>OY728141.1:55978040-65978040 GCA_963277665.1 Viscum album | reverse complement strand
TTCTTAGTTAATAATGTAACCATCAATCACAATTTTTTAATCGAACCTCCCTTTCATTGCTTATATTAGAACAAATAATCAATTAATAAATAACATTGTCCATAAAATAATATTAAAACATTTTAACTCACATTTTATCAAAAAAAATCATTATGAAACCATTATTTATTTCACTACTAGAACAACCTATGTAATAGGAATTAGTTCCATGAGAATCTATTTGAAACTATAATCATTCACCTAGAGAAAAAATTATGATGATATCATTAAAAATTATCCCTAGTATATTATTTGTATCATCAAGGGATGGTAACATTGTTAATTGGATATAAAATTAAAATATCATTAAAATATTTCATATGGAAAATCTTACATTCATTTAAAAAATCAAATATATGAAATATAAACTAAAAAAATATTGAAAAAAATTTTATTTAAAAATAACATTGGGAAAATATAATTGATTATAAAAAACATTTATGTTTTATTGTGGAAGAAAATTTGGTTCAGGTTAATAACATTAAAAAATAATCCATTCATGTTCTCTAAAAAATTGATAATGTATTTTGTATAGAAAATTAATAGAATTTTTCTTGAAATATATTTTTTAAAATCCAATTAATTTTAAAAATTAATTTAACAAATATTAGTATATTATGTTTCCAAACAAAAACTGAAAACAATGAATCATAAGAAAAATAATCTTAAATCCAATAGTGAAATAAAGTCGTTTATTCTTAAAAACCTTTTCTCATCCATTTTATGTACCATAGAGAGTAATATCATTCTTTTTTTTGAAATATCATAAATATATATTGGATTAAAAAACAAAAAAAATGTTATTAGGAAATAATAAAATTATTTCGTTCAATAAAAATTCTAACATATACATTCTTGAGTAGAAACCATATTGTAATGTGAAGCCTTTAACACATCGATATCCTTTCCATAATAATACCCATGAAATAATAACATTAAATGAAACAATATAAACCATGAAAATTAAGATATTAATTATATATAATATTAAGGGGGATTACATACACCACAAAAAAATAATATCTTAGTATAACAAAACATATGTCCAAGAGAAGGCAATTTTAGATGAGAAACCCTTAAAATGATCATACCAATATATTATGATTTAATTAGTAGAGAAATTATTTGTACCCAATATAAATCTATAAATATTATTTGTATTTATATAATAAAGCAATTTAGATATCAATTCACACATAATCATTCCATAAATAATTATATGAAAAGTTCTATAACCTAATGAAATGATTTTTTTAGAAAAACTTTTACCACTTCGTAACATAGACGTAAACTCCCCTTACATGAGATAATAAAAATTTAAACATAGTATACCAATAGTCATAAAGGATTCATTATATTACATGTAAAAGTGGTATCATATACAACATATAAATGAAGTAAGGTGCATGACATTTAAATTTTCCTCAATAAAGGAAAATTAAGACAAAACCACTTACTGCTTTGGTAATCCATGGATCAAAATATCATAAAGGGAGAAACTCAAGTTGAATTTTAAATCAGGAAATTTTCATTAAAATAATAATTATGTACAATAATGGGTATTATACACACCACAAAACTAGGATAAGAGTGTAATATTGAATAGAAACTTAGAACTAAAAGTAGTATAAGAATCAGTAACCTTGAGTCCAAGCATTCAATCTATGTTCTTTAACACTTATACAATAAAAATATATCAATTATTTGATTTATTAATAATATTTTCTACTTTTAATAACATATACATAATTTTTTTTGCTTTCTAATTTAATTAAATATTTAAATATTTAATTACCTAATTTCATGTCATGTTTTTTAGGGTGTTTGGTTCATTGTTTCAATATGGGTTCAGCATGTTTATTTTGGTAAAATATATCATTATTCCATTATCAATGGAATATTAATCTATAAATGAGAAAAAAATTTATTCAACATTTAAGATTTCATTACTAATTATTAATTATTTTTATGTAAAATTAACTATGTTTCAATCATGATAATTGTATGTTGTATGTATTCATGAGTTATGATTTGATTTTTCAACCATCTTTATGAAAACTATTTGTATCAATTATTATAATTATTGAATTATTATAAAGTCATAAATAATATATAACATCACTAAATATACATACATAAATATATATATATATATATATATCTGTGTGTGTGTGTGTGTTTTTAGTCAATATGATGTTGTGTGAAAAAATACTTCACTTCATAGAGTTAGTATTCAAAATATACGAATGAATGATGTTATAATTTTTCGGTGAATGAATAGTTAAAAAATAATTTATATTTTATATTATAAGAATAATAAATATTTCATTAATATCTTTATTTGTTCATATGTATTTCATATATTCATTGAATGTATCTTTTTTTCCTTTCATGGAATGTGTTAGTGGAAAACGATACACATCATTTCCTGAGGTTGTAGTCCTCTATACACATGAGCAACATTATTCTATCCCATATGGAATGGAAAATGATATTATATATGTCGTATAATAATTACATAATTACTAATATTTTTCAAATATAATATATATATATATATTTAATAAATCCATTACTATAATAATCCTAGAGTGGTGATGATGGAAAATGAATTTCATCAGTCACTGAGGTGGTAGTCCTCCATACACAGAGAGCATTATTTGAATGGATTTCTGATACAAATGGGGGATATAGTTTATAGGGAGGTAAATTTAAGATTAATTTAGATATTTATTTGTCAAAATAAAAGGTCTTTACTATCTAAAGGGGACAGGTCAAGAGGTGACATTTTATAAGTGAGTTGGGTGGTACATCTTAAATTTTGGTAACAATATAATGATAATCACATCTTTCACATCCCTCAAGTATAAAAAACCAACCTTCATAATGGAAAAAACAAGATATGGTCAAAATATCAGAATAAAATAATTTTTATATAGTATTTTTTGTCAATGTAATGAATCTAATTTTAATTTAACCCCCAATAATTTGGTTTTTACCTAAACCATGTTAATGTTTTTTATGAAATTGTGGGTATTAAAGAATTATATTATATACTGAAATCAAATTATATTATATTATCAAAATGAACATAAATATCCATTACATGAATAAAAGTTATTATTTATTGATATATAATATAATTTTTTTATTAATTCCTCACTAGTATTTTTTTAATTAATCTAAATAAAGATTCATTTTGATATTGAAAATAGTTTTTGAAAAATATTGTTTTTAAGCCAAATAATATACGTATAGTAAACAAAAAAATAATTAATATACAAATTAAATTAATGGGATTACATATAATTGAAGAATAATTATAATAATTTAAATAATATTCATAATATAATGTGACTTTTTAATTTGATAATTTATAGAAAATAAATTAAATTTTTTAAAAATCAGTATTGTATACTATTAACTAAAAAAATCTATATTTGATCAAAAATAAAACTAGTATCGTTAAAAAATTAGGTTAGATGCAATTAAGAAATTACTTCCAATTTTTAAAATATTTTCTCGTGATGTGGTATAAATGATTTTTAATGTATTTGAGAAAGGCATGTTGGAGCCACCTTTTAGGAGAATAATGTTTTTTTTCAGAAAACATTTTGATTTAATTCAAATGAATCTTAAATAATCTTTTAAAAAATAAAACTCCATTTAAATTAATTTATAATTTTTTAATATTTATATATTTCCTAATTTATATAATTCTAGTTATCACAACCAATTTAACATCAAAGTTATATATTAAATCTATATTATAGTACATTTATATTTGTGGTCTAAAATAACTTAAACTACCAAACTTATTAAATTTTAAGGAATATATTTTGAAAGTTATTTAGGTTCATTGTTGTGTGCAGAATAAGATATCGATCAAATCTTCTTCATTTCATAAAATTATATTGTTTTAGATCTAATACCACTTAGAAATTGGTATATAGGGTAATTAATTATAAATTACTTACCCTATACCACTCATAAATGTCCCATTCATGGTTTTCCTTGGATTAAGGAGTGCCTCCCCATATTCCATAGGCCAATGAATAGTGGTGATGGCCTAAATAATACTATGTGGACCCAATTCCCATTAAATAATAACCATAACTAAAAATAAAATTTAGGAAGAAACATCCAAATCATTTCATTATGGAATACTGAATCTATAATGATTTCCATGAAATAAATAATTAATGTGGAATTAAAATAATTATAGATCAATAGAGTTCCACTAGGATAATCAAATATAAAAAAATAAAAAAAAGAACTGAATATATAACTAGTCTTTACTACCATCACGAATCAGAATTTAGATCCCATTTCTATATCCATATTTAGCTACAGACGGATAGCTTGCATCATTACTTGTTCTTCGACCATTTAACTAGACATTGTGTCTGCCAGCGCACTATGGTGACAATGTAGGGTCAGTGAATTAAAACTCTATAGGTTCCCTAATATTCAACTTTATATACACCATCATATAAATATATATTAATGTTGAAATAAATAATGGAATTAGTAAAAATCAAATTTGAAAATCATATGCTAATATGGCCACCATAACTCTTGATCATACTTTCATTAGACTAAGAAACAAAGTCACTTCATGTCCAAAATATTAACCCATTCCCAAAGAGTATTGATAAGAATCATCCTAGCATCAATCACTACCTTGGGAAGAAATTTAGGTTCCAATAGTATATGTCAACCAATACATAATGATACTAGGTATGGTTTCTTACATTGTCCAAACCCCAACCTCTTATCACATAATAAGTTCACACAACTACAAACTTATCCTTCAATGTAGTTTGACCAAAAAATTCTCACTAAAGGTGAGGAATATATCCCCATCATTAACACTAACATATAATTCATGGTATGTCTCATAATATATATTATTAGAAAAAAATTATAACTCATGGTATGTTTCCTGGAAACAACATCTCACTCAAGGTGGGGAAAACATGTCAACAATTACCATTCTACTCAAGGAAGGGTCATGTACAAAATTTAAAATAAAATCCCCACATGGACCTACCATCCCTCCAATGAATAAAAGTTAAAAAACATTCTCAATAAAGGTGAGTCCATTTGTTAAAATGAGTACCTATCACTAGTTATAGTGTTTCATGTCACAACAGAAATTAGTATAATCTTCGCACTAGAGGTGGTCAATGGAATCACGATCTCACTAATGTTGATGCCATTATAATGAACACTAAATTATGACTCAATATATATTTTTATATATCATCAAAAACTAAACACTAATTTACCAACCATTGTATGGTCATGACATATTGTCTCGATATCATGATTATGATTTCATCAACAACTAATGAATATATCCCAACCCACCAGCTATCTATCACATAACTAGGTTAATATTCACTTGAACCAAGCCTCATATCGTGACACAAGCCTCATTATATATCCAGACTCATATATTTATCTTTCCATAAGCACCACAATGACATAAAGATATCATGACAAGACTATTGTATCTCTCATCTAACCCTTAATGTAATCATCGGGGGCCCGTCAAACTCATATATTTCTCTACACATTAGAACAAAATCACACCGCAAATCCTATTGTGTCATCAAACACAATATACTCTACCCTTCTCTACACTCATGAGGTAAAACTAGTCCCTAACCTAATGTCATATCATATACTACTCCCACACACCATGGACTATCCTGAGAAAAAATTCTCAAGTACACTTTGATGCCCCATATTTTGGAATAGACAACATTACTAAAAGAAATATGGGTCTCATTTAACATATCTCATAAGTGATATCTCAATACCCCCACCAAAAGGAATCCCTACCGAATATACATATACTAAAAAATAGAGAGTAAATTCTACTAATCATATTCAACAATCACCAACCAACATTTAGGATGGTGTTCCCATTCACACATCAGATTAATTACCTTCACACCTATCATGACTTGGTATAAGCCTCTCATGCAGAACCAATTACCCCTAGTTATATAAACAATGATTTCAAAATATCATGTTGAGTCCGAGAAATAATACTGAATCACTATTTACGTAAACCCACACCCACTCACTTTGGGGACATAGTCTTCGAGATCTCTAAAAGCACACAATGTGTAACAATAAACTATTTCAAAAACATTTAGTCTTAATGTACTACATTATCAGTACCTATGGAAATCTAAATATATATCTCCGTATATAGGTAACATGAAATTTCTAACCAATTTTTCAGTCACATAATTTCTTATTGTAATTAAAATCATGCATAAAAGTCATAAGGATCATTATTATAGGGACCACCTAACTCCAACATGGAATATTATCCTCTTTGATCTCCACAAATCATCAGCCAAACCAATCCAAAATCATATAAATGACCAATATCCTATTACACAATTCCTAATTAAAAAATTCAACTATAATTGTTAATAATTATTAATTTAATTAAATATAAATATATATAACAACCTAAAAACACATAAATAAATGACACACTATTGAATATTCATGTAAAAAAATGAAAATCACCCTTGGAATTCTCTTGGTACCTCCAATGAGAAAAATCACCATAAAAACCATCAATCGAGGACACAATTTCACTCCTAAATTGATATAAACCCTATATAAATTAATTTTTATTCACACAAATAAATAAATAGTGAAATAATATATATATTGATCCTCCTAGGATACTCAAAACAATTTTTAGAAAAATATTCAATCTTTATGTTTAGTTACATATTTTTTAGTGCAATCATAACTGAACACTATAATATAATGAATAATTCCCACTAATCAACCCTCAATATGGAGAATTAAATAGTGAATGATGATAGAAGAGGGTAGGTTGAAATAGAACTCTAGCAGATCTTCATAGTCTTAAATCATGAATGGGGTGACCATGATATAATGAACCTCCAAATAATTTTTAAAGAGTATAAATGCAGTGTGGAAATCTATTATCTTATGAGATACAATGTGATACCATCTACATAAAATCACTGTATGAAATTTTGGGCTATAATTTGACACAATTATTATTGAAAAAACTCTTACACCCAAGGAGAGGTCGCCATTGGGTAACCTCTCTGTCAAAGAATGTTTTGAAACCATTATGACGTGACCTTGTGTTTCAAGGTGTTGATTGTTTTCAAACGTTCTCACATGGGTTCCACATGTCAGTTCCCCAAGCCAGTTATCTATGTAACATAAAGTGCCCCACCCTATACATTATATGCTTCTAACTAGAAATGATTGTTTAATATTAAATAAGGGACAAAATAAAGTCTTTATAAAATAATAAAAATAGTCAAAATGAATAAAAAATAACAAATCATAATAACTAGAAGAAGAATAATAAAAATATCAAATGACTTCCAAAACATAATAAAACATCCAAACCAGACAAGTAGATATGAAAGGCCACATACATGTCATGTGTCAATATGTAAAAAAAATTATGACACACTAACAACTACCCATGAATATCCAACATTATGTTTGGTTCCCTCATATATTATCCATCCGAAATTATCCTTCTAAAATTGAGAACATGTCATTATTATATACTAAAAACATAAATTCTATTAGGGTACCGATAAATAAGCCCATTTATGGTGTGAAAAATGTCAGTAGGCCACAACCAAATGTGTCTAAAACATCATCTTGTCCATAAAGGTTTTAATAGTAGTATAAATAAAATATTACAATAAAAAAAGTAAACATTTTTCCAATGATTTATTACTTAAATAAACACATAATTCTTAGGGTTCATGGTGAAACTAAAACCATCAATACCTTATTCAGATCATGTTAGAGTATCCGTAAAACCAAAATTATTTATCGCATCATCGTTTTCATGTATGTTCTTTAAAACCAACATGAAAATATATGTATATTGATTTATGACATCATTTATCATATAACCGATGTGATAACTGAATTATCGTACTTTATAAAATCATTTATTCTCTAACAAACATTATAAAGCACATTTTTCATCGGTTATAGACTAACTGATGTGATAAATCAAATATCATTGCTTTATAACATTGGTTATAAAATAACCAATGTGTAAAATAAATTTATTAGGTTGGTTTCTATGTAACTTAAGTGGTATATAAAATGAAATTTCTTCATAATATCAATTATTATATTAGTTGTATCATAAATCATTATGAATTTCAGTAATTTTTATTCTGAATCATTTCTGTTTTTTTTCAATTGGGTGAAGACAGACTCAGTTCTCTCTTGCATGGAAACCCTATCCTTGTTTTTTCGATCCAGCCGCCTCTAATATTTTTTATCTTCACAAATAATAATTTTCATCTGAGAATTCAATATGATCGACTATCAACACTCACATAAGGCTCACACACCTTCCTTTTGGCCGTTTAATGTCATGGATGGCCAAATCCTCTGTTTTTCCTTTTTTTTAAAAAATATTAAATTAATGTCATGTTTAATCACCTAATGTTATCTAATATATTCACTTTACATGTATCCATACTTTTGATGATAATTTTTCATTTCTTATCATTATGATGGATTATTTCTCATTGGGGTACATCTTAATATACTACCATAACCTTAAAAAGAAGTATCATACAAACCAAATAAATGTTTTCACAATTATGTGTCCATTTGGAAAAAATATATAGTAGAAAATTGGATCGAATGGGGTTTGAATTAATATATTTTTTTGGAATGCACCTTTTTAGTGGATTATGTTCGGTTATTCAAGGTGAATTAGGTAGGTGTTTTCTACAATTCCTTTATTTTATGTGTTATTAAATTCATGGGATTTTTAAAAATTTTCCAAAATATCATTACAATGGAATATAGAGGGTTCATAAATTTCATTTTTAATGAAATTTTATTTATTCTATGTTTTGTTTTTGAAAATTAGTATAAGGATATATTAAAATAAATTTAATTATAAAATAATGGTTTTTACCCTATTTTGATTTCTAGTGTATATAATGATTTTATAATGGTTTATTTTTAATTAACAGGTTCATTTGAATTAGATAATAAAGGAGTTATTCTTGGTTCTAATGTTATTACCCTTTTGGGTTTTTAATGGATGGTTTTAAGTTTGTTTTAATATTTGGATTCAAATTCTTGTCTGTTAAAATATAAAACGGTATTATTGATGTTGTGATTACCTCATTTGTTATCCCCTCGATATATAGTATGTATTATATAAGCTTTTTAACTCTATGGGCTATTTTATATTGATACATGAATCATTAATATATGTGAAAAGGGAATATTTCATAAGAGGTTATTTAACATGAGATGAGATTTATTTTTTATGGTTTGTTTATTATAAATGTATGAAACATTTAGTTTCTTGTTGATGGATTAATCAGCTTTTACAATTATTTAGGAACATAAGGTAATTAAATATAGGATAATTTTTATTCCCTAAGACTACATATAATTCAATGATATGTAAATTAGTTTCAATTATGCTCAATATAGAAACTTCATTTGCAATTTATATCATCATATATCCCATAGTAGTATGAGAATCATGTACTATAGTATGAGATGGGAAATTTATTTTTTCATTATATATGAAAAATAACTGGTGGATCATTATTCCACTTCTCGGTAATGAAAATTTTATATTTTTTGGTCATGAACATCAATATAGTGATGGCCATGTTAGATTTTCTTTAGTCATTGGAAATTACTATGGGGATAGATCCAAAACCATTTGGGGGGGGTATGAATTGATCAATAAAAAACAAATCATTGGTTATTATTTATTTCCTACCTATAATGAAATATTTGTTTAATTAAAATATAATTTAATGTAAGAGAATTATCATTTAATTCTGATCCCCACACCAATTACATTTTAATTCCATATTGATTCCTAACTAAATACATTATCGATATAACAACTTACAAACTTGATGAGGGTACATATATAATATCCTAATGAGTGTGTATATTATATTCCTAAATTTATAGAATGACTATATTATTTGGTATATTATTTCCATGTATATCATTATGTGATTTTTCATTTATATTTAAACTTATCTTCTATTATTTTGTAGAATTTATAATTATATATTTCAAATATGAATTTAATTGTTCTATATTTAAAAATTTTGTTCATAAAAATTACGACGTTTTTCATATAAATATAAAATCGGATTATCTTGAAAATATGTATATTTTTTGTTATTTCTTATAGGTAGTAATTAGATGAATTTAGATTATTTGAGTTCAAATGAGTGATTTATGAGGTAATGGTGTTGTTTCTTTTTTGGAATTTGATAAATGAAAATTTTAAAACAATATTGTTTTCCATCCAAGCCTCTAATGTTTAAATATGGAAAAATTATAAAGTTATATATATCAAAGATAATTTAATTTTTCAGGTTTTAATCAGAGTTATAGACCCTGGATTTGGCATGGTGAAACTAGGTGGAATTTCAGATCCATTGATGATAATTCATTGCAAGATGATAACTCTAATGAAATTTAATAAATAAATCATGATATTGATGTAGAGACAATAGATATTGATTCGAAAATTGATCCTCTATATGATGGTGCTAAAAAATCATTATATATTGGTTGTATTGAATTTAGTAATTTATCATGTTTCTAAATATTGTTTTTATTGAAGGTGAAACATAGTCGATGTGATAAATGTTTTACTAATTTTATAAATTTTTTGAAATATATTATTCCTAAAGTAAATGATATTCTTGGTAGACATTATAAAAAGAGAATAAAATACCATTTCTGAAGTGATTAAGGTATAAAAAATGCATGCCTTCACAAATGACTGTGTGCTATATAGGAATTAATAGTAATTTCTATTAGAGTATCCAAAATATGGAAAATTATGGAATTAGTTAAAATTAAAATCACATAGTAATGTAGATGTTACATAGACCCCTACTAAGTAATTTTGTTAACATCATATATTCATTATTTGAAATTTTTAATCGATAATTGAAATAAATAAAAATGGTTAGAATGGAATTCTAATTATATATTATGTGATGGAAAATACTTCATCTTACTAATTTTCCATAGTAGAATAAAAATTATCACCAATTTCCTATATTTTCAAATGATGTTATAAATCTCAGACATGGACTGCGAACGAAAGGAATGAATACATATCGATTCCTTAGTAGTAGACATAGTTCATGGCCTATTTTATTGGTAATTAACAATGTATAAAATGATTTTTTAAGGAAGTGAAAATATTTCATGTTTAGTTTAATGATATATGGACCAGAACGACTAAGAAATGATATTGATGTTTTCTTGTCACCAATAACAAATTATTTGATATTGTCAAGGAAGGAAGCTATTAGAGAGTATGATTCATATAAAATTTTGTATTTTTAAGATAATGTAATGATTATGTTCACTATAATTTGATTTCTATTATATGTATATTTATATGGATATAGTGTTAAGGGGGATAAAGTAATTCAAATATTTGAAAAATTGAATTCATATTATCAACTACATCATTGGAGAAAAACAGTATACTTGGGTCATTGAAAGAGTTTATCTTTGGATAAATATTATAGAATATTAAAAAGGCATTAAATAGATCATAATAAATTGATATTCCCTTAAACCTTTTTTCCACTAAATACTATTTTTAGAGGGCGAAAAACCATGATGTGACATTTGGAAAAAAACCTAAATATATTAATGGTATAAATATTTTGAATAAATGGTTAATATTTTTTAAGGTTCCATATTAGAGATTACATGAGGTGAAACATATCAGTGATTTCTTGCATGTAGAGAAGACTATCTATGAAAACTTTATTGGAACATTGTTAGATATTAAAGGAAAGACTAAATATGGGTTAAATGCAAGACTGGACATAGTATCAGTGGGAACACGTTTAGATTTATCTCCCAATCCTGATGGAAGGAAACTATTGGCTCCCTTATATTATAAAACATTACCCATGAGAGAGAAAATTAGATTTTTTAAGTTTATTCATGATATCAAGGTGCCACAAGTTTATTGTTCAAATGTAAAGAAAATTGTGTCATTAAATGATTTGAAAATGAAAGGATTGAAATTTCATAATTATCACGTCATGATTCAATAAATTCACCATTTTTAATTATCTAGATTATTTCCCATACAATTCAGTAATTCTATCATAAATATATGTTATTTTTTCAATTCAATTTATAAGGTCGTGGTTGCTCTGAATGATTTGAACATTTTCAAAACTGATAAAATTTATATGCTTTTCCTATTACAAATTTATTTCCCTCTAATTTTTTTTATATAATGGTGAATTTGATGGTTCTTTTAGTTCGAGAAATAATGCTTTAAGGACCTATATATCTATGTTGGATACATCATTTTAAAAGGAATATAATGTTATTGAAGTAGTGTGTTTAGAATCCATATTGACCAAATGTCTGCATGGTTGAAAATAATATTTATTGGGATGTTTTTAAGAATTTTATGAACTACGTTTATACAATAGAGAACATTGATTTACCTCCACATCACCAAGAATGAGAAAATTAAGCGGGAAAAGGGATCAATGACATGAAATTCATATCTTTTTCATATGAACATATAAATAAGGAACATTTATACATATTGAAAACATATATACTTATTAATCATATATTACATTGTATATTACTGTTTTTAAACAATGTTATCCCAAGAATAATGATATGCAGATTAAGGATGAGCATAAATGATTTTCCCATGGTTTAAAGAGACCATGGTTGGTAGATCAGATGCATTATAACATTAAAATGGTAAGTGGGTGGTCAAAGTTTAAACATGATAACACGATGTGGTTATGACATTAATGGATATACATTTCATTAAAAATATTAGAACAACAAAAGTGTAGTTTTGAATAGTGTTGTATTGATGTTCACAGAAGTAATTCTATTTTTGTGTCCTAAAGACAAAAACCCAATTTATGCATCAAGTACATATTATAGTGTCATTGAAGAAATATGATAGGTTTATTAAATTAAATTTAATGTTCTAGTGCTTATCTACAAATGGATTATCAGAAACAATATTATAAAACATGGTGAATTTGTAATAGTAGTCATTAATATGAATATATAGGAATACATAGTTGATACTTTTATTATGGTAACAGATGAAAGTCATGTTCTCTATATTTTTTATCGATCATATATATAGTAGTCTACTATTTTTGATGTGAAAAAAATATTTTGTAGAGGATAAACATGAATAAGGTGCTAATTTATGTGAGATCCCTACCTCTATAGAAATATTAATAGATAATAATGAAGAAGACATTGTAGACATGGTTTGTTCCTTAAATAATGAACATGAAGAAAGAATTTGGGAAAAAACATTTAATAAATTCTTAATATTATATATATCATATGATTATTTCTCATTTACATTTTAAAATATAATAAAATTTAAGATATATTAATTTTATTTTTATTTTTAAAACACTTTTTAAAATTAATTTATAAAAAATATTAATAATATTAGTTTTGTTTTGTTTGGTTTACCATGTTTACTCTTATTAAGCTTATCAATTTATTGATTTTTTGAAATATAAGTATTATAAATATAATATGTTATAAAAATATATTATTATAATATTCTAAATGACTATTCATTTTTTGTGTAAAATATTATTTAGTAGTTTTGACCATTTTTAAAATTCCTACACCATTTTGGTATTTGTTTTCATTTATTTACATGACTTATCATATGCCATTATTATTGTTATCATATTAGTGAACTATAAAAAATATGAATAATAATGTGTTAAGTTTAATTTCTTTTATTTTTTTTCTTAAATTTTCATTTTTTATTGACATTCATATTGTAATAGTTGAATTTTTTTTGTGTACTGATTATTTTTTACTTTAAAATTTTGGGTAATGACAGATGAATAAACTTATCAACCACATACTATTAAAGATTATCATACTCATAAATATATTGAGAAATGTGCACATTATCCTCTTGATGATCCCCATCCTTTTTTACCATAGCCATATACTCCAACATATCCAAATAAGAGTTTGATGGATGGTATACATGGAAGCATGAATTTACCAAAATTATCATCTTCGTATAGCTGGGAACTAATGTTAACAGTTGAATTTGGTGAGAATGGTATTACCAGAGGACCAAATGCAATCTAATTACATTGTTTTTCATCAGTTCATGAAAAAATAAACATCTTTATTTTGATTAATTATTGGATATGTGTTAAAAAATTAAACACTATCTGAGTTGGGGGATGCCATTTTAGTAAGCTCAGTTGTTATTTTATAAATAATCATGAAATTTTTAGTGTAATATATGTGTTCACCCTTATTATCTCATGGAATTTGATATACATAACACTACAAGAATTAGGAATAAATGATTTTATTTGTATCTAAGAGATGGTGGGTTTTCAAACAAAACCCCACAACTGATTTAATTTAACAGAAAAAATATCATCAAAATATATGTAATATATATCATTTTATTGATTAAGGAACATGAAAGATATTTTTTAAATTTAAATAAAAGAATCATTTATATTAATTTTAATGTAGTATTTTAGATGTTTTTTATTAATGATTTTTAACGATTCCTTGTTCATAATTTTTACCAATCATGGAGATCTCATTAAAATATCCAATCTTCAAATGTATAACCTCATACCTTATATTGGGGAGGGTACATGTGATTGAAAAATAAAGATGGAAAAAGAATTTCAAAAACTAATAGTGGAGTCTTTATGTTCATGAGAGGTTTCCCTTCTACCCTACGACAATACATGAAAAAAGGAAGAAGCCCCAGATGAGAAAAAAGGAAAATATCTTACGAATGAGTCTAGGGGTGTTACTAAGAGGATCATAATATATTTATTTTATTTATTTATTTAAGTAAATCCAATTATAAAGATATTTCTAATCAATATAAATTATTTAAAATAATTTTTTTAGGAATCACTTGAGGTTCATAGAACACAAGGGGGCATTGTAGTTAAGGGTAGGCAGGATAATTTATACACAATATTGGTAAGCCAAAACACCTAGGTTGTGTATGAGGATACCCAATAAGTGTGTCACTAAGAAAAGTGTTTCAATAAAATTTATATTCTTGAATGGAGGTTTTCTAGAAAAAAATAAATCTTTGGGGTCTCGTATTAAAAATATTAATTTGATGAAGGAGGATAAGACTAGAGAGTCGACACAATACATGTTTACAGACTTATAAAGACTATTTCAATCTGTAAATCATATTTGTTGTATGAAGGATGATATTTTATATTGGAGATATTTTTTATCACTATAATATATTGAAAAAGCATCATAGGGTAATTAAATAGGATATTATAGATAGATCATCTAATGTTCTATTATATATATTTTTTTGTTATATAATGTTTTACAAACTACATGACACTTTTTAGTTGGGCCATCTAGAATTCTACGATATATTATCATAAGGGTATTTGTAAATTTTTCTGTTTATTTTATTTCAGTATTTAATTTGTTTTAAAATTTTAAATTTTATATATTTATCTATTTTTTATAGGTTTACATTAATGGTAATGAAATATTGTATATTCAACAAAAATATACAGATTTATGGCTTTAGATATTGATTATAGTAGTAATTATAGGTTGTCAAGATATTCAAATTTTTTGTTGGGTGTTCAAGATATTTTAATAGAAGCTATTGTTTGTGGGTGTGAAATGACTATGGTGATTCGGAAAAAATTATATCATGGAGCATGGAGCTGGAGAAATGTTGGTCATCAACCTGAGGCAATTTTTTTCTTTGAGGTCTTAAAATAAAATATTCCTTACTTTTAATTCATTGAAAATTTAATCCTATTTTTGTATTCTATTACATAACATTATAAAATCTATAAGGTGATTTATGATACATATTTTTATGGATTCATATACTCACAGTTCATTCGACATATAGCGAGTTCAATCACTGATGTGGAAAAATATTTTATATTGTTGAAAGCTTTCAAAAAAAATTATTAATTCACTTATTGATGTTTCCATATCTTCAAGAGTAGGAAACATTTTTCTCAAAAAAGGTTATATATTTTGTAACATAATAACCACCGACATTAAATTTTATTTTATATCATTGGCTATTGGATGTTTTGTTCCAAGGGTGAAAAAACATTACCTGTTATTCTAAATCTATGGTGAGGTGAGAAAAACATTATAGATGTATTGGAAGTGTATGTTTTATTTTTTTAATAAATTTTAATATAATAATGAATATTAATTTTATTTAATTGTTAATATTTTCTAATAGTGTTTGAAATTTCTTTCAAGAGACCACAAAGAAAGAGCACCAAGATCAAATATGTAGATGTGAAGGTTAATTTGCATTTATAATTAGTACATTTTGGATATAGTGTGTAAAATTATTATTTTGAATTGAAAAACTAATTTAGAAAACATTTTCAGAAATTTCTTTTTGTCATAGAATGGAATTATTATATGTTATGATTGGTGTATGAAATATCTTCTGTATGAATAGTTAAAAAGTTTAATAGGGTTTTATTTATTCATACACTATATCATAAAATTTTATTTATTTTATTAATAACACATGTTAAATAATTTACAATGGATTTGTATCTTTCTTATGACTCTCACCCCAATAGTGAAACAGAACTCACACTGTTACAATCGGAATTGGAAAATCATTTAATAGGTTTTGTTCACTTTTATTTTGGTTCAACTAAATATTTTAATTATGAAAATTTTAATTGTTAATGTATATTAATTTTAATGTTTCTTCTTCTTCTTTTTGATTTATGGGTCAACTATAGATAGGAAGGATGAAAATTAAAATTAAAAAATTTCTTTTTCACATCAGTTATTAAATAATGAACATGAAAAATCCTTTATGATATCAGTTTTTCACATAAATTATTAAATAACTGACGTGAAACCACATTATTTTGGTTCGGTTATTAAAAAATTGATGTGAAACTTTCTTTTTCCCATCAGTTTTTCATCCCGGATTTTTGATATTCTATATGAAAAAAACCATTCTAATTGAAATGTTATGTCGATTATAGAATTAATGATTTGGAAATATAGTTTTATGATTCATTTAAAATGATTATTTTTTAGTATCATTTAATACATATTTAGATCATCTCTTTTAATAACAATGTCATATAAATGACATGAAAATTTAAAAAACACAAAGTTAAAAAATTATTTCTTCAATAGTGTATGAACTATCCCTATGGGATATAACACCTCATGGTTTTCATTTATCATTTAAATATAATTTCTCATTCATGAAATGGGGGCCTTGAAATATTATGATTCTCCATCGGTATTGGGAGAAGTTTTCCATGTACAATAATTAATTTCAATCATATCGGTAGTCCCCATGGGTGAATATAACATTCATAATTTCTATTTATCAAATAAGTGAAAATCAAAAATCAATGAGTTAAATACATCGGATCCCACCAAGGGTGGATACCCCTTTCATAATTCCATTGAGAACCAATTATATAATTTCTATTATTCTCAATTTCATAACCCCGCCTTTCATAAATCCCATAACCACAATTCCAAGAAATTATCAATATCACAATGTTTACCATTTCCATTTTCAGTTTTTCCATGATTATATAATTTCATAATCACATGTAAATTAAAATAATCAATTCAATTTAAAATTCCATTTCCAAAAATGAAATTTTCTATTTCATAATTACATAAATTCAATTGTAATATGTACTTTGCGAATTGATCAATATACCATCCAAATCATGATCATTGATGGATGTTCACCAAATTAGAAATCCCAAAATTATATCGGAATGATCAATTTCACAATGATGAAAGAGATCTGTAATAGAAACCAAGATCCATAACAAACAGATTGAGATATATTAATAACATTATATAAATTAATTTCCCATAGGGGTTAAAACATCCCACATCCTAAAGAGTGAGAGACAAGATAAAGATAAATCATGACATGAATAAATTACATATTAAATGAGGTGCAGACCCATCAATTAGATCCTAGATACAATAATAACAAAGATTATGGATCCCTTGAATACTATCTATAACATCCAAAAATAATATATAACCAATTAGGTTGAGAAGGGGTAAATGACCGTGAAGGCATGGCAAATCAAGATTTTAAAATGAATTTTTCTGGGGATTCAAAACGGGGTGCATAGTTTTCTGTCTTGGGGAAAAATGGTTTTCCAAACCATGCACCTCACTATAGGGTTACATGGTTACTACTTTTTGGGTATAAAGGGTCTAATACTATGCCATAACCATGTGCCACCCCTATCTGTAGAAATAGGGAACACAGTTTCATGGTCCTAATGACACAGTTTTACCTAAATGTGTGTAAACTATTTATAGCCACATTGGCTACAAATTTTATACAATTTCACAAAAAATAACCATATTTAAATATACATACATGGTATAAACAAAAAAGTAATGTCTTCCTTAAAATGTGATTGAGAAAACTCAATAATAGGTCAAGATCATACAATCTACCCATCATATAATGGATTGTCCTCATTATGTACCATAAATAATCACTTGGTTTTTAAGAAAATAATTTATGGAAATTGATCTGGAATATCTTCTTATCTCTCTTATTTTTTCAAATAAACATCATCATGTCATCACAATACATAAAAAATCATCATGGTCCTTCCCCAAAACACATTCTCATTGTGATCCTAAATAATTATTATATTCTCTTCATAGGATTCATCTATCTCAAGATCAACATCATCCACATTTCTCACATGAGAGTGGTTAGGGTGATACTAATGAATTTGTGAAACATGAAATACAACATTCATAGAATTTTCCTTGGTGGTAGATACAATTCGTATTCCATTAGCCTAATTCTCCCCATGATCTCCAATGATCAAAAAAACTTGTGAACCAACAGGACCTACCTCTAAATCCTATCAGGACCCCATCTTGGAGACACCCAATGGAACATAAAGTCAATAATTTTAAACTGAAGGGTTCATTGGAATATATCATCATATGAATTCTACCTACATTGAGATATAGGCATACATTTCCAAATCAGTTAAACAAACTATATTGTTTCATGAATGAGGCTCAGTCCCAAAAATTCTATCTCACATGCCTCCATACAAAATATTTATAATAAATATTTTTGACTATAAATATTAACTATAAAAATAAATATATTTCCTACATCATGTTATTTTATTTATAATTTTTAAACATCACATAAATAAATTTATTTATGAAACAATGATGACGTAATGATTACGTCAATAATGATTGTTTAAAAAAATGTGATTATAAATGTTAAAATAAATTTATTTTGAAACTTTTTATTCAATCCAAGAAATTTAGAGATGGTTAAGACTTGTTATTTTTGAATTAATGATGGGTTTTTTTCGAAATAATCATGTTTTTTTGGATTTTGTAAAATGTCATGATATGAATAGTATATAAATTGACATAATTGAATTTTTAAAACAAATATTATTTTATTAAATGATAAAATAATACTAAAATGTAATATTTGGTCAAAAGACTAATATAATCTTTAAAATTTCCTAAATGAACCACTTGTGGTTGAATTGTAATTTAATAATAAATATATTAACCATATAGTGTGAATACACAATAAGACATGGTAAGGGTCAAATTAGGTAACTAAGGGTTAAAGATAAATTATAAGGTTAAATTTGAAACCAAAACTTGTCTAAAACCTATTGGCTGAGAGGATATAGAATAACAGTAATCTTACATTAAAATTGAAAATGTTTGAGACCTTTTGAATCCTAATTTTTTTTATAATATAATTATATTTTTAAACATTCTTAAAGAGCCCCTCCTCCTCCTTATAAAATTCTATCACCTCTTACCCATTACTCATACCTCTAAAGAAACTTGGCTCATCAAAACACTGAATAAATAAGCTCCCAATATCCCTCTATTCCACCTATAAGCCTTACCTCAGTCCAAAGGGAATTTAATAATTCCATTTCATTCACAAATACGGAGTTACTCGATTTAAAGGTAATGTCATCCCTCAAGTTCTCTTTTTTATTTTACTTCTTCCCTCCCTAGGATTTTTTTATTCATTGTTAACATAACAACACCAGTATCCAAAATATACTGGGTTTTTGTTATGAGAATGATTCTGACTACACTTACAAACACATCCATCTAATTGTCATAGAACATAATGTTTCTTGTGGGCGACAAACTACTCCCTCATGAAACAATGATTATTCAGTCTTCTCCTACCACCTATTATGGTGGCCATTATGATTAATGTAACACCCCGAGATTTTATGAAAAATATTCTTTTAATTTCATTAATGTCTTGTGTTGTATTCTACACCAAGATTACCTTGCGCTATACGCAACACCGTATTAGCTTGCAGTATACGCAACACTATTCTTGGATCGTGTTACACACAATTTTGATAATAGTTATTCTACGAAACATTGAGTATATATATATATATATATATTAAATGTATAAATGAAATATGGTTGGATTCTATTATATGAAACAATGAAGGATTCTTTCACAACACGCAACCCTGACTTGGCTTGCATTACACGCAATCGCATAGCGTGTGTTGTACGCAATACCGGGTTTTAATAAACAATGTTATATTATTATAATATTGTCATGAACTAGCCGTTATGAATAGTATTAACTAAATTTTGAATTTTATAACATTATTATTCATCTTACACATTTCTAGAACATGGTATAAGAACAAAATAAATTTTTCGGGTAAAATAAGTATTTTTCAAAAAATGCAGTTTTACCGCCTTTTGATGGCGCACCCACTTTAAATATAGTGTTTGACATGTTTATATGTTCAATTTGACAAAATAATATTCTTCTTTTGAATCAGGATGTAAAAATTTACATTAGATAAATTTTTGATATTTTTCCGATAACTTTCATATTTTAATGAATAGTAAAAACACGCTATATTTTAATTAAAAACAACTTTTTTGATCGTAATATCATATGTGGTTAAATTATAATATTTAATGGTTTTAAAGTATATTTAGAATATATTTTTACCACTTAATATAATGTTGGTCATTGGACACAATTTTACAATTAAACCGAACATAAACAAGTGTCAATCTTTTGATAGTTATTATCTCTTAAAAACACGCTTTTTGTTTTGACAGCGGGAATTAATTTTAAATTAATTTCTGCCACTTCTGTGATTTGAATTTAGAAAAATGGATTCCATATTTGGAATCATGATGTTCAAATTGTGTAAATAGGTAACTTTTATTTTTAGACATTTTGAATTATTACTGCGGTAAATATTTTATTTACCATGGTTAAAGGTAAATCCGGTAAATAAGGGTTACAAAATAATATTATAATAATATTAAATTACCCTAAAACGTGTCTTAACCCTATTGGTTGATACATGGTCGACCATGGGCATCTTTGGGTCTATTTTGGGACCCCATTGATCCACTTGTAAGTGATAATGACACTTTATTTTAATTAAGTTAAAATGAATACAAAATTGACACAAGCATATATCTTTTAGAAAAACAATTGTTACATAGGGTTATATATGTTGGATTTTAGATTATAAATATTCATTAGAAAGATAAAAAGATTTCCTACATAATGGTATTTTATTTGTAATTTTTATACTTTAAATAGTTTAATTTATTTATGACACAATGATGATGCAGTAATTATCTTATTAATGAAATATTGACATAATTGATGTTATAAACACCAAAATAAATGTAATTTGAGACTTTTTATGAATTACACTAATTTTCTAGGTTACTATGATATATTAATGTTGATTTAATTAACTTGGTTCGAACATTTAATTCTGTTATGACTCTCACAAAAATCATATATCAAATAGTGTCAAAATTGACACAAAATAGTTTTTAAATCAAATATTATATCATTAATTGTTATTTTATTCCTAAAAATCTAAGGTTCGGCCAACTGACTTAGATAAGGATATATATATTAATAATAAACAATTTGGGGTTCGTTTGGCATGTTATAGTAAGTGTATTAACCATATAGTGAAAGAAAACAAAAAGACATGGTAAAAGTTAAATTATTTAACTTAGAGTTAAATCTAATTGATAAGGTTAAAATAATATCCTAAACTTGTCTAAATTCTATTGGTTGATAGGATTTCGACCCATCCCCTCTTTAGCTTCAAAATAAGACCCTTTGGAACCATTATAAACCGATTTTTACTTTAATATAAAATAATATTTTGAGATATTCCTAAGGTGCCCCTCTCCTCCCCTATAAAAGGACACCTCCTCCCCCTCCTCCTCACACCAATTTGAGCACTCAAGCTCGGCCAACCCCTGCCAAAATCTCTTCTCCACTTCCCTAGAAACATCCTAGAGGTTCTGGTCTTCCTCATAGACCAATTCTAGTGCCCTAAGAGGAGGTCTCAAAGAGGCACTTCAAAGAAGAGGTAATTACCGTTACCAATTCTTTCATCTTTATTTCTTCTTCCACTTCTTCTTCTTAGGTTGTTTCATTATGAAGTAATAACATCAGTATCACTCATATACTTATATGTTATTATAAGTATGAAACAACCCTATTTCACCATCTATCCATCCTATGGAAAAAGAAATCACCGCGCGTGCGTACGTACGGAATACCGTCTCCACGCCGTGGTGTAATCTATTTTCCACCACCACCATACATGGATGGGTATAATGGTGTAAAGAATAACTATACATAGTTATTACAACATCATATTGATTCTGATATATTGTATAATCCACTCCAATTCAGTTCAATATTTATGGAAATGATATCATCGCTCGTGCGTACGTACGGACTACCGTCTCCACGACGCGATGAGATTCATTCTCCATGTTAACCATTTAAGAATGATTATAAAGTATATATAAGAAATAAAAATGAAATATATGACATTATAAAGCTACTGGATTTATGTATATATATATATATGTATGTCATCTACTTACTTCCATTTCAAGACAATAAGGAAAGTAAAACAGCGTTCATGGGTACGTACGGACTACCGTCTCCATGAACGGTGTTTTTCATTTTATTTATCTATCTATTATATATATATATATACTGAATATATATGATATATAAATCATATTTTATATTCTGGAAGTATGTAAATCATGATATAAGTAATAATGATGTCAAGAACAACAAGTCAAAACACCTACGATAAATGAAACGATTTTACCCAAAATGCTTCTTTAACATGGAATTTACAAAAGAACGGGTAATATAATGTCATAAGTGAACCATATATGATATCATAACAATGAATATGATTCTGGAATAAGTCAATAACATGATTTAAATCATTATACAGGAGGTTCGGACACTTACAAAGCAAGTCGGACATAAGGTAAGGGAAATATCACAATCTCATTTTTATTCGAGATTGTTTATTCATAAGTATTTACTGGGGTGTATTTTATCATCCACATCCATGTTTCATCAATATGTAATATTATTTCCATCCACCTACAATTGTTTAAATCCATTTTTACCCTTCGGTGAGTTTTTAGTAATATCTATGAAAGGAATCTTTTGTCATACGAGGTACTTTTTGACTTTTCCGACAAAAGTACGAAGAATGTTTTTTTTAACTTATACGGCATGAATGGATTTTTAAAACATTGTTTCCAAGAAGCTTCCTTTACAATTTTTCAAGTTTATTTTTAATCAACTTATTTTATTTTAAAGTTGTATGACATATTATGAAAGGAAAAATGTATTTGAAGAAGAAAGGATATTTTCCTCAAGAATGGAGTTCAAGTGTTTTATCAAAATTATTTTCCATCTAAGATAATAAAGGGTTATATTTTTATCCCTATTATTAAATTGATTTGTTCATGTTGTGATGGAATTATTTTTATGAATTCCTTTATCTTATATGAATTGATTTATGATGTCATGATGTTTCAAGAATCCCATTTTCGTTACATGTGTTATGCGATGATGTATGTTTTATGATTATGTGGCACACATAAGAAAGGATTCATTATAAGATGGGTGGGACCTATATCTCCCTCCAATGCATTGGGTAAAGATTTTATATCTCATGAGATAGACAGGGCTGGAACGGTAGGTTATACCGGTTCAGTGAAACAGGACTGAAACGAGGGTTACTCGATTCAGAAAGGGACTTTGTCCACTAAGATAGTCTTGGCAATGAGTCATGACTAACAAGAAATGATTTTCCATGATTATGTGTGCATGCCACAAAGTTTCAAGTTTCATGTTATGATTATGGTGATCTCATTTTCACTTCTATGATTTGTTCCATGTTAAGATATTATGATCTCTTTTGCAGGTTATGATTTTCAAAAAGATATGATATGATTTTTATTTCTTTTGTATACCCTTACTGAGCATTTGAGCTCACCCTTTTATGTTTTCTTTTCCCCAGGATATAAAGAAAGGTTTTAGGTAAAAAAAAGGAAGATCTTTATGGGAGATTTTGAAGATCTTTCACCACGATTAGAAGATTATATTCCGAGTTTCCAAAGACACTAAACTATTACGGTCCTTGTGTGTGTGTTTTTGTTATGTACTAAGTATTCCGCAAAAGTAATATAATATCCATGTACGTCAAGATACGGGTCTCTACAATTGGTATCAGAGGAAAGGTTTAGTCAACCTTTGGAAACTAGGATGTGAAAACGTTAGTGAGATCCCTAGAGATATTTCTAAGGTATGTCTAGGGATGTCCCTAAGGATACGTATACATATAGGATAGTCCTAGAACTATGGTAACGATCTTAGAATTAAACCTAAGATGTTAGATATTGAAGGTACTCCCCCTTTATTATGTTGTTTTCCCTAGCATGATTTTTGCCTCTCACACTATTCTTTTTGGGTTTTAGAAAATGGTTGGAAACAAGATGATTCACAATAATGGAGGATATGATGGACAATGGAATGATATTCTTCATAATGAAATGGGATTTGGAAGTCCAAACATCATTATTATGTCGAATCAGCAATCTCATAATATGATCAATAAAGTAAAATTTGGTAAGTTTCCTGACTCGGCTAATAAGAGAAAGATGGAGTTTCATGATGATCATAGAGGAAAGAAAGTTCAATTTCCACTATGTAATTCATGTGGGAAGAGGCATCAAGGAGAATGTTTCAAAGGAACTGGAAGATGCTTTGGGCGTGGAAAAGAAGGACACAAAGCAAGTAAGTGCAAAGGAAAAGGTTCAGTTAACACCATGGATGAGGATAATGGTATTGCTACGACATCAACAATGGTTAAATGCTTTAAATGTGGAATGTACGGGCATTATGCAAACCAATGCCCTAAGGGAAAGTCTCATGAACAGAATCAGTATGGTCGTATGGGAAGTATTTATGTTGATGATGATGAAGAAACTACAAATGATATGTGAGATGAAAGAAATGTTGAAGCTCGATCAATGGTCTAAGAATGTAGTGGAATGATTACATGTTTATCATGTGTAACGTTGGAATAAGGAGACATCAAAGGATTGTTACACTGTTGTCTTTCCTTAAGTTTTGAAAGTGTATCATGAATGGTACCAGTAACCATGAAAGGTTATTCAGATACTTTTGGAAAGTATATGATAAGTGCATAATGAAAGGATAAGAAGATAATGAGATGTTTGATTGCATTCATGAGCTCATGATTGATATAAGGACTAAGTGATATCATGGTTTGATTATAAAGAATTTTGAGGATTTTGGTATGTGGAAAGTGTTAACGTTTAACTGCATTCATGTTTTCACCAAGGTTCAATGGGTATTCAAGAGAATACATGATTAAGGACTTTGAATGTTTGGAATGCGACCAACAAGATATATGGGGGATAAATGATGGTATTCACATGCTTGGTTGACGACATTTCAAGTAATCATTTTCTTTTTACTATGAGCTTAGACCGAAGTATTTTAGATAAGCATAAAGATTGTAATGGATTATGTTAACCATAAGTTAGTATTGTTTAAGTATAGAACTTCTTTTGATATTATTTATGTGATTTTATAGTAATGTAGTTTTAGAAAAAGGACAACCTGCAGGACGGGCGACAGCCCATCGCGTCGGACAAGGTCGTAGGAATCGAACCCACAACCGAAGTGCGACTGGCCTTTATCGCCTACCACTGACCTACAGGAAGTCCCTGTTTAGTAGAAACTAGTTTTATTATATTAAGCAGTATGATATATGAAGTATAAGTCCATTTTAGGAACCATATATGATTAATCTCACTATAGATCGACTTATGTATATAAGTTTTGCTAAACTTTTGTTTGAGACAGATGGAATGACCTGTCATTCTATCACATGATCTGCTAACACATCACGAATAACAAATTCAACTTCATTTCTTTAAGGGATGAAGTGTAAATTGTTCAATTCACGAACAACAGTGAGATTATACCAAAATCAAGTAAGTATTTCTTCTAATTCAAATTTTTCAACTTTAGGGAAATGATATTGAAAACCAAAAATGTTGTCCTAGTGATCTTATATCTGATGAATCGGATGGTACCGTAGATCGTCACAAATTTATGGCTTTGTGATTGCTAGCTTTTCCATAGCCATGTTCTCTACCACTCTCCATCAGAACATAATTGTTAGATTTCTCTTCCATATCCATATTTTCACCTATGTGGAAACCCAGTGATTAGTTTATTTGGGTAACCGTTACGTTTCATACTTTTGTTTTTAAAGATAAGTTTTGGTATTCCTTTTTACGATGTGGGTTTCTATCAAAGGAACTTTCAAATAGTAAACCATTTATAACCTCGACGAATTTCAAGGGCGAAATTCATTTTAAGGGGGGTAGAATGTAACACCCCGAGATATTATGAAAAATATTCTTTTAATTTCATTAATGTCTTGTGTTGTATTCTACACCAAGATTACCTTGCGCTATACGCAATACCGTATTAGCTTGCAGTATACGCAACACTATTCTTGGATCGTGTTACACACAATTTTGATAATAGTTATTCTACGAAACATTGAGTATATATATATATATATTAAATGTATAAATGAAATATGGTTGGATTCTATTATACGAAACAATGAAGGATTCTTTCACAACACGCAACCCTGACTTGGCTTGCATTACACGCAATCACATAGCGTGTGTTGTACGCAATACCGGGTTTTAATAAACAATGTTATATTATTATAATATTGTCATGAACTAGCCGTTATGAATAGTATTAACTAAATTTTGAATTTTATAACATTATTATTCAGCTTACACATTTCTAGAACATGGTATAAGAACAAAATAAATTTTTCGGGTAAAATAAGTATTTTTCAAAAAATGCAGTTTTACCGCCTTTTGATGGCGCACCCACTTTAAATATAGTTTTTGACATGTTTATATGTTCAATTTGACAAAATAATATTCTTCTTTTGAATCAGGATGTAAAAATTTACATTAGATAAATTTTTGATATTTTTCCGATAACTTTCATATTTTAATGAATAGTAAAAACACGCTATATTTTAATTAAAAACAACTTTTTTCATCATAATATCTTATGTGGTTAAATTATAATATTGAATGGTTTTAAAGTATATTTAGAATATATTTTTACCACTTAATATAATGTTGGTCATTGGACACAATTTTACAATTAAACCGAACATAAACAAGTGTCAATCTTTTGATAGTTATTATCTCTTAAAAACACGCTTTTTGTTTTGACAGCGGGAATTAATTTTAAATTAATTTCTGCCACTTCTGTGTTTTGAATTTAGAAAAATGGATCCCATATTTGGAATCAGGTTGTTCAAATTGTGTAAATAGGTATTTTTATCTTTAGACATTTTGAATAATTACTGCGGTAAATATTTTATTTACCATGGTTAAGGGTAAATCCGGTAAATAAGGGTTAAAAAATAATATTATAATAAAATTAAATTACCCTAAAACGTGTCTTCACCATATTGGTTGATACATGGTTGACCATGGGCATCTTTGGGTCGATTTTGGGACCCCATTGATCCACTTGTAAGTGATAATGACACTTTATTTTAATTAAGTTAAAATGAATACAAAATTGACACAAGCATATATGTTTTAGAACAATAATTGTTACATAGGGTTATATATGTTGGATTTTAGATTATAAATATTCATTAGAAAGATACAAATATTTCCTACATAATGGTATTTTATTTGTAATTTTTAGACTTTAAATAATTTAATTTATTTATGACACAATGATGACGCAGTAATTATCTTATTAATGAAATATTGACATAATTGATGTTATAAACACCAAAATAAATGTAATTTGAGACTTTTTATGAATTCCACTAATTTTCTAGGTTACTATGATATATTAATGTTGATTTAATTATCTTGGTTCGAACATTTAATTCTGTTATGACTCTCACAAAAATCATATATCAAATAGTGTCAAAATTGACACAAAATAGTTTTTAAATCAAATATTATATTATTAATTGTTATTTTATTCCTAAAAATCTAAGGTTCAGCCAAATGACTTAGATAAGGATATATATATTAATAATAAACAATTTGGGGTTCGTTTGGCATGTTATAGTAAGTGTATTAACCATATAGTGAAAGAAAACAAAAAGACACGGTAAAAGTTAAATTATTTAACTTAGAGTTAAATCTAATTGATAAGGTTAAAATAATATCCTAAACTTGTCTAAATTCTATTGGTTGATAGGATTTAGACCCATCCCCACTTTAGCTTCTAAATAAGACCCTTTGGAACCATTATAAACCGATTTTTACTTTAATATAAAATAATATTTTGAGATATTCCTAAGGTGCCCCTCTCCTCCCCTATAAAAGGACACCTCCTCCCCCTCCTCCTCACACCAATTTGAGCACTCAAGCTCGGCCAAACCCTGACAAAATCTCTTCTCCACTTCCCTAGAAACATCATATAGGTTCTGGTCTTCCACAAAGACCAATTCTAGTTCCCTAAGAGGAGGTCTCAAAGAGGCACTTCAAAGAAGAGGTAATTACCGTTACCAATTCTTTCATCTTTATTTCTTCTTCCACTTCTTCTTCTTAGGTTGTTTCATTATGAAGTAATAACATCAGTATCACTCATATACTGATATGTTATTATAAGTATTAAACAACCCTATTTCACCATCTATCCATCCTACGGAAAAATAAATCACCGCGCGTGCGTACGTACGGAATACCGTCTCCACGCCGTGGTGTAATCTATTTTCCACCACCACCTTACATGGATGGGTATAATGGTGTAAAGAATAACTATACATAGTTATTACAACATCATATTGATTCTGATATATTGTATAATCCACTCCAATTCAGTTCAATATTTATGGAAATGATATCATCGCTCGTGCGTACGTACGGACTACCGTCTCCACGACGCGATGAGATTCATTCTCCATGTTAACAATTTAAGAATGATTATAAAGTATATATAAGAAATAATAATGAAATATATGACATTATAAAGCTACTGGATTTATGTATATATATATATATGTATGTCATCTACTTACTTCCATTTCAAGACAATAAGGAAAGTAAAACAGCGTTCATGCGTACGTACGGACTACCGTCTCCATGAACGGTGTTTTTCATTTTATTTATCTATCTATTATATATATATATAATGAATATATATGATATATAAATCATATTTTATATTCTGGAAGTAAGTAAATCATGATATAAGTAATAATGATGTCAAGAACAACAAGTCAAAACACCTACGATAAATGAAACGATTTTACCCAAAATGCTTCTTTAACATGGAATTTACAAAAGAACGGGTAATATAATGTCATAAGTGAACCATATATGATATCACAAAAATGAATATGATTCTGGAATAAGTCAATAACATGATTTAAATCATTATACAGGAGGTTCGGACACTTACAAAGCAAGTCGGACATAAGGTAAGGGAAATATCACAATCTCATTTTTATCCGAGATTGTTTATTCATAAGTATTTACTGGGGTGTATTTTATCATCCACATCCATGTTTCATCAATATGTAATATTATTTCCATCCACCTACAATTGTTTAAATCCATTTTTACCCTTCGGTGAGTTTTTAGTAATATCTATGAAAGGAATCTTTTGTCATACGAGGTACTTTTTGACTTTTCCGACAAAAGTACGAAGAATGTTTTTTTTAACTTATACGGCATGAATGGATTTTTAAAACATTGTTTCCAAGAAGCTTCCTTTACAAGTTTTCAAGTTTATTTTTAATCAACTTCTTTTATTTTAAAGTTGTATGACATATTATGAAAGGAAAAATGTTTTTGAAGAAGAAAGGATATTTTCCTCAAGAATGGAGTTCAAGTGTTTTATCAAAATTATTTTCCATCTAAGATAATAAAGGGTTCTGTTTTTATCCCTATTATTAAATTGATTTGTTCATGTTGTGATGGAATTATTTTTATGAATTCCTTTATCTTATATTAATTGATTTATGATGTCATGATGTTTCAAGAATCCCATTTTCGTTACATGTGTTATGCGATGATGTATGTTTTATGATTATGTGGCACACATAAGAAAGGATTCATTATAAGATGGGTGGGACCTATATCTCCCTCCAATGCATTGGGTAAAGATTTTATATCTCATGAGATAGACAGGGCTGGAACGGTAGGTTATACCGGTTCAGTGAAACAGGACTGAAACGAGGGTTACTCGATTCAGAAAGGGACTTTGTCCACTAAGATAGTCTTGGCAATGAGTCATGACTAACAAGAAATGATTTTCCATGATTATGTGTGCATGCCACAAAGTTTTAAGTTTCATGTTATGATTATGGTGATCCCATTTTCACTTCTATGATTTGTTCCATGTTAAGATATTATGATCTCTTTTGCAGGTTATGATTTTCAAAAAGATATGATATGATTTTTATTTCTTTTGTATACCCTTACTGAGCATTTGAGCTCACCCTTTTATGTTTTCATTTCCCCAGGATATAAAGAAAGGTTTTAGGTAAAAAAAAGGAAGATCTTTATGGGAGATTTTGAAGATCTTTCACCACGATTAGAAGATTATATTCCGAGTTTCCAAAGACACTAAACTATTACGGTCCTTGTGTGTGTGTTTTTGTTATGTACTAAGTATTCCGCAAAAGTAATATAATATCCATGTACGTCAAGATACGGGTCTCTACAATTAAAATGTAATTATATATGATATTTATTGTATATTTTGTATCTATATTATTCTTAAATTTTCTTTTATAACATTCCTATATTCTTTTATTTTGTATATATATATGATAATTTCATATGAGGAAGTGCGGATTACCACCCCCTCAAAGTTATATGACTCATTCATACAATACATGGAATGTATAAAGGATGGTGTTAATAAACATACATAACATATATAAAATATGATATTATACTGTAATTATAATATAACATTGTATCATTATGTCTTCATTCTATTACAAAATAAATCTAAATGAATGTAGTATTCATGCATACTTATAGATTAGTGTCTCCATGAATGGTGCATTTCATTTATTATCTCCAAAAATTATGTACTATTATAAATAGATATGTATACTGGATTTATATGATATCTTAATAATGAATGTAATTTTGGTGAAAATTTAATTTTTACCACATGGAAATTTTTAATTATAAGATGTTCATTTTTGACTGAATTACCAAATATCGACAAAACGACTGTTATTAACCTAAATGATTATATAATTTTTATATTGTGGAAATAAGTTATATAAAAAGAATAATAAAATTGAAAAGTTAATGAATCTAGTATAAATTGACTTTAGTTTATTATGTATGGGTTTAAAGAACAAACAAGTAAAGTCGGACACAAGGTATGTTGTTTTCATCTCACTTTTTTTTCTCATGAGATTCATGCTATATTTGCCACTATTTCCTTTTGTGTGGTGAATGTACTTCCCATGATTGTATTCATTGAATAATACACTTTAATTTATTTGTATGTATAGCTTCATTGTATGATCCTTCTTTCATGTGGTGTATGTTTTGTATGTCACCAAATTGGTAAGGTAATCTTTCACCCTCCTCTTCTAATCAATGTCTTTTTTATGTTATGTATTTTAAATTTCCGTTTTCTTATGTTGGGATTTCTTCATCTATATCCTTATTTCTGTAAATTTTATGAGCATGTGATTAAAGACACTTTTCTCTCTCATCAACGCATATTCTGAATTTTAATGTAACACCATTAGGCTGTCAAGATTCTGTAAGAGAACATCGTAACCTAATTTCAATTCATTGGGTTAACCTTAAACGTCTTGATTATACATGCTATGAATTTGTTTGAATGAAATATGATTGTTTTACACTAAATATACACTTATATATGAAGTATTCTTGTTTTTAACACATAATTTTGTCATTTATTTATCCTTAATCTAAGGATATGATCTTTGCACTTGAATTTTCCTCAATTTACATTCCATTGAGAATTAATTGAATGTAAACACCAATTCACTTATATATGGTGTATATACATCCCTTTGACATATTATATCATTAATATCTTTATTCTCATTATATTATAATATTTTATTAATGTTATTCCTAAATTATTTTTATTCAAGCATCTCTTATTTGGTTAGGTACTTATTAATTAAAATATCATTTTAAAATACTTTAAGGTTTATTCATCAAAATCATTCTCATTAATGTCCTTGTTTTAAAAATGGTTGTGAGGATTTATTTATATGGACATGATTTCTTGAAATTAATATTTTTTATAAAAGCTTCAATTTTGTGTGGGACACATTGATTCAAAAGTCTCTTTATTAAATGTTTTAAATGGTTTTGAAAATGGTTTGATAAAGCATTTATTATATCAAATATTCTGAAATGATATACTGTGATTGCAATGTGGAAATATTATCTATCTTTTATGATGGATTTATGTGTTATTAATATGTTATGGTTATTAGGCATTTTTTATGTATATAGGTTGTTTCATGATAAACATAGGGTGGGTGAGCCCTATATAGATCCCCAATGCATTGGGGAACGTGATGGAGGTTAACAGTAATGTTTATCCTAAGAGATTTTGGGAATATACTATGATGGGTATTCTAAATGTAACTCTCTATGTAGCTGTGATAGCTATAATTTAAGTAATTTATGGATTCCATAGGTTACCTTTATGATTTATGATTTCTAGGTGTTATTAATAAATATTAGGATTTCATGAGGTATGTTAAAGAGACTATGTTTTAAGATTGAAAAGTATGATTTCTTTTATTTTTATGTATTCATGGACTAATATTTTATTTTTTTATTTTATACCCCTTACTATTATTTATATGCTAATACCATGTTTTGGAAATTTTTTCTATTGGACTTAACAAAGAACAGGGTAAAGGATGAGATCAAGGAAAACACATTCTGTCTAAAACAAAGTACTAAACATGTCTCTTTTTTAGTGTTTTTGTTTATGAAAAAAATGGATGCCGAGTAGAAGTATTTACATGTAATATTCATGTTGTTATGTATAGTTTATGACCTAATTCTATAAATATATAAACCTTAAATGATCCCCAATATGAATTATTTATTTAATTCAAGATTATGTATTGTTTAAGGCATGTTTCTTACAGTTGGTATCAAAGGTGGATTTAGGTAACATTAGAGGTTAGGGTGTTATTTAAGCATAAGTTACATAAGCATAATTGTTAGAATTTAAGAAAGCGTCATAGTTATTTTATAGTTGATAAATGGTTATTACATTTTTGGGTGAAAATGAAAGGTATTAGATAACCCTTGAAGATAAAATTTGTTATGGTTATATTTGAGAAATTTTTCTCATTTATTTGGAATGATATAAAATTATATAATTATTTAAAAAGGAAAACATGTAGACCATGTGACAACCTTTCACATCGGACAATTTTATGAGAATTGAACCCACAACTATAGTGCAATTGGGATTTATCACATACCACCGGACTACGTGATGTCCCTGGTTAATATGACTACTTATTGTAAGTAATTGATTTTATGGATCAAGAATAAGTTGATTGGGGATCTTATGATTTACCAAATGGTTATACATAGTATAGGAAATAGATTTGGTGATTAAGTGATAAAGGTTATTTTGGATGACATTCTCTCTTTTTAGAACAATATATGCTTAAGGAAAATAGAATACTATGCGATTAAATTTTTTGAGTAATGGTTGAAATATTATTTTGGAAGAATATATGTTTTATTTTGAACATATGGATATTTTGGTTATTTATGGAAATTATTACCCTATCATAGAGAATATGTGATTTGGTTAATTCCACTTAAGTATGATATGTTAAGAGTAGGCGATGTTATTTGGTGATAAATGATAAGATTTACTATGAAAGAATATGTGATTAAATTCTTCCGAGTTTTGGGATTCAATCTTATATTGAATTAATTTTATGAATTTTATTGACAATTGTTTATTGAATTTTCTTTTTTGAAGTTTGTTTATTTTTTTCGAGTTTTGGAGATTAGGAATAGTATATATTTTTATAAAGGATTGTCCTTTTTGGGGATTATATTATCTTGTTCTAATTTTTTTTATTTTGGTTAATGTCTAATGATAGGGGAAATATATAGTTCGTATTTTTTGGATTAGGTGATTCTCTAAAAGTTTATTTTAGCTCATTTGGTGTGATCATTTTATCATGAATACTCAACATTCGGAGAAATAATGAGTTTATGATATAAATTTATTAATGCGTGAAAATATACTGCAAAGGTATGAATATTTCTTTATGTTCTTAGTGAATATCATAAATAAATTTCTCCAACATTATAAAAAGTAACTAAAAAACTTTGTATGTTTACTTTTCTTACTGGGGAATCAATGATTGTTTAACTTATCGTGTTTTTATGGTTTTTTTGGAGTTGACTTTCTCCAGATCGTTTTTCTATCACTCTCTATCAGAACTTGACACTTAGTTTCTCCACCATATCTATGTTTTTATGGAATACTAGTATGGTTCACCTCTGGTGACCTTAATACTTCACTTTCTTTCTTTTAAAGTGATAGTTTTATGGAATCTTTTTTTATGTGGGACTTTTAATGAAATTTACAAGCAATATTTTAATGTTTTGAGGATGAAATTTCCAAAAGGGGGGGAGGATGTAACATCCCTTGTAAATAAAAAATATATCATTTTTATACTTATTAATATTTTTGAATTAAATATTACTATTTCATTAATGGGGATTCTATGTTCGAGGGCGTTCCCGATATGAAACTATATGTTTTTTTTAAATCTTATGTTGTAGACAATGTTCAGTTATACTAAAAATAATAATATAATATTATTATTTTAAACATTAGTTAATGAAAAGTCATTCTATTGGAGGGAATTAAAATAACTAACTAAAATATGATTATAAAAGTTGGTTAAATGTATTTACCTTTATCCACTAAAATTTAGAGTCTTAAAATGTGATTGAATCCAATTTTAAGAAAAACTTCTCTAATATTATTTAAAATATCCATTTACTACCGTTTGATGGAGACACCGTTTACAATATAGTTTTTTTCACTATTACATTATTAATTTTAAAAAATAAACTTCTTATTTAAAATATGTAAATAAAAATTTTATTTGGGTAAATTTTTGGTATTTTTCTAATAAAGATCATTTTTAATGAATAGTGAAAAACACTAAATTTTAATTTAAAACTCTCTTTTAATCAAATTTATTTATATTTTTATATTATATTTTTAATTTGTTTTAAAGTTTAATTATATTATATTATTACCATTTAATACAATTTTTGTTATTGAAATTAATTTCACTTTGAAATTATACATAAAAAATGTTAATCTTATAAAAGTTAATATTTCATAAAAATGTGGTTTTTGGTTTTTACATAAAGAGTTTATTTTAAATTAATTAATGCATATTCTATGTTTTTAATTTTTTAATATACACATCATTTTTGGGTTCATAATATCAAATTTATCTTAGGGTTTAGTTTTGGTGTTTTTCTAAAAACCTTCAATTTTTGTTGAATAGTGAAAAAACGCTACTTAGTAGTTAAAAACCGACATTTTATTTGAAATGAAATTTTACCACTTATGTGAATTGAATTTAAAAAATCCAACATACATGGTTGTCACCCGTATGTAAAATTTAGTTCAATTGAATGAAAATAATTTTTGGTGAATAGTAACATTTGAATTTTATTTATTGCTGTTAAAGCTAGATAGTGTAATTTAAGGTATAAATAATAATATAATAATATAAAATTACATTAACACATGTTCTAAACTTATTTTATGAGTCATGGCCTACCAATACAATCCTTGGGTGATACTTGTTTCCATTTAATTCCATTTGGGTAGGATAATGTCATTAATAACTTTTTATTTGAAGTAAAAATATAAATCTCATAGACATGTATTGTTTTTCTAAAAAAAATTTAATGTGGTGTTATATAATTGATATTTTTTACTATAAATTTAATTATAAATATATAAATATTTCTTATATCATGGTATTTTATTTGAAATTTTTAATCATCATATAAATAAATTTATTTATAACACCATGATGATGAAATGATCACCTCATTAATGAATGTTTTAAATAAATTTGATTATGAATGTTAAAATAAATTTATTTTTAACCTTTTTATGCCATCCACGAATTTTAGAGATGTTTATGACTTGTTATATTTAAATTAATGATGTTTTTTCAAAATAATAAATTGTTTTAGGATTTTCTAAAAAGTCATGATATGAATAGTATTTAAATTGACATAAATGAGTTTTCTTTAAAATATTATTTTATTAAAATATTTAATTTTAATAAAAATAAATGATTTGATAAAATGAAATAGAGAAGTTTTAAAGTCTCATTAATGGACCACTTGTTGTTATATTGTCATTTTATAGTAACTATATTAACCCTATTGAGTGAATACCCAAGAATACATGGTAAGAGTCAAATTAGTTAAATAAGGTTTAACCTAAATGATAAGGTTATATTTGAAACCAAAACTTTTCTAAAACATATTTGATGATAGGATTTCTAAAAATAGTCCTTGTATATTATAATTTAATATGTTTTGGTCCTTTTGAAACTGAAATATAGTTTATAATAAAATAATATTTTCAAACATTCCTGAAGAGCCCCTCCTCGCCCTTATAAAAGTCTGTCACCTCTAACACATTAATCACACCTCTCAAGACCCTTGTATGGTTCAAACTCTACAAAAATAATCTCCCAATATCCCTCTATTCCTCCTAGATTCCTTACCATAGGCATAGGGAACTTCAGTAATGGTTTTTGGTTCAAACCAAATGGAGTTTCTAGATTTAAAAGTAACAACATTCCACAAGGTCTCCCCTATTATTTTACATCTTCACTCCATATTATATTTTTAATCTATGATTAAATAACAACTGTAGTATCCTCAATATAATAGGTTGTTGTTATGAGACGTATTATAAACACCCTTACACACACCTCCATCTAATGGGTATAGATCTTAATGTTTCTGTGTGTGGCGCACTAATGCAACATTAAATGATTATTGTTCAATCTTCTCCTACCACCTCTTATGGTTGCCATTATGATGGGAATGTAATTATATATGTTATATAAGATAATTATTTTACCTATATTCTTCTGAAACTCTCTTTTATAACATACCTTTATTCTTTTCATGTGGTATATATACGATAATATCATTTGATAAAGTGCGGACTACCGCCCCTCAAAGTGATATTATTGGTTCCTTCTATACATGGAACATATAAAATATGGTGTTAATAAAATTAACTAACATATATACAATTTTATATTATACTATAATTATAATATACCTATTTATCATTTTGTTTTTATTCCATTAAATAAGAAATAGAAATGAAAGTAGGGTTCATGCGTACGTACGACTTACCGTCTACATGAATGGTGCATTTAATTTCTTATCATCAAATGTTATGTACAATTATAAATACATACATACATATATATATATACTAGATTTATATGATTTCGTAATATTTAATATCAGTCTGGATATTATATAATTTTTACCACATTGACCATTTTTAATTATATGAAGTTCATTTTTTACTGAAGTACAAAATATTGACAAAATGACTATTATTAACATAAATAATTATGTAATGTTTTTACTATTGTAATATGTGATATAAAATGAATAATAAAATTAAAAAAAATTGATTCAACTATAATTTGACTTTAGTTTATTATTCAGGAGATTAATGAATGAACGATTCAATTCAAACACGAAGTAAGGGGTTTTCATCTCACTTTTTATTCTCATGAGAATCGTGCAATATTTTCATTATTTCCTTTTCTGTTGTGTATGTAATTACCATTTTTTATTCATTGTGTAATATAAATTAATTTATTAGTTTTTACATCTTCATTGTATAATCCTAATTTCATGTGGTGTATGTTTCGTATGTTACCAAATTGGAAAGGGAACCTTCCACCCTCCTCTTCAAATCAAAGATTTCATTTATGTTATCTCTTTTAAATTTCTATTTTATTATTCCGGGATATGTTCTTATATATACTTATTATTTTAGGTTTTATGTACATGTAATTATAGACCCTTTTCTCTGTCATCAACTCATTTTTGTAATTTTAATACAACCCCATTAGGTTGTAACATTTTTGTAAGAGAACATCTTAACCCAATTTAAATTCTTTAGGTTAAACATATACATCTTCAATATGTCATGCTATGAATATGTGTGAATGAAATATAATTGTTTTAAACATAATATCCAATTATATTGGGAGTATTATTATTTTTTACACATAATTAAGTCATTGATTTGTCATTAATATAAGGATATGATCTTTGAAAGGGACTTTGTCTCAATTTATATTCCATTGTGACCTATTTTCTATGTACACCAATTCAATTTTTTATTGTGTATATACTGCCCTCTGACATATAATATCATGAATCTTATTATTCTCATGATATTATAAGGTTTTATTAATGTTATACCTCAGTTATTTGAATTCAAGAATCTACTATGTGTTTAGGAACACTTTAACTAAAATATAATTTTTAATGTTTTTATGATTTATTCCTCTAAATATTTATCATTAATTAATATGTTTTAAAATGGTTTTAATTATTTATTTATATGGACATCATTTTTTTTAAATTAAAATTCTTTTCAAAACCATTAATGTTGTATGTGACTCTTTGATTCAAAAATCTATTTATTAAATGTTTTAAATGGTTTTGAAAATGGTTTGATAAAGCTTAGATTATGTCAAATATCTTGAAATGATAAATTGTGACTGCAATGTTGAAATATCATCTACCTTTATGATTTTTTATGACTTATGAATATGTTGTGGTTATTGGTAATTATTTACGTATATGGTAGGTTCCGTGATAAACATAGGGAAGGTGACCCTGAGATATCACTCCAATGCATTGGGTAACGTGAAGGTGGTAAAAAAAAGTTTCTCCTAAGAGATTTTGGGAATATACTATGATGGGTATTCAAAATGTTTCTCCCTACAAAGATGTGAAAGCTACAACGTATGTACATTATAGATTTTACAGGTAACCTTTATGATTTATGGTTTATATGTGTTATTCATATATCATTTCATTTAACGAGATATATTAATGAGATTATGTTTTAAGATTGAAAAGTATGATTTTTTTAATTTGTTTGTATTCATGGACTAATTTTTTATTTCGTTATTTTTTATCCCTTACTGGGATTTTAATGCTCATCCCTTTTTTTTGAAATTTTTTTCACATGACATAAAGATGAATAGGGTGAGGGATGGGATCATGGAAAAGTTGTGCTCTCTAAAACATAGAACTAGACATGTCACTTTTTTAGTATTTTTTTAAGAAAAAAATGGATGTTGAGTAGAAGTGTTTACATGTAATATTAACGTTGTTAGGTATAAGTTATAAACTCATTATCTAAATATCTAAACCTGAATATTTCCTCTATTTGAATTATTTTCATAATTCAAGATTATGAAAAGTTTAAGGCTGAGGCATAACAGGTCCTACCATAAAGATTAAAAATTACAAATGAAATTGATTGTAAAAGAATAGGGCTCTACTACTAACTCTAAGAAAACCCATGTACCTAGTCTCTAGACACAATCGAATAGTGTTAACTTGATTAGAATAACCACACGAGTAGTTGTTCTTGATCATGCAACACTGAGCCTTAACCCTATCCACATAGCAACATGTTATCAACTTGAAAAGTAGACATAAGGTCTACACATACACCAAAATTCACGTGTGGGGGTGAGAAATAATCACAGTAGGCCAACATGAAAAACAAACTGAAATTGTGATACTAAAAGTATATAAAAAAGCAATATGCTAAGAAAAACTGTAGCACAACCAAATGAAGTATATCCCAGGTGAAACCATAGTCAACCCCAGGGTATGAAATCCTAGTCAACTAGGAATGTTCCACCATAGATATCCATATCTAGAGGTGTATTTCTGTATAGTCACATATATATATATATATATATATATATAAGAAATATATGCATAAGTGAAACCATATAGAATGATAAACCACCATCTATTTATACGTGGGCCTGTAATCTCGATCAACATATACCTACTTTGAAAAATGCCATAATCTCAGAAGTGAAGAGAGTCATTAAAAAATGTTCCAAGGTAATCCTATAGACCAAAATCCTAGATGAACCCTCTAGATCCACCTCAAACACACAGCCCGATGACCCATGCCTCCTAACACCTCGTGTCTGAAGTACTAAAATTCTAATGAAACACACAAACAATTGTTCCATGGTCCCAAAGATCCCTGGATGAAAGCTCACATTGTCACATTGATCGATAAGCATAGGAACATTGATGTCTGTCCTCAAATAAAAGACCAGTCCCATGGAAACAATCATGGCATGCCTCATCCCCTAACCCGATAGTGTCATTGATATCAACCGAAGTCTCCACACCTCCCATGCGGAATCCTATGGCAGGCACCACCAAACATCAAATACATAAACTGCATGTATATTAGGCTTCAACCCACATGAGAGGTTTGAGGCTGGATGAGTGGAAACTACCAAAATTAAAACCCAAGACACATCATCTCTAGCACCTCATGTCCCTATAACCATGTTGCAAAAATTTGATGGCCATACTGTCCAAGTATCATGGTCCATGCCCAAAATCATAGTCACATTGTCTCAAAAAAAAGTCAATGACGCCTAATCTTGTGGTTAAAACCCCACAGGAAAATTTGGGGCATGCCCAACCTGTGATCTTCATCGCTCAATCCCTATGGAAATGTTATCCCAGACTCTGGGCAAGCCCAAAATGATGAGAGTGTAATCATATTCATCATATATCATCCAGCCCATGAGTTCGTACATGGAATTCCTATCACGAGAATTAATGTATTGCTCAATGCATAAAGGTATACATTCAAGGCTCAATAACCAGATACTAGTAAGAACCTCTTGAAATCACAACAAAATATTTCAACATATATATATATATATATAGGATCAACAGTCAAGTACAAGGTAATACCTCTAGGTACCAATAAAATATCATAAATAACATTCCCCAGAAGTTGAATAATAGGAAAGCACATCTCAACATCCCAATAAGTACCACAGATCCCAAGAAAAATGTTCGGGAATCACAAATGAAGGAAATACGCCTCACATCAGGCTCGAGGGCCACCAACCAGGAAGCACCTCTGTTGAACATCACTACATAATCAATAAAAATATGAACACAACAAGTAGTGAGGTTGGATCAAATTACCAATACATAAATATATTCATATCCTCAAGGGCATACCAGTTTTTCAAAGGTTCTAGGTTACACCAAAACACCATCTCTACCAAAATATAACAGACAAATCCAGGTGGATCAAGAAATGGAGGAATCCTAAAATGGGGTTCCTTGAAACAATACATGAGTACAAGGATCCTACAGGAAATTCCCTAGATCATTACATATGAAATGTAATCCCTCAGGGTATCCTTGGATGCATCTAGACTCTGGACCTCATATCCTAGAATAGAACATCTCTCAAGTGGAGATTCTGAAAAATGAAAAGGTCATGGTAGATATCTCACATGTCATCTCAGATCAGGATCTCAACTTGGATGGTCTGAACCCCCAACCTATCATCCATGCCATGACTCACTCTCATGTGATGACTATGAATTGATAATGTGGATGAAGAAAATAACTATTTGGATCAAATACCAAAACACCCATTAAGAGTCAAAAAAATGCTCCACGGGTTACACAGTTGATATCTACATGGAAAAAATTCTTTGAATGGACTACTCAGATGCCAAATTAAATCATACAAGGAAAAAATACCCAAAATCTCAATGTTCAAAAATGTTCATGCTGTGTACATTGGAATATACAATTCTTAATCTTATTCCTCCCCCTAGACATGTACTTGTACATGGAAAAAACAACATGGGTTCTCCCTGTGAAAAAAGTACCTGGAGTAACCATTAAATACATGGTGTCTGTTGTCTAAAAACCAACATTCTGTGTTCTTTTTTCACCCAGCCAAACACATGGCCTTGTACCACCATACATAATTTACACAGAGTACAAGTCATGTAGTTAAGAAAACATCATCTTCCCAAAATATTAAGAACACAATGCATTCTCCTTAGGAACTCAGGCTTTGAAACCTAGGTTTCCTGATGGGAAAACCCTCTGATTGAATGGGACCACTGTTTTCCACCCTAAATCATCACATTGAGCCTCAAGAGGCCACCAAAAAGCAATATATGTCTATAAAATCTCAAAAACCCAATTAATATGGTATTTGTTGTGAAAATGTTAATGGGACTAAATTTTGGTGGAAATCGCTGAATCATCGCTCGATTACACTTTCAATGGTTGTCACACGTCACTCCAGCGTATTGAGAGCATCACAAAGGTACCTTTATTCCCTTTCCACTCTCACTATATCTACCTCAAAATTTTCTATATTATGTTAGGACCATGTAGAAGACACAAAGGAGGTGTGTTCAAGAAGGAAGAAGAAGAAATAAGAAGGGAAAAAAGAACAAAGCAAATAAAAAAGAAAAAGGGTTCTCGGGCTAACCCTAGGACCCCACTTGAGTTTATGAGTCACCTAGACAAAAATCCCAATTCGAAACTCAATAATGGATATGGAATCTTAATATGACGCTAAGATCAAAATATTACTCTAAAAAACATGTCTGATTAAAATAACATTTAGCATAATTAGTATTAAATATTAAATATTCTGCGAAAATTTGAATGGCTTAGATTTACACCAAACTGTTGTTCTAGGGAAAAAACCATATTCTGATACAAATGGAATGTTATAAAACATTACCCAGTATCATATTATCAGGTAAGAATAACATTTTAACCCTATTAAGCATCTGAAATAAAAATTTCGAATTTATACTCAAAACTACTATCTAGAAAAAATTTGTGTGCTTACACTAAGTATGGTTTTGATGTCATGTGGTTAATGTATGATTTGTGTGACTAATACAGATATTGTGTATTGAGTACCAAATTAAAAAAATGTGACAAATATTATTAAAAATAATGTATCTACCTATATAAATAATGTAAATATGAGAACCCATAAACAATACACATTGTTCCCCATAGTGTGTTTTGAAAGTCGATATAAACTAAGTACATGTTTTGTAACTAGTAGTATACATAGTATAAATCATACCATTTCATGTAAGGTACACATAAAGGTAGTCATGTCATGTTATTAAACAAGTGTATAATTAATTAATGTTATAATAAACTATACATTGTGTTCCTAGAATGTATACATTGTGTGATAAGATATTCTACACAAAGTACACTGAGTATTTTTTAATGAGTGGGTCGTAATTAAATTCTTCAAATATTATTTTAATCCATTACAATACAGATATATTAAATTTATGGTCATAATTCATATCATGTACTTCATGGGAATCCCAATTGTTACACATCATGTATATTTAAGGCATTATTTGTCGAAATACATGTTTTTTAAATTGAACGACATGAAAAATTGATAACACCCCATGGAATATCATCACACGCAATGTAGAAATACATGATTTTTAAGTATGTACATCATTGTAATTATGATAAATAGTGTTAATCTCATTTCATGTTGAGTTACCATGAATAATGTGTTATATTTAAATACAAGAAATATGTATAGTATGTAAAATAGGGGTACCTGGAATTTAAACATTGGTAAATTTCACATGAATATTAAATTTTAGACTATATATTATTTAACTAAACATTGTATGGTATTTTTTATATTAAAATTAATTTATTAAAAATTATATTTGATAGAAATCTCTTGGACGATTTGGAATGATAATTAAAAAAATGAATTAATAAATTTATAAAGAAATTATTTTATTAATTGATAAAAAATATCATTATGAATGAATTAATTTAAATTAATTCTCTAAAATACCAATACAGAGTAATTAGATATTGTGGAAGACAATAAAATTACAATTATATCTCTATTTTGGGTTTCTGTATATTTAAATTATTTATTTCCATATATTTTAGGAAGTATTTTATTTTTAAATTAAATATGATGGGAGGAATATCAACTCGTCAACATTACTATATACAATATAGTGTGTCGAAATATTATTATGGATAAACTTGAAGCCATTGTACCCCTCTCACATGGGTGAGTCTGAATATGTAAATGAAAATGATCCCAATAAAAGGAGACGGTTTAGGACCCAATCCAATATTAATCTAACTGAATAGATACACTCTTAAATGATGCAATACTATAACTAAATACATATATTAGCAGAACGAGTTTTTCTCAAAGGGTCATCCTACTTCATATTTTTGACCATAAACTAACCAATCGTTATTCTCTCGTGACCATGTCTGTTTTTTATTTTATTTTTTGATGTGACTGTCAATTTATTTATGAAATGTGTGTTTTTTCAAATGGAAATTCAATCACTTAATGTAAATAAATAATAATAATTATTTTTAGAACAAAATAATGTCATTATGTGGTATTTATAATAATATAAAATGATAATTAATTACATAAAATACACATAATTTTTATAATAATTTTAAAATGATTATTTAAATATATATTAATAAAATTCCCTTAAAGATTTATTATGAAAGATAAAACATTCCATTACATGTGTTAGAATGAAACTATTGATTAAATAGTTGATCTGGCCCTTTCATAGACACATTCAGATATCATATAGTTTAAATTAAATTGTTGGATTGACTGAACCATGTTAGTATCAAGAGTAGTTTCCATTAAAATAATATTTTAAGGTGGATGAAGGTATCAAGAAAATAAATAAATATATATATATATATATACATATTATTTCATAATTAGGGTGTCCCAACAACATATAACTGAACATTAATTGAATGTAGTTGGAAATACCTCTGACTATAAAACCTTTAAAACAATTGATGAGGCCTTTATTGAGGATATAGGAAAGTGAATATGGATTGATTCCACAACAATAAAAAAACAATAAGGTATTTTTTACTCCCATGGTAAGGGATATTGTAATTAGATAAAACAATAAGAGACTAATAAAATTAATTTATTATATCACACATTGAAATCAAAATAATGTAATGTAATAAAATTTTAATTACTGTAAAAAAGGAATGTAAAACCAGATAAAATATCTGATCCATTATATGGAATGTTTATTTCCAAAAAGATAAGAAAATTCCATGGGTTTTATAATCTTTTACATATTACACTATTACATGATAATATTTATTACGAGTTGGAATTTTATTTTCATGTTCACAAACTATAACCCATGAGAGTGGGAATCAATTATTCTTATCAATGATATGTTAATGATTTAAAATATTTTAGTTTCATCATTATATCAACTATTCCTAGAGAGATGACTATGAAACATAAAAATATGGATTTATAAACCCTGATAACTCAACTCATAGAATTTGAAATGAAGAATGTGAAGTTAATGATAATTGATATTTTAACTTCACCAGGAATGTTTAAAATGAAATATGGGAACATAAATATTGATTTACATTCATGATTCTGAAATAAATTTCACAATGATCATATTAGGGCTTCTATATGGATAATAAATTATCCATTAATATTATTTTATCAACATTTCTAGTAAAATATTCCATATTGATCTAGTACTATTTAAAGAAGTGTGATTCTTAAGTTATAAAAATGATGCACATAATGTCATACTACCATGTGGGATGATTAACATAAATCCATTATCTGTTATATTTCTAAAATATTTAAATTAGTTTCCAATTATAGAATAGATGGACAATATTTCATATTTTAAATGAATTTTATTCATGTATTATATATTTAATAATAATGTATTAATTTTTTCATAGATATTAAATATCATCAATGATTTATGAATATAAATTATAAAAAATACTGAGATTTGGAAATATAGTTCTTATCAATTAAAACTAAAGGCAATTATCAAATATTTTCACAGAATAGTTCTTTGATTCATATAAGATGACAGTAAATATTATTATGAAATATTACCTATTTATGTTACTAGTATAGAAACATTGATTGGTGTACTCTAATACATATTGAATCTAGTATTTATTCCTAATTAATTTTGTGAAATAATTTATGGAAAATATACCTGTAAATTCATATGCATCATGATTTTCCATTATGACATTTCCGGATTCTATAGTGGATGTAATGAATGAAAATTTTAAAATATATAAGGTCTTATATAAGTGATAATTGGATAATATCATAACGCTTTATTAAATTAAAATTTAAATAAGGATTATGAAATTTATAATGTTACATTTTCTTAATGACATAAAATAGGTGATGATTATTCATAGAGTATCAACTAAGAGTCTTTAATGTATTGCAAGTATTCCTGTAACACCCTGAGATTTTATGAGATATATTCCTTTTAATTTCTATAATATCTTCTATTGTAAACTACAAAAATATTATATTTCTCTATATGAAACAACAAATTATCATTCATTATACACAACACTATTCTTGGCTTGTGTTTCACGGAATAGTAACCTTCCTCAATAGCGTGTGTTGTAAGAAATACCATGTTTTACTAAACAATGATATATATGTATAATATTAATATGATATAGCCATTATTAATATAATTAACTTAATTTTTAGTTTTATAACATTATAATATATCTTACACATTTTATATTTCAGGGTATGAGAACAAAATAATTTTTCAGGTAAAATAATTATTTTTCAAAAAAATGCAGTTTTGCCGCCTTTTGATGGCGCAACAATTTTAAATATAGTTTTTGACATGTTTATAAGTTCAATTTTTCAAAATAATATTCTTCTTTGGAATTAGGATATAAAAATTTACTTGGAATAAATATTTTATATTTTTTTGATAAAATGTTTATTTTGATGAATAGTAAAAATAAGCTAAATTTTAATTAACAACAAAAATTTTCTTCAAGATAATTTATTTGGTTAAGTTATAATATTTGATAGTTTTAAATTATAAATAAAATATATATTTACCATTAAATATAATTTATGTCATTAACATTATTTTTACATTGAATTCATAGGTAAAAATATTTCAATCATTTGCAACATTTTATCTTATAAAACTTATTTTCTCCATAGCGGGATTAATATTAAATTAAAAACTACCACTTCAATGTTTTAAATTTGGGAAAATGGATTCTATATTTGGAATCTGTAGGTCCAAATTATTCTAATAGGAAACTTTTTATTTTTAGACATTACGAATAGTAACTACGGTAAATTTTATTTACTATAGTTAAAGGTAAATCGGGTAGTTAAGGGTAAAAATAAGATTATAAAATTACACTAAAACCAACCAAAATTCTATTGGATTAATAAAATTCTACCTCTATCATTTATGGGTTATAATAGAATCATTTTATGGACTTTTGACCATAAAAAGGATGTAATTATTATTAAAAAAAAAGTGACGACATGTCACTCTCTTATATCAAATAAGTGTAATAATTTTAATTTAGTGATAAAATTCATAAAACATCAAAAATAAATAGTAACAAAAAATATAATGAAATTTTCTACATCATGTGAATTTATATAGAATTTTTAGGGATTAAAAAATTATCATTAATCGAGACACAATAGTGACGTAGAAATTATTTTATTGATTCAAATATCAAATAAATGGTTTAAAAAATATTAAAATAAATATTATATGAACAAATTAATGTGATCAATGAATTTTTTATATGAATATTACATGTTAGGAATCTATTAAATATTTTTTAAATATATATTTTGTGTGTATTTTATTTAAATTGAAATAATTGAATAGTGTCAAAATTGACACTATTGATATTTTATAAAAATAACATATTATTAAAATGTTTAAAAATCACAAGAAATATTTAATAATTATAAATTTAAAATTATATGGTATAAAATATAATAATGTATCTACATATGGTAAATTCAAAACAAATAAGTAAGTATTTATAACAATTTAAAATTTAGAATATTATTACCTCAAATAAAATTAAATAGATTAAATAAGGATAAATCAAAACGATAAGGTTAAAAATAAAATCAAAAATGCATAAATTTTATTAGCTGATGAGATTAAACCCCTATCTCATATAAACATCTAATTTGTGCAATTTTGGAAGTTTTTATGTAGGGTATGAGTTTATTATAAATTAATATTTGGAGATTTCCAAAAGTGCCCATCTCCTCCCTTATAAAAGGGAACCTCCTCCCTCTCCTCATCACAACATTTTGAGACTTAATGATCGGCCAAAACTTACCAATTTCTCTTCTTCAATTACATATCAAAATTATATATGTCATGGTATTCTTCAATGATCAACTTTAGTTCCCTAAGAAGATGTTTGGAATAGGCGCATTGAATAAGAGGTAATTTCCTTTACCAATTTTTCAACTTTATTTCTTCATTTACTTCCTCGTTTTTATTTGTTTCAATATAAAGTAATAACATAAGTATCACTAATATAATGATATGTTATTATAAATATAAAACCACCCAATTTCACCTTCTATCCATCCTACGGAAAACGAAATCACCACGCGTGCGTACGTACGGAATATCATCTCCACGTCGTGGTGTAATTTTCTTTTCCACCACCACCTTACTTGGATGGGTATAATGGAGGAAATAATAGCTATATATTATTATTATAACATGATACTGATTATGAGATATTATATAATCCACTCCAATACCATTTAATAATTATGGGAACGATATCGTCGCTCGTGTGTACGTACGGATTACCCTCTCCACGATGCGATAAGATTCATTCTCCATGTTAACCAATCCAGAATGATTAAAAAGTATATATAATAAATAATAATGAAAGATTTTACATAATAATGATACTGTATTTAAGTACATATATGTCTCATTTACTTAATTCCATTCAATTCAATAAGGAAATGAAAATAGCGTTAATGCGTACATACGGCCTACCGTCTCCATTTACAGTGTATTTCATTCCATTTATCGATCTATCATATATATTTATATTATTAATATATATTTTATATAAATCATGTTTTAAATTATTGAATTATGTATATCATGATATAATTAATAATGTCAAGAACAAAAAGTCCAAACACGTATGATAAATTAAACGATTTTACCCAAACGCTGCTTTAACATGGAACAGACAATAGAACAGGTCATATAAAGTCATAAGTGAATCATATATGATATAATACATATTATTATGGTTCTGTTAAAATTTAATAATTTGTTTAAAACCACTATAAAGGAGGTTCATATACATACAAATCATATCATACCTAAGGCAAGGGAATTATTTCATCTCACTTTTATTTCTGTGAGACATATGCCTTAATCACCATCTATTTTTTTGTATGGTGTTTATGCTTCCCATGCATGTTTTATTTTTTTTATTATTAAGGATATGATATTTACATATTCATGTAATTTTATTTATTTTATGACACGTATGATTTCACCGATCATAAATGGTAAGGGATAATTATTCCAATCTTGTTCATTTATGAGATTGTTTATTCGTAAGTATTTACCGGGGTTATATTAATCATCCTTGTCCATGTTTCCTAAAAATGTTTTCAAGTATGTATAATGTTATTTTTACCAATTTTTTCATTCACTACATGGTATGTGAGGAATAATTATTTCTTTTACCATATGAGACACTTTTTGACTTTTCCGGAAAAAGTATGAGGATACGGTTATTTTAACTTATACATCATGAATGGATTTTTATGGTTTCATAACACCTTATTTATTTGAAGCTTCCTATTCATGATTGTTTGGTTATTTTAAACAAAAATTAATATCATTAAAATTGTATTTCATTTTGGGAAAATAAAATAATTTTGAAGAATAAAGGATATTTTCCTCAAGAATTTATTTCAAGTGTTTATCAAAACTATTTTCCATATAAGATGACATTATTTAATATGTTTGTGTTTCAAGAATAATATCTCTATTATTTATATGGTTTGATTTTTTTTATAATGAAATGATATCCATTTTTCTATATGGATTATTTTATGATGTGATGATGTTTGTGAAACCCATATTATTCTTTGGGTTATGATGAATGATTTATGTTTATTTTGTGGCACACAAAAGAATGAACTCATTGTGAAAAATGTGGGACATATATATCCCTCCAATTCATTGGGTAATGATTTATATATCATGGTATAGACATTTCTAGAATGGCATGTTAATCTGGTTTAGTAATACAGGGCTGGAACAAAAAGTAAACCTGGTTCAGTAATGGACATTGTCCACTATGATGGTCTTTAAAGAAATTCCTTGGCTACTATAGAAACAATATCATGTTATAAATGGTTTTCCACAATTACATGTTTTATTACCATGATATTTTATTAGTATTGATGTTCCTTTATGATCTATTCATTACGTACTACCATGATTAATTTCACAACTCCATATTTTTATGTTTAAAATTTAGGTTCATGTTTTTTTAAGTTCAAATGTATATGGTTTGTTTTATTTTCCCTATGATTACCCTTACTGAGAATTTGATCTCAACCTTTATATGTTTTCTTTTCCCATGGGTTTAAAAAATGGGGTTATGTATGAAAAAAGAAGGGTAAGATCTTTATGGGGATGTTAAAGATATTTCACCATGATTAGAATATTATGTTCTAAGTTTCAAAAGACACAAATCTATTATGGTCCTTGGGTTTCTATTTTTTTTATGTATTAAGTTTTCCAAAAAAGTAATGTAATGTACCTCGTACATCAAGCTTGGGTCTCTACAGTTGGTATCATAGGAAAGGTTTAGTTAAGCCTTGGAAACTAGGATGTGAAAACTTTAGAGAGATCCCTAGAGATATTTCAGAAGTAGGTCTAGGGATGTCCCTAAGTTTAAGTATAATTATAGATTATAGCCCTAGTATTATGGTAAAAAGATTAGCATTAAACATAATATTTTATACATTAAAGGTACTCCCCCTTTATTATGTTATTTTCCTAGCATGATTTTATCCTCTCACAATATTATTTTTGAGTTTTTAAAGATGGCTGAAACCCGATGGAACCGTTTTGATCCATGTAATGGAAAATGCAATGATTGTCCTCTAGAACAAACCAATGTTACGGGAGATGGAGTAAATAATATTATTTCTATACTTACAAAAGATATGAATCATTCTGGACTTACAAATGAGCAGAGAAGGGAACAATATTCTATTAAGTCCTTCATGAGGCAACATCCACATTCATTTAGTGGGTCTTCTAATCCACTTGTTTCTGAATAATGGATTGGTACCATTGAAAATATATTTTACATACTTCACTGTTCGTAACATGAAAAATTCATTCTGTCTATTTACCATTTAGAATTTGAATTATACAATTGGAGGACTCTAATTACGAATACGAGGCCCCATGATGAAATAGAATCCATGGAATGTGATGTGTTCAAGAAATTATTTTTCATAAGTACTTTCCTCATATTCTTCAAACAAAGATGGAAAAGGAGTTCCTTGAGCTTAAGAAAAAGGTTGATGAATCTGTTGGTATATATGAATCTAATTTTACAAGGCTTGCAAGGTATGCATCCAGATTTATCATCCAACCTATATGTAAAGTTGAACAAATTTTCAGTGGCTTAAAACCCAGTCTTAGATAGGAATTAGCTATTAGAGACTTTAGTAGCTATAAAGAGATTGTGCGTTGTTCTATCAAGGTTGAACTGAAAGACGGTGTTACATATCCATCTCATGGTTTTGAAAAGAAAGAAAAGATGGGGTTCAAGGAAAAATCTCAAAACTAAGGTGAAAAGAAGTAAAATATTTCGTTATGATCAAAGTATGGAATGAAGCATTGTTGTGATTGTATTAAAGGGACTGAAAAATGTTTTAATTATGGAAAAGAAGGTCATCGATCAACTGAGTGCCGAACTAGTAGGAAAATGGTAGCTATTTTTGTGAATGGATAAAAGGCTGTAGAGAATGCACCACTAACACTTCAATGCTATAAGTGCAGGGAAATGAGGCATTATGCTAACCAATTACATAATACAAGGTTTAATGATGACATACATCAACAACCTCTTAAGGAAAAGGACAAAGGGAATCCACATGCGATCACTATTGGTGATGTTGAATATGAAAACTAAGTGGTGGAATGATTAAGTGTTTATGTAACGAGATTCCAGAATAGGGTTGTAGAGTCTCATTTATAGTATCGTGGAATATTAGAATATTTATGTATTGGTTTGTTGTGGTTTTCAATAATTATATGGTACCAGTAACCACGAAAAGTGATTGAAATATTTTTTGAAGGCACCAAATATGCGCATAATGAATGGATAAGGAGATAATGAAATGTTTGATTGTATTAATGATCTCATGACTGATATAAGGACAAAGTGATACCATGGTTTGAGTATATAGAATTTTTGGGATTTTGGTATTTGGAAAGAGTTAACTTTTCATAGAATTCATGTTTTCACTAAGGATCTATGGTAACTCATGTTTCAAGAGAATACATGATTAAGGAATTCACATGTTTGGAATGTGACCTACAAGATATATCTTATGATATATGGGGGATAAATGATAGTATTCACATTCTTGTTACTCATGCTTGGTAGATGACCTCTCTAGTAATATTTTTTTATATATGATGAGATTGGACAAAAGTATTTTGGATAAGCCTGAAGATTGTAATGGATTAAGTTAGAAATCAGATAGTAATGTTTAAGGCTATAAATATTTTATATTATTATTGGAATGTTATAATAGTATAGATTTCGAAAAAAAGGACAACCTATAAGATGGGTGACAACCTGTCGCATCAGGCAAGGATGCTGGAATCGAACTCACAACCGAAGTGCAACATGACTTTTTCACCTACCACTTGACTATAGGAAGTCCTTGTTTAGTAAAAATTAGATTTATTTTATTAAGTGGTATTATAGAAGAAGTATAAGTCCATTTTTTGAACCATATAGGATTAATGTCACCATAGATGGACTTATGTATATAACTTTTTCTAACCTTATGTTTGAGACAGATGGAATGACCTATAATTCTATCGCATGATCTACTAAAACATCATGGAAGACAAATTCAACTTCATTTTTTTAAGAGATTAAATGGAAATTGTTTAAGGAATGAACAACTATTAGATTGTACCAAAATCAAGTATGTATTTATTTAAATTCAAAAATTCTTCAACATTAGGGAAATGATCTTGAAAACCAAAAATGTTGTCCTAGTGCCCTCATATCTGATGAATCAGATGGTACTTTAGATCATCACTAATTTATGTCTTTGTGATTGTTGTCTTTTTCATAACCATGTTCTCTACCACTCTTCATCCAAACATGATTATAAGATTTATCTTCCATATCAATATTATCATCTATATTCTTCTATGTGGAATCCTAGTGTTGAGTTACATTGAATGAACGCTATTTTTCTAAATTTCCCTTTTAAAATTTAGTTTTAGTATACCTTTTTATGTTGTGGGTTTCTATGAAAGAAACATCCGAGTAGTAAACCATTTATAACCCCGATGAATTTCGAGGGTGAAATTCATTTTAAGGGGGAAGAATGTGAAACCCTGAGATTTTATGAGTTATATTCCTTATAATTTCTTTGATATCATATATTGTTTTCTCAATGAATATTAGATTTCACTATATGAAACACCATATTATCTTGTATTATACACAATAATTTTCTTGGCTTGTGTTGCAAGCAATAGCAAACTTCCTCAATAGTGTTTGTTGTATGCACTACTGAGTATTAAAAAACAACAATGTTTTGTTATAATATTATTATGAACTAGCCGTTATGAATAGTATTACCTGATTTTTGAATTTTATAACATTAAAATTCATCTTACAGATTTTATAGATCAGGGTATGAGAAAATAATAAAATTTTCATGTAAAATAATTATTTTTCAAAAAATGAAGTTTTGCCGCCTTTTGATGGCGCAACCATTTTAAATATAGTTTTTGACATGTTTATAAGTTCAATTTGACAAAATAAAACTCTTCTTTGGAATCAGGATATACAAATTTACATTGGATAAATTTTTGATATTTTTCTGATAAATTTCATAATTTGATGAATAGTAAAAATATGCAAAATTTTAATTCAAAAAACTCCTTTCATCAAGATAATTAATATGGTTGAATTATAGTATTTGGTGGTTTTAAATTATAAATAGAATATATTTTTACCATTTAATATAATTTAAGTCATTAGAATTTATTTTACAGTGAATTCATATTTAAAAACATTTCAATCTTTTGCAACATTTTAACTTCTAAAACCCATTTTCTCAACAGCGGGATTAATATTAAATTAAATTCTTCCACTTCTGTGTTTTGAATTTAGAAAAATTATTTCCATATATGGAATCAGTAGGTCCATATTATGCTAATAGGCTACTTTTTATTTTTAGACATTATGAATTGTGACTATGGTACATTTTATTTACTACAGTAAATGGTAAATAGAGTAATTAAAGGTAAAATTAAGATTATAAAATTACCCTAACACCTGTCAGAATTCTATTGGATGAATGAAAGTTGACCCATATCACCTAAGGGTCATAATAGATTCATTTCATGGACTTTTGACAATGAAAATGATGTAATTATTATTATAACCAATGAAAGTGACAACATGTCACCCTTTTATATCTTATAAGTGTAATAATATTAATTTATTGATAAAATTCATAAAACATCCATCATAAATAGTCAACAGAAATCTAAAAAAATTATATATATCATTTTAATTTATTTATATTTTTTAGGGATTAAATATATATCATTAATGGTGACACAATAGTGATGTAGAAATTATTTTATTGATTGAAATATTAAATAAATGGTTCTAAAAATATTGAAATAAATAATATATCAACAAATTAATGTTCTAAATGAATTTTTTATATGAATATGACATGTTAGGAATCTATTAACTATTTTTCTCTAATAAATATTTTGTGAAGATTTTATTTAAATTCAAATAATTGAATAGTGTCAAAATTGACACTATTGATATTTTATAAAAATAACATATTATTAAATTGTTTAAAAATCACAAAAATATTTAAAAATTACAAGTTTAAAATTATATGGTTGAAAATATAATAATTTATCTACTTATGGAAAATTACAACACATTAGAAAGTACTTATAACAATTTAAAAATTAGAATATTATTACCTCAAATAAAATTAAATAGATTAAATAAGGATAAATCAAAATGATAAGGTTTAAAATAAAATCAAAACAGGTATAAATTTTATTTGATGATGAGATTACAACCCTATATCTTGTAATATTTATATTTTAGTCATTTTTGATGTTTTTATGTGGGGTTTGAGTTTATTATAAATTAATATTTTGGAGATTTCCAAAAGTTACCCTCTCTTCCATTATAAAAGGGTACCTCCTCCCTCTCCTCATCACAAAAATTTTAGCCTTCAAGCTAAAAAAACCTATCAATTTGACTTATACACTTCCATAGAAACATACTATAGGTTCTGTTAATCTTCAAAGGCTAACTTTAGTGCCCTAAGAGGAGGTTTAGAAGAGGCGTGTCAAATAAGATGTAATATCCTTTACCGATTCTTTCAAATTTATTTTTTCTTTTACATCATCTTCATTATTTGTTTCAATATAAAGTAATAAAATCATTATCAATAATATACTGATATGTTATTATAAATATAAAACTACCCCATTTCATCTTCTATCCATCCTATGGAAAATGAAATCACTGCATTTTCGTACGTACGGAATACCGCCTCCACGCCGTTGTGTAATTTGCTTTTCCACCACCACCATACATGGATGGGTATAATGGTGGAAATAATAACTATATATGATTATTATAACATGATACTTATTCTGAGATATTATATAATCCACTTCAATACAATTAAACAATTATGAGAACGATATCGTCGCTCGTGCGTACGTATGGATTACCATCTTCACGACGCGATGAGATTCATTCTCCACATTAACCATTAAAGAATGATTATAAAGTATATATAATAAATAATCATGAATTATTTGACATATTAATGATACTGGATATATATAAATATATTTTTCATTTCTATAATTCCATTCAATTCAATAAGGAAACGAAAATAGCGTTCAAGCGTTTGTACGACCTGCCGTCTGCATGAATAGTGTATTTCATTCCATTTATCGATCTATAATATATATTTATATGATGAATATATATTATATATAAATAACTTTTACATTCTAGAATTAATTAAATCCTGATATAAGTAATAATGTTATGAACAACAAGTCCAAGCACATACGGTAAATTACACAATTTTACCCAAAACATTGTTTTAACATGGAATTGAAAAAATGAAGTGTTATATAAAGTCATAAGTGAATCATATATGATATCATAAATATTATTATGGTTATTTAAAAAGTTAATAATTTTTTTAAACCCACTGTACATGAGGTTCGGATACATAAGATGCATATCAGACCTAAGGTAAGAGAATTATTTCGTCCCACTTTTATTTATGTGAGACATATGCCATAATCACCATCTATTTATTTTGTATGGTGTTTATGATTCCCATGAATATTTTATGATTTTTATTATGTGTGTTATGATATTTACATATTCAAGTAATTTTATTTATTTTATGACACGTATGATTTTTATTTTATGATTTTAGTATGTTTATGTTTCAAGTGTAATGTCTCTATTATTTACATGGTTTTATTTTTATTATTATGAAATGATATCCATTTGTTTTATATGGATTATTTTTTATGGGATGATGTTTTTGAATCCCATATTTTTTTTTTGTTATTATGAAGGATTTATGTTTATTTTGTGGAACACAAAAGAATGATTTCATTATGAGATGGGTGGGACCAATATCTCCCTCCAATGCATTGGGTAAAGATTTATATCTCAAGAGATTGACATGGATAGAATGGAAAGTAAATTTGGTTCAGTAATACAGGGCTGGAATGGTAAGTAACCCAAGTTCAGTAATGAACATTTTCTACTATGATGGTCTTGGAAGAAATGCCTTGGATGGTATATAAAACGTATCATGACTTTCTCACAATTCAATAAAATTTAACAATAATTTTATTTTTATTTTTATTATTTAATTTTTGTTGAAAATGGAATAAATAATTACATAAATTGGATCCATGTAATTATCAATTATATAACCTTATGTATATAATCTGACTAATATCTCTTCACAGAGATTGAATGTTGTGCGCAAACTATTACCAAAATAGAATTATGTAAAATCTATATAGATAACATCTTAAAAATCATTCTATAAAGAGAAATAATCATCATCTTTCATCATAAGAATGAGAAGAAAAGATATTACTTATTTCATGAAAAAAATGTCACTTCATTCGGTAAACTATGAGTCATGATGGGAACTTTGTTCCTCCAATCAATCCCCAAAAATGCCAGTAATGATGTTATGAGATTCATTGAGTATGTATAGATATCCCTAGAGGTGTTATTGTTTGGTTCAGAACCACAATGATACTAGAAAATACGACTTTTCATATTGATCAAAAATATAGATGAACTATAAAGTCAAAGTAAATCATGTTTTATATTAAATAAATATTATATGAACAAAATACAATTTATGAAAATTAAATGTTTTATTAATCATGTTTTTCAGATTTAATAAATTAAAACTAAAGAAAATATTATTGGACGTGGGCTCAACCTATTTTCATAATACGTGGATCATTGAAACCATACCTAAAAAGTGATGAATTATGTTACTATTTTTATAGGATGAATAATGTGAGGTATAGTGTTGTGTGGGATTTTATCATAGATAATGACTCAAAATTATTTTTATGTGTTATGGTTTATAGATTTTTATATTTATCTCATAATATATAAACAATATGGTATATTGTCTATATAGGAAAACATTGATGGTCAGCTTTTGAATTTTATTCTCTCACAATACACATTCACCATCATAGATGAATAAGATATCTTATTTTTGTAACTAAATTGTGTTCAGAAGATAGTAATGGGTATTGAATATATTTTTGTAGTTATTTTTAACATAAATGTTATATTTTTTATTTTTATATTCTTGATTGGATCAGCTGGTGACAAATTTATATTTTTATTTATGTCCATCAAGGATTTATTTTATTTTTACTTGTTATTATTATATGTTATTTATGGATAACACGTAGATATAATTCATTTTCCTTTTTATGTTATATGATGTTTCAAGAATTTTCATCATATTTTATGTTTTTACAATAGAATACAGTCAACCTAAAAATAATATTAAACTCTCACTACTATTCAATATCTTTAGGTGTATGGTGTGATTTAATTTTTTTTTTATAGTTCCATAAATCATGTATCAATTCTGGGGAACATAGGTATGGTGTTGCATCTATATATGTGTTCTTGGAATGTACATGATGTTGTATTAGATATTTTCATACCACTCACTAAAGTCAGAGAACTACAAATCATCTTAGTATTTTTAGTGGGTTTCAAATAAAGATTTTTATAAATCATAAAAACTATTTTATATAGTGTATTAATAGTCCAGGTCATTTGTGTCATTAACTCACGAAATTTTATATATTGACACATTAGATCACATTATATTAATTATGTAATTTTTAAAAAAATAATCATTAGTATTAGAAATACCATTTTTTCAGATACCCATTAATGTTTTTAGATTGTTGATACCAATTCATTGAATAAATTCTGGGATTATCATATGCAAATTTATTTGGTTGTGTGTTGAAAATAGGGAATTGTTTCTGACAATATTTCTTTAATTAGAGAAAAATGATCTTATTTTTTGGGATTATTTATTTGTTTATGAAAAAATTAGTTATTTTTTTTATGTCTATTATGTTTCCTCTAAAAAACATTTTAGCACCATATTAATTGATTTATTTATAAGAGTTAATTGGTAGTGTCATGACCAGTCCTCAAGGCCAATGACGTGACTACCCCAAGCCCGACTTCCATAGGCCAGGGGCTGATGACTAGCACCAAAGACAAATCCCCAATAAAAGGGAAGGAATTGCCTTTAAACCTGTAACACATGTTGTCTGAACATAAGAAGTAGAAGCAACATGTACTAATATAGAAATGAAAGGTGTTCTAAATGTAAGTGGGCCAATATACAAACCCAACAGAATAACAAGTACTAGTATAAGTAAAAAGGGAATACAGCTCCTGGATTTTTCACTGTGCAATCCTACCTGAAGGGTAGGTACAAATCTCGAACAACTCATCCCTGGGGTATGTCCCGTATAGTCCAGCTCCGAGCAGCCTCCCGTCCGTCACCCTCTGCCTCAATCACTGCTGACCGTTGTCTGCACAGAACACAACAAGGTGTGGGCGAAGCCTGTACAGTAGTGAGTATAACAATACTCAGTAGGGGACCTCAAGACCCTTGAAGGTCTCCCAGAATCCAATAATAATAAACCACAGTTGTAAGATACAATCAAGAAGTACCAACCATCCCTACATAGGTATATTCCCATACATACACCTATGTTACCAATCACAGTCTGACTCCGTCTCTTGAGCCCAAGCACAACCCAATTCACAAAGGAAGTAAAGTCAATCACTTCTGTGATAATGACCGAAAAACAAGAATCATCTCACATAGGTATACAACAAATGTAGAGGGGTAGATATGATTTAAAATATCCACAGAATCATCTCTTCTATTGAACCCACGTAGGACCCAGGAACCATATCAGCACTATCAAAACCATTGAGGATCCTGGTACAGAAGTCATCACTGTCGAACCCCCGGAGGATCCCGGTCTAGTACCGTTGCTGTTGAACCCAGAGAGGATCTTGGTATAGTATCATCATTGTTGAACCCACGGAAGATACTGGTACAGTATCATCACTGTCGAACCCATGAAGGGTCCTTGTACAGTAGTATGTCCACGTAGGATCCTATCATCTCAGTCGCAGCCAGCCATAGGGTTTCCTCACATAGCATGCTCAACTCAAAGAGGGTCCACTCCTCGAGCCAAGTGTCAATACATAAACTACCATGAAGTATTGAGTTTATGTATCCCATACTTCTGCCTCATCATAAGGAACTGAACGCGACAGACGGTATGTCAATCGGATTCCCGGTATGTGAGTTATTGACATTTCCATTCTAGGGGCCCAATTGGTTTTTAGGTTCAAACCAACCTGGTCGTACCCCAAATGCGTCCAAACTCAAATGGGGTATGCCAAATGAATCGTCTTGCTCTATGATTTCCATCACCGTATAAGGTTCGTTGATAGGACACCCGTTGCCCAAAAAAGGGGAGAAAAGGTGTAAACTGGCTAAATGGGTTCAGGTTCGGTCCGACCCCGTCGGACCGACCTGGCCTAACCCAGACCGTACCGGGGTCTGTTCCGGTCCGTAGATCTGACCCGGTCTGAGGAAGTGTCCTGAGCTGAGGGGACGGCCCGGCCATGGGCAGCTTGGCCATGGGCTTTTCGGCCGCGGGTGGCCGGCTGGCCTGCGCGGCCGACGACCGGCCAGCATGGCCGACGGCTGGCTTGCATGGCCTGGCTGCCCACACTGCTGGGGGGGGGGGCATCGCGCTCCCCTGATTCCTAAGGAACTAGCACTAAGCGCCATTTCAAAGGTCCAGGGGACCCGAATAGGTCCCTCCTCAGGGAGTGTCGCCTAACTGCTCTCCTCCGTCTCTCGTGGCCTTCAGGGCCCTGGCTTCTTCCTCCAGTGGGGTGTGACAGAACCGCACCCCTCCGGCACCACCGCTGCCCGCTTGGACAAGGCCTGATCCTTCGGGCGGTGCGACGGCGCCGCGCTCCTCTAGCGACCCGGCAGCCCTTGCGCCACAGGTTCTTCTAGTATTCTTCCTCTGTCGTCAAAAAATATGAACAACCAAAGGGGGAGGGTCGGGCCGTGTTCGTGCGCACCGAGCCCCCCTTGTTAAATTACAAACAATCGGCATTAAATAATACGAGGTTTGAACGACGAAGAACAAGAAAAGAATTCAACTCAAACCCCTACCTCGAGTTCGGTGATTGACGACGGAGTCACGGAAGGCGGAAGTCGTTCTGTCATTGTTGGAGGAGGAAGAGGGTACTCGTCCTTGGCGGATGAGCGTTCGAAGGTGACGAAGTAGAAGATGACGTCGACATTCTTTGTGCGCATCACATTCCTTTCTTGCCCAATTGAATAAGGAAGAAGATGTCATGAGTTCTTCTTATTCTTCATTGAGAGAATGTTCTATCAATTTCTCCAAGGCTCCACCAAATGAAAGTGACAAAAAAAATAAAATAACCGATTTTCCTATTATTTTATTTTTGGCATGAATTCAAAATAATTCAAATAATTAATTAATTAACCATTAATTAATTCATGTGGATTTGGAACTTTAATGAGGGAAGGAAGGTGAAGAATTTCAAATGTTTCCCCCACTTTATGGAGAGTTACAAGGGGTTAAATCTCATGTTGGCCCCACCGCATTGATTGTAAGAGAGGTTAAAACTTCAGGTGGGCCCCACCTAATAACATCCTCCCATGGGAGGTTAGGGTGTGGTGGCCTCCACCTCCAACCTCTTTTTGGAGATTTCAACCACCCAATAAATAAAAATAAGTTACAGTCATTTTTATTTATTTTTATTTAGAAACCCCAATAGTTAACTTCCTGTCTCATTAGAACGGTACTGTAGTGAAGGTATCATTAAGAAATCACAGACGCTGCGAGTTCAACGGTGCCCTGTGATTTCAATTCCAAGCACCGGTTCAAAAAATATAAAATCTCACTCGTACGTTTACTGAACGTATCCAATCAAAACGTCAGAAATTGATTCTGGGCACACCGGGACACGGAATCAAGCGTTGTCAAGAAACTACGGACTCGAGAAATACCCATTTATTAAAAAAAATGAATGAGTTTCCTGGTCTTTACATTATCCCCACCACAAGTATTTATATCCACGTAATCTACAACTCACATTAAGCGAACAAATGGGGGAACTGAGCACGCATCTGAGCCTCCCGCTCCCATGTGCTCTCATGGAGGTTCCCGTATTGCCAGAGAACACGCACCTGAGGTATCAACCGTCCACGCAAGACCCACTCCTGGAAATCCTCAATCTCCACAGGAACCTCTATGAATGTCACCCCGTCATTGTTGTCTAGGTCCATGTGGTCGATGATGTGGGACGTGTCATACACGGCTGGCCCGTATGGCCTAGCTTCCCACACTGCTGGGGGGGGGGGGTGCCAGCGTCCCCTGATCCCAAATGAACTAGCACTAGGCACAAGTTAGGAGGTCCACGGGACCCGAATAGGTCCCTCCTCAGGGAGCATTGCCTAACCACTCTCCTCCATCTATCGTCGCCTTCATGGCCCAGACATCTTCCTCTGGTGGGGTGTGACAGTACTGCACCCCTCCGGCACCACCGCTGCCCGCTTGGCCAAGGCCTGATCCTCCGGGCGGCGCGACAGCGCCACGCTCCTCTGGCGACCCGGCGGCCCTTGCGCCACATGTTCTTCTAGTAGTTTGCCTCTGTCGTCAACAAATATGAACAAACAAAGGGGGAGGGTCGGGCCATGTTCGTGCGCACTGAGCCCCCTTGTTAAATTGAAAACAATCGGCATTAAATAATATGAGGTTTGAACGATGAAGAACAAGAAAAGAATTCAACTCAAACCCCTACCTCGAGTTCGGTGATCGACGACAGAGTCGCGGAAGGCGGAAGTCGCTCCGTCATTATTGGAGGAGGAAGAGGGTACACGTCCTTGGCGGACGAGCGTTCGAAGGTGACGAAGTAGAACATGACGTCGATATTATTCATGCGCATCACTTTCCTTTCTTGTCCAATTGAACAAGGAAGAAGATGTCGTCGGTTCTTCTTGTTCTTCATTGAGATAATGTTCTATCAATTTCTCCAAAGCTCCACCAAAAGAAAGTGACAAAAAAATAAAATAACAGATTTTCCTATTATTTTATTTTTGGCATGAATTAAAAATAATTAAAATAATTAATTAATGAACCATTAATTAATTCATGTGGATTTGGAACATTAATGGGGGAAGGAAGGTGAAGAATTAAAAAGGTTTCCCCCACTTTATGGAGAGTTACAAGGGGTTAAATCTCATGTTGGCCCCACCACATTGATAGCAAGAGAGGTTAAAACTTCAGGTGGGCCCCACCTAATAACATCCTCCCATGGGAGGTTAGGGTGTGGTGGCCACCACCTCCAACCTCTTTTTGGAGGTTTCAACCACCCAATAATTAAAAATAAGTTACAGTAATTTTTATTTAATTTTATTTAGAAACCCCAAAAGTTAACTTCTTGTCTCATTAGAACGCTACTGTAGTGAAGGTATCACTAAGAAATCACTGACACTGCGAGTTCAACAGTGCCCTCTGATTTCAATTCCAAGCACTGGTTCAAAAAATATAAAATCCCGCTTGTACGTTTACTGAACGTATCCAATCAAAACGTCCGAAATTGATTATGGGCACACCGGGCCTCGGAATAAAGCACCGTCAAGAAGCTACGGACTCGAAAAATACCCATGTATTTAAAAAAATGAATGAATTTACTGGTCTTTACATTCTACCCACCACAAGGATTTACATCCATGTAATCTAAAACTCACATTAAGCGATCAAATGGGGGAATTGAGCACGCATCTGAGCCTCCCGCTCCCATGTGCTCTCATGGAGGTTCCCGTGTTGCCAGAGAACGCGCACCAGAGGTATCAACCATCCACGCAGGACCCACTCCTGGCAATCCTCAATCTCCATAGGAACCTCTGTGAGTGTCACCCCGTCATCGTTGTCTAGGTCCCTGTGGTCGATGATGTGGGACGTGTCATGCACGTATCTCCTCAGCTGAGATACGTGGAAGACATCGTTCACCCGGTGCAACTAAGGTGAGAGAGCTAAGCGGTAAGCCACATTGCTTACTCTTCTGAGAACCTTGAAAGGTCCGATGAATCACAGAGATAACATGAAACCTCAGCCAAATATCCATAGACCTCAACGAGGTGAGACCCGTATAAAGATGCGGTCTCCATCTTCAAAATCAAGAGGCCTCCATCCTCTATCAGCATACGACTTCATTATTCTGTGTGCAGTCATCATCCGCTCCTAGATGATATGCACCTTCTCGGTGGTAGCTCGTACCATCTCGGGTCCCACTAGTGTTAACTTCCCTTGGTCTGTCCAGCACAGTGGCGATCTTCAAGGCTGACCAGACAAGGCCTCAATAGGTGTTATAACTATATTGTAATTATAGTTGTTTTTGTAGGAAAGCTCCCCTAGAGGCAAGTGATCCTCCCAACTACCACCAAAGTCAAGGACACATGTATAGAGCATGTCCTCAAGGGTCTGAATGGTCCTCTCAGTCTGACCATCTGTCTGAGGATGGAAGGCATTGCTCAGATGTAGCTGTGTCACGAAATCCTCGTATAACCCCTCCCATATCCGGGAAGTGAAGCGCGTGTCAGGGTAAAAGATAATAGAAGATGTTACTCCATGAAAACTCACTATCTCTTACACATAGAGGCGTCCCAAGATATCAACTAAGCCCTTCTCTCTAATCAGTACGAAGAGGGCTGACATCGTGAGTCAGTCGATGATCACCCATGTCGAATCATGACTCCTGGATGTTTGTGGAATAACCATCTAAAAGTCTTTGGATATCACATCCCACTTCCACTCTGAGACCTCTATGGGATGAACCAAGCCTGCTGGTACTTGGTGCTCCTCCTTCACTTGCTGACAAGTGAGGCACCGTGAGACAAACTCCACTACTTCCTTCTTTATACCTGGCCACCAATGCGGTTGTTGTAGGTCCTTGTACATCTTCGCCACTCCTGGATGTAATTCTAGAGGGGAAGTGTGGAAATACCTCAATACTTACTCCTGAAGTGAAACTGGTACCAGTGTACATCTTCTAAAGAGGATGATGTGCTCCCCGCCTTCAAAAATTCAATTAGGTGTCTGCACTGTGGATATCTGAGCATGTCGTATCTCATAGTCAGAGTCCCTATGCTGTGACTCCCTGACTTGCTGATGAAATGGGGGGAGTGACTGTAAGAGATTGTAGATAGGCTTCTCCATCTCTATCCACAAAGGATATCTGTAAGGCAGCCAGCTGCTCTATCGCCTCTCCTAGCATCTGTATACCAGTCCTCCTGATGAGCGCATTTCCAACAATGTTCCCCTTCCTAGAAGTATAGAATATTTCAAATTCATAGTCCTGGAGGAACTCAAGCCATCGTCGCTATGTTAGGTTCAGGTCTATCGGAGAGAAGATATACCCGAGACTCTTGTGATTAGAGTACACAGTAAAATGTTCGACCATGAGATAGTGCCGCCACATCTTCAAGGCAAAGACCACTACTACTAACTCCAGGTCATGGGTAGCATTGATCTGCTCAGGTTGTCTCATCTGCCGAGAACCATATGCGATCACTGCCCGCTCCTGCATCAGGACACACCTATGTACGGTCCCTGATGCATACCATTAGACTATGTACCATATGCCTTCATCTGGAAGCCTCAAGATAGGGGCACTAGTCATCTTCTTCCTCATCTCTTGAAAGCTCTGATGGCATCTCTATGACCACATGCAGGGTTTCCCCTTTTTCATCAAGGCTAATAGCGGTGCTGAAACTCTGGAGAAATTTGGAATGAACCTCTGGTAGTATCCATCCATGCCCAGAAAACTCAATACCTCGGTCACACTCCTGGGTGGCTCCCACGCAAGTACCGCCTCGATCGTTGCTTGATCCACTGCAACTCCAGCCTCTGAGATCACATGTCCAAAAAAGTGAACATCTCAAATCAAAAACAGGCACTTCGAGAGATTACCATAAAGCTGGTGCTCTCGGAGTGTGTCCAGTACTACCTAAAAATGGTAGGCATGCTCCTCCTCAGTAGTCGAGTAGATCAGTATGTAGTTGATGAAGTCTATAATAAAGTTATCGAGGTATAGATAGAATATATTGTTAATGACTCTCATGAACTCTTCTTGAGAGTTGGTTATACCGAAGGGCCTAACCAAGAACTCGTAGTGGTGTTAACGACACCTGAAGGTCATCTTCTGTACATCCACGTCTCAAACTCTATGCTGGTGACAACCTGATCTGAGGTCTGTTATCGAGAACCACCGTGCTCACTTGAGATTATCAAGGAGGTCATCAAGCCACATAAGTGGATAATTTTTCTTCACGGTCACCTGATTCAGGTGACGGTAGATAACACAAAGCCTTAAGAACCTATCCGCCTTCTTGGAAAATAGAATCGGGTCTGCCCAGAGAGAAACACTAGGCCGGATGAATCCCTTCCCCTGAAAGTCCCCCAACTATACCCGCAGCTCCCAAAACTCAGCGGGAGCCATCCGATATGCTAGAGTAGATATCGGTACCATCTCGGGGTACAGTTCAATGTATAATTCCACCTCTCTGTGAGGTGGTAGTCCTGTAACATTGTCAAGAATAACATCTGTGTATTGATCCACCACAACTGGAAAACTCAGACTCTGCACATCTACCACTCTGAGGATGAGACTAGACATCTGATGTGTGATCGGTTGCCCCCTCCTCTGTGTAAGTCCATCTTGTGATGCAAAGGCTCCCTTCTCATCAGTGAAGGTGAACCTGGTCACATCTGTGCGGACACACTGCACTTTGCGCCTAATACAGGAAATCTGTGCGTGAACTGTGGATAGCCAGTCCATACCCAATATGATGTTGTAAGGTCTCGACGCTTCTACGAGGAGATCCCAGCTGAATCTCTCACCTCCTAGAGTAAGCTCACACTACCGGAACCATTGTGTAATAATCAAGTCTGCTCCTGTAGTAGTCTCTATCTATAAGAATCGAGCCAATGGATTTTTCAGAATCTCCGATCTGCAAACGAGGGCAACAAAAATAAAATCATGACATGAACCAGTGTCTATAAGTACTATAGAAAGGGTGGAGTAGACACAAATAGTACCTAAAATCATCTCAGGTGTGCCGTGGTCGTAGGCCTCGACTACCTAGAGATTAGCCTACCTCTGTCTGCCAGCTCCCTATGGCCAGGGTTCACCTCCTGGTGGTGGTGGTGGTGGGACCTTGGAACGTCTTCTACCACCTACTTCTTGGACAACTCCTCTTCCACGTCCTCCTGCTCACAGCGGACCTCCACGGTCGAGCCTATGCCTCTACATGGGAGGTCTCTCTACTTTCTACTGCTCATCTTCATAGCGGGTCGGGAAGTCCCGAGCCATATGACCCAGCCCGCCACATGCATAGAACTGCCTTCGTCTCGTATTTCTAGCTCTGTCTCGTGTGCGCCGAACAACAAAAACTATATCCCAGGGTCACCCACCTGATGTCCTAGTCCACTTGGACCTTTGCGACTTCTGTCTACTGACGACTGTAGAAGACTCCACTACGTGTCACCTTGTGGTGGGTCTCGCTGCGGGTGACTACACAACATGAAAACTCTCCACTAGAAAGGGCTCGCTCCACCACCACTTCCTCCGTCAGGATGCTAAGGGAGATCATCAAAGCCCTGATCTCATGTCTGAGTCCATAATCGAAGGTTTGGGCCCTGAGAAATGGGTCTCGTACAATATCTGTGGCTTAGCGTGAGAGGTCAGTGAATCTCGCTGAGTACTGAGCTACCTTCATGCTACCCTATTGTAGATGCAGAAACTCCAGTATATGCACCGCATGAAGGGTGGCTGGAACATACTATGACTGGTAGAGACTCTCGAAGTCTGCCCAGATTAATGATGGCTCATCATGTACCTGGAGAATCAGTCTCCACCATCTACCTGTTTCTGCATGCAGGAGACTCACGGAAAGGATCACCATGAGGTCGGTTGGTGTCCCTGTCAATCTGAATACTCTCACAACAGCCTCCAGCGAATCCTCAGCTTCTTGTGGGTCCTTCTCTCCACTGAAACTAGGCGGCCTCTGGCACTGGACCTCGTGCAATGCACTCATATGGTGTGCACTCTCTACTACTCGATCTAGTGGTATCAGTTTCCCAGCGGGTAGTGTTACCGCTGGTACCTCGGCTGTGATGTGGCCCTGCACCGAGGCCTCGTCGCTCGGTGAGCTATCATCTCATACGAAACTCGGAACCCTAGCTGGCTGCCTACATGGGGCCATCTAGAAAAGAAACAGATGTGCCACGGTAAAAACAACATACCTGGTGAGCTGACAAAAATAATCACGAAGAAAACATTTCAAAATAAACACACACACAATTAGTGTTTTCGTGCACTGAACTGGAATTCAGAAGTCAGAGTCCTAGTGTATGGATATGTCAACCACCGCACCAACACCGGTTTCCCTAAACTGATAACTACATTTAAAAAATGTAACACTATTTCCATTAAAAGAATCAGAGTCCATGTTCTAGGGTAGAACTGACTCCTCTGATACCAATTTGTCATGACCCATCCTCGGGGCCCGTGTCGTGACTACCCCAAGCCCGCCTTCCATAGGCCTAGGGTTGGCTACTAGCCCCAAAGGTGAATCCCTGCTAAAAGGGAAGGAATGGAATTTAAACCTGTAACACACGCTGTCTTAACAAAATAAGTAGAAGCAACAAGTACTAATATAGAAAATAAAGGTGTGCTGAAAGATACAAACCCAACTAAACAACAAGTACAAGTACAAGTAAAAAGGGAAAAAAATATGGGATCGTTCACCGGAGAATCCTACCTGAAGGGTAGGTACAGATCTTGAACAACTCATCCCTGGAGTACATCCCATCTAGTCCAGCTCCGAGCTGCCTCTCGTCTGTCACCCTCTGCCTCGATCACTGCTGACCATCGTCTACACAGAACACAACAAGGTGCAGGCGAAGCCCACGCAGGGGTGAGTATAACACTACCCAGTAGGGGACCCCAAGACCCCCGAAGGTCTCCCAGAATCCACTAAGGATAAACCATAGTAGTCAGATACAATCAAAAAGTACCAACCATCCCTACATAGGTATATGACCATACATATACATAAGTTACCAATAGCAGTCTGGCTACAACTCTCGATCCCATGAAAAACCCAATCCAGAAAGGAAGTAAAGTCAATAACCTCATTGATAATGACTAAAAGACAAGAATCATCTTACACAGGTATAAAAATCATGTATAGGGGTAGAGATGATTAGTAGTATCCACTCAATCATCTCATCTGTCGAACCCATGTAGGATCCTGGAACAGTATCAGCGATGTCGAACCCACAGAGGATCCTGGTATAGAAGTCATCACTGTCGAACCCACGAAGGATCCTAGTCCAGTACAGTCACTGTCGAACCCATAGAGGATCCTGGTATAGTATCATTTTTTTGAACCCACAAAAGATCATGGTACAATATAGTTGATTTAGAACCCACGGAGGATCCTAGTACAGTAGTAAGTCCACATAGGATCCCATCATCTCATTCACAACCATCCATAGGGTTTCCGCGCACAGCACGCTCAACTCCGGGAGGGTCATCTCCTCGAGCCAAGTGTCGATACATCAACAACCATGAAGTCTCGAGTTGATGTATCCCACAGTTCCGTATCATCATAATAAACCCAATGCGACAGAAGGCATGTCTATCGGACACCCAGTCTGTGATTTATTGGCATTTCTGTTCCAGGGGCCCGGTTGGTTTTTAGGATCAAACCAACCCAACCATACCCCAACTACATCCCAACCTTAAGTGGGGTATTTCAAATTATCTATCTTACTGTATTATTTCCATTGCCGCAAACAGTTCATCGATAAGAAACCTGTAGCCCACGAAAGGTGCGAAAAGGTGTAAACTTGCTAAATGGGTCTGAGTTCGGTCTGACGCCGTCAGACTGACCCAACCTGAACTGGTCCAAACAGGGGTCTGACCCGGTCCATGGATCAAACCATGTCTGAGGAAGCAGCCTAAGCCGAGGGGATGACCCGGCACGAAGGGGCGTCCTGGCCTGATGAGCAGCCTGGCCCGAGGGCGGCACCACGCCCCTCCGACACAACTGCGGCCCACTTGGTCGTGGCACGATCCTCCACGTGGCGCGATTGCTCCACACTCCTCTCGCGACCCAGTGGACCTTGTGCTGCCGTTTCTTTTCGTAGTCTGCCTCTGTCATCCATAAATATGAACAACCAAAGGGGGAGGGCTGGGCCGTGTTCATGCGGACCGATCCCTCCTCTTTAGGTTGATAACAATGGGCATCAAATAATCAGATGTTTGGACAACAAATAACAAGAAAAGAATTCAACTCAAACACCTACCTCGAGTTTGGTGATCGACGACGGAGTCACGGAAGGCAGACGTTGTTTCATCAATGTCGTAGGAGGAAGAGGGTTCTCATCCTTAGTGGATGAGCGTTCAAAGGTGATGAAGTCGAAGATGACATCAGCGTTCTTCATGGGCGTCGCTTCCCATTCTTTCCCCAGTTGAAGAAGGGAGAAGATGAAATCATTTCTTTGTGTTCCTTGTTTTGAGGAAGTTCTCTCAATTTCCCAAATTCTCTACTAGATGAAGGTTCCAAAAAAATAAAAAAATATCTTTGCCTATTATTTTATTGTTGGTATGAATTCAAAATAATTCAAATAATTAATTAATGAACCATTAATTAATTCCTGTGGAGTTGGCACATTAATGAGGGAAGGAAGGTGAAGAATTTCAAGGGGTTTCCCAACTTTATAGAGAGTTACAAAGGGGTTAAGGCTCATGTGGCCCCCAAAAAATTGTTTTCAAGAGAGGTTAAAACTTCGGGTGGGCCCCACCTAATAACATCCTCTCATAGGAGGTTAGGATGTGGGGGGCCCCACCTCCAACCTCCACTTGGAGGTTTCAACCACCCAACAAATAAAAATAAGTTACACTCATTTTTATTTAATTTTATTTAGAAACCACAAAAATTAACTTCCTTTCTCATTATGATGCAACTGTGGTGAAGGTATCACTAAGAAATCATCGACACTGCGAGCTCAATGGTGCCTTCAGATTTCAATTCCGAGCACGAGTTCAAAAGCTATAAAATCCCACTCGTACGTTTACTAAACGTACACGATCAAAAGATCAGAAGTTTATTCCGAGCACACCAGGCCTCATAATCAAGCCCCATCAGAAACTACTAACTTTTAAAATTCCCATGTATTTAAAAAAAATTCCACAGAATTTCTTGGTTATTACAGGTAGGACTGTCATAGGGTTTGAAAATTTCATAAAGAATCTTCATAGAGGGTTTTGATACCTTCTCTATTAAATCAATATGTCCCACCATTTTTTTCAATACATCTATCTAATTATTAATTAAATTATCTTATCGATGAATATTTCATCCCATTTTATGAAATTGGGTATAAAAATCCATATTACACAATATTATATAATCAGTAATTTATTTTATCAAATTTATTATCAGTTATTCTATAAGTAGTTCTCGTCATAGGAATAGAATCGGGTATGACATTAGTTAAAAAAGTAAAGTAATTATCTATGGGAAGTATTCCAAAATCCCAAAGTAATTGATTGAAATATTGTTACCAAATTATAATATATAACATTTTATTTTTACGACTACAATTCTAGGCAAACACCAAATATTTTTTAATTTTTATATAGTAGGACAATAATTATAATTGAATTGATATATGATATTGACATGACATAGGATGTGAAATGCCTTTTTCCCTTACATAGTAATTTATATATATTTTATGTATAGAGATATCAAACATGCCAAATATCACATAATAATACATTAAAGGGAAATTAATTTAATTTTTAATAATTATTATCCAATAAAATCAATTAGATAAGAGTTATATGCATGTGATAAAATCATCACCCACTAGGTTGTTTTACTATTATTTGAAAATATAAGATTTGATATTGTAAATGAATAGTAATTGATAGTTTTATGATATGGTGAACTTCATACAATTATAATAATAGAATAAATTTTTAAATATCTAATCGATAAAAAGAATACAATTCATTAACCCATGTTTATAAATTTCGTATAAATTATAGACTAAATAAAAAATGTGTCAACAATAATTTCCAAAACCGGTGTAATCCATATTATTATTATGAAAAAAATATCGTATGATTAATTTATTATAGAGAATTTATTTGAACCTATGAAACTTCTAGTTTATCTAGTAAAACAGTTAGTTTGACTAAAAATATTTTTAGTTAAACATAGGGTGATGTTTTATCGATATATTTATTTTATCCTAATGCATCTAATTAATTGAAACCCAAAATGATTCCATATAAGATGTAAAAACCTTATTAAAAAAATATTTGAAATAATTTAATGAAATTATACTTCAAAAAAATAACAAATCTATAAGAAAATGTTTTATTCTCATTCGAAATTATCCATACATCTATCCTATTAGAACATACATCATATATTTATTATACTATAATTTTAATTGAATCCTTTTTATAAAATTGAAAACAAATATTCTCATTCACTAAAATGTAAAATTTTAATAATATAAAAATGGAAATAAAAAAATATCAAAAGGGATAAAATTTATTATATATCATTTAAATTTGAAAAAGGTGACCATAATGAAGATAATACAATAAGTCTGTATAAAAACAATTTTTTTGGAAAACAATATCCTAAAATATATTCCATGTATTAACAACCTTGGAGAATAACATGAATCACATCATAATGTTTTTTGAATAAACAAAATAATATTGATCATTCATATGTTCAAACATCATAACATACATTTTTGAACTCTATCAGGGCTATAATAACAATTTCGAAAAAGAACATACATATATCTCATGCAAAATATTCTGACCAAATATATGTACAACATGGCCACACATAACATTGTAATTTTATGATATAATAGGATTTAAATAATTTATTTATGGTGATAATTATTCTATACCCACCAATCAAGTAATTATTTATCCAAAAAATACATTTTCCATAATGAAAATATATTTCTTGGATTTAGAAGTAATTTTTAAATATTGAGTAAATAGACTGATAATATAATAGTGGATAGATCCTCACTCACTAGGATAAAACCAATAAGTTCCTATGGATTTATCATTTTCCACATTCTGTTTTAGGAGGGTCTGAGTTCAAGTTTTTATTGATTTCATCAACATTTTTTTATAGTTCTAAACTCGAAATTTTCATTATTGATCCCACCTTTTTCATATTTTCATATTTTTTTGAAACTTTATTTCTCTGTTTTTTTCATATGGGTGGTTTTATTTTTCAATGGATCAATATATTCTAGTGTCCACCAATTTTGATCTATTTGGACCTCATGTATTAGTTGGATTTCTATTCTCTTGTTATTTTAATATAATTGTACACATGTTTTGTAGTTTCTCTCATTACGGTACCTCCAACCCTAGAATACATTTTATCACCCACTGTTTCCACATAGTGATTGGATGATTCCTAAATATACCATGGATGATGTAATCATAATACTATTCAGATTCATGGTTTATCTAGAAGTGATTCTAGTCATTGGTGGTGGTGATTTTTACTATTTCAAAGTGGTTTCAATTCATCTATTTTTTGTTGGGAATCTCTTCATAGTTATGATTTTTTTGTTTTCAATTGATATAAATATTGTTCATTATGTCATGTAGTTTGGTGTTATAAGATATTTATAATTATAGGTATGATTTTGATGATTATAGTGTCACAATATTCATCAATTATGAGAATTATGATTGACATCTATGTATGTGAATGTGGGTTAACCTCATTTCTAGGATTGAGGAAAATTTTGTTTTCATCCTTGATGGATCCTATATTGTTTTCTATGAGATGTTTTGTAATTTATTTTTATTTAAAGTCATTTTTATTTTTCATGATTTCTATGTTATTCATTATATTCAAATTATCAGTGTTTATCAGGTAACAATGTTGTAAGATCCCAACATTTTGTGACTGGTATCAAACTAACTGAAAGGTATTATTTTATATATTTTTGATAAATTTATTGTTAATTTCGGCTTCAAGGGTTTTTAGGAGAACTTGTAAAATTTAGTATGTCCATGGAGATGTGCACAGTTTGTGCACATATTTGGAAAACCATGATTTGTTTTCAATATGCCTGTTCCCCCAATTTGGACCCCCCCAGATTGGGGCCCACTGTTTGACAGAACTGTGTGTCCACCCCCCATAACCTTTTATGAAACCCTGGACATATAATGTTTTAATGGATGGAACATGAATTAGAAAACCATGCAACCGCCAAAGAGAAACTACAATCCATGCACAATAGGTGTGAATAATTATGGGGAATTATTTTTCTAATCATGTGTTCCATATAGATATCTATAGGTATAGATTTTATGTGAAGAAAAAATATAATTAAAAATTCTTGAACCCCTAGTTTATATCGATAATCACTGTTTCCCTACCTAATATTATTTCCATTTTTCTTAGATGCTTTTGATATGCTTCCTATTCTCCATTATCTATTTTTTTTAAATCTATTATCTATTAGAAGAAGTTTGAACCCATATGGTATGTGATATCTTCACAGGTATAGTTATACTATCTCTTTTAATGATCTCCCATTATAAAGGGTTTAATACTCCCATTTATTTGAATATATTTTGGTTTTAATTGATCAATTTTGTTATATATTGATCCTAATATTTTATCCTGGATCATCCTCACTATTATGATTTCAATCAGTCCACATAGAATTATGTGCTATGATTTTTGAGGTCATTCATAAAAGATCTTGAGGTAGGTGGATTAATTGGAAATTCAATTTTTTTGAATATTTTGTATATGTAATTGTTCAATTTAGTTCCTATGATGTTAAATTTATATTAAAATGAAAATGTTAATCATTCCCCATTAATTTGTGATATCATTTATGGATTTTATAAGAACCATTTGAGATTATGATACTATATAAGATAGTAACCCATAATTCATTCCAACAACATTGAAATGATGAATTTTTCAATTCAAAAAGGGGAATAATTATTATATGGAATTGTATAAAAACCTTCATTAATGTTAGTTAAATTTATTTAATGTTTTGGCCGGTTTAAAATTGAAGTTTTAATGTGTTGTATATATATGATGATAGATCGACAATTGATTATTTTTTCATATTTCATATTCTTATAAAATTGAAGAACCCGGATTCTTCTTGATAAATGAAACTCTACAACATTATTTTGATAAAAGATAAGAATTTTAATGATGTTAATCCTGGATGTATTTATGATATTGGTAAATGATTGACCAATTATTTTTTGGTGTGGTAATGATACCCAATGTACCAATGTGGTAAAATACTTATACTCTTGGCCCATGTTTCATGGATTTTAATTGGTGAAATTTGTGATTGATCAATGAGTTATGGGTGAGGGGATTATTCTCCTTGTACCCATGAGTTTATAGATTGATACAATTATACCAAATGCATGTGTGTACAATAGTTGGGAATAATACCAGAAATATCCTTTTGTTAGATAGATGAGTTGGGATTTTCAATAGAGAATTGATTAAGGAACTAGATATTATTTCGGGATGCACATGGAAATTTTCTGCGTGTCCTCATTTTTGTTTTTTTATACTTTACAATTATATGGAATGTCATATCTACTACTTTTTTTTATCGTGATTTTATATGAATTGGATTTATTCATGTTTTTGGGTGATTATTGAATAATATAGTGTCTTAGTTATATTTAATATTTATTTCCATTTTGGCGATGCATTGGTAAACAGGTTATTGTCTATCCATGTGACATATTAGTCCCTTGAGGCTAGTTGGACGACTCTACCATTTGGGGAGGCATACCTAAGGTGTAGAGACCCGAAGCATAACGTACATGGACATTACATTACATTTGCGGAATACTTAGTACATAACAAAAACAGACACACAAGGACCGTAATAGTTTAGTGTCTTTCGAAGCTTGGAACATAATCTTCTAATCGTGGTGAAAGATCTTCAACATCTCCCATAAAGATCTTCCCTTTTTTTACCTAAAACATTTCTTTATATCCTGGGGAAAAGAAAACATAAAAGGGTGAGCTCAAATTCTCAGTAAGGGTAAACAAAAGAAATATCAATCACATCATATTCATAAGAACATACAATTTTGGAAATCTTAACCTGCAAAAGAGTGCATAATTTCATAACATGGGATAAATCATAGTAATGAAATGAAATCCCAATAATCATAAATTACAACATGAAATATTTTGGCATACACACATAATCATAGGGAATCATTTCTTGTTAGTCAAGACTCATTGCCAAGACTATCTTAGTGGACAAAGTCCCTTTCTGAACCGAGTTCACTCTTCGTTTCTGTCCTGTTTCACTGAACCGGTATAACCTACCGTTCTAGCCATGTCTATCTCATGAGATATAAAATCTTTACCCAATGCATTGGAGGGAGATATAGGTCCCACCCATCTCATAATGATACCATTCTTATGTGTGCCACAAAATCATAAATCATACATCATTGCATAACCCATGTAATAAAAATGGGATTCTTAAACAACATGACATCATAAAAAAATTCATATAAGATAAAGGAATTCATAAAAATATTTCCATTACAACATAATCAAATCCATGTAATAATAGGGATAGAAATAGAACCCTTTATTATCTTAGATGGAAAATAATTTTGATAAAACACTTGAACTCCATTCTTGAGGAAAATATCCTTTCAAATTCAAAAACATTTTTCATTTCTTAACATGTCATAAAATTTTAAACTAAAATAAGTTGATTAAAAATAAACATGAAAACTTGTAAAGTAAGCTTCTTGGAAATAATGTTTTAAAAATCCATTTATGTCGTATAAGTTAAAAAAACATTCTTCGTACTTTTGTCGGAAAAGTCAAAAAGTACCTCGTATGAAAAACGAGAAAAGATTCATTTCATATCTTTTACTAAAAATTCACCGAAGGGTAAAATTGGATTTAAAAAATTTTAGGTGGATGGAAACAATATTACATGTTGAGGAAACATGGATGTGGATGATAAAATACACCCCAGTAAATACCAAAGTATAAACAATCTCGGATAAAAATGAGATTGTGACATTTCCCTTACCTTAGGTCTGATTTTCTTCGTAAGTGTCCGAACCTTCTGTATAATGGTTTAAATAATGTCATTGACTTATTCCATAATAATACTCATTATTATGATATCATATATGGTTCACTTATGACTTTATATTACCCTTTCTTTTGTAAATTCCATGTTATAGAGCGTTTTGGGTAAAATTGTTTCATTTGTCGTTCGTGTTTTGACTTGTAATTATTCATATGATTACTTAGATCATGATTACGTAATTACAGAATATAAAACATGATTTATATATAATATATATTCAGAATATACATATATATAATAAATCAGTAAATGGAAAGAAATACACCATTCATGGAGACGGTAGGCCGTACGTACGCATGAACGTTGTTTTCGTTTCCTTATTGAGTTGAATAGAATTAAGTAGATGACATACATATATATAAACATAAATCCAGTATCATTATTATGTCATATATTTCATTATTACTTATTATATGTACTTTATAATCATTCATGAATGGTTAAAGTGGAGAATGAATCTCATCGCGTCGTGGAGACGGTAGTCTGTACGTACGCACGAGCGATTATATCATTCTCATGATCATATGACTGTATTGGAGTGTATGTATACTATTTAGGAATCAATATAACTTTAAAATAATCATATATAGTTATTATTTACACCATTATACCCATCCAAGTAAGGTGGTGGTGGAAAATAGATTTCACCACGGCGTGGAGACGGTATTCCGTACGTACGCACGCGCGGTGATTTCATTTTCTGTAGGATGGATAGATGATGAAACAAGGTTGTTTCATACTTATAATAACATATAATTATATGAGTGATACTTATGTTATTAGTTATTAATGAAACAACCTTAGAAGAATAAGTGGAAGAATAAATAAAGGTAAAATAATCGGTAACGGAAATTACCTCTTCTTTGAAGCGCCTCTTTGAGACCTCCTCTTAGGGCACTAAAATTGGTCTTTCAGGAAGAACAGAACCTCTAGGATGTTTCTATGGAAGGGGATAAGTTAATTTATCAGAGGTTGGCCGAGCTTTAAGGCTCAAAGTTGTGTGAGGAAGAGAGGGAGGAGGTTCCCTTTTATAAGGGAGGAGAGGGGCACCTTTGGAATAACAAAAAATATTATTTTATTATAAAGCCAAATTCGGTTTTAAATAGCTCAAAATTAATTTATTTTGAATATAAGGCGGGGATGGGTCTAAATAATATCATACAATATAATTTAGATAAGTTTAGGTATCAATTGTAACCTTATCATTTAGATTTAACATTAAGTTAGATAATTTTACTTTTACCGTGTCTTCTTGTTTTCTTACACTATAAGGTTAATAAACATACTATATCAAGACAAAAGAACCCCAAGTTGTTTATTATTAATATATATAACCTTATCTAAGTCATTTGGCCAAACCGTAGATTTTTAGGAATAAAATAACAATTAATAATATAATATTTGTTTTAAAAACTATTTTATCTCAATTTTGACACTATTTAGTAATTGATTTTTGTGAAAATCATAACAGAATGATTAGTTCGAACCATGTTACTTAACTCAATACTAACAAGTCATAGTAACCTAGAAAATTAGTGTAATTCATAAAAAGTCTCAAATTATATTTATTTGGGTATTTATAATATCAATTATTATAATTTTTCACTAATATGGTAATTACTGCATCATCATTGTGTCATAAATAAATTAATTTATGTAATGTCTAAACATTATAAATAAAATATCATTTTTTAGGAAATATTATTATCTTTCTAATGAATATTTAAAATCTAATTTATCTTATGTATAACCCTATATTAAAAATGTTTTAGTAAATAAACATTGATTTTAACTCTTTTAACTCTTCTTTGAATTAAATAATAATAAATCTCCTAATCTAATACAAGTGGGCCTAAATGGTCATATTTTATTCCTAATGTTGTTTTTGGTCGAATTACAATTATCCAATAGAATTAGTACATGTTTTAGGGTAATAATAATATCATTTTTACCCTTAATTACCCTATTTACTTTTAACCCTGGTAAAAAAAGTAAAATGTTACTATTCACCAAAAATAATTTTCATCTCATTGAACAACATTTTACTTACTGACATCAACCGTGTCTCTCGGATTTTTTGAAATTCCACTCACAGAAGGGGTGAAATTATGTTTTATGAAAAATTCATTTTTTTATTATCACTTAGTGGTTTCACTATTCATCAAAAATGAATGTTTCCAGAAAAATACCAAAAATTAGGCCTAAGCTATATTTGATATTATGAACTCAAAAATGATGTCTATATTAACAAATTCAAAACATATCAGTTGCATTAATTAATTTAAAAATTAATTCCCGTCGTCAAAACAAATAGCGTGTTCTTAAGAGATAATAACTATCAAAAGATTGACAATTGTTTATGTCTGGTTTAAATGTAGAATTACATCCAATGACCAAAATTGTATTAAATTGTAAAAATATATTCTAAATATACTTTAAAACCACTCAAATTAATAATTTATCACTATTAAATATTTCGATTAAAAAGGTTATTTTTAATTAAAATTTAGTAATTTAAACTATTCATCAGAAAATGAATGTTATCCGAAAAGTACCAAACTTTCACCTTAGGCTAAATTCGATACTCCGAATCCAAAAATGAAATCTATTTTGAGAGATAAAATTTATAAAATTTTAAAAGGTAGTTATTACTATTCATAATGGCTAGTTTTAATAATATTTTAATAGCATATCGTTGTTTAGTGAAACTCGGTATTGCGTACTACACACGCTATCGAGGAAGGTCGTGATTGCATGTAATGCAAGGCAAGTCAAGGATGCGTGTTGAGAAAGCTCATTTTGGTGTAGCATAGAACACAAGAAATTAATGAAATTAAAAAGAATATTTTTCATAAAATCTCGGGGTGTTTCATTCTACCCCCCTTAAAATGAATTTCGCCCTCGAAATTCGTCGGGGTTATAAATGGTTTACTATTAAAAAGTTTCTTTAATAGAAACCCACATTGTAAAAAGGAATACCAAAACCAATCTTTAAAAACAAAAGTATGAAACGTAACGGTTACCCAAATAAACTAATCACTGGGTTTCCACATAGGTGAAAATATGGATATGAAAGAGAAATCTAACCATCATGTTCTGATGGAGAGTGGTAGAGAACATGGCTATGGAAAAGCCAACAATCAAAAAGCTATAGATTTGTGATGATCTAAGGTACCATCTGATTCATCGGATATAAGGGAACTAGGACAACATTTTTGGTTTTCAAGATCATTTCCCTAAAGTTGATGAATTAAAAGAAATACTTACATGATTTTGGTACAATGTCACTGTTTTTCATGAATTGAACAATTTCCACTTCAACCCTTAAATAAATGAAGTTGAATTTATTATTCATGATGTGTTAGCAGATCATGTGATAGAATGATGGGTCATTCCATCTCCTTCAAACAAAAGGTTAGAAAAAGTTGTAAGTCCATCTTATGGTTAGATTAATCATATATGGTTCCAAAAATGAACTTATACATAATATATCATACCGCTTAATAAAATAAAACTAGTTTATACTAACCAGGGACTTCCTGTAGGCCACTGGTAGCCGATATAGGCCAGTCGCACTTCAGTTGTGGGTTCGATTCCCACGACCTTGTCCGACGTGATGGGCTATCGCCCGTCCTGCAGGTTGTCCTTTTTCTAAAACTATATTACTATAACATCCCATCAATAATATCGAAAAAAATTATATCCTTAAACAATACTAACTTATGTCCAACATAATCCATTCCAATCTTTAGGCTTATCAATAATACTGCAGTCCACTCTCACAATATAGTGAAAATGATTACCAGATATTTAATACCATCGTTGATCCCCAAATATCATAAGATATGTCTTGTTGGTCAAATTACACACTTTTGAATACCTTAATCATGTATTATATTGAATAATGAATTCCCATTGAACCTTAGTGAAAACATGAATGCAGTCAAAAGTTAACTCTTTCTACATACCAAAATCCAAAAATTCTATATACTCAAACCATGATATAACCTTCTCCTTATATCAGTCATGATCTCATGAATACTATCAAACATTTAATTTTCTCCTTATCCCTTCATTATGCGCATATCATCTATATTCCAAAAAAATCTGAATAATATTTCATGGATACGGGTACCATTAATCATACACTTTCAAAACTCAAGGAAAGAAAACAGTGTAACAATACTTAGATGTCTCTTTATTCCATAGTACCATGAGATTACTTATACAACATTACACATGACAAACATGTAATCATTCCACTACATTCTTAAACCATTGACCGAGCTTCAACAATTCTTTCATCTCACATATCATTTGTAGTCTCTTCATCATCATCAACATAAATACTACCCATACGACCATACTGATTCTCTTCATGAGACTTTACCTTAGGGAATTGGTTTGCATAATGCCCGTACATTCCATATTTAAAACATTTAACCATTGTTGATGTCGTAGCAATACTATTATCCTCATCCCTGATGTTAACTGAACCTTTTCCTTTGCACTTACTGGCTTTGTGTCCTTCTTTTCCACACCCAAATCATCTTCTAGTTCCTTTTAAACATTCTCCTTGATTCCTCTTCCCACATGATTTACATAAGGGAAATTGAACTTTCTTTCCTCTATGATCATCATGAAACTCCATATTTCTCTTATTATCTGAGTCAGGAAACTTACCCAATTTTACTTTATTGATCATATTATGAGATTTCTGATTCGGCATAATAATTATGATTGGACTTCCAAATCCCATTTCATTTGGTTTCTCATGAAGAATATCATTCCATTGTCCATAATATCCTCCATTATCATGAATCATCTTGTTTCCAGCAATTTTCTAAAACACAAAAAGAATAGTGTTAGAGGCAAAAATCATAATAAAGGGAGAGTAACTTCAATATCTAATATCTTAGGTTAAATTCTAAGATCGTTACCATAGTTCTAGGACTATATCCTATACAAATACTTATCCTTAGGGACATCCCTAGACATACCTTAGAAATATCTCTAGGGATCTCACTAACGTTCTCACATCCTAGTTTCCAAAGGTTGACTAAACCTTTCCTCTGATACCAACTGTAGAGACCCAAAGCATAACGTACATGGACATTACATTACTTTTGCGGATACTTAGTACATAACAAAAAAATACACACAAGGACCGTAATAGTTTAGTGTCTTTGGAATCTTGGAACGTAATCTTCTAATCGTGGTGAAAGATCTTCAACATCTCCCATAAAGATCTTCCCTTTTTTTTACCTAAAAACATTATTTATATACTGGGTAAAAGAAAACATAAAAGGGTGAGCTCAAATTCTCAGTAAGGGTAATCAAAAGAAATATCAATCACATCATATTAATAAGAACATAACATTTTGGAAATCTTAACCTGCAAAAGAGAGAATAATTTCATAACATGGGATAAATCATATTAGTGAAATGAAATCCCAATAATCATAACATACAACATGAAACATTGTGGAATACACACATAATCATATAGAATCACTTCTTGTTAGTCAAGACTCATTGCCAAGACTATCTTAGTGGACAAAGTCCCTTTCTGAACCGAGTTCACTCCTCATTTTAGTCCTGTTTCACTAAATCGGTATAAACTACCCTTCAATCCATGTCTATCTCATGAGATATAAAATCTTTACCCAATGCATTGGAGGGAGATATAGGTCCCACCAATCTCATATGATACCATTCTTATGTGTGCCACAAAATCATAAATCATACATAATTGCATAACCCATGTAATAAAAATGGGAATCTTAAGCAACATGACATCATAAAACAATTCATATAAGATAAAGGAATTCATAAAAATATTTCCATTACAACATAATCAAATCCATGTAATAATAGGGATAGAAACAGAACCCTTTATTATCTTCGATGGAAAATAATTTTGATAAAACACTTGAACTCCATTCTTGAGGAAAATATCCTTTCAAATTCAAAAACATTTTCCTTTCATAACATGTCATACAATTTTAAACTAAAATTAGTTGATTAAAAATAAACATGAAAACTTGTAAAGGAAGATTATTGGAAATAATGTTTTAAAAATCCATTTATGTCGTATAAGTTAAAAAAACATTCTTCGTACTTTTGTCGGAAAAGTCAAAAAGTACCTCGTACGAAAAACGAAAAAAGATTCCTTTCATATCTTTTAATAAAAACTCACCGAAGGGTAAAATTTGATTTAAAAAATTGTAAGTGGATGGAAAAAATATTACATATTTAGGAAACATGGATGTGGATGATAAAATACACCCCAGTAAATACCAAAGTATAAACAATCTCAGATAAAAATGAGATTGTGACATTTCCCTTACCTTAGGTTTGATTTGCTTCGTAAGTGTCCGAACCTCCTGTATAATGGTTTAAATAATGTCACTGACTTTTTCTAGAATCATACTCATTGTTATGATATCATATATGGTTCACTTAAGACTTTATATTACCCGTTCTTTTGTAAATTCCATGTTATAGAGCGTTTTGGGTAAAATTGTTTCATTTGTCATCCGTGTTTTGACTTGTAATTATTCATATGATTACTTAGATCATGATTAACTAATTCCAAAATATAAAACATGATTTATATATAATATATATTCAGAATATACATATATATAATAAATCAGTAAATGGAAAGAAATACACTATTCCTGGAGACGGTAGGCCGTACGTACGCATGAACGCTGTTTTCGTTTCCTTATTGAGTTGAATAGAATTAAGTAGATGGCATACATATATATACACATAAATACAGTATCATTATTATGTCATATATTTCATGATTACTTATTATATGTACTTTATAATCATTCATGAATGGTTAAAGTGGAGAATGGATCTCATCGCGTCGTGGAGACGGTAGTCCGTACGTACGCACGAGCGATGATATCGTTCTCATGATCGTGGGACTATATTGGAGTGTATTTATACTATTTAAGAATCAATATCACTATAAAATAATCATATATAGTTATTATTTACACCATTATACCCATCCAAGTAAGGTGGTGGTGGAAAATAGATTTCACCACGTCGTGGAGACGGTATTCCGTACGTACGCACGCGCAGTGATTTCATTTTCCGTAGGATGGATAGATGGTGAAACAGGGTTGTATCATACTTATAATAACATATCATTATATGAGTGATATTGATGTTATTACTTCATAATGAAACAACCTTATAAGAAGAAGTGGAAGAATAAATAAAGGTGAAAGAATCGGTAACAGAAATTACCTCTTCTTTGAAGCGCCTCTTTGAGACCTCCTCTTAGGGAACTAAAATTGGTCTTTAAGGAAGACCAGAACCTCTAGGATGTTTCTAGGGAAGTGTAGAAGAGAATTTATCAGAGTTTTTCCGAGCTTGAAGGCTAAAAGTTGTGTGAGGAAGAGAGGGAGGAGGTGCCATTTTATAAGGGAGGAGAGGGGCACCTTTGGAATAACAAAACATATTATTTTATTATAAAGCCAAATTCGGTTTTAAATAGCCCCAAATTGATTTATTTAGAAGCTAAGGTGGGGATGGGTCGAAATCCTCTCATCCAATAAAATTTATACATGTTTAGGTATCAATTTTAACCTTATAATTTAGATTTAACTTTAAGTTAGAAAATTTTACTTTTACCGTGTCTTCTTGGTTTCTTACACTATAAGGTTAATAAACTTACTATATCAAGCCAAAAGAACCCCAAGCTATTTATTATTAATATATATAACCTTATCTAAGTCATTTGGACGATCCATAGATTTTTAGGATTAAAATAACAATTATTAATATAATATTTTTTTAAAAACTATTTTATCTCAATTTTGTCTCTATTTAGTAATTACTTTTTGTGAAAATTATAACAGAATGATTAGTTCGAACCAAGTTACTTAAATCAATAATAAAATGTCATATTAACCCTAAAAATTAGTGTAATTCATAAAAAGTCTCAAATTATATTTATTTGGGTATTTATAATATCAATTATTATAATTTTTCACTAATATGGTAATTACTGCATCATCATTGTGTCATAAATAAATTAATTTATTTAATGTCTAAAAATTATAAATAAAATATAATTATGTATGAAATCTTATTAGATTTCTAATTAATATTTACAATTGAATTTATCTTATGTATAACCCTATATTAAATTTTTTTTAGTAAATAAACATTGATTTTAACTCTTTTAACTCTTCTTTGAATTAAATAATAATAAATGTCCTAATCTAATCCATGTGGGCCTAAATGGTCATATTTTATTCCTAATGTTGATTTTTGTCGAATTACACTTATCCAATAGAATTAGGACATTTGTTAGGGTAATAATAATATCATTTTTACCCTTAATTACCCTATTTACTTTTAACCGTGGTAAAAAATGTAAAAAGTTACTATTCACCAAAAAATATTTTCATCTCATTAAACCACATTTTACTTACTGAAATCAACCGTGTCTCTAAGATTTTTTGAAAATCCACTCACAGAAGCGGTAAAATTATGTTTTATGAAAAATTCATTTTATTTACTACCACTTAGTGGTTTCACTATTCATCAAAAAATGAAAGTTTCCAGAAAAATACCAAAAATTAGGCCTAAGATATATTTGATATTATGAACTCAAAAATTTTGTCTATTTTACCAAATTCAAAACATATCAGTTGCATTAATTAATTTAAAAATTAATTCCTATCGTCAAAACAAATAGCGTGTTCTTAAGAGATAATAACAATCATAAGATTGACACTTGTTTATGTCTGGTTTAAATGTAGAATTACATCCAATGACCAACATTGTATTATATTGTAAAAATATATTATAAATATACTTTAAAACCACTCAAATTAATAATTTATCACTATTAATTATTCCGATTAAAAAGGTTATTTTTAATTAAAATTTAGTAATTTTCACTATTCATTAGAAAATGAATGATATCTGTAAAGTACCAAAATTTCACCTTAGGCTAAATTTGATACTCTGAATCCAAAAATGAAGTCTATTTTGAGATATAAAATTTCTAAAATTTAAAAAGGTGGTTATTACTATTCATAATGGCTAGTTTTAATAATATTTTAATAGCATATCGTTGTTTAGTGAAACTCGGTATTGCGTACTACACACGCTATCGAGGAAGGTCGTGATTGCGTGTAATGTAAGGAAAGTCAAGGATGCGTGTTGAGCAAGATTCTTTTGGTGTAGCATACAACACAAGACATTAATGAAATTAAAAAGAATAGTTTTCATAAAATCTCGGGGTGTTTCATTCTACCCCCCTTAAAATGAATTTCACCCTCGAAATTCGTCGGGGTTATAAATGGTTTACTATTAAAAAGTTTCTTTAATAGAAACCCACATCGTAAAAAGGAATACCAAAACCAATCTTTATAAACAAAAGTATGAAACGTAATGGTTACCCAAATAAACTAATCACTGGGGTTCCACATAGGTGAAAATATGGATATGGAAGAGAAATCTAACCATCATGTTCTGATGGAGAGTGGTAGAGAACATGGATATGGAAAAGCCAACAATCACAAAGCTATAGATTTGTGATGATCTAAGGTACCATATGATTCATCAGATATAAGGGAACTAGGACAACATTTTTGGTTTTCAAGATCATTTCCCTAAAGTTGATGAATTTAAAGAAATACTTACATGATTTTGGTACAATCACAATATTGTTCGTGAATTGAACAATTTCCGCTTCATCCCTTAAAGAAATGAAGTTGAATTCGTTATTCATGATGTGTTAGTAGATCATGTGATCGAATGATGGGTCATTCCATCTCTTTCAAACAAAAGGTTAGCAAAAGTTATAAGTCCATCTTTTGGTTAGATTAATCGTATATGGTTCCAAAAATGAACTTATACTTCATATATCATACCTCTTAATAAAATAAAACTAGTTTCTAGTAACCAGGGACTTCCTGTAGGCCAGTGGTAGGGGATAAAGGCCAGTCGCACTTCGGTTTTGGGTTCTATTCCCACGACCTTGTCCGACGCGATGGGCTGTCGCCCGTCCTGCAGGTTGTCCTTTTTCTAAAACAATATTACTATAACATCCCATCAATAATATCGAAAAAAATTCTATCCTTAAACAATACTAACTTATGTCCAACATAATCCATTCCAATCATTAGGCTTATCAATAATACTGCAGACCACTCTCATAATATAGTGAAAATGATTACCAGATATTTAATACCATCGTTGATCCCCATATATCATAAGATATGGCTTGTTGGTCAAATTACAAACTTGTGAATACCTTAATCATGTATTCTCTTGAAGAATGAATACCTATTGAACTTTAGTGAAAACATGAATGCAGTCAAAAGTTAACACTTTCCACATACCAAAATCCAAAAATTCTATATACTCAAACCATGATATAACCTTCTCCTTATATCATTTATGAGATCATGAATACTATCAAACATTTAATTTTCTCCTTATCCCTTCATTATGCGCATATCATCTATATTCCAAAAATATCTGAATAATATTTCATGGATACTGGTACCATTAATCATACACCTTCAATACTCAAGGAAATACAACAGTGTAACAATCCTTAGATGTCTTTTTATTCCATAGTACCATGAGATTACTTATACAACATTACACATGATAAACATGTAATCATTCCACTAAATTCTTAACCATTGACCGAGCTTCAACAATTCTATCATCTCACATATCATTTGTAGTCTCTTCATCATCATCAACCTAAATACTACCCATACGACCATACTAATTCTCTTCATGAGACTTTACCTTAGGGCATTGGTTTTCATAATGCCCGTACATTCCACATTTAAAACATTTAGCCATTGTTGATGTTGTAGCAATACCATTATCCTCATCCCTGGTGTTAACTGAACCTTTTCCATTGCACTTACTAGATTTGTGTCCTTCTTTTCCACACCCAAAGCATCTTCCAGTTCCTTTGAAACAGTCTCCTTGATGCCTCTTCCCACATGATTTACATAAGGGAAATTGATCTTTCTTTCCTCTATGATCATCATGAAAGTCCATCTTTCTCTTATTATCTGAGTCAGGAAACATACCAAATTTTACATTATTGATCATATTATAAGATTTCTGATTCGGCATAATAATTATGTTTGGACTTCCAAATCCCATTTCATTTGGTTGCTCATGAAGAATATCATTCCATTGTCCATAATATCATCTATTATCGTGAATCATCTTGTTTCCAGTCATTTTCTAAAACCCAAAAAGAATAGTTTTAGAGGAAAAAATCATAATAAAGGGAGAGTAACTTCAATATCTAACATCTTAGGTTAAATTCTAAGATCGTTACCATAGTTCTAGGACTATATCCTATACATATACATATCCTTAGGGACATCCCTAGATACACCTTAGAAATATATCTAGGGATCTCACTAACGTTCCCACATCCTAGTTTCCAAAGGATGACTAAACCTTTCCTCTGATACCAACTGTAGAGACCCAAAGATTAACATACATGGATATTACATTACTTTTGCGGAATACTTAGTACATAACAAAAACAGACACACAAGGACCGTAATAGTTTAGTGTCTTTGGAAACTTGGAACGTAATCTTCTAATCGCGGTGAAAGATCTTCAACATCTCCCATAAAGATCTTCCCTTTTTTTACCTAAAACATTACTTTTATATCCTGGGGAAAAGAAAACATAAAAGGGTGTGCTCAAATTCTCAGTAAGGATAAACAAAAGAAATATCAATCACATCATATTCATAAGAACATAACATTTTGGAAATCTTAACCTGCAAAAGAGAGCATAATTTCATAACATGGGATAAATCATAGTAGTGAAATGAAATCCCAATAATCATAAAATACAACATGGAACATTGTGGCATACACAAATAATCATAGAGAATCATTTATTGTTAGTCCAGACTCATTTCCAAGACTATCTTAGTGGACAAAGTCCCTTTCTGAACCGAGTTCACTCCTCGTTTTAGTCCTGTTTCACTGAACCGGTATAACCTACCGTTCCAGCCATGTCTATCTCATGAGATATAAAATGTTTACCCAATGCATTAGAGGGAGATATAGGTCCCACCCATCTCATAATGATACCATTCTTATGTGTTTTACAAAATCATAAATCATACATCATTGCATAACCCATGTAATAAAAATGGGATTCATAAACAAAATGACATCATAAAACAATTCATATAAGATAAAGAAATTCATAAAAATATTTCCATTACAACATAATCAAATCCATGTAATAATAGGGATAGAAACAGAACCGTTTATTATCTTAGATGGAAAATAATTTTGATAAAACACTTGAACTCCATTCTTGATGAAAAATATCCTTTCAAATTCAAAAACATTTTCCTTTATTAACATGTCATACAATTTTAAACTAAAATAATTTGATTAAAAATAAACTTGAAAACTTTTAAAGGAAGCTTCTTGGAAATAATGTTTTAAAAATCCATTTATGTCGTATAAGTTAAAAAACATTCTTCGTACTTTTGTCGGAAAAGTCAAAAAGTACCTCGTACGAAAAACGACAAAAGATTCCTTTCATGTCTTTTACTAAAAACTCACCTAAGGGTAAAATTGGATTTAAAAAATTGTATTTGGATGGAAACAATATTACATATTGAGGAAACATGGATGTGGATGATAAAATACACCCCAGTAAATACCAAAGTATAAACAATCTCGGATAAAAATGAGATTGTGACATTTCCCTTACCTTAGGTCCGATTTGCTTCGTAAGTGTCCGAACCTCCTGTATAATGGTTTAAATAATGTCATTGACTTATTCCAGAATAATACTCATCGTTATAATATCATATATGGTTCACTTATGACTTTATATTACCCGTTCTTTTGTAAATTCCATGTTATAGAGCGTTTTGGGTAAAATTGTTTCATTTGTCGTCCGTGTTTTGACTTGTAATTATTCATATGATTACTTAGATCATGATTACCTAATTCCAGAATATAAAAAATGATTTATATATAATATATATTCAGAATATACATATATATAATAAATTAGAAAATGGAAAGAAATACACCATTCGTGGAGACGGTAGGCCGTACGTACGCACGAACGCTGTTTTCGTTTCCTTATTGAGTTGAATAGAATTAAGTACACGACATACATATATATACACATAAATCCAGTATCATTATTATGTCATATATTTCATTATTACTTATTATATGTACTTTATAATCATTCATGAATGGCTAAAGTGGAGAATGAATCTCATCGCGTCGTGGAGACGGTAGTCCGTACATACGCACGAGTGATGATATCATTCTCATGATCGTAGGACTGTATTGGAGTGTATCTATACTATTTAAGAATCAATATCACTTTAAAATAATCATATATAATAATTATTTACACCATTATACCCATCCAAGTATGGTGGTGGTGGAAAATAGATTTCACAAAGGCTTGGAGACGGTATTCCGTACGTACGCACGCGCAGTGATTTTGTTTTCCGTAGGATGGATAGATGGTGAAATAGGGTTGTTTCATACTTATAATAACATATCAGTATATTATTTATACTGATTTTATTACTTCATAATGAAACAACCGTTGAAGCACCTCTTTGAGACCTCCTCTTAGGGCACTAAAATTGGTCTTTGAGGAAGACCAGAACCTCTACGATGTTTATAGGGAAGTGTAGAAGAGAATTTATCAGAGGTTGGCCGAGCTTGAAGGCTCAATGTTGTGTGAGGAAGAGAGGGAGGATGTGCCCTTTTATAAGGGAGGAGAGGGGCACATTTGGAATAACTAAAAATATTATTTTATTATAAAGCCAAATTCGGTTTTAAATATCTCCAAATTGATTTATTTCGAAGCTAAGGTGGGGATGGGTCGAAATATTCTCATCCAATAGAATTTAGACAAGTTTAGGTATCAATTGTAACCTTATCATTTAGATTTAACTTTAAGTTAGATAATTTTACTTTTACCGTGTCTTCTTGTTTTCTTACACTATAAGGTTAATAAACTTACTATATCAAGACAAACGAACCCCAAGTTGTTTATTATTAATATATATAACCTTATCTAAGTCATTTTTCCGAACATTAGATTTTTAGGAATAAAATAACAATTAATAATATAATATTTGTTTTAAAAAATATTTTTCTCAATTTTGACACTATTTAGTAATTGATTTTTTTGAAAATCATAAAAGAATGATTAGTTCTAACCAAGTTACTTAAATCAATAATAAAATGTCATATTAACCTATAAAATTAGTTTAATTCATTAAAAGGCTCAAATTATATTTATTTGGGTATTTATAATATCAATTATTATAATTTTTCACTAATATGGTAATTATTGCATCATCATTGTGTCATAAATAAATTAATTTATTTAATGTCTAAAATTTATAAATAAAATATCATTATGTAGGAAATCTTATTAGATTTCTAATGAATATTTACAATCTAATTTATCTTATGTATAACCCTATATTAAAAATGTTTTAGTAAATAAACATTGATTTTAACTCTTTTAACTCTTCTTTGAATTAAATAATAATAAATGTCCTAATCTAATCCAAGTGTGCCTAAATGGTCATATTTTATTCCTAAGGTTGTTTTTCTTCGAATTACACTTATCCAATAGAATTAGGACATGTGTTAGGGTAATAATAATATCATTTTTACCCTTAATTACCCTATTTACTTTTAACCGTGGTAAAAAAGTAAAAAGTTACTATTCGCCAAAAATTATTTTCATCTCATTGAACCACATATTACTTACTGAAATCAACAGTGTCTCTCGGATTTTTTGAAATTCCACTCACAGAAGCGGTAAAATTATGTTTTATGATAAATTCATTTTTTTACTACCACTTAGTGGTTTCACTATTCATCAAAAAAATGAAAGTTTCCAGAAAAATACCAAAAATTAGGCCTAACCTATATTTGATATTATGAACTCAAAAATGATGTCTATTTTACCAAATTCAAAACATATCAATTTCATTAATTAATTTAAAAATTAATTCCCGTCGTCAAAACAAATTGCGTGTTCTTAAGAGATAATAACTATTAAAAGATTGACACCTTTTTATGTCTGGTTTAAATGTAGAATTACATCCAATGACCATCATTGTATTAAATTGTAAAAATATATTCTAAATATACTTTAAAACCACTCAAATTAATAATTTATCACTATTAATTATTTCTATTAAAAAGGTTATTTTTAATTATAATTTAGTAATTTTCACTATTCATCGGAAAATGAAAGTTATCCGAAAAGTACCAAAATTTCACCTTAGGATAAATTCGATACTCTGAATCCAAAAATGAAGTCTATTTTGAGAGATAAAATTTCTAAAATTTTAGAAGGGTTTTATTACTATTCATAACAACTAGTTTTAATAATATTTTAATAGCATATCGTTGTTTAGTGAAACTCGGTATTGCGTACTACAGACGCTATCAAAGAAGGTCGTGATTGCGTGTAATGCAAGGAAAATCAAGGATGCGTGTTGAGAAAGCTAATTTTGGTGTAGCATACAACACAAGACATTAATGAAATTAAAAAGAATATTTTTCATAAAATCTTGGGGTGTTTCATAAGGTCATGTGGTAAACTATCTCCGGAAACCAGTATGTGGAACCTATGACCGAGAATTAAAAAGTGGCCTGAGAGCTTAGATATCTTATCTTTAAAATTTTTTATTTGTTAATGGTAGATGGAATACTATGATGAGTCAATCCTTTCTTATGATCTCACGTATGTGAGTATCTATGCCATGTGTGGGGGAAAACTAAAGTGCATGTGATGGGATTATTGATCCGGATTCTTTCAATTATAGTTTGATGTAATTTTTTCATGGGTGATTAAATTGTTTATTTATGTAATTATTTTATATTATTGTACAAATTGATCAATCTGAAACAATATTTGTGTATTATTGAATAATTTAGGTACAAATTAATTTATGTGAAATTCTTTATATTATGCATCCATATAAAGGTATGTTATTAGTGATTTTTTGGAAATGAAAATTATTTTCTCTATTGGAGTAATTAAAATTACATTCTTCATAATAATGGTTGGTAATATTAAATGATGTTTTTTGATGTAATTTGAAATGGTTAAAAATGAAATCGAATGATAACATTATAATGATGAATATTTTTTTTACCAAGGGTTAGCCATGGCCAAGGATAGAGATGGTTAAAGATAGTGATAACACCATCATTTTGACTATTAGGGATGTATACGTGGGATAAATTATTAGGGTCATATGGTAATAAAATGCATTAAAATTTTCCATAGATATGTTTTGGTATAGAAGATTTATTTTTTCCTTATATAGACATTTCAGAAAAATAATGATTTTAGTGGGATGATAAAACAAAGTTATTATAAATGATCATCAAGAAGTGGGACAAGAGGTCCATCCTGTCTGGGTGATGGGGCATAAGATTTATTCCATGCAAATATTTATCTATTTATACATATCATAGAATGAGACCTAGGTGGGGATGTTTGGAATATATTTGATCTAACCAAGGAGTTCTAGTAGCAGATCCCTCTCTCCTTCACTAGAGAAGGTGGATATAAGGTAGCTCGGTTCTGGATTAAGTCAATGTAGAAAATTGTTGACCATTTATAAACTTATGAATAATAATGCTTCAATTTGGATACTTATATGATACATGTTCATGAAAATTGTTTTTGGGACATCCAGGCTCATGATGCATGGTTTGGGAGCTCATTATTGTATTAAATTCATGAAAAATTCCACGAACACTTTTACCTTGAGTTAATGAGAGAGGGGAGAAGAAAAGAGTTATTACGGTTGATCTATGGAGTCATGTTAGTGGTATATTTTTCTTGTTGATTCACTTATTTCAGTGATTTTATTTAGAATTTGAAGGATATAATCCAAATGTGGAGAGATGTTTTCAAGAAATCCATAAAGGTTATATTAATTCCTATGTAAAAATATTCCAATTGATGAAGATTGATAAGGTTTTAAATCAAGATCTCATTTTTAGGGAATCCTTAAGGTGGAATCCATTGGTGTAAAAGTGATTTTTTGCATGATTAAGAGGTATGTATTCAGAGGGATGTACACATTGTTGTGATATTATTTAATATATTAATGGGAAAATGAGTATTTAGGGGAGAAGGAAAGTTATTTAGAGTGGTAATATAAAGTTCTTATATTTGTTTTGAATGTCGATTCTTATTTTTAGTTATTGTAATTGACTACTCATGGAGTAATGGGATTGTACAAGGATGAGACAATAACATAGGAAATATAGTAGCCCTCATCCATTATTTAGTGATGGGAAATCGATGACTAAACAAAGTACTATAACATGTTCTTCCACCTAGTACCATTCATGAAGTTGGTGTTCTTAGGGATGGGACGGTTGTGGTGGTAGACATGGTACATCATGGAAAGAGATACTACCTTAGTAATGTGGTGTAGTAAATATATCTTAGACCGAATAATATGGTATATATATTGGTCAGTTACATTTAGTTCATCCTATAAATGTTCATATCATATCATGGATATCATCAATCAAAGGTACTATTCATGTATCATCTACTCTTGAAACAACATTTTAATATACATGAGAATATTATTTGTTTTTATATTCTAGTATTATGAATGGATTGACTTAGGAGGTGGGGGTTGTGAGTGGGGTTATGATGATAAACACACCCATTTGTGTATGGTTGAAGAAAATAAATCATTTAAAGGTGTCTTTCCTCTAATATGGTGATTACCATTTCCATTTTAATCATTATATACCTGACATATTGTGTTTTTACTTGATTTTGGATATAGATGAACATTTATCATATAGATCACGTAAAAATTTTACCGTATGATTATATTCTTTATATCTCCAAAGGATAACAACATTGATTATCATGGAAAATGAGATATTGACTGAGGCTATGTAAGGCCAGTTCATCACCAACTTATGTTGATCACCACCCAGGTCTCTGCTATTTTTTGAATGAATGTGGTGAGAATAATAGTTTATTCACTACATAGACTACCAGTTCCATGTAGTGTTTCCTAAGGGGATCATAAGATTGATACCATAGAGAGTTTTTGAGTCTACAATTGATCACATTATGAAAAATGATAAATTTTATATTCCACAATGTAGAATGGATCCAATATTTAACTGTGAGGTTCAGACATATCTAGAAGAATTTTTTGATTATTTATTTATCAGTCCATATACATCACCTTGGTTTTCTCAAGATTATTTTTCAAATAATTCTTATGGGTTATTGGTTTTTTTATTATCATAATTTGAACCCGATGATTATTAAAAAAATTTATCATCTTCTATGTATCAATGTAATCTTTGAGTTGTTGAGTAGATCTTATGTAATATTCAAGATTTCCATGAGGTTGGGTTATCATACGTTGAGAGGTAGATATTCTGATATACCATAGAATGATTTAATAAGAAGGTATGGACTAGAATATTTCATTGGTATAACATTCTAGATGAAAAATATTTTATTTTTGTATATGGATTTGATGAACTGAATCATTCAGTCATTCCTGGATTAGTTTTTGGATGTTTTTGGGATAAATGATATGTGTACTCCATGAATCATGATGATCATTTCCAAAATCATGAAATATTTTTTAGTACAGTAAGATAGAATTTTTAATATTACAAGATATCAATGTTTTAATTATAGATTTAATGGTTATAATTATTAGGTCAGATCATATCTTTTGAAGGTTTGTCAGTATTCCAACCATTTTCCAGGATGTTTTTTCCTGGGAGCATCTCATGAATATTTTTCATATCTGAATAGTTATGGATTTGGAATGTTATTATCAATGATTCATCAAGGATATTTCCCATTTCCAAGAATTACATATTTGTTTAACCAAACAAGGGATCATATATTAATGGTAAGGAAAAATTTAGAATTCCTTCCAAATTAGAAGTTTCATTTAACTAATGGACCATTTTGATCCTACCTAGTATGGGTGAAGAGTATACATTGTCCTATGATGCATCTTGGATCAATGTGTTAGTGTAGTTAATTAAAATAGATAATGTTATGGAATATGGTTTGCAATATTTGAGGCAACATGAACAGAATTACCATACTCGCAATATTTAGTTTCCCACATTGGTTGTGCGTTCAATTACAAGTGGACTTACCAATTGGGAATAATTTTTCCTACGTATATCCATCACAACTCTTTTAATATTATCATCTTATGAAAATAATTTTCCTTCTAACCGTGGATATGGGTAGTGAATATGAATTCAATTTTTTATGAGCTACCATATACACTAAGGATAATAAATTGTGATTCAGACTCATTAACTCGAAATAGTAATACATTAAGATTTTAGGGAGTATAGCTATGACTGGATGATGATCGATCTGACTGAAGAGATGATTGTAAATTTCAATGGGGGCATTGAAAAAATTATTATTGTTTATTTATCATTTTATTTCATGCATGTGATTTTGATTATATAGAGGAAGTATGAGTATCTGTATTTTCCTTACTTGAGGGAAAGAATAGAATTTTAGGAGTCACTTTATTATTAAACTATAGATGAGGATGAATCCATCATTATATAGGTATATATTATAATACCTTTGGGTATATAAGAAGAGAATATGTGTGAGTTTCATACCACAAAATGGGCATCAAATCCTAGTTTGAAAAATATGTACCATGACATTCAATTATAGAATTGGTGGTCGTGAATGTAGAATGAGATTGCAGGTTTCGTGAGAGATTGCTACACATATCAGTAAGAGAATTTTTAGCATCAATGTCTTGGTGATTTGTTATAATCATTTTATATTTCATAAAAAAATTGGGATAATGATAATATATACTTTTTGGTGTATATTTCAAAGTCACCTAGGTAGAATGATGTGATATTGGTTATTATGGAACAGTTGATAGAATATCAATTTTCATTCAAATTATGAAAATATTTAAAGATGATCCATTTTTTGATATATATATATATATATGGGAGATATACCATTTTCATCGGGTGCAATGGAAAATTGATTCGGATCATGGTTCAAGATTTTCATCACACATCTAGAAATGATTGTAGAAGGCATTGAGTACCCAGTTTTTCCAAAGTATGTCATTACACCGATAGATAGATGAAAAATTAGAGGTTACTATTTAGGCTCTAGATGACATACTATGGGAATTCATCCTAGACATTGGTGTATCTTTGGAGAATCACATAGCTCTCACTAATTTCTCATATACCAATAGTTATCAAATGATAATTTATATGAAACCATATGATGAACTTTATTTTAGTTGATGTATCCACCATTATTTTAGATGAAGGTATGTGATTCAAAGTTGTTTAGAGCGAGTTTTGTGTATGAGGTGTCAGATCATATTTAGTTTATTAAAAAATCTATGGATATAGATCAATGATAAAAAAAATAAATATGATGTTCTACATTATTGATCTATAGATTTTAGGTTAGGTGATCATGTATTCCTTTTGGTGTTTTACATATTTTTACACCATAGGAAATAGTTTTTGGGAATATTGGTACCCTGGTTTATGAGACCATTTTATATTGTGTAGTATATTGGACTGGTAGCTTGTTGAATGGGTCTTCTAAATAAATATAGTTCTATGAAATATGTTATTTATGGGCATTAAATTTTATATTATCATCACATACTTTTCAATGTTATACATGTGTATGATGTTGATATGGAGAAAGATGCATCCCTAGAGGATCAATAAATTTCTGTTATGGTCCGCATTTAGAAATTGTTATGGGGAAATACCATTCCATTTGTATGAATGATGCGGTAGCATTGTTTTTTTAATGATTAAATATAGTATAGGGAAGAATTTATGTTGTCCTGATGGCTGGAAACATTCACTCATATGTATTAGTGATGTGTTGGAGTTAAAATACAGTAAAATAAATTACATTATTGAGATATTTTAATAATTTGACCATTCATGAGCCATCTAATACAAAATTTTTGGTTTTTTTATTTTTTTATTTTTTTTATCAGATTGTCGATGGGACATTCATTTACGTCATTAATGGAAAAATTGGAAAACATTTGAAACCCCTAGAGATTTGAATGGTTGGCACACATTTGTGTTAAATCTTGCAGTTTTCTATTGAAAACTTGTTTCCCCAATTTGAGCCACTAGAAGGGGTGCACAATTTGACCAAACCATGTTGCCACCCCCACCCTCTAAATTGAGAATCCATAAAAATATGGATTTTCATGCTTAGTGAATGGTTATTCAAGTTGTTCACCAATTCAAGAGAAACTGATCACCCTAGAAAACTAGGGTGTGCAGTTCGGGATGTGGGTTAGTACCATGAAGCGAATCAATGAAATTGTGATCATGGATTTTATTTGTCCACAAAATTTAATATAAATTTCCCAAAACCTAGTTTTTTAACTAATTATACCCCTCTCATCCAAATATGATTTCCACTTCTCTTGGATTCTCATGAGAGGATTCATTGTGTCCACAAAATCCTCATATATCTAATTAATGATTCAGTAGAAATAATCAACACCACTCTATTGGGTGATATCATCCCTATTTAGTTTCCTAAATATCTCATCTAAATCACCCATTAGATAAGGTTGAATCCTTTATTTTTAATGGTTGACCTATAGGTTTTAATATATCTCATTTAGTTGGATCTTGATCCTTGGTTTTGATCCTACATCCACCTCCTCAATGTGATTTTGATCATTCCACATCAAATTAGGGGATTATGTTTTTTAGTGTTCATTAATGATTACGAGGTATGTGTTTTAATTTATAATTCTAAGATTATTGATGTATATTTTATTAATTTAATTGTTTTATTGCATTTCCATATTATTTAATTTAGGAAAAATTTAAAATTCACTTATTTCCCTATAAATATTGAGACCCTTCACGAATCTCAATGGTATAACTAGATATTGTGCATCCAGACATGGTGGAAACCATGGGGTGTGACTATAAAATTTAAATGGTGAATTATGAAATATAAAAAGGGGAATATGAGGTTTATGTAATTAATATAAGTTTATTATTCGTGTTTTAAAGTTATATTTAAAGGGTATAATATATAAACATTGAATGGTTAATTAGCTCTATATTAAATGATGATATATGGATTGATGGGTAACATTTCATGTTTCTCATTATGATGAAAGTAATAAACCATTATTATGGTTGATATAATGAAATGGAAATCAATGATTTAAATTATTCATAATATGGTTGATGATGCTGAACCTAGTTATATATATATATATATGAGATTGGTAAATGATTGAATAATGAATTGTGGGTGAGGGAATGAGGCTCCAGGTACAAATGTGGTTCCAAAATACTAATCTAGGATATAATTTTGTGCATTTTTATTTTTAGAAATTTGAATAATAAATGAGTTTTTGGTTATGTACTGATGTTCCATATACCCATGGGGTTCCAGAATCCTACTGTACATCCCCAATGCATGTTTTTGAAATGGGGAATGGATTGACGTTACCAGCTACCGAATGAAAATGGAATGAATTGAATAATAAAATACCTATAAAATTGTATGGTTTAAAGTATATTTGGTATTTTTTCATACATTGACTTGGGATCAAGAAGGTATAATGTGTTTAACTAAATAAAAATAAATGTGAATCCAATTCACTTTTTCCATATAGAATTTTTTTATACAACTACAAACACTATTATAGATTGGCTTGTTATTTATATGTTGTTGGTGGTGTCCTACTCTGTTATACCCACACCCAAAATTGGCCTCCTAATTGTTACCTAAATGTAATTCATGTTTTCAAAATAGGATAAGGGATAAAATCCAATGATATGATATTTTGGGTTCTGTGATGGATCATGACTCAGGGAACTTGATATGATGTCGATACACTCTTTGTATTTTTTATTGTTTCCTTTTTTACACATGACACTTATACGGAAGAACATATCAACTACTTTTATTTATTCTCATTTCCCATGTTTTGGAATTATTCATGAGTGTTTTTTAAATATTTATTATTATATTATCATTGTTATATTTCATATTGATTTCTAATGTTTTTATGTTTTAATTTATTTTTTATAGTCTCCCCACATTAAATATTGTACCCTTTCATCTAGTCATCAACATCTGGAATATGGGGTGACACTAGAGGACATTAGGAGTAGAACTGGCTTGGAGAATCGATATGTCGCACCTGGGCTAGGGAATTATAATAGTGATATAATTTTCGTGTTTATTTATAAAATATAAAAAAAATCCAATGTGGTTAAAATGAAAATAATTAAAATAAAATTAATTCATCAAATTAAAAAAAAATAGTGATATTAATTTGGGTTGCATAAAAATTATCATAATAGATCAAAAACATCCAAAGAATAAATAATTTTTATTACAATAAAAAATATTCCATGCGAAACCTATTAAATATTAATTTAAAATTACTCAAAATAATAATTTATGATTCTAAACCTTAATTAATAGTCTAATGAAATAAACACATTCTTTAAAAACTATATTTGAATCAAATTGAGATGAACCCAGATAAGCATACTTATATTTCTCATCATATTCATATTATAAACATAACATCCTATTAAAATCCCGGAATTCCAAAAATGAAAGTATTAGTGTCATGGAGGACTATTAACATGCGAATTTTATTATTCAATAATTTTTATCATTCCTACATAATGTATCTATACTATACTACATGTGAGGTTCTCATAATTTATTCACTTCTCTAAAACATGGGGGTGGAAATATTATAAAGGGATGAGCTTAAATTTATAGTAAGGAAAAATTATATAATATTAATCTAGGGTTAAATCAATATCATTTTAGGAGACAAGATTTGAGGATAAATATTTTACAAAATATGGAATAAAACAATATCATTAATCCATATGTCAGGATAGACAAATTTGTAAGCTCAAATGAACAAATATATACCCAGAAATAAGAATGTGAGAAAATAAAAAAGATCTATGGGAGAATATCATAAGCATACTAAATAAGCCAGTGCAACAAACATTGTCAATAAAATAGTTTCTCTAATCAATGAATTTTATGTAGACTACCATCTTATATGGATAGATTAAATTATTTTATTTGGTTCCCCATGTATTTCCATAAAAATTATTAAGAGTCTTATAGGGGATTGGTTTCACTCGACATTCTGTTTTATGTTTTCCCATGATATTTCATACATTACCCAATCTAATGAAGAGTTATTCTCATTTTCATAACATTTACAACAATATTTGTTCCAAAAATACTAAATTAAACCACAAAAAAATCATAATCATGATAAAACCCTTGTGAAATGGTTTTTATAATCATCTCCCAAAGCATCATTGATAGATATATCATTTTTATTCCTAAATGATAAATAAAATAATTTTTTCATTAATATTTTAAAAATGATCAATAGACATGAACATTTAGTTCTATATTTACAAAAACCATGACAATTATTTTTTAATTAAGAATAAAAATTAGGCACATAGGGGGTTCTATGTGAAATGTATGAATAATATTTTATATCTGGCTGATTCATAATATTTTCCAATATTAGATAGCTAAACAAGAATACTTATCTATAAAATAATGATTTTTTGGAAAATACATTCTTGGTTAAAAATGTTTTTATTGTTGTGGTTCTTAACATGAAATAAGAAATTTTGATGTTCCATTAAATATGGTTTACATAAAAGAGTAAATTGGAATGGGAACTAATAACATATGTAATCAAAATAATATTATTATTAAAGAAGAATATAAATATGTATAGAAAAAAATATATAGGTAAAATATATTAATTACATGATAATTATAGATATTAAATGGTTTAAAATAATGTATAATTTATAATCCAAATATAACAAGGGGTAAGAAGATCCATTTTTATGTTTTAGAATACAGTTTTTGAAACCCACGTAATTTAGAGGATAATAAAAAAATTCAAAAATTAGTAAGCTGAGATATATACATCTCATGAGTTTTGTCAAATATGGGTACACAAATAGTTATGAAGAATATAGTCTAGAAGGGAAAATGTCGATATACATGTTAAAATGTATTCGGAAGGACACATATTAATTTGATTAATGTCATAATTTTTTGAATTATATCTTCAAAAAATGATTTATTGAAGAATTAATTGCACTAATAGAAAAAAATTGGACTTATAATAAATTTTTCTGAAATTTTATAGTAGTAGAACATTGAAAATAATAGTCACGTATGGTGGCTCAAGACCGTTGTGGGATAACAATTAAGTGGAATAACGTCATATAACATGATTATCATTCGAAATGAGTACCCATAACGGAATAATAAGAAATAAATTTTAAAATCCGATGGATTTCATGAAAATAATGATAATTGTACATCCAAAGGACATATCTTCATGAAAAAAATGAAACAAATTTTGAATATAAATCGTATCTCAATGAAGAGAAATTGTGATGCAGAAACCCTAACATTTTGTCCTGATTCACTCAGTTAATGGACATATCTTCCTAAATTTTTTTATATTTTTTAAATTCATTTCTTTGACCCATTTTACAATATATTTCACATCATATTGACTATATATAACATATATTTTTATTTATAATACTTTTTTTCTCTTATTCTCTTACATTAGGTTTGTTTGATAAAACGTTTCCCTAAATATTTGGGTATGATGACCATAGTCAAAGGAGTTGAAAAATTTCTTCGTAGTATTTGTATCATTGAATTTGAATTTATTTTAAAATCCCATTTTATCAAATTTTATATAGTTCTACCTATTTTACAAAATGTATTCAAATAAATAATGACCAATCAATATTATCATTTTTTGGATGATTTGTATATAATGGAAATTTATTTTAACATGAAATTATTGAATTTCATTTATTATATTCATAATATATTATGATTACCAAAAAAAATTTAAAAAATAAAATAAATTTGAAATGGAATCTATTTTAAATACTAGGAAATTCATTACATCATTCTATAGAGGTTGTATCCTACAATTAATCAAAACAAACACTTTCATTTTATAGAGAATAAGAGGGCCATAATATTATATTAACTATAATTTCATAATAATAATAATAATGTTCCAAATTTTATGTTTTGTTATTAAATAACTCACTATAAGCATCATTATAATGTGGTTATGGAAAATATATCACATTTTTCTTGGAGGCGGTTTTCCACACGAATACACGATGAAGTCTCCAATTTTTGAATGGTTTTGGAGGGAGGTAGATAAAATATATTAAATTTAAATAACAAATTTATATCACATTAATTATATTTTTTCCAAATAATTTAATGGATATATTTTATTTTATTTTGAAAAATATAAAAAATACAGAGCTTAGTTGAGAACATTTACACTCCCTTAGAATGTTCATCATTCGGTAATACCATATGGCTCCTTATCTTGGAATTTAATTAATTACCATGGCTTATATAGAATAGGTATTGAGTTTGAAAGGTACTATGGTATAATTTTTTTTTGATAAATTGTCAGAATGATTATAGAAATGGGGTGCTGAAGGAAGATATTTATATGTTAGTAATGTAAAAATTTTATAAAATTATATTGGTAGATCGTCTATATTGACATAAAAAGGATTTTTAAATGTAAAATAATGTAAATTGGATAATAATTTTTCATGAACACTCCTATACATTGATTATTATACTTATTTATAGAATTTATTTTGGTTTCCTACCATTGGTTAAACACTTTTTATCTCAACATTCCATTACAACCAGAATTTTTTTTTATGTAATATTTATTAAATAGATAAAAATATAATTTGACATATTACATAATGTAGATATAATGAATAAAGACAAAAATAATGTATACAAATAATATTTCAATGTGTGAAAATTTTAGTTTTAATAATAGTTCAATCAATGTGTAAATAACAATTTCGTGATAAAATTTTATTTTTAGGCATGAAAACAATTATTACAAAAAAAACATTTTTCTTAATTTCAAGAAAATTAGTTATTTTATTTTTGAAAAAACAAATTATTATATCTATTAAAATAATTATTAATATAATCATACATTCTAATTCCATTTCTATATTAAATAAGGAAATCACATTTTTTTGAATAAAAAATGGCCTTAGATGCTAAAAATGAAACATGATGTTTCAAAATTCATCATACTATTTTTAAATGAATAATTATTTTACATAAATAAATTCATTGTCAAATAAAAGTTCTTAAAATTTTTTATTTTTGATTGGATACTAATAACATAAAAAAATCAGTGTTGTTAACCAAAATTGTGTTGTTCACTATTATTTAAAAATAATATTTTCCAAAAAAATAGAAAAACGTCATCTGTTGATAACGTTATTATTATAAATATTATAATGATGTTATATTTTTTATTTTAACAGTTTAAAATTTTAAAATATACCTTTTTAATAAATATATAACATGTAATGAACATTATTCTTAGCATACGACTTGTTATATTTTTACTAATATTATTCATATTTCTTATGATTTTATTTCTGTAAATTTTTCAAAATGTATAATCGTAGTGTTTCATATATAGGAAGATATTTAATGTAGTATTTAATTAAAACAAATTATATAATAAAATATCAGGGGTTACATAAATGGAATAGTTGAGAAACACTTTTGGTAAGGATAATATGAGATTTACAATTTAAAAATAATTATTCTGTTAACATTAACACTGTTATTTTAAATTATATTAATTATAATTATCAAAATTAAAAATAGATAGGGAAAAGGAATGAAAAATAGTACAACATGATAAAAATAAGACACCAAATAGAAATGTTTATGCAAAAGGATAAATGTGGTGGGATTAGGGATGGTGTAAGAAACATATATGAATAAAGATAATCATATTCACATCCCTTCTTTATAAATAAGTAAAAAATAATTTGAATTATATTTAAATTAAACAAATTATGAAACTTAATGATTATGAATAAATCAAAGGAAAGTAATGATTAACATATGATAATGAGTGTATATATCCAATTAAAATTAGAAAAAAAAAATTCCCAAGAAAACCTTCATTATATTTGATGTAAAAATAATTAATAATGTGAATAGATAGAAATACATGTGAATGAAAAAAATAATATGATAAGAATTAAATTTTGGAATCAAGTGGAAAGTATATAAAAATCCATAAATTTTTTTTAAACATTTTTAATATCAAATGGAACTAACTATACCACTAGAACCCCAACTACACTGATAATGAGATGATATTTTCACCTCAATTAGGCATCCCAAAATCATGGTGCAATCAAGGTACTTCAAAAAGTTATAAATAGACATTAGAGACCATTTACTATTGATACATTTGATAGATATGCAATAATTTACAAAAACTATTACATGAATTATTATAAATATAAATGAACTAAATATATTTATAACTATGGATATGTAAATGAAAATTATGCTCTTTAATTCTCTATGAATATCCCCCACATAATGACTATTACCCACAAAGGCGAAGAGTTTTTTATACTGGCAATGGTATATCAAAAAAGTATGAAAATATAAGATAAATCACTATGTTCTCCCATATACTATGTACTTGTACAGTTTTCTTTTATGAGTGAGATATTATATCAGATGCCACCATTCATCTCATATAATATTCACTTCAATCATAAATCCTACCCCATGATCATCGAGACCATCAATGAACATGGAATCATATGATTTGATATAACATGGGATAAAAAAATGCTCGTACAGGAGTTAGTATAAACATAACACATAGAATAAAATAAAATATAAATAACAGATGAATGAACTACTTATGACGAATCCCTTTAGAGTATAATGTAATGGGATAACAAAAAAACATTTATTCTATAAAGGATATAAACATAGTAACACGAGGAAGTATCTTATCACAATATCCCATCCATTCTCAATGAATATTCTCATCATACATGTATCCCAATATTCAAGTGTAATAATAAGTCTATAGGTGTCCCATGAATGCAACAAAAATTCATATCAAATATCTAGGTGATCTAGGGATGTAGGGGGGAATCCTTAAACCACTATATTTTATCTTTTTTTAATTTTGTGATCAACGAACTCCATTACATCATATAATCCACTAGTATAACTATATATATAAATAAACATATCATAAATCTAGAAATATATAGTGGGAATATTATTCAATGAAGTAAAATTCATTGATCACCATGACTCGTCTCAATAGATACATAACAGAAAAATTAATTCTAGAAGTCACAAAACGAATTAGGTTACCATCTAAATCAGATCCAATACCAGCCCACGGCATGGACCGAAGGGCATTCCTGATATCCACATGCTGACACAAGTTCCTGGGTATCATAAAATGAAAATTGAGAAAGATTTACCCGAGTTAATAAACATAAAACAGAAAACAAATCCAATAAAATGAATCTGGATTTTTCAAACAAAAACAACTTTTATAAAAATTAGGAATTTAATTACATAGAATGAAACATTTCTAAAAGACCACTATAAATGTAAAAAACCAGAAATGACATCCCAAGAACCTCTATATGTAATTATGCACTTCCATCAAGCCATCTATAAAACACACCATCACATTGGACCGCTAAAACTTGAACCATAGGCAAAAAAGTTATACCCAAACCTGTGACAATAAAATCAGAAAGTCTACTTACACCCAAAGGTGTATGTAAAGTGTGATCCAAAGCCCAATAGGATACCACCACTATGAAATTTAATGTGATAAACATTCAACGATGAAATGCATGCAAGTTTTCAAAAATATGAAATGCTAGTTACAATTTCAAAAATATGAAACTTTAAAGATTAAAATAGTTTTCAAATGGGATATTTTATTGAATCAACAATTCTAAGCTACTAAAATTTCCAGCCAAAAATATTGTTTTCGGATAGTAAGAATATAGAATCGGATGGGCACAAGTAGTAGAAAATATCCCCTAGGTACTAGCTTACTGTGGGTCTGCGGTACCTTGTATCTCGGTGAGAGTATCCATCACAATATACGTTCTCATGTATAATCCAGTAGTAGGGAATATACCAATATTATAGTGGTATCAAATCCTCTTCCTCATTATTGTTTAATTATTATTGTAAGCATCAATTTTTCTACGTGAAACTGAGACCAAACCCCACGAGATTACTAGCATAGTAGTACATATCCACCCACCTAGATACTCAGGTTTTCCTCTTGTGCTCAAATAATTTCAACAAGCCATGAAATATAATTTTCATATGAAAATACCACTTCCACATTACATAGTATCTAAACATCCCACTTGTATATCACATAATCACATCATCCCCCTTTTCATTCAAATTGATTTTGAAATCCAACTCACACCAAAATAGCCCACAACACATTTTACATATATTTCAGAATTCAACAAATCCATTCACAAATTTATAAAATCATTCCCAATATGTTTAACATCAAATAACATCCCACTCCCATTTTACATAATACCTTTTATAAACAAAATCCATTTTTCACATCACACTCACACAAAACACCTAACACCAAGTTCCCATCACTTTCACATTTCAGTAATTCCATTAAACATTTTTATAAAGAATTTATAAGAAGAAACACATCACATGAAAGCCCCTTTCATATTTAAAATAGACCATTTCAAAATATACACAATAGAAAATAGATTTCCAATATGGTTTCACCTCTTTTATAAATCATTAAACCATTCATATCTTTCATAAAAAAATTCTAAAGTGTGTACCCAAGATTTTCACATTAAACCCATTTCCAAACCATATTTAAATGGTAAAATCACAAAATCACTAATCCAAAATAGAATTGGAAGCCCTAGAATGTTAAAATAAACCACTATAATTTTTTTAAAAATCACCTTGATTAATACCACAAAAAATGGAATGAAAACACAAAAAATTCCTAAAACACTTTCGAGAGGCATAAGATGGTTTTACAAATAAAACTCATTCAAAAACCCTTATTTGAAATCCAAAAGCACACCAATACCCTACTAAAGCAGAATTGGTATCCCAAACAATATTTAGTAAACCAATTTCTTATGTAATAAAATACACCAATATAATGCCCTAAGAGTTACGCATGAAAAACACCTATTTTTGGCTATTATGAAACTATAAAATTAGAATGTTTACCAAATCATTCATAAATAGTTTTCGAACAACACACAAAAAATGAGGAATATGAAAAATGAGTAAATACAAATAGCTAACTCATCACAAAATGGTTACCCATGGAATCACATATCTTTATGTATCAAAACCCTCATAACTAGGTGTGAAACATCAACCACACCACAACTGCATTACAAGGGGGTAAAAACCCACCCTAAACCACAATATTTGACCAAAAAATACAACAAATCAAACCGTAGGTTTGAATTATTTCTTTAGTGCATTTTAGAACTTCATGAAAGCATGAGGAAACCTTATGGAAAAAAGGATGAAACCATAAAGGAATCAGTTCACCTTGAAAAATATTTAAAAATTATCCCAAATCCACCAAAGGTGGAATTTACAAGCAACCAAAAAATATAGTTAGGATATAACTAGAATTATTATGTTATTTGGGGACTGAAATGGGGCAGAAAGAGTGAAAATCGAATGGATTATGAATGAATTCAATTACCTTCCCAAATCTGGATGATATAAAAAACCCTGAGAATTATATCCCTCATACTCGATTCAAATAAGCTATAATGTAGAGAAATAGATAATGATAGTCATCCTAGGGTTTTTATATGGGTGGGAGGTGGAATCACTTAAAAATAGTACAAATTGAATGAGATATTAAAAAACTAAAAAAATAATGAAAAAGAAGAAATACAATTACAGGATTACCCAAAACCATAATAAAAAACCCAAATTCATCATTTTTATGGATTTCTATATGGTCCAATTTGATATTGATATTTTTACGTACCAGTGTATTCTAATTGGCTAGTGTAAAGGGTGTAAAAAGTGGAAAAAAGAAGGATCATATAAAAAAAAATTATTTTAAAATCTGAAAATGGGCTCACAATATGGCCCAACATTTGAAAACCCACCATTTCAAAAAAAATGAATTATAAACCTACAAAACAAAGAAATAATGGAAATTAAATGAATAATTCTATTAAAAGGAGTCTTGGGTGAGACAATTCTCCCCGCTATAAAATATTCCACCCTTAGAAAGCCACAACAAGGTCGAAGGTAATAACCAAACCCAACTGAAATGCCAAAATGGACTCCTTTTCCATGTGCCACCTGCCAAAAAAACACCAAAACACATCCAATTGAGCAATAAATTAAATAATAATCTAACAAACCATAACATACACGACTTCATGAAAGTATCATGTTTATTCAGAATTTATACCAAAATAAAACTACTCAAACACTATTCAAATAGTATTCCTTCAATTTACCCAAAAGAAAAACAACAACAAGCAAGTTTACACTTACCATGCTTTAACTAGAACATTGGATGTTCTCCACATGTGACATTTACCCATGGAAGATATAGGTAGTTATATATCACAAAATAAAATACCTACCTTCATTACAAGACCATGTACTAATCCGAGTTACTAGTATGTGGAGATAGAAATAGTCTTCCCACCATAAGAGATAACTCAAATTGTCCTAAGAAGGGATCGAGACACTAATAGGGGGATACCCAAATGGACTCCCCAGTAAAAAGGGTAGACCACCATTTTAAAATTTCAAATGAGAATATAAGAGAATCATAGTGGGTCTACCCACCATAATAACAATCCATCTTAACCAGCTAGCATGGGATGACACGGGAAGAACACAAATTTAAAGAGTTGGGAAGACTACATGTTTAATCCGAACTGTTTGAGAAACTATTTGAAAACTATGTGGATTCTTCTACTTGTATGGTTTTTTGGGGAAGCATCACTACTAAACATTCAAAAATCGTGTGCTCAATCTGTCTAGACAAATTTCTAAACATACTCAAAAAACACAATCAAAACCAACGGATAAATGAATGTCACTAGGTGATAACAAAGGCATGAGGTCCTCTCAAATCATTCCATTAAATGAGAACAACCAAATAAAGTTGAAAAAATCATAGGTTTAAACTATTCCACATCATTCAACCTGAGTATAAGACATTGTACAAGATTTTAAAATACCCTGGGATTTCCCCTGACTAAAATCTAGCTTCTCTCTGAGACCTATGGCTAGATCTCAAATGATCGAAGCATATTCACCCTCATAATTAGGCTTTGGAAACCCCTAAATAGAACCTTTCCATTAGGTTCCATGAAAACCATACCCTAATCCCAGATGGGTTCTCCAAGACATAACTCATTCCAATACTCACTTTACACTACCCCACCACTTCACTGAAACACAAGATTTTTAGATGCACACACACATCACACCATGTTTCTTCTGGTGAGAAAAAATAGAAGGAAAGGACACATATAGTCAATTCCTCTAAAATAGATGATTTTTAATTATTCCCATGAGAGACATACTCCAAACATGTCATATACTCTCAGAGTATTGTATGACCATTACCTTTACATTAACATCACAAGGCGTCACCGAACATGACTATTACTACTGATAGAAACAATACATGGATAAGGACCTTATTCCAAGTCCTAAACAACAGACAACATCATCAAGTGTACATAATAACATCTCATGACCATATTTACCACCCTGGTTGTTTAAAATAAACCCCTACTTTGAAAAGACTACGAAGGACGCAGAGGACTTCTTAAACACCATCCAGATACCCATCCATACTAACAAACCTAGACCACTTCCACCATAAATAATTCAGGAATATTAAGAAACTATGGTCACTATCAACATTCCATGAGAAATCTATCGGAACCTGAGGTTCCACAAAATACTGAATGGAATTGGTGTAAACTCAATCTCCCAATCTCCATAAATGGATTCCATACATTGATTAATTATAGGATTTTCTAATGGCGAAAAAATCCAGGTTTCACTTCAATCAAGCAATAATAATTAATGTGGTCTTACCTTATCCCAAAAAAGAACCCATGTAACCAACCATGATGGTACATTGGTCGAAATATTCAACAAACATGAACTGAACACGTGAAGGGAACAATCGTAAAGGCTTCCTGAACATTTCTTATAAGAGACCACTAACTAGCCCTTCATCCCAGCTTATCGACCAAACAACAACCCCAAACACAATTTAAATAGGAGGGGTTCATTGACTCAAAAAATCCCACAATATCAACATTAAAAAAACCATATAATTCAAAAAATCCCAAACCAGTCATCAAGACATCATTTTTTCCTTTAAAAACATTTCATTGAAAATAAACAATTCAGCGGTTAGTGTATCCACCAATGGTACTCCATGGGCCTCACACATGCTTGTTTTTATTCCACACTAAGAACCCTCCTCATATCCATTCCAGTACCCATCCAGTCTTTCCATTAACAACCCATCATCTCATATAACCCAATGATTATGGTCAATCATGGAAATATTGAAGGATAATACAAAAATTGTTTCCACATTTCATAACTAAAACTATCAACCAATACATCCTCTTTCTAAAGACTGCTAACCACAAAATCAATATCTCTATCATTCAAATGAATACTCAATTTCAAGTCATATAAATCAATTTCAAAGTACCACATCTCATTAAAACCCTGTTCAATAGTTTAGAGAACCTTATTGGGAACACTTTTTCAAAACTAACATTAACATAATTTCTTTCTTTCAAAAGAGGTGTAAACACAACATTTTATATTTCAAAACAATTATGAAAATTCAGTTCCACCTTTCCAAAAATCAAACCATTACCTCTTTATTATAAAATCATTTCACTGAATTTTTAAGCCTCCTAATTCCATGTCATTTTTTTATTAAAAAAACCCAATATTTAAAAACCAAATAACACCACACAATGGGAGAGGAACCTAGGTTCAGTGGTTGAAATGGACATATAGTTGGAGGCCATAATCCAATCACATAAACAACACATAGTGTGACCTTGGGAAATATCCTAAGCTCCAGATAGTTTCCTATACCTGCAAGCTCACTGAGACCATTAACTCAACTCTCTATTCATTTCACATAATCATCATAAAACCAAGAAAAACAATGGACTCAATAAAATCCCATCTTCCCCTTGAAACTCGAATCTCGTCATGGGGGGTTCTGGCTAGGTACAATAACAATTACCAGAAAGTTATTTCCTGACAGTCCTATCACCAGAAATTCCTAAATATTCCCCATATAACATGACCCCAACGAGTGAACCTCCTTTGATACCATTTTATTACAAAACGAATCTGGTTCCCATCTAAACTTGCACCAAACCTGACCCGCAACAACTATCAAAGGTCGTTACAGATCAATACGGGCTGGCCCATGTGCCCAGGAATCATAAACCAAAATTTGGAAAAGATTTAATCATGTTTATAAAATTAAAACAACAAACAAATCCAATAAAACAAGTCAGTATTTTTAAATAAAATTCATCTTTTATAAAATTTTAAAATTAAATTACAAAATATAAAACAATGCTAAAAGACCATTACAAAGTGACAAAACCATAAATGACATACCAAGAACCACCACATGGCAAGATGTACCACCCTCATTCCATATCCAATACACCACATTACGTTAGACCAATGAAACCCGAACCATATGCACAAAATTTGTACCCAAACCTACGAAAACAGAATCAACATGTTTACTTACTCCCAAATGTTTAATTAGTATTTTGGAAAATTCCCAAAAGGATACCAAAACTATGATATTTTATGTGATAAACATTCAAAGGAAAAAAGAGTTAATGTTTTAAAAAACATGAAATGATAGTTACATGTTCTCAAAGTTAAACCTTTAAAAATTGAACTGGTTTTCAGGTGGGTAATTTTAAAGAATCAAAACATTTAAATAAAATGATGAAGCTACTGAAATTTCTAGTCAAACATACCATATTATTATGGTAGGATTAAAGAATCTAATGATCATAAGAAATAGGAAATACCCCTTTGGCACTAGCACGTTGTGGGTCCTAGATACCTCGAATCTCAGTGGGAGTTACCATTAAAATATCGGTTCTCATGCATGTTCCAATTGTAGTGAACAAACAACATAATCATCATAGTTTATATTGTGTTTTAATTTTCATTCTTTCTATGTGAAACTATGGCCAAACCCACTGGGATCATAAGCATACTAGTACACGTCCACCTACCTAGATACATGGGTTTCCCTCTTGTGCTCAAACAAATTCAAAAAGTCATGAAATATAATTTTCACATAAAAATACCACATCCACATCACACATCATCCAACAATACCACATGTACATCACACAAAAACATCATCTTCATTTTTATTCACATTAATTTTGAAATCCTACTGACACCAAAATAGCCCACAACACATTTTTCTTTTCTTTCAAAATTCAACACATCCTTTAACAATTTTATAAAATCATTCTTGAGATGTTAAACATCACATAACTTCCCACTCACTAGATTTATAATACCCTTTTCATAAACAAAATCAATTTTTTATATCACACTAACACAAAACACCCCACATCACGTTCACATCACATTCTGATTTGAGTAATTTTTATAACATTTTTATATGACATTTATAAGAGGATTCACATCATATGAAATCACCTTTCACATTTTAAATAGACCATTTAAAAATATGCACCATTCGAAATACTTTTCCAATATGGTTTCACCACTTACATAAATCATTAAACCATTCAAATCTTTCATAAAAAAATTCTAAGAAGTATACCCAAGCTTTTCACAAAAAACCCATTTCAAAATCATCATTCAATGATAAAATCACACTAATACCAATCCAAAACAGATTTTTATGCCCTATAATGATTTAATAAACAACTATCAAATATTATAAAATCACCTCGAATAATTCCAAAAAAGATGCAAATGAAAACACACACATTTTCATTAAACAAATTCAAGAGGCTTATCATGGTTTTAAACATAAAACCCATTAAAACACATATTTAAAACCCAATAAAACACCAAGACCCTACCAAAGTATAATTTTCAATCCAAATAAGATTTAGTAAACCAATTTCATATGTTATAAAATACAACCAAATAATACCCCAAGAGTTACCCATGAAAAACACTGAATTTCATTCTAAAATGATACTATAATATTAAATAATTAACCCAATAAATCATAAACCATTTTCAAACCACACAAAACATATGAGTAATATCAAAAATGAGTAAAACAGAATTCTAACTCTTCTTAAAATGGTTACCCATGGAATATCCTACCTTTTTGTGTAGAAACCCCCATAACATGTTTTGACTCATCAACAACACCACTGCCGCACCACAAGGGGGTGAAAACCAACCCTAAACCACAATATTTAACAAAAAAGACAACAAATCAAAACCTAGGTTAGAAAACTTACTTATGGATATTTTAGAACATCATTAAATTGGGTGGAGTCTCTTATAAAAAGGGAAGAAACCAATAAACAATCACTTTCCTTGAACAATCATGATGAAATCACTACAAATCCACCAAAGGTTGAATCTTCAAGAAACGAAAACTAATATGTAGGATTTAATGAGGATTATTAGGTTATGTTGGGATGGAAATGGGGGGATAAAGAGTGAAAATATAAAGGTATATAAATGAATCTAGCTACCATCTAAAATCTAGACAATTTGAGAATCCCTTAGAATTTTCACCCTAAGTCATGATCCAAATGAGCTTCAAAGCAGCGGAATAGATATTGAGAGTGATCCTATAGATTTTTTCCATTGGCTGGTAGGTGGAACCAACAAAAAAGGTAATAAATGAATGATATTTTGAAAACATAAATAAAATTAATGTAGGAAGTGGGCGTACGGGCTTTCCCAAAACCTTAATAAAAAACCAAAATCCTTAATTATTGTGGATTCCAATGGGGTCAAAATTTATAGGATGGTTTTAATATACCATGCGATTATAGTTGAGAAGTGGAATAGGTGTAAAATGTTAAAAAATGAAGGAGTTATAAAAGAATCAAAATTTATAATTAGATCTGAAAATGGGTGCACAATTTGGCCCAAATTTCGATACCCCACCATTTCCCAAAAAATGAATGACAAAACCTCCAAAACAAAGTAATAATGGAAATTAAATGAAAAATACCTTTAAAAGGAGTCATGGGTGTAACAATATAGCTCTTAAACACTATATAAACAAATTCACCCAAACTATCTCTCACATATACCTCTAAAACATCCCTCGGTATTATATATAATGGGTAACCCTTTCCTTGCTATATAATAACAATGTTGAAATGGATAACGAACCCTATAGATTATTTATTCAACCAACATGTGTATTGTGTGTCCTCTCAGGGGGATACTAATTATAAGGGTGATGTGATTGTTCCATTCCAGATCAAACCCTAGTCATGTGGGTCCCCAACACATCTATATATATTAAGGAACCATGTCCTTATGATAGATTTGATCAAAGTGTTTTACCGAACCCTTCACTGTACTACTGTCCCACCCACATATGTCTTCCTTTGTATTATGATATGAAACTCAATATACTATAACACTATAGATATTTACCCTATTTGATGAATATATACATACAGAAATTTTCTTTATAAAATCACTCTTCATGGACAACTCTTAAGATGAAAAACTGAAACTAGAGTGGAAGGATCTTTATAGTACACTAATATACCCGGTAAAAGGTGTGACTATATAGGGTATATAATTTGTATGTTACATGGGGAATATTGTCATATACTATAATCTACAAACTCATGTGTGGTTATCATACATTATTTGTCTTGAAGTATACAAAACAAGAATTGATAAGAGGTATATAAGTTAAATTAAAACATATTTAGGGAACTCCCCATTTTTTAAATAAGATACATAGTGTATGGAAATTTTGGCTACTCACGAATGTACCAAATTAATATCATGAGTAATATAAATTAACTAAAAATAGTTATTAATATTTAATCAAGATAACATATAATTTGGATAAATAATGATTCATCATGCTACCTATACATAGAATGTGATTGTTTGTGACTACTCCTTGTGTAAATAAAATAAAAAAAATTCATCTTTGTCCATAATATATGAAATTTTGAATGGGAAAAATTAATATTTTTCTAAACTAGAAGAAATTACATTGACCTAATTACATTTCAAATATCTCTGGCTCATTATAACTTGTGACTAGTAGTCACATAAAATGTGATATCTAAAATCAAACAAAACCCTATTTCTGTTTATTCCCTCAGAATAAATAATATTTATTGAGTAATTAATACCTTTTATAGATAATAAAATTAGAGAAATAAATTTTTTGACATAAATGACATGTAATAGGGGACAACATGTCTTTTAGTCTAGACAACTCACGATAACTAGAACATCGACTTCATATAGAGAACACTGAATATTCTTCAACCTCCATTTTCACCTAAAATAGAATCCATTCTGAATTCTCTTGGAGAAACTCCCAAACAACATTATATATTCACATAATTTTTACCTCACAACCATTAATTATTAAAATCACCATCTTTAAATGATAGGATTATACAATTAATTATGAATCTATTAAATATTCCCTACTACACGCCAAATAATAATGACTAAATTAAATCATAAGAAATATGATGGTGGAATTATATAATGGTGTTCTATCAAAATATTTCGACCACTGAGAAATAAAATCATGATCATGTTTTTAGGATGTTTGGGATTATAATAATTCAAAATTATTAATTTAATAATTTTTTCAACCATATTTTAATCAGTCATCACTCATTATCATTCATCATTGATCATCACAATATAAACACAAATCAACAATGTAAATAATAATATAAAAATATTATAGATATTATTATTAATTATCTTATAATTAAAACTATAATCGGCAACTAAATAACAAACCTTGTTATAATTAAATATTAATGGATTAATATAAGATAAATAAATTAAAAAAATAATCAATAAAAAATCAAAATAATTTTCAGCATCGAAATAATTTGTACATTGTTCAAATTTTAAAATAATTCATATTCAAATAAAAATATAATTTATTTTATTTATTAAAATATAATCACTAACGAAATAATTAGTCCAAAAAAATAATAATAATAATCATAAATAATAATAATAATTATATATCTATTAATTCAGTTGTGATATTAAAACTTTTTTAATGGGACTGTAGTTTGTGAATGCACACTTATGGATTTTAAAAAAAACTATAATCATGTATCTAAATTAAAAATTTATTTTAAAATACATAAAACAAAAAAAATCATGTAAACGTGTATTTTTAAAATGAGAATTTTTATAATGGGATAATAAATCAATTTTTTTATTTCATAATATACATAAACCATATTGTCGAGAGATGATCAAATTCATGAATAAATGATGTGAAACAAATAAATTTATGTTCCCTACCACATTTTTGAATACATTACACTTTTATAATTTGATAATAAATAACACATAATATTTAAACTCTATCACTCTATGTTTCATTGTCTCCATCAAGAGATTTATTTTCTATCAACATCAATTTGACATATTTATTTAGTGTAAATATAAACAGTAATTTCAGTTATATTACCCTTTATTCACAAATTTGTGGTCTATATAACGTACATATTATGTTTAAGGCTGTTCTGAGGGGACTTGACATGTTTTTGAGGCTTTTATGGAGGTGCACATTTTGTACATGGTCAGTAAAAACCACGCATCATCTCTATGAAATTATGAAAAGGATAATAGTGTACACTATAAGGATCCTAATTGGTGTATGGATTCTCCAAACCATGAAAAGGTCTATGAGAATAAATACATATTTATAAGGAAGAAAAATATAGCTAGTGAATGGATTTTATAATAATTCATGCCAATCATATGAGGCTTGGCCTTCAAATAGTCGCATAGAATCATGGAACAACGTATGATAAATGGCGTGTCCTAACACTGTATAATAAAATTTACTCTGCTAGAAAATTGGTTCTAATATGGACGAATCAATTTTACCATCATTTTTCTCTAATCCTGAGATCAATTTAATTATTTTTTCTCCCATGTTCAATGAATTTATTCTCTAAAATGCGAGGGTTATCCTTCGGAAAATTAATGTATGTTTGAGGATCAAATTCATTGTTAAGTTCTTCTTCTTCCTCATTATTCATAAATACAAGGTAATTCTCTTCATTGGAAACATATATCCTATTATTTAGGTATATATCAATGTGATGATAATAATTATATGAATGTATCATGTTGGATATGGAGAAAGGAACATGAGCTGTTAATGGATCAAGTGAACTTTTGTGTTGTTCTTTATTTCATCTAACTATTGTGAGGTGGGTGTAATCTCCAATTAATCCACTAAATATATAAATAATGGAATATTTTAAATAGAATTATTTTCATGAAATTATAGTAAAATATATTTCTTATTATTAATGGAAATCATGTTCTACCATTATCATGAATATTTTGGAATGTGATTTTTATTTAAATGGGATAGATAATGGTCATGAATTACCACCATAAAATGGGTAGAGTATGGATTTGAAGGTACACAATCAATGGTGAAACCCAGAATAAGGGTGTGTTTGTGTGGGTATGTGTGTTTTGGTGGGTGTATGTGGTTTTAAATTTAGACATTAAAATTAATTTTCCAAATAAAATGAGAAATGGTATAAATAATTTTATGATGATTCATAGGAAAACTAGTTTATGATTTTTGTATAGACTATCTTTACTTCTTAAAAATATTTCATAAAATGTACTAATTTTTTTCACTAGTGGCATGACTTGTGATTTCATTTAAAGAAATCTTAATTATTATAGACTCACTCCATACATTCACACTATTTTAAATTTATAGATGTCATATATCAGCACAAGTGTAATGGCATGGTATATCAGTTATTTACGGATGCCTTTTGATATCATGGTCTTGTAATGAAGAGTGAAGCCTCTTGTAGCCTTGGTGTTTCTTATATATGTCAAATTCAAGTTTTGATTTTTTGAACATTTGGTCCTCCTATGTATGCCTTTTAGTTATTTATTAAAAAATTATACAGATTGGTTGATTGGATATTATTGAGTTGAATTGTATTGACAAGAATAATTTTGTAGGTTATTTGGTTATTCTTATTTTTTGGTTTGTATATTTCATCATCTAAAGGTAAAATATTCCACCAAATGTTCTTGAGACCCTTTTTGTAATTTTATAGCCTTTCGTGTCTTTGGGGTGTCATGAATGTCTTAATAACCCACATCACTCCTCAAACAAATGGGAGGGGGGTATATATTTTTAATTTTGAAATTGTATTTGTCTATCGAAATATCATTCTGAGACAAATGGTATCATTATCATTAAGACCAAATATAATTTTAAGACAAACAATATCACTATTTTGTGGTTCTTGACAAATAAAATGATTCATGTTTTGTTTATTCCTTTAGTATTAAATAGTATTAGTGTTTCAATCAATGTTTTAATATGGAGTGGGTGTGTTGTAACATGAAAATTATAGAATATAAAGGAAAAACTAACCTCTTTATATTGAACTTCTAGTTACCAGAGTTTTTAGGTACATGATTGTTTTACGAAAAATAATGTTTATTTTCCATCTCATCATTTTGTGTTTAAAAAAGGAGTATTCCATGAAATTAATTCATGGTAATACATACAACAAGACTTAATTGTTTTTTTTCGTAAAATGGTTTAATAATATTTCAACAAGTTATAACTTTTTAATATAGTGAAAAATATTATTTATAAAGGAATAATTGGAGTATTTACAAACAAATTATAAATAATGATAGTGGTTGAATTATATAAATCCTGGTTGGGATTTTTTTTGAGGTGAAAATTTTAATTTTCAAACAATTAGTTTCTAATGAGGGAGACTAAATGGAGTTTTTTTTCTCATTATGGTGAATGGAATCTAATAGAATTCATAGAAACCAACTCTGTGCGGTTGCTAAAAATGTGGTTTCAACTAATCCAGAGTTGAAAAAATATTGTTCAATGAATTTAACATGATTTCTTGATCATGAATAAAAGTATTAGGAATGATGAAAAATTGAATTTGGAGTATTTGTTTTAGTTCAAAAAGTACAATCCAAAAATATTTCTCGAGGATTTTGATCCTGTAAAAGTAAAACTATGGTTGAATTAGAGGAATCAATTTTTCTATTTCCATAAGAAAATATAAGAGATGAAATTAATTTCACAAACATATATGTCAGATGATTTGGCACACTAAATTTGGGAAATAGAAGTCCATATTAAATTGAACCAATGCAAGAAATTAGGGGGTTTTGATGAATTTTTTTAATAACAATGTCTATAATAAAAAGTATAATATTTCCAAATGAGTTAAAATTTTCAATATGAAACATGAGAATATTTTAGTGATAGAGTATGTAGATAAATTAATTAATTTAGCTTATTTTTTCTTAGAATTTACTACTAGTTCATCGTTGATTGAACTAATTTTTAATTTGTTTTTTTGTCCACATACTCCCTAAAATATTTATATGATTTTTAAAATTGAATATATAGAGAATTTAGATTCATTATGTATAGAAAAAATTTATATATGAGAAAATACGGTTGTGGGAAGTATATTTATTCCTATGGGATATAGTTATTATACCAATGGTAGAAACAAGTTGAAGAGGGGAAACAAATTATAGAGTTCTAGGACACCACATAATCATTCTATACAATCATTAAATCTTCCTCATCGGCCCAAAAGTAATTAGTGATATTTTTAGTGTAGCTCATTGAATCACATTATGTGTGAATGTAACAAAACACAAATACATTGTCACAACTAAAATAAGTGATGAAATATTTATCACTATTTTTCAGTTCTTTAGGGTTTGGTTATAGGGAAAAATCTCATGTTTCTACAAAATATTATGCTTCTATGGGATGTGATCTATAGAATAATTCTAATCATAAAAATTGAGTGACATAAGGTAATTCTATGAAAATTATTACTAATCAACTAGTGAATCATCAACATTATAATAATGTAAATATTTCAACAATTAATATTTTAATTGGAGATATTAAGATGAGCATGGATTAAGAATTTATCACATTGATGGTGAGTGGTATGAATAATTTGTATTTTACCATTATGTACGATTTTTCTTGATATGGTTGTATCCTAGTCATTATTTTCATCTTGTGTGGTTGATAATAAAGAATTTACTCTTCAGATGATGCCGAAATGTTGATTCTTCAAACTTATATAGGTCAAATATTATTTTAATCCATTTTTATTACATATTATTATATAATTATGATGGAATGGAGTTTTTTTGATATTTCGCTATGCTTGATATGGATATATAATACTTGATGTTGGGTATATATTAGTTTAATCTATTCAAGGCCTATATAGAGTGGTATTCCCAACAAAATACTTCCAACTCATTATATGGAATTCATAATTCATCTATAGATGAATGGGGTGTGAATTATTGGGAATAATGTCTTTTTGAACTAGTGGATAGAACTAACTATTTCAAATTATTATTGTATACCATGGAATTTATGGATGATATTGGTATCAAATATTCACCAGCCATATATTTATCATTTATGATATGTTTTCCCTTTAAATTTATAAAATTTTCTTCATAGAAATCAAGTCATATTTATGATTCATATCATTCTAGAGGCCCTCCCAATTTAATGTTTTTATTATTTAATTGAACCAATATAATTTGGAGAATTGAAATTTTAGTTGGTGGAGTTGGAAGAAAATGGATCATCCATTCAAGAAAATCTCTGAGTGTAGCCTCAAAAATGTTATTGATGAAGTCAGATTGAACTATTAGACTATTTTTGGATTAATTAAGGCTTAAAGAAATTATGATAAAGAATTTGTCTTCTCTTCTATGAAGTGGTTATTTATTTGAGAATTTGATGGGATCCTTGTGTTTCTGAAAAATTTTATTATGATTGTGATGTCACTAATTGTGTGTGTAGAAGGTTGAATTTCTAATAATTTCATTCATAAGTTGATATGTATATTATGTATATGTAGTTATTCCTTTTGGTCTCATTAATGAACTATATGTATTTAGGGTATCAATGAATCTAATATTTCATAGGTATTTGGATTCTATTTTTTTATTGATATTTTATAATATTATTGGATAATATTTGGTCAAGAGAATCACTTGGATTAATTATTGGGTATCTTTTTGGAACATCTTTATTATTCCATGTTATCAATGTGTAATTTCTACGCACAATAATTATGTTTTATTTTCGATTTCATTAATGAAATATGCATTTATATTAATCTGAATAAGATCAATGTTGTTATCACTTAGAGAAATAAGATGACTATATTTCATATGAATAATCTCATTAGACTAAAAGGATACTATAGTGGTTTTATATGTTAGTTTTAATGATTTTAATCACTGAAGAAAGATTTCAAAATTAATGGAGTTCTAGTGTAATTTAAAAAATGCCAGAAATAAACACAAGTACATAGGTTTTAACTTTTAGATCACTAATCCTCATATTTCCTAAGTTTATATAGGGTTTTATACTCTATTATGATGCATTGGTATTTTGGTTTGGATCGTTCTCATGTTGGTATATCATGTTGTTTATTATGGCTCATGGATGTTTTGGTTGAACAAAAAAAAATACCCATCACACGTAATGGAATCAGCATTTGGGGACTACAATTTAAATACATATTTTAATTAACTATTTTAAAGAATTCATGTTGTTTACGAATCATAATATTATGGACCACATTTTCTCACAATGATATTTGAACGTAAGGTAGCTTAGATAGTTGATTTATATCATGATTTTTAATTTCCCGTAATGTATACATTGGGTAAATGGATCTATATTGAATATTCCTTAAGGTTGAAGTTGTATGATCAGTTGGATAAATAGGATTCATAAAATTGGAATATCATGAAAATTATAGTATATGTGCATCTAGATTTCATTGAAAAAATATAGTGTTTCCATTTTGTATAGTTTCATTCCTACTTGATTTGGTTTTGTATGTTAGATTTTCTCATACATATAATCTTAATTGTGTTTATACGATGTTCAAACTCATTGGTTGGGAGACTATTATGGGATGGAATCTGAAATGAAATTTAGTGATGTGGTCAAGAGATTGGATGATCATACCTTTGGATTTTCAAGGACAGCTTCATAGTGCCAACCACAATCTGAGATGGAATTTTCACCACGGGATTCAAAAAATGATTAATAAAATAAAAAAAGTGTTTTGAGGGTTAGCATGAAATGATTTGTGGTGGATTATATCTTAGGGTGACTCACGTATCAGTATGTAATGAGAGTGAATCAATGTCTAGAAAGTATGTTGATGTATTTACCAATGATAACAATGGATTTAATAATAGGTCTAAAAAATGTGGATAAAAAACATGATGTCAAATGGATGATAGTGGATCATCTAAAATAATTTGATCACATAATCACAATTAAGGAAACTTATTTAGTGTAAGATCTATTTGAAATATATATTCATGAAATTTTAGTGAATAATTTAATTCCATTATTTACTATATTATAAAAATACCTAATGTTAAATTCTCATTTTTTTATTCTTTATAGGAATCTCATTGAATATATTTGATTATGAGTATGGATTGTCATCCAAAAATTTATTTATCGGTTGAATTGACAAACCTAATGTTGGAGGCCATTCTTAGGAAATGTGTCATGGATTTTTGTTTCACATGGGAGGATCATTTACCATTATTGGAGTTGTTATAAAATAAAATGTACCTGGAAATGAAACATATGGATACTTTGGAATCATTTTATGTGTTTCATTATGATTATGTACATTATTGGATGCAAGAAAATGAGACTTCATTAATATGAACCATTATCATGTAGGGTGTAGTAGAGAATATTTAGTTAATCAGAAAGAGAATATAAAATGTATAATGTACTAAAAAACTATATGAGGATAATAACAGATGATCTTCATCATTTGGAATGAGTTATCATGTGTTCTTGGGAATCTCTACAGTGTTTGTGAATCCTAATTTTTATTGTTCATGGTCCATGTTAATAAATAGCTTTTTAGATATTAGAATGATTTGGTGAGGTGTAAAATTCTTTTGCCTTACCACCATGGATAAGTTTAGTAAAAACTATGTTTTATGAATCTCATTTTTATAAGTACCATTATGATATGACCATGAGAATCGATGGGATCATGTGGACTTAGATTTGAATGATACATTGATTCATATATTTGTATGGTTTTTGGATATGCATGAAAATATCATTAATGGGGAAAAAATCAGTCTAGTGAATGTGTTATGGAAATATAGTCTGACTCAAAAAGAAATGTTTGAGTGTGAAAATTAACTAATAGAAAATAATCTTAACTCTTCCAAGAAAAATTGGGTTTTCAATTTTTTTAGGATAGAAATTTTAATGGTGTAGAAAATTATGGATCCTCCCATTTTTGGTTCATGATCCTTTATTCATGTATTTTGATTCTTTAAAATGTCTTTACATTGTATCAAGATGCTCATAATGGGGTTTTAACAAATTATAGTCTTTTGTTGAGGTGAACAATCTATTAGAAGTTTGTAGAAACAGTGAAAAATCACCTAAAAACCAATCTAGGAAAGAGAGTTGACACTAGTTAAGAACACGATTGAGGCATTGTTTATCCAAACTATTAAAATTATAAACAGTTACTATTCATCTTGAAACATATTAGGAAATAGTATTTGGTTTAAAAATTATGTAATTGTGTGATCCAAACATTTTTGGTGTAGACATAAGATAGTAGCACCATACAATTAGCACAATGTTTGAAAAATCATGCATCATTACAATGTAACATCTAGTTATGAATCCTTTAAATGTGTATTTAATCCTAATCAATACTTTTCACCCTCATTTTTCCCTACTCCGGTTGTAAAAAAATTCATTTCCCTCCCTTTGAGAGATATGATCCACTTTGTTATGAGATTTATCCTTAGGATAATTCGAATATATAATTCATTAAAAAGTTCCTAGTATTCCTTATATGTTATAGATCCATGGTTATTATTTAATAAAAAAAATATATAGTCTATTAAGGATATATATACGTGTTATAAATGATTTTACATAGATATATTTATATATATAATGAAGGTAATGACTGTTGTGATCAAATCTAGAGAAGTGTATTTTTTTTCCCATTCAACTACCATTATTTGTTAGGTCGATTATCTAATAAGTCCACGAGATTTTGACAACAAGGAATAGAATAAATTTAATGATTTTCAACAAATGATTATGAAATATTTAATTTATTCTTGATGAAAATAATGTTTTTATTGTTTTGGAAGTCATATAATATGACACAATTTTGGAAGTCCCTATTGTTTATAATTTAAAAATGATGATTTTAAATTTATTTTTCTATTTCATCATTTTAAATTATTTATTGAGGTGATTTAAAAGGACTGAAATGGGTTAATTGAAAATACATTAAATAATTTCATAAAAAAAGGATTATCATGACTTCAATGGGTTGTATAACGGTCATGATGCACCGACATTAAATGGGACAGAGTATAGATGCGATGTTCCATTTCCAATGGAAAACAAGTATTATGTTTTTGTATATGTGTGATTGTGTGTGTGTGCATTAAAAATATTTTTCCAAATCAAATGAAAATTTTTTTAATGTTTTTGTTGATGTTATCCATCCTAAACTAGTTTTAGACTTTGATATGAACATTTATTACCTCTCAAAACATTTTTATAAAATATGAAATAAATTATTTTACTAGTGGGGTGATTTTGGATGTAATTGGTAAAATCCTAATAATTTTAGAATATCCTCCTACTTGAGAATACTTCTAATTTTTCATATTTTATCTACTGAGACACAGTTACATAAAGGATTCCTATTTTATTTGTGATGCATATTAAACCCAAAATCATGGCATGTGGAGTTAATCTCGAAGTGTGTATGGTGTTTTAGGTTGATTTCAATTTATATTTTTTAGTTATTTGGTCCTTTTTTCCTCTTGATTATGTATTTTAGTTTTTGGTAGTATATAGATATTGATTATTGGTTGAGTTTTGTTTTGAGATTTGTTTTTGTACACTTGTATCATATTAGGGGTTTAGTTGATTATTGTTTCTATGGTTTGGGTGTTTCAAATTTTAAATAGAAAATCAGTCCCCAAATTTTCATGATCCCCTTGAAATTTTTTTCCTTCATATTGTTCTTCACTGAGATCCCTTAATCCTCAAATCTACTTCATCACTCCTCACACTAATGAGGATGGGAGGGATGATACCGTAAGGCCCACTTCCACAATAATAATGAAATGATATGTGATATGATATATGTGCTAATGGTAAAATTATCCTATTAAATGGGAAATTTATTTCCCTTTATAATATTTATCCTAACCCCACTAATTTTTTTTAATAAATTTCCCATATTAAAACCACTAATTAAATCATGTCATAAAAACAAGTTGGCCCTGTATAAAAATACATTATCTATCATCCAATTTGTTGATAATCATCAATGTGTTATGATAATGTATCTTCACCAAGATTTATTCATACCAAAAAATTAATTCAATATATTTAAAAATAAAATAATGTATATTAGATAATCCAATTGTTTAATTTTTGAACTGAACATAATCAGTTTATAGTCCATCACCCTATCACAAATTATAACCTTTCATAGTAAAAACAATATTCTTCCCATTTTCATGGTTTAATAATCTTTATCTAATCCCTAATTTATGAGATATTAATTTTTATATGTGAAAAATAAACACATGTTTATTTATAAATAATTATTTTTACAGAAAAAGATGAATAGCTTGAGGAATTACCAAAAACACCCTACAGAAAACAATATATTTTGATATAAAAATGAAATAAAAAAAGATATTATTTATAATTGTGGGATTGTTATTTTACTTTATTAGGTTATTGACACATGAAAACCAAAAAATGAGCTATATCTTGATCAAATAAAAACATGTATTATTACATCCTCACAATATTTAATGATTTTCCCTATAAAAAACATGATATAATTTTTGATAATTCCTACATAATGACCCATAATTTTATAAATTAAAACCAATTATAAATTAATAAATTACTTATTAGGTAATTTAGTTATAGAAATCACATGGATTATATTTTTTTATCTATTAGATGTATAAAAAGTATATCCATAATTTTTATGATATTATTGATAGACCATTAATCATTATTATAGTTATTAATATATTAATCTTTTAGGAAAACTATTATTCATTAATATTAAGTTTTATATTAAAATATAATCCACATTGATGGAGGATGTGATTTCCATGAAAACTATGATCATTCCCTTAGAAGATCATTTTTAGAGCATCTAGGGATACAGAAACACAGACTATTAAAATTCACAAATCCCAAGATGATATTTGATAGTAGAATATTGATTTAAACTATTTATAGGAGAACATAAAACATATAATGATCACCTCACATTCCATGTTCCCTGAACTTCCTCATGAATGAATGACCACCACATAACATACCTATATTGAATACCCGGGTATAATTAGGTGTTATGAATCTATACCCTATGAGTATGAATTTTTATATTTTATTTTTGATAAAATAGTAATGATACTGTTGTGTTTTCGTCATTAAAAAATATATAATAAAGAATATATAATGATACTAATAAAAATTGGACTTTGATACAATCAAACCAAGAATGTATTTTACAAAAAATATATATTCCTAATTAAAAAACACATTTTGATATATAAAATACTTTTCAAATAAAATTTCGTTTATTGACATAGACATATTAAATAACAATTATTTAAATATAAATGGTAATATAATTTTATGGTCTACGATGTAATTCTTAGAAGGATTTGATTGATTTTTTTGTCATAAACGCAAATATTATTTAGTATGTAAATAGTTTTATTTAAAATTGTAAATTATAATATTCAGAATATAATTTTACATAAATAAATATCATTTTTGAAATATGACCATTAAATTCTTCCTTTGGAGAATTTTTCATAATTTTTAGAAATAATATAATTTTTTTAAAAACATTATATACCAGTTATATATATGGAATGTGTTGTACTAGCATAACAATCCCAAAGTGATGTAATAAATACAAAAAATTCATAAAGTTAAAATAATGGATTTTGATTTAAAATTATTATTTTCATAATCATTTTGATTAATTTTATAAGTCTATAATTATACTACCAAAACTGTTATATTTATAATTTTTTATTTAAATTATTATGAACATAACAAATTTTAAAATCAGGAAAGGGGTTATTTTAATGATTTCATTTCATGACCTAATAAAATATTTTAAGGGACTCAAATTAGTATGAATAGCATCAGAACCCAAACTAAGGGTTTTCTGTTTTAGTTATTGTAGTATATAAAGTCCAAAACTGATGATTAATAAATTATTAAAGAAACCCCTCCCATTATCTATAAAATCCCAACCACACTCCCTTTCCTTTTCACTGAAAACCTATTGATATGAATTTTCCTCTCCCAACCTTTCTATAAACACTTTTAAAGGTGATATCATTCCCTTATGATTATCCTACCTTGTATGTATAATAATCAATTAATGTATTATCTTTCTCTTCCTCATAATTCTATTAAATTTGTTATATTATGATTTTTGAAATAAAATGTTTCATATTGAATTTCATACACAAACTCCGTTATATAACATATGATTACCAAGTACTGATATTTCTCATTTCCCACTATTAAATCCCCTTTATGAAATTTTATTTTTACATGTTTTCGTTTCAATGATATTATTAATTTTTCCATTCCAATCCTCTGTATTGTGAATACCCATCTCTATTTACACTCAAGAGTTATCAACTATTTTTATCTATGCTTAATTGATAGGGTAATTACATGTATGTATCCCACACTCCTTATTAATGAGATAATTATAGATTAAATATGTTCTTATGCAGTATGAACTATTTTAAAACAAATTTAAGTTCTTATTATGATTTTGATGGGTTAGACTAGAATTATATTTCCCTAAAATTCATTAGGAATTGTTTTTATCTCATGATACAACAAGTATATTTCATTATATGGTAGAAAAATTACATAATGTTCGGATGTCTCTACGGTAATCCTTGATTTATTCTTATTATTATATATTTTATTTTTATTCAACATTTCTATGATTACATGATATATTAATCTTACATCATTCTTCAATGTCCATGATTATGATGATCCCCATTTTAAGTCACTATGTTATAATCCTTGATTCCATGTAAAACATTAATTCATCCAATTATTTTATTGTTTTATTATTTTTATTTATAATTATCACATTTATTAAGTACATACACATATTATGTATTTCACCATTAAAATATCCACATATTTTTGGCTAATTTTATTGAGTTTCTAAATAATGTAGTTGTATCCAGGTTTCATGTAATTGAGAAATGGGTCTAATTTAGAAAATATATTAGAAATTTTTATCTTTTGGGATATTATTATCAGTTTCATTATGTAATATATCATGAAATAGTGTTCATAAAATACATGGGATTCAAAATATGGTATAAGAGGACGGTGAAGTTATTAAGTTTTATTATAATTATAACACTAGAGTGAATTAATTTGAGATAATAATATTAAAATTAAAATATCCATATTTTATTTTTAAATTTTAGGGTGCTTGCATTTATTTGAATATAAAAACATTTATGATACTAGAATTTTTATGTGGTTGTGAAACTGATATATATGTGTTTAATGACATTGAAAACACTCATTGGGTGTTAAATTGACATATACCTAGTGAGTGAAAAAGTGTCCTTAGATTTTACACCTAGTTGGACACTACTAGGGGAATATTTTGGTTTAAATAAATCATTTTAAAAACATATTGAAAAGAAAAAACATTGATATAAAATTTAATTTTATGAAATATTTTATGGATAAATTAGATCATAACCATAAAATTGTACAGGTAAGATATTTATATAGATTTTATAATTCAAATTATGTTTATAATATCATATAATATGCTTAGTAGTTATAAAATTCTCATTCCTCTTTCTATATTTTATTATGTAAATGAATATAACCATAATTAAATATAGAAATACAATATTAGCATCCATTCAATAACGTCAAATGCAATATGTGACCAATGTTGTATGAATTATTTTGTATCATTCGTTCTTATGGGAACAATTCAAATACCACTTAAAAACAATGAGGCCATATAATTGATAATAATAATAAATGGATCATTTATTACATCATAAAAATTAATCTTCTACCCAATTAATATTTTTATGTTAAATTTCCCGGTGAATGTTGTGATACATCCTTTAGTGTAATTTTAATTTTATTCTCTACATAGATTGAATTTCCATGTATATAGCCATTATAAATTTATTGGTGAAGGAAATCAACCTTTGCATCCTGAATAATATTTTAGTTCTATAAATGTGTTTATAAAATGATTGATATATATTATAATTATAATATCATGCATGGATATTATATCCATATTATAATTCATATCCAGATAAAATTATCGTGCTTATGGAAATGACCACCCTCAAAGCAGTTCTTATTTCAGGATAATATGATAATGTTTTACCTGATTAATATTTTTTTACTTCCTCTAAGATAAGAGGTTGAGTTATAAATGTAACAAATAAGAAATTATTTTTAAATATCTTGAATTTATAAACAATGTCCACTGTTGAACATGCTAATCAGAGGAATTAACCACCTGGGAATCTAGATTGGGGGTTTATACACCCATGTGATTTACCATTAGTTTTTCCAATTCATTTCGTCATGAAGAAGTATGACTCAATGTTCCATTTATTTTATTATCTTTGTAATGTAACATATTTGGTTTTTTCATAATTAACAGAACTCATTTTTTCATATATCATCATGTGTTACTCCCCATATTCCAGAGGCTACCAACTAGTAGTAGGGGACTGTAATGGTTCAATGGAGAGACTATAACACCTTTAATTCTTAGTGGACCACAATAATGAATAATAAAAATAATAAATAGAAGGACATTTAATTATAATAGTGGAATTAATCATCCAAAAAATTAAATAAATAAATAAACTAATTTCATATAAGAAATTATGATTCCGCGAAGCATTATAAAAATGGGTTAAACATGGAAAATTATGTATTAGATATATATTGTGGGTCCAAATAAATAAACAAGAAGGCGAGAAACTATCCCCAATACCATCATGAGAATAATATTGTGAAAATTATCTTCTACACCATCATCGTATAAAGTATAAAAAATATATACCTAATAACATCCCATTGTCTCTACCTGTATACATGTAGACTATCTAGGTACCAATCGGTGACCTAAACAAGTTATGGGTAAAAATAAGCAGCCTATGACCAATATTTTTTATAACAAATGTAGTCTATGAATATATTCAATAAGAATGTGTAGGTGTAATAGGAAAAATCCATAATATAATAATATGGTACAACCATGTTTAAATGTATATATTATATCATAGGTAGACTATGAATGGAAATAAAACTAATTGAATGCAATATTAAACATTATTTACGGATAATGATAGACATATGATGTTTTAGGACTACATGGGATGAGATATATGACCATTGAAAAAGCAATTCTATTATACCCCAGAGAGAAGCTACAGTGTAAACATGAAATGAGCTAGTCTTATATCGAGCTAAAAACCATATCCCCATAGATGGGGTGTCCTCATAGATTCCCTGAAGTATGTTTGAGGAATCAATGTATAAGACTTTGGTTGTGCAAAAAGGAAAAATATTGTGTTATCCAAGAAAGCCATATCCATGTATGTAATCCAAGGCATTAAATTATAGAATATATATTAGTGATTCTTCAATTCCTTACCCTAATTACATTCATCAATTCTATACCACAATATCATATTTCAATGAAATTATTTAAAATATTTTGAGAGTCCATGTTATTTTACATATATTACAAATATTAATTCTAATAAATAATAACATGTATATAGATTATTTCGGATCGATATAGTTCTTCCATATAACCCCTTTTACTTCCCGTTAAATTTTAAAATGAAACAGGGTGCTATAGGAATTCAACCATTAACAATTGATTTAATTAATATATTGATTCTACTAATAAATGGTAAGCTCAACACACCCAAAGGGGTTTCTTAATAATATACATTTATATGAATCCTCTTCAATGGGTGGTTCATGTTGAGGATGGGGACCTCCATACTTGTCAAGAGGATAATGTGCATCATTATCAATGAAAAAAATCATTTATTGGTATTACACATTTTGAAAATGTAACACATGGAATATCCAAAATCCTGAAAAATGGAAGAAGCAATAGAAAATAATATATTAATGGAAAAGGTATTAACAACCTAATTTATATGGACTGTCCACTCATTTTCAATTATTGACTTCTAAACTGGGATAGAATAGATGAAATTGATGAAATTGATAAATTCCATCAAAATATGGAATGTTATATCTCAGGTAAATACCATTACAACCAAAAAATATGAAATAAGGAACCAAGAAGTCTGATTCCCTTATTAAGAGTGATCCAACTAGAAGAATAAAGGTTAAATTAAAGATCATTAGATGGAATTACTTCTATGAAATGGTGGATTAGGGGATCTTTCAATCTAATGGAGGTGAACTGATGTTTATGAGGATAGGAATATGGGTAGGGGTTAATGGATAGAGTAGTAAAATAATAATTTCTCACATTTTAAATGGATTCATAGTTTTCACACATTATTAGGAAAACCATGTAAAAACCTTGGAAAAACAATATACTATGGCACAAAATACCCACGAAGGGTTACAAATTTTTTAGTTTAATATTGTTAAATGTGTATATACTCTCTATCCAAATAGGCCACCACCATTCATGGGTTCTTCTAATCATTTCGAAATATTTCTTACACCATTCAGATAAACATGGTAATATGTATGATACACATTTAATAACTTTTTGATATCACATGAATGGTTTATATATAATTCTAGCACCCCTTTATTTCCCACATGATTGATTCACACTATTAGAATTAACTATTCTCTAACCACACCTCTCATCATATCTTACAATAATTCTTAACTTCATGCTCCTAATATCATGAACTCATCTGAAATCTTTCATACCCTCTTAAGAATAACCATTTTGATCAAAGAATTGGATTAAACTGATATTTAATTATTCATACCTCATGATAATACCAATAATAATAAAACCACTTCAACAAAATAGAATTCATCCCAAAGATTTACTTCAGATGGTGGTTATGCATCATCAGGAAGCACTTCTACCACTAATAAATTATGTCATCCTCCCACTCCCAATTAAATCAAAATACATGGTTCTTCATCTATAATAGTTACTCCAACAGAAATGAACTACCATGTATATAGTTCATGATGTGATCAATTATATCAATAGAATTCTCCACAAAATATAAATTAAAATCAATTCAACCTCAATATATTAAAAAACCTATCTTGGGTATAAATGGTAATTACATAACTAGGAGACATGATAATCGTAATGCATTAAAAATTATCTCCAAGTAAGTTCTAAATGATAATCCTCTAACATGTCAAACTCTAAAATCTCAAAATATATAAAAAATATTCTTGATATATTTCCCTACCCAAGAATTCAACACTGACCCAATATAGGTGATACATGAAAAAGACTCGATCCCCAACCTATATATATTGTGATCATCATTGGTGATATACATAATTTCTCTTCCTCGACTGATCATAGATATACTATTATTAATAATAAATAACTAGTTAGATATCTCCTAAATGATTCATTTTACTATTAACATTATATCTCATAACTTTAACCCAAATAGTGGTTAAAGGATCGACCTAAATAACACCTTGACATTTTAATAAATATTTTTCTTTAAATAATTTTAATTCTTCATTAGCTTACGTTGCACGCACCTGTGATTTTAATCAAACCATGAGACACGATTAGTATAAAATGATTATTATTACCAAGACGTTATATTAGAGGGAATAAATTAAATTACAATATTTATGAAATAAATATAAAATTTTTATTAGATTGAATATATTTTTATGTTCTTAGATAATGATCACACATTTTTTAGTAAAATAACATTACTCTTTAAATAATATGATTTCATTAAACATGTGATTTTCATGTAATTATTTATTATAGAATTTATGGAAAATTCATTTGACCCAATTAATCTAATTTTAGAATTCAGAGTGACAAAATTATATTAAATTTATTTATTATGTTTTTTTTATGGAAAAATAAAAATACAGAATTTTATAGAGAACTATATGCTCTTTTAACAAATTAATAAGTTAAAATTCTGTTTTTTATTTGTTTAAAATTTTTATTTTTATTCTTATTTTAAATAATCCAAAGATTGTTTTTTGAAGGATTTTATACAAGAATTTATTATAAAAAAAATTATATTTAAAAGACAATTTTCAAAAAACTATATTTAATGGAATTTTAGTAGTTTTATATTCAATTAAATTGTTGAACATATATTTTTTATAATTTTAAAAAAATAGATTCCAAATTTGTATTTATAATGTTCTACTTTAGTAAATATTTCACTTTTATTTCAATCCAATATAAATAGTTACTTTGGAAAATTTTGGTACAGTGGTTGAGGATTAATTTAATGATTTTGGTCATAAAAAATAATAATGACAATAAAATTACTATAACAAATGAAAAAAAATAATGGATGATGAAACTTTTACCACTAACACATTAGGATGCAAAATAGGCTTTTTAATGGACACCTTTATATGAAAATAACATAAGTAATATTATAATCAATGAAAGTTAAAAAAATGTCACATTACATACCTTTAATATCAGTTATGGGTCTATGTGGGGAAATAGTTATGTTATCAATGAATATTTATATAAATTTTTAACATAAAAAACATATTCTCATGATAATATTGTTTTTTTGACATTTTTGGCAACTTAGATGAAATTATGGTATTTGAAATAATTTATTTTATAAAAATGTAATAATGTCACATTCATGTATTAAATAAAATATCAGTTTTATATAGGGTGAAAAAATATATATATTATAATATAAATATTATTCTAAAACTAGAATTATTATCTTTTTCAATGGTTTTTATTTATATTTTTAGTGGACAAATTTCTATATTAAATAATTAAACTACAATAATGAAATAATTATTATGTTAATGGAAATATAAAATAAATATTAAAAAATATTATAGTAAATATAATTTGATATAATTAAGGTGGAAAACAAATTTTATAAATTAACATGACCTATTATAGATATTATAAATTATTTTCATCAAAGTTATATTATTATCTTGAAATTTCTAAAATTCCTACAAATGAATTGTTTCAAAATTGACAGTAATAATACTTCATCAAAATTATTTATCTAAAATTATTTTCAAACCATAAAGTTATTTAAAAATAATTACAATTAATATGGTCTAATGTTTTATAAATTCTTCATTCATGATTTAATTGACATCACATAACTAAAAATTAACTCCATTTAGTATTGAAATATTTTTTACCATAGTAAAAATTTAAATTGTTTAAATTTGAGTAAATCTAAATTATAATAAGAAAAATTATAAAAAAATTATAAAAATTATATTTTTTGATGATATTAAACATTATCTCATTATGGTTTCAAACCCATGGCTTTTGAGGTATTTTTATTGATATTTAATTTATTATAAATTAATTTATTTTGAAATTATAAAAGTTCCTCTATCCTAAACAATAAATAGACACATCCCCCCTCACTTATTCTCATCTCATTGAGCATTAAATCTTTTTGATCCCTATCCAATTTATCTTATCAAATTCCCTATCCATTTCCTCTAGGTTTTTCTCTAAACAAAATACCAACCTTATTTTCCCTAAGTGGAGATCTAATGTAAGTTATCCCAATAAGTGGTAATAATATAAATAGACACTTTAATGGTTATTTATTATTATACATATTATTCATGTTCTATTACCTTTATAATGTAATAAACCAATTAAAATATATATTGTAATATATTATTTTTATGGAAAAACTATATTCCCCCTTTTTTCCATCCTATGACAATGCATTGTGTGTGCATACGCACGTCTTACTGTCACCAAAAAATGGTGTATTATATATTTCATCACTAGTTTATTTGGAAGGGAATAATTAATGAAATAATAGATATATAATATAAATTATAACATTGAATTGATTCTGTTAAAAAATTATATATCATCCACTTCCCCACTCTTTTACCATTGACCATATGATACCATCGCTCGTGCGTACATACGATCTATCATCTCTATGATGGCATGTGATTAATTTTATATATTATAAATTCAAGAATGATTATATGAATTTATCTAACGAGTAAATATGAGATATTTTACCATAATAATATTCTATAAATAATGAAACTATATCTAATGAACAAGAATTTTTATTTATATGACAAACCATTCATATGAAAATGAGTTAGTTAACAACTTAATTAATAGTAATAATGGATTATTATTAATAAATAGGTGATAATATTATCATATATGATATCATAAATATTATTATGTTATTGGAATAAGTTAATATTATTCTTTTATCCACTATACATAAGTTTTCAAAAAAATTAACGAAAATAATACCTTTGGTAAGTGTACATTTCAAAGTCTCATTATTATTTGGAATGGTTATACTTATATATCTACTAGAAATTATTTTATTTCCATGTCCATGTTTAATAAAAAAATCCCAATTAATTTTACTATTTTAAAAAAAATTGTCTTATTTAATTTTTACCAGTGGATTGAATATTTTATTTATTTTTTGAAAGGAATTTTTTTTTCATTTTCCTAGTGGGGCACTTTTTGACATCTTCAAAAAATAGTACAAGAATAATGTATTTTTAACATATATGTAATGAACATATTTTTCTTCATTGATGAAGCCATGATTCCTTGATTTATACCTTACATGCATATGAGTCTATTTTCAAAGATATTGTTTTAATTCTATAATATGTAGTTTTTCAAGGTATAAAATGTGTTTTCATATAAGAAATTTTTTTTCCTCAAAAAAATATTATGATATTGAATAATTATTTTAATTTTAGGATACAATTATTTTATATTACATATTCTCTATTAAGATGAATATTCTTGGATACTACCCTTATTATTTGTATGTTTGGTTTAGGCCTTTGATAGAATTATATTTATGAAACCAAATTATTTTCCAAGGGTTCTGCTATAAAGTAATGATTTTTATCAATCTAGTTTATTTATATGGGTTTTGATATGATTAATTAATTATGTTCCAATGAAAAAAATGTAATATTTTTATAATGTGTTGGGTTGTACCTATATTTAAAATAATTCATTATGGGAATATTTGTATCTAATGAGATAGACATAAATGGAATAGGGTGTAAACTTGATTCAGTAGTACATGATTGAAATGGGTAGTAAACATGGTTTAGTAATATAATATTGGAGTGAGGAGTGAACTCAGTTTAGTTAGGGACATTTTCTACTATGATGTTCTTGGTAGTGAGACTTAAATTATATATAAAAGATTTTATATTCTTATGTGTGTGCCACAACATAATGTCTTATGTTATGATCTCATGAAATATGTTTTTTGATTATTTATGACCTTCTATGAGTTTTCCCATGACATGATACGAGGATCTTTGACATGGTGGATAGATTTTTCAAATTATTTCTTATGTAATTACGAATTATGAAAATGATAAGACTGATATATCCCTTTTTTCCTTTTAATATACATATATTATCACCATTTCATATGATCACATTCCCCATGATATGAAGAAATGTATTATGTTAGATGTTAGAAAATTGGTGAAGGAATTAGCACGAGATGCTTTAGATATTTTATAAATGAGTTTTTTATGATTCCTAGTTTCCAAATACACTAATCCTATACGGTTCTGGTTTGGTTTTTTTATGTCATGTATTTAATATTTTTCTATTTTAGGTATAATATCTATGATATAAAATTATGTTCCAATATAGTTTGTACTAGATAGTGGTTTAGTTATACATTGGTAACAATAACGATAAAACGTTAGTTAGAACCCTATAGATAAGTATACTTTCAGGGCACAATCCTTCAGTTTTGTAATGATCAATTATAAACAAGGAATTAAACCTAAGGAATCATAAATTGAAATTTTTTATTTAAATTACCTTGATTATGTGGTTTTCCATTATGATTAAGGTTTATCACTCAATGATTGTTGGTTTTAGTCAACGGTCATAATCTGATGGATTAAAATTATTAATAAATGTGTAACACACCATGATTTTGAGAATAAATTTAATATTAAATTAATCAAACACTATGTCTCTAAAAAACACCAATTTTTTATAACCTATACAGAAAATATAATTTTACCACACCAATGGTTTGAATTTTGAAAATATGACCAACACTATTGCAATCAGTACGCTATTTAGATATTGATATGACCAACATAATTTTTGGTGAGTAATAAAATACCCTTATGAATAGTAATGTTACCCTTATGAATAGTAACAATAACATAAGAATAATAATCTCACCTATGATAGTATATATACAATATTTAGGTGAAATTATGATGTACCTATGTTTTACAATAATAAAATAAATGTTTTAATGAATTATTTTTCAATTAAATTATTATTTTAATTAAAAATGAAATAATTATATTTATAATATTGTTTTTGAAAAAGGTACTTCATTTTTATATACAACACATAGAAAATTTTTTTGGGTAAAGTTTTTATATTTTTATGAAATACATGAATTTTTAGTGAATTGTAAAATATGTTTATTTACAGGTTAAATACCTTATAATTTAAATAAAGAATTCCTAACATCATGGGTAATGTAGGAACCCAAATCATAAACTCACATAAACTTATTACTATTATATTTTATATAATCCTCACTTTTTATTTTCTTGTAAATAAATAACAAATTAATGTATATAATTTTAAGAAAATATTCCTCCCCTCCGTTGTAAATACCAAAACTTCCACCCCTTCCTTCACTCACCTCAGGCCTTGTTCCTTCTCCACATTATGCCCAAATATCCTCCCAAACTCCCCCACCCCCCAATTAGAAGAACTTGTTCACTTTAAATGGCCAAAAAATCTCCCTTAAAATGCTCTCAAAGAAGATTACTTCAAGAGGAGAACACCACTTTTCATTTCTTTTCATTGAAGTTATGTTAAATGTGGTATGTATTTCAAGTTATTATAAAATGTTTATAATTAGATTTTATTATTTCTCTATATTATATTATGAGTATTTTATTAATGGGTTACCCCTATCCCCTATCTTTTAAATTTCTTCTAAAACCATGTTACATAGTCGTTATGCAGTAGAATATTCATCTCAAAATCTATGTCTTTTTTATTTACTATTTTTATGGTATTCTCTTTTATTTTAAATTGAATTATGTTGTTATATGTCATTACATATCCCACTTACTATCCATAATATTTAATAATTATTAAATTCCTCTTTCCCTATCATCAAAATATTTTATGAATCTTTAAGTGACATCGTTACACTACCGATTTCTCATATGGGATTTCTCAACTTTTCTTTTATTATGAGTTATATTATTTTATATTTCATTCCTTACATACATTCATGAAAATGTTATTATAACTTCATTAACTTATAAGTACTGGATATTTTTTGTAATAATGGTATAATTCATCATCATCTCTCCTTTCCCCCTATTTTATTCTATAGATTGAAACACGGTTTGAGAGGTTTTAATTATCACGTTCAAGGAAGATGAGTTTTTAATTTGTATTAATATCATTCAAAATGGTCATGAAAGAATTATAATGGTTGAAAAATATCATAATATTTTTTTTAACTTATTTAATGTTCTGTATTCCTTAGAAACTCATTATATAAAACAATAATACAAAATAAGTTCATTATACACAAAACCGCCAAGATAATCTAAGTGTTTATCAATAAAATTTATCTAATTAGTCATCCTTGTGGAATATAACCCATATCATTATAAGAAAATTTATATCTCATTAATTTCAATAATAATATAAATTAATATATCAGTATGTTTAATACCATTTCAAAGGAACTTCCATTCATGAATACAAGTATTCTGGTAATGAAAACCAATGAAGAAAATGCTTCCAAAACAATTAAATTCATCCTCTTAAATTAATCAAAAAGGACATAAATGAACCTAAGATAGATAAAATTAATCAATTAAATTTATATTTGGTTGTAGACTTATTAATTAATTATACCAAATTTTGTTATTTCGGTCTTTAATATCATGTAAAAAACATCATCAGACTAATGCTAATTGGTTTCTTCATCTCACTTCTATTTTTGTGAGATATTAAATATCCACTAATATTCCTTTTGTATGGTGTATGTATATTTCCCACTGATGTTTCATATCATAAATCCATTTATTTTCATGATATTCACTATATCATATTAGTATTATTAATTTTGGGGCATATAATTCAATTGATTACAATCTTTATGTATTTTCTACCCGAACCTCCATTTTCATTCTGGTCTCTCTTATTCTCTACTCACATCAATGGAATTTTTATTTATTATTATTTACTATTACTAAATTATATTTTAATGTTATATTTATTTGTTTTAATCCTACTCATTCATTATTTGATGGGTAGTTACATGTTTTAAAATAATCATGCAAAAAATATTTTGAAATGCAAGCCTGATTTCGAGGACATCTCAAATTCATAACTATTTTAAAGTTAAATATATAATCTATTTTATGAAATATTTATATTTCTGTAATAAAATATTTTAACATGAAAAATATATTTTGTTTCATTTCTAGTTTTTTGAAATCAAACACCCCTTTGTGCTTCAAAATCTGATAATATTTTACTTAAACCATACTAGAATGTTTTATTTATAATGCTTTCTTAAAAACCATTTTTAAATGAATTCACCTTAATAAGACTTCATTTAATCCTAAAAAATATTTTTAATAACTTTAGATTTTATTTTATGGGATATGCATGTTTACAATATGATTTCCTGGCATATACAAATGATTATCCAAAAGAAGTATTCTTTCAAATGTAAAATAGATTTGTCCCATCTCGATTTAACTTTAATGTAGTACATGCCTTGTTTGAAACTTATTCCATTCATGTGTTGTATGTACTAACCATTTTTATATCATATCTAGTGTCTCTTTATTCTCGTGATATTCTAAGGGATTATTATTTCAATATTTCAAGGTGGTATGTGACACTTTGAAATGTTTCAGGATTATTTCCTCAATAATTTGTCAGTGGTATCATTTAAAATATTTTCATCTATGTCAACATATTTTTTTTAAAATTATACATCATTAAGATTTATTTCTTAAGATATAATCTAGAATATTTTGTAGGGTTCTTAATTGGTTTGATTTTGGACGCACTATCCTGATACCATTCACCATATTACTGTTAATGGTTAGTGATTATGTAAAATGATTGGGGAATGTAATTTACATTTCAAATTTTATTTTCAATATAAATGTATATACTGACAATGTTCACCCCTTTGTTGTGAGGAATTCTTCAGACTTGTTATATGACGGGTGGGCCTTCTATAGACACTTAGAGTATCAGTAGGTCTAATAAGACAAATAGATATGGACTTGGATGAGGCCTCTCCCATTTTGAGATATGGTTTTGGATGAGGCATAAATCATTTTTTGACGTCTTCGTTGAGTCCTTTAATATATATTTCGAAATTTCTGGCATTTGAATTTCACTTATTATGAAGCTTAAAATTCATAGTTCATGTGTTTATTCAACTAGTATAATTCCCATTATTATGCTTTATTATAGAAATGTTTACTTATCTCATATTACAACCTTATTATGTTAACATTATTCTATTAGAGGAATGTGATTTCAATTATTAACCATGGATAATATTTATGTTATCTTTTGTTGTATTTCATACTCATACAGAGCATTTGATCTCACCCATTTATTATGTTTCATTTTCTCAGGATCTGAAAACATTATTATGAATTACATGTCGGGATAAACATAATGTTGTTGATGTTCCCTATAAAACTTATTGGTTATATTTCATTCCTTGTAGTAATGTTGAACCTATTTATGTATCTAGTCTTCCAAAACTATAAAATACTCATTCTCTTGGGATTTTATTACTTTTAATCATTCCAATGTATAAAAATAATGCACAATCTCTAGGATTTTGGGGACATGGTGTTACAGTTGGTATCAATGAAGGCTTAGTATAAAAAATGGAAACAAGATATAGAAATATTAGATTAGTGAACAAACCCCTATGATATACATTGTGGATAAGAATACAAAGACATACTAGAATTATTTTGAGGAATAGATTATGTGGTTTTTCACGAAAATACATCTCTGTCAGGATGCAAACAAGTACTGGTGGTTGTGGCCCAAATGTATCTTGGGGTAATACCTAAAAACACCTCTTAGAGAAAGATTCTAATGGGAACTAGTGCATGATAACGAGCCTTACTGCACTCACGGTTCGACACTCCTATGGTATATGCTTTAGTAAATTCATATTCTTATTACAACCCATATTAAGGATTTATGCCCCCAAATTAATGAAAGTATATTTTTATAGGATTCATTACACAAAAATTTATGTTATGTGTTAGACCATATTTAGAGATATAAAGAGTACTTAATTTCTTGAGATAATATATTATATGGAATTGAAAAATAAAGGGCTCCTAGAAAAAGAAATGAGATAATCAACCATACATGTGATAAAAATAGTAAGATGTATCATATCTCTCATGGCCTTAAGCCATTATTTTAAAGGAAAATAGTCTCACATGTGTACTCATCATATGAGGAAAAACTATCATGTGTTAAAAAGGTTTATAATTAATTCTCTAAGTCCTATGGCTTTGAAGGTAAGAAAAACAAGAAGAGGATGGTAGCGAAAAATATGGTCAAGGGGAAGAAGGGAATGAAGGGTTTTCCCACATATGATAATTGTGAAATGAATCATCCTAGTAAATTCTTGAATGGAATGAGTGTTTTTTATTAATGTGGAGAAAAGGTAAGTAATTTCAGGATTGCAATGGAATGAAAGTGGTTTCCAATGTACAATTCATTAACTACAAAATGATGGGACAGTATGTGAATCAATGTCCCAAGCATCGAATGAAATATTTTCTAATGATGTTTTTAGATAATGATAAATTTAAGATATTGGTACAGATGAAGTGGAAGGATTAATATATCTCATAAAGAATCATATAAATTGAATATCTTATCACAAATGTACTGGTTCTTAGAATTATAGATTATACAAGGATTGTACTACAGTATTGTTTCATTTTGTATTTGAGGTCATATGATGAATTATAAAAATTATAAGTGCGTCTGTAGAAAGTTAATGACATGGGAAATATTATGGTAAAAATAAACACAACCCATAATATATTCATGATTATTATGATAATTATGAAGAAATTATTTATTTGGATATGTCCTGACTTCCTCAAAAATTATTATTTAGTTATCGAGTAGTGTTTATTCTATCATTTATGGAGTTTACAAAATTTTTGGATATCGGAAATATACTCAATATCTTGTGTAAGGATGAATACATTTAGTGAATACCTATTTATCATAATTTGAGTCATTACTATATTTCAAGAGGACAAATGATTAAGATATTCTCATGTTTGGAATGTGGAAATTTAGGTTTGATTCATGTTGATTAGAGGAAAATAAGGTAGAATATGCCTTGAGTGGAATAGATTATGGAGTCCAAAAAAATGAGGATTTCTAAGGTCCATGGGAACATGGTTCTAGAAATTATGGATATAGGAAGGATTCTTAAGTTTTTGATCATGATCTTTTGGAATGTTAAACCATTTATGAAATGTCTAAGATGATCATTGTAAGAGGATTTAGAGTTTAATGTCCCCAAATGATGAAATTTAAGATAAAAGATGATGTATAGGTAGTCAAAGGAACAGTCAAATGATAAGATCATGTTTGTGATATATAACTGTATATTTATACACTTATAGAGTGTAATAATCCCTTAAATCTATGAAAGTATTCTTAAATGATGTTCTGTTATCATATTATTTGATAAAATTAATAAATTTTTTCATAACTATAGTTTATGGTTTTTTGGTATTATACATTCACCCAAACCTGTTTTCTATCACTTGCAATTCACATTTTGTTTTTCTTCTATGCCCAAGTTTTAAATTCAAATAAATTTCACTCAACTATAAAGGATAATTTATTTATTTATTATTGTTTTACAAAATCATTTCCTATCACATGTTTAAAAATCATATTTTATTATCCATATTTATGCTATAAGTTTATTTCACAAGGAAATTTTCAGCTAACAACCTATAACATTCAAAGTGAAATATCAAATTTTAAGGAAAAAATTATTGTAAGGATGGGATAATGTAACACCTTAAGAGTTTGAAAATAATATTAATATTGAAAGCATGAAACACTAAGTCTCTTGAAAACACTCCTATGTTATAACCAATCTAGTAAGCATTATTTTACCACCCCTATGGTTTGAATTTCAAAAATCTAATATACACTATTGTGATTAGCAAGTTATTTAGAGTCTCGTATGACCAATATAATGTTTTGTGAATATTAACATACAATTATGAATAGTAATGCTACCATTATGAATAGTGACATACCGTTATGTATAGTAGCCTCACCTATGATATTATATATATATGATTAAATTGAATATACGATGTACATTTTTTTTAATTAGTGAATAAATGTTTTAAAAAATGTATATTTCATGAAAATTATGTTCTAAATTGAAAATTAAATTCATCAAATTAAAAAAAAATATTTTAAAAATTGAGTTCATTTATTATTTCTACACATCGATAAATGGATAGAGTATGTTTCTGAGAGTTATCCCAAAATATATGGTTTTATGTGAATGGTAAAATACACTAATTTACTATATAAATACATTATAATTTAAATCCATTATTCCTAACATTATGAGTGAATTACGAACCCAAATCTAGAACTAACATGCACTTACAAATATTCTAGATCATAGAATCCTTATAATTTCTTGTCTTTTGGAGAAATAATAAATTAATTAATATAATATTAAGAAAACCCTCCTCCCCTCCACTATAAATACCACTTCTTTCACCCTCTACTATTTACTCCTATCTAGCAGTATGTCCTCTCAAAATTCTTCTCAAATATCCTCCAAAATTTCTATCCCAAAACGAGGTTCCCTTGGTCTAATTAAAAGACAAGATCCTCTCCACTAATGATAATCTCAATGATAATTACTTCAAGAGGTAAACACCTCTTCTCATCTGTTTTCTTTCATACTCTCTTTTTTGTGGAATGTATTCCAAGTTTCCATGCCATGTTCTTATTTTAATTTCATTCAGTCCCTCTAATATTTATGAGTCTTTTATAAATATGGTAACCCTATCCCCCCTCTCTTTAATGTTTTTTAAAACCATGTTTCCTAGCCATTATGGTGCATAATTTTCATCTCAAAATATCTCTCTTTTTCATGCACTCTTTTTTTGATATTCTATTTTATTTTCAACGGTCTTATATTGGGATGTTCCCTTAAAAACCCTATATACTATCCATATTATGTATTAATGATAAAATAACCCTTTACCTCTAATAAAAAATGTTTATGAATATTTAAATGACATCGTTAAGCTGCCAAATTTTCATAAGGGATTTCTCAACATTTATTTTATTTTGAGTTCCATTATTTTATTATTCTTTCCTCACCTACTATCATCCAAATGTAGATAACTATATTAACATAAATTTACTCCATTTTTGTTGTGATAATGGGATAAATCATCATCATCTATCCTTTCCCTTTATTTTATACTAGAAATGATAACACCATATGAGATCTGTTAAATATCACATTTAGGGAAGAAAAGTTTGCAATTTTCTTTACTATCATAAATACTAGTAATGAAACCTTTATAATGGGTAAAAAATTCCAGAATAAATTTATTTCATCTTATTTAATATTATGAAATTCTTACACACTCATAATATAAAATAATAATACAAAACATGTTTCTTATACACCAAACCACCGTGTTAATCAAAATGTTTATCATTAACATTTATTTAATGAGTTATCCTTATGAAATATAACACATATAATTTTAAGAAATTTTATATCATTGTAATGTCACTAATAATATATATTAAAAATTTGTGTTTTTGACAACATTTCAAATGATCCTCCATTCCAGAATACAAGTAAACCAATAATGGATTCCAAATAAAAAACACTTCCAAAAAAATAAAATTTATCCTCTTAAACACATCAAAAAGTCCATTAATGAACATAATATGGTAAAAATAAATATATTATATGTATATGAGGTTCTAGAATTATTAGTTAATTAACCCAAATTTTATTATTCTGGTTATTATGATGATGTGAAGAACATCATCATTCTTAGGGTAATGGGTTTATTCATCTCACTTCCATTTTTTGAGATATTATATATTAAATACTATTAATCATTTATGGGGTATGTATAATTCCCATTGATTTTTCATATCATGAATCACTTTATTTTAATGATATTATGTATATAATTTTATGATTATTATTTTTTTTCCATAATATTCAGTTGATTACAATGTTGTTAATAATTTCTACCCGACCATCTATTTTCATTCGGGTTGCTCTTACTCTCTACTCACCTCAATCGATTTTTTAATTTTTCTTATGAACTACTCCTTAATTCTATGTTAATTTTCTATATATTTATACCAATTAGAGTCCTTCTTAATTTTATGGGTAGTTATGCGTATTAAAATAATCTCTCCAAAATTCTTCTAAAATGTATGCCTGATTCAAGGATCTTCTCGAATTCATACCTATTTTGAAGTTCACTCTATACTCATTTTTATGCCATATTAATACTTTTAAAATACAAAAATTTTACATGAAAAGTATATTTTGGTTCATTTCTGGTCTTCAAAAATCAATCATTACTTTTCACTTTAGAATCCTTTCATATTTTCCTTAAACTGCACTAAAATGTGTTATTTCTAAAGATTCCATAAAAAACTTTTTAAATGATTTCACCTCAGTAATACATTATATAATCCTAATAATTAATTTTAATAACCTTATATTTTTTTATGGAATATACATGTTTACAATTTTTATTCATGGATGATACAAATGATTTTTCAAAATGACTCTTCATCCAAAATTAAAATGGATTTATCTCATATTGTATAAACATTTATGTGGTGCATTAATTATTCACCAGTTATTCGATGCATATTTTTTACTGAAATTTTTTATATCATATCACGAGTCTTTTTATTCTCATGATATTAAAAAGGATTATGATATTAAAGTTTCAATGTGGTATGAGACACTTTGGAATGTTTAAAGATTATTTACATAAGAATTTTTCAGTGGTCTCATTTAAAAATATCATCATCTATGTCAACATACATTATAGAAACTTTTAATTCTTTGAGAATTATCTCTTATGATATCATCTAAAATATTTTGAAGCGTTTCTAACTAGTTTGACTATAGATATGCTATCTTGATACCATTCACCATATTACATTAAATGGTTAGTGTTTATGTTAAATTATTAGGGAAAATTGTTTACATTTCATATGTTTGTTTCAATATAAATGTATATGTTGATTATATTCAACCCTTTTATATAAGGAATTCAATGGACGTGTTATGTGATGGGTGGGGCCCTCTATAGCCCCTCAGTGCATCGGTATGTCTCTTGAGACAATTAAATATGGACTTGGTCGAGGCCACATTCATTTTAAGATATATATTTGGCAAAGGATTTAATCATTATTATATTTTTTGGTCAAGGACATGATGGTATGTTTTAGAATGTCAGGAATATGAATTTCCCTCATTATGATGATTGAAATTTATATTTCATGTGGTTATTCAACTAGTAGAATTCTCGTGATTATGTATTATTATGGAAATTTTTACTTATCTCATATTCTTTCCATTTTATGTTCACGTTTTTTAAGGAATGTGTTTTTAATTATTCACCATGCCTAATGTTTATATTACCTTATGATGTATTCCATTATCTTACAAAACATTTGAGCTCACCCCCTTCTTTTGTTTCATTTTCTTAGGACATGAAAAAGTTTATTACGAATAACCTTCAGGGATAAACCAATATTTTTTGATGTCTCCAACAAGAATTATATGTTTTATTTCATTTCATGTTGTAATATTGAACATATTTTTTTATCTAGTTTTCTTGAACTAGTAAACCACTCATTCCTTTCGGATTTATTTCCTTTTAATCATGCTGATGTATTAAATAATATTCCCGAACTCTCGGCTTCTAGGACTACGGTTTTAGAAAAGGTGAAGGGAAATTCATTGATTTTCTTCTTGAGAAACTAAATGATATGGGAGAATGAAATATAAATATTATTTCTATACTCATAAAAACTTCTAAATATAATAATTATGAAGTACATACAAGAAAGAAATGGAGGGAAAAAAAATTTGTATAGTCTTTCATATGGTAGTTTCCACCATCAATTTTTGGGTCTTCCAATCAACAATTGGCTGCAATATGTATTTGTTCCACTGAAAATATATTTTCTATTCTCAAATGATTAGAACATTATAAACTAATTTTGGTTGTTTATAATTTTGAAGTTAAATATGATCAAGGATGGAATATCATTAAGAATATGAGGTAAGAAGTTCAATTTTACTATATGGAACGATAGAAGTTCAAGAAATAATTTCTCTAAATGTACATGCCTTGTATTCATTGAATTAATATAGTGAAATAATTCCTTGATCTAAGAAAAAGGATTATTAATAAATTTGTACCTATGAAGAAAATTTTATAGGACATAAGTGGTGTAATTCTGAAATTATCATTCATCCTGGGAGTAAGGTTGATCGATTATTCAATGGAATAAAACATAGTCTACAATTTGAGATATCCCTAAGGGTCATCAATAATAATGATGAATTTTTTATATGTGATATCAAGGATGATATAGAGAGCAGAGTCACCCATCAAATGTATGGGTTTGATAAAAAGATAAAAATTTTATTGAATTGAAAATCCAAAAACCTTAGTTAAAATTAAATGATCTTTCCTTTATGCTCATAGTGTGGAAAGAAACATTGAGGAAACATTGTTAAGGGTACTGGTAAATATTTTATTTTGGGGAGATATGTTCATCAGTAAATTAACTGAATAATTGAACGAGAAGATTCAAACAATGATGAAAATAGAAAATATGATACATAAAATGCACCTTCTACACCCCAATGATAAAAGTGGAAGGAAAATGGAAATTATTCAAACTAATTCACTATTCCAGTGGTTGATTATGATTATTGATTTCAGAAACCTCTTAAATCTAATGAAAAATTAAAATCTCATGTGATCTCAACTGATGATGTGGCGTATGACAATGATTTAGTGAAAGGTTCACATATTATCCACTCTAAAGTATCTAATTTTTTATTTGATTATAAAACCACCCACTATTTTATTTATAATTATTTTCTAGGTGTTACACAAAATTACCTCAATAATTCAATAATGATATAGCTATGGAAAATTCAAGTGTCTTAATGGCCACTTCACATGTTTGTAACTTTTATCCAGTTGATTTTTTTTGGAATTTATGTCATGCCAATACTGTAATATTTCCTTTATTTGAATTCAATTTAATTCATGGAATGGATTGGATATCAATATATTGATCTCATATCAATTTTCAAGAAATGGAGTTCATATTTCATATTTATAATGAATTGATGGTCATCAATCGATGAAATTAATAATATAATAATCTAAATATATATATTTCAATCTTGTGTGTATTAATTCCTTAAATTGAAGGTTTTCTATCTCTGATAGTTGGGAATAAATACACTATTAATGATGAACCTTATATATGGTAGTTTTTTAATGTATTTAGGAAAGAATTTTCGGGACTTCCACTAAATATTGAGGATGGTTTTAAAATAGAATGGATACCGATTATTATGACCATTTCATTATCACCTTATAGAATAAACCCAATTGGGTTCTATGAATTGAAGAATATAATCCCTGACAATATATAATATGGATTTATAATCCCTAGTGTGTAACCTTATGGTGCACCTGTTTAAATTTTTTAGAATAAAAATGGACCATTGAGACTCTACATTGATAATCGAGAACATAAAAAGACCTCTATGTAGAAAAAATTTCATCTCACCTGTATTGATGATTTATTTGATCAACTACCAGGATCTAAATATAATTTTATGATTTATATTCATTTTAGATATCATAAACTAATGTTCAAGAAGGAGGATATACTCAAGACAACATTCCATACATGGTATGGATAGTTTGAATTTATAGTGATGCTTTTTGGTCATACAAATGTCCCAATTATCTTCGTGGATTTGAAAAATATAATTTTTAAATACTATCTTGATCATTTTATACTAATTTTTATAGATTATATACATGAATATTTGAAGAGAATGAAAAAACATAAATATCACTTGACAATTGTACTGAAGAACTTGAGAAATGAGAACAATTATAAAAATTTTAACAAGTGTAAATTTGGGCATCATAAAGACTCATGTTTGGGTCACTAAATCTGATGAGAGGATATATATGTTGATCTAACAAAGGAATTTTTTTGTATTATCCAAGAACAACAAATATAATTGAGTTTTTATTTTATCTTGGTTTCTCTATAAATTATTAATATTTTGTCAAATATTTCTCATGAATATTTAATTAACTCAACCTGTTTACATTGAAAAGAGTAAGGTTTATAGGGATGGAATAATCTGAAGAGAATTTCAAGGAGCTAAAATAATGGTTACTCATTTCAAAAGTTCACACACTTACCTATAGTGCAGAAATGGTTGTCACCTATATAAATTCATCAAATAAAATAATTGTATGTGTTCTCATGCACAATGATATGGTCGTAGCATATGCATCATTATGATTGAATGACCATGATAAAAGTTACCCAAATCATGTTTTGGATTTAGCTATTGTTATATTTGAATTAATTATATATAGGTATTATAATTATTGAGAAATTTTGGATATATATACTAATCACAAATGTTTATAATATATTTTCATGCAGAATGAGATAAATATGTTCCCAAGAATATGGATGGAGGTGATTAGAGATTAGTAATTCTCAATACATTACCACCCTGGTAAATTAAAAAGGTGGAAGATGCTTGAATTAGAAAGGATCATTCTAGAATATCTATGATTATCATAAAAAAGATCCAATATTTATGGATTTTCAATGGATGGATCTGGAAATATTAAATGAAGTGGTGAAATATTATCTTGCTCAAATAAATGTTCAGTAATCCATACAACAGATGATTTAGGAGGAATATAAGGAAGATGATGATCTAGAAAAGAAGGTTAGAAATGTTTTAGAGATCAAGAATTATTATCATGGAATAATAATGTTCAAGAACAATTTTTGTATTCCTCTAATACCAATATTAAATAAGAATATTTTGGATGAGGACTATAGTTCATTATTCCCTATTCATCCTCGAACTTCAAAAATGAATAGAGACATGAAAGTGCTTTTTTAGATGATTTTAATGATGAAAGTTATTTCAGATTATGTTTACAAGTATATGTGTTTTAATCATATTAAGTCTTAGTGATAGAATTATAAGAGGGGATAAATACATTACCTATAACATAATGAAAATGCAAAATCATTTCAATGGACTTTGTTGTTGGACATCCCAAATAATCTAATGTTTATAATGCTATATGTGTTAGATATGATCGCCTTATGTTGTCCACACAATTCCTTTATATCATTGAATACTTCCCTCTTGATAATATTTTCAAAATATATGTTCACTATTCGGTAATACAGTTTGTTGTACCAATTTTAATTATATCGGATTGGGGCATGAATTTTTCCTCAATGTTGTGGATATGATTTTGAATACTCTGTATAAATAGCGAATTTTCATCACTACTTATCATCCTCATATAGATGCTCCATTTGAGAGGAAAATTAAAACTCTATAAGACATTTTAGAAGATTTATCAACGGATTTAAAATGTTGTTATGATTAATACATACCTTTTGAAAAAATTTCAGAAAACAATTGTTATCACCGTATTATTAGGATAGATTCTAATAATTCCATATATTATATAAGGTGAAGGACTCCAATATTATTGAAGGATATTGGGTAATGAATTCTCTTGGGATTTAATATAGTTAATGAGATGTCATAGAAGGTTATATCTAGTCAACATCACATAAGAGAATATCAGAATCAATAAAAAGTTATTAGGACAATTGATGAAAAGAAAAAGATTTTCAAAGGGGGAGACAAAGTATTTATTTGAATATATCCCTAGAAGAGGGTGATGAGATATGGAAATAAGGGAATTATAAGACATACATATTTATTTACTTTTGAAGTTTTAGATTCAATTCCGAAGGTAGATTATGTTTTAATGATTAAGAAAAATACCACACATATAAATGATGTGTTCCATGTATCTATTATGAGAAAATAAATAATTGATCCTCACATATATTAATTCTGAGTTTTTACTACTAGATCAAGTTCATTATTTTGAAGATCATTCAATGGATACTCGTACATAGAAATATCAATAATTTCAGACCACTAGCTTGGTTTAAGTGTTATAGTGGAACCTCTAATTTGAAGAAGCTACTTGGGAATGTTTGGATGTGATTAGGAAGAGGTATACAAAAAAATTTATATTCAAGTGATCAATTTTGATGGATAAATTCATTTTATTAGGAAAGAATATAATTACCCAATATCTAAATATATGTTTTTCTTTATATAATTTCAATTCTCCAGTAGCTAGCTTTGAATGAAACCATGATTTTAAACGAACAACGAGACACTATTATTATAAAATGAATATTATAACCTATCCATTAAATTGGAAGGAATAAATTGATTAAATAATTTATCAAAAAAATATAAAGGTCCAACTCAATATAAATTTATTGGTATGTGATTATAAAAGCAATAATCAATTTTTTTTTAAATCACATTATCTATCCTAAAATATGTTTTCTTAAAGAAATGAATTTTAATTATTTTAATGAATTTTTATAAGTTTTAGAATATCAATTTGAATATATGAATCTAAATTTTAATTTCATTATATTAAAATTATCTTCAAATTAATTCCATGAAAACCATTTTTTACGTAACAGTGAAAATGATGTTTTTTATTGAAAACTGAATGTTATTTTAATGTATTGACAATGTAAAATTCTGTTAAGGAATACAAATACATTTTAATTAGATATTCATTGTTTAAAAAACACCAATAGTTGAATTAAAATGTTTTTAATTCATGTATTTATTTTAAAAACATTTTATATTTTAAAAAGGTTATTTTTCGGAAAAAAACATTCATGCTTATTACCAGTTTTATATTTAATTAACTTTCTAAAATTATGTGTTTTATATTTTAAAACATAATTAAAAGTTTTTACTCAAAAGATAGATATTTTTCAAATAGTTCTCCTTTATTTTTAATGACAATGAATTGTAACCGCAGTAAAAAAAATTACCATAGAAAAGGTTAAAATGGGTAATTTGGCATCAAAATAATATTAATAAGACAATAAAAGGGCTCTAACACCTTTTAAAATTTTATTTTATTATAAAACATATACCCTTATCATATAAGGATACAATTTTGTTTTTAAATGGATTTATTTCCATGAAAATAACATAAATAACACTAAAATCAAAGAAAGTCAAAAAAAATTTAACTTTCCATGTCATTATTATTCATTAGGCATCCACATGGGGAAAAAGTTATTTCATGAATAAAAATAATCATTAATTTTTAATTTAATAAATATATTTAAATGATAAATTTTTTTTTTCTGGTCACATAAAAGATATTATGGTATTTATAATGTTTTATTTAATATAAATTTAAATATGTCACATTCATGTTTTAAATAAAATTTCATTTTTTTATATTGGGTTAAAAAATTATATATTTGACTAAAAATATTAATATAAAATAAATATGGTTTATATTCATCATGTATTCTTATTTTAAGATTATAATAACCAAATAATTATGTTATATAATTATACAACAGTGATGTAATAATTATTTTTTATTAGAAATATCAAATAAATGTCAATTAATATATTAAAATAAATATAATTTTATATAATTAGTGTAATAAAATAATCTTATATATTAAAACAACCTCTTAGGGATATAATAACATTATTTTTATTGATGTTATCTTATTTTTTTGAATAATGTGAAAACATACACTATAATATTTTACCAAAATAATATTTTCTTGAATTACTTAAAGACATAAAATTACTTAAAAAAATAATATGATTTAAGTTGTTATAAATTTATCATTTATGGTTAAATTGACATCACATAAGTAAAATTTAAAAACTTCTATTATTGAAATAGTGGTTAGCTTAATTAAAATTAAAATTGGTTATCCAAGGGGGTAATAAAAATGATAAGGTTAACCATAATAAAAAATGTATAAAATATACTTTTTGATTATATTTTAACATTATAACATATAATATTTTAATAAATTTTCTATTGGGTTCATTTTTATTGAGATTTATTTTATTTTAAATTAATATATTATGAAATACCAAAAGTGCCACAGATACCAATTATAAAATGGAACCTCTTCCCTCACATATTCACATCCCATTTATACATCATGGTATACCATCCAATGAAAAATAATATTATCAATATAATAATCCATATTATATGGTTTTGGGTCTTCTAAAAATACATACCCTAGTGTCCATAAGATGAGAACTAAATGTAGTTCTCCAAAGAAGACGTAATCATCATTAGTGACTCTGTCATGATTATTTATTATTCTACTTCATTTTAATGTATTGATTAAATTAAAAAGCAATAAATCCATTATCTTGTATATTCAAATATTTAATTATGATTTTTAACAACCATATTCCAACATTTATCCATCCTATAAAAAATAAAAGCACTACGGGTGTATATGTACGACATAACATCTTCATAATGTTGGGTAAACTATTTTTCATCCCCACATTATTTGGTTGTGTATAATGATATAGATAATATATATCCAATAATTACTAAATGATATTGATTATTAATGAAAATACATACCATCAACTTACACACTCTTTTACCATTAAGGGGTGGATGCAATCACTTGTGCGTATGTATAGCCTACAATCTCAATGACATGATTGGATTCATTTTACATATTAACAATTCAATAATGATTATGTGAATGTACACAATGAAAATATATTTGATATATTAAATTAATATAAGTCAATAAAATATGGAACTATATATTATTCACATGAATTGGGACGTATATTACAGAGCACGAATATGAAAATGAAGCAGTTACATCCAGAAAGAGGAGTAATAATGATAAATTATTAACATATAAGTGATAATATTATAATATAAGATATAATAAATATAAACATGGTTCATTAATAAGTTAATTACATTCTTATATCCACTATAAATTATTCTAAAATGTTTATTAAAGTAAATCATACCTCAGTTAAGGTTTAATTTCACAATCTCATTATTATTCTATATTGTTTATTTGTAAGTATTTGATGGAAAATATTTATATTCCCTGTCCATGTTTCTTAAAAAACGAAAATAATTTAAATATGTTTCTATAATAGATAAATTAGTTTTTTTTCAAATGTGTGAATTATTACTAAATTGGTTGAAATAAATCTTATATTTTAATTTCATGATGAGATACTTTTTGTGTTTTTTGGAAAATTATTAGAGGCATGTTTTTTAGCTTACACTGCATGAGCATATATTTAATCATTCATTAATCCCTGATTTCTTGAATATTCAATTTAAATCATAAAATACTATTTTAAATGAAACTTTTCTCTAATAAAATCAATGTATTTTTTATTGAAAGACAAAATTTCAATGAAGAATGAATATTTTCCTCGTGAGTTATTTTCAAGTGATCATGTAGAATTATTTTTATATAAGGTGACATTAATTTATATTAAATATTAATTATTGGGTTGATGGTTCATGTATACAACCCTTATTAATTCATTGGTTGGTTTATGTTTTTGTGGGAATGATATTTATAAACCCATTTCTTTTCCATGGGTTATGTTATGATGGATTTATATTTATGAAACCAATATGCGATCTAATTTTAAGAATGAATTATGATCTTGGGGCACACATATATATGGTCTTCATTATGTGATGGGTGCGATATGTTTTTCCCTCTAATTTAATGGGTAAGGATTTATATCCCATGATATAGGCATAAATTTAATGGTATGTTAATATGGTTCAATAATACATGCCTATAAAGGGTAGTAACCTCGTTTCAGTAAAACAGGGATGGAATGAGTGGTGAACGCTTTTTAGTTAGGGACATTATCCACATTGATTATCGTGACAGTGAACCTTGACTAATATATAATTGATTTTCTACGCTTATGTGTATGAAATAATTTCACGTCTTATGTTATGATGTAATTAAATATCTTCTTTTATTATTTATGAACTTTTATGATTGATCCAATGACATGATATCAAGATCTTTTACACCAATGATATAATTTTAAATTTTTTTTTCAGAAATTCTTATGTATTATGACTATGATATGATTGATATATCCATTTTCACCCATAATAAACATATGAGATCACATTTTCTTAAGTTTCATTTTACCAAAATATGAGGAAAGGTAATTAAGATGTGTCAAAAGGGGTTATAGTTATAAATAAATCATTATGAGATGATGTTGATGTTTTATAAACAAATTTTTTAAGTCTAATTTTCTTTAAAGACACTAAAAAAATATAATAATGTTGTGGTATTGATATTTTTTTTTTAATGAATGTTGTTTTATTTTAGATGTAATGTCTATGTATGAAATGTATTTGTCCTTATAAGATACCATATTATGCCTCATAAGGATTCATTTTAATATCCCCCTGCATGAGATTATTATAGTATAAATTGATAAGAGACAAGTAGTTCAACAATGAAGCACTAAAATCAATGAAAATTTCCCAGAGATCGACTTGTAGCACTGAAATCATACACTATTAGTATCCATCAATTTGATGATGGTTTAATATAATGAGGAGTATATATAAAAAATGATCCTTATGCCTCCCCTTCATCAATCATGATGTGAAAAATAATACCTCTCCTAAATCATGGTATTTGGATCTTTATAGAGGAATATGGTCTACCGAAAAATAATTCTCCCAATATTGTCAATTAAAAAAGGCTCCTAAATAGGAAAAATTGGGAAAACATCATTACTCCATCCACAATAACCCATTCTACACCATTTCTATGTGGGGTATCAGAAATCCTATTACAAAATTCATAGTAAAACCATCCCATTATTAAATATACATGGGGTCATAGTTGTAACATCACAGAATATTTTTGATGTTCTTCCTTGACCTGCAGATAATGGGACAATATTGTAACCAATCCAGTTATCATAAACATTATTCTTGGGAACCAATACATGATGAATAAATCACTGTACTTCTTAGAAATTTATATTTATACTACCCACATAGTTGTATGATATTCTCAGACTATCTTCTCTCAAATTATTTTATATATATGAACATGAAAATTAATACATAAGATATCATAATATTTTAAAACCCCACCAATAGTGATTTCTCTTATTAAATAATCTCCCTTGAGACCAAGATAATAAGATATGAATGATATCTCAACTTAACTATATCACGAAGTGAATAGATCACTGCCAATGATGCAAGGAATGATTTCAACAAAAACATATAAATATCTAGATGTATGCCTGAAAATAAATTGATCATCTACCTCTCTCTATAGGCCTCCTAAACTATTTGTTTTAGAGTCTTTAAGATCAAAGTGTGAGTCACTGCAATTACTTTTCCAATAGTGTATGAATGTTAAAAAATGTACTACAAGTATTTATCTCATATTCATTGTTTTATGTTAAACATATAATGATTGAATATGTATATGAATATTTTTAGATTTGTTTATATAAAAATTATTCTCCTAATAAATTGTTTATAAAAAAATAAATTTATTAAGAATTGTTTCTAGCTTGTGATCATTCATCAGGTAATGCTTCTCACAAGGCCTCGACTAATGATAACTGTACAACATGACTCACTCTTCCTATATCAAAACATCCACTAGACCAGTATTGATATGACACAATAAATTATATAATATATTCCATGATTATGTAAAATCAGGGTCAATTCAAATGTAATTATTTTTTAAATTTCTTCTTAATATCTATCCCAAGAATCAGATCTTAATAATTTAACAAACATAATTTTATTATTTCATAAGAGGTTATGAGTTATATGATAAATTTTTATTAGATTTTATATAATAAAAATCCGACCTTTTGAAATTCTAAATATCATATAATTTATTGTGATGTTCCAAATAAACAACAGCTTTGAAATTTTTAACATCTATATAAACTATTTCATATGATATAATGTAACATAAAAAGATAGCATCATCAATAAAAAAATGTCATTTTTTGAAAATAGGATGTAGATGGTGATATATTAATGTAATAAAAATGATATCAAGTTGGTTTTTGTGATCATATTGTGTCTCAGTGTACCCCAGAATATATTTTGTGAAAAAACAACTAATGAATCAATATACAGGTAGAAACCCCAATTCAACAGTGCCATAAAAAATACTTCTACATTCATGAGATTTCAAAGACATTAACAGATACTCATAAAATTCATATTCTCTATGGAAGGTTTAATGTGTTATGTTTGAGGGTCTAACCCATACCTGATGATAGCCCGATCTCAATCGGATCTTCTAAATTTTCCGGCTCCTAAGAGATGAATAAAGAGTTCTTTCAGTCAGGTTACTGGGGAAATGTTTTTAAGTATATGTTGATTCAACCAATGGTAATACATTTAAAGACTATGGTTTTTATTCACCTTGTTTGTACATAACACCAGTAAATCCCAATGTGAGGAACTGGGTCGTATGATAACTTTATCCTACATTCCCTCCAATAGTATTTTGAGTAAAAGATACACTATGTATTCCATCCATTAATGATAGATATATATCGGTGCAAATCATGGTAGTATCCCAAAATTATCCATCGTATGACTATCATGAGGCCACCATGAATTTTTATTATATAAATTTTACATAAAATAATACACTATAGGTGGGGAATCAATCTATTGTGAACCCTAATAATAAAATAAAAGGATAGAAATTTTGGATGATACACAATCCAAACATTGATGCTATGGCCTATCTTGATTGGAATCAAAATTCTATTATCAATTGGGGATGTAATTACCACCATCAGGTATTGTGAAGGACACAGTCTAGTGAGAGAAAACAGAATGGCCATGTTGAGGATCTAACTAGTCCATTTAAGTAGTGTGGTCAAAACCATGATTTTGTTGGATGAAAATGTTCTCTATGAATTTATAGATGCCTAACTCAAGGGATTATTCCATGAACTATTGTAATCTCTCAGCTCAAATTCCCAAAATTGATATGAGTTTCATCACTCCACAAAAATACTCATTTCCAATCCATTGACATTATATTACTGAAACTAATATAAATGATAAATATTAACTTATATAAAATAAAGAACATCAAAATGTAGATGATACTGAAAGAATACCTTTAATGGTAGATGTACTGACACTCTCCACAATAGTATTATGTTGTATGACATATATTAATCCTAATCTGTGGTCATAAGACACAAACTGGATATCATGATATGTTCTTCCTTGGTTGGAAATACATATCAGAATCCTTGTTATTTCAACCACATCTCCCTTCTCGGCATGTACAATCATTAGTACTCTATATCCCCTTCTCATGATGTGTGACATGTATTACTCCTGGTCCCATACTAACATGGATATACTAATATTTGTCAAGAAGGTATTGATTTTGGGGAACCTTTTATACTAGAAATTGGTGGATAATTCTAAAACAATACCCTAAAATAACTCACTATATCATAATATTTGATCTCAACTAGAGTTATATTGAATTATGTATTTATATTAACCATTATACCACGCTAATCGAATAATATAGAACTTCCAGTATGAAAACCCAAACTAGTACTACACCCATGAAAAAACTCAATGTTCATCATTCTAAAACACTATTATTTTATTCCCTTTATAGTAACTAAAATTAAATTCTTAATAACATTAGTATCCCTCAGGAAACATTCATATGTGAGTACCTTATTAACAATTTCACAAATTATGTCCGGTCGAATGACATTCACCAATGAATGGATGTCCTACCTATTCCAATCATTAAATATACATTCTTTGGTAAATTAATCACCAGTAATTGTAGGAACAAAAAATTTCATATCTATGAAATAAACACAGTAGCCTATGATAGATAGAGTAACATACTACAAATGTATATAATTTTAATCCATATTTCCTTTTACTATCTCAAAAAAATGTTTTAATATATGATAGGGTATAAACAATCCATGTTATCCCCTGATAGTGGGAATACAAATTTGGAAATCCCCCAAACACTAAGAAGATACATGAATTATATAAAATAAAACCATGAAAATCCTCTCAAGGGGTTTCTCAATACACTTGAAGGTATTTAATGAGGGAAATTTTCATGGATTAGAAGCCTGGGGAAAACATGTCCAATTAATATTGTTGAATGTTTCTAATTAAAATCTTATATAAACTCTTCCTTAGTAGGGGAATATCATGGCGATACTTCTAAGGTTTTTATAATCTATATGAATACCTCTAAAAATGAGCATTAGAGAACAAATCAGGTGTAGTGGGAGGATTCATAGCTGGGACTATATAATGAAATAATAGTGTATCAGGTCCCACCAACTCTATAGCATGATCATATCATCCATCTTCAACCAAGACTTGTGGTTTATAGGGTAAATTATTTCTACAATCCCAAACATAAGAATTAAATTTTGATTTGATAACAAAATGATGGGAGATAAAATATTTGAATAGTTATAAGCATTCCATTATAAGCTTCAATACCCATAATCTTTCTCTTAATTAATGGAATTTATAATTTATAGGACCACAAAGTGTCATTATAGGGAATCTCAAATTCCCAATACTATGGTTGGATATATTATAGGGCCACTTATCTGATTGTTGAGTTTCTATTATAATGATAATAACTAAGAAGTTATAAAGTAAAATTAATATTCAGTTTCAATTGGAATCCCAATTTAATGGAAACCACTTCAATTTATAATTACAATTTAGTAGTTTTATGTTTATATATATCCCGGTTGAATTAGATGTTTGTGTTGTCCCCATTTAGAATATTCAATCATTTTATTAGTTGAAATTTTAAACACATTTAACTGAAACTAGTTTTTATAATTGATTAATTAAATATAACATCATTTTAATCCAATTGAGGTCCACTAACTTTATAAATTTAAATATACATCTAATTAATTTCAACTACTAATGTTTCATTACATGTAATAAATGGTTCATGAATCAATAATTTCATAATTGGTTAAATAATGTTCAAATGTAAATATATGTATGAAAAAACCATTGAATATTATTTTTTACATATTAAATAACCAATTATACCCCCCACCCTAGGAAAAAAATTTCAAATTTACAAATATAGAAATAGAGGAACATTTGGTATGTTTCAAGAAATTCCTACAATAAAAAAATATATAATGGAATATAAATTACATGTAAATATTCAAGTTCTTATGATGATTCATGATCAATAACTCCTTGATATACTAGTCCAACTGTATAATATATTCTATAAAATAGATAATAATATCCAAAAATGATGTTAATCACCCATTAGTGAAGTTAATACAGCTATGATTGGAGAAAACTAGGAAAAATTTCCAATCCTATGTAACATTTCCTTGTCCTTGTATAAAGATTATCTACTCCATGGAACATTCTCATTTCAGAGTAACTACACATTTCTATTCTTATAACCATCATCCCTGAATAATATGAAATTGAAAAAGAATTATCTTACACCACATTGAGACATCTGAGACCTCGATCAATATTAACTAACCAAACCATGTTTCTCACATGGCCCTAAGTTCACATCCCTCTATGTTTGAGGATACCTTCTTGCAATTGGGTTCTATATGGTTTGGTGTTGAGATTGAACTTGTAACATCGTAAGATTTTGAGAATTATTATTTTCGAAGTAATATAACCATAAATTATTTTTCATTTCCAATGAACCTAAAAATATTTCTTTATATATATATATATTAAAACACTATGTGAAACTTTCCTTTCACATAAAATTCATACTTAGCTAGCACTACAAGAAACACTGACATGGTGCATGATGCACATAACACTGAGTTTCTATGAAACATCTATTGTTATTGATTTAGTTATTCAAATAAGATAATTATAAACACTTAATTAAACATAGTAATATCTACATTTCAAATATTTTGGTTTTATATAATATATATATATAATGAAATATAATATTTTTAAGGTCATTTTGTTTTAAAAATATTTTTTTTGATTAAATCAATTTAAAAAATAAAATTAATTTTAGAAATAATTAGAAATTTAATTTGATAAAATAAAAAACATTTTTTAATTCTTAATGTATAAATTATAATATGGTATGTTTAGAAGATTTTTCCAAGAATCATCATTTTCTGAATAATAATGAAAAGTTCAATTTTTTTCTTAAAACATCATTTTTATCTAAATAACTATTAATGATAAATGATATTATAAGTACATTTTAGGGTAAAATTAGATATTTATTACAAACCTTAATAAAATTTAATTTTTTAGAATCTTTTTAACTTTTAAACAGAATATAAAATCGTAACACACTTTTGATCTTTTTCCTACTTTATAACCCTGTTATTTCGTCTCGTCTGCAAGATTAGAACTGATCTTAATTTTTCCATTTTAGTGATTGGAATTTCCAAAATATGATGTACACCATTTTATTAAGTCTAATTTTTAGATTCTAATAATACCATGTAAATTTTTGACCAAACAGATTAGTAAAAGTGATTAAAATTAAGCACATAGATTACGACAAAATTATGATTAATTAAACACTATGACTAAAAATTAAGGCCCTAAATAAACAAAAACCTCTTCCAAAATTCATTAGTCATGCATATTTAGTCAATAAAATATAAATTATTTAGTTTTTTTGGGTTGGTATGTCTTTTTTAGGTAACAACTTGTTCAAACCCAATTTGTTTCTTAAAATTGCATGTGAGTTCTTTTCCTTTCTTATAAGTGGCCACCACCTCTATATATTACTCACACCTCTCAAACCTTTTAATAACGTCCATGATATCCCCATATAGCCTAAAAAAATACTCCCTTTTACTTTGACTCCTCCCTTTGGTGGGAATCCTTCTCAAGGAAACCTTTTCACTAAAACCAATAGGATTTATTCGATTTTGTGGTAATGTCTTCTCTCAAGGTCCTTCCATTTATTTTCTTTCTCCACTATCTTTATTTAATTATACTGTGAAAAAAAATATTATACATATAATAGGATTATTTTTATGCAATTATTCTGAAATACACTTACACACACCTCCATCTAATGGATGTTGAACATACAGTTTCTATGTATGATAAACTACTACCTCACTAAGTGATGATTGATCATTTATCCTTTATCAGAAATCCCGGTGGCCGTTATGATAGAAATAATATTTATAAATGAAATATATTATATTTTTTATGTCTTTAGCATTCTGTATTCCTTTTATAACACACATATATTTACCTTCCATTTTATGTTAATACGACAATCTCGTTTGAGGAAGTGTAGACTACCGCCCCTCTGAAAGCGATGTGATTCATTCACACACCACATATAATGTATTAACAATGGGTTTAATGAAAATATATGATATATATAATTTATTAATTATACTATAATAATTATATATATACAGATATATATATATTTAAATATTTCATTTACATATTTTTTACTACGGCAATAAAAACTGAAACAACAATCACATTTACATGCGACTTACCGTCTGCATGAACAATGTATTCCATTTCATACAAATATATGTTATAAATTATAATAATATTCATATAGTGGATATAAATGATATTTATATCTACATATATATTCTTTATTTATGATATAATTCTAAGGAACAGTGATATAAAAAATTTAGACACATGTGAAGAACAAATAGAATATTACTCGAAGTGAAACATTGATATAGGATAATTAAAAAGTGGGTAATATAAGGTTATAATAAAACCATATTCGGCAATAGATATAATAATAACAATGTGTTAAATATTTATTAAAAAAATATTATATTATAAGGAATATTATTTGAGTACGGAGAGAGTCAAGACTTGTGGTAAGGGGATTTCTTCTCACTTTTAATTTCTATAAGAAACATGCTATGTTCCCTACTCATTCATTATATATGGTTTATGTTGTACCAATTATTGGATTATATATATTTTATAATTAATTTTATGTTTATTCGGATGTACATTTAATGATAATTCATTCATGGGTGTTAAGATTCAATGATTACCAAATCGGTTAAATAGTTTTGTCTCAATTTTCCTTCTCTAAGACTCCTGTTCAATTATGAACTAAAACTATTTTATCAGGGTGAATATACTCCCATTTTACATGTCATGTCATGAATATAAATATTTTAATGATATTTTTTGTTTCAATCCATCTCCTCTATTACATGGAGATTTCAATCCCGCGTTACCTTGTTAAATGATTTTATTGAGATAATCTCATAGTTTTTTTAGATTATTTAATTTTTTGATTCATTGATATAATTTAATGATATATATATCAAGGAAATTCAGGAAATTTATTATTCTATGTTTATCCATGATATTAACATGTATTACTACCATGTTCTACTTTTTGTTACATAATATAGTTAGGAAAATGTATTTAGAAATGTCCACCTTTACCCTTTCATCGGTTGGAATTATATAATTTCTAAAAAGGGTTTCAAAGAATATTTTACCATTATCCTATAACAATTTAATGAAATTATTACCAATTATTTATTTTCCCAATATCTTTAATGTAATATTATTATATCTTTATGAACAACGAATTCTTTATAAACTTTTTACCATGTGAAGGAAATCATTGTTTTTTACTTTGTATGACACGTAGAGATTTACACAACGAAATTACATGGATGATCCATTTTCATTTTTAAATGGATAATATTTAAGAAATTGTTTAAGTGGTAGTTTTCAATGAAAAATATTTACAAATTTGTATTAATTTTTCTTTATTTTTTTAAGGTATTTTCTATGAAGCTGATTTTTAAATGGTTTTATGTATTAACAATCCTTTTTTAAATATGAAAGGTTATATTCCTCAAGAAATGTTTTTGAAATATATTTGAAAACTATTTTACATTTAAGATTTCATCCATTTTTGTTACTCATGACCTTTTTTTAAATTCTCTAAAGGATCCATTCATATCCTGTCCATGAATGGCTCACGGTTAATGCCGTGGTATTTATAAAACCAATTTATATATCATAGGTTATATGTTTTCAAAATTTGTTTCTCTTTCATGGGTTATGCGTCAAAGAAACGGTTATTAATACTATCTATTTTCTATAGGTTATGATGTGATGAAATGTTAACTATTACTAGTATATTTTATGGATTATGATGTGATGTTGGTATGACATATATATTTATAATGGTCATGATATGATGATTGTTGTATTATCTTTTGGCACATTTGTGAATGATTTTACTAGGAAATTATTGGGAAATATATCTCCCTACAGTGAATTGGGTAATGAAATGTTTTATACGAAATCATTGTGTACTAGTATTGTATCCCAAGACCGAAAATAAAGTTGGTGTTTGTGTTGTAACCCCACCTCAAAAAGATAGAGGTTGATTGAGTTGTAGCCAAATCCTTAAACGAAAGAAGGAATTTTAGTTTTAGCCAAATCCCAAAATAATAGAGGGTTTATGGGTTGTATCAAAAGCCTAAATGATAGAGGGTACACAAGTAGTATCCCAAGACCGAAAAAAGAAGGTTCATGGGTTGTAGCCTTAGCCAAAATGAATGTGGGAACACTGGTTTTATCCCAAGACTAAAACAAAGTGGGTATACGGGTTGTAATCCCAATCCCATTGTATTTAATTAGGATTTAACCCAAGAATAACATGTTATAATAGTTTTGGTAGGTATCCCTGACATAAAATTCTCTATTCTTATATTTATTTCTCCAATCCTATTTCTTATTATATAGTAAGGATTTCATGGATCATGATGTGTATTTCCTTATGATTTTTGTCTTATGAACTACCATGATTTATCTCATAGGTCATGTTTATGACATTTTATATGGATTTTATTATCTTATAATGGTATGAACACATTATCATACTTCTATGTTCAAGACTATGCTTCCGTGTCTCCCTTTTGTACCCTTACTGAGCACTTGATCTCACTCATTTCTTATATTTATATTCTCTTGGATATGAAGAAAGGTTTTTGGTAGAAGTGATATTGGTGTAGAAAATTATGGGAAATGCTGAATATAATTCCCCAGGATATAAGATTTTGTTTCCATGATTACAAATACTATAATCAATTATGGTCCTCTAGAATTAATTTTTAAATGTAATGAATATTCATCTAAAATGAATTAATATCCATGTATGTTATGTCTGGGTTGCTATAGTTTGTATCAAAGGAATGATTAGTCATCCTTTGAAAAATAGAATGAGAAAACCTTAGTGATATCCCTATTTTAATTTCTAAGAATATTGATAGGTATATATATAAGGATAAGTATATTTATGAGTTGACGATTAGTAAACATTCTTAGAATTTTCTAAAAAGATAGTGTGAGTGGTTTCTTAGTAATACATCCATGACTGGATACTATAAGTGGATGTGGATTTAGAATAGATGCACTTAGGGGTAGAAACTATGAAAATATGTTATGGAATAGACTCAGAATATTCTGTTACATGAAAATGGGTCTTGCTAAAAACCAGGTCTGACACTATGGGGTGATATAGTTTTGGAATTCACAAACTCTTCATGATCCATCATGAAGGATTTAGTTATAAGTTGGATATTATTATCCTAGGATAGACATAAGTTGACATATATTATAGAAGGTGTAATGATTTAGACATCCCTTATGTAATTATTTTCTTGCCTATATAGTTTTCTGATATGATAAGTAATTTTCACACTATGATTTTTGTTCTAATAAATGGAGACAACATTAAGGAACTAGATTAATGTTCTATGTGATGGAAGATTATCTAATGAGTTGTCAAATGGGAGGATCAATGTCGAAAAAATAATGTGATTGTTCCAAATTAGTTATCATTGAATATAATTAACAATATCTATATTAACTAACTCTTAGACTCCCCAAGGATGAGATAGAAGGAGTTTACTGAAAATTCAGGATATGGAGACCACAAACGAAAGAAGATTTGGTTTTATTTGTGTATGGAATGTGGAAAGAATAACCTATGTGAGTGTATTAGAGTAACAAGAATATTTGTTAAATATGGAAAAGAAGAACACAAACCAAGTGACTATATTGTAAAAATAATGAGTTTGGTTAACGAAATGTATGGGAATTTTGGCTTCAATAAGTCATCATCAAAGGTTAACTATTTTATGTGTCGAGTAAATGGTCCTTATGAAACTCAATTTACTAATAGGAATGTTCTTGGAGATAGTCAAAAATGTGGTGTATGTAATGGTTACATCACTGATGACGAAGTGACTACAAATGATATTTGAAAGGAAAAAGGTTTTATTATTAATGGATTCAAGATGAAGTAATCAATGTTGTTATGTATTAGTTTTACAGAATTATGAATGGTGAATTATGTATAGATTGTAATGTTTAGGTATTTCTAATGATTTACAAGAATATGTTTATTGGACATGATGGACTATAAGGTTTACCTCAATAAGGATAACATTTTGACTAAATTATGGTAACCCTTACCGTGTTATTTATGTTAAGATAATTATTAATTGATAATGATATATGGGATATGAATACATAAATATGAAAGTATTGATCACCTTGGATCTATGTAGGGACCTATTTATAGGTGGTTTACTCTACCACTAATGATGATTACCACTTTTTTATTTTTAATGAGTAAGTCCAATATACATTGGAATGAGGAAGAATTAATGTTTTCCAAAATGATTTATGTTAAATCATGATGGTGCCATTTTTCAATAGAATATATCATGAGGTTATTCTCATAAATGGATTTTGAAAACCAGGAGATAATTTTTGTTATATATGGGAATCAATTTTAATCTTATATCATGACTATTTTTATATGGGTTTTCATTTTCAACATTCTGAAGTGTTATACAGATGATCATTCCTGAAACGATAAAGTTAAAATTAGGAGGAAGTATTTGTCAACTGAGTTTGTGTTGAAAAACATATTTAAAAGGATAATCGATGATTAAAATAATTTTAATTATGTACATATTATATATTATTATTGTAGTTTTAAAAAAGGACATCAATTATGTTTAGTGACAACCAATCAAGTCCGACAAGGCCATAGTTTTTGAACAAAAGACCATAGAATGATATGGGTTCAATTCCTACCCATGTCCTACGCGATATAAAGGTTAATTCATATTTATTTTAAATAAATAATTATTTAAGATGAACTATTATTGTTACTTATTATAGATTAGTGAATGTTGTTTTTAAGAGATAAATATTTAGACTTGTTATTCTTTTATGAGCTTGAAGATCTGTTAAAAAGTTATCTAAGTGCATTAATCATCAATGATAATTTCTTGATATTCCTTAAATATGGTAATGGATTTGTTGGAAACGTTAAAATAACAAACCAAGAATGTATTCTTTTATAGAAATGTATCAAGAATTACCCAACATTCTAAAAGCGATAAAACAATTGTTGTCCTAATATCTTAATTTTCGTTGAGCTGATGGCCATTTAATTCATGGAAGATTTATGAATTTAAGGCCCTAAATATTACTTGGTTAATTTAATTGATTTTTATTAATGAACTCAATTACTCCCTATACATATTTATGTTTTCCCTCCTTGTCCAATCATCACTCCCAAGATTATGTTCTCTTGTGAGGAAACCCAGTTATACTTTAATTAGCGTAACTATTATGGTTCCAAATATCACTTTTTAAGGGATGTTTTATTATCCATTTTTACTATGTGGGTTTATATTAATGAAAATTTAATGTATTAAACATTTTATAAACCAGTTGAATTTCTAGGTCGCAATATATTTTAAGGGGGTAGATTGTAACACTCTGAGATTTTGAGAATTATTATTTTTTGAATTAATTTATATTTCAATATTATTCCTTTCAAATGACAATGTAATTATATATATATATATATTAAAACTATAATTCAAACATTCCTTTAACATATAATACCAACATGGCTTGCGCAACAACCATCACTGGCTTGGCGTACAAGGTACGCAACACCGAGTTTCTATGAAACATATCATTTTATTAGATTAATTATAAAAATAAGATTATTATAACCTAGAAATTAATATTATTAAAATATTCTATTCAAATATTTTTTTAGATAAATAAAATAAATTTAAAATGAAATATAAAATGTTTGGTAAAGTCCTTTTATGTTAAAAATATTGTTTTCTTGAATGAAACAATTTAAATAATAAAATTAATTTTATGCACATTTATAAATTGAATTTGATAAGATAAAATTAATTATTGAATTCATAATGTTGAAATTATCATAGGATAAATTTTTGGTATATTTCTAAGAAACATAATTTTTTGATAAATAATGAAAATTACTGCTTTTTAGTTACAAACTGCATTTTTGTGTAATTATCTATTAATGCTAGATGATATTATAAATATGTTTTAAGGTAACATTAGAAATTTATTACATATATTAATATAATTTATTTCATTATAAACAATTTCAATTTCAAACTAAATATAAACTAAATACCAACATTTGAACTATTTCTTACTTTAAAGTAATGTTATTTCATCTGTTTTGCAAGATTAACATTAATCATTATTTTTCTGCTTCTTTGATTTGAATTTAAAATTTCCAACATAAAAATTTTTATTCATTATAATGTTTATTTTTTAATTATACCATATAAATTTTTACCAAGATGATAAGAAAAATTGATCAAAAGTAGTCACATTGTTTAGGGCCATAATATGCATAATTCGGGACTAAACCTCAAAATTAAGGGCCCAAATATCCTAAAATATTTTCCAAATACAATTTTATGCCCATAGTTCATCAATAAACCATAATTTATTTTTTTTGGGTTGGTTTGGTATGTCCATTGTTTTGTAATAACATCTTCACACATAATTGTTTTCATAACATTACATGTGACTCCTTTTCCATCCCTATAAAAGGCCACTACATATACTAATTCCTCATAAATCTCAATCCTTTTATGATCATACACGATCTTCCGAAGTAGAATCCCAACAATAATACCTTCTAATTTGAATCACCACTTTGGGGAGAATCCCTCTCAATAAAACCTTTTGGTTAAAAAAAAGGAGTTACCAAATTTAGGGGTAATGTCATCTCTGAAGCTCCTTTATTTTCTTTCCCCACCACCTCCACTATATTTATTTCATTCTTTTGTAAAAAACATATATCCCCCCTACAAAAGGATTTTGTTATTCAATATTTTTTTAACTACACCTACACACACCTCCATATAATGGATGTTCAATGTAATATTTCTTAGTATGCAGAACTACTTCTTCATGGAGCGATGATTGTACATTTTTAATTTACCACCAATCATAATGGCCGTTATGTGGAAAATTTATTAATATATATAATATATTAGGATTATTATGTATTTAATTTTTTATATTCCTTTTAAAACACATATTTTTTCTATTTCCATTTGGTGTTAATGTGATAATCTCATTTGAGGAAGTGTGCCCTACCACCCCCTTTAAGAGATGTGATTCGTTCGCACACCACGTTGGTTTTATTAAGGATGGGTATAATGAACATATATGATATATAAGATATATTCATGCTAATTTAATAATTATATTCAAAAATACATATATATATATATATATATATATGAATACAAACTTATATATACATATTTCATTTACTTATTTTCTTTCAATGTTATAATAAAAATGGAAACAACATTCTTGTGTACGCACAACTTACTATGTCCATGAACAGTGCATTCCATTTTGTAAATATATATTCTATAATTTATTATAATATTCATATTCTATATATTAATTTTATTTATATCATGATCTAAATTCTGGAATCATGATATAAGTATATAGACCAACCATGTAACAAATTAAGACACATGTGAATAACCAAGAAAATATAACCTGAAGTGAGACTTTAATATGTAATAATTAACAATAGGGTAATACAATGTTATAATAAAACCATATATATTAATATATGTAATATTATTATTTTTTAAATGGTTTATAATAAATTCATATTAATTATAAAGGAATCTTGTACAAGTACAGATAGAGTGAAGAAATAATGTTAAGGGAGTCCACCTCACTTTTAATTTCTGTGATATAAATGATATGTTTTCAACTATTTCCTTCTTTGTGGTGTATATACTATCAATTATTGAATTATAATTATATTATAAATAATTTTATATGTATTCACATTCACATTTAAATATAATTCATTCATGGGGATTAATTTTTAAAATTTTCCAACTCGGTAAAATAGTTTTTTCTCAATTTTCTTTTTTTGAGACTCATGTTTTGTTTAAAAAACATCCATTTATATAAGTAGTATATAAACAAATTTTACATGTAATATCATGAATATAAATCATTTAATGATATCTTCATATTATTTTCATTTCCTATATTTCATGTAATGTTCGATCAAATGATCCAAATTTATTAATGTTTATTGAGAAAATATCATCATTTTTTCATAGTGTTTATGTTTATGCTTCATTGATAAAATATTATGATCCTTGTCTCAAGGAAATTAAATAATTTTCTAAATTTTTTTTTTCTATGATATAATCATGTATTAGTACCATATTTAACTCTTTCATACATTATATATTTTAAAATTTATTTTTAAGAAATCATGACTATACAATTTCTTCAATCAGAAATATTTTTTTTCTAAAAATGATTTTCAAGAATATTATACCATTATCCTATATGAATTTAATGAAAATTTAAAATTTTATCATTAACTAATCTCTTCAATTTATCTTCTTGTCTCTTTCTGAATAAGAAATTCCTTTTAACCTTTTTACCATGTAAAGGGAATGTTATGTTTTTACACTATACGACATGTACATATTTTCCCACCTTCATTCTATTGAATATTCCCTTTCATTTTTAAAGGTATAATATTTTAAAAAAATTAAAAGTAATTTTCAATTCAAAATATTTTAAATATGGTTTCATGTATTATTTATATGATTTCATGGTATATTCTGAGAATTTTTTTAATAGTTTTATGTATTTACATGCCTTCTTCAATGAAGAAAGTATTTTTTTCCCCCAAGAATTTTTTTAATGTTATTTTAAAAATATTTTCCATATAGTATGACATCTATTGATGTTACTCAATCCCTTTTTGTAGATTATTTAAATGTTCCATTCATATTATTTCTATGAATGGGTCATTCTTAATGTCATGGTCTTTATGAAACCTATTTTTCTGCCATGGGTTATATGTTTATGAAATCCATTTCTCTTTCAAGAGTTATTATTCTATGAAATTCTTATTAAACATATTTTTTTTCATAGGTTATAATGTGATGAAATGATAATGATACACATTTCTTTTTATTGGTCTTGATTTTATGCTTATAATATCTATACCTTTTTATGGGTCAGGATGTGATAATTGTTTTATTATCCGATGTCACATGTGTGAATGATTTATCTATGAGATTGGTGGGACCTATATCTCCCTCCAAATAATTGGGTAATGATATGTTTTATATGAGATCAAAGTGTATATTGGACGCATCCCAATCTAAAAAATAACACGGTTTTTGGGGTTACAACCCAATCCCAAAAAGAAATAGGGTGTTTGAGTATAAGATCAATCCCAAAAAGAGAGAGGGTGTTTAGGTTGTAGTCCAAGCCCAAAAATAATAAATGTATATATCTTGTAGACTAAGACTAAATTATAGAGAATACATGGGTAGGAGACTATTACCTAAATCATGTAGGTACATGGGTTTTTGCCCACACCTAAAAGAAAGTGGGTCCAGATGTTGTATCCCAAGCCAAAAACAATGTTGGTACACTAGTTTGAATCGCAAGACCAATGTAAGTACATGGGTCATAGCCCAATCCTATCATGTTATAATGGTTTGGTAGGTAGCAATTAATTAAAAGTTTTAATTCATATATGTATGCTACCAATCATATTTCTTATTCTTTAGTTATGATTTCTGGGCTCATGAGCACATGAGCCTCAGCCCGGTTGGTGAGGACTCTTAAGTGCATCCAGGGGACGTGGGATCAAATACACTAGGTGGCCTAATTTTCAGGTTAATATAGCAGAATTGTAGCAGGTATTATAGCAGGAACTATTGTAGGCACTTTTTGGCACTGTATCATATGGGAATTTTCCCATGTTTGGCCCTTTAGGTCATCGATTGGGTCCTCATGTCCTCTTAGGCCTTCAGGACACCCAATCCTTCGGGCTAGTAAGGCATTCAGACCACCTCAAGGAATTTGGCCCACCGTGAAGTGAAGATAAAAACCAAACAACATACATAGAACAAGCTCTATAAAGATGATATGAAAGGATCATTCACAACAACAGAAGCTACATGGATTTCAATAATGATAAGGTATGCACCTTCCATTAGGACAATCTTTTTCATGCATGAGATAGCCTAGTAGAACAACCATGTGAAGGTGGATAGTTGATTTCATGATGATGATGCTGGTGAGGAGTAGTTCCAAGTAGTTATTCTGGGTTGTATATAATGTTTGAAGCCTACGGGCAATGAATTTCTCTAAGTCTTATGAGCCATGTAATACTTATGACTACGGTACTTGTAATGGTTCCAACTCACCCCTTGATAGGTGGATTATCAAAATCAATACAAAAATGAAAGCCTTTGGGCCATTGGATGGATGGAGGGCTCATGATGTTTATTTATTTTTGATTCATGTCTTATGAACTGCCAATATTTATCCCATATCTCATCTTAATGACCTTTAATATGTAGTGTATGATCTACTAATGTTAGGATCACATTATTATTCTATTATTTTCATGTTTATGATTATATATCTCCTTTTTTTACCCTTTCTGAGCATCTGAGATCACCCCTTTCATATGATTCATTTCCCCAAGTAACGAAGAATTTTTTTTATAGTAGTGTTATATGTGTAGATATTTATGGGAGATATTGAAGATGTTTCACTCAGATAGATGATTTTTTATAGTTTCCAAATACACTAAACAATTATGGTGCTCTAGAATATATTTATTGGATTTTACTAATTATTAATACAAAACGATGTAATATCCTTTTATGTTATGACTCGGTCACTATAATACATCATTTTTATCATATTGATTCACATCAGTGAATATTAATAGTAATTAGTGGAAAGATAATAAATCATAATTGGAAATGAAAAAATTAAAGCAAATGTAACAACATAAATAATATATAATCACATGAATAATAATAATTATGTGATGCTACACGAAAATGAGGATTACATGGTAAATAGGGTTGCATGATTACATAGTATGTTATAAAAATAATATAAAAGGCCCAAAATATCTCATATAGAATCATAATTATAATATCATCCCATGAACCCATACACTGTATTAGTATAGAAAATAAAATTTCCGTATGTGGGAACATTCCTTCTTTCTTACCTAAATCAAGGATGTTTTTATAGGTACTAATCAGCAACCCGAACATGCTGCGAGTAAAACTCAACATACCATAACATTAGATGTGTATAAAAAAATAATCATTCCATGTAATAAATAATAATGTGAAGGTATAACATGGATAATATGTATGATAATAATATGATACAATGGAGTACGCAAGTACAATTTGTTTCAGTGGAATTATTGGAATGAAAATAAAAATAAAATTATGATATATAATGTAGAATTTAATTCATACACATGTCATACCAAGATTCATGTCAACATGGGTTGGGCCCAAATTTCATAAAACAAGGTGGCCTCCTGAGTTCCACGGTCCTCTTCTGATGTAAACATAGAAATAAGTATCCCTACATTGATCCACGAACCATGGGCCCATGGTGACGAATACCCATCGAGTCCCAAGTGCATTCCCTCGACAACAGAGTATATAACATAGGTGGATACCAAATAATAAATCTAATGTGATACAATAGATAAAGATGGATGAATATATTCCAATCCAACCAATAAATAAATATATATAAAAGGGTTTTCAGACCAATACTACAATAACCCACTTTGGTTCTATACATTGTTATCCAATGTTAAGAAAATTATGTAAAATATTCTGAGTTATGTTAGTTTCTATGTCATACTACAATTATATCTATGATGTATTCATATAATATAACAAAATCCATCTCGATTCAAAGTTTCCCTAAATTTTATTTCTCTTCCATTTCCATTTATAAACAAAAACATACCTAAGAGGAATTCAACATATAATAAATACTTTTAATCTTATATATTATCCAATTTTGAATGTATATCTCAAGACACCCCAAAGGGGGTTTCTTAATCATAGACATTTAAATGAACCATCAAAAAGGTGTGGATCAGGTTGAGTTCAGAAACCACCATCCATGTCATGGGAATAAGGTGCATCAAGATCATGGATTCAATATTTTTTATAAGTGTTGTAGATTTTACAAATGTAAAACCCAGAAGTACTGAAATGTGGAACTACGAAACAAGATATAAACATCAATACATTTGACCAAATTGTATATACCACCTTCTTTATACCTGTAGTCAACTCCTCATTGAGTATTTTAATGTAAATTGGTCATTAATGGATAAAAGATAATAAATAGGGAAATTACCTTATAATTGGTAGTATTATGTCACATGTAAATAAAATTAAAATAAGTAAATGAAACATAGAAATTAAAAAAGAGGATTGAGGGTCATATCAAGGGTAATATAGAAATATAATCACTAGAAAAAACATACATAGTTATTGCGAGTTATATTCAACTATAGATAGAGATGAGGATCCCCAAATGATTTTTTAGTGGTTGTGTGTTTGTGGAAAATAATAGGCAGAACGGTGGTTAAAGGATAAAGGGGTAAAATCATAATTAATAACATTTTAATGGGTATGGTGGATTTGTCACACAGGTGGAAAAACTATGTTCTATCCTTATGTCATTATTTTTCAAGAGAATACATACCATTCAAGGGTTAAGAGAACGGATAGAAATACTGTATATATATCAACGTTTTTTAATACGTTATTATTAAAAAATTATAATTATAAACAATATAATTGAGTTACAAAACCAAGATACAATGTTTTAGTGTCTTTAGAAACCCTGAAAATAAAAAAAAAATTAAAAAAAATGTAAACATTTATATAATTCCATTACCCCTACCTTCTTATTAGCCCTTGAATTCACCTTATAACAAGTAGTCACTTGTGGTAATTCATCATAGAAAGATGTGATCTAAAAACTAGTAAGAGGATAGAAAATAACATGAAACCAAATAATATAGTGTGATTATAATCATAACATTGTCATCATAATCATGAGATGAATCATTATATAAATTGATGGAATTTGGTGATGCATAAAACTAAAACCACATGTCATAGTGGACAACTACCACACAAATGTCTTCCCACGGAGGTTTGCCTTCAATATTTTGGGGTTCAACTTAGTTCAAGATGTACGATTTGCCACCAACATAGAGAAGACATAAATCATTTGTTTTTTTCCTCCACAACTGCATCCGCTCTTTGGAATTTTGTTACTGACATTTTTGACTGCAGATAGTTAATTGCTGACTCTATTTTCTCTCTTCTCAAATCCTGTGTGGAGATTAATCTTTCGCCGCAGATTAAAAACCTCTTCCCTTCTGCTGTTGCAGAGCTTTTTCATGTTATCTGATATGATAGAAATGATATTTTTCACAATGGTGTCTCATTAAATCTAAATGCAGGTTGCTCAAGAATTCTGATGGCTACTAGGGATGTGTCCACTCTTCAGAATTCCAAATGTGATAACTTGGTTGGTGACATTGGCATTCTTTGTCGGCTCAGTATTAAAGGGAACTACAATGAGATGAAGCGTCCTTTTGAAGTATTCTGGCAGACTCCGTTACCTGGCTAGATAAAGATCAATGTTGATGGAGCCTCGAATGGAAACCCTGGTCCCGCGGGTTGTGGATCCATCTCCAGAGACTATCTTTTTCATTTTTATGGCTACTTTTTTGGTAGTTGTGGTTCTACCTCTGTGTTGGAGGCGGAGATGTTGGCGGTGATCTATGCGATCAACTTTGTTAAATTAAAGGGCTGGCACAATATCTGGATTGAGAGTGACTCCACCACCATCATCAAAGCCATTTGGAATGGTGTGGTTCATCTTGCCTGGCCTCTCACATCGCGCTGGAAAATCTGCCTTAGTTCTCTACAAGAAATCAGATACATTGCCACCCACACTTACAGGGAAGCCAACAAGGTGGAGGATGGGCTTACTAACAAAGGGATTAACCAGGCCATTACGTGGAGTGATACTTTGCTGGATGATCTCCTCCCTTTTCTATGAAAGAGATTGTAATAAAATTTCCTATTTTTGACTTTTATAATTCTCTTATTTTTTTTAATAATATTTTGTGTCTTGGTCTCTGACCAGGACATTGACTTTAAAAAAACATCATAATATTTACATTACGCTATATAATTCTAGGTTGACCTGTCGCATAATAAGATTTTCATTATCATGCATGACGCATAGAATGCATATCAATATTGGGAATAAAATAACACATAGAAAGGAATGGGTTTCCTTAATAAATCATACATTAATAAACATTGGGTTCCTAAATTAAATAGGGAATGTCATACTTGAAATAAGAATCATCCATCTTTATTGAAGAAGAAACAATCTAGAGAAGTGAAAGGTGTAGTTTTTTTGAAAGAATAGTTCTTTTGGAAAACATTGTATCTGTAATAAATTCAATTAGAAATAATATTTTTTTTAAAAAAGTAATATAATGATGATTAAATGATATTTAAGGAACATTCATACAGAAAATGTAATTATGGTTGGAAAACCCAAAGAAAGAGAGTTGGGTTTGATAATTTCCCTTAACTTTGGTCTGAAAGACTTCATCATATTAATATACTATATAATATCAATGTATTAATATAATAAAAAAATAAATAACCTTTTATTAATTATTTTGATTCATTTTTGTTTTAATATGTTCATTTCTCTGAATTTTGAGGAGTTACAGCGTTTAACTTCGTCATTCAGGTGCATTAATTTTCGTTGTTTCCACAATTGGTTCACTTATATACATGACTGGATGATCGTGTAAAATTATGATAAATTTTAGAAAATTGCATTATATGATATTAATAATTTTAAAAATTTTAAATTGATGTTATAATTATTTTTAATGGTATGATGATAAATCATTAGATAAAATTTAATGTTATACATTTTATGTTATTTTTGCGGTTTTTTGATCATAATGAACTCGTTTTTTAATCATTTAGTATTATGAGTGTATATTAGTTCCATAAAAAACAAGTTTGTAAAATAAATATCAAAATATGATTCATCCATTATATGGATTTATTTAAATCCTATAAGAAATAAATGGGTGATGAATGCTCATCACCCATAATGTCGGTAAATTGACCCATCACGAGTGGCGATTTCATTTTTTGCATAAAAGTAAGAGAGGAGGTATAATTTTAATGATGGGTATTACATTAAAATGATATAACTAATGTAAATTTTAGGTTCTATATTTATCCTTACTTTTGGATTAGGGAAGGTTAGGGGAGAATAAAAAAATATAAATAAATTAAAAGAAAATAAATAAAAAAGGAAGAATTTATAACATCTTAAATATATCCTCCTTGAGAACCACATTAAGGAAACAATTTTGGACATTTGAGGTGACCAATATCTCCTCGATGTTGGGGAGGTTCTAGGGAAGAGTATTGGGAAGAATTTTCACAAGAATTGGTATTAGGAGGTGTAAGGAAATGTGGTGGTGAGGGGTGGTACTTATAGCGGGGGAGAGTTGTGTTTTTTCATTATTGTATTCATTTTTCATTGTTTTTTATTGAGACTATTAGTTTTATAATAATTATCTCCACATATAGGAAATTAATGAGTTTGAGTTCTATATTTTGTGATTACATCATCTTTACACCATCTAGGACTCCAAAATTCATGTATTTATCTTTTATAATAAATTATCATATTTCACTATTAATAAGAAATTCATGTATTTTAGAAAAATTAAAAAAAAAATTATTTGTAGAATAAAAGAATGATCTCTATTTTCTACATAAAATTCTCCAAATATGATTTAATTAATATTTATTTAAAATCATCATTTACTTTGAAAATATAGATTTTAAAATTATAGATGATTTTATAAACATTTTAAAAAATGACTAAGGCATCAAGAAATTATCTTGAAATCATTGGAAAACAAAATATTAATTTATCAATACACTTTATATAAATTAATTTTAATTTAAATGAATAAATAGATCTATAAACTATAATGAACTATTTTTGACTTAGAAGAATGAAAACACATAATTTAAAATTTCTAATACATTTATTAACTTATACAATGATATAATTATATCATATAATCATTTATATGATTCCAATATTTTATGAATACGTTCATGGGTGATGATACTATTCATTTGGCCAGTTTACTATTAATAAGGGTTATATTATTATTCCAATGTTCAGGTTACATTTTCATTTGTATTGGATACTTAACTAATCGAAAAACATATTATTTAAATAATTATTTTTTAATAAAGTATTTGTTATAGTAAAATAGTGATTATATGTGATTTATGTTATATTAAATTACTATAATAAGGGAGAAATTACATTGAATAATGTTTGGGTCGTTACATTCTTCCCCCTTTTGGAATTTCTCTCACAAAATTTCATTTTACATAATCTCGTGAGGATACTTCTCCTTCATTTTCTCCTCTAGTTCCCATGTTTTGTCATCGTACATATGGTTCCTCCAAAACAATTTTCAAGAATGGTTTTCTTGTTTTGTATAACCTTATCACTCTTGACTAGAATAATTATTTTATTCTCCTCATAGGAGACATTATCATCTAGCTATACCCCCTCTGAGTGCAGTACATGTGAATGGCCTGGTATATACATTCTCATGAGCGATATAAGGATCACATCCTAAAAATGAGCAATATTTGGTGGATGTGAAATAATATAGGCAATTCCTCTAATGTGATCAAATACCATAATGGGGCCAATATAACTTGGGATTAGATTTCCATTACATTCAAACAACATTACTCTCTTCCATGGTGATATTCAAAGGATGAATTTATCTCCAAAATAAAACTCCATGTGCCCTCAACAGTTGTCATCATTACCCATTTGAAGACTCTGGGTATCATTGATATGTTTCTTGAAGGCTTGAACCTTCTCTATAATCTATTTTACAATATCATGTATATGTATCTTTCATTCACTAACTTCATCCTAACTGGTTGGAGTTCTACATTGTTTTCCATATATAGATTCATATAGACTCATATGAATACTTGAATGAAAGATATTATTTTAATGTGTCTCAACCAATGTAGAAGCTTGCCCCCATCCCCCAGTGAATTCAATAAAAGAGGCTCCGATCATATAATTGGGAATTTGAATAGTCTTTTCATATTAATAAATTTTTTTAGTGGTGATAGGTCTTCCTAAAATTTTATTTTGTACTCAAATAATGATGAAGAATCCTTTATAATTTATGTCTGAACCTAGAATCATGATAAAATAAAATAGATTATGGAACCCTATGTAGTTTCACCACTTCATTCACATATATATTTCCATGTTTTTCAAGTGATAAATCTTCTCGAATAGAGATAAAGTGGTTAGTCTTGGATTGTCAGTCCACCACAACACGAATCACATTATTTCAATTTGATGTTGTTAAGATACACTTAAAAAGTTCATTAGTATCATTCTCCCATTTCCAGATGGGTATATATAATGGTTGCATCATCACTTTGGTCTTCTATCACCTAGCTTTAAATTGCTGACGTATCATGCTCATTGAGATATATTCCAAAATATGCGGCATCATGTTGTCCCACCACAAGTGTTCTCTAAGGTCATGGTACGTTTTCTTATATCCAATATGGGTAGAGAACATTGATCTATGTGCATTATATAATAACTCCTAATTTATCCCAATAATGAAGGCACACCAAGCCTTGTTACAAATTGAATCACACCATTATCATCGATATGGAAGTCTTTATGATTTCTATTCATTTCTGCATTCACTTTATATGGTAAATCTTAATCATCCTATTCTCCATCCATAATATACACTTTTATAGATTGTAAGGAAAACAATTGTTCAAGGTAGGATTTATTCTTTACTGTTATGATTTCCAAATCCATCCTTTTCATTTATAAGAGTATAGGGTCTTACTCAATCCGCAACGTAGATAGAGTAGTAGGTCCTTTTTTCCAATATCATTGACTACTTTATTTTCCATTCTAGAATGATATTGAATAGAAAAATAATAATACCTGAAAAGATCCCGCCATCCCCTTTGTCGCATGTTTTTCACCTTTTGTGTTAATATATAATTTAGTCTCTTGTGATTGGTATAAATGTGACAGTTCTCACCATAGAGGTAGTTCCCCCATAAGGAAAAAATCATAGCATCAAGAAACAGATCATGTGTCAGGCAATTATGATCATGGATCTTAAACTATCATGATGCACAGGCTATCAAAGTAAAAATTTTCATTAACACATAACCCATGAAATTTATTGGAACATCATTGTATATCACAAAACATTCTCTACTTTTTTGTAATGTGTATAGGTGTAGTGATCAAACTTTTAGTTAAATCCATGAAGCATTCATAAAATTATTCCATAGAGAACCACTTTACCATCTCCCATGTTATCTTAGTTAAATTGCTTTAATTTCTTGAGATATTTTTCACAAAATGTCAGTTGTACCCTGAAAATCCATGAAAAATGCCTATTTCTCTAACACTATAGGGTATGTTCCATTACTAAATTGCTTTTTTTTAATGGTCCAACGAAATTCCCTAGCATGTTATCCCATGTACCAATAATATGAATTACTCAATCAAAAATTCACACATAATGAACTTGGTGTAAAATTTATCCTTTATCAATATTAGTAACACAATCCTTACATTATATTTGTGTTCCCCCTTGACCTTGGAATAGATGAGAATTTCTTGGATAAACACTACCACGAATTTTTCCAGGTGATTTCTAAAAACTATAGTCACCAAATACAGAAATATTTCAAGGAAATTATTATTTTTGAGGGGTATCATGAAAAACACAGAGTGCCCATACCTGGTACAAAATTAAGTCTTCAAAATATATTTATTCTTAACCTTTAACTGATGATATCCATAATTTATATCCACCCTTTATATGTATTGTTCTCCTTCTAGATGATTAAAAATTTCATCAATCCTTGTAATATGATACTTTTCAATATTTTGTCCTTTTTGAGCTCTTGGTAATCGATACATTACCGCATTGATCCATCTTTCTTCTTCATTAAGGGTACTAGTGCACCCTAAGTTGATGAACTAGGGAATATGAACCCTTTGTCCAAATTCTATTGTAGTTGATTCTTTAACTCCTCCAGTTATATAGGATCCATACTAAAAGGATAGTTTGAGATAGGAGTTGCACTAGTTATGTGTTCTATTGTGTACTCTGTCTCATGATCTAGGATAATTCTTGGTAAATCATCATAAAATACTTTACTATGTTACCTCATAATAAGAATTACTCATAATTTGATAACTTACCTTGAATAAACTATATGAGACAACTACCCATGTTAATGGATTTTCCCGAATTAAATCAGGATGTTCTTTTAATTTTTCGAGAGTCTTGAGAAGAATTGTACTAAGAAAATATATTTCCCTTTTCTTACAGTTTATATGTGATTTATATATCAAGATATAATCAATTCACATTATTTCATCACATTACACAAAGAAAACTATCATGATATTCACTGGATGAATCATCCCACCTATTCCAATAGGATAAGAGTCCATCTCTTGTGTTTCAATGATTTCCCCACATGGTGTTTTTATAGACATATCTACATTAGGATTTTGGGGAATTGTTTAAATAGTTTTGTAAACATGAATGATATAAAAGAATTCAATTAACCAGAATAAAATAATATTTTTTCTATTCCGAGGTGAATATGAAGTATAACATGCTTTAATTTTTTTTCTTCCTCCACTAAAGAAATAGTTATTGAAAAACCATTTCATTGATCCTTTGGATTTTGTGGTTGTTGATGTTGATTACCCTAAAGTACTCAAGGTTTAGTGCACTCTATTTCATTATACCCATTTTCCCTACAGTTATAACATTTGACCACATGTGGTTCTCTCATTTCCTCCAGCACATTTTCCTGTTTCCTCATGTATTTTTTAAAGTCATGATATTAGTGGCCTTCACATTCTAACATGAACTGTTTCCCCATCCCATTGATCATGTTCCCATTATGGTTCTGCCTAATTTTTTTAACATGTAGGTGGTTAAGTTTTTATTCCAACTCTCTCATTATATCCTCTATCATGAATATACATCTTTTCTTTCGTATAAAAATAGAAATTTGACCATTCCCAAAATCTATCTCCATAATGAGATAACTTCTAAAAACTCTACATAACTCCCAATTTCTGGATTTTTTATAGCCATTTGAATGATTGGTTTTAATCCGAAAAATAATCTATCAATTTTACTATCATTGTTGATAAGAAAACCCAAAGCGTACTATGAATGCCATGTGAAATTATCTTCAAATGATGTGAATCATTTTCATTCCTTCTTCTTCGGCTATATGAATTATTTTTTCTTAAATGTTCAATTATTTCAAGGTAAATACTTGTAATGAAACATTATCTTAAAGTATTCCCAATTTCACTCTATAATTAAATCCTTCAGCTTGGTGTTATTAATCAATACCAACAATGGATAAGCCTATTAATCTAATCGGAAAATGACTATAGTAACCATATCCATATCAAAACAGTTATATACAAAAATATCCTCTCTATTGAGTAGACCAACTATTACATGAATAATGGATCAAAATTTCCCCTAGGGTTGGTGTTCATTGCCACATAAAATACTAAATAGCCAGTTTCTCAACATTAGGAGAAGGAATAAATTACAAAATATTTAGATTATTTTTCATAACCTGAGAAAGGTGGGATATCATCACTATGAAATTTTTAACTCCACCCCCATGGAATTAGGGATGTCATTTGAGCAATTGCTGCATTTTCCCTAAGATGAATTATCTTCCTAGTTTCTCCAAGTTCTCCCCATATTCTAAAATATAAATGGTTAGAAAAAAATAATTATTCAAAAATTCAAGAATAAATTATTATTTTTCTTTATGTAATTAAATCTAATTGAATATCTTTTGGGATTTCTATGTTTTTCATTTTTTAATGAATAGATTCTGGGGTTCGTAATTATACATAGTTTCATAATAAGGGTTTTCAATATGGTTATATAATGATTGTTTACAAAATAGAAAACTATGCTCTGATACAAACTAGTGTGACACTTATTTTTCTTACATTATTATTACATCATTCTAATCATATATTACATAGTTGAGTTACATAAACAAGATCCAACTATTTAGTGTCTTTTGAAAATTATGACCATAGATATCATTTACAAAATAAAGCATACATAAAAGAAAGGTGTGAGGTAAATGACTTGTAAGATGATAGAAAATAACTTGCAAATAAATATCATGGGATGATAATAATTATAACTTCATCATAATAATCGTGACATGAATCATTATATAAAGGCATGAAATGTTCAGGTATAAAAATGAAACATCATGTTTTAGTGGTCAACTACCACACATAGTTTCAAAAAAAGATAGAATCATATTCATACATATTTCAATTTCCACACGAGATAAATCACAATACTCAATGAGTTGGATAACTCAATAATTCTTTTGCACACTTCACTTGATAACGTTTACATTACGTTGTACAATTCTAGGGGCACCCATCACATCCTAACATTTACATTATCATGACCGCCACATAGAGAATATATTATTATTGGATATAAAGTAACCCATGGAAATTAATGAGTTTAAAATCATAAAAAATATATTCATAAACTTTGGGTTCCCAAATTAAAAAAAATAACATACTTGTATAAGAAAAATCAATCATGAGTGAATAAGAAACAATATCAGGTAGTAAAAGGTGTGTTTTTAAAAAAACTATCTTTTTCATACAGTAAAGTTGAAAAAAAAATTAATTTAAAAAAATTAATATAATTATGTATAAATTATATTAAATGAAAATCCATACTGAAAATGAGGTGAAATATGGAAACCCCAATGAAAGAGAGTTGGGTTTAAGAATTACCCTTACCTTTGGTATGAATGCTTTCAAACCCTAAGTATCATATATAATCATATATTATTGATTAATTAACAAATAATTAACTTTTTATATGATAATTGTATACATTATGTTCTTATTATGTTCATTTATAGGCTTTTATATTAGTTATAGAGTTTGATTTTTTTATTCAAGAGAATTCGTTTCATGGCTATTCATGATCGGTTCACTTGTATAGATGAATTGAAGTTTCTGTAAAATTTACTTAAATATCCAAAATTGTTATTATATGTTATTAATGATATTGCATAAGATTTAATGATTTTATATAGGAATTTTTTATATGTTATAAGGATAAATTGTTATATAAGAGTTCATGGCGATTGTCTTAGATTAATTTAGGCAGTTTTTCAATCACAACAAACTCGTTCTATTTTATCATTTAATGTTATGTGTATATGTTAGATATATAAAATAAATATGTTAGTAACATAAATTAAAAAATTATTTTAATCCCTTTTATTGGTTATTTGATCATCTATGGAGGCATTAAAGGATAATGAAACTGAATTAACCATGAGGTTGGTAAATTGGCACATTGCGGGTCAAGATCTCGATTTTAAAATAAAATAGATTGCGATGGAATAGTTAAATGATTTTTCATCTATTTAAATGTTATAATAAATGAATATTTTATTTTATAGATTTATCATTCCATTTGTATGAGGAGAGGTGATGAGAGAATAAGAAAAGAAAAATAATTTTAATGAAATTAAATGGAAAATGAAACAAAATTACAACTTCAGTCTCTCCTCCTTCAGAACCTCCATAGGGAAATGGTTTTAGTCTTCTAATGAGACCAAGAGCACATAGACGTGTGGTAGGGTATTGAGAAATGTATTTGATATACTTTTTACAGCGTTCAAAGCATTATATTGGGAAGGAAATGTAGTGGTGAAATGTGGTATTTATATTGGGGCCTTGGAGTGTTTTATCATTATTATATTAAATAATTTATAATATTGGATGAAGAATATGAATAGGTAGAGAATTATATCAAAATATATGAAAATAATGAATTATATTTCTCTATTTTGGGATTACATTTCCCTTACATCATCTATGAATCCATAAAACACATATTTCCCTTGTACTGTAAATTATCATATTTAACTATTCATTAAAAGTTCAACTAATTTAGAGAAATCCCAAAATGTCCCCCTAAAAATTTTTATGGGTAGAATTAGAAAATGAATTTTATGTTGAGAAATAAGTTTCCAATATAGATTAATGTAATTTTTATTTAACTCACTATTTACTTGGGAAATCATGATTTTAAAATTATAACTAAGTTTATAAAACATTAAAAAAATATAATTAAGGTCTCATAAAATTCTCTTAACATCATAAGACATAAATATATTATTTTTTAAAAAAAAATTATGAAAATAAGTTTTCATTTAAATTAATATATTTATCATTAAATTTTAATTAAATATTTATGATTTACATAAATTCTATCACATAATAAATAAATTTTTAACTAATTATTTAACTAGACTATGATATAATTATATCATAAATTAATTTGTAAGATTGATAAAAAAATATTTATACATTCATTGCTATGGTTATAATTCATTTGGAAGGTATAATATTCATAAGGATCATATTACTATTCTTAAGGTCATGTTATTATTTCATGGGTATTGGTTCGTTAACTTCTAGAAAAACAACTAATTTCATTAATTCCAAATTTAGAATGATTTCATTATAGTATATAAGTGATTTAATGTAATTTAAAAAATATTAAATTAATATAATAATGTATAAATTACATTGATAAATGTTTGGGTCATTACAGCATGTAGCTCATGCATACTCACTATCAAAAGGGCCCACATTTTTTCATTGTTTCTAGAAATTTTTTCATAATGTGCACATACTATAATTATCCCTTGTATAACATTTCTAAAACATTTATTATTATTATTTTTTTGAAAACCCATCATATGGATAAATAGACTTTGTGGAACCTCTTTATGTCACATATTATTGAGTCGCATGGATATGTTTAAACCTGCACTAACCATTCGGCTCACCCAATCGTACAAAAATTGTTAACATTATGCCATAAATATGCCTGAACTCCCTTGACACCTTCAATATATTCAATGGAATTTCCTTGCAGATAAAAATATGGATTCACACATAAATATAATGATCCATTCTTTCTATGGATAAATGGGATTTTATAATCATGATACCTACAAGATCAAAATAATGAACAATTATAATCAATAGTTAACTAATGAGTAATTTTATCTTCCATGTTAATACTAGTAAATATCTTAGGTGGATCATTAGTTTTCTTGTTATCAAGTAAAGCTAGATAAGTAAGATATCCCCAAATATTATTTTCTTACAAGTTAATGGAACTTTGAATTCCAAGTGATTCCATTTTGACTCACATGTAATTAGATATAATTATGGAAAAATGAATCCAGTACAAAGGGATTAAATAGAAGAATATTGTATAATATTTGTATAGTATATTACTATCAACAAGAATAAACAATAGGTACGTGATTGTAATCAAAATATTGTACTGGATCCCTTAGATAGGTAAATTTTATAGTAAAAATATAGTCAATGTGAGTTTCAGTTGTTGTAAATGAAAATATTGGGGTATGATATTACCGGAGAAGTGATATCTCAAAATATAATAAGGATAGATAAAACTTGATGAATCGTGCAGAACAACTTTTTTATGGAGACCCATTGATTCCTATGAATATATAGGAATTATTATCAATTGTTAAGAAAATTATCTTAACTGTCAATCCCACTACCCCTAAAAAATTAGATGGGGATGAATCTTGACTATGTAAATGAATGTGAGAAGTTCTTTAAAGAATTAATTAAGAGGCGAGTAACTACACATATTCAAACATTACACACTAGTGGGATATACGTTATTTAATCTATTGATGAGTACAATTATTTCTTAGTTTTTGTACTAAAAATGACAATGTGATAGTCTATTCTTCCAATCATGAAATGAACCATGACTTCAAATTCCCAAAGCCTCATACAGAATGGGCCACTGTGATCCTCACGCCCAATATTTGGTGACATTTTCTCTACATGGAGAAGTGTGATCGATATGTGGGAAATAATAGCCTCAAGTATTTATTCAAAAAATGAAATCTCAATATGAATAATATATGTTTATTAAAAATGATCTTGATTATAACTATTTTATCTATTACTATATCGGGATGTGGAACTAACTAGTAAATGATTTATGTAGAAATGATCCCACCAATTTCTCCAAAATAAAGATTGAAAAGAATCCAATCATTATATATAATACTATAATGGATACTGAAATCATAAAAAGAATTTCATCCTATCATTCTTATATAAAAACCCAGTCATCCAATCTAGAAAGGATATAGGAGGCCCAAAAAGTTGATGATGTTATTTTTAGAGAGGTAGTAAATATTTAAATGTTTAAAATTTGTAAAGAAAATTTTATAAAGTTTAAAATTTTAATATATGTCACCATTAAACTATATTTGAAGTTATATTTTATCAATATAGTTCAAATATCACACCACTCTATTAGTCAATGAATCACTGAGATATATAGAAAACTAAACATACACATATTGTGGCATAACATGAAGAAGGGGATTTTAGAGATTTTACCTCAAGGATTGTTATTCTTGAAATTAAATGATAAATTAACAATGTCTGACGTTATGATGAAACAATTGAATATATGATTATATAATTTAGAAGTCATAACCAATATTTTTTTCATAAGAACTCACAAGATAACTAAATATCATAATTATATTTGGGTTGTTGTCTGAAACCACACAAACTAATTGAATTTAATTATTATCATATAATATTTATTTTCTGAACATATCACATAAATATACAACATTTATGTTTTAAGAGTACATGGAGTACCACTTTTCCCTATATCTAATTGAGATGTAAGGATTACAAAATTGTTCTGGATAAAATTTTACCAATAATTGATAGAGAGAAGAGTTTTAGTACAAATTATTAAACATTGATGTACTTTCAATATGAGAGAATAATTAAAACTATATAGGATATCTTGATATCAAGTTCAATATGTTTCAAAAGGGTTCTTTTATCAACACCATAACTATGTAGAGTTTTAATTTATCAATATATTCCATTCTAGAAGTTAATGGGTACACTATGAGGCTCTATGTGGGAAGAGGTAAAAGATAGTTACAAAAATGGATGAAGTAAGAGTGTGGAATCTTCATATACACAATCAGAATATCTGATGGAAGATAAGTTTCAACCCTTTTATAATATTATTAAATCAAAACAATGATGAAGGAAAATATATACTTACAATCATAAATTAGTCATAGAATTATAGTTCAGAGTTAAGGTGTTACATCATATAATCATCACTGGATAAAATCATGAGGATTGAATAACGTAGAATCCTACATCCATGATACATTGACAACATGGATATCCTTAATAGCATAGGATTTGGTACATATTGATTAGAGAACCCATGTAAAATATATCTTGTACATTATGTATGCATTATATCCCTCTTGATGATATACCTAAAACACCATAACCATTTATTAATTCCAGAAGTGTTACCTTAAGAGAATGATCAATAATGGGATGACTAGCGAGTAAATATCATTGGTCATGGATACAATTTTTTATTAAACAATACAACTCAATCATCATAGTATTTGGTTGAAAACAAATGTTTGATGATGAATCATTAAATGAAAAATTAGTGATGATATATAAGTACCCTTATGTATCTTAGTTCACAAAATAAATTTTTAAGGATGGATTTTTTGATGGGGGAATGCTATAATGATCCAAATATTATAAATGAAATTTCATTCGGATTGAATAAAATTATTAATATGTAATGAAGTTATATAAACTACATGGACTATATTTATTTTTTAAATTTGGACCATTATAAAATATATATATAATTTTTCTATTTGGAATAAAAAAACATAACTATTTTTAAATTTTTTAATTCAATATTTCTATAATGACCATTATGTGGAAGAAATATTATTATTAATAATTAAATCTTATTTAGTTGGAAGTATTATTGAATAGCCTAGAGTAATAGGATCATGCATATGGAAGTACATTTATGAGAGCATCCAAGGGAGATGAAATCAATTGTATTTTCTCTTGACCAATCCAAAGACAAAAATATACAAATGAAACTTTAGCAAACAAAATTGTGAGATACGTTCAAGACTGTTGGGATCACCTCCCAATACATGTTCACTAACCAAACCATTTAATGTACTACCATTTCACACCATATATTTATATCATACACTTTTCTAATAAGGGGTTATGATTCCATATCTTTGTAGTACTAATTTTCATATTATTTATAAAATAATCCATATATTGATTAAATTTCAATAATACCTTTTTTTATATTCGTGATTATTAAATGGGATTGATAAAAATTTAATTTTGATATGAAGAATAAAAAATAGGTAATATATAATTTCAATGAAAAAAATCATAAGTCAAATATTTTGGAATTTTTTTATTATCATGTAATAGACTTATTAAATAATATTTTTTTACAAATAAATGTTAATATAATTTAATAAATCCCCATGAATGTTTTATAAGGGTCAAAAGAAATTCTATCTTAAAAGAAAATATTTTTAAATATTTGAATATTCAAATTTTAATTTCGAAATTATATTTTTAGAAAATTAATTTGGTTAAATAAATATCATTTTTAAAATTTTCACCTAAATTTTATACATTGCTGAATTATATATAATTTTCTATGACATACTAATTTTTCAGAAAAAAATAAATATCTAATAACTATAATTTTTTTTTATGAAATCATAATAGACCAAGTGTTTTGTAATAAATACTATAAAATTAATCCACATACAAAAATAGGTTTTCTATTTCATATTATTCTCATTTCTTTAATTTGAAAAAATTTAAAAACCTATAATGAATCCTACATAATCTGTATTATATTTTTGGGATTGAAAAATTAATAATAATAATGACACACTTCCACCACATGAATGGTGTTATTTTAATGAATTAAGTTCATGAAATAATGAAATATTTTAATCCACTCATAATTGGAAGAACCCAAGGGAAACATATGGGAATTTTTGTGTTTATTTTTTTATTACATAGAGTCCAACAACATTGTTTCAAACATTAATAATTATTCCCAACATATTTTTGTTAATATACTCAACAAACTCCCAAATCCACTTCAAAAAAAACCCTCCGATCTAAAATTTCATCTTCCTCTCCAAAAAATTCTCATTGTTTTCCCAATCTCTTAAGAAACACCACATAATCATTAAGAAGAACCCTCCAATATAATAGATTCTATTCCTCTTACTCTTTATTAATGTACATTTGATGTATTAAAACGTTTTTCCAATTGTTCATGATGGATTTTTTTATAAATCCGTTCTATATATTTATAATTTCCATATAAATAAATTTAAACATTAAAATAATTAATCCCTTCCATGAAACATTATGTACACTAGTTATGGTGTGGATTTTTTGTGCTTTTTCATGCCTATCAATTATGTTGTGAATAATCACACCAATTTCCACCCATGGGTATTATCATTGGTGTATATCTAATCCGTTATTTGGGATGTTTCATGTATTGAAAAAAAACGCTTAATAATTTGATAAAAATTGATTATATTTTTCTTTTCCTGTATGATTTCTGTGGAATAGAAATGCATGTACGCGGAATTAATGTAATTGTTGTGCCTAAAATTATATACCAATCAATTTTATTTGATGATTTTTTTTCTAAAAAGATACCATATATGGTTTATAGGATATTATCCTAAAAATATAACTTTAGAATATTTCATGGGTTTTACTTTACTTAGGCTTATCATCTCATGTTTTATGTTATGGTCACATTCCAATAATGAATTGATTTTGTCATATTATTTCAGGCATCAGTGTTCAATATTATGATTCTAACATTATTTCATCATATTATAACACTTATCCCATGTGTATTTATTTATATTTTTTATTCATTGATTATTATCATTTTGGGTTTTACCAATCACCACATAATCATATATGTTTCTATGTTATCTTATACAATATTAAAAGACAAAACATGAAATTTATATTATGAATTTTTAAATAATGATGTTTTACCCATGATTCATGATATTTTTCAATGAATATAATTTCCCAAAGACTATAGGGATCTCAATATTAAGATAATATGATATGTGTATATTTTTATAATAAATCATGAAATAATTTTTTGCAAATATATTGGTTTTCATACACTCAAAACATCATCGTGCGAAAATTAAACCCACCAATGCTTGTATATAATCCACCTCAAGTGGTATTCACTCCAAGAGAATGTAAATTATAACATATTTTAATTTAATTTACTTATTCAAAACAAATTCATTTAAATCACTTCACAGAACTATGACTAAATGACATAAAAACAAATCATGATTTTTACTGATGATTCACCATAATTAGAACTGCTGTTTTCTTCAAGTGAATCTCTTAAAAACACATAACCCATTGTATTTTATCATAGAATGGTTTTCCAAAAATTAAAATCAATGAATCCATGAATTATCAATTTCCATATTGAAATTCTTTGTGTCAAATGATATATGATGTGAGAGTATTATGATACCCAAATATAAGAGTATCTCTGGTCATTATTATATAGGGGAAAATGAAATTTGTAAGATTTCTCATATATGAGGATACATTATTCATTTAAAACAAATATTGATGAACTAATGGGTAGCATGATATTAGGGATTTTCTTTAGATTTTTCCATTTCTTATCATCAATGTATCTACATAATCATATCTTTTCCGGATTTACAATTGAGTTATCCTATGTTTCCCAATTGTTTCGTTAAACCATTGAAGAAATTTTTCCTAGAAAGATATTCCTCCATGTATCATCATAATAACTTTAAAAACCTTTTAGTGTTTTTTTACACATATTTATATCAAAAAATGTGAACTTGAATAAAAATATCATACTACAAATGATATATAACAACACATTGCCCTACTTTGGTGTCAAATTTCACCTAAACTGAACCATACAATCTTTCCTACTTAGATGAACATATAATTTGTATTCCAAACACAAAGATAAAAACAAAAATATCCCAGTACATAAATGGTATTCAAATAAACATACAGGATTTCAAAATGTTTATGAATAATTTCTTGGATTGTAGTTCGACGTATCAGTGTTTATAGATAACAATATTGGTGTTCCTAATGATGGACTCATTATGTGAGAACATTATCATAATTACTTGATATTATTTTTCATCAATTGTTATATTTATATTGAAATTTAATGTTTTTTATTCCCTAATATTCAAGGATATTTAGTCACATAATTAAAATGTTGGTTTGTGGAATGTATTTTTCATACATTTATAAATATTGAAAAAAATGATGAAGATTGTATGAATTTATGTGTCGAATATTTTGGAGAATATTTGAAAAGTTGAAGTAGGTTCACGTACTGAATATTTTTTAGGATTCATTCTTATATAAATTTTGGATAAATGATATCAATTCATGGTTTTTGATATGTATGTTTGTATAATGATAATTTTTTAACTGAAGAGTTATGTGGCTTAGATATCATATATATTATTTTTCTGAATCTATTGTGATTATAACCTAAGAGGATCCATCCTTATGATTACTATAAAAAATGATTAAAATTTAAATATATTATATTTGGATAACATTTTCATATTTTTGGTGAGTTCTGGTTCACATTAATGGAGTGTATGGATTATGATGAATTGTTGTATCCACAATTTGATTGAAGATTAAGGCATTCGATGAAAGAAAAAACATAAATAATATCTTATACATAAATGAAGGATCAAGATAAACTAAATAGGATTAATTAATTAATCTTTTGATCATGGTTTTAGTTGATTTAGCATTTTTGAGTTTCCATAAAAGTGATATCAATACACTCTTTTAATATTTCAATGAATACAGAAATGTTGTAGTGAAGATAGTTCTAAAAAATACATGTATGAGTCGTTTCAAACACCTTGTACAAGCCATTATACACTTTTTTATTGGTGTTTTAAATCTTTTTATGTATTATAAAATGATGATTTTAAACCATTATAAATAACCACATAGGTCACCTATGTACAATTTATTCAGATCATCAAATGAGTCATTATGAGTTCAGACATCTACAAATAGGTAATCAGAGTAATGTAATAATGCGACTTTATATTTCATTAAAACAATAATCCATACAATATAAGATGTTCATAAGAAATATTGATCTTATTATCATATAAACCATCTTAATTTGATGCAATATTCCTAAATCTATGCAGATTTCATATGATATTTTGATATAGTATGATATGAAATTCTTATAAGGTATTTCATCTTGTTAGATATCATTCTCATATAATATATTCTAAAAATTATTGTCCAAATATAGAGAGATAAAATTTATAAATTAGAGGGTGATTTAAGTTGGTATTCCATTATTCAACCATCTTGAAAAATATAGGCATATTATGATTCATGTAGAAAATAAATGGGATATTAACCGAGGAAGAAGTTTGTGCTATATTGAGTTCAACATTTTTGGATAAATTAACACAACATGGTTCATGTACATGCACATGTGGATAAATACTATTGAATTAATGCAATACTATTGAATTTTAAAAAACAATTAGACCTTCATATTTGAATATTGAGACTAATTAGAGAATGAAAAGTCATGAATAAGGGTAAAATAGGAGAATCAAAATGATTTTAAGGATGATATATATATTTGAATTTTAAATGTAAAATATATTTGGAACATGGTTACTGATGATTAGAGTAATTCAATATTTCATTTTCATAAAGTGAATTAAATGAAAAATATTAACTGAAGATAAAAATTATACTCATGATTGGGTTTAACTATTAATATTATACAAGTTCAAATTGAATGTTGATACGATGTTCTTTTTTATGGTTGATGTTTTGAATGATGAATTATAAATATAAAGATATTAAATTGTAATATAATAGTGGATATATAAAAATAGAATCTACATGAATTAGAATAGTCTATAATGATTATAGAAGAAGAATTATATCATGTGATGAATTAATTGGTTATTTTTGGCATATAATTAGAAGATAAATATGGGAGGAGTGATTAACCTTGTCTATTATTAATCTTTTTGTATTTGATATATTGAGATACGGGGACTACTTTCCTCTATTTTTTAATTTAATGGAATATTCATGATTTTAATTTGATTACATTATGTGTATATGAATATATATCTATATAGTTTAAGAGGGAATCCATATAATAAAGGTTATCTAACTTCAATGATGTGGAGTCCTATTCTCTATCACAAATGGATAACAATTTTGTTCGTTAGTTATATTTGATTACATCCAAAATAAAATTACATGTAAGTATGGTTACATTTTATAATATTGGTAATATTAATTAATAATTTTTTCTAGGACAACCATCACATTTAAATATGGATGGAGTGATCATACAAAATAGGAAACCCACTTTAATAAATTCTGGTGTCTTTATTTGTACCGTATTTATTACCAAATTTCCATGAAAATTAAAGATTATACAATGTGAGATAAAAGAATAGTTGATAAATTTTATATATTAGTAGTTTATAAAAGACAATTGATCTAAATTAAAAAAATTAAATCACTTAATCACACTTACCCATTATTAAATAGACCTATATGTGACCTTAATAAATTGTATAAGAGTGGGTCATGCCTATATTAGATTCCAATTCATTATTTTTTTCTTTTGAAGATCTATTTTTTCAAGATAATTTTTAATGTATTGATTTGGAGAAGTCTTTAATTTTCTTATTAAAGAAATTATAGAACAAACAACTATAATGAATATTATGATCATGCTGAAAAGTGGTGGAAAAAAGATGATAATGGACCCATCTAGGAAATAGGAGAACAATGATTCTCTACTAACTGAAGGTAATCAAGATAGATATTATTCTAGTATAATGGTTAATATTCATTCTCAAAGAAATTAGTTCAGATTAAATCCCACTTATTTAAAGCGGAAGAAAATTTAATTTCACATATAGAAATCCTATTGAGAAAAAAATAATTCATAGAGGAATAAAATCTAGTGATGGAACTATCCATCAATGAAAAATAAAAATTTTTATCCTAATAAATATTATCATCCATATAAGAAGAGGAGTTGATAAAAATATATTATCAAAATTACCCTCTATATAACGTATATACATATTTTTATGATCATATCATTGAAGAATATTTTTCAAAGTTTTATGTTGATTCTTGTTCTTATTTTTTAATACCATATAGAATATTCACATAGATATAGTCACATTACCTTTTAGTTATAATAAAATCATATATGCAGATATAAAAAACATGAGTAATTTTTGTAAATTTTAGTGCAATATCTTCAAAATTGGGTTTTTATGTTTATAAATATATCTACCAAATTAGTATAACAATATACCATGAGTAAAGTGTTTTATGAATGATGATCAGTTTTGAGAGTGATTTTGTATGCAATTCCTAATAGAAAAGAATCATAGAAAATGGGTGAAGAAAAGTCTCATGAAATAAATTAGATGGATGCTCCTCAAAATAATTAACTATAAGTGATAGAAATAATGAAAAAATATTTTTAAAATATATTGAATGAATTTATAAAATTTTATAAAGATGAACTTATGAATTCATAAAAGTGATTTGAAGAATAAATAAAGATAATGTAGATTTATAAATACATTTCCATTTTGAAATTTATGAAAAATGTTTTTAAATTTAATAAACTAGATGAAACTCAATCCATGTAATCATAATAAGATAAAAATATAGTTATATAAGTTAAAAATATGAAGATATTTTTTTATTAATTAATAAAATTTTCTCATGGAATAATATATACAGAGAATTAAATAATTTGTCAAATTTATCCTTGAAACATTTATCATCCAAATGTCAAATAATTAATTGTAAAACTCAAATTTTTTTCATAGTCGATGTTTATACACAAAATATTTATTAATGTTAATGAAAAATAATTATAATAATTCCACCACTATATCAATGGTGGTTGGAAAAATGACTAGATAATGTTTTTATCCAACTTAGTTGATGAAAAGGCATAAAAATAAAACAAAAAAGGATATTGAATTAATGTTCATAAAAGCTCTATTTCATGAATTGTGGGTATTCAGTGATTAATTAGCTTGATTCATCAAGTGGATAATAATTTTTTAAGTAATGTGTCAATATATGAGAGAAAACAAAGAAATCATTAACGGGGGAATGGATGAGTCGATCAAAATCTCCTAGAAGACAGTGAAATAACTACTTTCGTAATATGGGTATAAAATAATTAGTGATATATATAACTACTATTATAAAATTAGTCACAAAACTAGGTCATACATTTCTAACATTTCCCTGATTTGGTAAAAATAATATGAGAAGATAAGAATATAGATGAGGATGTAATTGGAACCTAGTTGGCCCCAAATTTTGGTTTAGACTGTGAATGAGCCAATTTTTATAAAACTAAAGGAATATTGAGAATTAGAGGGAAATATTGAGATAGCCAATGTAAGTGCTTGGATGATCTAAAATCGGTACAAAAGATTGAAACCTTTACAAAAAAATGTTGGGCCTAATGCAATGTCAAATGAATTCTTGTAAATTGATAATTCTAAAATCATCCAAGCCAGTGGCACTATAAAAATCAGGCTGGCATGCAAGAAAAGGGACTTCATACAAGATCATTCATGCCGAATAATTTTTCAGAATTCCACTTGTGTGCATTCCTCCTTGCCCACTGGCACTAATGGTTTTGTCTATAAATATTAGCTTACCCCCTTTCTCAAGGGTACTGCTCTAGAAGACAAAACACCACTCGACTATGCTTAAGAAATTTTTTCCTCGACCATGTGAAATTAGTTGCTTCAATGTATTAGATATTTAATGATAGGTCTACCTAGGGTCCTTATTTGGGTGGGCCCACTAGGGCTTGAACCATTCCCATTTTATGTTTACTCGAATGAAATTGTGCGCAAAAGAGCCTTCTTGTGCCCAAGTCTACCCTTGTGTCATGACAATATTGTTAAAGGCTTACATATTGGGTGTAGCCCCTCATATTTCACTCAATCCTTGAGTCCTATGTGAACAACTTCTTATGTGATCCATGTGTAGTTTTTACCCTAAGGATCCAGGCCTAATCCCTACAAACATGTAACATCTTTGTCTTGTACAAACATATCTTGTGCGGCCATCCAATCTTCATCAATGTGATTTCAAGGTGCATTTAGGATTGATTCATGTTGTGCTACACAACCTTATTATTATTCACATATTCCCAATAACAGTTATTGCTTCATCACATAGAAATTACAATGTGGACCCCAACATGGATCACTCTACAACCCCTTTTTCACCCCGCATTGCTCGTGCATTCTTGTCCCCAAGTGTGGGTAAGTGCAAGGCATGTATTTTCATGGGGTGAATAGAGAGATCTCTTCGTCCAAGCTATAGGATGTTAAACATCCATGGAACCACACATCCTCAACATGCCTCATTAAACTGTGATCACCATAAGAGTAAATATACCAAGAGGAATGATAAAGGGATATGAACTAGTGCTCTCTCACTACTCCTCTCTCGAAGTGAATTATTTCGATGTGTGACTCAAGAATCCCTTATGTATTCCGTGAAACACCTTGGTAGTGTCCCCCCAAAATGATGGTCACATCCTCCTCATACATCCGGAAACCCTCATAGGGTTTCCCAATCTTCCTCTCCCTAGTACACTAACTATGTGTAATCCTCACACCACTCCTCGTATATGCACCTTTCACAACGAGATCATCAGTTCTGTTTATAACTCATGTCTCTCACACCGAGTATGCATCACATTGCAATAGAGTATACAGTGACCCTGAAATTCACATTATGTCTCTAACCATTTGAAATCCCCATGACCCTCGTAACTGAACTATGTGGACTTCGACCTCATTCTTCTAAAAAAGGAATATAGGAAGCCTGTATGAGTTTTAAGACCATCACTTCCCACAATCCATCATTTCTGATAATTAAATATCTATTCACTACTTATCCCACGTTACATTAAACAATATTCCACTTTCATCCTACAATGATGTAAAACTATATTATTTACAACTACGTGGGTTTTGGACCCATTATCCCAGATAGGGTACATTATAATCCCACTAAAGTTAAAACCCAAACACTGATAAACATTAGTGTCCCCTTTGTTTGGAACCACATTCATGGTCCTCCCCATAGTTGTGTCATACCCGTTCTAAAGTCGTCTTTTTACGAAATTACGAAAATCAATACATAAACCTCCAACCAAGAGTGTTCATCCTGCAAAGGGCTTCTAACCATGCATAGTCCCTATGAATGTATTCGGGTTTTTTTTCCTCTGTGTATGGCCTCATCCTATGCCCCACTCATAAACTACGTGCATTTTAATCATTTCCCCTATTCAGGAATGTTTCATAGAAATCCTCACCGAGGTGCATACCCAACCAAATCTTTATCTTGGTCTCTCTCTAGAGCCACATTATCTCGAGAAGATCAAGCATTTACTCAATGATTCCATTTCCTTCAGGTCCCCATCCACAAGTCTATTTCCACGATCGTCCTCCTCATGTGACTCATCACCCCATTCCATAACTATATAGACTGACATTTCCTTCAACTAGGATACATAGGAAACATTTCTGAGGTTCAAGCCTAATACCATCACCTTCACACATCTTCTCAGTTACATCCCCATTCATTCCACCCTTCGATACTCCATCCATATTTATCCTGATTTTCCAATCTCGCCACATACTATTAAAATCATTCCATCCCTATGGACTGCTAACCATGCATAAGCCCCAAAATATATTTGGGAAATTTGACTTTATTTAATACAAAATTTTACTTCTCACGCATTATAACTAAGTGAGTTTTGATTCCTAACTTCTAAACAGGGTATATAGGAATCCTTTTTGGGGTTCAATCCCAGCTAATGGTAATCCTTGGTGTCCCATTTTTCTGGACTCATACTCCTCTCTGATCCACCCTTTATGGTGTCCAAATCAGTCTCCATGGTGTGAAACATTCCCCTTTGTGAGACACTCCATCATGGGTCCATCCTTATTTGGTGTTCAAACCCACCTATCTAGTAAAATATCAAGGTGGTCCCTCATAGGGATGTACTGATCTGATCCAATCCTATAAGTGTTTGGATCAATCCCATATTTCTCTCGTATATGTTGAACTCATGGAATACCCCATGTTAAACATGGTAAGATGAGGAAAACCTCAGATACAAGCATCCGGAATACAATTCCCCTCATTCGACATGGGATGCATCAAGATTTCATGACCTAGAGAAGCTCTATGATAAGGTAAAATCTAGGTTTACCAAAGTTTCAATGTCCAAACATTTCAGTGATTCCCAACGTGACTACTCTCCTGACCGATGTTCTCTTCCCTAATGTGGCCCCTTGATAATGTCCCAACAGAAGTAGCATAATTAACCAGTATCCACAAGGATATGGCCCCGAGAAGAGTTTCCTAAACATCATCTTAATCTCAAAGGGAGACCCATACAAGTAAACAATTTCTAAGGGGTAATCCATAGAAAGGGAAAACAACATCCCATTATCCCATTCCAATCAGGGAGAAAATGATCCTAATGAGGCAACATATGTCACTCTCCTTTGAATAGTGGGAATGTGGGAAAATAAGGTGATTGTTAGAAAGAGTCCCAACATGCCACATAATGAGTCACACCTATAAGTAAATCATCAGTAACAACAATGGTGAACCCCAACTAAACATATTATCCTCAATATGGGGATAAATATAATTTAGGGTATCAATAGATTTGCATGTAACAAGATCCAGCTATTCAGTGTTAGGTCCCACCAAATAAATAGTGGTCCTAGCATGGAACACATCATGATTTGGGGAATCTAATCATTTGGAATCCAAGTATATGACATTTTTAGTGTGTATCTTTCTATCCATCCATGGAAGACTTAATGGATCTAGAGAACTAGGTATTTCTTTCCTTCTATTTGTCCTGATGAATGAATATTCCTACCTTAGAAGACCCGCACTACATCTATTGGAAAACAATCACCTCCTGACTGTAGATGGAAGGGCTAGGTTGGGGGAAATTATGATGTGGCAATCCCACATAACTCCGCCTCATCTAGGAAATCATCCACTACCACACCTACCTACCACTGACACCACAAATTACCATCCTAAATTGTATAATGGAGGTTGATTGATACTCTTTTTTGTCAATAAAAAAATGATGGGGTCATCCCAACAATGGTTTTGTCTCATCATGATATTGAGGCCTTAGTTTCCCACCATCACCATCTACCCCAAGTTATGCATAGGGAAATTATTCTCCCCACTCCAATCTAAAATCATTTTTGGGAGCCTCTCTCTAGAACGATCTTAAGACTCGCTCCCTCACACCGATGAAGTAAGGGGTGTTGGAGTCCCCTCAGCTAATAATCCAACCATGGGACCACCAAGGAGGGATCAAACAAAGGTAGGAATATACCGTAATCCAGTGACACCGACCAAGGAGTACGTGGTCTATACCCCAACATATCAGTAACTATCTCAACTAACTCAACATCATTGCCGGGAACAAGCTCTAGAGGATTCCCATCAAAGGGAATCATCTTCTATTGCTTTAGTGTCCCAAGAAACCTCAATTTGTACAATCACCTCCCAATTACTATATAATGGAGGTTACACTATACCAAATTGTGGTTGAGACCTAGGACACCCCATAGGAAGGCAGGGTAGATTCTTCCGGTCTTCGTCACAGGCCGCAAGCATACTGGGTCGACCCATAATGTTGAGATTCAGTTAGGACGTCCACCTCGTACCATCATTAGCCAGAGTGGAGGTCCTCCCAATATTGTTAACACTCAGAATGGAGGTTTCCTCCATTCCTATGATCCCATGTATGGAGTTTTTCCCCTTACTTCATGTCAAATGTGTGAAGGTCCCCATCACATAATACCCAAAACAAGTCGGGTCCCTCCATGGGTCCATACTAACTAGAGTGAAGGTACTCCTCACCCTGTCATCCATACATAGAGAGTTTCTCCCAATGTTCATTTCAAAAAAAAAATTGGGCACCCCCCACACCCAAGATCATCCGTGTGGAAGACCTCCCTGCTCCATTTCCAACTCTCATGGAATTTTTTCCCATGTCGTATATTTACCCTACCATGAAGAACCGCCATGAGGCATAAAGGTGGGTTGGAACCTCCAAAATAAGGAGATTGAAAACCTCAGATTATGGTCAAAACCATCTGAATTTTATACAATCAAGCGAGGTCTGACTTGATGAAGTAAATCTCACTCTAATATTCTGTAATGGGGTCTTGGGAAGAAACTATGCATGTCAGCTTTGTCCTCCCAGAATTTGAGATGCATCGAATCTCGGAATCCATTTGCATAAACATATATGAGGTGGAATATTTTTCACCCATACAAGTTCTTATTTTTAAATCCTCTCGATCATCACTAGGATCATTCTATACTTCAATAAGAGTTCACAAATAATTTTTTCGGGGACCAGTCTATAATGAACAGCAACATGGTCCATCTCCAATGACTACCACCCTTGTTCATGAATTTGTGGTTAGTACCCCATCCAATATAAATGTTTTCATACATTTAATAAATTCTCCCGGAGATATCCCAAGATATAGTGGTTTTTACACTCGCGAAATGTACTCTACACTGACAAGTCTACCATGACAATGGTACACATCAGTGCCGCTACCATTCACTCCACCACCCCTAGCTAATGAATGGGGAATCAATAGTCTAGATTATAAGGTTGAGATTAAATTTATTTGGGACATTCTTACAGCGGACCATCTCCCTGATATGTATTGGTCAATTGAAACAACAAAATTATATATTTTGGAGTCCCTAGCCTAGGATTAGGTTGTATTCTTCTTCCAAACCATATGAATGATGAATTTCTATCCCATTCATCGATAGTTAGCTTACCCAGAGATCCATGAACACTTTGATGACAATTGCCAATAGTGCTTCCTAGTTGAGTTGGCTGAACTCCCTATAGCTATGAATCATGTGTCACCTAGTTATCATCAAAATCCCAAAAAATGATGAATCTATTGCTTTGATGTGAATTATATAGTAGTCAAGGAGGCTTCTCCACATGTCAAAATCCATGGATGGGGGTAGCATGATGCCCTATATTTCAGTCCTATCATGCACAAACCATGTTCACCCAGTGATATCGGGTACATGTATTTTGGTGTTGTCATAGTAAACATGGACATTCCTATGATATATCCATAAGGGGAAATCATCCCAAATAATAGAGAATATAAACATATCACTAGGGAAGCACATCACCAGGAAGACCCTATAATTTTCCACACTCACTAACAATGATATAAAATTGGATTTCCCTAACTTGATAATTCATTACCTCCCTATCAAGAACAACATATGGGAATAGCACATTTTCGGACTGTCATGCCCACTGAACTGTCTAATTTAGTGAAGAATATTAAAGAAATTCCAAAAAATGGTTGCACTGCCTCAACAGATTGTGGAATAAAGGACCATCGATGAGCTCCTCACTGAGTTCACTATGGAATGATGGTCGGATTACGGTGATCCATTGTATCATCAGAATTAATCTCTATCAAGTTCTGTGGGAAAGTTACAATTTCCCCCAATGACATTACCCAAGGTGATCCGGATAACCCTTTCTATATAGCTAGGGTAGAGGCTAGTGTTCATAGTAAATGACCCTGGTATGCAGCCCTGAATCCACCCTTGCTGCGCAACAACATTACATAGGATTTGGATCAAATTATACAATCGAATCCTTAGGTTCTACAATCTTATCTACAGGATCCTATAGTGGACCCTCATGTTATTCAATTTGCTGCTCATCTAGCTTATCATGTTGAAGAACCTTCAAGTACTTTGGTGGTTAGGAATCCTCACCAAGATAGGAATCACCATCAAGTTGATCTAATGAAATCTCTCAATTCTAACCTCGAGGCTGGGGAAACACAGTAGGTGGGGATACCACCTAATGGAACAAATTTTATTGCATGGGAGAATGATATGTCAGTTCCCTCTAGCTCTGGGAATCATAATGTTTTCCATTTTAATGGGATGGGTGATCCTCTACACCATGAAGCCCACATTATTTTTAGGTGGAGACTCATGTTGGGGACTCCATCGCACCTAAAAGCCCCTAAAATACATTGTCTCGTACATACACTGGAAGAGCCAACATATTTATCATATATCCAATTATCCATTAGGTTCATAGATAGTTTGGAGGATATACACATGCAGTCTCTATTTCAGTTATACTTCACCACCCACAAAACTAGAATTTCCAACCCTTTCAAGGTAAAGCAATGTTTAGATGAGTGATTCACATTCATTTTTTCCAGGTTGAAGGGCCTCACATATTAACTCAATATGCCTCTAACATAGGAGCTCCTACTAATAATATGTGTAGGGAATGTGATGATTGAACTTGTTCCCTATATCATCACTCAGAACATCTGCGGTGGATTATGAGATTTCAATGACAAGGCTCAACATCTAGTGGAATCCTTGTAGAAATCAAATAGTCACACTTTGTGCCTCACATAACTCCTACAAGAGGATATGCCAAGGCCAAGACCAAAATTTCCACACAGATAGAGGCTCCTAGACATATTGAATTGTTTTCTAAGAGCCACTTACTTAGACTCACTGAATTCCACCACCTTAGGCTTAGTCTCTGACTCAGAATTACCCAACTCAGAATATGAAGACACCGTCATGTAATGCACCACCACCAACAAGGAAAGACGACTTGGTTCTACCTCCTCACCTGGATACAACGCCTTACCATTTCCAAGATCCCAAAGCCCCTTCCCCAGACCAGAGAAACCTCACATACTCATTCAATTTGGTCGAGGTACCTAACTACTTCAGATGTGCCTTAGACCATCGAATCTTATGGTTTCCAGAATGCAGGAGTCCCGAAATGGAAGATCTCATTGATCGCCCCAATTACATACAATATCACTAGTTCATTGTACACACTCTCAGGTAGTGTATTTTATTTAAATACTGGCTCTAATACTAGGTTGATAACAAAATAGTAATATTGGGTCCTACACCGATAGAGGTGGAATGTGTGTCTTTGATGCTTGATAGTGATAACAAAGGATAATGGAAGTGTGTATTCGGGAGTGGGACTCAGAAATATGGTGGTTGGATGGCATGAAAGGTAGTTTCCCATTCCCCCGGTACAATATAATCCCATTTGATTCAATTCAAACCTTCCGCATTCATTTTTTCACCTCCAACTACTAATTCCACATCGATATCATAGCTTTCTCCACCACAGGAGAGTAGGATCCAATGTCATACGGAGAATCAATTTCATCCACCAGTGTGAAATCATCCCATATCTGGGAGACATCATGCCCCTTGAGAATGATGTTTCTCCAAGGACTCACCCATTAATGGATAATTTATCATGTGCAGACTAAGAGTATGCCCCAGTGAACACCATGGAACCGGTGGACCCAAACATGGTTCATGATGACATGGAATTCTAGGAAGCCCCTACTAATATCCCTAGCCAATGCCAGCTTCGATGATACCATGGATATGTGAACCTTCAGAGTACACATTCTAGTGCTACTAGCCATGTCGTGCATGCCATAGAGACTAGATAATAGGCTGAGTGAAAAAATCAACCTGCACAATACTCCCACCAAGATTCATTAGATCCACTTCCACCACCGTTTGTGCCAATGGACCTGGTAGATCCTTCAGGAACATGTGCATCTGACGCTGGAGCATCTTCATCTAACCGTTAACCAAGAGTTATTTTTCATTGTTTGACTAAGGAGTAATGGGATTTCTGTAGCATAAGTCAAAATCATATGGTCTGATCTAAAGCAACCCCCATACCTCCTTCCATGGAGCAACCTCGTACTCAGAGAACGTTGGGCCTCTGTGAATCCCTCGCTAAGGCTTCAAGATAATATGAAGGTTCTCTTATATATGTGAATATACTCCAACTGTATATCACTAAGCCATTCAATAATGTTGAGGTCTGTCCTTGTCCCATTGACACGTGTTTCAGGATCAATATCATCCCAACCCAAACACTCTACAAGCTATGGATGTATGAAATTTATCTAGATCCATATAACATAATGATTCATTGTTATTAAATAGAATAGCATATGCATCATGGAAATATCTTCTTGATGACCCCATTTGGTGGCTTGATTTCCAACACATAGTTCATCTTTTTCTCATAGTACACCACCTATAATACGCTGATGGGTAGACCTTGCCTGCATCTGCGTGTTACAGTACCCTCCTCATATCACCAATGCCACAAGTACCCCCTTATTGGTAATGTGGGAATTATCCAAGGTGATGTTCCTCCCTTTTAGTTTTTTTAATCCCTCTACCAAGATGTCAACTAATACAATATCACGGAAAATCAGGTTTAGACCGATGAGGTTGAGAATACTACTGTGGTGTCCAACCCATTGGAAGACCCAGATAATGCCTACATCTTCAAAATTCACTTGTTATAGGCCACAACCCCAGACATCATACATGACATTTTAATCTCTAGTACAAGGTGAAATATTGTTCCTTGATGTTGAGAGTGTTGGAAGATCACTTAGTACACATACATGAATCAGTTTTCAGTGAACCCAGAGCCCCTTACCCATATAAGGTATCAGGATGTTCTCCCCATGGTAATGAAAAAACGTTATACATTATTGTTTCTCCTTGATAGGATTAACCATACCAATTTGAATCTCCACTACTGCATTTATATCATCAAACACAGCCCCTTGGGATGATGTCCTAACCATAACTGATCGAATTATTTTGTCTGCATGGTTTTAGAAATGTGGGAGACCTCCAGTAAAGAGTCCACTCCTGCTTAGGAAAACACTATCATTCTATCATGGTTATCCAACTCAGAATAATTTCAACATGTCAATGAACCTCTCTCTGTGGTTGATGAAGAGAATTTTGAATATGCCCCTCCAGCATTTTTGGATAGTGTCTCCACCACTGTTGATGAGTTGTTACAGGTGAACATCGGTAGTGAGATTGATATGAAACCAACATTGGTTGATGCATCCATGTCTTCATAGGAGGAACATAAGTATATGGGATTCTTAAAGAAGCCTTGTGATGGATTCTCTTGGAGATACAAGGATATTCCATGGATGGATCCTTAGGTCATTGTCCACTACCTTGGTCTCTCTATGAACAATCATAGGTACAAACAACCTCCTAGAAAGATGCACCATTCTCACACTGTTGTGGTTGAGGAGGAATTTTTTAATCTCAATAAAGGAAACTTCTTCAAGAATTTTTAGTACCCAAAATGGCTTGCCATGATCATTCTAATCAGAAAGAATAATGGACAGATCATTGTTTGCATCAAATTATGGGATCACAACTGTTACTGTTCGAAGGATGATTCTTCCCTTCCTATGATAGAGATGTTGATCGATGCTACCGCTAGATTCCAATATCTCTATTTTATGGGTGGTATTACTAATATAATTAAATATTAATGGCCTTTGAGGATGAAGAGTACACCACATTCATGTAAAAACAATGTACTTTCTATTAGCATGTAATTTCTTTCGATCTTAATAATGTATGAGCCACATACCATCATTCCATGCACCACATATTCAATCCAATCCTTAGGAAATTGGTGTAATTATATGTGGATGATTTGGTTGTAAAATCCTACCATCTTTGGGAGCATCTAATTGATGGTGTGAAATTGGTCATCTTCCTCTGGTACCTCCATCTGAAGATGAATCCTTTGAATTCTTCCTTCAGATTACATGTGGATAGTTTGTCGACTTTGTTGTCATATATAGACGCATCAAGATCAATCTAGAAAAGATCAAGGACATCAGTTAGATGCATCCTTCGAGCAACATTCCAGAGCACTGAGGATTTTAATTAAATTTTTTATATACACCGATTTATTGAGAATCTATCTAGAACTTTAAATCTCTTATCCAGACTCATTAAAAATGTTCCGGCAACTAGTGGGATGAAGTGTGTTAGGTGTGTTCTTATAAGATCAAGAAGTACCGACTACAACCACCTTTTCTAATTCAACCCTTCTACATAAATCCCTTCGTCCTTTGTATGACCTCAATGGAATATTCCATCAGTTCCCTTATTTCCCATAACAACAATGGGGGGACATAGAATAGTTTATAATATCTCAGCTGCATGTTCCTCGACACGGAGACCAGATACTCAATATCAAGGAGAGCTGTATCACGCTGGTATTCATAGTCTAGAAATTGTTGAATTAAATGCATCACCATGAGGTATATATGATTTATCATATATACTTTCTGAAATATATTATGAACTTCCCCGTGTTGATATGATGTCTAGCTCAGTGGGAAGTAATCCTTCAACAGTACGACATCGGGTAAATTTTTTAGAAACTTCTTAAGGAAAGACACTGTAAAAATTTCTTTCCACCCATCCATCCTCCATAGAGTAGTCTCTAGATCATGCATTCCGAGATGAGGAAATCCCCTTCAGTAGATCACACCATACCATGTTTGTAGATTCAATTTGATGACGCATTGTGATTCCCTACTGGAAGAAGAATCATTGATCCCTAGCTTAATAGAGTGTTCGTGAGTATCGTATTCACGACACCTAAAATGGTTTTACTTCCCTATTCATTCTTATTTTCAGATTTCAATACTAACAATGAGGCTGAGTATCAGGCCCTCATTACTATTCTTGAGATGGCCCCTGAGATATATATTAACCACCTACATTTGAAAGAGGTCTCTGAATAGGTCATCAAGCATATCATCAATGACTACATCGTCAAAAAAGCCAGAGCTTGTACCCCTGTTAGAGAAATCTATCTAGTTAATGGCAAAATTTCATTCCTGACCTGAATTCATTCATGTTCCTCAATCGCAAAATGATCAATCTGATTCCCTCACAAGCCTGGATGCATCTCTTATTGCACTTGACCAAGATGATTTGATTATATATGTGGTGCAATGAAGATTAACTTACCTCATAACTCTGGGTGATGATGATAGCCATATAGTAAGTGATCTCACCACTTGTGAATCCACATCGGAACCCCTATCTCCTCCTGTCATAGCGGAAGGAACCCCTAGTTGGATAACTCCCTTTATTGAGTATATCTGGTATGGTAACATCTCGGAAGACCGAGCTGAACAAGATCAAGTATACTGATGTGCATTGCAATTCACCCTCATGAGTGATCCCCACCTTGAGAATATCCTCTTAAAACATAGTTTAGATGGATATCTCTTTATTTTCATTCATGGAGATGAGATTCCCCATGTTTTGTAGGAATTTTATGCCAGTTCCAATGGATCACATCAAGATAGGCCGAAACTCTATCATCAGATCTGATGATTGGTCTTTTTTTGGCCCACCATAATCCATGAATATTTTAAGTTTGAAAATAGGTTCCATTAATACAATATCCATTTCTAGTATTGTGCATCATTCCTCAGATCCTCTTCATTCTACCAAGTACTCTTTTCCTATTGCAGTTTGGTGACTCGATGTCGTGGAACTATATCCACCAACAATAGCTCACCTATACTGGTTTATCCGGACCACTATGAACTTTTTTCCAAGTAGGAAGAAGAATATCTGCTCAAGGAATTCAAGGCCAATAATACCAATATTTTCATGAGCTCCATTATCCTCCACTGATTTTGAGTCCATCACTCAATTCGTACTGATAATGGAACCAACTTATGGGAATCCAAGATAAAAAATTATATGGAAATTAAATTATCCATTAAAATAATACCACTCTCTATCACACATAAGAAAATGAGAAGATTGATGAATCCAAAAACCCTCTTTAATATCTAGTAGAAGATAGACCATCAGAAAAAGTAGAGTTGTCCAGACTCCCCAATTCTTTTTGGGTCTATTGGATGACAACTCATAATTCTACCACGGTGACCCCATGTTCTATGGTGTATGGAACAAATGTTGTCCTACAAATTTAGATTTACTTTCTATCACTCCACATATCCATTATTAATTAGGAAAGATTAGACAAGGTAGAAGAAGTCTATTTGGCTGAACCGGAATCCCTCGATGAGAATAGGCTTCATCCATTACTCAATATAAAGAGTCATTAGAACATGATAGCCAGAGACTTCAATAAGAAAGTTCTCCTTCATTAATTCCTCCAAGGGGACATGGTATTGGCCCTGAGAATGCCAATGATTCCTTGAAAGAGGCCAATAATATTGGAAATCAAATTTTAGGGACCTTATATCATTCACTGTGTTTACCAAAATGGTGAATACTCTCTAGTCACCATGGATGATGAGTGTATTACTCCTCCTAGCAATGATAAATTTTTTAATTAGTAATTTTTTTGAGTGGTACCTATCATCCTGCATGATGATAAACTATAAATGGTCTGATCTCTATAACATTAATCTAAAATAAATTTTCCCCTAGATGACGAAGAACTGAAAATAGTTAACACAACATATGCTCCGAGATCTATGACATTAAACTATGGTATTTTCCATCCTTTTAATAATGTGAAATTACCAAGTACCCTCGTACTAAATGAAGATAATATAAAATCTATAATCATACCTCATGGTCCAAGAACTACGACTATAAAGTAAGATCTCTCTATTGCATTCTAAAAAATGTCAATCTACATGGGGACTTCTACTCTTCACAAATAATTTATTTTGGTTATTCATAGTATTTCACATCCGAAAGGACCCCCTACTGACCTGGTCTCATGGTACCTTGGCTCACCTACCATTATGGGAAACATACAGGAGGATCTCGAACACCAATTTGATATAACCCCCATGTTGCAAATATTTTTAGTGGTTGATGCTCAATTGTTTTTCCCATTCATTGTCACATGATATGAATACTATGTTGTGAAAATGGTAAGCAGTCATCCTCTATTTTTATCACCATCTAAATGGTCTCCAAAATAGTAGGTGTGGCAATTCATCGTTTTTTCCCTTTAATACCACACAAACGACATTAATCTAGGAACCTATGGTCCATGGTTTTTGACCTTAAACTATGATCTCCATCATCATTAGTGTATGATTTTAAGATGCACGAAATTCAAGAACCATTGTTGGCTTGATACCCATCCTTATGAGATATGTACAAATTCGTAGACAATTTTTCATTAGGTCCAGCCATAGATAGTGTTAGTTCGTCCATCCTTCTGGCATGTCAGCCAAAGCTGCCCAAAGAAAGTGGTGTGATGTGGAATTATTACCCCATTCATGTCAGGCTTAAAACTACCATGTCATGTGTCCCCATTCATGTACATCCTCTATTAATTGTCCAACAGTATGAGGTTAAACTATGGGGCTTCTCAAGAACTACATGTGGCATGTTTCCCATTATCAAGGGATATGCATCAATTCCTAGACATTTCTTCTTTTGGTCTAGCTGAGGTCCCTTGATCTTTTCAGGAACCTTGGCCTATGGTTCCCCCTTGCAATTGTGCATAATGTGGTGTTGACTTCCCCTATCCCCATTCTCATCGGGTATGCTTTATCACACCATTTAAATTTCAATTATAACAATGTTCTTCCACATACAGCCTTACTGTATGACGTTACAATACATGGAATTCAAGAACATTATACGGCTTGATATCCATCCTTATGGGATACATCTGAATACCAAGATGTTTTTTATTCATGGCATATCCCATGTTCCCCATTTTTATCCTTATGTCTTCAGATTCCTTTTGTAATAATGTGGTTTGGTCTTTACTTTTGTCCTCATTCACACCAAGATTACAACAGCCACACCATAAGCCTCCCTTGGGAATATCTCCTTTCCATTTATGTTTTTACTGTATGATGTTAAACATTACAAAAGAAAAAAACTACAAGTGGCTTGATTCATGCTCTCCCAGGATACATAAGAGTGTCTCGACTTCTTTCCCCCAGGTTTATCCCAGACTCCAAAAATTTTCTATTTCATTTATCCCCTTAACCTAGGATCTTATTGTATTACGAGTTGTGGCATGTGGACTTCTTTTGTCCTCATTCATTCTAGGATTAAAAAAACCACACCATCTATAACCCTATTATGGGATTTCAAATTTTATCTTCATCCATACCACATCATGTTAAACTGAATAGAATTCTAGAACTATTTATGGCTTGATTCCCATCTCTATGGGATACTTAGTAACACCCAAACACATTCTCTTCGGGTCCATACCAAGGTATAGCAACCTATTTTCCCCTTCCTCCACTCTACTTCTTCAATTCAACCACTCATAAGGGGGCCCCTCAACTTATTTTTAGCATATAAATTCACTCACATGAATTCTAATCTAGGTACTAGTGTGTTGTATTCTATATAGACATGCTCTTATTCTATTTCCATGCTTTATGTGGCCCTTTTTTTTGGGTCCCCATCATCCCCAATCTGAAAGGACCCCCATGACATATGGATTCTGAACATTATATCTTTCCTACCATTTTGGGCCAACATCCTAGATGATGTCGAATGACATTTGACATAGGTCCTACATTGCGAATATGGTTGGCGGTTGACACTCACTTGTTTATTCCAATCTCAGGCCTTACGAAATAGATATTGTGCATTTAATATGGTCAACAGTTATCATACATCATCAAACCAACCCCATTATGACCTAAATATTGGTTTCTTGATCCACATCCATTTCCATTTCATCGTGTTCAGATAAAGCTTCGGCCCCCTTGTGTTATTAATCCATCCAACTTTTCTCATTGATAGAAGAAACCATTATCATGGGATCGACCTTGATTCTGCACCTTCGTTCCATACAGTGTGCTCCCATGTGTTTCAAATATCTTCTCCTCCCTTGATTCCCACACCATGCATGGATCACATGTGCTTAGGTATTTTGGTAAGGTTTGTGCATGCAAGGAAGAACAAAATTCCAATAGTCCAAGCTCTATGATCATAAACTAGGATATACTACATCTTTACCGCCTGATGTTAAGATGCATGGTACTTCCAAAATAATTATTTCTTGATTCTAAACCCTGAAATAACATAGTAATTCATGGGTACTTTACCTCTGGGTCTAGACGTAGAGCTATGCACTTTTCAACCCCTTTCTCTCTTCGGTTTTCCCTCTATGGTAAGGTGAAGTTTGATGTGGGAATAGTTTGTCCTCATTCATATTTGGTTGTCTCATGCTGTTATGTTGCACCTCTCCACCCCATGTAGTACTACCTTTATGACCTCTAAAATAAAATTTTGAGTTTCCTTGTTTGAAAGAAGTTAAACTGAACAATAACCATAATTTTACACACATGAGAGGATGCCATTTATTTTGGTATTTCACGTCTTCCATACCATCTTCAAGAACTATGTGTGGCATGATTTCCATTTTCACATGATACATAGTGATTCCAAGACTCTACATATATGGTCTATATGTTACCCATTCCATTTTTATGGCGTCTTATTCATATCACCCATTCAAGAGAATTTGAAGTGTCATTTGGACATCTTTTTCCCACATTGGCATCGGGTTTTGTACCACACTACATGTTTCTCTTCAAGGGTTCCCATCATCATCATTGTATGATGATAAAATTATGTGTCTATCATCTTCATTTACAAGATGTAAAACTGAATGGCATTCATGGTACTTAATAGGTAGGTCTTGTCTAGATTCAATTTTGATCTCAATTCAGGATGGCATGACCACCCAATCTTCTTTCATCATGGTGGTATAGTTTTAAGAGTTTTGGACATGATTTCAATATCCCATCACTCAATCTCCACTACTTGTGTTCCCTTTATTTCAATAATCATCCTTTTTTACATATGGGTGTACCCTCCAATGGTCTGGCCCCATGTCACATTATCTCACCTACCATCCTGAAAAAAAAATTTATAAGGAATCAGATCACATTTCAAATTTAGCACTGTGTTTTTTAAAATAGTCTATGGCTGGACCTCATTTGTCTGTTCCTATTCCATGATAGGGATATATATGTTGTATTTCAAATAAGTTCAGAAGTTATCTGGTGTGGAAACACCATCATGAATTTATTCCAAGTTTTGTGTATCGTGACTGAAACCTCCCATTCCCCATAGTTTGGATGAATTTTAACATTCCTAGTGTAACCCAGCTCATGCACTAGAGACCATTGAGAAAGGCTTATTGGCTGTTCTGGTAGCCCTACCCTTTACTCATGGGCCCTCTCCACATGAATACTTTGGGTGGTCATTTATCAATAAGATACCCTGAGTATTCGATGTTTAGTTGGAAGTATCACCCAAAAAAATGAATGACTATGCAGTTTTCCATTATTTCTCACACTAGGTATGACCAACGTGATCTTATGGGTTATTATATAGTTACTCCATAGTTATGATCATGATGAAAATATTAAAACATAAAATAAAACAATATATTCATGCGTGAAGTTTTGGATAGGTAAACAAATAGAGAATTGTGTTTCATATGTTCATCTAAAACACCACCGCTATGGATCACCCCCTTTAATGTACTACAACAGTACTTCTAATTTATGACATTTAGCCTCTAGGATTGTCTCTCACTCCCTGAACTAACTTTTATCATTAGAAGGTATGGAACGAAGCTCATTGTATATAGCCTACATTTTCTCCCACTCAGCTTTGAATTCAATGATTTTATGGATTCTATGCACTAGTTTCTCTTGGGATTCCACCAACTGTGCTTTCAACTAATCAATGCTCTCAGATTAGCATGAAATAAATGCATCCCTTTATTTTTCATGCTCTTCATGGACGTAGACTTCCTGATCTTCTTCAAGAAAATTCTTAATATTCGTTGATTTATTCTGACACTGGGAAACATCGAACCATTGGATACTCACTCTCATCTTCTCATCTATATAAAATCAGATTATTACATGTAGACGGTGATCATCCACCAATCTATTATAGAGAAAGTATATCCATAGGCAATGTGTCCCAATCTAAATCATCTATTATTCCTTTGAATGATTAATGAAACATTTAATGCAATTTCACAACTTGTTTTTCTTCATATAACTTTCTTCAACCTTTTAAAAATCAGAGTCATCCATTTCCTCAAGATATACAGGCATGTACTTAGGAAAAATACATGATTGTTCAGTGTAAGGGTCTTATTTTGTAATCCGTTATTTTCCAATTACCTCACCCCTACCTGCCTAGTTCTCAAACATGGATGTAGCGTCAACTATGTTTGGATCTTCATGTGCACTGGGTGCTAGGGATGGACTATTTTGAATGGTTTGTTCTGAATGGACTGTTGCAATCACTGGTATAGCTCCCACAAATGTTCCGAACTCAATATTTTGTTATGCCTCTATTATCTCGATCATTGCATTGGGAATAGAATAATTGGTCAGAGAAGTTACCCAAAAATTATAAGAGCCTGTAAAGGTTGAAATACAAAAGAGCCAAGCATGATGATATCCATTATCTATGCCATATCCTAAGTTTCCCCCATAATAGATCACTCACTGCGTGTTAATTCAATTATTAGAACTGGCCCCTTCTTAGTGGTTTGAATAGCCTACAACTTTGAGGTCACCATTTTGTCATGACATTCTAGAACACTACTTACTGCTTCAACCACAACTATATCTTTTCCCACTACATAACTTTTCATTCTCCCCCTTGCTTGATTCTAGATACAAGATCAGTTGGATGTCCTCCCACATCTATGGGTACATTCTCATCCCCTACACAATTAAATTATAACTGGCATCACCGATGTGTTCTTGAATAGAGTATAGTTTGGTCAGTGGATTCAAATTGTGAAAAGATAAAGGCAGGTAGAGATAAGTGTTAAAACTCGCCTCATATTGTGAGAACAGTTCTACATTAGAGCCTGTGATTTGGCCACTCTCTCATGGTATTCCCTAAGGTGATTCTATTCTATGAGTTCTCTCACCTATAGGTCCCTCATTAATTGGTCCCTCGTATCTAGCATCCTTCTCTTGCTCTTCCACTCCTCTTTATTCCTTTTCCTCCTCCTCCTCTTCCTTTACTTATTCTTCTTCATCTTTATCATCCCTAGACGTCAGTTTTTCTGTGTCATTATTCTGTCCATGCATCAAATTCACAAGAATAAGTGGTTCTTTATACCACCATCATTTTCATGAAAAAATATATAGTGATATTAGACACATGGGTCAAGGATGAATGTCCACCTTCTCCACCACTGAAATACAACCTATATCTAGTAGATCAATCACAGTGTGCACTAGTCTGCCATATCTCTTAAGTGAAATCTATTTTCAAAGTACCCTCCTTGAATAACATTTAAATGGGAAAGTAGAATCAGAGGTCATATTTAGATGATGTGATAGTTTCTTGACATGCAGTTCCCTAGATATCCCACAAGGCTGCCCACAGGACCACCCCTCTTCAGAATATGGAGGTGCATTCTTAACAAGCAATGCTTCTGCCTCAAAAGTTATATCTAGCATCATTTAAGAAACCTATATTTTTCTGGGTATCACTTCCCTAGTTGCCCTTTATCTTTTTCTTATTTCTTGGACTCCACACTGGACTCCTAGATCTCCCTCGCGCATTGCTGCATAATCTCTTTTGGAAACAATGCTACCATATGTATGACACTCTCTGTTGATAGGATGACATTAACATCACTAGTGTGAAAGGTAATTACTTCACAAAAGACTTTAGTAATGAACATGAAACACAATTATTGTTCGATTCTATAATTATTATCTTCTGAAACCCTTATATATACCTTATTAGAAATCGAATGTATACACCTGAAGTTCGTGGAAATCGTTGATGACACATAGGGTTTACAAAAGATTTTCCCATCAATCCGGGATACCAGTACACTACCCTTGATACTTTCCAAGTATTTTATCTACATTATTGGGCCTCTATTTATGCATACAATCTGGAAATCTGGGGTTTCATATTATAGGATGTTTCAATTAGCATTATTGCTAATCTAAAGCTTTAGACCTTCCTTTTTTTGAGTAAATGGGTGAATTCCAGCAATATTTAGTAGGGGCAGCCACATACAATCACATAGATGGAGGATGGTTTTTAGGAAGTCATAACCACTGAAATGAGATTCACCACATCCTTGAAGAATCTGAAATGGTCCAGATATTATCCTAGGAATACATCTTCATGATATGTGCCCCAAATTGATCTACAACCTGGCCAACACAAGCACTCCCAAACTGACTATGTTATTGAATTCCATGATTTTTTCCACCACCAATGTTCCTAGACAGACCACCATCCTCATCTCCCTTACTGGTAGTATGAACCTATTTAGAAACACAATAAATAAACTAACATAACGTATATTCAGGTCTGAAATTTTCTTTACATTGAAGCCCCATGATTGTTACTTTATTTTTTCTAGGACTGTCCAATATAATCCTACCTTCTTCCTATGCATCATTTTTGGGATCATCATTCCACATCTTAGCATTATCAATGCATTTTCCTACCATATAAATATGATGATCCATCCCGGATAGGCTATATCTTTTAGTATATACCTGATTTTAAACGTCTCCTTTGATAGCTATAATAGATGTCATGTTCGAAAAGGGGTGAACATGCTCACTCCCCAAAGGTTATCCATTGGAAGGAACTCATAATACTAGTACCTTCCTAATGGAATTCACCTAATTAATTGGATGTCCCAATGGATGATACCCAATAACCCTTGGTGGAGTTGAAACGTATTTATGTTAGGGGCCACCGGCTGAACAGCTTCCAAATAAGGTCTTACAGATTGAATAAATGAAACTATGATGTGCATAGAGCATAAAATGGCCTGATATACTTCATCTCTGCCCCAAAATCATCACATGTCAGGTATACAAAGTACACCCATGCCAATCAGTTGTAATTTTTCACCCAGACCTAAAGTCACATTCCTTCCATCCTTTTGTCTCATTAGTGATTTTTCACCTTTAAGTGACCGCATAGTGAGATGGAGATTCCTCCCAAGTCAGATATCTCCACAAAAAATTCATGGTCATTGGATTTAGGATCTAAACATAACTTTTTTATTTTTTCCCTCGTAGAGTGACAATTTTTTATGATGTTATATTATTGAAGTCAATCCTCGCGTGTCACCCATGATCGTGGTGTATCAGTCTCAATGCTTGGAATCATCCCTTCTTCTACTATAAAGATGTTTCATACTGATAGACTATATCTTAGAACATTATCCTTTTTGGCTTGAGTCAGCTTACTAAGGAGCATCTGATTATCATATATGCCCCTTAACACCAGAATAATTTGAGGGATTTTGATTATCTTAGTCCTCCGTGCAGCAGTAGTAACTTTTCTCTCCACATCAGGTTTTTCAACAGTAATTTCTATCATGTCCTAAAATTCAGAAAGGTTATTTCATGAATGAATTGAGATTCAGCAAATAAGATAGTATATTGTGCATAATATGGGATTAGTATTTGAAAAAATCCTCCCAAGTTAGGTGTGTGTAAGATTTGGATGCGACGCGAAAGTGCACGCCGTTGCATGCAAAATATTGAATGAATAGATGAAAATTCATGCTACAATGTTGATCTTTCACACTTTAGAGAAATCCCTCTTATAGCATTCAAATGTAATAGTATAAATCCACCCCACTGCTTATTTATAGGTTCATACCAGGTCCTCCATGCATACCAAAGAGTTTTGGGAATTTTATCACCATTTATTATTTGCAATGCCCGAAATCAATTATTTTCTTTGGTGTGACCCTTAGATCATAAATTTATTATCTCATTTCGGGCCAGATTTCATGGTAGGGGGCTTTTTTAGCACCATATTTGGTTAATACACTGAATTGGCCTTTTTGAGAAAACCAAAGACATATTTTAAATCAGTGGGAAATCCTATGACAACCATGGGAGGTGCACACATGATCCGATATCAGTGCACAAGATTAAAAGCCATGCGCAAGAACATGCACACACAATGAAAATTCAAATGTATCCTTCATCTTTGACCTTCTAAAAATTAGAAAAGCATGAGGTGCTAAGTACATTAGGTTGGTTCACAATAAAATGGACCGCACATATGATCTTCCACTACAAATGTAACGTCAAACTCCACATTCATGTAGGATTACTTATGAACTACCACAAAAGGTCTCATCTATAAATAAAAGAGGAACCCTTCATTCTAGGGTACCACTCTGAAAGAAAAAATGGCACTATGCTGCACGTAAGACAAACCGTCAGTGGTTGTTCAAAATTCATGGCTTCAGGGTACTAGATCTTGCACAATAGGTCTTATAGGGTTCCTCCATTATGTGGAACCACTATTTCTTGACCCTCTCTCATTTCCTTTTAATATGATTAAATTTCACGTAAATGAACCTTCTGGCATGCATGTCGCAAATATTTCATGCAAATCTTGTGCATAGGCTTCAATGTTCGATGCATCCCCTTAGTTTGTGCAAAATATTTTAGTCTTGTGTGAACCCCTTATTATTTCATCCAGGTAATTTCCTTACCCTATGGCTCCATTTTTGAGTCCTTGTTACACACAACACCATTGTCTTTCCTACACTTCTATTGTGAGGCCTTCCAGTCTTTTGTAAAATGATTTCAAGGTCCCTTGCGGTGTACTTCATGTTATGTTTTACTACCTTGTGCTTCTTTGCATGGGAATTCTAATGCTTGTAGCTTCTTTAAATAGACACGCTAAAGTAGACCCCTCTATTGATCACTCCAGAATAGTATTTCCACCAGGAATTGCTCATGCCTTCCCATCCCCAAGTGTTGGTAGGTGTATAGCATGAATATACTATGGGCGAAGAGTGACTCTTAGTCATTCAAGCTGTAGGATAGTAAAATTCAATGAAACCACACTTCCTCAACACATAAAATTAAACTATAATCACTATATGAGTGAGAATCCTAAGAGGACCATCAAGGGGATAGAGATCAGTTCACTATTACTCACCCTCTCTCGATGAGCATTTTCTCCATGTGTGCCTCAGGAAACCCATGTATAATCCCCAACACACCATGGTTGGTTCCCCTTATATGATGGTCATGTCCTCCACATACCTACAAACACCATCATGGAGTTTCCAAATCTTCCTCTCCCTAGGATGATAACCATACATATGCCCCACACAACTCCTCGCTGACGCGCCTTTTGCGACGTGATCGTCAGGTCTACTATTGCCTCTTGATTCTCACACTGAGCATGACTCATGTGAGATTAGAATAAAATGTAACTCTAACATTCTAATTAGTCCTAAATCCATGTGTAATCCTCAATCCCCTCATTAATGATGCACATGGAATTTTATCCATTTCTTCTAAATAGGGTACATATGAAACCTCTCATAGCTTCAATCCCATCACTTCCCACAATCCATATATTCCAATTATTTAAAGACAATTCACTTCTCATACCAGATGATGTTAAACTATATTTTCCTTTTTTCAACATGATTTAATCTATATTATTTGGAACTACATGATTTATGATCCATCTCTTCAAGACATCTTACATAAGAGGCATCCCTGAGGTCCAACCCCAAAATACTGATAAACATTGGTGTCCCCTTTGTTGTGACCCTTGTCAATGGTCTTCCCCTTTGTGGTGTCCGACTAGTTCCCGGGACGTCTCTGTGCATAATTCCCACACTCAATCTATACTCCTCCAACCAAGAGATCCCCTCTTGTGATGGGATGCTAACAATGCATAATCCCCAAGCATTTTTTTGTTGTTGTCCTTTGTGTACACCAAAATTCAATGCCCCATTATTGAACTTCATGGACTTTTATCTTTTCCTCTCTTTGATCAAGGTACTAAAGAAGCATCCCCAATATGCAATCCCAAAACACTCGTCGTCCGGGTCTCTCCCTCAAGCATTGGTATCATGGTAAGGTCATTCCTTAAACTATTGGTTACATTTCATTAAGGTCCCCACCCACGTGTCCATTCTCATGATCCACCTCCTCAAGTGATTCATCATCCCATTCCAGAACTAAATGGACATTGATTCATTCCCACTATGATACATAGGAAACCTCCCATAGGTTCAATCCAAATACATTCACCTTCACACAGGTTCCCTATTCCATCCCCATTCATTCAACCCATCGATACTCCATCGAAATTCATCATGATTTTATATATGCCTCCACATCCTAGTGAAATCATGCCATCAATATAGAATACTAACCATGTGTAATACCCATCATCTCTCCATGTAATTTTCCTTTGTGTATACACTGATTTCCTTCCACATCAATTTGAACTATGAATGGTTTAAACCCTTACTTCTATAAACATTGCGTAGGAAGCCTGTTCTTGGTTCATTACATGCCAGTGGTAAATAGTGATATCCCCTTTGAGTGAACACATCACCATCTCTGATCTTCCATCTGTGGTTTCCAAATACATCTACATTGTGTAAAAGATTCCCCTTTGTGGGAAACAGAAACCTGGGTTCATCCTTATTCGATGATTTGACCCATGCATCTAGTAAAATTTCTTCGTGCTTCCTCTTAGGGATGTATCCATATGATCCACTCCCATCAATGATTTAAATTTTCTGATCCATCACCACTAGAAGTAAAACTCATGGCATTCCACATCTTAAACATGGTAAGCCGAGGAAATCTTCATAGAAATGCATCCACCATAAAATTCCTACCTTTTAAAATGGGATTCCCTATGATTTTATGCCTTCAAAAATCCCTCATGTATGCGAAAATCTAGATGTACTAGTGTTTCATTGTCCAGATATTCTAGTGATACCCAATGTGAATGTTCTCTTGATCGAAGTTCACAATCCTGACTTAACTCCTTGGGAATGTTCTAATAGAAGTAACATAATTAACTAGAATCCAGAAGGATATAGAACAAAGAAGAGTTTCATGAACAATATATCAATATTTAAGGAAGACTTGGATTAGGTGATGAATTCTGAGGAGGAATCTATAGAAGGAGATACTAACAACCCATCATCTCGTTCTGATCCAAGAGAAATCATTTATCAAGTGGCGAAAAATACTACCCCTATTTGGAATGTGGGAACACATGGAAAGAAAATGACCATCAAAGAGAATCCTTACACGTGGCACGATGAGCCGTGCCGCATCAGAAATCATTGGAAACAAATATACATTGTAAAATTTAAAGACCCAATGTCTAAAAAGAATATTTTCATGATGAAAGTAAAATTTGGTCGTGATTTATCCATGGGTTATATGTAAATAGTTTATGTAGTTTGATGAAATCCCAAGAAAATGAGTATAAATCCTAAGTGGATAAGATATATCTTATTTGAAGGAATATTTGGAAACATTTAACACTATATAAATTTGATGGAAATCAAATTTGACAGAGTCATTCAAATATAGTAAAGCATAAGAAAAAATAAATAATAAATTAAAATGTTTGAATTGGTGATGATAACTCCTATTAGGCCAAGTGGATAAACTAAGAAATCAAAGAACCCAATATGATATTTGTTATTCATTTTTTCATCTAAACTATAAGAAGTAAAATTATTAGAATAGTAATGTCCCAACAAGAATGGAAAATAAATTATTCCACAAGAAAAAGTTAAATTTCATTTCATATTGTAAATAAATTATTATCACAATAATTTAAATGTATTATGTGGGAGGTATATGCCAATTATACACATATAAAAGGATTATTTTTTAAGTGGACATAATCAATGAATTTTTTGAGAAAAGTGAATTTTGAAACACGTGATTCATGTTACTTTATTTTAAATGTTAAAATAAAATATATTCTACTTAAAAAATTTAAGAAAATTAATCATTATACCTAAATATATTTATAACTTAAAAAAATAATTATTCATGAGTTTAAGGTATGATATAAAAATAAAATTGTGGCATGGTTGAGGAACAACACACAGCTTGAATATTCACCCTAAGAATACATAGAATATCCAACACATTGAATAATGATTTGTGTCATATTTATGATTTAAAATTTTAGAACTTATTATGATAATTTTTCTCAATTGGATAATTAATGAAGTGAATTATTTATGGATCACTATTCCAAAAAAGAAACATTCAATTTAATAGTAAGACTCATAAATTGGACATCTAGATAACATATGATGAAAAATAAAAAATGTTGTAATAAATATAGAAATATTACCTTTATTTGGAGTTTACATTTAGTATCATTCATGTTAATTTCATTACACAAATTTTATATTTATAACGATATTTATAATTTTAATTAAAAATAATCCTTTATATTTTTGTATCATATTACTAAATATAATAATATAAATATATTTATTTATGGTTTCAATTTTTGTATTGATATGAGTGCACATATTTCAAAATATAATTATATGTACATGATATTATACATTATTTATATATGAGTTTTTATTTAGGTACACATTAAATATCATTCCAAATAATATTTATTGTTCAATGTTATAAACAATTCCATCATAATTCTTACATTATGAACACATATTATAAAGTTGAAGCTTCTACTGAGCCTCTATTTTCCCACAAAATAAAAAATTTAAAATAACAAATGATTTATTTTCATTATAAAGATTTTTAAATTTAACAAGACATATTCTATTCCTTTACTCATTCTTAATCATAGTGGAAAACATTTTATGGAAATGAAAGAGAAGAAAAGTAAAATTAAGGGAAATAAAATTTAAAAAATCTTCAAGTGATGTGAAAAAAAGAAAAACAGATATATTAAATTTCTTTATCAAATTACTCAGGGGATATATGAGCTAAATATTTTCCAAATGAAAAACACAAAATTTTTCCTAAATAAAACAAAAAAATTAATTTCATGAGAATTGAAATCCATTTTAATAAAGAGATATAATCATTTACATTAACCAATATAATACTATCCATGAAATAAATGGAGAAACATGAAATATTAATAATAAACCACAATGGATAACTCCTTCCTTCTTATATTATATGATACATTAGATTACATAATACATCACTAAGGAATAATGGGATTCACACTTCATATAAGCTATATTGGTGTTAAAAATTTCTCATGAGCTATAATCAGGATAAATAATCAGATAAATTTTATTGGGATCACCGATTTCCCACATATTATTCTAATGTATCATATTAGGAATATTTCATTTTATAATTTCCCTATTTTACCATAAAACCATTCAAAAACTCTTATGAACCCAAATGAAAACAAATTTGGATATTGTAATACATATTATTTTCAAAACCACTTTGAAATAAAACATTACTAGAATGAGGGGAAAAAAAATTTCATTTGATAAATTTGGAAATATTATAAATTAATCAAAAAAATAAAGGTTGTGGTTTAAAGAATGGTTGTTGTCTTAGTATAAAATAAAATAGAACATTCCTTTTTTCTTCAATAAAAATGTTCAAAAATTTCCATAAATTATTCTTTCTGATGATTTCTTAAGGAAGTAAAAAGAATATATAAGATTAACTATATCAATATTTTATTCCCATATTGAAACACCCATAAAATAATAATTAAAATATTTACATTTAATAACAATATTTGGATGAGTAAAAATTAAAAGTGGATTTTTATAATATTATACCTTGCATTATGACCGACTCATCTTGTATGTTATTCATCATCCTAAATGAAAAAATAATGTAATTATTTATTTTCATATGAATAATTTTCAAGATAATTGATCCTTTTATTTTACATAGTACCATGCTATATAAAATTAATTAATCAATCAATTTCACATTGAATTCTTTGACAATTATAAGATCATATGACCAAATGGACTTCGGTGTGTCAACTAAGGTTGAAGATTTCATTATTCCAACATAAATAGAAACCTAATTTGGACATTGTTACAATTTGAATTATAATTTATACATTCAAAACATATTATTGATGATATTTTTGAGAACTGATGTGCTTTACAATCACAGATATGGTCGTACGTACGTACGCATGAGTAATTTTTCCATTTTTAGTAATCCTTATTGAAATAAGTATAGTATTATTTTATATTTCCATACCATAATTATTTCCAAAATTCCATAATATTTAATTAAATAAACATATATTTCATTCATGTCATGTTGTATGGATAAAAATCATATCGCTTTGTGGAAGTGGTAGTCTAAAGGTATGCAAGAACAATGTTATCAATTTTCAGTGAATTGAAATGTATTAAAGTAAATGATATATTATATTTTAATAATGATATATTTATAAATAAAATATTATATATATATATATCAAATAAATCCTTAAAAAATGTATAATGGAAGGTGATGTATAATTAATTACATTAGTTCACGAGGTTGTAGTCCATTGAACGCACGAATGAGGGTTTAGTTTTCCATTTGATGGATGTAGAGATGGATTTATGATTTTTCATTATAAACTACCATATATGTATATATAATATACATTTTTTATTACATCATCATGTTTTATGAAAATTTTATGCACTAGTAAATTGAAATTAAATTAAAACATTCAGTTAAAACCTATAACTCATCTTCATAAAATCTTATTTTCATTACACTTTAATCTCTATATTATAGGAATTATAGGTATATCATTACTTCTAGAATGATTGGAGTTATTCTAGGATGTTATTTTCCTAATTCAGGTTTGAGACAAAATTTTATTGGAATGTTTATAGAGTAGGAGAGGTGGATCCCTTTTATTAGTGAGGTAAGGGTACATTTAGTATTTCTTAAACTATAAAGTGAATATAAAGTAATTTTCTTGTAAACATAAATTAAAATTATTTATTTAAATTATATAATGATAATGGATAAATATAACCACATAAAATAATATTTTGAAAATTATAGGATACTTTTTCACACTTATGTTTTTAACCCACATTAACCTAGTCGATGATTACGTTGAAATTTTTTTTTTCAACTCTTTAGCTCTATGAATACTATAAAAGGATAAAAGGTTAATAAAATAAATTATATATCAAATCATAATACACATTACATTACCAACACTAAAAATAATATTTAATTACGCATAATTGATTTAAAAATATTTTTTACTATAAAATATTATTACTGTCAATTTTGGAACTATTTATTTAATTTGACTTTGAAATAAACATGATAGAAACTTAATTCTAATATAATACATTATAATAATCCCATGAAAGATTCAATTATCAATAAAATTCATGGGATACTTCAAATAACTCAATCAGTATTTTATTTATATTTTTTAAAATCATTTTGATTTTTTATTGCATGTAAATGAAAGCTATCAATGTTTTATAAGAATTTAAGTATTTATATCATCACAAAAAAATAATTAAATTGATATTATAGATAAAATCCTTTATATTTAAATTTAATATTTATAAAAATAACTAATCTTTTTTATCTATATTTAAAATGTTTTCACATTATAAAACATAGAGAAGTACATTTTCGATGTTTCTTTAAATAAAATGTCATAATGGTCAAAATAATGTGAAAATGTAAAAAGTTCATGAATTGAACATTGAGATATTTTTTTACCAGATATACTTATCAAATAAATTTATAAAATGTTTTGGGGTCCTTTTTGAATCCCTATCATATTATTTTTAACCTAAATTTCCCATTTCCCCATTAATGTGGTAATAAAATATAAATGGTTACTATTTATTGTGGATAAAAAAATAGGTAACTATTAATAAATCATTAAATAATTATGGAATATATGGTTTCAATTTTAAATTATTCATTTCATATTTTTAGAAAATTTATGTTTATATGAAAACAAAAAATTAAATTAAATGCAGTTTTTTTGATGAATTGATTTCTATGTATATAAATGTTTTCATAACAAATTCAACCTTAAAACTAATTCCAATGAAAATAATTATATATTAAAAATATTATGGATATAATTTTACATTAAAGTTATTATATATCACAAATTTATCATTGTGGAATCTTGATAAAATATATGTTTTCAATCAAAATCATTAATTTTCACTACTTATAGAAAAATAAATCATTTCCCAAAATTTTCAAAATATATCATTGATATAATATTTTATATTAAATTTTCCTTAATAAATCTATTACTATATCCTATATTTTCTAAATTTTATAAAAATTATTTATCATATTTTATTACAAAATGCCCTAATTATTTTTGAAGAAATTTTTTTTAAGAATAAAATTTTGTTAATAAATATTGAGTTATTATTTCATGAGAATTAATCAGTACATTTATATTGAGTAGGAACGTTATATATACATCATAGTTTAATTAATTCAATTAATATGATTTAATTTACTAGCTTTGTAAAAATGATTATATAATAATAATTTGTGGCATTTTAATCATGGGATTGCATATCATGTACAATATTTATAATAGTCTTTCTTTTAAAATATCATGAAATTCAATTCCCCCAACTCATTTAATAAATTATTTCCATGTAATTAGAAATTATTCTGATTAATAAATATTTTTATATATGAAGACTCTTTTCAAAAAAATGACATTGTAAAGAGAATAAAGAGAATGGAATATATTTTGGAATAAATGAATAATGTATAAATAATGATTAATAATGAAAATGATTACTGATCAAAATAAAGATAATATTCAGGATAAATTCAACAGCCACAAAACCATACACCATATATGAGTGAAAAATACCACTAATTCTTCATAAATGGAGGTAATGCGGTGAAATTTTCATTTCAAAATCAGTATCATAGAGTTGAGGAATTCTATTTACAAATAAAAAGATAAAACTGTTAATATTAGTTATTTTAATTTATAAAATTTCATCCTTTAATCTATTTACACAATAATAATATATATTACTACAATTTATGAGAGTTTATGATGAATGTTTTATTCCAAAAACACTAAAATCAACCTCTATATGAACATATACTTTTACAAAAGAATAAAATGATATTTATCTATTATTTTTACATTAAAGAAAAAAATTATTATAAAAATGTTATAAAAGTCCCCATGTTAATAATCCTTTTTGAATATAAATATTACATTTATCTAAAAAAATATCCATAAAACCCAATGTTCAAACTCAATCATTCTATATTTAATTATAAATAAATTTAATCAATATATTATAATCTATAATTTAAATTCATATATTATATTTATTTTATCAAATATTCTTCAATGATAAATTAAACCCTTATATGCAAATAGCATTAGTAACTCCTAATGTATTATATATAAAAATACATAATCCCTGATCATATAATCTGAAAAATATTTTAATCATTATATTATAAAACAAAAATCAACAAAAAATAGCATATATTATTCAAAAATGTAATTAACTATTTCTATATCAAATAAAACCTCATTATATTCAATTTACATTAAATATATTAGCTTCCAAAAATAAAAAAATTATCCTAAAATAAAATTAATCATGTAGTTATAAAATCACTTTTAATACTCATGGTTATATAAAAAATTAAACATATGTTCGGAAAATAAATAAAATAACTATATTAAAAATTATTCATATAAAAACAAAATATCAAAATAAACAAGACATCACGTAGAAAACTATTGGAAATTGAACCCTTTTATCTATTTTATTGTGGGTACATTCCATGTTGAATTTCAGGATCTGAAAATATGAATTTTTAAAATCAATATAATTAAAATAATTTTCCATAAAATCATAAACCATTCAATACTCAATATAGATTTTTTTACTCAATCATGTCCCAAATATATCTTAAACTATATCAAAGGATTCCATCATAGTTGGAGATGAATTTTTAATGACCACATGGATCATTTCATATGAAAGATAACCTTTACTTGAAATTAAAATTTTAAAATAGAGATCATATCAAAAATACATTTACTATAAATACACTATTAAAATATATAATTATGATTTCAAATCATTTTATACATTTCACTAGTAACACCTCTTTTCCTCTCTAAAAAACACACTTTACATGATATGGAATTTTGAAAACCTTTTATTTGAAAATAATTTTTAAAAATAATAAAGGAATAGTGAAACCATATTAAAGGTGTTGTAAAAAGTATCAATATAATTTTTAACCAAAAATATTTTGGAAAATATTTTTCATAAAACATGGTTTTGAATGAAAACTAATTTCTGACTGAAGGGATAGATATAGTCTGATTTTATTAAAATAATTTCTTAATATTATTAAATACCAAATAGTGGAAATAAGGTTCTAATACCTGAATATAAAATTAATAAAACTAGGAGAAGAAAATTTATTCTGTTTCATGAGAGATATATCTTGATATTTCATCAATGGAATCGTAATGATAAATAATCCCGTAAATGAAGAGATTCTAGCAATAAACCATTACCACATTGGTGACATTGATTTATAATAAACATGAGGGAATGACATTATGAATCATAAAATATAATTAATAAATTTTATTTATGATATAACATGTCAAATTATAGTATATAAACCATATAGAAAAATATAGGTGCATAACATGGCATGTTTCTCATAGAAGGAAAAATGAGAAAAAAATACATTACTAATTTGGTTACTTTTGTACCATAAACCCCAAGAAAAAATATCATAAAATGGATATGTAAATACCCATAAAAGTATGTATATTAATCATTGAATAAAATTATGTATAGTATGTACACCACAAAAAATAATTTAGTGGCGAATAAAGAATTTATCTCACAGATATAAAAACAGATAAGATATTCCTTTTACCATAAGTCTTATCATCCATTAGACACGTTCAATACTATTATCTGATAAAAATAAGTTTTTATAAATATAAATAAAAAAATTATTACAATTTATCATTCCAAATATAATTCCTATGTGACTTGATCTAAAATATTTATTTACTAATCAATCCTAAATTAATCTGTTAGGTAACAACCACTTTGTTTATCATACGTGTTTTAAATTTTTTTCCATGAAATTATTATATATATCATTAATTATTTATTTGTATAATTTTATAATTTTTTTATATATCATATATTTTTTTATATATAAAAATTAGAAATAATATATAAAATATGAATATATGTAATTGAATACATCGGTCATGGTGATGGTTGGTCGTACATATGCAAGAACGTTGTTTCTATTTTCTTTTTATGTTGAGAGAAAAGAAAATTACATGTATATATTTATATAATTAAAGTATAATTAGTATTCCATATATATAATATAATTTCACTAAAAAATCCTTAATAAATTCTATGTAAAATGTGATTGAATCGTTTCACATTGGGAAGGATATAGGTCGCATATCCAAAATCAAATTTATCGTATATACATAAAATAGAAATAATGAAGGTACAAGTTTTATAATAATTATAAAAGAATAAATACAACATAAATATCATATATATATATATATAATATAAAAATATAGTTTCTATCATAATTCCCAACCATGAAAGGTGGTAATAGAAAAATGAACAATATCATTTCTTGATATAGTAATTCATCATACAAAAGAACAATAAGTTTGTTACCTGTTAGTTTGGATTGTGTGTATGGGTAGATAAAACAATTACAGAAAAAACACCTAATTATATTTAATATATGTATTTTATTATATAATTATAGAATTCAATGATTTTAGGTGTTGGATAATAAAAATCAAACAATAGTACTTGAGGAAGGTCGATATCTCTTCTTTGGGTAACTCATTATAGTTTTCTCCAAAGTGCATATGTAAAAGAATTATTTCAAAAAGAGAGTGATATTTCAAGAATTTAGGGATTTGGGTAGTAATTTACATATAATATTGGTGATAAATATGGATTTATAGGGGTAAATAAGATTTAGGGGTGTGTACCTTTTCCTAATGGGGGAGTGGAATTATTGTAAAATTAAGAATTGAGAATTAAACCCTTGTTTTTCCCATGTAAAGTGGCTAAAATAATTTTCCAATCCTATCCAAATGAGGATAGGGTCAAAATATTAACATCAAATGGATTTTTTCTACATTTTAAAGTCATTTTCACCATAAGATTTAGGATCATCCCTTTGTCAAGTTAAATTTTCTCTTCATCGTTTTTTTAATTTTAATTGCATTTACTAATATTATTTTTTTTAAAACCTATGTTTGTCATGTCAGATAATATAAATTATTATTGATAAAAATATAGAATCAATTTTTCGAAATTCAATTAAAAAAGGTAGAATAATTAAATATAAATTTTATATTAGAGCTGTGTTGAAAAAGAAAATTTTAACATAAAAATATTAAAGAGTTTGAAATGGTTTTATATCGAATATCAACATGGAATTGATTCCAATGACAAAAATAGTATCAATTGAGATCAAATAGATCTAATAAATCATTACAAATCAATTTAAAAAATAATTATCCCAAATAAATTATTTAGATGAAAAAGTAGTTCTAAATTTAAATTTAATATATTTCCATGATTCATGAAAAAATGAATCTTCAATAAAAAATACTAAAAATTCATCCAAATTAAAATTTTAAATTACTCTTTTAAAAATGATGTTTATATTTTTGAATAGAAAATTTAAAATATTCAACATTTATATTAAAAAAAAATTCATCTTTAATTAGAGTTAATATTATCTTTTAGATAAATACAACTTTCCATTCATAAAGTTGAATTTATTCTTTTTTTATACTATCAAATTTATTGGATTAGTATTTAAAATATATATTTAATATATAATATATAAATTTTGTATAGAAAAATAATCAAAAGTTGTTTTTTTTATCTTTTGAAATAATTTTTTGTGTAAATTGAAAAATAGTTATCATAGAAATGTAATTTCATTATTTTCAAAATAATTTTAACATTCAATTATATAGACTTATAAACAACTGATAAAACTTATATATATGAGTACATAAATTTTTTAGAATTAAATTAGTCTTATTTTTAAATTCAATTATAATAGAAAGATGGTATCTAAAATATTTTTAATATAATATTAATTGTATATTGAAGTTCAATAATACTCATCCTTGTGTGTAACACAAGCTATCGAAGGGACTCATTTTTTTGGGTAATATTATTCATAAATACTATTATGCTTACCACAAGCTAATATATGTGTTTCATGTAAATCAATATTGACATGGTGTTTCATATAAATAATTCCAAACCTTGTGCTTTTATATAAAAACAATTATATTCAGTGTTGTGCGAAATGAAAAAAATATCCAAACCATTAAATTAATTCTAAAATAATAATTCAACAAATATCATAATTTTACTTTCCACCACCATTAAAATTAATTTAAACCTCATAATTAATATGGGTTATCATTGTTTAGTTTTTTAATAATATATTCATAGAAACCCACATCGTAAAATAGAATACTAAATATTACTTTTAAAATGTAATGTTAGATTTAGAATGGTTTCCCAAAGTTACATGTAACTGGGATTCCACATAAGAAAACATAGTTGAGAATTTGAAACATTTACATTGAATAAACTTTTAAATAATCATTGAAATTGACAAATATGACAGATCACAAGAAAGTGGGTGTTATATAGAATGTTAGTAATCAAAAAACCATAAATTAATGAAGTGTGAAAGTGGTAATTGATATAATAAAAAATTATAATAATAAGAAAAAATAATTCTAGTCCATTTTCCTAATGTTGAATAATTTTCATGAGAATATATCATTACTTAATATCAGCCCAATCTCACCTGTTCTTGTTCCTCGATCAATTTCCACTTCATTTATTATTTGATGAAATAATGGAATATTTTAAATCCCGAATCATTAGATGAACATCAAATCTATAAATTGAATAATATGTCATCAAATCTCTTTTAACCATTAAATGGGTTATCACAAGTTATCCAATATTCATAAATCCGTATATGGAGTGATAATACCTTAATCACTATTTCCAAGCCTGAATATTAACATAAAACATTTCAGAAATTGTTAATCATGTAACCCATAAAAAATATAATTCATCCCCTATTCCACAAATAAGATATTCTCTTATATGAAAACATATTAATTGGAAAATTGGGTCCATCCATGTACTAATTGAATGTCATAAGTGATTTTATTATTCAATAATCCATGTAGAAAAAGGTAAACACATGAAACATCATTCATGCGATTTTCAAAGGGAAGAGTTATAAAAAATCAAACAAGAAATTCTCGTCTAATTGTGTAAAGATAAGTGTTAATTAACTACAATAATTAACTTAATCCATTGTAATTTCATAATATTCCATTTTTTCTTTTCCATAATATTTGTTTTCACATATTAATCCACATTAGCTCTAAGATTGGGGAAGTCTATTACATAATGTCCAAACATTATGAAATTGAAACACTGATTGGTGGGAGGTTTATTATGTGGGGATATCTCATTATTCACATCATTATCTTACTTAATTCAAATAAATGTAATTTTATTTGGTTGAGGAGCTTCCCTTATACACTTAAAATATTTATTAGTCCCCTTATGGAAACTACCTCTATATTTCTTCTCTTAAATTGAGCATAATTGATGGATAATTATTTTCACAGTGGTTATTATATTTTTCATTAAACATCATCTTCATTATGTTATAAAAGTGATATGATGGATATAAAATTCATACCTTTTTTTACACATTGATATCACATCGAAAAACTTCTTCATTGCTACTAAAGACTTTTATAGCTGGGGAATATTAAATACTTGGTTTAAATCCACTAATGGATCTATCAATTTTTATTTCTTGATGGAAGATAAATCTAGAATAGATCCAAATAAGGCTTGTGAAATTGGATTAGTAGGCCCCAAATGATTAATCACCCTTCTAATTAATATCTATATATTTTAATTCTTTCTTCGTAAGAAGAATACAAGGTATGTAATTTTTGAAAAATAAGTTCTAGAACTTTTCTCAATTGGTGGATTATATTTCTTCATTTGGACACATATTATTAATAATATTCCACCATTGATCTACCAAACCTTCCAAATTGTTGACTACCAGAGATAATTTTTCAAAAATTGAACAATGGAGAATGGGAAATATCATTTAAGTGGTACATATACATTTCTTAGTAAAAAATGGGTAATTAGATCCACTAAAATTGTGTGGGTGTTTCATCATTAAGGACTCATCATATTGTTCTTCCTTAATCTTATTTTTTGATGTTTCACAATGATTCATATGTCCATAAATTTGTTTTAGAATAGATACAATGTTTTTAATTCTAACTCAGATAAAATTCAGTTTCTCATGATGAAAATCAATTAAACTTCCAATCAATTCCTCATTAACACAGTTTCATTGAGTCCCAACCATTGACTAAAATCATAAATCATAAGATGAGAAACACATTTCATAGTATAAATCCATATAATAATGAAATATTAATTATATTATTCTTAAATCAAGACGCCTTCATTTAAATATCTGACACATTAGAGTTATGATTAGTGATATCCCATGACATATCCTTATAAATATTCCAAGGGATATTACTATGTTTTTCTCATATTAGCTTCTTATGGTTGAAAAGTCATTTATATTGATACCAAATATAATGACCTAATTATAACATACTTTTATATTAAATCATTTTAGTTTAATATTACGCACATTAAAATATTACATTCTGATGGATAGTAACAGTTTAATTTTTTTGGGAACATAGAAATATAATCTTTTTTCTTAGTGGATGATCATTGGAATCTCCATTAAAGATCTCCACCTTTATTACTCCTATATAAATTATTCATTAATATACTTGGGTTATAAAACTTAAGAATGAGGTGAAATCATATTAAAAAAAGATAAAATAAGGGAGATATATAAGAATAACTTGATGATAAGATTATGAGAAAATGATCATAACATTAGATGAACATACAATTGATATAAAATACCTCAATAAATATTTATGAATCAAATTTTGATAGTTCATAAGACATGAATCATATTGAAATAAAGTTCATAATCCAAGGGTGAATAACAAATGTATAAAAATAGAATTTTTGGCATACACATAATCATATTAAATCATGTTTCTAGGCTACCTATCGAAACCTGCATACCATGTTAAGATTGAAAAAATAACATGTGTACCTACTTTATGCGTTGGATTATTTCCCATGTAAACCCTTGTTTTAGGTTTGGTATTTCCTCCCATTTACTCTATTTTTTCATGTTTCAGATTCCCTCTAATGTACCCTCTTGTTTATGACATTGGATAGCCTCATATGTATCCTATTGTTTTGGGCATAGGATTCCCTCATTTCCACCCTCTTATTTCAAGCTTCAGATTCTCTCTTATTACAATATTGGGATTCCCTCCCATATACCCTATTGTATCTGGATTTATATGCCCGATTTTTTTTAACATTGGAATCTATCCCATGTACCCTTAAATATCATAAAACATTTTACATTACCCAATTCATTAATGGGATATTTATATTCCACCCATAACATTTTTAAATCATACATGGATGTGCCACAAGATAATAGAACAATCATAATATATTTACCCAATAAAATAGATTAATTTTGTGAACATAGAACCATAACATTGAACTGAAATGGTTATCATTAACATTACATCAAATCATAACATTTGGAAAATATAATAGTTTTCTATTTGTTTTATTAAACCAAAATATGTTAAATATTGTGGGATCAAAAACTATTTAACTCATGGAAGAGAAACATATTTCTTAAACATGATGCCATCAAAATATAAACCGGTCAAGAATTAATATGAATAGTAGTATTTAATAATGTATTCAATAAATGATAAACTATATCAATGCTTTCCATATTATATGGAGAAATATATTAAAATATCACTTTGAGAATTTATTATGGAAAAAAGAATATTATTTCAAATTAAGTTTTCCGAATATATAAAACATTCAAAATCCATTTATAAAAAAAACATTTAACTAATATAATGTAATATTTGAAATCATTTAAAACGTTTATTAAGTATAACATGTTTTCATCTTTGAGAAACACAGTAGAAAAAATAAATCATTTTGAAGAAAAATATATTTGAAAATAGATTTGATAACATTTAAACAGGGATTAAAAACATTTTAAAAACCATTTCCATTTAAAATAAATAAAAGGGGATTGAAAAAATTTTAAAACACTTTTTTATCATTTATTTCATTTTTTAAAACCATTTTTTAATTAAAAATTGTTTTGATATATGAAAAATTTATGACCGAAGATAGAGATAACGATACATTTTCTTAAAAAACATTCTTAGTAATTTTAATTATAAAAGAGTGGAAAATGGTTTCAAAAGATAAATATATATTTTAAAAATAGAGTAGAAGAAAATAATTAGTTTTCAAGAGATATGGATCATAATATTTCATCAATGGTCACGTGATCTTAAAATATCCCGATAAACGATGGGATTTTAGTAACAAACCATTACAACTTTGGTAACATTAACACATGCTATAAATGTGATAATAAAATTAAATTATTATTAAAATATAATAAAATAAGTATATTCATCATATAACATTAAAAAGGGTATTATATATATACCATCAAATAATACTGGTGCATAACATAGCATGTATATCAAACAACTCAACCTGAGACACAAATTACTTTACAGATTTCATAACATTTGAACCATAAACCCATGAAATAAAGATAACAAAAATGGATAAGTAAATTTACTAAAAAAAAGTATAATAATCATAGAATATGTGTATGGGATGTTTGTAAACCACGCAAAATAAATTATTGGTGAATAAGGAATGTTTCTCACATATACAAAATGTTAGATGAGAAAACTCTTACCTTAAGCATTGAATTAGTTATACACAATAAAACACACTATATAATAAATATGTGTTTACTATAAAGAGTCCAAATAAATATATTACTATATATAATACCATATTTTATTCTAAAATGAATTTATATTTCCAATTTATTAACAATTTCATGTCAATGAAATGTTTTAGTTAGAAACTTCTTTGTTAATCGTACTTGTTTAGAATATTTATTCACGATCCTATTACATATATAATTGTTTTATCACTTAAATATTGTAAAACATGATGTATTAATCATATATATTCAGTATATAAATATTTATAATAATATAAAAACAATATATACATGCTATAGAATACATCATTCATTGAAAAACTAGGTCACACGTATGCATGAATATTGTTTCAGTTTTCATACTGAATTGAATGAAAATTAAAGGATATATATGTGAATATAAATATATATATAATATTATTAAAATATAATTATTATTTCATATATATCATATAATTTCTCTACAAAAAAATACATTCCATGTAAATTGATATTGTGTGACATGACATTGAGAAGGCTGCATTCCACACATCAAGAAACAATGTTATCATATTAAAAAATGTAAATAATGAAGAAATTTATTATATAATAAATAAATAAGATTAAATACATCATAAATATCATATATAACATAAAAGAAAATATTTATTATCATTATTTGCAACCATTGGTGGTGGTAAAGAAAAAAATGAACTACATCATTTTCATGATGTGGTAGTTCTCCTTGCACAATGATGATAAGTTTATTACAGATTAGATGTAAGTGTTTTTATGTTTAGGTTGAATAATTAGTATAAAATGATCTTAATATAATTATGATACTTTTTATATTATATAATAATGAAATAATAATTTTTTATGATGTGGATTATGAAAAACAAAAAAAATAGCTTGAGGAAGGATGTTATATCTTCTTTGGGAACTCACTTTTGGTTACAGAAAATGGATAAAATGGATAGATTAATGATAAATGGGGGATTGATATATAAATTCATGGTTTTTGGGAGGTTATTTTGGTCTTTTTTTCTGATCCATATGTTCTGTGAGGTTTTAATAAGTTACAGGGTTGAGTGCCTTCTTATAATGGATGAGGAGTGGAATTCAAGTAAATTTTTTAGATATTATATTCCAGACACGTTTTTCTCAATTTTATTGGAAAACATTGTGGTATAAAAATGATCTATTGGATTATAGGGTGACAATAAGAACATAAAATCGATTTTCGGAAATTTTCTACGTTATTTAAACCATAGGTTTAAAGTTTAATTCTTATATAAGCTAATTTTTCTCTTAATCCCAATAAGTAATAATTATTATTTTCACTAATAATTTTCATAGAAAATAAGTTGGGATTATTTTAAAAAATAAATTATGAATATTAAAAATATGGAAACCATTTTTTTTCAAATTACAATATCATTAGTGCTAGAAAAAAATTTTAATTTAATTTCACAGTTGGGATGTCAAAGAGGGGTTTTCATGAAAAACTATTCTCATGTTTGAAATGTATTTATATCCAATCAAAATGGGGAATTTATTATAATAAACTAATTTGAATTAATTTATGTAATATAGATTCCATCAAACATTAAAACCAATTAAAATTATAATTTTACAATTTCAATAGTATAGATGGGAAATTATTATTGAATTAAAATTTAGATTTTTAAACTGTTCATTAAAAGTGAAACATCTCAAAAAATAAAAAAAAATCACCCAAATTAAATAAATATATTTACACTTCAAAAAATGAAGTATATTTTCTAACATTTAAATTTTAAGACTGTGAAAAATTATATTTAAAATGGGTTATCCCTTAAAAGGTGTTAACATTTCCTTTTAAAGAAATTACATATTTTTATTCATAAAATTGGATTTACTCTTATCTTATACCTAATAAATATATGGGATGTGTATAAAATATATTTATTTAATATATAATACATAAAAATTATTAAAAACTATAATCAAAAAGTTTTTTCTCTATTTTCTTGTGATCTAATGGTCTTTGTATATTGAAAATTTTTATTATAAAAAAGGTAATTTAAAAATTTTCAAATAGTTTTTACTTTTACATATACTAATTTATTACCAAATGACCCACATGGTATAAATGTGTAAATTATATTTTCACAATTTAATAAATCATATTCTTAACTTCAATTCCAATGCCTATGTGGTAGATAAAATAGTTTTATAATAATTCTAATATAATATTGTTGTTCGGTTCAACTTAGCCTTGTGTATTGTAAGAACCCAGTTCTTCACTTAGGTATTGAAGCATTAAATTTTGGTCTAATTTTTTAATTTTTACCTAATATGAATAACTAAGGGGTTAATAAAGGTCTCAGGGGTGTCTGATGAATGTTTAGAGTCTAAAGCCCATCTTTTTAGGGAAAATAGGCTTGTCAGACAGTTTAGAGTAAATTGTACAGATTGAGATTTTTAGAAAAGTCCACATCACACGGTTGGTACATAGCCATGCAGACTAATCATGAATTCTCCCCTTTTTCCTAGCTACTCATTCATGGTTTTTTCATAGTTTTTCAAACTAGGAAGACAACCCGTGGAGAAGATAAATTTTGGATAAAATTTCAGTTTTTTCCTCAATGATCTAATTATGATCCCTCCTACTTCTATAATTTTAGATTATGCAGTATTAACCTATTTCACACTCAATTTGGGGATTTTAGTAGATATAATAATGCAATAAAAATATCTCATTCATTTAACAACTGATATATCTTATATTTTTCACGTTGGATGCACAATGGTATGTACTCGTGTCCCCTTTATCCCTTCTCCTTCAATTTTTTTCCTGTCCATGATATCATGATTTTATTGTTTTTATCTTTTTCTTAGATCTAATATGAACTTCACAAAATCAAGGGATGATATAAGGGGAATGGAGACATGTTAGCCTAAGGTTGGTGGTCTATAACTCATCACTAATGTTTGTTGATTTTGGATTTGTCATTTGGGACCCACAGGTTTCATCGAGTCCGTTTTATAGAATTTTTATGCTAGGATTATAATCATTATAACCATATAGTCATTATAATTCCAATGATGTGATAAAATGTTAGTTTTTTTTTACCAAAACTAGATCCTTTCCATGTCAATGTTTATGAAAAAAATTTGTTTAGTGTTTTGACATGTTTGGGAAAACTATAGGATGTGTCATGGATTTACCACTCAAAGGGTAAGATTTTCTATATTAAATGTTGTGATTTATATTATGAATTTCATAATGGAAAGTAATATTTATGAAGAACTCATAACCAATCTATAGTAATTGATTCAAATTGATAATTAAATATGAATGGTTAATTGGGTTCATATCCTTAGAACCCCATACCACATTAATGGAAGGTAGATGAATGAACCTTCAATTATTGAATATGCCTTAAATAAAATAATGGGTTGCATGCTACAAGACCTTTTCACACAAACGAAATGAAATGATTGAATGAAATCACTTGATAAAAACGTTTCATGTTACTTAAACATTTCACACTAATGAATCTCAACGCTTTAACTGAATGAAATATTACATGACATAATAATCAAATAGGAATGGCCTGACTCAATATTGCCCTGGATTCCAATCAGGGAATTCCATGAGTACTCAAAAAGCATACTATTCTTCAAGGATATGGATTTATAAGGTTGAGAACCACCTAGATCCTGGTCCTTTACTATTCATGGATACCTAGTATGAAACCATATGATCCCTCCATATTATTACAGGATGCCACAAATACAATCCTTTGATCTAGCATTGATATGTAGGTGCACTGGTTCCTTCTCATTCAGCTCTGTCTCTTCATATCCCCATCAATACATAGATAATCACCTTAGATTCCATAGGCACCTTATCATGGAATTCCTTTTAAATTCTCCTTGGATTACACTCTTATCATTTCCAAGGCTATAATTACTACATAGTTGGCGACCCTTGAGGTGTACATCGCCTTGGTTATTACATTGGGACTTCACTAGTAAATCTATTTGACTGTGGTTTGCTTGTAACATATTAATAACTTTACTATTTTTACTCTCATGAGGTGATGTCAGTGATGGCCATGCCTCACTTGACCTATTAAAATAATTTTTTTATTGAGTAATAAATGAACTGGTAACATGTTCATACACCTTCCCAGTGATGAAGCAGGTACTTGGGTATTTAGATACATTATACTAAATTACATTATATATAGATTCCTTCACATTGTTAAACTTTTAGTACATGGGGAAGACATTATAGACTCCATTGGTGGTGGCCCATTGATATTTATCTCACACTATCTTTGGGTGCTGTTTGGTACCTGTAGTATATTACATGGTTCTAGGTTTCGAGAAAGGGAAGAATATGGATTTGAACACTTTATTGCTTGCTGTTTAGTGTGGATACTGATATTAGTTGATTGAGTTGGACTCCCGATTCTACGGATAGTATTTTATTTCCTCGATAATATTATGGATCATGTTATGCATGCTTCCTTATTTCCATGTTTTTTAGTTTTCTTGTATATGACATATCATCATCAGTGTTTTATTATTAAATATTATTATATTTGTTTCAATTATAATTATGTTCTTCACTACTATATGTGGTCCCTTCTGTTTACTTATATTTTTTATACTATTTACCTATTCTTGCATTCACTTGTTGTGAAGCACTTTGTTAATGAGGGTATTGTCTCACCATGGACACACACCGAGTCTTCACTATTAGTTAGCAATCTCTATAATTTATGAATAAGCACTTGAGTCCATGTTTCCCATCAGTCTTGGGGATCCCTTAATGTGGAATTTGGGTACAAGACGTCACAAAGTCTAATTATAGGTGGATTCATTAGTTTCATTACTATTTGAGGACAATATATTATAGATTAGTAATGCATGTTGATTTTTCATAAGAAGTTGTTGGGTTTTGTGAACCCTTTTTGGGGTAATAACCATGTTTCCAAAATTGTAATTGTGGTTCTACTTTTTCCTAGTACAGTTGATATTATTTCATTATTGGGTGACACACATGTTGTTTGGTGTTGTTGATAATTACTTTGTTTGACGCTTTTCTTCCACCTTCTACCTGATGATATGAGGGAAAAGAGAATTGTTACATGCATCCTTATAGGCACCATGAATTTACATGCCATGCATATTTCGATGCATTATTGGTGCATTTCACTACTTTTCATTTTTTGATATTATTGTGACTATTGAGGGATGATATGATATTTTATTGTGCATGTATTATAGTTAGTTTCCATTGAGTGATAGCATGTCCCAATTTATGAGTTTTACGGGCCCTCATGGGGGATGAGTAATATAATGAGTTGATCCACTATGCTATAAAAAATGGCTTTCATTTCTGGTGATAGGTGTATCTTCACTAATTCCTCGGAAATGGCTGTCCATTATAAGGTGAATCGTGAAATTTAAAATTAATTGGTTTCAAATCCTTATCCCACTTTTTCATGTTTAGGAAATTTAATGGATAGAATGTGGATATTAAATTTAATATGGAATGAAACATATAGTTGAGCACTTTCCGATAAATAGCCATCTTTGTGGGTCGTTTGGGCTAGTATGCCTTGGGTAGTGAGTTTTCTTACATTCATCTTCCACTATTAGTGATATAATTATACTAAAGCCTACTATAGTGAATGTGTTTTGAAATTATAGATCAATTCCACTATGACCTCCACATATCATATTCCATGAGGGTGGTGACGCCAATGCTATTGACGTGGTTGGTATTCACCTTTCAGTCTTACATACGATAGTGAAACTTGAGGAAACACCTATTGTGCCTGATCTGTGCATTGGTTTCCATGTTCCTGATAGTTTCATATGTTTGATGTAGTCCTTGCATGGTGCTCCTTGACATTCACCCAACATGGTGTATCATACTCATTAGAACTAGCATCAACATCCTCCAACCATTTTTAGGGGATATATGTATTTAGGATGATGATTCTTGGCTAAAAGACGCCCTTTATATCTTTTAGTTTCTATGGAAACATCCAGAGAGGAGGATCAAGCATACCATATACTTGTTTCGAGATTTGGCCAAGCGCTAGAGGGGTGTGATTTCCAAGTTAGTTCATCATCAATGAATGTTATGGGGTGATTTCTAGAAAGTCTTCTGTGATTAGTTCTTTCCTCAGATGTTGAGAGCTGACATTGCTAGAGAGTTCATGCATCTAAATCAAGCTTCAATGTCAGTCATGGAATATTCATCACGTTTTATGGATTTATAGTGTTTTTTCCTAATCCAATGAAGATATGAGCTTTTACATGATTCATGTTTCAATGATGGGCTCATGTATGCCATTCTTATGTAGGTAAATGTTTTTCTCCTACTTTTTTTGGTAACTATTAATTTGGAACATATCACTAAGTGGAACCTGATGGATGGAAATAGTAATGGGTATAATGGATCAGATTCATGTCTATACATTAGTTCTTTGAGTGGAAAGAATAATTTTCTTGATTTTTCTCATCAAGAAAGTGACAACTAGAGTGTCTTTTTTGACGGCTCTAATGTGTGTCATTAGTTTGGACGATGGGGGAAATCGAAGCCTTAGTGTGATAGAGGCCCAATGAAGTACTGAGATTATTACCGTATGGGGCATCTTAAGCATTTATATAGGACCATTCAACCATATTTTAGTGGAATAGGCTATCTAATATCTCTACATTCATGTGAAAGTTCTTTTATTTTGTGTCACTTGGAGAGTTGGAATAACACAGATAGGTCTGGACAAGGAGTAGGTCATGGTCATGGTAGCCAGACCCCTAATCACTAGCAGCACCAACAGAGAAGTATTTATTTTTGTAGTCCATCTTTTACAGAAGGTCATGGATCAGGTTATTTTCATAAACTACAACCAATACCAGAGGACCAGGATGTGGGACCATTTGTAGTACGAGGTACTATTCTAGTATCCTCTACAATAGTATCTTATTTGTTTGATATATGTTCTTCATACTCTCATGTCTTTGTATCTACTGTGGGAAATCATGGATGATTGATATAGCATTACAATGTCTTAATGACCATAGATATTCTATTAGGGGTACAAATAGAGGAAATATTCTAGTGTAAGGACTTTCCCCTTGAGGAATGTAATTAAGCATTCTTATGGAACCTCTTTATTCTTGAGATGAATGTTTTAAATATCATTCCTAGGAAGTATTAGTTGGTTAAATATAATGCTTTTATAGAATAATATCATCACTGGTTATCTTTTACGTCAGTAGATTATAGTATTAATCTACATAAAGGTGAGTGGGATGTACAGGAAGGAAAATTTGGGACAAAGCATCATGGGATTTGTGGAGTGACCATCCTGACTGAAAATATCTTCATTAAGTATCTGGGTTTATATCAACCTGATTTCCCTCTAGAAGAGGATCATTTTTGGGATGTTTTTCCTGATGTTTTTTTGGATTTCCTCCTGAAAGATAGGTAGAGTTTATAATCAATATTGTTCATGTAGTTTCTATAGTGTACATTACTACGTACATGATGGAAACTACAGATCACTATGAGATCAAGTGGATGTTTGAGGATTTAATGGACAATGTTTTAATAAGGCTTGGTACATCCTATTGGGGATCACCAGTGCTTTTTCCAAGATGGTGGATGGATCCTTAAGTCTATGCATGCATTATAGATGGTAGAACCAACTTATGATCAAGAACCATAATCCACTTCTTTTAATAGATGATCTCTTTGACATGATCTGAGGAGAAAAGAACATCTCTAAGATCATATTTTGATTGGGTTATCATTAGATATGAGTTATACTATGAAACATTACTCATACATGTTTCTATATCATGTACAGTATGTATGACTGCCTTCTTATATTGTTTGGCCTTACGAACGAACACCGATTTTTATTGCATTGATGAAAAGAATTTTTCTCCCCTATTTGGACTCTATTGTGGTGGTATTTGTTGATTATAACATGGTGTATTCTGGAACACATAGTGCCCATGGAAAACATCTTGAAAAAAATCTCCATAAACTGAGATAAAATTATCATTATCCAGATATTTCTAATTTTTTACTTCTAGATTAACAAATTCTACTTCTTGTGTCATATTATATAAGAATTTTGAGTATTTGTGGATGCTGAAAAAGATAATATTGTAGTTTACTAGGATCATCCCAAGAATGTGATTAATATCATGTATTTCTTGGGGATGTCTGGATATAACTATTTGTTTCAAATAAGACTTCCCACATATTTCTTCACCTCTTACAGGTCTGAGAAAGAAGGGTGTCAAATTCATGGGGTCAGAAGCATGTGAGAAAGCCTTTCAGGAACTGAAAGGGAGGATTATATCTACTCCCATTATAAATATTCTAGAACCTTTAAAATTCTATACCATCTTTTGTGATGCATCAGGCATCCACCTTGGAGAATTTTTGATGCAGTAAGATAGAGAAGTTTCATATGGATCTATGTACCTGAGATTTCATGTGGGAAATTACCTGACACAAAACCTTTAGCTAGAAACAATTATCTTGAAACTATATTGTTGGAGACACTATCTTTTTGGTAAGAACATTGTGGTGTACATGTATCATATGATCCTCAAATATATCTATTCACAGTGTCACATGAACCTCACCCAGAAAAGATGGGTTGAATACCATTAGTCCTTTGATTGAGAACATGCCTATATGCCTGGAGAGGGAAACATAGATGATTATGTGTTGAGTTTGAAAACTCAAATATAGGACATATGATAATAAAATGATGAATGGAAGTTAATGGACTAAATTTATAAGATTCATCAAGATTTTCATGACATTCACTAGAATTATTTTCTTTTCAACCTCGAAAATTACCTCTTCCCTTCTTGATAAGGTGAAGAGAATGCAGTTTTCATATCCTGAATGTTCAGTTCTCTGTGAGTGTATATCCGAAGATAACCCGCCTCTAGATTAATTTTTGTATAGATATGGCATCATTCATCTATGTGAATGTTTCTGGGTCCCTACAAATATCAGAGTGGACTTTATGAATGAATCTCATGCCTCTCAGTGGGAAGTTCATCAAAGCATCTTGAAGATGTATCAAGAGATTCGACACCAATATTGATGTCCAGAGATGAAATATTTTGTTATAGGCTTTATCACTAGGTGTTCCACCTATTAACTTGAGAAGGAAGAACCCCAGAGAGAAGATTGTTTGCTACAACCACATCCAGTCTCATAATGGAAATGGGAAGATGTTACACTGGATTTCTTAGTCGGATTTCATAGGTCATCAAGGGGTAGCTATGCTATCTACATATTCATTGACTAACTAATTATATCACCCCACTTCATTTCCAATTGGATGACCATCTCTCTTGATGAGTTGGAAATAATATATATCCATGAAATCATATGACTACATGGGGTTCCACATACTATCATTTCAGATAGGGATTATCATTTCACATCATGGTTTTGGAAGGGATTGAAGAAGGCTATGTGAACACATGTTCTTCTAAAAACAACATTTCACCCTTAGAACGATGGAAAATTAGAACAGACAATACATGATCAAGAGGATATGATCCGAGCATGTGTCCTTAATTTTAGTAAATTATGGGAGAAGGATATCCCTCCCATTGTGTTCTCTTATAAAATATTTCAGGAGACAATTAAAATGGATCCTTTTGAGGCACTATATGGTAGTCCATGCCATTAAACCTTGTACTGGATTGAGGTGGGTGATGAAGCCCTACTAGGACCTCATATTATTCAAGAGACATCAGAGTAGGTTTATCTAATCAGAAAGCATATGACTATAGCTCAGTCTAGACAAAAACCATATATTGGTCGTCGTTAATGACCTATTGAGTTTGATAAAGGGGATCATAGTTTCTTTAGGTATTACCCAGTCTAGAGAATTGATGTTTAGGAATGTCAGAAATTTTTTCACCTCTTTTTGTATGGCTATTTGAGTTTCTCAAGAGAGTTGGTCTGGTATCCTATTTGTTGATTTTACCCCAGAGGTTTCATTCCATGCCTGATGTCTTTCATGTTTCACAACATAGCCAATATAATGTCGACTAGTCTCATAATTTTGATCTAGAAGATGTTGATTTTGATTTTGAGGCTACCTTTAAATATTATCTAGTATACATCATTGACCGGAGCACAATTGATCTCTGAGGACGGTCTGCCCCAATAGTATGGGTGATATAGAAGAATGGCTGAGTATATGATGAGACTAGGGAGAGGTAATATTAGGTATGTGCCTAATGGATAGAGTTTTTTAGGAAATGATTATCCACCATTGGAAGGTGAACTAGAGGATGAGTTCTTTTATGGGGGGAATATGACAAGAACCTAGTTTTTCACATTGGTATGGAACCATAATATTTCTGTACGAATCATTACCTTGGAAAAAATATTGATGTGTAAGGGGTTAATAAAGGTCTCTATAGTTCTTGGGGTATGTTCAGAGATCGAAACCCATCTTTCTACGAAAAATAGGATTGGTGCATGGTTTAGAGTAAACAGTGTAGGAATTCTACATGGTTTGTTAAACCGTGTCGATTATGCTTTTTAGGATAGAGCCATCAGACATGGTTGACACATGTTTGTCCAACCTAACCATGTGATCACTGATTTTACCATGTAATCATACATGGTTTGCGCATGGTTTTTCAAACCATGTAGACAAACTATGCACTGGCTAAATTTTGGGTAAAATTATCATTTTTCCCTAAATGATTTAATTATGATACAATCTTCATCCCTAATATGAGATTATGTAGGATTCACCTATTTTTGTCTAAATATGGTTGTTTTGGAAGATATAACCTTGGGATCAAGATATCTCCTTCATATAAAAATGGATTGAGATTTTTTTTCTCACATTGGATGCACAACAAAATGTACTCGAGTCCCCTTGTCTCATTCTCCTTCTCTTTTTCCCCGGGCTGAGATATCGAGGTATGAGCATTTTTCTCCTTTTCTTGTATCTACTCTGATCCCTATAAAATCAAGGGTTACTACTAGATGAGGAGATTCATAAAATCCTATGGTTGGTGGTTTATAAATCATCCCTAATGTTTTTTTATTTTGGATTTGTTTTGTGGGGCCCAATAATTTCATTAGGTGTCATTTATAGAATTTATATCCCATGTTTATAAACATTAGAGTTGTATGGTCATCCTATTTCCAAATTTTTGATTAATTATTGGTGGTCATTTCAACTACTCGATCCTTTCCATGTCAAATGTTATGCCATAATTTTGGTTTGGTGTTTTGACACATTTGTGCCATAATTCGAGTGAGTTGTGGATTGAACACTATAAGGGTAATCATTTCACTAATAAATTGGTTGATGTATATTTGTAATTAAATAATGGAAGGTACTATGTTTTCATACCACTTCACCCACCTAAGGTAAGGTCATCAAATTGATAATTAAATGTGACTAATTTATTGGATGCATATCTAATGCACCCATTTCCACATTAATGGAAGGGGTGGAATAATCCAAAAATTTTAGAATATTTCTAAAACGGAATAAATGGTTGCATGCTAAAAGACCTTGTCACGCTAATAAAATGAATGCATTGAACCAAAACACAAGATAAAAATGCTTCATGCTACTTGAACTTATCACACCAATAAATGAGACGACTTAAACCAAATGAAATATTACCTGACATCATAATAAAATATGAGTTGGCTCACTCAAGAACACCTTGTATTATGATCAGGGAATGCCATGAGAACCTGGGAACCCCACTCTGATTCAAGGATACGACATGCATAGGTTTAGAACAATCTGGATCCCAATCCTTTTCTATTCTTAGATGCTCGGTATGAAAGTGTAGGATCACTTCCATATTATTACCGGATGCCTCATATGCACTCCTTGGATCCATCATTGACAAGTAGGTGCCATAGATACATCACATATGGGCCCTATATATTATTAAACCCATTATAATGTGGATGATCACCTAGGATTCGGTAGGAACCTTATTATTGAATGCCTTGAACATGCTCCATGGATTACACTCTTATCCTTAGCCTAGCTATTGTTACATTTGAGTTGGTGACCCTTGAGGTCTACATCACATTGGTGATTACCTTGGGACATCACTCGTAAGTATTTTTTACTATGTATTCCATGAATAATAATGGAAACATTTCTACTTATACTATCTTGAGGGGATGTCAATGCTGGCCATGCCTCACTTGACATATTAACATAAATTTTTAATTGATTAATAAATTAACTGGATTCATGTTCTGACACCAGCCAAGGGTTGAAGCATGTTCTTGGGTATTTAGTTAAATTTTATTTCCTTACATTATATATTCATGTATGAACATTGTTACATTTTTGTTACATGGAAAGGATGTTATAATCACAATTTGTGGTGGCCCACTATGATTTTTATCACACCCTCTCGAGGTGCGGTTTGGTACCCGGAGTAGATTACATGGTTGTAGATATGGAAAAAGGGAAGCATACATATTCAAACACTTGATTACATAATATTCAGTGTGGATATTTATTGAAGAGGAATTACCTGGAACTTTAGGTGATTGTTATAATATTATTTTCCTTTATAATATTGTGGATCATGTTCTGGTTGTTATGGTGTATCCATGTATTCCAGTTTTCTAGTATATGACATATCATTGCCTGTGTTGTATTTCTGAATGTTATTAAATTTTTTTTAGTAATTATTATTGTCATCTATACTTTTCTATTGTGCCTTTTATATACTAATATTTTTATCTCTACTTACCTATGTTTACTTTCACCCGCTGCGCTACACTTTAGTAATGAGTGAATAGTCTCCCCCGAAACACACCAGAGGCCCTTACTGCATGTTAGAAGACTCTAGAATTTGGGGAGACCCACTTGAGGCAATGTGAACCACCAGTGTTGGGGAACCCTTGATGTGGAATCTGGGTCCAAGATGTCACACTTGTTGCACAATATATTAAAGGGACATGATATTGTTTGTAATATAATCCAAGCATTGTATTCCATGTACTACAAGCTAATATAGGTGTTGAAGGTAGTTATATATTGACAAGGTGTTCCATATAATTTAATAAAAATTTAGAACATTCATATAAAAAATGATATTATTTGTTTTCTAAAATGAATTAATAATTAAAAAATTAAAAAATTAATTTGAAAAAAATATTTCCAAAATATTAGAGTTTCACAGTTTCATTATTCGAAAAATGGTTAAAATATATTATAATATCATTGACAAACACATCCCTCAGTCTCATTGATAAACAAATCATTCCTTTCACTGCATTCTTAAAACATTATGTATCTTTTTATTGGTGATTGTTTTTTTATGAAACAATAATAAAAATTTGAATAGTATTTTCAACAATAGTTATCACTAAATTATATGGAAGGGATATGATGTTTCTTTGAAGGCCTTATACTACCAATTTTCTAAATTTCCATTAATATGTAAAAAATAACATCATTATTACCTAAAATGAATTATTTCAATTTAAATTGTAAATGGGACATGTTAATGAAATACCCATTGAAATTATATTATACATTAACATTCTAATACTGAAAATCAAAAATAATAACATCAAAATAAATAATGTTTCAACCTAAATTTTTTTCACATAACATTCCTTTTACATTACATGAATTTTATCACATTTTATAAAATACATTCTTATGTTATACATAATGGATATATGTACCCCAATCCCAAATGAAATATCCCAAAATATAATAAATTACCTAAATGTTACAACACAATAAACCAAAAAAATAATTTTTCTTGGACATTGAAACTGTGAAAAAACTTAGAATTATTAAACAATGATGGTATTTATATCTCTTATGTTAATATCAAATAGAAATATCATAATTTCTAGTGTAATATAAATCATTCTTTGATACTAACTATAATAAAATGGCCTTGGACATTACTTGTTCTTATATTTTTTTTAAGAACTGAACAAACTTCATTCCTGAGGATATTTATAGTTTATATTTTTAGATAACTCAGTCAAATGTCTCATATGAAAACCCCAAATATTAAAAAGTGTACACTGATACATAGTATCATTTTTTTTCATTGGAATATATATTTTTAAATAAAACTTGTATTAATTATATGTCCAATCTTCATGCCCTTGGACTTTACTTCTTATTTTCAATTTTTAATCCTTAAAACATGGTAAAAATGTAAAATAATGGATGAGAACAATGATAGCAATAAGGGAGATAAAAATAAAGAAATATCTTGGTCCAATGAAAAACATCACTACCAAAAAAATAATTATCTATATAAAAGTATTCCCTAATATTAAGAATTAAATAATTTTCAAAAGAAAAACACACACTTTATAAATAAATATAATTTTCAAATTCATATACATTTATTAGAATCCCATTCTTTGAAACATAGAGTGTCATATTCATAATGTATTTTAAACACATATTAGAGATAACAAGAACCTGGTTAATTAATATAGTTAAACCTCTATGATTAACTCCATTTTTCCTTATTAAAGACAACAAACATTTCCCAATTAATTGGAGTGCCAAAATGGGGCTCACTATTTATAAAATTTATATATAGGTGAAAGATTTCTCATGAGCTATATTGTATCTCAACAAATCATATAAACTATATTAGGCTAAATAATTTAAAAAATATAATTATCAAGTAAAATACCATGAAAATAATATTTTATGAATACACCGTTTTCTTCATAAAATGATTGAAAAAATACTTTGTCCCAATATTAAAAACAAATTCATATATCTAAGTAATCATTATTTTAAAAAACATTTTTCAGAAATTACTTATAATAAAGTGAAATATGCTTTCTCTTTGAATAAAATAAAAAAATATTTTATTTGAATCTAGAAACTAGATAACATTGGTGGTTGTGGGAAAATTCAATTTCTTTTTATACAGTAAAATATAATGTTTTATTCATCTATATTTTGGAAATTGAATTAATTTTGTTATAATGATTCCCTTTTATGTACTTTTCAAAAAATATAAGTGGAATAAAATTTCATTTTAATTATTTTATTTTCATATTAATACGTCTGGAAAACAATTTAAAAAATGTGGAAATGGAAGAAAAATATTTTGATAGGGAATTATTAAAAGAAGTTCTTTATAATAATGTCTCTAAACATGAGTCTTAATCGTCAGGTACTTTTTTTTGTCATCCTAAATGATAAGTATTTGTTAATTTTATTCCTTATTAAGAATTTTTTTCAAAATCAATTTTCATTAGAATTTAATTAATATCATGTTATATAAAATCACATAATCAATTAAGATCACATTTAATTTTTTGATGATATTTATATCATTCATATAAACAAATACTTTTTGGGTCACTAGGGTAAATGTGGTCATTATTATGCCACTACTATTATAATAAAAATGAAAAAATTATCATATTTATATAAAAATTATAATTTTAATATCATCCCTGAAATATGGTTTTGGGAAGTGAATTATATTATAATCCTGGGGATGTAAGGTTGTACATGTGCATGAGTATAGTATCTATCATTCAATGAGCATTATGGAAACACGATAAATATTATTTTATCAATATCTGATGATAATTATATCATAAATATCATATTATATATTTAAATATAATTATATAAATTATCCATGTGATTTAGTTGTAAAGACCCGTAAAATTCAAAGGAATTTTTTTCTTAATTTTCTTTGGAATTTTACAAGAGCGCGGTTTCTGACGGCACATGATTCCGAGGCCCGGAGTGCCCGGAATTAATTTCCGAAGTTTGGCTCGGGTACGTTCAGTGAACGAATGAGCGGGATTTCCTAACATTTGATCCAGTGCTCGGAATTGAAATCTGAGGACACCGATGAACTCGTAGCACCAATATTCGCTTAAGGAGACCTTTCCCGAAGTTGCGTTTGCCTAGGAGGAGATGTTTAATTTTCTGGATGAAATGAAGAGTAAAATAAATTTGTTATACAATATTTATTTTATTTATCTTCTTAAGTGGTTATATCCTAAGTGTGGAAGTTGGGGTGGAATCACAAGTTCCTAACTAACCAAGTGAGGATTAAGGTGAGGTGGGGCCCACACGAGCCCCAACCCTTCACCTTCCCCTTAACTCTCTTCTACCCCCTTAAACTCCCTTGCACTTAATGTGCCAAAACCCCTCAAATTCCCTAACTCCCCTCTCTCCCTCTTAAAGGATTGAAAACTTAACTTTTAATTAATTATACAACTCATGTATAATTAATAAGTGAGTTTAATTTTGAGTTTTTGAAATTCAAACTCTTGAATTCCAAAGGTTGGGTTGTGTTAATAAATTAAGTGTAAGCTTGATTTATTTTTGGGTTAGTTCCTTTGTTACTTGAGAGGATTGGGAGAATCGTTGAGAGACTTGAAGATCTTCTTCATCTTCGACGAAAAACGTGAAGAACGGTTCTTCTCCGACAAAGAACATCGATCCCACGACCATCGAGACTCGGCGTCCCGGATTCTTCCGTCTTCATCTTCCTCCTCGACAAGGGAGAAGTCGCCGACCGTGGTAATCATCGCCAACGACAACGTACCTCTCTTCTTCGTCTTAAGCGACAAGTGAAGAGACGTCGTTCCCTCCTCGGACGCACCCCGACGTCCACGGAATCTACGTCCGACGCCGCGACGCCTTCCTCCGCGATAACCGACGTGTGACGTCAATTTTCAAGGTAGGGGGTTTGTCCTTTTTAAATTACGTGTTTTCATTCCCTCGAACATGAAAGAATAATCCGTTTGGCGTAGTTCCAAATTTTATTAAAAATTTGTGAAACTTTCATTATTGTGTTTATACGATTGGCCAACTGATATCGTTATAACGGGAGGAGACCGGACCGCACGAACACGGCCGATTCTCCTCCCCCTTCTATTCTTTCGTGTTAATTTAGCGGAGACAGCGCGGTGTCGTCGCAACCGCGCAGGAACAACAAAATTAATGGCTGGAGCGAGCTGCGACGAAGAAACGTGGTGCCGACGCACCGCGTCGTTGTTTACGAAAGAGGCCGCGGCCGGAGATGGGCCGCGGCGGAACAAGGAGGCGACCGGCGGCCAGCCGGGTCGCCGGCGCCAGAGATCATGAAGGGCCGCGGCCCTACGGCCGCGACGGAGCAGCCAGAAGGCGGCCGGCCTCGCCGGCCGCCGGAGATCGGGGAAGAGCCGCGGCTACGGCCGCGGCGGAGAAGAAGAAGGCGGCCGGCCGCCGGTTTGGTTAGGAGGCGGGACCCGCGAGTCCCGCGTGAGAATGAAACGGCCGGCCTTAGGCCGGCCGAGATCCGAAAAAAGGGGGGGTTTACCCCCCCGCGTGCGGCACATGCGCGGCCCCCTGGCCGCGCCGCCGCTGGCCGGACCGCGCCGCTGCTGGCCGGGCCGCGCCGCCACCGGCCGGGCCGGGTCCAGCGGACCGGGTCGGTCCGACCCGGTTCGGGTCGGATCTGGGTCGGGTCAACCCGGTTCGGGTCAGACCAGGGGGGGTCGGGCCGGGTCGGCCCGGACCCGGACCCCCCGTTTTCGAGACGACTTCGGTCTTTTGGCCATAACTTGAGCCACGGACCTCCGATCGATGAACCGTCTGCGGCAACGCGATCCTTGGATCGAGACGGTCGTTTCGGTATACTATACTCAAGGCGCACCTTCTTTTTTCGGGAGCCTACGTGGTTAAAACTCCGTAGTTAAGCGTGCTTGGCTTAGAGTAGTGATCAGGATGGGTGACCTCCTGGGAAGTTTCCCAGGGTGGGTGTGAGACGGAAAGGCTGATATCTTTCAGAATGGACGTCCGATTGGCGAACCGTCAGCGGTGATGCGATCCTTGGATCGAGACGGTCGTTTCGGTTTATCGCACTCAAGGTTTCGGATTACTTTGAGTTCGGCCGGGTTGGTTCGTTCACGAAACCAACTGGGCCTTCGGAGCGAAAACGCTCATATCTTGAGCTACGAACGTCCGATCGACGTGCCGTCAGCTTTGTTGTGTTCCTCTTAGTGAGACAAATCTTTTGGAATACTCCGCCCGAGGTTTGGACGCAGGTGGAGTACGGTCGGGTTGGTTTTGCCTTAAAAACTAACCGGGCCCTGGGGACGAAAATGCCAATAACTCTCAGACCGGGCGTCCGATCGACGCGTCGTCTGTTGCGTTGAGTTCCTGTTGACGATACGGAACTTTTGGATACATCAACTCTGGACTTTGTGACAGTTGATGTATCAGCCTCTCGGCTCGTGGAGCGGACCCTCCGAACGAGCTTGCTGTGTGCGGGAACCCTAGTGCTGGCTGCGACTGTTACTGTGACTACTACTGCTACTGCTGCTACTGTGACTGCGACGACGACTACAGCACTCAGCGATCCTACATGGATCAGTGCTATAGGTCTTGTGTGGGCCCGATCCTGTGTGGATTCGACGACGACGACATCAGCACTCAGCGATCCTACGTGGATCAGTGCTACATGTCCTGTGTGGGCCCGATCCTATGTGGGTCCGATCCTGTGTGGGTCCGCGCTCAGCGGTTCTGTGTGAGCCAGCGCCTACAGGTCCTGTGTGGGCCCGATCCTGTGTGGGTCTTTGCGGGGGTTAGTTACCTATCGATCCTTCGTGGGTCCGACGACTTAGATGAATCAGAGATCATCTTTATCGTCCTTTGGTTAGTTACCTATCGATCCTTCGTGGGTCCGATGACTTAGATGGATCAGAGATCATCTTTATCGTCCTTTGAAGAAGTATACCTGTGTGAGCTGAATCCTGTTTCTTTCCTGTGTGGATTGTGTTGTGCAATCCTGTGTGGATTACTTTTTGCTTTCCTTTGTGGAATACATTTACTTTCCAGTGTGGACTGAGTTGTACTTGGGCTCGGAGGTTGGAGCGTATTTGAAATTGATGACTTAGGTATATGTATGGGCATATACCTAAGCAGTGTCGGTTGTTACTTCGTGATTGTACCTTTCTTCGTGGTTTATCCTTTGTGGATTTTGAGAGACCTTCAGGGGTCTCGGGGTCCCTACTGAGTAGCTTATACTCACCCCTGCACGGGCTTTGCCCGCACTATGTTGTGTTGGTTGCAGACGACGGACAGCGTTGACCTTAGCTGAGGCTTGCAGAGCGGGACAGTAACCGGAGGTGGACCACTGGGCGGGACGTGCACGGAGCGGACGACGGGACCCATGGAGCAGAGGAGCTATCTGTACCCACCCTTCAGGTGGGATTTCTAGTGGACAGCTCGGAGTAGCGGCTTTTACTTTTCAGTTGCTGTTTTCCCTTTCGAGTTGTACTTTACTTTTAGTTTGGGTTTGTATTCTGGCGCATTTACTTTTCCGCACTTTCAGTTGTACTCTGCTTTTGTTTAGTGTTTACTTTCCGCTTGCTTACTCTGTGGTGTTTGTTTACTTTACAAAGGCAATGCCTTCCCTTTTTACCTGGATTTACGCCTTGGTGCTAGTCGCCAGCCCCTGGTCTATGGAAGGCGGGCTTGGGGTAGTCACGGCACGGACCCCGAGGGCGGGTCGTGACAAATTGGTATCAGAGGAGTTCGGTTCTACCGCGAACTCTGATCTTTTCTATGTGAAGCAATAATGTTTAGCGTATTGAGTGTGGTTATCAGTCCAGGGAGTCCAGTGTTGGTGTGGCGGCCGACGTATCCGTACACCAGGACCCTGACTTCTGATTTCCGACTTAATGCACGAAAACATTGATTGCGTGTGTGTTTCAAAGTTTTCTTTGTGATTTCTTTGTGTCAGCTCACTAGGTATACTGTTTGACCGTGGCGCACCTGTTTCCTATTCAGGATGGCCCCACGACGGCAGCCAGCTAGGGTTCCGAGAGTTGAGCGTGACGACAGCCCACCGAGCGACGAGGCCTCGGTGCAGGGCCCTTTGTCAGCAGTGGCACCGGCGGTAGCACTACCCGCCGAGCCCCCGATACTTCCAGCACCAGCCGCTGACGATGCACGTCGCCTCAGCGCACTGCATGAGTTTCAGCGCCAGCGACCGCCCAGGTTTCGCGGGGAGACGGATTCCCAGGCAGCAGAGGACTGGCTGGAGGCAGTGGTACGAGTGTTTAGGCTAGTGAGGACACCAGCAGACCTCATGGTGATCCTCGCTGCGAGCCTACTACACGCAGCAGCAGGACGATGGTGGAGCTTGATGCTCCAGGTGCACGATGAGGCATCTCTTCTTTGGATGGACTTTGAGAGCCTCTTCCGCTCGGAGTTCGTCCCAGCCACCCTTCGTGCGGTGCGTATCCAGGAGCTTCTACAGCTGCGGCAGGGCAGCATGACGGTCGCTCAGTACTCGGCGAGATTTACCGATCTCTGGCGCTACTCGACAGACATGGTACGGGACCCCTTCTTCCGGGCCCGGACCTTCGAGCAGGGTTTGAGAGACGAGATCAGAGCATCTCTGATCTCCCTCAGCATACCGACTCAGACAGGAGTACTGGAGCGGGCCCTTCGGATCGAGAGCTTCCTTGCTGAGTCTACACCAGCAGAGAGACCCACCGCAGGGCGGCACGTAGCGGAGTCTTCGGTAGCAGGTAGTCGACAGATGACTCAGGGGTCCAGACAGACCAAACCTTCAGGCAGACGACCTCAGGGCACTGGCTCAGCAGTGCAGGGCACACAGCGCGGAGCCAGTCTTTTGAGTGGAAGACAGTGCTTTGCATGCGGCGGGCAAGGCCACATGGCTCGTGACTGCCCGACCCGCCATGCGGAGGAGCAGCAGACGGTTGATGAACCACCTAGGCAGAGGCATAGGTCCGACCGTGGCGGTCTGCAGGGAGGAGGCGGACGAGGCAGAGGAGCTGGCCGAGCAGCAGGTGGTGGACGACGCTTTGAGGCTCTACCACCACCACCGCCAGGAGGTCCACCCCGACTGCAGGGGAGAGCTCATCTTCAGGCAGCCGAGGCCTTCGATCATGGAGCTCTGGGAGCCGATGGACAGGAGCAGAACTAGTGGATACATCCTTTGTACTTCTGGTTCCTTGTTGCTTCTGTGTAGCGTCTTGTATTATGAGCTGCAATAATAAAAGACGCATACCTTTGTGATATTTTCGTTCCTGTCCTCTTTCGTGATGTTACTAAGAGGTTCCAGTTTTGGCTGTTGACTTGACCCTCACTTGTGAGACATCTACTGGAGGAGACCCAGTTACCACACACTGATGCCGACAGTGTGACTCAACCTTTGGAGGCGAGAGTAACGGTTGAATCTCTTAGTAGTAGCGTCGAGGCCTTACGACGTCATCCTTGGTATGGATAAGTATCATCCATGTTAGGATTGACTGTTTTAGGAAAAGAATGTGGTTCATCCAGGGGATGAGACCAGATTTCTCTTTTCGGCAAAGAAGAAATCTTGCAGCTCTTGTGGGACCTGTGATGGTCCAGGCCACGACAAAGAAGGTCCAGGTCATCCAGGAGCGGATGAGTACAGCTCAGAGCCGGCAGAAGTCATATGCTGACAGGAGGTGGAGGCCACTAGAGTTCGAGGATGGCGACCACGTCTTCTTGCGGGTCTCACCTCGACGTGGTATTCGGAGATTTGGCCGAGGCGGCAAGTTATCTCCGCGCTTCATCGGAACCTTCCAGGTCCTCAGCAGGGTTGGCGAGGTGGCTTATCGCCTGGCTCTACCACCTCAGTTGCACCGGGTGCACGATGTCTTCCACGTGTCTCAGCTGAGGAGAGACGTGCACGACCCGACGCACATCATTGACCATGGGGAGCTTGACGTTGACGATGGGGCGACTTTTACGGAGGTCCCGGTGGAGATAGAGGATCGACATGAGCGGTTCCTACGTGGGCGATCGATTCCTCTTGTGCGCATCAGATGGCAGCATGGGAACCTCCAGGAAAGCACATGGGAGTGGGAGGCTCAGATGCGTGCTCAGTACCCTCATTTGTTTCCCTAGTTTTGATGTATCTTTACGGGGACGTAAAGCCCTGAGGTGGGAGTAATGTAAAGACCCGTAAAATTCAAGGGAATTTTTTTCTTAATTTTCTTTGGAATTTTACAAGAGCGCGGTTTCTGACGGCACCTGATTCCGAGGCCCGGAGTGCCCGGAATTAATTTCCGAAGTTTGGCTCGGGTACGTTCTGTGAACGAACGAGCGGGATTTCCTAACATTTGATCCAGTGCTCGGAATTGAAATCCGAGGACACCGATGAACTCGTAGCACCAATATTCGCTTAAGGAGACCTTTCCCGAAGTTGCGTTTTCCTAGGAGGAGATGTTTAATTTTCTGGATGAAATGAAGAGTAAAATAAATTTGTTATACAATATTTATTTTATTTATCTTCTTAAGTGGTTATATCCTAAGTGTGGAAGTTGGGGTGGAATCACAAGTTCCTAACTAACCAAGTGAGGATTAAGGTGAGGTGGGGCCCACACGAGCCCCAACCCTTCACCTTCCCCTTAACTCTCTTCTACCCCCTTAAACTCCCTTGCACTTAATGTGCCAAAACCCCTCAAATTCCCTAACTCCCCTCTCTCCCTCTTAAAGGATTGAAAACTTAACTTTTAATTAATTATACAACTCATGTATAATTAATAAGTGAGTTTAATTTTGAGTTTTTGAAATTCAAACTCTTGAATTCCAAAGGTTGGGTTGTGTTAATAAATTAAGTGTAAGCTTGATTTATTTTTGGGTTAGTTCCTTTGTTACTTGAGAGGATTGGGAGAATCGTTGAGAGACTTGAAGATCTTCTTCATCTTCGACGAAGAACGTGAAGAACGGTTCTTCTCCGACAAAGAACATCGATCCCACGACCATCGAGACTCGGCGTCCCGGATTCTTCCGTCTTCATCTTCCTCCTCGACAAGGGAGAAGTCGCCGACCGTGGTAATCATCGCCAACGACAACATACCTCTCTTCTTCGTCTTAAGCAACAAGTGAAGAGACGTCGTTCCCTCCTCGGACGCACCCCGACGTCCACAGAATCTACGTCCGACGCCGCGACGCCTTCCTCCGCGATAACCGACGTGTGACGTCAATTTTCAAGGTAGGGGGTTTGTCCTTTTTAAATTACGTGTTTTCATTCCCTCGAACATGAAAGAATAATCCGTTGGGCGTAGTTCCAAATTTTATTAAAAATTTTTGAAACTTTCATTGTTGTGTTTATACGATTGGCCAACTGATATCGTTATAACGGGAGGAGACCGGACCGCACGAACACGGCCGATTCTCCTCCCCCTTCTATTCTTTCGTGTTAATTTAGCGGAGACAGCGCGGTGTCGTCGCAACCGCGCAGGAACAACAAAATTAATGGCTGGAGCGAGCTGCGACGAAGAAACGTGGTGCCGACGCACCGCGTCGTTGTTTACGAAAGAGACCGCGGCCGGAGATGGGCCGCGGCGGAACAAGGAGGCGACCGGCGGCCAGCCGGGCCGCCGGCGCCAGAGATCATGAAGGGCCGCGGCCCTACGGCCGCGACGGAGCAGCCAGAAGGCGGCCGGCCTTGCCGGCCGCCGGAGATCGGGGAAGAGCCGCGGCTACGGCCGCGGCGGAGAAGAAGAAGGCGGCCGGCCGCCGGTTTGGTTAGGAGGCGGGACCCGCGAGTCCCGCGTGAGAATGAAACGGCCGGCCTTAGGCCGGCCGAGATCCGAAAAAAGGGGGGGTTTACCCCCCCGCGTGCGGCACATGCGCGGCCCCCTGGCCGCGCCGCCGCTGGCCGGACCGCGCCGCCGCTGGCCGGGCCGCGCTGCCACCGGCCGGGCCGGGTCCAGCGGACCGGGTCGGTCCGACCCGGTTCGGGTCGGATCTGGGTCGGGTCAACCCGGTTCGGGTCAGACCAGGGGGGGTCGGGCCGGGTCGGCCCGGACCCGGACCCCCCGTTTTCGAGACGACTTCGGTCTTTTGGCCATAACTTGAGCCACGGACCTCCGATCGATGAACCGTCTGCGGCAACGCGATCCTTGGATCGAGACGGTCGTTTCGGTATACTATACTCAAGGCGCACCTTCTTTTTCGGGAGCCTACGTGGTTAAAACTCCGTAGTTAAGCGTGCTTGGCTTAGAGTAGTGATCAGGATGGGTGACCTCCTGGGAAGTTTCCCAGGGTGGGTGTGAGACGGAAAGGCTGATATCTTTCAGAATGGACGTCCGATTGACGAACCGTCAGCGGTGATGCGATCCTTGGATCGAGACGGTCGTTTCGGTTTATCGCACTCAATGTTTCGGATTACTTTGAGTTCGGCCGGGTTGGTTCGTTCACGAAACCAACTGGGCCTTCGGAGCGGAAACGCTCATATCTTGAGCTACGAACGTCCGATCGACGTGCCGTCAGCTTTGTTGTGTTCCTCTTAGTGAGACAAATATTTTGGAATACTCCGCCCGAGGTTTGGACGCAGGTGGAGTACGGTCGGGTTGGTTTTGCCTTAAAAACTAACCGGGCCCTGGGGACGAAAATGCCAATAACTCTCAGACCGGGCGTCCGATCGACGCGTCGTCTGTTGCGTTGAGTTCCTGTTGACGATACGGAACATTTGGATACATCAACTCTGGACTTTGTGACAGTTGATGTATCAGCCTCTCGGCTCGTGGAGCGGACCCTCCGAACGAGCTTGCTGTGTGCGGGAACCCTAGTGCTGGCTGCGACTGTTACTGTGACTACTACTGCTACTGCTGCTACTGTGACTGCGACGACGACAGTACAGAGATCCTGTGTGGATTCGACGACGACGACTACAGCACTCAGCGATCCTACGTGGATCAGTGCTATAGGTCCTGTGTGGGCCCGATCCTGTGTGGATTCGACGACGATGACATCAGCACTCAGCGATCCTACGTGGATCAGTGCTACATGTCCTGTGTGGGCCCGATCCTATGTGGGTCCGATCCTGTGTGGGTCCGCGCTCAGCGGTTCTGTGTGAGCCAGCGCCTACAGGTCCTGTGTGGGCCCGATCCTGTGTGGGTCTTTGCGGGGGTTAGTTACCTATCGATCCTTCGTGGGTCCGACGACTTAGATGAATCAGAGATCATCTTTATCGTCCTTTGGTTAGTTACCTATCGATCCTTCGTGGGTCCGATGACTTAGATGGATCAGAGATCATCTTTATCGTCCTTTGAAGATGTATACCTGTGTGAGCTGAATCCTGTTGCTTTCCTGTGTGGATTGTGTTGTGCAATCCTGTGTGGATTACTTTTTGCTTTCCTTTGTGGAATACGTTTACTTTCCTGCGTGGACTGAGTTGTACTTGGGCTCGGAGGTTGGAGCGTATTTGAAATTGATGACTTAGGTATATGTATGGGCATATACCTAAGCAGTGTCGGTTGTTACTTCGTGATTGTACCTTTCTTCGTGGTTTATCCTTTGTGGATTTTGAGAGACCTTCAGGGGTCTCGGGGTCCCTACTGAGTAGCTTATACTCACCCCTGCACGGGCTTTGCCCGCACTATGTTGTGTTGGTTGCAGACGACGGACAGCGTTGACCTTAGCTGAGGCTTGCAGAGCGGGACAGTAATCGGAGGTGGACCACTGGGCGGGACGTGCACGGAGCGGACGACGGGACCCATGGAGCAGAGGAGCTATCTGTACCCACCCTTCAGGTGGGATTTCCAGTGGACAGCTCGGAGTAGCGGCTTTTACTTTTCAGTTGCTGTTTTCCCTTTCGAGTTGTACTTTACTTTTAGTTTGGGTTTGTATTCTGGCCCATTTACTTTTCCGCACTTTCAGTTGTACTCTGCTTTTGTTTAGTGTTTACTTTCCGCTTGCTTACTCTGTGGTGTTTGTTTACTTTACAAAGGCAATGCCTTCCCTTTTTACCTGGATTTACGCCTTGGTGCTAGTCGCCAGCCCCTGGCCTATGGAAGGCGGGCTTGGGGTAGTCACGGCACGGACCCCGAGGGCGGGTCGTGACATTAGTGGCGATAGATTAATCAATTTGCTTCTTAGAGGTGATAATCTACACAAACACGTGAACGATGTTATAATATTTTATTTAATGGAATGGTAAGAAAGTAAATGATATATTAACTTTTTAGAATAATAAATAATACTAGAAATATGTATATTTTATATCCATTAACATATTTAATTATAAGAGGGGGTTCTGTAAGACGAATTAATTGGGTTTTGATGTGGTAGTGCACTATAAACATGAAGGAATATTTTTCACATTTGAGGGATAGTGAGATAGATATAGGTAATGAAATTATCATACATAAATATGATTATATTAAAGATAATAGTGTTTTTATTTCATCATGTTGGAGGATGATCTCATGGAGGTTGATGAAATAAATTATTTTGTAAAAAACTATACCACTTCTTAGAGAAAACATCATCTTTTATACACCATTATCACTATATTATTGATATTATACAAAAAACATGACTACTAGTGAGAAATCCAATGTGAATAAATAATATGATATATTCATATTTAATAAAATTTGTTAATTAAATATTAATTTTACTTTTAACGTGATACTATGTTCGATGGAATACCCTACATGCAAAAATGGGTTTCTCTGAAATCTCATGTTCTACACAGGGCAGAGTCTTATTGAAAATTAATAAGATAATTATTATTTTAAATGGTAGTCAACATATAGCTGTTATATTGAAGGAAATGTACAGAAATAACCATATTATGATTAAACATGTTTCTTAAATGTTTTTACATTTATCCAATAAAATGTAGTGGCTTAAAATTAGAATGAATCCAATTTTAATCATAAATACTCGAATATTTTTAAAAGGTAGTTTCACTACCTTTTGATGAAAAAACCTTTTTAAATCTATTTTTTTCACTTTAATATTTTCCATTTGACAAAACAAATTCCTTATTTAGAAGGGGTAAATAAAAATATACTTTGGGTAAATTTTTTGTATTTTTCTGATAATTTTTTTTCTTAATAGTGAAAAATACTGCATTTTAAGTCAAAACTATCTTTTAATATAATTTATCTAAATGATTTTAATTTAATTTAAATTCATTTTAATGTGTAATTATATTATATATTAATAATATATTCAAAATTTGGTCTTTGGAAACAATTTCACTTTGAAATTGGACATAAACATATGTTAATATTTTTGTAATTTTTACGTCTTCAAAACATGTTTTTTGTTTTAACAATAGGAATTAATTTTAAATTAACATCGGAAACTTCTATGTTCTAAATATGTAAAAATGGGTTCAATATTGGGAAATTGGATATCTAAATTATGTAAATAGGTATCTTTTATTTTACATATTTAAAAACGTTAAATTCAGAAAATATTTTTTCCCCATGTTTATAGGGTAAATCTTGTAAATATCGGTAAAAAATAATATCATAGTATTATTAAATTACCCAAAAATGTGTCCTAATCCTATTTTATAAGATATTTACGACTATGGTCATCCTTAGGTAAACATTAAGACCCCATTGAGCTATTTTTCTGTGAAAATGAAATTTAATTACTTTTAATTTAATTTTAAGGAAAATATAACATAAGCGTGTATATTTTATTAAAATAATTTTTATATGGAATTGTGTAATTTTTCATCTTGAATATAAATTTTAATAAGAAATATAAAATGATTTACTATATCATTGTATTTTATTTATAATTTTTAGAGATTAAATCAGTAAATTTATTTTTGACACAATGGTGATGTAGTGATTACCTTATTAATGAATGATTTAAATAAATGAGATTATAAATATTAAAATAAATTTATTCTGATACTTTTTATGTCATCAAAAAATATTATGGATGATTATTACTGATTATATTTTAATTAATGATGTTCATTCGAATGAATCACGTTGTTATCAACTTTCTAAAAGTCATGATATTAATAGTATAAAAATTTACATAAATGAGTTTTCTTAACAAATACTATTTTAGTAAATGATATAATATTCCAAAAAATTTACGATTCGTCCAAATGACTAAGATAAGGTTTAAAATGTAATTAATAAACCAATTGAAGTTATATTATCATTTTTTATCTATATTAACCATATATTATGAATATACAAGAAGAAATGATAAAAGTTAAATAAGTTTACTAAGGGTTAAAGTTAAATGATAACACTTATTTAATGAACTAAACATGTCTAAAACAAATTTGTCGAGATTATTGAGACCCATACTCATTATATATTAGAAATATATCACTTTGGAGTTATTATAATTCCAAAATATATTAATAATAAATTAATACTTTCAAACTTTCATAAAGTGCTCCTCCTCCCTCTTATAAAATGACACCACCTCTATCCCATTACTCACACCTCTCAAGCCTCTTGAATCATCCGAAATCTTCTACAATAAGCTCAAAAAATTCCTTCCTTCCTCCTAGAATCCTTTCTCTAGGAAGATAGATATTCAAGAAATCCATTGGTCTTAAATCAAAATAAGTTACCTGACTTGAGGTAATGTCTTCTCTCAAGATTCAGTCATTTATTTGCCTTCTCCAACCCACTAAAAACACTTTATTAAATTTAATTTTTCACAAAACTAGTATCTGAAATATAATCCGTTGTTTTTATGATAAATATTAGAATAAAACATACACACACCTCCATCTAATAGTTATAGAACGTACTGAATCTGTTGACGACGAACTACAACCCCACGAAACGATGATTGTTCAATCTTATAAAAACCACCTCTTATGGTGGATATTATGATGGAAATATTCATGATATAAATGATACTTATTTTTTCTTTATTATTATGTAAATATAATTTATAACATAACTTTATTCTTTTTATTTTTTATAAATAAGATAATTTCATTTAAGGAAATGCAGTTTACTACCCCCTAGAAGTGACATGACTCAATCATGAAACACATGTAATGTATAAAGAATTAAATTAATTAAATTATGTAAAATATATACAATATATATATTTTACTTTAATTATAATATACTTATGTATCAGTTATGTTTAATTACTTAAAATATAAAAAAAGGAATGAAAGTAGCGTTCTTGTGTACGTACAACTTACTATATCAATGAATGGTACATTTAGTTTCTTATATCTGAATTAAATGGACAATTATAAATACATATATATTGGATATATATATGATATCTAAATTATGAAAATAATTCTTCAAATAAAGTAGTTTTTACATTATGAACAATCTGTTATTATAACAAAATTATTTTTTACTAATGTTCCGAACATCGACAAAATGTATGATATGAATTCAAATAAATTAATAATTGTTATTTCAAGGTAATAAGTGATATATAAGTAACAATAAACATTAATTTTTTTTAAAAAAAGTATAAGTAATCTTATGTTTATTATTTAGGAAGAACAAGGAATATACAAGACAAGTCAGACTCGAGGTAAGGGGCATCGTCTCAATATTCTTTCATTGAGGCATATTTCAATAATATATGTCTCCTTATTTAAAACGGTGTATAATAAACCCCATTGACTCTTAATTTCGGTCAAAGGGAATCTTTTATTTATATATTTTATTACTAAACTACAAAAGAAATATTTTTAATTTTGCAGCAATAATGACATCTCTGTCACCGTTATTGTTATTTGGATTCCTCTATAAGACTTAATATTTTAAAAAGAAAAACAAATACCATATTTCAGTATTTGGTCTTTTTGTATTAAAAATGGTTTTTGAATTTGAATAATTAGCTTTATATCTTTAAATGATATCCTTTGATTTCAAAATAATTTGTATTACATAAATGATAATATATTCAATATTTTATGTGATATGATTATTTAATGGTTCATAGACTTTTGATGGGTGGTTACATGATAAACCAAATTTTGGGTGGTTTCATGACCAAAAAATGATGGGTGATTACATTATAACCTCTAATGCATTGGGTATGGAATTTGGCTGTATGGATATTCTATTTGTAAGAATTGTTTTTGGAAGTCGACCATATGGTTACTCCATTTAAGTATGATTATTTCCCAAGTTTAGATTTTATATGTTATGTTTGTTTTTATGGGTTTTATGGTAATATTTTAGTTAGAAAAGATGGTTAATAAATTATATTATGTTCTATGAAGAGTTTTTGCAACTTCAATAAGATGAAAATTAATACTTTAGGATAAAGTATTCATGGTTTTCATATTTTTTTGATATCTAACAGTTTTTTTTCATTATGTTTCCCTTACTATGATTTTTATGCTCATCCCATGTTTTTGAAATGTTTTTTTACAAGGAATAAGGTGGAATATGACCAAGGATGGGATCACGGAAAATTCAAGATATTTAAAACATGGAACTAAACATGTGTCTTTTTTTTAAGTGTTTTTATTTTTTGAAAAAAAGGATACCTAGTGGAAGTGTGTACATTTAATATTCATGTTGTTTTTTATAAGTTATGCCCTAATTCTATAAAGCTATATACCTAAAAAGAACCTCAAAGTGAATTATTAACATAATATAGTATTATTTAATGTTTAAGGATGGGGCCTTAATGTTAGTCTCACATGTTTATTTATGTCACGACCCGTCCTCGGGGCCCGTGCCGTGACTACCCCAAGCCCGCCTTCCATAGGCCAGGGGCTGGAGACTAGCACCAAAGGCGTAAATCATGATATCTGGGTGGGGATTGCCTTTATAAAATTAAACAAAACACCACAGAGTACAAGAGGAAGTAAAACACTAAGTACAATGAGAAGTGATGAAAGGTAAATGGGCCAGAATACAAACCCAAATGAAAGTACAGCTACAGCTGAACAAAGTACAACAGCTGGAAGAACAGAAGCGGCTCTTGGGTTATCGTCCTCAGATCCTACCTGAAGGGTAGGTACAGACAGTGCAGCTCTTGGGTCGTCCACCATGGATCCTACGTGAAGGGTAGGTACAGATAGCCTCCACAATGCTCTCTCCCATCAACCTCCTCCGAGTGTCGTCTCGCCATGAAGTCCACCTCCGGATACTGACTCGTCGTGTAGTCCACCTCAGGGTACCGTCCAATCCTCGAACACTCGGCCTCTGTCAGCTCTGCCCGTCGTCTGCAACCAACACAACGAGGTGCGTGCATAGCTCGTGCAGGGGTGAGTATAACGATACTCAGTAGGGACCCCGAGACCCTCAAGGTCTCAATAAAACCAACAAAGATAACCACAAAGAAGTTCTCAACCGATAACCTCTACTTAGGTATATGCCCATACATATAACTAAGTTATCAAGTAACCCATCTCAATCATGAGGTAACACAAAGATTATGAAATCAACGGATAACCACTACCCAGGTATATGCCCATACATATACCTAAGTTATCAAGTGACCCATCTCAATCATGAGGCAAACACAAGGTCATAGACTCAGCTCAAACAGGATTTTCATTATCGAAACCGTAACTGCTGAAGAGCCTCGTCTCTGGAGTGTACAGTGGTCCTGTCACGACTCCAAGGTACTTCTCACTAATCCAAGTCTCTGAGGTACTCCTCCTGTCGAGTACTGCGGGTCTGCTGCCAAATACTGGGCGCTCCGTCCGCTGTGGGTCTGCCGCCAAATATCGGGCGCTCCCCCTAATAGCCTACAGAGGAACTCCTACGGTCGAGTACCACGGGTCTACTGCCAACTACCAGGCGCTCCATCGGCCGTGGGTCTGCCGCCAAATACCGGGAGCTCCGTCCACTGGGCTAGTCGACTCACTCTAAGTCGAGTCGGTCAAGCAGTCGTCAGGTCTCAGTCGTCTACACGATCTCCGTACTCCGCATGCTCGTCTCTGGTAGGGTCCACTCCACGAGCTATAGGTTGATACTCGAAGTATCTCAAAGTCACACGAATAAGTATCTCAAAGGACCGCCTCGTCATAGGGGTCTCAATGCAACAGACGTCACGTCAATCGGACGCCCGGTCTGTGAGTTATTAGCCTTTTCGTCCCAGGGGCCCGGTTGGTTTCATGAGTGAACCAACCTCGCCGTATCTCAACTATACCCCGAACACTCATAGGTTATGCTCATAGGGACCGTTTCACAACGTGATCACCAACGCCGATGACGGTTCTTCAAACGGACGTCTGGTCTGAAAGATATCAGCTTTTAGGTTCTAGGGGCCCAGTTGGATTTCGGGTACGATCCAACCCGGCCACTATCCAGCAACAACCAAAAATCAGGAAAAGTATTCCAAAAGTTTTTTCTTATCAAGAGGAATTCAACGTGACAGACGGCGCGTCAATCGGACGCCCGGTCTGTGAGTTATTGGCCTTTTCGTTTTAGGGGCCCGGTTGGTTTCGTGAGCGAACCAACCCGACCGCACTCTGACGACATCCAAATCTCGAGCGGAGTAATCCAAAAGATCCGTCTCACTTAGAGGAATCCATCAAAGTTGACGGAACGTTAATCAGACGTCCGGATCTCAAGATATAAGCGTTTCCGCTCCAAGGGCCCGGTTGGTATCATATTCGTACCAACCCGACCAAACCCAAAGTATTCCGAAACCATGAGTGCGATATAACGAAACGGCCGTCTCGATCCAAGGATCGTATTTCCACTGAAGGTGCATCGATCGGAGGTCTACAGCTCATGATATAGGCGAAAGACTGTGAGGGGTCCGAAAATGGGGGTTTTGGGCCCGAGACCGACCCGGCCCGAGACCCCCTGGGTCGGCCCGAACCGGGCGACCTGACCCGGGTGTGGGTCCGACCTGGCCGGCGTGGCCCAGCCCGGCTGGGCGCGGCCCGACCCGGTCTGCCCAAGCCGGCCCGGCTCGGCCGGGAGTTCGGCCGAACGACCGAACCGTGCGGGGGGCGCTGCCCCCGCGTGATGATCTGCGGCCCCGCGTGGGGCCACCCTTGCCAGCGTACGCGGCAGCCGGCCACATCCCGCTGCTCCCCTTTGGTCCCGCATGGTTGCGGGACCGCGCTCCGCTGCCACAGTTTCAGCCGCGGAGGATTCTTCCGGTGGCGCTCCGGGCGCCGCCGCCCCCGACCCCCGGCGCCGCCGCGCCGGCGCGGCGCGCCGGCGGGGGCTTCCGCGGACCACTGGACACGCTCCAGTGGTCCGATTAGCCTGCGGTCTTCACCCGAGATCATCTCAAGACCCAAACTTCGCTGCAAAGCCTTGAAAACGACTTCACGGCTTCATTTTTTGTTTTCTGGCACGGCACGACGGCGCCGCGCTTCTTAGCCCTTCCTCATAATTTCAGCGCGGTGCAACGGCTCCGCGCCGCCTTTCACATTCCACCACAAATTCAAACAACCAGGGGGGAGGAAGTTCGGTCGTGTTCGTGCGGTCCGACCTCCTCCCGTTATAATGATAGCAAGCGGCCATCTAATAGAAGTTGACGTACGACAAGAAATAATTCACGGACAAAAATAATAATCCACAACATCAATCCGCGGGAACGAACGATCCGCGGATCAACCTTGAATTGGTTGGTCTGCGCTCGTCGTTCTTTTCTCAAAAGATAAGAGAACACCAAAACAAATTCCACTACCTCGATCAAGGTTCTTTCGTCGTCAGCGCGAAAATCGGTGTCGTGAGAATGACGTTGCGAGGTCGGTCGTAGATTCTGTGGACGTTGGGGTGTGTCCGAGGAGGAAACAACGTCTCCACACTTGTTGCTATGGAAGAAGAGGATATAGAACCGTGGACGCCGAGTCGTTCTACGTTGAAGGGGAGGTGTTCTTAATCGAAGAAGAACCATTCTTCGTCGAAGAAAAGTTCTCTTCTTCTTCACACCAAAGCTCTCCCAAAAACTCTAGGACTTTGCTAAAGTTTTCTCCCACACCAAAAGCTCTAACTCAAAATAATATCCCATGATATTTTTTTTATTCACACCAAAAAATTTAAAATTGAAACCAATACACTTAATTAAACAAATGAAGAGACTCATCTCATTAATTAAGGCATGTTGGCATGAATTAATGGTGGGAGGAAAAGGTGAAGAGTTACACAAAATTAGAGGAGTTAACAAACTTCATGGAAGAGGAGATTAATGGGAAGTTGACACATTAAAATCAAGGGAGTTTAAGGGGGGTTGTAGAGTTATACATTTAAACACAAGGGGTGTTAAATGGGGGGAGGTTCATGGGGGTTAAAGAGAAGGTGAAGGGTTGGGGTTTCGTGCGGACCCCACCACCCTTGGTCATGCCCTCTCATGGGAAGTTAGGTGGGGTGTGGCCCCACCTCCAGCTTCTCTATGAAGATATTAACTTCCACATAAAATAAATTGTAACACTACAATTTATTTAAGACTTATTGAATGCCCAAAAATTAACCACCTCTTGCGACAAAACGCACCAGCGCTTAAGATCCCCTTAAGCAATTATCAGTGTTGTGAGTTCATCGGTGCCCTCAGATTTCAATTCCGAGCACCGGTTCAAAAGATAGAAAAACTCGCTTGTTCGTTCACTGAACGTACCCGAGCCAAATTTTGGAAAAATGATTCCGGGGACACCGGGCCTCGGAATTAGACGCCGTCAGAAACTACGTTCTTGTAAAATTCCAAGAAAAATTAAGAAAGAATTTTCCTTGAAATATCAGGGTCCTTACATTACTCCCACATCAGGGATTTATGTCTCCGTAAAGCTTCAACACAAACTAGGGATGCAGAAGTGGTACTGAGCACGCATCTGAGCCTCCCGCTCTCATGTGCTCACCTGGAGGTTCCCATACTGCCAGTGAAAGCGCACCCATGGAATCGTCCATCCTCATAGGATCCTCTCCTGTCGATCCTTGATTCCCACTGGAACCTCCATGAAAGTCACCCCATCGCCAAAGTCCATCTCCCCATGGTCGATGATATGCGATGGGTCGAGCACGTACCTCCTCGGTTGAGATACGTGGAAGTCGTCGTGCACCTGGTGCAACTGAGGTGGATGCGTCAAGTGGTAAACCACTTCGCCTACCTAGCTGAGGACCTAAGAAGGTCCACTAAACCTCCGGGATAACTTTCCGCCTTGGCCACATCTCCGTAAACCTGGTCGAGGTGAAACCCATATAAGGACGTGATCATCAACCTTGAACTCTATAGGCCTCCAATTCCTATCAGCATAAGGCTTCTGTCGGCCCTGTGCTGTCCTCATCCGCCCTTGGATGACCTGGACCTTCTCTAGTCTCACAAGAGCTGCTATGATTTCTTCTTTGCTGATAAGAGAAATATGGTCTCATCCCCTGGATGAACCACATTCATTTCCTAATACAGTCAATCCTGATATGAATGATGCTTTCATGGAATGGATAAAGTCGTAAGACCTCGACGTATCTACCAAGAGATCCAACTGTCACTCTCGCCTCCAAGGGTCGAGTCACATAGTCGGCATCAGTGTGAGGTCACTAGGTCTCCTCCAGTAGAAATCTTGAAAGTGAGGGTCAAGTCAACAGTATTAACCGGGACCACTCAGTATCAACAAAACAGAAGGACAAGAAAGCAAACATTACAAAGATAAGTTTCTTTTAATTATTGTATCTCATAGTACGAAGACACAAATGTAACAACAACAAAACTAGAAGCAACATGATCAATAAACTCTAGGTCTAGAGCTAGTCTCGCTCCTGACCATCTGCTTCCGGAGCTCCATGACCATAGGCCTTAGCTGCCTGAAGCTGAGCTCTCCCATGTCCTCATGTCCCCTGCGGTCGGGGTGGGCCTCCTGGTGGTGGTGGTGGCAACACCCCGAAGCGTTGTCCACCTCCAGCTGCACGACCACCTCCTCTTCCATGGCCGCCTGCTCCTTGCGGTCTTCCCTGATCGAACCTCAATATCTGATTGGGAGGTTATTCATTTAACTGCGGGTCATCTGCATGGCAGGTCGGACAGTCACGTGCCATGTGACCAATCCCGCCGCAGGAGTAACATTGTCCACTCTCGGCACGACTGGCTCTGACTCCACCCTGGTTCCCCCGCACAACTGAACCTGAGTCATGCAGTCGGCCACCGGTAGGTCTGGTCCTCTTGGACCTCTACGTCATCTGTCTACTGTCTGCTATAGAAGACTCTGCCACAAGCTGGCTAGTGGTGGGTCGTGCTGCTGGAGACTGCTCAGCAAGGAAACTCTCCACTAAGAGGGCTCTCTAAAACACCCCTGTCTGGGTCGGAATGCTGTGAGAAACAACAGAAGCTCTAATCTCCTGCCTGATCCCCTACTCGAAAGTTTGGGACCTGAAGAACGGGTCATGTACCATATCTATGGAGTAGCGCGAGAGGTCTGTGAAACTCGCTGAATACTGTGCCACTGTCATGCTGCCCTGCCGCAGCTGAAGTAGCTCCTGTATACGCACTGCTCGAAGGGTGGCTGGTACAAACTCTGCCCGGAACAGGCTCTCGAAGTCTGCCCAAAGAAGTGTCACCTTGTCATGCATCTGGAGCATCAGGCTCCACCATCTGCCTGCTGTTGCCTGAAGAAGGCTGGCAGCAAGTATCACCATGATGTCTGCCGGCATCCCCACTAGCCTGAAGACTCTCACCACAGCCTCCAGCCAATCCTCAGCTGCCTGCAGGTCCGTATCTCCCCGAAACCTGGGTGGCCTCTGGCGCTGGAACTCGTGTAGTGCGCTCAAGCGTCATGCACCCTCTACTGCTAAGGCTGGTGGCATCGATGGCCCAATGGGTAGTAGTACCGCTGGTGCGCCTGATGGTTCCTCAACTGGGATAGGGCCCTGTACTGAGGCCACGTCGCTCGGCGGGCTATTAGTACAAACAACTCTCGGGGCTCTAGCTGGTCGTCCGCGAGAAGGAATCCTGAAAGAAAAAAACATGACACGGTTAAAAGACTTATACCTAGTGAGCTGACCTGGTTTGAGTTGATATTTAAAAACTTCTGGAAACACACACGCAGTCAGTGTTTTCGTGCACAAAGTCGAAAATCTGTTGTCAGGGTCCTGGTGTATGGATACGTCGGCCGCCCGCACCAACACTGGACTCCCTGAACTGAAAACCACACTCGGTACTCTTAACACTGTTGCTTCACAGAACGAAAATATCAGAGTTATAAGTTTTGCGGTACAACCGACTGCTCTGATACCAATTTGTCACGACCCATCCTCGGGGCCCGTGTCGTGACTACCCCAAGCCCGCCATCCATAGGCCAGGGGCTGGCGACTAGCACCAAAGGCATAAATTCCTATATCTGTGAAGGCGTTGCCTTTATAAAAGTAAACAAAACACCACAGAGTACAAGCAGAAGTAAAACACTAAGTACAAAGAGATGTGCTGAAAGGTAAATGGGCCTGAATACAAACCCAAATGAAAGTAACGCTACAACTGAACAAAGTACAACAATAGGAAGAACAGAAGCAGCTCCTGGGTTGTCATCCTCGAATCCTACCTGAAGGGTAGGTTCAGACAGCGCAGCTCCTGGGTCGTCCACCACGGATCCTACCTGAAGGGTAGGTACAGATAGCCTCTACAACGCTCTCGCCCATCAACCTCTTCTGAGTGTCATCTCGCCGTGAATTACAACTCCAGATACTGATTCGTCGTTTAGTCCACCTCCGGGTACCGTCCAGTCCTTGAACACTCAGCCTCTGTCAGCTCTGCCCGTCATCTGCAACCAACACAACGAGGTGCGAGCATAGCCCGTGCAGGTGTGAGTATAACGATACTCAGTAGGGACCCCGAGACCCTCAAGGTCTCAAAAAAACTAACAAGGATACCAAAAATAATATCTCAACAGATAAACTCTACATAGGTATATGCCCATACATATACCTAAGTTATCAAGTAACCCATCTCAATCATGAGGTAACACAATGATTATGAAATCAACGGATAACCACTGCCCAGGTATATGCCCATACATATACCTAAGTTATCAAGTGACCCATCTCAATCATGAGGCAAACCCAAGGTCATAGACTCAGCTCAAACTTGTATTTTCATTATCGAAACTGTAACTGCTGAAGAGCCCCGTCTCTAGAGTGTATAGTGGTCCTGTCACGAATCTAAGGTACTGCTCACTAATCCAAGTCTTTGAGGTACTCCTCCTGTTGAGTACTACGGGTCTTCTGCCAAATACTGGGTGCTTCGTCCGCTGTGGGTCTGCCGACAAATACCAGGTGCTCCCCCTAATAGCCTACAGAGGTACTCCTCAGGTCGAGTACCGTGGGTCTACTGCCAACTACTAGGCACTTCGTCCACCATGGGTCTGCCACCAAATACCGGGCGCTTCGTCCATTGGGCTAGTCGACTCACTCTAAGTTGAGTCGGTCAAGCAGTCGTCAGGTCTCAGTCGTCTACACGGTCTTCGTACTCCGCACGCTCCTCTCTGGGAGGGTCTTCTCCACGAGCTACAGGTCGATACTCCAAGTATCTCAAAGTCCCACGAAGAAGTATCTCAAAGGAATTACTCGTCATAGGGGTCCTAACGCAATAGACGGCGCGTCAATCGGACGCCCAGTCTGTGAGTTATTAGACTTTTCGTCCTAGGGGCCAGGTTGATTTCCTGAGCAAACCAACCTGGACATATCTCAAATGTACCCCGAACTCTCATAGGGTATAATCATAGGGACCGTTTCTCAACGTGATCGCCAACGCCGCTGACGGTTCGTCAAACAGATGTCCGGTCTGAAAGATATCAGCTTTTCCGTTCCAGGGGCCCGGTTGGATTTCGGGTACAATCCAACCCGGCCATATCCAACAGCAACCAAAACTCAGGCGATGGATGCCAAAAGTTCCGTTTCATCAACAGGAATTCAATGAGACAGACGACGCTTCAATCGGACGCCCGGTCTGTGAGTTATTGGATTTTTCGTTCCAGTGGCCCGGTTGGTTTCGTGAGCGAACCAACTCGTCCGCACTCCGACAGAATCCAAACCTCGAGTGTAGTAAGCCAAAAGATCCGTCTCACTTAGAGGAATCCATCAAAGTCGACGGCATGTCAATCAGACGTCCAGAGCTCATGATATAAGCATTTCCGCTCCGAGGGCCCGGTTGGTTTCGTATTCGAACCAACCCAGACGAACCCAAAGTATTCCGAAACCTTGAGTGTGATATACCAAAACGACCGTCTCGATCCAAGGATCGTATCTCCACTAACGGTGCATCGATCGGAGGTCTACATCACATGATATAGGCGAAAGACCGTGAGGGGTCCGAAAACGGGGGTTTCGGGCCCGAGACCCCCTGGGTTTGCTTGAACCGGGTCGACCCGACCTGGGTGTGGGTCCGACCCGGCCGGCGCGGCCCGGCCCGGTCTGCCCAAGCAGGCCCGGCTTGGCCGGGGGTTCGGCCGAACGACCGAACTGTGCGGGGGGCGCTGCCCCCGCGTGATGAGCCGCGACCCCGCGTGGGGCCGCCCGTGCCAGCGGACACGGCAGCCGGTCGCGTCCCGCTTCTCCCCCCCGGTCCCGTGCGGTCGTGGGACCGCACTCCGCCGCTGCGGCTTCAGTAACGACGGATTCTTCCGGTGGTGCTCCGGGCGCCGTCGCCCCAGACCGCCGTCACCGCCGCGCCGTCGGGGCGCGCCGGTGGGGGCTTCCGCGGACCACCGGACGCGCTCCGGTGGTCCGATTCGCCTACGGTCTTCGCCAGATATCATATCGGGACCCGACCTTCGCTGCAAAGCCTTAAAAATTCCTTCATGGCTTCATTTTTCATTTTCCGGCGTGGCACGACGGCGCCGTAGCTTGTTCAACCTCATCGGCGCGGCGCGACAGCGCCGCGCTTCTTAGCCCTTCCTCATAATTTCCGCGCGGTGCAACGGCACCGCATCGCCATTCACGTGCCACCAAAAATTCAAATAAAAATGGGGGTGGAGGGTCGGCCGTGTTCATGTGGTCCGACCTCATCCCGTTATAATGATTGCAAGTGGCCATCTAATAGAAGTTGACGTACGGCAAGAAATAATTCACGGACAAAAACAATAATCCACAACATCAATCTGCATGAACGAACGATCCGCGGATCAAACTGGAATTGGTTGGTCCGCGCTAGTCGTTCTTTTCTCAAAAGATAAGAGAACACGAAAAATAAATTCCCCTACCTCGATCAAGGATCGTTCGTCGTCGGCGCGGAAATTGGTGTCGCAAGAATGACTTCGCGGGGTCGGACGTAGATTCTGTGGATGTCGGGGTGTGTCCGAGGAGGAATACCACGTCTCCACACTTGTTTCTATGGAAGAAGAGGATGGAGAACCGTGGACGCCGAGTCGTTCTACATTGAAGGGAAGTTGTTCTTAATCGAAGAAGAACCGTTCTTCGTCGAAGGAAAGTTATCTTCTTCTTCACACCAAAGCTCTCCCAAAAACTCTAGGAATTTGCTAAAGTTTTCTCCCACACCAAAAGCTCTAACTCAAAATAATATCCCATGATATTATTTTTATTCACACCAAAAAGATTTAAAATTGAAACCAAACCACTTAATTAAACAAATTAGGAGACTCATCTCATTAATTAAGGCATGTTTGCATGAATTAATGGTGGAAGGAAGTGGTGAAGAGTTACACAAAATAAGAGGAGTTAACAAACTTAATGGAAGAGGAGATTAATGGGAAGTTGACACATTAAAATCAAGGGAGTTAAAGTGGGGTTGTAGAGTTATACATTTAAACACAAGGGGTGTTAAATGGGGGGAAGTTCATGGGGGTTAAAGGGAAGGTGAAGGGTTGGGGTTTTGTGTGGACCCCACCACCCTTGGTCATACCCTCTCATGGGAATTTAGGTGGGGTGTGGCCCCACCTCCAACTACTCTATGAAAAAATTATCTTCTAGATAAAATAAATTGTAACACTACAATTTATTTAAGACTTATTGAATCCCAAAAAATTAACCACCTCTTGCGACAAAATGCAACAGTACTTAAGGTCCCCTTAAGCAATTATCGGCGCTGCGAGTTCATCAGTGCCCTTAGATCTCAATTCCGAGCACCGTTTCAAAAGATAGAAAAATTCGCTCGTTCGTTCACTGAACGTACCCGAGCCAAACTTCGGAAAAATGATTCCGGGCACACCGGGCCTCGGAATCAGACGCCGTCAGAAACTGCATTTCTGTAAAATTCCACGGAAAATTAAGAAAAACATTTCCTTGAAATTTCCGGGTCTTTACTGTTTAGATATCTTTTGGAGTTAGAATTTTTTGAATATAATGCCCATAAATGATTTTTAAATTATGTTCAAATTGAATGTATATAGGATTTTAAGATGACCATGTTTCTTTATCTTTGATATGTTTACTCAAAATGGTTTTCTATAGTGGAAATAGGGCAGCAGTACTAGGAAGGCATACAGGGGATAATAACCTTCTATATCAGCATCGTGATATGGTTGGATTCAGAACTAGATAGTTTGCTATAGTGATGGCATTGTTGACTTAGGATAAAAATGGGGGGGGGGGGTGGTATATATGCACGATATTAATCAGTTCAAACACTGAAAAAACATGTCTATAGAGAATCATTTAATGAGGAAACATCCCCTATCATTCAGAGGATCATCTGACACTGGTCATGCTGAAGAGTGGATCAATGCAGTGGAAAATATTTTCAATGTCATGTGTTGTATAGAGAATCAAAAGGTTATTCTTTTAATTTATAATTTCAAAGGAGAAGAAGATCAGTGTTAGTAGATGATTAAAAATATCATTGAAATTCTTGATATTGATTCTCTTTATAGGGAAGAATTCAAATATATGTTTCATGAGAAATATTTTCCTAAGTCGGTTTTACTTTGGATAGAAAAAAATTCATTGAACTGATGTAGGAGGATGGCATAGCAGCTAAATATGAAGCAAATTTTACTCTACTAGAATGGTATGCTCCAAATTTCATTAGAGACCTTGATATTACGATAAATAAATTTTACTCAGGACTGAAGCCATGATATTGAAGATCATTAGCTTCTCGTGAATTCAAAAGCAATGATAAACTAGTCAGATGTTCTGAGAAAGTATAAATGGAGTTTTTTGATGATTAGCTGATCCGAGAGAGAGAGAAAAGGACAAGGTCCAATTGGATGGAAAAGGGAAATAATTCATCAAATAATCTAGGATATAAGAAAATTAAATATCCTTCTTGTGAGAAGTGTGGTAAAAATAATCCTAGAGACTGTTTATCAATGTATAAGATGTTCTTACAGTGTGGTAATAATAGTAATATTTCTTTTCACTATATAAAAGATGATCAAGTAGTAAATGAAAATCCATCGGTAAGATACTTTAGTTGCAATGAGTATGGATAGTATTCCAATGTGTGTCCAAAGTTGATTACCAAGGGTGGAAAGAGGATAGATCAAAAACATAAGGGTGGATAAAAATTATTTTCTACTACTATGGATGATGAGGTACCATCAAATGAAGTTGTATGATGTATTTTGTTTTTTTTCAAATTATTCCAATGTGTTGTTTGATTTAGGATCTACACATTCTTTCTTTTTTATGAAATATTTTTAATAATTGGGAATTCCATTCCAAGATATGAATCTTGAACTTTTGGTAAAAACACCTAGGGGAAATGTTGAGGCAAGAAGAAATTATAAAAATCATCCTATCAGTTTTTGTGGAAATAATTCAAATGTAAAACTAATTTTTTTTGCCTCTAGTAGAGTTAGGTGTTATTTTTGAAATGGATTGGATTTCTATTTACCATGATAATATTGAATGTAGAGATATAATGGTTTCTTTTTAGAACGACATTCAAATTGTGTACATGAATGAACCCTTATCTATGATAACATATCCGAAAGCTGAGAAACTAGTAAAAGATGGAAATGAATATGACCTTGCACATATTGCTGAAAAAAATTAAATGTTCAGATAAATCAAGTTCGAGTATTAAATTAGTATCATGATGTTTTTCCAAATGAGTTTCCTAGTATTATAGTGGATCAGAAAGTTGAATTTTTTTTGAGTTAGTTCCTGAAGATAATATAATTTCAAAACCCCCTTATCAAATGGTCAAATAGTACATTTAGTGTTAAACACTACTGGAAAAATGGCCTATACCCACGGTTCAAAACCGTGGGTATAGCCTATCCCCACGGTTTTGGGAACCGTGGGCTGGAACGGCGTCGGGATAGGTCCCCAGACTATACCCACGGTTTTCCAAAACCGTGGGTATAGGTTTCCTGCCACCATGTCACCAAAACATATCCAATTGTCACGGTGTCAATGGCTTTTACCCATGGTTTCAAAACCATGGGTATAGGTCCTAAAATAATGCAGGCGCCGAGTTTCGATCTCGCGACCTCTCCGCTGGAAACACCATGCCTATCCACTACCCTAACATCACCTATATGTATATATATATATTTAGTTAAATATATTTATAAAAACCATGGGTATAGAGGGGAGAACCGTGGGTATAGGGTTCCCGCCAAAAAAAATTCATTCCCTCGAAAAAAAAAATTCCCACGCACACAAAAGTGACCTATACCCACGGTTTTTCATAACCGTAGGTATAGGAATTTTATCCTAGACCTATCCCCACAGTTTTGGGAAACCGTGGGTATAGGTCACTTTTCAGGACCTATCCCCACGGTTTGGGAAAACCGTGGGGATAGACCCCAACTATACCCACGGTTTTGGAAAACCGTGGGTATAGGTCTTGAATAGACACCTATACGCACGGTTTTCCAACACCGTGGGTATGGGGGGGGGGTCTATCCCCACGGTTTTGGAGAAAGCCATGGGGATAGGTCCATTTTCTAGTAGTGAAAGAAACGATTGAATGAGTTGTTAGAGAAATGAATCATTCAATATAGAACATCGCCATGGGGTTCTCTAGTCTCGTTTGTTAAAATTAAAGATGGATCAATGATACTTTTCACTAATTATAGAGCCTTTTAGAATAACACTATTAATAACAAGTACATTTTCCTCATATCGATGATTTGATTGATCAGATCTAGGGATATCAGTATTTTTCAATGATTGGCTTGATATCCGGGTACCATTTATTGAAAGTATTGGAAGAAGGCATTTTGAAGACTGGGTTTTGTAACGTCCCAGTTCTGGGTGCCACTCAATGGGTGCCCCAAACCTGGTTCGCCACGTGACCTCAAGTGCATTTTCCCAAACATCAGAGGTTGTTGACTATCAATGAGGGGCCAGGTCTGATAGTGGGGAAACTATGCCCTCATTTGTCAACGTGTAGTGCAGTAGAATAAAATAGAAATCATACAGCAACATCAGAAGAAATAAACTATACACATTTAAAATAAACAACTACAGTTAAAGATAACCAATAGTTATATAGATGATGATGCAACATGTCTTATGTTCTACGAAAAATAGCCAGAATATGTTACACAACAATACAGTATAGTATAACACAGAGTACAGCAAAACCAAAACAAAATATCCAGTAGCATCGTGAGCCTAAGCCAGGTCCCATGCTCCCCTACTCCTCAGCAGAAATCATGTACCTGTATAATGACCCTTGCCCTTATCCACACCTACAGAAATGTAATATGTTTGGGCCGATGACATGACCCAAATAGAGAGTAAGAAATAAATCCCAGTAGGCACCCACCAAAGTCCTAAGCCCAACTGTGTGAATATATGCAACAACATCATGTAGTAGTAAATGAAGTAAACTAAGAATTACTCAAAAGTAACTAACTTTACCAGTTATATTACTATTTTTTTTATTTATTTAATCATTCATTATAAGGAAACCACCACAGTGAATTTCTATGTAAATAGCCAGTGTCCTCAGACACGCAAACTCTTACCCTCAAGTAATCAGAAATGTAACCCACAGGTAATTACCCACATGCATAACAGATATTGCCATCAGGCATAAAAAGTGAGACCCTCAGGCACAAAGTCTATTGCCCACAGGCACGGAAGATGTTTTCCTTAGGCTAAAAGATGCACTGCCCTCAGGCTAAGTAAAACACTTCCCTCGGTCTAAACAAGTAATCGGGCCATGACCAACATATAAAAAAGAAATAAACAAGAAATTTCTCTCAAGGAAATTCTATAATCATTATTATAAAGGCTTACCCTCGGGTATCCTGGCCAAATGGATAAACAGAAGAGCGCACCCTAGGGGTGGTCCTGGATCCAAGCATCGATCCCAAATAAAATTTTATTAACACATTTAATTACCTATAAAATTATATGTATTTTGAACAGCCAAGGCCTCAGACACACGATACCCCAACATGGGGTTCGTAGCTCAACAACTCACACAAACGCACAAAAGTTGGAAATAAAACATCAAGCCACCTACCTTAAATGCCCCTGAATGGTATACGCGAACGATGATCGTAAAATTGTCCAAGAACGATGTAGATATGAGGTGGAATAAAACGTATTTCAAACATAAATATGTTCTCTTAGAGGAATAATTGGAAAGAATGTCTTAAAGAGAGTATAAGTTTTACCCGTGCGGTTCCAACGAGATTGTCAAAGGTGAAAACAGATTCTCGACGCTCGATTTGGAGATCCTTGAAGGTCCGGCCTTCTCTCCCAACTCCTTCCTTCGGTTCTAAGCCTTCCCTGTAAATAGGGGAGGATACTTCCAATTTATGTGAAAAAAAACAAACTACATGGAATGTACTATTGACTACATAGCGTGTACTTTTCACATTTAGTTTTTCCTTTGGTGGCACCTCTGCACTGTTCATTCGTCGATGTGAGTACACTACATTTATTTTTTATTACACGGCGTGTACTATCTCTCTGCTAGAGGCTACTTCCACCGCCTTAATATTTTCATTCTGACTGACTTCATGATGTGTAAATACCCACTACACGATGTGTAGTCAGTTTTTACACCTTTTGTCACCGATAGGGCTACACACCCTATGTACTCATCCAACACGGCCAAAGTACACTGCGTGTGGAATAGTACAGAACGTTTAGTCCCAAAATTTAATATTTTTCCCCATTTTTCTTATTTTATCAAAAGAACATAAGTAAAAGAGACAAGAAGAAACTCGTACCTCAAAAATAAAAACTTTGTTCTTACAAACATCCCCCCTTAAAGAAATCCATCCCCGAATTTCCTTTCTAAGGGTGGTGAAGATAAAGATTTGAACAAGTCTAGCCACTGAGCATGTATGTTGGTCTTCTGTTCCCAGGTTTCATCCTATACTCGGCCATGCTGCCATAGCACCCATACAAGAGGAACTCACCGGCATCGGAGAACCTTCGTGCTCATATATATGATATGAACCGGATGCTCCTCAAAGGACACATCTTTATCATGCTCAACCTCCTCAGGCTGAAAGACATGAGATGGGTCTGAATGATTGCGGTATAACTGAGATACATGGAATAAGTCGTGCATGGCTCGGTACATCTGTGGTTACTGAAACAGATAGGCAACCAGCCCGACTCTCTCCAGAATCATAAATGGCCCCACATACCTCGGTGAAAGTTTACCTTGTCTCATGATCTGCCTATGTCCCATCCTCGGAAAAACACGCAAGAAAACCTGATCCCAGACCAAAAACTCTATGGGTCATCTGCAGCGATCAGCCTAAGATTTCTGATGAGATTGCATAGTATCCATAAGCTTTTGAATCAACTGGACCTGCTCAGATGTCTCTTGCACAAGGCGTGGTCCTAGTAAATCTATCTAACCTGCCTCTAACCAGCACAAGGGTGATCGACATGCCCTACCGTATAAAGCCTTGTATGGTACCATCTCAATAGTTTCCTGAAAAAATACTATTATTGGAAAACAAGACTAAGGGTATATATTTCTCCCAAAAGCCCCCAAATTCTAGGACGCATGCACGCAACATGTCCTCTAGCACCTGTATTGTACGCTCTGACTGGTCATCGGTCTGAGGGTGGTATGTTGTGCTCAGAAACACCGGTGTACCCATTGCCCTATGAAATCTTTTCTAGAAGCGAGATGTAAAATGGGCATCCCTATCTGAAATGATAGAACGAGGGACCCCATGAAGATGTACGACCTCTCGGATATACAACTTCTGAGATCGTCAACACCGAAGGTCTCCTTGATTGGAAAAAAGTGAGATACTTTCACCAGTCTGTCCATAATAACCCACACGGAATCATTGACTTGAGCTGTCCTCAAAAGCATAGTAACGAAGTCCATCGCGAAATTATCCCATTTCCACATTGGGATGGGTAACTGCAATAATAGTCTGGCTGGCCTCTGATACTCTGCCTTCACCTACTGATAGGTGGAACATCTCGTAACAAAACCAGCTACATCTCTCTTCATACCCGGCCACCAGTACTGACGTATCAAGTCACGATACATCTTGGTAACTCCGGGATGAGCTGCCCAGAATGAAGCATGAAACTCCCGCATTAGCTCCTCGCGTATATCCTCTGGAACCCAAACCCATCTATGGAAATGCAGTACCTCATCATCGCCTATCATCCACCCTATAGGAGGGTCCTCACTTTCCACCGACTCCTGTAGAACGAGGCCTTCTGAATAAGATAGTTGTATCATCCTCACTGTATCTAGGAGGGTAGAGGTAACATCTAAAGATAAAAGATAGGTCTTCCCCTAACTGTCGTGCACCTCAAAATGCATCATAGAGAAGAAAGCCATCAGTTGCCATTCACCACTGGCCTCCTGTACTGTCTGTATCTGAGTCTTCCTACTCAGTGAATCAGCTACTACATTATATTTACCAGGTGTATAGGCAAGCTAAACGTCAAAGGACTGAAGGTACTCAACCCACTTTCGCAGCCTCAGATTCAAGCCACGCTGAGTAAAAATATACTTGCGATTTTTTGGTCGGTGAAAACCACAAAATTCTCTCCCAAGAGATTATGTCTCCAACAATGCAACACATGAACAACTACTGCCAACTCGAGATCATGCGTCTGGTAATTCCTCTCATGTGGCCTCAACTAACGAGACCGTATGCAACTACTCGATCGCCCCACATCAACACTGCTCCCAGTCCAATACCTGATGCATCATAGTAAACTATATAGCTCTTCCCTTGCTCTGGAAGTATCAGGATTGGTGTTGATGTCAACCTTCCTTTCAGGTCCTGAAAGGCTGTCTCACAAGATTTCGACCAATCGAACTTCACACCCTTCTTAGTTAATCCCATCAATGACGCTGCTAGGCAGGGTAAGTCCTATATGAAGCATCTGTAGTAACCAGCTAGCCCTAAGAAACTCCGTATCTCAAACACGTTCTTAGGCTGCTCCCAAGAAACTATTGCTCTCAGCTTCTCTGGGTCCACGACAACTCCTGCCTCTAATATGATATGACCCAGGAAGTGAATATGGTCCATCCAAAAGTGGCTCTTTGAGAGATTATCATACAGCTGATGCTCTCTTAGTGTACTCAATATGATCTGAAGATGGGTGGCATGGTCGTGTCGAGTGTGAGATTAGACTAAGATGTCGTCCACGAATACTACCACAAAAGAATCCAGATAAGGATGGAACACACAATTCCTTAGATCCATGAAAACTGCTGGCACGTTCGGGTGTCCGAATGGCATAACCATGTACTCATACAGACATTAACTGCTTCGAAAAGCTGTAAGCGGTATATCCGATGGTATCACACACAACTGATGATATCATAATCTCAATTCAATCATCAAGAACACTCGTTCTCCATGAAGTTGATCAAAAGGATCATAAATCTATGGAAAGGTATATCAGTTCTTAACCATCAGGTAGTTTAGCTTTAGATAATTCACGCAGAGTCTGAGGGTACAATCTGCCTTTTTTGCAAAAAGGACCGGTGAATCCCAAGGAGAAGTATTGGGTTAGATAAAACCCTTTGACTGTAACTCCTCTAACTACATATTGAGCACCTTCAACTCAGGTGTGTCCATCATATAAGGAGGAATGGACACCGGTGATGCTCCTGGCACAAGCTCAATAATGAAATCCACCTCCTGCTCCGGAGGTAGACCCGAAATGTCATCTGGGAAGACATACATGAAACGATCAACCACTGGAGGGAAATCTGTCTGACATGTCCCCTGATAATCCAGATATAAACTCGCAATCTGGGTTGTGACTCCACCTCGCCCATGATGCACTGGTCCAACTCGACTAGCCTGAACATCCCACTCACCCTTGTATAGAAACTCTCTGCCCTCTGGTGACATGAAACTCACCCTGCGACGATAGAAATCTACAAAGGCTCGAAAGGGAACCAACCAGTCCATCCTGAGAATGAAATTATATTTTGCCATCTCCAAGATATAGAGGTCCCAAAGGAAGTGACACCCACTATCCTAAAGGGGGAACTCCTTGCACTGATGCACACCAGCCGTTCTAGTCCCCAATGGAGTGTCTAGTGTCATGATATCAGAAGAAGAAGAAACACATAGACCAATGCTCTCCACAATGGGTATAGATATGAAACTATATGTAGCACCTGTATCGAAAAGTGATGAAGATAAGACAGAAGCTACTAGAATAGTACCTCTGACAGTAATGGTGTGGGATCCTGCTACTGCTGCGTCTGTTGCACTGCATATGCCTGCCCAGTGTCGTGGCCCTAGGACACAGCCTGGCTACTCTGAGCTATCCCGCCCTAAAGCCTTTGAGATCCTGGTGTTTGGCTACAGTGACCACGACCACCATCTCTTCCTGCACGCCCTGACATATTCTTGTTTCTCGACTGGCATGAAGCTGCGGGTTCTGCTCCCACATGCGGAGTCTGCAAAGAACCCCTCTCACTAGCCACTAGTAGAAACACCCTGCAAAAGCATTGAAGATGACACATCTTTCCGCAATCTTGGAACTCTAATGGGTCTTTGGGACACTGAGGTCGCTTGTGCCCCTCTTTACCTCACTGGTAGCACATGACCTGGTCACCTGAATTATTCTTCTGTCTGGTACTACTATTGTGAAAGAAGTCCATCTGTCTCTTCCTCTTAATGGTAGAAATAGTACCAGTAACTGGTACTGAACAGCCCTGGACCACACCACTAGCTTCCCGCAGGTTTCTGCATGTAATCAGCACTTGGTTCACAATAGAATGTACAGTAGGCAACCTGAAAACATTCACCAGTGCTTGGATGTCATCTCGAAGACCATCCTAAAAGAATCAAGCTCTCAACATCTCATCACCCACCAGAACGGGTGCAAAACGCTGAGGCTCAGTGAAACGAGCAGAATAATCCATCACTGACAAAGCGCCCTGCTGCAGATTCATGAACTATCGTTCTATATATTCTCTTAACGTCACTGGAAAGAAGAATTCATAGAAGACTCCATAAAAATCTTTCCATGACATGTCTCTGTGATGCTCTGACTGAGTAGTAACATCCCACCACCTCTTGGCGAAATCACGCAGCATATACGTCGCGAGCTTGAACCTACGCCCTGGAGGAATCTCAAGATGCTCGAAAATAGTCTACATAGACCCCATCCATGATTTCATAGCATGTGGTCCTCTATACCCTAAAAACGTCAGCGGATGATGCTTCTAGAATATATGAGTCAGCTAAGCCATATATGTGGCAGCCGGTGGTGCTCCCTGAAAGGTCTGCAAGAACCGCATAAAGCCTTCACAAAACTGTGCCTCTGTGCCTGTGTCTGGTATAATGGCTGGCACCGAATCTGGCTCTACTGGAGGATCCACTGGTTGCCCATATCCCACCATATCTAGATTATAATCATTGTCTCTCTCCTGGAGAACAACGTGTGGTCGTCTCGACAGCATGAATCTATAAGTCAATAGCACACCTTCGATCAAGATTATCAAAGACTGAAAACAAAGGGACCAAAAAGGGAACAAGATGAAGAAGGCATTAATGATTTGAAAAACAAGACTACACGGCGTGTATACTGACTACACGACATGTACCTGAATTCTCTTCCATGCCTGGGTCCTTTTACACGGCTAAGACAGATGGATCCCTTTGAAAAAAACTACACTGCATGTATATAATATACACGGAATGTATGGTGTAATTTTCCAACTGTCTGGGTCGCTTGTGACATGGCCGACTACTCATCATGACACTGAACGACGTGTTACACCCACACACGGCGTGTACACCACCCCATTTCCCAGCCACAAGGATAAGTCCACACGGTCTATCCTCAGATGAGACTACACGGCGTGTTCCACAGGTACACGGAGTATACTAGACGAGCTTCACCGACCCGTGTTGTTAGTTACATGGTCGGATACACGGCTCAAACTACACGACATGTTCCATATACACACGATCTGTACACGAATGGATCATAATGACATGTGTTGTTAGTTAGACGGCTGTCTCCCAAGGTCAGACTACACGGCGTGTTCCACAGTGGACACAGCGTGTATGTCCTAAGGTATCCTTGTTTTTATTGTTAGTTACACGGGCAGACTCCAGGTCAACACTACATGACGTATACATCCGGTACACTGCTTGTGTCCCCCCAAGCATTCCCTTCCCCGTGTCCCTGCCAACACGGTCCTTGACATGGGAAGCGACTACAGGACGTGTAATTAGGGTACATGGCATGTACTCAAAAAATTTTCTCCTCTTCCTGTACAAAAGAACACACAACGTGTGTCCGAGGAACTATAAGGCATGTATACTGGGTTTTCTGGACAGTAAGCTTCTAAAACTAGTCTGGAACCCATAAAAATACTGAAAAACTACCCCTGAGTGCCAAATTCAAATCCTTGAGGGCCCATACTCCCCGTGAATAAAATTTTGGCATCTTATACATGCTATACACAAGTAATCAAGTCAATGATCTACAAAATTCTGGGCATTGAGGGCCCATACTCCCCAAAACCAAATTTTGGCGTCCATTCTATCAACAGTCTCATACCAAGATACCCTATCACATAGTAGGTATTTATCAAGAAGATATCACAACAACATGATTTTCTATCACAACAACTATGACAACAACATGCAATTTCTAATGCACCTATGTGGCATGGATCTATGCATGGCATGTGATTTCTAGCATGTTCCTAAATGATTCATGAGATTGCATACCCTCATCTCATCGGGTTGCAACTAAATAGAACCCATAGATAAAATATAAATAGAAAAATCCCAAGTGCGTCACCCAACGGTGAAAATCAAATCAACAGTAAAATTTTAAAAATCAGAAAAATTGAAAAAATACTAGGTAGAATGGATTTTCCATGTACACGGGTTAGCTACCCACGGTAATAGCTTATTACCAACTACCATTCCCATCCTATCCCTGACTAAGGCTTCTAATAGTAAGTCAAAGAAAAGGACCCCTCTGATACCACTTGGTAATTTCCCAATTCCAAGTGCCAGTCAACGGGTGCCCTAAACCAGGTTCTCCAAGTGAACTCAAGCGCATTTCCCCAAATGTCAGAGGCTGCCGACTAGCAGCGAGGGACCGGGTCTGATTGTGGGGAAACTATGAACTCATTTGACAAAGTGTAGTGCAGTGAAATAAAATAGAAAGCATGTAGAAATAGCGGAAGCAATAAACCATACACATTTAAAATAAACAACTACAGTAAAAGATAACCAACAGTTATATAGATGATGATGCAACATGTCTTAAGTTCAGGGAAAACAGCCATAAAATGTTACAAAACAATACAGTACAATACAATATAGAGTACAACAAAACCAAAACAAAACACCTGTTAGAATCACAAGCCTAAGCCCAGCCCCATGCTCCCCTACTCCTCAATAGAAATCACGTACTTGTATAAGAACCCATTCCCTAATCCACACCTGCAGAATTATAATATGATTGGGACGAAGATTGAACCAAATAGGGTGTGAGAAATAAATTCCAGTAGGCACCCACCAAAGGCTCGCGCCCAACTATGTGAAAACATGCAACAAAAGTGTGCAGTAGTAAATACATTAAACTAAGTAGTACTCAAAAATTACTAACTTTACAAGTTATATTGCCATTTTATTATTTATTTAATCATTCATTATAAGGAAACTACCATAGAGAATTTCTATGTAAAAAGCCAGTGTCCTCAGACACGCAAACCCTTACCCTCAGGTAATTAGAAATGTAACTAGCAGGTAATTGCCCACAGGCATAACAAATATTTTCCTCAGGCGTACAAAGTGCCACCCTCAGGCACAAAGTCTATTGCCCACAAGCACAGAAGAAGTTTCCCTCAGGATAAAAGATGCACCGCCCTCAGGCTAAGTAAAACTCTTCCCTCGGGATAAACAAGAAACTGGTCCATGCCCAACATTTAAACAAAATATACACATGCAATTCCTGTCAAGGAAATTTTATAATCATTATTATAAAGGCATACCCTCGGGTATCCTGGCCAAACGGCTAAACAGAAGAACGCACCCTGAGGTGGTCCTGAAACCTAGCATCAATCCCAAATAGCAGTTTATTAACACATTTAATTAACTATACAATTATAGGTATTTAAAATTGCCAAGGCCTCAGCCACACGACACTCTAACATGGGTTTGTATCTCAACAATTCACACAAACACACAATAGTTGGAAATTAAACACCAATCCACCTACCTTAAACACCCCTGAACGGTATACGCGAACGAAGATCCTTGAATCTTCAAAGAATGATTTAGATATGAGGTGAAAGAAAACCTCATTGAAATCTAAATAACTTCCCTTAGATGAAGAATGGGAAGGAACAACTTAAGGAGAGTGGAGGTCTTACCCGTGTGGTTCCAACGAGATCGTCAGATGCGAAAACAGATTCTCGACGCTCGATTTGAAGATCCTCGAAGGACCGACCTCCTCTCCCGACCCCTTCCTTCGGTTCTAATCCTTCCCTATGAACAGGGGAGGCTACTGCCCATTTAAGAGAAAACAAAACTACACAACATGTACTATTTACAACAAGGTGTGTATTTTCTCATTTAACTGTTCCTTTTGCGACACCACCACACTATTCATCTGTCGACATGAGTACACATTGTGTCATTCTGATTACACGGAGTGTACTGTTGCTCTGCTGCTGGTTGCTTCCATCGCCTTATTATTTTCCTGTAGACTGACTACATGATGTATAAATACCCACTACCTAGCGTGCAGTCAGTTTTTACACCTTTCATCATCGATAGGCCTACAGACACTGTGTACTCATATCACACGGCCAAAGTACATGGCGTGTGGAATAGTACATGGCGTGTAGTCCCAAAATTTATGATTTTCCCCATTTTCCTTATTTTCTAAAAAACACTAAAGGAAAAGAGAAAAGAATAAACATGTACCTAAAAAATAAGAAATCTGTTCTTATAGGTTTCGTACTAGATATGGTCATATTGAATTTGTATTTATAATTTTTTGGGTTATCCAATACACCTATTTAATTCATGGATCATATGAATTGAATTTTTCCTAAGTTCTTGGATAAGTTTGTGGTTGTGATTATTGATGACATTTTTTAATATTCCAAAAGTAAATTGGAACATGAAATTCATTTAAGGGCTCTCTTGAAAACCTAAAATATAAATAAATTTTATGGGAAATTCATAAAATTCGAGTTTTAGATACATAAAATTTCATTTCTTGGTCATATTTATTCAAAATATGGCATAACTGTTGACCCTTAGAAAACCAAAGTTGTTGAAAAATGTATAATACCCACTAATATATCTCATATGTGTTGTTTTATTGGTTTGGCAGGCTATTACCCAATCTATTTTGTAAAATTTTCATGGTTATCTACGCACTGACTATGTTAACTAAAAATTTTATTAAATTTATATACTCAAAAGAATGTAATGATTTTTTTAGGAATTAAAATGAAGATTTGTGCAAACTCCAGTTTTTCCCTTGCCTTCCAAGAGTAGATAATTTTTTTTCTATAGTGATTCTTCATTGAAAGGACATGGTTGTGTCCTAATGTTGAATGATTAGATAATTGCTTATGTTTCACATTAGTTGAAAACTCATGAACTAAATTACACTACACGTGATTTTGAATTGGCTGTTGTTCCTTTTTTTCATTAAAATTTTGGAGGAATCATTTGAATGGGGTAAAGTGTGAAATATATAATCACCACAAAAGATTGAATTATATATTAACGTAAAAAAATTGATCATGTGATATAGGAGATGGATAGAACTAATCAATGATTATGATTATATGATTCATTTCAATCCAGGAAAAGAAAATAAACTGGATGATGCTTTGAGTCAAAAAATTATTGCAACATTAACCATGTTACGTTATGAACATGATCCTATGATTAAAAATTTTATGAACATTGGAATAGAAATTTTTGGTTTAAGAAATTACACTATTTTATTTCAGGTGTAATGGATGTAATCTCTATCAGAAAGAATTAATACATGATAGAAGGAAGACAGTGAGTTGCATAAGAATGTAGAGTTGGTTCAGAAGTGTATGTTTCCTGAATTTGACATTGATAATGATTTTGTTTTGAGGATTTGAAAGAGATTATGTGTTCCTTGTGATTAATAGTTAATGAAAGATTTGTTATGTGAAACTCATAGTTCTCCATTTTTAGTTCATCCTGGATGTACTAAGATGTATAAAGATCATTATGAGTATTTATGGTTGGATTAAATGAAAAGTGATATTGCAGACTTTACTGTTAAGTTTCTAAATTGTAAACTGATACTGAATAATGGATGTTACTGAAAGGTATGCTTCATCCTTTTCTAATTTTAGAGTGGAAATTTAAAAATGTGTCCATGGATTTCATAGTGGTATTACTAAAGACTTCTTGAGGTAGTAATGCAATCTAGGTTATTTTTGATCGATTGATTAAATCTACTCATTTACATCCTATTATAGAAACTTTGTCACCAGATCAAATTTCAAAATTGTATATTAATGATATAGTTAGGTTACATGGACTTACCCACTCCATTGTACCTGAACGTGATACTAGGTTTACTTCTATCATTTGGATGGGCCTTTAGAATACATTTGGTACTGAATTAAATTTTAGAATAGATTTTCATCCTCCATCATATGGATAGTCAGAACTACCAATTCATACATTGGAAGATATGACACATGATTCTTCAATTGATTACATGGGATATTGGGACCAATATATTTTTTTGGTTGAGTTTTCATTTATAACTATTTTCATTCCAGTATACGGATCGCACCATTTGGAGAAATATATAGAAAGCAGTGTTAAGCTCGATCTTTTTGTTATATAGTAGTTGAAAGGAAACTAATGGGGCCCGAATTGGTAGATGATATGGCAGAAAAAGTTCTGTTAATTCAGAATCACATGATAATAGTTGAGATAGGGTAGATAAGTTATGTAGATAACCTAATGAAGGATATTTCTTTCAAGGTAGGTGATCATGTATTTCCCAAAGTTTCTCCATGGAAAGGTGTGATGAATTTTGTTAAGAAGGGAATGTTGAGTCTATTGTTCATTGGACCCTAGGAAATCTTAGAGAATGTTGGATTAGTTTCTTACCGAGTGGATTTACCTCCATGATTATGGTAGGTACACAGTGTTTTTCATATTTCAATATTGAGAATGTACATGGCGGATCTGTCTCCTGTTTTTAGTCTAGAGTTAGTTTAGTTGGAAGAGAATAATTCTTATGAGGAAGAACCAGTCCATATTCTGAATTGAAGGGAGAAATAATTGCTGAGTAAGGAAATTCATCAAGTAATAGTTTCTTGGAAAAACTACAGGGTTGAAGAGGCAAAATGGGAATCTGAAAATTCTATAAGGGATAAATATCACCACTTATTAGATAAGTTAATAAAATTGTGATGAAACAATTTCCAAAAGGGGGGAAGGATGTAACATACTAGGTAAATAAACAATATTATATTTTTATATTAATTCATATTGTTTAATTAAATATTAAATTTACTATAAAGGCGATTCTATGTTTGATGTCGTACCTGACACACAACAGCAGGATTCTTTAAAATATCATGTTGAAAACATGGCTAAGTCATACTGAAAAATAAAAATATAATAAAAATATATTAAATGGTATTTAACGCTTAGCCATTATACAAGAGGGAATGAAAAAAACAAACCATATTATGATTAAACATGTTTGCTAAATGTTTTTCATTTATCCAATAAAATTTAGTGGCTTAAAATGATAATTAATCAAATTTTAAGCATAAGTACTCTAAAATTTTTAAAAGGGTTTTTTACCACCTGTTAAAGGAGAACCAATTTTAGATAAAGTTATTGTCAATTTTATATGATCTATTTTGAGAAAATTATCTAATTATTTAGATTCTGGTGATCAAAATTTACTCTGGGTATATTTATTTTATTTTTCGGATAAAGTTGATTTTTTAATGAATATTGAAAAATACTAAATTTTATGTCAAAAATGCCTTCTCATATAATTTATTTATATGAATATATTTTCCTTTTAATTGGTTTTCAAATGTAATTAGATTATATTTTAATTATTTAATTAAATATTTTTATTTGGAAGTAATTTTACTTTGAAATTTGACCTAAACACATGTCAATCTGTTGATAGTGTTTACTTCATAAAATTACACTTTTGGTTTTGACAACAGAAATTAATTTTAAATTAATTTCATTAACTTCTATGTTTTGAATTTGGAAAAATGGATTCCATATTTTGAATAAGGAGGACCAAATTTGGTAAATATTTAACTTTTATTTTTAGACACTATAAATTGTATCTTCTGTAAATATCATATTTAACATGGTTAAAGGGTAAATCTGGTAAATAAGTGTAAATAATAATAATATAAAAATATTAAATTACCCAAACATGTTTCCTAATATTATAAGATAAATTATTTCTGACCATGGGAATCATTGGGTTGATTTTAGGACCCCATGGATCCACCTGTGTGTGATAATTACATTTAATTACTTTTAATTTAATATTAAGGAAAATATAACCTAAACATGTATCTTTTAGTAAATAAATTTTTATATGGGGTTCTATAAGTTATAATTTTGACTATAAAAAATTATTAAAAATATAAAACAATTTCCTACAGCATGGTATTTAAAATATTATTTTTTTAATATTAAATAAATGAATCTATTTATGACACAATGGTTATGGAGTGATTACCTTATTAATGAATGATTTAAATAAATGAGATTATAAAAACTGAAATAATTTTTTTTAATATTTTTTATGTCATAAACAAATATTATGGATTATTATTACTTATTATATTTGAATTTATGATGTTTTCTTTGAAATAATCATGTTGTTGTGGATTTTTTAAATTTCATGAAAAGAATAGTATATAAATTGAAATAAATGATTTTTCAAAACAAATACCATTTCACAAAATGATATAATAGTTCTAAAAATATATTATTTAGAAAAATGACACTTATAAGGTTAAAAATGTCATTAATGAAACAATTTAGGTTCAATTGTCATTTTATAGTAACAACACTAACCATATAGTATGAAAATACAATAAGACATGGTCAAAGTTAAATATGTTTACTAAGGGTTAAAGCTAAATGATAGGGATTATTTCATTATATAAACTAGTCCAAAACCAATTTTCAAATAGGATTTAGAACCATACTCATATTATCATAGAAATAGAACATATTTCTGATATTATAATTATAAAATAAATTAATAATAATATAACACCTTCAATCTTTATTAAAGTGCCCTCCCCCTCTTATAAAAGGACACCCCCACTAATCCATTACTCGCACCTCTCAAGATTCTTGGATTTCCAAAAATATGATCCAATAATCTCCAAAAATTTCTCCATTAATCCTATAATCATTCCTCGATGAATAAAGAAATTAAATAAATCAATTGGCCACAAATCAAAATAAGTTACCTGATTTGAGATAATGTCTTCTATCATGATTCGTTCATTTATTTTTGTTTATCCAACCCCATAAATAGTATTTATTAAATTCAATTATAACATAAAAATTATATTCAATATATTAGATTATATTTATGATAATTATTTGAACTACACATAAACACACCTCTGTCTAATTTGTATAAAACATAAAATATTTTTGGACAGAGAACCACTGCCCCAAGAAATGATGATTGTTCAATATTATCCTACCATCTCTTATGGTGGAGATTATGATTACACTATATTTATAAATTAAATAAATGATATTTATGTTAAATATATTCTTCCTTAATACTAATTTACAATATACCATTATTATTTTCTTTTTGTATAAATACAATAATTTCAATTGGGGAAGTAGAGACTACCACCCTCTCAAAGTGATATGACTCGTTCATGCTATAATGAAACGTATAATGGATGAAATTAATGAAATTATGTTACATATATAACATTGATATTATATTGTAACTATAATATAATTATGTATCAAATATTTTTCATTTCATTAAATATAAAAAAAAGGAATGAATGTAGCGTTCATATGTATGTACAACTTACCATCTCCATGAATTGTGCATTTCGTTTCTTATATCCAAATGCTATGGAAAATTATAAATAAATATATACTGGATATATATGATATATATGATATCTAAATAATTAATATCATTATGGAGATAATTTAATAATGACTACGTGGACAATTTTTAATTATAAAATCTTTATTTTTTACTCAAGTTTCAAAAATCGAAAAAATGTCTAATATGAACTCAAATAAATAAATAAATATTATAGAAAGGTAATAAGTTATATAAAATGAGTAATAAACATAAACAATGATATGAACCATGTATAAAGTAACATAATATTATTATTCATGATGAATAAGGAATATATGAGATAAGACAGACTCGATGTAAGGAACGTCGTCTCAATCACCTTTCGTTGAGGCATATTTTAATAATACTTACCTCCTTATTTTAAACAGCCTATAATAAACCCCATTTACATTTAATTTCATTCAAAAGATATAATTTATCTATTAATCATTTTACTAAATGAGAAAAGGAATGTTTTTAATGTTTGCAGTGACAATTACCTCTCTACTACCGTAATCGTTATTTGGTTTTTTTCTATAAGCTTTAATATTTTAAAAAGGAAATGAAATACCTTATTTCCCTTTTGGGTGTTTTCGATTTGAATTTGGTTTTTGAAATGTATTGATTATTTCAATATATTGAAATGATATCTTTTGATTCCAAATAAATTTTTATTACTGAAATGTTTATATTGGAAATATTTTATGTGTTATGTAATGGTACTTAGACATGTGATGAGTGGTTTCATCATAAACGATATAACGGTTGGTTTTGTGAAAAACCAATGACATTTGGTTACGTTATAACCTCAATGAATTGGTTATTGAATTCGGTCGTCTGGCTATTATATTTTTAAGAATTATTATTGGAAGTCGACCCTATGGTTATTCAATTGAAGCATGGTTATGTAATATGATTAACTTCTATATGTTTTGGGTTCTTTTTATGAGTTTTATGGTAATATTTTGGTTACAAAAGAATGGTACGAAATGATCTTATGTTGACTGAAGTTTTTTCACTACTTCTTTAAAGACAAATGTTTTAATTTATGGTAATTTATTCAGGGTTAATATATTGCTTTGAATACTAAGAGTTTCAGTTAATTATGTAACACTTACTGAGCTTTTTATTCTCTTCCAATGTTTTAAAAAAAAATTCACTGGTCTAAAGGGTGAATATGGTCAAGGATGGGATTAAATAAAAGTCATGATGTTTAAAACATGTAACTATACATGTATATTTTTATAAGAGTTTTTGTTTTATGAAAAAAATGGATAATAGGTAGAAGTTTCTACATGTAATATTAAAATTGTTATGTATATGTTATGACATAATTACCTAAAACTGTAAACATTAAAAGATCTTCAAAGTGAATTATTTATTTAATTCAAGATTATGTAATGTTTATGGTTGGGTCCTTATATCTATATAGAGGGGAGGGTTATAAAAATGTACTTTAGAAGGCCATGTCTAGAAAAAAACATAATTTATATGTGTTAAGAAGATGTGTGGAGTTTCCTTTTTATAAGTGGGGGGCACTTTTTTAATTTTATAAATTAATAAATTAAGAAATATTAATTTTCAATTAACAATTTAAACCAAATGATTTACTTAGAATATATGGAAACAACTATTCAAACTAATATTTTCTAATAAAATTTTAATATGTTTGTGTGATTTTTTTTGAACCATATATATTTGATTTAACCCTACAATAGATTTATTAGCGATTTCCCTGAAACAATGTTTCTTTTACTATTAAATGGTAAATATATTTAATATAAATGGGAATAAGTCCTATAAATGGGATATTAAGGATATCCTAAACCATATTAATAAAAAATGGATGATAATATAATTTTTTGTAGTTTCTTATAAATTAATAAAATATTATTTATTATAAAATACCATTAAGGTTGATTTTGGAACAATTTATTTCATTTAACATTGATAACAACATGAACACAATAAATTTGAATTCCTTCCATCGAAACACCCAAAACAATATTCTTACTGTATATGAAATTAATGGTACACAATAACTCATTCAAATAATTTGTTTTTATTTCAAAATAATTTCGTTGATTTTTATAATGTTTGCACAAGCACTGTGTCACTTTTACTTAAGAAATTATTATATTTATATCATCACTAAAAATAATAAATAAATTACTATGATTATATTAAATAAATTGTATTTATTATGAATATTTATATTCTAAAATTTCTTCAATTTTATCATTTTTAAAAAATTATGAGTTAATAAAACTAAGAGAATGATATTTTCGACATTTTTTATATAAAATAATATAAAGCTAAAAATTATTGAAAAAGGTAAATTAAGTGCCTATATAAGACATTATAATATTTATGGATGCTAAATTTTCATACAAAAATATTAAATCAATTGGTATGATCATTTTATAGTCCTTATTATATTATTTTCAAGATAAATTACCCATTTACCTTTACCTTGGTAACAAAATATAAAATTATTATTATTCACAATGTATAAAAATTAAACAGTCATATTTACTAAATTTTTACATACTAATTTCAAAAAATGAAGATAGTTTTCATGAGTTAATTTACAATATTTGTATCAGTTCATATAATATTAATCTAAATAACATATAGAATAATTCTTTTATAATTTTTTTTATGTATAAAAATGTTTTTACCAAAAATACCAACATTAAATTCATTCCACCCACCATAATTTGATTAATAATATTATAGAACATATTTTACTATTAAAACAAATTAAAAAATATATATATTTCAATTGATAAAACAAAAATATACAGTATTCAATGAATGTGGTTATTCTTCAATATTCACAAAAAAATTAATATTTTCAGAAAATTATCAAAATATCTACTTAAGATAAAATTTATAAAATGAATTTGAAAATGAATTTCATTTTATTAAATATAATTTATATTTTTCTAGAAGTTAGTTATATTATTTTTTTCACAAAAATAAATAAAATTCTTTTTTGAATAAATAATATTTCTAAAGAATAAATTGACATTAATAATGATAGAGTTCTTATTTACAAAGAATTAATGATAAAATTAATATTTACATTTACCATTATATATATTTAATAAATTATATAATCTTATTTATAGACTCATATTATCTCATATGTTATAGAAGATATATAATAATATTTCTTTGTTTATTCATGCTTGTTGTTTTGTATTTTTACACTATTTAATGTTTTCAATATTTTAATATATCCTTGTGTTTTAGTAATACTATAAATTTTATATCTCATGAAAGATGTTATTTAGTTGTTTATTCAAATTATTATGAATAACTTTTGGAAGGTCATTGAAACATGAGTTTTATGAGTTGGTCTCGTAATCATGGAAGTTTGGATATCCCATTTGTATAAATCAAACCATAATGTTTTCTAAAATATTAATGGCTCATATATATATTTAGTGGGATGAATGATTATTCATTTATTAGGTATGAAATAATATCATCGAGTATCATATGATTTAAAATTCTTATTAATATGACGGAGAGAGAATAAATTGAAATATTAGAAAAGTAAGGAATGAAATAGATCAAAATAATGACATATCATTTTATAGAGGTTATTAACATCAATTAAAAAGTGGTTGATTGTTGAACCCACATTTTGTTTGTGTGATATGTTTTTCAATAAGGAATGAATGAATTTTGGGAAATAAAATGAAGCCATTATACCAAAAATTATTTTCCTAGAAACAAGAATGAAGTTACTAATTTTTTTTATGTTATCATATTTATAAAAGGAAACTGTTTGTGATCTTTTATCAAGGATATGTTCTCATTTAAATTCTTGTACAGAAAAGGAGATGTGAATATTGTTATTCAATGATATTCATGGGTAGTCAATAATATAATTGTAAATTTATGACGTTATTAGTTTATGCTTTTGTTAATTATATAGATAAGAATTTGGAAGATATAAGGAATTGGTGTACAAATATAGATATATTATACATGAAAAGTTAATTTTTGTACGACCATTGGATTGGTTTGTATTTATCGTCCCATAATAATGATATTTTTATGATTTTTATTCTTATTGATTAATATATTTATTTGGAAGGAGTGTATTTTTTGAATATAAGAGTTCCATTGGAAAGAGACTATGCTTGATAAATCATCTTTGTTATGTTTTTTATGAATGTATGTTGATGATATCAAACATTGTGATTAGTAAATGTAAAATATTTCATTTTGAATTACTTGGATAATGTATTAAATATAGATCATTATTTTTTGAAAGATGTTTCCTATTATAAATAAAAGTAATGAATATTTTGAAGTGTTTTCGACACCATTTAATGAATAATAGAGGATTATTGCTGGTAAAAACACAAAGAATTATTATTCATAGAAGAATTACCTAGAAGAAGTAGATATGATAAATATATGAACTATTTGATGTTGATTTGAGTTGATTATTAATATTTTATAATACTTGGAAATGAGATGAAGTTATTCTATTATAATATATATGAATTTATAAATGATATAGTAGAGTAAAAACTCACTGTGGAATATATATATTTATATTTTATTGAACTTTGAATGTGTTATCTTAAAACACATTATGGGTGTTGGGAATATTTTTAGAAGACATCAAAGGTTTAATTTTATTCATTTGAAACCACTATAAAGATCTCGTGATACTGTTTTAGTAAACATTTTGTATGAGTAATTATGATTTGGTAAATTTATTCTTCAGAAAGTTGATTTGAATACATTAATTATTATAGACATTACATGATAGTTACACCCTATGACATAATAAGTTAATATGAAATATCATAGAGCTTTTGTGAATCACCTTCACCATATAATGAGATTTTATGTTATGATATATGATTTACAAAGATCATTTGATCCTATATAATATGATAACTCAATATAATATGTCAAATCATAAGATACCAATCTCATGTGATCAATTATTCATAAGATAGGGAATCTTCATATGATATCATTCTACGCGATTTATCAAAAAAATAGATGATTCTTTATTCAGGTCATGTAGGATAAAAAATTCATGACCAATTCATGTGGATCATGATTTATGAATAGAATTGTGTAGAATATTACAGAGGAGGAATAATGTGCTATGATGAGTTCCAAACAAATGAAATATGTGTCCTAATAAAGTGAATTATCCATGAATACATGGAATAATTTTATTAAAGATTTATCTATTGTGGTTTTTTAGTTTATTTGAGGCCATGATATTTCAATATCATGAGTAATTAGATAAGTAAAAGTATTTATGAATTCTTAAAAAATGGGACCTAAAATGATTAAATGGAGTGTTAGGTTGCTGATTTTAAAAATCTGAATGTTTACGAACAATAATGTAGAAAGTTATTGGAATTCACGATATCATATTTCTATGAAGCAGTTAATATGATGTATAATAATAATATAAAATGAGACACTTTACATGGTGTACGAATGAAAATTATGTATGTACTAAAAGAATGAAACATCTTGAATGTAGATATTAAGTTCATATAGAAAAAAAATCAATGGAAGAACGAGATATCCAATGCTATTTTTTTCTTACTAATAAAGAAGGAAGATATGACCTTTATCTACCTTAATATTCATATTATTATAAGTAAAGAGCACAATAAGTTGTTCAATTATAGAATTAAATTATTATTCTAAGCCCTGAAGGATATGGGAGACAATATAAGAAATTCTTTCCTTGTTTGATATTAATCAGTCTTAGGTAAATTGATTGGTTAGGACTATATAAAGAAATATTCTATATAATTTGTTTAATCTTGTTTCATCACATTATATTTTTTCATGTGATTAATAATATTAATCAATATGTTTTAAGATGTAATTAAGCTAATACAATGGATCATATATCAAGGATGTCCAATTCTATAATATTTAAAAAGGACATTAAGATTGTGATATTATTATGTAGGGTTGGCTCCAAAATTTTTTTTCTAAGCCATCAACAATATTTGTGAATAATTTTATAATAAAAAATACATAGAGACTTTGGAATATTCGTAATGTCTCATCATTTATGTGGTCATCTATAAATGGTGTAAAACATTATCGTCAAATTTTATTGACAATTTATATGATTTATTACTTTTCATATTATCATTAATACTATAGATGTGATAGTTTGAGATATATGGAATATTTAATTCACTAATAATTTGAGGAGGTGAAAAGGGATAATTCTTTTAAATTTTTTGAAAATGAGAAATCCAATTCAGCCCCCATGTATTGAAAGGATATAATGTGATCTTAAGAACAACCATTAGAGAAACATCCACTTACACTATTAGAACGCAATCTCTAGTATCATGTAGATGGTGTTTACTTTTTAATGAATTAGTATAGTTACAGTAGATCACACCATGGTTGATTGATCATCTTATAATTCATAGAAAACATGATAAGTACCAAATTACATTATTAAATTGAAAATATAAATTGAATAGGTAAAAAACATTCTTTCCTCATTTATATTCATAATAATATCCTTAATATTATCCTGGGGAATGTATAAATTAAAATATATGGTGTGATTTGATTCCCTGGAAGTGATGTGTATAGTGGAATCTAGAATGAGCTAGGAATAATTTATATTTCAAGGTAACTAACAGAAAAAACATTCCATTTAGTAACTGAAATTTTCAAAATATAAATCAACTGAAATCATCATGCATTTAATACCATGGATAATAATAAAAACATTTATTAATGAAGTAGATATATAATATTGGATTTTCTGATTTCAGACATCATGATATTTTATAACATCAATTTTTTATTGAAAGGTAGTTTAATAAATGGGATTTTATACACCGAGAACCCATTTAATGATACCATTCTAATTTTTTGTTAGAGACCTATCGAGTCATTAATATGAAATATAATTCTTGGTCCCACCCATAATTTTATGTACAATGAATAAAACCTTTATTAAATGAACGATGTAGTTCAAAAATAATAATTCTTATCAACTAATATATGTGTTGACTAAAAAATACTAAATATCAGTATTTCATCAATTAATATAATAACTATCAATATATTAGAAATTGTATGTATAAATAGAATTTAATTTAGAAATATACATAACCATGACATATAGAGTAATCATTTTTAAGGAAAATTTAAATTTCAATACTGACAATAATGTGATTGTTTAAAGATAACCAGGACATAAAGAGTATTAATTATTAAATGTTTATTTCCAAATACCTTTGAAATAATTAAGAATAAGATAAGGTTTGTATAATGGTTATAGAAAAATAAATATCTGTAAATACATATATGAAATAAAATATTCCATTTCAAATTTTTTAAAAAAATAATAAAAATTACCCATATTAGAAAAAACATAGAATGATTCCTTTAATACCATGTAAAAATTCAGCGATAACATAATGTATCATTTAAAAATAATATTTATAAATAAACTAGACTTTCATAAAACAATTTCAAAAAATATGGTCATGGAATAAAAATATTCTCAGTTATATAGAGAATTAATATTTTATTTTTTTAAACATTTCTATTGAAAGTGTAACCAAAATTAAATCACTAATAAACATGATTAAATTTATATACATATTAAATAACTAAACGGTGTTATGTATACACCATATAAAGTTAACTTGATGGATATTACATTATAGTTCTTAATGGAGTGAAATTTTTTATGATCTCCATTACAAATGAACATATCATTGAAGTGAGAATTAATCAATGAAGTGATTTTTATAACAATTTAAAAATATAAAAAAAATATTAAATGGAACATAATACAATATAAGGTCATTTAAAATATATTTACTAAATAAAATATTCAATGGTGTAAAAGTATATTCTTAGAAATGTTTAATGATTATGAAACCCCATATATTTGGTCTGACATACCACTCAGGTTATTTATCTTCGTGAAATGTAATGGTATTTTGATTATATAAATACTTTTAAATTTTTTGAAATTTATTATTCTTTTGATTTTATATATTACCATGTTATATTTTATTAAAATTTAAATTACATTAAAATAATCCATTTTGATTGTATTTTGGTCATTATTTCAAAAGATCATTTTTTGGTTAACTATGGTCCAAGGGATCATTATTTAATCATTACTATAATAATAACCATGACATAATTATAATTTCTATGTATAATTTTATCTTATAGTAGTCATTAATAAATTTGGATTTGAAAAATGTACTACATTATAGTAATAATGATGGTAGGTAGTATGTTCATATGAGTAATGTTCTCTATTTTTCAGTGATCATGATGTAAAGAGATTATGTATTATTTTGTATATCTAAAAATATCATTATATCATAAGAAAATTTACCTATACAAATATATTCCAATCATATGATGTGGTGGTGAAAATTTGTCACATTACTTTATTGATGTGGTATTCCACACATATACACAAATGAGGTTATCCCTTTTCATCAAATGGGAATTTATGAAATAATATGATATGTTAATTTTACAGAAATGTATATATTTCATGTATTGGATATATATATAAATATTATTTAAATATATATTTATATCTATTTGTGAGAGGTGGTGATAAAGAAGTTACATCAGTTCGAGAGGTGGTGGTTTGTCATGCACATGAATGATTTTTTTCATTTCCAATTTAAAGGAACATAATATGGATGTACGGTATGAATGTAATAAAATAACATCATAGAATATGGTATGTTATTATGTAATTATATTTTCATGGTTGAATAATATTTTAAGGAGGTTGAAGAAGGAAAATAATGCTCGGTTAAGATCAATGCATCTTATTTAGAAAACCTCCTATAGATTATACATAAAGCCTTAATATATGGGGATTGTGAAATTTTTTTTTACTATGATGTGGGTGGGGATTTAGTTAAGCTATTTTTTAGTTATTGTTTAATCAAATTTATTACTTTGTTTTAATAAAAGTGGATAGGATGTTCCTGTTTATATGTTATGTGAGGGGAAAATTTGGAATATCATAAAGTATTAAGTTAATATAAAATTATTATCATATTAAAATGGATGAGAAATTATATAATAATAACATAATATGTAAATTTATCAAAATATTATAATTAAATAAAACATTAATAATTTTAGTTATTTTTTACTCTTATCTTCTTGTTTGAACCCCTTTAAACCTTTTTGAAACATACTAAAGTTTGAATGTTTTCATCAATTTAAGGGTAAATATTGATTCTATTAAATTATAGTAGACAAATAAACAGACCATGATTAATTGTAATTACCATTTCACATTCATTTTATAGAATATGATATTTTTATGAATTATAAACTATTTCAAAAAATATTTAACATTAAAATGTTTCCTTAATTTCATTTTTAACCGTATTCATTTAGTATTCTATTAAAAAAATATTCAACGAGATAATTAAATTATATTAATTACAAATATACCAAAAATTTCATATAGATCTATAAAATACATGGTACATGTTAATTCATTCATTTATTTAACTTTTCATATTTTCAAAATAATTAATTTTATTTTTTTGACAATTGTGTAAATATTGTCTCAGTGTTTCATAAATATTTATGGTAATTATTTCATCACTAAAAATTATAAATCAATTAACAATATAAAAATTTTATTTATATCTCAAAAGAATATTTATAACTAAATACTTGTTGTATTTATCCCTATTATAAAATATTATAGATATTAAAATAATCAATGTGACTTTTTTATGTCTCACTTAAATTTTATATAGATGAGAATCAGATTATTATAGAAATAAAAGGTTATATTTCGGAATATTGGAAAATTATGAATGAAATATATTAATCCAATTTTGTTGATATATGTTTTTGTATTATTTTTAATGCCTCGTGACATTATATTTTACCATAAATATCGTATTTGACATTACAATGTTGCATTTTTTTTATACGACTACTAGACATAGTGAAGAATTATAAATTTATTTTTATTTACCATGTATATACCATGTGATACCAAAACTGAAATCTATTTAAAAATATTCAATTTCAATATGTTGTGTAAATTAGTATAAAATAATAATAAAAATTATAAAGAAAAATAGTTTTTCTTAAAAATGACTCTAATGATTATATTTTTTATAGAAATTTATGTCATAAAATTCATTCCATCTAACATAATTGGATTATTTATAGTATAAAATAACTAATATTATGTTTAATCCATTTTAAAATATCTTGGTAATTTTTAAATTTTGATTGAAAATAAATTTTTAATTTATAGAAACAATTTTTACTAGTCCCTGAAAATGAAATATTTTTAAAACAAATCATAAAACCCCTTTCAAAGCATGATTTGATAGGTTGATTTTAAAAATTATATTCATTTTATGTAATATATTTTATAAAATTGGGAAAAAATAATCATTATATTTTTTCACAATAAGAATGAAAATTATATTTGAAGAGAACATTTTTTGGAAGATTATAATCACATTACTATAAATTGAATATTTATTTCTTAAGAATTATATAATAAATTTTTTCTATGTATGAACTTTATATATATTTTTGTAATTTTGTTTCATATTCATACCTTCGGATTGAATGAATATATTATAATTGTTAAATTTAAACCAAAATATTTTATGGTTTTTTTTAAATCCATGTTTAGTGCTTTTTATGTTATCAAACTTATTATTCGTTCAGAATCATAGAATGTAACATTATACCCCCATAAAAAATTTTCATCCCAATTTTAATTTATGGTCAATTTGAAAATTTTAAATTGCAATATGTAAACCCCACAGCTATGAATGAATTAACAAAATATCCTCTTAAAAAAACGTAACTGGAAATATAATGGTCTTCAAAAATTATTGAAATATTTTTTTTAAATAGGAGAAAATAAATGGGATGAACAAATATGGAGATAGAGGACAATCAAACACCCATATAATAATTGATAGTGATTGAATACATATTCAATAAAAAGTTAATGAAAAAAAACCATAAATAATTGAGAGGTGAAAAGCCAATTAATTAATAAAAAATACCCGTTATATGGTACTTTGTTTCAATATCCTTTTCCTAGAATCTTGGAATCCCATTACTCTTTATGATAAGGATATAAAGATATATTATTGGTTGAAAAGTATAATTTCTTCCTTTAATGAATCTCCACCACAATCTAATACTTTGTCCAAATGATGAGTATTATATACGATATTGTGAGACCTGAATCCCTATAATTAACTTTTAATGAATCTTAAGATCAATGAAAGAATAAAAAATCATTCCTCATATCGCTAGATATTTTCCAAAACAAAAAATGTTATCACATGTTATGAAATTATACATTAATATCTAAAACATATATAATAACACCCATAGTTCACCATAATACATTTAATAAATAGTTATACTTAAAACCCCACATAATTATTTCTAAAAAAACACAATGTTTTTTAATATTCGATAAAAATTTATTTTGAAAAAAATCATGTATATCATAGTTACACATAAAAAATTAATTAAATAAATTATCACATATTCTCTTAAAAATAAAAAATAATAAAATCACTATAAAAATTCAATTAAAACATAATTTCTTCAAAAAATAAATACATCCATATTCATTATATCTATTAAATCAAAATATGTAGTTAACTACATCATAATTTACTTTAACACTAAATTAATATATATTTTAAAGGAAACCAATACTATCTTATTTAAATCATAAATTCCAATCATCTATTTACCATAAGAAATTATTACTTCAACATCAAGAATAAATTAAGGGTTCTCTTACCTTTAATCATATTTTTTCTCTAAAATATCATATTTCTATTAATCAAATTTTCTATTTCATCACTATAATTAATGAAATACTTTTAAATCATCAATGAAAAAATTACAGATTAATTCTTGTATGTTTAATGATTCTTAAAACCAATATATCATTTCTAGACATAATTCATGAATCCAAATAAACATGATCATTATCACATAATTTTATCTATGGTAATAAAAAATCATGTCTTTCTCCCATTGGCTTCAACTTTGTAAGTTCCCTTGATCATTTGGTATGTTATATAAATAATGAACCATATCTTTAATGTTGAAATACTTGATATTGTAGGATTTTTTCTTTATATTATAGTCTTTATAAATATTAAATCTATTTATATAATTATTAATATATCTAATAACCTTTATACAATATATTGGATATTTTATTCAGCATTTTTTTAAAAGTAAAAACTTATTAATTTTCTTCTTTTTCTCTTTTTATTAAGGTTTTTAGGATCTCTAATGACATATTCATCTCTTTATATTACTTTAATATATTGAAACTACAAAATTACATCTCTGTATTAGTTGAAATTGATACTATATCATCATATGATAATATTTTTTAAGAAACTAATTCCCTTAAAGTCATATCCATAGCCCATTAACCAAACGATTGAACTTTCTCTTTGAATTATTTATATTTTCTAAATGATACACAATTAATTAGGTAAATTTATCCTCATATTTTATACACACATTATTCCTCGTACTAATTTAATGTGATAAAAATCTAGTCTTATTCAGATCACTATTCTCTAGGGAAGTGTTTCTCAAATCAAATCACTTTAAATGTTTTCAGTTCCATGTATTAGATATCTTTATTCTATTTAGAGTTCTAGATTAATGAACTCCATTGATTGGAATCCCCTATTAAAATAAATAAATACGATATTAAATTCTCCACATTCACTACTACGTGTAGATATAAATATATTTTTAATATATATAATACTTTTCTGCGATAAAAATGGATTCGTAGTTACACTAAAAGAGGGAGACTTCTCTCTCATTAAGAAAGATAATATATATAAATCATGTTTTTAAAAAAAGGTTTATTCTATACAAGAAGTGATGTTTATAATAACATGAGTAAAAAACACTAATACTTCCTTGAACTAATCATTTTGAATACCAGATTTAATGGATTACTCACATGGTATATCACTACATTATCTATGGTTATTGATTCCCTTTCATCAGTTAGGTACCATCATTGAATATTGGAACACACTGAATGATCTCATAATCATCTTGATTAATGATATATAAAATTAAAATCTATCTGAATGAAAAAAATATCTCAAACTCTATATTGGATTATCGAAGTTCTCATGTTATCATTTTTTATTTAAAATCTAGATCCATATGTTTGTATTAAACATGATTTGATAGAAATTGTGAAAACCACATGTCCAATAACCCTATGATGGTGTCTAATTTATTAAATTAACATAGATACCAGGGATTTCAGGACATAAGACTGATTAGTTTGGTCATAATAGAAAAAAAAATTCATACATTATTCCTATATTATAATGGAAATATATAATACCTAATATAGTAATAATTATTTTTATCCTTGACATAATCATAATATCCTTCTTCATATTTTGGGGACATGAAAACAAATGAAATAGTAACATTATATACTTAGTAATGGTTATGTATAGTGGATATTCTCATCCTAAAATAAGGCATAACCACCAAGTCACCAAAAATAACTACAATCATATTCAATTTAATAATTAAATTAAAAATTCATTCATTTGAGAATGTAAATTATGTTATCTCTATGATATTAATAACATACTACTTAATAATGAATTTTTTTATATATATTTTCATGGTTTTCATATTATGATATCCATACCATAAAATCCTTATACCAATATTGTTGATGTGGTTGGTTAGTATACACATGTATCATATTTACTTCTTTCTTAATGATTTTTCCATTAGACTTATTAATGCATCAAAGGTATATATAATTATATTCCCCACTAATCACTACATGCTTAGTCTATTTTTTATATATTTATTGATATATTTGGTACATGAAAAATATTCTATATCAAATTTTTTTTAATAATAAATAAAGAATATAAATATTTCGAAATCTAATAAAATAATTCAAAATAAGACACCATATATAAAAATGGTATATATTTTTTGAAATAATAATATCCATGTTTAAAATAATATGAATATTTATTGTAAATTTAATGATCAATGATCATAATATAGTGTATTTTAATAACCTCAAAATTAATAAGAGACAAAAGATAAACATAACTTCATAAAAAATAAAATAAATTTGAAATAAATTCATAGCTATTGGATATTAAAAATATATATTAAAAAGTAATTACCAATTTATTTTTCTCTGTATTTACTTTTTAAATTTTAACATGAAGCTAATGAGTGAAAAACGATTGTGATAACAGGAAGGTCTATATATAATATATAAGTTATTATAACATTCCTTTTGACTTTTTTGTAATGAATTTTTAAAATGTACCATTCAGGGAAAAAATTAGAATGATTCCATTTACACCATGATAAAACATATTGATAACATAAAAAATACTTTATAAATCATTTTTTAAATAAAAGATAATTTTATAAAAAATATTCGAAAAAATATCGATATGGAAGGAAAATATACCCGATGAAAAAAAATAATTATTTAATTTAAAAGAATATTGGAAGAGTAAATAAAATTAAATCATTAATGATCATGACTAAATATATATTCATGTAAAATTAATCAATGGAGAAATGTATAAACCACATAAAATTAAATATGTATATAACACTAAATATGACTCAATTTAGTTAAACTTGAAATGATATCCCATACAGAGATTGTATCTTTAAAGTAAGAATTAATCAATGAAGTGATTTTTTATGACAAATATTAACTAAAAAATACATTCATATGTAAAATGTATTGCGGTATTTGGTCATTCCACCCTTAAAAATAGAATATCATAGTCTATGAAGTAAAAGTATAACCCAATGAATGAATATTTTGTTAAGAAACCTCATTCCTCATGTTCCAATTGCAGTGTACATTATTTATGTTCATAAATAATAAAAATAAGTTAATTATTAATTTTCATAATATGATTTTGCATGTTTTTTAATTCCGATTATTTTATTTCATACCATGATATATTTTATTATTTTTTAAATTAAGTTCACATGAGATATTTTATTATTATTTTATTCATATTTGAAAATGGCATTAGTATATTGAATATGGTTAGAGGGGTCATTATTGCATCATATACAGAATAATAATCCCTATATAAATGTAATATTTATTCATTGATTATACATTCAATATAAATGAATAAAAGTTTTTATGAAAACTGAACTACATTATGATCATGGAGTTGATAGGTTGTATATATTTCTTTGTAACATTTTCTATTGTTCAATGGTCACAATGGAAAGAAGCTACGTATTAATTTTAATTTTAATAATTATAATTTTATCATAAAATTTATGTTATTTTTTCAAATAAAATTTAATATAGAAATCATGTGTTGCGTCTATTCTAAATGAATCACATCGCATCGTGGGGGTGTTAGTACATATATACATATGAAATATTTTATCCCTTTTTAATGAATGGTAAGGTAGGAAAAGACATGATATATTAAATTTGAATAATGATAAATATTTCATGAATATCATATAAATATAAATATTAAATCTATCATTACTACCATCTATGAGAGACAGTGATGGAAAAATATTAACATTATTTCATGAGGTGGTAGTCCTCCTTAAACATGAGTGGTGGTTTCATTTACCATTCGATAGAGATGAGATGGATACAGGTTATTACATTAAAATAATAAAATATTTTTATATGATATAAACTGATTTTATTTTATTTTTTTGGTTTAATTTTAATTTAAGTTGATGGACTATGAAATAGAAAATAAAACAATCAAAAAAGAACGATACCTTCATTTCAGATAAATTCTTATGGATTATACCAAATTACATTATAGATTAAATTTATGATAAAAAATTTACTCTAAATTCTCATGAAGTACCTCAAGAATGTATTTGGTCTGGGATATTTTAAATAAATGAATTTTTATGTTTTAATTATTGGTGGGATATGGTTCTATTTTATATGTTACTTGAGGGAAACTATTGTAATTTCTCAAATAATTACTTTAGTATAAATTAACATTCATATGAAAATTGAACCAAATAGATATAATTAAAATATTGGATATGTACAGATGTAAATAGTAGAATCCAATAATCATTAGACAAGATTTATATGATTTTTCCCATATCTGTTAGTTGTATCCCCAAAATAACCCCTTTTACAATTACAATAATTTTAGAGTTTACTATCTATTAAGTGTAAATAATATTACTATAAAATTAAATAATACCCATAAATTTATCATTGTTGATGTTTTTAACTATATCCCATTAATTTTTAATAAAATTCAATTTTTATGAAGTTAAATCATTTAATGAATTATTATTTAATATAAAATATCACTTCTATCATTTTCACACTACTCATTTAATATGAAATTACATAAATTGTGAAAATAATGGATGTTTATTATAAAATTTTCAATAGCTTTATAATTTTATATAGTTATATATAATTTATGGGATATGTTAATTCAAAAAAAAATTAGAACTCTTTTATTATTTTATGATCATTTAATTTATTTCTCTTTTAATTCAAAAAATACACCGTTGGTGTTGTGTATGCATTTATTGAAAAAATTTCATCAGTATGTATAATAAAAAAATTACCATTAAAAATTTATTTACCATTAAAATTAATATTTTGAACATAAATTATGTTATACCTATCACTAACATAAATAATTTTATATTTTTAAAGAAGAAAAATTATTTTTTTGTATTTTAATCTCACTTAAAAATTTATAAAGGTCAAAATCATATGAAAATGGAAAAAATGACTTATTTTCAATGTTTGGATGATTATGTATTATATATAATCATCATATGAAATTGAAGATATTTTTGGTTTGATGTTAAATGTCATCTCGAATTATTTTAAACCTTAATTACTCAATTTACCATTACTAGAATAATAATTATATATTATGATTACTATTTATAATATCCGAAAATAATGTTTTCTATTTTACAACTATGTAACTCTTAATTCTGAATTTGGTGATCATTTTTTGTTATTCATTTTCAATAAGTGTTAGTAATTAATTTAAAATCAAAATCCAAAATTCATAACAAAGTCATATTTACGAAAAATGACTTTTTAGTATAAAAATGTATTCATAACAACTTAAATCATTAATTTTTTCCAAATAACATAATTGAACTATATAAACATATAAAAAAATTTCTATAAATTTTTTTAAAAAATAAATTGAATTTTGTAAATTTTTGAACATAAAATATATTTTCAATAAATTACATTATTTTTTCAGTTGTCTTTTAAAACTAAATATTTCAAGATAAAAACAACAATAACCTATGATAATTTTTATATGATTTGGCCGAAAATACTGTTCTTTTTTTACAAATACATTTCAAAAAAGTAGAAAATATTAATTATATGATTTTTCTCAATGTAAAGAACCAGAAATTTTGTGGTGTTTTTTTAAATACATGGAAATTTTACAAGTCTGCAGTTTCTGACGCCGCCTGATTCTGAGGCCTGGTGTGCCCAGAATCAATTTCTGAAGCTTTGTTCAGGTACATTTAGTAAACATATGAGCGTGATTTTATATCTTTTGAACCGGTGCGTGGAATTGAAATCTGAGGGAACCGTTGAACTTGCAACTCCAATAATCGATTAAGAAGTCCTTTACCATTGTTGTGTTCTTACGTGAGTGGTAGATAGTTTTTTAGGTTTCTATTTAAATTGAATAAAAATAATTTGTTAACTTTATTTTTATGTGTGGCAGTTAAAACCTCCAAGGAGAGGTTAGTGGTGGGTCTCACCCACACATAACCTCCCTTGGGAGGATGTTACATGGTGGGGCCCACGTGAGATTAAAACCCTCTTAACCCCCTTTATCCCTTGGAACTCCCAATTTAATGTGGAGCCTCTTCACCTTCCTTCATAAGTATGCCAAACCACAAATTAATTAATGGCATAATTAATTAATTTGAAGTGATTTGAATTCTTTTGGATCATTATGCCAACATTAAAATAAGAGATCATATTATTTTATTTTGGGGGTTGGAATAATACATGTTGGAGCTTTGGAGAATCTTTGGAAGAATTTCATCCTCCCAATGAAGAACACTCCTCATCTTTGAAAAACGGTGAACAGTGTCCTTGATCTTTGACCAAGATGATAGAGAAGGATCCTCCTGTGAAGAATTCCGACGATGGTTCTTCCTTGGATGCTCCCCGACGTCAACGAAATGACACCATCGTCAAAAAAAATCTCTATTTAAGGTAGGGGTTGGATTTTGAGTATGATTATATTCCAATGTTTTTCTATATAAAAAAAGAGAATGCATTTTTTTTTGCAGGTTGGGAATAATCTTTGCGGGAGGTTAGTGTTTGATGATCTTCACTTATGTTCTTGTTGAGCGGCCTATTACCGCAAAAATCAGGAGGGTGCAGGCCAATCGAACATGGCATGACCCCTCCTCCATTCTTCTTGAATGGTGTGTTCGTCGTGATGGAAGGTGGTGGATTTTTGTTGCGATGATGAATGGAGAATCCCCATTGATCCACCAAGAAACCTCATTGATGTGCCTCCAAAATGAGCTAAGGATCTCCCTCAACCCCTAAAAAACTAGAAATCCTGCATGAGGAACGAGTGGGAGGAAGAATGGGGGAAAGATAGTAAATCCCGAGTGGCCTGAGACATTAAACCCTAATTTTAAGTGGTCGCATGGCTTGGAATCCTGTTTTGGGAAACTGTGCACCACCCCTACGGTAGCCAATGTCCCACCTAGGGACATCACATGGCTTGGCCGCACGGTTTTTCAAACCGTGCTCTAGCCAGGCGGTTGCTACTATCACAACTAGAGACTTCACATGGCTTGGCCGCATAGTTTGTGAAACTGTGTTCCAACCACGCAGTTCCTACTGTCTTACCCAGAGACTTCGCATGGCCTGACCGCATGGTTTGTTTATGTTCTTGTTGAGCCTCCTGTTACCACACAAATGTGGAGGGTGTGGGAAAAACTAATACGGCATGACCCCTCAACCATTCTTCTTGAATGGTGTGTTCATCGCGATGGAAGGTGGTGGATTTGCGCTGCGGTGATGAATGCAGAACCCCCTTCCATCCCCCAAGAATTCTCTTTGATGTGCCTCCAAAATGAGCTAAGGAGCTCCCTCAACCTATGAAAATCCGAAAATCCTGCATGGGGAACGAGTGGGAGGAAGAACATGGGAATTATGGAAAATCCTGAGTGGATCGGGACTTATAACCCTAATTTTAAGTGGCTGCACGGATTGGCCGCATGGTTTGGGAAACCGTATGCCAACCGTGCGGTTTCCACTTTCCCAGCTGGGTACACCCCACTGCTTGGCCGCACGGTTTGTCAAACCATGCTCTAACTGTGCGATTGATACTGTCACAACCATATACGTCGCACAGCTTGGCCGCATGGTTTTTCAAACCATGCACCAACCGTCCGATTGCTACTGTCATACCCAGAGACTTCGCACAACCTCACCGCATGGTTAGTTTTGACCATGCACAAACCATTAGCCCCTGCAAAAACCACCATAACATTGACACCAGGCATTTGTTTGATGAACCGTCAGTGGTGCTGGAATCCTTGGAGTGAGGCGGTGGCTTGAGTGTACACCACTAGAAATTTGGGGTGAGATGGATTATGTTCAGGTTGGAACGATCATGAATCCAACTTATCCCTGGAATGAAAATGCCAATAACTCACACATTGGGCATCCGATTGATGAGCCGTCTGTTGCGTTGGGTTCCTTATGATGAGATAGAACTATGAGTTACATCAACATGAGACTTTGTGGGAGTTTATGTATTGACACATGGCTCGAGGTGCAGACCCTCCCAGAATCGAGCATGCTGTGTCAGGGAAACTTATGGTTTGTTGTGACCAAGATGACAGGATCCTTCGTGGGTTCGACATTGATGATACTATACCAAGATCCTATGTGGTTTCGACAATGATGACTTTTGTACCAGAATCCTATGTGCGTGTGACTGCGATTACAACTGTACCAAGATCCTCAGTGGGTTCAACAATGATGACTTCTATACCGGGATCCTCTGTGGGTTCGACAGTGATGACTGCTAGACTAGGATCCTCCATGGGTTCGATAGTGATGGCTTCTGTACCAGGATCCTACATGCGTTCGACAACGCTGATACTATTCCAGGATCCTATGTGGGTTCGATAGAGGAGATGATTTATTGGATACAAATAATCATCTCCACCCCTCAAAATGAGTTGTACAATGGTGTGATATGGGTCTTGTATTTTACTCTTTATCATCAAGGTGTTTGACTTTACATCCTTTGTGGAATGGGCTGTGCTTGGGCTCGAGATTTGGAGTCGGACTGTGATTGGTAACTTAGGTATATGTATGTGCATATACCTAAGTAGGGTTGGTTAATACTTTGTGAGTGTATCTTTTTACTGGGATTTATCCTTAGTGAATTCCGGGTGACCTTCAGGGGTTTCGGGGTCCCGTACTGAGTATTGTTATACTCACCCCTACACAGGATTCACCCATACCTTGTTCTGTTCTGTGCTGACGACGGTCAGCAGTGATCGAGGCTGACAGTGATGGACGAGAGGCTACTCGGAGCTGTACTAGATGGGACATACCTCAGGGAATAGTTTTTCGAGTTCGTTACCTACCATTTGGGTAGGATACCCCGGTGGATGATCCAGGATTTGTTCTTCCATTTTAACTTGTACTTGTACTTGTTGTTCATTTGGGTTTGTATACTGGATCACTTAGTTCCAGCACACTTTTTTTTCTATATTAGTACTTGTTGCTTCCACTGCTTATGTTCAAACTGTGTGTGTTACAGGTTTAAAGGAAATTCCATCCCTTTTATCGGGATTACACCGTTTTTTCTAATCTCCACCTCCTGTCCAATGGAAGGCGGCTTTGGGGTAGTCACGACATGGGCCCCGAGGACGGTTCATGACAAATTGGTATGAGGGGATTCGATTCTACTGAAGAACTTGGACTCTCATTATTTTAATGGAAATAGTGTTATGTGTTTTGGGTGTATTTATCTGTTTAGGGAAACCAATGTGGTGTGTTGGAAGACGTATCCATACACTTGGACTCTGACTTATGATCTCTGACGCAGTGCATGAAAACACTGATTGCGTGTGTGTTTCCTTTGAAAATATTTCATTGTGATTACTTGTGTCATCTCAGTCGGTATATTGTTTTGACCGTGGTGCACCTGTTTCTTTTCAGGATAGCCCCATGTAGGCACCCAGGTAGGGTACCGACATTCATACGTGATGGTATCCCACCGAGCGATGAGGCCTCGGTGTAGGGCCCCATCACAGCGGAGGCACCAGCGATACCACTACCTGCTGGGCCACCAATACCACCAGCTCTAGTAGTAGAGAGTGCATGATGTCTGAGTGAGTTTCATGTGTTCCAGCGCTAGAGGCCGCCCAGGTTCCAGGGAGAGACGTACCCACAAGCAGCTGAGGATTTGATGGAGGCTGTTGTGAGAGTTTTCAGATTGGTAGGGAAACCAGCCGACCTCATGGTGATCCTTTCCGTGAGTCTCTTTCATGAAGCCTCATGCAGATGATGGAGCCTGATTCTACAGGTGCATGACGAGGCATCACTACTCTGGATAGACTTCGAGAGTCTCTTCTGGTCAGAGTTTGTTCGAGCCTCCCTTCATGTGGTGCAGATTCAGGAGTTACTTCATCTACAACAGGGCATTATGATAGTAGCTCAGTACTAAGGAAGTTTCACCGACCTCTCGCGCTACTCCACGGATATGGTACGAGACCCATTCTTTAGGGCCCGGACATTTGATCAGGGGATCATGAATGAGATCAGGGCTTCGATGATCTCCCTTAGTATCCTGATGCAGGCAGGGGTGCTGGAGCGATCCCTTCTGGTGGAGAGTTTTATTACTGAGTAGTGTCCAGTAGGGAGACCGACCACAGGGAGAAACGTAGTAGTGTATTCTGTATCCAACAGTAGACAGATTTCACAGAGGTCCAAGTGGACTAGGACATCAAGTGGGCGACCCCAGTATTCAAGTTCAGTTGTGTGGGTCACACGAGACAGATCCAGTCATACAAGGAACTTGAAGTGATATGCATGTGGCGGACAGGGTCACATGGCTCAAGACTACCCGACCCGCCATGAATATGATAACCAGATAATAGAGGAACCTCCCAGTCAGAGGAAGAGATTCGACCACGGTGGACTGACGAGAGCAGGCGGACGTGGCAGAGGAGCTGGCTGAGCAGCAGGTGGTGGATGATGATTTGAGGCCTTACCACCACCACCACCAGGAGGTCCACCCCGACCACAGGGTGCTGGAAGACAGGGGTGGGCACAACTCCAAGCAGTCAAGGAATACGACCAAGACACACCTGAGATGATTTGAGGTACTATCTGTGTCTACTCCACCCTTTCTGCAGTACTTATAGACACAGGTGTGAGTCATTCTTTTATTGTTGTTGCCCTCGTTCAGAGATCAGAGATTCCGACGGGGACGTTGGGTCGACCCTTACAGCTAGAGACTTCTATGGGAGCAGAATCGTTGATTAAACACTGGTGAAAGCAGTGTGAGATTTCTCTAAGAGGAGAGAGCTTCGGCTGGGATATCCTCATAGCGGCATCGAGGCCTTACGAAGTCATCTTTGTTATGGACTACTTATCCACAATTCATGCTCAGATTGACTGTATTAGGTGGAAGGTGCGGTGTGTCCGCACTGCTGAGACCAATTTCACCTTCACCGGTAAGAAGGGAGAATTTTCAGTGCAGGATGGACTTACACAGAGGAGGGGTCAGCCAATAACTCGTTATTTGGCTAGTCTCATCCTCGGAGCGGTTGATGTGAAGAGTCCGAGTTTTCCTATTGTGGTGGATCAGTACACAGATGTTTTCCCTGACAATGTTCAAGGACAACCTCCTCACTGAGAGGTGGACTTCTATATTGAATTGTACCCAAGGACAACACTAATATCTACTTCAATATATCGGATGGCTCCTACCGAGCTTCGTTGGCTATTGGTACAGTTGGAGGACTTGTAGGGTAAGGGATTTATCAGACATAGTGTTTCACCCTAGGCATCCCCGATTTTGTTCACCAAGAAGGTGAATGGGAGCTTGCGGCTCTGTGTCGACTACCATCGCCTCAACCAGGTGACCATGAAGAACAAGTACCCACTTTTGAGGATTGATGACCTCTTTGATCGGGTGAAGGGAGTGCGTCTGTTCTTGACGATAGATCTTCGATTGGGATATCAACATCTCAGAGTACGGGATGTGGATGTGCATAAGATTGCCTTCAGGTGTCTGTATGGACAATACATGTTCTTGGTTATTCCTTTTGGCATAACAAACACTTAATCAGTGTTCAAGAGTCTCATGAACTGGATCTTACAGACTTACCTCGATCACTTTTTCGTAGTCTTCTTCAACAAAATACGGATCTACTAGACTACTGAGGAGGAGCATGCCTACCATTTTCGGGTAGTACTGGACACACTCCGAGAGAACCAGCTTTATGGTAAGCTCTCGAAGTGCCAGAATTGGATTCGAGAGGTTCGCTTCTTGGGACATGTCATCTCGGATGCTAGAGTTGTAGTGGATCCAGTGAAGATCGAGGAAGTACTTGCTTGGGAGCCACCCAGGTGTGTGATGGAGGTACGGAGTTTTCTAGGACTGCCTAGATACTATTGGGGATTTGTGCCAGACTTCTCCAGAGTTGTAGCTCCACATTCAGCACTGACAAAGAAGGGGAAACCCTTCATCTGGTCAGAGAGATGCCATCAGAGCTTTCAAAAGCCGAGGCATAGGTTGACCAGTGCGCCCATCATGAGGTTAACAGATGAGGGCGTTGGGTATGAAGTTTACTACGATGCATCTGGGAAAATATTTGGGTGTGTTTTGATGCAAGAGAGAGTAGTTATCACGTATGGTTCCCGGTAGTTAATACCGCATGAGCAGAACTATGTTACCAATGACCTGGAGTTAGAAGCAGTGGTCTTCGCCTTGAAGATATGGTGGCACTATCTTATGGTTGAACGTTTTACAGTCTAATATGACCACCAGAGTCTCATGTATATCTTCTCCCAGAAGAAACTGAACCCGAGGCAACAATATTGTCTTCAGTTCCTCTAGGACTTTGACTTCAAGATATTACGTACTCCTAACAAGGGGAACGATGTAGTAGATTCTCTCAGTAGGAGACCATTCATTCAACTGTTAGGAGAGGCGACGAAGTAGCTGGCCGCATTGTAGATATCCTTTGTGGATCAGGATGGAGCAACCTTTCTACTATCTCTCACAGTCACTCCTACTGTTCTTCATCGAGTCATGGAGGCACAGTGTGGGGACTTTGACTATGAGACACGACGTGCTCACATATCCTCAGGGGAAGCACATGATAGGTTTTTTGAAGGTGGGGAGCACATCATTTTCTTCAGAGGACATACCATGGTACCAATTGAACTTCATGATTAATTGTTGTGGGAGTTTCACACATATCATTTACTGATAAATCTAAGAGTGGCGAAGATGTATCAACACCTCTAACGACAGCACTGGTGGCCAGGTATGAAGAAGGCTGTAGCAAAGATTGTCTCATGATGCCTCACTTCTCAGCAAGTGAAGGCGGAGAACCATGTTCCAGTAGGATTAGTTCATCCCTTAGAGTTCCTATAGTGGATGTGGGATAGGATATCCATGGATTTCATGATGGTACTTCCACGTACATCGATGGGACATGAATCTATCTGGGTGATTATTGACCGACTCACCATGTCTTCCCAATTCCTACCAATCAGAGAGAAGGGTTCAGTAGAGAGCCTCAAATGCCTCTATCTATGGGAGATCGTATGGCTACATGGGTTTCCATAGACGATCGTCTCCGATCAAGATGCTCATTTCACTTCCAGGCTATCGAAGGGGTTACTGGAGGCTTTCGAGACACACCTTTGTTTGAGCACCACCTTCCATCCTCAGACAGATGGTAAAACTGAGAGGACCATTTAGACACTCGAGAACATGCTATGTGCATTCATCCTCGACTTTGGTCATATTTGGGATGATCACTTACCATTGGTAGAGTTTGCGTATAACAACAGCCACCACTCCACCTTCAGGATGACACCTTAAGAGGCACTGTACGGCTGACCATGTAGATCGCTTCTGTGCTAGACTGACCCTGGGGAGTCCGCACATGCAGGACCATAGATGGTTCAGGCTACGACGGAGAAGGTGAATATCATCCATGAGCATATGAAGACTACCTAGAGTAAGCAGAATCCATATGTTGATAGGATACAGAGACCACTGTAGTTCGAGGATGGTGATCACGTCTTTCTATGGTCCTCACCTCGACAAGGGCTACCGAGATTTGGCCGAGGTGGAAAGTTGTCTCCACGATTAATTGGTTCATTCTAGGTCCTCAACAGAGTAGGAGAGGTGTCTTACCACCAGGCATTTCCACCTTAGTTTCACTGGGTGCATGACTTCTTCCACGTATCTCATCCAAGGAGATAGGTGCATGACCCTTCCCACATCATCGACCATGGGGAGCTAGAAATCAATGATGGGACGCCTTTCTCGGTGGTTCTAGGGGAGAATGAGGATCAAAAAGAGCGGGTCCTACGCGGATGGTTAATTCCTCGGGTGCGCATTCTCTAGCAGTATAACAACCTCCAGGAGAGCACGTGGGAGTGGAAGGATCAGATGCATGCTCAGTACCACCATTGGTTTTGTTAGTGTGAGTTATAGCTTACGGGGAAGTAAATACCTGATGTGGGGAGAATGTAATGACCCAGAAATTCTAGGGATATTTTTTTAAAAAAATACATGCGAATCTTACGAGTCCGCATTTTCTGATGATGCCTGATTCAGTGGACCGGTGTCCCCAGAATCAATTTTTGATGTTTTTCTCGAGTACGTTTAGTAATCATACGAGAAGGATTTTATATATTTTGAATCGGTTCTTGGAATTGAAATCTCAGGGCACCGTTGAACTCGTTGTGCTGGTAATCGCTTAAGGATACCTTTACCGCAGTTGCATTCTGACATGAGTGGAAGATAGGTTTTGAGGTTTTTATTTGAATTGAATAAAAATAATGTGTTAAATTTATTTTTATGTGTGGTAGTTAAAACCTCCAAGGGGAGGTTAGTGGTGGGCCCCACCCACACATAACATCCCTTGGGAGGATGTTAGAATGAGGGGCCCACACGAGCATCAAACCCCCTTAACCCTCCTTTAACCCTTGGAACTCCAAATTTATTACAGAGCCTCTTCACTTTCCTTCATAAGTATGCCAAACCACAAATTAATTAATGGAATAATTGATTAATTTGAATTGATTTGAATAATTTTGAATTCATTATGCCATCATTAAAATAGGAGATCATATTCTTTTATTTTGGGGGTTGGCATAATCCTTGGTGGAGATTTAGAGAATCATTGGAAGAATTTAATCCTCCAAACTGAGAATGCTCATTATATTTGAAGAACGGTAAACATCATCCTTGATCATTGACCATGCTAAAAGAGATGGAGCCTCCCGCAAAGAACTAGATGATGCTTCTTCCTCGGAGGCTCCCCGACGTCCACAAAACGACACTGTCATCAACGAACAATCGTCATTTGAGGTAGGGGTTGTATTTTGAGTATGATTATATTCCCAAGTTCTTTTATTTAAAAACAAATAATGTAGATGTTTTCTTTTGTGGGTTGGGAATAATCATTGTGAGAGGATAGGGTTTGATGATATTCATTTAAGTTCTTGTTGAGCCGCCTCTTACAGCACTAATGTAGAGGGTGCGAGCCAAATTAACATGACATGACCCCTCTACTGTTATTCTTGAATGGTGTGTTCATCGCGGTATAAGGTGGCGACTTTGTGTTGTGGTGACAAATGGAGAACCCCCTTAGATACACCAAGAAACCTCTTCGATTTGCCTCTAAAATGAGCTAAAGATCTCCCCAACCTCTGAAAAACCGGAAATCCCGCATAAGGCATGAGTGGGAGGAATAATGGGGGAATGATGGGAAATCTAGAGTGTCCTGGGACAGAAAACCATGATTTTAAGTGTCCACATGGCTTGGCCGCACGGTTTGGGAAACCGCGCGCCAACTGTGTTGTAGCCACTATCCCACCTGGGGACTTCACACTACTTGGATGCACGGTTTGTCAAACTGTGTGCCAACCGTGCGATTGCCACTGTCACAACCGGAGACTTCTCACGGCTTGCTCACACAGTTTGAAAAACTGTGCGCCAACCATGTGGTTGCTACTGTCTTACCCAGAGACTTCGCAAGGCCTGACTGTACAGTTTGTTTAGACCATGCACAAACCATGCACCCATGCACAAACCTCCATAAATTTTTCATCAGAAATTTGTTTGACGAACAGTTAGCAGTGATGGAATCTTTTGAGCGCGACAGTGCCTTGAGTATACCCCACTAGAAATTTGGGTTGAGAGGGAGAATGGTCAGTTTGGATCGATCGTGAATCCAACTGAACCCTGGAACGAAAATACCAATAACTCACAGACCGAGCATCCAATGGAAGCGCCATCTATTGCGTTGGGTTGCTTATGGTGAGACGAAAATACAAGATACATCAACTCAATACATCATGGTAGTTGATGTATGGACATATGGATCAAGGTGAGTACCCTCTCGGAATCAAGTGTGCTATGTGCGGGAAACCTATGGTTGGCTATGACTGAGATGACATGATCGTTTATGGGTTCGACAGTGAAGATACTATACCAGTATCATCCATGCATTTGACAACAATGAATTTTTTACCAGTATCCTTTGTGGGTTTGACTATGATTAGTACTATACCGAGATCCTCCTTGGGTACGACAATGATGAATTCTATACCGGGATCCACTGTGGGTTCTACTACGATGACTACTGGACCAGGATCCTCTATGGGTTTGATAGTGATGACTTCTGTACCAGGATCCTATGTGGGTTCGACAGTGCTGATATTGTTCCAGGATCCTATGTGGGTTTGACAGAGGATATGATTTAGTGGCTACAACTAATCATCTCCACCTCTCAAAATGAGTTGTATACCTATGGGAGATGAGTCTTGACTTTCAATCGTTATCATTGAGGTGATTGTCTTTACTTCCTCTGTGTAATGGGTTGTGCTTGGGCTTGAGAGTTAAAGCCGGACTGTGATTGGTAACTTAGGTATATGTATGGCCATATACTTAAGTAGGTTTTGTTGATAGTTTGTGATTGTATATTTTTACTGTGGTTTATCCTTAGTGGATTATGGGAGACTTTTGGGGGTCTCGAGGCCCCCTGCTGAGTACTGTTATACTCACCCTTGGATGGACTTTTCACGCACCTAGTTGTGTTTTGTGCAGACAATGGTCAGTAGTGATCGAGGCAGAGAGTGATGGACTGGAGGCTGCTCGGAGCTGGACTAGACATGACAAACCTCAGGGATGAGTTGTTCGAGTTATGTACCAACCCTTCAGGTAGGATTCCCCGGTGGATGATCCAGGAGCAGTTCTTCCCTTTTTAATTTTACTTGTACTTGTTGTTCATTTGGGTTTGTATACTGGCCCTCTTACATTCAAAACACTTTTCTATTCTATATTAGTACTTTTTGCTTCCACTACTTTTGTTCAGGCTGTGTGTGTTACAGGTTTAAAGGCAATGCCTTCCCTTATATCAGGATTACACTTTTGGTTCTAGTTACCCGCACCTGGCCTATGGAAGGCGGGCTTGGGGTAGTCACGACACGGGCCCCGAGGACGGGTCATGTCATTCAAGATAACCAATAATATAATTTTTATCGAAACATATTTTTGAAGAATAAAATGACTTAAAAATAAAAATTTATTTTCTAATAATTAATCAATAAATATTTATTGATTATAGACTTAAAATATAATTAATATTTCAATTATTACTATCCTCCAATTCTAATTTAGTATCTATATTTTATGGATATATTTGAAAAATATTTATGGTTTATTTGAGACCGATATTGTGTCTTATATATGGTATTGAACATACTGTTTATTTAAAATCATAGGGTGTTACAATCACATATATTTATGGAAATAATTATTAGAATAACTAGTTTCAATAATTATTGTACTCCATCTAGGACCATAATCTACTATGTAATAACAATTCTAAAATTTCCATCAATATTTACAAAATTGAAACAAATGGAAAAACACAACTCTCTTTGTGATGTGCATGAAAATCTTCACATGATAAATTAGAACATTCGTGTACAACATCAAGAAATATCTCGTTATACATTAAAACAAAATATATACGACCACCTTTTAATAGTCCCAAACCAAGGATCAATATGGGGACACTATCTCCAATCATTGTTCATAAATTTCTCTATACCTCATTAAGAATCCATAAATTTAAGGGTAGATGGTCTAGTTCCCCCTCCACTAACTGAATCATGGAATTTTATAATGAAGAATTATAAACCACATCATTTTTGTTCCACTCTAATCAGTCTGACCATTATAGATTTAGGAATTATAGATTCTAGAAAATATTCTGGTTCTATATTCTAGTGTGAAAAAATAGATCTCAATGACTTATAACCATAGGTGGTCCCTCTATGAATAATCCACACAATTATTTAAAATCACATGAAGAAAACTTTCTAACCCACATTAAGTGAAAATAACCCAAACAAACATACTAATGTGTCTTTTAATAAAATTTAAAAATATTTTATATGATTTCCATCGTAGAGAGGTACCTCTCAACATTGAGGTGGACATAATATAGTTTTCTTAATTGAACATCAATTTGTAATTCTTTTATTGAGTATTATATAATTTCTAAAGATGGTATCATTTTGACTCATCCCCATCGTAATGGAATCACATGATCTCCTCATCTATTTTGTCCAAAACAACATCAGTAGAAGCTATGATTGATATACAATTTCCATCATTAAAGACACTCTACTTGACATGGGTCAGTATATGAACATGAAGGTAGTCTCTTTCTTTATAATAATGAATGAATGATAATTATTTTTAAAATATAATTACCAAATCATTTCCATTGAAAAAATAATTAGTTAAATTCTTATCAATAAGTAATCATACATGAACATGTTGACTTTTAAAGCGTTCAAAATCTTCCAGACACAATTTATCATAAAATACCCAATTTTAACCCTATCATGAACAATGGATCAAACTTTAACTATGGTGGTGATGTTTAATATTATTCTTGAGATGAATATCATCCTTTATTTTTAAGCTTTCACAGAAGGTAACATGGGTAAGAATCAACATCTAATTAATGGGTTCCCAGAAAAGAAAGAATGATTGATTCCACTAACACCAACCAACCATATTTAGAGGTGAATTAGAGTCATGTAAATTTCTAGGAAACCTCTTCTATTATAATTCCAATATCATACATTTCATATGGGTGGACTGTTTTTATTCAATGAGATCTTCTATTCTTTCATGAATTATGATTGTACAATAAATTAACGCGTGGGGAGATCTACATCACATCATGTTCAAATAAAATCTCATAAATGTACATATAAATAAACTCCATGTCTTCAAATTGATTAGAAGTTATAGTCTCAATAATTATCACAAGGTAACTCAACCCAACCTCTATATAAGAGTTACCTATATGTGGTGGGTATCCATTATTCGATATGATAAACCCATAAATGAAACAATACCTAGGTGAGTTGATAAAATAAGGATATAAATGCCATGATTATCCACTATAAAAAATATATGCATCCTTGATTGTAATATTAAATATTTTCCTCAAAGTTCCATGTTGAATAGTGTATTGTCATATTCATGGTTGATGTATATATCATCCAATTATCCCTCATATTGATCATTTTTCTATTTATCGAAAATAAATATACTAATTTTCATTTCTCAATTCCTTAAAACAAAATAATATAGAATACATAAAATAAATCTATCTATACTAAGTTAACAACTCTAAATACATTCTATTAGGACCCTCAAATTACTTTTATTATCAGTAAAGAATCATGAGTGTGTGGATGAATAATACTATTTAATTTTTTTAAAATATACCTAATTCTATTTCAACATTCAATAAAAATTTGTTATGAAAATTTAATATAGATAAGGAAATATAGACCCATTTAAAACAAAACCATTAAATTATACCAAATGAATCGTAATTATTTAAAATATTGAGAGAGCACAATATTTAATGGGGTTTGGGTCCATGGCCTACTTCATGAATTTATTTTTTTATTCACTCTATTTAAAGATTCAATGTTGTAATGAATCAATAACTAAAATTTTTGGTTCTCCATAAACTTGATTTATAATTAACAATGAATATAATATAAGTATTTTCATATGAAATAAATAAATAAAACATTTCACTGAATTCACATTATCCATCGATGTATTTCTTGAATACACTATGTAAAGACCCGGAATTTCTGTGGAATTTATTTTAATACAAGGATGTTTTATGAGTCCACGAATTTTTACATCCCTTGATTCCGAGGCCCGGTGTTCCCGGAATCAATTTCTGAATTTTTTTTCGGGTATGTTCCGTAAAAGTACGATCATGTTTTTATATATTTTTAATCGGTTATCAGAATTAAAATTTGAGGACACCATTGAACTCATAGTGCCGATATTCAATTAATAAAACATTAACCTTGGCGGCAGTTAGTTGAGAATAAATGTGAGTTTTTGGCTTTTTATAAAAAAAGTAATAAAATAAAGTGTACAACACTTTATTTTAATTTAAGTTTCCATGTAAGTGATTGTTGGTTAGAACCTCCACTTGGGATTTGGAGGTAGGACCGCCCCACCCTAACCTCCCATGAGAGGTTATGGTGGTGGGTCCCATCAGAGCATAACCTACCATGAGAGGTTACGACGTGGGGACCACACGAGATTAAAACCGCCAATTAATGGGTGGGTGGAAAATCTCTCAACCCCCCTCATTAATGAGGGGGGGAGTCCCTTAACCCCCTCAACCATTTATGGTGCCATCATCTCCCTCTTAATTAATTAGACAACACATATTTTATTATGCCAATCCTCCACATTTATTAGATGGATCTAATTAATTTATTCACCCTTTTTGAATACTATTCCAACGGAATAATCGATTTTTCTTTCTTGGTGTTCTTTGGAACAACGATGTAACAACGATGAGGTGATGGAGAGCAACGACCAAGGCCACGCTACCCGCATTCTCCAGGAAGCACGCCACCCACCGTAGTGCCCCGTGTGCCCTGGCTAAACCCGCGCTGGCCCGACCTCCCAGCTGTCCGGCCACCCGCGCCACCCACGTGCCCTGGCGGAGCCCCGCCCTGGCCCGTGTCCTACCGAACATGAGGCCTGCCCTACCACAGACTTCCTCGAACTGGCCGCCCACTCGCCGCCCGCCCGGCCTCCGCATCACCTCCTGCCCGGCCCCCTCCTGGACGCCCGCCGCGCCGCCCACCCGACCGCCCGCCTGACTTCTAGCCTAGTCGCCGCCTGGCCACCCACCTAGCCTCCCGCCTGGCCTCCCTCTTGGTCGTCGCTGGGCCGCCCGCCTGGTTTCCCACCAGGTGGCACTCGGCCCTCCTGGTCGAGCCATTGCCCGATCGCCCGTGGCCCGCTTGGTCAAGCCAATACCCAGCCACCCTCGATCCGGCCTCCATGCAACCCACATGCCCCCGAGTTGGCCTCTGTGTGACCTGTGGTCCCTCGATCCTGCCTCCGCGCGACCCGTTCGCACCCGAGCCGACCCTCCTCATGGCCTCCTGAGCCGGCCGAACCGGCCCCTTGCGGCCTCCAGGCCGAGAAAGCGTCTCGGCCCCCCTCATGGCTCCCTAGCTGAACATGCTCGATCGTTCCCTCTAGATAAAGCCACACCGATACCCACCGAGCTTCACCCTCGTGGCACTTCGGGCTGAACAGGCAACGAGCCCCGGAAAAACCACCATCGCGGTCCACTGGGTCGGGCCCAACAAACCAGGGCGAACATAATGGGATGAACCGACTAGTTGGACGGGTCAGACCTAGCGAGTTTGACCGGGTCGACCCAGACTATGTTGGTCCAAGTCAGTCTGATCGGGTCGGACCGGACCCAGGCCCACTACTAACCCATTACTTACTTTGGCTATAACTTTGGAACCAGACGTCCGTTTGATGAACCGTCAGCGGTGCTGGTATTCATGGAGAATGACGGTCCCTTTGAGTATACCCCCTAGAGTTTGGGTTATATTTGAGATACAGTCAGGTTGGATCATACATGAATCCAACCCAGCCCTCGGGACTAAAAAGAAAATAACTCAGACCGGGCATCCGATTGATGCACCGTCTGTTAGATTGTGTTCCTTTTGACGAGGTGGATCTTCGAGTCACTTCTTCGTGGGACATTGTGGCAGTTGACGTATAAATTCTTTTCTTAAAGAGAATACCCTCCCAAAATCAAGTTTGCTTTGTGGAAACCCAATGGTTGGCTGCGCTTTGACGACTGTTCCTTGATTCTGTGTGGGTCCGACTACTCTGACTACTATTCCTATATCTTGTGTGGGTCCGACAGTTCTGACTTCTGTTCTTAGATGTTGTGTGGGGACGACGGCTCTAACTACTATTCATGTATCCTATGTGGGTCCGACAGTTCTGACTTCTGTTCCTAGATCCTGTGTGGGTCTGACAGAATAGGTGGTCTAGGATCCTATGTGGGTCTGATAGCTTAGCTGGTCATGGATCATGTGTGGGTCTGACATTTCCAACTGCAGGTCCTAGATCATGTGTGGGTCCAACAGCTTAGATGAATCAGTGACTACATATGATCATCTCAATCTCCCTACAAAAGTTGTATACATGTGTGATCTGAGTTAGTAACTCTTGTGTTTCCTCATGATTGATATGGATTACATGATAACTTACTTATATGTATGGGAATATACCTAAGCGGGGTTTTCTGTTGATTTCATACTTTTTGGTTTAACCTTGTTGGTTTTTGTTAGACCTTGAGGCTCTGGGGTTACCTAATAAGTATTGTTATACTCACCCCTCCACGGGCTATGCCCACACCTCATTGTTTTAGATGCAAAAAACGGACATCGCTGACTGAGACTGAGTATCAGGACTGGATGGTACCTGGAGGTGGGCTTTAAGATGAGTTGGTGCATGGAGGAGACTGACATATGTGGAGTGTAGAGGAGGCCATATTTACTTATCTTTTAGGTAGTAACCCTGGAGGAAAAACCTGTGGATTCTTTAATTTTCTTTATTTGTACTTTCTTTTCAGTTGTACTAGTACTTTCCTGTTGGGCTTGTATTTCCAGCCCCCTTTACTTTTCCAGCACTCTTTTTTATACAGTTTTTCATAGGTTTTTTTTCCATCTCGTACTTTGTTCTATGTGTTTACACTTTATAAAGGAAATGCCTTCCTAGTTTTTGGGATTTACGCTATTGGTGCTAGTCACCAGCCCCTGGCCTATGTGAAGCGTTCTTGGGGTAGTCATGACACAGGTCCCGAGGACGGGTCGTGAAAATTTGGTATCAGAGGAGTCTGTTATACCACAGAAACTAGGACTCTTATCATTATTTTCAATGAAGAAATAGTGTTATGGGTGCTGAGTGTGGTTTTCAGTTCAGGGAGTCCAGTATTGGTGTGGCGGCTGACGTATCCATACACCAGGACCCTGACTTCTGATTTCCGACTTATTGAACGAAAACACTAATTTTTTGTGTGTTTTAAATAGTTTTCTTTGTGATATCTTGATTCAGCTAACCAGGTATTACTTATTCATCATAGCACACCTGTTTCTTTTCCAGATTCCCCCACACAGGCATCCAGCTAGGGTTCCGAGAAATGTACGAGATGGAAGCACACCGAGTGATGATTCCTCGGTTTTGGGCCCCATTACAGAGGAGGATCCAGTGGTACCACTACTTGTTGAGTCACTGATGCCACCAGTACCAGAAGAAGAGAGTGCACGCAGCCTGAGCGCTTTGCATGAGTTCCAGCACCAGAGGCCGCCCAGGTACAAGGGTGAGATGGACTCACAGGAAGCTGAGGACTGGATGGAGGCTGTGGTGAGAGTTTTCAGACTGGTAGGGACACCAGTAGGCCAACTGGTGATCCTTTCCGCAAGACTCCTTTAGGCAGAAATAGGCATATGGTGGAGCCTGATGCTTCAGGTTCATGACGAGGTGACACTTCTCTCGGCAGACTTTGAGAGCCTATTTCAGGCAGAGTTAGTCACCGCCACCCTACATGCGGTGCAGATCCAAGAGCTACAACATCCACAATAGGGTAGTATGTCTATAATCAGTATTCAGCGAGGGTCACTGACCTCTCGCGCTACTCCACAGATATGGTACGTGACCCTCTCTTCAGGGCCCAGACCTTCGAGCAGGGGCTCAAGTGAGAGATCAGAGCATCGATGATCTCCCTTATCATCCCCACAGATGCAGGGGTATTGGAGAGATCTCTTTTAGGGTAGATTTTCCTTACTGACCAGTCACCTATACTAAGACCCACCATCGGGCATCACGTAGCAGAGTCTTTGGAAGAAGGTGGAAGACATATGTCGCAGAGGTCCAAGCAAACAAGAAAATCTGTTGGATGACCCTTAGGACACCGGTTCAGTTGTGAGAGGCACACGGGAGAGATCCAGTAATGTGAGGAACCTGTAATGTTTCCCATTCGGCGGGGAGGATCACATGTATCATGACTGTCCAACCCGACATTCGGAGGATCAGAAGACAGTCGAAGTACCGCCCAGACAGAGGCTAGGATTCGATCGAGGCGGTCTGTAGGGAGCAGGCGGACATGGCAGAGGAGGTGGTCGTGCAGCTGGCGGTGGGCAACGTTTTGAGGTGTTACCACCACCACCCCCAGGAGGTCCACCCTGATCACTGGGAGAAGGTTGACAGGGGAGATCTCATCTCAAGGAAGTTGAGGCCTATAAATAAGGTAATCCGAAGATGATTCGAGGTACGATCTGTGTCTACACCACTATAGCTGTAGTTCTCATAGACACAGGTGCCATTCACTCTTTCATTTCCACTACCCTTGTTTGGAGCTTAGAGATTCCGATGGAGCCATTGGAATGGTCCTTTTGGCAAGAGACCCCTATGGGAGAAGACTCGATGATTACGCACTAGTGATGACAGTGTGAGCTTACTCTAGGAGGTGAGAGATTTGGTTGGGATCTCCTAGTAGCGACATCGAGGCCTTACGACGTCATCTTGAGTATGGAATAGTTATCTATAGTCCATGCTCAGATATATTGTATTAGGTGAAAAGTGTGGTGTGTCCCCACGTATGGGACAAGGATCTCTTTCACCATTGAGAATGGAGGATTTGAAGCACATGACAAACATACTCAGAGGAGGGTGCAGCCGATCAATCACCAGTTAGACTATCTTACCCTCAGAGCATAAGATTTATAGAGCCTGAGCTATACTGTAGTGGTGGACCAGTACACAGATGTTTTCTCTAACGATGTTCTAGGACTACCTCTTCATAGTGAGGTAGAATTCTATATTAAATTGTACTCCGGGATGACACTGATATCTACTCCAGCATATCAGATAGATCCCGCTGAGCTTCATGAGATGCGAGTATAGCTAGAGGGCTTGCAAGGGAAGGGAATAATCTGACCCATTGTTTCTTGATGGCATCCCCAATTGTGTTCTCCAAGAAAGCGGACGGGAGCTTGAGGTTTTGTGTTGACTACAGTCTCCTGAACCATGTTACAGTGAAGAACAAGTACCCACATCCGAGGATTGACAAAATCTTTGACCATCTAAAGGGAGTACGGTTGTTTTTGAAGATAGACAGCAGATCAGGATATCACTAGCTCATAGTTCGAGACGAGGATGTATAGAAGACGACCTTCAGGTGTTGGTACGACCACTATGAGTTCTTGGTTATTCCCTTCGGTGTAACCAACAATCTAGTATTGTTAATGGGACTCATGAATAGGATCGTCCAACAATACCTCAAATTCTTTGTCATAGTATTCATTGACAACATTATGATCTACTCGATACTGAGTAGGAGAATGTCCACCATTTTCAGGTGGGACTAGACACACTCCAAGAGCACCAGATTTGTGGTAAACTCTCAAAGAGCCAGTTCTGGATCCGAGAGGTTCACTTTCTCAGACATGTCATCTCGGAGGATGGAGTTGCAATAGATCCAACGAATATTGAGGTGGTTCTTTCTTGGGAGCCACCCAGGAGTGTGATGGAGGTACATAGTTTCTTGGGTTTGGTTGGATATTACCAGTGGTTCGTACCAGATTTCTCTTGATTTTCAGCATTTCTATCATCCTTGACGAAGAAGGGGCAATCCATCGTATCGTCAGAGAGATGCCTGCAGAGCTTTCAGGAGTTGAGGCAGAGGCTGACTAGTTCCCCCATCTTGAAGCTTCTATAGGAAGGCTTAGGGAACATAGTTTACTACGACACATCAGGGACCGGACATGGGGGTTGTCGTGATGAAGAAGCGAGCAGTGGTCACATATGTTTCTCAGCAGTTGAGACAGTATGAGAAGAACTATGCAACCAATGACATGGAGTGAGCATTATTGGTCTTCACAATGAAGATGTGGTGACACTATCTAATGGGAGATCATTTTACCGTGTACTATGATCACAAAAGTCTCAGTTATATCTTCTCTCAGAAGGACCTGAATCTGAGACATCGTCGATGGCTTGAGTTCCTCTAGGACCATGACATTGAGATATTCTATACTATTGAAAAGGGGAATATTGTAGTAGATGCACTCAGCAAGAGATCTGGTATACAACTGCTAGGAGAGCCGACAGAGAAACTAGCCACTTTGCAGATATCCTTTGTGGATAGAGACAGAGCAGTCTTTCTATAGTCTCTCACAGTCACTCCCCCATTCCTTCAGCGAGTCAGAGAAGCACAACTTTGGGACGCTGACTGCGAGACACTATGTGCACAAATATCCATAGGGTAGGCACCTAATGGATTCTCCAAAGGTAGGGAGCATGTCATCCTCTTCATAGGACGTACTATGGTGCCAGTGTCACTTCAGGAGGAAGTGTTGAGGGAGTTCAACACGTCCCCTCTTGCGGTAAATCTAGGAGTGGAGAATATGTACTATGAACTTTGACGATAGCACTAGTGGCCAGGTATGAAGTAGGTGGTAGTGGAGTTTGTCTCATGATGCCTCACCTACCAGCAAGTGTAGGTAGTCCACAAGGTACCAGCAAGCTTGGTTCAGACTTTAGAGGTTCCAGAGTGAAAGTGGGATTGGATATCTATAGACTTTGTGATGGGTCTTCCACATACATCCAGGGGTTATGACTCGATTTGGGTGATTGTCGACCAACTCACCAAGTTGTCCCACTTCCTACCGATCAGATGGCAGGGTTCAGTAGAGATCATGGGACACCTATATATGCAAGAGATTGTGTGGCAACATGGAGTACCATCTTCTATTGTTTCCGATCGAGATGCAAACTTTACTTCCAGATTATGGAAGGGGTTGTAGGAAGCTTTTGGGATGCACTACATCTAATCACTGCATTCCACCCTCAGACGGATGGTCAGACTGAGCAGACCATTCAAACCCTTGATGACATGCTCTGTGCTTGTGTCTTTGACTTTGGACGCAGTTGGGAGGATCACTTACCCATTTTGGAGTTTTATTACAACAACTGTTACCACTCCATCATAGCGATGAGACCTTTCGAGGCATTGTACGGGCGACCTTGTAGATCACCTTTGTGTTGGATAGACCCCGGGGAGTCAGCACTTGTGGGACTAGTGATGGTACGTGCAACCACAAAGAAGGTGCATATCATCCAGGAGTGGATAAAAAATACAAAGACCAGAAATTAGTCTTATTATGATAGCATACAGAGGCCTATGGAGTTCAAGTATGGAGTCCATGTCTTTCTATGGGTCTCACCTTGACGTGGTCTACTGAGATTTGGCTGAGGGGATGAGTTATCTCAGAGGTTCATCAGACCTTTCCATGTCCTCTGAAGAGTAGGAGAGGTGGCTTACTGCCTGGCTCTTCCACCTCAGTTGCACTGGGTGCATGAAGTATTCCATGTATCCCAACTGAGGAGATACGTGCATGACCCTTCACACATCATCGTCCATGGAGAGATAGACGTCGATGATGGGGATACTTTTATGGAGGTTTCAGTGGAGAATGAGGATCGAGAGGAACGGGTCCTACATGGATGGTTGATACCTATGGTGTGCATTCGCTGGCAGCACTAGAACCTTTAAAAGAGCACATGTGAGCGGGAGGCTCAAATGCATACTCAGTACCCGCATTTGTTTCCCGAGTTCGTTTTGTAGAATACAAGGACATAAATCCCAAATGTGGGGAGAATGAAAAGACCTGGATTTTTTGTGGAATTATTTTTTTAATACATGGGAATTTTATGAGTCTGTGAATTTTTACAGCGCTTGATTCTGAGGCCCAGTGTTCTTGGAATCAATTTTTTAATTTTTTCTCATGTACGTTCAGTAAACGTATGAGCGGTTTTTTATAACTTTTGAACTGGTTTTTGGAATTAAAATCTGAGAACACCGTCGAACCCGATGCACCGGTAGTCACATAAGAATACTTTCACCTCGATGGCAGTTGGTCGATAATAAAAGATAGTTTTGGCTTTTTATAAAAAATTTAATTAAATAAAATGTACAACACATTATTTTATTTTAAGTTTCCATGTGATTGATTGTTTGTTAGAACCTCTACATGGGAGTTGGAGGTGGAACTGCCACACCCTAACCTCCCGTTAGAGGTTATGGTGGTGGGGCCCAGCAAAGCATAATATCCCGCGAGACGTTACTATGTGGGGACCACATGAGACTAAAACCCCCCAAATATTAGTATGACAACCCTTCTTTTTATTACAACTTAAGCATGCTTTATTACATAAAACTTCACTTGATACAAAAAATAAGATCGAGAGGTTTAGTGTCTTTGGGGATTAGGATCATTACATAAAAAATTTAAACTTGAAATACAAAATCTTTATTGAAAACATCCTTTACATGACCACTACATTCCTTCGTACTTAGCATTGCATGGGATAACCTGAGGACATGCATAAGAAAAGGGTGAGCTATAAAGCCCAGTAAGGGAGTACACAATTAATAACATGAGGAGTACAATACATGTTAGGCAATAGGAACATCAATAGATAATTAGAGTAACATGAACATAAAGGCATGATAAAGCATGATAACCATAACATGGAAATGTGGCAACAACACTTAACCTTGAATTAGCATGAGCCAAGGCTCATTGCACATGGAGCATGAGTAAACCCTCATTGCACTTGAAGCACGAGTAAACCCTCGTTGCACTTGAATTAGCACGAGTCAACACTCATTGCACATGAAGTATCATGATACTATACTTTACCCAATGCATTGGAGCGCTATAAAGGGCGCACCCTTCTTAAACATTTCATTTCATGCATAAGTGTGCCACATGGATCATAAAACATGGATTCATAAAACATAATCATTTATTCCACGATAAAAGAATGTGGAATTAAAACATGAAACTTTACAATCAATAAGTAAATGTGCATAAAGGTGAATACCCTTGATGGAGAAATGGGCATGGTTTTCACTACACAATGACATTGGCTTAGAAAATCGGTGTGATTTCGGCAGCGTAACGGCGTGACATAAGAATTCATAAAAAAGTTTGATAAGAGAGAAAGGGGTTCCTCATCATATTTACATGTAATGTACAGTAAGAAGGTCATATAGATACATGTCCCAAAAATTGAAAAGGAATTTAGATTCATGATACAAAAGTATTGCTTGAATATAAAAGAGGAGAAAAATTTCCTTTCGGAATTTCGGCATAGTAACAGGTGTACATGGGAGGCATTTAATGAGAGAGAAAGGGGTCCCAGATCATTCAAACAATAAGAGGGAAGTATGGGAGATGTGTGAAACCATAACCCAACATTCATAATTGAAATTAAAAGGGAAATACAACTTAAAGAAAATTGACAAAAATGAGAAAGGAAGAAAAAACCCTTACTTGGAAGGGTGCTTCCAAAGGCTAGAGAGAGGCTTGTGAGAGGCTTATTGGGAGCTTGGGGAACCTTGAGAGGATTCTAGAGAGAGTAGGGCAGAGTTTAGGCGAACTCCAAGGTCTTTGAGTGAGGAGGAAGTGGGATCTTGGGTGGGTTTATATAGAAAAGGTGAGGCAATTGTTTATTATTTAGGTTTGGGACCCCTTATATTAAAATAATCCAAAACAAAAAACATCCCATGGTATTTGACCATGGTTTCTGGAAACGGAAAGAGGAAAAAAATATTTTAAAAGGCCAAGGTCCGAACTTATTAAAAAATTAAGGTTGCTTATGTGGAGGTGAGTCACACTCCCATGGAAATTAATTTAAAAAGACAAAGTGTTGAATAAGTCTTGAGGGCTCCATTAATGCTTTGAAAAGTAAGTCAAACAAACCCAAAACATCATTATTTTAATGATAAAACAAATATTGGACGAACATAAGGATTATGGTATTTTATTACATCACCATTGGGTCATTATGATGTCATAAAACACATTATATATTTAAATGGTATTTAATTTTTACCCAAAAATTTGACTGTCTCAGAAAATTATGAAAAATTCACCATTGTATAATTCTGACGTCCTGATTCCAAAAATAATATTTATTTTATCTAAATAATTTTCTAAATATGTGAATTTTCACTTTTAAAATAAAAACCGACATTTATAAAAAATTCACGGGTTTTGACAGAAATGGCATTCAAACCTTAATAAAAAATTTAATTGCATTCATAAAATTATAAGATCATTTATATTTAATAAAAATTAATTTAATATTAATAATAATATTTTATTAAAATATTATTTAATTCAAAAATCCTTTAATTTAATCAAATATAATTCTTAATTAAATAATAACTAAAAACACCATTTGTACTTTAAAAACTAATTACAATGTATCAAAAATGACTATAAATTATATTCATTATTATATACAGAAATAATGTACATGAAAATGGTGCTACTTATTTGTTACATAACCCCTTAAAATAGACGCATAAGACCTAAGGGTAAGGTGTGCGATGGTGACTGACTCTTGGGGTGGATCGGATAACATCGCTCGAGTTGTAATTTCAATCAACTTCCACTTTTCCCGTAGACGATCACGTTCGAGCTTGACTTGATGAAGCTCAGCTTGGGCTTGGTCAAGGGAAAATCCCAAAGACGCCACCTCTTTTCCGAGCTCCGACAAATGGGCTTCGTAAGGGGAAATTCTACTGGATGAGGCCATCGCTTCCTTTGTCTGAGTAGAAATGGGTTCGATAAAGCCTTATATTTATACTAATCAGATGATCACTGTTCAACAGCTATAAAAGTAACGGTCACAAATCTTAACGTAAAACTAAAGAAGTTGAAATCTTATAAAAACATTTTTCATAAAGAAACATTTAACTGGATCAAGAGGGATTTTCCATTAATGAAACTTTGGGTCGTTACAATATTCCCCCCTTAAGAAATTTCGCCCTTGAAATTTTCCTTTTCCCACACTAAAAAATGTGGGTAACTCAGCTTCATCATATCCTCCGACTCCCAAGTTGCTTCTTCAAACATGTGGTTTCTCCATAACATCTCGACGAGGGGCATTGTCTTATTTCGTAGAACTTTTTCTCTACGATCTAAGATCTTCACTGGTTGCTCCTCATAAGAAAGATCGTCTTCTAATTTTACCACCTCGGAAGAGAGTACATGTGAAGGGTCTGGTATGTACTTCCTTAAGAGGGATACATGGAAGACATCATGCACCTTGGCCATAGTAGGTGGAAGTTCTAGTCGATAGGCCACATCCCCAACACGATCAAGAATCTCGAAGGGGCCGATGTACCTTGGACTTAACTTCCCTTTCTTTCCAAACCTCATGACCTTATTCCACGGAGATATGCGTAAAAACACCATGTCTCCGACTTTAAACTCAAGGTCTCGTCGACGATTATCTGCATAACTCTTCTGTCGACTTTGGGCTGCCTTGATATGCTGCTGAATGGTTTTCACCTTCTCTACCATTTCTTCGACCATTTCTGGTCCAAGCAGCTTATGTTCACCGACCTCATCCCAACATGCAGGTGTTCTACACCTTTTCCCATACAGGGCTTCATATGGTGCCATTTGAATGCTCGAGTGGAAACTATTATTATAAGAGAACTCAACTAGAGGAAGATGTTGATCCCATCCTCCTTTAAAGTCCATTGAGAACGCTCTCAACATATCCTCAAGTGTTTGGATAGTCCGCTCGGATTGGCCATCAGTTTGAGGATGATAGGCCGTACTGAAGTTCAGTTCAGTATTCAGATCATGTTGAAGACTCTTCCAAAACTTAGAGGTAAATCTTGGATCTCGGTCAGACACAATAGATAGTGGTACTCCATGCAACCATACCACTTCCCTGATATATATCCGTTCCAGTTGATCCAAAGAGAAATCCTCTCGAATATCAATGAAGTGTGAAGTCTTTGTAAGACGATCCACAACAACCCAGATTGCATTGTTTCCATTGGATGTCCTTGGAAGTCTAGTGACAAAGTCCATTGTGATGTTCTCCCATTTCCATTCTGGTATGGGCAATGGCTGCAACATCCCCTTAGACTTCTGCGTCTCTGCCTTCACTTGCTGACACACCAGGAACTTTGATGTATATTCAGCGATCTCCTTCTTCATATTATCCCACCAAAAGTTTTCTCGGAGATCTCGATACATCTTTGTGCTCCCTGGGTGAATAGAGAAATCTGAACTATGTGCATCATCCAAAAGTTCCTTCTTCAGCTCCAAACTTGATGAAACACATAGTCTTTTCCCAAACCGCACAATTCCTTCTTCATTAACATTAAACTCTGAGGATTTTCCCTTTTTGATAGCTTCCACTTTTTCTTGGATTCCTGCATCATCCTTTTGAGAATCCTTTATCCTTTCCAAAAGAGATGGTTGAGCAATCATTTGTGAAAGGATTGATTATGTTCCCTTCTTTATGATTCCCACATCCATCTTCATCAAGTCTAAGAAGATTGGATCCTTCTCAATTCTCATCATTGATAGAATAGCTGGATCCTTTCTACATAGGGCATCCGCCACCTTGTTCGCTTTCCCAGGGTGGTAATGTATTGAACAGTCATAATCCTTGATAAGCTCTATCCATCTTCTCTAGCGCATATTAAGCTATTTTTGTGTGAATATATATTTAAGACTCTTGTGGTCAGTATATATCTCACATTTCTCTCCATAGAGATAATGACGCCAGATTTTTAAGGCAAAGATCACCGCCGCCAACTCCAGATCATGCGTTGGATAGTTTCACTCGTGGATTTTCAACTGCTTTGAGGCATAGGATATCACTTTATCATTCTGCATCAGCACACATCCTAATCCCTTCTTCTAAGCATCACTGAATACCACAAAAATCTCCCCACTTGTGGGTAAAGTGAGCACGGGTGCAGTGATAAGCCTCCTTTTCAACTCCTTGAAGCTTTCTTCACAGTCATCACTCCTAGAAAGCTTTACTCCCTTTCGAGTTAGCTTGGTAAGAGGGTTGGACAATTGTGAGAAATTTCTCACAAATCGTCGATAATATCCAGCTAACCCCAAGAAGCTATGGATTTCAGTTACTGATGTTGGCCTCGGCCATCCCTAAATTGCATCTGTTTTGGAGGGGTCCACAGATATCTGATTGCTTGTGATGATATGGCCCAAGATGAGACCTCCTTCAACCAGAACTCACACTTGCTGTACTTGGCATAGAGCTTCTCCTTGCGCAAAGTCTCCAGTACAGTTCTTAAATTCTCCTCATGGTCCTCCTTGGTTTTGGAGTATATTATAATATCATATATAAATACTACCACAAATTTCTCTAGGTAATCTCTAAAGACTCTATTCATTAAGTCCATGAATATTGCTGGAGCATTGGTGAGTCTGAAAGGCATTTGTAACACCCGAGATTTTTATGAGTAATATTTTGTTTTTATGTTATATATATATCATCAAAGGAATCTTTAACTACACACTATCTTGACTTACTTTACACGCAATCGCGACCTTCCTCGATAGCTTGCGTTGTACGCAATACTGAGTTTCACTAAACAACGATATGCTATTAAAATATTATTAAAACTAGCTGTTATGAATAGTAATAACCACTTTTTGAAATTTTATAAATTTTATTTTTCAAAATGGACTTCATTTTTGGATTCGGAATACCAAAATTATCATAGGGTGAAAATTTGGTATTTTTCTGAAAACTTTCAATTTTTGATGAATAGTGAAACCACTAAGTGGTAGGTTAAAAACTGAATTTTGCGTAAAACATAATTTTACCGCTTCTGTGAATGGAATTTCGAAAATCCGACAGACACGGTTTATATCAGTAAGTAAAATTTGGTTCAATGAGAAAAAAATAATTTTTTGGGGAATAGTAACATTTTACTTTTTTTACCGCAGTTAATAGTAAATAGGGTAAATAAGGGAAAATATGATATTACTATTACCCTAACACATGTCCTAATTCTATTGTATAAGTGTAATTCGACCCAAAACAACCTTATGAATATAATATGACCATTTAGGTCCAGTTGGATTAGATTATGACATTTAATATTATTTTATTTAATGAATAGTTAAAATAGTTAAAAGCAAATTTTAATAACTAAAACATTTTTAATATGGGGTTATACATAAGATAAATTCGACTATAAATATTAATTAGAAAGATAAAAAGCTTTCCTACATAATGATATTTTATTTATAATTTTTAGACTTTAAATTAATTAATTTATTTATGACACAACGATGATGCAATAATTACCCTTTTAAGAAAATGTTAACATAATTGATATTATAAATGCTCAAATAAATGTAATTTGAGACTTTTTATGAATTACACTAATTTTCTAGGTAACTATGATATATTAGTGTTGATTTAATCAACATGGTTCGAAAATATAATTCTGTTATGACTTTCACAAAAATCATATATCAAATAGTGTCAAAATTGACACAAAATAGTTTGTAAATCAAATATTATATTATTAATTGTTATTTTATTCCTAAAAATATATGGTTCGGCCAAAGTACTTAGATAAGGATATATATATTAATAATAAACAACTTGGGGTTCGTTTGGCATGTTATAGTAAGTGTATTAACCATATAGTGTAAGAAAACAAAAAGTCACGGTAAAAGTTAATTATTTAACTTAGAGTTAAATCTAATTGATAAGGTTAAAATAATAACCTAAACTTGTATAAACTCTATTGGTTGATAGGATTTCGACCCATCCCCACTTTAACTTCTAAATAAGACCCTTTGGAACCATTATAAACCGATTTTGACTTTAATATAAAATAATATTTTGAGATATTCCTAAGGTGCCCCTCTCCTCCCTTATAAAAGGGCACCTCCTCCCCCTACTCCTCACACCAATTTGAGCACTCAAGCTCGTCCAACCCCTGCCAAAATCCCTTCTCCACTTCCCTAGAATAATCCTATAGGTCCTGGTCTTCTTCAAAGACCAATCTTAGTTCCCTAATTGGAGGATTCAAAGAGGCGTTTCAAAGAAGATGTAATATCCATTACCGATCTTTTCAATTTCTTTCTTCTTCAAACTTCTTCTTCTTTAGTTGTTTCATGATAAAGTAATAACATAAGTATTACTTACATACTTATATGTTATTATAAATATGAAACAACCCTAATTCACCTTCTATCCATCCTACGGAAAAATGAAATCACCGCGCGTGCGTACGTACGGAATACCGTCTCCACGCCGTGGTGTAATCTATTTTCCACCATCACCTTACATGGATGGGTATAATGGTGTAATGAGTAACTATATATGATTATTATAAAGTGATATTGATACTGAAATAGTATAAATACACTTAAATACAATTCCACGATCATGGGAACAATATCATCGCTCGTGCGTACGTACGGAATACCGTCTCCACGATGTGATGCGACTCGTTCTACATGATCATCATTACATAGTAATTATATAAATGAATTGAATGAATAAATATGATATATGTTACACTAATACCATTCTGGATATAAGGTATCTATATCCATAAAAGAAGAATAGAATTTATTCGGCAAAACACGCATAAGAACAAAAGGCAATAAAGACCCGAGTAACATGTAACAATGAAATATTACTAATAAGAAGCTATGAATATGACCATATATGATATCATATCAATATTTATGATTCTAGAATAAGTCAATAACATTATTTAAACCATTATACAGGAGCTTCGGCACGTATAAAGCAAATCGGACCTAAGGTAATGGAAATATCACAATCTCATTTTTATCCGAGATTGTTTATACTTTAGTATTTACTGGGGTGTATTTTATCATCCACATCCATGTTTCCTGAATATGTAATATTATTTCCATCCACCTACAAATGTTTAAATCCAATTTTACCCTTCGGTGAGTTTTTAGTAAAGAATATGAAAGGAATCCTTTGTCGTTTTTCGTACGAGGTACTTTTGGACTTTTCCGACAAAAGTATGAAGAATGTTTTTTTAACTTATACGGCAAGAATGGATTTTTAAAACATTATTTCCAAGAATCATAATTTATAATTTTTCAAGTTTATTTTTAATCAACTTCTTTTAGTTTATAATTGTATGACATGTTAAGAAAAGAAAAGTGTTTTTGAAGAAGAAAGGATATTTTCCTCAAAAATGGAGTTCAAATGTTTTATCAAAATTATTTTCCATCTAAGATAAAATAGGGTTCTGTTTTTATCCCTATTATTACAATGATTTGATTATGTTTTGAGGGAATTATTTTTATGAAGTCATTTACCTTATATGATTTGTTTTATGATGTCATGATGTTTCAAGAATCCCATTTTTGTTACATGTGTTATGCGATGATGTATGATTTATGATTATGTGGCACACATAAGAAAGGATTCATTATAAGATGGTTGGGACATATATCTCCCTCCAATGCATTGGGTAAAGATTTATATCTCATGAGATAGACATGGCTGGAACGGAAGGTTATTTCGGTTCAGTGATACAGGACTGAAACGAGGAGTGAACTTGGTTAAGAAATGGACTTTGTCTACTAAGATAGTCTTGGCAATGAGTCATGACTAACAAGAAATGATTTTCCATGATTATGTGTGCATGACACAAAGTTTCAAGTTTTATGTTATGATTATGGGGATCTCATTTTCACTTCTATGATTTATTCCATGTTAAGATATTATGATCTCTTTTGCATGTTATGATTTTCAAAAAGATATGATATGGTTTTTATTTCCTTTATTTGCCCTTGCTGAGCATTTGAGCTCATCCTTTTTTGTATGTTTTCTTTTCCCCAGGTCAGGAAGATGGATATTAAGTAGAATATGCTAAATGGGACCCTAGATATGATGAAATAAATGGGAGACACTGTAGAAGATTTATGAACCAGTTGTTTATGTTTCCCAGTTTCTAAAGACACTATACCTATACGGTCCTTTGTGGTTTTGTCATATGTTGTAATAAGTATGCTTCAATTTTGATGTATTAACAATATTTTTAAAGTATGGGTCGTTATAGTTGGTATCAAAGGAAAGGTATAGTTAACATTCGGAAACTAGGATGTGAAAGCCTTAGTAAGAACCCTAAGGATAAGTCTAAGCATAGAACACAATCTTAGTGTTTTAGAAATGGCCAGGAATAACCTAGGATAAGACCTTAAGCGTGAAAATTTTATTCTTGATTATGTGGTTTTCCTATTATAATTAGTGTTGCTCACACTATTCTTCTTGGTTTTAGTCAATGGCTGGAACCCGAAGGAACCGTGTTAATGTGGAATGCGATGGGCAATGCAATGATTGTCCTCATGAGCAACCAAACGATATGGGAGCTGGAATGCAAAATCTTGTAGCCATGCTCACACAACTTTCTCAAGCTATGAATCATGCAGGACTTCCAAACGAGCAAAGGAAGGAGAAAAATTCTATTGAATCCTTCATGAGGCAGCATCCACCTTCTTTCAGTGGGTCTACTGATCCATTAGTTTCTGAACAATGGAATAGTACTACTGAAAATATATTTTTAGTTCTTCAATGTTCTGAACATGATAAAGTCATCCTAGCAGTGTATCGTTTGGAAGGAGATGCTGATCAATGGTGGAATCTTATTAAGAATACGAGGCAAAGGGATGAAATTGAGTCCATTGAATGGGACGAGTTCAAGAACTTATATTTCAATAAGTACTTCCCTCGTATTCTACGAACAAAGATGGAGAAATATTTTCTTGAACTAAAGAAAAAGGATGATGAATCTGTTGGTACCTATGAAGAAAATTTTACAAGACTTGCAAGGTACGCTTCTGGTATTATTATCCCACCTGAGAGTATGATCGATCGATTCTTTAGTGGCTTAAAACCAAGTCTTCGAAGGGCGTTATCCATAAGGGACTTCAACAGCTATGAGGAAATTTTTCGATGTGCTCTCAAAGTTGAGATGGAGATTGGAGTAACCCATCAGTCATATGGGTTTGATAAGAAGAGGAAAATGGAATTCAATGGAAAATCTAAAGAGCACACTGAAAAGAAGATGAGCTTTCCCTTATGCTCAAAGTGTGGAAAGAAACATGGAGAGAGTTGTCTTAAAGGGACAAGTAAATGTTTCAAATGTGGAAAGGAAGGTCATCGGGAATTTGAATGCCACGATAATGGGAAGAAGATGTCTAATGATGCAAACAAAGGAAGGGATACACAGAATGAACCTACTACACTTCAATGTTTCAAGTTCAAGGAGATGGGGCATTATGCCAATCAATGCCCAAATCCAAGGGTTGATGATGATGGTCGACGTCAACAAACTCTTAAGGCTAAAGAAAAAGTAAAGTCACATGCAATTTCTATCAGCGATGTGGAGTACGATAACGATGTGGTGAAAGGTACACTTACCATCCACTCTAAAGTAGCAAATGTTTTATTTGATTCTGGATCCACCCACTCTTTTATTTCTGAAGAATTTTCTAAGGATATCATCGTATTACCTCAACAATTAGATATTGAGTAAGCTGTGACAACACCTAATGGCACATCAATAACATCAAAAGTTTATAATTCTTCTCTGATCGAAGTTTGTGGGATAGTGCTTCCTGCAAATCTTGTGATCCTTCCTATAGTGGAATTTGATGTGATTCTTAGCATGGATTGGATTTCTTTATATGGAGCTCATATCAATTGCCATAGAAGGGACGTCACATTTCATATTCCAGATTAATCTATGATTTTCTATCAATGCAAGGATGAACATAACCTTCCAGTGGAAATTTCTTCCATCTTATGGGTATTGATTCCACTAAATGAAGGTTTTTTGTCTCAAATGGTTGGTGAGAAACTCATGATTAAGAATATTCCCATTGTACGGGAGTTTGATGATGTCTTTCTGGAGGAATTACCGGGTCTTCCACCAAATCGTGAAGTTGAGTTTTCAATAGAACTCGTACAGGGTGCTTTGCCTATTTCAAAGACAGCTTATAGAATGGCCCCAATTGAGTTGCAGGAATTGAAGAAGAAACTCCAAGAGAATCTTGATAAGGGATTCATACGCCCTAGTGCGTCACCTTGGGGAGCACCTGTTCTATTTGTTAAGAAGAAAGATGGATCAATGAGACTCTGCATTGATTATCGAGAACTTAACAAGATCACTATCAAGAACAAATATCCTCTCCCGTGCATTGATGACCTATTTGACCAACTACGCGGAGCTCAATACTTTTCCAAGATTGATCTTCGTTTAGGGTATCATCAATTAAGGGTCAAACTGGAGGATATACCAAAGACGGCTTTCCGTACAAGGTATGGACACTATGAATTTATAGTGATAACATTTGGTCGTACTAATGCCCCTGCTATCTTCATGGATCTGATGAATAGAGTCTTTAGAGACTATCTTGATCAATTTGTGGTAGTCTTTATAGACGATATTCTTGTCTATTCAAAGAGCAAGGAAGAGCATGAAGATCATTTGAGAATAATATTGAAGACCCTGAGAAAGGATAAGCGTTATGCCAAATTTACCAAGTGTGAATTTTGGGTTCAAAAAGTTGCATTTTTGGGTCACATAATCTCAAAAGAGGGGATATCTGTGGATCCAGCAAAAACAGAGGTTATCGAAAGATGGTCGAGACCAACAACAGTAACTAAGATCCGAAGTTTTCTTGGTTTGGCTGGATATTATCAACGTTTTGTAAAATATTTTTCACGATTATCTATTCCACTCACCAAGTTGACTCGAAAAGGAGTTAAGTTTGTTTGGACAGAGGAATGTGAAGAGAATTTCAAGAAGTTGAAAAGAAGGTTATCCGGTGCACCTGTGCTCACACTGCCTTGTAGTGGAGAAAGGCTTGTGATCTACAGTGATGCATCCAAGAAGGGATTGGGGTGTGTTCTTATGCAAAATGATATGGTGATAGCTTATGCCTCACGACAGTTGAAAATCCACGAGCAAAATTACCCAACACATGATTTGGAGTTAGCTGTGGTAATCTTTGCATTAAAGATTTGGAGGCATTACCTTTATGGTGAAAGGTGTGATATTTATACTGATCATAAAAGTTTAAAGTATATTTTCACACAAAAGGAGCTGAATATGCATCAAAGAAGATGGTTGGAGCTGATTAAGGATTACGACTGCTCAATCCATTACCACCCTGGGAAAGCAAACAAGGTGGCAGATGCATTAAGTCGACAAGACCATGCTAGTTTATCCATGATGAGGATCACAAAAGATCCAATATTTATGGATTTACAAAGGATGGATCTTGGAATTATAATGGAAGGGGAAAAATCTAATCTTTCTCAAATGAATGTTCAACCATCTATACATGTGAAGATTAAAGAGGCATAGAAAGAAGATGTAGAGTTACAAAACAAGGTGAGAAATGTTCCTGAGTTCAACCTTGATTGTGATGGGATAATAAAGTTCAGGAACCGGGTTTGTGTTCCTCCGATCCCCGAATTAAAGAAGGAGCTGCTGGATGAGGCTCATAGTTCTTCATTCTCTATTCATCCTGGAAGCACGAAGATGTATAGGGACATGAAAGAGTACTTCTGGTGGGAAGCCATGAAAAGAGATGTTGCTGAATATGTCTCTCGATGCTTGGTTTGTCAACAAGTTAAAGCTGAGAGACAGAAGTCTAAGCGGATGTTACAACCATTACCCATACCCGAATGGAAATGGGAAAACATTACTATGGACTTTGTCACAGGACTTCCTAAAACATCCAAAGGCAATAATGCTATCTGGGTCATAGTTGATCGTCTTACAAAGTCTGCACACTTCATTGCTATTAGAGAGGATTTCTCTCTAGATCAGCTTGCCAGTATATATGTAAAGGAAGTGGTAATATTGCATGGAGTACCACTTTCTATTATATCTGATTGGGATCCGAGATTTACCTTGAAATTCTGGTGAAGTCTTCAGCATACTCTGGATACAGAGATGAGTTTCAGCACTGCTTATCATCCTCAGATAGACGTCCAGTCTGAGAGAACAATTCAAACCCTAGAAGATATGTTGAGAGCTTGCTCTATGGATTTCAAAGGAGGTTGGGATCAACACCTACCTTTGGTGGAATTTTCTTATAATAATAGCTTTCACTCTAGTATTCATATGGATCCTTATGAAGCTCTCTATGGAAAGAAATGCAGGACTCCAACTTGCTGGGATGAATTTGGGGAAAGAAAGCTATTAGGACCTGATCTCGTTGATGAAATGGTAAAAAAGGTCAGATCTATTCAACAACACATAAGAGCAGCTCAGAGTCGACAGAAAAGTTATGCCGACAACCGAATAAAAGACCTAGAGTTTGAAGTGGGTGATAAAGTGTTCTTACGAATATCTCCCTGGAAGAGGGTTATGAGATTTGGAATGAAGGGGAAGTTGAGCCCTAGATATATCGGTCCTTTCGAAATACTGGATCATGTTGGGAAGGTAGCTTACCGATTGGCGCTTCCACCGAATCTCTCTCAAGTTCACGATGTGTTCCATGTATCTCTCCTGAGAAAGTACATACCTGATCCATCACATGTACTCAGCTCAGAAGTTGTACCGCTGGAGCAAGATCTTTCTTATGAAGAACAACCGATAGAGATTCTGGATCGTAGCGAAAAAGTCCTATGAAACAAGACCAATCGATTGGTGAAAGTTTTATGGAGGAACCACCAACATGAAGAAGCTACATGGGAGCTTGAGGATATGATGAGGGAGAAGTATCCTCATCTGTTTGTTACAAAGTGACGAATTTCGAGGGCGAAATTCTTTTTAATGGGGGTAGAATGTACCACCCGAGATTTTTATGAGTAATATTTTATTTTTATGTTATATATATATCATCAAAGGAATCTTTCACTACACACTAGCTTGACTTACTTTACACGCAATCGCGACCTTCCTCGATAGCTTGCGTTGTACGCAATACCGAGTTTCACTAAACAACGATATGCTATTAAAATATTATTAAAACTAGCCGTTATGAATAGTAATAACCACTTTTTGAAATTTTATAAATTTTATTTTTCAAAATGGACTTAATTTTTGGATTCGGAATAATGAAATTAGCCTAGGGTGAAATTTTGGTATTTTTCTGAAAACTTTCAATATTTGATGAATAGTGAAACCACTAAGTGGAAGGTTAAAAACTGAATTTTGCATAAAACATAATTTTATCGCTACTGTGAATGTAATTTCAAAAATCCGACAGACACGGTTGATATCAGAAAGTAAAATTTGGTTCAATGAAATAATTTTTTTTTTGGTGAATAGTAACTTTTTACTTTTTTACCGCGGTTAATAGTAAATAGGGTAACTAAGGGAAAATATGATATTACTATTACCCTAACACATGTAATAATTCTATTGGATACGTGTAATTTGACCAAAAACAACCTTATGAATATAATATGACCATTTAGGTCCACTTGGATTAGATTATGACATTTAATATTATTTTATTTAATGAATAGTTAAAATAGTTAAAATAAAAGTTTAATAACTAAAACATTTTTAATATGGGGTTATACATAATATAAATGAGACTATAAATATTAATTATAATTCTAAAAATATTTACTACATAATGATATTTTATTTATAATTTTTAGACTTTAAATAAATTAATTTATTTATGACACAACGATGATGCAGTAATTACCCTTTTAAGAAAATGTTAACATAATTGATGTTATAAATGCTCAAATAAATGTAATTTGATACTTTTTATGAATTCCACTAATTTTATAGGTTACTATGATATATTATTGTTGATTTAATTAACTTGGTTCGAACATATAATTCTGTTATAACTTTTACAAAAATCATATATCAAATAGTGTCAAAATTGACAAAAAATAGTTTTTAAATAAAATATTATATTATTAATTGTTATTTTATTCCTAAAAATCTAAGGTTCGGCCAAATGACATATATAAGGATATATATATTAATAATAAACAACTTGGGGTTCGTTTGGCATGTTATAGTAAGTGTATTAACCATAGAGTGTAAGAAAACAAAAAGTCACGGTAAAAGTTAAATTATTTAACTTAGAGTTAAATCTAATTGATAAGGTTAAAATAATAACCTAAACTTGCCTAAATTCTATTGGTTGATAGGATTTCGACCCATCCCAACTTTAACTTCGAAATAAGAACCTTTGGAACCATTATAAACCGATTTTGACTTTAATATAAAATAATATTTTGAGATATTCCTAAGGTGCCCCTCTCCTCCCTTATAAAAGGGCACCTCCTCCCCCTCCTCCTCACACCAATTGGAGCACTCAAGCTCGGCCAACCCCTGCGAAAATACCTTCTCCACTACCCTAGAATAATCCTAGAGGACCTAGTCTTCTTCAAAGACCAATATTAGTTCCCTAAGTGGAGGATTCAAAGAGGCGTTTCAAAGAAGAGGTATATCCATTACCGATCTTTTCAATTTCTTTCTTCTTCAAACTTCTTCTTCATTAGTTGTTTCATTATAAATTATTAAAATCAGTATTACTTACTTACTGATATTTTATTATAAATATGAAACAACCCTAATTCACCTTCTATCCATCCTACGGAAAAATGAAATCACCGCGCGTGCGTACGTACGGAATACCGTCTCCACGCCGTGGTGTAATCTATTTTCCACCATCACCTTACAAGTATGGGTATAATGGTGTAATGAGTAACTATATATGATTATTATAAAGTGATATTGATACTTAAATAGTATAAATACACTTAAATACAATTCCACGATCATGGGAACAATATCATCGCTTGTGCGTACGTACGGAATACCGTCTCCACGATGTGATACGACTCGTTCTACATGATCATCATTACATAGTAATTATATAAATTAATTGAATGAAAAAATATCATATATGTTAAACTAATACCATTCTGGATATAAGGTATCTATAACCTTAAAATAAGAATAAGAATTTATTCGGCAAAACACGCATAAGAACAAAAGGAAATAAAGACCCGAGAAACAAGTAACAATGAAATATTACTAATAAGAAGCTGCAAATATTACCATTTATGATATAATATCAATATTTATGATTCTGGAATAAGTCAATAACATTATTTAAACCATTATACAAGAGATTCGGCACGTACAATGCAAATCGGACCTAAGGTAAGGGAAATATCACAATCTCATTTTTATTCGAGATTGTTTATACTTTAGTATTTACTGGGGTGTATTTTATCATCCACATCCATGTTTCCTGAATATGTAATATTATTTCCATCCACCTACAAATGTTTAAATCCAATTTTACCCTTCCGTGAGTTTTTAGTAAAGAATATGAAAGTAATCCTTTGTCGTTTTTCGTACGAGGTAGTTTTTGACTTTTCCGACAAAAGTACAAAGAATGTTTTTTTAACTTATACGGAAAGAATGGATTTTTAAAAAATTATTTCCAAGAATATTCCTTTATAAGTTTTCAAGTTTATTTTTAATCAACTTATTTTAGTTTATAATTGTATGACATGTTAAGAAAAGAAAAGTGTTTTTGAAGAAGAAAGGATATTTTCCTCAAGAATGGAGTTCAAATGTTTTATCAAAATTATTTCCCATCTAAGATAATATAGGGTTCTGTTTTTATCCCTATTATTACAATGATTTGATTATGTTTTGAGGGAATTATTTTTATGAAGTCATTTACCTTATATGATTTGTTTTATGATGTCATGGTGTTTCAAGAATCCCCTTTTTGTTACATGTGTTATGCGATGATGTATGATTTATGATTATGTGGCACACATAAGAAAGGATTCATTATAAGATGGGTGGTACATATATCTCCCTCCAATGCAATGGGTAATGATTTATATCTCATGAGATAGACATGGATAGAATGAAAGGTTATTTCGGTTCAGTGATACAGGACTGAAACGAGGAGTGAACTCGGTTCAGAAATGGACTTTGTCCGCTATGATAGTCTTGGCAATGAGTCATGACTAACAAGAAATGATTTTCCATGATTATGTGTGCATGCCAAAAAGTTTCAAGTTTTATGTTATGATTATGGGGATCTCATTTTCACTTATATGATTTATTCCATGTTAAGATATTATGATCTCTTTTGCAGGTTATGATTTTCAAAAAGATATGATATGATTTTTATTTCCTTTATTTGTTCTTGCTGAGCATTTGAGCTCACCCTTTTTTGTATGTTTTCTATTCCCCAGGTCAGGAAGATGGATATTAAGTAGAATATGCTAAAAGGGACCCTAGATATGATGAAATAAATGGGAGACGCTGTAGAAGATTTATGAACCAGTTGTTTATGTTTCCCAGTTTCTAAAGACACTATACCTATACGGTCCTTTGTGGTTTTGTCATATGTTGTAGTAAGTATGATTCAATTTTGAATTATTTACAATATATGTAAAGTATGGGTCGTTATTGCATTACTATGAATTCATAGTGCCCGTACCTTGTATGAAAAGAAGTCTTGGGGATATCTTCCTTCTTCACCCTTACTTGATAATATCCCGACCGAAGTCCACCTTGGAGAAGTATTGTGCTCCACGCAGCTGATCAAACAAGTCATCGATTCTTGGGAGAGTATACTTGTTCTTTATCGTTATTTTGTTAAGTTCACGATAATCGATGCAAAGCCGCATTGACCCATACTTCTTCTTGACGAAGAGGACTGGTGCACCCCATGGTGATGCACTTGGGCGTATAAACCCTTTATCCAGATTCTCCTGTAGTCATTTCTTCAGCTCTTCAAGCTCAACAACAGACATTCTATATGGAGTCTTGGATATTGGTAGCACCCCAGGAATATGTTCAATTGATAACTCAACATCTCTTCTTGGAGGAAGACTAGGAAGTTCCTCAGGAAATACTTCAGCGAATTCCATCACAATAGGCATTTCTTCAAGGGTGGATTCTTCCTTGGACTCAATCATCTGAGCCAGATATGCGTTCTCATAAGGTAGTAATATCCATGCTTGAGATGATGGAGCTAAAGGATATTCATCTTCCTCCTGACACTTGTAATGAATCGGGGGTCGATTCTCCATATGGAGTGTGATTTCCCTCTCCCGACAATTTATGTTGGCTCTATATAAGGAAAGCCAATTCATGCCATGAATTGCATCAAATTCCACCAATGATTGTATGATGAGGTTTTCCAGGAAATTCATTCCACAGATTATAACAGGGGAGGACTTATACTCATGGTATGCAATTATTGCCCCATTTTCCGTACTCACCGACATCATTACTTCCATGATTTGTGGTGGTGCAGGGATTGTTCTACTAATCTTTTGAGATATAAAAGAATGCGTAGAACCTGAATCAAAAAGTACATTCTCTATTCTTGAATGAATAACTAGAGTACCTGTCACCACTTCGTTGTCGGGGTTCACTTCGGCAGAAGTGATGGAAAAAGTTTTTCCTTGCTATCTTGGAGGTTGCTGGTTGCCTCCGATAACCCTTGGATTAGGGAAGTGATTTGAAAAATGACCCGGTTCTTTGCATTTGTAGCATTGAACAACGCGTTGAGGTTCGAACGGAGCGTTCCTCTCCTCTGTCGTAGTTGCGGGTCCTTCTTGCTGACAGTTAATATCTAGGTGCCCTTCTCTTCTACACTTGAAGCATTTTCTTGTCCCCCTAAGGCAATTTCCAGGGTGCTTCTTTCCGCACTTTTGGCAAGTGGGGTGCTGGAACTTCTTAGCACTGTTGGATTTATCCATCGGACCACCAGCATTGAAGTCCACCGTACGCTTCTTGTCCCCATGATACCCCTGTGATTCTCCGATCTCCATTTCAACCTTGAGGGAACATCGGACAATTTCCTCATAGCTGTCGAAGTCACGGATCGCTAATGCTTTCGGCAAGCTAGGCTTCATCCCACCAAAGAAGTAGTCAACGTTGCATTCGGGGGTAACGACAAAGATAGAAGCGCATCGTGCAAGCCTTGTGAAGTTTTCCTCGTATGCTCCCACATATTCTTTATCTTTCTGTTTGAGGGAAAGGGAGTCCCTTTCCATCCTAAGACGGAGGGTGCGTGGAAAATATTTATCGAAAAACATCTTCCGGAATTCCTTCCATTCCAAAGCCTTGATCTCCTCCTCAGGATTCGTATTTTTGATCAACGTCCACCATTGATCAGCTTCACCCTCCATACGATAAGCCGCCAGGAGAACCTTCTCTTTTTCAGAGCATTGGAGGATGTAGAATATCTTTTCAATGGAGTTGATCCATTGCTCAGCGATCGTGGGATCAGATTATCCACTAAAAGTAGGAGGCCTTTGTCTCATGATGCTCTCGATAGCGACTTGTTCTTTCTTAGGGGGGGGGGGTGTTGAACGTTCCTCTTGACCCGTGTTTCTATTCAAAACTTGAGTTAGCTGAGAGAGAAGCATGACAAAGTTCGCGATTCCCGCTCCCATTGGATTGGACATCTCATTAGTACAATCATCACACTGATCTTCACAACGGTTGTTAGCCCGAGTTCTCATATTACCGGCCATTGGCTGGAATAAAAGGAAAGTTAGGGGTAACACATAAAGGGTAATCCAAAGACAAAAGTTGATGACATATAAATAAACATTAATCTCTTTAACTCATGAGTCTATAGGAATCAATCCAGGATTTTCATGATCTTCCTTCTAACATATATTCTTAGGGGCATTTTTTCCCTTAATAAGGGTTCATACTATGATTTTAAATTTATCAAAACATATCCCCCGGGAGTGTCGTAACCAAGAGTGCAGCAAGGCCCGTTTTCGTGCACCAGTTCCCGTTCGAGTCTAGCTCAAAGCATTGTATTCGGGTTTTACCCCTAAGATACATCTGTTCCAGAGCCGACTCTACCTGCTCGTATCCAGACATGGATGTAGTTGTTTGATAAACCACTTACTTTGTATTTACCAAAACTTAGGGATGTTTTTATTATACATAGTCTTGTATCTAAGGCTTTACTAGGGTTTCTTAATCCCAGAAATAACTAAACCTATCCTCTGATACCAACTATGAAAACCCTTCTTTTTATTACAACTTAAGCATGCTTTATTACATAAAACTTCACTTGATACAACAAAGAAGATCGAGAGGTTTAGTGTATTTGGGGCTTAGGATCATTACAAAAAAACTTTAAACTTGAAATATAACATCTTTATTGAAAACTTCCTTTACATGACCACTACATTCCTTCGTACTTAGCATTGCATGGGATAACCTGAGGACATGCATAAGAAAAGGGTGAGATATAAAGCCCAGTAAGGGAGTACAAAATGAATAACATGAGGAGTACAATACATGTTAGGAAATAGGAACATCAATATATAATTATAGTAACATGAACATAAAGGCATGATAAAGCATGATAACCATAACATGGAAATGTGGCAACAACACTTAACATTGAATTAACATGAGCCAAGGCTCATTGCACATAGAGCATGAGTAAACCCTCATTGCACTTGAAGCACGATTAAACCCTCGTTGCACTTGAATTAGCATGAGTCAACACTAATTTCACATGACGTATCATGATACTATACTTTACCCAATGCATTGGAGCGGTATAAAGGGCGCACCCTTCTTAAACATTTCATTTCATGCATAAGTGTGCCACATGGATCATAAAACATGGATTCATAAAACATAATCATTTATTCCAAGATAAAGGAATGTGGAATTAACACATGAAACTTTACAATCAATAAGTAAATGTGCATAATGTTGAATACCCTTGATGGAGAAATGGGCATGGTATTCACTACACAATGACATTGGCTTAGAAAATCGGTGTGATTTCGGCAGCGTAACGGCGTGACATAAGAATTCATAAAAAAGCTTGATGAGAGATAAATGGGTTCCTCATCATATTTACATGAAATTTAAAGTAACAAGTTCATATAGATACATGTCCCAAAAATTGAAAAGGAATTTAGATTCATGACACAAAAGTATTGCTTGAATATAAAAGAGGAGAAAAAGTTCCTTTCGGAATTTCGGCATAGTAACGGGTGTACAAGGGAGGCATTTAATTAGAGAGAAAGGGGTATCCCATAATTCAAACAATAAGAGGGAAGTATGGGAGAGGTGTAAAACCATACCCCAACATTCATAATTGAAATTAAAAGGAAAATACAACTTAAAGAAAAATGACAAAAATTAGAAAGGAAGAAAAAACCCTTACTTGGAAGGGTGCTTCCAAAGGCTAGAGAGAGGCTTGTGAGAGGCTTCATGGGAGCTTGGGGAACCTTGAGAAGATTGTAGAGAGAGTAAGGCAGAGGTTGGACGTACTCCAAGGTCTTTGAGTGAGGAGGAAGTGGGAGCTTGGGTGGGTTTATATAGGAAAGGTGAGGGAATTGTTTATTATTTTGGTTTGGGACCCCTTATATTAAAATAATCCAACCCAAAAACAATCCCATGGTATTTGCCCATGGTTTCTGGAAATGGAAAGAGGAAAACAATATTTTTCAAGGCCAAGGTCCGAACTTATTAAAAAATTAGGGTTGCTTATGTGGAGGTGAGTCACACTCCCATGGAAATTAATTTAAAAAGGCAAAGTGTTGAATAAGTCTTGAGGGCTCCATTAATGCTTTGAAAAGTAAGTCAAACCAACCTAAAACCTCATTATTTTAATGATAAAACCAATATTGGTCGAACATAAGGATTATGGTATTTTATTACATCACCCTTGGGTAATTATGATGTCATAAAACAAATTATATATTTACATGGAATTTAATTTTTACCCAAAAATTTGACTGTCTCAGAAAATTATGAAAAATTCACCGTTGGATAATTTCGACGTCCTGATTCCAAAAATAATATTTATTTTATCTAAATAATTTTCTAAATACGTGAATTTTTACTTTTAAAATAAAAATCGACATTTATAAAAAATTCACGGGTTTTGACAGAAATGGCTTTCAAACCTTAATAAAAAATTTAATTTCATTCATAATATTATTAGATAATTTATATTTAATAAAAATTAATTTAATATTAATAATAATATTTTATTAAAATATTATTTAATTCAAAAATCCTTTAATTTAATAAAATATAATTCTTAATTAAATAATAACTAAAAACACCATTTGTACATTAAAAACTAATTACAATGTATCAAAAATGACTAGAAATTATATTCATTATTATATACAGAAATAATGTACATGAACATGGTGCTACTTATTTGTTACATTACCCCTTAAAATAGCGGCATAAGACCTAAGGGTAAGGTGTGAGATGGTGACAGACTCTTGGGGTGGCTCGGATAACATCGCTCGAGATGTAATTTCAATCAACTTCCACTTTTCCCGTAGACGATCACGTTCGATCTTGACTTGATGAAGCTCAGCTTGGGCTTGGTCAAGGGAAAATCCCAAAGACGCCACCTCTTTTCCCAGCTCCGACAAATGGGCTTCGTAAGGGGAAATTCTACTGGATGAGGCCATCGCTTCCTTTGTCTGAGTAGAAATGTGTTTGTTAAAGCCTTATATTTATACTACTCAGATGATCACTGTTCAACGACTATAAAAGTAACGGTCACAAATCTTAACGTAAAACTAAAGAAGTTTACATCTTATAAAAACATTTTTCATAAAGAAAAATTTAACTGGATCAAGAGGGATTTTCCATTAATGAAACTTTGGGTCATTACAATTAGGTGGGTGAAAAATCTCTCAACTCCCCTCATTAATGATGGGGGATTACCGTGACCTTCTGTATCATTTATAGTGCCACCATCTCCCCATTAATTAATTGGAAAACACATAATTTATTATGCCAATCCTCCATATTTATTAGATGGATGAAATTAATTTATTCTCCCTTTTTTAATTCTTTCCCAACGGTATAATACATAAGCAATATATTATTTTTGTTGGAATTATTCATTTTGGTGGAATGGAGGAAGTGGGGAGCTTGGGAGAAAATCTCCCAACGAAGAACGAGGAACCTCGTCTTCCAGAAAATAATGAAGAACACCAATAACCTTCTTCGACTTCCTTCCTTGGATCCTACCAACGTAGAGTGTCTTTTATGGCCGACACAGCTCAGGATTGGGAGTGTGTGACGAACGTGATGAACGACGATCTACATAGTCTTTTTTCTACAACTCCGTCAATAAAAGACAAATGTCGAATGAAAAATCAAAGATAGGGGGTTTATTGCTTGATGATGTTATACCCTTTTTCTTATCTTCTTAAATTAATAAAAAGATATTGTTGCGGATTGGTTCTGGATCATCTACTTTTATTTATTGGACAATTTATACCTTCCTAGACGCGGAGGCTGTGGGTCATCCTATCATGGCCCAACACCCTCCGTCAATTTTTTTTCTTGGTGTTCTTTGACACGACGATGTAAAAAAGACGAGGAGACGGACAACAAAGACCAAGGTCGCGCTACCCACAGCCACCGTGAAGCATGCCGCCCCAGCGGTGCCTCGTGCACCAAGGATGAACCTTTTTCCGCCCAGCGTCTAAGTCATACGGCCACCCACGCCACCCGCACACCCCAGCAGAGCCCCGAACGGGCTCGCGCCCTGCCAAACCTGCGGCCCGCCTAGCCGTGTGCTACATAGAACCGGATGCCACCCCCATCCACCGCCTGGCCTCTTGCCTGACCCCTCACCTGGCCACCCTCGGCCTCCCGCTACCCGCCTAGTCGAGCTGCTGCCCGGTCGCCTGTGGCCTGCCTAGACGAGCCACTACCCGACCGCCCCCGAGCAAGCCTCCACGTGACCCGAGCGCCCCTGATCCGACCTCCGCGTGACCCTCATGCCCCCTAGCAGGCCTCTGCGCGACCCGCACGACCCCGAGCTGTCCTTCCTCACATCCTACCGAGCCGACTGAACCATCCCCATGTGGCCTACCAGCCGAGCGAGTGTCCTGACCCCCCTTGAGGTGGCCTGGCCGAACCGGCCCGACCACGCCCTCCAGATCGAGCCACGCAGAGCCGCATCGGGCCACGCCCTCATGGCGCTCCTTACCGAACTTGCCCCGAGCCCAGGCCAAACCACCCAGGTGGTCCACTGGGTCAGGCCTAGTAGAGTGGGCCTAACATAACGGGATGACCCACCTAGCAGGCCTGGTCATACCCAGCGAGTCTAACCGGGTCAACACTAACCGGGTCTTACCAGACCCGGGCCCACTACTAACCCATTACTTACTTTGTCCATAACAATGGCACCAGACGACCGTTTGGCGAACCATCAGTGGAGCTGGTATTCTTGGAGCTCGACCATCCCTTTGAGTATACCCCCTGGAGTTCAGGGTATAGTTGAGATACAGTCAGGTTGGATCTTACACAAATCCAACCTGGCCCCCATGACTAAAAATCCAATAACCCTCAGTCCGAGCGTCTGATTGATGCACTGTCTATCGTGTTGTGTTTCTTTTGACGAGGCGGATCTTTAAGGAACTTCATCATGGGATATTGGGGCAGTTGAAATATAGACTCTTGGCTTGAGGAGAAGACCCTCCCAGAATCAAGAGTGCTTTGTGGAAACCTTGTGGATGGCGACGCTTTGATGAATATTCCTGGATCCTGTGTGACTTCGATAACTTTGACCACTCTTCCTAGATCATGTGTGGGTCATACAATTCTTACTGCTTGTTCCTAGATCTTCTGTGGTTTCAGCAGCTCAAACTACAATTTCTGGATCCTGTGTGTGTCTGATTATTCTTACTTCTGTTCTTGGATCGTGTGTGGGTCTGACAGAATAGCTGGTCCTGGATCCTATGTGGGTCTGACAGCTTAGCTGGTCTTGGATCCTGTGTGGGACCATCAGCTCTGACTACTATTCCATGATCATGTGTTGGTCCGACAGTTCCAAATACTTATCCTTGATCCTATATGGGTCTGATAGCTAAGATGAATTAGTGAATAAATATAATCATCATTTTCTCTCTACAAATGATGTATAGCAGTGTGAGTTGAGTTAGTAACTCTTGTGATTCCTTGTGATTGAGATAGATTACTTGATAACGTAGGTATATGTATAGACCTATTCCTATGTGGGGTTATCTGTTGATTTCATACTTTGTGGTTTATAATTGTTGGTTTTTGTGAGACCTTGAGGGTCTTGGGGTCCCTAATGAGTATTGTTATACTCACCCCTGCATGGGCTAAGCCCGAACATCATTGTGTTGGATGCAGATGGCATGAAGCACCGACTGAGGCTGAGTAGCATGAATGGATAGTACCCGGAGGTGGAATTTTTGACGAGTCGGTGCACGGAAGAGACTGACGGACGTGGAGTGCTGAGGATGCCATATGTACCTACCCTTTAGGTATGAACCCCAGAGGACGACAATGTGGCTACTTTACGTTTCTTCAGTTGTACATTCTTTTCAGTTGTACTTGTACATTCCTATTGGGCTTGTATTTCAGGCCCCCTTTACATTTCCAGCACTTGTTTTATATAGTTTTGCTTAGTGTTTTTCTTATAATCATACTCTATTATAGGTGTTTACACTTTATAATGGAAATTCCTTCCTATTTTTAGGGATTTATGCTTTTGGTGCTAGTCTCCAGCCCCTGGCCTATGGAAGGCGGGCATCGGGTAGCCACAACATGGGTCCCGAGGATGGGTCGTGACCCCCTAAGTCCCACGTCATTATCAAAATCTGGCCATTTAAAAATGATTTTTTTTCAGGACCAATCAACCATATAGATTAGGATGTATTAATAAGATTATTCTTATACAACATGAATGATTTTATTACTCATAGAATAAGGTTTAATAAAACCACATGTTCTTCAGAAATGTATTTTTGTGGATTAGTCCCTATTTAAGATTAAAATTAATGTTCTTCAACATATATTTTTTAGCTAGCATTATAAACTCGCATCTTAATCACATATAATATCAAATGATGTATATGAACTATATTTTCATGTTAAAATTTACTCACATTAATCATTATTCCTCTTATCGAATTATTACTCCTAATGTTATCAATAATTTATTGTTAGATTCATTTTATTCCTTCCCCTTTGATTCCTAAAATTTTCTCATGTCTATATAGTCTTGGAAATGTGGGAATATTCAAGATATAACTTTTTCATCGAGATCAACTCAAAATATTTTTATCTATAAGTTCAAACAAGCATTTTAAAAATCTTTTTTATTCACATGTAATTATAAATATGTAATAATGTATATATAATATAAAATCACAACATATTATTTTGTTCCCATTATTTCTTTTCTTTTGAAAAATATTTTTCTAATTGGCAGTGTCTCCCACGATTTTGTATATTCTATTATATTTTCCCCCATATAGCTGTCATATATTTATTACCAGAAGTATCTATTATATTTCTCATCTTTATCATTTTTCTCATCAAAATATAAATTATGGGATTATTTTCCAACTAAATGATGTTTTTATATATTCATCATCTCTATATGAATATAAATCCATTATAATAAATAGAATAAAAATTTGTTAGATTTTTATAATAAATAACAATAAAAATAATTTTTTTTGTAACTAATCCAATTGATGTTTGATAGTATCTCAAAATCAATTTGAAACAACATTTTTAACATAAATATTAGTGAAATATAAATATTGACCAACATATTTTCCTCCAAAACATAAAAATATCATGTGAAATTTGAACACATAATGTATCATGAGAATTAAAAAATTAAAATTCATAAATTTAATCGATATAAAAGATCAAATTTATCTATAAATTAATTTTAAATTAATTTTCTTTAACAATAATATGTATATTACTAATGTTTTTAAAATATTCATTTTATTTCATCATGTGAGGTTTCAAACAATTATTATTTGAACAAATATCATCATAATTTCTACTCAATAAGGATTACCAAGATAGAATTATAATTATTCTCATTTGATATTACTAGATAATAGAAACAAATATTCTCTACATTTCATCTCATTAATTTTACACAAATCATCATAGAATTTTTTTTATGAATTTTAACACCAAATTTTTTTAAAATAAAATGATTTTACTCGATATGATATGTGACATGAAATAGTACGATTAAAAAACCATGAAATATATTTCATTTGAATAGCTTGATGAATATGCAACCATGAGCATAAATTAACAATAATATATTCTTCCATTATAACCAATCCATTACATTTAATGGTATTAATATAACTAACTCATTTATAATAATAAAAGTTATATTTTTCTTTAGAAATAAAATAAGAATAAGTTAAACACAATAAAATGTTTTCCAAAGAAGAAAATTTAAAAATAAATAGTTAATTCTACTTTTCCAACATAATATAAGATTAAAATTTTTAAATTTTTAAAAAATAATTTACAAAATAAAATTCATTTATTAAATAAGAATACTTAAATTGACTTTGGGAGTTTTTTCAGGATTATTATGAAATGTTTCATTTCCAATAAATAGTAATAGTTCTTCTTTTTATTGAAAATAATCATTTTATTTAGTTAATTTAGAATGTTAAATTTAATTTAATATTGTTTTTAATGTACTAATATTAAAATTATATTACAATTTAACTAATTTTTCTCGATTTAATCTATTTTAAATTAAATTTTTATAGAAAAAACTTATTAACTTGTAAGATTTTTCTCGTTATAAACCCTCTTTTTATTGCTTTTGTAGGTGTAATTTTAAATTTTATTGTACCATTTAAATAAATTAGACATGGAAAATTTAATTAATTTTTTAAATCATAAAAAAATTATATAATAAATAATACATTATTTTTAAGTACTTTGAATAATAAATTCTATAAAAATTAATTGTTAGAGTTAAGGGGAAAGCCAATATTCAAGGAGTGATTAAACTGAAACAATATGGGATAAAATAAACCAAAAAATTCTCGAAACCAATTTTACAGACATATATCTACCTTATCTCATTTAGGGATATATAATGGCCCATTTTAGAGGAATTTTCAATGTAAAATATGGGTGGGCATGATGTTTTTTAAAAGATCCATGTGTGTCCTCTCACCCAATTATAAAAAGTCACCCATCTTCTCCACTCTTCAAAAATCCAATGCCATTTTTATTAGAACAGTACTCATAAAATCACTTCTATAATCCCCAAAAAACATCTTAGAAATAATTTTCTATTAAAAATCCATCATAGAAATGTTTTTATTGTGATCTTAAAGAAGTTTCCTAATGAAGAAGTAACATTTTTGAATGAGAATTATTATTTTTATTCTTCATCCACAACCATCAAATTTTATAAATACATAATAAAAATATTAAAAAAGTATATTAAATATACTTATATGTTAATATTTTATGCTCACGACTTATATCCTTATCATATTCCATTAATTGGGAAATTAAATTGTCGACTTTGTGCACAATAGAGGACCACCTTGTGAACTGATGTAATTAATTTTCCATCACCACCTTTAAATAAAAATATAATGATGGGTATAACACATTTATATTATATATATGATATTTTTGTAATTATTTGATTTTAATATGTCATATAGCTCTTAACATTCCATTCTGTTTAATATATAACATTGTCGCTCATATGTGTGGTGGATGACCACCTTGTGAAGTGATATGATTCGTTTTTAACTAATCATTTGCATGGATGTTAGTATGGATATATTTATAAGAATATATTAGATATATTTGACATTTTAATTATTCATTAAATATAATATGTAATTCCCTTACTTTCCCTTCCACATATTAAATAAAACATAATGTCGCTCTTTCGTGTGTATGACCTACCATCTCCTGGAATACATGTTATCTATTATCCTTGTAATTTTTTAATAAAAATTATAAATGGTTTGTACTAAAATATTTAGATTTTGAAAGAATTAATATCATTCTGAAGATTATGAAGATATATAATGCACAATAATAAGATCTTTTTTGACAAACCTTGCAAGAAAAAACAATAAAATTAATGCTTCAAAACGAAGAAATTTGTAAAATATAAATAATTAATATGTGATAAAATGATATATAAAAACAATTTATATTATTATTAATATTTATACGATTATTTTATAAATTAATAACATTTTTAATATAATAATACAATGGGTTTGATCAGGTTAAAAAAAACAAATTGTTTTGTAAGTGACATCATCTCAATTTCCCATCATTAAGTAATAATGAATTGTTATGGAACTAATTTAATTTATATGGTGTATATAATGGTCCATTTACATGAATTATTCATTTAAATTATTTATTAATGTTATTTTATATTCTAATTTCAATTATATAACCGAATAGGATTTCACTAAAGTGTTACTAGGAGTAATGAATTTTCTAACTCAATTTGATTTGAGTTTGTTATTTTACATCATCATTATAATTGATATTTTAATATTATCTGTATTATTTATTTATTATCTGATGTATTATTTCAACTTGATTTAATTAGATTTAAAATGGATATACCTAATCACATCACTGATTTGTTCACATTTTATATTACGATCTATGAATGGGTTATTTAACAATTTCATTTTATTGTGGATTGGTTATACTCGAATTTAAATAAAGGATATAATTTGATAATTGGTAAATAAACCCCTTTCATTTTCATATCCTTGGGTTAGTAATGATTTTTTTAGTTAATATTACCATTTCCACCACCATATACTAAAATTGGTTGTGAAATTATTTTTATGAAAAAATGAATTAATTTAACTCTTTAGTCAAAATTCATTTTTCTTCTAAAACCATGTTCTCTATAAAAAGTATAAAAATAATTTTATAAAAATATCCAAATTATTTTTTAATGAAATATTTTATATTTTTTAATTTAAAAAATATTTAATGGAATACTTATCTTATTTTCCAAAAAATCTCCACTTGGAGTTACCAAAAATGTGAAAGGAATATTTGTTTTGACATGAATGACATGTGCGAAATTTAATTCCCTAATTACCACTAATTCTATGAAAATATTAATTTATATTTTGAAAAGTTTATTTTAATAACAAAATAACATTAAAAATTATTTTTGAACATTTATTTTGAATATATTTTTTATTTTTAAAAGTAACAAACATATCTTCAGTTAAAATGATTTTAATGAACTTTTTTTGGTATTTCAATTTATCAATGATATAAAAATATTTATTTACTTATACACGATGTGGAATCTATTATGATAATCGCACAATTATTAATTTTATATATTATTTAAGACCATTTTAATCTATGAATGTATTGACATTCACTTCCATGATTCATTTTTTGAGTCATTAACATTATCTTGAAATATTCACTCTTCTTGGATCATTGGGAATAAAATATCACCATAATATCCATCTTATTTATCTTGTATATATTTTTTGGATAATAAAAATATCATTATTACATATAGTGAGTTATAATTATTGTTATTTTTCTATCTATGTAAATATTTAAAAATATATATTATATACTCAATATAGATATCCCGTGATAAGACATATTGTTCGTTAATAAATTGATTATTTAAGATATTATGAATTTTTTAGCTATATAGTGATGGGTGAGGATTATAAATTCATTATTAAATATATGAGTAAGGATATGGACATTTAGAGATCAGTGGGAAATGTTATTATATAACCCCTTGATGAATCAGTATCCTCATGGGATGAATCAGAATGATATAATTAAATGAATTTATATCTACAGTTTTAAAATGTCTTATAAAATTGTCCTGATTGTAGAGGTATCATGATTATTGAGATCATGAAATCCACTAATTATGAATTTTATATATTGAGATTTCATTTTTTACAATTATTATAAATTATTTTCTCACAATTATATTATCCTAAGTTCAATTTCATTATCAGAATATTGATCCAATTTATTATTCTCTCAGTAATTTACCATGCCATAATGATTTTACCATTCCTATTAATTATAGTAATTTTATTGATTTACTAAAACATGTGTTTAGTAAATTTCCATTTATTTTTAATTATTCCTTATCTATAAATGATAGTCAAGTTATTTAAATGGCATGTGATTTCAATAATTTACCATTATATAATTATTACCACCCTTGATATTTTAATACTGATATTGTGTCTAAATGAATTTCATTCATAGTTTATTAATTAAATGGAATGAATATAATTATAGAAAAATTTCAATATTAATTATGGATTATCTAACCAGGACAGTAATATTATTTAAATGGCATTTGTGTTTAGTTATTTACCTTTCCGTGTTGATAATACACATTGATTCCTGATTTATTCCACTTTTTGTAACCCTTACTGATAATTTGAGTTAATAGTTATTTTTCACCCATTACAAGGAATTCAAAATTTTTACCATGAATTCTATGAAAGGATAAATTACAATGGCTGTTAGTATTCTCATAAAATTAAATTATATTTGAAATTGTGTATTATAATGTAATTTGGGAATCATGTAAGTATCTATTTAACCCAGACTACTAAAAAATGTATACATTCCCAGTGTGATTGTTGTATCTTGAGAATATTTAATAATGAATACATTATCTCTAGGGAAACCACGCCAAGGTCATCCTACTAATGCTACATCATGTTTAAAACATGAAAGAACAGCTAAATATTGTTTGGTTCATCATTATTATTAAAACCTTTATTATAAAAAAAATTAATTTTCACCTAATAGAATTTCTTATGTAGTGAATAAGATATATTAATTTTCATCATTTCGAACCACTATCAAAAACATAATAGCTATTGGAATTATCTTTTGGGAAACTCAAATATCTTACTTTAATCTCAAATATCTTATAAATGGATCAGTATTTAATGTTCCCTGAAAAGTCTTGCCTAATGAATTATAAAACCACATGCACTCTCAAATATATTCAATGAAATGAAATATATTACATTTTGACCATAGTCACTTATGAATATGATATTTGTTTATTTATTTTCTGAAAAGGCTCAATAATGAATGTAATTTTATAATTTTAGTTTCTAATGCCTTATCTTATTCAAATAATCTCTATACTCCTTTAATTACATCCAAGCCCATTATAAAAGCACTAAATATTTATATAAAATTTTATAATAAATATATATTCTCTTTAAATAGTTCTCATGAATTAAAAACATAACATACTCACAATAAATTATTCTCAAGTACCTTGTTGATCATGAAATTTTGCTTTCAAAAATATTCTCCCCAGTGTAGTTCATTACAAATTTCAATAGCCATTATGCTATCTAAAATAGGGATGTTTTGTCCAAAATTAGTTTATATTCATAAAAAATTGGAATTATTTTTAATATTCTCAATTACAATAGTACATGATATCTTGAAATTGGTCCCATGATTAACTTATTCATGGTCATATCTTCTAATTCCTAACTATTATTCACAATATTTCTAAAACATCAGTAATTGACTTTAGAATTAGGAATCGTTCATGAATAATTTATTGTAATATTGTTATATACTAAGAAAAATAACATTCTATATTTTCCTAACACATTATTTGGAAAACCATATTCCTTTGGTGGATACAAAACTCTATCACATATTACCACATGATTTTGGAAAACAAACATGTTGAAATGATACATTGACGGAAAATATGGTCACAAACTAAATGTACCTTTAATCTAATCCTTTTTATATGTTCTAGTACCATGAATATATATATATATATTATATTCTTGTCATTACTCCAATATAAGTTCACAATTCTCCACCCTCTTAATTATAATCAATAAAATAGATTAAATGTAATATATAATCCATTGTATGTTTATAACTATATTATATCTAATGGGAGGTATTCTATTGGAAAAAATATCATCCCCTACTGATTTAAAATTAAATACCTTCCTCTCACCTTTTAATCTTCTACATACACTACACTCAGGTGATTACATGATATCATAGTGGAACCAGAGATATTAATTTAAAAGTGACATAATTTAATTAAACAGTATATCTTCTTGGGATATCATAGTATAGAATAAAAAAATCACAACTTTATAAATTCATCATGATATTCAATTACATTTCTCAATATGGAAGTTACTATAAATTAATTATCTTTTTGGATATTCTGATGTATTTTCATGAATTAAATTAACCCTACATAAATCTCAACAAACACACAAAAATATCTCTTATGCATGAAATATGGATGATTAGTTTATATGAGATTCACTCCCCCATTTATGAACTAACCACCATAAAAATTCTAATAATTAAAATATCAAACATTAATCTATATTTTTTTGGGTGGTTCTAGATACATGATATATATGAAAACAATAATTCATTTGTAGCTTCACTCTATTTTATAGCTTCCTCTAATTGGATTCTTTCCGTATGTCTTCACCATGGAAATGAAATAAATTCACCATGTATTATTCACACTATTTTATGATTGAAACCAATATTTTTTAAAACCCCCTTCTTAATTTAAGCCAATATTGATATATTTTTTTTCTATACAAAAATAATATAATTATTTATTAAATTATTTTCTTATTTAAACATTGATTTCATCCTTACAAAATCAGACATATAAAATAAAGGGAATAAGGTGTTCTTATATTTCATCATCATTTATCATATTATGGCTAATATTATTTCCTAAACCTTGAAGAAATATTATTTAAATATATAATGTGCCTTATATTATTAATGATTTAATCTAATTTTGGATTCAATTTTTATACTCCATTTGATTGAATATAACTCATCATGTAGTGAACATGGTTCCCATATAGATATAGATTCTTTTCAAGAGATATTATTAAATTCCTTAATTTTTACATTCCTCCAATTTTATACCTTATTCCAAATAATCATTATCGAATATTAATATAACATTAGGAAAATTTTAACCCTTATATTTTGTGTAAACACCCCTTTACATCATTTTTATTCATCTTGGGATATAACTATGATTTCCATTTAACTTTTGAAAGTACCTTTTAACAAAACATCTATTTATGATCTTTTTTGATGTGTTACTTGGTATATTAGTCATTCCATACACATTTTCATATTCTTTATATTCACCCTACCTTGTAAAATTATCACCCTCAATATTATCTCATTTATTATACCATTCTTATCCTCTTGTGTTTGTCTATGCCTGCATCAGTTTTTAGTTTGAATATTTTGATTTCATATTTTCGTATTGTTATATAATCATCATGGGAATTTTCCACTTTACATTTTATGATATTTCCCAAAAATGATGAATAAAATTCTTTTCTCTAGTGAGAAATATTTCTTATATATCCCCATTATACTCTTATGAGAAATTTGACTAACATAAATCTACAAAAACAAATTTCCAAAGGATTAATTCTATTTGTTATTACTCGAATATTACAATATGACATCTAATTTTCATCCACACATGAATAGTGTTTGGTTGATTAATACCAACATACCTTGTAACATTTTCTATATACATTTTGATATCAATATAAATTAAATTTTGATCTATAAATTTTCATAGAGCATAGATTCTTCATTTTCTGTGCATGGACCATTATATTAGTCTATTTGAAACTTATTTTAGCAGTACTTACTTTATTTATAATATTTACTTAAGATGATAATTTATAAATATTATGATATATGTATATATATTGTTTATATTCATAAAAAAATACAACAATTCACAAAACACCCTTCCAATTTGTTGTAGTTTTGATCAGTTTATTTTTTACTTGTTATTTTTCAGAAGGAAACCCCATATTTTGAGCTATATTTCAGTAATGATTTTTTAATCTTCTTAGATCCACTCTTAGTAAATTTAAAATATTCTCATAATTTTTTTAAAAAATTTGTTTTTTAAAAAAATTTGTTTTTTATTATATTATTATAAAAACTATCTTTAATTCATGCAAACTTATTAGTACTATTGGTGATCATATTTAATTTGTTTATTTTAGTTATTCCTCTAGCGTGTCTCTTAATTTTATTATGACTTATTTGATGATACATATAACCAACAAAACTCCATGATATAATTATGAGAGAATCATCTATTTCAATTGTTTTGGAGGATTCAATTTGAGATGTCTGCAAATTTATAAACCTCTATCTAAGCTCTACAAACTCCATATTAAGGTATTATTTTTTCCCTAAACCGATTTAATCCATTCTGTTAATCAGTATATGGATTAAGAAAACATACATTATGAATATATCATATCTGTTTAAGTTGATTTAAATTATTTTTCATTATTTTCAATTTTATATCAATTTATTCATCCTTCACAAAAACTATTATATTTATAAGGCTTTTCAATTTCATGGATTACATTTTCACTAAAAAACTTGAACTCACCCTCCTCAAAATATTCAATTTTAATCCGTCTATTAATATGAGACATATTATGTTATAAAGGAGATACATTTTCTATTATATTTAACCTATTTTTAGGGAATGTTGAATCTTCAAACCTATTTATCCAGTTTATCCTCAATGTCATAATCTTACATCTCTAGAATTTATTTTCACGAAATATTTCCTTGATAAAAAATGTATAAAATAAACTAACTGAGTAGGAATATTATTATAAAAATCTACACCCTAGCTATAGACGTATTTTACCTTTTCTTCTCGTTATACACTATAACTATTGCACTAGTTTTCATAAAAATGTTATTTATCATTTTATTCTCTAGGAAAACACAAACAACATAGAAAATCATATTAACAAGATCACGTGGTTTCCATAAGAAGCATTAGAATCATCATTTTGGATCAAAATTCTCTCGGTATAATATATTTGACTAAGATATTTTCTTTTAGAATACATTATTATGTCTAACCCCATGCTTGGAAAATAATTAAGGTTCATTAACAAATAGAATTTAACTATCCTTCCCAACTCACATCTCTGTCCCTAAATGTCTCAACACATTTATCTTGTTATCTTCTCTTCGAATTCTTATTTATTTTTAGTCTAGAAACATTAATCCTAATATTATAATTAAATTATTTTCATATTAATATTTTTAATTAATCTTTTATAACCAATCTATCATCACTTTGTTACATCTAATATGTTGTTTTATCCCACAAGTGATCTCTAGTTCATTATGCTCAGCACAATATATCAATATTCCATTATTTCAATTTAGATTTTAACTCCATTTTTAATATATATTGGATATCATAAATAATATTTCATATATTTATACTGGATAAAATTAATTTACCATTTGTTACCCATGATGTCATTTTATTTTTACCGCACTTTTTTATTGGTGTGATTCTACCACAATCAAAGATATTTCTTTTTCTTTTTATCTCCTCAGTAGTTTTCAATTGTGTAATTCTAGGAGAAGCCATTGTTTTTTAACTTCAAAATCATTTTTCACTGTTATGTAGATATTCAACTTTCTTAGAAAATCATTCTCAAGTTTTTTCCCCTTTTATTCTCCCCCTTATATATATATTTAACATCATCATCGTGTAATTATTTATTCAATGAAATAAAGGTACATGAAAACATATCCCACTAGGGTAGGGAGGTGAAATAATGTGATTAGGGGGGTTTGATGTAGTGGAGGCTGAGGGAATCGCCACTAATGATATTGACCCCCTCCGGTTTCAGGGTGTCCAGATATTGGATGAATAAGAATTAAAAATCAAGGAAATATAATGAGGCTAGGTAGTCCACAACTCTATCCTGGGTGTATACTAAATCAAATAGAAATTTTTTTATGGTTTTATATATCTTCTTCTGCCATGAGAAACTCCAAACAACCAATTAAACCACTATATTCCATATTTAGTATCTTAAAACATTTATGATTTAAATAATCATTTTCAAAAATAAATAACAAATCACTTGTGATTTGTGAACAACAAACATATCCTAAAAATCATCAAATTTTAACTCATATTTTTAATTTGTCTAAAAAATATATTTTATTTCCCATATAAAATATTTGTTTCTTCCATTTCAAAAAAATAATATTTGAATGCATTTTTTCAATATATATTCCTTTTTTCTTATGTTGTTTTGAAATATATTAATTAGTACTAATACAATCATAATTTATTCCCTTTTTTGATCACCAATATATAAATTAGAATATTATAAATTGAAATTTATAATTAAATTAAATTTAAATTTATAAATAAATTAAATTTAAATTTAACATAATCAATATCATTCATCATCCTCAAATAAATGTTGAATCATGTATTACCAAATCAATGAGATTTTTAAATATGATTGAAAAACTCAGTATCATCTAGTTTATCATTATTCAGAATATTATAATTCTATAAAAATAATTTTTTATTAATTAAAATATCGGAGGTTCTTTGTAAGATATTTTATTTTTCCATATTTCCTAGTACCCTCCAAAACATCATACACTCTGGAGTTATCTTAGGGGTGACTCAAATAATTTATCATTAACTCAAATATTATATAGGTGGATATAATTTAATATAATTCTAGATTTTTGAACTCTAACTCTATAACATAAACTAAAAATTGTACAAAATGAACTATGTGTTTATTTAAATTAACTCAATCCCCCTTTTTTCACTTAAAACACTCTGTAATTTCTCCAATTAATATAAAAAATTATTAGATTAATTTCAATCAATTTTCAATTATTTTCTAATCCTTCAATAATATTCAATAATCAAGATATATTAATTTAATATAGCTCAATACTATTATAAACCTTTCATCAATTTGACCTTAACAATCCTTTATCTAACTATAGTTCCCCACTAATTGCATTACCATTCTTTCTGAGTTATACTGTGATGGTTTCTCAAATATCTAGAATAATTTTTCAAAACATAATGATCGATATAATCTTTTTATAGGGAGCTATACAAGAGGTTCATATCATGGTTCAACATATATCTTCTTCACTTATTTCTATTCAAATTTCAAGATTTTAGGGGAAATATTTCACTTACTTCATTAGTATTCTTTATCATTATGATCAATTTAATAATTATCTCATCATTTGAGGGATATATTCCATGAAACCATTACATTCTTTATTTTCTAAACAATTTGTCGACATAAACATAATAATTGTGTTGTTAAAAAATTTGAACACAAATTGCTCCAATATAATTGATAATATACTTATTGAAATGCTATATTGACAAAAAAAATATAGTCAAAACCAAAATTAAGCTTAATACCTTATGTACCAGGACCCCAAATATGATACTAATGTGAGGACTATTCCACCATAAGAACACGAATAATAGGTCATGGGATAGTGAATATCACCATGTTTTTATAAATATGTACTGTGGACCAAAACCTATGAAGATCAACAATAAATATACAATATAATATGATATATATTACCACAAAATAATATCATTATAAACAAAAACCAAACTATATAACAATGTATGTTTTAATAATAACTATAACATTATACAACCCATGGGAAATCATAGTAATATTGTTTTAGTATCTATATTTTGAAATAATTGTCTACATGTTAAAAACCATATCCTTATATAATGAGAACCAGAAAATAATAACTGTGTTCCACTTTAGGATAAGTAATTCTTTGAATGGTATACACAATATAAATTCAACCATATAATACCTTAGACCATCATCAATCATATACTCAAAATAAATAGCACATTATTCACAATCATGAGACCCTCTTCAAAAAACTCATTTTCTCTATGGATAATAAATTTATAGGAATGTGGACCATACAAGGGTTGGTATTAATATTTATAATAGGATACGTAAAAAATAAATAAATAGTACAACAAATTGTAAAATAAAAAATATTGGTATGAAATGGTAACAAAATAAGGAAAATCATGATATTAGTTACATGTTAACAACACAATATATGGGGTTGTCTCTTAATCACATATCTCAGCTGACATCAATAACTAATGAAATTATAAAAGTATATTATATTACTATATGCATCATTATACATGGAGTGTCTCCTCTCCATTGCATATATGTAAGTCACACAATAATGGTGATCAAGGATACCATGAAGAATACAAAAAATAATAGTTTAGATCCACCATTATCATGTGTTGAAGGAACAAAATTAAATAATTGAATACACTTGTCAAGTAATATTCCCAAAAAACATTGTGTTATAATTCTCAAGATAATTATTGGTTCAACACATATTTATATAAAATGTCACAAGTCATTACAGAATATATCAAAATATTCTTACCATATATATGGAATTTACAGTAATTAGAGTAATGTAGAACCCAATGCACCCAAAATATCTAACAATTTTCATCTCAAACTAATCTTTCATTAGTAGATATAAAGGGGGTCTTTTAACATAAGGAATTATACTTTAGTCATGATAGATGTCAAACACTATTTATGATGAGTTAACTAGTTTGTGCAGTGTCTAGCATTAAAAACGGTATCTTTATCCATGATTCATATACTTATTCCCTACTAAAGGATTCCTATGTTGAGGGGTTTAACTAATCATGCATACAAATAGATAATAAAATACCTTGAGATATATTGGCTTGAGAGGTTTACATAACTCATAGTTTCTATAATCATACACCAATACACATTCTAACATTTATGAAGTTAGGAAACAAATATATCTTAAGATGTGTAGATATAAATCATAAATGATGAGGATATACATAAAATCATGTTCTAATTTGAAAATATCCATGGATAGAAAAATAATACATTCAATAATGACACCATATAGTATGGAGGGAATAATATTTTATTGATTCTAGTATATGTGATGTTTCAATATAGAACATGTTGTGTGAGTCACATGGGAATTTAATTCATGTGCACACATCATCAAACTAGTGTGACAGAAATATACATCGTCTACCTTGGTGGGTACATGAAATGTGAGGTTAAAATATAATAAATAATATTATATGCACATATGAAACTCTAGGTAATTCTTATGAAAACAGTATGTTGTGTGAGGATTTCTATAAACTTACACAACTACCAATTGAATAACCCACATCATGTACTAAAACTAAAATACGTATAACACTATATGGATTAGGAATTATGTACTTTAGATATATGTAGATTTCCAATGCTAGATATATATTACATGTGAGTTTATTAATATACTCATATTGTATATCCTCGATATAATTTGATTGTGTGGCCATCTTACAGAGCACCGATGATGGGATCACATGATGGAAATTATTTGGTTAAAAAATTGGTTGTATATGTCTTATAACAAAAATAAATTATCCAAAAATACAATGTTCATGAAATATAATAATGCATGTGATATATAAAATCACTTGAAATCCTTGTGTCACAATGTCTGTTTAACATTATGACATAATTTGATGAAATAATTATATATGGAATTAATTTAAACAAGGAAATCAAAATTTCTGATATGTAGTGTGCGATGTGAGACTGCACATTTTGTAGTTATAAATACATTGTATCCCTATATTATGAAACTGACCATATATGTAACCAAATAATGAGTTTTAGTAAAGAATTTACCTTATTTAACTTTGAGAATCATTTCAGGTTTACTGTTTTAAAAAAATAAGGTTATAACACGTATGTATGTTACTCTAATCCAGAACTCTCCCACATTATTGAAATGGGTTGTTTATGGGACCTCAATTATGTATCCCCTTTCCAATGTCTACCGACTAGCATTGAGGTTGTGATAGGTATTGTCGTGAGACTATACCCTCAGGCTATATAGGTAATAATAGTGCCGAATAATCATATTGCATTGTAAATTTGAGTATTGGAAATAATGGATACAATATAATACATCATAAAAACCAATGATATATAATTCAAATAAATAATCCAATAAATAATAAAAGAATAATATAACAGTAGGCTAAAATGTTACAAAATATAATGATATAAGTAATAATAAATGTAGACTAAAATATTAACTCAAAACAACATAGTAGTGATCCCCATGTCAGTCATGTCTCTAAACTCCAACCCATCCCTAACCAATAATAAACAGTAAGGACCATTGTCCTTTTCTAATCCTGAATCCATGTAATGTGCTCATGTACAAAACAATGACTATAATATGGTGTGTGTATAACTCATTTGGTTGACATCACCATGTCCAAACATAACTAATTCGATAATAAAGGTATGTGATAATGTAATAAAAACTGATTTAATTAATTATAAATCAAATTTATTTCCAAATAAACCAACAATAGAACCATGAAATAATATATCTGAGCATGTACCATGAAAATCCATTCCCTAACCATATAAACATGGTTAAACATAACCTAGTTCGGCACCGTGCTAAAATTTCCCTGAACATGTCCCCTAAACATGCCATCAATTATCATATATTCATGTTGTAAATAAAAAAATCTAGATTAGGCCCATTATATAATCATTTCAGTAGTTAATCAAGGCCATGTGTAAAGCCCTAACCCTAGTTACATAGAGTCGGTGCATTATTACATAACATTGGCACGATCAAAAGGAAATCATATCTTGAAAGACCGATCCGTTTAGTATTATTGGAAACAAGATTCATACATATGTTCAACTTTACAGCTTGAAGAGAAATACAACACAAATATATTTCATTAAGAACATCCAAGCCTCCAAGATTATTCTTGTAGGTCATTCATAACTAACTTCGTCATATCCTGGGAAAATGAAACATAAGAATGTTGTGAACTCAAATTCTCAGTAAGGGTAAGTAATACAGTGGAAAATGACATAAATATTAAGCATGGTGAATAATTGAAACCACATGCCATTACCAATAGTAAACAAGAATAATTTTATGGAAAGAATATGATCTGAGTAAATAATGCCAAAATAAAACATAATCATTGGAATCATACTAGTCGAATGACCACATGAACCATCAATATTATTTCCATAATGAGAGGATGTATAATTCCGGACATTCTGAATCATTTTTTCAAGTCCTCGGCCAAGACATCTAAAAATTATCAAGGCCTCAGCCAAAACCAAAAATCAAATTGGGAAAGGACCTCGACCAATTCCACATCTAGCTGTCTCATGAGACATACTGATGCATCGAGCAGCTATAGCGGGCTCCACTTATCCCTTACTAAGTCCAATACATTCCTCATATGAAATTTTTTAAACATATCATAAAAATTCATATTAAAACTAGCATACGAAATGTCAATACTTTAACAATAATCCATGAATTGTATAAAAATAGCACATCCACAGTCAAACATATCACAAAGCCTTCAATACAATATGTAAGTTTTGTATCATAACAAATCAACTTCAAATAAACATAAAATCCATCAAAGGATGTTGACATAGATGAAATAAAAACCTTTTTTTGAGAAATATGTATTTCTATTTTGAAGTAATTTACGTGTCACATAATTATAATGAAAAAATTTATTTTGTAAATATTATTATAAGCTTTTAATGGATGATTTGATGATGTTATAATGGCAGAAAATAGCCGCACCCGCCATATAAGTTAAAAATAACATTCTTACCTTAAATTTGTCGAAAAGGTCAAAAAGTACCTTGTCTGAAAAACGATGGAATGATTTATTTAAAAACACATAAGGGTATAAATGAATTTAACCCATTTTGTATTAAATATTAAAAATTAATTGAAATACATTTTCACAAAACATGGATGTGGATGATAAAGAGGTCCAAGTAGATAATTACATATAAACAACCTCAGATAATGAAGAGATTGTGAAATAAACCATTAAATTGTACTTTTAATTGGTTGAGGGTAGGTTAACATCCTGTATAATGGTAAAATAATTGTTATTAAATTATACAATAATCATATACATTAATATGATATCATATAAGACCTTTTAACATTGATTTTTTAATAATATCGTACTATTTTCGCCGTTTCGGGTGTTAACTTACTCGTTTTCTTTTATATTTTTTGTTACATAAGTAGTGTATGTTATGGATAGAATGTATCATACTCATATTCATAATGATATCCAGTCCTTAAACATTATTTTTAATCATAAAATTAGAATTATACTTGATTGGATATGATGTGGAATGAATCTCATCGCATTTGTGGAGATGGTAGTCCGTACGTACGCACGAGTGACAATATCTTTCTCTTGAAATTAAAATAATATATAATTTGATGCTATATCATATATAAAGAATCATAATCATGATATATTTATTATTTACATTAATTACACATCATTATTATACCCATCCAAATAATAATGTATTGAATACCAATTACACCACGACGTGGAGACGGTAGGCCGTACGTAGGCACGTATGGTGACATGTCATTCAAAGGATGGATAGAATACTGAATATGGTTGTACCATATTTATAATAACATCAAAGTATTACAAAGATACTGGTGTTTATATTTTATAATGGATACAACAATGGAAGAAGAAGTTGAAGAAGAAAGAAACTTGAAAAAGGGTGGTGAAAACATTACCTCTTCTTTGGGTTCTTCCTTTTTATTTGATCAAAAGAGATACTTAGGTTGGATTTATGACTAAAGTAATGCCTCTAGGATTAATGTAGGATAGTTGAGAGGGTATTTGGTCAGAGTTTGGCCGAACCAAAAGGCTTTGAAGGTATGAATAATTGGTTAGAAGTGGTGTTTTTTATAAGGGGGAGGAGGGGCGCTTTAGAAAAAACTTAATGTATTAAATTATAATAAATTAATATTCGGTTTATAATGGATCCAAAGTGGATTATTCAAAGTCTTAGGCGGGGATGGGTCAAAATCCTTTCAACCATTATATTTCAGACATGTTTGGGTCACTAAATTAACCTTATCATTTATATTTAACTCTTAGATAAATAGTTTGACATTTACCAAGTCTCTTTGTATTTTTATATTATATGGTTAATAAACTTACCATATACATCCATGAAAACCCCAACTAGTTTATTAATGATACACCTATCATTATATAAGTCTCTTGAAAGAATATTAGATTTTTATGAATTGAATATCAATTAATAATATAATATTCTTATTACAAATTCTTTTTTGTTAATTTTGACACACTTTGGTATTTGATTTTTGTGAAAATTATAACTGCATGATTACTTCTAAAAAACATAATTAAATAAATAATAACATGTCATATAAACATATAAAATTAATTTAATTCATAAAAAGTCTCAAATTACATTTATTTTGGTATTTATATTATCAATTATTTTAATATTTCATTAATTAGGTAATTACTGCATCACCATTGTGTCATAAATAAATTAAATTATTTAATGTCTAAAAATTATAAATAAAATAAATTATGTAGATAATAATTTTATCTTAGTAATTAATATTTATAATCGAATTTTTCTTATGTATAACCCTATATTAATTTTTTTTAGTTAATAAACTTTGATTTTAACTCTTTTAACTCTTCTTTGAATTAAATAATAATAAATGTTATATTCTAATCCATGTGGACCTAAATGATAATATTTTATTCCTACGGTTGTTTTTGGTCTATATAAACTTTTCGAATAGAATTAGGACATGTGTTAGGGTAATATTAATATCATTGTTACCCTTAATTACCCTATTTACTTTTAACCGTAGTAAATAAAAGTAAGAAGTTACTATTCACCAAGAATTATTTTTATCTTATTGAACCACATTTTACTCCTTGATATTAACCGTGTCTCTCAGATTTTCGAAATTCCACTCACAGAAGCGATAAAATTTTGTTTTATGTGAATTTCCAAATTCTCCTAAGAGGTTGGTAAAAGATGGTGAAAAGTTCAATAAAAAATTTTTATATCTAAAATTATTCTAATCTAACTCCAATGAATATCATTGAACATATATATGTATTATGTATCTATTTTGACCTTATTTAAATTTAAATAAAATAAATAATTATTTAAATAAAAATTCTGTTTTAAACAATAACTCAGTGTTTTTTCAGTATTCATCCAAAATTGAATGTCTTCAGAAAAATACCAAAAAATTCATCATATGATAATTTTGATATTCCGAATCAAAAAATGAAGTCCATTTTGAAAGATAATATTTATAAAATTTAAAAAAGGGGGTATTACTATTCATAATAGCTAGATTGATTGGTTGTGGTGTGTGTTTGAACTTGATGTTGCGTACAACACACGCTACTGTATTATTCAAAGGGAAGCGTACCGTGGAAGCTTGGTGTGTTACATTCCCCCCTCCTTCAAATAATTTCGTCCTTGATATTTCTATAATATTAATGCATAAAAAGACTCGGGTGGTTCTTCATCATAAGTTCCTAGGGTTCCCACGTTGCCTCTTCCATCTTTTGGTTTCTCCATAGAACTTTTACCAGACGAGTCGTCTGGTTTCTCAGCACCTATTCTCTTGTATCATGAATCCCGATGGGCTCCTCGCAATAGGATAGATTGGGTTCTAGTTCTAACTCCTCATAAGTGAGTACATGCATTGGGTCAGGAATGAATTTTCTCAACAGTGATTTGTGGAACACATCGTGAACATTGGAGAGACTTGGCGGTATTTACAAATGGTAAGCTACAACCCCAATTCGTTCTAGAATTTGGAAAATGTCTTATATACCTGGGACTCAATTTACATTTCTTACCGAAACGTATAACTCAATTCCATGGAGATACCTTCAAGAAAACATGATCTCCTACCTGAAATTCCAAATCCTTCATTCAGTTATCGGCATAGCTCTTCTACCTACTTTGAGCTGCTTTGATGTGGTTTTGGATTACCTTCACCTTTTCCATTGTTTCCTAGACCAGTTCTGAGCCTAAAGGTTTTCTTTCACCAACTCCATCCAAATAGGTTGGTGTGCGGAATCTCTTTCCATATAACGTTTCATATGGTTCCATCTGAATACTCTAATGGAAGCTATTGTTATAGGAAAATTCTACCAGAGGTAAATATTGATCCCACATACCCTGAAATTCAAGTGAGCATGATCTCAACATGTCTTCTAAGGTTTGAATATTCCGTTCTGATTATCCATCAGTTCGGGGGTGGTAAGCAGTGCTCAAATGAAGTTACATATCCAGGGCCTTCTAAATACTTTTCCATAATATTGAAGTAAAAATGGGATCACCATTAGAAACAATTTATATGGGTACTCCATGAAGTCTCACAGCTTCATTAATATATAGTATTTCTAGGTGTTTCAGTGCTAAATCTTCCCTTATAGTAAGAAAATGTACTGACTAAGTAAGACGATCAATAATGACCTATATTGCATCGTTATTTATATGAGTCGTTGGTAGTCCCATGATAAAGTCCATCGTAATATTATCCCATTTATACTTAGGTATGGGAAGATGTTGCATGACTCCTCCAGGCTGTTTCCTTCCAGCATTCACTTGTTAAAAGACCATACATCTTGAACCAAAATCAGAAATCTCTTTCTTCATGTTGTCTCACCAAAAATGTTCCTTCAAATCTCTATACATTATGGTGCTCCCATTGTGTATAGAGAAAATAGAACTATGAGCATCATCCGACAACTCTATTTTTAGATAAGGTATATTGAGAACAAAAATTCTATTCCCAAATTTCAAAATTCCATCTTCATACACAAATTAATTCAATATCCCATCATTCACAGCTTTAATCTTCTTTTGAAACTCTTCATCACTGGTCTTAGAACTCTTTATCCGTTCTAGTAAAGATGGTTCGACAACCATTTGAAAAAGTATTGAGGTTTCACCTTCCATGGTGATTCCCATATCCATCTTTACTAGATCCATGTATATAGGATCCTTTTCAACTCTCATCTTGTTCAAAATTCTATGATCATTTCTGCTTAAAACATCATACACATTATTTTCCTTCCCCGGGTGGTAGGGTATCATACAATCATAATCCTTGAGTAGTTAAATCCATCTATTTTTCCTCATGTTGAGTTATTTCTGTGAGAAAATATACTTCAAACTCTTATGATCAGTATAAATCTCAAATTTTTCACCATAGAGATAGGGTCTCCAAATCTTCAAAACAATGATTACAACAGCTAACTCAAGATCATGAGTATGATATTTTTCTCATGAATTTTTAGCTATCGTGATGCATAGGAAATAAATCTATCATTCTTTATAAGGACACAACCAAGTCCTTTCTTTAATGCATCACAATAAATAACAAACCCATCATTTCCCGATGGTAGATTCAAAATAATATCATTTGACTAATCTTCTATTCAGTTCTTCAAAGCATTCTTCACTCACTTTTGTCCAAACAAATTTAACCCCTTTACATGTGAGATTCGTTAATGGGTTGGCCAATCGGGCAAAGGTCGAGACGAAACGTCGATAATAACCTACTAAACCAATAAAAATGTGTACCTCAGTTATACTCATCATTTCAGGCCATTCATGGAATCCCTTGGTCTTATAAGGATCAATAGAGATTCCATCTTTAGACACAATATGGCCAAGAAAAAAAATCTTTTGAAGCCAAAATTCACACTTGTTAAACTTCCCATATAATTCATGTCTTCTCAGAGTCTTCAGGATAATGTAAAAGTGATTTTCATGATCTTCATAGAGTTTGGAATATACCAAGATATTATCAATAAATACCACCACAAAATCATCGAGATATTCCATGAAAACTATATTTATTAGATCCATGAAAACAGAGGGTGCATTAGTCAATCAAGAAGGCAATACTGTAAACTCATAATGCCCGTACCTGGTTCGAAATGATGTCTTCAGAATGTCTTCCTATCTCACACACAACTGATGGTATCCAAATCGAAGTTCAACATTTGAAAATTATTGAGATCCATGCAATTGATCAAATAAATCATCAATGCGAGTTAGGGGATACTTGTTCTTTATTGTTATAGCATTGATTTCCCTATAGTCGATACATAACCTCATAGATCCATCTTTCATCTTAACAAAAAGGAAAAGTGGAGAAACACACAGAAAAATAAATACCTTATTAATAAATGCCTCTAGTTGATTCTTTAGTTAAACTAATTCCATAATGGCCATTCTATAAGGGGTCTTTGATATAGGCATTGAACAAGGATTTATATCAACGAAAAACTCAATTTCTCATTCTGGAGGATGTCCAGGTAAAACTTCTGGAAACACATCAACATATTTTCTCAAAATAGGTACATACTCAATTTGAAAATTCCATTCCTCACCCACAATTATTTCATTCTATTCTTCCCAGATAATTGAATTTAGTTGAGCTACTAGGGGTGGATCTAGATAATATTCTTGTGGTGAAGATTTTTCTCTAAAGATAACGTGTTTTTTATCATCATCATCAAAAATCGTTACCTCCTTCTTCTTACAATATATGTTTGCATCATGGTCCAAAATCCACTCTATACCAAGGATTATATATAATTAAATCCTGGGTATTATGATGATATCAGCAGATAAAGAACATTTATATGCCCTAAAGGGAACAGATCCATACAATTTTGTAGCAATGATACTTCCCTTATGAGTTTTAACTGACAACTCCCTTGTCAAATCAAATTAGAAATATCGAATATTATTAGAAAACTAGGGAGATATGATATAATCTGAGGATCCAAAATCAAATAAAGCATTTTCTAAACTTGAGTAAACCATTAAATTTCTGGATACCACGTCTTTCGAGGCTTCAACCTCAGCAGTGGTGACTGCATATGCATGGCCATGATCCCTTGTCCTTTTCTGAGGTAAGTTTCTCTTATGCTTAGGACATTAATTTGCAAAGTGTCCCATTTCCATGCAATTGTATCATTGAACATTGGTAGCATCTTTATTTCCTTTACAATCACTAGATAGATGTTATTTCTATCCACATTTGTAGCATACTCCTTTTCATTTTAGAAAGGCACCAGAGTGCTTCCTTCCACAATTATCAAAGGGTTGAATCAAAATTCTACCATTATTCCTTGTTTCCTTATTTCTTTTCCTAGAGTGTTTAGCAGCTCTCTTCTTCTCTTTATTTTATTTATTGTCATAAGACTTAGAGAATTCATTTTCTATCTTGATAGCACACAAGACAATATCTTCGTATGATGAGAAATATTGTGATACTATTTCTCAACAGGGAAATAGTTTTAAAGCATAAATTAAATGATCAATCTTACTTCTGGGGTTATGTATATAATTTGAAGCATGCCTCGCTAACCTTGTAAATTTAGCCTCATACTTTGCAACATTATTGTCCTCCTTTTGCCTCAGACTCAGAAATTGTCTTTCCATATCCGCTTGATGGTCATGAGGAAAGTATTTTTCTATGAAAATTTCCTTAAATTCTATCCATTCCATATTTGATACTTCCTCTTCATCCTTTGTGTTATGAATCAAGGACCACCGTTGATCAGCATCTCCAGTGAGGCGGTAAACTGCCATGACAAATTTTTCCCTTTCGCTACTCCCCCAAGCTTGGAATATTTTCTCTAAGGAGTGTATCCACTGCTCAGCCACTAATGGATTTTTACTCCCACTGAATGTTGGTGGTTTTTTCCACATGATGTGATCTAACATTGATCAACATGCTGTGGATCTGGGTGCTCTATATGGATAAGGTTATTATTCATAACCTGAGTGAGTTGTCCCAGTATGGTGATTAGATGTTCAGCACCAGTTGCATGACTAGCTCCACTATAATTATCTTGAGTATGAAGGAAATCCCTACATGTAGTGCATGTATTTATATGGTTTCCATTCCATCCACTAGGCACCATTTCTAAACAATGACATATACTAGATTAGTTTATGAATCAAAATATATAATTCCAAACTTCTAAAACACTTAACATAAATTCAATTGTTTACGGACATAACCCACAGTAATTTAAAAATATGTTTTCTTTGAGGAAGTATATACTCATAAACGCTTAATAATTATTTGTAAAGAAAATGAGAATTATCCTAAGCATATCCCTCGGGAGTGTCGTAACCAAGAGTGCAGCAAGGCCTGTTGTCATGCAGCAGTTACCGTTCGAGTCTATCTCAAAGCGGTGTTTTCAGGTTTTACCTCTAGGTACATCTGTCCTAGAGCCAACTCTACCTGCTCGTATCTAGAGAGAGATGTATTGCTCAGAAAATCCACAAAATCTCTACAATACCGAATTTATATGATGTTCTTCTATACTAATCCTCAATGTCAATCTTAGGGTTGTGTTCTCTAATCAGAGTTTATCTAAATCTAGTTTCCAAGGTTTATACTAAACTTCCTCTAATTCCAACTGTAACGCCCCGACCCTAGTTACCTAGAGTCATTGCATTATTACATAACATTGGGATGATCACAAGGAAATCATGTCTCGAAACACTAATCAATTTAGTATTATTGGAAACAAGATTCATACATATGTTCAACTTTATTTCTTGAAAAGAAATACAACACAAATATATTTCATTAGGAACATCCAAGCCTCCTAGATTATGCCGGAAGGTCACTCATAACTAACTTCTTCATATCCTGGGAAAATGAATCACAAGAAAGGGGTGAGATCAACCACATAGTAAGGGTAAGTAACACAGCAGAAAATGACATAAATATTAAACATGGTGAATAATTGAAACTGCATGCCTTTACTAATAATAAACATGAATAATTTTAGGGAATGAATATGAGATGAGTAAATAATTCCATAATAAAACATAATCATGGATATTCTACTAGTCGAATGACCACATGAACCATCAATATTATTTCCATAATGAGGGGATGTATAATGCCTGACATTTTGAAACATTTTGTCAAGGCCTCAGCCAGGACATCTAAAAATGATTAAGGCCTTGGCCAAAAACCATAAATCAAATTGGGAAAGGGCCTCATCCAATTCCAGGTCTAGTTGTCTCATGAGACCTACCAATTCATCGAGGAGCTATAGCGGGATCCATCCATCACTTACTAAGTCCAATACATTCCTCATATGAAAAGTTTTAAACATATCATAAACATTCATATTAAAACTATAATATGAAATGCCAATACTTTAACCATAAACCATGAATGGTATAAAAATAGCACATCCACAGTCAAACATATCACAAATAATTCAATACAATATGCAAGCTTTGTATCATAATAAATCAACTTCAAATAAACTTAAAATTCATCAAAGGATGTTGACATAGATGAAATCAAAACCCTTTTTAGAGAAATATCTCATTCTATTTTGAAATAATTTTAGAGTCACATTATTATAATGAAAAAAATTTATTTTTGAAATATTCTTATATGCTTTTAATGGAAGCTTTGATGATGTTATAACGGTGGAAAATAGCCGCACATGCCGTATAAGTTAAAAAAACATTCTTACCTTAAATTTGTCGAAAAGGTCAAAAACTACCGTATTTGGAAAATGACGGAAAGATTAATTTCAAAACACATAACGGTATAAATGAATTTAACCCATTTTATATTAAATATTAAAAATTATTTGAAATATATTTTTACGAAACATGGATGTGGATGATAAAGAGGTCCCAGTAGATAATTACGTATAAACAACCTCAGATAATGAAACGATTAAGAAATAATCCCCTAAATTGTACTTTTCCTTGGTTGAGGGTAGGATAACCTCTTGTATAATGGTGAAATAATTGTTATTAAATTATACAAGAATCATATACATTAATATGATATCATATATGATCTTTTAACATTGTTTTGTTAATAATATCTTAGTATTATCGTCGTTTCGGGTGTTAACTTACTCGTTTTATTCTATATGTTTTGTTACATAAGTCATGTTTGTTATGGATAGGTTGTATATTATTCATATCTGGAATGACATCAAGTCCTTAAACATTATTTTTAATCATCAAATGAGAATTATACTTGAATGGATGCGATGGTGAATGAATCTCATCGCGTTCGTGGAGACGGTAGTCCGTACATACACACGAGCGAAAATATCATTCTTTTGATATTAAAATATTATATAATTGGATGGTATATCATATATACAGAATAATTATCATTTTATATTTATTATTTACAATAATTAAACTTCATTATTATGTCCATCCAAATAATAATGTATTGAATAACAATTACACCACGACATGGAGACGGTAGGCCGTACGTACGCACGTATGGTGACATGTCATTCAAAGGATGGATAGAATACTAAATATGGTTGTAACATATTTATAATAAAATTAAATTATATATATGATACTGGATTTTTTATTTTACAATGGAAACAATAAAGAAAGACGAAGTTGAAGAAGAAAGGAACTTGAAAAAGGGTGGTGAAAACATTACCTCTTCTTCGGGTTTTTTATTTTGATTTAATCAAAAGGGATCCTTAGGTTGGATTTAAAAATAATGTAAGGCCTCTATGATTAAGGGAGGATATTTTTAAGGGTATTTGGGCAGAGTTTGGCCAAACCAAAAGGCTTTTATGGTATAAATAATTGGATGTAAGTGGTGTCCTTTTATAAGGGGGAGGGGGGCTCTTTAAGAAAAACATAAAGTATTAATTTATAATAAATTCATATTTGGTTTATAATGGCTCCAAAGTGGATTATTAAATTTATAAGGTAGGGATGGGTCGAAATCCTTTCAAAAAATAGATTTTAGATAGGTTTGGGTCACTAAATTAAACATATCATTTATATTTAACTCTTAGATAAATAGTTTGACATTTACCATGTCTCTTTGTATTTTATATTATATGGTTAATAAACATAGCATATACATCCAAAATAACCCCAAGTGGTTAATTAATGATAAAACTATCATTATATAAGTCTCGTGGCCAAACCTTATATTTTTAGGAATTGAATATCAATTAATAATATAATATTTGTTTTAAAAACTCTTTTATGTAAATTTTGACACTATTTGGTGTTTTATTTTTGTGAAAATTATAACAGCATGATTACTTCTAAAAAACATAACTAAATATATAATAACAAGTCATATTAACCTATAAAATAATTTTAATTCATAAAAAGTCACAAATTATATTTATATGGTATTTATATTATCAATTATTTTAATATTTCATTAATTAGGTAATTACTGCATCAGCATTGTGTCATAAATAAATTAAATTATATAATTTCTAAAAATTATAAATAAACTACCATTATGTAGTAAATATTTTTATCTTTATAATGAATATTTATAATAGAATTTATCTTATTTATATCCTTATATTACAAATGTTTTAGTTAATAAGCTTTGATTTTAACTATTTTAACACTTCTTTGAATTAAATAATAATAAATGTCCTAATATAATCCAAGTTGACCTAAATGAAAATATTTTACTCCTAAGGTTTTTTTGGGTCGAGATACACTTTTCCAATATAATTAGGACATGTGTTAGGGTAATATTAAAATCTTTTTTACCCGTAATTACCCTATTTACTTTTAACTGTGGTAAATAAAAGTAAAAAGTTACTATTCACCAAACATTATTTTTATATTATTGAACCAAATTTTACTCCTTGATATTAAACATGTCTCTTGGATTTTCAAATTTCCACTCACAGAAGTGGTAAAATTTGGTTTTATGTGAATTTCCAAATTCTTCTAAGAGCTGGGTAAAAGACATTGAAAAGTTCAATAAAATTTTTATATATCTAAAATTATTCTAAACTAACTCCAAAGAATTACATTGAACATATATATGTATTAGGGATCTATTTTGACCTTAATAAAATTTAAATAAAATAAATAATTATTTAAAAAAATTCAATTTTAAACTATAACTTAGTGTTTTTTTCACTATTCATCAAAAATCAAATGTTTTCAAAAAATACCAAAAATTCACTCTAAGATAATTTCGATATTCCGAATCCAAAAATGAAGTCAATTTTGAAAGATAAAATGTATAAACCTTCATAATGTGGGTATTACTATTCATTACGGCTAGTTTGATTGGTTCTGGTGTGTGTTAGAACTCGATGTTGCGTACAACACACACTACTGTATTAATCAAAGAGAAGCGTACCGTGGAAGCTTGCGGTGTTACACCATGCATGGTGTAGAATAATTACAACATGTATATGTTCCAAGCCTGGTATAAAATATTGTTTTCATGTGTCACTACTTATTGAATTCTATATTTAAATTATGGCATCAATAACTCATTATATCCCACTATATATGAAATAAATCATGAATCCTTGGGAATACCATGCTATTTATGAATTTTATCATGAATCATTGGGCCTTTCACAATCTATAATATTTTTACATGAATAACTTGGTAAATAAGAAAGGATATCACAATATCACATCAAAATGATCAATGGATAATTATGGATATTAATATTTATAATTCAGTTAAACAATTCATTTATCATTTCTTAAAAAACCAACAGTACTCCATTAATTTATGTAATCATGTTAATCCATGGTGGATCTATATCAAGAAGTCACCCAAAACTTATGTCAAACTAAAAAACACTAAGACTTTAGTTAATTAATTAATAATTAATGGGGTTTTCACCCAAAAATTATCCTTAAAACATTTCATACCCAATTGGATCCAAAGAGATAACATGGAATAATCCAATTCATAATTTAATTATTTAGGCGTAAGTAACGTCATTGAAAAAAAATATCAAACATAATTTTCAAATAAATTGACCATACGATTATGGTTGAGACCCCATACTATTAATTGGAGAATAACCAAACATTTTCAGTTGGTAACACCATTGATGAAGAAAGTCATAAAGGTGAAAATATAGACTAAATCAACCCAAATCAATATCATAAAAAAATAGTCCAAGTATTCCACTACCCTAAAGGATAACAGTAGGGAAGGAAGGGAAAACAAAACCCCATGACTTAGTGTGATGAATATCACAAAGGGTTATCTAAAATGGAGGATGGTGCTCCAATATCACTGATAGAAATGTCGTAGGCTGAGAGGTGTAGTAAGCACCAATGTAAAGAGAACATAATCATGCACAATACTATTTAAAACTACTAGTAATGAAATTTCATCGAATGTAAAACCATCATAACCCCATTTATCACATTGATATTTATGCTATATGAAATAAAATTAACATACATCCAAGAATCTTAATTAATTTTCTCTAAAGAAAGATCTTCATCTCCAAACATGCCACATCTAATAATGAATAATGAAAAAGGAAAAACACAATGGAATAAATTTAATGAAAAATCTAAAACATATATATACCAAAGAATGTATGGGATCTCCCAAAATCTAAAACCTATAATATCTTATCCCTTATCGGCTCCAAGAATAAATTTTTGGTCTCTAAAAATAGCTCTACTCACTATGATAATATATCATACTCCTTCTAATATGTATCATGTAAAACACTCCCATGTTTTCACTACACTCAAACTAGATGTACAGTACTTCACCCGAGATACATCTCACTATAGTTTACAGTTTATAACAAGTTTTCCTGATCGGATTCACCAACACAAATCATGATGACCTGAATCAAAACAAAATGAATAGGCTTTGGATAATATCTGTAAATCTAGGACAAGTGAAAGACATTGTGCAAGGAACTGTATCACAGTTGAATGGAAATTTGGAATGACAGTGTATCAAACCAATCAACTATCATATATTTCCTTAAAACCCTAGATATTGTCTTTCCCTATTCCCTGATTTTCTTTTTCCTTGAAATAGGATGCACCTAAAGAAAAAAATATGACAAAAATCAAAATATAGAGTTCATCTCTAATTGTCATCATACCATTAATGCATACACTTCAAGGATAGAAAATGACTCCTGAACTACTAATCCTTCTCAGATGTATCATACACGAGTCTAGGAACAAGAATTAATGAATCACCATCCTCTATCCAACAAAAAAGATAATGATACATCCTTCCATACAAGGAGTCTAAAGGTGCCCTGTGGGTCAAATCTAATAATCTTCTATTATATGAAAACTTCTTTAGTTTCATATGTTGTTCCCAAAAACCACCAAAATTTAAAAAAGGCTCATATCATATCCTACCAACCGTAAAATATTTTTTTAATATTGACCTCAAATTTGGGTATGATAGGACATACTCAGAAAGAAATACAATCCTAGAGCCTTATGAATTTTATGGAAAATTTTTATGTGAAAATAGGATCTATATCTGAAATGGTATTCCCTTGTACATAATTCAGCCTATCCACATATTGGATGTAAGTACTGAAGATCCTCCACTTTTAAGGTATCCCTAATAAGAAATATGTAGGATACGTTATTCATTGGATCCATAATCACCCATAAAACATAGTTTTTATGGGTTATCATGGGTAAATATTACCAAATTTCATAGTTTCATCATCCCACATCCACTTAAGAATATTCATTGGTTTCAAAGCCCCAAATTCCCTCTACTGCCTATTTTAATATGATGATAAGTGAATGAACTCCCCACAAATAATGCTAAATTTTCCTTTATTCCTAAAATCTAGTGATAACTATGGAGATAATGATAAAACATTGTAAAATGAAGATATACTACCATTCTAGGATCATGAAACTCACTCGTCATATCATCAAAAAAGCCCATAAGAACCCATACATAACCATGAAAAAAGAAGAGAATTATCACTCCCAAGAGATCTTCCAGAAAATGTATCCCTAAAATATTGTATGTATCATAGAATTTATCCCATTGTATATAATAAGATTGTGGTCTTTATCTCTTCTAAACACATTGATATAAGAGAAGTCAAAGATAGAGCTACTCGTCCATGAGATTATTAAACATCGATATTAATTTCTCAAATGAGTGATATCATACTCCACTCATTACAATAATATTTTACTACTATGATATACCAGTTTTAGCTTAAATCATTGACAATAATGTTTCCCTTTCGTGGTGTATTAAATAAAATTCAACTTTCATGAGATACTTAAGTCCCCGCCTCCTCCAATAGTTCATGTCCAATTGATAAAATCTATTTTGAAGGCTATTATGGCCCATGTATACCACAAATAAATCAATTAATAGATAATTACTCGAATGACTCACATAATTTAACACTAAATATAACTCCAAATCATGAGTATGATAATTTCTCTAGTGTGGTTTCATCTTTCTTGAGCCATAAAAAACCACTCAATCCTCTAGCCTCAGAAATACAATAAGACTAAATCTATATGAATCCCAATAAGTGGTATATCCTTTAACTAGTATATATAATGTGAAGATAGGTGTTGAGGTAATCATACCATTCAAATCTAAAAAATATCTCTCTTTCCTCAGACCCAACAAAATTCTCTCCCTTTTTGGTCAATCCTGAAAAAAATTCTGGTATAAAGAATATATTTTGATAAAGCACTGATAATAACCATCTTAACACATAAAGAACCAAATTTGAAATATATACTTTTGTTTCTCCAATGATACCATGTATTATGATTTATTTGGGTCTACTAACACTCTATAATATAAGTTTTCATGGCCAAATAAGTGCACATTATTAATCCAAAAACTATATTTGGTTACCTTGTTGTAAATGAGTTGATATCTCAATGTAATCATGATGATGTTAATATGAATGTAATTATAGTCAATATATTTATAGTAAACATATATTTCATCGAAAAAACAACTACAAACATAATAAGTGATGAATAATCTGGTTTATCTAGTCCAGGAATATAACATGTGCATTGGTCAAACCAAACAGAATAAATATGAACTTATATAAGCCATAACTACAAACATGAGGAAGTACAAGGAATTTTTGATTATATAACTATCAAATTATGTTTTCTTGATATCATAACAATATTAGAGTAGATATTATCACATATTAATTGAAAAGGGATTTCATCAATATGTAGAAGAGGAAACTAATTCTTCAATGTCTTATGGTTCAATCCCAGATTATTTACCAATAAAAAATGATCCATTATCCATCTTGTAGAAGTGAACTTTATAACCCTTAGAAGATTTATTTGGTCATATTAAGCATTTACCTTCCATATATTCCAAGTAAATATTCAACTTCAAATTCTTGGCTAGTTTCATTTTATATAGTGTTATTGAAAATGGCATCGGTTCCTGAACCAACACAATTGTAAACTAGATCTCTCTCTTAGGTTGTAAGACATGCAATTTTTTTGAAAATCATCCATAATATAGTATACCTCTGGAAGAGAAGAATAATTCTTCATTCCATCATTATCTAGAGAAAGATAGGCTATTGGGGTGTTGAGACAATCTAGTATTCTCTAATTTTACACTACATGAACGTCATAAAAATCCCAGCCACCTTAGTGAGAATAGATGCATCCTTATAGAGATATTAAGTTAAATCTCTACAAGCACAAGTCAACATGTACCCAGTATAAAACTAGCTAATCCATGCCTATAATAAAATTAAAACCAATCATTTCAAGCAAAAACAGTTCCCAAATAAATGGTATACACCAAACACAAATAAGCATGACCTGTAACATTTGATATTATCTAAACACAATCCCAGTTTTCTATTGATGATGAAAATAACATACAATATTTCTATATCCAATAACAAACCATTTACAAATGTTTGGAAAAAAGGAATCAGATTCCCTTATTATAAAAGCATAACAAAGAGAAAATGGTATAAGAATTGTACCTTTGATGTTAAAAGTTCAAGAATCCACACTAGTTGTAGTAGTCTAAATAATAATCATCTAACCAGACCATATAACCTGGAATACATATATAATCCTCATTTATATTTCATCTACATCAAACTTATGTACCATCACTTGGCTTCCACATCCTATACCTCAACCCGAATGTGCCATGGAACTCTAGCTACCTTCATTTCAGGGAGTTGTAGAGTTATTTATAGATTATGTTACATGTTGTGATCACCATACATGTATCTAAATATTTATAAACATATAAAACCTCTTAAGGTGTCCCATTATTCTACAAGTAGAACACACTAAAGAGGGTTAAAAACACTAATCCTGTTTGTGGATTATCTTTCCACACTCATAGAAATACAGAAGAAGATGAACCTGATATAGATTTCCAATTCCCTGAATAATTTTTCAATATTTTATGTTCTAAAATCTCTCACAGTGATGATTTATTCAACTAGAATAATATTTACTAGCTCGTCCTACTAAAATATCCTAGAAACTACATGGGGCCTCCCTTATATTCCATACTGTGTTGAGTTCTCAATTCATTACATATAAAAAAATTCATACAAAAAACATTAACATGTTACATAAAATCAATGTGATGCCTATACTAAATATTTATCACCCTACCTATATCACCAGCTTCCAAATACAGTTCTAAGAGGAGAAATTTTGGTGAAATGTTCATCATAATTCTTGACTAAAATTACCTCTTATATCTGGTGCATAAACTCATGGGAATTATAATCCATTAACACCTTTATATTGAAATGTGTTATGAACATTTTATTTATTTCCTTCTAAGATAGATCAACATAATTCTGATCATTCTATGGAATATCCCACCAATTATTGGTCGTCCTCAATGAATATATGTACTATGCTTCACCATCCTATATTTTGGTGTCTCTAAATTCAAAATTTTCATTAGGTATGACATGATCTATAACTATGATTCCTATTGGAATCCCTCTCTATTGATCATAGGTAAATGTTACAACTAGAACACTCTTGTGAGCTCATACATCGATGGCAAGGTGAAAAAAATATCTTTTTCCATCGATCGCATGACCCTTAGGATGTTTTAAAAAAGGCAAACATCCATTAATCTTTAGGATCTACATGACGCTCTAGATCCTATATGATATCATAATTAGGATTTCCAATCTCTCGATTCTATAAATGATGACAATGAGGGGAAATTTTCTCTACCCGTCAAAAGAAACTCCTTACAACACTATTCATAACAACAATGTCTAACACAATAGAAGACAACAATAGATAACCACCTCCAAATGACACTATAACCATGGATTAATTTTTTTTTAGAATCATATAAAATTTCATTTCATTCCATTTATTACAAATAATAGTTATCTTTTTTAATTGTTCCATCATGTATGTATATATCACATTTAAAAAATATGTCCCAATAATGAACAATGCATGTTAATGTAAATCACCATGTTCCTATCATGATACAATAATTATCATCACATTGCATAACTATCCATGAGTAAAAATCTCAAGAAACTATAATATCATTAGAAAAAATCTTCACATAACATGTGAATTACCCTAGGAGAAATAACATAATTTATAACAATAAAAAATTATAAACAACAATCCATATCTGGGAAGTCTGATTTTTTACAGTACATTGGTTGGATACTCTCTTGATCATAGTCATTATAAAATCCTGACATATTCTAGTATGATTTCTATGTTTCCCAAACATCAAAGAAATATAAAAGAAAACTATCTTGGATACCGCTTTGTAATGTCCCCAAATCTTGATATCACTCATTTTACTGAAACATGTTAGTTATGGGACCCCAATCATGCCTCCTTGTATACCAGAGGTTACTTACAAGAAAATAGAGTGTGACAAGTATAGTGGGGACGCTAAACCTAATAGTTACAAAGTTATAACCCAATGTGATAATCATATAAAAATGAATATCAAATTATTAGAGATAACAGAAACAATACAGATTAATAGAGAACAATAGACACTAAATTCCAGATGAATAATATAATAAATAATAAAATTATAATTTCATTACAGGCTGAAATATTAGTAAATTTTAGGATAGAAATTAAAAAAAATCACAAGTATACTGAAAAAAGTATAAAAAGACCCAACTCTCATACCTCATTCATTGGATGTGTCCAATCTTCAGCCCATCCAGAAAGAAAAAATCAATTCCATTATTCCTCATCCTTAACCAATCATGTATCCATGAAATATTATTTGGTACCAAATAGTGTCCCAAATAAGGAGTGTGTATTACTCAATAGGTTGACACAACCATTTATAAACAAAACTAATTTGATAATAAGTTCATAGAATAATGGATCAATAATGTGTATTAATAAAGAAAAAATTTTAATTAATACTAAATAAACCAACTATGGGATTATTTGAGAAAATAAATGATCATGTATCTTGACAATGCCAACCCAAACTACATAACCAGGGGAAAACATAACATTCATCTGTATTATGATATAATTTGTCTTATAAGTTCTCAAAACCATGTTTACCCTTACTATATAACATGGTATAAATCAACCAAATTAGATTCAAGACCACTAAATAATTATTTAAAGATAAATGAAGGTTGATACTGGTGTATAATCATAACAGTATATATTAGTGACAAGTTCAATACTTAAGAATTTCAATATGAGTGACTAGGGATATTCTTCTGTATAATCATTGGAGCATGAAACACTATAAATTTCCCACTATATAATAATTACAACATGAATCTCATGGAATACACCGCAATATAATAATTACAACATGAATCATTGTTCATATCCTGCTATATAACCATTAATGCATGGATCACTTGTAATTTCACCAAGGGTATCACTATATCACATCATAATGCTCATAGGTTAATTATGGAGATTTCCATTTATAGTTAAGTTAAACATTTAATTTATCATTTTATTATAATATAATAAAATTCTAGTAATCTCAATAATCAAGCCATGCGAAGGTTAATCGATATCAAAAATACATCCAAAGATCCATATCATATTAAATATACATTAATCTATTAGTCAATTCATTTTTAATCATGAGTTTTTGTCACCCTAACTGTATCCATAAGAATGTTCATAAACAATTGAATGTAATGGTATTTCAAGGAATAATACAATTAAATATTGAATTAATTAAGTGCATGTAATATTGGCGTAATGAAAATATTTCACATACTTCGTAATTAAACACAAAAAGTGGTTAAAGTTTAGAATGCCAACCATTAATCGATGATTCACATAGAACTACTCAAAGGGTAACACTAATGGGGATGAAGATGAAGAAGATTAAGAAAAGTACCTATATTAAGTATGGTAAAGATAACTACCAAATGAAGTCCATTGGATCCATTACCATAATGAAGGACAATAAAAGAGGAGGGGAAAACCCAACACAAATACATGTTAGGGATTGATTGAAAAAATAGGATATCTAGAATGGAGGATGGAACACCAAAATTTCTTGGATAAATACCCTAGGTCGAGATGATTAAGTTGTATTAATGGAATGATAAAAAAATCAAATAAAAAACCCTTTAAGACTATTGGTCATTATATTAAGTGGAGTTTAACTCTTTTACTTGTCGTGTATTTATTTTTAGGGGGTTATGAAAAGAAACTCATTGTATCAGTTGAATTTTTTATTTCATAAAACATTATTGGTGATGAAACACTTAGAAAAAATGTAACAGCTTCACACCCTATACTATTTTCATAACATATCTCTGGTAGAAATTACAAGTCATGTAATAACTTTAAATAACACGGAAATACCTTATAAATAATTTCCATCACTATTACCTACATTAATATCCAAACCATATCCATATTCTTCCAAATAGTGGAATAACATTATAATAAAATTATACACATTTATTTCTAGACTCTATTTTTTAAAATAAACATTCCTCATAGACCATTCAGTCATATTAACTCATGAAATCACTCTATCTCTAAACAAGAATCAACCACCATTGATTAATGGCAAATTAAAACCCCAATAGAAGATATTTATTGCAATAAAATAAAATATTAAAATACAAGAAAAATGATGGAATCATATATAAAAAATAACAAAACCATATAATGAAACGTGGGAACATTTCATTAGGATCCATTTTTAAATAATCTTGATCAATTAAAAATACATAAGATTTATTTTCATGGAAAATCAATAAAACTATCAACAAGAAAATTATTTTCACTTAACAATCCTTAAATACGATTAATGGAATTTAGAAAATATAGGATATGAAAAAAAATCTCATAAAGGGATATAAAAATAAGAAACTAGTTATTTAACTAAAATGCATAAAAATCAATGTAAAATCATTATCTTTAATTTTATTTAATAATATGTAATAAAACATCACCACATGGGAAAAACATGATTTTTCACAATTAAATCCTTTAAAACCCATCACAATAAAATCATGAACAGTTTATAAAACAATGAGTATCATATTCAGAAAAACAATTCAAACCCATTCAATTTAAATAACTATACAGAAGATATCCAATATAATTCTCAAGAAAACATAATCATTAACCAATTCATTAGAGATCTATAAAGCGGCACACCCTTCATTTAAATTTTACCGATATCACTGATTTTTAGTATCTATAATCGGGTTTATCCCTACCTATATGTTATATCAGGATCACTCATGAGCTATAGAGTAGATCAAATTTTTATATAAGACATATCAGGATCACCCATTTTTATATATTTATAATAGATGATATGATGAATAAATCATTTTATTATAAAAATATTTTATTTATAAAACCAATTTAAAACCATATGCTAAAATGATTTTAGATTTTTGTATTCTTTATTTATTAAAATATGCTTTTCCATACCAAAATACCTAGAAAATGTGAAATAAGGTTTATCATTAATGAACATATAAAAGCCTGTAAATTTTTCCCTACCAAAAAATAGTTATGTTAGTGCAATAAGTCATTTTCTCAATAATTATTAATATAACATCATTTATTTTAGTATTTGTAATGAAGGTAAAAATTTCAATACAAAGAATACTTTTTGAAAATCATTGAATAAAAGAAAAAATATTCCACTATAAAACAATCATGTCCATAGTAATATCACTTTAAAAACATGAACATGTCCAAAATATACAGTTTTATTGAAATCAATATAAGTGGGGTTTTTTAAGAAAACCACCCTATCAATTTTTAAGCATTTGAAAAATAGTCCTTTTTAAAGAATTAAATTAAGTAGAACAATAAATAATATTATGACAGGTAAATTAAATATATAAAATTTCAAAGTGGATATATATAAAACTCAGAAAAAATATTATCATATAAAATTCAAATATTAATTAATGGAACGAAAATAAATATGAAGAACCTTACCTTAAGTTAGAATTTTCATTTTTATTATTTATCATCATAATTAAAAAAATTAGTTTGTTGATTACTTGTTTGAAAATGTTTTTCAGGATTATTTGTTATTTTTATATGTCTTATTACCATGATACATATAATTACATAATAAATTTAATTTATGTCAGTTATATTAAAGATATTTAGTTTATATTTCCAAAACAACCTCCACAAGTTAATAAATTTCCAACGAGTTTATTATTCAATGTCTCTAAAAATGATGAAATAATGATCATATTTACACATTAATTATGTGATTGTACTAGTCATGAAATTTGATTTCATATCCCATTTGATAGAAGTGGATATGGATTTAGATTATTCATTTAACATTATAACATATCATTGTATTTTATATGTTGGTGATATTATATAATCAAAACATAAGATTTTTGGAAGGATTTGTAGGATGGAAGAATATAAAACTCTCGATTATGTATAACACATATTCTATAGAAAACCACCTTAGTTCTGCAACAAAATCCATTATGTAATAGATTTATTGTAAAAAAATGGAATTTAAATCATTGGTTATAAATAAATTATGGTATATTAGTAGGTATTGTCCAATAAAATATTCATTTAAGGTGTGATGTAAAAATGATATGGGGTGTAATTTTATAAGTGAGGTGAGTGACACACATGTAATTTTTGAGAAGAAAAAGTTGTACCTATATTTTTAATAATGGAAAATCTCCAATATGAACCACTTTGTAGACTCATTGGTGATAATGTCAAAAAATTACCTTTAAAACATTATAAATCCTTTTAGAAAATTTTAACCCAAATCATTTTGATTTAATCCCCATGTAAACTTATTATAAACATAGATGTTATAATTATTTTAATCTATTGTAAAAACTTATTATGGTATAAAAAATTAAGGTGTACCTATTAGAGGATATAAATTATTATTATTCCAAATATATAATCCTTTTTTATAAATACAAATTTCCAAATTGGAAATTTTTAATTTAAAATAAATCCCACAGACATGATGAAAATTCATGTTTTCAAAAAATATATGCTATAATATTAACTCTATTAGTTTAGAAAATAATTATATGATATTAAATACATATTTTATAACATATAGTCTTTATATTTAAATTAATAAAATTTTCATTACGTGTTTTTTAAATAAATTTCAAGGCCAAACAATATTCACTTTTTAATGGTTTTTAGTGAAATTATGTTCTTGAACCCAAAAAAATAAAAAAATACCGTAAAAATATGATTAAAATGAAATTATGTGGGGAAAATATGACTAAAATAATATATATTTTAATTTAAACCATATTAAAAAAACAATGGGACTTTTAAATTAATTAATATATTAAAAATAAATGACATTTTTACAAGAATTGGTATTATTTTCTATTCACTAAAGGATCATTATTATCGAGAAAAGACACAAAATGTCACACTATGTCAATTTTTTTTATTTTTATTTCAATAATAATTTTCCTAATAAAATATAATTTATGAAATTTCAAAAAATATATTATAATATTTCGCACAAGAGCAGTAAATTTTATTTATGAAGAAAACATATTTTTGAGGGATATAATTGCATAAATGAAAATTTATTGATTAATTGCTATGAATTTGACAATAATATATAATGTGCATGATATATATATATAAGTTATATAATATTATTCATAATTTCTAATTTTACAAATATATTATAATGGTCATCTAATTAGTATGATGATTAATCTTGGTGTTTTGCGGCAAAGGTTCTATCGAATTTTTTTTTATATTCTAAAATAGAATTGTGTCACATCCCCCAAAACTTATTTAATAAATTGTGTTATCATAATTTTGAAATTATAATCAAAACCAAAGGATATACATTTTAAAATAAATATTTCACAAATACATATCATATATATGGTAAATAAAACATCCTTTTTATAAGGGATAAAATGATATATAGAGGTATATGGAATAACACATACTATGTTTCCAAATATGAAAACGTAGGTTTGAAGTAAAAATTTGGACATAGAGAAAATTAATAATGTCTAAATAATAATGGTTAATGATAGAGAAAAATTATCACCAGAAAGCGAATGATCAATAGAATATTGTGGACCTCAAAACCATAAACTGAAGAGGTTTGAAAAAGTTAATTAATTTCACCGAATGATGTTAATATCATATCATGTTGTCTCAAGACCCGTTTCTTAGGTGTTATGTAATTCTATTACCATTAGGACTAAATGAATTAAGATATTTGATTACATTTCTATTCCAATTCCCCCAATTAATCATTTTCTACTCTTCTCTAATATTTTCTCAAACGATTAGTATCCAATATAAATCCTTGATTCATAATGATCTAAAATTAACATATAATGGATTAGATAATTCCAAAAAGTATAATGACTAATTCATACTATCTTTAGATATTATCCACAACTAAGATAGTTTTCTAAATGTGGGATTTTCCCCCAATTATACCGATCATATACTGAAATAACAATAATATTCTATTCAGCAATTCACTTTTCAATATCATATTTATCTTGACCACAAAATATATGATCCAAAATAAAATTTGTTAGTATCATTAAAATAATTTATATAAAATCATGATTTTATACAAACATATTCATAACATTTGATAGTGACATGTGTTGCACCCTTGTCACCTATTTGTTGCAGGTTCAATCCCAATGACATTGCTAAATGTGATAGGTTGTATCCTTGCCTTTAATCCATATTTATCCATAAAATATCATCATTATAATGTTCCCAACAAACATCATATATGTCATTAAATTTAATTGTAATAATCAATGATCATATAAACACTAATGGTTATCAATATTCTAAAACTTAGGTCCACTAAAATTAAATTCGTACATCACATTAAACCAAATAATTACAAATATATAAACCCAAATAACCATATCCTGAAATTATATTATTAACATTAATATCTCATCACTTGAACCCAAAAATGGTGTTCCAAAAACATATAACTTGTGACTAACATACAAAAATTACTAAGCAACATAGATTTGTCACCACTCTACAAGTTGTTCCAATATCAACTATAACAGTTGAAAATGATTTTTTTACCATTTTATTTCAATAAAGGATGAATTTCACTTAGATTAAGCAATATTAAACACAAATTTTAAGTATTTCCCAAAAAAATGTTGATAAAACCTATCATAACTGACTTAATATCTATTATACCATTACTTAATTATTCAATGATATTATTTTCTGTCACAAACCCTATAACCAATCATACCAAACTGAAAACACATTTTAGATACTGACAAATATTGTCCATTTTTTTAAAACAAATTTTCCAGGTTTAGGGATTACCACAAAAAATTTTATTGGTTACTTGTCCATTTCATGCCAACTTGACAATTTTTAAATCTTGTCATCTGATTGCACATAAGTGTTCAAGAACTCTATATTAACTTTATCAGCATAGGAAACAAATTTCTCATAAATTTTAAAATATTGTTCATCGAAAGCACCTCATAAACATGGTTTCAATATTTTCTAAAATCTATTAATTTTACGATTACTGTTGCTAATTAAATTTGGAACATACATATCTAATTTTGTTATATTTTCCTCTTTTGAATCTATATAATCTATTTAATTTTCCCGTTATTCCATGAATTTTTTCTCATTATTGAGTAAAACAAACCAATAGAAATATTTATTAAGTAATATATTCTAAAATTTGTCTCATTCTCGGGAATAAATATCATCTTCACTAAGGCATTGATCCATTATTCCATACCAATGAATTAGATGATCCACTGATTAATGATGATTAGTTTCTAATAAAAATATATTCTATCATTGTGTTCCTTTATTGTAGATCAGGATTTCATGTTCCATTGATACCACCACCATTTATAGCTTTTATCAACTGATTGAACATAATAAAAACTATTTTTTCCAATTACAACCATATCAGGATACTGATTTTGAAAGATATTTTTCTCTCATTACCTTCCCACTAAAACATACTTTAATCTTCTATGGGAAATTATTTAAAAAAAATATATGTTAGAATAGTCATCATGGTAATCTTAAAATTATCTATCATTTAAGAATAACCATAACCTAAACACCTTCAAAGATAGGCTATTAAAATTATTCTAACATCTATTATTGTCTAAACCAACCATTGATACAAAATATAAGGATCCAACATTATACTTAACTATAATTATATATTTAGTTAATAATTATCTGAATTTGACATTAAATATCTTATTAGTATTATATTTTTATATAATTAATTCATAACTCATATATAACTATACAATATTATACAATGTTGAAACTTTTGACCAATGTCTATTTTCCCTCATATAGATATTTTAAAATAACTTAGGATTTATTTTTATGAAAAATATTCAGGACATTTTACATGGATTCATCTTTTCACTTACCGATCTTTAAATCCTATAAAAACTATCTAAAAAATTTGAGATTAGTATAAAAATATCACTAATGTATGTAAAAATGAGAGAACCATTAGTCCAATGGGAAAAAATAAAACCCATGAAAAATCCTCATCTTAAATGATCATGTTAATAGTATGAAAAAAAATTCTCAAGAAAAGAACACCAAATTATTTCTCACTATAATCCTTTATACCAATAGAAAACAAATAAAATCTTGTTTAGGAAACATATATAATCATATTCATATAACCTTTTCAAAATCCAATCAACTATAATTACAAAATGGTTGACTTAGTATAAAATTCTATTTATAATTTGATTATAACCCAATGATTTACATATCAACAATGGTCCTCATAGATATCATATGATATGTGGGGCTAAAACGTATTGCAGGATCTATAAAGGGTTACAACACTTTATATAAGACATAGTCGTCTCACACATCAGTTGCAATGGGGCACAACCAATTGTATAAACATCATTTCTCTCACATATTTTTAATAATATGATCATGTACCACATTAGGAATAGAAAATTTTATTATTTTACTTTTTCATGATAAAACAATTTTTGATAAACACTTTTGATCTTATTCATAAAAAATCATTCCTATATTAAAATTTCCTTATCGTTTAAAATCCATTTTCAATAACAAAATACTAAGAAAATGGGAAATATGGTACTTCTTTGAAGAAATTTTTAAATAATGAAAAAACCCAAAATTGATGTAATGGTTATAGTGGGGGGAAATTCATTTCTACTGTGTAAATTACTATATTGGATTCATTTGTTTATTTTTAATTAAATTAGTACATTCCATTAAAAGATTACTTTATGGGAAAAAATTTAAAGAATAAACTTTCCTCAATAAAACTATCATGTTCATAATAGATTAATTTTTACATATTTTATTCAAAAAAAATAATTCTATAAGGGATACATTAAAAGAATAAAGTTTTAAGAAAAGTCCCTTATCACATTGGAATCATTTTAATCATAATAACAATTAATTAATAAAATTAAAAACAATTAAATACCATCACAATTCATAAATTGATGATATTAAATGTCAATTTTTTTTATATACCCCTTATAAAATAATATAGGGTCATTACATCCAAATAAATCTCCATGAATGGAAATTGAGATGACATCCCTTACATCGAATTCGATTAAACATGTTCGTTAATTATATCCTAAAAAATAAAATTCTGTTAATCAATTAATTTATTAATAACGTTTTTCAATTTTATTATTCCCTTTTAATTTCAATTATAACCATGTCTCTCACAATTACGTAATCAATTAATTTCATGTAATATTTTTTGATGATATAATTCTTATATGACAAAAACAACTTCGACAGTCAACTATTAGACCAATAGTTAATTATGTAACATATCTAAACTAATATTAATGAAACAATGTCATATTTTTGGAATATATATACTCTTAATATCCATCATTAACTACGGTTAACAAAAACAAACTTGGCTATGATCATAGAGATGGTAGGATGTACATGTGCATGAGTAATGTTACCTTTTTTCAATGATCATTATGGAATGAATTTGTATATTTTTTACCATTATATAATTATATTAATAAAATAATAACCATATTGTTCCATTCGAAATACACACACACAAATATATATATATATATATATATATCTATCATCAAAGGTATTTAGGGATAGAAAAAAACCACATCGTTTTGTTGAGGTGGTGGTTCGCATCTACGCATAATGGACTTTACCATTTTTTGTGTAAAAAATGGCACACTATTTTTTAATAATGATAATTATTTCAATAACTTATAAATATTTCATTTATTATACATATATTCAATGAAATTATATTAATTACTTTCAATGTATAACGTTAGTAAAAAATGAATCAAATTTCTGTGAGAGGCGGTAGTCTGCCATATAGAAAACCCAAGTTATTGTATCACAAAAAAAACTGAATTTCAGATGTTATATGTTAAATCATATTTATATAAGTATAATTTTTTACCAATATCATATTTATAATTTAAATCCATCATTATAATTTTTTTAAGAGAATATTATAGAAAAAATGGCATTGGTGTGCAATATGATAGTTTGTCGAACAGATGAATGATACTCTCATATCACATGTTATGAAAGTAGAGATTTGTTGAGGTTATTATATGAAAATTGCAAGATATTTTAATATGGTATATAATAATGTTATTATCAAAAAATAGATAATATTTATAGGATGTAGAAGAAGAAATAAAATAAAACCCTTGGTTCGATGTGATACATCTTCTTCAAACAACCTATATAGTTAAAAACCAAAATTCTTATTTGGATTGATTTACAATAAAAATAAAGGTTATAGGTCATTTTTATATGTTTTGAACATATTTTATTTTGTATTAGCTGAGAGACAGGGCATTGATGATTATAATAAGAGAGGAGAGGCTATCACGTTTTATAAATGATGTGAGTGGCACACTTATATTTTTGAAAAAAACTATACACATGTTTTATATGTGGAAATATTGTCAAAAATTAACCATTATAGATAATTAAATATATAGTTAAAATAGTTCTATAAAATTAAATTTTGGACCATTTTTTATCCATTTGTCCCATTTCTTTTAATATTTACCCATTTTCACCTTGAATATAGTAGTAAAATTTGGTTGTTTTAAATATTAAAAATGGTGACTAATTGTTTTCAAATTTTTATATATTATTAATTATTCTGATTAAGAATTTTATAATCATTTTACCAAATTAAATTTTCAAAACTATAAAGCTTTACATTAAAACTAATCCCATAGACTTTTTGACAATGAGGGTGTTCAAGTACTGTATTTTTTACTTAATAGATGATTCTATATTTACTCTAGGATAAATAATAATATTTTTTAAATATAAATTACTTTTTCAATGATATATAATATACATATATATAATTAATTTCATTCATCATTATCAGATGTTATAATTAATTAAAAAGAAGAAAAAATTTTCCCTTTAAAACTGTTTTCAAAAAAACTTGTTTTTGAACCCAATAAAAACAAATATTAAAATGAAATATAAGGTTTATTAAAATGTAATTGAGTGGATTAAATATTAATAAATAATTATTATTTATTTTAAAGTTAAATTAAAAAACTACTGGGGCATTTAAGCTATATAATTTAATAAATAGAGTATATATTTTTACTAAATTAGGTATTTTTCTGTATTTAGAAAAAAAATTAATATTTTTTATAAACTCCCTATTATTAACCCTATGTAATTTTTTATATTATTATTTACTAAATATAATTTTATTTTACTAAATAAATGTTCTAATTTTTATCAAATTGATTATAATAGTTTCTCACAAAAGCGAAAAAAATCAATTTTGATGAAATCATTATTTAATAATACAATTAGTCTACTAAATATTTACTAATTATTTTATAACAATTTTCCATAGTTTATAATGTGTAGGTTATAAATATATATAATAAATTATTTATTATTATTCATACAAACTAATTTTATGGTTATATTATAACATTTATATATTTTATCTGTTATTTATGCTATGTGTTTCAGGTTGAATATCTTTTCAAATATAGTTTTCATTTCTAAAATCAGAAGGTGTCACACATGGAAAATTAAATTTTCACGATAAAAACATCAACCATGTATTTATATGGTGGTCCCAAAAATATCAGTCAATCCCAATGCCCATGTAATTTTCATCACACCTCGTTAAATCATTACAGATACTAAAAATTAGAATAGTTCATCATCATCATCAATATAATTTGAATCTATTATTAGAAATTTTCATGACGATTCATTATGAATTATTAACTGTAGCATTAAAAAATAACCATTTAATTAAATAATGTTATAGAGGATTTGGTAATAATACAATGGTAGTTTTTTTAAATACTAGACCACAAAAAAATAGAATGACCATCATATTTTATTGGAATCATGGAAAATAGAACTAATGTTTTATTAAATAATTTATTTCCTTAAAATAAATTATTATCATCCATCACTCATTACCATTTTTCATTAACATTATTGAGATAAAGAAAATTATGAAAAGTTAAAAATAATATTTTTATACTAAAAATATTAATATTTCCAAAATAAAAATTAATGTTCAAATTAATATCCATAAAATTTATTTAATTTACATAAATATTAGAGATTTGATTTTAGTTAGTATAATTATTAAATTATTATAAATATAATTTAACCATTATAATTTTTATAATTGAATTATATTTTTATTGTTGATTTATTAAAGGAATTTATATTCTATATGATTTATACCTTATTCCATGTAAAAATATATTTCTAGAAAAATTTAAATCATCCATATAAAATGATAATAAAGAATGAAAATTTATTATTGTTATACATTCATTAATTTTATGATTATATACGAATTTTTATCAAGGAATTTATATTTTTAAATATTTATGTATGGTTTCATGTTACTCATAATTACGACGTAAATAAATTCTATAAGAAATATTAATAAGATTAATTAAGACTAATTTTCATGTCAATTAATAGTATGATAATGGTATTTTTCTTATATTTTAAAAATATTTGTATTACTAGGTTAATTATATAACTCCCACGTTAACTATGACATCCATGAACAAGCACACCTAGATGTGGTGCTAAAAAGATAAAATTTACATTTATGGCTCGATACAGATGATTATGACCCAATTTTTTCCATCCAAACCATATTAAATAAAAACTAAATATAGGGTCCCCCACAAACACAAATACATTTTCAGTTTAGAGAATTGTGGAAAATACTTTACTAAATAATATCCATGAATTCAAGTGATTATTCATCACATTATACTAATATTACTATATATCTTAATTTCTTAAACATCTCCTATAAAAGTTGACTCATTAGAATCATTTCTATACACTAAACACTTAATAATTATTCTTTATGACCTAGGAAAATAGAAACATATTAAGGGTGGGATAAAATTTTCAATCAGGGTAAACCTATACATTAAAATTTAATTTACTACATGATAATAAGTAGATAATAATGGTATGATTTCATAATCGAAGTACATGATTATAATATTAGAATATTAATATGCATAAATACATGTATCACTAATTACAAATCATGGAATAAATATTTATCATTATGCATAGTTATAATAATAATTAATCACAAGCCATGAGATTTCTATCTTGATCAATGAAATCATTAAAACCTATAAAAATGATAAATAAATTTTGATGGTATCATGGAAAATTATTTTTATAAAACCATTACGGAACCCTTACAGAGCCCATATAAATGGAATAACGATATGATCAACTTTCATACCCAATTCATCTAGGCACACCCTTTTTATAATATTTTTAAAGCGTAACCATGATCTATAATCCCTATAAACACATTTTAAAAGCATTACTAGAAAAATAACATAATTAATGTATATAAATATTGTATCTATGAAAAAATTAAAAATAAATATCCATTATTCATTTTAAAACATCATTATCATGTGGAATTGAAATTTGATCCATGAAGATATCAAAGTATATCAAAATAATGTATGAGGATGTTATCAATATAACATTTCAATAAATAATTATAAGTAACATCATAGTTTTTGATGTTGATGAATGGGAAATACTATTAAAATATCATTAAAAAATATTCTTTAAAAAACTTTTCACAATGATTAAAAAAATTTATCTCATATAATATAAAAAATTATTTTTATAGATCACATGGAAAATTTCTTGATAAAACATTTAATTCCATTTTTATACCATTTCATGAAAATGTAAATGATTTTAAATTAGTAACGAACAACTATTCTTTGATAATAACATTTGATACAAAAAAGTAATATTAAAATCAAATAATGGTCATGATGGTGTAAACATTAGATTCATGATGATAATGAAAATAAATAATTCTTTTAAAACAATTTTTATAATGAGTATAAGGTGAACCATTTGAAATCACAAAGAAATACATATTCTAAATGGTAAAACAAGCACAATAACCTGGAAAAATAGTTTTAGCAAATTTTTTTTTATTATGAACATATTACAAAAATATTTCTGAAAACATTATTATATAAGTGAAATATATTATATATAAAAGTCAATACAAGATTAATATCACTTAAAAATGGCTATCTTGATGACTATTTTACTAATAAGGGTGGAAATGGAGACAAATAATGTTAAAAAATCCAAAAAAATGTATATAGAATATATGATGACCATGAAAATAAGCTCATATGATTTCTTTCAAAGTAACACTGAAAATAAAAAAAATCAGGAAATAAAAGAGAATGTAACCTAATGATTTTTCAACTCTTGTAACTCATTAATAATATGTTCCAATAAATAATAAAAATATTTGAAATTTTCATATCATCAGTTTAAGTAGATTCATTAAAATTCATGTCAAATTTATATTATATACAACTCATAAAGTTATATTTTTTTTATAACATAACATGTGTCTAATTGAATACTATTTTAGGCATGAAACCATTTCAATGATCATAAGGTTCAAACAAGAATTAAAAAATTAGTTAATTATGATAATATAATATAAATCCACAAAATAATATAAAAATAAAACATTTAATAATATTATATATATATAATATTATTATATCAATGGAAATGAATAAATAATAAAACCCACAGAAAATAAATTGATTTGAGGAATTTTTTACAACATAGAATATTTAATGTCAGCACCAATTGAATGAAATAATTAAATTTATGGCATAAAATAACATTATTTATGATATAATATTATTATAACATCTAAAATGGGATGTGTATGCTCCATAAAAAGTAAAATAGGAGAATAAAATTGAAATATAAACCAATGAAGAAAAAATAATTTTAAATACCTTACCTCAAGTATAAATATTAATTAAATATCCTTTAAATCATATATATTAATCTTATATCCGTATTTTGATTTCATAATTACATATTAAATGACCAAAACAATATATATAAATCATTTATTTTATATATTTGAATAAAAATTTTAATTACCTACTCAATTAACTCCATAAAATGTGTTCTAAAAACGTTCAGTTTAATGTTTCAAAATGGCCAGGTGTATTAACTAAGGAAAAAGAGGCCAGATTTTCATTATCTCCAGAACAATAATCATGAAATAACTGTCATTTTTATAAAAAAAGTTATAATATTATAATAATCTATGATAAATGTTTCTGAAAAATTAACTATGTTTTAATCATTTAGACGGTAGGTTGTACCTACATAATGGAAAAATTTCCATTTTACAATAATCATTTTTGAAAGTAGATAGTTGTTGTTATATCATTACATAATGATCATAATATCATAATAATTACATAATTTATTTTAACATTTTAATATATATCATCCAAGTGACGTGGTTATGAAAAAAGAATCATATCGCATTATAAAGTTCGACGTCTTCAATCAAAAAAAACAAAATTATCATTTTTCACTCAGTGGAACATTATGAAAAAATTGATATGTTATATTTTTGTAGTGATAAAAATTTTGGTAATATGAAAATGTTGTTATATAAATAACATTTATTCATAAAATATATCATTACTACCTTCAATGTAAACCATTACTGAATATGAATCGCAATACTTCCGGAGACAATAGTCCATTGTACACCGAAGTGAAATTATTGTATCATCAATGGACTATAAAGTATAAATGAATGTATGATATAAAAATTAATGAAATATAATTATCTTAAAAATTATATATATATATATATTAAATACAATATTATAACCATCTATATAAGGGTTTGATGAAAAATGAATTACAGTGGTTAAATCAACAGTAGATCATTGTACACATGAATTACAGGTTTTCCCATTTTATGGATGTGAAGATTATATTATGTAATTTCATTAATATAATTACTTATAAATATATGGGATATATAGGTGTCCTTATATTGGAATAATATAATAATACCTAACATAGGTATAATAATAAGCAAAATAAAAATGCTTTTTTAAACATGATACCACTTCTTATGAACTTCTTTGTTTCTTAGCAACGAAATCATTCTAGATGTTTTATATATAAAACTATGGGATATAGGTATATGGGAGGTAATTAATATAGAAAATATTTTTATTAATATATTAATGATTATTTTTATGCATATACATGGATTTAAAAATATCATTAAAAGACATACAATAATGTGTTTTAAAAAGGGTCAAATCACTATAGTTTTTTTTTCAAAGAATTGAATGGTCAAACGAATATTCATGTATTTAAACAAACTAAATATGACATCAAATAAACCCTTTTGAAATTATCAAAATATAAAAAAAATCAAAATAAAATTATTTCTTCTCAAAAACATGTAAAAATTCATTTTGATTATGGTTTTTGGAATAATTATAGCATTTCCATAAAATTTACCATTGTTAAAAAGTCTTTTGAGAACAATGATTCAATAACTAACATAAATAATTTCACCTAGTTAATGAGGAGAATATAAAGAATTAATTATATAGTAGAAACAATTATATCTATCTTTTAACAAATATCTCATCCCAAAAATCATATCTAAGATATGTTTAAGAACCAAAATCTCAATTAGGTAACCAAAATGTATGAAAAATATGGAAAAAGAGGATTATTTTCATTAAAAAATAGTAAATACTTCCGAAAATAAATCACAAAATATAACAATTTGGATTGATAGTAGATTCTCAAGAATCATGTGTAGTGACCCCTTTGAATTTTGTTAACATAATAAACATAATATAGGATACATGATTTACAGTGACAATTCAAGAAGTAAAATAAATGGTATAGGTTAAACTAGTTCTATTAGTTAACAACCTATAAAAAGGAAATTTTAATTTATGGTCAAAAAACAAATTACTATGAATTACTACTTTTTAAAAAAAAGGATTAATAACTTTATTTAGAAAATAATTATCAAAATGATTGTAATTTTAAAATAAAAACTTATTTAACTACTTCCCATATTTTAAATTTGTATATTATTAACTTAATTCCAAATTCTTATCAAAATAGTAAATGTTTTATAGTTCACTACCATGAGTCTTGTATTCAAAATAAACACCTTATAATTATATTAAACACACTCTTGATATGATTAAATGACAACAAGTACTATTAGATTTACCAAAATTTCATTTGAAGTGTAACATTTACTGTGAAATATTATAAATTTTAATGTAACACATAACATGTATTAAACCTAAAAATGAATTATGAACCTCTAATTACCACAGTTTCATAACCATAATCCTTTAAGACTCAATCATGTTGAATGTATCATTGGAGATTCATACTATTTTCTTATTCATGATTATTATCCATGATTCACATATTTCATTTTATTATCACAAATAAATTGAATATTATAAGGAAAAATTATTTTAGAATAAGAAATTATATTCGATAGATTATTATACTCAAAAAAATGAGATTATATGACCAATGAGATATATAAATCATATATCATAGCCATTAAATTATTGGAGATGAATAGAATAAACACCATCAATAAGTATCTATATATAAATTACAAAATTAATATATTTTTTAAAAAAATCATAGAAAAATTCAATCAATTTTTTGAAAAATAATTGTATTCCTCTATTATAGTACTTATTCGACAGAACTAACATAATTTTTTTACATTGGAATACAAAAATTTACCTTTGGTACAATTATAGTAATTTTTTTAAAAAATATTATTCATTGTTAAGAAATGAAAAATTTAGATTTTAGTAAAGGTGTCTATTCATATCAATAAATAAATTAATTTAAAAGTCATTTTACTTTATTTAATTTTATTTAAAGAAAAATTGTAATCATTTAGTTATATTTAATCCAAATCACAAAATTTTAATCATCATTATTTTTGAATTTAATAAAATTTTATTTTTGTTTCTAAAAATAAGATTTTTCATAAAACTATTTTCAAATGGTATAATACATCAAATTTTTAATTAATTAAAAAACCAAATGTGGACTGATTTAAATAAAATTAATATGTTATATATCCTCATATTTTTATTTGAATTCATAAAATGAATATTGTTTTTCATTGAGTTGCCTTTTATTTGAAAAATACTCTTCTTCGATCCTTACATTTTCATCACATCCTCATGATTAAATGTAAATTAAAATTTCCCAATTATATGAAATATATTTCAAAAATTTATTATATACGTTTAATAATGTTATTTTGTTTTATAAAAATATTTAAAATTAAAATTTAACCTTAATTAATAGTGATAATAAAAAAATAAATTATCGTAGTTAAGGTGGAAATGGGGTTATCGTGGATTAAAATAAAAAGGTAAGTTAAAATTACATAAAAACATGTCTAAAATCCATTTTTGGCGATATATATAAATAATAATGTCAAATTCTTGATGAATTACCGTTTTAGACTTATGGAAGACGAAAATAATGTCTATACGTATTCATTTTCAAATATTTCAATTGTTCCACTCACCTCATTTATAAAAGGCCTCCCACACTTCTCTCATCTTCACACCATAAAATCCATTTAGACCATTCAATCCATATAAAAATTACATCCTTCCATCACCACATCCTTGATATCTTATTTTTTCATTAATCTATCCTATGAATAATGTTTGTGGTTACAATTGGAATTTTCCAAAAAATGATGTATCAGGCTTTACTAAGTCTCTTTATTTTATTTCATCTTCTATGCCATTTCTTTAATCAAAAAATTAACTTATATTATAACTCTAGTCTCTCTTATATACTAATATTTTATTATTTTAATGTAATTACCTAAAATAATCTCATATTCTATTAAGTAGGATATGATTTCATTCTTTATGTGTACGTCGGACATCCACATCTTGTATTTGTGTATTTTGGTTTTCCCATATGACCAGTCAAGGATTATTCTTCTGATTTATTATATTTTCATGTAATACACCATTAAGCAATAATTTTTTTTTATCTCATATGAATATTTAATTTTGTTGATAACTTGTGTTACAAGAAACATTAGGCTTAAAAAAAATTGATGTAGTCATTTTGTGAACACATAAATTGCCTAAAAAAATTAACACTTACATAAAATATATATGATAAAATAAACATAGTTTTTGAAATTTAGTCCCCAAATTTATCTTATGGTTAATTGTTTTGGATTTCACTCATATGTGTCACATTTTATTAAAAGTTAAATAATACTAAATTTTAATCGGAAACCGGATTTTAAATTAAACTATTTATGATTTTGATTTATAAATTGAATTGATTTTAAAGTAAATTTCGATAAATTTTATATCAAATAATCTAATTTATTCAACTTAATAATTTTCATATTCAATTTGGATATTACAATATTGTATTCATTTTGACATTTTTCCTTTAAAGACCACCTTTCACAATGCATCTGTGGGTTTATTTTGAAATAAAATTTTATCTCTTATATGAATTGAACTTAGAAAAATTAATTAAAAATATTGAATGAAACTAATATAAAATTTATAATTATATCAAATTATTTTTTGACCAAAACAAATTTTAAAAAAATAATTATCATGGTTAAGGTCAAAATAGGTATACCTAGGGTATAATAAAAAGATAAGTGTTATAAATGTCCTTGAAACTTGTAAAAAATCAACTGGATAACCATATTTCATCTTTATAACATATCAGGTCTGTAATGGACCATTTTTTAATATTTTCGTATAATAAAAATTTAGGAATTATTTAATCTTTCCAAATCATTTTAGTTGTGCCACTCAACTCAGTTATAAAAGGCCACCTTATCTCCCCTCTTATTCACATTTTCAATCCTAAATGGTTGTAAAAAAACTATCCCATATTAGATTAAAACCACCCTATACACCTATAAAAATAATTATTTTATGAATATTGAAAACTGATGATGTCTTTGGTGAAATCCTAATTTGATTCATGATGAATATGTAACGATTTTCAATGATCTTTTTTATTTATTTCTTTCCTAACATTCTTATATAATTATTAAAATAGTATAATATAAGAATATCAAAATCATAAATATTATATAGTTATTTGATGATTATTTAATTAACTAAAACCAACTAAAAATCGATCAAATGGGTCGTGAGATAATAATTTGTTTGTAGGGTGGACAACTGCCACACGAACTGATGTCATTTGTTTTTCTGTTACCATGTTTCAAGATTGGGTATAATGATGGATATAAATTATTTATATAGTATTTATTTCAAATTTATACCCTTGTATTAATTATATAATTTATATGTTTTTTTCCATTCCATGTGTGATATGATGACATCGCTCGTGTGTAAGGAAGATTGTCGCATCATGTGTGAGGTGATTCATCTTTCACTAACCCTATACAAGAAAGGTGAAAAGGGAATATATAATTATCATATGTGATATTAATTAAATAACTATGATATGAATTACAATTTTATCTCCCTTTTAAGGTAACATATAATTTTTGTTCTACAATTTTAACTCAATTAAAGATGATAACATAGTTCGTATATGTGTGGACTATCATCCTCATGAAGTGATATAACTCTAATTAATTCACGACACCACATGTATTATATATCATTGTATAATATTATATCCATTTTTTTACTAAAATTATTGATTAAAATTTATTATTTACATCAATTCTATAAGGTCCATTGAAAAATGGAAATGTTACTCATGTGTAGGTATGACCTACGATCTCCAAGATCGTAATGTACTTTATTTCATATAACCATTTTTCATGTTTATTTAAAAGAATAATTGATGTATTTATATTATAATTATGTCATTATTAATTTTCATAATATTATACAACATTATAATATGGTCAAGAACTCTATCTTTGATGATGAAACACGAATGAGAAAACATGGCCTTTAATACTTGAAACTGTAAAAATAATGAATGGTTTTTAACTGAAGGGTTATAAGAAGCTACACAATGATAATATATGATGTTAAAAATGTTAATATGGTTATATTATATGTTTATTATGTTTTTTAAAATGATATACATGAGGCTAAATCACATACATCCAAATGGAAATGTGATGCAATGAATTTCCTCTCAATTTACATTATATTAAAACATATCTATTATTACGTGCTAATTTAATTCTATGTAGTGTATATAATTTTCAACTTACATGAAATATTTAAATTCATTCATAAATCATGGATTTTTTTCTTTTTTAATCATTTCAACAATGTTTATTTGAGTATAACATTACCAAGTTGTACATGTTATGCTACAATATCTATTTATTTTGGGATTGATAACATTCTCTTGGAGCAATCACCTCCATATGATCATTTTTAATTTTATATAAAAATTATATTACTTAATAATATTAATATATAATGGATTTTATTATTATATAATCATTATAGAATTTTTAAATACTGCATTTACTTTGACAGTTATTTGACTAACTTGGAAACTTTTGATAATTCAGTTTCCTTTACTCAATGTGAATATTTGATGATAAAGAACATTATAAATAAATAAAAAAATTATTTTGTATATGATTATTAATTTGGACATATATGATATAGTTGGTACCTAGTTAATTATAATCCCTCAATTCATCAACAGTCTTATTAGACAAATCAATTTTCCAAAGCAGATATGTCTTTACCTAGTAGTTTTAAATGATATAGAGAACTTCCATGATGGAAGAGGTATCATGTGCCTAGAAAACAAGATGAAAAATAACAACTGACTTCATTGAGAATCTAATTATTATTATTATCCATGATATTTTCACAATCGATGTTATATGTGGAGGGATTTCATTTACAGATTATTGAAAAAGGAATATTTTTTTAGTTATTTACCTTTCCATACTAATTGTTAATTGTATATTCCTTTTTAAAATTTATTTAAATGGAATATGTTTTCATTTATTCAGCTATTCTTATTTTTTTCATTAACTTATTATCCATAATATTTTCACTATTATATTATATTTTAATGCATTTCAATATAATATTATTGATTAAATGGAACTGTTATCAGTTATTTACCATAACATATTTATTAGGTATTATCTAATTCACCATGATATTTTCACTATTATATTTTCTATTGATTCATTGTAATATCTTATTATTATTTAAATGTTATTTTTATCTGTAATCTACCATAACATGTTGATTATTATTATTTAATCATGATAGGTTCTACTTTAATAAACCCTTGTGAATTTTTTTAGATCTCCATCAGTTTTATTCTATTTCATAGGATATGAAAAGGAAATCCTTTATTTGGTTTTCAAAGATTTAGTTTATTGTCTTTTTTATTTGTATTATGATTTATTTTAAATTTATAAAGTATAATGGGTATAGTGTATGAATCCTATTCTCTAAAGAAAATAAAGTGGTATATATTTTGGATTTGAACCCTTATTTTCAATTTTATGTAATAAATTAAGACACGAGCTCTGGGAAACTCAAGAGGGGTTCATTACAGTTGGTATAAAATGATGAATTTTCGAATTCATGGAAGATAGAATATGGAAAAAAATTATTTGGGAATATATCCCTATGATTGAATTTGATGATAGATATAGAATGAAATCCTATTGTTTTAATAAGAAAGGTATTAGAGGGTTTTTACTAGAAATACATCTGGGTATGGATATCAAATTTGGATGTGGTTCTAGTATAGAGGTACATTAGGGTAATAACTCTGATGGCGGTGTATTATGATGGACTGGATTTTTAAAGGATGCATGAAAACTAGCCTTTCTAGGCACCTGGTATGACACTCCAAGGAGATGTTAATAAGATAATTTAAATTTCTCTTAAAAAGTTTATGTTGGATTTTAAAATAGAAATATCCCAGAGGAAACAATGTTTATGATTCTAAAACTAAAAAATAATTAATAATAATTTTATGTTCTCTTTTACAAAATATTTTTAATTATACATTATGATTTGAAATTAAAAATTGTATGACCTAATATACTATATTCCATTGATTAGAAATTGAACCTAGAATAAATATGGGTATCAATACACCAAGTCGATTTATTGATTACCTGGTTTAGGAATCCAATATTGATGGTACTAGAACTATAAAAATTGTAGAAATATTAGGGAATCATATTATGGTTTTGTCAAATAAAATGTCCTAGATGGAGAATGTAATCATCAAATTTAGGATATAATGATGGTATATGAATACATTAATGTATATAATATGGTTTTACCAAGATATACCCTATATATTGAATATGAGTTTTTCATTGATATAATCTTTGATGAAAGACCAATATCAAAGTCATCTAAATGAATGTCTATTGTAGTATTAATGGGATTGATAAAAATATTATATGTGTTGGTTAATAAAGGATTTATTCACACTGGTGATTCTCCATGGTGGGACCATGTTATCTTTGATAAGAAGAAATATATATCTATAAGGCTATGCATTGATTTTAGGGAAATCAAGGATATTACAATAAATAACAAGTATCCCTAGCCTTGTATTGATGACTTGATTGATAAAATCCATGGAGATAAATGTTTTTAAAATATTGAACTTCTTTCTGGGGATAATCAATTACGATTAAGGAAGGAATACATTTTGAATATCAATTTTTGAATGAGGTATGGATATTATGGGTTTGCAGTAATAAACATTGGATAAACTAAAATAGCATATATTATGTCAGATATCATGACCATATAATTCAAAGAATATCATGATGAATTTCAATGTTATTAATTGATGATATTTTACTATATTATAAAATTTATGTGGAAAATTAAAATCACATCTGGATCATGTTTAATACTCTTATAAGGAATAAGTTATGTGGAAAATTTCGTAAGTGTGATTTACTGATTTAAGAAGATTATATTCTAGTACATATGGTCTCCAAGTATGTAATATCATTTGATCACGTGGAGGTGAAGGAATTCTGATAATTTCCTATAATAATGTGCATATTTTAGGTATATAAATATAATGGTTTGGATGGTTACCATCATTGATTAGATCATAATTTCCCTGATTAGAAAACCTGTTACCCATGAATACACATTAAGGGGTTGTATTTTTTAGATAAATGAATTTGAGGAATGTTTCTTTGAAGTAAATAAGTAATTGGATTACTATCCAATTTTTTCTCTACCATCTGGAGGTGATCGTTATGTGATATATAGTGATGAATCAAATAAGGTACTTGATTGTGTCCTAATGTAGAATAATAATGTTCATTTTAATGTCTCATTGAAATTGAATACTCACAATTATAACTACTCAACATTTGATCTTGATTATGCTAGTCTAATTTTTCATGGAATATATGGAGATATTATCTCTATGGTGAGTTATTTGAGATATAAACGGATCATAAAATCCTAAAATGTATCATTTCCCCAAAATATATTGACATTAGGCAAAGGTGATGCCTCATACTACACCAGGATTATGATTCCACAATACACTACCACCTAGGTAATGTAAATAACTTATTAGATGCATTATTTGGGAAATATCACAGATTTATGAACCAAATGAGGATTAGAGGGATCCTATGTTGATGGATATAGTGAAGTTGGATATTGTAATTATTATGTAAGGGGGGAAATTGCTAATTTTTAATATTACAATGAATCAAAACTTATTATACAGGATAAAAAATTACCAATCCATTTATTATAAAATTTAGATGAAAATTAATGATCTGAATTGTAGAAAGAAATTAACTTCATTTGTGATGATTTATTTTTAAATTTGCAATGAATTTTGTTTTCAATCTATACCTGAGTTACAAAGGGAACTGGTGGATGATTCTCGTAACTAAATTTTCTATATAAAACCAGGCATTAAAAAGGTGTATTGGGATTTGAATGAAATTTTTTTGGGATAGTAATAATCTATAAATTTGTTATTATAAGTCCATATGTTTGTTTTTTAAACAATTTAATGTGTTGATACAACATCCAATATTAGTCATGCAATCTCTTTTTATTCCTATGTATTAATGGGATTACATTACTATGGGTTTTTCATAGAACTACCTAATACACCTAGATGGAATGATAAAATATTAGTTAACAACGATTTCTTAATGAAATATACACATTTCTTCTCCTTCAAATAATACATACCTCTTGAGAACCTTCCATATAAATATATAAATAAATATTTGAGACTTCAGGGAATGCCTCTTTCAAATAAGTTTTATTGTCATCCCTATTTTACGTCAAAAATATAGTAATATCATCATATGGATTCTAATACGGTGTTTTATTTGAGATCATTATACAATCCCAAAATTATATACAACATGAAATGATTGTTCTTGTAATTAAATATTATTTTTTATTTAGGTATCAATTAATGATTTATTTATGATTATTCTTTTTTTATTTAATAAATACCAAAATTTATATTTAGAGGATACCTATAATGGAAATTTTAGAGATTTTTTTTCAACATTAACTTAAAAATATCATTTTTCACTAGGTTAGGTGATTACACATTGTGTTATAGGATTATGAGATTTCTAATGGTCTATAGGATGAATCTATGAATTTGATACAAAGTAATAGAGGTTGACGTGTTGTTCAAAGGGTTCAGGTCATGTAATAAAAAATATCATGATTTAAAAAAAAGGAAATGATATTATTTTAATTTTTTAGCTTCAAGGACTAAACAGTCTATATTGTGATTACTCACCATGTAATATTCTCGAACTGGAATTTAAGTGTGCTTTATGAGTGGTTTCTTATTTCATTCATTGCAGGATTCCTTATACCCATCCTAGAGGCTCTCCCTCAAAATATTTGGTGTAAATAATATATTATGGGTTTAATAATTAATAAATTGTTGACCTTTTGTGGTTTGATTACATCTATCATGGTATATAATTTTTATTATTATTATGTAGCTTTAGTTACAGTTGTGATTTTCAATTTTTTCATTATATATTGTTTTCTGTAAATACATTTCAGTTTTGTGGCATTACATTTCTTTTAAATATCATTTTTTGTTTTCTAGTCACCATTATTTAGGGACATAGGTCTATACCATGTTTTTGTAGGTGTTTTTATAAATTGGGTTAATTTGATATATATCATGTCATTATTTATAAATTCCGTTAGAATGTACATTCATCTGATGTGATATTGGGTTTTACTAAATTTCATTGAAGGGAAAATATTTTAAATAATTGGCCCTACTTTGAAAATGAAATTTCTTGATATAGAAAGTATTTTTCATGATCTAATGTTAATGAACCTAGATTTGAAATTTTTTACTGAAAACATGGCCATGTTTTTTAAATGAATTTGGAAAATTGCACATTGGGGGCCTTAGTTGCATTATAAAAGAGGCTTGGGTAGCCATAGGTTTTAATATGAGGTTCTATAATAAATAATAACATGTGTTATTGTTTCATGGATATTTTTTACCTTTTATCCTCTTTATGTATGGATATGATTTCGTGTTTTATCATTTATAATTTTCATATTTATGGTTTGAGATTATTGACTGCTTTTATTTAAGAAATGTAAAATGATTTACAATTGGTTCTATTTTATTAATATTATTTTTAAAAATGTATTGTATTAAAATTTATAATTGATTTATTGTTGATGTTAGACACTTTAGAGAAACTATGGTGGTCTCTAGATTGAATTTTTCACATTACATACTTCTTCCACTATTAGTTTTTACATGTTGTATTTTCTAATCAATGTTAAGGGAAAAGATTCATGTATCATGTGGGCTACAATTATAGTTTTTTCTATTTATTTGGGTTGGTCTTGATGTGATCTAATGGAAACATTGGGTTTCTAAATACTCCATGGATTATTCTATTTTGGAACAGATTATATTTCATTATAGTGTTTCTTATATTTTTTCATTGTAATATTATTTTGCGTCTTTTTTCTTATATTTGTGATTGGTTTCTATTATAATGTTTTTTCTTTATTTTTCAAGATGGTTCAGTTCATGTGTCTTTTCTAGTCGACTATGAATTGTTCATTACAATTTTTTATCAAATGGATCCTCATCCAAAATTGTGTTATCTCTACATGAGTGTGGTTATCTGTCATTGATATATTAGAGTTTAGACCTTCATAAATTGATTATTATGTATGGAAAATGGGCCAATCTTGTTCACATAAAAAACTAAAACTAGGATACCATAGGCGGTTAGATAATTTTACTAGGTTTGAGGATTGGAGTTTTACATCATTTTAATGAACAGTATCAGATGTTTATTTAAATTTACTTTTTTCTTTTTATCTAGTTCTTTTATAAATAAATTAAATAATTAATATTTTAATGATTTGTTTTCAATGCCTAATATTTTTCCTAATATTTTTGAATATTATAGTGAATAATTTTTTATTGTATTTTGTTATATAAATAATTTGATAATATATCATCTATTTTCAATTGGGTATGAAACATGACATTTTCAGAAGCTGAACCCTTTAGTGGACACCAAGTTCATTAAAATATATAAAATGTATCATTCACACTACAGGTCAAGTGGGTTCTTGGAACCTGTGATATGTAGTGGATCATGGATTTAAATTTATTACAAAACACCAACCCATCTCTTGTGGTGACAAAGGACCCCATGAATCTATGGAGTCGATTGAATGGATAGAGATGATCAATAAATTCTTGACGACTCCATGGGAATCTATGGTTCAATTTACACACACTTTCTTGTGACCCCATGAAAGAGATATTGGGATTTTACTATGAAAGCTATGTATCATGAAGATCTAACCTATGAATCCTTTAAAAAAATCGTTAACATGATGTTTTATCATGTCATGTCATGTGCATCAATGACCCAAGAGTTTATGAATATAGTGTAGGGGTGACATATTGTTCTTTATTATTCCAAATATTTTGTTGAGCTATTTCTTCAGCACCAAATTTCAAAAAAAATTGTTCCTAAGGTATTTTAGGTTTGATAAGGTATTATGGATGAATATTTATTTAATTATGGCACTCATATTCCCTTTGACCACTGTGTAATTTGTTTGGAAAATATGATTTGGGAGAGGCATAAATTATATGAAAGATAGTTTTGGGTGAAGCATCAGTTGGTTAAATGGTATTCCAATCTGTATCTTTTGACCATAAAATAGTTTATCTGCTACCAATGTCGAAGGAATTGTCATACCAAAAATTAGTGTAATGGAACAAAAGTCATATCATCTATTAGGATGATATGGAAATCTACATTATTTTTAGTGAAATTATATCTTTGGGTAGTAGAGAAGTTTCCACTCTCACCAAGGGTTCATAGGTTCCAATCATTGTTTCCAATGGTGGAGGGTTTAATCCCCTATCCAAGGGATATGATAACATTAATAATAGCATATAACATTATGAATTGGTGTATGCAACATGGGAATGTAATGTGGGACAAATACTATTAGAGGTATGGTGGTTATATCGTCTTCTTTGATCGTATATTTTCTTGATAGAGGTCCTACATCATAATTTCAAATAATAAATGTTACTTGACATGTTCAGTTTATATTTGGATCTTAGGTAAATATTTTTGGTTATCTTCTTGCCTTTGGGAAAGTGGTTCGAACAAGGTTTTAACTATAATATGGTTCAGGTGAAATTAGCAGAATATGAGGTGGTGTGGGAAATTTTAGTGCTTCATATTGATATCTTTTCCTTGATTACATGAATAAATTTGATTATCACTATAAATGACATGATAAACAGATATTTATATATTTTTTAGTTAATATCTACTGATGGGGTCACTCATGTTTTCCAGGATGAGTGGGAATCTACATTAGGATGGGAGGTTATGGTTGTTTCTGATGTTGGGGTAAACTCATTCTTGTTGTCAGAGATGTTTCTTGATGCATTTCCCCCATGGATTAGTGGTTGACATTCTGTAATTGTTTTTGAATACCTTGATGACTTTTCTGATGATTTTTTTAATTTTACCACCATAGATAAAGGTTACCTCTTCTATTGACCTTATCCCATGTGTGATTTTCACTTTTATGAAATCATATATTATGGTTCCTTTTGAGTTCATGGAATGTAAGGTCCTTCATGAGAACATAGATCCTAAAATATTTATTTTCCCTATTGTGCCACCATGTCATTCACCAATCATCTTTTATATGAACCTAGACAACATCCATATATTTTTTTTTTGATTATTTAAAAGGTAATTGGGAGATAGTTAAGAATAAAAACAATCTTCTAATGATTGATGATCTATTTTATTAGCTTAGAGGGGAATATTGGATTTCAAAGATTGAAATGGATTCAGCTAACCACCAGTATAAGGTCTAAGAAGATAATACACCTAAGATTAATTTGACGAGTCGATATAGGAAATAATATTTATTATTTATAGTCTCACATATAATCCCTTGGTGTTTCTGTATTTGATGAACAATATATTTTATTATTTCCTAGACACTATATTTGTTATGTTTGAAAATTAAATTTTCGGGTACTCCATTTCATAGGATGAGAATACGAATCATGGGTATATAATTCTTCAATAACTGAGGGAACATTTTCAATATCGTAATCTTTCTAAATTTGAGTTTCTGATTTGGTGTGTGATATTACTAGGGCATGTGATATCTGATCTGGCCATCTCAATAGAACCTAAAGATGTACTGGTTATTATGTCATAGGAGAAGCCTTGAAATTTGTTTGATATCATGACCTTCTACAATTTGGCTAGTTACAAGAGCCAGTTTTTTTAGACTTCCCAAATATTACTTCCTTAATAAAAGTTTTTACCTATAAGGTTTTTATGTTTAAATAGAATGGTATGTTTCATAGATATTTTAAAAATTATAATGTGGAATTGAATTCAGAACTAGTTTTGATTCATCCAGAAATGGTATAGGGTTATGATTTTTTCTACGATGATTTTTGTGTGGGTTTAGGATGTTTCTTGAAGAACTAGAAGCAAGTGGGGGCCAATGGATCATGCAAGTTACATCCTCATTATATGATCTAACTGACCCATGATCTTGATATAGAAGTAGATATGTAAGCACTAAAAATATTGTGTCACTATCTATTTTTAAATGGGTTTATGATATTTTATGATTGTATGAGCTAGAAATATAGTTTAAATCAAGGTATTTGAATTTTTGATACAGATTAGGGGTAATGTATCATCATACATTCAATTTTGATTTTCCATAAACCAATGGAAATGTAAATTTTATTGTCTATTTCGTGGGAAGAATGTTACTGGTACATGATGTGAATAAATCAGTTAAATAGTGTACTTTGATGAGTTTGTTTGTTGAGATGATCTAGGAAGTGGAATATGATGGGGGTCACATGTTTTGTCCTTAATGAAAGTTATCTATTTATATTATGAGTGCATTTAGAGTTGAGATGATAGTATGCATCGAGTGAAAATGTTTTTATAAATAACTATACGGTGGTGATACCTTAGGTGAGTAGTATCAGTCATCTTGTAGAGATTTGTACTTCTGTATCTAATTGGTTTTTTATGTTTTCACAAATATCAGTGTTTCTGGATAGTATACCCCAATTTTTTGATTCACCCAGGTACTACTAAGTGGTGTCAGGATTTGAGGCATCAGTATTGATGGTAGAGGATTAGATGATCAATTTTTTATTTTTATTTCACTTCTTAACTTGTAAAATAATTAAGATAGAACACCAAATACCTATGGGATTATTTCATCCCATACCCATTTATGTATGAATGTGGGATGATATTTCCATATATTTCTTTATTTCTATTCCTTATTATTGTAGAGGGAATGATGTTATATGGGTTATTATTGATTAATAAAATATTATGTTCATTCATACCCATTTGGTATATTTGGAAAGTGGAATAGCTTGGAGACTTTTAAGTTTGGGAGATTGTGAGACATCATTATGTTCCCCCATCTTTATTTTCCAATAGATACCCAAGATTAACGTAATGGTTTCAGAAATACACATTTTGGTTATTTGTTCCTAGTAGAAATTCAGAATGTCATATCATTTGTAGATATATTTATCGATAGTGGGATCTATCGAGGTACATGAGGATATGATCTAGGCTTAAGTGATGGATTATTTTGATTCATGGAATATTAATATACATATGGTCCAATTTTTCTATAACAACAATTATCAAACATTGATATGGATGGTTCCCTATGAGATTTCTATGGGAATCCATGTTCATATCCCATGTTCTTGGATGATTTGGGAGAGCAGTCCATGCTTATACTGACTGTTGTTCAAGAAACAATGAAGATGGCTCACTTTATCCAACAACATTTATTCTGCAAAAAGAGTATTTATAAAATTTTTTGTGGATTTTATTCTACTACTATTGGAATTTTATATTGGTGGTGCGGTATTTTTTAGGGATTCACCTCACTTTGGAAATCATCAGTTGGGTATGCAGGGAACGTTTGCACTGATATTTGGGTGGCCCATATAAATTGTTTGATATTAATGAATGTTAGAGTATCTATTTTACTTCCCATAGATTTTTTGATCTATCCAATAAATATTTCATGTTTCTTAGTAGTTGTGGTATATTGCAAATCTTTCCCATATGGTTATATGGGAGGATCATTATCTTAATCAAGAGACAACCATTTTGGACCAAGTAGGGCACATTTTAGATCTCCAAGATAAGGTACTACATAGTAAAATGGTCCCACAATTATATGTAATGTTGAAGTGCATATTTTATAACCACCAGATGTGGGATCAAAAGTCGTTTATGAGTAAATGTTGGCCATCTATTTTTGAAGATCCAAGAATTGAGCACTCTCTATGGAAAAAAATTCTTTTATGGAGGGGATATTATAATGCTCAATTACCTTTCATTCATGTATTCCTTATCCCTTACATTTGAATTAATTTTTTAAAATAAATAATTCAAAAAACTAATTCGAAGATACCTATAATTGTGATTTCATAGATTTTTTGGTGTTTTTTAGATTGAACAATATGTTTTTTCTATTATTATGTGTTATTATACTTTTTATAGTAGGAGTTAACAATAGGCAATGAATTTTAGGTAGAATCCATGAACTAGATACATTGTTTGAGTGTTTTATGTGTTTTGTTAAGGGTTTCAATTTTTTAATGAAATCTATTGAGTTTTTAATAAAATATGACATGATTTTAGAATATATTATCATTATGAATTACATGATGTGTAGGGGTATTAGATGCCTTATAATAGTCACAAAGAAGGATTTTAGGGTGTTGAACATCTAGTTCTTTATTTTATTCATTATATGATTCCATGATCTCATCATAGGGGATCTCCATTATAGTTTTTTGGTGATCCCCTCCATTCTGATTTGATTCATTCAGTGATAGATCCCCTATGTGGATGAATTGTGTCTCTCTGGGTACGTAATCCTTTTACTTCTTCTGTAGATTTTTTAACAACTATGGTCTTGTCTGCGGTTGTGATCATATAATGTTTCATATTTATAATTTAATGTTTATTTTTGTACCTATTCATTCATATTCTCTTATCATATTTTATTTTCACTATTGTCAAAGGTGGGTAGTTTTATACTTTAATGAGTTATGTGTTTCTATTAAATATTAAATTTGAATAATTTCATATCATTGTTGAGAAAATAATTTATTTTATTCATTTATATTATGTGATTTGTGGTTTTTATGGATTTGTTAGAAGGTAATATATTTTTTAATGGTTTTATCATTGAAAAAGAAATTCTATGGTATTGAAATGGGGTTCCAAACTCTATATTAGATATTCTTGTATTGGGGATATTTTATGAAATTTTGAACATGCTTTTGAAATGAATTTGTAAAATTTAACATTTGGAACCTTGGTTTCATCATAAAAAAGACACATGTTCCCATATTATGTATATTAAACCCCTGGGATGAAACCTTTTATGATATCAACTAGTTGAATTCGGGATCCGTTGTATCCAAATTTATTCTTATTTAGGATATTTATATTCTAGAATATATTTTTCCATGGTATAGATCCCAAGTGTGAGTTTATTATTAAAAAAAATTATTTAACCAATTAATTGTTTTATAATGGATTGCTTCTCAATGGTTTTTATATTAGGTTATATCACATTGACTCACATGATAGTTTATTTTAGGGATATTTTTTTAATATTTTAATTCATTATGAGTGAATATTCATTACTATTTGGTCACCTTTATTTATTATAATTTTGGTTTGAGTACATAAAAATATATTATGAAATCCAAGGGAAAAATTATTTAAAATGGGGTTAAATTTATGAAGATTTATTGTAAAAGTATTTTTTATGGAATAATTATTTAATTCAATGAATTAGACATTGTATATAAACTATATGGTATCCTATTGGTCATTGGATCATAAAATACTTATTCCTTTAGATGTTTTTAGTTGATTTATTAAAGGTTTCATGAAATGAGAATAGCTTTTTATAGTGTGATATATTATATTATTATTGTTGCATTCGGTTTGGGTTTATCAACAAGCATCCTTATTATCACACGGGGTTTTGAAATAATTTTTCGATTATAATTATTTTGAATGGATTGTATTTATTTTTGGTATCTCATACTTTTTTATTAGTAATCTGAATGTATGTATTTTTTTATTATATTTATGACTTGTTTTTCTTATTCGGTTTTACCTATTTTAGGAGAAGTGTTAGTTTGGGTTGATTGTCTATTGACCTAGGATGTATCATTATAATTAAAAGAATTAAATAAATTTTTTGGTCATGATAACTTGACATTCAAGGATGGTTGGATATTTATTTACCTTTTGTAGTGGTTTTCAATAATAATAGTTTACATTCCAGAATTAAAATAGAAGTTTATGAAGTATTATACGTCTTGAGAATTCATATTTTTTATCAGTGTGATAACGTTTCTAAAAGGAAACTCCTCAGACCAAATTTTTTTGAATATATAATAAAATGTTAAAGTATATTTATTCTCACAATAAATATCAAAATGTTTGAAATAGATTTTTTCTGAGAATCAGAAGAATGGCTATGAACACCAAGTGGGTAATTTTTCCTACATGAATGTATCTCCAGGAAAGGATATTATAAGAATTGTAAATAAAGTTAAATCATTCCCCAAGAACATTAGAACCTTTTAAATCCTATAAATAAATTTACAAGTGGTTTATCTTTTGTAAATTCCACCAAAACTCTCAAAATTACAGGATGTGTTCCATAAATATTTGAAGTACATGCCAAACCCAATGCCTGTGATCATCTCGGATGAAATTGAATCATAATATGTTCTATATTTCCACGAGAAATCAATAAATATTCTTGATACTAGTGAACGGGTACTGGAGAATATTATGACATGTCTACTAAAGAAAATTTGGGGTAATAAAAAAATAGAGGATGGGACATGGAAACTAGATGACATTTTGAAGAAGAACTACCATCATTTTTATAAAAGGTAATATCATTGAAAATTATAAGAGGAAATATTTTCCGGAGATAAAAAGATACAACCACACTACTTTTCTATGAAATTCTATAAGAATAAATTTAATTTCTTCGGGGGCCTAAGATACATGCAACATTGGGTTTGTGAAAACATAGTGTATCACAGTTGGGATACATAATTTAAAAATAGATTTTATAACTTTTAAAAAAAAAATATAAAAAAAAAATTTTATTCATCAAATCATATTTATATTTTCGTGAATTAATCTTTTTTTTTCTGAAAAAATTCATTTTTAGTGAATTATGATAAATTAATGAATTTTAATTGAAGATATCCATTTCTATTAATTTTTTTAAAATAATAAATTATATTTTAAAATTATTTTAATTTTAAATTGGACAAAATTTATAACAAATAATTCCAAATTGTTTAATATAATATATTTCATGTTGAATTTTGATATAAAAATTTTGTAATTTTTTTGAATGTCTATATTTAAAACCCCACATTCTAATCACATTTAAAGGGTTAATTTAAAATTAAATAATACACATTATGGGAATTGAGTTTGAAAAAATGGATTCTAAATTTTGATTGATAAAAATTTATAATTACTAATATAGTTAACTTAATTTGGGACCAAAATGAATATTTCAAATTGTAAAAAGGAATTGATGTTTTTAAAGTAAAAATGGGTTAATATGAGTGTTAAAATAAGAGGACATGGGTAAAAATGAACTTCTATCTTTTTTTAAGCCAATATTATAGGAATATTTAAAATTTATAACTTATTTAGTTTAGAAAGACATCTGTTTTATGCTTGTGCAATGAAAAAAACATGGGTACGATTGATTCTTTTCAAAACATTTATAGTGTTCCACTAACCTCGCATATAAAAATACCAACCCCAGTCATATCTCCTTTACACCTTAAAAATCGTTGAAGGATGATACTAGAAGAAGGATACCTGAAGAGGAATGAATATTCTTTAACAAGAATTTTTTTATTATTTCGTTTACAAACTCAATATATTATTATTAAACCATGCTAATGTTAAAAAAATTTACTTCCATAAATGGTTATGTTTTTATAAAGGATAATGACCGAAAACACATCCACTTCCATCAAATGGGTTATAAAATCAAAATTTTTGTGTACGGAGAACTACCGCATTGCATACCAATAACATTAATTTTTCCATTACCACCTTTAATGGTTGGGTATGATGCTTGATATAAATTATATATATGATATTTATAGAATAATTATTTATTATAATTAATCATGTTGTATATAAAATTCTTAAAATCCATTTTGTAGATAAAATGATAGCATCTCTCTTATGTATGAAGTACTACCACCTCATGAAGCAATGTGATTCATGTTTCACCAATGCATTATTAGGTTGGTTATAAAAATAAATTTAATTATTATATGTGATATAAATATCATATTTATGATATTAATGACATATTTTTCAATATTTAAATAAAATATATAATGTTCATTTTTACCTATTCATTTACTTAATGAAAAAAAATCATTCATATACTTGCAGGGTACCTCCTTCACGTTAATGACATATTTAACATTATTTAAATAAAATATATCAATTTTATTCTTACCTATTCATTTACTTAATGATGATAACATCAATCATATACGTGGGTACTACTACCTTCATGAATCGATGTGACTCTCTTTTCATCACAAAATCACATGTGTCATATATATAAGTATATAATATGTTATTTTGTATATAATGATGTCTTTATAATAATATAAATATTATTTTCATCTTTTTCAAAATGTTCATTGAAAACTGGAATGATTACCCATGCTTATATATGGAATACCATCTCCAAGATCATAACATACTTCAATTCAAATAAAAATATTTATGGATTGGTTATAAAGTTAAAATTGAATTTTAAAATTGAATTTTATTATTTTGGAGATGATATAACTATATTAGATTCTCATGAACCAAGTCATTCCATGTGAAACATGCATTATATGACAAGGCAATTAACACTTGAAAGAATGAAAATAATGAAATATTATTAACAGGATGATGACAATATTTTATATAAGGATCATATATTTTTTTATAAATATTAATATGGTTCTAATATAAGTAAATAGAATGTTTAAAACCCATATACTGGAGTTTCAAGGAAATAAAACTGAAAGGAAGAGTGAGGTAAAGTATTTCATCACAATTTAGATTCAATTGAGACTTAGTTGTTATTTAGCACAAAATCACATTAATGTGGTGTATATACATCACTTTTTACAAGTAAAATCATGCTTGATTAATACTTCAGGATATTGTAATTTTAAATTTAAATAATTTCATCCAAGTGAGTTGGACATTAAAATTACATAATTGGAAAAATGATTATTTAATGTCAATTAAATTTGATATTTTTAACATTCTCTTAAATCAAACAATTCCATAAAACAATTTTTATTTGTATATAATGATTATCTAAAACAACTATATTATTTTATAATGGAATTGATTATGTTATAATCAATATTCAATTTATAAATACACAGTTTACATTGCTATTTATTCAAATAATAGTGGAAATATTGATTAATCAATTTTCTTTACTCAATAAAAATATTTTACGATAATAAAAATGATTTATTAATAAAATATATTGTTATATATAAGATGAATTATTTGGAAATCTAGGTCATGGATGGTACTCGATTATTGATATCCCCACGATGCATAAGTAGTCTCATTAGATTAATTGGTTATCCAAATCATGTTGTACTTTTCCTAGAACTTTTCAAATGTCTTGTGAAAGGCCATGATGATAATTGTATCATGTGTCTACTAAAAATAACATTCATTAATAAATCATTTTTTCCTTGAAAATTAATTTATTATTATTATCCATGATATTTCACACAATAATATTTTATCTAGATGCATTTCATTATAATATTACTGAATAAATTTATTTTTTGTTCAAATATTTACTATTTTATATTAATTATGTCATATATATCGATGAAGAAGTTTATTTAAATATAACTGGTGTTAAGTCATTAACATATCCATATTTATTATTAATTATTTTATTATCCATGATATTTCCACTGAGATATTATTTCAATATGTATTTCATTATCTGATTATACTTTAAATGGAATGTGTTGTCGATTATTTACATTTACATTTTGATTATTCCTTCTCTTATTATCCTTGATATTTTTTCTATGATATTATCTTTAGATAAATTTCAATTTATTAATAATTATTAAATAAAATGTGTTGTTAGTTATTACTAATTCCATTTTGATCATTATTATTGACTCATGATAGCTTTTTATGTACATAACCCTTACTGGGCATTTGAGATCACCATTATTTTGTTTCTCTTCCCCGTGATAAGAAAAAGAAATAATTTAATGGGTTTTGAAGGATAAATTTAATTTTTTAAAATTTTATGTATTATTTTCAATTGCCAATGTAATATTGGTGTCATGTGTGTAAATTGTCATGAAACCTAATAAACTGATAATTTATTTGGGATTTGATTACTTGTATCAATGACAATGACATAATGTAAGACACCAAATATAGGGTACTAGGTTGGTGGTTATTAGAATATATATATATATCTGTGTGTGTGATATGTTTAACATATTTATACTTATAATGTTATGATATATAATATACCTTTATACATTCCATTCCACGGGGGATATGGTAATGTAGCCCATGTGTTTGATGGACTACAGCTTCACAAAGTAATGTGCATAAATTTTCACAAACACATTATATTAAAGTTATTAAGGAATAATTTAAAGGGTGTCTATGATTTAAATGAAAAAATAATACTACTCATGAAATATATTTCATTCTAGAAATATAATATTACATTTTCTTTCTTATAGTGAAAATTGATAACATTGTTCATGTACATGTGCAATACTATCTTCATAGAGTGATGTGATATTTTTCAACACCACATAACAAGAATGATATTTATAATATTATTTTATGAAAAAATATAGTAAATAGGAAATTATGATCATTCCGGAATGATGAAAGACAACATACCATCCTTCCATCCTAATCAATGAAAAATGTAATGTTACTAACAAGTATATACACCCTACTATCTTTATGATTGTAACATAATTAATTTTTTTTATAAAAATCATTAATAAATTGTTTTAACTGTATGGTCGAGAAATAAATATAATTATTATTTTATTGTTATTATTTTGTATATTCTAAAATAACTGCCTCTTTGACATTGGCCAACACACATCATCCAATTTGAAATAAAGAATCAAATTTCCTCAAAAGACATAAATCTATATATATTATTAAGTATTAGAATATGGCATTACAAAGGAATTAAATATATTATTTATGAATAATGTGTAGAATCCTGAAATTTTTCATAACAAATAAAATAATTTATATAATCTTATTACATATGAATAAGAGGGCATTCCGGGAATTTCTGGACTCAGATTATGGGATTCATAACTTCCATTTACTTCTCTCATTCATATGATATATTGAGAATATATTTATATTTTTACTGTATATGTTTCACATATTACCTATAATATTTGGAATATTTCATTCATAATTGAATTTTATGATTCAATTTGAATTATTTTATCTAAGGGTATATGACTTCAAAGTTAAAAAGTGATATAGATTTTCATAATGGGTTATCTTTTCATTTGGACAAATTACATATTAATTGTATATTTTATTATATGATTATTTTTGTAATTGGTTTTGATTATAGTTTTATTATTTAAAATTTTTTAAATAAAGATATTATGTTGATACATATGTTAAAGTCATTAATTATTTATGAAATTCAATGGTATGTATTTGTAAGTGTTATCGATCTCAAGTATTCTACCATTCAAACTAGTGTTAGTGATATGTTTCTATATTAATCTTGATGTTTACATAATACTATTTACATGCCATATCATGAATACCCTTATGTTAATGAAATTTAATCATTTGTTTTCTATAATTCATTCATGGGGATTAAAAATGAAGAATTTCCAAAATGAAAGATGCTTTATGTTACAATATCATTTCTTTCATGAGTGTTTATTTTAATGTTTCTTTTAGAGGAAATAATGTGACATTAAAATCAAGAACCAAATATATTTGATTCTTATGTGTTTATTAAGTTGTTCACAATATTTTTTTATATTTATTCAATTTTTTATTGAACAAAAATATTAATAATATCATCTGTATGTAACATTGATTGTTTATCTTCTTATATATAGAGTATCTCTATCTTCTGTAAATATTTTCTTAAAAAAAATCATAATTTTTTTAAAAAATTATTCTTTATGAAAAATAAAATATTTCATAAAGGAATTTTACATGAAATTTTTCATTATATTAAATTTTATTAATATTTAATTTCTTATAATTTTCTAAATAGATCACTTTTGAATCACTTTTTCCAAATGTATTGAAACAAATTAATATTTTAACATTTATAAAATGAAGGAATTTTCATATTTTCATTTTTATTTCATTACTTGAATTTTACATTATATGATTCAAATGACTATTTCAATGAAAATTATTCTCAAAATATTTTTTGAATTTTTAATTTTTTAATGTGGTTTCTAAAATTAAAAGTAAAATTTACTTAAAAAATGATTTTTAATGATATATAAATAGTTTTTTTATTTATGAATGGAAACAGATGTTGATGCTACTTATAATCCACTAAGGATATGTGTTATTAATAAATATATATATTATTTATCTTGATGGATTATTATATTGACATGAATCTTGTTCCTTTTTAATGGGGTAATCATATTTTAATGAGATCATTGTTGAAACAGTTTCTTAATTGGGTTAATTGTATTTCAAAAAAAGATTTATATTGAACCCATTTCCTTCCCTTGGGTTAATCATGTTTTAATAAGTTTATCAAGGAACCCATTTCTTTTCCAGGGTTTAATCATGTCCCTAAAGGATTAATGGTTGTTTTATAAGTTTTTTTATCAAATGTAAGATCTATATACATTAGTAATGTTGTTGTTTTTTGGATTTTATATATGACGGTTATGCCTATATAGCACTGTATGAGCTATATATAGATTTTATTATGGGTGCACCAAGATAACACAATAATTTATTAGATAATAAAAATTTTCATTGAATAATTATTTTATATTTTTTCCATATAGTTATTCCCATAATAAGGGTTTTTATAAGTTCTATGATGAATAAGTTCCAATATATCATAACACTTTATTTATGCATTCCATGGTCTTATAATGTTTCCTTTGATTAAGATTGATATCACATGGCCCATGAGAAGTATTTTTATGAATATTTTCTTTTTTTACTATCCTTTTTTATATTTCATGATTAATGATGCAATACATTATACCTATCATTTCATTGTGATTTTATTATGCACTCTGATAATTTCGTCAAAACCTTATTCACGTTTTACTTTCATTGATGGCATTCAATTATTTATTCTAATATTTAAACTTACATAAAATTTGATTTCTCACTTCATATTAATTCATAGACACATGTTATTAAGAATAATGTTAAATGAATTATTTCATTATGTTTTCCATATGGACGATGATCATGATCACTTAATATGAACGAGAAAAGCCGCATTTAGTTGGTGAAATACTCATTTAAACACATAAGTATTATTTTGATAAGAGTATATCCTAATTATATAAAACATTAAATATAAATATTTTTGGGTATGTATGTTATCATATTTTTTATTTTTATGATGTATGTATTGGATGTTTAAAATTTGGTCACATTAATCAATATCAAATCCAAAAATGAAATGTTAGGAATTTAGCTACAGATTTGGGAGTATAAGATCATGGCTGTTATAGATGTTTTTAGAATAGGGTTTAGATAAATTTGGATATTTAGATATATTCCTATGATATTATTTTTATATTTATGGATACCATCATAGTCCTATAAGATTCTTGTGAATCATATGTTCAATGTATTATACACCCATTTGAGGCTTGAATTGACAAGAACTTAACCTGATAAATGAAACCTTAGGAGTCATTCAATTGGATTGAAGTATAAGTAAATCTTTATTCTAATTTGAATATAACATTAATTTTTTTGAAAATGATTTATTATTAAAATCCAATTGGATTTTTATGGTTTCAGATATTGAGGTAAATATGGAAATACATGTTTTATTATTTCTAACTATGGGAATGTAATGTGATTTGATGACTATGTTATTAATGTCATATCAGAAAAATATAAATATATTTTTGGTCATATAATATAAAAGGATTGATATAAACATTGATGTTAAAACACACTTCAATATTGATTGTATTAAGGTTATTTTGGACAATGTTTCATTTATATATGGAATGATTTTGTTTTATCATGAGTATTGCTGTTAATGTTTGGATAATAATATATTATATCATTATTTGAATATTTATTAATGATCGGAATTAACATATAATGTGATTATTAATTTTCTTTTAATTAATATTTAATGATGGGTGGAAGAAATTTATTACCCCTTTATGGTTATTTGGATCATTATATGTTTATTTTGGTGTTTTAGGTATTAAAAATTTCCTCTTTAATACTCATCACATGAAAAAATGATGTTATATTATTGGAAATTGATTAGTGGATGAAAATAAACATATCAATTAAGGTTATTTAATTATTCTCATATCATAAATTGAAATATATTACCTTAAATATAGTGAAAGGGTTTTAAAAAATTCTTATTTCCATCATTTTTATGATATAAATATCCTTTTTCACAACCCTTTGGTTTGTCGTTTTTTGGTTGTTAGTGTGTTCTTGATCTTTCAGTTTCTTACAGTCAAAGAACTCTATAAACATAAAAAAATTGGGAAATTTTTTTTATTCCATGTACAAATCATCAATTCTCACATATGATCTCATATTTTTAAACCTAGTTTGTGTTATTCTAGATGACCATTGTACGTCTGTTTTTATCTTATGAAGACGATATTTTATAAACCCATTTTATGTTCTGCGTTTCCATTAATGTTATTTTTAAATTTACATGCCTTTATTATCAAGATAATTTTTATAATCATATGATATAATTTATCAAATTTATGGATTATTTAACACTCTACATTTAAAAAACTGTATTCGACAGATTATTCGACATGCAGCACTGAGATTAAAAGAGCATTGAAATGAATAGCCCTTATAAAATGGATTATATATTAGCAGGTACGAATATTACTAACTAATTTGTGATACATATATATATAGTTCTAAATAAATATATTTTATAAAAATATTTTAAATAATCAATCATTTTTCTGTAAATAAATAAAACTCTTCAAAAATATGTTTTCATTAAAGAAAATTTTTCATTTTTTTGATGAAAAATTATTATTATAATTATTATTTTTATGTATCATAATTTTTTTGAAAAAATTAACATCATTTTCTAAATCATCATACAAATATTGACATTGGGTTAAATTATATTTTTTTTAGAATATATTGATTTTCCAGTGATTAGTCAAAATTACACATTATGGAAAAATGTTTTTGTATTTTCAAAAAATTATGTAATTTAAAATTAGAATTATTTATAAATAGAATTTAATGTAACCTAATTTATATTTATTAATACTGAATCTACTTAATTATATTTTAGTCATCTTTATTTTTTTCTTCATTATTGGTTTACGTTAATTTTTGAATACCAGATTTTTTTAAATCTATTTTAAAAAAAATCACGATTGTCCTTTTTAATAAACTAAAAAACTTATAATTAGGTGTTAATTAAATAAAATTTTGATATTATATATCATTTGATATTAATTTTTGGTTTATATATTTTATATTTTTAGTTATAGTGTAAATATAAAATCATCTTTCGAATGTAAAATGCACATATTGAAAACCGGATTTTTTATCCTGTCTTTGGGATCAATTTTAAATGTAAATTTACAATAATTTTAATTTAATATCCAAAAATGGATTCAAAATTATGAATCTGATATTTTTATATTATATAATATGTTCATCTTATTTTTTTACAAAAATGAATGCACAAAATAGTTTAAATAAATTTTTTTTGTTAAGGGTAAAATGGGTTTTTTCTGGGTTAAACTAATAATATAATGGAAAAACGATCTAAAAATTTTGTATAAAATAAATTTAATTTCCATATATATGACTTATTATTTATATTTCACGATAATGGGAACATAAAATTCCTTTATACGTGTGAATAAAAGGGTACACCTTTTTCTAATCTAAAATTGCATTTGTGCGAGTCTCCTCACTTATAAATGCACACCTACTCTCATCTCCTAATCAAAACATAAAATTATATTAATTATTAAATACATACCAAAATGTTTCAATTAGTTTTACCCACACATTCTAGATACCTTATTTTTATTATAATTTTATTCTTTAAAGGATTTTATTAATACCTTATGAGGTTTACTAAAGAAGTGGTATAGTGCTTAACGAAGAGTCATTATTTTATGTCATCTTCCATTTCCATAAAATATTCCTAAATTTTAATTTCATAATAAAATTATTATATCTCATATATTTATATGATATTATTTGACTTAAATAACCTAAATACATATCATATTCCATCAAATGGTGTACTAAATAATCATTCATGTCTACATTAGTTTTCCACCTCACGAACTAATGCCATTAAATATTCTATTATCACATATCATGGAATGTTTTAGTGATTTATTTAATTTGGATATATTATATTTTTAATTTATTTATACTTTTTGACTTATGGTATAAGGCCCCAGCCTTAAAACAATATATAATCATGAGTTAAATTAAGAATTCACATGGAGGATCTTTTCATGTTTATAGTTTTAGAGAATTAGACCATAACTATCACACATCAACCTGAATATTACATGTGGACACTAATACTCCGTATCCATGTTTTCAAAAAAGTAAAAACTCATAAAAAGAAACAATTCTAGTTCCATGTTTTAGACAACATTCCTTTTCCTTGATCCCATTAATTACCCTACTACACTTTATGTCTAGTGAAAAAGATTTCAAAAACATTGGATGAAAAAAAGCTCAATTAGGGATACACAAAAAGGAAAACTATTAGTTTTTAAAAAGAACAAGTAAACCATTAATACTTAATCATAAGTAGTAATTTTCATCTTTATGAAGTATAAAAAAATCTTTACTGGATAAAAGATTAGTACTTACCCTTTGTAACTGAAAGATTACCATAACACCCATAGAAATCACACAAAACATATAAAGTTAACTTGGGACATAAACATACGTAAATTCAATAATCATACGGTAGACTTCCTGAAATATCACTAAAGGGAATATCCCTACAACCATCTTCCATAACTGATACATTAGAGGTTATAATGTAACCACTCGTCTTGGTTTATCACTGCATCACATGTCACATGGTTTATCACGTAACCACACACCAAATTTCTTTGTACCAATATAAAATCATAACACATAAAATATTTAAAATATTAACATTTCAATTATAACATTTCATTTAAAATCACTAGAAATCATTTCAGGTTATTAACCAAATCAATGCTTTATGAATCCATTTTGAAAACCAGTTAAAGCATTTAATAAATAGATTTTTGGATCAAAGTATCTGATAAAACATTGAATCATTTAACAAAATTAAATTTTTTTGATAATTAGTGACCATATAAATAAATTCTGTAACCCATTTTGAAAACATGGTCATTAAAGAGAAATAATAAGAAAAATAAATATTTAAAGCATTTAAAATAATATATTATTTAAAGAGTTCCTAACCAAAACGGAGACAGTAGAATACAAATAATTTAGGAATAACAACAATCAATTCAAATAATATCATGAGAATAAAGAGATTCACTAATTGTAAAATTACTTATACCTACGGTTTGGAACCATTGGCATAGGCCCCCGTACCGTTGGTATAGCCTATACCAATGGTTTGGGAAGCCATTGGGAGATTTTGAGTGGGGAAAGATTTATCCCGATGGTTTGGGGAAACTATTGGGATAGGTATATAAACAAAAAAATGTTCTAGTGGAGGTTCTAACCCCCAACCTCCACATTATATATCAATGACTTTACCACTATCATGGAGTTTCCTTTGTGAATATATTTGGATATATATATATATATATATATATTTAATTTATTTAATTTATAAATTGATTTATTTGATGATATTCGATAAATTTTCTCTTAAAAAATAAGGGTACCTTCTATCAATGGTTTGGAAAAACTGTTGGAAAAGAAATACCCTTACCGAACGGTTTGTCCAAACTGTTGGGAATACAACACCCATTCCCAAGGGTTTTGGAAAACCATTGGGATGATTTTCCTCAATGTGTTCATTTCCCAGTGGTTTGGCCAAACCATTGGGAAAGCCACACCCTTTCCCAACTATTTTGGAAAGAAATTTTGGAAAAGTGGCATTAATGTGGTATTTTCCAAATGGTTTGTCCAAACCATTGGGAAAAGTGGCCACAAATTGGGATTTTCCCAATGGTTTAAACAAACAATTGGTCAAGTCATACCCTATCCCAACGGTTTTTCCAAACCATTGGGAAAGGGAACCAATATCAATGGTTTTTACAACCCATCGGTATAGATGCATTGGTATAGGTCAAATTTCCAGTATTGATTCATGATATAATATGTCAAAGGGCAGTATATACACCATATAAAAGTGAATTGGTGTATAAAAAAATAAGTTTCAGTGGAGGGTAAATTTAGAAAGAGTACATTGCACAGAGCATATCCTTGTATTAAGGATAAAATAATGACATATTTATTTGTGAAATAATATAAATACACCCTATATATGTGAATATTATGTTTAAAACAATCATATTTCACTCATACATACTCATAGCATGACATAATCAAGATGTATAAGTTTAAACCAAACGAATTGAAATTGTCTTAAGAAGTACTCGTACAAAAATTTGAGAACTGAACATCGTTACTTTAAAATTCAGAAAATGAGTTGATGAGAGAGAAAAGGGTATCTCAAAAATTGGAAATAAAATTTACAACAATAAGGATATAGAATAAAATATCCCAACATAAGAAGATTAAAATTAAAAGACACAAATAAGTCTTTTAAAAAGAGGAGGGTTAAAGGTTCCCTTATCGATTTGGTATCATAAAAAACCTACACAACATTAAATAAGGATAATTGAATGAAGATATAATTACCCATGAATTAAATAATATTAAAAAATAATATCATCATAGGTCTTACAGACACCACACCAAAATATATAGTGGCAAATATAACATGAATCTCAGGATAATTAAAAGTGAGATGAAAACCTCTTACCACATTGTAATTAATCATGTCATATGAAAAAAAGTTAATAACCACCAAATGAATCATATAATTCCATGAATATAAATATAGTCATGATAATATATATCAAATGGTAGTACACAATATACCACATCCAATAAATAAGTGGCCAATAGTGGAAATCTCATGAAATTAAAGGCGAGATAAGAAACTCTTTACCTCAAGTATGACTTGTCTTGTATGTTCCCAGTTCTTCCTGAATAATAAACATAATTTATCTTATACTTTCTTAATTAACTTTTTCAGGTTTTATAATTTATTTTATTTCACTTATTATCTTTTTATATCAATTAGTTAATTATTATAGTTCACATTAGACATTTTGTCGATGTTCAGAACATTAGTAAAAAATGAACTTGTTAAAATTAAAAATTGTCCATGTGGACAAAAGGATATTATCTCCAGAAGAACATTAATTATTTAAATATCAAATATATCAAATATATCTAGTATATATTTTTATTTATAATAGTACATAACATTCATCATATGAAATGAAAAGCATCGTTCATGGAGACGGTAAGCGGTACGTACACATGAACGCTACTTTCATTTATATTTTGTATTTTAATGGATTAAGAAAATAATGATACATAGGTATATTATAATTACAGTATAATATAATATAAAATTTCATTAACTACATTCTTTATACATCCCACGTATGTCATGAACAAGTCATATCACATTGAGGGGGCGGTAGTCCTCACTTCCTCAAATGGAATTATCGCTTTTACCCATTATGGACACAATAATGATATTATATATTAACAAAATAAAGAAGTAAATATAAAATATAAATATAATATGTCTCACATATAAATACAGTGCCATAATAATGGACAACATAATATGTTGTTGGCTATTATTGAACAATCATCGTTTCGTGAGGCAGTAGTGCGCCATCCACATAAACAATATATTCTTTACCAATTAAATAGAGGTGTGTGTAAGTGTAGTTCCAATATTCCTCATAAAAACATTATATTAAAAATTAGATACTGGTTTTGTTATAAATTAATGTAATAAAAATAGGTTAGGGGCTGGTGAAGTAAAATATAAGAAAAGAACTTAAGAGAAGATGTTACCTTTAAATCGGGTAACTCCCTTTGTTTTGAACCAAAAGGATTTATTGAAGTGAATTATACCTAAATTAAGGCTTATAGGTGGAATACTTGGATATTTAGAGCTTATTTGGGCTTAAATTTGAAGTCCCAAAGGTGAATGGGAGGTTTGATTAAAGGGTTAGAGGTGCTGGATTTTTATAAGGGGGAGGAGGGTCTCTTTAGGAATGTTTGAAAATATTATTTTATCATATAATGATTTTCGGTTTCGAATGGTCCAAAACTCATTAAAATAGATGATAAGATGAATAATGATAGAAATATAATCATCCAATATGAATTGGATAGGTTTATGATATTGTTTAAATTTTTATAATTATATTTATTTCAATCATTCATTAATGTTGTAAACAAATCTTCATTATTGTGTCATAAATAATTTTATTTATTTGATGTATAAAAATTATAAATAAAATACTCGGATGTAAGAAATATTTTTATCATTCCAATGAATATTTATAGGCAATTATATCATTTATATAACCCCACATTAAAATTATTTGAGCAAAACAATACATGATTATGATATTTATATTTTTACTTTAAATAAAAAGTTATTAATGTCATTATCTTACCCAAATGGCATTCAAAGGCCAAAGGTCTCCCCCAAAGATTGTCTTGGACGGAAATTAAACCTAAAATAGGGTTAGGTTAGGGTTTAAGGTAAAATTATATTATTATAATATTTTTTTCCGTTGATTTACCCAATTTACCATTAACCTCGGTAAATAAAAGTCAAGAGTTACTATTCACCAAAAAATTATTTTCATCTTATTGAACCACTTCTTACTTAATAATAAAAAACATGTATCTTGTATTATAAGAAATCAATTCACCTAATCTATAAAATTCCATTTAAATTAAAAAGTTTGTTTTTAACTACTACTCTGTGTTTTCACTATTCATCAAAAAATGAAGTTCTTCATAAAAATATCAAAAATTCAGCCTATAAAATATTTGATATTACCAATTTAAAAATTATGTATTTTTTTACCAAATTCAGAACATATAATTTGGGTGAATTAATTTAAAATAAATTTCTTCTTTCAAAACAAAAGGCGTGATTTTAGGAATAAATAACTATCAAAATATTGACACTTTTTTATGTCAAATTTCAAAGTGAAATTACCTCCAATGACCAAAATTACATAAAATGGTAAAAATATAATATAATTAAACTCTAAAACCAATTAAAAATATTCTATAATCATATAAATAAATTATATTAAATGGAAATTTTAAATTAAAATACAGTATGTTTCACGATTCATTAAAAAATGAATTTTATCAAAAAATACACATATTTTACGCAAAGTATATTTGGCTCTCCCAATTCCAAAGAATAATTTTATATTTTAAAATAGAAAATATAAAAGTTAAAATAACTATTTTTTAAAAAAATTCTCATTTAAAATGTGTTTAATCAACCTTTTAATGATTATTAGAGTATTTAAGCTTAAAATTGGATTCATTCACATTTTAAGCCTGAAAACTTTATTGGATAAAAGTTAAAAAATTAACAAACAAATATAATAATATTTTAGTTAGTAATATTCATTCCCACAAATACAATAGTTATGTGTTAACTTCCGTTTTAATTAATAATATCATTATATTATTTTTTTGGAATAACTAAATGTTTTGTGTAACGTAAGTTTTCAAGGAAACCCATTATTGCGTATCAGGTATTCCATCAATCATAACATCCCCTTTAAAGTAAAATTAATATTTAATTTACCAATATTAATAAATATAAAAAAATTCATATTCTTTATTTTCTTGGGATGTTATATATGGTATCACATTGACCAACATAATATCAATTCTCTAAGGGATAAGATAATATCGATCATCTGTACAGTAAAATATCTCCTCACAAAGCGATGTGATTCATTTTTCAATTATTATTTACATGGAAGTTAATAATTATATATTTTATAAATATGTGTGATATAAATGAATTCATAATTATAATATTGAGATGTTTTTTATTCTATATATAAAATATACCATTTTTTCTTACATAAAAAAATTATGACGTCATTTGTGTACATAGGGAGTACTACCTCCACAAAGAAATGAGTTTCGTTTTTAATCAGCAGATAAAAAAAGGATATATATAATTATATTTAAATAATTATTAGGGTATTTATTATATTATAACCATTATGTAATTATATGATTATATGTACCTTCTTTTCTTAATGATCTTTGTAAGCATGACTCATGCACACATATAACATGCCAGATATATAATTGTAACATTATTAATTTTTTTCTAACCAATGATGATGATTGGTTTTAGAAGTACAATTGACTGAAAATTATGATATAATTTCTTTATTATTACTATGGTGATGTTGAAATAATTTTTTTCTTTGACTATTGTCAATAAACCAAAGTTGTTTTTAAAAAATGAACCAAATTTTCTCCAAACACACGACATGGAATCAAAAAACTAAGTATACAAATATATAATTACAAATAAATTATATAAATTGGTAAATTATCATTTTTAAAACATGAAAAATTATATTATGAAATAAAATAATTTATATAAGATTATCACATATAAGTCAATGGAAAAGTATGGAAATTCTGGACTTGATGTAAGGGTTTCTCATCTCACTTTTAAATTTTTTAGAAATATGAAAAATTATCAAATTATTTTTTTTCATTGGTGTATATAATTAACCCATTACATTAAATATCATGATTTCATCAATAATAATGGTAATTTTAGTTTCAATTTGAATTATTTAATCCATGGGTATTTGAGATGATAGTTACCATGTGATAAAAAATTTTATAACTCAATTTATTTTCATTGGGTTCTATTACGTCTCATTTTATTTGATATTATTCCCTATTATTTTTAATTATTTTTTAGTATATAATTCAATATTTTAATCATTTAAGGTGTATTTTTATTTTTTACAAATAATGAATTAGTTGATTAATTGTAAAATTCAATTATATTTTTTTTAAGGATTATTATTCAAAAATTATTTTTTTATACACATTTTTATGATATTCACTTATATTAATTTGTAAGGTTTTTATATGTCTATTTTAAAAGTAATATAATTAAAATACATAAAATTTCGATGTTCAACAAATTTTTTATCTTATTATTTCATGGTACACATGATTGAATCATTTCAAAAGTGGAAAATTATTTATGTTACAGTCTCATTCTTTTCATGAATATTTATGTTAAACCTTCATTTAATTAAAATAAAGTGATATTATTTTTTGAAACACATCTATTTTTATAAAATAATTTTTTCAATGTGGTTCACATTATTGATTTATGTTTCCCACATTTTTATTGGAGAAATATTATTAATTTTGTTTGAATGTGATATTGATCGCGTTTCTTCTTCTAGATCGTGCATTTTTTTATTCCATGTCCATGATATGTAAAATCTTTTCAAAAGTTTAATTTTTAAAAAATCATTGATTTCATAAATATATTTTACATGATATTTTAATTTATTTAAAAAATAAAGGGTATTTTGTAACATTTTTCAATTTGGTGACTTTTGACATGATTGTTAAATATATATTTTTGAAGATAATATTTACTTCTATCAATTAAAACATGAAAATATATATTTATTCATCATGTCGATAACATTCCATTGAGTTTCTTTCATATGATCATAGTGTTTTTTGATGAAATAATTCACCACATTAATTTGTGAATTTTTTTTAATGTTATATTGATAATAGAATTTAAATTTACAAAAATAATTATGTTATGGTATGTTAATGGTATATCCATTAATCTATGACAACAAACCTTAATGTAACTTATACTAAAATTATGAAATGTTGTATTGATACAATAATTATTCCTTTTATGTATGTATTATGATTCTATTGGTATCATGTTTCCTTTTAATGGGTTAATCATGTTTGAATGAGACTTTTATAGACCCCATTTCTTTTCAAATGGATAATCATGTCTCACATTTATTTTAATGGAACCTATTTCCATTAAATGTTTTAATAAAGTTATTGAAGGATTTATGGATGGTTAATTACATTAAATATATAGTTAAATATCTATATACATTATTCATGTTGTTCTTCTTATACATTATATACGATGGGAACACCCAGATAACTCTCTAATGCATTGGGTAACGGTTATTCTCTGTGAGAATTATATTAAAGTTAGTCATATTGTTATTACAATTGTATGGGTTCTTTATAGGATTCATGATTACAATGTTCTAAGATACCTACACATTTTATTTATAAATTCCATGGTATTGTCATATTTCTATTATCATGAATGATATCTCATAGGTCATGATTATTAATTCTTTTATCTTATTATTTTATTAAATCATTATTCCATATTACAATATGATATTATTAAGTACTGATGAAAATGAATTACATTGGGATTCTCTCATAAACTCAAATTATTTACATATATCCTTATGCACTTATCATGCCCACTGATGACATTATATTTTTATTACCTATGTTTAACAATACAAAGCATTTTATCTTATACTTCTTATGCTACATTTAATCCATATTCTTAGGAATTATATTTAAAGAATAACTTTTTGAAAGGCTCAAAATGGATGATTTTTATTACAAAATATAAAATAATTTTATCATTGTTAAGCGGGAGAAATTATCTTTTATAAACATGGGTATGTCTAATATAAAAAATTTTGAGACTTCTCTATAACTCAAACCAAAAGGTACATGGGTATGAATGTGATAAATTTTTGAATTTTATTGTTTCTCTTTTTATATTGTGATAATTCTATCACATTAATTGGAATCAATGAAAAAATGTAATTTTTATGACTTTATCACCAAATCAGGTAGTAAAGGTTTTCAGATGTTATATGAAAAGTCCACAAAAGATTTACCAAATAAAAAGAAAATAAATTAGGGATAAATAATTTGTATATGAGGTGATCATTGAGAATATTTTTGTCCATGTGAATTTTGTAACACCCCGTGATTTTATGTTGTGACCTTTTTAAATTTGTCATTTTCGTAGTGTATGATTCATGCAAATCCCAACTTAAACAAAAAATGGAATTGTTTTTTATTATCATAATAACCTTAATGTTAATTTTTATAGAGTGGATTTTATTGAACAAATTACGAAATCTAAAATTTTCCAGTTATTTTTAAATATATTAATTAATTAATTTTTAATTAGAACATGGTTTTTAGTAAAGTCAAATTATTTATCAAAAAATTGCTTCTCTTTGAAAACGGTTTTCTTTGATTTTTTATGAGTAAATATAACAATTAATTTACATAAAAAAAGTAAATTTTATTTTTTAAAATTAATATCATTTTTAAAATAAATATTTTAAAATTTTATCATGGTGAATTTTTGAAAATATTGATGGAATGATGAATTTCTAGTGAATTTTGAAAAATACAACTTATTACAAAACTGTGAATTTTATTTTACTAAAAGACAATTTATTTTTTTATTTTGATCAAAATTTTATATAACTACTATATAGTTTGATATAATATAATTAATTTATTTTTAAATATTCAAAAATCATATTTTCGTAAAACTAAATTTTTGGGAATAAAACTTCATTTTTCAATAAATTGGTTTTTCACAGAGTTTTGAATGGTCGTTTTTTAATTATTTTATAAAACATATATGTTTTTGAATTTTAAATCTTTATTCCATATTTTATTTTAACAGAACAAATATATTAAATAAGTCACTCTTATTTTTATGAAATTTTAATAGAAATATTGGTAGGTTCACTTACAATGGTAAAGATTAAATTGATTTATTATTGGTTATAATAATGTGATAAGGGTTAAAAAATAACCATTAAACTTTCCCCAATTTAATTTTATGAATACATTTCTTCCGAAATAAATAAAGGATCAAATATATGGCCTTTGGTTTCTATTTGTATGTTATTATGAAATTTATAATATTCTATCGAATGATTTGTCTGAGATATCATATTGATATTTTTAATAAATATAATTTTTTAATAATCATTAATCCAGACTATATATAAGACTAAAAATATTAATTGTAAATATAAAATAATTTTCTTAATCATAGCGATTTATTATATGTTTTTATAATGATATAATCACATTGAATGCTTTCATAATAGTGACACAATAATTATTTAACTAATAGAAATTACAAATAAATGTTATTAAAAATACAAAAATAATGATAATGTGAGATAATTAATGTCATAAATGAATTTTATATACTAAATTGAAATTTAAGGGATTTATTATAAGTGTTCTTTTAATATTTCTTGTTGTATTGGTATTTTTAATAGACCAAGTAATGAATAGTTTTATTAACGATGTCTTGAAAATAAAAATATTTTATTAAATCATTTAAAATTCCAATAAGACATAAATTAATACCATACATTTTTATAAGGATTAAAATATTATTCTATTTCCTTTATTGGGTATTTTTTCATTTTATAGATTCAATATTGAGCCTTTAAGAGAAAAATCAATGTCGTCCTGATTAGAGGTAAAGTGGTGAAATATGAATTACAAGAAATTTATAAGGTTGATAATGTATTCTAAACCAATATAAAAATTATTGGAAGTGATTATATTTACCCATGCTCATTCAATCTTAAAAATAAGTCATTGTTGTGTAATTTAAAATTGAAAATTGATTTGTTTTAATTTGATTTTTTGATAATTTTTTAAAAGTTCCCCTCACCTCAATAATACAAAGGGAACTCCTTCCATCAGTTGTTTACACAAACATAATACATATTGATCAACCATATTATTACCATTTCTATAATAGGTTTATTTATTTATGTTCCGTTGGTTAAAGTCATTCCAAAAGAACTACTCTAGATCCCTTAATAAGATGCCTAATGAATGTTTTTGATGTAGAGGTAATCCTCTTTATCAACTCTTTCCAGATTATTTTTCAAAATATAAATTTTTAATCTTTTTGCACGTTAAACTAATTCCTATATTATATTATATATTATTAATGTTTATCATTATTTTTTTGAAAATCATATACCACCATTTTTCAACCTTGAAAAAAAATCACTGAGTGTACTTATATATGCCTTATCGTCTCCACAATGTGGTGTAATTTAATTTACACTACCAAATTAAATGGTAGGTAATGATAGAAATGTTATATATATATATAGTTTTTAATACATGATATTAAATCTAGAAAATCAAAATAACATCCACTTACATACTATTTTAAACGTTAAGGGAATGATATTCTCACTCGTTTATACTTACGACCTACCATATCCATAATGTGATTATACATATTTTCCATCTTCAACATTAAATAATGATTATTAAAATGTTATAATGAATAAATGTGATATCTATTATAATAATAAAATACTTGAGATAGGGGAACTATATCATTTTTCTAAGTATTGAGGAATATATGTAAAAATATTCATTGGAAAATGAAACATCTAATAATCGAAACACGGGTAGTAATGAAATCTTATTAACAAATGGGTGACAAAATAATAAAAGAAAATAATATATGGTATATTAATTTACATGGTTCTATTATTAGTTAAAAATATTATTCAAAAATTTATATAGGATGTTAAATCATTTTCATTAAAGGAATCCACAAGGTAAGGGTTTCTCATCTCACTTTTTCTTCTATGATATATATATAGGCCATATCCAATAGTTATTTATTTTGTTTGTAGTTTACATGTTACTTTGGTATTGCACTTCAGTAATCTTATTATATTAATTGTATTCAATTCTTAATTTGATAATTATTACTTTTATGAGACATGTGATTCATCAAATTAAAAAGTGGTAAGGGATTTATAAACTATATTTTCACGTATTGGGTTAAACATTTATTTCATTGAATATTTCATGATAAGGATAAGATTGAAATAACATCATATTATTTTAAATTGTATATCAACTTGTTCTATGTGGATTGATAGTGAATACACATAATATATTCATTTCATTAATGGTATGATCTTTGTACGAGACTTCATCTCAACTTCACTTCATTAAATAACATTATAATATGTTGTACCTAATTTCATTTCAATGGTGATTATAATACCCCTTTGATATATTTTTTATATTTATTAATTAACTATTTAATTTATCTTAAATATCAATATTTCTTGTATACTACATATAATTATTTCCTAAAATTCAAATTGTTTTAATATACGGTGTTTCATTTTATAATTATTTATCTAAATGTGGAAATAGTGTTAAATTTTTATCTATTAATCAATACAAAAACTTGACGACAATGTCCAGGTATATGAATTAAATCAATTATTTTAAAAATGAGTAATTCTTTGGAAATGAAAGAATGGGTTAGGATCTTATATATTATAGACCCATGATAGATCAATATTGTCATGAAATGAATATATTTCCAACATAAAACGGGTTTTAACCATAATGATTTAAATGTCTTGAGAAAGTTATTGATGGTAGAGGTTTCATGATCAAAGGAAACAATATTCCCAATAAATAAGAAATTTGTTGATAATAAATTTTATTTTATTTTCTCCATAAGACATTTATTATGATATTTTCCTTGGATTCCTTTTATGAAAATTTTATTAGTCAAATGGAATGTTTGTTTAGTTATTTTACATTTCCATATTGATTATGAAATATTAATTCAACATATAATTTATTGTATGTAAATATTACTATGAATATTATCTCACCCTTTAATTTTTTTTATTTTCTCCAGGTTATGAAGATTAAATGATGAAATGTTTTCAATGATGGGAATTTCATTCCTCTATTATGTTTTATTTTTAAATACTAATTTAATAAGGATACCGGGTATCTGTCTATTAATTCAAGACCACTAACTGAACCGTCTTCAGGATGAGAATCTATGTATATTATGAAAATCTATTAATATATCCACCGACTCTGAACTACTTGGGTCATGGTCTATACAATTTGTATTTGAAAAAGTTTTGTAGATACTTTTATATCAAGATTTAGTTACTATTATATTAGTGAAAACCCATAAAAAATATGTTGTGAATATTCCCAATGATATCAATTTTATGATTTAGTTATTAGTTATACTGAAATTTTAAAAATATGTTTTAAGTTTCACTTGTAATTAGATTATATTTTATGATTTATAATGATATGATATTGTATAAATTATTACAATTTTTATAAATGGGGCCTATTAGAAAGAATTTAAAATATATTGATACACATATTCCCATGACAAATAATAATCATTTATTTTATGGGTTTAATCCAATCATTCATAGTGAAATAGTCAATCTGTCATTATCATAATATGAGGAAATTATATCATGTGATAATTTTAATGAAAAATAATTCTCTGTGCCTTATTCAATAGATGGGAAGCAAGATTAAAAACAAGATGATAGTGAATTTTTTTTATAAAATGATGAAGATAATGGAGTATTTTCCAACATGTTATATTTGTGGAAGGAAAAAACTTGTTACAAGTATAAAAGGAAAAGAATTTTGTTTTATTTTTGGGGAGAGATTCTACTATGAACCTATTTATAATGGTATGAATAATTTTTCCGATGAAAAATGCAACAACTGTAAGGATATTGTGTTCTATGAAATTTAATGCCTCATGTTTCTTAAAAATATATGATATAAGAAGATAATGGATCGTGGTTAAGATTATGAAATTACCCCAAAAAATCTAATGATTATAGTTCTTTAATATTTGTAATAAAGAATTAGGTTTTAATGTTATTAATGATATTTTATTTATAAAAATTAGGATATATATATATATATATATATGGTTTTTAATATAGTACTTCTTCTTTAAGGATTTTGAATCAAGTGATGAATGGTACTGGTAACTATGAGAAGTTATTATATGGAATGCTAAATTTTTTTAAAACATGTGAATAAAATATTATAACCCATAATATATAATTAATGTTGAGATAATAATTATAAATAGTTTATTATGGAATATTATTTGTAAAAATGAATGTGGTCAGTGATTTTATGGTATATTCTGGTTGTGTTGGGGATAGTATATGTTTGGATTAAAAGAATATATTCAACCATCATTGATTTTATTTTTGGAAGAATGCATAGTTTCATTATGTTTTTATGGTTGTAATTTTATTTATATATTTTGTATGTTAAAATAATATCTAAATTATGTGTTTTGGTGATTTTAATATTATGGTTGATTTTGAGAATTTTGTAAGCTTTTTTACAGTGAATTTGGACAGATATGTTTTCAATGACTCTTAATGTTAACTACCTATAAATTTGGAAATATTAAACAATAGATATTATTATTTTATTTTTAATTATAAAATGATATAAGAATTTTTATTTGTGTATATATTTAATTATTGAAGGAATGACTTACAGTTATTTTGATAAACGTTATACAAGAAAAAAAATTATGGAATATTAACCTATTGGTGTAAGAAATAACCTGAAAATAGATAGAAATACAACAAATGGATGAGATTATGAATATTAAATTGAAATAAATCATGTACTATACTTTTAGTAGGTGATTTATTAATATAGTAAAAGAATCCATCACCTCGAGGAAAAAGTTTTCTGAACAAAAGCAGTTTCCTTTTACTATTATTATTGAGAAATCAATGGCTTTTAACCAACCAAATATTTTTGGTTTTCTAATGGTTAACATTCTAATAACCACATTATCTACCACTCTCCATAATAACATAATCGATAAACTTCCCTTACATTTAATTTCTTCACTTACCACTAATGTTATCTTTTCCGAAGCATAATATTTTGGTGACCTTCGCATTTGCATTTACCTCTTTTTAAGATGATGTTTTGTTAAAACAAATTACAATGTGGCTTTCAAAAAATAATTTTACAAATAAGAATGATTTATACAATAAGTAAAATTATGAATAATGGCTTCAATATTTATTGAAGGATGGTTTAATTTAAAAAAAATATTATAGAATGAATATTTTTTATATTTATCATTTTCAGTAGTTTATTTTGTACGCTACACACAACATAAAAAAATATTTAAAATTTATTATATAAAAATTATAACCTAGACCTTAAATTATAAGGTGTGAATAATACTAACTAATTTATGAAATATATAATTATCCAACACTTATTTATATATTAACTAATTCATTGTGAATATGAACTTTATTGTTTGTAATGTCACTTTAATCTTCTAAAAAATTTCGTAGAAAATGGGTTTCTAGTATTTTATAAGAAAATATTATATTAATTTCCAAGCACAACAATAAATATTATTTTCTAAAATTTATATCACGTTTTAAATATTAATATGAAAATTATTTTATGGTATGTTTTTGGAATACTTCTATAAATTTTTTTTTCAAGAGAGTATTGAAAAATAAAAAATACTATAAAACAATCAATTAAATTATAATAAAAGGCCCATTATGATTTCAATTTGAAATTAATGTAATGTAAGTAATATTTAGTTATTAATTATCCAATTAATTTTATTTTTATCATTATTATACTCAATTTTGTATGATTAAATTTATTAGCTGAAAATTCATTTGTCAAGAAAATTATTTCCCATACCATATTTAATGATTAATTTAAAAATAAAATCTACAAATTATTAATTTTCAATTTTGGAAGATAGATACTAGATTTTAAATCAATTTTAAATTTGTTTCTAATATTACCATTTTATTTTTGGAAAATATGAATTGAAACATTAATAAATTTTTTTATCATAGTAAATGGTAAATCAGTTTATTAAGATTTAAAATAATAGGATAATTATTAAAAAATTAACCCATAAATTTTCTCCAATTTAATTTAAATACTATTTTCATCCCAAATAAATTAATTTTATAATGTATGGAATGTTTATTATATTTGAAAGTAAATATGAGATTTATAATATTTTTTTTAAGGAAAAGTCAAATAGGTCATCATAATATATTAAATTACTATAAAACTTTTAAAAGGGTTTAAAAAATTAATAATTTATAGAATAAATTTTAATTAGAATAATTAAATAATTATATTAATCATGATAATTTATTTTAAATTATTAATGATGAAATAATTACCTTCATTCCTTTCACAATAGTGACACTGTAATTATTTTACTATTGGAATTATCTTATAAATGATATTAAAAATATTAAAATATATATAATTTGACATAATTAATGATATAAAAGAATTTTAAAAATGACCTTGACATGTTGGTTATTTTTTAAAAGATAATTTTAAAGATATCTTATTTTATTAATATTTCTTAATGTCAAAATAATGAATACTGTCTAAATTGACATCATTGATATTTTAAAATAAAATATATTTTATTAACCAATATAAAATTATTAAATATAATAATTAAGTAAAAATTACATGGATATTGTTTATAATGTAATTAATGATCTATTTATGAGACTTTTAGCATTTTGAATTAAAAATATTGACCCTTAATGATTAAAATCCTTGTTTTTATAATAATGTTTAAATGGGTTAAATAATAGTTATATCTAAATTACAAGGGAAATAATGGGACCAAAACATTTATAAAAATTAATGGATGTTATTATTTCAACCAATATGCATTTTATATTAAAAAAATATATTTATCTATTTTGAATTGATAATTAATTTATATTAATAAAATATTTTGTGATTTCTAAAAATTTCCTCTCCCATAAATTATAAAAATTCACTCTTTACATCATTTTATTACACCATGTTATTCTATATATATAAACTAAACTCCTAAAATTTATCTTCTAAAAATTCATAGATTAGTTCTTTAGGTTATAGTTCTACCAAAAGACTAACTTCTGATTCCTTAAGAACTGATCAAAGGAAAGTCCGCTAAAGAAAAGAAAATCATATTTACTAGCTCTTTAAAGTTTATTTCATTTTATACATATTATTATTGTGTTTTTAACATGTAATATTAATAAATATAATATAATATCTATACTAGTATAGTCCTATGATAATGTTAAAACTATAAATCACCATTTATAAGTCCTACAAAAAACAAAATCACCACGCATTCATACAAATGGCTTACTATCTCCACATAGTTGTTTAATTTTTTTCACCACCACTTTTTATGAATTGTGATAATGATAGTGAATTTGGAAATATATAATAAATATGACATGGAATTAATTCTGTAAAATTAAAACAGCACCCAATTAGATTTTGTTTCAACCATTCTTGGATTGATACCATCACTTGTGCATACATATGACCTATTATCTCCACGAAGTGATGCAACTCATTTTCCATCATCAATATTTAAGAATGATTATAAATATTTATATAATTAATAAAAATAAAATTTATGACATTAATATTATTGTATATATGGTTTGAAAATATTTCATGCGCAAGACCAGGGACATATATTACAAACAATTTATAGGAATATGAAGCATTTGGCATAAGAAACAAGGGTAGTAACAAAATAGTATTAACCAATTAGTGATAAAATGAAGTAAAAGGATAATATATGATATCATAAATATTAATATGTATTTTATTTATTAATATCATGTTTTAAACCATTATATAATATTTTAAAAAACATTTAATTAATTAACAGTACAAGATAAGACTTTCACATCTCACATTTAATTCTATGAGGTGTATTCCTTTTTCAGACCATATTTATTTTGGGTGTTTTATATAATAACCTTGTATATATAATATAATTAATATAATTATATTTATGTTATTAAATGTATCATTTGATAATTTTTAATTTTATAGGGCATATGATTCAACTAATTGCAAAATGGTAAGGGATTGTTTAACACAGTTTTCATTCGCTGGGTTAAACATATATTTAATTGATTATGTCATGATAAAGATATGTATGAGATTAAATTTTTCAATATTATGTTCTATTTCAACTTATGTTATAAGAATTTATATTTTATAAACATAATTTAATCAGTTGATCAATAGTATAAGGTTTGTAAGGGAATTTGTCCCAATTTCATGTAATTGAAGAAAATTTTAATATTTGGAAGAAAATTTATTTTATATGGGGTTTATACGTTTTATTTGTTTTAATTCTGATAATTATTTATTGAAAATGACATTTCTATTAAATATTTATATTTTTTGTAAAATTTATATAATTATCACTTAAACTATATACCATATTTATTTAGGGTTTTCCATTTCATAATATTAGCTTGACATTGGAATTTGTGGTATATATATATTACTAAATATGGATACATGATGATAATTTAAAATATTATTAATGAGATCAAATATTCAATATATGATGAAATATATTGATACATATGAAATAGTGGGAACTATATATAGAAAATAATTTCAATGCATCAGTACTCTCATGAGACAAATAAATGGGAACATTAAATTTGTTTTCTGACATAGATTAAATAGTTTTTTGGTAGGTCATTATTATAAAGGGTTAATTTTCATGGTAAATAAGATGTCAAATTTTTTATAAATTTCCTTCATTAAACATTTATTTAATATTTATACATGATATTTTCACAATGATATTATATAGGGATTCATAATGAGAAAAAGTTATTGAAAAAATGGATTGTGTATTTAGTTATTTTAAATTTACCTATTGATTAAGAATTATTTATTAAATGAAAAATTATTTTTATACAACTCTTATTGGGCATAAAATCTCGCCCTTTCATTTTTTTTATTTTTCTGATGATATGAAGAAGAAATGTTTGAATGTGTTCAATGATTCAAATTACATTACATTATTATGTTATATTTTATATTACTAATGTGATAAGGTTACCTTATATGTATCATGTTATTCAAGACTAATAAATTCATTGATCATTGGGAATGTGATTCATAAAATATTATTTCTATATAAAAAATTGAAAACTAACTCGAGGACACTAGGGTTAGGTTATTTCCAATTTTGATAGAAATACAACTCAGCAAAGTTATTATCAAAATATAACCACTCATATAAAAGAAAAAAAATGTGGTTGTTATAATATGGAATCAAATTATTCAGAAAATTTAATGATCCTTCTTGAATTATTTCAAACTCCATCAATAAATTTGAGATGAGGTGTTCAATAGTACTTTTTCTATCATAAATCACGTTCTTTTAATATCCATCATCAAATAATATAATTTTTTTAAAAAAAATAAAAAAACTGAATGTTTTTCCTTTTTATGTGTTTGGATTTAATTTTTATATTCGTTACATATAATAAATAAAAGTAAAAATTGATCAAAAATATGAAAACATCGCCCTGCTTGGGCACTATAACATAATTAATAGAGCATCCCATACTATTTTTTCTCAAATATATGAGATGAATATTCAATTCATAATATATTGATCCATTTAGGAATCAAAATAGATTATTGTATTTTGAGAATATATATATATAAACATATTATTTAATGAATGATCATAAATACATTCCTGGAATATATTCTCCCATTAATCACAAATTATAAAAATTATACATAAAAACATTCATTATAACTTTCATAAAAGGAATATATAAATATATGAGCTCATATACTCTGTAAAGTTAAACGTAAATATACCATTTAGTTATCATAATTCAGTATAATGTAATACAAATGGTATGACATCATGATGATAATATAAAATACTCATATATAAAATGTCCAATATCATTAATCATATATCATTTGACAAGTTGTTTTCATAAACAATTTCTTAATTTATAATAGTTCAAAATTATTGACAATCAATCCTGAGATATCTATAATTCAGAAATGAATGGAGGCATTCAAAATTTTGGTCCCACCCATAATAGAATTGTAATATAATCACAAGTGTTACACAATACCCTCCAACATTTTTCATGCCAACATATTATTAATAATGGAATGAAATGAAGTTTCATAAATGTTTCAAAATACCATCATAGCATGTCATGTGGAAAATAAATGTGTTATATAAAAGCCTCATCATGAAATTATTAAATAATCCAATTAATTAATAATGGCAGTATCATTAATTAATATTTCTATTAAATAATAATTAACATCAAAGGATTCTATACGATAAGAAAATTTTATTTAAAATATGTTTGGAATATTTTTTGGTAAAATACAATTTTCATTTTCATGTAAGTTATTCAAAATCTAAAAACATACAAAATATTATGTAAAAGAATATTTTAAAATATACAAAAAAAATATCAAGGATTCTTCCTAGAATAATTCATTCATGATGGATGGAAATTACATTCATGTCGAGTACATTAAAAAAATTATTTCACATATTCAGTAGATTTTCAATGTATGTTTTTCTTAAAAAAAAATAAGATTCAATTAACAAATTTATAAATTAAAACATGTGAAAAATGTATTCAACAAATTAATGTACAATATGAATAAAAATATAAATAAAAAATTACATTATAGAAGAATATTCTCAAAAAAAATAAGAAATAAAGACTATTTTTTATAAAAATATTAACCCATTAATTTTATGTATCAAATATAGAAAAATGGTAATATATATTGAAAATTACATGATTACACATAGAATAATAAATCTAACTATATTTATCTTAAAATATGATGGAATATCCTTCAATTTAAATTCACATGTATAATATCCTAATTAATATGACATTTTAAATTTAAATCCCTTTACTCCTTTGTTATCATTTGAATAGTAAACACCATGATATAATTAAAACACTTAAAATTTTGTAATGACGGAATAAAATTCTAATTTATGAGAAACAATTATATGGATATTTAAATAAAAATAATTATTATTAGAAAAATCATAATATAAATTCAGTGAAAGTTAATATAGCAAACAAAAGAAACAATTAGTTAATAAAGCATGGGTCTCACAAAAAAGGATTAAAATAAATCCCCTCACTCATATCTTATTGTGATTTTTATGAATCAAAATATTTGATATAGTATATATATATATATATTTATTATAAATTTATTCTATAAATTTAATCATACATAACATACCAAAAATTATATACTCATAAAATCTTATTACACATTTATTAACAATTTTTTATTTATGTAAATATTCTCGGGGATAATTACATTATTTTTCATATATTTTATTCAATTTGTTCTAGAACATATACTGTAGTAATGGTTTATTAATATATATAATAATAATAATTTAATAATGACCACGTATTCCTCTTATAATAGTTAAAATTATTGATATGTAAATGTGATAAAAAGAGAATTACATATCATCAAGGAGATGGTTATTGGTATAAAATAATGATTGATGTTTTCACTCAAATATTATTGATATGAAAAAATATAAATAATTAACCTAATTTATAGAATAATTATTTTATCATATATTGTATCTAAATTCATTTAATCTATCTTTATTACAATACATATAAAGGTGAAATGAAAAACTAATCCCAACAATTTATAGAGGTGATGGTCAACAAAAATAAAATAGGGAAATTAATATTTTACAATTGATGAAATAATATGACTATATATGAGATATTATAGTTTAATTAGTATAATTATTTATAAAATATCAAATGTAAATTTTAAATCCATCATCTTAAACTTTTTTTATAAGTGGTGATGGAAAAAATTGAGTCGATTCTTAACGTGGTAGTTTATCATATACAAGAATAATGGTTTTGTTTCACATTAGATGAATACATGGAAGTATTACAGTAAATAAATCAACATTATAACCTCTATGTAAAATTTAGTCACTATTATTAAATTATAAAAAATATTTGTTGCATTTTAATGGATGTAGATAATGAAATAAAACTAAAAAATAGGTTAAAAGAGTACATCTTCTTGGGACAACATCCATTTATTTGCACCTTAAGACCTATAAAGTTGGTATTCAAACCAAAATAATAGCTATATAATGTAGCTATGGATTTCAATAAGGATTTTTGTAGCATATTTTCTAAATCAAATTGCTCCTAATGTAACTCCATGATGTTTTATGGTATATTTCTCTTAAAATAAATATATTTTCTTTTCTCAATTACTTTCCACCCAACACCAAGAGTAAAAGAACAAAAAAATTTGAAATATTATTGGATGAAACTTGTATTATTTTCTACTAATTTAATTAATATAATATATTATTTTTTTGAAATTTTATAAAAATAATATAGTGAATAGTAACAAACTATTGATTTCTATAAAGCTCACAATTATTTTATTTAAATCAAAAAATTTAAAAAATAAATAATAGTAATGGATTTAGTATTAAATCCATATATGATGAATTTTATTTCAAATAATCTAATTAATTCAATTAGGATAATTTTTTAACAATATTTTCAAATATGTAAACATTTAGGCATAAATCACATTTTACTGCACAACAATTTTTCATCACATTTTGTGAGTGTATTTTTAAATAAATATATAAAAAATATAGTAATTGAATTTGATTTCATGGATTATATATTTTAAATTAATTTTATATAATTTTTTAAATATTTCACAACGCGTTAAAGGGTATATCGAGAAATTAGGGTTGTAAATAATATGATAAGGTGTTACCAATCTATCTATCACATTTATTTATTTAATTGGATGATATTAATTTTTCAATATCCATTATTAAATTTAATATATTTATTTGACTTCCAAATTCATTTTATCATGGCATTTATATTTTTTACGTAAGGAAAACTATAGAAATCAACACTTTTCTAGTAAATATATGTTATATGATCAAATAAGGGTAAAAATTAGTTTTGGATAAATATTATACATTGTTATTTGAATAATTAAATTATTTAAATATTATTTATTTTTTTAAAGAAGATATTGATAATATGATTACGTTAAATTCTTATACAATGATGACATGCTGTATGGGAAACCCTTGGAAATATCTATAAAAATCATTATCAAAAAATAAATATATTGTCTTTTATAAAATTTATGGTTCCAAAATACGTTTATAGTAAAAAAATAATTATTGTTAATTAAAATTATTGTTTTTAATTTCAACATTTTTTTAATGTCTTTAATATCAACATAATTTTATAATGTTGAAAATTAGATTAATGATGCATTATGAAAAATAATATTGTATTAAATTATTTTAAAACATAAAAATTTTCAAATAAGAATAGTTGGATCATAAATTATATGAAATTCTATTTAGTTGAAATTTATGATAAAATTATTACATTATATATAGGAAAATGACCCTTAAATATTAAATTTTTTTATATTTGATAATGTTAAAATAGGTTCACTGAGGGTAAATCAAGAGATAAGGGTAAATATAATAATTATGCATGTCTACGTCATATTGAATAGCCACATATAGATCTAATTCTATTTATACATATAATATCATTCCATTTTAATGTATTAGGATTACTTATAACTTGATTATAGTTTAATCATTTTTAAAATCCAACTGTTTCACTTCCCTCCCTTATAAAAGAACATCTCTTCTCTTTTTTATTCTCAACAAATTGAGGTGTCTTACACAACCAAAACCTTCATAAATATCCTTCAATATTCTGTACAAAAATTATATGTTATTATCTATAGAAAATAAAATTCTAAGGTTCATTAGGAAGTGATGTGTAGAAATATATGCGAAGGAAAGGTAACCACTCTTTTAAACTTCTATAAAAATATTCCATTTCACCTTCTCAGAACATGTGGAATTAATCATAAAATAGTAATAGTAGTATCCCAAATACACTAAAATAATAATATTATTTTTTTAAATCCATTATTCACTCAATTTTTCACCAAATAAGAAATGAATGATTCGTGTGTGTGGACATTCACCTCTTCATAGTGACACAATTAATTTTCATTCCCCATATTTCTTATATAGTAATTATGATGGGTTTAATGTTTATATATTACATTTACAACATTATTATAATTCAGTAATTATAATATCACATATACCTTCTTACATTCAAATCCCATGGAGAATGATAACATTTCTTGCCAGTAAATGTTCACTACTACCTCCATAGGATGATTAGAACCATTTTTTGTTTTAAAATTACTTGTGTCATAATAAATATATATTTAATGAATAAATGATATATATATGATATTATAATCATTATTTTCTTTTTATTTATTATTTTAAAGTATTATTTTCAGTCCATCAAGTAGTTAAATGGGGTTTCAAGTATATGTACGACCTACTATCTTCATGTATGGTGTAATATATGTTTATATATCTACCATTTATGGAAAAAAATAATTATATATATAATGTATATATAATATATATATATATATAATAATATAGAATATATATATTATAGAACCCTAATAATTGTATACAGACTAGAACTATCATACAAGAAATATCATGAAAAATGAAGCAATTAAAAATATAAATAATGATAATAATTACATTTTTTTAAAAATGGGTTATAAGATATCATAAATTTATCATGTACGATATTATGGATATGTTAAATTTTATGGTATATATTTATAATAATTATAAATTTATTATATTAGAATAAAAAATCACTTATGAGGGAAGTCAAACATCATAAAAGGGATTTTTTTCTCAATTTTCAATCTATTGGAACGTATTTTTTATTATTCACTTATTAACATTATTGTTGTAATGATCCAGAAATTCTGTGGATTTTTTTTAAATACATTGGAATTTTACATGTCCGCAACATTTTACAAGACTTCATTCCGAGGCCCGGTGTTCCTGGAATCAATTTCAAAAGTTTTGTTCGGGTACGTTTAGTAAACATACGGGCGGGTTTTTATAAATTTTGAACTGGTGCTCGGAATTGAAATTTGAGGGCACTGTTGAACTTTCAGCACCAGTATTCTCTTAATAAGATATCCACCTCAACAACACATGGTTGAGAATAAAAGTTTGTTTTTGGCTTTTTGTAAAAAAAATATTAAAATAAAGTGTTCAACAATTTATTTTATTTTAAATATACCATGTGAGTGTGTTGGTTAAAACCTCCACTTGGGAGTGGGAGGTAGGACCGCCACACCCTAACCTCTCATGAGAGGTTATGGTGGTGGGGACCAACCCGAACTCAACCTCCCATGGGAGGATAAATGAGGTGGGGACCACCCGAGCTTCAAAACCCATTAACTCCCCATTTAAGTGGAGATGACTCTTGACCTTCCACAATAATTAATTGAGCCGACACCACCCTCATTAAATAAATGGGTTGTCTCATTTAATTAAACACAATAATTTGAATTATTGTATCAACAAATAATAGATGACGATTTCAACTATAATTTTTTTGTGGAATTTTTGGTGGTGCATGGGGAGGAGAAGAACTTCCCGACAAAGAACGATCACCGAGGAATGTAGGACAACTCATCCACCAAAAAGGGACACCATTTTCCTTCTTCAACAAGAACAAAAGAGGGAGCACCACCCTTGAAGAACGTCGTCGACGCCATCCATGTCATCTTCATTTTTGACGTCCACGAATCGACGTCCGCATTTCCACAACATCATCAACGAACAACGATAAGAAGTAGGGGTGTAATATGATTTGAGCAACATTGAATCTTCCTTCCATGATGGTTTCTCATAACCGTCTTGCTATAAAACTAACGCGGATGGACTGGGCCAAATGAACATGGCCCGATCCCTCCGCCATTAATGGGAATTTTTGGTGTGTTCTTCGCGTTCTTCATGGGTGACTAACAACAGATCATTGTGAGACCATTGAGTGACGCAACAAACCCAAAATTGAAGACCCAACATCAAAATGACCTAGCAGAGGTGTGATGACGATAGCGGGTGACAGATTAGACTGGAACGGGAAGGACCATTCCTCGACTGTTCTTCGTGCGGGTGGATCATGTTTTGTTCTCAGAGCCGATCGGAGGCCCGAAAATATCGGAGATGACTACGGGACATCGGGTCGAACTAGTGTCTGAATTTTTGTGATGAACGGACAGTCAGAATGATGATCAGACTTCATGGGAGGCATGCTAGCTGGAGGCAGTGTTTCTGGAAAATTCTATAATACACGACGTGTACTTCTGATGGGCATGTCATGTTATATGTGCGTCATACTGCTTGAGATATGGACAGACATGAGTGCTGAGGTAGGAACCTCAGATGGACGTGAGTGCTGAGGATTCCATATTTACCTACCCTTTAGGTAGGAACCTCGGAGGACGTCCCAGTAGCTTCTTTACATTTCTTCAGTTGTACATTTTTTCAGTTGTACTTGTACTTTCTTATTGGGCTTGTAGTTCTATCCCCTTTTGCTTTCCAGTACTTCAATTGTATACAATTTTTCTTAGTTTTTCACTTCCAGTTGTGTACTCTGATGTTTTTGTTTGCATTTATAAAGGCAATGCATTCCCAGTTTATGGATTTACGCCTTTGGGGCTAGTTGCTAGCCCCTGGCATATTGAATGTGGGATTGGGGTAGTCACGATACGGGCCCTGGGGGACGGGTTGTGACAAATTTGTATCAGAGGATTCGGTTCAACCGCAGAACATAGAACACTGATATTTCTTTTATGTTAAGCGATAGTTTTAATGGTACTATGTGTGGTTTTCAATTCAGGGGGTCAAGTGTTGGTGTTGGTGGTCGACGTATCTATACCCCAGGACCCTGAATTATGATATCCAACTCAATGGTAGAAAAAAATTATTTTTTGTGTGTTTTAAAAAGTTTTCTTTATGTCAACTCAGCCAGGTCAGCTCACTAGGTATAATCTATTGACCGTGTCTCCTCTATTTCATTCGGGATGCCTCCCTGCGGACGAACAGTTAGATCCCCGAGAGTCGTACGCACTAACAGCCCACCGAGCGATACTGCCTCAATGAAGGGACCCTTTCAACCAGAGGCACCAGCGGTACCACTTCCCGTTGGCCCAACGATGCCACCATCCCCAGCAACAAAAAATGCACGCCACATGAGCATGTTGAACGAGTTCTGGTACTAGAGTCCACCTCGGATCAGGGGAGAGACAGACACACAGGCGACTGAGGATTGGCTGGAGGCTCTGGTGGGAGTCTTCAGGTTAGTAGGGACACTGGCAAACTTCATGGGGATCCTTGCTACAAGCCTCCTTTAGACAGCTGCAGGCAGATGGTGGAGCCTGATGCTCCCGGTGCATGACGAGGGGACTCTACTATGGACAGACTTCGAGAGCCTGTTTTGGGTGGATTTATTCTCACCCACCCTTCGAGCGGTGTGGATACAAGAGCTACTACATCTACAGTATGGTAGCATGACGGTGGTGCATTAATCAGCGAGGTTCACCGAACTTTCACGCTACTCCACAGATATGGTGCAGGACCCATTGTTAAGGGCCATGAAATTTGAGCAGGGGATCAAGAGAGATATCACAACATCGATGATCTCACTCAGCATCCTGACGCATGAAAGGGTGCTAGAGAGAGCCATCCTAGTAAAGAGTTTCCTTGCTGAGCAGTCTCCAGCAGCGAGACCCACTACTAGCCGACACATAGTGGAGTCTTCTACAGTTGTCAGTAGATATATGTCGCAGAGGTCCAAGAGGACCAGACCTACATGTGGTCAACTACATGACTCAGGATTAGTCATGTGGGTCACCTGGAGTGGAGACATAGCCAGTCATGCCTAGAGCAATCAGTGTTACTCATGCGGTGAGCTTGTTCACATGTCTTGTGACTGTCCGACCCACTGTTCTGATGATCAGAAGACAGTAGAGGTACCTCCCAGGCAAAGGTATAGTTTCGATCGAGTTGGTCCATAGGGAGGGTGTGGATGTGTCCGAGGAGTTCAAAGTACAGCTAGCGGTGGACGACGCTTTGAGTTGTGGCCACCAAAACCACCAGGAGGTCCACCCCGACTACAGGGAGTGGGTGGACAGGGGAGATCTCAGTTTCAGGCTGTTGAGGCTTACGATCACGGTGCTTCAGAAATGATTCGAGGTATGATCTGTGTCTACTCCACCTTAGATGTAGTTATTATAGACACAGGTTCCGGCCACTCTTTAATTTCCACTGCCCTCGTTCAGAGCATGGAGAGTCCGACAGATCTGTTGGCTCCATCCTTACGGCTAAAGACTCCTACGGGAGCACACTCGACGATTACAAACTAGTGTCAGTAGTGTGAGCTTACTCTAGGGGGTGAGTTCTTCGGTTGAGATCTCTTCATAGAGGCGTCGAGTCCTTATGACGTCATCTTGGGTAAGGACTGGTTAACTACAGTCCATGCTCAGATCAACTGTATTAGCCACAAATTGTAGTGTGTCTGCACGGGATGGGACCATGATCACCTTCACTGGCGAGAAGAGAAACTTTGCAGTGCAGAACGAACATACTCGGAAGAGGGTGCAGCCGATCACTCATCAGTTGGCCCGCCTTACCCTCAAAGCAGTATATGTGGAGAGTCTGAGCTATCTTGTAGTGGTGGACCAGTACACGTATATTTTCCCTGACAATGTTCCAGGACTACCTCCATGCATAGAGGTGGACTTCTACATTGACATGTACCCCGGGATGACATCGATATCTACTCCAGCATATCGGATGGCTCCCGCTGAGATTCATGAGCTGCGAGTATACCTGAAGGACTTGCAGGGGAAGGGATTCTTCCGGCCATGTGTTTCTCCATGGGAATCCCATATTTAGTTTTCCAAGACGGTAGATGGGAGCTTAGGGCTATGTGTCGACTACCTTCTCATGAACCAAGTGACCGTGGAGAACTTGTACCCACTTCCAATTATTGAAAACCTATTTCATCAATTGTAGAGAGCACGGTGGTCCTCGAAGATAGACCTCAGATCAGGCTATCACCAGCTCATAGTTCGAGAGGAGGATGTGCAGAAGACGGCCTTCAGGGGTCATTACGACCACTACGAGTTCTTGGATATTCATTTTGGCGTAACCAATGCTCCAGAAGTGTTCATGGGACTCATGAACTAAATCTTCCAGCCATAACTCGATCACTTTGTCATAGTCTTCATCGACGACATTCTGATCTACTTAACTACTGAGGAGGAGGATGCCTACCATTTGCAGGTAGTACTGGACACACTCCGAGAGAACCCATTTTATGGTAATCTCTCAAACATCCATTTTTTGTATTTGAGAGGTTCACTTCTTAGGACACGTCATCTCAGAGGCTGGAGTTGTAGTAGATCCAATGAAGATTGAGGCGTTACTTGCTTGGGATCCACCCATGAGTGTGATGGAGGTGTGAAGTTTCCTGGGATTGGCTGGATACTACTGGAGATTCGTTCCAGACTTCTCTACAGTTGTAGTACCATATTCAGCCTTGAAGAAGGAGGGGAAACCCTTCATGTGGTTGGAGAGATGCCAGTATATCTTTCTAGAGCGGAGGCAGAGGCTGACTAGTGCCCCCCATCTTGAGGCTTCTAGGTGAAGACGTAGGGTACGTAGTTTACTGTGACGCATCCGGGACCGGACGTGGGTGTGTCCTAATGCAGGAGCGAGCAGTGGTTTCTTATGGTTCTCAGAAGCTGAGATAGCATGAGAAGAACTACACTACCCATGGCCTAGAGTTAGTACCAGTGGTCTTCCCCTTGAAGATGTGGCAGCACTATTTGATGGGTGAGAGTTTTGCCGTATATTCTGATCACAAGATTCTTAGGTATATCTTCTCTCAAAAGGACATGATCCGGAGATAGTGAAGTTTGCTTGAGTTCCTCTAGGAATATGACTTTGATATAATCTGTACTCTTGGGAAGGGGAATGTTGTTGCAGATGTGCTTAGTAGGAGGACCGGTATACAGCTGTTAAGAGAGAAGACGGAGCAGCTTGCCGCTTTGCATATATCCATTGTGGATAGAGATGAAGCATCCTATCTACAGTCTCTTATGGTCACTCTCCCACTTCATTAGCAAGTCAGGGAGGCATAACATGGGTTCACTGACTGCGAGACATGACGTTCTCAGATATCCACAGGGCAGACACCTGATGGATTTTTTGAAGGTGGGGAGCATGTCATCCTATTCAGAGGACGTACCTCGGTACTAGTGACACTTCAAGATGAAGTGTTGAGGGAGTTCCACACATCCCCTCTAGCGGTACATCCAGGAGTGGCGAAGATGTACCAGGATCTTCGATGATAGCACAGGTGTCTAGGTATGAAGAAGTTGGTAGCGGAGTTTGTGTCACAGTGCCTCACTTGGCAGCATGTGAAGGCAAAGTACCATGTACTAGAAGGATTGGTTCAACCTTTTGTGGTCTCAGAGTGGAAGTGGGATGGAATATCCATGGAATTCATGACGGGTCTTCCACGTACATCCAGGGTTCATGACTCGATTTAGGTGATCGTCGACCTACTCACCAAGTCGGCCCACTTCATTCCAATCAGAGGGGGGGTTCAGTAGAGAGAATGGTGACACCTCTATGTGCAGGATATTGTGAGACTACATGGTGTACCTTCCTTTATTGTCTCCGACCATGATGCATTGTTTACTTTCTGGCTATGGAAGGGGTTGTAGTAGGCTTTCGAGAAACATCTTCGCTTGAGCACCACCTTCCATCCTCATAACGATGGTCAGATTGAGTGGACCATTCAGACCCTTGAGGACATGCTACGTACATGTGTCCTAGAATTCGGTCACAGATGGGTGGATCACTTTCTGTTGTTGGAGTTTTCCTACAACAAAAGTTGTCACTCCACCATCGGGATGGAACCTTTCAACGCATTGCACGGACGAACTTGCAGATCACCCTTGTGTTGGGCAGACCCAGGGGAGTCAGCACTAGTGGACCAGAGATGGTACATGCTACCACAGAGAAGGTGCAGATCATCTGGAAGCAGATGAAGACTGCACAGAGTAGACATAAGTCATATGCTGATAGAAGATGGAGACCCATGGAGTTCAAGGATGGTGACCACATCTTTCTACAGGTCTCACCTTAACGAGGTATACAGAAATTGGGCTGAGGCGGCTAGTTATATCCACAGTTCATTAAACCTTTCCATGCCCTCAACAGAGTAGGCGAGGTGGCTTACCACCTGGCACATCCACCTCAGTTGCATCGGGTGCACGACGTCTTCCATGTATCCCAACTGAGAAGAAACGTGCATGACCCTACACACATCATCGACTATAGGGATCTGGATGTTGATGATGGGGTGACTTTTACATAGGTTCCAGTAGATATTGAGGATCAATAGGACTGGTTACTAAGTGGACGGTCGATACATCTGGTCCGCATATACTAGATGCACGGGAACCTCCAGGAGATCACATGCGAGCGGGAGGCTCAGATGCGTGCCTAGTACCCCCATTTATTCCCATATTTTGAGATGTAGATTACGGGACGTAAATCCTTGAGGTGGGGAGAATGTAATGTCCCGGAAATTCCATGAATTGTTTTTCAATACATGGGAATTTTACGAGTCCACAAAATTTTATGGCGCTTGATTCTGAGGTCCGTTGTGCCCAGAATCAATTTCTAAAGAGTAGTTCGGGTACGTTCCGTAAACATACGAGCAGGTTTTTATAACATTTGAACTGGTGCTCGGAATTGAAATCTGATGGCACCGCTGAAATCACAGCCCCGATATTATCTTAATAATACTTTCACCTCGATGACAGTTGGTTGAGAATAAAAGTTTGTTTTAGGATTTTTTTAAATAAATAAATAAAATAAAGTGTTCAACATGTTATTTTATTTTAAAGTTTCCAAGTGAGTGTGTTGTTAAAACTTCTACATGGGAGTTGGAGGTGGGACCGCCACACCCTAACCTCCCATGAGAGGTTATGGTGGTGGGGGCCACATGAACTCAACCTCCCATTGGAGGATAATTGAGGTGGAGAGAACCCGAGCTTCTATACCCTTTAACTCCCATTTTAGTGGAGAAGACTCTTGACCTTCCCCACTAATTAATTGAGCCGACTCCACCCTCATTAATTAAATGGGCTGTCACATTTAATTAAACACAACAATTTGAATTTTTGTGCCAATAAATAATAGATTCCAATTTCATCTACTATTTTTACTTGGAATTTTTTGTGGAGATTTGGGAGGATAAGAACTTTCTGACAAAGAACAATCACCAAAAAATGTTAGACGCTTCATCGGCCAATGATGGGAACTTTTTTCCTTCTTCAACCAGAACAAAAGAGGGAGTACCATTGAATAATGTCGTTGACGCCATCCACAACGTTTTCATCTTCAATGTCAACGAATCGATGTTTGCCTTTCCATAAAATTGTCAAAGAACAAAGATACAAGGTAGGGGTGTAATATGATTTAAGAAATGTTTAATATTCCTTCCATGATTGTTTCCCTTGAAACTCTTTCTACCAAACTAACATGCAATGACCGAGCCAAAATAACAAGGCTCGATCCCTATATCGTTTTTGTGAATGTTTGGTGTGTTCTTCATGTTCTTCATGGGTGACGAACAAAAAATCATTGTGAGACCGTTGAGAGACACAAAGAACCCAAAATTTAAGACCCAACATCACAACAACCTATTGGAGGTGTGAGGAACATAGCGGGGAACGAATATGACTGGAAGGGGAAGGATCGTTCCTCAACCGTTCTTCGAGCGGGTGAATCAAGTTGTGTTGTCGTAGCCGATCGGAGGCCCGGAAACACCGGAGATGACTATGGGACATCAGGGAGACCTAGTGTCTGAAGTTTAGTGACAAAAAGACCATCAGAATGAAGATAAGACTTCATGGGAGGAATACTAGCCGAAGACACCGTTTATGGAAAATTCTATAATACACGGTGTGTACTTATGACAAACAAGCCGTGTAGTACGTGAGTTTTGTGGATTGAGATACAGACGTTGGACAAGTAACACACGACGTGCGACCCTGTTCACATGGAATGTTTTCTCTTCACAGAATGGAAAAAGTGGATTTGAGATACATGGTGTGTAATATGGGAAATACACAGACACAAGAAGAATTACATGGCTAAGAGACATGACGTGTACTCTCTACGCAGATTGGCAGAAGCAGCTGCGTAAGACTCAATGTGTATGTGAGGGGTACACGGACACGGGGTGTAGTACATGTGAATGTACTCTACCACACGACTAGGATTGTTCAGTTTCACAGGCTACCCCGTGTACCAGTTACAGGAGTTGGAGAACACTGATTGAGGCCGTGTACGGGCACATGGTCAGTGTACACAGAGCCAACTCCAGTTTCTTGGACATGGTGTGTAACCATACAACATGCCTTTTACTTACTTTTCTACACAGTTATACATTCGACATGGTCCATTTCACATGAGAAGTACCCTAGGTCTGTAGACATGGCGTGTAACCATACAACACACGGTGTACTTACTTTTCTACACGAACAACCTTTTGACACGGGTTGTTGTACCCAGGAAGTACCTGAGGTCTGAAGAACACGACCTGTTCCTCATTCCTACATGCCAGGTAATTTTTTTTGGAAAATGGATTGGTTATATCATCTTTGTGTTTTGGACACCTATTGCTTTGTTTTGCACCCTATGACATGGAATTCCTTTGAGATACTTTTTCATAGCACTTCAAGACAGTTGGAGTATTGATAGTATCTCGTGGAGCGGATCCTTCCAATGACGAGCAGATAGCGTGTGGAGACCTTGTAGCTAGAAGACCTGATGATAGTTTTACCATTTGGACTCTGAGTGGTTTGACTAGCCCAGTGAGGAGCACCCGGTAATTAGAGGTAGACCTACGGTACATGACAAGAGTAGTACCTATGCAGTCTAAGGATAGTAAGGTTTGAGATGATGTCACAACAGACCCACTGTACTCGACAGAGGAGAAGTTCTCTTGCAGTCATTGTTTTGATAATAAAAATCCTATTTTGAGCTGAGTTAATGACTTCTATGTTTTTCTCATGATTGAGATGGGTCACTAGATAACATAGGTATATGAATGGGCATATACCTATGTAATGGTTATACGTTGATTTCATAATTTGTGGTTTATTTATTTTGGAATCTGTGAGACCTTGAGTGTCTCGAGGTCCCTACTGAGTTTCATTATACTCACCCCTACACAAATTATTCTAGTACCTCGTTGTGTTGGTTATAGACGATGGACAGTGTTGTATGATGTAGAGAGTAGCAGGACTGGACGGTACCTGGAGGTGGACCACTCGGTGTGACGGTACACGAAGGAGACAGAGGGGCGGGAGTGATGAGAAGGCTATATGTACCTACCCTTCAGTTAAGAACCCCATAGGATGACCCAGTATCTGCTTTACTTTTCTTCACTTGTAATTGTTTTCAGTTGTACTTGTACTTTCCTGTTGGCTTTGTATTTTTGGCCCCTTTTACATTCCAGTACTTCCTTTGAATACAGTTTTACATAGTGTTTTTCTTCCAATTATGTACTTTGATGTTTTCATTTTCATTTATAAAAGAAATGCCTTCCTAGTTTAGGGATTTACAACTTTCGTGCTAGTCGCCATCTCTTGTCCTATGGAAGTCGAGCTTGGGGTAGTCACGATATGTGCCCCGAGGGATGGGTCGGGACAATTGTGGTGTCAAAATTATCTAATTTAAGTATTTCCCATGAATATATATTTATATTATTTTGTTTAAATTTTATAAATCAAGTTTACTCTTATAATGGGTGTCAAAATAACAATGGCCAATGAGGTATTGATTTATTTTAAAATGTCATTTTTTGGATTGCCGTTATTTTCATTGAATTAATCTTGTTATATATGTTATTAGAAAATAATTTATTTTATTATAATGAAGATTTTTATTAATTTTAGAATTCTTCTATAAATTATTCATCTATTTGGATATTCATTCAGGGAAATAATATATTAAATAAAATTTGATGTTATCTCTCTTATTGATTGGGTATATTTTTCTTCAAATGACATATTTTATTAAAAATGTTTTACAAAAGTAATTTTTATATAATAAATTTATTTATTAGTGAAATTGTACATTATCCTTGAAATTTTACATGGTTTTGATGAATTATTCCTAATTATTTTCTAAAGGGTAATTTTTTACATTCATTTAAAAAAATAAAACTGAATGATTCATTAGAAAATATATTCCATTAACAGACTTTCCAAACATCAACAATATTTTTAAAAAATTATGTTATTGAAATGATATTTTATTTTTTAAAAATATTAATATTTATTTCAGAGTTATTTAAATATTTTCTTCTATTTTATTTGATTATCGAAAATACATTTATTTTTTTAAAACCTATTATTTTTATGAATTTTTTTTTTCATTTTTAATCTCTTATTTTTCTAATTGAAAACATAGTGAAACATAAAATTTAATATTTAAGATTATTTTCAGTTTAAAATGTCTCATAAAATTAATTTTAGACATGTTTATGGGATGTTTCTACTCTAATCGCTTTCTTTTAACCAATGGTTACTATTTTTATCCTTAATTGCAATAAGATGTATTTAACAATTTAGTGGTTATAAATTTATCTCTAAGAATGTATTTGGCTCAAAAATGGTCATGGAAGGAAATTTTCCACCATAAATCATTCTCTTTCTTCAATTTCAAAATTTTTATTATTTTTAAATAATTTAATATAATATTGTTATTATAAATGATTTTTTATTTCATTTTTTGACTATTCATTTATTTTTGATTTAATGTTAGAATGATAAATCTTTACTTACTATATTGGAACATTCAAAAAAACATATCCAAAAAATTTAATTTCTTTTGAAACAAACACAATTAAACTAAAAAAATATTATTTTATACATTTTTTAATTCATTTACATGGATTTTTTTACTATATAAACATGCATTGAGCTGGGGTTATGTAAGAAATTTAGGTAATTCTACCACCACTAAAAATGTAAAAAATAATTTCCAAAATTTTTATAACTATATACTGTAAAATTTATATTTTTTTATTCATTCATTACATCTTATTATCCCTTTTATAACTTATAAGTTATATTAAAAGTAAGATGGTGATATTTTAAAATATTCCATAAATAAAAAAAATTTAAATAAATATCAAAGGAATTTGGAAGTAAAAGGACATATATTTGATGTTATTATAAATATTTTAGATATATTATTAAAAAATAAACAACAGGAATGTTTTGGGTTGATTTTTGAGACCTTATGTCATAGATCCAACCCAAATTTACCCATTTTCCCCTTACTGTGGGGATAAATAACTACAATAGTTATGATACATAATAACCAAAAATAAAAAAACTATAAAAAAATTAATAATTATTATTCCAAATATGTACACTAATTCAATAAATTACATTCCTGTATTTTAGAGAAAATAATTCAAAAATAAACCCACAAAGAGTGATAAATAGCTTTTCATAAAAATTAATTTTACAAGCATACGATGATCATGCATAATCTAATTCACTAATAATCATAATTATATCAATTACAATTAATATATATATTTATAATTTATGATATTTATTTTTATCTTCTATAATTAAAGTCTAATTTAATTTTTTAAAATGATAAAAATATGCACTATGAAATCATTTCTTCAAAAATGTGTTTTTAAAAATAAAAATAAACTTATAAAAAATTAAAAAATTAACATTGTTTTCTAGGAAATTATTTACTTTATATTTTTTAAAATATATCATGTATTACTATAACACCAATTAGAAAATAAAACATTATTTTTATGTTACTTGACATGATGAAAAGAGGTGATGGTTTTATAAAAAAACCATATTTTACCCTATTCACAAGAAAATATTATTTTCATAAAAATTCAAAAAATTAACTCTAATATTATATTAAAATAATAGTTTAAAAAAATTAATTCATTTATTAAATTACTATTTATAAAAGTGAATCAAATTATTTATAATATATGTATTTAAAATACATTAAATATCCTTTTTAAAAATATTGAACGTTAATGCTTCAAATGAATTTATTCATATTCATCTCTTATATTAATAAAATAAATAGTTTTTAAATATATTGATTGTATTCATTATTTTTATAATGTAAATAATTTACATATATATTATATAATTTGGTTATTATTATTCATTCATTCCAAGTCAGCAACTAGGTTACCACTGTTATATTTAATTAATATTATTTCACCATTTGTATATGCTTGGGGTTGCATGTGATGAATAATATCTAACACGAACTGTCTATTTATATATAAATATTTTCTAAAATATAATGGGGTTGAATTTAATTACTACTAATTAAATAATAAAATAACCAACACTAATGATGAATCCATTTATATAAAATTCAATAAAAATATTCATAAACCTTCACACTATATTAGTGATGTTTTCAATAACCATGGGCCATTTCTATTAACTGGTCTGTATCCATATAAATAGCCTATAAATATCTAATATCCTTATATAAATTTACCTAAAAATGTCATAAAGCTACATATCATCTATGGAAACTATTATCGGCGATTTTAATGTTTGTACTCAAACATGATGTTCTATTTTAAATGAAGTTAAACATCATTATTTTATTTCATTTCTATAACACCAAACCTTGATGATGTGATTAATGATGAAAATTGGGTTTTTAATATGAAATAATTTAATAATCAATTCCTACTTAATAATGTTTGGACTCTTCAAAAAATACCTTTTAATCATCCAATTATTGGCAAAAAAAATTTATATATAAATTTTAGTAAGAAAGATATAGTTAAATGTTAAAAAAATATACATGTTACCAACTGATATAATTATTAGGAAGTTATTAATTTTGTTGAATCATTTTCACTTATTTCAAAACTATAGTGAATGAGAAAATTTTTCTTATTCTCCACCTATCTAAATTTTAAACCATTTCAAATATATGCTAATATTTTTCTAAATAATTCTTTATGTACATTCTTACCACAAAATTTTTAAAATCCATGTTTCCAAAAATTATTTAAATGTTAAAAATATATATATGATGTTAAAATTAATCCCAATAGGATCAGTATGAATTGTTAACAGTTTTTATCATATTATTTTAAAAAGTGAAAAGATAATTGAATAGTATTTCAAAAAAAAGGTTTTAAAATGATCATTTAATAATTCAAAACCTTATCAAAAAAGTATATTTGGTTTTATGATATTAATCTCTTGGTAATTATTTTTCATATTTTTTAGAAAATATTTCTAAACAAGTTTTATTTGTGATGAAAATTTCATTAATGGTTTTCAAATCCCACCAAATAAGGTTATAAATTTTCATATCCATAAAAAAACAAATGAACTTATAAAATGTTCTATAAATAATTTATATATGGAAATTGATACACATATGAGTATGTCATGAAATATAATGTTGATTGAAGATGATAAATTACTTGACAAAAATATTTATAGAAATATTACGTGGATTCTCTTTTACCCAACTATAACCCAACTAAACATTATATATAGTGTTTTTATTTTCTTTTGATTTCACAAAAATCTTAAATAATAACATTTAAAATATCTTATGTGGAATTAAATTTTTAAACTATTCTAAAAATCATGGTTTATTTTTTCATAAAGGAACCTATTTTAATAATGGAATATTTTTAAACATAGATTTATTGTATTTGAACTATTTTTGGAAAATAAAATGTGTGACATTTAATTAACATGGACCTTCCATAATATGTTGGAGTAGTTAGAAGAAATAATTTGCTTTCTATTTCTACAAATTATGAAAAATATATCATCTTATGGTGTTTTTTTGGCCAAATTATATGGGTAAACTTATCTATCTTATATTATGATCACACATTTCAATATGTTTAAATAAAATGTGATGGTTCTAAAACAATTGGAATCTCAATAAATTATATTCACATTAAATATAATGATATCATTGATATTTGACATCACTGTCAAAAAAGGAGATATTATGATATAATATATTAACATATATCCATAATTAGAACATATCTTTGAAAATACCATTTCATTAATTTTTTATATTTTTATTTTATCGGGGTAGAAATTGAATGAATGAAATTATTTTTTCGGTTATTGTATATGTTTTCTATTTTTAAAATCATGGTTATTTTTTAATCATTTATTATTTTTATTTTAATAAAATAGTGTCAATTTTTTAAAATCATATTTTTATGATCACTTTAATTTTTTATACATATTTTATATCTTATATATCTACTGGTTTAGGGTTATCATATTGTTTCTTATCACATTGGGTTATTATGTATAACGTGTATAGAGATAAGTATAAGACTAAAATATTTGGGAATGTCAAAAAATGAGAAATTATAAATGGGATATAATTTACAAAAAAAAAATTAAATATCAAACATTCATAAAGAAGTGAAAAGTAATGTCTCTTTGGAAATAGGGAAAGAGATTATTTTAAGATGTTGACATTTGATTTCATTTAAATTGTATTTCAAAATATTTTTTATTTGTCACCTAATTTTCCCAAATTCTTCCATACCACATTATTTTCCAATATTTTAATTTTTTACCTAAATTTAGGGTTTGTTTTCATCAAAAAAATTAGAAACTTTTGAAAATAAAATTTGTTTTTATGATCACTATCAATAAACGATTATCTAACAAGTATTTTTAATTTTAATTTAGTGATATTTATTGAGAATAATCAATGGATTTTCTAGTTAATTAAATTCATTAAAAAAGAGATGATGGGCTAGGTTGAATTCCATCTCTACCTAACAGATTCAATTAACAAGTAGAATTGCATTGTCTTGCTGGTGCATCAAGAAAAACATTCTCATCCCATCCAGTATGATCGACGACCAAATTTAAGCACATTGGATTGATGTGTTATGTATAAAACTATTGAATGAGGTAAAATCTCACATGAAATATCATGTGATCATCTATTTGGTAGGATTATTTTATTTAGATCATTCAATGTTCCATTTAGATATTTTCTAAAGCATTAATTCGTATCATAAATATCATGGATCAAACAAAAAAATATTATACCTTTTAATACTATAAATTGAAATTAATTGAATTATAGATATCCACTACGAAATGAACAAAAACTAATTTTCTCAAATAGATTTCTGATTGATCCATTAAAATCAATTACCATGGTTTTGTAAATGTATTTCCTTTTATATCATCAATTAAAACCAGTATTCCACATAGTTAATTATTTTTCACATTTATTTTCTCTCAGGTTCAATTTCTACCTTAATATATTACTCAGTGCTCACCTTTTATCTTCTCTTTGTCTCCATACCTGTTTATCTGTAATTCTTATTCATCCATTCTTAATAAGAGAGTTAATTGATTTTAAAGTACTTTGTAAAAACTAACATCTCTCCACTTAATCTTTTTCATTATGTTATCACCACTTTTATGGTGATTTTTTATTCGTCTCATTAAATCCATTGGATATATTTATCCAATGGTTTATTGTTTTTGGTAAAAAAATTATTTTATAATTTTTACTAATGGTTTTCAATATAAATAATGGAGTAATATATCCCTCCCAACAATTCTAGAGTTGAAGAGTTGAAGGTAATAATTCCAAATAATTTCAAAACTTCTTTATCAATGTGGTTATATTAAAATATGAACATTTATTTTATTATGTTCTTAATGATTTTAATTTCAACTATGCATGATTTAACATTGATTTAATTATACCAAATTATATTTCTAACATGTTAAAAATTTTCAATAAATATATTCTTTTCAAAAATCATTTTAAATAAATTTAATCCCCTCTTTTTATTTATGTATGATCAACAACTCCTAGATTGTGGATTATATTTTTGATCTTAATTAATACTAATTTTCATAGCTTTCTCCACAGGGAACATTAATCGAACAAAATCATGAAATATTATAATTTTTATGAAAATGATTTGAATTATAAATCATTTTGTAAGGAGAGTTTGTTAATACAAAAATATAATTCATTTTGATGATAAATAATTAATAATATTTAATATTAAGAAATATTTTTCCACCCAATTTTTTTAATATATGGTGTATATTTAATAATAATAAAAAATACCCAATATAAAATATTATTATTTACTATCAAATATATTAAGATTATTTAAATTTTAAAATGATATGAAATTTAATTTTTAAAGAATGAAACATCATTTTCAATATAATATTTTTCCATTATTTTATTCATCTTAATATAAATACTATTTTGAAAATTTTTATAATTTTAATTTTATATAATATAAATCGTTTTTTAATTTATATTTTCATGAAAAACTTAGGATATGTTTTTTTGACTTGCTAACTTAAGTGATTTTATATTAAATAGTAAAAAATATTGTTTTGACTAAAACCATAGTTTTTATGAATATATCACATTGTATATTTTACATTGAAATATATAAAATATTTTTTATAATATATAATGTAATATGAAGTGAAATTATTCATTAAAAAGTACTATTATTTAGAAATGTAAGAAATATTTTTTTAACAAATGTTTTTTATGCATTCATTTTAACTTAGGTTTTAACTAAATAAAATTAAGGGAGTGCTTTATTTTATAGGTGAAAAAAATTGGATAAAAATAAATAAAAAAATATCCATTAAAATAAATATGTTATATTTTTCCATTGAACATTAAATTTATTATAAAAAATAATCATTTAAAAAAATGGGTATTCACTTTACATGAGGTAAGGTTTGTATTTTGTTTTTATAAAATATAATAAATTCAATTTATGAATTTAATTTCATATTTTTCACCATTAAAAATATTTTTTAATTATAAGAATTAAAAAAATTTGTTACTAAATGTAAATTAATTTGGAAAATATTATTTAACATGTTAAAAATAAAAAATTGTAAATATAAAAAATCTAATTGTAAAATGCATATATACAATGTAGAAATTTATGTTAAAATACACACATCATGACTTCCTAGACTTATATTGTCCCTTAATCCCTTATTTTCTATTACTGGGTCGTCTTGATAATGTAATAGTGAAATTACATTTTATATTGTTGAAAAATGCCACTCCACTTCCATATAAAAGGATCCATCAACAACCCAATTCTCAAAAAACTCAAATACTCCAATATTATAAAACATTATACAAAAATAACTCCCAAACACTCCTATATGATAACTATAGGTTCTTAATTTCTTAAATGACCACATTTCAAATCCTTAATCAATTTTTTAAAGTAGTTCTTTCCAGGTGTATAGAAGTTTTTAAAATATCTTATTTTTTTCTTACTTTTATGTTTCCTCTTATACCTCTTAACAATAAAATCTAAAATTCTTAAAAAATTTACATTATAATCATATTTACTCAAAAAATTTATTATCTTTATAGGACTAATTTTTTTACCCCATCTAATCCATTCAAAAAATACAGATGTTTATTGTGATGTATGTGGAATATTAACACCATAAATAACATCATACTTTATCCAAAACCTATTCAAAATTATGGTTATAAAGGATTATTTAGTTAATAAATATTATATTTACTACATTATTATTATTTTTAATATTTAATAAATTTCAACATTCATGGAAATTTATGGAAAAGAACATATCTCTAGTGTATACATGTAAACTACCCCTCTATGAAATTTATGTATTTTATTTTCCATCAAGTACTTTCATCATTATAAAAATATCAAAAAATATTATTCACTTATTTAATAATCCAATTAATATAATTAGTATTAGGTAATACTTATATTCTTTAAAAAACACCCACTTCCTAAAAAAATAATTCATATATTATAGTTCGTTATTTTTTGTTTATTTTAACAAACTACATGTACAATGTTATAAATTTATATCATGGAATAATATAGAAACATATATACTATTGTAATTTTGGAAGTTATTTTAATATAATGTTTTTTATCTTTCTAAAAATTTTATAATGATATTTAACTTATTGTTATACAAACATTTTTGTTAACCAAAAATTACTAAAACAAGCACTTTAACAACTTTGAAATTATGAATCATAACAAAATGATTGATGAAATGAAATAATAACATTATAACAAATTAAAAAAACATATATTTTTTATCCAATAATTGTTTTATCATTATTAAATTTTAATTAATAAACATGAATCGACACCCCCATTAGAAAAACTGCACTATAAAACACTAAAATATAATAACATCTAATAAATGTAATTAAATATAACAAATATAATATAATGAATTTAAATAATTAAAGTATATAAAATGGTATATTTATTAATAATACACTTAAATATTTCATAAAAATAGTTAATTTTTTAATACAAGATGTTTTAGGATGTTTATCTAAGAAGTATTAATATGAAGGATTCAAGGATCTAATTTTTTTTCATAAATCATATATGTTGTTATCCAACACTGGTTTCCTATTGTGGCATTATATATTGGACATGGATTTAATTTATCATAATTTTATTTAAATATAATATATATCAATATCCTTATAATGTTATATCTTTCATAGGATTTAAATTTGAATGATAATGATGATATAAGAGTGTATTTGTCATGATTTTAATGTCAAAGATAAATGTTTGATATTAAACACCATGTATTATGTTATATAGTTCAAACACTTACTATTTTAGATGTTATGTCTCATATTATATCATTAATGGTATTATAAGATCAATTTCCTGACATTTATTTAAAGGTTTTATATTTAATTTGTATTCAAGTTGTAAATATTACATGGCCAATATCATTTAAAAATAATTATTTCTTATATAACATAGTACAACCAATGAAACAATAAACATAATTATCTAAATCCCCCACAATTATATTTTCCAAATCTCATTCATGTGGTTTTATATATATTTTTATTATTTTATTTTTCCAACGGTTCTTGATTTTGCCATTGTAATATAAACAAATAGTGTATCTTATTATCCATCAGATATCATTTTTATTAATGCACATATTTTCAGTAATCATTACCTACTATATTTTTTTTAAAAGAATACAGTTTAATTCCTTTTATACTATTATTATTTTCATAACAAATGTTTCAAATAAATTTTTAATGTGTTCTAAATGATTAATGTTTTTCATTAACTGAATAGAGTCTTTAACACTTCTCCTTTGAACACATCTTAAGATTTTTTTTCATTTTCTATGAAACTAACTTTTTGTATTTTCAAGGATTATAAAGAAATTATAATTCTCATGAATTTTTAAAATAATTCAATTTTAATAAATATTTATAAAATGATAAGGTAATATTTTTATTTCGAAACAAATTTTAATAATACCCAAATGTATAAAATTACTTATATCTACAAATTTGACATACTTAATACATTATCAATGAAAATCTCCAAATTGATTCCATCGAACTTATATCTATGTATTTATTATGAAATATTATTTTTATAAAACTAATGATCCATCAGTAAGTTTATTTTTCATAATCACCGAAAAATTGTAAACATTTTTTTATCCAATAACATCATTCTGTGAATAACCTATATTACATTACCTTGTTTTAAGGGTATTGACTAATATAACCATCAATCAACTAATTGGTGAAATATCTTACTAAACAATGTACTATTTGTCATTATGATATAAACATCACATTCCAATTTATCTTAATTTCATATTATTTACTAATATTGATAATAATTATCATTATATAACAATTTTTTATTATTTAAAATTATAAATAATTTATAAATGTGATTCAATTGGAAAACGAAATGATTACCACTGCGATCAAATGGTTTATTCATGATATTATGAATTATTGATATAAAATCAACTCATAATTATGGATTTTTATGGATGGGTTTATATATTTTCTTATAATGCATTTGTTAAGGTATTGTATCTCAGGAAATGATATAGTTTTCCCCTTATGGATATTCTCACAAATCAAAGAGTTGTCCTTCTTTGATATTCAAAAAATCTATATAGTTTTATTTCTTGGATATAGACACAATATGATATTACCTTATTATTATTTTATGTGGTAAAATTCATATAAATGATATATTTTGAGTTCATGTTACATCTCAATTCCATATTCATAACATTATGTCCATAACTCATGTTTAATATCACTTGATTCCACACACTTTTAACATTTTAAATGTTTACCCATTTGATATTAAGTGTCCTTATATCATCACATGAATAAAAATATTACACTAATAAGTTATTATTTATAAAATATTTTTTCCTTTCTCATGTATTATCATATTCTATTGATATATCTTTTTATGAAATGTCGATAAATTTTCCCTTACTATGTTTTTGAGTTCACCCCATCTTATTTGTTTGTTTCCCAATGGTATAAATATGAGAATAACTTAAGAGAAGTCGTAAAGGGATTAGTGTTTGTCTATTATATAGATTTGATTATATTTTTAATATTAAGTCATTCTTATATAGACAGTTCTCAAATAAACTTATCCTTTAGTTCATTAGAATGTTTGTGAACTATGATATGTGATGTTTATCTTATGGGAATGATGAAAAATAAATATATGTTTATTAAAGATCACATCACCTGTTTTAGAAGATATTTTTTAAATAAATAATTTTTATCACCATATTTGGGGATGCTAGTCTGATATCCTCATTAATATCAAAATTAAATGATTCATAAATTATAAAAATGAACATAGTAATAAATATGTAATTGTAATAGAGTGAAATTAATACTTACTTGTAAAATGTAATTCATTTTCTCTATAATTGTTTTTGTGGTGACATAATTTTAAGATTATATCTTCATTTTTACCTTCCCTTTAATGTTTAGTTCTACAATAATTTCTACCAAAACTCACAAAGGATTTTTTTAATTATGGGGATTACTCTCACAAAATACCATTAATGATTCATAACTAATATTCCGAAAGAGTATATATATATATTAAATTAATAAAAATAACCCAACCATAATGTAACTCACTATCCAATTTAAGAAATATAATATCTTTTAAATCCAACATAAAAGGATCTTTCTCAACATGCACACATTCATCGATAAAGTGAAATAAATTGATTGAACTAAAAAATATTATTCATATTTGAATTTTATCCCTCATACATTGTATTTAAAATACTAAAAAGTGTCCATGATATATTAATATAAAGATATAAAAAAAATTCCATTATATCAAACCTATAAATGTGAAAATACATATGTTTTTTTCAATAAAATGTCCATCACGAATTGATAGAAACATTAGGCATTTTATATTGTATGCATCAAATAATTTTTCATTCCCTAATGGAATTCAAAAAAAATATCAAATCATTCTACATTTTATCTTGATTATCATCATTCATGATTTATAAAAGAAGATACAAAGTTAAATTTTTAAACTAGAATAAAAAATTAATAAGATTAACATGAGTATGGACATACAACATAGAAGAACCATTCTAAATATCAACATTAATAACATTTTATTTTATTTATCACATTTAAAAAATTACCCCTCTTACACCTTCGTGGTTTTAAAATGAATTCATAAATTAATGTATTTTTAATAAAACTATTGTATTACATAAATATATGTTCTTATTGTAAAACATATTATTTTAGTGTAACAATTTATTTCATTCCAATTTCATTTTATATAATAAGAAAAATTATTTACAATTTTTTAGAAAAAAAGGTTTTTGGAATTTTATAAACATGTAAAAAATGATTGATTCATATCTCAATTCCACCCAAATACCAAGAATATATGATTGACAAATATTTAGTTATTTATCCTTCATAAATAGATTATTCAAGTTAGGATTAAATTATTACATATGACATAAAATATCCTATGTAAATGAATAATTAAATATAAGGAAAATATTTTAAGCATTTTAAAAAGGAAATTGATAAAATTTATTTAATTAATTAATATAAAAATTATATAAAAAAACTAATAAATTGTTAACATATACATATAATATATTTTTCCCATGTTTAGATTCCCCAAAAAAATGTGTTTTCAGTTGAATAATGATAGTAAAAAACAAATGTAGTAATAATATCTCCAAATGAAAATGTGACATCAAAATTATTGAATACTCTTTTTCATGAACACCTTTTTTCATAATTTTTTTTTGATTTTAAGAATATTTTTAATGAAAAAATTAAACATTATTGCAAGTAATTTTTCATTAAATACTTTATTCAATGATACATTAATCAACTAATCCAATATAATAAATGATTAATTATATTTTAATCTATGTAATATTCCTTGTTATTTGTTTATATACATGAAAATATTTGATTAATTACAATATTGAACCTATATATTATTTAAAATTCTTGGAGATGCATTTTTTTATTTTTCATAACAAAAACGATTATGTGATACTTCAAATTATCAATTTCCACCCCACAATGCAATATATTCATTTAATACAGAGATGATCATTTAATTTCACCCACTAGTCATGAAATGTTAAAATAACTTGTCATATATATTTTTCTCCATATGGTTTACATCATGATGTTGACATAGGATGTTATACACCAAATTATTTTCTTACAAGAATATAAAATTTTTCTCCCACTTTGCTGTTTTAACTGCTTTAGATGTTATACCTTCTATTGTTTACTATGTACATTCAAATGATTAAATTTTCTAAATTATATAGTAACATTCTATAATTTTTTTCATATTTTAGGAACCATATATTACCTTTTTTGATAATCTCAATTTAATCTCACCATTAAAATATATCTTATGAAATATTAATTAAGAAGATGATTCCATAAATTAATGATGAAATATAAATGTTTTTTTTCTAATATGAGGTTTTTATTTGGATAAAATTATTATAATTAATAATTATATAAGATAAACTGTTATGACTATTCGAACTAGATAATTTTATTGGTCCATAAAATTTGACTATTTTCCAAATTAATGTTATATGAATTTTAAAAATTATTATTATTGATGGATAAAATCATTCAATTCATTCAATAAAATATTCAAAAAAAAAAATTAAAATGAAGTTTTACGTCAATTTCATGTTAAAGATCATTCTTTCATAGATTAGAACTGAAAATAATAAAGAAATTTTGTTAAAAAAATAATATAGAGGGGTATTTTATTGTATGAAAAAAATGTTATAATGGGTTGGTCAAGTTATTCTATGCTAGTTTTATTATTATTTTTCATCCTGGTGTTACATTAATATATACTGACACAACTACTCATTGAATCTCTTCATCTTTTATGGAGTCTCCTAAATTATCTTTTATCAAAATCAACTCCCCAACAAGTTATACTAGTAATTTTACTTGTATAAATATTTTTAAAATCATGACGATGTTTATTGTTAGAACCGTAGATGATGTTGGGATCTTATCTTTACTTATTTAATTATAAAGTTAATAAAAAACATGTACACTTCTTTACTTGTAATTCAAATAAGACAGCTAACTTTTTTAAACACACAAATAAAATACCACTTATAATACATAGAATTTCCATTATAAAATTATTGATTAATTTTTTTAAAAATATATTTATATAAATTATATTAAATTTTTTATTTTTTTAATTCATCCTTCCTAGGTTCAACTGAAGTTTAATATGATATTTTATAATATTGTTCTTTTATTCCAATTAATCCAAATACGTCATTTATCATGATTTTAAATTATTTCTCCTTTTTAAATACACATATTTTATAAAATAGTATTTGATGGTTATACTTTCCAAACACATTATTCTACATTAAAAATAAAACATACATATTATTAAATAAACTATTTCAATATTGAGTTCCCACATATATCATTACTATATAACCATCCCATAAATTATCAATCAAGATTCCCATATTTTATTATATTACCCACAAGTCAATTTAAAATTCTATAATCCAAAATTTGTATAAACAAAAAACATAGAAAGGTGTGTTCCAAGGAAAAATATTTCAATTTTATCCATACATATTGAAATATCAATCTTATCCATACACATTAAAAAGAAAATATAACATTTTAATAAAAAAAAGTACTATCAATAAATAACATCATTCTAGAAAAACTATGACATTACTAAAAAATTCATACTTACATGTATATAAATATAATACCATGAATGGTCATAATAAACAATTTATTTATTTATATCTAATTTTTAAACCAAAAAAATTAGGAAATTATTTTATTACTATAATAACACTCTAAAAATCATATCATGTGTCAAAAATAATATAAAAATATTCTTTATAAAATGAGCTCAATTCATAAACCCTATAACAAAAATTGAACCTGAATATATTTAATATATGGAAATTTATTGCTTATAAACATTAATATCTATATAGTATGATTTCTTTAAAATATATTAGTTATGTGATCTAAGAATGAGATTACATAGTTATAAAAATAGTTATTTATAGTCTTCAAATTATTTAAGAATAAAAAATTAATAATATTATTCAAAACCCCACTTATGATTGGGAAAAAAATCAAAATATATGATTATATGAAAATGTGTGTTGCTTCATAAATTATCATTATTCTATAAAAAAACATGAAATGATAAATAATAAAAGATAGATTAATGGTCTGATATAAATATATAATTCAAATATTAAAATCAAGAATTTATTATTACAAAAAATTGAAGTATTTCATATTAATAATCAAATAAGAAAATTATCTAAAATTAATTGGTTCTTCTAAATATTATCAAAAGACACCTAATCATAAATTTATTAAGAAAACGATATGAAATTTTTTTAAAACCCATTTCAATAATAAATATATAACCAATCATATATAATTAGTTTCATAACCAAAATTTTCAAATTTATTCTCCAAAATATTAAAATAAATATATTATTTTTCCACATATATCTACCTAAAGGTTGACACAAAATTATTAAAATGTCAAATAGATAATCAAATGGTGAAAGAGAAATGACGATTCAATTGATTTTTTTTAAAACACATATTAAATAATTTTTTATTTTTTTACATTAATAAAAAAATATAAAGGCATATTCATCAAATGTTATTCTTAGAGTATTTATAGGAATATAGTACAACTAACCTTGTTATAATGGGAGATATGGAGTAATTGTTTGGTGGTAGATTGAGGCAATATATTTTTATTGGGATTTGTATTCATGAATAGATAGTAACCAACAATAGGTGTTGGAGTTTCGATAGGGAGAATGTGGTTGGATAGAGGTGGGAAGGGGGATACAAGTCTGTTTCAGAAACCGGTGATCAGTGGGAGAGAACCCAAATCGATAGGAGGAAGGGTTGATATAGGAAGACTAATATAATTATTTATGGAGATCTCACATTTTTATAGGTGGAGTGGAGGGTTTCAATGCATAGATAAGAAACAAGATATAATTTTTTATTTTTGGGTTTTCCTTGAAATCATATAGTGACACATTCTTAATGAAAACTATTAGACTATTTGTAGTTATAGTTTTTTAGTAACTACCATGAAATATTCAATGATTCATTTATTTCTAATATTGTGGTGAATTTATAAAACAACCTCTATATTAAAAAAAAATTAATCATTAAACAGTGGTATGAGATTACACAACTAAATAATAACATAATTTAACTTCATTTATAGTGACTACATTTTTATTTCAAGATCTGGTGATATTGTAGAAACAAATATCTAAATATTATCTCATAATTAAACTATCATTTAAGTGGTAAAATATGATGGGGGTATTTCCTCATTCACGTTCCAAAACACCCACATTTTATCTAACAAGGTGAAATTTCAACATGGAATCTGGACTAATTTTAATCAAGGCATATCCTCCTTATATTATTAAATCGTCTATTAAATTTTTAACGTCATTATTAAGACTAATTTTATATATATTATTCTATGATTGGGAATGTTATATGTAATAAAACATAAATATCCATAGGAAAAATCCATATTTTTATGAATATATTCAATTATTTAAATCATAATCAGGATAATAATAAAACTATATATATAATTTAAATAACATTTTCATTAAAGGAACAATATAAATATTTGATGAAAATTTTATCATTGAAATCTATTAAAAATTTATCTATTTTAATTAAGATATTTCATAATTAATACTTCCCTAGATCAATGTTTTTTGTACACATAAATAAAATTTTTATTTTTAACAACTTGATGTAGAGATAGAATATGAACAACGAGGTAGATTCAAGGGCTTGCTAATTAAGTATCGTTGCTATAATTTTTTTTATATTAACTAAACATATTAGTCATTAATTTTACTGTAACATGAACGATTTTTTGATGTATACCCCAATATTTCATTGGTAAAAAATCCACATTATGTATCCCAACATCTACGTTTTCATATTTCATGAAATTCATATCAGTTTGATAAAATATAATAACCCATTTATAATAGTTATACATCTGGTAGAAGAAATCAAAATATAAGCTTTACAAATTAATTTTATTTTATAAATTATATAATACATTAAAGTTATTCAAATAAAAACCCTTAAACCACAACCATAACTTCTATAATTTTGATTCATTTCAATAATCCCATTTACATTTTCTTTATGATGAAAAATAAAGGTGAATTTCCATTATAACTCAAGTACTTTGAATATAATTAAACACATTTTTTACAATTATTATATCCAAAAATAAAGGATGAATAGAAAAATACATATATAGTAAATAAGATTGTGCAATTAATGTTAACTGTAATTTTTTATAATTGGGATATATATAATAAAATAATTCTTAATACCATTACAACAACTATTTTGTCCCACTATATTGAGTTATAATCAACCAATAACAATATATATCAAATATTTAAGTGACGAAATTATATTCTAAAATATTTTATCAAAAATTACCTTCTAAAACACTATCACTGATTAAAAAGCATTATAATTTTTAGAGTTTTCTTGATTATTCTATTTATTGTAATCAAATTACTCATAATAATGATTAACTTCTATGTTATATTAAAATATAATGATAGATAGATACAAATAGGAATATTAAAACAATTTATGAAAAATAAATGTTATATTTAATCAATATAATAATATATGGAGTCCCATGTTTATTTGAAAGGTGATAATGAAAAATAAGTAAAAATACAAATTAATAAATACAGTGAATTTCATGTAAAAACATAGTTTTACCCAACCCATCACCCAATACAAATCATAACCTGGAACAAAAGGTATTCCAAATCCTCATTATCTAGTATTTAGTTTATAGGAATCAATGGTTCATAACTAATATTGAATTTCATGCGTAATAATAAAGACCACATAGAAAATTCATTCCAAAAAATTTAATGACCCATCCATATATTTTAACCCATTGAAATATGAAATAAATAGTATGAATAATATGATGTACCAAAAAATTCATAACAAAATACTTAACATATAATATAAAATCATAAATTAAGGGTCAAATTATTATAAAGGGACCGAAAAACACCATATTGAAATAATGTTTAATAAATTGAATGATTCATAATAAAAATGATTTTTTTTATTTCAATACCAAAATACACCATCTTCATATATAAAAATTTATTTTATCATTAAAAATATCACTTCCATTGTTCCCAATATAAAATCCCAAGGAAAACAACTAAATAGAAAAAAATACATGATTTCTGTACTCTTGGTAAAAAATACCAAATGATAACCTCCCCACACCCCATGCATGACATCTAAAACAAAATCCTTATCATTCATGTTTAAAAATAAAAATATAATTTAATTTTTAATAGTTTAATATATTCAAGTCATATGAATCAATAAATTATGTTCAATTTATTGAAGTTACAAAAATTACAATTTTGTTAAAAGGAATATAGAATTCTTTTTGTAAGAGATCACATCTAAAATAAATATATTATTTCAGAACCTGTATTGAAAAATAATCCATTTGAATTTAAATTAAAATAAACTCCATTTAAAATAAAAATTAAAATGAATTAAATAAATAAGAAAAGAGATAAATATATAATTTACAAAATACTGTAAAAACTCTTATAATAGTGGATACCAACACCGTGATAAAAAATTGGTTAGTATCAAGTTATAAAAAAGTGGGAATATATTCTTACATGAATAAAAACTTATCAAACATTAGAAAACATTGGTAAAAGAAATGAAATAACAAGTTATAAATTGAAATTGAACCGATCTGATAAATAATATGGAAATTAATATAAGTAGATATTTTATTCACTCAAACAAAATAATGATAATAAAAATAATTGTAGTATCCCTAAGGGAACTACGTTTAGTAAACCCTAGTATCATCATAAAATATTTTTTAAACCATTATACATATCCATAAGTATCCATATCAGGTCACATGTGGGCCTTTAGGAAAATAAATTTCAATTTCTTACTGGTAATCATTTCATAATATTATTTTGTATGTGTAGTGTGATAAAAGTCTAGGTAGAGTATTTCAATGCCCATAACAACAATCAAAGTAATTCTAACCTAAAAATACATGTTTACAGAGATCAATCAATGGAGATTACTAATATCAATTTTATAACCATACCTATGAAAATAATGTGACATATAACCCATCCCAAAATCATGAATTATAACTCTATCTCACCACTAAAACTCTTTCATAGATGTATCCCCTTTAAAATATACTATAAAATATTGAAACAACATCTACTATGTTGGATAATTTCTTCACTCACATTATGATATATGATAATTTTATCTTTTAAATAATATTATTATGGGATAAGATTAATTATTTGGTTATATTAATATAATATATTTTTTATAATTATCAATTTTATCTTGTGGATATTTTTTTGGAAACACATGTATTGTATCCAACTCTTGAAAACTGAATCATGAATTTGTACAATAAAAATAAATCTGTCATATTAAATTCATTACTAAATTTCACTACACCAAATTCAAGTCCTAATATATTTCAAGTATAGACTAATCATCTCAAACAATCAATACAAAGCAATTCCTCTTCTTAATAGAACAAGAACAGTGTTCACAAAACATTTTTCTGGGATAAGTGAATTTTTTCCCATTATCATCCCTATGGAATAAAACACCCATTATATAGATGATTATTCTTTTTAAGGATTACTTGATGTATTTAAAATCATTAATAGGTATACATTAATCATCACTACAAAAAAGGTGCATCCCTAGAACAAGATTTAGTGCTGGTGCACTCACCAGATAAGAGCCAAATGGAATGTTAGAATGAGACAATATGGCAATGACATTGGTACCAGCCTGTGCTTGCATGTGAATCCTAGCAAAATGGCCATGCAAAGGTGGAGAGATATTATCATGACGCAGATGCTGGGGAGGGTCAGTTCCTTGTAGATAGTCTGGTTGAATTCCCTAAAACCTTCGGGTCATGTTATCTCCTAAGACTACGGGCCTTGTAATCTCTGATCCTATAGGCCTTGTCAGGGTTCCCCCTCATCCCTTGAAATGGGGGTTAAAAAATCAATAAAAACGAATGCCTTCGGGCCGTTCGGGCAATGTTTGGGCCAAACCGTGATCACATTTCCAGATTTTAAAACCAATTTTGTTTCTTTTGTAACTCATTTTTTTCAACAGTTTTCAAACATTCCAACTCATAAAAGGCCTCCCCAGACATATTAACACCACCATGGAAATTTGTATCGTTTATAAATCCATAATCATGGTCTATTTCGGTTTTTATTCAAGGTATTTTTTCTGCCTGTAAGATCATTTTATGCTTTAAATGTTTTTTTAATTCTTTAATATCACCTACATGTTTAAATTTTTTTTATTCTACATCCCCTGAGAATCCAATATCCCTAGTGTCAACCCCATTATCTGTTTCTCATTTTTTGAGATCATTTGAACCTTGAATAAGGGGGATCTTGCTTATTCTTTCTCAAATCGACCAGTTTGAAAAGGTAAAATGAATCTTTCATAACTCCTTAAATTTTGATTATTTTTACCCCATTTATGTTCCCACATGACCTACTATGACTCCTTCGAGCCTCTATACCAGTTTTGGTTTCATTGACATTCAGATTATGGTGGATTTAGGGAGATCTCTTTAAGATTCTGTTAAGTGAGTCTTTCTCTCTTTGATTTCTTCTCTTTCCTTAGGGTTTGTTTCACCATTTCTTGAGTTCTAAAATTTACAGTAGTTAGGGTTCATCCCTATGGTCTAAATTCCTATAGTTTCTGCAAAATATTAAGGTTTTCATTTTCTTTTCACTTTCTTTAGGTGCAATGGTGGTGTAGTTGATGTTTCACACCAATATTTGAGGGTTTCAACACTTTTGACAGGTGAATCCATGTGTGATCATTTCATGATGAGTTGTTTTTCTTGAATTAATTATTTCTCATTTTCATCATATTTTGTGTGTTGTGAAAAAACTGTTTATGAAGGATTTGGTAATGAATTTTTTTTTGTAGTTTCCATTTTGTAAGACATTTGGTGTTTTTCATGTGTAACCCTTGGGGTATTGTTTGGGTGTGTTTTATTACATAATTAATTTGTGTAATAAATCATGGGGGGATTCCAATTCTACTTTGTTAGTCTCTTGGTGTGCCTTTGGGTTTAATAGAGGGTCTTTTAATGGTTTTTATGTGTGAAACCATGCAATGCCTCTAGAAAGCATTTTATGAAAATGTGTGTCTTTCATGAGAATCTTTCGTTGTATTATTTGAGGTGATTTTATATTACTTAATAGTTGTTAAATAAATATTAATAGGGATTAAAATTATGATTTCGATAGGTATTGGTGTGATTTTTTATTTTAAAGTGGATTCAGACTTGGGTTTTGTGGGAAAACCATAGTTATACCCCTTGGGTTAGTTTTATGAAAATTGTAAATGATTTAATGAATTACACAAAATGTGAAATTGTTGATTCTGTACTGTTTAGTTTGTAGTTTGTTATTAAAATGAGTTTCTGAAAGATAAAGTGGTCAGTTTTTATGTCAAATGTTTTGTTAATGTTTTGTAATTTTTCTAGGTGATTTATGAAATTGTTATATGGGTGTGAATCATGTTTTCAGGCTGTTTTAGGTGAGTGTGATTTGAAAAATAGACTTTGTTTATGAAATTTGTATGACATAATATGTGAGTTTTATGTTATGATATTTTTATCATCTTTGGAAAGATTTTATAATATTTTTAATTGATTTTTTGAATTGTGAAAGATAATCAAAATGTGTAGTGGGCTATTTTCGTGTGAGTTTTATTTCAAAATCAATTTGAATGAAAAAGTGGATTTTGTGACTTGTGTGATGTACATGTGGTATGTTTGGTGAATTATTAATGTGGATGTGATATTTTCTTGTTCAAATTTTATTTCTTGTCTTGTTAAACATGATTGAGCACAAGATGGAAACCCAAGTATCTAGGTAGGTGGACGTGTACTAGTACGCTAGTGAATATATGGGGTTTGGGCTCAGTTTCATGTAGAAAGATTGATGCATACAACACTAACTAAACTATGATGATGATTATTGGGTACCACTAGGTTATGGTTATGATCCCTACTAGTGTCTTGTGCACATGAATGAATATCGTGATGGTTACTCTCACCGAGATACGAGGTACATGAGACCCACAACAAGCTAGTGCCTATGGGTTATTTCCTATTACTTATGCTCATTTGATACTTTGTTCTTACCATCGGCATATAGTATGGTAGGATGGAAAATTCATCAATGTTGACATTATTTCCAAAGTGTTGATTCTTAAGGATATCCCAGTTGAAAATAGTTTTCATTTTTAAGTAGCATCTTTTAGAAATTGTAACTAGCATTTCATGTTTAAGAAAACATGCAAGCTTTGCATATTTGAATGTTTATCACATGGAATCTCGTTGTAGTGGTATCTTACTGGGCATTGTCTCACACCCTTCTTACACTCTTGGGTGTAATTATCCTTGGTTATTTTTATTGTCGTAGGTTGGGTACAGTTTTTAGTGCTAGTGGATCAGGTTTCTAGTAGGTCCTTGGTGGAGAAGTCTTGTGGAGATGGACTGAGGGTGGTGCCCCTTTCCATGAGGGTTCTTGGGCTATTTATTTTTTGGATTTGTAACTTTTTTATAGACTTTGTGAGTTGTTTTAAACTATGTAATTCAGTTCAGATTTTTTGTAAAAGACTGTTTGGTTTGAAAAATATAGATTCATTTTATTGGATTCATTTGTTGTTTTAAGTTATAATCTCAGGTAAATCATTTCCAATTCTCATTTAATGATTACTGAGCAGTTTTTTCTACCCTTGAGGATTGGTAATTCCCTTTGGGACTTTTCATGGGATGGGTTTCGTGCCAGTTTTAGTGGCGACCAGATTTGGTTCATGACAAAATGGTATCAAAGGGGGTTTAAGTTAACTCTTTGGGTCAAGTTATTTGGGGAAGTTTTGGGATAGTCAGGATTTACGATTTTCAGTACATGGTATTCTAGTTTTGGGTAGTGTTCCTAGTTCCCACACCTCATGACGAGATTCATGTTTCCAATGGAAGTTTGGATTTATCTAAGTCCTTTGGTTTTCATGGTTTGATGATTATTAAGAGAAAAGAAAAGAGATTTGGGTTAATGGTCTCAGTAAGCTTGTAGGGCCTGGCATGTTGTGCAAAGCCATGGATATTCCCTAGTACACTCTCTTTGATGGTGAAGTGATTAGAATATGGCCACCAATCATATGTCCATGTCACCCACTAAAACTAGTTTCCTCTTTCATTGTACTATGTTCTTTATTTTTGAAATCATGGATCATTGGTTTTATAGTGATTTGGTTTTAAGAAGCATAATGTTTTTGTGAATTTATTTTCAAATAAAGAGGGAATGGGTTGATTTATGAAATTGTGGAACTAAATTTTCAGAATTTTTTTGAAATGGAAAATGTTGTGCTTATACATCTTTTGAAAGTATGGACTATATTGAAGTTGGATTTGAAAGTGTTTCCAATATAGTTTTATAAACAACCCAATGCGGTTTTAATGGGATGGTATGTTTTTAAAATTGATTTGAATAACTTGAAAGTGAGTTCTAATATAAATGGTTGTATCTATCTAAAATTTCTGGTCAGATAGTAATTGGGATTTTGATCTCATGGTTAGCGGTTTTGAGAAAAAGGATGTGTTGGTTGACTGTTTAGGTTTTGAAAAGTGGAATGAATTTTGGTTTTAACCTTTGATATTTCCATGAGATACCACATTAATGGGGTTATATGGGATGCTATATAGTTGATGGAATGACTGGATGAGTGCTGGGATGGATATGAGGAGGGTTCTTGGTGTGGCACATAAACATGCATGTGTGACGCCCAGGGGGTACCATTGGTGGATACGCTTACCGCTGGACCATTTGTTTTTAAAGAACTGTTTTTAAAGAAAAACATTATGTCTTGATGAATTCTTTGGGATGGTTTATATTATGTGTTTTTTTGGAAAATTTTGATGTTGGGGGATGTTTTGAGTCCATGAACCCCTCGTGTCCGAACTGTGTTTTGGGTTTGTGTTTGGTCGATAAGCTGGGTAGAAGGACCGGTTAGTAGTCACTTCTGAGATATGTTTCAGGACACCATTATGGTATCTCCTTTTATGAGTTTGTATCTGGTTTGTGGCATGTTTTTTCCAATGAACCCTCTTGGTTGGGTCCTTGGGTTCTCTCATTGGATAAGGTACACCCCCATTAAGGGTTAATGCACAACTGAATCACAACCGATATTGTTTCGTCAATTGAAAATCCTAAAATTGATTAATATAATGAATATTTTATTGATATGGGTTGTTTTAGTGTACAACCATTCATTTCTTTGATTTTTGAATCCTCTTGTAGTAAGAGAGTTCTCATGGAAGGTTGAATGATACCTTAGTTTCTTGAGTTCCCAGGTTCATCGATGGTGGATGTTGTCTGGGGTTATTAGTGCGGATTAGAGTCTTAATGGTTCCTAGTATGTCTTATGGGTTGTTTATAGTTTCATTGGAGTAGGAGTTCTTGTTAAAACACCAGTTTTGGGAATCTTGTCAAGAGATTCAATTGTGGCCACTTTTTGTACTTGTGTGTTGTTTAGGGACCTGGCATAAGGTCTCGTTCCATGAATTGTTTTGATCAGTCAGAATAGTCATTTTTGGTGATTACTCGTGATTTCATTTTCTTTTTGTGACTATAAAGGTGATGTATATGCAATATTCTAAGAATCACTGTTATGTTGTGAGTATGTCTCCCTTGGAAAAATGAAAAAATTCTCTGTTTCATAGGAATGTGTTTATAGGCATCATTTCCTTCTGTTTTTTCTCACCCAAAGAAATAAGGCTTGATTTCTGTGCATATTCTATGATCCTGTATCAATAAAATGTTGGGTTAGGGTAAAGTGAGTTTGGAATGTGTTTTTTCTTGGTAAACTTATCGGGGATTATGGTGTAGTTGTTTGTATAACCAGAAAAAGAAGTTTTGTTCAAGTGGTTTCCAATGCCTAACTATGTAACCAAAGATTCTTTATTCATCTTAGCTCTAGCCATAGGTCCTGGAGAGAAGCTGGAACATAGTCAGGGGATATCCTGGTGTCGTTCAAACCCTTGTACAAATTTATATCCTCAGTATGAATGATATGAAGAGTTTAAACCTCTGGTGTCATCATCGTGTTCCAAGTGTTCCCATTTGGGGGTAGTGGTGGGAGGAAAACTTTTCCATGTTGTAGCGTGAGTTCACACTTTCTCCCTTTGGTTTCAACTGGGTATTTGGAGAAAGGATTCAAGTTTTTCTATATAGGTTGACCATACAGTTTTCACATTGTTATTAGTGACCATGCCCCAGAAAACCATGTAAATAAAAGGATCCTCAAAGTTAGCTCATGGTTTCCCAAATCAGGCAGACTAACTATGTGGCCATCCTAAATCTTTAAATTTTGGGTTCTTTCTATACTGGCCCATGCTGGTTGGTTAGATGGTTGGTTTTTATGGTGGAGCGATCCACTATGAGTCTTATATAAGTTCTTTTGTATAGTCCTGATGGAAGTCTACCCCTTGAAATGGGGACTCCATTCAGGCCTCCCCCTGTTAGTGTCCTGAGATCTGTCTAAAGAAAATTTAAGTAGTCTCTTATGGTGGGGAACCCATTTTTGTCTCCCCATACTATTAACATAGATTGGAACTTGGTCTTATCCAAGTGGGAGGTAGTCTCTTTCGGAAATATCTAACTACCAAAATCATCCTGGGTTAAATGTTGGGATTGGAGAGTTCCCAACAGTTTAGTTAAATTAAGGTAAGTGTAACCTTGTTCGTTGTTGTTGTTTGTCTGGGAAGATTACTTGAGTCTTGTTCATATAGTGTTTTAGGAGTTTCCATTTGGGGATAAAGTCTGAATGATCTTGATCATTTTATGAAATTGATGTATCTTTTGTTTTGTGAGAGTATTACTTCCTTAATTGATCACTAGAGGTTTTTTGGCCTTTCGGGGTTGGACTGAACTTGGTGAAGGAGTACATTTCTGGTCTAACTATTGGGTTTGGTTTTTTTGCTTTGGGCCTTGTTGTGGCTTTCCGGGGGCGGAATATTTTATGGTGGTTAGAATCATCATATCCATAACTTATTTAGATGTATTTTATCATTTATTTTCCATTAATGAGTTTTTTGGGGGATTTCTATGAATTTTGGTGGAAATGGTGGGTTTTGAAAATTTGGGACTCACTGTGAGCTCATTTCCTTATTTAAAATCCAATTTTTCTAATTTTATAACTCCTTAATTTTTCAACATTTTTCAACCATTCCAATACATAAATGGCCTCCACTGAACTATTTACACCACCATATCAATTTAGATCATTTAGAAAACAATAATCATGGTATATTTGGGTTTTTATTTAAGGTATTATGCCTTCCCATAAACCCATTTTCTACTTTAAATGTTTTTTTAATTCATTAATAACACCATATTTTTTTATTTTTTTGGTGATTCCACCACCTTCGCGAATAAAACATACCTAGGTTCACTACCATTATCGTTTTCTCATTTTGGAGCTCATTTGAAATGCAGATTAGGGTGATCTTGCTTAATATTTTTCAAATCAACCAGATTTAAAAAGTCAAAATGATTATTTCATAACTCCTTCAATTAACATTATTTTTACCCCATTTTTGTCCCACAATGACCTACTATGACTCCTTAGAGCCTTCATACATGTTTTGGTTATTTTTACATTCAGAGTTTGGTGGATTTAGGTAGATCTCTTCGATATTTTTACAAGTAAGTATTTCTCTCTTTGATCTCCTCTCTTTCCATAGAGTTTCTTTCACACTTTCTCATGTTCTAAAATGTCCAAATGTTAGGGTTCGTTCCTAGGGTATAACATCTAGTCTTTTGGGTAAAATATTGAGGTTTTAGGTTTCCTTTCACATCCTTGAGGTGTGGTAGTGGTGCGGTTGATTTTTCGCACCAATATTTGAGGTTGTCGACACTTTTGATAGGTGATTCCATGTGTGATAATTTCTAGAGGAGTTAGTTTTCTTGAATTAATTATTTTCCATGTTCCTAATATTCTGTGTGTTGTGAAAAAAACTATTTATGATGGATTTGTTGAATCATTTAATTTTATAGTTGCATTTTAGTTTGAAATTGGTTGTTTTTCATGTGTAACCTTTGGGGTGTTGTTTGGGTGTGTTTTATAACATAACCAATTGGTGTAATTAATCTTGTGGGATTACAATTCTACTATGGTAGGGTCTTTCCGTGCCTTTTATTTTAAAAGAGGGTCTTTCAATGGGTTTAATGTTTGAAACCATTTAATTCTTCTTGAAAGCGTTTTACAAAAATGTGTGTTTTCCATCTGCATATTTTGTGGTATTATTTGAGGTGAAATTTTTATACTTTATAGTGGTTAAATAAATATTTATAGGGACTAAAATTTTTATTCTGATTTGTATTGGTGTGATTTTGGCTTTGAAATAGGATTTGGAATTGGGTTTTGTGGGAAAAAAATAGTTATACCCCTTCGGTTTGTTTTTTGAAAATTGTAAATCATTTAATGAGTTAAAAAAGGGTGAAATGGTTGCTTATTTACTGTTTTGGTGGTATTTTGTTCTTAAAATGATTTTTTGAAAGATTATGTGGTCATTTTTTATGTCAATTGTTCTTGAAATTTTTTTAATTTGTCGAGGTGATTTATGAAATTGTGACGTGGGTGTGAAACATGTTTTCAGGCTGTTTTATGTGAGTGTGATGTGAAAATGTACTTAATTTATGAAAACTATATTATGTAACATGTGAGTGGTCAGTTATTTGATTTTTATCATCTTAGGATAGATTTTATAAAATTTATAAAGGATGTGTTGAATTCTGAATGACGTGCAAAATGTTTTGTGGGCTATTTTGGTGTGAATTTGATTTGAAAATCAATTTGAAAGAAATAGTTGCTTTCGTGACTTATGTGATGTACATGTGGTATGTTTGGTGAATTATTTATTGTATGTGTTATTTTCATGTGAAAATTATATTTTTTGTCTTGTTGAACTTGTTTGAGCACAAGAGGTAAACCCAGGTATATAGGTGGGTGGATGTGTACTATTATGCTGGTGAATGTGTGGGGTTTGACCTCAGTTTCATGTAGAATGTTTTACTCTTACAACACTATGTAAACTATGATGATTATGTTTGGGGACCACTATGTTATGGGTATGTTCCCTACTGGTGTCTTGTGCAGGAGAACATATATTATAACGGTAACTCTCACCGAGATATGAGGTACATGGGACCCACCACAAGCTAGTGCCTAGGGGTTATTTCCTATTTCTTGTGCTCATTAGTTACTTTTTTCTTACCATAGGAATATGTTATGGTTGGTAGTAATATTCCGTAGTATTGATAATATTTTCAAAATTGTTGATTCTTAATGATATCCCACTTGAAAACTTTTCTAATTTTTATGTTACATCTTTTAGAAATTGTAAATAGCATTTCCTGTTTATGAAAACATACAAGATTTTCTTCGTTGAATGTTTATCGCATGGAATCTGTTATTGGTGGTATCTTACTGGTCATTGGATAACACCCTACATACACCCTAGGGTGTATGTAGACTTGGTTATTTTTTTGTCGTAGGTAGGGTACCTTTTTCAGTGTCAGTGGATTGGTTTTCTAGTAGTTCATTGGTGGTGAAGTCTTGTGGAGATTGCTTGAGGGAAATACCACTTTCCATGAGGGTTCTTGGGCTGCTTATTTTTTGTTTTTTAACTTTGTTATAGTCATGGTGAGTTGTTTTAAACTACTTAATTCAGTTCTGAATTTCTGTAAAAGATTGTTTGGTTTCAAAAATCTAGATTCTTTTTATTGGATTCATTTGTTGTTTTATGTTTATAAACTCGGGTAAATCATGTCCAATTCTCATTTTAAGATACTTGGGAACTTGTTCCATCCCCTGGGGATCGATAATTCCCTTCATGCCTTGTCACTGGATGGGTTTGGTGCTAGTTTTAGTGGCTACCATATTTGGATTGTGATGTTAATCATTTTTAATTAATATGTATAATGTATGAGTTATTTAATTATAGGAAACCCTACATTTAAATTTGAGGAGTTATTCATTGGGAAAAATACCACAAACTAATATTCACAGATCATTCTCATTCTCATAAAAACAATCCCAATGTCTATGAGAACATCATCCATAAACACTCTTAAATTAGAAAAACAGAAATCCAATACGAAATTTCCACAATGGAATATTCAATTCCATACATGTCATGTTTTGTAATGATAATAAACCACGAGTAGTGGGAGAAGTCAACACATGACATTCCCACATATCTAAGACCCATCCAAGACCTAATCAATACATCTGAATGAATTTTTATTTAAACCAAAAACACCAAAAACACCTAAATAATTCCAGGAGTTTACAAAACACAATATAAATAGAAAATGACAACATGAAAAACCTATTAAAGGTTATCCTCTTCAAAATTCATATAGTATCCACATCGTGATAATTTAATCCCATTAAGATGTTGTAATGGATTATATGTAACCATAAAAACAAAAATAAATACATATGGAAATAGAGAAAAAATAAATGGGAGAAAAATTAAAGTACATATGAAGGTCTCTTTTGAAATAACTTCACATGGAATAAAATGAGAATCCAAAAATACAAAGAAAAGGTAAGTATAGTCTCCTAGGTATCTACATTAGATTAATAATATGATTTTGGAGAGACAGTGAACCAGACAATATTTACAAAAAATACAATCATGAATATGAATTTCAAAATTATAATCACTTTCGTACTTTTCATGGTTGGGCTACATGATTTACCAAACTATATAATGACTATGCATCCAGCACAAGATTGGAATAGGAGAGACCACTTGTTTTGTCTCCATTGTTTACTCTATATTTGTTCAAATTCCTCCCAAGAGACCCTAATACATTGGTAACCCCTTTTGATTCTTTTAAATAGGCACCAAATTCCCCACATGAACATACTATGAGAGATGCAAACAAACTCCAAATAATAGACACAATATTTGGTGGTAAGGTCTACCAAACCATGTTCTAAAAATCACCAACATAAAACACTCAAAAATTAAAAAAAAAATCCACATAAACTTCACTAACACTCATAAAATTCAAAATCAATATTACATATAAATAAAATTAAAATCATGGTATGACAATACACTACACTGTATCATTTTCAACTACTTGATATTTAATTATTTTTAATAATGAAAAATTCATCATTATAAAATACAAGAAAAAACCATACAAAATGATTCATAGATCACTTGAAAATTAAAACACCATCACAAAAAATGCATCTCCAAATATTTAAATTAAATACAAAAATTCCAATCCATAGTAGATCATATAAGAAAGTACCAAAATATTAATAAGATATTTTAATTATGAGACAATTTGTAGGTTCCACTAATATAAAATCCCTGATCTTTATTACACTCTTTACAATGATTTATTACATAAAATCTTCACATGATACAACATATATGATATTGGGGTCTAGTTCTTTTGGGGTTTACGAACAATACAAAATGAATTAAAACATGGAACACAACATCTTTATTGAAAACATTCTTTACATGACTACTACATTCCGTCGTACATGGAATTGAATTGGATAAACTAAGGACATTTATAAGAAAAGGGTGGGATATAAATCCCTATAAGGGGTGAAAAAGTCCTAACATAAATAATATAGGTAATTCTAGATAATAGGAAAATCAATGGAGCACAAGAGAAACAACGATATAAAGGGGTTATATAGCATTATTATCATAACATGGAAATGTGGCATCATCATTTAACATGACATTAGCTTGAGCCAAGGATCATTAAAGATGGATCACAAGTAAACCCTAATTACACTTGAACTAGAATTATTAAACCCTCATTGAACTTTAATTTTCATAAAACTAAACATTACTCAATGCATTGGAACATTATCAGTGAACACCCTTCTTAATCATTTCATTCCATGCATACATGTTCCACATGGATCATATAACATGGATTCATGAGTCAAAATCAATTATTCCATGATAAAAGAATGTGGAATTCATACATGAAACTATATAATAAATAATTAAATGCGAATAATGTTTAATACCCTTGACAAAAAATTGGTCATGGTATTCACTACATAATTACTTTGTCATGGAAAATCATGGTTCCATTTCACCAGCACAATGGGGTGAAATAAGAATTCATAAAAATCGGTGATGAGAGATAAAGGGGTCCCTCATCATATGTACATGAAATAATTAGTATGGTGGTAATATAGATACATGTCCCAACATATGTAATGGATTTTATATTCATAATACAAAATAATTTCTAGGATGAAATGAGAAGGGAGAAATTTCTGATGGAATATCGGCCTGGTAACGGGTGTACTTGGGAGGAATTGATGATAGAGAATGGTGTATCTCATAATTCAAACATAAGGATTGCAGAATGGGGGAGGTGTTAAATCATACCCCAACATTTATAATGGAAAATAAAAAGGTATATCAACATAATAAAACATGGAAAAAATGAGAAGGGAAGAAATCCCTTACTTGGAAGTGTGATCCGAAAGGCTTGGGAGAGGCATGAAAGAGGATTCATGGGATTTTGGGGCGACTGGGGAGGATTCTTGAGAATGGAGGTTATATGTTGGTAGAGATATAAATTCTTTGGGTGAAGAGGAGGTGGGATCATGGGTGGATTTATATAGGAAAAGAGAGGTAATTATTTATTCTTTAGGTTCTGGACACCACATATTAATCTAATCAAAACCAAAAACAATACAGTGGATTTTGTCCATTTTTTCCAAAGTGGAGTGTAAAAAATTATTTTTTAAGTCCAATTTCTGATCATCTTAAAATATAAGGGATTCGTTTGTGGAGGAGGGTCACACTACCAAGGAAATTAATTTATAAAGTTAAAATGTTTTATAAGCCTTGAAAGGTCCACTAAGGCTTTGTAAAAAAATCAAATAAACCGTAAATCCCATTATTTTAATTTCAAAACAATTATTGTCCGAACATACCATTGATATTATTTTATTAAATCACTATTGGGTCATTAAGATGTCAGAAAACACATTATATAATTTAACGATATTTAATATTTACCTAAAAATTCGACTATCTCGGAAAATTATGAAAAACTCACTATTGGAAAAATTCAAAATCCCGATTCCTAAAATAATATTCAATATATCTAAAAATTTGCTAAATATTTTAATTTTTTTTCAAATAAAAATAACATTTATCAAAAATTCATGGGTTTTCTCAAAAACAGCTTTCATACATTTAAAAAAATTAAAAATATATTTTTAAAAATTAAATGATCATTTATATTGAATAAAAAACTAATTTATTAATATAATTTTAATAAAATATCATTTAATTAAAAAATTCATCAATTCATAGAAATATATTTCTTAATTGAATATTAACTAAAAATAATATTTGTGGTTTAAAAACTATTATGAAGAAACATTAGTAAAATGAATGTATATTTTCTCTACTAAAATAATGTACAAAATAATAGTGTTATGGTCTGGTTACATAACCTCTTATAACACCCTCTTATGTCATAAGGTTAAGGTTTGTGATGGTGAAAGACTCTTGGGGGCCTTGGATAACATCACTTGGGTGATAATCTCTATCAACTTCCACTTCTCTCGTAGGCGGTTCTATTTGAGCCTAACATATTAAAGCTCATCTTGAGCTTGGTCAAAAGTAAATCCCAGTGATGCTACCTCCTTTCCGATCTCTCACAAATGGGCCTCATCTGGAGAAATTCTATTGGATGAGGCCATAACTTCCATTGTTTGAGTAAATTTTATTTGGTGAAGACATATATTTATATTAATCATGTTATCATTATTTAACGACTATATTATCATTAATAACAATTAATAACCATATTTTGAAATCCAAAATCATAAAAATAAATAAGTGCATATGTTATATAACCATTTTAAATAATTATACATTTAATTAGATCAAGATGAATTTTCATTAATAAAAGCTATGACCATTACAAATAGTGTTCATGGTCTTCAATAATATGATGAAATCAATAGACACACCATAAGACACTAATTGCAAAGCAATCCTTGTTCAATTTTATTCAATGCTCTTCTTCTAAGACAATTTATGTTATATTTCATGATCGCATCCAATCAGTCTCTTGGGTAAAATGGTGCTGGTGAGAGTAAACCATACCAATATCTCTACTTAGTCAACTCTCCTTACTCTTTGAAAAATAGATAGAGAGAATAACATTAATTGAGTTAGTAAATTATTGATTGGGTGTAGTATATCCATAAAAGTTAAGAATATTCAATACCCATGCCACACGTACTAAAAATATTTCATGACTTGTCCTTCCAGGCTAGGGGCTGGTGACTAGAACTGAAGGCATTATCCCACGAGTGAGAGGCATTCTCTTGAATACCAATTCGCACACACCCAAAAAACCACATCCCAAAACGAGAGAATGAAAACCAATAATGCTACCAAAATAACCACTATGTAAAGGTATAAGTTGTAAGACAAATGGCCTAGAATACAAACCCAACAAAAACTAAAAATTGAAAATAAAAGATATCTCTAATAAAATTTTTCTACAAGAAACCCCACCAAATGGGTAGGAGTGGAGTGGATGTTGGATGTTGAAGAAGTACGCCCATCCGTCCCTTATCACTGAGCACCACCTAGTTCTGGACCATGAAGGCCTCCTTCAAAGCGTCGATCACATTCATGGAATATGAAATAAGAGTGAAAATACCATGTATGTGTGAGTAACACAATACTCAGTAGGGACCCCATACCACAAAGGAATGACCATAAATCAATTACCAAACAAAAAATCAAAATGTAAAGATAGCTCACACCAGGTATAACTCAAATGATAGTAAGTAATATTTACCAGTAGTAGATCTGAATCTTCTTGTACTGCAAAGGGACCCATCCTTGATGAGCCACAAAGGTCTGCTCATCTGTTTGACCAATAAGCTAAGCTCATATACAGAACCAAAAAAGAAGGTATGTACAAGGTACTATCAGCTCACACAGATATAATCTAGTGTATAGAAAAAAAGACATTTAGTTGCAAGACTAAACACCTTGGACTTTTGTGGTACTCATCCCTAATTCGTACCATGGGTATGGTGAGACACACATAACTTCTCCCCACTATGAGCATACCGGGCCACACAAAGCTTCTTTCCACCTAGGCCATCATACTGAGGTACTCATCCCTGATTAGTATCATGGGTCTGTCAAGTCACACAGAGCCAATCCCTATCGTGGGCCTTCCAGTTCATAGAGAGCTCCTTCCCACATGGTCATTGTAGCTAATTCACATAGGGTCTCTAGTAACTGATCCACAAATCATCTCTTGTTAGCAGTCTTGGGTCTCAGTCTACCGTAGGATTCCCGCATGTAGCGTGCTTAATTCCTAGAGAAACCTCTTTCAATCCATTTTTGTCTTTTCAACGGGAATGAAAGACTCTGTAGATTTTGAAAAAATAAAAGATTATCATGAGGGTTGCACTGCCAAAAATGGATCATCAATCGAATGTCCTATCTGAAATATATAGTCATTTTATTAAATAGGGGTCGGTTTTTTCCAGGTCCAGTCTGACACAGTCGGATCGAATCGACCAACCCAGTCAGTGGGTCCCACATGACCTAACCCCGTTTAGCTAACCAGAGTGGACCCGGTTGGGTTTTCTATGCCCAGTCAGGACCAACTACTGGGCCATGCCCTTTGGTCCATGCTGGGATAGGACCGGTTTGGTTGTGGGTCCAGTCCATCGAGTCGCCCAATGACCCGAATTTATCAAGCCTAGAATGCACCTTTAAATCACTTTTCTTTCCCTGCTCAAGACACCATTCATCCTAACATTATCCTATCACCCCGGCCTGCAACATTGGTCACGGTTACTCTATCCCAGGCCGAAACTGCAGCTATGTTCACCCCCCCCCCATCCCGACCTGCATTACTGGCCGTTCTTATCTAGCCCGGATGCCTACTGGGCATCCAGTTCGGCTGCACGCAGCTAGAAAGAGTCAACTACTCTTCCTCAAACATGTGATCCCTGATGGACTATGGGCAAGTACACCAAGACCCGTGTCATGTGGGTTGCCCTTCCAATGTGGTTGGATAGATGCATCTCGCCTCCTCGAGTTTCCGACCCATGCACCGGTCGCTCATGCCTCTCTACTGTGGTCTGAGATAGTTGTAGCTGCTGCCTCGACATCTCATTGTGGTTTACCTCCACCCATACGCGACCATCGTCGTAGGCCACCGCCATTGGTATACAGGGCCAGCACGTCGGTGGGACTTTCCACGGGCCATCTAGTCCCCTCTGGTGGTCTATTACATGAACTGTCTGCACTGACAATCTTCCCAGGTTCCCATATTCCCTACAATGGCCTCAGTACCATATTTTCATCAATTTAGAGATACGACCATGAACATCTATCAAGAATTCGTAAATGTGGAGGGGCTTGGGCCTTGTTCATGTTGGCATGCTCCCTCTATTCCAGATGTTTAGAATCAAGGGGAAGATTTAAGTATATATCAAAGTTCTATCTTGATGAAAAACACTGATGCAAATCACCCTCCATCAAGAACAAGTGACTCACATATCATCCAATTAGTGGGTTGATCCGTGATCTTCATTTTAAAAAGAAGAACGAGTGAATCAAAATAAAAATCGTCCCTGGCCTGGAGAAGGTTGAACTTTGGTTTTGATCGGTTCGATGTCATTGGAATTCGTCAATCTCTAGTCCTAGATACTTACTCCAGGGCATCTTCACTGATTTCTAATCTGCCAGTATTGTTCATTGGAGGGAAAATATTTCTTCATTCATTCGTGAAATTTGAACTCTGATTCTCCAACCCGTTATCTCATTAAAATATAAATGCATCACATCATTTCTGTTTCGATGTGTCATCACATTGTTATATTGTTTCAATAGGTAAACATCATATCTTTTACTCTAAAATAAATGAGTCACTACACAACACATTTATGAAGCTCCTAAATGGTTTTTGTCACCATCTCATCTTTGCAACATAGTACTGGTGTGCCACTGCTCAATAGTGAGGAAATGAAAAAAAATGACATTTTAATTTATTTTATTTCTCTTTCGAATGGTCAAAAATTATCTTTTTCAGTCGACCCTCACCGGTCATTGTTTGGTCCATTCTAGGAGAATATAAGTGTTCTGTGTTCAATGGTACCCTCCAATTTTTGATCTGAGCACTAATTTAAATGTTATAAAACCCTTCTACCATATTTATTTAAAAGAACTAAAAATGTTCAAAAATTATCTTTCACCATTGACTCATGGCAGTTGAGATTAAACTCCTCTAAAGGAAAACATGCCCCCAAGAACTCCACAATGGTTTGGATTTTCAATCTATGTCACCGTTTGTGAGTTAAAAGGATGAAAAAATAAAATAATTTACATAATTATTTTATTTATGGTTATTTCATTTCTGTTTTTCTAAATGGAGGCCCATGTCGACAAAAAATAAGTCACACCTAGGGTGAATCAACCATCCTAAATGAAAACATGCCCTCAGATTTTTGAACTGGGCACCCATTTAGGTGTTATTCCTCTTTTTTTATTGAAAAATTGCTCACAAATGCTACTAAAGCTTAACATTTTTCAATGGATAATTTAAAGTGCTCCACTCCTTAGAATCACACATCGTCTCAGCACTTGGTCTAGAAAAAATCCCATAGAATTAAAAAAAATTACAAGGAATTCCAAAACATTATACGATCTCCATGTACATCACCACTAAAACATTATCTATCACAGAGTATATAGACCAAAACCTAGTGGAAGGAGATTATGAAAATTTATCAAAGAAATATTAATAGTAGAATATAAAATCAAATGTGATTGCATAAGAATATAAAACTGATATTGGAATTGGAAAACAACTTGGGAGAAGAGAGAGAGTGGTTTTATTCAATAAAATGTAATAACTCAAGCATTAAAAAAATAGAAAAACTACCCATTCCCAATCACCTCAGCTATTTACCCTACCATGTTAAGGGTAATTGAGAATAATGGAGAAGATGAAGGTGTCACCAAACTACGATTAAGAAAATGATAAAAGGAAGAAAGAAAGAATAATCATCCAGAATCTGCCCAAAAAATGATTGCATATTTTTTGAGCACCATATGGATAATACTTGCAATGATACCTTCTTATAAGATGATCGTAAGGGATTTTTTAGCTACATTTTAAATTTTTGAGCAATTGGATGTTCGTTGAAATGGTTATTTCCAAATTACTAGACCTAACTTTTTGAGGACGCTAATAAATATTCCCCCAAACACACATTGACTAGTTCAAGGGAAGCCTTTGTGAAAGCCTTTATTCATGAAATTAAATATGAATATTCCCCACCTAGTTTTCTTTCTATCCAAATAGTAATATCCCCATTTTATGGTTACTGTTCTGAGATATTTCTCATTGAATGAGGTATGGTCTCTATTGTCGACTAGATTATGTTTTCCCGTTGACCTTATTATATGGGCATGCAGGAGTTCAAATTGAATCTTGTTTGTGGAGAATAATTTGTATCCCACAAACATATAAATCATAAAAACTGTAATCACATGGATTGAATGAAAATTTTAGGAGTTATTCTTGAAATATAGAGGAAACAAAAAACTGAAAAATATCGAGAATTAACATTTTTTAAACTAAAGATCAAAACCCACAAAAAATCATAAAATGATGAAAATAAGCTCAAATTGATTTGTGTTATATTATTATAGTATTTAAAGACACGTTATTGAAAATTAAAATATTATATCTATTATTTCCCCCATACTAACCAACTAGACTAATGGACAAGTAAGCATCAAAATCAAATTAATGAAAATTTAAAACACATGTCCATGCTATCCAAAAATTTAACCCCAATAACAAAAAGACATCACGCCTCATAAAAAACAATTATTTCTAGTTTTCCATTAATATTATTCATAAAAGTTTCAGTCCATTTCTCCTTCCTTTCACACAAGACACATATCTCACTTTCATTTTCTATTGTCATAGAATTTTCAATTTTCAACAATGTCTTCCTCAACTAATACTTATGCATGGGTCATCATTGGATTGAAAAATTCCCACATCTCCACCAGATGTGAGTCAAGGAAATATTATTATCATCGGGAATATTCAGGTTTATTCTATGGATTTTGGTTTTTAGGATTTGGATGTTAAAAGTAATGAGGTTGAATAATGAGAGCATGACTCTTTTTGAAGAAAAATTGCAATATTATAATTTTCACTCAAGTATGGTTTCCTCTTCTCTCCCCTATGAGTCTATTCATCTCCATCATCATCAAAAATCTTGGAATTTTTACACCATTAATTATTTTAGAAGAAAAATATCCAATCTTCTCAATCATTATTTTCATGAAATCTCTATATATACACAATAAAATTTCTCTTTTAGAATCACTAAAGAGGGAAAACATCACTTATCATGAAATCACTAGAAAAGGCACATATTTCAATATAATTATTTCTTTACTAGAAAACACATATCTATATAATTTAATTATCCACCAAATATGTCACCAAATTTGGTAGCATAATGCAATAAATATTTATTCACACATATGTTCGAATAGATTTTTCAATTTCACTTCATGATTAATTTGGATGGGGAAAATAGGGTTGTAATGTGGATAGACTAACAGCTTATTCATGTATTATAAGGGGTAAAAATATTAAGTATTCATAGTGGACCATTATAAAAAGTATTCTTATGAAATATGGTCTCTAATAACAAAGAAATGTCTCAATCATATAAAACACATGTACCTCAAACCATCATGTTTTCATAGAAATACATTAAATTTTTGTTATATCAATCATGATTTGGTTCTCTCTAGAAGTGGGGTGAATGAAATGAATATTAAAATTTATTTTATAATCCACAATAGAAAGTGATTTCAATGATAAAGACATTCAGAAGTGTCATGATATTCAAAAAACACGGTACTTTTCATCAAATTTTGCATGATTTGAACATGAAAAATTCATTTTTAGTATTCATTTACGATTATTTTCCTGGGATTGATTGTTTCAATCATAGAATTTTTTTTAAAATTGTCATTGAAAATAATTTCAAATCATGTTTTTTAGAGATACCCAAAAATTGAAAAACACACACATTTGTTTTTTGATAAACAGAAAAATAAATAATTGAAAATAGTTTACTACAAAGGATTCCTCCCCTACACCTAAATTTTGTAGTGTCCACAACGCATTCAATTAGATTTTCCTTTTAATTTGTTTTGAAATTAAATCACAAAATGAATGAATGTGTTATGGATAGGTATTACCTGATTGATTTATCGATAAATGGGTTTGAGGTGTGTGATCTCCTCCACTGGCTCTAATGGATTGGTCCCAATGAATTTCTTCAGTTGATGGCCATTAATAGTGAATAGATTATTCTCTATATCCTTTACAATTTTTACAGAACTAAAAGGATATACTTGAGTAATGATAAATGGACCTTTCTATATAGAAATAAGGATACCTAGCACCAGTTTAAGTCTTGAGTTGAATAATAAAATTGTTTCTTTAGGATGAAATTCATTTGGTTTGATCATCTTGTCCTGGTCCACTCTTGTTATCTATTTTTAAATCCTAGAATTTTCAATATATTACATAATAATTTCTTCCATCTCAAATAACAGTAATTTCCACTCCTTCCCAGCTCTTTCAAAATCCAAATCTATCTTCCTCACAGCCCAGTTATCCATATGTTCCAATTCCACAAGTAGGTAACAACTTTTCCCATAAATTAGCCTATATAGACTCATTTCAACTAGTATTTTATAGGATGTTATATAATACCATAATGAGTCTTTCAACCTTTGGATCCAACCCTACCTATTGGGAATAATGGACTTTTCCAAAATTCTATTGATTTTTTCATTTTACAATTCTTCTTGAATATTAGTTTTTAGATGATGGGGAGTTGATGTTTTTTGATACACCCCATGCTTATTCATAAAATAATCCATTATCCTATTGTTGAAGTGGATAACTTGGAAATTTATGATGGATATAGGAACTTCCAACCTACAAAATATGTTAGTCCAAACAAAATCACAAATAACTCTAGCATCGTTATTCCTTGTTGATTTTGATCCACCCATCTAGAAACCTTGTCAACTAAAATAAAGACATAGAAATTTACCAATGGAATTGGGAAATTTACCACAATTTTTATCCCCTAAACATCCATGTTATCACAAATATTAATTGGTTATTGGGTAATTTATTATCACTATGAAATATTTCTAGAAAACTAATATATTTTACACATTTTACAAACACAATAAGCCTATTTAAAAATGGTTGTCTAATAATGTCAATATTCTAAAACATTATCTGCAGCACTTTGTTTTCAAATGTGGCCTGCATAAGATAATGTGTGACAAAACTCAATTATAGAATCAATTTCAATTTCAGGAAAATAATTTTTTATTACGTGTTCATTGTAATTTTTCTTAATAAAAAGGATAATCCTATATATAATATTTAGGTTTATATTTTACCTTTTTAATTTTGTGGGAATTTAAATAAGAAGGGACATGATATGTTACTAGATAATGGTACATATTTTTCATTCCATGGAACTTTTATGTTGATAATGCCGAGTTATTCTCCAGGTATCTCATCCTTAAGTGGGTTCTAGATTGGAATTTCTACTTCAGCTGTTTAAGGTAGTCGAATTCTATGATCATCAACCAGATTTCCAGTTCCCATTTTTTAATTAATTACCAAATTGAAATCTTGTAGGAGTAGAGTCTATGTCACTATCCTTGTGATTAAATCTTCCTTTTTCATTAAATACTAGATTACTACATGATCTGAAAAAATAATATCTTTATTACCAATGAGATATGATCAGAATTTATATAGAGAAAAGACAATGACATAGAACACCCTATCAGTGGTTGTGTAATTAAATTTGTGGCATATAAGGTCTTTGATGCATAGGATTTGACATGAGTATTTCTTTCAATTCTTTTTGATAGAGAATCTCCCACAGTTTGGTTGGATGCTTCACAATGAAACTGAAAAGGGTACTCTTGGTTTGGGAGTTTCATTATTGGAGGTGTGATCAACCTTTTCTCTAGTATATCAAATGACTTCCTATATGAATAATCAATTTTAATGTTATCTGATTTTAGTAAAAATATGGAGAGATGGCTATTAATATTACAAAAATATTTGATGAATCTTCTGTAAAATCCCACATGTCCTAAAAAGGATCTAACATGTTTTAAACAGGTTGGACATGTAAATGAATTTATTTCAAAAACTTTTGATTTATCAATCTCAATACCTTTTTTTTAAAATATGTTCCCCAAAACAATTCAATTTTCAACAATGGAATGATATGTTTGAAATTTAAGACAAGATTATTTTCAATGCATTTTTCACAACTCTTTTTAAATTTCAAATCCAACATTTTAACTAATTACCAAAAATTTTGAAATCATCAAAAAATACCTCTAATATTTTCTCAATATGATCTGAAAAAATACTTACCATACACTGTTGAAATGTACCATGTGAATGTCATATACCAAAAGAAATTTTTTTGTAAGAGGATTTTCCAAATGGATAGGTTATGTTCTTGTTCTTATTTTCTTCTAGAGTGAATGGTACCTGAATGTATACTAAGAATCCATCTAAAAAATAGTTATGATTTTTTTCAGCTATCATTTTTAGCAACTAATTGATGAATGGAATGGGAACGTGATCTTTTCTAGTACAATTATCTGGATTCTTATAATCTATACACACTCTCCACCTATTTTTGTATTCTCATATAGATAAGTTCATTTCTATCTTATTTCATAGTGGTCAGGCAGATTTTCATTGGGACTAGATGAATGGGGTTGACCCACTAAGAGTCGTAGATTTGTAAAATGATGTCAGTTATTATACATTTCTCTATATCTTTCTTTACAACCTCAATGATGGTGGGTTGAGTCTTCATTGTGGGTTTTTAACTATTTAGAAATCATGTTTTAAAAATATTACATGATATTATCCCTTGGGATTTATTCCAGCCATATCACTTTACTCCAACCTATATCTTGTATGGTTCTTTTTATTTGGTCAAACAGAGTTTGTTCTTATAAATGGGATAGGTTATTACAAATGATTATAAAAAATGTATCTCCTTCTATTAGGTTAGCATACTTAAAATCAAATGGAAATTCATTAATTTCAAGGGATGTAGGGGTTTTTATGTGGTGATATTGAATTTGGGTTTCATACTTCAATGGATGGATTCTCTAGTATCATCTCATTTTCTTCCAATAAGTCATTAAAAATCTTAGATTTAAACTCCTCTAAAATGAAATTAGTATTATCCTTTTCTTTGTAATTTGAATATTAAAATGAAATAATAATCATAAAGAAAATAATTCAATAAGAATTTAAGAATCATCAATTAGTTCTACATCTTATTCATAAGAGATCACATATAGTTGGTGATTACTACTGGATGATCCATTACATCAAGAATGTTGAAGTGTACTATACTATATTGAAGATCCATTGTGTTTGTACCTTCATAGACATTGAAGATATTCCCCATTATATTTTGGAAGGTTCTACATAGGATAATGGGAGAGTGTCCTGGTTTTCTGTCTTCTTCCATGGTAAGGACATAAATGTTTTCGGAAAAGATCAATCCACTTAACCATAAGTAAATCTTCTAAAACTATATCTTGGAAAATAGTGGATCTATCAGCTAATTATTCCACCACTCTCTTTGGTATTAGTTCTCTAATCTACAAGGATGAAAATATTGCGTGTGTCATAACATTTATTAAATCTCCTAGGTCAGAAAGTGCATTAGTAAAATTTAACGTCCCAATGGTTCTAGGAAAAGATAATATCCATGGATATTTAATTTTTTTGGTATTTTTTGTGTGATCAACGCTGAGACACTTCTTCTTAAGTTAATTCTATCATCCATCCCACAACCTTCGTTCTATGCACAGATACTTCAAAAAAAATTCATACGTAGGGATTTTTTTTATTCAATTTTGACGTTGGATGTTGATCTTAATGTTGGGAAAAGTTTCCTGAATTTCCCATTGAAGTCTCTATTCTTCAAATTTATCGAATTTAACTAATGATAATGGGAATGGTTCTTGGATATTCCTTCTATCCCTTTTTATTTTTTTCAAAGGTATTACGGGTCTTTAATTATTAAATAAAGTTCTTTCTCCTTTTTTTTGTTTAGATTCCCATGTTTTTATGGATGGTTTGAGCTATTGTTGGTGTCTTAGAATCATTGTCTGAAATTTTTTAGGTGGTGTGATCTATTTTACACTTATTTGTTATATCATTATTACATTCTCCTTTTGGTTTTGGATTGTATGGGATTGTGCTCTATTTTTATTCTTTATAATAATTTAAATAAAAAATCAAAAAATGATCAGTTAGATTATAAATATAATCTTCCAACCCAGCTAATTTGGTTCATAGATGATGCTCTTCAGTAGCTGGTGTTCCTATGGAAGGCTTCTCATAAGTCTTTCATTGGAATAGTCGTGGATGGAAGGATTATTGTCTCTAGAAAAGATGCTTCTAGGATTATTCAAATATAGGGGAATTTTGGTATTGCTATTGAAAATGAGGAATATCCTAGTTTTATTAGAATCTATATCCTGGTTGGATTTGGGGTTGATTTTATGATTTGTTTGAAATTTCCTTTGACAATAAGTTGTATCACAACATTCTATCCTCTGTACTTCTGGACATTAATCAGTGTAATAATAAGTAGAAGGGCATAAACCATATACTTGAGTGGTGCCTTATTGTTCCTTTACATGGATCATATAAAGTTGTATCATCAAACTAGATATTTCCTTAAGTGTTGATTCTAGTAAGGGTGATTAATAATATGAAGTCATTACCTAATGGAGCCTCTAGTTCCCATACCTCTAGTGTTTCACTATTATGTGTTTTGCACAATCTATTTAATGAGACAACTAATATCAGCATGCAACATGCCAATCAGGGCTCTTCCAAATGAGGCATCTAGTAGATTTTCAACATTATCAACCAATACGTTGTATAAAAACACAGGTAATTAGTTATATTCCATTTCATGGTGTGTTAATATTTCATAGTGATTCATGAAAAGTTCTTAGTATTCATAGAGAGTCTATCTAGTCGATTGTTGTATGGAATAAATATCTTTTTTTATTGTAATGGTTCTATATGTAGGGAATAATATCTATAAGAATATTATTTTGAGATCCTCCCAATCATTTAACTCCCTTGGAAGGGGATTTTAAAACCATTCTATTGTTTCTCCATCAAGAGTGAAGGGGGCATGACTCCACTTTACTCTCTCTTCTGCAACTCCTAGAGGATTGAAGCTGGAGTAGACATAAGTGAACTCTTTGATGTGTCGATTTTGGTCTTCACCTATAAAGAGATGATATTTTATTATAACTTTGATCAAATTAAAGAAAAATTCAAAGACATTTTTTTGGAAGGTATATTGAGTAGGATATATTAATTATAAAACTAAGGTGCATCGAGAAGACACTGTGTTTGGTTGGGATTTTTCATCCATTATTATATTTTTAGAGTGATAACTAAAAGTATCACTTGAATCTATGAGGTGTATTTTATGAAAATCCATTTTAATTTTTTTTCTCTATTGGGTAATTGTTTGTTTAATTTCATGATCAAATTCAATTAAATAGTTATTTGAACTATGGTTCATTGATGAAAGCTTTTTGGTTTTTGTGTTTTGAGGCACTGCCTCCCCTGAAATAGTTCCATGATTGACACACACCTATCATGGTTGTGTAAATATTTTTTTAAAATTACCTAAGTATAGTCTAGTTATTAAACCAAGGTATTATCCTAATAATGAGTTCACCCAATATATTTTATCACTTTTTTAATTAGAAGATAAATTAGTTGTTTTGAATTGGTTTGGCTTTGAAAATGAGTGAAACGAAACAAATGGTGGAAAATAAGAATTAAAATCAAGATAAATTTGTATCAAAAGTGGTTAAAAACTATTATATGATATGGGTAATCATGGAGGGGTTGGTTTTATAGTTGCAATGTTATCATTGTTCTATTTTATTCAATCCACTTCTACTAAGATGGTTTATGTGATATTTCGCAATTGATTCCAATCACTCCCTTGGTAAATGGTGAAAGTGATAGTAAACATTAACAATATCTCAACCTAGTATACTGTAGAGATCCAATATTGATGTACATGGAAATTACATTACTTTTTCGGAATACTTTATACATAACAGAAAAATTCCCAAGGACCGTAATAGTTTAGTGTATTTGGAAACTCAGAACATAATCTTCTAAACATGGTGAAAGATCTTCACCATCTCCCATAAAGATATTCCCCTTTTGTTTTCTTACCCAAAACATTTTTTATATCCTGGGGAAATGAAAAAATATAAAGGGTGAGGTCAAATTCTCAGTAAGAGTAAGCATGGAGAAAATAAAACAAACCATAAACATTTGACCTTAAAAAACATTAACTTAAATTTAAACATCAAAATATTGAGTTGTGAAATAAATCTTGGAAGTACGTACGGCATAGATCATAATGGAACATAAATCATGATAAAATTTCATAGGAATAAAACATGTAATTGTGGCATCTATTATGAAAAAGTTATTATTTCCATAGTATCCAAGGCATTGCTTCCAAGACCATCATAGTGGACAAAGTCCATTACTGAACCAGATTTACCAGTCGTTCCAGCCCTGTATTACTGAAAAGTATTTTACTTTCCATTATATCCATGTCTATCTCAGGGGATATAAATACTTACCCAGTGAATTTGAGGGAGATATAGTTCCCACCAATTTCATAATGAAATCATTCTTTCTTGTGCCACAAAATAATCATAAATCATTCATCATAACCAAAGAATAATATGGGTTTCATAAGCATCATCCCATAATAACATAATCCATATAAAACAAATGCATATCGTTTCATCATAAGAAAAATCAATCCAAGTAAATGATAGAGATATTATACATGAAATAGAAACATACTAAATAATTTCATCTTAGATGAAAAATAGTTTTGATAAAACACTTGAAATGAATTCTTGAGGAAAATATCCTTTCTTCTTCAAAATCATTTTCTTTTCAAAAAATGAAATAAAATTTTAAAGAAATGATTTTTTCAGAAAAATAATATTGAAATATTTCATAGGAATCTTTAAGGAAATAAGGCGTTATGAAACTGTAAAAATCCATTCATGTCTTATAGGTTAAAAAACATTCTGCCAGTACTTATGCCAGAAAAGTCAAAAAGTCTCTCATAGGATAAAAAAAGAAAGATTACTTAAATAATATGTAGTGAAAGTAAAAAATTGTTAAATAGAACATTAAACATAAATGAAAACATTTTTAGAAAACATGGACATGGATGATAAATATTACCCCAATAAATACTTATGAATAAACAATATCAGTTAAGAATGAGATTGGAATAATTATCCCTTACCATTAATGGTCGATGAAATAATATGTGTCATAAAATAAAGAAAATTTCATGCATATTTAAATATCATATCCTTTATAAGAAAAATCATAAAACATTCAGGGGAATAATAAACACTATACACAAGAAATAGATGGTGATTAAGGCATATGTCTCACAGAAATAAAAGTGAGACAAAATAATCCCTTACCTTAGGCCCAATTTCATCCATATGTGTCCGAGACTCCTTTATAGTGGGTTTAAACATATTATTTAATTGTTATAGAAAAATAATAATATTTATGATATCATATATGATTCAATTATGCCTTTATATTACAATTTCATTTGTCAATTACATGTTGATGCAACTTTTTGGTTCAGATCGTTTCTTTTGTCTTACATGTTTAGACTTGTTGTTCACGATATTATTACTAATATACTGATTTACTTAATTCCTGAATTTAAAACATGATTTATATATAATATATATTCATCATATAAATATATATGATAGATTGATAAATGGAATGAAATACACCTTTCATGGAAACAATAGGCTGTAAGTATGCATGAATGCTGTTTTCGTTTCCTTATTGAATTGAATGGAATTATGTAAATGAAACTTATATGTATATAAATACAGTATCATTATTATGTCATATCTTTCCTGATTATTTATTATATATACCTTATAATCATTCTGGAATTTTTAACATGGAGAATTAATCTCATCGCTTTGTGGCGACTGTAATCCGTACGTACGCACGAGCAATGATATCATTCGGGTAATTGTTGAATGGTATTGGAGTTGGATTATATAATATATCAGAATTACTATCATGTTATAATAATCATATATAGTTATTATTTGCACCATTATACCCATCCAAGTATGGTGGTGGTGGAAAAACATATTACGCAACGGAGTTGAGATGGTATTACATAGCTACGCACGCGTGGTGATTTCATTTTCTGTAGGATGGATAGAAGATGAAATGAGGTTGTTTAATATTTATAACAACATATCTATATATGATTTATACTGATGTTAATACATTATAATGAAACAAATAAATAAGATAAAGTAGAAGAAGAAATAAATTTGAATGAATCAGTAAATGATATTACCTCTTCTTTGACGCGCCACTTCTAAACCTCTTCTTAGGGAACTAATGTTGGTCTTTGAAGAATACCAAGACCTATAGTATAATTCTAGGTAAGTGTAGAAGCTAAATGGACAGGGGTTTTCAGAGCATGAATTCTCAAACTTTTGTGAAGAAGAGAAGGAGGAGGTTCCCTTTTATAAGAGAGGAGAGGGGCACTTTTTTAAACCTCAAAACATACTAATTAATAATATAATAAAACCCCACATAAAAACATCCAAAGTGACTCAAATTCTAATATGAGGTAAGATAGGTTTGTAATATCATCAAGAAATCAAATTTAAAAATGTTTTGATTTTATTTTAAACCTTATCATTTTGAATTATCTTTATTTAATCTATTTAATTTTATTTGGGGTAATAATATTTTAATTTTTAAATTGTTATAAATACTTACTTATGTGTTGTTAATTTTCCATAATAAGATACATTATTACATTATCGACCATATAATTTTAAATTTGTAATTTTTAAATATTATTGTTACTTTTAAACAATTTTATAATATGTTATTTAAATAAAATATCAATAGTGTCAATTTTGACACTATTCAATTATTTGAATTTAAAAAAAAATCAACAGAGAAGAAATATTCGAACCAAAATATTTGATAGATTACTAACATGTCATACTCAACCAAAAAACTCATTGACCACAATAAGTCATTTATAAAATATTTATTTTAATATATTTAAAATAATTTATTTGATATTTCAATCAATAAAATAATTTCTCCATCACTATTGTGTCACCATTAATGATAATTATTTAATCCCTAAACATTATAAATAAATTCACATGATGTAGATAATTTTATTACATTTCTGGTGAATTTTTATGTTTGATGTTTTATGAAGTTTATCACTAAATTAAAATTATTACACTTATAGGATATAAGAGAGTGACATGTTGTCACTTTCTTTTGTTTTAATAATAATTACATTCATTTAATGGTAAAAAGTCCATGAAATGAATCTATTAGGACCCTCACGTGATATGGGTTCACTTTTATTCATCCAATAGAATTTTGGCAGGTATTAGAGTAATTTTATAATCTAATTTGTACCCTTAATTACCCGACTTACCTTTAACTCTAGTAAATAAAATTTACTGTAGTTACTATTCATAATGTCTAAAAATTTAAAGTATCCTATTAAAATAATTTGTACCTACTGATTCTTAATATGGAATCCATTTTTCCAAATTCGAAACACAGAATTGGCATTATTTAATTTAAAATCAATCCTTCTGTATAGAAAACTGGTTTAAAATGTTAAAACGTTGCAAAAGATTGAAATGCTTTTACCTATTAATTCAGTATAAAATTAATGCCAATGAATTAAATTATATCAAATGGTAAAAATATATTCTATTTATACTTTAAAATTATTCAATAGTATAATTTAACCATATAAATTATCTCAATGAAAAAAGTTGTTTTTAATTAAAATTTAGCGTATTTTTACTATTCATCAAAATAAGAATCTTTTCTGAAAAATATAAAAAATTTATCCAAAGTAAATTTTTATATATTGATTACAAAGAGAAATTTTATTTTGTCAAATTGAACTTATGGACATGTCAAAAACTAGATTTAAAATGGGTGTGCCACAAAAGGTGGTAAAAAAGCATTTTTTTCTGAAAAATACTTATTTTACCTGAAAATTTTATTTTGTTCTCATACAAAGTTCTAAAATATGTGTAAGATGAATGATACCGTTATAAAATTAAATTTTTTTTTAATATAATTCATATCATCTAGATCATAATCATATTATAACAATATATCATTTTTAGTAAAATTTGGTATTGCGTACAACACACACTATTGAGGAAGGTCGCTCTTGCGTGAAACACAAGCCTAGAATAGTGTTTTTTATAATACATGTTATAAGGTGTTTCATATAGAACAATATATTCTTGGTGTATCATACAACATAATATATCAATGAAATTAAAAAGAATATATCTCATAAAATATCAGGGTCTTACATTCTACCCCCTTAAAATAAATTTCGTCCTCGAAATTCGTCAGGGTTATAAATGGTTTAATACATGAAATTTTCTTTCATAGAAACCAACATCGTAAAAAGGAATAATAAAACTAGATTTTTAAAACGAAATTTGGAAACATAACATTAAATCAATGTAACTCAACACTATGATTCCACATAAGAGAATATATGTGAAAATATGGATATAGAAGAGAAATTTAACCATCTTGTTCTGATGAAGAGTGGTAGAGAACATGGATATGAAAAAACCAACAATCACATAGCCATAAATTTGTGATGATCTAAGGTACCCTCTGATTAATCAGATATGAGGGCACTTAGACAACATTTTTGGTTTTCAAGATCATTTCCCTAATGTTGAAGAATTTTTGAATTAAAAGAAATACTTTCTTAATTTTGGTACAAACTCACTGTTGTTCGTTCCTTGAACAATTTCTACTTCATCTCTTAAAAAAATTAAGTTGAATTTGTCTTCTGTGAAGTGTTAGCAGATCATGCGATTGAATGATAGGTCATTCCATCTGTCTCAAACATAAGTTTAGAAAAATTTATTAAATATACATAAGCGCATCTATTGTGAGATTAATCATATATAGTTCCAAAAATGGACTTATACTTAATCTATGAAACCACATAATAAAATAAAACTAATTTTTAATAAACAGGTACTTCTTGTAGATCAGTGGTTGGAGATAAAGGCATGTCGCACTTTGGTTGTGGGTTTGATTCCCACATCTTAGTCTGACGCGACTGGTTGTCGTCCGTCCGGCAGGTTGTACTTTTTTCTAAAACTATACTACTATAAAATTCTTGAAAAAAGTTTTAGATTTAAACAATACTATATTATGTCCAAATTTATCCAATAAAAACTTTAGGCTTTTCAAAAATATATCTATCCAATATCTTAGTATAAAGAAAATGACTACTAAAAAGGACATCTACCAAGCATGTGAATACCATAATTTATCCCCCATATATTATAAGATATAATGTGTTGGTTACATTCCAAACAGGTGAATTCATTAATAATTTATTCTATTGAAACATCAATTACCATATAATCTTTTTGAAAAAATTAATGATGTCAAAAGTTAACTCTTTCCGCATACCAAAATCCCAGAATTTTTATATACTCAAACCATGATATCACTTTGTTCTTATATCAGTCATTAGCTCATTAATACTATCAAAAATTTCATTACCTCCTTATCCCTTCATTATGCGCCTATTATGTGGAGACCCAAAAAATGATGAACATAGAGATTACATTACCCTTGTGTAATATCTAATACATAACAAAAATAGACAACAAAGGAATGTAATAGTTTAGTATCTTTGGAAACTTGGAATATAAACTTCTAATCATGTAGAATGATCTTCAACATCTCCCATAACGATCTTCCCCTTTTTGTTTCCTTACCTAAAACATTTCTTTTAATCCTGGGGGAAAAGAAAACATGAAAAGGGTGAGCTCAAATGTTCAGTAAGGGTAGCCATGGAGAAAATAAAACAAACCATATATATATTTGAACTTAAAAGCATGAACATAATATTTAAACATCAAGATCTTGAGAAATGACATTAAACATGGAAGTACGTAAGGAATAGACTATAATGGAACATAAATCATAAAAAATTGAATGGGAATAAAACTTTTAATTGTGGAAAAACATTAAGGACATGATATGATTTCCATAGTAGCCAAGGCATTGCTACCAAGACCATCTTAGTGGACAAAGTCCCTTACTGAACTGGGTTAACTTGTCGTTCCAACCCTGTATTATTGAACCATATTTACTTGTCATTTCAGCCATTTTTATCCCATGGGATATAAATATTTACCCAATCCATTAGAGGGAGATATAGGTCCCACCCATCTAATAAAGAATTCATTCTTACATGTGCCACAAAATAAACACAATTCATCCATCATAACCCAAAGAATAAAATGGGTTTCATCAACATCATCCCATCAAAACATAATCCATACCAAACAAATGGATATCATTCATCATAAGAAGAATCAAACCAATTAAATAAATGAGACATTATACTTGAAACATAATTATACTAAATAATGTCATCTTTTATGGAAAATAGTTTTGATAAAACACTTGAAATGAATTTTTGTGGAAAATATACTTTCTTTTTCAAAATCATATTCTTTTCAAAAAATTCCATGCAATTTTAAAATAAAATAATTTTGTTGAAAATAATCATTAAATACTGTAGATTAAAATTATTGAAAATAAGGCGTTATGAAAATGTAATAATCCATTCATTCTGTATAAGTTAAAAAAACATTCTCCTCTTACTTTTGTCAGAAAAGTCAAAAAGTACCTCATATGGTAAACAAAAGAATGATTCCTTCCATGAATAAAGTAAAAGTCAAATAGGGTTATACATGACTTTAAACATACATGTAATAAAATTAAACACTTTATGAAAAACTTTTTATGAACATGGATGAAAAATATAACCCAAGTAAATACTTAAGTATAAGAAATCCCGAATAAAAATGAGATTGAAAAGTTATCCCTTACCTTAGGTCTGATATTCTTAGTATGTTTCTGAACCTCCTATATAATGATTTAAATAATGTCATTGACTTATTACAGAATCATATTCATTGTTATGATATCATATATGGTTCACTTATGACTTTATATTTCCCGTTCTTTTGTAAATCCATTTTAAATCAGCGTTTTAGGTAAAATCGTTTCATTTATCGTGTGTGTTTCGAATTGTTGTTCTTGATACATATATACTGATTTCCTTAATTTCATAATGTAAAACATGATTTATATATAATAAATATTCAGTATATACATATATATCATAGATTGATAAATGAAATGAAATACACCGTTCAGGGAGACGGTAGGTCGTACGTACGCATGAATGTTGTTTTCGTTTCTTTATTGAATTGAATGGAATTAAATAGATGACATACATATATATATACATAAATACAGTAGCATTATTATGTCATATATTTCATTATTATTAATTTTATATACATTATAATCATTCTTGAATGGTTAACATGAAGAATGAATCTTATCGCGTTCGTGGAGACGGTAGTCTGTACGTATGCACAGATGATTGTATCGTTCCCATGATTGTGGAATTGTATTGAAATATATGTATAATATTTCAGAATCAATATTACATGAAAATAATCAGATATAGTTAATCTTTACACCATTATAACCATCCATGTAAGGTGGTGGTGGAAAACAGATTACACCACAGCGTGGAGACGGTATTCCGTACGTACGCACGCGCGGTGATTTCATTTTCCATAGGATGGATAGAAGGTGGAATAGGGTTGTTTCATATTTATAATAACTTATTAGTATATTAATGATATTTATGTTATTACTTCATAATGAAACAACTAAAGAAGAGGAAGTAGAAGAAGAAATAAATTTGAAATAATCGGTAACAGATATTACCACTTCTTCGACACGCCTCTTTGAAACCTCCTATTAGGGCACGAACATTGGTCTTTCAAAAAGACCAGGACATCTAGAATATTTCTAGGGAAGTTGAGAAGGAAAATGTGCATGTTTTGGCCGAGCATGAAGGTTCAAATTTGTGTAAAGATGAGAGGGAGGAGGTTCCCTTTTATAAGGGAGGAGAGGGGCACCTTTGGAATCCTCAAAAATATTAGTTTAATATAAATTAACAACCCACATAAAAACCTCAAAAAATGACTCAATTAAAATATTAGATGATATATGGTTGTAATATCATCAAACAATCAAATTTATACATGTTTTTATCTTATTTTAAACATTATCATTTTGATTTATCCTTATTTAATCTATTTAATTTTATTTTTGGTAATAAAATTATAAATTTAAAATGGTTATAAATAATCACTTATGTGTTGTTAATTTTCCATAATTGGATACTTTATGAAATATTAGACTATATAAATTTCAATTTATAATTTTTAAATATTTTTGTGATTTTTAAAAAAAATTAATAATATGTTATTTTTATAAAATAACAATAGTGTCAATTTTGACTCTATTCATTTATTTGAATTTAAATGAAATCCACATAGAGGATATATTCGAAATAAAATATTTAACAGTTTCCTAACATGCCATATTCATCTATAAAATTAGTGGATCACATGAAATAGTTCATATAACAATTATTTTAAAATTTGTAAAACCATTTATTTGATACTTCTCTTAATAAAATAATTTCTACAACATTTTTGTATAATTATTAAATACACTTATTTGTTGCATAAAAATTAAAAATAAAATACTAGGATGAATATAAATCTTCTAGATTTCATAATAATACTTTTATTCTGATTTATATTCTAAAACCCCCAACATTTAAAATGTTATTTTTATTAAATTACGAAGGCGACAACTTTGACATCATTTAAAATAATATAATATAAGTGCCATAATAACTTTTATAAGACTCCAAATGGTCATATATTCGTTAATTTTATTCTTATGGTATATATATACCCTAAAAATAAGTTTTTTTCAGGTTTTTGATCCTTTTAATGGGTATTATTATTTCAATAAAAACTATATTACTTATTTTTCACTAAATAAATAATTTCTGCATCATTAATGTATAAGCTATTAATGTAATTAGATATCTCTTAAAAATTATAAATAAATTACCATGATAAAGAAAAACATTTTATCATTTAAATGAGTATTTATAACCAAATTTATATTCTGTATAAAATTATATTAAAAATACTTTAATTATTAAAGTTGTGTGAGACATATTTCACTTTCCTTTAAATAAAATAAACCAAAAGTGTTAATCACCTCCAAGTGGGTTCCAAGGGATTCCATTTTAACCCAAATATTACTTAGGACTAAATATAAGCATCCAATTATATTTAGACAAGTGTTAGGGTAATTTTATAATATTATATTTACCCATAATTACCTGATTTACCTTTTTTTATGGTCAATAAAAGTTATCGTAGTTACTATTCATAATGTTGAAAAATAAAAAGTATCCTATTAACATTATTTGGACCCACTGATTCCAAATATGGAATCCATTTTTATAAATTCAATACACAAAAGTTGCAGAAATTATTTTAAAATTAATCTCGTCTTTAAGAAAACGAGTTTTAAAAGTTAAATCATTGCAAAAAATTGAAATGATTTTATCTATGAATTCAATATAAAATAAATACTAATGACATGAATTATATTAAATGGTAAAAATATATTCTATTTATAATTTAAAACCATTCAATATTATAATTTAACCATATAAATTATTATGATGAAAAAAGTTGTTTTTAATTAAAATATAGCGTGTTTTTACTATTCATTAAAATATGAAAGTTATCAGAAAAATATCAAAACTTTATCCAATGTGAATTTTTATATCCTGAATCAAAATAAGAATTTTATTTTGTAAAATTTATCTTATAAACTTGTAAAATATTATATTTAAAATGGGTGCGCCATCAAAAGGGGGCAAAACTGCTTTTTTTGAAAAATACTTATTTTACCTGAAAAATTTATTTTGTTCTCATACTATATTCTACAAATTGTGTAAGATGAATTATAATGTCATAAAATTTAAAATTTATTTACTAATATTCATAACGGCTAGTTTATAATAATATTATAACAATATATCTCTGTTTAGTGAAACCCGGTATTGTGTACAACACACTCTATCGAGGAAGGTTGTGATTGCGTGTAATGCAATCCAAGTCAGGGTTGCGTGTAGTGAAAGACTCCTTTGTTGTTGTGTATAAAAAAATCCAACCATATTTCATTTATACATTGAATATATATGTATATATACACACACACTCAATGTTTCATAAAATAACAACTATCAAACAAACATGAACTTCTGTGTAACAAGATCCAAGATTAGTGTTGTGTATACTGCAAGCTAATACGGTGTTTCATATAGATCCAGATAATCTTGGTGTAGCGTAAAACAAGAAAATATGAAAGAAATTAAAATGAATATATCTTATAAAATCTTAGGTTGTTACAATCTACCCACCTTAAAATGAATTTCGCCCTCGAAATTCATCAGGGTTATAAATCCTTTAATATTCATAGAAACCCACATCGTAAAAAGGAATACTAAAACTTAATTTTAAAAACTAAAGTGTGAAATGTAACGATTACCCAAAAAAACTCATTACTGGGATTCTATATAGGATAACATAGGTAAAAATATGGATATGGAAGAAAAATATATCCATCAAGTTCTGATGGAGAGTGGTAGAGAACATGGCTATGAAAAACCCAACAATCACAAATCCATAAATTTGTGATTTTCTAAGGTACCATCTGATTAATCAGATATGAGGGAACTAGGACATCATTTTTGGTTTTCAAGATCATTTCCCTAATGTTAAAGAATTTTCTAATCAAAAGAAATACTTACTTGATTTTGGTACAATCTCACAGTTGTTCGTGCCTTGAACAATTTACACTTCATCTCTTAAAGAAATGATGTTGAATTTGTCATACGTGAAGTGTTATCAGATCATGTGATAGAATGATGAGTCATTCCATCTATTTTAAACAAAAGGTTAGAAAAAGTTATCAAATATACATAAGTCCATCTATGGTGTGGTTAATCGTATTCGATTCCAAAAATGGACTTATACTTCATCTATCATACCGCTTAATAAAATAAAACTAGTTTCTACTAACAAGAGACTTCTTGTAGGCCATTGGTAGGAGATAAAGGCCTGTCTCACTTTGGTTGTGGGTTCGATTCCGACAGCCTTGTCCGATGTGATGGGTTGCCACCTATTCTGCATGTTGTCCCTATTCTTAAGCTACACTATTATAACATTCCATCAATAATATCGAAAAAAGTTCTAGCCTTAAACAATACTAACTTATTTCCAACATAACTCATTCCAATCTTTAGGATTATCTAAAATACTTCTGTCTAAGCTCATAGTATAAAGAAAACAATTACTAGAAATTTCATCTGTCGAGCATGTGAATACCATCATTTATCCCCCATATATCATACGATATATCTTTTTGGCCAAATAACAAACATGTGAATACCTTAATCATTTATTCTCTTGAAAAATTAATACCCATTGAACCTTAGTGAAAACATTAATGGTGTCAAAATTTAACACTTTCCACATACCAAAATCCCAAAATTTCTATATACTCAAGCCATGATATAACTTTGTCCTTATATCAGTCATGAGCTCATTTCATTTTTTCTTTATCCCTTAATTATGCTCACATCATCTTCTTTCCAAAAATACTTTAATAACATTTCATGGTTACAGATACCATATAATTAATGAAAACCAATACATTGATATTCCAAAATTCAACGATGCCATAAATGAGATTCCATGATACTATTTTGAAATCCCATTACATAAACACTTAATCATTACACAACATCATTGTCACACTCAAAATCACAAATAGTGATCGTATGTGACTTCCCATTATCCTTTGCGTTAAGTGGTTTCTCATGTTGATCATCATTAACCCTTGGATTAGGTCATTGATTATCATAATGCCCCATTTCCTTTCACTTGAAGCATTGAAGTGTTCGTGGTGTGTTCTCTGCAGTCTTTTCTTTATTCACATCATTAGCAACCCTTTTTCCATTACTTTGACACTCAGCTACTCGATGACATTCTTTTCCACACCTAAAACATTTTCTAGTCCATTTAAGACAATCTCCACCATGATTCTTTCCACACGTTGATCATAAAAAAACATTCATCTTCTTTTCACCATTATTCTGATATTTCTCCTTGAACTCCATCTTTCGTTTCTTGTCAAAACCATGAGATGCATATGTAACACCAACTTCCATTTCTACATTGATAGCACAACACAAAATTTCTTCATAGCTAATGAAGTCTCTTATAGATAATTCCCTTCGAATACTTGGTTTTAAGCCACTGAAGAATCGATCAACTTTATATTCAGGTTTGATAATAAAACCAGATGCATACCTTTCAAGTCTTGTAAAATTTGATTCGTATATACCAACAGATTTATCATCCTTCTTCTTAAGCTCAAGGAACTCCTTTTAAATCTTTGTTCGAAGAATACGATGGATGTATTTACTGGAAAAAAAAGTTCCTGAACTCGTCCCATTCCAGGGATTCAATTTCATCTTGGGGCCTTGTATTCTTAATTAGAGTCCAGCACTGGTCATCTTCACCTTCTAAACCGTAAACAACTAAAATGACTTTTTCATGTTCCGAACTACGAAGTATGGAAAATATATTTTCAATGGTACTGATCCATTGTTCAGTGACAAGTGGATCAGAAGACCCATTAAAATAAGGTGGATGTTGCCTCATGAAGGAATCAATATAATATTGTTCCCTCCTCTGCTCATTTCGAAGTCCAGAATGATTCATAGCTTGTGTAAGAATAGCAATAATATTTTTCACTCCATCTCCTATAATTTTGGTTTGTTCAAAAGTAAAATCATTGCATCGTACATTACATTGATCAACACGGATCCTTCGGGTTCCAACCATCATCTAAAACCCAAAAAGAATAGTGTGAGAGGAAAAAACCATTCTAGGGAAAACAACATAATAAAGGGTGAGTACCTTCAATATCTAACATCTTAGGTATATTTCAAATATCATTACCATAATTATAGGACTATAACCTATACGTATACTTATCCTTAGGAACATTCCTAGACATACCATAGAAATATCTCTAGGGATCTCACTAAAGTTTTCGAATCCTAGTTTCCAAAGGTTAACTAAACCTTTCCCCTGATACCAACTGTACATACCCAAAGAATTATGTACATAAAAATTACATTAATCTTGAGGAATATCTAATACATAACCAAAATAGACACCAAAGGACCGTAATAGTTTAGTGTCTTTGGAATCATGGAATATAAACTTCTAATCATGTGGAAAGATCATCAACATCTCCCATAATGATCTTCCCCTTTTTGTTTCCATAACTAAAGCTTTTCTTTTAATCATGGGGGAAAAGAAAACATAAAAAGGGTGAGCTCAAATGCCCGGTAAGGGTAAGAATGGAGATAATAAAACAAACCATATATATATTTTAACATATAATCATGAACATAATGTTTAAAAATCATGATCTTGAGAAATGACATAAAACATGGCAGTATGTAAGGCAAAGATCATAATGGAACATCAATAATGATAAAATAGCATGGAAATAAGACTTGAAATTTTGGAAAAACATTAATCACATGATATGATTTCCATAGTAGCCAAGGCATTGCTGCCAAGACCATCTTAGTGGACAAAGTCCTTTACTGAACCGGGTTTACTTGTCGTTCCAGCCATGTATTACTAAACCAGATTAACTTGCTATTTCAGCCATGTCTATCTCATGATATATAAATCTTACCCAATTAATTGGAGGGATATATAGGTCCCACCCATCTCATGGTGAAATCATTCTTACTTGTGACACAAAATAAAAATAAATCATCCATCATAACCCAAAGAATAAAATGGGTTTCATAAACATCATCCCATCATAACATAATCCATACAAAAAAATGGATATCATTCCTCATAAGAAGAATAAAACCATTTAAATAATGGATACATTATTCTTGAAACATAATCATATTAAATAATGTCATCTTATATGGAAAATAGTTTTGATAAAACACTTTAAATGAATTCTTGAGGAAAACATCCTTTCTTTTTTAAAATCATTTCTTTTCACAAAATACCATGAAATTTTAAAATAAAAGGATTTTTTTGAAAATAACCATGAAATATTGTAGAGTAAACTTCTTGAAAATAAATACTTATGAAACCGTAACAATCCGTTCATGCCGTATAAGTTAAAAAAGAATTCTCCTCGTACTTTTGTCAAAAAAGTCATAAAGTACCTCGTATGGTAAACAATAGAAAGATTCCTTCCATACACAAAGTAAAAGTTAAAGAGGTTTAAACATGACATTAAACATAAATGGAATAATATTAAACACTTTTTGGAAAACATTTTATGGGCATGGATGAAGAATATAACCCCAGTAAATACTTACATATAAGCATTCCCAGAAAAAAAATGATATTGAAAAATTATCCCTTACCTTAGGTCCGATATGATTTGTACGTATCTAAACATCCTGTATAATGATTTAAATAATGCAATTTACTTATTATAGATTCATATTCATTGTTATGATATCATATATGGTTCACTTATGACTTTATATTACCCGTTCTTTTGTAAATCCGTGATAAATCAACGTTTTTGGTAAAATCGTTTCATTTAATGTACGTGTTTTGAATTATTGTTCTTGATACTTATATCCTTATTTCCTTAATTTCAGAATTTAAAACAAGATTTATATATAATAAATATTCAGAATATATATATATATGATAGATTGATAAATGGAATGAAATACATCGTTCATGGAGACGGTCGGCTATACGTACGCATGAATACTGTTTTCGTTTCCTTATTGAATTGAATGGATTTAAATAGATGAAATACATATATATATATACATAAATATAGTAGCATTATTATGTCGTATATTTTATTATTATTCATTATATATACTTTATAATCATTCATGAATGGTTAACATGAAGAATGAATCTTATCGCGTTCGTGGAGACAGTAGTCCGTACGTACGCACGAGCGATGATATCATTACCATAATCATAGAATTGTATTGAAATGTATGTATACTATTTCAGAATCAATATAAATTTACAATAATAACATATAGTCATTTTTTACACCATTATACCCATCCAAGTAAGGTGGTGGTGGAATACAGATTACACCATGGCGTGCAAACGGTATTCCGTACGTACGCATGCGCGGTGATTTCATTTTTCGTAGGACGGATAGAAGGTGGAATAGGGTTGTTTCATATTTATAATAACATATCAGTATATGAGTTTTAATGATGTTATTACTTCATAATGAAACAACTAAAAAAGAGAATTTAGAAGAAGAAATAAATTTTAAAGAATCGGTAACAGATATTAGCTCTTCTTCGACACGCCCCTTGGAAACCTCCTCTTAGGGCACTAACATTGGTCTTTGAAAAGACCAGGACCTATAAAATATTTCTAGGGAAGTCAAAAAGGGATATTGGCAGGGTTTGGAAGAACATGAATGTTCAAAGTTCTGTAAATATGAGATGGAGGAGGTGCCCATTTATAATGGAGGAGAGGGGCACCTTTGGAATCCACAAAAATATTAGTTTAATATAAAATAAAACACCATATAAAAACTTCAAAAAAAAAAGACTCAATTAGAATATTAGATGAGATATGGTTGTAATATCATCAAAAAATCAAATTTAGAAAAGTTTTGATGTTATTTTAAACCTTATCATTTTGATTTATCCTTATTTAATCTATTTTATTTTACTTTTGGTAATAAAATTATAAATATTAAATGGTTATAAATAATCACTTATGTGTTGTTAATTTTCCATAATGGGATAATTTAGGACCTTTTAGACTATATAAATTTAAATTTATAATTTCTAAATATTTTTGTGATTTTTAAACAATTTAATAAAATGTTATTTTTATAAAATTACAATAGTGTCAATTTTGACAATATTTATTTATTTGAATTTAAATTAAATCCACATAGAGGATATATTCGAAATAAAATATTTAATAGGTTCATAACATGTCATATTCATCTAGAAAAGTAGTGGAGCACATTAAATAGTTCATATAATATTTATTTATCTATTTGTAAAACCATTTATTTAATACTTCTTTTAATAAAATAATTTCGACAACAATTTTGTATAATTATTAAATAAAATTATTTATTGCATAAAAATGAAAAATAAAATACTAGGATAGAGATAAATCGTATATATTTCATAACAATACTTTTAGTCGGATTTATATTCTAAAAAACCCAACTTTTAACATGTTAGATTTCTTAAATTGTGAAGGTGACAACTTTGACATCATTTAAAATAAAATAATATAAGTGTCATAATCACTTTTATAAGACTCAGAACGGTCATATATTAGGTCATTGTATGATTATGGTGTATATATACACTACCAATATGTTTTTATCAGGTTTTTTAGCCTTTTAATGGGTATTATTATTTCAATAAATACTATATTACTTATTTTTCACTAAATAAATAATTTCTGCATCATTAATGTATAAGCTATTAAGGTAATTAAATATCTCTTAAAAATTATAAATAAATTACCATTATAAATAAAAACATTTTATCTTTCAAATTAGTATTTATAACCGAATTTATATTCTGTGTAAACTTATATTAAAAATACTTTAATTATTAAAGTTGACTGAGACATATTTCACTTTCCTTTAAATAAAATAAACTAAAGGTCTTAATCACCTCCAAGTGGGTTCCAATGGATTCCATTTCGACCTAAATATGCCTTAGGATGAAATATAAACATTAAATTATATTAATACAAGTGTTAGGGTAATTTTATAATAATATATTTACTCTTAATTATCCGATTTACCTTTTACAATGGTAAATAAAATTTACCATAGTTACTGATTATAATGACGAAAAATAAAAAGTATCCTATTAACATAATTTAGACCCATTGATTCCAAATATGGAATCATGTTTTCTAAATTCAATACAAAAAAGTTTCAGAAATTAATTTAAAATTAATCCCATTGTTAAGAAAATGAGTTTTAAAAGTTTAAACATTGCCAAAGATTGAAATGATTTTACCTATGAATTCAATGTAAAATCAATGCTAATGACATAAATTATATTAAATTGTAAAAATATATTCTATTTATACTTTAAAACCATTAAATATTATTATTAAACCATATAAATTATTATGATGAAAAAAGTTGTTTTTAATTAAAATATAGCGTGTTTATACTATTCATTAAAATATGAAAGTTATCACTAAAATATCAAAACATTATCCAATGTAAATTTTTATATCCTGATTCAAAAGAAGAAGTTTATTTTGTAAAATTTAACTTATAATATTTTCAAAAATTATATTTAAAATGAGTGCGCCATCAAAAGGCTGTAAAACTGCATTTTTTGAAAAATACATATTTTACCCGAAAAACATATTTTTTTCTCATACTATGTTCTATAAATTGTGTAAGATGAATTATAATGTCATAAAATTCAAAATTTGTTTACTACTATTCATAAAGGCTAGTTTATAATAATATTATAACAATATATCGTTGTTTAGTGAAACCCGGTATTGCGTACAACACACGCTATCGAGGAAGGTTGTGTTTGCGTGTAATGCAAGCCAAGTCAGGGTTGTGTGTAGTGAAAGACTCTTTTGTTGTTGCGTATAACAAAATCCAACCATATTTCATTTATAAATTGAATATATATATATATATATACACTCAATGTTGCGTAGAATAACTACTATCAATCAAACTTGAAATTGTGTGTAACACAATCCAAGATTAGTGTTGCGTATACTGTAAGCTAATATGGTGTTGCGTATAGCACAAGATAATCTTGGTGTAGCGTACAACAGAAGATATGAAAGAAATTAAAAATAATATATTTTATAAAATCTTAGGTTGGTATATATTAGGTGATTTTCAAAAATATTTCAATCACCTTTCATGGTTACCGGTACCAGATAATTATTGAAAACCACAACAAACTAATATATAGATATTCCAATATTCCACAATACTATAAATGATATTCCACAACACTGTTTTGGAATCTCGTTACATAAACACTTAATCATTCAACCACTCCGTTTTCATATTCATATTCACCAATAGTGATCACATGTGACATCCCTTTGTCCTTTTCCCTAATAGGTTGTTGATGTCGATCATCATTAACCCTTGGATTAGGGTATTGGTTAGCATAATTCCCCATTTCCCTGCACTTGTAGCATTGAAGTGTAGGTGGTGCATTCTGTGTAGTCTTTTCTCTATTCACATCATTAGCTACATTTTTCCCATTACATTAGCACTCAGTTGCTCGATGACCTTCTTTTCCACACTTAAAACATTTTCTGGCCCCTTTAAGACAATATCCATCATGGTACTTTCCACTCATTGTGCATAACGAAACATTCATCTTCTTTTCACCATTGTTTTGAAATTTTTCCTTGAACTCCATCTTTTGTTTCTTGTCAAAACCATGAGATGGATATGTAACACCAACTTCTAGTTCAACCTTGATTGCACAACGCACAATCTATTCATAGCTATTGATGTCTTTTATAGCTAATGTCTTTCTAAGACTTGGTTTTAAATCACTGAATACTCAAACCCCATTACATTCAGATTGGATGATTAATCTAGATTTATACCTTTCAAGCCTTGATAAATTCACTTCGTATATACCAAGAGACTCATCATCCTTTTGAATAAGCTTAGGGAACTCATTTTCCATCTTCGTTCTAAGAATACGAGGAAAGTACTTATTGAAAAATAAGTTCGTTAACTCATCTCATTCCATGGATTCAATTTAATCTTGGGGACTCACATTCTTAATTAGAGTCCACCAATGGTCTTCTTCACCTTCTAAAAGGTAAAAATCCAGAATTACTTTTTCATGTTCCAAATATATAAATATGAAAAATATATTTTCAATGGTACTGATCCATTGTTCAGCAATAAGTGGGTTAGAATTCCCACTGAATGAAGGTGGACACTGCCTCATGAAGGACTCAATAGAATATTGTTCCCTTCTCGGCTCAGTTGGATGTCTAGAATGATTCATAAATTATGTAAGTATAGCAATAAGATTTCTCACTCCATCTCCCATAAAATTGGTTGGTTCAAGAGTATAATCATTTCATTGTCTATTACATTGATCACCACAGTTCCTTCGGGTTCCGACCATCGTCTAAAACACAAGAAGAATAGCGTGAAAGGAAAACATCATGCTAGGAAAACAACATAATAAAGGGGGAGTACCGTAAATATCTAACTTCTTAGGTTTAATTCTAATATAGTTACCTTAATTCTAGGAATATAACCTATATTTATTCTTATCCTTAAGGAAATCCCTATACATATATTAGAAATATCTCTAGGGATCTCATTAATGATTTTGCATCCAAGTTTCCAAAGGTTGACTAAACCTTTCATCTGATACCAATTGTAGAGACCGAAGCGTGATGTATATAGATATTACATTAATTTTGATGAATACTTAATACATAACAAAAAAATTAACAAGGACCGTAATAGTTTAGTTTCTTTGGACACTTGGGACATAATCTTCTAATCATAGTGAAAGTTCTTCAACATCTCCCTTAAAGATATTCCCCTTTCTTTCTAACCTAAAACATTTATTTATATCCCGGGGAAAAGAAAACATGTAAATGGTGAGCTCAAATTCTCAGTAAGGGTAAGCATAGAGAAAATAAAACAATCTATATACATTTGAACTTAAAAAATCATGAACATAAAGTTTAAACATCAAAATCTTGAGTCGTGAAATAAATTTTGGCAGTACAGAAGGCATATATCATAAATGAACATCAATCATGATAAAATAGAATGGGAATAAAACATGTAATGGTGGAATCCATTAAGCACATGTTATGATTTCTGTAGTATCCAAGGAATTTCTGCCAAGACCATCATAGTGGACAAAGTCCATTACTGAACCTGGTTTACTAGCCATTCCAGCCATGCATTACGGAACCATATTTTACTTGGCATTCTAGCCATGTCTATCTCATTAGATATAAATCATTACCCAATTAATTGGAGGGATATATAGGTCCCACCAATCTCATAATGAAATCATTCATTCGTGTGCCACAAAATAAAAATAAATCATTCATCATACCCCAATGAATAATATGGGTTTCATAAATGTCATCCCATCATAACATAATCTATATAAAACAAATGGATATAATTTCATTATAGGAAAAATCATACCATGTAAATAATAGAGACATTATACATGAAAGATAATCATACTAAATAGTGTCATCTTAGATAGAAAATAGTTTTGACAAAACATTTGAAATGAATTCTTGAGGAAAATATCCTTTCTTCTTCAAAATCATTTTATTTTCTCAAAATGAAAAATAATTTTAATGAAATGAATTTTTTTAGAAAATAATCATGAAATATTTAATAGGAATATTCTTGGAATTAATGTATTATGAAACTATAAAAATTCATTCAATCCGTATAAGTTAAAAAACATTATCCTCATACCTTTGCCAGAAGAAGTCAAAAAGTGACTCATATGGTAAACAAAAGAATGATTCATTAAATACCATGTAGTGAAATTAAAAAATTTGTAAAAATAAATTTTAACATACATGAAAACATTTTTAGAAAAAATGGAAATGGATGATAAATATAACCCCAGTAAATACTTAAGAATATACATTCTTAGTTAAAAATGTGATTGGAATAATTATCCCTTACCATTTATGATCGGTGAAATCATATGTGTCAAAAAATAAAAAAAATTACATGCATATGTATATATAATATCCTTCATAAAAACAATATAAAACATTCATGGTAATCACAAACACCATACAAAATAAATAGATGGTGATTAAGGCATATTTCTCACATAAATAAAAGTGAGACAAAATAATCCCTTACCATAGGCCCAATTTCTTCCGTATGTGACTGAGGCTCCTATATAGTGGCTTTATACATATTATTAACTTATGAAGACTAAATAATAATATTAATTATATCATATATGATTCACGTATGAATTAATATTACCCATCCATTTGTCAATTCCATGTTGAAGCAGCATTTTGGGAAAACTTGTTTCTTTTATCGTACGTGTTTGGAATTGTTGTTCTTGATATTATTAATTATACCATGATTTACATAATTTCAGAATGTAAAAAATGATTTATATATAATATATAAAAATCATATGAATATATATGATAGATAGATAAATTGAATGAAATACACCATTCATGGAGACGGTAGGTCGTACGTACGCATGAACGCTATTTTTGTTTATTTATTAAATTGAATGGAATTATGTAAATGAAACATATGTATAAATAAATCCAGTATCATTATTATGTAATATATTTCATGATTATATTTTACATATACATTATATTCATTCTTGAATGGTTAACATGGAGAATAAATCTCATCACGTCGTGGGGACGGTAATCCGTACGGACACACGAGCGATGATATCGTTACCATAATTGTTGAATGGTATTGGAGTGGGTTATATAATATCTCAGAATTAGTATAGTGTTATAATAATCATATTAAGTTATCATTTACACCATTATACCCATCCATTTAAGATGGTGGTGAAAAAAATAGAGTACACAACGACGTGGACACGGTATTCCGTACGTACGCACACGCGATGATTTCGTTTTTCGTAGGATGGATAGAAGGTGAAATGGGGTTTATTCATATTTATAATAACATATAATTATATTAGTGATACTGATGTTATTACTTTATAATGAAGCAAATAAATAAGAGGAAGTAGAAGAAGAAATAAATTTGAAAGAATCGGTAAAGGATATTACCTCTTCTTTGACGCGCCTCTTCTAAACCTCCTTTTAGGCTGCTAAAGTTGGTCTTTGAAGAAAACCAGGACCTCTAGAATTTTTCTAGGGAATTGGAGAAGAGATATTGATAGGGGTTTTACAAGATTGAAAGCCCAAAATGTTGTGAAGGGGAGAAGGAAGCAGAGCCTTTTTATAAGAGAGAAGAGGGGAACTTTTGGAAACCTCAAAATAATTAATTAATAATTAAATCAAACCCTGCTTAAAAACATCCAAAGTGATTAAAATTATGATATGAAGTAATATAGTGTTGTGATATCCTAAAAAATTCAAATTTAGACACGTTTTTATTATATTTTAAACCTTATCATTTTGATCTATCCTTATTTTATATATTTAATTTTATTTGTGGTAATAATATTCTAATTTTTAAATTGTTAAAAATATTTACTTATGTGTTGTGAAATTTCCATAATTTAATACATTACTACATTTTAGACCATATAATTTTAAATTTGTAATTTTTAAATATTTTTTTATTTTTAAACAATTTTATAAAATGTTATTTTTATAAAATTTCAATAGTTTCACTTTTGACTCCATTCAATTATTTGAATTTAAAGAAAATCCACACAGAATTTATATTTCAAACAAAATATTTAATAGATTCTTAACATGTCATATTAATCAACAAAATTAATTGAGCACATTAATTTGTTCATATAATATTTATTTTAATATTTTTAAAACCATTTATTTGATATTTCAATCAATAAAATAATTTCTACATCACTGTTGTGTCACCATTAATGAAAATTATTTAATCCATAAATTTTTTAAGAAAACTTAACATGATTTAGATAAGTTTATTAGCATTGTGGTGAAAATTTATGTTCTATGTTTTATAAAGTTTGTCACTAAATTAAAATTATTACACTTATACGATATAAGAGAGTGACATGTTGTCCCTTTCATTGGTTTTAATAATAATTACATCATTTTAATTGTCAAAAGTCAATTAAATGAATCTATTTCGACCCTTATGAGATATGGGTCGAACTTTATTAATCCAATAAAAAATTTCAGGTGCTAGGGTAAATTTAGAATCATATTTTTACCCTTAATTTCCCGATTTACCTTTAACTGCTGTAAATAAAATTTACCATAGTTACTATTCATAATGTCTAAAAATTAAAAGTATCATATTACCATATTTTGGACCTATTGAATACAAATATGGAATCAATTTTTCCAAATTCAAAACATGGAAGTGGAAGTATTTAATTTAAAATTAATCCTACTATTGAGAAAAAACAGTTTTTAAAAGTTAAAACATTGCAAAAGATTGAAATGTTTCTACCTATGAATTCAGTGTAAAATTAATGCCGATGACATAAATTATATTAAATGGTAAAAATATATTCTATTTATACTTTAAAACCATTCAATATTATAATTTAACAATAAAATTATCTCAATGAAAAAAGTTGTTTTTAATTAAAATTTAGCGTAATTTTACTATTCATCAAAATAAGAAACATATCAGCAAAATTTCAAAAATTTATCCAAAGTAAATTTTTATATCTTGATTAAATATAAGAATTTTATTTTTTCAAATTAAACATATGAACATGTCAAAAACGAGATTTAAAATGGGTGCGCCATAAAAAGGCCGCAAAACAACATTTTTTTGAACAGTACTTATTTTACTCGAAATAACTATTTTGTTCTCATAACATGTTCTAGAATTTGTGTAAGATGAATAATATTGTTATAAAATTCAATATTTGGTTAATACTTTTCATAATGTCTAGTTAATAATAATATTATAATAATATATCATTTTTTAGTAAAACTCGATATTGCGTACACCACATGCTACTGAGAATGGTCGCTCTTACGTGCAACAAAATCCAAGAATAAAGTTTTGTATAATACAAGCTAATATGGTGTTGGATATAGCACAATCTAATATTGTTGTAGCGTACAACATAAGATATCAAAGAAATTAAAAAAATATATCTCATAAAATCTCGCGGTGTAACATCTATTATCCTTCCTATGTGAAAAGTAGATGTAGTAGATGCCCTCAATTAAGTTAGGAAATTCCCAGTCGGTTCTAGTTTATCCGAAAGAGTTAATAATATTTAATACCACTACCACAAGTACTGATGATCACAATATGTCACAACTATTCCTAGATAAATTCCATCATATATATACCAGAACCTATTGAAGGGAGATTATGATCATTTATCAAATCAATATTAATAATAGAATATAAAATCAAATTTGATATCATAAGATAATGAAAACTACTATTTGAATTTGAAAACAACTTCACAGAAGAATGTGAGTTTTTATTCAATCAAATACAGTTACTCAAGAATTACAAAAAATGAAAACCGACACTTACCCAATCACCACATATGTTTACCACACCATGTTAATGTCAATTGAGAATAATGGGGGAGATTAAGGAATTACAAAACTAAGAAGAAGAATAGAGAGAAAATCTAGAGTATAAAAATTATAATATAGAATATGTCCTCTAAAATATCGCTTCTTATCTGTAAACTATATCGTCAAACCATCCTCAGGACCCTTCTTATAAGAAATTTTTAATGGATTTGGATAGCTATCTTGGATATTTTAGAGCAATTTGAGTTGTTTTTAATGAGTAATGGATGAATTACTAGACGTGACTTTTTCTATCCACCAATCACTATTCCACTAACCACACTTTGACCGGTTCAAGAGCCACCTTAATGAAATAATTTCATCGTCAAATTTAATTTGGCGATTCCTCGTCGATTTTGATTTCAAACCTAGCTAGATTCCTACCATTTTCTGGTCATTATCTTGATATATTTCTCATTGAAAGTTATGTGGTCCATTCATTCAACCAAACAAAGTGATCACATTAATATAATTATTTTGGCATGTGGGATTTTTATTTGGAACTTTTTTAGAGAAATAATTTGTATCCCAAAATCCTAGAAATTCAAAAAAATTAAAAAGATTAATTGGATCAAAATTGTAGCAGTTGTGCTCAAAATACAAAGGCAACTAAAAAAATGATAAATGTCTAGAATTAACCATTTTTGACACTTAAGCTCAAAACTCACCAAAAAACAAAAAATGATGCAAAGATTTTCAAAATGATTAATGTACACGGATTAAATTATTTAAAACAAAGGACTAATAAGGAATATATTTTATCTATAACATGCTCAACGAATATCCTTTAACATACGAATGGTTCACTCTATCATCCCATTTGGCTGAGGGTGGAAAGTAGTGCTAAGACATAACTAAGTGCCAAAATCATGGTACAATCCCCTACAGAACAATGTGAAAAATCATGTATCTAGGATTGAGATAATGGATCTCGGAACCCCATGCATCCATGCCTCCTCATCCACATACCTTCTCAAGAGGGAATCCATTGCACTCAAGTAATTAATAACTAATAAATTGGCTGATTTTTTAGCTGATCCACCACTACCCAGATAACATCATAGACTCCCTAATCCTCAGGTAATCATATGATGAAATATATCGAGATTTCACCCCACGTCCACTTAGGGAAATATTGGGCTACAACAAACTGTCAAGAACATTGTGATCATTCGTCACCTACTAGCCATCTAGGAATTTTTTTCACAAACTTTGCCACTCCCCGCTTCATCTCAGGCCACAAAAATTATTCCCTCAAGCCATGGTACATCTTAGAAACTCTAGGTTTTACTACATGGGGTGAGTTATGAAACTATAAGATAACTTGCTTATTAATCTCTACTAGAACAAATAGATTATAAAAAATCAACAATGTATTCAGACCATTCTGCGACCATCCCTCCATAACATCACCCTAGTCAATGTGATCACACATCATATCCACCAATGAGTCCCCCCACTGAGATTCTACCTCCTTATACCTCAGAGATGATGAAATAATAATCTAAAGTAGACAACCTCTTCTATCATCCTTCCCATCATATATCTGTAAGGTATCCAACTCCTCTATCTCCATCCAAGCATCCACAAATTCTACAAATACCTCCTTCTATGATATCCTACTCCAGGTATTGGAAAAAACATTCCCCTTTCATGAGGTGTAGAGGATGTAAAAATCGCATCCCTATAGAAACACCATCCACCACTACTATCTCAATTTTAGATCGTTCTAGGAAAATATATACATCTAGATGTTTTGATCAGTGATGAAAATAAATCCTTACTCAATGAGGTAATGATGCTAAAAATTCATCATGAACATGACCACAAATAGATCCAAGTCACCCTTGGAATATCTACATTCTTGGGGATGTAACTTCCTTTACCTGTAATATATCCCTCTCTGTGTTGCATCATCAGACACCCTAATCCTAGAAAGGAATAATCACCAAACTTATCAAACAACAACCCTTCCTCTAGAAACCAGATCACTGGAGCACTAACCAAATCTTCCTTTATGTATCTAAAAGATACCTGAAACCGCTAACTACCCACAAAGGCATGGTCCTTTCTGGTCAGAGAAATTAATGGAGCTGCTACGAGAGAGAAACTGGGAACAAATCTCTAATAATATCCTACTAGATAGAGAAAATTGTGATCCTATGCAACATTTATGGGTCCAACCCAAGAAACAACTGCCTCAACCTTTGACAGATCAAAAACTACACCAATTTGGGACACCACATGTATGGAGAAGTGTACCTCTAGTGTCCAAATATTTCACTTGGACAACTTTCCATAGAGCTACTATCATCCAAAGAACTCGACGACAATCCTGAGATGCTTGGTATTCTCCTCATATGACATCTATTATATTATGATATCATCAATGAATATAAAAATGAACTGGTCTAGGAACTAATGAAAGGTAGAGATCATGAGGCATATGAACACTAAAATTGAATTTGTAACAATGAACGACATAACCAATACTTGAAGTTCACATCCCTGTGATAGAAAGAAGTCTTCGGGATTTCACCCTCCTTTACAATAATTTGGTAACACCTATATTACAGATCGTTCTTATAAAACCATCTTTCTCTCCTATGATGGTCGAAAAGCTTGCATATCTTTGGGAGAGGGTAACTGTTCTTGATTGTCATTGGATTCAACTGTTGGTAGTCTATGCACAACCTCCTATCGATATCTTCCTTATTTTTAAACAAGATAGGGGAACCCCATGTTGATACTATAGAATAGATAAAAAATTCTTTATCAAATCATTAATCTCAATCAAAAACACTCACAACATAGAGTGCTCCATCAGATATGTATCCATTTAAATCAGAGAAACATCGAGCTGCATGTATTCCCAAACATAACATATTTTTGAGGGGGTAGAGTTTCATCCTCTTTATCGAATACATCAATGTATTCCTCAACAACCCTAGGAACCTCCTTCATCTTAGTATCCACTAATTCCATGTAATTCCTGGCTAATAATGAAAGAATAGGATCCACACAAATATTTTCCATCAAAAAACTCCATTGGCCAACGAAAGACACACATTGTCCATCTTTGTTTCGAAATATGAATCTCTTTTAAAACATGTTTTTGATAGAATGAATGGAGTAAAAATATTATATTTCATGGATGACATCATTTGGCTACATCTGTAGTAGAAGGAGATACCCACTAGATTGATGCGGCCCCCACATCAGTCTACACTCTCAGAAAACATCAACGAAGTTGGCATGACAATCGTATAATTTACTCAAAACCTAGGGCACAAAATAAATCTATATGTATAGTCCCATAGCATGGGATATAGTGCATGAAATGAATGTGTTTGAAGCTCTCGAATCAAATAAGTCACAATCATGAAAACTAAACAAGTTTATCATACGTTGAACAATCTCTGGACCCACTTGAATTGTTGCCTCTATAGTATGAAATTGACAATGCCCTACTCCTAGACCCCTCTATTAATGACTACCTCCATAACCACATCTGGGTTGAGGACCCTAAGGAACACCCTATGTTTATACTTCTCCTTCTCCCTCTCCCCTTAGTAGAGCAAGATCATGTTGTCTCTACTGCTGAAACGTCCTGGCTGAAAACTTCTGCTAAGGAATCGAATGTACCTAGCCACCTCCACCATCATAATCCTAAACTAGAAAATAAATCTGAAGGTTCTTTTGGCCAATAAAAGAAAAATCTCTTCTATCCCATTCTTTTGGAAAAACATAAAGATCCAGAATGTGGACACTAAAAATAATATTCTCAACTCGATTCTGGCTGAATCCTTGAAGGCTATGGCCCATGGGACCTATTTATAGAATCCTTTCCCTTCATAAAAACCTTCTGGCTCACCTCTTGTAGTAAACCTTCTCACACATGCTTCTTCTCAACCACTTCTTCCTTCTTCTAGACCACTAGGTATGTCAGCAAAGTAAATAGAGTAATTACATACTAGAGTGAAGGATGAAGTGCCTTCTCTAAGAATATCTCCAAAGATTGCTTATCTGTAATGAGATCTCCAACGAAGCGAAGGTGAACATTGAACTTGATCCCCAACTCCTGTAACTATAGACTCCCCTGTTGGATGGAGAGTAGATTATGTGGATTCTCAATATTAATGGTCTAAGAAATGAATTCTTCCTAGAACTCATTCCAAAAATTGACCCATTTAACATCATTGTCCAATCTCTCCCATAGGTACACCATCCACCACTGAGGCACATCTCCCCTCATCTGACTAAATGACAACAGAGACCAATACTCTGTTTGATCTCAGATCAGGGTGAAGGTAATAATAATGTCATCTATCCAGCTCTATGTCTCCATGTCTATGAAACATCCTTTATACATTCCCACGTTCTACCTCTGTAAATCATGTATCCTTCTCTATCATTGGTTGTTCTCTTCATCGGGATCAACCCTCTGACAATCAGTCGAACTGGTCTTCTGTACATCCCTTGGCTGAGCAACTAGTCAATGATGACGAAGTTCCATAACTGAATAGTGAACAAGGAAATTCTAATCATGTTTCATATGAAATTTTATTTAAGATTTTATTTAAATGGTTATTTATTTATGTTACCCAAAATTACCAAATTAAAAAAATAAAACAATTCAACATGATGCATGTACATTTCTGGGTGTCCTTACCCTACAAATAGTGTACTCATACTTGGTAGTTCATTATTCTCATAGTCCTTGCATCAGATAATGGTGGGGGGGGGGATAAAATCATATGTCCTAGGTGGTCTTCCCTATCTTATGTCATGCACCAAGATCACCTTAAATTTATTCCCTAAAAAGTCATGAAATATTCATTGTTCATAACTCCAAACTACATCCTATATCTCGATAATCCTTGCACTACTACAATTTTTTCACCACCCCCTCCCTAAAAGGATGACCCTCCTTAGCTAGATATAGATAAAGAGAGATAATTACCCCTGGGTACCACCTCTAGTAGGCCACGGGGTGGTGACCAGCACCATGGTTATAGAAATATCACAACAGGGGAGGCATTGCCCTTTTTAATGTAAACAAGATCAGGAGATAGGATGTATCAACCTCAAAAAAACTCTAACGAATTTATAAAAATGAATCAAAAATCTATCAAACATGTCTTTTTAAAGTAAAACAACAATAAATACAACAAAACACTCCATAAAAATATGAAAAGAGAAAATATATGTAGCAGCACAACAGTTATGTTGATGCCTGAGCTAATAATGTCTAGCATTGTCAATGTAATCTCTCTGCAATCCTAATAATTGTTTTATATTCATAGGATGATCATACAAGTATACTCAGAAGGAAAATCCAATGTCTCTCATGCACATGTGGGGGAAGAATACTAATTCCCCTATGAGAAAACAACAGAAACTCAAAAGAGCATAACAAGGTATACTATCCACCCTAACCTCACCAAAGGAAAACTCACTAAATAATTAAATTCATGTAATTTAATTTAGAAAGAAACATGATTATAGGGTAATATTAACCACATTCCACTGGTTAACTACTTACCTCTAATGGTGAATGTCCTAATGCAACCACGCTCTTACACAAGTCTCATTACCAAAACCAATCCGCACAAACCCGGGCCACCTACCACATCATGCCCTCAAACACTTTGGAAACAACCACATCACATCTAGAACATAGATACCTTGGCCAAAAAAATAAATCCTCATACCAAAGACACTAGGTAAAGAAAAAAATATCTCATCTCAATGATAAATGGGAAAGCAGACCTTTCCCGCAGACACCTCGGCCTCACAATTGAACCACAACCTTCCTGAAGAGTCTTGGGCTACCAATGCCTTGAAGATGGGTCAAAAAATAGATAATTACCAATTTTCCATCCTTTCACAAGGATATTGGGAAAGGGAACCCTTTCCCATAACAATGGGGTTGTTCTACATGTAATTCCCAACACGGGTGGGGTAAATATAGAAATCCAAAGCAACTACACACACAGATAAATAAATAAATATATATATATATACCAATCACTATGCCCAACCAAGGAGTTTTCAAGAAAAAGAATTAGCCCATTAAAAACTTCCCCTGCATCCACCAATAATGAATAACCACATGGCCAGTCACATACCTAATTCATAACCCTAACCAATTCATTTAACCAACTATCATTCATTATTTGACAAGAGAAAATTATTATTTGAGTCCCTACACGAGAAAGTACCAAAAACATCACATGTTACAAGGATAAGGAAACCATACCAACCACTACCAAACTCGAACAATTAATGAAGGAACAAGATAAAATAATCTACTCTAAAACCCATTCCTAATAAACCTTTCACTTAAAACTCTAGGAAAAATGCCGAAGCAAGGTTACACCATCGTTCTTTAAAATTATCCCTCCCAAACCATCCATAGTAGCCCCGCTATGTGAAAAGAAACATATATAGCAAAACAAAAATACTTAACCTAGTTTCAGTCCCACTACACAATAAGTCCATGCTCAAGAACCATAACACAACCTAGATGTAGAGCCACTATTGAACAGGTTCATCCATTCCACAATCTATCAAACTCTCCATCTGAGATTCCATTACACCACCCGTATAAAGTATAAGATAGAAAATATCCACAAAAATCACACAACCACATCAATCAAGAAAAAGAGTATATAGATTTAACAATATGTTTCATTAATTCAACTTTGATAGATCATGGGTTATCAAGTAAAAGTTTTGACCCTAGGGAATCCATTTAATTAACTTGATATGCATGATTAATAATTTTTTCACATTCACAACCATTCAATAGAATATTAACAACATGTATTCATGAGTCTTGTGTGAAAATAGATACCACCAATGGCCATGATTTTAAGAAGGTATACAAATAACACAATTCCCATCACGGATCAAAGATAGTAGATAAAATAAAAAATCATCATCATCTTCCCCTCCCCACGTTTATTAGTGATGTAAAAAAATATTTCTCATAAAAAGAAAAAATTTATTTTTAATAGGATAGATTATATTTGTAACAATAGGATATGACTGTAGTCACAATCATAAATTAAATTACCAACCCTACATGATAAAAAAAATTAATGACTAAAGAATCCCTACGTTGATAAATAGATGATCATCAACACCTCCTTATGCCAAAACAGAGGATCACACAAGCTTCAAGAAAGAATAGAAGGGAAAACTATATCTAAATACCATAAAACAGCACACAAAATATTGGGGAAGAATGTATCTTTGATTAATAAGAGAAAATGGAAGGGTTTAAGGAAGAGAGGATCTCAGATTTAGAAAAAAAAAATACAAATCCCATATCAATTGATGAACATGGTTTCAAGGGCCATTAAAGTGATATCGCGGTCAAGATTATGTGGTTTTACTCTTTCATTGTCCTTGGAGAATTAGGGTACTATAAATATAATAAATATCCATTGAAAATCCTTTATAAATTTAAGAAATATGATTAAAACCCGATTTGTGTTAAATAAAATGTAAAATGGGGGAATTTTTAGAAACAAGAAAAAGTTGGAAAGGACTCACCAATGGGTGAGCCACCGTTGTGAGTCACTGACAACAACACACTCAATGTGAGTCCCTGAAGTGACAAGCCTATTAAGAGTCACCGATATGACCCACTGATATCTGACTCACCATCATGAGTCACCAACTCCCATCATACCAATGCCCAACCTACCAACACCCAACTTACCAATGTCAAACCATCTGATGCTAAGCCACTAATGCTGATCCACTGACACAAATCCACCAATTCTTTCCACTGATGATGATCTATTAATGTTGAGCTACTAACATGAGCTACTAATACAACATGATGACATGAATTATTGATGTTGAGTCACCGACATGACCTACTAATGAAAAAAACAGTAATTTTGGAAAACTCTTGAAATGTGATACCTTTTCTTACAAGAACACCTTGAACACTATATATTGATAAGCTAATAGATTGGGGAGGACTGGGACCTTACAATTTATCTCTCCCTTCTTTGACAATATTGAGCATCTGAGCTCAAGATCTGTTAATTTTATTTACCCTATATATGAAAAAATCTTTTATATAATATATTTTACAAAGGGCTATATTTATGATGAAATATGTGTGAGGAGAAAAATATGTGTTTAAAAACTATTGTATTTGTTTCTATGTTCCCAAATTCACAAATCTAATATAGTATTTTGATGTTTGTTTTTTCCATGTATGATATGTTCCAAAAAATTTATGTAATTTCAATGTATGTCACGATTGGGTCAATATATATCAGCTTTCTCTAGATCAAGATCAAAAATCCTGATAAATAATTTACTGCATTCACATGATGATGTGTTAAATTAACCAAGAACTGTTGATTCAAACTTTTCATGAAAAGAAAAATATTTATAACCGCATGGCATCCAAATTTACTCAGTGAAGTCCTCAAATGACATTTTAGAATTGGATTCCTCCCATATTAGTGTTATTTTATTTTTTGGGATGATTATTCTGGTATTAATTTCTTAATACCTTTCTAACCCTTTTATACTCTTATATAATTTTAAAAAATTACTTTTGATTCCATGTTTATACCCACCATCTTTATATACTTTTAGATTTCTCTACGAACATCAATGAAATTAGGACAGCCCAAACATTCCCATCTATATGTAATATACTTATCCATGATCTGAAAAAGGTCCAGATAATAATATACTAATCACTATGAACCTCACATCCATCAGGGATCTATATTCACCAACATTTTCACCATAAGTTCCTTTATCCACCTATGGGTCGTGTTCAACACGATTTTATCCGTAAAATAATGCATCCATCTAATGGTCATGTTCACCATGACATTAATCATAATTATCATCGACTTAATACAATAAAAAAAATACACTTTTTCAATTAACTTTTTCATTATGATTTTATTATAACATCCATATTCCAATACATTTAGAGATTCCATCATTTAATTCCAAAAAAGCCATCAAAATCCAATTCCACTATACAAGTTCACATAATATATTATTTAGTGTTTTGAAAACTAGAATCCATTTCAATGAACATTGTAAAATACATAGAAAATTATTTTAAACACCACATTATAATTAAAACACATAGAAGCAAACCCATAATAATGAACAAATTATAATGTATAGGTCAAGGGACATGATCCTAGAAAAGGTTTTTTTAGGATTCCATTTTCATAATATAAAAATGGTAAATTAATATATAATATATAATTACATAGACTTTGTTAATATAATTGATTAAAATTAATCTCATTCATGAAAATAAGTTAAATTCATATCACATGAATATAGTGAAATAAAATAGAAATTCTATGTGAAATAATTTAAAACACCCTAAATTAGATCTAAAAATAGTTACCCAAAAAAAATTACTTGCAACTCAATGTTTATTTTATATTAAAAACAATATTATGTACCATTAATAACTTTTGTTACATACAAAGAATAGTTTTATCGAACTAAAATATACTTTTAATATTTTCATAAAAGATTATACTTACACATAACCATTAGAATATATATTATAAATAAGATTAAATAAATATTTTAAATATAGTATACTCATGTATATAAATATAATGATTTGGTTATAAATTAGTAAAAGTGAATGTAAGTACTTTATGAAAATAAAGAATTTACTTATCTAAGAAAACTATTTTTTGTTTACAAAGATAATTTTATCTCTATAAATTAAAAAAACTATTGATTAAGTATTTTTTAAAAAAATATATATTATATATTAAGTTAATATTTTTGATACTCATAAACTATAATTCATAGGTATAGATAAGAAAAAATAAAATCTTATAAATAAAATATGTATTTTTCTAAAAGGATAATTTACATTTATATCCTAGAGAACCCATTTTGAATATATATTTTGAAAAAAGAATAATTTAATTTAAAAAAAATCATTTTTGAAATCATAATATAAATTTTTAATCTGGATAAATTATTGGAATTTTTATGAGAAGTTAGATTTTTTGATGAATACCGAAAAACACTAAATTTTTATTCAAATGTCTTTTTTCATATAAAACCTATTTATAGATGAATTATATTTAGACATAGTTTAAATGTTTAATTATATATATTTTACATTATTTAAATCAATTTATGTAATTTGGATCATTTCAAAATTTTCAACTTTTTAACATTTTTAAATTAATGACCTATTTTGTTGTCCCATCTGCAAGATTAAATAGAAATTAATATCTGATACATATGTGATTGTAATTTTTAGAAATGTATTACATATTTGAAAAAAAAATAATTTTTAATTTCTAATATGTCCAACTTATTTTCTAACCGAAAATATTAGTGAATGTAATAGAAATTAATTATAGTGATTAAGAGAAAAATTACCATAATAGAGGACTAAATAATAATAAAAAGTACCAAAATGATATAAAAAATTTTCAAAATGTTTCTTATGATTATTTTGAGACACTAACCTATCATTTCACTTGTTTTTACCATTATTGGATCAACTTTATGTGGGAAAAACGTGGGTCAAATTCCCTTTTCAATAATACAACAATGTCACTCCTCCCCCACATTAAAAAGAAACTAACTAATCCCACTTATTAAAACATATAAAAAAATTTCTTCTAAAAATTATTCAATAATATCATAAAAAAATCTCTAAATTCATCTTATAATCCTATTTTTTTAGAAATATCATTCATGAATTCTCTATTGTGAAAACCAAAATTAGTTACCCAAGGAATATGTAACATCCTTCCTCAATCAGTTTTTTTATTTCCATTCTACACCCCCTAAAATATTATTTCTCCATTATTATATAATAAATTTTATATCCAAAAAATATATTTTTCTAATTATATGGGTATCACCTACAATTACACACACTTCTATATCATGGGTAGCAAACTTAACATTCTTGAGTATGGTGTACCACCGCATCCCCAAAAGATGTTGTTCATTTTACAATTAACACCTCTTATGGTTGAACATTATGATTTAAACACTGTATTTATATGTTATATATGGTATTTATGAATAATTTATTCTTATATAGTTGTTATATATTTTATACCATCATTAATTTTAATTTTTTTAAAATATGATATCTTCATTTGTGGACATGTGAACTACAGCCACCTCAAAGAAATGTGATTCTTTCATAATTTACATGGAATATATTTAGGATGGGTTTGGTGAAATTATATGAAATATGTGACATAATAATTATAAATTATTAATTATATATATATATACTTTTTATATTCTTTTCATTCAATATTATATTAAAATTGAAACGATGTTAATGCGTACATACTGCCTACCATCTCCATGAATGGTGTATTCCATTTCATATATATACACATATCATTTCTGTATTATTATATATATTTATATATTGAATTTATTTTTAAAATAATGTTTTACATTCATTAAATAAGTTAATTGGGATCAATTTAATATGATCATGAATAATAAGTTAAAACAAATATGGTAAACAAAATAAATAATTACAAAAAATGTCACTTTAACATGGACTTGTTTATAAATGGGTAATATAACGTCATATGTGAATCAAATATGGTATGATATATTTGAATATATTTATATAAAATATGTATAATAAAATTATATTTATTATAAATTTGGTTTTAATGTGTACAAATAATGTCATGATAGAAGGTAAGGGTTTGGAAATCATTGTTTTTATATCTTTGATATACATGGCTTTTTCACCACCCATTTACTGTTTGTGGTGTAAATAATTCCAATGAATGTATAAAATGACTATTTTAAATAATTTTATTATTATTTATGGATCCATTTTATTAGCATTTGTTCATGGGTTTTATTTTTTGAGATAAATGCCATGTTATGGACCTAAATTTCTCTATAAGTTACCTATACTTGCCTTTAACATGTTAGATCCAAAATATAATTATCCAAAGATATTTGAAGATTCATTAATTTCTTTTCTCTCATGTAGATTTTGAATCAATATTACAAAATTTTCAATAGTTAATTTCTATAATGTCATTGTTTATCGGGATTTTTTATGGCTATTGTTCCATTGTTGAAATATTATGATCTATAACTCAATATAAATCATTAATTTTCATATATTCTATTTATTATTTATAACATCATGTATTGTTACAATTTTCCACTCATTGGTAAATAAGATAATTAAGAAATTGTTTTTATTAAAGAATAACATTATATATATCTTCTGTAAGAAAGTTGTGATCTTTCAAACCATCATTCCTAAAATTAGGTAATATAATAATGTTTTATGTTTAACAGGTGTTTTAAAAATTTCAATACACATTTATATGTTTTAAAGGAAAAATTTCAAATTGTTTTGAAGATTCAATTATAATTTTTCAAAGTTATTTTCAATGAAAAAAGTTTTCATGATCCTTTGCATTTTGATGAGAATATTTTAAATTGAAAATATTATTTTTATAAAGATATGTTTTAAATGAAATTAAATATTACTTTATATGTTTTCTATGTGTTTTATAAATAAAATTATTCTGAATATATTCTTTGTATTAAAAGTTAAATTTCAATGAATGTTTATTTTTATTAAGAAATGTTTCATGAGATCTTTTGAGATAATTATTCATCTAATATCGAATACATTTATATAGTGTAACATTTTTGGGGATATGATACAATAATAAATTTAATATTCTATCTTGAATGGTTTATTTTTTAATGGAATGAGATTTACGACACCAATTTCTCTTCCACAGGTTATATTATATTGGAAGACAACTCTTTTTGTGGGTTATTCTTTATATTAATGATTAAGAAACCTATATATATTCCATAGTTTTGTATGTGATGGAATTTAATTTTTACCTATTTAATTTCATGGGTTATGATTTAAGGATTTTAAAATCCATCTCTTTTCTTGGGTTGTTGAATGGTGACATTTTTTTATCTTATGGGACATTCATGTCTAATTTCATTATGTAAATTGTGGAACATATTTCTCCATAAAATGCATTGGGTAACTATAAAAGATTTAGGAGAACATAGGGTATATGAGATGGAATTTAATTCCAACAAATATAGGGAGTTATAATCCATATTCAAGAGGGTTCATATGAGTGCTTGACATGCCTGAAACAAGAGGGAATCCAAAGCTTGAAAAATGTGGGTGCATGGGAGGGAATCCCAAGGAAAAAATAAAATGGTACATGGGAGGGGATTTCATGCCCGAAATAAGAGGGTACACAAGAGGGAATCCCAATCATGAAATAAGAGTGTATATGAGAGGGCATCCAAAATTTGATATAATAAGGTACACTGGAGGGAATCCCAAGACCAATGTAGGTACATAGGTTATTTTTCCAATCCCAAAATGTTATGAAGATCTTGGTAGTTATCCTTGACATAGGATTTTATATGATTTAGTTTACTCCATAAATTTCATGTCTAATGCCTTTGTAATTCTCTCATGGATAATGATCTTTAGTTAATTATGATTCATGTATTAAAATTCCATGATTTATTACATTACTCTTGATTATTATCTTAAATATGAATCTTAAGGACTTCTAATATAAGAAGCATGTTCTCATACACTTATAATCTAGTTATTCTTACTAATCTCTAATGGTTACCCTTACATAGAATCTGATTTCATCCCCTCAAAATATTTTCATTCCCAATATTATGATGATGTGTTTTATGTAGGGAAAATAAATGGTCATATCATTAAGGGATACATTAGATATATTTAACTATGTTATAAGGTTATGATTTAATGTTTCTAAGGGAACTAAATTGTTAATTTTCCTAGTAATGTATTCATTTAATGTTGTGAAATATTCATATATAAATATTTAACATCCATGTATGTGGAGCCTCATTCACTGTAGTTGGCATCAAATGAATGGTTTAGTCAGCCTTCAGAAACTAGAATGAGAAAAAAATATTGATTTCCCTTTTAATTTTTCTAAGGATATTTCTAGATATATATCTAAGGATATGACTAAGGTGTCATATATTGAAATTTTTCTTTCATTGTTTTCAGATCCTGTAATTAATTTTTCCTTATTGTCTAGATTTATTATATGATATGTTTTTCTCACCCTACGGTTTCCAGTTCTATTTGATTGATGGAACTCAAAGGAAATGTGTTAATGGGGAATGAAATGGAAATTTCACTGATTATCTTCCTAATAAACATAATGTTATGGTGGATTTAATGAAAAACCACATTCATATTTTCAAAAAAAAATCTGAAGCTATGAATCATGGTGAACATTCAAACAATCAAAATAGGGAACATCAATATGTTTATTATTTCATAAGGCAACACCAAAAATATTTAATTTCACAAAATGGAACAATAGTTACTAAGAAATGGATGAGTACCACCGAAAAGCTAATATCTATTCTTCAGTGCTCAGAGCATGAAAATGTCACTATGGTAGTCTACTGTCTAGATAGTGATACTGTTTAAAGGTGGAATCCTTTTATCATGAAGCGGTGATAATATGAAATTGACACTATATATTTGAAGAGTTCAAAAACATGATTCTAAACAAGTTATTTCATCATATTATTCATTTGAACATGGGAAAGTAATTCGATGATCTTTTGAAGAACAATGCTGAATTATTTGGTTTTAATGAATTTTTTTACAAGGCATGTGAGGTACTCTTTTGGAGTTATAATCTAACCAGTAATAAAAATTGATTGATTCATTGGTTTCCAAAAACCTATTCATTTAAATGAAATGGATATAAGATTCTTTATATACTATGATGATGTGGATCTATGAGATACCAATGTGGAAATCGTCGTTGCAATTTCACATTAATATCATCTGTTTGTCACAAAAATGAAGATGGAGTTTAATTGAAAATATAACAGTATTTCTAAAAAGAAAATGATCCTTCCATTATTCACAACGTTTTGGAATAAACATGAAGATAATTATCTTAATTGAACTAATATATGTTTTTTGTGTGGAATGGATGTTCATGGAGTTGTTGAATTATAAAGACCTAGGAATAACATGCAAGAATATTTGGTCACTTTAGATAAATATTGAACACATTAAAAAATTACATTCTTGAGGACCAAAATAGTATAGTGTCATTGGAAACAAAGAATACATTCTTCTAGTTTGGTGAATGATTTTCAAAATAACCCTTAACGATAATATTCAATAGAAAACTAATTAAAAAAATATTTATAACCTGGAGAAAGGAAACCTAACATAGGGGTGAGCTTAATTGATCTATAAGAGTAAATAAAGGAAATATATAGGTATAACATGAAAATATGGTTTATAGAATATGAGAATAATATTTAAATATCATACACCGCATATAAAACATCATATACATGAGACATGGAATAAAAATTGAATAATCATAACACATGAATTATAATACAGTCATGAACATGAAGAATGAGATTATATCATTGGCATAAGATATTGAGTTTTTGGAAAATAGGTAAATGTAGAAATTATTATGATAAGGATACCAACCAAGCCCTTTATAACATGTTAGTTTTCAGATATTCACCTATTTAATTCCTCCTAGATTGGACTAACAACCTATGTGTCCTGTTATTTTTGTGTGTGGGCTATAACTCATATACCCTCTTACATTCAGGCATGGGATACAACCCATGTACTAGTGTATTTTCAAGCTTGTCAAAACAACCCATGCACCTTCTTATTTTTCACTATTGAGATAAAAACGATGTAACTACATATTTTGATGCATGTGATGAAACCAATGAACCTGCTTATTCAGAGGCTTCAGTTATGACCCAAATACCTACTTATTTTCAGGCTTATGATACAAATCATTTTCGCTTTGTTTTAATGCTTGGACTATAACCTGTGTACCTATTCTATTCATATTCCATTTTTCATAACCCAATTCATTGTATGGAGATATAGGTCCTACCCATAAAATAATAAAATATTACATACATGTACAAAAATATAATAAAACATTATTCATTTCATGGACCGTAAAATGAGATCGGTTTCATAAAAATCATATCATAACCCACAAAATGAAATGGGTATAATAATAATTACATCATATCATTTCCTATGGAAAAGATATAGGTCCTCTAATCATTTAATAAAATAATAACCCTTGAATTTTTTTTCAAGATAATATAACCTGCAGGAGAGAAACATGGGTAATAAATATCATTCCATCAAAAACTAAATCATTCAAGAAAAAATTTTAATTGGGTTGTATGATCCTATCCCCAAAAAAATCATAATCTATAACTAACAGTTTATTCTAATATGGAAAACAATTTTTAAATATCAGATGAATAATTTATTGAGGAAAACATAATTTCATTGAAATAATTTTTTTAAACAATTTAAAAATCCTTTTTTTGGGAGACATCATTATAATTTCATTTTAATCCCTTGTTGAATAAAATATATTTCACACTTTGGGAAAATTATTTTTAAAACATAAAACATTTTGAAAACCATTTTTCGTTAATACAAACATGAAAATTGATAATGAATCTTGAATAAAAATTGAAAACCTTTTTCAATGCAAATGTTTTGAAATAGATATAATAAAATCTTAAAATTGTGTAAATCCTTAGAGTTGGAAAGAAACTTTTGAAAACATATAAAATATGTTATGAAAATAATTTAATGATATTTTTAAACATAATTTTTTTTAGACATTTTTCCTTGAAAACTAAATTAAATTAATTAAATATTCACAATATTTAGGGAAACAATTATCAAAAATAACCTTGTAAACTTATAAAGGAATCATTAATTAAATGAAGGTCATGATGGTGGGTAAGTCTATAAATTTCGATCAGTCTTTTTTCACCATAAATGGTTATAAAAGTTCCTTGACCTAAAAGTGAAAGATGATTTGTTTTTAAAACATTATCAAAAAAGATAAAATATTACTATAAATTTATGTTCAATACAATAATATAATAGTAACACATTCTGGAAAACATATCTAAAAATAATAATTTTTAAATATCACAAATTTTGATCGAAAAGGATAATAAATATGGATTTTAATAAATATATTTCCATAATTTTATTAGGTACCCTAGAGTTTAAAGTATGAATTATTATATGGATATGACATTTATATCCACAAGGGACAAAAATTAAGGGGTATTATTGAAAGATTTATTAAAATATTTCTTCAATAGAAGAATAATCCTAAACAATCTTGATAAATGATGATATTAAATCTATTGACCATAACAACATTGGAATGTTTAAATCATAAAAAAATGAAATGAATAAAATTAAGTGAATCATAACATATCATGAGAAAAATAAAATTTATGATTTATCATTTTAAATGTAATTTTATACACCTCATTGAAAATTATAGGTTCATAACATGCCTTTTGTCTCAATGAAATAAACTGAGACAAAATTACTTTACTAAGTTCGTAACATTGAAACATAAACCCATGAAAGAAATATAATACAATAAATAGGTAAATACCCATGAAATTAATTCAAATAATCATCAAATACATCCATGGTAAGTTTAGACATAACAAAAATGAAATTATTGGGGATTAAGGAATGTATCTCAAGGAAATAAATAGTGAGATAAAATTTTGTTACCATAAGTCTTGATATTCTTCACACATGTTCAAACATACTATTTCATAAATAGAAATTTATTATAAATATATGAAAAACCATATTATTACATGTAACACTGTAAATTATTTGGTTATGACTTTATATTACGTTTTTATTATCAACTCCATGTTAATGTTACTTTTTTGTAATATTTAACAAATTGTTTAATATATGTTTTGGCTTTTTATTCTTGATCCCCATACATAGATAATTATTGACATATTTATAGAATGTAAAATTTTTTATAAATATAATATATATTATGTACATATGTATTTATAATAATATATATAATCCATAATTAATACATGGAAAACATCATTCATGGGGAAAGTAGGTCATAGGTATGCAAGAACATTATTTCAATTTTATTGTCATTTTCAAAGAAATAATGAAAATAAAATATATATATATATATATATATTAAGTTAAAATTTAAATTATTGTTTCCTATATATCATATAATTTTTAAAAAATCATTATTATTACATTCTATGCAATGTGTGAATGAATAACCTCACTTTTATGATGTAGTAGTCCGCACATTCCCAAATGAAATTATTGTACTTACACAAAATAGAAATCCTGAAGTTTTATGATATATAATAATTAATGGAGAATAATTAAACCATAAATACCATATATATATATATATATAACAAATAAAAAATATTTTCCATCATTATTATCAACTATAATAGGTTTTAATGAAAAAACTAAAAACATCATTTCCTAAGGTAGTAGTTCTCCATACACAAAAATGGTAATTTCATTACCCATTAGATAGAAGTGATTATAAGTTCATGTTTAACCATTATAATAAGAAAATATAACTATATTGAGGATAATTTTGTTATTATATAATAATTAAATAATAATATTTGAGGTGGTGGGGATGTAAAATAAAAAGAAGGAGCTTGGGGGGAGGATGTTACCACTTCATTGTGTAACTCGTTTTTCTTTACAAAAAAAGACATCATTGGTGGGATTAATTCCAAAAAGGAGGCTTAATGGTGAGATTTAAAGATATTTTGATCTTATTGTAGAATTTTTTGGGCTATCCTAATTGATTTATTGGTGTGAATAAGTGGGATGGGTGAGTGCCTTTTTAAAGTGGAGCTGGAGTGGCATTCTTGTAAATTTTGGAAAAAGGATCTCCAAGCACATGTTTCCCATGTAATTTGTCTATAATAATTCATATAATTCAATTAAAGTGATTATAGTGTCAAAATATGAACATAAAAGTTCACTTTTAAAGGTTTCTTGGTTATTTTTTACCCTTATATAAAGGTTTTGTGACTTATTAAGCTAATTTTCCACTAAATCATTGCAACTAATTTTAATTACATTCACTAAGTTTTTTATATAAACTAAGTTTACAATATTATAAATTATAAATTATTAATTTTCCTAATATAGAATCCTTTTTTTCATTACCAATAATATAATTTTGAGAAATTAGCTTATAAAAAATCATGTAAACATGATAACAATGCAAGTTTTTAAAGTAAAAATGTTCAAACAGTTGCAAATGTTTTATATCTAATTTCAAAATAAAATTGTTAAAAAAGATATAAATTGTATTAATTGATTTATAAATGATATAGTTAGACATTAAAACTGATTATAAGTGTTATTTAAAATTTTTAATTAATTAATTGAAATCAAAATTTTGAATTTGAATTTAGTATTTTTCAATATTCATCAAAAAATGAAACATCACATAAAAATAAAAAAACCACCCTAAAATAATTTTTTTGTTTATATTTAAAAATATAATTTCATTTTTTAATATAAAATAATAAAATTTCTAAAAATTATATTTAAAATATTTTTCTATTAAAAGGAGAAAATAACTTTTTTACAAAAATAATGGTTTTTAGGTGTAATAGTTGGTTTGTTCCTATATTATGACTAAAAAACATATTTTATAAATGTTAAAAATATATGATTTAATATATATAACATTTATTACATTAAAATTCTTTATAACAGAAATTAATTTAATTTTTTAGTTTTTAATATCATTTTGAGAATAAAATTAGTTATTATAAAATCATTCAATGTGTATTCTATTGTTTCTTATATTAGATTATTATTAATTTGTTACCAATGAAATGAAACATGTTGTTTCATAAGTTATTTAATCATACTCATAAAATCCAACATAACAACAAGGTTATATGTTATTATTTTAAATAATAATATTTTTAAAAACAAATTATTTTTTTAATAAAAATTAGATTTGTGTGTTATGTAAGCCATAGATGAAAGTCAGTCGTTTGTGTAACATAATCTGACCCCACTGTCCCACATAGGGAATGCTAAAAATAATTTTTCATGTACTTCAAGATTAACATAGTGTTGTATATAACACAATCCAAACATAATGTTTTAATATAAAAATTTATTTTCAGCGTTGCGTGAAATGAAAAATAGTAATAATATTAAAATAATTATAAAAAATTGTTTCAGAAAATCTTGGGGAGTTAAATTTTACACCCATTAAAATGAATTTTTACCTTGAAATTATACTTGTTCATCGAAGGATTAATATGTGAAAGTTTTATTAATGTAAACCCACACTATAAATGTAAATATAAAAACTTTCTTTAAGAAGGGAATGTTAGAAACATAATAGATACAATGATTTACATATTAATAGGTTTCCACATAAAAAGAAAAATGTGAAAAATAAAAACATAGATATGGAAGAGTGATATAAATATAAATTAATGATATAGAGTGATAAATAACAATTTTAGAAGAAATTTAACAAAAAAAATATACATAATCCATGGAGGCTTGAATAAGGTAATTGATATCATAAAAATGGATGGTATTAGAAAAACATTTTATCTCAAGAACATTTTCCTAACATGTAAGAATGATAAAGAATACATACATGATTTCTATAAAATATCACCCTTTTTTGTTCCTGGATCAATTTCCACTTCACCTTTTATGGAATGAAGGTGAACCTATACTTCTTAAAGTACAAATTGTTAATAATGCAGAATGATAAGTCGTTTTATCTTCTTTTAGTTATAACAATAGAAAAATGTTAGCACAGGTTTTCTTGTATGCCTAAATCCTCGTATTTTGAGAAAATATTTTAATATGTAAGACCATATCATATGATTAACATAAACAATTCCATAAATGTTCAAACTATAACCCTTACATAAGATAAAATTTCAAAAAAATTATATGTAAGGTCACTAATTCTATCAAAATAATTTTAACAGTGATGCCATATAAAATCATAATGTAGAAATTATTTATCGCATACCAAATATGAGATTAAATTAATTATATGTTCTTTTAAATCATCATAATAACCATAATTATTACAAATAATTCTGGAAAAAACCCCTGAGTCATTATTGTAATGTATATTGGATATATTCCTTAAATCCAATTTTATTTAAAATACATCCATGATAGAAAACAAAGTTGAACAAATCCATTTCATTTTTGAGTTACAAAGTACTAACCAATTTACTTATTCAAATCCAACACATCTTTAACTTAACAACATTATCATAACAAAAGGAATATATTGGGGGTTATATTTCACTTAATAATGTAGTTTCCATGGACATCACATTTCCATTAAATAGATTTTATAGGTTATATATATCAGTAAACACATTATTGAAAATAAAAATAAATACTTCTACAAAAAATATTGGTATACATCAAGATTCATATAAATTAATCAATTATTTCCAATAAATATAGACATCAATACTCCAACATAATTCTTAAACCATTACATAGGTTTTTTCAACTAATTATTTAATGAATCATTACTATAATATGAAATTAAAACCATGTCTTAGGGTTCTGTAACCTCAATATTTTCACACTTCTTATATTTAATGAAAAAAATACAAGTATGACAGTACATACAATTCACATGTCATTTACAGCCTCTTTATCATCTGTAGTATTACCAATATTTGTGCCACCATCATAGTTATTTTCATGAGATATCCAATAAGGAAATTGATTTCGATAATTCTTATAATTTCCACATCTAATGACGTTTTGTTCAACCCGTTTCATTTTTATTCTTTACATTGACTGAAACCAAAAATCATAGTGTGGGAAAAAAATATTATACTATAAAACCAAATAATCATGAAAAATCACTTATAGGATATCTAAATAATGACACCTACTCCTCTATTCTCTAAAACCTTATGTTTATCCTCTGTTATTCATTGTTATATTTTATTTAAATCATTAATTATTACAGGAGTCTCAAACTATGTGTGTGGTAAGTCTCATTGTCCTATAATAGGTTGTGGTCAAGTAAGGAATGAAACACTAGGTTGGAGGTGTTAATAAATGGTACAACTTTTCCAGAACCACTTCTAATTGTAGTATCCATACATGAATGTATTCCTAGTGAACCACTCACTCTATCTATTATGAATATTCTAGTATATTTTCATGAACATTAATAGATCCTTAAAATGGTCCTTAGAGACATGCCTAGATTACCATAACAATATCCACAGATATCTTGATAATTTTTTTATCATTCTAGTTTGTAATGGTTGACTAAAACATTCCTTTGATACCAACTATAATGACCTATACATAACATAAATTTATATTTAATTATATTAGATAAATATATAGCACATTACAAAAGAAAATTATTAAGGAACATAATAGTTTATTATATTTGGAAATATTGAACACAATATTGTAGTTTTCTGAATGATCATTAACATATCCATTAAATATAATCTCATTTAGTAATTCTACATAAAACCATTCTTCCTAACCATGGGAAATTAAACATAAGAAAAGGGTTAGCTCAAATACACATTAAGGGTAAATAATTGAAATACATTGGTATAACATGAACATAAGTATAAAATAACAAGATCATAACATTTGAGGATCATACCTTTTATATCAAAGAAAATAAATAAGAGACATGGAATAAATATTGGATGTTTATAAGACATTAATCATAATATAATCATGAATATAAACCATGTGAGCATGCCATATGCATAATACATATAATTTGTGGAAATATGTGAACATATAAAATCTTAGTTCAAGGCTACTGACCACGAACATTAAAAAATATTATTCTTGGGTTTATTACATATGTACCTAATAAGAACTTGGGATTACAACCCATGTACCCTCATATTTTTCAGGATTGTACTATAGCTCGTGTACCCTTTTACATTAAGACTTCAGATATAAATAATATAAGTGGTAATTTTTAGGATTTGGAAAAATCCACTGTACTGAATTATTTTCCATCATGGGATACAACCCATGTACCTAATTATTAGAAGGCTTCAGCAAAAACCCATGTACCTACTTATTTTTAGGCATGGTCTAAAACAACTGTTCCTTATTGTTTTCTGGATTGGGCTATAACTCATATACCATTTGAGAACATATACCATTTATGACTACCAAATGAATTGGATGGAGATATAGGTCATACCCATTAAATAATAAAATCATGTGTACATTCCCTAAAAGATAATAAAACATGCATCATTCCATAAACCATAAAATGATATGGGTTTCTTAAACATCATATCACAAGCACACGAAATGAAATGTGTATCGTACACATTTCCTCATATAATTACCTATAAAAATGATGTATGCCTCATAATCATTTCATAAAAGCATTACCCATGAAAATAATTCATTTTCTATAGCATATAACCCATGGAAGGGAAATGGGTGTCATTAAATTCATTCCATCAAAACATGAACCTCTCATTAAATAATATTAATAGTTATCACGTATCTTATCCCTAGTAAATCTCAAACAATATCAAAGTTTTTCATTTAGATGAAGAAGGATTTTTAAAGATCAAAAGAACCAATTAATAAAGAAAATATCCATTAATTCAAAATATATTCTATTAAAATATTTTAAAGTAGTTCTATTATAAACAAATATTTATCTTTTAATTTAAAAAAATTCTTAAAGAGAAATTATTTTTTAATTAGAAATTTTTTTAAAAAACATAAATCATTTTGAAAACCATTTTCTTTGAAAATGACATTGAAATATAACAAAGAAACCTTAAAACATCCTGAAAAATATTTTAATTGAAAAATAAATGAAAAAAATATAAATAAATCATTAAATCATTTAAATACATTTCTTTGGAAATAATATTTTTAATATATATGAAGGATGCGTTGAAAATCATTTAAAGCACTTTTATAAAATAAACCATTTTTGAAAAAAAAAACATTGAAAATAATATTAAATTCAAAAAAATTCACAATATTAAGAATCATATTTATTTAAAAATAACTATGAAGCATATAAAATAATATTTAATAAAATTACTATCATGATGTTTGGTATGTATGTCCATGCCAAACATTCCATTTTCCATTTAAAATTTAATAAAAGTGGTTTTGATTAGATAATAATATGAAGATTAATTATAATACTATTTTCTAAAAAAGATAATACATTTTTTAATTTAAATTACATATCAAAAGATAATATTAAGTCATTTTGGAAAATATTTTCATAAAACATGATTTTAAAAAATCCCAGATTTCAAGCTGAAATGGGAAATAATGTCGAGTGTTCATAAAAACATGTTCTTAATTATATTATGTACCAAAGATTAAAAAAATGGTACCATTAATTTGATATAACATTTATATAAATTGTTTTAGAAAATTAATGAGAGGACTTGAGATATTTTCTATAATAGTGCATCAAATTAAGCATAATCCTAAATAGTCTCAATAAATGAAGAGATTCATGCTTTAATATTTTTCCACTTTGGTAAAATTAAATCCTAATAAAATGGATATAATAAAATTAAATTAATCATAAAAAATAAGTAAACTATGTAGATTCATGATATAAAATTTCTAATGGAATTATATACACCACAAAAAAAATATAGGTGTATAACATGGAATGTGTCTCAAGGAAGGAAAATCCATACAAAATTACTTTACCAAATTGATAACATTATTAACATAACCCCAATGAATGAATGATAATAAAATGGATATATTAATACCCATAAAATCTATTATTAGACTTAAATAAACATCTATGGGATGTATAAGCACCATAAAAATAAAATTAGTTGTAAAATAGGCATGTATGTCAATGAAATAAAAAGTAAAAAAAATCCCATTACCGTACCTCAAGACTTTATTCGAACACATTAAAAACTCATGTGTAATAAATATAAGATTATTATACTTATATTAAAGAATAATATTAATATATATATTACCATATATAATATTCTTTACATTAAATTACTTGTTAATTAACACATCCATGATAATGTTACGTTTCAGGTAATATTATCTGTATTTTATCTATATTTTTTTACATGTATTTTTTGATCAACTTACTAATATATTTATTTAATAATTTAAATAATGTAATAAATTGTATAAATATCATATATATTCAATATATTTATTTATAATAATATATATATGATAGACGTATGAACAGAAATATAGCATTTATGGAGTCGGTAGGCCATGTGTACGCATGAATGTTGTCTCCTTTTTATTTTTTCATTGAATGAAATAAATTAAATAATACATATATATATATATTATGATTAAAATATAATTTTATTTAATATATATATATATATATATAATTGTTTCACAAAATGAACCCACAATATTTTCCTACTATGTGAAATAATCACCTCGCTTTGAGGAGGTGGTAATCCACACTTCCCCAAAAAAAAGTATTATAATTACAAAAAATGAAATGCATGAAGGCATGTCACATGTAATAATTATATAATAAAAAATATATCATAAATATCATATATAATGCAGGAAAATAAAAGTTTAATCATGATTATCAATCATCATAGCTGGTAAATTTATAAAACAACATTCATTCGTGAGGTGGTAGTTCAATATAGAATAGAACAGAAAGTATATGACCCATTAGATGGAAGTGTGCGTATTTCTAGGTATATACATTATAATATAAACATATAAGTATAATAATATAATATTTCATTATATAATCAATTAATAAGAATAATTTATGTTGTGGATAAATAAAATAATATAAATGGGCTTAAGGAAGGATGTTATATGTTCTTTAGTTAACTCTTTTTGCTTTGAAGAAAAGGGATTATATGGTTGGCTTCCATACCCAATATAGGATTCTAGGACAAAGGTATGTATTTTTATCTTATTTTAAATTATTTTGAGTGATCTAAAGCACTTGATATGTGTGAATAAGTGGAAGGGGTGAATTCATTTTAATAGTGGAAGAGGTGTGTCATTCATGTAAATTATAGAAATCACAATTTTACCCAAATTTCTCTTATAGATTTCATATCAAATAATTGAATAATTTATATAAAATTTATTATAGGGATTAAATATGAACATTAAATTGATATTGGATAGGTTTATAGGTCATTCCAGCCCTTATTTTTACATATCAGTCCCATGTTAAGTAATTTTTCCTCTAAATCGTTGTAATTAATTTTAATTACATTCACAAAAAAAATTCAAACACTAATTTGAACTTATTATAAAACATAAATTATTATTATTAAAAATATTTAATCCATTTTCCAAATTATAATCAAATAAGTGATTGAAATTTATTTAATATTAATTCTTCATGCAAGATGATAATATGGGGTTTTTACCTAAAAATAATCAATATTTTACTATGTTTTTATTTCTAATTTAAAAAATAAATTGATCATAAAGACCTAAATTGTATCAATTAATGTATAATTTAAATAATAATACATTGAAACATTAGATATATATAATTTTTCTCCAAAATTAAAATAGATGAAATTTACTGTTTGGATTTAAATTCAGTATTTTTTAGTATTCATCCAAAAATGAAACATCAAAGAAAATTTCCTAAAATTTACCCTACCCTTTTTTATTTTTCTTTTTGAAAGTATAATTTTATTTTTAAATATAAAATTTATAAAATTTCCAAATTTTTTATTAAATAATTTTTCACCATTAAAAGGCGGTAATATTTTTTGTAAACAAATATTGGTTTTTTGTGTAATATTTGGTTTGGTCCTATCTCATGGCCATAATATATATTTATTAATTTAAAAAATAATTAATTGAATATGAAAATATATATTTCATTAATATACATCACCAAAAGTACTTAATATCGTTTATTTGGATAAATATCATTTGTAAGCATAATGTATTTTTTTATAAAAATATTTAAATTATATTATATTGATTTTTATATTCATTATAAATTAATTTGTAACCAATGAATTAAAACCTATATTTTTATAAGATATTTAATCTGACTCATAACTACCATCATAATGACTATATTATATCTTATTATATTAAATAATAATATTTATAACAATATATTATTATTCGGTAATGCTCGGTCTTGCGTGTTATGAAAACTATCAAGGAAAATCAGTCTTGCATGAAATGTTAGATAAAATCTTTGTTCCATGTAGATAAAGATAAACTTTTTGTTTCATATATCTTATGATAATCTTATTGTTTCATATAAAACAATAAAAACTTATTTATTTAATATGAAAAACTATTTATTGTGATGCGCAAAATAAACAATATAAAAAAGATTAAATTAAATAAAAAAACTGAAAATATTTCATAAAATATCATGGTTTTATAAGAATATTGATGTAATGGGTTTATGTTATCTATTTATTTGAATCATTATAAAACCCCACATAATGCCCCTCCCGCACTTTAGTGTCTCAATAGCATGGGTTTTTTCATAATGCTACCTTGCTTTGGAATCAAAGGACTAAGGTGAATAATAAGCCACACTAACCTATGAGGACAAATGGAAAATTGAAATATTATATAATAAAAATGGATGACTTGAATAATTATAATTGGGGAAAACTTATCTTCCCCTCCTTATTTGTGAATTTCATGTTTTATTTTTTATTATTAAACCATATGAAAATGTTATTAGTAAAGTTTAATATTATTATCTCTCTCTACCTCAATTCCAAAATAATAAAATAACATTTGATATTATATATTTAAATGCATTGAAATTTTTTTCCAAGGAATATGATTTAGTATAACATAAGAGATTATTTATAAATAAGGAATTACATTTAGGAAGGATTAAAATGCTAACCATTTATGGAATGGTTTCAGTTAATCATCAAGTAATGAATTGGATAATAAAGTATTATCTATATGCATGATTATTTATACATATTTTATAACATTTAATAACCATTTTATTCTAATAAAATCACATGTAATGAAAAAACATTATATATATGGGTCTCATGATCTACTAATACTATAAGAATGTCATGTTCAACTTTGTTTCTTAGAATAACTGTTGAAGTGTAAATTGATGAATTCACAAAATGGGTGAGATTTTGCTGAAATAAAAAAAAGTATATAATCTGATGAAAATTATTCAATTTTAGTAAAAGGGTTTTAAAATTAAAAAAAATATATTATCATCATTTTGTATTATATCACTTACCACACTCACAATTGTCCAATTATGTTTTTATGAATTTTAACATTCTATGGATCACCCACTTTCATATGATTAGTGATATTTATAAATAAATATGATCATTTATGTTTTTAATCCATTTCATTATTTTCACATAAACCTATGTTCTCATATTTGAAAACCTAGTTACATATTACATTGGGAAACTTTAACGTTTCCAACATTCCCTATACGAGGGATGTTTGTGTATTCATTTTAAAAATGTGGGTTTCTATTAATGGAACATTAAATGATTAAACTATTTATATCCCAGATGTATTTCAAGAGATAAATACATTTTTATGGAGTTATAATATAACACACCATGATTTTATGATTTTTTTTAAATAATTTAACCATTTTGGTATTTTTTTCTTTTCACATGACCCCGAATACATGTTTTTTATAAGAAATCACTAACTACATATTGGATTATATGAAACACCATATTAATATTTCTATAAAATAAAAACATAAATTATCATGTTGTACAAACCCAAAAAAAATCTTGTATTACCCAAAATAGTTAGTCCCCTGGATAGCTTGTGTAACAAGAAATGATGTGTTTTAATGAACTACAATGTACTATAAATATTATTATTAAATATTATAGCTATAAAACATCATTTGAAAATAATGTTTTGAATAATATAATCTAAATTTTAAAAATATAGATTACCAATGTATATAAAGTGAATCATTTGGTTTCAAATTAGGATTATTTATGTTAAAAGTTACTAAAAATATTGAAATTAGTTTTGTTAGAAAACTATTTTTATTTGTAAAAAACAATTTTATCTCATTAAATTAATGAAAATAATTTTTATTAATGTTTTTAAAAAAAATTAAAAATTAGATATTCAATAAATATTTTTTATATTAATCCAATAAATTTTATAGGTAAATAATAAGACTAATTCCTATTTTATGAATAAAAATGACATGTTTTTTTTCTAAAAGGCAATTTGAATGTTTTTTAATAGAAATACCATGTTAAATATATATTTTTAAACATTCATAATAAATATTTGAAAAAATAAAAATTACTCTTAAAATTCTAAAATCAAAATTTACTTTGGGTGAAAATTTTCTATATCTTCTGAAAAGTTTAATTTTTGATGATTTTTCAAAAACCTTAAATTTTAATTCATAATTGATTCTTTATCTAAATATATATATGTTTAATTATATTTTTAATTGGTTTTAATGGTCAATTATATATATTTTAAATAAATTTATCCAATTTAGTTTTCTGGAATAAATTCCATATTGAAATTCGATATAAAAACATTTAAATCTTTTGAACATTTTTACTTTACAACCCCTCTTTATCATCCCATCTATGAGATTAAATTGACATTAATTTCCAAAAGTTCTGTTAGTTTAATTTGGACAAATTTATATGATTTTTATAATTATAATAATTTATAATTTCTATTAATTCCAACTTATAGTTTCCCTAAAATGACTACTGAAACTGGTTAGAAGTGTTTATAGTGATTAAGAGAAAAAATAACTTCACAAAGGACTAAACCATAAAATCATGGTCCAAAATACCTTATAAACATGTTCAAAACATATTTTATGTTCATATTTAGACTCTATACACAAATTTCAAGGTTTTTGACCATTATTGGAGCCACTTGAGATGGATAAAATGTTGTTGGGTCTCTCTTTTCTTAAATTGACAAGAATATCACTCATCCACCATTATGAAAGGGAATTCACCCCTCCCACTTATTTATACCACTATAGAACATTTTCACCGAAAAATTCTAGCGAAATATGTCCAAAAATCTTTAACTTTATACTAGAATACTCCCTTTAGAAATAAATCCATCCAATAAATCTCTTTGGTGGAAATCAAAAGTATTTACAGAAAAAAGAGGTAGCATCCTTCCTCAATATCATTTTTTTATTTTCAATATATATCCCCTAAAATATTATTATTCAATGATTATGTTATAAGATACATATCTTAAATATAATTTTTTCCACTCTAATGGTTCAATTTATGATTACCCCCACTTCCATGTAATATGTAGCAACTCACCATTATTTTGTAGGGAGAACTACCACCTCATGAAATGATGTTCTTAATTTTTTCTTTTACCACCTATCATGGTTGGTAATTATGATGGATAAATGGTTTTTAAATGATATAAAATATGTTTATTAATTATCTATTATTATTTAGTTATTATATAACACATTCATTCAAGATTTCCATTTTGTGTAATTACTATAATATCATTTGTGTATGTGCTAACTACTGCCTCCTCAATGTGATGTGATTCATTCACACATTACGTGGAATATATTGAGGATAGGTTTAGTGAAATTATATGAAATATGTTAAATTATAATTCTACTAAATTTATATAATATTTAGTTAAATAATTATATGTCATTCACATTTTTTCAATATGATGAAAAAATGGAAACAACGTTCATGCGTTTGTATGGCCTACCTTCTCCATGAATGGTGTATTCCATTTCATATATCAAAATTTTATATATTATTATAAATATTAATATAATGAATATATACTATATTTACATAATGTTTTAAATTCTTAAAATAATTATATCACAATCTACGTAATATGATCAAGAATAAAAATTCAAAAGAAGCATAACTAACAAAGAAGTTATTACCTAAAATGTTACTTTAACATGGAATTAATTAAAAAAGTGTAATATAAATTCATAATATAATAATATGTGGTATAATATATTTGAATTTGTTTATTTTATTTATTTATTAAAAAATTTATTTATTTTACAGGTTGTTTGAATGTGTCCAAATAATGTGGAGACAAAATATAAGTGTTTTCTCACAACACTTTTTATATCTCCAAGATACATTCCTTATTCACCAATCATTTATTTTGTGTGGTGTATATATTACACATTAATGTTTTATATTATTATTATAATTAAACATAAGGGTATTCAAATATAAATTTTCATATATTTCTATTCTGTGGTTTATGGGTTAAAAGTTACATAATTGGTAAAATAATTAATGTCTCATGGTTCATTATTTGAGATACAAGCCATTTTATGGAACTATAATTTTATAAACGGTGTATATAATACCCTTTTTGAAATTTATTTATTGAAAATAATTATTTCATTTTATTATAATCTTAATTTAATATTAATCTTTTATGTAGTGTATGAATCGATGTAACCAATATGGTAATTGTTTACAGTTAAAATCTCATCATTTATCGAGAATAATTATGATTTTGTTTCAAATGATGAAATATTATGATACATATATTAAGAACATTGATTAGGATTCTTATACACAATTTATTGATGATATATTCATGTGTTGGTATCATTTATTCACTCTTTGGTAGTTAATATAATTGAGAAATTGTTTTTAAGATAAAAAAATAATATGAATCTCTTCGGTCAGAAATTTTTGATCATTAAAAACATTTTTTAAAAAAAATTATTTTATAAAATGTGTTGTCTATATAAAACAATTTCAATACCCTTTAATTTTTTTTCATGGAAATTATTTTCAAAATAATTTCAATCTTCCTTCATAAGTGTTCAAATAATTTTTAAATGAAAATAGTTTTCAAAAAAGATTTTTTTTAAGATCATTTTTCAAAGAGGAAAATATATTTTCCTAAAGAAATATTTTAAATAAAACTAATGATTAATATATCTATTTTCCAATTATTTTTTTATGGAAATAGATTTTGGATATTTTTTATGTTTTGAAAAGTAAATTTATATGAAAGGTTATTTTACTTATACAACTCTCTAACTGATCATTCATAATCATTCTCAATATATGATGGAATCCTTTGATAAAGATTAATATTCAATGGATTCGTGGTCCAAATCTACCTTTCTTATTATTTCATTAATGGTTTATTTTTAAAGGAATGTGGTTTAAGGCTGTTATTTGGCTTCCATGGATTCTTTTGGAACACCCATCTTTTTAAGGGTAATGCTTTAATTAAATGATAAGAAATCCTATCTATTCTCCATATGATATAACATGAAGATATGTTAATGATACCTAGTTAATTTAATTATTTATTATTTTATGTTTATAAAAGCTATATACATTCATCTGTCATGATATGGTGATTATTTTGTTATATTGGGTAATATTCATATATGATTCCATTATGTGATGGGTGGGACCTATATCTATATCCAATCCATTGGGTAATGATAAATGTTTTATGAGATCAAAAGGTATACGAGATGTTATAATAGGACAAAAACAATAGGGAATACAAAGCCCGAAACAAGAGGGTACAAGGGAGGTCATCCCAATATAGAAATAAGTGGGAATCAATAACCCCAAAAAATGGTAGAAGAGAAGAACTCCCAAGACCAAAAATAGATGGTAAACGGGATAAAATCCCAAGCCCATGGAAAGGGGGAACAGATGAGGTAATCCCATTCTGGAAATAAGAAGGTAAATGGGAGTGAATCCAAAGGTCAATACATGTGGGTACACAAGAGGACTTCCCAAGAATGAATCAAGTACATGGGTTATTTTTAAAATAATAACATATTATAAAGTTCTTAGTTAGTTGCATTGACATGGAATTTTCCATTCTTATGTGTATGAAACAAATTACATAGCTTATATTTTTGTTATCCTCTCATAGAGTATTCACTTTGTAGAGACCCAAGATTGGCGTACATGGAAATTACATTAAATTTGAGAAATACATAATACAAAACAAAAACAAACACCCAATGATCGTCATAGTTTAGTGTCTTTGGAAACTCGGAACAAAATCTTTTATTCATGGTTAATGATCTTCAACATCCCTCATAAAGATCTTACCCTATTGGTTTTTTACCTAAAAACTTTATTTATATCATGGGAAAAACAAAACATAAAAATGGTGAGCTCAAATTCTCTTTAAGGGAAAGCATGAATAAAATAAAAAAACATATATATTTGAACTTAAAATTGTGAACATAAAGTTTAAACATCAAAATCTTGTGTCGTGAAATAAATAATGGCAGTTTGTAAGGGATAAATCACAAAGGAAAATTAATCATGATAAAATATCATGGAAATAAACCATGTAATTGTGGAAAACCATTATGCACATGATATGATTCCCATAGTATCCAAATCATGTCTTATAAGACCATCATTGTGGATAAAGTCCGTCACTTAACCGAGTTTACTTGTCGTTCCAGCCCTATATTACTGAACTATATTTTACTTGTCGTTCCAACCATGTCGATGTCCCAAGATATAAATCTTTAACCGATTTATTGGAGGGAGATATAGGTCCCACCAATCTCATAATTAAATCATTATTTTTTATGCCAAAAAATAAACATAAATCATTCATCATAACCCAATGAATAAAATGGGTTTTATAAACATCATCCCCTTATAACATAATCCATATAGAATTAATGGATGTCATTTCATATTATGAAAAATTAATCCATTCAAATAATAGAGACTTTATAATTGAAACAAATACATATTAAACATTTCATTAAAGATGTAAAATATTTTTGAAAAAACACATGAAATGAATTCTTGAGGAAAATGTCCTTTCATCTGCAAAATAATTTTCATTTCTCAAAATGACTTTCAATTTTAAAAGAAAATGATTTTCTTGACAATAATAATTGAATTATGTATAGGAAGCATCATGGAAATAATATATTATGAAACCGTAAAAATCCATTCTTTACATATAATTTAAAAAACATTCTTCTCATACTTTTTCCGAAAAAGACAAAAAGTACCTCGTAAGGTATACAAAAGAATGATTTGTTCCATACCACTTATTAAAAGTCAAAAAAAGGTAAACACGACTTTAAAAAAACATGGAAGAATAGTAAAAACTTTATGAAAACTTTTTTTTATAAAACATGCACTTGGATGAAAAATATTACCCCAGTAAATATTTACAAATAAACAATCTCGGATAAGAATGAGATTGGAATAATTATCCCTTACGTTATGTCTAATTTCTTCTGTATATGTCTGAGACTCTTATGTAGTGTGTTTAAACATATTATTAACTTGTAATATAACTATAATAATATTTATGATATCATATATGATTCACCTATGACTTTATATTACCCTTTTATTTTTCAATTCCATATTAAAGCAGTTTTTTCGGTAAAATAGTTTCATTTGTCGTACGTTTTTTGACTTCTAATTATTCATATGATTACATAGATCATGATTAATTACATCCAGAATGTAAAAATTTATTTATATATAATATATATTCATAATATAATATATATATATATAATAGATCGATAAAATGGAATGAAATACACCATTCATGGATACGGTAGACTGTACATACAAATGAACGTTGTTTTCGTTTTCTTATTAAATTGAATAGATGTAAGTAAATATAAAATAAATAAGTCAAGTATCATTATTATGTAATATATTTCATGATTATTTATTATATATACTTTATTATAATTCTTGAATGGTAAGAAAGGAGAATGAATCTAATTACATTGTGGAGATTGTAATCTGTACGTATGCACGAGCGATGATATCGATCCCATAATTATTTAATATAATTGGAGTGGATGATATAATATCTCAGAATTAGTATGATGTTATAATAATAATATATAGTTATAATTTCCACCATTATACCCATCCATGTATGGTGGTGGTGGAAAAACAAATTACACCACAGCGTGGAGACGGTAAGTCCTACGTACGAATGTGCGGTGATTTCATTTTTTGTAGGATGGATATAAGGTAAAATAGGGTTGTTCATATTTATAACAACATATCAGTATATTATTGATACTAATGTTATTACATTATAATGAAACAACTAAAGAAGAATAATTATAAGAAGAAAGAAACTTGGAATAATCGGTAGAAGAGATTACCTCTTCCTCAACGTGCCTCTTTTAAAATTCCTCTTAGGTCACTAGAGTTGGACTTTTGAGAATACCATAACATATATAATATAACTAGAGAGTTTTAGAAGAGGAATTTTCAGGGTTTTGAAGAGCTTGAAGGTTCAAAATTTAGTGAAGAGGAGAGTGAAGGAGGTTCCCATATATAGGAGATAAGAGGGGCACTTTTGAAAACCTCAAAAATAGTAATTTATAATAATCTAAAACCCCACATAAAAACATAGAAAGTGGATCAAATTAGAATATGAGATAATATATGGATTTAATATCATCATCTATTCAAATTTAGACATGTTTTAATTTTATTATAAACTTTATAATTTTGATTTATCCTTATTTAATCTATTTAATTTTATTTGGGGTAATAATATTATCAACTTTAAATGGTTATAAATACTTATTTATGTGTTTTTAATTGTTCATAATTGGATTTTTTATTACATAATAGACCATGTAAATTTTAAATTTTAAATTTTAAATATTTTTGTGATTTTTAAACAATTTAATAATATATTATTTTTATAAAATATCAATAGTGTCAATTTTGAAACTATCCATTTATTTGAATTTAAATAAAATAAATACAGAAGATATGTTCAAAAAAATATTTAATAGATTCATAAAATGTAATATATCTATTAAATTTGTGGAGCTCATTAATTAGTTCATTTAATATTTATTTTAATATTTTGAAAACCATTTAATTGATTTTTCTCTTAAGAAAATCATTACTAAAAAATTTTCATATAATTATTTAATATACTTATTTGTTGCATAAAAATTAAAAATAAAATACGATGATGAAAGTAAATATATTATATTTTTTAAGAATACTTATAGTCTAATTTATCTTCAAAAACACCCAACTTTTAAAATGATATGTTTATTAAATAATTAAGGTGATAACTTTGACATCATTTAAAATAAAATAATATAAATGTCATAATCAGTTTTTAAGGCTCCAAATGGTCCAAAAGATGACACTTGGATGATTAGTTTATAGATATACTCGACCAATAAGGTTTGGTAAGTTTATGTTCCTTTCAATGGGTATTTGTATGTTAATAAAAAACAATATTATAGATTTTCCACAAAGTAAATAATGTCTGCATCATTAATATATAAGCTATTAAGGTAACTATATATTTCTTAAAAACTACAAATTAATTACCATGATGAAGAAAAACATTTTATATTTAAAATTAGTATTTATAATATAATTTATTTTCTGTATAACCTTATTTTAAAAATAATTTAATTAATAAAGTTTGAGTGAGACATTTTTTACTTTCCTTTAAATAAAACAAATTAATGGTATTAATCACATCGAAGCGGGTTCTAGTAGATTACATTTCGACCCAAGTATATTTTAGGGAGAAATATAATTCACCAATTATATCAAAAAAAGTGTCAGGTTAATTTTATAACATTATTTTTACCCTTAATTACCTAATTTACCTTTAACTATGGTAAATAATATTTACCTTAGTTACTATTCATAATGCCGAAAAACTAAAAAGTAGCCTATTAAAATAATTTGGACCTACTTATTCCAAATATGGAATCTATTTTTCCAAATTAAATACACATAATTTGCAGAATATAATTTAATATTAATCCTCCTATTGAGAAAACATGTTTTAAAAGTTAAAACATTGAAAAAGATTGAATTGTTTTTACCTATGAATTCAATGTAAAATTCATTATAATGAATAATATAATATTAAATGGTAAAAATATATTCTATTTATACTTTAAAACCATTAAATATTGTAATATAACCATATAAATTATCTCAATGGAAAAAGTTGTTTTTAATTAAAATTTAGCATATATTTACTATTCATCCAAATATGAAGGTTGTCAGAATAATGTCAATAATTTATCCAAAGTAAATTTTTATATCCTGATTCAAATGAAGAAGTTTATTTTTTTTAATTGGACATATAAACTTGTATAAAATTTGATTTAAAATGGGTGCACCATAAAAAGATGCCAAAACTGCATTTTTTTAAAAATACATCCTTTATACGAAAAATTGAGTTTGTTCTCATAACATGTTCTTGAAAATGTGTAAGATGAATTATAGGGTTATAAAATTAAAAATGTGGTTTATACTATTCATAACGGCTAGTTCATAATAATATTATAATATATCATTGTTTAGTGAAACTCGGTATTGCGTACCACGCAATGTATCAAGGAAGGTCACTCTTGCGTGTAACACAAGCCAAGAATATTTTTGGGTACACTATAAGCTAATATTTGTGTAGCGTACATTATAAGATATCAAAAAAATTTAAAAAGAATATATCTCGTAAAATCGTGGGGTGTTACACCCTTGATTTCCTAATGATTCGTGTCTCATGAACTATGAATACTTATTCTATGACCCTTTATTTTGATCTGGGATATGCATGGTATGATATTATAATGTTAATATATTATTATCATACCCTTATTTTCATGTTTTTTCTTACAAATATCACTTATTTACCCATACTGAGCATATGAGATCATCCATTTCTTATGTTTAGTTTCCCTATGTTATGAAGAATTTTTTTAAGTAGAAGTACTAAACTGGATGATCAGGAATGTAGATGATTAAGGATCGTCACCAAGGTAGAAGGTTATGTTTCCATGTATCAAAAGAAACTATACTTTTATGGTCCTTGGACATTTTTTTTAAAAATGTGGTTAATATTCATCTAAAATGGTGTAGTATCCTTATATGTTGAGCATGAGTAACTATACCTCAAATAAAAACTCAAAATATCAACGATCCTATTAGATAAAAAAGAAATCTTAGGTTGGGGAAGGATAACTGAGTAGATGGCTATTTTTTTGATTTTATGAGGAAATTTTTTGTTATATTTATAAAGATAGAAAGGGTTAGAAATGTTGAAACTGACCATTTAAAATAAAATTTAATAACCCACTGGTTGGTCTATGGTTCTAACATGTGATTCAATGGTCAAATAGTTCTTAATAATGCATTCCATGTGGCCACCATCTTTATGGGGAAACTATAGAATATTTAATGAATGTTCCAACCTCATACCATGTCTCTCAGACAAATTCAAGACCATTTAACACCCATGTACATATAATTGAACATAATAATAAAGGATTTCATATATACCTCACTCGAAGGGAAGGTTTTTAAACATAACCACATTATATTAATTGTTATAAAAGGGTTTCTAATATATTAATTTGACAATTATGACATTTTCAAGACTCTATATATGAAAAAACAATGACCATGTTTTATGGAATGGAACTATAAAACTGAAACTTATATAAAAATTGCAATAGTGTCACTAAGAAAGATGATTTGGGGAATGAATTTTTAGTGGAGGATTAATTATAAATTACAAGTAAATAAAATATTTTAAGTTAAGACTGAATATTGTTAATTATTATTGTTTAAAGATGATAATTTATTATATTGTAGGCTAGTGGTGCATATGAAGAAGGAAGAACCAATGGTAAGGGTTTCCCATCTCACTTTAATTTTTCAATGTAATATAACATATTCACTACTTTTTTCCTATATATATTATATATACATAACATTAATATATTATATTATTATTTTTATTATAATTATTATAATTATTTTGACTCAAAAACCAATATAGGGGTATCTATTTTATTACATTTTCATTCAGATATTACCTAAAATGTAAGGGCTCTTCTTCGCAATATTTTATGGTTGAGACATGTTGCACATTATACACTTATTATTCTTTATATGGGTTATATATAGACCATATGATTTTTCATTTCATGAATTTATCTATATATGTGGTATTTAATGTTTTATTTCATTATATTTCTTTCATGTGGGTAATAATTAATAGGTTACCAAAGTGGTAAGGGTTTATATTACGATCACACATTTTTGGGATTTTCAATATTAAATTACAATTTAATGAAATTAAATGATCCTTTTCAATAAATACCTAAAACGTTTCTTTTATTTTGGTTAATTTTATAATTTTTAACCATTAGTAATTTCTTAATCACTTTTGTACAAAAAAATTTTAGGAATTTTTTTTAAATAAAATACATTTTTTGGGTTGGGAATATTCAACTTCATGCCCATTTTCATAAAATTGATTAATATGAAGTTTTATTTATAATAAAATTAATGAAAAATAGATTTATACTGTAATTTAGATCTTTAAAAAAAATTAAAATGTATATTTTCAAATATTTTATAAACAATTTATTTTTTATATTTTAAAATTTGTGAGGAAAAATCTCTTTTAATGTATATGGAATGAATTTTTTTCTATTGTTAGAAAAATTATTTCATTTTTTGATTAATATATATTTTTTAATGGATATTTTAAAAAACATATCTTCAATATTCAATTAATTTTTATGTTAAAAATATATCAAAAAAATAATATTTTTCATGTTTTCATAAAAATATTCCAATTCGTTTTTTTATTTTCATCAATGCTGAAATCCATTAGGGCTTGTAATACATTCATAACGGTTTTATATTATAATACCATCCAATTTATCAATCTATAAGTATTAAAATTATATCATTTGATGGATGATTTTATGAATTTCATTTCATTCCCACAAGTAAATTATGTTATGAATAAATCATTATTAAACTCATTCCTTTTCTATATTTTAAGATATGAAGATCTTTTTATTATTAGTATGATCATCTGGAATATATATATATATTATTAACTATGTGATGTTTAAGTAAATAATTATATATCTCACCAATTAATTAGTTAATTATTGAAATATCTTGCGATAATACAAACTAAAATTGATAGTGAAACAATTTTATTAAGGGACATTTTCCACTGTCATAGTCTGGGAAATTAACCATGACTATATAAATGATATATTAGTAAGTGATCCAAATCCACTATTGGACTATTTTCACTATAATAGACATTAAAATGATCTATATCTATGGAATTGATTTTCTTCACCTATGTGAATTCCAAAAACTTATTTATAATGATTATGAAATTCCATCAGGTATTATGATTGAATTTTTATGATTTAACACTCTTATGAGTCACATAAATTTTTATGGATTATTTTCATACCATGTGTCAATATTTAGTATCATTTAATGATAGGGTATTAATTTAGTAATTAATTATCATTGTCTTGTACTCTTATGTTTTTCTTATGCTTACGTATGATCTTTGATTAATGTCTATCTTGTTTAACCTTACTCAGAATTTGAACTCATCCTTTATTAAGTTTCCAATTCCCTAGGTTATGAAGAATGATATTATATAGTATATTTATTGAATTGAATCATGTGTGGAGAGTTTTTTTTGAAATTCTGAATCCCTGTTATCTGATAGTAAAACTTGTAAATATTGGAAAAATTCACATTGGATGATAATGAAATCAGTTCTTCTAAATAAAGTGTTTTTATAAACACTCAAAAAATATAATCCTAAAAATATATAGGGTATTTGAGTTCCTACATTTTGTATTTTTATTTTTTAATTAGAGATGGTGAAAATTGGGTCTCTTCAGTTTCTATAAAATTCAGAATGTATTGAGCATGTTTTCCACACCGTATAAGGTTGTAAGAGTTACGGGCTATCTCATGAATCCCCTTAATCCATACATAAACCAAAATCAAATAATCAAATAATATATACCCATGTAATCTATAATATATATGCATGAGTATTAATTCTAGTACAAAACCTTCTAAAATCAAATGAATATACCTTAAAAAATCACAATAATGCTAATTCATAAATACAAATATAATGGTAGCATTATCATTTTAATTAACTCATGTCACATAAAGTCCTCAATTAAGATAATTTTATCTAATGAAAAAAATACTTTTAATCCAAATCCTGATATGATCTATGTATGAAGATATAAAAGGTATGTGTTGGGATCCACATGTATCGACCCTTTGCTTGTTTTAAAAGACCAGGGTCCTCGAATACATCTTGGAGGATGTGTAGAGGGAATTGGTTGCTAAAATATAGAAGAAGGGAAATTTCAAACTATTTAAACTTGTTAAATTACATGAATGTATGTTTCACTATTTTTATGTTTTTTAGGTTAAATAATGAAAATGTGGTGTGTTTTATAGTGGAGATTGAATCCTATATATTTCACTACGTGAAAGGGGGTTGCACGTTGTGTAAATCATTCATGTTTTTTTAAATCATTTTCGCCGCTCGGGTTGCAAACCCTATGACTTCTATTCCTCTCTCCCATTCCTAGAAACCTTGTAGCCACCTCTTCTACGTTTTGGGGATTCCTTCCTCGGGGACTAATCTCTATCCTCCCTCCTTCGATATGTAGAAATCTATCTTTAGTTTAAGGTATCTTCTAACTCAATTTTTGTAGTTTCATTGATATTTTCCCTCTTTTTATCTCTTTTTGTGTTATGTCCCTTGATCTCTGTATTTCTAAATGAGTTTTTTTGTTGTTTTTTGGATGGGATGAGGCACTATGTCCTTTGGTTGAGGTAGTTATTAAGGGATAAGAGATTAGGATCCTCATTATTGGTCTTTTCTTGTATAAAGAACATTAACACCCTTCTGAGGTAGGGAAATTCTTTCTTATCTAATTATTTACATGAAATCATAGAGATAGAAGGATTTATCCCTTGGGATTAGAATGTAATTTATCTTAAATAATTAATTAAACTTGAATAAAAAATGTCATCGATTACATATAGATGTTGTGGTTGGTCCCATGATAAAATTTTTTCTCTTGGTTTTCTAGATATTGTGGTATCTATGGTGTAATTATTATTATTCTTTTGGCATGAAAAATTAGTAAAGAACATTAATACAGAATTAATTGTTATATAATTTTATAAAAATTAAATGGGAATGTTTAATATGTTACGATGTAGTTGTAATTTTATGATTATAAATTGATTCAAGTATGCATGTTTAATTTAATTGGTTAATAAAACTAAAAACTGTTGATTCTTATCTATAAAATAATTAAAGGAATGATAAATTATTTCATTAATATATTTATGATAGCTTTTTATACCTTGTTGCATTAGTTTTTTGTAGTTAAAACCTGTAAAAAAACTTGAATATTTCAATATGGAATAAGAATTGATTGTGTGACAAAAGAAAATTATTTTTAGGGCTTGAGTATGATTATTTCTTGTAATGGCCATGTGCCTTATGCTTTGGATCTATGATAGCTTGTTGTGTGTAAATTTTGGATGCCTCATTTTATGGAAAATATCCTAGTATCTTTTTTTAGTACTACTTTTGATGTGTTCCTATGATGGCTTAGACTAAAGATCTACTATGCTATGAGGGGGGGGGTATTATATGCAATGTCATCATGGGATGGTTGAGCCTACAGGGTTATTGGGGAATGTGGGGTATGTAAGCTCAGGTGTTGTGGAAGCAATTAACGCTTGTGATGAAAAGATACTTTAGTATATGTATGTGGGTGTCGAGGATGATACCAGGGATGATGAAATAGGTTTAATCTAGGATTAACCATTGTTGTGAATCTTGGATGCTTTTTTGAATCAGTTTCTTAGAAGATAGTAATGTTGTTTTTTATCTGCATCCCCTTCCCCCACTGCATAACATAGGTGGATATGCGTGGTTTTTTTCATTATTTTTTATCTTAATACATTTTCCTACAATACCATGTGATATAGAAAGAAATAGTGATAATAAATGAATAAATTTCTAACCCATGTGGTTAGAGTGTACTATGTTGCAATTTGGATGTTATAATTATGAGAAGTTGTGGACTCGGTTTTCATATTCCTAGAGCACATGGAAATTTTATGTAATGCTAATTTAATGTAGTATGGGAAACAAAAATTTTTAATTTAAAGTTAATTAATTAATTAAAATAAATTGAAAATAGATAAAAGGGATTAAATAACATAATGTTTCTCTTCAAATGGTTTCATTATTACAGGATATATTGTCTGAGAAGTGGCAGTCGATAGTCCAGTATATGTTAACTATAGTTGATTTTGAGATTAGGTTATTCCCATAGTGTGGTTATGAGATATTTTATATGATATTTTTTATTTTTATATGCTACTACACCCTATCGGTTAGGGAAACTGACACCTGAGGGGTTATGATCCCTTGGAGGTGTTTTCCACACCATCGTAGTTGGGGGATACATGACTGACTACCCCATTTTACCCCACACTATTTTTGTGGTAGTTACATGGGTAGTTATGAATAACAGTCATTTTCCCCCATCTATGTGTCTATAGGGTTGTAAGGGTTTATGGATATTTTCACATGCATATATTCTAGATATAGTTTTCAAATTACGAATATAGTTATACAATGTTTATGTTGGGATTTCTTGAGGTGTCTCACACATTGTATTGATTTTTATGGAATTTTGTATAATACAAAATGTATGATACATGTTATTTAGGTTATCGTGGTTCCCAAAAACTACATAGTTTCTTTTTGTTATGTGGATGCAGTCATGTGATGCGCGAGGTGCATGTCGTGGTGTTTCCCCTAGGTGTTTGTGGTGTATTATTTTGGAGAGAGATGATGAGGGTGTACGTCAATGTGGTAGATCCTCAAACCAGTGGAAAAGTTGTAGCATGGTACCCTTGATATACATTTTTTTATTTTATACTCTTTTATTAAATTCTTGGTGAGTATGTTCATGGTGAGGCAATGAGCTTACTATACCTTTTATGTGATAAGTTTGATTCACTTTTTGTTTACTGTTCTTTATCATGGTTTGTTTAACTTGTTCAGGAGTGGATCTAGTGAGGATATTATTGAGTATAATATTATACTCACCCTATGTATTTATAAACTATTCTTCATGTCCTTTAGAGTAGGTTTTAAATCTGGCTAGTTACTACTATCTTGGTGTTTATCATGAGATTTTTTGTCACTATGGTCGGGGTCATATTTAATTTTTTTGGTACCTATGTGTTTCTATATAGTTTGTGTAGTTCTTGAATGTCATTACATATGTGAACTGGGTTTTTAATTTATATTTTATTTTGTGAAGGTGTTGGTTGGTGTATATGTTATCTCTCTCGTTCATATGTTTTCTCTTAGAGGTTAATGCCTCTCATCTGTGTGTTTACTATACCCTAGGTTCTATTCACCAATCCGGGTCCTACTAAAGGTGGGACTCATGGGTCACTATATTTCTTTCTCCCGTCATCATCCCATTAGTGGTACACATTGTTGGTAGTGTGTTGGGATATAGTTGTATCAAATGTTATGGATTAGGTTGCGGTCCACTTCTTGCATTATTTTTTTTAAGATTTAGGCATGCTACTCACCATTCAAGGTACCCTTTTCATGTTTTCTATGTAAATTCATGTTTTGTTTGATCTGGGAGTGACATACCTCATTCATATTTCATTCACTTTTCCATGCTTTTGAATTTTACATAGAGATACTTCCAACGCCATTGGGATTGACTATGCCAATTTTAGGTTGATATTATTGTTTGATGTATGTAGATACCGTGTGCTAGTGATGGGGTAGCACCATTCATGGGGATAATTTTAATGTTTAGGGATCTAACCATATGAAATCATCCATATAATGGATTGGTTTTATTAGGTGTTATATATTATAGATTTCATTAGCTGTAAGGTAGTCTTATTTGATTCTAGTAGATATCCAGTAGTGTGTGTTGGAAAGCAAGACCCTCAAATGTGTTCTAGAACTATTCTATCACGGATATCCATGATAGATGTTCTGATGCCAATTTTAAAAGAATTTTAGTTATCAACTTTTCCTAGGTTCATATATGATTACATTGATGTCTTTAAAGGAGAGTTTGTAGTGTTTCCCCTGGATAATAGATTGATTTTGGGATTAAACTATAGACAAGAGTGTCTCTTTTCTTTATGTCATTGTATGGGATGGAACATTATGAGTAGAAAGAGCTATGTATATTTCTCAATGGTCTATTTTAGTGTGGGTTGTTCGACTAAGTGTTTCACCATGGGGTTCCCCAGTTATGTTCATAATGTAGGTTGATGTCAGTTTTTAGTTGTGTACTGATTATCATCACTAGAAACAATTGAAAATGAAAAACCAATATCATCTTCCAAAGAATAATAATTTATTTGATTAATTGTCTTTTAGGAGAAGCATGAAAATAATTCATGTGCCATTTTAAGAATTCTTCACCATGATAATTTGTTTGGGATATTCCCAAACTATGAGTTTTGGGGTCATCAAGTGTGTTTATTAAGACATATTATATCCCAAAAGAGAGTTTATATAGATTCTTCAAAGACAGAAGTAGTTAGGTATTGGGAATCCCCCTAGGATAGTGGTAGAAGAGTGAAGTCTCTATGGTATTGCATGTTTTTACAATAGATTCATAGTTTATTTACCAAAGGTTAAAACTCCTCTAAAAGTATTGTCCAGAAAGGATTAGGTGTTCCTATTGTCTAATCATAAATTAAATGATTTTGAGAATCTGAAGGATAAGTTGGATAGTTCTCTAGATCATTATCTTCTAGTATAAAGAGTTCGATTTTATTTTTTCTATGATTTTTCACATATTGGGTGGGGTTGCGTTCTAATATAGCAGAGATCAGTCTTTTCTTATGGGTATCAATTGTTACAGCCCCATGAATATAACTATGCCACCCTCGATCTTGAGTTAGATGAATTGGTGTTTGCCTTTAAATTCTAGATACATTTACTCATCGGTGAGATATTTGTGGTCTTCACCAATCATAAGATCCAAAGGTATGTTTTTTCCCTACATGTCTTGAACATGTGAAAGCATAGAGGGATGTTGTTCTTACAGGAATATGACATTGAGATTCCCTATACACCTAGAAATGGAATGGTTTAGCTAATGTGATGAGAAGGATATTGCATATTGATGTGGTGCATGAATAAAAAAATTCCTAGATATCCATGGAATAACATCCATAATTTCATCAGGATATGAGTTAATTCTGGGGCATAGGTTGTAATTTATATAGGATATTACAAGCATATCTACTATTGCATGTGGTGGAATCCTAGATAGGGGATCATGAGGTGGAGGTCTTCAAAGGAGAAGTTATTTTTGGGGAGTTCCTTGAGGGTTTGTCTGAGGATCGAAAACACCCAGTGTTGTTTCAGGGAAGGCTTTGTATTACCTTTATGATGCGAGAGATGGTTCTCAGAGAGTTCCATATTTATTCTTTAACGGTACATACTGGTGTGACAAAAATGTACCGAGCTTTGAAGGGTCATTTTTTGTTTCATGGGTTGAAGCATGCAGTTGCAGGTTTTATGTCTTGATGTTGGGTCTTTCATTAGGTGATGTTTGAGAACCATGTTATTGGTGGTTTTCTATATCATTTATATTTTACTCATTGAATGTGGTAGGACATCTTCCTGGACATTGTTACATGTCTACCTCGAGCTCAGGGAGGCTATGATGCTATGTGGGTGTTAGTGGATCGTTTGATGAAATAACTCCACTTTATAGCGATCATTGAGTCTTTCTTAATGGATTATTTTTGGGGAAATGATTGGAGAATCTGGTGAGATGTTAAAATATTCCTAGGCTAGGACTAGTTCAAAATATGATAGATGTGGTTCTGGTGATTTTCAAGAGGTTTAAGGTTGCACAATATCATAAAAACGTATATGTCAGTCATAGGAGGAGACCTCAGGAGTTCAATGTTGCTGATCATTTCTTCTCAAGGGTGACTCCCCATCTTGGAATGTGACGTTTTTTTCATTAGAGTAAGCATTCCCCATTGTTTTTTGTTCTTTTGGGGTGTTGGATCGTGTTGGAGTCATGGTGTATCAAATACCACTTCCCTAAAAGATGATCCCGATGCACGATGTTTTTCTTGTGTGATAACTTCATCGCTATCTTCATGAAAACTCTCACATCACTGATTTAGAAGAGATCAATATTTATGATGATAATACTTTCTAGGAGTAGCATTTAGAGATCCAAGACATCCATGAGAAGCTATTGTGTGGTTGTTCTGTCCCCTTGGATCATGTCTTGTGGTGGAAATATGGGGTGGAGGAGAGTACTTGTGAATGTGAGTCATAGATATTCACTTATTACATAGATCCATTTTATGTATATCTCCCTCTTTTAAAATGATTTATTTTGTGGTTTTAGACCTTTTTTACATTTTGAGTTGTATTTATCATTTTAAATTTTTGTCTCTTTCTCACTTTCCTTGGGCGGGGATGAAGTGTGGGGTATTACATGTGATTTACATGTTTACCTTCCTATGGATGGATGAGTTTACTCTCTAGATATAGGTGGATAAGACATGATGATTTGTTTATATACTCACTATGTTGAACCCCTTGTTCATGGATGAGGTTTTTGAGCTCTTATGGTGGTATCTTGAGGGGATGTTGTTCAGATAAACCCTCTCTTTTCCACGATGGGAGGGGTTTGGATTCTCACAGACGAGAATGTTTTGAATTTTATCTAATATAAGGGTTGAGATACACACAGATTGACCATTTGTGCATTTCTAAATATCTATGTAATAATATGATGCTTGGATGAAGTTTTCAAAGCCTCATCTACTAAAATCTAAGATTATAGAGATTTCACATTGTATAACCTTTTACACCTTGGGAAAGTAGGTTTTATGGAATGTATGTTTTCAGTATAAAATAATGAAAAGGAAATTCATTTTTTTGAGGAAAACTAACCATAATTAATACACAGTGTGAAGGTAGATTAAATATTCTATAAATCCCTGATGTTGTACATTTGAAATATTTTCAGCCACTCGGGCTGTCAAACACTACGGCTGTAGGACCCCTCCCTCTTGTTATAGGTGACCTAAAAGCCCCCTCTTTAACATTTCGGGGATTACGTCTTTAGGGATTTATCTCTATATTTCATCCTTTAATTTTTTGTAATAATTCATCAATTCAAGGTATACTCTTACTCTGTTCTTACTATATATTTGATCCATTTTATATCTATCCACTTGCCCATATGATGGATATTTCTCTCCATGTTTAGGAAGTTGTTTTGTTGGTTTTTGATGGGTTGGTTATGGAATGGAATCCTTGGGTTGATGCAGTCCTTGAGGGAGAGGCGTTTAGGATCCACATTGTTGTCCCATTCTTGTATAAATGACATTTACACCCTTTTGTGGTAGATGACTAATTTATTCACTTTTTATTTGCATACGATCGTAGAGATGGCATTTTTTGTCCCTTGAATCGTAAAAGAATTTATCCAAGATAATTACATGGACCAGAATATAGAATTGGTATCAATCTCATGGAAATGGTTTTTCTTGTACAATGTTAATGGGTTTCCTCTTGATTTTATAGATAGTGTAGTGTCTATGATATTGTTATTTTTATTGGTTTGGAATGATCAATTAGTATATAAAATAAATATATAATTGTTGGATAATTAATGTCTAAAACATTAAAGGGGGATGTTTCATATATTAAGTTTTCATTTGACATTGATGATAATAAATTTATGAATGTATGAATGTCTAACTGAATTAGCTAATAAACATGAATCATGATGATTCTTGTAGATAAAATAATTAATTTCATGTTAAATTAATTGATTAATTAATTTATGATAGCTTATTATAGATTTTTTCTTAGGTTTTTGGTGTTTAGAACCAATAAATAATGAATCATATATTTCATGATCGAATAAGAATCATTTTTATGATAAAATATAATCCCTTTTTAGGACATCAGTCCCCCATTTTCTTTTGAATACCAGGTTCCATGTGCTTAGGAGTTGTGAGATCTCACTGTTTGTAAAGGATAGATTCCTTGTTTTTGGGACAAGAGCCTAGTTTCTTTGTTTGTTTCATGCATCTTGTGATGTAATATTTGGATAACTGATTTTTTAGGGTCGTTATTGTATGAGGGGAGATGAGGACACGTTTGGGATGTGAGCCTAGGATGGTTGGGATTGGAGTGTTATTTTTGTATGTGGGGGGGGGAGGCCCGATTATTGTGGAAACAATTGATTCTTGTGACGGTGAGATGCATCAGGATATGAATGTGGTTGTTGGGAGGAAACTAGGGATGAAGGAACGAGTAGAATCTGGGCCTACCCGTTGATATGGAATGCGGATGGTTGTTTGAATTTTTTTGGATAATGTCTAGTTTGTTATTTACCTTATTTACATTCCCCACATCATGTGGTAGATGAATGTGCTTGCTTGATTAATTTTTTCTATCTTGGTATGTTTTCCTACAATACCCAGTAATGTGTAAAGTAATAATTTTAATAAATTATAAAATGATTAACCAATGGGGTTGGAGCTTGCTTGGATACAATTATTTGGTTATAATTCCAAGAACTCGTGGACTTGGTTTTCTTATGTCGAGAGGGTATGAAACTTTTCTGTAATTCCAAAATAATGTTCATTGAAAAAGGAATATGGTTAACAAATGGTAAATCAAATAATTTATGTAAATTTGAGTAGATGAAAAGGAATTGATTAACATAATGTTTCTAGTTAAATGGTTATGTGCCTATAGGATATCTAGTCCTAACAGTGGCATCTTAGAGTCTGAGAGAAATTATATACAATTGATTCATAAACTAGGTTATTCCCATTGTGTGGTTTTGAGGTGTATTATATCCTATAATTTATGTCTTTTTATATGACACACCACCCTGTTAGTTATGGTAACTGACACTCTAGTTATTCTGAGCCTTGGGGACGTTTTCCCAACATCTTGGAGGGAGGATGGATGGTTGACTACCCTATTTGACCTCGATCTCTTTTCATGGTAGTTACATGTGTTGATATGCATGGAGTTTATTTTTCCCCATATATGTTTATTTATGATTATAATGGCTTATCATTATTTTCACTCAAATGTATCCTGTATAATGATTCCTAATGACTAATATAGGAATAATGTGTTTTGGATTTTATAGTTTGAGGGTCCTTACTCTGTGTATGGACTGTTATGGATTTATGTATAAAATCTAATTTTTGATATAGGTTATGAGGTTTTTATTTTCTCTAATATAATTCAGGGTAACTTTTTGTTATGTGTATTTTGTGGTGTGGTGCATGAGGGGAACTGGGTGGTTCATAGGTGAGGTTTCTAAATGCTAGCCATTTGGAGAGAGCTTCTCAGAACGTGTGATGTTAGGGTAGAGTATAAAACCAGTATAGAAGTGATAATAGGTCCCCATTGATATTATTTAATGTATTTTATACTCTTCAATGTAATACAGAGTTATATTCATCTTGGTGATATTGGGAACTTAATATTCCTTTTTAGGTGATGAGTTAGATTCACTTATTGTTCACTATGTTTTAACATGCTTTATTTATCTTTTTCATGGGAGGATTCGGGGAGGATCTTTCTGGGTATACTGTTCTACTCACCCAAAGTATATACAAACATTTTCTGTGCCAGTTGGGGAATGTTTTAGATCAGGAATGTTGCTAATAGTTTGTGGATTATGAGTAGCTATTTGTCCTCATTGTCACTATCATCATTACATTCTTTTAGTACATGGATATTACCCTTTATTTTTAGTAGTTCATTCATGTAATTACATAATTTCACTTGGGTTTTCATGTATATTTTACTCGGTGTATGAGGTGGTTGGTGAATTTCTTATATCGCTCTTAAGTATGGGTTCTCTTATAAGGAAATGGCTCTTATCCATATCTTTACTATACACTCAGTGTAAGTCACCAACCCAGGGCCTACTAGAGGTGGGACTATGGTGTCATTATCTCCCTTCTCCCAAAATCATCCAAGGAGTGGTACACATTATGTTGAGGGGGTCAAGACATGGAATGTTTAATAGAAAATATATTCAAACCCTATTTGGGAAAATACGCATATGGAGAAATGAAAAATGGTTTAATCAAATTTAATGTACCATTTCAAATCATTTGAATATAGTACAATATAGATAAATCAATTAAATTTAAAATCAATTAAAATATTTAACCATTTTGTATTCCAAAAAACTAATAAAAATTAGTTATCATTATAATATGTATAGTTTGGAATAACAAGAAAAAATAGAAACATCATCCCTCAAAAAAAGAAAATAAATAATGAGGCATGAGATGAAATATCTTCACTCGAATAAATGATTGGTAACTAAATATATGAAGCAACAACCACTAGTCAAAAATAATAAAGATAATAAAAATCATGGGAATTATTGAACACAACTAAGGTAATGGAAATATATGATTCACTTTTTCTATTCTATATGAAACTAATTATATCCACTCATAAATTAAAATATCGGGTTCTTAATAGGCCACTGATTGTAAATGTATTAAATTACTATTGGTAATAATATCACAGCATCTTTTTGATAGGGTTCTGTAATCCAATTTTATATGGAGTGTGTAAATTTCTATCTGTACATTCCCTCTAATTTTGTTCCTATGTAACTGGTGTCCAATGACAGACCAATGTGAATGAGTAATTCCAACCCTATAATCAAAAATATAAACTCTAATTGATATATAAAAACAATAACCATGTATCATAACACTTTATTACCTTTAAATAACCTTCATAGTAGTAATTGCATTCTTATCAAGGAATAAAATATCTAATCTGAATCCCCTATATTGTATAATTTCATCAGCCAGATAATATAAACATAAAGTTATATATTTTTCAATATAACATAAGGGAAAAAATTCTTGGAAATACATATATATTATGAAACACCCATATAATTAAATAAAAAATTTTCCCCTGGTAATTTATTTTTAAAAGATATGTCATGTGGTTATATCTTTCTTACCAAAATTTGAAACTAAAAATTTAAATTCCTATTAAAATATAAAAATATTTCAAAAAAATAACTCAACAACATTCATGTCCAAATATGAATGAAATTTCAACAACTAATATTAAAAAATGAATAAAATAGACGACCAATTTAGAAAAAAATACCTCCATTAGTTTGAGAATCCCTTCATCAACAAATATATTATTTCCTACAATTATCAAAATCAATAATAAAACGACCCTTTTATAATAAGTTATTACTTATAAATATCACATGAGGTATCTTAAGAAACACTAATAGGATATCATATTTCCACATTCCTTTAATATGTACACCGAATAGATTTAATATAGAAATGAAATCATAGATTTAAATTTAATGAATTATGCAGGGGAATAAACCATAACCAATGATTCAAATATCACTCTCATTATAATATAATCATTCCCCTATTTATGAGACCCTAAATAATCAATATATAAACAAAACGTAAGAAATTTAACATCCAAAAAATGACCCCACAATGGAATAATCTATATTACACCACATGATTGATTAATATAGTTGAGCTAGTATAAAAAATCAATGGGATGTGTGTAACGACCCTAAATTTTATTAATGAAAATTCAACTTGTTATAATTAAATTTATTATTTTTGTAAAATGGTTTTATAAAACAAATTCACTTCCTTGGTTTTATGATTTTTTTATTTTAAAATAACGTTATGAATTTTTGCCATTTCTAATAAAGTTGTTTAATAGTGATCAAATGATTAGTATACATATAAGGCCTTACCAAATCCAATTTACTCAAATAATGGAAGAAATGGCCTCATCTAGTATAATTTCTCTATTCAAAGCCCATTTTTTGGAGCTCAGAAAGGATGTAACATCATTGGACTTCAATCATGAACAATCACAACCTGAGCATCAGCACGGTAAGCTTGAACAGAATCGCTAATGGGATAATTTGAAGTTAGTAGAGATTATCACCCAAGAGATGCTATTTGAATCACCCCAAGAGTTTGTCACCATCACAAACATTACCCTTAGGTCATAAGTAGGTGTTATAAGAAGTTAGGTAATAAGACTATATAACTATGATTATGTGCATTATTTTATTTATAGAATAAATAATATACATTAATTTTTTTATTTCTATATTGTAAATAGTTTTTAATGCACAAATAGTATTTATAGTTAATTTCCAATTAAGAAATGTATTTTGATGAATTAATTTACTTTGGAATTAAATAATATTTTTAAAAAATATTATTACTAAATCAATATTTATTAAATATAAATTATTGAATATTTTTTATACAATTGAAATTTTAATGAAGGTTAGAATGTTTTTTTAAAACCCATGAACTTTCTATAAATGTTAGCTTTTATTTTAAAAGTAAAAAATTAACATATTTAGAAAATAATTTATATAAAATGAATATTATAATTAGATTCAAGACATTTAAATTATCTAATAGTGAAATTTTTATAATATTATGAGTTAGTCTAATTTTTTGGATGAAAATTAAATAACATTTAAATAAATAATGTTTTCATGGCATCATAATTACCCAAAAGTGATGCAATAAAATACAATAAAAGGTAAATTCCTCCAATATATGTTTTAACTTTAAAAATGTGTTTTTAGATTTTTTTATTAATTTTCTGGTGCCTTAGTGGACCTTCCAAGACTTATAAAATATTTCAATATTTTAAAATGGTTTACTTGAGAATGTGACTCACCTCAACATAAGCAAGACTAATATTTTAATAATTTTCGACATTTTTCTTTATAAAATAATGTTTTCACTCTACTTTTCCAAAAACCATGGGAAACATCATCGGTTGGTTTGTGGTTTTTAATATTGAATTATATAGATTCCAAAACCTATGTTTGTAAAATATTATAGAATTCCTCTCTCTTTTCCTATATAATCCCACCCAATATCCCACTAATATTCACTAAAAACCATTTTATCATATCCCTACTCATCCCTCGTCTCTCTAAAATATTTCCATGTTTCACCAAGCTCTCAATAAGCCCATAATCATGCTATTTAAGTTACACACTCAATTCAATACAACTAAAATTGACATTAATGGATGTTTTTTAGCGGTAGCTTTGGGATCTGCCGCTAAACCCTTTTTAAAAATGGTTTCGCAGGTGGTTTATAATAAACTGTCGTGAAACAATTTTTTCAATGTCGACGCTCCCCCCCTACCCCCCCTTCTCACCCTCGTAACCCCACTTCCCATAGACCCCCACTTCCCCCACGATCCAGACCCCCCGTGACCCTGGTGACACCGCGACCCTGGCGACCCTGTGACCTCAACGACCCTGGCCCCCTGCGACCCCAGTGACCCCGTGACCCCGACGACCCCACTTCCCCCAGCCCCACGCGACCCCGACAACCAATACGATCCCTAAGGATTTAATTCTAGTAATTTTACCTCAATTATTGTCTCCTTATACTATAAATTATGAAGATTAATGGTTGATTTTCCATTCAATTCATTAAACATACACATTACCCATGTTTAATATGTTATCATTGATAGAATGTCTTATTATCACATTGTTATTATTTATGTTTAATCCCTACCAACTATTTCAACTACTTAAGGTGTTCAATTGGAATCTCCCTAGGTATTGTGCATTCTTGGGTTACCAACCCACATTCTATGTTTTTTTTTCTTGAATCATAATTGTAATGACTATACTGAATTTTATGAGAAGGGTGTCTTGAGACCATATCACATGTTTCTCCATAAAAATGGATACTCCCTTGTTAAAATATAATGCTGATAGATCATAAGGCCTACATGACTATAAAGAATAATGACACATAGGTATGGAGTTCCTTATACTTTTGATACTTGATCGTGGATTCCATCAAACATGTGTTACTCTTGCATAGCATCCCTTATATGTGTGGTACTCAGGTATTTTTTCCCTTATACTTGTGACACCCGAGCATGGTCTCCCTAATACTTAGAATAATTAGTCCTTGAATCCCTTATACTTGTAATACATGGTAATCACATCCCTAATTATAGTATTACTAAGGTCTGGAGTACCTCATACTTGTAATATATGGTCATGGAATCCCTTATAATTTTAGTACATTTTCTTGGAATCCCCTAATACCATATGAGACTCTAGTGACTTTATTGGGATGCCTGAGTAATAACTCATGTCAAGGATTGTTACTCATAAGTTGTAATATTTTATTTTTAGTAAAATGGAATGTTGTAGTGTTTCTCCCTTAGAATCCATAATTTCAATCCAAAAAACATAAAATAGAAGTGTTCTTTCATACTGCCATTTACTGTACTTTGCATAAATTTCCTTTGTGTTATGAGGTGAATGGTATTAAATTAATTATAAATAATTATAGTGGTTTGGATGAATATAATTCTTCCATATATGTGAATATAATGTTTAGATAGAATTCCTTCTAGGTTCTATTTTCATCTATTTGATTCTGATTATCTTATTATGTTGTCTTGGAGGATAGTACCAACACCCCACATTTCATCTCTAAATTCCCCAAATGATTCTACTATGAAACTTCAAACACCAAGCCCAAGCACATCAACTAGTCTTCAAATACCCTAGTTTGATCCCCAAACCACATCAGCCGCATCTTGAACAACATTTCTGATGTGGTCTCCACCTTACCACATCAATTTCTATCCAACAACACTAGTAAGTCCTTCTCTAGATGAATTATACCAAAGGCGCTCAACCCCACCCACCAATGCACCATCATATCCTGGCCATGATGCCTTGAAACTCAAGGAATAACATAAACGTTCAATGCCCACACCAAAGTCTGAATATGACTCTTAGTTCAACTCCATGGTCAAATCCTCGGTCGTCCCATTTAATGATAATTCTCTACTCATGAGCACTAACACATATTTCATCCAAATAACCCTCAAGTCACACCACAAATCTTTTCTATGTGAATACACCAAAGAGAGGTCTAGGAATTCAATCGACACAAGGTTTGTAGAACCTCAAAACCTAATCCCCCAAGTTATTTCATCATGAATTTCCATGGAAACCACCACTTATCATGCCCCAAGACTACCATCCCTCACGTGGTTCTTGCCACTCCAAGGAACAAAAAATGAATTCATCCAAATCTAAGGCTCTGACCCCCACGACCTGACGACCCCGGCGACACCGCGACCCCGGAAACCCCGCTTCACCCGGCCCCCTCCGATCATGCGACCCTAGAGACCCTGGCCCTCGGAGACCCTGACAACCCTAAGACCCCAGCAACCACGCTTCCCCCATCCCCCCGTGACCCTACGTCCCCAGCGACCCCGCTTCCCTCGGCCCCACACGACCCTGGTTATCCCTCTGTTTCCCTTGTTTCCAACTTCGGGCATGTATCACATGGGATTTGGGGTTTTGGATCTATTTTCTTGTAACACCCCAAGCATCCATGATATGTTTACTTTTGAATAAAGCAATATCTTTCATTGTACGCAACTTCGAGACTCTAACACACTACGACCAATCAAAGTAGTCGTTATGAATAGTAATACCCACTTTTTGAAATTTTATAAATTTTATCACCCAAAATGGAATTCATTTTAGCATTCTAATTATTGAAATTAGCCTAGGGTAAAATTTTTGTACTTTTCGGATAACTTTTATATTTTGATGAATAGTGAAAATTACTAAATTTTAATTAAAAACAACTTTTTTAATATAAATAATTAATAGTGATAAATTATGAATTTGAGTGGTTTTAAAGTATATTTAGAATATATTTTTATTATTTAATACAATCTTGGTCATTGGACATAATTTTACAATTAAACTGGACACAAACAAGTGTCAAACTTTTGATGGTTATTATTTCTTAAAAACACGTTTTTTGTTTTGACAGCAGGAATTAATTTTAAATTAATTTCTGCCCCTTCTGTGTTTTGAATTTTGAATAATGGACTGGATATTTTGAATTAGGATGTCTAAATTGTTTAAATAGGTAACTTTTATTTTTAGAAATTTTGAATAATTATTTCGGTAAATATTTTATTTACCCTGGTTAAAGTGTAAATCCGATAAATAAGGGTAAAAAAATAATATTATAATAATAATAAATTACCGTAAAACATGACTTAACCCTATTGGTTGATACATTTCTGACCATGGGCATATTTGGGTCGATTTTGGAACCCCATGGATCCACTTGTATGTGATAATGACACTTTATATTAATTAAGTTAATGTAAATACAATATAACATAAGAATATATATTATAGAAAAACAATTTTTCCATAGGGTTATATATATTATATTTTTGACTATAAATATTTATGAGAAAGATAAAACGATTTCCTACATAATGGTATTTTATTTATAATTTTTAGACATTCAAAAATTAAAAAAATATATGACACAATAATGATGCAATATTTTCCTTATTAATGAATGAATCAAGTAATTGGTATTATAAATGTTAAAATAAATATAATTTGAAATTTTTGATGACATACAAGAATTTTATTGGTTAACATGACATGTTAGGATTTCGTAAATTAATTTTATTCAAATTAATAATGTTTTTAGGACTTTAACAAAAATAAATTATTAAATATTGTCAAAATTGATATAAAAGAGTTTTAAAAAATATATATTATATTATTAATTGATATTATATTCTTAAAAATATAAGGCTCGGTCGAAGGACTTATATAATAATAGGTGTATCATTAATGGACCACTTGGGGGTCTCTTGGATGTATATAGTATGTTTATTAACTATATATTATAAAAATACAAAGTGACATGGTAAGTGTTACACTAATTAACAGAGTTAAAACTAACGGATAAGGTTAATATAATGGCCCAAACATGTCTAAAATCAATTAGTTGAAAGTATTTTGACCCATACCAACCTTATACTTTGAATAATAAACTTTTGAGCCATTATAAACCGAATATGAATTTATAATAAATTAATACTTTAAGTTTTTTCTAAAGAGACCCTCCTCCCCCTTATAAAAGGACACCAATTCTAACCAATTCTGTACACCTTCAAAGCCTATTGGTTCGGCCAAAACCTGCCCAAATACTCTACCAACTTATCTCACTTAAACATAGAGGACTTATTTTGATTGTAATGTCTACCTAAGGATCCCTTTTGATCAAATCAAAAGGATGAACCCGAAGAAGAGGTAATGTTTTCACCACCCTTTTTCAAGTTCATTTCTTCTTCAACTTCTTCTTTATTTTTATTTCCTTTATAAAATAATAACTCTAGTATCCTCTATATAATTTGATGTTATTATAAATATGGTACAACCATATTCAGTATTCTATCCATCATTTGAATTACATGTCACCGTACGTGCATACGTACGACGTGTCGTCTCCACGTCGTGGTGTAATTGTTATTCAAAATATTATTATTTGGATGGGTATAATAATGATTTGTAATTCATGTAAATAATAAATATAACATGATAATGATTCTGTATATATGATATACCATCCAATTTTATATTATTTTAATATCAAAAGAATGATATTGTCGCTCGTGCGTACGTACGGACTACCATCTCCATGAACGCGATGAGATTCATTCCTCATCGTATCCATTCAAGTCTAATTCAAATTTTATGATTAAAAATAATTTTTAAGGACTTGATATCATTCTGGAAATTAATAATATAAAAACCTATCCATAACAAACATGTCTTATATAACAAAACATATAAAATAAAACGAGTAAGTTAACACCTGAAACGACGATAATACAAAGATATTATTAACAAAGCAGTGTTAAAAGATCATATATGATGTCATATTAATGTATATGATTCTTCCATAACATAATAAAAATTATTTACCCATTATACAGGAGGTTAACCTACCCTCAACGAAGGAAAATTACAAGGTAAGGGGTTTTCAACTCACTCTTTATTCTCGTGAGATTCTTGCCATATTGCCGCTATTACCTTTTGTGTGGTGTATGTACTGCCCATAATTGTATTATTTATGTAATACAAATTAATTTATGTGTATTTACATATTAATTGTATGAAACCTCTTTCATGTGGTGTATGTTTCGTAAGTTACCATATTGGTAAGGGTTTATTTCACAATCTCTACATTATCCATGGTTGTTTATACGTAACTATATACTGGGGACTCTTTATCATCCACATCCATGTTTCTTAAAAATGTTTTTCAAAACATTCCTAATATTTTACAAAAAATGGGTTAAAGTCATTTATACCATTTTTTGACTTTTTATAAGAAGGTTATAAAAGAATCTTTCATTCGTTTTCCAAACAAGGTCATTTTTAACCTTTTCGATAAAATTAAGTTAAGAATGTATTTTTTTAACTTATACGGCAGGTGCGGTTATTCTCCACCGTTATTACACCTTTTAAGCTTCCCTTACAAGATTATAAGAATATTTTCAAAGTAAATGTTTTCTTTTCTAATTATGTGACTTTTAAATGATATCAAAAAAAGAGATATTTCTCATAAATAGTTTTGATTTCATCTATGTCAACATCCTTTGATAAATTTTACACTTGTTTGAAGTTGATTTTTTATGATACAAATATTTCATATTGTATTTAAGGATTTGTGATATGTTTAACTATGGATGAGTAATTTTTATTCCATTATTGGCTTATGATTAATGTTTTGGAATTTTGTATGCTTGTTTTAATACGAATTTTTATGTCATATTTCAGCCTCTTCTTAAGGTGAATATGTTGGACTAGTATGTTCTGGGTTGGGGACCATTTAAAGTAAGCCCTCTGGGTTGGGGTCCAGTTATAGCAGCCCCTCTGTGATGGTGTCCAGTTATTAGAGGCACTCCGGGTTAGTGTCCGGTTATTAGAGGCACTCCGGGTTGGTGTCAGGTTATTAGAGGCACTCCGGGTTTGTGTCCGATTATTAGAGACACCCCAGGTTAGTTTCCGGTTACAGAGGCTCTCTGGGTTGGGTTCTCGTTACAGTTATCTCTTAGGTATTGGCACAAGGCCTTGATAAAGAAATTATAGTTCGGCATTATGCATTCCCTTATTATGAAAGTGGTTATTGATTTTGCGTGTGATTATTCGATTAGTAGAATATCCACGTGAATAATTAAATGGAATTAATTAATTTTAACTTTTCCATATTATGATGAAGTTCAAGTTTAAAAGGCTTTTGTTTTCTTTATACATTGCCTTAAATGTTTATGCTTATTTATGAATGTTTCTGTTGTATTGTTATCCTTACTGAGCATCTATACTCACCCCTTTGTATGTATTATTTTTCCCAGGATTATAAGAAGTAATTTATGAATGACCTGTAGGGATAGTATGAGGAGATATTAAGATAATATGGTTTTGTTGTTTTTTTTACATTATGATGTAATGTAAGACTTATGAATATATCTTGTGTTTCCATGAATACTAAACTAATCGGTCTTTCGAGACATTATATTTTGTGAAAATGCAAATTTTATGTAATAATGCACCAACTCTAGGTAACTTGGGTCAGGGTATTACAGTTGGTATCATAGGAAGCTTTGTACAAACTTTGGAAGCTAGATTTAGATAAAATCTGATTAGAGCACATACACCTAAGATGGACTTTGAGGATTACAATAGAGGAACTTCCTAGAATTTTGGTATTGTAGAGATTTTGTGGGTTTTCTGAGCAATACATCCCTGTCTTGATACGAGCAGGTAGAGGTGGCTCTGGCACAAATTTACCTAGGGGTAAAACCCAAAAGACACCGCTTTGAGCTAAACACGAACGGGAACAGGTGCACGACAACAGGTCTTGCTACACTCTTGGTTACGGCACTCCCGAGGGATAGGCTTAGGATAATTCTCATTTTATTTACAAATCATTATGAAGGGTTTAGGAGTATATACATCTTCAAAGAAAACATTTTTTTATGATTATGGATTATATCGATAAATAGATGAATTTTTGTTAAGTGTTTTACAAGTATGAGATTATATATTTTGATTCATAAACTAGTCTATTTTATGTCATTATTTAGAAATGGTGCCTGGTGGAAGGAATGGAAACTGTATCAATTCACGTACTCCATGTAGGGATTTTCCTCCTGCTCAACATAATTATAGTGGATCTGGTGATGCAACTTGTGCTGATCATCTAATCACCATACTGGGACAACTCACCCACGTTATGAATAATAACCTTACCCATATGGAGCACCCTGATCCGTAGCATGGAGGATCAATGTTAGATCGCTTCATGAGGCAACAACCACAAAAATTCAATGGGAGTACAAATCCCTTAGTAGATGAGCAATGGATAAATTTCATAGAGAAAACATTCCATGCCTTGGGGAGTAGTGAAAGGGAAAAAGTTATCATGGCAGTTTACCGCCTCACTGAAGATTTTGAACAATGGTGGTAATTGAATCGAAACTTAGGGGAAGATGACGAAGTGTCAAGTATGGAATATAGGGAGTTCAAGGAGCTTTTCTTATAAAAATACTTTTCTCGTGACCATCGAGGATATATGGAAAGGAAATTTCTGAGTCTATGACAAAAGTATGATGAGAATGTCCCATGGTATGTGGCTAACTTTACAAGGTTAGCAAGGTATCTTTGGAGATTATATACGTAACCCAAGAAGTAATATTGATCGTCTCTTTTATGGGTTAAAACCATTTCTTCGTCAAGAATTGATCTCATAATCCTTCTCTTCATTCGAACACATTGTCTCATGTTCTATCAAGACAGAAAAGGAATTATCTAAATCTTATAACAATAAAGTAAAGCAAGGGAAGAAGAGAACGATGGAGCAAGAGATAGATAAAGGGAAAAATGGAAAAAAGGATTTTCCATTATGTGAAAATTGTGGGAAGAAACACCCCGGTACTTGCCTACAAGGAATGGGAGTTTGTTACAAATGTGGAGAAAAAGGTCACCAGACTCGTGATTGCAAGGTAAAGAAGGAGGTTGTTAATGTTAAATGATACAATTGTATAGAAAAGGGAATTATTCAAATGAATGTCCTAAGTGTTAGGGAAACTTACCTTAGAAAAGGCCAAGGGATCAAGCCCAAGCTTATTATGTTACTACAGTTGAAGTGGAATGATTAATGTATTTGTATTTTTGGACTCAATGATTATATTCTGGTTATGAGAAAAATGTTATATATATAAGGATTCTACTGCTGTACTTTTTGTTTTCATTAAGTTTGTAATATGACTAAGGTAATCATATTTTCAGTATGTGCCAATAAGAGAAACATTACTCTGTTTGGAGAATCTGATGTTGCGATTGATTTTTGAATTTAGATACCTTTTATAGAGAGTTTGGACATAGGTACTTTGGATAACTATAATGTTTTGAAATGGATTAAGTTGAACTTTTGATAGTATTGTTCAAGGTTAAAAAATTTATTATGATTATTTTTTGAATATTATGATACTATAGTTTTAGGAAAAGGACAACCTGCAGGTCAGGTGATAACCCGTCGTGTCGGACAAAGCTGCAGGAATCGAACCAACAACTATAGTGTGACAGTCCTTTATTACCTACCACTCGCCTACTGAAATTCCCTGTTTATTACAAAATATTTGTTTATCATAATGGAATGTGGCAATGATTGGAACCTTATTCTATTATAATAAATATAATATTTTTGAGTTCTATTATATTTTGGAGTGAAAGTCGAGTTTGTGGTAGAAATTAATTGAAGGATGAAAACTCTAATTGTCAAGATGTATATATATATTTATCTTATTCTATGAAGAAATTAATTTTTTTAGGAAGGGATATTAAGACCAAAAATGTGTTATCCTTATACCTTATGTTTTTTTAGAACTGATGATATTTTAAATCATCATAGATTGATGGCTTTGAAGCCCTCAATTCTACACTTGTTTGTGATTGATGACCTTAATCACTCCCTATAAATATTTATTTTTTTCTTGTAATTAAGTTTCTATAATTTCCACCTATGATCTCATATTCGAAACCCTAATTTGGTTGTGACATTATCACTTCCCTTTCCCTCTTATTAAAACTAAATTTTATTAACCCTATTTTTGATATGGGTTTTCTACAAAGGTATTTTCTATTTTCAAACTTTTATTTTCAACGAAAAATTTCAAATTGAGAGGATGAAATTATTTGAAGGAGGGGATAATGTAACACCCTATGTTTCCATGATATGTTTCCTTTTGAATAAAGAAATAGCTTGCATTGTACGCAACTTCGAGACTCTAACACATCGCGACCAATCAATGTAGCTGTTATGAATAGTAATACCCACTTTTTGAAATTTTATAAATTTTAACTCTCAAAATGGCCTTCATTTTATGATTCAAAATATCGAAATTAGACTAGGGTAAAATTTTAGTACTTTTCGGATAACTTTTATATTTTGATGAATAGTGAAAATTACTAAATTTTAATTAAAAACAACTTGTTTAATCAAAATAATTAATAGTTATATATTATGAATTTGAGTGGTTTTAAAGTATATTTATAATATATTTTTACGATTTAATACAAAGTTGGTCATTGGACATAATTTTACAATTAAACCGGACATAAACAAGTGTCAATCTTTTGATAGTTATTATTTCATAAAAACAATGTTTTTGTTTTGACAACGAGAATTAATTTTAAATTAATTTCTACTACTTCTGTGTTTTGAATTTGTAAAAATGGACTCCATATTTGGAATTAGGATTTCCAAATTGTGTAAATAGGTAACTTTTATTTTTATACATTTTGAATAATTATTTCGGTAAATATTTTATTTACCATGGTTAAAGGGTAAAACCAGTAAATAAGGGTAAAAAATAATATTATAATTATAAAAAATTAACCTAAAACGTGTCTTAACCATATTGGCTGATACAGGTCCGACCAGGGGCATCTTTGGGTCGATTTTGGGACCCCATTGATCCACTTGTATGTGATAATGACACTTTATATTAATTAAGTTAAAGTAAATACAAAATAACATAAGCATATATCTTTTAGAAAAACAATTTTTACCTGGGGTTATATATATTATATTCTCGACTATAAATATTCATTATAAATATAAAAATATTCCCTACATAATTGTATTTTATTTATAATTGTTAGACATTGAAAACATAAAAATATATATGACACAATAATGATGCAATATTTTCCTTATTAATAAAAGAATCAAATAATTGGTATTATAAATGTTAAAATAAATATAATTTTAATTTTTTGATGACATGCACGAATTTTATTGGTTACTATGATATGTTAGTATTTATGAAATGAATTTGATTCGAATTAATAATGTTGTTATGACTTTAAAAAAATTAATTATTTGATATTGTCAAAATTGACATAAAAGAGTTTTTAAAATAAATATTATATTATTAATTGATATTATATTCTTAAAAATATAAGGTTAGTCCAAATGACTTATATAATGATAGGCGTATCATTAATGGACCACTATGGGGTATCTTTGAGGTATATAGTATGTTTATTAACTATATATTATAAAAATACAAAGTGACATGGTAAGTGTTAAACTAATTAACCAAGAGTTAAAACTAAATGATAATGTTAATATAATGACCCAAACCTGCCTAAAATCTATTGGTTCAAAGGTTTTAGACCCATCCCCACCTTAGAAATTTAATAATAAACTTTGGAGCCATTAGAAACCGAATATGAATTTATTATAAATTAATACATTAAGTTTTTTCTAAAGTGCCCCTCCTCCCCCTTATAAAAGGACACCACTTCTAACCAATTTTTCACACCTTCAAAGCCTTTTGGTTCTGTCAACCCATGCCCAAATACTCTCCCAACATCCCTAAATTTAACCTAGAGGCATTATATTGATCATAAATCCATCCTACGGATCCCTTTTGAACAAATCAAAAGGAAGAACCCGAAGAAGAGGTAATGTTTTCACCACCCTTTTTCAAGTTCATTTCTTCTTCAACTTCTTCTTTCATTGTTATTTACTTTCTAAAATAATAACTTCATTATATTATATATACAATTATGTTATTATAAATATGGTACAACCATATTCAGTATTCTATCCATCCTTTGAATGACATGTCACCACACGTGCGTACATACGGTTTACCGTCTCCATGTCATGGTGTAATTGTTATACAAAATATTATTATTTGTATGGGTATAATAATGATGTGTAATTCATGTAAATAATAAATATAACATGGTAATTATTCTGTATATATGATATACCTTCCAAATATATATTATTTTAAAATCAAAATAATGATATTGTCACTTGTGCGTACGTACGGACTACCGTCTCCTCAAACGTGATGAGATTCATTCCCCATCATATCCATTCAAGTCTAATTATAATTTGATGATTAAAAATAATTTTTAAGGACTTGATATCATTATGGATATGAATAATATACAAACCTATCCCTAACAGACATGTCTTATATAACAAAACATATAAAATAAAACGAGTATGTTAACACCCGAAACGACGATAATACAATGATATTATTAACAAAGCAGTCTTAAAATGTCATATATGATATCATATTAATGTATATGATTCTATATAACATAATAAAAATCATTTAACCATTATACAGTAGGTTAACCAAACCTCAACAAAGTAAAAGTACAAGGTAAGGGGTTTTCATCCCACTCCTTATTCCCGTGAGATTCATGCCTTATTGCCACTATTACCTTTTGTGTGGTGTATGTACTGCGCATAATTGTATTCTTTGTGTAACACACTTTAATTTATGTGTATTTACATATTCATTGTATGATACCTCTTTCATGCGGTGTATGTTTCGTAAGTTACCAAATTGGTAAGGGTTTATTTCACAATCTCTTCATTATCCGAGGATGTTTATATGTAATTATCTACTGGGACCTCTTTATCATCCACATCCATGTTTCTTAAAAATGTTTTTCAAAACATTCCTACTATTTTATAGAATATGGGTTAATGTCATTTATACCCTTGTTTGACTTTTTATAAGAAGTTTATAAAGGAATCTTTCCATCGTTTTCCAAACAAGGTCATTTTTAACCTTTTCCACAAAATTAAGTTAAGAATGTATTTGTTTAGCTTATACAGTAGGTGAGGTTATTCTCTACCATTATTACAAATTTCAAGCATCCCTTAAAATCTTATAAGAATATTTTAAAATTAAATGTTTTCTTTTGTAATTATGGGACATTTAAATGATTTCAAAAAAGAGATATTTCTCTCAAATAGTTTTGATTTCATCTATGTCAACATCCTTTGATAAATTTTACACTTGTTTGAAGTTGATTTATTATGATACAAATATTCCATATTGTATTTGAGGTTTTGTGATATGTTTGACTATGGATGAGTCATTTTTATTCCATTAATGGATTATGATTAATGTTTTGGAATTTCCTATGCTAGTTTTAATACATATGTTTATGTTATATTTCATCCTCTTCTTAGGATGAATGTGTGGGACTAGTATGTTCTGTGTTGGTGATCGGTAAAAGTAATCCCTCTAGGTTGGGGTCTGGTTACAGCAGACCCTCCGGGTTGGTGTCTGGTTATTAGAGGCACTCTGGGTCAGTGTCCGGTTATTAGAGGCACTTAGGGTTGGTTTTCGCTTATTAGAGGCACTCTAGGTTGGTGTCCTGTTATTAGAGGCACTGAAGGTTCGAGTCTGGTTAGAGAGTCTCTCTGGGTTGGGTTCCAGTTACAATTATCCCTTAGATCCTGGCGCGAGGCCTTGACAAAGAAATTAAATTTCGACATTATGAATTCCCTTGTTATGAAAGTGGTTAATGATATTTCAAGTGATTATACGATTAGTAGAATATTCTTGTGAATAATTAAATAGCATTATTTCATTTTATATTTGTCATATTATGATGAAGTTCTTGTTTAAAAGGATTTTGTTTTAGTTATACATTGCCTTAAATGTTTATTCTTATTTATGAAAGTTTCCACTCTATTGTTATCCATATTGAGCATCAGAGCTCACCCCTTTCTATGTCTTATTTTTTCTAGGATTCCAAGAAATAATTTATGAATGGCCTGCAGGGATAGAATGGGGAGATATGAAGACAAGATGTTGTTGTAGTTTTTTTTTACTTTATGATGTAATGTAAGAATTATGAATATATATATAGTGTTCCCAAGACTACTAATCTAATCAGTCTTTCAAGACTTTATCTTTTGTGATCATGCCAATGTTATGTAATAATGCACCGACTCTGGGTAACCAGGGTCGGGGAGTTACATTTCTCATTAATATTACTGAGTTTACCTCATACTCATCCTCACCATATGATGTGAAACTACGTATTGAACTTATTTACCACATGTAATTAAACATTACAATATATAACCCCTTCTGATGACTTTAAACAATGAGATACCTTAGTCCATTCTTATGTGGATGTGTCTTCCCTTATGTTGATTTTATTATACCTAGTGGTGTGGTGTTTTGTATATGTATTTATCCTATATGATTTCCCATATGGTGTTGTACTTCTCAATTTTTATTCCCATTATGCATTGTATACATTTTAATGGTTCCTTTATATATATTATAGGTATTTTTGGTTATTTTTCATATTGATGATGCATATATATTAATGGTTATTATAGGATATGACCTCAGTTATTATAGGATATGTCCTCCTATATTATTTTATAGTCATACTCAGTTTTTTCACTATACCCTGGCCTATTGGAGTTAGGATTTGGTTGACACACTTAGTTTATCATCATCCTAGTTTTGGACTCTATGGGGTAGGTCATGTTAGGGTGCAATTAGATTGGTTCAAGTCCTAGGAATAGATTTTTGAGTTATTAATCAAATGAGGAATAGTTTAGGAATTTAATGTTGTGATTTCTTGGGGTTTTGTATTATAGTTATCATACCAATGAGGCTAGAGTAGTTGTGGGTGTAAATGTATCCTTTCACTGAGACATTTGTAACATGTTAGTCAAAAAAACTCTCTAAATCATCATATATATGGTAAAATTATTTTGATACATGAATCATATAGTTCTCAATAATTATATTTCATGTAACTCATATTTTAGTTGATTTAGATATGATCTAATCATTATGGATTCATCCTGTCAAATGAATAATTCCACCCACACAAAAACAACTTTTTTTACAGTTATGTTTGTGAAAATCCTATCTCAGGGCTTGATCCTTTTTCCACTTTTAATTTAAGTGATGAGGTTTTGATTTAAATAACTATATAAGAGATATACTTTCCCTATTATTTTAGATAGCTTCTCTCCCATTTTTTAGTATAGAACTTCTCATAAAGAAGAGAGTAGTTCTCACTGATGGACTAACCATAAGAAAACTGTCTAACATGAATTCCAGTAGTTGAGGCCTCCTAGATTCTAAGAAGCCACTAATCCTCTTATGGTATATGATTTAGTGGAGTCATCAACTCATGTAATTCATCTATTTCATAAACCCACAAACCATATGGTGATCCTAGAACAAAGTTATCTACACAACACACTATGTTTTTAGTGGATGGTGTTTTCTCAAACTCACATGGTATTAATCTATTATGGTTTTAATTTAAGCCCTTGTTGGAGTCCTCATGTGAGTTTTGTTTGGTTGAGAATTCCTGGAAGGGACGTATCCATGATTTAGGACAAGGATATAGTTTTTATTGAAAATTTATAGAGAAATGGTGTGTTAAAACCTCTAGATTAGAATTAACATTGAGGTCATAGTCTCTAATATTATAGGACAATTGACTTACTTGGAATTGGTTTTGGTTAAGAAGCAGTTGGTGTAGGAGTAGTAAGAGATGAGTAACACTTTGACACACTCCCACAATCACCACATTTGATTGTCTCTTGTCAATAACATAGTGATAAGAGTTATATATATAGGTTTATGCGTATAGATGATTTAGGTGACATATACTTTGGTTTTAGGTATGATTTGTGTCCTCTATTCATGTACCATTATATTGGATGATACAGGTAAGGATATTATTTTTGTGTCTATTTTTTGGGAGTTATAGATTTTAATTTAGACCCTTATCATACCTTTTATCAACTAGAGAATTTCTAGTAATGGTGACTATATTTCAATCATACTTTCTAGTAAAGTGATTTTATCCCCAATGGAGAAATAATTCATTCATGGGATTACTTTTTGGTAGAGATAATACCCAATAGTATCTTCATGGGTTTGTATTGGTTACCCTTTTCTATTGTTATATGGTGTTATGTGGTTGGGTAAATGAGATGAGTTCCACCTTCAATGGTGAATCAGACCCTATTAGGTGTATCAAGTAGTGCCAACCCTTGAGAAGTGGTAGTGATTTTCCCATTAGATGGTTTCATGGTTTTATATGAATTAGGGGTGGTTGAGGATTTACTTCGTGTGAATGTTGAATAATTCAAGGGTACTGATATATGAAAAACCCTGATTGTTTCTTAATGGGAAACTAACATATGCATCAACGTGCATTTCAAATATACAATTCATGTGTTATTCCGTAGGATTATAGATTCCCTTATATTTATCTCTTTTTTCTCCCAGCAAGAATGAATCTTCTGGATATAAATATTTTGGGTTCTTATCTCATAATGTGGTCATAGTGAAAAACTCAATGCAAGGAATTCAAATAATAAATTATTTTATTTGTCTGGAAATTTAGATTATGATCACCCACTTATTGAATCATTTTCCCTTTAATACTAAATAACCTCTATATTTTTTATTTTCATATAGAATATTTGTGCATGGAAAAACTAATTTGAGTGGATTCGATAACTTCCGATGGCATGGATAGCTCATTGTAATCCATGTCAAGTCTAGGAAAAACCTCATCTACAAAAAAATAAATTATGGATTCCTCATACTCATATATAGTTTCTTTATAATTTTTCAAAGAAAACACATCTTCTACTATATTTATTTCATCCTCCAGGGTGCATTTGGTGTCTTTTTTGGAAAAGGTTGCTTCCTGCTATTTATATGCTTCTTCATCAAGATTGGAAACATTATTTTTTCCTCATGAACTTTGATTCCAACAATGTTATGCTTATGAAACTTTTTTTTATCTAATATTATGTTTTGATGATATAAAGGATTTTAAAAGTCAAGGGTTGAAAATTTGGAGATTTGGTAGAAATATGATAGGAATACTGTTTAGCATAACTCTTAGTATTTACCATTTGATAATTGACTAATACGAAATTGTTGGTTCTATTGATGATTTTTGTTATTTCAACATATTTTTATTAACCATTAATTTCTATGAAAACTATTTGGATGAATGGACTATATTATAGATTTTTTCACATACCTTATGAAGGATTTTTATATCCACATAGTTATTCCAAATTAACAACATGCTTTGGATTTCCTGGTAAAGTAGCTACCATGTTTTTAGAACACTATTTCATTTTACCAAAGAAACTTCCCCTATCCCAAACACTAGAGGGTTCATATCTAACTTAGGGGCTCAACTTTATTATATTATGTTTCTGTAATCTTACATTATCATGTATATGAATCTCTTTCTCTATTTAGTAGTAACTATGTTTTTTTATTTTTTTATTATTTTGTTGGCACGTTGTGATATACATGGATAAAAGCTGCATCACATTACCGAGGAACACACCTCAGTATGTTAAGGGATTGAATGATTTTTTAGATTTTGAAGTTTCTAATCCATTCGGTGAAGGGCGAATAAGATATCTGTGTCCTAAAAGTAAATTTAGAACATGGTTGAAGAGAGATGACGTTTATGAACATTTAATACCAAAGCAATTCCCAGGTAAATATTTATGTTGGATTTGGCATGGAGAATCGAATGTTACAGAATGATTGGTAACTGATGTTAATCCACAGAAAGAGGTCCCATGTTCATTGATGATGGTAAATGAAATGAAAATCCTCATAAATGATGCATTCGGATGTGCAAGACACCACTATCATCATCAAAACATATCAGAAAAACCGGAAGAGTGTGCTACAAATTGCAACGTGAGAAGTGATGTTTTTGAGACCGTAACACAAGTAGATAAAGATTGTAACATATCATTTGATCCTCCTATTTATTCTGGGTGGAGCCAAATGTAAGAGAAAACATCCCAGAGGAAAATACGTTTCATGATTTAGTTGACGATGGAAATTAGGAGTTGTATAGTAGGTGTTTGAAATATTCAAAGATTTCATTTCTGCTGAAGTTTTACCATATAAAATATCTGTGTGGAATTACAATTAAGGAAATGTACATGATATTGAAATTGATTCATGATTCATTTCAAGAAGCAAAAATCCCAGAATATTTTTATGATATGAAAAAAGTTGTTAACAATCTTGGACTGAATTATACAAAAATACAAGCGTGTCCCAAGGATTGTATGCTTTATTAGGGAGAGGATTCAAGTGGATAGAATTGTAAGAAATGGTATTCTTCTAGATGACAGTCAAAGAGTGATGTTGGATGTCTGAATGAACAAAATTTCTTGGAGAAGACAAAAAGGAACACACCTGCAAAGGTTATGAGTTTCTTTCCTTTGAAGCCTCGATTGCAAAGATTATCCATGTCATCAAAAACCACCGAACACATGAAGTGGCATTCTGTAGATAATAAAAATGATGGGTTAATGAGATATCCATGAGATTCCCAATCATTGAGGACATTTGATTCATCACATATAGATTTATCAGATGATCCTAGGAATGTTCGATTGGGATTGGCTGCCGATGTATTCAACCCATTTGGGACTTTGAGTATCGGTTACAGCATTTGGCCAGTTGTTTTGATACCTTATAATCTACCTTTGTGGATGTGTATGAAACAAACACCTTTTATCTTTTCGATTATTATTCCTAGAAAAAAATTCCTGGAAATGATATTGATTTATAATTGCAGCCTTTGATTGATGAATTGTCGGAGTTATAGAGCAACGGTGTTGAGACATTTGATGTTTCTTCTAAAACAATGTTTAAAATGCATGTTGCTTTAATGTGGACAATTAGTGACTTACCTGGGATTGGGGAATTTATCTGGTTGGAACACATACATGGGTTTGGATTGTCCCCTTTTTAACTTTGATTTTGAGCCCAAACGGCTACCTTACAGTAGAAAATGGCGCTTCTTGTGCCATCGAATATTTTTCAATGCATCTCATAGATTTCATCTCAACAAATCAAAATTTAATGGTTCTATTGATCATAGACAACCTCCAAAGTTGTTAACTGGTTCTGAAATATTGACACAACTTGAAAATGTTGAAACAGAATTTGGGATGGTTCATCATTTGAATGATAGAGGAAAACGAGTTTGAAGTTCATCGTCAAGTGAAATCAGAATGCAACAATGGATGAAAAAAAGTATATTCTTCAAACATCCATATTGGGAATTTAATTTATTACTGAACAATCTTGATTTTATGCGTATTGGGAATAATTTCAGTGATAATTTGATTTTCACATTACTTAATGAGCATGGAAAGATGAAGGATCATCTCAATGCTCACAAAGACTTACAAGTAATGAACATAAAATGTTATCTCTAGCCAGATGTGAATGAAAAGTATGCTCCGACCATTTTTACATTGTAAATTAGGGATGAAGATAAATTCCTTAGAAATTTAATGAATTTTAAGTTATTTGATGGGTATTTGAGTAACATATCGTGGTGTGTTCAATTGAATAACTGTACGATACATGGATTGAAAAGTCACGATTCACATATTTTGTTACATCAGTTACTACCATTGAAATTGCGTACATTATTAACTGAAAAAGTTACTGATGTTGTACTTTAATTCTGCAAAATTTTCAGTCAATTATGTGAGAAAGATCTGTATCCATTTTAGCTTGACAACATCCAAGAGAGGTTTTTATTTTCCCTTTGTTCATTGGTGATGATCTTTCGTCCCTCATTTTTTATTATCATGATGCATTTAACTATGCATTTCGTTGAGGAAGCTAAATTAGGAGGCCTCGTTCATTATCGATGGATGTAACTAATTGAGAGGTATTTTATTTTTATGTCTTTAAATTAAGTAAACAATTTTTGGCATTTAAGTAAATGCATAATATTATTGTTTTATTTCACAGATATATTGGGCATTTGAAAGAATTCATGAGAAATAAAGCTTATCCAGAAGGCACTATTGCTAAAGGCTATTTGGATGAGGAGAGTCTTACCTTTTGTTTTAGATATTTGGATGATATTGAAACAAAATTTAATCAAGTTGGATGTGTTGATGATAGATCAACTCAATATCAAATGCTTCATAAATCAAAAAAATATTACTATTGGCCGATCAGTTGGGAGGACCTCAAATGTGACACTGACAGAATTGGAATTATTACAGGAACATAGATATGTTTTTCTAAATAGTGAAATTTCATATCCATTTATTGAAGAGTTGAGGATAAAAAAAGAGACAAATGAAAGACCGAACAAGAAATGAGAATGATATAATGAAATATGCGAATAAAGGGATTGTAGAATGGTTTTCACGATGTGTAAGTTCATAAATGTTGCAATAAATACAAATATTAGTTTGGAACATACATTTTTTAAATCTATTATATTATATTTCTTTCTTAAAATCATGAATACTGATACTCTAGTAGACTTGTCTGAAGATTTGATGTTTTTTCTATAAGTCCTATAAAACAAGTTATAAAGTTTGACCCTTATAATGTGAATGGATTTAGATTTCGTACAATCGATCGAGAAGTGGGATTGAAAACACAAAATAGTGGTATATTTACATTTTCTGAAGTGGGATACTATAGAAAGCTACATTATATTATTTAATTAAACTACCAAAGACATTTTTCTGTTTTTTTATTCAATTTCAAATGTGTTGATATTATCATAGGTGTTAAAATATATTCCTTGCAATTTACTTATGTGAACTTCTCTCCCTTGAGGGATGTTGGTGATCGTGAACATCATGATCCATATATCTTATAATCTTAAGAAGAAATTGTATATTATGTGAATGATGTTGTGGATGAAGGTTGGAGTGTAGTTCTTCACGTAATAAAAATAGATTTGTTTGATATGGGTGATGAAGTGGAAGATTTGACCTCTGAAATTGAATTTCATCAACAACTAAAAACAGAATTACTTATCCATCATGATATTGAAAATACTAGTCTAGTAAGGACGAATGAAGTGGATGAAGAAATGGAGTAGGAAACTGACATGATTGAAGGGGAAAATTATTGTACGTACAATTATTTATTCATTCATCAAACACTTGTTTAATTTATATATTCACTCATTATCATTATTATATATATTTTGTCTGTTAGTATTGGGCATTTATTATCATTTTTAATTTTTTTCTACATAATTTTATTGAAATATATATTATGAAGTTAATTTTATTTGATTAAATGACAGGAATTCCAAGGAGGAAGCGCTACACTATTTCATCTTGTTGTATGACAGATGACGATAAATCCGGCTCACTCCCCACGGCATCTGAGGCACCAGCTTCCTACACACCTACACCATCTCCCCCTGCACCATCTCTCACACCATATGTGGGTTTCCCATTAGAGGCTGATTTGTCAACTCCTCCTTCAGGAGCCTTAGTAGTTGGGTGGCGACATGCCCCTTCCAGTTCATCACGAACATACTAGAGTGTCACTGTCATAGGTACAAATTTTAATTAAATAAATTTATTTCATTTTGTTTATACTAATTGTTTTCTCATTGAATATTAAAAAAATGAATCAGTGGAGAAAAACATAAAAAGTTCAGATATTTGGAATATGAATGTTGAGAAGTTATTCATGTCTTTTGATTCTTATGAGATCCCTACGAATGACGTCGTGAGGTTACTTGGCCAGATTCTAGGCTAACTAGCAGTGGAGCCAATTTCCATTCTTATTTTTTATGATGATTGGAGACATATGCCTCAAAGCTTAAAAATGATATTTTTGATTCCCCAATAATGGTAATTTTTTTTACCTTATGGGTTAATTTAATGTCATGTTACAAATATGTTCAAAATGAATTTCTATATACAGATGTTCTTCCACTTTACAGTTGCTGATGTGATAGAACGGAAGTGGATGTTGAAAAATCTTGGTAATAAATGGAAAGATTTCAAATGGAGATTGTGGTGTGATGTCAATGATACTTCGTTGACTGTGAAACAAATGTATGATAAGCTACCTAGTGGTGTACCTAAAGAACAATGGAATGTTTTTGTTGACAGAAATCGTGATGAGAATCGGATGGTATTGAAAAATATATTATTATTTTATCATCATTTTACATTTATACATATATATGAAGAGGATTTGACATTGAATAAATTACTGTTAAATTTCATTTTATTTATTTTAGTATCACTCAAGACAGAATGCATCAAATCGGTCTAATCAAGTCATCCCCCACACTACGGGCTCAAAAAGCTTTTCTATAATCCAAATGACATTGGTAACCTTTTAATTAGTTTAAGTATTTATAAGAAAATATTATCTGTTTAATATACTGAATTTTTTATTTATCTTTTCTTAATGCCATCATAATGTTTTAGACACAATGCATCCCAAACTGAACGGTGGTTGGATGTTCACAAAAAATCATATGGAAGTTTTGATAGTGAGCCTGCCAAAGAAGTAGGGGTATGAATTCAAATTTTTATTATAATAACTTATTATTAGTTTTTACTCAGTTAATATATATTGATATTTTATTTATAGGTAAAAATTAAAGAACTATGGGATTCCAGTCCAGGGAAGTCCTACTCCGTCTCCTAGGATGACCCAGTTGCTAAAGTCCTTGGGAAGAAGCATCCTGGTAGAGTGTGTGGGATGGGTTTCGGACCCTTACCATCTGAGGTCTTTGGCATGCCACTAGGGATTCGAGCTGCATATACTCCTGGTTATAGTCAGTCCATACCTGAAGATGCTCAGAGGGATATTGCTTTTCTATGAACCGCAGTTCAGGACTAAGGGGCCCAGATATCCACTTTGTAGAAAGTGATGACTGATATACATCAGCAGATGAGCAGATATCCCCCGGTGGTAGTGCGTCGACTGGTGGTAAGTAGGTAAATCACAAAAAATCAAAATAATTTTTTTTGGAAACTTTTTTTGGTTTTAAGATTTAATATAAATAGGAAACTGTATTTAATTTTCGATATAATGTTCTTACAGGTGATATCAAAAAGTGGAGATGGAGGTGGAGAGGGTGACAATGCGTCATCGGACCGTGAGTAGTTGTATTGTTGATGTGTTGAAAAAATATGGGAACAGTTGGTTTGTATATGTAACATATGTGGAACATAGTTTCCACCAAACATTTTCATGTCCTAACATTTTCTTGATTTCTCATGTTTCCGTTTAGGCATTTATTGATTTCTGATGTTTCCTTTTATGTCTAGATTTCTCGAGTGTAGTATACATAATTCCATTTAGTCCTGTGTTTGAATTGGTAGTTGGGATTTTGGATGACTAGGATTTAAACCCATTTATGATGTGTTGAACTAATTTGGCCACTTCATAGTGATCAAGGGGATAGTGTTGTGGACACTTTGGTGAGGCAGAATATGTAGATAGTGAATCTTATTTCATTATTAGTGGGTATCATATTATGTTCATGATTATAAAATGTGGCCATACCCCATACAAAACCTAGGTTCCTCTTAATGGGAGATGGTATTAAACCGTATAAAACCATTATTCATTGTACGATGTGTATTGGATGATCTAAAAGTCAAAAAATATATAAAATTTGGATTCCTCTTACAATAATTATGATATGTTCAAAAAAATTACCTCATATAAAACCTGGAAGCATCACATTATGTGAAATGAAAAAAACCATTTTCTTCACGTAATGACATTAAACACTATCCTTATCTAATTCCTTCAAAATGTGATACCTCGTGATAATCAGTATATTCCAAAATTTCCTCTATATATAGGATTAACCCTAGTTCCAATGTTTTTCTTATACTATACCATATTCTAGAACAACATGTGTCTTGATTCACACTCTCATGGGATACATAATGCTGCTTAGACTTCCTTTTTGTGTCTAGATGTAAATTTATTAAGCCTTTGGCCCCATTTCTCCATTTACGGTCAACAGATTATAACCTTAAATAATGTTCAGTTCATATCAAAATGTTCATGTGGTACCTAGGACTACATTAACCCCTTATACATCGGTTTTTACCCAAACCATGACAGATAGATACCATGTAGAGAATCACCGTCCTTTTCCATGAATCATGATGTTAAATTTTTCATCATGGTCTTTGTTGTATGATCTTACACTGTGTGAAATCATTTTCAGGATTTCATCATTGGTTTAAGGTCTTATTTTATCCTATAACCCTAGGTTTATTCGCCACAAAAACATTCTTGATTCCCCCACCTCACCAATTAATACTATAACAGTTTATATCAAGAGGTCCATTTTCTAAATATTATGACAATAAAATATGCTCATACATCCATCACTTGAGTTTATTCATCCCTGGAGTTTCCTCAAACATTTATTTCCACCACATTCTAGAACTATGGGTGGATTGATTCCCATTTCCATGGGATATGTATTAATGAATATATCATCTATCATTAATCCTAGTTGATGATTCACCCTATAATAATCCATTACATAAGGTGTCATTTCCCCAAAACACTCACATGAGCCTCTTTTTTAGCAAATAATATCCTTTCATTTATGTTGACACATCAGTGGGGCAAGATGCTCTCATTTCTTCATATAAAGAACTAAATAAAGGGTATATATATACAAAAGACCTTCTAAAATCCAAATAAGATTATTTTAAACATTATCATTAACCCATGTAAAATATATATACCTATTAATGATAGATAATTTAACCCCATAAAAAATTGATAAGTCTTTTAAAGTGATATAATTTCACATCTTATAAATTCTTGATGACTAATATTATAATATCTAATTATTCAATACCATCATCCAAGAAGGTAAACCCTTCTGGTGTTGGTATCCTATGACACCATGAATCATAAAAACATGTGGATTGATTCCAATAATCACGATATAAGTAGTTACATATAAATGTTTAATCCAGGGCACAAACCTATCACTGAATTATTATAGGTTTCTCCCTTTTCTATCTACTTTGGTCAAATCTTGGAGACCTTTAACTCAAACCTATTCCTATATTTGGAGCTCTAGGAATTTAAACTTTTTGTTGTCATAGTCCATGTGGTATGATTTTATACATCAAATCCCAATTTCCTCAGAAAACAATTTCAATTAACATACCATACCCTATTAAATGAAATAAGGATTCCTCATCCGATAAGTGTGGGATTATTATAAAAATAATAACCACATATAAAACTAAGATTCCTCATATGATAAGTATGAAATGAACAACACATTACCCGTATAAAACTTGTATTGCTCCGAATATGAGATGATATAATATCCTTGACAGAGATGAAATCACTCCACCGACAATAGTCTCTTACCATGTCACGCATCAAAACTAAGTCTGTTTTTATGCCCATTATGAGGAGACACAAATTAATGCATGAATATTACATCTCAGTCCCATCTCTATAAGTAACTCATCATGGGGACGTTTCCCTCTAGGCCAGGCTTGAATATTGTCAACCTACATGTTTAAACAGAATATTTCAGCACATGAAGAAATATATCCCATGGAACCTAATATTCAATATGGTACATCCCCACATACACTTCTGTGGTTCACACATTCTACTATTTGGATAATCCTCACCCTACCAATCTGAAATGGATCCCTAAGGAAATTATTCATGGACATAGTGTCTTACATACCATCTCAGGCTCATTCAATTATGTACATTTACTGATAAAAAGCGGATCTCATGATTTGATATCCATGAATAGTAGATCATGATATTTTTCATCATATCCTCAACCATCTCAAGTATCATATGTTACAAACATGGTCAATAATAATTCTATTTATGTCTATTACTCCCATTTCACTTCCCAATTCTCAAAAGGTATAATTGTCATTGTGATATTTTTCAGGTCACTTATTCCCTTGCGTTCACCCCTATAATCAATTATAACTATATAAATATCCTTGATTCTTGAATCAATCATGGCTCGGCAGGGTATAGTGGTTGGGGGGATGTCCACCTCAATGATGGTTGAGTTTCATGATCACCACATGGTCCTAATTCTATAACCATAAATGAGTATTTTGTGTCCATGAATCACTAATATAACCTAATTTTAAATCAACATTAGAATTTGGTCTGTGGTGTTGTACCCATTCCTTATCAATTCAGGTCATGTTTTTTACTCCTCCTCACTACACATATCCATTTCTGACGTTCAACTATATTTTCCAAGCATCAAAACCATAATTTTTTTACAAGTTGTCTCCATTAATTTTTAAATTTTGTGTGCATTAATCTATTTGGATATTGGTACTTCTGGTTTGATTTTTTTTTCAGGGCAGTGGTGCAGTGGAAGCAAAACAACTATTTTTTTTATGGTAATCCTTTTGAGGCAGTTTTAACCGCCGTTCAAGTATACTGGTAAGAAATTAGTGGCAGTTAAAACTGATGCTAAATATAAGTATATTTTACATAGAGGCGATTATAACCACTACTATTGGATTATATTTAGCGGCGGTTTTAACCACAATTACAGAGTTGCATCCCCCGCGTGCATTTGGCGGTGGTTTTTGTGACTTTAGGGGTGGTTTTACGGCCACTGAATTTTATTTTATTCACAATGGTTATAACCGCCTTGAATAAAATAAAATCTAGGGCCCGTAAAAGCCTCTAAAAAAATTATTAAAACCGCTGCGAAATAAGGAAGCTACGACGCGTCCCATAAACTTCCGCTAAATGGAAATAACAACCTCTAATAGATTTCTGACATCCAATTTAGCGGTGGTTTCTATAACCATCCTCCCAACCATATAGTAGCAGTTCAAACCACCGCTATATGCAAAAATAACCGCCACTAATAGGAAATTTTCTTGTAGTGAGTAAGGGATCCGTACTTCTCTTCCTTTTTTCTTTATGACCATGTTTCCTTATATTGTAAGGCCATTTTATTATAAATTAAAAATTTTGGGTTAAGATTTAAAACCTCCCTTATACATACCTCCTTATTTTTGAATGATTAAATATTTTTTTCTCTTTCATTTATTCGTCCTGTGTACACTTGTTACTATTCCAAAATTAATTAATGGGGTTCTCTATCTTAATTTACATTCCAGCAATTCTTTTATGTTATGCATCAAAATTCTATTACATATGTTGGGATATTATGTTTCGCAACCCCATTACTATACATTTAAGGTATAAATTATTAGATACACCATTCTCTCTAATGAACCCATTTTACAATTTCTATTTGATTTTGTTATGCTGTCGAAGTTACACAAAAATTTCCCAGGCCAAAATCATAGGGTAAGTGAATACCATTCCTATTTCTCTATCATGGTTATTCACTTTTATGAACATGTACTGTTTGATTTAGGAAAAACATTTATGTATTCTACAACTATTATTAATGGAATAAATTATGATGTTTGCTGAATCCATGTTGTATGATCTTTGTGCCAAACTTATGGCTCAAATGAAATGATTAAGAAGGGTGCACCCTGATAGCGCTCCAATGCATTGGATAATGGATAGTATTATGATACATCATTTTAAATGAGTGTTGAATCATGATAATTCCTATTCAATTATGGTGTACTCATTCTAATACAAGTCCAATGAGGGTTTACTCATGACTCCTGTGCAATGATCCTTGGATCATGCTAATATCATGTTAAATGTTGTTTCTACATCTCCATGTTATGATAATATGGCTATATCATGCATTTATGTTCATTTTTCTCTTATGATTCATTGATATGCCTATTTATTAACATGTATGGCATTCCTCAGTTAATGCCTTGTTTACTCCCTTACTGAGATTTATAGCTCACTCTTTTCTTATGTATATCCTTAGGTTATCCAATGCAAAGCTAGGTATGAAAGAATGTAGTGGTCATGTAAAATAATTTTTCAATAACGATATTGTATTTTTTGTTTTATGTTGTTATGTAATGTTTCGAATTTTCCAACACACTAGAACACTTGATCCTCAAATTTTTCTTAAGGAAAGATTATGTAATAATTCATTTTCAAGTGTGTAATATTGGCTAGGGTTCTTATAGTTCATATTATATGATAGGTTTAGTTATTTTTGGGATTAGGATTATAAAACCCTTGTTAAATCATTTGGGGTAAGACCTAGTATAATAAAAGAACCCCTAATTTTTTTAGTATATTTCATGTGGTTCATCAAGTAAATACAACCATGTCTTGTTACGAACAAGTAGAGGTGGCTCTAATATAGTTGTATATAGGGGTAAAAACTGAAAACACTGCATTGAGCTAGATTCGAATGAGAACTGGTGCACAACATCGGTCTTTGTTTCACTATAGGTCCAACAATATCGATGTATATGCATTTGAAAATTCATAAGCTTATTATGAACCATTATTAAGGTAATAAAAAACATTCCCCTATGAATATATGTTGGGAGTTAGATCAGGGATTAGCATAGATTGAAGTATATAAATTCATAAGTTAATGAAAAAAATTTAATTAATAAGATATCCATTTTTACCATTGTATCACCCTTTAAGTGTTATCCGAAAAATTCTTTTTTACTCCATCCAATAACAAGTAATTTCAGGACTCAGGATAACAACCAATGTGAAGATCAATGTGATGACTATTCTAATGATATGCCCAATCCATGATAGGAGAATTAATCACAAACTTTTTCACTAAACTATCTCAGTTAACTCATGTTTTGAATAGAAATATGGGTCAGGAAGAATGTTCACCCTCCCCTTTAATAATGAACTAGTCACAATCAAGATCTTCATGAGACCAAGGCCTTATACATTAAATGGATCTTCTGATCCCTCAATCATTGAACCAATGATCAACTCCAATGATACTACATTATATATCATTCAAATATCCAAATAATAGAAGTTTCATTCATCATGTTATTGTATGAAGGGTGAATAAGATCAATGGTGGACATTGATAAACAATTTGAATCTAGGAAAAGAGATTGAGGTTTTTGAAAAAAATGACTTTAGGAAACTATTTTTTATCAATATTTTCCAAGAACCCTCTGAATTAAGAAGGAAAGTGGATTCCTTTATCTCAAGAAAAAAGAGGGTGAATCCCATGGAGATTACAATGAAAAACTTCACAAGTATTTCACAATATGCGTTCGGAATTGTCGTTACCCCTGAATGAAACGTTAACAGCTTATTTGGTAGGCCAAAACCTATCCTATATAAATCTATAAAGATTTGTGAGTAAGATAGCTATGATAAAATTGTCTAATGTACACTCAAAGTCGAAATAGAGGTCGATGAATCTCAGGTGTATCATGGGGATAAGAAGCGGAAAGTGGAAATTAATTTTTTTTGGTCTGATGGATAAATCCAATAGTACTATGATATTTCACCATCCTACTTTCCAAAGGTATAGAAAAATGAACCCTAGAAATTTCCTGATAGGGATGTGTAAATGCTTTATGTGTGGAATATATGGGCACCTGGCCATAAAATACTGACAAGAAAAACCCACTTCTATGATAGAGGAGAGTAAATCTCAGTTTGACACTCAACACATTCTTCATTGCTTCAACTTTAAATAAATATGGCACTTTGAAAACTGGTGCCCTAATACAATGGTTTTTATGGGAAACCAACAACCTCCATGACGACAAGGGTGAGATTTTTCCATCACTACCGTTGAAGTGAACCCCATCAATAAAGTGGTGATTGGTATGCCATTTATTCACTCAAGAATAAGGAATGTAATTTTTGATTCTAGTCCTATGAATTCTTTTATTTCCTTAATGAAAAATAGAACAATTCCAAAACCACCAAATATCAGGGAAGTACATATGTCCGTGAGAACATAAAATGGATAAATTATTTCATCCCATGAATATAAATCCTCCCCTATCACAATATGTGGATTGAACTTCCCGGGGAACCTCTTCATACTCTCACTAGGGTAATTTGGTGTAATTATTAGCATGGATTTTCTTTCTCTATATAGAGCCAACATAAATTTTCATGAGAGGGAAATAACTCTCCTTATGTAAAATCAACCCCTGATTTTGTACATGTTCAAGGAGGAGGATGAATCATCTTTAGAAAAACTATCTCAAGTATGGACATTTTTTAATCAATGATCATATATATCTTGCTAGATGATTGGGTCTAAGGAATCAACCATTATTGATGAAATACCTATTGTGAGTTAATTTTCTAATGTGTTTTCTGTGGAATTGACTGGTCTTCCTCCTATAAGAGATGTTGAATTACAGATTTATATTATAACGAAGGATTTTCTAATATCTGAGACCATGTATAGAATGGTTGTTTTGGAGCAAGAGAATCTAAAGAAGCAGTTATAAGAGAATATAGATAAAAGGTTTATGTGTAAAAGTGCTTCACCATGGGATGCATCAGTCCTCTTCATCGTGAAGAAGGATGTGTCAACTCACCTTTGCATTGATTATTGTGACCCCAAAAAATCATGATAAAGAACAAGTATCGTATTTCAAGAATTGCTAACTTCTGTGATTATCTGTGTGGAGGACAATACATCTCTAAGGTGTATTTGTGGTTAGGATATTACAATGTTTGGGTGAAAAAGGAGGATACCCCCAAGACTACATTTCATACATGGTATAGACACTATGAATTCATATTAATGCCTTTCTAAATCACTATTGATCCAAAAATAATCATGACCAGGATCAATAGAGTTTTTAGTGATTACCTTGATAAATAATTGTTATTCTTTATAGATTATATTCCAATATAATCCAACACTCAGGAGGTGCGTGAGGAGCATCTAATCACTATACTAGAGATCCTGAGAAATGAGAATATCTATGTACAGTATAGGATGTGTGACATTAGTTTGAAGGAGATCTCATTATTGGGACATATCATTATAATAAATGGGATATCTATGGCTCCCTCTAAGAAAAATGTAATTGAGGGATGGTTGAGGCCAAAATTTGTGATGAATATCTGTAGATTCCATGTGTTAACTGGATATTATCGCAGACCTTTTAGAAATTTATCCCAATTTTCAAAACAACTTACCAAGAAAAATCAGAAGGGAGTCATGTTTTCTAGGAGTTATCAATGTGAAGATAGCTTCAAGAATTTGAAAAAGAGGATTATCATTATGCATGTTCTCACACTGACCTTAAGTGGATTACTTTTTTTGGTATTCATTGACACTGCAAAGAAGGGAATGGGATTTGTGATGATGAAAAATGAAAAATTCATTACCTATGAATCAAAGAAATTGATTTTTCATGGGAAAAACTATACAACACATGATCTAGAGTTGGATGCAATAATATTCACTTTAAAATTTTGGGGACATTACCTCTCTGGGGAGAAGATTAAACTATACCAAAATCATAAAAGCCAGAAGTATAAATTCACACAGAAAGAGATGAACATGTGCCAATGAAATTTGTAAGATATGATCAAAGACTATGATAGTTTAATTCACTACCATCTAAGTAAATTGATTAATGTGGCAGATTCTCTACGTAGAAATGAACCAGTGATTCTATCATTGATGAGAATTTAAAAGGATCCAATCATCTTGGACTTGGAGATGATGGACATAGGAATCATAAATAAGTGAATATCATCAACCCATTCACAAATGACTGCTCAACCGTATCTTTTTTAATGGCTAATGGCTTCTTAAAATAATTAAGTGGAAATTCAGAAGAAAGAGGAAACTATAAAAAAAGGTAAATCCATAGATTTCATTATTAATGAAGAATTAATTTTGAGATTTGGGTCAAGATAATGTTCTCCATCAAATCTAGAGATAATGAATGAAATTTTGGATGATGCACATAGTTTGAATTTTTCCATTCACCTGGGAAACACAATGATTTACTAAGATCTTCGAGAGAACTATTGGTGTGATAACATGAAGAAGGAGATAGTTGAGTATACATCAAGATTCCTGGTAAGAAATCACGTTAATACTCAAAGGAAGATGAATAAGGCTATGATGCAACCATTACCCATACCAATATGGAAATGGGAAAACATCACCATGGACTACGTCACCAGATATCTAAAGAAATCCAAAAGAATAAATACTATATGGGTTATTATAGACCATCTGAAAAAGACTACACACTTTATTTCAATTCAAGAGGATTGCTCATTTGATTAACTAGCATGGATATACATTAGAGAATTGCTAAGGATGCATGGAGTATCATGAACTATTGTATATAATTGAGAACCAATATTCACCTATATATTCACGAAGACTCTACAACATGCTTTGAATACTAAGTTGGTCTTTAGTAAAGTTAACCATCCTCCAAATAATGGTGAATATGAGTAGAATATCCAAAAACCTAAGGAAAAGTTGATATCATGATCAATGGACTTCAAAGGAGGATGTGATAAACATAACTCCCTGGTTGAGTTCTCTTACAATAATAGTTCCCACTCTAGCATCCAAATGGATCCTTATGAATCCCTTTACGGGAAGTGGGTAAGAACACTGGCATGTTTGGATGAAGTTGGACAACAAAATTTCCTAGGTCTTGAAATGGTTGAATAAATAATAGAGAAGGTTAAGAACAACCAACTTCACATTAAAACTCCTCGGAGTTGAAAAAATGGTAGTGTTTATTGTCTTCAATGAGACCTAGAGTTTTTTGAAACCTTGGTCATTCCATGCATGAATTGGAGTATGATTTTTGTTTGTTGTCAATCACCAGTGGAAGTTTATAATGTATGTCAGTAAAGTGATCCTACAGTTCAAGAAGACAACAGTTTTGTAGGTGGCGCAATTCTCCAGTGTTTACCAAATTTATGGACATGAAAATTGGAAAATGAAGACAGAGGTTGTTGGAAAGAATTGGTGCACGCAAAGAAGGAGGTGGTGAGTGAAATAAAAGAGGATTGAATGAAATAATGGAGGCTTGTGTGAAAAAACAGTGGCGTGCATGGAAAAACAGCGGTGTGCACGAAATGTATCGGATCTGTATGAAATTTTTGGGTTGTGCGTGAAAATAGCATGGTGCGTGAAATTTTAGAGGGAGATGTTTTCATGCATGACGTGTTTTTGAATGAAAACGTCGAGAAATGGCAATGTCATGGTCTGCATGAAAAATCTGGAGATGTGCGTGAAAAATGATTCTTGTGAGAAAAGTATTGTGTGACTATGAGATGTTTTTAGCACCAAGATGGGTTTTGCACGCGGGGGTCTGAGATGACTATAAATAAGATATGACACTTCTCATTATGGTGTGTGGGAGAATCAGATAATATCCGAGGTCTGAAGTACGTAAAATGTTCTTGTAAAGGGATTTGCGTGAAAAACGCAGGCATTGCTCGAAAAATCTAGAGTTGCACGAAAAATGCATTGATTGGGAGAAAAATCTGAGGTTGCATGAAAAACTCCAAAAATTGTAGAAAATACCAAGATGCACAAAAAATGTTCTGCGTGTAAAGCTATGAATAATGGATTTCGTTGCGCGAAATATTTTCTGCACGGAAAATTACATATTTCGCACAGAGGTCAGATATTTCGCGCAAGGGGTTGGTGTTGCGAAAAATCTTTAGTATAACCTATTTGCCTGTTTTTGATTATCCAGATCAGTGGTTCAGTTCATTCATGTGCATCATAACCAGTATTCGAAGCAACCAGAGTCTCGTGCTAAGCAGAGATAAAGAATTCAATGAAAATATATTAAAGAGACCCTCATGTCTATAAACCGACTGGGACTTCACCAAAGGTAGTGAGCTAGGGGAGTCAATTTTAAAGACCCAAAGCTTGACGTACATGGACATTACATTACTTTTGTGAAATACTTAATACATAACGAAAAAAGACACACAAGGACCGTAATAGTTTAGTGTCTCTGGAAACTCAGAAAATAATCTTCTAATCGTGGTGAAAGATCTTCAGCATCTCCCATAAAGATCTTCCCTTTTGTTTTCTTACCTAAAACCTTTCTTTAAATCCTGGGGAAAAGAAAACATATAAAGGATGATCTCAAATGCTCAGTAAGGGTAAGCATAGAGAACATAATAAAATCCATAAACATTTGAATGCAAAAACTTGAACATAATATCTAAACATCAAAATCATGAGCGACGACATAAATCTTGGAAGTACACAAGGCATAGATCACAAAGGAACATTAGTCATGATAGACTAGCATGGTAATAAAACATGTAATTGTATAATCAATTAAGCACATGTTATGATTTCCATAGTATCCAAGTCATTGCTGCCAATACCATCTTAGTGGACAAAGTCCCATTCTGAATCGAGTTCACTCCACGTTCCAGTCCTGTAACACTGAACCTGATTAACATACCATTCCAGCCATGTCTATCTCATGAGATATAAATATTTACCCAATGCATTGGAGGGATATATAGGTCCCACCCTTCTCATAATGAAATCATTCTTACTTGTGCCACAAAATAAACATAAAACATTCATCATAACCCAAAAAAATAAAATGGGTTTCATAAACATCATCTCATCATCACATAATCCATATAAAACAAATGAATATTTCATCATAAGAAAAGCGAAACCATGTAAATCATAGAGACATTATACGTGAAACATAGACATATGAAATAATGTCATCTTCGATGGAAAATGATTTTGATAAAACACTTGAAATGAATTCTTGAGGAAAATATCCTTTCTTCTTCAAAATCATTTTCCATTCACAAAATTCCATGCAATTTTAAAATAGAAGTATTTTGTTGAAAATAGTCACAAAATTTTGTAGAGTAAGCTTCATGAAAATGAGGCGTTATGAAAATGTAAAAATATGTTCAAGACGTATAAGTTAAAAATAACATTTTTCTCGTACTTTTTTCGGAAAAGTCAAAATGTACCTCGTATGGTAAACAAAAGAAAGATTCCTTCCATAAGATGTGGTAAAAGTAAAAAAAGGGTAAGAAAGACTTTAAAAATATAGGGAAGAAAATTAAACATTTTATGAAAAAAATTTGAGAACATATGGACATGGATAATAAACATGACCCCAGTAAATACTTACGAATAAACAATCTCGGATACGAATGAGATTGGAATAATTATCCTTTACCTTATCTCTAATATTCTTCATATGTATCCAAACCTCCTGTATAATGACATAAATAATTTCATTTACTTATTAAAAGAATCATATTCATTGTTATGATATCATATATGGTTTATATATGACTTTATATTACCCGTTCTTTTGTAAATTCGATGTAAAAGCAGCGATTTGGGTAAAATCGTTTCATTTATTGTATGTGTTTAGACTTGTTGTTCTTGATATTATTACTTATATCCTGATTTACATAATTATAGAATGTAAAACATTATTTATATATAATATATATTCCTCATATTCATATATATATGATAGATCGATAAATGGAATGAAATACATCGTTCATGGAGACGGTAGGCCGTACGTACGCATGGACGCTGTTTTCGTTTCCTTATTGAATTGAATGGAACTAAGTAGATGAAATACATATATATATAAATACATAAATATGGAATCCTTATTATGTCATATATTTCATTATTATTCATTGTATACACTTTATAATCATTCATGAATGGTTAACATGGATAATGAATCTCATCACGTTGTGGAGACGGTAGTCCGTACGTACGCACGAGCGATGATATCATTCCCATGATCATGGAATTGTATTGAAGAATTTGTATAATATTTCAGACTCAATATAAATTTAAAATAATCATATATAGTTATTTATTTACACCATTATACCCATCCAAGTAAGGTGGTGGTTGAAAACAGATTACACCACGGCGTGGAGACAGTATTCCATACGTATGCACGCGCAGTGATTTCGTTTTCCGTAGGATGGAGAGAAGGTGAAATAGGGTTGTTTCATATTTATAAAAACATATAAGTATATAATTAATACTTATGTTACTAATTTATAATGATACAACTAAGGAAGATGAAGGAGAAGAAGAAAGAAACTTGAGGGAATCGGAAGAAGAGATTACCTCTTCTTCGATGCACCTCCTTTAACATTCTTCTTATGGAAGTAGAGTTGGTCTTTTGAGAAGAAAAAAACCTCCAGAATGTTTCTAGGGAAGTGTAGAAGAGAAATTTTCAGGGGTTGGCCGACCTTCAAGGCTAAAAAGTGTGTGAATAGAAGAGGGAAGGGGTGCCGTTTTTATAAGGGAGAAGAGGGGTACCTTTGGAAAAACATAAAATATTATTTTATAATAAAGTCATATTCGGTTTATAATAGCTCAAAATTAATTTATATAGAATCTAGAGTGGGTATGAGTCGATATCCTCTCAACCAATAGATTTTATACAAGTTTAGGTTACAATTTTAACCTTATCATTTAGATTTAACTCTAAGTTGAATAATTTAACATTTACTGTGTCTTCATGTTTTCTTACACTATATGGTTAATAAAATTACTATAACAAGACAAAAGAACCCCTAGTGGTTAATTATTAATATATATCCTTATCTACATCATTTTCCCGAATATTAGATTTTTTGGAATAAAATAACAATTAATAATATAATATTATTTTAAAAAAATCTATTTTATGTCAATTTTGACACAATTTGGTAATTGATTTTTGTGAAAATCATAACATCCTGATTAGTTCTAAAAAAGTTAATTTAATAAATACTAAAATGTAAAATTAACCTATAAAAGTATTGTAATTCATAAAAAGTCTCCAATTACATTTATTTGTATATTTATAATATCAATTATTTTAATATTTCATTATTTAAGAAATTACTGCATCACCATTGTGTCATAAATAACCTATAAAATTATATTTATAAAAATAATAAATATAATACCATTAGGTAGGAAATATTTTTAGCTTTATAATTAATATTTATAGTATAATCTATCTTATTTATAACCATATATTAAAAATGAATTTGTTATTAAACTTTTATTTCAACTATTTCAACCCTTTTTTAAATAAATTATTAATAAATGTCCTAATCTAATCCGAGTGGACGTAAATGGTCATATTTTATTCCTAAGTTTGTTTCTTGTCGAATTACACCAATCCAATAGAATTAGGACATGTGTTAGGGTAATAATAATATCATTTTTACCCTTAATTACCCTATTTACTTTTAACCGTGGTAAATAAAATTAAAAAGTTACTATTCACCAAAAATTATTTTCATCTCATTCAACCACATTTTAGTCCTTGATATTAACCGTGTCTCTTGAATTTTTGAAATTCCACTCACAGAAGCGGTAAAATTACGTTTTATGTGAATTTCCAAATTCTCCTAGGAGATTAATAAAAGATGGTGAAAAGTTCAATAAAAGTTTTATATATCTAAAATTATTATAAAATGACTCCAATGAATTACATTGAACTTATATAGGTATTATGTATCAATTTTTACCTAAAATAAATTTAAATAAAATAAATAATTATTTAAATAAAAAGTTGGTTTTTAAATAGTAGCTCAGTGTTTTCACTATTCATCAAAAATTGAAAGTTTTCAGAAAAATAACAAAAATTCACCCTAGTCTAATTTCGATATTCCGAATCCAATAATGAATTCCATTTTGAATGATGAAATTTATAGAATTTCCAAAAATCGGTATTACTATTCATAACGGCTAGTTCATAATAATATTATAATAATATCTCATTTAGTGAAACTCGGTATTGCGTACTACACACGCTATCGAGGAAGGTCTTGATTGCGTGTAATGTAAGCCAAGTCAGGGTTGCGTGTAGTGCAAGACTCCTTTGTTGTTGATTATAATAGAATCCAACCAATTTTCACTTATACATTGAATATATATATATATACACTCAATGGTGCGTAGAACAACTACTATCAAACAAACTTGAAATTATGTGTAACACGATCCAAGAAAAGTGTTGCATATACTGGAACCTAATACGATGTTGCGTATAATGAAAGATAATCTTGTTGTAGCGTACAACAAAAGACATCAATGAAATTAAACACAATAATTCTCATAAAATGTCGGGTAGTTACATTCTATCCCCCTTAAAATGAATTTCTCCCTTGAAATTCGTTAGGGTTATAAATGGTTTTCTACATGAAAGTTTCTTTAATTGAAACCCAAATCGTAAAAAGGAATAACAAAAATTATCTTTTAAAACTAAAGAATTAAATGTAACAGTTACCCAAATTAACTAATTACTGGGTTTTTATATAGGAGAACATATGTGAAAATATGGATATGGAAGGGAAATCTAACCATCATGTTCTTATGGAGAGTGGTAGAGGACATGGCTATGAAAAATCCAACAATAACAAAGCCATAAGTTTTTTATGATCTAAGGTACCATCTGATTCATCGTATATGAGGACACTTAGGACAACATTTTTTATTTTGAAGATCGTTTCCCTAAAGTTGAAGAATTGTTGAATGAAAAGAAATACTTACTTGATTTTGGTACAATCTCACCGTTTCTCATGCCTCGAACAATTTCCACTTCATCTCTTAAATAAATAAAGTTTAATTTGTCTTCCGTGAAGTGTTAGCAGATCATGCGATAGAATGATAGCTCATTCCATCTGTCTCAAACATATTGTTATCAAAAGCTATATATATAAGTCCATCTATGGTGAGATTAATCGGATATGGGTCCAAAATGAACTTATACTTCATATATCATACCTCTTAATATAATAAAACTAGATTCTACTAACCAGGGATTTCTGTAGGCCAGTGGTAGGTGATAAAGGCCTGTCACACTTCAGTTGTGGGTTCAATTCCCGCAACCTTGTCCGACGCGACGGGTTTTCATCCATCCTATGGGTTGTCCTTTTTCTAAAACTATACTATCATAACATAAAATGTTATATCTTTAACCAATACTATATGATGTACATTCCATACTTTAGGCTTATCGAAAATACTTCTGTCCGATTACTAAAAATTTCATCTACCGATCATGTGAATTCCTTCATTTGTCCCCCATATATATAAGATATATCTTTCTGGTCACATTCCAAACATGTGAATACCTTAATCATGTACTCTCCTGAAAAGTGAATACCCATTAAACCTTAGTAAAAACATGAATGTTGTCAAAAGTTAACTCATTCCACATACCAAAAATCCAAAAAATTATATATACTCAGACCATGATATCACTTAGTTCTTATATCAATCATGATCTCATGAATGCTATCAAACATATTATTTTCTCCTTATCCATTCATTATGCGCATATCATATTCTTTCCAAAATTATCTGAATAACCTTTCGTGGTTACCAGTACCATTCAACATAAACTTTCAAATACTTTAGGAAAAACAATAGTGTAACACCCCAAGATTTCATAGTGTGTTATTTCTTCAAAATAATTCAATAACTTGCACTACACGCAACACTGAGTTCAATCACACCATGACTTACAAAAAAAAGCCATTCAAAAGAGGTTATGAATAGTATTATCTAAATTTTAAACTTTATATAATCCTTATAATTTTAGAATCCATATTATGAGTTTCTTAGATATAATGCAAGAACAAATTCATTTTCAGTATTGCACTTTTATCAACTTTTAATAGTGAACCCTTTTTAAATACAATATGTTAAACTTTTTGACTAAATGGGGACATCAAAAATTTAAAATGAAACATCCCAAGCTTCCACGGTACACTTTCTTTGAATAATACAGTAGCGTGTGTTGTACGCAACCTTGAGTTTTAACACACACTACAACCAATCAAACTAGCCGTTATGAATAGTAATACCTACTTTTTAAAATTATATATATTTTATATTTTAAAATGGACTTCATTTTTGGATTCGGAATATCGAAATTAGTCTAGGGTGAAATTTTGGTACTTTTCGGATAACTTTCATATTTTGATGAATAGTGAAAATTACTAAATTTTAATTAAAAACAACTTTTTTAATCAAAATAATTATTAGTGATAAATTATGAATTTGAGTGGTTTTAAAGTATATTTAGAATATATTTTTACCATTTAATGTAATGTTGGTCATTGGACATAATTTTACAATTAAACCAAACATAAACAAGTGTCAATCTTTTGATAGTTATTATCTCTTAAAAACACGCTTTTTGTTTTGACAGCGGGAATTAATTTTAAATTAATTTCTGCCACTTCTGTGTTTTGAATTTAGAAAAATGGATTCCATATTTGGAATCAGGATGTTTAAATTGTGTAAATAGGTAACTTTTATTTTTAGACATTTTGAATAATTACTGCGGTAAATATTTTATTTACCATGGTTAAAGGGTAAATCCGGTAAATAAGGGTTAAAAAATAATATTATAATAATACAAAATTACCCTAAAACGTGTCCTAACCTTATTGGTGGACACATACCCGACCATGGGCATCCTTGGGTCAATTTGGGGACCCCTTGGAGCCACTTGTATGTGGTAGGGACACATTATATTAATAAAGTTAAAATAAAAATAAAAATGGCATAAGCTTACATCTTTTAGAAGAACAATTTTTACATAGGGTTATACATGTTGGATTTTCGATTATAAATATTCATTAGAAAGATAAAAATAGTTCCTACATAATGATGTTTTATTTATAATTTTTAGACAGTAAATAATTTATTTTATTTATGACACAATGATGATGCATTAATTACTAAAATAGTAAAAAATTAACATAATTGATATTATAAATACCCAAATAAATATAATATGAAACTTTTAATGAATTAAACTAATTTTCTAGGATAATATGATATATTAGGATTGATTTAATTGACTTTTTTCGAAGTAATCAATCTGTTATGAGTTTCACAAAAATCAACTATTGAATAGTGTCAAAATTGACATAAAAGAGTTCTTAAAACAAATATTATATTATTAATTGATATTAAATTCCTAAAAATCTAAGGTTCGGCCAATAGACTTATATTATGATAGGTTAATCATTAATGTACCACTTGGGGGTCTTTTGGATGTATATAGTAAGTTTATTAACCATATTATATAAAAATACAAAGAGACATTGTAAAAGTGAAACTAATTAACTTAGAGTTAATACTTAAAGATAAGGTTAATATAAGTACCCAATCCTGTCTAAATTCTATTGGATGAGTTGTTTTCGACCTATCCCCACCTCATCCTTTGAATAGTCAACTTTTGAGCCATTAGAAACCGAATATGAATTTATTATAAATTAATATTTCTAGCTTTTCCAAAGGTGCCCCTCACCCCTCTTATAAAAGGGCACTCCTCCTTCTCATTTCTTCACACCTCTAAAGCCTTTTGGTTCGGCCAAACTCTGCCAAAATACTCTCCCAACATCCCTCACTACAACCTAGGGGCCTTAGTTTGATCAGAAAGCCAACCTAAGGAGCCCTTTTGATCAAATCAAAAGGAAGAACCCGAAGAAGAGGTAATGTTTTCACCACCCCTTTTCCAAGTTCATTTCTTCTTCCACTTCTTCTTCCTTTGTTGTTACCATTATAAAATAATGACTCCAGTATCATTTATATACTGTGATGTTATTATAAATATGGTACAACCATATTCAGTATTCTATCCACCCTTTGAATAACATGTCACCATACGTGCGTACGTACGGCTTACCGTCTCCACGTCGTGGTGTAATTGTTATTCAATATATTATTATTTGGATGGGTATAATAATGATGTGTAACTCATGTAAATAATAAATATAACATATTAATGATTCTGTATATATGATATACCATCCATTTATATATTATTTTAATATCAAAAGAATGATATTGTCGCTCGTGCGTACGTACGGACTACCGTCTCCACGAACGCGATGAGATTCATTCTCCATCGTATCCATTCAAGTATAATTATCATTTTATGATTTAAAAATGATGTTTAAGGACTTGATATCATTCTGGATATGAATAAGATACAACAAACATGGCTTATGTAACAAAACATATAAAAGAAAATGAGTAAGTTAACACCCGAAACGATGATAATTCTAAGATATTATTAATAAATCAATGTTAAAAGATCATATATGATATCATATTAATGTATATGATTCTTGTATAATTTAATAACAATTATTTCACCATTATACAGGAGGTTAACCTACCCCAACCAAGGAAAAGTACAAGGTAAGGGTTATTTCACAATCTCTTCTTTATCCGAGGTTGTTTATACGTAATAATCTACTGGGATCTCGTTATCATCCACATCCATGTTTCTTCAAAATGTATTTCAAAACATTTTTACTATTTACAAGAATATGGGTTAAAGTCATTTATACCCTTGTTTGACTTTTTATAAGAGGTTTATAAAGGAATCTTTCCGTCGTTTTCAAAACAAGGTCCTTTTTAACCTTTTCGACAGAATTGAGGTAAGAATGTTTTTTTTAACTTATACGGCGGGTGCGGTTATTTTCCGCCGTTATAAAATCGTCAAAGCTTTCCATACAATCTTATAAGAATATTTTCAAAGAAAATGTTTTATTTTATATGGATCTTAAATGATTTCAAAATAAAAGGAGATACTTCTTTAAAAAGAATTTTGATTTCATCTATGTCAACATCCTTTGATGGATTTTAAGATTATTCGAAGTTGATTTATTATGATACAAAACTTCTATATTGTATTGAAGGTTTTGTGATATGTTTGACTGTGGATGTGCTATTTTTATACCATTCATAGTTTATGGTGAAATTATTGACATTTCGTATGCTAGTTTTAATACGAATGTTTATGTTATGTTTAAACCTTTTCATATGGGAATGCATTGGACTTAATAAGTGACGGGTGGAGCCCGCTATAGCTCCTCGATGCATCGGTAGGTCTCATGAGACAAACTAGTGTCTTGGCACAAGGCCTTGACAAAATCTTATTTGTAGTCTTGGCACGAGGCCTTGGCTATGTGGTTATGATAGTCTGGCATTATGCATTCCAACATTATGAAAGTGGTTATTGATATTGCTTGTGATTATTCGATTAGTAGAATATCCATGTGAACAAGTAAATGGCATTATTTCATTTTACTTTTTCCATACTATGTTGAAGTTCAATTTTAAAAGGCTTTTGTTTTAGTAATTCATTGCCTTAAATGTTTATGCTTATTTTGAATGTTCCGCTATATTGTTATCCTTACTGGGCATTTGAGCTCACCCCTTTTTTATGTTTTATTTTTCCCAGGTAGTGAAGAAGTAAATTATGATTGACTTGCAGGGATATTATGGGTTTATAGTGTGTATGTTGGAAACATTATGTTGTTGTAGTAGTTTTTCATTTTATGATGTAATGTAAAACTTATGAATATATCTAGTGTTTCCAAGGCTACTAAACTAATCGGTCTTTCGGGATTTGATCTTTCTTGTGATCATGCCAATGTTATGTAATTAATGCACCGACTCTGGGTAGCTGGGGTCGGGGCGTTACAGTTGGTATCAGAGGAAGTTTAGTACAAACCTTGGAAGCTAGATTTAGATAAACTCTGATTAGATCACGTAGACCTAAGATGAACTTTGAAGATTAGTATAGAAGAACTTCCTAGAATTTTGGTATTGTAGAGATTTTGTGAGTTTTCCGAGCAATACATCCCTGTCTGGATACGAGCAGGTAGAGGCGGCTCTGGCACAGATGTACCTAGGGGTAAAACCCGAAAACACCGCTTTGAGCTAGACTCGAACGGGAACTGGTGCACGACAACAGGCCTTGCTGCACTCTTGGTTACGACACTCCCGAGGGATATGCTTAGGATAACTCTCATTTTCTTTACAAATCATTATGAAGGGTTTATGAGTATATACTTTCTCAAAGAAAACATTTTTATGATTATGGATTATATACATAAATAGTTCAATTTATGTTAAGTGTTTTATAAGTATGAGATTATGTATTTTGATTCATAAACTGATCTAGTTTATGCCATTGTTTAGAAATGGCGCCTAGTAGAAGGAATGAGAACTCCAGAAATGCACATGATCCAAAGAGAAGGAAGGATCATATCTTTCATGGTCTTAAGCTAGAATTTATAAGAGAAATAGTCTCCCATGTATTATCATCATATGAAGAAATAATATCATATATTGATAAGATAAGTAAAGAGATTACTGAGTCCTATGGCTTTGAAGGGAAGCAAGAGAAGAAAAGGATAGAAGAGAGAAAGATGGATAAAGGGAAAAGGGAAAAGAAGAATTTTCCCATATGTGGTAACTGTGGAAAGAAACACCCTGGAACTTGCCTGAAAGGAATGGGAGTTTGTTATAAGTGTGGAGGAAAAGGGCACAAAGTACGTGAATGCAAGGGTACGAAAATGGTTTTAAATGTACAATGCTTCATTTTCAAGGAGTTTGGACACTACGCGAACCTATGCCCCAGTCATCAGACTATGCCGCAAATGATGCTATTGGATAATAATCAAGTTATGATACTACCACAGATGAAGAGGAATGATTAGAGTTCTTATGTTGATTATGTCAATTTAGTGTTGTATCAACAATGTAATTGTTATAATAATTTTGGAGTATACAAGGATTGTACTGCAGTACTATTTCATTAAGGACTTGAGATTGTGTGGAACAAAGAAAAGTGACTCAATAGCAGGATAAATTTTTGGAAAATATATGGTTGAGAGAATGATAAATCATAATATAGTTCTGATACTGAGGTAGTGATTTTGGAATAATATGTGATTGTTTTGGATAAATTATATTGGATATTCTTGACTACCTTGGAACTGATTAATGATTTGTATATTCCATCGTTGTTGGGGTTTAAACCATTTTTGGATTAATGAAGTATATCCAGCATTCTATATGGAATAAGGGAGCATGAATGTAATCAATAAGGAATATGGTAATACATGATGAAGGTATTCATATTCTATTACGGGGTAAAAAGGATCTATATTATGTTTACCTTCCTTATAAATGTTGGACTGTGAGTTTAGACAGAAGTATTTTGGATAGTTCTAGTTTGGATTATTTTGGATTTCCATAAAAGGACAACCCGGAGGTCGGGCGGCAACCCGTCGCGTTCGGCAAGGCTGCCAGACTTGAACCCGCAACTGAAGGGCGACAAGAGTGTATCACCTACCACTGGCCCATGAGATGTCCTGGATTAAATAATGTTTTTTTTTTTAAAGATCTGGTAGATGAATTATAAATTCATTTATTTTGGAACCCTGTACGAATAGTATAAATAAATAAAAAATTACATTCTATTATCTTTTAGAGTGAAAGATGAGTTTGTGGTAGAAACTTATTAATGGATAAAACTCTGATTATAAAGTAAGTATATCTCCTTATGATATTATCCAATCTCATAAATAAATTCCTCAACATTAATAAAAGGAACTTAGAACAAAAATGTTTCCCTAGATGGCACCTTAAATCATCACTAATTTATGGCTTTGGGATTGTTGGCCTTTTCATATCCATGTTCTCTACCACTCTCCATCAGATAATTGATCGTTAGATTTCTCCTCCATATCCATATTTTCCTACATGGAACCCTAGTATGTGTTATTTTCGGTAATCTTCATACTTTCCACTCTTTATTTTAAATAGAGGCCTCATTAATTCATTTTTCGATGTGGGATTTCAACTAAGATATTTTGAAACGTTAAAAATGTGTTATCCCAATACCCTATATTTTGTTGAACCGATGGTACTTCAAATTATCATAGATTGATGAGTTTAAGGACCTCAATTTTATACTTTTTGTGATTGATGACCTCAATCACTACCTATAAATATTTACGTTTTTCCTCCAATTATATGTCTCTAATTGCCACCAATGTTCTCCTAATCAAGATCATAATTTGGTGGTGACCCTTTCATTTCTCTTTTCCTCATATTAAGACTATATTTTAGTAACCCAATTTCCGATGTGGGTTTTCCCACAAATATATTTTCTATTTTCAACCTTTTATTTTCGAAGAACAATTTCAAATTGCGAGGATGCAATTTGTTGAAGGAGGGGAGAATGTAACACCCCAAGATTTCATAGTGTGTTATTTCTTCAAAATAATTCAATAACTTGCACTACACGCAACACTGAGTTCAATCACACCATGACTTACAAAAAAAGCCATTCAAAAGAGGTTATGAATATTATTATCTAAATTTTAAACTTTATATAATCCTTATAATTTTAGAATCCATATTATGAGTTTCTTAGATATAATGCAAGAACAAATTCATTTTCAGTATTGCACTTTTATCAACTTTTAATAGTGAACCCTTTTTAAATACAATATTTTAAACTTTTTGACTAAATGGGGACATCAAAAATTTAAAATGAAACATCCCAAGCTTCCACGGTACACTTTCTTTGAATAATACAGTAGCGTGTGTTGTACGCAACCTTGAGTTTTAACACACACTACAACCAATCAAACTAGCCGTTATGAATAGTAATACCTACTTTTTAAAATTATATATATTTTATATTTTAAAATGGACTTCATTTTTGGATTCAGAATATCGAAACTAGTCTAGGGTGAAATTTTGGTACTTTTCGGATAACTTTCATATTTTGATGAATAGTGAAAATTACTAAATTTTAATTAAAAACAACTTTTTTAATCAAAATAATTAATAGTGATAAATTATGAATTTGAGTGGTTTTAAAGTATATTTAGAATATATTTTTACCATTTAATGTAATTTTGGTCATTGGACATAATTTTACAATTAAACCAAACATAAACAAGTGTCAATCTTTTGATAGTTATTATCTCTTAAAAACACGCTTTTTGTTTTGACAGCGGGAATTAATTTTAAATTAATTTCTGCCACTTCTGTGTTTTGAATTTAGAAAAATGGATTCCATATTTGGAATCAGGATGTTCAAATTGTGTAAATAGGTAACTTTTATTTTTAGACATTTTGAATAATTACTGCGGTAAATATTTTATTTACCATGGTTAAAGGGTAAATCCGGTAAATAAGGGTTAAAAAATAATATTATAATAATACCAAATTACCCTAAAACGTGTCCTAACCTTATTGTTGGACACATACCCGACCATGGGCATCCTTGGGTCAATTTGGGGACCCCTTGGAGCCACTTGTATGTGGTAGGGACACATTATATTAATAAAGTTAAAATAAAAATAAAAATGGCATAAGCTTACATCTTTTAGAAGAACAATTTTTACATAGGGTTATACATGTTGGATTTTCGATTATAAATATTCATTAGAAAGCTAAAAATATTTCCTACATAATGAGGTTTTATTTATAATTTTTAGACATTAAATAATTTATTTTATTTATGACACAATGATGATGCATTAATTACTAAAATAGTAAAAAATTAACATAATTGATATTATAAATACCCAAATAAATATAATATGAAACTTTTAATGAATTAAACTAATTTTCTAGGATAATATGATATATTAGGATTTATTTAATTGACTTTTTTAGAAGTAATCAATCTGTTATGAGTTTCACAAAAATCAACTATTGAATAGTGTCAAAATTGACATAAAAGAGTTCTTAAAACAAATATTATATTATTAATTGATATTAAATTCCTAAAAATCTAAGGTTCGGCCAAGAGACTTATATTATGATAGGTTAATAATTAATGTACCACTTGGGGGTCTCTTTGATGTATATAGTAGGTTTATTAACCATATTATATAAAAATAGAAAGAGACATTGTAAAAGTGAAACTAATTAACTTAGAGTTAATACTTAAAGATAAGGTTAATATAAGTACCCAAACCTGTCTAAATTCTATTGGATGAGTTTTTTTCGACCTATCCCCACCTCATCCTTTGAATAGTCAACTTTTGAGCCATTAGAAACCGAATATGAATTTATTATAAATTAATATTTCTAGCTTTTCCAAAGGTGCCCCTCACCCCTCTTATAAAAGGGCACTCCTCCTTCTCATTTCTTCACACCTCTAAAGCCTTTTTGTTCGGCCAAACTCTGCCCAAATACTCTCCCAACATCCCTCACTACAACCTAGGGGCCTTAGTTTGATCAGAAATCCAACCTAAGGAGCCCTTTTGATCAAATCAAAAGGAAGAACCCGAAGAAGAGGTAATGTTTTCACCACCCCTTTTCCAAGTTCATTTCTTCTTCCACTTCTTCTTCCTTTGTTGTTACCATTCTTTAATAATGACTCCAGTATCATTTATATACTGTGATGTTATTATAAATATGGTACAACCATATTCAGTATTCTATCCACCCTTTGAAAAACATGTCACCATACGTGCGTACGTACGGCTTACCGTCTCCACGTCGTGGTGTAATTGTTATTCAATATATTATTATTTGGATGGGTATAATAATGATGTGTAACTCATGTAAATAATAAATATAACATATTAATTATTCTGTATATATGATATACCATCCATTTATATATTATTTTAATATCAAAAGAATGATATTGTCGCTCGTGCGTACGTACGGACTACCGTCTCCACGAACGCGATGAGATTCATTCTCCATCGTATCCATTCAAGTATAATTATCATTTTATGATTTAAAAATGATGTTTAAGGACTTGATATCATTCTGGATATGAATAAGATACAACAAACATGGCTTATGTAACAAAACATATAAAAGAAAATGAGTAAGTTAACACCCGAAACGATGATAATTCTAAGATATTATTAATAAATCAATGTTAAAAGATCATATATGATATCATATTAATGTATATGATTCTTGTATAATTTAATAACAATTATTTCACCATTATACAGGAGGTTAACCTACCCCAACCAAGGAAAAGTACAAGGTAAGGGTTATTTCACAATCTCTTCTTTATCCGAGGTTGTTTATACGTAATAATCTACTGGGATCTCGTTATCATCCACATCCATGTTTCTTCAAAATGTATTTCAAAACATTTTTACTATTTACAAGAATATGGGTTAAAGTCATTTATACCCTTGTTTTACTTTTTATAAGAGGTTTCTAAAGGAATCTTTCCGTCGTTTTCAAAACACGGTCCTTTTTAACCTTTTCGACAGAATTGAGGTAAGAATGTTTTTTTTAACTTATACGGCGGGTGCGGTTATTTTCCGCCGTTATAAAATCGTCGAAGCTTTCCATACAATCTTATAAGAATATTTTCAAAGAAAATGTTTTATTTTATATGGATCTTAAATGATTTCAAAATAAAAGGAGATACTTCTTTAAAAAGAATTTTGATTTCATCTATGTCAACATCCTTTGATGGATTTTAAGATTATTCGAAGTTGATTTATTATGACACAAAACTTCTATATTGTATTGAAGGTTTTGTGATATGTTTAACTGTGGATGTGCTATTTTTATACCATTCATAGTTTATGGTGAAATTATTGACATTTCGTATGCTAGTTTTAATACGAATGTTTATGTTATGTTTAAACCTTTTCATATGGGAATGCATTGGACTTAATAAGTGATGGGTGGAGCCCGCTATAGCTCCTCGATGCATCGGTTGGTCTCATGAGGCAAACTAGTGTCTTGGCACAAGGCCTTGACAAAATCTTATTTGTAGTCTTGGCACGAGGCCTTGGCTATGTGGTTATGATAGTCTGGCATTATGCATTCCAACATTACGAAAGTGGTTATTGATATTGCATGTGATTATTCGATTAGTAGAATATCCATGTGAACAAGTAAATGGAATTATTTCATTTTACTTTTGCCATACTATGTTGAAGTTCAATTTTAAAAGGCTTTTGTTTTAGTAATTCATTGCCTTAAATGTTAATGCTTATTTTGAATGTTCCGCTATATTGTTATCCTTACTGGGCATTTGAGCTCACCCCTTTTTTATGTTTTATTTTTCCCAGGTAGTGAAGAAGTAAATTATGGTTGACTTGCAGGGATATTATGGGTTTATAGTGTGGACGTTGGAAACATTATGTTGTTGTAGTAGTTTTTCATTTTATGATGTAATGTAAAACTTATGAATATATCTAGTGTTTCCAAGGCTACTAAACTAATCGGTCTTTCGGGATTTGATCTTTCTTGTGATCATGCCAATGTTATGTAATAATGCACCGACTTTGGGTAGCTGGGGTCGGGGCGTTACAAATAGTGTAACAATCCTTAGATGATTATTTATTCCATAGTACCAAACATTATTCTTGATAAACATACAATCATTCCACTAACTTCTTAAACCACTGACTGAGCTTCATCATTTCTTTCATATCATATTTCATTTGTAGTCTCTTCATCGTCTTCCACATAAATACTACCAATATGACCATGCTGATTCTCTTCAAGAGATTTTCCCTTAGGGAATTGGTTTCCATAATGCCCACACATTCCTCATTTAAAACACCTAATCATTGTTGATGTCGTAGCAATACCAGTATCCTTCTCCATGGAGTTAACTGAACATTTTCCTTTGCACTTACAAGATTTGTGTCCTTCTTTTCTATAGCCAAAGCATCTTCCAGTTCCTTTGAAACAATCTCCCTGATGCCTCTTTCCACATGATTTATATGAGGGAAATTGAACTTTCTTTCCTCTATGATCATCATGAAACTCCATCTTTCTCTTATAAGCTGATTCAGGAAACATACCAATGTTGAAAATATTGATCATATTATGAGATTTCTGATTAGGCATAATTACGATATGTGGACCTCCACATCCAATTTCATTTGGTTTCTCATGAAGAATATCATTCCATTGTCCATCATATCCTCCATTATCGTGAATGATCCTGTTTCCAACCATTTTCTAAAACCCAAAAAGAAAAGCGTGAGGGGAAAAAACATGCTAGGAAAACTACATAATAAAGGGGGAGTACCTTCAATATCTAACATCTTAGGTTTAATTCTAATATCATTACCATAATTCTAGGACTATAACCTATTTGTATAGTTAACCTTGGAGACATCCCTAGACATACCTTATAAATATCTCTAGGGATTTCACTAAAGTTTTCACATCCTAGTTTCCAAAGTTAACTAAACCATTCCTCTGATACCAACTATTGAGACCCAAAGCATTATGTACATGGAAATTACATTACTTTTTTGGAATACTTAATACATAACGAAAACAGACACACAAGGATCGTAATAGTTTAGTGTCTTTGGAAACTCGGAAAACAATCTTCTAATCGTGGTGAAAGATCTTCAACATCTCCCATAAAGATCTTCCATTTTGTTTTCTTACCTAAAACCTTTCTTTAAATCTTGGGGAAAAGAAAACATATAAAATGTGAGCTCAAAAACTCAGTAATGGTAAGAATAGAGAACCTAAAACAATCCATAAACACTTGAATGAATAAACTTGAACAGAAAATCTAAACATCAAAATCATGAGCAACGACACAAATCTTGGAAGTACACAAGGCAAAGATCATAAGGTAAAATTAGTCATGATAAACTAGAATGGTAATAAAACATGTAATTGTGGCATCCATTAAGCACATGTTATGATTTCCATAGTATCCAAGGCATTGCAACCAAGACAATCATAGTAGACAAAGTCCCATTCTGAATCGAGTTCACTCCTCGTTCCAGTCCTATAACATTGAACCAGATTAACTTACCATTCCAGCCATGTCTATCTCATGAGATATAAATACTTACCCAATACATTGGAGGTAGATATCGGTCCCACCCATCTCATAATGAAATTATTCTTACTTGTGCCACAAAATAAACTTAAAACATTCATCATAACCCAAAATAATAAAATGGGTTTCATAAACATCATCCCATCATCACATAATCCATATAAAACAAATGGATATTTCATCATAAGAAAAGTGAAACCATGTAAATAATAGAGACAATATACTTGAAACATACACATATGAAATAATTCCATCTTAGATGGAAAATGGTTTTGATAAAATACTTGAAATGAATTCTTGGGGAAAATATCCTTTCTTCTTCAAAATCATTTTCTTTTCACAAAATTCCATGAAATTTTAAAAGAAAATTATTTTGTTAAAAATATTCATAAAATCTTGTAGAGTAATCTTCATGAAAATTAGGTGTTATGAAACCGTAAAAATCTTTTCATGCCGTATAAGTTAAAAATACCATTCTTCTCGTACTTTTGTCGAAAAAGACAGAAAGTACCTCGTATGGTAAAAAAAAGAAAGATTCATTCCATACGATGTGGTAAAAGTAAAAAAAAGGCTAAGAATGAATTTAAACATACATGGATGAAAATTAAACAATTTATGAAAACATTTTGAGAACATATGGATATGGATTATAAACACAACCCCTGTAAATACTTACGAATAAAAAATCTCGGATAAGAATGAGATTGGAATAATTATCCCTTACGTTATGTCTGATATGCTTAGTATGTATCTGAACCTCCTGTACAATGATTTAAATAATGTCATTTACTTATTACAGAATCATATTCATTTTAATGATATCATATATGGTTTACTTATGACTTTATATTACCCGTTCTTTTGTAGATTCGATGTAAAAGCAGCGATTTTGGTAAAATCGTTTCATTTATTGTATGTGTTTCAACATGTTTTTCTTGATATTATTACTTATATCATGATTTACATAATTAAAGAATGTAAAAAATGATTTATATATAATATATATTCATCATATACATATATATATGATAGATCGATTAATGGAATGAAATACACCGTTCATGGAGACGGTAGGTCGTACGTACGCATGAACGATGTTTTCGTTTCCTTAAAGAATTGAATGGAATTATGTAAATGAAATAAATATATATATAAATAAATAAAGTATAATTATTATTTCATATATTTCATTATTATTCATTATATATAATTTATAATTATTCATGAATGGTTAACATGGAGAAGGAATCTCATTGCGTCATGGAGACGGTAGTCCGTACGTACGCACGAGCGATGATATCATTCCCATGATCATGCAATTGTATTGAAGTGTGTGTATAATATTTTTGAATCAATATAACTTTAAATTAATCTTATATAGTAATTTATTTACGCCATTATACCCATCCAAGTAAGGTGGTGGTTGAAAACAGATTCCACCACGGCGTGGAGACGGTATTCCATACATACGCACGCGCGGTGATTTCATTTTCCGTAGGATGGATAGAAGGTAAAATAGGGTTGTTTAATATTTTTAATATCATATCATTATATAAGTAATACTAATGTTATTACATTATAATGATACAACTAAATAAAAAGATGTAGAATAAGAAAGAAACTTGAGAGAATTGGAAGAAGAGATTACCTCTTCTTCGACGCACCTCCTTTAAGCTTCCTCTTATGGAACTAGAGTTGGTCTTTTGAGAAGACCAGAACCTCCAAAATTTTTCTATGGAAGTGGAGAAAATAAATGGGCAGGGGTTGGCGGAGTTTCAAGGCTAAAAAGGGTGTGAATAAAATATGTAAGGGTGCCTTTTTTATCAGGGAGAAGAGGGGCACCTTTGGAAAAACATAAAATATTATTTTATAATAAGGCATATTCGGTTTATAATAGCTCCAAATTGATTTATTTCGAAGATAAAGTAGGGATGAGTCGAAATACCTTAAACCAATAGATTTTAGACAAGTTTAGGTTACAATTTTAACCTTATCATTTAGATTTTACTCTTTGTTAAATAATTTAACTTTTACCGTGTCTTCTTGTTTTCTTACACTATATGGTTAATAAACATACTATAACAAGACAAAAGAACCCCAAGTGGTTAATTATTAATATATATATATCCTTATACAAGTCATTTTTTCGATCTAGTGATTTTTAAGAATAAAATAACAATTAATAATATAATATTTTTCTTAAAAAACTATATTATGTCAATTTAGACACTATTTGGTATTTGATTTTTGTGAAAATCATAACCGCGTGATTAGTTCTAAATAAGGTGATTTAATCAATAATAACATGTCATATTAACCTAGAAAATTATTTTAATTCATAAAAAGTCTCAAATTACATTTATTTGGGTGTTTATAATATCAATTATTATAATATTTCATTATTTAGGTAATTACTGCATCACCATTGTGTCATAAATAACATAAATTATTCTATGTCTAGAAATTATAAATAAAATACCATTAGGTAAGAAATATTTTTATCTTTATAATGAATATTCATAGTCTAATTTATCTTATGTATAACCCTATATTAAATATGAATTAGTTATTAAAATTTTATTTTAACTATTTTAACCCTTCTTTAAATAAATTAATTATAAATGTCCTAATTTAATACAAGTGGACCTAAATGGTCATATTATATTCCTAAGTCTGTTTTTTGTCAAATTAAACTTATAAAATAGATTTAGGACACGTGTTAGGGTAATAATAATATCATTTTTACCCTTAATTACCCTATTTACTTTTAACCGTGGTAAATAAAAGTAAAAAGTTACTATTCACCAAAATTTATTTTCATCTCATTGAACCACATTTTAGTTCTTGATATTAACCGTGTCTCTCATATTTTCGAAATTCCACTCACAGAAGCGGTAAAATTATGTTTTATGTGAATTTCCATATTCTCCTAGGAGGTGGGTAAAAGACGATGAGAAGATTAATAAAATTTTTATATATCTAAAATTATTATAAAATGAATCCAATGAATTAAATTGAAATTATATAGGTATTATTTATCAATTTTGACCTAAAATAAATTTAAATAAAATAAATAATTATTTAAAAAAAATTCAATTTTTAAATAGTAACTCAGTGTTTTCACTATTCATCAAAAATTGAATTTTTCAGAAAAATACCAAAAAGTCACCCTAAGCGAATTTTGATATTACGAATCCAAAAATGAAGTCTATTTTGAATGATAAAATTTATAAAATTTCAAAAAGTGGGTATTACTATTCATAATGGCGAGTTCATAATAATATTATAATAATATCTCGTTTAGTGAAACTCGGTATTGTGTACTACACACGCTATCGAGGAAAGTCGTGATTGCATGTAATGTAAGCAAGGTAAGGGTTGCGTGTAGTGCAGGACTCCTTTGTTGTTGCATATAACAGAATCCAACCATATTTCATTTATACATTGAATATATATATATATATATATATATATATATAAACTGAATGTTGCGTAGAATGACTACTATCAAACGAACTTGAAATTGTGTGTAACACGATCCAAGAATAGTGTTGCATATAATTCAAGCTAAAACGGTGTTGCATATAGCACAAGATAATTTTGGTTTATCGTACAACAAAAGAAATCAAAAAATTAAAAATAATAATTATCATAAAATCCCGGGTGGTAACATCAATGGTAGTTACCCGAGGGATGCAGTGGGATATCCCTGAACATTTGTAAAGTCAGTGAGCCTAGGACAGCGTGACTGTTCCCGAACCTTTTTATTCCACAACTCATAAAAAATAGTGAAATTAGGTACGACTGAAAACATGTCGGCATATGCTCTGTGGACATAGCCCTTAGTGGTGAACCAAGTAAAAAGTGGTGTTCCATCTCTTTGCATGTGAATGTTTGATTTATGATCATATCAATCATACAGGTTTGACTAGTTTCTACCGTCATGGGAACAAGATCCGTCGATTTAAAACAATAGCTGACACCCTTATTCACCCCTCCCCTCTCAAGGTGTCCAGGGGTCCTAAAAGAGTTTGATGTTGGAGACATTGTATTTCTCCATATATTATCGTGGATGAATGTTATGAGATTTGGAATGATGATAAAGCTTATTCCGTGGTACATTGTCCCTTTGGAGATCCTTGATCGCATTAGAGTAGTGTCTTATCGACTAGAACTTCCCAAAAAACTATCTCAAGTACATGATGTATTCCATGTATCACTCTTGATGAAGTACATTTCGGACCCAACACATGTACTCAATATAGAGGTGATACTATTTGAGAATGACCTCTCCTTGGAAGATAAGCTGGTGAAGATCATTGATTGTAGGGAAAAGGTTCTACAAAATAAAATAATTCCCCTTGTCAAGGTGCTGTGGAGAAACCACAAGTTTGAAAAAGCATCATGGGAATCATAGTAATTGATAAAGTAGAGTTACCCTCATCTATTTTAGTGTGGGAAAAATAAATTTATAGGGTGAGATTTCTTAAGGGGGAAGATTATAACGACCCAAAATTTTATAAATGAAAATTCTTATAGATCTAAATAAAGGAATTATTATGTAAAATGGTTATATAATAAATATTCACCTTTGTTGTTTTATGTTTTTAATTTTAGAATACCATTAAGAATTTTTATTGTTGTAGATATAGTTGTTTAATAGTGATAACATGATTAGTATAGATATAAGGATTTAACCAATCCAATTTACTAAGACATGGGAAGTGATGGCATCATCCAATATAATTTCTCTATACGAAGCCCATATTTTCAGATCTTGGAATGGAGGTACCATCACATGGATTCTATCAAGACCAATCCCAATCTAGGATTCAATACATTAATCTTGAACGGAATCTCTTATGGGAGAATTTTATGTTAATAGATATTACCACCCGAGGGATGTTATTTGAGCCACCCCAAGAGATTTTAACCCTCACACAACTTACCCTTAGGTCTTATGTGGGTGTTATAAGGGGTTATATAACAAGACTGTACCACTATGATTATGCGACTTAGTTTTTTTTCATGAATAATGAATATACATTAATTTTATTATTTTAACATTGTAAATAGTTATTAAATCATAAATATTATTTTTAGTTAATATTCAAATAAGAAATATTTATTTATGAATTAATGTATTTCTGAAGAAAATAATATTTTAAAAAAATATTATTACTATTTTACTTTTTATTAAATATAAATTATCATATAATTGTTTTCACAGTTGTAATTTTTATTATGGTTTGAAAGCAGTTTTTTTTCAAAACTCGTGAATTTTTTACTAATGTCGGTTTTTATTTTAATAATGAATATTAAAATATTTAAAAAATTATTTAGATAAAATAAATATTTTTATTGGAATCAGAACATTTATATTATATAATAGTGAATGTTCCATAATTTTCTGAGACAGTCAAATTTTTGGGTAAAAATTAAATACCGTTTAAATATATAATGTGATTCATGACATCATACTAACCCAATAGTGATGTAATAAAATAATATATAAGTTATATCATACCAATATATGTTTTACCATTAAAATAATGCGATTTTATATTTTTTTTATTTATTTTATGGTGCCTTAGTGGACCCTCCAAGACTTATAAAATATATTAACATTTTTAAATGATTTTCTTTGAGAGTGTGACTCACCTACACATAAGAAAGTATAATATTTTAATAAGTTAGGCCATTATCCTTATAAAAATTTTTTCCACTCCCCTTTGGAAAAAACCATGGTAAAAAAAAGTTCTGGTTTTTCAATTTTGAATATTTAATTATATAGATTTAAAAACCTATGTTTGTGAAATATGAATGAATTCCCCTCTATTTTCCAATATAAACCCACCCATGATCTAATTTAGATTAACTAGAAACACTTCTATAACATAATTACTCTTCTCTCCACTCACTATAGTCTTGTCAAGGTGTCCCAATATCTTAATAAGTCCCTCCTCATGCTCTTAAAGCCACACACTCAAGTAATAGATTCTCACATTCCTTCCTTCCTTATATATGTCCAAGTTTCCGTATAATATTCCGCCCGTTTATTTTCAATGAAAAATATTATGGTATGTTTTTAAGCCTCCCCTATACTTCCCTCATTATGTTTTAATTATGAGATACCCCTTTATCTCTCATTAATTCCTCCCATGTACACCTGTTAGCATCCGGGAATTCCTTAAGGTATTTCTCACTCCTCATTTAAATTCAAGAAATTTTTTTCTTTTATGCATCTAAATTAAATTAAATATGTTGTTATATTATGTTTCATGACTTCCTAACTATCTATTTAATGTATATATTATGAGATACTCCATTTATATCATCAACCCATTTTACAATTTATATTTGACGTCGTTATGTAGTCGAAGTTACTCAAAAATTTCCCATGCCAAAATCATCAGGTAATTGAATATCATACCCATTTCTCTATCAAATGTATTAACCTTTAGGAACATGTATATTTTTATTGGGAACATGTATTTATGTATTCCACATCTCTTTTTCAAGGAATAAATTTCAATGTTTAATGAATCCATGTTGTATGATATATGTGGAACACTTATGCATGAAATGAAATGATTAAGATGGGTGCACCCTAATTGCTCTCCAATGCATTGGTAAATGAATAGTATCATGATACCTCATGTGAAATGAGTGTTGACTCATGAAAATTCATATGCAATGATGTTATAGTTTTGCTAATTCATATTCAATTAGGGTTTATTCCTGCTCCATGTATAATGAGACTTTTCTCATGCTAATATCATGTTAAATGTTGTTTCCACATCTCCATGTTATGATAATTAGGCTATATCATGTCTTAATGTTCATGTTTCTCTTATTCTCCTCTAATATACCTATTTCCTAACATGTATTGAATTCTTAATGTAATTCTTTTTGCACTCCATTATTGGGCCTTATAGCTCACCCTTTTCTTATGTATGTCCTTAGGTTATCCCATGAAATTATAAGTTTAAAGGAATGTTGTGGTCTTGTAAAATAACTCTCCAATAAAGATATTGTGCTTTATGTTTTAAGTTGTTATTTAGTGTTCCTAATTTCCCAATACACTAGACATCTCGATCCACGGAGTTGTCTTAACTGAAATTTTATGTAATAAATCAGGTTTAAGTGTGTAATAAATACTAGGGTTGTTATATGGTGCATTATAGACAAGAACCAGTACCAATGATACATGAAATAAATAATTAATTTGATTGGTCTAATATAAAATTAAACCCATAACCTTGTACAATTGAAAACATCTTTTCAGAGTCACGTGTAAATATATAATAAACTCAGGACCATAAACATCACCTTATATGGACTCCTATAAATTTTATGTGCCAATGCCCCGTCAATAAGAAATATTCAACCATGCCTCAATGTAATCATCTCCTAGAAACCCCCTAAAGGGAAAAAATATATATAAACAAATAAGAATGTAAGCTACGTAAAGGGGGAATATATAATAATATATTTCTATAAAAACATCTATCAATATAGAATGACAATCTAAAAATCCTTATAGAGGAATATTTTCTTATCAAGAACTGTGTTTCTCCAGATGTTGAATTTGGGAAGAAATTTAGAATATTACATTGGCGTTCTATTGAGGTATAAAATATTCATTTATTCATAAAAAATATCTGAAATAATTTTTATGTATACTCTATTAATCCCAGAATATATATTTTACCCTAGTGTTGGTGTTTTGAATAATTTCAAGAACATCGAGTTTTTTAAGAATATTTAATAAATAAGAAATTAAATATTAAATTATCATCCAAATATTAGGTGGTGATATAATTTTAAGGGAGTATTATATTGAGTTTATAATATTACATTTGATTTTGGAAGGGTTTTTTGTGTAATTTTATCTTGAATTGGGTTTCAAGACTCATTTAAAGAGTTTAAATGGGAAATTCATTTATTTATTATTTCAAAGAGTGGAAACACATGTTACCCTATTGGTTACCCTATTAATGAAAGTATACAGGGAGAGTATTATCCCTCACATAATAAATTCACCAAGAGAATAATCAAGGGTTCATTCTTTTAGACATATTCCATGGTGGACATCATGATCAGATCGAGGTGTAGTGAATTTTGGGGTGTACAAGGATCCAAAATAATGGTGTTTTCTCTATGAGGTACACGGGGTATTCATTTTTATGACCTGATCCCCGTAATTTAATTTTATTAATGTTTTATATAGCTTTTATAACAGAAAAGGAACCAAAATGTGTTCATCTAGAACTTTTCATAGAAAAAATGTGGTTTCAAGAGGTTCACATTAGTTTCTTCTTCCAAACATAAAAATCACATGGTTTGTATTTCATGAACATAGAAAATGGGTTATTCCCATTCTGGGTGGATGATCCATTTATGTGTACTAACAATGTATAGGATATAAAACTTGTGTATTGGTATCCAATTTTTTAGTTGAGTACATGACTAGAATACCAGTGTGAGGGAACAAGTCCTTGTAGAGTATGTGAGAAGACCCTATCATGTTTACATTCCATGTATAAGTACACGTCCTATATGAATATATTGTATTTCCATTTGAGGTACATCGTCAGGTTCCGCGTTTAGGGTTTACATTGTATAACTAACAAACATGATGTGTACATATGTTTTGTAGTCCATGCCTGACTAGAGTATAAGAACATGTGGGGATAAGTGAGTACATGGCATTTACTCTGGAATACATATTATTTATTATCCAATTGTTACCATTCTGATGATATTAGATTATTCTTCACAATATATTTGGAATTGAACATAATACGAGTCATTTCTGAGTGTTTTTTCACATATAACAATATTCAGAAATCTATTGTGTGTTTTAAGGGCATATAAGAGGAGTTTTAGGGTGAGTGAGTTATATTAGGGACATTCACTCCTAACAGTGTATTATCCTATTTCATGAGAAAGAGACATAGGATGAGACCTGGGTGAGATTTATGAGAATAAATTAAGGGAATACCATGAGTTTTTTGGATACCTCAATCGGTGTTGGGATGAGATAATCCTCGGTTTGAGGGAATGTTATGAGACCATATATGGGGAAAAAGATACTTATATGAACAAAATTAGGGTTTCTTTGATAGGGTATGGGGTTGGGGAAATCATCCTTATGAGGATTTTATTTATTTGAGACCAATGATGCCTTAGGATTCTTCATTCTATGTTACGAGATGTGTGATCTCCGAGATACATGCATTGTGTTGAGGTTTTGTATGTTAACAAGGATTCGGTGACGAATTCCTTCACTTATATTATAAACATAATTCTACCAAGATAGATTCCCCTCTTTTTGAGTTGACCATGAGTTCTATGTTAGTTCTTGGTTTTATGGAACAACCATGAAAAATTTTGTGTCTTTGAGTTTTTTTTGGTTTCCCATCCCATTGGACTCGAACCGATGTAATAGATACATTGGTATCATATGTTGATGAAGGGTCGCATTTTCATCACTAGAAATCGATATGTTTTCATTGTTTTATGATTAGTCTTTGAGTATTCCCACATGGTGGCTGTGATTTTCTTCTCATTCCACATTGTATCATGGTATATTGATAGGGGATTAAATGGATTGAGTGATGGACTAAGTCTCCATGCTCTTGAGTGACAATATTTGGTATATTGGATGTGATGTTATGTATATTTATACATGAGATTGGTTGTTGTGTTGACACTCTGGGAACCATAACAGTAGGTGCTAGATGGAAGTTGTAGACACCCTGAGATTAGGTGCCTAACTGACACTCAAGGAACACTATGATTAGGTTCCAAAATCTCAGTCTAGAACCATGAGATTAGGTGACATCCTTATTCTCTAGGAAACCTGTTTTAGGATAGATAAATGATTCTTTATCACCATGATATTTTCTCCTATAATTATTCTCTAGGCATCACATAATAATATTGCGGAATGAAAATTTGCACCCAAAATATATGGCATCATATTCATGCTCAAGGAACTATAATATTGGATGGAAGACAGAAGATTTATATCCATGATATTATTTGTTAGACTAATGATCTTCGAACTACATTATAGCATGGATAACATAAACTACTAATAAATGATATTATATGTCAGACAAATACTCTAGGAACTATTTTATAGGATGGTGGACTGAAACTCTCCATCCACAGATTATGTGTCAGACTGATTCTCTTCGAACCATAGTGTGTATAGCAGACTGATGCTTTACGTACAAGTGTTTTAGTGGAGGATCATTTCTTCATGAACTATGATGTAAGGTTTCGGTGCCATATTGTTTTTCATGAAACTACTTTTGGGAAACATGGCTGAGAAGTTACACTGATACTTTGGCCTTTGGACTTACTTCATCATGGTAGAAGTACCTAATACTGATTTTTCCTTATTATCATGTATGTAATATCATTTAAATTCAAGAATATTGGTTATGTAATTCTATTATATTGGATATCACTTGTTCATTGGGAATCATTTTTATGAGATTTGATTAGAGATGCCCTAGCACTGGGTAAATCTTGTAAGGTCAATCCCAATCTTAGTCCTAATTATCGATAGTGGTTTTTTCTAAATTTATTTCAATTATGATTCAGCTAAACTGAGAATATTTCACTGGCATGCAGTTATGGTACAAATTTAAAGTTTCTCTATTGGGGGTGGATTACTGGGATTTATTTATCACCCGATGTTTGTGAACCATAGTGTATGTGAAGTGATTCTATTTGATTTCATGTTAATCATGGAATAAAATGGTTAAGGCAGTGGACCAAGATTTCTTTATTGAGTGAGTCATTCATGTAGAGTCTGATGATCATGTTTGATATTCTCGAAAGGGTATGGGATAATAGGAATGGGACATGGACCAATGTTAGATGTATGACCTAATGTATTAATTTTTTTGGTATTTATTTTTTATATGGGATCAGTCTAGTTTGAAATTTATGTTGTTTGTATGACATGGTTGACTAAGAATTCACATTATTTCATTTTATTACAATTTTTTTGTCATGGATTATTTATTGTTTTTTATACTCTAAATTTTATGATGTTTAGTTACATACCTCTAGTTGTGAACAATAGTATGGGGGATATTCTCCCCATTGTTCCAACTTAGACCGATGTTGTTAGTTAGTAGCCTATGGCATATGAGGAGGCATGCTTGATGTCAGGTCTGAGAAACTGATGAGCTAGAACTCTGGCTGGGATGTTACAAAGAGGTATAATAGGATTTTATTTTGAGTTAATTCACTATTTGAGATTTGGTTGACTAAAGATAATGGAATGTGTGGGAGAAAATGATGAATATTAGGTAGTGCATCTAGAATACCTATTCCGAAACAAATTCTAGGTTAACGAGGAAAGGAATAATATTTTTTGTATTCTATGTATATTTTTATAATATTTCCCCATGAGTGACACATATTGTTTTTGAATTTGATCGTTTAGGATGGATATCATGGTATTTGGGAAATTGCTACGATGAATGTGATTTGGTTTTGACTATTGACTTGAAGAGTAATAAGAGTATCATTCATTATGATCGGAAAATATGATGCACAAGTAATACCCCAATTATAGTGTGATTTTATTGATTTATATATAATAGAAGGTCTAGGGGATGTACAGTGAGATTCTCGATGATAATAACATCAATGTATTACTTTTTCATAGTAGGTGTAGTGACCTTAGTGGGTAATTTTAGTATAAGGGTATGATAGTTGAACAGAAATTGGTGGTTTTTTAGGTTTTTTGTGTTGATTGGTCCTAAATGGAGTGGTCTAATTTGATGTTTCTCAGATATGATGTGTTCCATATTTTAGGGAGGTTGGATATTAATGTGATTTATTCTATATGTGCTCCTCTAGAGATAGGTATTTTGACATTGTGATGTTAGGTAATATTGGTATGAGAAAATTATTGATGCCTCATGAGTTGTTTCCTTTTATGAGTTGTCTTAAAAAAAGATGCATGGACTTACTTGTTGTGATACTTTTTTAGTGCGGCTAGGTGGTCAATCCTAGTGATCTATTTGATGGAACTCTAATATAAATAGTTCTTGTCGACTGGATTTCATGGCTAACTCATGATAGGTTTAATCAATGTTTTGAGTTCCCTTGGGTGTGGTGAATAGAGAGATTAATTGGAATTTTTACAATGGTTCATGAGGTGTGAAACTAGGTTGAGAACCAGTGTTGGTGTGGTGAGACTTATGCTGTTAAGGAGGCCCATGGGTTTTTAATTAGTTTGGAATTTACATAAAGATAAAGTTTGCATTAGAAATGGATGAGTCTGTGCTGGTATTCATCAATTAAATCTCAGTGCATTCCATGTTTATAAAATATCATTACAAATATCTTGATGTTATTCTTATAATGCTGAAAAATAATAGGCTTTACACAAATCTATATAGATTTCACTTTCATGTGAAAAAAGGACACTAGATAGGTTGAGCTCATGGAATGGTGTAAGTGAAGAAGTATGGTGGGACTATGTCATCATTGATTCATAGGTAATGGACTCTTAATAGAAAAAATGTCTTAGAATGAAGTTGGGTTTCATTCTCATATGCCGAGAATGGGTAATATATAATCTTTTGTTTTGAATATTTGGTGTAAGTGAGACATCCATGCATAATTTCACGATTTATTTGAAATTGGTTCTTGGTCCATTGTGATAGTTTTCTCATATGAGGAGCTAGAATGGATAATCCTTTAATAGGGAGTATCAAATTAGACATGGTTATATGACCCTCATATATATATATATTGTTTATTATGTTGTGTAAATGAAAATGATAAGATCATTTTACTACCAAGGATGTGTTTTGATAGAAGATTTTGAGTGGGGGAAGTGTTGTTGATCAAAAGTAGCTATTGTGGGTTGTTATCATTGTTGGGGATCCCCATGATCCAGGTGAAGAGTTGGGGATGATTTTGTGACGCATCGGGAAGGAAATGTGTTGCTAGGAATTTTTCTATTTGTTAATTGATGGTGAAAAAGAGTGTTATGAACTTGGGAAGTTCATTCACTTTATCCTTTGAGTCATGAAGTGGAAATTGGTTTTCATATTGGTGTGAAATTCATATATTTTAGTATGTTTTTACTACCATGGTGGTTCAATATATGTGGTTTGAAGACCCCTGCGGCTTCTTGTGGATGAAAATGATTATTTCAGAGAGATTATAAAGACCCGGGTATTCCATGATTTTGAATTGGAACAAAAAATTTAATTTTTCATTTTGGGTACTCATGAGGGGTAACTTATTTAATTTACTATAGAATATGATCATGGATAATTGTATAACCGGTATTTTTTTCTAGAAATATATAATTTACCCTCAGATAAGAGTTTCGTAGACTATCAAGAAGTTTTTGTTTTGGTAGAATATTTAATATATAATAAACCAAGTATTAAATTATATCCATGAGTTTATGTGTTGATATCATTTGAATAGATAATTTGACCGCTATTATGAATTTATTATTGAGTCCAAAATGGGGGGTTTTATTAGGTGTATTATAAACTCACTTGGGGTTCTGGGACTTGTGTCGAGCATTTAGATGAGGAATCAATTAATTAATTAAGTTAATAGGTTAAAAGAATTATTCCCTCGCAGTTTCCCATGAATGAATTGTGATTTAATAGATGGTTATCCCTTGATTTATGGTAATAATAAGAGGATAAGGGGAAATACATTTTTTCTATCACAATCCATGGAAGAATTCGGGACTGGATAGAAAAGTGGTGACTTTCAAGAGTGGATTTAGACCCAACAATTTGGAATTAAAACCACGAGGTTTTCCTTTTTTGAGTTTTAGGACATGATTCTTATATATTAATATTTTGAGGGTTTATGTCCTGTTTATAAAGGATAATAACACATGTAGTATCGATCTATACAATATCGGTGAAAAATGGTTTTCAAGAGGTTCATAAGGGTTTTCAGTTCAGAAATCCCAATCACATGGCCTGTAGTTCAAGAACACACGCCATTGTTTATCCCATTTGGGGAGAATGAACTTCTTTGGTGTACATAGTTTTTATACGGTGTACACGCCTCATACTAGTACTCAGTCGTGCCCTATACATGTCCAGACAACCGATGTGAGGGCATATGGTCATGTAGTGTATATGGACACACTCTATCAGGGTTACATAACCTATAGAAGTACATGGCTAGGAAGAATACATCTCTAGTTCATGTGAGGTACTTGGTTACATACCCTATTTTGGGTACACACTATTTACCTGACATACATGCCATGTACATGAGTTTTAGACACTATATTTGAATTTAAGAAACACCCATGTTGAACTATGTCAGAACACAACATTTACTCGATCATACTTGTATTTTACTACCACTTTGTTATAACATTTAGGTATTTAGATATTTTGGGACCCTACTTTTGGAATTGTAAATAATAGGAGTGATTTTTTATTTTTTTCATGATGAATGAGATAGTAAAAGCCTTAGAGTTTTTATGACTACTAATAGGAAATTTAGGGATAGTATGTTATGATATGGTTTTTTTCAACTAAAAGTGTGTTAAGATATATCATGATATTGGTACATTGTATGATACTAGGGATATGATCATTATAATGGTTTGATGGTGTAGGATAAGTTTTTTGGATACCTTAGTGGTTTTGGGGGTAAGATCATCCCTTGTTGGAGGGATATATATGTGACTAGAGGTTGTGGACATGTTTGGTGTATGGACCATTATAAGGTGTCTTGAATATATTTTGGGCTAGGGTTTATATAACTTATGAGTATTTACATCCATTTAGGCATTTGATTCTATGAGATTATCGTGACTAGGGTGTGGGGTGTGTGATCTCTGAGAGACGGGTGTTACCCCATGGGCTTGGTCATTACCATGGATTGAGAGAGGCATGCCTTAACCTATGTTCTATCATTGAGGATCCAAATATGGATGAATCTATTTGTTTTTTGTACTTGAGGTCCATGTGGGCTCTCATTCTGGATGATCGACTAAGAGAGTGTGGGTGTTCAATTTATAGTAGTTACTTGAGTTCCCTTGGGACATGAACTTTTGTATGAGCTACATCATGTTGAGATATTGATGAATAGTTTGGGGGTTTTTCTTATCCCCAAAACGTTTTTTATTATAAGGCATTGTGTAAAATGGAGGGGTAGTTGTGAGGTGATTCAGTTTCCTTATGGCATCCTAGTATACTGATTGGGGTTGTGATTCTTTGAGTAATAGAATGAGTCTCTATTGCCTTGAGTGAAATCATTGGGTATAATGAAAATTAGGTATTGAATATATATTCCTATAATATTAGGTTCTAGAATGACACTTTAGGAACCATGAAATGGTATTACTAACTAATTCCTAGGTACCATGGTTTTTTAATTTGGAATGACGCTCTAGGGAACATGATTATAGTTTTCATAATGACACTCTAGGAACAACAAGATTATGTTCTGAAATGAGACTCTATGCACCATATTATATGATGGTAGATTTACCCTCTAAATAATTGAGACTAGGTTTTCGATTGACACTCTGGGAACCATATTACAAGATAGTGGAATTATGATCTACATCAATGTGAGTAGATAAAATATTAACACTCAAGGAACCATATTATAGGATGGTGGATATAAACAATATATCCATGAGATTTTGTGATATACAAATTCTCTATGCCCCTATTATAGGAAGGTGGACTGATTCACTACATATAGGAGATTAGATACTGTACTGACACACTAGAAACCATGTTATAGGATAGAGGACTAACTATCTACATCAATGAGATTAGGCGAAATACCTTTCCTCTAGAAACAATATTTCCAAATATTATTCTTTTTATCATCCAACGTCTAGAAGTCCCTCAAATTTTTATTATTTAATGATAAATCCCCTATTTTTATGGATGAATGGGAGGAATATTAAGTAGACATAATTGACAAGGTAAAAATACTCTTTAATTATAAAAAGAGTAAAACCATAATGTAATCACAGTACAACTCTTACCAGTATTTGATCACGATGTAGCTCTCCACTATGGAAAATCTATTCAGCAAGCAAGTGCCTTGTGTCCAAGAACAAGCCTGACCTGATGGTTGGTGACATACCCTCTCAAACAACAAAATCCATAAAACTCTATAAAGATGAAATTCTAGATCCAAAACCACCTTTGGAGTATCCCCCCTTCGACTCACGCGTAGCCAGCATTGGGCCCCAACGAAACACAATCGATGTTGGATGCTAGCGAAGAAGAGGTCCCCCGACTAGAAACTGCAGCCTTCCACAAATATGTGCACAAAAACAAAGCCAACCGAAGCTTAATCACACATTGATGATGCCTAGAAAATGTCCAACTATGAAGCCGACCCCAAGATATAGACTGTTAGAGCCCGCTGAGCTGATATCCAAACCATTCCATGGACTAGAAGCAACATCGAACCACTCTGATGTTGAGCTGGGTTCCAGATCACAGATACCCAGCTGAAATGACATACCATTATAGGGGAGTATAAATCTCACATTGGAAACCATATGCACTCAGTATGGAAGGGAGGAGATACCCCTTATAGGCAACTTTCTCCATCACCAATGACCAAGTGATTTTACAGGATATTGGAGTGAAAATTTGTATACAAGTATTAAGTTCCATATTGATTCCCTAGGTAGAATGGTGTGGTATTTTATTATGAGGCTCTACATCTATGGGTTTAGTTTATGTAATGGTACTCTAGCCACTTTGATGCATAGTTTTGGTGCAGTACTAATCTTGGAGGGACACTATTGAGACACCTTGGGGATATGTTCCACTAATGTTAGTGGTTTTTATTATAAATCAACATGGGATATGTACCTGAGATTTATGAATCTGGGTAATGAGTAAGAGATATTGAGTAACTTCATGTGTTTTCTTTGAGGGATTCATATAGAGTGTAGCCCTTTGGTTTCTAGGATGCATGGTTATTAAGATATGCTCAGAGACACCCCATAAATGGCTATAAATGGTTTGTTCAATCATATCCTTGGACCTTATGATTGATAGTGGTTTTTTCTGTATTTATTTTAGATATATTTTGTTTAGCATAGGTATATTTCATGATAATTCACTTATAAATTATATTTTAGGTTAATTTTTGGGGTTCCCTGTTGTGGTTTATTTATCACCCCATATATGTACAGCACAGTGTATGTCCATATGTCTATATTTAGGATGATCCTATATTCATAATGGATACTAAAGTAGACCTATATTCCATTATTGATTGAGTTTCTCCGGTGGATTATGATGGTTCATATATATATTATCAAGAGTTTATTGGACACTTGATATGTATTATGGCTTGAATTTTGTAGTAGGGCATAATGTATTAAGTTATTAGTTGTTTATGGTGTATATTTGATCAACCTAGTGGGTGATTGATATTGTTCGTTTGGAACGGATGTTTAGTCCATTAATTTATTAAAATTTATTATAGTGTCTTTCAGTTTATAAATATTTATTCTTTCTCATTAAATGGTGTGTATGTTGTTTGAATATTTAATTTTGGTTATGCACTATGATATGGGGTACAATATCCTCACAATTCTACTTTAGACCCCCTCTTGTAGTCAGTAACCTCTGACGTATGAGGAGGGGTGCTTGAGGTGTTGTGCTGAACTGACTCGAGGAAACATTTTTAGAGAAATATAGGCTAAGACATTACAATTATCCTATGTAGTTACTACATAGTGATTCTAAGGGAAATCCAAGTAATTTAAGATTATTATTCCATTTTTTAAGTTTGTAAGGCTATACAAAAAAGTTGTACCTTTATAAATAGTATCAGTTGTTGACCCATGACACATCAAAAACAATTATGTTTCATTATTGTTCATTAAATACATAGGTTTCTCATAGAATAAAATATCATCAACAAATCAAGGGGTACATTGTAAGAAATATTATATAATTAGAGTAAAAGATATGTTTATGAGAACACAAATACAATGATTTTTGGAATTATTTTTCCCTTTAGTATATAATCATATTAAAAATATTCTGCTTTAGTAGAGAATCTCCCCTTTAGGATGCCTTTAATGACAATAAATTTTGGACATTGATATATTGGGATACGTTTGGGGAATTAAATTTATTGGTTAAGAGTTTATAGAAGACAAATAAATTTAAAAAAATCCCCATCTAAAATATTATCTATACATAAATCGGTAAAAATATTAATTTTAATGTAAATCATGGGAATGATATTCCATTTTATGTGGGGGATCATTTCATTATAATCACATATGGATGGAAAGGTGTTATGTAACATATAAATAACGGTATTTGATACCCAATTTATATTGTTTCTTGTAAATTATTATAAATCATGAGAGGTGTAAAATATCATCTAGTAATGCCTCCCAATAAATCTTTGGTGGGTGGATTCATCCAGTATCAATATTATGTAATTATATACATGAACTTTTACAAGATCATAAGATATATATATTTTATTAAAATTGAATCTTAGTATATTTTGTGGAACTAATTTTATTTTTGGATATGAGAGGGATAATGTTTAAAATCTATATTAGTTAAGTTCTGATTGTTCTTTGAAGGAATGTCCAACCAGATTGGGGTATCGTGAGAACCTAAAGATGTATTGATTATGAATTGTGAAAAATAAATTCATTTATTTTTTTTATAATTTTTATAATGAAATTAACATAATGGAAGTTAAATATAATACTATAGAAATTCAAATAACAAAATAAAAATAATATTACAACATAGTCGTTGTTATCCCAAATCAAGGAAATGGATTATGTAAAATTCATAAATCATATAGTATATAATATATTAAAAAAAATTAAAAATAAAAAAATATCATTCCTTAGATTATTTAATAAACATTAAAATTATAATATGTTTAATGTAAAATTAAAATAATGAATGAAAAAATTGACATTGTGAGATAACTAAACAGGAAAATGGTAATCTTTAATTTAACTATTGTTATAGTGTGAAATTATATGTTTTAATAAAGATATATATATATATATATTATTTTTATGAAAATTGGTAACTACAAACAATGGTAATTGAGTTCTTATTAATTGTGAAATTTGTTAGGTATATATTAATGGTGATAGTTACAATAGTTAAGTTAAAAAAATGTGAAATTGTAGCTTTAATCAGTATGAATATACAATATGAGTAAAATATTTTTGATAATGTTAAAAAGCTTACATCATTTGGGTTACCCAAATATCAATCTCATTTCTAACATGACTCAGTCTACCAGAACCTTTCATGGGATATAGTAGGTGAAGTGTAATACATCAAGACAACCACCAATAATCTTTTCGGTACTGAAGAGAACTATGTAAGAATATCAGACATTATGGGATACATTTTCCTAAAGGATGTTTTTAAAAACACACATATCAATGTGGTATGTTGTAATCGATGATAGAAAATAAGATCCAACAAAAATATATTAATTATATCAGAAATTATATGATCCCAAAAGATGTAAAAATGTATAAACAATATGTAAAGAATAAATATACACACCTTATAATCAAAACGAAAAAAACATATAGAAATAGGGGTGAATAGATATTCTATATGAACGGACACCAAACATTAACATATCATACATCATTCACCTCTAGTATCCTAGAATATCTAATTCCACTGACAATTTATTAACCAATGTGACCATTAAAATGAATGTAATATATATGCAACACAATGCAGAAGAGGGAAAAAATTTTATGGGTGAGTATATATCTACCCAATATGATTCAACTGAACTAAATAATGGTCCAGTAAAATCAAAACATCAAATGAAAATAATAACCCAATTTAATAGGTTGAATTATAGTCCCTGAATAAACTATGTATGTCTTACAATTTAATAATATTTGAATAATGAAACTCACCCATTTTTTGTCTTGTATATAAAAAAATTCATTCATACCAATAAACCCCTGAATTAAAACTATATAACTAAATCATTCCCAAGAAATATCACTAAATATAGTGGGGTGGGAGAAATATACCTCATAAATATAATTTTTGTCCAAGGGTGCACCAAACTCTTGATAGAGCACACAATATTCACTGATTCAGGAAATCTAAAAAGGGTGTACTGTAAACCAGAGATATAGGAAATGTATCCCAAATACTCAAAAGAATATAATATGGAATATCAAGCTCTATTAACCATTATGGGGTCCTACACTTGTCAGGATAAATGGAGTTCACACAGAAGGACAAAAACATAGAGTACCCACACCCCTAGAATGTGTGGGTGTACTAAAATCCTAATCTCTATGTGGGACCCACAAATTTTCATCCCAACATAGATATGGTATTAACAATCCATTGGGAATGGTCCTATAATTACATTAAAACTCCATCATTTTCACTATATATCTAAATTTTGTACCCACTTGAAACTCAATGTTAATGAACTTGGGAAGATCAATGAATCACACCATGGTGCTACAAATAATAAAATGATCAGGATATGTCACATTCTTTCCCTAATCTAATGAATAGATGAAAATATACATAAATTCACTATAAGAACCTGGGTTTTTGGAACGGGTCAAAATCCCGACCCTGTTTAAATTTTTGACTTGTTTCCGAGGAAACTGGATTAAATGGGCAGTTTCTGGAAATTTCCAGACTACACACCATGTACTTTAAGTACACACCATGTACTTTAAGTACACACTGTGTGTGTGTAGGAGAGTGAGCAGCTTTGTGCTCGCCGAGTACATGCCATGAAGTGACCGTGTAAAATTTCCTTACTACACGGCATGTAGTTTTGAACATGCCATGTATACCCCCGACCGTGTGAAGCCATACATGGCGTGTAGCCCTATTGGCTGGGTAGAACCGAGGACACACCCTGTTACCCTTGGACACGTCGTGTAGTCTAGCCGTGTATAAGGGAAACACATGGTGTGTGAGTACGTTAGTGAGGAAAGGAATATGAACCAAGTACACGCCGTATACCCCTAGGTACACGCCGTGTACTCATGTTGGCAGGTTCCGAAAGTAAGTCGGAAAAATCATGCCATATTGGGAACAGTTAAATGTACTATAGACGGCGTGTAGTCCCAAAGTACACGCCGTGTAATTTTTTTTGCTTAAAATGGGCCATAGCCTCAGTTTTGAGGCAGAACTCATCTCCTCCGCCCGGATACGTGAACCAGGCCGGCCGAACCCCTTTTCTCCTCCCAATCGTCCGTCCGAGACCCATTTTGAGCTCTGATTAGTGGGTTGGAACCCCTTCGGTAAGGCCTCGATTCCCCTTTGGCAGTTTTTTTATTTTTGTTCTAGAAAGAGTTTTGCTCATTTGAGCGGGTTTGAATCATTTGTAGATTTACCGAGTTTTAGACCGAATTGGCAGGTGTTACCGGAGGAGTAGCATCGTCCAAGTCTCATGTAGGTGGTGCATACTTCATACTGTGTTTTTGTGGTTGTTTGGGTAGCACGGCCTACGGTTCCTTTTCAGGTATTTTGAGCGGGACCTGTTTTGTCTGCTTTTTCATAGTGTAATGCTTATGGGACCTCTGGGATGCTTTTGGGTATGCCCGGTTACCAGTTTGCGTGAGCAGGGCCGGGTGAGGGGCCATTTCTTGTTGGGGCATTTTTGCCGGGGAACTCCAAAATGGTTTTAACTAAAATTTTAATGGTATAAACTGTTAGTTTAATTTATTGATGTTTTCTATAAATTGTGGAGGCATTTAAGAACTTAGTGCTGGTATGGGACAACACCTGGTAGAGTGCAATTCAACTATTTAGTTTGTCTTGCTGGTTTATATTTTCTATTTAAATATGTAAATATGCAATTGTTGGATTGCATCTGATGGTCCTTTTGGGTTGTGATGGGCTTGTCCCGGTTACGCTTGAGTGATGTGAATCACAGGTTGGGCTTTTCCCGGGTTACTTTGGGTGGTTTTGACCATGGGATTGGGCGTCATGGACATCATCTTGAGGCAGTACGACTGTCAGGTTGGGGCATGGCCCGTGTTACTAGGATGGCGATGCCATCGGACATGAGCGACATGGTCATAGGGACACGAGTTGTCAGATGTTTTGGTGGCTTAGGTACTATTTTTGGTGAATACCTCTCACCCGGGACTTTGAGTAGTGTGCACAAAGATATACTACGTGATGAGGTGGTTTTGACCACTCATGTGGGTAGAGGCCCCCATAGTTGCTGTTAGGTTTTCTGGTTGGGGGTGCTTGCCGTAGAGAGCCACGTGGGGGGTGAGGAGCCTTCAGGGGATGGGTGTGCCTTCGGGATGTTGGTACTTGAGACACGAGGTGTCAGGTGGCACATGGTGCTGGGTTACACGAAAGAGATTCCGGCGTTGGCCGAAGCAGGTGATGCTCCTTGGTGGCTGTTGAGCACTAGTGGATTTTGCGTTTACCTGTGCACTGTACTGTTTACTGCTTTCCTTGTAAATGCATGATTACTTAAACACATATATTTGGTATGCACCGTTGGGTGGTGTCCTATTGAGATTTGTCTCACACCCTACACGGGCCCTTCAGGATGCATGTAGACTTTATGGATTTACGTGCAGGAAAGAGGCCAGCATTAGGAGATGGGATGTGTCAGTTATTTCATAGAGATGGTATGGACCTTGAGGTCATGCCTAGCTGGGTTTACTTTTCTTTATTTACTTTTATGTATCGGCATGCTTGTTGTAGCTACTGTTCGTTAGCCATTGGCACCCTTTTTATATTCAGTTGTGTATGACCTACTTTGGATGCGTGTTTTACTGTTCAGTAGTAGTTACATGTTATCATCATGCTGTTGTATTTTTTTCTGCTACTGTTGTTATATTTACTGATTTTTCTATTTATCTATATTGATTATGTTTCCGCTCTACAGGTCTGGTTCGAGTTTGCTGAGTCTTCCTTTTCACTGCATCTTTACTGTTATACTGGGAACAGTACCCTTATTATGATCCTCCGAGAGGGTATAGCCTCCCCACTATACCAAACAGGCCCTCGCTGCTAGTTGGCAGCCTTTGGCATTTAGGGAGGTGTGTCTAAGGTAGTAACACCCGACCCGTTCGTCACTGTTCGGGTGGATGGTCGGGTCTGGGATGTTACATTCACACAATGTTTTCACGAAAAATTATTTTCTAAACAGTCTGAGATTATCATGTTATAAGATATATTATTACACCATACCCTCTAACATGTTAGTTTCATGCCACATTATGAACTCCATATGTCAAAGATAACCCCTATTGTAATCTTAATTTCATAATATATATTTTCATGCTATAGTTATCTTATCCAAGTAATAAATACAACTTATAATTTATAGAATACCTCCTAGAGGGATAACTCAAAGGATGATGACCTCTACAAAATATTCTCTCAATTAACATATACTACTGAAGAATTTAGTTCATATATCAACATTTGATGATGAGACATTCTCATACTTATGTAGGTATAACAGAGTTTCAAGAGGCTTTTTCATGATGGTGTAATAGTACTTGTCATACCGCATTGTGAAACCACACAAAATTTACTCATATACCTTATCATCTCTATCTAACTACATTATACCCAAATCAAACCTCCATTAGAAATAAATAATTATATAATTTTTCTTGGAATGCTTTAGTTGATTAACATCAAATAAAATATAAGAAAAAGAATTTATTCTAGAAAAAGATCAGTATTATGATTATAGATTAATGAAATAAAACAATGAGTTTTCAATCAGAAATTTGTTTTCTCATGATTAAGAATATTAATTAATATTAGATATATCATAATGGGGAATAAAATTAATAATATATATTAATTGTTAAATCCTGCAATAATGGTGCATGATATGATAATATAGTCCTTCCATGGATCTCATTTTTATTACCACTCAAATCCATACTACAGATTCTCAAATAGATAACCACATCAACATTACTAATTAATGTATTGTCCAAGAATCTTAGTTCTCCAAAAACCGACCAATATATGTTTATATGTTGATTGTATAAAATTAATATTTGTGAGGGAGTGGGGTTAGTAACAATTTATAAAGGAACCCCATGACATACCAACATTGATTAAATACATATTTTTACAATGTAATTTCTTAAATCATGCTAGAAATTTATATTATAGATTATAAAAACATTTTTTAGTTTTATATGGGCCAATTGAGATAAAAAAATTACATTATGAATACAAACACCTCTTCAATCCTTGGAAAACATGGTCTCTACTAAAAACATTTTATGACTAGAAAATTATTATATTTTTACAAAGGTTTTCATGACGTAATAACTATTATATTATATTCACTAGAAAGTATTCATTTTTACCAGGACTTAATTCCCACCATAATGAAATAATACCTCTTTTTTATGATTACTCCAATGCTTCCACAAATCTCTATTATGTATCAAAAAGAAAACATTTTTCAATGGAAATAATCAAAATAAATACTAGAAAACCACGAGATAATAGGACTCTCAAGGAAATGATTTAATAAGTGATTCTAGAGAGACTAATCTAGCTCATTAAATTCTCTAATTCTTTATGGATTTTCATTTCCAAAAATAAACATTCACTTAAATGTGACATTATTTTTGGATTGTGACTTACTATTGAAATCCCATGAGATCTCTTGATGGTTTCCATGATAGCAGAACTCGTGAACCAAATGTACCGTCTAGCCTATATCAGTTCCCTTTTATAAATATGTGACCTCCATTAATTTCATTCAGAATGTGGAATCATCCTAAATGTCTATATTTTCAAAGATGATGATTATCTCTGGTTCACACACATATCTCCATATTTGTTTAATGTTGATCAAATTGATAACCTGGTAAGACTATTGTGATAACATTTGGGGTTAGAATCCTCACCCATGATGAATTTTTTTGAAATAAATGGATGATCTGAGGGGATAAAGAGATTTATGTACTGAACCTAAATAAAATAAAATTGATTAAAAATTAATAATTCTTATTCTCTATTATTAAACATCAAAGACTTCATGTTCAGTATATGTATGTCTTTTGATGGCTTTGATCTTCCCTCATCTCCTCCTACATAACCTGAAAAATACATTTCATTTACCATTCCAATTCTATTCCCATTATAAATGAATATTCAAACACTATACAACACAAGGGTAACCGACATGGTCGTCTGTATAATAATTTCTAAGGATTCAATAAAAAATTAGAATAATACTTATTATTCCACATGATCTTCAATTTTTCTTAGTGATACTCTCTATTCTACCCAACTACTTTTAATCAAACCTTCATTATATCCTTCAAGTCCTAAATGTTTATCACTAACTTCCCACCATTTTGAGGGTGGAGGACTATACTAAACCAAAATTTATTCCTACAATCATCCTACATTATAATGGATAACTAATATGTAAGACAACATCTATAGTTTTAAATAATCACTAAACATATCCTAACTAGAACCCTATAACATAATGATAAATCATAAAAACCCCAAAATCATTTGAATATAGGTAGCTTCCCCTAATCCTCCAAGGATAACTGCATCACATCCCACTATCAAGATGCTTCTCTAGAAACTAATCATAATATTTCCGAATATAGGACACTCCAACCACATTAACCATCACAAAATAATAAGAAAATTTTAATTCAAAGACTTTTATGAACACAAACCAAAACCTCTACAACAAATTAATATATCTAACAATAATGATGTAAGTAAGGCTCTTAAGCTATCGGTATAAAATTACTAGATCATCAAGAAGGTAACGTATCCATGACATCTTCATGAAACAACAACTTTTTTCTCAAAATAATTTTTCTTTAAAACATAAACATGTGGTATCATTTTTAAATACACATAATAAATCTTCATATACCTCTATATTTGTTAAAAAGCAATCTCAACCCTAGAGTCCTCGTAGAACCCCACATGCTCAACTAATTCCTCTAAAATTCTTATAAAATTAGTTTTCATCATCTATTTCATTAGAAATATAATAGTTCAAGGACATTGTTAAAAAAGTATATGTGTTTCTCTATTTATATAAATAAATTTATAGTATCTCAATCGAAATAAAAGTCCATGATAATTTACATTCAATATTTAGACATCCCATTGAATCTCTAAACCTCATGAATTCTCTTAGGTGGGTCCCACGTGATCACTACCTCAATTCATGTTTCAGAAAAAAAACTATTCAGTCCTTTAATATAAAATACCCCCAATATGTGGACCCCTTTAATATATAAGGAAGACATTGAAAAAATTATATAAAACTAGTTCTCCCAGAGTCAGTGAAGAATAATTATGAGATGTTCCACATGTTTTTTCATCTATCACTAAAGAGAAAAGTCTGACATCGATCAATATAACTACATGATGCTCCATTATTTGTTGACAGATTTATTTTTTGAGTCCCATGAACTTATATAGAGAAATTTTTTATAATGAATAGAATCAATAGAATACCATTATTTCTATCGAGGCAACAATATATAGTTTTATAGATTTCCTCCTAATGAACCCATATATGGGGATAAAAAATGTATGATTGATAATTGAGAATAATTTATACCCATTTTAGTTGTTTGTTGTTTTCATAAATCATTGAAAATGGGTATTTTTTCAAGGATGTTGCATGATTTCGGAAAATGATAGCTAATATAATGTCTCAATGTCTTGTCTAGCCTCTTGTAAAATATCTCTAGTGCTTCCTAGGGGGACAGAGTGGGTCTAAAGATACATTTCTCTACAAGGTAACATAATTGAAAATTCAATTACTATAACATATACAGGTTCATTAAATATATTAATAAACATATCATAATAGTCCATAGATGTATCTAAATATAGAATTCGATCTCCCAGTGAGTGGGAAATTCAAGTACATCCTATGAAAAGATTTTTATGTACTACTCTATGACTAAAGAACACTGATTATCTAATAAATCTACAACACATGGATAAAAAAACTATTGTGTGATTAGATTCCACATATAATTCATATTCCAAAATCCTTATTACTAAAGGTCTCACTTACCTTGGAAGGAAATCCTCAATCGATATTCTCGTGAATACATCACTACCAAATGGTGGTTGTCTATTTTGGCTTCAATAAAGGATATCCATACTATTATATGTGTAACCTCCCGCCCCTAACTCATTGTCTTGAGGAGTCAGTGAGGGATTACTTGGCCTTAAGTGACATTCCCAAGGCGCCAAAGGGTAGCTATAAATACTAAGGGCCTCGAGAACAAATTGGGGAATGATTTTCCCTTAATAAAAAACCAATCAAACCATCACTACAACCACTATATAATGAATGTTAATAAAACATTCAAGAATGTATTCCCAATGACAACCATGTTTTTCTACAATATAACCCAAAACCAATATAATCCAACACAATTTCAGACTACTATGCGGAAGACTAAACAACAAAACACCACGAGCCATGACACCACCATAGCTCCACGCCTAGATCCAAGCTCCATGCTCCACCAAAACATCACAAGCATCACCATGAACCACTAGTAATGAGATGCCTTACCTTTACCTATATCTCAGTACATGACATCTGCAAAGACCCCATAGTTCCAAAGAAGGGGGTGAGTACAACTACTCAGTAGGTTTTACAAATGACTTCTCGATGCACGCCACTAGGATAAAACCGTTAGCACATTTATATAAAATAGTTTTATAAAATAATAACAAGTTCATAATTCCCATAAGTAAACACACCCTTACCAAGACATCTTTCCCAAACCATGTGAACCCAAGGAAATCCAAACAGTCATGCAATAAGCCAAACATGCCACGCAAGGAAGCAAAATTTACCAGGCCATGCAGGGAATCCAAATCAACCATTTCACATTTCCATAACAAATTCCATATATTAAAAGCAACACACAACAAAGAAACAATAATATTGGGACTTCCCGCCCAAGTCGTTCACCCCATCTTCATCTAGCAGTACTTCCCACCCACTACCTGACAACCCAAAACAGCAACAGTGGGACTTTTCGGCCAACTCATAACAGTGGTACTTCCCACCCAACTCGATCACCTTTTATAGTGAGACATCCCACCCACTTCCACACAACATTTAAATCAATCCAAACCAAGCATAAACTCACCAAGGTCACAACCACACGCAATCAACCAATTATATCGCATTCCATTCCACTTCAATAAATCGTCCATTTGTTAAAAACTATTTTCCATGCCAAAAAAACTTTCAATAAAACAACATATTTATTGAAATCCATTTCCATAAATCATTTTCAGAACCAATATTAACAACCCATTTTAAAATCTCCATTCTAAAATCCACAACAATATCATTTCACAACAAAACTCCATTTTTTTCAAAAGTTCCCAAATGGATTTGCAACCAATTTTTCATATCAAACCTCAATTAATTTAAAGAAAAAAAAATTAATTGTAACTAAAACCATATCTCTAACCAAGTGGAGTCGATAGAGAAGCCACCGACCTTTAGGGTTCCCGAGAAATCGACCCACAAGCAATTGCACCTCAAATCCGGCGAACGCACAATCGAAACCTATCTATATCCCCTTTCCTAACATTCAGAATACTTAAAAACATCATCCAAGGCAACCAAAACCCTATATCTACACACACAAAATGTAGATCTAGAAAGCCAAGAAATAAAGGGATGTAGATCTATAGGAAAACAAATGGAAACCAAGAGGAGATACTTATCTGGGAGAAACAACCTTCAATCCGCCAAGAATCCTCTTCCAAACACTTCCAAATCGAGTGAGAGATCCCCTCCAACCCTTGAGAACAAAAAATCCTGTGTGAGCATCGAGTGGGAGAAAGTGTGGAGAGGAATGAGCCAAGCCCGAGTGAGACCAGGTTTTGAAACCCTATTTTTATATGGCTGCACGGTTAGTCGACATGGATTGGAAAAACGTTCGCTACCCATGCGCATGCTACTACCTCGAGAGAATGGGTCTGTAAGGTTGCCACACACAGTTTGGAAAACTATACGCATGCCATGTGAAACCTTCTGTCACACCCTACATGGTTTCTTGGGGAATCCGCACGGTTTCCACTAATCGTGCTCAAACCGTGCTCCCTAAAAAAAGCCTCCAAACTCATTTGAAACCATTCCAAACTCTCCAAACCTATTCCCAACTCATACCATGCACTTTAAACACATAGAAATCCATAAACAGTGGCCACATACCTCAAACTGGGGGTACTAGAATATGGATGATTTCATAGGATATCATAATATCCACACATACTTCACATAATAATATCTCTCATTAAGTATTAATATAACTTTCTTCATTGTTATGGGTGAGAATAATATCATTTTTTTGTGGATTTATCTAGCCATAATGGTCTCGATAAGGCATCTATTAAGATCTATACCATCAAACAAGGGAATCATGAAAAAATAAGATATTAAATTTGTATCTAGGATTATAGGTGGTAAAATATATAATACACATATCATACATCAAAATAATATGGGTTCTTGTTGGTTGTAACCCTCTATCACATAAATCGGACTACCCCCTTGCCCACCCTTAATCCCATCATAGATTTTCTAGTTGTGTAAAAGGTGGAATAAAATCATAATAATTCTCTCCTTAACACATTCCCCACAGTGAAATTACTGATCTATTATCATATATCCCTCTATGAGGACCCACCTTTCCAACCTTGAGGTGTTTATTGAATGTGTCACTACATATAATATATAACTCCATCTACAGCTTGACATCCCTTTTCAACATAAAGTGTCTGGAAGTCAAAACTGAAATGACAAAATTCTCCATAATAAAAAATCATGTTTTCTAACTAGTAGTAACCCCACAAAAACTCTCCCACTATAGATCCTTGATTCTCGGTATATGAATGAGTATGCCTTTATAACATGAACATGATTATTTTTTAAGAACAACCATAGTTGATAACCTCTCTTGGGTACCTACAACCTACAAAAGTAACATGGTTCTTAAGGGGAAAAAATATATCAATCACCATTACCTTTTATAGATCTCTAACATATCTTGATATGCACAGGCGAATAATTTCATCTTATTGTCATTACAAAGGAAACACATTAAAAAATTTCCTTGTGGAATTCATCACATAATCCAATAGAAATATCAGGTAACATATCTTAGAAGAGATAAAAAAAATTAGTTTGTGTAAATCCATGAAACTAATATGCATATATTATTACAAGATACTCCATATATTTTTTAATACCCTATATATATTAATATCTCATTATTCCTTTCCATGTAATTTTTCTCAATAATGTTTTTTTAAAACAGAAATATTAAATCTTTACTTTCAAGGGTAAAAAGATAACAATATTCCAAATTTCTAATGTGGTTGAAACACCATATCCCACTATATTCTCATTATAAAATCATAAAATTTTTTCCCATGATATATCTTTTTCATATTTTTTTACCCACTGTAGATGTTTTCATCCTCAAAAGATAAAAACTGTTTTACCAAAATTTCATTTCAGGTTTAAACTCATCCAATTAGAAAGAACGCTCCACGTTTCTTCAAATCCAAATCAAAATAAAATATTTAAAAAAATATAAGAATACATATCAATTAAATAATTTAATTTACTTTCTCTAATAGTTATAAATCACTAAATAATTCATACTATTAATAAAGTTTCCTTCGATTTAATTCTCCATCCATAAATCTATATTAATCCAACAATAATAATATAAAGGGATCTTAAATTCACAAAAATAGAGCACCAATCATACTAATAAAATCCATTAATGAGAATCAATTTAAACATAATATTGTATGATTAGTTATTATATGATATATTTAAATATTAATTTAATAAATATTTGAATATATTTATTGTAACTCATGTTATTTCATTTTTTATCCTTTATTAAATAAACACAATTGGATTACATTTACCCATTCAATAAAATTGGTAATAAATAATTATTATCATCAAAATAATTTCCAAATTGTTAATACATATAGAAAATTTCATCCAACCAAAAAAACATATTCTCATCCATTACATATAAAATTAATTCATTGGTTTGGACATTATTTATTCCCAAAGAGAGATATTTTCCCCTTAAATAAAATCATCAAAATAAATTAAAAGATTATAATAATAACCCTACAAAAATAAATACCTATTTTATATGACACCACAACACCAATAATAACCATAAAATTTAAATATTCCCCTAAAAATAGCTTAATTTCATGTTTTTGTTCCTTATATTTGTCTTAATGTTTTTATAATTTTGATTAATCCTTTGAAAATAAAAATGTTAAGAAGTAATAAACCTCTCCAACTACAATTTATATATATAAATTTTCTTTTTATTTTTTATTGTATATTATTGTAATTAATAATTTTAAGATGATGTATCTAGGATTGATAGATTTTTATAGTATTATATGAAATAGAAACATCATTTCTAAAATTATCGATTAAACTCCAAAAATTCAATTCCATGATTCAAGATATTTTTATCAAAATATCCAGATCATTAATTATAATTAAATCAATATTACTAATTATTGTAGGGAACGTAATCTCTATGTACATTGTACATTTATCATCTTAGATCATTGATTTTTCAACATTATTCTATAATTTATTAAGTTTACTTTGTGGATATAAATTCATTTTCCGAAAAATATGAGATTAACTATATATATTGATCTTATTTTACAGTGACTTATTTACATTTGTCTACTTTTCATGTGGGGATTTTATGATTCCAACATCCTCCAACAATATGAATTCCTCCCCACAGTCATAATTCTCATCCTTATTTCATATTTTAGGTTCCTTCATAATGATATTTTTTCCATATATGACTTGGAGATTTTCATTAAACACTACATCAATTAATAATTAATAATTAATTCCATTTTTGAACTAATTTAATCTTTAATAACAATATGAAGTGTCAAAATATCATTTCATTCATTATATTAAATGGTTTCATCATCTATTTTAGATATGAAATTTATTTAATTCATTTATAAAAAATATATATCTGTTCCCTTTGAAATGAACATTTGAATAAAAATTTTTTTGTATTTTTCCCATAGTTAATTTTTTGAATATTCCCTATCACTATTAATTTAATAATTTCTAGCTTAATATTCTTTACTATAACTAAAAACTAATTATTTAAAATATATCAATAGATATTTTCCAAAATATAATATTTTCCAATCTTAATTTTTCCTCAAGAGAATTGATAAGAGTTTTTATAAATAATAATAATGTTTATGTATGATAATGACTCATCATATTCATTCAGTAATTGCTTTTCAATTCTCTCATTATTTATGAAATTTACAAAAATTACCTTTATTATTTTACTTATCTTTTTTAGCGGGGTCATATTTTTCATCTAATATGTAATAAATATTCATTGAAATTCATCCAATGGGAATGAGTTTAAATCATGGTCATCATGAAGTCATTCCATTTAAGAAAAAAATATGTGAAACTATATTTTATTTCATTATCATTACTATAGAATATATTTTTTTTCATTAAAAAATATTATGAGTATCATACATCTTTTATAATAGAACAAATATTATATAATATATAATCATGGATAAGTTAAATATATTAAAATTTATTTTTTAAAACATTAAATTCACTTACCTTACATTAACATTTATTTTTATGTATTAATAAACTATTTAAAAATTTCATTTATCATCTATTTACCCATAAATATAATGATATACTTCACTAAGAAGGTGTAAAAAGATTTAATTTGTTACATTAATACTTTTTCAATATTTTTTCATCACCATTTATTATCACATAAATTTTCCAAATATATGCATATGCATTAATAACAATATAAAACACATTATTACTCAATGATAATAGGTATTGAATAATGGTCTCCTTATATTTATAGTAATTTTTCAAATAAATCATTATAATTTCTTTATAATTTCATGAATTGATATGAATATTTAGTTGTTTAAAATTTAAAATATATCTTTGTTTTAATATTTAATAATAAGATCTTCCATGTTTTTAACGTTTTTATGAACACTATTTTTTCGAAACAGAGTTGTTCATATAACATATTTTCTATGAGGTATTGAATTAGTTAAAATATTTTCATTATTAGGGATTTTAATATAATTTATTTAAACTATAGTTATTAATTATATAAAATGAAATAGTTGATTATTCATTAAAACTATTATAATAAGAATATAGTGCTACGAATATATATAATCAATAACAACGTTCATTACTCGAAATATTGGTATACATCCTTGGAAAGTAAAAAATATTCCCTTTCTAATTGATTTTCAAGTTTTATCTAGTTAATATAATAAGAAAGGACTATCCATTAATACATATACGAGTTATTTTTCATAATTAAAAATTTTATCATATATAAATATATATTGGTAAGATCAATGAAACAAAAAAATAACAGTACTCACACCTCTAAAACTATAGTTAATCCGGATAGATTAATCATAAATGCTTCTTTTTCTACTTTAATCATTTGATTTCAAGTATTAGTGAAAATATTAATCCAACAACATTTTTAATATTCATCTATGATATCATAATGTAGAGACAATTATTTAAACTATAATCAGTAAGAGTAAGCACAAAGCATCATTATTTAAACAATTTGGTTTGTATTATTCTACAACATAAGAGGTTAAACATGAATATGAAGATATTAGATTTAATGAAATGGATTGATAATGTTCCACCGTAAAATTCCATTTTTCTCTTAATATTTTCATTTTTCAGACCCACTTATTCAAAACCAAAAATACTATGTTAGAAAACTGGCCAATAATTAAATTATTTGACATATAATATATTTTTTTATTAAAAACATGTAATTATGAATTTCAACATTCTGTGTTGTATTATGTTTTAGAATATTCACTTAAACTACTATCAAAATATTCATAATTTTTTAAATTAACATGGTGCATTGATCTTAGGCATTTAATATGACAGCCTATAATGGGGGAGAACCTTGTCTAAATGATATATAAGTAAAATAAACAAATATCATTTTATATAAGGTAAATATATTAATTATATTTAGATAAATCTAATTGAAAAACATGCTTTGTAAATAATTAAATAGTTTCCTTATTCATAATTACTATGTTTTATAATGATCACTCTGTCATAGCACAATGATTAATATATCTTGGGTATGATTAAATTCTTTTTGAATCTATAAACATATTTTAAGAATAATTTATACATCAAAGACTAGTAGAATTTTTCTAATAGATAATGATATAAATGAGAAAATTCATTTGGGAATTTATAGTTCAATTTTATTAACAATATCATAAAATCAATTCATATGAATTGAACTTCTTGATATAACCCTCCCATAAAACTCAATGGATAAAAATTTAATATCAATAATTTTACCATGCTAGACATTTTCATTTATGTTCTAAATGTTATAACACATTATATTTTATGTTTAAATTCATATTATGGTTGTATTAAATTTAATTGATAATAAAAACATTAAAACTCTTCCAAATAAATTAAAATGATATTTAAACCTATAATGATATACTACTACAAAGAAAATACTCATGTCTTATATATAATATAACACAATAATTTCCATGCATAAGGCCTTTTTTAAATGACCTACACAATATCATGATTTTTACTGATGAAAACAAAAAAAACATGATTCTAATATATATTGTTCAAGATATATTTAAAATAAATTGATACTCTTAATTTCACTAAAGATGAAAAAACATTGTGCAATTTCACATTATGTTTTATTAAATACATATATGTGATAATCATTAAATAAAATTTTTCTATTGAAGTTAACATATATTTTTAATATATGTAATAGATAACATAAAACATATTAAAATTATATGAATTTGACTTTATATATATATTCTAAATTACATTTTCAGAAGCTCTAAATAATTTGTATGAACAATTGAAAGTAAAAAATATTCATAATTATAATATTAATAATTTGTAACGATACAATATTTTATAGAATTGATGATAAAATTTTATTCTAAAATAACTATTCACATGGAAATAGTATGCACAATTAAAAATAGAAAATACACATGAAATGGACGGATTCATTTTGAAATTAATCAGAATTGTATCTTCATAGATATGTCAATTACAAATATCATATACAATATGCATAATTATATAATGTCATATTCCAAGGAATCTAGTTGCCATTATATATAAAGCATGTCAATCACTTATAGAAAACTCATCGATTTTCATGTATCCTTATATATAATGACCCAATGGATGAGAATATCAAATGAAATTATCTAAAATAGATGATCACATTACAAAACCATAATCCAAATAGACACGAGCACCACATATAACATATCTCAGTATATCCATACATTTACTAAATGAATTAAAATTATGGAATAAAATTTCATAAATTTAATATGAGATAACAAACTCCACATTCATAAAATTATATAAAATTAAATGACAAATTACATACCAATCTATATAATATTATTCTCATCCTCACGGGTGTTGTATGAAAGGTTTCAGAGTTGGATGATCTTCATGCTAAGTATATTATCATCATTAGGAAATGTGGATAGAACATTAAAAATTCTCTAAATATATAGCAATAAAATATTTTATAATACTCCAAGTTGTACTATTATTGGTTCATAGAGTAAAAGAATTAATTTTCAATTAAAAGAATTAATTTTATTTGGAATAATATTTATCTCTATGTAAAACTGAAAGAAAAAATATTCACAATAAATAAAAATAAATAATACATTATTATGAACATATATTTTGGATTACACAATGTCACAATTTGAGCAGTAAATAATCTATTTTTATCTTGTATTATTTATGAAAAACATAACAAACTAATAGAGTGATTATTTATTTTATATAGCATGATAATTTTTTCATATTCTATTCCGCATTTAAGAAGATTTTTGAAAAATAAAATATATGTGATAGTCCAATCATATCTCATTTGATAAATCACTATAGAGGCATTATATTTTATATACTTTTTGGGTTTTGATAATCTCATTACTTCATAACTAAATTCCAACTACAAATCAATTTTACCATTTGAAAAATCCATCCACTAAACGACTATAATGGATTATTATTTATGGTGAAAGAATGTATGAAATATGGTGAGATTTGGATTCCTAATACTCATGTAGTGAAACTTAAAATAATATTAAAACATATATACTTAATAATATTAAATTTAATTATAGTAATAACTTATACATTCATACTTACGAACAACTTTTATAAATCCACCATTATTGTTGAGAAATTTCCTTCAAAATTTTATTTCAGATAATTTGGAAATAAAATTTTATAAGTAACTATTTATAATAATTTCTTTTGTTGATAAAATATACTAAACTGTTATAAGATATTAATTAACATAAAATTGATATATACTAATTTATTCATTTATTTATTACATTTTATAGTTTTCCTATTTTTTTCATAATCCTTATTCCCTCATAGAAATTTTATTTTATCTCAAATAAATTTCTAGTATGAAAAATCCTTTGTGTTATGAAAAAAATGTATCCCAATTATGAGAAATTTTTTGAAATATTATATTTACATCGATGTATCAAATTTAAATGTATATGTTTAATTAAGTATTGAGTAAATAGGATTTATTCTTTGAAATATTACAAACATGAATGGTGAGAACCCATTTCCCTTGATTTTTTTAAATAACATGGATAAAATATTTATTCCTAGATAAAATAATCATTTTATTATAAAATATGTTCTAAAATTAAATCTAGATGAAATAATATGTATTATAATAAACCATATAATTTTATTGACAATTATGATTTTTTTGAAACTCAATATCTTATAATACATACTCAAAACTAAATGATTTATTTGGTGGAAGTATCAGCAATCCATGGTTCAACGTAGTCCAAAGAGGTGGAGCTGTAATGAATACACTCTAGAAATATTTTTTTCAAACAATAAGTAATGATCAATAAGTATAGTATATAATTATATGATCTATTTAGATGCCCTCAAAAACCAATAGGTCAGTCACCTTATTTCCCTTATTCCATCTAAAGAAAGTAACGATATCTATATTATGAACACTACTATGCGATTAGGTAATGTTCAAAAAACTAATAATGATTTGTATTTAATCTATAATGGAATTTATAAACCTCATAATATTCTATTTCGACTACATCCATGGAAATGTTATATAATATTCACATGTAAAGACAGTTATGCATCAAACTTGAATCCAACATGAGTTTTTTTGGACCTATAAAAGGAATTAGACACCATAATCATTGACCTTATTCCATCCAAAAATGATTCCTCCACCCCTCATGAAAACGTAATAACATATTCCATTTACAATAAGTTTGAAAAAATATTTTTTTGGATCTATAGAGTATTCATTATAAAGATAGAAATTTTTTCCCTCGCTAGTATGTGGAGTACCTATGGGAATATTTTTCTATGACACGAAGACTTCAATATCTATTTTATCTAGACACCAACAAAAGTGATCTTCTACTAGACCTTTAAAATAGGGTAATGAAGGTTATATCACCTTTCCTAGAATATAAATTAATTATACACCTGCGAAATAGTTTAGTACCAGGATGGTAATATCATGAAACATGATAAGATTGTATCCTTTTAGTTTCCCATCTTGAGAAAAAATATCTGAAGGAAATTTTTTAATCCATATTCTAGGATCCCAATGCACATTTAATCGAAGAAAATTCTAAATGACCCACTAAAACACAATTATAAGGGTGTGGTGGGAAATTTTTTGTTCTTTAATGTGTGAAAAACATGTACATTTAGATTATATTTTGATTACCTTTCTCTAAACATTACTATACATGGGGTCATAATGATTATTAATCTTCCAATGTATAATGATGATTTTATTAGGGACATAATTTTCCTAAATAAAGCATTAAATACCATCAACATCCAATTATCCAGGAAATGTTTTCCAAAATCCATAGAAAATAAAATATCTATAGTCAGTTGGATTAATGGTATAATGATATAGATCATATAAGAACTGTATGTTTTTAAGATAGATATGTTTTTATTGAATATAAAAACCATAATGAAATTAACATGTTTTTTTGGAAATCATAAATAAAAAATATTTTACCTATAACCCAAAAAAAGTAGATCAGTTGAACTGAATACTTTGCACACCATACATTAAGATATCATTTCACTATGATCCACCATGACTAATCATATAGTATGGTAATATTCCCCTATATGAAATTCAAAAATTCTGTCCCTTTCATATTTCATAAAACTAATGAACTCCCCATGTTTTTGAATAAAAAATTTCACACATGGATACATATCATTTATAGTATCCAATACCCACTTAAATTATAGTAAATTAATATTTTCCTTTATAATCCTTAGGTTTATTCAAAACTCTTTAATTTATTTTACTATCATTTTTTAACTAACCATGCTATGTATCTCTTCTTGATATTAATCATAGATAGACTCATTTATAATGTATTCAATCTCCCTGATAAGTATTTTTGGTACCATGAAAATATGGTGTATGTGTATTGATATAGAGGAGAAGACAATGTTAATGTTTTGTATCCTAACACTAAGGTAATAAATAATTTTTCCCAATTATACATTGGGGTGGAATTTTTTTTAACTAGTACATCAATGTGGTTAATGAACATTATTTCTAAATAAACTAGATAACCTAGGTAATCCATTTTTTGATGATATTAATATTTATTCTCATCCATTACTCAATCATCTTGAAATGAATTATACTTTCCGATTTAGAGATATGAATCCTAATTTATTATATCTAATTCACTACCAATTCCAATATGAATAATCATCATAGATTATTTTTGAAAGATTTGTTCATGTTTTACCATCCATTAATGAAAAATATATAACCTTACATATTTAATAATTAGGACACTCATGTAAACCCAATCCTCCCTCTAAATGGTGTTTTGAAAATTTTTCTAATACTGGGGTTGAAAATCCTTTTTAACACATCCTATAACAAGATGAATATTAAAATTGATTAATGATCTCTGAGATGAATTCAATGAACTGTGTTTAATATTATGAATTTCTTTCCCAAAAGGGATATGGTAACCAACAAAGATGATTATAATGAAAACATGAGTTCGTAAGCACATTAAATGAAAAAATATGTATCATGATTCATAGAATTATATTCTATTTCATCCTATTATAATATTTATCAATTTAAGTTTTCACCATCACATTAGAATAAATTTTTTCCTATTTAGATCTAATTTCATTTCCCAGACCATTCAAATATCTTACGATATACGCTTTTAAATGTTGAACTAATGTTTATCATATAAATTAATTTTTATATTTATACATGGATGATATATATTTAGGATTCAATACATATAAATCTATATTAATTAAAATATATAGATCATTATATTAATGAATAGAGATGTATGTTCCATCACCATATATATGAGTACCATGGTTGATGAATAATAATCTTTTCGAAGAGGGTTACCTCTAAAATGTAATCCACAAATCTTATCAGTTTTAATTTGAAAAAAAACATTAACTTATGTCGAAGGAATCACAAAATCCATCTGTATTGGGATCAAAATCTCGATTAATCCTTTGAATTAATTCTTTAACTATAGTTTTATCTAGTATACCATTGGGATAATAATTATAGAGGCCTTCTACTATTTATAATACATTTCATATTCGTGTTTCATTTGATTTCTTATAAGTGTATCCGATGTTTTTGTTGAGCCTCATGCTATCAATAATGTAGTTAAAATATTCCTTAAATCACCTCCACACAACTTCAATGTCTTAGATATACATATCATCTTCTAGTAGTAAACATATTTTTCATGCAATCATAATTTCCCTGATGAAATCCTATATGAAATTTGTCTTTCTATCTCTATACATAAAATATAAATATCGATATATTTCCATCAGAATAAAATCTACATTGTGAATTTTCTTATAAAAGAAAATATTTTTATCCTATGATTAAAAAATTATTCATCGTCCAATAATATCTGAAGGATTGTATTGAGATTTTTTACCCTCGATATTATTTTCTCTTGAACGAATTGCTTGATTTTTCTTCTCTTTTTTCAATCAAAAATTTTATATTTTGAGTATATGATCCTATAATGTAAATCCACCAATGAATTTCTTGTAATGGGGATGTTAGAGGACTCATTTAAGTAATTAATGATTTTTTTCCTTTATAGATATCTTGGAGAAGGAGTAGAAACAAAACTTTATGAACATGGTTTCTAGATGGATTAGTAGTGGGTAGTGGTTGAAGGGAGATCTTGGAATGTGCTCTCTAGATGGGATTATAAGGGTGGTTATCCATTTTAAATTAAATACGAACTAATATTTATTTTTCATTATTAATCTATGGCCCCTATTGATATTTTGGCAAAAATAACTTATCACTTGTGTAGCCCATGTCCATTAAATTTTTTATGTGTCGATAAGGATTTGATGTTGTAAATACCATTCATTGAATATATCCCTCAAGTATTTTTTTCAGTTTAATAAATTAGAATATTGAAGTATCCAACTATTAACCATGTTTTGACACCAATATTGATGGATGGGATATTTCTCCTTAGACTATATCTTATTTATTCATGAAATTTTTTATAAATTATTGAATTATAGACAGAATAATTTTTATAAAAACATTGATTGTGAAATGTTGATATGTTGAGAATAACAACTCCTCCAATATATATATCATATAAAATGTATATATATATATATATATTAGTTAAATATATAATAATTAATATAGTTTATAATACCCAAATTTAATGGGAAAGTGTGAATATTATCCCCCTACTATTTATGCTCAATTACTATATAAGAGAAATAATTGTTTCCACATTCCTTAACAGTTTCCATGTGGGTATAAACTACTGCAGTTTTATATGATAAGGGTGATCGTTGTAAGAAGAAATGGTTGGACCTAAATATGAAAACCCCCATCTTTGATAGACGAATTTCTGAATTTCTACAAACTTTTTGGATTTATATTTCTTTATCATACCGCTAAGGAACACTAGTGGAACACCTCATCAAGGAGAACCGTATGGTTTGATAGGGGTAGAAAAATTTCACTACTACTAAAAAACATCCTAATGGGTTGGTAAATAAAAATGACTCCATAGATTTTATATTAAACTTGAAAATGATCCAGTATTAGGTGATTAAAATGTTTGGATTCCCCATATGCTATATCATTGGGAAAAGGAAAAACCCCCAGTTAAACCTTATACACCTACAAAAAATATTTTATATGGCCCCTTAAATATAGATTCTTAATGTTGAAACAATTTTATTCATCACATAAATTTTAATATCACGTTTCATCCTTCAATTATTCATTAATTATATATATATATATATACAAAACAATTTTTAATATAAATTCTATATAATATTTTTTAAAAGGAAAATAATTTGTTTTTTGAAATTAACAGGTAATGTGGATTCACCAAGGACGTTTTTAAAACCCATTTTATATTGTATTAAATTTTCACTTTAATGCCTAGGGTTCTATCAATAGAAACATTTATATACTTTATAACATAGCCTTTATGTTTTAATGAAAATTAATGACATTTAAAATCATTAAACATTTAATTCCAATATATATTTTTTACATAAATACTTTCAACAAAACATATAATTATTGAACTCAAATTTAAAACATGGAAATAGACATTATATTGAAATGATCATATAATCCATTATTAAACACATTCATATTTTATAATAATATAAATTATTAAAAATATTCAAGAATGTTCATCTAAAATTAATTCTATAGAAAAATACATCATTAATGGAGACCTCAACCTCTCAAATTCAATGATTTACACATTAATATTTAGGACATATATAGTGACTAATGTTATTTAATACATCTAGAATCTAAATAATTCCTTGAGGCCTCATACCACTATTTCCTACCATGTTTATGATAATAACATTTTTAGATATCTATCATCCCGAATGCATTCATTTTCTCATTTCACTTTTTTTTCATTAAACCAACTGTAAAAAACATTATAGAAGAAACAATAAGAGAACCATTAATATGATTATAATAAAAATATTGATTCATTAGATAAATAGTTTTATCAATTGATGGTACATGAGGGGTTTAGATAATAAATATATACTCTTTATTTTTTTAATAAATGCTCATATGTTTTTATACAAATTTAAGAATATTTATTGATTTGGTTTTCCCATCTCAAAAATTTATCTCAGGATAATATTTTATGATTTAAATTCTATTTTTTCAATAATATAAGTCTTTATAAAGGTGTACCACATTATATTACAATCTATTAATGAAATTTATCTACTGTGATAGAACATAAATGATGAAACATTTTATTATCAATTATATTAATTTTTTGTAAATGATCAATAATTCATAATGGATTATAAGAAATTATCTTGATAAATATTTTAAAATATATGAAGAGAAAAATCATATAAATTGTATCCCCAGTGACTCATTTATACATGAATAGGTAACTATTTACACCATTTTAATTTTTAAATTAACGAAATTCAATTCTTTAAGAATACTAACATTTATACATTACTATCTATGTTTGACCAAACTCTCAGTACAGAAATAGATACCTAACGATTAGATATTTACATATATATATATATATATATATACCATTCATTCCATTAATTTTATAATAAAAAATCACTCATCTTGGGTTTAATTAAACAATTATAATTATAGAGTTAATGAAAAATGTTTTCTTATGAAGGAACCTAACACATTTTATTTATGTTGTTTTATCATAGAATTATCTTCTCTCATGTATAGAATTCTGGAATGCATGCTTCTAATGATTTATTCTTTTATCATATTAAATTTATAAAAATTAATGAATTCAAAATAAATTAATACATAAAACATTAAAAAGCCTAATAGTTATTCAATTAAGCCAGAAATAAAAGTTACATATATTTTCACATATCAAAATACATTCCATTCCAAAGTATTTGGAATCCTATTTCCTATAAAGTCATAAAATAAATCAAAACAATAATCTCCACAACCTATATTCATTTATAGGTTCTTATCAACCAATTTTTTAAAGACATTCTAAACTAGTTGACCAGTTAGTTATACAAGAAAAATTCCAATTATCTATATATCAATATGGATAAGAAATTTCCATTATATTACACTCTTTACACAATACAGATATAAATCATATCCTACCATTACTATTAAATCTATAACTAAAAATTTAATAACATTCTTGGTATAAGATAAATAAAATTATATCATTTTTCTATTATAAAAACTTATATGCAATAAATGATATTTAAAAATTTTTATAAATTTTTTAAACAAAACAATATATTCATACATAATAAAAATATTATTTTAAGTAATTAAATAAACTAATTAATAACTAAATATATGTCACGACCCGCCTTCATCAAAAGGAGGGAAGAGTCAGCGGATTGCCAGGCCCTTCCTTCTTTAAGTTGAAGGAGAGATAATGACCCGCGAAACCCGCCTTCAATAGGTCCCGGAGTGGCGACTAGCACCAAGGGTATAGAAAATTCTCGCAAATGGAAGGCATTACCCTTTTTATTATTTAGGATCGGAAAAAAAAGACAAGTCGACCTCCCAAAAAGGAAAAGAAACAAGTTTATATAAATGAACCCAAATAAAGACCCCATGCATGTTTAAACAGTTTACAACAAGGTACAAGCACAAAAGAAAAAGAAAGCTCTCAAGTATAATACCAAAAGAAAACAAAGATAAGACAACAGCGACAACTCCAACTGTCCGACTAATAGGGTCCCGCGCAGCCCTGGTAGTCCTCCTGGAAACCTGAAAGTAAACGTAGGGTGAGCATACAAGTACACTCAGTAGGGAAAACCAAGACTCTCGTTCACAAGTGGGGGGAACGTACTAAAGTCCCGTGAGAAAAGAGTGAACCAAACAACTAACAAGGCAAACTATCCATCCCAGGCCTCACCAAGGCTCACTCCCCAAATAACGCAAGTCAAGTAATATATATAATAAGAGCACATCGATGTTTGGGTACCCCGCGCCACTTCCCCACTGGTTATTGAGACATCCTATGCATCAGACCAATCCTGCCATTCTCACCGCAGTCCCACTGCCACACCCGCCCGCACACACCTGGGCCACCACCACGCGCAGTCCCACTGCCAAATCCCGCCCGCACACACCTGGGCCACAACCACACGCAGTCCCACTGCCAAATCCCGCCCGCACACACCTGGGCCACAACCACACGCAGTCCCACTGCCAAATCCCGCCCGCACACACCTGGGCCTCAACTGTCACAAGTAACCATGCCTGCAAACACCTAGGCCAGAACAACCACTGCTACGCCCGAAGACACCTGGGCTAAAGGATCCACTGCCACGCCCGAAAACACCTGGGCCTCATCCCGAAGACACTTGGGAAACCACCTACCGCACACACCTGGCCAACCACCACAACACCCTGCCCGATGGTTCTTGGGCTAATAATGGACTTCAGGCCATCACAGCCTGCCCGAAGGTACTTGGGCTATCCGGGAAAGGGAGCAGAAAAGGAGCTAATAACCAGCCACCAAGTATAGTGTTGGGAAAAACACCCTTCCCCCATAAATGGGGGTGTTCGGCACTAAGTGCTCAACTTGGGTGGGGCGCAAATAAGAAACACAAAGCTACAAGTATAGATATAGGTAACAAACACTCACCCAAAACTTAGGTTTTCCTAGCCAACCTACAGAACACAATACCACAGCGTCCGAGTCACAATTCATGACCCTTGCCCACAAAACCATTTGTCCCATTCTTGTTTCACGTTCAGTCAAAATGTTCAATTAATTTTAAGCACTACTGGGCAACTACCATAAGCATAACCAAGGAAAACGTCAAAGCATAGATCAACCAAAACACTCACACCCGGTTCTGCCAACAGAGGATATCTCCCCAATTTGTGATAAAAACTCACAACCACTGAAACCATGCCAACAGGAGATCCCATCCCCCAAATTCACACAGCCACCGAGAGTATAAAAAGAACAGGGGATCCCATCCCCTCCCACATTTCCAGCAAACGGCCCGAAGGGAAAACAACCACTAACCACTACCAACACAAGTCAGGGATTTTCAGATTTAAACGATTTAACACACTCCATGATTTCAAATTCCGTGTGTTCTAACCAGGGGTTATCACAGAAGGGTTGATCCAGGTGCTTTCAATTATTCATCCAGATATACGTGGTTAACCAATTTCACAGCAGGAGTTCACAATTTCAGCAACCTATTTAAAACATCATGAGGGGATTCAAGTGCACACACACGACCACCAACGGCCTCAATTTTCAGAAAACATAAACCAGTACAACAAAAGGGATGATCACAAGATAAAGCATAACAACGATCACAACCCCTTCCCCTTCTTCCTTTAGAACTTCGTTTATTATCTTCATTAGGGTTTGGTTCAACGAATTCCATAGGAACAAAAGTAGCGCCCACCCCGCATGATACTCAAAAGTGAGAGACGAGAGAAATTCCCTACCTGTTGATAGATGATCGACGTTTAGGTCGGGGGCGCGGAACTTTACGGATAACGACGCGGTGGTCCCGATGTACCAGAAGAGCCACGATCGAAGAAGGGGGGGAAACCACGGCCTAACCCTTAATTATAAGAGCTGGGGACGGTTGAGATGAAACACAAAACCACAGAAGACGAGGGAGTCGTGGGTTGACCACGTGGCTTGACTCATCATTAATGGCACTGGGTGGTTTTAACCGACCCATGAATTAATGAAGCATTAATTAAAACCTTTGTGCGCGTTTCGGATTCCCAAGACATTTTTAACAAGGCAGAATAGGGTTTAAAACCCTATTTGCGAAAAAGGAACGTTACTGGAACAACTTGGCAAGGCCGGCCGACGTCGGCCGGTCTCACCGATCAGTCTCACCGATCGGTCGCACCGATCGGTGTCACCGATCGGTCTCACCGGTCGGTGTCACCGGTCGGTCTCACCGATACCGATCGGTCACACCGATCGGTCTCACCGATCGGTGTCACCGGTCGGTGTCACCGATCGGTCTCACCGATCGGTACCCCGCAAGGAAACCGGATTTTTGGCAAAGGAAGGGACCAAGCGGGGTCTGGGTCATCACATCAGATACCTCTTAAACGATTCTCGTCCCCGATAATCAAAACAAACCAGAAGCAAAGAGAGGATCCGAATAACCATCTTCGAAGATACCTCTTAGGAGTGGACCCCCGCTAATTGAAAACACTCCCTGTCAAGAACCAAGCAACATACCACGCCAAACCGCCCGGTCATGTGGGTTTGGGGAGTTCCCCTCCCCCATGTCAAGATATTATCCGCTTTGGGCGGCACTGACTCGCCCGCACGGGTTTAATCGCATCCACCTTAATGCGTCCTGATTAGGGGTCGGGTTTCCCCTTCCCTTTAGCCGGGGCTTTCCACACATAACAGAGGAAAGGAACTAGCACATTTCATAGACAAAAAGGTCAAACGTTCTGTCACAACAGGTACCAAAGGTTCAAAGCTTAGAACAACTCGGGGTATTGGGCACGCATCTTTGCTTCCCTCTCCCACGTACTCTCTTCGAGGCCGCCATGTCTCCACAACACACGAACCAGGCCGACGGTTCATCCACGGAGCACTTTCTCCTTGCGATCCTCGATTCTGACTGGCCGTTACTCGAAGGTCGCGTCTCCTCCCACATCTAGCTCTCCCCAGTTGATGACATGAGAGTCATCATGTAAGTACTGATGAAGCTGGGATACATGGAAGACGTCATGGACCCTCTCCAACTGAGGTGGTAGGGCCAGCTGATATGCTACCTCGCCAACTCGCCTCAGCACCTCGAAAGGTCCGATGAACCTAGGGGAGAGCTTACTCCCCTTCCCGAACCTCCGCTGCCCTCGTCGAGGGGAAACCTTCAAAAACACATGATCTCCCACCTCGAACTTGAGGGGCCTCCTCCGACGATCAGCATAAGATTTTTGCCGATCCTGAGCTTCTTTCATCCTCTCCCGCACTAGCTGGACTTTCTCCGTGGTGCTCTGCACTACTTCTGGTCCAAGAGTACCAGTCTCACCAACCTCTGCCTAGCATAAGGGTGAACGACATGGTCTTCCATACAAAGCCTCAAAAGGAGCCATGCCGATAGTAGAGTGAAAACTGTTGTTGTAGGAAAACTCTACTAAAGGCAAGTGTCGTACCCATGATCCTCCGAAATCCAGAACACATGCTCACAGCATGTCCTCCAAGGTCTGGATAGTCCGCTCTGTCTGCCCATCAGTCTGAGGGTGAAAAGCAGGGCTAAGGCGTAGTTGGGTGCCAAAAGCATGCTGTAACCCCTTCCAGACTCGTGAGGTGAATCGAGTGTCCCGATCTGAGACGATCGTTTTCGGAACTCCATGAAAACGCACCACCTCATCCACGTACCTCTTCGCTAAGGTACTCACGGGTCCTGACTCCTTGATAGCCAAGAAGTGAGCAGATTTTGTCAATCGATCCACCACTACCCAGATAGCATCATGCCCGCCCTGAGCTCTGGGTAGTCCCGTGACGAAGTCCATCGAGACGTCGTCCCACTTCCACTCGGGAACATCTAGAGGATGCAACAGACCACCAGGAACACGGTGTTCAGCCTTCACCTGCTGACACACCAGGCATTTAGCCACGAACTCTGCCACTGCCCGTTTCACCCCGGGCCACCAAAACTGTCCCCTCAGGCCTTGGTACATTTTCGAAACACCCGGATGTACTGCCAAGGATGAGCTATGGAACTCACGAAGGACTTCATCACGCATCACCTCTGGAACAAACAACCTCCGATGAAAGAGCATCCGACGTCGGCTGTCCTCCGACCATCCTTCCGGGGCGTTCCCCTGATCGATACGATCCCGCAACACTTCCACCTCAGGATCTCCCCACTGAGACTCTTCCACTTGCTGCAACAAAGAGGACTGTACCGTCATCTGAAACAAACAGCCTCTAGTACCTTCCACCCTTGCATCCAAGTGCAAGGCAGCCAACTCCCCCATCACCTTCCAAGCATCAGCAGATTCCCAAACCACCTCCTGATGCGGCTTCCTGCTCAGGGCATCAGCCACAACGTTTCCCTTACGTTCAGTGTATGAGATCTCAAAGTCATAGTCCTGGAGAAACTCGACCCACCTCCGCTGTCGCAAGTTCAAGTCACGCTGAGAGAAGATATAGCGCAAGCTTTTGTGATCGGTGAAGACCACAAAGCGCTCCCCAAAGAGGTAATGTCGCCACGGCTTTAATGCGAACACTACCGCTGCAAGCTCCAGGTCATGGGTGGCATAGTTCCGCTCATGGGGGCGTAGCTGCCTGGACCCGTAAGAGATCACCCCTTGTCGCTGCATCAATACGCACCCCAGGCCCTGTCCTGAAGCATCACAGAATACCTCATAGGCCATCCCTTCTTCTGGAAATCTCAACACTGGGGCACTAACCAGTTTTTCTTTTAGTTAGCTGAAGGACGACTCACACTGCTCGCTCCACATGAAAACCTGGTCCTTCTTGGTCAAAGCCGTCAAAGGGGCTGCTACCCGGGAGAAGTTGGGTACGAATCTCCGGTAGTAGCCTGCCAGTCCGAGGAAACTCCGAACTTCCGCCACATTCTTGGGTGCTGCCCAAGAAACAATTGCCTCAACCATTGATGGGTCGACTGCTACTCCCTGCTCAGACACTACATGTCCGAGGAAGTGCACTTCTCGTGCCCAGAACTTTCACTTTGACAACTTCCCATAGAGCTGGTGCTGTCGGAGGACCTCCAAAACCGTCCTCAGGTGCTCTGCATGGTCCTCTTCTGACTTTGAATAGATCAGGATATCGTCGATGAACACCACCACAAACCGATCCAGGTACTCCCGAAAGATGGAGTTCATAAGCCCCATGAACACGGCCGGGGCGTTCGTAACACCAAAGGGCATGACCACGAACTCGAAGTGCCCATACCTGCACCTGAACGCCGTCTTTGGGACGTCGCTATCCATTACCCTCAGCTGGTGGTACCCGGATCGCAGGTCGATCTTCGAGAACCATCCTGCCCCCTTCAGCTGGTCGAAAAGATCATCTATCCTCGGAAGAGGGTAGCGGTTCTTGATCGTTACCTGATTCAGCCTCCTGTAATCGATGCACAACCTGAGGCCACCATCTGCCTTCTTTGCGAACAAGACTGGGGCACCCCACGGTGATGCACTTGGACGAACATAACCCCTCTTCATCAGATCGTCAATCTGTATCCGCAACTCCCGTAGCTCCGAAGGTGCCATCCGGTAAGGAGCCATCGAGATTGGTCGAGAGCCGGGCTGCAGGTCTATCCCGAACTCGATGTCACGTCGAGGGGGTAGAGTCGTCACCTCCTCAGGAAAGACGTCCATAAATTCACGAACGATCTCTGGTACTTCCACCATTTCTTCATCTGTTGATTCTATCGTCAGTTCGGTCAACAAGGAGAGGAGAGGTTCCTCCCTCCTGTTTCCCTTCGGACAGCTCCGCTCGCCGGTGAAAGTAACACGCTGGCCGTCCAAACCGGAGAACACCACCCTCCCTTGGAAACAGTCGATGACGGTGCACACAGAAAATAGCCAGTCGATGCCTAGGATGACATCGTACGGCCGAATCTGCAGCAGAAGGAGATCCTTAACCGACTGATGTGGCCCCAACATCAGTCTACATCCCCGACAAACGAACAGCAAGTCGGTCTGACCTCCAACTGGTGTGCTCAACACCAGGGGCACTGGAAGTCTCTTGGCATCTAGACCCAAGGCGCGGGCTAGACTGGGTGCAACAAAGGAGTGCGAAGCTCTGGTATCGAACAAAGCATAAGCAAGAGTGCTAAACACACTGATCGTACCTCGAACAACCTCTGGCCCTGCTGGAACTGTTGCTTCAGCGGCGTGTAACTGTCCACGCCCAGCTCCCCTGCCCCTCGGCTGTCGGCCACCTCCCCGACCACGCCCTGGTCGAGGTCCCTGGGGAGCGCCCTGAGGTCGGCCTCCCCCTCCTATGTCTGTCTGCGGAGGAGCGGGAGCTCGCTGTCCCGGCTGCTGCTGCTGGAAGGGTCTGGCTGGGAACTGCTGCTGCGGCGGACGCTGAGGATGACTGCCACTGCTGTACTGCACCCGATCGGGGCACTGACCCCGAAGATGTCCAGGGCTCCCGCAGATGAAGCACCGTGGCCCCGAGCCTGAAGGAAAAGAACGTGGGCCAGGGGATCGAAACTGAAACTGCTGCGGCCTGCTCCCTGCGGGTCGGAACCTGGATGGTCCCGATGCCGGAGGCCTGGTGCTGACGGCCTTCCCCTTCGATGGTCCCAGCTGGATCCCTTCTCGTGACAGTCTGCCTAGAGCGTGCATCCTTTCCACCACTTCGGCCTTCTTCTGAACCTCTAAGTATGTCGGAAGGGTAAAGGGGGTAACAGCATACTGGAGGGAGGGTCGGAGCGCCTCCTCCAAACGTCTTTCCCGAGACTCCTCATCGGGAAAGAGGTCCGGAGCAAAACGCAGGAGGTCCTTGAACTTGATTCCAAGTTCCCTCACGGACATGCTCCCCTGCTGGAGGGAGAGTAGCTCCTGCCTCTTCTCCGCCTTCATTGTCGAGGAGAGGAACTCCGCCCGGAACTCCTTCTCGAAGTCCGCCCAAGCAACCTCAGACTCTTTCCTACTCCCCAGGTGAAGCATCCACCACTGACGTGCCGCTCCTCGCATCTGGCTAACAGCCAGAGGAACCCAGTACTCCGTCGGGGCCCGAATCAGGCCGAAGGCTATGGCTAGCTCCTCCAGCCAGCCTTCCGTCTTCACGTCGGAGGTTCTGCCCTCATATTTCTCGAGGGAATGTCGCTGAAAGGCTCGAAGAGTCTTCTGCCACTGGTCGTCCTCTTCCTCTTGACCAGCTCTCTGCCGATTGGCCAAAGTAGTCTCAGGAGTCTCGATCGCCTGTACCACACGTGGTCGCCTTCCAGGTGCCATAGCTTCAAGGTAAACAAGGAATGCCTAATCCCAGTAGTGCAAGGAAAACCGTTCTCAAAACTTACTAAGATTTAATTTATTCTTAATTTCCCAAGACATCCCAGAAACACAAAAACACAAGTCATTTATGATGCATGTACCTTTCTTAGGGTCTCTACCCTGCAATCAGTGTGGCCTCACTTGGTCGTTCGGTAGGTCCAGAGTCCTTGCATCGGATCACGGGGGGCCCTAAAATCCCGTGTCCTAGCCGGTCCTCCCTGGCCTAATTCACGCACCAAGGTCACCCAACGCTGCTTCCTCACCATCCCATGCAATCCTTACTATGCCTAACTCCAGACTCCGTCCTATCTCTAAACCTCGCCTCTGATACCATTCTGTCACGACCTGCCTTCATCAAAAGGAGGGAAGAGTCAGCGGATTGCCAGGCCCTTCCTTCTTTAAGTTGAAGGAGAGATAATGACCCCCGAAACCCGCCTTCAATAGGTCCCGGAGTGGCGACTAGCACCAAGGGTATAGAAAATTCTCGCAAATGGAAGGCATTACCCTTTTTATTATTTAGGATCGAAAAAAAAAGACAAGTCGACCTCCCAAAAAGGAAAAGAAACAAGTTTATATAAATGAACCCAAATAAAGACCCCATGCATGTTTAAACAGTTTACAACAAGGTACAAGCACAAAAGAAAAAGAAAGCTCTCAAGTATAATACCAAAAGAAAACAAAGATACGACAACAGCGACAACTCCAACTGTCCGACTAATAGGGTCACGCGCAGCCCTGGTAGTCCTCCTGGAAACCTGAAAGTAAACGTAGGGTGAGCATACAAGTACACTCAGTAGGGAAAACCAAGACTCTCGTGCACAGGTGGGGGGAACGTACTAAAGTCCCGTGAGAAAAGAGTGAACCAAACAACTAACAAGGCAAACTATCCATCCCAGGCCTCACCAAGGCTCACTCCCCAAATAACGCAAGTCAAGTAATATATATAATAAGAGCACATCGATGTTTGGGTACCCCGCGCCACTTCCCCACTGGTTATTGAGACATCCTACGCATCGGACCAATCCCGCCATTCTCACCGCAGTCCCACTGCCACACCCGCCCGCACACACCTGGGCCACCACCACGCGCAGTCCCATTGCCAAATCCCGCCCGCACACACCTGGGCCACAACCACACGCAGTCCCACTGCCAAATCCCGCCCGCACACACCTGGGCCACAACCACACGCAGTCCCACTGCCAAATCCCGCCCGCACACACCTGGGCCTCAACTGTCACAAGTAACCATGCCTGCAAACACCTAGGCCAGAACAGCCACCGCTACGCCCGAAGACACCTGGGCTAAAGGATCCACTGCCACGCCCGAAAACACCTGGGCCTCATCCCGAAGACACTTGGGAAACCACCTGCCGCACACACCTGGCCAACCACCACAACACCCTGCCCGATGGTTCTTGGGCTAATAATGGACTTCAGGCCATCACAGCCTGCCCGAAGGTACTTGGGCTATCCGGGAAAGGGAGCAGAAAAGGAGCTAATAACCAGCCACCAAGTATAGTGTTGGGAAAAACACCCTTCCCCCATAAATGGGGGTGTTCGGCACTAAGTGCTCAACTTGGGTGGGGCGCGAATAAGAAACACAAATCTACAAGTATAGATATAGGTAACAAACACTCACCCAAAACTTAGGTTTTCCTAGCCAACCTACAGAACACAATACCACAGCGTCCGAGTCACAATTCACGACCCTTGCCCAAAAAACCATTTGTCCCATTCTTGTTTCACGTTCAGTCAAAATGTTCAATTAATTTTAAGCACTACTGGGCAACTACCATAAGCATAACCAAGGAAAACGTCAAAGCATAGATCAACCAAAACACTCACACCCGGTTCTGCCAACAGAGGATCTCTCCCCAATTTGTGATAAAAACTCACAACCACTGAAACCATGCCAACAGGAGATCCCATCCCCCAAATTCACACAGCCACCAAGAGTATAAAAAGAACAGGGGATCCCATCCCCTCCCACATTTCCAGCAAACGGCCCGAAGGGAAAACAACCACTAACCACTACCAACACAAGTCAGGGATTTTTAGATTTAAACGATTTAACACACTCCATGATTTCAAATTCCGTGTGTTCTAACCGGGGGTTATCACAGAAGGGCCGATCCTGGTGCTTTCAATTATTCAGCCGGATATACGTGGTTAACCAATTTCACAGCAGGAGTTCACAATTTCAGCAACCTATTTAAAACATCATGAGGGGATTCAAGTGCACACACACGACCACCAACGGCCTCAATTTTCAGAAAACATAAACCAGTATAACAAAAGGGATGATCACAAGATAAAGCATACCAACGATCACAACCCCCTCACCTTCTTCCTTTAGAACTTCGTTTATTATCTTCATTAGGGTTTGGTTCAACCAATTCCATAGGAACAAAAGTAGCGCCCACCCCGCATGATACACAAAAGTGAGAGACGAGAGAAATTCCCTACCTGTTGATAGATGATCGACGTTTAGGCCGGGGGCGCGGAACTTTACGGATAACGACGCGGCGGTCCCGATGTACCAGAAGAGCCACGATCGAAGAAGGGGGGGAAACCACGGTCTAACCCTTAATTATAAGAGCTGGGGACGGTTGAGATGAAACACAAAACCACGGAAGACGAGGGAGTCGTGGGTTGACCACGTGGCTTGACTCATCATTAATGGCACTGGGTGGTTTTAACCGACCCATGAATTAATGAAGCATTTAATTAAAACCTTTGTGCGCGTTTCAGATTCCCAAGACATTTTTAACAAGGCAGAATAGGGTTTAAAACCCTATTTGCGAAAAAGGAACGTTACTGGAACAACTTGGCAAGGCCGACCGACGTCGGTCTGGGTCATCACAATATATTAACTATTCATAAAGTTATAGATTGGATAAACCTTTATTAACCTTCCAGATATAAATTATAATAAAAATTTCATAATGTTGGCATGATTTTATTTATATTATATTAATAAATAAAATTGAGTTTTTGAAAGTTACTATAATATCAAATATTTTATAAAAAACATTTACATTGTATTTAGTATGGAATCATAAATTTTATAAATTTGCTCTCCTTATGTCAATATTAACCCTTTTACATTCTTTGTGAAGAAATTATTTTTTGTCAATCCATTTTATATAATTTAAAAATCTCATTTTCAGGATAATGTTATTAAAGTTGATAACAGTTGAATCAATGTTGATTAAAAAGAGTGTATAAGTATTTAATTTTTAATATTTTTTTATTTGTTTTAAAATGGAGCTAATGAATGATATTTTAAATTCTTTTTGGATGGAATAATTTTTAGAAAATGATTATAGATGTTTAAATTTGTTCTTCTCATATAGAGACAAGCGGTATAGTAATTTATAAACCCATGTCAAGGTTTTTACCCAATAATCGTGGTTCATGGGTTTTTAGATTTAATGTTTAATAAAATAAAATGATTGATGGTAGGATATACTGAATGGAAACCCTTTAGACAAACACATCAGGGATTCCATAGATCATTTTATGGTATGTAAACCATTTTTTATGAAGACACTTTTTATGGAATATATTTTTGTAAATGTCTAGATTAAAAAATGAATAATAAAATAATATTCATCATTTAGGTTTTGGATAAAAGTTTGAGATTATGAAATATATAAAAGGAAAAGTAAACTATTGAATTTGATGGAGCTTCATTTAATGATGATTGGACAGAACATTAATCCCCAACTCTATCATTCTTCTTCATAATTAAGGTTGAGGCGGTCTAATCTAGCCCCTCAAAATATGAGAGACTAGGGGTTTAGGGGTTTAAAAACAAAAAATTTTGTTTGAAAATAATTTGAGTAATACACATTCGGTTTTTGTTAAAAATTTCACTTATGTATCAAATGAAATATTGAGTCAAAAATTGTATTTAAACATGGGGATAAAATAGGGTCACATAAATAAATATTTCACTAGGTGTACATCTTTAAACATGGGGATCAAATATATCACATTGATGTTCTTGTATATAAATCTTAAATTATTTCACATGGATGGAAGTTTAAACTAAATAATTTAGGACATATTTATTTTTCATCACATAAATGTAATATGTCATTCGAAATGTTCAGGTGGATATATGGTAAAAAACATTTATTTTTCTCCTAAGAATATAGTGATTTTTTCTCCCCTCAATTGATATAGGATATTATTCCTAGCCAAAGAAAATTATTTTTCTTGATTTTCATTGAATTTAAATTTTTTATTCTCTAATGATCCTAGCATAAATGATGTTCACACAAGTGATCTTGAAATTGGGAAAGATAGAAAGGAACCTTGACATAATTTTATTCAAGGTCTTTAGTCAATCATGATGATATTTTTTACTTTTCAATTTACAAGAATACTGTTTTGTAGTCTCTATCTTAATTTTTTAAAAACATATAGATTTTTGGCAGAATTGGAAGAACCATATCACAAATAAATATCATAGATTCCAAGCATGTTTTATTGCTTCATTATAAAAACGTGATTTTTATGGATTTATATATGTTTCCCATGATAAATGTTTATAAAAAATGTTCATATTTTTCATTTATTTGATAAAAATGATGTTATTTTTTTCAATAAATTAATTAGAATATACTAAAATAGAAAATAACAAAACAAGGTTATGTTTTATAAGAAACCTTCTTATTAAAGTATTCATATATAAATCCTGAAATGTAAAAATTGGTGGATTTTAAGAGATATGGGTTTGGTTTTTAAATTTTGTAATGATATAAATTTTTTCATTAATAAAAATTATGGATTACCTAGAAATGTGATGTTTTTAATGGATTGTGCATGTTTTTAAATTTTATAGAGATTTGAAAATAAATAAATATATTTTATTTTATAAATTAAATAACTCGGTTATGATAGATAATTTTATTTCTACTAATGTTTTGATTAGGGGAAAATGAGGACATATAAATTTGTAGATAACATTCAATGATATTAATGGAAAAAATAGAATGTAGAATGAATTTCAACAACACATTGAGTGAATTAATTCAGATTAAGAATTTTAGAGAATGAGATATGCTCTTAAAGCCTCTAAAATGAACTATTTTATAAATATATTACTGAATAATGGGTTTAAGGGAAATATAAATTCAAAATTGGTGGGTTAATAATTTTTTAAAAATTTCATTATGAGGGACCTTCTTCTTATATTTTCATTGGTACTTTTATTTAAAATATATTCGATGAGAAATAATGAATGGGTGACCCATAAATATATTATAGAGTTATTCTGTGATATTGTTATAACACATTTTTTTAGAAGTATCATAGTACATTGAGACAGCGTTTGTTTCTTTCTAATAATATGTATATGATTTTGTGCAGAAAACGTTAAATCATTCTTCCACTCTATTTTATTTCTATTTTTCTAGATTCACTAATATTTTTCTTTGATTCCATAGGATTAGTTGTTCTTTCTATCATAGAAATTGGATCAATAAGATATATTAAAATTTTAACACATGAATTAAACTCTATCAATATTAAAGTGATTTTATTTTTATGGTTGTATTTTGTAACATCAAACTCAAAAGGTTACATTATGGAGAATCTATCTAATGTTCATATTTTGTATTGATCACACAATGAACAAAAAACTAGTTTCAGTTTTGGGTGGTTGTAATTATAAAATATTGAATTATCATATGTTATATAATATAAGATATTTTAGGAATAAAATTTTCTCAACTATAATACATGAAATACAAATAAGTGGTTAATGAAGATGTGTTTAAAATAAGTAGATTATAAATATTTCAACACTGATGCATGATAAAAAAATACCATATATAGTGCTTCATTATTTTTTATATTTATATATATAAAGGTGGTGATATTATCCTTCAAAAAATATATATTGGAATTTTTATTGAATATATACAATGAGAAGAAAAATGTTAAGGTGGTGAAGCGACACTTACATCAAATAAATTATGATCACCATAATATGTAACTAAACAAATCCATTATGGTTTCTTTATACATGTTATTATAATTAAAAGATATATTGATACAATAATTAATGAAGTTAATGATGTAAAAATTATGAAGAAAACAATAAGGATATTTACACATTTGTATAATAGAATGTTATTTAATCATAATGAATGTAATTTTATAGATATCTTAAATGATGACATGAAAATATGTTTGATAACATACAATATTTCAATGAAATTATAATGGATGGTATACCATTAATCCAAGGAGTAGTCATGTAAAACTATAGAGAACCATAACATCTATTAAAGAGAATATAATGAAATTTTTATGTGTGATGAATTCATATACAAATAAATAGATTTTTATGTTAGGAAAATGATGATTTTTTTTAAATTTTAAAATATCTAATTTTATGTGATAAAATTTTTGAAACGTTGAAATAAGGTTCCTAATGAGGCCTGATGTAGATCATGAAGACATTGAATACAACAATAATCAACAAAAAATTCCTTATATAATAAATTTCATCAATAAAAATCATACATTGATAATTTTTAAAAGGTTTTAATTTATTATAAATCATAATTAAATGTTGATTTTCCCTTAAACAATGTTATATAGAATGAAGATAAATTTTAAAGAATGATACAATGTAAATATTTGAAAATGAAAAAGTACAAAAATAAAAATTAGAAGAAGTATAAGTATGGTGGGTCTTAATGCAAATACTGAATGAACTCTAGAATAGTATGATATATAATATAGGAAACATAATATTATTTTTCCCACATGTAATTTAATTTTTAGGGGTTTTTCATTTATTTTTTGTCTATAATTTATCGCTTCCTGTTTCCATTTTATTTTTTAGATATGAATAAAAATTTTGAGTAAACTGAAAGGGGTGTGCGCTTGGAACATGTTTTCAAAATCTTTGCACTAATGACCAAGTGAACATGCGACAGAGTGGTATTTTTAGACAGTGGTGAATCACATAGGTGGCACACAGTTTGGTAAATCATGAATGAAAACCATGAGACCTATCCAAATCTAGAAAAATTAGGATTTTTTCCATTTCCCCCTTCAATTTTCACACCAAATCCAACCCTCCCTTCCCCATGTGGCATTCCTCACACTAGGAGCCTCTCCCCCGCTCATTTCCCCACATGGAATACTATTTTTTGGGTGAATTTGTGGAATTTATCATTGATTAACAAAGTATATTACATTTTATCCTTTATTTATTCTCTTTTTTAGGATTTATATTTTTTATATTGGTGTTTCACTTCTCCAATGGGGTTGGCGATCTATTTAGGGTTGGATATTATTTTTCTTGGTTCAACAGTAATTTTTGGGGTTTGATCATTCTTTTATAGGTTTTTCTTGATGTTCGGCTGTGGTTTTCCACAAGATTATAGAAATTTCTACACTTTAGGTTAGTGGTTCCGTGATAAAACATTATTTAGTGATTTAGATAAGCATTCATTGCTACTTGGTTTAGTTCTGTGTATTATTTGTGAGGTGAAAAATGTGTTGTTTGAATGTTTTCAATATAATTATGGTTTGATTGTGGATTTTCTAAAGGAAATTGATTATTTTCAAGTCTGTTCCTTTTTTGTGCTTCTTGAAGGTGTTTAATAAATTATATAAGTGGTATAATAAATTTATCAACATGTTTAAGAAATTATGAATAATGTGAAAAACATGATTTAGGGTTTATATTATGTGTGTCTGAATTTAAATAGGTTTTTACTTTTGATTAATGATGGTATTATCTTTGTATTAACATATCATATGTGTTAATTTGAATGTGGTGATATATATATGTAATTATAAATTGGAATTGAAAAAAATGGGAATCCTATGTATCATGGTTAGTAGACTAGAAATATTATGCTGTTGATTCGGAATTGGAAATTCAATATTCTTCTAGTAGGTAGATGTTTGATGACTCAACAGTGTAAATTCATGGATTCACAGAGCAGGATTGATGATTAAAATCCAAAATAAATTATGATAATGATTGGAGACTCTAGGCATTAGTATGTTCTCTTATATTGTCTCATGCATGAGAAAGATTTTGTTCATGGTTTCTATACTATTTTTCCACGAGATACGACATTTATAGAGTCCTATATTAGGTGGTGCATATACAGTTATCCCATGTATTAGTGCTCTATGTATATTTTATACCTACCAGTGTCATCCTATTATCATTCTTGGTTATTAAAAATCAATGAATTTTTCATTTCAAAGTGTTCTCTAAATAATGTTTCTATGTTTTCTTTAATAAAAAATGCATGTTAATTTTTCTAATATTATTTTCGAATGGGATCTCTTTTGTTTTATGGAATCTAAATGGGCCTTGGATCACACACAAAATCAACTTTTTGGAGTATGTAGGCCATATTATCATTGGCCTAGGTAAATTTAAGGCATGTAGTGATGGTGTCCTAGGGTTTATAAGTCTCCTCTTGTAGGTGATGGTGATGGTGGAATGGGGATTATTCTCCACTTATAGGATGTATATTTTGGTATAGATTTGTTTTTCCTTTTATTGTATCTCTTTAGGTTTTTGTCTAATGTTGTAAATCCATGAATTTGATAATTTTTATGCCATGTCTGGATTTGGATATTTATAGTTGTGTTGATTAAATCTTTTAGTTATTTATTATTATTAAAATGGATGAAATAATTCCCAAAGAATGATGTCACTACCCAGGTACTAGTTTTCAGCATATAGGGATAAATAATGCCCTTTGGTAACATTATTTCATCATGCAAAAAATAATTCTAACCAATTCATCATATCCATTAGAACCATTATAATGTGGGTAAACTATATAAGATGACACCATGGTATGTCGGACCATTCTATGTTATAGATAGGATTAGAAAGGTGGAATAAATGTTATCCTTTATCTCTCAATTGACATAAATAAGTGACTTGTTTCTTCTCTTTCAGCAGTAAAAGTACAACCAAAATCTATATAGTGTGATAAATATTGATTATTTGGAGATTGATATTGATTTGTTAGTGTTTGAGAAGCCTATTCGGATTATAGATTCCCAAGATAAATTACATCATGGGATGTTTATTTCACTAGTTCATGTTATTTGGAAACATGTAAATGATGTGCAAGAAACATGGGAGAAAAAATTCATGGGTTGAGTAAGAATGTCCGTTTTTATTCTCTGATCATGTATTAGAGTTACTTTCTAGGTGTATAATTCTTTCATAGTGGGGAGAATTTTCAAACCCGTGAATTCATTTGGATCCATTATTTTCCATTTATTTATTTTTAACATTTTCCCCATTGGTTTTATCATGTTTATATGGATAAGAATAGAAATTTTGACTAAACAACAAGTGGTTTATGTTTGGCCCATAGTTTAGAAAACCATGCACCCTTACCCATATAACTATACAGACATGTTTTTTTGTACATAAAGGAGACTCGGGTTGTTGGAACACAGTTTTGAAACCGTGTCGGCTAATAATAAGTCTATATCCACTATAATAGTGAGGGGATAACAGTTGTAGAACAGTTTTGAAAAGAATGAAAGAAAATTGTGTGATAACTAATAGTCATTAAAAATATGAATTTTAACTTTTTTTCATTCTCTTTTCCCCAATATAAACTCATCTATTCCCCACTCAGGATTTTATGTCCTTGGTGCCTCTCTTTCCCCCACTTACGCCCTTAGACCTATATTTTTAGGTGATTTTGGTTGGATTTCTCCAAGTCTCTTCATGTAAGTTCCATTTTTCCTTCATTTCAACTCTTTTCTAGGGTTTATCTACTTTTATTGTGGAGATTTACTTCTCCAGTTGGATGGGTGAACTATTTATTGATGGAACATGTTCTTTAGGTTTAACCATTTAGGTTTATGGTTTGATCATTCCTTTATAAGGTTCACTTGAGGTGATATTGTTGATTTCTTCTAGATTCCCAAAATTTATAAACCAAAGGTATGTGGTTCCATGATATAAAATTATTTGGTGATTTTTATGTGCATCTATTTCTTCTTGAATGTTTTTAATGCATTCTATATGAGGTGAGAAATTTATTTTTGAATATTTTTAATATTTATATTTTTTGAATGTGGTATTTTTAAAAAAATTGGTTTTTTTCCAGTGTGTTCAGTTTTATTTCTTCTTGAATGTTTTTTTGGAAAAAAATTTGTGGATTAATAAATTTTCAAAGTTGATCAATTACTTTTTCATGTGGCCTGAAATATTATTTATGTTGGATTTGTTTGGTGTGTGAATTTAAAAAGTGTTACTCTAATGAGAAATGGTTATTTTATTTGTTTATTCAATTTTGTTATATGTTCATGTGAATGTGGTGATATATATATATATATATATATATCATGAGAAATGATAATTGGGAATAATAGGGAAATATAGGCATCTAGGTGGGTATAATTCAACTAGTGTGCTAATTATTTAGTAGTGGAAAGCTCTGATTTTTCTAATAGGATGATGATAAATGACTCAGAAGTGAAAAAGTTCATATTCATTTTATTGGAATAAAGATTTAAATTATAACTAAAATATGATAATGATTACAGACCAGTAGGCCCTTGGGATGTTCCCTCTTATTGGATCATGCATGAGAATGTTGTTGGTCAGGGTTTTTGTACAATGTTTCACCATTATATGAGGTTCCATGTATCCCACATTAACTTGTGCTTATAGGGTTCCCTCATGAATTATATCTCTATTATTATTTCATACCTACCATTGGAATATGGATCCCCATACTAGTTGATTCTAAATAAATTAATGTTTTTTTAAAAAAATTCTCTCTAAAATATTTCTATCTTTTCATTCATAAAACATGATTGTGAATTTTTATTATAATATTTTGGCATAGAATATCATTTTTTTGGATTACATCCTTCTAGGCCTTGTCTCATACCCTTCTTATAAATTTTGATATATGTAAACCATGTTATTTTTTACATAAGTAAAGGTAAGACATGTCGTTATGGTGATTAGTGTTGTCAATGAGGTCTTACTAAAGGTGTTCATGATGGTGGTATAGGGATGATTATTATATTGTTTGATATACATCTTTGGGAATTTTAAGTGATCCGGTTTTATTATAGCTCATTTGGTTTTTGTCTAATTTTGTAAAACCATGAATTTGAAAATTGTTATAATTTTTTGGAATTTGGTTATTTATAGATGTTTTGTTAATTTTTTTGATTATTTATGAATGTAAAAATGGTTGAAATAATTCCCAAAGCATATTTTCCATACCCAGGAACTAGTTTTTAGCCTATGGGGACAAGGAGCAACCTTTATGACATGCCATTTACCGGGTCAGGATACAAATTTGATAGAATTTTGTATTGGTTTGTGACATGTTATATGGATTGTTATGAGATACTGGGGAATATATTATTTGCATAAAAATTCATAATTACTATATTGGTGAATATTTTTTTATTTAATTATTATTTCTCATAAATATATTTTATATTTTTTATTTAATCTTAATTAACGATGATAAATATATGGTGATCCAGGATCATAATAATTGTATAGGAGATAGAGATATGACTGAAAATGGATAATGATTATGTACATATAATCGTATAATTTTTTGTTAATGACCAATTATTGAATTTTATAACTAATCATATTAAAAATTAATTTGACAATGTGTTTTGTTGATATAATATACATAGAAAAATTGAGTTCTTAGAAGGTAAACCTCATTGGTGAAAATATAGTGAAGAAACTACACATTATGATCGGTGTATTAGTAAACTATTCGAAATGGGTGTTAAATTTGCTGATATAAAAAACTAATCCTTTAATAATTCTTAATGATATTAGAATTCCATTTTACATGTATCCCAATGGGAACACCACAATAATGAATCAAAAAGTGTTTAGAAGATTTTTCTTTTTTCAAAATAAATAACATAGTAAATTAAATATTATGTAGAAATAAATGATGGTTTTATTGGTTATTCACCCATGATTAATAAATTAATTTTAATAAATAAATGCATTTAATAATAAATAAAACTAATAATATCATCTTTGATAGAGAAAAATATAGATATAAATTCTGAAATTTATATTTACTTGAAATTTATTATGATTTTCTGGATTATGATTTATATTCCATAGATGATTTATATCTATCACAAGTTAATGATTGGATGAATAAATCAATGGTCAAAAATAGGTAATTAAAATACTAATTTATTTATTCAATTGACCAAAAATGAGAGTGAAATTATTGATTCGGATATATGTTGTGATAATTCCACTATGATACAAAGGAAATGAATGAGAAGTTACATGAACTCTACATTATTGTATTTATAATATCAAATAACATTTTATGATGAATTAATGGATAAATAACTGTTTATGTCCAATAATTAAAGGCTTGAAAAAAATAGATATCTATAAAATGGGATCTTGTTAAGAGGGAATGTGAACAATATGTCATTAGAATAAAATACCTATTGATGAATAAATATGATAATCATGGGAATATCATCCATATAAAACATGTGTTATTTAGAAAAAGACATATTCAAATTGATGTTATTGATTATATAGAGACATTGAAACAAGTTTCTATATATGACTTGATATGACTAATCATGGAATATGAAATAAAAAAATCATCACATATCAAATTGATTTGAATGGAATATTATTTAATAGATTATTTATATAAACAATTATTGGGTATTCAAATTATAGATTTTAAGGAATAGGTGTCCCATATAATAATGTATTTTGTTGAGTTACGAGAGTATATTGAAGCATGTTTAGTTTTTTTATTCTTGTTTGAATAATATATAATTGACAGGAGGTGGGGTTGAAAAAAACCATTATAATAATTAAACCATGTAAGAGTTACTACTGTAACATTTCCCGCATTAATATTTCTTCAATGGACTACCTATGAAAGAATTAGTGGAAGATTTTTTAAAATTGATGTCACCATTTTGTAAAAAACATCTTAAGTGGTAATTCTTAAAATAAAATCAATTAGTGAATATAATATTATTGTAAAAAGATAATGTTGAAGAATATTTAAGGTACTATTAATTATCATAAGGTATTTCATTTCTAGGAAGATAAAAACTAATGGAAAATTTCGATATATATTTGGAAAAGTTTGTTATAGATATAAAATATAAATTGAATGTGAATTCTTCATTGGGAGTTAATTTGTGATATTCATTAAAAAACAAAAACTTAATTCCCATTGAATATCTGAAATGCATTATTTTTCAAAAATTATTCTTTTAGTAAATTTATTGGTATTAAGTAAGAATTAATTTTTTTTCTAGAAGAAAAGATTCTTATAGTTATTTTTTATTAAAATAATTGTACAATTATGCATATAAATAACCCAAATTAGTACATGTGTATAATGAACAATAAAATTAACTACAATATTATTAATTAAAACATAAACCATGTAATTTTAATTGATCAATTATTCTGAATAAATACATATGTCTTGGATATAATTAGAAAACCATTGTCTATATCAATAGTTTAGAAACAACAATTTAATTTAAATGTTCAACAACCTCCCAAATATTATGGATGGTTAGTGTGTCCCCTCACTCTATTTGAATTAATTTATTTACCATTAATACTCATGCATGATAAAACTTATTCACTTTTGATTTATTTTCAAATGTGATAAAATATAAACATATAGGTCAAGAAAATATGAGGAAGAATAGTTTCAGTATCATATTAACGAGAAAATATTTTAATAAAATGTATTATTTTGATTTAAATCAAAGAGGGTATGATTTTTTTTATGATCTGTGAAGGAATATTAATGATATGAATAATTACATCAAGGTTTTTTTTAATGGAGATTATTTTTGGAGAAAATAATTAAAATCTAACAAGTAAATTAATATTCTATAGTGGTCTTTACTCATATCGATTTCAAGTAATTGATGTGATTTGTTATAATATTTTGTCACCTGGATTATAAATAATCCCATATTTGATGCAGTTTTAACACTAAACACAATGTTCTTGAATATTGTAATCCAGGATATTCATGGAAACTAATGAAATAAAAATTGATCAATGGTTTATAATGGTGAATAATACTTAATTATGGTTCCATGTGTTTTCAATAAAAAATAAATAATGAAATTTGTGATTATATAAATTTGGAAAAAAATAAATGTATTTTGGTGATGTTTAAATATGTAATTATTAAAATAATACAAACAAATTTGTAACAAGTTAACACATATCCTTTTTGGTAAGCCATTATCATTGGTAGAGGTGGTTTAAACGTCACGATCAATAAATTACAATGAAGGCAGATGAGCAAGAAATTAAGGATAACTTGATGAGAAATCAAAATTTAACTTCAATAAACCACATCATAGTCTATAAACCACCATCGTGTTGAATAAATTTTGATAGAATCATATTTTATAAAATTGAATTATTCCATGAAATTAATAACCCACATTGTAGTTATCATCTTGTTTTTTTAAAAACAATATGTAGATAATCAAGGATTTAATAGGAATAGTAGAAATAATTCATACATATAATTGGGATATATTGAACCACTGAATGATGTTGCATTATGATTATGGGTTTTTTTATATATTAGTGAAGTTTTATATTGCACATTTAATATTTAATGATGACCAATGTTTTTCATGTATTCCAAATTTCATTATAGAAGTTTGAGAATATGAATAATAAAATCGATGCTCATATCACGGTTTAAATGCATGGCTTAAAGAATCCTAATATATAATGGGATGAAAAGGATTTATAGGAATTTATCATACCATTTATTATAAGTAAATATGAAAATAAACTATGATAGTGATTATGGAGTTCGGTATTCAAATTGAGATATTTTTAATAACCTACTAGAGTTGAACAATAAAATCCATTTCATTTATTTTAGGGGATCCTGTAATGATTTGATTATGTTTTTAATTTATATAGAAATAAATAAGTATATTTATTTGAGATATAGGTTATCATATTTTCAGTTTCTATGTTCAATCCATTTTCCAGGAAACTAAATCCTGATTTATTAAACTACACCACATTTATCGTATGATTTATTTATTAAAGATATTTAGTTTGATTTTGAAATAATTAATGTCAAAATATTTTATGAATATATTAACATAACAAAAAAATTAAAATTTTATAGATTATTAAATATTTTAAAAGAATCATATAATGATAGGAAAATATAATAGAGATATAATTAATGAAAAACAATTAAGGAGAAAAAATTGACACAAATTTTTTTAGAACATTCAGAGATCATAAACATATTCAATAGAATGATATAAGATATATAAGAATTTATCAATTATTAAAGATCGTATTCTTATTTTTAAATTAATGAAAATGTATAAAATCAATTCTATAATAGATTTTGAATTATCTATTTTCACATTGAACATGAGAAACAAGTGATTTGTATTTTGTTATGGATTTCACTTAAGTAAATTTGTGTAGGGGATGAAAGAGTTAATATTTGATGGACTTAGTATAGAGATTATTTAAAATAGTATACTAATAGTTTCATTTTATTTTTTGGTTTTTTCATCAACCCATATTCAATTTATACTTATTTTTTGTATCTCATTTTTTATGAAGCATGTAAATTAATTATGTCAAGTCTTGTTCATAGGCTTTCTAGTTATTGTGGATACCTGGATTTCCATATTTGGATAAATATATCTAGTTGAGATAACAAAAAAATATCATAAAAAATGACATTATCATAATTTATTATCAGTTACAATTCAGAAACATTATTCCCTCAAAAACTATATCTCTATGATATTTAGAGATTAGTTATATAAATTAATTAGGATATATTAAAACATTAAAATCACACAAATAAATTATCCACACATGATATTCATATAGATATATCTTTTGTAATATTCAGTTTTATTATAAGTGGAACGGAATGATTAAAAAATATTTATCTTCAACACTCTAAAAGGTGTAAGACATAAGTGTAATCAATTAGGTTAGCCTAGGTGATAATAAACATGATCATAAAGGAGTTATAAATCATAATACATTTATGAATAGAAAAAAATACTAAAATCATATGAAAATGAGTGTATAATGAACAATAAATATTGGGTAAAATATACATTCATGGAATCATATGATTATAATCCAGATATATTAATACATAATATTAAAATGGTTAACAAATATGATTATTTTAATTCCTAACTTATCTAACTGTAAACCACCAAAAAATCTGATAATAGTGGGCTAGGAAACCACCATTAATATATATAATATTTAACTCGGATAATTAACTATTTCCATTACATAATAAAATCATGAGATCAAAATATTTTAAAAATTCATTATATAGATTCATATTTCTAGGCCTACCCATCACATAATTATAAACAACACATATGTGTGTCATCATATTACGAAATAAATTGAGAATATATAATAGAATAAATAGAATATGAAAATATTGATTTAATAGAAATAAAAAATAAACCATAATTATAAAAAATTCAAATATTTCAATTAAAAATATCATCAATGAAGCATAATAAGAATTAATGTATATTGAGATAAATGAAATCTGATTTATAATTATATTACATGTATATTTATAAAATAATAAAGAATCATGGATTTTATAACAATAAATATTAGTATTACATAATAATTTAAAAATAAATAGTTTAAATATAATGTTACTATAAATAAAACATACATTTCTTTATTTAAATAAATGATGAAAGGAATCATCATAATAATTACAAGTTATTTTTTTAAATTATTTTTTTGGAAATATAATATAAGGGAGATAAAAATAGTTGTTTCATTCCATATTAAATAAGTAAAAAACATTATAATGTGAGATTTTAAAATCATACATGTCTAGATATATATTTCAATGAAAAAATATAATCATAATTGAAATTTTGGAAAAAATTTCTATAATGAAAATAAAAAAATAATCCCTATTAAGAACATCATTTTTGCTGATTAATCAATAACTCATGCGATGGTATGGTAAGAATTATTCCGGACCCAAAACATAACCATATGTGAATAAAATAAATGAAACATTAGTGATAAATAAGACAAAATTTTCTTAAATAAAATTTAGACCGTGAATATTTAATTTGAAAGTAAATTGTCGGAAAAACTATTCACATTAGTCTCAACATACTTAAAAACTATTTAGTCCTATGTATAAAAAATATAAATATCAATATCTTTTACAGAATCGTATTCATACCCATTATATTTTATAACATTACTCTATATTCATTTATTAAACATATATTAGTAATTTGTATTTTCTATTCATAATCATATGCTTGTAGTTTTTATTATTTCACAATAGGTTTCTAATAGAAATAACAATATTCATCATTAGATAATTATTTCATCATTACAATATTTTATTTTTTGTTTCATTATTATTATTGTAATTATTTATTCATTCAAAAGTAAATTTCAAGAATGATATGTGTATGGTTTTCCTGAAAAGAATTCAGAATTCATATGTTTGGGGTGATTTCCCAAAATGATTGAGATTCATTATAATGATAACTCTATTTAAATTCACCCCTAAAGAACATTGATCATAAAATATATTAATAATTATTATCACATATTACTATAATTTATTCTTTCATATCAATTTACAATTAAAATGTTATAGATTTTATAACATCATTCATCAATGTGGGTTAATAAACACCAATATTAAAATGTTATAATAACAAATAAGAAAGAGTATAGAATTATATTATAGTGATATTATTTTATAGAATACTAATTATATAAATATAATATATTTATAGTGGTTAATTATAATCTAATTTATAATGATTATTAAAAAAAATTAAAATATATTGAATTATAGATAAATATATGAAATTTATACTTCTCATAATGGGTTCCATCAAAATAATAAATTAATCCCTCCTTTATAGAAACAGATTTTAAAAAATGTGGCATAGGTAAATAGGATGACTGGGTTGGGTAGGGTTTTGTTGGCACCAAAATTCGAGAAAAAGAAATGGCCCATGGATGGCCCCATTGACTGCCTTGTGAATCCATCTCACGGAGGTCCTTAGCACCGCGATCCCACCGCGAAGCAAGGAGGCGGGATGCTCTGCGAATGCATTTGACATTCGCAAGAACGCCATGAAGCAAGGAGGAGGGATTCTATGCGAATGCATTTGGCGTTCGCGATCCCGCCACAAAGCAAGGGGCGGGATGCTCCGAGACTACATTTGAAGTTCGCGAGCCCGCTGCGAAGCAAGGAGGCAGGATGCTTCGTGGTCCCATTTGATGTTCGTGAGCCCGATGCGAAGCAACCAAGTTCCCCTTCGCATTGCGTCATCGTTTCTAGGCAGCACCCCATGCCTAAAAATATCGCGATCCCCTTGAGCTCGAATGATGGAAAATCTGACCTTTCAGCTTCCCAGCTCTCGAATCGCGAATCATTCTTCTGCTCGGTGAACCATGAGTTGTGCGAGGTACTTGTGCTTCCCGAATTACCTCCCCATTGTCTCATTTTGATCCCCTCATCTGAGAGAGATTCCTTTCGTGAAGCCTAAGGGATTTCGTGAAGGAAGGGGATCCCCAAGGGGATACAGGATGTCACAGATCATTTATGCTTTGCGAAACACCCTTCATGTACACTTGATCCACATGCTATGGCAGGGTCACTGTACTTCGTGAAGCACATTGCTTCACGACACCTTGCATCAGGAGGCACATTTGCTCCGTGAGGCTGTGCTCCGCGAATTCCCTTCCTCTTTGCGAAGAACTCCCCATATGCACATTTTTCTTATGCTTAAGCTAAGGCACCCCACTTCGCGAAGTACACTCCTTCACAAGTTCCCTCCTCCACGCAGAGTAATAGAGCATCACAAGGCCCTTGCCTATGGACCCCGCTGCTTGGAAATTCCTTTTCCCATGAAACTCTCTAGGTTTTTATAATGTGACTTCAATGTCCCATGGATGAAACCACTTTTTGCATTGTTTCGCCTAATGCTTCAACGCATAGGTACCCTAACGACTATTGCTTCTTCACATAGCCATGCTAACATGGACCCCTCAATGGTTCGCTTTGCGACACCCCTTCACAACGACGTTGTCGATGCCTTCCCTTCCACAAGGAGCAGAGGGTACCAGTTAGTTAATTCCTAGGGGTGCGGTGTAAACCCACCTCTTTCAATATAAAGGAAGATAAACTGTCAAGAAACTTCTCCCTCAACATGTGACGTTAAACTGTTGTCTCGTCTCATGCCTCGCACATGGGGAACCCCCACCACAGACATTCTCCACACCCACTTGTCTCCACGGGGATGAGATCACCCCTCATAGGGGATGAAATCATCCCTATCAGAGTGGTGTTTTTCCGCAGGGACAGGGCATCCATATTGGTGTAAGCCCCTAGCTTTCCTTCTAGGATGCAGCATCCCTTCTCCTCCTTTCATCGGTCCCCAAGGCCAGTGGATGGCGTGATAGGGAACGGGGATCCCCCTCTCTTCCTAGCTTCCAAGTCCCTCTCCGACTATGCTTTTTCACCCTCAGGCCCCCATCTTGGAGTAAGTCCCAGATTCTTGGGACACCTCATCGTGTAATCCCCTCTTCACTTCCAACATACGCACCTTTCGCGACGTGGTCGTCAGGACTTTTCTCTCATTTGTTTCTCAGACCGAGCTTGACCCACGTGGGCTTAGAGTAAGCATCGACCATGAAATTTCCCCCTTTCCTCATGACGTTACACTGGATTCCAACCAGTGCCACCCGAACTATAGGGACATTGATCCATGTTTTGTCATGGTACGTAAGAAGCCACCACGAGGTTCATGCCCAACACCCAGTTGTTCTGACACCCCTTCATGTCGTTTCAACAGCCCTTTTCTATCACTAACTACAGGGACTTTGATCCATGTCAAGGCATGGTATGTAGGAAGCCTCCATGTGGTTCAAGCCCACCTGGACCCTGGGTCCCTTCAAGTCAGTTCACCGACACCATTCTGAACTCTGTGATCTTTGATCCATTTCAATGCATGGTATGTAGGAAGCCTCCCCGATGTTCATTCCCACATGGACCCCTGGTCCCTTCACGTCGGTTCACCGACACCATCCCAAACTATAGGGACTTTTATCCATGCCAAGGCATGGTATGTAGGAAGCTTCTACATGGTTCAAGCCCCTCCACCTTGGGCCACCTCAGATCGTAAGCCCCAATTGCCCCCATCCCGCATGATGTTAAACTGTATTCACCACCCGATCTATGAGGAATTTGATCCATATCAAGGCGTGGTACATAGGAATCCTCCACGAGGTTCGAGCCTACCACCTGTTCGTCGCTCCGACCCCCTTCACATCGGATCACCAACACTAGGCAGCCTAGAGTGTAAGACCCACATCGTTCTGAACTACGTGGTCTTTGATCCATTCCAAGGCATGGTATGTAGGAAGTCTCCCCAAGGTTCAAGCCCACCTGGACCCGTGGTCCCTTCACGTCGGTTCACCGACACCATCTGAACTATGTGAAATTTGATCCATGTCAAGGCATGGTACGTAGGAAGCCTTCATGAGGTTCAATCCCAACAATCATTAGCCTCGACTGCCTCTGTGTCGGTGTGACAAGCCCCTTTCCCCTCGAAATACGGGGACTTTGATCTATATCATGGCATGGTACGTAGGAAGCCTCCCGGAGGTTCAATCCCAACAACCATTGGACCCTAGTTCCACCTTCAAGGATAAGTCGTTGTCACTCCATTCAGCGGTAAGTCACTGACAGCCCCATCCAGCGGTAATCCGTTGTAATCTCAATCAGCGGTAAGCTGTTAAAACCCCATATAGTGGTAAGTCGTTATGACCTCATCCAACGGTAATCCATTGCGACCACATCCAATGGTAAGACATTGTCATCCCATCCAACGGTAATCTGTTGCGATCCCCAATTGGTGGAAAGCCTTCATCCTGAACTACATAGACTTTGATTCCCTGCCACGGGGATACATAGGAAGTGTCTTCGAGGCTCAATACCAAAACTACCATCATCCCATGATGGTTCCATCCGATATACCACCCACTTCATTCAACTCATCCATCATACATATTGATTCTTACCCAGGATGCCACTTCTCGGTGGGATCATGCCACTTCATTCCCCATTCCCCTCAATAGCATTCGGGAAGCCACCTACGTGTTAGCCCCATTATCGGTGTTCCCTCCAAGGGGGGTTCTTCTGTCAGATCCACTCTAGTCAGTGTTCTGATCATCCCAATCTATCTTCATCAGACGTAAAAGTTGCATCATACCCTATGTTAATCATAGGAAGTAGAGGAAAACCAAAGATACATTCCCATGGAATATGAATCCCCGTGTTCGATGTGGGATTCCTCAGGCATCTGCGCCCTCGAGAAGCCCTATAACAAGGAACAGAATACAAACACACCAATCCCCCAGCGTCCCGACACACCAATGATGCCCCAACGTGAGTACTCCTCAAACCAAACGTTTCTGTCCTGATCGGACCCCATGAAATGTCCTGACAGATGCTTCATAATTAACTGGTGTCCATGAAGATATGTCACCAGGAAGAGTTTCACGAACAACGTATTAAATATATATGGGTGACCCAGAATACGTGACGAGTTCCGATGAAGAATCCATGGAAGGAAGAACCAACATTCCATCATCACGTTTCGATCAATGAGCAGAAGTCCCTGAATAAGGAGCGGATGTCGCCTGCCTTTAGAAAGAAGTAATGCGGGGTAACAAAAAGCCATGTCCTTCGTCCCCGATTGAGATGGATGCATACTCTTCGGTGAAAGCGTCAGAAACAGAAATGGTGAACCCGATGTGAAGTTCTTCACCTCAATATAGAGATTAGTAGCGCTCGGGCATCCATAGATTGACGTGTCCCCGGATCCATCCATCCAGTGCTGGGTCCCGACATGAAAATAGAGGGTGTGGCTTGAAACTCACCCGAAGTTGGTGCAGTAGAACATTGGACATCTCGTTCTGTGACGTCTTCAGCATAGTTCCCTCTTATCGACCACAGAAGACGGAACCACGGTGGGGCAGTAGTTGTTGATTTCTTTTCCTATGAGTGTTAATGAGTTCATCTCCCTGATTTTAGGAACCAAGTTGTTACATCTAGAGCCCGATCACCTACCCACTAGCGTAGGGGAAGGGGAAATCTCGACACGGCTACCCCGCGCGGTTCTACCCCTTCCATGATAGCCTTGACCACCACAACTTCTGGTTGCCCACGCGCCCTCTCCCCATTGGAAATTATCCAGTGAAGGGTAATTAATGACCTTGTACGCATATACGAGGAGGAAGGGATCATCCCCACCAGGGATATGGCCCGCCTAGATCTTGAGGTGGTCATTTCATGCCGTCCACACCACCCCCAAGTGCTATGCAGGGAGCCCCTACTCCCCACCCCAATATTCAATCATTTTGAGAGTCTATCCCCATAATGCCTTAACGAATCCATGCCTTATGCTGATGAGGTGGGCGATGTCCGACCCAGCCCAATGATAGTCCCAATACAGGGGCTCCCAGTAAGGGCTCCCACCTGGCCGCATTAGCGCTGCCATCCTGTCCTACTGGAGGAGCAAGTATGCTACGCACCTGCACCTCCAGCCTCGGCTTGTCCGACCTGATGCCATCATTGAGCACGGGCTGAGGAGAATTCCCACTGAGGGATGCCAACATCGACGACTACTATGGCCCAAGCCACTGCCGACACATATCATCAAGCCCATGCATACACCGAGTATGGGAGCTTATACGCCCAACTAGGATCGAGGCCCCAACCGCCCCATGGCCAGGCTGGGTCGACTCTCCTGGTCATAGGCATGATCAGTGTTCAACGTGAATCAACCTGCAGTGATGCCACCCCATACAGAGGTCCTCCCCATACAACTACCATAGAGAGCGTGGGCCTTCCCCACTCCGGAGCTCAGCATGGAGGTCCGCCCCATGCCACCCCCAATCCGAAGGAAGGTCCACCCCGTGGTAGTGATGTTTGGTACATAAGCCTCTCCCGTGCCCATCACACTGGGTATGAAGTCCTTCCTCCTGCCCCCGACCATCGATGTGAAGACATTTCCCATCTTGTCCCTCTCCAACATGGATATCCTCCCTACATCCTTTCCACAGCTGGTGATGGTCCTCCTTTCCCCGACCACAAGAGGGGTGAAGGCCAACCTCGCTCCACCCCCCCCCCCCCCCAAGAATGGAGGTCCTCCCCATGCTCCCGCTGGTTCCAATGAAGGTTTTACCTGCTCTAGTGTTGTTCATAGAGTCCCTCCCCATGTCCCCTTTGACATTTGTCCTATTGATCCTCGTACCTCATCTCTCTCAAGTGGAAGCCCTCTCCACCCCAGCACTACTGTGGTCGGAGGACCCCATGTCGGAAGCCAGACCTGTCCCGAGGAGCCACCTAGGGGAAGGAAGGAGGGTAGTCACCGCCACAAAAAGAATCCTGGGAAGGGGCGGATGGAGATAAAACTAATCCGCTTATTAGACTCTGATGCAGAGTGCGACGTAGCTTGGTAACCTTCCCCCCACTCATATGAGTCCTAGGACTGGGGCAGGGACGAGGAAAATTAGTTTGGTGCTCCCAGAATGTGAAGATGAAAAGCTTCCCGCTTCTCTCCGCAGGTTTATCCAGGATGGTGAAAACCTGTCGACCCCGCATGTTATGGTCGTGCAGTCACCGCCATCGTCTCTAGAAGAACTTTTTACCCCTACAAGAGATCACAAAGAGCTATTCTGGCGACCAATGGAAGGCGAGCGGCATTGTGACCTGTCACCAGTAGCCCTGACCTTTGAGCTAGGAATGACAGACGTTATCCCCTCCTATCGTAACGTAGAGGCTAGGTCACTCCCCTCTTCGGAGGACAACCTGAGAATCTGAGGCCAGTCAGCCCATTCACTGTATTCTCCGCCAGCCAACCTCCCACCCTAGTGGTCTGCCTCGGTACCGCTGCTAGTTCCTCAACCTCCCCCAGTTAGCGAGTGGGGAGATCAAGGGCCATACCTTGAGTATGATTAGAGGAGCTTCTGGAGCATTCTTGCGGTGGACCACTTCCCCGAGAAGTTCGGGCCTTTGGCAGTGTAAGATTTCGGCATAGCCAAGTCTCTCACCCCAGCGGAAGTTGAGTGCTTCCGCTACACCCTCTGGGCGATGCATTCCAGTCTCCTTCATCAGCGTGTGTTTTATCCAAGGAGACAAGTGCAATTTGAAGACATTAGTGAGCAGTGTCGTCTAGTCGATCTAGATGCACTCCCTGTGGCCAAACACCCCAAGTCGATAGGTCGTCATGAGTCTCCCCAGCAGCGATGCGTTCCCAGTATCAAGGTACTCCGGAGTGTTATCAGGGATGCTACACCCCACATGAAAATCCATGGCTGGGGCATTATTCTTCCCTCCTCTTCAGCCCTATTTGGAGGAAGCCCGACTCACTATGCGATATTGAGTACATGCTCCAATTAAGGGTCACAGTCCACATGGATGACGTAGTGGAAAAGGAGGACAAGCTAGAGAGTCTCAGTGGGGACATACCCCCTGAGGGTGTACATCCATTGTTGGATCCATCGAGGAGGATTACCCCCTAGCAGAAAAACCTCCTAGGTCTCCCTGTGCCCACCGAGTCATCAGTACTCAGGCGGAATGTCAGCAAGGGAAAAGAGCATGTTGGAGTTATCAAGCACTGTGACTTGTCTGCCTCGGTGCAGAAGATGGCGGTGGACGCTGAGAAGGACACGTTGTGTCATCATCTTGCTGAGCAGAAAAGGTTTGTCAATGAACTACTGGCTGAACGCGTGGCAAAGCGAATGCCCAATTATGGTGATCCTAGGCGGGGGAAGCAAGGTAAAGATCATTTTTCCCCTGACGAGCAGCCCCCAGGCCACCCAGATCATGCCACTCCTACGTATATTTCTGAATCAGGAACTCACAACAAGAGTGTGAGGTATATCTCTCCAAACCCTCCCAAACAGCGCAGCAATCTGAGGAATCCTTCCCGGGTTCCCCCAGCTGCCCTGTAGGTTGCTCCACCAGCAGTTCCATGACCCACTGAGCATGTTACCATTTTAAAGAACCCAGCAACGCACTCATGGTTAAGGATCCCCTTCAAGACAGGGAACCCCACCCGGATGATACTATGGCAGCACTCATAGCCCATTTTGAGACATTAGAAACATGGCAGGTGGCAATCCCACCAGATGGCAAGCCATATCCGGCTTGGGTGGATTACATGCCGGAGCTTCATGGTTTCAGAAATCCTACCTTCTCCCCCTTTAATGGGACGGGGGACCCGCCACAGCATCTGGCCCACTTCAACTCAATATACGGGCCTATGTTGGGGATTCCAGCACAGCAGGAGGCTGCCAAGCTCCGCTATTTTGTTTAGACACTGGAGGGGCCAGCATTCGTCTGGTACAATTGGCTCCCAGTTGGATCAGTGACCAGTTGGGAGGACATTCGCAGGCAGTTCCTTTACTAGTTCAGCTCTACCACCTAGAAAACGAGCATCGAAGACCTATTCAAGTGTAATAAAAGGCATGATGAGCGAGTCGTAGACTTTATCGCCCGGTGGAAGGGGCTCACGTACTCCCTTGACATGCCACTATCTTAGGATGAATTACTGACGATGTGTGTGGTGAATGTCAAGACAGAACTGGTTCCCTCCCTGATCACTTAAACCTATAACCGAGGGTTTCGAGACTTATTCGACAAGGCCCAGCGCCTCGAGGAAGCCATGCAACAATCCCTCCAGGCATGATTGTTTCCCCCTGTAATCATAACAAGGAGAGATGCCAGAGCCGAGCTCGCCACGGTGGCCCAAATAGAAGCCCCCAGGAAAATAAAATTGCTTCCAGTAGCACTTGGCCCGCAGCCTCGCAGAGGCCCTCCACATCTGGAATGACTTCTGGCTCAGCAGCGTCCTCAGAATTGGAAGGCACCTCTGCGTAATGCACCACCACCACCCAGGTTGGGCAATCAGGGTCCACCTCCTCTACAGGCCCCTCTGGCCCCTCGTTAGGGTTAGGCTCCAAAGGCCCCCTATCCAGAAATAAGACATCAGACTTACACATTCAGCAAGAATCAGGTCCCCGATTACTTTCGTAGCGCCTTAGAGTAGGGGATTGTATGCTTACCTGAGTATAGAAGGACAGAAGAGGCAAATCTCACTGATCTCCCCAACTACTTCCCCTACCATCTGATTCTTGGGAAAACCCTCAAGTAGTGCTATGTGTTTAATGACTGGCTCCAAGACCAGGTCAACAACAACATAGTTAGGTTCGGACCATCTCTGGCACAAGTGGTGGGTGTCTTTGTGAGATCGGAGAGCAGTAGAGACGACGAAGGTGAGTGGAAGCAGGTTTCTGACCATGAGTCTGAGAAGTATAGTTACTAGATGGACCACAAAACGACCGCCTACGCCCATGGAATCACTCGAGCATGCTTGAATCAACCGAAGCCTTCAGAAGCAGTGGCCACCACTTCTATATCATTATCTCAGTCGGCCACTTCCCAGAAGAGAAAACATTGGCGGCGTAAGAAGATGAAACATGCCTCGCCAGTGTCATCTTCGTCCTGCATTCTCAGAGACTTTATGCCCCCAGATATGGGAATCCCTCTAAAAATCCGCCCAGTGGTGGACGATTCGTCAAAATACAATCCAGGGTAGTCCTCGGTTAACACCGTTGAGTTGGTAAATCCCTATATAACTATTGACGAGGGGGAGCGCCAGGAAAACCTCCCCAATATCCTCAGCCAGTGCCAATGTCGACCGAGCCGTGACTATATGGGTCATTGAGGTGCATCAATTGGCACCTCCAGCTAGGCCATGCATGCCACTGAGACCAGAAAACTGGCCCAACGCAGAGCTCAGCACGTGAAGCCTCTTCATCTAGTGTCGTCAGGACTGCCTCCACCAATATTTGTGTTGCTGGATCAGGCAGAACCACCTCGCTCAGACCGCGTCCAGCGTCGCCCAACTATAGGTCGATTTCAGCTGTCTGGTCCTCATCCGACAGCTACTCTTCAGGCTTCGACTAGTGGCCAGCGGGATATACCCTGAACCATTCAGCCACCAGTCTAGCAGGCAGGGGCCGCCATTCCTCCAGTCGCAGAGCATCCTCCTGAGAGAAAAAGTTCGCAGCTGGCATGGAAGTATGATTTCCTAAAGCACGTCTCCGGCATCCCAGGGAGGATTTCTATCCTCGAATCCCTCCACTTGTCGTCATATATGCATGAGGCCCTCGCTGAGGCTTTGAGAAGTCCCCTCCAGTTTTAGGTGGAGGTAGAAGTTGTAGAATCCATTCATGTGGAAACAGTTGACAATGCCGAATTACAGGCCATCATCTCATTCTCAGGAGAAGACATAGGCTATCCCATACAGGGGCAGATCCACTCGTTGGACATCACCATCCAATTTAATGGTGTGGAGATTCACCGCTGTCTTGTTGACACCGGCTCTGGGATCAACCTTATCCCAACACGGACAATGTGGAAGCTAGGGTTATTTGAAGATGACCAATCTCCCCCTGATTTAGGGATCCAAGGGTACGATAGGATAGAACAGTCCCCGGTCAGAAAGATCTGTTTGAAGACCCAGTTCGATGGCCTAGTTGCCAGCACTAAGTTCATGGTTGTCTCCCATGACACCGCGTACAATGCATTGATGGGCCGACCATGGATCCACCTGCACGTGACTTTCCCCTCATCATATCACCAATGCCTCATGTACTCCCTTAATGGTCAAGTAGGCATACTCCAAGGTGATTCATCTCCTTTCACCTCTTGGGAAGCCCATTATCTGAATGTTGAATATTACAAGAGTAAGGATAAGAAGATTTTAGCTAGTGAGGTTGAGCCCGCCCCGATCACAAGTGACCCTTGGGTAAGTCTGGATGATGACTACCTCTTCTTGATCCATTGATTGGAGGCCATGACCCCCGAAATGTGACAATTCTTTGTCGTCTTGGGTACAAGAGGAAGGCATATTCCCAGGTCCAAGAAACGGCAAAAAATCACCTCGTACTCCTACAAAAACCAGGCTCGGGTAATCCCGGAACCTCCTACCCCCGTATGATATTGGGATGTCTACCCCCTAGCAACAGCAGTACCTCTTACGTGTCTATTTTTCTGGGATGGAATTAACTTCCTCAAGCTGACGAGCCACTACTACGTTGATATTTTCATGTGTGGCCCCTTGGGCTGAAGACCACATGGGATTGGATCGACTGCCTTCATCGCTAAGGTCTCAGTGGTGCGTGAATCTCCGGATATGTTGTCCACTTCTGTCCAGGCTGGTACCGGCCTCCCATCAGGTTATTTCGGCCCAGGGGTAGCTACGACCGCTGGGAATACCTCCTCCTCAAGCGAAAAAGACGATACAGTGGATGCTCCCCATGCCTTAGAAGAAGGCGTCTCTTCCACAGTCGATTTACTGGTACATGTGAACCTTGGTAGTGAGGCAGATCCAAGACCCATATTGATCACTGCCGCTATGTCCCCCGAGGATCAGACGTAGTACGTGGACTTCCTTAAAGAGAACCTTGATGTGTTTTCCTAGAGTTACGACAAGATGTCGGGACTAGATCCTCAGGTAGCCGTCCACCACCTCGGTGTCCCGAAAACCCATCATGGTTTCAAGAAGTCTCCCAAAAAGATGCAACCATATCACTGTGCCATGGTCAAGGCTGAAGTTGACAAGCTTATCAAAGCCAACTTTTCCAAGGGGGTCCAGTACCCCAAGTGGTTAGCCCACATCGTGCCATTCAGGAAGAAGAACGGACAGATCAGAGTCTGTATCGACATCCGAGATCCCAATTGTCATTGTCCGAAGAATAATTTTCCCCTTCTAGTGAGAGAATTGTTGATCGATGCTACGACTAGGTTCCATGCCCTCTCTTTCATGGATGGTTACTCTAGATATAATCATATCCGGATGGCCCCTGAGGATGAAGAGTCCATATCTTTCAGGGTGCCCCAAGGTACTTTTTGTTACCAGGTTATGCCCTTCGGCCTGACGAATGAAGATGCCACCTATCAGTGGGCCATGCATCGAATATTCAAGCCAATCCTCAGGAAATTGGTGGAATTATATGTGGGTGATCTGGGCATCAAATCTTTCCAGTGCCCGGAACATCTGAAGAACCTTGAGAAAGTGTTCATCTTCCTCTGTTCTTGCCACTTGAAGATGAACCTGTTGAAGTGTGCCTTCGGGGTCACCTCCGGGAAGTTTCTTGGATTTGATGATTGGTTCCGAGGCCTCAAGATAGAGCCAGAGAAGGTTAGGGACATCATCCATATTCCTACCCCGAGAAATATTTGGGAGCTTTGAGGTTTCCAATGCACTTAGCCTACATACTCCGATTCATTGTGAATCTGGATGACATGTGTAAGCCATTTTCAAGACTATGAAAAAAGGCACCACTTATGAGTGGGATGTGGAGTACCAGACCAACTTTGATGAGATTAAGGAATATTTTATCCATCCTCCGGCCTTGATGCCACCCGTATCTGGAAATCCAATGATCCTCTATGTCACTACCCTCAAATGGTCCCTCAGTGCCCCTCTCACCTAGAAGAACAATGAGGGGACAAAGAACATCCTCTACTACCTCTGCCGCATGATCCTCGATACGGAGACCAGATACTCCCCCATCGAGAAGAGCTGCTTTGTTCTCTTATTTTACGTACTGAAATTGCGGCATTACCTGAGGCACCATGAGGTACAGTGGGTCTCTCAGGTAGACCCGCTGAAGTACATTCTGAATAGCCCCATGTTAACCGTCCGTCTAGCATGGTGGGTGGTAATTCTCCAGAAGTTCGACATCAGGTTTTTCCCCCAGAAGTCCAACAAAGGACATGCATTGGCAGACTTCCTAGCTACCCATCCAACATCCATAGACTAGTCCCAAGACCTGGATTTTCCCGATGAGGCAATCCTCTCAGTAGATCATGCCATCCCATGTTGGAAAATGCACTTCGATGGTCCCTCCTAGAGCCCCACCGGTAGGAGGTTCAGTGATCTTAGGCTTAACAGAGTGGTCCTGGGTATCATCTTCATCACCCCATTGCAAGTCGTTCTACCATACTCATTCTTGTTATCGAATGGCTACACCAACAATGAGGCATAGTATCCGGCTCTGAACACTAGCCTCGAGATGGCCCTCGAGATCGATTTCCCCCATTATCATGTGAAAGGGGATTCCAAACTAGTCATCAAGAAAATCAATGTTGAATTCACTGTCAGGAGGCTAGATCTCTACCCGTTGTTGGGACGCACTATCCAGCTAATGGTCGAGTTCCCTTTGCGGTCGGTGGTTACCCATATCCCTCGATCACAGAACGGTCGAGTGGATTATTTGGATTTATTGGCTGCATCACTTGCAGAGCCTGAACATGATGATCTGATTATACACATGGCCCACTAGACAGTCATTTCCCCCATCACCCCATAGGATGACGACGGCCTGCAGTTAAGCCATATTACCACCAGAGCAACCACAACAGGAACCTCTGGTTCTTCAGATGAAGTGGTTGAAGCGACCCCCAACTGGAGATCCCCTTTTGTCGAGTATCTCCAAAAAGGTTTCCTCTCGGTTGATCGGGCAGAGTGTGAGTGAATGTGATGCCACACACTACAGTTTACCCTCCATAGTTTTCCCAGTCTTGAGCAGATCCTCTACAAATGCGGGTTCAATGGTGTTCTCCTCTGTTGCAACCAAAGAGTTGACATTTCTTAGGTCATGCAGGAGGTTCAATCTAGTTCCTGTGGTGCCCATCAGGCTATGCTGAAGCTTTCCCATTAGATCCAGAGACTGGGGTACTTCCGTCCCTCTATGATCCACGATTGTATTGAGTTCACCAAGAGATGTATCGCGAGCCAAGTTCATGCTATCTTCCTGGACTGGCCGCCAAAACCTCTCCACTCCACCATGTACTATAGGTCGTTTGTAGTGTGGGGACTCAATGTCGTGGGACCATATCCACTAGTGACAACTCACCAATGCAGGTTCATACTGACCCCCACGGATTTATTTTCCAAGTGGGCATAGGATGTTCCGCTCATGGAGGTCAAGGCTCATTCTATCGTTGACTTCATGAGCTCCAACATCATCCACCGGATTGGAGTCCCGCATGTCTTCCTCACCAATAATGGCACCAAATTCCAAGAAGCCTAGCTAAAGAAGTTTTACGTCAAGTACAATATCCATTCTAACCATACCTCTCGCTATCACATGCATGCAAATGGGTAGATCGAGGCATTCAATAAAACCCTCTCTAACATTTTGTAGAAAATGGTTGGCTAGAACAAGAAGATTCATATGGAAAAGCTCCCCAACGCCCTATGGGCTTATCGGATGACGACTCGCAATTCCACCAGGTGACCCCATATTCCATATTTTACAGGGATGAGGTCGTCCTGCCCATCGAGATCCAGCTACCTTTGTTACGCACCATAGTCTATGACTAGAAGGTACCAGATAGGGTGGCTGAAGTTTTTCTGGCTGAATTGGAGGCACTTAACGAGAATAGACTTCATGCCCTGCAAAATCTGTAAAGGCATCAGAATAAGATACCTAGAGAATTCAACAAGAAGGTTCACCTCTTCTCTTTTCTACAAGGAGATCTGGTATTGGCCCTCCGAGCGCCAATGATCCCTAGCAGGAAACCACCCATGTTGGAGCCCAAATTCGAAGGAACTTACATGGTCCACAGGGTTTACCCCACGGGATCATACTACTTGGTGACCATGGATGGTGATCGTATAACTCTTCCAAAATATGCCGAGTTCCTCAAGCAATATTTTTCCCGAGCCTAATGGTCCTACATGACCTTAAACTGGATGGTCTCACATGACCTTAAACTATCCAGTCCTGCATGACTTTAAACTGGGTATCATCATGCATGACATAAAACTTCATTTTGAGAACTATTTATGGCTAGATTCCCATCCGCATGGGATACGTTGGAATGCTCAGACGCTTCGTCTTGAGACCAGCCCCAAACTTTTCTCTCTGACTATTACCCCTGGATATAGTTCTATCGGAGGATCACTGTGTGATATGGTTTAGTCTTCTATATCCCCACTCACTCTAGTGTTATGATGGTTGCACCATGTTCCCACTCCCTCGTTCTTCTATTCTCCCACGTCCTCACAGCACGACGTTAAACTGCATGCCCTTTAAGAACTATGTATGGCTTGATTCCTATCCACATGGGATACGTATGAATGCCAGAACATTTAATCTGTTGGCCCAACCCAAATTCTAGATTCTTCCCCTCGGATCAAGACATTTTTTGGGGTGCATACTTTTTCCCCAATTCACGTCGAGCTAGCCCCATTCCGGCCATACATTCCGCTCCTTGGAGACGTTTTCCTCTATTATAGATGGGTACAACTATGCTTCACCCTCTCATTTGATTGGGACTTTATCATCTTCCCCATCCAAAAGGACCCCTAAATGGTATGGATGCTAGGCCTAAGGGATCTCCTACCACTTCGGGTCAACGCCCTCGAGGATGTTGAGCAACAAGCCGAAACATGTCCCGCATTTCGAATCTGGTTGGCAGTTGATGCTCATTTTTTCTCCCGTTTCAGGTCACTATAAGGATGATGTGTTTCCAAAATGGTCAACAGCTATCCTAGACTGTTAGGACCACCCCAAGATGTCCCAAGCATCGAGTGTACTGTTTCATTCTACCCCATTGTTTCTCCAAGCGACAAACTCCCTTTGGGTGATTCAAGATATCAGGCCACGTTTGATGGGGATAGCCGAGACCGACACCTTGTTTCCAACACTGAGCACTGCTCATATGGGCTTAGGAGAAATGACGAGGCAATAACCATGAAAGAGGGCGTATGCCCTTCCATTCGAGGCCCACTCTCAGGCCACTTGGCCTTTTCATGCCCCTGTCCCAGGTTCTCTCTTGTGGGATTGTATGGTGTGGTGTGATATTATTTCCTCATTCATGTCGGGTTACTGAACATTCCGTACACAGCCCTAAATGAGATGTCTCCTCTTCATCCTCACTACAAGATGTTAAACTGTAAGCTGGTCAGCCCTTCCTGACCGAGGCCCAGCCTCAGTCCCCATGGCCCTCTTGGGCCCTAGACCAATTTCTTACACGGAGTGTACACCGTGGTGTGGGATTATGTCTTCATTCATATCGGGTTGTTTTCCATGTCGTACAGCCCCTTCATTTAGGGTATCTTAACCCCGGGTGCCTTTAAGAACTGTGTGTCGCTTGATTCCCATCCTTATGGGATACGTAGGACCACCCGAATCTCTAGACTTCAGGTCTAGCCCCATCTTCCAGAAATCTTCATTTAAACATGGCCCCTTGGCCTACCCTACCCGGGGAGGGGATTATATGGCGTGGCATGGGATTATGTCCTTGTTCACATTGGGCTTGTAACGACCACACCATGTACCTCTCACACCCGGGAGTTCTCTATCCCCTAACTCTATACTCATCCTTTTAAATCGGTCACTCTCAAGTTGAGCACCCTCATCGACCCTCTTTGGAGGTTCATCAATGTGCCTAATGTTACTCTGTGTTAGTACCTAGAATGTTGGACTCTGCTCAGACATTCTTCCACTAACTTTTCAGGCTTTGTGTTCCCCTTCATTAGGGCTTTCATCAACATTCACACCCAAAGGGACCCCCCGGTGGCACATATGCTAGGACTAAGGGCTCTCTGACCATTACGAGCCAACATCCTCGAGGGTCGCGGACAACAAGCCGATACCAATCCCACATTGCAAATATGTTCAGCGGTCGATGCTCATTTTTTGTTCCCGTTTCAGGCTAACGCGATATGGATACTGGGTTTCGAACATGGTCAACAGTTATCCTCCATCGCCACGACAACCCCTTTATGCCCAAAATGTCGGTTACATGATTCACACCCTTCTCCACCTCATCATGCCCTACTATAAATTTGAAACTCTTGGAACTATTCCTCAGTGAACATCTGCAATTTAGGAGGAAGAAATCTGCAACCAGGAAATCACTTGGGGCTACACCGATTTTCCCCCTTGCGTGCATCTAATGTATCGCGAGTAATATATCCGACCTTGTTTCCTACACCGAGTCCAAATCAAGTAGTCTTAGGGAGTGGGTTAAGGTCTGCCTTTACTTGGGATAGTTTACTTCTCTCTTGTCTGAGTTCTAAGACCCTAAACTATTATCCTTCTGTATTTCCCCTTTTGCAGAACTACTTATTTCTTGATTCTCATCTTTATGGGATACGTAGAACCACCCAGATGTCTCCATTTCGGGTCGATCTTGTTTTTGAGCTAGTTTCTCTTTCCCTTCTCCCTCTTACCCCTATTTGGGACCCTTGGCCCGAGGTTCCCCTCTCAGAATTGCATACGGTGTGATATGGGATCATGTACCCATTCAAGTTTGGTATGTTTTATTGCACCGTACACATTACCCACCTAGCATAGTCTCAACTACGTCTGCACTGGATGTTGTTAAAATGCTTGCTTGGTCCCATCACATGACCCTGAACTGTGATATTATCATCCTGTCCGCACGATGAAAAATGGAACTGCATCATTATGTCCTCACCCAAGGGGACACCATGTTCGGTATCGGTCAAACACTATGCCATTTGTCAATGTAGGCATATGGCTTGATTCTTTCAGTGATGCTGGGACTTGCTATCCTAGGCCTTTCGCTTCACAAAAAAACCACTCACCTTAAAGGACAAACATGAATAATCAAATGCCGCTTCTTTTGGTACGAGGGCCACACCCGCACACCCCTTTTATCCCTATCATCGGTACCTTACCGTGCCACTTCTAGAACTATGTGAAGCTTGACAACCATCCTCATGGGGTACGTAGGAACGTCCCTGCATCTTTCCTCGGGCCCATATTAACTCTTGTTTTTGGTCCCTTGACATAAAATCTTCCCAGGGAACACATGGTGGTTGGAACCCCAGGTCCCCATCCGTGTTGGGTTTATAATTAACTCACCATGAGTCTCCCGCATTTCCTCCCATCCATAGTCCGAATTCTACGACCCTAAACTAAGTTCTCCCTATGGGAAGGGACTCGACTCCCTCTATCTAAATACGTCTTGTTGTCATATTCGGATGAATTTTGACAAAGATCCTGAAGTGTGGAAATTTGATATGGACATTCCCCTCATTCCATGTACAAGATTCATGAGCTCTCTTTTTGGATCCTCATCCTCTTCCACATCCAAAAGGACCCCCGGATGCTATGGATGCGGGGCCAATGGGCTCTACTACCATTTTAGGCCAACATCCTTAAGGATATCGGATGACATTTGTGACAGGTCCCGTGTTTTGAACATGGTCAATGGTTGACCCTCATTTGTCTGTCCCCATTATAGGCTAATGTGATGTGGATGCTGCGTTTCCGCCACAGTCAACAGTTATCTTCCATCTTCACACCGCCATCATTTTGATCTTAGTCTTGAGCATCATGATTCACACATTTCCACTTCCTCATGTTCCAGTGGAATTCCGACATACTTGGATTTACCTCTTCGCGCGTCTATGTGCGCCATATGGACGGGTTAGCATCATTGGGTCGGCATTTACCGAGCGTCCCTCCGCCCTGACATGTTCCCTCATGTGTCAAGAATGTTCCCCATTACATCTTGTTTCCCACATTGAGCATGACTCACGTGGGATTAGTAGTTTGGGTGGGATGTGCACCAGCACATCCAGGATTCTCATCATCCTACATGGCGTTAAATTGTGCTTCTAGAACTACATACGGCTTGATTCCCATCATCATGGGATATGTAGAGACTCCCCAGTATTTCGCCTTGGGTCTAGCCCCAGGAATCATAAGTCTTATTCCTCCTCATTTCCAGCTCCGGGCCTGACCCCTTGTGGGGAACCATGTAACTAACAAGTTCGGGATGCCCCAAGGTGACATTGGAAAGCGACGACTCCCTCACAAGATATGACTTTCCTAAAAGAACAAATGATCCCTGATCAGACTGATGCGTCCATCTAATGTGATCCACCATAGTGGAGTAATTTCGACAGTGTTGGATTCTGTTCGAAAAAACCATCACTCCACATTCCATGCTTAGGGTGCCCCTTATTCGGACCCTCATCCTCGTTCACGTCTGGAAGGACCCGCAAACAGTATGGATGCTTGCCCTATGGCCCGCCTACTATCTTGGGATAACGTTCTGAAAGACTAATGGATGACATTAGCAACATGTCATGTGTTTCAAACATGGGAAATAGTCAACCCTCATTTTCCATCCCCAATTCAGGCTAATACAATAAGAATAATATGTTTCGAATGCAGTCAACAGTTATTCTTTATTGTCATGCCACCCCCACAATGTTCTGAATCCTGGGAATTGTGATTCACACCTACCATTCCCATCTGGTCGGATCGATTTTAGTGCCCCAGGTGTTACCCCATTCGTGCACAAGACCACGCTGGGAAAATGGAAATTCGCCTGTTTTGAGAGCATCATTCTCCAGTCAGGTCTCTCCCATTTCCTCCCAGAAATCCGGACTGGTTGTTTAAACCCCGTATTCCCGAATCTTTTTTTGCACTCCTACATTTGGATGAGGTGATAAAGAGGTAACCCCGTATTTCTCACATCGGTCCAGACCCACATGAGAATAGGGAATGATCGATGGACACTCCACAAACATCACATGGATGCAATAAACCAATGTAAATAGTGGAACTCATGCATGCTATGACATCAAACAATTATGGCATGAATGTAAATTTGAGGGTTAGTAATCAATACAGTACTCGAGGGTCGACTTCCCCCATGGATGGGTTGACCTCCCCAAAAGTTCATAGAAGCTCTGCCACCCTCTTGCTGGTGGCGTCCAAGATAGCTTCCGTCTGTACATCTCCGACTCATCCTCGGTGGTGAGAGGGTGGAATCCATTGACCTCAATCTGGGCCTGCTCCACGTCGGATAGGATGGCGATCATCTCTTCAGAAGCTCGCTTCAGGCCCTCTTCAGCTTCTGCCAGCTGATCTTTCAGCCACGAGACGAGCTCTGATTGTGCACCGAGTGAAGCAGAATTCTCATCCCCATGGGCCCACAACCGTTTAACCTTGTTTTTGGTATCACAGAGCCTCATGATGTTCATTGCCATCCTCCGCTGCCAGCCCACACTAAGGCTAAGGTCATACTCCCGAATCTTCTCCGCCATGAGATCTCTGATGAGCATGTGAGGGCATCGGGCATCCACCCCCCCAACACACAGTTCATGCAGTCACGAGTTAGGTTTGTCAATATCAACCAACCATAGTGCTTGGGGGTTTTATTGACGAAACGTCTGATCATATTCCATGATCGGCAACAAAATATTTTGTTTTACTCCTCATTAGAGGCCGTATCATCCCAGTTGGCATGATTGGAAGGCTCGTATGCAGGGAATGACACCAGGAACTCTTTAGCTGGGTCCATGTTTGGCGTTGGATCAGGTGTGGTGGGGCCTGAACTATATGGTTGATCCTCATCATCAGATTGCACCTCGATAACCTCAGGCACATCCCCACTGGAATCCCCACAAGCGATCAGGAGTGTTGTAGTTCAGGTAGGCCACATGTCCACCTCCATGATTGTTTGCATGCCTCTAGGAGAGGTACTACCAGAAGTCCCTACCAACTTCGCTGCAGCAGCCCAAGCCAGTTGAAGTACTGTACATTCCAAAAAGTGGACGTGAATGTCAGTTAGCATGCTAAGGGGATGGTAATCGTGAATTCAGTAGAGGAGACTTACAGAGGTCAAATACCAGGTCTCTCCTCTGGGCTGATGTCCTCAGAACCCTGAGACGTGGCCCCCATATATGGTTGGAAAGTATGGAGACTCCGGGGGACCCACCTCAAGTTTCCCACCCACACTAGATGCGAAAGTTGATACAACCACTGGTGTGAACCCCGATGGTCCCACATCAGCACCCACTGAGGGGTGGGAATGAGTTCTATGCACAAGGTCCTCCTTCATAGTTTAGACACTGATAAAGAATCCAGAGTAATCTGAGAGCAGACCCTGAAGAAGGGACATGGGATTTTACCTCAAGGGCCTCCGCGAAATCTTCGATATCCGAGGACTGATCTCGGACTTTACCCTCCTCTATCGGACTCTCTCTAGAGGCCTCGTCTCCCCAGGAGGACTCGTCTGATTCTTCCGGTAGAGGGAAGCACTCCCTCAAGTCAGCAGATGATGTTTGTGGAGGGACCGTATGACCCAACAACACCCTGACACGGTCTGTCATCGGGCGCTGGGCACCACGGGAATGGATGATGTCCTCCAGCTCGGTTATTTATTGCTCCGCCTCCACCTGGGATACTGCACAAACAGCTCTAATAGGTCCAATCCCTGGAAATTCCATCCCGATGTGGTTAAGGTGCTTCCATAACTCAGATGGGCTGAGGAATTTCTGGATGACTTCCCAGATGTCCTAGGCCTCCGGGAAGGTAGCATTCTCTGGTAGGTCGATATGGTGAAGCCATTTTCCCGGGGCCTGAGTAGAAATCCGATGGAATCCTCTCAGTGGTCGACCCTCTGGATGACTCTGCTCTCCTAGGACCACCATCTCTACTGCCGTTGCTGGATCCACTACAACTGCTCCCACCTCAACTGGTGCGGGCGTCGCCGTTACAGGAGCTTTGCCACTGCAGGATACCCTTTCCTCCTTCCAGCCCCGGCCTCGAGGTTGTGGGCGTTTTCCCTCACCGACCAGGATAGTTGGTCACTTCAGTATCTCCCTTGGGTAGGCCACCTCCCAACTCTAGGATTATTCATTCACTAGCCCAAGGACGTTGGTTGGTAGAGGTAGTACATTTCGCATCTTCCCATCCTCCCGTGTGAACATGAGCCACATATGCCTCATCACACACGGTTGCTCCTCATGACGCACCTCCATGTAAACCTATTGGGTCAGTCATTGCAGGAACCAGAATTTCCTTGAAACTCGGTGTGGGGAGTATAGCTCGTAGAGGTGCTCGCGGTCCACCCTAGCCACCAAGACTCCACCTCTAAAGGCCAGGAGGTTATCCTGATGCTCCTCTGTTCCCTGACCATCATCCGTGAAGGCCCCTTTCAGCAATGGGAATGAGTGGAAATTGAATTTCTTTACCCTCCAAATCCAGCTCAGAACCGATGGTGGGGTCATCTTGGTCAGAAATCTCCCTGCAACATTTAGGATTGATGGGTGGATGTTCAACCATGGAGGCAAGATGGGGTTCAGATACTCATATATCCCTCTGATGTGCGCCGACATCCACTCATACAGGAGATGGAACGGCCCGTATACCCTATGTGGCCTTTTACCCTCACTGATGTGCGAAAACATATCGTACAACTTGGAGAGCATCGAGATCCCTATGTTTACCCAGCCTCCTGTCGCCAATGTGGACTCCATAATGAAGGTTCTTGGTCGCACCCCCATGTTTGTATCCCTCAATGGTCGGATCCAACCACAGATGTGGGCTATGATGAATTATGCCAGACTGACTATCAGTGGTTTCTCAGTGGAGACGTTGAGCCCCCAGGTATTTCACTGGATATGCTTCAATAGCAGCCAGAATGAGTGTTCTTTGCTCCGGGACCCCTATGGGAATGTTTGAGGCCATGCTGGAAAATGCCTATTATCCACGAAATTCATGAATTTCTTGAACCACCGCATAAAGTTAACATCCCTCACAACCTCCATGTCCTCCCTACGCATGAGCTCTATCAATGCCATCTCCATACGGGACATCTGCTTCGGATCCTCCCACGCACCCATAGCCAGGAGTAATTACTCAAACATCGCCCTGCAGGATCGGGACCCCTGAGATCTGATGCACGTCCCATAAGCTGATGTCGACCTTCCCATGATGCAGGTGAAAGGTATTGGTCCCCGTTGACCATCGACTCAACAGCTCAGGCATTAGCTGCTTAGGCTCATAGATGTGAAACTGGAAACCCCAAGCTACCTCATACAAGCCCACTATTATCAGATCCGCTCTGAACTGCTCACACGAGGTGCCTACCCAGTTGGCCCAGGCCCAGTCATCTGTGATGTTGCTGCCCTAGTGCAAGTTCCATTCCTCAGACCACCCCTTCTTCAGGTTCCCCAGCACTGCCTTAAGTATGGTTCAGTATAGGGGAGGGGATGTCTCTAGTTGCAATGTCATCCCGTCAACTTTTTTAATGTGATTGTATAGGTAGTCAGCAATTAAAAGCATAAATTCCTCCTGGGCGAGACCATCGGGTGCCCTGAGCCATTAGTGCTGACACGACGTACTTTGGAACCAGTAAACTAGCTCATCCATACATGCTTCAGGGATAAAGACGTCATCCCTCGGCCTGAATCCATACAAGGGTAACCTCCTATATAGTGGGTAGTTCTTCTGGCTCTTCGAGAGCAGCTCCACCAATGAACCACAGTCCGAGTGGCTATGGACTAGCTCTCCTAGCCCCAGACTGTTTTCCATTTCATCCCTCCAGGCAGCATCCACAAGGACCCCCCGGGCAGTTTTTTTGGTGGGCCATTCGGTTCTGGAACTTAGACGATATCTTGGATGGTTCGTGAAGCTCATTCGCAAAGTGTGTTTGTGAAGTCAGGTCACGAAGACTGTTCACAAAGCACTTTCAGGGTGTTCAAATCCTGATAGAGGAGCGAAAACGCGGAGTCAAGGATTCGTTGTGTGCCTTGAAGACTCGATTCGCAGAGAACACTCGTGGAGTACACAGAGCTTCATGAATTGGGAGAGCAAGAGGAAAAATTCACAGAGAAGGGAAAGGAAAAAAGAGACGGATGACCCCCTATTTATAGGAGACGACCTTCAGAACTTCCCAGTGCATCCATTTCGCTCAAAGCTTCTAGGCGCGCTCGGCCCCCGCATCCCCTATCCGCCTTGTGAGCTCTCTTAATGAGTCATCATCATGAACGATCGAGGATTTTTGCAATTTGCCTCATACTTCGACATATGATCTCTCTGTGGCTCCATGTCTGAGGGGGGCATTTGTTGTTTCCAAAATTTGGGATGAAGAAATGGCTCAAGGAAGGACCAATTGACTGCCTCGTGAATCCATCTCACTGAGTTTCTCATCACCATGAGCCCACCACGAAGCAAGGATGCAAGATGCTCCACGAACGCATTTGATGTTCGTGAGCCCACCACGAAGCAAGGAGGTGAAATGCTATACGAACACATTTGATGTTCGCGAGACCACCACGAAGTAAGGGGTGGGATGCTCTGTGAACGCCTTTGACGTTCGCAAGCCCGCCGCATAGATAGGAGGCGGGATGCTTCGCGAACCCATTTGACATTTGCGAGCCCACCGCAAAGAAACCAAGTTCCCCTTCTCGCCGAGTCCGCTTTGCTCCACGGCACCCTTGCCTATAAATATCAGTCTCCCCCTGAGCCCGAACAACAGACAATCTGACCTTTCGGCTTCCTAGCTCTTGAATCAAGAACATTATTCTGCTCAGTGAACCATGTGATGTGCAAGGTACTTCTACTTCGTGAAGTGCCTCCCCATTGTCTCATTTTGATCCCCTCTTTTGAGAGGGATGCCTTTTGTAAAGCCTAAAGGATTTTGTGAAGGAAGGGAATCCCCAAGGGGACCTGGGCAATCACGGTGTGTTTATGCGTTGAGAAACACCCTTCATGTACACATGGTCCACATGCTAATGCAGGGTCACTTTACTTCGCGAAGCACATTTCTTCACGAAACCCTACTTCGCGAGGCACCTTTGTTCCATGAGGCTGTGCTCCACGAATTCCTTTCCACTTCATGAAGCACCCCCCATATGCACTTTTTCCCTAGGCTTAGGATAAGGCACCCCACCTCATGAAGCACACTCCTTTGCAAGTGCCCTCTGCCACGCGGAGCAACAGATCTTCACAAGGCCCTTGCCTATGGACCCCTCTGCTTGGAAATTCTATTTACCATGAGACCCTCCAGGATTGCAACATGTGACTTCAAAGTCCCTTGGACAACACATCCCGTTGTGTTGCTTCGCCTAATGCTTCTTTGCATAGGCACGCTAACGGCTATTGCTTCTTCACATAGCCATGCTAATGTGGACCCCTTGATGGTTCTCTCTACGACACCCCTTCACCACGGCATTGCCGATGCCTTCCCTTACACAAGGAGAAGGGAGTACCAGTTAGGTAAGTCCTAGGGATGCGGAGTAAACCCACCTCAACCAAACTACATGCTGTTAAACTGCCAAGCACCTTCATCCTCAGCACATAACGTTAAACTGTGGTCTCGCCCTCTGACTCGCACCTGGGGCACCCCCACATTGTACATTCTCCATGCCCACTCGTCTCCACGAGGATGGGATCATCCCCCACAAGGGATGATAACCTCCTTATCAGAGTGGTGTTTGTCCGCAGGGATAGGGTGACCATATTGGTCTAAGCCCCTAGCTTTCCTTCTAGGAGGTATCATCCTTGCTCGTCCTTTCTTCAGTCCCCAAGGCCAGCAGAGGGCATGATAGGGAACGGGGCACCCCCTCTCTTCCTAGGTGCCATGTCCCTCTCCCGTTGTGCGTTGTCGCCCTCAGGCCTCAATCCTAGAATAAGTCCCGACTTCTTCGGCCGTCTCAGCATGTAAGCCCCTCTTCACTTCTCACGGATGCACCTTTTGCGACATGGTCATCAGGCATTTGCTCCCTCTTGTTTCTCACACCGAGAATGACTCATGTGGGCTTAAAGTAAGAATCGACCATGACATCTCCCCCATCCCTCATGACGTTAAACTGCATTCCAACCAGTGTAACCCGAACTATGGGGACTTTGATCCATGTCAAGGAATGGTATGTAGGAAGCCTCCACGATGTTCAATCCCAATACTTAGTTGTTCCGAAACCCCTTTATTTCTGTTCAACAACACTTTTCCATCCCGAACTATGGGGACTTTGATCCAAGTCAAGGCATGGTACGTAGGAAGCCTCCATGAGGTTTATGCCCACATGGACCCCTGGTCCCTTTCCATCGATTCACTGACACCATTTTGAACTATGTGGTCTTTGATCCATGTCACGGTATGGTATGTTGGAAGCCTCCCTGAGGTTCAAGACCACATGGACCCTTGATCCCTTCATGTCGTTTCACCGACACCATCCCAAACTACAGTGACATTGATCCACGTCAAGGCATGGTACGTAGGAATCCTCCATGAGGTTCAGTCCCCTCCACCTTAGGCCACCTCAGAGCATAATCCCCAAATACCCCCATCCGGCATGATGTTAAAATGTCTTTACCACCCGAACTACGAGTATTTTGATCCATGTTAATTCATGGTACGTTGGAAGCCTCCATGAGGTTCAAGCCCACCACCGGTTGGTCACTTCGACCCCCTTCACATCGGTTGACCAGTACTGGGAAGCCTAGAGTGTAATCCCAAACCGTTCTGAACTACGTGGTCTTTGATCCATGTCACGGCATGATACGTAGTAAGCCTCCCTGACGTTCAAGCCCACCTGGACCCATGGTCCCTTCACGTCGGTTCACCGAAGCCATCTGAACTACAAAGACTTTGATCCATGTCAAGGCATGGTACATTGGGAGCCTCCATGAGGTCCAATCCCAAAAATCATTTCCCCGCTCATCTATATGTCGATGTTCCAAGCCCCTTATCACCCGAACTACAAGGAATTTGATCCATATTAGGGCATATTACGTAGGAAGCCTCCCTATGGTTCAAGCCCAACAACCATTGGAAACCAGGTCCACACTCTGCGATAAGCTGTTGTCACTCCCTTCATTGGTATGTCGATGACAGCCCCATCCAGTGGTTAGCCATTGTGACCTCAATCAGTGGTAAGCCGTTGAAACACCATCCAGTGGTAAGCCGTTGCGACTGCATCCAGTGGTAAGCCATTGCGACCCCATCCAGTAGTATGCCGTTGTCATCCCATCCAGCGGTAAGCCGTTGTGATCCCCAATTGGAGGAAAGTTGTCTTCCTATTTAATGTGAACTTTGATTATCTATCACATGGATACGTAGGAAGTCTCTTCGAGGCCCAAGCCCAAAACCACCGTCATCCCATGATGGTTCTGTCCCATCTACCACCCACTTCATTCAACCGCTCCATCATCCATCCAGATTCTTACCTAGGCCGCCACATCTCGGTGGGATCATGCCACTTCATTCCCCATTCCCCTCAACAGCATTCGGCAAGCCGTCTATTTTTTGGCACCAATATCGGTGTTCCCTCCAAGGGGGTTCCTCAGTCTGATCCACTCTAGTCAGTGTTCTGATCATCCTAATCTGTCTTCATCAGACGTTAATCTTGCGGCATACCTTGTGTTAAGCATAGGAAGCTGAGGAAAACCTCATATACAAGCCCATGGAATATTATTCCCCACGTTCATTGTGGGATTCCTTAGGCTTTCACGCCCTCGAGGAGAACTATAACAAGGGACATAATATAGACACACCAATCCCCCAGCATCCAGACATGCCAGTGATGCCCCAGCATGACTACTCCCTTAACTAAAGGTTTCTTCCCTGACATATCCCCTTGGAATGCCTTGATAGAAGAAGCGTAATTAACTAGTGTCCATGATGATATGGCACTGGGAAGAGTTTCATGAACAGCGTATTAAATCTAAAAGGGAGACCCGGACTAGGTGAAGAGTTCCGAGGAGGAATCCACGGAAGGAAGAAAAAATATCCCATCATCCAATTTCGATCAAGGAGAAGATGTCCCTGAATATGGAGCAGATGCCTCCTTCCTTTGGAAAGCGGTAATGTGGGGTAACAAAAAGCCTCGTCCTTCGTCCCTGAACGAGACGGATGCGCGCGCACCAGTGAATGCATTAGAAATAGGTTCCTAATTAAAAATAATTAGAGACACTTTTTAGTAAATTTAACACATTGATCCCAATTTCCCAATGTTGATGAATTGTTTTATTACATTCCCATGATCATAATAATATCAAATCATGAAGGACTGATCGATTTAGTAGCATTGGAAAAACTATATACAAACATAAGTTTTATATAACATCATTATTTGAAAAAGAAAATTTATCTCCTTCTTAAACACACACATTCTATAGACTATCCCTACAGTACAATCATAATATACATCTTCATATCCTGGTGAAAAATAAAACATATGAAAAGGGTGAGCTTAGATGCTTAGTAATGATAAAAAATGTTGTGGAAGCTATAATAAATAAGCATAAAATTTTAGGGAAGGGTAAAAAACTAAAACATAATCCTTTTAAAGAATTATATTCATCATAATATATTAATAATAAATAAAATACTTCTATTTAAACCTTCACATCGATATTCCAATAGTCAAATAATCCAATGTGAAATCAATTATTAGTCTCATAATGAGGAAATGTATAATGTTGGATATCATAACCATACATTCAATTCCTCATGCCAAGACCATTAAAATACCATCAAGGTCGTATTCCAAGACACAAGTCTGTCTCATGAGAACAATCCAAGCATCGAGGGGCTATAACATGCCCTTCTAGTCACTTAATAATTCCAATGCATTCTCATATGAAAAGGCTGAAACATAACATAAACATTCGTACTAAAAATAGCTTACAAAATGATAATAATTTAACCATAAACTATGAATGGTATAAAAATAGCACATCCATAGTCAATAATATATTAAAAATTTCAATACAATATAAAAGATTTTATCATAGTAAATTAGCATCAATCAAGTATAATATCCAACAAAGTATGTTAACATAGATGAAAAAATCAAATAAATTCGTTATAAATATTTGAGTGAAATATCCATTTTAACATTGAAAATATTTAAAATATACAAAATCATAATATAAAACATTTCCTTTGAAAAAATTATCGTTAGATTGTATGGTTAGATTTACAATTTTAGGAAAATATAATGGAGGAAAATATCTGCTCTCACTGTATAAATTAAAAACATTCATTTCTTTACTTATTGGAAAGATAATAAAGTACATAATTAGGAAAGAGATAGAAGGATTTCATTAAAAATGTTTTATAAAAAGTCAAAAATCGGTAACAATATCAATATAAAAATGTAAATATGAATTTATAATACATTTATTGAAACATGGATATTGATGATAAGGTTTTCCCAGTAGATACTTATGTATAAAAAATCTCATAGAATAATATAATTGTGAAATTAACCCTTGCCATATACGTTTCATTAGTAAAGGGTGAGTTTACCTCTTATATTATGGTATAAACATGTTAATAAATTATACCAGGTCCATATCTATATTTATGATATATAATATGATCCTCTTTTATAACTTTGATAATAATATTTCAGTATTACTGTTGTTTCCAGTGTTAACTGCTTCATTTTCCCATTCCTATTTTCTCATGTAAGACATGTTTTTTATGTAGAGTATATATTTTATTCATATATATAATTAAAATAAGTTCATAATTATTATTTTAATTGTATTATAAATTTTATAATCATATTTGAATGGTTAAGGTAGATAATGAATCTCACCGCATAACAGAGACTGTAGGTTGTACGCATGCACGAGCAATGATATCATTCACTTGATGGTTAAATGGTTTATAATTGGATGATATATTAATTATAAAGTATAATTATAATGTTCTATTAATTAGTTATATGCATTATACTCATCATTATACCCATCCAAAAAATGTTGTGTTGAATACCAAATTACACCACCCTGTGAAGATGAAAATCCATGCGTATGCACGCATGGTTATATTGTTATTCGTATGATGGAAAAAATGACTTATATGGTTGTCACATGATTATAATAACATAGAAGTATGTTTATGATATATTATTTATTGTTTTTATATGGAAACAACAAAGGAATAAAAAGTACAAGTTAAAAATTACTTTGAAAGAGGTGATGAAACAATTACCTTTTTATGGGTGTCTCCTTTTGGTTTTCATAAAATTACAACATAGGATGGATTTATGCCCAATGTGTGTCCTCTAGGTTGAGGTGAGGGAATATGGGAGAATCATTGGACAGTTTTTGGATGATCCAAAGGGCTTTGGTGGTGTGAATTAAATATAAGGAAAAGTTCCCTTTTATAAGGGAGGTGATGGGAACTTTTAGAAGATCTGAAAATATTAATTTATTATAAATTTATTTTTTGTTTAAAATAGCTCCAATGTCATTAATTCAGAGGATAATATGTGTATGGGTTGGAATCCTCTTATAAAATAATTTTTATTCAAGTTTATGTATAGAAATTTTCCTTTATCTTTTGGGTTGACCCCTTAGTTAAACAATGTAACTCTTACCGTGTCTTTGGTATTTTTACACAATAGGGATAATATAGTTACAATAAAATTCCAAAATAACCCCAATTGGATAATTAATGAAATATTTAACACTATACTTGTTTTTTTTCAAACATGAAATTTTTATGAATTTTATAACATTTAATTAATTATCACTTATTTTAAAGTATCATTTATGTCTATTTTGATACTATTCAAAATATTCATTTTTAAAATATATAAAAAACATTGTAACATAGAATAAATACCGCTAATATGTAACTAAAAAGACTTTGTTACCTATTAAATTAGGGGATGTAATTAATTATATCAAATTATATGTATTTTAATATTTCAAATATAATTTAATTAATTCTTCCTTAAATAATTCAATTACTACATAATTTTTGTGTCACCATTTAATTTAATTACTTATTTTATAAAATTATAAAAAATAAAATTATGTTGATAATCATTTTATATTTCTCTATAGTATTTATATTCGAATTTATATTTTGTATAACCCTATATTAAAAATGATTTAGTTTTCAGGATTTGAATATGACATTTTTAACTCTTCCTTAAATAAAATATAAATTTTTTATTAATATAACATATATGGTTAAAAAAAGATCATAATTTCTACAGAAAGATTTTTTTGGTCGAAAAAAACTTATCCAATTAAAATTAGAACAACTGTTAGGGTAATAATATATTATTGTAATATTAATTTTACTCTTAAATATCATATATACCTTAAACTGTTATAAATAAAACCTAAAAGGTTATGTTCACAAAAAAATTATTTAAATCCTATTGTAAAATATCTTTTATATTGATTACATCCATTTTTTCTGTCTCCTAAAATATAATTCACAGAACTGGAAAAATTATAGTTATTTCTAAATCACGGTTGTTCTAAAAATACAGGTAAAAGAGACGTTCAAAAGTTCTATAAAAATATTATAACTAACTCTACTATATAAATGATTCCAATAAAGTTTATTGGATTAATATATTTATAATCTATATATTGTTACATTGAAATAAATTTAATGTTAAATCGTTATTTAAATGGAAATTTCAGTTTTCTAACAATAATGCATTATTTTTCACTATTCATAAAAAATTAACACTTTTCAGAAAATTACTTAAATTTATCCATAAGATTATTTTGATATTATAAATTCAAAAATGAAGTCTATTTTGAACAATATAATTTATTAATTTTACAATTTGGATAATACTATTCATACTTTCTTTTTAAATGGAATGTTTAAAATTTCATGGTGCGCTCGAACTCGATTTAGCGTATAGAGAAAGCTAATGAATTATTATAAAATGATCATACCAGGATAGCTTAGGGTGTTACATTTTTTCCTCCTTCAAATTTTTTTCCTCAAATTTTTTTTAATATCACTTTATAAAATGATATGTGTTGTTCTCATAATAATTTCATTAGGATCCCATGTTGCCTCTTCCATTTTATGATTTCTCCAAAGAACTTTTACTAGACGAGTCATCTAATTTCTCAATACTTGTTCTCTTATATCAAAACTCATGATGGGATCTTTACAATAAGACAGACCAGGTTCCGGTTCTATTTCATCATAACTGGGTACATGTGTTGGGCATGACATGTATTTTCTTAACATTGATACATGGAACACATCATGAAATTTGGAGAGACTTGGTTTAATGGAAAAATGGTAAGCTATAGCTCCAATTAGTTCTTCAATTTCAAAACTTCTGATGTACATTGGACTTAATTTACCCGTCTTATCAAATCTTATCACACCCTTCCATAGATATACCATCATGAAAACATTACCTCCCACATGAAATTCAAAATAATTAATTCACATATCAACATTGTTATATTTCTTACTTTGAGATTCTTTGATATGGTTCTGAATTGTTTTTACCTTTTTTTGTCTTTTCCACAACACGTATTGGGCCTACGAGTTCTCTTTTAGCCACATCTTCCCTACATGTTGGTGTACAAAATCACTTTACATATAACTCTTTATAGGGTACCATATGTATACTTTAATGGAAGATATATTGTTAAATGATAATTAAAATAGAGGTATATACTGATCCCAGATACCGTGAATATTAAGGGACAAATATCATAAAATGTCTTCTAAGGTTTGAATAGTTCATTTTAGTATCCATCGTTCTGAGGGTGGTAGGTAGTTCTAAAATGAAGCTCACTATCTGGGCCCTTCTGAACACTTTTCCTGAATTGTGATGTAAAATGGGGATCACTATTGGAAATAATTGATATTGGTGCACTAGGAAGTCTTAAAAATTTATTTATATAATGTCTTTTTAAATGTTCAAGTGGAAAATATTCACTAATATAAATAAAATATACCAAATTGGTATGAAGATCAAAAATAACCCACATCACATCATTTCATCATGGAGTATTTAGATGCCCCATGATAAATTCCATTGTAATATCATACCATTTCAACATATGAATAGAAAGAGGTTTCATGACACCTCTAGGATGTTTTCTTTGATCCTTCGCATGTGGAAAAACTAGACATCTCGACACAAAAGCAACAATATCACTCTTCATTTTATCCCACCAAAAATGTTAGTTCAAATCTATATACATCTTACTGCCACAAGTGTGTATAAGGAATTTATAGCTATGAGCATCATCCAATAATTCCATTTTTAGACTAGCTATAACAGGAACACAAATCCTCTTCCCATGTTTTAGAACACCATCTTCATATATGAAGCCAATCTGTCTCCCATCATTTGAAGGATTAATTTTATTTTTTAAACTCCTCATCATCTGACTGATAACTTTTTAACCTTTCTAGTAATGATGGTTCAGTAACAATTTGAAATGGTTTTGATGTTTCACCTTCAATGATAATTCATATATCCATATTTACTATGTCCATAAACATAGGATACCTTTAGACTATAATTATGTTTTAAACTACATGGTATTTTCTACTCAATAAATCTTAAACCTTATTTTCTTTCTGTTGGTGGTAGTGTATTGTGAAATCATAATCCTTGAGTAGGTCAATCCATCCCTTTTGTCTCTTGTTAAGTTATTTTTGTGAGAAAATATATTTCAAACTCATATGATCATAATATATCTAACATCTTTAACCATGGAGATAGTTTCTCAATATATTTAGAGAAATGATTACAACTGGTAACTCCATATCATGAGTTGGTTAGATTTTTTCAGGAATTTTTTATTTTCTTAATCCAAAAACAATAACCCTATCATTCTATATAAGGACACATCCAAGTGATTTCCTTGAAGTATCACTATAAATCACCAAACCATAATTCCCAGATGGTAGATTCAATATAGGATTATTGACTTGTCTTCTCTTCAATTCATCAAAATATTTTTCACACTCTTTTGACCAAAAGAATTTAACCCCTAACCGTGTGAGCTAGGTTACTGGGTTTTTTCTATTATGAAACATTATTAACGAAATATCTATAGTAGCCTACTAAACCAATAATTTTTTTACCTCATTTATACTAATCAGTACACGTTAGTCATGGATAGGTTTTGTTTTTTCAGGATTAATAGAGATTCCATCTTTGGAGATGATATGGCTCAGAAATAAAAATTGATTTCAAAATTCACACATCCTAAATTTAACATATAATTCATTTTTGTAAGATTCTTCTGATCAATCTGAAAGTGTTTCTCATGGAAGTTATCGATTTTGGAATACCAGGATATCATCAATATATTTGACTAAAATCATTAAGATATTCCTTGAACCCTCTATTCATTAGATCCATGAAAACATAGGGTGAATTAGTCAATCCAAATGACCTTACTATAAATTTGTAATGGCCATAGCTTGGTCAAAATACTGTCATTGGAATATCATCAACATTTACACATAATTGATGATATCAAAAATGAGTTAATTATTTGGAAATTATTTTCCTCCATCAAATAAATTATCAATGCAAGGAAGATAATCCCTTTTCATTATTGTAATATCATTGACTTATCTATAGTAAATGCATTGAATCATTAATAAAACACTCTTCTCACCAAAAAGAATTGGGGCTCCCCATCGAGAACCATTGTGGAAAATAAATCTCTTATTACTCAACTCCTATTTTTGTTACACTAGATCTAATAATTCCATAGTGGTCATTCTATAGTGTGTTTTTTATATTGGCATTGAATTAGGGATTAAATCAATAGTAAACTCAACTTCCATCTCTGGAGGATGTCCAGTTAAATCCAAGGTAAATACATCAATATATTCTTTTACAATAGGAACATACTCAATTAGCATATTTCTTCCTTCTCTTGTGGATCATGTCTGCACTTCCTCCCCAAGAATTTTATTTAGAAGAGCTACTGGGGGTGGATCTAAATACGAATCAACTGATGAAATTTCTACACTAAAGATATTGGATTCTACATCGTCCTCATGAATTATAACTTCATTCATCTTACAATAAATTTTAACATCATATTTTGATAGCCAATCCATAGTGAGGATTATATCAATGTCAACCATATGTATGATGATAAAGTTAGCAGATAAATAACATTTATATACTATAATGGGAACTATCTAACACATCTTTTTATAAATATTAACTCCCTTATGGGTTTTGATATACGACGCCCTTGTCAAAATGAATTGGAAATATCTAATTTTTTAGGAAAAAATGGAAGATATAATGGATTGTGAGGATCCAAAATCAGATAATTCTTTAGATAAATTTCGGGAGACCATTATAGTACCTTCCACTACATCATTTGGAACTTCAAACTCAAATTTTGTGGTCACATAAGATTGGTATTTCTCCATTGTCCTTTTTTGAGGCCTGATTCCTAAATGCATAGTATATTAATTTGAATAATTTCCCATTTCATTACAATTATAGCATTGAACATTGAAAGGATCTTTATTCCCCTTTCCATAATTTGATTGGTGACCTTTTCCTCCACTTTGTAAATATATTTCATCCCATTTATGCATGTCTGGGGTATTTCTTACAACAATTATAGCAGGGTGGAAAGTTAGATTGTCCCTTAAACCCCTTATTTCCTTTCCCAGAGTGATCAGTGGCCCTCTTCTTCTATTTTTCCCTTTAAATTCATAAGTCTTATAAAATTCCTTTCTTATATTGAAATCACATGATACTATATCTTCGTATGATAAGAGGTATTGTGAAACCAATTCCCATTGGAAGAATGGTTTTAAACTATCAATGAATTGATCTATATTACTTATTGGGTTACCTATGTAGTCTGTAGTTTTCCTTTCTAACCTTGTGATGTTAGAATCATACTTTGTAACATTATAATCATCCTTTTCCCTCAAATTCAGAAATTTACCTTTTATATCCACTCATAGACCATGAGGACCGTATTTTTCTTAAAATAGTTATTTAAATTCCCTAAATTCCATATTTTTAACCTCTTCATCCTCTATTATGTTTTGAATCAATGACCTCCATTGATCTGTATCTCATAAAAGATTATAGATTTCCATAACAACTTTTTCCCTTTCATTACTCCCCAAAGAAGGAAATCTATTATCTATACTAAACTTGGCTTCCTCCTTGCCTACGTGTCACCCTCCCACTTCTCCACATCACCTCCAATTGATTGAACCTCCATTCCATTTCATCCCTCCCACGACTGAAATCCCATTCCTCCGCGTTATACCTCTCATAACTGCCCTCCAGTTTAGGGTTTCTTCTGTGCAGTACCGCTCAGCCAAAATACCTCTGGTCTTCTCCCTCCGCTTCTCGGTGACCCTCGAACAGCTTCCAACTCTCTGCCTGCAGCATCCAACCTCGACCGAAATAACCATAACTCGCATCCTGCTCCTTCGCTGTCTATGTTCCATCGCATTCGAAGAACAGTCGTGTCGCCTCAATTGGTCATCAGTGAATCCATCAGTCTTCTGCGACTCCCCCCGTTCCATCCGTCTTCTGCGACTCCCGTCGTTCCATCTGTCATCGACCGAAACAACCCTATCTCACCTCTCCCTCTATCTTTGTCTATGTTCCCTCACATTCGCATATTAGTCGTGTTCCATCCCTCAGCTTTCAGCGAATCGATCCACCTTCTGCGACCCTCCTCCTCCTATGCCTGCTCTGCCACCGCCTGTTCGTCCTCGGTCACCCATGGTCTCTACATATCCATCTGGTAGGGTTTCTTTGACTTTATTAAATATTTGTGGCATTTCATTCTTATGTTCATCCCTTACCTTCGTGCCTCTCTTCATCCTCTATTACCTTGAAACATAAGACCTCCATTACAATATGGTCTTTCTTTATCAGCATCTACAAATCCTTCGGCTACAGGTATGTTCTTATTGGCTACAGGTATGTTCAAATTCACTCACTCCTTTCATCAAAGATTCCATTTGAGATTTGGATGCTTCTCTCTCTGGTTCTTCAATAGTTTTTAATTCCTATTGGACCCATTCTGTTGAAGAAACATTGCTTTGTAATTGTTGCTGCTATCATTCTATGTATCTTTTCCCACGATTTATTGAAATTGAACAAACACTGAAGCAATTTTAAGTATTTAATAAATTGTTTTTTTTTCAACATAGAGGTTTTGAATTAAATCTATATCCTTAAAATTCTGGAAACATAGATGATCCTACAAACCTTTAATTAATTAAGAGGGTGATTGCAACCCCAAAGAACATCTACGATACTGGGTTACTATGTTGAAAAATTAATCTTATCCTTTGACTGTTAGTTAGTTCCCATTAGTTTTTCTAATTTTTTCTTCTGTGATGGCCTTACATCATCATTGTTACCAGATCGTTGGATCTACATCCAAGTTTATTTGGATTACAAATCCAAAAAAACTATCATTCAGAATTGAAATATGCAGGTTCATATTTATTGAAATATGCAGGTTCATATTTATTGAAATATGCAGGTTCATATTTTTCTCTGCCTCCGCCTCGGGCTTCTCCGTACCTCTATAGATTTCCACCTCCACCTTGGGGTCGTGATTTTCATCGTCGATATCTATAGTTTCTCTAGGTATTGTGTTATAATTAATATGTGTTATCGTCAACTTCATATGTTTTTCATTGTTGGAACCCAAACCCATACAAAGGCGTCTGAAGTGACAACCCAATTAAATCTAATTATTCCTCTTCTTCGAAGCTACGAACTGATTCGAATAGGACGTTCATCATTAATTTATTTCCCAATGTAAATATTTGGTTGAAATATCTCCTATAACCCTATCCTCTTGATCCGGTTTTTTTTCAAAAAAAACTATTCTAAGGTCAGTATTTTTTTGATTGCTTCTTTAGTAATTTCCCCCCTATTATTCTCGATGTTTTCTTTGTCTGGCTATTGATGTGTGGATTGTTTTGATTTCAAGAGATGGAATTACAACTAAAAATAGGTTTTTTATGGGAAGGTATTGGATCAAATGAAATCAGTACCTGGAAATTCATACTATCACTACTTCATATGTATGCTCCTTCAATCTTGCAGACTCAATATTTCTTTAGGAATTTTTTTTGGTAGAAACCTCTCTTCGCTTACTTAGTGGTTTTATGTGTAAATGCATACTGGATTTTTTATTTGTTTGTTCTCATATGTCTACTTACTGGTATTTTTTTATTTTTTTGGATACATTGCAGATAACTTTTGAGATTAAATTTGTAGATTGTATTCAAATTTACTTACTTGAGTGATTGTTTTATAAATCTGATAAAGTTTGATATGTTTGAGAATATGGAACAAAATAATCTACAAAATTAAGTTCACAAACAATATATTTTTTCAACCTATATCTTTATGGGGCCATAAATTATATAGGAAGTCAACATCCCCTACTACCTGCTATTTTTCAATTACAGGTTGAACCAACCCCCTACTACTCCTGGGTTCCAAACCCTTACTTATCCTGTGTGGCAATTACCGGTTCCCAGTAGGTTTCACATATTTCTCATATTTTATGTTTCAATTATCTATCCAATCTGCCAACCCCCTACTGCCTACGATTACAGTGGATTGTTCCTGAGTTTTTTTTGCTTTCAAAATTCGGTTGCCAGTAGGTTCTTCCCTCTGGCATATGCTTTACACCTCAGGTATGATGCAATTTACCTTTTCAGAAACCTATATTCATGAATCTATAATAGTCAAATGATTTTATTTCTATATTACTCAAGGTTTATATTACACTTTATGTTCTATCATGTTATTTTTGAAACAATTTTCAAATTTTGTTTTTATAATTTACTGGTATGACATTAATTACATATTATATGTTTGTTGTAGCTAACTTCCTGGCAATTAACTTCTTGGGTTTCGAATTCCAGTTGCCAGTCGGTTATTCACTTCTGCGTCATCTTCAAAGGACTGTTATGACATTAATTACCTGTTCATAAGCCTAATTCCTTGAATCTGTAGTAGTGATATCATTTCACTAATCTATAACTACAAGTTAAAATTGTAGTCTCTGTTCATTCATTTTGTTGTAGAAAATTTCTAGTTAATTATCTTCTTGGCTTTTGAATTCCACTTTCCAGTGGGTATTTGGCTTCCATGAGATCTTCAAAGGACAGGTTTGAAATTAATTACCTATTAATAAACCTAACTCATTGCTACAGCAGTACTGATATCATTTCACTTATCTATAAATTCATGTTCAAATTATGGTGTCTGATTAGCAAAGTAATTTAAAAAAAACATCCGTATATTATGGACATTTTTAAGTGATGCATTGCAAGTTCATGTAGTTTCTTTTTTTATGTTGCATGTTAGTATCCAACTATTCCCCGTGCTAAACCGTTGTTGCATACTCTCGAAGTCTCCTAGAAATTTACCACATACAAATTTGCTTACAGACTTAGGAAACAGGTCAGGTTTTTATGAAATAAAAAATTCCCTTACATTGATGCCTTGGTCAACCAACGTCTCCGGTCCTTCTACTGCCCGTGAATGGTCAACTAACTCTTCCAAACACAACCTTCACCTTGCATCATCACTAATTTTTTAGGATTTCTTTAACAACTCAAGATATTGTAAAACCTTGGTACGCAAACATTAGTTGAATCAAGGAACTGACTTTCTTCATGCAGGTATAGCTTTCCAGGACGCTGAAATAAGGATGTTTTCGTATTAGAAGGAGCTGAAGAAAAAACCACACTAGGTAAGGTTGCCTTCAGTATTATTTAGAGCTCAGAAAGGACAAATTTTCTCTTGAACTGTGAGCATTCATCTCTGAATGCTTCATTTTTTGCTATCAATTATGAATTAATTGAATCATTCTTCACATAAAACAATGAGTAAGGACCTGTCTTTATTTTAATTTCCAATTATGGAAAAAGGATGGAGTACACAAAAAACCATTTTGTATAGTTTCAGATCTTGGGTTCAATTAGCTCTAGTTTTATTGACTGATAAATTCTTATATTATAATCTTCTATCCATGTTTAACCATTGTTTTTTACAGTGTTCTCTAATATAAAAATATATTTTTAACATTTTTTAATATCTTTAATATGGATGAAATTATAAAATTTTTACTGTAATCAAACATGTTTCTTGTGAACTAATCATGTTCAAAGAGAGTTTATTATTTCTTTGATGTGGGGGGTGATTATTCATTTGGTATCTTGACCATGTATCACATCAACTTTGATTCTCTCGATCTGCCGAATTGGATTACCAGGGGATTTCCCCACACCAATGGGACCCAACACATGGAATTGTTTTAGTTGATTTTACGTGAAGAAGTCTCTCTTAAATGTTATGTGAGAGAGTTCATTTATATGTATCATGACATTTCACTGAAATATTCTCTTAATTGTGTACTGTTATATTCAGATTCATTAATATCCCATCGAAAGATAATCATATTCATGCAGTGACTTTCATAATTATGGTTTAGTTGATATTCTTTGGAATAATACATGAGCATTGAAAATATACTACAATTCATTTTGGATTTTTAAACCTTTATATTTTAACCAACCTTCTATCTTACCTATCTATAATGTGTTTCACTATTTATTGTATATTATTTTTAACAACTTAGGTGATTAAAAACCTGAAATGATTAAAGGGGTACGGCTCCAAATGGCACACCATCTTCTCTTAAAAACATTAGTTTCTTTTACAGTTTTCACCCATTTTTTGGTAATATAAACATTCTATCATATAGGCTGGGGCTGGGCAGGATGGAGGGGAGGGGAGGGGAGGGGAGGTGAGGGGAGGGGCTGGGAAGGTTGGAGGGGAGGGGAGGGGAGGGGAGGATGATGGCAAGGTGTAGGGGGCTGCTGGGGGAAAAGGATGGGCATGGGGGGGAGGGGAGGGGCTGGGGCTTGGAATGATGGAGGGGAGAGGAGGGGAGGGGAGGGTGATGGAAAGGGGGAGGGGGATACTAAGGTAAATTGTTGGGTAGGGGGGAGGGGAGGGGAGGGGATGGGGCTGGGCATGTTTTAGGGGAGGGTAGGGGAGGGTCTTGGCAGGATGGAGGGGAGGGGAGGAGAGGGGAGAGGAGGAGCAGGGGGGAGGGGGATGCTGGGGGACAATGTTGGGTAGGGGGGAGGGGAGGGCAGGGGTAGGTTAGAGGGGAGGGGAGGGGAGGGTGATGGAAGGGGGAGGGGGCTACTGGGAAGAAAATGCTGGGTAGGGGTAGGGGAGGGGAGGGGCTGGGGCTGGCCAGGATGGAGGGGAGGGGAGGGGAGGGGCAGGTTGGAGGGGGGAGGGGAGGGTGATTGCAGGTGGGATGGGGCTGCTGGGGGAAAATGTTGGGAAGGGGGGAGGGGTGGCAGGGGATGGGCAGGATGGAGGGGAGGGGAGAGGAGGGGCAGGGGGGAGGGGGCTGCTGGAGGAAAATGTTGGGCAGGGGGGAGGGGAGGGGCTGGATGGAGGGGAGGGGAGGGGAGGGGAGGGGAGTGGGGGGGATATTATAGTAGGGGGAGGGGTGCTGGGGGAAAAGGTTGTCCAAGGTGGGGGGGGCTGCTGGGGGAAATTGTTGGGCAGGGGGGAGGGCAGGGGCAGGGGCTGGGGCTGGGCATGTTGGAGGGGGGGGGGAGGGAGAGGAGGGGCAGGGGGGAGGGGGGAGGGGGTTGCTCGGGGAAAATTTTGGGAAGGGGGGAGGGGAGGAGAGGGGCATGTTGGAGGGGAGGGGAGGGGAGTGTGATGGCAGGAGGGAGGGGGCTGCTGGGGGAAAATGTTTGGCAGGGGGGAGGGGAGGGGAGGGGCTGGGGCTGGGCAGGATGGAGGGGAGGGGATGGGAGGAGAAAGGAGGGGCTGGGGGGATGGGGGGAAAATGTTGGGTAGGGGGAGGGGAGGGGAGGGGAGGGGCAGGATGGAGGGGAGGGATGGGAGGGGAGAGGAGGGGAGGGGAGGGGAGAGGAGGATTATGGCAGGGGGGGAGGGGGTGCTAGGGGAAAAGGTTGGCCAAGGGGGGGGGGAGGGAAGGGGGGAGGGGAGGATGAGGACGGGGGGGGGGGGATGCTACATTTATTGCTCTTTTCATTCATGTCCATTTATATTTTATGATGTATAAACTTCTGTTGTGTGCTTCATGTCCATTTGAACGTGATATTTCATTCATGCCCATTTCTCGGTGACATTAGTACTTAATTCTACATATTCATGTATTCTTATGCTGTATACATATGTTGTATATATTCTTATGTTGTATTCTTATGCTGTATATCCAGGTACTCTTATGATGTGTTAGAAAAGGAATATTCCTACCATTCTTATATTGGTGCGACAAAGATGAAATTAATTGGGAACATCTTTTACTTGCTGGAAAATTACTACATGTCTTAACATCACAACATCTCTGTTTGTGGACAACAATTTTTTTTTGTATTAGAATTATTCCTCATCACATCAGTATTTTATTAGATCAACTATTCTTTAAGTAACTCCACTTCAACTTTGTCTTTCATATTATGCAATATTGATTTCCTAAATGAAGTTTATATTGAAGTCAGGTTTACATCCTTGACTATTCCAAACTGTTTCACATTACAATTGATGTATCTTAATTTAACATTTCATATTGATGTCTTAATAGATTCACTTATAATTCATAATTATTCACCACTTATTTTTGACAAAAATACATTAATCATTACTATTTATTCACATATATTACAAATAGTACTCTTAAGAAGAAAGATAATAAACTATTATGTTTTATAAATAGTAATCTATAGTTAATAATAAGAATTATTTTACAGTTCTGTGCATCGCACGGGCGGAGTACTAGTATTTTATATATGGAACTTATCAACTGCTCAGTTGACAATATATTTCTAGTCCCATTGAATGTTGGTCATTTTTGTCTCATGATGTTTTCTGACATTGATCCTCAATATTACGGATCAGGCTAATCCATATGTGTATGGTTATTACTCATAACCTAAGTCTGTTATCCGGGTATGGTTATAAATAGTTCTGTGGTAGTAGTTTCAGTAGCTACACTATCACTATCTTGGAAGAGAGGGAAACCCCTACATGTATTACATTCATTGATACAATTTACATTTCATCCACTAGGTGTCATTTTTAAATAATAGAATACACTAGATATGATTAGGAATCACAATGTATTTTCTAAACAAGTAAAATACATTACATAATTTGAAAATTCTATTCATATCTAATCCATAATGATAAACATGGATTCTTTGAGTACATAGTTAATCATAAATCCTTTATAATTTTTTCTAAATGAATATGAATTATACCAAGCATATCCCCCAGGAATGTCAAAGCTGGTGCGCAGTAAGGCCTGTTGTCGTGTACGAGGTTACCCCGAGTAAAGTTCAGAACACCTTGTTAGAGTTTTCACCACTAGGTACATCTTTTCTAGAACCACATCCACTTATTTTATCTATATAAGGATTCATTTTTTTTGTAATACCCACATAATCACTATTTAACCGAAATTATAGGATTTTCTTCAATACCTATCCTCAATTTTATATTAGATTACTGTTCTATAATCAAGGTTGTTTTAAAAATCTATTTTACAAGGGCTGTACTAAAAATTCTCTGATACCAACTGTAATTCCCAGACCCCAATTTCCACGATTCAGTGCATTATTTTATGAAATTAACATGATCACAATAAAATCAATTCTTGTTGGACCGATCGATTTTTGTAGCCTTGGAAAAAGTAGATTCAAACATAAGTTATACATTACATCTTGAATTGAAACACATAATTTTATATTCATTGTAAACACTCAAATTCCATAGAATATCCCTGTAGGTCAATCATAATATACATCTACACATATTGGGGAAAAAGAAAATATAATAATATGGTGAGCTCAGATGCTCAATAAGGATTACAAAATATAGTGGTAGCCATCCTAAATAAGAATAAAATTTTAAGGAAAGGCGCAAAACTAAAACAGAAGCGTTTTAAAACATTATATTCACTATAATATTTGAATAAAAAATAAAATAATTCCATTTAAAAATTTACAAGGATATTCTAATAGTCAATTAATCACATGTAGTATCAATAAATAATCTTATAATGTGGAAATGCCTAATGTCAGACATCATTAACCATACCATCAAGATCTCATTCCAAGACCATTACCGTACAGTCATGTCCTTGTACCAAGACACTAGTTTGTCTCATGAGGTTACCGATACATCGAGAGGATATAGTGGGCCTCATCTATTACTTACTAATTCCAATTCATTCCATATATGAAAAGGGTAAAACATAGCATAAACACTCATATTAGAACTAGAATAAAAAATGTTAATACATTAACCATAAACTATAAATTGAAAAAATAGCACATACATAGTCAAGAAAATCATAAAACCTTCAATACAATATAGAAGATTGTATCATAAAAAAATTATCCTCAATCATGCATAAAATCCAACAAATGATGTTGAAAAAGATTAAAATAATCTAATAAATTCTTTAAAACTCTTTGAGATAAATATACCCCTTTACTTTGAAATTATTTAAAAATTGAAAAATTATAAAATAAAAAATTTTCTTTGAAAATAACCCTATAATATTGTCTGGGATGCTTCAAAATGTTAATGTGATAATCGAGTAAAATAGTTACTCACACATTATATGTTAAAAACATTCTTTCCTCAATTTTTTGAAAAGATCATATAGTAAATCATTTGGAAATATATGGAAGGATTAATTTCAAAATGTTTTATAAAATTTCATACATGGGTAAAAATGTATTTAAAAAAATGTCAATAATATTTTGAAATAACTTAAATAAGACATATACATGGATGATAAGGTTGTCTCAGTAGATACTTATGTATAAACAATCTATGATAGTTTTGAGATTACAAAATTAACCCTTACCTTATACTTTCCTTCAGTTATGTGTGAGTTAGCCTCATGTATAATGTTTAAACATGTTATTAAATTATAATAAGACCATTTTTATATTTATTATATCATATAGGACCCTCTTCTATCACTTTTTTAATAATATTTGAATATTACCGTTGTTTCAAGTGTTAACTTCTTTGTTTTCCCATTCCCATTTCCTCGTGTAAGTCATATTTGTTATGTATAAGATATATTTTATTCATATATAATGTTAAATTAGGTTCATAATTACTCTTTCTACTCCTCATATAAATTTTATAATCATTCCTGAATGGTTAGCATAGATAATGAATCTAACCGCATTGTGGAGACATTAGGTCATTCATACGCACATGCAATGTTGTCATTCACTAGATGGTTAAATGATATTGAATTGTATGGTATGTTAATTACGAAGAAGAATTATATTGATAAAAAAATTATTAATATCTTTTATAATCATCATTAAACCCATCCAAACAAAGTAGTGTTGAATAACAAATTACGCCACATTATGGAGATGGAAAGTCGTATGTACACACACATGGTGATATTGTTATTCATATGTTGGATAAAATTATAAATATTGGTGTACCATGATTATAATAACATATCATAATATTTATTATATATGATTTATTATTTTTTTATTGAAATATCATATGAATAAAAATTATAATTAGAAAGGAACTTTAAAAGAGGGGATAAAACAATTACCTATTTTTAAAGTGTCTTCTTATGGTTTGCAAAAAAGAACTCCATATGATAGATTTATGACCAATGTGTGGCCTATAGGATGAACTGAAAGATGTTTGGAGAATAATTGAGTATTATTTGTTCTAACCAAAGGGCTTTGGTGGTGTTAATTAATGTAAGGGAGAAGTTCCCTTTTATAAGAGAGGTGATGGGATCTTTTGGACGATCTCAAAATATTAATTTATTATAAATTGATTTTTGGTTTAATATTTCCCAAAAAACTTTTTTTTAGGGTATAAGATGAGTATTGTTAAAAATCCTCTAATAATATTATTTTTAGACATGTTTTGGTAATTAAATTAACCGTCTCTTTTGGGTTTAACCCTTAGTTAAACAACTTTACTCTTATTCTGTCATCTTGTATTTTTACACTATAGGGTTAATATATTTACTATAAAATGTCAAAAAATCCCTCAATTGGATCATTGATGAAATATTTTACACTATATTATTTATTTTTCTGAACATGATATTTTTATTAACTTTATAACATTTAAATTTATATTATTTATTTTAATGTATCATTTATGTCAATTTCAATACAATTCAAAAATTTATTTTTAAAATATATAAATAAAACACAAATACATTGACTCAATATCTCTAAAAAGTCACTAACATGTCTATTTTATCTAAAAAATTAGTGTATATCATTAATTATATCAAATTATATATATTTTAATATTTTTATTATTATTAAATTTATTCTTCCTTATATAAATCAATTACTGCATCATTTTTATCACACCATTTTTTAAATTATTTATTTTTGGAAATTAAAGAAAAATTAAATTATTTAGAAAGTCATTTTATATTTATAAAGAATATCCATAGTTTAATTTATCTTATGTATAACCCTATATTAATATTTTTTATTTCATAAAATCTGTATATGATATTCTAATATCTTCTGTAAATATTATATAATATATATTTTCATCAAACAGATGTGGCTCAAAAAAGATAATAATTTTGACATATTTTTCTTTTTTTTGGAAACACACTTATCCAATGAAAATAAGATAAGTGTAAGGGTAATATTATATTATTATACTATTAATTTTACCATTAATGACCCTATTTACCTTTAACAGTGGTAAATATAATCCAAATATTACTATTCCCAAAAATTATTTTGATCCTATTACACAAAATTTTTATTACTGGATATGACTATATATGTCTGTTTTTTGAAATTCAATTCACATAGTTGGTTAAATTATGTTTAATTTGAAACCAAAATTGTTCTTAGAAGGAGGGTAAAAGAGATGTTCAATAGATCAATAAAGGATTTATAACTAATTCTACTATAAATATGCTTCAAATGAACTAAATTCGATTAATAGATTTATAAATTTTCTATTGTAAACTTAAAGGAAATTAAATTTAAAATAATCATTTAAATTAAAAATCTGTGTTTTTCAACAATAATGTAGTATTTTTCATTATTCATTAGAAATTGAAACATTTCAAAAATTTACCAAATTTTTACTCTAAGCTAATTTTGACATTACAAATTCAGAAATGATGTATATTTGGAAAAATAAATTAAATAATTAAATAATTTTGTTAATTCTATTCATAACTTCTTTTTAAACTGCTAGTTTGAATAGTCATGGTGCATTCGAGCATGATGTTGTGTGTAGTGGGTAATCATCCTTCCTATTGTCTGAAAAATTCCTCCAAGTTAATTATATGATGATTGAAACCTTGTGAAAGTATTCTATGTTGTGTGTAGTGCATGCTATTGAATTATTTAAAAGAAAGGGTACCATGGAATCTAGGACTATTATAGTAAATGTATATGTTTGTAAATTTGTATATGAGGTTTTGTGGTATTTATTAAACATCTCATTACTGAATAGACAAGGATGTTAATTTTTACATTAAATGTGACCCATATGTTTATAAAAAAAGAGAATCAAGATTTCATACATTTGAAAATTTAGAATTATTTTTATTTCTGTTATATTATTTTAACCATATATTATGTTTTTATATTTTTCATAGTTTAGCAACATCATTTGACTTTCAACTTGAGAAAATATTTTGTTCACAAAAAATTTGATGTTTTCCCACATACATAATTTTGATGAATTCATTCCAAAAATGAAATTTATCTTATCAAATTACATATTTAAACATTATAAATTTATCTGTGAAATAAAAACTAATATTTCTATCTAAAATAAATTTTATTGGAATAATATAATTTCTTATTTATTAATTGATTATATTTTATTTATCTATTATTAATTTTATATTTAATATATGTAGAATATTTATTATGCATGTTTAAAATAATATTTGTTATATATTTTCAATTTATAAAAAAAATTAATGTTACCATTATCATATTTTCAATGAACACATTAGTTATATATATTCCCAGTAGTAATATATATTTCCAACATCATATACTGATCGTATTACTAATATTTTGTTATATATATATATATCCTTAAATAAATCTAATGAATTAATTCATAATACTCATTCATTAAAAAATAAAAAATTATAGGAAATTTATTATTTTTTAATTCTCTACATACTTATAACATATGGTGTAATATTTTATGAAAACTATAAGGATGATGAATTCATGTTTATGGAATTTTAACTTAATTACAGATTTATTCCCATCACAATTTGAGTAATGATGTTTTTCTATTTAAATATCACATTTTATTGGTGTCTATATAATATAGTAATATTTCATTTATATGAATATAGTATATTTTTCGTTTTTGTCAGGATCATAATATAGAACATGTTATGGAATATATATAAGGAAAAATAATTTGGGGTCTTACATCATACCACCTTAAAAATTATGATAGGAAATTTATGTTCACCGATAAAAAAAGGGTAAATTTGATTCATTGAAAATTTTGGTTCACATGTAACTTTCTAAAACTTATCATTTCTCATGAAAATTGTTTCCTATTAAATTATGTTTTTTCATGGTACAATGTCTCTATGCTCAGATATCCTTATGAGTTAGTCCTCAAAAAAATATCATGTTTTAGTTGTTCCTTGATTTTAACACATGTGTAAAAGTCCTTAAAAAACAACTTCATATTGATATATAGGAAAAATAATTAAATTAAGATAGGATTGGGGTATGCGTTAAATATTAAGTTTTATTCCATATTCAAAAAAATATTTGAAACCTGCTAATGTATCTGAAGATAAGTTTTTTCTTCATTATAAATACCTTTACTGCCATTTATTATTGTTATATTATAAGGAATATCTTTTCCCTAACTCCAATCTCGAAATATCATTGAATATTATCAAAATATTTTTTTTATTTTTTATTGGTTAAATATATTGTATAATATATGGAATCTTATCTCTTATCACTTTACCATGATCTAGAACCAAAAACCTCTTCTCTCTAACTCCATGCAAATATGATTGATCTTTACAACCCTCCAAAAAATAAACTTATAAGGTCATGAATAATATATTGGAATCTAATATTATAATAAAAATATAAAAATGGAAAATTTTATCACATGATATATTATAAAATATTGAAAATGATCTCAAAATATATAACAGTGAATTAATGGCCTTATATAATTGAAAATAAATGTTTGGAAGATATGAAATTAAAAATAATTTCTTTGTATTCAACTCTTGCTAATTAATTCTCTAGAAAGTTTATGATTAACTATGAAATTCATCAAATTTATTTGAAATTAATACACTATAAATCCTCATTACTGATTTTATATATATCATGCAATGTATTCAATTATTCTTGAATACTTTTCTAGAACCTATAGTTAAACTTATTTTATTTATTAAATAAAATAATAATTAGTACACTATATGTCCTTAAAAATTAATTTATATATATCATGAAATGATGATTGAGTAATATATTATCATAAAAGGATTTTACAGTTTTTGAATCCCTAAACAAATATACTATAGTGAACAATGAATTATGGACTTTATTGGTCATATGAACTCCTACAACGAAACCCATTTGGATCTTATTCCCTTTCTTAAAAAATATAGACTATGTATACAACATTTACATAGACTTATATAATTAATATTTACTTTCTAGGAGACCATGATGCATGATCTACACTCAAAAACCACATTTATCTTGTTTTCTCCCCATAAATTAATTTTTTTTCTCTTTATACATATTTTTTTATTCAATATGGGTAGACCATAACAATATATGTGTAACATTATATAGATCCTTATCCAATTTCTATATTTATATATACATTTTATGAATTTTATAATTCTTTCATTATCATATAATAATTTCTTAATATTTAATATTTTATTTTGTGGCGTAACATCAAATTTCAATTCTTCAATGATTTTCACATGAGTTGATTGTTGAAAATTCATTTGTAAATGATTGGATTTCTCTAATTCCATTTTGATTTCCATGTCTATTAGTTTTAAGTCCATTAGTAACGGTTCTCTGTTTATTATCATCATGGATAAGGTAACATGATCTATCATGTTCAATGAATCAAAAACAATGTTTTCTTACCTGAGGTGGTAATAAGTTATGTATTCATAATCATTTATTAGCTTCAACTACATCCTTCAGTGCATGTTTAAATCCATTTATGAGTATATATATTTAAGGATATTATGATCATAATAATAATTTCACACATATTCAATAGAGATAATTTCTTAATATTATTAATTAAAATATTATCATTACAAGATCAAAATCATGTATTGGGTAATTCTTATAATAAAAATTTAACTAAGGTGGAATAAGATATAAACTCTTAATTTTGAATAATGATGTAACAAAATAAATTCATTGATTCTTTATTGTATGAAAAAGTCCATTATTCGTTATGGGTTATTATTGGTAATGGTTTAATGATAAAAATTTACTTTTGATCCTTGAAATTATCTTTTTATTAATATATCTATAAGAACATTAATCAATTATGAGTTAACATATATAATGGAATATAAAATAATGATAAATATCTAGAAAAGAATCAATAGTACACTTAAAATATGATTATCCAACATTTCATTTGTTGTGGTTTTTATAACTGATTCTTCAATCACCATTGAATGTCAAGGATCCATAGATACACACCATCCTATAATTAGATTTCTTAAAAGTCATACATTCATTATATATATTTCACATTGGATAATTTTTTTCAAAAAAAAATCACCCTTCTCAAGGTCATAAAAAATCCAAAATTTCATTGCATGTTGTTCCATGATAATTGAATATATGATAATATCATTTCTAATGAAAACCCTAAATTGATCAACATAATCATAAAAGATCCTATTCATAAAATCTATAATGATTATAGGGTAATTTATGAGTTCAACACTATCAATAGGATTTAATGGTGTTCATATCTTATTCTAAAGGATTTGTTGGTTATATTTTCTATTTCAAATATTTCTTGGTCATATATATATATATATATATATATCAATATTGTATATTTAAAAAAAATAAACAATAAATGATTTTATATATCATCCATACAGGGTAGAGGATACATGTTCCTAATCAAGATATTCCTACATTGATTTTAATAAATAAAAATCCGCGTTGATTAGTCCATATTCGAAATAAAGAGTACTATTAAACCTCTTGGTGGAGCCCTTGGGAATATAAACCTTTAACAATATTCTATTATTTTTATTTAATCCTATATAAAAGAATATAGATTATTAAACTTTTCATAGATAAAAGAAAATTTAAAAAATTATTCCTAAAATAGTATAGAATTGTTTTTAATCCTTTCTAAAAACATAAATGTATCCCATTATAAAAAATAATCAATATTCACGTATACATAATATAAGAATGTGGGGAAATTATAACAATAAAAAACAGAAACATATGTCAATCTTCACCACCAACACATTCATATCATAATGGATTTATCTAACTACCCATGTCCCAAAACAAAATCGACTAAACTAAACATCTATGTCTCATAATATAATAATGAAATTTGATATATTATTTTTCCCAAATAAAGTGGGTAACTGTATATATGTAACATGAAATCCATGGTGCCATAGGCGGATACCCCAAGATAAGTTTTTACATGACCTCAGGTGCACCTACTCATATGGAAAAGGATACAAACAAGAAGTGAGGGTGTTTTATATATCATTGGGAGACTATAACCACTTTATTAAAGAAGCACATTTGCATAAATAAATAACTAATTGATAATTGATAATCAACAATAACTAGAATAATACTATAACCAATACATATCAGTGTCACATGAGAAAAAAATAGGGAAACAACATCCAAACCAAATTATATGATATTACATTCCACATAAGTGTCATGTGTCAAATGAAAAAGAAAAATTAACACAAATTGAACTCTCAATCAGGTATTGAAACCATCTCTAGTACAATCCTTCTTCCCTCATCCCAACATAAACATCTATCTTAGGGATCTTTCCCTTATCCTAACCTAAAAACATAAAATCTACTCTGGTACCCATCTGGTATCCAGATTATGGTGTGAATACAACTCGTTTGGCCACAAACAATGGTGTATAAAACATTATTCACTCAATAATAGTTTATTTTTTCTATATATAATAAACTATAACAAAATAAAAAAATAATTTTCAAAATAAATTAACTTTTATTCAACCACATAGATCTCTAGTTCATGTTGAAACCCTAACCATCAATACATGCTTTAGCCTATGCCGATGTTTGAACCATCCCAAAAGGGATAAAAATTTTCATTTAATCTTGGGCTTCAATTAATCAATTCATTTAATTTTTTAATTTATATAATGGGTCCTATAGTAGCAGTATAAAATCCCATGGGTATTTTGATAAGTATTCTCAGTCTCATAACTCAGTGATCACATATAAACAGAAATATATTGGGGGGACTAGAGTGGTAGTCTAGTACACCATGGGTATTTCGAGTAGCAACCCATTATCCATAACTCAGTCACATATATCACATCACATGGTTCAATATTTCTGAAATTGTTTTACAATTATCAGTATTCATTAATCACCGTTTCATTATTCCATCTTTCAAGAAATAACAAATTAAAAATAATTATTTTAATCTTGTAGGCACACCCCAAGGGTGGATAAATGTATCAAAAAAAATTATCCACCAACATAATAATTCTTATTTTCATCAATTTCATAATTCCCACTTAATCCAAAAATTTCATAAATACCATTATTGACCAATTGCACAATTATGATTCCAACCAATCTATTTATCACATGGGGAAAAACTAAATTCATAACTTATTTCATCATGTAATTTCCTAAAAAAAATTGAAATTTTAAAATTACATAAAGTCATATAAATTAAACAATATGTTAATTCAAAATTATAGCACCTTCCTCAAAGTAATTGATGAACGTTCACTAAACTAAAATCCAAAAAATTTGCAAGCATGATCAAAATAATAATGGTACAGAATGTCTATTACCAAAACCCAAGATCAAAGCCAAATGAAAAAAAACCATCAAAACCAATACATAAACCTAACTACAACAGATTACAAAACATTCATCTTACTATATAAGAGAGATGATAATGTGAGATAACCAATTGGGAAAGAAAACATATACCAAAAAGGATACTATACTTCTATTGGATCTCAGATTCATTAAAAATGGTGTTTGATGATATTTTTAACCCTCCTGGTAGATTCCAAATTTATATTATATTGGTTATGAAAAATATGGGGTGAATATGGGATTATACAAGGGGGTTCAAGAATTTTTTATAATTTTTTAGATGATCAAAATCTCTAGTTCATGGTTTCATGGGTTGAGGTGTATAATTTGCCAAACCCTGTTCCTTACCCGTGTACCTCTCCTTAGGGTTGCATGGTTTGTCCTCAGATGGAACATGGTTTTAATACCATTCATCCCACCATGAAAACCACCTATGTATCAATTTTTAATGTTTTTTGGGGTGGATATAAGTGTCGGGGACACCATGTGCCAACTATTAACTACCCATAATCCTTCCAAAAGTATAACTAATTATCAATTTTAATTATAATAAAAAATGTAACAATAAATACCAAATGTATAATAAAAAAAATGAAACAGTGTAACTTAAAATGAGCATGATTATTCTCTATAAAAGTTCAAGATCCTTCACCCTCCCTACCTTATAGCTACTCTTACTCGAGTTATACTCCCAATCATAACTAAGATTACAGGGCAAAAATATCAGGTCATTGAACACTTATATTTATTTATTTCTCCCACGTTTCCTCTTAAACATGGCCATGATTCCTCAATACACCAAATATCAATAATGTCATTCCTCATAACACATTCTTTCTATGATCCTAACATTATTCATATACTCTTAAAAGGATGGGTCATCATAAAGATCAACATCATCAACAATGATCACATGAAAATGGTTGGGGTGGTAAATCCAAATATGATACACATTAAAAACACCATTCATAGAACTATACCACTATGTAATATCCAATTGGTATGCTACGAACCCGATTCTCTCCAAAATCTCAAAATTTTCTAAAAACCTTGGGCACCAAATTGCCCCGTATCTTAATCCAATGGTTATCTAATCTATGTAACACCTAATCAAACACATTATTACCCACTATGAACTCAATGGTAATCTATTTCAATCAACATAAATATTTTTTTGACACTCATATGAATCCATATGCTTCTAAAACAACTAAATCTTTACATTCATCTTATTCACAACATTTAGTCACAAAAAACATTAATTCACCTGCCTCCATCCAACATAGATGCGATCTGATTAGCTTATGATAAAAAAGCCTCATACAGATCCATTTTAATAGTTTATTGATGAATTTATTTATAGGAAATATCAAGGATTTATATGTTTTACTCCCATGAACCACCAAAGTCATGATTTCATTCTTGTCGCATATACTTCAGAATTTGAATAATACATTAGGACTTCTCATCTGTCTATGGTTGGAAAACCATAATTAAAAACACCAACATTTCCATAACCTTCTGAATTCCTTTCCATAAGACAGATATGAAGTGTTAGTCATGGAATGAGAATATACTATATGGAACCCAATGTCAATGGAATATCTCCCAAATATACAATTACCCCACATGATCCATTTAGAATGTATCTAGGATAGGAAAGAAATGTTCTACCTTTGACAGTTTTTCTACTGTCACCCATATAACTTCACTTTTATATGGTGTCTCTGGAATGGGAATTTACAATATTAAATCATAGTGTTATAGATTCTTATCCTTAACCTATTGATATGTTTAGAATCACATCATAAACCCTACAATCTATATTTTCATGATTGTCCACCAATAATATTGACATAGGTGACAATACATTTTCTAAAATAGGATGCACTCCACACTTTATATGTCATGAACCAGCCTGAGTCAACCCAGAACCAATCACCTGAGATGGTCTGCGAAATGTCCCGAGGGGTATTCCCAATCCCCCCTAGATGGAAACTAGTACAAGTAATTAAAACTAAATATGTGGGAATGATTTTCCGATAAATTAAAGTCAAATAAATTAACAAAAATGAATCAAGACAAAAAAGAAAACTAGGATAAACATGAAAACAAGACTGCACATACCTCTTTGTGACCTCTTGGTCACCTACAAAAACTAACAACCTTCCTCACATGGGTAGAAGAAACAAAATCCTAAACCAAGAAACTTAACCATCATTTGAAAAGATAAGATAGGTGTGATCATTAAAATTCATAGTAGGGTTTCCAAAGAGAACAATGAAATCTAGTCTTTTCCAAATTTCACCACAATCTAATAATAATAGCGTGAACTACATTTATAAAAATAGGATTTCATATGTATAATTAATCCCAAAAACTAGCTTCAAAAAATCCATAAGCCTAATAATTCAAGAAAATAAGAAAAAAATAAGGAGGGGTGCACACAAACTATTCTGAAATAGCTACTATGAAATCATTTTCAAAACCAACCATACATGAAATGTTTTCTGAGAAATGACCAAAACCCAAGATCATGATTATGATTCTATACACAACAAGGGAAATGGTACTAATAGTCCTCATATCAAATGATCACAAAAATCATAGGAACTTAGAGGAATACCCAAACATACTAATACCTTTGACAACATCCCTCATAGCATGCCACACACGAAAGAATCTAGCACCCTAATTCATGACAACCCTTTCTAAGGTCAGACCGAGGTGCCCAATCCCATAGAAATAATCTTGAATGTCCACCTACTATAGGCCACTAGACAGTACATGAACATAAAGTGCTATAATCGTTCTTAGTAATCCTCCTGGCTAAGATAGGTTTTCATGCTTTGTTCACAAAGGTGTGTGAAACACATTCAAACAACTAGCATCATATCTAATCAAGCACACTACACAAATCCGGCACCAATTGGCCACCTCATGGTTAGTCTCATACCTAATGAAAATTACCCAAATGAGCTCTTATACCAAGGACCGTCATGTATCATGATCAAAAATCAAGGCAAGGGACCTAACCAGAGATGTTGTTTCCACGAATAACATTTTAATGATTCCAAACATGCCTAATTAATGTCTCACACATTAAAACATTTATAAATGTCCAATTAAAAATGAAAATCGGGCCTTACGCTTCACAATTCTTGAATATTTATTAAAACAATCACTAACCATTTCAAAACATCCCCAAATACCATCTTTATAAAAAATAATCCAAATGGTCTTTTAAACCAAACGATCCCAAAAGGTTCTCTAGTGATTTTTAATCCAGAATTGGAACACACCAAACTTCCAAAAAATACCAAATATTCAATAGTTTCTGAACACACACACACACACCCCCACCACTTCAAAATTTCGAAACTGATGTTATCAATTCTAACCCCCACCCAAAACCATCCACTTCACTGATTTATAAAATACAACACATTTTTTCTAATCAAGAAGCTCTTTCAAAATCATGTTGCAAACCACATCAAGGGAAAACACATTATTTCACTTATAAAGCCCACAACATGTTCCCAAACAACATAAAAAATATTTAATTATAGAAAACACCACTCACCCTTCCAAATTACATAGAATGTTCATTTGACATTTCATCAAACACTTTTCACACAAACACACAGGAGCATAAATCATGTTTCATTTAAAATCTTATTGTTAGTACAACTATTAAACTATAAAATGTCATAACAAACATAATATGCATACCATAGAGGTGTGTAACAGGTTAATAAATTAATTTTAAATACCAAGAATAAAAGAACAAGAAAAGGAAATGATATAGCATAGGTTCACTTACCTCAAATGTTGGACCAATTTAATATTTGTTAGTTGACCAATTTATGAGAGACCACTCAGAACTACTCCACACACGCATACATACCTTCATATAAATGTATATATATCCCTTAATCCAAATCATGTATTCCCTACAACAATAGGGAATATTTACAAGGAAGATAAACATATATAGTATATATTTGTACATTAGTATATGCGTAAAAACAAATTTAAAGTTGGGAAAAACTCACATAAATAATTACAAGGACCATAAAAACTCAGCGGAAAGGTTCAACGCATACCTATAACAAATATTAAGACACAATAAAAACATTAGTACCCTTAAATTAATGGTTAGAAGCCAAATAGTGGGTTTAGAACTATACACAAAACATTGGTTTCATAGAGAAATGAGTCCATATGACTCTCCAATGCACTATAACAACCACAAAAATAAAAAAACCAGTGATTTAAAATAGTTCAAATGAAGAAACAACGCAACCCACACATCAGCGCGGAGGTGCGCTCGACCATGAAAATGTGGCAAGGTGAGATTTCATAACAAATAATTATCCACAATACATATAAACTACCAGAACATCAAAACACAAATATGAAACTAAATTAAATGTTTTCATTATAATAAAACTCTCCCCTTGAATGGTGGAAGATAAAAAAACATGTGGAAAGATAGAATGCACCCCATGAATAATGATTGGCATTCTAAAGCAGTCTGAACCACTTCAACTTCAGTGGTGGTGGATGGAATGTGGTTTGACATGACCCAAAACACCTTTTGAAAACCCAGTGAGGGTATTTGTCTCCATTCTGGAGCAAAGTGGAGGTGCTGCACAATGGGGTTTTGGTTCGTTCCAGAAGACCGCCAAAAAGGGGGTGGTTTCAGAAGAGGCTGGTTAGAAAGGGATCCAGAGGTCATGGGACATAGGAAATTGAGCCGACTGGACAATGGTGGTGAGGTGGATGCTTGACAGGGGTGTGCCGTATGTGACAAGGTGGACAGCAGTGATGCGATAAGATTCTGAGAGGTAGGTGGTGGTCGGATGATAGCAGCGAGTCAGAGGTGTGGTGAGGGCCTGATGTTAGTGGTGTGGTTAGGAAGATGTCAAGAGGTTGTCGGACAGCGCAAGGGAGGATCTGTGGCGGGTGTCGAGCATATAGCGTTGGGGAGGAATCTGGGAGGTAGGTGGATGCATGTGAGAAAACCTTTGGGGGGGGGGGGCTATCGTGTGGTGGAGTAAGAAGGGGAGAGGAGATCCCCTAAAAGTTTTACCCCTAAAAAATAATTAAAAATAAAATTAAATAAAAAAAAATAAAATAAAATTAAAGTAAATTAAAAATATAACATAAAATTTTTTGTTATAATAATATGTATTTTAATAATATTATTAGTAAAATGATGATAATAATATTAATAATATTAATAACAACAACAAAAAATAATTGTATTATCAAACTTAATGATAATTAAAATGAAAACCTAGTTTCATTTATTTTTAAATAGTTATAATAATATTAATAATAATAGTTTATTAATAAGTATAATGTAATTATTTAGAAAAAATATAATTATTTCAAGCATCAAGATGTTTTACGGTCACCAAGCTGGAATTCACAGTCACTGCTAATGATGTCATGTCTGTCCACCGGCCTGAAATCTATCAAGAATATTAAACATAAAAAAATAAAATCAGGGTTGATAAGAGAGTAAAATAAAGGGATTACAAGGTCAGGGTGTGACAATTATCTATAAAACAAACACTTTCTACCCCCAAAAGGTATACATGCCAACAATTGATACAATTATGGTCGATGCGTAGACCAAACCAAAACAATCAGAGAGGCTCGGGGTGACCATTTCCAACAAACATCACCCCCAACCAACCTAAGAAAATTCACGGCCTGAGGATGATGTTATAACATGGGAGGGTTCACCCCACCATAATAATTTACATACATGGAATCATTAAAATCCAAAAACACCACCCATTAATTCTCGAAACCAAACATTCCCTTGATGAACACAATTGTGACCAAACTCAGAATTAGAATGGGTTCATTTATTCATGGGCCCAATCCACCTCCATGGAATATAAATGACTTATAAAACATAGTAAGAGAAGATAAGGCCTCTTGGATTGCAGTAAAAAAATCCCATCACACGACCCTAATGATGATGATCTTCCGAAGGATACAAGAATAGATCAAGGAAATGATAGACATTTCCATCCCAACACTAGGAACATAATCTGGACTGAGGTTCCCTAGACCCTTAGAAACCCTTGATTGTGCATGAGACTCACCTTGAGACTTGTATTTGGGGACCTTAAGGCTGAAGATCTCCTACCTCACAATTAGGAATTCATATCCCCCATTCTCCACCTCCTTCTTCCTCCTCATGATTCAAACGACTAAAATAGGAGAAAGTTTTAAAAGGGATTAAAGATGATTGCTTAGAATGATCAAACTATCCACAATAGTGGCACACAAGAGAACGGTTTGAAAAACTGGGTTCCAGAATCGATGAAGATGGTTTCTTAGAGACAGGTTCCACCAGCTTTCACTCCTTGACAGATGGGTAACCTCTATGAAATATGAGTAACATTAATCAAACCCAAAACTCTAATGATGATGAGACATCCCACCATTAGTAGTCTAGAATTGAACCCTAAAATTACTCTAAGATGATATGATGATTGAAACCCTCAGGAATTACAAAAAACCTAAAGGATTACTCTAATTCTACAAAACACACTACAACCTATAATGGACTTTTATTACCTTGATAGATAGGTAACACACACAAGAACGGAAAACTGGGCATGAATCCTTAGAAACCCTAGAGACCTTTCTGGGTGGTATACTCAAAACAACGCAAAAAACATGACTGTGATCAACATCAATACAAAGCTCAGTCAAGGAAAAAGTCCAATCCACACGTAATAAGCATAACAGACAAACATATGTAAAAACAAGTAAAATTTTCTTTTTCCAAAAACTGTCATTTCATTTAAATTTTTTTAAACTTTCTTTTAGAATATTGTTTACTATCACATGTACATTCATTCGATCACACTTACATCTTCTATGAAACAAGTTCCTCCTACGCACTCTCTGTAAACATGCATGCACATGTGACCTTACATAAAGAATACCAAGGATCGAACAATTCTTTCCCTTATCAATCCAAACACACATCAAAATTTTCTAAATCGAAACACATGTTCTTTAAAAACCCACGTCACCAATTTAAAAAAAAGAAACATTTTTTCATTTTTAACACACACTAACATCACTCATGATCAAAACAAAACACAAAAAACAACAACCCACTAGAATAAGGAACTAGTACATATGCCTTACCCGACGACATGGTGGTGAGACATGCCCTAATAAGGCATAGCACTAAGAGGAGATTGAGTCTGGAACAAGGACTTCACATGGGTCACCACCCATTTGAGACTGCAAAATGAACTGATTTTCATCCATTTTCATCACTCAATCCAAAACAACCCAAGAAAAAAGGCTCAAAACCTAGACTACCCCTGTTAACTTTGGTCACTCCACGATCGGTAGTGATTAGGAACCGACCCATAACCTATATCATAAGCCCTAAAAATCCTAATCTCTATCTACCAGACTTACCAAATATCAAGGGCCTCCTCTGATACCATTTTTTCACAAACAATCATGAGTCAACCCGTGACTGGTCACCTGAGCCTGTATGCAGCATGTCTCAAGGGGCGTTCCTGATCCCCCCAAAATGGAAACTAGTGTTGGACTTCAAAACTAAATAGGTGGGAATGATTTTTACCAAAAAAAAGAAAAATAATTAATGAAAACTAAACAAGTAAAATTAAAACTACTAGCGGCATAAAGGCAAGACTGTACATACCTCCATGTGACTTCTTGGTAACCCCAAACAAATAACAACCTGCCTCACTCTAGTAGTCAAAATAAGAACCTAAACGAATGTGAACCATTGAATACCTGCATTTTCAAATTACAAAATAGTCCAATAATACTATTTTGAACTATATTTATAAAAATAAGGTTTTCAAATATACAATGCATTTTAATAACTAAAAATCAAAATTCAATTTCCCTTAAAAATAAAAAACATCGAAAACAAATAAGGTGGGCCATGCAAAAACTTTTATGAAGCAGCTACATTGAAATCCTTTTTAAAACCAACCAAACATACAATTTTTTCTAAGAAAATACCAAAACCAAGATCATGATTATGATTCTACACAGTGCAAGGGAAATGTTACTAATTGTGCTTGTATAAAAGGATAACGGAAAACCTATGAACCCGAAGGACGACCAGAACATACTAATATATGTGAATCTATCCCCTGTATCATGCCACACAGGATAGAATCAAATCCCCTAATTCCCAACCACCATTACTCAGGTCAAACTGAGGGTCCTAATCCCATAGCAATAATCTCTATGGTCCAGCTACTATGGGCCACTAGAATGTACATGAACTTACACAACATAAATTTTTCTCAGTATTCCTCCTTTCTATACCAGGTTTTTGTTCTATGTTCACAATGTGGTGTGACACACAATAAAAAAACAATCCTCGCATCTAATAAAGCACACTATACAAATCTGGCACCACTCAACCACCTCATGGTTAGTCCCCTTCCTAAAAATTACCCAAATGAGTTCCTATTCCGATAACCCTCTTATCACATCATCGATAGCTAAGGTGAGGGACCTAACCAAATTGGATTTTCCCAAACATAAAATTTCAAGGATACCAAATGGGCCTCATTCAAATCTCACACATAAAACCTTTGATGAACATCCAATTTAAAATTCCAACTAGTACTTTAGCTTTACTATGATCAACCTTTTATTAAAACATTCAATAACCATTTCAAAACATCCCCATATACCATCTTTATATGAAAGTGTCCAAATGGTCCCTTAAGTCAAACGTTCTCCAATGGGGATCAAGTTATTTTTAAAACCAAATTAAAACACACCAAATGTTTTCAAAATACCAAATAGTCCACATCTTCTAAACACAAAAACCCAATCAATTAGAAAATTCCAAATAGGCCACATAATTTCAAACCACCCTCCAAAAACCATCCATTTCAATATTTTATAAAATAAAACACATGTTTCCAAATCAAGAAGATCTTTCAAAATCAAGTTCAAAACCACATCAAGGGAAAAACACATTATTTCACATATAAAACCAAAAAATTGTTCCAAACCAACACAACCAAATATTTTAAGAATGAAAACACCACTCACCCTTCCAAATTACCTTGAATGTTCAATTGACATTTCATCAAACACATTCACACAATCACACAATATCATAAACCATGTTTCATGTAAAATGGTATTGTTAATACAACCATTCAACTTCAAAATGTCATAGATAACTAAATAGAGGTACAATGGAGGTGGGTATAAAGTTAGTAAATTAATTTTAAATACAAATAATCAAATAAAAAGAAATTTACTGGAGAAATCTTGGATTTTCCTACCTCAAAATCAGGACCAATTTGACATTCAACTATTAATCAATTTATCACCAACAACTCAGAACTGCTCCACACACAACATAATACCTTCATATAAAGATATATATAAATATATATCCTTTATCCCAATTCATGTATCCCCTATTCCATGAGTTAATAATTGCATGGAATATATATATATATATATTATATTCATACATTAGTATATGCATTCACATACCATCAATGTTGGTCAAAACTCACAATAACTATTATAAGGTCTATAAAAACTCAGTGGAAAGGTTCAATGCACACCTAAATAAAATATTAAGAGACCAAAAAAACATTAATACCCTTAAATATTGATGATACCCCAAAAATAGGGTTTATAACGTTACACAAAACATTAGAATCATAGCGGAACGATTCCTCCGTGTAGCCAATGCGCTGCAATAACAACAAAAATAACTAAAAACATAGATTTAACCTAATCAAAATGATGAAGCAGTGCAACCCTCCCTACAGTGTGGAGGTGTGCTCAGACCTGGAAATACAACTAAGTGAGATTTCATATGAAATAATTATCAACATTGTAGATAGATTACCAGAACATCAAAAAACAATTACAACACTAAATTAAATGAGTTTATGATAATAAAAATCTCACCATGAATGGTGACAACAAACAAAATCATGAGGTAATATAAAACTCACCCCTCCAATAATGGCGGGTGGTCTGAAGTGATCCAAAATGCTTTGTCTTCGTCGGGGGTAGATGAAATGTAGTGCAACATGACCTGAGACACCATCTAAAAACCAGATGAGAGGATTCACGGCCCCGCCATAGGAAGGGAAAGGTGTTGCAAAATGGGTTCAGGTTTACATGGGAAGACCGCTGGATAGGGGGTGGCACCAAAATAGGATGTTTGGAAGGGATCTGGAGGTTTTGGATCGCCGAAAATGGTTCCAGATGGACTGTGGCGGCAATGAGGAGAAACAACAGGGGTGTGCCAGCCACGATGGGATGGATTGTGGCAGTTTTCCAGGAGGCCGGGAGGTGGGTGTCATGCAGTGGTCGTACAACAATGGCGAGGTGAATACATGGAGGTTGGTGGATGGTAGTGTCAAGGCAGAGGCAGGTGGTTGCGCGCAAGGAAACTAGGGGGGTGTTGTCGCATGTTGGAGAAAGAAAGTGGGGGAAAAGAGACCCCATGAGGGTTTTACTGCTAAAAAATAAATAAAAATAAATATTAAAACAAAATAAAATAAATAAAGATAAAATAAAATCAAAATAATACCTAAAAAAATGGGTTATAATAATAAGAATATTAATAAAAATATTAGTAAAATGAATTTAAAAATATTAATAAAAACAACAAAGAAATATTAATAATATCAAACATAATGATAATTAAAATGAAAAACCTATTATATTTAAATTGGAATAATAATAATAATAATAATTTATTTGTAAGGATATAGTTATAATTAACACAATATATTATTATTTAAAGAATAATGTAGCCACACGGTCACCCAGCTGGAATGCATGGTCACCACTAATGATGTGGTGTCTACAAACCTACCTGAAACCTATCAAAAATATTAAACATCAAAAAAATTTCAAACAAGGACTGAGAAGAGCGTAAAATATAGGGTGTATGAGGTCGAGGTATGACATTAAGGGATGAATGTAGAAAATAATCTCAAGTCACGTACATGTAAATAGAAAAACAAGTCCCCATACATAGAATATCTCATCCTCGTCTATGGTCAAATATGAAGTTGACTCACCACCTTCAATATTTCTCCCAAGTTCAGACAGTCATGGTCCCCCTTTTTTCCCTCCTAAATTTGGGTCAAATGTGTGGACTCCACTAAAACTTACATTCGTTTCATCCCCTCCTTTACCTCTTGAACCAAAACTTGCTTCTCATCTTGCATGTTCATTATTTTCATCTTTGAAAATGACTCCTGAACTACCTGAGTTATAGTTTTCCATCACAATTTTTTGGTAACACTATTTCTCATTGTATATGATTACAAAATGTCAAAAACCAATGATTGTGTATTATCATCCCACCTTAGATGTTGGAGATTCCAATATCTTTTTTGAAATATGTACTTTTAAATATTATTAAGGATATAAATAATAAATCATTTTCCCCAATAGATAATGTCAAAGACACTAAAAGGAATAAACCACTGCAGCAATCATTAGATCATGTATTGGGTAATTCCGTTCATGTGACATCAACTGTCAATACCCATATGCCACAACATGAAGCCCCTGCATCAACATATCTCTGACCCCTATCCTATAAGTTTCACAAAATATGGTTTACTACTCACCTGCCTCATGTAGGATCAAAATTTGTGCAAAATTAAAATTCATCTTCAACTCCTAGAAATTAGTCTTGCATGCTCAATACCATTACAAATTAATACATTTCAAGTTCAAGATTTAATGTTATGATTGAAAATGGGAAAAGTCATGAATGAACCACCAATAATATACTTTCAAACCTATAATTATATAGATATCAAAAACATTTTAGGGTCGCATCTGATGGTCTTGTAGTAGTATTAGATTGGGGATTCATGTTGATATTTTATGGCTACCACCTAGAGGAAGTTTTTTTATATTTTCCCCATCCTAAATACCCATTTAATTTTATTCCATTAACTTTTTGAGACATATATATATGTTCTATGTCCCCTTGATGGTTGTTCTAATGTTCTTTGGGGTAAATAGGGGTTTCAAACCGATTGGATCTATTTATGTTTGGGAAATCATAATCATTGAGTTTTTACTTTATGATCCCACATAATTTACCCCATTTTGAGTAGTGTTGGGATGATGTGGATTATATAAAATTTTCATTAGGTCCATTTCATGTAAAGGTAACTCTGGGTGTTTTTATGTACCTAGACCCTAACCCTGTTTCAGTTGAATATTGTCGTCTATGAAATAGAGAGGGACTATGTGTGAGTTACACGAATAGTATCCCTATAAGGTATTTAGATAGACACCATGTGGGTTACATGTCCATGTTATTGGTAGGTTCCATGTGTGTGGAAAAAACGATTTAGTTAATTTTTAAATAATATACGTAGGGAAATTATATAATGATTGGTCTATGGTACATGTCCTGGGAGGCCTATCTTAAGGTACATGTTGTGTGCATGAGTTATGTGGAATATACTCCCTCCATAAAAGTTTTTTAGTAGTTTTAAACCCTTGAGTTAATATGTTACTTTTATGTAGTTGATTATGATATTTTTCCTACGTATAACATGATGGTGGAACCATTATATTCTTTAGATTACTTCTATGATGTTATATGTAGTGAAAGAATTATCATGGTGAGGCCCTTCCCCATGTAAATAAATCCAATAGTAACTTAATAGAAAAATGAGGGATGATAGACATATATGGACTTTGAGAATTTTTATAGTATAAGTAATATCATGGTTATATAATGTGATTGGTGTCAGCATGGTGTAATCCCAAGTAAATAAGATCAGGTCACTAATAAAAAAGACTTACTGGTTCGGAGGGTGATGACCGGTCGAGGTTGGCCAGAGATATTGATATAGACCAATATTCATCTAATGTGACCTTCTTACATGTCTTTCCCTATTAGGATAGAGAATTCATATAATGTTAGAGGCTAGATCATGTAATGTGAAACTCTTGAGTGATGGGTTTTGACCCCTACTGTGGGTTTTTTTAAAGGGGACCCTACGTAGGGTACCCCACCCATTCAATTTAAAAGAACCTAGGTTGGGTGACATTATGGTTTAATAACATAAATGACCCCAATAATGGTATTTTTACTATTTACTAACCAATATGACCTTGTAGGTTCCCCTAGAATAGATCAACCCTTAGCGAGTGGGTTTTATGCATGGGATGAGGTCTTATTGGGTACAACCTTTGAACATGTAATTTTCACGTGATCCCAATGTGGATGAGATTATCATGATAGAATTGATAATTCATCTAGATAGTGTATTATTACTATTTTCCTTTATTATTATCTTTTAATATATCCAATTTCCCATGGTATCTAGGAATCACCTATTGGGATTTCCACTAATTTGATTTCTTGGGTTCCTAGGGAATCAAAAATTGAGATGGATGAGGCCCTTGGATGATAATAATGTATATGATATAGTCTTATTTTTTTCTAAGAGAACATGATAATTCTAAATAGAATCTGGAGATGGTAAATTCGATATAATCACAATTGTTAATAGCAGGTCCTTGTGATATTGCATATGTGGGAGTGTGCAGACAATAATTCATTGGATTTTTGGGTTCCTTTTATATAATGAGACCATTTGGAATGGTCAAGGTGCCTAGGATTATAATGGTGATACACTGGGTTTTTTTAATTCCTTTGAAATCAAGTATTAAAATATTTATATGATGCATCAAGTGGGATTATATCCCTATGAACGGATGTGGGACATCCCTAAGGTGACTGTTGGATCCCCCTAAACAATGCTTAAGATACCCCCAAGGATTGGGTGGACACACTACATAAAGATTTTCAATAGATCCACATGATATTGGATTACCATGTGAGTATACTTGGGATCTAAGGTGGAATTCAATTCAATTAATTGGGCCTCCCTAGAATCAGTCGTGCTTGGATGTTGAGGATTTCATAGTGCCTCCACTAATATGGAATCAGAAGTTGTCTTAACATCGAGAAAACCTATAACTAACAAGAGTTCAAGAATTTTGGAGTATTGATGTAGGATTCATAGAGATGCCTATGTTTTCACTGATCATCATAGTGGGGAAATGTGTATTGTTTCACGAGAGTGTGAGAATAGGTCACCCTTAGGTGATTCACATGCTCTGAGACACCTCGAAACTATCCAAAGAAGGTATTGGAGAGTGGCGTTTGGGCCCTAGGATTGATGATGGTTTTTGATCTCATCATAGTATATATGAATACACAATTAGGGAAGTAGTGATAATATGGTTGGAATGGTCCTAGTGGTGTTTTAAGAGACATATTATCACTAGATAATGTAGATAATTTGGTTAGTTTTATTCTAGTTATTTCCTTACTATGTTGGCTATATTGCATAAGCATGCACATATGATATAAGGCTATAAATTCACTAATGGTGGTGGACTAATGAGACTCATATCTGACACCCATATTCTCTTAAATTTTCATAGAGAGATTATGTGTACATTTATGTTGATATTATGGTCTAATGGATAGCATGGAATCCTAGGATTACATGATTGACCAACACCTCTCATGTAAAGACTTATTACTAGGTTAACGCAACATGAGAGTTACAGATATTAAGTATGTGCTGTTGATTTTATTAGGTATAAAAACATGTTGTATTCTATATAAATGTGCATTTATTTTTCTATAATCATACATTTGTGTGATTGGTTGTTTTTTCATTTTTCATGTTTTGAGTCTACCAGCCCATGTTTTTATATTTCATTTTTTCATAGCATGTTTAGTTTATGCATTATCTCAACATAATATAATATGGGGTTATTATATCCCCCAGTCAAATCCTATAACCCTACTTCTATTTGTTATACAACAACTATAATTATTGGTTAAGGAGAGATCATGTGGAATATTGGATTGGGAAACTAGTAGAGTTTATTCAAGAATGGGGAATTAAAAATGTTAATTCCCTGATGTCTTTAAATTTTTTATAAATCTATAAACTGTATACTCTTATGTGGATGATGTAAAAGTTATGATCTAATTATATAATCTTTATATTACACTAAAAAATCAAATTAAAAAACTTATTTCATGTTTATAGGTTGACGTCAAACCATCCATTTAAATGAACTCATGTATATATAATAAACCATTCTAGATTCTCCCTGTAACACCCCAAGATTTTATGAGATATATTATTTTTAATTTATTTGATTTATTCTATTATACACTACACCAAGATTAGCTTGTAATATAGGCAACACCGTATTATCTTTCAGTATATGCAACACTATTCTTGGCTCGTGTTACACACAAACTCAAATTCGTTTGGTGGAAATTATTCTACGCAACATTAAGTAGAGATTTTGTTTAATGTACAAATGAAATAAGTTTTGATTATGTTATACGCAAAACCAAATGGATATTTCACTACACGCATCCCTGACTTGGCTTGCATTACATGCAAACAAGACTTTTTTTGATTGCGTGTGTATTATGCAATACCATGTTTCCCTAAATGAGATATTATTATAATATTATTATGATCTAGACGTTTTGAATAGTAATGCCCACTTTTTGAAATTTTATATATTTTATCTTTCAAAATGGACTTCATTTTTGGATTCGTAATATCGAAATTATCCTAGGGTGAATTTTTGGTATTTTTCTGAAAACATTCAGTTTTTGATGAATAGTGAAAACACTCGGTTACTATTTAAAAACAGACTTTTTATTTAAATAATTATTTATTTTATTTAAATTTATTTTAGGTAAAAATTGATACATAATACCTATATAAGTTCAATGTAATTAATTTGAGTCATTTTATAATAATTTTAGATATATAAAAATTTTATTGAACATTTCATCGTCTTTTTCCCACCTCCTAGGAGAATTTGAAAATTTACATAAAACATAATTTTACCGCTTCTGTGAGTGGAATTTCAAAAATCCAAGAGACACGGTTAATATCAAGGAGTAAAATGTCGTTCAATAAGAGAAAAAATAATTTTTGGTGAATAGTAACTTTTTACATTTATTTACCATGGTTAAAAGTAAATAGGGTAATTAAGGGTAAAAATGATCTTATTATTAGCCTAACACATGACCTAATTCTATTGGATAACTGTAATTCGACCAAAAACAACCTTAGAAATTATATATTATGATTTAGGTCCACTTGGATTAGATTAGGTCATTTATTATTATTTTCTTTTAAGAAGAGTTAAAATAGTTAAAATCTATGTTTAATAAGTAAAACATTTTTAATATAGGGTTATACATAAGATAAATTAGACAATCCGTACTCCAAATGGACCAAATATTTTTTTTATTATAGATAATCCCCCTTTTAAGGGTTGAAGGGGAAACTGTACATGACCCGTAGGCCCAAGGCACAAGGCCCAACATGACCCGCAATACATGAAATGAAGGCCTAGAGGCATACCATGCCCATTACATGACCCGTAGGCCCAGCCCACTAGAACGGACCCTCCCCAACATCTTGCATCATTGATCGCCTTAGCTCCCCACCTTGAATTTCTAATCGGCAAGGATTGCCCCAAACAAAGTCGCACGGTGCCTGGTCCTGATGGTGGCTTCCATACCCTCTCATTCTTCCAATCCGGTTAGCTCTACATCTGGTGGCTGCTACTCCTGTTTCTCTGATCCTCTTCTGGGACCTGGTCTGTGTGCACTGGGCTACTCCATGGTCTACGTGACCCGAAGGCCCTATGGCCTGAAGGCCTTTGATGACCCATAGGCCCTGGAGAACCATAGGCCCAAACCGGTGGCCCAAAGGTCCAAACTGGGTGAATAGTTCTAGCTGCTACAGTACCTAACAGTTAATGCTACAGTAACTACTACAGTACTTCAGTAACCCGGAAATTCGCCTCCACCCGGTTTTGAACCCAGGTCTCTTGGATGCCAAGTAGGAGCCCTTACCACTCGGGTACGTGCTCGTTGTCATAGGATAAATTAGACTATAAATATTCATTAGAATGATAAAAATATTTCTTACATAATTGTATTTTAGTTTTAATTTTTAGACATTAAATAATTTAATTTATTTATGACACAATGATGATGCAATAATTACCTTATTAATGAAATACTAACATAATTGATGTTATAAATACCCAAATAAATGTAATTTGATACTTCTTATAAATTCCAATAATTTTTTGGTTAATTTGATATGTTAGTATTTATTTAATTATCTTTTTTCGAACAAATCATGCTTTTATGATTTTTACAAAAATCAATTACCAAATAGTGTAAAAAAATGACATAAAATAGTTTTTAAAACAAATATTATATTATTAATTATTAGTCTATTCATAAAAATATAAGGTTCATCCAAATGTCTTATATATGTTTATATATATTACTAATTAACCACATGGGGTTCGTTTGTCTTGTTATAGTACATTTATTAACCATATAGTGTAAGAAAACAAGAAGACACGGTAAAAGTTAAATTATTTAACTTAGAGATAAATCTAAATCATATGGTTAAAATAGTCACCTAAACTTGTCTAAAACCTACTGGTTGAGAGGATTTCGACCCATCCCCACTTTATCTTCGAAATAAATCAATTTGGATCTATTATAAACCGAAAATGACTTTATTATAAAATAAGATTTTATGTTTTTTCTAAGGTGCCCCTCTCCTCACTTATAAAAGGGCACCTCCTCCCTCTTCTCTTTACAAACTTTTGAGCTTTCAAGCTTGGAAAAACCCTGCTCATTTCTATTCTCAACATCCCTAGAAACATTATAGAGGTTCTTGTCTCCTCAAAAGACCAACTCTAGTTCATTAAGAGGAATCTTAAAAGAGGTGCATCGAAGAAGAGGTAATCTCTTATATCGATTATTTCAAGTTTCATTCTTCTTCAACTTCTTGTTCTTTCGTTGTTTCATTATAAAGTAATAGAATAAGTATCTATAATATACAGATATGTTAATATAAATATGAAACAACCCCACTTCACCTTCTATCCATTCTACAGAAAACAAAATCACCGTGCGTGCGTAAGTACGAAATACACTCTCCACGTCGTGGTGTAATCTGTTTTTCCACCACCACCTTACATGGATGGGTATAATGGTGTAAAGAATAAATCTATATGGATATTATAACATCATACTGATTATGAGATATTATATCATCCACTTCAATTCCATTCAATAATTATGGGAATGATATCATCGCTCGTGCGTACGTACGGATTACCGTCTCCACGAAGTGATGAGATTAAATCTCCATGTTAACCATTAAAGAACGATTATAAAGTATATATAATGAATAATAATGGTATATATAACATAATAATGCTACTTAATTTATGTACATGTTATTTACTTAATTCCATTCAATTCAATAAGGAAAGGAAAACAACGTTCATGCGTATGTACGGCCTATCGTCTCCATGAACGGTGTGTTTCATTTCACTTATCTATCTATTATATATATATATATTCTGAATATATATGATATATAAGTCATGTTTTATATTCTGTAAGTTAGTAAATCATGATATAATTAATAATAATATCAATAACAATAAGTCCAAACATGTACGATAAATGAAATGATTTTACCAAAAACGCTTCTTTAACATTGAATTTACAAAAGAACAGGTAATATAAAGTCATAAGTGAACCATATATGATATCATAACAATGAATATGATTCTGTAATTATTAAATGACATTATTTAAATAATTATATAGGAGTTTTGGATACATAGGAAGCATATGAGACATACGGTAAGGGATAGCTTTTCTAATCTTGTTTTTATCCGAGATTGTTTATTCGTAAGTATTTTCTGTTGTTATATTTATCATCCATGTCCATGTTTTCTAAAAATGGTTTCATGTATGTTTAAAGTCATTTTTACCCATTTCGACTTTTTCTATATGGTATGTAGGGAATCTTTCTTTTGTTTACCATTCGAGGTACTTTTTGACTTTTCCAGCAAAAGTATGAGGATAATGTTTTTTTAGCATATACGGAATGAATAGATTTTTATAGTTTTATAACACCTTATTTTCATGAAGATTAATATACAAGATTTCAAGACTATTTAAAAAAAATACTCTTCTTTTAAAATTTCATGGCATTTTGTGAAAAGAAAATGATTTTGAATAAGAATGGATATTTTCCTTAAGAATTTATTTCAAGTGTTTTATCAAAATAATTTTCCATCTAAGATGACATTATTTAGTATGATTCTGTTTCAGGTATAATGTCTCTATTATTTACATGGTGTGATTATTCTAATGAAGAAATAATATCCATTGTTTATATGGATTATTTTAGGATGGGATGATGTTTATGAAACCCATTTTATTCATTGGGTTATGATGAATGATTTATGTTTATTATGTGGCACAAGTAAGAATGATTTTATTATGAGATGGGTTGGACATATATCTCCCTTCAATGCATTGGGTAAAGATTTATATCTAATGAGATAGACATGGCTGGAATGGTAAGTTAATCTGGTTTAGTGTTACAGGAATGAAACAAGGAGTGAAATCGATTCAGAAAGGGACTTCTTCCACTAAGATGGTCTTCGAAGCAATGCCTTGGCTACTATGGAAATCATATCATGTGCTTTATGGTTTTAAATAATTAAATTTTATATTCCCATGCTATTATATCATGATTAATGTTCCTTTATGACCTATGCCTTATGTACAGCCAAGGTTTTTTTCACAACTCAAAATTTTGATGTGTAAACTTTATGTTCATGTTTTGAAGTTCAAATGTATATGGTTTGTTTTATTTTCTCCATGATTACCCTTAATGAGAATTTGAGCTCACCATTTATATTTTTTCTTTTCCTAGGGATATAAAGAAAGGCTTTAGGTAAGAAAAAAAGGGAAGATCTTTATAGGAGATGTTGAATATCTTTCACCACGATTGGAAGATTATGTTCCGAGTTTTGAAAGACACTAAACTATTACGGTCCATGTGTGTTTGTTTTTGTTATGTATTAAGTATTCTGAAAAAGTAATGTAATTTCCATGTATGTCAAGCTTTGGGTCTCTATAGTTGGTATTAGAGGTGGTACCCAGGCTTAAGTGTGGTGCACTGCCTGGGTTGAGATGTAGGTCCCACAAAGAGGATGTTGTGCTTTAAAGGGAGGGTGATTGTAACAACCCCAACTGATAAAGGGTTAAATGAATAAATGATATGACTCATGTGAGACATAAGTCAGTATTGTTTAAGGCTATAATTTTTTTTATATTATTCATGGAATGTTATAATAATGTATTTTTAGAAAGACGATAACCAGCAGGACGGGCGACAACTCGTCGCGTCAGACAAGGCTGTGGGAATCGCAACCACAACCGAAGTGAGACATGCCTTTATCACCTACCACTGTCCTACAATAAGTCCCTGGTTAGTAGAAACTAGTTTTATTATATTATGCGGTATGATATATGAAATACAAGTCCATTTTAGGAACCATATATGATTAATCTCACTATAGATGGACTTATGTATTTTTGATAACTTTTTCTAACCTTTTGTTTGAGACAAATGGAATGACCCATCATTCTATAACATGATCTACTAACACTTCAGAAATGAAAAATTAAACTTCATTTCTTTAAGATATGAAGTGGAAATTGTCCAAGGAATGACCAGTGATGATATTGTACCAAAATCAAGAAATTATTTCTTCTAATTCCAATTTCTTCAACTTTATGGAAATGATCTTGAAAACCAAAAATGTTGTCCTAGTGCCCTTATATCTAATGAATTAGATGGTACCTTAGATCATAAAAAATTTATGGCTTTGTGATTTTTGGGTTTTTCATAGACATTTCCTCTACCACTCTTCATCAGAAGTTGATGGTTATATTTCTCTTCCATATCCATATTTTCACCTATGTTGTCCTATGTGGAAACCCAGTGATGAGTTACTTTGGGTGACTGTTATGATTCTAAGTTCCCCTTTTAAAATGAAGTTTTAGTATTCCTTTATATGATGTGGGTTTCTATGAAAGAAAATTTCAAGTATTAAACCATTTATAACCCCGAAGAATTTTGTGGGCAAAATTCATTTTAAGGGGGGTAGAATGTAACACCCCAAGATTTGATGAGAAATATTATTTTTAGTTTCTTTGATTTATTCTTTTATAAACTACACCAAGATTAGATTTTACTATATGGAACACTGTATTAGCTTGCAGTATACGCAATAATATTCTTGGCACGTGTTACACACAAATTCAAGTTCGTTTTGTGGAAATTATTCTACGCAACATTAAGTATAGATTTTGTTTAATGTATAAATTAAATAAGTTTTGATTATGTTATAAACAACACCAAACAGAGCTTTCACTACACGCAGCCCTGACTTGGCTTGCATTACATGCAATCAAGACCTTCTTCGGCAGCGTGTGTAGTACTCAATACCATGTTTCACTAAACGAGATATTATTATAATATTATTATGAATTAGCCATTATGAATATTAATACCCACATTTTTAAATTTTATAAATTTTATCATTCAAAATGGACTTCATTTTTGGATTCAAAGTATTGAAATTATCCTAGGGAGAATTTTTGGTATTTTTCTGAAAACATTCAATTTTTGATGAATAGTGAAAACACTAGGTTACTATTTAAAAACCGACTTTTTATTTAAATAATTTTTTATTTTATTTAAATTTACTTTAGGTACAAATTGATACATAATACCTATATATGTTCAATGTAATTAATTTGAGTCATTTTATAATAATTTTAGATATATAAAAATTTTATTGAACTTTTCATCATCTTTTACCCATCTCCTAGGAGAATTTAAATATTTACATAAAACATAATTTTACCGATTCTATGAGTGGAATTTCAAAAATTCTAGAGACACGTTTAATACCAAGGAGTAAAATTTGGTTCAATAAGATAAAAATAATTTATGGTGAATAGTAACTTTTTACTTTTATTTAACACGGTTAAAAGTAAATAGGGTAATTAAGGGTAAAAATGGTATTATTATTACCCTAACACATGTACTAATTCTATTGGATAAGTTTAATTTCATGAAAAACAATCATATAAATTAAATAGTATCATTTAGGTTCACTTGGATTAGATTTGGACATTTATTATTATTTTATTTAAAGAAGAGTTAAAATAATTAAAATCAAAGTTTAATAACTAAAACATTGTTAATATAGGGTTATACATAATATAAATTAGACTATAAATATTAATTATAAAGATAAAAATATTTCCTACATAATTGTATTTTATTTATAATTTTTAGACATTAAATAATTTAATTTATTTACGACACAATGATGATGCAGTAATTAACTTATTAATGACATATTAACATAATTGATGTTATAAATACCCAAATAAATGTAATTTGAGACTTTTTATAAATTACACTAATTTTTTAGGTTACTATGACATGTTAGTATTGATTCAATTAACATTTTCCGAACAAATAATGCTTTAATAATTTTCACAAAAATCAATTACCAAATAGTGTCAAAATTGACATAAATTGGTTTTAAAACAAATATTATATTATTAATTGTTATTATATTATAAAAAATCTAAGGTTCGGCCAAATGTATTATATAATGTTATATATATTAATAATTAACCACTTGGGGTTCGTTTGTCTTGTTATAGTAGGTTTATTAACCTTATAGTGTAAGAAAACATGAAGACACGGTAAAAGTTACATTATTTAACTTAGAGTTAAATCTAAATGATAAGGTTAAAATAGTAACCTAAACATGTCTAAATCCTATTGGTTGAGAGTATTTAGACCCATCCTCACTTTTGCATCTAAATAAATCAATTTGGATCTATTATAAACCTAATTTTACTTTATTATAAAATAATATTATAAATTATTCCTAAGGTGCCCTTCTGCTCCCTTATAAAAGGGAACCTCTTTCCTCTTCTCTTTACACAATTTTCAGATTTAATGATCGGCCAAACCCTCCCCATTTACCATCTCAACTTCCCTATAAACATCATAGAGGTTATGGTCTCCTCAAAAGGCCAACTCTAGTGCATTAAGAGGAATCTTAGAAGCGGTGTGTCGCAGAAGAGGTAATCTCTTATACCGATTCTTTTGTGTTTCTTTCTTATTCAACTTATTTTTCTTTAGTTTTTTCATTATAAAGTAATAAAATAATTATCTATAATATACTTATATGTTAATATAAATATTAAACAACCCCACTTCACCTTCTATCCATCCTATGGAAAATGAAATCACCGCGCGTGCGTACGTACAAAATACCGTCTCCACATTGTGGTGTAATCTGTTTTTCCACCACAACCTTAATTGGATGGGTATAATGGTGTAAATATTAAATATATATGGATATTTTAACATCATACTGATTATGTGATATTATATCATCCACTCAAATTCCATTCAATAATTATGGGTACGATATCGTCACTCGTGCATACGTACGGATTACCGTCTCCACGACGCGATGTGATTCAATTCCCATGTTAACCATTAAAGAATGATTATAAAGTGTATATATAATGAATAATAAATGTATATATAACATAATAATGATACTTTATTTATGTATATGTTATTTACTTACTTCCATTCATTTCAATAAAGAATGGAAAATAGCGTTCATTTGTACATACGGCCCACCGTCTCTAGGAACGGCGTGTTTCATTTCACTAATCTAACTATTATATATATATATACATAATATATATGATATATAAGTCATGTTTTACATTATGGAAGTTAGTAAATCATGATATAAGTAATAATAATATCAAGAACAACAAGTCCAAACACGTACGATAAATGAAACGATTTAACCAAAAACGCTGCTTTAACATGAAATTTACAAAAGAACGGGTAATATAAATTCATAAGTGGACCATATATGATATCATAACAATGAATATTATTCTTTAATAATTCAATGAAATTATTTAAATCATTATACAGGAGGTTTGGATACATACGAAGAATATCAAACATAAGGTAAGGGATAACTTTTCCAATCTTGTTTTTATCCGAGATGGTTTATTCGTAAGTATTGACTGGGGCTATATTTATCATCCATGTCCCTGTTTTCTAAAAATGGATTCATGTATTTTTAAAGTCCTTTATACCAATTTTTGACTTTTTCTACATGGTATGTAAGGATTTTGTTCTTTTGTTTACCATATGAGGTACTTTTTGACTTTTCCAGCAAATGTATAAGGAGAATGTATTTTTAACATATACGGCATGAATGGATTTTTACGGTTTTATAATGCCTTATTTTCATGAAGCATACTCTACAAGATTTCATGAATATTTTCAAAAATATCCCCTTCTATTAAAATTTCATGGAATTTTGTGAAAAGAAAATGATTTTGAATAATAAAGGATATGTTCCCCAAGAATTTATTTCAAGTGTTTTATCAAAACAATTTCCCATATAAGATGACATTATTTAATATGATTATGTTTCAAGTATAATGTCTATATTATTTACATGTTTTGATTCTTCTTATGATGAAATGATGTCCTTTGTTTTATAAGGATTATGTTATGATGGGTTGATGTTTATTAAACACATTTTATTCATTGGGTTATGATGAATGATTTACATCTATTTTGTGGCACAAGTAAGAATGATTTCATTTTGAGATGGTAGGGACTTATATATCCCTCCAATTCATTGGGTAGCGATTTGTATCTCATGATATAGACATGTCTGGAACGGTAAGTTAATCTGGTTCAGTGTTATAGGACTGAAACGATGATTGAAATCGATTCCGAAAGAGATTTTGTCCACTACGATGGTATTGGCAGCAATGCCTTGGCTACTATGGAAATCATATCATGTGCTTAATGGTTTTCCACAATTAAATGTTTTATTCCTAGGATATTTTATCATGATTAATTTCCTTTATTACATATTCCTTACGTATAGCCAAGATTTATTTCACAACTCAAGATTTTGATGTGTAAACTTTATGTTCATGTTTTGAAGTTCAAATATATATGGTTTGTTTTATTTTCTCCATGCCTAACCTTACTGAGAATTTGAGCTCACCATTTATATGTTTTCTTTTCCACAGGATATAAATAATGGTTTTAGGTAAGAATAAAGGGGAAGATCATTATGGGAGATGCTGAAGATCTTTCACCACGATTAGAAAATTATGTTCTGAGTTTCCAATGACACTAAACCTTTACGGTCCTTGTATGTTTGTTTTAGTTATGTATTAATTATTCCTCAAAAGTAATGTAATGTACATGTACGTAAAGCATTTGGTATCGACACTCCCTTTATAACCATTTCCAAAAAACGTTGTCTAATGATGCTAGTTATTTTATAAATCAATTTTTTACCCTAATAATATATTTTCATAATCAACCCATTTTTACCAATTCTATGATTTTCTAAAACTACCCAATTGAAAAACATAAGATGAATAATGGAAATCATCATTTATATCCTACTCATAAAAAACTACTAGACCCTAACAAAATCTATCACCATATAGTATAACAAAATAATAAAATCAAAATCTGTAGGATACCTCCACCACACTACAATGGAAATCAATGTAAACCTAGATCTGTATATCAAGGATGAGACCACATTATTAAAGTGTAAATTCATTTTATATCTCTTATATTGAATACCAACATAAACCTAAATGTCATTCAAATATAAAACATGCTTATACGTTAAAAATGCAAATATATTTGATTATAATACGCAGTATCAAACCATTTTTAACATTCAAAAATCCCTAACCAGTTAAATAAATTTATGTATTTTATTTGAAAAATAAATCCTTGAATTATAGTATTTCAATCACTAATATTGGATCTTCCGAACAACCATATTATATTTAATTATTATTTATTCCTCCACCAAAAAATCACTCTTAAGGATAATTTTTCATCAATTTTAATGTATATGCCATTTATTTACGTGATATTTGATTTGTAAGATTTAAAAAATTTATGTAAACAACACTATTCTATCGATCATGGCTAGATTCTATGGTTAACTTGGGGATATTTATATTCTAAATATAATCAGTCTAAAAAGAGAGGCAATAATCTCTATTTTAGGAAAGTGATAGAAGATTTTGTGTCCATTATTATGTATAATAACATCATAGATATTGGGTACTCGTGTGATAGTTTCACAATTTGTTATAATAGTGGTGTTAGTCGTCACATATATTTCCATTTGGATGATATTTGGATCCTAAAAATGGTTTGTTTCTTTTCCCCACAAGATAGTTGTTCACTTGGAATTATCTCTATTCGGCCACCCGCCTCTTTGGATTCATCTCAAAACCACTATTAGTAGAATCCGGAGTTTAATTTACTATAAACTTTGTACATATGGAAATGATTTCTTTTAATTAGTTCATGATTCATGGGAGGCCCCAATTCATGTGAATAATTGGGTTGTTCTTTGAATAAGATAATATATAGTATGGATGTACTATTATAGTGGAGTAGTGGTACGCCAAGTGATTATTTGAGTATGGAGTATCATAACTCATATACCATTAACATCAACTCCAACATAAAAAAATTAGATAATAATTTTTTACCTTATGATCAGTTGACAATGCCACATGGATAATAGACTTCTTAGAGTAGAAAATTTTTCTAGAGATTGATCTAGAGCACTATTTCCAAGAGAAGTAAATAGAAACAAAACTCTTTTCATACATGTGTTTAAAAAAATTGTCATTTAGATATCATTATCTATGTTGGTTACAACATAAATTATGTTGATGTTTTATCCCATCTTGAAGTGTATCATTCTTACTTATATGTCATTGGCAGTTGGATGATAGAGAAGGGGTTTATCCTTTAGAAGAATATTTTGAATTTTTTTTCAGAAATATCTCTTGTTAGAAAAAATATTAATGTAATTTTTTATTAAAACCCCATCAGGTGGATATTAAAATTTTTGAGTCAATAAGACTTCAATACTTTGAAATATATATTTTTATATTAAATTTAAATTTTTTATTGCATTCAATTCATAAAACATCGGGTTTAATGAAAAAAAGATACTCTATTAAAATAATATTTAAGCAAAACATATATACCGAATATATTAAATTGGTTTTTATTAATAGGACTAAAAAAATTATGAAAAATATATAGTTTAAAAACATACATATTTTCTCTATTGATTCTAAATGAAAATATTATTCATTTGGATAAAAAAGATATGTTTTTTCAATGCTTTATTTTTTTCATAAATGTTGTTTAGTCAGACCTAACTCACATTGTTTAAAAATAATTTTTACCAAATTCATAAAATGAAAATACTTTTTAATATCATCATATCAAAATTATCTTAGCATTAATTTTTGATATTTTTATGAAATGTTTCGGTTTTATATGTCTCATGAAAAATAAATAATTTAAATTTAAATAATATATGGGTAAAATGACCTAAGACTATGTTTAAAATATATTTTTGTTAAATATTTAAACCATATCATGTTTAAGAGTCTATAATACAACATTATAGACACTTTTTTCATGTGCAAAAATCTGGGTACACTTTTTTGTTTTAAAATTTTACAATTATGCCACTCACCTCACTTCTAAAAGGTCACTCACTCTTCTCTCATATTCACAACATAAAAACATTTTTACTCAGTCAATCAAAATAAATATAACATCCATGTTCAATCACATCATCCTATAAGCCTTATTATTTGTATAAATATATCCGAGGATGTCTTTTAATTCATACCTATGGAGTTAACCCGACAAAGCGGTAGAGTATTTTAGTGAGAGTTTTTATTTTTATTTTCCTACACATAATCTAAATATTATTACAAAAAAAAATTAATATTAAATTTTGAATATTCCAAACACATTGATATTTTAAAATAACATTAATTATCTAAAACCATCCCGACTTCCATAAAATTAGTTACAAATTTATCATACATGTGTATGGGGGACTACCATCTCGTGAGCCAATACCATTCGTTTTCTCATCAGCACATATCATGGTTAGGTATGATGATGGATATGAAAAATATATATGATATTTATAAAATAGATATACCTATATACTCATTATATAAAATATACCATTTTTATTTCAATTGTGGTGTGGATACGATAACATCTCAATTTTATACAGTGGACTACTGCCTCGGGACGTGATGTGATTTATCATTCACTAACGCTTTACATGAAAGTTGATAAGGATGAATTTATTAATTATATGTGGTATAAATATAATAATTATGAAATTAGTGACATATATATCATTCAAAAATATAATATTTTTTTCTTCATACATTTCCACTAACTAGGAGATGATAATGTCATTTGTTTACGTGTGGACTACCGCCTGCACAAAGTGATGTGACTATATTTTCATCACCCTGGAATAGGGATGAAATAAATATGTATATTTATATAAATAATATTTTGTTTTTAAATTATTATCATTATTTAAGGAGAAAATATTCTATACCATCATTCCATAATGATCGTTGAAAAATGGAAATGTTACTCAAGTGTATGTATGGTCTACCATACCTTGGATTATCGCATACATAGTTTTTCGAAACCCTATTTCATTACTTGTATAAAAATTATAATTGAATTTTTAATATGATAACAATTTCATGATTATTATTTTTTATATGTTTAAATAATGAAATTTACATTACAGTCACCTATTTTTTCCATTTTTGACACATAAGTATATTATATCCAAAACATCTGATGTAAACATAAATTAAAAAGTACTTGTATATAACATGGTAATGATATAATGAAAAGAAATGATAAAACTTAAATTTTTTCTTATGAGAGTAGATAAATGTATAAATTTATATATTGAATACGATAAAGAACATATATGATGTGTAAGACTCATTTTAAGGGACTTTGTCTCAATTTCCCGTCATTGAGGCATATTATAGTGTTACAAAACTAATTTATTTTAATTGTTGTATTTTACCATGATGAAATTCAATATCCTAATTTATGGAATTATAATTTCAATTTGAATTATTTCATCCATGGGGATTTAAATTGAAAATATCTATGTGGTAAAAGTTTTTGTAAAATATCAATTTATTTTGTGATTGTTAAATTTATCCTAAAACAATCACCTTTATATGATAATTTTTCATTGGAAATTATAATTATCTTAAATATTCATAGTATTTTATGATGGATATGACAATTTCTTAGACTATATAACATTATTACATATGTTTTTATTTCTATTGTTATTTGATTAAATGGTGAAATATTTATAAATTTTTATCCTTTACTCTATATGAAAATTTGATGATAAATTATGTTGATTAATGAATTAAATAGATTGTTTGATGTTTTTGGTAAGATTTGGAAATGTATATATAGGTAGTATCTAGTTATAGATAGTCTATTTATGCATCAATGTGTCTCATTAGACAAATTATTAGGACAAATTAAACTTGTTTCTACATATACCATTAAACTATCTTGAGTAATGATCATGTTGGTAGATTTATCATAATGCCTGATATCATGAAGTCAGATAATTGCTCAGATCATTCAATGAGAATTTAGTAATTTTTATTTTCCATGTTATTTTTTCAATTATATTATCACTATATGCATTTCATTATCAAATTTATGATTAAATAGCAGGTGTGTTTAGATATTTTCCTTCCATTGTAATAAAACCATACTGAGCATTGGGGCTCACACATATTTTTTTTCCTTTCACCGAGTTAGAGTATTAATCCTTTGAATGAATTTCTAGGATGGTGATACTTTTCTTTTTTTAGGTTTTATTTAGTATTACCAATTTATTATGGGTACCATGAATATGTCTAGTTCTATAAAACTATTAAACTGATCAGTCCTTTGGAAATTTAACAATTCTATATATTCTTCTGTAATAAATCAGACAGTTGGTCCAAGATACTAGTTTCAGGGTTGATATAGATGGTATCAAAAGAATCTTAGTATAAATATTTGCTACTATATTAGAGAAAACATAGATTATAGATGACAAAAATGATATAATTTTAGGATAAGTATAGAATAACATCACTCATATTAGTAAGGAAGAGATGATTTTGTTTTCCTAATAATAAATCTTTTTTTGGTACTAAATGTAAACATGGTTATGAAACAGAGGTTAAATCGGGTAATAATTCTTAAAATGACGCATTGTAAATCACCCAATCAACACCCAATTAATAAAATGGGACTTAATATGATCTCAGTTTAACCCTCCAAGTAAATATTTTTAGGGTAATTCCCATTATCATTAGAAACCATTATGAAGGATTTGAAAAAAAAATATTTTCACAATAAAACGAATGGTTATGATTCCATGATTAAAAATTACAAAAAATAAATTTTTGAAAAATGTTATGATATATTTATAGTTATAAATTATGATTTAATATTAATTATTATATAATTTAATACATTTTTAGATATTGTTTAAAAATTATGAATGGGAGGAAGAAGGGTATCAAAACTCATCTGAAATATAGATATTTCCCAACTGAGAAATACAATACATCTTGTAATGGAACTCAGATAATTATTTTTATATTAGGTAAACCTCATCATATTATGAACAATAACCTTTCTCAGATGGAGAAACACAATAAAAAACAATCTTCCCCTATGTTTGATTGCTTTATGAGATAGAATCCCTCATAATTTTGTTGTAATACTTATTTAATGGAAGATGAGGAATAGAATAAATATCAAGATAATACATTTATGTTTTTAGGATGTGGTGAAAATAAATAGGTTATAGTTACAATGTATTTTCTCAATGGTGATGTTGATCAATGGTGGACATTAATCCAGAATACCAAAGAGGAATAGGAAATAGAACTCATGGAATGAAAATATTTTAGGGAGACAATCTTTGAAAACTATTTTCCATTTGAGAAATAATCCAAAACGAACAGATATCTCCATATCATAATGAAAAAGGATGAAGAATGTGTTGTAGAGTATGGGTATACTGTTACAATTTTAGAGGGTTTTGATACGGATTACATATGAAACATGGAGTGTATAAATGACCATTTATTTGAAGGTTATAAAGAAATTATTTAAAGGGAAACAGTCTCTATTTATTCATATGATGAATTTTTTTCTCAAAATAGATAAATAATTATCTATATCATACATATTTAAGGGAAATAAATTGAGTAACAGGTATTACGAACACAATGAAAAAATTATTGTGTCAAAGAACATGAATAGAATATAGTGATTTCAATCTTTTAAAATATATAGAATTAATCTCACTGTGAGATTGTTTAAGGGGTTGGGAGTTTTTAATATGTTTGTTGATAAGGTTCATTAGGAAAAAGAATTATAAGGGACTAATGAAAAAACTTTTATTCAATTTTAAAATTGTACGGAGATGGATAATTATGAAACTAATTTCCCCAACCATCAATGGAATCCACCATATAAGAGGATACTGGGAAATGACCAATCTTATGTGACCATTACTATTGGGGTGGATGTACTCAATGATATGTTGTTTTTTACATTATTCCTATATTCAAGACTATATAATTAATTATTTGATTATATATTTTCTCAAAAATTTATATATACTATTTTTTACAAAAAAATATGACATTTACCTTTTAATTTAACAATGGTGTTTTAAGCCAACCCTCAAAGGGGAAGTATCACTATAAAAAAGATGTGTCAAGTTATACCCATTATAACACATAACCATGATTTATTTTCTTACCTTATTATCATACATATGGTAGACATTGATATAATCTTTGTTATGGAATATAATTCCAAATTTGATGTAAATTTACTTTAAGAAAAATGAAATTATTATTTTTGATATATTTCTAGACTTCCTTATCACTAATTAATGACATCTTCATCGTTGTAAATTCTAAATCCATCCCTAGAATAACTAATAAATGAAATTATTTGGGAAGAATAAAAAATCTAGGTATAGAGAGTGTAGTTATCAAATTTAGGATATTACTATTGTATAAAAAATCCTTGATGTATTTCTGGAGGAAATACCTAGACATTCCCCATAGTAGGAAGAGAATTTTTCAATTGAATTAACCCTTAATGACAATATAATATAAAATCCTCCCTTTATAATATAAATTACTCAATTAGAGGAGTTATATAAACAACTACATAGGTTAAAGGATATGAGATTTATTCTCACTATTATTTCATTATAGAGATCCCCTAATCAATTTGTTCAGGAAAAAATATGGATCAATGATGGTATGAATTGATTATAAGGAAATAAGTTATATTAAATAAAAAAAATACTATGAACCTCTATTTTATGACTTACTCAATCATATTCATGCAGTATAATAATATTCAAAAATTTATCTTTGTTATGGGTATCATCAATTGTGGGTAACGAAAGAATACATTTTGAAGAAAACATTCAAAATGAGGTATGGTCGTTATGAGTTTATAGTAATTCCATTTGTATATACCCATGATTCTTCTTTTTTTCATGTATCTAATGAATAGAGTATTCAATGAATATCTGGATAATATCATTTTATTCATTGGAGATATTTTTTTATTCTAGAGGCTGTTATGACCATCATAATCACATGTATAAAACTCTTGATACCCATCTAAGGTAGGAGTTTTATGGTTAATTTATTAAGTTGTATTTTTGGATTCAATAATTTTATATTGTTGGGAATATTTTATCCATTGATGGAATCTTTGTTGATCATTCAAAGTCCAAGGGATTTGGAGAATGGATTATTCCAACAAACATAACTGAGGTACTAGTTTCAATAGATTGGAAATGTACTACATGTGATTTATTCAAAACATTAACTGATTGGATAACCAATTAACAAAACATACACATAATGTGGTTATATTTTATTGGATAAATAAATGTGTAGAATGTTTCTATAAAAAAATAGGAAATTTTTCAATGAACCAATTTTTACACTTCCATTATGAAATTATGGTATTTTTAAATATAGTGATGCATTGAATAGAGGACATATATATTTCCTAATAAAAAATAGTAATTTTATTTCATATGAATCAAGGGAATTGATGGATCGTGAAGAGAACTATCCAACCTAATATCTTTAGTTTTTAAATGTAATATTTTCATTGAAGATATGGATACATTATAATAATGGTCCAATATTTGTGATATAAACTGATCATAAAATCCTAAAATATATAACTTTAATGGAATGAACAACACGAGGAAGTGTAAATAGATCATGTTAAATAGGTATTATGATTTCAAAACACACTAACAACTAGGGAATAGAAAATAAGGTAGCATATGCACTAATTATGAAATATGATTGATTTTTGACATAAATTGGGATTTAGAGAGAATATATGTTTTGAATTTATTAGAGATGGATGTAGGAATTATTAAGAAGGGGGATATATCACTCATTTTTCAAAGGATTGAGTATCTATATTTATTAGAAATTATATATATCACTCAATATGATAGTGAGAACATTGATAAAAAAATTAAAACTATGTATGATGGGAAATTATTAGATATAATTTTTGTAGATGGTATTTTATAATTTGGAAAGCGAATATGTGTTCCATATATACATGATGTAAAAATGTAATTTTTGGATGATTCTCAGAGCATAAATTTCCCTATTCACTCTAGTAGCACCATGATTTATAGGTATTTGAGGGAACATTTTTTGTTGGATAACATGTAGTGGGAGATTTCTGATTATGTTTTAAAATATTTGGTTTTTCAACAATTGGAAGATATAAGAAAACTTCATTGTGAAGTCATGCAACCTCTTCCTCGTCATATATATAAATTATATGACATTACTAAAATCGTTGTTTCAGTACATCCTAGGACTAATGTAATGAATGATTCAATATGGTTTATCATTGATTGCCTAAAAATATTTTCATATTTCCTCAATATAATAGAACATTAAAATATGTAACAACTTGATTGGTTTTGTATTAATTAATTTGTATTAAATCATGGTTATCCACTGTTAATATTGTTTTATAATGATTCCCACTTTACATCCTAATTCTGAAAGATTTTTAAAAGGCTCTTCATATTGAGATTCATTTGAGAGCATCCTACTATCCTCAAACTATTGTAAATTTCAAAAAGGACTATATAAAACGTGGTGTAGATTTTGAGGTCATTATCACTTTACATTAATGGTACGTGGGATTAGTATTTACCTTTAATAGTTTTTTCTATAACCGTAGATTCCATTTAAGAAACCGAATGGCATAGTATAAATAATTATAAATAATGATTTGTATCAGTCAAAAAAATTAGGTTGAATTTTGAGTAAGGATACAATAATACCACAACTTATTGAACAGTCAACAACAATGGTAAATGATATTTAAGATTATATTAAAGTAACTCAATTATGGAAAATGATTAATGTCAATAATTAGAGGAATAGTTTGGAATTCTAAGTGGGATATAATGTTTTCTTAGAATGTAACTCATTGTAAGTGTGTTATAATATTCAATATGATTTGAAAAATGATCCCCAGGTACATTGGATACTTTAAAATATTTGAAATAATTGGAGTTATTTCTTATCATTTATAAATTCAACCATATCTCTCAAAAGTACATGACATGTTTCTAATATCATTGTTAAGAAAGTACATGGTATACTCTATACATGTTATCTTATCTAATTAAATAGAATTAATACCAAATATATCTTACTATTAAGAACCAAACTATATTATTTAACTATAAATCGTGTATTAAGGACTCGTTTGACCCTACTGGTAAAGGTACATTGGATAAGTGTTAAAATGAATGAACAAATGTGTGAACAATAGGACATTATGAAGAAGAACTACCCAAATCTATTTAGAAGGAAATATACAAGAAATTTCTAGGATAAAATATTTGATAGAGGGAAGAATGTGACATTGAAATAATTTACAATATATTTTATTTGTAGTAAATTCAATTTATTCGATATATTTGGATTCACACAATGTTGGGTTTAAATGAAACACAATATTGTTTTAAAATATTTTATAAAATAGGAAATTTTAACTAATCCAATAGATTGTAGGATATGAATAAGACTAAATAAATTATGAAAAATAAATTTTTCAATCTTGTAAATTATATATACAAATTTATTTATTATAAATTAAAATAAGATTCATTTGGAGGAAAAATAAATGTTTTATGAAAAATGTAATTTTTCTAAAATTTAGTTTATTCATGCTTCAAAAAAATAATTTGAAATAAATTTCCCCAAATTATAGATAAATATTTTATAATGATTATAAAATTATTTAATTCATCATATCAAAATTATTTTATGGTGAATTTTATTTATTTTTCTAAAATGTTTCATTTTTTAATGAATAGGGAAAAATATTAAAATTTAATTAGAAACTACATTTTCATTACATTATATATAATGTTAAATTATATGTTGAATTATTTTATATGTAATATTAGTTAAATTATATATCTATTAATCAGATTTAGTTTATTGGAATATTATAAATTATGAATTATCTACTATGTCATCGTATCATCAAGATAGATTTTGAATTAAAATTTTCAATTAGATTAATAGAATATTATAAATTATAATATATTTTTTGAATGAAAATATTTTATATTATCCATAAACTTCACTATAATTTTTAACCAAAATGAATAGTGAAAAACAACAAATATTAATTACTACGGTTAATGAAAAAAATCAGTATACCGTGGGTTAAACTAAACAGATAAGAATTAGAAAGACATAAAAAGTTTCTAAAATATATTGTATGAGAATATTTAGAATTTATAATGTATAAGCCTCATTAATAATTCATTCTTCTGCCAATTTTTGTGATAAAATCATGGTTACACCCTTTTTATATATTGTAAGTGTTCTACTCACATCACTTATAAAAGGACACCACTATCATATATATATCACACATTAAAACCATTTTTCATCATCCAGTACATTCCCAAATAACTTCCCAAAATCCATAAACTCATCTCAAAATCCTAATTTCTAGAACAAATCCAACCATGGAAGGATTTTGGGGAAAACCTAAGGAGGTTACACAAAGAATATGTAACGTTATTCAACAAGAATTTTTTTTATATATCATCCTCTACCTCATTCAAATAATATTAAACCATGATGAGGAAATAACCTAAGTATATTCAATATAATAAGATTTTGGAATGTTATTTTTATGACATGAAACCCTCCCCACTTCCATTAAATGTGATATGAAATCATCATTTGTGTGTACGATGGACTACAACATTGTGGACCGATGTCATTCATTATTCCATTACAACCTATCAATATTGTGTATGGTGATGGATATAAATTATATATACTGTATTAATAACATAATTAATTCTTTTGAGTCATTATATCATATATACATTTTTACTCTTCATTCAGTGGGGGATACGATAACATAAAAGACATGTATGGAGGGATTTTACCTGGCGAGGTGATGTGATTCATCTTTCACTAACTTTCTACAAGAATGGTGATAATAATGCATTTTATAAATATATTTTATATTAATGGAATAATTATGATGTTAATTTCATTTTTATCATTAAAAATTTATGATATACCATTTTATTTCATACATTTCCACTCATTGAAAGATGATAACGTCGTTCGTGTAATGGTGGATAATAAACTTCACAAAGCAATGTGACTCTCCTTCCATCATCAGACCACATTAGTGATATATGTTAGATTATTTAAATACATAATATGTTTTTAATGATTTAATTATCATTATTAAAAAATATAATATTAATTTACACTTTACTATACTGATCTTTGAAAAATGGATACGTAACTCATGTGTATATATGGCATACTGTATCTATGAATGTAACATATAGCATTTATCAAAACCATATTTAATGATAAGAATTAAAATTATAAATGACATAAAAATATTATAAATTTGAAATTATTTTTAGTTTGGTGGTTTTGAAATCATTACCCCTACACCAATATTCACCTACAGAAACAATATTTTCAGTCATAAGTCAAATATCATCGAAACACTGAATGTAAATATAATTTATTATTCAATTTTATAAAACATGGTAAAAAGTTAAATAAGAGTAATAATAAAATTAAAAATTTTCCTTTTCAATTAATTAAACAACATAAGTTTATTATTTATAATGATAATGAATGTATAAGACAATTCATTCCAAATGTAAGGTACTTCATATAAATATCCATACATTGAGGCATGTTGTAATTTTATGCATCTAATTTATTTTCAATAGAGAATATAATACAGCTTTTATATTTAAAATAATAATTCATGTTATCATAAATTTTAATTTTATTATTTCATCCTTGGGGATTTGACAAGAAAATACCATGTGGTAAAAGTTATTGTACAATCTCACATTCTTTTGTGATTCATTAAAATTCTCATAAAATAGTCACATTATTAGGATAATTGTCCATTGTAAATTAAATTTATCATAAATATCCATATCATTATATAATGGATAAGAATATTTCCTAAACTTTTTACCATTTTTACAAAATTTGATTACTTTGAATATTATTTGATTAACTAAGTAAATAATTTTAAATCTGTATTCTTTATGAACTATGGATATTTGATGATAAAGAATATTGATTCATGAATTCAAACAATTATTCAATGTATGTGGAATGTTTTTGACATTAATATACATGTGTTTCTTTATTATAAATATCCCTTCTTTGAAACGTTAGGTTGAAAACCATGTTTTCCAAACTAAACAAGTTTCTATTTGTATTTTTAAACTATCTTGAGTAAATATATTCATTGTAGAGGCATAAAGATACATTAAATCGTGATTTTAAATTATTAACCATTTCCTTTATTTGGAATTCAATTATTTTTATTATCATTTTTATTATCAAAATGATATTATCTCTAGATTCATTTAATTATTATATTATTGAAAAAACAGATTGTGTGTTTTGTTATTTAACTCACCATATGGATTTTGCCTCATAATTACATGACAATCAAGTTATTAAAATGGGTTACATTTTTTATCATTTATGATTCTAAATTTATTATTATTATTTATTCATGACAAAATCTATTGTACTTTTTATGTTCTCATTCATGAATATTGTATCACTGAGAGGTGGAGGGTATGAATTTGTGATATATTTTTTCTTTTATATTTCTTTACATAATATATAACCTTCACATTGTATTAAATAATTCATTACCTATTGAAAAAAAATTCAAACACACATCCACACTATCATTATAATTTAAAAGGTTCATTATTTAACTAGATTAGTTTTTTCCTTGCTATGGTGTAGAAATTATCTAATATCACAAAATATACTAGAAAGAATTCCTTTTGTCTGATATGTAATGATTAGGATATATCCTTTCACTCATGTAGAACTTTGTAAACTGTTTAATAGTGTGTTGTATCCTTCTATCAAAAATTATACCACATGTTGTTTCGGTAACAAATAGGATATGATTATTCTTTATCAAATATCAAAAATATAATCCTTTAAAACAAATCTTCACTTTCATACCCAGAAGCTTGTAAAAACTACATGGAATTTCATATAATACTCAGTCTAATTACCCAGTCTGATTCTCCCAATATGTTTTCTCAATACAATAAATGTAACTCTGTTAAAATATGCTTGAGACTATTTTGAGCACTTACTTCATCAATTAGGAAATTCCAATATGATAATCTTACCCAATATTATAACCAACTAAAAATGATAATCAAATGAATATGATGTTCAAGTGAGTATGTTTCAATCTTATATCTTTTTATATCACTTCTGTCTAGAAAAACAAAATAAACAAATCTCAACTTAGAAAAATCATCTCTCATGAAATTCAAATCATATCTCTCTTCAGTGAGGAATAATACTTCAGTCTGAAAAATAAATTCTACTTTTCTCTTTTTATAGGTCACCATAAAAATTATTTTGATGGAATTATAAAATTGTTTCTCCACATATCCATTTTCTTTTCATTCCTTATCTAATTTTAAAAACACAACAGATATTTTTTTAAATTCATCACAACCATCAGCCAAAATACTATTTTCTCAATTTAATTCCTTTATTTGAGTGTATCATGCTAATTTCATAAACACCTAAATAGATATTATTTAGTTTTAAAGATATGATTTCTTCATTATGATTCTCTATGAAGTGTTGAAAAATAATTATCTTATTTGAACATCATGCATCCTCATTTCATCACATTTTAATCTCCATCAAGATCTCATAATTCAGATTCCAATTCTATTTATGATTTTTTTTATTAAGGTGAAGAAAATTTTAAAGAATTGATTATTCTTTATATCTCCTTGCGACCCATTTGAATGATAAAAAATTTAATTTAGTCCATTTTTAAATGGTAAACTACATTGTTGATAAAGATATAAATTTATTCTTTATAATGGTCACCAAATTATTTTCTTTTCTATGAATTCATCAGTCCCAAACAATTATTCCTTTGATTATTATAATGGCATATCATGTTTGATAGTCTTGTATCAACTTCTTTAGATTTAACAACATTTTTCCCTTATGAATATGATTCCAATTACATTCCATCACAACCATTTCTTTTATTTACTGTTATTATTGAATACTGAATTCGATAGATCATCATCAATATCTTTGAGATCAACAACTTCATTCATTCAAAATATTTTTATTTTTCAGGACTTCCTTTATGTATTTTAAGACATTTGACATTAGCTACAACATTTTTGTGATATACCAAGGAATATATTTGAGCATTCACATATTTCATCAATATCTTTATTAATTTCAAAGACTAAATATGATTGACATAATAATGATTAAACAAAATAATATTTTCTACCCATTATCTCTCCATACTTTTTTCATGACTCCATAATATATTTTATAGAATATATTTGATTTCTAAGAACTCAAAAATCCAAAAAAACATCATCATGTTTATATCATAGTCTTGAAGACCTTGATTCATTCCCATTAAGATCTATTCTTCATGTTCGTACTTGATGGGAGTTTTATGATCTTTTTCATTTAGAAAAAACATCTCAATACGATAGAATTCCATAGACATTATGATTCTAATTTGATTGAATATGATGGGAGTTTTGTTTTTTCCATATCAAAGTGGGGTGATTTCTATTTTTCATAAACATTTTTTTCTTCTTAAATATCATTGACAACTAATGAAAAAACCTGAATAAGATCAACATTATTTTCAGCTTCATCCTAATAGTCATCCCCATTGTATTTTTTTCAATAATATTCATAATTCATTAAATATTGTAACCTCAATATATTGATTAGTTTTAAAAAATTATAAGCCTATGAGAGCTAACTCATTTTAGTAGAAAATAATTATTAAAAGAAAAAACCTAACTTACAATTGTATATGTTTTGAAAACATCCATAACATTTATTCAGTAACTTATTTCCTTATCTTTTAAACATTCTTAGAATACAAAGAAAAATTATTTCCTACAACCAATATATGAAATATTTTGAATAGTTCACACACTTACAATGTTGAGTCAGATCATACAAATAACACCCCCTCTTAAATTCATCCATAAGGATATATTTATGAAACAAGTCTCCCCCTTGACAACATTATCCAAAGGTAAGATGAGATAGGGGACACAGACACATACATTAACCTTGATGAGAAAGTGGTTGGATGCCCATGTTCAACCCCAATTTTGATAAATCTTCCTTTGATAATGGTTTTTAAGGAAATTTCATCAAATTTTTCTGATGTATGATCAAACTCCATCATTAATTTATTCTTATCAACATGGTCTTTGATGAAATAATATTTTATATCAATATATTATGAATGATAATGTTTAACGAGATTCCTTTTAAGTTTGATTGAATTTTTTTTTCAAAACCATAGAGAAAGGGTAACTTCATATCAATAAGTAAGTCTTCTAATTGGGTCTTCATCCACAGAATTTGGGTAACTACTTGAGTAGAATCATCAAACATAACTTCATTCATACTAGGAGTTACTGATTTTTTATATGAAAACTAGTACAACTTTTCCACAGAATACTCCAATATACCCAGATCTTCTATAAGCAACATTTCCGGCCTAAACATAATCAGAATAATAAGAAAACATTACATAATGAGGTATCATACATAATTATAAATTTTATTGTGCCTTTTTGGTGTCTAAGATTTATTTTTCTTGAAATTATATGTGATTATTTTGGTGAACTCTGAAAAAATTATTACACAGTTGTTGCATAATCAATGTAGAGTATTAAGTTATTCAAATAAAAAAAATCATCGTATCATCTTTCAAAATTATTTTTGATCAACTTCATTACCTTCTCTATATTTAGACATCTTTGTTCCCATTGAAACCAATGTGGAAACTTGTTTTCTGTTTCCCTTGATAAACAAATTAGAATGTTCAATAGCAATGTTTTATTTAAAATTAATGATGTTTTTATTATTTTATAAAATTCATCACCCAACAAACTGTTTAATATTTCCATGCATGGATATCTCAAAAAAAATTAATTTCTTCCACAAATATTTCATAATATCATTCATATTTCCCTGCAATGATATTTCCGCCAACATAAACAATTATAATGATTGAATACTGCTATATTTGTTTGATGAAAAAATCATATCTACTATTCCATTCATGAAAATAATCTTCCATAAGGATGTATCCAATTTTGGAAACCATACCCTATGATATTATTTTAGTACATACAAGTATTTCTTCAATATTCATGCCTAACATTAAAAATTCTCAACAAAAAATACACAATGTTGTTCAATATAAACTAACTAATCACAATCTCCATATAGAAATGCAGACTATACAACAAATTGGAATATTTTTTAAATTCATTATGTAGGAATAATATTAAAAATTGTGTTTATTTATAAATATTCCATTAGATAAAATTTATCACCAAAACATTTTCCACCAATTTGATAGTAACCTTTATACACTAAACATGACTTCTACCTTATCACATTACCACCTTCCTTAAATTTATTCTTATAAAACAACTTTTTACCAATAATTTTTCTGTTATCAGGATTAGCTATGAGTTCCCATGTGGAATTATTTTCCATCTAACTGGGGTATTCATTCATGGAATTAACCTATTCCAGATAATCAAGATCTTATTTTAGGTCATTCAACTCAACTATTGAATATAAAAAAGTATGTGTAATTGCATTTTTTCTTCTTATTTGACCATTTTTATGTAGATTACCAGTAATATATTGACCTTTTATTTTCTTCCTCATCCTGGGATGAGATATTCGAGATTCTTCCACATCATTGTAAATAGATGATTCTGATTCTCCTTCTTCTTCAGTAGAATTACAATTTTCTGTATCTGTATCAGAATTGTTTACAAATCATTCATTATCATACTCAATGACATTTTAGTCAGAAATTTTATAACACTCTATATTTTTTATTAAATTTCAAATCAATATAATCAATAATTATTCATGTTTATTTTTGGTAACATCTATATACTCTTCCTTCTAGTGAATTTCCATGAAAAATTCCATAATAACCTTTCTTCTCATTTGTAATGACCCTGAACCTCCATATATATTTTTTTAAATTATTTGGGATTATTATGAGTCTACAAAAAATGAGAGTACTTGATTCTGAGGACTAGTGTGCGTATAACAGAATTTTGGTCTTTTATGGTATGTTAGTAAACATGGAGGCGGTGATTTATATCTTTTGATCTATGGCTTGGAATTGAAATCTGAGGGCACCGTTGAATCCGCAGTGCAGTGATTCGCTTAAGGGGTGCTTAACCTAGACCACAGTAGGTCATGTGAAGAAGTTACTTTTACAGCCGTTTGAAGAATAATAAAGTAAAATAAAAATGTTATTTTATTCTTCCACCAACTGGTGTGTGGTGGTGGTGGGACCGTTGGGTTGTCAATCCCATTAATGGACGAACACTTCTGTTTTGTAACCATAACATTGAGAGTTAAAGGGTTCATTACTTAATGTTCCTCCTTAGTCTTTCTATTCATTAATCACCCTTCCCCTTTATTTAAATGAGGCTCGTGCATGTGTTTTTTGACACAGAAGGGAGGAACCTTTGACGTAGTGCTGCGGTGTCTGCCTCTAATGAAGAATAGAGGCTTGGATGGAAATATTGGAGGAATTGATTCAGGATCGAAGAATGCTGACGGCTACATCAAGCATGGATTCTTCTTCCACAACCACAACGCCTCCTCCATATCCTATGTAGGGGTTGTTTATGATTAAATTCATGAAAATTTGTATCTTTTTGACTTTCTAGAAAAGCATGAAGAATTGCAGAAGTGTTGAATTGGTATTTGTTTATCTTTGAAGATTTTATTATTACCCGATTGATATAATGCCAACGCGGAGGGAGAGGCCCAAACATAAAAGGCCCAGACCATCCACCACTACAGTTTTTGTTGCGTTCTTCATTGTTGAAGATATAACTCAATGGAAACATGAATATGGGAGTCACGTAGTGATAGAAGCATCCCGGGAGGCCCATCGGCACATTCAGAAGGGAAAACAGTCCACCATAGCTCACCTGGTGGCCCGTGGAAGTCTTGCTGGTGTGGCACCAACAACCGGCACCAATGGGCTCCCGCTAGCCATGGATAGAAGCGGCTCCCGTAGGTACCTCTGTTGTTGGTAGGAGGGGTCATCCCTCTACCATCCACATTGGCAGAATGCAGCGCGCGGCAAAGCGGACCCACGCCCTGTGGGTCCTGTTGATTGGTGGGAGGCGCCACCTGGCTTCACCGGTTGATTAACCCGAACGACAATGCCGTTCACCAAGTCGGGTGGCCACCCTACTCGGAGACCGCACTGGCCCCAGGGATGCGTTTCTCAGTGGGCCATGCCAAGCCGAGGTGGGACGAGCCGCTCCACGGCCCGACCCACTTGGGTCACCCAACCGGTTTGGGTCGTGATGAGTTGGACCGAGACTAGGTCGGGTCAACCCTAAACAGGATGGGTTGGCCCATGTGGTGGAGGTTCATGTCGGTCCGACTGGGTCGGACATGGCCCAATCCTTTTTCATCCCAGATACGCTTAAAAGGTTGTATCTCACAAACTAGAAGTCTGTTTGATGAACCGTCAATAGCGCTGGAATCCTTAGAATGAGACATTCCTTTTGAGATACCCCACCTTTGTTTTAGAAAAAGTTGGAGTATGATTGGGTTGGATCAAACCAGAATCCAACCCAGCCCTCAGCACTAAAATGCCTATAACTCACACACCGGGCATCTGATAGATGCTCCGTCTGTCGCGATGGGACACTTACGACATGGCGGTCCTTTTGGTTACTATTTTTTGGATTTTGATGGAATTTGAGGAACGACTGATATCTGGTGGAGCAGATAATATGGAAATCAAGCACACCAAGTGTGGGGAATCATGTGGTTGGCTGCCAATTGAAGATCAAACCTGTGTGGATTAGAATCATAGCAACCTTGTGTGGATCAACATTATTGAGACCTAGTGTGGATCAAAATTCTAGGGACCCTATTTAGATCAGTATCATTGAAAACATGTGTGGATTATCATTCTATCTACCCTTTTTAGATCATCGTTCTAGTGACCTAGTCTGGATCAACATCATTGTGAACCTGTGTGGATAAGCATTCTACCGACCCTTTGTGGATCATTAGTGCCCGAACCAATGAGGACCTGCCTTAGAGTAGTCTTTTATGGATCTGCGACGTTCTACCCAGTGTGGATCGACAATGAAAAATTTACTTCGTGGTTCAGTTGTGGAAACATCTTAATGGAATAAAATGACATTGATTAAGACTAATCATCTTTATTCTTGATCTATGAGTTGTTGACATGGTTTGAGATGAGTATTTTTCTTTGTTATTTTTTATTAAGATCATGATTTTTTGTTTTACTTTGTGGAATTATGAGAGACTTTCAGGGGTCTCAGGGTACCTTTTGAGTATTTTTATACCCACCCTTATACGGTCTTCAACCTCACCTTGTTGTATCTTGTGTAGATGACATGCATCATGGATAATACTCTAGAGAGCCTGGACTAGGAAATACCCAGAGGTTACTAGTTGATGTGGAGGTATATATAGATGAGTTATACCTACCCTATAGGGAGGATACTTGGTGAAAAATCTTGGGATTTGTTGTCTTCTGTTGTTTTATCTTTTCAATTTGGCTTGTATTCTGGCCCCTTTAAATTCAGTACACACTTTACTATTTAGGTTTTTCTATGTGGTTTTCATCTTGACGTGTTCTTCATCTGTGTGTTTACAGGTTTAAGGGAAATTCTTTCCCACTTTCAATGGTATGCCTTTTTGGTGCAAGTATCCACCCTCTAGCCTGTAGAATGCAGGCTTGGGGTAGTCACGGTATGGGCCTCGGGGGACGAGTCATGAAAAAGTGTAACTGGAGAATTTTTTTCTACTAATGAACTAGTACTCGAATATTTCTAATAGAGAAACAATGTTAAGTGTTTTGTGTGTGGTTTTTAGTTTTGGGAGTCTAGTGTTGGTGCGATGGTTGATGTATCCAAACACTAGGACCCTGAATTTGGATTTCAAACTCAGCGCACGAAAACACTGATTGAGTGTGTTATGGAAATATTTTACTTTTGAACTCTTTTTATTCAGATCACTAGGTATAACATATTGACTAGGGCACACCTATTTTTCTTTAGGATGCCACCACATAGAGATCCATCTAGGATTCTAGAGATATTTCCCTATAATGGAACACCAAGTGATGAGTCTTCAGTGTAGGGCCCTCTTACAATGATATCACCTTTAGGTGGTGCACAGAAATAACCACAACCCATTGGGTAATAGTTTCCACCAAACCCACGTGCAGACAGTGCACCCCGGCTGAGTATGTTGCATAGGTTTCAGTGGAAGAGGCCTCTAAGGCATTGTGGTGAGATAGATCCACAAGCAGTTGAGGACTGGTTAGAGGCTATGGATAGATTTTTCATCTTACATGGGACAATAGAAGAGCAGATGGTGATCCTAGATATTATTATTTTCTTGGGAATTTCATGGTGATGGTTGAGCCTGATTCTCTAGTTACGTGATCAGGTGACCCTCGCCTAAATGGACTTCAAAAGCATCTTTAGGGAAGAGTTCTTTGTCATGACACTACACTCTGTGTGTATTCAAGAGAACATAATCTTAAAATAGGGTAGCCTAACAGTAGCCCCATACTTGGTGAGATTCACTGACCTCTCATGATACTCCACCAACATGGTGTGACACTCTTTATTCAGGGCCCGAACCATAGAGTAGGGTCTCTGGTGGGAGATCAGAGCATCAATGATATTTTTTAATATCTGTATGATGATTGGAGTTCTCGAGTGAGAATTATTGGTGGAGGGATTTTTCTCTTAGTAGGCAATGATGCTGAGAGCCACCACTAGACATACGGTAGCCCAATAACATATAGTAGGAAATGGGTATATGATGCAGAGGTCCAAGAGGACCAGACCTTTTGGAGGATGACCATAAGACATAGGGTTAGAGGTGCAGAGCTCTTGAGTAAATGAAGGCCAATAGATGTGTAGAATGTGCTTCACATGCAGTGGGTAGGGCCACATGGCTCAAGACTGCCCGACCCTCTGTACCAAAGATCAGTAGAATGTCGAGTTACTGTCGATGTAGAGGCAGATATTCGAGTGAGAAGGTCCGTAGGGTGGAAGACATGGTAGGGGAGCAGGTCGTGCAGTAGGCGGTCGGCAGTGATTTGGGGTTCTACCAAGACCACCTTCAAGTTGCCTACCCAGACCTCATGGAGTAGGCAGACAGGGAAGAGATCAGCTTCAGGCAGCTGAGGCCTATGCCCATGGATATCCAGAGATGATTCAAAGTACGATCTGTGTCTACTCCACCCTCGCTATAGTACTCAAAGACACATGTTCAAGTTACTCATTCATTGACACGACGATCATTTAGAGCTTGGAGATTTTGATATATCCATTAGCTCGATCCTTACAAATAGAGACTCCATTGGGATAGGATTCAACAATTATACACTGGTTCCAGCAATGTGATCTTACTCTAGAAGGAAAGAGATTTTTCTAGGATCTGCTCGTAGTAGTGTCGAGGCCTTATGATGTCATATTTGGTATAGACTAGTAATCCACGGTCCATGATAAAATTGACTATTTTAGGTGTAATATGTGGTGTTTCCACACGGATGGAACTCAGTTTCCCTTCACCGGCAAAAAGGGCACCTTTACATCCCAGGATGAACTTTCTCAAAGGAGGGTGCAGTCAATCACTCATAAATTGGCTAGCCTTACCCTCAGAGAAGTTGATGAGAGGAGTCCATGTTATCGGGTAGTGGTGGAATAGTATGCTGAAGTCTTTCGTGATGATGTTCTGGGACTTCATCCTCATGAAGAGGTAGAATTCAACATCGATCTATACCCTAAGACAGCATCGATATCTACTCCAGTATCTCGAAAGGCACTCATGGAGCTTTGTGAGTTGCAGTTATAGTTAGAGGACGTACCGAAGATAGCCTTCAGATGACGGTATGGCCATTATGAGTTCTTGGTAATGAACTTTAGTGTGACTGATGATCTAGTTGTGTTCATGGGGCTCATTAATAGGATCTTCTAGCCTTACCTCGATTGCTTTGTTGTGGTCTTCATTGATGACATCATGATATACGCAAAATTGGAGGAGGAGCACACCACACACATTCAGATTGTTCTGGATACACTTTGAGAGAACAGGATTTGTAGAATGCTCTTGAAGTGCCAGCTCTGGATACATGAAGTACACTTCCTAGGGCACGTTATATAAGAGGCTGGTGTTGTAGTGGATCTAGAGAAGATAGAGGTAGTTCTTATTTAGGAGACAGCTAAGAGTGTGACTGAGGGGCGGAGTTTCTTGGGATTGGCTGGGTACTATCAGAGATTCGTACCTAACTTATATTTGGTATCGACACCCAGGTCAGCATTAAAAAATAAGGGGCAACCTTTCTTGTGGACATAATGTGCTAGGAGAGTTTCCATAAGCTGAGGAGGATACTTGAAAGTTCTCCCATCTTGAGGCTACAAGAGGAGGGCATTGGGTATGTAGTCTATTACGACACATTAGGGACTAGACTATGATGTGTCCTAATGCAAGAGAGAGAAGTGATCTCCTATGAATCACGTCATTTGAGACAACATGGGCCTAAATATGTTACCCATGACCTGGAGTTAGCATTAGTTTCCTCTAAACTAAATATGTGGGTGCACTACGTTATGGGTGAACGGTTTACAGTCTACTCTGATCACAAGAGTATTAGGTATATCTTATCACAGAAGGACCTAAACTGGAGACAATGACGATAGCTAGAGATCCTCCAGGAATATGACTTTGAGATATTCTACACTTTAGGGAAGGGGAACGTAGTATTAGACACACTTAGTATGAGGTGTGGTCTACAGTTGCTGAGTAAATTCATAAAGAGGCCAACTGCAATGCAGTTATCCTTGATGGATAGGGAAGGAGAAGCTTAACTCTAGTCTATGACGGTTACATCCCCACTCCTTCAGCGAGTCAGGGAGGAACAACATGGGGACATAGACTGTGAGGCCCAATGTGATCAGATATCTTTACAACAGGATCCTGATGGATTTTATGAATATGGGGATCACATCATCTTGTTTATAGGATACACAATGGTACCAGTGATACTGTGGGAGGAGGTGTTGAGGGAGTTTCATACATCCCCATTGGAGGTACATCATAGTCTGGAACTGATGTACCTGGACATCCAGTGTCAGTAATGGAGGCCAGGGATGATGAAAGAAGTGGCGGAGTTCATATAGAGATGCCTCACTCATCCGCAAATAAAGGATGAGCATCATGTACCAACAGGCTAAGCTCAACCACTTGAGATACCATAGTGGCAGTGGGACGGTATAACCAGGACATCATGTCAGGGAAACCACATACAACCAAGAACCGTGAATCCATATGGGTGATCATTGACTAACTCACCAAGTCATCCCACTTTCTACCCATCCGAGAGTAGGGATCATTAGAGATCTTGGGACGCCTCTATGTAGAAAAGACTGTACGGCTTCACGGGGTGACATCGATGATCATATCGGATCGCAATGCTCGTTTTACATTCCACTAGTGGAAGGGATTCCTAGAGGTGTTTGGGACTCAGATACATTTGGGCACCACCATCAATCCTCAGATATATGGTCAGACAAAGTGGACCATACAGACACTCGTGGACATGCTTCGTGCATGTGTCCTTGATTTTGGCCATAGTTGACCAGACCACCTACCACTGGTGGAGTTCTCTTACAGTAATAGTTATCAGTACACCATCGGCATGGCTCCGTTTTATGCCATGTATGTGAGACCATGTAGATCACCTCTACACAGGAAAGACCCATGGTAGTCAACACTTATGGGTCTAGAGTTTTTACGGGCTACCACTAAGAAGGTGAAGATCATCGTGGAGTGGATGAAGACTTCACCGAGCTAACAGATGTCATATACCGACAAGAGAAAGATACCCTTGGAGTTTGAGGAGGGAGACCATGTCTTCATATGAGTCCCACCCCGACATGGATTGCAGAGGTTTGGATGGGGTGGAAAGTTATCTCAGTGGTTCATCGGACCTTTCTAGATCCTCATTATATTATGAGAGGTGATGTAACATCTAGATATTCCCTCATAGATGCATTGGGTGCATAATGTTTTCCATGTGTCACAGCTGAGGATGTACATTCACGATCCATCACACATTACTGACTGGAAAGAGCTGGACATCAATGATGGGGTGACATTTGCGGGGTTCATTGTGGAGATAGAGGATTGAAAACAATGGGTACTTCACGGGTAGTCAATTACTCTGGTGAGAGTTTGTTGGCAGCACATGAATCACTTGAAGAGAACATGGGGGCGGGAGGCTTAGTTATGTGCTCGATATCCCTATTTGTTTCCCTATTTTTGTTGTAGCTTTTGAGGAAGAAAATCCCAATGGTGGGGAGAATGCAACGACCCAAAAAATCCATATAATTTATTTAGAATTATTGGGGATTATTATGAGTCCGCAAAAATTGATGGCACATGAAACTGATTCCTAATGTGCCCGGTTTAGAATTTTGAACATTTTTAAGGTATGTTCTGTAAACGTGTGGGCCGTGATTTCTATCTTTTGAACCAGTTCTTGGAATTGAAATTTAAGGGAACCAATGAATCCGCAGCACCAGGTTTCACTTATATGAGGTTCAACTTCGATCATAGTTCGTTAGGTGAATAAGTTAGTTTTACTGATTTTTAAATAGTAATAAAATAAATAAAAAATTTATTTTATTCTTCCACCAATTTTTGAGTAGAAGTGGTGGGGAAATTGGGTTTCCAATCAATTTAAATATTGAATCTTCTGTTTTGTAACCTCACCATTGAGAGTTAGGAGGATCATTCATTAATTAACCTCATTAATCATTTTATGGGTTAATCACTTTTCCCCTCTCTTTAAATGAGGCTCAGGATTAGGTTTTTTACATAGAAGGAAGGAAACTATGATGAAGTGTCACGACGTCTTCCCCCAATGAAGAATTGAGGCTTGGATGGAAACTTTGGAGGAATCGATCTAGGATCGACGAAGGCCAATTTCTTCATCAAGCATGGATTCTTCTTCCACAACCGCGATGTCTCCTCCAAATCTGAGGTAAGAAATGTTTATGTTTAAATACATGAGAATTTGTTTCTTTTCCATGTTCTATAAAATAATGAAGAATTTTGGTGGTATTGAATGGTTTTTAGTTTATCATTGATTATTTAATAATTACATGTTTGATATGATGATAACATTGATGGAGTGGGACCAACGAATAAGGCCCGAACCCTCCACCACATCGGTTTTTGTCGTGTTCTTCATGTGAAAATTTTGAACTCTATGAAAACATGAATTTGGGAGCCACGCTGTGAGGGAATCATCACGAGAGGCCTGTAGGTTCTTTCAGAAAAAAAACAAACCACTAGAGCTCACTTGACGGCCCGTGGAAGTCCCACCGACACAACACTGGGGCAGCGGTGCTGACAACAGGCACCAGCAGGGGACAGTGGTGGCCGGCTCTCGCCGACTGTGGATGGAGGTGGTGACTGTAGGCATTTCGTTGGTTGGTAGGAGGGGTTTCCCCTCAGCTTGCTACATTGGGATAAGGCGGCATGCCACGACGGAGGGAATCCGAGCCCCACGGCTGAGGGAACCCAATCCCAGTGGTGGAGGGAATCCAAGCCCCACAGTGGAGGGAACCCACGCCCCGTGGGTCCTGTTGATTGGGGGTAGTTCCATGTGGCACCGCTGGAGGATTAAACTGAATGAAATTGCACTTCAGGAAGTGGGGTGGCCACCCAGTCGGCGAACCACACTGACCATCGGGTCGGGCCGGTCCGCAGCCCAGCAGGTCGTGCCCCCGACCCAGCCTACTCGAACTGGCCCAGCTGGTTCAGGTCGGGCCGAGTCGGACCCAGACTTGGTCGAATCAACCGGAACATGGTCGGGTAGGCCCAGGTTGGGGCGGGTCGGACCAGACCCAGACCCTTTTTGGTATATATATTCTTAAAAGGTCATATCCCACAAACAAGATGTCTATTTGAAAAACCATCTATGGCATTGGAATACTTGGAACGAGACAATCCATTTGTAATACACCACCTGATTTTCGAGAAATTTGGAGTACGAGCGTGTTGGATCGAACCAAAATCCAACCGGGGCCCCTCAGCACTAACATGCACATAACTCACTGACCATACATCTTATTGACGCTCCATTTTTCATGTTGGGACAATAAAACCAAAATATTTTATATTACGTTATATTTTAAAAGCAATAACTTTCTATACACACAACACCGTGTTCGAGCGCACCACGACTTACCAAACTAGCCGTTCAAAAGTGGTAATGAATAGTATTAACATAATTTTGAATTTTATATACTCCATATATTATTAGAATCCATATTAGGGTTTTCTTTGACATAAAATAAGAAAAAAGTTCATTTTTTTTCAAATAAAAGATGTATTTTTAAACAAATATAATTTTACCGCTTTTTAATGGAGAACCCTTTTTAAAAAAATATTTGAAACTTTTATATATTGAATTTTATGAAATTAAATTCTTCTTTAAAATCGATACATAAAGATTTAGTTTGGTTAAAAATTTGGTACATTTATGATAACTTTCATATTTTGATAAATAGTGAAAAATGCTAACTTTTAATTGAAAACAACTTTTTTAATCGAAATAATTTATAGTGTTAAATTATGTATTTGAATTTTTTGGAAGTATAATAAAATAATTATTTTATCATTTAATACAATTTAGGTCATTATATGTAATTTCAAATTTAAATTTGACATAGACACATGTCAATCTTTTGATGATTTTACATTTTTAAAAACCCCGCTTTCTGGTTTTCACAAATACAATTAATTTTAAATTAATTAATGAAAATTCTATGTTTTAAATTTGGAAAAATAGAAATCATTTTTGAATTTGGAATATCAATATTATCTTAGGGTGGATTTTTGGTATTTTTCTGAAAACATTCAATTTTTGATGAATAGTGAAAAACACTACGTTATTGTTTAAAAGAAAATTTTTATTTCAATAATTATTTATTTTATTTAAATTTAATTTAAGTAAAATAGATATATAATACTTATATATGTTAAATTTAATTAATTTCAGTAATTTTACAGTAAAATTAGTGATATAAAATTTAATTGAACTTTTTAATGTCTTTTACCCACATTCTAAGCACATTTGCAAATTTGTATAAAACATAATTTTACCGCTTCTATGAATTGAATTTCAAAAATAAGAGAGACATTTTTGATATCAGAAATTAAAATGTTGTTTAATAAGATTAAAATATTTGTTGGTGAATAGTAAATTTTGACTTTTATTTACCACAGTTAAATGTAAATATGGTAATTAAAGGTAAAAATGATATTATAATTACCATAACACATGTAATAATTATTTTGGATATGTGTATTTAGAAAAAAACCAACAATTGGAATAAAATATCACACTTTTGGTCCACTTGGATTAGATTAGGACATTTATTATTATTTTATTTAAAAAAAGATAAAAGTTTTAATTTCAATGTTTAATAACTAAACCATTTTTAATATAATGGTATACATAAGACAAATTAAATAATAAATATTCATTATAAAGCTAAAATATTTCCTACATAATTGTATTTTATTTATAATTTTTAGATATTAAATAATTAAATTTATTTTATGAAACAATGATGATGTAGTAATTACTTCATCAATGAAAGATTAAAATAATTGATATTATAAATATAAAAATAAATGTACATTGATGATTTTTTATGCCATCCACAAATTTTATAGATTAATATGACATGTTAGGGATATTTAAATAGTTTTTTAATGTGATAATGTTGTTATGACTTAAAAATAAAAATATGAAATAGTGTCCAAATTGACAAAAATGAGTTTTTAAAACCAATACTATATTATTAATTGACATAATATTTCTAAAAAATTATTGTTCGTCAAAAGTACTTATATACAATTAGATATATAAAAAATTAACCACTTGGTGATCTCTTGGATTTTAATAGTATGTATATTAACCATTTATTATAATTATACATTAAGACATGCAAAAAATTAAAACTATTTAACTAAGAGTAAAATCTAACAGATATGGTTAATATTGTGACCTAAAATTTTCTAAAACCTATTCATTGAGATTATATCGAACCATCCACACCTTATCATATAAATAAATCAATTTTTATCCATTATAAAAAGAAATTTATTTTATAATAAAATAATATTTCAAGCTTTTCTTAGAGTGGCCCTCACCTCTCTTATAAAAGACTACTTCCCCTTCTCTCAAAACTACACCTCCAAAGCCATTTGGCTCAGAAAAACCTACACAAATCTCTTCCTAACTAGCCTCCCTTTAACCTAGAGGCACTAATTTGATAATAATCTAACCTAAGGATCCCTTTTTATTAAAAAGAAAAAAGAAACACATGAAGAAGAGGTAATAATTTCACCACCTTTTTCAAAGTTCCTTTCATCATTCACTTTCTCTTTCTTGGTTATTTATTTACCAAAATAATAACTATAGTACCTTATACAAACTATGATGTAATTATAAATATGGTACAACAATACTCATTATTCTATCAATCCTATGAATTGTAATTTACCATGCGTGCATACGCACGGCTTACCGTCTCCACGTCGTGGTGTAATTTGTTATTCAACAATATGTTATTTGAATGGATATAAGGATGAGTAATATTTATATAAATAATGATAATAACATTCAAATTTATCTTTGAAATTAATAAATCATCCAATTCTACACCTTTTAATCATAATGGAAATGATATCACCACTCGTGTGTACGTACGGCTTACGGTCTCCACGACGTGATGAAATTCATTTCCAGGTTCACCATTCAATGATGATTTTAAAAATATATATTATTAATAAGTATGTACTATATAACATAATAATTCTACTGGAGAAATATATATATATATACTCACATAAATTTTATTCACATACATCCGTTCAATACAATATGAAAATGAAAACATCATTAATTTGTATGTACAGCCTATCGTCTCCAAAAATGGTGTTTTCAATTTCATATATATATATATATCTATTATACATATTTATATTCTAAATATGCATCATTAATAAATCATGCATTATATTCTGAATGTATTTAAATCACGGTCTAAATGATACGATAAAAAAAATATAAAACATATACGACAAAGAAAATGATTATTAACTAAAATGTTAAGTTAACATCAAAATCATAATTAAATGTGTAGTATAAAGTCATAAATGAATCATTTATGATATAATATATAAGAATATGGTTCTCATATAATTTAATAAAACACTTTAGTAATTATAAATGAGGTTAAACATACCCTCGACCAAAGGATAGTGCAAGGTCAGGGTTAATTCCCCAATCTCATTATTATCCAAGTTTGATTATGTGTAAGTATTTAGTTGAACATTTTTATCATCCATGTCCATGTTTCATTAAAATATTTTCAAAATTAATATTTTATGGTTTTGTCAACGTAACTCTTTATCAAGATCATAATTTCAAATGTTTTAGCGATTTGTTTTTCTAAATCCTTTTAATTAATTCCCTTGTTTAAAAATTAATTTTATGTATTTATTTATATAAACATGATTATTTTAAAATGTTAATTACTTTAAAAATATTCAAAGTGGTATGTGAAACTTTTATTCAAAAATATCATTTAAATTAATTCTTTTATAAATTGTGATACTTTCATATGATTTCATGAAAAGGGGGTATTTCTCTCAAATCATTTTACAGATCATTTTCAGCTATATTAATATCCTCTACAAGATTTTATTTTTGATTGGGGTTGATTTATTATAAAACAATATTCCATATTTTATTTAATTAGTTATGATATGTTTTACTATGGATGAGCTATTTTTATACCATTCATGGTTTATGGTTAATGTATTGACATTTCTTATGGTAGTTTTAATATGAATGTTTATGTCATGTTTTAACCTTTTTATATGAGGAATGCGGTGGACTTATTAAGTGATGGGTGGAGCCCATTATAGCTTCTCGATGCATCCGTAAATCTCATTAGACAAACTAGTGTCTGGGCACAAGGCCTTGAAAAAAACATTTATAATCTTGGAAAGATGCCTTAACTATGTGGTAATAAGGTCCGGTGTTAGGCATTCCATCATTATGAAATTAATTATTACATGTGATTATTTGATTTGTATAATATTCTTGTGAATTTTTATATTGTAAGGTTTTATTTATTTTATAAATATTATGTTTATTTTATTTAAAAAAAGGTTATTGTATTTATTAAACATATTGAAATAAAATATTATAGCTTCCGCTAAATTATTTTCCCTTACTGAGTATCTGATCTCATTCATTTCTTATGTTTTTTTTTCTAAGGATTCGAAGAAGTGTGTAATATTTTTTATGAAGGGTTAATCTAGGGGAATAATGGCATTCTCAATGGTTTATTTATGTTGTTTTTTATGATTGAATGTGTAATGTAATCATTCATGTTTGTAATCTATTTTCCATGAATACTAAACTGATGGGTCCTTCGAGACATAATTCCTTGAAATCATGCCAATGTATTAAAATAATGCACTGGCTTCGGACGTCAGGGGTCAGGGAAATGTAGTTCGTATCATAGGAAGTTTAATACAAACCTCGGAAACTAGATTTAGATAATCTTTAATTTGAGAACATTAACCTATGATACACATTGAGGATTAATATATAAGTTCTTCCTATAATTTTTAAAATGTAGATATTTTGGGTATTTTCCATGAAATACATCCTTGTCTAGATATTAGAAGGTAGAGGTGTCTCTAGAATAGATGTAACTAGGAGTGAAAAATCCAACAAGGAGTTTTGGTCTTGAGCTGGGGTAACCTAGTACATGATAACGGGCCTTGATGCCCTCTTGGTTACGACACCCCCTGGAGATATGCTTAGGATAATTCACATTTTCAATACATGCCATTTTGAAGGATTTAGAGGTAAATACTTTCTCAATGAAAACATTTTTTTATGATTATAGATTATATTCATAATCTTTTCAATTTACATTAGGTATTTTTTGAGATTGTAATTATGCATTGCGATTTATAATGTAACCCTATTTATGACAGTGTGTAGAAATGGCGCTCAGTAGAAGGAATAAGAACTCCAGCAATACACCTGGTCCAAAGAGTAATTAGGATCATATCTTTCATGGAATTAAGACAACATTTAGATATGAAATAGTCTCCCACATATTATCATCATATGAAAAAATAATGTCATGTATTAATAAGATAATTAATGAATTCTATGAGTCTTATGGCTTTGAACGGAAGTAAGAGAAGAAAAGGGTGGTAGAGAGAAAGTTGGATAATGTTATAAGGGGAAAGAAGGATTTTTCTATATGTGATAATTGTGGAATGAATCACCTTGGTAAAAGCATGAAAGGTATGAGATATTGTTAAAAGTGTGAAGAAAAAGACTCCAAGTATGTGATTGCAATGGTATGAAAAAGGTTTCAAATATACAATGCTTCATCTACAAATAGTTGGGACACTACGAGAATTAATATCCAAATCATCAAAGTATGCCACAAAAGATGCTATTGGATAATAATTAATATATGATACTACAACATAAGAAAAAGAATGACTAGTGTTTTTATTTCTTTATTAAATAATTATTTCATTTGAGTGTTGTATCGACAACATACTATTTATAAGAATTATGGAAATAAATAAGGATTATACTGTAGTACAATTTCAATAAGGATTTGAGATTGTGTGATACTAAGAAAAGTGACTCAATAGCAAGTCAATTTTTTTATGGAAAATATATGGTTGAAGTAAAGATAAACCCTAATTTGGTCCTGATACTAAGGTATTGATTTTGGAATATGAAATTATAGAATTGGATAAATTATTATCAATATTATTGACTACTTTGAAACTAATTAATAGTTTGTTTATTTTATTATTGTGGGAGTTTAAAACATTTTTTTATATAAGGAGTATATACAGTATTCTGTAAGGAATAAGGGAGCATGAATGTAATCATTAAGTTTTTATGGTAATTCAGGGTGTTACTGTGTTTTAAAATAATGCATGATGAATGTTTTAACATGTTTTTATATGGAAAAAAATATCTTCATTCTATTTACCATCCTTATAAACATTTGATGGTGAGTTCTAACAGAAGTATTTTGGATATGTATAAAAGACGGAATGGATTAAGTTTGACATTGGATACTATTTTTAATGTTAAATAATTTCATAAGATTATTTTTGGATTGTTATGAAATGGAGAACCCAGGGGTCGGGCGACAGCCCTTCGTGTCCAATAAGGCGGTGAGACATGAACCCACTACTGATGGGTGACTAGGGTGCATCATCAACCACTGGCTTTTGTGATATCCTTTTTTTGTATAATGTTGTATTTTATATAGTCTAACAAATGAATTATAAATTCCTTGTTTTTGTAACCCTATAATATTTGGTTAAATATAATATTTTTGAATTATATTATCTTTTGAGTGAAATTTGAGTTTGTGGTAGCAATTAGTTGAAGGATGAAACTCTACTTGTCTAGTATATTTTGTTCCACTTATTCTATGAATAAATTAATTCATAACATTTGGAAAGGGATATGAAAACCAAAAATGTGTTATCCTAATAAATTATGATTTGTTGAACCAGGGATATTTTAAATCATCATAGATTGATGTCTTTGAGGCCCTCAATTTTATACATGTTTGTGACTGATGACCTTAGTCACTCATTATAAATATTTATGTTTTCCTCCAACTATGTGTCTTTAATTTCAACCAATGTTCTCCAAATCTATATCATAATTTTATGGTGACTTTTTCATTTTCCTTTCCCTCATATTAAGACTAAATTTTATTAACCCAATTTCCGATGTGGTATTTTCACAAAGGTATTTTTCTATTTTAACCTTTTATTTTCAAAGAACAATTTCAAATTCTGAGGACACAATTTATTGAAGGAGGGGAGAATGTTACACCCGCAACACCATGTTCGAGTGCACCACGACTTACAAAACTAGCCGCTCATAAGGAATTTATAAATATTATTAACTAAATTTTTCATTTTCTAATCCGTATAATTTTAAAATCCATATTATGTGTTTCTTAGACATAATATAAGAAAAAAATTCTTTTTTCAAATAAAATAAGTATGTTTAAAAAAATGCAATTTTACAGGCCTTTAATGGTGAATCATTTAAAAAAAATATTTTACACTTTTATATATTCAATTTAATGAAATTAAATTCTTCTTTAGAATCGGTACGTAAAATTTTAGTTTGGATAAACTTTTGGAACTTTTCTGATAACTTTCATATTTTGATGAATAGTTTAAAATACTAAATTTTAATTAAAAACATCATTTTTCGTTGAAATACTTTATTGTGATAAATTATGAATTTGAACAGTTTTAAAGTATACTTTTATTATATTTTTATCATTTAATAAAATCAAGGTCATTATTTGTAATTTCACATTTAAATTTGACATAAACACATGTCAATGTTTTGATAGTTTTTACTTTTTTTAAAAACCCTCTTTTTTTTTATTTTGACAACAGGAATTAATTTTAAATTAATTAATGAAACTTCTATGTTTTTAATTTTATAAAATATAATTCATTATTGGATTCGTAATATGTGGTTCAATAAGACAAAAATTATTTTTTTGGGAATAGTAACATTTTCCTTTTATTTACCACGGTTAAAAGTAAATTGGGTAATTAAAGGTAAAAATGATATTGTAATTACAGTAACACATATCCTAATTCTATTGGATAAGTGTATATCAACCAAAAAAAACTTTATGAATAAAATATTACCCTTTTGGTCCACTTGGATTGTATTGAGTCATTTATTATTATTTTATTTAAAGAATAGTTAAAAGTGTTAAATTCAATGTTTAATAACTAAACCATTTTTAATATAGGGTTAAACATAATATAAATTCAACTATAAATATTAATTAGAAATATGAAAATATTTCCTACATAATAGTATTTTATTTATAATTTTTGGAAGTTATATAATAAAATTTATTTATGACACAATGATGATGCAGTAATTACATCATCAATGAAATATTAAAATAATTTATATTATAAACACAAAAATAAATGTAAATTGAGTCTTTTGATAAAATCAAATAATTTTACATAATAATAGGAATTTTTTTTGTTGATTAAATAAATTTTATTTTAAGTGACAACGTTTTTATGACTTTAAATAAACAAAATACCAAATAGTGTTAAAATTGACATAAATGAGATTTTAAAATATATACTATATTTTTAATTGATATAATATTTATAAAAATCTATGGTTTTGAAAAAGTACTTATATAAGGATATATATATCAATAATGAACCACTTGGTGTTCTCTTGGATTTTTATATAATTTTTATTAAACATCTATTATAATAATACAAGTGGACATGGTAAAAGTAAAATTATTTAACTAAAGTTAAATATAATAGATAGGGTTAATATAGTGATTTGGAATTTTATAAAACCTATTGGTTGAGAGTATTTAGACCCATCGACACCTTTTATTCTAAATAAATCAATTTTTATTCATTATAAAACAAAAATGATTTTATAATAAAATAATATTTAAAACGTTTCCAAAAGTTACCATCACCTATCTTATAAAAAGGTACTTCCCCTTCCTTCAATATCAGACCCCAAAGACATTTGGCGCGGCCAAAACCTACCCAAATATCATCCCAACTACCCTACCTTAAACGTATAGCCATTAATTTTATCATAATCCAACTTAGAAATCCATTTAGATAAAAAAATGGAAACACTTGAAGAACAGGTAAAAATTTTACCACATTTTTCAAAGCTCTTTTCTTCATCCACATTCTATTTATTTGTTATTTATTTACCAAAATAATAAATCCAGTACCTTCTAAAAACTATGAAGTTCTTATAAATATGGCACAACCATACTCATTATTTTATCCATCCAATGAACAGTAATGTCACCTTGCGTTTGTATGTACGGATTACCGTCTCTACACCGTGGTGTAATTTGTTATTTAACACTATGTTATTTGGATGGATATATAGATGATTAATATTTATATAAATAATTAAAATAACATGCTAATTTATGTGTACAATTAATATACCATCAAATTCCACACCTTTTAATCATTAAGGAAATGATATTTTCGCTATTGTGTATGTACGGCTTACCATCTCCACAATGCGATGAGATTCATTTCCAACTTCAATAGTCAACAAAGATTATAAAAATATATATTAATAATAAGTTTGTAAAATATTAAAAAATAATTCTACTAGATATATATATATATGTATGTATGTATGTATGTACTTACATATATCTTATTCACTTACTTCTGTTCAATACGATATGAAAACGGAAACAACGTTTTTGCATACGTACGACCTACCGTCTCCTTAAATGGTGTTTTCCATTACATATATCTATCTATTATACATATTTATATTCTAAATATATATTATATAAAAATCATGTTTTATATTCTGCATAAATTTAAATAAAGGTCTAAATGATACAATCAAGAATAACATGTTAAAACATGTATGATAAAGAAACTGATTATTACCCGAAATGTTAATTTAACATGGAAAACATTATTAAATGGGTAGTATAAAGTCATAAAAGAATAATGTATGTTATAATAAATATGAATATGGTTCTAGTATAATTTAATAACATACTGTGGTCATTATATTGGAGGTTGAACGTACTATGGACCAAAGAAAAGTGCAAGGTATGAGTTAATTCCTCAATCTCATTATTCTCTGAGATTTTTTATGTTTAAGTATTTACTGGGACATTTTAATCATCCATGTCCATTTTCATTATAATATTTTCAAAATAAATATTTAAATTTCTTGTGCAATTAACTCTTTATCAATATACGCATTTGCAATATTTTAATGATTTATTTTTCTAAATATTTTTAATTTATGTCCTTGTTTTAAAATGATTTTAAATATTTATTTATATGGACATGATTGTTTTAAAATTTTAATTCATTTCAAAAGTTTCAAAGTGGTATGGGACACTTGCATTCAAAAATATCTTTTAAATTATTTTATTTATAAATTGTGAGATTTTTAAACAATTTCATGAAAAAGGTTTATTTCTCTCCAAGCATTTTACTGATAATTTTTAACTATGTCTACATCCTTTATTGGATATTATACTCAATTGAGTTTGATTTATTATAATACAATCTTAAAAAAAATTTAATGTGTTATGATATTTTTTGAACTATAGATGTTCTATTTTTATAACAATCATGGGTTATGATTAATGTATTGAAATTTTGTATGCTAGTTTTAATATGAATATTTATGTTCTGTTTCAATATTTTCATATTAGGAATGCAGTGGACTTAGGAAGTGATGGGTGGAGCCTACTATTTCTCCTTGATGCATAGGTAGGTCTAATGAGACAAACTAGTGTCTTAGAACAAGTCCTTGAAAAAAAAATTATTTATAGTCTTTCCATGAGGACATGACTATGTTGTAATGATGTCCCACATTAGGCATTTCTTCATTATGAAATTAATTATTACATGTGATTATTCAACTAGATAAATATCCATGTTCCTATTTATATGGTTATTATTGATTTATTTTCCTCATATTATGTTCAAGCTTTGTTTAAAAAGGATTTTAATTTTATTACACATCTTTCCTTAAAATATTATAGCTTCTGCTAAATTATTTACATTTACTGAGCAACTGAGCCCACCCATTTATTAGGTTTTGTTTTCCTAGGATTCGAAAAAGTGTATTATGATTGATATGTAGGGTAAATATATGGGAATAATCCTTTCTCAATGTATTATTTATGGTGTGTTTTATTTTTAATGTGTAATGTAATCGTTCATGTATGTAATATATTTTCGAATAATACTAAACTGATTGGTCCTTCAGGACTTAATCTTTTGAAATCATGCCAATGTATTAAAAATATGCGTTGACTTCGGGCTTCTAGGGTCAGGGAATTATAGGGACCCTTATGTTATGGTGGTCCTTTTGTTTAGGCCTTTGTAAAACATTGTGGTAGTTGAGGCATGACCGATATCTTGAGAAGTAGATAATATGGAACTCAAGTGCTATGGGGGAAGAGAATCCTATGGTTGGGTGTCAATTTAAGAGATACCCTTTGTGGATGAACATCATAGTGTCAGTATGTGGATCAACACTCTAGTGAGCCAATGTGGATCAACATTCTAGCGACCCTGTGTGGATCAACATCATAGTTACACTTTGTGAATCAGCTATATAGAAACCCTCTATTAATCAACATTTTAGTGACCCTGTGTGGATCACCATCATAGAGACTCTGTGTGGATCAGCATTATAGAAACCATGTGTGGACTAGAAATGCACGAACCAATGAGGGCTAACCTTGGAAAGGACCATCATGGATCAGTGACAATCGACCCTGTGTGTATCGAAAATGGAACAACCCCTTCCTGGTTTAGTTTTGGAAACTTCCTAATGGAATAAAATGATATATCTTAAGACTTTTCATCATTATTCTTGAACTCTTATTTGTATACCTATATTGAGATGAGTATTTTACTTTTTTCATTATGATTGAGATCATGATTTGTGATTTTCCTTTGTGGAATTCTGAGAGACCTTCAGGGGTCTGTAGGTCTCTACTGAGCATTTTTATACACACCCTTGTACGGGCTTCACCTGCACCCTGTTGTGTCTTAGGAAGATGAAAAGAAGCTTGGATGAGACATTAGGGAGCCAAGACCAAGTGGTACACAGAGGTGACTGGTTGATGTGGAGAGATGTGTATATGAACTGTTCCAACCCTTCATGTAGGATCCTTGGTGGATGATCTCAGGATCTATTGTATATTGTAGTTCTATCATTTCAATTAGGCTTGTATTATGGGCCCCTTACTTTCAGTACACACTTTACTACTTTAGTGTTTCTACGTGGTTTGCATCTTGTCGTGTTCTTGGTCTACATGTTTTCTGGTTTAAAGGAAATTCCTTCCAACATTCTGGGATATTCCTTTCTGGTACAAGTCACCATCCCTGGCCTATGGAAGGCGGGATATGGGTAGTCACTACACGGGCCCTGAGGGGAAGATCGTGATATCAAACATTCAAATGATTCCACATTTCTTTTTTATAATGCATGGAATTCTGAAAATATTAAAGTGATTCAATCATGGATTTTACTAGAAAAACTTCTATATAAACTCATTTATGAATTCGACCTCTAGAGACATAAATTTTGATAATATACTGCAGTACTCAAGATATTCCTAAAATATTAAGGATAAATTCCAAATTCAAGTAACATAGTCATCCCCATTTCCACCAAACTCATATTCTTCGTTTCAGTAAAACCCTTTTTAGGTGTGTATGTGGAAGTATACTCACTTATAATTCCTTAATTATCATGATAAATATTAAATTTTACATTCTTATACTCATCACCATTATCAGTTCTCAACATCTTCACTGAATACTCACATTCCTTCTAATCTCTCCTCCCAAAACTTTTAAACATTTTTTTTGTGTATTTGAGTTAGGTTTCATATACATAATACATGTAATGTGACTACTGTAATCAATGAAATTAATGTTGTAATTATCCCTATTTTATGTTTGTTTTCTCATTATCCCACAAATATTAAAATGTATATGTTCTAAGGGTTGTTTTGAAAAAAAATCATTTCTTTCTTATATACGGAATTTGTAATCTTTACTTTCTATAGAATGTTACAAAACCAAAATTTTCATCCGGGAAAATTATGAATATCATGTCTGCTGGCTCTCATTAATAACTTTATCATTTTTTTTATGAAACATGTGTTCAAACCTATTAGGGAATAATTAATTATGTTCCACTATACCAAAGAAACAAGAGTGTTTTATTCCACCAACTTGGAATGAGATTACTTTTATATATTGGCCACTTTTAACAATCATTCCATCGACCTCACTTTTCACAACAAACCCATATTTCCAAAAGATATTTTACTTTATTTATCAAAAATTTGAGAAACAGTCAACATATTATGTTTTAACCCATCAATATATAATGATTTTTTGGATTTCATTTTTTATTTCCCAATGATGGATTAACCAATACCCTAGATTCACAAATATTCGTCACTTCCAAATTTTATCATTTCCTATTTTATGTATTTCTCATTCTTTAAAAACATGATGTCACATTTGATATGATAATAACTCCCAATATCAATAATCTGAAGTGGTTCTCCTTTTACATCATTAAAAATAGCTTCAACAACAAGAGAATTTTCATTGTTCTTTTCCTTCTTAAATTACTTCTTTTTAGAGTTGTTAAGAAACCATAATTGTGAGGGTAAAAAAATAAGGAAAAACTAATAAATATGTCCATGTTATTTACATATTTCATAAATAGTTCCCATGATTGGGAAAATATTTTCAATTATCACACATACCTTCTTAGATTTATTCAAAACTTTTTTCTAAGACTTCATATTTGGAAAGTATTGACACCCCCTGAATCATTTCCTTCCATAACCAGTTTAATAATATTAAAGTAGTTGCTTAAACCAAAATGTATTTTCCATATTTATGAATCCCACACAATATTAGCAGAATGAATTGATAGAGTATTTGTCTCTAAAACAACTATAATGACCGGAGTTGTGAATATATTTCTCAACATCATTATTTTATTTATTATTTGAACCACAAATTTCTATATTATCAATCATAATATTATTTTTCTTTTTATCCTTTTTTGAATGAGATGTAATAGACATGTTTTTTATTCATAATGTTTACAAGCATTTCTGGACTCATTATATTTACAATAATCTGAATTCTAAATATTTTTAGTCATGGCCACAAACATAATCTCCCCATCACTATTCTTTCCAGATAAAATTCATGATTTATTCTCAATCATTGAAGATATGTTTTTTTATCATTTTTTGGTTTCTCATTATGTGAACTTTTTCCCATATCTTATATAGAGTTTTTAAAACATCAATTTCTCTCTTTATCATTCAATATTTATTATTGGTAATGTTAAAAATCTTCTTTTTTCCTTTCATATTCACTTTTATATATTAATTATGATAATTTTAATCATCAAAAAGTTTCATAAAGTCATCATTTTTTCACTATATTTACATTATCATAATTAAAAAATTCATGATTATTTTCTGAATATTTTCATTTTCCAACTTCCTAATTTCTATCTTTTGTTTTCAAATTATCCTCATGCATTTTTTTATTAATCCTTCCATTAATATCCTAATTTAGATTCATATTAATCATTAGATTTATTTTTATAAATTCATCATTATTCATTATTTCCATAAAAGTATTCTCTATAATATAATCATCCAATTTTTTGGATTCAACCTCATTACCTTTTTTTTCTTTATCATCTATAGATAAAAAACTAAATCTTTTGGATTTTAATTTTTTTTTATCATTACCTCTTGAAAAACATTTATCATTATCACCATGTTTCATTCATGATATTTTCTCCCCAAATTATTCTTTATCATTTTCCTCTTCCTTTATTCTTCGAGGTCGTTAGCCATAAAGTGCCTAATGACTCCCCAGTAAAAAAAATTCAATATATATTTCCATTTTTATGTACATGAATGTCTTCTCATGATTTTATGAATCAAATAAACATTATATTTATGAGTTTTAAATACCTCTTTTTTGAAATTTTAATCATATTCTTTTTATTAAATATTAATATTTTTTTACTAATCATTCTTGGCTTCCTTGAAAAAATTTCACTATCATTAAATTTTCTTATTTTCATCAATATCTCCATTATCAATAAATTAGTGATGAGAGAAATTTTAAAATCATATAATGATAATTTTTTGGATCACTATATTATAATGAAGAAACTTTTTCTCCAAAATTATCAGGAAATATTTATAATATATTTTCAATGATAGTAGAATATTTCAATTTTTCACGAAGAAAACAGATAGTGCTGACAATGTCATTTATCCGGGTAATGAAGTCTCCAATAAATTAATATTCAGTCATATTCAAATATTCATAAATAATCCTTCATATTTGTGATTTTTCCATACCCAATTTTTTATTTCCCTCATATGTGTTTTTTAGGTTATCATGCATACCAATGGATATGAAAACACCGTTAACACTTAGGAAATCACTTTTAGAGAGTGATGATTATAAATAATTCTTGTCCCTCCCATCATTCTCAAGATTTTTCTAATAAACATATGTAAGATGATCATTATCGTCAATAGGTTAAAATGTATATATTGCATCATCAATATGATCATATCCAATATACATTAGATAAGGAAACATTCAATACTTCTAGATATGTTAATTCATACCATCAGAAATAGGGATACCATTATTGATCACATAATTACAATTATCCATAAACTTATATTCATAACATCAGTAAAGAATAAGTGAATGAGATCATTATGCTCAGTTACCAATTTTAAATGCCTAGTCAAAACAAGTGTATCACTAAAAAGGGGAGGGGTGAATCATTGATTTATTTTTTCTTTTCTATTTTTATTCTTAAGAAAAAAAATCACATCCTATTTAATAATTTTTTACAAATTGAAGAAAATACTCATACCCATATCTATATGAACATAATAATTTATATGGTTTATTATTTAAAATCAATAGATAAATCCATGGTATGGCCTTGAAATGATCAAATATCACAAAATAAACTATGAAATATTCCATTTTTATTGAATAGAAGAAGTAGGATATGTCCTTTCACAAGCGTAGAACTATGTAAACAATTTAATTGTCTATGTGATCCTTCAAGGAAAAAAGATTTAATAAAAAAAATTATAAATTTTTATTTTGTGATTATTTATCAAATATCAAAAACAAAAATATTCAAAAGAAATATTTACCTTCATACCTAGAAGTTCATATGGTCTTTGTGGACTTTGACATAATACTCACTCCAATGAAACAGTCGTATGGAACAATATGAAAAATTAAACTCTATCATAATATAATTGATAAAATTATGAACACTTTCTTCTTTAGTTAGGAAATAATAATATAATAATCTTTCCAAATATAATTACTAGTTGAGTTAAATAATTAGCTAAATATGATGATTATCTACAAAACATGAAATTTTGTAACTTCTCCTCTCTCTTTTTTATAGAAAAAAACTTAAAAAAGATTCACTTGAGAAATTATTCTCCTTAGAAATTTGGACCTTCTATCTCTTCAATAATGAACAATACTTATGTTAGAAAATTATTTTTTACCTTTTAATGGTGACCCAAAAATGATTTGGGTGGAGTTCTTAAATTGTCTCCCACTCAAACAAATTTTCCAAATTTTCATATTTTCTTGAATATCATATACATTTTCACAACATCAATATTTATAAATATTTATCATATCTTCTCAATACTTCTTGAATCTTCTAAACACTTCATCTTTCTTCTAAAATTATACAAAAAATTCAGTTAGGATCTTATTTCATCAATACATGTCTTTCATTACAAGGAACTGTACAAATTTCTTGTAAGAGGAAATAAATACCCTTCTGGTTACATGATAAAATTTATTTATGATAATTATATATAACAAATAATGAAAAAAAAATTTTGAACATCAAACTCCCCCTTTACAACAATTTTTTATATACATTAATCTCTTTAATGTATGATTCGACTTATGTTTAAGATTTTTCTCATTATGATGATGAAAAATTTTAAAAATAGGTTCTTATTCATCTCATATCTAGACCCATTTGAACTTTCAACAATGTAATTCATCCTATTTTAAAATGATTGAATAAATTTTTGATAAATTTAGAACTTTTTTCTTCATATTGAACACAACATTAATTTCTTTAATTTTTAATCGTTAGGCCCAAATAATTCTTCCTCGGATGCATATAATGGCATACTGAGTCTGATGGACCATATTCAGTTTCATTGACTTTAGAAACTTCTTTTTCTTATGAATATGATACCAAAAAATTCTCATCACAACCATTACTATATTTGATGGTTATGATTGTGTAACAAATATGATAGATCATCATCATCTTCTTCTACATCATCAACTTATTTCATTCACAAACATCTCCTTGTGTCATGTATTTTTTCATAACATTGAATACATTTGAGATCATCTTCAACATAATTTTACTAACAAAGAAAATTACTTTAACTTCCCTATATTCCCTAAATATTTTTCTTTTGTTCTTAGCCTAGATATGATTGTGATGTTTATAATGAGGCTGAATACAAACATCGTCAGCTTTTCTCCCATGTTCTTGTATCAATATTGTATCACATGTTTTATATCATACTTATGATTTGTGATAACCCTAATATGTGAAACGAATCATAAAATTTATATCATAGACATGAATACTCTGTTTCTTTCTCATTAAATTCTCTTTAAAAACACCTGACTGGAGGTCAGTCTGATGATCGTTTTCATCCCAAAAACAACATTTCAATATACTAAAATTTATCAAACCTTGTGAGTCTGATTTTTTGAATATGATGGAAATTCTTGTTTTTTGCAAAGAAATTTTAGGTCATTTCATTTTTTTAAAGAAACTTTATCTATTTAAAAAAACATTGAAAAAAAAGAAAAAACTAGAATACAATCACCTACCTTATTTGATTTTTCATAATACTCATAGTCCTTATTGATCATTTCATCTCAAAATTAATTTGATTTCTTTCTATGGGTTATGAGGATTAATTATTTTAATATTCAAGGATGCTAATAATTTTCTTTTTTAGGTTTTATATTATATTCCTAATGTAAAATGGGTATCATGTGTGTATCTAGTTATCTAGTTCTCCCAAACTGCAAAACAGATCAGTCCTTCATGATTTGAGCATTTTTATCTACACAAATGTAAAAAAAGAAGATATTAGCTCTTGATAGTTGGGGAGGGGTCTCTAAAGTATCATTCATCAATCATAATCAATATAATTCCATATACCCCCAAGTGAATCAACTTCAGTTTCAATTTTTAAGGTCAAGTAGTTCGTATTTTGAAACCAATATAAACCTATCTTCATGTGAAATATTTCATAATAAATTTTTTTCTAGTATTCTAAAAATTTACAATTATTTTTTCCTCCAAAACATATTTCAGTTTTGAAACATGTGTTTGTTATAACTAGGATAAAAAACATTTCTATTCGATTTTCTTAATAAACAATTGTGGATATGAACATCAAAGTGATTTGTGATAAAATAATTATCAAACATATTAAGTAAATATGGTATGATAGAATGTAAGAAAAATTAATGTTCAAGATACTAAAATTGATTGGCTTCACAAATTTTTGGTGTGATCACTTTTTCATATTCTATTCTCCATAATGGATCTCTATATCTAATAAGGGGATGAAATTTGGTTCTGTCAAGACAATTAATGTATTATTTAATGGCTTTGAATAATATCCTACTCTCCTTATCATGGAACAAGATATACTTATTATAGCTCTATAAAATGGTATCATTCATAGGGAGGTGTGTTGTTTCAATGGTAGACATGGGTTATCTACAATATTTCGCGTGTTCTCTATAGATGATATGCCATTTTCTATCAATGGTAGACCTAAATCTATCCTAAAATTTAATTATTGTCCCCAAATTTGGAAATATAATAAAATATTAAAATGATATAAATATTAAGATGTATTTTTCAACAAAATATTTCATTATACATTCAAATATACTATATTTTTGGCTTGGAATTCCAAAATATATATTCCCTAAAGAATATTTTAGAATTTCCCCTACAAGGAGTTAAATACATATCCATCATTTTGATTGATTGGTTTATAATATTATAGATTGTAACAACAACTAGATGAGTTTATTTCTCTATTTTCATGGAAGACTCAACCTATTCATTTTTTTCTATCATCTATGAACATGAATTTTATCTCTCTGGTCAGTTATCCAAATTATTTTATTTAAAATATGGAACGGTTCCTAAATAGTTTTATATTTTACTCTCATTTTGAGGGTAAAATTCATTTGGAATGATGGTTATAGTTGGATAATCCCATCTTGTAATTTTGAATCAATATATAGATCATTGATTTTACCATCTAATTGATGATGGTAAAAATGTCTTGGTATGAAATTATGGGTTAGTAACTATAGAAAAGGTATATTAAGTGGAAATATTGTAATGTAATGTCAAAATTTCTAAACAATAATATATTTTATAACCCCTATATATAAATACATTCAAGGACTACTAGGTTATCTCAATGACAATTTTTATTTGATTTTTTGGAGAGGTTGCATCCTTTATGGTGGGAGAATTGGTCTAGAAGGAGTTATTCTCTATAGGGTGACCAAATCCTAACATTATAAATATGTAGACATAAATTTAACACATATTTATTAATTATATTCTCAATACTAATAAATATTATCTTTTCAATACAATTAAATTCTTGGAAGAACCATATATGTGCACCTTTACTTTACCTATTTTTTCCGATTGACTTTGACTTTGGGAGGCCCATTAACATGCATCAGGTTTTAGATAAATGGTAAAATGTTCAATGATGAGAACAATAACCCTCTAAAAATTAATTTATGTTTGGAAATAAATAATAAATTCATTCCCCTAGATCATGAAGAATAATAAAAAGTTATCCAATGAGCCTCTATGTATGTTTTTTAAAGGAGTTATAAATCAATGTCTACCAATCAATTATTTTTTAAAGGGGATTAGACATAGTATATGTGTTATTTCATTGGGAATTATATAGATATATTTTTTCAAATGGGTTACCATGATAATATTCTATTGGAATGGTTCTATAATAGTTATAGTAATCTTTTTGTGAATCAATCTTTTTGTGTGGTTCCTCCTATTTGTTTTTGTACTATCGTTGAATTGCATAATGAGTTAAAGCATCATGAAAGGTGATATTCCATCACCTTCCTAATAATGAAATAAATTTGTATCGTCATAGGTTTTTATACTTATTTAAATATTAAAAAACAATATTATATTATTTGAAACATTTTGTAAAACCCATATATTTAAAAATAAATAAATAATGCTTGATAGTGTACACTAGAAGCAACACCAATCGAAGAACAACTATAAGATTATAATTTCTTCAATATAACTATTAAAACTTATCAATTAAATTGGTGGGTATGAATATTAAGATATAATTAATGAAATATATTGATTAATTTCGTACTCAATATTAATTTATTTATAAATAATTACTTAACAATCAATCATTGTTTAGTAAAGATGGTGTATTATTTAAAAATGTGTTTTCTTCCAAAGTAAATTTTATTTATTTTTGTGAGGAAATAATATAATTACCTTTTAGTGATTTTAGAAAAATTATTAGATAAAATAAATTTCATTTTAAAAACCAACTTTTCAAAATTTACCTGTAATAATTTTTTCTGATTTTCATAAAATAATTACTTTTTTAGCGATTAATGAAGATATTAGTTTTTTTAAAATTATCATCCCTTTCTAATAAATTAATATATTTAAAATATTAATTAATATTTTAATTTTATTCAATTTTTTATTAGTATGAAATAGAAGTTTTTTATAAAATTAATAAAATTATAATAATATTTATACATGTTTTGGTATATGTGGAATTTAGGTTTTGAAAAATGGTATTTTTTAAACTGTTTTAAAGTTTATAATTTTTTTCAAATTTAATTAACTAAAAACCCAATAATGTGTAAATATTTATATGATATTTATATATTATATTTCTATAAACATTAATTTAAATTCATTAAATTAATATTACTTTTCATATATTAAATATGAAATCATTTTATCTGTGAAAAATACTTTTCTGGAAAAAAATCTTTTTTATTATTTTGATGGGTTCTATTTTTAAATTAAATCATTCAAAAAATTTTGACATAAATTTTTAAAATTAATACAATATTTTTAATAATAATAATTTATATTAACTAATACATTCAACATAACTTCTAGTCATGATTTATAGTGAAAATAATAAAAATCCTTTATCACGGTTATGGTGAAAACGGGTTCACCGAGTGTTACACTAGAATGATTAGGCGTAAAATGATCTAATTTTTTTTTTCTAAAATCCATATTCATGGTATATTATTACCACATAAAATTTAATTATCTACATTGGTATATTTTTTGTCCTTGTGGTATGTGAAAAATGTGGGTGCACCTTTTTCTTTTCATATATTTCAAATCTTCTACTCACTTCACTGATAAAAGGCCACCACCTTTCCTCTACCAATCACACCTTAAAAAAAATTTATTTATAAAATCATTATAATTATTATATTTATATATGACACATATATTGTTTATTTCCATTAAATCAAGGGTATGATAATGTTGCTCATTTTTACGGTGGACCACTACCTCAAATCGATGTGATTCCTTTTTCATTAAGGCTTCTCATAGATGATAATAAGTATAATTATAATGAATATATTTGATATATATTGTATAATTATAATATTAATTACATATTTATCATTCGTTAAATATAATATATCAATTCATTTCATAATATTCCACTCATTGAAATTTGATGACATTGTTTTTCTGTGCGTGTGGATTACCACCTCCACAAAACGATGAGATTGTTTTATCATCACCAATGAAAATGGAAAAAATATACAAGTATATATGATTAAAAAATATGGTATTTATGATATTATATTCATTATAAAAAAATAAAAAATTTCATGCAACTTTCTAATGGTGATTGTTTGAAAATGGGAATGTCACTCATGCGTGTATACTTCCAACCGTCTCTATTATTTTAACATACTTCATTTTCATAACCATGATTCATTTCTGGTTTTAAAAATTAATTCATTTATAAAATGGATAATTACATTTTGAATATTATTTTAGACATAATGGAATAATTGTACCTTCCACCATAGTCCACATATAGATATTGTTTTGAAGATATAGACTAAACATCCTCAAAACATCCGAAGTGTAATTAACTGAATTAATATTTAATTAAATCATTAAAATAAATTATATAAGTTATTTAACTATATGGTAATAAACCTATAAAATTTCATTATGAAATAAAATAATCTATATATGTTTAATTTAATTGTGTTAACTAACATACATTGACAGTATTGACACGAGGTAATGGACTTCATAGTCAATTTTCATTAATTGAGGAATAATTTAATATTTTACACATATTTTATTTTTACTATTATATATATTTTCCCTTTTACAATTAATATTATTAATCCATCATGTATATTTTTATTTTGATAATCAATTTTAATTATTTGAACAATGGGGATTTGTCCTGAAAGTTAACCAGTAGCAATGAATTTAATAATGTGATATCCATTCAATGGGTTATATTATGTTTTCAATATCTTTGATATTAATTAATTAATAATGTAATAAATTTTTATATCATTTTTTTATTTTCACTTATTTTATTTTGATTTACATTTTATACATGAATTTTTAATATTTATAAATCCTAATTTTGACATTGGGATCATTGTATGGGTTTCTTGTTTGAAATTTTATTCTTTTGGATATATGATATACTACTCCCCTATATTGTTTTATTAGGTGTATCTATTTCTAATTTCATATGTTATATATGTAATCTACTTATGTTCATAATATTAAATTTTTTAGATAATTTTATTCTTTTTTGGGGAATTGAATGGAGAAGTCACCAAATTGGAAAAGCCTTTATGATACAATCTCATTTCTTTTTTGGATTGTTTATATTGATGGATATTTGGGATAAAATAATACGATGGTAATTTGTTCAACAAAAAATTAATTTTCATCCTATATTTATTAATGGGGGTCAAATGTTTAAATTTTATTTCATCAAATAATTATTGTGAAATTATAAATAATGTTTTTTGTATGTGGTACTAAACATGTAACATTCATTTAGATATGTAATCATTCTATTCCTTGTCAATTTTTTATAAAAAATTTGAAATGTGTTTTTTATAAACATATATGATTTTCTCAAAATATGTTTCATGATATCTGTTATTCTTGTAAAATCTATGAAAAACTAAATTTTTTAACAATTACCAATTGAATCACATTAAATACATTTAAAAATGGTTGAAAATAATTTTTATTTTTAACATTTAAAACATGAATATATTTTCCCTCAGTCAAAACCAATAAAAATTTTGAATATTTATTTTTATGTTTCAAATTTTATTTTAAATGAAAATTATATCTTTATTTTTCCTAATTTACTACATTTTTAATATTTTTTTAAAAAACATGGGAGGATTCATTCTTTATGAAATGTTCTCAATGGTCATAAAAATCATTTAACATATTTTATGGAATCATTTGATGTCATTCATTGGGAAAACGTCATTTTTCTCAAGAAAGTTTTTGATTATATTTTAAAAATATTTACATTTATCAAAGTCAAAAACCCCAGATGTTACTTACACTCCACTAGGTATATGTTGTATTGATATTAACCTTATTATTTCTTCTAATGGATTATGAGATTGTTATAGAACCCATTTATTTTACACAGGTTAATAGAGTTATAAAAGAACATTGATTATTTTTATTATTTAAATGTGATCGAATCTAAATAATTTATACAAAAATAGTTCTGGGAAATTATTGATGGTGAATGGGTAAACCATATGCAACATATATGAAGGTTTTAGACATATTATATCTTATGGGAGAGACCAATATAGCTTATTGGATGGGTACGCCCATGAAGCACTAGGTTTTCCTGATATATCTTATACTATGGGTCTTCCCATATATGTACGAGTGATAATGGTATAGAATAGTTGATGGGTGTTCCCAAATAGAATTGGGTGATCCTGATATATCTCATATGATGGGTGTTCCGAGATAGCAGTATACTGAATTAGTTAATGTTCATATTCATTATAGTATAGATAGAGGGAGTTACATGAGGTTTTCTATTATATATTTTACAAGCCTCTAGTTATTTATTTAATGAGATTATAATGGGTTATGAAATTGATTTCCCAATATTCCAATACACATTATTTATGATTTCTTTGAGTTTTAATGATACATTTCATCAAGAGTGAAATCAAATGACTCATGAATATTGAATTTTATGAGTCCCTCCTTTCAAAACTATTTATGAAATAATTAATGATTTATGATATGGGTATTTATTGGTATGAGTATTATTATTTTATTCCCAAAAACATTGATAATTCCTTGATCCCTTTATTCCCTTCTTAAACCCACTAACTGTATTTAATTGTACTGATTATGTTTACACTTACTTATAATTTGTTTTCACCATTATTATGTTTCTATTTTCCTATGTTATGAAGAATGGTGATAAAATTATTTTTGTCTACAATGTTTTATAACATTATGAAATATTTGGGAGATGTTTTATTTTTAATATGTAATATGAAAAGATGAGTATTGTGGGAAAAATTCACCCCCTGAATTCATGTGTATTGTATATGTAATATTTTTTCCCAATTATATAAAACCCTAAATATAAAATTTCCATGGATATATTAGTGATCCAAAATTTCCATTCATGTTTTGTGTTTTGGATGGAAAAAATTTGGTCACCATTAAGTGTGTCAAATCTAGAAATGTAAATATATTTTTTTATAAATGGATCTATTAGTCAATGTTAAGGGATTTAAAAGTAGGTATTAGATTAGGTATTAGATTGCTTTTGGAGAATTTATTTTTTTTCTTTAGAAGATATATTAAGAGATATTAATACCATCATGTTTTTTTATATTATATTTAGTAAAAATTTAAAATTCTAAGACACATGTTTTGAGATATTAAGTCAAGAGATCTTAATATTATTAATGAAATTTTATAATACGTTTTATTGGTTTAAATTAAATGTAAAGATTCAGTTTAATGTAAAGTATGATTTTAAATTTTTTAGGAAAAAATTTAAGGAATTATTATCCATTAGATTTACTATGATCTTGGATATTGATGTAATTATTGGAAGATGTGATTTATCATATACATAAATATAGGATTGAAAATTGATTTGGTGATAGTGTTATTAACACTATTTCAGAAAAAGGATAATATATTTTTTGGTATATAATCCAAAAGGTATGATATAACCTTTAATGCTAAAACACTCAATACTTTTTAAGAATTTTAGGCCATTTAAGATATAAGTTTATTTATTTATTTATTTTTATTATTATGTGTTAGAGATCCAATTTATTAATTAATATATTATTTCATCCTATAATTTTTTATTAATATTGAGAATTATATTACCATGTTTTAACCATTTTGGTGTCAATTTATCTCTAAATATAGTTGAAATATCATGATTACCCCATTTATGGTCATGTGACCCATTTTATGCTTATTTTAATTCTTAGAGAATGAAAAATCCATCTTGAATAATTATCATTTGGAGAAAAAATATGATATTGTTTAAGATAATTTTTAAAATATGTAATTAAACTTATATATTAAATTTATTATCCTTATTTGGTCATTATAAATGATAATAAATTTTTCAACTATAGTAGAATGACATTATAAATGAAAATTTTATTCAATTATGTCTATTTATGGTAAAATAATAGTTTATTTAACACATATTTGGTTTATGGTTTTTTGGACGTTAGTTTTCTCAGGATAATTCACATTCTTGTGATCAATGATTTGTATTACTCACTATTGACATGTGGGCACTATACTTTTCTTTCATGTCCAAACCATAAATTCTCAAAAAATTTAACCAATTTATAATCCTAATATGTTTCAATATAGAAGACCATTGTACATCCTTTTTTATCTTATCACATGGATGATATATTATACTTATTAATGATGTGATACCTCAAAAATGGAATTTTCAAATCTTGAACCATTAATTACTAAGTTAAAATTATTATTTTTTGAATAAAAATAATTTATTTGGGAGAACTAAATACCTCTATATTTAAATAATGTAATTTAGTCTTGAATGTGTACAAGATAAAAAACACCAGGCTTAAACAAACCATATAATAATATTATTTTAAATGTGATTGTTCGAACCTAGACATTAAATTTTAGGAATAAATTGTATTAACTACTTTATAAAAAATATATAAATACTTCCTTGTAATTATAAATTTATAGAAAATTTCATATTAAATAAAAAAATTTTTGGTAATTACATTTTTCAATAAAAATATATTTTCTCTGAATATTCTTTTTATTATTTTTTTCTAGAAAATATTATAATTTATTTTTTAACATTTTATAAAATTTATTTCATAAAAATTAGTTCATTTTTTAATGAATAATATTGAAATTCTATTATTGTAAAATTTTGGTATTTTTCATTAAATAATGATTTTTCAGTGCATAGTGAAAATATTGAATTTTGTAAAACTACCATTTGATTCAAATAAATTATGAAATTTAAAATAAACCATGTCATTTAAATTTTATTTGAATTAATATAAATATATTTTATTTATTTTTAATCATATTTACTACATCTGAGTCATTCTTACACTGTACTCTACTAAAAGTGTATTTTTTGCTTTAAAAACATGTTTTTTTCTATAAAGCATTTTCATATGCATAATGATTATCTATTTAAATTAATTAATAAAATCCCTACTTAGTACTGGTCTAAATTAAAGTTATATATTATATATCCAAAAATATTAATTTAAATTTATAAAATTATTACTACTATTCATTTTGTAAAAATAAAATCATCTCTTCCTTGAAAAATACATTTTATCATGACTTTTTTCATTACATATACTAGTTTTATTTCTAAATTAAATTATACAAAATCATTGAATTGAATTTGGTAGAATTAAATCTATATTCTCAATCCATATCATTTATATTATCTAATAAGGTGAACTAAAATTTTTCCTATTATGAATATTAAAAACACTAAAAATATTTTACTGTAGTTAAGGGGGAAATGGGTTTACCAAAGTTAAACTAGAAATATAAGGGATAAAAGGACCTAAAAAATTAAATATAATCTATTTTATAGATTTATTTAAACCAAATTATGTATAAGGATCAATAATATTCAATTTGGAATCCTTTGGTAAAATACATGGGTAATCCTTTTTCATTTCGTATTTACAACTTCCCAACTTGACTCACTTATAAAAGGCAGCCTTCTCTCTCCTACACTTCACACCATCGAATACATATTTATCAAACATGAAATTATAAAATCTACTTCCATAATTCCCACAACATTACATATATTGCCTTTTCTAATCATAAATTTTTTCTACGAAGGGATTTGGTGCCCACCAATGGTGTATGTCTGAAGAAGAGGTATCATGCATCACATATCATTTTTATTTTATTTATTTATCAACCTCCTTAAATTGTTATTCAATTATGATGACTTAATTTCACCGGTATATAAAATATAATTATATGTTATAATTTTTATTTCAAAACCATTATTTATCTTCTATTCCATCAGAAGGGGAATGAAACCCTCATTCATGTGTATGAAAGACTATCACCTCACAAACCGATGTAATTATTTATTCATCATCACCTATAAATATAGGTTTTAATGATGGATATAAATTATATATAGAATAATTTCAACATAATAATACTCTTGTTATTATGATATCACTTAAACATTATTAAATTTTATATAATGGGTTATACAATAGTGTCTCTCTTGTGTGCACTGAACTACAACTTCACGAAGCAATGTGATTCATTTCTCACTAATTCCTTACATAGATGGTATAATTATAAAATGAACTAACATATTTGATATATGTGATATAATAATGATATGTATGAAATATTTATCTCTATTACAATATAATATATCATTTTATTTCTTACTATTCACCCCATGGAAAGTGAGAACACCGTTTGTGAGTACATGGGAACAATGCCTCCACGAAGCGATGTGCAAATTTTTTCTTCAAAATATGAGAAGGTTGATATATATATATAATAATATTTAATGGTATATTATGGTATTTATGATAATATTATGATTATATAATGATAAAATCGTAATTACCTTTTTTCCAATAATGATCGTTGAAAAATCGAAATGTAACTCATGGTTACGTACAACATACCTTCTCAATGAATGTATCATAGTTAATATTTGATATGAATATTTCGTTATTGGTTTTGAAATTATAATTTATGTTTAAAATAAATATTTATTTCATTATTATTAATCCATATATTATGTAACAATTACCCCTTTAACCAAGGTTAACGTACTAAAGTTGTTTTGAGAACGTGGATTGAACATCCTCAAAACACTAATATGAACATAAATATTTAAATATTTAAAGATTACATTAAAATAAATAAAATAAATGAATTTATTATAAGTAGTTATAAATTTAAACCATTCTTAAGAAATGAAATATTTTATATAAGTTTATTATATAGGTTATAAAGGATATACCAAGAATTTATTTACATTAGGGAAGGGATTGTTGGAACCATGGCTGTTCTATGCAGGAATTGGAGTATGGTGTGTGTTTGTTGTCAATCCTTAGTGGAAGTTCAGAATGTGTACCAGCAAAGTGATCATACAGTTCAAGAAAACATTCTTCAATGGTGTACTCAAAGAAGAAGTCAACATTGAACAACCAGTGGGTTTTGTTCTAGGTATCGTTGAAATAAAGGTCTGCAAATTGAAGAAAGCTCTATATGGTTTGAATTAGGCACAACGGGTGTGGTACTCGTGGCTACATTCGTATCTTAAGAAGCTGGAATTCAAAAGAGGAGCAGTGGATCACAATCTCTATGTGAAGAATTCTCCAAAAGATCAATTCATGGTTCTAGTCTACGTTGATGATATCATATTTGGTGGCAGCAGGTAGAAATCAGTGGACAAATTTTCCAATCATATGAAATAATAATTTGAGATGTCTATGATTGGGGAGCTCACATATTTATTGGGGATATAGGTGAATCAAAATAAGGATTACACTTTCATTTCTCAGGAAAAGTATGCAAGAGAGCTGTTGAATAATTTTAATATGCATGACTCCAAACCAATGTCAACTCCAATTGCAGTTGTCACTAAATGTTGAAAGAATGAGGATGGGGAATCTATTGATCCCACCATGTACAGGAAGATCATTGGGAGCCTACTATACATGATAGCGACATGACCAGATGTTGTCTTTGCCACATGTCTTACATCCCACTTTCAAATTAATCCAAAGGTGGAACATGTGGTGGGAGTAAAATGAATCATGAGGTACATTCAAGGTGTACATAAATTTGGGTTATTTTTTGCTGTAGGTAGGGACAGTTAATTATCTGTGTTTTCTGATGCTGACTCGGCTGGTGATATGGTAGAATGAAAGTCCACTAGAGGTTGATCCTTCTATATGTGATGGTTGGTTGAGCAAGAAACAAGAAATTACTTCTCTTAGTACTTCTGAATTTGAGTATATATCCTCCAAAAAGGCATGCACTCAACAACTATGGATGATGTAACGACTTACATATATTAGTGATGAGGTGAATCAACCAATGGTAATTTACTGTGATAACAAGAGTCCAATTGATCTCACGAAGAATCTGGTTCAGCATTCTCGTACAAAACATATTTAAATCTGGTATCACTTTATCAAAGATAAAGTTGAGCAAGGGGTGATTAGAATGGATCATGTAGGAACTGATGACAAAGTGGAGGATATTATGACCATGCCACTGTCAGCAGCTATGTTTGAAACGAATCGGTTGAACCGTGGTGTTCAGCCACCTCCTAGTGCATAAAGAGGTTACAAAATTCCCCTCTCCCCATTTATGAAAACTTTTTTTATCTGTTTATGGATGTGATGCAGGTTTTTGGGGGAGATACTATCCAGGGGGAGTTTGGTTTGAGCTGAACAATGAACAATTACCTGTCTTTGGGTATATTGTAAATGGGGGAGAATGGAATAAATTCAGGATTTTCACTAGACATGTAATGCTTCTGTGACACGATGAGAATTCAGTGTCGGTGATAGGATGAGAAGGAATTCATTGGACTTTTAATGTTTCTATGACACTGTAAAAATATTTCTTGGGCGGCTTTTAGAATTTCAAAACATGGGAACCCAATTCAAGATTCCTCTCCTGTTTTCTACACCGAGCATTGCTCAGGTAGAATTAGTGTGTTGGCTGATTTGATCCTTCCATTCTTGGTTTGAAAGTGGATGGTGATCTATTTAATTTATTTGGTGATTTCCAACAACCCCAAAGGAGGATATTATTGGAACCATGGTTGTTCTATGCAGGAATTGGAGTTTGGTTTGTGTTTTTTTCAATCCTCAGTGGATGTTCAGAATTTGTACCAGCAACGTGATCATACTGTTCAAGAAGACACCATTATTGAAGTGGTGAGCGAAAAATAAGGGTTGTGCGTGAAATATTTTAGTTGGGAGCGAAAAACAGCAGCATGCGTGAAATAGAGGATCAAGGTTTTTCACGCAAATAGTGTTTCCGAATCGGAACGTCGAAAAATGGCAAAGGCATGGGCTGCGCCAAAAATCTAGAGATGTGCCCAAAAAATGATACCAGTGCGAAATTTTATGTGCCAGATGAGATGTTTTACGTGCCACAACGGGTTTTTCTCCCAGGGGCGTCAGATGCCTATAAATAAGAGGTGACCCCCCTCATTCTGTATGGTTGAATACTTAGAGAAGATCCAAGCTCTGATGCACGAAAATGGATCACGTAAAGGGGCTTGTGTAAAATATTCTGGACTGCGTGGAAAATTCTAGGATGCACGGAAAAGGAAGAGTTGCGTGTAAAAATCGGGGTTGCGTGTAAAAGATTCAGTTTCACGAAAAGGGTGTTGTTGCACGAAATATTTTTACGCGCAGAAATTAATTTTTGCATGCTATTGGTAGGTTTTGTGTGAAAAGGTTGGTGTTGCGTGCAATTGTCAGTGAAGCCTGTCTACACGTTCTGGTTATCTGGTTCTGTGGTTCTGTGTGTTCTAGTGCATCAATTTCGGACATTGATTCAAGTAGAGTCTCATGCTAAGCATAGAAAAATACTTAAAATGTAAATCTATTGAAAATACCTTCACATCTATAAACTGCGTGGGACTTCACCAACGGTTGTGAGCTAGTGGGAGTCAACGGGAGTGACCCGGGGGATGTAGTGAGATATCCCTGAACAATTGTAAAGGCAGTGAGCCTCGGATAGAGTGAATGATCCCAAACCTTTGTAATCCACATCTAGTAATGTTTATTGGAATTAGGTACGACCAAAAACCTGTCAGCATATGCTCCTTGGACGTAGGCCTTAGTGGTGAACCAGGTAAAAAGTGTTGTGTCTTTTCTGTGCATGTGAATGCTTGCTTGCTGATCATATTCATCATACATGTTCAATAAGTTCCTACCAACGTCGGAACATGATCCATCATATTAAAAGAAAAAGTTGTCACCCTGATTCACCCCTCCCCTCTCAGGGTGCCCCGGGATCCTTCAGGGACTTCATCACAATTTTCATTTATTGAATAATATTTTAATGTATTACACATAATATAAATTATATGAACTATATAATACACTTTTTATATATAATTACATAAATCCTTCATTAATCAATGAATTTATTTTTTCAATTATAATCATATAAAAAATTTGGATTTGACTTCAATGACACCATATAGTAAATAATTTCACAACTTGATTTCTTGTCATTGGGATATATTACATATTCATTATCTCTGATATTATAAGAATATGTGTGAAATGACTTTTTATTATCCTATTTTTTATAGTTTTTTTATTATGATTTGAATTAGATACACATAATCTATTCATTGATTAATTCTCAAATTAATTTTATGATCATTGTAAAGGTTTCTCGTCTCAAATTTTCATCTACATAGAATTTTTTCTTTTATATGACTATATTATATTATGAGATGTATATTCTTACCCTCAGATATTTTATATCATGAATCTTTTTAGGATCATGATATTTAATGTTTCATCGTTTGTTATTATCTTTTGGGGCTTACGGTTGAGGAGTTACCAAATTGGAATGTTTTTAGGATGCAATTTCATTCCTTTTTTGGGATTTTTTATTTTGAAGTTTCATTAGGGGAAAGTAATATAATTATATTCTCAGGAAGAAAATATCATTTATACTCCTTTGTTTAGGAATTTTTTTTCACATGTTTAATTCTTTATTTCCTCCTTAATTGATTGATGAAATTTCAATAAATGATTATTTTTCTTTTTCTAATCTTGTTTCTTTATTTTACATTAGTAATTTGCATTTTCTATATCTATGTATTCTAAAATGGTTTAAAAAGACTACTTTTCAAAAAATAAATAATTTTTTAAAGCTATTTTTCATTTTCATTTACATTCATTTAAATTGTTTTATAAATTATTTTTATTATAACTCTCCAAATGAATCAATTTAACTGTAATTAAAAAGTTCTTGAAAAGATGTTTTATTTTCCATAGTTAAAAAATGAATGGATTTTCCTACCATTTTTTCCACTTATTGATTTATGTTTTAGAATTTATTTTTCAAAGGATATTTTCAAAGAAAATATTTCATTAATTTATTATAATGTTATATTTTTTAAATAAGTTTTTTCAAAATGGAATGTATATTTCCCTCATAATAATTTCCAAGTGATATTTACCAATTATTTTCCATCTAAGTTAAAAAAAATTAATGTTAGTTAAAGTGAAATAGTTATTTTCTTGGATAATGTTTTGAAGATATTTTAATTGTATTTTAATTCATCACGTTCAACAACCCTTCATTTTATTTCACTCCACAACTGATATATTGTACTAATAATATCCTTATTTTTTCTTTCGATGGATTTTGAGAATCTTATTGAACACATTTATTTTCAATATGATTATTGTTGTGTGAATGAAAATTGATAATTATTATGATTGAAAAGTGAAGGAACGTAAATTTTTTATTCATTAATTATACATGAAAATTATTGATGATGAACATGAGAGCTACATACAACTTATATGAAGTTTTAATACCAATTTTAGATCACGGTTGAGTCCTACATATCTTATACTATGGGTGTTCCCATATTGTGTTGGGTGATCCTAACATAGATTATATGATGGGAGAACCTAAATATCATAAGATGAGCCTAATATAGATTATATGATGGGTGATCCATGATACAATTGGGTGGTCCTGATATAGCTTATATAATGGGTGTGCCTATATAGGTCACTAATACATTGGGTAATGTTTCTTTCCATTAGAAGATAGATAGAGTGAGTCAATGGAGGTATTCACTTTTGAATTTAAGTAGGATAATATTATTTCTCCCATGGTTTTAAAATGGGTTTTAAAGATTACATTTTCAGACACCAATATGTTTTCTTGATGATTATGTTGAATTTAATGATTACTCTAATCAATGTTGAAATCACATGATTCATGATTATTCAAAATTGTGGCTCTTTATGTTGGTCCCAGGTGCAATTGAAGGTCATGGGTGGATGTGCCCACTTGGCATTTTTTCAAGAGCAATGATCAATCTAGGACCAATATGATGATAAATGCCAGACTCTATGGATCGAATCACAGAAATAGAAAAAGATGAAGAATAATCCAGGAACTACAAAGGAAGATCATCATAGGTTGATTTTAATTAATTTAATTAATTTAAAAGAAGTACCTTTTATAGTTTTCTTGAGTCCTTGATATTTCTGATCATGTTCTGAAGTGATTCTTCATTGTGTCATAGAATCCATGTGTATACTTCCTATAGTGGTGATCCACATGTGCACCACGTATATCTGGATGTCTCTAAAGGAATCTTTGGGTGCTAGTATTGATAAGCCTTTGCTTGCGTTGTTCACCTTAGATCACCTTGATCTGATGGAAGAGGACATCTCTTGGTCATGAGAGCATTCTTGGAGGAAGGAGTTCTTTAAGTCTTGAGTGATTTCTCCAGAATTGTTGTGCACAATGATTTGGAAAATGTGCTGGGGTTGTGAGGATATTTATAATCGGGATTGAGGTTATAGAGTTATGACAATAAATAAACATGTTATGCATTTTATTTATTTCATTTACTCTTATTTAAAACCCCAGGTAGAATAATTAGTTCTTCGACATGTGCCCACGCTGATTATAATAAATATCATTTAATAAAATGATATTATTTTCTCAAAATTCTGACTGGAAAAACTGAACGGCGTGTAATCATTAATACACGGTGTGCACTCACTTTTCATTTTCTTTAAAAAATGAAAACTACACAGCATATATATTCAATGTACACGTCATGTATGTCTTTTTTTCATTTTCCTTCAAAAATGAAAAATACACAGTAGGTACATTAAATTTAAACGATGTGTATATCTTGTTTCATTTTATTCCAAAATGAAAACCACACAATGTGTTCATTCAATGTACACAGTGTTTATATCTTATTTTCATTTTATTCTTCCTCCAAAATTAAAACCATTCTGGCATCCTTGAATAATTATTAAACCACAAACAGAAATAATAATTATTCAACTTGAGATACTCGAATACACTTAGTGTGTGACCCTCTAGGTCTCTTTCTCGTTGGCATTAAGCAGGCTTGCCTAATGTCGAAGACTACTATCTAAAAATGGGTCATGGCACCCAAGATAAAGAATTTGACACCGCATTGACATGTCACCTCATACTAACACTTACCTGCTAATTTTATCCCTTTGTCTCAATATCTCATCAAGAAGGATTCATGGTAGTGTCATAAGCATATATTCTTGAACTGTCATTCTTTAACTTCCAGAAATAAACTCGTCATGACACCATGGCCATGGAATTTGGCAGACAAATCTATTTCAATCAAAGGGCCTAAGATATCTACTTCCATATATATTGAAGGGTTAAATCCTTCCTTGACTTATCCATTAAAAACATCTCATTCATGACGCACCAAACGTACCCTACATCCCGCCAACTTTCTTCGTGATGGTTTTTGTCAGTAAATATAAGTGTGTGAGTCATGATATGAGTTAATGATAATCTTACAGTCAAAGGACCATTACACACACTCATAGATAGAAATGTTCGATGACACCAAGGCATGCGAAATTTCTACTAGCGGGTATGTTCTCATAATCTCTCATATTAGAGAATACCATGTGTGAACTTTATTAGAGAGAGTCTCGTCTTCTTACGAGTACTGAGACATGACGGTCTATATACTATGTTTCTTATCAAAGTGTGTCATAAAACCATAGATCTTCATTTAAGAATATTGTTATTGAATTTCAAGGTTCTCATCATGGAGGAGAAATGCAATGACCTTATTAATGCAACAAATATTACAGAACATTATTATATTATTGTCATGTATAACAATGAACAATATATAATAAGTGTACACACAAGTAATCAAAGTAATACAGTTGGTTCTCAGGATACCGACTCTTTAAACTCCCACTTGGACTAGAGAAAGCTACCTATGAGTTTTGGTATGCTAGACCTCACATAATGATCATGTTTCTATTGAGTCAAATATTTAGTAAAGGGTTCTTCCACGTTGTCTTCTATGGATATTCTGCTCACTGCAACTTCAGACCTCAGAGAAAAATCCTTCAAGAGATGATACTTCTGAAGTATGTTCTTTTTATGCTGATGTGACCTTGGATATTTTGTATGTTTCACCACTGTTGTATTATCACAATAGAGTACGAGATGATATTTACACTTAGGTACCACATCTAACTCTTGGACAAATCATTGCATCCCTACTGCTTCTTTAGCTACCTCAGATGTTGTGATATACTTGGACTCTACTATAGAATCTGCGACCACACCTTGCTTGGAGTTCTTCCACCTCATTGTACCACCAATCAAACTGAATTTGTATCTAGTCTGCAACTTCATGTTATCTTGATCAGTCTGGAAACTAGAATCTACATGTCCTATGATGACTAGTTCCTCATCTCCTTTATAAAGCAGAAACATATCCTTAGTATGCCTTAGATACTTATGGATAGTCTTGACTGCCATCCAATGATGGTCTTATGGATCATCTTGGTATCCGCCTACTGCACATAATGCGTAAGCAACATCTATCCTTATACACAGCATTACATACATGACTGACCCATCACGGATGTGTAAGGGAAACATTTGATTTCTGTTCTTTCCTCATGAGTCTGAGGACACATTTTCTTGGAAAGATGAATGCCATGCGACACTGGAAATAATCCCCACTTGGACTATTCCATACTAAATCTCTTCAGTATCTTGTCAATGTATGTACTTTGACTCGGTCCCAGCATTATCTTGGATCTATCACGATAGATCATGATCCCAATAATATATGCTGCCACATTTATGTCTTTCATAAAGAAGAATTTATCCAATCATGCTTAAACTGACTGTAAGAAAGGTACTTCGTTTCCAATTAGTAGTATATCATCAACATATACAATTAGGAAAACAAATGCACATCCTCTAAACCTTTTGTAGACACAAGGCTCTCATTCGTTCTTAACAAATCCAAATTCCATTATGGATTCATCAAAACGAATGTTCCATGACCTTGATGCTTGCTTTAACCAATAAATGGATTTATGCATCTTTCGTACCCCGTTGGAAACTTTTGGAGTCAGTAACACTTCTGGTTGTGTCATGTAGACATCTTCTTGGAGATTCCCATTAAGGAATGATATTTTTACATCAATTTTCCAAATTTCATAGTCATGGTAAGATGCAATGAACAATAGGATTCTGATGGATTTCAGCATCGCACCTAGTGAAAACGTTTCATCATAGTCAATTCCTTGACGCTGTCTCAAACCTTTTGCAACCAGTCGTGCCTTATAGGTGCTGAATTTTCCTTCCATGTACAGCTTCTTCTTTAATACCCATTTATTACCAACAAACATTGCATCAACTGGAGGATCTACCAAAATCCAGACTTGAATTGAATAAAATATAAATATAGTAGTGTCTGATGACACCAAGACATGCTGAATTACTACTAGCGGTTCTATTCTCCTAATCTCCCATCTTGGAGATTACCAAGTGCGGACTCCATTATTGATAGTATCGTCTTATTACGAGTACTCGCAAATGATGGTCAGTATACTATGTGTCCTGTCGTAGTATTTTATCTAATTGTAGAACTTTATTTAAGAATATTGTTATAACATTTCAAGGTTCTTATCAGGGTGGGGATCTTCCATGACCTTATTAATGAATCAAATATTCCAAGACATTATTATATTATAGTCATGAAGAATAATAAAAAATATATAATATGTGTACATACATGTAATAAAAGAAAAATAGTTTGTTCTTAGGACACTGACTCTAACACTTTCCAATGTTACAACATTATACAATTTTCAGGATGGATTATCTAGATATTTATTGGAATGAATATTATTATTTTTTTATCATAAACTATGATTTTTTCTTTATACCATTATTCTCTTCTTATGCTGACAAATGATATTCAATTTTGAATAGTTATGTTTACCCTTACTATGAATTTGAGATAACCATTATTATATTTCTATTTAACTAATTTATTAAGATTGATAATTAAATTATTTTTATCTAGAATGTTTTCTGATGAGATGATGTTTGTGGGACATGTTGGATAATTAATACGAAATATGAAAATATGGTTATAGTAGGAAACATTCTCCTTTGGATTCATGTGTATTTTTTATGTAAGTTTTCTTCCAAATTTTCAAAAACTATAAACCTAAAAGGTCGATGGGAATGTGAGTGATCTACTACATCCCTTTGATATAATATGTTTTGGATAGAGGACCTTGGGTAACCTTCATGAGTATCAATGCTAGAAAAGTAAAGTCAATGACTTCATCACTCACAATAGTAGTGCAGATTCAAGGGTTTTACACATAGATTTTAATAATGCATCTGATTATATTGATGAGGAAATTAAATTAAGGTGTTGGTGTGTCTCTTATAAAGAACCCATGGAGGTCTTAAAACAGAATATGAATATAGATTTTTAATAAAGAATTATACGGTGAAGATGCATTATATTGGATATCATAGTTATAATAGACATAGACTTAGATTCAATTAATAAGAATGGAAATTTATGTACTATTGAATCATAGAACATGAATTTCAGTCTCATTTTATAAAATTTTTATAACATCATCCTTATTATGGTTTAGGTGGACTCAGCCATGATGATCATTTTTTCTACTATAATTACCAATAATAGTTGATAACCTATTATATAGGAATTTTGAAATTATTTATTATACTTCACATGGTGATAATGAATACATAGTGTGAGGGAAATATGGTAAATTATAATATTTATACAATAGGTGATCCCTATATTCCTTATGTTATCTACTCTATTAGGATATTTTTACCTATATAATTCCATCCCATTATTTTTTGTTATTTCATGGGACTACATAATATTAGGCCACCATGAAATTTTTAAATTTAAAAATATTCAATTATTTTTTATGAGTGTATGATTCACTCAAATAAACCCTTGATGTTGGGATCTAATTGATAGTGAGAACACCCTATTCACCATTTTTTATTTAAAGAATACATGTCAGGATATATTAATTCTCATAGGAAATATAACCCATGGTGATGAATTATTTTCCAAAGTCATCATTTCAATTTGACCACACATTAGGGAGCTTCTATTTTTTATCCTTTGAAAGCTTAAACATTAACTTTTAATCGATATCTTCCACCAATTGACATGAGGCATTTACATCCTTGATAACATAATAAATATTATATTTTTTAGTATTTTTCTTTATTAGATGTATCATATTTCATTTTATAATCATTCTTCCTTGAGATGCCTCCGAATTCATCCGAAAATTGATCTATCTTTGGGAAAAGAAATCCTAAAATAACATATATGATTCTTCTTGAGACATTATTGATGGAATGTATTTAACTCTAGATTCCAATACACCTATATAAAATGTTTAAAATTTACTCACTCTCATCCCCTCATTCATGAATAGTAAAATACAGAGACAAACTTGTCCAGATTAATGTGGTGAATTTTTAAAATCTAAATATGAATCATTTCTATCGTAAATTAGGAATATTTCAGGAATTGGAAATCCAAATTGGAAATATTTATATTCATTATTATATATATTTTTATAACTATGGAATAATTTATTGAATATTCTAAAATACTTTTAAGTATCATATTTGAAATGTAAAATCCCATATATATGATCATTATGTCTTTTTTGAAAATTGTATTTTCAATAATGATCTCAGTAACTTCTAGATATACCTTATTCTTATTACATTCCATATTTTCACAATAAATAATTGGTGATGAAACAAATATCACCCACTGAGATTGAACTAGAAGGATCTTCGGTCTAGCCTCTCCTTCTGTGCATTAAGGTTCATAAGAGAGTTAAAATCATTAATAACCCTTGACTGTCGTCTCTATAGTTATTTTTACAGAGGTCCCATGAATTTTCTATATTTTCATATAGTTAGTCAAGTATGTTGGTCTCAACTTTTGGTAATTTACACGTTTACTTGTCTTCATGAACAACTGGATGGTGAACTACTCTACAGATAAAACTCCCAAATATTAAGGTATTGTCACTCAAAACGTTTCTCATACAATCAACCAGATAAAAATATGTATAAATTCATCCAAATTTATCAGATTTTTTAAACACATGTAGTTGAATAAGTGATCATATTCTCACATAACATGTTCAAAAAAATACTCAATAACACCAATACATGATCAATGGATTGGAATATCTATTATATGTATATATTTAAACATTGAAAATAATTTAAAGCCAAGTTACCATGGAATCCTAATCAGAGTTTATTCTAACGAAAATAGATTATATTAACTAGATTCATTGAAACTAATAGTCATGTTTTTAAAGTAATCTAAATATAAATTGTAAAAAATAGAAACATGTAACATTTATAAGTATAATTTGGTAACTACATATATGGTCAAATGAAAATCTGAATTGTCTACTAACATGATGTTAAAATTGAATTTCAATAGTACTTAATAATATACAAGTTCATTTTCTATGAATATGAAAATTTCAATCCATTTTTAAAATACTATTTCATCCTAGAAATCATTTTTTGAATCCCTAAGTCATCCTATGTAAAATATTTATGAACATATTATCCTTCACTCCATTAATTTTTCACATAGATGGTGCATGGTTGTCACACGACTTCGATAACCTTGTGGATGGTCTATTTTTGAGTGGAACCATATCGCACGATTAGCATAGGAGAATGAATCCAAACCATGTGAGTTCCCCTTCTTCCTAGGTACTTTTTCATTGTTTGTTCATGGGTTTTCAAATCATTTAAACAAATCATGCACATTAAAATTTTTGAGTTATTTTACTATTTTTTCTATAATGATCTAATTAAGCCACCCCTTCAACTCTAACTCGACATTCAAAGAGAGAACCTACATTTTATCTAAATTTGTATATTTTTTATTTATTGATGTGGGAATCAATAGATATCTTACATCTTGGATTAGATTTTTCTTTTTTCTATTGCGTTGGATGTGCAACGATATGTATTTGAGTCAGTTTTAGCTATTTGTATTCTCTTTTTCTCTCGACCTAGTTATCATGGTGTGAAATTTTTCCCTTTTTCTAAGATCTAACCTGTTCGAAACCAAATTAGAGGCTAATACCAAAAAATTTTGATTCTAAAACCCTATGTTTGGTGTTTTATCACTCATCCCTCAAATTTGTTGATTTTCAAATTTTCATGTGGGGCCCACCGATTTCATCGAGTGTGATTTATTGAATTTATTTGTCAAGATTATAATAAATAGAATCGTATGATTATTATATTTGCATATATGATATTATTTTTTTGTGGTTACACCCTCAACATCATCCATCCCATGTAGGATGATGTTCAATAACTGAATTTTTAGTGTTTTGACACTTTTGAGACATTATTCTTATGTGCTCGAGCTTGACCACACTAATGGTAGTAATCCTTATTATAAATACTTATTTTATCTTTTAATGGTGATTGGAATGTACCATTTCACTTCCACTTGACCTGCCTATGTTATGTGCATCCAATTGATAATTAAATGTGAAATGGAAATTGGAATGTATACTTGATACATGACTTGACCGAATTAAATTTAAATAAGTATAGGTTTCATGTACATAGAACCCTCTACCACATTAATGGATGGTATAATAATGAACATTAATTATTTAATATGCCTTAAATATTATTAATAAATGATGCAAGCTACAAGGCCATGTCACACTAATCAAAGGGAAGGATAGAACCAAATGGACTTGTTGATTAATTATAACTTGTTTAAAAGGTTTCTTGAAAATCGCTATTATCACACTAATAAAAGGAAATGATTGATCAAAATAAAATATTACATGACTTTCTTATTAAATAGAAGTGACCTGATAGGATCTCGGGTTGGATTCTTATTGGTGAGTGCCATGAGCACTCAGGAACACTATTCTAATTCAAGGATACTACTTGCTTAGGTTGACACTAACCAAGATCTTGATCCTTTTATATCCATGGATGACTAGTATGACACCGTAGGATTCCTCACATATTATTAAAGGGTGCCTTTGATAAACACCTTGGATCAATAATTCACAAGTAGGTTTCATGGTTAAATCTCATCTGGCCTTGTCATTGCTTAGCCTCATTTTACATTGGATGAACTCCATGGACACAGTAGGCATCTCACTGTGGAATGTTTTCGAATATGCTCCAAGGATTACACTCTTATTATTATCCAGTCTACAGTTGTTACTAATTTTGTGACCCTTGAGGTCTAAGTTGCCTTATTTATTACATTGGAACTCTATTATTAAATTTCATTACATGTTTCCTTATTATAACTTGGAACCTTCATTATTTTTATCGAGTGAACCATTTATAAAATAGTAAGAATAAATAAATGGAATGGATATGTTCAAATTCCAACATAGGGATTAATTAGGTACATGGGTATTTACTTACAATATGATACTTTACTTTATATATTCATATATTCACACTATTACATTTTGGTTACACATGCGGGATATTATAGACACTATTGGGGGTGGCCCACTGATATTTTTCTCAAACCCTCTTCAGGCACCATTTGGTACCTGGAGTAGATTATATGAAAGTGGTGGTTGATAAAGGGAATAATACTGCTTTGAACACTTGATTTCATGCTATTTAGGATATATTTTCATATAATATGACCGATTTAGAGCTCGGGATGCTTCATATAGTCTTTGATTTACATTATACTTTGTGAAATATGTTATTCAAGTTGTATATCATCTTTTTTTCTAGTTTTCTAGAAACATGAAATATCATCTTGAATTTTTTATGTTATTCTAGTTACTTCATTTATGGTAACTATTGTCTCTATTTTCGATTTCGCCTTATATACACATGTATTACTTACACTATTTACCACTATTTATATTTATCTGATGTGATACACATTTTTAATGTTAGAAAAGTATCCCCATAGATACACCTTTTTCCATCGCTGCTAGTTGGCAGCCTTTGGAAATTGGGGAGTTTCACTTGGGGACATGTGGCCAACTGGGCTTGGAGCACCTGCTTTGTATCCATTATTTGAGACATATATTCTTGCTTATTAGTAAATAATATCCACACTTGGGATGATGGATCCAATGAATATTCATCCTCCTCCTTACACTTGTACAAAATTTTAGGATGCTTTGGGATGTGAAGAGTTGTCTCCATTTATCTAAAGTTGATGTTGGGTTGGTATAGATATTTTCAATTCATACCATAAATTGAATCAAACTTCACCAAAGGATATATGGAATGATTTTATGGGATTTTTAGTCTACAAAAATTAACCAAGGAGGAGTTATATACTTTGGATGCAATAATTTCAAGATTTTATATTCTCACAGATAACCTAACCTATATATTTTATGGTGGTGTTTGAATATTTTTATTAAACTTGAAAGGTATTAAATATTGCATAAAACCATAATCAAATAGTACATTCTATATTATTGAATGAATAATCAACATACCTATCACCATGTCAGTGTTGGGATTCACCTTAGCATTAGTGATGGAATAAGATTTCCCTTTATCCTTTATATTTAGTGGATGATGACACTGATTACCCTAGAGTACATGGGGTTTAGTTCACTAGCTTGCGTATTTCCCTTTACCTTTATAGTTGAAGCACTGAACCATGGGTGTCACTCTCCTTTCCTCCACTAAATTATCCCACTTCCTCATTTCTCTTTGACATTCATGAGCATGGAGGAATTTTCTCGCACACTTATAAAATTTCCTTTTCCCTTTGAGGAAATTATTAAGATTATTCTTACCACATTTTTGACATGTGGTCAACTGAGTTTTCATTCCAAATTTTTCATTAGATATTCTAGGTTCAATCTATATCTTTTGTTTCTTATCACCATTTCCATGGGACCACATTGTAAAATACATATAATTTTTTAGATCAAATCAAAAAAATTCTTCATAACTACCAATGTATTGAATTCCAATATCCTTTATAAGGTGTAGTTTTAAACCACTAAAGAATCTACCAATTTTTCAATCATTATTGATAAAAAAATCCGGAAGCATACCCTTAAAGCCTTGTGAAATTTTATTCATAGGACATGAGAGATTCACATCACTTTTTATTTATATCTATGAACTCTCTTTGCATCTTTTTACAAAGAGTTCATTGGAAATAAGTTTTAAGAAACATTATCTTAAAGTTATACCACTCCATCTATTCAATTTCATCCTTTGGATTGGTTTTCTTAATAAACACCCACATTGGTTGGCCCCTCCTTCTAGATGATAAATAGCTAGAGTCACCCTCTCCATATAAGAATGAAAACGTATAGAAAAGATATTCTCAATTGAGTTGACCCACTATTCCAAAACTAGAGTATTTGATGATCAACTAAATTTTGGTGGTCATTGCCACATAAAAGACTCTATTGGTAGTTTCTCTTTATTAAGTAAAGAAGGATATTCTTTATTATTCAGGTTATTATTCAAATCCTGAGACAATTGGGTAATAATCACCATGAAATTTTGAACTCCACCTCTAAAAGCATTAAGGATGTTGTTTGGGAAATCATTGCATTGTCCCTCACATGTGTTGTTGGCCTGGGTTCTCCTAGATCCCACCATTTTCTAAAATATATAATTATAGAACAAAACATAAGTCAAAAAGTCGTGAATAAATAGTTTGTTCTCTTGTAAAATTAAGTATAAAGGAACACCTTATAGGTTCTATATGTTTAAAATTTTTATAAAACAAATCTTCTTGGGTGATTACTTATATTGGGTCTCATACTAAGTGATTTTACTATGTTTGTGTGATATTAATTTTCCAATTAACTAAACCATTCTCTAATACCAACTACAACAACCCTTATATTGCATACAACACTATTAAATAATTTTAAAGATAAAAAACATAATAGTTTTACGAATTAAGGATAAAAAGTTTTAGTGTCATAGAAAATTATAACCATATATAAATTTTTACATAATAAAACATAAAAATTTCCTTAATTACTTATTCTCTAGCTTCTTATTGGGCTGCATGTTCTCTTTAGTATAACTATTCACCTGAGGATATACATCCAAAAGGGTTGAGCTAAAATCCTGGTAAGAGGATAGAAAATAACATGAATAAATACAACATAGGTTAGAATAATAATAATCATCATTAAATAATCATGGGATCATCATCATAATCATGATAGGAAACATTAGATAATGGCATAGAATGTGGAAATTCAAAATAATGAAACATCTTGTCTTAGTGGTCAAATACGACACATAGTTGTGAACAAAGATAGGATCATGTTCATGAATTTTATCCTTTTGTAATGAGATACATAAAATTAATCAATGAATTAGATAGAAATAGATTTCTGATCACATCCGTCACATCATAAAATTTACATGTGCTATATAATTTTGGGCACACCCATCCCATCATAACATTTACATTATCATGCTTTCCACATAGAACATATTTCTATCCTAGAAATAAAATTACCCATGGAAAGGAATTATTTTAATTCCATAAAGAATACATTCATGTAAAAACATTAGGGTTCTCTAAATAAATATGGAATAACATAATTGGTATAAAATCATCAATCTTGAGCGAGGAAGAAAAAAATCACAATAAGTCATAGTTGTGTTTTTAGAAAGAAGAGTTATTTTGAAATAAACCATTATATTTTTCATAATTTCATATTGGAAACATTTACATCTTGTAAAGAAAAGGAAATTATAAAGAAATTATTTTTAAAGAACGTTGATGTAACATAGAATCTGAAAATGGAGTGATAGAGGGAAAACCCAAAGGAAAAGAGCTGGGTTCGAGAATTCCCCTTAACTAATAAAATAAAATTAACTAATTAACAATTAAAGAACCTATTATATAGTAATTTTATTTATTTTAGTTTTATTATATTCCTAAATATCCTTTTAGATGAGTTAGAGAGTTCAATTCCATCATTCAGGAGTGTTCGTTTTCTTAGTTTTTATGATCAGTTAACTTGAATATGAGTAAAGATGTTTATGCAGAATGAGTATAATTATCCATAATTGAAATTATAGGCTATTAATGATCATACATAAGTTTAAATGGATATATATATATATATATATAATTTTTTTATATGGTATGAGGAATAATTATTTGATAAGATATTAGTGATAATCATTTAGATTATTACAGTGGTTTTTTGATCAAAACGAACTCATTTTGTTTTATCGTTTAGTATTATGTAAATATGTTACATATAGAAAATAATAAGGGCTATAAAAGAAAATTTACAATAATTTTTAACCATTAAATTTTTTCTAGGACCATCCTAAAATACGACAAATGAAAATGAAAACATTTTGTCGTTAAAGGTGATAAATCAATACCTCATGGATGCTGCTTTCATTTTAAGAATAAAAGTTAACGGATAAGGGGTTTGATTATGGATTATTACATTAGAATAATAAAATTACAGTATATTTAATGTACAATATTTATAATTACATTTGGATTATTTTAGGTGGGAAGATAATAAAAAAAGAAAATAACTTGAAAAGAAATTAAAAGAAAAGAAAGAGGATTTTACCTTGTGAATCCTTTTCCTTGAGAACCTCCTTAAAAAAAGGTTTTTTAATTTTGACAAGACCAAGAGCTCCTAGACATAGGGGAAGAGCCAGATAAGATTATTGGGTATAATATGGACAAGGATAAATACTTTTATAGTGTTAGTAGAAGAGGCGGTGAGTGGTAATTTTTATAGGGGAGGAAAGGGGTGTTTTCTCATTATTTTATTAATTAGTTTGTTATTTTAGCCTAAGACTACAAATATTTTTAGTTATATCAATTAATATATTAAAAAATGGAATTTATTTTGATATTATGGTTCTTAAATCATCCATGTATCAAGGAATAATGTATTTAATTTATAAAGTATATATCGTAAATTACTATATTTTACTATTCACCAAAAATTCAAGTATTCTAGAAAAATACAAAAAAAATAACCATAACCATTTTTAAACATTTAGAATTCAAAAATTAACTCCATTTCATGAAATGAATTTTCTAGTTATGATAAATTTACTTTTTAATTAAAATCATCATTTACTTAGAAAATAATAATTTTAAAATTATAATTGATTTTATAAAACTTGGACAAATTAATTAAGGTCACATAAAAGTATCTTATAATCATAAGAGAACAAAATATTAAGTTATAAATAATTTTTTTGAAATAAATTTTATTTTATATCATTATATTAATTATAAAATTGGAATTAAATATTTACAACTTACAGAAATATCAACACTTAATCAATAATTTATAATACATTTATTTACTTATATTATGATATAATTATATAATATTACAGTTTATAAGATGCTTAAATTTTATTTATAATTTCATGTGTGTTGTTACTATTCTATTGGCTAGTTTGCTATTTATAAGAGCCATATTAATATTCCAAAGGTCATGTTACAATTTCATTGTTATATGCTCTTTAATTTATAGAAATACTTCATGTACCATTCATTCTTCATTTATAAAATGTTTATTTTGTTCTCTAAGTGATTTTATGTGATTTATACTACATAAAATAATTAAAAAAATGGAATTTCCATTGATAAAATTTTAGGCCGTCACATTTAAATTATGGGATGGATTTGCAAAAGATTGCATGGTTTGAGAAAAATGATTTTGTGGATTGATTTGAGAAATTAAAATGATTGAATTCTGATTCATTAGAAAATTGTTTTAAATTCATATATTATTTAAAAAGGAAACGATTTTATGGAATCGTATGATTTGGTTTTGAAATGATTTATGCATTTTAAAACTAAAAGTGGGAAATTATATTTTGAATTGATTTGAAATGATTGATTTAACCTTGATTGAATGATTGATTTATTGATTTAATCACATGTTAGATAAGGTAGATATTTGGTAATTAGGATATTCATTCTATTATCTAACCACATATAAATGTATTGATGATGAAAAAGCTATCATAAACTTATTTTAGTATGATTTTACAAAATGTGGAGTTGAGTCCTAATGTGTAGAGTTAAGGAAGGTTTTCACACACTGAGCCAAAATCACAGATCGATTAGTATGAGGATCCTATTACTTGAAACTAATAACCCATAGGGATTATTATATTGTGATAAAAGATGTTTAATTTTATGATTACATGCCATTTAATATTGAAATTTTTTACTCAAACTAACTTCTTTATATGAATTTTTTATATAAAATTTTCATTTAATCATATTTTGATACGACTTTTATATTTTTATAAAAATCCTATTTTAAAAAAAATATATAAATGAATTATCATTCCATGTTTTATTTAAATTGATATAATATGTTTTTTATTGTTATGTAATTGATTATGAAACAATTGGTGACACCCTATGGAAGTGTTTAGATCACACCCTTGCTTTTCCATCAAGTGTTTGTAGAATATGATATGCTAGGTTTAGGGAAAGGGATGGCCCCACATTGGAATTTATGATGAGATTGATACATTGGAATCTAGAGTGAATATGATGACCAATTGTTCTATGTTTTACCCATTACATTGGATATGTTAGAGATTTTCCCTTGGATAAAGTTTTTTATTTTGATAGGGTACTATTGGGCACTGTTTTACCTTTTTTTCTTAAACATTCTCCCTTTGGAGTGTTGATAATACTAAAGCCTATCTTATTTCTTACCTTATTTTTGGGAAATAATAATTCCCTTGTGATTCTTGTATGATTCCTGGTAGTGTTCACTAACCTGTGGAGATAGGTAATGACATTCAGGCCTTATTAGAGACGGAATTGGTATTACTGTACGAAGGTTTCCGGGTTGGTTCATGAAATATATGAGACCACTTCCATCATAAATAGAAAATTAATTTAAATATTCTACTTGAATAATTTTGTTAGAGAGATTCAAGGATAATCCCAGACATTTAATTACCTATAAGACTTACCATTATGATAGATTCTATGTTTGAAACACTATCTAAAATAGTTGAAATGTGTGTTGGGAAAATCTGACTAGATTAGTGATTGAATATCTGTTATTTTATAATAATTCTATATTAGAAAACATGTATTGTTTGTGTGAATAATATGGTGAGGACACAACTTCTAGAATGCTTGAAAAATAAACATGGAAACTATTGAGAATAGGTGATAAAGTCCTTTTTATGAAATATTTGTGTTTTTTAGTAATTTTGAAATACCTCTAAAGGATAGACGATATTTTGAGATGGTTTGTGTAAAATTTTCATATTCTATAAAGCATGAAAAAAGGAAATAATCCTTCACACTTTATATGGTCCACTGAAAATTTCATAAGTTATAACCCTTGGACTTTATATGGTACAAATAAGGGAAAATATAATGATTTATCAACAGCATGAATCCTATGTTGAATTTTTAGGTTATATTTCATCTTTATAAGTTACCTACATAGGGTATGAAGGGGAATCATAATGTATAACCCATCTTCATAGGGTACAAAACTTTCTAAAAATATAAAAAATTCTTCAACTATAGGGAAGAATAAAAGGGTGAATTAGACCTTTGTTTAATAATTCATAGGGTATAAGAGAATCATTCTGAATAACTTTATATGGTACAAGAAAAATATATTAATATTTTAGAAAACATTTTCTACCCATTGAAAACATTAAGAACAAACTGGGAAGACATTTTAAGATTCCATATGGACTTTATAGGGTACATTCTTGAAGAACCATATGGAATGAAAACCCATAGTTATGTTTAGAGTGGTTATTTATTTTATCATATGAGTAAGATACTTGGAATTTGTGAGGTACATTATTTCCAAAAGAATTAATAATGTAAGAAGAAAATGTGTAATACATCTGACACATAAAATGATGAAATTTCGTATGATGGAAAACACACAAGATAAAAGCATAATATGTGTTTCTCATATGATACAATATTTTATAAGATATAGGATTCATATAATATATGAACATTATATAATATGAGTATATAAATCATGTATGATATGATTTACCTTATCAAATTAATGAGATTTAAAATGATGAAAATTTTAGAAGAATGGATTTTGAAGAAATTGTGAAAAAATAAGACAACTCCTTAAACTAGTCTTTGTAGAGTCTTAATATCCTAATTAAATTAAATTAATTATGATACAATGAAAGGATAAAGGTGGAATCCAAAATATGTGATGAAAAGTGCTAAATTAGATAAGTTATAGTTCCTTTTCACAGTACCATGTATACGTTGCAGAGATTTAATTTTTTTAATATAGTAGATCCAGTGAAGATAAAGAATAAAAAAAATTCATATATAGAATGGAATATAATCTAATGTTTTATGGTATTTAAATGAGGATATTGCAAATGAATTTAAATTATTTTGAATGAGAATTGAAACTAAAATATATTTTATATTTCATTTGGTATTTCTTATTGCTAACATTCGATAATTTTAGAAATTTTAAATGAGAATAAAATAATTTTGATGATTTTGTGAATAGATTTGAAGAATAAGTGTTTATATTGAAGCTAATATTCCTTAATGAAACAAATCCAGTTGAATAAGTGAGAGAGGCTGATACTAAACTTGTATAGAGAAATCCAATAGTATCAAGGACGAAGAAGAAGTAAAAGGAGAAGAAGTGCTATGATACAATTTCACCATATAAGGAGGTCAAGTAAGGTCCACCAAAGTAGATTGAGAATATGATCATGGTTGGAACATTCCATAATATTAATTTGAGGAGTGAATTATTATTCTTTAATTCATGGAAGATGTATTCACCTAGCCTATGAGGCACTCCATCCACTCATTAAAATTGAGATGTGTGAGGTAATATAATATAATGGGAAGGTGGCACAACTTAAGAAATGAAATATAATGACCTTCCATTGGTTCTGTAGAGCACATGATGGGGTTACATGGAAGCAGAGTGTTACGCCATTCCTTGTAACCACTTCACATTAAATAGTGTACGAATGCATGGATGAGGGACTAACCAATCATGGAAAGGAGTATAATTTCAAGGAAAAACTATGAAAATCCATGTGTTCTTATGATTTTATATACTATATAATCTAGGTTAGGCTGAGAGACATAAAGTTGATAGGATAAAAACATTAACTAATATTAGGGGTTATAATAAATTGGAAGAATTCTTAAAAAGATATCTCTGATTCACCTGGTCTTAGTGGTCTACCAATATTGGGAAATATAATAATAAATATATTATATATAATTTTACAAATAAATGAAATAAAAAATTTTAGTGAAAAATATTAGAATTCCCACACAATATATGCTTTTTAAAATATAATTTATATATATATATATATTAGTTTTTAGTATTTATCGTTATAAAAAATAAAATAATATTTTAGTAAAATTAATAATATAAAGTCAAATGTTGGTAATAATATTAACAAAAGATAAATATATCATATGAATATGTTTAAAATATTTTCCCAACATATATATTCTCTATTCATATTATTATAATTAAAACAAAATTATTTTATCAATTAGAGTAACATTTAGCAATAGGGTTTTTACCAAAAATTTAGTGAAAGATATATATATGTTGGTAAAATGATTGACCAACATAAAATGTACATTTAACAATAGATATTCCCATGCTGGAAAATGTAAAATATTTTTCACTGGCTAGTTCTTATGTGTATTAGTGACAGAGATGATGATTTTTAGGGTTGAGATGATGTTATATGTGCTTGTGATAGCGATTATGATAGATACATTGTTGAAAATTGAATGAGAATAAAAATTCTATGGTTTTCTTTTTTAATTTAATATTCATATCCTTTTAAAAATAAAAAAACAATGGAATTTTGAATATTTTCATTAGTTTAAGATATTTAATATTTTAATAAAAATATAACTTAAATCACGAATTTGGTGTTTTAATTGATATTTTATTTTCTAAATTTTGTATTTAATCAATAATTTTGATGATTCTAGAAGTTAATAGGAAAATAATATTCATTGAGAAATTTAAAATAATAAGGGTTATGAAGTAAATTCCTAGAGAAATAGGATGAACACATTGAACATTTAATCCTATGTTGGATCCTAGGTAGGTGAAAGATCACCAACATCATCTCATAGAAATTTATAAAGATATATCAAGCATTAAAAATACACTTATTGTGGGACTTGATATGGTTAAATCTCACAAACACTACCCCATGATCAAGCCTAAGAGATTCCTCATCAACTAACCACAATAATACAACATACCAACATTGTCTGTGTAACTCCAATATCTAATCCATCAATCAATCAATGGAGCCTTTACATCAAACAAATAAATTATTAACCACTCAAAGTAAAATAAAAGTTCAATAAAAATTATAAATTCTCTAAAACATAATTAGTTTCTCTATTCTATGCTTAATGAATTATAACTAGGGAACTAATTTAATATTTTTCACCCATTCAATGGAATCTCAAATCATTAAAAAAATGGCCATCCAGGGCATGATCTTGGAATGAGCTGCTCATGGGAGCTAAAACCCATAATTTCCAAATCTTATAAGTGATGTAATCTATATAAAAACCTCAAAAATTATCTGAATATAAGTATAAGCATTTCCATGTTTCTATTATTTCTTAAAAACATAGTTCAAGGACTTATTTAATGGGATTATGTATTTTTTTGTACTTAATTTATTTTTATAGTAAATTTAATTTCATTTTGTTCATTTTCATATGTGTTCATGATTTATATGTCTCTTTTTTCTTTTTTTAATATGAAATCCAAACATTATTATAGAGGATAAGTAACTTTATGACTTTATCTTGGTGGAGGTATTGGTGTTCCTAATATTAGTTCCTCATTTTTCAATGTTTTTATGTTATTCAAGATTAGATAATAGAGTTTGAGGAGTTTGGTTTAGTGATCATAAATGATATCCACATATCAATTCCATAATTTATTCATCTACGAAATAATTTACCATTCCATTCATTTTTCCAGGCCCAGGTACAATGGGATTAGAGGAGTTTATTAATCAACAACATATGATGGAGTTGGATGAGGAGTTAAATACGTGATTAAGATTTTGGTTGTTTTTGTATTAGTGCTATGTGGGAAGTATGATATGATGTTACAAATAGATATCTAAGGTGAATTATATTCCACATTATAAGTATTGGAGGATGATTGAGGAATGATATTTAAAAAATCAATGAATATATTTAAGATAAATAAAAAAATGTTATTTAGGATTCTATATAGCCAAACCTATGATTATTACGATTCTTAATACCCTATGTTAGTATAACATTTGGGAATTAAAAATGGAAATTCTTTATTCCAACACAAAAACTAACCACTTTTTTATTGGTTTCATTACTTTAATTATAAAAATATAAAAACAACGAAATAAAAAATAATCTCACTGAATTTAAAATGAATCCTCCTTAAAGAATACCATATTAAAAATAGTATATATATCTATTGATTTGGACCTATGAGAGTCCATTAATCAATTTTTATATATTGAAAAAAAAAACTAGGTAAATAATTAATTTGTTAATTATTTTTTTGATTTCATATAAACATAATTTCAACGTAACTCTAATTTTATGACATTTTTGACTTATAAGATCAATATAAAATCCTGGGTAGATAAACTAATGATCATGAAAACACTATGGAATTGGTGGTTTTTGAATAAGTGATCATAAAACCTAATGAGGGACTTAGATGAATAGTTTTAGGTTTCCGTTCATTAACATAAATGACTAAAATCTCAAATAAATTATTTATATAAAATTATTGAGCCACAATTCATTTTTAACTTATTTAAATCATAATTAAAAACTAATTTCTATGGTAAATTAACTATAGATTCAGTAAAATTATTACATTCCCTAAGAAAATAAGATAAATCTACAGAAGAAGTGGTATATTTTGAAGAAAAAATGCAGGATGCACTTTTTTCCTACTAATGTTGAAGATAGGAATGACACAGTGATTGTTCTTTATAGATAACTACCTTATTATTAAACTAGTGAATATACACTCCATAGAATTGATGTGGACCATTTTTTAGACACCATTATTTTACAAGAAGAGATATAAGAGACCCCATACTCATATCAACCCCAATAATTCATGTTATATCTCACTGTAAAGGTATATGAGACATAAAACATTGATCATGAGAAACTAGAAACCCAAATCATATAGATGAGAGCTATATGAGAGAAGATGTGATGGTTTCTATCACAAAAACTACAACCTCCATAAAATCTTTATTGAAAATGGGATAAAATAGCTAGATATAATAAAAAATAATCATCTACTTTGGTAATGACTAAAATATCTTTGCATTTTCTCTCTCTATTTTAAATATTATTTTTAATAATTTCTTATGTTTGGTTTTTTTTCTTTGTAGGGTTTTCATAAACTCTAGAGAACATCCAAGAACTTAACTCATGCTACACTATAAAATAATCACTAGGTTGTACTCATCCTATCTATTGATTTATTAATACCAATATTACATTTTTTTTCTTGAACTTAATGAGGAGAATATTAAACAAATGTAGGGGATGTGGTATAAATTTCAAAATGTTTTTATCTTTATTTTTATTTTTATTTTTTTATGTTTTAGTGGATCTTGACACTTAATGAGAATTTTATATTATTGTTCCAAATTGGGGTAAATCATATTGAAGGAATGAAATATATTATTCAGAACTTGAGAAATTAATTTTTATTGATAATCTTTAGGTGAATAAAAAATCTAAATGGTTGCACCCTATTTTGATCTTAACTTTCTATAAATAAGTTGGTGTGATAGAATAAAATTTCAATGATCTATTTTAAAGAATAAATAAATAAATCATATAAACTAGAGTTTTTTATAATTTTGTACCCACATTAAAGTTTCAAGAGATAGCATAAGTATATTTGGTATAATTTAAAAATCAAAATCAGTGAAAAAGAGTAAAATAACAATCTGAGATCCAGTTTTCCAAATCATTCTTACATGCCTCATTTACCAAAAATAACCTCATGGGATTCATATTGTTTATAATGACATAGTTTTGAATTATTTATACTCATTTAATTAATAATTTTGAAGCACATAAATGTTTAATCAATTTTCTTAAGTACCAAAATATTTTGAGGAATGGAATTAAAGGTGATTAATGATCTTAAATGAAAAAGTGTAAAATGTGGTGTCTGATTGTTGAAAAGCTTCATCAACGTAGAGTTAAATAATACTGGATTTGAATCTAGATTAATAGGTATTTGATAAGGTTAACAAATTCAGGTTTTGATTAAAATAATTTCTATTCCCTTGAAATGTTAGGAAAGTGTTAATTCTTGCCACAAGTTTGGTTTCCTTTGATAGGAATAAGTGACTTAGTAAAATTGGATTCAGATTTGTGGAGGCTTAGAGGATTTAAAGAATTTTTGGAAGAATTTATATCTAAATGTCATGTATTTGAAATTGGAGTACAAGTGTCCATTTTCAGATGATTGAAGTAAGGAAGCTTTGAATTTCATAAATATCACTCAGATAGAGTTTAGTAATGTTTTCATAGTGGTTTAAAAATTATATGTAATTTTTTTGTTCATCCATGAGAGAACCATTTTGATCAATGTTTTTGAAACTTATATAAGGATAAAATCAAAAATTATAAATTTTTAAGCCTATATAGAGATAAAATATATCTAGGTACCAAAATCTTGATGTTTATAAGTAGTTAGACTAAACGTAGGTGGTAGAAAATAGAAAATAAAAACAATATTTGATGAAGTTTGTCAGGAAGAAGTGATTGTATGAAATGGATTTAATTTTTTTTCTCTTTTTGTACATAAGTTGATATTATATAGTTACACAATGATTCATGGAATACATGTCGTATATAAAAGGGTCTTTCGAATGTTACTTAATAATAAAAAATGGATTTTATAGAAGATAACTACTCACTAAAATGACGAGTTAGAGTGGTAAATGACTTTTTCCAAGTAAATGGATGCCCATGAGGATAATATCCAAGTGTGAATACTCATCATGAAGATAAAAAAGTGGTAAACCAATTGAACTAGCGTGGCTCTACTATATTTTTATAGTGGATTTATTTTTTTGGAATATAGTCTATCATTGTAATTATCTCATATTCATTAATAAATGAATTAATGAATTACCACCCTTAGAGTAAGACTAATTTCAAACCATGTAAAACTTGAGTTGTTATTTTTTCTTTTTTATGTCAATTATCAATCATTTGAAAATTATTTTCAAGATTTTTCTTGGGTGATTCTATGTGGTGACTTCGATGAAGTTTTTCTTCTATATCTATGTAGATCATGCATGTTGGTTGGTCCAAAATCTATGGTTTCGGTTCTTGGTTTTTGTTGTGTAAGTTTTGATAATAAATGTTGGTTTGGGGGGTTTGGACCGAAAAAGGGGTTTCAAATCTTATGTTGTTGAGTTTTGGATCCCCAAAATTGTCCAAGGAATTTCAGATCGTGGTTCATTAATATCATTTCACCTTAAAACTTATAGGGGATTTATTTTAAGTAATTTTGTTCCCTTTTATGTTTTTTAAAATTCAATGAGAGTTTATTGATTCAAGAAGTAGTGTTATTGATTAAGGGTAAGATTTAAGTGGAGAAATTTAATTCGATAGATTTTGGAATCTACAAGATAAAGACAATAGATTGTTTAAAATAACAAGATCTTGATATTCTTTTGATTAAATATAAAATGGAAGCGATGAAGAAGGAATTTTTGGAATTTTTGTATAAAAAATCAATGGGTTTTATCCATATCTCACAATCATGGAACATGTTTTATAACATCTATGAGGTTAATAAAACTTCAGAACTTATGAAGACTCTTGCTGATATACATGATAAGGGATCTATAATGAAAAAAGTGTTTCTATTTTAAAAAAAAACTCCACATGATAATGTCAAAAGGAAATACATTGAATAATCATTAAAATGACTTCAAAATTATATTGATTTAGTTAAAATAAATGAATGGGAGGTTTTAGGATCTAGATTGGTCACTTATGTTACATTCATTACTCTTGGAGTCATGAGATTAGATGTTTACCAAAATGGGAGTCTTGAATGGTAAGATATACTTAATGTTCATATATTATAGATATTTAATTCTTCTTATAGTGTGGAAGGTTGCAGATGATTTATATCATAGAAGAGTCAAACATGAAAAGAAAAGTAAGAAGAATATGGAGCCACAATAGCTCAGTAGATGGTGGAACAACGTCAGGAAATTATGGGAATAAAGAACAACTTAAGAAATATTTCAGTGAGAAAAGATTCAATTTCAGAAGTTATACTTTCAAAACTGTATCTATAAAGCCTGTTATAGACAGTATGAGAGGTCTATTGTTGATTTTCTCTAGTTAACATGATTCTTGGATTGTATAATCTTGTGATTCATTTTATTCTATATTAGAGAGATATAGTTTGATAAATTATAATTCTAGAATATTTCGTAAGTTTTATCTTATATATCATGAATCTCTTTTGATTATGGGATAGGGTGATGTTTTCATTCAAAACAGAATGAATGTTTTATACTTCAAATGGCTCATAGGCCTTCATTTTTTATTATTTTTGATAATCCAGCTTTTAAGGGGTGAGGTGGAACCCTTACAAGGACCGAAGGCTCAGATACAATTAAATGACCTGTAGGTATTAGAGGGAATCACCCAGAGAAGAAAACTTGGAACTACTCCTCCCCAGCATATTTCATGATTATTAAGACTCCACCTTCATAGGGGTAGTCAGATAGTTGTCCTATGTAATGATGAACAAGCTCAATACCGATGGAAAATCCATACCCTCTCATTCTTTAAATTCTGTGTAGCTCTTCTCTAGTGATTGCACCTGGCCTGAATCCTCATATGGAGCCTTGTCCCTTGTAGTCTGAATGGTACGTCTGCAAATCACAAAACTTGAAGGCCTTGGGGTGGCCCTAAAACCTTAAGGTGACCTGAATCCCTTGAGAGACGACTATCCCCAAGGCCTTGGGTGGCCAGAAGGCCTTGCAGGATCCGAGGACCAAACCGGTGGCCCGGAGGCCCAAATGGATAAATAGTTCCAGCTACTACAGTACCGAATAGTTCTTTCTATAGTGCCTGATATAGTACTACTGTAGTGCCTACTACATTATTGCTATAGTACCCCCAAAATTATAGAACCTTATACTAAACAAGAGTTTATGATGGTGAAATACATACTTGAAAAATAACATCTACAATGTTTGGATATAAAATAATTGGTAACGTAATTGGGAAAGAGATGAAATTACTTACTGATAAATAAATATTGATGATCAATAAAATAAATTATATAATAGTTTGATAATTTATCCTTGGAAATTATTGAAAATTGTTATTCCAAATAAATGGTAATATGACCAAGTATTAGAAGTTATCCTTTATTTATATAAAAATATAGGGGTTAGCTCCAGTCCATTCTCATGGAGGTTCACTAAACAACAATATGATTATAGACTATTTGACATGGAAGGTGTGGATATTCCTTCTAATGGAAACTTTCTAAGTATTTACAACCATTATACAATAGACATCCATAGTAGAAAAGGATACTAAAAGTAAAATGAAATGTTTGAGTTATGATAATAGTGAGGAATATAGAATTAGGGAATTATAAAGATTATGTTGGTAGAAATATATAAATTATTATGAAGACTATACCTAGTACACTAGAAAAAAATAGAGTCATAGAGAGTAAGAATTTAAAATTTGTAGAGATTTCAATAATCATGAGGATTATTAATATTTTTTAAAAGGAGTTTTCTGTTGAAACTATGAATTATGAGACCTATTTATCGAAAAAAGTCCATAATCTCAATTTGGCTAGGAAATTTTAGAAGCACATTGGCCCTAAAGAAATATTGAAATGTCCCATAATAAATAATTTAGATAAATCACCTAAATTCACATTTATTCAAAGGAAAGGGATAATCTATAATCCATGTACATATGGTATTATTTTTTAGGAAATGATAATAAAGGATTTGTATTTCTAATCTAGTATAACCAATATCATATATTTTTTAAAAGTTGTAATGTTATAATAAAAGAATATATCTTATTAAAAGATCAAAACCAAGTGAGAGTTACTAATTATATCAATTTATCTTTAACGGATATGGTTTGACTGATTGAAATTATAAAATTTCTAAATGTTCTAAAAAGTTCATGGTGTGTGTTAGTTTTGGAAACACAAAATTATTGGAAGTAATTCTGAAAAGAGGTAATGTTATGATGACGCTCTTATATTTGGAAGTACTTAAGAGCTCAAGGATTTCAGGAGAATGGGGATATACAACAAAAGGTGATGTTTCAAAAATAGTGGTTATGGAAGGAGAAGATCCATATGGTCCATTATGAAGTTCTACCATGATTTATTTATGAGTGAAGAGATAAATAAGCGACTTGCAATATTTTCTTCTCACGGATGATAGAGAACCCTAAATCCCTGAATCAGATGAAATAATGAATGAATTGCGTTTTTGGGAGTTATCCATGATAGATGATATAAAATCCTTACACATTTCCATGTTATAGAAGATAATGTAGAGATGTACCATGAATAGAGAAGACCTGGATAAATGGGTTTATTTGTCAATAAATTAAGTGAATGGTAGATACAGGTATATATAGAGGTTCATCATGAAGGGTTTTCAATAAATTGAAGTTATTAGGGTTGGTGTCTTGAGAACCAACTATTTTGTACTTTGATTACATGAATTTTTATTATTTATATATTGTTCATTGTTCTACGTGACTATAATATAATAATGTCCTGGAATATTTGTTGCATTGATAAGGTCATGGAAGATCCCCAATATAATGAGAACATTGAAATGTTATAACATTATTCTTAAATAAAGTTATGCGGTTGGATGACATACTATGCTAGGACACATAATATACAGACCGTCATGTGCGAGTACTCGTAAGAAGATGAGACTCTCTCTCTTGGAGTTCACACATGGTAATATTCAAGATAGGAGATTATGAGAATAGACACGCCAATAGTAATTCCGCATGTTTTGGTGTCATCAGACATTACTATCTATGAGCATGTGTAATGGTCCTTATACTAGAAGATTATCATTAACTCATGTCATGACTCGCACACTTAGATTTGCTGACGAAAACCATCACAAAGACAGTTGGCGGGAAGTAGAGTATGTTGGGTGCGTTACGAATGACATGTTGTTAATGGATAAGTCGAGGAAGGATTTTTCCCTTCCATGTTTATGGAAGTAAATATCTTGGTCCCTTTGATTGAAATAGAACTGTCGAACAAATTCCATGGCCATGGTGACACGACGAGTTTATTTCTGGAAGTCAAAGAATGAAAGAACACGCATACAGGTTTATGACACTACCATGAAACCTGCTTGATGAGATACTGAGACAAAGGTATTAAATTACATATTAAGCGTTTGTATTATGTGATACGTCAATGCGGCGTCAACTTTTTTCCCTTGGGTGCCTTGACCCGTTGCTAGACAGTACTCTTGGACTTTAGGAAAACCCGCCTAATGCCAACGATAAAGAGTCCTAGAGGGTCACACACTAAGTGTATTCAAGTATATCAAGTAGAATAAATATTATTCCCATACGTGGTTTAATAATTATTCAAGGAATCCTAAATCGTTTTAATGATGGAGGAAGTATAAAATAAAAACAAGTACACACTGTGTATTAATGATTACACGCCGTGTAGTTTTTATTTTGAAAAAATGTACACGACATGTATTATTAAATATACACACCATTTAGTTTTCATTTTGGAAAGGAAATGAGTAAATGAAAAGAAATATATACACACTGAGTACATTGAATATACACGCTGTGTAGTTTTCAATGAAAAACAAGTAGACGCCGTGTATTTTTTATTACACGCCGTTTAGTTTTTCTAGTCGGGATCTTGAGGATATAATATTCATTTATTAAATGATATTTATTATAATCAGTGTGGACGCATGTCAAGGAATTAATTATTTGACATGGGGTTTTCAATAAGATTCAATGAAATAAATAAAATGCATAATGCATTTATTTATTAACATAACTCAACAGCCTCAAACCTAATTATAAATATCCTCACAACCCCAACTCTTTTCCCGCAATAGAATCATTATGCACAACAATTTTGGAAAATTCTCTCAAGACTAAAAGAACTCCTTCCTCCAAGAACGCTCTCAAGACCGAGAGATATCATCTTCATCGGATCAAGACAATCTAAGGCAGGAAACGCAAGAAAAGGTTTCTCCATGCTAGCACTCAGAGACACCTTTGGCGACATCTAGCGATACGTGGTGCACTAGTGGATCACTGGTAGAGGAAGTATACCCTTACCTTCCGCAACATAACGATGAATCACATAAAAACTTGATCAAGAATATCAACGAAGAAAGAACACCCAAAATATACTTTTTTCAATCAATTAAATTAATTATAATCATCCTATGATGATCCAATTTTGTGGTTCCGAGACCTTTCTTCTTCTTTGTCAATTTCTATGAATCGATCCGTGGAGATTGGCATTTATAGTCATGTTGATCCCGGATTGATCATTGTTAATCACAAAAAGCCAAGTGGGCACAACCAACCACGTCCTTCCACTGCTCTTGGAACCTTCAGAAGGTGCATATTTTTCTGAGACATTTTATCTAGTTTGTAAGTACCCAACAATTAAGATAGTTCTTAGTATGGTTTCTAGGTAAGGGGAATATCTAGAACAATTCAATGTGAAGACTACATTTATTCATGGATACTTAAATAAAGATATTTACATGTATCATCCATTAGGTTTCTTATAGTAATAGGTTAATAATTTTGTGTGCACGTTGAAGAATAGCCTTTATGGTATGAAGAAAGCACCAACGTAGTGAAACCAAAATTCCAATGTATTTTTGGTTAAAAGATGATCATATTGATAAATATTGATCATTTCTATTAGTGAAAGGTGTTTAATATTGATGGTGTCATTAGTTGACTCCTCTATGTGAATGATATTATTATTTCAAACTATTAAGGGAAAGGATTTACGAGATGAGATATGAATTGTCTAGATGTTTTGAGATGAAGGATATCAATGCTATAAAATGGATTTTGGGAATGTAGATCATAAGGGTCTTAAAGTATCAATTTTTTTCATAAATCAACTGACTAAATTAGAAAGGTGGTGACACATTTTGGAATGAAAAAGGGAAAAATAAATACCATTCCAATCACTAAAAATTTAATTTGAGTTACAAGATGGAACCTAGAATTGATGAAAATGTTTAGTACATGTAATGTTTTATACTGCTGTGAAATTAGGATATTCCTATGTTTTTTGAAATGGATATCCTAATATTATATCCAAAGTGTAGGATATGTCCATGGTCATCCCAAAACCATGGTCGGAGGTCGGATTCCACTATGGTCAAAATGTGACTGTGGTGTTAGGGTTTCCAAAACTATCCTATGGGATAATATTTTATATGGGAAGAGGGTAAAAACTATTGTGAATGAATACTTTTACAAATATTTTTATATGATTTCTAAACATAAATATGCCAAAACTATCACCCCAAATATCATGAGTCTTAGTTTATTTGGAAGAGTAGGTTCATGATACATTAAAAGGAAAATTAAAACATCAAACAGTTATTTTATTATCCTTAACTAGATTAAAAATCCATTTATTCCCCTAAAATTGAAAAGGATAACCTGGGGAATATATAAAATAAAGGGGAAATCTAAAAATCATAATAAGAGAATAGACATGATAAGAATACATAACATGTGAGTAAAATTTACAACCTGATATTATAAAAGATACGGATAATGAGTAATCATGTGGACGCATAATAGAAAAAACTTGGTATCATAAGATCATGGTAACATATGAAATATGTGAGAATCATATGACATGAAATAAACATGATTTAATTTTAACAGAAAATACAATATCATATGGTAGAAAGAGAATCAAATTGGATTAGGTTTACTCTCTGATCCATACATGATGCATTATGAGACTAAATTTTTACCCAATTAATTAGAGTGCTATCTAGGAACCCCCATAATAACATGTTCATGATTTTGTGTTTTATGAAAGAAAATAAATCATAATTAATAAATATAAAAACTATCCATGGATAGAAGATGGGTTGCATAATATTTCCTCATATTATAATCAAAGAAAATTTCATAATGAAGTAATTTAAGGGATGAACATAAGGTATTTACTAACCTGTAAAATGAAGGGAGAATGTGATAGGTATATAAGTGATAGAAATATATAAATAATTTTGAAGAAATAAATAACATCAAAGTTTTTAATCATTTATGAAAATGTATTTATTGATTACATGTAATATTTCTTGAGAAAAAATACACCTTTTTCTTTGAATTAACTTCTTTAAAATATAAAAAATTCAAAAATATTATAGAATAAAAATTTCTTTGAAAGAACAATGAAAACTTGTAAAGTAATATTAAAATAATTGAGTGGCCATGATAGTGGAAAATTTTATAGATTCTACATAAGTTAAAATAAAACATCCCTTTCAAAATAAGTACCCTATTTAGAAAACAATAGAAAGATTCATTTTAAACAATTTTTTTAAAAAGTAAAAAATTGGTAATAACATGGATGTGAAAAAATGGATTTCTGACCAAAGAATGAAATAAAGTCATATATTCTTAAAATAATTTTTTAATCATTTTATGTAACAAAGAGAAAAAAATGGGACTATTAGATGAAAATATAATTAATAAGTATATGCTAATAGTTTGAAATGGTTTTATTATATAATTAATATATAATTTTGTTTAATATAAATTCAAGTGTAAACAATCCCGATTAAATTGAGATTGTAAAATAAATGCTTACTATTTTGGTATCTTTTTAATTATAAGCCCAATGAAACATATAACTTCAAATTAAATGTTAAATACCATGAATATAAATAGTTTCAAGATATAACATGTATAAAGGGAATTATATACACTATATAACTGATATATGGTGCATAACATTAAAATATGCATCGATGAAGGAAAATTGAGATGAAATATCCTAAACATATTGTATAATTGAAGTGTAAATTAATCAATAAATATATTATTTGTTGAAAATTTAATTCCACAAAAAACGTGGAAATATAAAATAAAATAATAAAATGTCATTATATACATAACCTATCATATAAAATATAATTAATAAGTAATGTAACCCAATGAAAAGAAACTGAGTTATAAAATCCATTACTACTTAGTTACTTTAAATTAAAATCCCCTTTCATAAAATAATTAAAATTGAAGAGAAATTACCGTGTAATATTATGTATTCTTGATATTACATGTAAAAGGGGTGGTATATACACCATATAAAATAAATTTGTGTGTAATATTAAAATATTCCTTAATTCGAGGAAATTGAGATGAATCCCCTTATAATTAAAGAAACATCTTAATAAAAAACACCTGAAAGAGAGAGGGGTAAATTGAAGTTGAAGTTTAAATTTCATGCCTAAGATTAATATATTATTTTAAATATTCCATTTTTATTATATATGCCTTTTAAAATAAATTGGGTTCATAAAATATAATGTGTTGCAAAGAAGAAAGATGTGAGATGAAAACCCTTACCTGGAGTCCGAACAAGTCGGGTATGTACTTTATATCATATATGATAAACTTATATCAATTTTTTTATTAAGAAAATTTTATAATTTGAAAAACTTATTATTAAACCAATTAATTCATTTATTTTAATGATATATTTAATTACATAATTAGTTATGCCCACATTAGGTGTTTTGAGGATTCTTATTATAAAAATATCTAAACAACGTTGGTTTGTTAACCATGGTCAAAGGGGTCACTGATTAATTATATAAAGAATAATAATAATTATATAATTATAATTTTTATATATAAATTATCATTTTTAAACAAACCGTGAAATATGGAAACGAAAAATGAACTATGTTACAATAATGAAGAAGATATGTAGTATATTCCCATGAGTTGCATTTTCATTTTTCAATGATCATGATATATAGAAGAATAGTTTCAATTTACCTATATATAATTACCATTAAATCATAAATAATAGGATGTCAATATAAAGAAAAGTCCCTCAAAAATTGATAAATAATTTATTTTAGGTGTGATATTTTCTAAAAAAATCTCCAACATTAAAAAATTAATCATTTTTAACCATTTTATTCAATTCACATCTAGAGTTACCCACATTTACTATTTTAGTTTTTCACCATGAAAAATATATTTTTTTTATTTTTTTTATTAATTATGAAAAAAATTATGTCAAAATTAAAAAATAATATCAGTTATTATGATTCAAAATATTTAATACATTTTATAAAATTAAAATCAATGATTTCGTAGAATATAACTTAAAATTATACCCAAAAAATATTTTGAAAAAACAGTTTTTCGTGAATTACATTTTTCAAGAAATAGATGATCGTATATTAAAACTATGACTATAAATCATCACTATTTGAATTTAAATTCATATAAATTAATGTGAAATATATTAATTTAATTTTAATATTTCATTACTAGTAACTATTTAATTAATAAAAATTGATAAACTTTATGCACTTAAAAAATGTCTACAAAAAATCGCTTTTTTAAGAATAAAAATAAATTTATACCAAAATCAAGAAAATTGACGAATACAAGGAAATTAATTATATTATTTTAAATCAAATTGCCTATTTTTAAATTTTTTATCAAATAAATAATATAATGAAACTTTTAAATTATTTTATTTAATCAATATAAATGATAGTATTTGAAAAATTGGAAACTTTCCCTATCCACTGAAAAATCCACCATTTAAAAAAACTCAAAATTTTACCCAAAGATAATCATAATTTATTATTTAAAATAATAATCTAAATTTATCAAATAAAGTTTTTAAAAGTTCAAAAAAATAATTATAATATTTTCTCAAAAATATCATTATTGGCTAAAACTTATTTTTTGAAGAAGAAAACGTGTTTAATAAAAATTGAGTGGTTATTTCTTGAATATTTATTAATAAATTTTGATTGAGTTGGAAATTTTTATATATTTTATAAAGAAGTTAAAACTATAAATTCCCATTAATTTAATGCCAAGTTGATAATGGTTATATTTAAAAAATCATAGTTTGTTTAGGCTTATTGTTGTATTTTTTATACACTATCGAACATAGTTTTCTTTTTTAAAAATATCATGGTGTTACATTATTCCACCATTCAAAAAATATCATCCTCAAAATTTGAACATGTCCACATTAATTAAGGTTTTGAAATTTTAAACAAAATTTCATTGAAAACCAGCATCACAAAAAGGGTGAATAAAATTTACTCTTAAAAAGAAGGAATGAGAAGTATGAAAGTCATCTAAAATAACAAAAAACTAGGGTCAGATATAATGATAACATTAGAGGGAAGTGAAAACATGAATTTTTGAAGAACATCCATTTAGAATATAATGTTATGCCCTTTTTATAAGATATAAGAGACCCTCAATTTATCAAAAATGGATTTTTTTATTTCAAGATCCTTTTTATAAAGTTAAGGTATAATTTTACAATATAGAAGAATAACATAAAAAATATACTTAATGTACAATTATAACTTAATCCTTTAATAATTTCATAAAAAATATCATCTGTTTCTATAAATGATGATTATTTAAGATGATTTTTTCATTCATGAAGCACTAAAATAAACATCTAATAGATCACGTAATCCACAGAAGTATAAAAATATATTCCTACTATATATAAATATTAACAAAAAATTAAATGGTTACCACAATGTATGATAATATCCAAAACCATTAAATTAATCTTGAAGAAAAAGTTCAACTTAAATAATTCTAAAAATAAAAAATATTATTTTTTAAATGATCTCAACATTCAAAAAATTAACTTTTTTCTTACCAACTAATCATTATTTTTAAATCACATTTTAGTAAAATGGGTATTATATACCTCAAACTAATGAGAAATTTCCAAAAATATCATTAATCACCTCAAAATTCTATGTATTCAAAAAATTTGATCCAAAAATATGTTTCCCAAAATCAAATTTATATTTATACCCCAAATTTTTTAAGTAAAAAGAATTTAATACAAAAAAATACATCCCATAGGCCAGTGGCAGACACTGTACCCTTTTCACTCATTAGTTATGGGTTCAAGCTCCCTAACCTTGCTAGATTTTATGAGTTTTCACCCAAAATTTGAGTTTTAATTTTTGGAAAACTATATTAATATAAATCATATAGCATTCCCAAAAATATGATGAACATCCTAAAAATAACATTAATAATCAAATCAGTTTATAACCACTATGGTTTTCTATACAACTTATTTTACCAAAAAATCAAAATAATATTTATTGAATATTATTACCTTAACATCAAAGATTTGATAAACCCAAAATTTTAACAATACCATTAAACTTATTTCTACAAAATATAAAGGCATTATACCTAAAATAAATATTTTGTAATAAAACCCATAATAAGTCTAAGGGTTATATTACCATACATATCTCCCAAAGTACTCTTAATCATCTTATAATTATATAACTTAAAACATAAAAGGGGTATTTATGAATTTAAAATTATGATAAACCATAGAATTTTCAACTTCAGACACTTTTTGTTTAATATATGATATGCATGATTATTATCTATTCTAGTACTTCATGATGGTTCTGTGAATTTCCCAAACATATCTCCCAGGTGTGTCAAACCTGGTGTGAAACAAGGTCTATTGGCATTCAACTGGTGACAATCGAGTAAAATACTAATTTTATATTTTCATAGTTATTACCCATAAGTACAACTACTATAGATCCACATTCACATGTAGTATCCAAACATAGATGTAGTTGTATGGAACCCACTTTCTCTATACTTTACCAAAATTACTGGATATTGTTTTCTATACTTAGCCATATCCTTATACTTATCCCAAGAGTTCTTTCTCAATTATTCAAGTCCATATCCATAAAAATAACTAGATCTTTCTCTAATACTAATTATAGTGACTGAAACCCTATACACAGATTATTAAATGATTTTTAAATATAAATATCCAATAAGGACAAATCCAAATATCGTTCGGCCCAATGTCTTTTGAAGAATAGATCCATGATACATTAAAAGAAAACTTAAAACTAGAAATATATATTTTATTCTTCATAAAAAGATCCTAAATCCATTTTTTCTCTTAAAAGTACCATAGATAACCTAGGGAATACATAAAAGAAAGGGCCGAGCTAAAATACTCAAAAAGGGAATAATTATGATAAGGAAACATAACATGTGAATTAAAGGAATGACATGATTTCATAAATGATAAGGATCCTGATTAATAACATGGAATTAGAACATAAGGAACATAGTATAATAAGATCATGGTAACATGGTTAATGTAAACAAAAAATATAACATGACATAAGAATAAGTTAAGGCTAACTACAAAGACAATACCACATGGTGCACAAAGTCCCATAGTAGATTAGGTTTACTTTCGAATATATAAATGAATCCTCATGATATTAAATATTTAATTGTTTAATTTGAGTGATATACGAGAACACCCACTATAAAATGTTCATTATTATGTGTTCCAAAAAAGAAATCAACCATAGGTTATAAACATAAGAATTACCCATGAATAGAAAAAGGGTTGCATAATCTTTCTACAAATCATAATCAAAGGAAATTTGATAATTATGGTATATGAGGGATTAATATAAGGCATGAATTACCCCATAAAAGGAAAGGACAATTGGATAGGTATATAAGTGATAGACATACATACCTAATTTATAATCAATCTATAACATCAAAGGATTTCGTCATTGATGAAAATTTATTTAAAGATTATGTGTAATATTTCAGATGAAAAAAATACCATTTTCACTTTGAAATAACTTCCATAAAATTTAAAAATTTCAAAAATATTATAGAAAATATTTTCTTTTAAATAACCATGAAATTTTTTTGTGTAATCTTTAAATAATTGAGTTGTCATGATGGAGGATACTTCTTTACATGCCATATAAGTTAAAAGAAAACATTCTATTCAAAAAAAGTACTACGTTAAAAAATTTTCAGGAAGATTCATTTTAATTTTTTTTATAAAAGTTCAAAATGGTTAAAAATTTATTTAAAAAAATAGGATAATGTTAAAAAAATTCTTGAATTTATTTTTAGAAAACTAGGATTTGGATGAAAAAGGATTTCTGAGTGAAGAAAAAAGTATAGATAGCTTTTATTAAAACAATTTTATCAATCATTTTAATATCCATAGAGAGGAAAATTATAATATTACTTAAAAATATCATGAATAAATAGTGGATAGAAAATTAATGGGGTTTATTATAAAATGATTAATTTATTTACTTCAATGTAAATTCAAGAATAAACAATCCTAATTAAAATGTGATTATAAAATAAACCCTTACCACTTTTGTAACTTTTGAATCATAATCCAAATGAAATAAATAAATTAATATGAAATTTTTAATACCATTAATATAAATATATTAATGATATAACATTTATAAAGGGTGTTATATACACCATATAAAAGATATTAAATTCATAATAATATAACATACCTTAATGAAAGAAAATTGAGATGTAATCCCCTAAAATGATTGTATAATTGAAGTGATAATTAACAAACCAAGTTATTTTGTGTTTAAAATATATCTCTCTATAAAACAAGTGAAAATATAACAGAAAATAATAAAAGGTAATTATAAAAATAATCTTATCATATCAAATATGTTGAATATGTAATTTAACCAAATGAAAATAAATTAAATTCTAAAATCCCTTACTACATAGTAACTTTAAAGTCAAATACCCTTGGATGAAATAATTAAACTTTAAATACCATTAATTATGAAAGATTAATGTCATTACACGTAAAAGGGGTAACATATACACTATATAAAAGAAATCCATGAATAATACTATATCATATAATAAATGTAAATTGAGATGTTGTCCATTACGGTTTAATATATTTCTTAATAAAAACCACTTAAGAGAGAGAGAGAGAGAGAGCTTGAAGATCAAGTTAAAATACCAGGAAGAAGAATAATACTTGATTTAAAATAATAAATTTTAGTATATTCAAATTTTAAATGAAATTAGTTGGATAAAATAATACGTCTCTAAGATGGATTTTTTAAAAAGAAAACCACTACCTCAAGTTCAGACTTGTCATGTATGTATGTTCTCTCCTCTATGATAAAATTATATAAATTATTTTCTTTCTTAAGAAAAATTTATAGGGTTAATCCCTTATACATTTTCACACCCCTCCGACACAGAACTGTTGGTATTTATCCTTTTTCTAGCAATGATTTTTTTTAATAATAAACACAAATTTAATCAAATTTAAAGATTATTTCATAATCATAATTTAATCATTATAAGTTATATATTATACAAAAGGACGAGTTTGAATTTTTTGATACACAAAAGATAAATAAATATTCTAAAAAAAAAATATTTTGTGTTGTTAGTCAAATACTATAGGTGGAAAAATATTATTAATTTTTCCATATTGTATATTTTACAACATAGATTCCAAGGTATATAATAAGAAAATTTTAAAAAGTATACAATTATCTCTATAAATAGGTTAATATTAACTAATATTATCAAATTTAAGTTTATTTAACTTAATCATTCTATTTTTTACTCTCTAATACCTTTTAATTAATTTATTAAGACTTTAGAGAATAGTTTTTTTCTAAATTTATGATGTGATATGTAAGGGGATGGTTTTACAATCCATTATACCATTTATTATTTTGTAAAATATTTTTATTCCATATATTTTCTTGTTTTATATGATTTTAATCTTATTAGTAGTTGTTGTGTAATCATAATGAGTCTTTTTTTATATTTGGTTTTATTTTTACGGGGAATTAAAGTGGAATTTATATCAAAATGTAATTTCATGTATACCATGTTTGACCCTAATAAGGAACATCAAAAGTATTATTATTGTAAGGAATTGGAATTTTTTATATGGATATTTTTGATGGAATTCATTCATAAATAATTTATACATATCTTTTTTCTAGTGTATATATTGATACACTGTCTTTTTAGTCAAGGGAGTTTTGATGATTTTATTAGTAATTAATACCCATGAATCCTTTTGACTGATACCCATATATAATATTATCTCCCTCTAGTTTCCTTTCACTATGAATACCTTATTGGTTGACAAGTAATATTTTCCATAGTATTTCATTATATTAATTATGATTCTATAACAAAATAACTAATTTCATTACTCATGGGTTAAATTTTATTTTTAAACACATATTATTGAAGATCTATGTTATGAATTAATGAATGTATTTATTTTCAAGCATTTAATTGAGTTTAATATAACTCATATAATCAGTGAACATATAATTATATTATTATAAATATATTCAATAATTATTTATCTGTTTAGATGCTATCAATGATGTAATGGGATGAGAAAAATTTAATGTTGCCCTCTTTATATTATTATTATAAAGTATATAATATGAAATTAATTATATCACATGATTATTATGGATTCTAATATTACATATAATTATCTGATGAATGTTACTATACTGAAATGTGTAATATTTGTCTACTTGTTATTAAATATTTAAGGGAACATTATTATGGTTTATAATATCACTTTTTATTTTTTGATATAAATCTTAGGGAATACAAATATTTTAAAAGTAGTAAAAGGAATGACAGTCAAGAAATATTCATGAAAATATCTTGAAAAATATTTATCCTTTTACTATGTTTTTTAAGTATAATAAACAATATTTTTTAATTCAGTAGAGTTTCTATTCATTATATCAAAAATTTATTAAGGTTTAAAATAAAAATGAAAAGTATGTTTTCATCCCTTTATATCTGTAATCATGGATTTGATTTAAATCATTTATTAATTTATTAATATTTTTCTTTAAAATCAATTTGGTTCGAAATCTTTAATTAGACATAAGACTATATTTGAAGATTATTTTACATTTATATGAAAATAAATTACATTCTTAACATTTTTTGACATGTCAAAGATATCTATATTAGGAAAGAACAATTTTAAATATGGAAAATATTTTTTAATAAATTGAAATAAACATAAAATAAAAAATGTGTGTTTGATATAAATATGAATTTAAAAATCATATTAATGAAATGATATATAATATTATGGAAATTAAAATTAAATTTAAATAAATTAATACATGACAAAAAAGTAACTTTAAAACTGAAATTTCTAAATTATAGATAGAGAGAGAAATAATATTTAAGAATGATTTCTCATATGAATAAAGATTTTTTCATTTTCACTAAAAATAACCTTAAATGTCATCATACTAGTCATATGATCATATACAGATATATTTATATATAAAACATACAAAAAATATATTAAATATAAAATGACATGTTAAATTAAATTAATTTTTTTAAATAAAATATTTATTTTTACAAAATAAATAACTTTTAATATCACATATACATTACATTTTATCGACATATTAAATAGTATTATTACAATAATTTTTTCATAGCAGAGTTATTGCATTTAATTTTTTAGTTTCTAGTGATATGATTGATTTTTAAATGAAACAAAGGGTTGTGTGATTTATTTTCTCTTGAGATATTATACTTTAGTATATTTTCTTAGTTGATACTAAATTGTTTTTGGTTAGAAATAAAATTAATTAAGAATAACTAAAATTTTGATAATTTTTTTGGATATTAAAAATTTTATTTTTTTTAAATAAAAAACATTTGGTTGGTTTTGGTCATTTGAAAAATAAAAACTAAAAAAACTTAAAAAATTTACAATATTTTTTTTATTAAATTAATTTTAAATATATTCTTCAAGTTTGGTTATATTCATACAATGGAATGACATTTTTATTGGTAGATCTTCACCACTATAAAATAAGTAAATTAAATACGAAACTTTAATGATTCATTAATGCCCAAATGTTTTCATCTTCTAACAATTTCATCTAATAGGGAATAAGTATACAAGGGTTTGATGTCACCCACCCTTTCTTAAATAATAACATTTTTATTTCATCTAGTTATTAGTGAAAAATTGGGTCATAAAATGAATGGTTAATTAAAAAAGAATTTAAAGTAATTTAATGGTGATACTATTTTAATAACTTAAACAAAAACTTAAAAGAGTTTTTGGATTTTTTGTTAAATTGATAACTAAAAAATGTACTTATTTTAATATTTATAATATTTATAATATTAAAAAAAATTCTTCCACTAATTAATAGTCACATATATAAGAATCTTAATTTTTAAATTTCACTAAATTCATTAATATCTATAATTATTTCAACAATATAAAACTAAAGCTACTTATATAATAGAGATAATACACATGTCAATCTCAATATTATAATAAATGGGATATGTGATATCCCCTAGTATTATGTAATAACAAAATTACCATTTTAATACTATTTAATGTATCATTGAGTCACTGAACATATCATTGTTAATTATTATGTGGAATATTTACATAAAAATCCAAAATTCATGATCTCAGATCTCTCTTTAGTATGTCTAGTTTAATCAGTTCACCACACAAAGATCTCTCTATATAGAGAACCATCTAAAATTCATTATAGGGGATCCACCGTTTTTATTTAGGTGATAAAGGAATATGATTTTATGAATGGATTTTTTCATATAATTGATTTCCTCTTCAATGGGTCATCGATATGTTTAAGTGCTTCTTAGTTTAAAATTTCTTCAAGGGGTTTGACTCATATTATTTAAACATAGAACTTAAAAAATCCATATCATTGGAACTAGAGCCACCTTGGGGGGTGAATTATGGTGTTGGGAAATGTTAACTTTTTCCTCTAAATTGTTTATCGTATGCCTTAGGATCTTGTTCCCATGTAAGAAGGAATTGTATTCAAATTGTCTCTCATTTATTCTATTTCAAGGTCCCTCTAAATAATGAAATGAAATTTTAAAAATTATATCATGATGTATCGAAAAGTTTTTAACTGGTTCACCACTAAGGGATAAACTAATGTGTATATGATGATTTTTTTTACATACTAGATAAGCAATTATTCTCATTGAATTTATTTTAATTATGTAAGAAGGACACACTATTGATCCAAATGTAACTTCCTCTTCTCCATTACTCTCACATATTCTATGAAGGATATGATATTTTTATACACTTAAGAGTCTCTTCCAAATAAGCTTTATAAGGAATTTTTTTTCACCATTAACTATAGATAGACACATTGTTTGTCTCATGATGTTACTACCTATTCCTTCTTTAAAGCTTGATGAAAATAACTCCTCATTGTGAGGGTAGTGCGTACATATTATTTGCTATATTATGAACATCTCCTCCTAATGAGAATAAATTCATACAATAATTATTATGTTTTATTCTTCAATGTATAGAAATGGCTATGGTACTCTAAATTTTCTCAAATACTTTATTCTTTAGTAGAACCATATATAAAGTCTAGAATTGTTTAAAATCCTAGCTATTTTTATTCTTCTCTTAACTAGATGAATAAATTAGTAATAAGATTCTATTGTATTATCCTCCCCCATTCTTCCAGATATATAGATATGATATTCTCTATCCCTTGTTTTTTGAACAATATTCAATAGTATTAACTTCGTTGATTCCTACTATTTTTATTTGACTAGCTGTATCAATTCACACCCAACTTTTTTTTTCATTCAATGAATATATATGATCAAGATTTGTAACAAAGTTGATATTTTTCCCCTTCTTATATTCATGTTTCATAACAAGTTGATTACTCACATGAGATCACCTTCCATATTTTTAATATGAAAAACTATATTTTTATCTATTCAAAACTCCAAAAAATACATTGTAAAAACCTCTTCTAGATCCGATTCAAAAACAACACACGTAATTATGTATTTAAAAATCCAAATCCTATGTCTTAATATTCTACATGAATACTTGCAATTCTCATTTTTCTAATTTTAAAAATTCCACATTGAATTATATTGGGAACAAGGTATGAAAACAAATAGATCGAGATTTCTATTCAACCATATTATAAAACCCAATAGGGATATAACACAAAAACAATATAGGAAACAATCAAGGTCTGTCATGCCTTGACCTAGAGGGTGATTTCTGATATTTCAATGATAGATCAATATTGACAATTTTATCATTTGATTCTTTATTAACATTGAGGTTTAAAGATAAATGTATATTTTTAGTCCTTCTAGGTCCACATGGTTCTATATCTATTCATTAAGTAGATCCTAAAATGAAACTGGTTGAAGAAGAGATCGTTTCTCATAATTACACTAAGAATAATGACAAATTGAATCTGATTAGGCATGAGATATATGAGAAACATGATAAAGATACTATCCTTCACTGTTAGACTCGCGAACTCTTGAGTTGGGTGGCATAACTCCATTGAAATCTATATTATTTCTCACCATTGGTTCTCATGAGTGAACACATATCGAAGAAAGAACTCCTTGAAACCATACTATAGAACTTTACTTTTTCCAAATAGTATTACCATTGTATATACTGATCCATCACCATCCAAGGCTTCTAAATACTTGTAATGAGTAACGGTAAAACCATGTTACCTGTGGCATGGTGTCTACTTATTTTAGAGACACTACAGATTTCTTTGTGACTTGGAGTTCATTATCATGTTCATTTCTAGTATCCTCAACACCATTATTGATTTTTATTATATGTTATAATTGTGTTTAGATGTTACAATGATTATTTTATAATCCTCTACCACTTAGTGGGATGATAAAATATGATGAATTATAGGTTCCATGGCTTCCAGATCCTATGGTGTGAAGAAACCCAGTACAATACAACATTCTACCTTACATGTGGTAGGTTATGTTGGAGACCAAATCATTTTACTAAAAAAGAACATTTTTTTAAGTGATGAAAAATGATCATGCTTCTATAATATCACATTAAAAATCTCTTAGGATGCCACTTAAATATCAACCAAATCATGTTTGAACCTCTTGATGCTCATGGTACCACCCTATACCATGACCAAAAGATACTATGCTACCCCAAAAGATAAAACTATACCCTAGTGATGATCATTATATTGATTCCTATGTCATCATAAATAGGATATGTTCTCCATAATTTCATTCTTTCCTAACCTACCTTAAATCTTGACAACTGTTCATGACAGGTGGATTCTTGGTGGTGATGAAAAAAGGGATGAAACCCTTTTTTTCCTTCACATACTTCAAATAGTTTTCAAAAAATATTCTTATAGTATAAGGGATCATATTTTGGTATGAAAGAATCTTACAGATTAATAAATATTCAACATTATAAAAAAACAGACTATACTCAACTCATACCAATACATTCAAATCAGTGGTACGTGACTTCCAGAACCATCTCTTTCTTCCTTGATAAAATGATTCACAAACATAATACCAAATATTCAAATCACTTCAAGGAATATCAAATATTACTATAGTATCAACGAAAACTTTTTTATTAAATCATACTTGAAATATATTTTCTAAAAAGGTATTATCCATTAAATATAATACATGGTAGTAACTAATTTTTATAGAAATAATCTTTTCTATTATCTCTCTGACCAAGACACTATGTATTTTCACTCTAATTCTGTTAAACACTTTAACAAATGTTGTATAAAACATAAAACTTATTGGTTGCAATATTCTAACCCTCTGATTTTTTTTGAAAAAATTTTATTTAGATACTTATTTTCCTTATAACATAAAGAGACTTTAAATCTAAGTAGATTTTAATTGAATCCTATTTTTCCTCCACCTTTGTTAAAAAAATAAAAAGGGCCTTCTTAATTTTATAATTTTCTCATATTTTATCCTTATTGTTATAAATAATATGTGGATTATGAAATAGTTTTACTCCCCCTTTCTGATATAAAAATTTTATTTAACAAATAAAATTAATCTCACTCTAATTATTCAAAATTCTCTAGAGTTATACATCATTTTTATCCACCAAATTCATCTGGATTTTAGTCACTTTTTAATCACATGTTGAATCAACTAGATTTCATATAAACATTCATTTATTTAAACTTATAAACTAAAAAAAATTATTATACTCTTTAAAAATAAAATTTTTCAAGTTACCATACCTATAATAATTTTATTCATTGATAAAATCACTAAGCCTATGAAGTGAGATCTGGGTGTTGGAAACAAAATATTTTTTCAAAACTCTTGAAGAGTTAGTTCCTTGCACTTTTTTAGGGATAGAAACAACTTGATGTTTCTTGATACCATTAATGGGGTTATAAAAGTATCTTTATATCATTAATAAACTCATATTTGGATCTGAACCTATCCAACACAAAATCAGTCTTGGTATCCACTATAATTTATTATTCTATATTCTAAAATAATATTCAACATTGCTTCTTGAAGGTGACTACATATCAGTTCCTAACGGTCATGATAGACCTATAAACTACATTTCATTACTGTATGGCTATATATATTTAGAAATTTATCAATATTCTCTTCAGTATTCACACCACTTTTTTTTCCTGCAGACTTACACCATATCTCCATTTCTTGGGAATATATATAGATTAATCCAGAATAACGTCCAATGGAAATTTATAACATTTAACTTTATTGGTAGTGGAGTACCTCCATACATACTTATAAAGATTATTGTTATTGGTCCTATAAAGATAAATTTTTTCATATAATATGATTCTAAATATCTCTTTTAATTGTACCACTTCCAAATTCCTAATTTTGAATGTATGAACAAAAATATCTCTTTTTTTACATAGATTAAAGTTCATATAGTTAGTGGGTATCATCTCACTAGTACTAATTTTAAATTTTTCCTTGGTAGTGGTATGGTTGACACCACTCATGCATTTTTCTTGATTATCCTCCCAAGATACTATGCGATTAGTCTCTTCTTTCATCTTTTCTCTTTGTACCCGCTTCTTCTCTTTCCAGGTATCGTGTTGAGTATAAGTAGACTCTGGTTCTTAACAAACCCATTTTTCTTTATTTACTATCACTTTTCATGATCTTAAACATATTTTATATTGTGATAGATTGATTTATTTTCTACATTTAATTCTTTAAAATATATTGTGAATAGTCTACAAGTGATACTTTATGAATGTCCTTATTCTTATATTCTTTACCATTATCTAGAACACTAAACCTAGTTTTAGGCGAACCAAATTATATATGCTTCCATTCCTTTTTTGTTTTGGCTAATGGAGTGCATGATCATATTTTGGTTACTTTTTAATATTATTGGTAAAAAAAATTTAAATGAAAAGGGATAGCACAAGTATAACATTTCCCACCAAAATCATTCAATATATACTACTATATTGGTTGAAATATCAAATAAAAACGTCTCCCTTCCTTATTTAACCTCATAAATTCTATACATAAAATCATGTTTTGTCTAAATTAATAAAAAAAAATAGAACATTAATCCCATATTTACTTGAGAAACATTTTTATTAATGCTTATAAATCTAGAATCCCTTATTATAGAAATTATATTAGTGAAATTATTATTGACAGCTGAAATTCTACCATGAGACTCCTCAATATATGATTTATTTTTCATAATATAAATATACTTTCATTATTTTTAATTAAAATATTCTTCTTCCTGAGATGGCCTTCTAAATTATCAAACTATAAATTCATTTAAATGTTTTTAGTCTTCACATACACCTTATACATATTCATAAGGGAATACATTTTTGTCTTATAGAGTTTTTCCTTTTTCATGTTTGAATTTATCGCTTGAATAGGTTCTTTAATAAATTCACATTTCCCTTTCATTTTCTTTCTAATTTTGGATGGTTTCTTTTAAAATAATATATTCCTTTCTCAATCTTTTATTTGCCGCTTCCAAATCATTTATATGACCACACCTTCAACTAATTCTACCTCATAGAATTGAAATTAATCTCTCAATGCTTAAATATATTTGTATTGGATGCACTGAAAATTTCTCAATTTTAAAAATGAAATGTTTTATTTAACTTGAATATATTTATGTGGTATAATATATATATATATTTAAACTTATAAGAAAATTATGTTAGAGGGTTGGATTTAGATGTATATAGGAAATCTATACTCGTAACCTCTATGAGATTTCTCAACTTATTAGTTTTTTTCTTATTATTTTCTTATTATATTTTCTTGAAAAGTTACATTATTTTTTATAAGTCTTAAAATCTATTTCTTTAGATAATTTATTTTTATACTAGTAGGAGAAATATAATTTTGTTATTTTAATATATAATTTTCACTATAAAAATATTCTATTTTCTACTAAATATATTTAGAAAAAATGGAGTGAAAAATATTCTTAGATATTTCATCTTTTAAGTAATACTTCAATTACTTATTTTAACAATCATAAATCTCTATATTTCATTGATCACTCTCATATACTATTCCTTTCCAATTTTTTAATATGATCCCATAAATTAATGGTTGAAAAGGTATAACCACATGAATTTAAAAATATTTTTATATTTTATCTTAAATATAAAAAACATATTATATATATTTCTATTCACTAAACACTGAGTTAGCTTGAATTACTCATTGGATTGGATTTTTTTTGAAAGCTTAAATTACATGAACAACTAAGTTTTAATGAATGTAAATATATTTTTAAAATAATATTATTTAATATAATAAAACATAATTCGGTCAATAAATTAGTTTTTATAAATATTATTAACTAAATTATGAATATATATGGTTGAAACATATATAAGATTAATTCATTGGTTACAAGTTAAGAAGAAATGAATATGAAAACCGATTGAATATAAAGAAAAATATTATTATATTTATGCTCACAAAGCTGTTATACCCTATTAAAATAATATAATTACAATTTGTGAGTGATATTTATATTAAATATATTTTATATTTTTAATCAAATATTTTTTATATTTTTAATCAAATATTTTTTATATGTATCTATTAGTTTTTATAGGCCTATGATAAGAACCAACCTAATTTCACTCATAAAAACCTATATTTTTATAAAGATAATTTTACCGCCCTTTAATAGAGAACCCATTTTAAATTTAAATTTTGAAAAATTGATTAATTTAATATATAAAAATAAAAATAATATTTAAAATAAAAACATGAAAAATTGGTTAGGGTGATTTTTAATATTTTTCAGAAAAAACATCATTTTTAATGAATAGTTAAAACTATTGAATTTTAGTTTAAAAAAGATTTTTTCATTGAATTTATTTGTAAGGATAAATTATATTTTTAATTGGTTTTAAATATTTATTAGATAATATTTTTTCAGTTAATAAGATTTATTCAATTGGAATAAATTTCACTTTGATATTGATTATTAATACTTATCAATATATTGGACATTTTTACTTTTAAAACCTACATTGTCATCCCACCTGTGGGTTGAATTTTAAATAATTTTATGAAAATTATGTTAATATTTTTTTGAAAAAAATGGATTAAAATTTTGGAATAATTATAATTTATAATTTCTAATGAGGCCAAATATTGTTTAACAAAAGGAATAGTGAATGTGATTAAAATTAATTACAATTATTAAGGTAAAATTAAGCATAATAAAGGACGAAACCATTATCATAGGAGCAAAAATGACCTAGCCACTTGTCCAAAACACATTTTATGGCCATAAATCATCCATGAAACATTTATATTTTATTTTTTGTTGTTTTTAAGACTTTTTATAGGTAAAAACGTGGGTACACACAACTTCTTTTCAAAAATACCAAGCGAGTCCTTTTCCCCCTTATAAAAGGCCACCAACTCTCCCTATTCCTCACATATATCAAAACAATTAGGATTGAAAAATATTTTCCAATATATCCTCCTAAAATCCCTCCTCTAGAACTTTAATACTCCCTTTGTAAAGAAATAAGACCATGGAATCCTTTTCTTACAAACCAAAATAAGTTACTCGATTAATGGGTAACATCTTCTCTCAAGCTCCCTTATTTCATTCCATTATCTCCGCACAAAATATCTTTAATCCATGATTATTTTACAATTTTTTTCTTGAATATACTAGGATTTTTTTTATGATAAGGTTTCTACCTACACTTACAAACAACTCCATCTAATGGGTAATATATATACTGTTTCTGTGTACGGTGAACTATTGCCTCACGAAATGATGATTGTTCGTTTATTATGGCCATTATGATAGAAAATATATTTATATATGTTATATATGATATTTATAATGAATTTATTCTTATGTAAGTTTTATTTATAACATACTTATATACTTTCCATCTTGTGTAAATATGATAATTTAGTTTGAGGAAGTGTGGACTACCACCCCCTCAAAGCGATGTGACTCATTAATTCCATAAATGGAACAAATAAAGGATAATTTTAACAAACATATATAAAATATATAACATGTATATGATACTATAATTAAAATATACATATGTATCATTTATTTTTAAGTCTATTAATATAAAAAATAAATTAAAGTAGTGTTCAAGCGTACATATGACCAACAGTCTCTATGAACAGTGTATTTAATTTCTTATGTCAAAACATTATAGATTATTATATATACATATATAATGAATATATATGATAATTAATTCAAGTTTTACATTCTATATATGATTAAATCATGATCAAATTAATAGGAACAACAAAAAACAAGTGAAAACATACTTGAGAAAACTAGGAAATTAAGACCTGAAATAGTTAAAATAATGAAATAGTGTTAAGAAATGGGTAATAAAAAATTATAATAAGCCAATATATGATATTATTAACATTATTATAGTTCTATTATATGTTATTAAAATATTTTAAACCACTATAAATGTGGATAAAAACCACACAACAAAAGTAAGGTTAAGGTAAAGTAATTTTATCTTAATTTATATTCCATTGAGACTTATTTGTTACTATGTGACAATTCACTTGTTATTATGTTCCAATTAACCTTTATTTGGTTTGTATATTACATTTTTCACATTATATCATGAATCATATTATTATACTTATATTATCAGTTTCTTTTAATATTATAACTTTTTTAGAGATTATAATTCAAATGTTTCAAAGCGGTACATGATAGTTTGGAATGTTTAAAGATCATTATCCACAAGAATGTTCTTAATGACTATCTATGAAATATCACATACTTTTGTTATTATTAACTTTATCTTGAAACAGTCACTTTATTATAATCATTATTCATTATAAATTAGCTTTAATATTCACATTCTCACATAATGGATATTATTATTTCCTAAATCGTATATCATTTTACATATGGTGGTCACTTTGATATTTATTTGATTAATTGGGAATTATTTATATATATATATATATTATATTCAATATGGATAAATTTTGATAAGGATCATTGTTGATTAAATATATGTGTAATTTTTTGGACAAAAAATACATTAGATGGGTACCTTTTAAGGAATTCCCTACGGGTTGGGGCTCGGTTAATGCAAGCCCCAAGATGCATCGATAATCTCATGAGTATAATTAGTTAGAAAAAATGTTTAAATTATCTCTTGATTTTAAATGTATCATGTTCCTAGAAAACATGATGTATGATGATTAATAATTGAGTTTATTGAGAATTTAGTTATTATTTATCTATTATATTTTTCGTTAACATATCTATGGATTCATTTCATTTTCAGTTCATTGGCTTAATGGAATATACATTCAGTTTCTTATCTTTCCATATTGAAATATCCATATCTAGTTTTTTGAATGTAATGTGTTATAAGTTATTTACCATTCCATGTTAATTTATTACTATTTATTCATTGCACTTTACTTACCATTAATGATCATTTTTTATCACACTCATTATGTTTCCTCTCCCAAAGTTATTAAGAAGAAATATTTGAATAAGATTTAAAGGACATAGTTTATTTTATTTTTATGTATCATGTTTGTATTTCCTATTTCATATTGTCTTATGGGTATCAAGTATGAAATATGGATTTCATTGATTTCTAAACTTATCAGGAATTTGAAAAATTTTCCACGTAAATATTCTAATTTAATATAATAATGCACCGACCCTAGGCTTCTGGGGTTGGGTAATTATAGTTGGTATCAGAGTAATATCATATGAAACCTTGGAAACTAGATATAGAAAATGTAGATTAGTTAGAATAACCATAAGATATAAATTTATGATAAATATATAAGATCATCCTAGAATTTTGTTAATGTAGTGAATTTTTGAATATTCCTAGAAATACATCCCAATCTAGATACTACAAGTGGATGTGGTTCAGGAAAAGATGTATCTAGGAGTAATAACTCCAACAAGGTGTTCTAGGCCTAACTCAGGGTAACCTGGTATATGAAAATGGGCCTTACTACAGACAAGGTTGGACACTTCTATGTGATATACTTAGGATAGTTCATATTTTATTTTCCTATAATTATGAATGATTTAAAAGTAAGGATTTAACCAATGTAAACAAAGTTTATGATTCCAATATTTAACATTCATAAATTTATTTTATGTGGTATAACGTATTAAGAGTTATAGAAAGCTCCCAATTTTAGGATCTTGTCCAGTATATGACATTGTTTAGAAATGGTTCCTAGAAGGAAGAATGGTATGAATACTCATGGACAATGTTGATGTTTCCCTACTGAGAAAGTCAATGAAGCTTGTTTTGGAACTGAGAAAGTCATGGATATGTTAGGAAATATTAGTCAGGCTATTAAAAATAACCTTGACTAAATGTAGAAACCTATTCTATATAGAGAATCTTTTATGTTGGATCAGTTTATATGGAATAATCCCCCATCGATTAATGGGACTACAAATCCAATTGTTGTTGAGAAATGTATTAAGTATCTATGGATGATTTTTAAATACTTGTAATTTAGTGAAAATGAAAATATTACACTTACGGTATATTATCATTGAGGTAATGATAATCAATGGTGGTTTTTGATCTAGATTAAAAGGGAGTAAAAAGAAATTGAACTAATGGAATGGAGAACTTTTATGGACACATTCTTATATAAATACTTCCCCCTATAATCAAATAATTGAGATAAAGAGGAAGTTATTTAACTAAAATCACAATGAAGAAGAAAGTGTTGATGATTGTGAATATACCTCTATAATTTTATCCAGGAATACTATAGATTACATACACAACATGGAATGTAAATCAACAACTTCTTTGATGTTCTTATGAAAATTTTTCAAAGGGAATTGGTTTCTAAGATTTTCTCATCATATGAAGAGTTAGTTTTATGTTCTATCAAAATAGAGAAGTTATTCTTGATATCCTATGTATTAAAGGGAATATAAGTGAAGAATAGGTCTTATGAACACTATTTAAAAGGAATTATTCTATCATTATGAAGGGAAATAAGGATTTTACAACTTGTGAAAATTGTGGAAAGAATCACCCTGATAAATGATTGAAAGGATTGGGAGTTTATTATATGTGTGGAGAAAATGGTAAATAGGAAATATAATGAAAAGGGAAGAAGGAAAATGATGATATTTAGTGTTAAAACTACAAGAAGATAGGTCACTACAAAATATAATGTCGCAAACATCAAATGAATATACCTTGGAAGATGTTAAGGGATTAAGGACAAGTATATGTTGTTGACACAACCTAAGTGGGATGATTAATACGCTTCTGTATTTGGATCTAAGAAATATTTTGTAAAATTATTTTGTTTATAATGTTCTCATCATATAATTAATGAAATACATATGGATTTTACTACATTAATTTTTCAATTAATATATGAGATCCTATTCTGAATAGTACCACACAAAGTTATTCAGTAAGAAGTTAAATTTTTTAGAAAACATATTTTTTAGGTAAATAAAACCCTTAATTAATATGTTACTTATGTTGAAATGTTGATAAAGAAATGTAAAATTTGGAAAGTAATGAATAACATGTAATTAATTAATGACTTTTCGACAAGTGGTCTATAATTTTTTTTGGATTTATAGAATATATCCAATAACATGTGTCTTACATAAGGCATAAAGATGAATTCATGTTTCTAATAAGTTTTTACGACGATTAAAGTTAATACCATATTTCAAGAGGATACATTATGAAATTATTCACAAATTTTTAATGTGAATATTTAGAGATGATCCATATTGAATAAGGACTAATGATACGATCATTTTAGAATTTCAGTGACCTTATTTAAAATGTATTGAATCATAATCTTTTGGAGAGGTTAACCATTTATGAAATGGTTTATGTTGAACATTGAATGTGGTTTTATAGATTGATATATTACATCACTATAAGATGAATATTTTTTTTAAGAGATAAATTATAAATAATTAAAGCATGGACAATGGAAAAGATTGTGCTTATAAGAAATTACTAATTGTATTTACTTATATTCTTAGAGAGTGAAAAAATTACTCAACTCTAAGGAAATTGATGTTGAAATCAAAATGTTTTCCTATTACCCTCTAATGTATCAAATGACCCATAGATAGTCAAGGATTTAGGGCTTTCTATTTTTTAAATTTATCATAACCGTGTTATCTAGGACTCTCCATCAAAACATGATTGGTATATTTTTCTTCTGTATACATGTTTTAATTTCCCACCAATGTTCTTCTACTATAGAACTTAGTTACACGATCATTGTAATTTCATTTCTATTTTATTAAGAATATGCGATATTAAATCTTTTATGATGTGAGTCTTTCAATAATAGTTTATTTTTAATACCTCTACTACTGAGATGAAGTTTGAATTGAGAGGACACAATTTAACTTCATTTGGGAGAATGTAACATACATAAATTTTAAAGTAAGAAAATTATCACCAAGCGTGTGAGAGAATATAATAAACCTTGAATTTATAGTTATTTAATATTTTAAATAGATTAAATATATTATACATATTTTAATACACTCAACACTAAGTTATCTTGAGTTACACGTAAGAGTTACTTTCTTCAAAAGCATACATTACAAGCAAGAACAAGTTTTAACGAACACAAATATATTATTAAAATATTATTATTTAATATAATAAAACCTAATATGGATGTTAAATTAGTGGTTATAAATAGTATTAACTAACTTATTAAAATATATTGTTTAAAAATATGTAAAATTTATCCATTTTTACAAGTTAATTAGAAATTTATTTTGAAACTAATTGAATATAAAAGAAAATATTATTATATTTATGCTCACAAAGTTGTTATAGCCTAATAAAATAAATTAATTATTATCAATGAGTGACATTAATATGAATTATGTGTTATATATTCCTTAAAATATTTTTTATATTCATAAATTATGTTTGACAGGCATAAGACAAGAGCAAACCCAATTTCATACATAAAACCCTACATTTTTATATAGCTAGTTTCCACCTTTTAACGGAGAAACCATTTTAAATATGAATTTGACACTTTAAATAATTCAATATTTAAAAATAAACTTAATATATAAAATATGAACATAAAATTTAGGTTAGGGTAAATTTTTGATATGTTTTAGGAACATATCATTTTTTAATAAATAGTTAATTTTTTTTGAATTTTAGTTCAAAACTACGTTTCATATAATTTATGTATCTGGTTAAATTTTATTTTTATTCGGTTTTTAAATTTAATTAGATAATATTTTTTTAATTAATATAATTTATTTCTTTGGTATAAATTTCACTTGGTAATTTATTATAAAAACATATCAAACATTTGAATGTTTTTACTTTAAAAACCTGTATTGTCGTCCAACCTGCGAGATAAATTTTAAATTAATTTATGAAACTTATTTGATCAAAATTTTGGAAAATAAGTGCCATATTTGGAATCAGGATAATTTTTAATTTCAAATAATAACAAATTTTATTTTTACCAAAAATATAAGTGAATGTGATTGAAATTAATTACAATTATTAAAGAAAAATTAAACTTAATAAAGGACTAAACCTTTAACTTAGGTCCCAAATGATCTATCCACTATTCCAAAACCCATAGGATTAACATAATTTGGACAGAAAGCTTCAATTATTTATTTATTTTTTGTTTTTTGATGACTTTTCTTTGTTAAAAATGTTGGTACATCACAATTCTTTTCAAAAATACCATGTGAGTCCTTTTCCTCCCTTATAAGATCCCACCAACTCTCTCCATTCATAAAACCTCTCAAACCACTTAAGTTCAGAAAATATATAACCATATAGTTTCCCAAAATCCCTACCCCTCAACATTAAAGCCTCAATTTGGGTTTAATTATTTATAAGGAAGATTTTAGGTACAAACCAAATGAACTTACCCAATTAAGAGGTAACATCTTCGCTCAAGCTCTCTAGTTTCATTTCAATTCTCCGCCCCCTAAAATATTTTTATACCATTATTATATAAAAAACTATAAAATAAATGTAATAGATTTTTTTATATAATGTGTTTGACCAAAAATTATAAACACTTCCATATAATGGTTAATAAACAAACTATTTCTGTGTATGTCAAACTACGATCTCTCGAAACGATTATTGTTCATTTTTCCTTTACCAGATATCATGGTGACCATTATAATGAAAAATACAATTATATATATATGTTATATATGATATTTATTATTAATTTATGATTCTATAATGTTTATTTAGAGAATACCTTTATGATTTCTATATTGTGTAAATATGATAATTTCATTTGAGGAAGTGTGGACTACCGCCCCTCAAAGTGATGTGACTCAATCATTCCATACATGGAAAATATAAATGATGATTTTAATAAACCTATTTAACATATATTAAATATATATTATACTAGAATTATAATATACATATGTATCATTTTTTTCATTCTTTTAATACAACATAGAAATTATAGTAGCGTTCATGCGTACGTAAGACATACCATCTCTATTAACTATGCATTTCATTTCTTCTCTCCAAACTTAATAGATTATTATAAATACATATATAATGAATATATATAATAATAAAGTAATTATTTACATTTAATATATGATGAAATAATGATCTAATTAATAGTAACAAGAAATCACAAGTCAAAAAATACTTGAGAAAACTATGAAATTAACACCCAAAATAGTTAAAATAATGAAAGAATGATAAAAAACTGGAAATAAAATATTGTAAGAAGTTAATATAAGATATTATTAACATTATTATAGAAATGTTATAATTTATTAACACTTTTTAAACCACTATACTTTAGGATAAAAACTAAAAACAAAAGGAAGGTTAAGGTAAGAGAATTTTCTCTCAATTTATATTCCATTTAGACTTTTTTATTATTATGTTCCAATTAACTTTTATTTGGTGTATATACTGCCTTTTTCATGTAATATCACGCATCCCCTTATTATCATGATATTATAAGTTTCATTTAATGTCATAAATTTATATAAATTACAATCCAAATGCTTCAAAGTGTTATGGGGTACTTTTGAATGTTTAAAGATTATTCTCATCACGAATGTTCTTTATGATTATATATGAAATCTCGCTTCTTTTTGTGATTGTTAACTTGCTATTAAATTTTTTTATTGTAATAAATTTTAATTATAAATTACCTTAACTATCCATATTCTCCCACAATGGATGTTATTATTTCTTAAATATAATATTATTTTACATATGGTGTTCACTTTGACAGTTATTTGAATAATTGGGAATTATTTATAAATCTGTATCTTTTATTAAATACAGATACATTTTGATATGGAATTTTTTTATTTAATATATGATGAATTATTTGGGCTTGAAATAAATGTGCTAATGATAATTTATAGCAAGACCTACAGGTTGGGGACCGATTAATAAAAGACCCTTGATGCATCGATAGTCTAAGGAGATGAATTAGTTAGACAAATAATTTAAAATATCTCTTGATGGTAAAGGTATAATGTGCTTGGGAAACATAAAGTCTGATGATTAAGAATTTACATTATAGAGAATTAAGTTATTATTCATTCCCAATATTTTGTGTCTACATATCTACAGATCCATTTTGTTTTCGGTTCATTGACTTGATGGCATGTGTTTTCTATTTCATATCTTTCCATATTGATATTTCCTTATCTAGTTATTTGACCGGAATGTTTTATCCATTATTTACCTTTCCATGTTAATTTATTTCTATATTAATAATTTATTCCTATTTAATTACCCTTACTAAGAATTTGAGCTAAATGTTATTATGTTTCCTTTCCCCATGTTCTGATGAAGAAATATTTGAATATTATTTCAAGGAAGAAGTTTATTTTATTTTTAAATATCATGTTTATATTTAATATTTCACAATGTATTATGGGTATCATTTTTGTAATATAGATTTATAAGTATCTTAAATTGGTCTGCCTTTTATGATTTTTTTCCTTATAATCAATCTAATGTAATAAGTAAATGAACTAGCCCTAGATTTTTGGGGTTGGGGAATCACACTCAACATAAAAATTAAGAATTGATACCAATTTTTAGAGAAAGATACACCCTAAGGGGGCGGGGGGGGGGGTGAATTTCAGTGTTGGAAACTATAAATGTTTTCCTCAATATTATTTATCATCCCCTTTATGATATTTTTCTTGTATTAGTAGGACATATATTCAACATATTCCTTTTCTATTATATCTCACAGTTTCTTTGAATAATTAAATAATATATAGAAATATAAATCATCAAAGAATACACAAGTTCTAATTAGTTCACTACTAAGGGTTAATCCAAGGAGCATACACTGATAGTTTTTAAATGCACCTAATATATAATACGACTCAGTAATGTTATTATAATTGGTTAAAAAGGGATCACTTCCAATCCCAGGTTCATTCCATATTCTTTACTTTGGTCACTTATTTTTCAATGGATAATGCTAGTTTATTGGATTGAGGGACTCTTCAAGATCAACATGGTTAACAAAAAATGTTTTAATCTTTAACTAGATACTGATTTATGTTTCTTATTATTGTCTATTTCCCATTTCTTCTACATATCTAGATGAATCCCACTCCTCATAGTGAGGGTTATTCTGTATATTTTTTATTATATTAGAATCACCTCATCCAAATGAGAATAATTCTATATTGAAATTATTATATCATATTATTTAATGTCTAATTATGGATTTAGTTATGTAATTTTTCTTTGATCCTATCTCTTTTATAACCACTGGATATAAGCACTGGAATTCTTAAGAAGCTTTACTTATTCCTATAATTATTGAAACTTAAAGATAAAATATGCACTAGTATTATATCAAATTTTCCTTTTTTTATTTTATAGATATATCAATATAATCTTCCCTATTCATTTTTTTAAAACATGATATACCTGTTATATTATCCTCGACTCCTCTTCTTATTCATTGGACTAGTTGTATCAATTTTCACCAAACTATCACTTTTTTTTACTTTTTACATTGATGAATAAATAAGTTAAATTATAATAATAGAGATGATATTTTTTCCCATTCATCTCATCATCTTATATAACCAATGGATTATTTATATCAGATCACATTTTATATTTTTTATATGAATAAACCATATTTTTCTATATTCAAAACTATATAAAATATATAAAAAATAATATTCTATATCTAAGTCATAATGTTTCCTTTAATTATATATTTAAACCTCTGAATCATGCGACATAACCTTATCCATTAATTCCCAACTTCTTCATTGAAATCCATTTTCCTTCTCCTTATTGGTTTTCATGAGTATAAATGTGTATAAGAATGATATCCTTGAAACTATACTATACAAATATACTTATTACAATGCGAAATAAACTTTGAAAAACTTCTTATTCCTCGATAAAGGATTCTACATACTCTTGATTAGTACCTGTGAAACTGTGTTACCTATGGAATAATGAATACCTATTTTAGAGACACTAAAAATTTCTCTATGATATGGATCTCTTTGTCATTGGTGTTTCTTGTCTCCTCAACACCAGTGTGTATGGTAGGATTTGATAGTGTTAATATTTTTTATAAAAAAATATCCATTTTTAAGTGGTGAAAAATGACCTTGTTTCATAAATATAACATCAAAAAATTTATTAGTATTTCGCTTGAATATCCACAAAATTTCACCCTATCCACTCATTAGACCCATTGGTACTTCCTCATACTATAGAAATATTCCATCATTCCACACCACATGGTGAAATATTCCCTAAACCAACCCATTCTCTTCATGATAGTACCATATTGTAGAGAATCTATGATCCTCCACTACTATATTGATAGAATGCTTAAAATAGAACTTATTGGCAATGATATCTTGAATCTTGGGTGGTACTGGCTTGGGGGATAGAACCCATTTTTTCTATTCATATAAATTATGGTTTTTTCCAAAATTAGCTGTAAAAAGTAAGATTAATACACATATATGATGGAATCATATACCATAATGGATACCCAACACTTTTCTTAAAATCATAAAATACTAATATTATATAAGGAATTCCAAATCTGGATTACTTTAATTTCAAAACAATCCAATTCTTATGTAATAAATGTTTTCAAGAGTTTATTATAAAATCATAAAATCACTGTAAAGAATATCAAATGATTATCTGAAACTTACTTACACATCATATTAAATAAACATTAAAATAGCCTTTCCAAAAAGGTATCATTCATGAAATATAATAATTGGTTGCAATTCCATGAGTATAGAAACCATTTTTTATCCTTTTAGCAAAGGCACCATGTCCTTTCACTATAATTCATCTAAAAACTTCAACACATGTTTTCAATAAACACAACAAATTTTTTGGCTGAAATACATACTTTTTTAAATGTTTTTTCAAGAATAATTTCTCTTAGAATATAAAATTGTATTTTTCTAGTTCCTCCCTAATAAGTGTTTATAATAGGGAATTAATTTGAGATATAATTAATAAAAAAATAGTTTGGACGTTTATTAATTTTTATTTACAACTTACTATAATTATAATGTGTAATAAATGATTAGAAATTAAATTATAAATGATTAATAGGGTCTAGTAATTAGTTCCATGTTAAATTTATGAAATTAATGTTTCATGGTGAAGTTCCAAAAGGTTTTCATTGGTTATATATTTTATAGAATAAGCATGTCAAGGAGAATGTCAATATCTATGTGGTGATGTTTGGTGAGAAGGGAATTATCCACCTAATGAAGATGCTGAATCCTATATATAATTGTATGGGTATTATAGTGATAAATTTCCATGAACATACTTGGGAATATCACCCATTATATTAGAAAATAAATTTGAAATATATTTTTTTCTTCCTTGTGTGAATCCCCAAAATCAAAAAAATGTTGTGTAGATCATTATGTGAAAGGCATATAAATTTTTTTAGTTGAAAGTGTTTTCTATAAATATTGATATTGAATGAGGATATTACTATTAGAATTATTAATGAATATATTATTGATTAATTTGAATTTAGATATTTTAAATATATTATTAAAGTGATTTAAGAGATGGTTAAGGATGAAGAAACCATCCAAGGATTTATTTCTGAAGGTTAAAAGGAGTTGAGTTTAAAGTAGAATATTGAGGCAGCAATAATGTATTGAAATTATCATATTTGGGTATTTAAATGATAAAGGTTACCTTGTATGTTAGTTGAAGTGGTTTTAATTAGGATGATATGTTGTTTAATTATTTATAACTATTTTGAGGTGATTTGAAGTGATAAAGAAGGTACTAAGTTTATCTGAAGTTTTTTGGAATTAATTATAAGAATTCTATAAATTGTTGTGTTGAGACTAGGAAATTGCATAATTCCCCACATTTTTGTAAGTTTCCTTATGAATTTTTGAGTTAAAGGAACTTATTAAGGTTCACAGGGGACTTTTTATGGTTTAATACTTTATAAAATTTTGATATTGTAGTAGAATGAAAATTTTACGAAATTCCTAAATTAGTATTCTAAAGAATGAATATTTGACGATTCATATACTATTTATTCGGGATAGAAAAGTCATGATTATTTTTCAATCCTTGATTCACTCTATGATTTGAGGGAGATTAAATGTGAAGAGATAAGATCACTATTTCATTAACTTTATTATTTTAAAACCAGAATATATGAAAATCCATAGTGGTGATAAAAAGATGAATTATTAATAGATGATTCAAAAACTGATGTTCAATGTTTTAAATATCAAAAATTGATTTATATTATTCAAGAAAACTGAATGAAAAAGGTGATATTCATGTAGCGAAAATGGATATCAAAGCTAAATATAATTTTGAGGAAGATAAATATGTCTATAATGAATAAAATACGGAATAAAATATTCTAAAAATTAAATTGGAAGATTATTTTATTATTATTATGTGTGATAAAAAATTATAAACCCTATTTTTATTCTTTCAATTGTCAATAAGAATCAAGATAATATGGTTTCTATTAATGAAGTTGAAATTTACATGTTGTTCTAGTACGAATCATGCTATGAGGAAAGTTCTAAACCATAAAATGTTTTTGTAGTATGATTTTTAAACAACTTTGATGGATTTTCTATTTTTATATTTCTATAAAAATATTATAATGTATAGAAGAATATATAGAGACTAATGAAATAAATTATAAGTATATAAAAAAATGTATCATTCTGAATTATTGGTCGGTATTCTTTCCCATATGCCCTATATAGAAATACTTCTAGGTTAATCCATTTAATATACCACCCAAATTTTATTTTTATGGTTTCCTAATATTATCTATAAAAGGGATTATGTTTGATAGAGGTTTTTTTCCATCAAACTCTAATCCCTATGTTGCACTCACATCTAGATGGTTGTGCACACCCTTAATATTTCACATGAGTTTGGTTAAATACATATCACACATTGATTTCAGGAAAACAATGTATATGGTATACAAATCTCCCTCTAAGAACCTGAATTAATCAAAAAATTTCCACCCACTTTTTCTATTCTATGATACTATACACTTTGGACATTTCATAATCTAGACAGTTTTTTTCCAAGGGCATCCCACCATAATATATAAATTTCATCATAATTGAAAATAGCATGATAACTTTTTATAATGTATTTTCCTTCAACCTACATACCCCATATTGGAGTCTCTTCTAGAAGTTAGTTCCTTCTCTAGAATATTCATATAATGTTTGGTAAATCATTAATTTACATTAATTTAAGGGAAAAGAAACATCTGGAATAACACTTACAGGTTCATAAATAATGTTTAAATAACCTACATTACACTTAGAATAGATAATCAATGATATTTCCATAGAGTTTTTCAATAAATTTTTAAATTATATCTTTTTTATTTATAAATAATGACCTAGTGCATTTGGATTCTTAAAATTATGTAGATTAATCCTATTTTTTCATGGGATTTAGTAGTAAATCACTTGTTCATCATCCATAAATTGAACAAATCCTAACTTATTATAATTTCTTTTACATAATTTTTATTTTGTTTTTTAAAAATATATATTTTCTAATAAATTATGTGATTATTATAGTATAAATTTATTTATGTCACTTTTTATGGTTTGTAGTGTTAATTTTAAACAAAGTTTCCAAAATTAATAGTTGTGTTAAACCTCAGTCAATAATGGGTGTATTTATTATTTTTACTATTTTTGTTCATGTAAATAACATTATAATTAATTATAAAATTTATAATTCTCTTTGTATACAAGATACATTTGGATTGTAGGGGTTTTTAGATTTATTAATAAATAAAAATGTGTATACTCATTAATTTTATCATAAATAGTTTCATGGTTAGTGTATATATGTTAGTTTTTTTTTTGGATTTCACATATATATGGAATATATATTTCTTATTAATTTAATAATTTTCTACATCTCAAAATATAAATGTAATTTATCTGGGATTTGTTTAGTAGTCAATTAACTGCTCTTTAATCATAAAACAAATCATTAATTTATTTTTTATTATGATTTACATGTATTTTTGTGTGTAGTAAATGAAAATAAAAAATTTATTATAAATTCTCAAAATCATAGATATTGACTCCATACATGTCACATGATATGTTTTTTATAAGTAGTAAATCAACAAATTATAAAGACCCGACCATAAACATTACATAATCATGAATTATGTCAATAATTCACATTGAGGGTTTTTTTAGGTTTAGAGTTTCAGATAATTAGGCCATAACTATTACATAACAACTTGAATATTACATTTAGACACTACTACCCAGTATCCATTTTTTCATAAAATAATAAACTCTTAAAAAGAAACATGTCTAGTTCCAAGTTTTAGACTACATGAATTTTCCTTGATCCCATTCTTGACCATATTCATCTTTAAGTCTTGTGGAAAACATTTTAAAAACATGGGATGAGAATAAAAATCTCATTAAGGGTTGTAAAATAATAAAGGAAAACATTCTCTCATCAATAAATACAAATCAATGAAACCATATTTTTTAATCGTAACACACCTTATGAAATCATAAGATTTATGAATAACACACACAAATCATAAATCATAAAGGTAACTTACGGAATCCATAACATACTTACATTTTAGCTATCACATATATATAGGGATTCACATTTGGAATATCCATGACAGTATATTCCCTAAATCTCTAAGGATAATCATTAACGTTTACCTCATTCACATTACCCAACGCATTGGAGATCTATCTCAGGATCATCGGCCCTAGGTTTATCAAAAAAACCAACCATATACATAAACAATTCCCAAGAACCATAACATATTCATAACTCTTAAAACAATAATAAAATAAATATAAAATTTCCACATTGAAATCAAAACATATCATTTCAATATATGGACATAATAAATGCTTTATCAAACCATTTTATAAACCATTTAAAACATTTAATAAAGAGATTTTTGAATCAAAGTTTCCCATACCACTTTTAAAATTTTAAATAAATTATCATTTGAAAACATTAATGTCCCTATAAATAAATCCTTATGAATATTTTTAAAACATGGAAATTAATGATAATGATTTAGAAGAATAAATCTTTGAAACATTTTAAACGATATTTTAGTTAAAGAGTTCTGAACAAAATGAGAGACTCTTGAATACAAATAACTGAGGAATAACATTGAATAATAACATTATAATATCATGAGAGTAAATATATTTAGGATATAATATGCCAAAGTATAATATATACACCATATAAGAGTGAATTGGTGCATAACAACAATGAAGTCTCAATGGAATGTAAATTGAGATGAAATCCCTTATAAAAATAGTATCCTTTGATTAAGGACAAATCAATTACATAATAATGTGAGACAAATATAAATACAATAAATAAGATTTGATATTCATTTAAAATCAATCAGATAATATTCAAATATTTTTTTTAAAAACAACACCAATGACTTGGTTGTTTAACTCAATGAATGGAAATTGAGTTAAAATTACTCTTATCAAGTTCATATCGATGACTTGAGAAATTATCAATAGAGTGGTTTTGTGTATCAAAAGTATATCCACATAAAGGGGATTAAAAATTATATCATAAATAAATAAATAGTGATTCTACACATAATCATAGCATGAAATAATTAAGAATTAGAAGATTAACCCAAGGAATGTAAATTGGGATAAAAGGTTCCATTACCGATTTGGTATCTTATAAAACATACAACCCATTAAATAAGGATCATAAAATGAAGATTTAAATACCCATAAATCGAGGTATATTACACAATTAATACAATAATGGGCTGTATATACACCACAAAAAAGTAAATAGTGGCAAATATAGCATGAATCTCACGGGAATAAAAAGTGAGATGAAAATCCCTTTCCACATTGTAGTCAATCAAGTCATATGAAAAAAAGTTAATTACGACCAAATGATTAAAATAATAATATTAATATAAAGAGAATCATGATAATATATATCAGATGGCATTTCACAATACACCACATGAAATAAATTAGTGGTGAACAATGTAAATCTCACGGAATTAAAAGTGAGATAAGAAACCCCTTACCTCGTGTCCGACTTGACTTGTTTGTGCCTTGTTATTCCTGGATAATAAAATTATGTCAATTTATACTTGATTAATAAAATTTTTAAAGTTTATTATTCCTTTTATATCACTAATTACCTTGTTATAAACATTATGTAATCATTTAAGTTAATAATGTTTGTTTTGTCGATATTTGGTACTTGAGTGAAAAATGAACACCTTATAATTTCAAGTTGTTCACGTGGTCCAAATTTCATTATATCCAGAACTATATTCTTGATTTATATACCATATATATCATATAAATCCATTATATACATGTATTTATAATAGTACATAACATTTTGAGGTAAGAAATGAAATACACTATTCATAGAGACAGTAAGCTGTACGTACACATGAACGCTACTTTCATTTCTATTTCTTATTTTAATGGAATTAAAACATAATTATAAATCAGTATATTTTAACTAAATTATAATATCATATATAATATCATTATATCCATTATTTATATGTCCCACATATGACATTAACGAGTCATATTACTTTGAGTGGACGATAGTCCACACTTCCTCAAATGAAATTATCACGTTTACCCATAATGGAAACCATAAAGGCATGATATAAATTAAAAAATACCTAATAATAAAGAAAAAATAATATATATATATATATATATATATCATATATAAATACATTTACCTCATAATGGACACCATGATAGGGAGTAGGAGATAATTGAATAACCATCGTTTCGTGAGGTGTTATTTTTCCATCCACAGAAAAAATGTGTTCTTTAACCATTATATGGAGGATTGTTTAAGTCTAGTCAAATAATTCTCATATAAGAAAATAATATATTTAGGATAATGTTTTTTTTATAAAATAAATGAATAAAAAGAGTTTAGGGGGTTGGATAAGTAAAATAAAACAAAAAAACATAAGAGAAGACATTAACTTTAAATGGGGTAACTCCCTTTGGTTTGAACCAAAAGGACTTATTGAAGTGCCTTATGCCTAAGGTAAGGATTATAATAAGAAGATAGAGATATTGAGAGCTTATTTGAGTAGGGGTTTGATGATCCAAGGGGATGGAGATGTAGAGGAATGGGTGAGAAGTGGTGCCCTTTTATAAGGGAGAGGAGGGGCTCTTTAGGAAAGTGTGGACATATTATTTTAATATATAATGATTTTCGGTTTCAAAAGGTCCAATGCTAATTAAATTAGAATATGAGATGACTAATGGTCGAAATAAAATCATACAATAAGAATTGAACAATTTTTGGAAATTATCATAATCTTTATAATCTTATATATTTGAATCATTTATTAATGAGGTAAACACTGCATCATTATTGCGTCATAAATAATTTTATTTATTTTATGTCTAAAAATTATAAAGAAAATACCATGATATAGGAAATAGTTTTAGTATTCCAAATAATAATTATAGTCAAATATATAAACTATATAACCCCTTATAATAATTATTTTACTAATAGATATATGTTTAAGTCATTTTTGTCTATACTTTAAATTAATTAGTATAATGTGTCCTTATCACTCTTAAGTGGATCCATGGGGTCCCAAAATCGACCCACAATTGGGAATGATCGGATATTTATCAACCAATAGGATTAGGAATCATGTTAGGGTAATTTTATCATATTATATAATATTTGGTTACCCTTATTAACAAGATCTACCCTTTAACCCTGGTAAATAATTTTTTTTACTTAAGTTAATATTCATAATGTCCAAAAATAAAAGTTAACTACTTGAAGAATTTGGACCTCATGAATAAAAATATGGAATCAAGTTTTTCAAATACAAAACATAGAAGTTGTAGATATTAATTTGAAATTAATTCCCACTGTGAAAACAAAAAAGCATGTTTTTAAGAAATAATAACTATCAAATGAATAGTTTATGTCCAATTTCAAAGTAAAATTACTTCCAATGACAAACATAGCATTAAATGGTAATAATATAATCTAATTATAATTTAAAACCATTTATAAATATAATCTAACAATATAAATAAATGAGATTAAAAGGTAGTTTTGAATTAAAATACAATATTGTTCACTATTCATAAAAAATGAACTTCATCAGAAAAATACCAAATTTTTTTCCAAAGTAAATTCTTATATATCGATTATAAATAATAATATTATTTTTTCAAATAGAACATATAAAAGTGAACAAAACTATATTTAAAGAGGATTCACCCTCAAAAGGCGATAAATCGACCTTTTAATGAATAATAGAGTATATATTCTTAAAATCAGATTATTTATAATTTTAAGCCTCTAAAAATTATTGGATAAATGTAAAACCATTTAAAAGACCTGTATATTAATATTGTAGTTTTTTTTATTCTCTCTAATACAACATCTAGGAATTAACTACCATTTCGAATAATATTATATTATTATTTCTCTGTATGACTCAACATTGTGTGCAATATAAGATTTCAAAGAAGCCTGTTGTTATATATCGGGTATACCATAGAACTTAGAATCCCCTTTAAAGTAAAATTAATAATTAATTTACAAATTTAAATAAATATGAAAAATTCATATTCCTTATTTACTCAGGATGTTATATCTTTTCTCCCTTTTGGAAATTGCGTCCTTGTAATTTTTAAATTGGGCTCAGAAATTTCATTGAAAGCCCCACATCGGAAAAAGAGTCAATAAATCTATTAATTTAAAATAAAGAAAGATAAGTACAAAGGTCACCCAATATAAAAGATATTACGATTCCATGAAAACATGGATATGGAAGAGAAAACAAACCATCACGTTCTAATGGAGAGTGATAGAAAACATGATTAGGAGAAAGTAAACAACCAGAAAATCACAAAATTGTGTTGAGTTAAACGGTCTTTGATTCCCCACCTGGAAATGTTAATAGACAATGTTTTTGTTTTAAGTTAATTTGCATAAATATGAGGAATTTATTTATGAGTTGAACTAAAAACATAAGGAATCATACTTACTTGTCATGTATACTTTTATCCTTTACTAAATTCCTACCACAAACTCTTTTTTCCTTCAAAAGATTATTATTCAAGATGACTTGTTCACATTGAAAGTGCTATGATAAACTTATAGAGAATCACATAATCCACAAAAGATAAACTATATTTTCCCCATGTCTTTAGACATTAACCAAAACCAAATTGGTTAGTAGAAGATCAGATAATCCACAAAAAATATAATGTTTTACAAAAAGAAAAACTACTGTTAATTTCTAAAATTTATCAAACAATACCAAAACTTTAACAAAGACTGTTCAATAAACAACTATACATAAAATTTTTCAATGTAATCAAAACTAAGATTGAAACCCAAATCTCAGAAGTATTTAATTACATAGTCTTCAAAGATAAATTTTAACATTTATCTCAAAATAACATCGACTACTCTTAAAGTCTCATACTGAAGTGTAATTAACCTAAACACATATTCTCTATGATAGATTAATCATTTCCATAAATAATCCAAATCACCATATGTTCAAAAGAAAAATTTAGATTACTACAAAATAATATTTCAACCATTATTCTAAAAATTAAATCCTATAGTATTTTATTTCTCTTAAGCATATAATGATTCCAAAAGAGAAAAAATATTTAAAAATAAACTTTATCACTTAATCACGAAATCATTTTCCGATAATAAATATTTCCATTTGATAAAAAATAAGTTCCCAAAATCAACTTATTATTGATCCATAAAATCATTTAACTTAAAATAATAATTCATACTGACCAGGTACTTCATATAGGACAGTGGTAGGTGATGCGCCCATGTCGCCATTCGGTTGTGGGTTCCATTCCTGCGGCCTTACCGGACGCGACGAGTCGTAACCAATATTATGGGTTGTCCTTTTTATAAAACTCAAAAATATCCCTTACATATTTTAACCTAAAAGGTTCTCTTATACCTTTCATTTTCATCCCAATATATTAAGACCTCAACATATTATATATTTTAATTTTATTTTATCCTCCATATGATAAAATAAAACAATTCCCATTAGAAAGAACATCATACCTTGATCATGGTTTCCATATGGTTTCATAATCATCTTGTTCACGTAGGTAGAATGTCTATGAATTAAAACAATGACTTATATATCCTTAAAAATCATTTTATCCCTTCATCCAAATACTCCTTGTACAACTTGTGTCATATGGGTGTTTCCAGAAAAACAGTTTCGGAAAATAATCATGTATGACATATAATTTCAAAACATCTGATAAAACATGAGTTTTATAAAATAGTCGGACTGAGTTTGAGTTGAAACATTCAATCAATGGTCCTTTTAAAATATCATAAGTATGTGTTGAGAGAATATATTGTAAAAGAAAAAATAAATAGGTTTCACAAGGGTCTCCTTCTTCAGAACCTTCTTCAAAATCAAAATATTCTTCAAAATCTTTTGATAAGGTAAAATATTTGAAAATTCCTTGATAATATTTACCTTTCTTAAAAATATGATAATATTGTGAAAATAGTATTTGATTAAATACAACCCATGATCCAAGATGACATTGAGGCATAGTAGAGGTGTTTGATATCTCAAACAACTGCTTGCAAGTGGGTTGTATGCTAGGAAATGTTTCACAATCATCTAAACATGACTTTATAATAATTATTACATGCATGTATTCAGGAAGAGATATGCATGTCGTTTAGGATCCTTCTCATTCAATTTGTAACTGATTTTCCTTGATCTAAAAAACTTATATAACAAGGATTTAACTGAAATAATAGACATAGGGACTAACCACATGTCTAACAAAAACTCATAATCCCTAAATTTTTCATTAGTGGGAGATGGCTTCGGCTCGGCTAGATTCCTTTCGGGTGTGGCTCGGGGATGGCCCCAATGTGGCGCGGAGGGGGGAGGGTCTCTCGTTATGGCCTTCAGTGGCCTAAGGCTCTCCTTGTAGGTTTAATTTATGTTTTGATTTCTCTATGGCATTGTTTTCATTGAAATGGTGGTGGTTTTCGTGTTGTGGTTGGTTTTTCTGCTCCTCGCGGTGAATGGTGTTTGTGTTGAAGTGGTGGTGGATTTTGTGCCATGAGTGGGTGTTTCTGCTCCTCACGGTGATTTTTGTTTACTGGAAGCTTTCTATTCAAACGTTCTTGATTCTAGATTATCCTAAAAGACTGCTCCAGATGAGGTTTAGAGTTACAAATTTTTGTCAGTCTTATGTGATTCAGTTTTATATGTTTGAGAGGGCATGGCCTTGGCCATCGGTACCAACCCATATTTGTACGAGACAACCTGTTGTGGAGCATTGGAATGGTGGAAATTGGAATTAATGTTATTTATTATTGGGATGATCCTTTCATTGTGGTTTGATGTAGTTGTTTTAACTTTTAACTGTTGGTGCACAGTTTGATGTTTTCAGTCACTGAATTCATGTTTTCTGGTTTCTCACTTTTTGCTTAAAACTGTTTCCATGATAAAAAAACTAATTTTCAGTCAGTCCTAAAGTTGTCTAAACCAACCTTTGATACCAACTATAAGGACCCAGCCTTAAACCCTACATAATCTTTAATTATGTCATAATTAACATTGAGGATCTTTTCAGGTTTAGAGTTTTTGATAATTAGGCCATAATAAGTTCAATATTACATGTAGACACTACTACTCAGTATCCTTTTTTTTCATAAAATAAAAAAATTCTAAAAAAGAAACATGTCTAGATCCATGTTTTAGACACCATGACTTTTCCTTGATTCCATCCTTGACCTCGTTCATCTTTAAGTCCTATGGAGAAAATTTAAAAAACATGGGATGAGCATAAAAAGCTCAGAAAGGGTTATAAAATAAGGAAGGAAAACATTATCCCATAAATAAAAACAAATCTATGAGACCATACTTTTCAATCATAACATACCTTATGAAATCCTAAGATATATGAATAACACACAGAAATCATAAATCATAAAGTTAACTTATGGAAATCATAACATACATACATTGTAGCTATCAAAACTACATAGGGAGTCTCATTTGGAATACCCATCACAATATATTTGCTAAATATCTTAGGAGAAACATTAACGTTTACCTATATCCCGTTACCCAATGCATTAGAGAGCTATCTCGGGCTCACCTACCCTTGGTCATCATGGAACCACCCATATACCTAAACAATGCCCAAGAACCATAACATATTCATAACACTTAAAACAAGAATAAAGGAAATATAACATTTCTATAGTTCAATCAAAACATATCATTTCAAGATATATGTCACGACCCATCCCCCAGGGCTGGTGCCGTGACTACCCCAAGCCCGCCTTCCAAAGGCCAGGGGCTGGAGATTAGCACCAAAAGGCATATTCCCAAAAAAATAGGAAGGCATTGCCTTTATAACCTATAAAAAAACACAACCAATCACACCACAAGATACGAACACAAGTAAATTGTATAGTAAATAGAATGTGTACAGTATACAAGGAGGGGACAGAATACAATCCCAATTGGAAAGTACAAGAAAACTAAAAAGTACAAGTAAACTGAAAGAACTCCTATGAACTCCCGCCAAGGACCCTGCCTCAAGGGTGGGTATAGCTCTCGAATGGTCATCTCTATGGTATGCCTCATCTAAGGTCCACCTCTGAGCTACTTCCAATCTTGGTACACTCGTCCCCAGTCAGCACTGTCCGTCGTCTGCACCAAACAAAACAAGGTTCTGGCATATCCCATGCAGGGGTGAGTGTAACGACACTCAAAAGGGACCCCAAGACCCTCGAAGGTCTCAAAAAACCCACAAAGGATAACCCACAAAGCATGAAAACATCTGAAAACCCTACTTGGGTATATGACCATACATATATCTAAGTTAACAAGTATACCCATCTCATACATGAGGAAACACAATGCCCAAATCTTATCCATAGTACAACTATTCCACGTAGGAAAAAATACCATGAAGGTAACACCACAAGGGTTTGTACCACAAAGGTAGCACCACATAGAGGAATACCACAACGGTATCACCACGAAGGTAAGTACTGAAAAGGTACACCACACAGAAGAATATCACAAAGGCATTACCCCGAAGGTAAGGACTCGTCTCACACTAGGTATAACATAGGTACGGTAGTAAAGATGATTATATATAAATATTGAATCATCTTACTCTGTTAAGAGGCAGACCCATGTATAATCTTAAATCATCAGACCCACATAGGTTCCTAGATCATCAGACCCACATAGGATTATAGTATAGCAGACCCCCGTATGATCCTAGAGTAGTCCCATGTTTATTTATAGAGTGGATCCAAGAGGGATACTAGAACACAAACCCACATAGGATCCCTAAACACAGACCCACATAGGATCCCTTTCTCATGTTACACCCACCTAGAGGGTTCCCTCACTAAGATCGCTGGATTTCTGGAGGGTCCGCTCTTAAAGCCACAAGTTGATACTCTAACTACCATGAAGTCCCACGAAGAAGTATCCTAAAGGACCGCCACAATATATGGGTCTCAATGCAATAGAAGGTGCATCAATCAGATGCTCAGTCTGTAAGTAATTGCCTTTTAGTCCTGAGGGCTTGGATGGATTCATTTTTGATCCAACCCGGCCATACCCCAAATTTATCCAAAACACAAGTGGGGTATACAAAAAGGACCGTCTCTATCTAAGGATTCTGGTTCTACATATGGTTCATCAAACAGACGCCCATAGATCAATATATAGTTTAAATCGTGGAAAAGGGTCGAAGCTAGTTTGGGTCCTGTCTGACCCGACCTGTGCTGACCCGACCTGGTTTGGGTCGACCCGACCTGACCTGGGTCTAGCACTGGGTCCATCTGGGCCCGATGGGTCCAGCCCGACCCACTGGTTCTATCCCGTTGGGCGGCTCGCTGGATATCCAAAGGTGCGACTCGCGAAGGGAGTCCCGTGATGGCAGCCCTATGGGCGGTCCGCTCAGCTCGCTGCTGGCCAGACGGTGAGCCCTCCTCCGCATGGCGTAGTCACGTGCCATGTCTTAACCAGTGGCCGGAAGTGAGCCAGCCGCCCTTCCACCATCGCCGATGCCTTGTGCTGTGGCGCCGGCCCACCGGGCAGTGCAGACGCATGCCACCATCACCATTACGTGGACGACCATACGATGTCTGCCGCCCTCTCTCTGCTGCGGCCGACGGGCTGTGGACCTTCTCCGTCAGCGTTGTTGCGCCACCACCGTCTTCATGGATAGCCGATGTTCTGGCCGTCGTTCCTAAGACCCAGCCGTTCCGGTCACCGGCACGGGTTGCCGACGATGTTCCTTGGGCCACCGGGCATGCCCCGGTGGCCCATTATTCATTTTATAGACTTCCACACTCACCTCGGGATGTTTTCGTCGATTCCAGACCATCAAAAATCCCACAAAGGTTGTATAGAGGTCGGGCCATGTTCGTTCGTCCCGCACCATTCTCATTAGAATGGTAACAAGAAGCTTATTTTTTCTTGAATCAAGAAGAATATAAATATTCTTAAATTAAGCTGAATGTCATGAATGGGGAAATGGATAATCAAACCACAATATATACCTTGTCATTCATTAAATGAGTCGATAGGTAGAAGATGAATTTTTTTGAAGAATGTCAACATTTGTTGCTCCCGCCAAGCGTTTCCGATCCGAGATTGAAGTCGGTTCCTCATTATTCATTGGAGAGGAAATTTTCTTCATTAGAGAGAACATTTCTCCCCAATTCTTCCTAGCTCTTTTACCAATGAAATCCTCTAACCCAACAAAAATGAAGAAACAACTTATTAAAAATAAGTCTAACAATTAATTAAAGTTGACACATTTAATTAATTATAGTTGGATCAATTTATTAATTGGAGATTTGATAGGTTTTTCCCTATTAATATTGGTTTAAGTGGTCCCCACCACCAAGAATTTAAATTGGGGGTTTTCTAGCTCAGTGGTCCCCACCATCATACATTAAAAAGAGGGGTGATAAAAATAAAATAAAAGTTCTTATTTATTTTATTTTTATTTCCATGAAAAACATGAAAACTAACTTTAACCCTCAACCTAATGTGGTTGAGGTGAAGGTCTCTTCCAGTGAATAACAGTGTTGCGTGTTCAACGGTGTCCTCATATTTCAATTCTGAGCACCATTTCAAAAGTTACAAAAACTCGCTCACACGCTTACTGATCATACAAAAAAAGTTTAGAAATTCATTATGGGCACATTGGGTCTCAGAATCACGCGCTGTGAATTTTTCCAGAATCATAAAATTTCCATATAATTAAAAAACATTAAATGGAATTTCTGGGTCTTTACAATATAGACAGAATCAATGCTTTATTAAACCATTTTCAAAACCATTTAAAATATTTAAAAAGGATATTTTTGGAATAAAAGTGTCCCACAAAACATTGAATCTTTTAAATAAATTATCATTTGAAAACATTAATGTCCATATAAATAAATCCTTAAAAACTTTTTTAAAATATGTTCATTAATGATAATGATTTATAAGAACAAATCAGTAAAACATTTAAAACGATATTTTAGTTAAAGAATTTTTAACAAAATGAGAGACTCTTTAATAGAAATAATTGGGGAATAACATTGAATCAGAACATTATAATATCACAAGAATAAAGGTATTCCTGATTGAATTTTCCAAAGGATAGTATATACATCATATAAGAGTGAATTGATGCATAACAACAATGAAGTCTCATTATAATGTAAATTGAGACGAAATCCCTTCTAAAAATTGTATCCTTAGATTAAGGATAAATCAATTAAAAAATAATGTGTGATAAATATAAATACAATAAATATGATTGGATATTCAGTGTAAATCAATCAGAGATTATTCACACATATTTTTGTAAAAACAACTCCAATGACTTGTATGTTTAACTCAATGAATGGAAATTGAGTTAAAATTACTCTTATCAAGTTCATATCGATGATTTGAGAATTTATCAATGGAGTGGTTATGTGTATAAAAAGTATATCCACACAAAGGGGAGTGGAAATTACAACATAAATAAATAAATATTGATTCCACACATAATCATAGCATGACATAATTAATAATTAGAAGATTACCCCAAGGAATGGAAGTTGGGATAGAAGGTTCCCTTACATATTTCGTAACTTACGAAACATACAACCCATGAAAGAAGGATCATAAAATGAATATGTAAATACCAATTAATAGAATTATATTACACAATTAATACAATAATGGTCAGTAAATACACCACACAAAAGGAAATAGTGGAAAATATAGCATGAATCTCACGGGAATAAAAAGTGAGATAAAAATACCTTACCACGTTGTAATCAATCGAGTTGTATGAACAAAAGTTAATAACCACCAAATAATTCACATAATTACATGAATATAAAAATTATCATGATAATATATATCAAATGGAAGTACATAATAATCCACATGCAATAAATTAGTGGCGAACAATGGAAATCTCACGAAATTAAAAGTGAGATAAGAAACCCCTTACATCGTGTCTGACTTGACTTGTTTGTTCCTTGTTCTTCCTAAATAATAAAATTATGTTAATTTATACTTTATTAAGAACCTTATTCAAGTTTATAATTCCTTCTATATCACTTATTACCTTGTTATAAACATTATGTAATAATTTAAGTTAATAATGGTCATTTTGTCAATATTTGGTACTTGAGTAAAAATGAACACCTTATAATTACATGTTGTTCACATGGTCAAAAGTTCATTATATCTAGAATTACATAAATTATTTAGATATCATATTTATCATATAAATCCAGTATATACACGTATTTATAATTGTACATAACATTTGGGGGTAAGAAATGAAATGCACCATTCCTGGAGACGGTAAGCTGTACGTATGCATGAACGCTACTTTCATTTCAAATTCCTATTTTAAAGGAATTAAAATATAATGACACATAGGTAAATTATAATTCCAGTATAATATAATATATAATATCATTTAATTAATCCTTTATACATCCCACATGTGGAATTAATGAGTCAAATAACTTTCCGGGGGCGGTAGTCTGCATTTTCTCAAATGAAATTATCACGTTTACCCATATTGGAAACTATAAAGGCATGATATAAATGAAAATATATAGAAGAATAAAAAAATAAAATATATATATATATATCATATATAAATATATCTCCATAATAATGTTCACCATGGGAGGTAGTAGGAGATAATTGAATAATCATCATTTCATGAGGTGTTATTTTTCCTTCATTAGAAATAGTATGTTCTTTACCAATTAGATGGAGGTGTTAGTAAGTGTAGTTTGAATAATTCTCATAAAAACATCATAGTATATCAAATATACTAGTTTTGTTTTAAAATAAAGGAATAAAATTAGATTATGGGGTTTGAGAAGTAAAATTAAACAAAAGAACATAAGAGAAGATGATACATTTAAATCGGATAACTCCCTTTAGTTTGAACCAAAAGGACTTGTTGAAGTGACTTATGCCTAAAATAAGGCTAACAGGAAGAATATGGGGATATTTAGAGGTTATTTGGAGAGGTTCTGGATGATCAAATGGGATTGAGAGGTGTGAGGAATGTGTTAGAAGTGGTGTCCCTTTATAAGGGGGAGGATGGGCTCTTTAGAAAAGTGTGAAAATATTATTTTATTATATAATGATTTTCATTTTGAAAAAGTCAAAAACTTGTTAAATTAGACGATAATATGACTCATGGCCGAAATAAAATCATCCAACAAGAATTGGACTGGTTTTGGATATTATTTTAATATTTATAATCTTATTCATTTAAATCATTTATTAATGAGGTAAACACTGAATCATTATCATGTCTTAAATAATTTTATTTACATGATGTATAAAAATTATAAATAAAATACCATGATATAGGAAAAATTTTTATATTCCCAAATAATATTTATAGTCGAAGATATAACTTATATAACCTTGTGTAAAAATTGATTTACTAAAAGATATATGTTTAAGTCATTTCTGTCTTTACTTTATATTAATTAATATAAAGTTTCATTATCAATCTTAAGTGGCTCCATGGGGACCAAAAATAGACCCAAATATTTCCATCATCAGATATGTATCAACCAATAGGATTAGGACACATGTTATGGTAATTTTATTATATTATAATAATATTTGTTTACCTTTATTTACTATATTTACTCTTTAACCATGGTAAATAAAATTTTTACTGACGTAAATATTCATAATTTCGAAAAATAAAGGATACATTTTTACACAATTTAGACCCCATGATTCCAAATATGGAATCCATTTGTACAAATTCAAAACACATAAGTGGCATAAATTAATTTAAAATTAATTCTCGCTGTCAAAACAAAAAGTGGGATTTTATGTAATAATAAGAATCAAAAGATTGACACTAATTTATGTCCAATTTCAAAGTGAAATTACTTAAAATGTACAAAATAGTATTAAATAATAAAAATATAATCTAATTACACTTTAAAACCATTTATAAATATAATCTTACCTTATAAATAAATTAGATTGAAAAGTAGTTTTGAATTAAAACACATTATTTTTTACTATTCATAAAAAATGAACTTTATTAGAAAGATACCAAAATTATATTCAAAGTAAATTTTACTGTCCCAATTATAATTAATAATATTATTTTGTCAAATAGAACATATAAAAGTGACAAAAACTATATTTAATGAGGGTTCTCCATTAAATGGCTCTAAATCGACCTTTTAATGAATAATAGAGAACTTATGCTTAAAATCAGATTCATTCTTATTTTAAACCTCAAAATTTTATTGGATAAATGTAAAGCAATTTAAAAACATGTATATTTATATTTTTGTTAGTTCTTTCCATTCCCACCAATATAATTTCTAGGCATTAATTACCATTTAAAATAATATTATATTATTATTTTTCAGTATGACTCTGCATTGTGTGCAACAAAAGATTTAAAAGAAACCCGTTGTTGGGTATCAGGTACGCCATAGAAAATTTCATCCCCTTTAATCTAAAATTAATAAATATATTAAAAAATTTGATAAATATGAAAATTTCATATTCTTTATTTACTTTTGATGTTACACAAATACCCAAACATAAATTGAGCCATACTTTGGGATATATCATGGGTCATAATCATAAGTACTTCAATTCATGCATGAGATTTAAATATCTATTAGATATATATTTTTTATTTTTTATTTTTGACTATATACACATGTACTTTTAAATGTATGTGAGTTTGTTAGTAAATCAGTAGAATCGAAGTATTACTTTTAATCACCCTAAATATCATACGTTTGGTGTTAATTATTATTTTGATACAATTTAATTTAAAATTGATCAAAAAATGCCTATTTGTTTTAAAATATATGCATTTCATGTTATATATGTTATTCATAATGAAATTTTGGGTCACTAGAAATAAATTGGTCATTTTTCACTAATTAAACAACCAAAAGTTCATAAATTTTATATTTTCTTCTATATTTTTATATTCCATATGTATAAATGTTTTTAAACCATATTTATTCCAAACATATATTATTGATTATAATATTATCAAATGTTATTTTTTGTTATTTAATTTTTAAATAAATAGGCCATCATAAATAAAATGATTCACCCCGATGTCATTATTGTGATGTTTTACATGTATATGATTTTGGTTAACATATTAAATTACACGTTCCTTTTATTTATCATCTTTAAGGATTCATTTAACTTGCCAGGGGTGGTAGACTGGATAATACAAGAATATGTAATCAATTATAAATTAAATAACACCTATGTTTTTCTTTGATTTAGTTATTAGTTGTTTGTTTTTTTTCATTCCACATAAAAATGAGTTATCTATTACCTTTTAATGATATCATCAATTATATATAAATTCAACATTAATTTTTTAGGTTAATTTTGATTTATTAATAAATCATATACTCATAAATCATTAATTTAATCATCTATAGATCAATAAATAAGGTTTTATTTAATAGTTTTTATATAATAAAATGAAATAGTTGTTACCTATTTTTTAGTTCATAGTTTTTTTATTCATGTAATTTATTATTTATTTTCAATTTTATAGTAAATATTTATACACATAGTTATAAATTGAGTCTCCCTTGAAAAATAACATAGTTTTTACTTTTATATTGTTGGGGTTATAATTATATGTTACTCATATTATAAATATTTGTTTGTATGGTTTTTTATTAGTATAAAATCACATGGTCCTTGATTTTATATTGAATCATCAATAATTTAGTACATTTGGCTTAAATTGATAAATATACCTCCTTCATTTTGGTATACAATATCTATTTTATATAATTATCCTCTCACTTTAGGAATATCTTGATTCACATCAACATTTCTAATTTTGAATAATATATTTGTAAAAGAAGATAACAATGGTAGTAAACTGTGGTTCAATAACCTCAAAGAATAATTAGTCATAATTGAATTTTTTTCACAATATTTATAATTTTTTAAATAATATTATTATATTTTCATTGATATAATTTAAATGAGATTATATATATTTTTAATAGAAAATATGGACTTTAAATTTAGTTATATATAATATTATATTATTATTAAAGTATCTGAAACTCTAAAAATCTGTTACTATGAAAGAAAAAGGTTGAGATTTAGATATAGTTACTCCTGATATTAAATTAATATTTTTTTATTTCTATATTTTATTAACAATTAATACAAATAAAATTTCGTTGAAGTTAATGTTTTTGATATATTAAATTCAAATGCATGTACATATAAATTTCAATATATATAGTTTCAAATTAATATTTAAGTAATTGTAAACCATATATCATAATGTTATACTATATAACCATAAATGTTAATTAATATTGTTATATGTATACATTTTAAAAGGAATACATTTTATGTAGTTTTAAATGTGAGTATATAGTGTTATAATTTATTTCACACTTGTAAATATACTCATATTACCTGAAAATATAATGTAAAAATCTTTATTGTTTTTAAAATGAATCTAATAATATAATAATTTTATTTTAGATACATATTTCTTACATTAAAATTATTTAATCATTAAAAGGTTGTAGATAATGATATTTCAAGGTTAAAACTAGTATAATGAACAACATATCAAATTCAAGTAATGTTGGATTAATGAATGTGATCCATGAATTAAATTAATAATTCATTAGTATCAAATATAAATTATATTTTAACTTTTATATATTATCAAACATAGTTCCACCAAAGATATGTTATTAATTTAATAATACAATATTGGAATAAGATGATATGGTGAAGTGAGAAACTTATATGAGATTTGTAAAATTGGAAGACTATAATAAAAATATTCTTATTGTAAAATCAGATGACTAATACAATCCCATGAACTACAAAATACTTAAATTTAAATTCTATGAAGACAAAAGATAAATGTTTTGAATGATGTAATTGTTTTTTTGAGTTATCATTAGGATGTGCCCAAATATGCATTGAAAAATAATTAGGAACCTCTTGAGAGTATAGTGTTGAAATATCAGAGAGTAACATATAAGGATGTGAAAAATGTTGTTATACGGATTAGAAAATTACAATAATTTACTTATAGACATTTTATACATAATAAATTTATTTATTATATCAATCATTCATTTCAAGAGTTAATGATTATCTATATATGTTTATTTACAACAACGAGTTTCTAACAATGACTAATGAATGGATATTTTTATATTCATTGAACTCCATAAAGAAGTGGAATCCTAAAGGAAATTATTATAATAGGTACTAATGATAGGATATTTTAGTCATTTTACCATAGTCTATATTTTATTTACCTAAGAGTGACATATAGAGTGCTCACCCAAGGGTCGTTCTCTTGGGGAGTCTGGTGACACACATCATATTTCTATTTTTACTATTATAAATATAAAAAATATAAAACTACTAATATAATAATATAAATGAGTGGTTTATTATAAAAATACATGAAATATAATATATATAAAAATGAAAATTTAAATCATAATATAAATAATTAAAGTACAGAAAGAAGTTATTAGAAGAAAACTATTATTCTCAAGGTTATATGGTGGTGTTATCATTATTATTAAAATATTTTCTCATTATTTTACTCAATATAGAGATCCATAACATTCACTATATACCCTATCATTTGGTTTATATTTCCCTACATTAGTAATTATACAAGTATGAGTAATAAATTCCATATAAAAACCTAATATAAACTCCACCATTTGAATGAATTAGATATCAATGAGAAGCAGAATTATTAAAAGAGGAGTAATAAAAAACTTGTCAAGAAAGTGGGATGACCGATCACCACAATTAATTTAAACAGAACTAAAATATTATAATAAAACATGATAAATAATTAAAGTTCAATTAACACAAATTCCACCACTTCCCCCCATGAAAAACAGTGAGGATTTGTTTTCCCCAAACTTGGAGTTGAAAGAAGAGTGAGAGAAGCAAAAAATAAGAAATGAAGAGAAATGGATGAATAAGAAAAACAAATAATAAGACTAATATATTAAGATAAAAATAATATCAAAAAATGTAAAATACTTCAATGACGTTGAAACTTCCAAAAAAGGCTATCCCCAAGTAGTCACATTTTGAAATGAAGAAGGGATACATTTTTTTAGGGAGTGGGGGTGAAAAAATTCACTCCAAAAGTATCCTACATTTTTTTCATCATAGATTTACCATTAAATTTCTAAATATATTACTTGTTTATTTATTAATGCTTTTAAATAATGTATCTTTTATTCACCCTCAGAATATCAACATCATTGGCCATAAAATAAAGAAGTTATGTCTATTTTACTCTAATATATTCAATCTTTCTAGGTGACTCTTTGTATTCCCCACCTTCAACTACTCATACCACAATTTACTTGAAATTGGCAGAATATCATAGTTATTCCTTCTAGTGATTTTTTCAAAAATATATTCTTTATCTACCCTCCAAATTTTATTCATTTTTTACGTTTTGTAAAATATATGATTTAATTAATTAATTGAACCATTTCTTCCCGAAGATACCTTTCATATTCCACTAGTTGTAAGCGTACATATGCTGACTTAATGAGAGAACAAATCCTGGAAAATTTTCATGGGCAGAAGTATTTGTGTCCTCTACCATCTCCAGGTGGAATAATATCATTTTTAGTCATGTGTGCTATGTTATCCTCCAATGTATGATGTGGGGTCCACCCTACCAACCAGAAAATATTTCAAAAAATAATGATTTATTTGGGGTTTTAAATGGTCAAATAATCACCTTTATGAGTTCAATAATATCTAGAAGACGAACATATAAATATGAAAAAAATAATCACCCAATTTGGGTCAATATTGAAAAAGATATGTTCAAAATACAGAAGTTATTGAAAATAGCTCAAATTCTAGAATTGACTAGTTTTTCATTTAAGTTCAAAATACCACAAAATCCTAAAAATGTTACAATTTACAATTAAATAAAACTATACTGGTATAAATATAAACTTATAATATTATAAAATGTAAAAAAATATTAGATTTATTGGGTACCAATATTTAGTGTTGTCTAAGAAAATAACAATGCATGGTAGCTTCAAGAGGGTGGGTGAGTGAATTTAAGTCAAAAAAACAATTCACAATTTTCTCCCACTCCAAAGTGTATGTAGTTTGGAAGATATAATATATAAATATATAATAGTACCAAATTATTAATTAATCACACACATTACAAATAAACTAAAATATGTTAATCAACTTAACAAATTAAATCAATACAAATACTTATAAAAGGATATTATTACAAAAATTCATATTAAGGGAACACTTTTCTTTTATACGAATGTGTTAGGTGGTATGGTAGTTGAAAATAATGTATACTATCTACACAATAGAAAAAAAATTCTATATTTGATTAGAATTAATAATATCCACACTAGTCATATCTTCAACAACTAGTAGACAATAGGTCTATCTATCTTTGAGATATTCTTTAATTATCACGATAAAAAAGTCTAAAAAAATTATAAACCATCATAGTTTAGAAAAAACATATATCTATTTCTAGAACCACATTGATCATGATGATTAGAAGTATCAGATTCCCCAATTAGAAATTAATTAATCAAGATGATCAAAATAAAAAATTGTAAGTAGAAATAATAGCTTTTACAATAATTAATCACATAGAGAAAATCAGAGTAAACACAGTGAAAAAAAACTATAATGATAATAAATAAATGAAATGAGATGATTCCTATCTTTAACATATATTTTTAGTTGTTTTAAAACTCTTATATCCACATTTTGTTTATTCCTTAAATATTAGGTTAATTTATAGATGACGGCGTAAAAAAATCCCCCAATATCCTTAAGTTATATTAAAAATACATATGAATCAGATGAATTTATTATGTCAAAACATTCAACGCGTCTTCAATATTTTCCACAAATTAGATTGATCATTCTATTAAGTGGATCATAGAATTTGATGTTCTATCAATGTGAAAAATTTAATTAAAACAACTATGAAGTATATTAAAGTAAACAAGGTGTGTGTTTTGATTCATCAAAATAATATATAGAAAATTTGTAATTTAAATAAAATTACTGAAGCATATTATAATTTTTTATAATCACAATACTTGACATGTTAAACAAAAATCAATAGGTGAAAACAAATAATGTAAATTTGAGAACTCCCTATAACTTATGTAGAAGTTATTTATTTTTAGGATATGAACCAAAAATAAGGAAACGTTTGTCCCTTGAAAATGGTATTCTATCTTATTCCCCAATGTTTCTAACTTTACTCCCCAAAAAAGGAAAAAAAATATTTCATTACAATAAAAACATACATACATTATACCATTTTTTTTATTTCTTGAGAATAAAAACACACATACCTTACTCCCCTTTGCAATTATGAAAAATAAACCAATAAAAACCAATGATGAATCATAGATATTTAGTTATAATTCACTATAACTTCCATTAATTGTATCCCAAAAACATTCTTCAATCATCTAAATTGTATTCATTTATTCCATTCACAGAAAAATGTACCTTCACCCCCATATTGAAAAAACAAAAAAAAACAACCTTTTATCCTAAGGTAATATCACTTATTAAAGGCAATATCACTTCTCCCCCTTTATGATAAAAAATTTCTCATTGAATCACCAAAATACATAACATTTCTCTCCTTTATTAGTTAATTATAAAAATAGTTAAAAATAAATTCAGAATAGAAATCCATGGATTTCAAAAAAATTAGGATGAAATTCCCATATAGATGTTATCTTATGATACATATGAATGATATAATGATGAAGATGGTTCTAGAAGTTTAATTAAAATAATATACTCAACTTCTATAGATAATCTCTATATATTATATGTTTTGTACAAAATAATTATACAAAACCAAACACCCCCACTTTTAAGGTGTCTGTGAAATAAATGAGGCAAAAAATGACCATGGGAAAAACATTATGACCATAAGGGTGAAGAAATAATAAATTAATTAAAATAATATAATATTTTCTATGTTTTTTAAATATAATTGGATAGTATACAATACATAAAAGTTAATTCTAGGATCAAAATAGAATAGAAAAAATCTAAAATTCTGAGATAGAGACTATACATTAGAGTGAAAACATTAAGTAATATGTACCTTTTAGAAGATAATTACCATTAAGTCCATCCACAAAAGTACTTTCTTAATGTGTAGGACTGGAATATTTTCTTTCGATATAATATAATTTCCATTCAAGTTTTACTAAATAATATACAGTGCTAATATTAAAAGTTAGAACAATTCTATATTAGATAATAATTCCCTCCCCCTACATCATATAGTTTTTTAAATGTCATGAGATAGAAAAACATTAACCAAAATTTTTTATTCATTATAACTCATACTACCTATATTCTATTTAGATTATTAAAATCTATCAAAATTCAATGGTTTAGTCAAAATTTAAGCAAACTTGTCTTCATTTTTGATAATCATTGGAATAATATATTATTTATGAGTGTAGTCTTGGGGGAATTGGTGTCTTATATCTATGTATTTTTCACATTAGTTGTGTGTTTGGTTATAATAAAAATAAATAAGTTTTTTTCTAACTTAAATAATGAAAGTTTAAGTATAACTCATTCTGAAATCCCGGAGTGCGCTCTATATCTATACCAATTGTGTGAAACAACATCTAGCAGACACATATTCAGTTTTAGAAGCAGAGAGTGGAATTGAGTGTTTTTTATTGATTTATAATGTGACTAAAGATTAACCAATAAAGTAAAAATTTCTAAATGTACTATTTTAGTTCTTTCTATAACTACCAAAATTTTCACCCGTGTATCGATTAAGAGTAAGCTTAGATAGAAAAGAATAAAAAAAATGATGATCTAAATACAATGTTAGATAAAAGACTATGTTTTTAAATTCCTTAATAATTTATTCTTTTATATTTTCCAGGAACCTCACATACAAGAACAATAATTATATATTTCCTTGTTTAATATCCCTTATTTATATAAATACCCAATCATCCCTCCATTTTTTATCTTCCATTTTTATAGATTAATCAAGATTGAGTTTACAGGTCCTACATAACATAGTACTAATACTAGATGCATTGTCCAAAATAAAATAATTTTATATACCACAAATATATATTTACTGAGTAAATATAGTTTGTTCTAGACATTGACTAATTTATAAGATAAGAAGTAATTAAATTTACCCATCATACTCACCTAAAATTCATTTTCCAATTTTTCTAAAAAGAAATATACAGGAGTTTTTTGGATTAAACTAAGAATAATTTCATTGAAAAAGATTTATATAATTATGGAATTATTAAAAAAAATATCTTCATAAAATTAGTGGTATCTAAAATTCAATTAAAAATATATTTTGATGTATAAATTCAGAAAATATATCAAACCAAGCTCTCTAAGATTGTTTATGTTCATAAATCACCATAGTATGTGCTACTAAATTTTATGAAAATTTAAAGTCCCAAAATCAATAGATTATTCAATATAGAACTCCTCATGAACATAATCATTTTTGAGGACAATATATAAATACATTTAATACTGAGTAATTTTTAGATGTGCCAAGAATCATAATATAATTATGATATATTCAAGTTTATCTAATGGAGAAAAACTTAATGTATAACATATAACCTATTTTTTGTTATAATACTTAACAAGTAGTTTGTACTTATTTAAAACAAATTTTCACATCTCATTAGATTTATTTTAGATGAACCATATGAATCTTATAATTGGAATGTCATTTTAGTGCTCTACAAATGTCCAAAATTTATTCTAACTAAACATATTAAGCTATTATTTCATATAAACTATTCATATCTCATCAACCAAGGAACCATATATAATTTTGAGACAAATTTAAATGTGAATACAGTATTATTACAGCTATTTCATTGGGGTTTTCTATTTTTTATAGGTTGATGTGTGTCACTAGTGAATTTTTTAGTGGGTTGATTTTATAAGACTATTTGGTCCCTAAGTAAAATAGTTTTTTATTCCTCATACATTAGTTTATTAAAATCTATTATTCAAGTTAAATTATTGTTAATTTTTGATTAATCCAGTTCTACATGCCACAATAAAATAGAGGGGTTTCAAAAACACAATCCTTATAACATTTATAATAAAGATATTTTATTTTCATGTAGGGATCAACATCATCAGAATTTACATGCACAATTTTTTAAATGGTATTTTTAGATTCTTTGAAAACTTATTTGTGTTACTAGTGGTGGAGTAACCAACAAAAAAAATTCACTGGTTTTTAGATCAATTTTAAGTTATTTGTCTATAGTATTTATAAATAACACATTATATTTGAAAATTTTTATGTAATTGAGTTTTGGATTCATATCCTTTTATAATTTGAATGACGTTTATTTAAAATCAAGTAAAGTAAAACTGTATTTATAGTATAACATGATATACTAATAGATTTAAACAAGTATTACTTAATATTAAAATATTTACATAATAAAGTCTAGAAAATTTCTTGAAGGGTCATATTCCTGTTTTGAAATACACTCATACTCTGCCCGTGCATTTTCACGGCTCTACATATTATTTATTGTTATTAATAATCGAATACCATTTATCAAATATACTTATTCATATTAATATTGAAAAGATTTGAAAAAAATTACAAATACATAATGGAGGAATAAAATTTAAAGATATTGAGGAAGAAAAGTTACATAATGAGTAACATTCTATAAGGAATCAAAGTTATAGAAAGACTGACTGCGTGGGAACTAATGATATGAATTTGAGGAAGGAAAGTTACCTAATGTGAAATATCAACTATAATAAGATGTTATGGAACCCAAAACCGGATTTTTTTTTATCAATTTTACGAAAAACCAAACAACCTAGGAACTTTTGTATCCCTCTCTTACTGCACCAGAACCATCAATTTAGCAAAACGTCTAAGCCTGTATGCATCAAAATTAATTTACATTGTTTAGGAACAATTTAAGAGTACAACCTATCTCTATCATAAATGAAATAGAGATCATGAAAAAAGCATCAGATGAAATATCCAAGCATGTACCATGAAGGGGACATGATTTCTTTCATTCTTAGTAGCACTTTATTAGCACTGGCTTTGAGAACTCTGTCTGCATGGTCTGCATCAAAATATTATAAACCATTATTTTTTTTATCTTCTTATATTGAGTGTTGAGTTTTATAATAAATTTTCAATAAGTGATCCTAATTCTATTAGAAGGATAAAAAATATGTATAGAGATGGAAATATATCTTAAAAAACGTTGGAGTTATTCCTAAATGGAAAGGACCATTCTTCATGATAAATGATACAATTATTGGTGATAGTACCTTGAGAAAACTCTGTTATAGTTCAGTTACTTCGCAATTGAATGATTTTTTAACAGTGTCAATTACATATTCGAGAACAGGCATAGGGGGAAAATTCTGAATAGATCTACCATTGCTTCGTAAAATGTCGTCTATTTCTTGCAGAGCAAACATGTGCCTCTGTTCATCAGTGAGAGTGAGATCTATAGAAAATTTGAAACATATTTAAAGATATGTCAGAATGAAATAGTAAAACCTGAATTACAAAATGTAGAGTAAGTAAATACTAGTATAGAATAGCATGAAATGATAAGTTAAATTCAATTTTGAGAATTTATGTTTAGTACCTTTAAAATCTGTCAATAAACTACTCAGCATTAGAATGCAGAATGGTTCCTCAATAGTATGAAAGAGAGAAGTCACATATTTTTTGACCGACACTATAATTAAAATTTGGGGTAATATTATAGACATTAGTCCTAACTGCATTACATATAGTAAAGAACACTTTTCAATCAATCATATAACTGGGAAGACATATAGAGAACAATATAAATACGAAAGCAGGAGAACCCTTTAGTTGTAACATAGAAATGCACAGAATCACTGAAAGTACATGATAAGGACTACTAAAAATGCATGATAGACATGAAGTGTTTTTATAGAACTATTCCGAAACATGTACAGAACATAAAATGGACTAATGTAAAATTTAAAGAAGTGTGCAAAAACATGCAGGCAGAACCAAGTCATTTAATGTTCTGCAAATACATTCAGTTATTTATTGTATAAGAATTTATTTCATAGACTGTATTGATATATTTATAGAAACATATGTAAACGGTAAAGTATGAATAAATATCAAATTCTTATAGATTCTAGATACAATGAAGTAATAAAAAATGACAGATACTACATGGAACACTTGTGTGTAATTATATAATCCAGCTATAACAATGTAATTTAAAAGTATAAAAAAGTGTCTACCATTTGATATGTGTTCACCTAGGACAAAATTTTCACATATAGACCTAGTTAACAATATACAAATTGTTACAAAAACAGCACATGGATTCTTTAAAGTAACAGCTCGCAGATGTAATGATAGCATTAGTGATGTTAATAGGTTGTTGAAGAGTAAATAGATTTGTAGAAAATACCGAAAAAAACATTAAAGTAATGATGTAGTTGGAAAATGTGGATGATAATTTGAAACATACCTTGCATTTAAATACTTTGTGTTGCAAAATATAAGATACATTTATATAGAATATTGTGGGTTTCATTCCAAACTATATCCGGACAAGAAATGTTATTTGAGATTAGCATGATCGAAAATAGTTTGTGTAGATAGTGTCCCATTCCCCATGATGAGACATCTTTAATAGAATCAATGAATTCTCGGTCATCAGCTAGTAGACCCATATTAGAACATGACTCTCTAAAATTTCCATAAGTAATGTCGTTGATAGGTTTAAAATCCTTATATGATGTGGCTCATCTGATTTTTGTTAGAAGGATCCGCCGGTAGTATAGCTCTCTAGTGTTCGGAGGCACATATTAGAGTCGACCAATACTAAAACCTTGTTTTAGGGATTCCATTTCTTTTATTTACTACGAAAGACAAAACTAATCGGGTATTCTATGAAAGTTAAACTTCTACCTTCTGGGAATTCCACATTTGATTTAAACCAAGATGTGAACAATGTTTCAGCAATATTTATGCCAGTTATGACATCTTCAATTCTGTCATCATCTCTATATGTCACTGTATATTGCCCCAGTAAATGATAATGCAGCCTGTCGACAGGTGGATATCTGTAATGTATAACGTAAGAGATGATCCACCAGGTTACCTCACAAGGTGATATGTAGTGACAGTAATAATGCATCTTTATCTCATCAATAGTGTTTTCTACTAAGTCTTTGTTATTGGTTTCTTATAGTGCTACCATTACACGATCATTTCCCTTGCTTATATATTTAAATAGATACTTGATAGAATATTACTAGTTGTAAACTTCTATATTTAGATGTGCTTGATACCTGAGTAGAAAAATTGGATTTTATGGTACCACAAAATGATTATGCAACTCAACACCATTTTTATGGATTGTTATGTCGTCATCCCTTCTACGATATATCACATAACTGTTGTTATCTAACATTGTTTGTCCGAAAAAAATTTTAGGAAATAACTTAGAGAATTTTCCATTTTTAAATAAGGAGAAGAATTTCTGGCATCACCACAAGGGCCGTGGAGCATATATATTTTAATATCTTCATGTAGTGTTGGGTAGGCAATTTTATCTGTAATCTTAGTAGACACCACTCTGTTAACATCTGATGGAGTGATAAGTTTGTCTTTATGAAAAAGAAACAATAAAATGTGGACATGAGGCAACCCTCGTTTCTGGAATTAAATTGTTCGAACAACTATAATGGAAAAACAACAATAGATTATGTCTAGTTAGTATTATGTGATATAATAAGAAAGAATAAGGTAAACATAATAAACTATAAACACAGATCTTATAAGTTAAACATAATGAACTCTAAAAATGATCTTACCGACCCTTGATTTTCCAAATATAAAATGTTCTCTTAAATCTTTTAGAAGATGATCAACCTTTATATTTAATACTCAAGATAGTAATTGTGGACAGTCAGTTGGATGAAGATTCTTTTCTGTAACAAATCGACTGATTTCCAGCCACATTGGGTTACATGTAAATGTAAGGAACAAATCTGGGTACCCTGCCCAATTACAAATTGAAATTGTGTCTTGATAATTTTGAATCATATATCTTGGACAACCAGTAAAATAAGAGGAAAAAATGATGTGCTTCTCGCATGAGGAGCCTTCTCGGTCACCTAGAAGGAATGCATCTTGCAATCAATTTTATAGGTCGACCCGCAGCCGCTCTTGGTTGAAACAAATATACGATAGTCTCTGAGACTCAATCATTATGTAAGCATTGATGAAAAATTGTTGCAGTAGTCTCCTAGAATGTTGCAATGTGGATGCTTCAATTTCAGCGAATTCCAAGTTAGAAGAGAAATATTATCTCATTGTAACCATTCTTAGCTTAGCTCTGGTTGTGAACGTAGTAGCGTGATGCATTACGTTGTCAACATATCCATCCTGGCCACTAGGGAAAATCATTGGATACTGTAATGGCATATAAAAAGGGTGACGCTCATCAATTCATGTCAATGCACCACATTTGGTCTGAGTAATGATGTCACGTTCTTGGTTTAGATCTTCAAAATCTCCGACAATAAGCATGTAAATTTCAGATGTTGTCGGTAAGTTATGTGTTTCCTCATTTGTTTGTCTTTTCATTAGGAGGCGTAGCTTTAAGTTTAGAACATCATTACAATTAAGGACATATTTTGATGATATGAACTATTGAGATAAATCATTGATATCATGTAGCATATGTTTTAACTTCTCCACAATACCGAAGTTAATAATAGATTTATGGTTTTTTCCATTATAGCTAGAAGAGATATTTGTTTCAGAAAAATACAATGAAATTCATCAGATTGATATTCATAGCAATGATTTTCAGAAATACCTCATACTACTAACTCTATTCTGGCACTCATGTTCTGTGTCAAACACATATAGTTGGTAAAACCATAGGGGTTGTCCTTTTACCAGACACAAACTACCTATGCGATGGTAGTTCTGTCCATTTAGTCTGAATATAGTTGGGGCACTACCATTGTTCAAAGACCTAAAAACCTTCCCACTCATAGTCGTGAATGCAAACATATAATTATAAAGATTCATATGCTCTTTTAAATGTTGTTCTTGGGATGAAGTTCGATTAAAAACCAACATCTGTAGGTATGGAGGAGGTGATGGGAGTAAATCCAAAACAATCTTTCCCATAGAGCAGCATAGAGCAAATCGTGGGGTTTTTTGGTTGCTTCATTTCCTATTTCTCTCGTCATACCACATAGTAGAGTGACAGTATTAGAATATATATGTGGGGTATCTGATATCTGAGTATCCTGAACGTTGGGGAAAATAGTATTAAAAAAAATTCAATTTTCAGAGACTGTCAACGAATAGTATTTGATTTATGACATTAATAATGCAGTATTACTAAAATCAATAACTTGTGTTCTCTGAAATTTCCATTTCTAATGAGTTTCCTATAGAAGTTGATGAAATGTAAATATGGTGTTTCATATCCTGTATATAATGTAATAATATTTAAATATCAATTTTTGAGTCAACAAACCTATGGAGTTTGTAGTTGTGCTTACAAAATCTGTATTGTTTGATGACGTTGCTGAAATAGGTGAAGGAAAATATTATTGAATAGTATATCACAGTATAGAAAATCTAAGTAGTTATAATAAACAAATGAATAAATCTATATTAATGCATAAAAAACATATAACATACCCGTCAATGATGCAGTAGTGTACTGTGGTACATTAATATTTGGAAGACAGAATATGTACACAGAGGATAGAGTAAGAAATGAAATTTAATTGACATGTTTGGACATATTTAAGTGTATCACTCATGCATACTCTGTCAACCTAAAGGAAAAGTGACATTAGGGTTAGATGGTTCGTAATTAAATGTTTGAACCATATTATGGTCATAAATGTTCACAGACAGCAGACTTACTAAAAGGTACCGGAGAGAGGGTTTGATGTATCTGTTTTCATTTGTTTTTTCTGGAAATCATTGTTGACTCCGTAAGACTTGCACTTGGTACTATGAAAAAAGAAGTAACAAATGATGAGTAGTCTCAGTTAGTTGGAAATAGTAAGCTTTGAATAGAATTTGTTAAATAAACATAACATTAATAGATAGAGGTGACAATGGTAATATTCGGACTGTATGTTTGACACCATTTGCTAATAGTGGCTGAATAATTGGACTACCGGTGCATATGACAGAAAGCATTGGAGAACCTATAGTACATGACAGTATTGTTACTAAATTTATTGACATGAAAATAATATAATGATATAAGTAGAGTTAGTAATTAAGTTATTGTAAAACTAAGACAGTACTCACGATTTTCTTGATGTTGCTGCATGAGTAGTCTTTTGTAGATCCTTGATTCTCTAGAGTTTGAAGGGGTATGCATGGTTTTGTTGGTTTTATTTGTAAAAAATTGTATAGGTGGCATGAACAAAATATTTTATGAACATTTGATAATTGAATATAAAATTCTTATAAATAAGTAGACAACAATTTTACTTTTTAAATTTGAAGATAAGTTTTAATGTTTAATATTAACACAGTAGACATGAAAATGTTTCCTCAAGCATCTATACATTAAAATGCAATTATTTAATATAATGAATATGTAATGGTAAAAATAATGTATAAATATTGGTTTTAAAGAATAATTATGAAGTGATACCTTTGTGAAATTATTTGACGCCCCTCAGATGAAAGACGCAAAAGGTTGTTGTGAAAGCAGTCACACATTATCACAGATAAGACTGCAACTATATGTGTTAAGTATCAATGATTGAATGGAGAAATGAAATATTTCACATATCCAAAGACAGTACATGGCAAAGGAATATTATTAAATGGTAAAGTGAAAGATAATATCTATCTAATAAATTTAACTTTCAATGTCACGCGGAATTTATATTTCTATATACTTGAAATGAAAATAAGTACGCAAATAATGGTGAGTGGATAATAAATAAGGAACTATTTCACATTAGCTTCCATACAATGATCAAAATGTTAGATGTTGGTATGTGCTGTTATATATTGCAGAAGGGAGAGGCCATATACTGATTAGGTTGAAAAAAATCCAAAAATGGGGATAAATAACAGAGACCCAATGATAGTAGAAAACATATATAGTCTTATTAAATTCTCAATAAACATGTAAAATATGTAGTGTGAAGTGTTAGAAAATATGTTACATTGATAGTAGACAATAGATCTATATGGAATACATTGAAACCCTACTCGCGAGATTGGCGATGAAATAGGTGACGAGGTTTGGGATGTTGGTGATGGTAAGCCTGAGGCCGTTTTCCTGGCCGGGGATGGTAACCACGATGCTTCCGGGGATGTTATGCGGGAGGATATAAGAAGAATCGTCAAGTGGTGTATTGATTCGTGCTTTCTCAAAAACCTAATCTCGGTCTGACAACCTAGTACAGAATGTGATCCGATAGGAATGCCTCGAGCGGGGAGAAATGATTGATATAAGGGGTGTCGATGTCTCAGATGGTAATGGAGATGAATCAGTGGATGGTATGAGGGAGGATATGAGAGGAATCGACTAGCAGTGTATTGAACTGAGCTATCTCGAAACCCTAACTGTTGCTGGAAAACATGGTATATAGAGCGAGCCGAATGGAAGGCGTCGAGCTCATAGAATTGATTTATGAGGATGTGCATGATTGAACAAAGTTCTGTTGAAACCCTAAGCGCAGATAGAAGAGAAAGTATACAGAGAAACGCGAATGAAAGGCCTCGTGCTCAGAGGACTCATCTTAGTAGAAGAGCCTGATAGTTTGGGGGTAATTTGGGATATTCTTATATTCAGGTGACGTGGCTACTTGTGGAGGCGACAAGTCAGGCTGGAGAAACCCAGCTTTAGTATATATAGTGGATTATTATATTGTTTAATTTTTAATGCTAAAAATATGAGTAATTCCATGTTAACTAAGAAAGATTAAAAAGTGAAATAAAAAGATTATCCACCCGGATACATATTGAAAATGGTAATAAAAAAAGTACAAAAACTATTAAAAAAGAGTTCTTCCAATTCATGTGCCAGAAAATATACTGAAGTAAACATTGTATAATCATTCCATTGTATATACCCATAGTTTTCTCCTTTTAAACTTCTATTTGGTATATGATAAAAGGTCAATGTGTACTAATTACTAATTTCCATATGATGATATTTCTCCAATTGTATTAAATCTCAAATTATGTTGCTTACAATACTAGAAAGTGTCATATACTGTAGAAGAGTTAAACTGATGTTCAGGGAAATACTTCAAATGACCTTTTATATAAATTTTTTCTAATTTGTGAACATTTTAGTATCCTAACCAATAATTTAAAGTATAATACCAATAATAAAATACACTAAGATATAGTATGTTTTGAATAATATGGATTTATAGGTTGACACTATAAACATTCTTATTCCTATTGATAAATAAAATGTAAACTCCTTTCTAACTAGGGATGATACATTTTTCATTCCAAAAATTCATAAAGTAACTTTCACCACATCATTGGATTATGCTAATGAGGATGTGATTATGTCCAAGAAGATAAATTACATTATAAATAAGTGAATTTTTGAGATATGATATATCACCAATACAAACTATTTATCCTCGTGCATTGTCTCCAAATTTAGAATATCCACTTTATATTCAGTCAAATGACACCTTTTTATCCTTTATTTTGAAAATCACAGTACACTTAAATTTGTTGTTCCAAATTAAGATAGATACATTGAATTTTAAGATAGTTAAGAGTTTGTTTTGAATTTTATTCATTAAATGATTTTTTTACTGCTATTTCTTTTGATTCTATTAAAACTGGACATGAAGAACTCAGAAAACTACTATGAATTTTTTTAATACTATTTAAAAATTGGAAAGAGGACTTTATGTAATGAGAGATACCGATTTAATTAAAATAATGTTTATGTATGCTTCATCTCATTTCTTAGAGAATTTTAATTGTATTTTTCTATTAGTTTTCATAGCTACTAATTTATTTATTTTTTTAATCTATAAGTTTTTGTTATAATCACATTTTTTAACCCTACACAATCAATGGGTTTCTTGGGATTGGAATATAGTTTCTTCTAAGATTCTTTTTTAATGATTCCCTGAGTTGTAATAGTTATTGTTTATCATTTTATCAGTGACTATACTAGGGATAACAATACATACTACTGAAATTTCTATGCGAGAATTCATGTTGCATACTAAAATCTTCTAAATAGGGATCAATTGAAGATGTTATTGTATAGAAATGTATCTTCTAATAGATTATTAGTGAATTTACTTATATGGAACCAGTGTACCATAGGTATGGGTATTGAACTTCCAACAACTTTTTAGTAAAAGAGAACAATTACATGATAGTTACTATTTGGTAAATAATATCTTTTATTAGGTTTTAAGGTTATTATTTAAAACTCCATGTTCAATTTCTACTTGAACCACTTGTTATAATTTTTTATTGTATTTATTTTATAATTTATGTCATTTAACTCATGATTACTTATTTTTTGTTTCATATATATATTTTTATTGTCTTACTTTTATTGGTTCAAAGTTATATCTTCGGATCAATTTACTCTTTGGGCGGTTTGATTTTTTTTTTTGAGTTTTTAGGCTCAATTAATCCTCCTATTGAATCTTATATATGTATACCAATTTCAACAATGTTTCTCATTAGTGATATTATTGATAAATAGAGAACTTGTTGAGACCCATCATTAAATTATTAAAATGGAAAAATATCAGTAATATGTAGGGAATTAAAATATTTCAATCTAATTCCCCAAATAATGAATTTTTTTATAGGAATGGTAATGGAAGATGACCTAATACATCCAATGGCCCGAAGGCCTTAAAATTTTTATTATAAAGATAAATCCCCCTTTTATGGGAGGAAGGGGGAACCCAGAAAAACATCATGAGCTTAAGACAATCACACCTGAAGGTCAATAAGAAATTGAAACTCCATTCCACCTTTAGGCTTGAAAACCCTCATTACAACCACAAAAAAAATCTTTAATTGAAATTTAATCCACAAGGATTGTTCTTCGTTCAAACCAAAACTCAACGGACATTCAAATATTTTGTGATCATCCTCCTTTGATATCCTAATTAGAAAAGTGTCCTTTAACATTTCTTCATTCAAGTGCATGAGAGGCTCCTAGGATTTGTCAAAATCAGCTACCACACCAGGATGTCTAGGCACATTCACCACAGCAGTTTCACCCGCACTGACCTCACCATTTCCCTGCATATTCGGAATAGAAGCATATATGCATGCCATATACTTTGATTTAATTTTTTTACCTGACTTGGTCTCCATTATTTTTGGAAGGTACGAGTAATCCTTGCACCCTTTGCTCTTCTTCCCTGTCTTCGCAGGGTACTCCTACGAGTAATCCTTGAGATTATTTTTCTTATTTTTCTTTATATGAAAAAGATGAGGTTTGTTCTCTGTAATTTATAAAATATCCAAATATTATACCTTTATCAAGAAGAAAAATAAAAAGTTTATGAAAATATATGATTTTGAAGAATTTAAATCATTGATAAGATCATGAAGTAATTTTATTACTTATTTCAGAGTTAGATGAAAAATGTAAACATGTTTTAACAAAATATGATTATAAATTAGTTTCCAAACTAAATTTTGATGTTATTATATTTAAAAAAATTCATCTTATTTCAATTTTGGTAAAGTGTACTTCAATAATATCCTAATACAGTTTAAACCTAATCATATATCTTCTACAATTTTATTTAACATTTTGAAAGTCACATTTCCTCTCTAATTTCATCATTTTGAAAAATAAACCCTTCTATAATAAAAGCATGTGTGGAGTTTATTGGTGAAAAAATTGTTCATTGAACAAAGTTAAATCCTTTAAAACTCATAAATCTTATACTTATATAGATAAAAATACTATTTCACACCGTTAGTTTTTAATGATTTTGTTTACTATTGTATTGTTTGATAACATTTCTAAACCTAAAAAAGTTTGGGAACGAAGATTATAGCCTAATTATTTTTAAACATATCAGTGGAGTACCATAAAATCAAACACATGGTACCTGAATAGTAGTTTCTATAAGTATAATAAATAAAATAAGTCCAACATCTATAAATTACCAAAAGTGCTAAGAGTACATGTTACATTTAGAGAAAATTCAAAAGGAAGAATTATCAATTATGGAAAAATTTTATTTCTTACTAAGACTCATATTTCAAATTTAAATAGTATTTTAGGAATTAAGAAAATACTTATAAATGTAATATAATTATGTGATGAAGGTTTGTCTGTGAACTTTTAGAATAATAAAGGATTCATTAATAGTTTTGAAGGAGTTCACATTTTTTTTTCTGATAGACATGATTATGATAACATGATTAAGAGTGAAGACTTTAGTTTTTGAAACACACCTTGTATTTTCATAGTAGAAGATTTATCTTGGATTTAGAATAGTATGTTAAGGAACTAAAGTGTAACAAAATTCGTTAAAGTTTCTTAGAATGGAATAATAGTGGAGTTACCAAAAATTAATTTCATTTCTAAAAGAGTCTTTGAAACTTTCTAATTTAGAAAGATACATAATTTGATATTTAAACTACCTTGTGAAATATCATCTTTTGAACCTTTAAAAATAAGTGTACGTGCATATTTTATCTCTTATATGAAATAGAAGTTTATATAATATTCAGATATTTAAAAAAAAGACTATGTTCGATAGCGTACAAGACACATAACACTAATCTTAATTAAAAACAAATTATTATTATTATTATTATTTAAATGTGATCATTATAACTAAACCATTAACTAGGGATAATAAATAATACTAATTTAATTATAAAATATATAATGGTCATAATCTTTTCCAAATTATAAATTAATTATTTCTAAATAAGCACTCTAGATTTTAGTAGTGTCATTTTATTCTCTAAAAGTATGTTTTCTTCAAAAATTGATTTTCTTTCTTTTTTTGAGTGTATATTTATTTTTTATAAATTTTAGAGAATTTATTTTTAATATTTAATTTCATATTTTAATTAATAGTGTAAAAAATTATCTTAGGATGTCTTTTTAACAATTTTATGAAAATTTTGTTCTTTTAGTGAATAGTAAAAAATAATGTTTTTTAATTGAAAGCTATATTTTCTTTTAAAGAATTTATAATGTAAAATTTTGTTTTGGATTATTTTTAAAATTTAATTTTTTTTAATTGTTATTTAGAATGATGCAATTGTGTTTTTTTAAACGATTTTCTGTCATGAATTTCCTATAAAAAAGTATATTTAAAAAGGACTTTTTCATGAAAAATAATTTTTGGTTGTGTCTTGATTGTTAAATTTTAAATTATACTTTCCCATGACTTTGTTTTAATTTTTTAAAAATACATTTCATATTTGTAATTAGAAATTCATAATTTGATAATTAAGTACCATTAATTTTTTGTCAATATGAATAGTAAATTTTTCAATTTTTATTACCATGATAAATGGTTAATTAGGTAATTCATGTTAAGAATAAAATGATGAGGTCTATTAGATGAAACTATAAAATATTATAAAATTTATTTTTTGCGAATATTTCAATCATAATAATCAAATATTTTGTTTTATTACAATAGTTGGCCACTTGTATAAGATTATAACATTTATAATATTTTATTTAAAGAAAGGTAAAAAATACCACACTCCTACTTTTATTAACTATAATATTTTTAACATAAGTATAACTAGGGTATATGTTTAGTTTGAAAAATTATTTTTGAAACATAAGTTATTTCTATTAATCATGGAAATTTATTTTTAGTTTTTAGTAAAGATTCAATTACCTTAATAATTTACCCAACCTTGATACAATGATTATTCATGTAATCAAAAAATAAAATAAATGGTAATAAAAATATTTAAAGAAAATTAATTTATATAAATTAATGTTATACCCTAATTTTATTGTTGTACCTGAAATTTTAGTGATATAATAAAATAGTTTTTTTTAATTTATCTTATTTTATTTATGTTATTAAAATCAAGGTAGAGAATAGTTTTAAAAAATTAAAATAAAGATATATTATAATAAATAATAATTTATTAATTTGTATAAAATTAATAGAAATATTATATTCATACAATTTATTAGTATATGTTTTATAATATCAACCATGGTATATTTATGGGCCTTTTATCCATTTAATGAAACTATATTAACCCTAAAATAATAATAAAAATTAGCAGTCGTTGTAAGTGTTAATGGAGTTGATGATGTGTTAAAACAACATGATAAGGGTAAAAGGTGATGTAAAATTTTCCAAAAATCATTTATTGAGAGTTTTTGAAAGTTCCCAGAAAGTATGATTGTATTACTGAGAAGGGGAGGGGTGAAACAGTGATACTCCTTTTCTTTTATGTTACGTTCCAATTCGAACAACCTTTGACTCCTCTTAAAGATTTTAATTCCTGCTAAAAAAGTTCCCTCACAAATCCCCATGAACAAAAATATTTATAAGTTTCACTATTAAATAATAATAGATACATCCTTTTTATGGTTTGGAAATGATCAAATACCATACAATCCACTAGAAACAATCCTTGGATTATAAGGAGTAGGATATACCCAAAAACTCGTATAGCACTATGTAAACAATTCCAATAGTGCTTGTGCACCCTTTTAGAAAAAATTGGGTCATAAAATTTTTGTGTAACAACTTATGTAACCTATAATCATTTTCAATTAAATAAATTTATTCAATCCTAATACAATTCACCGCTTTCTTACCCAGAAGATGGTAAGATCTTCCTGGATTTTGTTAAATAAAACTCAGTCCAGTTTTCTTGGTTATAATTTTCCCAGTCTGATTCCTCTAAGTCTGAAACTCTACGATATGATTCTACTGAAACAATATTCTTTCAGAATACAATATAAAATAGTGAACCGATTCAATTCCTAAGTACGATAAAATCAGTATGATTCTTCCTCATTCTGAGAACTCGAATACAGAAATCCCGAATCAGATTAATCCATCCCAATATAATGATCATCTAAATACAGTTGAAAATATGAATATTGTAACACCTCGAGATTTTTTGAAAAATATTCTTTTAATTTCATTAATGTCTTGCGTTGTATTCTACACCAAGATTACCTTGCGCTATACGCAACACCGTATTAGCTTGTAGTATACGCAACACTATTCTTGGACCGTGTTACACACAATTTTGATAATAGTTATTCTACCCAACATTGAGTATATATATATATATTAAATGTATAAATGAAATATGGTTGGATTCTGTTATACGAAACAACGAAGGATTCTTTCACAACACGCAACCCTGACTTGGCTTGCATTACACGCAATCACGACCTTCCTCGATAGCGTGTGTTGTACGCAATACCGGGTTTTAATAAACAATGTTATATTATTATAATATTGTCATGAACTAGCCGTTATGAATAGTATTAACTAAATTTTGAATTTTATAACATTATTATTCATCTTACACATTTCTAGAACATTGTATAAGAACAAAATAAATTTTTCGGGTGAAATAAGTATTTTTCAAAAAATGCAGTTTTACCGCCTTTTGATGGCGCACCCACTTTAAATATAGTTTTTGACATGTTTATATGTTCAATTTGACAAAATAATATTCTTCTTTTGAATCAGGATGTAAAAATTTACATTAGATAAAGTTTTGATATTTTTCCGGTAACTTTCATATTTTAATGAATAGTAAAAACACGCTATATTTTAATTAAAAACAACTTTTTTCATCGTAATATATTATGTGGTTAAATAATAATATTGAATGGTTTTAAAGTATATTTAGAATATATTTTTACCACTTAATATAATTTTGGTCATTGGACACAATTTTACAATTAAACCGAACATAAACAAGTGTCAATCTTTTGATAGTTATTTTCTCTTAAAAACACGCTTTTTGTTTTGACAGCGGGAATTAATTTTAAATTAATTTCTGCCACTTATGTGTTTTGAATTTAGAAAAATGGATTCCATATTTGGAATCAGGATGTTCAAATTTTGTAAATAGATAACTTTTATTTTTAGACATTTTGAATAATTACTGCGGTAAATATTTTATTTACCATGGTTAAGGGTAAATCCGGTAAATAAGGGTTAAAAAATAATATTATAATAATATTAAATTACCCTAAAACGTGTCTTTACCCCATTGTTTGATACATGGTCGACCATGGGCATCTTTGGGTCGATTTTGGGACCCCATTGATCCACTTGTAAGTGATAATGACACTTTATTTTAATTAAGTTAAAATGAATACAAAATTGACACAAGCATATATCTTTTAGAAAAACAATTGTTACCTAGGGGTACATATGTTGGATTTTAGATTATAAATATTATTTAGAAAGATAAAACGATTTCCTACATGATGGTATTTTATTTGTAATTTTTAGACATCAAATAATTTAATTTATTTATGACACAATGATGATGCATTAATTATCTTATTAATGAAATATTGACATAATTGATGTTATAAACACCAAAATAAATGTAATTTAATACTTTTTATTAATTCCACTAATTTTCTATGTTACTATGATATATTAGTGTTGAGTTAATCAACTTTTTCGAACATTTAATTCTGTTATGACTTTCACAAAAATCATATATCAAATAGTGTCAAAATTGACACAAAATAGTTTTTAAATCAAATATTATATTATTAATTGTTATTTTATTCCTAAAAATCTAAGGTTCGGCCAAATGACTTAGATAAGGATATATATATTAATAATAAACAATTTGGGGTTCGTTTGGCATGTTATAGTAAGTTTATTAACCATATAGTGAAAGAAAACAAAAAAGACACGGTAAAAGTTAAATTATTTAACTTGGAGTTAAATCTAATTGATAAGGTTAAAATAATATCCTAAACTTGTCTAAATTCTATTGGTTGATAGGATGTCGACCCATCCCCACCTTAGCTTCGAAATAAGACCCTTTGGAACCATTATAAACCGATTTTGACTTTAATATAAAATAATATTTTGAGATATTCCTAAGGTGCCCCTCTCCTCCCCTATAAAAGGACACCTACTCCCCCTCCTCCTGACACCAATTTGAGCACTCAAGCTCGGCCAACCCCTGCCAAAATCCCTTCTCCACTTCCCTAGCAACATCCTAGAGGTTCTGGTCTTCCTCAAAGACCAATTATAGTGCCCTAAGAGGAGGTCTCAAAGAGGCGCTTCAAAGAAGAGGTAATTACCGTTACCAATTCTTTCATCTTTATTTCTTCTTCCACTTCTTCTTCTTAGGTTGTTTCATTATGAAGTAATAACATCAGTATCACTCATATACTGATATGTTATTATAAGTATGAAACAACCCTATTTCACCATCTATCCATCCTACGGAAAAAGAAATCACCGCGCGTGCGTACGTACGGAATACCGTCTCCACGCCGTGGTGTAATCTATTTTCCACCACCACCTTACATGGATGAGTATAATGGTGTAAATAATAACTATACATAGTTATTACAACATAATATTGATTCTGATATATTATATAATCCACTCCAATTCAATTCAATATTTATGGAAATGATATCATCGCTCATGCGTACGTACGGACTACCGTCTCCACGACGCGATGAGATTCATTCTCCATGTTAACCATTTAAGAATGATTATAAAGTATATATAAGAAATAATAATGAAATATATGACATTATAAAGCTACTGGATTTATGTATATATACATATGTATGTCATCTACTTACTTCCATTTCAAGACAATAAGGAAAGGAAAACAGCGTTCATGCGTACGTACGGACTACCGTCTCCATGAACGGTGTTTTTCATTTTATTTATCTAATTATTATATATATATATATACTGAATATATATGATATATAAATCATATTTTATATTCTGGAAGTAAGTAAATCATGATATAAGTAATAATGATGTCAAGAACAACAAGTCAAAACACCTACGATAAATGAAACGATTTTACCCAAAACGCTTCTTTAACATAGAATTTACAAAAGAACGGGTAATATAATGTCATAAGTGAACCATATATGATATCATAACAATGAATATGATTCTGTAATAAGTCAATAACATGATTTAAATCATTATAAAGGAGGTTCGGACACTTACAAAGCAAGTCGGACCTAAGGTAAGGGAAATATCACAATCTCATTTTTATTCGAGATTGTTTATACTTTGGCATTTACTGGGGTGTATTTTATCATCCACATCCATGTTTCCTTAATATGTAATATTATTTCCATCCACCTACAATTGTTTAAAACCTATTTTACCCTTTGGTGAGTTTTTAGTAAAAGATATGAAAATAATCTTTTGTCGTTTTTCATACGAGGTACTTTTTTTGACTTCTCCGACAAAAGTACGAGAAGAATGTTTTTTTAACTTATACGGCTTGAATGGATTTTTAAAACATTATTTCCAAGAAGCTTCCTTTACAAGTTTTCAAGTTTATTTTTAATCAACTTCTTTTATTTTAAAGTTGTATGACATGTTATGAAAGGAAAAATATTTTTGAAGAAGAAAGGATATTTTCCTCAAGAATGGAGTTCAAGTGTTTTATCAAAATTATTTTCCATCTAAGATAATAAAGGCTTCAGTTTTTATCCCTATTATTACATTGATTTGACTATGTTGTGATGGAATTATGTTTATGAATTCCTTTATCTTATATGAATGGTTTTATGATGTCATGTTGTTTAAGAATCCCATTTTTATTACATGGGTTATGCAATGATGTATGATTTATGATTTTGTGGCACACATAAGAAAGGATTCATTATGAGATGGGTGGGACCTATATCTCCATCCAATGCATTGGCTAAAGATTTTATATCTCATGAGATAGACATGGCTGGAATGGTAGGTTATACCGGTTCAGTGAAACAGGACTGAAATGAGGGTTACTCAATTCAGAAAGGGACTTTGTCCACTAAGATAGTCTTGGAAATGAGTCTTGACTAACAAGAAATGAATCTCTATGACTATGTGCGAATGCCAGAAAGTTTCATGTTTTAAGTTATGATTATTGTGATTACATTTCACTACCATGATTTATCCCATGTTATGAAATTATGCTCTCTTTTGCAGGTTATGATTTCCAAAATGTTATGTTCTTATGAATACGATGTGATTGATATTTCTTTTGTTTACCCTTACTGAGCATTTGAGCTCACCCTTTTATGTTTTCATTTCCCCAGGATATAAAGAAAGGTTTTAGTTAAAAAAAAGAAGATCTTTATGGGAGATGTTGAAGATCTTTCCCCACGATTAGAAGATTTTATTCCGAGTTTCCAAAGACACAAAACTATTACGATCCTTGTGTGTGTGTTTTTGTTTTGTACTAAGTATTCCGCAAAAGTAATGTAATGTCCATGTACGTCAGGCTACGGGTCTCTACAGTTGGTATCAGAGGAAAGGTTTAGTCAACCTTTGGAAACTAGGATGCGAGAACTTTAGTGAGATCCTTAGAGATATTTATAAGGTATGTCTAAGGATGCTCCTAAGGATAAGTATATGTATAGGATATAGTCCTAGAACTATGGTAACGATATTAGATTAAACCAAAGATGATAGATATTTAAGTTACTCCCCCTTTATTATGATTTTTGCATCTAACACTATTCTGTTTGGGTTTTAGAAAATGGCTGGAAACAAGATGATTCACAATAATGGAGGATATGATGGACAATGGAATGATATTCTTCATGAGAAACCAAATGAAATGGGATTTGGATGTCCAAACATCATTATTATGCCGAATCAGAAATCTCACAATATGATCAATAAAGTAAAATTTGGTAAGTTTCCTGACTCGACTAATAAGAGAAAGATGGAGTTCCATGATGATCATAGAGGAAAGAAAGTTCAATTTCCCCTATGTAAATCATGTGGGAAGAGGCATCAAGGAGAATGTTTCAAGGGAACTGGAAGATGCTTTGGGTGTGGAAAAGAAGGACACAAAGCTAGTAAGTGCAAAGGAAAAGGGTCGGTTAACACCATGGATGAGGATAATGGTATTGCTACGACATCAAAAATGGTTAAGTGTTTTAAATGTGGAATGTATGGGCATTATGCAAACAAATGCCCTAAGGGAAAGACTCATGAAGAGAATCAGTATGGTCATATGGGTAGTATTTATGTGGATGATAATGAAGAGACTACAAATGATATGTGAGATGAAAGAATTTTTGAAGCTCGGTCAATGGTTTGAGAATGTAGTGGAATGATTACATGTTTATCATGTGTAATTTTGGAATAAAGAGACATCTATGGATTGTTACACTGTTGTCTTTCCTTGTGTTTTGAAAGTGTATGATTAATGTTACCAGTATCCATGAAAGGTTATTTAGATATTTTTGGAATGTAGATGATATGCGCATAATGAAGGGATAAGGAGAAAATTAAATGTTTGATAGTATTCACGAGCTCATGATTGATATAAGGACTAAGTGATATCATGGTTTGATTATAAAGAATTTTGAGGATTTTGGTATGTGGAAAGTGTTAACGTTTAACTGCATTCATGTTTTCACTAAGGTTCAATGGGTATTCAAGAGAATACATGATTAAGGACTTTGAATGTTTAGAATGTGACCAACAAGACATATCTTATGATATATGGGGATCAACGATGGTATTAAATCTCTGGTAATTGTTTTCACTATATTATGAGAGTGGACTGCAGTATTATGTATAAGCCTAAAGATTAGACTGGATTATGTTGGACATAAGTTAGTATTGTTTAAGGATAGAAGATTTTCGATATTATTGATGGGATGTTATAGTAACGTAGTTTTAGAAAAAGGACAACCTGTAGGACGGGCGACAACCCATCGCTTCGGACAAGGCTGTAGGAATCGAACCCACAACCGAAGTGCGACTGGCCTTTATCGCCTACCACTGACCTACAGGAAGTCCCTGTTTAGTAGAAACTAGTGTTATTATATTAAGCAGTATGATATATGAAGTATAAGCCCATTTTAGGAACCATATATGATTAATCCCACTATAGATCGACTTATGTATATAAATTTTGCTAACCTTTTGAGACAGATGGAATGACCCGTCATTCTATCACATGATCTGCTAACACTTCACGAATAAAAAAATTCAACTTCATTTATTTTAGAGATGAAGTGGAAATTGTTAAAGGCACGAACAACAGTGAGATTATACCAAAATAAAGTAAGTATTTATTCTAATTCAAATTCTTTAACTTTAGGGAAATGATCTTGAAAACCAAAAATGTTGTCCTAGTTCTCTTATACCTGATGAATCAGATGGTACCTTAGATCGTCACAAATTTAAGGATTTGTGATTACTGGCTTTTCCATAGCCATGTTCTCTACCACTCTCCATCAGAACATGACGGTTAAATTTCTCTTCCATATCCATATTTTCACCTATGTGGAAACCCAGTGATTAGTTTATTTGGGTAACCGTTACGTTTCATACTTTTGTTTTTAAAGATAAGTTTTGGTATTCCTTTTTACGATGTGGGTTTCTATTAAAGAAACTTTTGAATAATAAACCATGTATAACCCCGACGAATTTCGAGGGCGAAATTCATTTTAAGGGGGGTAGAATGTAACACCTAGAGATTTTATGAAAAATATTCTTTTAATTTCATTAATGTCTTGCGTTGTATTCTACACCAAGATTACCTTGCGCTATACGCAACACCGTATTAGCTTGTAGTATACGCAACACTATTCTTGGACTGTGTTACACACAATTTTGATAATAGTTATTCTACCCAACATTGAGTATATATATATATATTAAATGTATAAATGAAATATGGTTGGATTCTGTTATACGAAACAACGAAGGATTCTTTCACAACACGCAACCCTGACTTGGCTTGCATTACACGCAATCACGACCTTCCTCGATAGCGTGTGTTGTACGCAATACCGGGTTTTAATAAACAATGTTATATTATTATAATATTGTCATGAACTAGCCGTTATGAATAGTATTAACTAAATTTTGAATTTTATAACATTATTATTCATCTTACACATTTCTAGAACATTTTATAAGAACAAAATAAATTTTTCGGGTGAAATAAGTATTTTTCAAAAAATGCAGTTTTACCGCCTTTTGATGGCGCACCCACTTTAAATATAGTTTTTGACATGTTTATATGTTCAATTTGACAAAATAATATTCTTATTTTGAATCAGGATGTAAAAATTTTCATTAGATAATGTTTTGATATTTTTCCGGTAACTTTCATATTTTAATGAATAGTAAAAACACGCTATATTTTAATTAAAAACAACTTTTTTCATCGTAATATATTATGTGGTTAAATTATAATATTGAATGGTTTTAAAGTATATTTAGAATATATTTTTACCACTTAATATAATTTTGGTCATTGGACACAATTTTACAATTAAACCGAACATAAACAAGTGTCAATCTTTTGATAGTTATTATCTCTTAAAAACACGCTTTTTGTTTTGACAGCGGGAATTAATTTTAAATTAATTTCTTCCACTTCTGTGTTTTGAATTTAGAAAAATGGATTCCATATTTGGAATCAGGATTTTCAAATTGTGTAAATAGGTAACTTTTATTTTTAGACATTTTGAATAATTACTGCGGTAAATATTTTATTTACCATGGTTAAGGGTAAGTCCGGTAAATAAGGGTTAAAAAATAATATTATAATAATATTAAATTACCCTAAAACGTATCGTTACCCCATTGGTTGATACATGGTCGACCATGGGCATCTTTGGGTCGATTTTGGGACCCCATTGATCCACTTGTAAGTGATAATGACACTTTATTTTAATTAAGTTAAAATGAATACAAAATTGACACAAGCATATATCTTTTAGCAAAACAATTGTTACATAGGGTTACATATGTTGGATTTTAGATTATAAATATTCTTTAGAAAGATAAACAGATTTCCTACATGATGGTATTTTATTTGTAATTTTTAGACATCAAATAATTTAATTTATTTATGACACAATGATGATGCAGTAATTATCTTATTAATGAAATATTGACATAATTGATGTTATAAACACCAAAATAAATGTAATTTAAGACTTTTTATTAATTCCACTAATTTTCTAGGTTACTATGATATATTAGTGTTGAGTTAATCAACTTTTTCGAACATTTAATTCTGTTATGACTTTCACAAAAATCATATATCAAATAGTGTCAAAATTGACACAAAATAGTTTTTAAATCAAATATTATATTATTAATTGTTATTTTATTCCTAAAAATCTAAGGTTCGGCCGAATGACTTAGATAAGGATATATATATTAATAATAAACAATTTCGGGTTCGTTTGGCATGTTATAGTAAGTTTATTAACCATGTAGTGAAAGAAAACAAAAAAGACACGGTAAAAGTTAAATTATTTAACTTGGAGTTAAAACTAATTGATAAGGTTAAAATAATATCCTAAACTTGTCTAAATTCTATTGGTTGATAGTATTTCGACCCATCCCCACCTTAGCTTCGAAATAAGACCCTTTGGAACCATTATAAACCGATTTTGACTTTAATATAAAATAATATTTTGAGATATTCCTAAGGTGCCCCTCTCCTCCCCTATAAAAGGACACCTACTCCCCCTCCTCCTCACACCAATTTGAGCACTCAAGCTCGGCCAACCCCTGCCAAAATCCCTTCTCCACTTCCCTAGCAACATCCTAGAGGTTCTGGTCTTCCTCAAAGACCAATTCTAGTTCCCTAAGAGGAGGTCTCAAAGAGGCGCTTCAAAGAAGAGGTAATTACCGTTACCAATTCTTTCATCTTTATTTCTTCTTCCACTTCTTCTTCTTAGGTTGTTTCATTATGAAGTAATAACATCAGTATCACTCATATACTGATATGTTATTATAATTATGAAACAACCCTATTTCACCATCTATCCATCCTACGGAAAAAGAAATCACCGCGCGTGCGTACGTACGGAATACCGTCTCCACGCCGTGGTGTAATCTATTTTCCACCACCACCTTACATGGATGAGTATAATGGTGTAAATAATAACTATACATAGTTATTACAACATAATATTGATTATGATATATTATATAATCCACTCCAATTCAATTCAATATTTATGGAAATGATATCATCGCTCGTGCGTACGTACGGACTACCGTCTCCACGACGCGATGAGATTCATTCTCCATGTTAACCATTTAAGAATGATTATAAAGTATATATAAGAAATAATAATGAAATATATGACATTATAAAGGTACTGGATTTATGTATATATACATATGTATGTCATCTACTTACTTCCATTTCAAGACAATAAGGAAAGGAAAACAGCGTTCATGCGTACGTACGGACTACCGTCTCCATGAACGGTGTTTTTCATTTTATTTATCTAATTATTATATATATATATATACTGAATATATATGATATATAAATCATATTTTATATTCTGGAAGTAAGTAAATCATGATATAATTAATAATGATGTCAAGAACAACAAGTCAAAACACCTACGATAAATGAAACGATTTTACCCAAAACGCTTCTTTAACATAGAATTTACAAAAGAACGGGTAATATAATGTCATAAGTGAACCATATATGATATCATAACAATGAATATGATTCTGTAATAAGTCAATAACATGATTTAAATCATTATACAGGAGGTTCGGACACTTACAAAGCAAGTCGGACCTAAGGTAAGGGAAATATCACAATCTCATTTTTATTCGAGATTGTTTATACTTTGGCATTTACTGGGGTGTATTTTATCATCCACATCCATGTTTCCTTAATATGTAATATTATTTCCATCCACCTACAATTGTTTAAAACCTATTTTACCCTTTGGTGAGTTTTTAGTAAAAGATATGAAAATAATCTTTTGTCGTTTTTCATACGAGGTACTTTTTTTGACTTTTCCGACAAAAGTACGAGAAGAATGTTTTTTTTAACTTATACGGCTTGAATGGATTTTTAAAACATTATTTCCAAGAAGCTTCCTTTACAAGTTTTCAAGTTTATTTTTAATCAACTTCTTTTATTTTAAAGTTGTATGACATGTTATGAAAGGAAAAATGTTTTTGAAGAAGAAAGGATATTTTCCTCAAGAATGGAGTTCAAGTGTTTTATCAAAATTATTTTCCATCTAAGATAATAAAGGGTTCTGTTTTTATCCCTATTATTACATTGATTGAACTATGTTGTGATGGAATTATGTTTATGAATTCCTTTATCTTATATGAATGGTTTTATGATGTCATGTTGTTTAAGAATCCCATTTTTATTACATGGGTTATGCAATGATGTATGATTTATGATTTTGTGGCACACATAAGAAAGGATTCATTATGAGATGGGTGGGACCTATATCTCCCTCCAATGCATTGGGTAAAGATTTTATATCTCATGAGATAGACATGGCTGGAATGGTAGGTTATACCGGTTCAGTGAAACAGGACTGAAATGAGGGTTACTCAATTCAGAAAGGGACTTTGTCCACTAAGATAGTCTTGGCAATGAGTCTTGACTAACAAGAAATGAATCTCTATGACTATGTGTGAATTCCAAAAAGTTTCATGTTTTAAGTTATGATTATTGTGATTACATTTCACTACCATGATTTATCCCATGTTATGAAATTATTCTCTCTTTTGCAGGTTATGATTTCCAAAATGTTATGTTCTTATGAATATGATGTGATTGATATTTCTTTTGTTTACCCTTACTGAGCATTTGAGCTCACCCTTTTATGTTTTCTTTTCCCCAGGATATAAAGAAAGGTTTTAGTTAAAAAAAGAATATCTTTATGGGAGATGTTGAAGATCTTTCCCCACGATTAGAAGATTTTATTCCGAGTTTCCAAAGACACTAAACTATTACGATCCTTGTGTGTGTGTTTTTGTTTTGTACTAAGTATTCCGCAAAAGTAATGTAATGTCCATGTACGTCAGGCTACGGGTCTCTACAAATATGGTAATCAATTGAATACTATAATCACTGAGTAAGGTTATTAGTTGAACACAACAATGTAATATTGTGTCTTATCCATTGTCCTATTCCCATATGAATGACTTTAATAAAGATTAATAGACTATCTTCTTTCTATCACTGAAAACTCAATGCTTCTCTCTTTATTGTAGTGAATAATAACAACAGTCAGAATGTAAAAAGTACCTCTCCCTTACTAAGTTACCCTGGAATGGATTTGTCTAGAATCCCAAAAAACAATCCCACTGACAAAAATTCACCCAAATTTCTATTTCCCCTAAAAAATGAGGTGAATTTTGACTTCGTCAACACTTCTCAAAGATTCTCGATTCATCTACAACCTTCACTACTCCACCAGAATTTCATTTTAATTCATGGGTATAAATTTTTGACTTTGATTTCTTGAAAACAAATCTCTGTTCTAATTATATGAAATTGTATGATGAAATGGGTAAAACGTTGAATGCCGAATATGATCATTATTTTGAATATCGAGCTCCCCCTTGATAGTACATACCAAAACCTCATTCTCTTTTTCTCATGACCCTCATGAGATTCAAAACACCATATTCACGTCTTATATTAACCCATTTAGAAACATAAAAAATTATTCAACCCTTTTGAAATGGTAAACTACATTTTCTATCTCATTCTCTCCTTCTCTTTTCATTCATGAGCCTCAAGAAATTTTTTCTCTAAATACAGATGTATAGAGTACAATAATTTTGAGTAAAATTGGCCTGGGTTTGATCATTTCTAAATATGATCATTATGGATATAATCCTTTTCTGTCTGAACCTGAGTATAATCATCTTGTTTAGAAAAAGTTTTTTATGCTTAAGATGAATGATCAGATGATATAGTAAATTAGAACCACCTATTACTCTTCTCTTTCACTTTGATACGATAAATCTCGGTAAAATCTCTTTTCAATCCACAATATCTCTTTCTTATCATCCACTCAGATACGATAAATCTAGCTATTATTTCGAACAATTATTTTCTCTTTTATTCCATCAATATTTCATCATAATTTCTTCAATAAACGTACGGTTTATGACATACAAAATTGCAAAGCATCATCACAATTATTTTATCATAGTCATATAGACTTAGATTCTCCATCAGAATAGACACATTTTTTACACTGAATTTAGAGTGACTATGATGACCATTTACTTCCAATAATATATATTCTCTATTTTATTGATTCTCTCATTCCAGATAATGATCAGTTCCTCATTACAATCTTTTTCCAATACCAAACCCAAGGTGAGTCCGATCAGAACCACTTCTTCCAAAATAACTTCTCCTCACTATGATAGACAAAGTGATTATATTTTTTTAGAAAGAACAAGTATGATTTCTTTAAAAACAATGGTTTGTATGATCTCCACCAAATACAAATAGAAGTTATTTTCTTTTTTCAAAGATGTTCCTTGATAAAAAAATATAAACACCTTCATTCTTCAGATTTCTTTCTTCAATGATTTTCCATGATAAAAAATGACATAAAAAATCATTATTCATCTTAGAACTAATATTTTATAGACACATAATCATTCTATATTCAAAATAAAAAAAATTTGGAGCAATTTTTAATTGAAAATTAATTTATTTTAATTTTATATTTTGAAAAATTCCAGGAGTGTCCCTCCCATCACTTATAAAAATGATCCTCTTTTTACCAATAGTTCACACATAAATACCATTTGGTTTTTCCAATATTATACCAAATAAAATTAATATCCATAAACACATTTTATAGGCCATATATATATAATAAATCAAACCACAATTGTGAAAATGTGTTAAATAAAGGAGGTTTTCTGAAGAAGAGTTATCGTTTTTAATCGATCATTTCTGTTTTATTTATTTTTCCTCCTCATTAATATCTCCCTTAACCATGCATATATAATAAAAAATGTACCCTAAATAATATTATGTTTTTTGTGGTAATTTCAAAACCTATTTCCATATCCTCTTCCATCACTTTGGAAAATAAACCATTATTCATGTGTATGTCAGACTACTCGCACATGTACTGATGTACTTTATTTTCCATCACCATTTATTACATAGAAATTATAATGGTGATATTATTTTTCATATATAATATTATTGAAATATTTATCATTATGAAAATATAATATAACATTTATATTCTTATAATTCAATACACTAAAAAATGATAATGAAATTCAGACATATATATATACAACCACCTCAATGAAGTGATGTAATTCTTTTTTCATCATCACAACACATGGATTATATATATAAGTATATTTGAAAAACTAATATGATATTTATAAATGTATTAATATTATTTAAAGATATAATAATACATAATTTGTTTCTACAATGATTGTTGAAAAATGGAAATGTCACTCATGCATACGTAAGGCCTACCATCTTCATGATTGTAACATAGATCATTTTCAATAAATATATTTAATGGTTGGTTTTAAAAGTATAATTTATGTAGGAAAATAATAATTATTTCCAAAATATTATTCTATAGATGGTAGAATAATGAAATTTTTTAAGACAATCATCCTACCAAAGTCATTTCTAATATTTGAGATTAAAATCTTCAAAATTCCCACTATGAATTTAATTAATTATGTAATTTTTTGTTACATGGGATTAAATGATACAATTGAATAATTAACATGAAAATTTTACTTAATATAATGGAAAACTAATATATGTTTGTTATTTATAAAATATAAATACGTACGTGATGAGTCTGACTCAAGCTCATATACTTAATTTTAAAAATCCTCTTTTAATGTTCCGTTTTCAAATATTTTTAAAGAGTAAAGAATATTTTTTTATATATACCACATGAATAAAATTCACCTCTATAATGATACCTCAATATGTTGAATTTTCTTGTATATGTTTCCATATTTCATTTCAAATAAATGGGATTCTTTAACATGTGTGCAGTTCTTAAATTATAATAAATGATTTTCTTTGACTTTATTTCAATGGTTTTCAAAAAGAAATATTTTCATGAAATTCTTGAATTTATTTATATAAAGGAAAAAAAGGAATGTTCTATTTTTACATATATATTTACAATGAATTTGAAATCATTTATAACCATTATTTGATTTTTTTTCTTCCACAATAAGTTTTCATGTTTTTTAAAGGAAATCCCTATTTCACATTTTCTTGGTATTTTGGTATTTAAATTGGGGGTTTTAGAAGAAAAGGTACTTTGATATTTGAAATGTTTTAAAATGGGATTAAAAGAGTTATTAATGGTTTTTATTCATGATATGGTCCTTTTACATTATTTATGACTGTTTAAGGCCCATAATAGATCATAGGTGAGCCCATTATAACTTGTATAATCGGAGATCCCAAATAGTATCAGGTGAGCCTGTTATAGCTTATACAATTGGTTCCCCAAGACAACCCTCAAATTCATTGGGTAATTATTATGTTCCCCACAGAATTTTATTTTTTCTTTTTATATGGTTATTAAAATTGTAAGGTTATTGTAAGAGTTTTATAATAATGATATCCCAAGGAACCTAATTAGATCTTGTATTATTTCTAATGAGTTTTCATTTAAATATTTTGATTTCAAAATGTAGTATAAAGAATTTTTAATTAAAAAATGCTATGATTTTCAGATGAAAAAGGATTTTTTTTAGAATTTTTTCCTAGGTTTTTAGTTTTTTTCCACTAGACTAATAGATTTATTTTTGTTAAACCCCTTACTGGGTTTTTTTGTACTCATCACATTTTTATTTTTTTTCACAGAGCATAAGAATCGGTAAAAATGTGGAAAATAAATTTGAATGTCCTGAATTTTTTTTTAAAAAAATAATTTTTTATTCTAAAATTTTAATATTTTGAAAAAATTGATTCTGATTAGAAGTGTCCTCTTTGTAATATATGATATTATCATGTAGGATTTATGACCTAACTCGCTAAAAATATTTACCCAGAATTTCTTTGGGATTCATATAAAGTGAATTCTAGTTTAAAATTACTTCAATATGTAATGTTTAAGGGAAATTTCATACAGTGTTAAAGGTAAATAAAATATTTGAGCCCTTATTACTGATTATAGTATGTTTACTAGGATCTATTTTCTTACTCTGAAGTTTGAAGTTTTTAAGAGGTTTTTTGATCTTGTCAAAAATATAAATAACCTACATATGTTCACCAGTCAAATTAGTCATATTAGAGAATTCTTAAATTCCCCTTTTCAAACTATTTCTAGTGAAAAAGGTATAACTCATAATTTCTTATTTCCCAAAATTACACCATAGAACAATATAGTTGAAAGAATAAATAAAACCCTATATAAAATTTATAGGAACTATTTTTGGGTGGGAGTTATAAGTACCTCTTATTATACTATAAATTATGTTTTATTTTTCTATATTTTAATTAAAATACCTTTTTAATTAATCAATGGTAGAGAAAACATTTTAATTACTTCAATGTTTTTGTATGTAACATTTTCATTTTGAATACTAAATATAATATATATAAATTTCATTTGAATGATGAATAAATTATTTTCATAGTTATTATACTACAAATAAAAAATATCATATTTTCAAATAATAGACACAATCCATTGAATAAATTGTACATTTCATGTTTGATGGGGCCTATCCATATGCATAGTTTAAACATACATTTTATGAAAATAATACACAATATGTACTTGAAACCCATTATGTGTTACTTTTAGATTTTAAAACACACCCATCAGATGTCATTTAACATGGAGCTGGAATAAAAAATATATGCTACTAGAATATAGAATAAGGGATGTTATTTAACTGGTCATTAAAGAATAACATTCCATTTTCCCTAGAAACTCGATGCTTTTACAAAATATTCTAGTTATAATATCTTTAATGAAGCATATCTACTAGTTAGAACTAGAAGTTACATTAGAAATGTATATAGGAATCTTGAATTCTTACCAAAATTTGAATTTATAATGTAAGATGAGGCCAGTAGTGTTGAGAGTTAGATAATTTTTAATTTGAAATAGATTATTCAATTTAATCAGAACAACATTTGGACATCGATTTATAACCCTAGTGATCTTCCGGTTATAGGAGAAAAATGGGTATTCCAGAATAAGGGCATTGAAACTAGATTTATTATTTAGAAACATGTTATTTTAGTAGATATGGGTTATAATTAGAAAGTAGTAATAGATTATGGAAATTTTTTACACCAGTTTATAGATTTTAAGTCTATCATGATTCTATTACTCATTCATCTCATTTTAATTATAATCTATTTAAAATGTTTATAAAGGGTTATTTCCTTAATGGTTATGTTAAAGTTTAATTTTATACTAAAAACCACATGGATTTATTGAAAAAAATTTCTACAACATGTATTTAAACATACCAAAGAAAACTAAAAACATAAAGAGGCATTGGGGGCCAGATATAATAAATTTTTCATGTTTGAATATCAATTTTTTTTAAAGAAATTGAAAACGAAAATACTTTTATCAAAATTTTTTTAATGAAACCATTGATGAATATATATAGATGACATAATTTGTGTTTTATCCAAAAAACAACTGGAAGATAATGTTTTTGATCTTATTCAAAGTAAATTTGAGATGTGTGTGACATAATTACTTTCTTGGATTCCAAATAACTCTGTGATAGAATGGAACTAACTTTACTCAACTTAAATAAATTAGAAATTTACTTAATAGTTTTCATTTTAATAATTCCCTTAGTATCTATACTCTAATATTCACCACTTTTAAAAATTATCTTTATGAATACAAGAAACCAGTTGATCATCAATTATTTAGAGGGATAATTGGATGTTTAATTAAATTTATGTGCATTCAACCGTACATTAGGTACTCTATATTCTATTGTGATAGGTTGTAATTCAATAATAAGGAATCCTATCTTTAGTTTGTTAAATGGATATTTCACTACCTTAGAAGAAACATTTATGTTATATTGTTTTTGTCCTTTTAAATAGAGTTTATTCTTAATGGTAATTTAGATATAGAATTTAGTATTTTCATAATGAATTGAAAAGGACCATTAAAAACCTTTCACTTTCTTATAGAATCTTTTGTATCATTGTATAATAAGTAATCAAATTCTATTTCACTTTCCTGTACTAAAGAAAAATATATTTCATTTGACTGTTTTTTCACACAATTGTTTTGGATGTAGAATAAAAACATATATTTTAGTCTAAGTTCCACTCAAACTATGATTCGTTTTTATGAAAAGAGTGTTATTTTTTCTAAGAACCCCACACTGTAGGTTACAGGCACAATGAAAGCGCGTCATGGGTCTTGCTTATTTTTTTTCAATGATCAATGATTAATAAAATATTTTACATAATTTTGAATGTCATTATCAATGTAATTAAATCAAAGAATATATACAAGGGATAAAACACTAGAACCAGAGAGAGGATCATCACATAATATTTATAACTAATTTAATTAATTAAAAATTACCATTTTGGAAATCATTCTTTGTTGATGGATCTAAAAAAGATATGTTTTGTACAATTGTTTATTTTTATGAATAAAAGTAGATTCCCTCTAGTTGTGATTTAAATGTGATCTAAAAATATTCGAATGTCTCTATAGGAATCTATGGGTGCTGGTATGGAAGATCCTATCACTTGAGTCATCCACCTTATATCACCACGAGAATTACTTCTAATGTATTCTCCTTAATAAATCTTAACATGTGGGTGGGAGGTATAGGAATAACACAATCTATTCTTGGGAGTGTTCTTGGAGAATGGAGGTATATAGGTATTCAGAGGATTCTCCAAATTTGGTTTGCACAAACAAAAAATGAATTCGATCTCTTTGAAAATACTATAATTGGGTTTATATATCTATAGTGTTAAAATAAAATTACTAAAAAAGTGACCTATATTTTGTATTTAATACCCGTGGAACCTCATATTAAATAATAATATTATTATTATTATTTATTAACAAGATCTTAACCTGATTATTTATTTAAATATTTTTTAATCAAATAATAATCAACATTTATTATTTCTAAATAGGACATTAAACTCAGTCCTCCATTCCTTAAAAATATTTATCGATCCTTGAATAATGACTATTTATTTGTTAAATAATTATCAATACATTATTCTCCAAAAAATTAAAAAATATTATATTAAAAAAATAGAAAATAAATATTTATTAAATATTCTACTCACATTATATTCTCTCAAATGGCTGGTGATAAAATATATGTGATCAAGAAGAAAAGATTAATTATTAAAATATTTGAATGAATAATATTTGTTCATATTTTTTAATAATAAATAATAATATATCATTAAATCAAGATTTTTGATAGACTTATTGTGTGACCCTCTAGGCCTCTTTCTTAGTGGCATTGGGCGAAGCAGCCTAATGTCCAAGGTTGGCATTTAGCAACGTGAAAATACACCCATAGAGAAAGAAGGTACTTCCATAATGACATAACACCTTATATGGATGCTAAATGTGTAATAAAATCCCTTTATCACAATATATAAAACAAATCAGGTTGCATACCTATTCCATCAACCTATGTACTCAGTGTCTCTTTCTTTGACTTCCTAGAAATTGAAATTTCCTATAGAACACCATGTCTATGGATTTATTTATTCTATATAACTTCTATAAATGGTCCTCAGATATCAAATTTTATTAAACAATTTAAGGGAAAAATACTTTCTCACATTATTATTTAATTCAATATTACCCATGTTGTACTCAACTTATCCTACCTCAACACAAACATTTATCATCCCAGTTTTCCTCAATACATCAAAGTGAACGACTCATAATAATCATTACTAATAATATTTAAGTTTGATTATAAATACCCACATCTTCAGATAGGAACATATAATGAAACATATAAATGTGTATTTCTTACAGATGTGTCTTGTTCTCATAATATCTTATACTAGATATTACATTGGGCGTACAACCTAAAAAGGTGCCTCAAAGTCCTATAATTCTCCACCAATGATATCCAATATCATTTTTGTACCTTAAATGATACCATCCAATTGTATAACATATATTTATGAATAGTGTCATAACACTTCCAGGTTCTCACCATAGTCGAGAATTCCAACAACCTTATAGTATGATAACTAATAGTGGGACGTTATCACATACTATGTTACACAGATGAATAATCCTGATGTGATAATAATTTTATTAATATTCAAAAATATGAATACATGTTATCATAAAGTACATAGAAGTTAGTTTTAGGGAACCAAATGCAACACACACATCATTCATGAGCTACCCAGATAGATATAAGACACAACATCTATTTGAACTATCTATAAAATATTGATATTATTCTCAAGTTTATCAAAAATTAATATTATCTTGCAAAATTTTCACAAAAAAAATTAAACATTGATGTAATTGAATATATTAATCAGAATTTTTAAATGATCAATGCTAAATTATATTAAATTCTTCTTCTTTTTAAAAATCTCCATAAATTAACAAAAATTTTGAGAAAGGAGAACATTATTTATTTTCAACGATACTAACTTTTTATATAAGAACTTTATATTTTCTAAAGTATATTTGGTTGAGTAAAAATGAAATTTCATATTTTCATAATCCAAAAGTACCCCTAATTGAAAATATATAGCTCATATATATTAATGAAAATTAACTTCTTTGAGGAATCATTTTTATAAGTATTTTAAGAACCCACATAGGTTAAAATTAATATTATATTTTTTGAATTTAATGGTTGATTTTTTGAAGTTAATCTTATGTTTATTAAATTTACTTTTTTGAATGTTTCAATATTTTAACTTATTCATTAAATAAGGATGAGTGGGTTTTTCAAACAATAATATAGATATTAATATTTTTAGAAGGTTTGGAAAAAATAAAAATACAACATCTAGACTATATTCATTATATAAGATCATCCTTGGTACTCAAAGATAAAATTCCCAAATGTTATTTTTTCATTTAACATAACTCCAATTTTTTTCTATTTATCATTCCTTATTTATTTTAATTCCCAAATCTAATGATTTTTTTTTAATTTATGATAAATTGGATGGTATGGAACCACCCTAGGTGGATATCTTAGAAGAATATGTCAATAAGTTTTAAGTTACGAAATATGAGTCTACTCTTATGATCTTAGTATATTTATCAACAAGGAGTAAATTTCATAGATTTAATAAGAATTTATTTTATTTTATTCATTCTTACAAGCATTTACTTCTTTATATGTTGTTAATTTTTTATCAATGGATATTTGTTTTTTTATTTTACAAAATCACAATGGGGGAGAGTATATAAATGATTATATGATTGATAGTTTTCCCTTTTGTTAAGAAAACTTTGGTCATGATAATATTTTTTAATTATTTTACTTTGTTTTAATGTTGGTTACTTTTTTATTCAAAGGGTTATGGTTTTTGTTATGAGGGAGGTGTTTTTACTAACCCTGTGTGTTTCTTAAAGGGGATATATTTTATCCAGGTTTTTATATCTAGTGTGAGATTTTACGAATATTATACTAATTTCCCCTTTTTAATTTATATCAAACATACCTTTTAATTTGTGCATTTTTTTCCCCAAAAACTAGGATATTTTTGAGTCAAATGATTCTTCTTCATTCCTTTTTATAAAATTCACAATACACATCATTTTGGTTAATACTAACATAAGGATGTTATAATACCCATTTTTATATAAACTTAACATTCAATTATAAATTCGGAGTAATTAAAGAGATCATGATAATTTCCATAGAATCATGAATTTATGATAAAATGATTTCATTGGAGGATAGAGTCACTAATAATTTTGTTAATGTCATTGCAACTAAACCAAAAGATATCAGAATATGGACATTGATGTATTTTCAATGATGCTTACAAATTTGAGTGAGGATTTAGATTAATACAAGATACTATTTAACTTATAATCATGTTGAAGTATAAACTATACTATTTATTATAGTAGTTATAAATATATTTTTCTTATAGTTTTTATTTCCTATAGCTATTGTTTTGAAGGTTTTATTGTAAAACTCCACATTCCTAAATAAATTTCGTTTTCTGATACTATAAGTTTTTAGTGTTCCCAGGTAATGGAAAGTGTTTTCTTTTAAAACTCATGTTTGATGAATTTTTTAGTTGAAAGGTTTTCTATAAATTACCTAATTGAAGTGGATAATAGGGGAAAAGATATATACAAATAATTCTTTCACTGTGGGTGTCTTAGTGTGTACTTGTATCTTATCACCACAGATAGAAAACAATTTATGATAAAGGATTTTATTATCCAACCATTTGTTGGTGAAGTTCCATGGGAAGAACTTATATCCCTTAGGTATGGGTACTGACCATCCTACCACTTTGGGATTAAACAAAATAATTTTTTGAATGTAATTTTTTGGTAAATAATATTACTATAGAATTTTCTGACTATTTTATTAAACTATATATTTTTTCCTACTTGAAATATTTTTTTATTTTTTGATTATATTGTTTTAATTGGTTATGTTTATTTTACCTTCTATAGTACATTTTCTATTATGATTATTAATTTTTCTTGTAATGATTTTAGTTTTCATAAATTTTATCATCCAATAAAGTTACTATTTGAGTAGGTAATAATCATTAATCTAATATTTCAAACTTTAAATCACCCCTATTGAAGATTCAATACATATAACTATTGAAAAATACCCTCTAATTTTTGTATGTTCTAGAAGTTATACTTGTTTCCATTCATTTGTTGAGAAAAACTACTTTCCAAGTACCAAGTGTCTCATCTACTAGTAAATATACTTTTCTATTGGAAATAGTAGGGATAAAGGTTTTATTTTTAAACCTTATTGGGTCCGTTTATGTTATAAAAAAACTTTTAGAACATACATTTTGTTAACCCTATTGTATTGAAAATATTCTAGTTTTTTAAAAATACAAGACGTTTTTGGTTTCATGGATTGAATATATTTAAAAAAACAATGTTTCTTACAATGACTTCCCCCTTGAGACTTATTGAAAAGGGGTGAAATTTTTATAATGAAATAATTTTTTAAAAAATATGTCTTTTTAAAAGTAAAAACAATTCTAAAAAATGTTTCAGATCATTTCAACTGTCTTATGAGCTAATAAAATTTTTCCCTATTAGAATTAAAATTCGATAAAAACTTCTTCAAACTACTAAATTTAGAATTTTGATTCACAAGTAATTCTAATCATTTTTATTTGAAATATAAAAAGATTTATCATCTATCTAAGAATTAATTTTAGATAATCAACCCAATGATTTATGTGGACCTTCTTTAGTCTAATAACAGTCCTTATACATCATTTTTATTTTCTTATATTGGTTAGTCAAATATCTAGAGATTTATTTAAATGACAAAGGATCATCCCCATCTTAATACAAATAAAAAGTGAAGGTATAATATATTGGGAAATTGAGAATAGAATTAGGGGTTATTATCACAAAGTCCTTCTCTAGTATCCCCTTGAGTTTGTAGTGATGATAAAAATTACCCATGAATACATCCTTCAATAGGCCATGAATTTTAGACTAGCAACGAGGGTATAACATTCATGAAAATAGGTGGCATTTCCCTTAATATATAAATTTAGGGAAATGATATAAGATGAGATATATCAATCAAAACAATTTAATATATAATAAAAAAATAATCCTAATACATAAATACAATCTTATAAAAAATTGAAACAACTGGTAATATAAAAAATAAAACTAGGCAAGGACCATAAACTCTAATAGATCATGAACAAACAATTCCATCTTTTAATTCCTATCTCAATCACCAACCAGCTTCAATATAAATAAAAATAGTTTATATAGACTAGGGGTGATAATAAATGTATACTCAATAGGATCCTCCTCTAAACCACCTGTGAAAATGTGATAGAATAATATTAAATCCTAGTAAACAACAAAATGAAACAAACTAATTACCCAAACTGATAAAACTATATCTCATTATCAACAGGGATCACTATAAAATTAAAAATTCAAATTCAACATATTCATATAAAAAAATATGCATAACAAGGGAACCCGACATTCCCTTTCCCACTAGTTTGTCTCTACAAATATCCAACAAAATATTCTCTATGCTATAATCCCTTCCATAAGTCATCATACACCGCATGCCTAAAAATAAAAACTATACAATTGTTTCATCTTTAATAGAATGCAACTCATCAAAACCTCATCATAATCACATCTATAACAATTTAGTATGTGTGAAAGCCACTAAATACCTTGTACCATGCACTATATATTAAACCACAACAACTTGCGCATTTAAAAATGTAAGAAAATATATTTACTTCAACTAGAATACATGTATGTTCTTTATCATCAAGCCACTATAGCATATACCCCAATGTATGGTAAATATTTTATTCATCCCAACCCATGTTGAACCACACCTTGTACCTTAATCCATCACAACTTCAATATTCCTACTCATACAATTAATTATAAATAGATTTTGTAAGTGGGAGGATCCAACCATTCATTCCCTCACCTACCCAGATGTTGGGGGAAAATCCCAAAACATAAAACATTTGGGTGTCATATGAACACAAGACTTGGGTTATGGAGCTATAAAATCACAAAATATAATGATAGATCCTGAAAAACTAAACTAAGTGAAATAATAATTTCATAGACTCAACTATAGATATCATCCTAAGTGACAAAATAATAACACTAAATGGTTCTAGGAACTAGATATCATATAAGAACACAAGAATCCATATTCAACATTATTAGTCATATAAATTTATTAAATTTTAATCTCTAATAATTCATTAACCCCATTAAATATTCTAATCAAATAATTTCATTTCATCACAAGTCATGAATCTTTTATAATTCACATTTCATTCCAGATTCCATTACCTTATCTGATTGCATTCATTACAACCATTACGTGGATTTTATTTATAATTTATATCCACCTTCAACACTGATCCCACAAGTTCAATTATAAATCTTTTATCATTATATATACCTTGACCAAAAATTTCACTAAGATAATGTAATCATTGTGCATTGACCAACTATAATAAGCAATGTGAATTCATAGAAAACAATCATCATAGAAATTATCCATAAAGGGGAAAATACATTGGGAAAGTCTTATTTTTTGCCCTAACCAAGAAACACATAAAAAATATCATCAAAATCAATTGAAAAGAGGAAAGTCTTACCTAAAACTATACTATTTACCCATATCAATGTATATGAAATTGGAAATACCCGCTCTAAACATGCATCATATATCCCAACCAAACAAAGTCCTTCTTATCAAATAAAATAAAATCTCCACAAACCTAGAGCATATATACATGGTAGAAAAAGGTATTTTCTGCACAATAAACTTAAGGTGAAACAAAGGCTATAACACCAATCACACAATCTTGACAAAGATGTAATAATCAAAAGATTAGGCTCATAACATCCCCAAACAGATTAAATCCCGTAAAAACATTTTTAATTGCCCTCTAAAATTAACTAATTCATTATGAATAGGTTTTATTGAAAATAATATTATGAAAAACATCTCTCAATCTCTATGATTCAATAATACACTTTCTTTAGACACCACTTTCATGTTAATAAATTCTCAAGGAACAATGATAAATAATTTTACATGAATCCTTCATTATTTACTATTTCTTACTATATTTACATTGTTAACCAATTTAAATAATATCATCAATTCAAGGAATAATATATGAATCACAATAATCAATTTAGTTCTATCTATAAAAAAATCAATAGGCATGTAATCATAGCATAAAATATGTATGATCACTATAACCCATCAAAATTTTATTTGGCCTTACATTTTCAGATTATTATATTAATTTGGTTGATTCTACTATTAAACAAAGAATCTTAAGTATGTTAATACCACACTATCATATAAAATAAGTATAATTCTTGAATCCCATACACTAACCAATGCATTGATGACTACTATAAAATCACAAAATAGAGAAGAGGTGATCTTGATGGCTGGATCACATGAAGGGATCCCAATAAATGTGTAACATGGACACAATAATTAGTTACTCACCACAAGATCATCAAACAAACAAATCCTTCTTCCACTACCATCTCTAGTTGAAATTAGAAAATAAAACAAAAGGAAAAATTTAAAACCTCATCTTATATAGAGTAATTATTGACCTTCCAAAGTGAAGGATTAAAATTCCGGAAAGGGTGCTCAAAAATCTTAAAAAATGCACCTCTGATCATTGATGGTTTGGGAGGAAATGGTGGGATATAAGGTAAATCCTGGGAATTTATATATTTATACCTGGATGAAAAAAACATGGTTATGGTGCAATATGTTGTATCCATTCCATGATTTTCCAAAAAAATACCGAATCACTACACGATAGCTATTATGATGCCATGATAGATCAACATCCATAGAAGAACTAGAATCCATGACTCAAATACCCATAAATATCACCCCTCTTAAACATGGTCAACATATCTAATCATATTCAATAATAGAAGCGCTACATCATGCCCCCTAAAACCATTCCATGATATTACTTAAGATATAATAACCATGAACCCAACATCTTGGGTATGTTCTAGGATTAACATAGTCATGGTATAAATATCATCCATTGAAAACTTTAATACTACCATAATCATTTCATTATGTGAATAAAATTTTTGGATATGACTTGGTAGACTACAGAACTACGTGTCATCTATAGATAATCAATCACACTACAGACCATATGGTAAGACTATGACCTACCTTTCTTAACTAGAATTTAATTTTAATCCCCATACAATCTTACTCAAGACTTCTATCAACATATATAATGCCAAATACATTCAAATTAATGGAATTTCGAAGTATGTATCATTAAATTGAATACATATTAAACAATAATCATCCTCGTGATTTAACAAAAACATTGGAAGGAAATAAAAGGGTAAAAAACACCACATTAGATACGTATCAAAGATTTATATATAATATGAACACAACCAAAAAATTAAAGGAACAATTAAAAAACATGCAAACCAACTACCACCAGATAAATTAATTGGGTAACATATAAAATCTCAATAAAAATAAAACATAATGAACTAGTATTATCAATAACTCATCTTAAACACCTAATCCTGCGTGAAATCCTCCAAGTCATCTAGCTACAACATGATAAGAACCAAATGAATAACATGTCTATACAACACCTTCTATTGATGGTATTGAATATCAATAGTAAGTTACTTAAAGGTCACATCATCTTAAAATTGTTTCTTTTCCTAGTTAGTAACATGGAAATGAACATGAAGATACAAATAATTTATGATTCATGAAATAAATAATTAATATAGGTTATATGTGGAGGAATTTCTAACAGTTATGAAATAACTCCGACATTTTCAAAAATCATAAAAGTTATACAAAATTGGTGAGGAATATTACTCTCATTACCAACCTACAATTACCATAATGATTATATATCTTTATGAACTCATGATCACCAACATAGAACTCCAAAGGCATACTCCTTGGATCAAAAAAGAACTTATGATGAACTTTTTTTCCTTCAGTCATTCACAAATTACATGAATATTATTTATTCTGATCTAAACCAGTTCTGGACCGAGAATTGCTGACTCCTGACCTAAACTCTACAAAATGATGATTATAAGGGTTGTCCATATATTTATTCGAATGTGTCTATACAAATTTTAGATTGATTGTTTGAATCATAAATTAAATTTTCCAAGGGTAGGTGCCCCACCCATGAACATCCATAATTTAGAGCACATGTGCACAACTTCTATTCCAGAGTATGGATAATCTATTATATTTTACCTTCCATATATGAATTAAAAAAGTTTTTAATGCATAGTTAAGATACAAAATAACTCTATAGTCTTCTATACTCCCTATAGGTGATATATGAAAAAATGATTAGATATGATCATCTTTAGAACTCATTGAATCCTCACCTCATCATATAGAAACTACCTAAAAATAACCTCCACTAATCTCAACTCCTTAATCACTATTTAGTAAGATAATATTTTCAATTTGTACATGATCACCAATATATCTTGAAAACCTCTGTGTAATTGAGGAAAAATGTCAAACAATTCCGTCAATATGTCCTCTAACTTACATTGGGGAATATTGAGCATCCTAAGAAAACCACCCGGAACATGATTCTGAACCTTAAACCCATAGAAAACAAAACATCAAGAGAAAAACTTTACAACTAATGTCTCTATGATAGACCCCCAAAACTAACCTATCAAGGCATGATACATCTTATCCACACTAGGATGTACCACTAAAGGTTAACTACAGAACTCGCAAACGACCTTGTCATGTGTCACTATAGAAATCCAGATACTCTCCTAAAATAATGCTTTATGATGGACATACTTAGACCATCCTTCATCGGAATCAACAGAAACAACTCGATATTTCAAAATTCCACCTTGGAATACCACAATAGAGATACATTCATATGTTATTTTAAAGATTACTACACTTTCACTGTAAGAGACACCCTCTTCCCTCAACTACTCTTATATCAAGGTGTATCATTAATAGACAATATAACACCAATAAAGAACAATTAGTATCATAAAAAACAACTCCAGGTGAATTCATACTCAAATAATCATCGATGATATTCCCTTACCCCAGTGTATAAGAAATTTCTATGTTTTAATCCTATAAGAATTCCACCTACCAATGCTATTTAACATTCAAATAAAATTGGGAGATGATATACCTCAATATTTAATGATCCATGAATAAAAAAAGTTCTCACTAATGAGATAGTTTCACCAAAAATTCAATGAAAACACGACTGTATAAAGGTTAAGATGATGTGTGGTGTAGTTACATTCATGAGTTCATAACTTCAGTGACCCATAAGAGATAGCCACTCTATATTGTATCAAAAAACTAACCGATCCAAGAAATGAGGCATCACAATAATCCTCAAAGATAAAAAATTCCTCTAGAAAATGATAAAAGGGGAACTAATCATTTCTATACAAAATACTCAAATCCATCCTAGAAATGGTAATTCCATATGGAATATTGATCCTTTATTGTCAAAGTTATTAGCGGGGTTATAATTTTATATAATTATAGTATAAAAATATAGTAATAACTAGAATGAATAATGAATTTATACCCCTATAAAACATTCATTGGGGTTACCTAAGAAACAATGACTTCAATCATTAAAAGATCCACAACTAATCTATGTTGTGATATATCTTTTAATAATAAATAAACCGAAAAAGCCCAAAAAATTCACTTTGAAAGTTGTTTTTAGAATAGATCAGGTATGATCTTTATGGTACTCCCTAGACACCATTTATGTGATAATGTCATTGACAAAAACTACCCTGAACTGATCCAAAATTATTAGAACACATAATTCATCAGTTACATGAACACAACTGGAGCATTAATAACACCAAATGGAATTAATAAACTCGTAATTCTCATATGATATCTGAAAGTAGTTTTTAGAATATCTTCATCATTCACCTGCATCAGATGATATCCTTAATAAAAATTGATCAATAATAATAATATATCTCCATCTATCCAATCGAATAAATCATCAATACATAGAAGTGAATAATTATTCTTTACTTTCACCCAATTAATATGATTATAATCAATACAAAAATGAATACCAATGATTTCCTTCTTCATAAAAAGAACCAGAACACTCCAAGGAAATACACTATGATGAATAAATGATCAAAATAGAATATTATCATTCTGAATATGTATCTCCTGCAATATATAATGTTCCATATTATTCAAGGAAATTTTATATCATAAAAACACCTGAATTCAACTCCATCCCAAATTTGATCTCATATTGAGGGGGTAACACCAAAACCTCTTCCATAATGACATCATAGTTCTATTCTAAAACCCTGGGTAAAACCACAATGTAATACACTATTTTACTAATCACCAGATGGACCATCATGTATAACAAGAAATATACCTTCCTATGACCCATCATAGTGACTCACTCGCAAAAACAAAAACTTCATGCTCTTTGTCCATGTCATAAAAAATAAACCACCTACTAAAACAATACAAAATATCCTTTAACTCATATAACTAGTCTCTACTGAGGATGAACTCGTATAGACTTATCCAATAATATAACAAATCTCCTAAATAGAGAATCTTCCCTAGAATCACCTCATAATATCTGCATACATAATACACTATACTTAGATCTCTAACTAGCATTGTCAATTTAAAGGCCCTTAAATTATATCCAACTCAATTATTAAGGCATGGAATAGGTCAGGTGAAATGAAAGAATGTGTATCTCTTTAATAAATCAATTTATATACCCAGTTATGATATAAGTTGCTAATACCTTACACAGTTTCTACCTCTCATGGAATTGGAAACACTAAGGCGTGCATCTAACCTTGTCCAAATCCCCAACCTCTCTACTGATGACAGAGACCTCATCTACATACATGATCTATATTATATCCTTATAGATTAGGGGTATCACAAATCTCTCCTATTTCCACCTTATCTCCTCAATGTTGGTCAAATATCGATGTTATTTTTTAGTATTGATACCTAAGAGGATACTCTATAATGGATAACCCTGCTGAATCCTAGATAAGATTTTTCACTCAAGAATCCAATGATTATTATTCCCCCATATAAAAGAAACCACACTTGATTCATGAGTAGGGGATAAAAAACATCCAACCCTAGTGAAATGGGATTAAAAAGGCTAAAACTAAATCTATACTATATGAATCTTATACTGACCAAGAAACTGATAGCTTCTAGACATATATCTACATGATATATATTATTGTTGATTCCTCTCCTATAAGTATTTTTTAAGTCATCACCCTATCAATAATATATACCTTTATCAAGAACTTTAGATATATAGACAACATGAATAAGTTGACGCAGTTCTTAATATCTAGATGAAAATACACCTAAAAATGCCTCAACTTTGAATACCCATATAGAAAAGACCCAAAGAGTAATACCAGAGGATCCTATATTAGATATTGAACTAATACATGCAATAATTCAACCAGTGGAGAGTCAAAATATACTACCTACAAGACACCCTTATGGTTAATGAAAGAAGATCCACCTAGAGCTGACCATGAATCTTGTCCCATTAAATATCTAACTCTTCATGATAATTGATGAATAAGAATGAAAAATGTCAAGTTTCCTTGCATAAAATATTAATAACCAATGAAACCCAGTGCTTCATTTGATAACATATGAAACTAATGGAAATCTTCACCTTCTTCTACTAAACAATTATCTTTGGTTCTGAAATAGATCCCTCTTACTTCTTTATATCCTAACATTGAAATTATTAAAGATTTTTCCTCCAAGAATATTAAAAAATGATCTCAAAGCTATTGAATTATACTGGCACATATTACTAAAAATCATATTAACGAACCTAACATAGACATTTTCCTTGATCCAATAAAATAAATTAACAATTTTTAAGTACTCCATAAACATAGAATATAGATTTTTTATCAAAATATAATTAAGGTTCTACCTAATTAATATTATCTACCAAATTTAAACACAAGAACAAACTATCATGATTCATGATCCTTAAAAATGTCTCTACCCCATAATCATCATCAATTTTTTTAGTGTATTTAATAAACATAAATATTATTTCTTAAAATCATAGGGGGACCTAAAATACTATGTCATAACTGATCTCCATTGCTTATAACACATGATAAGAATACCTGGTGCTATTTCTCTACGAAAAAAAGTACTAATAGTTCTTATCCTTATGCACCATCATATCTCTCAACCATAATTTCTATTTACACAATTTAATGACCCAAATACATTGGTACCCCTTCTTTTTCCAATAGTGAGAATGATGATTATCCCTAATTCCCACCCCTAATAGGCCATGAGTTTTATATTATCACAAAGGGTATAAAATTCATAAAAATATGATACATTACCCTCGAAAAATAAATTTTAGTGATAGATATTTGATTCAATCCACCAATTAAAACCATCACATAAAAAATAGATAAAACATCCCAAAACATAAAAATAATGTCTTATAAAATGGAAAGAAGTGAAAATACAAAAAAGGCCAAGGAAGTGATCATGAAATCCAATAGCCCTTGAATAACCACTATAATCTTGTAATGCCCAACTAAATCACCAATCTACTCCAATATTCTAACAAATAGATTATATAAATCCATAAATATATGGGGTGATAAAACAAGTATACTCAATTGGATATTCCCCAAAAACTAAACATGAAAGAAGAATATTAAATCCTTGTAAACAAATAAATGAAAAAAACTCATCAACTAAATAGGTAAAACTATATCGAATAATTACCAAGTATATCTCAACATGTAATACATATAATTAAGAATGTTTATATTAACACAATATATATAAAAAAGGTAGACTCCATCCAAATCCCCACCATTTTTTCAGTATCAAAACCTAATTACAAATTTCATATGATATAATTTGTTCTATAAGTCATCCTGATCTCTTTGTATATATATCACAAACATATAATTATCTCATTATACAAACCATACAGCTCATGAAAACCTCATCATCTTCACATCATAGACAAGTAGAAAGTTTTAAAGCCATTAAAATTTTTGTACTATAAGGAACTAAATTCCACACATGTACGCCTATAGAAAACCACATTCCCTACACCCAGAATACATGTATGTGTTACAACTTCATATTTCCATACACTACTATCACATGTATGATAAATCAGGGGGCCATCACAACCTGTGTAGAAACATACCCTATAAATTAATCAATAACATACTTCATCAGATCCCAAATATGCTTATTCATAATACTACACCTAAAGGGATATCAGGGAAGTGAGAGGAGTTATCTATCCATTCCCTCACCAACCTGGATGTTAAAAAAACACACAAAACATAAAAAATATGGGAATCAGTTCCCACTCTACCTAGGTAGTGGAAAATATGGAATCATAAAATAATAAGATATTATATGCATAACCACATGAAGGGAAACAACCTAACTATAGACATAGCTACATCTATCATTTCACATGACACTCAATAACCACCATAAAGGACTAGGAACAAGATCTCATATAATCACACAAGCATCCAAACTCAATATCAATAATCATCTTAATTTTGTAATTAGAAAAAAACAATCATTCAATAATATTATTAAAAATTATTTCTTAATCATTATACTTCATTACAATCCATCATACATTACAATTCACATTACAATTTTTATATTATATTCCACACTCTTAGTTAATCTATTAAAACCATACCATGGTTTTTATTTATAATTTAAAACAACCATTAACACCCATACCCTGATTTTATTTATAATTCATTCAGGATTCCATATCATGGGTATTCTAGGACTCAACTAGATATACCATTATAATAATTCACTCATAGTACATTGACCAACTACAATAGCAAGTTGAAATTCACAACAACCAATAATAAAGAGAACCAACCATAAAATAAAAAATCAAATGGAAAAGTCCCACTCTTAATGTAAAATAAATAAATAAAAAATCCCATCAGAATCATATAAAAACTATAAATCCTTACCCCTAAGCTATGCAATCTACCCATCTATGAAAATATGAGATAAGAAATCCCCACCCTCAAATTGTGCTATCAATTCTAGCCATAAAAAATCACACCAAACAAATATTTTAAACGATTTACCATCTTGTTGAAAATATACATGGAATAGAAATATTTTAAGGACAATAAAAACTAGTGATATAACAACATGAAAAAGAGTCTAGAATTAACATGAAAAAATTGAAAGGTTAGGCTCAGAACTACCCAAAAATAATAATTTATGGAAACTAGATTTTTTATCACTATATTGAATGAACAGATTCATTTTTCATTGGGCTCGAAAATAATAATTCTACAAACAATATATATCAATGACTATAATTCCACTTTAGAATTTCTTCACACATGAATTTTATATTTATATTTTTTTGAGGAAGAATAATAATTAATTTCACATGGTACATTAATTTTTTACCCTTTCAAACCATATTTATGTTATTAACTAATTTAAATCATATAATACATTTCAGGGAAAAATAATAATCATATCAATAAATTTCACACTATATAGAAAATATCAAATGGAATCCAATCATAGCATGAACCACATGCGATCACCACATCACATTATATATTTTATTATTCCACTGATTTTTAAATTATTTTTTTCATTAGATTTATTCTACCATTAACTAAATAATATAAAATATGTTGATACCAAACTTTTGGATAAAATAAAAATAAATAATGAATCCCCTATATCAACTACTGTTTTTATAATCGATGCATAAACAAAATGTGAAGAAGAGGAGATATCAATGCCAAAATTACACGAAGGGGACCCCATATATCTAAAACATAGTCATAACCATCAAGTTCCCACCAAAAAACCTCCCAAATGAATTTCTCTCATAGAAAAAACCATACATTAGGTAATATAGAAAGGAATAAAGTAGGAAAAAAGGGAATAACTCGCCTCAAATGGAACAATTTATGATATTATTACGGTAAGGATAAAAATTTTTCGAAGGGGGTTCAAAAGTCTCAAATAATACACCATTAATAACCATAAGGTTGAGTGTAAATGAAGCGATCTAAGAGAAATATAGAGGACTACCAGATTTATTCTAGGGTTGAAAACCACATGGTCAGGTTGTGAAATTTCATCACTATACCAAGATTTTCTAAGAAAATACTGAATCATTTCATGTAAACAATTAATATATAATAATAGTTTAATATCCACTAATGTTTTGGAATGAATGTCGTTAATACCAATGTATCTCACCACTCTCAAAATCAGTAAAAGAATCTAATAAGATTCAATAAAAGAGTCATTTCATGAAAAATAACACTATGATGGTACATCATCTATGATAGAAGAGAAAAAAACAATACTATAGGACATGTACCACAATGAAAATGCCTAAAAGACCAATATCATCCATATATTACTTCACTGTTTCATAGAACACATCAATATAGGAATAACCGTACAAGACACAACATACCTAAATACAACACTACTTGTCATATGTATTGATGCCCTCATGCTGCGACCACACAGTTATGTCCTGAAATACCTTTCTCAGCTAAAATCTCAAATCAAACACCACCATTTATTCCTTAAGACACTCCATAGTATCTCCAACACCCAAAACATGAAATTTAATGGGTCAATGTGGTTTAGAACTTTATAGTCAGCTTCATATAAGTCACATCTCATTTTTTTATATATTTACTATAGAATGTGGTAATTTTCTTGAATTTATATCTGTCCAATCCACTGCTATATTTGGAATATAGATTTTTAATAACACTCTACATATCTATTGTATCTATAAATTTTTATTTCATTTTCCCATTGAAGATTTTAATATTCCTTTTCCTTATTTTTGATTATTTGATAGAATAGTTTAATCTGACCAAACAACTTACATACATAGAGGATAATATCTGATGGGGATCTCTCATATTTACCTTTTAAATTTTTTTGATGATAATTTCAAAAGCCCTTTAACTAAATTCTACACATTCAACTTGTAATTTGAGCATGATCTCTTTTACACACATTAAAACATCAAATATCTAAATAGTGTATATACTTTCTATTTGTAGTAGTAATCTTTGAATTTTTAAATCTAGAAGTTTAATCAGCATAAGTTGTGGTAATAACAACTCTATTAATTATCTATTCCTTCCAAAAATATCTTTTCAACTAATTCTCATATTTCATGAGAGTTAAAATTATTTCATCAATAGTAATCTTCCTCGGATGCTTAGTATCATCAATAATAGTCCATTTGGATTCCCATTCCATAAAAAATTTCTTTAATCTTTTAGAAATGTTGTTCACATGGAATTTGCATTTTTATAGGAGATTTTAGCGAATATAGATTTACTATATTACCCGATTTTCAAATCTATTTAGGAAAATAATTTAATTTTTTATTTCAAAGTGTTTTTTTATAATAGAATTCATGAGTTTCGAAAATTTAAATTAAAAAATATAATTCTTTGGATTTTGGTGCTAAAATATGAATATATGGTATTCAAAATGATAAATTATTCATTAATTTAATTTCTAGTAACATCTTGGGAAATTATTTTGTTTTTGTTATAGGAATTCTTATTGAAAAATTATTTTGAAGTGATTTTTTAGGTTTTGGGTTTTTGGATTTAATACTTCCTATTTTTCATGCTTTTATTATAAAATATATTTTATTAAAACAATCTTTTTTATTTTAATTTCTAAAAATAAAATGTTTCTGATAGAATTTGGGTTTATTTATTATACATTTTGAATTAATTTATTACAAAATGTTTACATAACTACATATATTTGACATGTGGATGTTACTCCATATGTTTGAAGTGTATAAAATACATGTGTGTGAAATAGAGCAGAAACATAACTGTTAATTACTACTATAACTAGATATGAGTTCACTTATATCAATGTATGATTCAAATAGAGTAGTGAATATAAGTGAAATGCAACAACATACGATTCATTCCTTCATGAAATGTATGATTCAAATGACCTATCATATTAAGTGTGAAGAGATTCACTGTATATTTGAAGAGGCATCAAATCTCATTCCTAGGGAATCCATTTGTAAAGCTCAAACCATGTTTCCAAATTAGAATTTGTGGTTCCCCATTTGAAATATTCAATAAAGAAGAACAATCTAAATAGATTATTGTCTTCTAAAGGTTTAATTCCTAGGACCTAGGTTCTATGATGAGGATAATTTAATACTATTGAAAAAATAATATTAGTCCAAGGATTTCAACCAAGATTCGTATATAATTAGGGTCAAGATCAAGATTCAATGAACTGAGGCGAGCAATATGATTGAAGATATGTTTATTCTCTTCCAACTTGAGTGTTGGATGAAGCTTGATGGAGGTGTTGATGATGTGGATTGAAAAATGTGGATGATATTCAAGGAACTAAAGTATAGTCACATGATTATATATACTCAAAAAAATATTAATGAATTGAATCTATCAAATATATATTTAAGATGTGTGGATAATTGGTTTCTTCTGGTTTGGTGTGAGTTTTAATTTTTGAAGATGGTAATGAACTATTTTTTAAATACTTTAGCTTTGGTAATGTAGATAGTTTCATACTAGGTTATTAATGAAATGCGTCAATGAAATTTCAAACTTGAGGATATGAGTCACCAAGATTATAAAAATGATGCTTTGGAGAATTTGATATCAATATAAGGAAACCCTTAACTGAAGTAGAGAACTAAATAAAGTGATTGATTATTTGATAAACTAAGAGTTTTAATCAAGGGAGATAAAACATGATACTTGAGTGATATTGAACTCCAAAGTCCATGTTTCTTGAATGCATCAGTGAAGTCATAGTGTGGTCACCTGATATTATTCAATGAAGAAGATGATGGACTAAATTTTTTTGAAGATAAAAACATTGACAATCCTATGACCTTCAAGCTAAGTGAATTTGGAAAATTCAATTGAATAATGGGGATAAATGGTATAAATTTCACATGCATAGTCAATTTGATGGAACCCTAGTTCATACATAATTTTTCATAGAGATGATCATCCTTAGTTTCCAAAACATGAGTTCAGGGTCGAATCCTATTAGTAGGAATTAAGACTTTGTGCAAACCTATTCAACTAAAAATTGAAATATGGTGGATTGAGAGACAAAAAAAAGGAAAATAATTTTTTATTTTTTATAAATAAAAAGTACTATAAAAATTAAAATAGTTGTAAAATTAAACTAAGAAACATTTGGGATTTTTTTTCCAAAGTAGGTGATAGAGTGAACATGAAATAATTATTGAAGTTAGTTATTTTAGATAATAATAAAATGGAATCAATTGATCATTTTTAAGGGTGGTACACCTAAATTTTGGATATCATTAATCAATGTTGGGAATGTGTAAATACGAGATAAAAAACAATGACCCAAAGGAGGATAAATCATGGATATGAAACTATTCCAAATGAGAATATTCGTCAACTTATTAGTTTTATTATATTTATTTCTACTATAATATAAAATTATTAAATTTTAATCATATAAAAATATTGATCAGATTAACATTAATATGGAATAATACTATTTGTGTTTATTAATTTTTTACTACATTATTTCTTTCCGTGTACTATGTTACTACTCTCTACTTAATTTCCTTTATCAATCATATTATACCAAAAAAATTAGTAATAAATGATAATTTATCTTGATCAAATCCCAATGTATTTAGAACCATTTTATAAACCAATATGATAATAAAGTTTTTGTTCTTGATAGTAGCACACCATGATCAAAAGATACATTGATCTAAAAATGAATTTTTATCACCTTTATGACTAAGAAAATTATTTTTTAATAAAATATGATGTTTTACCAGCCAATGTATGATAATTTGACATTTAATACTCAAAAATTGATGAAAAACCATCAAGAGAAACCATGATCAAGCCTAACACTGATAAATAGCCAGCCAGTGACCCCAAGGCCCATATCCCACATAGAATAGTTCCTTACCTCAATATGAATTTAATTGGATTTTTATGTGACGATCCCAGTGGTCTGATGCTATGATTACCCAAGACTTTTAAAAAATTTATTACCTAATTTCAAAAAATAAATATACATTAATACAATATAAGAATCATAAAGGCTAGTGACTTTAGAAAACTAGGTTCATAATACATCAATGTGAGATTAAAAATAAATTTTTTATTTTATTCTCCATAATGAGTTTTTAAATCATGTTGATCTTGTAAACTACATTGGATAACCTAATGAATGCATAAAAAAAATAGGTGACTTAAAAATCTCAGTAAGGGAATAAACATTATTAGGAAACCAAACATGTGAGTGAAAATTTTAACATGATATCATAAAGATAAGGATGATGAGTAATTTCTTTTAAGCATGAAATAAATAAAATGGTATCATAAAATCATGTTATCATATTAAATGGGGAAGAAACACAAACAGTAACATAAAAATGAATCAACATTGTGTTATTCATGTCCTTCTTTTCAGGTATTTTCTCTTCTATTCTTGGAATATATTTTCCCCCTATTCCCCTTGAGTTTTTGAGAGAAATGTAAATTTTAAGGTAGACAAAACTAAGTGCATGGTTTGACTGCATGATTTACTAAACCATGTGGAAAAACCCTTCACAGTGTCCAAGTCACAAAATTTTTTTTTCCCATTTTTCCATACATAATTAAAACTAATGCACAACATTCTTCCCCCACTTTACCATTTCATCTTTATAAGTCTTCCAAGCTCCCTCAAGATCCCATGGAACTGATTTTTGAAGGGATTTTGTTGGGGGAACTTCAATATTATTTGAGTAAGTGATTATTTATTTGTTTTTCTTCCTTCTCTCTAGGGTTTCTACCCTCCTTATTGGATTTATCAAATTCTAGAATCTAGGGTTTCATCCCTAGGGTTTTATATTGAGTTTATAGGTTAAATATTATTTAATGGGGATCTTTTTCACTCTCTTAGAGTGCATGTGAAGTTTCACACAAAATATTTGGGATATTTGACATTAAAGGTAGGTGGTTCCATGTTTAAACATTCTTTAATGGATTTAATTTTCTTGATTAACCAATTTATCATGTTTCTCACCTATTTTGTGTGGTGCGGAAACCATTTTTGGTATAATTTATTATGTGTTCAATTTTATAATTTATTTTGACATGGAATTGGTTGTTATTCATGTGTATTCCAGGTTTTATCATTTTTTGTTATTTTATGATTCATGAAATTGATTTATTAAATGGTGATAGGGAAAACAATTATAGTTTTTTATGGTATTGTGGGATGTTTGGCCTTAAAAGAGTATTATTAAATGATTTTTTGTTTTGTGAAAATCCTTGTAACACTTCCTGAAGTTGTTTTTTAAAATATTTATTGGGTTTATTAAACTAAATTGAGGGTGAAGAACATGTTTGAGGTACTATTTTGTGTGTGTATGATTTATAAATGGGGTTTTGATGTGAAAATCGTATTTTATAACATATGGATCTTTATTGATCACAAATGGGAATATCCATTATCTACGTGGGTGGACTAGGAATAATATGCTAGTGATTTAGAAGTGGAATTTTCCCAATTTCACATATTAAAATTGATGATGACAAAAATAACTAAATAATGATGATTTATTAGAGTTCTCTCAGTTATGGGTGTGTACCCTACCAGTGGCTCATGAATGATAACATGGTTCTTTGTTGTTCCTATGCCACATTTCACCAATATATGATTTACTTGGTGTCCCATTTTTAGCTAGTGTATAGGGGTATTTCCCGTGACTAGTGCCCAATGGTTATATTTTACATACCATCATCATATAGTGTGTTTGGTTGGTAATTTTAGCAGCATGCCTGTTTTATTTAAAATTGTCCTTCCTTTAAAGTTTCTCAGATGAAAACAATTTTTATTTAAAGTTTCATCCCTTTAAAATTGTTACTAGCATTTGTTGTTTATGAAAACATGTAATGTTTATCACACCCCACTTACACCTTTGGGTATAAGTTGATTTTGTAATGTTTGACATCAGTAAGGGAGAATTATTTGGAGATAGTGGTTTGGGTTGTTAGATTCATTCCATGGTGTGGTATGGTTGAGATGTAATAAGGGAAATTAACCCTTGTAGTGTGGTGGTTTTTGAGTTATAATGGTTGCTCTTTTTTAGTTGTGCCCCTCTTGTGCTTTATTTAAAACTATGTAATTCAATTATGAATATTTATTAAGACTTGTTTGGTGTAATTTTTCAGATTTATTTTATTTATTATTGTTGGTTATTTTATGTTTCTAAACTACAGTAAATCATTAAAAAACCTTTATTTATTATGCTCGAGAACTTGTTTCATCCCACGGGGATAGGGAACACCCTTCAAGACATTCCATAGATAGGGTCAGGTGCCGATTTGGTTGGATACTCGGCTTGGTTCATGGAAAAATGGTATTTTATTATGATAACGCTCTTTGGGTCATATTACTTGGGATGAGTCTCATTAGACATGAGCTAGGACTATCAGTTATTGGTGTTTTGGATGCGAATAGGGTACCAGACCCACACCTCTTGTGATAGACCTAGAGTTTCGATGTGATGTAAGGATTTCTGTATGACTTCTCTTCTAGGTGGGATGTGCAGGCTATAGACTGAACATGTACATTGGGTGGGTGTGAAGTAGTTGTTTGTTTCATTGTTTTTATGAGTTTTTTTATATTTGATTTTATTGATGCTTTTTTTTCAGAACTTTTTTACTAATGATTCCTCTTTTAACTATTTCTTTTTGTAGAAACATGCCTCCTTAGAAAGCTACCATTCACCCACAAAAGGAATATGTAGATATTTCAACCTCACTGCTTGATCATAGGTTAGTAGAAGCTATGGTTTTGGCTATCCAGGTTCTGGGGAAGATTGTGAGTACTACTAATGCACAATTTAGAGAAGATTAACTTTGTATGAGGAAGTATAAATGCCATGAGTTTCTTATAAATAAGCCTCCTAATTTCATAGGTACCAAGGAGCCATAGGAATAAGATGAGTAGCTTGAAAAGATAGCGTATAGTTTCAAATTCCTTAAAAAACCTACAAAGGTTTGGGTGAAATTTTCCTTGTTTCTGCTAGAAGATCCAAGTCACAGGTGGTGGGAATCCGTACTTTAGGCTGGGAATAATGAGAAGATGATCTGGAAGGATTTCACAACTATATTCAATTAGCAGTATTATGCCAAGGTTTGAGACAATGCTAGATCCCAGGAGTTGAATGATCTTTCCAAGGGAGATCGGTTAGTGATGGAATATGATAACTGTTTTTCTGAGCTAATGTCGTAGTTTCCTAAGATTGTTTCTAATGAATCTATGAAATCTTGGAAGTTTAAAAAGGGGATGCGACCAAAAATTTACTCTTAGTTCTTCTAGTTCATTCAGGGAAAATATGTTGAGGTGGTTGATCATGCTTGCATGGATGTTATTGATCATAAAGGAAAGTCTATATTTTCTGGTGTGGTGTCTACTGTGGGCAATGGCATCTCCATAGAGTAAAAGAGTAAGCAGGATGAGAAAGTGAATAAGGGAGATGATAGTTTAGGACATTCATCTAGGAAGACATCATCTATACCTTCTGACCTGTGGTCTATGGTGTGACATCAGTGCAGGAATGAAGGGAACATCCAAAATGCATGTACCTCCCCTCATATGACTTTCCATCGATGTAGAGTTATCGTGAATGTGTAGCTCTAGTTTAGTGTGATGCACCCATACTGGAGTGGGGTAGGATTTGTGGCTTCCAAGGGAGTGTCTGTTTATTCAGAGCCAACTAGGATAGTGTGATATTACTTTGGTGTCCATGGGGGTAGGTCTAGATCATCCGATTAGAATATCGTGTTCAAGGAAGAGCCTTAGGTGAGTGTTCATTCCCAGTAAGAGACCTAGAATCTTAATTATCTAGACCAGACCCTAGTAGGATCAGATATAGGTACTTCAATAGATCATGGTACCATTTTGGTTGCATCTTTTATTGCTGATATTCTCTTTGATACTGGTGCTTCTATTTATTTTATCTGTTCATAGCTTATGATTCTAATTAATTTTCTTATCGAGTTTTTTTATCTTTGCGATGGAGCTTGTGGCATCATTGGGTTAGAAGAAGGAGAGAGGACTCAAATGCCCATCTTGTGTGCTTTCCATGTCAGGAGTTGAGATGGAATGGGATCTCCTGGTCTTTGATATGGACCTTTTCGATGTAAACCATGGCATGGATCGGTTAGTGAAATTCCATGAACATATTGGTTTCTATAGGTTGTTGGTGAATATCATGGAACCTAATGGGAGTCCTTAAATTTTTCTTCAGGAATGGGATCCTTGGTCTTGTCTTGTGGGATATCAACTCACAGAGGTGGGAAATTCTGTCTTTCAGGTATCATCAATTTTTCTATAGAATAATGATTTTTGTCCTAAGGATAGATTACCTCATGTAGTGGATGAGTTCTATGTGGTATTTTTATAGGATTTTTTAGGCTTGACCCTAGATAAGGACATGGATTTATCAATTTATATGGATTCAAGAACATATCTGATATCTTTTCCCTAATATTTTATTTCCCCCACCGATTCGAAGTAATTAAAGACACAACTTCATGATTTATAATCCAAAGGATTCATTCGCCTGATCGTCTCTACTTGGACTGGTCCTATCCTTTTTGAAAAGAATTCCAATGAATCCCTCCAGTTGTGCATTTATTACCAGAAGCTGAGTAAGGTAACCACCAAGAACAAGTATCCTTTTCCCCAAATTGATGATTTTTTTGAACATCTTAAGGGTGAAAATTGTTTTTTCAAAATAGATTTGTGTTTAGGTTACCAAAAATTTGGGGTGAGAGAGGTGGAAATCTTGAAAATAGATTTTTGAAGTAGGTATGGCCACTTTGAGTACCTCTTCACACCTTTGGGATTGACATATGCTCCAATGGTTTTTATAGAGCTCATAAATAGGGTGTTCCACCAATATCTCAACTCCTTCATTATGGTATTCGTGGATGACATACTAATTAAATCTGGATCGAAGGAAGAGATTGAGCATCATTTTTATATCATGTTTGGCACTCACTAGATTCATCAGCTATATGAAAAGTTGTCCAAATTCACATTCGGGATCAGGGAAGTGAAGTTTCTAGGTATTTTCATCTCATAGAAGTGGGTTTTAGTGGACCTTAAGAAGATCAGTGTAGTTATATAATGGGAGAAACTGAGGAATCTATTCAAGATCATGAGTTTCATCAGCCTAGTAGGTTACTGTAAGTAGTTTTTTTTTGGGATTTATCTCAGCTTGCTTCTCCCATGATGACACTCACCTGGCAGGGGGTAAAGATTAAATAGGGAATATAATGTTAGGAACAGTTCGAGTATTTGAAGAGGAGTTTGAATATCACCCCATGTTGATCTTGCAGAAATCTAGAAAGGGATACGTGGTGTATTGTGACACTTCAGGTATGAACCTCAGGCGCGTACTTATGTAGGGTTATCACGTGGTAGTGTTTGGATCTCACCAAATATGACCACATGAAAAATAATTACTTGACCAATGACTTAGAGTTAGTAGTGGCGATACTTGATTTGAATACTTAGTGTCACTACCTCTTTGAGGAGAATTTTTTGGTCTACGCTAATCATAAGATCTTAGCCTACATCTTCTCACAATAAGATATTAATCTGAGGTAGTTCCATTGTATAGAGTATTTGTAGGGGTTCAACATTAATATCATATGTACCCCAGGAAAGGGTAATATAGTGGATGATTACTTGAGTAGAAAATTACAAGTTCTAGCTTTGAGGAAGTCTAGTGATGAGAGGAATCTACTAGGGATCATTACTCAGATGCACGTGGAGACCATTGAGTATAGTGGAGTGGCATTGTTGGTGAGCGTTTAGTTGACTAACTCTCATTTAATGTTGATTTAGCAGGGGAATCATAATGATGAGGTGTGTTAGTGGTATATGTAGTTTCTTCATGGTAGGGAGACATATTCTAATTTTCCTTCATCTCTTGAGGGTATACTGTGCATCAACGACCGTTCAGTGGTGCCATTATCTTTGAGGAAGATGGTGATGTAGGATATCACCCGATCTTGGTGGTCCATAAAACATGGAGCTAACAAAATGTATTATGATATTCTTTGACGGTTTTGGTGGCCAGGTATGAGATGAGTCATAGATGATTTCATATCAAAATGTTATACATGTTGGTGGGTAAAAGAAGAGAATCAAAGGCCCTCTTGTTTGCTTCAACAGTTATCTATTCCTACCTATAAGTGGGACGATGTCTCCATGGATTTAATTTTTGGATATCCTTTTACACCTTAGTGTAAGAATTATATTTCGGTAGTTAGTGTTCATATCACCAAATCATCCCACTTCATTTTGATCAGAGAATAAACTAAAGTGGATGAGTTGGGCTGATAATTTATTCAAGAGGTGGTAAGGCTTCATAGTGTTCTTTTATAAGTTTTATTAGATAGAGACCCCCTATATAACTTCTCAGTTTTTATAAGGACTTCATAAGGCCTTTGGGTCACAGATTAATATGATCACAACATGAAACCCACAAATAGATGGTCATACAGAGCGGGAAAATCAGTTTCTTGTGAACATGCTTTGTGAATGCGTTTTGAATTTTACAGGTTCTTGGGATAGCCATTTGGGATTGGTCGAATTTGATTATAATAATAGTTATCAATCCTCAATTATAATGGATCCTTTTGAGGTTCTCTATGGCCAGACTTTTTGGTCCCCCTATGTTGGGATAAGGAAGGTGAAACTTTACTATTGGGGCCGAGCCTTGTGAAAGAGACATATGAGAAGATCAAGTTAATTAGATAGTTGTTTTTGACAATTCATAGTCACCACAAATCTTATGTTGATAATAGGAATATAGATCTTTATTTCTATGAGGGTATATGGTTATTCTTGATTGTGGCCCCTCGTTTGGCCCATTGTTATTTGGGAAAGATGGGAGAGCTAACACCGAGGTATGTTAGACCTTTTGAGATCAGCGAGATGATTGGTAAGGTGGAATAAATGTTATATTTTACTTCTCATTTGACATATATTCAGGCCATATTCCATGTATCTTAATTGAAGAAGTAAAATCTATATCTGTATCATAGGCTGAATTGGGAAGAGTTTGAGATAGATCCCAATTTTTTAGTGTTTGAATGATTAGTGTGAATAATGGATTACCAAGAGAAGGTGATTCAAGGAAAGTCTATTCCATTGGTCCAGGTCATTTGGAAGGATGAGAATTATGTACATGAGACTTGGGAGAGGAATTCAGGGGTTGATCAAGAGTACCCATTCTTATTTTCTAATCAAGATTTGGGTTGAATTTCATAGGTGAAAAGTTTTTATAGTGGGGAGAATTGTCACATCAGTGTCATTATTTTCAGGTATTTTATCTTATATTCTTGTCCTATAATTTTCCCCTAGCCCCCTTGAAATTTGGAGAGAAATAAAAATATTTGGGCAAACTAAAATGGGAACATAGTTAGGCCTCACAGTTTACTAAACCGTGCAGACAAACCATGCATAGTATCCAAGTCATAAAAACTTATATCCAAATTTACCCTTCCTAAAATAAACATAATACACCCCTTTATTTCCACATTCAGCCATTTCATTCATATAAGGCTTACAATCTCCATCAATCTCCATTGGAACCAATTTTTGAAAGAGGTTTTGGTGGTGAAACATCAAGATTCTTTAAGTAAGTGAGTCTTTATTTTCTTCTTCTTCTTCTCTGGGGTTTCTTCCCTATTTATTGAATTTATAAAATTATAGAAACTATGGTTTCATATATAGTGTTTAATATCAAGTTTCTAGGATTAATCTCCTTGATTAGGCTTTTTTTGCACTCACTTGTGATGCAGTTGTGGTTCAGGTGACATTTCACACAAATGTTTGGGGGTTTTTGAAATTTATGGATGGTGATTCCATTTGTAAACACTGATTGATGAAATTTTATTGCTTGATTAACCTATTTATCATGTTTCTAATCTATTTTTTGTGGTGTAAAAACCAATTTTCGAAGCATTGATTAAGTGTTTAATTTTAAAGTTTCTTTTTGAGATGGAATTGTTATTTTTTCTTGTGTATTCCATGTTGTATCATTTTGGGTTATTTCATGATTCATGAAATTGATTTATTTAATGGTGTTATGGATTTAAATTCTGTATTGGTATGGAATTTTTGGGTGTTATGGCTTAGAAGAGTATTTATAAATAATTTTTTTGTGTAAATCCTTGTAAAACATGTTGAAGTTGTTTTATAACATTTTTATTGGGTGTAATGAACTAAATTGAGGGTTCAAAACATGTTTGGGGTACTGTTTTGTGTGTGTATGATTTAAAAATGGATTTTTGATGTGAAAATGGTATTTTATCACATGTAGAATTTGATTGATCACAAATGGGAAGCCCAAGTATCTAGATGGGTGGACTAGAACTAGTATGATAGTGATTCAGAAGTGAAATTGTCTCGGTTTTAGTTAGAAATATTGAAGATGAAAACACTAAAAAATAATGATGATTTATTGGAGACCACTAGGTTTTAGGTGTGTACCCTTCTAGTGTCTTTTGTATGACAACATAGTTCGTTGCGGTTACTATGCCACATTTCATTGAGATAAAATGTACCCAGTGTCCCATTTTTTAGCTAGCGTCTTAGGGTATTTCCCGTGACTTGTGAATATTGGTTATATTTTACATACCATTGAAATATAGTGTTTTGGTTGGGAATTTCAGTAGAATGTGTGTTTTCTTTAAAATTTTCCATTCATGGAAGTTTCCCTCTTGAAAATTATTTTTATTTAAAGTTTCCACACTTTTAAATATTTACAAGCATTTCCCATTTAAGAAAACATGCATACTTTTTATCTTATCATGTTTATAACATTGAATCTTGTATTGGGTGTAATATGATTGGTTTTAGGCTCACACCATACTTACACCTTTGGGTGTAAGTAGATTTTGTATTATTTGACACAGGTAAAGGCATGGTCTTTGGAGACTGTGGTTCTGGTTGTTTGCTTCCTTCCATGGTGCAGTGTTGTGGAGATGGATTGAGGGTGATATACCATTTCCCTATTATGGATTTTTAATTATCCTTGTTACTCATTTTTAGTTTTTTCCTTCTTGGGTTTTGTTTAATATAATGTAATTAAATTCTGAATTTTTGATAACACTTGTTTGTTGTAAATTTCTAGATTTGATTTATTTATTTTTATTGGTTGTTTTATGTTTCTAAACTCTTTTAAATCATTCCCAAACCATTATTTATGATACCCAGGAACTTGTACCAAACTATGGGGATAGGGAATTACCTTTAGGCCTTACCATGTACCGGGTCGGGTGTCAGTTTGGTTGGAGACCCAGCTTAGTTTGTGATAAATACTAACTTCTTACACAATATCATATGGTAGAAAAAGTACCATAATGGATTAGGTTTACTCAATAATCCCACACATGAAACATTATGAGACTAAATATTTAGCAAAATAATTTGAGATCAATCTAGGTTCACCCCACATAAAATTTTCATGATCTATGTCTACCACATAATGAAATAAATCATATACATAATAATTACCTATGGAAAGAAAATGGCTGGCATAATCTTACTTCATATGATTAAAAAAATAAATTTCATAATTAATTCATATGATAAATGATCATAAGATAAGTATTACTACAAAAAAGTAAGATAAAATAAGATAGTTGTATATAAGAGAGAAATATATACCAAATTCAAAAGAAATCTATAATATTAATGGTTGTTGTGAATGAATGAAACAAACTCAAGGAAAATAATCTTTCAACTTTAAAATTAATTTTTTGGTAAAAATAATTGAATTTTTTTTTTTGAAAAAATTTTATTTTAAATTAACCCTCTGAAATTATAATATAATCCTTAAAAAATTTATTGGTTATTATGTTGAAAGATTTCCATTTAAGACAAATACTTTAAGAAAACAATGATTCCTTTCACATTTTTGTAAGAAAAGAAAAAAAGTACCTTGTTGTTAAAAAATTGGAATATTAATTTTATTTTTTTGAAAATAAAATAATGGGTTAAAATGACTTTAAATAATAATATTGAATAATTTTTTGAAATAGTTTTAGAAAACATTTATTTGTAAGAACAATGATTTTTCACTAAAGATATAAATGAATTCATATTTTCTTAAAATAATTTTATCAATAATTCTATGTAAAAAAGAGTGGAAAATGATAATATGAACTGAAAAATTAATGAATAACTAGAGGATAAGAAAATGAAATGGTTTTATTATATAATTATCAAATAATTTCCATCAATGGAAATTCCAGTATAAGAAATACTGATTAAATGAGATTGAAAAATAAACCCTTACCACTATGGTAACTTTCAAATCACAAATTACCTTAAATGAAGTATATGAATTGTAAATTAAAATATCATGATGTAGGAAGGATTCATGATATATCATATAAATGGGTATTATATACACCATTAAAAATAAATTAGGACCATAAAATAAAACATGTCTCAAAGAAGGAATTTTGAGATAAAACCCTTACCAAGTTCGTATCATTTAGGTGATAGTTAAAAAATGTGGTGATTATGGGTAAATAATTTATATCAATAGAATTTATAGTGTAAATACAAAAAAATCAATATAAATTCATTTCACACATAATTTAGGCATAATATAATTAATGCAGTAATCATATTACCCAATGAATGAAAACTGTGTTTTGAAAGCCCATACCTCAAATGTCCCTTTAATTGAATGCTAATTAACCTCCTTTTTAGTGGTTTTAATCATTTTGTTAACTCGTAAAATAATTTTATTAATATTAATTATATCATATATTATCCCTTTTATAACATCTTATGACTCGTTCGTTAATATTCCTTCATTATCACTATTGTTTCAGGTGTCAATTCCCTTGTTTTATCATGAATGTTTTATCATAAAAATTACTGATCTCAAACATAGGAAATAGATAAATAATCTAAATAATCATATTAATTTTTATCAGTATCACTTTTTTCATTATATATATCATTATAATAATAATTTAATTTTAATACAGAGAATGAATCTCATTTCTTTGTGCAGATGGTTGATCATATACACGTACAAGTGACATTTTCATTTCCTTAACAAGAAAAAGGATAATTAAATGGATTGTATATTACTTTTTTAATCAATATAAAATAATTTATATCACATATATTCATTAAATTTATCCATCATTACCTTCTATGTAATGTGTTAGTGAAAAATGAAACACATCACTTCGCAAGGTGGTGGACCGAAATACACATAAATGTTGTTATCATTTATTCAACGAATTTTATGGTAGAAAATATTATGAAATATTTATTTTATTGAATTAATATTATTTCATTAATAACATATATCAACATAAAATTAATCCTTATTACCTTCTATGTAAAGCGTATGTGAAAAATAAATCAAATTGCATCGTGAGGAGGTTGTCTATCGTACACACGAGAAACATTATAGTTATTCCATATTAATGGAAATTAAAAAGATGTATAAGATATTAAAATTCTATAAGTATAATTTTATAATTAATATCATATATAAATATTAAATACAAAATTATATTCAATTGTGAGAATCAATGATGGAAAATGATTTGTGTTAGTTTGCGAGGCGGTATTCCTCCATACACACATTCAATGGTTCTATTTCCCCTTTGAGGGAAGATGAGATAGTTATAGGTAATTCCATTAATATAAAAAAAATTAGTATATAAAACATAATGAGGTTATTTTATCATCACATTTTAATAATATTTGAAGGATTTGGATGAATAAATATCATAAAATGCTAGGTTTAGAACGTTACCTCATCTTTAGAAAAAAGTTTTAGTTTACAAAAAATCCTTCCTAGGTTGGATTTCTGACCAAACGATGGATTCTAGGTTAAATAGATGAAAGGAAGGTTGTAAGATCCCCTGTTTTAATGATATGTCCCTCTTTGAGGTTTTCCTTTGAGCCTTGGTAACTATGTCTTTGTCAGAGAAGAAGATCATTTTTTTGGAAAATGACTTGTGGATGTCTTATTGTTGGAATAAACGTAGACTTGGATTGTGAGAAAACATTAGAAAGCTAGAGAGGGTCCCCCATGAGGAGTGGTGTGGGGTTTCTTTTTGAATTAATGGAGTCCAGGTATAAATGGTTCAAATGTTATCAACAGTTCATGGTATGTTGAAATTCCTTAAAAAGAGTTCAAGTTTATGATGAAATTAGGATGAAAAATATATATAGGAAATATACACAATGTGTACATGGGTTACATAAATTGTAAGAGACCCCATACTCTTGCTATAAATTATTCCTGAAATGAAGTGGTTACACATCATGAACCAATTACACATCATATAATATCCCAGATAATTAAATATTCTGCTAAGGAGATGGGATTTTTAGTAAATCCCTCTAGATATAAATTCTTTTTTTGTAAATGAATTACACACTATGTAATTTCTCAATAAGGTTTTTAAAGTAGTTTCATGTGGTTTATTTTATTTCCAACTCGATTATAGCTTCCTACTCTCAACTCTAGGGCACCGAGAAAGTGATTTTGCGATGTGTCTCTTGATTTAGGACATCTTGATAACACATCCAATCCATGGTAAGTGGTTTTTGTTATGTTTACACTTCTCACCCATTGTTCTATAATCGTTGTCATGTAGTCTCTTGGTTGTGTTAGTTTTTGGTATTTATCTTGATTGGTTTTGATTTAGGAATCTTCTTGTGATCATCTACACCTTCGTTCTTATTGAAAATTCCGACTAGAAGCGTTTGTTGATCATTTGATAAAGTTAGGGGTCTAAAACATAACACAACGGTTTTACTATTGTAAATTAAGTGTAATATTGAAATTGGGCCTATATATCATGCAATGAATTAATTAAAAATAATGAATTGAATTATTCCTTGGTGTCCCTCAGATCTAATTGGTTATTGACCTAACATGTGGCTATCGTTTGGGTGAGTGAACCCTTAATTATAAATGATTTTTTGATTTCTTAAATTGTGTTTAGAATGATATGTATCATGGGTGATTTCTCGATATAGATTAACCTTTGATTATTCTTATTATTGAAATTATTTTCTTATTACTGGTTTATGAATAATTGATATATGAAATGTTTTATTGAAATAAAATGGTAAATTTCATAATTATCTACCGAGTCTAAGAGGTGAAATTGTGATATCCTTGTTGTTATGACATGTGTTGAGAAAATGATGAAATGATTATAAGGTCCATTGTACCATTTTACTTTTTGAAATTATTATTTAGAAGTCTATGCCATGTGACGCATGTAGTAATTCTTATATAGGGTGTTAGGATAGTGATACATGCAGAAATGACTATATAGTGGGATTTGGACAGTGAAACATGTAGAAATGTTGATATAGAAGGATATGCCTTGTGACTCATGCTCAAATATTGATATAGAAGGTCATGCCCAGTGAAAAATATTGAAAATCATATAAAGTGTGTTGACCCTGATTTAATTCTATAATTATTATATCGGGTTCTAACCCATATTTGTGTAATTTATACCGTAGTTATTAGGTTATGGTTGGAATGTTCATAAGATATGATTAGAGACATTCCAACATGGAACGAAGGCAAATTATGTAATTCTATGGTTATATGGTTGTGGTTGGTGTGGTTTTGGGACATGATGAGAGCCATTCTAGCATGGTGATGATGTATGTTGTTGTGGTAACAATTTACTTATTTAATTAATTAATACACTTGTTTATTAAATTAATGGACACTCTTATTATCAGATGGGTTATGCTTAGACATGGTGGTGTTAACCTACTTAGTTATACTCACACACTATTTAGGCCTCCATTTGGTACCCAAATAAATTACACAGATATAGATTAGATAAGTGGAAATGACCTTACTATTGATTATTGTTTGCTGGAAGGGCTGAGTTTTGGAGATGGGACTAACACGCGGTTCAGGACTAGGTAATTTGGAGTCTACTATAATTTTATTTATATTACTTTTATCATGAAATTTAGTTATATTCCAACATGTCATTAAAATATTTCATTATTATTTATTGATTAATTAGTAAACTTTTGTTTCTTTTTTTCTACTGTATTTTATTTTTTCCATTAGTTACACACTGTAAAGACCCGTAAAATTCAAGGAAATTTTTTTCTTAATTTTCTTTAGAATTTTACAAGAGCGCGGTTTCAGACGGCACCTGATTCCGAGGCCCGGAGTGCCCGGAATTAATTTCCGAAGTTTGGCTCGGGTACGTTCAGTGAACGAACGAGCGGGAAATTCCTAACTTTTGACCCGGTGCTCGGAATTGAAATCCGAGGGCACCGATGAACTCGCAGCGCCGTTTTTCGCTTAAAGAGACCCTTTCGGGAGTTGCGTTTGTTGCGGGACGAAAGTTAGTTTTTGGGAGAATTATAAATTGTTGAATAAAAAAATGTGGATTCTTTTTATTTCACTTTTGTAGGTTAACTCCTCTCAAAAGGAGTTGGGGGTGGGATCCACACCCACTTAACCTACTTTGAGAGGATTAAGTGTGGTGGGACCCACACGAACCTAAACCTCTCAACTTCCCCCTTAAACTCCCCTCTCTCCCTCTTAATTGTTTGTAAACTTAACATCAAATTAATTACACATGACATGTTAATTAATTAAGTGTTATGTTTGAATTTTGAAGTTTTGAATTCCTAGGCTTGGTAAATAAAATAAGGAGGGACCTTATTTTATTTTGTTAGCCAATCTTGTGTGGATTTCATTTGAGAGCTCCTCCTCCATCTTCTTCATCTTGACGAAGAACGTTCATCTTGACGAAGAACGTTCATCTTGACGAAGAACGCTCAAACTCCGACGAAGAACGACGCCTCTCTTCTTCGTCCTCGGTGTCAACAAGAGGGAACGCCGCATCCTCCTCGGGCCTTCTTCGTCGGCAAACGAAGATCCGCCAACAACGTGTCGCATCGGACGTAACTCCTCGTCAACGGATTTGACGAACGACGACCGCGACGCCCGACTTCCGCGACGCCGTCTTCCGCGGAACGTAGAAGATTCTTTGAATCTCAAACCAGAGGTAGGGGATGTTATTTATTGATTATTTTATTCCATTCTTGAATCGTGGATTTTAGCATGACTAAACGTGAGGCTATTGGATATTCTTAGTTATGTTATTATTTAACGTGAGGGGGGTCGGACCGCATGAACACGGCCGAACCCCCCCCCCCCCCTCCTTAGTTCTCGTTTTATTCTTGCGGGTGGAAGCAAGTGGCGTGGTGCCGTCGCACCACGCGGATGAACATGCCTTTTTTTTTCCGCAACGCCGTCGCGCTACGCCGAGGAGAGTCTTCAAGAACGCGACGCCGTCGCGCCGCGTTGGAAGGATTCATGGCACGGCGAAAGGGGCGCGGTGCCGTCGCACCGCGCCGGACGACGAACGCCGCGGCCGGTTCCGGGCCGCGGCGGGACGAGGAGACCGCGGCCGGTTCCGGGCCGCGGCGGAAGGGAAGACCGGCGGCCGAGCCGCCGGCGTCGGAAGCCGAAGAAGGGGACCGGAAATTCCGGTCCCGTTTGAGAAAACCGGCCGGCCAGCTGGCCGGCCGGATGACTTAAAACCGGGGAATTAAATTCCCCGGCCAACCATGAAAACCCCCCTCTTTAAGAGGGGGGGGCGTTTCTTCAAAGGGAGGGGGCCGGCTGCCCCCTCGGTTCCTCCAGCAGGCCCCCACGTGGGGGGGGGGGGCTCTTTGAAAAAGAATGGGGCGCGGCCCTTGAGCCGCGCCGCCTCTCCAGCAAAAACGCGGGGCTTAGCCCCGCGTGACCACCCCGTGCGGCGCCCGCCGCCGCCGGCCGCCGCGCCGTCCAGAGGGGGGGGGTCGGGCCAGGTCGGCCCGGACCCGGACCCCCCGTTTCGGACCAGATTCGGTTCTTGGCTCATAACTTGAGCCTCGGACCTCCGAATGATGAACCGTCTGCGGCAACGCGATCCTTGGATCTAGACGGTCGTTTCGGTATATCGCACTCAAGGTTTCGGGTTACTTTGAGTTCGGCCGGGTTGGTTCGTTCACGAAACCAACCGGGCCTTCGGAGCGGAAACGCTCATATCTTGAGCTACGGACGTCCGATTGACGTGCCGTCAGTCGCGTAGTGTTCCTCTTAGTGAGACGGATCTTTTGGCATACTCCGCCCGAGGTTTGGACGCAGGTGGAGTACGGTCGGGTTGGTTTTGCCTTAAAAACCAACCGGGCCCCGGAGACGAAAATGCCAATAACTCTCAGACCGGGCGTCCGATCGACGCGCCGTCTGTTGCGTTGAGTTCCTTTTGACGATACGGAACTTTTGGATACATCAACTTCGGTCTTCGTGACAGTTGATGTATCAGCCTCTCGGCTCGTGGAGCGGACCCTCCGTACGAGTTTGCTGTGTGCGGGAACCCTAGTGCTGGCTGCGACTGTTCTACTGCTACGACTGTTACTGTGACTGCGACGACGACAGTACAGAGATCCTGTGTGGATTTGACGACGACAGTACAGAGATCCTGTGTGGATTTGACGACGACAGTACAGAGATCCTGTGTGGATTTGACGACGACAGTACAGAGATCCTGTGTGGATTTGACGACGACAGTACAGAGATCCTGTGTGGATTTGACGACGACAGTACAGAGATCCTGTGTGGATTTGACGACGACAGTACAGAGATCCTGTGTGGATTTGACGACGACAGTACAGAGATCCTGTGTGGATTTGACGACGACAGTACAGAGATCCTGTGTGGATTCGACGACGACGACTACAGCACTCAGCGATCCTACGTGGATCAGTGCTACAGGTTCTGTGTGAGCCCGATCCTGTGTGGGTCCTTGCGCTCAGCGGTTCTGTGTGAGCCAGCGCCTACAGGTTCTGTGTGAGCCCGATCCTGTGTGGGTCTTCTGCGGGGGTTAGTTACCTATCGATCCTTCGTGGGTCCGACGACTTAGATGGATCAGTGATCATCTTTATCGTCCTTGAAGAAGTATCCTGTGTGAGCTGAATCCAGTTGTTTTCCTGTGTGGTTTGTGTTGTGCAATCCTGTGTGGATTATATATTGCTTCCCTTTGTGGATTACGTATACTTTCCTGCGTGGACTGAGTTGTACTTGGGCTCGGAGGTTGGAGCGTATCTGAATTGATGACTTAGGTATATGTATGGGCATATACCTAAGCAGTGTCGGTTGTTACTTCGTGATTGTACTTTTCTTTGTGGTTTATCCTTTGTGGATTTGAGAGACCTTCAGGGGTCTCGGGGTCCCTACTGAGTATCGTTATACTCACCCCTGCACGGGCTATGCCCGCACCTCGTTGTGTTGGTTGCAGACGACAGACAGTGCTGACAGAAGCCGAAGGTTCAAGGACTGGACGGTACCTGGAGGTGGACTATACGACGAGGCGGTACCCGGAGGTGGACCACTGGGCGGGACATGCTCGGAGCGGATGGCGGGACCCGAGGAGCAGAGGAGCTATCTGTACCCACCCTTCAGGTGGGATTTCCAGTGGACATCTCAGCGTAGCAGCTTTACTTTTCAGTCGCTGTTTTCCCTTTCGAGTTGTACTTTACAGTTGGGCTTGTATTTCCGGCCCCTTTTTACTTTTCAGCTCTTCTTTTTGTACTTAGTGTTTTACTTCCGCTTGTACTCTGTGGTGCTTGTTTTCTTTATAAAGGCAATGCCTTCCCAGTTATCGGGATTTTACGCCTTTGGTGCTAGTCGCCAGCCCCTGGCCTATGGAAGGCGGGCTTGGGGTAGTCACGGCACGGGCCCGAGGACGGGTCGTGACACACACTCTTATATTTATTTATTATTATTGTATGTTTATTTTTACTGTGATTAAGATCTATAAATCGGGGTATATTCAACCAAATATACTTATCACCCCCATCTTCTAGTCAGTATCCTTTGGCATATAGGGAGGTACACTTGAGGTCTTGTTACCAACCCTTTATGGCCACTTCAGAGAGACCCAGATAAAGATATGTTACTAAGTGGTTTCAAATCTAAAAGTTCCTTTTCTATTTATTTACTATTTTGGAAATGTAGAAAGGATACTTGGATGTGCCAGGACTTGGTAATAAGTTTTTGTATGGGGGTAGCTCACCCATGTATAAGGGAAAATCATAGTTCCTAGGGATGGATTGCTACTTATGCTATTTTCTTTTTATAGTAGATATTAATTTTCCTTTGGTGATTCACATGTTTTGTGAGGTTATTATTTCACAATGTTATTATTTATTGACATTTATACTCATGTCACATTATGTCATGAGATGAGAATTCATGCATCTTGATAGGCATAAAGGGATATATATTGACATGTATTTTTCATGATAAGGTAATAATTTTTTCATGTGATATATACTTTCCTGTTGAACTGTGATATGATATACCTGTTATATCAAATTAATGAAATAAATAAACAATTATGTTATCATAAAACACATTTGATCCATGTTTATAGAGACCATGAGTTAGTGGTAATTTTTTGATGTCACCTGTTGAGGTTAACCTTATTATAGCTAGTGTTCTAAGGACTATGTTTATCTTGTAGAGAAAACTCATCCTCGTCTTCTTAGAGTTGTGTTTTTAGGAGATTAGAAATCAACACACTCCAAAATCAGCTGAACCTCAACTTCATTTAGTTCCTAATGATCATATGGATATTCAGCTACACGATAGCTTCCTAAGGGTCATGAGATCTATAGAAAGATACACTGTTATCACCATGCATTCAATGTATGAGTTTATGGGAGAGTTTCTAATGCAGAATGCACCTATATTCATTGGGGTGGGAGTCTACCGGGTAGCTCAGTTCTGGATCGAGTCAGTCTTGATGATATTTAAGCATCTGTAGATACCCAAAGATAAGAGGGTGATACTTTCTACATATATTCTTTTTGGAGAATCCAAGCATTGGTGGGACATTCTGGATCTAGCTAGGAAGTGGGATAGGTTATCTTAGGAGAACATAAAGATGATGATATTGAGATATTTCTATTACATGAAATTGAGGGATGAGAAGAGCCATAAGTTCATAACCCTAACACACGATGGAATTTCAATGCTGGACTTTGGAAAGTGTCCCACCAAACTGTAGAACTTTTCACCATCCTTGGTATCTGAGGAGATTTCCAGGGTGAGACGTTTCTGGGATGGTCTTTTCTATAAGATCAAGTTATATGAAAATGAGTTCTATATGAGTAGTTTTTAGATGTCACTAATCATTCACTCATGACAAAAAGTAATCTGAGAGTGGCCTAGAGAAGAATCCAGGATATTTCACTAGGGAAAACTGTAATCCATTATACTAGTGGAAATAAGAATCGCTATGACATTTTTTTCCAAGGCAATAATGTGTAGAGCAGTCCGGGCAGTGGGTATCCATATCATGAACATGTTCTACTAAAGTTATATCAGTGTTGAAATATGGGTAACAAACTAACTTATTGTCTATAACGCTCATTAGAGTTTCATTCTTGTTCTTTATTGGTCTATCTACAATGGTTTTTGGGTCATGTAGAAGAAGAGAAGTGTTAGGGGAACAAGAAAGGAACCAGAGTCTGGAAGGGTATTAGATAATCCTCTATAGATAGTTATATAGTGTTTAAATGATGTTATGGTTGAGGTAGGGGATGTGGTAACCCTATTAAGTAACAATAGTACCCAGTAAAGGGTATATCTTAGGGGAATCTAGATTTATCCCTTGTCAGAGTGGCTGGTCAACTACATCTTATACAGACTACTTAAGCTATTATAGGTGCAAGATTGTCTATATTCCAAGGATAAATTATTGTATAATCTACCCTTCTTTCAATTTTTTTGATATAGGATCATCACATTTTTTTTAGTTTTTTGTGAAATTTTTGTACTTGGATATGGAAATATTGGATGGGTTTTGGCCATCAACACACCGTTGGGAGTGTTGCTAGAGACTATAAAATGTTGCTAGGCATGTTCCCTAGATATTGGTGGTTACAATTTTATTTAGAACTGTTCATGCTAGAAATGATAGGATTATATTTAATTCTTGGTATGGATTGTTTTGTTGAATACTTGGCTCATATTGACTATTACTAGTGGATATTTACAATTTTATCTCCAGATGGAGGTAGGTATTCTCACCAGGGTGATTGAGATATTCAGTCTAGTTGTGTAAGACCAATTTAGTGGAGATTGTATTATCTCATGACTTAGATAACCAATCCTTCTCTATATAATGATTAAACGAAGAAATATTCTTTTCCTAAAATGGTAAACACATTTCAAGATGTATTTATTGACGACTTCTACAACTTACTACATGAGTGATAGATCCGAATTAAGATCAAGTTTCTACTAAAATAGAGTTAGTTTCATTCCCACATTGTAGAATGGAACTAATAGATCTTCAAGATTAGAAAATTTAGTTTGATGATATAGAAACTAATGGTTTCATATGGCCTAGTAAAACTCTCTGGGTTTCTCTAATTCTCTTTTCCAAGAAGGATGATGTGACTTTGCGCTTATGTGGGGATTATCGTATATTAAACCTGATCAATATCAATAATCAACATAATATTCCATGATTTTACGATATATTTGATCATATGATAGGTTCTAATATATTATCCATGATAGAACCTAGATCTGGATACCATCAGTTGAGGGTGAGACAATTAGACATACCTCAGAATACTTTCTGCTGCAATTATTTCTTGTATGAGTTCGAAGTGATGCCATTTGGTTTAACTAATGCACTGGTGGTATTCATATCCTTGAGGAATAAGATATTTCATCCATTTTAGAGATGTCTCTGGTAGTTATTTTCAATGATATCTTAGTTTACTCTCATTAAATATAAGATCATACCAAACTTCTTGATATCATCTGGAGTACATTGACAGAGCATTGGATTTGTGCCAAGCTAACCAAATGAAGTTTTTGGTTAGATAATGTGAACTTTTTAGACCATTTAATCTTATATAAAGACGTTTTAGATTACCAAGTGAATGTTTTAGTCATTTTATCTTGGGAGTAATCAAGGAATTTATTCGATATTCAAAGCATTCTCTGTTTGGCAGTTTATTATCGGTGCTTCATCAAGGACTTTTTATGTTTGGAAGCAGCGATGTTTAGGATACCAAATAGGGAGGAATATTTTTTGTATTGATGTTTATAAGAGATATTTTCAGAAGTTGAATGGTATAATTACCTCATCACCTATCCTCAATTTTCTTATTCAAAGAAAACCATATATCATGTACTGCGGAGTATCCAGAGTAAGAATCAGAGTAGTTTTAATTAAAAAGTATCATGTGGTTATAGATGGATCTTTATAGATAATAAAACATGATATTAATTATCTTAATCATAATCAAGAGTTATAAGTAGTGGTACATGACCTGATATATTGGAATAATTATCTAAGGGGTGATATGTTTGCGGTATACATGGACCACAAGAGCCCCAGGTAGATATTTTCTCTTTGAGACCTAAACCTTTAGATGGGGGGTAGGTCGAGTATATAAATTCTTTTTGCATAAAGTTAGCTTATACACTAATAAAGTGAAACATCATGCCTGATGTATTGAGGATAAAGATTTATGTAGAGGTAGTATTGGATTCCTGTGACAAGTTGTGGGTGATAACCCACTTTATAGAAATGCATCTAGATGTTCAGGGGTCTTAGGGATGAGTAACTCTGGAAACTAAATATTTTATACCCATGCTATTAGACAAGAGAAATACTGAGCATTTTTTTGATCCTCAAGTATTAGTTATAAGATACTAATTATATGGTGGGAAGACCCCATTGGGATGGTATCTTTGTAGTAAAAGTTATCTTCCTTTTCTTTGTCATGTATGGGTTCCTACAGGCTTGTACGATGAGATAATAAATAAAATTCATGCTTATATATGGTGGTAAATCATGGTTTGAAAAAGATGTAACATGAACTCTAATGAAAATACTGGTGTATAAGAATGAAAAAGAAGGTGGTGGGTTTTGTATCGAGATGATTCACTTGTAAGTAGGTGAAAACATATCATCAATGTCCAGTTGGGAATTTTTAGCATTTTCATATTCTTAATAAGTAATTAAATGATGTCACTATGGATTTTGAGACCGGATGAACCTATAAAAACCATAATAATGATTATGTATGGGTGATTTTGGATCAACTAATGAAGGTATCCCACTTCTTCCCAATCAATAAGACCTTCACATTTGATGATATGATAATTCTTAATGTACACATGGTAGTTCATTTTCCTGGTGTTCCAAGGATTATTATTCTATATAGTGATAATTTTATCACAACATAGTTTTGCAATGGTTTTCAAAAGGATATGTGATCATAGGTTTCTTTGAGTATAGCCTATCATCCTTAGACTGATGGTTAATCTGAGAGAAGTATTTAGGTTCTATAGGATATGTTATGGTTTTCTGTTATGGATTTTGGAGTTTCATGGAAGAATAATATGGTACTCATGAAGTTTTTATATAAAAAAATTATATGAATCCATACCGATGGAAAATTTTGGGGATATATATGGAATTCATTTTTATTTACCTATTTTTTATAGGTAGTTGAGTTAGTGTTTATTGATCCTAGTATTGTATATAAGACATTTGAGAAGTTTTAGTTGATCAAACAATTGTTGGTGACTATAAAGAGTAGGAATAAATAATATTCTGATCACTAGAGATGACCTATGGAGTTATAGGTTAGTCATAGAGTTTTTATTTTGGTGTCATCTATGTTAGGGATACACCGTATCAGGAAACAGGGGAAGTTAGTGGATATGGTTGTCAGGTTGTTTGAGATTGTGGATAGGTTAGGTCTAGGGGAATGCTAATTAGGCCTTTAGAAAATCTATTGTTCCATTCATGAAATGTTTCATGTGTCACAAAATTGATGATATTTTTCAAACCCTTATCATGTGATAGACATTGAAAATATTAATCTTTGTGTTGACGCTTCCTTTAAAGAGCTTATAATATGGATTATAGAGCGTAGTGAGAAGTATCTTCTTGGTAGTGTAATTACATTAATTTGAGTGTAGTGGAATCATGGGTGAGTTCAAGAGGATAACTATTAGAGGGAGTATGATATGCATTCATAATGGTCAAACATGTTCATTGAGACTCCATAATGATTCTTTGAGGAACTCGAGGATGAGCTATTATATGGCAGAGAGATTATAAGATCATATCTTTTCTAGATGCATCCCTCTTTCCATTTTTTAATCTATGAATTGGTGTTTATATCTTATTCAGAGATAAAGAGTATTTTTTTGAAAAAATGACTTAAAGATCCTATATTTCTAGTTTTTCTAACAAACACATACTTGAGTTGTGAGGAAATTTGAGAAAAACAGAGAGGATCCACGAGGGAAGAAGTTCAAGGTTTCTATTTGAATTAATAGAGATTGAGTATAAATAGTTCAAGAGTAAACAAGGTTTATTGGTAAATATATAATAATTAAATCGAGTTAGAGTATACGATGAAACTAGGATGAAAACTATCTTTAATAAATTTACAAACTTCTTAAATGGGTTACACAATGTGTACGAGCCACCAGACTCATGTCATGAATTGATTCATAACTTGAAGTGGTTACATGTTAGAAATTAATTACACATCATGTAATATTAGATCTAATTAAATATTCATATGAGGTGATAGGGTTTTCAGCGTATCCCTATAAAAATAAATACACATCATGTAACTGAATTAGGTACTGTGTAATTTATGTAGTATGTTTTTTAATAAGTTTCGTGAGGTTGATTTTATTTCCAACTCAAGTGAAGCTTCTTAGACTCAACCACAGGAAATCTTCTAAATGATTTAAGGGTTTCTTTGTTTATTCTGGATGTACTAATAATGAATCTAATCCCTAGTAAGTGGTTTTGGTAAGGTTATCCCTTCTCTTCATTCTTTCTCTAAGTGTTGTGGTGTAATCTCTTAACTTTGTGCATTGTTGGTTTTGATCTTGATTAGTTTTGATCTAGGAACCTTATTATGATCATATTTACCTTCAATATTATTATAAAATCCTATTAGAAACATTATTTTATCATTAGATAAAGGTAGGGGGTCTAATCCTTAACCTAATGTTTTGAAAATTTTCAAGTATAAGTAATATTTCAATTGCACCCACATATCGTGCACTGAATAAATTAAAAATACTGCATTGAATTATTATATATATTCACTTATATTCAATGGTCTATTTTCCAAACTTTTAGATCCCATTCGGGTGAGTGAACCCTTGATTATAAATGAATTCATTAATGACATAAAGTGTGTTTAGCATGGAATGAAATGTGAGTGATTTCTTGATATAGATTATCCTTGGCTTGACTTGAATATTGTAATGATTGTATTATTATTGTTTTATGACCAATTGATATATGAAATGTTTAATTGAAAGAAAATTGTAATTTGAATTATTAACCATTGAACCGAGGATTTGACATTGTGATATCCTTCTTGTTATGACATGTGTTGTGATAAATGTTGTAATTCTTGTGTGGGGCATTAGCCCAGATGACTTGATAGAATTCTTATGTAGTAGGATATGATTAGTGACACATGCTGTAATTCATATATAGGGTGTTTTCCCAGTGATACATGTTGAAATTATTAAATAGTGGGATATTCCTAGTGACACATACTGAAACGCTAATATTGAAGGCTATGCCTAGTGACACATGATGAAATAATGATATAGTTGGCTATGCCCAGTTACCCATGCAAGAAAGATGATATTCATGGATCATCCTTGATATAATAATGAAATGATTGTATAGTAGGTTATGACCCAAATTTGTGTAATTTGTTCCTTGGTTATAAGTTTATGGATCGCATGGTCATAATACATGCCTAGATACATTTGAATGTGGCATCATGGAAGGTTATGTTACTCCATGGTTATATGGTTTTTGTTGGTGTGTTTTTGATACATGCTCAAATTAATTCTTACATAGTTCCATAGTAGGTTGATGTAGTTTTAATTTAATTATTTAATTAATTAATACACTTTTTTATTTCCTTATTTCATACACAAATTTTTAGAATGGTTATGCTTAGAAATTTTGGTGTCGACCCACTGAGTTACACCCAAACCCTATTCAGAACTCCATTTGGTACCTACACATATTACCTGGATATAGGATTGAACAAGGGATAATGACCTTATTAAGGAATATTTCTAACTAGATGGGATGGATTCCGGTTATGGGACAGAAATGGGGTTTGGGGCGATGTAATTTTGAGTATTTATTTGAATCTATAAGTATTTTATTTTTATTACTTCTATCATGAGATTTACTTACATTCCAGCACACCATTAAATTATTCCTTTACTATTTATTACATTATTCATATGGATTATTTTGTTATTTTTCCATGGGATTGTATTGTTTCCATTTTTACACACAATAATTTTTATTTATTAATATTATATATTTATGTCACATTTACTATAAATCTATAACGAGGGGGGATAGTCTCCCCACTATACTTATCAGACCCCTACTTCTAGTCGACAACCTCTAGTGTACAAGGAGGCCTTCTTGAGGTCTCATAACCAACCCTTTATATTTATGTGAGAGAGTGACAGAAAGGGTTATATTAATAATGGATTGATTTTGATAGGTATTAGAAAAACCAATGGGTTTTTGAAGTATGTAAATAATATGATATAGGGTGTCCTTTTATAAGTGGGGGAGAGGACACATGTGTAATTTTTGAAAATAATGAATTCCAACTATGTTTTTCTCTGGAAAAGGGATTCGAAATGAATAATTTTCAATCCTTAGAAGACATGAGTTCAAAATATGACCATAAAATAGTAACTATAAAAGATTTAGATCATTTTTAACCCTTATCATTTAAGATTAACCCTTGGTAAACAAGTTTTTACCTTAACTGTGACAAATAATTTTTACTATTTTCACTATTCATTATGATAAAAAATTATGTTGACCTTATTAGCTAATATAAGTTATTCTTATTCCACTTACATAATCCATTTCTCAAAATTAAACTAATAGAGGTGACAAAATAAAAACATTCATATTTTTTAAAAGTTTTAATGGAAGAATTCAATATAAAATTGATTATAATGAGGTAATTTGGTTTACTAAATATATGATTTAATTAATGTTACCTTTAAAACCACATTAAAAAATGGGGGTCTTAACTTATTTAAAACAAAATATAGTTTTTAATAAAAATATACATTTTTTTCATATTCATCGAAAAAATAAAACTTTTCAAAAAAATCTAAACAATTCACCTTGAGATAATTATGATTTTCTTATTTAAAAGGTTATTGTAAAATAAATATTCCCATGGTTATAAAAATTAGTTTAAAAAATATGTGCTGAAAGCGTGATGAATCTTATTTCTAGAAAAAAAATTCAGCACTTTATAAAACATTACATTAATTTTAAATGATTCTTATTTTATTTCAAACCAATATATAATAATTAAATATATTTAATACATGTGTAATGAATATAATTTTTATAACTTAGTTTTCCAATTCATACCATCATTCATAACATCTAGGTAATATTGGGAATGTTTGAATAATAATATTTTAATAGAGTATCACATTTTTTAAACCCCATTTTTAATACATCGCTTTCTATCAAAGGGATTTAATTTATTTTCAAGGTAAAATATCATATTATCAGGGTGGTATATTCTATTCTAATATAAGTGATTTATGTCATAGATGACATCAAACATGATGTTCCTCTATTAAAATCTTGGGTTCCTATAGAAACCATTACAGAGTGGTTACACTCGAGCCCTCCACCAGTAGATATTAGGTTCACGGTGCTAAGGACCATGTCCCCCACTGAATGGTTTCCTAGAAAATATATTGTGGGTAGTTTCCTTTACCATATAGGGATATAATCACTGTACCCTATAAAACTCAAAAATATGACCTATGGTATAACAATCCACTGGGAAGTATTATGAGTACCACTCATATTTTGGAATGAACAGATCTGGGTCGACCCAACCCATTACCCTTGCAAGCCCATCTCCTAACCTGAAGTGTGTTCCCAATCACCACAATCTCATGAAAAGCACCAGACATAGACATTAATATCTCAAGAATGGGTTTTACCTTGGCGAAACATCATGAACCTTCTATGGAATGATATGAACACACTAATATCATTAGAGTCAATAATATAAAATATAAAAACCTGAGTATACAATAAAGATGAGAAGATACGATGAAAAACAACATACATCATAAAAAACATTCCATAATAGTTTATATGTCATATACATGACTTATTTTAATGTTAAATTTAATTTAATTTCTATTTAGGCCTTGTTTTTGGGGTTTCTCAAGCTTTTATGGTGGAATGGGTGAGTTTTCATGAATTGGGCCAAACCGTGAGTCCAATTCTAGATTTAAAAATAAATTTTGTTTATTTTATAAATTTTTCATTTTTAATATTTTCCTCCCATTCCAATTCCTAAATGGTCTCCCCTGACATATTAACACCACCATTGTTGTTTGGATCCATTAGGAATCCATAACAATGGAGTATTTGGGTTTTTATTTAAGAATTGGGCCAACCCAAATGCCCATTTTCTAGTTTTAAATTATTTTTTAATGTTTTAATTTATTATTTATTACAATTAATTTTTCATTGATTTTACCTCTCTTTCGACCCTAAGAAGCCCAGAAGCGCTCCCATTGCCCTTCCACCCTCTTTGGAGCTCTTTGAAATCTCGAATTAGGGAAGAAATTCATTGGTTGTCTCAAATCGGACAGAATTGAATAGGTAACTTCATCCCTTCTTAACTCTCTAAATTATTACTCTTTTCCCCCCCATTACAATTCCTAAATGACCTCCTAAATCGTGTTCGAACAACCCCTCAATTTTTTGCTGTTTTCAAATTCATCTACTGGTGTATTAGGGGAGATTTTTCAAGATCCCTAAAGTAAGTGAGTCTCTTCCATTCTTCTTTCAATTTTCTTAGGTTTACATTCAATGTGATTAGGGTTTCATACCTTATCTATAAGGTTCCTAATGTCCAAAAGTTAGGGTTAAATCCTAGGGTTTGATATCTTGTCTTTGGTGTGAAATATTCTGGTTTTAGGTTGGATTTCACTTCCTTGAGGTGTGACGGTGGTGCGATTTATGTTTCGCACCATGTTTTGAGTGTTTCGACATAAAAGTTAGGTGATTCCATTTATAACCATTTTGTGATGAGTTAGCTTGATTGATTTATTAATTTAGTATGTTTCAAATCTGTTTTGTGTGGTGCAAAAACTATTATTTGATGGATTTGGTTAAGTGTTTAATATTGTAGTTCCATTTTTGCTTGGAATTGGGTTCTTTTAATGCGTGGCTCTTGGGGAAAAGTTTGGGTGTATTTTATAACATATGAAAGTGATTTATTAGTGTTGAAAGGGGATGAAAATTCTAGTTTTTTAATTCCTTAAAGTCATATGGGCCTTTAAAGGAGGGTTTTGAATGGTTTTAATGTGTGAAACCATGTTGTACTTCTTGAACGTGATTTGTGAAAACATGTGTTTTTCATGTGTACCTTTTGCGGTATTGTTTGAGGTATTTGTATAAAACTTGGGGGTGGTTTAATAAATGTTTTTAGAGCTTCAAATTCTTATTTTTATTGTTATTGGCATTTTTTTGGTCTTGAATTAGGGTTTTGAAATGGGTTCTTTATGCAAACCATGGTTGCACCTCATGGGTTGGTTTTATGAAAATTATAAATGATTTATTGAGTTAAACAAAGTGTGAAATGGTTGATTATGTACTGTTTTCATGATAGTATGTTCCTAAAATAAGTTTTTGAAACATAAAGTGGTCAGTTATGTTGTAAAACATTTTGGTAATGTTTTGTAATTTTTCTATGTGATTTATGAAATTGGGATGTGGGTGTGAAACGTGTTTTCAGGCTGTTTTGCGTGAGTGTGATGTGAAAAATGGACTTTGTTTATGAAAAGGGTATTATAAAACATGTGAGTGGGATGTTATGTGATGTCTAGCATATTGGGAAATATTTTATAAAATTTTTAATGGATTTGTTGAATTGTGAAAGATGTGCAAAATCGGTTGTCGGCTATTTTTTGTGTGAGTATGATTTCAAAATTCATTTGAATGAGAATGTTGATTTTTTAGACTTGTGTGGAAAACATGTGGGATGTTTGGTGAACTTGTGATATGAAAATGATATTTTAATGTGCAAAGTATATTTATTGACTTGCTGAACTTGTCTAAGGATAAGGAGAAAACCCAGGTATCTAGGTGAGTGGACGTGTACTAGTATGCTAGTGAATCTGTGGGGTTTGGCCTCAGTTTCACATAGCAAGATTGACTCTTACAACTATAACTAAACTATGATGATGATGATTGGTGACCACTAGGTTATGGGTATGTTCCATACTAGTGGATCGTGCATGAGAACAAATATTGTGATGGTTACTCTCACCGAGATAAGAGGTACCTGGGACCCACAACGAGAAAGTGCCTAGTGGTTATTTATTATTGCTTGTGCTAATTAGTTAATTTGTGATTACCATTGGCATATGGAATGGTTGGCTAGAAAATTCAGTAGTGTTGACATTATTTTTTTAATGTGTTGATTCTTAATGATAACCCACTTGAAAACTATTTTAATGTTTTTGTTTAATGTTTTAGAAATTGTAACTAGCATTTTTTGTTTATGAAAACCTGCAAGCTTTTTTTCGTTGAATGTTTATCACATGGAATCTTATAGTGGTGGTATCCTATTGGGAATTGTATCACACCCTATTTACACCCTTGGGTGTAAGTAGACTTGGTTATTTTGTTGTTTTATGTTTGGATATAGTTTTTAGTTCTAGTGGTTCGGGTTTCTAGTAGGTCCTTGGTGGTGAAGTACTGTGGAGATGGCTTGAGGGAGGAACCCCTTACCATGAGGGTTCTTGGGATGTTTTATTTTGATTTTGTACCTTTTTTTATAGTCTTGATGTGTTTTTTAAAACATGTAATTTAGATCTGAACTTTGTAAAAGATGGTTTTAGTTGAAAAATCCAGATTCATTTTATTGAGTTTTTTTGTTGTTTAATGTTTATAAACTCGGGTAAATCGTTCCCAAACTTCATTTTAAGATACATGGGCACTTATACCAGACTGTGGGGATCAGGAACGCCCTTTGGTCCTTTTCACGGGCCAGGTCAAGTGCCGGTTTTGATGGTGACCATATTCGGTTCATGAAAAAATGGTATCAGAGGAGGTTCGCTCTCTTCGGGTCACGTTATTTGGGGCACATTCGGGATAGTCTGGAGTTAGGAATGTCAGGACTTGGAATTCTAGTTATGAGTAATGTGGATGATCATCACACCTCGTGATGGGATTCTAGTCTCCAGTGGGATGTCAGGATTTATATGAGTCCTTTGAATTTCTTGCATTGATGGTGATTAGGGGAAATGAAAAGAGAGTTGGGTTACTAGTATCAGTTAGCTCGCAGGGTCTGACAAGCTATGTGGAGCTGGGGATATTTACCTAAAACACTCTCTATGATGGTGAAGTGATTGGAATATGTCTTCCAACCATATATCCAAGTCACCCACTAAAGCTAGTTTCCTCTCGCATTGTCTTGTATTCTTTAGTTTTGAAATCTTGGATCTTTTATTTTAAAGTGACTTGTTTTTATGAAGCGTAATGTTTTTGTGAAAGGATTTTAAAATAAAGAGGGAATCATATGGTTTATGAAATGGTGGAACTGAATTTTCATAATTGTTTTGAAATTTAAAATGGTGTGCTTACACATCTTTTGAAAGTAGGAACTATATTGAAGTTGGTTTGAAAAAGTGTTTCCAATAGAGATTTCTAAACAATAAAAGAGTGTTATAATGGGATGAGATCTTCTGAAATTGATGTGAATATCTTTAAAGTGAGTTCTTTTATAAATGTTTGTGTCTTTCTAAAATGTTTTTTAATATTTGAGTTGGGATTTTGGTCATGTGGTTAGCGGTTTTAAGAAAAATGATGTGTTAGTTAATCGTTTTGGTTTTGAAAAGTGGAAATATTTTTTGTTTTAACCATTAGTATTTTCATGGGAAACCACATGCATGGGGTTATATGGGATGATGGATGGTTGATGGCAAAACTAGATGAGTGTCAGGATGGATATGGGGAGGGTGTCTGGTGTGGTACAGAAACATGCATTTGTAAGGCCCATGGGGTACCATTTGTTGATACACTAACCGCTGAACCGTTTGTTTTCAAAGAAATATTTTTAAAGAAAAACATGATGCCTTGATGAATTGTTTGGGATGGTTTATATTATGTGTTTTTTGGAAAATTTTGATGTTTTGGGATGTTTTGAGTCCAAGAACCCCTCTTGTTCGAGCTGTGTTTGGGTTTGTGTTTGGTCGGTAAGCTGGGTAGAAGGACCGTTTAGTAGTATCCTCTGAGATTTGTTTGGGGAAACCTTTATGGTAGTTCTCTTCATGAGTTTGGATCTAGTTTGTGTTACTTTATTCCCAATGGACCATCTTGGCTGGGTCCTTGGGTTCTCTTGTTGGATAAGGTATGCCCCCATTAAGGGTTAGTGCACAACTGAAGTGCAACCCGTATTGTTTCTCCATTCGAAGACCTTCCTGTTGATCAATATAAAGAATTTTTTTCTTGAGATTTTTAGATTGAGTCTACACGCTTTAAATTCCTGGTTTTTTGTATCCACTTGAAGTGTGAGTGTCATCATGGAAGGTTGAAAGAGACCATATCTTCTTAATTTTCCTAATTTTCCAAAGGTGGAAGTAGTATGGGGTTGTTAACATGGATGAGTATCTGGAGGGTGTCTAAGAGGTCCTCTCGGTCCATCGTATTCTCTTCGAAGAAGGAGTTCACAATGAACTAACAGTGTGGGAAATATGGTCATGAAAATATATTGTGGCAACTTTCTAGAATTGTGTGTTGTTTGGGGATGTTGTATAAGGTCCCACTCCAAGCATTGTTTATATCAGTCGCAATGGTTAAGTTCTGTGAAGCCTTGTGATTTTGTGCATCCAATTGACTTTAAGGGTGAAATTAGTGCAATCCTTTGAGAGTCTCTTTATGTTGGAAGAGTATCTCCCATGTAAATACTTAAAAATATTCCATTTTAGAGGAAGGTGATTATAGGTGTTATTTACTTGTATAGTTTCTCACTCTAATAAACAAGGTGTGATGTGCGTTCATTTTCTAAGCCCTTCTTTCAGTGAAATATCGAGTTAGGGTAAAGTAAGTTTGAAATGTGTTATGTCTTGGAAATATTATCGGGGATTGTAGTATAGTTTTTGGTGGAACCAAAATAATAATTCTCATTCAGGGGGGTTTCCAAAGCCTAACTGCGAGGTCGAAGATGCTTTAATCATTTGAGCTCCAGCCATAGGTCTCGGAGAGAAGCTGACTTGTAGTCAGGGGAAATCCGAGGATTGTTTAAACCCATGAAAAATGTATTATCCCTAGTATGAAATATATTAAGAGTTTAAACCTCTAGTTTCATCATATTTCTTATGTTTTTCCCAGTCATTGGAAATATGTTGAGGGACTTCTACCCATGTCATCACCTAATGTAATTCCCTCCCCCTTTGGTTTCCATCGAGTCATTAGAGAACTGTTGGAAATTTGGATAGACATGTTGATGACATAGTTTGTGTACGATTAGTAGTTACCATGTTCCCGGAAGCAATGAGAAAAGAATTATCTTCACAGTTAGTGAAGAATTTACCAAACCGTGCGGACTGACCCTATGCCATTCCCAAATCTTAAAAAAATTTGGGTCTTTTTGTGTCGGCTCATGCTGGTCGGTTTGGATGGTTGGTTCTTATGGTGGGGAGATCCACTATGATTCTTATGTACATTCCTTCATAAACTTTGAATGGAGTTTCTACCATTTGTACTAGGGATTTCATTCAGGCCCCTAGTTAGTGTCTTGATTCTGTCTCGGAAAATAATATAGGTTGCCTCTTATGGTGGGATGCCTATTAGTGTCCCCCCATACCAATATCTCAGATTTATCCATGGTGTTGGCTTGGTGGTTGGTAGTATTGTTCGAAACTATCTAGATACCAACATCTTCCTTGAGTAAAGGTTGGGATTAGATAGATCCCAATGGTTTTTTTAATGTAAGTTAAGGGTAACATTGTTCAAAGTAGTTGTTCGTTTGGGTGAATTGCATGAGTCCTGTTCGGATAGCGTTCGAGGAGTTTCATTTCGGGATAAAGTATGAATGTGATTGATCATTTCCGGAAAGTGGTGTATGTTTGGGTTGTGAGATTAATCATTCCTTAATTTATCACTGGAGATGTTTTGGCCCTTGGGGGCGAAGCGTTGCAAAGAAGTACATCTTGGTTTATCAGTTGGGTTTGCATTTGGTATATGGCCTTATTGTAGATTTCAGGGGACAAAACGTTTTCATGGTGGGTAGAATTGTCATATAAATGACTTATTTTAATGTTAAATTTGATTTAATTTCTATTTAAGGTTTGTTTTTGGGGTTTCTCAAGCATTTATGGTGGAATGGGTGAGTTTCGTGGATTGGGCCAAACCGTGAGCCCAATTCCAGATTTAAAAAGAAATTTTGTTTCTTTTATAAATTATTCATTTTCTAATATTTTCACACATTAAAATTCTTAAATGGTATCCCTTGACATATTAACACCACAATTTTTGTTTGGAACCATTAGGAATCCATAACAATGGGGTATTTGGGTTTTTATTTAAGAATCAGGCCAACCCGAAAGCCCATTTTCCAGTTTTAAATTGTTTTTTTAATTTTTTAATATCTTATTAATTATAATGAATTTTCTGGTGATTCTACCTCCCTTTAGACCCTACGAAGACCAGGAGATCTCCCATTGCATTCCCCCCTCCTTGGAGATTTTTGAAATCTCGAATTAGGGCAGAAATTCATAGGGTGTCTCAAATCAGCCAGAATTGAAGAGGTAACTTTATCCCTTCTTAACTCTCTCAATTATTACTCTTTTCCTCCCATTACAGTTCCTAAATGACCTCCTAAATAATTTTAGAAAAACCCATAAATTTTTGGATCTTTTAAAATTCATCTACTGGTGTATTAGGGTCTATTTTTCAAGATCCCTGAAGTAAGTGAGTATCTTCCATTCTTCTTTCAATTTTCTTAGGGTTACATTCAGTGTGATTAGGGTTTCATACCTTATCCATAAGGTTCCTAATGTACATAAGTTAGGGTTAAATCCTAGGGTTTGATATCTTGTCTTTTGTGTGAAATCATATGATTTTAGGTTGGATTTCAATTCCTTGAGGTGCGGCGGTGGTGCGGTTTATGTTTCGCACCATGTTTTGAGTGTTTCGACATAAAAGGTAGGTAATTCCATGTATAACCATTACATGATGAGTTATATTTCTTGGTTTATTAATTTAGTATGTTTCAAATCTGTTTTTTGTGGTGTGAAAACTTTTTTTTGATGGATTTGGTTAAGTGTTTAATTTTGTAGTTGCATTTTTTCTTGGAATTGGGTGCTTTTAATGCGTGGCTCTTGGGGAAATGTTTGGGTGTATTTTATAACATATGAAAGTGAATTATTATTGTTTAAAGGGGCTGAAAATTCTGGTTTGTAAATTCCTTAATGTAATGTGGGAATTATAAAGGGGTTTTTGAATGGTTTTAATGTGTGAAACCATGTTGTACTTCTTGAACGTGATTTGTGAAAACATGTGTTTTTCATGTGTACCCTTTGTGGGGTTGTTTGAGGTATTTGTATAGAACTTGGGGGTGGTTTAAAAAATGTTTTTAGAGCTTATTTGTATTGTTATTGGCATTTTTTTGGTCTTGAACTTGGGTTTTTAAATGTGTTTTGTATGCAAACCATGGTTACACCTCTTGGGTTGGTTTTAGGAAAATTGTAAATGATTTAATGAGTTACAAAAAGTGTGAAATGGTTTCTTATGGACTGTTTTGGTGATAGTATGTTCCTAAAATGATTTTTTAAAACATAATGTGGTCAGTTATGTTGTAAAACATGTTTTTAATGTTTTTTAATTTTTTGAGGTGATTTATGAAATTGGGATGTGGGTGCGAAACGTGTTTTCGGGCTGTTTTGCGTGAGTGTGATGTGAATAATGGACTTTGTTTATGAAAAGGTTATTATGTAACATGTGAGTGGGCTGTTATGTGATGTTTAAAATCTTGTGAAATATTTTATAAAATTGTTAATGGTTTTTTTGTATGGTGAAAGATGTTCAAAATCGGTTGTGGGCTATTTTTTGTGTGAGTATGATTTCAAAATTCATTTGAATGAAAAAATGGATTTCTTAGACTTGTGTGGAATACATGTGGGATGTTTGGTGAACTTGTGATGTGAAAATGATATTTTCATGTGAAAAGTATATTTATTTACTTGTTGAACTTGTCTGAGCACAAGGGGAAAACCCAGGAATCTAGGTTGGCGGATGTGTACTAGTATGCTAGTGAATCCGTGGGGTTTGGCCTCAGTTTCACTTAGCAAGATTGATGCTTAAAACTCTAACTAAACTATGATGATAATGTTTTGGTACCACTAGGTTATGGGTATGTTCCCTACTAGTGACTCGTGCACGATAATAGATATTGTGATGGTTACTCTCACCGAGATACGAGGTACCTGGGACCCACAACGAGCTAGTGCCTAGGGGTTATTTCCTATTTCTTGTGCTCATTAGTTAATTTGTGATTACTGCTGGCATACAGAATGTTTGGATGGAAAATTTTTTAGTGTTGAAATTATTTTTTTAATGTGTTTATTCTTAATGATAATCCACTTGAAAACTATTTTAATTTTTTTTTGTTTAATCATTTAGAAATTGTAACTAGCATTTTCTGTTTATGAAAATCTTCAAGATTTTTGTCTTTGAATGTTTATCACATGGAATCTCTTAGTGGTGGTATCCTACTGGGCATTGTCTCACACCCTAATTACACCCTTGGGTGTATGTAGACTTGGTTATTTTGTTGTTGTAGGTTTGGATACAGTTTTTAGTTCTACTGGTTCGGGTTTCTAGCCGGTCCTTGGTGGTGAAGTCCTGTGGAGATGGCTTGAGGGAGGCGCCCCTTACCATGAGGGTTATTGGGATGTTTCATTTTGATTTTGTACCTTTTTTATAGTCTTTATGTGTTGTTTTAAAACATGTAATTTAGTTATGAATTTTGTAAAAGATGCTTTTAGTTGAAAAATACAGATTCATTTTATGGAGTTTGATTGTTGTTTAATGTTTATAAACTCATGTAAATTGTTCCCAAACATCATTTTATGGTACCTAGGCACTTGTGCCAGACCATGGGGATCGGGAACGCCCTTCGGGCCTTGTCGCGGGCCGGTTCGGGTGCCGGTTTTGATGGCGACCATATTCGGTTCGTGACATTATATATTTACATGGTATATTAGGTTAGAACTAAAAACTCAAAATAAGCATACAAATACTAGAAATTAAAATAAATACATCAAATTTATATAAAAATTCCAAATTTACTTCACATGATCTAAATACACGAGATCACATCTGCACCCCTAATAACTAAACACCAGTAATCAAGAAGATCCATCCTAGTATATGGTTCCCTTGCCTTTACTCTTATCCTAAAAAATGAAATCTATATATGCCTAAATGAATATGTAGGGTGGGATGAAAAAATACTATTAGGATACCAAAATGAATCAATTTAAGGATTTTACCCATCCAAACTAATAAACTATATTGAAATCACATTTTAAAACCAGACTACTTTGAAAAAATTTCACTGTCACAGGTCTTTAAAATCCGTTTGGTTTCTTTTTTAATTATTTTTTTCCAAATAAATTTATAATATATATATAAATATGAAACAAGTACATATGGATTCACATTATCAATATATCCAATATGGCTAAATAATGGTTAGCATAACATCATCATATAAAAAATAAATGAAAATGGTCAAAACATATCTCATCGAGAATGAAAATAATATAATTCAAATATAATATAAACCACCATAGTATGAGTAAGTGAACCTAGGTATATAACCGTAAGAGTCTAATGTGAGTTAGTCTAATCAAAGTATGCCATCCAAATTAGAAAAGTCGAATCAATCACAGTCTTCCTTTGTCCCTTCTCTTAGAGATATAACCGTCTCTCAACAACTAAATTAATGCTCTTATGGTCTTCCTACCCAAAGGATCTCAGAGTCCCCTATAAAAAAATGGATTCTCTCATGATCTTCCTATAGGAAGCCTCTAACACTCCTTTGGAAAACCCCTCACTCACACCCCCGTTAATCCCATGTTCTTATCTGCGCTAATATAATCCCAAACAAGTTCCAATCCCTAAAAAGTAATTACACAAGTCAATTTAATTAATGAAACTCCCCATTTTATTAGACAACATACAATAAGGTAAAACCCTCTATATTACCTTTTTATTAATCCACATTAAAACATAAAAATTCATTAATTTTTTTTTCAAACACTTAGAGTGAATTCAAGAAAATTATATTTTGAGAACCCACTTCAAACCACCAAATTCTCAAATAAAACCATAATGTACATCAATAATGGGATCAAAATAAACTGTAAATTTCTAACATGGAAATTAGAAAAACATAAGACAAATTCCAATAATAATGTAAATTTAACCCCTATAAAATCCCCTTAAATAGATCCACGACATCAGAATCAGTTCCATCCTCATTGGCTTCAACTAATACCACCCAGAATATGTAAGAAAAGTCCTCAAACAACTAACCCACAAAACAATCCCCATTAAAACACAAGGATCATCTATCCAACAATCTAGGGTTTCATAAATACATGGAAATAAATTTAAAATTAATTATTAGGAAAAAAAATAAGAAATCATGAAGAACATGGCATTCCTCAAGCCAAAACACCAAGATCATTATGTGATTCCACCAAGGATAGAAAGGATACGCTTTCACACCAAGGATGATGGGATATAAAAAAATGGAGAAGAAAACTAGGTCCAAAGGGTAATAAAAATTATAGGGGAAAATGGTAAAAGACAAGATTTTAACTAGATGGATGGGTCCACATGGTTTGACAGCGCAACAAATGAAAATATGTACCAAATCTATGGGAGATACTATCTCCCAAAAACCAAATATGCATAGTTTCCCTTGGGAGTAGAATAGTTTGAAAAACCACGATAAAACTAGTAAAAAAACCATCACCCTATATATCACCTTTCACATTTATCCACCTTGTTAAGCAAACCACATGCCAAACGTACGCCTGGGTTGTTTCTCCCCAAAACTCCCATTTTTGACCCCTGTACTCAGAACCTCCAAAAATAACTGAAAAAGTAAATATCACTCAAAATTTAACAAATTAATGACCTGGAAGGTATCATAGACTCCACACTATACCACTTTCTACCCTCATAAGGACCTATGGTATCCACAAAAGATAAAAAGTGAGGCCACTACTCCCTCACCAAATCTTCCTTCTCCCATGTATTACGACTATCTCCACTATTGTTCCATAGGAAACTACCCAATGTTATTCAACTATTATAAATAACCTTCGTAGACATTAAAAAATATACATGCTACTACACAAAGGTTTCATCAGGCTCAACATCCCAATATTTCAAGTCAATTACATGAGTTCAGTTTGAATCGTATATCCAAAACTAAGAGACATAGAAGAAATCATGGATCAAGGTTAGCTATAGTGGAAACTCCAAATGACATGTATCCTTCCAAATATTCACAAAAATATGAAATAACATGACATAAAATGGTGAAAACTTTTCCGGATTTCTCAAACGATGGTGTACTAGCTAAACATATATCCAAATAGACAATTGATCACCAACCTGAAACTCCAATGGGTGAGAAAACAATCAACATATGATTTATGGTGACTCTAAGATGTTGATAAAAATTTATAAAATCAGCCAAAAAATTCATGTCACCTCTTCTACGAGGCTCAGTCTAACCAATGAATGATCACCCACTTCATCCCAACACAAAAAAAATTGGAAAGACCACCAATACAATGCCTAAAATGAATAAATATTGATTGATACTTGATAAATATTATTATAAAAAAACTCTTCCAATTATGTGTGACTTTACCATGAAACACTGAAAAAAAATACATGTGATCAAAATTTATATTTAAGAGTATGGGAGGCCTACCTAGGAAGACAATCCATCTATGGGTGATACATGACACTCAACTTCATATGGGTTCGCAATGCCTAATGGATTCTGTTATAGAAATGGGAGTCCTAGTTTGAAAATTTTGGTGAGGGCAATACATGAATATAGAGTACATATTTAATATATATAAGTATGAGGTCCTCCACATTTTTTTCAACTCCCTTATAGAATGAAAATGGGATTATGAGGTCAAATGATCAACAATCATCCATTAGGAACATCTTCCACTTGGATTATGAGGTAGACTGATCCATAAATTCATAGAGATATCTTCTCAGTTCCATAATGAAATTGGGAGTGTCTAAAATAACCTATATAGTCTATAATGCTAATCAGTGATTCTATATATGGACAAAAATGTTGAAAAGAAATCCATAATTGCACATCTCAAATTGGGCCACCAAGACTAACCACTCAATGTGGAAAAAATATTTTCTTCCTTAGGGTGGACAACCTAAGTAAAATGATGTCCCTCATGCACCACCTCTTTCCTCAAGCTAAAAGAATCTACCAACCACTTCTTAAGAAATAGTGAACCATAAAGTGACCAAGAACAATCCATAGAGGTCTCCCCACCATTTAAATCACTGATAATATAATGAATCTTTGGGCCAGATACCTACTCATTCCTAACCCAATTTATGAGGGGATGTGTATCGTTCACGCAGCCCAAGAACACCTACTATTAATACTCCCACACATATAGTTTAAGATCAATAATTAAACTCATCAGACCCCACTCGTCCACTGATTCTCAAACCACAAGAACTAGAAGCTCAATACTCGACATGTCATCAGCCCCATTCCTCTTCACATGAGTATTAGAAATATTGAAATCAAAAGATTGGTGATATTTCACCCAATGTCTTTATCTAAGGATCATCTCCCTTTGGGTAAAAATTCACTTCAGGATCTTATGATCTGGATACAAAGTAAAATTCTCCCCGAAGAGGTAATGTGGCCCCATATTTAGTAAAATCATCATAGCTACTAATTACAGTTCATGTGTGGGATAAGTTAAATCATGTAGTTATAAATTCAATGATCCATATGCCACAACATGGTCATCACACAATAGAAAAAACAAAAAAACCACACTAAAAGAAATAAAATAAATCACCTAAACAATCCAAGGTTCTAGTTGGATCATAATTTTTGAGAATAAAAAATGAGCCTATAATGTATCAAAATAATGTCGCCACCTCTCATACCACATGAACAAAACCCCTTTCCTGGAAACCACTTCCAAGGGGGAAACCATCATTGAAAGTCCGAAAAAACATCAATAATACCCATCCAAGCCCAAAAAGATAATGATATTGAAATAATTATTGGGAAATGTCAAATACCTGACTACTCAATATTTACTAGGATCTACTAAAACTACTACCTCATAAATGTAACGACCCAACCACAGTTACCCAGAATCGATGCATTATTACATAACATTGGAATGATACAAGGAATCGTGTCCTAAAAGACCTATTAGTTGAGTAGCCTTGGAAGTACTAGATATATACATAAGTTTTACTTTACATCATTATATAAAAAACAACATTGTGTCCCATTTGAACCCCATTATTTCCCTTAGCCTATTACGGAAGTTTAATCATAATATACTTATTTTCATCCCGGGGAAAATAAAACATAAAAAAGGGGTGAACTCAGATGCACAGTAAGGATAAAAATATAGTGGAAACTCTCAAAAATGAGAACAAACAATTAAGGCAATGTATAAGACTAGAACCCAAGCCTTTTAAACATAAACTTCAATATAATATGTCAAAGTTAAATCAAATAATGTCATTTACTTATTCACCAGGATATTATACTAGTCGAATAATCACATGTAATATCAATAGTCAATTTCATAATTATGGAATGCATAATGCTTGACTTCATAAACACATAGTCAAGGCCATGGAAAAAGACTAAAAATAAGATTTTGTCAAGGACTTGTTCCAAGACACTAGTTTTTCTCATGAGACCTAACGATGCATCGACGAGCTATAGCAGGCTCTACCCATCACTTACTAAGTCCAATGCATTCCCCATATGAAAATGATGAAACATAACAAAAAAATTCGTATTAAACTAGCATACAAAATATCAATACTTTAACCATAAACCATGAATGGTATAAAAATATCACATACACAATCAAACATAACTCATTCAATACAATATGAAAGATTTTATTATAATAAATTAACCTCAATCAATAATAATGAATGATATTTACATAGATGAAAATAATCATCCAAACAATTTGAGAGAAATATACCCATTTTTCTTGAAAACATTTAAAAGTATCACTATTTATCAAGAAGCTATTTAAAATAGATTTTTGAATCAAAGTGTCACATACAACTTTGAATCTTTTAAAAAGAATTTTAATTTTAAAACATTAATGTCTATATAAATAAATCCTTAAACCCATTTTTAAAACATGTACAATAATGATAAATATTTAGAAGAATAAAATTTTAAAACATTTAAAATGATATTTTAGTTAGAGTTATTAACCAAATGTGATATGCCTGAATACAAGTAATTTTGGTAATAAAAACATAATAATATCAAGATAACAAAGTGATTCATGATATATTATGTCAATGTATAATATATACACAAAATAAAAGTTAATTGGATCATAACAACAAAGAAGTCTCAATGGAATGTAAATTGAGATGCAATCCCTTATAAAGACCGTATCCCTAAGTTAAGGATCAATCAATGACATAATTATGTGTGACAAATATAAATACAGAAAATATGATTGGATATTATATGTAAAACAATCAGAGGACATTCACACATTTTTTATAACAACAAAACCAATGACTTGGATGTTTAACTCAATGAATGAAAATTGAGTTAAGATTACTGTTATCAAGTTCATATCGATGAGTTGAGAATTTATCAATGGACTGATTATGTGTTTCAAAATAATATCCACACAAAGGGGAGTGGAAATTACTATATAAATAATGAAATAATGATTTCCCACATAATCTTGGAGTAAAATAATCAATGAAGTTTGTGTAAAACCCAATGAGTGGAAATCAAAATTAGAAATTCCTTACCTATTTGATGACTTACGAAACATACACCACATGAAAGAAGGATCATACAATGAAGATGTAAATACCCATAAATTAAAGTATATTACATACGGAATGTCATCATTGGTAGTACATACACCGCACAAAAATAAATAGTGGCAATATAGCATGAATCTCATGGAAATAAAAAGCGAGATGAAAACCCCTTACCATTTTGTAATCCATCGAGTCGTATGACCAAAACTTAATATCCACCAAATCAATCCCAAAACTCCATGAATACAAAGATAATCCTGATAATATATATTAAATGGAAATACACACTACACCACATGAAATAAATAAGTAGCGAACAATGGAAATATTATGGAATTGAAAGTGAGATAAGAAACCCCTTACATGTCATATTAACCTATAAAATTAGTATAATTCATCAGAAGACTAAAATTACATTTATTTGGGTATTTATAATATCAATTATGATAATCATTCATTAATAACGTAATTATTGCATCATCATTGTGTCATAAATAAATTTAATTATTTAATGTGTAAAAATTATAAATAAAATACCATTATGTAAGAAATCTTTTTAGCTTTATAATGAGTATTTATAGTCTAATTTATTTTATGTATAACCATATATTAAAAATGGATTAGTTATTAAAATTTGAATTTAACTCTTTTAACTCTTCTTTAAATAAATTAATAATAAATGACCTAATCTAATCCAATTGAACCAAAGGGGATCATATTTTATTCCTAAGGTGGTTTTTGGTCATTTGACACTTATCCAATAGAATTAGGACAAGTTTTAGGTTAATTATTATATAATTTTTACCCTTAATTACCCTATTTACTTTTAACCATGGTAAATAAAAGTCATAAGTAACTATTCACCAAAAATTATTTTCATATTATTGAACCACATTTACTTACTGATGTCAACTGTGTCTCTTGGATTTTTGAAATTCAACTCATAGAAGCAGTAAAATTATGTTTTATGAAAATCTGCAAATACTCTTAGAAGGTGGGTAAAAGACTGTAAAACGTTCAACATAATATTATACTTCTAATTTTATTATAAAATAACTCCAATGAATTCAATAGAACTTATATAGTTATTATATATCTATTTTGACTTAAAAATTTTAAATAAAGTAAATAATTATTTAAAATAAAAGTTGGTTTAAAACTATAACGCAGTGTTATTAACTATTCATCAAAAATGGAATTTTTTTAGAAAAAATACCAAAAACTCACCCAAAGATAATTTTGATATTACGAATTCAAAAATGAATTCTATTTTACCAAATTAAAAACAAAGAAGTTTCAATAATTAATTTAAAATTAATTCTTTTTGTAGAAACTGAAAAGCAGGTTTTTAAAAAGTAAAAACTATCCGAACATTGACATGTGTTTATGTAAAATTTAAATGTGAAATTACTTATAATGTCCTATATTATATTAAATTATAAAAATATAATCTAATTATACTTCCAATCCATTAAATTTCCTAATTTAACCCTTTAAATTATTTCTATTAAAAAAGTTGTTTTCAATTAAAATTTATTGTTTTTAGTATTCATCAAAATAGGAAAGTTATCAGAAAAGTACCCAAATTTTATTCAAAATAAATTATTATGTCCCGATTCTAAATAAGAATTTAATTTCATTAAATTGAATATATAAGTGTCAAATATTGGTTTTAAAATGTGTTTTCCATTACAAGGTGGTTAAATTGATTTTTTTGAAAAATAATTCTTTTATATGATATTTGAATTTGTTCTTATGTTATGTTTAAGAAACAGATAATATGGATTATAAAATTATATGGAGTATATAAAATTCAAAATTCAGTTAATACTATTCATAACCACTTTTGAACGACTATTTTAGTAAGTCGTGGTGCGCTCAAACTTGGTGTTGCGTGTAGTGTGAGCTATTGAATTACTTTAAAGAAAATAACTTACTAAGAAATATTGGGGTGTTACATTCTTCCACCCTTTTGGAAATTATGTCCTCATAATTTTTAAATTGGATTTTGGGAACTTCATTGAAAGTATCACATTAGAAAAAGAGTCAACAAAACTATCACTTTAAAGGAAAAAAAAGATGTAAAAAGGTCACTTGAGATAACCCATACTAGGAATCCATGTAGGAAAACATGGATATGGAAGATAAAATAAGTGTCTTGTTATAATGGAGAGTGATAGAATACATGATCCGGAGAATGTTAACAATAAGAACCCCACAAATTTTTGATGGGATAAAGAATCATTAGTTTCCCAGTAGGAAAAGTAAATGGACAACTTTTTATTTGTTTTCAGTTCAATTTCATAAAGTTGAGGAATTTATTTATGAGATTGAATAATAACATAAAGAGATATACATACTTTTTAAGTAGAGTTTCATCCTTTAATAAATTTCAATAACAGACTCATCTTTTTTTAAATGATTAGTATTAAATATGACTTGGTCACACCTGAAGATCTATAATCAACTTCTAGAGAACCACATGGCCCACAAATGGTAAAATATACATTTAATTTGTCTTTAGAAATTAACCAAAACCAAAATGGTAAGTACAATATCTGATGATCCCCAAAAATGATAATTCTTTAGAGAATGAAATACTAATTTGAATTTATAAAATTAAACATACAATACCCAAAGTTCAATAAATACCATTCAATAAATAATTGTACTTAAAATCCATCAATATAATACAAACCAATATTGAAACCCAAAACATAGAATAATTTGATTACGTAGTCTTCCACGTTAAATTGTATCTCTAAATAACATTGACTACTCTTAAAGTCACATACTTTAAGTAATTAACCTAATCTCTTATTCTTTATGATAGGTCAATCATATGTATAAATAATCCAAGTCTATATAAATCCAAAATAAAACCATAGATAAAAATCCTCCATTACACCTCAAATGAAATATCATGGTATTCTATTCTCCTTAGGCATATAGTGTTCCCAACAGAGCGAACATCTTCCAAAATAACATTTATCCCTAAATCACCAAATCATTTTCCTATACTAAGGATTTCCATTTGATAAGACATAAGTTCCCAAATAAACTTATTATTGATCAATAAAATAATTTAACTAAAAAGAATTAGTCACACTAACCTGGGACTTCATGTAGTCCAGTTGTAGGTGATAAATCCAAATCACACTCTGGTTGTGGGTTTTGATTCCCATAGCTTTGTCTGACATAATGGGTTGTCACATGGCCTGTATGTTGTCATTTTTCAAAAACTGTAGTTCATAACATTCCCAAAATGAGAAAAATTCATCAAAATAGCCATAACATAATTTCACCAAAAATGTTATCTCATACCTCACATTTTTATCCCAAGATTTAATAACATATAATTTCCTCAAATTAAAGGATCATATACACCCAAATGGTTATTTATAACTATAATAGAAAAGACAATTTCCCCTAAAATAGAATTTTCACATAACAAACTACAGGGTTACATATACAAGGGAAAAGTATTCTCAAGTTATCCAAAAAAAGAGCACTAATACTTTTAAACATTTCACCATCCATTTATTTCCATATAGGTTCTTCCTTGACCAAGAGGTTATCATAAAGAATAGGGAATTTACTCGGGTAATTCCCAAATCTCCTACATTTATGGAGAATTAATGTAGATGGATTCTTGGGATCATTTTTATTTTTTTCCATTGTGCTCTTAGTTTTTACATGGTAATTATTTAGGTTATGTCCTTCTTTACCACTCATAAATCATTTATTTTTTCCATTGAGACACATTCCTAGGTGTCTCCTTCCACATTTCCTGCAGGATGGAAATTGATCTTTCTTTTCTCCATTGTCTCCATTGATGGAGCACTTATCATTCACCAAATTTCTCTTCTCTGTTGAGTCTGGGAGTTCGTTAATATATATGTTGTTGATCATATTTTGGAAAACTGATTCGGCATGAACATGATATCTTTTACACCAATCAATAATCCATTTCTTTGCTCATTTCCACCACCGTTCCCACCTTGTATATCATGTTCAATGTTACTATGACTTCCTGGGAATCTAGCTAGTGACTAACATAAGAAAGAATAACGTGAGTCATAAAATCATTTAGATAATATCATAACACATTATATTCAATATAAAACACATTAGGATTAACCAATTTTATTTATTCTCATCTTATATTAAAATACTAAAATCAGTTTGTAAAGAAAATGTGGATTATCCTAGTTATATCCCCAATGAGTATCGAAACCAAGAGTACATCAATGCCTGTTGTTGTGTATCAGGATACCCCAGGTCATGCCCGAAACTCCTTAACAGATTTTTCACCTCTAGATATATTTTTTCTAGAGCCACCTCTACATTATTGTATGTAGACAGGGATGTATTGTATGGAAAACCCACATAATATATACATTACCAATTTTTTTGGATGTTCTTCTATACTTATCCTCAATGTCTAACTTTGTGTAGTGTTTCCTATATAGAGTTTTTTTAATCTAGGTTTCAAAGATTGTATCAAACTTCCTCTGATACCAACTATAAAGCCCTGACCCTAGTTACCTAGAATCAGTGCATTATTACATAACATTGGAATGATACATGGAATCATGTCCCGAAATACTGATCATTTTAGTATCCTTGTAAGTACTAGATATATACCTAAGTTTTACATTACATCATTAAATAAAAAAAACAACATTTTCCCCCACAGAAAACCCTTATATCCCTTAGACTATTTCTGCAGGTTAATCTTAATATACTTATTTGCATCCTGGGAAAAATAAAACATAAGAAAGGGGTGAGGTCAGATGTTCAGAAAGGATAACAATATAGTGTAAACTGTTATAAATAAGAACAAACATTTAAGGGAATGTATAAGACTAGAACACAAGCCTTTTAATCTTAAACTTAAACATAATAGGGAAAATATAAATCAAATAATTCCATTTACTTATTCACATGGATATTCTACTAGTCAAATAATCACATGAAATATCAATAGCCAATTTCATAATGATAAAATGCATAATTCTAGACTTCATAACCACATAATCAAGGCATTTTTCCAATACTATAAATAATATTTTGTCAAGGCCTTATTCCAAGACACTAGTTTTTCTCATGAGACCTACTGATGCATCGAGGACCTATAGTAGGCTCCACCCATCACTTACTAAGTCCCATGCATTTCTCATATGAAAATTTTGAAACATAACATAAATAGTCTTATTAAACTAGCATACAAAATGTCAATACATTAACCATAAACCATGAATGGTATAAAAATAGCATATCCAAAATCAAACATAACTCATTAAATACAATATGAAAGATTTTATGATAATAAATTAATCTCAATTGAGAAAAATTAATTATACTAACATAGATGAAAATAATCATCAAAACTATTTGAGAGAAATATCCCCATTTTTCTTGAAAACATTTAAAAGTATAACAATTTATCAAGAATCTACCGTAAATAGATTTTTGAATCAATGTGTCACATACCACTTTGAAACTTTTAAAAGGAATTTTAATTTTAAAACATTAATGTACATATAAATAAATCTTTAACACCATTTTTAAAACATGATCATTAATGAGAACGATTTTGAAGAATTAATTTTTAAAACATTTAAAATGATATTTTAGTCAGTGTTACTAACCAAATGAGTGATGTTTGAATAAAAATAATTGAGGTAATCAAGACTTAATTATATCATGAGAGTAAAGGTATTTATGATATATTATGTCAAAATATAGTATATACATCAAATAAAAGTCAATTGGCACATAACAATAAAGAATTCTAAATCGATTGTAAGTTTAGATGAAATCCAATATAAAGACCATATCCTTAGGTTAAGGATAAACCATAGAAATAATAATGTGTGCAAAATATAAATAAACTAAATATTATTGGATAATCAGTGTTAAAAAATCAGAGGATATTCACACATATTCTTGTAATAACAACACTAATGACTTTGATGTTTAACTCAATGAATAAAAATTGATTTAAGATTACTCTTATCAAGTTTATATCGATGAATTGAGAATTTATCAACGGTGTGATTACGTGTATCAAAAGAATATCCACACAAAGTGGAGTGTAAATTACTACATAAATAAATAAATAGTTACTTCACACTTAATATTAGAGTAAAATAATTAATGAAGTTTTCCTAAAACCCATTGATTGGAAACTGAAATTAGAAATTCCCTTACAGATTTTTTGACTTACGAAACATACACCCCATTAAATAAGGATCATATATGAAGATATAAATACCCATAAATTAAAGTATATTACATAAGAAATACAATAATGTGAAGTATATACACCACACAAAAGTAAATAGGGTAAATATAGCATGAATCTCACGGAAATAAGAAGTGAGATGAAAACCCCTTACCATGTTGTAATCCATCGAGTTGTATGACCAAAAGTTAATATCCACCAAATGAATCACAAAATACCATGAATATAAAGAGAATCATGATAATATATATTAAATGGCTGTACACAATACACCACATGCAATAAATAAGTAGTGAACAATGGAAATATTATGGAATTAAAACTGAGATAAGAAACCCCTTACATGTCATATTATCCTAGAAAATTAGTATAATTCATTAGAAGTCACAAATTACATTTATTTTGGTATTTATAATATCAATTATGATAATATTTCACTAATAAGGAAATTACTTCATCATCATTGTGTCATAAAAAAATTTAATTATTTAATGTCTAAAAATTATAAATAAAATACGATTATGTAGGAAGTATTTTTAGATTTCTAATGAGTATTTATAGTCGAATTTATCTTATATATAACCCTATATTAAAAATGGTTTATTTATTAAAATTTGAATTTAAATCTTTTAACTCTTTTTTTAAAATAATAATAATATGTGTACTAATCTAATGTAAATGAATCATAGAGGATCATATTTTATTCCTAATGTTTTTTAGTTTTATTAAGCTTATCCAATAGAATTAGGACATGTGTTAGGGTAATTACAATATCATTTTTACCCTTAATTACCCTATTTACTTTTAACCATGGTAAATAAAAATAAGAAATTACCATTCAAAAAAATATATTTTCGTCTTATTGAACCACATTTTACTTACTAATGTAAACCGTGTATCTCAGATTTTTGAAATTCAACTCACAGAAGTGTAAAATTAATTTTTATGAAAATTTGCAAATGCTTCTAGAAGGTGGGTAAAAGACGGTAAAATGGTCAACATAATTTTATGCATCAAATTTTATTATAAAATGACTTTAATTAATTACATTGAACATATATAATTTTTATATATCTATTTTTACTTATCAAAATTTAAATAAAATAAATAATTATTTAAATGAAAAGTGGGTTTTAAACTATAATGCATGGGTTTTCACTATTCATAAAAAAATTGAATGTTTTTATAAAAATACCAAAAATTCCATTGAAGATAATTTTGATTTTATGAATTTAAAAATTAATTCTATTTTACAGAATTCAAAACATATAAGTTTCTTTAATTAATTTAAAATTAATTCCCATTGTCAAAACGGAAAAGTGGGTTTTTAAAAAGTAAAAAATATCAAAATATTGACATGTGTTTATGTCAAATTTTAATGTGAAATTACTTATAATGACCTACATTGTATTAAATGATAAAAATATAATATAATTATGCTTCCAAATCATTCAAATTAATAATTTGACCCTATAAATTATTTTTATTAAAAAGTGGTTATCAATTAAAATTTAGTGTTTTTTAGTATTCATCAAAATATGAAATTTTTCAGAAAAGTACCAAAAATTTATTCAAAATAAATTATTATTTATTTATTACAAAGAAGAATTTAACTTCATTAAATTGAATATATAAAAGTGTCAAATATTGGTTTTAAAAATGGTTTTCCATTTGAAGGTGGTAAAATAGATTTTTTTTTAAATACTTATTTTATCTGAAAAAATTAATTTGTTATTATATTATATCGAAGAAACACAAAATATGGATTCTAAAGTATATGGATTATATAAAATTCAAAATTCAGTTAATACTATTCATAACTGCTTTCGAACGGCTAGTTTGGTAAGTCGTGCAGTGCTCAAACTCGGTGTTGCGTGTAACACAAGCTATAGAATTACTTTAAAGAAAATAACTTACTATGAAATCTTGGGGTGTTACAATAAATCATGTAGAACAACATCATTACCTCTTGAATCCATAACTGGGACTTGGAAAACTTAGAATATAGACACTTCTCTCTCTAAGCACCCAAAAAAACATCAATATGGTCAGAATGATCCTCTTATTTCTTGTAACACACAAATATTTTATCTAAAAAGGAAACCATTAAAGGGTCCATAAAGTGGAGTAAGTCCTAATTCATAAATTAAATAATGACAATAGGAGAATTGGAAAGAAGAAATATCATAACCAAATAATAAAAAAGTCCATAACGACTTTGAAAGTTGGTATTTTGACCATCATATCTCCAGAACCTCAATTGGGGTCTACATCTATAGGTAATCTTGGAAAAAAAAACTGGATGATCTTTTAATTTTAAATATATATTATATTTTTGGAATCATATATTTATTATTTACAATTACTTAATTAAAATTATGGTAGTCTATGCAACGAAATATGATTTTGTCTACCTTTCTTGAAAATATAATTGTTTCACGAGAGGGTGATAATATTAGATGAATAAAACCCATACACTCAAGTTTGTCTATTTGTAATTTTTACCCCTTTATCCTGGTAGGATCCATCATATAAGATGACTAGGAAACCAGTCTCTTCACTAAGAGATGATCGATAGATAAATCAACCTCCTAATTGGGTAGAAACCAAAAAAAGTCCTTCGGGGACACATATGGGAACCTATCCCTGACCACTAGTTGTTCACCCACTGAACTCTACTAAAAAACATAAGGGAAGTGTGTGGTCAACTAACATGAAACCAAACCAAACTGCAAAAAACACTTCCTTTCATTCCTAATCAAAAATCCTCCACACCCTAAAAGAAAATACTATTCCCATCAGGCATAAGAAACTAGACCCTATAATGATAATATTATTCTAGTTACTTGAGGACAATCAATCAATCCATGCCAATGATTAGGTAAACACATCCAGGTCCAACATAAATAAATCCCTAATGACTTCCACATTAGTAATTAAAAAATGTAACTCTAGGCACATGACACATTGATACTTTATCCTACCCATAGGGGTTAGAAAATGCATCATAAATTGAATCACATTTTCCAACATACCCAAATCATCAAGAATATTTTTCAAGATAAAATAATGGAATGCACTTATATTAAAAAAATATTCCACATAAGAAGTAATAAACACTATACCTCTCATGGTGGATAACCTAGAATCTGAGTTTTCTAAAACAAAATTCTCCACATGAGTATTACCTACCTCATGTGTGCTCTATGCCATATTTATCTATTTATAATACCTCTTTCCCCATGTTAGATATTTTACGACCATGTAATCATTAAACTATAGCTAACTGCCCTTTAAAAACAAAAAGGCTGCACTACACGCCCATGAAACATCCTAAATGAAGCGTTGAAGATGCCCCAAATGTCCACAACAGTGGATTGAACATGGAGTCCCTAAGAAATTGGAATTGGTGTTTCATCCCTTCCCAAACCGATATAAAAAACTATCTTACACCATGATGAAGCCATTGGAGTGGAAATCGAAGACCACTGAACACTCTTGTCATTTACCTAGTGAGACTCATCCCACTTTTCCTTATGACAATGAGAAGATCATGGGTTACCACCTATTGAAAAAAACAATGAGAATTATAATTATTGTAAAATCCTTCTCTTCTATATATGACTTTTCAACCACATCTAAGTAGGTTGGTAGAAAAATAATAATAATCATAGACATGATCTTTGGCCTCAATCCCATCTCGAAACATCAATCCTTAAGGTAATCATTTATGAGGAAATATTGAGAGACATGTATCAAATTGTTAATTGGAATACTCTATCATCAAATGATATCCTTTCTCCATATTTAAGAACTCAAATCCCTTCTCCAATCATAAGGTCTCAGGGAAGAACTAATGAATTAATACAACCTTGAATGTGGCCATTGTGAGATTCTTATGACTCTAATCTATCACTATTGAATCTTTACCCTTTCTACCCATATATTCCAAATCATACATGGTGAATCCAACTTCATATATCTTATGGGTCTTCAATAAATCAAATAAATTCTTGATATGACCCATCCACTACTCAGAATTATTGGGGCCCTTATCCTCATGAAGAAACAATGGATTATTAATCATTATCTCCTGATCATGATTCATGATCCATACATTCTCGCAGTCATGCACTTAACCAAAGGATATCATCATATGACTCACCAACTCCACCAAAGATAGATTATGTGGAGGGTTCAACTATAGTGTATTTCCCATAAATCCCACTATACACCTAGTTGAATTCCTCATGGGGGGAATTGTCTAAAAGACACCAAAAAATCTTCATGAAACACAAATATATCTAAAGTCACATAAAAATAACTAGAAGAAACTCTCATCATGGGTTTCTAGAAGAAACAATAGAATTAGAAGCATCTAAAAATGAAAAAGGGTCAAAAGAATAAATAATTTCATTAATTTCACACTATGAATGGTTTGGATGCATGGTTTGGAAAACCATGAACCAACCATTCTGGTGTCACTTGAGCTATAAAACAGGGCCATACAGACTGTACACAATTACTATAATCAATGAACTTTATCTCTACCTCCTTGTTTCACCAGAAAAACATATAATGACACTTGGGAACACCCTAAGACTCATCACTAGCCAATAAATACTTTAAAATCTCATCAAAAACCCACTAAATGGGCCTAAAACCTAACGACAATCTCAGAAAACCCATGGAAACTTGAGGCTGAAAAAAATAATAGTTGACTAGACACTCCCCTATTCATAAATCATAATTCTAGATGGTCCTAGATCTATTCTACCACGATCTCATCAATAAAGAACTGTTATAATATAGTTATATATAATACTAACCTAGAAAAACCTGAACCATCACCTGATCAATCCTGTCATGCAAACAAAAATTCATTCTTGATCTCCTTTGGTGAGTGAAAAGAACGGTTAATAACCATTTGTTTCATGGGAAATATTTCACCCATGATGAACCGAAATGAACCATACTTGGAACAGGTAATAAACAAAAATATAATTAGTGTCAAAAATATAAAATACAACATCTCATGTATGGAATAAATTTGAGAAGATACCATGAACCACAATATATATTATAAAAAAAACATTCCATAAGAGGTCATATATATATATATGGTATCTCAATTCAAATCACAAAACTCAAATGAAGGCGATAAACCCCAAAATACAAATACATACATCAAACATATACCCTAATCCCAAAATAACTCCACATTATCCAACATTATGAAACCACATTGCCTCCAAAAAATACCAGATGACAGTGATGAAGAAGATCCCCCCAGGTATGTGGTTCCCTTGCCTTTATCTATTTCCTTCAAATTAATGTCTATATATTCCCAAAGGCATATTTTGTGTGTGAGGAACACATCCAATTATGATAAAACTATGAATCTATATAAGGGTCTTACCCATGCAAACCAATAAAGTATTTTGAAATCATATTTCATAACTAAACCACTTTGAAAACATTTCACATTCAATTGTATTTTAAATCCACTTGGTTTCCTTTTTAATTGTTTTTCTCAAATAAACATCCAATATAGAACAAATAAGTATAAAAGTAAAAATGCCTCCATATTCTCCACATATACAAAATAAAAAATAAAAAAATGTAAGCATAAAATCATCACATAGACATAAAAAATGGATATAATATATCTTATCCCATAAAACATGGAATTAATATAATGCATAAGTCATATAAACTAACCTAACATGGTAAGTGAATCTAGGGATCTAACCATAAGGGTATAATGTTAGTGAGTCTAAACAAAGTATGTAAGCAGACAAAGAAAAATGGAATCTCTCACAGTCTTCCACGTGCCTAAGTCTAAGTGATTTCATGATCTCTCAATAATAAAATGTAATATCTCATGGTGTTTGTATCTTAAGGATCTAATGATCCCATGAAAAATAGAAAATATCATTGTCTTCCTCCTTAAAGGATCTCATGGTCCCTCATATAACCCCTCACTCATACCTCGGTTAACCCATGTTTTACTACATTAAAATACAGTCACAAACAAGTTCAAATCCATGAAACTAGTTACATAAGACAATTTCAAAAATAAACAAGCCCATTTTATAAACAGCTTACCACATGGTAAAACCATTTCTAAAACCATTCTATAAATCCATTTTAAAATATAAAACTTCTTTAACCATTTTTTCAAACACTTGGAGTGCATTCATGCCACTACTATATGGTAAATCCACATTAATCCAACAAGTTACCAAACCAATATATAAGTCAAATGAATCGTGAAATAAAAATAAAACATAAATCACTCTATTGGATATTAAAAAAACATAATCCAAAATAAATTAATTATTTAAATGTAAGCTAAAGATAATTATTTTAAATAGTGACACATAACTCAGTTTTGGTTCCAAAAATACCGCCTTCGATAAATAATAGTATAAATTGGTAAGATAAGACCTCAAACACCTAAGTCACATGGAAAAACCAAAATAGCCATCCAAACCATAGGTTTTTCCGTCTTCAACTACTAGTGGTTTATACATTCATAGAAATGAAAAAACATGGGTTGAGAAGTATGAAGGAATAAGAAATCATGATGAAGGGGGAACAACTAAGGAAAAAATACAAATATCCCAAAGAGATTCCACCATTGATGAAGAATATAATATTCCACCTAAATTATGTGGGATTGTGCATGATGGGGGTAGAAAATGAGGTCCAAAGGGTAATAAAATTGATTGGGTAAATATTATTAAATACAACATTTTAATGATGTGGATAGGACTACATGGTTTATTCAAATGGTATAGAAAAATGTTCATGAAACATGTATCAAATATAGTCTTTTGAAAACCCAAGCTTCATGATTACAACTAGATACTATAAATTTTGACAATCCCTGCTCAACTTGAGAAAAAACCCACTATCACCCTCTACATCATCATCACATGGTTAGTTTCATAGTTAAATAAACCATGTGCCAACCATGCACATAGTTTTTTTATAAAAAAAACCAATTTTGACCTTGAAACTGAAAAAAATAAATATAAACGAAAAGGTAAATAAAGATCAAAATTTTAAATACTAGTGACTCGATGTGTGTAATATGACAGAGTTAATGTGCTATATTTCTTTGATTTTAGTGAAAATTTCATATCTTCTTCATTGAAAAAATTAAAATATTTTCAAAAATAGAAAATCAAAATTGCCATTTCACATTAATTTTTTATTCTCTACTTTCATGTGGCCTCTAATATCGTCATGTCTAACTGTATCGCTTTCTGATTTTATAGGGAATTTATTTCTTAAAACTCCCCACATCAAAACACTTAATAACATTTCTTTCTGATTCTTTTCATTTTGTTTTATTAAATTTTTAATATATCTATTTGATTCCATACCAATGTTTTTAATGGATTTGACCCTAATTACAAAATTATATGTTTTAAGTAGATAAATATATAAATGATCAAACTGATTCAATGACTTAACATATGAAATTTTAACTATTTCAAGGGATGTATTGTAATGATAATGAAAATTAAAAAACTAAAAAAAATAAAAATCTACCATAAAAATGGATTTGTTTTGTACTAATACTGAACATATCTGAAGTCTATTTTATTTTTTCATAGGGGGACAAAATATAAAAATAAAAATCCAAAAATTACATACATCAAAGCACATATTAGTTATATAAAAAACAATATTTGTTTTTGAAATTGGAGATTTGAGAGAGAGAAAGAGGTTTTATCAATAATGAAAAATAATTCAAGAGAATGTAGAAAGACCCATTATGAGGACTTGTAAACTCCCTCAAGTTTAAAGAAACCCCACTTCAATTAGGATAACCTAAAGAGATCGAAATTTTGAGATCAAACAATACAACTTGTATTTTTTCCCACATTAAATGGTATAAAAAATTATAAATATTTATCATTCCTTATGTATTTTCACAATATAGAGTAATATTTTCCTATACAAGGGTTATATGAGAATGAATATAAAATGGGTGTATTTCACATACATTTAAAAGGTGGTTATAAACTCTAGTTCCTTTGGTAAGATGAAAATGTATTTGAAATTTGGGAATATTTTTATAATTATTTTTTCATTAAATTTTACCCTAGAAGGATTAAGGGATAAATTAGAAACATAATAACTAGTTTTTTTCAAGATGAAAAAGTTCCTTTTCATCCTAGGATAGGTTCAAAAATGTTCTTAGGTAGTGTCCCCCTCACTATCTCCCATTAAATATTTAATAGATTATTTTTATGAAGGTATTATACCTTTGGTCATAACTTAATAGGATAGTTATATAGTTAGAGAAAAACATACAATAATGATGAATAGTTGAGATAGAATTAAAAACCCTAAACCTTAATTAACAATAAAAAGAATATAAGATAAGATGATTCAATAAAGGATTGTAAAATTTTTCATTATTTATTGAAATGAATTTAAAACATGTTAAAAATTAAGATATACTTTAGTTTATAATTAACTATAATTCCAAAAAAAAAGTGTTAATATACTAGGCTATCATAATCAAAATTAATCTATTAGAAAAATGTGTCCATTATTGTATGTTTTTGAATACTTAAAATTATTTCTCAAACCATGGAATGGTTTCTCAACCAATTAATAGTATTAATTTATTGGGATATAATCATATTATTCATGTTAAAAATGATATATTTTTTAATTACTATAAACCAATATATATGATCCATCCTAATTTTACTTGGAAATAAAAATTAATTATTAGACAACTGAATATCCACAGTTTTTAAAATCATCGAAGAAAATGTTTTCCAAATTCATCTTGGGTTGAGTAATTTAATTATAAAGGGGAAATAAGGGTTTTAATGAAACAAATGTTAAGTAAATTTGACTCAAAAAATGTTAAATATGAGACAAAAAAAGAGGTAGATTCTAGGATTCAAAACTATTTTCTACAAATTGGAAAATTGGCTAGAAAATTTAATTCATGAGATAAGGGTAAGAAACCGAACACCATTGAGATATACCCTAGAGAGAATTGCATCACTATCACTTGTTAGAGTGGTTTAAACCACCTATAATATATTTTATAAGACCCTATAGGAAGTTAATATTAAATTTTTAGAGAATATAGAATTAAAAAACCAAATAAAATAGGACATGTAAATGATTAAATAAATGATAAAATTAATAAAAAACCTACTTTTTCACTATAAAAAAATATGATTCCTCTAATACTCTAAAATGGAAGAATAGTTTTCATACCATATACATAAGGATATAATGACCAACTTAATTATTTATGTTACATTGGATCTAGAATAAATGTGGCCATTTTCCCAATTTTAAACAGTTTATTTTAAATTAATTATTTTCCACCATTTCATTTCTTCAATCAGCTGACTAATTCCTTACTCACCCTATCAAGAGAGTGGATGATATAATAAATAGAGTAGGTAAATTTTACTTAACCACTGATTTCCTTATTCTAGATATGTATTGTGAAATATAAGTCCATATCATCCATGATATCACTTTCATAAACACCAGTGGAGATATTATCGATGTGGTTGAATGCAAATTTTTAATCAATTTTTCATAACAAAGACAGGATCTCATTGTTTTCAAGAGGACTAAGAAATCTCCACATGGGGAAAACTTCTCAACAGATGAGTTGTAATAATGCGAGATACTAGTTTATGTGAGTGATGAAGTGTTAATAAAAATCATTGAAAATATAAAAAATAAAATCATACATACAAAACCATGTATTAAATTTTGTTCTATTAAAGAGGAGGATCCCATTGATTAGTAATAGGGAGAGTTTTTGGATCATTTATATGAGTTTTAATAAGAATACTTCATCAAATTAGATATGAAATATGACTATAAAGAGTTGTACATAAAGGGAAAAATTATGAATAAAATGTTTTATTTAGATTCCACTCCTTAAAAATAATGTTATGAAATTAGGCCACCCATACCCATTAATCGACACTCATTATAACAAACAATAACAGTGGAGATTAAGCCTCTTCCAAATCACCTAAAATACTCATTAATAGTTGATAATTCTTCACTACCTATTGTCACATTATCTGAGATAAAATAATGTTAAGAGTTTTGTTTGTTATAAGTATTGAGGGAGATAAAATATATTATGGGTTATACCATTTATGATATTAAATAGACAAGTCCTTCATTTTTCATTAATAAGATCTCCAAGGAGACCAATCCCAAACCAAGGGTTTAGGGAAAAAATGGAAATAATCTCAATATGAGTGAGTTTGTTAAGGGATAAGTGATGAAGCATTTAGATTAATCAATCATCTATATTATTTCAGACAAAACATTGTATATCCTTGTTCAAGTAGTTCTTAAGAAAGGATATTTCACTCTCATAACCAATGAAAAAAGTAAACAAATCCAAAATAGAGAAGTTACCAAGTGGAGTTTTTGTATTTCTTATAATAAGATTAATTATTCCATTACAAAAGTGTATGTAGAGACCCGGAGCTTATCGTACATGGACATTACATTACTTTTGTGGAATACTTAGTACAAAACAAAAACACACACACAAGGATCGTAATAGTTTAGTGTCTTTGGAAACTCGGAATAAAATATTCTAATCGTGGGGAAAGATCTTCAACATCTCCCATAAAGATCTTCTTTTTTTTTAACTAAAACCTTTATTTATATCCTGGGGAAAAGAAAACATAAAAGGGTGAGCTCAAATGCTCAGTAAGGGTAAACAAAAGAAATATCAATCACATCGTATTCATAAGAACATAACATTTTGGAAATCATAACCTGCAAAAGAGAGAATAATTTCATAACATGGGATAAATCATGGTAGTGAAATGTAATCACAATAATCATAACTTAAAACATGAAACTTTGTGGCATTCACACATAGTCATAGAGATTCATTTCTTGTTAGTCAAGACTCATTGCCAAGACTATCTTAGTGGACAAAGTCCCTTTCTGAATTGAGTAACCCTCATTTCAGTCCTGTTTCACTGAACCGGTATAACCTACCATTCCAGCCATGTCTATCTCATGAGATATAAAATCTTTACCCAATGCATTGGAGGGAGATATAGGTCCCACCCATCTCATAATGATACCATTCTTATGTGTGCCACAAAATCATAAACCATACATCATAGCATAACCCATGTAATAAAAATGGGATTCTTAAACAACATGACATCATAAAACCATTCATATAAGATAAAGGAATTCATAAGAATAATTCCATCACAACATAGTCAAATCAATGTAAAAATATGGATAGAAACAGAACCCTTTATTATCTTAGATGGAAAATAATTTTGATAAAACACTTGAAATGAATTCTTGAGGAAAATATCCTTTCTTCTTCAAAATCAATTTCTTTTTACAAAACATCATGCAATTTTAAAAGAAAGAGATTTTATTAAAAATAGTCATGAAATATTTTGGAGGAAGCTTCATGAAAATAAGGCTTTATAAAACCATAAAAATCCGTTCGTTCCGTTTAAGTTAAAAAAACATTCCTCGTACTTTTGTTGGAAAAGCCAAAAGTACCTCGTACGAAAAACGAAAAAAGATTCCTTTCATATCCTTTACTAAAAACTCATCGAAGGGTAAAATTGGATTTAAACAATTGTAGGTGGATGGAAATAATATTACATATTGAGGAAACATGGATGTGGATAATAAAATACACCCCAGTAAATTTCCAAGTATAAACAATCTCGGATAAAAATGAGATTGTGATATTTCCCTTACCTTAGGTCCGACTTGCTTTGTAAGTGTACGAACCTCCTGTATAATGATTTAAATCATGTTATTGACTTATTATAGAATCATATTCATTGTTATGATATCATATATGGTTCACTTATGACATTATATTACCCGTTCTTTTGTAAATTCTATGTTAAAGAAGCGTTTTGGGTAAAATCGTTTCATTTATCGTAGGTGTTTTGACTTGTTGTTCTTGACATCATTATTACTTATATCATGATTTAATTACTTCCAGAATATAAAATATGATTTATATATCATATATATTCAGTATATATATATATAATAGGTAGATAAATAAAATGAAAAACACCGTTCATGGAGACGGTAGTCCGTACGTACGCATGAACGTTGTTTTCCTTTCCTTATTGTCTTGAAATGGAAGTAAGTAGATGAAATACATATGTATATATACATAAATCCAGTAGCTTTATAATGTCATATATTTCATTATTATTTCTTATATATACTTTATAATCATTCTTAAATGGTTAACATGGAGAATGAATCTCATCGCGTCGTGGAGACGGTAGTCCGTACGTACGCACGAGCGATGATATCATTTCCATAAATATTGAATTGAATTGGAGTAGATTATATAATATATCAGAATCAATATTATGTTGTAATAACTATGTATAGTTATTATTTACACCATTATACTCATCCATGTAAGGTGGTGGTGGAAAATAGATTACACCACGGCGTGGAGACGGTATTCCGTACGTACGCACGCGCGGTGATTTCTTTTTCCATAGGATGGATAGATGGTGAAATAGGGTTGTTTCATACTTATAATAACATATCAGTATATGAGTGATACTGATTTTATTACTTCATAATGAAACAACCTAAGAAGAAGAAGTGGAAGAAGAAATAAAGATGAAAGAATTGGTAACGGTAATTACCTCTTCTTTGAAGCGCCTCTTTGAGACCTCCTCTTAGGGCACTAGAATTGGTCTTTGAGGAAGACCATAACCTCTAGGATGTTTCTAGGGAAGTGGAGAAGGGATTTTGGCAGGGGTTTGCCGAGCTTGAGTGCTCAAATTGGTGTGAGGAGGAGGGGGAGGAGGTGTCCTTTTATAGGGGAGGAGAGGGGCACCTTAGGAATATCTCAAAATATTATTTTATATTAAAGTCAAAATCGGTTTATAATGGTTCCAAAGGGTCTTATTTCTAAGCTAAGGTGGGGATGGGTCGAAATCCTATCAACCAATAGAATTTAGACAAGTTTAGGATATTATTGTAACCTTATCAATTAGATTTAACTCCAAGTTAAATAATTTAACTTTTACCGTGTCTTTTTTGTTTTCTTTCACTATATGGTTAATAAACTTACTATAACATGCCAAACGAACCCCAAATTGTTTATTATTAATATATATATCCTTATCTAAGTCATTTGGCCGAACCTTAGATTTTTAGGAATAAAATAACAATTAATAATATAATATTTGATTTAAAAACAATTTTGTGTCAATTTTGACACTATTTGATATATGATTTTTGTGAAAGTCATAACAGAATTAAATGTTCGAAAAACGTTGATTACCTCAACACTAATATATCATAGTAACCTAGAAAATTAGTGGAATTAATAAAAAGTCTTAAATTACATTTATTTTGGTGTTTATAACATCAATTATGTCAATATTTCATTAATAAGATAATTACTGCATCATCTTTGTGTCATAAATAAATTAAATTATTTGATGTCTAAAAATTACAAATAAAATACCATCATGTATGAAATCGTTTTATCTTTCTAAAGAATATTTATAATATAAAATCCAACATATGTAACCCTATGTAACAATTGTTTTGCTAAAAGATATATGCTTGTGTCAATTTTGTATTCATTTTAACTTAATTAAAATAAAGTGTCATTATCACTTACAAGTGGATCAATGTGGTCCCAAAATCGACCCAAAGATGCCCATGGTCGACCATGTATCAACCAATGGGGTAAAGACACGTTTTAGGGTAATTTAATAATATTATAATATTATTTTTTAACCCTTATTTACCGGATTTACCCTTAACCATGGTAAATAAAATATTTACCGCAGTAATTATTCAAAATGTCTAAAAATAAAAGTTACCTATTTACACAATTTGAACATCATGATTCCAAATATGGAATCCATTTTTCTAAATTCAAAACACAGAAGTGGCAGAAATTAATTTAAAATTAATTCCCGCTGTCAAAACAAAAAGCGTGTTTTTAAGAGATAATAACTATCAAAAGATTGACACTTGATTATGTCTAGTTTAAATGTGAAATTACATCCAATGACCAACATTGTATTAGATTGTAAAAATATATTCTAAATATACTTTAAAAACACTTAAATTAATAATTTATCACTATTAATTATTTCGATTAAAAAAGTTGTTTTTAATTAAAATTTAGTAATTTTCACTATTCATCAGAATATGAAAGTTATCCGAAATGTACCAAAATTTCACCTTAGGCTAAATTCGATACTACGAATCCAAAAATGAAATCCATTTTGAAAAATAAGATTTACAAAATTTTAAAAAGTGGTTATTACTATTCATAACGGCTAGTTTTAATAACATTTTAATAACATATCGCTGTTTAGTGAAACTCGTTATTGCGTACTACACACGCTATCGAGGAAGGTCGCGATTGCGTGTAATGCAAGGCAAGTCAAGGATGCGTGTTGTGCAAGATCATTTTGGTGTAGCGTACAACACAAGACATTAGTGAAATCAAAAGAATATTTTTCATAAAATCTCGGGCTGTTGCATTCTACCCCCCTTAAAATGAATTTCGCCCTCGAAATTCGTCGGGGTTATAAATGGTTTACTATTCGAAAGTTTCTTTAATAGAAACCCACATCGTAAAAATGAATATCAAAACCAATCTTTAAAAACAAAAGTATGAAATGTAACGGTTACCCAAATAAACTAATCACTGGGTTTCCACATAGGTGAAAATATGGATATGGAAGAGAAATCTAACCATCATGTTCTGATGGAGAGTGGTAGAGAACATGGCTATGGAAAAGCCAAAAATCACAAATCCATAAATTTGTGATGATCTAAGGTACCATCCGATTCATCAGGTATAAGATCACTAGGACAACATTTTTGGTTTTGAAGATCATTTCCCTAAAGATGAAAATTTGAATTAGAATAAATACTTTCTTTATTTTGGTACAATCTCACTATTGTTCATGCCTTGAACAATTTCCACTTCATCTCTTAAATAAATGAAGTTGAATTTGTTATTCGTGAAGTGTTAGCAGATCATGTGATAGAATGACGGGTCATTCCATCTGTCTCAAATAAAAGGTTAGCAAAAATTATATACATAAGTCGATCTATAGTGAGATTAATCATACATGGTTCCTAAAATGGACTTATACTTCATATATCATACTGCTTAATATAATAAAACTAGTTTCATCTAAAAAGGGACTTCTTGTAGGCCAGTGGTAGGCGATAAAGGCCAGTCGCACTTCGGTTGTGGGTTCGATTTCCACAGCCTTGTCTGACGCGATGGGCTGTCGCCCGTCCTGCAGGTTGTCCTTTTTCCAAAACTATATTACTATAACATCCCATCAATAATATCAGAAAAAAAAATTCTATCCTTAAACAATACTAACTTACGTCCAACACAATCCATTCCAATCTTTAGGCTTATCCATAATACTGCAGTCCATTCTCATAACATAGTGAAAACGATTACCAGAGATTTAATACCATCGTTGATCCCCATATATCATAAGATATATCTTGTTGGACATATTCCAAACATTCAAAGGCCTTAATCTTGTACTCTCTTGAATACCCATTGAATCTTAGTGAAAACTTTAATGCAGTTAAAAGTTAACACTTTCCACATACCAAAATCCTCAAAATTCTATATACTCAAACCATGATATCACTTGGTCCTTATATCAATCATGAGATCATGAATACTATCAAACATTTAATTTTCTCCTTTTCCCTTCATTATGCGCATATCATCTACATTTCAAAAATATCTGAATAACCTTTCATGGATACTGGAAACATTAATCATACACTTTCAAAACACAAGGAAAGACAACAGTGTAACAATCCATAGATGTCTCTTTATTCCAAAATTACACATGATAAACATGTAATCATTCCACTACATTCTCAAACCATTGACCGAGCTTCAAAAATTCTTTCATCTCACATATCATTTGTAGTCTCTTCATTATCATCCACATAAATACTACCCATATGACCATATTGATTCTCTTCATGAGTCTTTCCCTTAGGGCATTTGTTTGCATAATGCCCATACATTCTACATTTAAAACACTTAACCATTTTTGATGTCATAGCAATACCATTATCCTCATCCATGGTGTTAACCGACCCTTTTCCTTTGCACTTACTTGCTTTGTGTCCTTCTTTTCCACACCCAAAGCATCTTCCAGTTCCCTTGAAACATTCTCCTTGATGCCTCTTCCCACATGATTTACATAGGGGAAATTGAACTTTCTTTCCTCTATGATCATCATGGAACTCCATCTTTCTCTTATTAGCCGAGTCAGGAAACTTACCAAATTTTACTTTATTGATCATATTATGAGATTGCTGATTCGGCATAATAATGATTTTTGGACTTCCAAATCCCATTTCATTTGGTTGCTCATGAAGAATATCATTCCATTGTCCATCATATCCTCCATTATCATGAATCACCTTGTTTCCAGCCATTTTCTAAAACCCAAAAAGAATAGTGTGAGAGGAAAAAATCATAATAAACGGGGAGTAACTTAAATATCTAACATCTTTGGTTTAATCTAATATCGTTACCATGGTTCTAGGACTATATCCTATACGTATACTTATCCTTAGGGGAATCCCTAGACATACCTTAGAAATATCTCTAGGGATCTCACTAACATTTTCGCATCCTAGTTTCCAAAGGTTGACTAAACCTTTCCTCTGATACCAACTGTAGAGACCCGGAGCTTATCGTACATGGACATTACATTACTTTTGCGGAATACATAGTACAAAACAAAAACACACACACAAGGATCGTAATAGTTTAGTGTCTTTGGAAACTCGGAATAAAATCTTCTAATCGTGGGGAAAGATCTTCAACATCTCCCATAAAGACCTTATTTTTTTTAACTAAAACCATTATTTATATCCTGGGGAAAAGAAAACATAAAAGGGTGAGCTCAAATGCTCAGTAAGGGTAAACAAAAGAAATATCAATCACATCGTATTCATAAGAACATAACATTTTGGAAATAATAACCTGCAAAAGAGAGCATAATTTCATAACATGGGATAAATCATGGTAGTGAAATGTAATCACAATAATCATAACTTAAAACATGAAACTTTGTGGCATTCACACATAGTCATAGAGATTCATTTCTTGTTAGTCAAGACTCATTGCCAAGACTATCTTAGTGGACAAAGTCCCTTTCTGAATTGAGTAACCCTCATTTCAGTCCTGTTTCACTGAACCAGTATAACCTACCATTCCAGCCATGTCTATCTCATGAGATATAAAATCTTTACCCAATGCATTGGAGGGAGATATAGGTCCCACCCATCTCATAATTATACCTATCTTATGTGTGCCACAAAATCATAAACCATACATCATAGCATAACCCATGTAATAAAAATGGGATTCTTAAACAACATGACATCATAAAACCATTCATATAAGATAAAGGAATTCATAAGCATAATTCCATCACAACATAGTCAAATCAATGTAAAAATATGGATAGAAACAGAACCCTTTATTATCTTAGATGGAAAATAATTTTGATAAAACACTTGAAATGAATTCTTGAGGAAAATATCCTTTCTTCTTCAAAATCAATTTCTTTTTACAAAACATCATGCAATTTTAAAAGAAAGAGATTTTATTAAAAATAGTCATGAAATCTTTTGGAGGAATCTTCATGAAAATAAGGCTTTATAAAACCATAAAAATCCGTTCGTTCCGTTTAAGTTAAAAAAACATTCTTCGTACTTTTGTTGGAAAAGTCAAAAAGTACCTCGTACGAAAAACGAAAAAAGATTCCTTTCATATCCTTTACTAAAAACTCATCGAAGGGTAAAATTGGATTTAAAAAATTGTAGGTGGATGGAAATAATATTACATATTAAGGAAACATGGATGTGGATAATAAAATACACCCCAGTAAATTTCAAAGTATAAACAATCTCGGATAAAAATGAGATTGTGATATTTCCCTTACCTTAGGTCCGACTTGCTTTGTAAGTGTCCGAACCTCCTGTATAATGATTTAAATCATGTTATTGACTTATTACAGAATCATATTCATTGTTATGATATCATATATGGTTCACTTATGACATTATATTACCCGTTCTTTTGTAAATTCTATGTTAAAGAAGCGTTTTGGGTAAAATTGTTTCATTTATCGTAGGTGTTTTGACTTGTTGTTCTTGACATCATTATTACTTATATCATGATTTACTTACTTCCAGAATATAAAATATGATTTATATATCATATATATTCAGTATATATATATATATAATAGGTAGATAAATAAAATGAAAAACACCGTTCATGGAGACGGTAGTCCGTACGTACGCATGAACGCTGTTTTCCTTTCCTTATTGTCTTGAAATGGAAGTAAGTAGATGACATACATATGTATATATACATAAATCCAGTAGCATTATAATTTCATATATTTCATTATTATTTCTTATATATACTTTATAATCATTCTTAAATGGTTAACATGGAGAATGAATCTCATCGCGTCGTGGAGACGGTAGTCCGTACGTACGCACGAGCGATGATATCATTTCCATAAATATTGAATTGAATTGGAGTGGATTATATAATATATCAAAATAAATATTATGTTGTAATAACTATGTATAGTTATTATTTACACCATTATACTCATCCATGTAAGGTGGTGGTGGAAAATAGATTACACCACGGCGTGGAGACGGTATTCCGTGCGTACGCATGCGCGGTGATTTCTTTTTCCGTAGGTTGGATAGATGGTGAAATAGGGTTGTTTAATACTTATAATAACATATCAGTATATGAGTGATACTGATGTTATTACTTCATAATGAAACAACCTAATAAGAATAAGTGGAAGAAGAAATAAAGATGAAAGAATTGGTAACGGTAATTACCTCTTCTTTGAAGCGCCTCTTTGAGACCTCCTCTTAGGGCACTAGAATTGGTCTTTGAGGAAGACCAGAACCTCTAGGATGTTGCTAGGGAAGTGGAGAAGGGATTTGGGCAGGGGTTGGCCGAGCTTGAGTGCTCAAATTGGTGTGAGGAGGAGGGGGAGGAGGTGTCCTTTTATAGGGGATGAGAGGGGCACCTTAGGAATATCTCAAAATATTATTTTATATTAAAGTCAAAATCGGTTTATAATGGTTCCAAAGGGTCTTATTTCGAAGCTAAGGTGGGGATGGGTCGAAATCCTATCAACCAATAGAATTTATACAAGTTTAGGATATTATTTTAACCTTATCAATTAGATTTAACTCCAAGTTAAATAATTTAACTTTTACCGTGTCTTTTTTGTTTTCCTTCACTATATGGTTAATAAACTTACTATAACATGCCAAACGAACCCCAAATTGTTTATTATTAATATATATATCCTTATCTAAGTCATTTTGCCGAACCTTAGATTTTTAGGAATAAAATAACAATTAATAATATAATATTTGATTTAAAAACTATTTTGTGTCAATTTTGACACTATTTGATATATGATTTTTGTGAAAGTCATAACAGAATTAAATGTTCGAAAAAAGTTGATTAACTCAACACTAATATATCATAGTAACCTAGAAAATTAGTGGAATTAATAAAAAGTCTTAAATTACATTTATTTTGGTGTTTATAACATCAATTATGTCAATATTTCATTAATAAGATAATTACTGCATCATCTTTGTGTCATAAATAAATTAAATTATTTGATGTCTAAAAATTACAAATAAAATACCATCATGTAGGAAATCTTTTTATCTTTCTAAATAATATTTATAATCTAAAATCCAACATATGTAACCCTATGTAACAATTGTTTTTCTAAAAGATATATGCTTGTGTCAATTTTGTAGTCATTTTAACTTAATTAAAATAAAGTGTCATTATCACTTACAAGTGGATCAATGGGGTCCCAAAATCGACCCAAAGATGCCCATGGTCGACCATGTATCAACCAATGGGGTAAAGACACGTTTTAGGGTAACTTAATATTATTATAATATTATTTTTTAACCCTTATTTACCGGATTTACCCTTAACCATGGTAAATAAAATAATTACCGCAGTAATTATTCAAAATGTCTAAAAATAAAAGTTACCTATTTACACAATTTGAACATCCTGATTCCAAATATGGAATCCATTTTTCTAAATTCAAAACACATAAGTGGCAGAAATTAATTTAAAATTAATTCCCGCTGTCAAAACAAAAAGCGTGTTTTTAAGAGATAATAACTATCAAAAGATTGACACTTGATTATGTCTAGTTTAAATGTGAAATTACATCCAATGACCAAAATTGTATTAAATTGTAAAAATATATTCTAAATATACTTTAAAACCACTTAAATTAATAATTTATCACTATTAATTATTTCGATTAAAAAAGTTGTTTTTAATTAAAATTTAGTAATTTTCACTATTCATCAGAATATGAAAGTTATCCGAAATGTACCAAAATTTCACCTTAGGCTAAATTCGATACTCCGAATCCAAAAATGAAATCCATTTTGAAAAATAAGATTTAAAAAATTTTAAAAAGTGGTTATTACTATTCATAACGGCTAGTTTTAATAACATTTTAATAGCATATCGCTGTTTAGTGAAACTCGTTATTGCGTACTACACACGCTATCGAGGAAGGTCGCGATTGCGTGTAATGCAAGGAAAGTCAAGGATGCGTGTTGTGCAAGCTCCTTTTGGTGTAGCGTACAACACAAGACATTAGTGAAATCAAAAGAATATTTTTCATAAAATCTCGGGTTGTTACAGTGTACATCCCTATTCTATTATAATATCAAATACTTGAGAGGTTATAAAAAGAATTAATTTTACTATTCTCTTTATGGATATTCTAGTTATAGACAAATTAATATATTCCATAAAGATCGAGAATAAACTACATTTACATTTCCCTTTGGAGTATTTTCCAATAGGTTAATGTATAATTTATTATGGGGAACTCAGACCACCATTCAATGATGCATGATGGCCATATTTCTAGATATGATTGAGTAGTGGATATAGGTTTTCATTGATGACATTTATATTGACGGGAACACATTTGAGAGCTCTATAGATTATTTGAGATTAATTTTTAGAAGATAACATCGGATAAATCTTAATTTGAATTGGGATTAGTGTAAATTTATGTTCATAGAGAGGGGTTTTCTTAGTTAAATAGTTTCTAGGAGGATAATTTTAGATGGAACTACTAAGGAAAAATAAATTCAAAATTTACCCACTCATAAAAATATAAATGTTGTTAAAAGTTTCATGGGGAATGTTAGTTTCTAACAAAGGTACAAAAAACATTTAAAAGACCATAAGGCCCCTACGACCCCTTTGGGTAATGGATACACCATTATTATTTGATGATAATTTCTTTGAATCATTTAACCAAATAAAATAAAATATAAATTATTTAACTATTAGTATTTCCCTTGTTTGAAAATTCATCTTTGAAATTATGCATGATTTAAGTGATATAGATGTGTTTGGACTGGAAATTTTGGTGGTTTTTTTGATGTTACATTGAAAGATGTTAAAAATTATTTTCATTTTTTGATAAAATATAAATAATCAATGTTTGGTATTGTTTCACAAAATTGGGGAACTGATATTATTTTTGAAAAAATAAAATTAGATAGACTATTTTGGATGATGATTACTTTACATTATGAATGTATTGAATTTTTATATTTTTGTTTACAAATTGATCAGAAAAATTGGAAGTGAAAAATATATATGATGATTATTTTAAATTATGAAGGTTTCCAACATCATGATATTCAATGATACCAAGATCCAAGTATTTAGTAGAAATGGGAAGAAACGTGTTTGGGTGTACAAAGTTCACAACATGAAATTATATATTTTTTCACCAAACAGAATCTACAAGACAATATTTCATCTGAGATGAGTTTTTGTTTCCAAATTATTGAATAACAATGAGAGATTTGTGATCATTGAAAAATTGGTAAAAATTGATGAAGCTCAAAGTGGGGGTGTTGAAGAAGAAAGTTGATGAAGTCCAAATCAGAATAATTCCAATAAAAATGTCAAATAGATTCTCATTATGTTCAATTTCTATAAGAAAACATATTTAAAGTAATTAAGATTATGTTTCTACATGACGATCAGATAATTTTTCCTTATAATGATAATCAGATAGAGGTAGGCATGTAAAATCAACGAATGCAATTTTCTGATGAAATCCATCAGATGGAGAAAAATATTGGTGGAAGTTTATAATACTCAGATTTTCCATGTATTATTTTCTGGATATTTTATGTTTTATTTTTGAGACTGAGAACTAAGATGGTGTGCATTTCTGGGGTCCAATATTCCCAGAATAAATGTCTTAAGTATAATAAATATATTTAATAGCACACACACACACTTAGTTTTACTAAAAAAGTGGAATAACATGTAAATGGTGGCTGGTATTAGAAATATGAGGGAACCATTGAGATTATAATGTGTGTTTTACCCTAAGAAGGACTTAACCTAGGTCGGAGAAATCCATTTATGGAAAAGTCATCACAGGTGTTGAAATTAATGAAATAATTAAATAAATTATTTTAATTATTTCCATTTACACAATGACTAGAATTTCTTTAAATATACTATTATGGTAGAATTATAGGGTTATCTACATAATCTTGGTACCTTTATAAGGTCTTTGGAGATAATGTTGTTGGATTTCTCTCAAAGAAACGGTGACCAGATCATGGATTGATGGTCGAAACACAATGGATTCGAAGGATCTTACAAAAGATCACAAAGAAAAACCTTTCTTAGTCTGTGATCAATCCGAATAGAGGTAGGTAATTTTTTTATTTGGATTATTTCCCCATTCTTGATTTTTATAATGAACATGAATGAATCTATGAATATATTGATTCATGAATTAGTCATCTTGTAGGACGGTTCAGATTAATCGGGTTTTGGGATATTTTTCTTCATGATGTAATAATTGATTATTCATCTTCTAATGGATATAGTTTGAGATCGATATGAACATAAATTGAGGTTCATTCTTCTTGATTTTTTCCTTATGCCTTTGCCTCCCCGATTTCTTCATTCATCATGGGTATTATTCGTTTGACTCATGGTTTAACATATCATGAAAGATCAATAATGGTACACCTATTTTTTTTAAACGATCCTAAATTGTAGATATGAGGTTATAATGATGAAAATTAGGTGTAACAATGGTAGTAGTAGTGGATTGGATGACATAAATACCAAATTTCACATTCTTCAGCAGAAAACAAAGAACAACATACTGTTTTCTGAGAAGATGAAAGTGAAAAATATTTTTATTTGATGATGTAAAGGTTCTTTGGGCATTGATTCATGATTTTTATGGGAAGGTGGACATCAGAAAAAAAATAAGATGGAAGAGAAGATGTGCAGGTTACTGATATAGAATTCTAGAAAATCATGCGTGACATAGTGTGTAAACCTAATCTACACCCAATTTGGAACTCCTATGTGGCGACTAGGTTTTTGGAGAAGCATATGTATCACACAACATGTGACCACTATAACATGAATTATGGTCTATCCCTATATAATTAGTGTGTTCTATAGAGGGTGAATGGAAATGACCTATATGAGTACACATGTTGATCAGTGTACTAGAACACATGTAGAGTACACGAGAAGATGAAACACCATGTACTTATACACAGAAATGGGCATGGATTGACACATAGTCCATTTAAACAGATTGGACTTATGGTCAACAGACATGGTGTGTGAACCCAATTACATGATGTGTACTCTTGTATACATGTCTTGGATCCCTTTTCCTCTGTATCATGGAAAAGTTTCACTAGGGTGGGTTCCCAATATAGATTTCATGAGGGTTAGTATGAAATCCCATGCTATAGATAGGACATAGATCCTTTTAGTTAGACTTATTGGATAGAGTTGTTGGACTATTTCCTTGAGGCTCAGATTGAGATCCTCTAATCATCTTCATGACCTAGTTAGAGCTTTTGGTATTGTCGTAACCAACACTAAGTGGGAACCGATCCTCTTCTTAGTGGGTTAATCCATATTGAATTGTTCGTATTACCACATGGAATTGGCAGTGATCCTATTCTATGTATCATATATCATAACATATTCAATAATGTACTTCCTATAATGATATCATATGAGAATTACCTATCGAATAGATGTTTTCAGTGCTATAACACTCAAGAGTGTGTTCTCCTAGATGAGTGCTTTGTGGAATCTTTGAGCTAAAAATCATAGTACAACATATTATTTTTGTGACTTTCCTTTTGGATGTGCCTCTTTATTGAGTATATCTAGATAATATTTCTACACATGTTTTAGACATCTACCTATGTAGATCTAAATCTAGTTTCTTTTGTTGTGTGCTTTGTGGTTTAATAGTTTCCAACTGGGTATTGTTATAATCACCCTAGTACAAGCATTTCTTATACATTTCATGACTTGGGTGAAGATGATGGACCTTTCAATAGATTCCACGATGGAGAAGTCCTAGACAGTGCTTAGTAAGACCTGATAGAAAATGGTGTCTTCCGATGACATCTTGGTAGTAGTCCCAGTTTCACTTTCAGGTTAGACATGTCTTTTTGACTCTTTGTGGTGGGATTATATTTGGAGTTGTTTACTTCCCTTTACATACCATCAAACTCAGGTTGTGGGATTTATATGTATACATGTATGGTTGTTCATTAATTTTTTACATTTTAGAATTGTATTGGTTGGGTGATGTGTGCGTGTGTATAAGTACTCAGGCTACGACCTCCCATGTCAGTGATATTCCTACTCAGTGCTAGTTGCCAGCCCAAGGCCTATTGGAGGTGGGATTTAAGAGTTGTATCATAGGCCCCACTAGGATAGTTCATGGTATAATGGTAATATAGAATTCCATTCTAACTTATGATTGAGAGTTTATGAGATTGGTTTGGGAAACAATGTTTAATATTTCATGTTTTTTTAGGCCAACGACTCCAGTGTTGGTGCGATGTTCGATGTATCCTTAAACCAGGACTTTGATCACCTTATTTTTGACTTGGTACTTGGAAAAACTTCTTGTAAGGAATACAATGGTACTTGCATCATGTAGAAATGGGTATTGTTTTTTCGTTTTTTTCTTGAGTCAGCTCTCTAGAAATACTCATCGATCATTGTACCTGCTTTTTATTTTTGGATGCCTTTGTGACATATTCTAGATAAGATCCAGCATGAGGATCATAATGAAGATCCCATTAGTGATGAGGTGTAATTATATGGACTGATTCTATATTTTCCACCTCCATGTGGTTCACCAACTATTCCCTCACCTCTAGAGAGGCACATGGTACCCATAGTACCTACAGATATGGTTTATATATTGAGTACACTTTATGAGTTTCAGTGATAGAGAAACCTTATGTTTTGAGGAATTATCTACATAAAACATGATGAGTATTGGATTGAGGTGGTGACCCTAGTTTTCTGTATGGTCAGGACACCAGTAGAGTATATGGTAGTCCTAGCGACAATCCTTATTCATGGATCAACATGACGATTGTGGGGTTTAGTGATCAAGAAATATAACGAAAATACTCTACCATGGTAATAGTTTAAGTTCCTTTTTGAGGAGGAGTTTTATCCAACTATGTTGTGAGTTTTACATATCCAAGAGGTTATCCAGCTCAATAAGGGAAGCACGATATTGGAAAAGTATTCATCAAGGTTTACCAAGCTCCGTAGGTACTTGATTGATAGGGTTCGTGATGAGTTTTTTAGGGATTAAACCGTTGAGCGAGGGATGAATAGAGATATCAGAGCCAGTTTTATCACTCTATACATTCCAACTTATGTTGGGGTGCTTCGGGGAGAATTGGTGGTTAAGAGATTCTTGGCTGAGAAGATATAACCAGTGGTTCTCCATAGTAGGCATACAGGAGCAGTGAACTTGATAGTAGGCTTCTGATGACAGTCTCAAGGACTATAACATGAAAGAAATTTCAGTAAAAGATCTTAGGATAAAGGTTATGTAGTTTAGGGTTCATAGGGTGGGACTAGTTAGGTAAGGGGAAGCCAAGGCCACTCATGTCATGGAAGGGGACATATCATCAGAGATTTTCCATCCTATAGTCTAGCCGGAAGAGAGACTATGGATGGGACATTAGGGTAGAGGTAGTGGTAGGAGCAGGAAGGTTTGTAGGGTCATTGAAATTATTGAGAAGATGGTAAATAAGAGAGAGGTGTAAGGTGTTTTGAATTATTACCACCACCACCCTAGGTGGTCCACACCAGGATTAGGAAGCTATAGGACAATGGAGGGGACAACATTTGGTGGTTGAATCTTATGACCCAAAGGATTTTAGAATTATATGAGGTACGATCAATGTATTTCAATATTATCTATTATATCATGGTTTCTAGTCATTCTCTTGTTATCACATACCTTGTATGAGAATTTGACGTTCTAGTTAAGCCTTTGGCGTGACCCTTATGCCAATATACTCCTATTGGAGATGACTCAGTGACTACACACTTCTGCTGATAGTGTGATCTAAATCTAGGAGGTGAAAATTTCTATTGGGATCTCTTTGTTTCATAAATGAGGCATTAATATTTCATCTTAGGTATCGACTGGTTATTTATAGTTCATGCCTAAATTTACTATTTTAGGTGGAGGATGCAATGTGTCTGTAGTGACAGAAATAGGTTATCCATTCTTGGTGAAAAAGAAACTCATGAAATATAGGATATGATCATGCATATAAGGGTCCAAAAGATTACTCATCAGTTGCATAGTATGACCCTTGGTGTAGCAGATATAATGAGTTTCCAGTTTCTTAAATTGGGGGAGGAGTATGATAATTTCTTCTATGAGAATGTTCTGAGATTACCTCCCCACTAAGAGATATACTTATAAATTGATCTACACCCAATAAAAACACATATATCTACTACAGTATATCAAATGGATTCCTAATAGATTTTCAAGATGAGGGTGAAGTTGGAGGACTTGTTGAGGATGGTATTTGTTAGAACCATTTTCACCCCAAGAAGCCCTAGTATTGTTCTCCAAAAATGCAGATGGGAGATCGATGTTGTGTGTGGACTATCGATGCTTGAACCAAATAAATATGAAGAAAAAGTATCCACTAATGATGATCGATGATCTCTTTGATTAGTTTAGATGGGCATGATGATTCTCAAAAATTGACCTCAGATAAAGCTATCACTAGCTGTGAGTACAGAATGAGTATATACCGAAGACATCATTAAAATGTCACTACAGTCACTATGAGTACTGGGTGATTCCCTACAGCATGGAGAATTCTCCAATAATATTAATGGGTATCATGAAACATATCTTCTAGAATTTTATAGTCTGTTTCATGGTAGTATTCATCTAAGATATCCTTTTGTATTTAGTGTAGAAGGAGGAGAATGCGAGACAAATAAGGATAGCTGTGGGTGTGCTCTGAGAGAACCATCTTTACGGAAAGGTCTCGAAGTTCTAGTTATGGATTCCAGTATTCCACTTTCTGGGACATGTATTATTAGGACATGGAGTGGAAGTGGGCCCATCCATGTTCAAGGTAGTGTTATATTGGTATCTTCCCAATAGCATGATGTATGTGAGGAGCTTCATTAAGTTGACTGGATATTACAAAAGATTCATACCTAATTTATCTAGCATATAATCACCCATGATATTTTATAATTAAATGGGGATTCCTTTTAAGTGGAACAAGAGGTACTATAAGGAATTTCAGTAGTTGAGGAAGATTTTGATGAGTGCTCCCATCTTGCGATTTCCAGAGGAAGGTGTCAAGTACTTAGTGTTTTAAGATGCATTAGGAATCAGGCATGCTTTTTTTAATGTAAAGTAATTAGTTGATTGACTATGGTTCACGTCAGTTGATACCACACATGTATAACAATAAAACCCATGATATTGATTTAGAATTAGTATTTCTATCACTAAATATATGGAGACACTACTTGATGGGTGTGTGGTTTATCCTCTATTCATGTAACAAGAGTATCAATTATATATTCAATTCGAAGGATTATAACTTGAGACAGAGGAGATGTATTAAGTTCCAATAGTATTATGACATAGAGATTGTATATACCACTATGAAGGGGAACATATTATTAAATTCCCTCATCATTATATCATGTTCACATTTACTGAATGAGGTGTCAAAGTAGTTGGCATCATTTCTATTATCCTTTGTGGATGGAGACGTAGAAGATTATCTGTACTCGATGGTTTCAACCCCTACTCTCTTCATGTGATTCAAGGAGGAAGAACTTGGGGATGTCATCTTTGAGACCCTACATACTAAGATATCCCCTGTAAATTCTTCTGAGGGATATTCTAATGGTGGGTAGAGCAATTTTCTTTTCATAGGACACACTATGGTACTAGTGGAGTTGTGGGAGGAGGTTCTGAGAAAGTTTCATACATATATTTTGGTGGTATATAAAGATCATGAAAACATGTACTAGGACCTCCGATGTCACTATTGGTGGTTAGGGATGAAGAATGGAGTTGAAGAGAATTTCTCTTGACGACTTACATGTCAATAAGTGAAAGATGAACACAAAGTTCCAGTGGGTTTACCTCAACATATTTAGGTGACTAAGTGGAAGTGTGATGAAATATCCATGGACATCATATTGGGATTACCGCATATATAAAGAGGACATGACTCCATATAGTGATCATAGAATGGATTACCAAGTCATCCCACTTCATATTAATTTGGGAGAAGTGTTCAGTAGAGAGATTGGGATGCCTCTATATTCTGGAGATATTTTGACTCCATGGAGTTACTTCAATGATCACTTCTGATTGTGATTATAACTTGACATCCCAATTATGGAATGTGTTATATAAGGTTTTTGGGACTTAGTTACACTTGATTACAAAATTTGACCCCGAAACTGATGGCTGGACTGGGAAGACCATTTAGGTTCTGGAGGACATGTTGGGAGATTTCATGTATGAATTTGGTCATACTTGGGAGGATGACCTACCACTAGTGGAGTTCGTATACTACAATAGCTACCATTATGCCATTGGTATGGAACCATTTGATTATTTTTGTAGACAACCCTATATGTCTCCAATTTTCAAAACTAACACATTGGAGTGAAAACTCATGGTGCTAGATTTAATCTGAGAAACTGTAGAGAACATTTAGATCATCCAGTAGAAGATGAAGAATGCACAGAGCCATCAAAATTCATATGAAGACAAATGAAGGAGGACTTTGGAGTTTGATAAAGGAGACCATGTGTTCCTAAAAGTTTCACCTTGATGTGGATTATGGATATTTTTATAATGTAGAAATCTAACTCAGAGTCTCATTAGACCTTTCCAAATACTGCATAGAGTTGGCGAGGGGGATTACCCCTTACCTCTACCTCCATAGTTAGATCAAGTGCATGACGTCTTCTACATGTTGTAACTAAAGAGGTATGTGTACAACCCATCACATATTATTGACTATGGTGATATGGACATAGAGGATGGAGATACCTTTAATGATTACCTGGTAGAGATCAGGGATCAGAAGAAAAATATCCAGCATGGTAGAGACATTTTTTTAGTGTGTGTCCGATGGATGCACAAGAATATCTAGGAGAGAATGCGAGAGAGGGATTCTCATATTTGAGCTTAGTACCCAGATCTTTGTATATGTCCATTCTTTTGGATTTTTGGGACATAAATCCCCAAGGTGGAGAAAATGTAACGACTCAAATTTTACCTTTATTATTTTTGGATATTGTATGGATTATTTTTGAGACCAGGTGATGAGATGTCATACAATTTCAAGGATCAGTGTTCACAGAATAAATATTAATTTTTTTAAAATATATTCTATAGAACATGTGAATATTTTTCATAAAAATTAGGATAAATTATAAAAAGAGGATAAAAACATAACTTTTAGGGCTTCATTATGTTTAGAATGTGGGTTTTACACTAGGAACATCTTAAACTTTTACGACACATGTAATTTTTTTTGGAAAAGTCAACTCTAGTGAAAAATTGAATAAAAAAAATAAATAAATTATTTTCATTCGTTGGAATTATCAAAAAAAATTGGGGAGTGTTTATATTGAATATTATGTTATAATTATAGGGTTATCCACATAACCCTACAAACATTTTAGGGAATTTGGAGAGAACATTGGTGGATTTTTCTCAGACCAAAAACATCCAGACTGGGGATCGACGCTCAATGCACAACCAATTCAATGAATCTCACCAAAGATCATGGTGAAACACCTTGCATTGTTAGTGATCAATCCAAATTGAAGGAAATCATTTTTTATTTGTATTATATCTCCATTATTTATTTATATGATGAATTTTAATCAATCTATGAACAAATTGATTGTGAAATTGGTCATCTTGCGGGATGGGTTAGATTAATCAGGTTTTGGGGGATTTTTCTTCATGATTTAATTGTGGATTATTAATTTTTAATTCTAATGAAAATAGATCAAGATCAACAGAAAAATCAATTGAGGTTCATTCCTATTTATTTTCCTTGCGTTTTCTCTCTTGATTTCTTCATTCTTAATGGGCATTCTCTGTTTGGATCTTGGTTTGATATATCAAGATGGATCGATTGTTGCACTCCCATTTCATGGTGAACTGATCCAAAATGGTAGATCCTAGGTCTGTACAATGAAATAAAGTTGCAACAACATTAGCACAAGTAGATCATATAACGCAGATACCAAATTTCACATTCTTTAGTGGGCAATGAATACTGACATATAAAACCATTTTATGAATGGATTGAAGGGCCTAATATTGTTGTTTGGTGATAAAAAGTTTCCATGGACCTTGATTCATGATTTTTTAGTAAATGAGGTCACGAAATCAAAAATAGTAAAAAGGGGAATACAAATGGATTCAAAATCTTGGATTCTGGAAAATACCGCATTACGTGGTATGTGAACCTAATCTACATGTTGTGTCGTCCACCCTATGTGGTAGATAGGGTTTAGGAGAAACTTATGTATCACCTGTCATGTGACCCCTATCACATGGAGTGTGGTCTCCCCCATGTAACCCGACTTACAACTCAGAGGGTACATGGACATAACTTGGATGAGTACATGGGTTGAACCATGTACTGGCACATGGGTAGAGTAAATGGGAAGCTGAAATGCCACGTACTTCTACAAAGACATAAAAATAGGTTGATACAAGCGCCATTTACATGGAAAGGTTCCAAGGTCATGGGATATGTGGTTTGACTACTACTACACACCATGTACTCTTTTATATATGTCCTGGATCCTTTTTCCTATTTATCGAGGACATGCTTCATTATGGTTTATTCCCCATATCCATTACCTAGGGGTTACTATGGAATCTTCTCCTACAGATAAGACACTGATCCATTCAGTGGAACTTCATTGATAGAGTTGTTGGAATCCAACCATGAGTTCCAAAGTGAGATCCTCTATTCATCTTCATTCCCTAGGTGGAGTTCTCAGTATCATTGTGACTTACACTATAAGGGCTCCAATAATATACTTAGCGGGTTAATCCATATTGATTTATTGGTGTCACCCCATGGCCTTAGTAGTGATCCTCTTCTATATATCATATGTATTTTCCCCTTCTAGCATGTACTTCATATGATGAGGCCCAATGAGCATTACCTCTTGGATGAATGTCATCAGTGATATCTAACTCAAGACTGTGTTCTCTCATATGAGTGCTATGTGAAATCTTTGATCTAAAAATCCTAGTCTAATATATTAAGGTTGGGAATTTCCTATAGACTACGTTCCTTTCTTTATTATATTTGGATATTTTTTATATATGCGTTTTAGAAATATTCCTATATATAGCTGACTTCATGTTCATTTATTTTATGCTTTGTGGTTTTGGGGTATCCTTTGTGGTATTGTTATACTCACACTTGCATGAGATTTTCACACACATGTCGTGTCTTGTGAAGACAATAAAAATTTCAACAGAGTCATTAGAGGACCATGACTATATAGATCTTAGTGAGACCAGAAAAAAAAAAGGTGTGTTCCAGAGGTATCTTGATTTTTGTCCCAATTTCACTTCTTAGTTGGACTGGTTTATCAGAAACATTATGGTGGGATTGTATTTGTCCACGTTTACATTCTTTTACATCATTTAATAATCTAATTGTATGGTTTAGATGTATTCATGCATGGTTTCTTAGTTGTTTTTACATTAAATCATTGTATAGGCTTGGAGATGTCTGAATGTGTAAAAGTACATATGCCTAGGATTCCCTGTTAGTGTTATTCCTATTTGGTGCAAGTCTCGAGTCTCTATCCAATTAGAGGAAGGATTGCGGAGTCATTACATGGGTCCAACTAAGAAGGATTGTGATAGAGTGGTATTAGAGCTATCAGTTCTACCTTAGTACCGAGAGTCTATGATATTGGTTTGGGGAAATAGTGTTAAATGTTCTATGTTTGGATTTTTAGACATGGATGTCAATGTTTTTACGGAAACTGATATATCCATACAACAAGACTCTAATCACATACATTTAAACTCTGTAAATGATAACACTATTTGTAGGAAAAACAGTGGAACATTCATTATAAAGTAATTGGTTGTGTTTTCAATGTTCTTCTTGAGTCAACTATTAAGATATACTCATTAATTGTGGTATAGTTTTTCTTTTAAGATGCCTTTGTGATGTATGAAAAATAAGATCTAGTATTAAGATCCTGAGAGCGATCCCCATAGTGATGAGGTGTTGATACATGTATCAGTTTTAGAGTTGATTCCTCGAGGTGGTGCACAAGCTATGCCACCACTAATAGAGAATCACATGAAACCCACATTTCCAGCAGATGAGGTGCAAAACAAAAGCATACTTCATGAGTATTAGTGGCAGACACCCCTCAGGTTATCATGTGGGCCTGACTCATAGGTAGATAAAGACTAACATGAGGTGGAGACTCATGTTTTACATCTAGTCAGGACACCAAAAAAGTAGATGGTGGTCCCAGAATAAATCCTTCTTCACGGCTCAGTAGGGAGATGGTGGGGTTTAGTGAACCAAAAATACAATTATGAAACTCTACAATGGTCATAGTTTTAGTGCCTTTTCATAGATTAGTTTTTTCAAGGTATGCAAATAACTATAAATATCCAAGATCTTCTTCATCTCTAATAGGGTAACATGATAGTAGATGAGTATTCATTAAGGTTTAAAAACCATTACAGTTACTCGATGGATATGGTTTGTGACATGTTCTTCAGGGCTCATAACTTTAAATAGGGGATTCATAGAGACATCTAATCTAGTGTTATCCATATATAAATTCCTACTTATTTTGGGGTTCTAGAGTGAGATTTGGTGTTTTGAGAGATTCATGGATGAGAAAATACAACCAGTGGTTGTCGATATCAGGCATACAGGAGCAAAGACCTTAGAAGAAGTGACCCGAAATTAGTCACAGGGACATTAACATGAAAGATATTTCAGGGGGAGGTCCCATGAAGGTGGTTCTGTTGTACAAGATTCATAGGTAGGCTTTAGTAAACCAATGGAAAGGTGTTTCTACTCATACGACAGAAAGAGATATGTCAGCCACGATTCTTTGACCCACCGTACAACTAGAAGAGATACCGTCGATATTCCACTGATGTATAGATAGTGGTAGGATCAGGTAGGTCTATAGGGTGGAATACATGGTAGAGGATTTGGTAGAGTAGGAGGAGGTGGTAGGCCCTTTGACTTGTTTCCATCACCACCCCCAGGTGGTCCACAATTGGCTCAGGGATCTAGAGTGTAGTGGTGGAGATAACTACAAGCAATCAATACTTATAACCTATAGGCTCTGAGAATGATATGAGGAAAATACATGTCTTTCCTATCTTAGGCATAGTACTAATAGTCACAGGTGCTAGCCATTATTTTCTTTCAACCTAACTTGTACGTGACATAGAGGTTTGGATTGAAAATTTGGATCGACCCATTAACTTGGAGAATCCTACTGGAGATTACTCAGTGATAACACACTTATGTCGATAGTGTGACCTGACCCTTGGTGGAGAGAATTTTTTTGGTATATCTTTTTTTCAACAATGTTGCCTTATGATTCCATCTTAGTTATGGACAAGTTAATCATAGTTAATTCCAAAATTTACCATTTTAAGAAGTGGTTTTGGTTTTTGCATACTAACAAAACTAGGATTCATTTTTTGATGAGAATGAAACTAATGTAGTGCAGGATGATATCATTCATAGGAGAGTGAAGACGATTACTCATTATTTGGGTATAATGGACTTTGGTTTAGTGTATTTTACGAGTTTACAGTTTCCTACAATGGTGGTGGAGTATGAGGATGTCTTCCTTGAGGATGTTCTGGGCTTACCTCCCCCCTGAAAGATAGACTTTTTCATTGATCTACACCCAAAAAAGTCAAATATATCTACACCATCGTATCGAATGTCTTCCATAGAGATTCACGAGTAGAGGATGTATTTTGAGGATTTGTAGATAATGGGATTTGTTATACCAAATGTTTCACCTAAGGAAGCCCCAGTTTTGTTCTCCAATAAGGAATATGGGAGGTTGAGGTTTTTTTTAGATTATTGACAATTAAACTAGGTGACCATGAAGAGCATGTATCCACTACTGAGTATTGGTGATCTCTATGATTAGTTGATAGGGTCTTGATGGATCTTGTTGGTTTTTCTCAGATCAATATATCAGAAGATGTGAGTACGTGATGTGGATATAACAAATATGATGTTCAATCGTCACTATGGTCACTATGAGTACTTGGTGATTCCCTTAGTCATGATGAACACCCAGACTTGTTCATGGGACTCATAAACCGCATATTCTAGTCATTATTATATTGGATCATTGTAGTCCTCATTGATGATATCGTTATGTACTCAGTATGTAAAGATGAGGATGAAAAAAACTTTAGGATAGTTCTATTCAAGGTTGGAGAGCACCATATTTATTGAAATCTCTCAAAGTGTTAGTTCTAAATTTATGTAAATTACTTTATTGGACACATTATCTCATCAGATGGAGTGGCAGTGGATGCAGCCAAGGTCAAGGATGTGTCAAATTTGGAGCCAACAAATAGCATGATATAAGTGTGTTGATTAATTGTTTTGTTAGGATATTACTGAAAATTCATACTTGATTTATCTAGGATATTAGCACCACTGAAACCTTTGACTTGAAAATGGTAGCCTTTCATGTAGAAAAAGAAGTTCCAATAGGCCTTTCAGCAGTTTAGCAAGATTTTGATGAGTGGTCCCATATTGATATTTTCAGACTAGGGTGTTGAGTACGTTGTGTTATGCGAGGAATCCAGATCTGATCATGGTTTTATTCTGGTGTAGAGGAAGGTAGTGATTGCCTATGGTTCATGCTAGTTGATACCACATGAGAAAGACTACACAACCCACAATTGTGATCTAGTAGAATAGTTTTTGTACTAAACATGTGGTGAAAGTACTTGATGTGAAATTAGTTTATCATCTATTCAAATAATAGTGTCTCAAGAATAAATTATCTTAGAAGGATCTTAACTAATATAGTGGTGATTTATAGAGTTCCAACATGATTATGAGTTCATGATTTTATATATTCATGGGAAGTGGAATGTAGAATTCGACTCTCTTAAAAGGAGATCATATTTTCATTTCTTGAATGAGGAATCAAAGAATTTGTCCTTAGATTTATCTTTTTTGGATGGTGATTGACCAAATTACCTCTAGTTGAAGGTTATCACCCCTATAATCTTGAAGTGAGTTAGGGAGGCACAACTTAGGGATATCGACTGTGAGACTCTACAAACTCAGATATCCACTAGACATGCTCTTGATAAATTTTCTAAAGGTGAGGAGTATATCATTATATTTAGAGGATGAACCCTGGTACCAGTGTTATTTCCAGAGGAGGTTCTAATAGAGTTTTCTAAATATCCCTTACTGGTACATATAGGTGTGGAAAAATTGTAATAGGACCTCCGACATTAGTATTTTTGGCCAAGGATGAAGATAGGAGTTGTAGAGATTGAATATCAATACCTTAATTTTTAGAAATTGAAGGCTTAAAACCATGTTAAGTAGGTTTATCTCAACCACTTGAGGAGTAATAGTGGATGTGGTATGGGATATTCATGGAAGATGTGATCGGAATACCAGGTACAGATATGGGACATTGTGTAGTATGGTGATCGTTGACCGACTCACAAAGTTGGCCCACTTCTTAACAAATTTAGGAGAAGAGTTTAGTAGAGATATTGGGATTCCCTTACCTTCATGAGATAGTTCAATGCCATGGAGTTCCATAAATGATCGTTCATGACCCTAATTCTCACTTCACAACCTGGTTGTGCAAGGGGACACATGAGGCATTTTGTACTTAGTTATGCTTGAGAAAATAATTTCACCTCTAAACTGATGGACAAACAGCATGGGTAATTATGGTTATTGAGGACGTACTATGATCTTTCTTGTTTGTATTTTGGCCATATTTGGAAAGATCACATACCACTAGTGGAGTTTTCATACAATAATAACTACCATTACACCATTTTTATAGAACCATTCAAGGATTTTTATGGGAGAACCTATGTCACCCCTTTTCTAAACTGACCCAGGTGAGTTAATACTCATGGTCCCATAGTTGAGTGATAAACTACTAAGAAGGTGAAGATCATCTAGGAGAGGATGAAGACTGCATAGATCCATCATAAGTATTATTGGAAAGTCTAATAATTCATTTAGTGTTCGAGGAAGGATACCATGTGTTCTTATGGGATTCAACTCAATGTGGATTAAAAATATTTGGAATGGGTGGGAAATTATCTCCAAGATTTCTTATACTTTTACAGATAATGTGTAGAGTTGGAGAGGTGGCATACCACTTAGATCTACCTATATAGTTAAACTAGGTACACAGTGTCTTTTGTGTGTCTGTTTCCAATGCTTTCTGACAGGGTGCGTCCAGCGCACATGTCTCTACTATCATGCTGGAAGGTGGACTACATTTCTCCTCACATTCCCTCACTCGAAAGGTGGGAGACATTCATCACTTTCTCATCAATGTATTCTCTTTTATTGAAATGGAATTATGAGAATTCAATTTCTCCCTCCATCGATTTATCCTTGGATATTATCACCTGGTCTTGTTCTCCCACATAGATTTGAATCATAGTTCGTGAACCTCATTCCAAGTACCATCTATTTTTGGACTCCAATTATTTATGATGCCCTAGTTTGGAAGTTCAGGGGGGACATGGTGGGAAGAAACATTCAGTTAGGAGAGTATTCATGTTGATCATCAGTGGCACATGTAGATGTTGGTACACTGAAAAGCCTATATTTATCCTCATAATCTGTCTTCTTAAGGGTGCGGAACCTGATGCATCCCACATTGATCATAATGTGACTAATGTCAAAGGCATGTTAGGTGATGTTTTCCTCAGTCATCCCATCATAACTTGGGGCAGGAAACGAGTTTAACATCTTGAATATATGGTGAGAGAGGGATTTACTAGTACAAAAAATGGGGATAGATTTGAGATGTTAGACCCAATGAGGGGGAAACCTAGAATTTTTACCATATGGATGGATCAGAACTCCCAATGAGAGAGGACCTGGGATGGTGCATCTCATAAAGAGAAGGTTTCTCACCCTGAAGGATAATCTAGACCCCACCAACGGTGGATTAGGGTAGTGAACCCAAATGAGAGTGACACCAATGTTTACCATTGACTAGAATTGAACCTCATTGGGGCTTCCTACATAACCTGAGAAAGGGATTAAAACCCACATAGTTATGAGGGGTGATGGTGTGGGACATACACATGGTCAATTTCTCTTCGTAAGAGGATCTCTCTTGTTGGATGAATACATGATGTTTGGGGATTGTGCAAGGATTGAAACATGTGTTTCATTGAGAGCATTAATGAGGTGATTGAGGATTTCATAATGAGGAGACCCAGTTGAATGAAATGATCTCACTAGGATATGAGTGAAACGTTTGATGATGTTTTGGGGTGGGATGAAAGAAATGTACGAAGTGTGAGATACATTGTGCTTGAACCTCATAGAGTCTTCCTACGTACCCTGTTTAGAAGATGGGGATTAATGTACCGATAGTTTGGGAAAGGAAAATGAGACACATAAAAAGGTGACCATGATAATGGAGCATAGGAATTGGGACCCTGCAGAAGTGTAACTTCTTGGATAGAGAATGATCTACCCAAGACATGGTTAATTGGGGGAAATACCTGGACAAGAATGGATGATGAGATTAAACCTTAGCGAGGCTTCACACACACCCTATTTAAAAGACAGAGATCAAAGCCCACATATTTTATAGAAAGCATTGGGGCTTACACACTGAGAATACACATCAATTTCTAGGGATTAGAATGGGGAGCAGACCACATCAATGGAGATTGGGTAATGTGGTTGAGAATCAAGATATTATTAGGATGCGGTGGATTGAGATAAATCGGTATATATGATGAATGAAGTGGGTGATTGAGTATAAATCAAACCACCTCATGGATGTGGATCTATAGGGATGTGTCCCATAAATGGAACATGTCACATCATTATAGTACATCCCTAAGAGGGAGAACCTAGGTTTACCATTGGTTTGTATTGATCCTTTTAGATGATTCATACATACTTTTTTTAGAAGACTAGTATTAAAACCCACATAGTTCAGATTGGAGGGCATAGGGCTTACTCCTGGAGGGATTCCAAAATGGAGAAGGGTGTCACCGTCAATAATAAAATCTAAGACCATGTGATTCTTGCTTGTCTTCATAAATAAAAGGAAGAAATAGAACATACAATCACGTCGTAAAATATGTGTTAGTGATATATGGCGCGGGGATTACACATAAGAGCTTCCAAAAGCAGATCAAATTCCATGTGAGGAAGATCCAATTACATTCTATGAATATTTATCTCCCATAGAGATGAGTGGTCATGGACAATTCCCTAGTCCTAACACCCCTTTGTTAATTGCATGAGGTGATACTAAAATTTAATTTCATGTGTTGAGGATGATGATGCTGGGAAGTTTTATGTATAGCATCTCGGATGGGGTGGACTCACTCTCACCCCTTGAAATTACATAATCGGCACACACCAATAATTGGGGGGAGGGATGGCACCAACAATTCTAGAAGATGGGTGTGTGGATGAGTGGCCACTCACAAGGTCAAGATTAGCATCCCTATGACCAAAAGCATGGGGGATTAGAATACCTACGAAGAATGTAAAATTTAAGGCCACCCAATATAATAAACCTTGCAAGGGGCCATGAAATCATCACATAAATTCTTTTCGGTCCAGATGAAAGAGGGTATCACGAATTAGAGAGCCTCAATGAGAGATGCTTCATGAAGTTCTGATTCTTCATAAAGAACTCGATCTTCTAAAAGTAAAGGGATTTGTAAATCATGGGGAACCTTCCCTAGCATAAAATCCTAGCTCCATTGAAGATTGATTTATGATGGATTAATGATATGTAATGCCTTGAGTAAACCAAAGGGTACCCTTCCACCATGAAAGCTGTGCCCCTTTGCGAAAGGAATAACTACCTTATCCGGGGTAAATAGGAACAAGGGAAATGGTGGATTGCAACGATCAGGTACCTTGGATGATCCTTTTTTGGTTTTTGTTCTCATTTCATGGGAGCTTTGTGATTTGGGATATCAATAGTCAAAGGTTCGAGGTAACAACTCTTTTTAGGTGGGTGAGGTGGATATTTATAGGCAATAGGGTATTACGATGCATAGTAGTGTGATGTAAAGGGACTCGATCCTTCACAAATGATTGTGACTCCATCAAACTCGCAGAGATATCTTGAAACATCCATAGTGTGGTCGTAGAGGGTTTTGGACTTGTAGGAGTTCCATCAACTCTTTTTTCCTTCACTATGATGTGGAAGATATGCGCCAGAGCATCATGAGGCATCCAGATTTTATGATATTTGGGAATGTTGAGCTTTAATTTCATCACAAATGGTTGTGGATGTCCTCCATCTATCATAGGGAATGAATTTTAATACCAACCCCCCCCCCCCCTCAGAAGGGGTGAGGATAGAAAGGAGGGCCAGATTCTGAGGATGAATCGCTGAAAACTCAAAGATCATGAATGTAGCTCATCATGGAGGGTTCACATTCCATGCGTGGGAGGAGGCTCTACAAAGAAAAAATCAAACACCATGAATATTGGTCAACTATCCACCTATAAATATTGTCTATGGGTCCCTTTATCAGTAGAAAATCTCCTAGAATTTTAGTTAGCCTTTCTTTTTGAGAAATTTTACACCTCGTGAATTCCCTTTGCAAACCGAGTCCTCAGACCATTGCTCTGTGACCACTACTTGTCAAACCGAGGAATTAGGATATGCAATTGCTTTTCAAATTGAAAACAATACAGTGAGGCTCTACAAACCCGTGCTTTGTGATGGAAATTCACGTGAGGTCCCAACAAAAAGCCATGAAAAATTGAATAAGTTATAGATCCAATGTTTTCTTAGGAAGCTACTTGGGAGGTCCTTACATGTGCTTCCCAGAGAGAGGAAATGGCTAACAACATCATGATTAGGGAGTAAATTTGGAGCCTATCTAACCACAGATCAATCCTATAACTGTTGTTATAATTCAAGAAGGACTACCCCCTATGCAAGAGGTTTTTGTTGTATGGATTTCATCTAAGAGACGATGTCTTTATTCCACCATCTAGTACAGATGAACTGAATTAATAGGTCAAAGGCACACCAGGGAAGTAGCAATGGAATAGATTTTTCAATGACCATATCTAGAATGATCACTCTCTTATCACAATGGACTATACCTATCACCTTAGTAATTAATTAGATGAGAAGGTGATGGTGGATGAGGTATCTCCATTGATATTCAATAAAATCATCAATGAGCACCTAAGAAACCTAGATCAGGGGTAAACAAATGACTTGGAACTATGCCAAGGTAGAAACCTCAATAGAGAATGGGTCTGGGCTTACTTGGTATGTGCATCCTATGCAGAGTTTGGGGAATAATTGAGGTGGTTAGGCCTCAAGGAAGTGGTATAGGATTCCCAGTTCCATGTTTAATAACCAAATGAAATCATTCTATAACATCCATGAAAATAGTCTTCAGATACCAACACATTCCATTTTCATTAGGGAGAAGCAAAAATTAGACTTTGAAACCTTCATCATTTTTCTAGGATCCCCATCCTGGGGGGAATTTATGAATAATTCTTTCCCATAGGGAATGGTTGGGAGTATTAGTAGCATATTCCATTTATGGAAAAGGTGATACTGGATCTGGTGTCAGGCACAAATAAAGACAACTAGACGATAAGAGATTTCCACTTTAAGTAGGGGTTTGGTTACTTTTTGAACTTCTTAATGGAGGATCTTGTTTAGGGGGAAGAGGCATATATGAAGCTACTAAAAAGGACCTATACTTTTATGAGGGGAGATCAATGGGGAAATTAAGGATCTTACTAGTGAACCTATGAGGATATCTAGTTGAATCATTGGGGATAAAATAACAAGACTGATCCTCAAACAATCTTTAGGTTGGCCAGATTCATTGTTGGCTTGATATGAGGATGGATGCTGCCAGTAAGAGACTCTCACATGGGGGAATGACCAAGAAAATTTATTAAAGGTGGTGATGCTAGAAATGGGGATGTGTATCAATATTGTGTTTCCAATGTTAGAGAAGCTATATAAGGTGTAATGGCATGTCAGTGAGGGGAATAAGTCATTGTGTGTGTGCGGATAAAATAATGTTATGCACAATAGGTGGTGGATCACATGGGTGGATATGAATAACCAAATCATATCTCCCCTCCTGAGATGAAATTTACACCATTGATTATAAAAAACATGACGATTTTACCATTCAATATGTGTTTGATGGATGTGTTGATCATGGTCTTTTAGGTAGAAAAATTCACCTCTCATCCATTCCCAATACTGACAAGGGTGTTAATTGATAATTGTATGGGGAATTAAGAGCAACGGTTGTATCTCATAGCCTTATGAGGTGGAAGTTTGGTGGTGAGGGAGGACTATAAACCAATCTATAAACCATTCCACCGAAACAATTTTCAAGGCAGTTTAGATTCCAATAAATACTGACTTAGAAGATATATCAGTGAGTACTCCATGAAAGTCATCCTTGTGTGATGTGATAGATCTGAATCAGGGTTAGTTTCAAAGATGGGAAGATGCAAAATGATATGCCACCATGAACTATTATATAAGGTATGTTTTATGATTATGTGAATAGTAGGAAACCTGCCTACCCAGGAGAGATATTGTGGAATCAGACCATTCGAACTAATGAATGAGTGGTCCCTCCACCTTGGGGAAGAGGTTGAATGGTAGTAAGGGAGTTCTGTAGTGGAAGAGAAGGTGCACATCATTATGATATATCTATATAGTGTGGCTAATGATCCTTGGATCTAATATAACCTGATATGAAGTAAGAGGGGAACCAACACTGGGTCTACTGTTCCTAGCCAAGTAGACCGAGGAGGAAGGGGATCCCTTAAGGGGGTTCCGTAGGGTCCTTGCTTAAGCCCCTGAGAAGCTACTGTGTCATGTGGACATCCCTCTGAACACCATTTATCGTAAAGCATGGGAAACTTGGGACATCAAGAGATAGTTCCTTGATACTTGGTGTATGTGGATTTTCCGGATATTCATAGAATTTAACTTGTTGGGATTAGCTATACCAATTGCAAATTCCACACATATTAGGAAGATGTGGAACAATATATTCCTGATTTGGAGGATATATGTAATTCTCAAGGCACTATGTGTCCAATTATTAATCAAGTGTTGGTTCTTATAGACATAACCACTCCTTGAAATCCATTGGAGGCTGAGTGGTTGGAGAGTTATCCCTTTTATGATGAATCAGATTAATCTTGAGGGGAAGATACCAATAAAAAAATCCCTACGAAGGATGGGGAGGAAACATATTTAGAGGTATTAATTGAATATATGGAAGTATTTTTTAACTAATTCTATGATACTATTACTTTACTCATGCTTTATATGGATTCCTTGAATGAAATGTGTTCCATACATGAGAATGTAGTGTAATAGACCCCAACTCATGGGGATGGAGGTGTAACAATAGGTGCAGAGGACCAAGCCCCTTGACCAATGTCTAGGGATATAGTAGTTGGAGGTCTCAGCTATGCTGAGTAGGCTTGGGTGGCCAATCCAGAATCTCCAGATCCCTAAATCATATATGGGGTCCGACATCCCAGAATCCCAACAACAACTACCCAAGACTACGATTCACCATCACCAAGGTTCTGTAAGATCCTCATCTTACAGAACCACATCCATTATCACCTGATCAGTCTCACTAACAAGCTTCTTATCTGAATAGAGTTTAGAGTATCAATTTCTCTACTATATGATATGGTTAGAGGATCTTTAATTCCTTTCATTATGTCGTGCCATTCTATATAGAGCTTGATGTCTGGGATGACCAGGCCATGAACTCAAGTGGTGCTGCTAGAATTGCGACACTTAGTGCTAAAATGGAAAATCTCATATAGGTGGGATTAGGTGATGAAGATCAACCTCATGATATGGATCGAAACCCATCTAACATGATTCCTGAGGAGGACCCTGCTACTAAACTCTTTGCTTTATTTCTATACTATGAGCCGGCTGACTAGAGAAGCGGGACGAGTTTGATTCTGATGTGGTTGAGGATAGTCGGGATACCTGAAACCAGGCATGGAATTTATGAAACACCCCAATATTCCATGGTATGATTCCCTTTGAATAATGCAATAGCTTGTGTTGTACGCAACTTCGAGATTCTAACACATCACGACCAATCAAACTAGCTGTTATGAATAGTAGTACCCACTTTTTCAAATTTTATCAATCTTATCATTCAAAATGGACTTCATTTTTGGGTTTAAAATATTGAAATTAGCTTAAGGTGAAGTTTTGGTATTTCTCTGATAACATTCAGTTTTTGATGAATAGTGAAAAATACTAAATTTTAATTAAAAACAACTTTGTAATGAAAATAATTTATATTGATAAATTATACTATTGAGTGGTTTTTAAGTATAATTAGATTATATTTTTACCATTTAATCCAATTATGGTAATTGGATGTAATTTCACACTTAAATTGGACATAAACAAGTGTCAAAATTTTGATAGTTATTATTTCTTAAAAACACGCATTTATTTTGACAACGAGAATAAATTTTAAATTAATTTTTGGAACTTCTATGTTTAGAATTTAGAAAAATGGGTTCTATATTTAAAATCAGGAGTTAGAAATTGTATAAATAGGTTTCTTTTAGTTTTATACATTTTGAATAAATATTTCGGTAAGTATTTTATTTATCGTGGTTAAAGGATAAATCCGGTAAATAAGGGTCAAAAATAATATTATAATAATATTAAATTATCTAACACATGTCCTAACCCTATTGTATGATAAATGCCCAACCATGGGAATCCTTGGGTATATTTGGGGACCCCATGGAGCCACTTGTAATTGATAATGACACGTTATATTAATTAAGCTAAAGTAATTACGAAAATGACATAAGCATATATCTTTTAGTAAAACAATTTTCACATAGGGTTATATATGTTATCTATAAGACTATAAAGATTAAATTAAAATATTAAATGATTTTATACATAATGGTATTTTATTTATAATTTTTTAACATTGATTAATTAAATTTATTTTTGACAAAATGATGATGTTGTATTTTACTTATTAATGAAAGAATCAAATAAATGGTACAATAGATGTTAAAATAAATATAATTTGAATGTTTTGATTCCATCCACGAATATTATAGTATAATATGACATGTTATTATTTATGAAATAATTTTGTTTAAGTAATATTTCTTTTCGGATGTTAACAAAAACAAAACAGTAAATAGTGTCAAAATTTACATAAAAGAGTTTTTAAAACAAATATTATATTATTAATTTATATTCTATTTCTAAAAATATAAGGTTCAAACAAAAGCCTTATATAATGATAGGTGAATCATTAATGAACCACTTAAGGTTATCTTGGATGTTTATAGTAATTTTATTAACCATATAATATAAAAATACATATAGACATGGTAAATGTCCAACTAATTAACTAAGAGTTAAATCTAAAAGATGAGTTAAATATAGTGACCCAAAACTATCTAAAACCTATTGGTTGAATGGTTTTTGACCCATAACCACCTTAGAATTTAAATAATTCATTATGGATCCATTATAAACCGAACATAATTTTATTTTAAAATAATATTTCAATCTATTCTTAATGTGTCCCTCACCCCTTTTATAAAAGGTCACATCCCCATATCTGTAATTAACACCTTCAAAGCATTTTGGCACCGCAAAAACCTGCCCAAATACCCACTCAACTATCCTCCCTTAATTTTAGATTCCTTCCATTCGTTATAAAGACATCTTAAGGAGCCTTTTTGATCAAATCAAAAGGAAGAACCCGAAGAAGAGGTAAATATCTCACCACCTCTTTCATGTTTTTTTTCATCCAATTATTATTTCCTTTTTGTTTCCATTATAAAATAATAACTCCAGTAACTTCTATATAATGTCATGTTATTATAAATATGTAAAAACCATATTCACTATTCTATCCATTATTTGAATGACATTTCACCATACGTGCGTACGTACGACCTACCGTCTTCTCATCGTGGTGTAGTTGTTATTCAATACATTATTATTTGAATGAGTATAATAATGATTTATAAATTATATAAATAAAAAAATATAATGTGTTAAATATTATTCATATATTATATACCATCCAATTATAAATGATTTTAATATCTAAAGAATGATATTGTAGCTCGTGCGTATGTACAGATTACCGTCTCCAGGAACACGATGAGATTCATTCTCCATCGTAACCATTCCAGAATAATTTTCATTTGATGATTAAAAATAATGTTTAAAGACTTTATATCATTCTGTAAATTAATAAGATACATCCCATACATGACAAACATGACTCACATTACAATGAATACAAAGGAAAACGAATCAGTTATCTCCTGAAACAACGATAATACTAAAATATTATTAACAAAGCATTATTAGAAGATCAGATATAATATAATAATTATGTATATGGTTATTTTATAATTTAATAACAATTAATTATATATTATACATGGGTTTAACAAACCCTCGACCAAGGAAAAGTAAAAGGTACGGGTTAATTCTACAACATCTTCATTATTCAAGGTTGTTATATGTAATTATATACTGGGACCACTTTATCATCAACATTCGTGTTTTCCTAAAAATGTATTCCAAATTATTTTTACTACTTACTATAAAATGGATTAAATTCATTTATACCCTTATTTTAACTCATATGTTTTGAAAGGAATCTTTCAATCATTTTCCTAACAAGTTACTTTATTGACCATTTCGACAAAATTAAGGTAAGATTATTTTTGTTAACTTATATGGCGGGTGCAGCTATATTACGCTGGTATAACATCATAGAAGCTTCCCATACAGCCTTATAAGAATATTTTTAAAATAAATGTTTACTTTTATAATTATGAAACTTTAAATGACTTAAAAAAATGAGATATTACTCTTAAATATTTTTTATTTCATCTATGTCAACATCCTTTGAAGGATTTTAAGCTTATTTGAAGTTGATTTATTATGATACAAAACATACATATTTTATTGAATTTTTTTTTGATATGATTTACTATGGATGTGTTATTTTTACACCATTCAAGGTTTATGGATAAAGTATTGACATTTCATATGCTAGTTTTAATACGAATGTTTATGTTATGTTTAAAACCTTTCATTTGAGGAATACATTGGACATAGCATTTGATGGGTGGAGCCCACTATAGCTCCACGATGCATCGGTAGGTCTCATGAGACAAACTAGTTCCTTGGCACAAGGCCTTGACAAAATCATATTTTTAGTCTTAGCACAAGGCCTTGACTATGTTTTTATGATGTCTGGAATTATGCATTCCATCATTATGAAAGTGGATATTGATATTTCATGTGATTATTCGACTTGTATAATTTTCATGTGAGTAAGTAAATGGAATTATTTTGATATATATTATCCATATTATGATAAATTTTATGTTGAAAATTATTTTGTTTTAGTTTTATACATTTCCTTAAATGTTTATGCTTATTTATGAATGTTTCCGCTATAGTGTTACCCTTACCAAGCATCTGAGCTCACCGCTTTCTATGATTTATTTTTCCCAGGATGCGAAGAAGTATATTATGACTGACTTGTAGGGATATTCTATGGGATCTCAGTGTTTTATATGGAAGAAATGTTGTTGTTGTTTTCTCTTTTAGGATGTAATGTAAACCTTATGAACGTATCTAGTATTTCCAAGGCTACTAAAATGACCAGTCTTTCGGGACATGATTTACTTGTATCATGACAATGTTATGTAATAATGCACCGATTTTGGGTAACTAGGGTCAGGGTCTTACAATTGGTATCATAGGAAGTTTGGTACTAACCTTCGAATCTATATTTAGATAACCTCTTATTAGAGCACATTACCCTAAGATAGAAATTGAGGATTTGTATAGAAAAACGTCCTAGAATTTTGGTATTGTAGAGATTTTGTGTATTTTATGAGCAATACATCCCTGTATGGATACAAGTAGGTAGAGGAAGCTCTGGAAAATATGTACCCAGGAGTGAAAACTCTGAAAAGGAGTTCCGGGCTTGACCTGGGGAGTTTTGGTACTCGACAACGGGCCTTGCTGCACTCTTGGTTACGACACTCCTAGGAGATAGTCTTAATATAATCTACATTTTCTTTACAAACAATTATGAATTATTTATGAGCATATACCTCCTCAAAGAAAACCTTCTTTATGATTATGGATTATATCCATAATTTTTTCAATTTATGTTATGTAAGTTATATGTTTGTAATTAGGTATTGTGATTCATAAACTAATCTGGTGTATTCCATTGTTTAGCAATGGCGCATAGTGGAAGGGATAGAAACTGTATCAATGCACACACTCCATGTAGGTATTTACCTCCTTCTCAAGATAATTATAGTGGGGTTGGTGATACAACTGGTGCTGATCCGCTTATCACTATACTGGGACAACTCACAGATGTTATGAATAATAACCTTACCCATATGGGGCACCTTGATCCACAACATGAAGGATCAATGTTAGATAGTTTCATGAGGAAACAACCACCAACATTCAATGGGGGTAAAAATCCGTTAGTAGCTCAGCAATGGATTAATTCCATAGAGAATATATTCCATGCCTTGGGGAGTAGATAAAGGGAAAAATTTGTCATGGTAGTTTACCGCCTCACTAGAGATGCAAATTAATTGTGGTCATTAATTCAAACCACAAAGGAATATGATGAAGTTTCAAATTTATAATCGAGGTAGTTTAAAAAGATTTTCTTAGAAAAATAATTTCCTCATGACCATCGAGCGGATATGGAAAGACAATTTCTAAGTATGAGGCAATAGGAGGATGAGAATGTCGCAAAAGATGAGGCTAACATTACAATATTAGAGAGGCATGATTCTGATTATATAAGTAACTCAAGAAGTAATATTGATCATTTATTTGATGTGTTAAAACCATTTCTTTCATGAGAAATAGTCCAAAAATCCTTCTCGTCTTACGAAGATATTGTTTTATATGCTATCATGATAGAAAAATAATTGTCTATGTCTTATGACATTAATGAAATGTAAGAGAAGAGATCTACTGAACTCTTTGGAAATGGAAATAAGGGGAAGAAGGGAAAAGTTGAATATCCATCCTGTAGTAAATGTGGGAAGAAACACCCCGATACTTTCTTGAAGGGAATGGGAGTCTGTTACAAGTGTGGTGAAAAAGGACACCAAGATTGTGATTGCAAGGGGAAGAAAAAGGCTGTTAATGTTGAATTCTACCATTGTAGAGAAAGGGGGAATTATGAAAATGAATGTCATAAGGGCCAAAGAAACTTAATTCAGAAAAGGACAGGGGATCAAGGCCAAGCTTATGTTATCACTACTGCTGAGGTTGGAGCTCAGAAAGACGTTGTGGTAGGTAATTTAATGGTTTCCTCAAGTTTAAAAAAGGCTTTATTTGATTCTGGATCATCACATTGTTTCATATCATCCCAGTTTTCTAAGAAAATTAGATATTTTTAATTCGACTTAACAAGGGAGTTTTCAGTCAAAACACCTATGGAGAGTATCATCACAAAAAAGGTTTGTGAATCAGTCCCCATAGGGAATATAAATGTTCTTTATCTACTGATCTCATCATCATACCCATGATTTAATTTGATATAATACTCAGTATGGATTGGATTTTGAACCATCATGTGATGATTTATTTTAAGAATAAAGAGGTTAAATTTTTTGATTATGATTATAAATAACACCTTATATTTAGAGTAGAAACATCACCACCTGATTCTTCTCTAGATCCACACCCAGTAGCTCAACTAAATTCAATTATTGGGGAGGAAGGGAATGAAATAACTATGGGTTAGTAAAATAATGTTCAAATAAAGGATGTTCATATAGTACAAGAGTATGTTGATGTATTTATGCAATATTTACCCAGACATCCTCTAGAATGAGAAATTGATTTTTCCATTGATTTATTTTCTGGTTCAAGGCCCATATTGAAGACCCCTTATAGAATGGAAACTATGAAATTATTAGAACTAAAGAAACAACTATAGGAAATGAGTAATAATGGATTTATTCTCCCTAGTGTTTCACTTTGGGGAGCCCCGGTTCTCTTTGTTAAGAAGAAAGATTGGTCTATGAGGTTGTGCATTGACTATAGGGAGATCAATTCTATAAAAATAAAGAAAATGTATCCCCTACCTCATATTGATGATTTATTCGAGCAACATCATGGAGCTTAATACCTTTCAAAGATTGACCTTCGATATGGATATCATCAGTTGTGCATGAAGAAGGAAGACATTCCAAAGACAGTATTTCAAACCAGGTATGGGCATTATGAGATTACAATAATGCCTTTTGGATTGACTAATGCACCTTCTGTCTTCATGGATCCAATGAATAGAGTTTTTAGGGAATATCTTGATGAATATTTAGTGGTATTTATTGATGATATCTTGGTATACTTCAAGAGATATAAAGATCACGAAAATCACTTGCGCATTATCCTGAAGACTCTTAGAAGGCATGAATTATATGGGAAGTTTAACAAGTCTGAATTCTTTCTTGAATAGATTTCTTTTCTTTTCTATATTGTCTCTAAGGGTAGAATCTTTGTTGATCCTTCAAAGACCAAGGAAATCCAAGAATGGCCAGCACATATGAGTATAACTAAGGTATGAAGTTTTATTGGTTTATCAGGTTATTATTGATGTTTCATCTATAATTTTTCCCGATTGGAAAAACCATTAACCAAGATCACACGTACCGGAGTTAAATTTGTTAGGACAAAAGAGTGTGAAGAATTTTTTGATTAAATGAAGAGAATATTAGTCAATGATTCTATTTTGACTCTACCATCGGGGAATTTTGGGTTTGTTATTTATAGTGATGCTTCAAAGAAAGGATTTGGTTGTGTCCTTATGTGGAATGATAGGGTTATTGCCTATGCATCACGATATCTAAATATTCCTGACCAAAACTATCCTACTCATGTTCTTGAGTTAGCAGCTGTAATCTTTGCTTTGAGTATATGGAGACATTATCTCTATGGTGAAAAATGTGAGATTTATACTGATCACAAGAGTCTTAAGTATACTTTGTCACAGAAATAACTCAACATGAGGTAAAGGAGATGACTTGAACTACTCAAGTATTATGATTTCAACATACACTACCACCTGGGGAAGGAAAATAAGGTGGAAGATGCTTTGAGCCGAAAGGATCATGGTGTTTTGAACAATATGAGAGTTGAAAGTGATCATATTTTCATGGATCTAGTAAAGATAGATATGGGAATAACCATGTAAGGTGATACATCAATGCTTTTTTAAATGGTTTCCAAACCATCATTACTAGAAAGGGAAAAAAGTTCTTAGGCTGATGATGAGGAATTTCAAAAAAAGATTAAAGCTGTGAATGATGGGAGATTGAGTGACTCCGTGTATGAAGATGGAATTTTGAAATTTGGGAAGATACTTTGTGTTCCCAATATACCCGATCTAAAAAGAGATTTTTTGGATGATGCTCATAGCTCCAATTTCTCTATACACCCTAGGAGAACCAAAATGTATAGATATTGGAAAAAAAAAATTTGGTGGAAAAATGAAGAGGGAGATTTTTGTTTTTTTGTCATGATGTATGGTTTTTCAACAAGTGAAAGCTAGAAAGAAACAGCCAGGAGGAGTCATGAAACCTCATCTCATAGCTGAGTGGAAATGGTATAATATTATGATGGACTTTGTCATGGGAATACCAAAGACTCCTAGAAGGAACGATGCAATATGGGTCATTGTTGATCTTCTTACCAAGCGAGCACATTTTCATGCTATAAGAGAAAACTTAACACTTGAACGTCTAGAAAGACTATATATAAATGAAGTTCTGAGACTTCATGGTGTACCCCTATTGATTATTTCTGATCGTGTTCTGTATTTTACATCAAGATTCTAGAATAGTCTTCAGAAAGCCTTGGATACTGAACTTCGTTTGAGCACTGCCTACCACCCTCAAACTAATATACAATCAGAATAGACTATTCAAACCTTAGAATACATTTTGAGAACACGCTCACTTGACTTCCAAGTTATGTGGGATCAATATTTACCTCTGGTATAATTTTCATATAACAATAGCTTCAATTCAAGTATTAAGATGGCACCATATGAAACGTTATATGGAAAGAGATGTCGCACACCAACCTATTGGGATGATGTTGGTGAAAAGAAAACTCGTAGGCCCAGAACATGTGGAGGAAACAATGAAAAAGGTGAAGCTAATCCAAACCAACATCAAAGTATCTCAAAGTAGGCAGAAGAGCTATGTCGATAACTGAAAGAAGGATTTGGAATTTCTGGTAGGAGATCATGTTTTCTTAATGGTATCTCCATGGAAGGGTGTTATACATTTCAATAAGAAGGGAAAATTAAGTCCCAAGTACATCGGACTTTTAAAAATTCAAGAGTGAATTTGGGATGTTGCTTACCATTTGGCAATGTCACCAAGTATCTCCATAGTTCACGATGTGTCCCACTTATCACTATTGAGAAAATACAAGCCTGAGACAACGCATATACTCACCTGTGAGGAATTAGAACTAGATCCTGATTTTTCTTATTGGGAAGAGAATTTCAAGGTTCTTGATACAATAGAATAAGTGCCGAGAAACCGAATGACTTGTCTGGTAAAAGTTCTATAGAGAAACCATAAAATGAAAGAGGCAACGTGGGAACCTGAGGAACTTATGATAAAAAACCACCCGAATCATTTTATGCAGTAATATTATAGAAAATTTGAGGATAAAGTTATTTTAATTATGGTAGAATGTTACACCCCAAGATTCCACGATACGTTTCCTTTTGAATAATGCAATTTCTTGCGTAGTACCCAACTTCGAGATTCTAACACATCGCGACCAATCAAACTAGCTGTTATGAATAGTAATACCAACTTTTGGAAATTTTATCAATATTATATTTCAAAATGGACTTCATTTTTGGGTTCGGAATATCAAAATTAGCTTAGGGAGATGTTTCAGTATTTCTCTGAAAACATTCAGTTTTTTAGGAACAGTGAAAAATACTATATTTTAATTATAAACAACCTTTTTAATCAAACTAATTTATAGTGATAAATTATACTATTAAGTAGTTTTTATGTATATTTAGATTATATTTTTACCATTTAATCCAATTTTGGTCATTGGATGTAATTTTAGATTTAAACTCGATATAAGAAAGTGTCAATCTTTTAATTGTTATTATTTCTTAAAAACACACCTTTTGTTTTGACAACACGAATTAATTTTAAATTAATTTTTTCCACTTATATGTTTTGAATTTAGAAAAATGGATTCCGTATTTATATTTAGGAGGTCCAAATTGTGTAAATAGTTAACTTTTATTTTTATACATTGGTAAATATATTATTTACCATGGTTAAAGGGTAAATTCGGTAAATAAGGGTAAAAAATAATATTATAATAATATTAAATTACCCTAACACGTGTCTTAACCCTATTTTATGATACATTTCTGACCATAGTCATCTTTGGGTCGATTTTGGGACCCCAGGTAGCAAATTGTAAGTGATAATGACACTTTATATTAATTAAGTTAGAGTAAATACAAAAATGACATAAGCATATATATTTTAGTAAAACAGTTTTTAATTAGGGTAATATATGTTATATCTTCGACTATATTTTTTAATTAAAAATATAAATATATGTCATAAATAATAGTATTTTATTTATAATTTTTAGACATTGAATATTTAAAATTATTTATGACACAATGAGGATGCAGTATTTTCCATATTTATGAAAGAATCAAAAAAATGTTATTATAGATGTTAAAATAAATATAATTCGAAAGTTTTGATTCTATACACGAATTTTCGAGGTTAATTTGACATTTTAGGATTGATTAAATGAATGTTTTTCGAATTAATAATTCTTTTAGCAATTTAACAGAAACAAAATAGCAAATAGTGTCAAAATTGACAAAAAAGAGTTTTTAAAACAAATATTATATTATTAATTTATATTCTATTCCTAAAAACCTACGGTTTGACCAAAAGACTTATATAATGATAGTTGTATCATTAATTAACCCCTTGGGTTTCACTTGGATGTTTATTGTATGTTTATTAACCATATAATATAAAAATACAAAGAGACATGTTAAATGTCAAACTAATTAACTAAGAGTTAAATCTTGAAGATGAGGTTAATATAGTGACCCAATCTTGTCAAAAACCTATTAGTTGAGTGGTTTTTGAACCATAACCACATTATAATCTAAATAATTCATTTTAGATCCATTAGAAACCGATCATGATTTTATTATAAAATAACATTTCAATCTTTTCCTAAGGTGCCCCTCACCCCTCTTATAAAAGGTCACTTCCCCTTCTCTCTAATTTACACCTTAAAATCCATTTGGTGTGGCCAAAACACACCCAAATACCCACTCAACTGTCCTAACTTCATTCTAGACTCCTTAATTTATTCAAAAATCTAATTTAAGGATCCCTTTTAATCAAATAAAAAGGAAGAACCCGAAGAAGAGGTAAATATCTCACCACCTCTTTCATGTTTATTTATTCTTCCACTTCTTCTTTCCATGTTGTTTCCATTATAAAAAAATAATTCCAGTATCTTCTATATACTGGGATGTTATTATAAATATGTTATAACCATATTCAATATTATATCCATCCTTTGAATGACATGTCACCATACGTGGGTACGTACGACTTACCGTCTCCACGTTGTGGTGTAGTCGTTATTCAATACATTATTATTTGGATCGATATAATAATGATGTATAAATGATTTAAATATAAAAATATAACAAGGTAATTATTGTTTATATATGATATAATATTCAATTATAAATGATATTAATATCCAAAGAATGATATTGTCGTTCGTGCGTACGTACGGATTACCGTCTCCACGAACGTGATGAGATTCATTCCCCATCGTAACCATTCAAGACTAATTTTCATTTGATGATTAAAAATAATGTTTAAAGACTTTATGTCATTCTGGATATTAATATGATACATCCCATACATGAAAAACATGACTCACATAACCAAGAATATAAAGGAAAATGAATCAGTTAACACCAGAAACAACGATAATTCTAAAATATTATTAACAAATCATTATTAGAAGATCATATATGATATCATAATTATGTACATGGTTATTTTATATTTTAATAACAAAGATTTAATTATTATGTAGGAGGTTAACGTACCCTCGACTAAGGAAAAGTACAAGGTAAGGGTTAATTCTACAACCTCTTTATTATTCAAGGTTGTTATGTGTTATTATCTTCTCGGACCTCTTTATCATCCACATCCATCTTTTCCTAGAAAATTATTCCAATATATTTTTACTACTTACTAGACTATAGATTAAAGTCATTTATACCCATATTTGACCTCACACGTTTTGAAAGGAATCTTTTTGTCATTTTCCAAACAAGTTACTTTATTGACCTTTTCGACAAAATTAAGGTAAGAATGTTTTTTAACTTATATGGCGGGTGCGACTATATTCTGCCGTTATAACATCATCAAAGATTCCTTATAATATTATAAGAATATTTTCAAAATAAATGTTTTCTTTTATAATTATGTAACTTTAAATGATTTCAAAACAGGGAATGAGATATTTCTCCCAAAAAGTTTTGATTTCATCTATGTCAACATCCTTTGAAGGATTTTAAGCTTATTTGAGGTTAATTTATTATGATAAAAAATGTCCATATTATTTTGAAGGTTTTGTTATATTTTTTACTATGGATGTTTTATTTTTACACCAATCATGATTTATGGATAAAGTATTGACATTTCGTATGCTAGTTTTAACATGAATATTTATGTTATGTTTAAACGTTTTAATATGAGGAATGCATTGGACTTAGTATGTGATGGGTGGAGACCGCAACTGCTCCTCGATGCATCAGTAGGTCTCATGAGACAAACTAGTGTCTTGGCACAAGGCCTTGAAAAAATATTATTTGTAGTCTGGGCACAAGGCCTTGACTATGTGGTTATGAAGTTTTGCATTATGCATTACATCATTACAAAAGTGGCTATTGATATTTCATGTGATTATTTGAATGGTAGAATATCCATGTGAGTAAGTAAATGAAATTATTTTGATTTATATTTGCTATATTATGATGATGTTTATGTTGAAAAGGATTTTTTTTTAGTTTTATACATTACCTTAAATGTTTATGCTTATTTATGAATGTTTTCGCTATCTTGTTATCCTTACTGAGCATCTGAACTCACACCTTTCTATTTTTTAATTTTCCCAGGATGTGAAGATGTATATGATTACTGACCTTTAGGGATAGTCTATAGGATCTCAATGTTGTCTATAGAAACAATGTTGTGGTAATTTTCTATTTTATGATGTAATGTAAACCTTATAAATCTATCTAGTATTCCCAAGGCTACTAAACTAATCAGTCTTTCGGGACATGATTTCCTTATATCATGCCAATGTTATGTAATAATGCACTGAATCCAGGTAACTTGGGTCGGGGAATTACATTTGGTATCAGAGGAAGATTTTTACTAACCATGGAATCTAGATTTAGATAAAATCTATTTAGAGAAAATTACCCTTAGATAGACTTTGTGGATTAGTATAGAAAAACATCCTAGAATTTTGGTAATGTAGAGATTTTGTGTATTTTCCGAGCAATACATCCCTGTCTGGATATGAGCTGGTAGAGGCAGCTCTGAAACAGATGTACCTAGGCATGAAAACTCTGACAAGGATTTTTGGGCGTGACCTGGGGTATTTTGGTAGATGAAAATGGGCCTTGATGCACTATTGGGTTGGACACTCCTAAGGGATATGCTTAGGATAATCCACATTTTCTTTACAAACCATTAGGAAGGATTTATGAGTGTATACCTCCTGAAAGAGAACATTTTTTTATTATAATGGATTATATCTATAAATTATTCAATTCATGTAAAGTATGTTATAATTTTGGAATTATGTATTGTGATTCATAAACTAATCTAGTGTATGCCATTGTTTACAAACGGCACCTAGTGGAGGGAATGGAAATCGTATCAATGCACAAACATCATATAGGGATGTCCCTCCTACTTAAGATAATTATAGTGGAGATAGAGATACAACTGGTGCTGATCCGCTTATCACCATACTGGGAAAACTCACTCTGGTTCTAAAAAATAACCTTACCCGTATGGAGTATCCTGATCCATAGCATGGAGGATCAATGTTAGATCGCTACATGAGGCAACAACCACCAACATTAAAGGGGGGGTAAAAATCCATTAGTAGCTAAGAAATGGATACATTCCTTAGATAAAATATTCCATGCCTTGGGGAGTAGCGAAAGGGAGAAATTTGTCATGCCAGTTTACCACCTCACTGAAGATGCAGATCAATGGTGGTCATTGATTCAAAACACAATGGAAGATGATGAAGTATCAAATATGTAATGGAGGGAGTTCAAATAGATTTTCGTAGAAAAATACTTTCCTCATGACCATCAAATAGATATGGAAAGACAATTTCTGAGTCTAAGGTAAAAGGAGGATGAGAATATTGCAAAATATGAGGTTAACATTACAAGGTTAGCGAAGTATGCTGTAGATTATATACATAACCCAAGAAGTAATATTGATAATTTTTTGATGGGTTAATATTATTTCACTAATGGTCATTAGTCTCACAATCTTTCTCGTCATATAAAGATATTGTCTCAAGTGATATCAAGACATAAAAATAATTCTCTAAGTCTTACAACTTTAAAGAAAAGAAAGAGAAGAAGAGATCTTCTGAACACTCTGGAAATGGAAATAAGGGGAAGAAGGGAAAAATTTAATATCCATCCTATATTGATTGTGGGAATAAACACCTTGGTACTTGCTTGAAGGGTATGGGAGTCTGTTACAAGTGTGGTGAAAAAGGCCACCAAGAACGTGTTGCAAGGGGAAGAAAGAGGCTATTAATGTTGAATGCAACAATTGTCGAGAAAGAGGTAATTATAAAAATGAATGTCATAAGCACCAAGGAAAAAAACCTATGTAAATGCCAAGGGATAAAGTGCTAGCTTGTGTAGTCACTACTGCTAACGTTGAAGCTCTGAAAGATGTGGTGGCAAGTAATTTCATGGTTTCCTCAAGTTTAGAAAATGCTTTGTTTGATTCTGGATCATCGCATTGTTTCATATCATCCCAGTTTTCTAAAAAATAGATATTTTCAATTGGACTTAACAAGGGAGTTTTCAATCTAAACACCTAAGGGAAGTATCATCGAAAAAATGTTTTGTGAATCAGTCCACATTAGGGCATATAAATGTTCTTTATTTTCTGATCACATCATCACACCCATGATGGAATTAAATATAATACTCGGTATGGATTGGATTTTGGACCATGATGCGAATATTTATTGTAAGAAGAAGAAGGTTACAATTTTTGATGATGATGATAAAGAACACCTTATATTTAGAGCAGAAACATGACCACTTGATTCTTATCTAGATCCACCCCCAATAGCTAAACTAAATTCAATTATTAGGGAGGAAGAGAATGAAATAAATGTGGGTGAGGAAAAGAATGTTCAAATAGAGGATGTAACTATTGTACAAGAGTATGTTGATGTATTTCGAGAGGATTTACCTAGAAATCATCCAGAATGAGAAATTGAATTTTCCATTGACTTAATTCATCGTTCAAGGCCCTTATCGAAGACTATTTATAGAATAGCCAATGTGGAATTAGTTGATCTAATGAAACACCTATAAGAATAGAGTAATAAGGGATTTATTCTACCTAGTGTTTCTCCATGGGGAGCCCCTGTTATTTTTGTTAAGAAGAACGACGGGTATTTGAGGTTGTGCAATGACTACAGGGAGATCAATGCTATAACAATAAAGAACAAGTATCCCCTACCTTGCATTGATTATTCCAACTTCATTAAGATCAATAAATTCCAAATATTGACGTTTGATATGGATATCATCATTTGTGCATGAAGAAGGAAAACCTTCTGAAGACAACAGTTCAAACCTGGTACGGGCATTACGAGTTTATAACAATGCATTTTGGATTGACTAATGCACCCTCTGTCTTCATGGATCTAATGAATATAGTTTTCAAGGAATATCTTGATGACTTTTTATAGTATTTATTGATGATATCTAGGTATACTCCAAGTTCTATTAAGATCATAAAAATCAGTAGAGCATTATCCTGAAGACTCTTAGGAGACATGAATTATATGGGAAGTTTAGAAAGTGTGAATTATGGATTCAAGAGATTTCTTGTCTTTGCCGTATTGTCTCTAAGGATGGAATCTCTGTTGATCCTTCATAGAAAATGGTAATCCAAGAATGGCTATCACCAACGTGTATAACTGAGGTACGTAGTTTTATTGATTTAGTAGGTTATTATCGATGTTTCATCCAGAATTTTTCCCAATTGGAAAACCCATTAACCAAGCTCACACGTAAATGAGTTAAATTTGTTTGGAAATAATACAGTGAATAATATTTTTAATAACTGAAGAGAATATTTTCCAATTATTTTACATTGACTCTACCATCTGGTAATGATGGGTTTTTTATTTATAGTGAGGCTTCAAATAAAGGGATTGGTTGTGTCCTTATACAGAATGATAGGGTTATTTCCTATGCATCACAAAAGCAAAAAATTCATGAGAAAAATTATCCTAATCAGGATCTAGAGTTTTCAGTTGTAATCCTTGCTTTGAAGATATAGAGACATTATCTTTATAGTGAAAAATGTGATATTTATACTAATAACTACATATTGAAGTATATTTTATCACAAAAAGAACTCTACATAAGGCAAAGGAGATGGATTGAACTACTCAAGGATTATGATTTCACTATGCACTACCACCTGGGGAAGGAAAATAATGTGACAGATGCTTTCAGCAGAAAGGATCATGGAGTTTTGAACAAGATGAGAGTTTAAAGGGATCATATTCTCATGGATCTAGTAAATATGGAAATGGGAATAACCATGGAAGGTGAAACATCAATTCTTTTTCAAATGGTTGCTAAAATATCTTTACTAGAGAGGTTAAAAAGTTCTCAGGCTGATGATGAGGAATATCAAAAGAAGATTAAAGCTATGAATGATGGGGGATTGAGTGACTTTGTGTATGAAGATGGAATTTTGAAATATGGGAAGTGACATTGTATTCCCGATATACCCGATCTAAAAAGAGAATTGTTTGATGATTCCTATAGACCCAATTTCTCTTTACACCCTGGGAGCACCAAAATGTATAGAGATTTGAAGGAACATTTTTGGTGGGACAACATAGAGACGGTGATTGCTGATTTTGTGTCAAGATGTTTGGTTTGTCAATAAGTGAAAGCTGGAAGGAAAAAGCCTAGAGGAGTCATGCAACCACTTCTCATACCTAAGTGGAAATGGTATAACATTACAATGGAATTTGTAATGGGACTACTGAAGACTCCTAGAAGGAATGATATAATATAGATCATTGGTGATTGTCTTACCAAGTCAATACATTTTCTTTCTATAAGATAAGATTTACCACTTGAACATCTTGTAATACTATATATTAATAAAGTTTTGAGACTTCATGGAGTACCCTTATCGATTGTTTCAGATCGTGATCCACATTTTATATCAGTATTCTGGAATAGTCTTTAGAAAGCCTTAGATATTGAACTTCGTTTGAGCACTACCTGACACCCTCAAACTGATGGAAAATTAGTATAGACTATTCAAGCCTTATAAGACATGTTTAGATCATGCAAACTTGACTTTTGTGGTATGTGGGATCAATATTTTCCTCTGGTATAATTTTCCTATAACAATAGCTTCCATTCAAGTATTCAGATGGCACCATATGAATTGTTATATGGAAAGAGATGTCGCACACCAACCTGTTTGGATGATTTTGGTGAAACAAAACTCACAGGCCTAGAACTTGTGGAGGAAACAATGAAAAAAGTGAAGGTAATCCAAACCCACATCAAAGCAGCTCAAATTAGGATGAAGATCTATGTTGATAACCGAAGGAAGGATTAGGAATTTCATGTAGGAGATCATGTTTTCTTGAAGGTATCTTAATTGAAGGGTGTTATACATTTCGGTAAGAAGATAAAATTATGTTCCAGGTACATAGGACCTTTCTAAATTCTAGATCGAATTGGGGCTATAGCTTATATTTTGGAAATGCTGCCAAGTTTCTCCAAAGTTCACGATGTGTTCCACGTATCACAGTTGAGAAAATACACGCCTGAACCAATGCATGTACTCACCTATGAGGAATTAGAATTGGAACCTGATCTTTCTTATTGTGAAGAGTCGGTCATGTTTCTTGATACAAGAGAACAAGTGCTGAGAAACTGAATAACTTGTCTGGTAAAAGTTCTATGGAGAAACCATAAAATGGAAGAGGCAACATGGGAACCCGAGGAACTTATGTTGAAGAACGACCCGAATATTTTTATGCAGTAATATTCTAGAAATTTTGGAGGTGAAATTATTTGAAGGAGGGAAGAATGTGACACCCCAAGCTTCCACAGTACGTTTCTCTTTGAATAATTTAATAGCTTGCATTGTACGCAACTTCGAGATTCTAACACATCGCGACCAATCAAACATGCCGTTATGAATAGTAATAACCACTTTTTAAAAATTTATCAATATTATATTTCAAAATGGACATCATTTTAGAGTTCAGAACATCGAAATTAGCTTAGGGTGATGTTTTGGTATTTCTCTGAAAACAATCAGTTTTTTATGAATAGTGAAAAATACTAAATTTTAATTAAACACAACTTTTTTATTTAAAATAAATTATAGTGATAAATTATACTATCAATTATTTTTTAAGTATAATTAGATTATATTCTTACCATTTAATCCATTTTTAGTTATTGGATGTAATTTCATATTTAAACTGGACATAAGCAAGTGTCAATCTTTTGATATTTATTATTTCTTAAAAACACGCTTTCTTGTTTTGACAACGGGAATTAATTTTAAATTAATTTCAGCCACTTATATGTTTTGAATTTAGAAAAATGGAGTCCATATTTAGAATCAGGAGGTCCAAATTGTGTAAATAGGTAACTTTTGTTTTTAAAAATTTTGAATAATTAAATTGGTAAATATTTTATTTACCATGGTTAAAGGGTAAATCCGGTAAATAAGGGTAAAACTATTATTATAATAAAATTAAATTGCCCTAACATGTCTCCTAACCATATTTGTTGATAAAAGTCTGACCATGTGCATCCTTGGGTCGATTTAAGGACCCCATGGAGCCACTTGTAAGTGATAATGACACTTTATATTAATTACGTTAATGTAAATACAAAAATGACCTAAGCATATATCTTCTAGTAATTTTTTTTACATAGGGTTATATATGTTATATCTTTGAATATAAATATTAATTAGAAATCTAAAAATATTTCTATATAATGGATGTTTATTTATAATTTTTATACATTGAATAATTAAATTTATTTATGACACAATGATGATGTAGTATTTTCTGTATTAATGAATGAATCAAATAAATGGTATTATAGATGTTAAAATAAATATAATTTGAAAATTTTGATGTAATCCAAAAATTTTCTAGGTTAATTTAACATGTTAGTATTGATTAAATGAATTTTTTTCGAAGTAATAATGTTGTTAGGAATTAAAAAAACAAAATAGCAAATAGTGTCAAAAGACTTATATAATTATATATGAATCATTAATGAACCACTTGGGGTTCTCTTTGAATTCTATAGTTTGTTTATTAACCATATAATATAAAAATACAAAGAGAGATGGTAAATGTCAAACAAATTAACTAAGAGTTAAATCTAAAAGATGAGGTTAATATATTGACCCAAACCTATCTAAAACCTATTTTTTGAGTGGTTTTCAACCCATACCCACCTTATAATTTAAATAATTAATTATGGAGCCATTAGAAACCGAACATGATTTTATTATAAAATAAAATTTCAATATTTTCCTAAGGTGCCCCTCACCCCTCTTATAAAAGGGCACTTCCCCTTCTTTCTAATTCACACATTCAAAATCATTTGGATTAGCCAAACCCTGCCAAAATACCCTATCAAATGTTCTACCTTTATTATAGAGGCCTTACTTTAGTCAAAAATCCATCTTAAGGAGACCTTTTGATCAAATCAAAAGAAAGAACCCGAAGAAGAGGTAAATATCTCACAACCTCTTTCATGTTTTTTTCGTCTTCCACTTCTTCTTTCCTTGTTTTTTCCCTTCTAAAATAACAAATCCAGTATCATCTTTATAATGTGATGTTATTATAAGTATGGTAAAACCATATTCATTATTCTATCCATACTTTTAATGACATTTCACCATACATACGTACGTACGACTTACATTCTCCACGTCGTGGTGTAGTTGTTATTCAATAAATTTTTATTTGGATGGGTATAACGGTGATGTATAATTATGTAAATAAAAAAATATTACATGGTAATTATTATTTATATATGATATACCATCCAATTATATATGATTTTAATATCAAATGAATGATATTGTCACTCATGCGTACGTACGGAGTATCCTCTCCACGAACACGATGAGATTCATTCCCCATTGTAACCGTTCAAGAATAATTTTCATATGATGATTAAAAATAATGTTTAAATACTTTATATAATTTTGGATATGAATAAGATACATCCCATACATGACAAACATGACTCACGTAACAAATAATATATAGGAAAACGAATCAGTTAACACCCCAAACAAACCCTCGACCAATGAAAAGTACAAGTTAAGGGTTAATTCTACAACATGTTCATTATTCAAGGTTGTTATATGTAATTATCTACTGGGACCTATTTATCATCCACATCCATGATTTCCTAAAAAGGCATTCCAAAACATTTTTAATACTTACTAGACTATGGATTAAAGTCATTCATACCCTTATTTTACCTCATCTGTTTTTAAAGGAATCTTTCCGTTGTTTTCCAAACCAGTTACATTATTGACCTTTTAGACAAAATTAAGGTAAGAATGTTTTTTAACTTATAGGGCGGGTGCGGCTATATTACGCCATTATAACATCGTCGAAGCTTCCCTTACAATATTATAATAATATTCGAAAAATAAATGTTTTATTTTATAATTATGTAACTTTAAATGATTTCAATAAAAAGAATGAGATATTTCTCTCAAACAGTTTTGATTTAATCTATGTCAACATCCTTTGAAGGATTTTAAGCTTATTTGAAGTTGATTTATTATGATACAAAACTTCCATATTGTATTTAAGGTTTTGTGATATGTTTTACTATGCATGTTTTATTTTTACACCATTCATGGTTTATGGATAAAGTATTGAAATTTTATATGCAAGTTTTAATACGAATGTTTATGTTAGGTTTAAACCTTTTCATATTAAGAATGCATTGAACATATTATGTGATAGGTGGAGCCCACTATAGCTCTTCGATACATCAGTAGGTCCAATGAGACAAACTATTTTCTTGGGAAAAGGCCTTGACAAGATCTTATTTGTAGTCTTGGTACAAGGCCTTGACTATATGGTTATGAAATCTGGCATTATGCATTCCATCATTATGAAAGTGGCTATTGATATTGGATGTGATTATTCGACTAGTAGAATATCCATTGAGTAATTAAATTTAATTATTTTGATTTATATTTTCCATATTATGATGAAGTTTATGTTGAAAAGGATTTTGTTTTCATTTTATACATTGCCTTAAATGTTTATGCTTATTTATGAATGTTTTCACTATATTGTTATCCTTACTGATCATCAGAGCTCACCCCTTTCTATGTTTTATTTTTTCCAGGAAGCGAAAAAGTATATTATGACTAACCTGTAGGGATATTCTATGGGATATTCATGTTGTATATGGAAACAATGTTGTTGTAGTTTTCTATTTTATGATGTAATGTAAACTTTATGTATGAATCTAGTATTTCCAAGGATACTAAACTGATCGGTCTTTCGGGATATGATTTCCTTGTTTCATGACAATGTTATGTAATAATGCATTGAATCTGGGTAACTAAGTTCAGGGAATTACAATTTGGTAAACTAATTTATCAAAAAACACTCTATAATTTCATATGGCAAGTCACATGGGATCACTTATCCATTGGCTATTTTGTCTAAGTGTTGGAGGGGCTGACACCCAAGGTATACACAAATTGATCCATGACTACTTCACCAAGAAGATGCAGGAAATTTTTCACCATCTAGATATTTCTTGGAATTTGGAGAATTCCATTCGTATTCAGAAGCCTTAAGAGGCTAAACCATAGATCCATCATCTGGAAGGATATATGAATGAGAGTTCCTCGTTTTCTACCACTCAATTAGAACATGTCACACGATTGGGGGTCCATCTGATGAAAGCCTAAGAATGGCCGAGATAAGTTAATATTCAAGTGAATGATATCTGCACTAAGTGGAACCAGATAAAGATCAAGGATGATGAGCTCTATCAAGTAGAAAATTATGAGGAAAAGCATCTTAGGTGGTGACAATAGATCATAGGGTCCACATTTCAAATGGTGGGAGAGCTGATGAACTCCATCGAAGGGGCATGTTCTGAGGGGTTGTGTTTTTCCAAACTCATGAAATATACTAAATTGTATTATTTCCATGAATTGAATTAATGGTCACATGTCTTCCTTCCTTTAATTACCACACATTTATCATACATGTGAGATAACTAATGGCTAATCACTAAGATCATGTGGGCTGTGCCTCATGTGAGAAACAAGGGACAACCACATAATTTTTTCACATTGTATGAGAGTGTAAAATAACTTTCAAAAAATCTGGGTCTATTATTATTGATTTAACAACCATATTGTTTGTCTTGATATAGTCCACAACTCGGGAATATGGCTCCCAAAGCAACTGACTTACTTTCCCAGCATGCACTAGTGCATGAATGGGATAATGCTATGGGGTGTTGGAATCATTCCAAACCAAGTGAAATGAAATGTGTGAATCAAAATTTCCAAAATTCAAAACACATGGAGGAAAAAATGTCGGTAGAGTATCAATGGTGAATATTATCAATAAAAAATCCATACTGGTAGCAAAAATGGGGAAAAACAAATGAGGGTCCATTATTAACCATGTTCGAAACACAAAACCTAACTCAAAATGTTGTCTGATTCCTTTCATAACATTGACCTACGATGTTAAGTGAGACAACACAACCTATCCATGACATTATAGGGATGTTTTTGTCATGAAATAGGATGAGTATCCAAATGGGGGTCACAGGAAGCACGGTGTGGAGTGATGAAATGTTCTAAAGGATTCTGAAACTCTTTAAATTATGCCACAGTGACTTAAAGAACATTGGTATGATCTCCTTGGTCTATGCAAAGATCAAACCCATCTTCCAAGAATAAACTCTATGGTGAGGGCCTAGAATGCCTTGTAGTTTTAAATCATTAAAATAAGGACTATGAGCATGTAGTTTGATGTCATTCAATGAGAATAATGCATGGAATAATATAACAACATGCGATCAGTACATGTTTTATAGTTTAACATCATGTGATTGGTATGTTGCACATAGATTAAGTTCATGCTTCTTAAACCTTTGAAATGACAGTTCCCAGTATAATTACATGGAATGGGTGAAAGAAACCTAACATGAATGAGACCAAATAAGCTTTCATACCACACAATTATTGGTAAAAAGATGGATAGAATGTACATGTGATACAAAAATGGCTTAAATTAAAAATGAATCAATTAGGTTAAGGTCATAGAGTTTGGACCATGGAAAATAGTTTCAAGTAATGTTTCTTTGACTAAAGGAAGATGTTTAGTCCAGTGACATGCATACAACTTGTAGGAGGAAAAAATGAATGTGAATGAGGTCAAGGAGGATTTCACATTACATACACACCTTAAGAAGAACAACATGATGTTTAAGGTCACAATGGTTGGATTGTAACTGATGCACATGGGCCAAAAAGTTTAATGAATCTTTGTCTAGGCCCAAATAAAAAATTTACAACCATCAATATGTATCCCATAAAGATGGTAATCAAGCTTAATGTTGTTCTGGAACACAGTGTGGTGGGAGACCAACTCTGGTGGTGGAAATCCTCTCTTCCAAGGAAGCTGAAACATCTCACAATTATTATGGGGAATCCTAAACTTGTTTAGGGTAGCATCCTAGTTTAATTTCATGTGTTTAAGATTTAAACATTTATTTTAATGTCATAAATATTGGACCAAGAGGAGTATCTCAAATGAGTATGATGGGTGCGCTGTTAAAACATATAAGAATGAAGACCATTAAGGTCCAATTAAACACATCCAGGGAGAGGCCTACATACAGTTTAAAGACATTTTTCTTGGGCTTGAGCATCTTAGTTTAAGGTCATAGATCTCAGACCCTGGGGGAAGAAGTCGGAGAGGAATGTGCATAATGTGGTGGCATAAAAACACAATTTAAATGATTCCAAATAGACTCACACACACTACATATGAATTCTTGGGGAAATTCCTATATATGTTAAAGTATGGAATCTTGTAATAATATCATAGTTTAAGGTTGTGTAGTTAAAACATGAGTGACCCTACATTAAAGATGGGAAATACTATAGATTATTTCATAAGAAAAGTGCCTGATAATTTCTATAAATCACATAAATATAGTAATGAAGAAGCACATTTTTATAGATAAAAAACCCCCTTGTGCAGGTATGACCCATAAATAGTGATGGGTTTTTTTTATATAAATGTATATATTATGAGTGGATACACTATGATTAAAAACCTGAAAATATATATATATTATGTGTGGATTGGAATCAATCCATACATAGTTCTTGATAAGTGGCATGGTAGATGAATAGTACCAATGGTGATATCATGTCAGGGGGGAGTTCCACAATGCTGTGTTGTTTTTCATTGTGTGAGCTTGACGATGATAGAGCAGTTTGAGTTCATGTGATAGGACCATTCCCTGAATTTTAACATTAATCACTAAGGATGACAATTGGGGGATTGGTATACCATAGGGAATGTGTATGGCATGGTAAAATAACCAGATATGAATGAGGACAAGGAATGCCAAATTATACAAAACACATTCCCAAGATAAATAATTCAGAGGATTTAGAGTAATGTTGTAGTGTTCGGACCATAGGGGATCCATTTTTAATGTCATAGATTTTGGATCCGGAGATTTTGTTTCTCATTTATGTGGGTAAAAACCCTACCAAAACTCCTAATCCCACCTGACCCATGCTCGGTTTGTGAAAAAAAGAGTGGTGATATGATTTCTCTATCACATGTAGAATCATATAACAATGGTGAAGAAATGTTGGCTGAGAATTTCTATATGATATCAATATTCCTACTCAATATGCGTAGATGCACAAGGGTAACACTAGGGATGTTATAGTTTCAATAGAACATAAGGAGGTTGGAAGGATCTAATTAAAAAATTCCAAGATCCAAACTGTGGAAGGGAACACTGATGTGTTGTACCACTGTTGAACATGTTCGCAACACAAGATCCATAACATCCCCCGTCAAGGGTGGGTCATGAAAACACATAATTAAATATTGAACAAATTTGAAACACAAGATCTGCAATAGTTTTCCAAATATCCATTAGGGAATTGGATCAAGATGGGAGGTGAGATAATATAACCTGATTGCATCTACATTAGGGGTAATTTAGGATGTAAAATATTATAGTAATCCAAAACCTGAATGACTCAAAGTATGAAAATGGTTTAGGAGAGTGCCTACATGGAATTTGACACTTTATGCATTGTGATTAAGTGTAATCGATAATGTCATGGACATGACCCAACCAAACTTAGGATAAAAAACCACAGTATAACAAATATTTTATGGTTTTATTATTTGAACCAAGGGATCTTAGTTTACAGTCATATACTTTGGACCATTGACCATCTGTTTAATGTCATGTCCCTCAGATGTATCTGTGTAGTTTAACATCATGTGGAAAGGATGAATTGTTATGAATTTTATTTTAATTAAAGTAGAAATCTTTTTAGAGGGAGGTATCCTAGATTGGAATTACATGGTGTGGAAATCAACCTGTTGGGAATGAGGACAAACAAGATCCCCACCATTCCATACACTCTTAAAGGGAAACTTAGGCCAATGGGAAAAAGTTTTTCAATCCTACGATTGGACCTGAATAAAAAATCCCTGGGCATCACAACGTATACCATAATGATGGGAATCAAGACACATGAAGTTCTTCATAATGGCAAGGTAGATGGATGGTGATTGGTTAAATTCCCCCTAATGTGAGAGCATCACTACTATGAAATTTATCATCATGAAATAAAGATATGAGGGATAAAATAGAAACCCAAAAATACATATAGGCATGAAAGGATTAACCCAATTTGAATGAGGCTGAGGAGGCACGTGCCACACCACATGATTATGAGGAGATTCAAAAAAGTTTTAGAGTCATTATTTTTGGACTAGGAAATGAAGAGAAAATATGTGGCATGGAATCACCCAATGTGAATGTGGCCAATGAAACCCACCACCATGAAACAGATTCCTACGTGGATCTTCCACAAAATTTAACATCATAAGGATCGAAATAGGATGTGGGTATCCAAGAAATGGGATATGTATAATGCGGTAGAAACAACCTAATTTGAGTGTGGGCCCGTAGAGTCCCACACCATGCGACACATTTTCAAGTAAGAAACACACATAGTTTAATGACATAACTCTTGTACTTGGGTGCCCAGTTTAATGTCAGGTGCTTTGAATATTAGGAATTGACCTTTAATAGTCATGTGAAAGGGAACATCAATGATATGTTGTTTAATGTCTTGTTTCTATGATGATGAACACACATTTTGAAATCATATGGTAAGGATTATGGTTTTTAAATAGTTTATCATCATGTGACTAAGAATATGTAGTAATGTTTAAGGGAACACAGTAAGTATGATTATGTGCAGTTTAATATCATGTGGAAAGGACGAGTCTATTCAGTTTAATGTCATGTTGTAAGGACGAGTTCATGTAGTTTAATATCATGTTGTAAGGATGGATCTATGTAGTTTAATGTCATGTATTAAGGACATGTCATTGTATTTTAATGTCATGTGGTAAGGACGAGTGTTGCATAAAGTTTAAGGGAATGCTTCCTGGACCAGAGGGGAGGGTGAGGTTCCTTATGTGTTGTACTTATTGATGAAATCATCATTTGTTAGAAGAGTGTTGCACTTTCTATCCATGGTGACCAATGATCTTTCCCCATTGGTATACACATAGTGAATGATTAAGGCCATTCCCATTTAGGATCCAAAATTGGTGGATTCCTTCTAAGTATCATCATTAACCAGAGATCCAAAATTGTATCACATTGGAGGAAATGATGAAGGCAAACCTTGTTATTAAATTATCTGGTTATCTTGTTCTAGTGCCACTCAAGATTGTGAAAGGCATGGAGACTATTCTCATATAGGGATTCCAGTTCAGCTAGATGATCATATTCTAATGTGTTTGGTATCTTTTGATAAAAAAAAGTAGAGTGGAGCAATGGAAACTGAATCTCAATGTGCAGGACTAACTTTGTTTCATATATTAGGAAACATAGAGTCACCTGGGAGGATTTGTGAGTCATATTCCAATAATACCAGAGATCATTGAGGAGATTTTATAGAAAAATCTTATTATTATGACCCACCATCTTCTAAAAAATGTTAGAGATAGTTTTTTAAACAACTCAATTGACCTATTTTATTGTACATGGTAGCAGGAAGTATAGTTAGACTTGATTCTACAATTGGGGTACAATATCATCAGCTCGGCTGCCCGGATGTTGGTGACAGTGTTTGTGTGAATAGATCCAGGTAATCTAAATAAATAGATGACATGGGAGCTCACAAATTAAACAAAAAATTAGTACATTAATTCATTGAGAGGGATTTCTTCTACCCACTTAGAAATGAAATCCATTGTGTTTAGAATGAACCTGCACTAGTGAGACATTGCTGGTAGAAATGGTTCCACAAAATCAAGTCCCTAGACTACAAAGGGAATAGAGTAATTGGTAGTGTGGAGGGTATCTGGTGGTTGATTAAAAATTTGGGAAAGAATCTAACATGATTGGAACCGCTTTGAGAACTCGATACAGTCATGGACTATGGTGGGAGAGAAGTTTCCCAACCGTAAGATATGGTGGGAAAGATTCAAACCTAACTGATGAACTCAACATGAACTAGAATGATTTTCGTGCATAACATAGGGAATATATTCTCTTTGAATACAGAGGATGATAATTCCATCAAACCCATGTTTTTAGAGAGTTTTCTCGGGGTTGGGCCCACTCTAGAGGGAGCACTGAACATCACACTAATGGATTCACTGATGTTCGGCTCTATCTGAAGAGAGATATCTGTGATGGAGATAATCAATAAAAGGAGACATCCAATTATATATTTTTTTCATATATGAGAAGATATAGAGGTCCCTATGTGGAATAACCAATTGTATGATTTTTTACATGATGGATGTTATTGTAATCTAAACTGACAGGGGAGATGACACTTCGATGCGCCACATGAATGAAGAGATAATAATGGTCAGGATCTATGAGGGAAGAGGATAGAATAGCTATTGAATCAACTCAACTATTCTATGATTGGGGAACATGAGTTACCTCTATCTGATAAAGTAACTAGGACATCATATTGTTAGGATGTTTGAGAAAAGGCACGAGCTCCGACTTCTAGATGATATAGTCACCTCTGATATGCTTGATGACTTACTCAAAATCCTCTTCCACATGATAGTGGTGAATGTAAATCCAAAGATATAGCATAAGACAAATGATGAATGCATGATACTCTACCACATTTTAGTGTATCCTTTTGATAACAGTAACGAATAGGTATGGATAGCCTATATAGAAGAGATAAGGACAATCCATATTCCTACTCTGTTGATCCGGGGATCATTATACATTCTGCCGGTTAGGATTTGGGAGGCACCAACAAAATGTATCTTCCAACATGGCATAGCCTGACCCATTTAGAGAATATCCTCATCTAGGAAATCAATATCCAATGTAATTTCCTTAGGTTCTGATTGAGTTATCCAACTATATTCCAATGCTTGAACCATGAGGGAATTATATGGAATGAATCTTAAGTAGAACTATTGAAGAACCATCAAACATCATGCTAGTAATCCTATCAACATCGGGTGGTTCAAAATTTAATTTAGGGGATACAAGTGGGATCCCAATTATATATCCTAATACTTTAAATGGTTTCACAACTTTGGTAGTATGAAAACCAATATGAGGAAGATCCTATCAATGGGGGAATGCCAGAAGTCCGTTTTGAGGAGAATGTGAATGAGATAGTCAAAGCTATTCCTTATCCCATCATTATTATTCTGAATGAGAAATTATATGATAGATATTTCTTGGGTAGTCACATATAAGACCGATTAATTCCATGATATGGGTGTCATTAGAAACATATATTGTAGTGGGTACTTCTTGATCTCATTGAATGCAGTTTTCACTCTTCCTCCCACTACTATAAGGAACATTTCTTCATGTGTTTGGAAAATGGATTACACTTTCTAGATAGATCTGTGATTAATAGGAATATGAAGGCCAAATGACCATGAAATCCTTGGAGCTACTAGAGGTTTCTCGGAGGAGGCATCAACCTGGTGACTTTGATATTCTCTCGGCCAATCTTGATTCCTCTGTATTTGAAAATGATGCTGAGAAATTTATAGTGGTAACCCTAAAAGAACATTTCAAGTGTTTAGTATTCTACTATGGGTAGAAATAGAAGATGAACAATTTCTCAAGATCCATGATATGGTTTTACATTGTAGTATTTGACCACCAAATCGTCCAAATAGCATTCAACTAGCATCCCAAGGATCAAAGTGAAGATTCAGTGCATAACAAACTAATAGGTAGATTTCATATTCTTCAGTCCTATAGAAATCACCTAATATTTGAAAGTTAATTGAAGAACCTTGAAGGCATTAGTAGCCCTGTATTTGGGGGAAATTCAGATATGGTTGTACTCGAGATATCCATCCATGAGAGAGAGAGCCTCGAACCCGATGTGGCATCAATCAACAAATCCATCATTGGAAGGGGAAAATCATATTTTTGGAAATGGTGGTTGAGATCCTATATGTTTATAAAAACCCTAATCTATCCATACTTGTTCCAAACATGGATGATATTGGCTATCATCCTAGGTTACTGAACTTCCCTTACGAATCTAGCTTTGATAAGCTTGTAAAATTCAGCCATGCCCTCAGAACTATTGGATGAGTGCATCATTCTGGGAGGCTACATGAACCTGTAATAGATAATATGGAGACCAATAAATTGGTAACTAACCTGATGGTCTAGTCCTAGAATCTCATTATATCTCCAATAAAACAACATCATGATTCTTCTTCATGAATTCCACATACTACGGCTATTTATCTGTAGACGTTGATGCACTAATCAATAATGTCCTGAGATCAATCTTGGTACCAAGATACAGCTAGACCATCTCATTGAATGTGATTGAGAAACCTTCCCCAAATATAGTAGGGTCATCATCCAATTATTATTCTTCATATGAGGTTAGATAATCATTGGTAGGAGGTGATTTCTCTGAGCTTACTAATCCTAGAGTAGTGCTGGTGCCGACTTGATCAGTGTTAAAATCCTCATAGTGAGACTCCTATACTATGAAAACCATGGAGAATAAGACTATAAGGTCAATTATATTAGTCCTATGACTAATGGTTCCATTATTTATGTCAATATAATAGAGATGGGTCAGCTTGTGGTGGTTTAACTCGACTTGGCAGAACAAGCAAGTCTAATGGACAATTTCATCCATGAAGTGAACATCTCGATGTTTAACAAGAGTAGGGGATTTGGTATTACCTAATACTTATGGGTGTTGGAATACAAGGTGATATTCCCATTTTCCATGAACCTAGGTACATGATGCCATTTCCTCTAAAAAACAATGAAGCAGTTCCCCAAACATGGCATCATAGCTTCCAAATAGTGAATTGGGAGGAAAATTTCATCATCTAAGTTTTTCCACGGATCGACCACAAATGAGGTGTGTTAAAACATTCTGGTCTATGCATGACTTTTCTTTCATTGGTAGTAATCCATGCCTATATTTCAAGCTTAAAATGGGGGGAAATGAGAATGGTCACCTTGGAGAATTCCTACTTCACCATTGATGGAGTAATTTAGGCATTGGTGATAGGAAGAGTGGAGTGATGCATGTAGATAGAGACAAGGCCTACCCATCAATGAATTGTAATTTGTGTACTATGAGAGAATTATGAACTCAATTTCTGCTATAAAACTTATATACAGGGTCTTTAAACAGATTCAACCACACTGTCTTTGTTCATCCCTATCATAACCAAGAATATTCATGTTAGAGGGGCCCAAATCCACTTCAATGAGTTCCAAACAATGGAGCATATGGGTCAAGATGAGATTAATTTCATAAACCATGTGAACAAGATAGAGAAATACCTATAAACGATTGAACTGGCTTGTGATATATAGTGGGAAGATGTTCCCCTGCATGAGAGAACTCTCATCTTCTTCAGAGAATGAGATGAAATCTTGGAGTTCCAAGTTCTCAAAATCCTACACATTTATGATTTAAACTGTGGAAAACTCTATTTCAAACTGAATGGATATTTGTAAAGATTATATGAGGTTTTCTTGCATCTCTTCTGTTATAAGGAGGTCCTTAAGGATCAAGATTTTGACAAGAATTATAGAGAGGTGCTTCAAAGGATCGTACTTTCGCGCGAGGCACAACTGTATTCATACTAGGGGTCACTCTACAGTGGGAAACATGAAAGGGAATTCTTGTAGGAAACAATAAGGTTTTTTCTAGTGTTATAATCATTCTTCTAATCCTAAAATCTACCAATAATAACCAATGGTTGACTGTCAGTTGACTGGGCCCCTACTGAATGTTTCTGATCATGATATGATTATGGTGAGTAGTCAACTATGGCAGTGGATCTGGATGAGCAAGATAGAATGACTGTACCTACTGATATCTACATAATTCCTCCTATTAGGTCTTAGGGACATGCACATCTTGGCTTGGAGCACTGAACTGAACATTCCAGTGACTTGCCTATCCTCAGCTTCTTCTATGATGGTGTCAGTTGAGGAAATTCAGACGGCTTGTCTGATTATAAACATCATTGGGGAACATTTAAGTATCCACAAATTCAATTTCATTCATAGAAACACACTCCTAATCATAATTGGAGTATTCTTTTAGTATTGGATGGATCCTGAGTGTGACACCTATCTCTATAGGCATAAAATCACATAGTGTACAATATGGATTTGGAACCAGCCAAGGACTTTTCTTTCCCTTACATGATCGATGCATACTCTTATAAGATGTTGAGGGTTGAGAAGTGGTGGATGGAAAATAAATAATGACTTATGGAAATTTAGTGCATCCAAGATGGGAATAGATGATTCTATGGGCACAAGCAACGACAATGTGAGCCAGCCGATCATCATACTTCTGAGTCCCGTGGCTAATGACTTGCTTCCATTCATTAGAACCTTCACTGTCACTATTGGGAATGATAGATATATATTATACCTATTCCGTAAGTTCAATTAACTTGATCCCACCATTATCTATCTGATCTTTGATCCATTCCTTGATCACGTATCACTTCTTGATGTTATATCCAAAAATCCAATAGTAAAAAAAAATAGTTTGGGCGATTAGTGAGTCCGGCCTCCTGAGGCATTCCATATTAGAGGATCTTCAAGGCTCCTTGATCCAGAGTGCTATGTAAATAGTCATGAACCTTGAAATTTGTGAATAAATAGGTCTAGTTTCCCTTATCTAGAGTGGGAAGCTTAGGAGAAGGATTCCAGAGAGGCAGTTGTGGAAGACAACGATCTGGAACAGCATTCTCTCATCTGAGTGGTGGTGCATGCTAAGGAGGCAGCTGTTGATTTTGAGTATAGTTAATTAGATCTTACTGAGGTTTCTATCATCAACATGGAAGTTTCTAGAAAGTATCTGTTGGGTAAAACTCTAGTGGTTCTAGGGCCCCTACCTACAATACAATTGTAGTCTCTATCTAGGCGGATCTTCCTGCAGGGGATGGAGGCAGTAAAGGACAGGCCTGCTTGGCATGCTACAAGGATTATTATAGGAATTGAGACTTGGTAGAGAAATCCTAGAATCACACTTATATGTTCTATGTGATGAGGGTGGGGACTAATTAATCTTTTACATTCCCTACACAAATTTCCTATAGATTCTCTTGTGTTAGTAGCATGTCGATCGAGTAAGTATGGCCTTTCCACTTGGAAATGAAGTCCGTGATGTGAGTATTAGGATATTTCTTGCAGTTGAAGAGGTTATAAATACTATTATTGTGTGTGGTGGAAATAAAATGATAGATAACCTGCTTACAAATATATTCCAAGTCACTGATAGTCCAAATGGGTAATTTTTTATACAAGAAAAATGCAGGCCCTTCTAATGTCTGAATGAAATATCAGATATAGGATACTTCTTGCTAGTATGGGGTTCCCAAAATAGTTCCACACCTTGAGAAGAAGTGGAAAAAATGCTATAGTGGGTCTCCCATCCTATTGAAGTGGTTGAATATTTGGTTCCCAGAATCAATGCGTGCTCACATGTCCTCCACCCATGTTGGATATTGTTTACCATTAGGTGGTATCACCACCTCTCACATTTACAAAGCTTTGATCAAAGTTGTAATTAAAGATATTAGGTCATCATGGGGAGGGTTCCTGTATGGATGATGATTCATGTCCCCTAGGGAATTGATGGGCTCATACACATGATAAGTATGTCCAATAGCTCACAAAACAATCTACATAACTACTGGTGGAGTGACTTCCCGGGCATACTAATTCAATCCCCAAGGGTAATTCTTGCGCTGCTCGGGTGGAGTTAATGATTCATACCGCAGTCTCTTTCCATTGTATACAACTTCTAATCAATTTGGTTTTGTGGGATCACCATGCTCGAGTGGGGTAAACAAGCCTAGAAGGATATACAAATACCCCAACATGGCTGGTGTAGGAGTATGTTCTTATCACGGATGACCATAATATGCATGTCGTTCTGTAAGAATATCATTAATGATGAAATTATGATATGTAACCTCATACCAAAAAGATTCTATTTCAAGATCATCCTATGAATTCTTCAGGACATTAGATCGGTCTAAGGGCTTTAGTGATCCTTTACCCTTATCAAGATTCTGGGCAATGAGCAATAATGCAGAGGGCACTAATAGGATGATAGTCTACTTTTGATATTGAGTGATAATACCTGGTGGGTCCATGAGATTCTATGATACCCAGGTTGGTCTATCCACATCGTTGGCCTTTTTACCAATATACCCATACTTGGGCTGAGTGACCTTAGTCATATTCACCATGACAACACCTAGAATTTCCTCGATGTCACCAAATAAATATGGATTCCACTTTATGGGACTAACGCGAAGAGTGTAATACTACCCCAATTAGATAATTTAACATGATGGGATGCTTCTAAAATGAGTTTGTGGAACACTATGAAACTATGTACAAATCACAATTGAAGGATCCAATTGTATCCAGGTGACATAAGATGTTGTGCAACCAGAAGTGCTGCTAACTCTACCAAGCAGCATTACTGGATGATGTTATTAAAGTGTTATTGACTATTCAGGTAGGCCAACTGGTGGTTTTAGGGGTAGATATGCATCGCCCAGATGGTTTGGAGAAAACAAAATACCTCTTCCTCAGTCAGGGACCCTATAATGTCAATGTTAGGAATTGTATTTGGCCAAAAAAATTCAATTGATGGTCGGCGATGAGAGTAACCCAAAAGCTTCCCAACTCAGAAGTAGGACCCAAATCTTGGATTCCCCAGTCACTGATTAGGGCTATTTGAGAAGTTAGAAACAACAAAGATATAGGTCACTATGGTAGTTGACCGAATATTGGAGAGGCAATTTCATGAGCTAACTAATCACTGCACACTGGATCATCTATTGGTGGTGGGGTCAACCATGTTATCACATCTTTATATGATAGGGTACTGATCACTGCTTCATGGGTGATGGTAGTGACAATCATTTGTGGGATGAATGGGTAATGGAGGTCTATCAAGTCCCAAAAATACTGTCTATAATAATTATTAAAGGTAGATAATGAAGATAGTGGTGAAAGAGATGGATGTACTATGAGACCTTGGAAGAGATCCAAATTTTTATCCACCTATGTATACTTGTGAAGGAAATCTTGGATCCAGTGGATATTGCCTTTCATAATTATGAGGTTTAGTCAACGATATCTTTCCCCAAACTCTGAAGTAGATGACCAGGGGAAGAATCCATTATTATGTCCTATTTGACATTATTATTAATGAAGTGAATGAGATTCACAATAACCCGGTACATTCCAGAGTTATCCCTTTGGTGGTGACGATTCTACATCTTCCCAAGGATGATTTATCAGAACATGGAGCTTTTTCAGCATGATGAGGACCTTTATGGTTCTTGTTTATTGTGCAGGGAGAAACACTTCTTTAGTAATTTGAGTTGTGAGGGTATCTTAGTAATATATAAAACATGATGTAGGGAGGTCCTCTGTACTGGTTTTCACTTAATCAGGGAGGACCACCTCTTTGATTTTTCAGGAAATAGGGAAGACCTCAATATTAGTTGTCAATAGAGTGGGGAGGACCTCCACTTTTGATATGGGTAGCATGATGAGAGCCTTCATGAGGATGTATCCTGAAATCACTGGGATGACCACTGTTGGATTTGTTGAGGACATGGGTAGGGACCCTAGGTCGATTGTTGGTGGAGTGGGGAGGACCTCTTCTTTGATTGGTGATGGAGAGGGGAGGACCTTCACTATAGCTGGGGATTACGTGAGTGGGAAATTAAAATTTCTGGTTGGAGATATGGGGATGAACTTTGTATCAATAACCATACTCAAGGAGAGGACATCTGTAATAGGCTTTGATGAGGTAGGGATGAACTTTTCCATGGTTGATGTTGGGAACACAAGGATGAACTCAATATTGGGTGCAAGATTTGGGAGGACCACCACTGTGAATGGAGACTGCACACAGAGGGATTCCGTATAGGGTATTACCATAAAAGATCATCTCATGATGGCTACTAGGGACACCATAGGATGGGAGAGTCAACCAAACTAACCTGTTTGGTGGTTGAGGTCTTGATTCCAACTGGGTGTTGAGGATACCTTTCTCTGCAGTATAAGGGACTTGGTAGACTGTGCTGAAGGTGGAAAAGACCATAGGTGCTATTGGAGACGATTCCACATGATGGGAAACTTCCTGATCCTCGACCCAATTTCGGTGATGGTGAGTCGTAAAAGGACTGGAAGATCAGGGGCTTGGTCCACCTATTTCTCATCCCGAAGGATCAATTTCTGATGGCGTTGATGTGGCATAGTGGGATCCATCCTTGGCGGCTCCAGAGTGGTGGTTGTTTCCTAGATGAATTGGGCATACCCTACCTCCTAGGTGTATGGGATTTTTTTTAAAGGATCACTCTAGGGACAAAATCTCAATGCAGTTCATTGTAGTAGTGGGGAGAAGCGACTCCTTGCACAACCCTTGGGGGAATCTATGATGACGATGTGCAAAAGCCAGTAGGTCCTGGAAATCCATGTCCCTTGTGGGGATGACTCGCTTCTATTCATACTGTCATACAAGGATGTCCATCACCCTCCTCTGGATTATTTCATAGGGTGATTTAGTGCATGGTAACCTGGTAGTTGATGATTTTTTGGACAACATGGAAGAGGTGGGGTCATGTGGGATCACCACATCAACACCTATCCTATCCCTATGTCAGCAGGCATTGGGGTGGTGCATCTTATAAAGATAATCTTTTACACAATGAATGATGATTAGGGAACCACTGAGAGTCAATGAAAGAGTTATACCCTAATGAGGGGAAGTAAATATTTACCATTGGATGAGATTGAACCTCCTGGAGGATTCTTACATTCCATAAAAAAGGGCTAAAACCTACATATTTCAGATGGGTGATGGTGTGGGGCTTACACATGGTTAACTGCCCTTCCCAAAGGGATCACTATTGGTTGGATTAATATATGATGTGTGCAGATTATGTGTGGTTAGCAGCCTGAGTTCTACTAAGAGAAAAAATGGGATGAATGGGGATTATGAATTGATATGTCACATATAGATGACATGACCTCATTGGGATACGAGTGAGATGATGAATGATGTGTTGGGATGGGATGGAAAAAATGAATGTAGTGTCCGAGATATCTGCCTTGAACATCATGGATGATTCCTACATACCATATTTAGAATATGGAGATCCAAGTCCCCATATTTTGGGAAGGGATGATGAGACACCTAAGAAGGTGGCCCATGATATTGGAAAATATGGAGGGGGAACTGAAGGAGGTGTAATTTCTAGGCAAGGGAATTATACTCCTAAGAACTGGTTACTTGAGGGAATGAATATGATTTGAATGGATTATGGGCATGAACCATACATTGTATTCCTACATAAACTATTTAGAAGGGAAGGATCAATGTAAAATATTTTAGTGTAAGCATTGGGGCTTATGCACTGAGACTTTCTATCACATGCTAGGTATAACTCCATGGGAGTGTCCCAAATGGATGGAGATTGGGGAATGTTGTTGAACATCAAGATCATAGTGGGACGCGACAAACCAAGATAAAATTAGGATGGATGATGGATGAAGTGGGTGATGGAAGATGGATCAGAACACCCCAGAGAGGTGGGTCTAAGGGGGATGTGTCCCATAAAGGAGTGTTGTGACATCATTAGGGTACAACTCTAGGAGAGAGAACATAGGATTTCAATTGGTTTGGATTGATCCTCATGGAGGATTCCTATATACCCTCTTTAAAAGATAGGGATCAAAACCCACATAATTTAGAATGGGGAGAATAGGGCTTACTAAATGAGGGATGCCTATATGGAAGAAGGGTTTCATAGTCCCTAACAACCTCTATGCCCACAGGATTCATGCTCCATGTGAGAAAAAATGAAAGTAGCTGGCCAGACGACCGCATCATGAAAGAATTATTAGTGAGAGATAGTGTGGGGCTTAATCATAAGAGCTTCTTGAAGTGGGTCTGATTCCATGTGAGGAGGATATAATTCCATGGGAGGAGGATATCCACCCATGGAGATGAATAGGCTTGGAAAATTCCCAATACATGACACACTATGTGTATTTCATGGGGTGTGACTATAGTTTAATATCATGTTCTAAGGATGATGGTGGTGGGTAGTTTTATGTCATGCAGCTTAGAAAAGTAGGACTCACTCCTCACCACTTGTACTTCTATATTTTTCACTCACCATCCCTTTGGGGAGGGAAGGAACAAAAAATTCTGGATAGTGGGAGTGTGGAAGAGTTGACACTCAAGAGGACAACGCTAGTTTATGTATATAAAATTAAACGAGGATTAGCGTACCTATTTGAAAAAGACTGTTTCAAGGAAAAAATACATAAGAAACCTTTCAAAGTACTAGTAAATCACTGTGTACAAGCCTGGAGGGTTGCAAAGAAGAGTGTACCATCAAGAAGGGAGCCTCACTGAGAGAGTCTTCACAAAATAATTAATGCTTTTCGGAGAACTAGAGCATCATGAATGTATGGGATTCATAAAGCTTGGGGATCCTTCCTTTTACCGGAATCATAGATTAGAGGAAGAGTGCTTTGTGAAGCCTTAATGCTCCACAAACCTGTAAGTAACCCAAATGGTATCCTTACTCCAGGATAGCTATGATTCTTCATGAAAGTAATACATACCTTATGCCGGGGTAAATAGGAATAATGGAAAGGATGGATCATGATTCTCAAGTACCTTGGATGATACATTTTTTTAGTTTTTGTTAGTGTTACTTGGGAGATTCCTGATTTAGAAGACCAGAAGTCAAAAGGTCAATGTAACCATCCATTTGAGGTGGGATGAGACAAATATTTATAGGAAATGGGGTGTCATGATGCTTGGAGGTGCGATATGATGAGAGAGAGGACATCCTGAAAGGTGGTGACTACCTTGGACTTGTAGAGCTATCTGTCAATTGCCTCAGCACAGTCATAGAGGATGTTGAATTTCATCGAGTTCTATCAGTGCTTCACACCTTCATGATGATGAGTGGGGTCTACATGGATTCTTTTTTTAGTATCCATTTTTTATGTTATTTAGGACCGTTGATCATAATTTTCATCCATAAGAGATTTTTAATTTCTACATATATACCAAGGCATAAATTCTAGTGAGAATAATGTCACAAATGAATAAATACATCCACGAACATCACACGTTATCGATTGGGGTGAGCTTGACATTGAATACGGAGATACCTTTGCTGATTACTCTGTAGGGACTGATTATTGGCATTAAATAATCCTCCATGGGTGATAATATACTCTAGTTCATGTCTGTTGGAAGTATAAGAATTTCCAGGAGAGAACTTGTGAGCAATAGAATTAGATTTGTTCTCAATACCCAAATCTCATTGTGAAGCCCATATCTTGGATTTTTATGATGAAGAGCCCTAGGTTGGGGAGAATGTAATGAATCATATTTTTATTGTATTATTTTAGGATATTTTATTGATTATTATTGAGATCAATAACTGAGAGAGTGTGTAGTTATGAGGCCTGGTGCTCCATGAATAATGTTTTTAATTTTATTAAATAAATTTAATAGCACCCACATGCAGTTTTCATAAAAAAGGGGAATAAACACTAAACAAAGTCACAAATCAAAAATATAAGGGAAAAGTTTAGTTCATAACATGGTTGGTCGAGGTGAGTATTTTTTTTTGAAAATCCATAGTTGGCTTGAAAATGAATAGAATAATTAAATAAATTAAATAAATTATTTTAATTATTTTCATTGATGCAACAATTGGAGGGTATTTAAATAAAAAGTTTATTTAGAATTATAAGGTTAGAAACATAAACATAGAACTGTTAGAGATCCATTGGAGATAATGTTAGATGATTTTTATGAGAAAATTGCTTACCAGATCATGGATTGATTATTGACATGAAAAAGATTGAAAGGATCTTTCCAACGATCACAACAAAACACTGTTCTTCTTCAGAGATCAATCTAAATTGAGGTAGAGAGTTTTTTTGTTGGGATTCTTTCCACATTATTGATTTCAATAAAAAATGCGAATCAATTGATGAATAGATATATTCCTGGATCAATCTTCTTGAGGGATGGGTAGGATTAATCAGGTTTTTGTATAATTTTCATTGTTATTTAATTTATGATTATTATTTTGTCATTTTTATTGCAATAGATCAAGTTCAATAATAACAATTATCTAGTTTCATTCTTATTGACTATTCATTATTCTTTTCTACCTAGATTTATTTGTTTATCATGGGTGTCCTTTGTATGAACAATGGTTTGACATGTCCCAAAGGATCCATCATTACGCACCCATTTCATGGCACAACATTTTGAAATTATAGATTTGGGTTTAGTATTATGAAACAGAGGTACAATGGTGGTAGCATCAGCAGATCAAATTACATAGATACCTAATTTCTAAACCATCGGTGTGAAATGAATATTGATTTATAAAACCATTTTCTAAGTGGATCATAGGGTAAAATCTTATTGTTTGGTTATGTAAATGTTAATCGGGCCTTGATTACTAATTTTTCTAGAAAATAGATCATCATATCAAACATTGAAAGAAGGAGAAGACATGAAGATTTCTAATCTATGAATCTAAAAAAATCCCACGTTACAACGCGTTTAAAACTGATCTATATACCGTGTGGGCCACCCTTGTGCGGTGATGAGGCTTTTGGAGAAACTGAAGTATCACATGGTGTGTGACCCCTATCACATGACATGTGGTCTCTCATCAGTGAATCGATGTATACCATAGAGGGTAAATGGAAATGACCTAGATGAGTACAAGGGTTGAGCCATGTACTATCACATTGGTTGAGTACATGGGTAGCTGAATCAACATTTACTTATACATGAACACAACCATGACTTGAGATGTGGTGTATTAACATGGGTAGGAACTGGTTTCAAAGGACACCGTGTGTAATCCCAGCTACATACTATTTAATCTTCTATACCTTGATTGGAGACCTTTTCCTCTATATATTGTACAAGTTTAATTAGGGTACATTCCACGTATCCATTCCCTAATTTTTATTATGAAATCACCTGCTAAAAATAAGAAATTAATACATTCAGTGGAAATTCATGGATATTGTTATTGGAATCCTCTAATGAGAGCCAAAGTGAGATGCTTTATTTATATTCATTCCATAGGAGGAGTTCTTGGTATTGTTGTGACCATGGGTTCTGAATATCTAATTAGTGGGTTATTCTAGATTGAGTTATCAATATAACTCTAGGGCCTTGATAGTGATCCTAATCGATGTATCGTATCTCTTTAGACCTTATAATGTGTACTTCATATTAAGAGGCCCGATGATAATTAACTCTTGGATTTATGATATCATTGATATTAGGCTTAGGATTATGTTCTCCTGAATGAGTTTAATGTGGAATCTTCGAGCTGAAAATATGAGGATGGCATATTTGATTTGAGAATTACCTATAGACTGTGTGTATTTATTAACTATAATTGGATAGTCATAATTTATTTGATTTAGACACATTCCTATGTATAGATGATGGAATTTTCCCTTTTTGTATGATTTTTGGTTTCATGGTGTCCTAATTGATATTGTTATACTAAACCCTTCACAGGATTTTCCCATAGGTGTCATTTATTTTAAATATGATATAACGTTTAATAGAGTCCTTGGAGGGCCTGGGGAAGATGGTGAAAAGTGAGAATGGATAGAATAAGGGGTGTTATGATAGTATCTTGATAGTAGAAGCAATTTTACCTTTAGGTTGGAATTTTTTTCCAGACTCATTATGGTTGGATTGTATTTGGCTCTGTTTAATTTCCTTTACTTCCCATCATACTCTGGTTGAGAGATTTATATGTATGCATGGATGGTTGTTTAGTAGTATTTACATTTCATCAATTTTTAGGCTTAGAGATGTGTGTGTGTGTAGGTACTTATGCTAAGGACTCCCATTTCAGTGATATTATAACTTAGTTATAGTTACCTGAACCTATCTTATTGGAGGTGATATTGGGAAGTTTCAGTACATTCTTCACTAGGACTGGTTGTGAAACATTTTTCCCCGATGTTTGTAAACTTTTTTCACATTTAAAACAAAAAGATACTCTCATTAGATGAACTATTTATAAAAATGTTTCACCAGATTAAATTTCCTTAGAATACTCTTTTATTGTTGTTCAAATTTATTTTTTATGTTTTTGTAAAGATGTTTAATGTGATAATTCCATGATGATCATTAAAACTTACAAATATCATAGGAGGGAAATCCACGATACTCATTGAGTTTGTATGAAGTTAGTTGAAGTGTTTTTTTGGAATTTATATGACTCCTCAAGAATAATCTTGAAGTATTGAGAAGATTCTGAGTGAATTGTACTATGTGGGAGATTTTAATATCATACATTCATTAAGTTGGAAATTAAAACTATAATATAACATTTTATGCTACTCACTTATCTCTAAATATGGTGAAAGTACAATATGTTTGTCAGTGTACTATTTATTCTTGAAAAAATGATGTTCAATAGAATTGGTTTCAGAAATAGATCTTGAAAAAACTTTTCAAAGATAATCCTTGAGAAGGAATTTTTTGGTGATGGAATATCTTGGTTACAGAAGAAGAAGTTTTTATCTAAGATAGAATCTTCGATCTGAGGCTATTAGAAGAATTCATTGGGAAAACTTTTTCTTTTTTGGAAAACAATCTGAAAAATTTTAATCACTAGAATTTTTTTTATATTAAGTGAATAAGAAAAAAAAATTCAAGTCACTAGTCAAACTTTTTATGTGTAATAATCATACTAGGAAATCATAAAATTAGTGAATGGATAGATTTTTATACAGATGTGAAAAGAGTAATTTCTTGGATTTCTCTAGGTAAGAATGTAAAAAATTAGTGTTTTTTAAGAATATAAAAAATTATAATTGTAAAATACATACAATGAAAACATTAGAATCTTGTTGGTGAAGGTTTCTAGAAGATGATAACAAATCTTCATGACTTGTTTTTCTGAGAAATTCACTTGCTGTTTTGTTTTGATAAAAGTGAAATTCACGTTTTAAGGATATTCCTTGGCTACATTAACCATTTAAAATTATTCTTTTATAGTGAATTGTCTGGTATTGAACTATTTATAAACCACACGAAGTAAAATCTAGTCCTACTAAGTAATGAACATTTTATATTATTGTGTTCCTCTCAAATGTGATTTTTTGATTTATTTTAGAAAAGTTATTACTCTTTACTAGGTGGTGAAGGTTATTTAAAAATAAATAAATTTTAAAAATAAAAGATCATTGACTAACCCCTTACCTATCAATGATCACATGGATATTTTTATGTTATTTCATGTTTCTTTATACCTATATTTCCTTCAATGAATATTTTCTAAAGTTCATAGAAAAGATAAGTTTCTTGGATGTTCTAAATTATTTAAATTGTAAAGGGATTCCAGTTTTATATGGAATAACATTAATAATTATAAAGATAGAAATATTCCATATCTTATATACATTGGATATGAAGTTCTCAAAACCACTTTAAATGTTTTTACACCTTGTAAAAATAATTTTCTCCTTATGGTCTTGATTAGAAGAATTTCAAAAATGATGGATGATATATAAATTCAATACATTCCCTACCCTCAGAAAGTGGGATTCTTTGAGTAAAATGAGTTGGAATAGATAAAGGAATTTGAAAAAATTTGAATAATATATATGAAGAAAATAAAAAAGTGAATATGTAAAGGTAACAAATATTGAGGTTAGATTATGAAGATATTAATATTGTTGATTTTGAATCTGTCTGTGAAATCATTACATGGTTTAATGATGTTGTAAGAACCATAAGGTGTGTTGGTGAGAAGATAAATGATTCAACCATTATTGAAAAGATATTATAAGTTCTTCTTGATTAAATTGACACTAATGTTTCACCATTATAAGATATAGATCTTGAAAATCTATCACTAGATGGTCTACATAGCACTCTCGTCACTAATGAAATGGTAATAAAAAAACTATGAATTACAAAAAAATGTTGATCGATAAATTTACCCTAAATATGCTAATAAAGTAAAATATAAAAAATTTATTTAAGATAAAAAAGTTTGTGACATAGACATAAAAGACAAGGTTAGTATAAATTTTCATAAATTGATATATTTATTTTCAAAAAATTTGAATATTAGAACAAGAAAGTACAAAGGTAAGTTACCGCTGAAATGTTTCAGTTATAGAGATATTATAAAATTCTCTGAAAATTTTACTCATTGAAAGAAAGATGAATAAAAAGATGAAGATGAATTAAAGTCAAGAAGAAAATTTAATAAGATGGAATAATTATGTAATTACTATCCAAGAGTGAAGGATAATACTTTATAAAAATACAAAATGAGAAACTATTTTTCTCTATTTCATGAATAATATGACAGTGAAGAAGAGGCTGATATCATCAAAAATGATGCTACTAAGAAATGTATTATTGAAAAATAAAATGATGAAAAATTCACTAGTTACAAAAGGAGTAGTTCAGTATAAAAAGAGACACAATTATAATTTATACTGAATAGATATTTTCAGTAATGTCATGAAAAAATAACATGAATAGAAATGGATATTAATACGTTGAAACATGGAAAATATTTCAGTAAATAATAATGAAATTTATATTAAATAAAAATCTATGTTTTTAAGAGATATTGATAATCTAGGTAATTTTTTTATGAATGGAATATCCTCAAAATCATGATTAAATAAATGTTTAAGGTAAATGAGGAAGAGATAAAACATATTAAGGCTGAGTAAGGAGTTAAAAATATACAAATTTTACTTAGATAAGTTGGTCAATGTTCTGAGACATATCAAACGAATATATATAAACAATATTTGTACTCCAAGGTTGATTGGAATAATGAATATTTTTATAAGATAAAGTATTATAAGAAAACATTGTTTGTATCCAAAACAATCAGCGAAAAAAAATATGTTTATATGGTTAAAAAGTCTAAACAAAAAGTTTCTAATACATGTGATTTTTTTGAGGCTGAGATAAAACATAAGATAAAAAATAAAATATTTGGAGGTAACCAAATCAGATTTTGGAAAAAATATTAATGTGTAAGGTAACAAATTTGATGAAAAAAACACAACTCTGAATAGCATTAATGTTATAGAGGGAGATATACGTTCATTGTTTACTACTTGAATTATGGTAGATTTTGGTATATAGAATATATTCTATGTTAAAAAAAACATATTACAGTAAATCTCAGAAAACTAGATGTAACGTTATAGGGGGAGTGAACCCACTCAAAATAAACAACTTGAGAAAGTTACACTAATGATTAAAAATAGATTCCAACCATTGAAAAATATTTGTAAAGGATGTGGTCAAATAGGAAATGTCATAAATGGATGTATAATTATGATACATGCACAATAAATTTCATATATAAATTATAAAAATCATTGTGTGAAGAAAGAAAATAGAAAAAAATATACATTATTTTTTAAATTACTCTTAAAGGTACAAAAGAAGAACAAACCTAGATTTTGGATAGTGATTATTCTTCAAATAATATAGGATAGTATATTTTTTTGAAGAATTTAAGAAATTATAATATGTTACTATGAATTTTGAAATTATGTTTCACTCAAAATCAAAGGTTCTATATCTAAAATCATTCGTAATAAACATTAAAATCCAAAAGAACCATGTTTTGAAGGGGGAAAATAAAATTTTAAGTGTTTGTAAACTCTGTAAAAATGATAAAAAAAATTTAATCCATGAAGTTGGTTTTTTAGTAAGAGTGTAGAAGATGAAGAAGTTTTTACGAAGGCCAATAAACAAAATAAAACATGTTTCAAGTTAGTGATTCAAAAAGTTCACGCTATTTGAGAATAATAGATGAAAATTAGCTATGAAACAAAGAACTATAAAATATGAGTTAGAGGAACATGGAAAGTATTTAAATGAGATAAATTATTTGTTATATTCTTGATTTGATAAGAATAAGAGATTAGTATTATCCTATTTTTCATAAATTAGAGATTGAAAACTCAGGGAATTATAAAGTTAAGTTTTTTCCAACCTATCTATTAGAGATGATACATTATATTATTTTGGTCCCATGATTAAACAATATCTATATTTTGATAATTAATCCATTTATTTCATTTATTAATTTACTCTCATTAAAACTATTATTTTTCTAAAACATTAATCAAAGAGTCAAAATAATATTAAATGTTTCTAGAGAAGTGTGGAAAAAAGCATGGATGTTATGTGAACAAAATTTAAACTGATAATGGTGATGAATATACATGTGATATAGTTAGAGACTATCTTAAAAATCATATAATTAATCATGAGGGCAGTGCGACATACGAACCACAAAAAATTGTGCTAATGAAAGAATAAATAGAATTTTATTTGAGATGACATAAAAAATGTTGATAAAACATGATTCCTATAAATATTTATTGAGTAAAACTATTAATGTATTAGTTTATGTTTATAATGAATGTTTTTATAGGAATACCTCATATATGACTCTATATGAGATTTATAATGATTAAATCCAAATTTTGAAACATCAAATGGTGTTTGAAAGTCACTGAAATATAAATGTAATAGGTGAAATTCATGATAATTTTAATCAGAGAGGTGTTTATGGAAAACATATAGAATAACCTTATCATGTTATATGATACATGTTTTATAATAAAGAGATAGTAAACATGGTTCATTATAATGATGTGAATTTTCTTGAACTATCTGATAAGAATTTTTTTTCAAAAAAATCGAGATATAGAAAAAAGTGAAGACAATGTGTTTATAATTAAAAATTGTGAAAATGTTCCTAGTGATAATAATAATTTTGAAGTTACATAAGATGAAGATTCTGACTCAACTAACTTAAGTGACTAGTAACATTACATTCCTATCTTCCAAGGGTAAGGAAACTAATTGATGTGTATAACATCATTGGAGGTAAAAAACAAGCTCAAACCAAAAAAATATTAAGTTTAGTTTCACGTACAAATTCATAATCACAAGTTGAACCAAAAAAACATTAATAAAGTTATTTAGAATCAAAAGTGGATAGATGCTATAAATGAAGATCAAGATTAGAATGAGAAAAATGATACATTGGAACTTGTTTCAAAATCAAACAATAAAAATATTATTTTCATAAAGTGGGTATTCCAAAACAACTTGAGTGAATAAGGAGTAGTTAAAAAAATCATACATTATTGGGATGTAAAAGTTACTATAAAATCAAAGGCATTAATTTGGATGAATCCTTTAATCTAGTGAAGATATTTTACATTATAAAAATATTTCTATATTTTTTTACATACTGAAGACATACATTTTTTAGATGGATTTCATGTTATATTTTCTTAATGGAGATCTTGATGATGAAGTTTGTATTGAACAACCATTTTTCTTCATGATTTGTCAAGATCAAAGTTTGATATGTATGTTTTAAAAGGACTTGTATTTATTGAATTAATATATGATAGATTGGTATTCCAAAAGGTATACATTCTTAAGGAATATTATTTACAATTAAGGAAGAGTTAATAGTAACCTATATATAAAATAAAATCTAGAGGTTTCCATCAAAATGATTGTTTATATTGATGATATCATCTTTTCAGGTAATGGAGTGGAAATTTGGGAAAATATTGTTGTGAAGAGAAATAATATTTTTCTGATGTCCATATCTAAAAAAATTAAATACTTTCATGACATAAAAATATTATAAAATAGAAAAAGTATTCTCTTATCTCAAGATAAGTACGCTAAAGAACTTCTAACAATGTTTTTAAATAAATACGCAAAACTAGTTTCGACGAATTTTTTTGTGAGAACAAAATTGTCAAAAGATAGTGAGGGAATGGATGTCGATCATGAAGAGTTTTGAATTTTGGATAGAATTTTATTATATTTGAAACACTCAAGGATATGTAGAGTGTATGCTATTACAATTTATTTTATATAAAAAAGTAAACCAAAAGTATCTCACCTCATGGATGGTGAACGAATTAGCAGATATATCAAAGGCATAACTGATTTTAGGTTTAAATATGATTCTGTAAGAAAGATTGATTTGTTTAGTTATACAGATGTAGATTTGAAATTAATTTTTGATGAGAGAGAATCTAATTATAGTCGTGTATCTTTATTAGGAGAAAGTTGTGTTAGTTATTATACAAAGAAATGGAATTCAATAACTCTCAGTATATCCGAAGGTTTTTTTGCTACTACTCAAGCTGCAACAAAAATTACATGAATGAAGAAATTGTTCTAATACTTTTTTGATACGATGTTTCCCCTAAAATAATATTTTTATAATCAATGTGTAATAAATCTCATTAAATACTTAGTACAAAATTAACATTCCAAACACATTTATATAAAACATCGAACCATTAAAGTGTATATGGGGAATTGTGAACTAAAATTTGAATTTATTCCAATAATGCATCAATTTGTTGATATCTTTAAAAACCCATTATTAAAGGAAACATTTCTTAAGATGGGTTTTATAATGGGTGTTTAACCTCAATATATCTATGTATGGGGTTTGTATTTTCCACCTCATCTTCATATTGACTTTGGATCATGTTTCCAAGGTGGATAAAATTTTTTGTAACATAAATCTATCCATTGGTATGTTATTATCCTATTAAGGAGAGCATGTATTTTGGGATATTTTTTGATAGGGGTAATCTATGCTTTAAACATGCGGAAACTATTTACAATTTTTTTTGACGTTCATGTAGGAAGGTTTCTCTTGAAGACTATTTTTTATAAAACAAATTCAAGTGAAATAAGAGGTGCAAGGAAAAGGTTTGCTAAGTCACTATTTATAGTTAACATGTTATTATTGTTCGATGATTATTATTTCTGAAACAATTTTTCTCATATAGGATTATAATTATTGGATATATAAATCAATAAAAGAGTTTTAATGATTCAATTATTTATGTTCCTTAGTTGAAAAAAATATGGGGAGAGAGATTGTTGGGAATAAAAAGTTGGGAGGTGTTTTAAAAGTTTTAGAAGTTTCTATGAAAAATATTAAGAAATTTTTTTCTTCTTTTAATACAAAATAAATAATATAAATTCAGTATTCCTTCCAAAAATCTGATAACATACCTATGTTTTAGAAAATTTTCATTTGATAGACTACTCTAGATAAAGAGTACGTGGTTTAAGAAAATTTATAAATGATTTTATTTTCTTGATACAAAGTCATCAAAAATATTTTTTACTAAAAATATATCATCAGATGGTTTTTCATTTTTAATGATTCCAAAGTCATGATTTAAAATGATCCCATGATCCAAGAGTTTTTTAGAGATGTTGATAATTTTTTTTATTGTACAATGATCCAAATATGAAATTTTGTGGAAGTTCACCATAAATAATATATTAGAAAATGTTTTAGGCAATAATAGTTTCTGTTTCCAAATTACTGAATAATCTTGAATGATTTTTAAATTTTTGAAAATAGGGAAATGTTGTTGAATCTCAAAGGGAGGATGTTGATGAATACAATCATACAAAGTCAAAATAAGATGAAGTCCAATCAGAAAAACTTCACCAGATGAAAATTATGTTTGATATCTATTGGAATAACATATTTGATTTAATGAAGTTTATGTTTATACATGAAGGTCAAATGAACATTTTGGTATAAATATTATCCTAAATAGGTCATAAAGTAAAGAAAATGAATAATTTTTTCAAAGAAGTTCGTATGTTTTTTTCAAAGGTACAACTAGATAGATATTCTCACCACATAAAATATTTTTTTATAATGTTTTACTAGTTGTACTTTTAGTGGTATAATGATTTTTTATAGTTTAATGTTTTTTTGGGAATTTTTTATAATGATATATATTATGATGATGTTGTGTTAATAATTGAAGGTTCGAAATATCATTGGATGAAAATATATGATACTCTTCCAGTTTGAATGACATTAGTTGGAAGATTTTTTTTTAAAATTTGAAATTAGTATTAGGTATACTCTATTACTAATAAGAATATTCCTAGTGAATTTTACTAAGTGGGACATTTTAATTTCATGTTTCATATTGTTTAGGAATGTAAAAAAATGGAATCCTACCTTTTATACTACCTATTCATATACAAATAGGGTGAAATGTACAATAGTAATGTTAGTGTACTTTTCACCCATGAAAAATTTAATGTTATCAGAATTGTCATTATATAGATATTTTGATTAAACTTATAAAAGAAAAAGTTTTAGAAGGAATATTTCAAATAAGGAATATCTTATTTGAAGATGATGGTGTTATTATTAAATAGATAATTTCTGATATTAGGACACATGAAGAAGTCATCAAACACAATTTTGTATCAAGGGAATTAGATGAAAAATCTAAGTCACCAAACAATATTTTTTTATTAGGTGAATTATAAAATAAAATTTTTTAACAAGAAAATTTTTTCATATATGAGAATTAGAGAAAAAAATAAAACAAATAATGAATAAAAAATAGTTATTTATTGAATTACATGGAGGAATTTTGTACCTATTGTCAGGTAAGTAAGTTAAGAAGAATTATTTTTTCAAGAAGAGAAAAAATATGGAATGTCAATGAAGAATAGCGAAACCATTCTGATCCTATTGGAGAAGGTTTATAAACATTTTTAAATTTTTTTCTATATTTTTTATAAAAAAAATACTTGCACTATAGTTGTGATAATAGATAAATCAAAGTTATGGAATATTCCTTTATTAATGAAACAACATAAAATGATGTTTTTAAGTGGGTTGTGTGGTATTGAATTATTTCCAAACCATTAAACATACTAGCTACTCTTACTAAATAGTGAGCCTCATAAATTCATTTATTTCCATAGAATGTACCATTCTGCTTGTTTTCATTAAATTTATCACCTTTTAACCAGAGGTGAAAGAGGATTCATAATTTTTAAATTATAAATTAAAAATATCACTAATTCACTCCTCTCATTCTCAATGATCACATAGATCTTGTTGGGTACTTTCAATATGTAGGGCATACTATAGGTAATTGAAAATAAAATAGGTTATATGTTTTGTATTATGATAGTATACTTCAATATGATTACTAGAAAAGTACACCACTAATTAAAAATGAATTATTGGTTTTTGTGTTTACTCTTGTGACGACATTTAGTCGAATGCAAATCCATAGTGTTCAAAAATCATGTTGGCTTAATGTATATTCTATAGAAGATTGAGGCCAAAATTAGACTTATTAGTTGGATAATTATCATGAAATATTTTTATTGGGGGATTGGAGAAAATATAGGATCTGAAAATTTTGTGTATGGTCATTTGTATAAGATATCTAGTACAAAAATGAGATTATCACAAATAGATTAATTTCTTATTTCTTAAGGAAAAAATACTTGATGGGTCAACAAGAAAAATCCATTAGTATGTTAATTGTTTGAATTTATTATTTGTAAGTTTATTTTATGGTGGTCTTACATAGATACACATAATGGAAGTTATTTTTAAACTGAATTTATACTTTTGGGACAATCATTTACATTTTTAAAGGTTTATTGGTGGTATTTTTTGGAACCAAGGGTATTTTTTTCTAGTGTTTAATGTTCATGTTTTATTTATTGACAATCCATATTTAGGCTTATAAAAGGTGTTTTAAGACCAAGAAATATGTATTATTTAATTTGGATGACTGGTAGAGGAATCAAAGGATTCGAGGTGAAGGAAGCCAGTTCATGTAGTAAATATGTGGCCTATATATGAAATCATGTAGTCTGTATAGTCATGAACATAGCCCACGTAAGAAGGTACCAAACCTGCTATTGGAGTTCACATAAGTTTATTTTATAATTGGTGTACTAGGAATCTTGATCTCATAGGGATTCCATGATCAAAATCACACCACACAATATTAAAACATAGATTTTTGACCAAACACAAGGGTAGTTCATAGCTCACAGGAGAGTATGTGGTCTTAGAGTGGAAATGTTTTAGCACTTTTGTAGTTGAGTACACTATTTATGGAGGTTAGTTCATGAAAAATTTTCATAGTGGGATCACTAGAAAGGGAGCAAGAATAGGGTATTTTTGAAAGGTTGAAATTTTTTTCTGGTGGCTAGCAGGTTTCATAGAGAACTTTTCCTATAAACACCCCCACTCATCAATTTATAAAATATAGACCATGAAATTGAAAAAATACAGAGATTAATTAAATTATAAAAAAGGGAATTAATCTTCTATGATATAAGAACTTCACAGTTAGTATGTGGGGATTATTTTAAGAAGTCAATGTGTAATATAAGTGCTCCATGATGTGTAGTGCGTGGTTCCTAAAGGGGAGAATGTGATATTTAAAGATTTTATATGATAACACTTGTGAATTTTATCCATGATGGAAGGAAGATCATGAGGAATATCTGGGAAATAAAGTGATTTTTCCATCATGGGGAGTATGTAGTCCACCTGTTTGGTACATAGCGAATAGTTATTCATTTGGTTACTTCATCTAAGGTATTTGGATGGAGATAATTTCATATAAATATCTTGAATGGGTATCTGGGAGAACATATAGTATATTGGTGCATCAAATTCTACATGTCATAATGAAAATAAAATTATACACACTTGATAATGTGGAATAAACCTTGAAGTCAATAAACGGAGGAATACTTCATCCATTGTAGTTCACAAGGAGGAGTTGATGAAAGTGACATGAGAGATGAAGTGTTCTCTACCTAAAATCATTATAATGGACGTTCACATGGAAAGGAGTGATCGTGGATAAAAAAAATAATTCTTAAAATCTATTGAAACATAGTGGATTTTGGTATGATCAGAATGACATCAGTGTTTTCTCCTTGGAATATCCATTTGTGGGAAACCAAGTAAAGTTTTTTTATTCCATTTTTAATTGTACATTTTTGTGTTTGGTGGATTCACATTAAACCAAGTAGGATTAATGAGTTCCTACTAATGTGGGTATAAGATTCATTAAATCTAAATAAAAATTTCCAGCCAGATTAACCCCTCCCATCATAGGGAATCCATGGGTAAATAAAGTGTTATCAATGTATAGTTTTAGGCATTGGACCATTCATAATTTTTTTGAGATATAGTATTCAGTAAAAGCTAAATGTGTTCCTCTATTTTACAGAAGTAACTATAATATTTTATAGAAATAAAATCATATGAAATATTTGATCGATTGATACATAAGAGTTTTTTTCTACATTACCTATGATGAAATTCATTGGTGTGATTGGGATGTATATGACTGAAGATGATAATAAATATTTTGATGCTCATTCCAAAGATCAAATTTTATTTTCTACATCTTTTTTAGATAAAATAAATATGAGAGTGATTATATACACCAGAGGTATGACCATGTGGGATATATTAAACATTATATATATATATATATGTTATCATAAAGTTAAAAACAAAAGGATACAGGTCCCCCATAATATATTTGATGATTTGATTATTCTTCAAGATGAGAATTATAAAATTTCCATCAACTGAATCACTAAATTTGATGGATATATTATAGGAATTGACGAAGAGACCCAGAATATAATATTGTTAAGAATATTTTATGATGGTTTCCATGTATGTATAAGCCTGTTTTCTTAGCACTATAAGAGAGGGATTTTTTGAGTTCTCTCTATAGGATCTATTATGCAGTTTGGTATCTTATGAATTGTGAGTTAATATATAAAGGAAATCATGCAATAAATGTAAATATATGAAATTTAACTCCATAGATAATCTTGATAATATAAATGTTACAATGATAAAGATGATCTGGATGATAAAAATATTTCAATTATGGTTATGAAATTCCAGATTGGACAAGGTAGATTCAATGTAAAGAAATATTTATTTTTATTCTAGTGTGTTAATGTTATTGAAATTAAATTTTGTTCCCAATAATATTTTATGGCATAGAAAATGAAATGAAAGTTACACTGAACCGATTAATAATCTTTCCTCTTAGAAGATACACAAAAAATGAGTGTTTATTGGAAGTTAAATTTCATAGAAATATACCTATGAGAAATTAAGAAAATGAAAATGAATGATATTTCATGGAAGTAGAAGTATAATTCAATATTGATAATGAATATTCCTTGGTCACTACTGTTGACAATGGAAAAACTAAATTTGAAAAAGTTGATGATCCCAAAGGAGTAGTTAATGTCAAGTAGCAAGTTGAGGTAGGTGTCAAAGAGATTTATGTTAAAACAGATCAAAATTGAATGATTTATGGAATTTTAAAAAAATGATATGAATATGTGGATATTCTCAAAGAATAGATCGATTAGATGCTAAACGATTCATATTATTAGATTTTAATTCAAAAGAATCCATAATAAATCTTCAGTTTCAAGCTAATAATTGATGAATAGACTAAGGTGATCAATGAAATTAATACAAGCATAGATATGAGAGTTAAAATAGATGAGTCCAGTGATTAATAGGTTATTTTAGTAAGGATTAAACATTAATATACACTGAAATCATGTGATTCATATAATAATCTACACATAGAGTGGTTCACAAATAGATAATAGATATAAAGGGTTACGAGTGGCTCTGAAGGTGTTAATACAATCATGAATGAACAAAAACCCAGAATTTTGGGTAAAAGTTTAATTGAATGTGGTGTTGAGAAATTTAAAATAGAAATAAATTGATCTGAATAGTGGAAAGCATATGTTTGGTAATATTGGATTTTGAGGTATGTTATCGTAATTTTAAAAAATGATTACTCTGAATGAATGTAATAAAAGTATTAATAATAATCCAAGATTCATTGAAAAATTTCATCAATTGAGGTGATATATTAAGGATGGGAGCATGTGGAAGAATTAAGGAGAGAATATTATTCCACTTTATAAGTGTGAATTTTGTGGATAACTTTTCCAAACAACATCATTCAATGAAGTATAATGAACTTTTCTGAATGGGAAAAAATTCGAAAATTAGTAAAGGATAATATGGTCATATCCTTTTTAAAATAAAAGAAATAATTTATAAGGGATTATTTTTCATTGTTCAATATTTGGGTAGAAATCTATTGGATATACGGAAAATGATGTGGAAGCCAAAAATATAGAGTTCAGAGATAAATTAATGTAGGTTATCTAAGAAAAATATGAAAAATAATAGGTACTCTAAATTGGAAGAAGAAGGTGAGTATGATTTTACCACACATGATGAGGATAAATTATAGAGTCCATATTTTGCATCTAATTCACTAAGTATCTCATAAAAGGTAAAATAAAAATTTGGGAATGAAAATAAAAAAAAATTAAACTCAATGAAATAAAGAACATTTAAACCTGGATTCTTAATATTGTGTGGTCATCACATATCAATGGAAATGTAAATCTCTTAAAAATGTGTAAGGGAGATTTTATGGAACTGTTCAATTCTATAATTTTGATTCATTGAAGATCAAGGAGAGTGGAAATAACTATTTTATAGGTGTTGAGTTAAAAAATTTCAATGTTCTCCTTATGGATGGATTATAGCACAACCATATAAGTGAGAGTCAAGTTTGTGACACTAGTGTTGTGGTTACACTTAACTATAAATAGTTTCTGATCAAAGGAAAACCCAAATAATATTATACAAGAGAAGGATAACTAACAATAATCTATACATGGTGGAAATTCATGAAGATAAATATTAATTTATAATGGATGAATAAAACCTCTTATAGAGGTTAGTTCACATTAACCAATTAAGTGTATAGAATTTATATAAGATAAGAGATGTATTCAACATACCAAATCTGAATAGATACTATTAAAAGATATGTATTGCTTTTATACAAGGAAAATTTTTAGAGAATCCTTATTGACTGAAGAAAAAGAGTGTAAAAAATAACTTAAACTATTAAAAATATATTTATGTGGTTTGATGAATATATATGGAACATATGGATACAAATATTTCATTCATTTCATCAATGAATTTAGCAACATGTCTTACACTATGTTTATTCAAAATAATAGAGAGGTCATGGGATGAATTTATAGGCATCTAAGAAGATTAAAAAATTATTCCTTGAACAAAATTAAGATATCATAATTTTAAAATGGAGCACAATATAAATCTATTTAGTTTTATAAACATCCTAAAAAACATCGAAAAAATAATAATGTTTCATGTGTGTTAATCCCACAAAAAACAGAGTTGTTGAATAAAAAATCAGAAGATAAACAATATGACCAAAACATAACTCATTAAAGGTATTATTTCTCATCCCTATTGGAAATAGTAAGTAAATGTTGAAACATACACTTAAAATATGGTATTTCAAATACCAAAATAAGATAATACCCCATATAAAAGGTGGTACAATTGTAGTACTTCCTTAGAATACTTTAATATCTTTTAATGTAAGTAAGAGATCTGATATAAAAATGGAAATCAGACCAATTATGATGATACAACAGATAATGTAGTATTATTTGGATACTCAAAAAATTATAAGGCCTAAAAATAATACAACAACTGGATTAGTAAAATTATAGAGAGTAGTGAAATAAAATTCATTGAGTATAAATATGTGAAAAACTCTATGGGTAAAAACACAAAATATTATTCGAATAAAAAGATAAAGAAAGGAAAGATGATGAATCTCAAGATGTTATATAGAGTTGTTTCCTCGATGATGAATCAAAGGTGGAGCTGGATTAAGAAGTCATTATTGAAGAATATAAATCTATACCTTAGAAAATAATTAATAAAATAGATGTGGATCTATCCAATATAATTTAATATAAATTTAAACACACACCAAAAAAGGTGAATGAGAAATATCTGGCAGATTTGCTGTCAATAGTAAAACCAACCCCATTTGAATATGAAATGAACTATGAATAATCGGTTAAGAATATGAATGAATAATTAGAAAAAATTGATAAAACAGGACTTGTGGTCTTGTTAGGAGCCAAAAAAAATTCAATGTGATTGGAAAAAATTGGATCTTATTTTTTTTTATTAGAATGTAAATGTAACAAAAAACAAGGTGAAATTGATCTGTAAAGGATTTGCACATATTAAAGGATGTGATTTTAAACAAATGTTTTCTCTAGTTGTGAAACTCGAGTCCATTAGGGTATTTTTATAGGGATATTATAAGGGGGTACAATTTTTATCATATGTATGTGAAAAAATGGAAATTATAAATGGTGGTCTCAAAAAATTATTTAACATTGAAAAACCATTTATATTTCAGCTTATAAATGATGAATATTTTTTTTCAAATTAATGAAGAATGAGCATAGTGTAAACAAGGAAAAGTGACCATAGTATGCTTGGGTAGATTCATATTTGAAGAAAATATAATTCAAAAGGTGTGTTTTTAGTCATTATCTATATGTGAAGACATGCAAGGAAGACTAGTTTATAGTTATTTTCTATGTGAATTCTATCATATTTGGAGGAACAAAGCATAAATATTTGAAATAGTTTACTAACTAATTGAAATTAGTATTTTAAATGTCTATCATTAGTGAAAAATATAATTTCTAGGTCTATAAGTGATACAAATTAAGGAATAAACCTTCATATCTTCGGAAGTGTACACCCTATAGATTCTAAATAAGTTCAATATGCATGATTATAAACAAATGTAAACTCTTATTAATTTTAGAAAAAAACCATGGGTAGAATGATGATTGGAAATCTATGGATCCCACTTTATATTGATGGATTACTGGAATATTACTTTATTTTATTTCAATATAAATATATCCTACCTTTGAAACATTTTTAACAACTAATTTCTAGTGTAATATAAAGGAAGAGCATCTCATATTTGTTAAATGAGTCATGAGATACAACCAATACACTCCCAATTTTTTTATTTAATGAAATACACTATTACTTGTTTCCCTCATTTAATAATATATATTGAGAACGGGATTCGGTGGACCATATGTCTATTAATTATTGTGTATTATTTATTGATAAAAAATATATTGTTTTGTTAACTGATAAACAAGAAATAGATTTTCTAACTACAACAAAAGATGAATATATTTTATTTTCCAAGGATAAAACTCAACTCATTTAGATGAAGTAATAATTAAAATATAGTATAGAATAAGTTAAACAATTAATGGTGATATTTTTCTATAAGAAAATGTGATTAGGAACAAAAAAAATTTGGTAAATCACTCTCTTACCGAGAATATTAAGATCAAATGTCACATGACTAAAGAAAAATTGGAGAAATGAGTGATCATAATAGAGCATGTTAAAAATTATGGGAAAGTGGTTGATATCATGACTAAGTCATTGGTCACCACCATGTTTGAGAATCATCAGTATAACATACCCCTATCTATATACCATTAACTGTTTCTAAAAAAGTTTGATGGGATTCATGACTAAGGAGGGGATACAATGAATTGGTTATATTTCTTTTGAAAACATATCATTTGACCCTTTATGTTTCAGATTATTTCCAAATGTAGAGAAAAATTTGTGAAAATACGGGGAACAATGTAAAATAGGAAGATATATGTTTCCTTATAACAAGTGGAAAAATATTGCAACTTTTTAATTAAGGGTGAGTAAATGGTATGAGGATAGGAGGAGTTATAAAAAAGGATTGAAACAAGGACATGAGGCTTGACACAAGGCATGAGATACACTCTTAAAGACTTATTTTTTATACCATGATTTTCTCATATAGATTTAGAGTGATGAATGAGTTATTCTAATTCAATCTGATAATTTTGAAACATTAATTTTACATAGGAGTTCCAATAAACCAATAGGAAAAGAATATTGTAACCAAGGTTATTTGGGATAGTTTTTGTCATGAACCATCTCGAGAAGCCATCTGACCTGATATCCAACCAAGATATAGACATAGCCCGCTCGATGATCCTAATCCCTATGGGATGGAATCTAGAGTCGGGAAACATAATAATCAAGATGGAAACAATTTTTTCAGAATATACTAGGGTAAAATAAATCAACTAACAAACTGATATTGTAGTAATAATTAACAATTGATCACAAATAAATACACAAGTTGATCCAGATTCAAATACAACTGAATATAGTTGAGACTAAAACAAAACCAAATCAAACTGCCACAAAAAGGATCTCCATGTGACCTCATGTTCCCCGATGTACAAAAAACCAACCCACTATAAGACAAACCTACACCAGCAATTTTCACTCAAACCAGAAATTTGTACCTAAAAAATAGATCAGGTCTACTGACACTGAATAATACAAGTAGGGTGTGAGCTTAAACTGATTAATATGGAATCACCATAGTGTCAGTGCATTTCCTTTCTCAAAATATTCCAGCAAAACTGGTTTGAAGTACACACATGAAAATAGAATTTCTCATTTTAATTAAAAAAACAAATCATTCCCATTTTCAAAAACACACACACACCACATCACTATTTTCAAAATGGATGACCATTTTATAACCAAAATGCAGAACAAAATCCAAAAATAATGACACCAATCTATGTTGAAAATAAAAACATATTATAAAGAAGAAACTAAGTAAACATATAATATAAATAATAAAATGTAGATAAAAACCATTGGGACATCCTAAACATCTCTAGAGCGATCCCAAGATGAACTCAGATTAGACTCACCTTCCGACATACGAGAGATCTCTATAGTCCATAAACAACTGGCCATGCTAAACAAACCAATCCAGTAGAACGTCCCACTAAACCCTATTAAGTAAAGGATACGCCAACCATTCTAATCAGGGTTTAAAATCAACCATGACTTGACCTTATAAAATATGCCCATAAACTGCATGGAAATAGTATACTATGTAAGTAAAAGGACCATGCATGAGTGACTCATCTTACCTACCAAAACAAAAATTTCCTACCCCGAACACTAACACCACCAATACAATAACCCATATAGGGAAATCATTCTTAGGGGTTCCCTACATACAAGAATTACCAACTAAGCCATCATATCACATGATCTTTTAAATCATTTCCCAAAACATCCATAGATTCCAATCGATCAATTATTCTTCCAAAACCACAAACTATTTACAAAATATTATAATATTCCAATCAGGCCTTACATCATGTCTATTTCATGTAAAACTATAAATAATTTCTAAACCATTTCTAAAATGATATGAAACACTATTTTCTGATAAAAAAATTTAAATGAGGCTTTACCTTCTAAGCCCAATTCCATTCGAATCTACTATGAAAACACAAAGTACACATAAATATTACATATGAGATTTACTAATATTTAGAAACCATCCATCCTTTCTAAAGTGAAAATATTTCCATAATATTGAACATGGAATTCAAAACAACATTCAAAACACACTAAGACCGTGAACCATTTATGAAAACATGTTGGATTAAATTGAATTTAGAGAAGGATGAGGATTATAGGTTAAGGGTTTTGGAAACTAGGTTTTGTTGTTAAAATTACTTGTCCAATACCATTATCATTTATGTAACCAACCGTGTGTGTACCTGTGCATACATGGATGATCCCACATTTAATAGAACTAGTAATGTATTCATAATATCAAACAAAATCCACCTTTAAAGAAAAAAATCTTGTTTTTGAACTAAACCCAATACTTGCACACAATCATAAAATAATAATTAAGTATTTCAAAATTGAAAGAACCTTTACCAATATTTCCCTACAATCATAAAGCCATAAATAGGAATAAAAAATCACAAATAAAGGGAAAATTACAATTCCAATACATGTACTAAAATATAACAAGGCCAAATATTTCCACAGGAGTTCAATTTAATTTTTATGAAGCAATATGCCTTTCATCAAACATCTTTCATGCATTTCAATATAGGAAGAAATGAAGAAAACCTTTTAAAATCCCTTTCACACTAAGTTACCTCAATAAAAACACCAAATCAATTTGTGCAACACCCCATAAGAGATACTACAACATTTTTAGGGCACTCAATTGAAGATCAAGCATAAATAGCATATTATAAAAAAGAAAACAATGGAAACACATAACTCAATGGAGTGCATATGTGAAAAAACACTAGGAAAATGGATATGATAGACTGATACAATATCCACATATCTTATAATCCATGAAATTGAATCAAAAACAAACCCCAACACCTAGGGATGGACCAAAAGAGAATCCCCACCAATAAAACCCAATAAATCCAAAGGGGAGAATATGTATAGGAGAAAATTGACCAAAAACCCTTAAAATGTCCCTTATAACATTAAAGATACATCCATGTATTAGAATTATCCTTGGAAAGGGGGGTTTTGGATCCCCTTCATGCACCCAAAAAACCCAAGAGGGAGGGGATCGATTTGGTGTAAAAGGAGGGGAGGGTAGATTAGAGAGATCTATATTTTTAATGTACTAAAAACATCGCATGATTTAGACACAAAGTTTACAAAACCCTGAATCTACGGTGAACAAGCTAATGTAATGGAAGGGAGCCCCATTTGGGCTGGTTTCAGGGTTATCAAATAGTACACTGACTGCGATGAATTCCTATATCATGTTATTGAACCAAATCGCATGGTTTCCCCATGATTTCTCAATCCATGAACAACCCATGTGCCTCACTACTGGACACCCAAAACAGGTCACACATTTACCAAGGTAGGGGTTCAATGTTTCCCTAACCAAACATTGAATATAAGGACTTGAAAAAAACTCAACCAAGACTTCAAAAAGTTGAAAAATTAAATTGCGCATCAACCCAATCCTCAACTGAAAGAACCAAGATTACGAAATGAATAAAATAAAGGGATTACAATGGTCGGGGTGTGACAATTTTCCCAACCAAAAACAATTTATTCATTTATGAAGTCACCCAACCTAAAGATAAACGAAACATGATTCCATTCTAGATCAAAATATGAAGTAAACAAAAACTTTTTGGTAACCATTCACATCACAAGTTACACCAGACTGATCTAGATTAAACCACAAAAAAATGGATAATAGGAGAACATGAGAAGGTTCTCCCCCAAAAGGAATAAACTATAACCTCCATAGAATGTGGTAAATAAAAACTCTATCTAATAAAATTGTACACATTAACCATGAAAACACCTCACCATAACTGAGAACTTCCATCATGAAGTCATCCATATTCTTTGCACATGCTAGACAATACTACTACAAAAAAAAAAGAAAATACCCACACAAATTGAATCACCGACACTAGGGGAATCCCATGAAAGGAAATAAAACCAAATAGTTAACTAGAACCACTCATACCAAATAGTGAACCAGAACCACCATCCACCAATTCCCAAAAACACAAGAATCTCCAAAGTGGTACTACTAAAATCGAAACCAACCCACGTAAGGGCTAAATACTCTAAAATAAAAACAAATTATTCAAAGAAACACATTCAGATAAACATAACTATTCATATTATGATGGAACAAGTACATTAACCATTTAAAATGAATATATGAACTTACAAAAATAGTGGGAATGAAGACTGGTAAACTTCAAACTTCTCCACCAAATAATTGGAGGCAAGTCTAGGACAAGGTTATTCATTCCCATGACAAATTATGATGGTGTGTGAGCTTTACTCCAAGGCATGTGGTTGGCTCCCAAATGTCTGAATAATCTACTTCCTTTCATTTAAGTGAAGACACCATATATTAGAGGCTTTCTCTTGGGGAAACACTTCCTAAAAAAATTCTCTAGATGTCCTAAATGGCCACAATGATGGAATCTATTTGGAGGATTGGGACATGATGTATTTGAATGCTGGAACCAAAAATAAAGGAAACACATGAGAAATGGTCTAATGAATAAGAATCCAACACCAATAAGGGAAACTATTCAAAAATAGGACCCTATGGAATACACACCATAGTAGATGGGGAAGCTTCAAGAGCAACAAGAGACCCCAAATTACCAAATACCAATGCTCTAGAAGCCAACTCAGCTAAAAAATATTCATCCACCAAAATTCTCCAAATGAAGATCCTTGGTGGATAGGAATAACTCCTTGATCTATGGATGGAGACCAAAAATGAAAAGATAATCCTGCAATAGATACTATGACACCACCTCTAAAGAAAAGAGAACTAGATCCCAGATGTGTTCTACACAGGCCTTCACCATCTGTTGTACTTTATGAATACTCATAAGCTTTTCAATATTCTTCTTATTCACCTCCTCATGAAAAAAATATCAGACAAAGATGAACTTAAAAACATCAAATGTCATCTAAAATTGCATCATGGATGGAGTGAACAACTTCCATTAAATAAAAAATGTACCTTCAAACCATCCCAGAATATCATAGAATCTAAAAAATTTAAGAGTTCCCAATTATATGAAGACACTCTCCACTTACAAAAGTCACTCCAATAATTCTATTGGACCTAGATAACCATGATATATAGGAAAAAATTTAGAAGAATTAGAAATTGGGCATGAATCATTTGAAACTTTATAAACCTTTTTGAGTTTCATATTCTGAATGACATGAAGAACTCAACACAAAAACCAACATAAAACCAAAAATAATAAAAAAACACCATGAGACAAAAAATAGGCTCAAAATCCAAACACATACAAACAGAACCAAAATTCTATTTTAAATAACCAAAATTTTTCATTTTAATTTCCAAACCCCCTTCTTTCATGGCTACTATATAAAAAGAGAGAAAATTTTCCAAAATCCAAACCCACAATCGAAAACAAATTCCAATTTAGAAAAACCAATTTATACTATTTATCTAAAATAATCACCGATGGAATCCTAATAACTATCACATATATTTCTATCCATTTCCATCCACATTTACCAATACACATTTTCCACACATACCCACGCATATTTAAACTTTCACAAGGATTACTAAGGGTCATCCTTACCATTTCATTATCAACACCCAAGAATTTACTAAATTTTTAATAAAGAAGCCTTTTTAATACCCATTTTCCAATTTCAAAACCTCTTGAAAGAAATCATTTCGATTTTAAAAACTGTTTCATTTCAAAATATTACTCACATCAACCGAGTGCAAATAAAATGACTCACACCAGACCATTGGAATAAGGAAATACTTTCCATTCTTTACCTAGTGATGTGGTTGTGGGTGATTCCCCATGTCATTATTAACAACTAAGAGGACCTTGAACCATGTACCCTAACTTAACTTGTGTCTTTAATCCATGTGAGATCAAAGCATGATACCATCTCACCTCCATCATCATCCTTCAATCCAAAATAAAGACAAAAGAATCAAATCCAAGACTACTCCTGGATACTAGAGGATCAGAATGAGAAAGAGTTAAAGATAATATTATTATACTTTCCTATCGAGTATTGATAGTACTACTCTTAAATCTACCTGACACCCCAAAAAATAGATCACCTCCATATGGTACCATTTTTTATAAACTAAGTCAGGATTCCATCCAAACTGACTTCCAAACATGTCCGAGAAAAGGCCCAATGGGTGTTCCCAATCCCCATGGGCTGGAAACTAGTTCCAGGAATGATACTAATACAAACATATTTTTTCCCCATAAACTGTAATGAAATAAATAAACTGAACAAACTATTCAGTCTACAATAACAAACACCTGATCACAAATATATATAAAAAGTGATCTAGATGAAAAAAATGAATAGATTTGAGACTAAAACAAAATCAAATCAAACCACCACTAACACGATCTTCATGTGACATCATGGCCACCACCATCCACAAAACCAACCTACTGTAAGTCCAACCTATTCCAACAATGAGAACTCAAATTAGAAACATTGACCTGCAAATTTTCTTGGGTATATCGACACCGAATGGAACAAGTAGGGAGTGAGTTTAAACAACGGAATCGGTAATCACCACAGAGTCAATGCATTTCCTTTCTAAAAAAAATACACAAACACAAGTTTGAAAACACATATAAAAATAGGTTCTCTCATTTTAATTAAACAAAAAAGGTTTTCTCTTTTTCAAAAAATCAAACACCAAATCATTACATTCAAAACAGATTACAATTTTATCACCAAAACCTAAACCAAAATCCAAAGATAGTGATACAAAGCTATGATGAAAATAATCATGCTGTATAAACAAGAATCCAAGTGCACACATAATATAAACAATCAGGTATATATAGTAACCATGGGAATTTCTCGAACATCTCTACAAAGATCCTTGGACATACTCAGATCAGACTCAGCTACCATCATACAGTGCAGTTCCATAGTTTATAGCCAACTAGATTCCCTAAACTGACTAATCGAGTGGCACGACCCACCAATCACTATAATGTGGGGGGTGCCAACCTATCTAATTAGGGTTAATAAGAAACCATCACTCGACCCTCTAAAAACATCCAAGAAACACATGGTAATAGTATACTATGTGTGTAGGAGTCCCTCACATGCATGAATCGCCTTATCTTCCATTACTATAGTTGCCTAAACCAAACACTGACACAACCTACCAGATAAACCACATAGTGATGTACTCCTTAGGGGTTCCCAACATACAAAAATTTCCCACCAGGACGTCATATCACACAATCTTTCAAATCATTTCTTAAAACATTCAAAGACGCTAATCGAGAATTTACGTTTCTAAAACCAAAACCTATTTCCAAAACAATATAAAGTACCATCCGAGCCTTACATCGAGTCTATTTCATGTAATATTATGATAAATTTACAAACCATTTCTAAAATCTATAAAACACCATATACAAATTTATAATTCCTAATGAGCCTTGACATTCTAAGCTAAAATCCATTCAATTCCATGATGAAAACACATAGTATACATAAATATGCCAAATGGGAATAACCTCCATTTAGAATCCGAACATCTTTCAAAAGTTCGAAATGGGACATAATTTTGAACATATCATTCAAAAACACATTTTTGTAAGGAAAATATAACTATATAAAAAATAAAAAGTTGGAACTGATACCATGTATGTTACAAGATATTAAGAACATATAGAGACTTTATATAGGGTTGAATTAAAGATAAAAAACCAACTAACAATTTTTTACCACTATGATGTGTTAGTTTACCTAAAGATATAATATCCCAAAAAATTAGTTTTAAAATTATAAAATTAGAACATATTATATTAATCAACACTTAGAAGTTAAAAAATATAGCAGATTGACAGCATAAAATATGATTATAAGACTAAAAATTCAGGGATTCTTACATATCAATATAAATAATTATAAATAGATATTATTTCCAAAAATTTTCTTATCAAGAGAACTATTCACTACTATCTTAATATGGAAATAAGTTCAGTAACTAGTCCTAGTGTATAAAAGATAGAAGTCATAATTTTCCCACTGAGAATTTCATTGGAAAGAAATATATAGTAAGAATATGTATACCTGATATCAATTTCAATATAAATTATTGATATAAAGTCCACAACATAAAAAGTATTACTTCACTCTTAAGAAGAAAATTGGATATTATTTTTGGTGAATCTCAATCAAAATGATTTGAAATAGAAGATTCCTCTCCTAAAATCTCATCAATAAAGATTAAATGAAGAAATGATCACTGGAAGAAAAATAAGAGATTTATCATGAATTAATCACACATGATATATCTTAGTAAATACATTGAAGAAAAATTTAGTCACATTTATATTAGGAAGTGAGATGATGCAGAACATTATGATGTCTCCCCAGTTATTTTTAAACTCACATCTATTATTTTTATGTGCCTCATATTTTTTTACAATTTATAGGAGATGAAGTAAGAAAATATATTTTGAGATCTTTAGGATTTGTTAAAAAGACAGTTCAATAATTTAAAATTATTCAATTGAATCATTTCGTGAATATTAATAATTTTTTAATAATTATTTGGATCATTTAATTCCAATGAATATAGAATTAGATGTCATATTTTCATAAAAAACAGAACTGATACAACTTCAAAGTAACTATAATTAATCATGGACATTGATTCATCAAAGAAATTTATTTGTAAAATATCATATTATGAAAATGACTAAAATATGGAATGATTGAGTTTGATTATTTTGTATAGGAAATACCCAAATTATACTCTTATCAAAAACATATTTATTTTTAGGTTTATTAGTTTTTTTTGAAAATATAATCATTTTCTTGTAGTTTTTTTATATCAAAAATTTTTATTAGGGTACCAAATTTCTATGACACCTAATGAGAAATGTACATATAGGAATATGAAGAGGTTAAATAATTTGTTTTCATTGAAACACTAAATAATACATGTGATATTAAATGTTTAGATCCACATATTGAAAAATCATGGTGGATTAATTTTAAAATGATACTTGTATCGACCATCTAAGTAAAAAAATCAATTATTAGGTTTTTTATGATGAATTTTTGAGGATCAATAGACGATTTTGTATTTAGGATACCTTTTAAGAGGTACCAACTAATATTTACAAAAATAGTTGAAAATAGGTACCCAATGGGTGGAAACTCAGTACCCTCTAGCCAGGTCACTGGCCAGGATATCCTTTGGGCACCCCTAGGTGCCCAATTTTCTGAGTATCTATAAGTGGTTTGCCTATAATTTTTAATGATAGAATTATATTTATTTTCATCTCTAAACATTTTTATAATTTCTTATTTACCTTCTATTTTTAATTACATATAGACATATAGGTTCATTCTTTATCATAATTTGGGTCTCAACTTCTTCCTCAACTTTCCCCTTTCTTCAAGGTGTATTCATTAGTGATCTTCACTTAAAATATAGGGCATTTATTATGTTTTGATCTCCAATTACAATGTATTATTTACTTTTCTAACTTCCTTATATAATTCTTGGGTATCTGGTATCTATTCCTAGTCACGGGATAATTCATTCAAAATCATGATGCCTCCTCCAAAAATTCATCAAGGAAATTCCGTAGGCTATCTACCATTCATTCATATAAATTTTTATTATTTTAATCATTTATGGAAGTTTGATTTATATTTCCTTTGTAAGTCATGAATATTTTTTTCAATTATAAACATTTAATATGGTATTAGTAAGTGGTGTGGACTAATAAAGTGATTCTTGGGTTGTTTTAATAATATGAGTACATTTATTTTTTCCATGCTGTTGAAGAATATTTTATATAGTTTCATGATATAAAAGAAATTATTCTCAATGATAATTTTATATGAACAATTATATTTTTTCAATGGGATCATTTTTCGTTATTTTATGAAAAACAGTTCTGATAAATTTCCATTGTGTTTTCTATTATAATGGTTGGTATTTTAATAATACCTTAAAAACATGATATTTTATTTATTTTTCATTGATATAGCAGTGTCATAACACATAATTTTTTTTCATTTTACTAAATCATATTACCTTAATTTGTCAGAAACATTAATTCATTTAAAAAATTGGTTGAAATTTAAATATTAGGTGAGTTGATACACAAAAACCATCTTAATGTTGCGTGTTAAGAGTCCCACCTTGTTGTTTTATTGTTAAATATATACAATATACTTATTTGAGTTCCAATCATAATATATAATAGAAATATCACATTAACACTTAAATTTTAATGATCTATATGAAAACAAACCACACATAACCTATGTTAATATGGTGCCTCAGTGGGGATTTGATGGCAGTTTTTATGAGTTTTGAATAATTGATTTAACAAAAAAATCTAAATTATTTTAATACTCAATTTAAATTGATACTTAATGACTGCCATGATTTTAATAAGTGGTTAGGGTAAGAGATATTTTATGAAAATACTCATCATGAAAATGGATTATTTATGAATATTTTATTACCTAGGTTCTTCTCTTTATTTTATTTTTTTATAGTTTTAAAGTAGCATACCAACAAATGTTTTCAAAGGAATTATACTTTTATATTTTGAAACATGGCAAGTTAAATTAAAATATGTTGGTCCAAGTGTAAATTTTAAATGATTAGTATGGAATGAGTTGTAAAGGGGGTCCTTTAAACTATACGGTAAGATTAAATAGTCCCTTATATGATTATAACTCCATCCATGTATTATGTACTTCCCTTTTTGACCTAAGAATTACTACTAGTAATCCCAATATAAGAAATGTATTTCGGTTTCATAGGGATAGAAATAGTTATTGTAAGTAATTACCCACCACCTTAATTGGAGATATATTAGTATTCATTTGGTTCTTGTATGTCATACACATGTGGTTTTATTAAAATGATAGTAACCAATTTTACCACTCTATATTTTATAAACTTGATTAACCAAAAGTCTTATCTTATATTATGTATTAATGGTTGTAATTCATGAAATATTTTATGTTTTTTAATATATTTATAATTTCTAAATGAAATTTATGATAGGAATGTCATTACCCTATTATTAAAATAAAGATAAATGATATAATTAGATACCATATTTTATACATGACTAATATTTTGATATATTGTGAGCATAATATATATGGAAATAAGGATAAGCAATCCCTAGAAAAACAAAATATCATTCAAATATCATACACACACTAGTACATTTTAAAGTAGGGTCACACCAAAGGGAAAGAGGGTGAGTGTCCAAAGTTCTCATTAACAACCTATATGATTGTAACATTGGGAATGAAGTGATGTACAAGAATGCATATGAAAGGTTATGGATGAAATAATAATGAGGGTTTAATATTTTTAGAACTAATATATTTGATGTATAAGGGGGAATGTATAAGGATTATTAGGAGTTAGTTTAACTTTGATAACCCATTGAAGATGTGATATTCAAGAAAAGTGATTCAACTCTTCAGGGAAACTATATCTCTATAAATGATTATATCCTCTATCAAGAATAATAATACAACTAAATTTTATCATGATATCTATCAAGACTGAATATTCATAATTTAATGATAAAATGTGGTGATCAAGAGTCATTCTACAATATCCCCAAACCTAAAATTCAAGATCCAATTTTAAAAACACAATCTTTACCATTCAGGTTCTGATACCAATAAATGTTAAACAATTTTCTCCATCCAAACATATAACATGAGGAAGAAATATTAGATCACATAAATACACATGATCCTTTCTAGTCTTAGAGTTTTAGAGAATCACTAAAACTTTTTCAATGTGTACATTTGAAAATAGTATATAATTTTACCACAAATAGGTACTTTATCAAGAAATTCTTCCTTCGTTTAAGGGAACTTACATATCTAGAACTATGAATTCATTATCAATTCAAATATTCATTAAAACCCTATCAATTTTTTTAAAACTAGGTATGAGAACAAAAACCTTATTAATGGTGATATAAAATGAAATAAATAAATATGCGAGTTCATTAAAACTTATACAAGATTATTCTATTCAAAATTTATCTTTGGGCTCAAAATAAACACTTTATTTCACAAAAACTAAAATTTTCTGTCCAAAAAAATTCATAAAACATTACACAGTAAATCTTAAATGAAAAAATAAAATTTATAAAGTTTCCTTCACAATAATTAAAATAGGATGATTTTTTTAAGAAAAAGTTATACATTTAACCATTTTGAAGTCTCATAAACATTCCATTAAAAATAAGTTACTGAGTGGTCACATGGGAGAATAAGATATAGAACATGGTCTCATAAGATCAAGACAATATAGAAAAGATATTAAAAATATAATATATTACATAATAATAACTCAATTATAACTACCAAGGCAATATGACATGGTAGACCTATACTCATCGAAGATTAGGATAACTCTCTTATCCCAAACATAGTGTCTCATGAGACAAAATCTTTACTGAAAGCATTAGAGAGCTATTCGGGTGAACCCATTATAAAATTTTCAGGATTGGTTTTTCAAAAAAAGGGAAATAAACCATAAGGCATAAATATAGTAATTATCCATGGAATGAAAAGAATTAGATAATGTTACCTAAAATAGTATCAACAGATACTTATTAAATAATTTCTATTAGAAATGAACATAAGGAATGTATTATCCCATTAAATTAAGGTAGAATAACATAGGTAAATATGTGAGAGAAATATATTTATAATTTAAAAAAATTACTCAACATCAAGGTGATAGATAATGTGAGTTATAATAATAAAGGTCACGACTTGAAGTAAAAGGGTTGTCCAGAGATATCCCTTACAACCATAAATTTTTTTTTACAGATATCAAAATATACATTACCTTTGATATAATTTTTGATAACACCCCAAAAGATTTAAGGGGGTTATTATTCAATGAACAAAGGAATCTCATAAATAAATCCAAATACAAATAATGGGTTCATCAGTTGAAAAATTCATTGATGGTGTATACAAAAAAATAAAACATTCTATTTGTCTTTTATAATGAATGGAAAGAAATTAAGTATAAAGTTCATAAAAATATTGCATTCAAAAGTATTTGAAACAAATTCAAAATGGATAAATTAATTTATATTTGTATAAATAAATTAATAAAATACTTTTCAGACCCAAATTTTTGTTTTCATTATTTCTTTTGTGGTTTATCTTTTGGATCTTCGTATTTTCCATGAGTTCCAAGTGTAATGGGTTTAATATTTTGTAGTGATCCTTTATTTAATCTTGGTCCAGTGTTTAGTTCTTAATTTTCCTTGGGATTTCTTGGTAAAAAGTGTATTTTTTGAACTTGGAAGTAGGTGGAAGATTTTTGGAACATAGTTAAAGGAAACCATACAGCTTAGCCTTGGAAATTGTGTGGAAAAATGATTGGTGTCTGAGGCTTTCCACACAGCTTTCCGATTATTTTTAAAACCATGTGACAAGTACGCAGGAAGGATATGTCTCTTGGAAGAATAACTTTTCATATTTGGCACCTGGTTTATCAAGTAGTGTGCCCAAATTGTTCAAGTTCCCATTGTGTGTCCAGTGAGGGGAGCACGGTTGGGTAAACCATTCGGCCTAACTATAAAATATGCCTATTTAACTATAATTGTAAAATTACAATTATAAACTCTGTATAGTTTATCCAAAAAATTCCCCATTGTCCCCCCTCTGTGATCATGTTACCCTATGTGGCCTCCTCCCCACTTCTCCAAGGATCCCCTCCTCTCTATTTGAGTTGGTGGACTAGAACCAACTACTTTGTACTTTATTAATTAATAAATACCTTATCACAAATTGATTTTTCTTCTACGTGACAATGCATGTGATAATTTCCTAAGGATAACTATTTCATTAAAGGGTTATAGAGGATCCCTGAAATGATGAAAACCCGAAAATTACATAACACCATTATTTAATATATGTTATATGGATAGATAATGTTATTTGAGGGTAACAAATTTATAGGCCATTTGGGGCAAGGAATCATAAAACATTGAGGCACCTTCTCATGGTGTTCACCCCTGGTAATATCGAGGAGAATATTATGAGAACGAGACCTTCTAGTAGAAAATCCACATTTCATAGTGCCCTTGGATGTTTCCATCCGTAGATGTGTGTATTGGTCCATAGACATTAAGATTAGTATTAATGGTTATTTTAACATGCACACATAGATGTATTGATGAAAACTATGACAACAAACTATTCACATTGAGGTAGGATATGTTGGTACATCACGAGTAATACTGCATTAATAGATAATGCGAGAATGGATTTGTCCCTTATGGTCCTTAATAGAAGTATATATCTTAGGACCTTGGATGGAATTTATATAGCCTAAATAAAACAGTGTCCATGGTAAGGAATGGGTGAGTTCAATTATGGGATGTGAAAGAAAAAATAATCGAGCATATGGGTTAATTGAACTAGAATGATACCCACTTGATTCGAGATATCGAGACAAAGGGATTAAATTACACAGTAAGAGTTTGTAGGAGGTGACATTTCATTGCGGCATAAAATTCTTTCTCTATGGTTTCCATGGAATTTTGCTAGATGCTAACCTTGGACTTCAGGAAAGATCTACCTAATGCCACTGAGAAAGAGGCATAGAGGGTCACACACTATTTGTGTCTAAGTATATCAGTTAAATATTAATTTAACAAGTTGAATAAAGATTATTCTTGATTGTGCTTTAATAATTATTCAAGGATTCCCCATCATATTTATTTCGGCACTATTTATTTGATAGAATATATTATGGGTGAAATAATATATTTATTAGCGATTAATGCAGTGATATTTATTTTAGAAATTAATATCCATTATTTAAGGTCTAATAAATGTGGTGGAGGAAATAATGGAAAATGGAGAAACAAAAGTACACGACGTGTATATTAAATATACACACCATGTATTTTTTAAGGAATTTCAGAGAAATAAAATTATATATTTAATTAAATAATATTAGGCGTAGTTCACCAGCTGCATGTCAATTAATAATAATTGTAAACTGTTATTATTAGACATCTGGTATTATAATGAATTAAATGAAATGAATAAATACTATTGGGTAATTAATTAATTTTATTATTCTATGTAATTAAAATAACAATTATATAATTATCGTAAGCCTAGAAATTTTTTTGGGGTTTGTGGACAATGGATTTTGAAAAGCACTCAAGATAAGAGATAGTTTTTCCACCAAGAAAGCTCTAAATCTATGAGAGAGAGATCTACCTATACCAGATCTAGGTGATCAAAGGAGGACATCGCAAGTGAAGGATATTTTGCGATAGCACTCAGAGATCCCTTCAACGACATCTAGAGATACATCGAGCACATGTGGTACACTGCTAGTGGAATCCTACACTTGAATTTTATGACACAATGATGAATCACATCACATTTGGCTAGAAACATCAATGGATAGAGAATTCCATCAAGAAAATTCTTTTATTGTAATTAAATTAATTATAAACAACATATGATGATCCTTTCTATGGTTTCAAAACACCCTTTCTTTTCTTCCATTCTTCATTCTATTCCGAAGATCCGACATTTTATGATCGTGACAGATCTCAGATTGATCGTTGTCAACAAAAAAATAAAAGTTGCGTATACCCACCAACGCGCTTCTATTACACCCAGAGCCTACAAGTGGTTTTAGAGGGATCATATCATTGATTATAATTATTTTTATTTCCATTGGTAATTTATGAATTTAAAATTTTAGTTGTTTCAATTCAAGTTAATCGTTCTATAAATCTGAATCTCGAGATATGTTCCTCCTCTCTCATTTCTCTTTCACCTTAGAGAAACAAATTTTTCTTTTAATTTTTATTAAAATAAAATAGAAGATCTCATCTGAATGTTCCAAAAATTCCTTACCATACATCACCAGAATAAACAGTGTGTATTCTACAGTACGTGTCGTGTAGTCTAGGTTAAATGCATCGGACTGGTTCGCCAAATTTGTCCATGTGTTGGAGTATTTATATGTCCTCAATGACACCGTGTTTGACCATGAATAGCTCGCACATAGTTTCCAGATTATATGTTGTGTGCTCCACTGAACATGGAGTTTAGTCCCTTTGGGTTAGGGTTGGACCGTGTACCCCAGACACGACTTGCCTGGCTGGAAACCATGTAACAGAGATACTACACGGGATGTGTCCCACTAAACACGCTGTGTACTCCAGATAATTTTGAAGTATATCTACACTCCATGTCCCCAGGCATATACTTCAGATGGATGATGAACAAAAGTACATATCTTATAGTCGGAACTACATGTTGTGTACTCATACATGTTACCTAGATTTATTAAAATTTATTATTATATTATAAAATCCCTTGAGACGTGTACCACAGTTCCTGCGTAAAGTTTTGTCACAACATGTGATTGGTGTTATATATTTGTTTGTTTAATTTTACTTCTGTGTAATGTTCATTTTTATTCATTGGGTTATTATGAATGGGAATTCACCGGGCTTCCTCCAAGGTACAAGTTATGTACAAATATTATTTTAAATGAATTAATTTGTTTAAAATTAATATGGATGAGAATCTCAAGGAAATTCCAAAATAGGTTTAATATAAAAGGATTGATTAATTAAAGATAATAAATAATTCAATTGTGATTTATCATAAACAATAAATATTAAAGGATTTAATGACAATTTTATTTATTTGTAAATATTTTTTCATGTTTGGGTTATCATGAGCTAGACCAAGACCTTTATATGTGAATGGTTTATTTTAATTTATTTATTTAAGTTAAATTTGTTTGCTGGTGAGCATTCTCCTCAATAATATATAGGGCCTGCATTCCCAAGCCTTATTTTATGGAAAACCCTATTTTACCCCTCTCCGGTGTGTGAGAAAAATGCATATGTAATGGATGGAGCTCCCAAGCTAGTGGAGGAAGATCAAGTTAGGAGCCAAGGTGAAACCAATCCAAGTAGATACAAAGGTGGACAGGTAGAAAACTACAAACAAAAACACAAAAGGTTCTAGTTTTTTCTTCCCTATGTCTTAGGTTAGTTTATCAATTACTTGATAAGGAAACCAATAGAACAAGCTCCTTATCAGACCATTTATTTTATTTCTACCAGTTTCATGGTTTCTGTATTTTGGGTCTGTTGTCACGATCAAAAAATTAATGAATTAAACAAGCAAGCAAGATGGTACTAAAATAAGACCAGATTATGCGTAAATATTAACTTAGACATGGTTAATAACTTATGTATATCCCACATAATATTAACAATAATGTAACCAAAGATAATAAAATGGAAATTTATGTATAAGGATAAAATCCCTTAAAGAAATATTAAGTCGGTATAAGCCTTCCATAATCTTGGTTAGAATTGAACTATAGTTCAAAGTGCTTGACAAACCCTAGTTGGGGTGCTTTCAATTATCACGGAATTATAATTCAAGGTTTTGAGTTGAATTGACTTGGTTAACATCAATGGTTGATTGCCACAACAAGACTTGGTGTGACCAAGAGGCAAAGGTTGAGGAAATCCAAAATAAATTGATTTTAGGATTGGGGAGTCCACTTAGCGGATCAAGGAGCTGTGAGTTAATATAGTTGGCATTTGGAATGCCTACCTAAAACCCTTCAAGTTTCCTGACCAACCATATTTGGAGGAATACAATGGGGAATATGGATACATGCCAATAGAATATTCAGGAAACAGAATATTCTAACATCAATGGAGAGGGCTATTATATTTCGATAAAATAGTGGGAGACTAATAAGTATTAATTAATTTATTTTTCTCATTTTTATCATAATAAAGTACTAAAACTTTTCTCATATTAATTTTTAGAAAGGGAATGAAAAATGACTTCAAACATATCCTTTCAAACCATACTCATGAAGGAAAACCTTCTCATCGACACCAATTTCCAAGAATGGTATAGGCGTTTATGAATCATCCTTTTCCATAAGAGAAAATTTTATGTTCTGGAAAAGCCTATTCTAGTGGCACCTAGAAAAGAGGCCTTTAATAAAGAAATATCTATCTGTATGAAACATATGGATGATTCCACTGATGTACCATTTTTCATGTTATCAACCATGTCTAATGAGCTCTTGAAGCAACATGAAAACATGGACGCGTATAGCATGCTGTATCACCTTAAGGATCTCTATCAAGAGAAGGTGATATAGGAGAGATATGAGATCTCCAACACTTTGATTACAACTAGTCGTTGAGAGTCTTCACCAGATGAACCTTATGTAATCAAGGTAATTGGCTACATTAAATGCATGGACATCTTCATGATTAAGTTCCTGGATGAGTTAAGTACAGATCTCATCCTATTGTCATGGCCTAAGACCTTATCTAGATTTATTGTCAACTATAACGTTATAAATAATGAAAAGAGTATATTATAACTTCTGACCGTAATTATTTAGGTCGATAAGGACTTGAGGCATGATAAACACGTAATCATTATGGTGAATTAGAAAAGGAAGGACAAGGAAAAGGGGCCAAGGAATTATAAACAGTCTGAAGCCCCTGATCACCATCCCTCCATGAAGGGGAAGATCCATATGTAGGGTATGGAATGCGAGGATATATATTTCTCATGTGGAAAGTAGGGCCACTGGATGTGGAACTGCACCTAGAATCATGGGGGTACTAAAGGTGTGTTTGTTATCAAGTATAATCATTCCATTTCTACACATAGGGTATGAGATATAGCTTGTGAGGCTTACATATATATTCAAATAAATGAATCAAGTAGGCTTAAAAGGATTTCTATAGGAGATGTGGATCTTTGAGCTACCAATGGCGCGAGGCTGGCTGCATTAGCCATTGGAAATTACCACCTCTCATTTCCAACTAGGATGATTTTTGTTTTACATAACTGTTATTATGTTCCCAATGTTACCAAGAACATAATTTTTGTATCATGTTTTGATATGGAGGGATTTATTTTCAATTTTGGAGATAAGGGATTATTCTTTTATAAGAACAATGTATGTTATTGTATGGTGCATTTAAATAATGGTTTGAATGTATTAAATTATGGAAACTAAGTATTGGAAATCGCTAACGAAGCAAATTCACAAGACTCATACATCACCCAGATGTGGAATCACCGTCTTGGTCATGTAAATGAGAAGTGCTTGACAAAACTCAGCTAAGATGTCTATTTAGATTCAACTAATCTAAATCCACTTGATAGATGTCACACTTGTTTACAAGGTAAAATGTCCAAGTCGCCTTTTAGTGGATAGGGAGAAAGGGCCAAAGAGCATCTTGGATTGGTACACACGGATGTGTGTGGACCATTTCTAGTAGAAGCTAGAGGTGGATATTCTTACTTCATTACATTAACAGATGATTTGAGTATATTTGACTATGTCTACTTAATTAGGTATAATTCAGAGTCCTTAGAGAAATTTATGGATTTCGAGAAATAAGCAGAGAATCAGTTTGGTAAGAAGATAAAGAACCTTTGATCGGATTGAGGTGGAGAATATCTCAACCAAGAGTTCATCAATATTCTAAAGAATTCTTGGATTTTATCTCGTCTCACTACTCTTTATACACCACAATGGAATAAATTTAATGAAAGGAGGAACCACACCTAGTTGGATATGGTTAAGTCGATGATGAGTCATGCAGATCATCCATTATCCTTTCGTGGATATTCATTGCAAAATGCAACATACACATTAAACTGAGTACTAACTAAGGGGGAAAATCTAATTCCCTATGAGTTTTGGAACGGAAATAAACCCATTTTGTTGCACAATTGTGTTTGGGGATGTGAGGCATTTCTTAATGCCTTCATAGGAAAAAACTATCCCCCGGGGCACGGGGTGTATCATTATAGGAAATACTAAGAAAATGAAATGATATTACCTATATAACCCTTTAGAGAAGAAAGTTGTTGTCGCCAGACAAGCCATATTTCTTGAGAGGGAAAACATACTCAAAAATGATAGTGGGAGAAATATTGACTTCAACAAAGTTGATACTCAAGATACACAGGAGTTGGTACAGGAAAAAGTTCCATATATCCCCATGGAAGAGGTTCCAGAAACACAAGTACTACATAGGAGCTCAGGTGAGGTAAGGGAACCAGCGAGATTTGGTTTCTTAGTCACTGAGGATGGTGAATCATTAATATTTGAAAATGATGAACCTCTCTCATACAAGGAAGAATTAAAATGATCAGATGATGTAAGATGGTTTGAAGCAATGAATTCTCAGATGGATTCCATGCATCATAACCAAGTGTTGGTTGTGGTTGATGAGATAGTTGATGTAAAGCATGTTGGATGCAAATGGATATTCAAGAAAAAACTGGACATAGAAGGTCAAGTTAGAACCAATAATTCAAGGCTAATGGCTAAAATATTCAGACAACATCAAGGATTTGACTATGTTGAAACATTATCGCCGGTTTCCATGTTTAAATCCATTAGAATCATACTTTACAAAGAATCCTAACATGACTATGAGATTTGGAAAATGGATGTCAAAACAGAATTCCATAATGGGAACCCTCAAGAAGTTGTCAATATGACACAACCAGAAGTGTTTGTGACACTAGGTAAAGACAAACATGTTTTCAAATTGAAGAAATCCATTTAGGGATTAAAGTAATCATCTAGGACCTGGAACATTCAATTCGATGAAGCCGTAAACGAATTTGGTTTCATTAAGACTGAATGTGAGCCATGTGTTTATAATCAGTTTAATGGGAATACGGTTAGTATCCTAGTAGTATATGTTGAGGACATATTTCTTATTGGAAACAATGTACTTGTCATATAGTCAGTAAAGGACTAGTTGAACAAGTGTTTCTCTATGAAGGACTTGGGTGAACCTGCCAACATTCTAGGGATCAAGATCATTCGTGATAGATCCAATAGGCTTCTTGAACTACGGCATGGAAAACATCTTTCTAAGAAAATGTGTCCTCAGACACAATAGGAGAAAGATATAATGAGTAATATCACATACTCTTAGGCTACAGGATTAATCATGTATGCCCTATTATGTACCTGGCTTGATGTTACCTCTGAACTGAGCTTGATAGGAAGATATCAAGCAGATCCCGGAGAACAACATTGGACTATTATTAAGAATATACTTATGTATTTGAGAAGAACTAAGGATAGGTTATTGGTGTATAGAGGAGACAAATATCTATTCCACATAGGCTATGTTGATGATGGTTTTCAAACCAATCAGAACGATCTGAAGTCGCAATCTGGATATGTTTTCTATCTCAATAGAGGATCTGTGAGTTGGAAGAGTTCAATGAAACCAGATGTTGTCGATACTACAGTGGAGTCCAAATATATAGCGACTTCTAGTGTAGCCATGGAAGGCGTCTGGATTCGAATCTTTTTCCAGGATCTTGATGTGGTGTGTAGCAGTAAAGATCCAATGACATTGTATTTTGATTATACAGCAGCGGTGGATCTTGCAAAAGAAACAAGCACACATAAACAGAAAAATCACATACTCTGAAAGTTTCAACTCTTGTGGGAGTAATATCAAAGGGCTGAAGTTTCAGTGCGAAGATTGTACACAGAAGAGTGCGTGGTAGACCCAATGACTAAAGGCCTATCTTAGCAGAACCATGAATATCAAGTGAGAGCCAAAGGGTTAAATGTTATTAGCAGTTGGCTTTTGTCCAAGTGGGAGTCTATTGGATTTGGTGTCCTAGAACCAAGTGCTTTGTACTTTATTATTTTATAAACAACTTATCACATTTTGATTGTTTTCTGTGTGACAATGCATGTGATAATGTCATAAGGATAACTATTTCATTAATAGGTCCTAGTAGATCCCCACTATGATGAGAACCTGGAAATGGCATAACACTGTTCATGAATATATGTTCTATGGCCGGATGATGTTATTTGAGGGACACTAATAATACATGCCATAAGAAGTGTGGACTCATAAAACATTGAGGCACCTTCTCCTAGTGTGTGCCCTTGGTAATATCTAGGATGATATTTTGAAAATGAGACCCACCAGTTGGAACTCCAAATTTCATAGTGTCATTGGATGTTCCTATCATTCATACACGTGTATTGGTCCTTATACTTTAATATTATTATTAATGGGTATTAAAACTCACACAGTTAGATGTATTGATGAAAATTTTGATGACACACTGTTCGCAGGGAGGTTTTATATGTTGGGTGTGTCACGAGTAATACTACATTTAATAGATAATGTGAGAAAGGATTTTTCCCTTATGTTCCATAATAGAAGTATATATCTTATCCCCTTTGATGGAATTCATATAGCCTAAATAAATCCATATCCATGGTAATGAATGGGTGAGTTCAATTCCGGGAAGTCAAATAAATAATAATCAAGAACATGGGTTGATGACACTAGAATGAAACCTACTTGATTCGAGATATAGAGAAAAAGGGATTACACTACACGGTAAGAATTCGTAGGAGGTGACACGTCATTGTGGTGTTAAATTCTTTCTCTATTGGTTCCATGGCATGTTTCTAGATACTAACCTCGGACTTCATGCAGGCTCCACCTAATTCCACTATGAAAGAGGCCTAGAGGGTCACACACTAAGTGTGTCCAAGTATCTTAGTTAAATATTAATTTAACAAGTTGAATAAATATTATTCCTGATTGTGGTTTAAAAATTATTCATGGATGCCTGATGAAATTTATTTCGACACTAGTTATTCAAGAGAATATATTGTGGGAAAAATAATATATTTATTAGTGAGTAATGTAATGATATTTATTTGAGAAATAAAAAGCCATTATTTAAGGTCTACTAAATGTAGTGGTGGAAATAAAGGAAAATGTAAAATCAAAAGTACATGCTGTGTATATTAAATATAAATGTTGTGTATTTTTTTGGAATTTATGAGAAATAATATTATTTATTTAATTAAATAATATTAGGTGTAATTCGCTAGGGGAATTTCAAGTAATAATAACAATCTACTGTTATTATTAGACATGGGGTATTACAAATAATTAAATGAAATAAATATATTATTTCAGGTAATTAGTTCATTTTATTAATATATGTAATTAAAATCCCAATAATATAATTCTCATAAGGATATTCATTTTTTGGGGGTCGTGCACAACATATTTTGAAAAGAACTCAAGACAAGAGAGAATACCTTTTCCACCAAGAACACACTCAAGCTACAAGAGAGAGATCCACCTCCATCGGATCTAGGCGATCAAAGGCGGACATCGCAAATGAAGGATATTTCGTACTAGCACCTGAATATCCCGTTGGAGATATCTAGAGATATGTGGAGCACGTGGGGGTCACCACTATAGGAATACTACCCTTGTATTCTAGGACACAACTATGGATCACATCGGATCGTGATTGGAAACATCAACGAAGTGAGAATTCCATCAATGTAATTCTTGTCTTTTTATTAAAATAATTATTCCCAACATATGATGATCCTCTCTACAGTTTCAGGACTCCATTTATTTTATTTCATTCATCCTTCTATTCTAAAGATCTAGCATTTTATTATTGTGACAGATCTTAGATTGATCATTGTTAATGGAAAATTAATGTTGGTTACACACACCAAAAATCTTCTTCTGCGCTCAAAACCTACACTCTCCCATGGTGGGTATCTAATGTTTCTTCAAGTCTTTGGCCTATATTTCCTATGTATTCTCCTATCCTCTCCTCCCTCTTCTTTATCCTTCTATTTTTTCTTGATTTTCCCTTATTCAATGGTCCCTTGGATCTAGGGTTCTTGTTTCCATTTGATTAAGTTGAAGTTTTGGTGTTTAATGTTTCTTGGGATTTTTTATTTCTTCTTCAGACTCTTGTGAGGTGGTTTCAAGTGTGTGTTATTGAAGCACCATGATATTGAGGTAGGATTACCTTCACAATTTACCTTTAAATTAAATAATAATTGGTTTCATTCATTTCAAACATTTTTTAGGATTTAAAATGTGATGTGTGATCTTTGGAATAATTGTTTGATGAGAAATGATGTGGTTTTATTAATTATTTTTATATATATGGCATACATTGGTAATGATATGAAAACCATGTGTTTGATAAAGTACATGGTTTGATTTTTTACAAGACTCATTATTGTTAATGAATGAAATGGATTTGTAAAAAAATTTGTAATATATAAAATAAAAGATTAGATTTAGAAAATGGATTTCTAAATGGTTTTAACTTTAAAGTGGTGTGAGTACTTAAATGGGATTTTATAAATGATTGTGAGATGATAAATGTCATGTTTAAACCTCTTCGGAAGGTTGATTTGGTTTCTATGATAAAGGGTGGTTTTCATGAAGGATGATTGAGCCCCATTGAAACTTTTTTGAAGTTGGTGAAAATGGTTATAATCAAAAACCTCTATGGATAATCTGATTCCCTTGGTTATATTTAATGAATGGGATGTACTCACTATGGAATCCTCCAGATCCATTATATTGAATGAGTGGGATTTCATTCCTGGGGACTCCTCATAAACCATTTACTTTGAGCGGGATGGGATATCCTCAGTGTTGAATCCTTTGAGATCTATTTGTTTTAATGCAAGAGATATATCATTGGGGTGACTAGGGGTGATTCATTTTCTGTGAATTATTTATACATTATAGATGTGAATATGATTAGATTCCTCTTTGGAATAGGTTAGATTACCCCTTTACACTCTTGACATGGGAACCTAAAATAGAAAAAGAATTTTCTAAAAAATATTGACGAACATGTTAGTATTATGAACTATCTAGTGGCTTATAGAAGAACATATGAGTTTTTATTACTATTGGATAGTGCCCCTCATAAAGACCAGATACGGTGTGATCAAGCATGTGGGATAAATTTGATGTCATCAAGTTGGGAATTATTTTTAGGATGAGTCAATATATATTTTATATTCTAGATTATTTCATGAGTTCTTATATTATTATATGTCTAATATAATTTATTTGTATGTGACATATGATTGAGATGCTTGTTTCTTGGTTAATCTTGTGTAATTATTTTCATTTCCCATAGTATGTGATCATTATTAGTGTTCTCATGTGTTGTGTATTTCATCAGAAAGTAATGAGTTGGACTTAATGGTTTTTGGAAAATGTTTTGGAAATGTTTCAAACATTATTTTATTATTTTAAAATAAAAATATCTTTATCAATATTTGAAATGAAAATGGTTCCTCAAAAAAAATGTGTTTTTAATGGAGAAAGGGCAATGGACTGTATTTTTATACAAAGTTAAAAAAAAATTAGAAGATTAATTTTTTTATATTATATTTCAAACCATAAGTTTATGTTTATTTTATTTAAATAAAATTCATTTAGAATAGACTTGTTCTGGAATGCCTACTGAGTTTTAATACACACACTTATAGTTCTTTCTTGTTTTTAGCTTTTGGTGTATGGTTCATCTTGGTATCAATCACTGTGGACGATGGTTGGTCTTGGTATTGAAGATTGACCCTCATAGGAACATGGAGATATTGTGGTTGTTATGTTATGTTTGGTTTTGTTATTCAGTTATAATATTCTATGATTTTGTAATATGGTTTTCATTTTGGCTGTTTTATTTATATTGGACTGCTATGTTTATTTCCACTGTTTGTTTTTTTATATTTAAAGAAACCATTCCCATATCTCTATTGATCCCCATACAGTAGTTTCATGCCCATGAGGATCAGGAATGACTTTCAAGCCTTTCTATAAATCAGCTCAGGTGGCTGGTTCTGGGACATCTTGAGTTGGTTCATGATAATAGTTTTAAAAATATGGTCCTGGAAGATAAATATTTAAAAAATAATTTTTTTGATATTTAAAATGATGGTTTTGATTTAAAGTGTCTCTCGTATAAATATTTAAAAATTCTAATTTTTTAAAACATTTTATAGAATGCGAAATTTTTAAAAAAATGAGATTTAGTAAACATTGATGAATCGATAATTTTTTAGAATCATTTAAATGGGAATGGATTAGAAAGAAGAAGATCCAAGAAAATTAAAAGATATTTTAAAAAAAAAAGCATATTACCATGATTCCAACTTTTCAAACATGTTTTTATCTTAAAAAATAATAAACTTATATTAATTATTTATTTAATTGATAACATTATCCAATTTTAATATTCAATTGTAATATATTTATTATCATGTTTTATTCAGTTGCATAATCATTTAAGTTTACATCATATTTTTTGAAGATATTATTCTCATAAGTCTAAAATGACTTCGAAAGGTTGAACATAGTCAATGTTGTCATAATTTCATATTATATAGATTAATAATCATAAAATTATTATCGTTTTTATGTCTTTATTCTTTTAAAACTAACCATTAAATATGGTTAAGAAAAATAAACTATGTTACAAGCACATAGGTAGTAGGCTATATATACGCCTGACTAAAATTTCCATTTTTCAACGATCATGATGGAAATAAAGTATGTATTATTTTATCTTTCCAAATTTTTTATTACTTCCAAAATATCATATTATTTTTTATATATACTTAAATATACCATCTATGTGATGCAGTAATGAAATAAAAATTAAATCAATTTATGGAGGTAGTAATCCACACATACACATAAATGATGGTATCATCTTTCAGTGAATGAAATTTTAAATAGATATATTTTATATTATTTTTATACCATGATATATATATCATGGATATATTATATATACATTAAATCCATCACTATAAATAGCCATGATAGGTGAAAATGGAAAATGAATTACATCTGTTTGTGAGGTGGCAGTCAATTGTAAATAAGAATGATGATTTTATTTACCATTTGATGGAAAAAGATATGGATGTTGTCAGAAAATGTCCTAGGATACTATCCAAATATACACCTAAATCGTCCTATGTCATGTATTGAAGGGAATTTCTAGTCCACATGGACAGGAAACTTGTGAAAAACCATAAAGAAACTCCCATGGTAATGATTTTCCATTATTAACAATACCCAACATTAATGAAAGATTTACATATCATTAAAACAAACAACCATAACCATAACAAAGAAAAGAAAATTAAGTTATATAACTCAAGATTTCATTTAAATTTATAACTTTTAATAGATATAAAAAATGGGATTATAGCAACTGAATAAAAAAAATCCACCTTATGACATGAGGGTCGACACCCACCCATTATAAGAAATGTAATAAATTGTTTTAGTATTTTTGTGACAGTTCAATGAACCACTGATAAACATAAAAAAAATATAATGATTCAATGTTTCAATCACAATTTTTTAAGTGTTATAATTTATTATAATCTTTTTAGAAAGTTTCTTCAAAATTATATTAAAAATAATTCATCAGATGTTTTTAGAAAAACCATTGCTATATTTTATAACATATCATAGGTCGACCCCCGTAAACCCACCCTGACGCAATAACCTCCCACACCACAAATAGATGCCACTGCCTCCCCCTAACCACCACTTATCACTTCCTCCCTATTAAAACAGCTAGATGATTGACTAGACTCAGACTCTTCCTCTCTACTTCTCGACACCAGACCCCTCTATGCATTCCCCTTAGTTCTTCTCATTATCGGACCCCCATTTTTATCTACCCCTTATTTTTAATTGACATTAAATTCCAGTCAATCTATGGCACCTGACCCACACCATGATTTTGGGGTGATATTTCCTATATTTTTTGGTATTTAATCAAATATAGTTTATTTTCTTCCCTATTTTAGGTCAGAATTGAATAATAGAGTTAGGTATATAAATTTTATTATTATTATTATAATTAAATTCTTTAATTTTAGTCAAATAATGAATTATTTTTATTTAAATTGTTGATATGTATTCTAAAAATATAGTTTTATTCATTATATTGGTTATATAATATTTTAATATAAATTTATAAAGAAATGTTCATTAGAATGACGAAATTATGTGTCTTGATATGTTTATCCTAATTTAAAAAAATTTAATTGTATTTCTTCACAATTAATTGAATTATATTTTTGTATATTGCAATATAATTATATTTTAAATCTTACAGTGTATGAAATCATGTATATATGGAATGTTTTTTTGTAGGCATAGTGATAGTAACTGCTCTACATCCCAGGGTTCTCATTCTCTATCTATGACACCAGGTAAAAAATATCACATACCATGTACAATTTTTCTATAACATTTCATATTATCCAAATATTCTTCCATATGTAGGTATTAATTGTTTTGATGATGTTGAAAGAATTATACTAGATTCCTATGATGCATATGTCAGAAAATCCAGCCAACCGACAGTTATTATCGAGTGGTTTTTGGTGTCTCACTGTTATCAGTATGTAATTCAAGGTGAAAATATTACCTTATTAAATATTGTTTCCAATTGTCTAATATATATGTCAAACATATGATAATAAAAATAGAAGGGAGATGAATATAAATAGATTATATGATTGTAATTTTTCTAATGTAATGTCAGTTGTCCCTTTTGATGAATATGGGTTACCTACCGAGGATGAAACATGAATTTTGTGTAGTTTCTATGGTATTTATCATGTAAAGTAATATCTATCCCTGTAAATTATCAATAAGTTAGAAACATCCCATTATCTTGATAAAAATTAGTTTCATGATTCCAAAATAATGTCACTATCTTTATTATGTATTATTATATGATTAAATAAAACATTTTTACTTAATATGTAAATAATTTAATTCATGTTTATGTATTTATATATAGATTATGTTCGATTTTTTTTCACCTCATCTCATTTCACTTCATAATACCTTAATTTTTTTTAGAAAAAGAGGAAGGATTTATATTAGATATTATGACCTTAATTCTATTACATATCTCTATCATTATCACAAATGTATGAGAAGATACCTAAAGAGGTGCCTAGGGAACAATGGAAAAAATTCATTAACCATCACATGCAAATCATTTTTTTTCATTTTCTAACGCCGGGTTAAAGGGGACTGGTACCCCAACGTACAGCCTGCATACAAAGACGAAACTTAAACAGACCAGAACCTCACAAAATTACACATCATAATAGCCATAATCGTCTCCAAAACCCTTGAAAGATACCTCCTCACCCATAGCCGACTCCCACTATGGATTCCTCCAATAGTTTTCACTTTGAACCCTACTTCTAAGCTGCTCCAGAACAGGACGTTCAGGTGAGGCATCGAAGGCCACTCTTCCCTTTTTCAATGCAATAACCACCTCCCCACTCCACTTAGAAGATGATCTAGTCCTCAACGATGGCAGAATTAATTCAATTGATAGAAAAATCTGATTCACCACACCGATAATTCATTGAGTACCATAGGAACATTAAATGGAAAATAATTTTGTTTTTCTAAATATTCTTTATTTTGTTTTCCAATTTGTTGAAGGAGGTGGGACATTCTATTAGAAGGACTAAATCATGGTATGATGTTCACAGGATAAAAGATGTAATTCATGCAAACAACCCTACAAAAAACATTTGGGGAAAAATTTTAATTAGTAGTTGGTGATAATAAACTATTTTGTAATATAATTTTATAAAATTTATAGTTTAAAATTAAATAAGTGTGGAACAACTACCCATCCTTGCGAGTTTTTGTATACTTAATGTTCTCCCCAGATCAAGTTCTAGACAAAGGGAATTATGGCCATGTCAGGGGGTAGTGTCGTGGGCTATCTCTATCATGTTTGTTCTATGGGATATATATATCTTCATCGACAATGTCAGTAGGAGGGGGTCATTTAGGTTTGGGTGTTTCTAGTACTGAAACTGAAATTGATGTGTTGAAGAATATAATTGATGATCAGGAATCATTTATTAATACACAAAATTATTGAGTCTTGACGTTGTAGAGTGTGTTACATATTGTGTTCAAAATATGATCAAAAATATTCTGGAATAAATAGAAATACTAATCAAGGGTGAATGAGTGGTAAATTTTATTTCCATTATTATAAAATATATAAGTAACATTAAAAGTAATTGAATAATATTAATAAAAAAGTTATGTTTTATATTTTTCTTTTAATTTAGACCTTATCTATTTTAAACTAGACATCACAACATATGAAAGTCTAAATAATCATAGGTTTGATATGTGGATTTGATTTTTGATTTATTCTAGGATTTAATTATTTAATTTATTTACCTATGTGGAAATTATTATGAGATATGCAATGACACTAATTTCCCATCACATAACAAAATTTCTAACAATTTTATATAATGAACTAGATCTCCATATAAAATCCACCACATCCCTACTATAACACTCACTTGTCAACACATTTGATACTACCACCCGAAAAACATCCACATTTATATGAAATCATCCCATCAGTTTTCAATACTATTTACATACCACAGTATTTCCTCAACTCCAACCAAAAAATATCACCATAGATACAAAAATATCACAATAACAAACAAAAATACATGTAATAAATAATATTGAATTTCTACAATAGATCTCCAGTCACCTTTTTTAATAATTCCATTATACTAATTCACCATACCTCACTTAAGTAGTGTCAAATTAATACTATATTTAACTCATTTGTAAAATTTCCTTCAACACATGATAATAATTTTTTGAATGGTGATTCCATCATCAAATCGCAAAATAAAATAATTCAAATCACAATAACAATATTTAAAGAACAACAATCAAGAGATAGAAATCACAAAAAACAATATGATTTATGTAAACACAAGATAATCAACCCTTACCATTAATTTATTCTGTGTATGATTCAATATATCTGTTCGGTTGATACTTACCATCACCGCATTAGGATAAATATTTTGTTACCATCACATTATAAACAAAATTAAGTTGTGTTATTGAATCCCTTACATCAACCAAATCTTCAAAAACTATTGTGTTAGCTTAAGGTAAAAATGATTTTTTCAAAAGTCCTTTACCAATATTGGAATTATATTTAACATAGAACACATATATCCCCATTAATACAACAACCCATGTAAAAAAACAATACAAAATTGTTACCACATCCTTCCACATGATGAAGGTGAAATATGAAAGAAACTGAAATTTACTATTTTATAAATCATAAGAGTTAATCAATACAAAATTTAAATTGAATATTTACATTGAATGAAAATGTTTTATTGTCCTTTTAGATTGAACAAGTCAAATTTTATTACCCTTATATTGATTGGAATTGATGTAGTTTTTATAATTGAGTTATAATTTGATGAGTTTGAAATAATAATTTTATTTAAATGTGTATTTGTTAATGAAAAATTACACTATTATTTTCCCAAAATCTTAAGGATCTTTTGGTACTTCTAGATTTGGTTAAATAATTTATGTGTATTCAAACAATATTATTCATTATTCTATCATTACATAAATTAAATTTATAGAAAATCATATATCATATAAATTTTACTTCATTTATTATTCATAGAATATTCTCATTACTTATGTGACATTAAATATATTAAATATAGGTACCAGATATAAGAAGTGTGGAACGAGGTGATGAGAAATATCATGACGAATATATTTAAAGTGATGGATATGTATCTTTTTGGATATGTGACGACTAGTAATTGTATTGATATTCTGTAATCTATGTCATAATTTTATGTTTTATTTCTTGTAATGCAATGGTGTTTTATAATATGTAATTATGCTTTTTGAACTATGACATTTTTTGTATATTTATTATGTATACTTTTTTTGATAGTGGAGAATTCAATGATGTATATTATTTCAGAATATATAAATTAATGACAGTTTTAGCTTCCTCTAATAAATATCAAACACATATATCTAACTTTTTGGTTCTAAAAGATAAGCTGAATTTATAGACTTCGATGGAACAAACTCAACTTGGATTCATTGATTATGTTATAATGACATTGGAATCAAATCAATTTATTTTTTCCAAATATTTAGTGTATCTTCCAAATTCTTTATAAATTAGATTGTCTATTTGGCTCACCAAAACGTTTAAACTGATGTTATGTATTCATAATAAATAGAACTAAAAAAACAAAAAAGTAAGTGAAATTAAATAAATATTTTTGGATTTATCAAAATAGTGGATATATAATATTTATTATTATAAATATGATTCAAACTATTGAACAATATATGTTATTTATTTTTCTCTAATGGTAGTACGCATGTCACACTATTATTAAAAATAGTATATTTTTTATATTTTTTATTATTCATATAATCTTACAATTTCCTCACAGTTTTATTATAGTAACAAATTTCATTGTGACTAAATTTTTTATATCCCATGTTTTGAAAGTTTTATTTAGAATATTATGAGCTTGAATGATATGTTTTTCTTATGGATCCAAATTAATCACGTGATATTGAATGATAAGATCCTCACATTGAACAATCATGCTGTAAAAAATTTAAAATTACCCATGTATCGATTATGATAATAAATGTTTCATTAATTCATTCTGTGAGAAATTTAAACATTTAAATTGAAGGATCATTTGAAATTTTTAGTCTAACCAAGGACCATTTTTAATTTATATATTTATTTGAGATTGGTTGTTATAGGATGAATTGTATGGATTTTTTTGAGGTTGTTTATGACTTAGTATAGGTTTTAGGGTTTTAGGTAACTAAAAATAGGTTTCAATTATAGTTTCTAACAACACATTACTCCAGGTACTAGGATTTGTGACACTATGAACCCACAAGACTATATAGAGGCTGGAGAATATTTAGGGAACCACTAGGTATGTTATGGACACATCTCGGGTAGCCGGTAGGGCTTTCCTTTGTTTTTAGTGATAGAGACCTTTTCCAGTTCCATCTCAATCCTTATTTGTCTTCCTATCATACAATCAAATTTTCAGTTATTTGTATCAATTAATATCCATTTTATAGACTCCCTTGGGTATACTCTTCCATATCCTCTTACTCCTTTATTTATGGTGGGATCATGGGTTATTTTTACTTCAAATATAAGGTATGTACTTTCCTCTTATTTTATTTTCATTCTTGTTATCTCCATTTTTAATTTTATTTACTATGAAGTATGTTTCTATGATGAATTACACTGGGGAATGGAAGAATTTATTGAAAATCATGGGGAATCATCTTATTTAGCTTCACGGAGGCTTGTGTGAGTTTTATATTTCATATTTATCATTTTTTATTGAGTTTATTCGAAGACAGATTGTATTTTGATAATTAATAGGTGTTTATTGGAGATTATTATGATTAATAAATCTCACCTATTATATCATTAATTTTTCTTAACTCATCAAGTGATTCTTAGGCCTTTTCTATAACTTGTATACCTTCATTTTTTATATTAATAAAGAAAAAAATCATATTATGAAGATATATAAGAATTTTTATCAATGATATTGTTTAAATGAGTAGTAAATTTATTTTCAAGTGTTATTTTTCCCCACATAATGAAAATTACTTCCCATTAGTTTTTGAAGTAATTTTTACTGAAAAATGTTTTATTTTTTCAGTCTATTATAAGACTTTATATTTTTATTGTATTTACCTAGATATTATTGTTTTATCCAATGTATGAATCATGTTACTCTATTAAATTTTATTAATTAGTTATACACTATATTCAAAATAAATCATTGTATGAAATGAAAATCCTTGGTATGTTGATAGTCTCAAAACATTGTGAAGAAAACCTGTGTATTAGAAGGCAGACAAAATTTTTTTTTTATTACACAATTAATGTGAAATTTTATGATTTACAATCATATTATATAATATGAATATCACATTTCAGCCTCAACTCGAATGAGATAGAATCTAAGAAGGCAGACTAAACCTATTTCTAAGAGGGTCCTTCAGGGGAGGTTTTGTGTCTTTGCCTATGAATTGGGAAGAAATGATGTTAAAAGAAAATAAAAATCATTTTAATATTTATTTATTTTTGGAACTTGAAAAATTCCATTGGTTTCTTTGGGGTTTATATAATAATATTTTTATTAAAACCCAATTTTTAAACTAGTTTAATTTAAAAATATTTTCTTGACTAGGTTCCCCTTATTATACCATTCATTCTTCTTTTAAAATGTAGGGAAAACATTTTTAATGGAACTCATAGTTACTATTTTGAATCATGGTCACATTAATTTATTTAATAATTCTCAAATTATAATTTTAAATTATTGAGTATACGATTAGTTTTAAGATATAACTTTAAAAAAAACATTTAATTATTAAATAATATATCAAAATATTATGCCTACAGTTATAGACTACTCATTTACAATGTAAACGAAGACCCTATGTCTAATATTCCCTAGAGTAGTGTCAGGTTTGGGATCTATGTGCATTGTTAATCTAATTTTAACGGCGTACCTACCACCTTAATTTTTAGCTTATTAGGATACCTTAGAGGTCATGTATGTATCCCCCATGTGGGTTTATTGGATTGACATTAAAAAGTTTGATCTCTTCATATCTCAGGATGTATTTTGGTTCTTAAATCCTTGATTATAATAACCAATTTGGAATATAATCAAGGATTTAAGAACAAAATTATTACATGCACACACATATATGTGTGGTAGGAAATATTCACATGTTCGGTGGATTTATAGTTTTGGGAACATCCTCCTTTGGGGTGGATGTAACGAAACATCTCATATTTTGGTTGTTAACACAAAACAGGATGTATAAGTATTAAACCTTATAGTATAGGGAGTTACTATTTCAAATTATTTTAACTATCTATACTACTTCACTATTAATTATACACAGTTTTCTTTTTCTAATTTTCTTCTATACTCTTTCAGGTGCCCCAGACACACACTCCTAGGTCTAGTGCTAAAGAAATACCATTAAACAATATCTTTTATAAAAAGTGAGATGAAACTATAATTATATTACAAATTTTTTTTAATTTACAAATTAAATTTTACAAATAATCATACAATCAAAATAATGGAAGGTTTATTTTCTTTGAGGACCAGTTACGTAGAAAATTTATTTTACAAAACATTTGAACAATTATCCACAATCAAACCACTCTAGACTCCCTTAGAGTATTCTCATACCTTACTCTAGTATTCATAAAATTGGGAATGAAAATTTAATACAGGGTGAGATGAAATTATTATTAATGGAAAATAATTTTTCATCATTTAAAGAAGGGTAAGATCAAAATAATATAAGAGAACATGACCGTGGGAGAAATATCTTATTAAATGTTATTTTAAATATAAGGGGTTTTAATAAGGTAGAGGAAAAGGATATATAAACTAAACTAAACAAATATTTATCATGGAATAAGAGTTTGAAATCAAGATATAATAATCATGATTCATTAATTATAACCATGGAATAAAAGATAAGTAGGCAAAAATATCATATAGTGAACAAAACAAATATTTCTCACCCATCATGTTATGAACAATTCCAAGTATTCACAATCATTATTATTGTGATAACATTCAATCATGTATACCCTGTTTGGTGTGAAAAAATTCTAGTACGTATACCCTCTAATTTGGTAAAAATACTTATATTCCCTCCCTATAATTTTGTAAACAAATCCAATCACATCCACCCTTTAAGTTGAGAACATATATTAGTATCTGCACTCTTTATGTTGTTATAAAATACAATACTTTACTTCTTATAAATTTTTAATAAATCCTAGTATGTGAAGACTTTGTGTTTGTGAGAAAATATATACATTTCTACACTCTAAGTTGTGAAAATAGATATGCATATTCACCCTTTAAGTTTGTGAAAAAATCCAAGAATGACCACTATTCATTATCTGATGCGATATTCAACATTACCTAATTCATTGGTGGTATTTAATTGACCAAAACCATATTATGGATTTTTGATACCAAAATAATATTAGGGATTTATCATACCCATGCAATATGATGTATTTATTTGACGTAAAACACTTCAATGTTTTCGCAAACATAAAGAATCTCAGAGATTTATTAGACTCAGACCACTTCTGGGATTTATTAGACACAAAACATCTATGGGTATTATTAGAACAAAACTATATCTTTAAGATAATCCATAAAAAAGTTCTATATTAAAAATCATTCCAATATCATATCATGGAGAACCCTTAGAAAGAAAATTGGTTTCATATAATTTCTATATTGAATCACCCTACTCAAGAATGTAAATAGTTGATATTTAAAATTTTATCACCCCAATAGATTATTTTATATCATCATTTTAATTTTGATCCATGAAAAAAATTATCCTAGGAAATAAATACTTTATATATAAAGAAAAAATAGTAATGAGATAATAAAAGTGTTTTTAGGGAACTAATGTTTTTGCTCAAAAGATGATGTTATAGTCACTTTGAAAAAGAAATTTCTATAAAGGTATCTTTTTAGAAATTTAAATGAATGAATTTTCAAATATTTTTTTTGAAAATAATCCTTGAAAATACATAATGGATTAGAAAAGGTGAATTAAAAACACTTTTTTAGGTTTTAAATTTAAAAATATTTTTTAATATTATATCCCTAAAAGATACATAATGATTTTGAGAAGGTGGGTTGAAAATTTAAGAAAAACTAAACACTGAAAAATAAACATAAATAAAAAATCCTTGAGATGACATAAAATTTATCAAAATAAAAGTGTAGTGGAAGATATAAAATTTGAAATTGAATGTATGAAAAAATAGTTATAATATTTTGAAATTACTTATTTAAAAACCACCTCATTAAAAGAGTAATATATAAATTCCTTTTTAAAATTGTGATGGGAAGTATAAAATTTACATGAGATAACATAAAATTGGTTTTACAAATATAATGTCTTAAATTTTTATGGATGAAAAATATCGAAAAATATGGGAAACCATCATTTAAGTGGATGATAATTATTTTCCCTGAGGATATACTTTTTAATGGGGATGAAATTCATCAAGGTGGAATATTTGAGCCAAATGTCCCATTTTACCTTTATATAAAGCAAGTTTACCTTCTAATAAAGTTTTTAGGTAGAAGAAATAAATATTGGAAGAATGATGTTTAAGAAGACATATTATAAATCAATGATGGGTGTTGAGTTAACAAAAACCGTTACAACTGTGGAATCCTTTGAATCGAAATCCATTTTAATAAAAAAACACAATTTAGATGTCGAATAACCAATAATTTCATGGTCATGGAAAAATAAATTCATTTGGATGAAATAACACCCTATTGAATTTATAATGGTCCATAATAAAAAATATTTCTCTTGGAATTATATTTTTGAAAAATCCCCTTGTAATTTATTCCCAGTTACTCGAATGCACTCTAACCTCTTATTTAATAAAAATAAATGTCATAGTAACTTATTATAGAAAATTATTCGTATGTAATCCCATTTAGTAACTACAATTATAAAAATTTCTTACAAATATATTGGTTAGTTATGCTTTATTTTCATTATAATATTCTAGAAACTCTGATTTCTTATTTTATACTAGTTTGGTAATGGAATTTCAAACTACTACTTATTGAAAAAAATTTCTGCATTAATAGATTATAAATGATACTATAATCATGTTTTATCATTTAATCAGTATATTCAATTTAAATTAGTTATTAAAAAATGTACGATTTTTCAAAATGGAAACTGTGAAGAACTAGTTTTGACATGTTTAATGATCGAAATGTAATATATTAATAAATTTATTAAATACTGATAACTCATTTATAGAATCAATAAAACATACTAAATAAATTATAATTACATGATATTATCATCATGTTATATTTTTTAATCATTCATGATACAAATATTATATCATAATAAAGATATTTGGTAAATCTAACCCAAACCAAAGTGTGGTATAATTATATAATGAACAAGGAAAAGTTTTTATATAATGTTATAATAAAATTTATATAATCTTAAGAGTTTACTAAATTTAATTTTTTTTATTAAATTCATTCATATAACCATCCATATAGGGTGGTAATGACAAATGAAATTCATTGTTCATAGAGGTGGTAGTCAATACATACACTCGATTGACGATTCAATTTTTAAATGAGTCGGATGGAAGGAAGATATAAGAATTTTTTTGAATAATAATTATGAAATATTAAATATATTAATTCCCTGAAAATATTATTCTTAATAAAGCTGATATACAATAATGAAAAAAAATAAATTTCTTTGTAGTGGTAATAGTCTGTACATGCACACGATCGATGTTGTTTGTTTTCATAGAGGATGGAAAAGATTTAAAAATGGTTGAAAATAAATATAATAACATTTCAATATATTAATAATAACATTTTAATTATATTTTTTGGATATAATTTTTTTTAAGAGTATAATTAAGAATAAAATACTAAGGAGAAATAAATAATCATATTGAGATCATTATATTTTCTTAGAAATCTACTTATAAATAGACTCCATAATCTATATAATTGAGACTAGAGGCTTATATGATTGATATATTATTATAGTTTAATAATAATTTTAGAGTTTAATGATGAAATTTTATGGGGTAGTTATAGAGTGAGGTGGTTGAAGATATCACCTCCTATAAGTGAATAAAAGAGAAATGTTGTGAATACCCATTCTTATTCAATATTGACATTTTACTATTCAAGGGTCATTTTCAAAAACAAAAATGAGAAATAATAGAGTGTTTGGTGTCATATAGTTTATCTATCTGCTCACCCAAATTTTAAAAAAAATTCTAAACATGTTTTTATCTTTTTTCTACTTGATTATTGAATTTTACCATTATAGTTTTTACTATAGTAACTAGTTTTTTACCCGAGTAATTTATTTTTCACGAAAAATGTAATGTAACCTTCATTAAAAAATTTGTGTTTGAAAAAAATAAATTTAATGCCCATATTTTCAAATTAAATATATAAATCATATAAAAATGACTTTTAAATTAAAGCATTTAATATATAGAAAAAATATTTTGTATAATAATGTGGTTTTTTATATGAAGTTACAATTTTATATTTCACCATTAGGTGTACAAGTTTTTATATAACATTAATTATGAAATTAATGAGTGATAAAATAATTTTATACACATTTAAACAACATAAAAAAATTATTTATATAAAATATATCATTTTAGTTAATTATATTAAAATTACACAACATTAATAAAATAACTAAATGAAAATAATCCTTCTAGAATTATCATGGTCATTTAGTTAAATATTAGTAATCATAATTTTATACAAAAATGGAAATATAATTATTGAATTACATGAACATGTTGATCAAAAATAGGAATATTTTTTTATTCCGTTTGTACAAGTGATCAAAAAAAAATTCTAATATATTGAAGTAAGTATATATTTTAGATTAAAATATTAATTATGATTCCATAAATGTTTAACATGGGTTCTATAATGTCAACATAGTGGTTTAAAATATTTATTTAAAATATAAAAATATTTTTTTATAAAAAACTTTATCAAAAAAATTTTATTCGTTCTTGAATTATAATAATTTCTTAAATGTGAAGTTATTGAAAAAATTGGTATTTTTACTATTCACTTAAAAAGTAGTTCTTTTAGAAAAATATAAGAATTTTACCTTTTGATAATTTTGATATTTTGAATTCAAATATTATGTTGATTTTTTAATATTCATGTTCTAAATCTTCTCAATATATATTTTAAATGAAAATTTTATATGTATAAAGAAAAACTAATTATATAAAAATATATCTTTTTAAAACATTATGTTCACATAATGATATTTTTAATTATTTCTCGTATTAATTAAAATATATTTTATTTACTAGTGATTTTATTATTGTAAAATTTTCAAAATAACAAATATTCTATATACGTTTTTTGTATTTACTTGTGTAAGAATCTATCAAATATATTATTTAATTAGAAAATATATATATATTTCAAAATCTTGGTGTGTTACACCCTTATTGTTGACCATAAAACCTTTTTTTATATTTTTATAATAATTAGACCATTTATTTTAGAAAAACATATTTCAATAGTATGTTATGAAAAGGTTACCTACTAATTATTTATTCCCAATCCCTTGATTAACAAATTAGTGGACATCCCAATACTCTTTTTAATTTTTTCTAGTTACTTACAGGTGTACTATTTACTATTGTGTCTCTAGAGATGGTAGTTCATGTTTTCATGGAATCATAATTATATTGAACTTTAGATTTGGTTCCCTTGGTGTTATTTGGAGGCCATGATTGGAAAAATTTTATACCTCATAGTTAATTCATTTCCTTAGGCCCTCTTTGGATTTATGTTTATTTTAGCTTGTTTATATACCTTATAATAAATTGTTTGTACTCTGATGTGAATTAATATAGAGGGATAAAGTATATTTTATTTCTTTATTACTCCTGAAAGATAATATTTTTTGTTGTTATATTTTTCTCATGTTCAAAAAATAAATGATTTATGATATATTTCTTCTATAACTTGAATATTACTTTCTACTTAAGTGAAGCTAGACAAAAATTCCCCAAATAAACTTAGTGACTTTCAGTGATAGTAACAAGACCTTGTTGACTTGGTATTAACCTTGGGGTAATTTGAATGATGATTTGGGTGCTGAAAATTTTCTTAACCACCTCAATCCAATGTCCCCCTTCTAGGGATGGAAATGAACGAAGAGGGATAATGACCCCCGAGTTACACCTCTTCTAGGACTCGAGTTGGAGACCATGACTAAGGGTATAAAAATTACACAAATGGGAGGCACTAACCTATATAATATTAGGATTAATATATAGGTTAATTTAACCACAACTAACTCCATTAAATAGTATAAAAAGGAAACCTAAATAATCGCACAGTGCATGTACAAGTAAAATCGATACAGATAAAAATATATAATTAAATACCACAAATAAATGCTATTATAGAAACACGTAAACTTTTTAATTGTCTAAGATAGTAATATCAAACATAATAAATGAAGACCTCCTAAAAACCTAAAACAAGTTTTTTTATACATAGGGTGAGAGTATAAGGGTACATAGTCGGGTCATTCTAATGAACCCATGAGAAAAAAATAGAATAAAATACACATAAATAGGTCAACTAACTAATCCCATACTCACTATGGAATCCTCACTAAATAATAAATACAAAAATAAAAACTTAATACAAATCATATTGATAAATCATAACCCACACCTCGTTTCCATTGGGAAACTTCTCTTAAACCCCAACAATATATTCCCTGGTGCACCCATATCTTCCAAATAACAACACATCACGTCTCACCCAAGGACACATTAGCCATCAGATCATGTCACATAACATAACATCTCACCCATAGAAACATGTTCCATCACATCATATCACATATCATACAAAGACACATGGACCATCATAGCACGTCACATCTCACCATAACTAGAATAATAGGATATCATGAACATGAGGGACATAAACGCCGTTCCCTCTTCCCAACATGAATAACCCCCACCATAAGCTACCACATCATCTTATCACAACCACCACTATTGTAATTTTGACTTCTATTAATCACAACCTGTATAGATATAACTCACTAGTAAAAGAGAGATGGAAAGAGGGGGTATTCATCCATCCAATCTCATCACTGTGATGTTGGGAGAAACCCTATATATATACGGATGCCAGTTCATGGTGCTCAACACTAGTGGGGTACGTATAAAAATCACATGGAAAATTATAGGTATATATATAACCACAAAAAATCCCAACCTTCGGGTACACAAAAATTGGAAAAAATACATGAAATATCACTACCAAACCTCACAATATCTACCTCTTTTTCCGTCAACTATAAATGCATAAAACCATGCAATAAAATACATGAAATAAAGAACATATTATATAATTTCCCATATAAATCCATTTTCTTAATTTAAAATTAGCATCAAATTGTATTCATCATTTCAATTCATTTTATGGAACATTAATTTCATTATTTCACCTCATTTAATTCACATTAAACAATAACCATCTAAGACACAATTCCTTTTTAATTTAAATTTAATTAGACATTTAAAACCATTCAATTTCAATTTAATTATTAATAAATTATTCAATTACTACCTGAGTATCTAGGAAACCATGATATAACACAACACAATATCCCAATATCCTTATCCCCTTTCTAAGCCAACAACCAGTACACAACCACTACTCTAAAACCCTGATAATATCCACATCAACACTTTTTCCACATCATAACTTCCACATAAGACATTCACTTCTAACCACTTCACCACACCATGTCAATACCTAAAATCACCACTGCATACCATCACACACACCATATATCAGAACCATATACATCACAACAACTTTCAAACCATTCACATATATATATTTTTCAAAAAGGGGATTTTAATCACCTTAACTTCTTTATTTTAGTGGTATTCTCACATAATCAATAAATTATAGGGGAGTCCATTTTGATATTGAGATGTAAATTTTTATCTAATTCCCATTTTAGGTCCTAAAAAACAACACAAAAAAAGTTTTCATATTTATAATAATCACATTGTTAACAAATCCCACAATGACCATTAGTTTTAGAAAGTCATGAAGCTCATGCAATCTCAATATCAATAATATCAAAAGTGATACAAGCATGAAATTAAAACCCCTACACATTAAATATTATTATAAAAAAATTAATTATCATTATTATGGAAGATATACTAATTTCTAACGATAATAAAAGTTTAGCCCGTCCCACATTATATATGAGGTTGGAAATGAAGGTTCCCCTACCTCAAATATAGATTTTCTATTCAATGTACTAGATTGAAACAATATAGAACAACCAAGAGGAACAAAAACAAATAATAAATCATCTATCACCATAAATTTCAATAATCATATAATTATTCCCTCAGAACATCTCAAAAAACAATATTTTTGGGACAAAAACATCCCCAGATAAGAAAATAAGTGAAAAATTAAGAAATTGAAGAGTGGAAATCCCCTAAACTATAATGGATTGATCTACCAATACTAGTCTCAAAAGATAATAAAAATGGAATTAAATAAATCCTTAGGATGTAATTTGTTTACCTTATAAATGGTTGAGAAGTTGAATAAGTTATCAGATTCGAATGGGTCTGGGAATTTATACATAGTCCAACAAAATAGAAGACCACAGTGCTACCTATGTGACCACACTGAATAACTACTCAAAGAGTAGGGGACTACAACGTAGTGGGGGTGAAATTAATCATCCATGGTTTTCAAACTAGCCTTTGAGATTTATGGATATTCAAATTTTATAGATCCTATAAAACATGTTTGGTGACCCTTGAATGTCCCAGACCAAAAATCCGTAGACCCCTAGTAAATAGTGAAAGGCGACACTATATCACACAATGCAGAGTGCAACAACCCTAAAAATAATAAAAAAACACTCAAACACACACATATAGAATAGATTCCAAAACCAAAATCCATATACCACAACCCTTATATTCATAAAGGATACTACTCCACTATCATTTTACATGGACTAATAGTTGGTATAACCTCAGTAGCCTCTACACAGAACCTCTATGACAAATCTAAGACCTCCAAAATATAGCTCCACCAATTTTGGAAGTAGATCCAAAATACCTACGAAGTATTAAACATGAATATATGGATCCCTTAAATCATATAATGTTCCCTTTCGGTGTGGCCTAAAGATCCATGATGTAGGAATCCTCTAACTATAACCACTCCCCCACTCCCCAACTTCATGGATCTTCCCTCAGACACACCAACCACCATATTTCCTACAGTGTAACATGCTAGAATATATGGGCCATTACATTAGATACATATCAAAAAATTTCTATCCCTTTATAATAAAAACATTTTTTATGGGAAATAGGGAAAGAGGGATAAAAAAATAATCCAATGAGATACCCATCAAGGATCTCATTATCACTATACACTACCAACTCCCAAAAACACAAAAAATAACTACGAATATTAAAAAAGAGTTGCACATAACCCAACCACCATAACATTATATAACATTTTCACCACCATGAACAAACCCATACCATTTTATATGAGGAAAAAACAACCTCCCTTAAACATAAAATATTACACCACCATCTCATCCCCCATAAATAGCATGCCAATGATCACTAAAAACAAAAATCAATAAAATTCCATGCACCCAAATCAATTAATTTCATTTCCCATGTCATGATATTATTTTCTTTAGGTGGAACTGACTCACCCTCAAATTTTTCATCATGTCAATGTATAACACATATGGGCATGAAATAAGTTATTATAATCTTTGTATGGTGGATCCTTTAAATAACACATCACATCATCAAAGAATAATTAAATTTCATAAATAATAAATATTTTAACATCACATCATTAATAAAAATATAACAAGGAAAAAAATATCAAAATAAACTAGGTTATTGGTAATTAATATACATATCCCACTACTAAGAGATCCCATTTATGCCACCGTTCCTCTACAGATCACTAACCAATAGAATAGTCCATCCTAAAATCACTTTCTCCAAATGATCCTGGACCTCTACTAGTCTATCCACGATTGTCGCATCATCCACAATGTCTTAATAAACCTATTCTATGACATGTGAATCATCATTAATATACCATTAATTTTTATAGAAATTGAGGATATATAGAATAAATTCTATTTTAGGTGGAAGTTTATACAATTATGCACTTCACCATCATAAAAAAATAACACCCAAAAAATTGGGGCGAGAGCTTACTCCCCCATGCCAAACCCCACTACCCACATAGATAGGAAATTTTTACGAACATGTGGTATCAACCCTAAACCCCAAGGACCACTTATTATGATTTACATATTACTTCTTCCTACATCAATCTACTTTCATCCTCTCTTTAAAAACATGAACCATATTTGTCATGCTCTGTGCCACAATAGGAATGCAAACTGATGACTCTCCAAACATGGACCAACACCAAGAAGAACAACATGTACTACCATATAAATCTCCAAAAAAGGTCATAATGATGGATGGATGATGTATTTTATTATAAAAATACTAACCCAAGGGAATGTGTTCTGCAAAAGATCCAATGAAGTCCAAGACACATGGCTGCAACATTTCCTCCAGCGCCTAGATTTCCTTCTCTATCTGCCAGTCTATCTGAGGGTCAAAATCAGTGATGATGTGTAACTGAGTTCCAAAAATAATATTACAATCACATATAGACTCTAAAAGTAAAACATCTATCATGTTCCAAGATAATTGACCTTGATATATTATGAAGTTACACAACCTTATCCATATAAAACCTTTCCAAAACATATATATCGCCCAAATCCTTGATCACCAGGATGCGCTTTGATTTTTTCATATGATCCATAATTACCCATATAGCATCACAACCTCCCTGAGATCCATGTTACCTAATGATGTTGTACATAAATATTTTATTATATTTATAATTGGGAACATCTAATGTCTTAAAAACCTCTAGGAACCTGATTCTTCTCCATTACCAAATGGAAAACCAAACCCTAAGCTAAAAAATATAAAACAACCTATTTCATCATGGGCCACATTATTTTCACCTTCAATCCATGAATCATATATAATACCCATGGGTTTATTATTAATGGTGTGTTATGAAACTCATGAAGAATTCCCTCACACATCATTTCCATAACCAATACACTCCAATGAAACAATATCCTATTATGAACATATTCTAACCATCCCTCAAGAGAATCACCATGACCAACACAATTATAAAACACCCCTGAAATTTAAGTTCAACTATTATAATCCTATACATAATGGATCAATAAATATTTCACTATCATATTAAACAACAAAAATCAACCATAAACCATATCTGAATCTTGGTTAGGGGCTACCAAAACATCTATCACCCACTATGTATCCTCTGATTATTGAACAGGACCACTCCCTAAAATCTTGGTCAAAGCATGAACGAAAAAATTTTATTTTCTTAAGGTGTAGGGTATATAAAATTCATAACCATAAAGAATATGTATTTAACAATGTTATTTTATATTTCGATCACACTAAGAGATTATATACCTTAATCTCTTGTGATCTGTGAAGACCAAAAAGTTCTCCATAATGAGGTTATGTCACTAAAACATTTGTGAAAATGAAACCACTACTAGATATAGTTCATGGGTGGAATAATTATTCTCATGGGGGGTAAATGAACCAAAATAGAAAAAGGTATTATGATAAATGAATAAAAATAACATGCCTATATGGGAGGAATCAAAAATAACCACAAACCACAGTCCTTCCAATGGGCACTTAAGTACTGATCAATTTCTCCTTCAGGTAGTCAAATTCTTTATAAATCTAATGAGTCTAGATAAATGTTGTGTCCTTCCTAGTGAAAATATAAATTATCATTTAATATGTGAGATTTTGAAAATGAATCTTCTTTAATATCCTGCAAGACTAAGGAACCTATAGACCTCTATAATATTCGTGGGTTATATCCACGAAACAACCACATGAACCTTTAATGGGTCCTTAAGAACACACTAATAAGACACCACATGCCCATGTAAATTCACCTCCCATGTACAATACATATACTTAAAAACGTTTCCTAAGAGATTGTATAATTTAAGAATCTTCAAGATATCTATGTAATGATCAACATAATCCTCCTCTAACATCGTGTAAAAAATGTCATTAATGAATATGACTGTATACTAGTCCATGGTTTCACTAAAAAATGTTTGCAATCCCAATGAATACAATTGGTGAATTTGTGACATCATACAACAAGACCAAGAACTCAAAGTTCCCATACATTCATATGATGGATGTGTTTGGGATATATCACCCCATCACCCTAAAATGGTCATACCAAAACAACATATTGCCGTTAGAAAACTATCCATCTAAACTAAACTTGTCGAAAAGACCATATATCCTTAGGAGAGGATAATTATTCCTGAACATCACCTAATGAAACATCTATTAGTCTATTCAAAACCATAGAATACCATAATCCAATATGAATAATAACACTGGAGAACCTCACGATGACACACTAGGCTAGATTAAAACCATTTTCGTCAGATCATATATCTGAATCCTTAAATAATATAACTCGTAGGGTTCCATATGATATGGACTCATAAAAATTAGGGAACCAATGGGTACAAGTATATCATGAACTCAACATCGCGTTGAGGTGTCGCATCACAACCTCCTTGGAAAAAACATCAAGAGACTCATTAATAACCCTAAGAGTGTCCTCTACCCCCAAATCCACTAAGTCCAAAGACAATTCAACAATCCAAGAAAAAAGGGTCTGTATACATCTATATCCTTTATAGTAACTACACTCACAAATGAAAATTTCATGTTGGCCATCCACATTAGAGAACATTTATCTCCTCTAAAACTATTTAACAACATCATGTTTAAAATATAACCCATAAATAATTATAATGAAATCACACGACTTCATATAGGGTTCGAAAATATCTCCATGGGATTGATGTTTCCCTATCAATAGTCTATAGCCACAATACACATCAAACATGATAGTTTGGACATCATGTAGAAATATTAACATAGTGGTATAAGAAGTCTCTTTATGTTAATTCATAGAGCATGAAATATATCATGTAAAATAAAGGAGTGATATGCTCATAATTTAATCAATGATAAAATAAGGGTATATGATAAACTAATCATGCCAATAATGATCAATGAAACCTCTGGCACTGCCTCTTCCACTACATGAAACTGTCCACACAAACCGCTTTCACCTCTATACAAATGGTAACCTCTTCAACCACACATAGGTTATGGTCATTTAATAATTTGGACATCCAATGGTTAAATACATCTTTCACAATATTCTAGTAGTGAAGCATATGCCTACAAAACCATTTAAGTAAATGGTCCCAATAGAAGCTACAACTAAGGCTGACATTGAACCTATAGACCTCCACTGGACTAATGTCAAGGAATAGCTGAACACTGATCATGAAAATGGATATGAAACCTGAATGAAAAAAACATTGTCCTAAATCTCCAAGGAAATAAATAAAACTAGTATCCCCAAAAGGTTATAAGGGAACTAATGAGGTAAAATCTCCTTTATTCAAAACATTGAATTCATTGGCTTGTGACGCCTTCCACTAACTAATATATCCCTAAAAATAGTATGGATCCCATATCTTGGTAATACTCCATGAAAGTGTGTAACATCATCCACCTTCACCTTCTTTTGAATTTCCAGATGTGTTAGAAACATAAATTTCGTAGAAAAAATTGAATATAAGGATAGAGTGCCTCCACAAGATACCATTCTTGGGACTCCTAATCCAGAAAATGGTTCAAACAAAAGGAAGCTGATCCTTAACTTGATCCCCAGCTCCCATGCAAATAAAGCCCCTTGGTGATGGGAAATAAGCTCCTACCTCTTGACTGACATCATAGTCGATGAGAGGAACTCTACTTAGAACTCATTCTAAAAAATGAAAAAAATGAAATGTATGTATCTTTCTACTCACCAAGATACATCATCGAAAATTAATGCTTATCTCCTGATATTTGAATAACTTCCAATGAGATCTGGTACTTCATCGGGTTCTGAATAAAACTAACATGGATCATAAAAAACTCAAACCAACTCTCCATCCCTAGATCAGAAACAATACTATTGTAATTACCCAAATACCATCAATGAAATGGGAACAATTTTTTCAACCATTTATCATCATATTCAACCATATCAACCCTCTTGCTATCAATGAATCAACTTACTTAATCTACACTTCCGTAACCACAAGAAGATGATGGCTTGGAGCCATAGATGGATAGGAAATAAGGATTTAACAATTAATGTAGTATGAAATTTTAATGAGATTTGTTAAATTAATTTTAAATTTTAAGAACCAATACTAGCCAATTCAAACAAGAACACTAGTAAATTATGATTCATGTTCCTATCCTATGTATTTAACCTATAAGTTAAATCTCCTAACTTGGTCATTCATTTGGATAAATGTAATTGAATCAGATCATAGTGGCCCTCAAATATAATGTACTAGCTTGTATTCTCTTCCCTATGTCATGCACCCTTATAAACTGACCCTGTAATGTTACCAACCCATGTAATTATCACTATTTAAAAAACCTAACATTATCTTATCATATATCCGTTACTCTTTAAAAGGAAATTATCAAAACACCTCCCTCTAAATATGTCTCTCCTAGGCTAGAAATGAAGGAGGAGAGATGATGAATCCCATGTCCCGCATCAAGTATGCCTCATATTAGAGACTAGAACATAGGGTATAAAAAACAAAAATGGGAAAAATTACCCTTTATAATATCAATATTTAGACATAGATTAAATAAAAAAACACTACGAGATAATATTAAAAGAAAACCAAAACAATCCTACATTCCATGTATAAATAAAAAAGATAAAAATAAAATTCTCCTAAAAAACACCCCAAAGATATTATAGAGAAGAAACATAAGAACAAACCAAATGTATAAACTAGTAATATCTAGCACAATCTATTTAATCCTCTAGAAAACCAAGATTTAGTTTTTATATACATAGGGTAATAATATAAGTATACATGGTGGGGTCATACAATATTCTTTAATCACAGGTGAAAAAGAACATACTATGGGACCTAAGAGAAAATAGCTGAAACAAAAAACACAAAAAAATATCAACTATCTAATCCCATCTACACCATGTAACACTCACTTAATAATGAATCCAATAATAATAAAATAATATAAAGCATACTGTTAAGGAATACCCCACACCACTTTCCCACTTAGTATCCACTATCACACCGTAGTATCATATCTCTTGTAACTCCAATCACCTCCGTATAAAATAAGATCACATCTCTCTTGAAGAAACATGGTCGATCTCATTACCTAAAATATCTTCTCATCCACAAACACCTGGTCCTTCACATCGCATCACATCTCTCTCAATGACACATGATCCATCACATCACATAACATTTGTCCATGACGAGAATAGTTTGGTATAATTAACATTAATTAGAACAACCTAATTCTATTCTCTTACCATTCACCAACCCGACTATAAGACACCTCATCATCTCATAAAAAACAATACAATTTCACTCTTGACTTTTTGTCCATCAAAACCTTCCCATATCTAACTCACATGGAAGATATAGTTGAAAAAAAGGGTAGCCTGTGATCCACCAAAATCACTAGGAATTTCATAAAAACACCCCCATATATATATATGGGTACTAGAACATGGTTCCCAGTGTGGGTGGATTGTGTATACAATTAAAATGGAAAGATAAGGTACACATATATAGACACATGCAAGATTAACCTCTAAGTTAAAATGGTAACAACACACTCACCACATCACTTGAAAACCTCACAACGTATGACAGTTTCACTATTATTTCTAATTTCAAAAAACCACACAAAAAAGGACAATCCAAAAACTAAATTTCACCACGTTTATCAATTTAATCCAATTTATTGATTTCAAATTACGGAAAAATTTCATTGATTCAGAGCATCCATTTTATAATCCATTTATTCCATTATTTTATCCTACTTCAATAACATTAATCAACAACCATCTAAGACACACATCCCATTTTAATTTAATGTTCCTTATACATTTCAACCCATTCTATTTCAATGTAATTCTTAAAAAAATTATTCAATCATTATCAAGGATTATAAGACCAAACAACCCCAAAAAACACCAGAAACCAACATCTTTATCCCATTTAAAATAAAATATTCCCCACACTACCAAAATCTTATAACCATAAGGATCTCCTCTTCACAACATTTCCCACATAACAACCACCACCTCCACACCCACTTTTCCTCAAATCACCACCCCATATCCAAAACACACACCACCACCACATTTCTTTATATCCAAAATGCATTAGAAAGATACACATCTCTATACAATTCTAAACATCTAAGGTTTTTTCAGATTTGGAAATAAGAGGCTTTTTATTACCTTCACATCGTTATTTTAGGGGTATTATCCTAAAATCCATAAATTACAGTGGAAACTATTTTATGAACCCAATATAACTAGTATTTCAATTCCCATTTAAGATGATAAGAAATAATATATAATAAGGTTTTCATAATCACAATAATCATAGTGTAAACAGTGGCCCACAATATCCATGATTTGTAGAGAGGCACAAAACTCATACAATAACCATATTAAAAATATCAAAATTAGTAAACAAAAATGATTTAAACCATGTATAATTTAGATTTAATTTTAACTAATTATTTATATTTATTAGGATTAAAAGGGACTAGTTTGAAATAATGATCTATGACATAATAGATTTGGAAAAGGCATAACCCATGTAGCATTGGCACTGACCCTTGAAATTTTATCCAACACCACTTTGTGACATCTATTAGGAAGTTGTAAGTAGATCCAAAACACCTCCTCAGGATCCCTATGACAGAAAAAGTTCCTCTATGATGCACCCACTACCACTACAGTGCAACCTACAGCTCCACATAATATGAAACCTCTATATGAAACCTATATTCTACTCTCCAACTCCTTGGGACTTCCACCAGAAGCCTACGCCACTAGACTTTCTTAAAAGTGATATGCCCAAAGGGTTTTGGATGTTACATACTTGCATTTTATTTATAATCTTTAAAAATTTGTGTCAATGTGATATTTTTATTAATGGTAATTTTATCTCTCTTATATGGGAGGTATAAAAGTATGGGCATGATACAAAACCCTTGAAAATTTATCAAGAACCAATTTATGTTTGAATCTATCATTATAATGGGACATACATGTACTTTATATGAACTGTAATATTGAGTGAGGATTTATTTATTCTATTTAAGTATGATGGAATAGATCTCAATACATTCATATATGACTTAATCATATGCCGATATCTACTTTGGATTATCTTTCATATTAGACTTCAAAAGGTAGGTACCTATAGGATTGAATTCAATGTTACATGGTTGCCCAAGTTTATTATAATATATTTTCAATCTATTAATGTTTGTGTGAACTGAAGAATCAAAAATATATATAAATTCTGTTTATATATATATGTGTGTGCGTGTGCTGGTGATGATTAGCTTAATATTAATCAATAGTTTATTCCTTTGATTATAATTTCCTCTTTTAATTATTGATTTATACTGAATCTTTCTCCTTGATTTTAGATGGTATGTTATTGATCATTATGTCACTTCTAATTTAGTGATATCTACTCAGCATACAAGTTATTTCTTTCTTTATTTTCATTCCAATAATGAACCCTATTTTATTTCTATAAAATGTATAATCTATAAGCATGTTGTTTGTTTTTATATGGCATTATATTTCCATACATGTCAATATTCTACAAGTAATAAATTTTTCTCATTAAAAATTCATTAACATTCTTCAAAAATGGTTTTTGAAAATGATGTATTCAAACATGATAGTAACTAATATTTGGTTATGTCTAAGGGGAACCTTTATCATCTGGTATGAGTAACTATGAGAATCTTGTTACATTCAACATGTGTAGGAACCTATTTATAACTTAAATTGTACAAAATGGTAAAATTGTTTATCCATAGATAATGTCTATCACCCCATTTGGATTAATCAAAAAATCATTCAAAAAATATAGTTTATATAGAATCAAATACAATGAAAATATCAAATTGAATTGTAAATTTTATAATGATACTTAAATAAATGTAAGATCCTATATTGTCCCCATAAAATTAAAATAAAGTTTTAAAAGCACGAAATGATCTATTAAAATCTATGACTATATATGATTAAAGTTCAAATAAAAATTAATAATTGAGTTTCCAAAGTATTTAACCAGAATAAAACTAAATTTGTATTAAATAGAGATATATTTTTAAAATCTTATTATATTTCTTTATATATTTTTTCATTTCATTTATTGTTTGGAAAAACTCGATTTATATTTATTGAAAATTTATGATTTTGTCTTGGTGAAAACTATTTTACCTATCATTATATTTAAAGTAGAATATTATTTTTCAAGAAAATGAAATATTTTGAAAATAAAATTAGAAAATGAATTTAAAATTTGATTATATTTCATTTTGAAATGGAAAAGGAACCTAAAAGATAACTTCCTTTATTTAATCTCTCAAAAGTTATGAATTATTAAGATATAAATTAAGAATTAATTTTTTTACAATAGTTTTATAATGGGGTTTTCATATAAAAAATTAAAAAAATTAGAAATGAATTTGAAATTATATTTGTAAATAAACAATGATTATTATCAATAATTTAAAATTTTATATATTTTTTATTAAATAAAAATTAATGGATATCTAGTTATAGAAATTCCAAGTAAAATTAAGCTATTATGAGTATATTAGCATATATTATATCCAATTAATGTTATTTATTGAATTATAAGGGTAATGATTAATCCTATAATGTTGATACATATTATTGGTTTAGTATTAATTTGATTTCAATAGTTTATTCTTATATGAGTGGTGTCTAAATGGGTTTCGTGTGAGGGTGATAGTTATAGATCTTAGAATGTTAAGGTTTTTAGAAATTCATGTTGTACTTGGAATTTCTAAATAGAGATGGTAAATATTATTTGGTACATGTTTCAATTTCATTTAGTACATTTATTCGTTATTAAAACATAGTTTGGTGATTTAGGATCCAAAATTAATTCGATGGGCTGACTTTATGTGGACCAAGACGTTGTCAATCATAGAATCCATAGATGAATCTATGTTATTAGAGACATAATAATAATGAATATTTGTGTAAAAATAACTAAATTATTACTTAGGATGAGACGTAATATGTTGGGGGTGTCTGGTAATGTCCCAAGTACTGATTATCTTGATTAAGGATTCATTATGTTCTTTTTACGGAAAATTGGATTGAAAAACTCTATTATAATTTTAGATTTTATCCTAGTTGTGGAATGATTTTTCTATTTAGTATTCAAACCCAATTTATATCTTTGATGTTGAATTTTTATGTGTATTTATTATAATTTGGAGTCACATTATAGTTTTTAGATTTTGAAGTACTTACAAAGAGTTTACACATAATGTTTACAACTACATGTGGAACCTGGTAATTGGTGAAAGTCCATTTAGTACCCATTGAACTTTCTAGAATCCCTGGATTTCGAAGATTCCCTCTGTAGCCTCAATAACCCATGAAAATGTATATATTAGACCAATATTGGGGTTTTAGTGAGTTAATTATGGTCTTCCCCCCCTCCACCCTTATTTATCTTCCATTTAAACCCTTATTTTTTCACTTACTTCTAGGCATAGAGATCCCTTCTATAAAATCATTTGGTTATCCTCATACACCTAAATTTTCCACTTTCCTAAAGATGGATACCTGAGAGATTTTAAAATCATGTATTGGTTAGTCCTTCTCCACCATGCTTCTATTCCATTTTATTCTCATTTTCTATAATTTATTTTTTTATGACTTGGGTTTTTAAGATGAATTCCCCCAAAGTATAATGAATTTCAATGAAATCAAGAGGATTCCTCTTATCTTCTTTCAAGAACATTAATTTGGTTGGTATGCTACCCAGTATTTACAATTATGATGAAATTATACAAAGGTATTTTATCCCAAAGGTATCATTATATTTTAATGGTGAATTTTTTACAATGTTTTCATGGAGTTATTTGCGTATTTGAGAAATTATATTTTTTTAGTTTTTTTTTGTTTTATTGGCATGGTAACTTCTTGGACATAGTTATCCCTTGGATATGTAACTTATATAATTGTGTTTATTTCGTGATGAAATTTACTTTGAGAATTTCTTAGTGTATCATTGAAGTTCATTAAAATCAGAAAGAATATCTATAATATTAATAGGTGCCCTAAAAATTAATGATTCTTATTATATTCCTACAACATTATTTAATTTGGTTTTTATTAATATATATAAAAATCTTATTTATATTTTTATGATATTAATGAATAATTTTTAATGATATTTATATATGTCATGTAGAAAATTTTTAGTGCTGGTTTTTTCGGTCTATTTAATTAAAATTAATTAACTATAGTATGTTATGTGTTTTTTTACTTAACTAATATTATTTTTTTGATAAATTCTAATAATTTATAATTATTCTTTAGGTCAAATTACATATTAGTTGGGTTTCCCATGAAAATGTTATTTTACTAAAACCTATTGTCTTATTGTGCTGGACACTTTATTTTTTATCAGTGATGAAAGGAAATTGATATGAGAGTGGATTGATAATCTAAATATGATCATTAGAAAAAAAAATATCAAGTCAATAGTCCATCCTTGTATTAAATATAATTGGTTCATTATTAAATATACATTGTTAAATTTTATTATTTCAAAACATAATCATGAAAAAAAGTCACCAATTATCACTTAAACAGAAATCAATTATAAGTTAAGAAGCCACACTTAAACCCCCATTATAAGGGTTCATTAATGGAATTGTGGTGTTTGGGTTTATTAGTATGGAATTAGTTGTTTAAAAATAAAATCCTAATAGTTTTAACATTTAAATAAACCTGCTAATTTAAAAATACATTGGTTTTTAATTGTTCATGTAATTGGATGTTTTATAAAAAAAATCATTTTAGAAATGTTTTCATATAGAGATATTTATTAAATTAATTTCGTATATTTATTCTACTTATTCTTATTTTATATCATATTACCAAAATATGGATTAAATGGAACATACGTTATATATTAGGAAATATAATAACATTAACGAACTTAACTCGGGTAAAGTAATGATTTTATATATTATATTCTAAGATGAGTTGTAAAGGGGGTAAAATAAATTATATGGATAGATTAAATAGTCTCTTACAAGATTATGAATCAAATTTTAGCCTATTCATTTTCGATGTTAATATAAAAATTAATTCCAATTAGACCTATGTTTGTACAATTCTTGTACTGCGTATTCCTTTTAAGATTTATATTAATAAGTTTACTAAAATATTAATTGGAGATTTCTCAGTATGTCAAGGGGTTTTAGTGTGTCAAACCCATGTGGTCCTATGGTAATGACACAACAATTTACAACCATTGCATATTTCCTGGTTTAGTTTACTACTTAAACCCTATCTTATAATCCGTGTTTGTTTCTATCTTTATGGAATTATATTTTTAGGTCATATCCTTAAAAAACAATATAACATGTTGTTTTATACAATAAAATACATTCATCCATTATTGAATACCTTTTTAGGTTTAGATATTTACAGAATTTGGTAATAACTCTTACATAACTGAACCATATATTACAAAATGAAACCTAAACTATATGTCTATTTTTATAATAATATAATTTTTTTTAAATGAATGAAATTCTTTTTTTATAAAAAATATTCATGACTTTAATAATGAATTGTTCTTTGTTTATAGTAATCCTAAAATCCAATGACTTTTTAAAAAAACATGGGATGAGAAAAGAAATCTTTTTAAGGGATATAAAACAACAAAATACATTATTTGAGTGAATAACCTGAATACTAATAAGATTATTACCATTTACCAATATTATTTGATTATATGGAATAATTTAGTTCAACATGGGGAAATAAATTTATTTTAAATAAAACCTAAAACTGATAATAAGAAAATCGAAACCCATGTATGAATTTTATAACATTATATTACAAACTTCTCTTCACTAATGTTAGAAATAACATGAGCCTAGTTTAATTGATTGGAGAAACATATTAATTTAACTCTATCATTATTTTCATTGATGGAAAGGAATATTACCCAATGCATTGGAGAGCTATATTGGTCTCACACATCATATAATCTATATTGGGATCATCCATCATAGAAGATACATCAAGATCTTTAATAATAATATATAATCATAAATTACCATATCATGATTTTTTTAATATTTCACTTTTTCATTAAAAATATTTGTAAAATACTTTTGAAACCATAAGAAAAACACTTTTAGTTATCTCATAAAGATGATAAAAATATTCTATTTCCTTATAAAAACATTTTAAAATTTAAAATGTCCAAAACATTGATAAAATGTATTTATTTTTAAAATAACCAGGGAAATATGATAATTAATCATTATAATGAAAAATTTGTATTAATTTATGAATATTTTTCAAGATTTATATACTAAAAATACATTATTTTTTTACTTTTGTAATGAAATATAAATTTAACTGAGAGAGAATAAATTTAATATACTAATCTCTAAAAAGTTGTGGAGAAAGTAAAATAAAGTAATAAATGAACATAAAACCCCATTTAATCATATATAATAATATTATTTAAACATTTAAATTATATAGACATGGATGAAAAATAGTTTAAAATATTTTGAATAACGTTTAATAGAAAATCCCTTATTTTAAGTCCCATATAGATTCATACATTCTATAATCCAAAATAATAAAATTCTATTAGTTTTAAAATTTATTAATAACATTTTTAATGTTAATTTAATTATTATTATTACATTTATTAATTTTTTTATGATGTTTTATTTAGTTATTAAGATAGGTCGATTAACGTTGGATGTTTGTGGTCTTTCAGTTTATAACCTCAAAAATACATCAGTGAATTGGCCTCAGACAAAGGGGTTAGGATTAAATTATATCTAAAATATTAATATATATATATATATATATCATATTTTTACATTATATACACATATAACACCAATCATTTAAGGTCGTTATGAAAAATGAACAAAGCAGTTTCATGGAGATGGAAGTTCATCAATATAAATGAACAAAATTTTCATTTTTCTAACGAGTGGAAAATTTTTGAAAATATTTTAAAATTTAAAAGTCATAAATATGTCACATATCTAATATTTATTAATTATTTACATCCTTATGAGAATCCTTATAATGTAAAAATGAAAATTTATTCGCACCATTTCTTGGTGGTGGTATTCTATACATACATGTGAACGATGTTATCATTTCTCAATGGATGGAAATATATAAAGATAAAAGATATATTATATTTAAATAATTATTATTCTTTCATTAATACCATATATATTCATTTTTTGAACATTTCAATCTTTCATAAGGTTTTTTGATGAAAAATGAATCACATCACTTCGTGGAGGTGGTTGTCTACACATACGCATGAGCTGTGATTCCATTCCCTATAAGATAAAAATATATTGAAATAGGGTTTTAAAATAAGTGTAATTGTTTTGGTATATATAATATAATTATTTTATTATATCAGTATGGTTAGAAGAGTATTTAATGAGATAAATAAAGAAATAAAAATAAAACTCTTTGCTATGAACTATGCATCCTCTTTAGACAACCTTCATATGTTTCAACTTAATTCATTAATAGAATGGTATTATGATAGAAAACATCTATGGTGATGGAGGGGTAGTTAGGAAAATATTTTTTAGGAGTAATATGATCTAAGAGGATAATTAATTTTGGAGAAGATAGGAGACAATGTTTCCCCTCATAAGTGAGGGAGAGGACACATGAGTAATGTGTGAGAAGATTAAAACAAATTAATATATCACTCTATAAAAATGGATCCACAATGACTAATATTTAAATAATATATGATATAGTTTCAATATTAAACTATATATATGTTTCTATATAATTATTTAGGTCATTTTTTCATTATAATTTTATTTTTAATTCTTTTAACCCATTTTAATTCTTACCAGGCTTACTGACCTTGTTACGAATGTCACTATTCAGGATAACCAAAAATAAATTTGGAAACATTTCCATATCCTAATATTATAATTCATAAAAAGGATTAAAATTTATCAAATTCAAATTCTATTTGTGGAATAATTTATTTTTAAAATATTCCTACAAAATTTGATAAAAAATTATTTACTATAAAAATGAATTTTTAAGTTTAAAAAGGTATTTAATACCAAAATTAGTTTTAGTATTTATTTATAGGAAATTTATTAGAAGACGTTTAATCAAAACAAACTAATTAAATTTTAAAAACAATCCAAAATTGATGGTAACTTTAAAAATAATGGAAATGAATGTTTTCCAAAAAACAAGTATTTTACACTATTCGCCCAAAAAATAAATTTGTTTAGAAAACTCCCTAAAAATCACAATAAGATACTTTTGAATTTCTAATACAAAAAATAAATCATTTTTATAAAATTAAAATGATCAAATTTTGAAATTATTCACTTAAATTTAACTATATAATATATATAAACAAATTTATAAAGATTAAAAATATTCTTTTTTGGATTTAGAAATTAATTAGTACATATATAATGAGTATACATCTATGAAATATAATTCATGAATATTAAAAATTAATTAGATAAGTTTTTTATTATCATTATTTTTTTTGTTACACTCTTTCCCCCTTTTGAAATTATATCTTTATAATTTTATTCACTACTCAAATAAGCGGTGAAATGTTTCCTTTATATAATATTATAATTCCCATGTAGCTTCTCCAACCATATGGTTTTTCCACAAAACCTTAACTTAATGATACAGCTTATTCCATAGAAACATATTTCTATACTAAAAAATTTGATCCAATCGTTCCTCATATGAATAACTCTCTTTCAACTATATTACTTCTTATATCAAAATATGAGATACATATAGCACATATTTTCCAAATAATGGAAGATAAAACACAACAGGTACCTAGTATAAACATGTATATAATGATAAAAAGTATTCAATAAGTCCAAATTTCTCCATATTTTTATATGGTCTGATGATACATGGACTTGAATTTCCATTTCTATGGAAATTCAAAACACTTTTTCATAGAGATATTTTAAGAAAAACATAACATCTTAACTCAAATAAAAATCATTAATTTGGTAATTTGTATAAATATTTTTCTGATACTAAGTTTAATTCATTTTATATTGAATAATATTTAACTTTTTATCCATCTATTTACCAGTTTTCATCACGAATAAGTTATTTCACCTAATTTATCCCATATAACTAGATCCAAACACCACTTTCTATATAATTTCTCAAAAGATAACATTTGTATACTAGAATAAAAACAGTAATTATAAGAAAACATATTGAATTAATGATTTTTATCTAATGTTCCATATAAATTGAAGCATGGCTGATTTTCTCCAATCAACCATTCATGTTTTAGGTACTATGATAATGTGTATAGAGGCACTCGTGTCAAATCCCCGGTGATGATACCTTTTACAGTCGATTCCTTTTTATTAATTTGTATTTTGATTTGGGGGGGGGGGTTGTTTATAGAGCTAAAATGAAGTTATTTATTGATTTATATTGATCAATTTTTTAAAAAAAATATTTTGTTGAGTTCATTATTGTGTATTTAATCTTAAGAAATCATTGATATTTACTTTATATTTCATAAAATTGACACCCACTTCACAAGATAATTTTGATCAGAATACCGAAGTGTCAAGGATACAATTCAAGACTTAAATTAACTAAGGATATAATCTCAACAAAAACTCGTTTATGGTAATGTATTTATTGTTCCAATAATCCTTGGAATCCATATGCTATACAATACATTTCATTAATCCATGATATTTTATGTTCAAGAAATAGAATGTTAGCCTAAATAATACTCAATGAGAAAAATACCCAAATAACTTAATATTCCAAAATTATGACTCATCAAAATAATAGATTTACTTTTCCATTATTATGGTTATTAATATGGATATACGTGTTTATGGTGATTAATTATAAATAGAATAATAAGAACAGGATAAGAAAAGAGTTGTGTGTTGAACAAACCCACAAAAACAGTGATGAGAATTAAAAAGAGACTATCGATAGAGTGAGGAAGAAAAAAAGTGAAGGGGTTTGAACTGGATTTAAATTAATTTAAGATAATTAATATAAAATTATGGAGTGTTGAATATTAATAGGGAATATAAATAATATACTTGAATTAAAATTAAAACGAAATTGAAAAAATCTTACTTGAATACAATGGTTAACAAATGAAAAAGAACGCGAAAATAAAAGTAGAGGAGAGGTATATCTTGTTCAAACAAGATTAAGGCAATTCCTGTCAAGCCCATGTAAAGGCTCTAGTCCTACCAAACCTCTTCCTAAAGTTATGAAATTCAACATCCATTCAAAGAGATGAGGGGCGTATTTATAGTCGAAAGAGTTGAACAATTTTCATTCCAAAATTTTCCCTCCACTTGGCTTGATATTAGACCACTAAAACAGAAGAACCTTGATATATATTATTATTAGAAGTTGTATATATACATGTGTGATGTATACTCTAAAAACATGAGATCCATTAGATTTAAGGAACCAAAGTTATGGTGGGTTGAATATAAAATTATAATCTATCCATTTTATCACCACATTTTAGAAGGTAGGAATGTGAATGGATTTTTGAATAGAAAGATGCCATAAAATCTGGACACAATATTATAAAAGTCAGACACCTATATCTTCTATTTCACAAGGAAAAATATGATCTCTAATGGATATCTATATTAGGAGAAAAATCAATAATGGTGTGGTAATTTTAATTTAGAGACAGAAGGGTGGGCTAGACATAAATGCATCATTTGTGCCACTTTTAGTGGTGTTAGGCCTTTAAAGTTTCATCCAGGATGAATTTTATTTGATCCTTAATTTTGGTGTAGAATAAAATGATTTGGACATCTGGATTGATCCTAGAAATTAAATCATCTTGGAAGGTCATTTTTTTCACAGATTCATTGGGCCGTCTTGTTTGGTTCATATGACCCTTCAAATGGAAGAATTGGAAAAATATTCCGTCTAATGATATGTAGGATATTGAAATAGGAACCATAAAAACCTGAATAACACAATTTGTATTAGTAGGATGATATCTATAAATAAAATAATAAATTTATTTAATTAGACAACTTCAGTTAATTCTCAAAAATTATATTTATTATTAAAAAAAAGTATCTTGCATTAATTATGAACATTTACATGAAATTTAATTAAGGGAGTGTAAACAAATTTATGAATAAATGAATTACATCAGCTCCCACACACTTATATTTACACATACCCTTTTTTATAATTAATATAAAAAACTAACTAAATCATTTTCACTTGCCAAAAAATATTAAATTTTTATTTTCCATAATCAGTGGAGTTTTAGACCATTTACCTCAAAGATATTGAACTATACCACAAATTGTTTCAGAGAAAATGTTAAAAAAATCATTTTCATCCTCAAATTTAGAAATGGAAATTGTGGAAAATCAAAAATCACTCTCCTCAAGATAATACAAATTTATTTCTAGAGGTTTACTCATTCACCAACCAAAATTTAAAATCATAGAGTTTGAAATTAGTTTTATATTTCATTCTCTATCATAAAGTGAAAAAGAATAAAGAGGTATTTTTAGGAGATTTTTGTGGCTATGATATGGTAGGAATTTAATGTCCAAGAGAGATGAAATAAGGGGTAAAATATCAGCATGGGTAAAATAATAATTTTTTTTTGAAATGAAACAAGGGAAGAAATGGAAACACATATTTAGAAGGGCATGATTATGTGAATAAAGTCACAAAAGTGGAAGAAAATTTTAAGTGTATGAGAAGATGACATATTTACAAAAAATAAAACTTTTTCCAATGACAGAATAATATATAATGAATGTGTTCTTTTTTTCTTTTATTTTTTTATTTTTTTGAAAGTTGAACTTGAAACAAATATCACACTCAACTCCCATAACATGATTTATACCCTCACAATAATAATTATAATTTTTATAAAAAATTTATGGTTTGAAGAAGAGTGATTTTATCCCACCTAAGAAACAACCCTTTTTTTGGTTTTTTATTTTTCATTCAATTTTTTGAAAACTTATCAAAGTGATTTAAAAAATTAAATTAATGAAAATAAATTCCTCAAAATCACTGAAAGAAAACCTATCACCCACAATAAAATTTATTCTTTCCCTCAAGAATATCACAACACATTGAAAATCTATGAAATTATAACCAAATTGAAATATATTCCCCCCACACATAAATTTAAATAAATTTTGAAATTTGTCTCCATTTAGATGTTTGGTGGGATAAGGTATTGTTCTTTTAATATTTATATCAATGAAAAGGTTCTGATAGGCCATAATTGGCATTGAAAAGGAGGATTACTATAAGGTTAATGAAAGGATATTTGGTTATTTTGATTCTCATGTGGTTTAGAAAATACCATTATCATATTCAAGAACACAAAAGTAGAAAATTCAACTCGAATGTCCACAAACTTTAGACTCACAATCGGGGGTGAAAAACACAAAAAATTGATAAGATTTCCTAGTGGTCCAAGAAATTAAAGCTAATTTTCTTTCTCATGGTTGGGGAAGAATCTTTTTCCAAATCTAAAACGGACTATTCCAAATTTTTTTGGTTTTGACACAAGATTTATTATCATAATTCATGATGAAAATAAAAAATTTATGAGGTGAAAACATGTCCTTCTGACTCCTAAAAATGGTTGGAAAAAATTTAAAATGGTTATGGTTATTAATAATGTCTCTTTTCGTTTTTAAAGTTTTTTTTTGTTTTTTACTATTTTAACATTTAAACCCACACGAAAGAGAAAGATAAAAAGAAATGCTTTGATGACGTAAGTGGAAAAAATAAAAGAGAGAGGTATAAGAAGAGTTGATGGGAAGGAGGGGAGGAGATGGAGAGAGAGAGAGAGAGAGAGTTAAGGGGAAAGAGGTTCCCCTGGTTTGGATTTAATGGGTCTCTATCTATATCTACTGGTGCATCTGTGGATGTTGATGACTTCTTGAGGAATGTTCCCTCTCTAGTGATTTTATGGAAAACATCTATTTACTAAATGATATCAAAAAAAGAAACATTATTCATTTTAAAAAAATAATGAAATTAAAATTTTATAAATGTGAAAGAAAACATGGGTTGTCTTCTAAGAAGCACTACATTTATTTACCTATAGATGGATATCTACAGTGGGCTACCCATAGTCTGATGGTGGACACCATATTTTCTCAACTCCATTGTGCTTCTAGAAACAATTCTCCTTATAGATCTCAGATTATTCATTGGATAATTTCTCCCCTTCATTGATTTTGTCCGTTCAATTAAATGGGGGGGAGAGAATATAGATATCCTCTTTTTGGTCTCCAACATGAGTTATTATACATCATAGTGAGTTTTGGTTTTCAATTCTTGGATGTTTAGGAAGATATTTCAATTTTGACGGTGCATAGATGTAATTTCCAAGTAATATGAAATCAAGGTATAAAATTCTAGTTTTTTTAATTCATTTATTCCGTGACTTATTAAAGTACAATAATGAAGATCAATGAAGACATAATACTGAATAAATTTTTAACTTATTTTATATCAATATTTTTATCTGAAGAATGGTCGATTTCAACCATACCAGTAATCACTTTATTTATTAATGAATAAATATCACAAACACCACTTCCATTAGGATAATATAAACACATCGTTTTAAGGTTCACCTCACATATAACAGATTTTTCAGAATCATGGATAAGAAATGATGAATATTGGATATTCTAATCTGAATAAAAAAATGAACATGCTTGTCCATTTTTATCATTACCATCCATGTGGGAGTAGTGGAGGTTAGAGATGATATGATATTCCAAATAGTATCTAAGATTCTTTAGATAAATAGAGTTTTCATTTGTAATTTCAAAATCAAATTCTCCATTTACGACTTGGTCAATGAGGAAGAAATATTCACAAAATCCTCTACTAGTATAACATGAATAACATGATGGATTTGGATTCAACACTCTCTCAGTGAGACATTTAGAATCATGTATAAAGAATATAGACTAAATATTTTATTGGTATTTCATGGATTAAAAATTATTAAACTTGACCTGTTGGTCACTAAATTCCCTGGATAAGATACCAACAGGGACATCAATTTTTGTTTTAGATGTCATGAGGAAAGATCATCCTAGAATCAAAGGAGATTATAAGGGATTTTTATCACCTTCCATGTCAATGACATAGAATCAACTAGGAATATATGATCATTGACCTGAACTAGGACATCCTCGATTATTCCCTTAGGATTGGAAGTGCTCCAATTGGCCAATTAAATGAAAACTCATGTTGGATGTATGGGGCCTAGACCAAGGATTGTGAATATGGATTTGGGAAAGAAATTTATTTAGGATCCTAGGTCTATGAGTGCATCATCAATGTTTGAACTCCATATTTTTAATGGAATAGTAAATTTCTTTGTGTATTTTCACTTCATGGGTATGTACTGTTGGGTTGAAACATTATCAATAGTCCTAAGTTGTCTCTTATGGGTACACAACTCCTTTAGAATCATTGTGTGCTTAGGGATTTGTTTTATGGAATCTAAGAAGAGAATGTTGACCTCAAGCAATCTAAACATGTTGAGAATTTCAAGATCAGGTTCAAGTGACATATTTTGATTAGAGTTAGCTTGAGGAAAAGTAATTTTTTTCATTAGATGAATTATAAGAGGTGATGTAGTGGTTTTATGATTTTATGGTTTCTTTTAATTTTTTTTTCTAGGTCAGCATTAAACGGTTCATTTGAGGACCCATCATGAGTTATGGCCATTTTTTTCTTATCTAAGTGAAATTGCACGTAAATTACCCATGGGGTTAAGAAATGGTTGAGTTTAGAGTTAAGAATAATTAAATGGTTGTTGTTTTCTAAGGTTGGATGCAATTTGACCAATTTGGATTTCAATGGTTTTGATGCTAGAACATGTGAATGGGGTAAGATAATCTTCAACACTTTCCCATGGTTTCATGGAAAAAGATTCTTTTTACAAATTGGGATTACCATAATTTTGGTTCATGGGAAATTTCTTGTATTGGGTTGGGAATTAAGAAAGATTATTATGATAGTGGGATCCTTGGGGAGAAAGCGTAGGATTGATCCATTGAGATTGAGGGAAAAAATGATAAGCTCGTTAGAAGTTACCAACACCCTGACCATATTTGAATTGGATTGGTATTTGAGGAGGGAATTGGGGAGGGTGAGAAATGGGATTACTATACCTCAATTCATGGTTATAGGTAGAAGAGAAGGGCTCAGGGTACAGTTGTTTTATGTTTCAAATGAACTGAATAGATTGTTGAGGGTTTGTGTTCCTCTGAAAATAAGATTCATTGAGCTTCATTGGTCCACTTGAAGTAGATGTGTCCTCTTGATGTTGTGGAAATTTTTTCGTTGGATGTGCTGGTGGGATATAGATTCCACAATTCTTGATAGGTCCGTAGAACAATGATTCTGGAGAAGAAGAAGTTGGGGCTTTGGTAGTCACCACAAGTTGTCTCACAAGACCTGTAAGTTCTCTCACCCACTCCTTTATCTTGTTTGTTCTATAGACTGATTCTCTAGGACTTGTTTGACTTGAGAATGGTCCCAATTATATAATTAATATGTTTTTACAGCCATATTTACTATGAGATCTTTTTTAGTTGTAGGGTTTTTATCAACAAGAGCACAATCACTTGCGACATCAATGAGAGTTCCCTGCAGAGCTAATAACCCATCATAGAACTATTGGATCAAGAAATAGTCAGAAATTTGGTAGTGTAGATAGGTTGCCACAAATATTTTGAACCTCTCCAAGTACACTCAGAGTGATTCATTAAGGTATTTATGGATACCACTTATTTCCATTTTGATAGTAGAAATTCAAGAAGATGGAAATTTGTTTATAAAAAGAGATGCTCTATGTCAGTCCATGATTTTATAAAACCAGGATGGAGGTAGTATAGACATTATTTGGTGAAGTTATCTAGGAAAAAGGGAATTCTCGATGTTTGATTTGGTCATCAGAAACCCCCTGAGGACTCATGGTAGAATAAACCTCCTAGAACTCATTGTGATTAGGATATGGATCCTCATCGGCTAGCCCATGTAAATGAGGTAGAGGATGGATCAAATCCAATTTGAATTAGAAATTTTACTCAATGTTTGTATTTTCAATACCAAGGGGTTAGTAATTAACATAAGTGGAAGTGAGTTCTTTTAAGGTTTTTCCCTTATATTATCTATTTCTAGTTCAATTAGTTCAAAAATGACAGGATCTTGTATGATTTGATTATCTCTAATGTTCCTCCAATGTTAGTGAATATTTCCCTAATTTTTTTAGTAAAAAAATCTGATGGATTATTTGTGAGGATATAGGGAATTCATAGAAGATTTGGAAGGAAAAGGAAGGTGGGGTTTTTTTCCAGTTTATGTTGTTTATGAGAATGTGGGGTTTTCTTTATGTTGTTTTTTCAGATTTTTTGGTTAGTTTTTTTATTATTTTTTTAAAAAAACTACCGACTACATAACACCCCATCCTTGGAAACAATTCCATTTGAAGAATGAACGATTGTTGTATATCGATCATTAAAGGTTACAATTCTCTTCTAATTTGTATAGAGGAACTTGGATCGAATCCTTAGTGATGATACATTGTATAGTCGATTGTTTTTTATTAATTTTTATTTTGAGACTAGGGGTTGTTTACATATCTAAAATTATGTTATTAATAGATTTAGATAGATTTTAGTATTTTATAATGATTTTAGTAAGTTTTTTTATGGTGTATTTAAGCTTATGAAATCATTGATCTTTGATTTATATTGCATTAAATAAACACCCATTTCACAAGATAATTTTGATCAGAATACCCATGTGGTAATTCTTTAATCCAAGACTTAACAAAATTGGGGTCCTAATCTTAATAAAACTTGTTTATGGTAGGGTATTTATGGTTCCAATAATATTAATAATCCATATGTTATACAAAAATGTCATTAATCCGCGAAATTTTATGTTCAACATACACAATGTTAACCTAATGAATACTCAACAAGAAAAATCCCTCAATAACATAATATCACTAAATTTTGAATCAACTAAATGGTAGATTTAATCATCCATTAAGATTGTTATTAATCTGGTAATACGTTTTTATGGTGATTAATTATAAATATAATGAAAATAATAGGATAAGAAAAGTGTTTTACTTCGAACACAAACACTAACAACGATGATAATTAAAAAAGGATTTTTGATTGAATGAGTGTGAAAAAGAAGGGAAGGGGTATCAACTTGATTTAAATTATTTTAATAGAATTAGTATATAATAACATAGGGTGGATGATTATGAGAAAATATGAAGAAAAAACATTAACTAAAATTTAAATTAAATTGAAAACAGCTTATGCAAATACAGTTGTAAACAAACACATAAGAACAAAAAAAAAGTGTTGGGGAGGTATTTCTTGTTGAACAAATATCATGTAAAACCCACAAAAACCCATGGAAAGGCTACATTAATTCCAAAACTCCATGTTAAGTTCTTAAATTTCATATCCTTTCATGGAGAGGGGGGGCGTATTTATAGCACAAGGAGTTACACTATTGGCATTCCAAATATGTCCCTCCAATTAGCTAAAATATTGGTCCATTAAGATAGAATAATCATGGAATAGATTATTCTTAAAAGTTATATATATATAATTGTTTTTTGTATAATATGATATTTAGGCAGCCATTGTACTTAAGGAACCAAAGTTATGGAGGTTTGAATAAACAATTCTAATCAGTGCATTTTTAGAACCACTTTTTTGTAGTCTTTAAGTTGAATGAATTTTTGAATAAGAAGATGCCATAAAATCTGATAACATTATTATAAAAATTATTCCACCTATATATATTCTATTTCAAAATAAAAAATATTTTCTCTAATGGATGTATATATCAGAAGAAAAATCAATAATGGTGTGTTGCTTTCAATTCCCTCACAGAATAGTGTGATAGATTTCAATGCATCATTTGGGCCCCTTTTTGGTGGATTTTTTCCTTGAAGTTTTATCCATGATGAATGTTATTTGAACCTGAATTATTTTAGATAATAAAATCATTTGGACTTTTAGAGTGGTCCCATTAATTCAATATTTATGACAGGTGTAGTTTTTTCACATATTCTTTGGGCCATCTTGTGTTGTCAATATGACCCTTGAAACGAAATAATTAGAAAAGGATTCCTTATAATGATATGTTTCATATTGAATGAGGAACCCTAAAAACAATAATAAAAAAATTTGGATTAGTAGTGGATAGTTATAATTAAAATAATAAACTGAATCAATTGGATTACATCAAATAATCCTCAGAAATTATATTTAGTATTAAATAATGTGTATCTCATACCAATTATGAACATTTACATAAAATTTACTAAAGAGAGTATAAAAAATCAATGAATAAATTAATAATATAAGAAATCTATAAATAATCTCAATTTATGATTTCTAATGTTTTAATCATTATCCTTGACAATCCATTAAATTGAGGACGAAAAACTATATTGAAATTTAATTTAGAACCCAATGAATTCTAAAAGACTTAAAAAAAATTACAAGTAAACCCAAGATAATTGTTAAATAAAAAGTAGATAGGAACTCCATTTAATCTTATTATCTAATTTTCATTGATTTTATAAATATGATCTAATGAAAAATTATGTCAAATCAAAATCAAATATGTAGATTTAGTCAATCGATCAACAATATGACAAGTTTCATTATTACCTTCAGATTTCATTAGAAATACAATAATTAAATACACATATATATTTCCCTATTCTACTCTGACTCTATAAAGGGATTATTTTTCACTTTTGTTAATTAGAATTCAGATTTGACCTATTTACAAGTCATAAATTTCATGGTAAACTTGGCAATATCTTTCTTTATTACATCCCACTAGTAGTACCTCTAAAGGTATCTATACATCTTATTACTAATGGGATAAATAGAAAAGGGAGAGTTGTGGTCACCAATAAATAATTATTTTTTTAAATTGGGGGGGGGGGTAATTGACACATATAACCTTTTTTAAAATCTGAAAACACCATCCTTGTCAATGTTAAATTTAGGAAACTTTCCTTTCTTTAATAATTGTATCATTTTTAAAAAAATTATAATATTCCTTATAAGTGTTCATAATTTATTATTACAATGATGACTAAATTGACACATATAATATAATAGAGGAACTTCATTCAAAAATAATAATAGGCTATCATAAATCAAATAATTTAATAAAGGATCATGTTCCAAGCATAAAATGGTTAATGATGCATTATCTTTTGAAGTCAAATAATCATATACATTATTTTTATTTCTTGATAATTAATAATTAAATCATAATCCTTTTTTAATTCAACCCATCTTATTTTTACCATGTCCAAATATTTTTATGTGAATATATAATTTAAAATTTTATGATCAAAATATATTTTACAATTTACTCCATATAAATGATGTCTCTTGATTTTTAATTCAAAAAATATTGCAGCCCAATGCAAATTATGTGTTGGATAATTTAGGTCCTGAGGTTTAAATTGAAATAAAACATACACAATTAACTAAAAATTATATATCAGAAAAAACAGGATCCCTCCAAAAAGAATCATTATAGATGATAAATTCACTATTTATAAAGGGAAAGTCCAAAATTGGGGCATTTAATAATCAACATTTTTTGGAAACATTCATCAAACATTTTCATCCAGATGAATTTTACTTCTTTTTGAGTTAACATAGTTAGTTATGTAGATAATGTAAAGACCCGTAAAATTCAAGGGAAATTTTTTCTTAATTTTTTGGAATTTTACAAGAACTCGGTTTTAGACGGAAATTGATTCCGAGGCCCGGAGTGCCATGAATTTCTATCCGAAGTTTAGCTCGGGTACGTTCAGTGAACAAACAAGCAGGAATTTCTAACTTTTGAACCAGTGCCCGGAATCGAATTCCGAGGGCACCGATGGAACCACAGCACCAGTAATTGCTTAGGAACTCCTATTCCGGAGTTTTGTTATCACGGGTGTGGATGATAAAAATTGTGGAAGTTAATTTATTATTATTCTACAATTTTTATTCTAAGTGTTTAGTTCTTGATGGAAGTTGGTTAACCACCCAACCTCCTTTGGGAGGTTATGAGGGTGGTGGGGCCCACACGAACCCCACCCCTTCATATCCTCTAACCCCTCTTAACTCCCATTAAATTTTGTTAACATAAGTTATAACTTATGACTTTAATATAATAAGTTTAATGAGGTGAGTTATGTGTGGTTAATTGAATTTCAAACTCTTGAAATTCAAAAGGGTTGTTGTGTTAATAAAATAAGAAAGGTGCTTATTTTATTTTGTTGTTAGAGTTTTTTCGTTGAGAGGTTTTGGGAAGAACACATTCTTCTTCGATGAAGAACGTGAAGAACACCTCGGACTCCGACGAAGAAAACTGTTCTTCAACGAAGAACATCTCTGCCGAAGAACGCGTAGAACTTCTTCCACGACGTCTTCTTCCATGACGAACTTCTTCCGCGAAAGTTTTCCGTGATGAAATCTCCGTCAACATCTTCGAATCCTCACTTCGCGACGTCGACGTTCTTTTTCCGCGACGCCTGACCTCCGCGACGCTCGTCTTCCGTGGCTCGTTGACATTCACCGTTCTTGAAACCGAAGTAGGGGTTTTATTTATTTATTTTGGTCGTGAATACCAACTTGACGATCTTCGTGGATTAAAAACAATAGTTATCGAATAACGCGAGGGGGCCGGACCGCACAAACATGGCCGACCCTCCTCCTTATTTCATGTTGGTTCCTTTGTGATTTGGTACGGGAAGGAGTGGTGCCGTCGCACAATGAGGAATCATGCGAAAGGAAATGCATGGCACCGTCGCGCCGCGCTGTGGAAAGAAGATCAAGAACGTGACGCCGTCGCGCCGCGTCGAAGGAAAACCCGAAAACATCGCGGCCAGTACCGGGGCCGCGGCGGAGGGGCGTGGCACCGTCGCGCCGCACCGGACGACAAGGGCCGCGGCCGGTTCAGGGCCGCGGCGAAGCAAGGTGACCGGCGGCCAGAACAGGCCGCCGGCGTCGGAGCTAGAAGGGGACCGGCCATCGCCGGTCCCGTTGAGTAGGAACCGGCCGGCCAGGTCGGGCCGGCCGGAAGGGGAGGAGCCTAGGGAATTAATTCCCCCGACCGGACTTCAAATGGGCCCCATAAATGGGGGCCGTGGTTACACCAGGGGGGCAGGCCCCCCCCCCTTCCAAAATGGCTCGGCCTTTGGCCGAGTCAGACAACGCGCTGTACCCGGCCGGACCGGCCGCCTGGCCGGTCCGCCAGGCCGGCCCGGGCCGACCTGGATTCGGGGTGGGTCGACCCAGTTTGGGCCGATCGGGGAGTCTCGGGCCGGGTCGGTCCGGGGACGAAACCCCCATTTTCGGACCGTTTGGGTTCAATTGCCCACAACTCGGGCTACGGACCTCTGATCGACGCACCGTTAGTAGCGACATGATCCTTGGAACGAGACGGTCATTTCAGTATATCGCACTCAAGGTTTTGGAATACTTTGAGTTCGGACGGGTTGGTTCGTACACGAAACCAATCGGGCCCTCGGAGAGGAAACAGTCATATCTTGAGCTTCAGACGTCTGATTGACGTGTCATCGACTTTGTTGAGTTACTCTTAGTGAGATAGATCTTTTCACATACTTCGCCCGAGGTTTGGACGCAGGTGGAGTACGGTCGGGTTGGTTTTGCCTTAAAAACCAACCGGGCCCCTAGGACGAAAAAGCCAACAACTCTCAGACCGGGCGTCCGATTGATGTGTCGTCTGCGATGTTGTGTTCATGTTGATGATACGGAACTTTTGGATACATCAACTCTGGACTATGTCTCAGTTGATGTATCAGTCTCTCGGCTCGTGGAGCGGACCCTCCCGAATGATCTTTCTGTGTGCGGGAACCCTAGAGCTGGCTGCGACTGCTACTATGACTGCGACGACGACTATGCAGAGATCCTCAGTGGATTCGACGACGACGACTACAGCACTCAGCGATCCTGTGTGGATTAGTGCTACCGATCCTGTGTGGGTCCGATCCTGTGTGGGTCAGCGCTCAGCGGTTCTGTGTGAGCCAGCACCTACAGATCCTGTGTGGGTCCGATCCTGTGTGGGTCATTGTGGGGGTTAGTACCTATCGATCCTTTGTGGGTCCGACGACTTAGATGGATCAGTGATCATCTCTATCGTCTTCGAAAAAGTATACCTGTGTGAGTTGAATCCTGTTTACGTTCCTATGTGGATTGTGTTGTGATATCCTGTGTGGATTACATTTTTCTTTCCTGTGTGGAATACGTATACTTTTCTGTGTGTACTGGGTTGTACTTGGTCTCGGAGGTTGGAGCGTATTGGAATTGATGACTGAGGTATATGTATGGGTATATACCTAAGCAGTTTCGGTTGTTACATCATGATTGAATCTTTCCTTTTTGGTTTAACCTTTGTGGATTTTGGGAGACCTTCGGGGGTCTCGGGGTCCCTACTGAGTAGCTTATACTCACCCCTGCATGGGCTATTCCCACACTACGTTATGTTGGTTGCAGACGAGGGACAGTGTTGATCCTGGTTGAGGCTTGCAGAGTAGGACGGTACCTGGAGGTGGACCACTGGGCGAGACATACTCAGAGCGGACGGTGGGACCCGAGGAGCAGTGGAGCTATCTATACCCACCCTTCAGGTGGGATTTCCAGTGGGCAGCTCGGCATTGCGGGTTTACTTTTTCTGTTGTTGTTTTCCCTTTAGAGTTGTACTTTACATTCAGTTTGGGTTTGTATACTGGCCCACTTACTTTTCCGCACTTCACTCTTGTACCAGCTTTTACTTAGTGTTTACTTTTTTCCGCTTTCTTACTATGTGGTACTTGTTTACTTTACAAAGGCAATGCCTTCCCTTTTACCGGGTTTTACGCCTTGGTTCTAGTCGCCAGCCCCTGGCCTATGGAAGGCGGGATTGGGGTAGTCACGGCACGGGCCCCGATGATGGGTCGTGACAAATTGGTATCAAAGGAGTTCGGTTCTACTGCAGAACTTGAGACTCTGATCTTTCTATGTGAAGCAATAGTGTTTAGCGTATTGGGTGTGGTTATCAGTCCAGGGAGTCCAGTTTTGGTACGGCGGCCGACGTATCCGTACACCAGGACCCTGACTTCTGATTTCCGACTTAATGCACGAAAACATTGATTGCATGTGTGTTTCATGTTTTCTTTGTGAATACTTTGTATCAGCTCACCAGGTATATTGTTCTGACCATGGCGCACCTATTTCCTTTTCAGGATGTCCCCACGACGGCAGCCAGCTAGGGTTCCAAGAGTCGAGCGTGACAACAGCCCACCGAGCGACGAGGCCTCGGTGCAGGGCCCTTTGTCAGCAGTGGCATCGGCGGTAGCCCTACCCGCCGAGCCACCGATGCTTCTAGCCCCAGCCGTTGATGATGCATGTCTCCTCAGTGCACCGCAAGAGTTCTAGCGCCAGCAACCACCCAGGTTCCGCGGGGAGACGGACCCCCAGACAGCCAAGGACTGGATGGAGGCAGTGGTATGAGTTTTTCGGTTAGTGAGGACACCAACAGACCTCATGGTGATCCTCACAGTGACCCTACTAAACGCAACAGTGGGCCGATGGTGGAGCTTGATGCTTCAGGTGAACGATGAGGCATCTCTACTCTGGAATGACTTTTTGAGCCTCTTCCGCTCTAGTTTGTCCCAGCCACCCTCTGTGTGGTGCGCATTCAGGAGCTTCTTCAGCAGCGGCAGGGCAGCATGACGGTCGCCCAGTACTTGGCGATATTTACCGATCTCTCGCGCTACTCTACAGACATGGTACGGGACCCATTCTTCTGGGCCCGGACCTTCAAGCAGGGATTAAGACACGAGATCAAGGCATCGCTGATCTCCCTCAGCATTCCGACTCAGACAGGAGTACTGGAGCATGCCATTTTGATCGAGAGCTTTCTTGTTGAGTCCACACCAGTGCCAAGACCCACCGCAGGGAAGCACATAGTAGAGTCTTCTTGTAGCAGGCAGTCGATGGATGACTCATGGGTCCCAGAAGACTAGACCCTCAGGCAGACGACCTCAGGACACTGGCTCATCAGTGCGGGGCACACAGCGTGGAGTCAGTCTTTCGAGAGGCAGACAGTGCTACTCATGCGGCGGGCACGGACACATGGCTCGTGACTGCCCGACCCACCGTGTCGAGGAGCAGAAGACGGTTGAGGGACCACCGAGGCAGAGGTAGAGGGTCGACCGTGGTGGTCCATAGGGAGAAGACAGACGAGGTAGAGGAGCTGGCCGAGCAGCAGGTGGTGGGTGACTCTTTGAGGCTTTACCACCACCACCACCAGGAGGTCCACCCCGACCACAGGGAGCAGGCGGGAAGAGACAGGCACAGCTCCAGGAAGTAGAGGCCTATGACTACGGCGTGCCCGAGATGATTCTAGGTACTATCTGTGTCTATTCCACCCGTGCTTCTGTACTTATAGACACAGGAGTGAGTCACTCTTTCATAGCTGCTACCCTTGTTCGGAGCTTGGAGATTCCGACAGAGCCGTTGGCTCGATCCCTACAGCTAGAGACCCCTACGAGAGTAGACTCGACGATTATGCACTGGTGCCAGCAGTGTGAGCTTACTCTAGGAGGCGATATCTTCGGCTTGGATCTTCTTGTAGTGGCGTCGAGGCCTTATGACGTCATCTTGGGCATGGATTGGTTGTCTACATTCCATGCACAGATTGACTGTATTAGGCGCAAGGTGCGATGTGTACGCACCGACGGGAGTAGGTTCACCTTCACCGGTGAGAAGCGAGCCTTTGCAGCACAGGATGGACTCTCACACAGGAGAGGACAGCCCATCACTCATCAGTTGTCTAGCCTTATCCTAGGAGCAGTTGACGTGCGATGTCCTAGTTTTCCTGCAGTGGTGGATCAGCTTGCGGTCGTTTTCCCCGACGACATTCCAGGGCTACCTCCTCGCAGAGAGGTAGACTTTTATATTGACTTGTACCCCGAGATAGCCCCGATATTGACTCCAACATATTGGATGGCCCCAGCCGAGCTTCGAGAGCTACAGGTACATTTGGAGGACTTGCAGGGCAAGGGGTTAATCCGACCCAGTGTTTCACCCTGGGCTTCCCTGATTTTGTTCGCCAAGAAGGTGGACAGGAGCTTGCGACTCTGTGTCGACTATCGTCGCCTGAACCAGGTGACAGTGAGGAACAATTATCCGCTACCAAGGATTGATGACCTCTTTGATCAGCTCAAGGGATCACGGTGGTTCTCGAAGATAGACCTCAGGTCAGGCTATCACCAGCTCAGAGTTCGAGACGAGGACATGCAGAAGACGTCCTTTAGATGTCGGTATGGCCACTATGAGTTCTTGGTTATGCCATTCGGCGTAAACAATGCTCCAGAAGTGTTCATGGCCCTCATGAACAGGATCTTTCAGCCATACCTTGATTGATTTGTTGTGGTCTTCATCGACAACATTTTTATTTACTCGACAACTGAGGAGGAGCACGCCTACCACTTACGGGTTGTACTAGACACACTTCAAGAGAACCAGCTTTATGGAAAGCTCTTGAAGTGTCAGTTCCGGATACGTGAGGTCCACTTCTTGGGGCACGTCATCTCTGAGGCGGGAGTTGCAGTGGATCCTGCGAAGATTGAGGCAGTGCTAGCTTGGGAGCCACCCAGGAGCATGACGGAGGTGCGGAGTTTCCTGGGACTAGCTGGATACTACCAGTGATTTGGGCCAGACTTCTCCAGAGTTGCGGCACCACTTTCAGCTTTGACGAAGAAGGGGAAACCCTTCGTATGGTCAGACAGTTGTCAGCATGGATTCCAGAAGATGAGATAGAGATTGACCAGCGCACCTATCTTGACGTTTCCTGAGGAGGGAGTAGGGTACGTAGTCTACTGCGATGCATCAGGGACCAGACTCGGTTGTGTCCTGATGCAGGAGAGGGCAGTGATCGCCTATGGATCACGTCAGTTGAGGCCGCATGAGCAGAACTACGCTACCCATGACCTGGAGTTAGCAGCAGTGGTCTTCGCTCTGAAGACATGGCGACACTATTTGATGGGCGAGCGCTTTACAGTCTTTTCTGACCATCAGAGTCTCAGATACATCTTCTCTTAGAAGGATCTGAATCTGAGACAGCGGATATGGATCAACTTCCTCCATGAATATGACTTTGAGATAGTCTATACTCCTGGGAAGGGAAACGTAGTAGCCGATGCTCTCAACCGGAGGACGGGCATTCAGCTACTTGAGGAGGTGACAGAGAAGATAGCCTCTTTGCAGATATCCTTCGTGGATAGAGATGGAGCAGCCTTCCTTCAGTCTCTCACAGTCACTCCTCCACTACTACAGCAGGTCAGAGAGGCACAGTGTGGGGAAGCTGACTTTGAGACGCAACGTGCACAGATATCCTCAGGACAGGCACCTGATGGTTTCTCCATTGGAGCAGAGCACGATATACTTTTCAGAGGACATACCGTGGTACCAGTTGCTTTACGGGAGGAAGTGCTGAGAGAGTTTCTCAATTCTCCCTTAGCGGTACATCACGGAGTGGCTAAGATGTACCAGGATCTCAGACGACAACACTGGTGGCCAGACATGAAGAAGTTTGTGGCATAGTTCGTTTCACGATGCCTCACCTGCCAGCAGGTGAAGGCAGAGCATCAGGTACCAGCAGGCTTGGTACAGCCCTTGGAGGTTCCGGAGTGGAAGTGGGACGACATATCTATGGACTTCGTGACTGGACTTCCACGCACTTCCAGAGGTCACGACTCCATTTGGGTGATTGTCGACCAACTCACCAAGTCGGCTCACTTCTTTCCCATCAGAGAGCAGGACTCAGTGGAGATCTTGGGATGGCTTTACGTTCAGAAGATTGTACGGCTTCACAATGTTCCATCTTCTATCATCTCTGATCAAGATGCTCACTTTACTTTCCGGCAATGGAATGGATTTCATGAGGTGTTCGGGACGCAGCTACGTCTGAGCACAGCCTTTCACCCTCAGACGGATGGTCAGATAGAGAGGACCATTCAGACTCTCGAGGACATGCTCCGCGCTTGCGTCGTCGACTTTGGTCGCAGCTGGGAGGACCACCTACCCTTGGTGGAGTTCGCGTACAACAACAGATACCACTCCACCATCGGGATGGCACCATACGAGGCACTGTACGATAGAGCTTGCAGATCTCCTTTGTGCTGGACAGACCCTGTGGAGTCAGCACTTGTGGGACCGGAGATGGTCCAGGCCATGACAGAGAAGGTCGAGGTCATCCAGGAGCGGATGAGGACAGCTCAGAGCCGACAGAAGTCTTGTGCTGATAGGAGGTGGAGGCCACTAGAGTTCGAGGATGGCGACCACGTCTTTTTGCGTGTCTCACCTCGACGTGGATTACGGAGATTTGGCCGAGGTGGCAAGTTGTCTCCATGCTTCATCGGACCATTCCAGGTCCTCAGCAGGATTGGAGAGGTGGCTTATCGCCTGGCTCTACCACCTCAGTTGCACCGGGTGCACGACGTCTTCCACGTATCTCAGCTGAGGACACACGTGCACGACCCGACGCATATCATTGACCATGGGGAGCTAGACGTTGATGATGGGGTGACTTTTGCGGAGGTCCCGGTAGAGATCGACGGTCAACAGGAGCGGGTCCTATGTGGACGGTCCATTCCTCTAGTGCGCATCAGATAGCAGCACGGGAACCTCCAGGAGAGCACTTGGCAGCAGGAGGCTCGGATGCGTGCTCAGTACCCTCATTTGTATCCCTAGTTATGATGTATCTTTATGGGGACGTAAAGCCCTGAGGTGGGAGTAATGTAAAGACCCGTAAAATTAAAGGAAATTTTTTTCTTAATTTTCTTTGGAATTTTACAAGAACGCGATTTCAGACGGCACTTGATTCCAAGGCCCGGAGTGCCCGGAATTTCTATCCGAAGTTTAGCTCGGGTACGTTCAGTGAACAAACGAGCGGAAATTTCTAACTTTTGAACCGGTGCCCAGAATCGAATTCCGAGGGCACCGATGGAACTGCAGCGCCGACAATTGCTTAGGAACTCATGTTCCGGAGTTGCGTTATCACGGGTGTGGATGATAAAAATTGTGGAAGTTAATTTTTTATTATTCTACAATTTTTATTCTAAGTGTTTAGTTCTTGATGGAAGTTGGGAAACCACCCAACCTCTATTGGGAGGTTATGAGGGTGGTGGGGCCCACACGAACCCCACCCCTTCATATCCTCTAACCCCTCTCAACTCCCATTAAATTTTTTTAACTTAAGTTATAACTTATGACTTTAATGTAATAAGTTTAATGAGGTGACTTATGTGTGGTTAATTGAATTTCAAACTCTTGAAATTCAAAAGGGTTGTTGTGTTAATAAAATAAGAAAGGAGCTTATTTTATTTTTTTATCAGAGTTTTTTCGTTGAGAGGTTTTGAGAAGAACACCTTCTTCTTCGACGAAGAATGTGAAGAACACCTTGGACTCCGACGAAGAACATCGTTCTTCAACGAAGTACATCTCCACCGAAGAACGCGGAGAACTTCTTCCACGACATATTCTTCCACGAAGAACTTCTTCCGCGACGGTTTTCCGCGATGAAATCTCCGTCAACGTATTCGAATCCTCGCTTCGCGATGTCGACGTTCTTTTTCCGCGACGCCCGACCTCCGCGACGCTCATCTTCCGCGGCTCGTTGACATGCACCGTTCTTGAAACCGAGGAAGGGGTTTTATTTATTTATTTTGTTCATGAATACCAACTTGACGATCTTTGTGGATTAAAACCAATAGTTATCGAATACTGCGAGGGGGCCAGACCGCACAAACACGGCCGACCCTCCTCCTTATTTAATGTTGGATCCTTTGTGATTTGGTACGGGAAGGCGCAGTGTCGTCACACCACGCGGAATCATGCAAAAGGAAATGTGTGGCACTGTCGCGCCGCGCCGTGGAAAGAAGATCAAGAACGCGACGCCGTTGCACCGCGTCGAAGGAAAACCCGAAAACACCGCGGCCGGTACCGGGGCCGCGGCGGAGGGGCGCGGCGCCATCACGCTGCACCGGACGACAAGGTTCGCGGCCGGTTCCGGGCCGCGGCGAAGCAAGGTGACCGGTGGCCGGATCGGGCCACCGGCGTCGGAGCTGGAAGGGGACCGGCCGGCCAGGTCGGGCCGGCCGGAAGGGGAGGAGCCGGGGAAATTAATTCCCCCGACCGGACTTCAAACGGCCCCCATAAATGGCGGGTCGTGGTTACACCAGGGGGGCAGGCGCCCCCCCCCCCCCCCTTTCCAAAATGGCTCGGTCGGGCCGTGCCGCGCCGCGCCGGGCCGGGCCGGGCCGACCCAGACCTGAGGCGGGTCAACCCGGTTCGGGCCGACCGGGGGATCTCGGGACGGGTCGGTCCGGGCCCGAAACCCCCGTTTTCGGACCGTTTGTGTTCAATTGCCCATAACTCGGGATACGGACCTCCGATCGACACGCCATCAGCGATGACACGATTCTTGGAACGAGGCGGTCGTTTTGGTATATAGCACTCAAGGTTTCGGAATACTTTGAGTTCGGCCGGGTTGGTTCGTACACGAAACCAACCGGGCCCTCGGAGCGGAAACGCTCATATCTTGAGCTTCGGACGTCCGATTGATGTGCCGTCGACTTTGTTGAGTTCCTCTTAGTGAGATGGATCTTTTTGCATACTCCACCCAAGGTTTGGACGCAGGTGGAGTACGGTCGGGTTGGTTTTGCCTTAAAAAACCAACCGGGCCCCTGGGACGAGAAAACCAATAACTCTCAGACCGGGCGTCCGATTGACGCGCCGTCTGCGACGTTGAGTTCCTGTTGATGATACAGAACTTTTGGATGCATCAACTCTGGACTATGTGTCAGTTGATGTATCAGCCTCTCAGCTCGTGGAGCGGACCCTCCCGAACGAACTTGTTGTGTGCAGGAACCCTAGAGCTGGCTACGACTGCTACTGTGACTGCGACGACGATTGTGCAGAGATCCTCAGTGGATTCGATGACGAAGACTACAACACTCAGCGATCCTGTGTGGATCAGTGATACCGATCCTGTGTGGGTCCGATCCTGTGTGGTTCAGCGCTCAGCGGTTCTATGTGAGCTAGTTCCTACAGATCATGTGTGGGTCCGATCCTATGTGGGTCATTGAGGGGGTTAGTACCTATCGATCCTTTGTGGGTCCGATGACTTAGATGGATCAGTGATCATCTCTATCATCTTTGAAGAAGTATACCTAAGTGAGCTGAATCCTGTTTACATTCCTAGGTGGATTGTGTTGTGCTATCTTGTGTGGATTACGTTTTTCTTTCCTGTGTAGAATATGTATACTTTCCTGTGTGGACTGGGTTGTACTTGGGCTCGGAGGTTGGAGCGAATTAGAATTGATGACTTAAGTATATGTATGGGAATATACCTAAGCAGTGTCGGTTGTTACTTTGTGATTGTATCTTTCCTTTGTGGTTTATCCTTTGTGGATTTTGGGAGACCTTCGGGGGTCTTAGGGTCCCTACTGAGTAGCTTATACTCACCCCTGCACGGGTTATGCCCGCACTACATTGTGTTGGTTGCAGACGACGGACAGTGTTTATCGTGGTTGAGGCTTGCAGAGCAGGACAGTACCTGGAGATGGACCACTGGGCGGGACATACTCGGAGCAGACGGCGGGACCTGAGGATCAGTGGAGCTATCTGTACCCACCCTTCTGGTGGGATTTCCAGTGGGCAGCTCGGTGTTGCGTCTTTACTTTTTCTGTTGCTGTTTTCGCTTACGAGTTGTACTTTACTTTCAATTTAGGTTTGTATACTGGCCCACTTACTTTTCCGCACTTCACTCTTGTACCAGCTTTTACTTAGTGTTTACTTTTTTCCACTTGCTTACTCTATAGTGCTTGTTTACTTTACAAAGGAAATGACTTCCCTTTTACCGGGTTTTACGCCTTGGTGCTAGTCGCCAGCCCCTAGCCTATGGAAGGCGGGCTTGGGGTAGTCATGGCACGGGCCCTGAGGATGGGTCGTGACAGATAAACCATAAAATTTCTAAAACATCCGCTAGTAGTTTCCCAATAATATAAGAAAACAACTAATATTTGTGAAATTTGTTGGTCTTGGCAATAATTTTATTACAAATACTGTAAAATAATTATTTTGTGACTTTAATGAACCATAATACATTTAGAACATAGAAAAATATCATGAATTAACACAATCAGAAATATATTTATATACTCATGGAAAACATTATTAATATGATCCATGAATACAGCTCATGCATTAGGTAACCCAAATGGCATAACCAATAAATCATCATGACCATATTTATTTTAAAATTTCATCATTGGAATATTTTCTTACTTCACCTTCAATAGATGGTACCTTGGATGGTGATAAATCATTAAAAATAAACTTCACATTCTAATGATTACCAAAAAACCATCCATATGAGGTAAAGGATACCCATTTTAAAAGTGATTTTTTTCAAGGATATATATTCATATTTAATCATCATTGAACTATATTTATTTTTGAAAAATAAAATATGAGCGTAACATAATGTGGTTTTGGAATGAATGAAACCTTTATCAAGAAATTCCTACGGCTACTTTTTCAATTTTAAAAGTTCTACATGATCAATTCGATTAGTGGGCTTTAAATTTTTTTTGGAATCAGGAACAATGTAAATATTAAAATCAACCTACCAATCTAGATTAACAACACTAAAATCATCAAGTAATATATCCATACATTCCATCAAAATTGGTACATAACTAATTTGAATTGTTTATATATTTTCAATAATATGATATATGTAACTTACAATGCCACCAATAGTTAATTTCATGGATTCAGGATTTGTTATCAAAAGTAATAAATAATTTAATATGACTTTTATATATCTAAATTATATCTTATCAAGATAAATAGAAAGAAAATTTCTACCCAAAATATATCAAACATTAATATGGGTATTTCAACATGATTTGTAGGAAAAACCATCATATTGAAAATAATAGGATGATTCCTTAAAATCATGGATACATTAATAATTCCCCCCTCCAGTTTTAACCAAAAGTGACATCTTATATAAATAATGTTATATTATTATTTTATAAGAAAAGTTATAAAAATATATAAAATATAATGATCTAGTGTCAAACATGGTATTGGGATATGTTTAAAAAAACAAGTAATATACCCATCACAACATCATCAGATAATCAAAAATCAACTGTAATAGCAGGAAAAGATATTTCCTTTCTTTTGTTCGTTTGATATTGATGATTTTCATCTTGAGAAACTATTTTTGACACAAATTAACATTATTATTCAGACCATCACAACTAAAACATCTCACCATTGGCTAGATATATATTACCACATTATTATATTGATCAACACTATTTTCTTTGATGTTATGAGCCATATGAATAAAACATACAACACTGGTAACACGTTACATATCCTATAAATCATTCCCTAACATTTAGTTTTAAAAACATGGAAATTTTTGGGGCTTACCCCCCCCCCCCCCCCCCCCCCGATTTATTATTTTACTACTTCTCATATTATAACCACCTTGAAAACTTTTACTCTTATAATTATGAGGATAAAAAGTGTCATAAAACCCCTTCTCAATGTTTCTATAATAATAATAAAAAATTTGATAATTTTTATATTATCACGAGTAAAATTATATTCAGAAACATGAAGTCATTTTGTATTAAAATCTATTAATTTAAATATCAAGGCCACAAAAATAATTTGGTGTGTACCATTCCAATATTATAAAATTTTCTTCATTCATGGATAATGAATCCTCATCCTTTATCATAAATTATGTGATTTTTTCTCCATTCTGAGTGAAATGTACTTAGGGAAATATTTATCAATTAAAATATTCTTAAATATAACCAATTCCATAGGATCAATCTCATATTTATATATTTTATTTTTAACCAATGACTACCACAAATAAACATTGTATGAAAAAATAGTAAATAGAAAGGGTTATCTTTTGAATTCCTAAAATCTCATGGATTTGAATATATTTCATAGTTTTGATCAATCTTTTCTATTCCATTGGATCTAAGGTTCAACTAAAATATAGAGGGTACTATTTTGTGAAATGATCAAATAAAAACTTGTACCACCACAGTAAATATGGTTTCTCTCTAACATGTACACCACTGCCATTTCTAGCATGTATCAACTAATCTATCACTGTCATAAATTGATTACTTCTAATTTAGACTACACAAATTACATGATTTGAAGGGATATTGGCCCGTTGATACCTTTATAATTTATCATCACTGTTTCATATGAAGAAAATTATTCCAAATAAACACATATTTGGTGAATTAAGCATAGAAATCATAAAATTTTATATCATGTAAAAAATAACCAAAAACCAAATTATCTTAATTGTATTATATTAATTTTATCTTAACATCTCAAATTATCTAAACATTACCTCTAATTCAAAATATATGACTCAAACATAAAACATTGCACTATGTGAGGTTTTTTTTGAAAATTATTAATATTATCTCATTAGTGATGACCTTTTTAGTTTTAGAGTTTTTTATAATTACATCATATCTCTTATATAATATACCCATACATTAAAATGTTGAAAATTAAACTTTGTTTTTATTTTTACTATAATATATAACTTTTAAAATGAAACATGTTTTCTTTTCATGTAAAATCTTCAAGAAATTCAACTTGAATTCTTTTTTTCCAAATATACCTTAATCCCTAATATTTTTTTGAAAAAAAAACAATGAGAAAAAACATCCAGAATGTAAAATGAAATAAATAAAATTGTCAATATATTGAAAAATTAGAATCTATTTAATGTTAAAAAATTTATCATTATTCTTTGGGTTTATAAAAAATTATACCCACATGGGAGAAAAAAAATTCCTCCAAAAATTCGTAAAACCCCCAAGAAAGAAAATTAAAAAACTTATAGAAATTCTAGATGATTATATTAATATCCAATATAAACTAATTTTAAAAATATATGGGGACTATTTAAATCCATAGTATAAATATCTCCAGTTAACTGTCTCATTATTTCCTTTGAAGAAAATGATCATTTCGAAATGCATCGAAGAGTTATATTGAGCTCACCCATCCTATAATATATATCGGGATCACCTATTGTATATTATTAATTATGATAAACCATAATCATCTATAATATTAATGTAAAATATCAAGAACATTTTTTTTATAATTCAATTTTATGTTATAAATCCTTTGAAAAACAATTTTGAGCTCATAAGAAAAAAAATTAGTTATCTAAGAAAGTTTATGTTTTTCCATTTCCATAAGTTCTTTTAAAAATAAAATATTTCTAAAATATTGAGGATTTTTTTTAAATATAGAAGGAAATTTATAAATGAATCATAATAAATAATAATGAGTTTTATAGTGAGAAAATGAAGTCTAACCTTAAATGTAAAAAACATTCTTGTTTCTCTTTTATAAAAAACTTCAATACTAACATTATGTCACACCTTGTGTCATTATGTAATTGATTTGTTTTTATTTTATTAGGCTTACATTAATATTTAGTTTCAAATGTGTTATTTATCAAAACATGTAAATTGTTAGGGGTTTTCTTTTATTTATGTTTAGGATGCGCTATATGAGAGAAATCGTCTGACCTCTCTTCTAGAGGAACATTTAAAGTTCATTATAAAATGTTAAAAAATTGTCATCGTGGGATGTTCATGGTTATTTATTAACCATGAAATAACCTAGGTGAAACTGTGCATGTGATGAGGTATTTCTAAGGTCTAGAACTTGGCTTGCGCATAGTTCAGTAAATAGTGTGACAATATTTAATTTGAATTTGGATTTTGACACTACTAAATATAATAGTTGGGTAATGGTTTTTCTAACCATGAGGATCCTAGGTTGAATTATAAAAATGGTTCTTGTCTATGGCATTGTACAGTTTGTTAGCGGTGCATTGTTTGGAAAACCAAGAGACTAAATAGTATGATGCTCCAAGGTATTATATTTTATTCAATTTTCCCAATATAAACTTTTTTGAATTAACTACTATTCCAACCCACTTCTCCCCAAACATATATTCACACATTTTGGATAAATTAGGGTCATGTATGGGTTTAATGCAGTTTTTTTTGTGTCTGGGGTTACTATAAATCATCTCAATCCCCATTGAAGTGGTCTCCTTTAAGGTGACACATTTTGGCTTGGTTTCCTCTTCTTTTAAGTAGGCATTTCTATGAAATTATTTCATTTTTAAATTAAAATTTTTATTTCACTTTACAAAAGCCTTTATATAGAATGTTTTAATACATGTGATATCATTTTGGTGATTTTAAACTATTTCTATAGGTTATATGATTATTATAAATGGTTGTTCTTAGGAGTTCATAATTTTCATGTTTTAAATGGAATTATTAAAGGATCTAAAATTTTTGGGAATTTTTTCATGGGTTTTTGAATGGTTTTAAATGTAATTGTAGGATTTTGATCCAGTTTTAGTTTTTAGAAATTAGAAACTATTTTTTTATACTAGTAATTTTTAATGTCATCTTCTTAACTCAAAATTATTATTAAATGGATTTATTAATGGATTTAAAATGTTGAAGTTAAATGTAAGAGTGATTTACCCCATGGGGGAAATGACTTAATTGGAATTTGGAAATTTATTTAATGTAAATGATTATAATTTTTTCTTGTTTTGGATGTCCTAGAGGAAGGTCTATGTTTCATGGTGGTCGTGTAATGTTTTTATATAGTTTGTGTTATTTAAATAATTTTTTATGAGTTTCCTAAAGTGGTTTTGTATGAAATTTCAATTGTATTGGAATGAAAATACACGATTTTGAGTTAGAATTCTAGTTGGTACTTTGTTTTTAAAACAAAAAATATAAAGAAACCCCTTGAATTCATCTTTGTTATTTACACCATGGGTTGGAATTTTCTATATTTTTGAGATTCTTGTGAACCCCTTATGTGGGAATGTAATTTTTTATTTCATGGATTAATTTTATATATGGGGATATAAAATATTGTGTGGTATTAGGTGAGGGGTACCCTTTATTTTGTGCCCTGTGTGTTATACTTATCTCTCTTATCGTTTTTCCCACATCCCCTTTTTTGTAATGGAAACCTAACTACTAAGTGGTATATTTAATTTATTAGGGAAGATAGTTTACATGCCACTAGTGACCCACTAATTCTTCTTGGAACAATGGTATATATGTGGGGTTTTCATCACAGTGGTACTTTTGTGGGCTAGTTGGATGAATTGGGGTTTGAACATTATTAATTTCCACTAACTTATTTATGGGCTGGTATACACTTATACAGTTATTTTCTTCAAACACTAGGGATCCAAAGTAGTTTCCGTGAAATATCTGATTACATAGTTGGTTATTGATAGAGAGGATTTTGATCTAGTGATTCTTTGTATCATTTCCCATGATTTTATTGATATGGAAGCACTTTTTGGTTATATTTGATATATTTCTTGTGATATATCAATCCTTCTCTATTGTTATCGAATCGTGTGTGTGTTGGGTCATTTTATTTGAAAAATGTGTTTTTAAGGATGTTTGGAAAACCTATTTTCAATTTAAAGACACTTTTGTGGGTGATTTTATGTAGATTTTAAAATGGATGTTTAAATTTTGTGATATCATTGGATAGTAGAAATGTTGTCAAACAGTGTCTTGATTTTTTGAAATTAAGAGAACTGTTATGAAATATTGTTATGGAATTTTTTTATTTCCACTGAGTAACATGTGAATCCCTTACATTGTAGTTTTTTTCTAACGAGATTTGATCAATTAACTTATGAATAAAATTAATATAATTGGTGGGTTGGGGAAACCTACAAGACTTTGTATCTCACACTTTTTTATTTTAGGTTCCACATTTTTAGTTGGATCTGACTTTCATTCCTTGAGGACAATGTGGGGTGAGTTGGGTTGTGGTGAGCAACCAGAGGTTGCATGGAGTTGGTATTAGATCATCTTGAGATAGATTATTGTATTTTTTTTATTAGATATATTTATATTATTCCTTTTTTTCATCTTATTTATGAATGGTGTATATGTTTATTTGGATGGGTTGTATAAGTTTAGTTTGTTATAACCTGTTTAGATTGTTCGTTAATTTGGGATATTCTATTAAGTAATTTTGTTATTTTTATCCTTGTTTTGGGTGAAATAAATCTCAAATTTAATATTAGGATTCCCAAAAACTATTTTATAGCCCACAGGGATTGGGAATTCCCTTCAGGCCTTAAGGCGTTCTGTGTTGGGTGTTGGGTTTGGTGGTAGTTCGGGAAGGCTTTTTACAATCCCCAAGGGAAATTTTGAAACATTAGTCTATAAAAAGTTTCAAATAAAGTAAAATATATTCCAAAATTTCCATTAAATAACTTTTATATATTAATAATAGTATTCTTGAAACATTTAATAGAACATGTTTATAGAGAAGAAAGTGTTTAAAACATTTTAAAAAATATTTTAAAATACACATTACCTTATTTATCCTCAAGCTTTGAATGTTCTATAACTCCAAAATAATAATATTAAATTATTATTTTTACTTTATTTTCAAAATTTATCATAATAATTTCATTTTTAATATTCCATTTATTTCATTTATCACCATGTCTCGTTTATTTACAAAAATGGGTAAGTTAACTTTGGATATTTAGGGGTTATTCAGTTTATAACCAAAAATACACAATAGTGCACTAACTATGGTTAAAGGGGTATTGTTTCTGTCATCTCCATAAACTAATTTTTTTATATTTATCAGATTTATACATTATATAGAATTATATAATCAAACATTTTAGCATGTTATAAAAAATGAACTATATCATTTCATCGTGATGGTTGTTTGTACGTATGCATGAGCGAAACTTTAATTTTTTATCAAGTGAAAAAAAAGTATATCATATTTTACTTTTCTAGAATAATAAACATGTTATTAATTTCATATTTATTCATTATATCCATCATTATGTCTATCCTTATATGGTGAAAATTAAAAATGACAAAACATCACTTCTTAGAGGTGGTATTAAACGCATACACAATGAACGACATTATCATTTTTCAATTGATTGTGAGGTAAGAAAATAGAAGATACATTATCTATCTAGAATGATAATTTTTTCACTAATATCTTATATATTAATTTTTTCCTAATTCATACCATCCATATGACCTTGATGATGTAAAATGAAATGCATCGGTTCATGGAGGTGGTAATTCACACGTACACATGAGAGTTGATTCAATTTCCCATAAGATTGATATTAAAATAGAAAAGTTCAAACCATAAGAATAATAAATTAATAAAATATTTTTGATAAATTTTATTATATCACATTTAATAAAAAAAATTAGTAGGTAAAATATTAAATAAAAAATAAAACACTTAGTTACGAACAATACCACCTCTTAGGACAACCTCCTTCGGATTATAATTAAAGCATATTTTGGATGATATTATGATAAATAAAGAACATATAAAACATGAGGGAGATATTATGAATGTAATTTTATATTTATTGGCCAATATAAGAGGTTATTTATATGTGGATATGAGAGGATGGGGGGTCCTTATATATGTGATGGAGGGGACACACATGTATTTTTTGTAAATAATAAATTTTATTAATATATTACTGAAGACAAATGGATCCAAAATGACTAATATTTAAATTATAGATTATATAGGTTCCAAATATAACTATAAAATAGTATTTAGGAAATTCGTTGGCCCATTTTAACCCTAATCAATTTATTTTTATCGTTTTAAGTCGTTTTAACTATAATTGTTGTAATATAATTGTTTTTACCAAAGTCAAAATTTATAATGAATAAGTTAAAGTTTAATAAATAAAAAATATCAACCCAATAATTAAAATTATATTATCAATTTTATAAATTAAATTACTATATATTTTAGTAAATAATTTTAAAATAAACCCACAAAATGTGGAGAAAATGAGTTTCTAAAAAATGATTTTTCTAAGTATATAAATGTTCTCATACAAAAATAAAGTTTAATTATGATAAAAATGAAACTGAAAATAATATTTTTATTTTATACGAACTAATAAAATTTTAAAGCCAATCCAAAATAGTATGTGGCTTTGTAAATGAAGGAAATGTTTTTTCATAAAAATTGGTATTTCCTACTATTCAACCATTTTTTTAGAAAATTAAAAAAAATCACTCTAAGAAAATTCTCATTTGATCAAATAAGAAATTATATACATTTTAAAAAATTAAAAATTTTCTAATTTTGAATTTGGAATTTAAATAAAACTACATAATACATGAATTCTTTTGTAATAATAGATCTATTACCTTTTTGATTGAAAAATAACAAAATATTTTAATAGTGAATATAAATATATAAAATCAATTTAATGAATGTTAATATGAAATGAAATTGATTTAATCTTAACATTACCTGGTTTATTAAACTATTAGGGTTGTTTACTTCTTGAGAATAGCTATGGTTCTATTTTGATGAAAATTTTATTACCTTAAGATAAAATTCATGACAAGTAATATCATTAGTTATATTGTTTTAGTCATGGATACTATTCTGATAGATTTAGATCATGATATATGTGGTGTATACATTATTTTGAATGATATTAATGTTTAAAAATTTTCATATAACAATATCATTTCGTTGATGGGTATAATATATAGATGATGCTTTATTTTGATATAATAAACAATTTAAATAGGTCTACTGAACAACGATATGCAAGGTTGAATGAGATGGGTTTTTATTACGAACCAAGATAAGAATATCATTATTTTACTTAATTTCCATAATTTTAACATTAATATCTCACAAAAATAATCTCATAAATCCACAAATTAACTGTTTAGTGTATGTGATGACAAGTTAAATAGATAACTTATTTAACATATTTTTTTTACTTTTATTCTTAATTGAGAAACACTAGACTCTTTCTTGGCTTAAGAAATATTATAATAATCATCATAACCTTAGTAATGGAAACAAATGGAATAGGTGATCCCAAATACGCGATCAGGTAATAATTATAGTAAATAATGGTTTCTTGGAAATAATTATTGGATAAGAATAAAAACATTATATCATAAAGAGAATGAATATAAGTATGAAATCATGTCATAAGAAAATGATTTCATTGAATAATAGAATCATAAATATGTTGAATCAAAATAAAAAAAAATTAAAATTATCATATGATAATGATTATTTATAATACCATAAAATCATTGAGGACAGAGTCCCATTGTTGTAAGAGTGAACTCCCCTTTCCTATAAACATAGTGGAAAAAACCCAAGAGAGATTAGTTTATCTCCCTTATCCTATAAAAATCATATAAACTGATATAATTCTTTATCCAATGTATTAAGGAACTATATAATTCCTTTCAAACCTATCACATTTTGAAAATCATAATATATAAATCCATACATGTGGCATATGATTAAATTAAAACATAATAAAAGAATGAGAATAATAAAATCCATGAGAAAAAAGCGAATTTGAATATTTTTCACAAAGTGTAACGAAATTAAATTTCATAATTATTTTTAAGAGGATATGGTATAAAATTATTTTAGATATTTATATTTTTATAGTGGAACCTATAAATTTTTCATTAATTTCTAATGTTATAAAATTCAAGAGAGGGATCAAAGATAATTTTGAATAAAAACAAACCAAATACATGATGATTTTAAAAAGAGGATTATTATGTTATGTTTAGAAAATTGGTTCATGAAACATACTATAGAATAATGAAATATTTTTGGAGTCTATATATATTTAAAATATTTTATTGGGTTGGTACTTTAAATGAAATTAGAGATTTGGGAGTTCCTTCAAATTAGGAATACTTAAAATATAGAATAATGGAGGAAAAAAACATGTACTATAACCAAAAAATGATGTTAATGTAAACTAGGTATATATGTACAGAACATATATTAATGATATAATTTTTTTATATGAGAATATGATAGAGAAAAATAGGGAAAATAGTAAGAATTTTTAATCTGAAAGCAACAAGGGTGGTTTAGAAGATCCCATTTTATATTTTGAAATACATTTTATGAAATACCAAATAAAAAATGTTATATTAAAATAATATTTTTAAAATACTAGGGTTAAATAGTAATCTTACAATATAAAATAGATAATTAGGATTTCTGAAATAAAGTAGAATGTGGGTGGGAATGAATAATATTGGCATGTTTTGGAAACTATCCTCAAAGATGATGATAATTACTCACAATAGTTATATAATTTTGGGAAATAAATTAATCATTGTAAATATTTGAAAAAATTGAAAATTTACGAATATTTTCATATTATAATATCATCAAATAATTTAGAAATTCAATATTTTAAATTCATGGTCAAATGCAGTCATTATGACTCAAGAAAGTAGTTGAGTTAAGAAAAACCCTTATAAATTTTAAAAAATTTGAGTCAAAACCCCATGATAGAAGTAGTTATGAATAGAAAATTTAATTTTAGGTAATATATTAGGTTTATGATTCAAAAATATTAAATTTTAACAGATACACCATTCCAAATAAAATATTTTTTATAATAAAAAATGTGTCACAAATGGTTAAAATTGATAGAATAATTCCTTATAAGAAACATAACATCCGTAAAAAGAATAAACATAAAATTAGGTTATAAGAAATAATTATAAAACACATGATTATAAGAATAAAGAATAAAAAGGGTAATAATTAGGGATAATGAATTATAGTTAGGATAAAAAAATTCAATAATAATGTTTGTAACTCAATGGAAGAATTTTGAGTTGGCATAAACCCTTACAACTTTTATAATTTTATGTGCTAAAAACCCAGAGGGAAAAAACAATGAAAATAAAATTAAATATAATTAAATATAATATAATTATGATTAAAAAATATTAAATGGTAATATATTCATCATTACAACTATAATATAGCATACAATAAAAAAAGTTTCCTATGGGGTGATAATTGAAATAATAAACCCTTGTATAGTTCCTGATTCATTATATTGATGTGCCGAACATCCAAGAGTTTAAAATTAATATTATTTTATACCTTATTAATAATATTATTCATTTTATATAATCTAATATGAAAAAATTACTATCTTATTATTTTTAATTTTTATATAGTTTTTGATATTTTTTGTGCAAATTTAAGGAATGTTTACATATTTAGATAATTTTAGAAATATGGGATGATATTTTAATAAAATGTTACATAATTTATATAATAATAATTAAAAATAAATATGATTATTTTATAATTAAATTGTAATAATAGTATTATTTTATCTCTCATAGATATCGATGGTAAAATTTTATAGCATTATTCAAGTAGGTGATTAAACTAACTAAAAAATAAAAATGCTATATATTGATTGGGGAGTATGGTTAAGGAATTATATAATTTTATAAAATAATAAGAATAATTACATTATTTAGTTTTTTTGAGAAAAAATTTGTCTGGTTTGGATAAATAATGTCTATTAATTTTTAAAAATAAAAAAATTATTTGATGGAGGTGGTAGTCCGCACAGTTCACGTTTAACATTCCTTTGTTTTTCTATATAGATGGGAATAAATAAATAATTTTTTTAATTAATATAATTTAAATTTAGTAAATTAATCATACTAATTTAATCATATTACTATTGTTTTCTATGTTTGGAAGAGAAATGTTTAGACCAATAGATTAAGAGGTACTACTTAGGTCTACAGCCTGATTAAATATCTATTGAAATGAGTTTATTATGATAATTAATTGTGACTAGGGGCCCAATTTTTATATATATGGTTATATTAGTAATAAAATTTATGTTTTTGAGGAATATATTCTATGGAATAGGTATGATATTAAGTGGTGGAAGTGTGTTCGAGTTATTTGTGAAGGAAATTTCAATTTTGTGAATACTCTTTAATTTTGAATGATATCATTACACCATTCAAGGGAAATGACTATAAAATATATAAATAATAAATTATAGGGTGATAATGGGACATGAAATTTTCCAATAATAATTCCCACACATGTTTTAAAATTTTATTTATTTATTTACCATTAGTTTTTTTACATTTTTTATTTTTGGTTTCTACCTTGGCCACACGTTTTTATGTTAGAAAATTATAATTTATTAGAAATACAATGTAATTGGTATTCAATTATATTCATGAGGAAAAAATAAATTCCATATCCATTTAATTTAATTCAATTTATATATATCGAAAAATCTTATTTTAAGTTAAAACAATTAATATATTAAAAAAAATTCAGAAAAAGTTGTTTTCATAATTAAGTGTTTCTAATCATATTTAGTATTAATTTCTAAATTCCTGATAATTAATTTAATTATATATGGATTGAAAGAGAAAATATTATAATTTATTAATAGAAATTATTAAATAGAAATTATTCAATGTTAAAAAAATAACACTTTGGAAAAAATTGTTCTACCATTATTTCCGTAATAAAATTATACATAGTAATAAAATTTTTAAGAAAAAAATGAAATTTACATTATTATATAATATTATTATATTTATCTATAATATTAAGATGATTTTTTAGATTTAAATTCCTTGTCTTTGGAGACTTTTTAATATTATAGAATAAATCACTTTTTAGAGTAAAATATAAAATATACATCCAAAAACTATGTACATGGTTTTTATAAAAAAACATAGTAATTTTAAATGATTAATTTTTAAAAATATATATTTTTATATAAATGTATTTTTTAAAAAATTATGTAATTTATATATTATGATAATTTAGAAAATATGATAGATTTAGAAAAATTAGTATTTATTCATAATTCACCTAAAAATAAATTATTTTAGAGAAAACATAAAAAATAACCCCAAGATAAATTTTAAAGTATTAATATTAAAATTAATTTCATTTTAAAAAATTGGAATTATAAATTTGATAAACATAGATTTTATGTAATAAATATAAATAAAAAATAGATTTTAATTAAAAGCCAAAATGAAAAATTCATAAAATAAATGTGATAAATAACACATTACAATAATTTTCATAAGATTATATCTTTCTAATTTCTAGTTATATATCCACTCAAAACACATACACAAAATTTATTCATAAGGTATTCTCTGGTGGTTTTCATAGGTGGTGATTCTGCAAGCCAAAATTTCATGGAGATATTCATGAGCTAGAATTTATCTATCATATTATTTTTTCATACCATAATTATTTGAGTTCCACTAGGGTTTAGTCAAGAGAAAACCCTTATAAAGATAATTACATTATAAGATCTGATAAATTTTATTTATATACAATACATCCACTACACAATTCCATTTTGATACTTTATTGATTTCATAACTTGTTTACTTCCTTGGATTCCACCTAATGTAATAGTTAAATCATAAAGGTAAAAATTAATAATATTATTTAAAAGAATCTACATTAAATTTTTTTATGTTTTTTATGAATCATGCTATAAATATTTTGTTAATTTGAATGAAAATTATATATTAAAGATTTCTGGTGTCACATTCTCCCCCTTAAATAAATTGAACCCGCATAATTTTAATCCCCACTCACTAATGAAATATTTAATGATTTCAAGAATATGACCATGACTCAAGAAATAATTTCAATGGAGATAAAAACCATACAAACATAGGAAATATATATTTTTCATCAGAAAAGGATTATTTGTAATATTGAAATTTACTACAACCATTTGAGCCACAATTTTATCATTATTTGGTATCAAGATCCATAATATATATTTTCCTTATTAGGAGGACTCTTAACCATCCTTTCATTGGTATAGTATTATAAGATGAAATGAATTCTGATTTCCTTGTTACAATTAATAATTCTTAACTACGTGTATTTTGAACAAATCCCTTTTCGAAACCACATTAAATATATTTATAGGAATGTTTGTAAGACGTGAATTAATCACAATACACTTGTCTTGAAAAATATTTTTATACCTTCAATATATTAATGATATTGCTGGTTATTTTTTTACCAACAATTGATAATTTTTTGAAAATATACACAACATAATAAATATCAAAAAATATATTTTTTATTTATTGAATAAACAACCAAATGTTTTTACTATACAATTAAATAATAGTAATTGGATATGCTTATACTTGTTCCGCTGGTCAGGGAGTTTCTTTGTGTTAGTTTTCATTTTAATCCAAATGATTAGTGCACTTGTTGCTTTAATCCCCAAATTACTCACATCTAAAAAATTTATTTTCAAGTAATACATATTGATAACATCATATTTATCCATCATTTAACCTAACTCTACCTCTTTTACCTAGTACCATGTTGTTCAATTCCCTTCTTTACCACATATAAAACATATTCTAGTTCCTTTAAGATATTCTCCAAATTCCTCTTCCAACAATTTTGATAAGAGATAGATTTTATCTTATTTCCTTAATCATATACATCACTTAAAAATCCATGAGACTCCAAATTATCTTCTTTGGTGTACATTTATACAATGTTATGTCCATTTTGATAATCATATCTTTGATATTTGGTTTGGATTAATCATATGATTTTTCACTATAGCTATTATCCCATTAGGTTTATTTTTGGGAAAAACTCCACATTTTCCCTAATATACATTGCTAACATAGATACTATAACCTTAATCTATTACAAAAACCAATAAAAGAAAATGTGAGTAACGAACACCATAAGAGATATTTAAATAAAGTTTCCTGAAAATGTCAACATGAAATTTTCATACTCATTGATGTTATTGCATTATCATTCAGTTCAATCAAAATCAATATCAGTTTAATCTTCATTTCATTAGTTTTGATTATGTTATATTCCTTGTTGGGAAAAAATCCATCAAGGTATCATCACATCATTTGTGGGTTGATTATGTTTGTTAAAAAAGAAGGTTTCTATGGTGAATTGTCAAGTTCCAGAGATGTTGTTGACAATCCATGTTGACAAAGAACCATGATAAAGGAATGGACGATCTGGATTGGATTTCATGAAGACCATAAGAATGTTGATGGTGATGCTTCACGATTACGACGAGCTTCCCAAACTGTAGAGTTGAATAGAATTTTGGCGGCGAAGGGCATTGCACGTGGAGCTACGTGGCATGTGAGTGGTGCTTCGCGGTGAAGGCACAAAGTAAATGAAGGAACACTTCGTGATTACGACGAGCTCCGTGATCGGAAAATTTCTATGGTGCTGCCCGATTTGGAGATAATTTCGGCGAGAATTTCGGAGATTTGTGATTTGAGATCATGTGGAATTGACTTCGCGTGGAAGGTTCGAGGGTCGGTCGAATTGCCTATAAATAGACCACGACCCCCTCAGGATAAGTAGAGAAATTTTTCGATGAAAATATTTTTCTCTCGGCTCGCGAAGGTGGCTCGTGAAGACAGCGTGCTTCACAAAATAAGATCTTCACGGCAGCTATTCTAGCCTCGTGAAATTCATGTGCTCCACATTTGATCAGTAATCTTTGTGAGGGAAGTCACTATGCGATGACATGAGCATCATGAAAGTTCTTTGAAAAAAGGAAGGAGCTTTGTGAAGGCTTGTTTGAGCTTCATGAAATTGGGAGCCTCGCGCAGTTGGGTGTTTTGTGAAGGTACATTCCAAAGGAATTGCTCAGTGTTCAGAGGAAAAGAGGTATTAATCAGTGGACAAAAGTTTAACTTTAACAGAGACCCTATCAATAGTTTAGGATACATGTATTCATGAAAATGAAGAGACATATAGGTCTATAAACTGGGAGTGGATCCCTTCCAATTGTAGTGAGAAAAGGAAGAGGAAGAAGGATATCCTTTCTACCAGAAGTGAGCCAGAGAGAGAGAAATAGGGAGTGAACCTTGGAAAAGCAGTGAGATGACCCTAAACACTATAATGGCCGTGAGCCTAGGCATAAAACCAATCATTATTGGTAGTGAGATTTAGTGGATTTGCTACAGCAGCACATCGTCATTGTATGCTCCTTGGACGTAGCCCAATGAGGGTTAACACAATAAAAATACATGTGTCTGCCTGCTTGCTTCCCTTCATTGCATTAAAATCATCATCATCAGATAATGAAGAAAAGAAGTGATCATAATATACACCCATGTGAAAACAAAGTGACCCTTATAATAAAGATGACACGATCTAGTGGGGCTAGAATAATTTTGAAAATAATATTCATAGCCTGATTCACCCACATCTCTGGGTTTATAGGCCCCTATTAGTCCTAGAATTCCGTAACATATTGGTTTTTTTAAAATAATATACCCTTCATAATGTTTTTTAAAGATAACATAATAAACGAAAGAATATCCCCCAATAGTGTCTATCCAGGTGTGTAGTTTTTGACCCATTCATCATTCACCCATGTAAATATTGAGTTGATACTCAACCAAAATTTTTAGGGTAGTTACCCCTAGTTGAATCTATTCAACAACAACATCCAATTACTAATATCTTTACTTAGATTTAATTTCCTGAAAAACAATATCATCACAACTTTACAAAAATTTCAGTATTTTATCCACACATAGAATCATCTATTTGTCATATAATTTTTGTTTCCACCAACGTTCACTTATCCAAATGAAAAAGAAAATAAAATAATCGTAAAAAATAACTAAACTATGTTTTTATAACTTCTATATAAACATAATAAAAACATATCTTTATTTTATATAATTTTAATAGTTTAAACACTATATCGGAAATAACAATCTCATAATACCAAAAATATAAGGTTTAGTCACTTTGAGGAGCTGTTACATAGGAAAAATATTTTTCAAAACTTGTGAATATTTCTCCATTATTAATCCACATTAGACTTCATATAGGATTATATCAATATATAATCATCTTCATAACATATGGAATTATAAAATATAAAATGGAAGCGTGTAAACACCTAGTAAAGGAATAATTATAGTAGATACCGATAGAGAAACAATTCTAATATGACATGAATAATAAAGAGAATAACCATAAGCATGAAAAAATTTAACTAGTATATGATATCATAAGACTAAGGAAACATAATTATTTGGTATCAATTTGAAACAAGTCATCATAATCAAAACTCAAGGATCACTACTAAGATAATCATATTTTAGTGGAAAGAGTGATATAGTATATTGTGTTCACTACCCATTCTTATAAACCTAGTTGTAGAATTACATGGCGGATTATGTTCAATCACTAATCCTATGAATAACATATTATGAGATATCATTCTTTACATCTTATATTGGAAGACTATATAATTCCGGTCTAACCTTCACTTGATTAAAATGTTAATGTTTAATTTCATACATGTTCCGCATGAAGTTAATAATACATATGTAAAACATAATAATGATATAACCCATCCGGATGGAGTGAATTTCATAATATTCCCCAAAAAGTAAGGGAAGGACATATCAAATGGATTAACCAGAGTAGAATTAAATAATTATTTTTTTATGTGCATATATTAAGAAATAATATCGGGTATTTAATATTCAGATCCAACGTAGGATAATATATGAGATGGATCAAATAAAAGAAATAATGAAAACAAACTACATAGTTGATGCCTTTTGAAAAAAGATAATTATATTATGTTAAATGAAAATTTAACTTGGAAGGTTTTATATAAATTAATTATGTGTTATAAAATCTATTCTAGGTTAAATTTATTTTTGGGTGTGGTAATATAAATGATATAAGAATATGTGAATCTATCTTAAATAATATTTACCTAAAATTGGGAATTACGTTGGGAACCAAAAATATGCATTATCCCCAAATAAATAAATGTAATGAAAAATTGGTATATATGCAAGCAACATATTAAAAATATTTTTATGAATTATATTAAAATTAAATAAATAAAAAATAAGAAAAATAAATAGACCAAATAATTAAAACGTCAGAAGTTCGGTTAAGAAGATCACTCTTTAAATTTTAAAATACCATTTTATAAATACCTTAACTTAAAGAGTGGTAATAAAAAATTATTTTTTAAATTTTATTAGATAAATATGAGGTTAAAATGATATATAACATAATTAGAATTCCAAATATAGTGTATAAAATTTTTTGTAAGGTAAAATTTTTTCAATGAGGGAAAACCCTCATTGGTGTTTATGGGAGTTGATCTCAACAATGATTTAATTTTGTAAAATAAATTTATCAAGTTAGAGATTTGAGTAAAAAATGTCAATATACAAATAGATTCGGAGTATAGTGGAATCATATAATGAAATATATCCATTGGGTAAAACCATATTCAAAATGAATCAATATTTCTCATAAAAAATTTTAAATCAAGAAATTTCCTTTCATCTTTTAAAATTTTGGTGCAAAAATCCCATGAGATAAAGAACATTGAATAGAAAATTGAAATTCATGAAATATTATAGAATCATTATTAAATTGTTTTAAATGTAATAGAATACGAAAATCAAAATAAATCATGGTTTATAATAATAAGTATCTCTCAATTGGTGAATTTTGAGACAAGAAACCATTACAAGTAACATAATATTTGAGGAAATAATCATTTTAAAATGAGGTTATAAGAAATAATTTTAATGTCATAGAAATGTATATAAATTAAATTAAGAATTATTAATTAGGTATAATAGATCAAAATTTGGACAATACATTTCAATAATAATGTTTCTTACTCATTCGATGAAAATTGAGTAAGCAGACACCCTTACAACCTTGGTAAATTTTCAGTCTAAAACACATGAAAGAATGACAATTAAACATAACATTAAAAATTGTTAAATAATATTGAATCTTGAATAAATTTTTTTAATGGATATATATGAACCATTATAAATAAAACATGGTTTAAAATAAGTAATATATCCCATGGTTTGGAAATTGAGACATTAAACCAATACCATGATATTGATTCTTTCGACGCATGTGCCTAACTTCTCAGGAATTAAAATTTAGTTTATTATATAAATTATATGAAAAATTATTCATATATATTTAAAATAATTTTTAAAATTTATTATCATATTATATTTATTTATTATAATTTTTTTTCTTATGTAAAGATGAGAAATGAATCGGTGTTGGCTTATTTTAGTAATTATAGCAATAAAAAGAATATTTAATAATAAGTTAAATAAATAATATAAACATTCAAAAAACAAAATAAAACATTATTTAATTATTATATTTTATTATATTTGTATTTATGATGCATATTCATCCCAGATAGTGGTTTATATATTTATTAGAGTTAATTGTTAAACCAACCTGAACATGAACTCCTTATATCATAATGGCTGAGTATGACTAAGAAATTTATAATATCATTATAAAAAATAATAATTATACTATTTAAAAAATATTTAGTTGATGAATCATATTTTAATTATTCCAGTAAAATAATTTAAATTTAATGATATATTAAAAATGTAACTCCATGGATGTGGTGGCCTGTATAACACATGTTTAACCTTCATTTGTATTTCAAAGTGAATGGAAATTAATAAATAGTGGGTTTTGGATTAACATTATAAAAATTTATAATGACAATTCCACCTAATTAATAATATTACTATGGTTAGGGTAGGTTTTTAAATGAATCATTTTGAAGAAAATATTAACAAGGAGGTAACACTTTTGCTGGGAGATTGTATTTTCTCTTATAATTATCCCTGGAAATGGGAGATCTAAAAAACGATGGTGAATATAGGAATATGGAATTATTAGAGGGTTGTAGGAGTAAATTTATATCATATTTTAATCATGAAATTTATAGGGATGGGTTTGGTATGAAGTGATGGAAGTGTGTCCAATTTATAAGTGTTGAAAATGATACTTTAGTGAATACCACTTACATTTCAATTATATCATTACACTATTTGAGGATCATGGAACTAAAGTATCTAAAATAATGGATTTTGGGGTTATATTTGGTCATTAAATCCACAAACAATAATTACCACACATTTTTAAACATTTTTTTTAGTTTTTTACTATTAAATTGTCACAGTTTACTTTTTTTTGTTTTTATCTTGGTTACCAATTTTAACTAAGTGATTTACATTTTATTAAAAATATAAGGTAATACCTATTAATAAATAAATATTTTTGGAACCTAAATTTAATATTTATTTAATTTAATTATGTTTATAAATAATAGATAACTATTTTACAAATTTAAACATTCAACATATAGGAAAAACATTTTTCCCAAAAAAGAATGAGGTTTTCACAATTGCTTGTTTCTTATTATATTTATTATTGATTAATATATGAATTAATGTGACTATATTTTTATATTTGTTTAAGAATAATTATTTAAATGTGATTAATTTATTTTATTAGATAAAAGTTACCCAATATCAATAAAACAACTCACTGATTAAAATAGTTTTATCATTATTACATCAGTTTAATTTTATCCTATTAATATAATTTTTATGGATAAAAAAATCAAATTATTTAATAATATTATCATATAGATATTGAATATAAAATAATTTTTTATAAATAATTTCTATAAGTTATAAAATCAAATTTTCAAATTAAGATAATAAAACAATTTTTTAGTAAAATATTACTTATGTTTCCAATACAATATATATGGGTTTTATAAATAAGACATATAAATTTTAATATATTTATTTCATAAATATTTTTTTATAGAAAAAAGTTTTAAAAACATTTAATTCATTTTTGTACTATTATATATTCATAAATGTGACTGTTTTAGAAAAATCCTTATTTTCCACTATTCAGCAAAAAATAAATTATTTTAGAAAAAATATAAAAATTAAGGCTAATATAATGTTAATATGAATAATTTCATAATGAATTTCATTTAGTCAAATTTTTAATATTAAATTTAAAATATTTCATGTAAATATTAAATATAATGAAAAAATAAAAAAACCTATTCTTTTAATGTCAAAATGAAAAATATGTAAAATACTTTTGAAAAATAAATTATTACATTTTTAATTAAATATTTATGTTATAATAATGTATAATTATGAAGTCCATAAATATTAATGCATTATATCAATGAAAAATACAAGATCTGGTGGTAGTCAAGGGAGGAAATTCCACTAGAATGGATCTCTTGGTGATTCCATGATCTTGAATTTATCTCCTGTATGATAACATTTATACCACACATTTTGGAGATAAACTTGTGGTTTTCCTAGGGAAAAAACTTGGATAACTACTTCATTCCCAATTCATACAAATAAGGATCATATAAAAACTTCCACTACCTTATTTTATTTTTTTTCCGTTGTATATTTTGTAATATGGTTACATTTATTTATACTAGATAATTTTATAGTAATATTTTAATGATCAAATTTAATATTTTTATTCTAAATTATCTCAATTTCATTTTAGTTTTTTATTACACGTAGAGTAATCTCTATGATCAATGTTTATTGAAAGTGAAATTTTATAGTAAAATATGAGGGTGTAACATTTTTTTAATAAATAATATTTACCCTTCCCTTAATATAGTAGAGAAGGGTGGAAATATTTCCTTCACTTGGTTTTCCCATTTGTACATCCATTAAAGGTATGGGTTAAAAATAATTTTATTTTTAAAAATAAATCTAAAAATATGTGGGGTTCTATATATATATGTGTGTGTGTGCGTGTGTGTAGTGGATTGATTAGTTTGGGAACTATATACCTATGGAGATGACACCAACACATCATCACAGATTCTAGGTGTGGAACCAAAGCATGTACTTCTAATTTGGAAAATTTTATTATATGTAGATACTAATAATAATTATTATATCTATCTATGAAATTCATAATAATTTTACCTCTCATACTTGCTTTTAATATGTGTTTATATTGTACTTGTTTTCTTTAAATCTATTTTATTACAATTATATATGTTTTTGGATGTGTTCATGCAAATATAAATTTTCAATCCCATGTTAAGATATTGATTGTGGTATTCTACTAAGTATTTATCAAGATCCCCTTCAAGGACACTTCAATGGAAATGATTCCACTATTTTGATGCTTTATAGGTAGTTACAGAAACAATGGTTTCTATTGGGTCTTCATGGATGATCACTCATAGTGTCTTGGATATAGTAATTACTCCCAAATTGAAGTTTGAGTAGTTGAAGATAGTTTGAGACCTATTTTAAAACATTTACCATTCCTCATAGCCAATACTTAACAATTTCTTATGTTTGGTTATATATTTAATTTGTAAATCATATATACTTTTTGTTTCATCTTGTTTTATCTAAAATTTATTCATTTATATTGTTACTATCTATTTATAATCTATTTTACTTTCCAAAAATATATTTGGATTCATGTGATATTTTTGTCATATCTGAATTATGAGGGGGTTAGGCCAAATTTTGAAAATTATTTTACAATAAAATTAGACTTTATCATAGTGGGTAAATCATTCCCTAGATTCACATTGAAACTTATAGTGATAGTAAAAGTCACATGGGGATCTAGGTGTGCCCTTGGGGTTATTAGAATCATTATTCAATTTTTGTATGGGAATCTAGTTTTGGTCACTAAAAAATCATTCAGTTAAAAACATCCTATATGCATATACACGTATACCTATAAAATATAAAAATAATAATTCTTACATAAATTTTAATAAATTTATTTATATATTAATATATATGACTAAGATTAATAATGTGGTTGGTTGGTGATATTTTCCATGATTTATGAAAAATAAAATGGAAAATAAAACACAATGTAAAATATTTTTTGGATAATTCCTGAATTATAATATTTTTTACGAGGTTAAAATATTTCATAAATCCACATAGATAGGGAAGAAATAAAAGTTAGTTGACCTCATCAAAATATTTGTTATAAATGGGAAATTGAACATGGGAATTAAGTGGGTGTTGGCGATGAAATACCTTATAGATAATGAGACGATTCAGATGAAAATTAATGTAATGAATTTGTGAAAAATATATCTAAAGTAGTTTGTTGTAAATAATATACCAAAATTTACCACAATAAGTACTATTTAAATTTTTAAAATTTCTTAGTGGAATTTTATAAGAAATTATGGCTGAAAATGCTCAAGAATGATAAAGGAAAAAATGTGTACATCGAAATTGGCATAAAGAAATATTATGATAAATTGGAATAAGGATTCATCAATAATTGTTTATGAAATACGGCTTTTAATTGTATAATTGGGAAATAATTTTTATTAACAACAGTTTGAGGTATATAACCCTTTTATTCCTTTTTACCTGGTTAATGTGGGTCGGTAATGTTTTGAAGGTTTTGAGAAGATTTTAGAATGGTTTTGGGACTTTTATAAGGGCACATGGTATGATCATGGATATGTAAAAACATGTAGATCTCCCCAAGTAACCACAAAACATTAGACAGTGGTATTCATACTGTTTATCCCAGTTTGGTCTAATAATGTGACAAAAACATGTGGGGAACCCTTTAGATAGTAGTAGGAGCACATTTAGTGCACAATTTGTCTAACTGTGCAAGCTATCCATGGACGACTTTAAGAATATTTATGTTAAATACGATCACTTATGATTTTACCAAAATTCATCATTTCTTCTCAAAATAGAACCCCACTTGGGATCTTTTGTAATAAAGGTTTTTATGGGATCTCTCATTAGTTTTATATATGATTTTAAGGGTTTTAAAGGTGTACTGGAGAAAATTTTTCTTTAGTAAGTCTACTATCTAGGATATATCTTGGGTTTCCTTTGATTTAGTTCTCCCTCTATCTCAGTTTTCTTTATCTAAAACTATTGGATGTAGATATAGGGTTTTATTTTACTGAAATGTTGATATTTGGGCTTGTTGATGTTAGGCAATGATAGCTAAGATAGTTTTGGTGGAATGTTCATATGGATTTGTGGTGCGGTTGTGAGTTGGTCGATTTTACCGTAACCCTAAGATAGGTGGATTCTCTCTCAACACAATTTTTCTAGAACTCGAATAATTATTCTCAAGTTTATGGGTTTTCATTGATTTTTTTATGATTATTATTTTTAATGGTTTTTTAAAATTAATTTTGATGATTAGTGGATTTTTGGGAAAATGGGTTGTTGTGGTGAATCGTTCTTTATTGTCAGATTTTAAAATTTTGATTTTAAAACTGATAGCTTGGGTTGATTTAGGAATGTGGTTGGTTAAAAATGGTTTTCAATAAAATGAGTTTTTTTATTTACATTTAATGTGTAATGGATGATGTGCTATTGGATTGTTTTGTGGTGAAATAGTTGTTCATGTATTGTTTAGGATTTTATGGGTGCGTGTGGTTGTTTATTGTCTTGAGAATTTTAGGATTGTGTTGTAAAGATGAGATGTAGTCATGGGTTAACACTATAAAAAGGGAATAAATCATGGATGGAAGGGATACCATCAAGGATAAGTGGGTGGTATGTACCACTAGATTTAGAAATTATTAAATAGACTGGGATTAAAGATCCGCCTTGATTGTTACACCGAGTTGAGTGTGTGATAATTTATGGTTATGTCTTTATTTTACTATTGTCTATGAATGTTGAATTTTTTGTGATAATTAGTGCTGTTAAAAATGTATTATGGATTTTTTGGTTGTAACTTGTGTTGTGTGGATTTGGATTTAAAAAATGTCATAGGAAAGGTGTATTTGGTTTCCTGGAGACTGTTATACTATTCGATTTTTTAAATAAATTGCATTATATAAATGGGATAATGGTTCTATCCTAGTGGGTTGTGTAGGGATTTAATTTTGTGGAAACTTAATAAGAATTATTAATAACCCCTTGCTTTGGAATGTGGGTTGTTTTTCAGATGTGGTTTTTCAGGATATATGAAAAGGTAAAACATCCCATTTTTCTAGCAGCTCATTGTGATGCTTGTTTGGTATTGTTGTTTGTGGAGAAGGGATTATGGTATGGCGTGTTAGAGTGTTTCCTGGTTTTCTTTGGATCTTGTTGATGAGTATTACTCTTGGAACTCTATTTTTTAGATCTCTTATTTAGTTGTATTAGTTTTTCGGTTGTCTTTTAGAAATACATTATCATGGGGTCCTTTGTTGGAATTAATATTGTAGTTATGGATGGTTATTCATGGTTTGGTGTCTTAGTGGATTAGTTTTATTCTAAGGGAAAATCTTTCCCCAATGGTTCTTAAATCCCTCAGCATTTTTTCCAGCTTCTGGAGGCTTGGGAACTTCACCTAAGGGAAAGTTCCATCTCACCGCCTTCTCAAGCCAATGAGGAAGCGGTGGGATATAACATAATGTTTAACTATTTTTCTTCTCCTTATAGTTAAATGTCTTTTATGTTTATGAATTATGGATTCATCAAGTTAGTTATATGGATTTGAAAAGGGAACCCCCTTTCGCTTACTCTTTTTACCAATGACAAAGGCTCTATGAGTTGGAATTTAAATATCTTCATAGAGAAAGTGTTTTTGGGTGGTTTATTATATGGAATAGGTTCCAAGATATTTCAGATTTTTATTTTATATATGATCTATTAAATTTCTAGAATGTTAAAAGTAAATCAACTTCTAATTTCATAAAAAGATCAATGTTCATGGATTGTGGTGTGGTTAAAACATTAATTCTTGTAAATATTTTTTGTTGACATCTGGTGAAAATGATGGAAATAGAATTTACATTATTGAAAGTTGATTGATATTGAAACGGATCATTTTCCATTATAATACCTTAGGGTTCCCTTGATTCATGGGGGGGGGGGGTGGGGGGTTTGAATACGTCATTTTGATAACATTATTTCTAAAGTAATTAGTATTACTCAAAATTTAAAGAATAATTTTCTACCTGTTCGGGGAAGAATCATATTAATTAAAAGTTCTTTTTCTTCTATGTCTATTCTTGTTATATATATCTTGATCATACCAGAAATTTTTCTAAACAGATTGGAATAATTATTCATATATTTATTTTAGGGGTAGTGAATGGGATAAGCGCTCTCACTGGGATAGTTATAGGATATTATCTCTTCCATGGCTGGTGTGTGGTAAAAATATTCTAAGTTTATAGGTAACTATAGAAGTAATACATTATATATTTTATTGGGACCTCAGGGAAGCATCGTCACTTTGGATGAAATTCACCCAAGCCATATATAGTAATATTTCATATGTGATGATAAGAAACTGAAGGGGTTTTCCTTTTAATTTCTTGGGATTAGACTTTGAATATTATACTACATGTTACCAAGTCGGCTAAGTTGATTATGGGAACCATAAATGATCTATTTTGAAATAATCCTTGGCTTAAATTATGACATTATATCTTGAGTTTTCTGACCCTATACATATCATTTTAAGATGATTTCTTTTATCCAAATTTAATTGGGGTGATTATTAATGAAGACAGAGTAAAATGGCGATTTTCTATTATAATTTCTTCTATTAAAAATTAGCTAGTGCATTTACATAGAAATAATGGTCCCTTCCCCACATATACATTTAGAGATGCCAATAAGATTACAAAACCAAAGAAATGGTTATGAGATTTAATTTAGGATAGTTTAATACAATTTTTTTTTAATTGTTGGATTAATATAAATTATCCCCAATATAATATGTTATCCAATCTCAGGGAATCATTCTATCTAATATGTTCATGTGTTATAGTTTCCCCTATTTAATGTATTTGGATCATATATTTACTAAAAGTGTGTGGTTGGTGGGTATATGTAATTTTTGGATGATTTCATTGAAATTTTAATTGAATAATTTTTAACATTTACTTAGCATATGGTTTCTATATAATCTCATATTACAATTTTCTTCATCTAAGAATCATGAACTTTCCTAATTGGGCAATTGATATTATAGATAGTGTACATGAATCTATACTTTAGTCTCCCTTGCTTCAGCACCTTCACATTATCCAGAGTCAACCATCTATTTAAAAGGGAATAAGGGTCTAATAAAATTATACTCTTGATATACCAAATTGAAATTATAAGATATTTTTATGTAATAAAAATTTATTAGGATATGGCATTTTCCGTGACCAAAGAGGCATGAAGGTGTTTGGTTTTGCTAATTGTTCTTGGCAAGGATCCTCAATGACAGAGGATGAAAAATCATTTCTTATTGGTCTTAGTTTATTCTAGAATTTAGGTGTTCACCTAGAATGTATATAACTATAAACTTACATATTTTTTATTTTTATGTGAAATATATAATCCTTTCACTCATTTATCTTGTATGCGATGCAAGATTGTTCCTTGAAAAATAAAGAGGGAACCATCATTACCCAAACTTGAAGAGAAGGAAACATGATGGTTGAATCTATTACTTATTAAAGGAGATAAAATTATGGTATAAACATTTTTTTCAGCTCTTATAATCCCTCCATGACCATAGAAGAAGTTTTCAATATTATACTCTTTTAGAATTAATTTTTTCATCCACCTTGACTGATATATATTTTCAGATTCTTATAAGGTTGGAATTAGTGTTTCCTTAACAAATGGAAATTATAATTAAATAATAATAGTAATGACTAAGGGTGTTTTTGAATAATAATAATAATATAATAATAATGGTAACACCTCAATATTGTTTTTAAAATGAATATTTTCTAGATAGCATATATGATACTCAACATCGATCTTAAACGAACCATGAAATAATATTCATTTTCCTTACAACCATTATAACAATGAAATAATTTGGTTTTCATAATAGTAAAAACATAATAATATATATATATATATATATTTAATTATCATTAAATATATATATTTATAAATTTTCATTAAATAATCATCATATATTAATTAAATTCATTTTATTCATTAAAAATTTGTTTTCTTCAAAAAAAATTAGTGATTTATTTGAAAATATTGTAATTAATATATAGAAATTTTGGAAAATTTATTTGATAAAATGCTGTTAAATTTTTAAACAATTATCTCTAAAATTAACTTAGGGAGAAACTATTGGTATTTTTCAACAAATATTGATTTTTAGTGAATAGTTAATAAAATATTTTTTTGTAAAACACTCATTTTATTTTAATAAATTTTGTAATTTTAATGTCCCATTATGTTTTTAATATTATTTAATGTAAAATAAGAATTATTTTATTTTTTTTAATTCCATTCATTGAATTTTAATCATCTTTATATTATATTTCATTGTAAGCTTATTTTTTGGTTTAAAAGGATATTCTTCTAAAATCTATTTTAAATTACATTATGTTTATACATTTTAATTTGTTAAAAAAACAATTATTATGAATTATTTAAATGTTATTTATAGATTATAGATAAATAAATATTAATTTAATTACATAAAATGATTATTGTTAGTCATTTCGTTAAAATACAATCATCTTATGCTTGAAAAATACATTTTTTTAAAACCCAGATTAACATTACTTCTACAAGCATTAATATTAAATAAAAATATACAAATTATGCAAAAATAATTTGGTAAAATGGATTTAATATTTTTAATAATGATTAATTATATTATCAAATAATTTAAATTTTTTTTAATAATGAATAGTGAAACTAGTAAAAATCATTCACCCCGGTTAATGTGAAAGCAAGTTTACAGGGGGAGAAACAAAAATTAAGGGTTAAAATGATGTATATAATTTTCTAAGATATATTTAGTAATAATATGTAAAACATATAATGCACAAGTGTTGAATTTTTTTTCTTTTTTTGTCTTTGTGGTATGGTAAAATGTGGGTACACCTTTTTCTTTGATAAAATTATAAGTTTGCCAGTCACCTCACTTATAAAACGCCCCCATTATCTACTCATATTCACACATTAAGAGCCAATTTTTATAGACAATGTCTCAAAAACTAAATTCCCTAATTATATACACATGAACTATATCCCCTGGTTTGATCCAATAGACATCCTATTAAAGGGTTTTGTCGTTATCCTATAAAGGTTTTTTGAAGAATAGGTATCATGCTTAATTGAGCATTCTTATTTTATTTATTTTTCCACCTAAATAAAATATATATAATTTTTTTATTATATAATAACATGAGTACATATTATATATTTATATGTTATTATATTAATTTAATAATATAAATGTATCTCCTCTTCTATCAAATGGGAAAAAACACCACCATTTTCATGTATGATGGACAATCAACTCATGAATCGATATAATTTGTTTTCCATCACCTCCTATTACAACTTGTTAAAATTATTGATTTAAGGTATATATTTTATATTTCTAAAATAATTATAATTATTAAATTTTAATATCACACGTAACTTCTAGTGTGCGTGTTGATAAAGACCACCATGAAGAAATGCGATATTGTTTTCATCAGCAAATCTCATTGATGACATATATAAAGGTATTTAATGAAATGATATTATATTTATGATATTATTATAATTATTTAATTATAAAATAATAATTACCTTTATTCTATAATGATCATTGAAAAATGGATATGTTTCTTATGCGCACGTGCGGCCTACCACCTCTTTGATTTTAATATAGTTCATTTTTCATATCCATTATGAATTCAAGATTTTAAAAGTGTAATTAATTTTTAAAAATTAGAAATATTTCATGATAATAATTTTAAATAAGATAAAAGAATGAACTCATTGTACTCGGTCACCACAATGAATCTATTTTGAAATAATGAAAGGAATATCCTCAAAATACATAAAACAGACATAAATGATTACGTATTTAAATATGCTGTTAAAATAAATATTATAAATTATTTATGTATAAGTTATTAAAAATGTATTTTTTTATGAAATATAAAAATTGATTTATTCTTATTCAATGGGACTTAAAGAACATATATAGAATTTCTGGACTCTAGGGAAGGGACTTCATGTCAATTTTCCTTTATTGAGAAATATAGTAATCCCACACACCTAAAATCATTCATATAGTTTATATAATTTTCCATTTACATGTAATATAAAGTGTTATTCATAATTAATGGTATATTATGTCTAAATTGTAATTATTTCATTCAAGGGCATTTTACCTGAAAGTTACCAAGTGGGAAAAAATAACATAACTCAATTCCTTTTCAATGGATTATATTACTTATTCATTTTTGTTGACATTATATGATTATGTGTGTAATGAATTTTCATTATATTATTTTTTATTTTCAAATTTTTATGTGGATTTAATTTTGGTACCAAAAATAAATTCATTGATTAATTCTTACATAAATGTTACGAGCATAGAAATTCATGATCTTCTAAAATTGTCTTCTTTGGGACATATGTTATGTTATTCACCTATCTTAGATTATGAGTTTTATATTCCAAACATTTGATATGTTATATAATGAATCTACTTGTTTTCTTGATATTTAAATATTATATGATGTAATTATTTCATGAGTATTACGATTAAAGGGTTACCAAAGTAGAAATGTATTTTTATTACAATCTCCCATAATTTGGGATAATTATATTCCAGGTTAATTTGGTGGAAATCTTATGGTATTATTTCAATAAACTATATATATTTATTATATATGGGTTATTAATGTTTTTTAAAAGTTTTATTTACATTTAATTCTTTATTGATTATAAAAACAACAAGAAATGTATTTTTAAGTGATACCAATCTTGTATTTTAATAAAATCAAATATCTTTCTCATCCAAATATATTTTTAAATATGTTTTTTTAAATCTTATTTTAAAAAAAAGTTTTATTTTAAAACTATATTACATGGACTATAATGTTTTTTAAAAGTATTTAAAATGAAATTTTATTACACTTACCAAATACGACACTTCTGACTTTATTTGTAAAATGTTTCAAATGAAGGTTAGTTTTTAACAATTTTATCATTAATGGATTTTCCATCAATAATAACTGTTATTTTTTTAAATATTTGTTTTTATGTTTCACATGTTATTTTCAATGAAATATCGTCATTTAATTTCTTAGAATGTTTTAGATTTTATATAAGTGTTCTCAAAATGGAGAGGATATTTTCCACAATAAATGTTCCAAGTGATCTTTCGAAAATTATTTTCAATATAAGATTAAGTCCTTTGATTATAATCACATTGAAAATGCTATTTTCCTGAAAAATATTTTTAATGATATTTTAATGTTATTTACATTCATCTTTATCAACAACCCCTCATGTAACTTACACTTCACTAGGTATATGTTATATTGATACCATAATTATTAATTATTTGGATTTATTATGATATTTTCATAGAAAACATTTATTATATATGGGATATAAAGTTATAAAATGATTCATTAATGTTAATGAGTTTTATGATGATATTAAATCTCTATGTACTTTATTTATGTTATAGTTATTGGACATTATTTACGAAGGGATGATCCCCATTGTAGCTCTATGTAGATCCTGATATATCTTATATTATGGGTGATCATAAATAGAACTCCAAATAATTAGGTATTGATTTTGATAATAAGATTATTTTATTTTTATGTGTTATGTAAAGGGTCTAAAAAAATAATTTTCTAGGATTACAATATTTTTTATTTATTCTTTCTACGAGTTTTGATGATTTCTTTAACCAAAATTGAAATCACATGGCTCATGATTATTGATTCTTATTACTATTACCTTTGAAAAATATTTATTCCATGTTTCAGGATTTTTGATATAAGTATTGGTGGTTTTTTATATTCTTATGTTGTTATCATGAAATTTTATTATTTCATCATACTTGTAATGAATTCTCATGCTCAAGGATGACATTCAACATTCAATTATTATGTTTAATCTTGTTGAGAATTTTATTAAACCATTAATATGTTTTCATTACCATAGGTTATTAAGAATAATGATTAAATAATTTGTTTCTAGAAATCTTCCTAATTTGATGATGTTTGTAAGAGATGTTGAAGAATTAATATGGATTATGGAATTATAGGTACAATGTAAAAAGTAATCCATTGAATTCATTGATATTTTTTATTTAAGAGTTTTTTTAGTTCTCTATAATTATAAAACTAAAAGTTCTTATCAGATAACTATGTGATCCAATATTTGCTTTTGATATAAAATGGGTATGATGAAAAAATTGGGTCAAATTTATCTATATCAAAGATAGAATCATATTTTTTATGTGTTTAGCAATATATATAGGAGTGAATGTTTAAGTATATTATAGTTGGTAACATGGCAAGGTTTAGATAAATTTTGATATTAGGGTGTTTTAATGTCTGGTTATTTCAAGGGTTATGGATATCGTCACAGGTTTCCAAGTTTAAAGTGAATCATAAATTTAATGGTAATTAGAACCATTATGGTCAATATAGTATTTGATAATTACTGTTATTTATATGTATGTTTATCATATTTCATGAAAAAATATAAGGAACTAATTTTATAATAAAAGGGAAACTTGAAGGTTTAATGACAACCCATCACATCTGGAATGGCTACAGGGATTGAACCCATAACTGAAGAGAAAAAGTGATCAATGTCTACCACTATACTCTTTAGTATGATTTTTTACATAATAAATTTTAATGATAATTATTAGGTTGGTATTTGAGACATATGTTATAACAGGTAGATAATCATGGGATTGAAAAGTGATTTGGTGATTAATGTTATTTCTTAAGAAGATCACAACACATTAGGGATTCTAAAATGAATAGTATGAAATAACATTTTAGGTTAAAGAACTCTTTAATTTTTAGTTTATTGAAGTTATTTGGGATATATGGTTATTAATTTATGGATTAAATTTGTATGAGATTAGTGTATTACAGTAGAATTTTGTAGGTTTATTAATTTTGGGAAACCTCTTACCATATACTTACCATATACTTACCATTGTGGTTTTGGTTAATGTATAATGACATGTGGAATATATTATTATTCTATTTATGGTTATGGTATCCTTTACAAGTTTATTTTATTTCTTTATAAAGGATATATTTATCTTGAATAGACATCGTTCATAGAAAAAGAAAGATTGTAGTGGAAATTGATTAAAGGATAAAATTAGAAATATCAATTAATTTTCCTAATTTTCTTAGTTAATATATGAAGTAATTTTTAAATCCTAGGAGAGGGATATATAAACATAATATGTTGTCATATCACATTCATTTCAGATGAGGCGAGGTTATTTTCAGACCTCTTGGGTTTATAGTTTTGAGGACGATGACTTTCTCTTGATAATTCACTTAATTTTGATCAATGAACTCTTTCACTCTCCACCGTTATGAGGGAATTAAAATTTTATTCCAGGTCCAAAATCATAATTTCCCATCAATTGTTTAGTATTTCAAAACATACTATGTCTTATTCTAGATGGTATGTATTCTTTTTTTTTTCTCAATTATCAATGGGATGTTTTATTAACCCTTTTTATGATGTGGGACTTTAATAAAGGTATTTTAAAATTTCCAATGTTTAATTACCAATATATAGATAAGATTCTGATGTTGAAATATATAAATGTTATGTAGAATGTAAAACCCCCTGTTTTTTTAAAATTAAGCTATGATTGATAGAATATAAAATTCACAACACCGATTTTAAATAGACAACAATATTATATGATTTTTAAATATAGCCATTATAAACTAGTTATATAATTTGTGGGTATAAATAATAATAAATAATTTTTGAAATATTCATTTAAATATCCTACTCAATATAAATTAACTGACTAATTATTAGTAAATAATAAATCAATTTTAAATATTATCGGTTTATTCATTAAAAATATGTTTTCTTTCAAAATGATCTTTATTGCATTTAATGAGTAAATATTATGATTAATTATTAGATAAATTATAAAATTAATTTAATAAAATGGAATTAATTTTTTACATCTTCATATCAAAATTAACTTTTTTTTGAAATATTTGATTCTTTTAGAATATATTTTTTTCTGTAAATAGTGAAAAATACCGTTTTTTTTTTGAAAAACTATCAATTACTTTAAATAAATTATGTAATTTTAAATAAATTATGTAATTTAAAATTCACATTATGAATTTAATTTAATTTCAATTAAAATATGTGTTATTTATTTATATTTAGTACCCTTAATTACATTTTATTAATTTTAATATTGATTTTATTATAATTTTAATTTATGGTTAAAAAACATAGATTTTCTACAAACTGTTTTAAATTGCCTAATGTTTCTACATTTTAATTAATAAAAGAAACCCCTAATGAGTAAATATATAAATTAATTTTATATATTATGTAATAATAAATATTAATATAAATTCGTAAAATTGTTATTCCTAGTAATAAATTTTATATAAAATCATCTTTTCTGTGAACTATACATTTCATGAAAAATAAACTTTTCATCACCTGGGAGGGTTTTATTTTTAAATTAAATTATACCTACATTATTTTTTTAATTAGGTAAATTGTATTAAAAATTCGTAATTATAATAATATATATTATCTAATGGGGTCCAATTTATTTTTTTAGTCAATGATAATTATGAAATAAGAAAACAAATATGTTTAAAAAATACATTTATTACTCAAGTTACCATGAGCTAGGTCCATTTGTTTCATAAATCAATCTTAAGAATTATTTTGGTGCTAACATAAAGAGGTTTTCCGAATAAGATGTATAGTTCATAGTTGAGCATTTTTATTTGTTTCGACCACAACCACCTTAAAGTATTATTAAATTATAATTATATAACATAAAAATTATCTCTTATATAATTGTATGATATTAAGTAAATGTAAAAACCTAAATCCACATCCTCTTCCATCAAATGGGAAATGAAACTATCATTTATGTGTACGGTGGACTACAGCCTCACGAACCGTTGAAATTGGTTTTCCATCACCTCCTCTTACTCAAGATCATAATGATGTAATTAATGTATATATATGATATTTTTAATATAATTATTTTTTAATTTTAATAAACACGTAACTTATAGATGTTCACTCTATGAGGGATATGGTAACATCTCTTTTGTGTTTGATGAACTACCACCTCACGAAGAGTTGTGATTCGTTTTACACTATTATTTTACATAGAATGAAATAATGACAATGTAAATGAATATATGTGAAATATTTATGAAATAATTATAATATTAAAGAAAAATTTAACATATTATAAGTTTATATATTATTTTCTTTTTGACCTTCCCCCTCAGTTAAAAATGATAATTTTATTTGTGGAAACGTGTGGACAACCACCACCACAAAGTGATGTAGTTTTTTTTCAACACCACATCACATGGATGATATATATAAACATATTCAATTAAATAATATCATTTTTTGATATTAGTATAATTATATGAAGATAATAAAATAATTACCTTTTTTCTATAATGATCGTTGAAAAAACGATAGCGTTGCTCATGCGTGCATACAACCTATCGTCTCCATGATTATAATGTAGTTTCTTTTCCTAATCCATTAATCATGGATTATTTTGGAAGTATATTTAAATGATTAAAATGATAATTAGTTCATTATTCTCATTTTTTATATTATTTAAGAAAGAAATCTTTTACATTGGTTAATACATCGAACCCATTTTGAAATAGTGGAGCAAACATCAGTAAAACACCCGATGTGGATTAATTTATTAAGAAATTAAATATCTCATTACAAAAAATAAAATAAATTATTTAATAATAATTTATTAAAATATAATAATTACTTAATATATCATATAAATTATATAATATTATTATACCAAAGATAAAGGAAATACAAGGGAATTATTGACTCGAGGTGAGGGACTTCATAAAAATATTCCATCATTGGGCAATATTTTCATGTTTTGAAGCTAGTTATATTTATATGGTGTAAAAACATCACCTTTTACATGTAATATAATGAATTATTCATAAATATAGGTAATTTAACTTTCTATAGAGAAAATTTCATTCAAGGGGATTTGGATTGAATGTTACCATGTGGTAATGAATTTCTAAACAAAATTTCAATTCATTGGGTTAAATTACATCCCCATTTTCATTAACATTATATGATTATCCATTTCATGAAAGTTTATAATATTATTTTATATTTACACTTTTTTTAGTTGGATTATCATTTTATACATACAATCAACTAATTAATTAATTCTGACATCAATGTTATGATCGTTTAAATGGTTATCATCTCTTTGATGTCCCGAATGAGGTGCTACATACCAGTGCCCCAAGATAGTTCATTACATTTATTCCAGCATGCCTCCACAAATTCTAAAAGATACTGACTAATAGTGAGGGCCTAACATATAATGTTGGGAGGCAATACCTTATTTACTAGAGTATAATAAATAATTTTTTTAATAAACAATAGGAAAATGATATAAAAAACCAAGATAATAAAAAAAATAAAAAATTAACAAGAATCACATGAAGAATCCAAATAAGAAAAAACAATATTCCAAAACAAAGTACTAAATATGTTATCCCATATCTGTGTCCATTTTCAAATGAAAATGTAAAAAAATAGCACTCTAAAAACTCCCTATCGGGTCACAAAATCAGGTCAGGTTTGATAATCCATGCTTCACCCCAAATTAAAAATACATCATCTAACATAAGGATCTTGTTTTTATACTTTACTAAAAACTTGAAGTCTATTTTTGTATCAATTAGGAAGCCCAAATAGGGTGTGATCAAAACTCTGTAGGCCACCACCAATGATGTCTAAAGAAATATCTAGTCATTAAAAGTGTGTGAAGTTGTATTAAGAGAAAAGGACAAATTTTAAGGTAAATATTTTAAAATGTAATATTATTTTATTTACCATATAGGCCTCTAGGTTCATGGTGACACCTGGACCTATTATTCCTGCTTATGCTCAATCCAGAGTTTGAACTGTACACCACAAAAAAATCTAAATCCATTTTCTCATGTGATTTTAATATTCATTTAATTTAAATTTCAAAATCATACATTGGGGACCTAGAGTGGAATTTGGAAACAAAATGGGTATTTGGAGTAGCATCCCCTCACCCACAACTCATTGATGACATTAATATAGATATATATAGCTCTGGGTCCTAGAGGAGCAGTCTCAAACCCCATGGGTATTTGTAATAGTGTTACCTAACCCATAATGTAGTGTTCACATAATTAAAAAATATAAAATATCATGGTTCCACATTCATAACACATTTATCAACCATTTCTATAACTCATTATTCAAACAATTTTATAATCCCATTTTTCTACCATTTTTATAATCCATTATTAAACTAATTTCATAATCCCATTTATCAACCATTGATCAAGGATTATTTCAATTCCATACACCCGTTATTAAAAAAATTTTCATTTAATTATTATTATTTAATGATACTTTGAACACCCCATGGGTTGTCATCGTGTCAGACTCCTCGTCTCCAACGATTCAATGAGATCTATGAAGGGTTACATAATAACATGGGAAAATAAATTCATTAATTTAATATAAATTGAAATATCCCAACATATATAAGAAATGGTACAACATAAATATATGAATCATAACATATACTATGGAAAAAATTAATTACACAATCTACCACAAGATCGTTGATGAACACTCATGAAATCTCAACCTTTCATTCGATGTAGAACAGTCTTATTTACAATGGTGAAAGAGATCTTGGATCAAAACCTAGGATCAATATCCATTGAAAATTTTCCACCAAAACAAAGATATATACCAATTAAAATGGATGAAAAATTCATCTCTCCAATTGGATGAAATATGAGAGATATAGGAATCAAAAAAACATATAAAATACATACCATATAGGTGTATATTTCTTCTACTAGATCATATATTCACACTAGAATAGGATTTATGAGCATTAGAGTCTACCAGGGATTGTAAAAAATCCAATTAAATAATATTTATTTGATCAAAGGTGAATTTTGTGTAATAACTAGGGGGTTTTGGAATGTTTTTATAAAATTTTCGATGCTTAAAATTATCATAACTTGGTTTCCCGGGTGGAGGCATATTTTTTTCCAACCATGCACCCCTAATTATGGGGTGAACTGTTTATCCAATGTGGTGAACATTTTGACAAAACATATTCATTCTGGGTAAACCCTGACAATCTTTGGGTGCAGAGTTTGGAGAAGGTGGCCATACGGTTTGGTCAAACCATGTTCCACCTCCTCTGCATCCAAAAATGGGTGCATAATTTTTGGGGGAAAATGACATTGTTTTTACTTAACATGTGCCATCCATGAAAAACCCATGAGATTCAAAATTTCTCCAAATTCAACCAAATAATCACCAAAGAAAAACCAAAAAAATATATAATAAAAAAATAGTTGAAGTGTACCAAATAGTGATTACAAGACAACTCTAGAATGTCAGTATCTCCTAATATCTTCCCCAAATAATATAATTTCTTTGAGAAGTACTCACAAGAATCACTAAGCCTTTGGAATGAAATGGTTATGTTGCTGATACCATATTTTTACTACCCTCTCCCTCGTTTCCTCCAAAACACGACCATGATTCCATAATGCCCAAACCAATAAAACATTTTCCCAGCAATAATTTCCCAGTGAGAACCTCAAAAAGACTTAGATTCCCCTCCAAGGACACATTAGCCTCAAGATCAAAATCATAAATATTGATTAAATAATATGGGTTAGGGTGACACTATTGGATCTATGACTCCTAAAAAAATTACACCTAGACGTATAACTCAATGAAATTTCCAATCGATACACCGCAGACCAGATTCTATCAGTAATCTCAAAAGGTCCAATAAACTAGTGTAAAAAATTTCCTTTCCTTGGAATCCTACATTGACTCAATCCATGATACACTTAAAGAAATGAAAAATAACATACTAAAGACTCAAGGGGTTGATGAATTCAATCAACATACGACATTTTCATACTATGATCCCTAACCATAAATTTTTGAATTAGCGGAACCTACTCCGATGTCTTCTATATGATAATTATCCCCAATAAATAAGACTCTCCTACCACTATCCATCTCAAAGATGATATTTTTGGCCTATAATAATGTTACTCATATAGTTCAATCTGAATAGTCACATGATAAATATTGTTTTTGGTGAACTCAATGAGAACAATGTACTTCTTCCAAGACCAACCAAAATCAAGAAAACATTCACTCAACAAGTCCTTTAGAACTTGGATATTGCACTCTGATTTCTCATAAATCTAAGGGTAGAAATCCATACATATAAATACCTGGGTACCCAACATTCTCTATAAGACATTACTGATGCCTGATTTATAAAGCGAGTCATGGGCTGAAAAATAATATATGTGACCCCATTAAAATGGACTTCTTTTAAACCTAAATCTCACCCAACTGGTCCATGGTAAAAGTCTCTTAGATAGGAATGAATGGGGATACCTTTTTCAACAATTACAAAATCTCCAAAATCTAATCCTTCTTCTGAGGGATTCTTATAAGACCCAAAAAAATTCTACGAAAACATCATCCCCCATATATTCTTGAATAGGAAATGGGTGTAGTATACCACGAGTTCATTAATGCTCAACCTTCACCAACTTACATGTATAGAATCATGTCACAAATCCAAAAATCTCTCTTTTTATTCTCAACCACCAATACTTTAGATGTAGGTCACAATAAATTTTGGTCAAACTAGGATCCATCGCCTTCTTCGATGAAAGAAACTAACACATCAGATCATATTTCATACACATATTTACAAAAACAAGTTTACAGACATATATGAAATCATCCACATAAATGGTATAATCATAAAGTGTCTCCCAATTCCCAAGGATTCCCTCCTTTTCAAAAACTCCAGATCAACATACCGCCTCTCCTAGATCTTCCTCGGAAGTGGATACTCTACCGATAAGGATACAAGGTTCAATTTTTTCTGGCCCTGTTGAACCACAAGATGCATCTCATCCATCATGGTCGCCATATTCCACTTAGAACTAGACACAATATTTTTGAGTCTATTTCATCCTGCTTAGAGTGTCAAAAACATTTTTTCCCATCCCCAGTTTATAATCAAGCTCAAAATCAAATAATTCTCAAAAATTAACCCATATTTATTTCTGAAGGGTTAAATATCACCTCAAAAATACGTATTCCAACCTTTCTTGGTTAGTATATACAATAAAATTTTCACTAAATTGGTAATTTTTCATACACATTATTTAATAAAACACTAAAACAAAATCCAAATCATGTATCATGTAATTCATTTATTGTAACTTCAAATTATACTACCACCATAACCCAATATCCCTACATCAACACTAATCCTAGTCTAGCCATGGATGCATTAAATTTTAGGGTATACTCCTCACTCGACTTGGACAGGATCAAGATCAATGTGGTAGTCAAAAAATTCTTCAACTCCTAGAAACCATACTCACTTGATCCAAACCATTAAAACTTGATCCTCTTCTTGATGAAGCCATAAATTGGTGATGAAATATGAGAAATGGCCTGGATATACCTTTAATAGTAATCCTCTAAACCCATAAATCATCGGATATAAAAAACATTCTTGTGCTACTCCCAAGAAACCACTACCTTCTCCTTTATTGGGTCCACTAACAAGCCTTCACCAGAGATAATGTGTCCTTTTATATTTAACCAATCAATCCAAAAATGTAAATTAGTTATCTAGGTGTATAGTTAATTATCTCTCAGTATACTCAAGATGATGTGAAGATGTTGGGTGTGATCTTCACGAGTCAGGGAGTACCCCAATATGTCATACATCAAAAAAACTAGAAACTAATCCAGGCATGGGAGAAATATGAGGCTAATCGAGGACATAAACATATCTAGATGATTTTTCAGATCGAATGGCATCACAAAAAACTCATATAGACCATAACTTCTTCTAAAAGTAATATGTGGTTTATTAGACGGTCTATTTCCCAATTGATGATACCCTGACATCAAGTAAATATCAGAGAAAAATCAGGATCTTATAAACTAGACATATAGTTCATTAATATGAATAATAGTATATCAATTCACTATAGTCATCCATTTAAACTTATGGTAGTAAACACATTTTTTCAACATCTTGTCATCCTATTTGAAAAATAACTAGAGAACCCCAAGGAGAATTACTCAAAAAGAAAAATACCCATTTCATCACTTCTTCCAGCATAGTATTAGTCTCTTGAACCACTTTTCGTTCCATATTTTAAGGTTGAATAGAAATGGGTTCATCTCCTAGAATGAACTAAATTGTAAACTCAATAATCTATTTAGTGGAATCCATGAGAAGTTCTCTGGATTCACATCCTAAATTTGGTCCATTATTGGTGTAAATGAATATTTTTTCACACACCCATCATCCAATAAAAGACTTGAAACTCGGGTAGTGATATACCGCTATTTATAATGAACAATATTTTCCCTAATTTCTTTGAAATCATATTCTCTATGATGAACATAACAATCACCCTCAATATATGTAAAGATAACCATCTATTGATATAAATATATGTAGGATCAGTATAGTACCAATAATTGTCTACCAAAAGTCCATTAAAAACATGTATTGTCAAGTATTTAAGGATTCAATTATAAATAATACTCCAAAACCTTGTTATAACACCCATTAAATAATAGATGTCCCTCTACCATACCCAAACGGTGTTTTGATTGACATAAACCCACACGAAAACTCTACCTTTAGACTCAAACCATTAAAATTTTTAGAAAATGTAAATTAATGCAAGGATCCTAAACTAAATAAATCACAATAAATCATAGAATCAACAAGAATAATATCTATCACTATAGATAGTCCAACCCATCTATCCACAAGTGTAGGCTGAACTACATGAAACCATAATGTACCACATCTGTATACTGTATAATTATTTTCTTGAGATACACTACGCTATAGATATGGGTTCTCTAAACCTAATGTACCATGTCTACTACCTCAACCTCCAGGGAACGAATATATCCAATTCTTGACATATATGTGGTAGTAGACACTCTTCCAGTACATTGATTCAGTCTAACTCCTTCATTACCCATAGGTCAAAGGTTTATGAACTACCTTTGTAAGTGATATATCATTCAATAGTCTTGACACTCTATTGGTGGTCATTTTAATTTTTAAAAAAATTTACCTGATCTAACAAATTGGTGGCAGTATTCTTGGTTACTGATCTGGGTAACTAATCCTTCTCCCAAGATAATAAGTTTTCCATTTCCTTAGTAGAAATTCTCATTACAATGATTCATAATGATAGAACACATAACTATTGGTTGTCCAATAGAATCCACATATCATCCATTGGAATAATCCTTCAAGTTCCCCTTCAAATTGAGAGCCTGATTAACCAAATCAGAAAAAATCTTCAACCTAACTATGTTAATATGGTACTTTATCTCACATTTAAGTCCATCATGAAAATATTTCACTATTTTTTCCTCATATACATAAAATTCATGGAAAATTCACTAAAATCAATTTAATTAACCTACTAATAGTTCATCATAAACATAATATCCTAGTTGAACCACATAAACTCTACCACTCTCTCTTTCCGGAGAATCTCTAGGTAAAATTTTCATAGGAACTTCACCTAAAGCTGTTTCCACACTGTGTTCTCCAACTTCTATTCCCATGTATGAATGTCACACCAGTACTTCAATGATTGACACAACATATACACATCCAAATTGTTTCTCCTTTCTACAGGTGTCTCTAAATAGTCATGGATTTATTATATTGACTCAATCCAACACTTAGCTGCCTCAGGTCCACCCTCTCTAGTGAATGCTTGAGGGTTATGGAAGTGGATCTCCAATGTAATCTAAGACATATTTTTTATAGACCACCATAGATATCTCTACATGAATTGTTTAAGGTGAAAAAAATTCTCATGAATGCATATTATGTCTTCTTTACCCAAAACTATCAGAGCCTCTAGTTCTATAACTAGAGGCACATTTCTTATTTTTTCCTCCAATCATCCTATGGAAAAAATTCAACGTGGAGGAATATATCTAAAATGACAAAAACAAGTCTAAGGACGCATAACAAATCATTAAAACATTTAAAAAATAGGTATTTACCTAAATAAAGAATGATACATCCATCATGCACTTCAACTGGGTCAAAACTAAGGCAGTATCACTACCATCAACCATACACACATGGATCATTACTAACATAAGGTAAAACACTTCCATATTTCATATTTCACACTAAAAACCCATTTTATAAATTTATAAATTCAACATTTTGAATTTATTTTATCCTTTTAAATTCATCATTAAGAACCATTTTGTTTTTATATTACACAAGTAAATAAATTCTTTTTCATTTCAACAATTCACAAAGAACATTCTGTTTTTTCATGGCTATCATGTTTCACTTCAAATAAATTCCTTACTTCCATGAATGATGCACAAAAATTATACTCCTATGATATTCCAAACCATTAGTAAAATAACAAAAAAGAGAGATAAAATGATAACATCAAGAAATAACTACATCAACTAATGTTAAATAACATCGATTTATAATCGAAAACATTAATAACAATAATCCCACCCTGGGTTCTTGGGTTTCCCCCACATGTGGGCTATATTCTCCCATGAACAAGATCATGACCATGGATTAACTCACCCTAGACTTCATTATATCATTCCCAAATAATATAAAACTACAAATAAAAAAACCTACCATGATACCACTTGTTTATTTACCTATCCGCGTGCCACATACCACTGCCCCAAGATTGGTTATTATTTGACCTCAGGCACACATCCATGTATGCCAGAGGATATCAACAATCAATAAAAGTCTAACTTGTAACATGGGTTAACTAAACCCTCTTTATCAATGATTCATAACAACATAAATCAATGAAAAATAATTAAATGATAATAATAAATAACCAATAGAATACCATAACCAGTATAAGAACAAGAATCAGATGAATAATCCAAAACAAAAAGAAAAAATATATAAGTAAATAAGTCATGTCATATTAACACGAACTGTGTAACATACTGAGATTTTATAAAATATATCCATTTTAATTTCATTCATATCTTCTGTTGTACGCTACACCAATATTATCTTGTGCTATACGCAACACCGTATTAGCTTGCAGTATATGCAACATTATTCTTGGATCGTGTTACACACAATTTCATGTTTGTTTGATTGTAGTTATTATACGAAACATTTAGTATATATATATTCAATTTATTTAGTTATACTCAATAATAAAGTAGTCGTGTACTACACACAACCCTAACTTGGCTTGCATTACACGCAATCACGACCTTCCTCGATAGCGTGTGTTGTACGCAATACCGGGTTTTACTAAACAACGATATATTATTATATTATTATAACGATCTAGCCGTTACGAATAGTATTAACTAAATTTTGAATTTTATAACATTATTATTCATCTTACACATTTTCAAGAACATGGTATAAGAACAAAATAAATTTTTCGGGTAAAATAAGCATTTTTCAAAAAATGCAGTTTTGTCGCCTTTTGATGGAGCACCCACATTAAATCTAGTTTTTGACATGTTTATAAGTTCAATTTTACAAAATAAAATTATTCTTTGGAATAAGGATATAAAATTTTACCTGGGATAAATTTTTCATATTATTCTGATAACTTTCATATTTTAATTAATAGTAAAAACACGCTATATTTTAATTAAAAACAACTATTTTCATCGTAATACCTTATGTGGTTAAATTATAATATTTAATGGTTTTAAAGAATAAATATAATATATTTTTACCATTTAATATAATTTATGTCATTATCATTGATTTTACATTGAATTTGTAGGTTAAATCAATTCAATCTTTTGCATTGTTTTAAAACAAAAACCCTTTTTCATTCGACAACGGGATTAATTTTAATTTAATTTCTACAAAATATGTGTATTTAATTTGAGACAATGGATTCCATATTTGTAATAAGTGGGTCCAAATTATGTTAATAGGCTACTTTTTTATTTTTGGGAATTATGAATAGTAACTACGGTAAATTTTATTTACCATAGTTAAAGGTAAATCTGGTAATTAAGTGTAAATATAATATTATAACATTACCCTAACACAAGACAAAATTCTATTGGATGGATAAAAGTAGACCCATCTCACCTAAGGGTAGTATTAGATTCATTTTTTGGACTTTTGACCATGAAAATAATTTAATTATTATTATAACCAAAGAAAGTGACTACATGTCACTCTCTTAAATCTTATAAGTATAATAATTTTAATTTAGTTATAAAAATAATAAAACTTAAAACATGAATTGTCTCCATAAATATAATAAAATTATCTAAATCATGATAATATATTTAGAATTTATAGGGATTAAATAATTGTCATTAATGGTGATACATTAATGATGCATAAATTTTTTATCAAGTGAAAAATCAGTAATAAAGTTTTTATTGAAATAATAATACCCATTAAAAGGCCCACAAACCTGACCAAAACTTATTGGTAGTGTATATATATACCATAATAATCCAATGACCTAATATTTAACCGTTTTAAGTCTTATAAAAGTGATTATGACACTTATATTATTTTATTTTAAATGATGCCAAAGTTGTCACCTTCATAATTTAATAAATATAACAATTTAAATATAGTGATTTTAAGATGATAAATTCTATTAAAAGTATTATTGTGAAAGGAAATAGATTTATATTCATCATATGATATTATTTTTAATTTTTATTAAACAAATAAGGATATTAAATAATTATACAAAATAATGTTGTAGTAATTATTTTATTAAGAGATAAACCAAATAAATGGTTTTAAAAATAATAAAATAAACATTATATGAACTATTTAATGTGCTCCACTAATTTTATAGATACATATGACCTTTTATGAACCTATTACAGAATTTAGTTCGAATATATCTTCTGTATATATTTTATTTAAATTCCAATTAATGAATAGTGTCAAAATTGACACTATTATTATTTTATAAAAATAACATATTATAAAATTTTTTAAAAATCACTAAAATATTTAAAAATTTTAAATTTAAATTTATATGGTATAAAATGTTATAAATTATCCAATTATGGACAATTCACAACAAATAATTAATTATGTGTTATAATTTAAAATTTAGAATGTTATTTCCACAAATAAAATTAAATTGATTAAATAAGGATAAATCAAGTTGATAATGTTTAAAATAAATTCCTAACATGTCTAAATTTTATTGGTTGATTAGATTACAACCCTATCTCATTTAATATTTAAATATGAGTAATTTTTTGAGGTTTCTAAGTGGGTTTAGATTTATTATAAATTAATATTTTTAAGATTTCTAAAGCTGCCCCTATCCTCTCTTGTAAAAGGGCACCTCCTCCCTCTCTTCCTCACACCACTTTGAGCCTTCAATCTTGGACAACCCCTGAAAAATTCTCTTCTCCACTTCCCTAGAAACATCCTAGAGGTCCTGGTTATCTTCAAAGACCAATTTTAGTGCTTTAAGTGGAGGCCTCAAAGAGGAGCTTCAAAGAAGAGGTAATGTCTGTTACCAATTCTTTCAAATTTATTTCCTCCTCTACTTCTTCTTATTTAGTTGTTTAATTATGAAGTAATAATATCAGTATCACTTATATACTGATATGTTATTATAAGTATGAAACAACCCTATTTCACCATCTATCCATCCTACGGAAAACGAAATTACCGCGTGTGCGTACATACGGAATACCGTCTCCACGCCGTGGTGTAATCTATTTTCCACCACCACCTTACTTGGATGGATATAATGGTGTAAATAATGATTATATATGATTATTGTAAATTTTTATTGATTTTGAAATATTATACATGCACTTCAATAAAATTCCACGATCATGGGAATGATATCATCGCCCGTGCGTATGTACGGACTACCGTCTCCACAATGCGATGAGATTCATTCTCAATGATTAACAATTCATGAATGATTATAAAGTATATATAATAAGTAATCATGAAATATATGACATAATAATGATACTGGATTTATGTATATATATATATATATGTCATCTACTTAATTCCATTCAATTCAATAAGGAAACGAAAACAACGTTCATGTGTACGTACGGCCTACCGTCTCCATGAACGGTGTATTTCATTCCATTTATCTATCTGTTATATATATGTATATTATGAATATATATTATATATAAATCATGTTTTACATTCTATATGTATGTAAACATTATCTAAGTAATCATATTAATAATTACAAGTCAAAACACGGACGACAAATGAAATGATTTTACCCAAAACGCTCTTTAACATGGAATTTAAAAATGAATGGGTAATATAAAGTCATAAGTGAACCATATATGATATCATAAAAATGAATATGATTCTGTAATAAGTCAATAACATTATTTAAATCATTATATAGGGGGTTCGGATACGTATGAAGCATATTAGTCCTAAGGTAAGGGATAATTATTCCAATCTCATTCTTATCCGAGATTGTTTACTCGTAAGTATTTACTGGGGCTTATGTTTATTATCCATATCCATATGATCTAAAAATGTTTTCATAAAATGTTTACTTTCCTTCCATTTATTTTTAAGACATTTTTACCCTCTTCTTACATTTACCACATCGTATGGAAGGAATCTTTCTTTTGTTTACCATACAAGGTACTTTTTGACTTTTCTGATAAAAGTACGAGAAAAATGTTATTTTTAACTTATACGACGCGAATGGATTTTTACGGTTTCATAACGCCTCATTTTCATGAATCTTACTCGACAAGATTTTATGAATATTTTCAACAAAATACTTTTCATTTAAAATTCAGTGGCATTTTGTGAAAAGAAAATGATTTTAACGAAGAAAGGATATTTTCCTCAAGAATTCATTTCAAGTGTTTTATCAAAACCATTTTCAATCTAAAATGAAATTAATTTCATATGTGTATGTTTCAATTGTAATGTCTCTAGAATTTACATGTTTACACTTTTCTTATGATGAAATTTCCATTTGTTTTATATGGATTATGAAATGATGGGATGATGTTTATGAAACCCATTTTATTCTTTGGTTTATGATGAACATTTTAAGTGTATTTTGTGGAACAAGTAAGAATGATTTAATTATGAGATGGGTGGGACCTATATCTCCCTCCAATGCATTGGGTAAAGATTTATATCTCATGAGATAGACATGGCTGGAACATCAAGTTAAACCGGTACAGTAATACAGGACTGGAACGAGAAGTGAACTCGATTTAGAAAAGGACTTTGTCCACAAAGATGGTCTTGGAAGCAATGCCTTGGCAACTATGGAAATCATATCATGTGATTAATTATTTCCATAATTACATGTTTTATTCCCATGCTATTTTATCATGATTGATGTTCCCTTATGATATATGCCTTACGTACATCTAAGATTCATGTCTTTGCTCAAGATTTTGATGTTTAGATTTTATGTTCAAGTTTTTGCATTCAAATGTTTATGGATTGTTTTATGTTCCCTATGTTTACCCATACTGGGCATTTGAGCTCACCCCTTTTATTTTTTCTTTTCCCCATGATATAAAAAAAGTTTTTAGGTAAGAAAAAAAATGGAAAATCATTATTGTGAGATGTTGAAGATCTTTCACCACGATTAGAAGATTTTATTCCGAGTTTCCAAAGACACTAAACTGTTACGATCCATGTGTGTCTATTTTTGTTATGTATTAAGTATTCCAAAAAAGTAATGTAATGTCCATGTACATCAAGCTTCGGGTCTCTACAGTTGGTATCAAAGGAAAAGGAGGTATGAATGTATCGGATCCTTGGTAACTCTCACATGTGAGCGTTGGACGAAGCATGGATCTCCACCCAATGGCTTCATGAGGAAATGGCTGCCACTGGGGATAGTGGTGTGTCCCACCCAGGGGGTGTATCCACCCATGGAGTTCCCTGATAGGTATCAATTTTAGCCCACTAGAAGTAATTTCAAACCACTATAGTTGGTAACAGAGGAAAGGTTTAGTCATCCTTTGGAAACTAGGATGCGAGAACTTTAGTGAGATCCCTAGAGATATTTCTAATGTATGTCTAGGGATGTCTCTAAGGTTAAGTATACGTATAGGTTATAGTCCTATAATTGCGCTAATGATATTAGAATTAAACCTAAGATGTTATATATTGATGGTACTCCCCCTTTATTATGTTGTTTTCCTAGCATGATGTTTGCCTCTCACACTATTTTTTTGGGTTTTAGACAATGGCTGGAACCCGAAGGTACCGTGTTGATAAATGTAATGGACGATGAAATGATTTTCCTCTTGAACAAACCAACGTTATGGGAGATGGAGTGAAAAATCTTATTGCTATACTTACACAAGCTATGAATCATTCTGGACTTCCAAATGAGCAGAGGACGGAACAATATTCTATTGAGTCCTTCATGAGCTAACATCCACCTTCTTTCAATGGGTCTTCTGATCCATTTGTTACTGAATAATGGATCAATACCATTGAAAAGATATTTTCTATACTTCTGTGTTCGAAACATGATAAAGTCATTCTAGCTATTTACCACTTACAAGGTGAAGCAGACCAGTGGTGGACTCTAATTAAGAATACAAGGCCCCGAGATGAAATTGATTCCATGGAATGGGACGAGTTCAAGAACTTATTTTTCAATAAGTACTTCCCTCGTATTCTTCGAACAAAAATCGAGAAGGAGTTTCTTGAGCATAATCAGAAGGATGATGAATCTGTTGGTATATACGAAGCGAATTTTACAAGACTTGCAGGGTATGCATCCGGCATTATCATCCAACCTAAAAGTAAAGTTGATCGATGTTTTAGTGGCTTAAAACCCATTCTTCGAAGGGCATTAGCTATAAGAGACTTCAGTATCTATGAAGAAATTGTGTGTTGTGCTATCAAGGTAGAACTGGAAGTTGGTGTAACATATCCATCTCATGGTTTTGACAAGAAACGAAAGATGGAGTTCAAGGAGAAATCTCAGAATAATGGTGAAAAGAAGATGAATGTTTCCTTATGCTCAAAGTGTGGAAGGAAACCTGGTGGAGATTTCCTAATAGGTACTAGAAAATGTTTTTAGGGTGGAAAAGAAGGTCATCGAGCAGCTGAGTATCGAAGTAATGGAAAAAGGGTCTCTAATGATGTGAATAAAGAAAAGACTGCAGAGAGGGCACCACCAACACTTCAATGCTTCAAGTGAAAGGAAATGGGGAATTATTCTAATAAATGCCCTAATCCACAGGTTAATGATGATCAACGTGAGCAACCTCTTAAGGAAAAGGATAAAGGAATGTCTCATGTGATCAATATTTGTGATGTTGAGTATGAAAATAAAGTTCTGTAATGATTAAGTGTTTATGTAATGGGATTCCAAAATAATGTTTTATATAGTATCATGGAATATTGGAATATTTATGTATTGGTCTATTGTGGTTTTCAATAATTTTATGGTACCGATAACCATGGAACGTGATTGAGATATTTTTGGAATGAAGATGATATGCGCATAATGATCGGATAAGGAGAAAATGAAATGTTTGACAGTATTCATGAGCACATGACTGATATAAGGAAATAGTTATATCATGGTTTGAGTATATTGAATTTTGGAGTTTTGGTATGTGGAAAGAGTTAACTTTTGACAGCACTCATGTTTTCACGAAGATTCAATGGGTATTCATTTTTCAAGAGAATACATGATTAAGGCCTTCGAACGTTTGCAATGTGACCAACAAGACATATCTTATGATATATGGGGATCAACGATGGTATTAACAGGCTTGTTATATGAAATCTCTGGTAATCATTTTCACTATAATATTAAAATGGACTGCAATATTATGGATAAGCATAAAGATTGGAATGGATTATGTTGGACATATGTTAGTATTGTTTAAGGATAAAACCTTTTTTGATATTATTTATGGGATGATATAGTAATTTAGTTTTAGAAAAAGGAAAACATGCAGGACGGGCGATAGCCCATCGCGTCGGAAAAGGCTGTGGAAATCGAACCCATAACCAAAGTGCGATAGGCCTTTATCACCTAGAGCAAGCCTACAGGAAGTCCCTGGTTAGTATAAACTAGTTTTATTTTATTAAGTGGTATGATAGATGAAGTATAAGTCCATTTTTTGAATGATATACAATAGATGGACTTATGTATATAACTATTGCTAACCTTTTGATTAAGACAGATGGAATGACCCATCATTCTATCACATGATCTGCTAACACTTCACGAATAAAAAATTCAACTTCATTTCTTTAATAGATGAAGTGTAAATTTTTCAAGGCACGAATAACGATGATATTATATCGAAATAAAGTAAGTATTTCTTATAATTAAAATTCTTCAACTTTAGAGAAATGATCTTAAAAACAAAAAATGTTTATCTAGTGCCCTTATATTTGATAAATCAGATTCTACCTTTGATCATCACAAATTTATGTCTTTGTGATTGTTGGTGTTTTCATAGCCATGTTCTCTACCACTCTCAATCAGAACATGATGGTTAGATTTCTCTTCCATATACATGTTTTCACCTATGTTCTCCTACATGGAAACCCAATGATGAGTTAATTTGGGTAACTATTATGTTTCATACATTAGTTTTTAAAGTTATGTTTTGGTATTTCATTTTATGATGTAGGTTTCAATTAAAGAAACTTTCATGTAGAAAACCATGTATAACCCCAATGAATTTCTAGGGAGAAATTAATTTTAAGGGGGGTAGAATGTAACAACCCAAGATTTTATCAGATATATTTGTTTTAATTTCTTTCATATCTTCTGTTGTAAGCTACACCAATATTATATTACGCTATACACAACACCGTATTAGCTTGCAGTATACGCAACACTATTCTTGGATCGTGTTACACAAAATTTCATGTTTGTTTGATAGTAGTTATTCCACGAAATGTTGAGTATATATATATATATATATTCTATTTATTTTGTTATACGCAACAACAAAGGAGTCATTCACTACACGCAACCCTAACTTGGCTTTAATTGCACGCAATCACGACCTTCCTCGATAGCGTGTGTTGTACGCAATACCGGGTTTTACTAAACAATGATATATTATTATAATATTATTATTAACTAGCCGTTATTAATAGTATTAACTAAATTTTGAATTTTATAACATTATTATTCATCTTACACATTTTCTAGAACATGGTATAAGAACAAAATAAATTTTTCGGGTAAAATAAGAATTTTTTAAAAAATGTAGTTTTGCAGCCTTTTGATGGCGCACCCACATTAAATCTAGTTTTTAACATGTTTATAAGTTCAATTTTACAAAATAAAATTATTCTTTTGAATCAGGATATAAAATTTTACCTTGGATAAATTTTTCATATTATTCTGATAACTTTCATATTTTAATGAATAGTAAAAACACGCTATATTTTAATAAAAAAAACTTTTTTCATCGTAATAAATTATGTGGTTAAATTATAATATTGAAGGGTTTTAAAGTATAAATAAAATATATTTTAACATTTAATATAATTTATGCCATTAGCATTTATTTTACATTGAATTCGTAGGTTAAATCAAATCAATCTTTTGCAATGTTTTAAAACAAAAACCCGTTTTCATTCGACAACGAGATTAATTTTAATTTAATTTTTTCAACATCTGTGTATTGAATTTGACAAAATGTATTCCATATTTGGAATCAGTGGGTCCAAATTATGTTAATAGTCTACTTTTTATTTTTGGTAATTATGAATAGTAACTACGGTAAATTTTATTTACCATAGTTAAAGGTAAATCGGGTAATTAAGGGTAAATATAATAGTATAAAATTACCATAACACAATCCAAAATTCTATTTTATGGATAAATGTAGACCACGATCACCTAAGGGTCAGATTATATTCATTTTATGGACTTTTGACCATGAAAATAATTTAATTATTATTAAAACCAAAGAAAGTGACAACATGTCACTCTCTTAAATCTTATAAGTATAATAATTTTAATTTAGTGATAAACATCATAAAACATCGAACATGAATAGTCTCAAGGAATCTAATAAAATTATATACATCAGGATAATTTATTTAAAAATTTTTAGGGATTATATAATTGTCATTAATGGCGATACATTAATGATGCAGAAATTATTTATGAAGTGAAAAATCAGTAATATAGTTTTTATTGAAATAATAATACCCATTAAAAGGCCCACAAACCTGACCAAAACTTATTTGTAGTCTATATCTATACCATAATCATCCAATGACCTAATATATAACCGTTTGGAGTCTAATAAAAGTGATTATGACACTTATATTATTTTATTTTAAATGATGCCAAAGCTGTCACCTTCATAATTTAATAAATATAACAATTTAAATATTGTGATTTTATGATGATAAATTCAATTAAAAGTATTATTGTGAAATTTAATAGATTTATATTAATAATAGGATTTTATTTTTAATTTTTATACAGAAATAAATATATTATATAATTATACAAAAATGATTTAGTAATTATTTTATTAAGAGATAAACGAAATAAATGGTTTTAAAAATAATAAAATAAATATTATATGAACTATTTAATGTGATCCGCTAATTTTATAGATACATATGACTTTTTATGAATCTATTAAAGATTTTAGTTCGAACATATCTTATGTATATATTTTATTTAAATTCCAATAAATGAATAGTGTCAAAATTGACACTATTGTTATCTTATAAAAATAACATATTATAAAATTGTTTTAAAATCACAAAAAAATTTAGAAATTATAAATTTAAATTTATATTGTATAAATTATTATGAAGTATCCAATTATGGACAATTCACAACAAATAAGTAATTATTTGTTATAATTTAAAATTTAGAATGTTATTACCACAAATAAAATTAAATTGATTAAATAAGGATAAATCAAGTTGATAATGTTTAAAATAAATTCCTAACATGTCTAAATTTTATTGGTTGATGATATTACAACCCTATATCGTCTAATATTATAATATGAGTAATTTATTGGGGTTTTTAAGTGGGGTTATATTTATTATAAATTAATATTTTTAAGATTTCCAAAGGTGCCCCTCTCCTCCCTTATAAAAGGGCACTTCCTCCCTCTCTTCCTCACACCACATTGATCCTTCAATCTCGGCCAACCCCAGCCAAATTCTCTTCTACATTTAACTAGAAACATCCTAGAGGTCCTGGTCTTCTTAAAAGGCCAATTTTAGTGCCTTAAGAGGTGGTCTCAAAGAGGTGCTTCAAAGAAGAGGTAATGTCTGTTACCAATTCTTTCAACTTTATTTCTTCCTCTACTTCTTCTTATTTAGTTGTTTAATTATGAAGTAATAACATCAGTATCAATAATATACTGATATGTTATTATATGTATGAAACAACCCTATTTCACCAGCTATTCATCCTACGGAAAACGGAATCACTGTGCGTGCGTGCGTACGGAATACCGTCTCCACGCCGTGGTGTAATCTATTTTCCACCACCACCTTACTTGGAAGGGTATAATGGTGTAAATAATGATTATATATGATTATTTTAATGTTTTATTGATTCTAAAAGATTATACATACACTTAAATACAATTCCACGATCATGGGAATGATATCATCGCTCGTACGTACGTACGGGCTACCGTCTCCACGATGCGATGAGATTCATTCTCAATGATTAACCATTCATGAATGATTATAAAGTATATATAATAAGTAATCATGAAATATATGACATAATAATGATACTGTATTTATGTATATATATATGTACTTCATCCACATAATTTCATTCAATTCAATAAGGAAACGAAAACAGCGTTCATGCGTACGTACGGCCTACCGTCTCCATGAACAGTGTATTTCTTTCCATTTATCGATCTATTATATATATGTATATTCTGAATATATATTATATATGAATCATGTTTTACATTCTGTATGTAAGTAAACATTATCTATGTAATCATATAAATATTTACAACTCAAAACATGAACGACAAATGAAACAATTTTACCCAAAACGCTCTTTAACATGAAATTTACAAAAGAACGGGTAATATAAAGTCATAAGTGAACCATATATGATATCATAACAATGAATATGATTATGTAATAATTCAATAACATTATTTAAATCATTATACAGGGGGTTCGGATACGTACGAAGCATATCGAACCTAAGGTAAGGGATAATTATTCCAATCTCATTCTTATCCGAGACTGTTTACTCGTAAGTATTTACTGGGGTTTATGTTTATTATCCATGTCCATATGCTCTCAAAATGTTTTCATAAAATTTTTACTTTCCTTCCATGTATGTTTAAGACATTTTTACTCTTTTCCTACTTGTACCACATTGTGTGGAAGGAATCTTTCTTTTTTTACCATACGAGGTACTTTTTGACTTTTCCGACAAAAGTAGGAGAAAAATGTTATTTTTAACTTATACGGCATGAACGGATTTTTACGGTTTCATAATTCCTCATTTTCATGAAGCTTAATCGACAATATTTTATGAATATTTTCAACAAAATACTTTTCATTTAAAATTCCCCTGCATTTTGTGAAAAGAAACTGATTTTGAAGAAGAAAGGATATTTTCCTCAAGAATTCATTTCAAGTGTTTTATCAAAACCATTTTCCATGTAAGATGAAATTATTTTAATATGTGTATGTTTCAAGTATAATTTCTCTATGATTTACATGGTTACACTTTTCTTATGATGAAATTTCCATTTATTTTATATGGATTATGAAATTATGGGATGATGGTTATGAAACCCATTTTATTCTTTGGGTTATGATGAATGTTTTAAGTTTATTTTGTGGAAAAAGTAAGAAAGATTTCATTATGAGATGGGTGGGACCTATATCTCCCTCCAATGAATTGGGTAAAGATTTATATATAATGAGATAGACATGGCTGGAACGAAAAGTTAAACCGGTTCAGTAATATAGGACTGGAACAAGGAGTGAACTTGATTGAGAAAGGGACTTTGTCCACTAATATGGTCTTGGAAGCAATGCTTTGGCTACTATGAAAATCATATCATGTGCTTAATGGTTTCCACAATTAAATGTTTTATTCCCAGGATATTTTATCATGATTGATGTTACCTTATGATATATGCCTTACGTACTTCCAAGATTCATGTCTTTGCTCAAGATTTTGATGTTTAGATCTTATGTTCAAGTTTTTGCATTCAAATGTTTATGGATTGTTTTATGTTCTCTATGTTTACCATTACTGGGAATTTTAGCTCACCCATTTTATGTTTTATTTTCCCCAGGATATAAAAAAAGGTTTTAGGTAAGAAAAAAATGGAAAATCTTTATTTGGAGATGTTGAAGATCTTTCACCACGATTAGAAGATTTTATTCTGAGTTTCCAAAGACACTAAACTATTACAGTCCTTGTGTGTCTGTTTTTGTTATGTATTAAGTATTCCACAAACGTAATGTAATTTCCATGTACGTCAAGCTTCAGGTCTCCACAAACTGTCTTAATAAAATTGAAAATAAAGACACATGGAAAACTACCAGGTGGGTCTCGAAATCATTTTTTGTTCCCTCATCCAAGCTCTACCCCAAATCCCAGCTCATCTATTTTACGTAAGGATATTTCCCATATAATATCCTATAAACGTGAAGTCTATTTTCATACCAATCAGGTATCCCGAGTAGGGTGTCAGTACAACTTAGAGGTCCACCACTGATGGTATATAAATTATTATCTAGTTTATAATAGTGTATAAGATTGCATAAATAATATATGAAATATGATATGGTAATTTTTTGACATTTCACAATCCTTAATTAACCATATAGGCCCTCTAATTCATGGTCAAACCCAAACCAATCATACCAACATTGAACAATGTCATAGTTTGAGTAATAGACCATTGGAATATCACAATCCATTCCCTGATGGTATTTCATTAATAACTTAATTTCAAATTTGGATTCATACATTGGGGGCCTAGAGCAGTAGTTGCAAACCCATGGGTATTTCTAGTAGTGGTCCCTAACCCATAACATAATAATCACAAACACACCCAGATATATATATATATATATAACTCTATGTCCTAGAGAAGCAATCTGGAACCCCATGGGTATTTGGAGCAGCAGTCCCAGACCCACAACATAGTAATCACATGAATATATATATATATATATATATATATAAAACTTGGGGGCCTTGAGTAGTATTATAGAACCCCATGGGTATCCAAATAAGCAATCCTTGACCCAAAACATAGTGTTCACACCATTAAAAAAATTTCATATATCTTGTTTCCACATTCATAGCATATTTATCAACCATTTCCATAATCCCATATATCAACCATTCTCACAACCCATTATTCAAAAAAATTAATAATACCATTTATCATCCATGAATCAAGTATTTAATTCAATTACATCCACCCATTATTCCACTTTTACATTTCAAAATTATCATTCAACGATATTTGGAACACCCCATTGGTTTCTGTTAATTTGGTCCCATCACCTGTAAATTACAAAAAAATATCCATGAAGGTTATCATACTCATATGGGAAAATCAATTAATTAATATAATTTAAATTTATAAATAAAAACTTGGAAAAGAAACGGTACATCTATAACATGTGAAATCTAAATAATACTATGGGAAAAATAAATTATAACACATACATCAATAATGTTGATGAATTATATCTAATTTTTAACCCTCATTTCATCATAGAATGTTGACATTTACAATGGAAAAGTAGATCTAGGATCAAAATATATTATCAAGATCCAATAAAACATGATTCATCAATACTTAGATCTAATAAATTAACTATAGAGAAAAATACATCCCTCTTATAAGGGTATGAAAGACAAGAGAGAGATGAATCAAAACAAGAAATAGAATACATAACAGATTGGTGCATATTTTTACAACTGAATCAATGTTTGACACCAAAAGAGGTTCAAGGATCCCTGTAATCCTCATGGGGGATCGAAAATTGAGGAAAGTAATTTTATCTTAATTCGAGGTGATTTTGGATAAATACATATGTTTTTAGTATTTTTTAATCTTTTGGGGGTTTAATTATTTTGCAGGTGGTTTCCTGGGTGGAGGCATAATGTTTTGAAAACCATGAAATTTAATCATGATCCCCTACTTATGTGGTTTAAAAATTTTCCAATGTGGACAATGGTTAGTCAAATCATGTGCCAACTATGAAAACCATCACTATCTTAGGCTGTATTTTTTTGGGATGGTGGATGCTTGGTTTGAAAAAACATTGTTCCACCTCCTATGGCACCAAAAATGGGTTCATGGTTTCATGGGGAAAATTAAATTGTTTTCCCTAACTATATTCCAACCCTAAGAAGACCCATGGGTATCCAAATTTCTCCAAATTCACCTTAAACAAACCTAAAGGAAAAAATAAACCATGGTATAATTAAAAAACGTTTAATGAAATACCAAAAAATGAGTATGAGACAACTAATGAAAGTGTGTGATACTATAATATCACGTTTTTATATGGAAAATTATTTATGTTATACACTGATCATATTTTATGAGGATTATAATCTTAACCTTTAATTTTTTTATAATGAGTATTTTTATTTTCATGATAATAAAATCTCATTTGATGTCATTATTTCATGGGGATTATGATTGAAGAGTTACCAAATTGGGAAAGGATTTGTGTTACAATATCCTTTATTTGGTTATTATTTATGATCAAGGTTCCATTGAAAGAAATCATATTCTCTTACATTCTTGAACTGAATCACTATATTCCCCACTAGTTATTGAAGGGGCCCTATCAATGTACAGTCACTAATAGAACGTGGGGGAGAATCAATAAACCCATTTTGTTTTTGGTAATTTCTTTTCAATAAAACATTTGAGAATGGTTAAAAACTTAAACCACTCTTCTTGTGTCTCTAATTCTTACCTTTAATAATGTTATACATATAAATGTGCATAACAAAAGGATTTACTAGATTCAGTACCAATACTTACTCTTTTTCATGTTGGATACTCTCCCCAAAAAAGATTATCCACTATAAAATTATAATAAATTACAATGATTAAATCATAGTCACATTAAATCACTATTTAATCAAAATAGGATTCTATTTATACAACATCTGATAGTGTTACCAGAATTCTCACCATCCTTCTCTAGAATCCACACTAGAGATATTTGTTCATGAATCCACACAATAGAATTCCTCTTTTGTTAAAGGCTTCATCCATAGTAGAGTGATTTATTAATATTCCTTAATGATATTTATGGATCACACATTCCTTTGTACTTTTCAATACCCTTTGAAAATACGGATATTATTGCTCAAAAATCATTGAGCACCTATATTTGATCAGTTGTCTCAATGGAACAATTCTTAGACTATGCTTCTTCTTTTTTAAGTACCCGACTCAATCGAATGTTTGAAAGAGGTGTACACAATGTTCTTAAATATATCATGCATGAAAAAACATCAATAATGTAAAACTATTTATTCATGAATTAACAACTCAATTCTATCAAGTATATGTCACACATGGATTTCAAGGAATTTGAATTGTTTCAAGTATCTCAATTATGATTGAACGGATTAAATGGTCAGCATGAAACCCTTTTATACCTCTCTTGTTCAGTGATTCATACAAAGAAAATGACTTAATCATGGTTTTATGATCTGTTCACTACCTTCTCATAATTCATGTTAGTCTTTTCAAATGTCTTCGTATAAACAAACATACACTTAATAAGATCTCAAGCACTATCAACAAGTTGATACCTTACTGTCTTCAATAGACCTATATGTATCTCATGTATCTCATCAAGTTCTTCACAAGATGGGCATCATAGGAAATTACTAAAACTAATTTGTTATCCTATTTGATTTACATATGAATTTATTCATTAATTATAGTGAACCTACTTTTCTATCAAAAATATTACATCATTATAACATGAACAACATAATAACATTACAAAAATTTGATCTCCGATTTTAGTGTCTTGAAAAAATTAGGCATACATATAAATTTCACAATAAAATAACATAAAAATTTATTTAAAATCCTTTTCATTATCCCATTAATTCTCACTTTCTACATTGTAAAAGTACACACCTATGTATATACATGAAATAGAAGGTGTGAGCTAAAACTCTAGTAAGAGGATGGATAAAGGGAATGAATAAATAAATAATCATTGAGAATAATCATATTAATCATAACTTAATCATTTAATAGTCATTAAAATAATTATGAAAACATTGTATAGAGTCCTGAAATGTAGAAATTTATAAAAATGAAGCATCATGGCTTTGTGGTGAAATACCACACATAGTTGTGATCAAAGCAAACATAATGTTCACACATATCATATTTTCATAATAATAACATCATCATTATGAATGATTCTGTCATCATGTTCTTGAATATTGCACATTATCCCATAAGATATATCACATTACACAATGCATTAGAGGGATATATAATTCTGGACCCACCTATCACATCAAAACATTTATATAATCCTAAAGGACACATAAAACACATATAAATATAATCCATGAAGTAACACATATAAAGGAATGGATTTAATAAGTATTTCAAAAATTATAATTTCATTATTAGACATGGTTTTATCATATGGAAAAGGTTAAAGACCATATATGGTATACGAATAATCATTTTCCACCGAATAACAAATAACTCAAGAGGATTCGAGATGTGTTTTGAAAAAAATATTTCATTTGGAAAATCATTGTATTTTTCATAAAATAAGATTTTAAACATCTGTATACCCAAATGGAAAATTTAATAACAATGAAATTATATTTAAGAATACTAAAAGAATATTCACCTTGAAATATGACATCAAAAAGGAATAATTCTAAGAAAGGGAGTTGGGTTATAAAATACCCTCACCTTATATCTGAATGCCTTCTAAACTTATACATAATATCCTAAATAATTAAATTATAATATTTAATAAAAATAATGGACCATTAATTTTATTTTTTATTTTTTTATTAAATTAATTTATGGTCATTTATATGTGTTATATAGTTTAATTTCATTGCTCCAAAAGTGTTCGTTCCAAGGTCAATGGTAGGTCAAATTGAGTACAACTATGGAGCCCCTGTAAAAAAGGGAATAACTTCTCTAGAAGTGAAATTATTTAGTATCAATTAACATAGCAAATATTAAATGGTCTTATATATCATTTGATTATATGGCATGGATATGATTAATTAGATAAATCATTGATGAAAAAAATTAAATTATTTTGGCAGTTTATAGGACTATCATGAACATGTATCATTTTATTTAATATTATTTTAATTTTTTGGAGGTATAATAATATATAACTTATAATATTTATATTACAATATTATTTAACCATAATAATGTTTTTTGACCCTCCTTGAAGGAGGTAATGGAAAATGAAATCTCGTTTTCCGCAAAAGAGGTGAATTGACACATGATGGATGATGCATTGATTTTTAGAGTAGAACGATAATATAACAGATTGGGTGAGGGATATTACATTAACACAACAAAATTATAGAATATATATATATATACATATATATATATATATATATATTACATTGATTTTATCATTCCAATTTTGATAAGGGGATGTGAAGAGCGGATATGAAGATAAAAAAGAAAAGAGAGAGAAAGAAAGAGGATTTTAACTCCTGATTATATTCTCATTGAGAACCTCCTTAAGGAACATGGGTTTGGATTTTTTGATAATTGTATCAATTGGGTTTGCATAAGTGTATTTTTGGGAAAATTTTGAATAATTTTTAAAAGCTTCATGGCTTATAAGGTGTGATGAGAATAGGTGGTGATCAGTTGCATTTATAAGGGGAGGAGTGTGGTATTTTTTATTATTAAATTCATTAGCTTATTATTTTAGATCAAGAATATAAACAATGTTGATTTTTATGAAAATTTGAACTAAATAGTTCCTATTAGTTAGAACTAGTGGCTGATAAATCAATCATGACTCCAAAATTCAAGTATTCGACTTATAATGTAAAATACTTTAAATTGTTTTATTTCACAACTCACAAAAAATTACACTATTTTTGAAAAATCCTAAAAATTAAACCAAACCATTTTTAAATTTATATCATTAAAAAAACTCCATTTTATGAATTTATTTTCTCTAAACATGATAAACATAATTTTTAATTTAAAACAATTTTTTTATAAATACAAATTTAAATAATAGAACTGATATTATGGGACTTTGAAAAGTTAATTAAAGTCTCATAAAATTATTTTATATTTATAAAAAATATTAATTTATGAATATATTTTATAATAATGATTTTTATTTTAAATAAATATATTAATTAAAATTTTAAAATAAAAAATTACCTTTATTCAAAAAATATCAACACATTATTTATCATTTTAAAACATTAATTAAATTATACTATGATATAATTATATAATATTTTCTTTTATAATATTCCAAAATTTTATTTATACTTTAATATGTTAGGTTACTATCCCATTGGTCGAATTACTATACCTAATGTCTATGTTACTATTTCATTGTCGATGTTATTATTCCATGAGTATAGGTTCTTTAATTTATATAAATATCACATTTTGTTTTTTAGAATTATGCTTATATTAAAATCTATATGAGATTTATGTGTTTTATGAAATAATTATAAAAATATAAATTCCCTTGATACATGTTTGAGTTGTTACATTCTTCCCCCATTTTGAAATTTCATCCACAAAATTTCATTTTACATACTATGTTGAAAAAAAGTGAGGGTACTTCTCCATTATTTCATCATTTAGATCCCATGTTGACTCTTCATACTTATGATTCCACCACAACACTTTTACAAGTTGAGTTTTCTTATTGTGTAGGACTATGTCTCTTCTGTCCAAGATCTTTACTGTCTTCTCTTCACACGAGATTTCATTCTTGAGTTGTACCACATCAGGATTAATTAAATATGAGGGGTAAGGTATGAAATTACATAGAAGAGATACATGGAACAATTCATGAACTTTACTCATGCTTGGAAGAAGTGAATGTAGATAGGCCACTGCTCCAATGTGATCTAGAATCTCTATGGGGCTAGAGTACAATGGGCTAAGATTCACTCTTTACCCAAACCACTTGAATCTCTCTCATAGTGATATTCAAAGGAAGGCTCTTTCTCTAACATCAAACTCCATGTACCTTCTACAGTCGTCAATATAAATATTTTTACCAAATTGGAGAAGGTTTTATGTGTTGTTGGATGACTTGAACCTTCTCTTTCATATATTGCAAAATATTAGATCCATGTATATTTCATTCACAAACTTAATCTCAAAAATTTTGAGTTATACATCGTTCCCCATATAGATCTTCATATGAAGTAATATGAATAATCAAGTGAAAACAATTTTTGTGTGTGATTACAACCGATTGGAGATGAATATACCATTCAAATTTTAATTCCATTTATTAGGTTCTTCTTATGCCCTAGAGTTCCAGGATAGTCCTTTTAGATTGGTTAGCCATTTTTGTGGTGATAATCCATGATAAAATTGAACTCATTACTGAAATATTATTGTATAATTATCAAAAATTAGATATGAACCTTGGATCATGATCATATATTATCAAATTTGGTACCCTATTAAACCTCACCAATTCCATAAAAAATATCTCATAAAGTTTTTTCAAGAGATAAATCTTCTATAATAGAGATAAAGCATGAATTCTTGGTGAGTATATCCACCAAAACCATTATTTCACTATTTCAATTGGATTTCTCTGAGAGACTGGTGGAAAATTATATAGTGAAATTATCCAATTTCCTCATAGGAATAAGAATTGGTTAAATAATCCCCTTGGACTTATGTTGTTACTATTTTTCTTGATGAAATATTAATAATGTTTAAATATACTTCATAGTCTCCTTCGTCCTATTATCCCACAAAAAGTGTTCTGGAAGATCATTTTACATCTATTAACTTCCATGATGGATAGAGAAAGGTGGAATATGTGCATTATACAATATATTATTCAATATATCAAGAGGTAAAGGTACACAAAACCTATTAAACAAAATGAATCACACCATATCACTTTTTAGAACTCATGTCTCTGTCCTTCATTTTCTGCGTTCACATTCCTTTGTAACTCCAGAACGTCTCTTTGTTCCTCCTTAATATTCTCTTGGATAGATGGTTGGGAAATAATTTGGTCATGGTAGGTTGTATTCTCTTACATTATGATTTGAAAATCTATCATTTACATATCCTTGAAGATATTCTATTTCTCAATCTACATAAAAGATAGAGTAGAAGGTTCTTTTATATTATTATCATAGAATACCTTTTTTTATTTATTGATGTGTAATGAATAGGGAAATAATAGTTCTTTCACTACTTGAAACTACACCTATGCAGAAATGTATGGGAGAAACTGTTGGTATTGTTACTATACAATTACCTCAAACATACATTTTTGGAAAAACTATTGGTATATGGGATGGCTATAATAATGGTTTGGCTAAAAACATAGGTATAGTCTCCATTAAATTACCCTATAATAATGGTTTTACAAAACCATTGGTATGGGTCCCAAATTTCAAAATTAATTTACCAAAGGTTTCCAATCTGTTGTTATAGAAATTTTTATTTTTAAAGAATTATTTTTTTAAACATTGAAACAATCGAGAGTTATTTTACATGTAAATATAAACATACATATTTACCATATTATGTATAAAAAATATTGATTATAATAGTGTTAAGATCTTTGATATTTAAGTTAGAGGACTATGAATTGAAAACAACCGGGTTTTTTTTTGAATTAAATATACCAATGGTTTCAAAATATTTGGTATAGCTATTTCATATCCATTATAAAAATGGTTTTTAAAATTTTGGAATAGCTACATATAACAACATTTTCCCAAAACCATTGGTATAAGTCTATACGGATACCACACTAGCTGAAGAGAACCAAAACAATTGGTTTTTCCTATACTAATGGTTTTGGGGAATATACCAATGATTTGAAACCATTGGTATAGTACCAATTTTCGTGTGTTTTGATTATATCTAACCATATTCTATAACTCATATTTAGTTACTTATATGTTAATATATAATTTATACTCTTTTTCTTAGTATATATTTCATACTAATCGTAATAGAGGTAGTGCTGCCAGATTTTGAATGAAAAAATCACTACTACTAGCTCCTGATCTTGCATCAGGTAGTTCTGATCATGTATCTTTAAATTTCATGATGCATAAATTATCACTTTATAATTAATCATGAGTGAAAAACTAAAAAAAAATTAGGTATCACTTCATATCAAAAAAAATATCTATTTTTTGGTAGTATGAGTACAGATGTAGTGAATAGCCTCTTGTTTTTCGAGTTGAAGTTTTCCTCAAATTCCTCAATCTAGAAAAACATTACCCATTTCCTTATTAAAATATTTACTGGCCAAGAAAATCGTGATTAATGTATTAAAAAACATTGGTATTACCATTCTAAATTAAGAAAACTATTTATTTATAAGACACAAGGGCATATGGGTCATTACTCAATTGGATTTGTTTTTGAAGAGTCCATATAAATTCCCTCACATGTGATCACATGTCCCAAAAATGTAACTTAATCTATCCAATGTTTCATTTTCTTAACATGGTGAAAATTTACCCTTACTTAATGTGGCCCTCACAATATATATATTTTCTTAATATTCCTCCTTAGTTTTAGAGTCGATAAGAATATCATTAATATACACTTCAAAGAATATTCAATGTCATGTCGAAATACTCTATCAATAAAGTCTATGAATATTATAGTGGAGTAAGTAAGTCCAAAGGGAATCACTAGAATATCATTGTTCCCGTAGCTTTTACTAAAATTTGTTTTCTTAAGTTCATCCTTCTCCACCTTTAATTGATGACATCCAAAACAAATTTCCACCTCTGATATGTATTGTTCAACTCATTGTTGATCGAATAGGTAATAAATCATTTGAAGAGGATACTTGTTCTTTATCGTGATCTTATTGAGTTCTCAATAATCAATAAAAATACACATTGATTGATCTTTTTTTACTTTTATAAGCATGAGAACACCCTAAGGATATGAAATTAGATGTATGAACCCTTTGTCCATATTCTCTTATTGTTTCTTCCTTAAATACACCATTTCAATTAAGGCCATCCTTTAGGGGAATTTTGAGATTGGAGTATCTCTATCTATGAGTTATATTGATATTCTACATCATGATCTGGGGGATGTATGGTTAACTTTTCTAGAATTAAGTCATTGTATTCCATGACAATGGGAAATTAATCCTTGTTGATACATTCCTTTGACTCACCCATTTGAGTGATGTATTCTTATTCACAGGAAATAAACCCCCATACTACTGGGGGATTTTTCAAAGTATATTCATGGTCTTACTTTCATGTGTAAAAGATCATGGGATGGATCATAATTTAAAATGATATTTCCATTTCTTGAATGTTTTTCCATTCTCTATATAACGAGAGCCAATCTATGAGCAACATAGAATCAAATTCCACCCTAGGAAGTATCAAGAGATTCACTAGTAGAGTCTTCCCACATACACCAACAAGACAAGAGTCCAATAATTTGGTTCCAATGATCACACCCCATGCTGTTTTTCCTGATATCTATACTTCATGGTTTCATGATTTCTATTCAATATCTCCAAAAAACATTAACGATACAATGTAATGTGTTGAACAAGAATAAAATAATAATTTTGAAATTTTTGAGTTAATATGTATTTTACATTGTTGGAATTAATTTTATTTATATACCTTAGCAGTAGAGATGGAATAATAATTCCATTTATCCATTGGATTTTGGGGATACTCACACTGATTAACCTCAATAAGTCGAGGTTTTGTGAAGTAGACTTCATAATATCCTTTCTCCTTATAATTGAATCATTGAATCATGGGTGGTGATATCCTTTGTTAAATCATGTTAGAATACTTGTTCTTGTCTCTCTGACATTCATGAGTTTGATGGAATTCTCTCTCAAACATGAATAATTTTCCAAACCCTTTGAGATAATTCCTATAAATCTTCTTCCTACATTTATGACACATGGGTGGTTTGATCCTCTTTCCACCTTTTTCATACTATCCACCAATTTGAAAATCCATGTCTATTTTATTATCTTCATAACCATGAGACCATTATCTGAACTGTGTCTCTATATTGAGATAAAATCTGTCTTCTTCTTCAAAACACCTCATGTCTCGGATGGCTTGAGACATTCTATGGTGTTTTTCAAAACCACTATAGAATCTATGTTTTTTCTATCATTGGGGACAAAAAATATTGGGATATACCAGGAATGCCTTGTGATGTTTTCTTCATAACACATGATAGATTCACATTGCTTTTTATTTCACTCTATGAATTATCTCAACATTTATTTATAAAGAGTTTGAGTGAAATACTTAATAAGAAATATTTTCTTAATGTCTTCCCACTCTATCTATTTTATTTCACCCTTTATCTTAATTTTCATAATCAATGAATACCATTTACCGACCTCAAAATCTAAACAATAGATTTACTGAGTAACATTATCCTTCTCAAAACAATGGACAATAAAAAGGATCTCCTCCAATTAGTTAACCCACTATTCAATAATTAATGGATTAAATGATCCACTTAATTTCATAGTTTTTCCTCGCATAAAATATTCAATAGAAAGTTTCTTCTCTTAGGTGAAGGAGAACATTACAGAATATTTAAATTATGTTTTATATGTTATGACTGCTGGGAAAGAATCATAATGAAATTTTAAACTCCATCTACCATGGAATTGGTTATGTCCTTAAATAAATCATTTCATTGTCCTGTATATGACTTGTTGTCCAGGTTTCTCCATGCTCCCACCATTTTTCGAAATAGAATTTGTTTGAACAACACATAATTAAACACATCACGAATAAATAATTTATTATTTTGTGAAATTAACATTAAATGTGAATCTTAAGGGATTAATATGTTTAGAAAAGCTTCTGGGATGACTATATATACATAGTATCATACATAGGGGCTTCATTAATGTCCTCTAATTCAAATTCCCAAATAAACTAAATTTTGATCTGATACCAAATATTATGACCATACTTCTTTTTAAAAACTATTACTTCTTTAAAATACACATGACATAATAGTGTTACAAAACTAGGACACAATATTTTAGCGTCATGGGAAAATTGGTAAGATAAATACATATCACAATATGAAACAGAAACATTAATTTAATTTATTTTTTTATTAAACCTCACATTACTCTTAGTACATGTTCTCACCTGAGGATATACATCAAATAAATGGGGTGAGATAGAATCCCAATAAGAGGATAAATAAGGATCATGAATAAATATATCATAAGTGATCATAGTTTGCATCATCATAATATAATACTAGGATAATGTTTAAAATCAGAAGGGAAACATTGGATAAATGCATGAAATGTGGAAATTCCTATAAATAAAAGATAATATCATTGTGGCTAAATACCCCACATAATTGTAAATAATGGCAGTATTTTCCTCACATATATCATATATGCATAATCGTGAAATCATCAATGTGAACAAATATAGAATAATGTTCTTTCATATTTCAAAATATATCCAATTATACATCACATTAACCATTACAATGGAGGAATATATAATTCTAGGCCCACCCTTCACACTATAACATTTACATAATCATGAATTCCACAGAGAAAATATGTCAACCAAATTCATGTGAAAAAACAAGTAAAATAATGGATTTTGTAAGAATTTCATCAATCATAATTCCATCTATAACCATGGTTTTCTGAAATTGAAAATAGTAAAGATAATATTTTGTATAAGAATAATAATTTTTGTGTTAATAAAAATCCCAGGAGGAGTCACGATATGTTTCAAAAAGTAGATTTCTTTTAGAAAATATTTATATTTTGTGATAAAATATGATTTAAAAATGTATTTCCCTATAAATGTTGAATAAAAATGAAATTATATTTTATGAATATTAAAATAACATTCAAACTAAAATATGGAATGAAATAGGAATAAACCTAATAATGATAGTTGGGTTTGAGAATCCCCTTACCTTATGTACAAATTCCTTCTACAGTTGTACATTATTTCCTAAATAATAATATTTGATTAATTAATAATTCTAGAACCTATTATACATTTATTTTATAATTTTAATTTTATTAAGTGTGTTTATGTACATTTTGATGAGTTATAGAGTACATGTTTCTTGTCCGGGAAGTGTTCATTCAATGGTTTAGGGTCAATAGTATTGAGTATAAATATGAGAGTTCTCTTCCAATGGGAATAACTTCTCCAAAAATTAAATTATTTTTTATTAATGAATTTCAATAATTTTAAATAGTATCATATATCATTTTTTATAGGTTATAAAGTTGATTCATTAGACAATACATTGATGAAAATGTTTTAATTTGTTTTAGCGTCTTTACGACCATCATGAACTTAAATCATTTTATTTATTATTTTGTTTATATTTTTATACAAGAACATGATATAACATATGATATGTGTTTTACCATCTTATGTAACTATTAAATTGTTTTAGGATTATCCATGGAGGTGGTTATTTAAAATGAAAACTCATCCTCCACAAAGGTGGTGAATCGACATATTGTGGATGAAGATTTCATTTGGATAATAAAAGGATAAGAGAAGAGATTTGATGATGGATATTACATTAACTGAATAAAATTCATTTATAAATATTATACTAGAGTTATCATGCCACTTGGTATAAGTGGATGTGAGGAGACGATAAGAGAAGAAAAGAGAAAAAAAGCTAAAGAATGAATATTTTACCTCTTGAATATCTTCTCCTTGATAACCTTCATAAGAAACATGGGGTTTTTCTTTTGTTGAGAACATCATATCATAGATATGGGGAATAATATTGGGGATGTAATTGGGTAGAATTCATAAAATATTCACGGATTAAAAGCTGTGAGGAGAATATTTTGTTAGGGGTGGTATTTATAAGGGGAGGAGAGAGGTGTTTTTTATTATTAAATTCATTAATTTATTATTTTGGATAAAAACTATAAATAGTGTTGATTTTGGAAAATAAGTATAGTACATAGTTCACTTGAGTTATAACAAAGGGTTTCTTACATTATTCATGAATCAAACATTTAGGTATTGATCATATAATGTAAAATACTGTAAATATCAATAAATCACTATTTTCAAAAAAAATTCTATTTTAGAAAAATACCAAAAATACCCCCAAAACATTATTTGATGCTTATATTTCAAAAAAATACTCCATTTTATTAAAATAATTTTCTAAATATGAGAAAATCAGTTGTTAATTAAAATCACCATTTATTCAAAATATACTTATTTTAATATTATAAACAATTTTATGACACTGAAAAATAAATTATGGTTTCATAAAATTATCTTATAATTTAAAAAAACAAATATTAATTTATGAATCGATTTTATGAGAATAAATTTTATTTCAATCACTATATTATTTATAAACTTGAAAAAAAATATTTACATTCCACAAAAAATCTATCAATAAATAAATAACTTTTAATTAATTTATCTACTTATTCTATGATATAGTTATATATTATTTTCATTTATAAGATTATTTAATTTTATTTATACGTTCATATGTGATATAACTATTCTATTAGCTGAATTATTATTCATATTGAGCGAGTTACTATTCCAATGGTTAGGTTACTATTCTATCATTATAGGTTCCTTAATTAAAATAAATATAACTTATTTTATTATTCATTAATAAGAATGTAGTTTTTATTGAGCTCTCTATATGTTTTTATTTTTTATGAAATAATTAAAAGAATTTAAATTCCATTGATAAAAGTTTGGGTTGTTACATGAATGGTTTGCATGCTAATTTTTAAACCATCCTCGATATGCCTACTACCTCAATTGTGTGACCAAAGAGGGATCCAAAATATTTCTTCCATATCATTTGGATTATCCTCCTTCAAACACACTGTTCTCACTAGAACCTAAGGAGGCTAATAGGTTCTACTCCACTTTTATGTGAAGGGATATTGTTATCTCACTGCCACCTTCATGTGATCTAATAAAGCTTATATGAACAGTTCCCCTAGATCACACAATTTTCACTTAAGAAAATATTTTGAAAATATGTGTTGTTTATGGTCTCCTTCTAAAAATGACTTCACGAGATCATATGTCTCCTGGGATGCTCCTTAAACACCTCACAAGACCTACATGTTTATGAAGCTATCTCTTTATTTCAAATGAATAAATCACACGAGTGTGTCCTCCCTTATTACTTTTTCAGAACCATGATGGTTGGCATGAATCTTCTTTGCATGATTAAATCATGCCTCATCTTCTATTTAGAGGGTTATTGTAGATTTCTCATAAAACCAAAATCTGAACTCTTAGATCTTCCTTAGTTTATATAGGTGGTGTAGCTATATTTTTTATGGAATGAAGAAGAAATCATCAAATTCCCAAGGATATCTATATCTTAAATGAATGAAAAACTCTCAAAATCTCCATTTACAAAGCTACATGAAAGATCAATCAATACATGTGATGAGTACTTATTCATTTCAAGATCACTATGTTGGCCAAGCGATGCCTTAGTAAAAATAATCAAACGAAATTAGAATAATCCGAATGATTTTTCTAAATGACTAAAGCTCTCATAGTCATAGATATTCATGTGATGTATTTAGTGATTGTCTTCAGTGGATTTCATGATCATGGAATGAATGCATGAATAACTTCTCATTATTTAAACATCTATTGCTTCTTATGAATTGATTCATGCCATGAATTCATGCCAAAAAATCTCATTCTGTATGAGGTTTCACACCTCATTCTATTCATTATTCCTTATCATGAGCCTTTGATAGTTTATATGGATATGTATGGTTATCTCAATCTCATGTAAGAAAAATCATCATCGAGGGGAAAAAGTCAACAACCCCATTCGAATATTGTGATGTTGATTACAAATATATGAAGTGCATGATCAGAATATTTCGAATCTTGTGATGTATGGAAGACCGAAAAATGAATAAAAAATAGTTTGAATATTGTTTTTTATATCTGAAATTATATTTGTTGGTGAAAAGTCCACTTGAGATGGGGTCCCACATTGAATTACACACACTTCATCCCTCAAAGTTATAAGAAAAGTGGTGAAATCCATTTTCCCTATATGGCTACACATTTTTTACTTGTTCCTTATTCACACACCCACCACAGGGACTCATCTATATGGGATTCTAGACCAATATATGTGTTCCTAGGGGTGTGCACACTCCACGAGCCTTACACATGAGCCTACCCACACCTTACGACCACTATACCACATACCACCAACTAGATGCCTCCGGATTGATCTAACTAGGTGTGGTTGACCATTGTACCACATGAGATTATGGCTGATCTATAGCCTTGGTCAGTAGTATGGACACTTTTTTAATAATGAAAAAATAATAATTAAAAAAATTCTTATCATAGTAGATGATACAAATCCATACTAATATATTCTGACCAACAAACTCCATTATTATTCTATTCTATATTATTCTACACCTTTTTTATCAATGTCTAAACTCTTTAGTACATTAATTTTACATTAAGATCAGCACAATTAATCGTTGGATTTTTAGAAGGGGTATTATCCAAGCATAACATCCAGTGCTTCCACAATAGTTATCCATACATCACTTCTTCACCAACCATCACATATTGACCTATAAAAAAATAAAATATAGGATCAACAATACGCCATTTAATATTTTTTTCAATATCATCACATATTATAATTCTATATGTGATGATAATTTTTCTCCCCCTTATTGACCATCAATAAGAGAAGGGAAAATGGGGTCTTCTAAACTCATCTTTATTCTGGAATGAATGATCATCTCCCACATGAAGATTTCAAGATCACATCTATGAGAGGGATGATATCAACAAGTTACCTTAGAAGAGACCCCATAGATAATCATATCTATGTCTAAATGTTCTTAATTGATGTAAACTATAAACGAGATACAACTAAAGATGTACATAAAATCCATAAACACCATGAATGTGATCTCATACCCAGAAATTCTAAATTCTTTATAAATGGATTAAAAATAATAAAATATATCAATGAAATAATAAATACAAAATACTCTTAAATAAACACATTTTAAGGTTCAAGAGAAAATGATTTATCACCCTATTTTTATCATCTTGTCATTAACAAAAAAAATCCATTTTAATTTATATATTTTATACAATTTAGAGGAATTGATGAAAGTGTGATTGGAATGATAAAGCTATTCAAAAGTTCATAATTCACTTGGTAGTGAATATTTAACAATTAGATAACATAAATTCTCCACCTAAAGTGACAAATAAATTTCATTAAATTCCCTATATGTTAGTACAAATGAATTCATATATTGGAGAATAAGTTGTGACATATTGTTTTGTCATAAATAACATTTAGACAGAGTAATTCTTCTAAATATGGACTTTATATTCATCATAGATTCCATAAAATGGGTGATTCATAATTCCTCATTAGTAGAAAGTTTTGATGTGGATAAATATTCTGTTTTAGTATTTTATGCCTTGGTTTTAACATTCCACACTATCTTCATGAGTATTTACAATACTGGTAGAACTTCCAAACAATAACTTATTTAATGCCTAGTTTGTTCACACATTTCCCTATTAATGACGTTAAAGACATTATATGTATATGACTTCCTTTTAAATTTATATTTTTCTACTATCCCTAATTGATTTAGGTTTTCCTCAATATTTTTTAGATCATTAAATATTTTTTTAGCCTTAGATAATTTTTCAGTATAGATAACTAAACATTATTTCAAAATGTTATCATATGTTTGTAGTTTTTCACATAATACAATGGTTTTTTATTCTATAATAAACTTTATTCTCTTCATATATATAATGTGTGAATTTTCACATGCTGATATATATTTTAATTTCTCATCCTAGTGACCTTTGGGACCACATTATCCACAAACATCCTTCAGACACTCAAAATTTTTCTGTGATGATAGTTTGGATGATTTAATAGTCACATACATATCTTTATAATAATTTTAACTCATGATTTCTTTATTTACTCACTTTTATTGATTAATCATTCAGGATGTAAAATTTTAAACCTTCATGAATAATATTTATGACCAAACACTCCACAAAACCAGTAGAATCCTATTATCATTAATCTTATGGATTGATAATTGTTCGTCTCTAAATATTGTCACATTATTTTCATATATTGTGGGTGTTTATTATTAGAAGTAAAAATTATATAAATATTAGTCTAGTATCCCTTTATTAATGAGGTTTTGTAATTTTTTTTGTTAGTCCATTGAGATTCAGTTTTGTCGATTTGGACAACATTTTTAGTTCTCACAAATGTACATCAAGATTCATTAGGTAAAGAAACTACCTATTCTAGTGGACCTTTATATTAAACATATTTATAAAAAAAACCTTAATATCAATAGATTTAGTGGAGTGTTCTTTTATATTAATTTATTTAAATTGATATTAGAGGTATAAATAACATGTATTAGAAAAAATTTCCTCTTTCTCAAAATGTTTTTCATCAAGATCATTCACAATTGTTTCATGTTTAGTTATCATCAAAAAAATTTAATTCATTTCAATGAATGTTGTTTCATATTTATTGGATTTTTTCTCTTCTAGATGAATTTTATTTAGAATATTTATGTTTCCATTTAATCTCATATACCTTCTTCACATATCCCCTTATTCATTAAGTTTTCCTCCTATTTATAAACAAGTTCTTCATTTTTATTCATTATATTTTCTTCATTTTATTCTCAACAGTAACATCTATATTATATTTCAATTGTCATTTTATCTTAGTTATATATTTACCATATACTCATTCGAATGTGTCTTTAACTATTTAGGTTTTTCTGATAAAACAAATCTAAATTCCAAAAGGTCATTAAACTTCTATCCCATTTTTTGATGACAAATATTAATCAACTTCCATACAAATCAAAATTGTTAAATTTTTCTTTGAATACATATTTTTTCCATATCATAGTAACCATTTTAATATTTCTTATTTTTTTTGAAGTAAACTTCTTCTACATTAGATTTGGTTACATTGTCTTTATTCATTGGAAAGTCATATGTAAAATGTGAAAACCCAGGATAGTTAGAAAAAAATTAGTCAGTTATTTACTTTTTCCTTTATATCTAGTTTATAGTTCCTTGAATACAAGTCTCTGGTTTGATTTTAATAATTTTTTTCTTCCTCGTCTTTAGAAACAATAGAATCTAGTTTTTCTAAAACTATAGTTGTACATTTTATAACTGATTTAAGGCAAATACTATCTATTTGATTCTTCATAAAATATTATACTTTTCACATTTAATTTTCTATGATAATGTTATTAAGTTATTCTAGTTATATATCTTTTAAGTCTTCTAGTGAATATTTTTTTGAATCAAATCTACCTAGAATGTTTCTCACCAGATTCTCACCAAAACCTCTAGTGCTAATAAAAATCTCATTTAATCTTGTGAATTAGTCATCAAATAAATTATAATCACTCAGTTTAATATCATAAAATATGAATCTATGTAACTATATCTTATCATATTTGATTTTAAGGGTATCTTTATAACTGCTTCTCACTATATCCCTTATTTCTTTGGAAATTTGGAGACCCATCACTTTTGTGTATACATATTTTTATTAATCTATAAATATTTAATTTTCATCCTCTCCATCCATATACATGTTCCTATTATCCTAATAAGTGATTGGAGATTTATCATTGTAGGGTGGAAATCCTACTATAACTGTATATCTCACCTTTACACCAAGTGATCATAGATATGAGATCATCCTATTTTTCAATCAATTGTTGTTCTCACCATAGAATGTTAGAATAACCCCATTTTTTACTGAATTTATATTCTCTATCCCGATAATTCTATTGGATATTTCAAATGTGACCTTCCCTCTGATACCACCAAAAGTGGCTAGATTAGTGTTATATCACTGATATGTTTAGGGGGTTAATCATTGATCCCTTTTTATGTTTTCATATTTTTTCAATTAATATTATATGGATGGTTAATGACTCGATCTACCATTTTGGTGTCTCTCAATGATATCCTAAATAATTTTGTAAATATAAAGGCATAAAAGACAATGACATACAAATTTTGATACAAATATTTACTCATTTCCATGTTTGTTATTCTCCAAAACATTGATTCTCTAATATTATTTTATAATCAATTACAATTGTTGATATAGAGTCATAGTAAATATATCATGAATCCTCATAGGAGGCTCTTTAGTCTGAATACTACAGTGTTACCAGAATCCAAACTGGACTACTTTAGAATCCACCTAAGATACTTTCTCATTTCTTCAATAGTTAATCCTCTATTGTTTGATTTGCTGATATTCCTCCATGATATTTCTAGATCTTTTTTTTTCTGTGTGCTCCTTAAGAACCTTTTCAAACCATGTTGGTCATGCCCAAAAATATCTAACCACCAATATTTTATAACTTTATTTAGTGAAACAATTATTAGGCTATGATTCCTCCCCTTTGAATTCTGATCCTCAATTGAATGTGTGTAAGAGGTGCTCACAAAGTTATTTAATTTTTTGTGCTAGACCAAACATTCAAAATTTTGATCTACTAATTCTTGAATTATCAACTCAATTCAATCATGTAAACTTGATTCAATGATTTCATGGAATTTTAATTTTCTCGGGTACCTCAATTATGCTTTGATGGATTTCAATGGAAGCATGAAAACTTTTCATTCCTCCCTTCTTAACTATATCATGTAAATCACATGATCTAATTGAGGTTATGTGATCTATTAACTATCTTAACCTAAGACAAGTGACGCTCTCCTAAATTATTATTATATAAAAACATATTCTTCTCAAGATACCAGTCACTATTCCCAAGTTGATGTCTCACTATCTTCACATGACTCAGATGTCTCACATTTATCTCCTCCAGTTCATTGCAAGATAGCATTCACAAGACATTAGTTCAACTCAAAATTTATTATTTTTGTTCAATTTAAATTTAAGAATGCATGGATTCCTTGATTATTGTTTCTCCCCCCTTGACTTTTTAACTGTGTCATTCTCATGACCAAGGATGGATCTCATGAATGTATTCCCTCTCCTTTACGGTTTCCTCCTTTAAACACACTAATCTGATGAAAACATAGAAAGGATCATGGGTGCTACTTATATTTCATGTTAAGATATCCAATGATACATCTTCCTCCTTCATGTGATCCGGTAAGGCATACATGACTAGTTCCCCCACAGATCACCCATCCTTAAGTAAAAAAATAACACTAAAATATGTGATGTCTTTGGTTTCCTTCTAAAAAATTACATCATTAGATAAAATGTATCATGAGATACTAATCAAACAACTCTTAAAAAGTATGTTCTTCAATGACTATCTCCTTCCTTTATGTGAATAAATTAGGTTAGTGTGTTTCTTTTTATTACCTTCACACAACCAAGATGGTTCAAAAGATTCTTCTTCGCATGATCAAATCACATGGGGTCCTTTATTTCAAGATTTACTCTTGAGTTCTCAAAAACCCATGAACTAAACTGTCACATCTTCCTTAATTTATATAGGAAATGTATCTATGATTTTTATTCCATGGAGAGGAACTCTTTAAAAACCAAATCCATCATATTCTTTAATGAATTCTGAAACACATAACATATCAATTGACAAAGCTACTAGAAAGATTATGTAATCTATTTGACAACTAGTTTTTCTTAGCATGATCAATATTTTTACCGTGAGATGCCTCATTAAATATCATATCAAGAAATAATAAAAATCCAAATGAAAATTTATTTAAAATATTGATGATCTCACATTCATATATATTAATGTGACGGCCTCAGTAGTTATTTTAACTTGATCATGTGATCACATGATGGTTTCATACTCAACTGTTCATTATTTTGACAACCATTTGTTCTTATGACAGGATTAATGTGACTGATTAATGAAAATTATCCACATGGAAGATAAAGTTTCATGTTTTCTTTAGTCTTTTCTTATCTTGAGTGTTTAATAGTGAAATCTATTTGTCTCAATATCATGCGAGAATATTCTTTATTTATAGGAAGAAGACGACAACACCATTTGAATAGTGTGAGGATGATTTCAAATATATAAATCCCATGATTGAAGTAGTTTGAATCCTGAAATGCCTAGGAGATAAAATATCCAAGATTAAATAGATCAAAAGACAATTGGTATACCTAAAATTTTAAATGCAGGTGAACAGTTCACCCAAGATGGCCTCCCACAACAAATTCCACCCTCGGTATCCCTCCACTTTATAAGAAAAATGGTGAAATCCATTTTCTTTATCTGTCTGTAGGGTTTGGAATCCATTCCACCTTCACACACCCACCATCAGTAATCATCCTTATGAGTTTCTATCGCATTATATGCTCTCAAATATGAGTTTTCACTCTGTGAGACAAACATAGGGGCCCGCCCAAACCCTGTAACCAATATGAAATCTTTCTCACTCTAATTGGCCTCAAGATGGATCCCACTAGGTAGTTTATCCTTGGTTCCATAAGTGTTTGTGGTTGATCCATGGACTTTACTAGTCAGTAGGTTGGACACTTTTTTAATAATTCCATAAGAAATACTAAGAAAAATATCAAGTATAGAAAATGATACCAAGTCATCACAATAAACTTTAACCAACCAAATCCATTATACATAACTTATAATATAATAAAAACTTTTTGTATCAAATTTAGTACTACATAGAACATGAATATTACAATTAAAATTATCACAAACAATCATAAGATTTGTGAAAGGATAATTTTAGAATCAATACATCCAATGCTTCAATAACAATTAAATAGGAATCACTACCTCATTCACCCATATGAGATGAATTGGAATATCTCACATGGGATTATATTAATTTCCATGGAAAAGACATTTTTTCAGTCAATGTACCACCCAGGAAGAGGGAACTGTTAGATAATGGAGGTTTGTAGGGAGGAAAACGTGGGAGGAGAGTATAGAGAGTTGTATGAGGTGTGTAACAATTTGATCTATTTCTACCACACATCAGGTGTTCCATGAAAATCCTAGAGAGATAGTGGTCATGGATGAGAACAACTATAAGTAGTATAGGGCTATGAATTAGATGCACTAGGTATTATTAGAGGTACTATTTATTTATTCTCAGAGTTAGATTCAGTAAAGATAGACATAGGTATGAGACAATATTTTCATTCTACCCCTCCAGTTCATGACATAAATATTCAATTTCACAGTTTCCCCCCAACACTTTCACTTATTGACACCAACCATAGGGGATTATATGATCACACAAAATATTTATGGTGTGACTATAATTGTGGAGGAGATAACATCAAATGGGATATTATTGTGACAATAATGAGGTTTTATGATTTCATCCTAGGTATGAACCAGATCTCTAAATATAATGCACAAATTTATTGTTTTAGGAATATGATACACTATGTCTACATTAATGGAATTATGTCTTCATTTATTGGTGATGAAAAACTATGTAGAGAAGTATGTTCTCATACACATGAGGATTATAGAGACCCAGTAATTTTACTCATATAATTAGATGATTATTAACATAAATATAAATTAATAAAAAATGATAATAAAGTCAAAGTGTCCTTGGAAGATTGCGTTCACAAAACATCAAAGTTACTCTAAAATTAATTTTTTTATTTTATTGTCAATAATAAGATCTTAAATACTATCGATATCATAAATTGTGTGGGATAACCTAGGGAATACATAGAGAAAGTGGGTGAGTTAAAAATACCATCTTTGGAATAAACATGATAATGAAACATGATGCATGAGTTAAAATTGTAATGTAATATCTTTTTGATAAGGCTCATGAGTAATGGAATAGAAGCATAACCTAAAGAACACCAATTCATAAGTTCATGTAATCATATGAAATTTGGTGATAACATAAACTTGAAAAAATAATATGTCAAATATAACTTCCAATTCAACACCACAATGTGGATAAAGTCCTATAATGGATTAAGTTCACTCCCTTACCCCATACATGACGTCTCATGTTACTAAAACATTTCCCAGTGCATAGAAGGGAAATTAAAGTGAAATTATCATAACATGTTCATGGTATATATGGTAAAGATAAATGAAATAAATCATAATTCATAATAAAATAAATACTAATGGAATGAAAATTTGTTTCCTGATATTATTTCATATCATATTCCAAAAAAAATCTCAAAATGGGGGTATTTGGGAAATGATAATATGACATGTATTTCATCGAAGGGAGAGTAAAATAGGTATATATATGACAGAAATATATATATAATTTAAATATAATACATTACATAATAGGTTGTTTTATTAGATTAAAATACTTTTAATAATATTAAAAACATTCCAGAGGAAAAATAACTTTCACTTTGAGTTACATCAAAGGGTATAATCTTAGATGGAAAATTATTATGAAATATCACTTTGAACATTTAATAATAAAAATATCCTTTCAATTTTGAAATCACTAATATAGAATATAAACAATTTTAAATAATTAATAAATCAGTTTTTTTTAAACAAACTTTGAAACATAAATGAAATATTTGAAACATTGATTGGTCCTGATGGTGGAAAATTTTTATTCATTCTGAGTAAATTAAAAAAACATTACTTTCAAAAAATATTAATGAAAAGTGAAAATATAAATTTTAGTTAAAATGAAATAAATATTCCTTTTTTTAAAAAATCCAATTCAGGTTATAAATGATATTGAAAAATCATAGTAAAACATTTTTTTAAATTTTTATAAATAATTTTTTTATAAGAAAACCTATTTATGATTGAAGAGAAAAATGAAGTTGTATTTTCTTAAAAAAATTCTCAATCATTATATTAAACAAAAAGGGGGGAAGTTTTACTATTACTTGAAAATATCATAAATTACTAAATTAGAATAAAGTGGAACGGTTTTATTTTTGAATTATTAAAAAATCTCCAATAATAGAAATTAAAGGATATAAAATTCAGATTAAAATGAGATTGAAACATTTACCAATACCGCTTTGGTAAAATTTGAATCATATATCCAATCACTAAATTAAATAAATTGTAACATAAAATATAATGAATTATAAAATAGTTGTTAAATATTATTTAATGGGTAAATATATACACCATTAAAAATAAATTAGTTGTATAAATGAACATGTGTCTCGGAGAATTATGTATTGAGATAGAAACCCTTACAATTATTGTATCATTGAGGTGAGAGTTATTGAATGAGATTATTATATGTAAAAAATGTACATTCAAACAAAATAAGTGGAATTACATCATAATGAAAAAAAATTAGTTTTGCACATAATATTGGCATAATATAATCAATGAATTAGACTTATAATCCAATGAATGAAAATTATGTTAAGAAACACATTACCTCACATTTTTCTTTTATTGGAAACTATATTAACTAATTTATAATATTTTTAAAAATATCATTAAATTATCCAAGGATCCTATTATTATTTTAAACAACACATATGACACTTTTTAACATCTTATTAACTATTCATTAATAATATTACATTGTCACTATTGTTTCGGGTGTTAATTGCCTTATTTTCTCTTATATATATCATCATGACTGTTCTGAGTCATGAAAATAGGTATCATTTAAACCATATGAATAATTATATTAATTTTATAAATTTAATTTATTTTCATTAGATACATATTTGGAATTATTATTTTTATTTTAACATAGATAATGATTCACATCGCTTTGTGGAGACGACATGGAATACGTACACATGAGTGATGCTATCATTTACTTAACAGGTGAATGTTTAAGTAAGATTATTGTGTTTTAATCATAATGAATAAATAAAATTTCATTTATCTCACAAATAGTCTTTAATATTTTTCCTTTTTTATCTTATATGTAATGAGTTAGTGAAAAAAAGTCACATCCCTTAGCGAGGTGGTAGTCCACTATACAAACAAATGACATTATCATTTATCCAATAAATGATAAGGTGATAATATATATGATATATTTAATTTTAAAAATAGTTAATATTTAATGAATATACTATATAAACATAAAAATAATACTAATTACCATCCAAGTAAAGGATAAGAGAAAATGAATGAGATCACTTCGTGAGGTGGTAGTCTGTCGTATACAGAAGTGACATTATCGTTTTTTATAGGAAATAGAAATTAAGAAGTTATATGTGATATTATAACTCAAGAAGTATAATTATATCATAAATTTCATATATAAATTATATATACCACATTATTTCCACATGTGATAAGTAGTGATGGGAAATGAATTTTCTCATTTTGTAAGCCAGTAGTCTGCCTTACAAATGATGAATGACTCTGTTTTAGATTTTAGGGAGTAGGAGATGGTTTTATCTGATGAACATAAAAAATATATAAGTATATATTAAATAAATATTTTATTATATCATAATTTTCTAAAAATATTTTACAGGCATGGAACAAGAAAAAATTATAACGCTCGTTTAAGGATGTTTCCTCTTCTCAAGACAACTACTTTTGATTTGTACCAAAATACATCATAAGTTGGATTTATATCCCAAAATAATTATAAAATGAGGATAAGGAATTATGTATTTTATTTCTGTCTTTATTTTTTATCTAAATGATTTTTGAAAAGTTGAATGGAGATGGGAGTGGTGTCTATTTATTAGTGGGGGAGAGGACACACTTGGTAATTCTGTAAAGAATGAATTACGTTGTTGTTTTCATCATTGAAAATTGATAAAAAATTTATCAATTTAAAAAATTAATGGATATAAGGTCTAAATATTACTATAAAATAAGAATCATATAAGTTTTAAATATTTTGTAACCCTTATTCTATTCTTTTACCTCCTAGTAAACCCGTTTTTAGCTTAACCATAATATATAATTATTACAATTGTTAATAATAATTTTGGTAAAAAATTAAGTTTAACATATTATTTATTATAAATAACAATTATTAAAAATAATCATTTTTCCCCAATTTATCTTATATAATTGATAGAATTTAATTTAAAATTAAACCCACAAATGTGTCAAGAAAATGGTTTTCCGAATGAAAAACATTCATGTGAATAAAAATATTTTATTTTAAAATTAAATATTAAATTGATTTAAATTATATAATTGGGATTAAATAATTTTACATGTAAGTATTTTTTATTTTACAATACATTAATTTTTTTTGTAAACCCATTTATGTAAAGGCAGTTTTAAATAAAATAAGTATTTTGTCATTATTCAACGAAAAATAAAACTTTTCCAAAAAATACAAAACAATTTCCCTAATATTATATTGAAATTATTATCTAAAAATTAATTTAATTTTTTAAAATACTTTTTATAATATTTAAGCATTAATTTTAAAAATATAAATGCAAAGAACATTGAAAACACATTTTAGAAGAAATATATCTTTTTAGAAAACATTTTTTTCATTTAAATGTCTACTAATTTATTTCCAAATACATTTATAATCATTTAATTTTTTTATACTTTTTTTGAACATATAGTTTTCATAATTTAGTTATTCATATTCATTCCTTCTAACATAATGAATTAGTTACGTTGGCTATGATTAAATTATAATTTTCCATATTGTGTTGTGTTTCGTTTAATCTTGGATGAATCTTGTAACATGGGTGTCATGCGAGGAGGAATAATTGTTCATGTACTAAGGGGTTATATTATTTTGAATTTCACTGCATATTTTTGTGAAAGTTATTCTATAAAGGCTAAAGCTAGAGAAATGCTTACACGCCTCCGATATTGTAATCTGGAAAATATTCCCCAAGCTATGGTAGAAAAATATTCTATCATCATACACAAATATTTTAATAGATTATGTTACATACCATATTCCATATATTACATCATCCATGGGATCAAAGTCCTCATTAATAAACAAATGGATGTCCAGAATACCCTGTTCAAAGGGAATATTGTTTCTAATTTCCTCTCTTCTATGGTTGCTCAAGGTGTGAGGATCACTTTTTTATCTAGTATGAGAACATTTCATCTTGAAAAAATTATCCTTGTCAGAGGGGATGCTTTTGGTATTTGTTACATCATACCCCCATAATCTGCTTTGTCTCCATGTTCCTCTAAGAATGAACTGATTTTTTTACCTTGTTGTGTATACCTTACCCCCTCCATTTTTATGAGATAAAAAATAAAATATTGAGTAGATAATGTATCAGGGTGTCATATTCTCTCCTAAGATTAGTGTTTCATGTCCTACACACTATCAAACATGATGACCATATTTTAAGATCTTATGGTCTTTATGTATTCCCCCTTAGATAAATTTCATCATCATAATATGATATTGATCTTAGTAATATTATAATCCAAAATTCAACAATGAAACCAATGGTTTAACATATTCTGTTACATAAATAAATGACCATATATCCAAAATATACTCAACAACATCATCATGAAAGATGTTTTTAACATCAAATGTTATATCACACACCATAAACTTACTCATAGTAATATAACATAATATTTCAAAAATAATTTTTTATCTTATACCAAAAGATTATATATACTTCATTCTAATAAAAAAATCCCATGAAATTTCATTCGTCTCCAAAAAATAAAAGGACATGATCCCATAATACGTTTCCATAAATCAACATAATATTTAGACATTTAGAAAACTACCGAAAAGAAATTTTATACTAAATATTACATTATGTAGTCTAGTGGAACATTTTATACCCTTATCTCAATTTAGATGGTGGTTTGAACCTCATGGAATTTCCAGATGCAATGGGTTGTCACCAACATTACGGGTTTTCCTTTTTAAAAAAGTATGAAAAATCTATGTGATTATTATATTCATAATTCACAATGGTCATATAACATTATAAATTATATGATTATCATATTACAAAATGAAAATTTTCATCAAATAATTTTTATTAAAAACTATGATTTTCAATATAACGTATTCTTTTACATATAATCTACTAATAACCTCAACATGATAAACATATCCAGGATTATCTTTCCTCAATTATGACTTTATCTTATTGAGTGTAAGCTTACAATTAAATCACATTTATAAGTCATTAATAACATTCAATATATTATTCAAAATCATTATTGAAAAACTAATAATGAAAAATTATAATATATATATATATATATATATATATTAGGATTCAAATAATTCTTATATTTCAATACATAAACAATTCAATCATTATACTTAATTCTCAAAACATTAACGAGTCTTCATTATCATATTCATTATGACATAATTATTTTTATATTTAATATGTATTCCATTTATTATCAACAATCAAACTTTTACTCGTAAAACCGTGTTTATCATTTTCTTGATCATTCTCCCTTGGACATAAATTTTCACAATTTTTATCATTACCATATTTAAAACATGTAACCACTAATATTGCCTTAGGTGAACCGTTATTATCATCTATTGAGTTCATGGAAATTTATTTTTTCTTTGTAATTACTTAATATATTCCCCTTTTCTTCACACATAATTCATCTTTTGGTTAATTTGGGATGTTCTCTTGAGTACTTATTTTAACAATATCATCATATATATTACTGAATATTTTTTTCCATATGGTATCCAGCACCTGAAATCTTAGATAATTCTTTCCTTCTATTCTTCGGTGTGTCAGAGAGTTGGATAAGGGGGATGTTGTTAAAAATATATCATGTTAAATGATTGTTCATAATAAAAATGTACTTCACTCATCTCATTATTTCATTTTTTCATGAATAAATTTCCAATCGTATTCCACATTAACACAGTTCCTTCTTGTTCCCACCATTGAATAAAACTATGAAGAATAATACGAGAAAATATATTCATATTGTGGAATAACATAATCATGAAAAAATATTTAGAAAATTTCTAAATCCTGACACATTAATATTAATATAATACAACACATGATTAACCTAGGTTATCCATGATAATAATCTACTCAAATCCTTTAAGATGGCTTTTCAAGAGTGTGTGAATTTCTTCATAGTATTCTATGGCAGTGTTAAACTAGACACACTATAAAGCATATTTCCATGTACTAAAAAACACTCGAGTCAATATTGACAAATGTTTTTGGAGTTATTACCCAAGGTAATTCTTTTCCGTATCTAATTCTAGTTAGAGTGTCAATATTAGGATGTAATTGGTCAAAACGAGTCACTCTAAACATCCCCAATATTCGATAATATTTTACAAAATATAGGCATGTCTCTATATATATCCTTAGACTTATCCTCGGGGTTCTCACTATTGTTTTATCTTCCTAGTTCTATAGTTGAAAAAAATATTTCATTTAATTCCAAAAATGGTTATTGAAGCCTTTACACATATTATTACGTGATTTTTAACATAAACATACATTGATAGAGCACAAGGATCATAATTTCCTAGTGAATTGAGAATCTTATTTTAATAAAACATATAGATGTGACTAAAAAAGTACATTTTATTTAATTATCCATAATTAGATCCTAAATCCATACAATATTCTAATCAGGATATGATAACTTGAGTAACACATAGTCAAAATGTGTGAGCTAGAAACCCATTAAGGGAATAATCAGGATAAAGAAACATAACATGTGATACAAAATTATAGAATGACATCATAATGAGAAGGCTCCTGAGTAACCAAATAGAAGTACAAAAAAGAATAAGGTTTCATTAGATCATTGAATTATAAGAAATGTGGAAACAACATAAACATTGGAAAAAAATTAAAGTCAAGGATAACTTAATAAAAAACATCTATTGGTTGAAAAATGACTATAATGGATTAGGTTTACTTGCTAATCCCATACATGTTATTTGATGAGACTCCGACATTACCAATTTCGTTGGTGATATATTTAGACACACCCATCATAACATGATCATGATATATGTTTGAAACATGAAGGAAATAAATTCAAAGGAGTAAAATAAGAAATACCCAAGGAAATAAAATGTGTTACATAATCATTATTAAAATTATATTCAATGTAAATTTCATAATGAAATAATTTGAGAAATTACCATAAGGCCCTTATTACCCCATCGGTGATGGGAGAATGAACTATGTATATATGTGAGAGACATATAAAAATTATTATTTTTAAATCCATTACATAAAATTATGTTTTATTTGATGAAAATAATTTTAAATATACAGAAAATATTTTTTAGGAAAATAAAATTTTCACTATTAAAAACATTAAATGGTGTCATCTTCGATAGAAAATGATTATGAAAGATCACTTATAACATTTATTAAAGATAATATCTTTTCTATTTTGAAATCACTAATTAAATTCTTAATCATTCCCAATATTAAATATAGTTTCTAAAAAAACCTTTGAAACTTAACTAGGAAGCTTTAAAAAAATTGAGTGATAATTATGGTGGAAAAGTTTATTTCATGATGAATATGATAAAAAATGCATCCTTTAACCTAATTTTAAGGAAATGTAAAAATGTACATTGTTCATAAAACTATAGGATGATTCGTTTTATAAAATTTTGTAAAAATTAAATTAAGGAAAAAATTGTCCTTTGATAATAATAGTAAAATATTTTTGAAAAACTTTTTAGAAAATATATATTTATAAGAAAAGGTGTTATTAACTAATAGGTGAAATAATGTAATTTGTTCATAAAGTAATATATCTATATAGCTCCAAATAAATGAGAACATTGTACTATTTATAGAAAATATCATGAATAAATAGAAGATAATATAATTTGTTGGTTTTACGCGGTAATTATCAAAACATTTCAAATAATGGAAATTCAAGGATAAATAATTCTGATAAAAATGAGATTGTAATATAATCCATTACCACTTTGGTAATATTTTAATAATAAATCCCATAATTTAAGTTAATAATTGAAACATAAAATATCATTAATTATGAAAAAATCATGATGTAATATGTAAAAGGGAAATTTATACACCATTATAAAGAAACCTGGTGTATAATATAACATGTGTCTCAATAAATGATTTTTTGATATGGAAGCCCTTAAAATGTTTGTATCATTGGGGTTAGAGTTAATAAATGGGGTGATTATGTGTAAAAAATGTATATGCATAAAAATTAATTTTTTAATACAATATAAATCAATAAAAAAATCACTCATAATCATGGAATAATATAACAAATGAAGTAGAAAAATAACATAATGAATGAAAATTGAGTTGAGAAACCCCTTATTTCACTCTTCCATTTAGCTGAGTGATCATTAACCACCCATATAGTGGTTTTAAAAAAATTACAAACTTATACAAGAATTATGTTAATTTTTATATTATTATTCAGGTACCTTTTAAAATATATTATTAACCATTCGTTAGTAATCATACATTATGGATATTGTTTTGGGTGTATATTGTCTTGATTCATCTGATATATTTAACCATAAATGTTTGGGACATTGAACATATGATATAGTTACAAAAACTCTAGAATTATATTATTATTATAAATATAATTTTTATTGCATACATATTTTAATTCATAATGGAATATTGAAAATTAAGAATGAATCATTTCGCTTTGTAGAGATGGTAGTCCTTATGTATACATGATCGACACTCTAATTTTCTATATGTGTGTAAGGGTGATGAAAAATATCATTTGTTAATTTTCAAGAATGAATATTATGTCAAATATATCACATATATTAATTTTATTTATCATTTTTTACCTTCCATGTAAAGAATTAGTGAAAAATGAATCACATTGCTTTGTAAGGTGGTAGACCACTTTACACATGAACGACGTTATCATTTATTCAATGAATGGTCAGGTAATAAATTATATGATATATTTATTAAATATAATGGTTAAAATTTCAATAATATCATATATAAAAATTAAATTAATCCTTATCACCTTCCATGTCAAACAATAGTGATGGAAAAATCACATTTCTTTGTGAGTTTGTATACACCGTACACACGATCAACATTGTCATGTTCCCTAAGGAATGGAAAGTAATGGGTATTTATTATATAAAAATTCCAAAATTATAATAATATCATAAATATCATATATAAACTTTATATACTTCATTATATCTAGTCGTAGGTATTAGTGATAGAAAAAAAATTACATCGTTTGGCAAGGCAATAGTCGAACTACTCAAGATCAAAAATTTATTTTCTCATTTGAGGGAGGGGGATATTGTTGTAAGTAGTGGAAATAAAATAAATAATTCTCTTTATATGTCGGATTGTTTTTGTTTTATGATAATTGTTTGATAATATTTTAATAATTTGGGAGAAGAAACAAAATAAAACACTCGTTTATGGATGTTTCATCTTCTTTGGACAACTTCTTTTGGAATTTACCAAAATCCATCCTAGGTTGGATTTAAGATAAAATTAAGTGAAATAGGATGAGTTGAGGTAATTATGAACTTTAAGTATATAGAAATTATCTGAATCAAGGGGTTATAGAAGCGTGTAATATAGTAGATATGGGTTGGCCATTAATAATTCGGGTAGATAACACATTTGGATTTCTTGAAAATAACAAATTATAATGTTTTTTTATGAATAAAGGATAATAAATTGACCATTTTAAATACTAATATACATATTTGGTATAAATATGACCATAATATAAGAATTATTTAGGTATTGGTCATTTTAACACTTATCATTTTAGTTTACACCTTAGAAAAACCAATTTTACCTTAACCAGGGTAAATATTTTTTGTATTTTCACTAATAATTATGGGAAAATAATATGTTGATCTTACTATTTGTTATAAAATATTCTTATTAAAAATAAATAATCCATTTTTACAAATTAAAATAAAATAATTAGGATAATTTAACTAAACATTATACCGATGCATGTGTCAAATGAATGATTTTCCCAAAGGCAATATTTTAAATGTTTAACAGGTGTCAATATCAAAATGTGATATAAAATTGATTAGAAAAAATAATTGAGAGTAATTAATATATAATTGTACAAATTTTTATTTTACAACCCTTTTAAAAGAAATGTTTTCTTGTAAGTTCTCTACAAAAAATGTAATGTTTGATATAAATACTGACTTTTTCACTATTCATAGAAAAATAAAACTTTAAAAACAATTAACCAAATTTTACCCTCATATAATTTTGGTTTTATAATTTATAAAAATTATATTAATTTATTAATATATATTTCCTATAATTAGTAAAAACTAATTTAAAAAAATTCTCAAATCATGATGAAATATCTTCTTAGAAAAAATACAACTCTTTAGAGATCATTTATTTTTGTTTTAAATTATTCTTAATTTATAATAATGAAATAGATAAAAATTTATTTTTTTCAAACAGGTGTAAACCATATTATTTTCATAATTTATTTATTCCTTTACATATATGACAACATATTGTACAGGTTATATTGACCATGTTTGAATAAAAATATATTAACTGATTATCATATTTTGTTTAAACCTGGTGTCTCATGCATCACATGCTATCAAAGTGATTGAATTTATTTATAAATAAATATATCATAATGTATTGGTTTGATTTATACTATCTTAATATATTTTTTTCATGTTAGAAACTCTATCAAACATGACGTTCTTCCTTTATAATCATGGTTTGGAACAAGTATACGTCCAATTACTCACCAGATGCCTAGTATCACCCTTGGAAAAGAAAATAATATGAGATTTTAGTTTCTTGATATGACGGGCTTAACTCTACAATGGTAGATCAAAATATGTATAAAATTTCACTCTAAGGCTGCCTCAATATTTTAATAATCTTTTTCTATGGATTTCATAAATTTTAATGAGTCGATGATGTAATTGGAATATTTTTAAAAGAAAGGATTTGTTAGACCTAGTGTGCCAAGCTGGGATTCCCTAATTTAGTTCAACGAGAAGAAAGATTAAATTATTATGTTATATGTGGACTAAAATATCCAAAGCAAAGTGAACATGAGAAATATATATATACACCATTGAGAATCGAAAACCACTCCTACTAGTTGAAAGGGGTAAAATGGTTGAAGAAGGTTGACATCAGATCTGTCAATCACTAACTTATTGTTCAAAATGGGGATATAAAATTGATAACATTATAATGTGTCTAATGTAACTATTAGTATATGGTAATTTCCTTAGGCATTAAAAACACCCCATAGTATTAATGGCACTCATTAGTTAGAGCATTCAATTATTCTTACATTGGTTCTTCAGAGTATTCATTGATGACATTTATGGGTACTTGACATCCAAGGAGTATCATGTGAGATAGTTGATGATTCTCTTGGAAGAACTCTAATATCACCATATTTGTTTGAATATTTCAAAGTTATAGTTCTATTTTTGAGAGGTCCACTTCCTAGAACATATCATCTCAGAGGTGGGAGTACCATTGGACACATCCAAAGTTGAGGTAGTTTAAGCTTGAGAGCCACCAAGAGAATTTATGTAGTGAGGGTATAACATAGGTGGTTTCGTTAATATAGTAGAATCACTCTTGATTAATTCATTAATTTTCAACCTAGACTAATTTTTATTATATGGGGTAGCTGATTATTTGGACATAGAGGTGTCAACATTATTTCTCCGTGTTGCAACATAGGTAGGTGAGCACCCCTATCTTTAGACTGCAAGATGATGGTGTATAATATAAATTGTTTGATGATTCCTATAATACAATTATTGGAAATGTTCAACTATAAATGATAATAGTGATTCAGTAATGGTCAATTCGGTTGACACCTATTGAGTAGAACTATGAAAACCACAATATGGATCTTGTAGAAGTGGTATTATACTTGAACATGTTAGATAACTTGCTTATAGCTAATGAAAGGACCAGTTTGGGATATACCTAACACTGAGAGGGGGGGGTGAATCAGTGTTGGGGACTTTTTAAACCAATTCCAACTTTTATCCCTGTACCTCTAGACCTGTTAGGATCTTGATTCTCTTATTCTCTTTTCCCTGTCGCATGCAATAATAGAAAGCAGTAAAAAATGTGCACACGATATTTTTACAAGGTTCACCACTCAATAAGAGTAGTTACGTCCTTGCCATGCATGGGTATGACCACTGCATGGATTCTCCACTATAAAGTAAAATGATGTTACAATGGAGTGGCTAGGAAAACAATCCTCTAGCCAGTGTGAGTCCCTACACTTTGGAGGGGGGTGGGAAACAATCCTCTTCCCTGGACTGGTGAAAGCCAAGTCCAACTTGCAGCCTCTAGCTGGTTCTTTATACTGCCTATCGAGACAGTCTTCTTCTTTCTTCAAAAGGTTGGTTCTGCTCTTGATCTATTGTAGTGCTCTTCACTTGATTACTTTCAAAGCAGTAGGCAAGCAATTCTCTTCTTTCTTTCTCTTCTTCTCTAGTGCAAAAACAAACTGCACTAGTTCTTCTTCCTTCTTCCTCTTAGTGCAACAACTGACTGCACTAATCACCTTCTTTCTTTAGCTAGAATCACATACACCAATGTGATTATTCAAACACTAAAGATCTGGTCACAAAGCATCATCTGAATTAAGCTGCCCTGAATAATTGTCAGCCTTCAGTTGGGCATACTCTGTTCTTCTTCTTCTCTTCCTTCTCTTCTCAATACCAACACCTGAGTGTATTGGTATACTGAAATCTTCCTTTGTGCAGATATGAGTTCAATTGCACGTCTAGTTCTTCTTCACTTCGCAAAGCACAACGAGAGTGTTAAACACCAGTCGTGTGAGTGCGGTTCAACTTCTCTTTGTGAAACCGAATGGTTCACAGTTCTTTCTTCTTCACAAAGATGCTTCGAGAGTGCAATGCACCTATCGAAGGCCTGCGGTACCCTCAAATTTTTCGCGCACCCTTCTAGGCGACTTGTGCATAAAATTCAAGCCTTGCGCGGAAAAACACTTTTTTGGCGCGAAAAACCTTTTTCGCGCAACTCTTCTTTTTCGCGCAGAACTTCCTATTTCGTGCAGCAGTTCCTTTTTCGCGCAGCACTTCTTCTTTCCGCACAATACTCTATACTTCAATTTTTCCGCGCGTCAGAGCTCAGGATTTGACTATGTGTCGAGACTCTACAACTAACAAGGATTATCCTCATGTTTATAGGCATTTTTGAACCCGCGCGAAAAACACTAATCCGCGCGTAAAACCTCCTCCATGCGCGTAAAAACTCTTTTATGCAACTTCATATTTCGCACCATGCTTCAAGTTTTCGCGCACCTCATGCCTTTTCCATTTTTCATCCTTCTAAGCATGAAGCACCAATTGCGCGCAAAATTCCACACCGCGTTCCATATTGCGCGCAAACCCAATCTTTCCTGCAACATCAGTTTTCGCGCATTGCTCCAATATTTCGCGCATTTTATGCCTTTGCCAATTTTTGATCTTCTGATCTCGAACCATAATTTTCACGAAAAATTCATTCCTCAATTTCGCGCACCATGCCAATATTTCGCGCATCCCGCAGATTTTTCGCGCAACCCGCTACTATTTCGCGCATCCCGCAGATATTGCGTGCACCACTTTATTTTTGCGCGAAACATGCCTAAATTTCCGCGCACTCCATTCCTTTGTCATTTTTCAACGTTCTGACCTTGAATAACTCTTTTGCACGTATAAACCATCTTCAATCTTATGCGCAACATCCATTGCCAAGCACATTTCTTCATCTCCCGATTTTCAGGCCCTAAAATTTGGCAAACACTGGAAAACGGCGCCACCTTAAACTGTGCTTTTCTGCCATCCCCAGATTGTCTATTGCTTTGCCATATTATCTCTTTACTGCTTCCCATAACCATTCTTCTTCTCTTATCACAAATCCCACTATCGTGATATTTATCCTTTGATAGATCAGCTTAAGCATCGTCAGAGTTGCAATGGGAACTGAATCTTTCCTACCTTCCAGCAGCATCATTCCTTCCAATCAAAACATTATATGACTGGCATCATCATTTCTCCCCCTTTCCTTCATAAGGCTTGCATCACAAGTTATCCTAACTCATGATTTGTGTGAAATACATACCAGCAAAGCATCGTCTGATTTAGAGAAAATGTGAAATGCCTGTCTACCTCAGAATGTCAAGCCCTTCCACATTTTCACTTCTTCATAACCATCATTCTTCAAATCATATGATTCTATTCTTCAAGTAAGATCTTGCATGGTTCACATGCAATCATAAATCATTGCATTGTCTTCTTCAAATCCTCATTCTTCTTCAACCATCCTTAGATAGATGATAATTCACCATTCTGCTCCAATCATCCTCAAATGGATGATACTTCTCCATTCTTCATTGTTGTAAACAATGTGTCACCATTGACACATGTTCTTTGAACTTAGGATTAGCTCAACAATCGTCTGAATTTATCGTCTAAGAGAATTGCTCAATTATGAAATCCAATGCTATGATTCCATAACAATTCTCCAGGCAACTTCACTTCAACCGATCTCCATTAACTTTGGAGTTCTTCTTCATATCCTTCTTCATTTTGACCAGCATTGACAACTGTTGACAACAAAAACAATCTTCATATACAAAGTGGTCCCAACAATCTCCCCCTTTGTATTTTTTTGTCAATACATTAAAGTCTCCTCAGATGAATGTGTCAATGTCAAAATGAGAATCTAATCTCTCTCCCTTTACTTCATTTTCTCTCCTAGACATTCATTTCATTTCTCTCCCCCTTATTGACAAGAAATACAAAGATCATGGTAGAGAGGGTATCATTCCGTACTTAAGCAATGTGCCATCAATCATTTCACTCTAAGTCTACTTGAGCAATGCTCGGTGTAGAAAACAAGAGGATTTGATTTAGACAACAACGCTGTCCATTACCCACATAATATGACACCTCATGAGATGAGAACTCATACACTTGTCTTCAAGGGTTTTTCACTTTCATTCCAGGCTGAAGATATTGAGTGTGAAAGAAATAATCAACCTGAAATTCCTGCACTCACTTCAACAAATGGATCAAAAACATTCTTGTTCAATTGGCAGGATAAGTGGCCTTGGGGAACTTTCACTCTTCTTATGTCATTGATTATCTTTGTTACCCCCCCTTTATAAGAATATATTTATTTTGAGTAATCAAGGATGAGAGATTAAGAAACGACATACCTTTTCCAACAACATGATCTTCAGACAATATTCAGAGTAATTGAATTTTATACCAACAAATGTTGATATTGATTGAGATAATGACTCTGATAGCTTCTTCGTGTGTCTCTCGCTCAAGGGAACATTTCTTATCATTGAATCTCAGGATCTCCCCCGGAGATCTTGCTTCACCTTCAATTCCCTATATTATTAGAACAAATACAATGCACAAGGATTTAAGGGAATAAGGTGGATCCTCCATGCTTCTTCAATGTGAGCAGGAAGGCTGAGATGATTTTCTCAACCAATATGCTCCATTTGCTCCACACCTCACACTTTCACATTTGATCTTCAATTCTGAATGTGGCTGTGTGGATCTCAAAACTTCTTCAATCTCTTTGTGTGTGAATCTTCTTTCTTCAAGATCTTTCCATGAACTAGAATATCCCGGTGTAACTTTCATCCTCTTCAAGAATTCTTGTTGGGATGGAATAAATTCAAAGCACTTTCTAACAGTATGACCAGCCTTGTTGCACCCACACACAGAACTTCACTTTCTTCATGTAGAATCTTTTGTTTCCTTTTTGCCTTTGCAATTGCCAGTGCTTCATCTTCAGCTCTTTGCAGATCTTTGGCAAGTTGCGACTGATTTGGCCATATGACTAGCAAGTCACTTGGAAGTGTGGCCTCAGTTCTGGATATTCCACATGGTTCCTTCGATGCTTTCAAGCTACCTTTCTTAGGCAACTTGTTTTCAATCAATCCCTTCTTCTTCATCTGGATTGATTGTCTGTTTGAGTCCAGTCTGCTTCTATTCAGTTCCATGGCTTGTTCACAAAGATCCATGGTGTGTCCTTTCTTTCCACAGTAGAAGCATGTTTTCTTGGTGGTCCTTCTGGATGCATCACCCTTCTTGGATTTAGACTCCAAGGACTTCTTTTCCTTTTTCAAAACCTTCTTGGGAGCATCTTCAAATTTCTTCTTGCTTACCAAGGATTCCATTTTAGCCAGGTTCAGTGATCTTATCTTTTTTTTAGCTCTGGATACAGTTGGATATTGACATGTATCTTTTTGACCACTTTTTCAATCATCCCAGATGTTGTCAAGTAATCCAAATCTATTTGCAGTAAACATATGTCTCTGGACCTGTGGATGTTGCTTCTTTTCTTCTGGCTTTCTCCCCCTTGAAATGTACTTTCTCTGTACTTTTACATTTAAGGGATTGTACCAACAATCCAGTGCACAATGCCCAAATCTATTGCAGCACCAGCATTGACCAACAAACCTTGAATTCTTGTCATCTTCTTGATACGGTTTCTGAATCTTCTTCTTGGTATGTTGTGCTTTCTGTGGGGACATATCTTCCACACTCTTTCCCCTAACCACCCAAGCCATGGTGGTAGGTTTCTTATCACTTTTCTTCATCCATACTTGTTTAGAAATTTTCTTCCAACCTGCACTTTTTGTAGAAACAATTTTCGAAACATTAGTACAAGTTGGTATGGATAGTACGTTCTTATCATCTACTTGTGATAGATCAATGAGTGAAGCCATGATCTTCCTATCACATGTTGGAGGTCTTTTGACAGTAGAATCTTCCAGAGAACATTGAGTTCCAGCAGCTACAATTTCCGTCTTTTGTGGAGACTCAATATGTGTCTTCTCAAGATTGGTTAGTTCAGCTTCCAATTCTAGACATCTCATATTGAGGACGACTTCCTGGTTTTCAATCATAGTCATCTTCTCTTCAAAATCCTTCTTTAATCTTTCAACTTCATATTCATGCATCTTTAATTTGTTTTGTAACAAAGAGTCAAGTTCATTGATCTTCTGGGAGTTATCTTCCAAATATAACTTCTTGACTTCATTTCCACTTTTTAGCTCATCTTCTAGTGCATGGATCTTATCTTCCAGATTCTTGTTTACTCCCTCCGTTTCTTCAACATCTTTGAGCCACTTTGAAGAACTTTCTTCAAATCCCCTCTTTGTTGCTTCAAAGGCTCCAACCTGTCTGGAGAGCTTTAAACATTTGACAATTTTTGCTTGTAAGCCTTTCTCCAAAACATCAGTTTCTTCTTCCAACTGAGTGATATTTTCTTGCATGCGTTGAAATAACCCGCAAACCAGGGATGCACTCTTTTCAGAAATACCATGTAGAATAATTCTTAATCTATCAACTGATATTTCTTGAGATGTTGTAGATTGTTTATCACCACTTGTGCTAGCATTTTCATCATGAGGGTAATTTCCAAATGTACTAACACATACCTCTTGATCAGTTGAGGTAGTAAGGTTTTCCATATTCTTGGTGGGTACTTGAGCCACCTTCTCATAACTTTACAAGTCTGGTGTGTCGTCAACATCAGCCAAATATGGAGAACCAGATGCTTCCTCCTGTTTAGATACGAGGGAATTCTTCTTCAACTTTCTCTTCTCTTTCTTTTTCCTGTTCATCATGGTCTTTGTAGATATATCTTTCTGCTCAGAGATAGCTGAATCTTTACAAACACTGCTCTTCATTGATAACACAGGAAAGAATCTCAGGTCTTCAAAAGAGAATAACTTCACTATAGAGAATCCAATAGAGGTGAACCTTGCTCTGATACCAATTGAAAGGACCAGTTTGGGATATACCTAACACTGAGAGGGGGGGTGAATCAGTGTTGGGGACTTTTTAAACCAATTCCAACTTTTATCCCTGTACCTCTAGACCTGTTAGGATCTTGATTCTCTTATTCTCTTTTCCATGTCGCATGCAATAATAGAAAGCAGTAAAAAATGTGCACACGATATTTTTACAAGGTTCACCACTCAATAAGAGTAGTTACGTCCTTGCCATGCATGGGTATGACCACTGCATGGATTCTCCACTATAAAGTAAAGTGTTGTTACAATGGAGTGGCTAGGAAAACAATCCTCTAGCCAGTGTGAGTCCCTACACTTTGGAGGGGGGTGGGAAACAATCCTCTTCCCTGGACTGGTGAAAGCCAAGTCCAACTTCCAGCCTCTAGCTGGTTCTTTATACTGCCTATCGAGACAGTCTTCTTCCTTCTTCAAAATTTTGGTTCTGCTCTTGATCTATTGTAGTGCTCTTCACTTGATTACTTTCAAAGCAGTAGGCAAGCAATTCTCTTCTTTCTTTCTCTTCTTCTCTAGTGCAAAAACAAACTGCACTAGTTCTTCTTCCTTCTTCCTCTTAGTGCAACAACTGACTGCACTAATCACCTTCTTTCTTTAGCTGGAATCACATACACCAATGTGATTATTCAAACACTAAAGATCTGGTCACAAAGCATCATCTGAATTAAGCTGCCCTGAATAATTGTCAGCCTTCAGTTGGGAATACTCTGTTCTTATTCTTCTCTTCCTTCTCTTCTCAATACCAACACCTGAGTGTATTGGTATACTGAATTCTTCTTTTGTGCAGATATGAGTTCAATTGCACGTCTAGTTCTTCTTCACTTCGCAAAGCACAACGAGAGTGTTAAACACCAGTCGTGTGAGTGCGGTTCAACTTCTCTTTGTGAAACCGAATGGTTCACAGTTCTTTCTTCTTCACAGAGATGCTTCGAGAGTGCAATGCACCTATCGAAGGCCTGCGGTACCCTCAAATTTTTCGCGCACCCTTCTAGGCGACTTGTGCATAAAATTCAAGCCTTGCGCGGAAAAACACTTTTTGGCGCGAAAAACCTTTTTCGCGCAACTCTTCTTTTTCGCGCAGAACTTCCTATTTCGCGCAGCAGTTCCTTTTTCGCGCAGCACTTCTTCTTTTCGCACAATACTCTATACTTCAATTTTTCCGCGTGTCAGAGCTCAGGATTTTTCTATGTGTCGAGACTCTAAAACTAACAAGGATTATCCTCATGTTTATAGGCATTTTTGAACCCGCGCGAAAAACACTAATCCGCGCGTAAAACCTCCTCCATGCGCGTAAAAACTCTTTTATGCAAATTCATATTCCGCACCATGCTTCATGTTTTCGTGCACCTCATGCCTTTTCCATTTTTCATCCTTCTAAGCATGAAGCACCAATTGCGCGCAAAATTCCACACCACGTTCCATATTGCGCGCAAACCCAATCTTTCCTGCAACATCAGATTTCGCGCATTGCTCCAATATTTCGCGCATTTTATGCCTTTGCCAATTTTTGATCTTCTGATCTCAAACCATAATTTTCACGAAAAATTCATTCCTCAATTTCGTGCACCATGCCAATATTTCGCGCATCCCGCAGATTTTTCGCGCAACCTGCTACTATTTCGCGCATCCCGCAGATATTGCGCGCACCACTTTATTTTTGCGCGAAACATGCCTAAATTTCCACGCACTCCATTCCTTTGTCATTTTTCAACGTTCTGACCTTGAATAACTCTTTTTCACGTATAAACCATCTTCAATCTTATGCGCAACATCCATTGCCAAGCACATTTCTTCATCTCCCGATTTTCAGGCCCTAAAATTTGGCAAACACTGGAAAACGGCGCCACCTTAAACTGTGCTTTTCTGCCATCCCCAGATTGTCTATTGCTTTGCCATATTATCTCTTTACTGCTTCCCATAACCATTCTTCTGCTCTTATCACAAATCCCACTATCGTGATATTTATCCTTTGATAGATCAGCTTAAGCATCGTCAGAGTTGCAATGGGAACTGAATCTTTCCTATCTTTCAGCAGCATCATTCCTTCCAATCAAAACATTATATGACTGGCATCATCATTTCTCCCCCTTTCCTTCATAAGGCTTGCATCACAAGTTATCCTAACTCATGATTTGTGTGAAATACATACCAGCAAAGCATCGTCTGATTTAGAGAAAATGTGAAATGCATGTCTACCTCAGAATGTCAAGCCCTTCCACATTTTCTCTTCTTCATAACCATCATTCTGCAAATCATATGATTCTATTCTTCAAGTAAGCTCTTGCATGGTTCACATGCAATCATAAATCATTTCATTGTCTTCTTCAAATCCTCATTCTTCTTCAACCATCCTTAGATAGATGATAATTCACCATTCTGCTCCAATCATCCTCAAATGGATGATACTTCTCCATTCTTCATTGTTGTAAACAATGTGTCACCATTGACACATGTTCTTTGAACTTAGGATTAGCTCAACAATCGTCTGAATTTATCGTCTAAGAGAATTTTTCAATTATGAAATCCAATGTTATGATTCCATAACAATTCTCCAGGAAACTTCACTTCAACCAATCTCTATTAACTTTGGAGTTCTTCTTCATATCCTTCTTCATTTTGACAAGCATTGACAACTGTTGACAACAAATACAATCTTCATATACAAAGTGTTCCCAACAGCTAAGAGATTTAGCATCTATTATATCCCTAAGTGTCTCAAGAATGTATTCTAAAAGATGGATCCTAGCGTAATATGGGGGATTTAGTTACTATAGGATTATGAATTCAAGATAGTCTATACTGTAGAGAAGGGGAATTTGGTTGAGGATGATCTCAACTAGAAATCTTGTTCATAGTTATTTGGAAAGCTATCATAGTAGCTAGCTTCATTGTAGTTTTCTATAGTGGATGATAATGGTAAAAAATACCTCTTTTTGATGGAGTTTCCCCATATCTTTTACAATGTGAGAGGTTGGATCATCATGGGGATACCTATTATGAGACCTTGTGTATTCAGATTTTCAATATTCATTCTTCTAAAGGAATTTCTTGAATGTGGGGTGCAAGTCATCATTATTAGAGGGTGGTAGATGGTTCCATGGATGATTTGAGAGGAGCTTATAAGGGAGTATCATACTTTAACCTTATAATTTCACAAAGAAGTGGTATATATATACTATGACCTTTTATGTTAGTTTTAGTAGATAAATATGAAGAATGGTGTAGTGAATTTGCTCTTTGAATGGCTCTGTAGTCAGCTGGTGAAGACTAATCACTAGGTTCTAGTGGGTTTGGATCATAACCTTGAGGGTTCAATAGTGGAATTGGGATGGTATATCGATATAATTCATGAAATATCTTCCATGATCAACTAATGGACATGATTCTATTTGGGTGATCATAAAAAAACTCACCAAGTTTCCACAATTCATATCCATCAACAAGATGAGTTCAGGGGAGATCATGGGATGGGATTATGTACATGTGATAGTCTGAATTCATTGAGTTACCTTAGTGATAATTTCAAATTGTGATACTCAATTAGCGTCCTAATTATTTAGTGTATTTAAGGAACCTTTAGTTCTCGTTTATGTTTGTGAAAAAAATTTCTCTCCATAGTGATGACAATATGGAATGGAAAATTCATGTTCTCTTGGAAATTATTCAAGCCCACATTCTAGACTTTGTTTATAGTTGGGAGGATCACTTACCCTTATTGTTGGTTTCATTAAAAAATATATACCATTCCACATTTATTATGGTATCATTCGAGTACTTTTATTATTGACCATGTAGGTCACCACTATAATGTTTTGATCTCGGTGAGTCAAATATACTTGGCCTTGAGTGGATTCAATTGATGAGAAATAATGTGTAGATCATACAAGAGTGCATGAGGACTTCCCAGATTTATGAGAAGTCTTATGTAGACAGATAACGAAGGCCTTTATTGCTGTAAAAGGGAGACCAAGTGTTGGTTAATATGTCAACTCAATCACGATTATGGAGATTTATCTAGAATGACAAGTTAAGTTTCATTGGACCATTTTAGATTCCAGATAGGGTTGGAAAGGTGCTATATCACTTGGACCTACCACCATAATTAGAAAGGGTACACATTGTCTTCCATGTTTTGTATCTTAGGAGGTATGTTCATGGACCATCATATTTTGTCAACTTAGGTAGGATGGATATTGATAAACAAGACACCTTTACAGAGTATTAAATAATGATCCATGATCAACATAATATGATCCTTCATGGGTGAGAGATTATCTTAATGCTTTTTCAGTGGTAGAAGGAGTCTCTTTAAGAGGGAACCTATGAGACGGATAACAAAATGGGAGCCCAATACCCTAATGTTTTTGTGTAGAAATTTTATATTTTAAGATGAAAATACCTAAGTTGGGAAGAATGTAACAAACATTCCTTTTCTTTTTAATTATTTGTATTAATTTTGGTAATATTTTCAGATCTAGAAACAAAGTTAGAATGGGATTCTATGGACCAATGATGCTTGGTACTGATATAGTAAAAATATTAAATTTATTTTATCACACACATGATGTTTTTATAAAATAATTGAATAATTCCCCAAAATATTCTCATATCTGATATATGATACCACTATTAAATTAAAAATGTGGGATTTACCCTATATGTGGAACAATCATTATATGCTTTAGGTATTAGCGTTATGTTCATTCTTGGGTGGATTAGTAATTGAATTAATTATTTAAACTATTTATTTATCAGTTACTCATTCTTCATGATCTAAAATCCTCAAAAAATACCTATTATTATAAATCCCTAGTATTACCACATAAACCTTTTGTATTGAGTGTTGGGTCATTGAAGAATATTGTGAATGATTACAATGGTGAAACCCCCATTTTTGTTCAAAATACAAACATGAATCAAGTCCACTGACATATGGATCCTCAGGTCAATAATTTTTGGGGAGTATGAATTTATCTTCCACGAAATTAGAATTGGAGATAGATTATTAATATTTTCAATTAATCCTTATAATGATAATAAATTGAGGCCAATCCTAAATAGTACATTACTTATATTTTTTTGGTAAATTTATACAATGGTTTTTTTCACATAACTAATTTCCATTCACATTTTTAGGTGGTTCTATATACACCCACACCAATATTGCCTATTTCATCGATAGTATTTGTGGTTATAGAGTTATTGGAGGATGACTAAGATGGATAAATGAAGGTTGTATCAAATATAGTGATGAAACATGTGAAATGAAGGCATGGTCCAGATTATCAAATTTATTTGGAGGTTCATGGATTGTGTAAATGACTGGTTTCATGACATGTATATGGGTAAACAGGGGAGTCCATGAAATAAATTCATGTCTTGTAGTAAATTTGAGCTATGGAAATATATGTTTTGGTAGAAATTGAAATATTTTTGAACTTAAACCGTGTTTCAAATTCATATCATTTAATATACAAAAACAAATTTAATTCATTTCATGAACATAATTGTAACAAAAAAAGTGTAATGTTTCATGTTTTCATGTCCTTTATTTGGCAGTTTTTATCCCCAATATCCAACATTTTCCATATAATTTTTAGAGTAACCCTTGGATTCTTTCTAATATATTTTAGCATATTTTCACTAATTTCAATCTATAGGTATATTTGGTTGGGTTTTTGACATCCTAGTGTAGGATCGAAATAATGATGTAGATGCTGAATTTACAAGAGGGGGGTGAATTGTAAACTTTAAAAATTCCTTTGGAACCTTTAAAGTTAGATATGAATAACTATGTTTTCCTTAAGAAAAGGAAAGAACTAAGTTTAACAAAGTTAATAGTAAGTAAATTCACAACACCTCTAATACCGAATGCAAACTTGGAAAGAGATTCCGAAAGTAGGTTCCGGAAATGTTGTTCCGGAAATTGAAACTTAATAAAAGATTACAATATGAGATTCTACCTTAAAGTGTATAGAATCTAAATGAAACAGAGTACAAGTAAGGAAGTATAAGAAAGTTTTACTTTCCTTACAATACAAAAATGCAGCAGAAATTAAACAAGTAGTTAAACTACAAGTAACAAGATATAAGTCTTTTAACCCAAAAGGAAGGGTATCCAACAAACTTGGATAAAGGTCCCTTGATTTATACTTTCAAGAAAGTCTGTCTTACCCACACCAGGGTAAGCCCTCGATACGAAGATCGGAGTGTCTCTGTCTTGCTATCCCCGCAATCCCTCAACTTCAAGGTAGTTGGCAACCTCTGTCTTCCTCAGCAAGGAAGCCCTCGAACTTCAAGGTAGTCGGCACCTTTGTCTTCCTATCCTCGGAAGTCCTCGAATGTAATCAACAGCATTCGGAGTCGCACAAAGCTTTTAGAGTTAATAAGAGCCTCTCTCTCTCTAGAAATCACTTCAAGCATGTAATCACATGAGTCGAAGATAAGTCAGCTTTTCAGTACTGAGCTCTTTCAAATGAGATCCTATTTATAGGCAAATTTTCAACGGTCGGCTCTTTGTTCCAACGGTCATATTTTCCATGAAATTTGGAAGGACCTGTACACGTGTAACTTAACCAACGGTTAATAAGAAACAGAATAGACAACATTGTTTTATAACAAACTTTGTATAACTAGATGTACGACATCGTTTTAGAATGAAGTATACGTAAGTAAAGGCTAATTAATAGTTCGGAGTGTAAGAAAGTCAAGGGTTTGGAGTCTAATCAAAATGAAGTTCGGAGTCTATGTTAAGAAATATTCGGATTCTATTTTATAGGAAATCAGTGTCTGGTTTCATCAGATATCGGATTCTAAATCTGTAGAGTTCGGAGTCGAACTGTTTAAAAGTTCGGAGTCAAACTTCTTAAGAGTTCGGAGTCGAACTTCTTAATAGTTCGGAGTTGAATTTCTAAAGAGTTCGGAGTTGAACTTCTTAAGAGTTTGGAGTTGGACTTCTCAAGGGTTCGGAGTCGAACTTCTTAAGAGTTCAAATTAGAACTGCTTCAGAGATTGGAGTCCATAATTCGGATTAAAACTATATTACAGATCACATCCATGATTCGGATCCTAAAAACAGAATGCTCCAACTTTTCATTATAAGGCTCTGAAAATTTGGTTGTGATTCCAGTTTTTTATTTTAAGGGAAAAATAGCTATGTATAAGAAAATCTATGTTAAGGTAAATTTCCTTAAGGAAGTAAATTTTCCTTATTTGAGTAATAATAATATTTGCTTAAGTATATGGTGTTTGTGATTTTCAAAACAATAAGGAATGGAAAAGTCATAAGGAAAACCTTATTGACTCAACAATATCCCCCTTTTTGGAAAGCACTAAAATATTTTTGAAAAAGTATAAGGATTTTGGAAATTTTCATTAGACTATTTAAAACTTATCTCCCTTCGTTCATGGATAGAAGTGAATACAACTAACTCCCCCTTAGGCATTGAAACTCTAAGGATTGTATTCTGGGTTTCCAAAGTAGAGTTTTCATTATTGTAAGAATGAAACAAAACGTAGTGGGAAACTCCACCTTTCCTTAAGGATATTTTTCTTAGAAATTTTTCTTTTCTTCTCCTCAGGAATAGTTCTTTTTTCTTCCCCCCCCCTTTGTGATTTTCAAAAATAATTAAAGGGAATGGAAAACAAATTATGCTACCTGAAACATTAGTATATAACAAGATACAAACCGAAGAGATAATCATTTCATTAGAGTTGGGGGAAAAATACAAGGAAAGAAAACTACAACAAAAGTTCTGAGTGGGTTCATTTGTCTTCCTTTTCCTTTGGAATAAGCTGCTTCAACAAGGTTTGAGTTTCTTCAGGTCTCTTTGGTCTTCCTCTCGTTGCCTCTCCAAGGCTTTTACCTTTTCTTCTTGAGCTTTTAACAGCTGTACTTGAGCCTCCAAGGCTTCTTTTTGCAAATTCAACAACTCATCCTGCTTCTCCATCCTCTGCTGAAAATCAATCCGGAAATCTCTTTCAGATTTCCAATTCTGAGATACTGAGTTAAGATTGCCATTCAGATCCCTGACCTATTGATTCTGGACATTTTGTTCTTGGGTCAACTTCTCAGAAATTTCATTAACCTTTTTGTCCTCCATTTCAAAAGCACTTTGAACTTCAGCCTAAAAATTTTCAAAGTGTACTAAATCTTCGTCCACTCTCTTAGACCACTTGGTTACTTTACTACAAGATTTTCTATGCACATCATAATCGATCAGAAAACTTTTCTGTTTGGATTCCAACTTCACTAACTTATCCATTACCATGGATAAAGAATCCGATTTTTGATTCATAGATTGTTGCAGCAACTGGCATCTAGAATCTATAGTTGGAAGAATCGGTATTGTGTCCCCCAGCTTTCCCAGAGATTAAACCACAAAATCATGCCCATGGGATGATGATTCCGAATCCGAGACTTCTTTTTGAGATTCCTCTTTTTCAACTGGCATCAGCTTCCTTCTAGAGGTACCACCAACCTCTTTATTTCTAATGATATCCTTAATAGGTGTCTCCATTAAATTTTGCTTGCCTTTATCAGATTTCAGAATGGACTGCACATTTAGAGAAACATTCTCAGATTCTGAAACTTGAACAATATGATCTTCATCTAGTTGTTGTATTTCTTGTCCTTCTTCAAGATAGTTCCTTTGATAGGATTATTCTTCATCAAACAGCTCATTCTCTTCTTCTTCCTCTTGGAGTTGCTTGCGAACTTCCTCATCTCCATTCCTTGGAGATACTATTTTTCCAGATTCGACCTTATAATTCTGAAATTTTTTGATCAAGGTATCTAGATCTTCACACTCCTCCTCCTCTTCTTCTTCCTCTACTTGTTCTACTTCTTCCTCAACTGCTTCAGCAACCTCTTTCTCAGCTTGTACTGCAGTTTATTTACCCTTGTTCTTTTCCGGAGTGAAAAAATTTTTCGCTGGTGTTTCTGGTAAAGAAGGTTCGACTCCGAAAGTTTCCGGAACTGGAAGCCTTTCAGAAGCCAACTCCGTACCTTTTAGCAACGATTGTACTAGTTCAGCTTCAGTCATCTTCTTCCTCAACTTATTTTCCTTCGTTTGTCTTTCCAACTCCTCAGCAGCCTTTTCTTTTAAAGCCTTAGCCTCAGCAGGGTCGAGTCCGAATTGAGGATCCCCTTTCTTCCTCATTTCCTTATCTTTCCTCCATTTTGCTGCTACTTCATCTGTATAGATTTTCTGCTTCTTCGGTTTGGGTGGTGTAGATTCAGTTTCCTTCGGCTGAGGAAATTCTTCATCAGTAACTACTTCCTTAGACTTTATCTTCTTCCTTTGGTTTTTTAAAGGATCTGAAGATTGTGTTTCTTTTTCAGCTGCTTCAAATTCTTCCACAGACAGGGGGTAAAATTCTCCGGATTCACTAGAAAATCCCATCTTCATTCTCTTAAGCGTATCATCACTGACAAGCATGAGCTTGCAATTCTGGATCTTTTATTTGCAGGTAACTTTGAAAGATTCTAAGCATCGAACAATCAACATTGATAATAAGGCTGGATACATTATAATCTGAGCTCTCAGATTTCCTTCTTTGATATTCTTGATCGTAACCAAGACATGCCTTATCAGATTTATCTTTCTTAGATTTACCAAAAAATCTAAGACATAGATATCACTCTTCTTCATATTGTCTCTATCTCCTCTTCTCTGAACCAGAAAACCTTGCACCCATAGCTGAAGTACTCTATTATTCGAAGCGAGCCGAGCAATCTTTGTAGTTGAATCATCTTTATGCCCAAGACACTGCAGTGCTTTTTCCTTAATGAAACTTCCTTCCACATCCAGAAGTTTATGAGAGCAAAATTCAGCTTCTCCCTCATATGCTATACCAACCAGGGTTGCTGCCTTAGTGTAATAAAGTTTATAAGTCTTTCCATAAGACTTAAAAGAAAATTTTTCTCTGCCATATTCCACTAGGAAGGAAACAGACTCATAAAATTCTATCAATAAGTCAGTGTAAATTGGATCATGTTTATCTGACTTGGCTATGCAGACATCTTCCCATCCATTTAGTCAAATATTTTTTGAAATAATAGAATCAAGCTTATAAAAATCGGGATGAACTAACCTTTCTCTGTAAACTAACCACTTTGAAATTGGTTTCGTAGTTGATGTATCTTGTGAAGTTGCTTCAATAGACATTAGGAGTGAAGTAAACTGTAGGATTCAGATCAGAATCACAAGGTTCGGAACCGGCCTTAAGAGGAGCAGCAGGGCTTCGAGACTCAAAAGCTTGAAAACCGATGTGGGACGAGTCTCGGGACCCCCTTTTTATAGGCAAAGAGAATGACTGTTGGTCTTCCAATGGTCATCCAATGGTTGAAAAAACTTTGATCTGATCTGACGGTTGAGAATAACCCCGCAAATAAAATGACTCCGATCTTTTGAGGTTTTTAAAAAAAATATTCAGAAGTGAGGCAAAACTAGAATTCGAACTAAACAATAAAGATACCAGTAAGCAGAGTTTTATTATAAAACTAGATTGGGAAATCATAACTTACGGATTGATAAGAAATATTATTTGAAATTGGTAATATTCTTCCCAAAAAAAACTTATTATGAAAAGTATAGTAAAAAAACGTTACGAAAACCCCAGTCCGAAAATCTTCGTTCTAAAAATTTTCAGTACGAGAATTTCATTCCAAAAGTTTTTAAATGTGGAAAAGAAAAAAAAAATTCCAATCCGGAAAATTTCAGTTCCGCAAATTTCCATTCCGGAAGTCTTAGTTCTGAAAAGTTTGAAAACAAACTTTAAAAAAATTTGTTATTCTAACAAACAAATGTACTCCCCCTATGAAAAAGAGTTTATTACTATAAGGAGAATTTTTCAACAAAACTTTAATTAAGAAGGATTACCTTACGGTTATCATCCCAAACTTCTGATTAATGTATTAAAATCTATCAGAAGGCAAAGATTTTGTGAAAATATCATCAAGTTGATCTTGTGTTCCGATAAATTGAAGAATGATATCTCCTTTAAGTGTGTGATCCCTAAGAAAGTGATGCCTAATATCTATGTGTTTTGAACGGGAGTGATATACAGGGTTCTTACTTAGGGCAATGGCACTTGTGTTATCACAAAAAATTTGAGTTTTGGTAAAACTCAAGCCATTGTCTGTGAGTGTGTGTTGCATCAACAACACTTGAGCACAACAACTTCCAGCTACTACATATTCAGCTTCAGTAGTGGAGAGTGCTACAGAATGTTGCTTCTTGCAGGACCAAGAAACTAGTGAATCTCCTAAGAAATGACAAGTTCCGGATGTACTTTTTCTATCCATTCTACATCCACCAATTTCAGAATCAGAAAATCTTTTTAGAACAAAATCATTTCCAGCAGAATAAAATAATCCTAGATCCATGGTTACCTTAAGGTAGAAAAAAATTCTTTTTACTTCCTTTAAGTGAGATTCCTTAGGATAGGATTGATATCTTGCACATAAGAATACTGAAAACATTAAGTCTGATCGACTAGCTGTTAAGTAAAGTAAACTTCCTATCATACCTCTAAAAGATGATTGATCTACTGGTTTACCAGTTTCATCAAGATCTAAAGAATTTGAGGTACCAATGGGAGTACTTATACTCTTAGTATTGTCATAACCATACATTTTAAGAAGATCTTTAATATACTTATGTTGAGATATGTAGGTTCCTTCTGGTTTTTGAGAAATTTGAAAACCAAGGAAAAAATTTAGCTCACCCATCATACTCATTTCAAACTCAGATTTCATTAGACTTGCAAAAGAGTGGGTCAAAGATTGCTGAGTTGAACCAAATACGATGTCATCAACATAAATTTGAACAATCAAAACATTTTTCTTATCTTTCTTTATAAAAAGAGTTGGATCTGCATTTCCCTTAACATAGTTATTTTGAAGAAAAAATCCAGTGAGTCTATCATACCATGCTCGTGGGGCTTGTTTAAGGCCATACAAAGCATTTGTAAGTCTAAAAACATGATCAGGATGTTTTGTATCTTCAAATCCAGGAGGTTGTTCAACAAAGAGTTCCTCTTTAACATAACCATTAAGAAAAGCACATTTCATATCCATTTGGAAAAGATTGAAATTCAATAATGCTGCAAAGGCAAGTAGAATACGGATAGATTCAAGTCTAGCTACTGCAGCATAGGTTTCTTCATAGTCTATTCCCTATTGCTGATTATAACCTTTAGCAAAAAGTCTAGCTTTATTTCTTACTATGACTCCATTTTCATCACATTTATTTATGAAGACCCATTTTACTCCAATAACAGAAGTTTCCTTAGGTCTTTCAACCAAGGTCCAGACTTTATTCCTTTCAAATTCATTTAGTTCATCTTGCATGACTTTGATCCAATCATCATCACCTAAAGCTTCATCAGTTCTTTTTTGTTCTAATTGGGAAAGAAATGCTATATTTTCTACTTCATTTCTTAAGGAACTTCTAGTCCATACAGGTTTATTTGCATCACCAATTATACTATCACTTGGATGATTCTTAAAAAACATCTGATTTGGGTTTTGTAAAACCTGTTCATCAACATAGGGTCGAAAGTCTTCTGGAGTAAATGTTTCAGAAACATCTTCTAGAACATTATCCTTATCAGAAGGTTCTTCTATCAAAGGTTGAGGTGGTTTAAAAACAAAAGGATCTGACTCATCAAATTTCACATGCACTGTTTCTTCAACAGTACAAGTATTTTTATTAAAAACTCTATAAGCCTTAGAGGTTGTGGAATATCCTAAAAAAATCCCTTCATCAGATTTTGGTGCGAATTTATGTAGGTTATCTTTAGTATTCAAAATAAATACCTTGCAACCAAAACCCTTGAAGTAGGAAAGTCTTGGTTTTCTACCATTCCATAACTCATAAGGTGTTTTATTAAGAAAAGGTCTAATCAAAACTCGATTTATAGTATAGCAAGCAGTACTTACAGCTTCAGCCCATAAATTTCTAGCAATAGAATATTCACTCAACATGGTTCTAGTTATCTCTTGAAGAATTCTATTTCTTATTTCAACTACACCATTCTATTGAGGAGTTCTAGGTGCTGAAATATTGTGAGTAATACCATTCTTACTACAAAAAGTTTCAAAATCAGAATTTTGAAATTCTCCTCCATGATCACTGTGAATAGTTTTCAATGTAAGGTTTTTCTCATTTTTAACTTGATCTCTAAAACTTTTGAAATATGAAAAATCTTCAGACTTCTTTGCTTGAAAATAGACCCAAGTAAACCTAGTTTAATCATCAACTAGAACAAACACATAGTATTTTCCTCCAATACTTCCAGTTTGTGTTGGACCAAAAAGATCCATGTGCACTAACTGTAATGAATCAGTTGTTGAGACTTCACCGATTGATTTAAAACTAGATTTATGATTCTTGCCATATTGAAAAGGATCATAAACTTTAGAAGAATCAAATATAAGCTCCGGTAGATCCTTAACTAGTTTCTTCTTAGAGAGTTTACATAGGTTCCTAAGATTACAGTGACCTAGTCTTTTATGCCATAACTAGAAGTGATCTTCCATTGTACTTAGGCAAGGTAAATCTTGACTTCTGAGGTCTTCTATGTTCAGAGTGTAAACATTCTCTTGCCTCTTGGCTGAGAGAATAAATTCTTCCTTGGAATTGTGAACTAAACACTTATCATTCCTAAAATTCACAAGGTAACCTTCATCACATAACTGACTTATGCTAATGAGGTTATGCTTAAGACCTTTAACAAAAAGAAGATTTGAAATCAAGGTTTTACCAAGAAGAACAATATTACCAATACCAACAATCTCACTCTTAGAATTATCTCCCAAAGTTACATTTCCTCCTTTTGTTTTGATAGTCTCTTCAAAATAGCTTTTGTTACCATTCATGTGTCTGGAACATCCACTATCCATGTACCATGTATTGTTGCTCGTACTTTCTTTATTTTCCTGAAATCAAGAAGAAAATTAGACTTTCGGAATCCAAACATGTTTGGATCCGAGATTTCCAGATAATAAAATTTTAGGAACCCACATATTCTTAGAAAATTAAGCTTTGTGAAATCCTAAATATTGGGTTTTGTTTAAGGAACAATTCTTTGCCCAGTGACCACCACATTGACACTTGGTACAAAATGGGGCACTTTGAGGAACAAAATAATTGTTACTAAAAATTGGTTTTGCATGGGTATAACCAAATCCTGATTTGTTTCTTAAAGGTCGTATTTGGGAATACATTTTATCAAAATTTTCTTTACCATGGGTAAAGTTTGATAAACACTTCTTTAAGGAAAAAATTTCGGACTTGAGTTTTACAACCAAGTTTTTATCCTCAAAATCATTAGTTTTATAACTAGATCTAGGCTCAAAGACATTTTTATTAGAAATTTCTTTTTCTAATTCTTTAGAAAGTTTGTTCTTCTCAGAACATACTTCCTCAAGATTTTTTGAAATACTTTCAAAATCAGCATTTTTCTTATCAATATCTTTAGAAATATCTTATATCTCTTTTGTAAGAATAGAATTCCTAGAGTTTTCCTTATCAAGTTTTTTATTGAGTCTGGAATTCTCAATTTCAAGAAGTTCAGCAAACCTAGAGACTTCTTCATAAGTAGGTAAAGTATTTTCTTCATCAGAAGATGATTCTTCATCAGAAGAATTATAATACTTACTATTATTAGAATTTAAAGAAACATTGGTCACTGATTCATCATTTCGTACCTTAGCCAAAAAACAATGATTTTCAATAGGTAATCTGGCCATAAGACCAAGATTCTCTTGTCCTGAAGATTCATAATCAGAAGATTCATCTGAAGAGTCACCACCACTGGCACTCCAGGTGTCATTGGCTTTCAAAACATTCTTAGCTATGGCTTTGTAATACTTCTTTCTTTTCCTGTCTGAATGTCTTTCTTTCCTTTCTTTCTTTTTGAGCATAGGGAAATCTGGTCTTATATTTCCAGCTCTCTTGCATTAATAACAAGTAACTTCTCCATATTTTCTATCTTTCCTTTCCTTTTTCTTATACTTTTATTGGAAATTTTTCTGGCCATCTATCTTGTTCATCCTTCGAGCAAGATTTGCTAGTTCATTTTCCGAGACTTCACTCTCACTAGATACGGATTGGAAAATAACTTTCTTAGACTTGGATCTGGTTACCCTCTCAAGAGTCTTAGCATTCATCTGATTTGATGTTGTAGTAAAAGCAATAGTACCATTTCCATTCTTCTTCTTGATATTTTCTGCATCTCTCTTCATTCTGGTTTCATGTTGTATAAGAGTTCCAAAAAGCTCATCAAGAGAGATCTGAGTTACCTTCCTGTTTTCATCTATAGATTTTCTCTTGGATTCCCACTAATTGGGCATAATATCAATTATTTTATCCACAAGAGATTCATCATATAAACCTTTCTCTCCCATAGATTGTAGGTTGTTGACTATAGTCATGAATCTCTGTTGCACTTTACAGATTGGTTCACCATAAGGAAAATTGAAGCCATGATATTCAGCTCTATGCATATCTCTTCTAGTCTCAATCACTTTAGAAGTCCCAAAGTGTGTAACCTCTAACTTCTTCCAGATACAGTTAGCTGCTTCACAAGAGGAAATTTGGCTATATATGTTTCTAGTCATTGAACACAGTAGAGTATTGCGTACCTTATAGTTGAGTTGATATTCTTGCTTTTCCTGGTTAGTGAAAGTTCTAACTTCCTTGTCAGGAATTTTATAATCACCAGTAAGCATAACAAAATTGTCTACTCCAGTATTGATAACAAAATTCTTCATGCGATCTCTCGAGTATTCATAATCATTACCATCAAAGATTGGTGGTCTTGTAGGATTTAGATTATCAATCGAACCAAAATTAATTCCTATCATACTAGAACAACTTTTGGAACACAAATTTGTTAGTAACAAAAGTTTTGTAATAACAAAGTTTGGAATGAGAAAGTTCGGAATGGTAATGTTCGTAATAGTAAAGCTCGGAATGGTAAAGTGAGCCAGAAAAAACTTATTCGTAAGTATAAGTATTTCAGAAACCTCCTTTGATACCAATTGTAGGATCGAAATAATGATGTAGATGCTCAATTTACAAGATGGGGGGTGAATTGTAAACTTTAAAAATTCCTTTGGAACCTTTACAGTTAGATACGAATAACTATGTTTTCCTTAAGAAAAGGAAAGAACTAAGTTTAACAAAGTTAATACTAAGTAAATTCACAACACCTCTAATACCGAATGCAAACTTGGAAAGAGATTCCGAAAGTAGGTTCCGGAAATGTGGTTCCAGAAATTGAAACTTAATAAAATATTTCAATATGAGATTCTACCTTAAAGCGCATAGAATCTAAATGAAACATAGTACAAGTAAGGAAGTATAAGAAATTTTTACTTTCCTTATAATACAAAAATGCAGCGGAAATTAAACATGTATTTAAACTACAAGTAACATGATATAAGTCTTATAACCCAAATAGAAGGGTATCCAACAACCTTGGATAGAGGTCCTTTGATTTATACTTTCAAGAAAGTCTGTCTTACCCACACCAGGGTAAGCCCTCGATACGAAGATCGGAGTGTCTCTGTCTTGCTATCCCCGCAAGCCCTCAACTTCAAGGTAGTTGGAAACCTCTGTCTTCCTCAAAAATAAATCCCTTGAACTTCAAGGTAGTCGGTACCTCTGTCTTCCTATCCTCGGAAGTCCTCGAATGTAATCACCAACATTCGGAGTCGCACGAAGTTTTGAGAGTTAATAAGAGCCTCTATCTCTAGAAATCACTTCAAGCATGTAATCACATGAGTCGAAGATAAGTCATCTTTTCAGCACTGAGCTCTTTCAAATGAGCTCCTATTTATAGGAAAATTTCCAACGGTCAGCTCCTTCTTCCAACGGTCATATTTTCAATTGAAATTCGGAAGGACATGTACACGTGTAACTCAACCAACGGTTAATAAGAAACAGAATAGATGCCATCGTTTTATAACAAACTTTGTATAACTGAATGTACGACATCGTTTTAGAATGAAGCATACGTAAGTAAAGGCTAATTAATAGTTTGGAGTGTAAGAAAGTCAAGGGTTCGGAGTCTAATCAAAATGAAGTTTGGAGTCTATGTTAAGAAATATTCGGATTCTATTTTATAGGAAATCAGAGTCTCGTTTCATCAGAGATCGGATTCTAAATCTGTAGAGTTCAGAGTCGAACTGTTTAAAAGTTCGGAGTCAAACTTCTTAAGAGTTCGGAGTCGAACTTCTTAAGAGTTCGGAGTAGAACTTCTTAAGAGTTCGGAGTCGAACTTCTTAAGAGTTCGGAGTTGAACTTCTTAAGAGTTCGGAGTCGAACTTCTTAAGGGTTCGGAGTCGAACTTCTTAAGGGTTCGGAGTCGAACTTCTTAAGAGTTCGAATTAGAACTGATTCAGTGTTTGGATTCCAGAATTCGAATTAAAACTATATTACAGATCAGATCCATGATTCGGATCCTAAAGACAGAATTCTCCAACTTTTTGTTATAAGGCTCCGAAAATTTGGTTGCGATTCCGGTTTTTGATCTTAAGGGAAAAAATGGCTATGTATAAGTAAATCTATGTTAAGGTAAATTTCCTTAAGGAAGTATATTTTCCTTATTTGAGTAATAATAATATTTGATTAAGTATAAGGTGTTTGTGATTTTCAAAACAAGAAGGAATGGAAAAGTCATAAGGAAAACCTTATTGACTCAACACCTAGTTTGTTATATTTATTACTAAAGGTATTCAACATATTCTTCTTCTAAGGATTCATTGTGATGGAGTTGTTTTCAGTTGGGGAGTGATTGGGGAATTGTTTTTGATAAAAAATGATACTCTATAAATTGATCTATGGATTTTTCTTGTAGTCGTTGTTTTTGGGAATTTTCATATTTTCCTTGTGGTGTGCATCATGATAAAAACACTTTATTTTAGATAGGGAATCCCTCGTTTCTCTTTATTATGTATCATGCAAGAGGTATTTTCTATTTTTTATCATTGTGAATATATTTTACACAATATTAATAAATATAAAGAATAAATAAATTGAAATTAATGGGTAATGGGGAATTGAATCATATGGTTTTAAAATTTTGATATTATTATTGTTTATATGATTATTGTATAGTATAAATTTGGTAATAAAAATGGTTGGAGTAGGGGGCTTTGTCTACACAATAGTTGATGTGTTGTGGAAACCATTTTTCTTTGATTTTTTGGTATCTCTATAAAATATAAATTTATTAACCACTTATATATTGAAAAAAATAGGTTCTCCAGGTTTATATATTATTATAAAATGACCAAAATAAATAAGGATTATGTGATAAAAAATCCATTGATATTTTTAAGAATGTTATGTGATGTGATTATTTTTCGACCATGATATGGGACGATGTGGGGAAGATGTTTATTAAGATGTGACCTTTCTATGGAGATGTGTGGGGATAATTTTTCTTGATATGTGACTATTCTATGGGTTTGGAATGTGTGGTGGTTATTTATGCATTTCATATAGTTGAGAAAGGGGTGGTGATACAAGACTAATTGGCTTGCTGAGGAGGATGTGTTGTTTATTTGTTTTTTTGTTTGATGTGTGGCATTGTTAATAATTCCAGAGTAGTATCAAAATTGAATGATGTTGTCTCTCTAAATGGAAAATGGTAGTTTGGTTAGTGAAATATGATGGCTAATAAATTAATTGAAAATCAGAAGTGCGATTAAACATGTTTATTGTTTAATAATGAAACTAATTGGATAAGAAATGGAAGTAGTTTTTAATTATGATATATGGATTATTGATTGTGTGAATTTGTTCATTAAGTGGTTCCAATGAAGGTGGACGTTTTGTGGGATGGATATTTACTTGTTATTCAACTGAAGGATGGGATTGTGGATGTATATCATATATAAATTGTATGTTCCTTTTGAATTTGTATACGCACCCCACCCACGTTAAACATCATGTGCTGACACCCATATTGTTATATGGGGTTTCTTTTTCCAAACATCATTTTGATGAGGATGGATTGATGGATACCCACTCATTCCTTTCCTCTCTTATAGGTGTGTTAATTCACATGTTTTGTTGTATTGAGTTCAGATAGTGTATATGTGATGGCCCAGTTATCTTTAGATGAGATGTACAGTGATGGTTGTGCTATGGGGAGGTCAGATATGTTGAGATGACTTATAGAGGGGGTCAGTCATGGATGTATGTGTGTGTTAGTTTTATTTTATTTATGTTCAAAATAACCTACTACTCTATTTATGGCCATGCTCTGATAACCCAGGTGTCTTCCTATGAGATCTGACTTTATAGCATTGGTGTCTTCAGATGATATATAGTGTAATTTCCATGCTGCGGGGGTAGTGAGATGTTATGTTATATATATGTTATGGTAGCTCTGAAACATACAACATTGGGATGTGAGGGAGGAATCCTAGTGGAAATTAGTGTGAGGGTAACCTTTAATTGATATGATTTTTATCATTTTATAATACATGGAAATTTTATATAGTGATTGTGCAATTATTTGGATGGGTTTTTCTAGTTGTCTAGTTTATGTACTATTTGGTTTTGATGTTTTCTCACAGGTGCATTAGTATGATTTATTCCCATGTGAATGAGAAAATTTTTTTTTCATACTAATTATACTTTCATGACCACTCAATTTATATAAAGTGAGATTCAGGTTATCTAGAGGAATATATGGATAATGATGGAAATTACTAGCACAGAACCGAAGAAAGTTGATGTGTTGTTTCTTTTGTTTATTTTTGGTATTAACATTGGATACTTTTATCTATATCTATCCACCTAATACATTCATAGTGGGATAATATTTTATTCTTTTTATATTATTTCAATGATTTTCATGTGGTTGGAAAATTATTTCACATGATATTGTTGTTATATAGAAGATAATGCATTAATTTTAAGATAGATTTATACCCATGGTTCTAGTCTCCACCCTAGGGACTACTGGAGGATGGTGTTAGGGTTTTTTTATACATATCATTTCATTATGACATCTTTTTTGGTCGAGTATTGTGATAGAGTACTATTAGAGATTACGGTTTAGAGATAAGAAGAAGTTTGGAGTTCAAATCCATGAGATTTGTATTTTTTGTATAGAAACAATGCCAGTTGAACTTGGAATGTGACATATTCTAGGTATACTGGTAATGAAACTAGATTTTAAGGCCCCATGATCTATTGGATGGACTCTGATCTTACTAATAAACTATTTGAGTATGAAATTTTTGTTGGGTAAATAACATGTAGAGGTACATGCATCATCATTACTTGAGTAAATTTTTGTGTTTGTGGTTCTAGGAAATCTGATATAAGTTTAAATAAATTAATAATATATTAATAAAAATATATAATATTGGTCTTATTAAATCTTAGTTTCCTTTATAAATATGGATTATGATCATCATCCACATGTTTCACAAGATGTGGTGGTTCAATAGGATGATCTGGTTCATCATAATAGTGTTGACCCTATTGAGGATGTTGATTAGTGGATGTGCTTTTTTATGCACATTTCTACATCAAGATCTTGGAATGTATGAGGGTAGTGTTTTTTATGCTGAGATAGAAGGAATGTTGGTGTATATAGAGATAATATTTAGTTTAATTTGAGCCCTGGAATATTATTTGGTCCATTGAGAATTTAGACAGATGTAGAGATATGTGTGTCAGTGGTGAACAATGTATCTTAGTGAGTGGAAGGCAATAGATGTTTCATGTGTTTACTTATAGAAAGAGTATTTGGTAGAATACCTTTTTTCAACCATGAAGGATGTGAAGTGGATGGAGTAGATATCCCTTAATCAGGAGATTATTTTAGTGTGGGAGATGCGGAACATGTAAAATGGATTATTTTGTTTTTCACTAGACCTTTTTCTAGATGAGGGGTCTTTTTTGAGATGCCTTGGGGAGGAACTCTTTCCTTCAACATTACATGAAGTTACTCCATTTAAATTGTAGATGAATTTTGGTGTTCAAGTGAAGATTGAGGTGATAGAGTGTATGAAATCATGAAGAGGTTTACAATTATTGGGAAGCCAACAATGTTTCTCAAGGAGTAGGGTTGTTAGTGTGAAGTCATTGGAACCATAGCCTTAATGGGTTTTACCCATAAGTAGCTGACCTCAATAACTTCCTTTTTTACTTCATTGGAAAATTTTTTCCCTATTCAACATGGGGACTTCAAGACTATGTGAATTTTTTATGGGGTTTATAGAAAGTTCTAAGACTACTTCACATTGGTTATCCAAGATAAGTTTAGTGCAGTCAATCAAGTTCACAATTAGACACAAATAAAACATTCTAATGACGCCATTATAGTATCCGAGGACGATATCATATCTTATACTGAGAGGGGATGGAATATGAACAAATAGACCTAAAGATGATCCTTTAGTTCAGGGAACTTGACCTAGGAATGGCCATAAAGCATACGACCAATAGAGAGGAAAACAATATGGGTGTATTCATTTTTAAGAAGTGGAGGCAACAACTCCAGAGGGGATATAGACCATTCAAGGTATGCTCAACATGTTTTGTAACCTTGTTTATAAATTCTTTTATTCGAGAGATTTTCACTCATTAGTTGGGATTTCTCTAGTCTATGCTATGGGAATGGATGTAGAGATACCTATTGTGCCACTAGTTCTGAATATGCCAATTAGATTTCATACCAAATTTTTTGATGTGTGACAGGGGTGAAAACTAATTATGGGGCCACATTAGTCCCAATGGGATATTATCATACTCCATATATAGTTATATAATGTCATTAGTGGTATCAACTTACTCATTTCTAACTGTGTTGTCATTGAATGCTTCTGTAAAATATTTTTTTTCTTGGATATGGATAGACAATATGTGGTTTTTGTTGGAGAAAAGGGTTGTTAGGTAGAATTTATAAGTGTGTAACTCATTATTTTTATTATTACCATGTTATAATTAGAAATAGTGGATGGTGGGATGGAGGAGTCTCTTTTTATTTTTAGGGATTTTGGGTACTTTTTTCCTAAGGATATTTTGAAAATATCCCCTCGATGTGATATTGAGTTTGGGATAGATTTTCAGCATGGTTCTTCTGTGATATTGAATGCTTCTTATTAGAAATAACTCCATGAGTTGTGAGACATTATGATTTAGATAGATGATATTATGTATATAGGATTCATCTATCCTAGTGTGTCATTTTGGGTTGCATAGGTGTTGTTTTATAGGAAATAATATGGTAGTATATGATTGTGTATATACCATAGAAGATTAAAAAAGTGATGATCAAGAATCATTACTCTCTTTTAAGGATAAAATATATTTTTGACTAGCTAATATGGATATTTTTGTATTTTAAAATCGATCTATGACTAGGATATCAATAGTTGATGGTAAATAAGGGGCATATAATAAGGACATCCTTCATATGTAAGTATGGGAACTATATGTTGGATCGCTAATACAAATTGTGGGATTGAAAATAATGATACAGACACTCAATATACCAGTGGGGGGGGTGAATTGTATCTTTTTAAAAAAATACTTTGGTACTTTTACAATTTATATAAACCTTTCTATTGTTTAATAAATTCAAACAAGGTAAATTCACAAAACCTCTCGGTTCTACAAACTTGCTAGATTCCAGAAATGTGGTTTTGGAAATGAAACTAGTCCTTCAAACTTACTAGATTCTGGAAATACGGTTCTGGAAAATAAAATTAAATAAAGTTTAGAAGATCATAGATTCTACCATAAATCATATAAAATATTACTTAATTTGAGTAAAAGTACAAGAAATTATATGATAGTTATACTTTTCTTATTAATCAAATTTTTGTGGAAAACAAACTTGAAAAAATCACAAGTAACAAGTATGAAATATTTTAACCCCAAGAGAAGGGTATCCAATCACCTTGGATAAAGGTCACATGATTTATAGTTTCAAGAATGTCATTCTTACCCACACTAGGGTAATCCCTCAAAAAGAATATCGGAGTCTATATTACTATTCCTGCAAGCCCTCGAACTTCAAGATAGTTAGAACATATGTCTTCCAATCCCCAGAATCCCTCAAACTTTATGGTAGTCGGAACCTATGTCTTTATATCCCTAGAAGCCCTCGAATGTTCTCAATAATATTCGGAGTCACACAATTCAATCCAAACAATATGTTCGGTATTAACAAAGCATGAGAGTCTCTCTCTAGAAATCACTTTAGGAGCATGTAATCTATAGAGTCATAGAATATTCAATGTTCATGTGTTCGTTCAAATTAACTCTTATTTATACGTCCATATCCAATAGTCAGCTCCCTCATCTAATGGTCATATTTTACCTTGAACCTCCGAGGGACCTGTATACGTGTCACTCAAACAACGGTTAGTTAGAAACATAATACATGACATCATTTCATAACTATAACATGAGTTCGTAAAATATGGTTTCTCAACCAAATATTATTTTCTGGAGTCTATGGAAAATAAATTTCACAGTCTAAATGTGTTCGGATTTTATATTGCATGAATATTCAGATTCTATTTTTCAATGAATTCATAATAAAAATTCTATAGATTTCAGAGTCTGCATTCTAAGGAATTCGGAGTCTCAATTCTAAGGAATTCAGAACCGGAATTCTAAGGAATTCGGAACCTGCATTCTGAGGAATTTGGAACCTCAATTATGAGGAATTTGGAACCTTAATTCTAAGGAATTCAGAAACCGAATTCTAGGGAATTCGGAACCCGAATTATGTGGAATTAAAAACCTGAATTATAAGGAATTCAAAACACAAATTATAATAATTTTGCGCCTGAAATCTAAATAATTTATATTCTGACTTCTAAGGAATTCGGAGTCTGAATTTCATAGATTTTGGAGTCTAAATTTCAGAGAATTTAGAGTCTGAATTTCAGAGCATTTAGAGTCTGAATTTTAGAGAATTCAGAGTCTAACTTTCAGAGAATTCGGACTCTAAATTTCATAGAATTAAGAGTCTGAATTTTAGAGAATTTAGAGTCACGATTTTAGAGAACAAGGAGTTTGAATTTCAGATAATTCAGAGTTTGAATTTCTGATAATTCAGATTCTGAATTTCATAGAATTCAGATTATAAAATTCAGAGAATTTGGAGTCTTAATTTCAGAGAATTCAGAACCTGAATTCATATCCTGAAAATAGAATACTATATGTCTAAGTATTTATAGAGATCCAAGGTTTTAGATTTGAAACCGAATTTTACACATAGGAATTAAAAGAGTTCGTTTTAGATAAACTGAAACATTATCAATGAAAAACAAGGTAAGGATAAATATTCCTTAGGGAAGAATTTTTTTTCTTATTAAGGAAAGTACAATTTAACATAATATAGGGTGTTTGTGGTTTTCAAAACATGAGTGAATGGAAAAGTCACAAGGAAACCTTATTGACTCAACAATATCCCCCTTTTTGGAAAGCACAAACATCTTTACGAAAAAGAACATAATGACTTAGAAATTTTATGCACTTGTAAATAAAAACATATCTCCCATTACTTATGGATAAAAGTGAATATGACTAACTCCCCCTTAGGCTTTGAAATAACTAGGGATCATATTCTGAGTTTCCTTAATGATATTTTTCATTTTATTGCCTACAAAAATATACATGATGAAAACTCCCTCTAAAATGAACACCCACTTATATAGGGAAATTTCTTCTTTACTAAGTATTATTTTTGGTCATTCCTTTCTCCCCCTTTGTGATTTTCAAAAATGAATAATGGAAGTGAAAAAGAAATTTGGTACCTAAAAAATTAGTTCTAAGAATCCAAGAAATAAGAAGTGCATAAAGAATTTCCTTGAAATTGAATGAATTCCTACAATTAGAAAATACAACAAAAAATCATATTTGAAAAATATTATCCTTCCTTCTCATTATGAATCAGATTTTTCACTATGGTTTTCAACTTCTTAAGCTCTTTATGATCCTCTTCTGAACGCTTTAAAAATTGATACTGATCTTCTATTTTCTTCTCTAAGGCTTTGATTTTCTCTTCTTTAGCCTTAAGATATTCTGCTCGAGCCTACAGATCTTATTATTGCATCACAAGCTTCTCGTCTATCTCAATTCTGAGATCTCTTTCCATCTTCAAACTCTGAGAATCTGAATTTAGTTTCCATTCAGATCCTTAACTTCTTGCTTCTGAGAAGTCTGTTTAAGAGCCACATTTTCTTCAAAACTTTTAGTGAGATCCTTGATCTTCACATATTCGGTGTCAAAATCACCATTGACACTATCATGAAATTCATCAAAGATTATCATCTCTTCTATTGTTTTCCTTGACCAACTTCTCATCTTCTTAGAAGATCTTTTATGAGCCTCTTAACTAATGAGAAAAGTTGTGAAGCCTTCCTTGAGTTTGACACACTTATCCATCACCATGGGTACTGAATCTGATTTTTGATTTAATTAATGTTGAATCATCTGGAATCTCGATTCTATACTAAGAAATATTGGAATAGTCCCAAGAAGCCTTTTCAAAGTCTGAACTACAAAGTCATGTCCAAAGAGGACGATTCTGAGTCTGAGATTTTGGTTTGTGATGGTTCCATTTCTAATTCAATGACCTTCTTCTTTGATGAACCACAAAATTCTTTCTTCTTTACCATAATTTTTCTATGTGTGTCCACATCCACCTATTTTCTCTTGTAATCCTTCGGAATGACTTCTTCATGATCAAGAGATTCATGTTCACTATCTGATAGCTGAACAATTTTGTCTTCATTAACTTCTTCCTTCTCAGCACTTTCCTCGAAATCTTCTAGGTGAATAAAATCTTTATTGATTATTTATTTCATAGATAGTTTATATACATCATCTTCTCCATTATCTTCATCCTTCCCAGGAGTAGAATGATTTGACGATTCAGCTTGATAGGTTCAGAAGGTATTTCCTTCTCATGATGTTCATCTACCTACTTTAACATGTCTTCAATGTCACCACTTCTTTCTTCTTCTTCTTATTATACTTCTTCTTCTTGATGTTTTTCCAGAATTACAAACATCTTTCCTGGAGTGTTAGGAAGTGATTCATGAAGAAATGTCTCTGGTACCTGAACTTGTTCAAAATATTTATCGGTTTCCTTGAGAAGGGATTAGACTGTATCATCTTTCGACATCTTCATCTTCTTTTGCTTCTTCTCTCTCTATTGCTTCTCAAGATCTTCCACAACCTTTTCATTCAAAGACTTTTCCTTAGCAGGATCCGAACCAAAACTAGGCTCCCCTGCTTTCTTGTTCTTCTTATCTTCTCCTCACTTTGCAACCACTTCATCAGTATACTTATTTTTTTTAGTCATTGGTGGTGCTGACAAACTTTCCTTAGCCACCGGGGTTTTTGCTTTCTATTTTGTCTCCGTAACTTTCCTCTTCCTTCCACCCTTCTTATATGTCTTAGCTACTTCATGTTTCTTTGTTAAGGATTAAAATTTCTTTTATGATAGATTATAAAATTCTCCAGATTGACTATTAAAGAAAATATTCATCCTCCAAAGAGTATCATCACTTATCAGCATCACCATAGAGTTCCTCGGCTTGGAACTGCAAGCAATCTTGATGGACTGAAGAAAAAGAACAATAATGTTTGAATTAATGGCTCGATACATGATAATCTGAGACATCAAATTCCCATTATTGATATTTTCAATTATAACCCAGATAAACTTGACCAAGTTAATCTTTCTGAGGATCACCAAGAAATCCAATATATACAAATCACCCTTCTTTAGAGTATCCTTATCTCCTTTTCTTGGTATGACAAACCCTTGAACCCAAAATTCTAGAATCTGATGGTTTGTAGATAGATGTACTATCTTTGGAGTCTTAATCTCTAAAATACCAATGCAAGATAAAGATTTTTCTTTATCAAATTAACCTGATACATCAGGTAGTTAGTGAGTACGAAACTGAGCTTCCTCTTAATAAGGAATGCCAATCAGACTGTATGCCTTTCTATAAGAAAGAGAACATGTCTTCCCATAATTCTTGAAAGAGAATTTATCTCTTCCTTATGAAATGAAAAAACTTAGTGTCTCATAGAATTCAACTCGAATCATCAGATACACCGGATCCTATTTTTTCAGTTTCGATAGTCAAACATTCTCCCACCCATTCAGTATGATATTCTTAGAGATAATTGAATCATATTTTATAAAGAAATTCATATGAACAAACCTTTCTCTGTAAATTTTCCATTCAGAGATTTTCTTTATAGATGAAATTTCTTTTTGATATGAAGCTTCATCAGACATTTGGAACTAAGGAAACCATGAAGACCTGGAATGGATTTTAAAAACAGAGGCAGAGATTCATCACACGATGGCTTGAGTTTCGATGTGGGACAACCATTGTGGGGTCCTTTATGTAGGTAATCGAAGTGACGGTTCAGCTTTTCAGATTCATCCAACGGTTGAAAGCATCTTGAGAAGATCTGACGGTTGAGATGATAGTCGGGGAGGGATTTTGATAGAATCCGATCTTTTGAGGTTTTTGAAGAAAAACATTTGGATTTAAGGAAAAGTGAATCTGAAGATTTCAAAAACAAATGTAAATACTAGCAAGGAAAAAAATTATTACGAAGTCTTAGGAAGGGAAACAGAACTTTCAGATTTCCAAAAAGATTATTAGTAATGGGGAAAATGTTTCTTGAAAAATATAGATTCCAAAAATTTGGATTACGAAAACTTAAATACGGGGAAAAAAATTAGATTAAGAAAATAATATTACTAGGAAAAATACAATATTATGGAAATAAATGTGACTATACAAAAGTTTTAGATTACGGAAAAAAATTGACTATGAAAAATAAATTGAGTACAGAAAATTTTGATTTAGCTAACATGAAATTGTACCCCCCCTATGAAAAAAAGTTTGTTACTGTAAAGAGATAGGGTTCATTAAGTAATTAATATGGAATATTACCTTATGGTTATCATTCCTAACTTCTATTTAATGTATTAAAATCTATCGAATGGTAAAGATTTTGTAAAAATATCATTAAGTTGATCTGGCGTTCTGATAAATTGAAGAATGATATCTCCTCTAGCATTATCTCTGAAAGTTACTTTCCCTCCCTTCGTCTTGATAATATTTTCAAAGTAGTTTTTGTTACTAGTCAGGTGTCGAGAACATCCAGTATCCATGTACAATATATTGTTATTGGTACAATCTTTACTTTCTTGAAAACAAGAATTTTATAATTTTATAACCCAAACATTCTTGGACCTGGAAACTTCAGAAAAAAATATTTTCGGAATCCACATTTTCTTGGAAAAATAAGATTTATAAAAACCTAAAGACTGAGTTTTGATTATGGAACAATTTTTTTCCCAATTCCCACCACACTGAAACTTAGTGAAGAATGGGTCACTTTATGGAACAAAATAATAGTTACTAAAAACTGGTTTTGAAATAGTATATCCAAATCCAAAATTATTTCTTAGTGGTTGAATTTGGGAATTCATCTTTTCAAAATTTTCCTTTCCCCAGGTAAAATTTGAAATATACTTCCTCATGGGAAATATTTATGACTTCAGTCTAATAACTAAGTTCTTATCCTAAATAACATTAGTTTTAGCACTATTGTTTGGCTCTAAAAAAAAATTCCTAGAAATTACTTTTTCATGATCCTTATAAAATTTATCCTTCTCAGAATTAAATTACTCAAGGGTTTTCGAAATATTTTCAAAATCATAAATTTTCTAATCAAGATCATTAGAATTATTTGATATTTCATTACTAAGAAGAGAAATCCTTGAATTTTCCATATCAATATTTTTCTTGACTTTAGAATTTTCATTCTCATGGGGCATAGAAAACCTATAATGTCCTTTATAGGTAGGTATAATATTATCTTCATTAGAAAAATATTCCTCATTAGAAGATTCATAGTATTAACTATCACTATAATTAAAATTCAAGTATGCATTAGTTATAGATTCAGCATTTTGTACTTTTTCCATTAAACAGTGATTTTCACTAGGTAACTTGTCTTGTAAACCAAGATTCTTCTGATCATAAGATTCGTACTTTGAGGATTAATCAGAAGAGTCACCACCAATGGCACTCGAGGTGTCATTGGCATTCAAAAATTTCTTAGCCTTAGCCTTGTAGTATTTCATTCTATTCCTCTCAATAATTCTTTTCCTTTCTATCTTTTTTCTTAAGCATAGGATAATCTGGCCTTATATGCCCTGATCTTTTGCATTCATAACAAGTAGCTTCAGAGTCTTTCTTTTTTATTCTTTTATTTAGATTTAAAGTTATTCTATTCAACAATCTTGTTCTTCCTTCATGCAAGATTTTCTAACTCATTTTCTAACGATTCACTTCAACTAGATTTGGATTGAATAGAAACCTTCTTAGATTTAGATCTCATAACTCCCTCAGGAGTCTTGGATTTCATATAATTTTTAGTTGTTGTAAAAGCAGCACTGCCATTTCCATTCTTCTTTTTAATATTCACAGCATTTCTCTTTATTCTAGTGTCATGTTGAAGAAGAGTTCCAAAAAGTTATTCAAGATAAATCTGAGTAACTTTTCTATTTTCATCTATGGTTTTCCTCTTAGATTCCCACTCCTTAGGAATGATATCTATAATTATTTCCACAAGTGCCTCATAATCTAAACCATTCTCACCCATATATTGTAAACTATTGACAATGGTCATAAATCATTGTTGTACCTTACTTATGGGTTCCCCATAAGTAAATCTGAAACCATGATATTCAACTCTGAGCATGGCTCTTCTAGTTTCAATGACTTTTGAAATTCAATACTGAGTAAATTCAAGATTCTTCCAAATACTATTTTCTGCTTCACAAGATGAAATTTGGATATATATATTTCTTGTCATGGAATAAAGAAAATTATTTTCTACCTTAATGTTCAGCTGGTATTGCATATTTTCTGTATTAGTAAAGGTTCTATGTTCATTATCAAGAATATTATAATCACCAGTTAACATAATACAGTTTTCTACACATGTGTTTCTCACAGAGGTCTTCATTTTTTCACTCCAATAATCATAATAATTCCCATCAAATATTGGTTGTTTAGTAGGATTATGATTTTCAATCTATCCAAAATTTATTCCTACCATCTAGAAGAAAATATATTTCCACACAAACAATGTTAATAATAGAATTTTGTAAATAAGGATAAAAATTTCTAACTAAGATAAATATAGAACAATGAAAACTTGAGAAAAAAAACATATATGTGAATATAAGTATTTTAGAGACCTCCTCTGATACCAATTTATAGATCACTGATACCAATTTTGGGATCGATAATAATGATGTAGATTCTCAATATACTAGAGGTGGGTGAGTTTTATCTTATTAAAAATTTCTTTAAAACATTTAATGTTTAGATAAACCTTTCTATTTTTTAACAAAGTTAAACAAGGTAAATTCACAAATCCTATTAGTTCTACAAACGTTCTAGATTCTAGAAGTGCGGTTCCAGAAATGAAACTTGTTCTTCAGACTTACTAGATTATGAAAATATGGTTCCAGAAATTAAACTTAACAAATGTTTACAAGAAAAAACATTCTACCTTAAAGCATATAGAATCTTACTTAATCAGAGTACAAGTACAATGAATTTATAAGATAGTTATACTTTCCTTTTAAATCAAATTCAGCAGAAAACAAATTGAAACAATCCTACATAACATGTATGAAATCTTTTAACCCAAAGAGAAGGGTATCAAACAACCATGGATAAAGATCCCTTTCTCTATACTTTCAATAAATTCTATCTTACCCACACCTGGGTAAGCCATCAATAAGAATATCGCAGTCTATCTTGCTATTCCTACAAGCCCTCAAACATCAATGTAGTCGGCACCCCTATCTTCCTATCCTCGGAAGACCTCAAACATTAAGGTATTCAGCACCTTTGTCTTCCTTTCCCTAGAATACCTCTAACGTACTCAGGAACATTTGGTGTCACACGAAGAAATCTGAAAAATATATTCAATACACACATAGCATGAGAGTATCTCTCTAGAAATCACATCAGTAGCATGTAATCACTAGGGTTGTAGAATAGTCAATGTCATGAGTTCATTCAAATGAGCTCTAATTTATAGGTACACCTCCAACGATCGTCTCCCCCCTCCAATTTTCATATTTTCCCTTGAATCTCAGAGGTACCTATATACATGTCACTCAAACAATGGTCATTTATAAGAATAATACACGACATTGTTTCATAACTATACCATGAGTAAGAAAAATATTGTTACTCACCCAAATCTAATTTTCTCGATTCTAAGGAAAATAAAGTTCAGAGTCTAAAAATATTCGGATTCTATGTTGTATGAATATTTAGATTCAGTTTTTCAAGGAATTTGGAATCAGAATTTGATAGATTTCAGAGTCTGAATTCTAAAGAATTTAGAGTCTAAATTCAAAGGAATTCAGAACGTGAATTCTGAGGAATTCAGATCCTGGATTCTTAGGGAATTCAGAACATCAATTCTGAGGAATTTAGAACCTGAATTCTTAGAAATTTGGAACCTGAATTCTAAAGAATTAGGAACCTAGATTCTAAAGAATTCAGAACCTGAATTCTAAGGAATTCGGAGCCTAAATTTTTGAGAATTCGGAGTCTGAATTTCATTGAATTTAGAGTTTGAATTTCAGAGAATTCGGAGCCTGAATTTCATTGAATTCGGTGTCTGAATTTCCAAGAATTAAGAGTCTAAATTTCAGAAATCCGAAGTCAGAATTTTATAGAATTAATGTTCTTAATTTCAGATAATTCAGAGTCTGAATTTTAGAGAATTCGGAGTCCGAATTTCAAAGAATTCTGAGTCTGTATTTCAGAGAATTTGGAACCTGAAATCAGATCATGGAAACAGAATACTCTATGTCTAATTATTTATATAATTCCAGGGTTTTATATGTGAAACCAACTTTTATAGTTAGGAATAAAAGGAGTTAGTTTTATAGAAACTAAAACATGAATAGTCAAAAAAAGCTAAGGATAAATGTACTTGGGGAAGAAAAATTTTCCTTATTAGGAAAAATAAAGTTTCCCTTAAGATAGGGTGTTTGTGACTTTCAAAACATGAAGGAATGGAAAAGTCATAAGGTAACTGTATTGACTCAACACTACATGTATTTGGTAATACCATTGGGTGTCATGAAAACATTATATGTTTTATGAGTCTCCTAACCTCTTTGTTCCATGAATTATTAGACTAGTTATTCATCTTTCCCATAAAAAACATATTGATCTATTGAAGGTTATAGGGGGAGTATTCTAATCATCATAGAGCTTTCATGTAGGTTCTTTAACACCACATTCTATATTGGATGTTATACATGTGTTATTTATGGACATGAGGGGTTCATTTCATTAGGTATGTGGTGACTAAGTGGGGTGTGGAAGTAGACTCATCTATGTTTGATGGAATTTTTTCTTGAACAAAAACAATTATTATGGTGGATGTTGATAGCCTCCTTGGTCTTGTGGGTTATTACCGAAGTTTCATACTGAAATTCTAGTGTATTATGAAACCATTGATTGCATAGACTAGGAAGGAACATGATTTTATTTAGACATACCGTTATAAAGCAGCATTCTGACATCTGAATGGTGAGGTGGTTAGTTCTCCAGAGCTTCAGCTACTAAATGAGGTCATTCCTTTTGAGGTGTTATGAGACTCTTCCTTTATAGGGTTTGGATTCATCTTCATGTTGGAAAAATAAATTATTTATTGTGGTTCAATTTAGTTACATCACAGAGAGTGTACCTATTACTCCCATGATCAAGTTCTAGTATAGGTTGTGTATTCCTTGGATTGATGACATCATTATCTTACTGGGGAGACATTTTTGGTCTTCATGAACCAAAATATATTAAACAATTTATATTCTTAGTGTGAATTTATTCTAAAAAAATGGATGTATTTGGAGTTTTTTCTAGATTATGACTTAAAAGTCAAGTACACCTTCAAGGAAGGGAAATGTTGAGGTGGTGCTTTGGGATTGAAATCATGGTAGGATGTGGTCTAAAAGTATGTAGATTCTTGGAATGTGATGGAGGATTTGATATCCCTAAAAATCTATGATATGGCGGTTGATGGTGGAGGTTTCATTTTTAGTGGGAAATGTAGTCTTCTTTGATGCCGAAGTTTGGGGAGTCTAAGTGTGGACTCTCATAGGTAGAGATGATGTGCGGTCATGTTGGTGATGGTGATGCTCTAGAGGGATGGTTAGAGGATGGTCATCACTAAATATTGTTTCAAGGGAGGATATATGTCCAAGTGGTAATTCATGGGTGATTATTTAAAGAGTTTCACGGATCACCTTTGGAATTATAACACGGGGTATCCATGATTTACTATGTCTTGAGAATTTTGTTTTTTTGGACAGAGTTGAAATTGATAGTGGTGGATTTTGTGGCATAGTGTCTGGTTATATTGTAAATAAAGGCTGAGCATTGTGTTCCTTGATGTTTTCAATGAACCTTAGATATTATCATGTGGAAATGGGATGACATATTGATGGAATTCATCATCCAGTTACCCCAAGATCAAGGTGGTTGTGATGATGTCTGGGTAAATTGTAGACAACTCGATGAAATAAGCTCATTTTATAGTTATCTGTGAGTCAAGTATGATATATCTTTTGATGATGATGTATATTTTTTAGGTGGTGAGGTTTCATGGATTCAAATATACCATTGTTTCAGAAAAATATTCACATATTACCTCATAATTAGGAAGGGGATTACAACATGTTTTTGGCACACTATTATGCCTCAAAAATTCATTCTAATTTTAGATGAATAGATAGATTGAGTGGACCATCTAGACACTGTAGGATATGTTATAGGTGTGCATATTATACATTGGAGGATCATGGGAACACCAATTTCATTTGGATTATTTTTCTTATAAAAACATCCATCACTCATCCATTGGAATAGACACAATAAAGGCTTTTCATGGGAGATAGTTCCATTATATATTACATTGGATGGATTTTTGGGAAGCAACAATTCAACATCCTACTATGTTGTAGAACATTATAAAAAAGATCATTGTTTTTGTGAGAGTATGAAAGTAGTGTAATACCGGTATTATTATTATTCTGATCCTAGGAGGGGGATCGTGTAGTTTGAGGTTGGATACCATGTCTTCTTGAGAGTATATCCTTGATGTGATAAGTATAGGTTTAATAGGGGGAGTATAAATTTTCACAGGTTTTTAGCCCCTCTAAGGTGTTGGGAGTGAGATGGAAAAGTGACATGTTGGTTGGCGCATCCTCCATAGATAGATCAGATTCATGAAATATTTTATGTATCCTATATTTTTTGGTATATTGATGATGAAACTCATGTTATTTACTTAAAATATATTGATATAAAGGAACCATACAATTCTTGGAGAAGCTAGTGGAGACTCTGATCATTGAAAAAATATTCTATGTTGATGTAACAGCTACTTAGTTCATGTGTTTTGGAGGTGTGGGGCCCGGAGGAGATTACTTTAGAGGAGTAGATACATGAAAGTACCCAATACCAAGTGATGTTATGGGGTTTCTATTTTTTTTGTTTTTTGACTTGATGTTTGAGAATTTTTTATTAAAGAAGTCGTTTCCTTGATGTATGATTTGTGATAAAGCTTACGGAATATGTGAAGGGGAGGAATTGATTGTTAATCATGAAGAATTATAATTTTATATGATTGAAACTTTAAAGGAAATTCTACAATACCCAATGTTTATTATATATTGAAATGGAATATTGTATTCCATAATTTATTTTATATGTTAATGTAGTGTTTTCTATTTGTTGTAGTGGTTATTCGTTTGGGTTGTGTGGAGGTTGAGGTGGTTGTGGGGATGGATATGTTGTTGTGTGGAAAAGGAGGTGTATTGTATTTGATGGTAGATGATGTGGTTTTTTGACTAGTGAATGTTGTAAATGTGGTTTTATGGGCTATTTACGGGTGTTTTGGTTAGAAAGTTTAGCTGATTGTAGTATTTGTTGTTTAATGAGAAACATGAGTGGTATCTTAAAGGGTTGTTTTTGAGAACCCTTTATTTTTGATGGGTTTGGTTTTAAATCTCATGGATGAGAATCATTTGAGAGGTATTTTATGTAATTTGGGATTCCTTCCCATCTTATTACATTTCTATTTATTTATTTACAGTGTTCATGGAAGATGTTGTGAAGGGATTTATAGAGTTTGGCATTGTTGGAGTGCTGAAATAGATGAATTCAAGATGTCAAATAGATTCAATTAATGGGTTTATTGTTGACGACATATATAGTTGAATCATTTAACAGAAAATATGTAGGAAATGGGTGCATTTTATAAAATAAATTCAAATCCATAAATGAATTCTTGATTTTTAATTAAATCTATTTCATGGGATATAAATTTATATTGAAATAAAATATTTTGGGATTTAATAACTTATACTAGATTCAACACTTGTAATACAAATTCACTTCATAAATAGAATTCATTCCATGAAATGGGATGGTTATAAGTTATTATATCTCTTGTATGGATGATTTTTTCCCCACTAACCTGATTGATCCATCTCATTTTTAGAGAAACCCTAGGTTCCTTTGAGAGATTATATTTTCCATATTATCTTATTTCAATCTATGGGTTCTTTGTGGTTGTGTATTGAAAATTGAGGTATGTTCTCCTCCCATCCCCATGGTTTTATTTCTATTATTCTTCAGGGTTTTCACTTTAGTGTCTTGATTTTGGTTTTGGAAGAGTTTTTTGCTATGTTTTCGATAACCCTTGAATTATTGTAATCCATTCTATTGGGGTTTCATATGGTTGTTGTCTGTGGAAGTTTTCACCTTTCCTTTTGGTTCATAGAGAGATCAGATAGCTCATTTTGTGAGGATGGTTTTATAAATAGTTAGTTTGATTATTTTTTGTGATGTGTGATGTTGTCCTATATTATTGGGTATTATTAAATTTAAATTATGATGAAAATATAAATTAAAGGGATTGTTTGTTTAATTAAATATATTATCTAATAAATTAATCTAATATGATTAGTGTGGTAAAACGTAGTTGATGTTTAATAAGGAAACAAATGTATTTGATAATTGAATTTGAAGATAATTGTGAAATGTATCTTATGGATTGTGTGTTATTGTGAATTTAGTTGTGTTAGAGATAGTCGAATTGTTGTGAGTTCATTAGTGACTTTTTTGGACCTATAAGTTAATATTGTGTCTTTGGGTATTATATATAAATTTTATATTCCCTGTGATTTTCTATACACACCAACCTGAACCGAGCACCATATGGTGACACCCCTATATTAATATGGGGCTATGTTTCCCAACATCCTAGTTATGAAAATGGATCATTGGGCACCCAACCTTTCCCACTCTATTACATGAGTATAGATATGAAAATTCAATGATGGACATAGTTCCAATAATGCATTAGGTGATGGTTGTGGTTTATTTATGTGAGATGTGATTTTATAGTCATGTTTTTGCGTAGAGAGATGTGATGAGATGGATTATAGTGGGGGTAATTCATGGTATTAGGTGGTAGCATGGTTGACGTCTTTTGAGTTCACGATACATAGTTACTCTGGTTATGGTTGTGATGTGATATCCTAGGTGTTTTTTGGAAAGATATGATGTGATGAACAAAGTGACATCAAATGAGATGTGGTGCGATGGTTGTCCTATGGGGTGGTGAGATGTGATGTTATGTAGATGATATGGTATCACTAAGACCTATGATATTTGGGGTGTGAGAGTGGAATCCTAGTGGAAAATAAATGTGAGGTACCCTTTTACCGATATGACTATAATTAAGTTATTATAGATGGATAAATTATTTGGAAATAATGCCTTGGTGAGGATGTGTTTGGTTAGTTGAATAGTTTAGATACGGCTTGGTTATAATTTTTATTCATAGGTGAACTGGTATACTTCATTCACTTGTGCATGAGAGAAATTTTTTTTCTTACTCAGTATACTTGTTTTTTCACCTTAGGTATAAGAACATATTTTTACAACTCATGATGGTATATATGGATCCTCATGGACATTAGTAGCTCAAAGCATTGGATTTTATCTGCATTAAAAATTTAGTTTTCTTTTGAGTAATTACTTTTGATGAATTTATCAATACCTATTCAGTTTATACATGCACAATGGGATGGTTCTAGATTTCCTTTTATATTATTTCTGGGATTTTATTGTGTTTGGTACATCCTATCCCATGGTCTTGTTTTTATGTAGAGGGTATTTCATCCTATTTATGAGATTTTTGTACCCTATGTGATAGTCTCCAACACAGGTCTTACTGAAGGAAAGACTCAATGGTGGTAATATATGTACCTTCATCATAACATCTTTGGTTGGAGGGGTTGAAGAATTTTTTGAAAAGTGTCTGGTAGATGATCATTTCACAATTGTTCTTTTTTGCAACCAAATAATAGCGTAGGTTCGAAATCTGGGTTGATGGAATGAAAAAGATACGATACAGATTGTGTGCGATCGAGGATTATATCGGTGACCCAGAGTTCATAGTTTCGCATTATAGTGATGAGGCATGATGGTGGATGATTTTAGAGGGGATGAGTTTTATGAATCCAGCCACTAGCAATAGATCGGGTGTGGTGCACCCATCATATGACTTCCTTCTTGATATTTATGTTGAATCATATGAAAATAGAGGTTTGAGTTGAGCCTTGTAGAAAACCCACATTTTTGGGAAAAAACACATTACATAGCGTGTAGTAAATAGAAAATGAAGTTTTCTAATCCTCTAAATGTGGAGACATGGGTTTTTTGGGAATTAAATATCATATTCCTTGTGGGACCAATCACATACCACGTGACCCATGACTAGAAACTCGATGTGTACCCCTAGAGTTCATAGTATTGACATAAATAGTTATAAATGTATGACTAGAGTACATAGGTATGGCCTAACACTCAGGCACTTCCAGATAAATGTGTATTAATGGAGTACACATGCACAGACCAATACTCATACATAGCCTAGTTCTCAAGCATGAACAGCGTCTATGAGAATTGGTCAAAGTAATATGGTATGACTGAGATACACGATCAATCCTACAGAATATGTGACATTCCTTGAAAACACAACACATGATATGTAATTTTCATAGGAATGTTTTAGTCCCTTGTTCTCATCACTCTATAGAATTCATAGTAGGGAATGATCAATTGTGTTATCCTAATGAGGATTTGGTGAGGTATCGTTTCCTGAGTATAGGTTGTGATCCCCTCTATGAGATTAATTTTAGATAGAGTTAAAAAATCTTGTTTTGTGGAAAATGGATTGATCCTCTATCATCAAATATCTTTTACCCTAATGTGGGGTTTTAGGAATTCTAGTGATTAGTATACATGGGTGTAAAATAACCTACTTAGTGGGTTAATCTTGTTTGGGTTTCAGGAACCCCTCAAAGGACTTGGGTGAGATCTTCCTTCCATGTATCAAGATATTCAGAGTTCCAACGTGTGCTTCTTCATGGAAAGGCCCAAAGAGAATTAATTATTGGATGAGAAGCATAATTGATATCAGACTCTAGGAGTGAGTTCACTCAGATGGGAATTACCATGAAGGCTGTATAAGGATCCTAGATGAGTAGTGCAGTTGAGAAATGACCTTAAAACACTAGGACTATCATGACTATATCTAGTCGACTATGGTTTTGTATCATATTATGAAAGACATGCCCTTGGTTTTATGAGATAACTACTCTCTTGATGTTCTATATTTTGTGATTTTTGGGTTTCTTACGTGCTGTTGTTATACTCACCCATGATTGGGCTTTGCTCACACATGTAGTGAATAATGACAACTATAGATCTTTTGATGGAGTATTATGTGGACAAGGAGCAAGTGGAGCTTAGTTGGGGAAGGGATATCATGGTTAATACCATGTGTTACAATTGACTACAGTCCCATATTTCATAGTTGGTCAGACTACTTAATAGTTTTAGGGGCCTGTATTTCACCCTTTACATTTTCTATTATTTTTTCATACTCCGATTGTGGGATATAGATATATGCATGCACTGTGGAATATGTTATTCTTTATCATTAATCATTGTATGAGTTGTTAGATATGGTTACATGTGTACATGTACTTTATGATAAGGCCTTAAATATCTCTTTCATTTCTAACCAGCGCTAATTACCAGCCCTTAACCTATTTGGTGTGGGATTGGGGCATCACAGTTAGCTTTTCACTGACTAGGCGGGCTCTTGTGGGACCTGCCATGAAAAGTATTCAAAATAGGTTGTAAAAATACTATTATATATTTTTCAATGGTTTTAGGCTCTATACTAATTGTTCAGAATAATTTTTATTTTCCAAATTAATAGTAGTATAATTTTTTAAATGTTTCATGATGTTGGTGATAATTTTAGAATATTTGAAAATTATACCAAAATTCATGTGATGAATTTATGATTATATAGACCATGATTTTTAACAATGTATGTATAAGAGGGTTACTAATAGAAATTCCATGTTCTAAATGACCATAAATTAAGATTTTCTATTTTTTAAAATCGTCATATATTTTATTTTGAATTTATAATTCTAGATATTCCTCTAGATATTTTCGTCTATGAGTTTAGGAATTTATTTAGGATGGTTCCTCATTATTACTAACAATAATCATACTTAATTCCTTCAGTTTATGGTACTTTCATGGTGTAATTTAATGATTTTAAATATTTTACTCCTTATATTCATTATTAACATCTTCTTCATAAATCTTATTATCCTTAAAAAATTGGCCAGTCCCTTTCATAGCTAGGGTTTGTTTAAAATTGGTTATTTCTATCTGTAGGGTGTGTAGATTTACTTTTAAGATATTATATAAATATATTTTCTAAAATCACTTCATTTTCATTTGTTTATGGAATATTATTATATATATTTTCTTTTATTAGGAATATAATTCCATTTTGGAGCATTTTTATTTATTTGTATGTCCCTACAAAGGATTTTGATTATTTATTATATATTTATAAGATTAATTACATTCTATTTATTAAAATATATTTCTTCCTTGTAAATTTATTCGGTTTACTCCAAATTTCTATTACTGGAGGTATAAATCACCATGAGTTTTCTATAAATTTATCTTCGAATAAACATTACATTTTCAATTTATTAAGATATAAACAACATAAAACTAATATGAGAAATGAATTATTTCAATAATTTATAATATTTCAAAAATATATATACATAATAATATATATAAAGGAAACATAACAAAGAAAATTAAAAAATTTAATTAAACTACACATAAAAAGATATAAAATATGATTGTAATAATCATCATCACAATTTCTCTTGAGGAAAATACCACCAATTATAATTTTTGTTTGAATACAACTAGTTATAAATATAATTAACATATTTAGAAACGAAATGAGTGAATGAGATGAATGATTTTGGTGAAATGTGTAGAGATATATTTAAGAATTAGATACTACCATTAAATATGTGGTTATTTGTCATATGTATTTTGTTTTAAGGATATTAGATAAATTTAAATTGAGCAATAATTTATTTAATAGGCTTATATATGGTATTCTATGTAATGATTATCACTTAGTATCAAAAAGTTATAAATCTATTTTAATGATTTAACAAATTTGGATCTAATATTTTATTTTATTTTTATTTTTATTTTAACAAACAAAATATTATTTTTTAAGGATGATTTTATTAAAATGTAATATATATAAGTATAAAACAATAGTTTATCACACATTTAGTATTTAATAATTCATATGAAATAAGAATAAATACTATTATTTTTAACACATAATTATTATATTAATAGTTTGTTGTAAAATAGTTTCTATATTTTAATTTAAAAGTTAAATTTATCATATTTATAGATTTTTTGTTAAAATGAAGACTAAATTTAGATTCAACATATATAAATTGGTTTATATTTTTTATTTTATATTCCAAAAAACAATTACCATTGTGAATAATTAAACAAGGTAAAAAGAATAAAAAGGGGGAAAATATGTGCTCAAAATTTTAATGATAACATTGATATTAAATCATTTTATATTTCATTTTTAGGTGTTAGTTTGTATAATATAAATTTCACCTAAATTTACTTACATAATATGATGATTATTTCATCTTGACAATTCTAATAACTCAATTTTCCACTGAAATGCCTCGCATTTTAACTTATAAATTGTGTTTTTTCCACCAACTATAACCAAATAATATCCATCATTTTTTCATTAATACCTACCCAGACTACTTATCCTAAATCATTCTTACACATTTTTTCTAATTGTTCCAATAAGGATTCATTATTTATTCATTGTAATGTAATACATTTCTATAAGGATTGATTCCATAAAAAAGGTAATGAGTAATTCTAAATTATTTTCTTTTACATTCGGATGTCCACCGAGAATGATTACAAAAACATAAATTATGATAATATTTGTTAATATGGAGGAATTTATGATGCTTTCTAAATTATGTAGTGTAAATATATATACATAATTTAACCAATAATATGAACACTTTTAATTAATTCATTATTCACAAAAAGATGAATTTAAAAAATTTCATTACAATCGATTACTATTTCATATATAAAACAATATTATAACTATGTAAATAAACAAAATAAATCTATATTATCTCTATAGACATTCATTAAATTCTGAACACATTATCTGAAATTGTGGATTGAAACCAAAATACTAAATAAAGTAAGGAATTAATAGAATAAGTACAATTCAATGACTAATTTTATCAATGGAGGATTAATAAACTTGTATAAAAAATATACCATTTCACAAATAAAAATACATACCATAAAAGTATATATAATAATCCTAATTTGATTATATAAGGAGTTTGAGCTAGTTCTATCAATCAAGAAAAAAAATGTATGATTTTTTGTTGACTCATCACTTCTCATGGAGTCACCCAAACTCTTATTTTACTTTGTTCTTATAAGTTTCATATATTTTTATATAATCTATCTCATAATGTATTCTCAATTTGTTTCCCTGAAAATTTCATTTTCATTGCAAAATGTCCTTCTTCAAAATATTATAATCTTTTATGAGATGAAATATCAATTTCCGTATTGGCTATCTCTCCCACAAGGATATATAATTTCATTCCATAAATGTCTTATTTACATTCATTGACAGATAGATATTTATTCCATTCCTTATCATTCATACTTCTCTTTATCACTCTTAAAAAGAAAAATTATTTTTATTTTTATTAATGTGGGTTTCTTTTTAACTCTTTTATAGGTGAGAATTATATTTCTTTCAACTTCATTTTATTTTTTATTTTCGACTCTATATTTCATCATTTTATACATTATGTCATTTTTTATTTTTCATTATTCTAGTTTAAATTTAAAAAAATGTTTTAATAATAAATGTTTTTCCACATATTCAATGATAATTTATAATTTTACTTGTAATAGTTTTTTAGGAAAATATTAAAATAGTTTTATGAAAATTTATTTTTATGATTTTTATTTTATTTTAACCTCTACCTTTAAAAGAAAGATATTTTTTTAATTATGATTCATGTTTCAACCTTGAATTTCTCATTTTAAATGTTCTTTTGGGCATTTGAATCATTGTTATCAACTGATATAATTCATAATCTATTCTCATGAGATACCGAACTAAAGTTTTGTATCCCATGTCCATTATATGGGTTAATGAAGATTTGAAATATGTTTTATTTAATATTTCAAAAAATTAATTGTTTATCTCTATGTGATATGTGTTATAATATAACCCTCTATTGAATTGTGTAAATATTTTTATCTCATGAAATGATTATGTAATGCATGAGTGAGATTAAGTTATCTATTTTCCCATATTTATACATGTGTATGACATAGTTAATTGTTCTTATAACGTTATAAATGAACATGGTTTGGTTATCTATGTTCAAAACATTATATCTGGGTATGGTGTGGTTATCCAAATTCATTATTTTATGATTTTCTATTCTGATTTTTATTTCATATTACTAATCTCTAAGGATAATGATTATTGAATCTTATTGCAACATACTTATTTCATAGTGTATATTATGTTATCATAATAACCCATTATGGGTTTATATTTACTTTTCCATGATCAATGATATTCTATTATTCATTATGATGAATTTATATGATTTCATGTTAATTTATATTAGTTGTTTTTATAGTGATTATATTTTCATTATTGGTTACGATTCATTTTAATTGATTAAACCCCAAAAAAGGATTCAAAAAATTAAATTTCAAAATTTTAAATTTATTATTAATACATTGAAATTTATATTTGGAAGGAAATAAAATGTAATTCCCTAACCCCAGTTACCCAGAGTCGGTGCATTATTACATAACATTGGCATGATCACAAAAGATCAAGTCTCAAAATACCGGTCAGTTTATTAGCCTTGGAATAACTAGATACATTCATAAAGTTTACATTACATCATAAAGTGAAAAAAAGTACAACAACGTCTTGTCTTCATATCCCTTTATACTATCCCTACGGTTCATTCATAAAATTCTTCTTCACATCCTGTAAAAAATAAAACATTTAAAGGGGTGAGCTCGGATGCTCAGTAAGGATAACAATATAGCAGAAACTTTCATAAATAAGTATAAACATTTAAGGCAATGTATAACTAAAACAAAATACTTTTAAACTTGAACTTCAGCATTATATGGAAAAGATAAAATAAAATATTTCAATTTACTTATTCACATAGATATTCTACTAGTCGAATAATCACATGCAATATCAATAACAACTTTCATAATGATGGAATGCATAATGCCAGACTATCATAACCACATAGTCAAGGCCTTGTGCAAAGACTACAAATAAGACTTTGTCAAGGCCTTGTTCCGAGACACTAGTTTGTCTAATGAGACCTACCGATGCATATAGGATCTATAGAGGGCTCCACCCATCAATTATTAAGTCCAATGAATTCCTCATATGAATAGGTTTAAACATATCATAAACATTCGTATTAAAACTAGAACATGAAATGTCAAAACATTATCCATAAACCATGAATGGTATAAAAATAACACATCCACAATCAAATATAACACAAAATCTTCAGTACTACATGGAATTTTGGTATCATAATAAATCAACTTCAAATTAGCTTAAAATCCATCGAAGGATGTTGACATAGATGAAATCAAAACTATTTGAGAGAAATATATCTTTTTTTGAAATCATTTAAAAGTCACATAATTATAAAATAAAACATTTACTTTTAAAATATTTTTATAATATTGTAAGTTAATATTCAATGATTTTATAATTGTGGAAAATATCCGCGCACACCGTATAAGTAAAAAAACATTCTTACCTTAATTCTATCGAAAAGGTTAAAAGGACCTTGTTTGGAAAATGACAGAAATATTCCCTTATAAACTTATTATAAAAAGTAAAACAAGCGTATAAATTACTTTAACCCATAGTCTGTAAAATAGTAAGAATTATTTGAAATACATTTTTAAGAAACATGGATGTGGATGATAAAGAGGTCCCAGTAGATAATTACATATAAACAACCTCTGATAATGAAGTGATTTGTGAAATAAACCCTTACCATGAACTTTTCCTGGGTTGAGGATTTGTTAACATCATGTATAATGGTGAAATAACTGTTATTAAAATATAAAAGAATCATATACATTAATATGATATCGTATATGATCTTTTAACATTGCGTTGTTAATAATATCTTAGTATTATCGTCGTTTCGGGTCTTAAATTTCTTGTTTTCTTTTATATATTTTGTTACAGAAGTCATGTTTTTATGGATAGTTTGTATCTTATTCATATAAATAATGATATCAAGTCCTTGAAAATTATTTTTATTCATAAAATCAGAATTAGACATGAATGGATATGATGGGGAATGAATCTCATCGTGTTCGTGGAGACGGTAGTCCGTACGTACGTACGAACGACAATATCATTGTTTTGATATTAAAATAATATATAATTTGATGATATATCATATATACAGAATCATTATCATGTTATATTTATTGTTTACATCAATTACACATCAATATCATATCCATCCAAATAATAATGTTTTGAATAACAATTACACCACGACTTGGAGACGGTAAGTCGTACGTACGCACATATGGTGACATGTCATTCAAAAGATGTATAGAATACATAATATGGTTGTACCATATTTATAATAACATCACATTATATATAATATACTGGAGTTATTATTTTAGAATGTAAATAACAAAGAAATAAGAAGTTGAGAAAGAAAGGAACTTGAAAAGGGGTGGTGAAAACATTACCTCTTCTTCGGGTTCTTCCTTTTGATTTCATCAAAAGGCCTCTTTTGGTTGGATTTATGACTAAAGTAATGCCTCTATGATGAAGTTAGTGAAGTTTATAGAGTATGTGGACTGGTTTTTTCCGAACCAAAAGGCTTTGAAGGTATGAATTTGAGAGAATGGTGAGTGCCCTTTTATAAGAGGGGTGAGGGGAACCTTATGAAAAGCTATAAATATTATTTTATAATAAATTTATATTCGGTTTCTAATGACTCCAAAGTAAATTATATATGGTTTATGGTTGGGATAGGTCGGAAACCACTCAACCAATAGGTTTTAGGCTGGTTTGGGTCACTATATTAACTTTATCATTTTGATTTAACTCTTAGTTAAATAGTTTGGCATTTACCATGTCTCTTTGTATTTTTATATTATATAGTCAGTAAATTACTATAAACATCCAAGTGACCCCCAAGTGGTCCATTAATAATACACATATCATTATATAAGTCCTTTGGATGATCCATATATTTTTAGTAATAGAAGATAAATTAATAATATAATATTTGTTTTAAAAACTCATTTTAGTCAATTTTGACAATATTTAATAATTTATTTTTTTAATGTCTTAAAAAAATTATTAACTCGAAACAAATTCATTCAAGAAATAATAACAGGTCATATTAACCAATAAAATTCGTGGATGGTAGAAAAAAGTTCAAATTATATTTATTTTAATGATTATAATAATAATTATTTGAATCTTTCATTAGTAAGGAAAATACTGTATCATTATTATGTTATAAATAAATGTAATTAATAGGTATCTAAAAATTATAAATAAAATACCATTATTTAGAAAATATTTTTATCTTTGTAATGAATATTTATTGTCTAAAATATAACAGATATAACCCTATGTAATTTTTTTTCTAAAAGATATATGCTTAAGTCATATTTGTATTTACTTTAACTTAATTAATAGAATGTGTCCTTCTCACTTAAAAGTTGATCCATGGGGTCCCAAAATCGACCCAAAGATGCCCATGGTCATAAATGTATCAACCAATATGTTTATGACACATTTTAGGGTAATTTAGTATTATTATAATATTATTTGTTTACCCTTATTTACCAGATTTACCCGTCAACCATGGTAAATAAAATATTTACCGAAGTAATTATTCAAAATGTGTAAACATATAAGTTAACTATTTACACAATTTGGACCTCTTGATTCTAAATATGGAATCCATTTTTCGAAATTCACAACACAGAAGTGGAATAAATTAATTTAAAATTAATTCCTGTTGTTAAAACAAAAAGACTGTTTTTAAGAGATAATAAATATCAAAAGATTAGCACTTTCTTATGTTGAGTTTAAATGTGAAATTTTGTCCAATGACCTACATTTTATTAAATGGTAACTATATATTTTAAATATACTTTAAAACCACTCAAATTAATAATTTATCACTATTAATTATTTCGATTAAAAAGTTGTTTTTAATTAAAATTTAGTAATTTTCACTATTCATCAAAATATGAAATTTATCCGAAAAGTACCAAAAATTCACCCTAAGATAATTTTGATATTCTGTATCCAAAAATTAAGTCCATTTTGAAAGATAAAATGTATAAAATTTCAAAAACTGGGTATTACTATTCATAACATCTAGTTTGATTGGTTGTGGTGTGTGTTAGAACTCGATGTTGTGTACAACACAAGATACTGTATTATTCAAAGAGAAGCATATCGTGGAAGATTGGGGTGTTAAATTATCCCCTCCTTTAAATAATTTCATCCTATAAATTTCTAGAATACTACTCCATGAATAGACTTGGGTGGTTCTTCATCATAAGTTCCTCGGGTTCCCACGTTGCCTCTTCCATCTTATGGTTTCTCCATAGAACTTTTACCAGACAAGTCATCCAATTTTTCAGCACTTGCTCACTCGTATCAAGAATCTTGATAGGCTCTTCGCAATGAGATAGATCGAGTTCCATTTCTAATTTCTCAGAGGTGAGTAGATGCGTTGGGTCAGACATCTATTTTCCCAACAGTGATACGCGGAACACATTGTGAACTTTGGAGTGACTTGGTGGCATTTCCAAACGGTAAGATACAGACCCAATTCATTCTAGAATTTTGAATGGTCTGATGTACCTAAGACTCAATTTTCCCTTCTTACTGAAACTTATAACACCCTTCCATGGAGATACCTTCAAGAAAACTTGATCTCCAACCTGAAATTCCAAATCCTTCCTTCGGTTGCCAGCATAGCTCTTCTGACTACTTTTGAGCTACTTTGATGTGGTTTTGGATTACCATAACCTTTTCCATCATTTCCTCCACTAGATCTGGGCCGATGATTTTTCTTTCACCAAAATCTTCCCAACAGGTTGGTGTACGACATCTCTTTCCATATAATGCTTCATATGGTGCCCTCAGAATACTCAGATGGAAGCTATTGTTATAGAAAAATTCTACCCGAGGTAAATATTGATCCCACATACCCTGAAATTCATGTGAGAAGGATATCAACATGTCTTCTAAGGTTTGAATATTCCGTTCTGATTGTCCATCAGTTTGGGGGTGGTAAGCAGTGCTCAAACGAAGTTCAGTATCCAGGGATTTCTGAATACTTTTTGAGAATCTTGATGTAAAACGGGGATCACAATCCGAAACCATTGATAGGGGTATTCCATGAAGCCTAAAAAATTCATTAATATATAGTCTTGCTAGATTTTCAAGTGGTAAATCTTCCCTTATATAGCCAAAAAAGTTTCTGACTTGGTAAGACGATCAACAATGACCCATATTGCTTTCGTTCCTTCTAAGAGTCTTTGGTAGTCCCATGAAAAATTACATTGTGATATTATCCCATTTCCACTCAGGTATGGGAAGAGGTTCCATGAATCCTCCAGGATTTTTCCTTCCATCTTTCACTTATTAACAAACCATACATCTTGACACAAAATCCGCAATCTCCCTCTTCATGTTGTCCCACCAAAAAAATTTCTTCAAATATCTATACATTTTGGTGCTCCTACTGTGTATAGAGAAATTGGAACTATGTGAATTATCTAACAATTCCCTTTTTATATCAGGTATATCGAGAACACAAAGTCTCTTCCCAAACTTCAAAATTCTATCTTCATACACAAAGTCACTCAATATCCCATCATTTACAGCTTAAATATTCTTTTGAAATTCTTCATCACCGGTCTGAGAACTCTTTATCCTTTTTAGTAAAGATGGTTTGGAAACAATTTGAAAAGGCATTGTTGTTTTACCTTCCATGGTGATTCCCATATCCATCTTTACTAGATATATTAAAATAGGATCCCTTTCAACTCTCACATTATTCAAAAATCCATGATCCTTTCTACTCAAAGCATCTGCCACCTTATTTTTCTTCTGTGAGTGGTAGTGTATGGTGCAATCATAATCCTCGAGTAGTTCAAGTCATCTCCTTTGCCTCATGTTGAGTTATTTCTATGAGAAAATATACTTCTAACTCTTGTGATCAGTATAAATCTCACATTTTTCACCATAGAGGTAGTGTCTCAAAATCATAAAAGCGAAGATTACAGCTGCTAACTCAAGATCATGATTAGGATAGTTTTGCTCATGAATTTTCATCTATCGTGATGCATAGGCAATAACTCTCTCATTCTACATATGGACACAACCATGTCCTTTCTTCGATGCATCACTACAAATAACGAACCCATAATTCCCCAATGGTAGAGTCAATATAAAAGCATTGAATAATCTTCTCTTCAGTTCTTCAAAACATTCTTTACACTCTTTTGTCCAAACAAATTTAACCCCTTTACGTGTTAGCTTCGTTAATGTGTTATCCAATCGGGAAAAATTCTGGATGAAACGCAGATAATAACCTACTAAACCAATAAAACTGTGTACCATGATTATACTCATTAGTGCTAGCCATTCTTGGATTTCTCTTGTCTTAGAAGGATCAATGGAGATTCCATCTTTGGAGACATCATGGCCAGGAAAAGAAATCTTCTGAAGCTAGAATTCACACTTTCTAAACTTTCCATATAATTCATGTCTTCTAACAGTCCTCAGGATAATGTGCAATTTATTTTCATGATCTTAGTAGATTTTGGATTATACCAAGATTTCATCAATAAATACCACCACAAAATCATCAATATATTCATTGAAAACTCTATTCAATAGATCCATGAATATAGTGGGTGCATTAGTCAATCCAAAAGGCATTACTGTAAACTCATAATGCCCGTACCTGATTAGAAATGCTATCTTTGGAATGTCTTCCCTCTTCACACACCACTGATAGTATCCAGATCTAAGGTCAATCTTTGAAAAGTATTGAGATCCATGTAGTTGGTCAAATAAATTATCAATGTGAGGTAAGGGATACTTGTTCTTTATTATTATTGCATTGATTTCCCTGTAGTTGATACATAACCTCATAGATCCATCTTTCTTATGAACAAAAAGGACAGGGGCTCCCCATGGAGAAACACTAGGGAGAATAAATCCCTTATTACTCAATTTTTCTTGTTATTTCATTAGTTCAACTAATTCCACAGTGGCTATTCTATAAGGGGTCTTAGATATGGGCCTTGAAATCGAAATTAAATCAATGGAAAACTCAATTTCTCGTTCGGGAGGATGTCCAGGTAAATCTCCCAGAAACACATCTTCATATTTTCTCACAATAGGTACATCCTCTATTTGAACATTCCATTCCTCACCCACAGTTATTTCATTCTCTTATTCCTCAATAATTGAATTTAGTTGAGCTACTAGGGGTGGATCTAGATAATAATTAGGTGGTGATGATTCTGCTCTAAAAATAATGTTTTCCTTATCATCATCATAAAAAACTGTAACCTCCTTCTTCTTACAATAAATCTTCACATCGTGGTCTGAAATCCAATCTACACCGAGGATTATATAAAATTAAATCATAGGTATGACGATAAGATCAGCGGATAAAGAACATTTATATGCCCTAATGTGGACGGATCCACAGAACATTGTAGCAATGATTCTTCCTTTAGGAGTATTAACTGAAAACTACCTTGTTAAATCAAATTGGAAATATCTAATTTTCTTAGCAAACTGAGAAGATATGAAATAATACGATGATCCAGAATCAAATAAAGCATTGGATAAACTTGAGGAAACCTTTAAATTACCTGCCACCACGTCTTTCGGAGCTTCTAGCTCAGCAGTAGTGATAGTATAAGCTTGGCCTTGATCCCTTGGACATTTCTGAGGTAATTTCCCCTGACTATTAGGACATTCGTTTTCATAATTCCTTATTTCTCTACAATTATAGCATTACATGTTGACAACATCTTTCTTTCCCTTAAAATCATGAGCTTGGTGGCCTTTTTCACCACACTTTTAACAGACTCCCATTCCCTTCAAGAACGTACCGGGGTGTTTCTTCCCATATTTACTGCATGATGGATAATCAACTTTTCCCTTCTTCTCTTTATTTCCATTTCCAAAGTGATTAAAATATATCTTCTTCTCTTGCTTTTCTTTAAAGTCGTAAGACTAGAAAATTAGTTTTCCATCTTGATAGCACACAAGACTACATCTTCATATGACGAGAAGGATTTTGAGACCAATTCTAGATGGAGAAATAGTTTTAACACATCAAAGAAACGGTCAATCTTACTTCTTGGGTTACGTATATAATCTGAAACATACCTTGTTAACCTTGTAAAGTTAGCCTCATACATTGTGACATTCTCATCCTCTTTTAGTCTCAGACTCAAAAATTGTCTTTCCATATCTGCTCGATGGTCACGAAGAAAGTATTTTTCAAATAAAAGCTCTTTGAACTCCCTCTATTCTGTATTTGATACTTCATCATCTTCCTATTTGTTTTGAATCAACGATCACAATTTTATCAGCCTCTCCAGTGAGGCGGTAAAATACCATGATAACTTTTTTCATTTCACTACTCCCCAAGGCATGGAATATTTTATCTAAGAAATTTATCCATTGCTTAGATACTAAGTAATTTTTACTCCCATTGAATTTTGGTGGTTTTTCACTCATGAAGCGATCTAACATTGATCCTCCACGCTGCGGATCAGGGTGCTCTGTACGTGTAAGGTTATTATTCGTAACCTGAGTGAGTTGTCTCAGTATGGTGATTAGTTGATCATCACCAGTTGCATCACCAGCTCTACTATAATTATCTTGAGCAAGAGGGTAATCCCTACATGGAGTGCATGAATTGATAAGGTATCAATTTCTTCCACTAGGCACCATTTCTAAACAATGGATTAAACTAGATTAGTTTATGAATCGAAATACATAAATCCAAACATGTAAAACACTTAACATAAATTGAACAGTTTATAGATATAATCCATAATCGTAAAAAACTTTTCTTTGTGGAATTATATACTCATAAACCCTTAATAATGGTTTTTAATGAAAAATAGAATTATCCTAATCATATCCCCCAGGAGTGTCTTAATCAAGAGTGCAGCTAGGCCCGTTGTCGTGCACCAGTTCCCATTTGAGTCTAGCTCAAAGAGGTGTTTTTGGGTTTTACCCCTAGGTACATCTTTACCAGAGCCATATCTACCTGCTTGTATCCAGACAGGCATGTATTTCTCGGAAAACTCACAAAATCTCTACAATACCAAAATTATAGGAAGTTCTTCTATACTAATCCTCAATGTTCATGTTAGGTCCTTGTGCTCTAATCAGAGTTTATCTAAATCTAGTTTCCAAGGTTTGTACTAAAATTCCTCTGATACAAACTGTGACACCCTGACCCTAGTTACCCAAAGTCAGTGCATTATTACATAACATTGGCATGATCACAAAAGATCAAGTCTCAAAAGACCGATTAGTTTAGTTGCCTTGGAATCACTAGATACATTCATAAAATTTACATTACATCATAAAGTGAAAACAAACTACAACAACATCCTGTCCTCATATCCCATCATACAATCCCTACAGTTCATTCATAAAATACTTCTTCACGTCTAGGGAAAAATAAAACATTTAAATGGGTGATCTCATATGATCAGTAAGGATAAAAATATAGCGAAAACATTCATAAATAAGCATAAACATTTAAGGAAATGTGTAACTAAAACAAAATCCTTTTAAACTTGATCTTCAGCATAATATGGATAATACAAAATGAAATAATTCCATTTACTTATTCACATGGATATTCTACTAGTCGAATAATCACATGAAATATCAATAACCACTTTCATAATGATGGAATGTGTAATGCCAGACTATCATAACCACATAGTCAAGGCCTTATACCAAGAATAAAAATACAATTTTGTCAAGGCCTTCTTCCAAGACACTAGTTTGCCTCATGAGACCTACCGATGCATCAAGGAGCTATAGCATGATCCACCCGTTACTTATTAAGTCCAATTTATTCCTCATATGAACAGTTTTAAACATAACATAAACGTTCGTATTAAAACTAGCATAAGAAATGTCAAAACATTATCCATAAACCATGAATGGTATAAAAATAACACATCCATTGTCAAATATATCACAAAACCTTCAATACTACATGGAAGATTTATATCATAATAAATCAACTTCAAATTAGCTTAAAATCCATCAAAGGATGTTGACATAGATGAAATCAAGACTATTTGAGAGAAATAATTTGTTTTAAAATCATATAAAAGTCACCTAATTATAAAATAAATCATTTATTTTGAAAACATTCTTATAATATTTTAAGGGAAGCTACGATGATTTTATAATGGAAAAACATATCTGCACACTTCGTATAAGTTAAAATAAACATTCTTACCTTAATTCTGTCGAAAAGGTTAAAAGGACCTTGTTTAGAAAATGACAGAAAGATTCCTTTATAAACATATTATAAAAACTCAAAAAAGGGTATAAATGACTTTAACCCATAGTCTGTAAAATATTAAGAATGATTTGAAATACATTTTTAAGAAACATGGATGTGGATGATAAAGAGGTCCCAGTAGATAATTACGTATAAACAACCTCAGATAATGAAAAGATTGTAAAATAAACCCTTACCTTCTACTTTATCTTGGTTGAGGGTAGGTTAACCTCCAATATAATGGTGAAATAATTTTTATTCAATTATACAATAATCATATATATTAATATGATATCATATATGATCTTTTAACATTTCTTTGTTAATAATATCTCAGTATTATCGTCGTTTCGGGTGTTAACTTACTCATTTTCTTTTATATGTTCTATTACATAAGACATGTTTGTTATGGATAGGTTGTATCTTATCCATATACAGAATTATATCAAGTCCTTAAAAATTATTTTTTATCATAAAATGATAATTAGACTTGCATGGATACGATGGGTAGTGAATCTCATCGCGTTCATGGAGATGGTAGTCCGTACGTAGGCATGAGAAACAATATCATTATATTGATATTAAAATAAAATATAATTGGAAGTTATATCATATATAAAGAATAATTATCATGTTATATTTATTATTTACATCAATTAAAAATCAATATCATACCCATCCAAATAATAATGTTTAGAATAAAAATTACATCACGACGTGGAGACGGTAAGACGTACGTATGCACGTATGGTGACATGTCATTAAAAGGATGGATAGAATACTGAATATGGTTGTACAATATTTATAATAACATCATAGTATATATTAGATACTGGAGTTATTATTTTATAATGGAAATAACAAAGAAATAGGAAGTTGAAGAAGAAAGAAACTTGAAAGAGGGTGGTGAAAACATTACCTCGTTTTCGGGTTCTTCCTTTTGATTTGATCAAAAGGTCTCCTTAGGTTGGATTTATGACTAAATTAATGCCTCTAGGATGAATTGGAATAAGTTTAGAGGATATTTGGGAAGGGTTTTTCTGAACCAAAAGGCTTTGAAGGTATGAATTTGAGAGAAGGGGGAGTTCCCTTTTATAAGATGGGTGAATGGCACCTTAGGAAAAGAAAGAAATATTATTTTATAATAAATTAATATTCGGATTATAATGGCTGAAAAGTATATTATTTAATGTTTAAGGAGTGTATGGATCTAAAACCACTCAACCAATAGGTTTTAGATAGGTTTGGGTCACTATATTAACTTTATCTTTTTTATTTAACTTTTAGTTAAATTGTTTGACATTTACCATGTCTCTTTGTATTTTTATGTTATATAGTCAATAAACGTACTATAAACTTCCAAGAGACCCCCTAGTGGTCCATTAATAATAAAACATTCATTATATAAGTCCTTTAGACAAACATTAGATTTTTAGGAATAGAATATAAATTAATAATATAATATTTATTTTAAAAAACTCATTTATGTCAATTTTGACAATATTTAATAATTGAGTTTTTTTAAGTCTTAAAAAATTTATTAATTCAAAACAAATTCATTTAAGAAATCCTAAAATGTCATATTAACCAATAAAATTCATGGAGGTAATCAAAACTTTAAAATTGTATTTATTTTAACATTTATAATACTAATTATTTGATTCTTTCATTAATAAAGAAAATACTACATCATTATTGTGTCATAAATAAATTTAATTATTAGATGTCTAAAAATTATAAATAAAACAAAATTATGTAGGAAAAATGTTTATCTTTCTAATGAATATTTATATTCGAAAACATAACATATATAACTCTATGTAAATTTTTTTTTCTAAAAGATATATGCTTATGTCATTTTTGTATTTACTATAACTTTATTAATATAAAGTGTTCTTATCACTTACAAGTGGATCCATGGGGTCCCAAAATCAACCCAAATATTCCCATGGTCGGACATGTATCAACCAATAGTGTTAGAGAACGTTTTAGGATAATTTATTATTATAATATTATTATTATTTTACCCTTATTTACCGGATTTACCTTTTAACCATGGTAAATAAAACATTTACCAAAGTAAATATTCAAAATGTCTAAAAATATAAGTTACCTATTTTCACAACTTAGACCTCATAATTCTAAATATCGAACCCATTTTTCTAAATTCAAAACATAGAAGTGGCAGAAATTAATTTAAAATTAATTCCTGTTGTTAAAATAAGAAGCATGTTTTTAAGAGATAATAACTATCAAAATATTGACACTTGCTTATGTCCAGTTTAAATGTGAAATTATGTCCAATGACCAACATTGTATTAAATGGTATAAATATATTCTAAATATATTTTAAAACCACTCAATTTCATAATTTATCACTATTAATTATTTCGATTAAAAAAGATGTTTTTAATTAAAATTTATTAATTTTCACTATTCATCAAAATATGAAAGTTATCCGAAAAATACCAAAAATTCACCCTATGATAATTTTGATATTCTGAATCAAAAAATGAAGTCCATTTTGAAAGATAAAATGTATAAAATTTCAAAAACTGGGTATTACTATTAATAGTGTATAGTTTGATTGGTTGTGGTGTGTGTTAGAACTCAAAGTTGCATACAACACACACTACTATATTATTCAAAGAGAAGCGTACCGTGGAAGCTTGGGGTGTTACATAAAATGAGAGTTTTGAGGATTTTATTTAATTATATTATTAATTTATGGATCTTAAATGAATATTAATCCGTGAATTTTTATGATTTTAAGGAAATGGGATGATGGAGAAGTATTGGTCATCCTATATGAGAGAGTTATTTTGAGAATGAATAACGGTTTAGTTAATTAGTTGATGTGGGAAATCTCTAATAGGATGAAGATTATTAAGATGAAATAATAGATATAAAAATGTAAATCTAAGGATATGAAAATTTAAACCCATGAAAAAGTTGATACCCAATGGTTATTTACTATTTTTTTGGAGATTATGTTTCACGTTTACTAGAGATAGATAAGGGTAATTTCAAAAGAAGTGTGATATATTTAAGTAAAATAATATACATTTAAGCATTACATCCCATTCATAATGTCATAGTAGAGGACGTGTAAAGGTCCTTACTTTGTCATTGGAGTGAATTTATTCCAAGGATAGGTTTGTATGTAAGAGTCATTCATAGGACACACGTGATGCATAAGGGTTATTCCATTACAATTAAAGTAGACTGTTATGTTTTCCATTGATCGGTATGGTTATTATTCTTTCAAAAGGTATTTTTCATAGATTCATATGATTTTATGAATAATATATAATTCTTTATTTCATTGATAAAGGGGAGGTAAATTCCACACAAAAGGTTTATTTAGAGAAGATATGTAAATTCACACTTTAGATAAAAAAGGAAATACAAAACACCCCTCTCCCTTTCCACAAATGATTTGAGAGATGATATGTAAGGGTTGTCTTGGAATAATAAATGATATGTTAGGCTATTTTTCCTATTCAAATTTAATGCAAATTTTTTATGGTGTTATATATAGCATGTTATCCTTGACCATTGATATCTCCATATATCGTATTTACTACATTCATTCATTTAACGAAAAATAAGAAAATGAGATAAAAGGGATATTTTTTAAAGGAAGACCTAAGATAATATATGATATGAAGGAGTATAAAGACAAATAAAAATAAAGAATATTTCTTCTCATTTCAAAACACACTGTATCCCAAGCCAAGATGATATTGAAGCCAGTCCCATTCAAACATCAGAGAAGAAACATGATGAGACAAATAAAAAATTCCAATCATATAATTATAAGAGGGTATATGTTTTGTTTCACACTCATAGACTCTTATATAAATTTGTGAAGTATTTTAGGACTTTACACCCTATTATTTCATTTTTAATTCATTTTATGCATTTTAATAAATGTACCATGTGATATTTTATAATTACCTTATGTTTTGATGTTATTTTTAATATCCATTGCGATGGGGAGTTAACGAGATATTCCCTTCTAGGTAAATACTACGTGTCTTCTAATACTTCATTTATTTATTTCAATATATTAATTGAACAATATTTATTTAGATAACTTATAGAATTATAGTTAGGTGAAAAAATCTTCTATTTCATGCATATTATTGGTTTTATTATTCCCTATAAGTAGTACAAGTTTTAATTTTAATACCACTAATGCTTATCAGGGCTTAAAAAGTGAAGATTGCCAAATTATGGTTAAAATCAGATATTTATTAGTGCCAGAAAAAATCATCGATAAAAGATTAATTTTTGATACCATTTCTCAGTGGTCAAGACACCAATTTTCAGTTCTCTAATAGAATTACCTACACCCTCACATTCCTCAACACTCGTGGCCCTTCCTTTGCAGTAGAAAACTTGTCACTAACCCGCACACAACTAGATTTGATCCGGAGACCTCCATAGGCCAAAAAAGTCTCTTTACCACCCCCTATGAGGTTTTATTTTATAATATTTTATATATATTTATTTATATATATTTACATACAATTTTTATTGTTCATATATATATATATATATAATTATTTTTAGAAACATTTATAAAATATATTTTTGGTGTGTGTGTGCATTTTTGGGTGATATATATACAAATAAATTTATTTGAATATATTATATATGAATTATCCTTTGAATATAAAATAATATAAATATAAATACATATCCCTCTTTCAATACACATACGTATGTATAAATATAAAAAATAATTCATTTTTAAAAGGTAAATAAATATATAATTATTTTTGTTAAATGTTTGTATTAATAAATAGTTATTTCCATACGGTTTAAATAGTATAAAGTTCATTTTTATAAAAATATGATTTTATACAATATTTTATTGTAAGAAAATATATGAAAATATGGATTTATTTAATTATAAATAAAATTTCATTATGAAAAATGATAAAATTTAAATACCATAATGTTCATATGAATGTAATCCCATAGATTGAATTCAATCCCCATTTAAAAGGGATAATAAAACTCTCTTAAACAATGATGAAATGTTATCGAATATGAAAAAATAATGGTTCCCCAAATAAAAACACAGTTTAGAGGCATTCTACGCCATTTTTTCCTTTATAAAATAGATATTGATGTACCAACTAATCAACATGACATATATTTCTAATAAGGATTCAATTTGATATGTTGTGGATCCCAAAAGACACATGGATCAAAATTTATGGTAGTTTGAAGTTTAACTCATGTTTCCAACTTTTCATTGGATGTTCATTAATTTATTTAAATTTTACATCATACAATTGTATTTAAATGACTATTAATCAATAATAGTAACCAAATTATTAATTAGTAATATATGTTATTATTTTATAATTTATTCTATTTTAATACCTTATATGTTCAGCATAAATTAATATATATCCTTATCTAAATAATATTTAAAATATTATATTATATTTATATAAATATAAATATATTTTTATATACATATATATATATATATAATAATATTTATTTTCTTTTTTGAAATATACTCAATATCAACGTCTGAAAAAAGTGCTGATAATTAGGGGAATTTATCAGTACTTATGAAAAAGAGCTTTTATCAATGATTGATTGTTAGGACTAATAAAGGTCCCTGTTTATTAGTACATATCTACTAATGATGATAATGAGGCCCCTTTTCCTAGGAAATTTTATTAGTAATGATAGATATCTCCCTTTATCATCTCCTTTTTAGCACTGATAAACTCAAAAAATTTCGTACCGTTTTAGTACTGATAAAGGACCAACTTTATCAGCACTTCTAAGTAGTGATGATAATGCCCATGCCCAGATAAATAAAGATTTTAATAGTGTGTTAAAATCTATTTTAGATTCCTTTTTTTGGTTCACCAATGTATGAACCCGAATCTTCGTTTCAGGTATGTCCTTCCTTTTTCTGGAGTTTTTGAGAAAAATAATGTTTCTGGAAATTTTTGAAGTACACGCCATGTAATTTTTGAGTACACTCCGTGTACTCTTTTCCCACCCGAATCTGTGTACTGGCCGTCTCTGGGCCACACACACGGTGTGTAGGGGTGATGTGGAGTCCGATTTTGGTGGAGTACGGAAAAACCTAGTACACGCCGTGTACTTTAAAAGTACACGCCCTATACTTTATTTTTTTCATTAAACGGATAGGGGTCGCACTTAATCGACGAAAAGGTCTTCTTCTCCAGCTTCTTCATCCGAGAGCGTCGGGAATCCATGGATCTTGGGTGAGCCACTGTTCCTCCATCCGTTCTCCGATTCAAGCATGATCTATTGCGTTGGAATCACAGCTGTGAGTTCTTACTTCTTCTTGAGGCTTGTTTTCCATTTTCTCCTCCTTCTCAAGATATCGTGGGTTGAACGTTTTGGGAATTTTCTCATATCTACGACGTTCGGGGGAGAATCGGTCTTCGTGGTTCAAGTATATCGATCTCCTATGATCCAGCTAGGTGGTTTGTGCCTTTCCGTAGGAAGTCCATGAATATTTTTTTCAAATTCCTCCAATTACCTTGGGAGGGGAATTGTGGGTTTCCTGTTTTTCCCAATTGTTTTTCTGCATTGCTTGATTTCTTGAGTAGAGATCATTCCCTGTAAAATTGGATAATTTATGTCATATTCGTGTGTTTTGCCTTGCATGTTTTCCTTGTTAGGCGTTTGCAAGTTCCCATGCCTAGTTGTAGGATAGTGGGGATGTTATATTGTTATGTTGTTGTGCCATAGAATGATATCCATGTAGTTCTTGAGGTTCACTTGGGATGATACACGCACGATGAGAATGTTTATTTTCACACAGGACTGCGAGAACCTAGTATAGTAGACCATAGGGAGAATGGATGTAAGGGCTTCTCTAGAGTGTCTTTTAATACGATGCGAGACCACATGGGGAATTGACGCTGAGTGCTTCCTCAAAGATTTTATAGTTCCTTGACGCGGGCCACAGGGGGAATGAGACATTGAGTGCTTCCCTAGAGAGCCTTTAGTATGATACGAGACTATAGGGGGAATTGATGGTGAGTGCTTCCTCAGAAAGTCTACTCTTATCTGAACTAGAGGGGTGAGACTGTGTGTGCCTCCTAGAGGGTTTCCAGTACTTGTATGTTGAAACATAGGGGTTAGTCCATGAGAGATATCCATAGGGTTACATATTTTCTACTTATTGTCGGTTGTTTACTTGTGTACTTTATATGATAGAACTATGGATTGTAGGTGTTGTGTGCTTTTCTGTTTACTGCTTCCTGCACTTTTACTTGGCTTGTATTTATCGACTGTTAGGAACAAATATTTAGGTGATTGCCTACTGGGACTGTATCTCACACCCTGTTTGGGACATGATTTTGGGACCAAGAAGCCTTTGTTTTTGCAGGTATAGATAAGGTCAAGCACCCTTCAACTACTAGTACTTGATTTCTTGGAGCTAGAGAGTAAGGGACCAAGATTACGCTTGATATACGACAGGAGTTTCTGTTATTTTAGTACTTTGTTTTACTTGTATTTCAGAATGTTGTTATGTTTGCTGCTTTCCTTAAAAACTTGTACCTTCTGCATCATTATCATCATTACTATATATTCATTTCTTCTGTTGTTTGGTATCAGTTATTGCATATTGTTTACTGCTTCCGCTATTTAATGTTAATTTCTTTTCTTGTATAACTTACCAAATGAGGGAATAGTTTCCCCAATAACTTACCAAGTCCCTCACTACTAGTCGTCAGCCTCTAGAATTTGGGGAAATGTGCTTATGGTCATGTGGAGAACTGGGAACGAGGCACCCCTGGGTGGCTTCCGGAACTGGGATGTTACAAAAGTGGTATCAGAGGGTTTACTTTCTCTTATCTTACTGTTTGGAGCCTTTATCCATGGATAGGATGGATTCGTTACTTGGTGTTAAGCTATGCCCTGGAGTAGCTAACTCGTGTATTGAGAAAATCTATAGTACCTCGTTTATTGCAGTTTTCTGATTTTGAGATTTACGGTTGTATTGATTTCACCTAGAGTGATTTAGATGTCCTGTGTTATTGTTGTTTTGCTATCACAGTTCTATTTCTGTCGCAACCTGATGAGATGAGGGTATTCCATCTCATTCATTATATAGACACTTGTTATAAATCACATGCCATGCATTCTGGCCATGTTATCTAGGGTGCATTAGAGATTTCATGTTGTTGTGATAGACTTGTGTAGATTTTGCATGCTGTTGTGATAGATGCTTTGTTAGAATCTCTGCTGCTTGATAGAGGACTGTTAGTATTGTACCTTGCATGAATGAATGCCACATTTTGGTTCTTGAGGTGTTATGGGCCTCTTGAATCAGAAATTGGTGGATCATTGACCTGTTTTTCCTTGTATATGACTATAATGGATACCAAACATTGATTCGCAGGAAGTATGGGCCCTCACGGATCGGAATTTGTCACCATCATGCCTTAATTTTTAGTGTTTCCTGGGCTTCGGTGCAGTTTTAGAGATACTTACCAGAAAAGACCAAAATACATGGCGTGTACTTTATATATACACACATGGTAGTTTTAAACCGTGTCTTTGACTGTGTGAGCAGAAACACGGGTTGTGAAAATCGCCAGGAACACACCGTGTATGCTAGGTACACGCTATGTAGTAGTGAGCATGTACCTGGCCGTGTAACTAACAACACGGGTCGGGGAAGCTTGCGTAGAACACACCATTTTGAATAGAAACACGTCGTGTAGTCCTATTCCAGGTACCTGGTCGTGTCACGAGCAACACAGGTCGATGTTATCTTCATCAATACATGTCGTGTATGTTCGGAACATGCCTTGTAAGGGTCAGCCGTGTACTTGGTCGTGTGGCAAACAAAACTGGTAGGGAAAATTCTTCAAGCACACGTCATGTTTGTTTGGAACACGCCGTGTAGTCTAGGCCGTGTAGGCGACCGTGTAGCTAGCAACACGGGTCGTAGAAACTGTGTCCACTACACGCCATGTCCACCAGACACACGCCGTGTATTCTCGGCTTAAGAATACCATGTGGGTTTGATGTGAAAGGAGATACGGGCGGGGAAACAGAGTTAAGTAGACGTCGTGTAGATTTGATACATGCCGTGAAGTCTTGATTTGAAAATCTTGTGTGTTTCCTTCTCCTATTTTCGTTTTGTACACCTTGGTTTTCTATCCTTTTTTTCTAATCTAAGTTTTTCTTTTGACCATTAAGATATATGCCTCTGAGACGTCCTCCGGTTGTACGTCAGTTGTCAGGCAGTGATCAGACTCTAGATATGGCTGATCATGGACTTCCTGCCGATCGTCCAGTCGAGCCAGTCTTGGCACCGGCTGTCATACCAGTTGTAGGCACTGATGCAGATCTCAGGGAAGGTTTTATGAGGATGATGCATACCTATCAGGAGAAGGATCCTGGCCCTTCTACAGTTAGAGGTACGATTTTATTAGCCTCATTTTTATCTTCAACTCTTTTCGATACTGGTGCTACATATAGCTTTATCTCTATTTCTATCGTGGAGAGCCTTCGGCTCAGCATCTTTTCTTATGTCAACTTGTTGAGACTAGAAACACATCTGGGGACAAGGACATCTAGTGTACATCAGTGTAGAGAGTGCCCTCTTGAGGTTTCAGGGTATCATTTTTTATGGGATCTCTACGTCCTAGAGATGACAGGTTATGATGTCATTCTCAGGATGGACTGGTTGGTTCCCATCCAGGTAGTCGTTGACTGTTATCGTTGCAGGGTGAGTTTCATTTCATCAGAGGGTGAATCATTTATTCATAGAGGCAAATGGGATGTTTAGGCAAGTCGAGCAGGACTCGAGCACCATGGGCTAGGAAGGGTGACTACCCAGATTGCTAGTCTCAATTTGGATGACCAGGGGACTTCATAGTTGGACTTTCCTCCAGTGGTGGATCATTTCAGGGATGTCTTTCTAGAGGACTTTTCTGGTTTTCTTCTGGAGAGTGAGGTAGATTTCTCGATTGAGCTCATTCCAGGAGCAGCACCGGTGTCCATTCCTCCATATAGGATGGCTACACCTGAATTGCAGGAGCTCAAGAAGTAGTTGGAGGAGTTGCAGGAAAATAGTTTCATCTGACCAAGTACTTCTCCTTGGGGTTCGCCTGTCCTGTTTGAAAAGAAGGAAGAAGGTACCCTTAGGATCTACGTGGATTATCAGAAGATGAACCAATTGACGGTCAAGAATCGATATCCCTTTCCTAGGATTGATGACCTTTTCGATTAGCTTCGAAGAGCCCAGGTGTTCTCAAAGATCGATTTGAGGTCCAGTTACCATTAGTTGTGTGTTAGACCATCGGATATACCTCTGATAGCCTTTAGGATCATATATGGTCTATATGAGTATAAAATCATGTCATTCGGCCTCACAAATGCGCCAGCAGTTTTCATGGCACTAATGAACTGAGTGTTCCATCCTTATTTGGACTCCTTTGTCGTGGTCTTTGTGGACGATATCTTTGTGTACTCTTGTAATCAACACGACCATGCTACCCATCTTGAGATCGTTCTGAGTACACTGAGAGAGAATCAGCTTTATGCTATACTCTCGAAGTTCCACTTCTGGATGGATCATATCTACTTTTTGGGTCACATCATCTCAAAGGCAAGAGTGTCAGTGGACCCAGAGAAAGCGAGAGATGTAGTTTCCTAGGAGCATCCGAAGAATGTTTTTGAGGTACGGGGTTTCCTAGGGCTAGTGGGATACTACAGATGCTTCATTTGGGAATTTTCACATCTAGCAGCACTATTGACGGGTCTGGCCAAGAAGGGGCTAAAGTTCTTGTGGTCAAATTCTTGTGAGTCAACCTTTCAGGATCTGAATGGAAGGTTGACGTCAGCATCAATACTGGTCTTTACAGATCGAGGCATGAGCTATACAGTTTATTGTGATGCTTCAAGTATCAGGTTGGGCGCTGTGCTTATGTAGGGAGATGGAGTCATTGCGTACGGGTCTCAGCAGTTGAGGCCACATGAGAGGAACTATCCAACGCATGATTTGGAGTTGGCAGATGTTGTTTATGGCTTGCGCTGTTGGAGACATTACCTTTTGGGAGACCACTTTGTGGTCTTCACCGACCACATGAGTCTCAAGTATATTTTCAATCAGTGTGATCTGAATCTGAGGCAGCGCAGGTGGGTCGAGTATCTTTAGTCTTTTGATTTTGAGCTTTCCTATACGCCGGGAAAGGGCAATGCAGTGGCAGATGCGTTGAGCAGGAGAACTTAGCTTTAGGCAGTTAATGAAGCCAGCAGTGAGTGGCTGCTGATGGCTCTATTCTTTGAGATGCATCTAGAGGTGCACGACATACTGAGATAGACTTACCTATCTTTTGTAGCTATTACCTCTACGCGACTTGATCGGGTACAGATGAGGCAGCTATCAGACATAGCAGGCTTAGTCCTGCTGGAGAGAGTGTCAGGAGAGGAGCCTCTTCCTGGATGGACAGTGGGAGAGGATGAGATCTTGTGTTTTAAGGGATGCATGTGGGTGCCAGCATACATATGCGAGGATCTGATGTGGGATTTTCATTCCTCAGTTTTGGCAGTTCATCCTGGGGTTACCAAAATGTATCAAGATCTTCATCGCCAGTATTGGTGGCCAAGTATGAAGAGAGATGTTGCTGGTTGCGTCATGGGATGTTCTACTTGTCAGCAGGTGAAGGCGGAGCATCAACGACCAGCAGGCCTTTTACAGTAGTTACCCATTCTGGAGTGGAAGTTAAAGGATGTCGCGATGGACTTCATGATAGGGTTTCCAAGGTCGCCCCGAGGTAACGATGCTGTTTGGGTTGTCATCAATAGACTTATGATGGTTGCTCACTTCTTACCGATCAAGGAGACCTTTAGTTTTGATGATCTAGGATGATTTTACATCCGAGTGATTGTACGTTTTCATGGAGTTCCACACTCCATTGCTTCAGATAGAGATGCACGCTTTACGTCTCGGTTCTGGCAGGGGATTCAGAAGGCTTTGTGCATACAAGTACTTTGGAGTACAACATACCATCCCCAGACAGATAGCCAGTCCAAGCGTACGATCCTGGTGCTAGAGGATATTCTCAAAGCTTGCATTATGGACTTTGGCGGTTCTTCGGAGAAGCAAATCCCTCTGGTGGAGTTTTACTACAACAACAGTTTTCAGGCGACTATTCAGATGGCACCTTACGAGGCTTTGTACGGTAGGCCATGCCGATCACCCTTATGCTAGCTGGTGGCAAGACTAATACCTTTGCTAGGACCTCGTCTTGTTCAGGGGACCTCAGAGAAGATAGAGTTGATTCAGAAGAGGATGGATACAACACAGTCTCAGCGGTAGTGTTATTCTGATCAACGGAGACGACCTCTGGTGTTCGAGGTCGGGGATCAGGTTTTCCTATGTGTCACACTGAGGTTGGCACACAAGGGGATTTAGAGGTAGGGAAAGGTTTCATCGTGGTACGTCTGGCCGTTTAAGGTGTTGGAAAGAGTTAGGCTGATTGCCTATAGGCTGCAGTTACCTCAGAGGTACCAGGCCATGCACGACGTCTTCCACATTTCTCATCTCCGACGTTACTTTTCGGACCCGTCTCTTGTCTTTCAGCCTGAGGAGGTTGAGCTCGAAGTGGATGCATTGTTTGAAGAGAATCCTATCCGAATTTTCAATCATAGTACAAAGGTTCTCCAAGGCCATTCTATCCCTCTGGTACGGTTTCTATGGAAGCACGGGCGAGTACAGGACGAGACTTGCGATAGGGAGGCTGAGGTTTGATCGCAGTGGCTGGAGTTGTTTGGGGATTCTTCTTCTACGCCTCTCTTGGGAAATTCAGGGATAAATTTCTTTAAGGGGGGAAGTTTGTAAGAACCCGTATCTTCATTTCAGGTATGTATTTCAATTTTTTGGAGTTTTTGAGAAAAATAAAGTTTCTGGAAATTTTTTTAGTACGCGCCGTGTACTTTCTGAGTACACACCATGTACTCTATTCCCACTTGAATCTGTGTACTGGCTGTGTCCAGGCCACACAAACGGTGTGTAGGGGTGACGTGGAGGCTGATTCTGGTGGAGTACAGAAAGACCTATTACATGCCGTGTAATCGAAAAGTACACACTGTGTACTTTCTTTTTTTATTAAACGGACCGAGGTCGCGCCTAATCGACGAAAAGGTCTTCTTCTCCAGCATCTTTGTCCAAGGGCGCCAGGAATCCGCGGATCTTCGGTGAGCCACCGTTCCTCCATCTGTTCTCCGATTCGAGCACGGTAGATTGCGTTGGAATCACAACGGTGTGTTCTTCCTTCTTCTTGAGCCTTGTTTTCCTTTTTTCTCCTCTTTCTCAAGATATCGTGGGATGAACGTTTTGGGAATTTTATCAGATCTACAAAGTTTGGGGGAGAATTGGTCATCATGGTTCACGTATATCGATCTCCTAGGATACAAGTAGGTGGTTTGTTCCTTTCCTTTGGAAGCCTATGAATATTTTATGCAAATTCCACCAATTCACTTGGGTGGGGAATTTTGGGTCTCCTGTTTTTCCCTTTTGTTTTTATTCTTTGCATGATTGATTTTGTAGAGATCATTGCTTGTAAAACTGGATAATTTATGATGTATTCATTTGTTTCGCCTTGCATGTTTTTCTTATTAGGTGTTTGAAATTTTCCATGCCTAGTTGTAGGATAGTGGGGCTATTATATTTTTATGTTTCTATACCTTAGAATGATAGCCAAGTAGTTCTTGAGTTTCACTTGGGATGATACACGCACACTAAGCATGTTTATTTTCACATAGGACTGTGAGAACCTAGTGTAGTAGACCATAGGGAGAATGGACGTAAGGGCTTCTCCAGAGTGTCTTTTAATTCGATGCGAGACCACATGGGGAATTGACAATGAGTGCTTCCTCAGAGAGTCTGTAGTTCCTCGACACTGGCCACAGGGGGAATGAGACGTTGAGTGCTTCCCTAGAGTACCTTTAGTAAGATACGAGACTATAGGGGGAATTGATGGTGAGTGCTTATTTAGAAAGTCTACTCGTAGCTGAACCAGAGGGGTGAGACTGTGTGTGCCTCCTAGAGGGTTTCTAGTACATGTAGGTTGAACCATAGGGGTTAGGCTGTGAGAGATACCTAGTAGGTTACCTGTTTTCTACTTGTTGTTGGTTGTTTACTTGTGTACATTATATGCCAGAACTGGGGATTGTATCTTTTGTGTGATTTTCTGTTTATTGCTTCTTGCACTTTTACTTGCCTTGTATTCATCGACTGTTAGGCACAAATCTTTGGGTGATTGCCAATGGGGATTGTATCTCACACCATGTTTGGGCCATGCTTTTGGGCCCAAGAAGACTTTTTTGTTGTAGTTATAGATAAGGGAAAGTGCCCTTCGACTTATGGTACTTGATTGTTTGGAGTTGGAGAGCAAGGGACCAAGCTTATGCTTGCGATGCTGCAGGAGTTGCTAAAATTTTAGTACTTTGTTTTACTTGTATTTCAGCACATTGTTTTGTTTTCTACTTTCCATGGAAACTTGTACCTTCTGCATCATTATCATCATTACTATATATTCATTTCTTCCACTATTTGGTTTCATTTGTTGCGTATTGTTTACTGCTTCTGCTATTTACTGATAATTTCTTTTCTTGTATACCTTACCAAATGAGGGCATAGTCTCCACAATAACTTACCAAGACCCTCGCTGCTAGTCGGCAGCCTCCGACGTTTGGGGAAATGCTCTTGAGGTCATGTGGTGAACCGGGCATGGGGAACCTCTGGGTGGCTTCTGGAACCAGGACATTACAACCAATTTGTGGGTAAAATGTTGAATGTATATAGTTTCATGCCAAAAATATAATAAATAGATAGAATGATCTCTGATTCTTGTGTATGATGAATATTCATAATATAAGAATTTTGATGTTGATTACCCAACATGTTTTAAGCGTTTTTATTGAATTAAATTTGGTTTAGTTTTTATAAAATAGTGAATAATATCACATATATTGGACCATGAATGTGACATAATTTTTATGAATTTGTGTCTACAATTCATTATATGTTGACTTTCTCCCCTAATTCACTTCCATAATATTTATATTTTGTTCCTACTTAAGAGAAAATTAATATATACCATTAGATATATTTTTATTTATGTTAGATAATAAATATTAGTGAAAATAGTCAATATAGTGAGTGTGACTAGGTTACCTATGAGAATGAACCAAGGATATGTGTAATTATAGTGCATTATGTAAAAGGAAAAAATATATATTTTATCTGTGTTTTTCAATAAAAATTTCTCATAATTTTTTTATTACTAGGGAGGCCACTATGAAATCACACATTGGTTTTTCAAATATGAAAAAATATAGAAATTATAAAATTTTATGAATTAATTTTTTTGTTAAATTTCATTACATTTCCCAAAGGTGGAGAATTCTAATGTTTAGAGTAATACTGACACCTCAAAAGAGTTTGATTATAGTGGGGGCGATTTAAAAATTTAAAAGGGAAAAATAATTTTATATTTGAGAGTATTGGAAATCATATAAAAATTATACTACATAAATACAAGGGATACAAAAATATATAGAAATGGTAGTCAAGGAAACAATAAATTGATTACTAGAATGTATAAAAATGTTAAGGAATAAGAATATCTTATTCCACCCATATTAAAATATATAATTTTTTGGCCAAATGGTAACTTGAAAATTATTTATGGAATATTAAATATGACTTACCAAAGGAGTAATATCATGATGATATTTTACCTGATGCTTTTATGGGATATATATATGATTTAGATGAGTTATGGGATAATTTTATTTAATATGATATTCAATATGTTGTTCCCAATGATGAATAATAAATAACCTTCTTTTTGGAAGAAAATATAATTGAGTTCATGAGTTTTAAATATAAAATTTTGGATATGAATAAACAATTCCTTATTGTAGACTTTTTTATAGAATATTTACATATACAAGAAGAGTTTAAAGCTAAAAGAATCGGTGAGATAGTTTTATAGTGGATATATTTTCATTCAAATATGTTAATAATAAGCTATATAAAAAGTACAATTATCAATAAATAGTTCATTCATTATTATTTAATACTTAATAGGGGATTAAAGTCGAATTAGAAATAATATAAGTAGATATGGTTTTTATTTTTAAAGTTGTATCACCAGTTGAGAAATTATTATACGATGATGGATATTTAAGGAACCAATAGAGAGTCCTAAATATTTTTTAGTAATTAATTATGGATTTATGTTAATATGAAAAAAATAAAATGAAATTTTAATACAAAGGTGGGGTGGAAGAATTTTAAGAGGGAGTGGAGTTGGTGGAATGGTTCAATTATAATAATGTAGTTATTGATATAAATTTATATTTAAATGAAGAAGTAATAGTTTACTCTGAAGAAGTAGAATAATCTCATACTTTTCTAGAAAAACAAACTTCTACTATGTATGATTAATAGTTGTAGAACCCATATATTGTGTTCCATTGTCCTCTAATCCATGGGAACCATACTTTTATAGATTCTAACATGTTTAATTATGACCCAGGGGTAATTTACATGCTGTGTAAGCAGAAACACACTATAAGGAAAATGTTTTTTTGGTTCCGATTAATGAACCACCATGCACTATCTAATTATAGATATAATAAATTTATTCTAATTTTGAATAGAAACAAATATATCACTTTTTTGGTGTTTTATTCTATAATGATCATTAATTTCTCTGTTTTTTGTTTTTTCCATTTTTTTCTTATAATTTTTTATTATTTTTTCACTATAGAAAATAAATGAATATTAGAGACACAGTCACATATGACCAATTAATATTATTTTACACTTCATTTGAATAACATAAACTATTTCAGATTAACTCATGATGATCCCACCATATAATTGATGTTATATACATCATTATCAGAAATTTATATAGATTATTATTTTATTTCTGAATGAGATAAAATAAATGGTAGTTGAATTTATGTGTGGGGGTTTTATCCAGTTTGATTTTTTTTATTTTTTGAGCATTCGATTAAATTAATTTTTATTATCAATTTCACTCTTGAATTAATTTTAAGATATATTTTTTATATTTTAAATTACTATTGGCATAGATGATTTGATTGGAATTGTTTTTTTAGAAATTATTTTGAGTCTGAAAAAAATGGAAATAAATTTCTGTGGAAAATTGACCGAAAATATTTTTCCTAGTTTAGATTGTTCTTATACACTGATTTTGAAATATTATTCATAATACCCATAATTTATTAAGAGATACATATATATATATATATATATTTGATATTGATAACATGTGATTATTTATCTTTCAATTATTTAGATTAAATGAATAATTTATAATGGTATTGAAGAAATTATTTTTCTGAATGCATTTTTTTTGACAGATAACGTTTACATAAGTACTTAATTAGAACATACATTCCATGAATTTTTATATAATTTTAAACCCCTTTAAAATTTACTTTATTATTACTGACATTCAATATTAATATATTTCCATTATTATTTAATGTTTTATTATTGGGAAGGAGACATTAATGTGTGTCCTATGGGAAGTGGTTCAATATTTTTATTTGGTGAATGTGTCAATATTTATTTAATTTGTGATAAGATATGTTAGGAGTTAAATTTATCTATTATACATCATTTTTGATTATCACACACTTATTAAAACAATAAAATAAAAGGGGGAATAAAGGAGTTTTGAATGAATTATTCGTTTTGATTAATTTTATGACCCATGTCCCTCTAGAAAATAAATGTTCATGAAAAATAATTTATTTATTACAATGATTTATTTTTTCATTTTCAATAATCAAAAAATAGAAATATAAAACATTGGGGGTGATATGGATATATTTTTTCATATATTTTATTTTTTTGAATTATATTCTAAATCATGAAAATGGAATGGTGTTTATTATGTTGAATTGATTGAGTTATATTTCCTATAAAATGAAATTAATATTAAATAAATTTTATTTTAGTCTTTCACCTCCACGTTTATAAAATATTATTTTATAGTGATTTTTCCAACCCACTATTAACCACAAAATAAAGATAGAAAAGAAATGATTGTTGATTCTAATTCCTGGTATAACATTGTGAATAAATGATAAAAATTATAAGACTAAAATAATTTTTTAATTTTATAAGTATTAGCATAACTAAAGATAAATTTACCATTTAGGGAGGTGTGGAATAATTTTCCAGGTAGCATCGGTCATGGGTGGGTCATGAATTGATAATTATGATTGAATAAATTTAAATTTGAGAAAAGAAAATGAATGGATATTATTTATCATGAATAAAACCCAATGAAAGAACATTAATTTCATAATAAAACATATAGATGAAAATTTATAGTTTTATAAATACTTTTGACTTTATTAATGAAATATATAATTTTTTTATATTTGACGGTTTTAATTTTATTATATTATTAATTAAATAAATTTAATATTTTATAACTTATGATTTTATTTATTTCCCTAAATAATTACTAAACTTACTTTGTTTTTAACACATATGTTTGAATAATTTTGAGAATTATTGATTGTGAGCTATGTTGCAAAAAATGGAAATTTGGAAAATTATGGGGACACAGAAGAATACATAGGAGAAAATTGAAAGTGGCATTGAGAATACATAAAGTTAACCATAAAACTATGATCGTATATAAAGGTAACTTCTTCTTTTCATGAATATAAATTGATTTGTTTCTCAATGATAAATATGTCTAACTTTAGTATAATATTTATAAATAAAGTAAATAACTCTTTATGTTGGAGTTCATTATCTTATGTAATTCTAAAATTTTTGATATGTATAGGTCATACCATTAGATATATGGAGAACCTCAACCATATAGAGTGTAATATATAATATTCATTCTAGAATCACTAGTGATATGTAATGATTATTCCTTTACCATGTAAGGGGAATGTTGAATTTTCTTATGATGCACAAGGGTCCTACCATATATCATGAGGATGAGTCCCTGATATGTAAGAGTCTTTGAATAATATATAATAGTTTACCTCTTTTCTATAAATAATGTATGGCCCACACATAATGGAATTTTTTGAGTATTTATAAATATCTACTTTAAAAGAAATAGGCATATTTAAAGGTTATTTCCATTTCCACTCAAGAGTTAAAATCTGATAAGGAATGTCCATCCTAGTATAAGAGATATTACATAAATTTCATATCTATAGTGAAATTTTTATAAATTTTTTATGTCATGGTGTGACTCCAATGATCCTCAACCATTAAAGGTACTTTTATATCTCTAATTGACCATATACATTCATTCATAAGAAAATAATAATAAAAGTTCTGAGGGTCTTTTGAAGAAGGGAGATGAAAGATAATGGTAAGAATAAATGAATTAAATTATAGGTAAAAATATAGAAGATCATTGCAGATGAGGAAATATAATACTACATTACAAATATAGAAATATTATTCAATACCATACCCATATTTAAGAAGAAAATAGATACTATCTACAAAAATTATCTTGTCTATCTAATTTGAGGATGATATATTTTTTAGGATCAAAATTCTAGACTATTGGATGAAGGTGTAATGTAGTTTATGTTTTGATGTAATTTATTTATTTTTTATTTCATTCCCCATATTTTAATCAATGTAAAATGATATGTTTTCTTCTTCAAACATGTTTTTCATTGATTCTATAAACTTTTGTGAAATAGAGAGATAATTTGTGATTCTATTCTCTATAAATACTATGAGTATACTGAGTCTTTATTTATAAATTTTAACCACCTCGAATGAACTCTGTGAATTTATAGAGTTTTAATAACTCGAGTTTGGAGACCATATCTTATTTTTCACGAAAATAATCGTTTTTTAAACATTATTATATGTTATTTTCTCTTCCATTATTTGATTCACTGGTTGGTAAATTTAAAGCTTAAAATATGTTATTTTATACTAAAAAAGTAAGGGATAGACATTATACTCTTATGTTCTTATGTATGTTTTGTATTAAATCTATATGTATATTAAATATAATTACAGAAATAGTTTTGAAAAATTTAATTTATTATAATTATGTTTATTTATTTTGAGAGAATGGATAAAGTCATGTGTATTCAAACTTTAGAGTGAAATCGTTATCTGGAAATTGTTTTTTCATATCACTAATATTTGAATTTCATCCTTGAAAAATTTCTATAATCCATTTATGTATTTACAGGTTTAACACCCATTAAAATATATACCTACTATTAGTAAATATTATGTTAAATAATAAATAATTACGACTTTAGGAAATTAAGTTAGTGTGACTTCTTTCATTATAAGATATGACATCGTTCATGTTTCATTATACAGAATTAATTACATAATAAAAAATATAATTTTTATTTGAGTTATATGGTAAATATCACTCTTAATATTTATCCCATGTCTATGTATTCTCATATTTTTATGATCTAAACAATTATAATAAATCAATATATTTTTCACTTATTGAGTATTCAAACTCACTCCTTCTTTTGTCTCCCATTTTTTAAGATAATACATGAAAGAATACCATGAAGAGGAATTCACGTGTAGATGATTTTATGGGATTTATAGACGAAATAATGTAATAATAAAATTATGTATCTAATATTCAAAGACACTAATCAATTGAGTTTTTGTTTGTGTGTTTTATTTTTGATATGTAATGTTTAATAATGAAAATCATTTAATACATTTTTGTATTTTATTAGGGTAATATCATACATGGTTTTAGCCTTAAATATTTCAATTAAAATAATAATTTATTTTAATATACTATGACTTTTCCCCCTATGGTTATATTCATTAGTATGAATCTATTATGGAATGAAAAGGATGATCAATGGAAATGAAGGGGGTTGACTCTATTTGATGATGTATGGGTGATTTAAAAGATTCTTGATAATTTATTTTCATTATTTTTTTGCAATATTTAAACAATTATTGAATCCATTGGATATACAAGTATTAATAAAAGTGATGAGTGTTAGGATAATTATAATTATAAACGAACAATTTCCTACAATTATGATCATTTTCTTGCTAGTGTAATGACTATGATAAATATTAGAGAATAAATGTCAAGTTTATATAAGGTGACATCATCCCACATGAGTTTTATCCTAGTTTTCCCCTACATAATACCAAATCAATAATTTTTTAGTTAGGTTCTATTTCATTTCCATTTGACTTCTATTTGGTATATTTTTTAATGAGTTTTAGGATTTCAAACTCTATATATGGGATTTATATGTTTTAATTTGTTTAAGTAGAATGGTATTTAATGGATTTTATTCATTATTACCCAATATAATCATTTAATGATGTTGATACATTTTAATTCAATGATATTCAATGATACATTCTTGGTTTTGAATATAAATTAAAATGCATAAAAATAGTGGAGACATCCTACTAGAACATATATATTTAGTTATAAATTAAATGTTCAATGTATGGGGATTCTTCACTTTTGGTTATGGTATATTTTTATTTATATGGTGATATAACAGTTTTGAAAATTCAGATACCCCATTTTGGTAATATAGATGGTGTTTTCTTCATTGGATTACACATCCAACTTTACATTTTATGTCTATCTAGAACACCTAATCTCTTTTTCTTTTTACTTATCATTAATATTTTAATATCATTCATAGAAATAATGATATATTTTATATTTCCTAAACTATTTTTAAGGTTGTGTGTTACTCTTTAATATCATGTTGTTTTTTCATTGGTTTTCTGTTATGGCATGCGGTTTTTCCTGGTTTGGTATTGTAACTCTTAAAGCATGTTTTCTTTAGAATGGAAAGAATTATTGATGAATATTTTATTTTATATTTTAAGATAATTTTGATATAATTTTTTTACATTTCATCTTGCGTTAAATTATTACCACATTGATTTGGTTGATACCCTTGTCACATGTACCTAAATTTGGTGACTGCTAATAATCCTTAGTAATTGTGTCATACTGTATCCAGTATTTCATATAATATAATTTGAAATATATTTCATAATATTTTATTACAATATAATATAATTATTTTATTTGGATATTAAAGTTATATATATGAAAAGATCATTATAATTCAAGGGATTTATTACAAAAAAATTGTATCTCATATTTTTTCTGGAAAACATTGATTTTCAATGGGATGTTGGGTAAAAAAATTTAATACATGTTTAAATTTATCAAATTTATCTATTTTTTATTATAATTAATATTTTGATGATTTATTTTGAAATTACATGAATTATTTTAGAAATATTCATGTATCAAATTAACAATGGAAATCATTCAATGTTCCATGTTCAAGATACATAAAACTATAGATTATACATTTAAACATTGTAATTCACATTGAGACATTTATTGGGATTCATTAATATGATTTTTCATGAACAATATAGGTACTAATAATATAATTATATAATGTTTCTAATTTATATTATATAATGACATTATTCATTCTTGTTATGATTAAATTTTCAATATTTGGAGCCAAGGATATTTTTATATGATGTTTTTTATAAGTTGTATTCTATTAAAATATATGTTCTAGAAGTGATCGGAAGAACACTCTAGAAGATACCACATAAAAATTCTATTGGGTAATCCACTTTTCTATTTAAACTAAAATGAAATGGTTATTTAAAATACCTTAGATATAGGTTGGGAATCCAAATTAGATATTTAATATTCTAAAAAATTTATTCAAGTGTTCATTAAAAAATACCTTTTGTATTTTAAAGATTAGGAAGGACATATTGGTGTTGAGATGTGGTTGTTGGAGATTGATAAAACATAGAATATTTTTATAATTATTTATATTAAGAAATTATTTATAATTATTTCAATACTAGGAACTGAGACAGCATGTGATTTCATGGCTCGGTTTTCCCGGAACATTTTTTTTGAAAAATGTTAAACATTTAATCGCACATGCAATCGGTATTAATGAAAAAGTGGAATAAATATTATACAAGGGTGTAGATTAGAAATACAAGGCCACTATAGAGATCAGAATGTTGGTCTTAATATAGGTACGACCAAACATTGGTTAGTGTGATCCATCTGTAGAATTATCCACCAAGGACATACCCATAAAAAAATAATTATATAAAATTATTTTATTTTTAAATACTAACAACTCATGAATGATTACGTAGGATGAAAATATGATTCCAATGATAAGTTCATAATGTGGTGTTTACCCTAGGTGTGACTTAACTTCTATCAGTATGGGTCATTTGCAGAAAAAGTCTTAAAGGACGTAATTGAAATAAAATTATTTAATAATGAAATTATTTTTATAAACTAGTTACCTTTTGTTTTTATTAGTTATTTTTCATGAATTTATTACTATAATGTTAACCTAAGAATTCCTCAATGATATAGAGAAAGAACTCTCTAGAAAATGGTGATGAATCATGGATTGACGATCAATGTGAAACTAATTCAAAGGAACCACAAAAACGACGATGACCCAACAGTCTTCCTTCATTAGAGACTAATACAAATCAAGGTAGGGTGGTTTTTTATTTTTTATTTTCCCCATTATTTATTTCCATGATGTATGTGGGTCAACCAATGAAAATATTTATCCATGAAATCATTGTTGCGGGATGGGATATTATATGTCGGTTTATTGGGAGATTTATTTTTTTCTTCTTTATTTATCATTCTAATGTAAATGGATTGAGTTCAACTCGAAAAAAAGATAAGGTTCATTCCTTAGGGTGTTCTTTGTTATTTCATTTCCCCATTCTCCACGTTCATTGTCATTGGACACACGTGCCCACGGTTGAACATTCCTGGTGGCACCAAATGATATTGGACCCCCGGATTGGAGGCAACCCAATAGAATAGTTTGGATCAATGTAGATGTTGACCCAAAGAACCCATATTTTTTACCATTTGGAATTCAGAGCATTGGAGGTGGCTCGATTGTCTGTGGAAGGAACAACCAGCATGGGTTTGGTTCAACTGTCTTGTGAGGTGAGGTGGTGTTGATCTGGGTGGTGGAAACTAGAGATGGTTGAGGTTGGCCACCAGATGTAGAGGAAGAATAGTTGGGAATATGGAGGCACTACAATGTGGGTCTGGGGAAGATATGTTAGTGGGTTTCATGGGGCGCGATAGAGCGGGTTGCGGGATGTGGCAGGTGTCTACAGAATGCGGTAGCATCCATGTGGGATGTTGTCGACAACTGCAAAGACCTAGCTAGGAAAAGTGGACTATGAAATAGATGAAAAGGACTAATGGGTTTGGTTAGACCCAACGGACTAGGTCTAACCCTGGTCGGATGTTGGGTCGACCTTGGGAGGTCGCACGGTCGACCGTGGAGGTCGACCTCCAAGATATCTTAAGCATCCACTATGTGGCCAACCACAGGGCTATTACATAGTAAATTTTGGATGGTCAAATGTTGGGTAAAATTACTGCAATGGTTGATTGCGCCAATCAGTGGACTAACCCTACGGTCGTCCCACAGGCCCAGTAACCCCATTTGAAACATCAATCTACAATAACATTCAAACGGTCCATCCTTTTAACAATACATCTATGCCATAGGGAATGAGACATTGAAAAGTTCCTTAGGAGATAATATGGTGAGTTTTATCTTGGATCAGTATAGGTTGAGAGAGTTCCCTTGATCTTTTCCCCATGTATTCAGTATAACATTATATCCACATTTTTGGATTTTATTCACATCTAGAGGTTGATTCCTAGATAAAGTTATTTTATTCATTTGTGGGACTAGAGAACAATCTTCTATAAACCAAAGTGGATTTTTTTTGGAAATAACATAACCTCTAAAGGCACGGTGCTGGTCCTCCATCTAGTAGAACACATTAATAGGGTTTGTAGTATTCCATACGGAATTGGGTAGGATAACATACGTTGAGAATTAATCTAGATTGGGTTCCTGATATTCCATAGCTTGTTGGGAAGGATCCCCTCTTTGTGTATCATAATATTCTTCAAAAAATACATGCTCATTTGGGTAAGGAGGAAATGAGATAGACCTCTTCATGAGTGTCTCAGATGATATCACAACTTGAATAGCGAGTAATCATGGAATAAGTGTTCTTCAGGTAGAATCATGTGGCTGGAATTTGGTTTAGATTTCCCAATGGTATGGTGTTTGTCATGAGTATATCTAGATGTTATATTTGTATGTTTTGTGTTCATATAACTATGTGGAGATGACTATAATTCTATTGGTTGATAGATTTTTGGTTTTGTGGGGTCCTATTAAATATTGTCATACACACCCACACACAAGATTTTCACACACATATTGTGTCTTGTGTAGATGATAAAACCTTTGATGGACTCCATGGTGACCAGGACCAAGAAATGATTGTAGGGGCCAGCCATACGAGGTTTTCCTATGGTTCAAAAAACAATCCTAGTACCTTTTTTCATAGGAGTTAAAAATTTGGTTACAGTCTCCATTTTGGTGTTATAGTTTTTGGACTAGTTTACTTTCCATTACTTTAAATGTTGTCCTCCAATTGTGGGATATAGTGGTTTGCATGAATTTTTTACTTAGTTTTTTTTACATTTCATCCTTTATGGCTTAGATATGTGTGTGCATACTTGTACATTAGGTTATTGACACCCATTTTTGGGATATGCCTACCTGGTTCTAGTCACCAGCCCTGGGTCAATTGGGGGAAGTATTAGGGTAGTCACAACACTGGCCCCTCTGGGACACGTCATGACAGAGTGGTATCATTAGAGGTTCAGTCCTACCTTGGTACTGGGAGTTTGTTAGGTTGGTTTGATGAAAGGAGGATAAGTGTTTCGAGTTCGGACTTCAGGGCAGGGACTCTTGTGTTGGGGTGGAGGCCGACATATCCATACACCCGGACTCTAAGTACCTTTTTTTCATAGTACTTGAAAACACTCATTGCGGGTGAAAAAAATGGTACATACATCATAGAGGAGTCATTGTGTTTTACATGTCCTTCTTGAGTTAGTTCTCAAGATATAGGCTATTGAATGTGGTACATCATTTTTCATTACAGGATGCCTCTATGTAGATATCCAGCCAGGATTCTACTGCTTGATCATGAGGACAATCCTCTTAATGAAGAGGTTTCGATATAGGGGTACGTACAAGAGAGAGAACCTCTAAGTGGTATACCGATTATACTACCATCCATCAATCAAAACCTACTACAAACACTACTAGATGTGGATGGATGTAGGATGAGTGCATTTTATAAGTTTTAGAGGCTAGAAACTCTTACATTTCGGGGTGAGACAGACCCTTAATTTTCTAAGGATTTGATGGAGCCTATCACCCATATTTTTTTACTTGTGAGAATGCATGCAATCAGATGTAAGAACTCATCATGAGTCTTCATCAGGGATCTAATAGGCTACGGTGGAGCTTACTAGCTCAGACACAAGATGAGATATATCTCTCTTGGACAAACATCAAACATCTCTTCAGAGAGAAGTTCCATCTAGCCATGTTGTGATTGGTACGCATTCAAGAGATGGTTAATCTGTAGTAGGGAAATATTACAGTGACATAGTATTAAACATAGTAACAAACCCTTTCACACTACTGCATGAACATGGTATGAGACCATTTCTTCAAGGCTCTTAAGATGGCTCAAGTCAGCCTAGGGATAGATAGTGTTACACATGTCATAGTTAGGGACATCTAGGATGATATTTCCTGACCTGTTATACATATAAGTGGGGGATGGCCAAGGGACTACCAAGGTAGAGGAAGATAAAGGAGTTGGGTAGTTCATAATGTGGTAAATGTGGTAGTGGATCTGTCAGGGAAGTAGGAGGCAGTCGAAGGGTTGAACAATTACCACCACTACCACCAGGTGGTCCGTTCCAGGATTAGAGAGCCGGTGGACAGTGACAAGGCTTGTTGCAGGCAATAGAGAATTATGACCCGAAGGCTCCAAGGATGATATGAACTAGGATATGTGTCTTTCCTACCATATATATTGTTTTATAGACATAGGTTCTAACCATTACTTTCTTTCCCCCAATAGTTATAGATACTCGTAGATTCCAGTTGGACCATTTACTTGACCCTTATGCTTAGAGACTCTGACAGGAGGACAATCGATGATCAAAAAACGGGTGCTGACAGTGTACCCTAACTCTTGGAGGTGAGAGATTCATTAGGGATATCCTTGTAGTGGAATCTAGTAATTATGAGTACATTCATGGTATGGACTTGTTATCCGCAATTAGTACTCATATTAACTATTTTTCGGTGCAAAGTGTGGTGTGTAAATTGTGATAGAACTTGGTTTTCATTTGTGGGTGAAAATGAAACACATGCATCATAATAAGGAATCACACATTGGAAGGTGCATCCGATTATGCATTTGTTTCTAGCCTGAGCCTTAGTGTAGTGGATTATATGAACGCTCAGTTTACTAATGTGGTGGTGGAGTATGAGGATGCCTTTCTAGAAGATGTTCCAAGTTAACCTCCCCATAAATAGATGGAATTCTTCATTTATCTACACCCTAGGAGATCCTAGATATCTACACCTTCATATCGGATGGCTCCTATATAGTTTCTCAAACCGAGGGTGATGTTGGAAGAATTTTAGAGGAAGGGAATCGTGAGGCCTAATGTTTTGTACTTGGTATCCCCGATTTTGTTTTCCAAGAAGGTATACTGGAGCATGAGGTTACGTGTGGATTACCAGTGCTTGAATTAGGTAACCATGATGAAAAAGTATCAACTAACAAGGATTGATGACCTCATTAGTCAGTTTAATGGGGCGTAATAGCTCTCAAATATTGACCTTAGATAAGGATATCATCGTTTGTGAATACAAGATGGGGATACACTGAAGATAGCCTTCATGTGTTTTTACTATCACTATGAGTACCTGATGATGTCGTTTCGTGTAACTAATTCCACATAATTGTTCATGGGTCTCACAAACTATATCTTTGAACGTTTATTAGACTAGTTCATGGTGGTTTTCATTGATGAAATCCCAGTGTACTTCATATATGAGGAGATGCACACAAGAAACTTGAGGATCATCTGGGACACACTCTGAGAACACCCACATTATTGGAATCTCTTTAAGAATCAAATCGGGATTTGAGAGGCAATGTTTTTGGTACACAATATCTAGGATTTTGAAGTCGCATTAAATCCAAGAAAGGATGATGAAATGATTTCATGGGAGCCACCCATGAGTGTTACTAAGGTGTATAGTTTCCTTAGATTGAAAGGGTACTATCAGAGGTTTGTGCCTGAATTCTTCAGAGTTGCATCACAATTGACAACATTGATATGCAAGGGGTAGGATTTTGTGGAGACAAAGATGTGAATGTACTGATTTAAGGATCTTATGTAGAGGTTTATGAGAAGTCCCACCTGAAAGTTACCAATGAAAGTCATGAAATATGGGTTGTTATGCAATGCATCAGGGACTAGGATTGTTTGTGTCCTGATGTAGGGAAAAATGGTGACTACCTATGGTTTGTTCTAGTTGAGAGAACATGACGAAAAATATGCAACCCATGATCTTGAGCTAGTAATGGTAGTCTTATGCATATAATATCTGGTGACACTACCTGATGGGTGACTGTTTTATCATCTACTCTGATCAAAATATTATCAATTATATCTTCTATTAAAAGGATCTGAACATGGGATAGAGGTGATGGATAAATTTCCTCAATGACTATGACTTTGATATTTTCGATAATCCTGGGAAGTAGAATGTGGTGTAAGATGCTCTTAGTTGGAGATCTAGCTTGTAGTTATTGAGAATGGTGTCAGATGTGTTGGAACCATTGAAGATATCTTTTGTGGATGAATATAGATAATGTTACCTCCAGTCGATGGTTGTTACAAATCCACTCTTACAATGAGTTAGGGAGGCACAACTTGGGGATACAAACTGTGAGACCCAACATGCTCAATTTTCCAAAAGGAATTCTTTTTATAGATCATAAAAAGTTGAGGATCATGAAGTTATTTCCATAGGATTCATAGTTATACCATTGGTGTTGAAGGAGGAGGTTTTGAATGAGTTAAATACATCCCCTTTGGCGGTAACCCTTGGTGTGGAAAGGATATATCTGGTCCCCTTGCATGAGTTTTAGCAACCTGGGATAAATATGGTAGTTGTAGAATTTTTATCACGATGCCTCACATACCTACAAGTGATTGATGAACACCATGTTCTAGCATGATTAGATCAACCCCTTGATGTGCTCTAATAGTGGTGGGATGGTATATCAATGGACTTCATGAACAATTTACCATGCACGTCTAGGTGAATCACTGTCATCTGAGAGATTGTTTACTGACTCACCAAGTCATCCCACATCCTAGATACTTGAGAGAAGAGTTAATTTGAGAGCCTAGAATTCACTACATGTATGAGATAGTTTTACTTTGTGAATTCCCATTAACAATTGTTTCAGATCCTGATGCTTTCTTCATAACCCGTTTGTGGAAGGGATTGCATGAGGCATTTGAGACATAGTTACACTTGAGCAGAACATTTCACCAATATATGGGAAATTAGAATGAGAGTATGATTCTGGTTTTAGAGGACATGTTGTGGGTGTGCATGTTAGGTTTTGGGTGTAGTTGGGAGGACAACCTACCACTGGTGGAGTTTCTACACACCAATAATTATCTCTACACCTTTGGTATGACACCATTGTAGGCCTTTTATGAGAAACCCCGTAGCTTTAAACTTTTCTTGACTAACCTAGGGGAGTCAGCACACATTTCCCCAGAGTTGGTGTGTACCACTACGGGGAAGGTGTAGATCATCCAGAAGTGGATGAAACCTGCATAGATCCATCATATGTCATATTCTAATAAGAGGTGAAGTCCTCTGGAGATTGAGGAAGAAGACCATGTGTTTCTTTAGGTTTCACCTGAATGGGGAATAGAAATATTAGTCAGGGTGACAAACTATATTTGAGGTTTATCAACCCTTTTAAGGCACTTCATAGATTTGGAGAGGTGTTGTACCACTTGGATCAACCACCGTTATAATATCTATTACATTATGGCCTCCATGTGACATAGTTGAGGTGGTATGTAAATGACCAACCTAATGTCATAAACTAGGGTGAGGTGGACATCTAGAATTGGGAAAGGTTTTCCAAGTACCTAGAGGAAATCGAGGATTGTAAGGAGATTATCCTTCATTGGTGGTCAATTCATCTAGCACATGTTTGGTGGAATCATGAGGATCTCCAGGATAGCATATGTGAGTGGGATTTTTAGATTCATGATCAGTACCCTCATCTGATTGAGCTACATCATTTTAGTTTTTGGGAACATAAATCCCCATGGTGGGGGAGAATGAAACATATTAGATTTTTCCTATGTTTTATTATTATATATAATATGGAATGATTTTGATAACCAGCACTTAGTCGGCTTGTTATTCAAATGCATAGTTTTCCCAGAACTATTTTTTGAAAAATGGAAAATTTTTAATAGCATGATCTCTATGTTTTCCTAAAAAAGTGAATTATCTCATTAACTAGTGTTGTGATCAGAAATCTGTGTGCATTGTTGAGCACAGAATGGTGGCCTTACTACAGGTGCGACCTAACCATTGTAGGTACAATCCATCTGTAGAAAAAGTCACCAATGGCGTAACCGTAAATAAAATAATTAAATTTAATTATTTTTGGATGTAATAATAACTCATGAATGGTGACTCTGATTTGAAATCTGAGACAACCATTGATTTTTAATGTGTTTTTTTACTGTAGATTAAAATTAATTTTAGTTAGTGTGGGTCATCTGTAGAAAAATTCTCAGAGGGCGTAATTGTATATAAAATAATTTTAAAAAAATTATTTTTATAAAATTATTTTTTTTCTTTTTGTTTGTTATTTTGAAGGAATTGAGGTTTAGTATAGTAACCCTAAAAATAATATGATATTTGGAGAAATAACTATATTCAATAAATGATGATGGATTGTGGATCGACGATCAACACGCATCTGATTTGCAGGATCATCACAGACAACGATGAAATGATGAGCTTCCTTCATTAGTGATTGTTGAAAAAATGAGGTTGAGAGGTTGTTTTTTTGTGATTTTCTCCACACTTTACTTCCACCATGAACGTTGGTCAATCCCCAAATAGATTTATCCTCGGTTTGATCATTGTTATGGGATGGGATATTATCTGTGAGATTATGAGGAGATTAATTTTAATTCCCATTAATTTATCCTTCTCATGGAAATAAATTAATGCTCATACGAAAAAAGGTAAATGTTATTTTTTAGGGTGTTCCTTGTACTTTTATTTCCTATGTTTGGGGCGTTAATTGTCGTTGGACCCTCATGGTCTAATTTTGACTAACTAAGTTACTCTGAACATTATCATACCCCTATATTAGAGGGTACCCAAAAATAGAGGTCAGATCTATCTTGATCGGGACATAAAGAACCCATATCAATGACCATTTTGAATTATGGGCATCAAAGGTGGATCAGTGGTCTATGGAAGGGACCACTAATGTGGGTTTGGAATGGTGGTCTGGTGGTGATCAGGGCGACAAATACTAGAGGTGTTTGTTGGATGCAAAGGTGCATAGCCAGGGATGTGTAGGTGGCACAACACAAGGCCACAGGGCTTGGGATGCGGTGGCAGCAGTGGTTGCCACATGGTATGTGGTTAACGACCCTGGAGACTAGGAAATGCCGAATAGTATATATGCTAGTGGGTTGAGCCAAGCTTCATGTGTGCTTGCGGGCCCGATCAAGAGAACGGGTTAGGCCGATCAGGTCAGATTGGACCCAATAGATTGGGCCAATCTAGGTCATACCTAGGTAATTCCTAAGGTCGACCTGGAGTGGTCAGATAGTCAGGTGTGGGATGGTTGACTATGGAGGTCGACCACTATGTTTTTAGGATCGACTGTGTGTTTGGTCGACATGCCTAGTGACCCCCATTGAAAAATCAAACTGTTATAATAATCAAATGGTATGTCAATTTGATGATCCATTTAAGGAGTTTGGACCCTGACGTTGAGAAGGTCCATTTGTGATAATGTGGACCATTTTTATCTTATACCAGTATATATTGAGATCATTACCTTTGCCTTTAATCAAGGGTTCAATAAAACATTACATCCACTTCACTGGATTTTAGTAAAATCAAGAGGCCGAGTCTAAGATATAGTTATGGTATTATTTTACTGGACTGGACTAAGATCATCTATCACCCTTAGTGGGGGTTTTTTGGAATTGATTTATCCTCCAAGAACTGGATGTTGTCCTCCATTTAGAGGACAACATCTATAGGGTTAGTGGTATTTCTCAAGGCATTGCGATGGATCCCCTACATTGAAAATTGATCCTGATTGGGTTTTTGGTATTCCCTAGTGTGTTGACAAGGATCCCCTCCTTGGGTATCATAATCTTCCGTGACCAATACATTCTCATTTGGCTAGGGCCCAAATGAGATAGACCTATTCATGAGTGTCTCCTATGATATCTTGGCTCGAGGAGTGAGTTCTCCCGGAACGAGCATGCTCTGAGAAGAATCCTATGGTTGGAAGGTGGTTATGACCACATGATGGCATGGTATTTCTCATGAGTGTATCTGGATGTTCTAATTTTCTTTTTTGTAAACTATAACTATGTGCAGGGTACTATACTTCCCTTTGTGGTATTTCTTTATGGTTTCAAGGTGTCATACTGAGTATTTTTATACTCACCCATGGATGAACGTTTCCCAAACATTTCATGTATTTTGTAGAAAACTAACACTTTAATGAATTCCTTGGTGGACCAGGACTAGGTGGTTCTTAGAGAGGCTAGAGAGATGAGGTGTTCCTAGGGTCTAAACAGTAGTCCCAGTAACGATTATCATACAGGTTGGACTCGTGGTTATAGAATCCTTTTTGGTGGGATTTTATTTGGCGCTATTTACTTTCTAGTAGTTTCATTGGTGTACTTAGGTTGTGGGATATAGTGGTTTCCATGCATTGTTTCCTTGTGTTTTTAAATTTCAACATTTTTGGCTTGGAGACATCTGTGTGCATACAAGTACTTTAGGAGAATGCCTCTCAATTTTGGGATATGACTACTTGTCTCTAGTCACCATCCCCTGACCTATGGTAGGTTGGGTAGGGGTAGTCACGATAGGGAACCCTATAGGATGGGCCCTAAAAATTGAATATTTATTGATGTTCCCATGATGTGTGCTTCATAGAAGTTTATTTCCAACACATATATATTATAAGGTCCAGGTAGTATGTTGTGGGAGATAATGTTGAAGTAAAATATAAATAACAATCATTCAAGGAATGGTTTATAGGATAAATCTATGTACATTCTTATCCAGTGATTATGATGCTGGATAAGGAAAAATAATTTCTTAACTAGTAGTTGGATGATCATTCATTAATAGGGTCATTTATTTTTTATGAGATAGTGTAACATTCACATAGAATCCTTTAAAAACATTCTCTTAATGAATGTCACACAAAATAGCATAATTTTATGAAGTTAGTAAAAAATAATTCTTCAATTAATGACCACATATTATCTGTTTTTAATAGGATAATTATCATTTAAATTGATATGATGGTGGTGAAAAACATTTGATGTGTGTTTTTATAGTTAGAGATAGGGTATTTACATCATCTTGTAAGATAATATTGTATGACGAAGTTAGGTTACATCCTGGGGGAAGTGTTTAGTTACTAACATGACCTATTACCTAAACATAACTTAGATATGAATGATTGGTATAATTATAAATTTGGGAAATGTGATATTTAGGGCTCTATTTTAAAAATTCCTTGATATCTTAGAGTTAATGTGTAAGGTCAAGATATCGATAGTTTAATTATAAGAATTTTCTCCCTAAATGTATCCCAAATTTATTATAATAATTAGTGGCTTATCAGTTGATTTCAATTGAATTTAAATCCATAGGGAATTTATTTATGGTCTGTTGAGGGAGAATTGAACCTTTAAAATGATAAGGTTAGGTGTAGAGTGGTTTATATTCAGGTGACAAATATGAGGGTAAAACTAAATCTGGATTTTTTATTTTCAATAGAGGATACAATTTTGGAATAAAAAAAGAGTAGGGATAATTTTAAGTACTATTATTTTATAATCTTTAAGTATTTTTGTTTTTTTTATATAGGTTCCTTAAATTATTTTATATCTAATAAATTTTTTTACCTATTTTTCAGGAAAGTTGACATGATTTCTTTTTATATAGTGATTTCTAATCCTTTAGATAAAACTAATTATTATGGTTCAATGTGACCATCTTGTGGTATTGTAATCATATATTATGATATAATATGTGTTTTATTGTCCTAACATTGTATTTCATCAATATTATCCCATGAATGGATTGGTTGGTTTGAATGAGAACCAATATAGATCTTAACCATTTAAGAATAATGTTACCATATGCTGATAGAATCTTATATCTTTTAAAGTGAATTGTATCCAATATCAAGTACATTATGATTAATTATTTAAGATATTTAGACAATATATTCTCAGCTATTAAACTTTATTTAGGATTCTATTTAAGGGAATATATCGAATAAACTCTATGAAAGGGTAGATTGATTTACATAAGTGTTTTAATGACTTATCTAAATTTACACTAGAGAAGAAGTTGATTTTTAAGGTAATTACTACTTATATTGATTCAAATTTCTTTTTCCTCTTACCATATGGATTTTTAAGATCTTAATGGAGTGAATATTCAATTGGTACTATTCAAAAGCAGGTGTTTTAATCACAAATATGTGTCCATCTAGCTTGTTATTATTTCTATTATAAAAATGAATATTTAATTTAACATATAATTCTAAATTATTGGTAGATCAACAAATTTACTATGATGAAAATGTTCCATCTTCAATGAGTTGATGAAATTATTGATCATCTTAGTTTATCAACGTGATTTTCTCGGATTTTTATGTGGTTAGGGTATAATTATATATGGAAAAAAGAGTGATAAATCCTTACGAATTATTTTTAGATATGGTATAGGTACTATTAATATATTTTGACATTATTTGTATTTTTGAATGATCATTTAATCTTTATATAATTGAAGAATAAAATATTCTACCGATACCTCTACACCATTGTTGTGGTGTTTTTGGATGAAATACATTTCAAATACCTATATATGGAGTACCATGAATAAAATAATGTTATTAAATAAATAATAATTAAGAGTTTCTCATGTATGATTATTTATCTAAATTTTAATTCATTATTTATGAAGTCAAATTGAAGTATTATTTTGTTCCTGATAGATGAATATTAGTTAACGATTAACAGGTTAAATGAATGATTTATTATAACAATTCAAATAATATTTTTGAAATTTTTTGTTTAATAAGATTAAAAGGATATTAAAGGTAATTTTTTTATTTCTTTTAGTTATAATTACTATAAAATACATTCACTAGTATTGGGGTAAAATATGGATGTAGTTTTAGTGGTGAGGTGAGTAGATATTTCAATGAGTAGGAGACAAGTTGAAGTATTGATATTATTATGAATAATGTATTTCGTAAATCAACCTATGTGACTGGTGAATGTCTTGACCCAATAATTCCTTAAATCAAAAACCTCTTACATGTGTAAGAAAATAATAAAATAGTAAATAACATGTGTATTTTTACAATGTTTAGACCTAATGTGTGAAACTAGTTAATTAATATTTTGTGTTATTTTGAGAGAGAAATTTACACTTGTAAACATTAGAGGGTAAAATTATAGGCTATGTTCAGTAAATAATAAACATTATTTAATAAAATGAACATATATCTCCCAAATATACGTTCTTGTATCCAAAGAGGACGTTTATACTAGGTTTCTACGATGAAGGATATATCACAAAATGTCTCAGTAGTATTCTGATAGGTTATATATACTTTCTCCTAAATGTTATTTAAAGAATCCTTCCAATGTACCAATGAAAATGGAATTTACTACTTCAATATTTTGGTTGACTTTATCATCAACCATATTCTTAAACTCTTCAAATTTTTAGCTTCTTTAGAATTGGGAATTTTGATAAAAATCAATCAATCTCGGTGTGCTATTCAAAAACAAAAAATTATCCATATCATCTTCATCCTCAATTCATATATTTTTTCCCTTAGATGAATCCAAAACCATCTTTACAAAACACACTAAAATATTCTCTATTATAAATTTGTATAAATTTACACCAAGTTTTTCTTATTTTTCTTTATTATTATTACTAGAATATAGTGAATAACATTTATTATAATTAATTATTGAAACAAAAAAGCTATGACAATGATATCATATCATATTTTAAATGAGTCAATTAAATATACTAGATTAATTCTTATTCAATAATGGTTAAATATTCCACCAAACATAAGATTTTTTTCCTCAAATGATTTATAAAAAAACCCAATTTTCTACCCTAAAATCAATGTCCAATATTCAGTGAAGGAATGAATGATTGTATTAATAAATATTTATAGAATTGCCTCATTTGTTGTGTAATGATGTTATTTGATCAAATATTATTCAACTAAGAATCACACTTCGATCTCTTACTTAATTTGTGACTTCATATCATTTCACAGAACATGCCTTTGGTTGTTCTACATTCTGTAAATTATCATTGTCATAGACCTTCAAATACTATAGTGTACCTAACTCCCAAAATTGTGGAACCTGCATCATGAGATACTTCAATTATGAAGTTGCTTCAATATTTTCAATTCCCAAATTAAATAGAAATTCTATATGAGAAGATATGATTTATATTTACAAATGGTAGTTCTAGCATTACCTGATTTCAAATAACCAATAATATCACATTTCTATAAAACCCATATAATCATATACAAGATATATAATATCTTTTCTATCTCCTTGGGTATTCCAATTATAAAATAGAAAATATGTTACAATTGGTCACTATGGGACAATATATTATCAAAAACATCACTCCAAGAATATATTGAATATCATAGGGTGGTTCCTAAAATATTTTACATATTATCAATGATATTATGTATAAAAGGATATATGAATGGACTACTAAATTTTATAATGACTGATAAGAAATATATTTCATGTAAATTGATACATAACAAAACCCACTTAGATACTCTTCCATTTAACTCAAGAATAATAAAAGATCATAAAAAACTCTCAATATTGATATACTACCTATGTAAAATACTTATATATTTTAAAACCTCTTTAGACACATTTCATGACACCTTTGCACCTTTTATGTAATCATATAATACTATTTCAAAAACCATTACTATTTTTTATCCAAGACATACATCAAAATTTTATAGTCTTTATCCCATGTAAATTGTTTACTAATTCAATAATATTAATTTTATCTCTACATAGTTCATTTTTCTATACTCTAACCTACTCCTTTATAGATTTTTAACTGAAACATTAAATTTTGTTCAATATCTATTTTATCTAATTCCATTGGAAACTATTTTAGAGAGTTCTTCCACCTCTAATTATCATCACTCATTTATTCCATTTAAGAACATATAAACAATAATTATACGTATGGGTTTCAACATTGAATATATTTGCATAAGAACTCCAACTAGAAACAAATCCAATATAATCCTTTTACATATTAATAAATATCCTTTAGCAGGTACATTGGAATCCATCATCTTCGAAATTATATCTTAGTCTCTTCAATACCCCCTTTACATGAAACTATTCATCAAACTTCCGGAATTCCCCCAAACCCAAAGCTTGAATATATTTCTTATGTTACTCATTGATACATTTTATAAAATATAATTAATTATTCTTATCATTATAATCAAAATGAGATCCCCAATATCCACCAATGGACATGTTTTCAAAACCAACATTAAAAAAGAAGATAATATTTTTTTACAACTTATATACAATAAATAAAAATTGTGTAGTTAAAAAAAATTATCACCAATATCCCCATTATTCATTAGATAAAAGGGTGATATAACACATCACATAGAAATGGACCATTAAATAATTAGCTTATTGTTTATACGAGAAATGATCAATCTTGAAACCAGGAGTAATTGATCATGGAAATACAATAGTCAATAAAGATTCCATCATATTATATCAACTAAATTGTATATATACAGATTTTTCAATATGTAATTATCAAAAGATTTATTTCCTGCACTGAAATTAATATATTAGAAACTTCATGTCAATGGATGTTAATTACCCCCTCAAGAACAAAATGTACCCCTAATAAAAATTAGATTTAGTATATATTTAAACTTGTTGGGAAAAGTTATTATCATAAATATTACATTATTACTATTTAGATATTCTTAGATTCACAAGAATTAGTTTCATATATGATTTTTCTAGTTTAGATCTTCCCCAAGGGATGCATCTAATAGTTATTTATCATGAAAATTAAATTACTCTATGATGGTAAACCGTTATTTCAATACAGTAATTTAAATATTTTATCAAGATCCCCTTCCAACATCATCAATAAAAACACCCTATAATAAGTACAATAAATAAATATTTGAGAATACGGGGTAAAAATCCTTATTATTTGGTAAAAACTCTAATGTTGACAGTTTTATTTCAACAATGATTCCTATATATTACCATCTTTGTCATTAGAAGAGCACTTCAATGATTCCTATATATTTCCACCACAATGGTATTCCATTTATTTTCTTCTTGATCATAAATTTATCATAAATTTATTATTTCTTAACCTATGTATGAATCAATTTTATTCATTTTATTTTTTTATCTTATTTATTTTGGTCATCATGGATCATCAGTAAGAAAATTTGGGTTACTAGATTAATATTATCACCCATCACATATGTGACCACCGTTATTAGTATTCTCATAGATATTTTTGCAGAATTAAAGCATCTTATTTAGATTTTATTTTTTTATTATGAAATATATTTTCACACAGCTAGTTATAATTTTATTCAAGTCTTCTCATGCATAATTTAGTCCTTATATAATAATTTTTGATTGAAAAATTATTTTACGAATATATATATTTACACTCAAACCTCTAACAAGACCGTTATCAAAAATCACAATTATTTTCTTTCTTTTGGTTTCAATTTTTCCAAATTGATTCCTTTACTTCTCTTTGGTAGAATAATTAATATTTTTTTCATGGGGAGATATTAAAAATAAAATGTCTAACATCCACCCTATAAACAATGGATACTTACTCAAAGTTTTATTTCCACCATATTTTCAAAGAGTTTTATTTGATATTTTTATAATAAATAAATTAAAATGACAACATAAAACATATTCTAGGCCATGGGTAACATTTTTCTTATATATTACAGTGTAAATTTATATCGATGATCAAAATCACATATTTACAAAAAAAAATGAGTTATTTTTTAGATAATATTATTACCAGAATCATTCATGGTAGGTATTTTTCTTTCCTCAACAACTTTTATTATTTTTGGTTGAACATCATCCAGATTTCTAAATTTAAATTTATTTTTATAAAACATCAATTTAATGGTAATATTATTGTCCTAAACTAATTTAATTAAACCTTGCAATTGTAATTTTATAATTATAATATTATTTTAATTATTTTTTATAGCTTTTGGTAAAAAATTATCAAGGTCTTTGATTTGTTCAGATTTATCTTGGAACTAGGAACCCTTGATTCCATTGAAAACAATCTAACTTTTTTCAAATAATGGATCTTTTCATCAAAACTTTTTTAAAGTATAATTCCCATTTAAACATAATTAAAATTAATCTCCATTAATTTAGTGATTTTATCACCAAATATGTATGGTTTGATCATTATGTTTTGAATAATTGACATGTGAATTTCAATTTTGAAACCATATTTCTAAATAATTTTACAATTCTTCAGAATCATAAACCAAAAGTATGCGATCATTACCTTGTTGTTGAATAAAGTAAAATATATTAGTGTAATTTTTCCCTAGTAATTTATTCAATAAATTCTTAACCTAGTAATAATGGTTAATAAAATATTTATTAGATTAATAATTATCACTGTATAAACAAATTTTTTTAAAAGATGATTGTTTATATGATAATTATATGTTGTTGAACATTAAATAGTATCAATTAGTGGTGTCCCAAATTTCATATTCAAACATTTACTTATATTCTTTGACTATTTATTCATATATATATATATATTTATTTATTTATTTATTTATTTGAAACTTTTATATTGATACCAAGATTAAAGACTTCATAGTTCTATGAAAAATGAATCATAAAATATTCTTATAAGGATAGATAATTTTAATGGAGCCCTATCCTCTCTAAACCCAATTGATGTTCCGTATGTTCATAAGTGTCACTACATGGGGATGAATCCATGATATTACTACTTAGTATTAATTTCTTCAATAAAAATTCATTACTAGTGAAGATATCAATCTTATCATTCCTTAAATTCTCTACATATAACTAATGAAACAAAATGAATGAGTAGTAGTGAACTGAAATACTTTTTCAATGTTTTATACCAATATGGGTTCCTAATCCTTCATAATTGTAGTTTTTTTTTCAACGAATAAATTTCTATTAGTAAACATGAGTTATTATATTTATAGATTATCTTCTAAAAATAATGAACACCAGTGAATATAGATATTGTATATATCTAGAAATTTCCTTTCTATCGTTTTAATGAACCCCTAAACTATACTTCAGTAGCATCCATATTATATAATGAAGAATGAGAGCCATGTTATTTAAGTCTCCATATATAGAAATTATTCAAAATCAGGATCACAATTCGTTCTCAATCAAAATAATTGTGATTTTAAATAAAAATAAACCCATTTACCTCTTCTTATTCCTCTATGTTAATATTTTATTTTCCTAGATATATTCAAATTATTTTCTATTTTATTCAAAAAAATCATATCTATTAGATTTTAGTATCGATTCTCTTACTTTATTTTCATATTCTTCTTTATTACAATTTTTATCCAATAATTTACCTGGATAATATTTTACAAGTTTAAATATTTAAACTCAATAATATGTAACAGTGATATATTCTGATGTTCTAAACTAGTCAACAAAATCCTACCATTTAATTCATAATTAATCATGATGAAATATTATATAAAATACATCATTTAATTATTTGTAATATACCAAACCATAATTTTACTACGTAGAAATTATATCTTAATATATGAATACAAATTATATAAAATAACGATCCATTCCATAATAATATATGTTATATTACATTGGAAACATGGACACATAATCAATCTGTTGAAAAATGATCTGTATCTTCTCATAATAAGTTCATTAAATTTGTCATCCTTATTATACTATTCATATGTAAAACTATTCTTTATAAAAAGGTGACTGAAACATAATAAATTGTTATCTAAGATTCTCTATAATAGAATATAAGGGAGATTCCAATAATCCTATTAGGATAACATAAGTATAAGGGTAGGATAATAACGTTATAAAACTATATCCTATATTTAATATATTATAATATTGAGTCATGGAATAAATCCTGATATTTCATAATGCATGAATCATAAATAAATCAATGTACATGATCCATGTGTTATTGACATTGGCATTATACAAAGATTTTAACATGCATATAAGCATAAATAACATTATATCTAAGACATCAAACATTAAATTCATAAAATGTTAGGCTTGATCTTAAAAACCATGTACCGATTTCTATCTTGGTATGACCTCACTTGTACCCTCTATTGGGATTATGATAACCTCCCATGTAACTTCTTTAAGGATTTAGACAACAAACCATGTACCCTTTGAGCTCATATAACATTAATCATTACACAATGAATTTGATGGAGATATAGGTCAAACCCATAATGTAATGAGAGTTGTATATATGTGTTCCACAAGATTAGAAAACATTCATCACATTATAACCCATAAAATTAAATTTGGGTTTTAAATATTTTCATCATGACATAACTCAGGGATATGAAATGAGGTTCATAAAAAAAACAGAATTTCATAAATATATACCATCCATATAAATAATAAGGATGATATTATTGGATAATATCACTAATAATTCATAGGTAACAACAAAAGATGTCATCATTAAAGGAAAATGATTTGGAAGGATCGTATAGAATAATTATTCAGGAAAATATCTTTTCCATTTTAAAATCATTTAATTTTTTTAGAAACCCTATAGTTATAAGTGGAAAAATATAATTTGAAAATGAAAATGTAAAATTGAAAAAGAATATTAAAATAATTGAGCCATTATAATGTCTGTAAAATATTTTCAAGCATAACATAAAAAACATTCCTTCCATATTTTTGTCATAAAATTCACAAGAAACCACTTTTAGAAAATGAAAAAAGAATCCATTAAATTTTTTTAAGAAAAAATTATAAAATTTGTAAAAATGAATTTAAAAAATTACAGGAGTATAGTAACAATATTTTTGAAATTATATTTCAAAAATATTAAATATAAATATTTTATAGAAGAGGTTTAAATACAAACAACCCTGAATAATAATGAGATTGTGAAATAAAACCATTTCCACATTGGTATCATTTTAATTGTAATACCAATAAAATAATGAAACATATATGGATATTAAAATACCATAACTTTCATGATAATAATATTTAAAACCAATTACGGTATGTATATACACATCAAAAAATAAATAAGTGGAATATAAGACATTTTTCCCACAAAAATAAAGGTGAAGTGAAAATCTATTACCTTAAGTTTGAATTCCATCATACATGTTGGATACTTATGTATAATAAATTCTAATTTATTATAAATATATAATATAACCATACTCATATATATATATATATATATATTCTCATATATTAGTTAATTATATCATATTATCTTTCCTTCTTTAAAAATTCATTATTTAAATCACTATTTTTGGTTCTATATGCATCGTTTTTAAATATGTTTGGTTTTGGAAGTTTTTGTACATGTACTTTGGTCATGGTTAATATATAAATATATTTTTAATCATGTTATAAATATAATATATATTCATTATAAACACATATTTAATCATTTATAAAGGTTAGAGATAGAAAAATGAATTGCATAGTTAATAATGACGGTACGCCGTACGTATAGGTGAACACTGATTTCATTTTTTGACATATGGAATGAAAAAAAGATAAATATTAATTAACCCCTTAAAAATAAATATTATATTAAAATTTTAATATATATTAATAAAATTCATTTTTTACCACCCATGTATGATAAAAATTAAAAACAAATCACTTCGCTTTATAGAGGTGGTAGTCCACAAATACACACGAATAAAATTATCATTTTAAAACAGTTTAGAATTTTAGAAATTATATATGATATATTCATTCCAAAAAATTATTAATATCGTAAAATTTATATATAAAATTTAAAACCAGTATACCAACCATCCATAAATTAGGGTTACAGAAATTAAATTGTATTGTTTTGTGTAGACGATATGTCATACGTACAAATGAAGGACAAATTCACTTCCCATTTGACAAGAGAGAGGGTGTATAATTGTATTAAAATAATCGAAATAGTATTTAAAAATATTTTGGATACATAATATATTATTTTTTGATAAATATAATAGATTTTTTGAGGAAAATAAGAGTAGAAAAGGAAATTGATAAGTTAGATTGATTATCTCTTCTTCTAAATGACTCCTTTAGATAACCTCTAAAGGGTTCAAGATTTGGTCTTTTAGTAATAAAAAATCCCCCAGAATGTGTATATTTAATTGGAGAAGATAAATTTTTAGAATATGGTCTATCTTTAAGGATCAATGTGCTATAATAACGCAATGTAGAAGGTAACCTTTTATTATTGAGGTAAGGGGACATTTTAGAATTTCTCAAATAAATAACATAAAATAAGACTATTTTTTAGAACAATTATTAAATGGAATATAAATGAATAGGGGATAAAATTTTAGACCATATATTATCAAAAAATTTTATTTATTTATTTTATTTTTTAAATAACTGATGAGAAATTAATTTTCATAAAGTCCCACTATTTTTAAATTGGATACAATTAATTAATTTGATATTAATTAAGTCTAGAAAACAATATAAATTATGATAAATACTTAAATATATCCTAAAAATGTCCTATTACTTGATAAAAGTTTCTGAACTCATGAAAAATATCATATTATAATAATTTTAATATTGTCGTTATTATTTATTTGATTTTTTTAATAACCAGAATAATTACTGTGACAAAATTGAGTATGGATTTAAGATAAATATTTAATTCGAAAAAATTATAATTAAATAACCATGATGAATGTAAAACATTTAGTTTTCCTAATAATATTTTTAGTCAAAAATATTCTGTATTTAATTCTATATTAAAATTATTATACTTATTCAAAATTACAATGTGACATGTTTGACTAGTCTTGAAATAAAATATTATAAAGAACATATTCTTATACTGATGTACATAAAATTACATTTAAATGAATCATGTATGATTATGGATGAAATTTAATCATAATATGTGAATAAAAAAGATCTAGGTTCATTTTATAGACCTTATCATTTTACATTTAACATAATTTCACGATATACTCTTATCAAAGAAAGTAATTACTCTAGCCACTATTCATAATGGGAAAAAATAAAAGGGTCACATATTCCAAATTTGGACTCAATGATTCAAAATATGGAGTCCATTTTTAAATATTAAACTTATATTGGATATAAAATTTAATTTAAAATTAATCAAAGAAATCATGATTAAAAAGGCATATTTTCAGAAAATGTATTTTTCAAGCATATGATGTTTTTATAATTACTCCATGAATTGTAATCAAAATTATTTGAATATAATTTTATATTTAATGATATAAAATATATAACATTAATTTAAATAATTTCTCATTATGGAGTGTTTTTATTAATTAAAATGGAAAAACATTTTGCACTTTAAAATTGTTTTATGAAAAATTTCATTTCCAATCCAAATAATAAACATATACTGAAATATAGTATAAAGATAATTAATTTATAATATAATGAATTAAATTAAGATAAGTAATTTTTATTTCAATTTAAATCATATTAAATATTTAATTATACTTTAAATTACTTAATTTATATAAAGTAATAAAAATTTTTACAAAAAATCGCTATTTACATAAATTTATTAAAAATGTAAACTTTTCACAAAATTCATATAAAATCATCAAATGATAATTTTCACATACTTCATCAAAAAATGAAATTATTTTTTTAAAAAAAATTATAATTGTTCCAAAAATTAATTATAATATTTAGTCACAAAAATCAATTTTTTGAATAAAATGATTATTTTTGAGAAGAAAATGACTTTATGAAAAATTGAGTGATTATTTTCATGTAATTTACCAATAAATTAATATTGAGTTGGAACATTATATTTTTTTATAAGTCATTTATTACTATTTATACCCATTAATTTAATAGATAGGTTATAATGGAAAAAATATTTTAATAATTTTACATAGTTTTTCTAAACTCACTGTTGCATATAGCGAAAGAAATTAAAGAAGATAAATGTGTTCTGAAATATTTAATAAAATCTTTGGGTGTTACACATATGTTATTTAAAAATATCTCAACTTTATTTTCAATAATATATGTATATAATGCAATAGATTAATAAATGATCATATGTATGGGTCCTTTTGGGGTGGCCTCTTCTATTTAATCCCAAACATCTCCTTTTAAATCATCCTCAATTCATAACTACACTATGACCAGTTACTTATGAACAAAAATATTCTTATTTCCAATAAAAATATTTTAATCTTTTTTTCCTTAAAATTATTCATGGAATTTCCCTACTCATACCATGTCATTTACTTCTCTAAAAATATAGAACTAAAGCCCTGATAAACTTCTCCATAATGAAAATTCTTTCTTCTCAATACATAGCTTGAATCTAACTCTCTATAATTAATTATGATGTTTATTAAACTAAAGAATAATTCTAACATCACGAAGATTTTATTCTCCGACAATATAATTTTTGTTGAAAAATAGTAAATGATAAAAATGATATATAATATCACATATATATCATTGGGTGAGTTCTAATTATATTTCACATCCCTTATAACTTATTTGTCAGTAGATAATTTATTAAACATGCTCACTGTGGATTGGGAATTTTTTAAAAACATCACTCTGAGAATATATTATATATCTCAAGGTGGTTCTTCCCTTTTCTAGTTTTCTACTCTAGAAAATATATTATATATCATCTAAAAAATGAATATATATATCGGGTAGGATGTTTATTTTGAAAATATCTTGAAATATATTCACCAAGAATCTTATATAGACCTTTATTTTCAAATTTTATACCTCTATCCATTGGAATATATTACATATGATCCATAATAGATCTTACTTATAGAAGAATAATATTTTAATTTTCCAAATGATTAGTTCAGATACCCAAAAAATACTTAACAAAGGTCATTACATTGTGTAATTTCATTATGAGATCCACCAAATATATTAGATACCATCAAACATTTTACATATTTTAGGAGATTTCATATACTTTGGTATTTATTCATGTTTATGAACAAAAAAATATTACATATGAATATCAGCATAACCAAATTTTTTCAAAACAGATTTTACTAATTTTAAGGAATTCTTTTCTTCCTAAAAACAAATTAAAATAACTTGAATGTTTTTTGAAAATTTTAATATATTTCCAAACCTCTTTAACATCATTTTTAAAGAATTTCTAGATTATAAATACATGAATATTATTATTTCAATATCCCAAAATACATATTTTATCTTGAAATTACAACATTCTTTTAGAATATTAATCCAATGTGTATTGTTCACTAATACAATAGTCCTCAAACTTATCACTTAATAAATTCTCTACACTTTAATTATACTTTGTACTTTGTCGAACCTCTTCAATCATAGCTTCACAAGGTATTAAGTATCCATCTTCAATAACTCCCTTAGAAACCATTTTATATTTTACTTCATCTTATCATTAACAACATTTAATTATTACCCTTATAAATGTCCCAAAATTAATTATATATATGCACTAATATATTGAATATGTTTTTATAGGAACTTAAAAAATAAAATAATCCAATACAATATTTAAATTTATGTACTAATATCCTTCATTAATTACAATGGTATATACATTAATTAAATATAGATATTAATTTTTTCAAGCTCCACATTTTCATGATACTTTTACATAAGCTTGAGGTCTTTATAATTACCCAATGTCAATAAATATTAACTTCTTTGTTCATTAATATATTTATAAATATATAAATAGTACATATTTACACCATAATGAAACTAGGCCCTCTAATAATTAAATTTTATTTTTTTTCAATACATAGTTTAATTTAAAATTCATTATTTATAACTCTATTATTGAAAATAATATCAAATTTTTTATGTACAATGTAATATCTCACCCATATCTTCCCCATTATTTTTATAAAATGGTGTCATAACACCTTTACTATATATGAACCTTTAATTGATAAGCATTAAGATTATCTGATCACTTATTGGTTTATATAACAAGAGTATTTAGTCTATACAAATGACCCTTCAATGTAGTTTATTGTCCAAAATAATTATCATAAACTCCCTTAAAATAATCAGAATTTTTATATTATATATAATATAATAAATTTTTTTCAGCCCAAAAACACTAAAACTATCCCAAAATTATAGATTCACAAGATATATTTTCATTTGGCTGTTTTTTAGGTCCTTTTAATTTTATGTGTCCAACTTCTCTAAATCGTAGTAGCTAATGTAATTATTGATGTTTAACACCTCTAGATGAAAAGTAATTATTATAGTCTATCCATACATCCCTATTACTAAATTACCTTAAACAGCTTTATCATAATAAAAAATGAATAATAAGGATGGAAAACACATTCTATTTTTAATTTTATAAAGGATGAGAGTAATATCTCAAAAACTAAATGTTCTATCTTAATATATTTAAAAAATTTAAATTTTATTATACAACAATTTCTCAAAAATATTCATAATTCTTCACATGTGGTATTGTATTATCACTTTATTTAGCTTCTAACTAATATTTAATTGTATTTTACACTATAAATACTAGTGAAAATATACTATTTTATTCTTGTTCCAACTTCTTATCCATTTCTAACTATCTTTAACATATAATCAAACACTCATTAGTAGTATATATAACTTTATTTTTATGTGTGAAAAAATTCTTTATAGAATAATTATTATATTTTTATATCCCTAATACTTATACCATGGTCTTAAATAACTCATTTTGATTCTGTAAAAAGGAATTCACTTATTATAGATATGCATGTACAATTTTCACCTTTCACAATGATCTATGACTTCCTTCACGTTTCCCTTATTTGTAATTTTTTTATTTTTTTATTAGAGATGTATTTAACAAAACCAATCCTCTTATTTATATTTTGGATTGAATCTACTTTTTATTCCAAAATTCACAATTTAACTATAATATCGAATGGATATTCTAAATGGTACTTTGTGTTACCTATTAAACTAATATAGAATAATATCAACTTTTTTTTGAAAACCATTTTGGATTTCTTCTTGAGTGTTCTTTTCTAAAGCTCTAAATTTTATTTGTGAACTATGATAGACTCACCATTTTTCCTTTTAATTTTTAAATTTTTCTTGTTAGGTTTATACCATTACAATTTTTTAAATTTTTCTAAATAAATATTTACTGAAAACAATTAATTCTTTTATAACCTTATTTTATAATTTTCACAGCTTTTTTCAAGACATTCATACTTTTTATTTGTAAAAAGGTTTCTATTTTTTCATTGAAATATATTACTGTTGAAATGTGTTTATTTTTTTGACTTTCCCCCCTTAATTATTGCTTGGAGAAAAATTTAATAATTGAAAAATTATTCAAATAATAAATTTGCTTATATCCAAACCTCAAGTTGAACAAAAAATAACCAATTAGTCCCTTTTTATTACTTTTATTACCAAAATTTCAAACCATAGTTCCCTGTAATTTTGGGTAACATTTCAGATACATATTGGGGATACATTAGTTTTACACTTTCTGATATCTACCATTAAACACTGGTGGGTTTGTAAACATTTTTTCACCCATATTTACCCATATTACGAAAGAATCTACATTTTCATATGAAATATCATAAGCATATAAATCATTTTTTTGGTCACATGTTACCTTAATTTAATGGATTTTTGTTGATGTTTCTTCCAGTGAACTCATTACATTATTTACCCCAAATTAAGTCAATTTTTTGATATAATTCAAATAATAATAATACATGTAATCTTGTCTTATTTTATCAATACCATGGAATTGTTTAGGTCGATTCTCTTATAGATTTATCAATTTAACTTCCAGTTCATGAAACTTAATGTTGTGGGTAATCTTATCATTCTAATATAATTTTAATCTTCATTCCAAATAAAATTTCATGCTTGGAATCTTATTTTAATGTTTTTTAAATTATTTCATATAAATATCATTGTTCATAAATATTTTTGGATCTTATTAAAAATTTAAATGATTTATGAAAATAATATCTTTATGACTTTATTACAATTCATGGATCAAATCTTCATAAACTCTACCTACTTTAGTCATCTCATAAACGTGGAATTAAATTAAATATCTATCCATGGAATATTTTTCACTTCTGATCTACAGGAATTTTAATTTTATTTCACATCCATGATAAGATAATGATCCTTTTGAAACTATATTATGAATGATTTTAATATTAATTAAGATATTTAACCAACCATGTGTTCTCATTATACCATTATTGAATAAACATAATTATGTGAATGGAATCTTCAATACAATTTTTTTCCATGGAATCATTTTCCTCATAATACAGGATCTTTACTAACATCGTAGATTAATCCTCTTAAATCTTATAATTTTTTTCATCAATTTGATCATTCTAAATAGACTTATTAGATGTGATACAACTTTAACAACAAAAAATTATTGGTTTCACATATTTTTTATTTCACCTATTACTTAACTTATTTTCTTGTTTTATCTATCTATTTTTCAGAAACATGATTGAAACCTCCATGATGATATTAATAGGAAAGAATTTCTTGTTCTCCAAATAATGTGTCTTTTTATTTATAATTTATAATAGATAATTAACAAGAAATGTGGTTGAAATAGATACCAATTAAATCTTATAAGTGTGCAGATGTCTCATTAGGAATGGTTGAGATTTCATCCATCATATTTTCTTTCATTATTTCATTACTAAATAAACCCCTATGACTGATGGAAGTCATGATACTCTAATCTGTTATATTCTCACAATCTATTGTATAAAAATAAATAAAGATCAAAAAATATATTTATTTTAATGTGGTTGGTTCCAAATTTGGGTACTTAAACCTCACAATGTTTAGTTTCATTAAAGATATATATATATATACACTATTATAAATTAGTGTTTTTAATTAAAAACTATCAACAAAAAATCTAGAACACTAGTTATTATAATATAGGGTTATCCCCATGAAATCTATTTTTATCCTCCAATGTGCTATTTATAATGACTCTTGATAGTGTGGGATATATCTTGAAAATCCCATCATGTCTACTGATTTTTTCATTTATATGGGGTCCTTCCAGTTCATCTATGTATCCATTCCATGAAACCATGAAGAATAATTATACTATTTATATCTTATGGTGTAGTGGAACATAATATTTATTCATCATGTTCTCATCACTATGAAATCTTTATAATTGGGATCATAGGTCTTTCTCACACAAAAATTACCTTCATCTTCTATAACTCCAATTATTTTTCATGTTTCTAGGTAACAACTTACCTTATTGCAAGGAATTACTGTTGATGTTTCTCAAACTTTTCTCTGGCTCTTATATCCAATAAAGAGAGTCCTTCTGGATATTTTATAAATATAAAAATCATTCATTCCCACTTCTATTATTTTCTCAATACCTAGTAAAATTTCATTTTAAACAACTTATAGATTTTACAATTCAACTTATTTTTCATGAAACATCATGTTCATGGATATCATTTCATCCTCAGCAGATTTCAATCAATATTCCCATTCACTTTTCTTATTTAGAATCATATTTTCATGAATATTATCAGAATATTTTATGTAAATATCATTTTCTATAATTATTTGGGGTTCAAAATACGATTGTGTACTCTTAAAAAAAGGATACATTGTGAATTTCTGGAAAATCATGAATATTATCTTCATAGACACTAATAAATTTATCCCTCCCATCAATAATGGATTATGATGAATCTAGAACCATTGAATTTTTTCTCTATAAATATTCTATGATTGTTCTATATTTTCCACATCTTTGATTTCGATGTTTCACCTTTGTAAAAAAAATTTCCAATGCTTTTAAATTAACTCAACATCTTTAACCAGTTATGTGGTTACATTTTCTAGTTATGAGATGAAATCAATTATGTAATTGTAAAATTAACCAGAATCATTCATCATGTAATAATTAACCTTATAATAGAGGATCATTAGAGATTGTTAAGATTCCTCTTATTCACTATCTGTAAATTTTTCTTCATTTTGATGACTCTTGACGAGAATATCAGATGTACTTAAACATTAACATCCTTCAATTGATGGTTTCACCTATATTTTCATCAAAATATTACTTATCATCATTTTATTTTTATTCAATCCATTATAAGAGTTTTGGTTGATACCTCCATTTTGATAGTACTAGGAAAGACTTCCTTTTTCTATATCCAAGGTATCATAAATTTTCTAGTTAATTTTGTAACATTCAATAAAAAATTTGTTAGAAATGATAACAATTGTAGTTCCTAGGTGCATATATGTATTATTAAGTAGGAGGTGGGGGTGAATCCATTATATTACATTTTATGATTTCAATATTAAATCTACTTATGTGACTGATAAATATCTCGATTGTATCAACCCTTAATTTATCGCAATATTTTACATGAAACCCAATGAATGAAAAAAGAAATACCTAAGGGTTTTTATATTGTTCAATTATAATGTGGGTACTTAACCATTACTGTGTTTAGTTTCTTTCCCGGCATATATTTATACTATTAATCATGAGTTAGTTAAATATTTAACTGTTCCCAAAAAATCAGGGACACTAATTATTAAAGTGAAATGTTATCTTCTTAAAATACATTTCCATCACCCAATTTGTTATTAGTAATGACTCTTTCCTCATTAGTATATCTCTAAAAAATCACAAGAAATATCACATATTTTCATTATTTTGGATCCTATAAGTTCCTCAAATTATCCTTCCCATAATGCCTTGAATAAGGCATACACTATTTTTATCTTCTATTGAAGAAACACATCTAGATTATTATTCAAGTACACACATCTAGGTCATCTTCATAATTTGGTTTTAGGAATTTATCACTCAAAATTAATGTGATATTCCATCAAATTAACTGACCTACCTCTTAATATTCCTTGAAACATTGGTTTCTTTATCCAAGATATTGCCACATACTTCTCTCTCTGATACATAACAATCATACCTATTTTAATTAAGTATTACATATCACCATTTTATTATTTATATTTTACTTTTTAATTAATTTATTTTTTAAATAATATTTCCCATATTTTAATATGGAAACTAATTTATTTTTATTGGGGAGAATTTTTCATATGTTATGTTGGGTTATTAAATCCACTAATTTAATTCTTATTAAACCTTGATCAAATATTCTTGGAAAATATATGTTTAACATATCATATAATATTTAAAAATATCGGAAAATTATTTTTAAAAATACATGAGAAATATTCCATATTGGAATGCATTTTTTCATGCATGGATCATCATATTGTGGCCAATTATAATATGCTATAAATAAATTTTTACAAATTTTCCACAATCAAGTATCATGACTTGATATCTTCCTTATAACATGAGTTGTTATCATCTTACATATTATGATTCATAGTTTTATACAACCATAGTATTCTATATAGAATGGTCCTTATCATACCATGAGTTTATTTTATCTAATAATTAAGGAATAATTGGAATGATTTTATTATAAAAAATTTGATTTAAATCTCCTTAATTTATACCTTGAATAATAATTTCAATTAAGAAATTATTATATTTTTTCTACAATGAATATTTCAAATATCTAATTATATTAATTAGTAAAGAATCTCAAATTTTCATCAAACTATAGAATCGTACATATGATATTTAATAACATTTGTTTAACTATGTGAGTTTGAATTATGTTTTTATACCACAGAAACTACTACACAATTGAAAGTATCTTATTCAATCTCACTATGGCTCATGAAATTATAAAAAAAATAACATACAGATATTATTAAATTTCTGATGATGGACCCTACCTTATCTATATTCCCCCAAAAAATTATATTAAATATCATTTAAACTTCTTAAAAATCTCATGTGTCGTATTTAATTCTCTGATTTATAATAATTTCCTCATAAAACATCATAAAAATTACATTCTTTGTCCACTTTATAACCTCCTTCAAAATGATTATCTTATGTATGGTCCAGTAGGCAGAATACATATATAATAAATATCATTTATAGTGTCAATTATATATTTCTAATGTAGTTCAATTTATTATGAATCAGGGGCCTTTATAGTATTTAAAAATGAGATCTAAAATAATATCTTACATATCATTAGTATTTATACGTATTCAAGGTTATATGAGTAAATTTTCCATTTTATAAATTTTGAGAAAAATATTATTCTCCAAATCATTAATTTATAATTAATTTAAACTTCTAATCACATATTAAACTATTCTCATGGCATTTACATCTTCTTGGAATCAAATAAAGTAAACTTGGATGAATTAATAAGAAATCATTATATTTTGAAAACTTATTGAAATCATTTCTTAAGTCATTGGAAATATCTAAATACAAAAATATGAGTATTTAAAAAATCCTTGAATCTAATTTTATTCTAAAATCACATTATCCTCATCAAATTATTATCTAAAGGGTATTCATCACTGATACTATATATTTCACATAACACTCAAATATTGTTTTCTATTCACATTAGAAATATATTGTACCCCCTTTTTACTTATATTAGTATATATTTTAAATCATTTCAACAAAAAAATTCTATAACTATATTGTATAATATCATAGACAATGATTTCTTTAATCATAATAATATATCTTTCATTCCATTTAATAATATCTAACAAATCCTCAGATATATGGCCAACTAGTGTCAACCTATTAATATAAGAACTCACGAAAACAAAAAAATATAGTAAAACACTATATTATTTGAATAAATATCTATAAATATGTACAATAAAATATATATTCATCTAGGTTTTATGTTCATCTTCTCATTGTCCCATATTATTTTATATTATACATCATTCTTGGGGTATTCATCATCACACAAAGCAAATAAAATTGATTTCATTTTTCATCAATACATTTTCAAAAAATATCATAAATTCATCTATTCACCATAATTCCACTAACATATTCTGGAGAAATTAATTTTATACTTCTTATGATGAAAAAAATATGTGGTTGACTTTAAATTTAGTGTTGTTTATTCTATATTTAATTGCATGTCTTAATGATTATTATGATTCCATATTAATGGTTATTGTTTTTTCTCTTATATCATATGAACATGTGGGGGCATACCGTTCTTTCAAATTATGCCCACATGGGAATAATTTCCCAATTTGTAACATAGAATGGGTAGTTATAATTTATTTCATATAATGGTGGAGAAATTATCTAGTTAAGGATAATATTATTCATTATAAATACCAAAAAATTATAAAATACATAATTTCTTATAATGATTAGAAAATTAATTGGAGGTGATATCTAGAATACTTATAGGAATTTTATTTTGATCATTCTTATGACCATTTTAATGTGAATTTGGTTGCTATGGATATCAATAGATAATTTATATTGAATGAAGGGATAAAGTCATAGAAGGAATACTAATTAATGAAGCATTTCTATATATTGAATTTTTTTTGAAGAAAAAAATATGTTATTATTAATGAATGTATAAATATATAATTTTTCAATAATGAAGTTAAATAATAATAGGTTTTATATTCTAAATAATTAAATATTACATAATGATTACATAGGGGAGAGACAATTGATAATTTTTTTTCAATCATACTGTAGGTTAATTTATTTTAGGTATGAATTTAAGGCTTCTATTGGAAATAATTAATGAATTATTTACACAATTTTAATTCAGATGTTTAAAGATTTGTTAAAAATAAATAATATGATATTAAAACTTTTATTATAGGCTTGAGAATATCTTTGATAATGATTCCATATTGTCTCACTACCTCACTTGATATAATGTGAAGGTTTTGACATAAATTCCTAATGGTTTTCTATAACCCAATATTATACCAGTATAGAATTTATAAATGGAATCCTTAGTGTATATAATTAGAAACCAAGATCTCCTTATTAAAGGATAAATATGTGGGTGATTATTGTTTAACTGACTATATCAATTTATTTCTTTATGATCAATTTTTTTATGAATAAAATCATTAAAATTATACATGTAAGAGATTTTAAAATTTCATAGAGTTCCTATAACTATTTTGATTGATTATAACTCTAATTATTACTTATATTTTTTAATTTTTATTTTAAAATTTTATGTTCTCCCAGTTGAATTTTAGGATGGAATGCAGTATTGATTAATGATAAACATTAAAGAGAAATTCTTATTCTCAATGATATGCTCTAGGACTATATCATTTATTTTTTAGGATCATGGAAAATAACCACTACTAATTTTATAATCAAAAAATAATATTTTTTAATCCTTAATCAAGGTGGATCCATTTAAATCTATTTTTTTGGTCCATTTATATATATATTACATTTAACAAAGGTTGGGGATTCCTGATTTTCAGTGTAGGGTATTATATTATAAATTAATGAGAAGATATATATTATTTAGAAACTATTGTTAAGGGATAAATGTCATATGAAATTATATATAGATCAATATCCATGATAGTTAATATTTATGGTTGGAAGCTATAATTTTTTTAAAATTTAATTAATATTTATATAATATTGTGTAGAGAAATAATATTATTATAATAAAATATTTTGGACACCTTTGAAATTTTTTATGGCATGGATCAGTGGAGTAAATGATTGATTTACCTCCCCAATTAACATTTATTTAGTTTATATTTTATTTATCAAAAATAAATAATTACCAATCTAATGAATCTCATTCCCTTGACTAGAGTAAAATATATTTAGAATGATATTTTATCATTATAAATAATTTTTTTATTCTAAATGATTAGAATATTTATTTTGGTAAATCAATTAATCTACATTGTTCTCTTTCTAAAATGTGAAGGTAAATCCTGGAATAAGTGATAAAATTTCATAAATATGGTTTAATGTCCTCATCTCATCTCTTAGGATAATTCTGATGATTTTATAGAGGCATGAAGTAGGAGAGTGGTAACTATGTTTATAACCATGATGTCACTAATATATATATTTTTTAGAACTATTTATTTCATGTTTTATAGTGTTTTAAGGGAATCATAGAAAATATAGAAATGTTCCTATAATATATGAGAGAAATTTACCAAATAAGAGACACTTTATTTTGTCCGAGTAAGGCTGGGGAATGATTTTAGTTAGAAACTAATGGCCACATGCAAGATATTAAGGATTTTATAGTCAGTTTGTGGGTCTTTTTAGAACAAAAATAAATTTCTTTCTAATGGACTAATTCCAAAAATATGTCACACTATTTTATTATAATGTTCCTTATCATCAACCAATATTGATCCACATGATTCCTTCCCCTCTTTCCATTATTATTTATCTCAATTTATACTTAATTATGGTTATAATATTAAGGTTAAGGAACTTTAACCCATTAAGTTCCTCTTAATTTTTATTTTCATTTCATTATTTTACCATGGTTGTTATTATGGGTAGATTTCAAGATTTAGGTTTTCCTAAAAATTTTGTTTATCATTTGGTGCATAGATTACTTTTTGAACCCCGAATCCACTTTTTTTAGAGAAATAAATTCATTTACATTATCCCATTATAGGTGATTCTTTAATAATCATTTCTTCTAACATATTCCTCTATACTTAGGGGATATTAAATTATTTATTCAAACTATTGGATACTTTTTGACTATTTAATGTTGAATTTTGAGAGTAATTACCTTTTATTTTTTAAAAAAACACATGTTTTAATAAATTACGTATTGGATATACCAAATTTCTATCGATAATGTTTTTTTGGGGAGTTAAATATTTCATTAAAATTCAATTTTAGCTTTATTATACCAAACTATTATAATAAAAATGATTATTTTATTTATTATGGACCCCTCGTGGAATTTGATATATAACCACTGATATAAAATGGGATGGATTTTATGTAGTGTGTATGGGTGATTTACATTATTGTTTTTTATTAATGTACTTAATGGTATATTGAATGTCGATTTAAAAAAATCATATTCATGTTTTTAATTTATGTTTTAAATTTCATCCCAAATTTATATTAATTTAATTTGAATTATTTTAAGTTGTTTTTTGAGGTTTTTATTCAATAAAGAGAGGGTAGTGGATGATGTAGGTGAACTTACTATAATTTATATTGATCTTCTTATCAAGTACTAAGTCTGAGTTATTGGGTTCCCACTGGGGGAGGTATATTAGGGGTTTCATAGTTTAGCAACTGGGTAGCCGGTGGCGATGATTCAAGAACATGTTAGGATTCTAGGTTGTTTTATAATTAGGGACATACATGTAAATCTTATATAATTTTAAAAGAGATTAAGAATTCTTTTTTATCATTTTAGAGGACATTCCAAAGAATTTATCACACTATAAACTCTCTCATTCTACCCCAAAATTCATGATATGGTTTCATATCAACGTAATGTTTTTATATTGATCATTTAGGGTTTTTATCTATGATTTAATAAGATCTACACTAACCTAGTATATTTCATAATTTATCATGGATTGATCACTTTTTGGTCTTAATTCTTTATTTTTCTTTTAGTTTATGGAATTTTTTAATATTATTTTGTTCTGTACGGAATCAATAATGCATTCCTTGTTTGGATTGTACACCTAGTTTCAGGTAGGTGAATTCTTCCCCATTAAATTATTTAACTACGTTGTTATATATATATATATATATATATATATATATATATTAATTTTTCAATAATATTTTTATTAAAGGGAACTAAATATCATGATACATTATTTCTACTTATATAGAATAAATTTTTAGTATTTATTATGAGTTTCATAAAATTAATAAAATATTTTAATTTTTTAAATTATGGAATTTAATATGTGATGTGATGATTCAATAAGGAATATAATTTCATAAATTATGAATTTTATTTATTCATTGTTGGTGTAATTAATGATAATATATAATGGATAAAATTTATTGAATGCTAAATAAATTTAGTATAGTTCTTGATCTCCAGAAATGATAATGCAGTGAAATGAGGGAAGGGTAAAATCAAGTATTCTTATTTTTAAAAGTACACAATCAAAAATAATATTCCACTACTAGTAGATAATATCTGCTCACTCAAATAATAATATTTAACCAATAAACAAATAAAGAGAGACACAAAAATATTTACATGTTTCTTCATTGACGATCATTGTCATGTGCTATACCAAAATATTTAAAAATTTTATTAAGTACCCACACATGGGATGACCTAGTTAATCACTCTTGAGGATCCTTAGTAATAAATAACTATATATTCCTAATTCAATGAATTGTGGTTTTAAAATATTTCAATCAATAAAATAATAATAATATAATAATGATAATACGTTATCAAGAAAGGAGATAGTCATATTATTGACATCCAAGGTTCCTTAATTATTCATTATTGTTTCAATAATCTTTTTTGATAGTTCATCCAATCATACATGAACTAATTTCCCTTAATTGAGTGTGAGACTTAAAACATATAGGATATGTCTTCGACATGAAAAATATATCTTCCTCAAATATTCAATAAAAATTGACAAAACTCAAAATGGAGTGTGATTCCTTACAAAACATGGCTCCATCGAATTACATTTCATCTCTGGGAAAAGTAAAAATCAATCATATGAAGAGATACAAGAAAAAAGGGAAGGATTTTATTGTTTGTAGGGAATAAAATAGTTTTTTTTATTATTCTTGAATGATGGAAAATTTATGCATCTACCCTCAATACACAAACTACCCAATTGAAAACATAAATAAATGTTGATAATTATAGAAAAATAATTTAGGAATGCTGATAACACCTCCACCAAGGCCAAGACTAGGGTTACTCATTCACCATCATGAGTATTAGTTAGTTGTTGTGGGAGAATAAAAAAGTGAAAAGAAAAAACATATATGAGAGGACACAAACTAAAAAGAATACATTTAAAATATATTATACATTTTCAATAGTGTGTACCATAAATATAATCTAAAAACTTCTAACTCTAATAAATTGAAGAAGAGGTTCATTTCTATATGAAAAGAGGTGAAAATTTTGACTCTGAACATTTTCATGTGCAAGATGGAAAGTGGTATCTCTAATTTTTGGCCACACATGGAAAAATTTTATTATTTATAGTGTTTAACTCTATATTATTCATTGATACACAAAATTTTAATATATTTAGATATTTATTTATATTGTTATGATATATTCAGTTCAGAAAATTATTCAATCCTAGATGATTATTCGATTTCCAATATACAAATTTCCCATAAATTTATGGCCATGAATAGGGAATAATCATTTGGAGACTTAATTGATGAAAATTTTACTAGTGATTATATATTTCTCAGAATAAATTAAACTTCATTCATTTTCTAGTTTAACATTTATTTTCCCAAATTTCAAAATCACAAAATCATGGCACAAATTCCAATTTCTTGAATTATGTGCTCCTTTTGGGCCTTATATGGATTACTCAATCCCCATATTAATGATATTTATCTATATAATAATTTAAAACTATGAAAGGAAGTTCGTATTATTTATTATATTAGTGGATGTTATAGCTTGAATAGAAAACATATATAAAATACATAAAATTTAATAAATAGGACATCTTGAAATTTAAGATCAACATATTATAAAAACCAATGAATGTGAAAACTTACCTTTAAATATGACCATTGTGGGATTTAAAATAATAAATTTCTTTAAAAATTACTTAAATTATAATTTATATCTATCCCAAACACATTACCATTACACAATTAAACAACTATAAAATATCAGAATCAAAATCAGTATAAGAATTAAAAAAGAGTATACAAAAAATTCTACAATCACATCCTAATTGTTTCATGATGTCCAAATCATTGAATAATAAAATAATATGTTTTGGTTCACACATAAAATCAGTTTTTTCACACTAAAGTGCGTGTATTAGGATGAATATAAAAAAGTACTTCCTAATAAATCAAACTATTGGAAAAATATTTAAGTTAATAATTCTAAGTAAAATATTTAAAAATAAAATACTAACTCAAAAAAAAGTTTTAAAATTAAATTATAGGAAAAAGATCCCATAAAAAATAATGATTTTAAATTTAGTTCTTAAAAAATTAATAAAAATCTCTCAAAATTGAACCTTATACAGAATATTGAAGTGAATAATAGTTGTATTTGTTTTTAATATGGATTGATGTGCATAATAGTTTCATTTTTTCAATGAGAATTTAATTTGTGAATGAAAGATACTGATGAAGAAGTTGGTGAAGCCCTAGAGAATTGTTGTTGATTCAAAGCATTGAATACTACATTTGATCAATTATCTAAAAGGATAATTTTGTGGATTATAGAACTGGTCTTAAGTTCCAAGACTTGTATCAAGGTGAAGCATTGCAACAACACTTGAAGAAGACCATGTGAAACTCAATTGTATGAGGAGAAAAAAGATCCATCCAATGAATCCTAATTGGATGAAGTATGTGAATAAAATCAGACAATGGTTTATACTTATCCTCAAAAAAAGGAAATGAATTTTAAAGAGAACACATCACTCTTTTCAATAATGAAGGCCATTCATTATTTCGTAATGCATGATAAATTAAAAAATGATCCATGAATTATCCATTATTAGATCAAACCAATATATTAAAAATCATTTGGAAGCTATGATATCAAAAGAAAGGAATGGATTGTGCTTGATGTTGAAGAAGAAGAAAGGAGGGATGCTTGGGCTTTGAATGGGGAAGGATGGGTTGCCATTATTAAGAGGAATTCATCATTGGTTTTTAAACTAACTACTTAGTATAACATGCTTTTGACAAAAAAATTAGGCCCAATATTGAAGGCCAGCTGAATCCCTCACCCAAGGTAAATGGGGGACCTGAGGGTCTACCACACCAATGGGGAAGGCCTCAAAGCCAACCCACATGAGGTGCTGGTGGGCCGTGAATAATCCTGGAGGTTTCATATGGTGGTGAAACCGTGAAGCATGGGCACTAGGAGAGTGCCTGGAGGAATCATAGTGGGCTCTAAGAGCACACCCACAGGGTGAACACATTATAGGGTGGTACTGAGGTGGGAGGAGGAGGAATCTCAGTCGAAGCCACCACAAATTGATATTTAGACCGTGAGAAAACTACAGCCCGTTTTGATGTGGGAAGTCATTTGAAAAACACAAACGCAATTACAGTCATCCATAAGATCTTGTGTGATATCGCGACCACACGCTCCATCATGCTTCCTACAATCTAATCACTACCATCTGTGATTATTAAGAGGCGATCCAATATCTGAGGATATGCACTAAGGTTTTCTTTAACCTCTGGACACCTGTGGAGACCTGATGTGAACCAGTATATTGTTTCCACTGCCTATCCACCAAGATCGGGCTCTCGATCACTATTTAAGCTCAAAGTTAGCTCGTGAGAATTGTCTAGAAGTAACGAACCCATGCATGAAATTTCAATTGCATGCATCCAACAGAACACGAAGAACCTACATAGGTCGAGTGCAAACGAAGTTGCTGATTCCATGTTATTCGATGTTCAGGAAGAGGTTTGTATAAATTCATGAACGTGTGGTGTTCATGTGAAATGAGGAATTTAGGTTGAACAGAAATAAATTGAGATATGCAGCGAATCATATATCCACATTAGAAAAATTCAAATCCAAATATCTCAGGAATTCAACGCCCCAATATTCATGGTAGGTAGGTAGATTTAAATACGCATCCTCTGCCTATAAAAGGAGGAACCCTGAGCCAAAACAAGATTCTTCCATTCTTGAAGAAAGGAGCTCATATTTCTCAAAATAAACAGAGCAACCGCAAACCCCTCATGTTTTCAAATGGAAGGGGTTCCCATATAGCCCATTTCTATGTGAATGAGTGATTTCCGCATCTCTTTCATGAAGGAGTCATGCGCACACCTCACGTGGAGAAGAATAGTGAACCCATTGGTTTGTGAAAGTAGCCACACAGGTTTTGTGAGAAGAATTCCAGAGCATCCGTTGTGCGAAGGAGACATGTGAACCACTTGGTTCACGAAAGAATCGGCGCACCATTTGGGGTTCTAGGAGAAAAGGACCGCAAACCATACTAGTTCGTGACGTGAACCCACACACACACACTTGGCGTGAGAGAAAAAAGGAAATTGTATACATACACCGCCCTAGGAAAGGAATAAGGGACCCGAGGAACATTGTAGAGGAAGGAGGATTCATGCTTGATGCACATGAATGCATATGAATGAATTGAGATACCCAAGAGTGTAATAACCAATTAAAAACATAGACTACACTAATTTGGGTTTGAATAAAAAATATGCATGACACACATTGAATCCAATTTAAAAGGACAAGTGTGTGTGTGCTAAGAACCAAAAGGTAATTAGAAAAAGGGAAAAGAAGAAAGAGGAAGTTTTTATTACTAAAATACCATGCCCATTGGGAATTTCACAAAAGATGATATAAAATAATTGTGCATGCATGCATGCATGAACATCACATTTGATGATAGTTAAAATTAAGAATCAAAGATTGTGAGTGCAAGTGTGTTAAAAAAAAGAAGAAATTCCATGCACTTCATGCATGATGCATAATCAATTCAGATGATTCCAGGTGACCTAATATACAGTGTTTGAATAATCAAATAAGTGTATGTGATTCTTTCCAAGTAAACAAGAAACAATATTAGTGCATTCTGATGTTACACTAAATAGGAAGAATTTGAGATACAAATAAAATCCATGAATTAAGTGAATGAGAATTGAGACTGAATATAGAATGAGTTAAATAATACTTTTATCTTAGTGTTCATTAATTGAGAATCCAAGAAGACAAACAATGCTAATATTGTGAAATATCACTCTTGGATATTAATATTCTTGAAGAATTTTTCTACACCATTGGCACACATCCTAGTGTGGCTATGTCTTCATCAGAAGAGGAATTAATTTCCTGATAATTGTAAAGACTGTGAACTAATCAAATCATGTGATTAGAAATATTGATCAAGGACAACAGACCTAACCAAAGGTGGTTGAGGATCCATGAAGAGCTTCATAAGCATGTGTGATTCAGCAAGCCAGTGTGGGAAGATTAAAAGATCATCTACAATAAATAATAAAAACTTAAATAAGATGTATTCCCATGTGAATTTAGAGCTTGAAGAACCCTGTGATATTCAGGGAGGATAAGAAGTCTTTAGTGGGACTCTGAAGCAGGCTAGTGGGACTCTGGTAACACTGTGTGAAGCAGTATAAAGAACGTTCTATGGGACTCAGGAGAGAAAAAGTGTGACTCTGTACTGACCATTGTAATTACTAACCAAATTATAGTGGAGAATCTGTGTTTGTGAGAATAACCAACATAGAAAGGAATATATATTTGAACCGAACCATGTAAATCCTTTTGTTCATTGACTTTACACTTATTGCATCATTCGAGGTATGTCTGAGAGACATAGGAAGAGTGGATTGAGGCTTTTACAAGCTATAGAGGTTTAATTGAAAAGAAAAAATTGGTAAAACGTTTTAAAGGATGAAAGATTCATATCCTCCCCCTCTCACTGATTCACACTGATCTAGGAACTTCAATTGGTATCAGAGAGAATGTCACCTCTAAAAGATCCAAGGGAGACTTTATGAAGTTCAGATTTGTGGAGATGAGTGAACAAACTCAAACAGAGATATCTAACAAGACATAGAAGAACATAATGAAGAAACAGAAAGGATGATGAAGAAGGACACTATTACTAGGGAGACGCCTTCTACTGAAGGTAATCTTAATAGTACATCATGAGATAATACTTATTATTATTCTGATGTCTCCTGATCAAGCTATGACGATGATAGATAAATTATGGATCTTCAAACATCACTCAAATATCATATGAATAAATTCCATATCAAAGTGGAAAGACACATTTCTAAATGCATTAGTTCTCTTCAAGATGAAATATTACAGCTAGAAGAAGATGCTAATTCCATGGAAGATGCATTGGCTAAAAGGGTTGGAATATCCAACACTCTCACAAAACTAGTGATTAAAAAGGAAGAAACAATTTATCTTTGTAATTAAAGACATGATAAAGCTACTAAATAATTTCAAAAAAGTATTTGTGAGAAAGAATTCATTGATATTTTATTTTTATAAGTTTTCCTTGCATTTGAAAAGTTGCACCATGTTTATATGGTTATCAAAACCGATAAACTAGAAGACAAATCCCACAAGATAGTGGAGCTTGAAAACTCTTTGTAAAAATTAATAAATGAATAGTAATAACAAATAACAATGATGAAGGAGAATTGGGTAATTAAACTGAGATAAGTTGAGGATGGTAAGAACTCCCTCAACATGAAGTGTTTAGAGATGGAAGTGAAATTGAAGAATAAACAATTACCCCATGCTAGAACATCCCAAAGAGCTGAAAGAAGAGATGATTCCACTCATGTTTGCATAGAGGAATATGATTCTGAGAGAAATTGAAAATCAACCTCTAATCCAATGTCAACATCCTCTTAGAAGAAGGCATCCCATAACCCAGTTACTCCTGTTTCTACTAATGCAGCTTTATCTGCAAGTTCAAGTTAAAAGAAAAAATCATAGAAGGTGTGGATTGATAAAAATATCAATACATCCATCAAAACATCAAGGGTGGATAATGTAATAATTATTAAGAGAAACTCAACAAAGTATTCTCCAAAGAAATAAAGAGAATTCCAGAAACAACAAGGAACTGAATCTAGCTAGACAAATACTACAAGAAAAAGGAAGAGATTTATTGGCTACTATTGGTGTTGTAGAATGTTTAAGAATCCAGAAAATGATTGCTGGAATAATTTTTCATCATATGAAAATTGTGGATGGCTTTCATTTATGGAAAATATATGTGAATAAATGAAGAATCCTACAAAGAAAAGGCATAAAACACATATGAAGAGGAATTTGTCTATCAGGAACAAATTTGAGTATCTTGAAGACTTCTATGATTATTGCAACTGAAGTTGTCACAATTATGATGAGTGTTGGTATAATCCTACAATGTCGCATCCATATGATGATAAGTAGCATAGACCACAACAAAGTTAGGTGAAAGCAAAAGGAGTTTAAAAGTATTCTATTGGGAATTTTCAATACAATGAATTCATGAAACAAGTGAAAGAAATTATCCCTAAGAAGAAGTTCAAGATGGATTCCAAGAATGTCATCACTACCAAGAAAAGATGTTTATACTATTGAAATAAATTCCATACATGCATCACTAAAAACAATCCATTGAAATGAATGGTAGCAATATGAAACTAAAAGTAGAATCAATTCAGAAGAATATGGGGTTGACTGAAGACACTTCTGAGGATAATAAGTTACCTAAAATATGTAACTTGAAGGAAATGTAGAATCAATGCAGATGATCCAATTCAGAAAATGTTATAATGAGTGTTTATTCATATAGCCTAATAAATTTAAAATTTCTAGAGAATTGAAAATAGATGGAGATGAAGTACAAGATAAAGCAAAGGCAAAAGGGAAAAGGGTCATTCCACAAGAAAGAAAATTATAATTTCATGAGAGGTTGTCAACACATGATAATTCAAGTGTCTCACAACTACTGTGTGGAATGTTCAAGAAGAATGGACACCATGAAAACAAATTTTTAACTGTTTTACAAGGTCAAATGATGAAAATTGAATATGTTTCCCTAAAATCTAGTTCACTACTGAAAGAAGTGAGGAAAAAATCCACACAATTTGAAGGGAATGGAAGTAAAAATCAATACAGAAAATGCAAAATAAAAATTCCCAATGGAGAGGAGACATCATCATGAAGAGTACTAGACACTTTAGAGCTGCAAGGAATGGAGTACTTCAGTTGAGAGAAAAATCAATTCCCTAATTTTTTTATTAAGAAGCTCACAAGTGTTGCATCTTATTCCCTTATATTTTTAAACTATATGTGTGCTTAAATTGTAGGTAATTGATGATGATGTTCATTCCTATGATGATAGTTGAATAAGAAAAGTGGAGAACCACAAGTTGGACTATTCGTAACATGAAAGGTTCTACAGTGGAATATTATCAACATGAATATATTGAAGAATATGTGATGATATTTTCCACCATTATGAATCAAAGGGATTTCACCACTTGAGGGAGAGAAAACATGAAGGAGAAGATATCAAGGATTATTTCATGACAAATATTGAAATTCATATCACCTCCAGAAGCTAAAACGGAGGCATTCCAATCACACTTTCATCCTTTGGTCTTAATTGTATTTATCATATCAATTAATGGGGAGTTCTTGACTAATAATAATATTAAATGAAAGGGGGAGCTTTATCTGTGAACTATAACCATTTAATATGTTTGGTGAATTATTTGTAGGATTTATCATTTCATTGATAAATCTGATTTTTTACAACCCTTGGAATAAGTGTTGATACATTCTAAGTATGATTTCACATGTATGGTTGTTTATGGACAACATTTAAAACCTTGGTCATATTTCTACTTTTTCCTACACTTGGTTAGACCAGGTAGACATAGAGTTGATGAACCAAAGTCTATTTTCTAAGTAAACCATGTTACATCATCCCTCTCTCAAAAACATTCCAACAGATATTATTCAAAGATAGGAGGACATGTTTTCAAGAGACCCCACTAACACCTTTGCATCAGGTTACTAATAGGGGGATGTTTGGGATCACATATTGACCCATTCAAAGTGTGATTAAGTGATATTTACAACCAAATACAAAGGGGTATATTGAATTTCATAAGATTTTAATTTTTTTCAATATGGATCTATATGCATAAGAGTTTCATTTTTTTGCCAATGAGTAGTAAATATGTGATTGAAAGGTATTGATGAAGAAGCTGGTAAAGCCCCAGAGAATTGTTATTGATTCAAAGCATTGAATACTATATTTGATCAATTCTCTTATAGGATAATTTTGATGATTGTAGAAATGGTCTTAAGTTCAATGACTTGTATCAAGGTGATACATTGTTACAGCACATGAAGAAAACCATGGAATACTCAACTGCATGAGGAAAAAGAAGAACCATCCGATGAATCCTAATTGGATCATGGTTGTGAATAAAATTAGAAGATTGTTTTTTATGATCCTCAATGAAGAAGACATGTGTTTTAATGAGAACAAATCACTCTTTTCAATAATAAAGGCCATGCATTATGTTGAAATTCATGAGGAATTTAGAAATGATCCATGCATCATCCGTGAATGGATAAAAACAAAATGTTAAAGATCATTTGGATTCTATGATCTTAAAAAAAGGAATGGATAATGATTGAAGTTGAAGAAGATGAAAGGAGGCATGCTTGGTCTTTGAATGAGGATGTATGGATTGAAATTTTAAGGAGTAATTCCTCCATGGTTGATATACTAACTACTTCGTATAATATGAATTTACCAAAAAAAATTAGGCACAATATGAAATTCCAGCTGAAGCCCTCACCCAAGGTATATATGGGACTAGAGGGTCTTTCTTGCCAAAGGGGAAGGCCTTAGAGCCAGCCTACAGGAAGAATATACGAGCCGTGTATAAGCTTGTAGGTGCCACATGGTGGTGAAACCATGTAGTGTGGGTGATAGGAGGGGTCCCTGAGGAAGCATAGTTGGTGCTAAGAGCGGGCCCGCATGGAGAACATGGTACGAGGCTGTACTGTGGAAGGAGGAGGAGTAATCTAAGCCAAAGCCGCCATGAAATGATATTAAAATCATGAGAACCTTGTGAACTGTTTCGATGTGGTACGACATTTTAAAAACATGGATGCAATCATGACCGTCTATCATATCTCACATGTGATCATGACTGCATGCTCCATCTTAAATCCAATGATCTAATCATTGTCATACCTAACTAATCTGAGGTCATCCAATAGACGAGGGGAGGCATCGAGGGTTTCTTGAACCTCTGGAAACTTATGGCCACCTGACATGAACCAATATGACATCGGAACTACCTATCCATTGTGATCGATCTCCCAAATACTATTAATGCACAAAGTTAGTGTGTGACAATTTTCTAGATGTAAAGAACCCATGAATGGAATTTCATTTGCATGAATGAAACAAAACACTAAGAACCAACACAGGCCAAGAACAAACAAAATTTTTGAGGCCATGTCATTTGATGTTTGGGAAGTGGTTTTTATTTATGCATGAACGTGAGTGGTTCACATGAAAAAAATAATCTGGTTTCAATTGAAAGAAATTGAGATATGTGATGTATCTCATATCCGCATTTGAAATCTTCAAAGCCAATGATCTCAGGCATTCAACTCCCCAATCTTCATAGTAGGTATGCAGATTTAAACAAGCATCCTCTTCCTATAAAAGGAGGACCCCCAAGCCAAAACAGGATGCTACCATTTTTGAATAAAGGATCTCTTGTTTCTCCAAAGAAACAGAGCAACTGTGAGCCCTTTGGTTTGTGAGAGGAAAAGGTTCCCATGTATCCCATTTCTATGTAAAGAATATAATTCTTCAAATCTCTATAATCGAGGATTACCTTTCACCCCTTAGGGGAGGAGAAGAGAGAACCCCTTGGTTTGCGAAAAAAAATCTGCACATCTCTTGCACGAAGGTCTCCAGCACATCCCTTTCATGAAAAAGAAGAGAGAACCCATTGGTTCATGAATGAAACCAAGCACCATTTATGGTTCATGAAGATAATAACTGTGAACCATCCTGGTTTGCGAAGGGAACCCATGCACACACATTGTGTGTGAATAATCAAAAGATAGTGTATACATACACTACCCTATGAGAGGAAGAAGGGACCTGAGGAACATTATGGAGGAAGGAGAATGCATGAATGATGCACATTCATGAATATGAATGAATTGAGAAACCCAAGAGTGCAAGAACAATGTAAAACCATGGACTATACTAATTTGGGTTTGATTAAAAAATATTGATGAAACACATTGATGACAAATTAAAATAACAACTATGGGTATGATAAGAACTAGAATGAAAGAAGAAAAAGGGAAAAGAATAAAGAGGAATTGTGTGTTACTAAAAGACGACACCCATTGGGGTTTTCAAACAATAAATAAAAAAATAATTGTGTATGCATGCATGCGTGAACATGAACACATTAAGACAGTTAAAAGGAATAATCAAATATTGTTACTACTCGTGTGTAAACATAAATAAGCAGTTCCATACACATCATGCATGAATAATAATCAAATAAAATGATGGTAAGTGAGATGATCTTCAATGTTTGATAACTACATAAGTGTATGTGATTCATTCCATGTAAACACAAAAATGTTTTTGTGAATTATTTTAGTTCACTAAAGAGGGAGAATTTGAGATACTCTTGAAAACATGCATAAAGTGAATGAGAATTGATACTGAAGCCATACATAGTTAAAGAAATCCTTTTATCTGAGTGTTCAGTAATTTAGATTACAAGAAGACAAACATTGATGATATTTTGTCAGATCACTCTTTCATATTAATATTCTTGAATAAGTTGTGTGCACCATTGGCGCACATCTTTGTGCGCCCATGTCATCCTCATAAGAAGAAAGAATTTTCAGATCATTGTTGAGATATAGAACAGATCTGATCAAGTGATTAGAAATATTGAGCAAGGAAAACAGACCTTACCAATGGTTATTGAAGATCCTTGATGATATTCACAGGCATGTGTGATTCAACAAGCCTGTGTGGGAAGTTCATAAGATCATATATAGTGAAGAAAATAAAATCTTAATGATGGAAGAATCTCATGTGAATCAAGAGCTATAATAAACCTATGAGATTCAGGGAGGAGAAGAAGTTTTTAGGGTGACCCTAAAGCAGGCCAGTGGGACTCTGGTAACACTGTGGGAAGCAGTATAAAAAATTTCTTGTGGGACTCTAGAGGAATACAATGTGAATTTGTATCGACCATTGGAATTACTATATTAATTATAGTGGATAATATATGTTGGTGATAATAACCAACACTATAAGGAGTAGGTCATCGAACCGAACCATGTAAATCCTTATGTTCAGTTCCTTTGCATTTTTATCATCATTTTAGGTAAAGATGAGAGACACAAGAAGAGTAGATCAGGGATTTAACCATCAATATAGGTTTAATTGAAAATAATAAATTACTAAAAACATTTAAAGGATAATTGATTCACCCCTCCCCCTCTAAGTGATTCAAAATGATCTAGGAACTTCAGTTGGTATCAGAACGAAGGTCTCCTCTAAATAATACAAGGGAGTATTTATTAATTGAATATTTGGGGATATGAGTGAAAAACCTCAAATGGATATATCTGCCAAGACTCAGAAGAATAGAAAGATGAAACATTCAAGGAAAATGAAGTAGAAGATCACTATTACTAGGGAGACACCATCTACTGAAGGTAATCTGAAAGGTACATCATGTGATAATACTTATTATTATTCTAATGGAGCCTGATCAATCTATGATAATGATTGATAAATTAGTGATCTTTAGACTACACTCAAAGATCATCTGATGAAAGTCCCTCGAGAAGTGTAAAGACACATTACTGCAAGCATTAGTGCTCTTAAAGATGAAAGATAACAGCTGAAAGAAGAATATAATTCCCTGGAAGAATCATTGGATAACAGGTTTGGCATATCCAACACACTCATAAAACTAATAAATGAAAAGGAATAGTCAATTTCTCTTTGCAATGAAAGACATGGTCATATTAATAAATAATTGTAGGGAATAATTTGTGAGAAATAATTCTTTGAAATTTTATTTGTAGAAGCTTTCCATGCATTTGAAAATATGAAAAATCTTTTTATGGTTGTCAATGCTACTCAACTAGAAGAAAATGTCAACAAGATAAAGGAGCTTGACATCTCTTTGCAACAATTAAGAAATGTGCATGAAGAAAAAATAACAATGCTGAAGTAGAATTGGGAATTTAAACTGAGATCAGTTGAGAATGATAAAAACTCCCACACCAAGAAGTGTTTAGAGCTGAAATTGAAATTGAAGAATCTACACTCACTCCATGTTGGAACTTCCCAAAGAAATGAAAGAAGGGATTCCTCCACTCATGTTTTCATTAAGGAATATAAATTTAAGAAAAAATTTAAATCATCATATAATCCAATGGAAACATCCTCTAAAAAGAAGGTATCCCATAACCTATTTATTTCTATTTAGACAAACGCATCTTCATCTGAAAGTATAGGTTCAAAGGAAAAAAGTTGGGAAGATGTGCATTGATAAAAATTTCAATACATCTATCTAAACACCAAGGTTGGATACCAGAATAATTAGGAAGAGAAACTCCAAAAATGATTCTCCAAAGATAGAAAGAAAATTCTAGAAATAACAAAGAACTGATTCTTACTAGACTAATACTATAAGAAAATGGAAGATATTTATTAGCTATTTCTGGTGTGGTTGGAAGTTTGGGCAACATGCCAACTATTTCTGTCATAATATGTGTGTGTATATAAATTGTGGATGGAGAACATTTAGGTAAAATAGATGTGAGGAAATGAATCATCATGAAAATACAAGGTAGAGAACACAGATGAAGAGGAATTTATCTATCAAGAACAAATTTGAGAATCTTGAAGACTTTTTTGATTATTTCACCAGAAGTGGTCATAGTTATGGTGATGGTTGTTTTAGTCCTACCTTTCCTCACACATATGTTGATTTGAAGCATAGACCACAACAAAGGTAGGATAATGAAAAAGGTATTGAAAAGTATTCTATTGGGAATATGTAATACAATGAATTATAGAAACCAGTGAAAGAAATTATTCCCAAGAAAAAGTTTAACCTGGATTCCATGAATTTCATCTCAACCAAGAAAAGGTGTTTATACTATTCAACGAAAGTCAATACCATGGATCCCTGCAAACAGTCCATAAAAATGAAAGAAAGAAATCTGAAACTAAAAGGATAATTATTTCAGAAGAAGATAGGATTGACTGAAGAAATTCCTGAGGATAATAAGTTACCTAAAATAGGTAACATGGATACAATGCAGAAGCCATGTGGAAGCTCCAATTTAGAAAATTTTAAGAAGAAGTGTTTAGTCATCTAGCATAATCAGTTGCAAATTTCTATATAATTACATAGAGATGATGATTAAGTACTAGCTAAAGCAATGGAAAAAGGGAAATATGTTATTACATAGGATTGAAAATTGATAGTTCATGAGATTTTTTCAACACATGATAACTCAAGTGTCTCACAACTACTGTGTGGAAGGTTCAAGAAGGCTGGACATCATGAAAACAGTTGTTTAACTATTTTACCAAGCCAAATGAATAAAATTGAACAAGATTTACCAAAATCTACATCACTACGGACAAAAGTGTGGAAAAACAATCCACAGAAGTTTAAGGTGAATAGAATTAAAGAATCCATGCTGAAAATTAAAAATAAAAATTCCAAATATAGAGTAGACATCAGTATAAAGAGTACCAGACACTTTAGAGATACAAGAAAAGGTGTTATTCAGTTGAGAGAAAAATCTCAGCCCTATTGCTTTATTAATAAGCTCACAAGTGTTCCATCTTATTCCGTTATATTTTTGGTGTATACGTGTGCTTACAATGCAGAGAATTGAAGTTGATGGTCATTTATATGATGATAGTTGAATGAGAAAAGGGGATAAAACAAGTTGGACCATTCATAACATGAAAGTTTCCATAGTGTAATATTATCAACTTGAATATCTTGAAGAATATGTGATGACATATTCCACCATGATGAATCATGGTTATTTGACCCCTTGAAGGGAGAAAACATGAAGGAGATGATATCGAATATTATGTCAAGACAAATTTCGAAATTCATATCATCTCAAGAAGATGAAATTGAGGTATTCCAATCACACATTCATTCTTTGCTCTTGATTGTATTTATCATAACAATTAAGGGGGAGTTATTGACTGATTAAAATATAGAATGAAATGGGGAGATTTATATGTGCACTTGAACTTCTTAATATCTTTGGTGAAGTGTAACACCCCGAGATTTTATGAAAAATATTATTTTAATTTCATTAATGTCTTATGTTTTATTCTATACCAAGATTACCTTGCGCTATACGCAACACCGTATTAGCTTGAAGTATACGCAACACTATTCTTGGATCGTGTTACATACAATTTTGATAATAGTTATTCTACGCAACATTGAGTATATATATATATATATATATTAAATGTATAAATGAAATATGGTTGGATTCTTTTATACGAAACAATGAAGGATTCTTTCACAACACGCAACCCTGACTTGGCTTGCATTACACGTAATTGCGACCTTCCTCGATAGCGTGCGTTGTACGCAATACTGGGTATTAATAAACAATGATATATTATTATAATATTGTCATGAACTAGCCGTTATGAAAAATATTAACTAAATTTTGAATTTTATAAAATTATTATTCATCTTACACATTTTCTAGAACATGATATAAGAACAAAATAAATTTTTCGGGTAAAATAAGTATTTTTCAAAAAATGCAGTTTTGCCGCCTTTTGATGGCGCACCCACTTTAAATCTAGTTTTTGACATGTTTATAAGTGAAATTTGAAAAAATAAAATTCTTCTTTGGAATCAAGAAATAAAAATTTACCTTGGATAAATTTTTCATATTATTCTGGTAACTTTCACATTTTAATGAATAGTAAAAACACGCTATATTTTAATTAAAAACAACTTTTTTCATCGTAATATCTTATGTGGTTAAATTATAATATTGAATGGTTTTAAAGTATAAATAGAATATATTTTTACCATTTAATATAATGTATGTCATTAGCATTGATTTTACCTTGAATTCGTAGGTTAAATCAATTCAATCTTTTGCAATGTTTTAAACAAAAACCCGTTTTTATTCGACAACGGGATTAATTTTAATTTAATTTCTGCAACTTCTGTGTATGGAATTTTAAAAAATGGATTCCATATTTGGAATCAGTGGGTCCAAATTATGTTAATAGGCTACTTTTTATTTTTGGAAATTATGAATAGTAACTACGGTAAATTTTATTTACCATAGTGAAAGGTAAATCGGGTAATTAAGGGTAAATATAATATTTTAAAATTACCCTAAAAAATGTCAAAATCCTATTTGATGACTAAAAGTAGACCCATATCACATAAGGGTCTGATTATATTCATTTAATTAATTTTTTTTTCAATGAAAATATTTTAATTATTATTAAAACCAAAGAATGTGACAACATGTCACTTTCTTAAATCTTATAAGTATAATAATTTTAATCTAGTGATAAACTTCATGAAACTTCGAAAATGAATAGTCTCCAGAAATATAATACAATTATCTACATCATAGGAATTTATTTATAATTTTTAGAGATTAAATAATTATCATTTATATGACACATAGATGATACAGTAATTATCTTATTAATTAAATATTGACATAATTGATGTTATACATGCCCAAATAAATGTAATTTGATACTTTTTATGACTTAAAATAATTTTCTAGGTTAATATGACATGTTATTGTTGATTTAGGTAAGTTGGTTCGAACTTATCATTCTGTTATGAATTTTATAAAAATCTTGTACCAAATAGTGTCAAAATTGACATAAAATAGTTTTTAAAACAAATATTATATTATTAATTGTTATTTTATTCCTAAAAATCTAAGTTTCGGCCAAATGACTTAGATAAGATTATATATATTAATAATAAACAACTTGGGGTTCTTTTGGCTTGATATAGTAAGTTTATTAACCATATAGTGTAAGAAAACAAAAAGACACGGTAAAAGTTAAATTATTTAACTTAGGGTTAAATCTAATTGATAAGGTTAAAATAATACCCTAAACTTGTCTAAATCTTATTGGTTGATATTATTTAGACCCATCCCCACTTTAGCTTCGAAATAAGACCCTTTGGAACCATTATAAACTGATTTTGACATTAATATAAAATAATATTTTGAGGTATTCCTAAGGTGCCCCTCTCCTCCCTTATAAAAGGATACCTCCTCCCCCTCCTCCTCACACCAATTTGAGCACTCAAGCTCGGCCAACCCCTTCCAAATCCCTTCTCCACTTCCCTAGAATAATCCTAGAGTTCCTGGTCTTCTTCAAAGACCAATCTTAGTTCCCTAAGTGGAGGATTCAAAGAGGCGTTTCAAAGAAGAGGTAATATCCATTACCGATCTTTTCAATTTCTTTCTTCTTCAACTTCTTCTTCTTTAGTTGTTTCATGATAAAGTAATAACATCAGTATTTCTTATATACTGATATGTTATTATAAATATGAAACAACTCTAATTCACCTTCTATCCATCCTACGGAAAAAGGAAATCACCGCGCGTGCGTACGTACGGAATACCGTCTCCACGCCGTGGTGTAATCTATTTTCCGCCACCACCTTAATTGGATGGGTATAAAGGTGTAATGAGTAACTATATATGATTATTATAAATTGATATTGATACTTAAATAGTATACATACACTTCAACACAATTCCACGACCATGGGAACGATATCATCGCTCGTGCGTACGTACGGACTACCGTCTCCACGACGCGATGAGATTCATTCTCCATGTTAACCATTTAAGAATGATTATAAAGTATATATAAGAAATAATAATGAAATATATGACATTATAAAGCTACTGGATTTATGTATATATATATATATATGTATGTCATCTACTTACATCCATTCAAGACAATAAGGAAAGGAAAACAGCGTTCATGCATACGTACGGACTACCGTCTCCATGAACGGTGTTTTTCATTTCATTTATATATCTATTAAATATATATATATACTGAATATATATGATATATAAATCATATTTTATATTCTGGAAGTAAGTAAATCATGATATAAGTAATAATAATGTCAAGAACAACAAGTCAAAAACACCTACAATAAATGAAACGATTTTACCCAAAACGCTTCTTCAACATGGAAATTACAAAAGAACGGGTAATATAATGTCATAAGTGAACCATATATGATATCATAAAAATGAATATGATTTTGTAATAAGTCAATGACATTATTTAAATCATTATACAGGAGGTTCGGACACATACAAAGCAAATCGGACCTAAGGTAAGGGAAATATCACAATCTCATTTTTATCCGAGATTGTTTATACTTTGGTATTTACTGGGGTGTATTTTATCATCCACATCCATGTTTCCTCAATATGTAATATTATTTCCATCCACCTAAAATTGTTTAAATCCAATTTTACCCTTCGGTAAGTTTTTAGTAAAATAAATGAAAGGAATCTTTTGTCGTTTTTCGTACGATGTACTTTTTAACTTTTCCGACAAAAGTACGAAGAATGTTTTTTTAACTTATACGGAATGAATGGATTTTTGAAACATTATTTCCAAGAAGATTCCTTTACAAGTTTTCAAGTTTATCTTTAATCAACTTCTTTTAGTTTAAAATTGTATGACATGAAAAGTATTTTTGAAGTAGAAAGGATATTTTCCTCAAGAATGGAGTTCAAGTATTTTATCCAAACTATTTTCCATCTAAGATAATAAAAGGGTTCTGTTTTTATCCCTATTATTACATGGATTTGATTATGTTGTGATGGAAATGTTTTTATGAATTCCTTTATCTTATATGAATTGTTTTATGATGTCATGTTGTTTAAGAATCCCATTTTTATTACGTGGGTTACGCTATGATGTATGATTTATGATTATGTGGCACACATAAGAAAGGATTCATTATAAGATGGGTGGGAACTATATCTCCCTTCAATGCATTGGGTAAAGATTTTATATCTCATGAGATAGACATGGCTGGAATGGTAGGTTATACCGGTTCAGTGAAACAGGACTGAAACGAGGGTTACTCGATTCAGAAAGGGACTTTGTCCACTAAGATAGTCTTGGAAATCAGTCTTGACTAACAAGAAATGATTCTCTATGATTATGTGTGAATGCCACAAAGTTTCATGTTTTAAGTTATGATTATTGTGATTACATTTCACTACCATGATTTATCCCATGTTATGAAATTATGCTCTCTTTTGCAGGTTATGATTTCCAAAATGTTATGTTCTTATGAATATGATGTGATTGATATTTCTTTTGTTTACCCTTACTGAGCATTTGAGCTCACCCTTTTATGTTTTCTTTTCCCCAGGATATAAAGAAAGGTTTTAGGTAAAAAAAAGGAAGATCTTTATGGGAGATTTTGAAGATCTTTCACCACGATTAGAAGATTACGTTCCGAGTTTCCAAAGACACTAAACTATTACGATCCTTGTGTGTGTGTGTTTTTGTTATGTACTAAGTATTCCGCAAAAGTAATGTAAAGTCTATGTACGTCAAGATACGGGTCTCTATAGTTGGTATCAGAGGAAAGGTTTAGTCAACCTTTGGAAACTAGGATGCGAGAACTTTAGTGAGATCCCTAGAGATATTTATAAGGTATGTCTAGGGATGTCCCTAAGGATAAGTATATATATAAGATACAGTCCTAGAACTACGGTAACGATCATAGAATTTAACCTAAGAAGTTAGATATTGAGGATACTCCCCCTTTATAAGGTTGTTTTCCCTAGCATGATTTTTGCCTCTCACACTATTCTTTTTGGGTTTTAGACGATGGCTGGAACCCGAAGAAACCGTGTTGATCAATGCAATGGACAATGTAATGATTGTCCTCCTGAATAAACAAATGTTATGGGAGATGGAGTGAAAAATCTTATTGCTATACTTACACAAGCTATGAGTCATTCTGGACTTCCAAATGGTCAGAGAAGGGAGCAATATTCTATTGAGTCCTTCATGAGGCAACGTCCACCTTCTTTCAATGGGTCTTCTGATCCACTTGTTGCTGAACAATGGATCAGTACCACTGAAAAGATATTTTCAGTTCTTCAATGTTCTGAACATGATAAAGTCATCTTAGCAGTATATCGTTTGGAAGGTGAAGCTGATCAATGGTGGAATCTTATCAAGAATACAAGGCAAAGAGATGAAATTCAGTCCATGGAATGGGACGAGTTCAAGAACTTATTTTTCAATAAGTACTTCCCTCGTATTCTTCGAACAAAGATGGAGAAGGAGTTTCTTGAACTAAAGAAAAAGGATGATGAATCTGTTGGTATATACGAAGCGAATTTTACAAGACTTGCAAGGTATGCATCTGGCATTATCATCCAACCTGAAAGTAAAGTTGATCGATTTTTCAGTGGCTTAAAACCAAGTCTTTGAAGGGAATTAGCTATAAGAGACTTCAGTAGCTATGAAGAAATTGTGTGTTGTGCTATCAAGGTAGAAATGGAAGTTGGTGTTACATATCCATCTCATGGTTTTGACAAGAAATGAAAGATGGAGTTCAAGGAGAAATCTCAGAATAATGGTGAAAAAAAAGATGAATGTTTCCTTATGCACAAAGTGTGGAAAGAAGCATGGTGGAGATTGTCTTAAAGGGACTAGAAAATGTTTTAAGTGTGGAAAAGAAGGTCATCGAGCAGCTGAGTGTCGAAGTAATGGAAAAAGGGTTTCTAATGATGTGAATAAAGCAAACACTGCAGAGAACGCACCACCAACACTTCAATGCTTCATGTGCAAGGAAATGGGGCATTATGATAATAAATGCCCTAATCCAAGGGTTAGTGATGATCAACATGAGCAACCACTGAAGGCAAAGGACAAAGGGAAGTCACATGTGATCACTATTGGCAATGTTGAATATGACAACGATGTGGTGGAATGATTAAGTGTTTATGTAATGGGATTCCAAACTAATGTTGTATCATTGAGTATTGCAATATTTATTGATGTGGTATTCAAAGTGATTGAGATATTTTTTTTGGAAATAAGATGTTATGCGCATAATGAAGGGAAAACGCGAAAATGAAATGTTTAATAGTATTCATGAGCTCATGGTTGATATAAGGACTAAGTGATATCATGGTTTGAGTATATAGAATTTTGAGGATTTTGGTATGTGGAAAGTGTTAACTTTAAACTGCATTCATGTTTTCACTAAGGTAATCAAGAGAATACATGATTAAGGACATTGAATGTTTGGAATGTGACCAACAAAACATATCTTATGATATATGGGGATCAACGATGGTATTAAATCTCTGGTAATCGTTTTCACTATGTTATGAGAGTGGACTGCAGTATTATGGATAAGCCTAAATATTGGAATGGACATAAGTTAGTATTGTTTAAGGATATAAGTTTTCTCGATATTTTTGATGGGATGATATAGTAATATAGTTTTAGAAAAAGGACAACCTGCAGGACGGGCGACAGCCCATCACGTCGGATAAGGATATGGGAATCGAACCCACAACCGAAGTGCGACTGGCCTTTATCGCCTACCACTGGCCTACAAGAAGTCCCTGTTTAGTAGAAACTAGTTTTATTATATTAAGATGTATGACATATGATGTATAAGTCCATTTTAGGAATCATATATGATTAATCTCACTATAGATCGACTTATGTATATAATTTTTTGCTAACCTTTTGTTTGAGACAGATGGAATGACCCGTCATTCTATCACATGATCTGATAACACTTCATGAATAACAAATTCAACTTTATTTATTTAAGAGATGAAGTGGAAATTGTTAAAGGCACGAACAACAGTGAGATTGTACCAAAATAAAGTAAGTATTTATTCTAATTCAAATGATCTTGAAAACCAAAAATGTTGTCCTAGTGATCTTATATCTGATGAATCAGATGGTACCTTAGATCGTCACAAATTTATGGCTTTGTGATTGCTGGCTTTTCCATAGCCATGTTCTCTACCACTCTCCATCAGAACATGATGGTTAGATTTCTCCTCCATATCCATATTTTCACCTATGTGGAAACCCAGTGATTAGTTTATTTGGGTAACCATTACGTTTCATACTTTTGTTTTTAAAGATAAGTTTTGGTATTCCTTTTTACGATGTGGGATTCTATCAAAGAAACTTTCAAATAGTAAACCATTTATAACCCCGATGAATTTCGAGGGAGAAATTCATTCTAAGGGGGTAGAATGTAACACCCCGAGATTTTATGAAAAATATTATTTTAATTTCATTAATGTCTTATGTTTTATTCTATACCAAGATTACCTTGCGCTATACGCAACACCGTATTAGCTTGCAGTATACGCAACACTATTCTTGGATCGTGTTACATACAATTTTGATAATAGTTATTCTACGCAACATTGAGTATATATATATATATTAAATGTATAAATGAAATATGGTTGGATTCTTTTATACGAAACAATGAAGGATTCTTTCACAACACGCAACCCTGACTTGGCTTGCATTATACGCAATTGCGACCTTCCTCGATAGTGTGTGTTGTACGCAATACCGGGTATTAATAAACAATGATATATTATTATAATATTGTCATGAACTAGCCGTTATGAATAGTATTAACTAAATTTTGAATTTTATAAAATTATTATTCATCTTACACATTTTCTAGAACATGATATAAGAACAAAATAAATTTTTCGGGTAAAATAAGTATTTTTCAAAAAATGCAGTTTTGTCGCCTTTTGATGGCGCACCCACTTTAAATCTAGTTTTTGACATGTTTATAAGTTCAATTTGAAAAAATAAAATTCTTCTTTGGAATCAAGAAATAAAAATTTACTTTGGATAAATTTTTCATATTATTCTGGTAACTTTCACATTTTAATGAATAGTAAAAACACGCTATATTTTAATTAAAAACAACTTTTTTCATCGTAATATATTATGTGGTTAAATTATAATATTGAATGGTTTTAAAGTATAAATAGAATATATTTTTACCATTTAATATAATGTATGTCATTAGCATTGATTTTACCTTGAATTCGTAGGTTAAATCAATTCAATCTTTTGCAATGTTTTAAACAAAAACCCATTTTTATTCGACAACGGGATTAATTTTAATTTAATTTCTGCAACTTCTGTGTATAGAATTTTAAAAAATGGATTCCATATTTGCAATCAGTGGGTCCAAATTATGTTAATAGGCTACTTTTTATTTTTGGAAATTATGAATAGTAACTACGGTAAATTTTATTTACCATAGTGAAAGGTAAATCGGGTAATTATGGGTAAATATAATATTTTAAAATTACCCTAACAAATGTCAAAATCCTATTGGATGAATAAAAGTCGACCCATATCATTTAAGGGTCGGATTATATTCATTTAATTAAAATTTTTATCAATGAAAATAATTTAATTATTATTAAAACCAAAGAATGTGACAACATGTCACTTTCTTAAATCTTATAAGTATAATAATTTTAATCTAGTGACAAACTTCATGAAACTTCGAACGTGAATAGTCTCCAGAAATATAATACAATTATCTAAATCATAGGAATTTATTTATAATTTTTAGGGATTAAATAATTATCATTTATATGACACATAGATGATACAGTAATTATCTTATTAATGAAATATTGACATAATTGATGTTATAAATGCCCAAATAAATGTAATTTGATACTTTTTATGACTTACACTAATTTTATAGGTTAATATGACATGTTATTGGTGATTTAGGTAAGTTGTTTCGAACTTATGATTCTGTTATGAATTTCATAAAAATCTTGTACCAAATAGTGTCAAAATTGACATAAAATAGTTTTTAAAACAAATATTATATTATTAATTGTTATTTTATTCCTAAAAATCTAAGGTTCATCCAAATGACTTATATAAGATTATATATATTAATAATAAACAACTTGGGGTTCTTTTGTCTTGATATAGTAAGTTTATTAACCATATAGTGTAAGAAAACAAAAAGACACGGTAAAAGTTAAATTATTTAACTTAGGGTTAAATCTAATTGATAAGGTTAAAATAATACCCTAAACTTGTCTAAATCTTATTGGTTGATAGGATTTAGACCCATACCCACTTTAGCTTCGAAATAAGACCCTTTGGAACCATTATAAACCGATTTTGACATTAATATAAAATAATATTTTGAGGTATTCCTAAGGTGCCCCTCTCCTCCCTTATAAAAGGATACCTCCTCCCCCTCCTCCTCACACAAATTTGAGCACTCAAGCTCGGACAACCCCTGCCAAAATCCCTTCTCCACTTCCCTAGAATAATCCTAGAGGTCCTGGTCTTCTTCAAAGACCAATCTTAGTTCCCTAAGTGGAGGATTCAAAGAGGCGTTTCAAAGAAGAGGTAATATCCATTACCGATCTTTTCAATTTCTTTCTTCTTAAACTTATTCTTCTTTAGTTGTTTCATGATAAAGTAATATCATCAGTATTTCTTATATACTGATATGTTATTATAAATATGAAACAACTCTAATTCACCTTCTATCCATCCTACGGAAAAAGGAAATCATCGCGCGTGCGTACGTACGGAATACCGTCTCCACGACGTGGTGTAATCTATTTTCCACCACCACCTTAATTGGATGGTTATAACGGTGTAATTAGTAACTATATATGATTATTATAAATTTATATTGATACTTAAATAGTATACATACACTTCAACACAATTCCACGACCATGGGAACGATATCATCGCTCGTGCGTACGTACGGACTACCGTCTCCACGACGCGATGAGATTCATTCTCCATGTTAACCATTTAAGAATGATTATAAAGTATATATAAGAAATAATAATGAAATATATGACATTATAAAGCTACTGGATTTATGTATATATATATATATATGTATATCATCTACTTACTTCCATTCAAGACAATAAGGAAAGGAAAACAGCGTTCATGCGTACGTACGGACTACCGTCTCCATGAAAGGTGTTTTTCATTTCATTTATCTATCTATTATATATATATATATATATACTGAATATATATGATATATAAATCATATTTTATATTCTGGAAGTAAGTAAATCATGATATAAGTAATAATAATGTCAAGAACAACAAGTCAAAAACACCTACGATAAATGAAACGATTTTACCCAAAACACTTCTTTAACATGGAAATTACAAAAGAACGGGTAATATAATGTCATAAGTGAACCATATATGATATCATAACAATGAATATGATTCTGTAATAAGTCAATGACATTATTTAAATCATTATAAAGAAGTTTCGGACACATATGAAGCAAATCGGACCTAAGGTAAGGGAAATATCAGAATCTCATTTTTATCTGAGATTGTTTATACTTTGGTATTTACTGGGGTGTATTTTATCATCCACATCCATGTTTCCTCAATATGTAATATTATTTCCATCCACCTACAATTGTTTAAATCCAATTTTACCCTTCGGTGAGTTTTTAGTAAAAGAAATGAAAGGAATCTTTTGTCGTTTTTCGTACGAGGTACTTTTTGACTTTTCCGACAAAAGTACGAAGAATGTTTTTTTAACTTATACGGAAAGAATGGATTTTTAAAAAAATTATTTCCAAGAAGATTCCTTTACAAGTTTTCAAGTTTATCTTTAATCAACTTCTTTTAGTTTAAAATTGTATGACATGAAAAGTATTTTTGAAGTAGAAAGGATATTTTCCTCAAGAATGGAGTTCAAGTATTTTATCAAAATTATTTTCCATCTAAGATAATAAAAGGTTTCTATTTTTATCCCTATTATTACATGGATTTGATTATGTTGTGATGGAAATATTTTTATTAATTCCTTTATCTTATATGAATTGTTTTATGATGTCATGTTGTTTAAGAATCCCATTTTTATTACATGGGTTACGCTATGATGTATGGTTTATGATTATGTGGCACACATAAGAAAGGATTCATTATAAGATGGGTGGGACCTATATCTCCCTCTAATGCATTGGGTAAATATTTTATATCTCATGAGATAGACATGGCTGGAATGGTAGGTTATACCGGTTCAGTGAAACAGGACTGAAACGAGGGTTACTCGATTCAGAAAGGGACTTTGTCCACTAATATAGTCTTGGCAATGAGTATTAAATAACAAGAAATGATTCTATATGATTATGTGTTAATGCCACAAAGTTTCATGTTTTAAGTTATGATTATTGTGATTACATTTCACTACCATGATTTATCCCATGTTATGAAATTATGCTCTCTTTTGCAGGTTATGATTTCCAAAATGTTATGTTCTTATGAATATGATGTGATTGATATTTGTTTTGGTTACCCTTACTGAGCATTTGAGATCACCCTTTTATGTTTTATTTTCCCCAGGATATAAAGAAAGGTTTTAGGTAAAAAAAAGGAAGATCTTTATGGGAGATTTTGAAGATCTTTCACCACGATTAGAAGATTACGTTCCGAGTTTCCAAAGACACTAAACTATTACGATCCTTGTGTGTGTGTGTGTTTGTTATGTACTAAGTATTCCGCAAAAGTAATGTAAAGTCTATGTACGTCAGGCTTCGGGTCTCTACATGAAGTATGTTCAGGATTTCGCATTTCATTTATAAATATGATTTTTGTCAACCCCGGTAATACTATTTGATACATTCTAAGCATGATTTCACATGTATGGTTTTTTATGTATGGAATTTAAAACCTTGGTCACATATCTCTTATTTTGTACACTTGGTTATCCCAAGTAGACATAGAGTTGATTAACTAAAGGCTCTTTTCTAGGTCATCCATGTGACATAATCCATCCCCATAAAACAATCCAAAAGATATTATTCAAAGGGAGGAGGACATGTTTTTCTATAGACCCCACTTGCACCTTTTCATTTGGTTTCCAATAAGGTGGAGAAAATATTGCACACATATATTGATCCATTCAATGTGTGATTAAGTGATATTGGACAAAAAATACAAAGGGGGAGATTGAAGTACATAAGAGTTTCAATTGGTATCGATATGGATGGATGAGCATAAGTGTTGTATTTGTTATCAATGAGAAGTCAATATTTGAATGAAAGGTATTGAAGAAGAGGTCGGTGAAGCCCTGTAGTATTTATGTTGATTCAAATCATTGAATACTATATTTCATCAATTATCTAAGAGGATAATTCTGATGATTATAGAACTTTTCTTATGTTCTAAGACTTGTATCGAGGTGATACATTGTTACAGCACTTTAAGTAGACCATGGAATACTCAAATTCATGATGATAAAGAAGATCTATCCAATGACTCTTAATTGGATGAAGGTTGTGAATAAAATAAGATGATGGTTTGTGCTGATCCTCAAAGAAGAAGACATGTGTTTTGAAGATAACACTTCACTCTTTACGATAATAATGGCCATGCATTATGTTGTAATGCATGAGAAATTAAAAAAAATTATCCATGTATAATCCTTGATTGGGTCAAACAATATATTTAATATCATTTGGAAGCTATGATCTAAATAGAAAGGAATGGATGATGCTTGAATTTGAAGAAGAAGAAAGGAGGCATGCTTGGGCTTTGAATTACGAAGGATGGGTTGTAATTTTATAGAGTAATTCATCCTTGGTTTTTATACAAACTACTTTGTATAATATTACTTTACCAAAAACAATAGGCACAATATTGAAGGACAACTAAAGGCCTCACCCATGGCATATGCGGGACTCGAGGGTCTACTGCGCCCAAGGGGAAGGCCTTGAAGCCAGCAAGCAAGAGGCACATGCAGGCCATGTATAATCCCACAGGTGATGCACGATGGTGAACTCGTGCATCATGTGCGCTAGGAGCACACTTGGAGGAAGAATAGTGTGCGCTAAGAGTGCGTCTATAGGGTGAACACGGTATGGGGCGGTACCATGGAGGATGAGGAGTATTTTGAGCTGTAGCCACCATAGATTGATATTTAAGCTGTGAGAAAACTGTGGACCATTATAATGTGGGTAGGAATTTTAAAAACACAGATGCAATTGTGGCCTTCCATCAGATCAACCATGAGATCACCAACGAACGATCCATCCTATGTCCTACAATATAATCACCATTATCCATGATTATCCAAGGCAATCCAATAGTCTAAGAGAGGCACTGAGGTTGTCTTCAAGCTCTGGAAACTACGATCACCCGACATGAACCAATACATTGTCTCCACAGCCTATCCACTGAGATCGAACTCTTATACACCATTGAAGCTCAAGGTTAGATCATGATAATTTTCAGAAAGAGGTTTTCATGCATGCATGAACGTGAGGTGTTCATGTGAAATGAGGAATTCGGGTTAAAAATAAAGAAACTAACATAAGCAGCGTATCTCATATTTGCATTTGAAATATTAAAATCCAAATATCTCTAGCATTCAATGCCTAAATATTCATGGTAGTTACATTGATTTAAATATTCATCCTATGATAATAAAAGGAGGACCCTTGAGCCAAAACATGTTGCTACCATTTTCGAAGATAGGATCTCTTGTTTCTCTAAAAAAATAGAGCAACCATGAACCCATATTGTTTGCAAAAGGAATAGGTTTTCATGTATCCCATTTCTACACGAAGAATATATTTTCATGAATCTCTTGTATGAAGGATTCCCACACACCACTTGCATATAGGAGAAGACAGAACCCCTTGGTTCACAAAATAAGCCGCACATCTTGTGTGTGATGGAGTCCACGACATCCCTTATATGAAAATGAAAAGAAACCCGCTCGGTTTATGAAGGAATCGATGCACCATTTGTGGTTTGCGAAGAGAAGCACTGCAAACCATATTGTTTCTCAAAGGGATCCCACAGACACCCTTTGATTGAGAATAAGGAAAATAAAATGTAAATATACGCTTCCCTATGAGAAAAAAAAGGGACCCGAGGAACTTTGTGGTGGAAATAGAATGCATGCATGATGCACATGCATGAATTTTCATGAATTGAGATACCCATGATTGTAAAAACAAGGTAAAACAATGGAATACACTAATTTTGGTTAGAAAAAAAATATGCATGACAAAAAATGAAGCCAAATTAAAATAAAAACCATGTATTTGATATGAACAAAAATGAAAGAAGAAAAATGGAAAAGAATAAAGAAGAACTGTGTGTTCATAAAATACCACACCCATTGGGGTTTTTACACAAGAAAAAAGAAAATAATTGTGAATACATGCATGAATTCACTTGAACATTTGAATACAGTTAAAAGGAGGAATCAAATACTATAAGTGCATGCGTGTAAAAAAATGAAATGCCATTCACTTCATGAATGATGCATATTCAATTTAGATGATGCTAAGTTACCTTATCATCAGTGATTGAGTAACCAAAAAATTGTATGTGATTCTAGACAAGTAAACAAGAAAACATTTCTGTACATTATTCTATTGCACTAAAGCATATTTTTTTGAGATACTCATGCAATCCATGCATAAAGTTAATGAGAATTGAAACTGAAGCCATATAGAGTTAGAGAAGTCCTTTTATCTGAGTGTTTAGTAATTAAGAATCTAAGAAGAAAAATAGTGATGATATGTTAAAAGATAACCCTTGCATATTAATATTCTTTAAGAAGTTGTGTGAACCATTGGAAGACATGTTAGTGATTCTAGGTCTTCCTTAGAAGATTAAATAATTTCTGATTCACTGTTGAGACCGAGAGCAGATCAACTCAAGTGATCAGAAATATTGAGCATGCTCAAAAAACCTTACCAAAGGTTGTTGAAGATACATGAAGTGATTCACATGAAAGTGTGATTCAACAAGCCTATGTGGGAAGATCAGAAGATCGTATACAATGAATCCAAGAAGAACATAATGAAGGAAGCTTCTCATGTGACTCGATATCTTTAAGAACCCTATGAGAATCAGGGAGAAGAAGAAGTCTTTAGTGGGACTCTAAAGCAGGCTGGTGGGACTCTAGTAACACTTTGTGAATAAATATAAATGACCTCCTATGGGACTTAGGAGAGATGAAATGTGACTTTGTATCGACCACTGTAATTACAAAATGAATTATAATGGATAATCTGTGTTGGTGAGAATAAGAATCATTTTATGGGGTAGGTCTTTGAATCGAACCTTGTAAATCATTCTGTTCAGTGCCTTTACATTTACAACATCATTCTAGGTAAGGTTGAGAGACACAAGCTGAGTGCTTCGAGACTTTAACTAGATCTAGTGGCTTAATTGAAAAGAATAAATTTGTAAAAAGTTTCAATGGATCACTGATTCACCCCTCCCCCGATCAGTGATTCACACATATTTAGGCTCTTCAAATATGATCAAGAATATTCATTGATTCCAAATTCTCCTATAATAATGTAAATTAAGATAAAAAACACAATAACTTATATGTCGGTTGATATCTCTCCAACATTAAAATTTTTCTAGCCTTTATTTTTTCTAAACAGATTCAAAAACAAAGGCATAAAAACCAAAGATATGAAAATACACAACATGAATTTTTTTTCAAATCACAGCCTTGAGTTGATATCTAATATACTGTCACATTAAAACTAAAATAAATCCTTAAAAAATAAATAATATCATTAATGGAATAAAAGTTAAAATATGAAATAGAATGTGAGAAGAGGATAAAATAATATCTGGTACCCCATGTGGTTGATCAGTTTCACTACCCCTATTCAAGAAGTTTCAAAACATTATCCCTAAATCAATGGTGGATTGTATTTTTGTGGAATTATCCACTAAATATTTTTTATCCCTATATCAATGATGGGATTGCAAGAGTGAGGACCCCATTGAAATAAAACATCTTGAAACCCCGTAGAAGTTAATAAAGGGGGAAGTTGATGTGAAATGTGGGAGGTAAATGAAGAGAAAGGTTAACTCTATCAATTTACATGTTTCCCTACTCTGAAATGGTATTCATGTTCTTATTGATGATGAAATCACATAGCCAATGGATCCTGAATATCTTCTTATGTATTAATCACTACCACTTTTATGGTTTCTAAGGTAAAATGAAGTGATAGATTTAGAAGTTTCACATAAATATGATAATCCAGAGAATATTCATTTGGAATTAGTATTTGATAATTATTAAAATAGGAAGACTTCAAATCCTCATAATGGACCAAAATTTTATCATACATTGAGTATATTTAATCTTGAACTTCCAAGGAACTTATTTATCTTTTAATTTTATAACCATAATATCTTCACTACTGGATAATTTTACATCATCATCACCCACCAGAGCATGTATTGGTATTGGTTCATAAAAAAATAATGGATATTTTATTTTTGGCCTTGATAACAGTTCAGAATCAAAAATAAGAGATTCCAATATTAATTCATCTACCTTAAACTAATTCTTATCATTTTTTTCTTTTTATTTTATAGTCCCTTTGATTATTGTACAATTACTTACTAGATAAGGGTTATTCAGACTAACTTACAACATAATGACTCATTATTCATTTGTTGGAGGGGTAGAATATTTGTGTGCTTCTAACAAATATAAATTAGTGACTAGGAATAATTAAAGGATCATGGCTGGATCATTATCCAAGGTATATCATATTTATGTTTCAATGTTGTCATGAACCGACCCAAAACATCCTGGACTAGAACACCCAAATCACACCTCCAATAGGCCAGGGATTAACAAATAGCACATATTAGTCATATCATAAAAACTAGGTAAATTTTATCTAATTTACATGTATACATGCACTCAAAAAAAACTTCATGAAATAGTGTAGATATATAAATAGATGTAAAATAAAAGTAATGCAATCATATATCCCAAACTAGAGTACAATAGTGGAACTAATAGTATAAAATGGAAAACATGTGTACTCAAGTGTTCAAAATGGTCAGAAGGGGTGGATCACTATCAAATGATACCAACAAAATTATCCTTAGTCCATCATTGATAAACACCTCGGTCAATTTGTATCACTAAGCTATTTCATCCTAGCATCCTCTAGGGACTTTATCAAAATTATTGTGGTCTACACAAGACAAACCATGGGTCAGGAAAACCTATTCAGGGGTGATTATATCAATAGTCATTATGTGCCTCAATAACCCAAAATAAAAGGGATCGACTGAAAATAAAAACTCCACTCAACCTAGCTAGAGTGAACTTAATCAAAAGAGAAACTCCATCCCAAAATATCCTCTGCTATACATGACTAGTTTTATGTTCCCATATGGGATGACAACACAAACACATGAGAACACCATAAGGACTCTTAGAATCACCTAGATATACTCATATCAGAATATAAGTCATATAAGGACCCAACCTAATGGCCAGCTATCAGAGACCACTAGAGGTTCTAATGATAACAAGAATCCAATATAACACCCAACAAGAGCTCATCAATATAAGATGACACCTGTAAGATAAATACAATCCATTTTAAACAATCCATTATATAATGATTATATGACCAAGAGAACTCGACCCATTGGGAACAAAACACATGGTTGAACTCTAGTTCCCAACAGTAGAGGTCTTACCAACTCAAACGTGTTCCCAACCCAAGGATGTAATTACACAATGTGAGAGATGTCCTCCCCTCTCTATTCCCATTATTGAGGTATCACTTCTATATATTATGCCCCACCTTCATCCTCTCTAATGAGAGGGAATGGAGGGGCATGCATCATGTTATTACCTTGAATTCGATGGAGTACTATCTCTTAATAATCCCAAAAATCATCTTTCACTTTTGTATAGAGTTGACCTCCACTAAATCTATTGAAGGATAAGTAAAACCAAACCTTTTACCACACATAACTAGTGGTCGGGAACTATCCTATTGACTATAATCAATAGTTGATGGATCTCTAAATCTAATGAAGTACCCCACACCCAACTGCTACTCATTGATAGGGGTGCACTACTCTATTAATGAGGAACCACAACCTAGTACTATGGGAAAGTAACACTAAAAGGATTAAAGATCCACATACTCATACAACATGGGAGTATAAATCCATAGATTGTGGACCCAGACCCTGTCATGGTAGGGGATTATAACTCATTTTCTAGAGGACCTGCACCCTGGTATGATAGGGGAGTAACACTCCCACACAATCTCTATAGGGACTCAGACCCTGGTTCCATAGAGAATTATCAACACCATGCTAGAGGGGCCACTCCCTGGTATGTCATGGCGGCACCAACTCTACAGAAATAACACTTATAGAGGACTAACACCATGGAATGATAGTTGTGTTTTGACCATGGGGATTGATGACCGGTACCCTAACATGATAGGGGAGTACCCAATCTAACTATACATTCAATATGGTGGACCTGTTCTCTAACCTAATAGGGTAGTAACAACTCCACATATAGAGGAACCACACTCTGGTCCAATTAGGGTGTACATACTCTATTTGGATTATTATTTTGGAGGTCACACACCTAGTATGGATAGGGAAGCACTGTCTCAAACTACACGAACAATACAGGGAACCCATGCCCTGGTCCATCATGGGAGTATGATCATCGAGACAACCTACACATTGGAAGAGAACCTACAACCATGATGTGGGGAGTCCCGTATCTACCCAATAATTGAAGTAAGGGAATAATGTGACTTGATGACATAAGATAGTAATTTTCCCAATGTCTCTCTCTAAGAACAACACTGATCTACAATGTCAGTCTTGTGCTACTGAAAGTAGTGTCAAATTTACCATTACTCACATCACCACACATCCATAGGCAGGGGACCCACCCCCTATTATAATAGGGGAGTATCCATTTACCATCATAAAGATTCTGGGGCACCCACATTCTATGGTGATAGGGAAGGTTTCCAACCCAAAAATAATCCATGTTTTCTACCCTGATAACTACCGAAGGTTACGTAGATCTCCTATAGTGTCATGCTTGAAACAAATTCTTCATATCTCGAAGGAAACTATGGAGGCCACTATCAAATTCTATATTGAAAAATTCCCAGTATAATATACCAAAAATTTATAATCTATGTTTTAGAGAAGAAGATATGAAAGGTAGAAGATCTCAAGAAGTTCCTAATTAAAATACAGGTTGTGAACTGGGGACCACAGAACAAGTAAATATGCTTGTGAACCTAGTCATATCCATTATTTTCATATCTTGGATGTTCATGTAGGTGTATGTGGCATGTAAAACAGATACAGGGAATATCCTACAACACCTAGCCCTGACTATGTTCTTACTCTAGACAGTTTGATAATCCATTCCACACACACGATGGGTACCAATGGGTACACAACATGTCAAGGATAAACAACCACTTGACCACGCTATTTTCATTTACCTAAATACAACAACCTATTTCCATGTGTAGAACCCATTTCCCATATACATTGTCCATGTACTATTAGATGCACATGTACTATTACATAGCTACCTTGCACATGTCTTATTGGAACATGAAATTGGGAACTACAAAACATGTTATTCCATTGCATAGTGTGTAGCCCCAAAAGTAATCTTCCCTTAATGGGAAGAACACAAAACATGTCTCTATATTTTACACACCATGTAAACAATAATTTTGAGGGAGATTTTCCTATGATGTGCCCTATTTTTTCTTTTTTCCAATGAAACATTCAGATCCACGTATATGGGATATTTATAAATCATTATAGGTATCTACAACATTGAAACATCATAATAGGCTATCCAGAATAAAAATAAAATCCTCATTCCTTGATAGTGAAACATCGAATCTCTTGGTGTAAAATGATTTCTAGATTATGGGGATCCCCTATCTAAAAAAGATTGACACCAAGAACGAAGATCATCATCACCTCATCACTTTGATCTAGCCTCACTTCATCCATCAACCAAATGGAGAGGGAGAGAAGTTCACCTTGATTTTCTATCAGGTGCACCAAGGGGATAGGGGAGGAAGTTTTTAATTGAGTTAATCATTATTAAATCAATTAAACTCTATTTGGACACCCCTTTACTAACTTTCTCCCTACATAAAACTTGAGTTTGAAATATTTTATTGCAGACCTAGGGTAAAAATGATGTTCTAAATTCAAACACTGTCTCAAAATTCCAATCTGAGACATAACTCACGAGTTATTCCTTGTTATAAGAGAAACTTCACTCACATAAAAAATATATTTAATATTCTCAATATCACCAAAAAGAGGCTCTATTGGCCCTACAATCATATGAAGACTCAACACTCAGATTCAAGAATATTCATAGAAATATTTCAATGTCTTGGAGGGAAAAATTGGAGTCATTAAATTATCTACACCATACGGGTTTTCAACCCTGAAAATTAATAGACCAGGTACAAGGGAACAAGCTAGTATCTCTACTAGTACTCCCATGCCATTAATCTCACCATGTGTCCCCGTGAAAATTGGAAGTATTGAATTTGGAGAAACACCAAATAAAAACCACCCCAATATCCATATACTAAAAGGTCAACATCATATGATAAGAATCAAATGTCTCCACAACTACGATTGGTGGAAGACACTATGTAACACATCCCAACTGTAGCCCTAGGGTCTACTGGTATTATAATTTTCTAAACTAACACATATTTTGACATGAACCCATTGTTCATAACCATCCTAGGATGAAATTACCCCCATCCTCTTCTGGTATCTTGAAATAAGCATTTATTCTGTAAATTAAATGGAAGAAACAAACAAAACACGGCTTCCCATGTGTAAACACTAGGTCTTATCGGGCCCTTTTTTTGTGAAACTACAGTCGTAACATATCCCAGCAAAGCATAAAAACATACATACCCACCAGTGGCATTCCAGGTAATTTTTGATAGTATGAAACCAAAAAACCTACTTAAATATCCTAGGGTCAAAGTATGCCTCTATTAAATGGTTATACGAAAGTCTCATCCTCCACCAAGGAATAAATGCATGAGGGTCAAGGTGAAAATATCCACTGGGAATGTCAGGACCCTCTCTAACACTCAATCACACAACCCTTCATTGAATAGAATATTATATGGAACTCGTCTATGATACCTCGACACTATTTTCTTTGATTAGTACTAACTCTACCACATGGTATTAATCGTGTCACAAAAATCATTCATGTTGGTGAAAGCATAATTCTTTCTCATGAGTCCAAGTCTACATTAAAAAACACCCACACATGGTTCTATTGATAACCACTTCACCATGGTTAAACCTCAATCCAGAATCAGAATGAAATGATTAACTCACAACACTGTCTAAGAATTACTAATATAGAAGGAATAAAGGACACAAAGAATACCTCAATTTATCATCGACACCTCTGAGTCGAAGGCCCCTATAGCTTGCAGCTTCACTCAACCCCATCCTCCAGTTCCTAGTGCCTAGCATGGACCACATGTGGGTGGTGGTGGAAACACCTCAAACCACATTCCATAATGCAGAACTCCCAACATCAAATGCTTACTCTATAATGGGGGTCTGTTAACCTACTCCATCTCACCAGCACAAAATGAAAAAAAATATCTATCTATATGTCCCCAGATATCACAAGTGTAAAAACACCTCTACTATGGTTTAATTGACACCTAAAATGGATCTCATGAAAAAAGGCCACATGCCTAAGTTAGGGAATGAGTATGCCTCCTGTGTCTCCATCTTATCATCTTACATCTGCCAACTAGTGACAATTTCTCATTACAGTGACCTCCAATGTGGTACACAACTATAAATCCATCTTCTATGAAATTATCTACTTCCAAATCTCACTCTAGTACCCCTACATAGGTTGAAAGGTAGAAGGAAACCAATTCTTCTATGAAATTTTGATGGAGGCCCTACACAATGGTGTGATCTCCATTGAACAGGTCTAGAAACATGTCGAGAGAGTATCACGAAAGGTCTATGAAGCCTTTCAAGTATTCCTTGACAATCATTCTATCCTAATAAATATGAATAAGATCATAGATATAGACTGATCTCAACATGGCTTGGTAAAACTATTCCCTAAAGAGCCTCTCAAATTCCACCCAAGTGAGAACCTCTTTATCAAGGGTCTGAATCTATAGAATCCTCCATCACCCATCCATACCCAAAAAAAGCATCACGGCTTGGACCACCAAATGATTGAGAGGTTTCTAAACATTTAAGAAGACATTTTTGTCTTCCTTGATATAGTCATATACTTCTTGGGGGTATGGGTCACCTTAATCCTCAAAGGTCACTATCTCTGGAACTCCTGTAGTTCTCCCAGCCTGTGTGTATCCTCAACCTAAACTGTCGGTACAACCAGATACATAACGGGTGGTGTCTCAACTACCAGACCACCTGAAGGTGTCTCTTTAAAACTAGTTCCCCTAATTGAAGACTCAACTTAGGGAAGATCTTCCCCAAAATCACACTATGGAACCGTGCCCAGCTTTTATTGTGGTGATATCATGAAATAGAATACGGACATACTATGGTTAAAGAGTATACCTAGGGAGGTGACTCAATAAGGAAAAGGAACCCAAAAACAAGTCATATATGATACAAACACCGTTATTTTACTACAAATAATGTCCTACTATACTGATTCAAAAAGAAATTTATCAGAGTCATGTGGAATGGATGCATCGAACAAAACACCATCACATGATCCTTTAACATGAGAGAAAAACTCATAAGTCCCTAACACTATAACAATGAAACCGAAATCAAGATCATGACATTGAGGTCCAAAAGTGGAACCTACATTGATTTAATTTTATCGCATCCTCACCCAAAAAATACTGGTCTGCAACTCCCCATTCTCACCATCATTAGACAACGTTCTGGATACTAGCACCGATTAGAAATATCATATAGATGGGAGGGATTTTTATAAAGTACCTATACACACACAAACAACCAGAAAATACTCCCAAAATGTTGAAGATATATAAAAATATTTAAAATAAAATGAATGAATACATCTATATAAAAATACAGTACAATAGAGGAATTGAAATCATAAATGGGAAAAACAAAAAACCACCAAAAACTGTAAAATAGTCTAACCAACAATGATGGAGATGATTTTTGTCAAATGTAACTTTTTTAAATATCTAAAGACCAGGTCTATTATTTAACTATATTATTCAAGATCACTAATATCTACCTTTATTGGGACCTCAAGGGACTCCGTCAAAAGGATTTTGTTCTGCACAATAAATGACACAAGTTGGAAAATCATGTACATGTTTGAGTATAAAAATAATCAGTAGGCTCCCCAAAAAACTCAAAAATAGGGAAACTGAAAAAAACTGTCTGCTTGACCTAGCCATAGGGAACCCAATTCGGAGAGAAGGTAAGTCTCAATGCATCCTCATCTATACAAGAGTAGTCAACTCATTCCAAAAGGGGAGTTAATATAGACACCTGAAACACCTAATGACTCTTAGAATCACTTAAAAATACTCATCTTATAATCTATGTCTGATGAGGTCCCGACATCATGGCCAACTATATTATTCCACCCGAGGATCAACAGGAAACACACATCCAGCAAAACACACTCCTTAAGATCAACCGTCCAAAAAAGAACATTTTGGAATGATACACTCCATCAGGAACTGTGCCCTCATTCTTGATGGTACACCCAAGAGAACATGCCCCATTTAGATCCACACACAAGGTCAAATTCTAGGACCCATGAACTAATGTTCTGCCAATGCTAATTTGTTCCCTAAGCAAGGCCATAGGAACCCAAGTGGAGAGATCTGACCCTCAACCAGTGTACATAGTTGATGGAGAACTTATCTAGATGATGCACCACATGAATCCTATCTAACAAGATAATGCAGAGGGACCCAATCTTTTCTCCTACACTACATTCGATCGAGTACTATATCTTAACCATCCCATGAAACATCTATCACTCTTGTATGGATTCTCCCGCACCTCAACCCATTTAGGGAGAACTATCTCCTAACCAGGTATCACATGTAACTAATGGAGGGGCCCACTCCTAGTAACTATACTCTGTAGATGAGGGAACTTGACCTCTAATGGGGGACCTTCTCCCAACCGCTACTTGAAAACATTAGAGTAATACTCTTTAGATGAGGACTCGTACCTTGATATGATAGGGGATTAACATAAAAGGGGTTGATGAGATTCATTGTGGTATATAAGTGGATTACAACTCGGTAGATAGAGGAAACATACCCTCTAATGATTGTGGAGTACTAAATTGTGTCTATTGGACCCGAAACCTAGTATTATAGGGGAGTACCACTCTATTAGAACAATTATAATGGGGTAACCTGACCCCTATCCAACCAAGGAGTACTGACCCCATGATAGAGGACCCACACCCTACTACATCAAGGGGTTCTAACTCTACTGGAACAACTCGTTTTGTGGAGACTCACCCTGTAACAAGAGGATAGTTAGCACACTAAGGATAGAGTACATGCATAGTGACATGATAGGGGAGTACGCACTCAATCTATATGTCACATATAGAGGATATTCTTCTTTATATAGAAGGGGAGTACCTACTGATCAAATTAGGGACACAAACCCCTATCCAATAGTGGAGTACATACTCTATTTGGCCAATGAGTATATAGGGACCACACCTGGACATGGAAGGGGAGTGTTGTCTCCGACTACATGAATGATTTAGGGAACCTACACCCTAGTCCAACTAGGGTGTACCATCCCCTATAGAACCACCACATGGGTAGAAAAACTGAACCTATGATGAAGGGAGTCCCATCTCCACCATAACCAAAAGGCATGGGAACCCCTCACCTTGATGCCACAGGGGTATCAGTCCCAACTTCTCTCTTTAAGAACTGCACTGATCTATATCATTGGTGAAGTTTTATTGAATGTAACATCACACTTATCACACCTAGCATCATAACCCTATCAATGTTTGGGGACCCACTACCTTTCACAGTATGTTAGAACCACCATAACATCCTAAATAGTTTAGGTGACACCTTTCCTAATGTAATAGTTAGGGGTTCTGACCCTAACATCATATCATTTATCCACCTAAATAATTTCTCAATGTTAAGAAGTGATATGATATAGTCATGACCAAAACAAGACATATCATATCTTGCATGCTCCTAAAGAAGACACCATCACATTATTTGAGGATAATTTCTTAGGAAATGTTATTCATAAGAGAAAATCCATGTTTTGGAGAAGGGGATATGCATGGATAAATATATCAAGAAGATCTCAAAGAAAGCGCATGGAGTACACTAGGGCCCCCATGGATTGTAAACCCACCCATGCACCTGGTTATGTCCCATGTTTTCATAAATTGGATAGAAATTTAGGTGTATATGATGTTTACACCACACACATGACATGTAATACCACACGCAACTTCTGGATAAGATCTTCCTCCACACATAGAAACCATCCATGACACAAACACGTTGTTTACCACTAGGTACACAACTTTTTAAGGCCAATTGCCAAATGGGTATGTCAATTGTCTGTTCCCCTTACCAGCACCCCATTTCTATGTACTTTGGCCATGTATAGTTACCTGACCATATACTGTTTGGTGTTACCCTAGCCTTATACTTTTGCCACACGACATGGGTTCACTGCATTTAGTTTAAATACGATACATAGGGTATAGTCTCCAAAATAATTTATCCCCAAATGGGAAGAAAACAAGACATGTATCAGTAGATTTCATGCCATGTAAATGAGAATTATGATGGGAATTTTTATATTGGTCACTATATTTACCACTATTTCCCCCAAAACCTACAGAACAACCTAAAAAAGATCTATTACAATCATAATATGGATCTACAACATGAAAACAATGTTTAAAAATGGGGATCCGGACTAAAAATAAAATTCACCTACCACAATGGGAAAACTCTATATATTCAAGTGTACAATGATGCCTAGATCATGTTGATAATAAAGCTAATAATAATCAATGCCAAGAACAAAGATTGATAACATGTCATCACTTTGATTCAGTTTTGATTCACCCAAATCTCAATGGGGGAGGGAGGGGGTCACCTATCCTCTATGTGGTGTATAACAATGGTGTGGGGGTAGATAGGGTTTAATTGATTGAATATTTATTAAATCAATTAAACTTCATTTTAACACACCGCTGCCAACTCTCCCCTGACTGAAAACTTAGTGTTGGAAATTTGTATCACACTAATTGGATAAAATCAAAATTATGAACTCAATCGAGGACTTACAACTTCTACCCAGGACTTTACTATAGATTTATTCCATTTTTCAAGAGACAATTAATGCATGTGACAGAATTTATTTAATATTTTTAATATCCCCATGTCGAGGGTCTTTGGGACCCAAAATACCACACTAACTCAGTACCTGGCCATAGATAAATTCATTGAAATATTTCAAATTCATGAATTTTCATAACCCAAGCCATTGAAAAGCTCATACATGAGATTCTAAATGAGATCCCTAATTTCAAGCCCACCTATTGAAAATAATGTTCACCATATATAACTAAAACCTATAGAAATATTCTAACAATTTTTTTTGGGTGAGTCAAATTCATAATGTATTTTTTAATTTTTTATTTTATTTTGAAAATAGTAATATTATTTCAATTTATAAAAATAAATAACAAGTGAATGTAATATTGGATCCTTGAAAAATGACTGCAATTTTATGGGTTTTGTCTTGCGCACTATCAAAATATTTATTATTCTCACTAAAATAATTACATGGGTTGAGATAGGCCATGTATCCTTAGGATGATTAGAAACTAATCAATCTCTATTTCTAATTCAATGAATTATTGTTTTATAACTATGAAATACATTAAAATAAAATAAGATGTAAAATCTAAATGAATGTTAGCAAGAAAGAACATGATCCTAGTGTTTAATTCTAAATATTATTAATTATCCATTACTACATATTGTTTAATAGATAATACAATCATTCACAAACCAATTATCACTTAATTTTAATTTCTAATATCAAATACCTTGGAGATCTCTTCAATAATTCAATTCTCACCTCCTCCGACATTCATGAATGATGAAAACACCTCCATGAGGATTGTGAATCCTTCAAATGCATAGATCTATTGTATTTTTTGTAATCCCTTGAAAAAATAAACTAAATCATATAAATATATACCCTTGAAAAGTTGTAGGGGAATAATTGATGTTTGGTAGGTAATAGAACCAAATAGTATCTAATATTTTGGAATAATATATAATAACAACAATACTCCTAAATAAACCCACTATCATATTAAAAATAGAAAAAAAATTATAATTAATGAAAAATAATTCAATAAAACTTAGAAAATATCTCTAAGCCCATTCCTTTGTTTTTTCACACTTCATCATGAGTAATATACAGCTATAATGGAAGAACTCAAATGTGAAAATAAGCCAACTAATATGAGATGAAAAAACTAAACTAAGATGTACCAAAAATAATATAGAATATTATTGTTATAAAACCATTTAAAATATACTCAAATGATGGCTATCTCCATTCAATGGAAGAGAAGGTAAATATTTATAAAAAAAGAGTGAAACTTTTAGCTCCAAATACGTTCTATTGAAATAATTCTTATGGTAGCCCCATTAAATGGATTAACATAGGATATTAATAACATTTAATGTTATATATATAATATATGAACCAAAACATATGATCTCATTTGGATAGGTATAGGTAATTTTAGTATAGTTTTAATCCTAAAATCTATTCTATCTTAGATGACTATTTGTGTTCCAATGCATCCATTTATAATGAATATATGACCATGTGAAATAATAATGTGTATTAATAGATTAATAAAATGATCCTATACATCATATAATTCTCCAAAATAATTTATTCCACCTTACTTTAGGAATTTAGGAGATGTAATACCATATTTGAAAATACCAAAAAATCGGCACAAATTCCATTTTTCTGTTAGTAAGTCCCTTTTGGGCCTCATAATTTTTAATTGATCTCACATTCGAGTTGAATGAAATTCAAAATTTATATCACATATTACATTATAAAATGTAACATCAAAATGTTAAATAATTTATATTTTTTATAAATTTAAAAACAAATATAAAATAAATAACATTCCAAAAATTGGCCATTTTCATAATTATGCACAATATATTCTAAAAACATAAAAAAGTGATAATACCCATTAAAATATGAAGTTCATGAGATTAAAAATGATTATTTATAGTATAATATATATATATATATATATATATATTATCCTTTACATCCCCCACACATTAGTAATCCTAGGTTCATAGAATGATTAAATGGTAATATACCAGAATCACTAAGTGCGCCAATTGTTTTAAAACATGGAGTACATTCATTGAACCTATAGGTTTATAACCATCCCAAAACAAATTTAAATATCACATTACTCAAAACAATAATGAACATAATAATACTACAATATATCTGATAACTCTTCAATGAAAAACAAAAAAAAAATTAAACCATTGATTTTGTAGTAATCAACTCTGTTTTCATAAATGTGTTGAAACTCAATGATCCTTCAAAGATATGGACTCATAGATATCTTTCTAAATCATTCAATTCTTCGTATAAAAATATAAAACTCCCTCAATAGTATACCCAATTTGACACTACTATAACATCACTTATTATTTATAGGGATCCTTCTATTTTATTTTACATTCTAATGATTTTTAAAAATATTCTTTTAATTTCCTTGTCTCAGATTAGATAGTTGAGAATTACAAAAATAATAATAAGTTACATAACACTAACCATGTTTAATTATTTATTTCCTTCATAAAATCCATATCTTTTAAAATTTAATAAGAAGAAAATATTATCAATAATTTCCAACATTAATAACAAGTTAATCTTTCTCAAGATAAGACATTAATTTATCCAGAAAAGTCACTATAAATAATTTCCTAATAATAACAAATAAACAGTAATTATTTCATCTTTAAAGATATATAAACTGCGGAACCAACCATTCATAATTTCGATAAAAGTGATGAAGCTCACATGAAACACTAAATTAATCTTTAGGAAACATCACATAATGGTGAAAAACCCTTCTCCATATCCTCTAATCTTAGAACATAATTACTAATAACAGTCATGAGCTTCATTTGAATAAAAATTTTTAATATATTTTAAATTTACGCCCCTAAATATTCACATCTTCCAAATGTTATATCTTAGATAAGAAACACTAAATATTTCATATCACCATAAAACATCGTAACATCTTAATAAACATAAATAATATCGTGTGTAACTCCCTAAAACATTTTAATATTATACATATAGAAATTAAAATCTTATATATAATTATAAAAAAATCATAATGTATTATATATCCCTATTAGTATACCACATATCACATTGAAACATTAGAATATATTTCATATCACGTGGAATACATTATGCATCACAGTGAGAGAACCAAGACGTTACTAATTCATCCCTACGGGACATTAGGAATTCTTTGTAAAACCATATGTATCACTTGACATATATTATATGTTACAGTGATACTTATAATAAATTTAAAATTACAAATCTTTACAATCATATATTCCCATGAATCATTTTCTATAATATTTTGATTGTTACATAAGATATTTAATAAACTCAAATTGTATTTATAGTGATTTTATAATGATTTTAATATTACACTCACTTTCCATTATCATCACACCTGACCAAAAACTAAACAATGTTATTTTTGTAATCTATTCCTTTGGATTTTTGGGCAAGACACTAATACCCTTTTAGATATAAATTCTATAATCCATGCACTAACATTAGTATCCTCTTGCCACTAAGAAAATGGATATTAAATTATTTACTAAATCGATAAATATATGCTCATAAGTATCACTCTAGGTGTGAAAACAAGAGTTAAATAAAAGTTCATTTTGAAATATCTCATTAACATTATTCCTTTATTAGTAGATCACTACTAAACAAAACATTAAGGTTTAATTTTCTTATTAACACTATATGTTTTTTATGGTGGCCAAATAATAATGTTCCAATATCTCCTAATAAATAATAATTCACATTATATCCCAGAATAATGAAAATATTATCCCCATTATTAATAATAGAAGAAAAACATCAAACATAGTTATCCCTTGAACAATAGAATGCCTAAAATTTCATATCTTACCCTTTATCAAAATACCTGAAGAGAATTTCCATTAAAGGTCACTAAAAAGAAATATTAGATGAATTATTTAATGTATAAGGGAAAACACACCATAATGAGTGGGGGTCATTACTCCAATCTAACTATATAAATACAAATATTTAGTTGAAAAGAGACTACCATTTCTATTCAAACAAATATTTGGGTATATAATTTTTTAAGATATCTATAATTTGATGTTTTTCTTATATAAAATCTAAATTCAATGAACCATTCCCAAGACCCCAATTTAAATATTGAATATTGTGATAAATGTTCATTTTATTTGAATGATAGATTAACTATTTACAAATATTAATTGAACATGAGTTATAATACCTGATTTCCATAAATTATTTCATTTGAACTCCAAATTCAATATTATTATTCTTAATCCATATAATTCTATATCCCTTCCACTCAAATAGTAAAATTATTGGGTGTCATTAGAATATAATCCCAAATAAAAATAAAAAGTTTTTGATATTTCAAAAATAATGATAATTTTTATTTACATGTCATAACATTATTTTTGTATCACATAAGTAAGATTTGTTTTGATTGTCATGAAATATTAAACATAAGTATAATTAAAAGATAATATCACATTTACATGTAGTTAGATAAATCATGTTCCTAATTATTCTACTATAAAACTTGTTATAAACTAGTTTTCCATCCTAATAAAAATCATGGTTAATGTTGGAACTCATAAGAAATTATTAGGCCTTGTTAATTTTGAGTCCAATAATTTTTAACAAATCATTTATTTATTTTTATTTATGTTTAACATTTTAAAAATAATTTTGGAAAATTATAAATCTATGGAAAAAATAATCTCACCCATCATAGTTATTGAAAATTCTATTTTCCCAAGAGTTTTGATAGGTCAACAATATATTTTTACTTTTGGGAACCAAAAAAAATATCGACCACATATATTATTATATGTATAATATATTTTACATATTTGTTCATAAATAATGTGGTGAGTCATATTCCTATAGTAAAAGTATTTGAAATAAATAATATAGTATTTAATTCTACGACCCAGGTTCTGGGTTAAGACCATAAAATGATTTGGTATGTTTGATTGGAGAGTTTCAAAATTGAGGGTCTTAAAAATCAGGAGGTCGATTCATATATACATCTTAGATTTAAAACTATTTATAAGAGAATATCTGACATCTATATAATATTATTTAATAACCATATATGATACATTGGGTAACATAATTCTAATTACATTTATTGTATAAATGGGGAAAAGGTTTCTTTATAACATATTCATTATCTTTATTATAACCATTACAAAATAATATAGAATAATTAATAGTCATCAAAATATTATTATACCACATAATATGAAATATCCATTTTATTCCAATCACATGATAATTATAATGTGTATCATCTAATTCTCAAATCTTATTTCTTTTGAACTGGTTTAGTTATTAAATCATAGAAACCACCCAAGTCACATCATCTAAAGATTACTAATTGATTTTAAGTTCATGTTATAAGAAATTATGAATTATTAGAATTATTTCGCACACTTATCCTTGTCTAAAATAATTCAGCAAGATTTCCTATAATTATTTCAAGATGATTTATTTTACATGATAAATCCTATCTTGGAATCACACATTAAGGTTAACCACTTTCATTCCTTTAAGGAAACAATTTTTGATGGACATGAAAAAGAATCATCAATTTTATGATTTATGAGTGAATTAATCATAAATTTTTCCATTCAATCACTCAATTAATTAACTTATCTTTTTTTGGGACCTAAATGATCTGTTTCATCAAATTTTCCATGAGTAACTTCTTTAACTATACATGATTTTTAATGAAAAATCTATCATCATTTGAAGTATTATATTAAACCAGGAAAATTACTCTAAAAGTCTTTGGATTGAACATACGAAGGTTCTACTTGGTGTTCAAGATATAAACATTTCAACTGAAAACCACAATTTATTCTAAATTTTCTATTTCATTATTCCAATTCTTGTAGGGAGTTTTCATTATGATTAGAATTATTATAACGAAATTTGTGACATTTCATATTGTATCAGTAACTTCAACCTAAAAATAAATTTGAATAAAATATTACAAAAAAAAAGAGTTTTTGAAAATATATTTCATCATCCTATGCTTCCATTAAATTACACCATTTTTTTGAGCAGTTTTATGGGCATGGAAAGTATTTTTAATAACACATTTTGGAAAAATTAAGCTAAATTCAGGATTCTAAAATTCCCCACAAGACCACTTCTCATTTATTTTTTAAATCTTTCATTTATTTGGTAAATATTTTAAAAAATAATAAAAACAACACAATCATAACTTTTATTTTATACAAAATTAACCCATGTAAATCAAGAAAGATTTTCAACCAAAAAATAAAAAAGTTTTACAAGTTAGGCTTGAAATCCTTGAAGTTCTAAACATATGTATATGAATAATTTAAAGTTTTATGGTTTAAGTGACTTCATTAATTAATTGAAAATATATTTTTTGTTTCTTTACCATGCTAAATGAATTAAATAACATCTTTTAACAAATTTTAATTTTCAAAAATTAAAATTAAAATTTTTCTTTGAAAATATCCCAAATGAAAATAATGATACAATATCAAAGCCTCCTGTGAAAAAGAAATGATTCATCAATTTAATCATTCAAATAGTTAATTTTTTTACAAATAAAGATATAGATTGAAATCATTTCTTGTTCTCTATGGCCTAAATTTATGTATGTTATTAAAAAAACTATGCATTATAAGAATAATAAACTAAATTAGTACTTGAATAAAATATGAGAAATACATATTAGGATATTATTAAATACTTTAAAATAAATTACTTTTTCGATGATGTTTTAATGATGATATAAAATTGATTGTATACCAATAATTATTTCAATTTTCATTTTCACCAAATGTGATTTTTCTTCCATCAATGCTAGATAGTCACCCAAAATTAGAAAAGTCTCTACTAACTAGCCTTGAATAACCATGACCTATAAAAAAAGTTCATTACGATTGATGTGGTTTTTATAAAAATATAATAAAGGAAAATTAAATTTTGTTCCAAACTTGTCTTGGGTGAAGCAGTGTTAGCTATGAAAATTTTAGAACCCAATATAATTTCATATTCTAGAAATTTGTAAGGTAGAATTTTATCAACATACCAAAACAAATTCCTACACTATTAAAAAAAATATGATGATTTTTTAAGGATATAATAATTTAAAAAATAACCATTTTTTCCAATATGAATATAATTGCCTTTAATTATATTTATTTTTTATGACATGTTATAAAATAATTTCTATAAAACTTTGGTTTCTCTCTATCACTTAAATTACCATATTTTTTCTCATTATTCATACAAATTATACTGTTTAGATTGTCTTAACTCTTAGTGGAAACACTAAAAAAATATTTTATAATTTTTATCATAAAACATTAATGATTTTATTTTTGTTTCATCGACATAATAATTAGAATTATACTATTTTGGATTATCTTTTGATTTAAAAATAAGTTAATTTATGTTTTACTTTAATCGAAAACAAAATATTTTGATTTCATTAGGGTCTGGTTATTTTTTTTAAACACAATTAATGGTTATATAGCACTGATAAATACTTATATAATTTTATATAATATAATTTTTAAAATTAATATTCATAAGAATAATAAAAAAATAGAACAAAACCCACATGTTCATGCTATGAGACAAACGATTTACTCTTGATTAGATACTCAATATTTTTAATTAGAACTAGTGAAAAAACTGGAGTCTCATATGGTTATTCACGTAGACATTATATCTTTTTTCCTTTTATTATAGTCTTATTTAATTTTATACTTATTATTATACATATTCTAATCCTTATGTTAGGGGAAATCTGGCATAATATTCTCAATCCTCTAGCAGTCACATGATCTTATATATACTGTAATACTATAAATATTTTTGAAAATTTTAATTCTATTCAGAACCCTATTCACTTGTAATAAAAATTTTTGATCTTCTAAAAAATTGAGAAATATCAATCCTCCAATAAAAATTTCATAAAATAACATCATAATATGGGAATGAAAATGATATCAATTTTTTTCTCATCACTTTTTGACATATATTCAATTGAAGTAGTATTCTATATATTTATTATCTTATTACCTAAAACTAATGATATTATTTTATCTATATATATAATGAGTGTTACATTATGATTTTTTATTTCTAAATATTACACCACAGTAGTCTTCCAAATGATAATAGAAATTACCCTCTATTTGGACGATAGAACTCTGAGAACTTTTAGAGATTGATTGGGTTAGAAAAAATGTTTCCGCCAAGAACTCAATATTTTATTATATGATTTCAATAAATTTTGTAAATATTTTTGATATATTTCTCCACATGTAAGAAATAACATAAATAAAATAGAGATATATTTAGGTAAGTTGTAAATATTTATACAACATCATTAAAACCCAGTAGTTAAATTAGGAGGAATGAATAGAACTCATAACATTATGAAATAGTTATAGAAATAAATAAATTCTAATTTTAATATGAATTATATTCAATTATATTACAAAAAATTACGAATAAGACCATTTATTATTATATATATATATTAATTTTTTTATTCAATATGATATTACATTTCAAGAAAGATAAGATTGAATATCATAAATTATATTTAATACTAAAATTTATTGATATATATTTAGTTGTTAAACGGTTTAAAATAAGAATAATAATAGTTAGCATTTAAAAATTTAATTTTATAATAAATAGAGGTTTCATTAAAATTATTGATTTTATTAAAAAATTGAATTTATAAACATTTTAATTTAAATTTTAAAATAATAACATTATTTTAACGTTTTAAATTAAAATATTTTATTATTATTAATGTTATATATTTTTCCAAAATTCTGGATTTTTATGTGATTAGAATAAATAAATTGTTATCTCAAAACAATAAGTTTAATATATTATAAGGACTTATGAATTTAATAAATCATTTTAATATTAAAAATAAAAATTATATTTATAATGTAATTTATTTAAAATACCTTGTTGAATTTATAAAACACATGTTCAAACATATTTAAAATCTACTAATATTGCAAAAAAGATAAAAAGAATTATTTGATTATATTAAAAATTAGACTTTATCACATTAAGAAATTAATTCTACAAAAATTTATATCCTATTTGAGTTTAAAATTAAAATATTATAAGAAATTTTCATTTTTATTTTCATGCATATGGATACAATTTGAATAATTAATGTTATTTATTCCAATAATAGTGAAATAGTTATTTTATTGAATTGAATTATTAATATTGTGTAATTTTAATATAATTAATTAAATTTATCTCATTTATATTATGATATGAATAATTTCACTGAACAATATATAATTATATCAAGAATCGTTCAATTGGATCTCTATAATGAAAAAGATAAATAAAACAAAATGGTTAAAAAAAATCTTCAAAAATAGTTTTTTATGTATATTTTATATTTTAATTTGGAAGTTGTATTTATAATATTTACAAATTTAGTTAGAATAAATGGATAATAATTTTTTTTCAATGAATCATGCATAGAAAATAAGAGTTTCCTTGAATTTTTAAAACCAAATATTATTTTCACTGTTAGAAACTAGTTACCAATGTAAAAATAAAATTTCTTAAATTAAAAAACCTATGGTAAAAGACATGAAATATATGCGGAAAATATTTGTAGATAATTTCAAGACTCATGACTATCAAAAACAAAGTATTATAATGTATTGGATTCATTTAATAAGAAATTAATTAATTATATCAGGGATATGTAAAGGGTATTCTGAAATTTTTTATTCTCTTCACTTTTAAAAGGGGATCAATTCAACCATCAATGGTTTCACTTTAAATTCAAATTTCACATTAAAAATAATGAAAATTACCTATTATATAATTACTTTTTTCATTAATAAACCCATTTTCATAAGTTGATATCTTAAGTCTTTGATTTATGTGGATATATCTAAGGGAAGATCAAGTCTCCAACATAGAAAGGTGAATGCGCATAATGAACCTACAAGAAAGTACGGCTTTCCATTTTCGTCACATTTAATTGAGCCAATCATTGATAATCTAAACCAATATTTTTTTAATAGTGTAAATAATAAACCCTTAACATAAAACATCATATATAATTTTATAACCAATAACATTACTTCCATTCAATATCTTCATTTCTTTGGGTGATAATTGATTTAATCCCTCAAATTGAAGGGGATTTTCTATCTAAATATTATTTTTCAGTTATAATAGTTTTCATTGTGTTTATTTTTTAATTTAATATGTTATAACTTTTTTTACTCTTGTGATAATCACTTTTTATTCAAATTTTTCCTTATTTACTTGTTCTATACATTCATGAAATGAAACTGTGTTTTAAATAATTCATATTTTCTAAAATAATCAATGATCATACTTGTATTTTTTTCCTACTAATATTTTCCTATATTTTTTTTATTAAAATAATTTCTTTTTTCTTATTTCATTCATAATTATCCTTACCCAATTTCAAAAAAGTTTTTTTGAATAATTTTCACAATGTGGCTTTTCATAAAAGATATTTCAAAAGGGGGTTCTCCACTTTATAATCCAAGGTTCTTATTCCACTCTATACATTTTAAAGAAAACCAATATATCACATTAAACGAACCACAATTTTTGTTTTTAGTTTTTGAAATTATTTCTTTTGAAAATATTTTTCTTTTCCTTTTCGAGAATGAATATGGAATATAATCCATAACATTGTCTTTTACAACAATGATAAATGTTTTTTTTAAACACATTAATATATTTTCATACATCTTATATTTAAATTTTCAAATGGAAATACCCTCTTTAAACATATATATACATATTTACCCTTTAATTTATATGATAAAATTTAAATTTCTTAGTAATTAAACTCATGGTATCATATGATTCCATTTATTATTCATCTATATGGTTTATGGTAATGCTATTTAGAAATATTCAGGAATACTATTTAAGTATCAAGCTAATATTTCTTTAATAATATTTTGAATGTTTTTCTACGTAACACACTTATAAAATTTACATAATTTGATATAATGGATGGGAACATAAATATATAGCCATATAATGAATTGGATACAACATTAAATCTTATTATATGTTATGTATAAGGTTATGGGGTGAATATAATCCATTATAGATCTTTTTCGACTATGTATGGTTGAAAAGTGATTAACCTAAGAAGCCTATTTTTTTGATGGGTGGGTGTAGAATTTTATATATCCCTCAAATTAATAGTGTAATTATTTATATCTCTTATGATGTTATGTAATGGATTAGGTTGTTAACCTAGTACAGTATGTGATGTTTTCCACTATTATTATGGGAATGGAGAGTGAACCCAATCTAATATAGGTGATTTTCTACTTTATGATAATATACTTGGGTGTGACCCATCACTTATGTTTACGATGTAATGTTATATGTTATTTTCAAATATTTTATGATTCCATGATAATATTTTTTCAACTACATATTCCATGATACATGATTATCTAACACTCTAATATGACTTTATATGTTTTTTGAGATAATACTAGTTTTATTAGTTATGGAAGACTCGTATTTTTTCTTTTTCTATTAATAAGAAATTTCTCTATTTTCATGTTTTCTCATATTCTTGTTATATAATCTTTGATGAAAATTGTAACGCCCCGACCCCAGTTACCCAGAGTCGGTGCATTATTACATAACATTGGCATGATCACAAGAAAGATCAAATCTCGAAAGACCGATTGGTTTAGTAGCCTTGGAAACACTAGATATATTCATAAGTTTTACATTACATCATTAAACGAAAAACTACTACAAAAACATATTGTCTCCATAATCCACACTCATATCCCCACATAATATCCCTGCAGGTCATTCATAACTTACTTCTTCACTTCCTGGGAAAAATAAAACATAGAAAAGGGGTGAGCTCAAATGCCCATTAAGGATAACAATATAGCGAAAACTTTCATAAATAAGAATAAACTTTTAAGGCAATGTATAACTAAAACAAAAGCCTTTCAAACATGAACTTTCAACATGGTATGGCATAAATAAAATGAAATAATGCCATTTACTTACTCACATGGATATTCTACTAATCGAATAATCACATGAAAAAATCAATAACCACTTTCATAATGATGGAATGCATAATGCTAAACGTTAATTTCTTTGTCTAGGCCTCATCCCAAGACCTAGGGGTTACTTCTAACCGGAACCCAACCCGGAGTGCCTCTAATAACCGGACACCAACCCGGAGTGCCTCTAATAACCGGACACCAACCCGGAGTGCCTCTAATAACCGGAAACCAACCCGGAGGGCATACTTTTACCAGTCCCTAACCTGGAGGGCTTACTTTAACCAGTCCCCAACCTGGAGGGCTTACTTTTACCGGTCCCCAACCCGGAACATACTTGTTTAGCACATTCATCTGAATAAAAGTTTGAAATATAACATAAACATTCGGATTAAAACTAGCATACGAAATGTCTATAGTTTCACCATAAACTATGAATGGTATAAAATAGAACATACACAGTCAAACATATCACAAAACCTTCAATACAATATAGAAGTTTTGTATTATAATAAATCAACTTCAAATAAGCGTAAAATCCATTAAAGGATGTTGACATAGATGAAATCAAAACACTTTTTAGAGAAATATCTATTTCTATTTTTGAAATCATTTAAGAGCCATATAAAATAAAACATTTTCTTGAAAATATTCTTGTAAGATTGTAAGGAAAGCTTTGACGATTCTATAACGGCGGAAAATAACCGCACCCGCCGTATAAGTAAAAAAAAACATTCTTATCTTAATTCTGTCGAAAAGGTTAAAAAGGACCTTGTTTTGAAAACGACGGAAAGATTCCTTTATAAACCTCTTACAAAAAGTCAAACAAGGGTATAAATTAATTTAACCCATATTCTTGTAAATAATAAATATGTTTTGAAATACATTTCGAAGAAACATGGATGTGGATGATAAAGAAATCCCAGTAGATTATTACGTATAAACAACCTCGGATAATGAAGAGATTGTGAAATAACCCTTACCTTGTACTTTTCCTTGGTTGGGGTAGGTTAACCTCCTGTATAATGGTGAAATAATTGTTATTAAATTATACAAGAATCATATATATTAATATGATATCATATATGATCTTTTAACATTGATTTGTTAATAATATCTTAGAATTATCGTCGTTTCGGGTGTTAACTTACTTGTTTTCTTTTATATGTTTTGTTACGTAAGACATGTTTGTAAAGGATAGGTTGTATATTATTCATATCCAGAATGATATCAAGTCCTTAAACATCATTTTTAAATCATCAAATGATAATTATACTTGAATGGATATGATGGAGAATGAATCTCATCGCGTTCGTGGAGACGGTAGTCCGTACGTACGCACGAGCGACAATATCATTCTTTTGATATTAAAATAATATATAAATGGATGGTATATCATATATACAGAATCATTAACATGTTATATTTATCATTTACATGAGTTACACATCATTATTATACCCATCCAAATAATAATATATTGAATAACAATTACACCACGACGTGGAGACGGTAAGTCGTACGTACGCACGTATGGTGACATGTTATTCAAAGGGTGGATAGAATACTGAATATGGTTGTACCATATTTATAATAACATCACAGTATATGTAAGATACTGGAGTTATTATTTTATAATGGTAAGAACAAAGAAAGAGGAAGTGGAAGAAGAAAGGAACTTGGAAAAGGGTGGTGAAATCATTACCTCTTCTTCGGGTTCTTCCTTTTGATTTGATCAAAAGGGATCCTTAGGTTGGCTTTCTGATCAAACTAAGGCCTCTAGGTTGTAGTGAGGGATGTTGGGAGAGTATTTGGGCAGAGTTTGGCCGAACCAAAAGGCTTTGAAGGTGTGAAGAAATGAGAAGGAGGAGTGCCCTTTTATAAGAGGGGTGAGGGGCACCTTTGGAAAAGCTAGAAATATTAATTTATAATAAATTCATATTCGGTTTCTAATGGCTCCAAAGTTGATTATTCAAAGGTTAAGGTGGGGATAGGTCGCAAAAAACTCAACCAATAGAATTTAGACAGGTTTGGGTACTTATATTAACCTTATCTTTAAGTATTAACTCTAAGTTAATTAGTTTCACTTTTACAATGTCTCTTTGTATTTTTATATAATATGGTTAATAAACTTACTATATACATCCAAGCGACCCCCATGTGGTCCATTAATGATGAAACTATCATGATATAAGTCTCTTGGCCGAACCTTAGATTTTTAGGAATTTAATATCAATTAATAATATAATATTTGTTTTAAGAACTCTTTTATGTCAATTTTGACACTATTCAATAGTTGATTTTTGTGAAACTCATAACAGATTGATTACTTCGAACAAAGTCAATTAAATAAATCCTAATATATCATATTATCTTATAAAATTAGTTTAATTCATTAAAAGTTTCATATTATATTTTTTTGGGTATTTATAATATCAATTATTTTAATTTTTCACTATTATAGTAATTACTGCATCATCATTGTGTCATAAATAAAGTAAATTATTTAATGTCTAAAAATTATAAATAAAATATCATTATGTAGGAAATCTTTTTATATTTCTAATGAATATTTATAATCTAAAAACCAACTTATATAACCCTATGTAACAATTGTTTTTCTAAAAGATATATTCTTGTGTCATTTTTGTATTCATTTTGACTTAATTAAAATAAAGTGTCATTATCACTTACAAGTGGATCCATGGGCTCCCAAAATCGACCCAAAGATGCCCATGGTCGACCATGTATCAACCAATAGGTTTAAGACACGTTTTAGGGTAATTTAGTATTATTATAATATTATTTTTTTAACCCTTATTTACCTGATTTACCCTTAACCATGGTAAATAAAATATTTACCGCAGTAATTATTCAAAATGTCTAAAAATAAAAGTTACCTATTTACACAATTTGAACATCCTGATTCCAAATATGGAATCCATTTTTCTAAATTCTAAACACAGAAGTGGCCGAAATTAATTTAAAATTAATTCCCGCTGTCAAAACAAAAAGCGTGTTTTTAAGAGATAATAACTATCAAAAGATTGACACTTGTTTATGTTCGGTTTAATTGTAAAATTATGTCTAATGACCAAAATTATATTAAATTGTAAAAATATATTCTAAATATACTTTAAAACCACTCAAATTCATAATTTATCACTATTAATTATTTTGATTAAAAAAGTTGTTTTTAATTAAAATTTAGTAATTTTCACTATTCATCAAAATATGAAAGATATCCGGAAAGTACCAAAATTTCACCTTAGGCTAAATTCGATATTCTTAATCCAAAAATGAAGTCCATTTCAAAATATAAAATATATATAATTTCAAAATTTAGGTATTACTATTCATAACGGCTAGTTTGATCGGTTGTGGTGTGTGTTAAAACTCGACGTTGCGTACAACACACGCTACTGTTCTATTCAAAGGAAAGCGTACTGTGGAAGCTTGGGATGTTTCATTCTAAATTTTTTTTGATGTCTCCATTTAGTCAAAAAGCTTAAAATATTTTATTTAAAAAGGTTTCACTATCAAAAGTTGATAAAAGTGCAATACTGAAAATGAATCTGTTCTTGCATTATGACTAAGAAACTCATAATATGGATTCTAAAATTATAAGGATTATATAAAGTTAAAAATGTAGTTAATGCTATTCATGACCTCTTTTAATGGATTTTTTTTTGGTAATTCATGGTGCAATTGAACTCGGTGTTGCGCGTAGTGCAAGTTATTGAATTATTTTGAAGAAATAACACACTATGAAATCTTGGGGTGTTACATTCTCCCCTCCTTCAATAAATTGTGTCCTCACAATTTGAAATTGTTCTTCGAAAATAAAAGGTTGAAAATAGATAATATATTTGTGGGAAAACCCACATCGGAAATTGGGTTACTAAAATTTAGTCTTAATATGAGGAAAAGAGAAATGAAAGGGTCACCACCAAATTATGATCTTGATTAGGAGAACATTGGTGTCAATTAGAGACATATAATCGGAGGAAAAACGTAAATATTTATAGGTAGTGATTGAGGTCATCAATCACAAACAAGTGTATAATTGAGGTCCTTAAACACATCAATCTATGATGATTTGAAGTACCATCGGTTCAACAAAATATAGGGTATTGGGATAACACATTTTTGACGTTTCAAAATATCTTAGTTGAAATCCCACATCGAAAAATGAATTAACGAGGCCTCTATTTAAAATAAAGAGTCGAAAGTATGAAGATTACCGAAAATAACACATACTAGGGTTCCATGTAAGAAAATATGGATATGGAAGAAAAATCTAACCATCAATTATCTGATAGAGAGTGGTAGAGAACATGGCTATGAAAAGGCCAACAATCCAAAAGCCATAAATTAGTGATGATTTAAGGTACCATCTAGGAAAACATTTTTGTTCTAAGTTGCTTTTCTTAATATTGAGGAATTTATTTATGAGATTGGCTAAGATCATAAGGAGATATACATACTTTATAATTAGAGTTTTATCCATTAATAAATTTCTACCACAAACTCATCTTTCACTCTAAAAGATAATAGAATGTAAAAAAAAATTCTATTTACACTATTCGTATAGGGTTCCAAAATAAACGAATTTATAATTCATCTACAAGATCTTTTAATAAAAACTACATTATTTAATCTAGGACATCTCGTGGGCCAGTGGTAGGTGATACACCCTTGTCGCCCTTCGGTTGTGGGTTCAAGTATCGCAGCCTTGCCGGACGCGATGGGTTGCCGCCCGACCTCCGGGTTGTCCTTTTATGGCAATCCAAAATAATCCAAACTAGAACTATCCAAAATACTTCTATCCATACTCACAGTCCAACATTTATAAGTAAGGTAAACATAATGTAGAACCTTTTTACCCCGTAATAGCATATGAATACCTTCATCATGTATTCTTTTAATACACCAAAACATCCTGAATTACCATATTCCTTATTGATTACATTCATGCTCCCTTATTCCATATAGAAAGTTGGATATACTTCATTAATCCAAAAATGTTTTAAACCCCAACAATGATGGAATATACAAATCATTAATCAGTTTCAGGGTAGTCAAGAATATCCAATATAATTTATCCAAAACAATCACATATTATTCCAAAATCACTACCTCAGTATCAGAACTATATTATGATTTATCATTCTCTCAACCATATATTTTCCAAAAATTTATCCTGCTATTGAGTCACTTTTCTTTGTTCCACACAATCTCAAGTCCTTAATGAAATAGTACTGCAGTACAATCCTTATATACTCCATAATTATTATAACAAGTACATTGTTGATACAACACTCAATTGACATAATCAACATAAGAACTCTAATCATTCCTCTTCATCTGTGGTAGTATCATAACTTGATTATTATCCAATAGCATCATTTGCGGCATAGTCTGATGACTGGGGCATAGGTTCGCGTAGTGTCCAAACTCCTTGCAAATGAATCATTGTACATTTAAAACCATTTTCTTACCCTTGCAGTCACGTACTTTGTGCCCTTTTCCTCCACACTTATAACAAACTCCCATTCCTTTCAGGCAAATTCCAGGGTGTTTCTTTCCACAGTTACCACATATGGGAAAATTCTTCTTTTCCCTCTTACTTTTATCCATCTTTCTCTCTTCCATCCTTTTCTTCTCTTGCTTCCCTTCAAAGCCATAGGACTCAGTAAACTCTTTACTTATCTTATCAACACATGATATTATTTCTTCATATGATGATAATACATGGGAGACTATTTCTCTTATAAATTCTAGCTTAAGACCATGAAAGATATGATCCTTCCTTCTCTTTGGATCATGTGCATTTCTGGAGTTCTCATTCCTTCTACTGGGCGCCATTTCTAAACAATGGCATAAACTAGATCAGTTTATGAATCAAAATACATAATCCCATACTTATAAAACACTTAACATAAATTGAACTATTTATGGATATAATCCATAATCATAAAAATGTTTTCTTTGAGGAAGTATATACTCATAGCCCTTCATAATGATTTGTAAAGATAGTGAGAGTTATCCTAAGCATATCCCCCGGGAGTGTCGTAACCAAGAGTGCAGCAAGGCCCGTTGTCGTGCACCAGTTCCCGTTCGAGTCTAGCTCAAAGCGGTGTTTTCGGGTTTTACCCCTAGGTACATCTGTGCCAGAGCCGCCTCTACCTGCTCGTATCCAGACAAGGATGTATTGCTTGGAAAACTCACAAAATCTCTACAATACCAAAATTCTAGGAAGTTATTCTATACTAATCCTCAAAGTTCATCTTAGGTCTACGTGCTCTAATCAGAGTTTATCTAAATCTAGCTTCCAAGGTTTGTACTAAACTTCCTCTGATACCAACTGTAACACCCCGACCCCAGTTACCCAGAGTCGGTGCATTATTACATAACATTGGCATGATCACAAGAAAGATCAAATCTCGAAAGACCGATTGGTTTAGTAGCCTTGGAAACACTAGATATATTCATAAGTTTTACATTACATCATTAAACGAAAAACTACTACAAAAACATATTGTCTCCATAATCCACACTCATATCCCCACATAATATCCCTGCAGGTCATTCATAACTTACTTCTTCACTTCCTGGGAAAAATAAAACATAGAAAAGGGGTGAGCTCAAATGCCCAGTAAGGATAACAGTATAGCGAAAACTTTCATAAATAAGAATAAACTTTTAAGGCAATGTATAACTAAAACAAAAGCCTTTCAAACATGAACTTTCAACATGGTATGGCATAAATAAAATGAAATAATGCCATTTACTTACTCACATTGATATTCTACTAATCGAATAATCACATGCAAAAATCAATAACCACTTTCATAATGATGGAATGCATAATGCTAAACGTTAATTTCTTTGTCTAGGCCTCATCCCAAGACCTAGGGGTTACTTCTAACCGGATCCCAACCCGGAGTGCCTCTAATAACCGGACACCAACCCGGAGTGCCTCTAATAACCAGACACCAACCCGGAGTGCCTCTAATAACCGGACACCAACCCGGAGGGAATACTTTTACCAGTCCCTAACCTAGAGGGCTTACTTTAACCAGTCCCCAACCTGGAGGGCTTACTTTTACCGGTCCCCAACCCGGAACATACTTGTTTAGCACATTCATCTGAAGAAAAGTTTGAAATATAACATAAACATTTGGATTAAAACTAGCATACGAAATGTCTATAGTTTCACCATAAACTATGAATGGTATAAAATAGAACATCCACAGTCAAACATATCACAAAACCTTCAATACAATATAGAAGTTTTGTATTATAATAAATCAACTTCAAATAAGCATAAAATCCATTAAAGGATGTTGACATAGATGAAATCAAAACACTTTTTAGAGAAATATCTATTTCTATTTTTGAAATCATTTAAGAGCCATATAAAATAAAACATTTTCTTGAAAATATTCTTGTAAGATTGTAAGGAAAGCTTTGACGATTCTATAACGGCGGAAAATAACCGCACCCGCCGTATAAGTAAAAAAAAACATTTTTATCTTCATTCTGTCGAAAAGGTTAAAAAGGACCTTGTTTTGAAAACGACGGAAATATTCCTTTATAAACCTCTTAAAAAAAGTCAAACAAGGGTATAAATTAATTTAACCCATATTCTTGTAAATAATAAATATGTTTTGAAATACATTTCGAAGAAACATGGATGTGGATGATAAAGAAATCCCAGTAGATTATTACGTATAAACAACCTCGGATAATGAAGAGATTGTGAAATAACCCTTACCTTGTACTTTTCCTTGGTTGGGGTATGTTAACCTCCTGTATAATGGTGAAATAATTGTTACTAAATTATACAAGAATCATATATATTAATATGATATCATATATGATCTTTTAACATTGATTTGTTAATAATATCTTAGAATTATCGTCGTTTCGGGTGTTAACTTACTTGTTTTCTTTTATATGTTTTGTTACGTAAGACATGTTTGTAAAGGATAGGTTGTATATTATTCATATCCAGAATGATATCAAGTCCTTAAACATCATTTTTAAATCATCAAATGATAATTATACTTGAATGGATATGATGGAGAATGAATCTCATCGCGTTCGTGGAGACGGTAGTCCGTACGTACGCACGAGCGACAATATCATTCTTTTGATATTAAAATAATATATAAATGGATGGTATATCATATATACAGAATCATTAACATGTTATATTTATCATTTACATGAGTTACACATCATTATTATACCCATCCAAATAATAATATATTGAATAACAATTACACCACGACTTGGAGACGGTAAGCCGTACGTACGCACGTATGGTGACATGTTATTCAAAGGGTGGATAGAATACTGAATATGGTTGTAACATATTTATAATAACATCACAGTATATGTAAGATACTGGAGTTATTATTTTAGAATGGTAAGAACAAAGAAAGAGGAAGTGGAAGAAGAAAGGAACTTGGAAAAGGGTGGTGAAATCATTACCTCTTCTTCGGGTTCTTCCTTTTGATTTGATCAAAAGAGATCCTTAGGTTGGCTTTCTGATCAAACTAAGGCCTCTAGGTTGTAGTGAGGGATGTTGGGAGAGTATTTGGGCAGAGTTTGGCCGAACCAAATGGCTTTGAAGGTGTGAAGAAATGAGAAGGAGGAGTGCCCTTTTATAAGAGGGGTGAGGGGCACCTTTGGAAAAGCTAGAACTATTAATTTATAATAAATTCATATTCGGTTTCTAATGGCTCCAAAGTTGATTATTCAAAGGTTAAGGTGGGGATAGGTCGAAAACCACTCAACCAATAGAATTTAGACAGGTTTGGGTGCTTATATTAACCTTATCTTTAAGTATTAACTCTAAGTTAATTCGTTTCACTTTTACAATGTCTCTTTGTATTTTTATATAATATGGTTAATAAACTTACTATATACATCCAAGAGACCCCCATGTGGTCCATTAATGATGAAACTATCATGATATATGTCTCTTGGCCGATCCTTAGATTTTTAGGAATTTAATATCAATTAATAATATAATATTTGTTTTAAGAACTCTTTTATGTCAATTTTGACACTATTCAATAGTTGATTTTTGTGAAACTCATAACAGATTGATTACTTCTAAAAAAGTCAATTAAATCAATCCTAATATATCATATTATCTTATAAAATTAGTTTAATTCATTAAAAGTTTCATATTATATTTTTTGGGTATTTATAATATCAATTATTTTAATTTTTCACTATTATAGTAATTACTGCATCATCATTGTGTCATAAATAAAGTAAATTATTTAATGTCTAAAAATTATAAATAAAATATCATTATGTAGGAAATCTTTTTAGCTTTCTAATTAATATTTATAATCTAAAAACCAACTTATATTACCCTATGTAACAATTGTGTTTCTAAAAGATATATGCTTGTGTCATTTTTGTATTCATTTTGACTTAATTAAAATAAAGTGTCATTATCACTTACAAGTGGATCCATGGGGTCCCAAAATCGACCCAAAGATTCCCATGGTCGACCATGTATCAACCAATAGGTTTAAGACACGTTTTAGGGTAATTTAGTATTATTATAATATTATTTGTTTAACCCTTATTTACCTCATTTACCCTTAACCATGGTAAATAAAATATTTACCGCAGTAATTATTCAAAATGTCTAAAAATAAAAGTTACCTATTTACACAATTTGAACATCCTGATTCCAAATATGGAATCCATTTTTCTAAATTCAAAACACAGAAGTGGCAGAAATTAATTTAAAATTAATTCCCGCTGTCAAAACAAAAAGCGTGTTTTTAAGAGATAATAACTATCAAAAGATTGACACTTGTTTATGTTCGGTTTAATTGTAAAATTATGTCTAATGACCAAAATTATATTAAATTGTAAAAATATATTCTAAATATACTTTAAAACCACTCAAATTCATAATTTATCACTATTAATTATTTTGATTAAAAAAGTTGTTTTTAATTAAAATTTAGTAATTTTCACTATTCATCAAAATATGAAAGTTATCCGGAAAGTACCAAAAATTCACCTTAGGCTAAATTCGATATTCTTAATCCAAAAATGAAGTCCATTTCAAAATATAAAATATATATAATTTCAAAATTTAGGTATTACTATTCATAACGGCTAGTTTGATCGGTTGTGGTGTGTGTTAAAACTCGACGTTGCGTACAACACACGCTACTGTTCTATTCAAAGGAAAGCGTACCGTGGAAGCTTGGGATGTTTCATTCTAAATTTTTTTTGATGTCTCCATTTAGTCAAAAAGCTTAAAATATTGTATTTAAAATGGTTTCACTATCAAAAGTTGATAAAAGTGCAATACTGAAAATGAATCTGTTCTTGCATTATGACTAAGAAACTCATAATATGGATTCTAAAATTATAAGGATTATATAAAGTTAAAAATGTAGTTAATTCTATTCGTGACCTCTTTTAATGGCTTTTTTTTGGTAATTCATGGTGCAATTGAACTCGGTGTTGCGCGTAGTGCAAGTTATTGAATTATTTTGAAGAAATAACACACTATGAAATCATGGGGTGTTACAAAAATATGATAAGGTATCCCTTAATTTGATTTGATCTCACTTATTTCTTATGTTTTCCTTACCTAGGTAATTATGTTATTTATAATATATGAAAAGTCTTGAGGGTTGTTAAGAAGAGTTTGATTATAGATAAATTCTTACAAGTTTTATAAATATGTTTCTTATGTAGTTAATCCTAAAAGCCACTAAAAATATCCTCTCCAAAATATGACTTAATATTGTGATATGTAATGTTTAAAATTATGTAAATGATGTAAACGAAAGATATTCTTAGATCGAGTAGTCAGAATTGATAATAGATGATTTTTTGTTACTTTTGAGGTTTACTGTAGTTATTTTGCGTGTTCAGGATTTAGTAACATAAGTGAAAACATAATGGATGAGTGGGACTAAGGCACCTATGGGTAAAAACTATGAAACGTCTTGGTTCATAAATGGCTTGGTCATCACTCTAACTTATGATGAGTGGGACTAAGACTTGAATCATGGATAGAAACCCTCAAGGGATATGATTTAGTAGATCATATTATCTTTACAGAACACTATAATGAGTTTATTTTATAGTTAATTTTAGGGACTATATTGGGAATTATAATATAACCCATCATAATGTAACCTAGGTTTAACTTAGAATGATATAGGTCGAACTAATTGAATTATGTGATAACATGATGATCTAAAAGGAAAAGGTTTTAAGGTTGAATCGCCATTACATTTTGGATTTTGATAAATCCTTCATATTTTTTAAGTTAGGCCTCTAAGGTCAACACATTTGGTTTTACTAATGGTTTGAATTAGAATGAACCATGGTTGTGAGTGAAAATGTGAATATTATCTCTATGAATAACCCATTAGAATATGATATAGATTGAGAAACGTTTTTATTATACCAAACCAGAAATCATGATATATGATTAAAAATGTGTACATAGTATAATTCATAAACATACTAAAGAATAGAAAGATGGAATCTCATATTATTTGAGGTGATAAAGAGATGAAGATAAAATATTCAATTTCTTTTATATAAAAAATAAAAGAAGATGCATCTGGTGGATAATATCAATGGTACAAGAAAATATTTTATGTAAAGATTGATTTTTCAATTATCTCATTATTTTCAAGGAGAGATAATGATGTTTTCTTAAAAAGTAAAATTTTTAAAAGTACAAACTAATACACAATTCACACATAAATTTTTCAAATACAAGGATTTTGGGAATTATGAAAAGTGACATTCTTACCCTATACTACTGAGGGTAATAGAAATTAATGGTCTCCATGACAAAGGGAAATTATCTTTATTTGAAGTCAGGTCATGAATGTAATGGTTAAAGTTACAATCATCACCCACTTCAAATATTTGAGTATTTTAATATGATTTAAAAATTCTAAAAGGCCTATAATTTTTATTAAGAATATTAAATCACCTCCAAAATGATTAGACTATGGAATAAACCTTGTATTTATATTAATATTGTAAACCAAGTCAATGTTTGTGAAAATATACATCATGAAACTCTTTTTTCTTTTTCATTTACATTAATTTAATATGATTTTCGAATAGGATTGGTTCTCTCCACATAGAGGAATAATTATTTTTAATAATAATATCACAATTAATATCACTAATGATAGTATATCATGGAAATGATGATTATGAATACTCTTAATATGGAAATTATATAATTTTAGTTTTGAAACTAAATAAGGATACACTTTTGGCTAAAATAGTTAAAAATAATAATTTTATGGATGATATTAGTATATGGAAAATGATATTTTTCTTATGTTTGGAAGGTTTATATCACTCATGAAATTATATATTAAATTTTGTCTATCTAAACAAAAACCTTAATAATTTTAATCAGTTATAATAAATAAAATAATAAGGACATAATTTATTTAGTTATGACAGACTTTAATGACCTAATATTTTAATATTGTTTTTACTTAATTACGGAATTGTTTTTGATAATTGTCTCCGCACACGACACCAAACATAAAAAAACACAGAAGTATTTAGATAAAAAATATATTTTTATGTATTATTGTTAAAACCTAACCATTGAATTAGAAAAAATGAATATAAATACATAATTTATTAATTATATATATAAATAAAATAAAAACTACATTTAATAGATATGAAATTAAATTACTTTACATAAAATTAATAATAACAAATTTTATTATTTAGAGAAGTATTTTTTACAAAAAAAATCATTTTTATACGATCTTATTTTACATTTCATGTAACATATAATCAATTATGACAAGTTATATTTGATATTAATAATCATTTAGCACCAATTAATTTAGTAAATGTTATTAAATAAGAATAATAATGTAAGTATTTTAAAATAATATTTTCCAATAAAAATGTATTTCTATTATAATTTGTGATTTTCTTATAAATTTGAATTTATAAATTGTATAGTTTTTATATGTAAAAAATTAAAATCTCATTTTTATTTTTAATAAAAACATATTCTTAATATTAATTTGTTATATTATTCAAAAATAATCCATTTTTAGGTGAATTGTAAAAATAATGATTTTAGTAAAAAAAATATCTCATTTTTAATACAATAATGACTTACAATTTTACAAACACAATTAAAATATTAAAATATTAATTTAATACGAAATTTTAATCATTTAAAAAATAATACGTAGAATTTTTAAGGCACATGTTTACTATTTTTAAAATGTAGGTAATATTTCACCATTAATTTGTTTTATGTTTTTATAATAATAATTTGATTTTATCAATTTTTAAATTAAATATAAACTCACTTATTTCATATTTGTGTTAAAATTTTCAATATTATTAAATGATTTTAATACCATTTTTAGTAATATAGATAAACTTAGTAACGTTAATGTTAATTACCGTGATAATAGTGATATTATTATTTATTAATGAATTGTTTTATTAATATTGTTCAAATTATATATAATAAATTGAAATGATCTAATTGAATGTATGAATTTAATGTTATATTCAAGACTATATATAATTATATTAAAAAAATCATTTCAGAATCAATACTAAATATTGTTAAGAACACATAATGGTCAAAAGTCATTTTTCAACAAAAAAGGTTATATATATTATATGATTTTATTGAAAAGATTATTTTCAGATATTTTTAATTGAATTTGAATTAATGATGATTGAATTTAGGTTCAAAAAATTATAAAATTGGTATTTAGGGTCACCATATAATAATTTAAATAAATTATAAAATACTTAGTAAAAAACATGTTACCATGGTAAATATTGAAATGTTAAAATTTAAAAACCTGTGGAAAAGAGTAGAAAGATGATTAGAAAGACATGGCTGTTGCTTTCCCAAACCAATCTAACTTAAAAATACATTATTATTGAATAATTTAATCATTGATAAAAATAAAAGTGTAATGATGTAATGGAGTAATAAAGGGTATTCCCAAAGTTCCCTTTTCATCACTTATAAAAGGGGATCACTTCCACCCCTACATGATTAATACCATAAAAATTTCCCTATATTATAAAACAATAATGAATCTCCAAGATTTATGTTCTTGATACATAATCAAATTTTATTTGTAATTTTTATTAAGGACTTGATTTTTAAGAATATCTCAAAGTGAAGATCTAGTCTCCAATGAAGTTATGTTCATGTCTAGAACAATTCAAGAGAGTTGTAATATTTCCTCTCTATGTAAACCTTTATTAATTCATGAATTTATATTATTCACCAATGATCATTTATATTGTGTACCTACTTACCCTTGAAAAATAATATCATAAATTATTGTTGAACCTATAATATTCATTTTTATTTATGCACTTCTTTGAGTAGGAAATGACCAATGCCTTCCCTAAAACATATTGGTATTTCATAACTCAATATGATTTCATGTGTTATAATGTTTCTCTATAAGGTTGAGCTTTTGTATCATATAATCTACCATATTTCTATATTTCTTAAATAAAATATCAATCCAATATTCTATATTTACAAGTTCTATTCCAATTTTAAAATGAAAATATGCTTATAGTAATTGTCATACTCTAAAATTACATTTCATCATCTTTTTTCCATGTTTTCCACTTCCTAATAATGTTTAACCTAAATATTTCTAAAACAAAATATGATTTATTTCATATATCACTCATAATTATAATTACCTAATTTAATAAATATTTTTTTATATTATAATCACGATGTTTCTTTTCAATAAATATATTTTTTGAAGGGGGTTTATTATATTTCATAGTCAAAGGGTTTACTTCAAATATATAATACCTAATGATAAAAATTTATTTCAATTTATAGTCTTTATTTTTTTGTTTCCTTTAAAATAATATTTTTAATAATATTTCACTCCCCTTTTTCATAACATATTGTTTAAAATTACCCACAACATCATTTTTTATGAATATGTTTAATGTGTTTCTCTAAAAAACCATTTATATTTTTTTCAACCATTTTTCATTTTTATTTTAAAATGTTATTACCCATATGGTATTTATTTTTCATGATTTACACTCAAAATTACAAGTTTTTTCTTTTTTTATAGAATTAAACTCATGATATCAAATGATCCAAATTTTGAATATACATTACAGTAGCATTTGGAGAATTGTTTTAAAATGGGTGTTTTTTTATCAATGTTAACATCCTTGTAGTTTTTTTTCTATTTAAGACATGTTCTTTGGAAACCAACTACTTTATTTCTTGTGATAGACTATGGTTAATATTTGTAGAAAAAATTATGAAACCCATTTTTTCTTAAGATAATAATTTATTAACGAAGTTATGAATGTCTTTCTATGTGGAACACTTTTGAATGTACATAATATGATGGGACATGTGTGATAAAATTATATATCACCTTAAATAATTTTTAAGCATTTTTCTTATGATATTTTATGATTGAGATTAGGGTGTTAATTTTATCCTATACGAGACTCTATCCACTATGTATGTTGTATGAGTCCTTAGCCTTAGCACACTATGTTATATGATGGATGGTCCCGAAATGATATTGACCTATAAATCATTGGCTAATACTTTATATCTCATGATATTCAATATATAGTAGTAGGAATGAAGCTAATCCACCATGTAAATTTTCCCACTATGTTTATGGTATCGGGGAGTGAACCCAGTTCAGTATGGGACATAGTGAACATTAGGACAATTGTCTATTTAGTGACCCTTGACTTATTATTATAATATCATGTTTTATATTATTGAAAAATAATCTATTATTCCATCATCATATTATTTCATTACATTATTCCATTTTTTCCTGTAAATATGACACACTTATTTCATGATATATGATTGTTCTTTTGATATTTTACATACATACTTCTTGAGTTACAAAGGGAAAGAATTTTTTCATGTTATTTTAATAATAAATTTCCCCATTATCTTTTTTCTCATATAATTCTGTTCTAAAAATTTACAACATAAAGATAAGTCATGCAATTTTAATAATTTTTTCTAAAACCATTATTTTGATTCCATTCCCTAGGTTATGAAGATAAGTATTACTTATGATATGTCTTGAATGAAGTCCAGAAGGGTTAAATTATGGAGAAATGATGAAAAGTTTAATCAAATAAATTTCTTATGTAATTGTTATTTAATAAAAATATTCTCCAAACTATGTGATATTATTAAGAGATGAAATTTTCAAAATTACAAAAATTCTGAAAAATAATAAAATATTTATATTAGATAATCATAATTCACATTGAAACCACATAGTTTATCATTTTAGTCAACCTTCAATCGATCACATTAATTCTCTCACCATTAATAATTCCAAATGCATCAAAACTTATCATAATCGTGTTATACCTAATCTATCTTACAATATCAAAACATTTATTTTATACATATATATTTTTACACATTTTATGTGACGTAAAAAATTAAGAACCTGTATTGAATTCATTTAGCCCAATTCCACCTATTATAACATTCATATCATGGGAGTTTAGATCATATTTGGATTATACCATCACATAAAAATTTTATTACAGTCTGTATGAACATTATATGGTTTTTAAATTTCAAATAAAACATTATAACATGATGTTTAAAATAGACAATCATCCAAGCCTTCTAGAACTTATAGTTTTCTATATTTTAAAATGGATCATGGATCATAGACATTCCCTATCTTTTTTAGCCATTGTTTCCATCTGAAAATGATATTCATGACCTTTACCTTTTATAGATGATGACTAAAGAAACTCTTCATTTGATATCATTTATTGATCCCACGGGTGCTGTGAAATTACTCTACAGTGGGGGGGGTAAATTAAATTTTTTAACATTTTTCCTCTAATTAATTCATCTCATGATCTATAATTAATTATTTTAAAAAAAGATAATGGAAACAATAATTGATAAGGTAAGAATAAAACAGAGAGTTTTTGTCATGGTTAGGGTAACAAGATCCCCTTCTTCCACACCATAAATACTCTCTCAAAAGAAAATGGTGATTCTTACTATGAATATTCTTTTCTTAGGGACCTTGAAATTTGAGATCAATAAAAATTAAATGGTTACAAAATGTCATATATAATTTTACTAAGATATTTATTTTTAAAATTCATATTCATGATCTTCATAGAAAATAAATTTTATACAAAAGAGATATATATTCAACTTAGATATTCAAGCTATAACTTAATAAATATGACAGGTTCTTTCAGAAAATAAATAAGACTTAAAAAATAATATATGGATGGTTTCTTCAGTGTAAAAGACATGGTATTCAAAAAATAAAAGGATAACATGTATCTTCATTACATAAAAAATAGAATAAAATGTATGTGAATTAATGTATAGAATAATATTTGATCATCAAAGAATATTTTATTTTAATTAATGTTATTTCTTTCTTTTTTGTTCTTTATTTTATTTAATCAACACAATTTTAATTGAAAACTCCATATATACCCATGTGGCTAAGAAAATATATTATAATACAAAAAAAACTAGCTCTATTATTGTATGTAACCTTTGATTATGAAATTAGAAATCACAGATATTATTGTTTATTCTAATGGAGGTCTTCATTTGAATTTTTTTCATTCTTAAAAATATATGTATTATTTAATTAATTTTTATTATCCATCCATCAAAATTTTTGAAAAGAAAGAAAATAAGCCTGGGATTCCATTGAGATTCTAAAATGGTAATAAATACCATGAAATAGTGAATAAATTATCTTAAAATACATACTACAAATTAGTATATCTTTAAAGGGAATAATATTTTTTATAATTAATTTATATCTCCAAAATTTCATAAGACATAAAAAAATTCTAGCATTGGAAATTTAATGAGAACTTTTACATTGGGAGAATTCATTGACTTTGTAAAATAATTTATTCCATGTGATAGTTCTTAATTTTATAAAATAATATTATTTTAAAAGAATAATATAACTGGAAACACTATTATGTAATATAAACTATATACACAATATATATTTTTTATATTTTTTGATAAATCTTCAGGTTGAAGCATAATTATTTTTTCCAAATATCATTATTATGACATTACGAGCTCATTTGATAATTTATAACATTTTATTGTAATCATATCATTATATGATAAGTTCATTTTAAAAAATTACAGGTCATAAGACATTATTTTCCCTTAAAAGATAAATCTAAAATGCAAGACATTCATTGGATAATTATTTTTTTCTAAATTCTGAATCTAGTGAAAAGATATATGTCTTTACATTCAATTATTTTCTTTGACTAGAAATATAATTCTTAGTAGCATATGAAACAAGATAGTTCATATGTTAAATTATCTCATCCAATTATAATTTTTCAGCTTGTAAGGTATTTTATTTATAAAAATTCATCAAATAACGGAAAATAAATTTATCCAAAATATAGGGAAATGAAATATTATGTTGAGAAAATGTGGGATTACCAAAATACTCTTCAATAAATTTTATCAATAAAACCAAGGGATATTTTGTGAGAATAAATATACATGAAATATTGAGATATATCTAAACAAAAAAAGTATGACAAAAAATGAGTTACATTAATATATTCATCATCTTGTCTGGTAAATAAAATATAGTTTTATTCTAGGTTTTACAATCGATAAACTTGTGTCCAAAGAAAAATCAACATCTCTATTTGTACATCCTATTATATTATAGAATAGAAGAATATGAATTCATGTATCCCAATAACTTCTAAGGTGATATATCGTGATTTTTTTTCATAAAATATATAGTTATTAAAATATATTGATGTATTACTTCTAGATATAGTATGTCTATTATTTTATGATTTATTTGGTTCCCTAAATCTTGAAGGCTGACAAATATGATGCCTTTTATTTTTTCCTATTAAGTGAAATAGGGTTTAAAGGATTTTTCAATACTTCATCACATTGACCAATTATCTATTTTCATATTTTAATAACATCATTTTAGTTGAAATAAGTGTTACTATATGTAACATCCCAGGATATTTTGAAATTATTATTTTTCAATGGATTTTATATTTTCCATTTTTGTTTGACATGAAACACTGATCTTGGCATGTGGTACAAGTAATATTGAGTTTAGATTATGTTATATAGAATATCGAGTTTAAATAAAATGTGTAATATAATTAAAATTTTATTATATGTTAATTATCACCCATTTTTTGAAATAAAGTTTTTAAATAGGATAACTAAATTATGAAAATATGTTTTAAAAAGGTTTATATAATGATCTATTTTTTTGAATAAATTAATTATAAATGGAAATAAAATCTTATTGAAAATAAATGTAATATCTTTCTGAAAAAATATTTTTAATGATATAAATGTATTCCAACTCATTTAAATGGAAAAACAGTTTGGGATAATCATATTAATTAAATAAAAATATTATATATTAAATAGATATTTATATTATGTTTGTATAGACAATGGATAATAATAAATGTAATTTTATGCTTAAAAATTACATTTCTCAAACAAAATATTTTTGTCGCCATTTTATGGAAAGCATATTTTAAAACCAAAATTTTACAATTTTTGAAAATAAATTTTATTAAATAAACATAATTTATAAATTAAAAATATTATAATTATATTATTGTGAATATTTTATATTTTTCTCAAAAGAATCATTATTTGATTTATTAGTAAAAATACTACATTGTAATTAAAAACTATATTATTTTTCAATATATTTACAAAGTTTAATTATATTATAAATTGTTTTTATTGCATAATTTTTTCAAATTTACATATATTAATATAACTTAGGTCATTATATTCAATTTAATTTAACATTGGATATCTAATAATTGAATTCTTTTAAACATTTTCACTTTGAAAACCTCATTCTTATCGCATCTGTTGGATTAATTTTATGTTAAATTATTAAAATTATATAAATTGAATTTGAAAATTTTGATTTGATATTAGAAATCATAATAAATTGTATTATATAATAAGTTTAAATTATTTTTTACCATAATTATTAGTGAAATGAATTAAAATTACATAACAGGATTAAGGTTAAAATGAGGTTTTGTGCATTACATGTGTTTTTAATAAAAATAATTCTTCAAACACACAAGATTTTTATTTAATAAGTTTTATTTCATATTTATAAATATAATTTATAAATTATATAGTAAATCTAAATTTATTTTAGGTATTAATGTTTAAATTATATAGGTATATAAAAAGATACATTTTACGATGGTAGAATATCTAAATAGCTAAATTTGAGTAAATTCAAGACTATGGAACAAAAATGAAAAAATGAAACTATTTATTGTATTTTTTGAGGTTTTTAAAGAAAAATAAAAAACTACATTGGATTATTATTTAATTTTGGAGGTACATGTGGTAAGGGAGACCACAGAATAGTAAATACGTTTTGGTATTTTTAAGAATACCACTTTTTATCAATTGTTAAAGGGAACTCACTACCATCCCTTATTAACAACTATCAAAACATTTGGCTAAAAAAACTAAAACAAAACCTAAAACATTCAATACCATCAACATAGAAGAATTATTTTGGATATAAATCCCCCATATGATGTATTTAGTTAAAAACTGAGAAGAATACTCGAAGAATAAGAAATGTTCCTTAACAAGCATCATTAATTTATTTACTTCCCATCTATGCCAATAGTTTTTAAAACATTAAAATATAATAACCTCAGTATCTAAAATATAACAAGATGTTATAATTTTATGTTTATGACCTAAAATGGAACACAAATCCCTCAAATATGTAACGAAATCATAGTTAATTTAATGGCGAACTATCGTCTTGTAAATCGAGGTTGTTTGTTTTTTCCAATACTTCCTCTCACAATTGGACATAATGATGGATTTATAGTTTATATATTATATTTATGATATTTTTTATTTTATTTATATTATTAAATTTATCATATAACACATACATTTATACTATCCATTTTGTGGGAATACGACTATGTCGTTTGTGTGAAAGATAGGCTACGACCTCACGAAGTGATGTGATTCATTCACAATTTATAGGGAATGTAACAAATATGGATTTAAGAATCCTATTTTATATTTACTACATAAAAATGATAATATAATTATAGTATATATAATTAAAAAATTTCATACCCTCAATATGATAATAAAATGGATACAACATTCATGCATACATATGACCCATTTTCTCCATGAACGATGTATTTCCTTTCCCATCACGTAATTTTATGGATTACTCTAAATAAATATATTATTAATATATATTATATTTATATAATTTATTAAATTATGGTGATGAAAAAATTTCAATCAAATTAAGAGGTCCGATAAAATTATATATCCTAATATATGTGAAAAACAAAGTAGTTATTGCCTGAAACAAGACATTGACATAGAATTGTTAATAAATGAGTAATAAAATGTAATAAAAAATTTTTTATGATCTATATGAATATTTTTCTTTAATATATTTATAAAAAAAATATTTATTATACATGATTTTTTAAAATTTAATGAAGTAATTCATGACTTAATGTTAGGGATTTCGAACTAACTTTTTTTTACTTCTATGGGACTCATCCCTAGTTCACCATCTATTTCAATTATTTGGTGTTTATAATACCCATGTATATATTTTATGATTACTCTAATATGAATTATTTTGATTTAAATATCAATTTTACGATCTTTATTCCATGGGTTTTATGGTTATAAAGTGACCAAATTGGTAAGGTATTTTTATGTCAATTTTCAGTCTAGGGGATGTAGGTCATGTTATAAACCTTTATTATTTTATAAGGTGTACATACTGATACATTGAAATATTATATCATGAATATATTAAATTTTAATTAATTATAATATTTCATTGGAATTATGATAAAATTTTACCAAAGAGGTAAGATTATTATGTTATAATCTCATCATTAATCAATATTTATTTTATGATTATGCTTCTAAGTTTGAAATATTATGACCTATCTCTCATAAAAATATTAAATATTATTATCCTCTATTTATTCCATGAGAATACATGTTTTCCAATAATTATAAGCTTCTTTAGGTACATAAGAGACCAAAATAAATTTTTTTAAATAATATTTTATGTTTAAAAAACATTTTCTTCAAAAAACAATTTCTAAAAAAAATTCAAAAATATATTTAAAAAGTGTTTTCAGTAAATAGAATAGATTTTCTTAAAAAGATGTTTTAAATTATTTTTAATCATCAATTATAAATTTTCATGCTTATTTTAAATTAATAGTATTTTAGTAAAAAGTTATTCTTTAAAAAGTTATTTTCAAAAGGAATTGTATATTTACCTCAAGAATGTTTTTAATAATATTTTAATGGTGTTTCCATGTCAAAAAACCTTGTTTTAAATTATTCTCCAATAGGGATATTTTTAAATGAAACCATCTGAATTCAGTCTTGGTATATTTTCTGATTGTTTCAAAGAGATTTTTATGAAAGTCATTTCTTTTCCATGATTTAATAATGTTTTAGAGTGATTGAAATGAAAGACACTTATTTTCCATGGGACAATCATGGTATGAATGAATAATGATGGTTTTTATGAGTTTAGGATGATATGAACAATATTTTGACAAAATTTATATTTTGGTTTATGTAAATTACTTTTATAATGGGGTGGACTATATAACATCTGGTAAGAGTATTGCATCTTTTATGATAGGGAAACCGAAATAGCACAGAGTAAGCCTGTTATAGATTATATTATGGGGAGACATAAATAGAAATGAGTGACAATGGTATAGCTTATACATTGTGGAGTCCTTGATAGCACTGCAATTCATTGATTAAAAATATAAATCCCATGATATAATAATTTTAAACAATTTTATAGTATTGATTCACTCTAGGAAGTAGGTGTGTTCTGATCCACTTTGGGAAATAGGTGTGTCCTTATCCACTATGGGAAATAAGTGCATAATTATCCAAAATATCTATAGTCTTTGTGGTTAACCTTGATATATGAAATGGGATTTATAATATTGATGGTGGTGCAATACTTTTATGACATGTTAACATGGTCAAAAATTTATTAGGATGATTTATCACCCTTATGATCCATGTTTTCAAAAATGATAATTTTTTTCCATTACTCAGGGTTTTGATATATGAAATGTCTAGTATAAATAGCTTAAGTTATGTTCATGTTCACATAAACCTATAATTATCTTATTATTTCATATGATCATAGATTTGTATCTCTTATGATTATTCTTACTAAGTATTTATGCTCACTACTGATTACATTTCCTTTCCCTAGGTTTTGAAGAAAGGTTTAATGTATGGTATATCTATAGGGATTAATAAATAGAAAGATCATATGAGAAATATTTATGACATTTCCCTTAAAATTATTATTATGTTCCAATTTTACAATTGAACTAAACTACTATGACTCTCAAGAATATATTTGTGTAATGTAATATATATTAATCTAAGAAAATATTGTATCCAAATATGAGAATCCTAGGTTTCTATAATGTTCATAAACAGAATGTCTTTAAAACCCTTAGAAATTGGGATTAAGATAATGTTAGTTATATATTTAGGAATATGTCTAAAGATATGTTTTGGAATGTATCTAAGTATAAGTACAAGGATGAGTTATTTTTTAAAAAAATGAATAGAATTTTGGTAAACGATAGAGTGAGTATTTTCGAAGAAATGAATCATTTTTTAGATAATACAAGTGGATGTTGCTATAATATAGAATTACCTAGGGGTAACAACCCCAAAAAATAGTATTGACCTAAAATTGATTAGATACCTTTGTATGATAATTATCCATTTTTCTCAACTAGTTGGATAATCCCATGTAAATGATTTGGAAATTACAAAACTCTTTATGAACCTTCATGATGTATTTTAATTGATGATGATTATGAATGAACTATGATAAACCAAAGGTTTCATTGATTAAAGAAGAATGTTTTTTTATTTAGACATCCTATAATTTATTTTAATGATTATTTGGTATCCCATCAACATATTAATTCACCAAAGGAAAATTTATCTGTATTGAATAAAAAGTGTTATCTTTTTATCTAGATATAGAAGGAATATATTATCATTATTTTATTGATCTAATTTAGTGATTTTTACAAGAAAAATTCATACTTATTTCTTGTCTTTAGAGATGAAGTGGAAATGGATCAAGATAAACCCAAATATGAAACTATGAATAAGAAATAAAAAGATATCAGATATTTATATTTTCATATAATCTTAGTTTATATAGAAATTGACTTCCCGAACATTCAGAAATAGATATTTAATAAAGATTTTATATTGTCATAATCATATTCTTTTTTATACTAATTATCCTTTTTAGACCTCTTAGGTTTATGAATTTTTTGTCATTATCTTTTCTTAGACATGTTCTCTACCAATATTCCTAAGTATTTGGGTGTTAGTTTTCACTTATATGTATATGTTTTTAGTTCCAATCAATGTTATCATATATGGAAACATACGAAGTGTAATTCTAGATTAATTTGACACCCAACATTCTAATTTTCAAGTAGAGTTTTTCAACCCTTTGTACTATGTGGGTATATAAGGAAGAATTTTCAAATGTGAAACCACTGATTTCTAAGGTGAATTTGGAGGGTGAAATTAATTTTAAGGGATGTAGAATGTTACACCAAGATATTTTGTGATTTTTTTTCAATTTTTCTTACATTTTCCATATTTTTTAAGCAAAACACTGATTTTGTCTTCTATTAGAAGTAAGACTCGGTTTTACTTATGTTACATGCAACACTAATTTTTAATGAAGTGTTTCATATAATTAAAAATTTATTATATAATTGTTTGTACATAAATTTTTGAATGGTTGGTAAAAATATGATGAATTAAATTATAAAAATATCATTCAAACATGTATATATAATTAATTCTTTGGTGTTTTTTAATTAGAAATGAAAATAAAAACTTTTTTAAAATAAAGGAATCCTCTTTCTGGAAAACAATTTTTTATGCAAGAAAAGTGTTCTACTAAAATAAAATAACCCAAAAACATTTTGGAAATTATTTTATTGATATACACACTAAATATTAAGAAAATTATTCATATTATAAATTTTCTCTAATGAGGAGAATAAGAAATCCAATTTTATGCATAAAAAGATATTTTTTTCAAAAACAAAGTTTTGTGACCATATTATGGAGTACATATTTTAAAACTAAAAATTTAAAATTTTAGAAAATAGACTTTATAATTTTTTTTTGAAATTTTAATATAAAAATTTGATTAGAGTGAATTTTTTGGATTTTATTGAATGCTTTCATTATTTTGATGAAGACTAAAAAATACTGAATTTTAATTGAAAAAAATCATTTTCCTAAAATTTATACAAAAAAGTTAAACCATTTTTTAAATTTATTTTTAAGTATAATAAGTTCAATAATACACATTTTAATATATTTTAGGTAATTATAATTAATTTAATATTGAAATTAGGTCAAAAATCATTGTTAACTTTTGATCATTTTAACTTTAAAAACTTACTTTCTCATCATGTCGACAATATTAATTTGGAATTATTTGCATCCTCTTTTGGGGATGAAATTTTTAAAAATTGATTAAATATATGGAATAATAATAATATTTTATATTATATAATAAGGATAAATGATTTTTTACAATAAATAACAGTTAATAAAGTTTAAATTAATGTGATTAAAGTGAAAATAGGGTTTTGCGAATTACATGTGTTTATATTAAAATTATTTTTATAAACACAAATTATTTTTATTTAAGGAATTTAATTTTATATTAAGAATATATAGGTATTAATTATATATTAAATATAATTTTATTTTTTATCAATGGATAAATTTCCTAGGTAATAAGAAAGATACATGTTACCATAGTTGAATAAGTTAATTTGAAAATTTGAGTAATCTTAAAGACTATATATTAAGAAGATAAAAATGAGTATATTTTTGTGTGGAAAGATTTTTGTAGAGAGAATTAACCCTAATCTAAATTATTATTCAATATTTTAGGAAAATTAGGTATTGGATACATGACAATAGTGAATATATTTTGGTAATTACAATAATTCCAGACCTCCTATATTATAAAATGGCACTCACTACCCCACCATTTTTCACACATACCAAGCCATTTATCCCAACAAAAACCAGAAAAATAAATTTTAAACATAAATCCCCATATCATAGAAGTCTTAGTTTTGATTGAAACAAAACCTATTAAGGATTTAGTGCAAAATAAAAGACAATACGCGAAGGGGAGGTAATGTTTTTAAAAAAATGCCTTTATTTTATTTCTTTATACCACTCTTTTAATTATTATTATGAGAATAATATATAAAAACCTTATTATATGACATATAATAAGATTTTTTATGAAAGGGTTATGACAAAATTCTACACAAAATTCAAATAAATGGGTTGAAAAATTATTGATCATGTTTATATCAGACTACCGATATGTGAACCGATAACGTTCATTTTTCTATTATTGACTTAGACAATTGGATATAACATTGAATTTATAGTTTATTTATGATATTTATTATATTAAAGGTTTAATTATTATTAAATTTTTATTATATAACACATACCTTAATTATCTCAATTTTTGAGGGAATAATAAAACATCATTTGTGTGTACGACGAACTACCTCCTCACAAAGTGATGTGATTCGTTCATGCTTTACAATGTATGTATTAAAGATATTTTTAATAAATATATCTGATATATATGAAAAATGATAATTTAATGATAATATATATATATATATATAATTTACTTTTCTTTTTTTCAACACAACATTAAAATGGAAACATCGTTCAGGTATACGTATGACCTACCATCACCATGAACATTTTATTTCATATCCTATAACTAAATTAAATGGATTAAAATAAATAAATATATAGTGAATAGATATTCAATTTATATAAAATTTTAAATTATATATATGATAAAACCACGATCAATGAAAATGGACAAAAAAAATAAAACCCAAAACATATATGGTAAACAAATCAGTTAATCCCTAAAAAGTGACATTTATATGTAATTGTTTTTAAAAAAGAACGAAATGGTAATATGAAAAAAAAAAGTATTATCAATGATATATATGTATTTTCTTATTCTCCATACTTATAATAATATTATATTTATTATAATAGAGGTTTTTAATATATATAATGGAATCCAACACTTAAGGGAATTCAGTCTCACTTTTTACATCGATCAGAAGCATGACATGTTCAATAAAAATTTCATTTATGTGGTGTGTATATTGAAAACTAATTAATTTATTTTTTATTATAATTATAATTATTTGTATTTAAATATAAATTTTAGTATATCTCTTTCACTGGGATTATTGTTCGTGTTATACCATATCGATAAAGGGATTTTAGTCTCAATTTTCCATCATTGTAATATTTGTTATCTTATAAACATTTTTAATATATGAGTTTTATGTACTTATAAATTGACATTTTATATCAAGAATAAAATTTTATTAATGATATAATATGTTTTATTTAGTGAAATTATTTTTTTGGGATTACAATTCAATGTTACCAATGATGTAAGAGTCTTATGTTATAATCTCACAGTTTATCAAGATGTTTTATAATGAAATATTAGGATATATCTATAAATAAACTAATTAATCTTATTATCATCCAGTTATTTCATTATAATACTCATTTTTCCATAATGTTTTATCTCGTTATGTTCATAAGAGTTCAAAAAAGTTTATATTAAAAATGAATTTTTTGATGGAAGAGTATTATTCTTCCAGAACCATTTTTTATAAGAATAATTGAAAAATTTTCACCAATAAAAAAATGTTGTTTTCATCCAAAAAAGGTTTTTAATATTTTTTAAGGATTCATTTTTTCATTTTCATTTTATTTAAAAAAGGATTTTAAAAAGGATTTATATTTTAAAAAGTGATTTTCAAAATGAAAATTATATTTTCATGAAGAATATTTTTAATGATATATTAATGGTATTTACATGTAAACTACAATTGTCACTTATTCTAAAATAGACATATTTTATAATGATACCATTCACATTATTCATCTGGTTTGATTATTGATGTTCCAGAGAGATTGTTATGAAACACATTTATTTTATATTGATTAATCATGTTTCGAAGAGATTGATAAGAAAACCATCTCCATTACATTAGTTAATTGAGATATGAATGAATAATTATTTTTTATGAGTTTTATGATCATATTCATTTTATTTCTAATTTAGTCATTTTTTGGTTTATGGATATTACTAATACAATGGCTCGACCAATACAACACCAGGTAAGCCCATTACGGCTTACACAATGTGTTGGACGAGATGACACTGAGTAATAATATTATAGCTTATATTATGGGAGGAACAGACAAAATATGGTGATATATTTGGAGCTTATATAATATAGTGGTCCATATAGAAATCCAATTCATTGAATAATGATTTAATTATCATGTGATAAAAATTGGGAACATATCGACATGCAAGTTCCACAATAGGAAACATGTGTGTCCTTATCCAATATGAGAAATAGGTGTGCCTTGATCTATTGTGGGAAATAGGGGTGTCCTTATCCACTATATGAAAAAGGCCTATCCAGATCCAATATTGTAAATAAGAGTATCTAGATCCAATATGTTGATGGTATTGGTAGTTAACCTTGATATATGAAATGAGGTTTTCAGTATTTATGATAGTGACATATTTTTATGACATGGTATTATATTTCCTGATTGATTTATAATGATTTATCACCCTTATGGTATATGATTTCGGAAATGAAAATTTGTTATGATCATGAATAATAATTGTGTTCTATAAAACTTTTTTGTATTAACATAATAAGTCATGTTCCAAATCACATACCCTTATACAAATGTTATTCTTCTATAAAATCATAGATTTACATCTTTTATTATTACCCTTACTGACCATATTATATCAATATTTCTTATGCTTCCATTCCCCTGAATATGAAGAAATGATTTATGTAAGCTATGTCCATAGATATCACTAAATGGGAAGAAATGTTTGTGAATAATTGATGATTGTTTACCAGAATAAAATATTGTGTTCCATGATTCAAATGGTACTAAAATAGTACAATCTTAAACCATGTGTTTGTGAAATGAGATGAATATTCATAAATAATGATTTAATATCTATATATGAGAATACATGTTCACTATAGTTAGTATAAATGGAAAATTTTATTCCACTATTGGTATATAGTATAATAAAACATTAGTGAGGCCCCTATAGATATTTATAAGGATATTTATTGGATTGTATCTAAGGATATGTTCAAGGATGAGTTATAGTATAGAATAATGACTTATGATGTTTATAAAGGATAGTGTTATTGGTTTCATATTAACACATCCATCCATGGATAATACAATAGGATGTGGCTATGAAAATGATTAACATAGGTTTTGTTGAGTCAATAATGTTTCTTTATTACTTTTCCATTCATTTATGTTTTGGAAATCCCAAACAATTTATCATAAGGAAAATTTCATTTTCCATAAGTTTCATCTTGGTGGAGAAAATTTTCCTTCCCCAATGAAATTTATCCTTACCATGAATTTTCATTGTTCATATTTTATTCTCTCTAAATCTAACTCTTTTTATTCCTAAGTATAAAATTATTTTTTTTATATAAAATCTTATAATCTTATAAATACTTGGATATAGAGCATTCTGTTTTCAGGATCCAAATTCAGGTTTGGAATTCTCTAAATTCAGACTCCGAACTTTATGAATTCAGACTCTGAATTCTTATAAATTCAGACTCTGAATTTCCGTGAAATTCATACACCGCAATTCTTTAGAATTTAGGTTCCGAATTCTTTTGAAGACAAAATCTGAATATTCATGTATTATAGACACTGAATGGTTTTTTGGTTAGACTCTGAACATTATTTTACTTATACTCTAGAAATTTAGATTTTATTACACAGCCTTGTTTTACTTACCTTTTTTATAAGTATAAAACAATTTCATGCATTCTGTTATATACTAACCATTGTTTGAGTGACACGTATACAGGTCCCTCCGAGATTTAAGGAAAAATATAACTGTTGGAGGAGGAAGCTCATCGTTAAAGATGTGCCTATAAATAGGAGCTCATTTGAACAAGCTCACAACTGATGAAATAATCTATGACTCTAGAGATTACAGGCTCTTGAATTTAATTCTAGAGAGAGATACTTTCATGCTTTGTGCATACTGAATATCTTGTTCAGAATTGGTTCGTGCGACTCCGAATGTTGCTGAGTACATTTGAGGGCTTCCGGGGATAGAAAGATAGATGCGCCAACTACATTGAAGTTCGAGGGATTGTAGGAATAACAAGACAGCCTCCGATATTCATATCAAGGGATTACCTTAGTGTGGGTAAGATAGAAATTCTTGAAAGTATAAATCAAGGGACCTTTATCCAAGGTTGTTTAATACCCTACTATTTGTGTTAACAAAGTTTCATACTTGTTACCTATATTGTTTCAAGTTTGTTTTCTGCAGTATTTTCATTGATAAGAAAAGTATAACTATCTTATACTTTCTTCTTAGATATACTCTGATTAGTGAGATTCTATACACTTTAAGGTAGAATATTTTTCATTGTAAAATTATCTTTAGTTTCATTTCCGGAACCACATTTCCAAAATTTCATTTTCAGAACTACATTTCCAAAATCAAGCAAGTTTGTAGAACTTAGAGGTCTTGTGAATTTACCTTGTTTAACTTTGTTAAAAATACAAGGGTTTAACCAACTTTAAAGGTTCTGAAATAATTTTTTAAAGTATACAATTCACCCCCCTCTTGTATATTAAGCATCTACATAATTATTTCGATACTACAATCATTATCGGTCATCCAACAACTAGTATTAGAGGGAGGTATCTGGTATACTTATATTCACATATAAGTTTTCTATCCCAATGTTTTCATTGTTATATATTTTCATTGCTTAGGATATTTTCATTATTGTTTATGAACTTTTATTACTAACTAGTTTGTGTGGAAAGTGTTTTTCTTTAAGGTAGAAGGAATGAATGTTGGTTCAATTGAAAATATTAATCCTACTATACCACTTATATTTGATAGGAATGATTATGAATATTAGAGAGATCATATTAATACATTTTTCATTAATACTGGAGTGGACAACGTTTTTATTCTTACTAGAGATTACAAGATTCCTGATAAAAATGCCAGAACTTTTACTAATCAAGAGAAGTCAGAATATAAACTAAACTATAAGGTGCACAATACTTTGTTGTGTTCCATGACCAAGAATATATATATCCAGATGTCTTCTTATGAAGCTACAAATTTCATTTGGAAGAAACTTTAAGTAACTCGTTATGGAACTTCCAAAGTTATTGAAACAAGAAGAGCTATTCTTAGAGCTGAGTACCATGGTGTTTTTCATTCCTTATGGAGAACCAATATGTAAGGTACAATAGAGATTCATGACTATTGTCAATAGCTTACAATCAATTAGTGAAAAATGTTTGGATGATGATTCACTTGTAGAAAATATTATATAAATCATGTCTAATGAGTGGGAATCAATGATAATAGCTATTAATGAGAATAGGAATGTCTCACAGATTACTCTTAATGAGATTTTTGGAACCCTTTTTCAATATGAGACTAGAATGAAGATAGATACATAAAATGTTAAGAAGAAGAATATGAATTGAAGTGTTTCTTTTACAACTACTTCTAATCATATCAAATCCAAGACTTCTGAGAGAGTTACAAGATCTAAATCGAAGAAGATCACAGTTTTTACTGAATCAAGTGAAAGTGAACATTCTGATAAGGAACTAGCTAATCTTGCTTGATGTATGAACAAGATAGTTGGGAAGAAAGACTTTAAGTATATATATAAGAATAAATAAAGAAAATTTAATCAGGATGGAGAAGTAACATGCTATGAATGTAGAATAACTGGTCATATCAGACCTGATTTTCCCTTACATAAGAAAATAGAGAATAATGACATGAATTCTAAGAGAAACAAGAAAAATTTCTATAGATGAAGACATAAGAATTTCTTGAAAGCCAATGACACTTGGAGTACCTATGGTGGATATTCTTCTAACAATTTTTCATATTATGAATCATCTGATCAAAATAATATTGGTTTAATATCCCGAGCTCTATTTTAAAATCAATGTCTGAGGGCTAGGGTACGAATTGGTGAATCCTTAACCAATACGAATTTGAGTAAAAAATATTTTGATAAATATTTTTCATTAGATGAAGAATATTCTTCATCAGATAATGATAATGAATTTCATTCCTATAAGGAAGTTTATAGGTTTTCTAGGTTGCTGGAGGTAAGAAAATATAATGTTTTCAAGAAATATGAAATGGAAAATTCTAGAGAATTTATTTTAACAAATGAAATTTCAGATCATACAAGTGATCTTGATCAGAAAATGATGTTTTAGAAAATCTTTCTACGAAACATGAGAAACCAAATTATAAAAAGGATAAGATTTATAAAGATCTTAAAAATATGTTTTAAATTTTTTTTATGATTATAAACTTAACTTTAATTCTATTATTCTAGAGGATAAGAATCCATTCTTAAGACTAAAGTGTGAAATTTTTTCTTTAAAGAAACTTCTTGAAAATTTTACTTATGGTAATGATAATATTAACAAAATGTATTCTCAGATCTGAACTCTTAGTAACAATCAAGGATTAGGTTATTCTCATGAAAAACCTATTTTTAGAAAAAATTATTTTGTTCCTCCAAGAGCCCCTTTTTTTACTAAATTTCAAAGTGGTGGGAATTGGAAGGGGAACTATTCTTTAAATAATGTTTAATCTATTGGGTTTTAAAAAGCATACTTTTCTAAACAAAATTGGATACTGAAAATTTAATTGTCTAACAATTCCGGGTCCAAGTAAGTTTGGATTCTGAAAACTTATCTCTTATTTTTCAGGTTAAATAAGGTAATACCAACAAAAATACATGGTACATGGATAGTGAATGTTCCTGGTAAATTACTGGTAATAAAAAAACCTTTGAAAATATTATCAAGACGAAAGGAGGAAAATTAACTTTCTGAGATAATGCAAAGGGAGAAATTATTTGTATAGGTAACATTGTTCTTCTGGGAAAAACTTTGATTTCTAATGTTTTATTTGTTAATGGTATTAAGAATAACCTCATTATCATAACTAAATTATGTGATGAATATTAACTTATGAATTTTAGGAATGACTAGTGATTAGTACATAATTACAAGGAAGAGTTTATTCTTTCTGCCAATTGGCAAGAGAATGGTTACAAACTAAACATAGAAGACCTTAGAAACCAATATCTACCTTGTCTTATTGAAATGGATGATCATTTTTGGTTATGGAATAGAAGGATAAGACATTGTAACCTTTGGAACCTATGAAAACTCTCTATGAAAAGACTAGTTAAGTATATACCAAAGTATAGATTTGATTCTTCAAAAGTTTGTGATCCTTGTCAATATGGCAAGAAACATAAATCGTGTTTTAAATCTAACTGGTAAGTCTCAACTACTGATGAATTACAGTTAGTACATATGGATCTTTTTGGTCTAACACAAACTGAAAGCATTGGAAGAAAATATTATGTATTTTCCATAGTTGATGATTACACTAGATTTACATAGTTCTATTTTCTAGAAAAGAAATCTGATACTTTTTCTTATTTTAAAACTTTTAGAGCTCAAGTAAAAAATGAGAAAAACCTTCCCTTGAAAAATATTAATAGTGATCAAGGAGGAGGATTTCAAAATTCTGATTTTCAACCCTTTTGTGGTAGAAGGGAATTACTCATAACTTTTCAGCACCGAGAACACCTCAACAAGATGGTGTTGTTGAAAGAAGAAATAAAATTCTTCAAGAGTTAACAAGAACCATGTTGAGTGAATATTCTATAGCCAAACATTTTTAGGCTGAAATATTAAGTACTTCTTGTTATACTATAAATCGTGTTTTGATTAGATGTTTTCTTAATAAAACTCATTATGAGTTATGGAATGGTAGAAAACCTAGACTTTCCTACTTCATAGATTTTTGTTGAAATGTATTCATTGTGAATACTAAAGATAATCTACAAAAATTATCATTGAAATTTAATGAAGGAATTTTGTTAGGCTACTCCACAACTTCTAAGGATTATAGAGTTTTCAATAAAAAAACTTGTACTGCTGAAAACCTATATATGTAAAATTTTATGCAACTGGTCCTTTTGTTTTTAAACAATCTCAACCTATATATTTTGATGTGTTTTCAAAAACTGATTATCATCCCTTGATAGAATATCCTTCTGATAAAGAAAATTCACAAGGAAATGTTTCTGAATTATTTACCCCCAATGATTTTCTACCCCATGTTGATGAACAGCTTTTACAAAACCCAAATCAGTTGTTTATAAAGAATCACCTCAGTGATAGTATCATTGGTGTTGTAAAACAACCTGTAAGGACTAGAAGTTCCCTAAAAAATGAAGTATAATATCTAGATTTGCTTTTCCAATTAGAACCAAAAAGCACTGAAAAAGATTTAGGTGATGATGATTGGATAAAAGCTGTGAAAGATGACCTAAATTAATTTGAAAGGAATAAAGTCTGGACCATGGATGAAAGACCTAAAGATACGTCTCTTATTGGAGTAAAATGGGTCTTCAGAAATAAGTGTGATGAAAATGGAATCATCGTATGAAATAAAGCATGATTAGTTGCTAAAGGCTATAATAAACAAGAATGAATAGACTATGAAAAACCCTATGCTTAAGTAGCTATACTTGAATCTATTCGTATTCTACTTTCCTTTGTAGAATTTTTCATTTTCAAAATTTTTCAAATGGATGTGAAATGTTCTTTACTTAATGGTTATGTTTATGTGGATGTTTTTTTTGAACAACCTCCTGATTTTGAAGATAGAAAACATCCTGAATATGTTTTCAAACATACCAAATATTTTTATGGAATCAAACAATCCTCTCGAGCCTAGTATAATAGACTTATAGGTTTTTTGCTTTAAAATAATTATGTCAAGGGAAATGCAGATCCAAACCTTTTTATAAATAAAGATAAAGAAAATGTTTTGATTTTTCAAATTTAAGTTGATGAAATTATATTTAGTTCAACTCAGCAATCTTTAACTGATTCCTTTTTAGATATAATGAAATATGAGTTTGAAATGAGTATGATGGGTGAGTTAGGATTTTTCCTAGGTTTTCAAATTTCTCAAAAACTAGAAAGAATCTATATATCCCAACATAATTATATTAAATAAATTCTTAAAAATTATGGATATGAAAACACTAAGAGTATATTTACTCCCATTGGTACACCAAATTCACTTGATCTTGATGAAGCTAGGAAACCACTAGATCAAACATATTTTAGAGGTATGATAGGATGTCCACTTTACTTGATAGCTAGTCATCCAGACATAATGTTTTCAACATTCTTATGTGAAAGATATCAATCCAATCCTAAGGAATCACATTTAAAGGTAGTGAAAATGATTTTTTTCTACTTAATGGGAACCATGTATATTGGACTCTTTTATACTTCTGGAAATGATTTTGTTTTAAAAAGTTTTTCGGATGCTAACATTTTGTGGATATTGAATGGATAGGAAAATTACATCCATAACATGTTATTTATTAGGAGATTAATTAGTTTCTCTATCATGAAAAACTCAACACACATTAGTAATTTCTACTACTAAAGCTGAATATGTAGCAGTTGGAAATTTTTGTGCTCAAGTATTGTGGATGTAACACACACTCACAGATTATGGCATGAGTTTCACCAAATGACAAATTATTTGTGATAATACTAGTTCCATTTCCCTATGTAAAAACCATGAACATCACTCTCATGAAAAACTCATAGATATTAGGCATCACATTCTTTGGGATCACACACAAAAAAGAGATATCATTCTTCAATTTTTTTGAACAAAAGTTCAAATTGCTGATATTTTTAAAAAATATTTACCATCCAATAGATTTGAATTCACAAAACACAAGTTTGGAATGATAACTGTAAGTTAATCTTCCATATTATCATCTTGTGAAACCTATCTTTTTATAGTAAGAAACTTCTTTAAAAAGGGGGAGTACATCTTCTTGATAGATATAATGAAATTTTTTTTGTAATTAAAATTTTTTGTAACGATATTTTTCATATTGGAAATTTTTCGTAATAAAAATTTTTCGTTATAGAAAATTTTTGTAGTTTTATTTTTTTTCTCGTAGTCAAAATTTTTATCGTAATAAAGATTTTCATACTTAAAATTTTCATAATGAAGATTTTCATACTTAAATTTTTCAGAGTCTAAACATTTTTCGTTGTCCAAAAATTTCTAAAATTTTTTGTAGTCTAAAAAAATTTTTTGTAGTCTAAAATTTTCTCAGTCTAATTTTTTTTGGATTAAAAATTTTTTCATAATGAAAATTTTCATAGATAGATAGTTAATAGTCAATGTTTTTGTAATCAAAATTTTCAAAATCTAATGTCCTTCATGAAAAATTTTCATCATTAAGAATAATCTTCCTTGAAATATGAAAGATATGTTTCCAGTTCTAAATTTTCATAATCATATTTTACCTATTGGTATCTTCATTTTGTTTTGAATTTTCTAGATTCAGTTTTCCATAAATACAAATGTTTTTTCATAAAAAAAACCTCAATATATTGGATTTAATCAAAATCTTTCTTTGGTTATCATCTCAACCGTCAGATCTTCTCAAGAAGCATTCAACTATTGGATCAATCATGAGAGCTAAACTGTCACCCCAATTGCCTATATAAAGGAACCCTCCGATGGTTGTCCCATATCGAACTCAAGCCTTCACGTGATGAATCTCTACCCTTCCTACATAGGCCCGTTATGAACTTGTCTTCACTTCCTTAGATCCAAATTTCTACCGAAGTCTCTCCAAGGATGAAATGTCGACTGTTAGGACAATCTCTAAATGGTAGATATACAGATAAAGGTTAGTTGATCAAAAGTTTTATGCCAAATATGACTCTATTGTTTCCAAGAATATCAAACTCAATTGTTGGGAGAGTGTTTGTATCTCAAAACCAAAATCTTGGGATTTGGTATATCCAGAGTTGTTAGTAGTGTACTATGAGGCAGTAACTTTTTTAAGGAAGAATGAAAGAGTAAGTTCACGTTCAAGTGTTATGTAAAGACATATTTACTTTCTTACACCAAGGCTGCAAGCTTGGTTGGTATTATTTATGAAGGGGAATCTGGGTTCTGTACTCACAAACTACATGATGTTCAAGGAAGTTTTATTAGGGAAAACCCCATGGCTTGTTTTGGTCTTTCAGAAGTAAAGATTTTGAAGATTTTTCACTTGTCTACAAACATTCGGATTATTGAATTATGGGTTCAAGGATTCATTATTTTGAGAAAATGCAATAAGGATACTATAAAGAATAGTGAAATCTATATTTTGGATTTCTTGGTAAATCTAAGGAAGATAAATTTGGTTAAGTACATTATGATTATGATTGAGAATATCGAGAATGAGAATTTGATATCTCAAATTATTATGTATCCATCCATTCTCTCAAATATTATTGTTCAATGTTTAGAATCTATCAAAATTCGTTACAGTTATGAGTCGAGTAATTGGAAATTCATTTTGATCAGTGATGATACTTTGAGATGGATAAAAATTGGGTTCTACAAAGAATCTGAAGAATTTTATGATTTGCCTGAAGAAGAAGTTGAAACACTTTCAAAGAAACAAGAGGTAGCTGAAACCTGTAAAATAGGAAGAAGGAAGAGGACGATGAAGGAAGTGGAAGAGATGGAAAAATCTCTAGTGGTTGAGGAAATTTAGTCATCACCCTAGAAGACAATGAAACAAAAATCTTATCCTGATGAGGTAGTAAAAAAGTGGAGATAAGAAAAGAAAAATCAGAAAGAAGGGGATAATATATTTTTCTCGAACCCTTCTGAGGAAAAATATTTTAAGTAAAAGGCATTTGAAGGGCTTGAGAAGCAAAATAAAGATAAGAAACAAAAGAAAAAGCTGTATGAGGTAGATATTGTCTGATCACTTCTGAAGGTTTTAGAGAAAGCATTTGAGAATATTCTAGTATAAGAATCCTTTCTGATTGAATCCTTACAAGAGACTCTGGGAAAGAATTTTGTGACTCCAGGTAAAGTCGAAGAAAAAAAGTATAAGAAAAATAAGAATAAGTTAGTGGTGACAACGAAGACTTCATAAAGCAAGTTTAATATTTTCATGAGAAAGAATTCCCTTCTAAAAAATTATCATTTCGAACCTCGGAAGCTGATTCTTATAAAACTTGATACCCCAGGGAAAGAGGAGAAATGTGGAGAACTGAACAAAGTGTCTTAAGAAAAAAATCTCCAAGCATGATTTCATTATTCTAGAGGATGATGAGGCAGTAGCTGAGAAGGAATAGGTACATAAAGATCAAATTTTGATACTATCTGATATTGAACACGAATCACCCAATCATGAAGAGGTAATTTTTAAAGTTGATAAAGTAAACCATGTGGTTGTTGATACACATATAAGAGTAGTGGTGAAGAAGAAATAATTGGGTGTTTCATCGAAGAGGAAAGATTCTAATATATAAAGAGAGTCCTCACCCAAAAAAAATCTCTAATTTGGAATCATCCTCTCTTGGACATGATTTTGTAGTCCAGTCTATAAAAAATCTTGTCAGAACTATCCCTCTATTCCCATGGATAGACTCAAAATGCTAGATGCTTCAGCATACCTTAAAACAAAATATGATTCAGTATCCATGTTGATGGATAAATGTGTCAAACTTGATGATTATTTCAAAACTTTTTTCATAATTTATGAATCCCATAAAAGGTCTGGCAAGAGGATGACTATCTGGTCAAAGAAAACTATGGAAGACACGCGAATTCTTAATGAGTTTCAAGAAAATGACATGGATACTTTTGAAACCAAAGATTGTAAGTTCAAACATCTCACCAAGTATTTTGATAAAAATCTATATCTTGAATAAAATACTCAGAAGAAAGAAGTGAAAGGTCTGAATGGGAAATTATTTTCAGTAGCTCAGAGTTAGAAAAAGAGAAAGGGATATCAGGATTGAGATTGAATAAAATCTTTCTAAGAAGGAGGAAGTCTTGATGGCTTTGGAAGGGGTTCTTAAGGCTCAAGAAGAAAAAATCAAATCCTTAGAGATGAAAACAGAATATTAGGGCCAACTTCTCAAACATGCAGAGGAGGATCACAAGGAACTCAAAAAGATGAAAAAAATTGTGAAGAATCTAAAACCAAAGGAGAATAAAGGATAATTTCATTCTAAATCCGATATTTTGTTCTATTTTAATTGTTGTACATATTCTTCCAAACCTAATGAAATTTTTTGATGTTCTTTATTTTTTGTTGTCTAGTACTAATATTTCAGGTACCATATTTACTTTTCCATACACTGTATTTCTTTTTGAAAATAAAAAAAGGGGGAGAAAGGAATGTCAATAAATAATACTTAGTAATATAGAAATTTCCTTATATAAGGGGGAGTTCATCTAAGGGAGACTTTTCATCACGAAGATTTTTGTGTGCAAGAAAATGAAAAATATCGTTCAAGAAATTCATAATATGATCCTTAGGGTTTAAAATGCCTATAGGGGGGTTAGTTGTATTCACATTGACCCACAAGTAAAGGGAGATATTTTTTTTACAAGCCCATAAAATTTCTGTTTTTATATTCTTTTTCGTAAGGAATTTTGTGGTTTCCAAAAAGAGGGAGATTGTTGACTCAATAAGGTTTCCTTAGGAGTTTTCCATTAATTTCTATTTTAAAAATCACAAACACTCTATCATAAGGAAAATTTCATTTTCCATAAGTTTCATCTTGATAAGTAAAATTTTCCATCCCCACCTAAATTTATCCTTACCATGAATTTTCATTGTTCATATTTTAGTCTCTATAAATCTAACTCTTTTTATTTCTAATTATAAAATTCGGTTTTGTATCTAAATACTCATAATATTATAAATACATAGATATAGATAATTCTGTTTTCAGGATCTGTATTCAGGTTCCGAATTCTCTAAATTTAGACTTCAAACATTATAAATTTAGACTCCGAATTCTTTTGAATTCTGAATCTGATTTTCCTTGAAATTCAGACTCCAAAATTCTATAGAATTCAGGTTCCAAATTGTTTTAAATATAGGATATGAATATTCATATATTATAAACACTGAATGGATTTTTGGTTAGACTACAAACTTTATTTACCTTACACTTCGGAAATTTAGATTTCATTAAGAGACCTTATTTTTCATACATTTGTTATGAGTATAAAACTATGTCATGCATTCTATTATTTACTAACCATTGTTTGAGTGACACATATACAGGTCCCTCCAAGATTCAAGGAAAAATATGACCTTTGGAGGAGGAAGCCGACCATTGAAGATGTGCCTATAAATAAAAGCTCAGCTGAATGAGCTCACAACTGATGAATTATTATATGACTCTAGGGATTATATGTTGTTGAAGTGAATTCTAGAGGGAGAGACCTTCATGCTTTGCACATACTGAACATCTGGTTCAGAATTTCTTCGTGTGACTTTGAATGTTTCTGAGTTCATTCGAGGGGTTTGGGAGATATAAATACAGAGGGGCTGACTACCTTGAAGTTCGAGGGATTGCGGGGATAGAAAAACAGACTCTGATATTTGTATCAAGGGCTTACCCTGGTGTGGGTAAGACAGAATTTCTTGAATGTATAAATCAATATACTTTTATCCAAGGTTTTTGTATACCCCACTCTTTGGGTTAAAAGAATTCAAACTTGTTACCATTATTTTTTCAAGTTTGTTTTCAACTGTATTTTGATTGATAAAGAAAGTAAAACTGTCTTATAATTTCTTGTTCAAGTATACTCTGATTAGTGACATTCTATATCTTTAAGGTATAATGTTTTTAGTTGTAAAATTTTATTAAGTTTTATTTCCGGAACCAAATTTCCATAATTTCATTTTCGGAACAACATTTTTAGAATCAGGAAAGTTTTTAGAACATAGAGGTCTTGTGAATTTACATTGTTTAACTCTATTAAATATAGAAGGTTTTAACCAACATTAATGGCTCCAAAAGAATTTTTTAAATTATACAATTCAAACCCTCTTGTATATTGACCATCTATATCATTATTTCGATACTATGATCAGTATCAGCAATTCTATAGGGTTAACAACCTTAATTACATCGTACTGACATAGACTTGATCAGGAACTGGTGTATGAAAACATGTTTTTCTGCACAACTGGTTCAACACTCCCTGGGGATATGCTCTCCAATTCATAAAATCATTACTAACAATCACAAAGGATTTAAATAAATGATGAATATTAAATACATAGGATAAACCAAGGGTTTAATGGATTAAAGAATATTTTTTCATGATTTTAATATCCTATTAGTGATTTTCATGAATAATTAATTTCCTATTATTGATATAGTTCCTCACACTATGACTTTTGGTTTTATCCGATGAAAAAAAAAGAATGGTATTGGGATAAAATTGAATGTAATGGATAATTTGAAGATGATAATGAAATGGGGTTGGTGGATTTAGTGAAGGATAATTGATTATTCCTAATCATTTTTCATGAAACACGATGAACAATGGGATCTTTGAACAACACTCGTACTCAACAATGAAAAGAGGGATAGAGTTTGATGAGACTTCAGGTTGTGGAGATCATGAAGGAAAGAATATTTAATTCTTTATATTAAAGGGATATTGATAGAATAAATCAACAGAATGCCTCAACGAATTGAGAAAATATTTTATTTGTAGAGAAGTAAGATATAATGTAAGTGATTTCTAAGGAAAAATTAAATATTTTGTTAATATAATAGATATGAATATTGATCTACCAATGGTATTATAAGTGGATGAATGTTCTAAATATGGGTAGTATGGGCTTGTAAAAATAGATTTTCTATGGTGAAATATCTTGAAGAGGATCCAAAAGGTTGTATGGGTAATAATTTTTTTGTTAATGACGAGGAGACTCAAAATGATATATGAGAGGTTTGGGTGATTATAATGACATTTTCTTTGTTAAACATGAGAAACATAATTAAATTGAGGTTTATTAATGTTAATATATGATTCATATTTCATACTGTAGGAATGAGATATTATTGAATACGATTATGAAGGCCCTTTAATAGATTAAGGATGAGGTGGAATATCTTTAGTGTTTTTATATCAGAATTCATGAATTATGAAGTATATAAGGATTATTTATAATATTTATTTATTTAAGGTTTTCAATGAATAAATTGAATGGAACTGATGAAATAGAAAATTTATTTAATGTCAAGGTAATATTTTATGATTAAGGTAAGACTAACCTTAACATGTTCATGCGGATGAGAAAATGGTGTTTAGTTTTGTTAAATAGATTAATGATATTGTATAAATACAACTTAATACTTATGAGGACCACAAAGATGATTATGTATTTTTTTCAATGTGGTTTATGATATCATTGATGGTATTAAAAACAATATTATATCTATAGAATATGTTAAATATTTTATGGATTTATTCAAGGAATGAAGAATCATGGATGTTTTCATTGTTATTTTATGGAAATTTTATTTATTACTAAGATTTAGGAGAATATATGACCATGGAATTCACATATTTGGAATGTGATTGTTAATATAATTTAACTATATTTGGTGTATTAATGTGAAGTCGAGTTTGGGAAATTATGTGTTCTATTTTATAAGTTCAGAATTTTTTTGGGCAATAAGTTTAATAATTTTGTTAATAGTTAAAGTTCAACATTGTATGTGGTTTTAAAAAATAACTTATTACTTTAAAATTTTGAAATTTCTCTACATTGGGAAAATAGTGGTAAAATTTATACGTGATATAGAAGGAATGACTTATCAATATTTTATGTATCCGATTTAGTGCTTCCAATATTAAATATTTATATTTATTCTTTAGAGTAATAAATGAAGTGTAAATTGATCAAGGATCAACCAAAGGATTAAACTGTGCCTATGAAATAAAAATATTACAAGTATATTTTCATATTCTCTTAATAATGATTGAAATTGAATTCCCTTACATTAGGAGAAGGATTATGAATAAACATTTGTGTTGTTATGATCATTTTTATAATATCAATTACATTTAACTTATCTTAGGTTTATGACATTGTAATTGTAAACTTTTTAATGGATACATTCTCTATCACTCTTCATCATTATTTGAGTGTTAGTTTTCTCTTCTATGTCCATATTTTCACATACCCAACATGTTATTTTATATAGAATCATAGTATGTGTTATTCTAGTTTAATTTTACACATCCCATTATCTTTTTGAAGAATATGTTTTATTAAACCCTTGTAAGATGTGGGTTTCTATGAAGGAAATTTTATATTTTGAACCTTTGATTTCCAAGACAAATTTCGGGGGAGATATTCATTTAAAGGGAGTAAAATATAACAACCTATTTTTTTTGAAAAATATTTTTTAAATATATATTTGATATTTTATATATTTTTTGGGACCGAAGACACTAATTTTGGATTTTGTTATGAGTGACACTGTATTTATCTGGCGTCACATGCAACACTGAGTTCAAAAGAAATTAGTCATAAAATTAAAAAATTATAAAACAATATTTATTAGCTAATCTTCAGAATGGTAGGCATGAATATTATTAATGAAATTATGAAAATAATTATCACAAAAGTATATATTTTGAATTATTTTTAGATCAATTAGTTTGAAATGAAAATAAAAACTATTTTAAAATAAAAGAAATCTATTTACGAAAAAGATCATTTTTTATGAAAAATTGTATCATACCTCAAAAAAATAAAAAATAAATATTTGGATAATTAATTTAATGAAATATATATTGTATAAATCAAATAAAATATTTATTTTATGTGTTTTATAGACAAGAGACAAGAATAAATCAACTTTTACACATAAAATTGTTTTTTTAAATAGTTTTGTCACCTTTTTAAGGTGTACTTATTTAAAAACTAAATTTTGACACTATTAGAAAACTAATTTGATAAAATAAAAATCATTTTTGTACTATTAAAGTCAAATTTATCATAGGGTAAATTTTTGGTATTTTATTGAAATGTTTCAGTTTTTTGAGGAATAGTGAAAAATACAGAATGTTAGCTGAAAAATTCCATTTCATTTAATTTATTTAAATAATATAAATTATTATTTAAATTGGTTTTAATGTAAAATTTTTTCTATTTAAATTTTTTAAATAAAATTTAGGACATTTTAATAAATTTAATATTGAAATAGCATATAAAAAAATTTAAACTTTTGAACATTTCACTTTAAAAACCCACATTCTCATTATGACTGTTGGATTAATTTCATAATACATTATTCCAATTATGTGAATAAAATTTAGAAAAATGGATTCCATATTTTCAATAATAATAATTTATATTTTATAATAAATATTAAATAAGTTTTTTTACCATAATTATTATTGAAAATAGAAAAAATTAATAAACGTGATTAAGGTTAGAGTAGTGTTTTGGCATTCATGAGATTGTATTAAATAAAATTTTACAAACACAAATATTTTTCATTTAATGAATTGGATTTATTAATTTAAATAAATAGAATACATTTGTAATAAATAAAATTTAAAATTATATATTAAAATATAAATTACATAGGTAAATAAAAAGGTACAAGTTACCCTAGTAGAAAAAATATAAGGGTAAAGTTGTGTAATCTTTGAAAATAATGAATAATATGATAAAAATGAAATTAATTTTGTGTAGTGGAGGTTTTCATAGAAAAAATAAACCCCACTATCCATTATTATTCAATTATGGAGTCACATGAGCTAATTGATTCTCCCAATAGTGAATACTATTTGGTATTTACAATAATTCCACTTATCCTCAATTATAAAAGGGAACTCAATACCCTCAACTATTCACACATATCAGTCGATTTGATTGATCCTAACATATCCAAATCACGTCCAAAACCATACATTCATCCTATACCCCTTTATTTGTGAATAATTCCATCCTAGAAAGTATTTATCCCAAAATAAGAAGAATACGTGATGAAGAGGTAATTTTATTCTATGAGAATCTTTCATTTATTTCATTCTACACCACCTTAAATTAATATTATTCCAAGTTTACATAACAACCTAATTATCATCCATATAATGATATGTTATTATGTTATGTTTAAGACCTCAAACTATACAAAAATACATTAATTTGGTTCTAAAATCATCATTTTTATGTACATCGGACTACGGCCTCACGAATCGATGTCATTCGTTTTTTCCATTAACACCTTTTACAGTTTGAAATAATGATGTATTTATTGTTTATATATTTTTTTTATTATATTTATGATATTATCATGATCATTAAATTTATTATATCACACATAATATAATATCACTCCTCTCCTCAATGGCTTGAGTCAAGTAGGAATTGGTTGTTGGACTTAGGTGACATCACCAAGACACTAAATTTGACAAGAAATTCTAAGGGAATAAGTTAAATTGGATGATTTTTTCTTTTATAATAATGAAACAAAAACCAAAAATACCATAATTGAAAACATTATATAATGCATGATGCAAATTTAATACAACTTAATGTGTATGAAAACAAATTAAATTATATCAGTGAACCCATGAAAATATAAGACCAACATAAAATACCAAGATAAAAAACCATACAAAGATCAAGAGACTCAAAAGACATTAACTTTACAACTCACAATATGATATAATCACCACCTACACAATCCAATACCAAGTATCACAAGGCATCTCTATTGAAAGGTGATACTTTATCTTTACTCATGCCTCGGTAAAAAAAATATCAAACAATGTACCTAAATGAAAAAGTGTGGTTGAGTAATGAAACATAGCAGGATTTACCTAAATGAGTTCCCAAATCATTACACTAAGATAGACCATTATATTATAGTTTATAAAACAATTAATATAATCAAATTTATATAATACCATTTATTTTTTTTAAAGTTTATATGAGAGTATAAAATAATTGAAAAACCAAAAAAAATTTCCAATGAGAGATAAAAAATAATAAATCCATTTAACATTATTTTTTCTATACCCATTCCCTGATTCACACACACCCACCCACACATCCATGCTTCACTGATAGGATATACTCATGAGTGGTTTCTGATCCACCCACTAATTCATCGCAAACTATCCAATCTCTTTGTGCCCCAATTGAAGACACCACTTATATAAGGTCATATCCCTTTTTACTCTAGTTATATATGCTTCTTATTTTGGATCACATAAAAACCACTAACTTGAACCAACCAATTTATGCCAGAACCAATTCAAAACATCCCTTTTAATCCATTTCAATAAAACAACAGATTTATTGAAACCCATTCCACAAAAATGTTTTCTATAAATAAACAATCAATTTTTTAAAACCATCATTTTAAAATTCATAAAAAATAACTTATCACAACAACCAATTTCCAAAAATCCACAACCCATCACTAAATAATGGTTGTAATAATATTTCTACAGAAAAATAGAGTCAATTACATGGAATTAAATCAATTTTAAACTAAGACTTCAGGTTTCAATAAGAGGAACCTAGAGTGAAGCCACCTACCTTAGTAATTATGATGAAAATAACGAACAACACAAATTATTGGACAAAAATTGGTTGAATCTCCATAAACATACCTAAGATCTCATTCCCTAACAACAACACAACCATGTATCACTAATATGGGCATCAATAGTCATATATATATCCCAATAGACTAGATCTAGGATTTTGAGAGATGGAAAGAAAGTACTTCAAAGAAAAACTACCACAAATAAAGACTTACCAAGTGACTCGATATATAATGCACATGAATTTATAATGGATTACCTCTAGTTCAAAGGGTAGATAATCAAAATCCATTGGTAGAATGAAAAATATAATTAGGGATGGAATTTAGGAAAATGGGTTTAGTTGGGGTAAATCAAAGTTATATACACTTTTTTGGGATCCCAATTTTAAACTATTCATGGTTAGTCACATGGTTAGGAAAACCAAGTGCTAACTGTGCACTGGTAACTTCCTCAAGAAGAACTTTTCATATTTGACTTGAATGGTTTGAGAAACCTTATGATAATTGAGTACAATCCCTCTACCCAATTTAAAATAGTTTCTTCTGGGTGGCTTCATGGTATGATCAGACTATACCCTTAACTGTGAACCTACCCTAAATCCCTTATTTCACCTTTCATTGTTTTTTAGGAGTTTCATGGTTTTCACTACCTATTCTCAAACCATGTAACTTTTGAAAATCTACAAAAAAACATCTCAAAAGTCTTAATAACTAACTTAAACATCACCCAAAAACATTACATAATTAAAAATAATAATGTAAGGCTTAGTTACTTGAAGATGTGGGATATACATATACCATCATAGTATCCATTATTAGGTAATATTATAATATATTTTGTGTGTACGATTGAATAACACCTCACAAAGTGATGTTATTCATACATGCTTTACAAAGAATATATTAAGGACAGGTTTAAAAAATGATATATATATATATATATATATGAAAACAAATTACTAAAATGATAGTATATATATATATGTATCATTTATTTTTCTTTATTTCAATATGCTAAATGAATCTTAGTTATTTACAAAAAACATGACTCCAATAAAGAATTGTTATTAAACATGTAATAAAAGGTCACACTAAAACCATATAGGGAATGATATATTTTATTATTTTTCTATAGTATATGTTTAATAAACATATATTTATTATATACGTGGGTTTGAACTTGTATGAATGAATTCAATACATAGGGTAAGGGTTTTCCATCCCACTTTTTACTTTTGTGAGACACTTACCATGTTCACCACCTATTTATTTTATGTGATGTGTATAATGACTATGAATTTATTTTATGATTATTATACTTAGAATTATTGGGATTTAAATATCTAAATGATGATATATTTTTCATGGGGTTTAAAATTCAAATGTTACCAAATAGGCAATGAATTATCGTCTCAATTTTCTTTCTTTGATATATTTGTAATCTTATGAAACTATATATTTTTTGTGTATATAATGAAACTTTTACATGTTAAATAATGATTTTACTTATTTTAAGGATATTATACATTTAATTTAATGATATTTTTTTCATGGGTTTTACAATTCAATGTTTCCAAAGATTTAACAGTCTTGTGTTATAATCTCATCATTTATGAGGTTTATTTATGATTACGATTAAAATTGTGAAATATTATGGTATATAACTCAAGAAACTAACGAATATCATCATCCTATAGTAATTTCATGATAATAAATGTATCCCTTCAGTTTTTCTATATTTATGTGCTCGAGGGTTCAAAATATATTTTTTTATTAAAAATACTATTTTGAGTAAATAGTTGTTTTTCTTACAAAACCATGTTTTATTAAACTATTTTCAAAAATTATTTAAAAAATATATTGATTATATAAAGGATATTTTCATCAAGATATTTTTTTAAATATTTTTTAAACCATATTTTCGAAATTTTGATTCTTATTTTCATAGAAAATAAATTTTGAAATGTTATTTTTTAAAAAGTGATTTTAAAAATGAAAATAATATTTTACTTAATAATTATTTTAATTATGTTTTAGGGATATTTATTATAAAATACTTTTTTATGTATGATCTAATGGGATTTTTTTAATGATACTATTCCCATTCTTTCTTTCTATAGATTATTATTGTTATAGTATAATTGCTAACAAACCCATATTTTTTCCATTGGTTGATGATGTTTCCTAGATATTGATGTGAATCCCATTTCCATTAAATGGTTTAATTAGGATGTATAATAATAATGATTATTTTTTATGAGTTTACTGATTATATTCAATCCCCGTACACATTATTCCTGATGTGGTTCATTGAAATTATATATATGATGGGGAGGCTCATATTAAACTGAGTAATCTCCTTACAAATTATATAATGGGGTGGCCCATAGAGTTATAGGTAAGACCATTGCATGTTATATGATAGGGTGGCCTAGATTTCTCCAGGTTATCTAATTAAATCTTATATGATGGGGTATCATAGATAGTTCTCTAATAAATTAGGAAAATATTTATATCTCATGAGATAAAAATCTGGAACAAGGGGATGGACTAAATTCACTATGGAAAATTGGTGTGTCCTGATAAATTATGGGAATAAGTGAGTCATGTTCCAATATGGTAAAAAAGTGTGTCTTAGTCCACTATGGGAAACACGTTTTTAATGATCCACTTTTGAAAATAAATGTGTCATGATCCACAATGTGAAACAAATGTGTCTTGATCCACAATGGAAAATTGGTGATCCTAGATCCAAAATGTTAATGGTCTTAGTAGTTAACCATGAAATATGAAATGGTTTTTCCATATTTATTATGGTTCCACACTTTTAAAACATATTATTATGGTTCATGGTTAATTTATGATGATTTACCACCCTTATGGGACTTGTTTTCAAAAATGATAATGTTGTATAACCTTGAATCATGTTTGTGATATATGAAAGGTTAGGTATAAACATTGTATGCCATGTTCATGTTCACAAACTCTTATTATTATATTATTCATTCATATGATCATAGACATATATCTATTATGTCGGCCTTTACTGAGTATATCATTTGACACATTCTTGTGTTTCCTCCCCCTAGGTTACCAAAAACATATTTTTTGTTGGTTATGTCTATAAGGAGTATTAAATGGGGATATATTTTTTGGAAACAATGATAATAATTAAAAAACTAGAATATTGTGTTCAATGTTTCCAATGGCACTAAAATATTATAATGCTCAGGCCTGTGTTAGTTCAATGTGATGAATATTCTTTGAAAAATATATAATATCCATGTTTGGGAATCCTGAGTCAGAATACTATATCCCTGGAATTTTGTATTAAAAATCATATTTTTATCTCCTTAAATTATGTTTACTGGGAAATATATGTTTCATCACTATATTATATCACATGAAAACCATGAAAAAATAACAGTTCATCAATCATTAATATTTTATTCTTAAACATCCTGAATTCCAAAGTGTGGGTGAATTAAGATTCATTTGGTTATTGAAAAATTATTTCATCAAGATAAATATGAAACATAATCATGTGATCATTCTATATTTAAAAAATAAATAACATGATCCACATAAACTTGTTGAAATATTGTTATTTCTAGATAATTATGTAGTCTATAATACCATGATCTTAGTAATTTATTAATCATATTCGATAATTTCATTAATAGATAAATTATTTCATCATCTTCATGAAGTTGAATAAAAACCTTTTCATCTCAATATAATCCCCATATACAAGTAATATATTCTGTAATGTAGACTAAATATCCATTTGACATCCTTTTTTATAACCATTATCCTAAGAACACATAAATAAACACCTTACATGTTAGTGGATTTTGGATCAAGGAATCAACTATGGATCCTTATAGTTATTGGGTTACAGAAGAGGGATCCTATCAACTATTGTCAAATGTTTCATCCCACCAGTGCCCCATAGTTTCTTTCTATAAGAACCATCCTACAAATTTCCAACATGGAAATTATACAATAGGTTCCAAATATGTAATTTAATTTATGTAGAGCCTTGGAAAACTAGGAGTTGTATCTTATACCCACTCTGACTGACAAATCCAACTAAAATATTATGGTGGTATCTTGGGGGATCACTCATATCCATTCATCCTTGGATCATGCATGCACCCACATTCCTATAACAATATTAATGGATGAAAATATCCCTACATCCATTTATAAAACCCACCAACATATTCAGATGGAACAAGGAGGAAAATAATGGGGTTATATCCCTACTTCAATTGAAGTTATATTCTAGTACTTATTTGAGAAATAAAATGTGTAGGCCTACATTCTGTACAAACATTGTTAATGTGTCACTATATTATGTCAATATATTAAGAAATTTTATATCTTATTATTGAATTGTTACACACACGTGGATATGTTTATATTCCTACCTAAACATCTGGGGAATCTCACCACTCTAATTAGCACTAACAAGTGGCCCCTTTGGATAAATCACACATTCTTGCTCATATCTAGGTGAATTATCAATATATTCTGATAAATGAAGTTGAATAACATTGAGATCATATTATCATTCATCTAGGGTTCAATATGTGAGAGTATCACATTAATTATAATAGGTACACATTACTATCAAAAAATACTATTAGAATACTCTAAAAGAACCATATTGGTATCATATTTGTGTTCCAACTGGGGCTCACCATGTGGGAGAAGAATAATGCTCAGTATAGGCTAATATTCTTTTTGAAAAAGGTCAGATACATAATTTAAATGTATTATATAAGGCTCATATTCTTGAAATAACAAAATATCAACAAGTGAGAGTGGTACATGCTTCATTGAAGGCTCGTACTCTTATTAGTGAAGCTACTTGGATTATTCTAGTAGCTCATGGAAGCTAAGATCATATTATGGCTTCTGCCTATGAAAGACTACACCACCATACTTAAGACTCTAAAAACGAGGAGGATGATATCACTTATCGCATTCTAAAGGTTTGTTAGTATATTCTGAATGGGAATGTATTTTTAAACTGATATTATATCCCCTCTTAAGCTAGGGTTGATTGAAATATTCTGACAATAACAAACTTCCAAGCCCATATCCCTAAAGACAATATAGAAGATCAATGGAATAATCCATTATCTTCTCAGTTTTGGGATCATTTTACCAAAGATCCAAAGTGTTACACAAATATTTATACATCTTCCATGACGCATTATGTTATCCATACTCTATATAAAAATGATTTTCAACATATTTTGACAATGATTCAAAATGAGGCTCATATACCTAGTCTACTAAATTCTATCATCCTTGAGTATATTTGTTTCATATCTATAAAACCTCAATTGTATTTAAACTCTTCAAATGAGGAATAAGGTGATCATAACAACAATATTTCTCCTCATGGTAGTGTGAATTTTCTTGATATAGACTTTTCACCATACATCTATCATAGAAGATCACCCCACAATGTTTTGTGACATGAACAAGGAACTCATCACCTTTCCTAGAAACATAGTTATAGATTGTTTCTAAAATATTTGGTAACATTATATATAGAGATTCCTAAAATATCAGGTTGAACCATATATAGTTCTCCATCAATTATCAGGCACATTTGACTACGGTCTACTGCCAACCAAGATAATCATCTTGTGTGGTCTGGCTAGGTGGAGGCATGTAAGTATGATTAAAATGTGGATAATATCTATATGTGGAGATAATTAGCTAGAAATTACCTCCTAACCATGTTTTATCCTAATTACACTTCTGAATGTGACATCCCAGATGATCTAGACAAGGTAATGATTCCTTACCTAGTCTGAAATATGTGGGTAATTCATTAGCGATTGAGTCTAGAAACCTCCTATATCTAGGATACGAGGGTCTCATAAAACAATAAACATACTCTATTTTCAAATGTACTTGGTCACTATCTCCATGGACTATAATTTGAAACCATAAAATAACAACATAAATCAATAGCATGATTTCTTTAATTTCATCACATCTCTTGGGAAATGGATTGGTGAAGCCTGGTCATGTATCCATATCTGAGGATGGGGAAATATGGAGAATTTAACATCATTAAGTCTCTAAAACAACATAGTCCCATAGATATGTAAATCTATAGCATCATAGCCTATAGAATGATCAGGGTACAAGGTAACACACACACATGTTGGCCACAAAAAAGGAAATCCCTTCACTTTAAAGATGAAAAAACATCACAAATAGAGGGATATAACTGCCAATAGACCTCTTAAATAGTCAACTAGAATTAAGGATGATGCATTATAGAATCATAATCTAATTTTTTTCATCCCGATGAATTCTCATAGAAAATTATTCCTGTAAATGGAAACTATTTCACCAAGAATACACATGATCAAAATTATTCCAAATTAAAGGGGTCGTAGAACTAACTTCCATTGGAGATGTTGAGAAGTTTACCCTACCCATTGGGATGGTGTAATATTTTCCACTTCCTTCTCCCCTTGTGTAATGAATCCCAAGTATTTCCCCATACATATCATTTTTAGTTGAAAATTAATCCCATCCCATAAGACTAGGGTAATTTTTTATCCCAATCATCATCACTAGGTTCATCACACCCCGAGAAGTTCATAGTAAAATCAGTGGAAGTCCTAGATCAACCTCATCCCTCTATTACTCAAAAATTTGTATCATAATTTCTATACAATGAATTATTAAATATTTAATTATAATAATAAAATCCTTAACAATAAGGACAAAAAATTCCAATTGTGGCCCTAAATTTACCAATTCCCATTGGGATGGGGAAATTTTAATCATTACTATCACTTTAGAGAGAATATGTCTTCTCTATGTTAGGAAGAAAACATTAGCTATCCTTTTCTAATCCATTCCTCTTGAAATAAGATAATCCGTTAATATTTGGGGCCATTTCAATAATCATGGTCAAAAAAGCACTCATGGTCACTGGTCACAGACCAAGCCATAAGAATCTTATGGAACCAGAAATCAAACCCTATAGGGGTTGTAAGCCAACAAGGACTAATATAGAAAAGGTTCCAAGAGATTAACCGGATGAAATAATTAATTAATCACCATATTACATTGAGAGTAGTGGGAAAACTAACATTTTACTAGACACTTAAATGAATTTAATCTCTATAAACACAACAAATAATGTCAATGATTACGAAACTGTTGATAGATGAAATGCATAAAACATAGTTAGACAGTATTGTAATCAATATGCTCTAACTAAGGATGAACATATGGTGAAAGAAAGGAGAAACCAAAACCTTGGACATCTGAATATTGGATTTTCCACCTCTATGAAATAACGCAATCAATGATAAAGTGAATGATGTGTTTACATCCTCATCACTACACTAAAGAGTTTAAATTCCTTTCATATTGGAATAGATAGTGAAAAATTACAATAATATTGAAAATATTAGACAACTCAAAATAGATCCTTTTAGGGGAAACATTACCACTAGGAATCTTATTCAGACATAGAAAAATATATCTCCCCCCACATGGTAGGAGAGAGATGATATTCTTACAAGAGTGAAACCTAAGAATAAAATTGTCTATAGATCTAGTTATCTAGTCTACATAAATAAGGAAGTTAAAACTGATCATGAATTCCCTCCGTTACTATGATAGCCCCTCCCCCACCAGGGTGATCATTCAGACTTAGAACTGATTGAGAATCTTTAGAATCCAAAAACTGGAAAATATCATCAAGACCACCATACTCTTTATAGATGAGACATGTCCCAAAAAGGTGTACCTATGTAACTACATAATTACATGGAATACAATTCTTCTTAAATAGAATCCATGGAGCTGAGACATGCACACTTCAAGCCTCAGTAGGATCCATACTCGAAATGGGTGGATGAAAATTTTCCCTCACCAAATTTTAACCATCCTTCGTTTAGAACCATTACTATCATGGGAAATCAAAAATTCATTATTAGAAATTTTGTATCATTAGAGGGCCTAACAATGAAAAATTGTTACTAGAATAAGGTTATTAATCTAATATTCTTTGTATGAACTCTGATAGGGATAAACATCATTCGTTATTTCACCCTTCAAGTTGGATCTATTGTAGGATGGGAAAACAATTTCCCCTATTACATTATTAGTTTATCTCTACACTATGGAAAATGAAAATATTCGGCACTAATAACTAAAATAAACATGAAAATGAGATTATGACTGAATTCATATCCATATGGATATGATTAACATATTAACATATAATCTTTCTCTCATATAAGAAATTACTATAACTACTTGATGAAAATCATGGCGATGAGTTGTAGACACCTAAAATACTAATAATGTATCCTGGAATATTCCTTGAGTTTTAAAAAAGGACACAATGATTGAAATATTTCATTAAGTGGACATGATTAAAATCTTGTCCCATTCCCTCACTAGAGGGAAAAAGCTTTGGTAAGTCATAGAATACAACTATAACTATAAATATTATAGGAGTAACCATTCAAGAATCTATGTAGGCCCCAAATCTCCCTCATCCTACTATTGAGTTTTAGAAAGAAAAAATTCACCCTCATTCAGATGAGAAAATAGACCAGGTTTACCCAGGATTCAAGGAATGGACAAATAAATAAAAGTCCATATAAAATGAGTAGGTATCTAGTTATTTCATTACAACAATGTAAAACAACCTAATAAATCTGACATGGACAAGGAAGCACAATGAGTTCAACTAAACATTTCATTTTGACTACAAAACTTTCCATTAGAGGGTTGGTTACACCATTTTATATTATTGTTTATTTAATGAATTTCTTCAAATAATAGTAAATTTCAAACATGTGATGTTGAAAAATTCTCTAGAATAGGTGAATTAAGTAGCCATATTTCAACCAAAATAAGAGGGTGATTGGAAATATGATCCTACCATTCATGGGAAAAAGTTTTGGATATTTATGAATTGAAATAAAATCAACTGAGATCATGCCACCTTATGGGAATAGCTTCCCAAACCAATAAACACTCCATAAACTAGGGAGTTGACATCGAATATGCCTCACAGTGGTAAATGTAATCACCAAAAATAAGACGATGTCATATTATGCCCTAATTAATGCTATGAAGAATACATATTTCATTCATGTAACATCTGGAGCATGGAAACCACCCCACCAAATAGATCCTTAATCAAAATAAAATCACATATTTCGTTCTGTTAATGTAATACAATTATTAGAACCCTTATCCAATGAAGCGTATTCTTTTGGGTACATGTTCTCTATTCCTGAATGTGGTGTTGGATACCATAGAGGCTAGATTTGGGTATACAGGGAATAACACCGGCATGGTAAAACTTAATATCTGATCCACAACCCTATAAAATACATATTTGATTCCAAGACCTATGGGTAAGAACTACAGCATGACCAAAAGTTACATGGTGGTGTTCAAAATCCCTCTAATGGACATCTGACCCTAGCCATCATACACACCAATCCAAATGCGGTTTTATTATCTAATAAATCCACACAAGAGGGATTTCCAAAGAAACCTCCACCACTAGTGACATATACACCTTTTACCAGAACATAATCACCAAGATGGTCCACCTCAAATATCTCAACTCCCAAGACATTTAATGGGGAGATATTCCACCTTCGATGGAACTTAACATTAGAACAACATCTTGAAATCCAAAAACAATTGGAAGCAGCCCCATCCAAACTCATACTCTTGGATTTTCTCCATCTTTCAGAAAAACATAGAGAGCAATTTTTATATTCCCTACAGATACAAAAAAATCTTTAGATGAAAGTCATTGTAGCGAAGTTTTATCGAGTAGAGGCCATTCCTTTATAATTCCATGTTGCAATCTCTTTCACAAAGAAGGATCCCAAAGAGGTCATCCAAGGGAAAATCGGACCACAATAAATTTCGAGTTTACTAAATGATGTCAACATTTGAAGGGATCTAATTGAAAATGGTTTTTATATCAGCCCAATCCCAGTTTAGACTCTATATAGATTGTGATATAGAGAGGGATATTTTTCTATTACATAGATAACTATTAAAGGGTATAAGAAATGTGATAAATGAACTTTCAAGAGGATCCTTATCAAGTATTAGTTTGTGGTTCTCACATATAAAGATAAGTTAATGGTCATATAGAATGAAAAAACAAATAATGTATTTCTTAAATGACATTGTCTTCCTAGCCACATGGCAGTACCTTCAATATTTTATTTATGTTTGAAATAACCAACCAATGTGAAGGTCAACCTACTACATTGTGACAATTCTCGCTTCATTTCTTGTGAATAAATATATATCGAGGTAGGTTTCTATAAAATTGAAATAAAATGGCCAATAGTAGATGACAATATGTTGGTTACATACACCAATGTCTTGGGGAACACCTCCGTGAATACATGAAGTATGATGAATAGATATTAAATGCTACCCATAAACATGATTAAGGAATTAGACATAATCCCACAGGTCCATACACCTCCTTCTCCGGATAACAATGTAAAAGAAAATAATACCTTATAGAATCTATCTATAATGTATCTAGAAGGTCCATATGAGAATGTAACTTCCCATGGAATCTCTTACCTCAATAGTGATAGAGACACCACCAAAATATGTACCATTTATAGAAATTACTCCATGGACTTAGAGGTAGTATAAGAAGAGGATGACCACAAGAGTGACTCTCTTGTATTCATGGAATGAATCTCCTGCACCATCAATGAGATTAGTTAGGTAAATATAGGAATATAGGATGACCCATGACTACCCATGATTAGTAAAACCATAAATTTTCTTGATAAATATATGTATATTTAATTTTTAAAAACATATTGATATGTATTATCTTGGAATTATATTCAAATGCATGGTCTGAACCCCAACATGGGCACAAAACATCTATACTTACCCAATGAACATCAAGGGTTCAAGAAGAATGTTATGATGGTGCACCTCTCTCGTGATACTAATGTCGATTCTTATGTTGACATGTTTATCAAATTTAATTTTTTCTCAGAAGTTCAATTTACATGATGGATTTCCAAAATCATACCTATAATAAAAAATAAAAGGAATATTAGGGTAAAAATCAATTTCAGAAACCTTATTTGACACTACATGAAAGATGACCTCCCATCGATGATCACAAAACTCTTGATCTATTATACTAATTGATTCCATGACCTTGATTTATGGATGGTTATTCAGGGGACAATTGTAACACCCCAAGCTTCCCCGGTACACTTCTCTTAAATAATGCAATGGCATGCATTGTACGCAACTTCGAGATTCTAACACACCATAACCAATAAAACTAGCTGTTATGAATAGTAATACCGACTTTTTAAAATTTTATAAATTTTATATTTCGAAATGGACTTCATTTTTTGGATTCGTAATATCAAAATTTGCTTAGGGTGAAATTTTGGTACGTTTCGGATAACTTTCAAATTTTGATGAATAGTGAAAATTACTAAATTTTAATTAAAAACAACTTTTTAAATCGAAATAATTAATAGTGATAAATTATTAATTTGAGTGGTTTTAAAGTATAATTAGAATATATTTTTACCATTTAATACTATGTTGGTCATTGGATGTAATTTCAAATTTAAAACAGACATAAACAAGTGTCAATCTTTTGATAGTTATTATCTCTTAAAAACATGCTATTTGTTTTGAGGACGGGAATTAATTTTTAAATTAATTAATGCAACTAATATGTTTTGAATTTGGTAAAATAGACATCATTTTTTAATTCATAATATCAAATATATTTTAGGCCTAATTTTTGGTATTTTTCTGGAAACATTCATTTCTTGATGAATAGTGAAACCACTATGTGGTAGTTAAAAAACTGAATTTTTCATAAAACATAATTTTACCGCTTCTGTGAGTGGAATTTCAAAAATCCAAGTGACAAAGTTAATATCAAGGAGTAAAATGTGGTTCAATGAGATGAAAATAATTTTTTGTGAATAGTACCTTTTTTCTTTTATTTTCCACGGTTAAAAGTAAATAGGGTAATTAAGGGTAAAAATGATATTAATATTTCCCTAACACATGTCCTAATTCTATAGGAAAAATATATCTCAACCAAAAACAAGCTTAGGAATAAAATATTATCATTTAGGTCCACTTGGATTAGATTAGGACATTTCTTATTATTTAATTCAAAGAAGAGTTAATAGAGTTAAAATCAATGTTTATTTACTAAACAATTTTTAATATAGGGTTATACATAAGATAAATTTGATTGTAAATATTAATTAGAAATATAAAATGATTTCCTACATAATTAAATTTTATTTATAATTTTTAGACATTAAATAATTTAATTTATTTATGACACAATGGTGATGCAGTAATTACCTAGTTAGTAAAATATTAAAATAATTGATATTATAAATATCAAAATAAATGTAATTTGAGACTTTTTATGAATTCCACTAATTTATAGGTTAATATGACATGTTAGGATTGATTTAATTAACTTTTTTCGAAGTAATCATTCTGTTATGAGTTTTACAAAAATCAATTATTGAATAGTGTCAAAATTGACATAAAAGAGTTTTTAAAACAAATATTATATTATTAATTGTTATTAAATTCCTAAAAATATAAGTTTCCACCAAGAGACTTATATCATGATATTTGTATCATTGATGGACCACTTGGGGCATCTCTTGGATGTATATAGTAAGTTTATTAACCATATAATAAAAAAATACAAAGAGACATTGTAAAAGTGAAACTAATTAACTAAGAGTTAATACTTAAAGACAAGGTTAATATAGTAACCCAAACCTATCTAAAACTTATTGGTTGAGTGGTTTTAGACCTATAACCACCTTAACCTTTATATAATCCACTTTTGAGCCATTAGATACTGAATATGAATTTATTATAAAATAATATGTTTCCCTTTTCCAAAGGTACCCCTCACCCCTCTTATAAAAGGGCACTCCCCCTTCTCACTAATACACACATTCAAAGCCTTTTGGTTCCACCAAAACCTGCCCAAATACTCTCTCAACTTCCCTCACTTAATCCTAGAGACATTCCTTTAGTCATAAATCCAACCTAAGGAGCCCTTTTGATCAAATCGAAAGGAAGAACCCGAAGAAGAGGTAATGATTTCACCACCCTTTTTCAAGTTCCTTTCTTCTTCCACTTCTTCTTTCTTTGTTATTAAAGTTATAAAATAATAAATCCAGTATATTATATATACTTTGGTGTTATTATAAACATGTTACAACCATATTTCAGTATTCTATCCATCCTTTGAATGAAATGTCACCATACGTGCGTACATACGGCTTACCGTCTCCACGTCGTGGTGTAATTGTTATTCAAAACATTATTATTCGGATGGGTATAATAATGATGTTTAATTCATGTAAATAATAAATATAACATTATAATTATTCTTTATATATGATATACCATCCAATTAAATATTATTTTAATATCAAAAGAATGACATTGTCGCTCGTGCGTACGTACGGACTACCGTCTCCACGAACGCGATGAGATTCATTCTCCATAGTATCCATTCAAGACTAATTCTCATTTAATGATTAAAAATAATGTTTAAAGATTTGATATCATTCAGGATATTAATAATATACATCCCATTAATAACAAATATGGCTCACATAACAAATAATATAAAGTAAAATGAACCCATTAACACCCGAAACGATGATAATTCTATGATATTATTAACAAATCAATGTTAAAAGATCATATGTGATATAATATTAATGCATATAATGCATTCATAATTCAATAACAATTATTTAACCATTATACAGGAGGTTAGCCTACCATCGACCAAGGAAAAAGTACAAAGAAAGGGGTTTCTTATCTCACTTTCAATTCTGTGAGATTTCCATTATTCACCACTTATTTATTGCATGTGGTGTGTGTATTGCCCATGATTGTATTCATTGTGTAATATACTTTAATTTATGAATATTTAAATCATAATTGTAAGATATTTCTTTCATGGGTGTATGTTTCGTAAGTTACCAAATTGATAAGGGAATTTGATATTTCAATTTCCACTCATTCGGCTTTACGCATACTTCATTGATTATTTTACTCCAAGATTATGTGTGGAATCACTATTAATTTTCTTATGTCATAATTTCCACTCCCCTTTCTGTGGATATACTTTTTATACACATAATCACTCCATTGATAAATTCTCAAATGATCGGTATGAACATGATAAGAGTAATTTTTACTCAATCTCGATTTGTTGAGTTAAACATCCAATTCATTGGTGTTGTTTTTACAAGAATATGTGTGAATGTCCTTTGATTGTTTTACACTGAATATAAAATCATATTGAGTGTATTTAAATTTTTCACACAAAATTATGTCTTTGATTTATCCTTAACATAAGGATATATCCTTTATGAGAGATTTCATCTCAATTTACATTCCATTGAGACTTCATTGTTGTTATACGCCAATTCACTTTTATATGGTGTATATATTCTACTTTGACAAAGTATATCATGAGTCCCTATATTCTCATGATATTACAATGTTTTTATTACCTCAATTATTTGTATTCAAGTGTCTCTCTTTTGGTTAAAAACTTTAACAAAAATATCATTTTAAATGTTTTGAAGATTTATTATTCCAAATCTTTCTCATTAATGTCCATGTTTTAAATATAGTTTTAAGAATTTATTTATATGGACATAAAAGTTTTCAAATCAAAATTCCTTTTAAAAGTTTCAATGTTTTATAGTACACTTTGATTCAAAAATCTATTTTTAAATGGATTCTTGACAAATAGTGTGACTTTTAAATGATATCAAGAAAAAGGGGGATATTTCTCTCTAATAGTTTTGATGACTATATCCAGCAATGTCATTATCCTTCATTATTCTTGATTGAGATTAATCTGATACAATAAAATCTTCCATATTGTATCGAATGAGTTATGTTTGAATGTGTATGTGATATTTTTATACCATTCAGGGTTTTTCAATTAAGTATTGATATTTCTTATGCTAGTTTTAATATGAATGTTTATGTCATATTTCAAACTTTTCATATGAGGAATGCATTGGACTTAGTAAGTGATGGGTGGCGCCCTCTATAGCTCTTCGATGCATCAGTAGGTCTCATAAGACAAACTAGTGTCTTGGCACGAGGCCTTGAAAAAATCTTATTATTAGTCTTGGCACGAGGCCTTGGCTACGTGGTTATGATAGTCTGGGATTATGCATTTCCATCATTATGAAAGTGCTTCTTGATATTGCATGTGATTGTTCGACTAGTAGAATATCCATGTGAATAAGTAAATGGAATTATTTCATTTTATCTTTGACATATTTTGCTGAATTTGAAGTTTAGAAGGCTTTTGTTTTAGTTATAAATTGCTTTATGTGTTCATTATTATCTATGAAAGCTTCTAGTATATTGTTATCCTTACTGAGCATCTGAGCTTACCCCCTTTCAATGTTTTTTTTTCCAGGATGTGAAGAAGTAATTTATGAATGAAATGTAGGGATAGTATGAGGGGATATGAAGACAAGATTTTGTTGTTGTTTTTTTACCTTATAATGTAATGTAAGACTTATGAATATATCTAGTGTTTCCAAGACTACTAAACTAATCGGTCTTTTGAGACTTGATCCTTTGTGATCATGTCTATGTTATGTAATAGTGCACCGACTCTGGGTATCTGGGGTCGGGGCGTTACAGTTGGTATCAGAGGAAGTTTAGTACAAAACTTGGAAGCTATATTTAGATAAACTCTGATTAGATCACGTAGAACTAAGATGAACTTTGAGGATTAGTATAGAAGAACTTCCTAAAATTTTGGTATTGTAGAGATTTTGTGAGTTTTCTGAGAAATACGTCCCTATCTGGATACGAGCAGGTAGAGGCGGCTCTGGCACAGATGTACCTAGGGGTAAAACCCGAAAACACCGCATTGAGGTAGACTCAAACAGGAACTGGTGCACGAAAACGGGCCTTGCTACACTCTTGGTTATGAGACTCCTGGGGGATATGCTTAGGATAATTTACATTTCCATTACAAACCTATTTGAAGTATTATATATATAATATGAGATTCAATGACCTTGGTTAATCCTAATGTGTTTCAAATTGAGAATATGGTGACATGTTAATATCTAAATGATTTTATGACTACTATTACTCACACAATGCTTTCCGGTTTTAGTCAATGGCTGGATTCCCAGGAAGTCATAGTGACTTTGAGAATGATGTACAAGGTAGGAACTGTGGTGCCAATGAGCAAAAAAATGGAATGTTGATAGGCGTAAAAGATATCATCTTTATGAAAAATCAATTTTCCAAAAATATGATCAACAATATATATATTAACCAATTCTCAGACTCAACAAAGAAGAGAAAGGTGATGAATGATAAGAGCTCCAACAGTGGAGACCATGGAGAAAGGAATCCTCAATTTCCATCATGCAGGAAATGTGGAAGGAGACACCCAGGAAAGTGTCTCAATGGGACAAATAAATGCTTTATGTGTGGAAAGAAAGGATATAAAGTGAATAATTGCCGAAGAAAAATGAAGAGTACTATGTAAGAAGATAAAAAAGGTCCCAAGAATCCATTTATAGTCATTTGTCGTAAATATAGGGGACCTGGACATTACCCGAGTGAATGCCCTATTCTATAGGATATTTTCTTGGTCAAAGAAGAAGCTGTGTGGAAATGAATGGTGGGAGAAATTTTTAAAAAGTATTAGTGCTCCTTGTTGATGTGTTTACATTGGAATAATTTTCTCTTGTATTTTTAACCCTGGAGTTTTCCTTGTGAGAGTGATATTTGAGGAAGAATTATCTTTTCTCTTGTGGATATAGTTATAAATAACCATTTGGTTTTATATAATCGTTGGGTTTGAGGCAATTATAAGTTATTATAATTTGGGATGAAAATGCAAGGTTTGAGATATTATTTGTGGTTAAATTATGTTATGGTTATTTTGAGGAATTTATCTCATTTTGGTAATTTTATAAAATATAGTTTTTGAAAAAGGACAACACGCAGATCGTGTGACAACCCATCGCGTCAGACAAAGCTGTGGGAATAGAACCCACAACCAAAGTGCGATTGGGATATATCGCCTACCACTGGACTATGTGAAGTCCCTGGTTAGAGTGACTATTATTTTTTCTTAAATGATTTTATTGATCAATAATAATTTGGTTTGGGATCTTATGTCTTATCAAATGAATACCCTTAGTATAGGAAAATGATTTGGTGATTAAGTGATCAATTTTATTTTGGAAGTTGTTCGCTTTGTTGTGAACACTATATTCCTAAGGAAAATAGAATAGTATGGGATTTCATTTGAGGAGTAATGGTGGATTTTTATCTATGTTTTTATTGTGGATTTATAGTGATTTGGTTTATTTATGGAAATGATTAGGTTAATTACTTTTATGTATGTGGCTTTAAGAGTAATTAATGTTATCTGGAGATACAATTTAATGTGAAAGAATGAATTCTTATAAGTTTTGGGTTTCAATATTAGTTTGGATTATATTGAACAATTTTAAGGAAAATTGATTATTGAATGGTATTTATTTAACTTTGGGGTATTGATGGTTTAATTTTAGAAATTAAGATTAGTTTTTTTTCTCTAATGGAATATCCATTTGGGGGATCATCAGATATTATACTAACCATTTTGGTTTTGATTAATCCTTAAAGACAAGGTAAATATATATTTTATCCTACGTAGATCATGTAACGCCCTGACCCCAGTTACCCGGAGTCGTTGCATTATTGCGTAACTTTGTCATGATCACAAAATATCAAGTCTCGAAAGACCGATTAGTTTAGTAGCCTTGGAAACACTAGATACATTCATAAATGTTACATTACATCATAAAGTGAAAATATACAATAACAAAGTCTCCATAGTCTACACTCATATCCTCTTCTGACTATCCCTGCAGGTTATTCATAAAATATTTCTTCACATCCTGGAAAATATTAAAACATTGAAAGGGGTGAGCTCAGATGCTCAGTAAGGATAACAATATAGCGGAAGCTTTCATAAATAAACATAAACATTTAAGGCAATGTATAACTAAAAAAGCCTTTTAAACATGAACTTCAACATAATATGGAAAAAATAAAATGAAATAATGCCATTTACTTATTCACATGGATATTCTACTGGTCGAATATTTACATGCAATATCAATAACCACTTTCATAATGATGGAATGCATAATGCCAGACTATCATAACCACGTAGCCAAGGCCTCGTGCCAAGACCAAAAATAAGATTTTTTCAAGGCCTCATGCCAAGACACTAGTTAGTCTCATGATACCTGCCGATGCATCGAGGAGCTATAGCGGGATCCACCCGTCACTTTTTAAGTCCAATGCATTCCTCATATGAACAGGTTTAAACATATCATAAACCATAACATAATCGTATCACATAACACATGCATAAAGGAAACATAACATTTCCACATTTCAATCTCAAGATATCAATACAACACATTGATATAATAAAAACATTTTCAATACCAAAATAAAATAAAATTAAAACTTTGTAATTATTTTTTTATTTAGAAAAAGTTATGGCTTGTAGAGGAAGCCGAAACTCAAATAATGGTCATGGCGGCGGAGAAGTCGTTGTCTCCGTATACGTACGACAAAAAAAACATTCCCTTTTGTTATTTAGTAAAATGCTTCGTATAAAAAATATTCTATCTGAATAAACTTAAAAGTCAAAGGGGTTTATACACCGTATAAAAGAAAGTTGTGTGTAAAAAAATATGCCTCGATGAAAGGAGATTGAGAAAAAGTCCTTTACAAAGACCATTTTTTTAACTAAAATAGATCTATTATGTTTATTCAATATAATTACACATAAATACAGTACAAATACAAGATAATACATAATAATATCATGACATAATTTGAAAGTAGGAGATTAACCCAAAGAACGGAAATTGGGTTAAGATGATCCCTTACCTCGTGTCCGACTTGACACGATCGTTCTTTAATCTCCTGAATAATAAACTAGAATTAATTTCTACTTGATTAAGAGCCTTTTTCCTGTTCATTATTACTTTTATATCACTTATTACCATGTTATGAACATTATGTAATTATTTACGTTAATAACGATCATTTTGTCGATCTTTGGTACTTGAGTCAAAAATAACCTTCTTATAATTACAAGTTGTTCATGTGGTGGAATATCCATTATATCCAGAATTATATTCCTAATGAAGATATCATATATATCATATATATCAAGTATATATATGCATTTATAATATTAAATAACATTTAGAGGTAAGAAATGAAATGCACCGTTCATGGTGACGGTAAGCCGTACGTATTCATGAACGCTACTTTCATTTCTATTTCTTATTTAATGGAATGAAATTATAATTATATAAAGTTTTACTATAATTACAGTATAATATAATGTATAATACCATTTACTCCATCCTTTATATGCCCACATATGGCATTAACGATTCAAATCACTTTTAGGGGGCGGTACTCCGCACTTCCTAAAATGAAAATATCGTGTTTACCCATAATGGAAAACATAAAGGTATGCCATAAATGAAAAATACATAAGCTTAAGTAAAACATAAATATATTATATATCATATATAAATATAGTGACATCTTAATGGCCACCTTTGAAGGTGTTATATGAGTGTTGAACAATCATCGTTTCGTGAGGCAGAAATTCGCCATCCACAAAAACAGTATGTTCTTTAACCATTAGATGTAGGTGTGTGTAATTTTAGCTCAAATACTTATTAGAAAAACATCATAGTATATTGAGGATACTTTTTTTGTTACAAAATAAATGAATAAAAATAGTTTATGGGGCTGGAGAAGCAAAATAAAACAAAATAACATAAGAGAAGACATTACCTTAAAATCGGGTAACTCTTTTTTGATTTGAGCCAAAGGCTTCCTTGGGAAGAATTATGCCTGAAGTGAGGCTTCTAGGAGTAATAGAGGGAAGTTGAGAGAGTATTTGGGCAGAAGTGGGCCGAGCCAAAAGGCTTTTAAGGAGTGAATAAGGTGGTAGTGGTGGGGGCCTTTTATAAGAGGAGAGGAGGGGCACTCTTGGAAAGATTGAAATGTTACTTTATTATGAAATGATTTTCGGATTCAAAAGGTCCCACAATGATATATTTATAGGATAAGGTGATAAGGGTTCTAAATATACTCATACAATAGGTTTTTGACAAGTGTATGTCTTAGAATTTACATTATCTTTTCATTTTATTTAAATCATTAATTAATGAGGTAATCGCTGCATCATCATGGTGTCATAAATAATTTAATTTATTTAATGTATAAAAATTATAAAAAAACTATCATGATGTAGGAAATATTTTTAGTTTTCTAATTAATATTTATAGTCAAAAATATGACTTGTATTACCCCATTTAAAAATTATTTTAGTAAAACAACTCATGTTTGTGACATTTTTATTTTAACATTAAATAAAAAGTTTTTAATGTCATTTTCCTACCAAAGTGGCTCCATGGGGTCCCCAAGTTGACCCATGGATTTTATTGGTCGGTCATGACTCATCCAATAGGGGTAGGACAATTGTAAGGGTATTTTCATATTTTTATAATACCATTTTTACCTTAAATTTCACTAATTACCTTTAATCGAGATTAACTAAACTTAAAATTTACTATTCACAAAAAATTATTTTAATCTCATTGAACCACATTTTACTTCCTGATGACAACCATGTTTGTCGGATTTTTGAAATTCAAATCATAGAAGTGGTAATGTTTCATTTAAACGAAAAATCAGTTTTTTAACTACCACTTAGTGGTTTTCACTATTCATCAAAAATTGACGTTTTTCAGAATAATGCCAAAATTTCACCCTAATATATAATTGATATTCCAAATTCAAAAATGATGTCTATTTTACAAAATTACAATAATATAAGTTTCATTAATTAATTTTATAATTAATTCCCGTTTCCACAATAAATATCGTGTTTCTAAGGAACAATAAATATCAAAAGATTGGCAATTGTTTATGTCCAATTTCAAAGTGAAATTAATTCTAATGACCACATTTGGATAAAATTGTAAAAATATATTCTAATTATACTTTAAAACCAACAATAGTATAATTTATCACTATAAATTATTTTGATTAAAAATGTTGTTTTTAAGTATTTTTCACTATTCATAAAAAATTGGAAGTTCTCAGAAAAATACCATAAATTCAACATAGGCTAATTTCGATATTCCAAATCCACAAATGAAGTCCATTTTGAAATATAAAATATATATAATTTCAAAAAGTGGGTATTACTATTCATAACTGCTACCTTGATTGGTCGTGGTGTGTTAGAATGTCGAACTTGCGTACAATGTAAGCTATTGCATTATTGAAAGAGAAGTGTATCGTAGAAGATCGAGGTGTTACATTCTCCCCTCCTTCAATAAATTTATTCCTCGCAACTTGAAATTTTTCTTTTGAAATAAAAGGTTGAAAATAGAAAATACCATTGTGGGAAACCCACATCGGAAATAAGGTTAATAAAAATATAACTTTAAAAGAAAGAAAGATAAGTACAAAGGTCACCCGAGATAGCCCATACTAGGATTCTATGAAAATATGGATATGGAAGAAAAATAAACCATCAAGGATTGATGGAGAGTTGTAGAAAACTGGATAAAGAAAAAGTTAACCATAAGAAAATCACAAACTTGTGATTGGTTAAACGGTCATTGAATCCCCAGTTGGAAAAGTTAACCGGAAAAGTTTTTGTTTTAAGTTACCTTTTATAAAGTTGAGGAATTTATTTAGGATATTTACTAAGAACGTAAGGGAATATTCATACTAGTCATGTAGACTTTCATTCTTTAATAAATTTTTACCACAAACCCATCTTTCACTCTAAAAGGTAATAGAACTCGAAAATATTCTATTTATCATAATTGTATAAGGTTACAAATATTAACTCATACCATTTAGATTAGAAAAACTTTTTGTAATAACCAGGGACTTCCTGTAGGCTAGTGGTAGGTAATAAAGTCCTGTCGCACTATGGTTGTGGGTTCGATTCCTGCAGCTTTGTCCGACGCGACGGGTTATCCCCCAACCTGCAGGTTGTCCTTTTCCTAAAACTATAGTATTATAATATTCCAAAAATAATATTCAGAAATGTTTTAACCTTAAACAATACTATCCAAGGTTCAACTTAATCCATTCCAACATTTATAGTTATCCAAAATACTTCTGTCCAACTCACAATCCAAATTTTATAAAGAAGGTAAACATAATGAAGATCCTTTTTCCCATGTAACAACATGTGAACACCTTCATCATGTATTCTTTTAAAACACAGCAACATCCTGAATTTCCATAAATCCTTATTTATTACATTCATGATCCCTTATTCCTTATAGAATACTAGATATACTCCTTCTATCCAAAAATGTATACAAATAATTAATCAGTTTCAAGGAAGTTATGAATATCCCATATAATTTATCCAAATCAATCATGTCTTATTCCAAAATCACTATCTCGGTATCAGAACCATATTATGGTTTATCTTTCACTCAACCATAAATTTTCCAAAAATTTAACCTCCTGCGGAGTCACTTTTCTTGGTTCCACACAATCTCAAGTCCTTGATGAAATAGTACTACAGTAAAATCCTTATATACTCCATAATTATTATAACCAGTACATCATTGATACAACACTCAAATGGAAAACAATTCTTTAATAACAACATAAGAACTCTAATCATTCCTCCTCATCTGTGGTAGTATCATAACTTGATTATTATCCAATAACATCATTAGGGGAATACTCTGATGATTTGGACATTGGTTTGCATAGTGTCCCCACTCCTTGCAGATAAAGAATTGTACATTTGAAACCTTTTTCTTACCCTTGCAGTCAGGCACTTGGTGTCCTTTTCTCCACACTTATAACAAACTCTCATTACCTTCAGGCAAGTTCCAAGGTGTTTCTTCCCACAGTTATCACATATTTGAAAATTCTTCTTTTCCCTCGTTCCTTTATTCATCATTCTCTCTTCCATCCTTTTATTCTCTTGCTTCCCTTCAAAGACATAAGACTCAGAGAATTCTTTACTTATCTTATTACCACATGATACTATTTCCTCATATGTTGATAACACATGGGAGATTATTTCCCTTCTAAATGTTGGCTTAATACCCTGAAATATATGATCCTTCTTACGCTTTGGATCCTACGTATTGTTGGGGTTCACATTCCTTCCACTGGGCACCATTTCTCTACAATGGCATAAACTAGGTTAGTTTACGAATTGAAATGAATAATTCCAAACTTGTAAAATACTTAATGTAAATTGAACGGTTTATGGATATAATCCATAATCATAAAAAAAATTCTTCGAGGAAGTATATACTCATAACCCTTTATAGTGGTTTGTAAAGAAAATGAGAATTATCCTAAGCATATCCCCCGGGAGTGTCGTAACCAAGAGTGCAGCAAGGCCCGTTGTCGTGCACCAGTTCCCGTTCGTGTCTAGCTCAAAGCAATATTTTTGGGTTTTATCCCTAGGTACATATGTGCCAGAGTCGCCTCTACCTTCTCATATCCAGACAGGGATGTATTGCTCGGAAAACTCATAAAATCTCTATAATACCAAAATTCTAGTAAGTTCTTCTATACTAATCCTCAATGTCTATCTTAGGGATATGTTCTCTATTCAGAGTTTATCTAAATCTAGCATCCAATGTTAGTACTAAACTGCCTCTGATACCAACTATAACGCCCCGACCCCAGTTACCCGGAGTCGTTGCATTATTGTGTAACATTGGAATGATCACAAAAGATCAAGTCTCGAAAGACCGATTAGTTTAGTAGCCTTGGAAACACTAGATACATTCATAAATGTTACATTACATCATAAAGTGAAAATATACCATAACAAAGTCTCCATAGTCCACACTCATATCCCCTTATGACTATCCCTGTAGGACATTCATAAAATATTTCCTCACATCCTGGAAAATATTAAAACATTTAAAGGGGTGAGCTCAGATGCTCAGTAAGGATAACAATATAGTGGAAGCTTTCATAAATAAACATAAACATTTAAGGCAATTTATAACTAAAAAAAAGCCTTTTAAACATGAATTCAACATAATATGGCAAAAATAAAATGAAATAATTTCATTTACTTATTCACATGGATATTCTACTGGTCGAATATTCACATGCAATATCAATAACCACTTTCATAATGACGGAATGCATAATGCTAGACTATCATAACCACGTAGCCAAGGCCTCGTTCCAAGACCACAAATAAGATTTTGTCAAGGCCTTGTGGCAAGACACTAGTTTGTCTCATGAGACCTGCCGATGCATCGAGGAGCTATAGCGGGCTCCACCCGTCACTTATTAAGTCCAATGCTTTCCTCATATGAACAGGTTTAAACATATCATAAACAATAACATAATCGTATCACATAACACATGCATAAAGGAAACATAACATTTCCACATTTCAATCACAAGATATCAATACAACACATTGATATAATAAAAACATTTTCAATACCAAAATAAAATAAAATTAAAACTTTGTAAGTATTTTTTTATTTATAAAATGTTATGGCTTGTAGAGGAATCCGAAACTCAAATAATGGTCACGGCGGTGTAGAAGTCATCGTCGCTGTATACGTACGACAAAAAAAACATTCCCTTTTGTCGTTTAGTAAAATGCTTCATATAAAAAAGATTTCGTTTGAATAAACGTAAAAGTCAAAGGGTTTTATACACCGTATAAAAGAAATTTGTGTGTAAAACAAAATATGCCTCAATGAAAGGAGATTGAGACAAAGTCCTTTACAAAGATCATTTTTTTAACTAAAATAGATTTATTATGTGTATTCACTATAAGTACACATAAATACAGTACAAATACAAGATAGAACATAATAAAATCATGAAATAATTTGAAATTAGGAGATTAACCCAAAGAATGGAAATTGGGTTAAGATGTTCCCTTACCTCATGTCTGACTTGACTCGATCGTTATTTAATCTCCTGAATAATAAACTAGAGTTAATTTCTACTTGCTTAAGAACATTTTTCATGTTAATTATTACTTTTATATCACTTATTACCGTGTTATGAACATTATGTACTTATTTAAGTTAATAACAGTCATTTTGTTGATCTTTGGTACTTGAGTCAAAAATAACCTTCTTATAATTAGAAGTTGTTCATGTGGTGGAATATCCATTATATCCAAAATTATATTCCTAATGTAGATATAATATATATCATAAATATCTAGAATATATATGCATTTATAATATTACATAACATTTAGAGGTAAGAAATGAAATGCACCGTTCATGGAGACGGTAAGTCGTACGTACGCATGACCGCTACTTTCATTTTCTATTTCTTATTTAATGGAATGAAATTATAATTATATAAAGTTGTACTATAATTCCAGTATAATATAATGTATAATACCATTTACTCCATCCTTTATACATCCCACATATGGCATTAACGATTCAAATCACTTTGAGGGGGCGGTAGTCCGCACTTCCTAAAATGAGAATATCGTGTTTACCCATAATGGAAACCATAAAGGCATGACATAAATAAAAAATAAAGAAGCTTAAGTAAAACATAAAAATATTATATATCATATATAAATATAGTTACATCTTAATGGCCCCCTTTGAAGGTGTTATATGAGTGTTGAACAATCATCGTTTTGTGATGCAGAAATTCTCCATCCACAGAAACAGTATGTTCTTTAACCATTAGATGTAGGTGTGTGTAAGTGTAGCTTGAATACGTCTTATAACAACATCATAGTATATTAAGGATACTTTTTTGTTACAAAATAAATGAATAAAAAGAGTTTAAGGGGTTGGAGAATCAAAATAAAACAAAATAACATAAGAGAAGACATTACCTTAAAATCAGGTAACTCTTTTTTGATTTGAGCCAAAGGATTCCTTGGGATAAATTCTGCCCAAATTGAGGCTTCTAGGAGTAAGATAAGGAAGTTTAGAGAGTATTTGGGCAGAGGTTGGCCGAGCCAAAAGGCTTTGAAGGTGTGAATAAGGTGGTAGTGGTGGGGGACTTTTATAAGAGTAGAGGAGGGGCACTCTTGGAAAAATTGAAATGTTACTTTATTATGAAATGCTTTTAGGATTATAAAGGTCCCAAAGTGATATATGTTGAGGATAAGGTGATAAGAGTTCGAAAACTACTCATAAAATAGGTTTTTGACAAGTGTAAGTCTTAGATTTTACATTATCTTTTCATTTTATTTAAATCGTTAATTAATGAGGTAATCGATGCATCATCATGGTGTCATAAATAATTTAATTTATTTAATGTCTAAAAATTATAAAAAAATGATCATGATGTAGAAAATATTTTTAGTTTTCTAATTAATATTTATAGTCAAACATATGACTTGTATTACCCCATTTAAAAATTGTTTTAGTAAAACAACTCATGTTTGTGACATTTTATTTTAACATTAAATAAAAAGTTCTTAATGTCATTTTCCTACCAAAGTGGCTCCATGGGGTCCCCAAGTTGACCCATGGATTTTCTTGGTCGGTCATGACTCATCCAATAGGTGTAGGACAATTGTAAGGGTATTTTCATATTTTTATAATACCATTTTTACCTTAAATTTCACTAATTACCTTTAATCGCGATTAATTAAACTTAAAAGTTAATATTCACCAAAAAAAATTTAATCCCATTGAACCACATTTTACATCCTAATGACAACCATGTATGTCATATTTTTGAAATTAAAATCACAGAAGTGGTAATGTTTCATTTAAACGAAAAATTTGTTTTTTAACTACCACTTATTGGTTTAACTATTCATCAAAAATTGAAGTTTTTTAGAATAATGCCAAAATTTCACCCTAAGCTATAATTGATATTCCGAATTCAAAAATGATGTCTATTTTAAAAAATTCCAATCATATAAGTTGCATTAATTAATTTTATAATTAATTCCCGCTGTCACAACAAATAGCGTGTTTTTAAGAAACAATATATATCAAAAGATTAACAATTGTTTATGTCCAATTTCAAAGTGAAATTAATTATAATGACCACCATTGGATAAAATTGTAAAAATATATTCTAATTATACTTTAAAACCACTAAATAGTATAATTTATCACTATAAATTATTTTTATTAAAAATGTTGTTTTTAAGTATTTTTCATTATTCATAAAAAATTGGAAGTTCTCAGAAAAATACCAAAAATTCAACATAGGATAATTTCGATATTCCGAATCCACAAATGATATCCATTTTGAAATATAATATATATATAATTTCAAAAAGTGGGTATTACTATTCATAACTGAAACTTTTATTGGTTGCGGTCTGTTAGAATGTCGAACTTGCGTGCAATGCAAGCTATTGCATTATTGAAAGAGAAGTGTATTGTGGAAGCTCGGGGTTTTACAGATCATGTATTTCAATAGAAGTTTATTCTAGATCTTCCATTGTGACAAAGTTTTCATGAATACTCATTGTTCAAAAAAAATGAGTTAGTGGTAAAAATTTATTAAGGAATGAAACTCTACATAAAAAGTAAGTATATCTCTTTATGTTCTTAGTAAATATCATAAATGAATTCCTCTTCCTTATGTAATTTAACTTAAAACAAGAAATGTTGTCCATTTACTTTACCTACTGGGAGACTAATGACCATTTGTCCCAACACAAATTTGTGATTTTCTTATTGTTAAATTTCTCCTGATCATGTTTTCTATCCCTCTCCATCAGAACTTAACACTTATTTTATCAACCATATCCATGTTTTCCTAAATGGAATCCTAGTATGGGTTATCTTGGGTGACCTTTATACCTCTCTTCCTTTCTTTTAAAGTGATACTTTTATTGAATCTTTTTCCGATGTGGGACTTTCCATTATATTCCAATGCCCAATTTTAAAAATTATGAGGACTCAATTTATTGTAGCAGGGTAGAATGTAACACCCCAAGCTTCCCCGGTACGCTTCACTTTGAATAATGCAATGGCGTGCATTGTATGCAACTTCAAGATTCTAACACACCACAACCAATCAAACTAGCTGTTATGAATATTAATACCTACTTTTTGAAATTTTATAAATTTTATCTTTCGAAATGGACTTCATTTTTTGGATTCGTAATATCGAAATTAGCTTAGGGTTAAATTTTGGTACTTTTCGGATAACTTTCATATTTTGATGAATAGTGAAAATTACTAAATTTTAATTAAAAACAAATTTTTTAATCGAAATAATTAATAGTGAGAAATTATTAATTTGAGTGGTTTTAATGTATATTTAGAATATATTTTTACCATTTAATACAATGTTGGTCATTGGATGTAATTTCACATTTAAACCAGACATAAACAAGTGTCAATCTTTTGATAGTTATTATCTCTTAAAAACACGTTATTTGTTTTGACGAAGAGAATTAATTTTTAAATTAATTAATGCAACTGATATGTTTTTAATTTGTAAAAATAGACATCATTTTTGAATTCATAATATCAAATATATCTTAGGACTAATTTTTGGTATTTTTATGGAAATATTCATTTTTTTGATGAATAGTGAAACCACTAAGTGGTAGTTAAAAACTAATTTTTTCATAAAACATAATTTTACCGCTTCTGTGGTTGGAATTTCAAAAATCCGAGAGACACAGTTAATATCAAGGATTAAAATATGTTTCAATGAGATGAAAATAATTTTTGGTGAATAGTAACTTTTTACTTTTATTTACCACGATTAAAAGTAAATAGGGTAATTAAGGGTAAAAATGATATTAATATTACCCTAACACATGTCCGAATTCTATTGCACAAGTGTATCTCAACCAAAAACAACCTTCAGAATAAAATATTGTCATTTAGGTCCACTTGGATTAGATTAGGACATTTATTATTATTTAATTCAAAGAAGAGTTAAAAGAGTTAAAATCAATGTTTATTTACTAAAAAAAATTTAATATAGCGTTATACATAAGATAAATTCGATTGTAAATATTCATTAGAAATATAAAATGATTTCCTACAAAATGGTATTTTATTTATAATTTTTAGACATTAAATAATGTAATTTATTTATGACATAGTGGTGATTCAATAATTACTTAATTAATGAAATATTAAAATAATTGATATTATAAATATCAAAATAAATGTAATTTGAGACTTTTTATGAATTACACTAATTTTTTAGGTTAATATTACATGTTAGGATTGATTTAATTAACTTTTTTCGAAGTAATCATTCTGTTATGATTTTTACAAAAATCTATTATTGAATAGTGTCAAAATTGACATAAAAGAGTTTTTAAAACAAATATTATATTATTAATTGTTATTAAATTCTTAACAATCTACGATTCGGCCAAGAGACTTATATAATGATATTTGTATCATTAATGGACCACTTTGAGGTCTCTTGGATGTATATAGTATGTTTATTAACCATATAATATAAAAATACAAAGAGACATTGTAAAAGTGAAACTAATTAACTAAGAGTTAATACTTAAAGATAAGGTTAATATAGTAACCCAAACCTATCTAAATCCTATTGGTTGAGTGTTTTACGAACTATTCCTACCTTATACTTAAAATAATCCAGTTTGAAGCCTTTAGAAACTGAATATGAATTTATAAAAAAATAATATTTTTTGCTTTTCCAAAGGTGCCCCTCACCCCTCTAATAAAAGGGCACTCCCCCTTCTCAATAATTTATACATTCAAAGAATTTTGGTTCGGCCAACCCCATCCCAAATACTCTCTAAAATTCCATCACTTCATCCTAGAGGCCTTCCTTTAGTCATAAATCCAACCTAAGGAGCCCTTTTGAACAAATCAAAAGGAAGAACCCGAAGAAGAGGTAATGATTTCACCACCCTTTTTCAAGTTCCTTTCTTCTTCCACTTCTTCTTTCTTTGTTATTACCATTATAAAATAATAACCCCAGTATATTATATATACTTTGGTGTTATTATAAACATGGTACAACCATATTTCAGTATTCTATCCATCCTTTGAATGACATGTCACCATACGTGCGTACGTACGGCTTACCGTCTCCACATCGTGGTGTAATTGTTATTCAAAACATTATTATTTGGATGGGTATAATAATGATGTTTAATTCATGTAAATAATAAATATAACATGATAATTATTCTGTATATATGATATACAATCCAATTAAATATTATTTTAATATCAAAACAATGATATTTTCGCTCGTGCATACGTATGAACTACCGTCTCCACGAACGCGGTGAGATTTATTCCCTATCGTATCCATTCAAGACTAATTCTCATTTAATGATTAAAAATAATGTTTAAAGATTTGATATCATTCGGGATATGAATAATATATATCCCATTAATAAAAAATATGGCTCACATAACAAAGAATATTAAGTAAAATGAACTCGTTAACACCCGAAACGACGATAGTTCTACGATATTATTAACAAATCAATGTTAAATGATCATATATGATATCATATTAATGAATATGATTCCTGTATAATTAAATAACAATTATTTCACCATTATAGAGGAGGTTAGCATACCCTCAACCAAGGATAAAGTACAAAGTAAGGGGTTTCTTATCTCACTTTTAATTCCGTGAGATTTCCATTATTCACCACTTATTTATTGCATGTGGTGTGTGTACTGGCCATGATTGTATTAATTGTGTAATATACATTAATTTATGGATATTTACATCATCTTTGTATGATCCTTCTTTCATGGGTGTATGTTTCGTAAGTTACCAAATTGATAAGGGAATTTGGTATTTCAATTTCCACTCATTCGGCTTTACGAATACTTCAATGATTATTTTACTCCAAGTTATGTGTGGAATCACTATTCATTTGCTTATGTCATAATTTACACTCCTCTTTCTGTGGATATACTTTTGATACACGTAATCACTCCATTGATAAATTCTCAAGTGATCGGTATGAACATGATAAGAGTAATTTTTACTCAATCTCGATTTGTTGAGTTAAACATCCAATTCATTGGTGTTGTTTTTACAAGAAGATATGTGAATGTCCTTTGATTGTTTTACACTAAATATAAAATCATATTGAGTGTATTTATATTTTTCACATAGAATTATGTCGTTGATTTATGCTTAACCTAAGGATACAACCTTTATGAGAGATTTCATCTCAATTTACATTCCATTGAGACTTCATTTTTGTTATACGCCAATTCACTTTTATATGGTGTATATATTTTACTTTGACAAAGTATATCATGAATCCCTATATTCTCATGATATTACAATGTTTTTATTAACTCAATTATTTTTATTCAAGTGTCTCTCTTTTGGTAAAAATCTCTAACTAAAATATCATTTTAAATGTTTTAAAGATTTATTATTCCAAATCATTCTCATTAATGTCCATGTTTTAAAAATAGTTTTAAGGATTTATTTATATGGACATTAAAGTTTTCAAATCAAAATTCCTTTTAAAAGTTTCAAAGTGGTATGGGACACTTTGATTCAAAAATCTATTTTTAAATGGATTCTTGACAAATTGTGTGACTTTTAAATGATTTCAAGAAAAAGGGGGATATTTCTGTCTAATAGTTTTGATGACTATTTCCATCTATGTCAATATCCTTCATTTTTCTTGATTGAGATTAATCTGATACAATACAATCTTCCATATTGTATCGAATGAGTTATGTTTGACTGTGGATGTGCTATTTTTATACCATTCATGGTTTGTCGATTAAGTATTGACATTTATTATGCTAGTTTTAATACGAATGTTTATGTCATATTTCAAACATTTCATATGAGGAATGCATTGAACATAGTAAGTGACGGGTGGAGCCCGCTATAGCTCCTCGATACATCGTTAGGTCTCATGAGACAAACTAGTGTCTTGGCATGAGGCATTGACAAAATCTTATTTGTAGTCTTGGCATGAGGCCTTGGCTACGTGGTTATGATAGTCTGGCATTATGCATTCCATCATTATGAAAGTGGTTATTGATATTTCATGTGATTGTTCGACTAGTAGAATATCCATGTGAATAAGTAAATGGAATTATTTTATTTTATCTTTTCCATATTATGTTGAAGTTCAAGTTTAAAAGGCTTTTGTTTTAGTTATAAATTGCTTTATGTGTTCATGCTTATCTATGGAAGCTTCTGCTATATTGTTATGCTTACTGAACATCTGAGCTCATCCCCTTTCAATGTTTTATTTTTCCCAGGATGTGAAGAAGTAATTAATGAATGACATGTAGGGTTAGTATGAGGGGATATGAAGACAAGATGTTGTTGTAGTTTTTTTTACCTTATGATGTAATGTAAGACTTATGAATATATCTAGTGTTTTCAAGACTACTAAACTAATCGGTCTTTCGAGACTTTATCCATTGTGATAATGCCTATGTTATGTAATAGGGCACCGACTCTGGGTATCTGGGGTCGGGGTGTTACAGTTGGTATCAGAAGAAGTTTAGTGCAGGACTTGGAAGCTAGATTTAGATAAACTCTGATTAGAGAACATAGACCTAAGATGAACTTTGAGGATTAGTATAGAAGAACTTCCTAGAATTTTGGTATTGTAGAGATTTTGTGAGTTTTCTGAGAAATACATTCGTGTCTGGATACGAGTAGGTAGAGGCGGCTCTGGCACAGATGTACCTAGGGGTAAAACCCGAAAACACCACTTTGTTCTAGACTCGAACGGGAATTGGTGCACGACAACGGGCCTTGCTGCACTCTTGGTTATGACACTCTCGAGGGATATGATTAGGATAATCTACATTTTCTTTACAAACTGATTTGAATTATTATATATATAAGATGAGAGTAAATGACCTTGGTTAATCCTAATGTGTTTCAAATTGAGAATTTGGTGACATGTTAATATCTAAATTATTTTATGACTACTGTTACTCACACAATGCTTTCTGGTGTTAGTCAATGGCTGGATTCCAAGGAAGTCAAAGTGACTTTGAGAATGATGTAAAAGGGGGGAATGGTGGTGGCAATGAGCAACAAAATAGAATGTTGATAGGCGTTAAAGATATCATCTTTATTACAAATAAAGTTTCCAAAAATTTGATCAACAATATATATTTTAACCAATTCCCAGACTCAACAAAGAAGATAAAGGTGATGAATGATAAGAGCTCCAGTAGTGGAGACCATAGAGAAAGGCATCCTCAATTTCCATCATGCATGAAATGTGGAAGGAGACACCCAGGAAAGTGTCTCTATGGGACAAAGAAATGATTAACGTGTGGGAAGGAAGGACATAAATTGAATAATTGCCGAAGAAAAATGAAGGGTAGTATGGAAGAAGATAAAAATGGTCCCAAGAACCCATTTATAGTCATTTGCCGTAAATGTAGGGGACCTGGCCATTACCCGTGTGAATGCCCTATTCTATAGGATATTTTCTTGGTCAAATAAGAAGCTATGTGGAAATAAATGGTTGGAGAAATGTTTAAAAAGTATTAGTGATCCTTGTTGATGGGTTTACTTTGGAATAATTTTCTCTAGTATTTTTAACCCTGCAGTTTTCCTTGTGAGAATGATATTTGAGAAAAATTATCTTTTCTCTTGTTGATATAGTTATAAATAACCATTTGGTTTTATATGATCGTTGGGTTTGAGGCAATTATAAGTTATTATAATTTGGGATGAAAATTCAAGGTATGAGATAAGATTTGTGGTTAAATTATGTTATGGTTATTTTGAGGAATTTATCTCATTTTGGTAATGTTATAAAATATTTTTTTTGAAAAAAGACAACACGCAAACCGTGTGACAACCCGTCGCGTTGGGAAAGGCTGTGGGAATCGAATCCACAACCAAAGTGCGATTGGGATTTATCACCTACCACTGGACTACGTGACATCCCTGGTTAGTGGGACTATTATTTTTAGTTAAATGATTTTATTGATCAATAATAATTTGATTTGGGATCTTATGTCTTATCAAATGAATACCCTTAGTATAGGAAAATGATTTGGTGATTTAGTGATAAATGTTATTTTGGAAGTTGTTCACTTTTTTGTGAACACTATATTCCCAAGGAAAATAGAATATTAAGGGATTTAATTTGAGGAGTAATGGTGCATTTTTATATATGTTTTTATTGTTGATTTATAGTGATTTGGGTTATTTATGGAAACGATTAGGTTAATTACTTTTATGTATGTGACTTTAAGTGTAATTAATGTCATTTAAAGATACAATTTAATGTGGAAGACTAAATTCTTATAAGTTTTTGGTTTCAATATTAGTTTGGATTATATTGAATTATTTTCAGGACAATTGATTATTGAATGGTATTTATTTAACTTTGGGGTATTGATGGTTTAATTTTAGAAATTCAGATTAGTGTTTTTTTTCTCTAATGGAATATCCCTTTGGGGGATCATCAGATATTATACTAACCATATTGGTTTTGATTAATCTCTAAAGATAAGGTAAATATATAGTTTATCCTATGTATATCATGTATTTCTATAGAAGTTTATTCTAGATCTTCCATTGTGACCAAGTTTTCTTGAATACTCATTGTTCAAAAAAAAGAGTTAGTGGTAAAAATTTATTAAAGAATGAAACTCTACTTAAAAAGTAAGTATATCTCATTATGTTCTTAGTTAATATCATAAATGAATTCCTCATCATTATATAATGTAACTTAAAACAAAACAAAAATCCGTTTACTTTTCCTACTAGGAGACTAATGACTGTTTTCCCCAACACAAATTTGTGATTTTCTTATTGTTAACTTTCTATTGATCATGTTTTCTATCCCTATCCATCAGAACTTAACACTTATTTTATCGACCATATCCATGTTTTCTTACATGGAATCCTAGTATGGGTTATCATGGGTGACCTTTATACCTCTCTTCCTTTCTTTTAAAGTGATAGTTTTATTGAATCTTTTTCCGATGTGGGACTTTCCATTATATTCCAATGCCCAATTTTATAAATTGCGAAGATGCAATTTATTGAATTAGGGGAGAATGTAACACCCCAAGATTCCCCGGTACACTTCTCTTTGAATAATGCAATGGCGTGCATTGTACGCAACTTTGAGATTCTAACACACCACAACCAATCAAACTAGCCATTATGAATAGTAATACCTACCTTTTTGAAATTTTATAAATTTTATCTTTCGAAATGGACTTCATTTTTTGGATTCTTAATATCGAAATTATCTTAGGGTGAAATTATGGTACTTTTCGGATAACTTTCATATTTTGATGAATAGTGAAAATTAATAAATTTTAATTAAAAAAAATTAATCGAAATAACTAATAGTGATAATTTATTAATTTGAGTGGTTTTAAAGAATATTTAGAATATATTATTACCATTTAATACAATTTTGGTCATTGGATTTAATTTCACATTTAAACCAGACATAAACAAGTGTCAAACTTTTGATAGTTATTATCTCTTAAAAACATGCTATTTGTTTTGACGACGGGAATTAATTTTTAAATTAATTAATGCAACTGATATGTTTTGAATTTGGTAAAATAGACATAATTTTTTAATTCATAATATAAAATATAGCATAGGCCTAAATTTTGGTATTTTTCTGGAAACTTTCATTTTTTGATGAATAGTGAAACCACTAAGTGGTAGTTAAAAAACTGAATTTTTCATAAAACTTAATTTTACCACTTCTATGAGTGGAATTTCGAAAATACGACCAACACGGTTAATATCAAGGAGTAAAATGTGGGTCAATGAGATGAAAATGATTTTTGTTGAATAGTAACTTTTTACTTTTAGTTACCATAGTTAAAAGTAAATAGGGTAATTAAGGGTAAAAATGATATTAATATTATCCTAATACATGTCCTAATTATATTGGACAAGTTTATCTCGACCAAAAACAACCTTAGGAATAAAATATTATCATTTAGGTCCACTTGGATTGGATTAGGACATTTATTATTATTCAATTCAAAGAAGAGTTAAAAGAGTTAAAATCAAAGTTTATTTAGTAAAACATTTTTAATATAGGGTTATACATAAGATAAATTCAATTGTAAATATTAATTATATATATAAAACGATTTCCTACATAATGGTATTTTATTTATTATTTTTAGACATTAAATAACGTAATTTATTTGTGACACAATGGTGATGCAGTAACTACCTAATTAATGAAATATTAAAATAATCGATATTATAAATATGAAAATAAATGTAATTTGAGACTTTTTATGAATTACACTACTTATCTAGGTTAATATGACATGTTAGGATTTATTTAATTAACATTTTTCAAAGTAATCATTCTGTTATGATTTTTACAATCATCAATTACTGAATAGTGTCAAAATTGACATAAACGAGTTTTTAAAACAAATATTATATTATTAATTGTTATTAAATTCATAAAAATATATGATTCGACCAAGAGACTTATATAATGATAGGTGTATCATTAATTTACCACTTGGGGGTCTCTTGGATGTATATAGTAAGTTTATTAACCATATAATATAAAAATACAAAGAGACATTATAAAAGTGAAACTAATTAACTAAGAGTTAATACTTAAAGATAAGGTTAATATAGTAACCCAAACCTGTATAAATCCTATTGGTTGAGTGGTTTTAGACCTATCCCCACCTTAACATTTAAATAATTCACTTTTGAGCCATTAGAAACCGAATATGAATTTATTATCAAATAATATATTTAACTTTTCCAAAGGTGCCCCTCACCCCTCTTATAAAAGGGCACTCCACCATTTCACTAATTCACACATTAAAAGCTTTTTGGTTCGGCCAAAACCTGCCCAAATACTCTCTCAACTTCCCTAACTTCATCCTAGAGGCCTTACTTTAGTCATAAATCCAACTTAAGGATCCATTTTTTTCAAATCAAAAGGAAGAACCTGAAGAAGAGGTAATGATTTCACCACCCTTTTTCAAGTTCCTTTCTTCTTCCACATCTTCTTTATTTGTTATTACCATTATAAAATAATAACTCCAGGATATTATATATACTTTGGTGTTATTATAAACATGGTAAAACCATATTTCAGTATTCTATACATCCTTTGAATGACATGTCATCATAGGTGCGTACGTACGGCTTACCATCTCCACGTTGTGGTTTAATTGTTATTCAAAACATTATTATTTGGATGGGTATAATAATGACGTGTAATTCATGTAAATAATAAATATAACATGATAATTATTCTGTATATATGATATATAATCCAATTAAATATTATTTTAATATCAAAAGAATGATATTGTCGCTCGTGCGTACGTACAGACTACCGTCTCCACGAACGCGATAAGATTCATTCTCCATCATATCCATTCAATACTAATTCACATTTAATGATTAAAGATAATGTTTAAGGATTTGATATAATTCTGGATATGAATAATATACATCCCATTAATAACAAATATGTCTCACATAAAAAAGAATTTAAAGTAAAATGAACCCGTTAACACCCGAAACAATGATAATTCCATGATATTATTAACAAATCAATGTTAAAAGATCATATATGATATAATATTAATGCATATTATTCCTATATAATTCAATAAAAATTATTTCACCATTATACAGGAGTTTATCCTACCCTAGACCAAGGAAAAAGTACAAAGTAAGGGGTTTCTTATCTCACTTTTAATTCCATGAGATTTCCATTATTCACCACTTATTTATTGCATGTGGTGTGTGTACTGCCCATGATTGTATTCATTATGTAATATAATTTAATTTATGGATATTTACATCATCATTGTATGATACTTCTTTCATGGGTGTATGTTTCGTAAGTTACCAAATTGATAAGGGAATTTGATATTTCAATTTCCACTCATTCGGCTTTACGCATACTTTATTGATTATTTCACTCCAAGATTATGTGTGGAATGACTATTCATTTTCTTATGTCAGAATTTGCACTCCCCTTTATGTGGATATATTTTTGATACACATAATCACTCCATTGATAAATTCTCAAGTGATCGTTATGAACTTGATAAGAGTAATTTTTACTGAAACTCAATTTGTTGAGTTAAACATCCAATTCATTGGTGTTGTTTTTACAAGAATATGTGTGAATGTCCTTTGATTGTTTTACACTGAATATCAAATCATATTGAGTTTATTTATATTTGCCACACATAATTATGTCGTTGATTTATCCTTAACCTAAGGATAAATCCTTTATTAGATATTTTATCTCAATTTACATTCCATTGAGACTTCATTGTTGTTATACGACAATTCACTTTTATATGGTGTATATATTGTACTTTGACAAAGTATATAATGAATCCCTATATTCTCATGATATTACAATGTTTTTATTACCTCAATTATTTGTATTCATGTGTATCTATTTTGGTTAAAAACTCTAACTAAAATATCATTTTAAATTTTTTAAAGACTTCTTATTCCAAATCTTTCTCATTAATGTCCATGTTTGAAAAATATTTTTAAGGATTTATTTATATGGACATTAAAGTTTCAAATCAAAATTCCTATTAAAATTTTCAAAGTGGTATGGGACACTTTGATTCAAAAATCTATTTTTAAATGGATTCTTGACAAATAGTGGGACTTTTATATGATTTCAAGAAAAAGGGGGATATTTCTCTCTAATAGTTTGGATGACTATTTCAATCTATTTCAATAATCTTCATTATTCTTGATTGAGATTAATCTGATACAATACAATCTTCCATATTGTATCGAATGAGTTATTTTTGACTCTGGATGTTCTATTTTTATTCAATTCATGGTTTGTCGATTAAGTATTGACATTTCTTCTGCTAGTTTTAATACAAATGTTTATGTCATATTTCAAACATTTCATATGAGGAATGCATTGGACTTAGTATGTGATGGGTGGAGCCTGCTATAGCTCCTCGATGCATCCGTAGGTCTCATGAGACAAACTAGTGTCTTGGCACGAGGCCATGACATTATATTATTTGTAGTCTTGGCACAAGGCCTTGGCTAAGTGGTTATGATAGTCTAGCATTATGCATTACATCATTATGAAAGTGGTTATTGATATTGGATGTGATTGTTCTATTAGTAGAATATACATGTGAATAAGTAAATGGAATTATTTCATTTTATCTAATCCATATTATGCTGAAGTTCAAGTTTAAATGGATTTTGTTTTTGTTATAAATTTTTTTAAGTGTTCATGCTTATTTATGAAAGCTTCTGCTATATTGTTATCTTTATTGAGCATCTGAGCTCACCCCCTTTCAATGATTTATTTTTCCCAGGATGTGAGGAATTAATTTATGAATGACCTGTAGGGATATTATGAGGGGATATGAAGACAAGATGTTGTTGTAGTTTTTTTACCTTATGATGTAATGTAAGACTTATGAATATATCTAGTGTTTTCAAGACTACTAAACTAATCGGTCTTTCGAGACTTGATCCTTTTTTATCATGCCAATGTTATTTAATAATGCACTGACTCTGGGTAACTGGGGTCGTGGAGTTACAAGAATCAAATAAATATGTCCCCTTGATGATTAGGAATCCACCTTCTTTAAAACATCTCATGGGATATTTTCCAATCAGTTCATTCCCTTTGGTTTAAAAAATGCTAGAACTTATTTTTAATGAAACTTAAATCATATATTTAAGACCTTCATGGTAAATATATAAGAATTTTGTTTTAATGTGTTGGTGTTCAAGTATCAACAATGATGTGATCACCGTATCGATTATCAAGAAACCTTTTAAAAGTTATGATAACATAGTTTGATGAAGGATCAATTGAATTTCACTTTTTGGATAACATATAGGAAATTACTTGTATTTTTTCTATTTAAACATGGTATCAAGGTCAAACCATAAAAGAATAGTGAAATTCTAGAAATTTTACCCCCTGAAAACCTTAAAGAACTATGGTGGCCCATGGAAACCCTTATTATATTAGGTGATTCATAGCTCACCAAGCCTATAAATCTCTCCCCTGCACCAAGTTAATAAAGAATAGAGTCACCTACCAATGGGATGAGGATTTTGGAGATGCCATTGAGATCCATAACTATAACCTTCTACATCCACTAGCCCGGATGCCACCAATGGCGGAAATTACCCCCATATTATATTTGGCCACTACGGAATGATCACTCTATAAACTCTTCAAATAAAAAATTATGTGTGGAATGATAATATTTGATACTAACTTAGATGAATGATGTTAGATATTGAGACCCAATATTTAGATCTTCAGTAAAACTCTATCATGCTTATTTTTTTCAGTGAAAAAGTTGAGACATGAATTACATAATCATAAAGTCAACTTTGTTTCTTGTATTGACCCTCTTAAGTTCATCTATGGTCATCCTATGATTACAGATAATTTCGATTGATGGGAAGTTATTTTTAAATAATATGACATCTAGTTTTTATCAGAATGGGAAATCCTTGGAAGGTTTCTGTATAGAACATAATGCCCTATAAAGTACACTGATGGAAAATGAATCTTTGAATAAGGAAGTATTCTATGTCCATGACACGCCTAAAATAAGGGATATATTTTTTTTATTTTTCTACTTGAAGGAATTTTTACAATTTTATATAGACCCTATGTTTAATTTGTCTGGTCTAGGAATTATTTTTGTTTCTCTGGATAGAGAAAAACATCCCTACTTCTTTTCACAGTCTGAAGATTGCACTAATAATGAGGATGAATACCATTTCCTCATTTTTTCATTAAACTATCCCTAGAATTATTGATATCCTTCTGGAACAATTGTGTGGATTTGGATCTAGTGAAAAATAAAATCAATGGTGAATATTCCATCAAAAATAAAGAATTCTCCCCTTATTTCCTACATCAGAATACTGATGGAAGTGTTACTCTTTGAACCAACTTTGAATCTTGTCCCTTGATCACAAAATAACTATAATGATGCAATTTATAATTCATCTATAGTCTTATATGACCTTGATCTTGGTGATTTTTTCCTTCACATAATGCATTGATGGATGTTATCATTTATCCTCATTTGTAACATGGAAGGAATCAATCAAATCAACACCACCCAAGGTGTGATGAACCCATATCCGCCCCAAGTTGAGTGGAGAAAATAATTTATTGTATCAAAAATTGGATTCTCCAAATGTACCGAGAAAATGGGGAATATAATTCATGTTGAGAATATGAAACTCACCATTTAGGGTGAAAAAATGTAAAAAAATTAATCTGCAAATGGGGTTTTGATTAAATATTCATCAGATTCATAGCTGAAAGAGAGTTACCTTTCTTAATGTAGGATGTCTATGCAGGATGTTATGGCTCTCATTAGTCCAAGAATATACACTAATGTAAAATCAGGAGGCTCAATTACTAATAGAATACAATGTTACAGGACTATGTGGAATTCACCATAAAATTTCATGAAATCTAGATTCATGAAAACATCATTCATAAAACTCCATAATTCATACATATAGATAAATATTATTATCCAATTTAGATTTGGGGAATGAATGTTATGAGGACATACCCCCATCCATTACTATGTAGTATAACTACATCCTTACTAATACTAAAATATTTTTTAAATGGGATGAGTAAATAAACATCAAGGAAGTCCGAGTTAAGTAAATAATTATCTCCATGAAGTACAATATCCTCAACAGATGTAGAGTCTGTCACATAGTATTGATGGAAAATGGAACCAACATATATTCTATTTGGTTCATGAAATTTTATTAGGAGTACAACATAGAGTCAAAACCTTCATTAAACTATCATGATGTAATCAATGAAAAAATTGAGTCCTTCAATAAGACTCTGTAAAATATAATATAGATAGTGATGAATAATGACAAGAAGTATTAGCCGAGAAACATTTTCCATGATTTATGGGGTAACCATACTACCACAGATACTGATATAAAAGAAATTATGTATTCACTGATTTATAGAAAATAATATTTCTCCCCTTATAAGTTCAATTTCTCTAATGTCAAAGAGATATATTTGAAAAAAATATCGAGTGATTCGAATTAAAAATTTCCACTTTATTAGTTGGAATTGATTGATGAGAAAAGGTTGCATACAACACAAAACCTTAAAAGTCTTATAAAATTGGATAATATGAGCCTTCGAAAAACTGGTTGGAATCTATTCATTCCTTCAAGGAGAATTCCTATCGGGTCTTAGAACAACAATGATAATATTAAAGAAGCCTCTAAAACTACAACCCAAATGGGAAGGTCATTGCATCATACATAAGGTCAAACCTAAAAGATCTTACACATTAAGCACAGTGGGTGGGGAATATATCACATCACCCAACAATGCATTTTTTTCATGAAATAATTTTCATATATTCTATTATATTCAATAATTATGGTTCCATATCATTAAATTACACAATAATTTGTGGTATTATTATGTTAAACTATGTTACACATCTTGAACACATGATGGTAATACTGCAAGGAAGTTGTCTTGATTGGATGAAGGCAAACTAAAAAATATTTCTTTGTTACATGACATTAAACTAAACAAATATGTCTTAAACGCATGATTGTAAACTGCAAGGATGAATTCCGAGTAGAAATATATTAAACTACATAGTCCCTTACATCCTTCCTTCACGATGTTAAACTACACAAAAAAACATTACTTCATTCATAAGCAACATCAAATAAAATGGATTTTTGTAGAAGTAAAATGATGTACCCCTATCACTATTTGTGAGTTTGATCAACATAGAAAATCCCATAATTCAATGGAAACGTGTGTCTTTATTCATTCTACTAAAGGATACGTAGTGACACCCCTATCACAAATCTTGTGTCCAACCACAATATTTTTCTTGACGTCATGTCAGATTCAGCCTTGCCAAATGATGCTGAAATGTATGGATAACGTCTTTTCTATATGATGTAAAACTATATTATTTTCAAGACTATTTATATCATTATTCTCACTATAATGAAATACATAGAGATACCCTTACCCAATACCATTTCCCATCCATCACATGATACAAAATCCCCATGTGTTTCCTTTTATTCTCTTATGTGTCATGAAAGAAACAATCAATATTTCCTATTTCTCACACTGATCATAGATCTTGTGGCCTTAGGATTCGTGGAAGAGGATTTAAAAAATGATCATGACATGTCAGATCATCATAGGGTTTTCATGGTTCTTTATACATGATCATAATAGGAAAGCAATACATCCTCATCGCATGACATTAAACTACATGGTTGATGTCACTTTCCTAACATAAAACTACACATTTCCATGGAACCTATTTGAGTGGAAAACCATCCTTAGTTTGGTCTTTATCCACAACTCCATTCACTTACTATGTGTGTGTCGATTCCTATTGTAACACCCCAAGCTTCTACGATATGCTTCTCTTTGAATAATGTAATAGCGTGTGTTGTACGCAACATCGAGTTCTAACACACCACAACCAATCAAAGTAGCCGTTATGAATAGTAATACCCACTTTTTGAAATTTATAAATATTATTTTTCAAAATGGACTTCATTTTTGGATTCGGAATACTGAAATTAGCATTGGGTGATTTTTTGGTATTTTTCTAAAAAACATCATTTTTTGATGAATAGTGAAACCACTAAGTGGTAGTTAAAAAACCGAATTTTTCATAAAACTGAATTTTACTGCTTCTGTGAGTGGAATTTCAAAAATCTGAGAAACAAGGTTAATATCAAGGAGTAAATGTGGTTCAATGAGATGAAAATAATTTTTGGTGAATAGTAACTTTTTACTTTTATTTACCACAGTTAAAAGTAAATAGGGTAATTAAGGGTAAAAATAATATTAATATTACCTTGACACATGTCTTCATTCTATTGGATAAGCTTAATTCGACCAAAAATAACCTTAGGAATAAAATATTCTCATTTAAGTCCACTTGGATTAGATTAGGACATTTATTATTATTTAATTCAAATAAGAGTTAAAAGAGTTAAAATCAATGTTTATTCACTAAAATATTTTTAATATATAGTTATAAATAAGATAACTTCTATTGTAAATATTCATTAGAAAGATAAAAATATTTCATACATAATTATATTTTATTTATAATTTTTAGACATTAAATAATTTAATTTATTTATGACACAATGATGATGTAGTAATTACCATAATCGTGAAAAATTAAAATAATTGATATTATAAATACCCAAATAAATATAATTTGAGACTTTTTATGAATTAAAATACTTTTATATGTTAATATGACATGTTAGGATTTATTTAAGTAACTTTTTTCGAATTAATAATTCTTTTATGATTTTCACAAAAATCAATATTCTAAATAGTGTCAAAATTGACATAAAAGAGTTTTTAAAACAAATATTATATTATTAATTGATATTCAATTCATAAAAATCTAAAGTTCGTCCAAGAGACTTATATCATGATAGTTGTATCATTAATGTACCACTTGGGGTCTCTTATATGTATATATTAATTTTATTAACTATATATTATAAAAATAAAAAGTTACATGGTAAGTGTCAAACTAATTAACTAAGAGTTAAAACTAAACTATAAGGTTAATATAATGACCCAAACCTGTCTAAATTCTATTAATTGAGTGGTTTTAGACCCATCCCCAACTTAAACTTTAAATAATCCAATTATATCCATTAGAAAACGAATATGAATTTATTATAAAATAATATTTCTAACTTTTCCAAAGGTGCCCCTCACCCCTCTTATAAAAGGGCACTCCCCCTTCTCATTAATTCACAAATTCAGAGCCTTCTGGTTCGGCCAAACCCTGCCCAAATACTCTCTCAACTTCTCTCACTACAACCTAGAGGCCTTAGTTTGATCAGAAATCCATCCTAATGATCCCTTTTGATTAAATCAAAAGGAAGAACCCGAAGAAGAGGTAATGTTTTCACCACCCTTTTTCAAATTCATTTCTTCTTCAGCTTCTTCTTTCTTTGTTATTCCCATTATAAATTAATGAATCCATTATATCCTATATACTGTAATATTATTATAAATATGGTACAACCATATTCAGTATTATATCCATCCTTTGAAGGACATGTCACCATACGTGTGTACGTACGGCTTACCGTCTCCACGTCGTGGTGTAATTATTATTCAATATATTATTATTTGGATGGGTTTAATAATGATTTTTAATTCATTTAAATAATAAATATAACATGATAATGATTCTGTATATATGATATACCATCCAATTATATATTATTTTAATATCAAAAGAATGATATTGTCACTCGTGCGTACGTACGGACTACCGTCTCCACGAACGCGATGAGATTCATTCCCCATCGTATCCATGCAATTATAATTATAATTTGATGATTAAAAATAATGTTTATGGAATTGATATCATTCTGGATATGAATAAGATACAACCTATCTCTAATAAAAACTACATATGCCACAAAACATATAAAATAAAATGAGTAAGTTAACACCCGAAACGACGATAATACTAAGATATTATCAACAAAGCAATGTTAAAAGATCATATATGATATCATATTAATGTATATGATTATTTTATAATTTAATAAAAATTATTTCACCATTATACATGAGTTTAACCTACCCTCAACCAAGGAAAAGTACAAGTTAAGGGTTTATTTCACAATCTCTTCAATATCCGAGGTTATTTATACGTGATTATCTACTGGGACCTCTTTATCATCCACCTCCATGGTTCTTAAAAATGTATTTCAAATCATTCTTAATATTTTAAAGAATATGGGATAAAGTAATTTATACCCTTTTTTACTTTTTATAAGAAGTTTATAAAGGAACCTTTCTGTCGTTTTCCAAACAAGGTCCTTTTTAACCTTTTCGACAGAATTAAGGTAAGAATGTTTTTTTAACTTATACAGTGGGTGTGGCTATTTTCCGCCATTATAAAATCATTGAAGCTTCCCTTACAATCTTATAAGAATATTTTCAAAGTAAATGTATTCTTTTATAATTATTTTACTTTTAAATGATTTTTAAAAAAGAGATATTTCTCTCAAATGGTTTTGATTTCATCTATGTCAACATCCATTGATGGATTTTAAGCTTATTTGAAGTTGATTTATTATGAAACAAAACTTCTATATTGTATTGAAGTTTTTGTGATATATTTGATTGTGGATGTGTTATTTTTATACCATTCATGGTTTATGGAGAATGTATTGACAATTCGTATGCTAGTTTTAATACGAATGTTTATGTTATGTTTAAACCTGTTCATCTGAGGAATGCATTGGACATAATCAGTGACGGGTGGAGTCCTATATAGATCCTCAATGCATCGGTAGGTCTCATGAGACAAACTAGTGTCTTCTAACAAGGCCTTGACAAAATTATTTTTGTAGTCTTGGCACGAGGCCTTGGCTATGTGGTTATGATAGTCTGGCATTATGCATTCCATCACTATGAAAGTGGTTATTGATATTGCATGTGATTATTTGACTAGTAGAATATCCATGTGAATAAGTAAATGAAATTATTTCATTTTATCTTTGCCATATTATGCTGAAGTTAATGTTTAAAAGGCTTTTGTTTTAGTTATGCATTTCCTTAAATGTTTATGTTTATTTATGAAAGTTTCCGCTATATTGTTATCCTTACTGAGCATCTGAGCTCACCCCTTTCAATGTTTTATTTTTTCCAAGATGTGAAGAAGTTATTTATGAATGACCTATAGGGATAGTATGAGGGGATATGAAGAAAAGATGTTGTTGTAGTAGTTTTCACTTTATGATGTAATTTAAACTTTATGAATATATCATGTGTTTCCAAGGATACTAAACTAATCGGTCTTTCGAGACTTGATATTTCTTGTGATCATGAAAATGTTATGTAATAATGCACCGACTCTAGGCAACTGGGTTCGGGGCATTACACCTATCATCACATGATACAGAGTGTTGCCTAAACCCTTAATCCTGGGTCCACTCCATACAATCAACGGGGAAATTTTCCCTTATATATATAGGTGATACCTATATAGATATTTTTTTATAAATAGTGATGAGTTTATTGATTCCAATAAAAAAGGATATATAGTGATACCTAGATCTCTAATTTTAGGATTAGCTACAACAATCAATGAGAATAATTCCCCCTTCTCTATATGGGTCAGACCTACATGGCGAGTTTCCAATTCATGTAATACATGTGGCATGATTATTTTCATCAAAGAATACATAATGATTCTAGGATATCCAATCCTACGTCATGATAAAATATAAAATTGGTAAAATGAAACCCTTTATTTATATTTTAGACATGTTCAGATTGTTTCCCATTTATTAACTATGTGTTTCTTGATTTCTATCATCACAAGATACTTAGTGAAGCCCACATCTCCAATCCTACATCCAACAACATCAATCAATGGGAACAATTCTCCACCTATCATGTGTGTATGAATTGTTTAGAGAGTTTACCATTCAAGAGATTTTTGTGGAATGATTACTATCATCATATGATATGAAATGATACTCAAATATCTAATCATGGGAGTATTTCTGATATAAAATGTTTCGTGTATGTCCCCTCCACCTATTTATGAGTCCGATCTTTTGTGAATATTTCATGCAATAACTATATATTTCTTCATTCTTGTTTTCACAAGATACATAGTAACATTTGGATCACAAATCCCAATTTAATTCATAGAATTAAAAATTATGCTAATAATGCTCCACCGACTACATATTGGATGGAATTATGTAGGGAGATTCTAGAGGTACACTTTTTTGAAGGATTAGTCGATTATACAATTTCCCCTTGTTACTGAAGACGTCTATGGATATTGTGAGTTTAGAAAACCCAGAAAGCTACTTTCGAAGACACAAAAAAGACATATATCAGATCTAGGACCATTTCCCAACATCATTACATTAAAATGAATATTATATATTCATACTTACCACATGAAATTAAAGTTCAAGGAATAGAAAACCCCTATACTGAATGATGTCAAAATACAATAAAAATACCCTTCATTATGGAAATTAAAGTAAACAAAAAATACATTGCTTCCACATCGTGATAAAATGAGTAGGCCATCACCCATCATCCTTCCTTATCATGGGACCACATGAACCTGAACCTGTTCAACTCGTGAATGTGGTTCATCCACCGTATTTTTATGAACCTCAAACCATTAATAAAATTTCATGTCTTGAGTGCCTTGAGTTGCTGAAAATATCCCATGGTACATAGAAAGAAAAATGGATAGCCCTGTTTTATCATGTTATTTATGAACAAGGGATTTAAGCTATCAATGATAGAGGTTATGGGCCTAAAAGAAGTGATTCTTGATCATTATAATCCTAACAGCACCATGGAAGGACATAAAACCTTATGGTGTTTTAGGTAATTCATAACATCATTGTCCCATAGAATTACTCAAGTAGTAATAGCCCCAATAAATTATTTAGAACATTTTCATGTCCTAAAAAAATGGCGGTGGGTTATTATTGACCATGGATATCATAATTAGGATATTGTTTGACAATATTGTTTTTTGGAACCAGGGTTCAAAATAGAAGCTGGTTGGATGACAATTTAAAATTTTTATCAATTGAAAAAAAAATATTTTTACTAAAAATTTGAGCCCTAGTATAGGTATGAGGATGTCAAATTTATTTAACCAGAACAGAATATATAATATAATTAATCCCTAACTTGAATTAGAGTGTTCCTTACAATTTACAATCATTGATAATCATTGTGAAATGTATCAAAAGAATAATTCCTCTAGATAATACACACACGCTTCAAAAATATTTTATAGTTTTGATCATCAAATTTCTAGTGCTAGCATGGAAATCTGAGAATTCCTTTGACGTCACTATGAAAACCACATCAATGTTACGTTGTTACACTGAGATGTGCTCAATACAATTAGTTAGTTCATGAGATTCTCTTTCTAATAAGCTAGAGAGGAGAGGGAGGATCTAAAGAACCTGTAGTTAATAGTAATGTTGTGACAGCCTCTATACTCTTATATATATTGTGAATTCTAAAATACTCAAATAGGGTAGCCCGACATTAGTTTTTTTAACTCCCACTAAATATTTAATAAATAAATAAATACGATTAACTAATATTCATCATAAATATTATTTATATTTTATCACTTATATATAATTTATCTTAAATATATTAGGTGATGTAACAAAGTTTGTGAACTCATCTCATAATTTCCACTAATATTAAACAATGATGTAATTTTTAAATAACATTAAATCATTTAATATTTTTTCCCCTGTATTCTCTAAATAAATCAGGACTAATTTTAACACATATAATCTATCCAATTATTTTTTACATGAATAATAATTAATTTGTTTATTCATAATTTATTTATTACTTAGAAAACTTTCAATTTCCTTGGTATGGTCCACACTGTGCTATATACCTATTCACCATAATAGGGCCGATTCTCAATATGAAATTGTGTGTGACCCTCTATTTCCTAATCTCCAATATAGTGGATAGTATTTTCATAATAATAATATAGTTTTACAACAAAACAATTCCCCTAAAGACACAAGGAATAATCATTGTAATGACAACCCACCTACAAATATACACTGTGAAATATAGTCTGTTTGTCTTTCTATATCTCAAAATGATGGAGGCACACATGTTCCATCATCCTTTATTTGACTATGGTTTTGTAGATCCAAATATATGGGATAACCTTAGAATACCTTCTCTAAGGATTTATGATGTTACTACCATCCTAATCAACTGGTATCGTGAAATATAACTTCCTCAACTCAGAAGAAAAATATAATATCTTGATAATTCTACCAATGTAATCCAATCAGTGATGCACCCTACACATTCTACCTCACTATGATTCCATTATCATGGTTTTTTACTTACATCAATGTATGTGACCAAATAAAATATTTTTACAATGATATCAAGTCAATAGATCGATACAAAAGACTATATATAATAACAAGCAATGACACCGAAAACATTTGGTGTTCTAATAGGAAGGTATATCCTCATGATCTAACCTAATAAAGATTATCAAGTGGGAACTTAATGAGAGGATATATTGATTTTATGATACCCCAACACCTGACAGTCATACATCAACTCTATGGTGTTACTATGATGTATCTAGACCACATGACATTGGATTAAAATTATGGCCATTGTATCTCTAGTTTATCGTTATAGAATGATATCTCTTATAACCTTTTCAATGTGACAATTAATATATGGAAGTTTATAGTTAAAAATTCTATGTATTTTTTAACTATAATGGTAATTTTATGTCTTGTATATAGAACTATATACATGAAATGGTAATTGAAAAGTACTATTTTGTTGGGTCTAGGTAATCTAGTATTAAAATATTCCCCCTTGCACTGAAGACAATTTTCTAACAATCCTTATTAGTTCTCACATTATTAAATCATGTTTTTGGTGATTCAAAAGTTTAATTTCTAGGCATTCCTCATATTTTCCATGTGGCTATTCTGTTATGAATAACATCTCCTCCTTATGTAAAAAAACCTCAAGAGATGTAAACCCATAGTGTTTTTCAATTTTTGCATTGTCAAAACATGAAATATTGGATATTATGAGTATTATAATTTATATTATGATAATAGTTTACATTCTAGATTCTATTCCAATAACTAGAACAAATAATTAAATATTATACACTAATTCTATTGTTTCCTTATAAGTTGCAATGTACTCGTTATTTGTAGAAAGGGATACCACTAGATTGTATGAACTTGTCTCACTCAATAATTTAGTCTAATTGATATATTAGATCATATTTATCCAAGGAAGATTAGTTTTTCTCCCCATAAAAATAGTATCCATTCATCTCCACATACAATGTATATTTCCTTTGCACTTGGTCCAGTTCTATTAGATTGTTTGAAATATTTCCATTGTTATTCTCATGTATATAAATGATATTGTCCTACTATAATGTATATGTTATAAATACAAAACTTTGAAATATCATGGATTATGTGATTGATCCATCAATGAAACATATATATTCATCCCACCACTTTATTCCCAACTTAATCCCAGGAATGTATCCATGGATAGATTTATTATATTTGATAATGGAGAAAATTCTCTTTTGAATTGTTCTAATTGGTATTTTTCAATACCTTGTTAGTAGATGTACAATGTACTTTGTCTAAAAAACCATTATATCTACCAGATGAGATCCTTTTCCATAAAACTAAGTTTCTGACTTTAAGTCAATCACAAGAGAGTTTTTTTATCTTGTTCTTATCTAACTGTAAGAAAAGTATATGTCATTCATATGTTAATAAACATATTTTATATGGAAAAATTGGTCTCCCATTAATCTCTAATATACAAAAATAAAATATTCCTTCCATATAAAAATTATATGACCTTTTTCCATTATTTGATACTAAAATGGATTTTAGTAACTTTAACACTTTATCGGAATTTAATGGTTTCAACATCCATTTCTGGTTGCATCAAATAAAAACCCTCCATGATTGGGTGTATTGACATGAAAAGAACAATCAAATGATCTTAAAAAATAGATATTAGAAGTAATTTTTTGATGGGTTTAGCTATAATGGATGGGTATTATGAATCAAGACTTATTAGTTTCGTGCTTGTACCATCAATGTATATACTCACATGAATTCCTACAGTAGTACTCAAAATTAAAATCTCACAATACTTTGATTAGTGAAATCTTTTATTGAATTTTTATAGTTATTTTCAGTCATAAAAAAATTCCATAAAATACTTACTTGTAGGTATTATTATTTTCAATGAATAATTTCTCTTCGAAATGGGTGAATTTAAAACCATCACTATGGTTTTGAACATCTTACACAGCTGGTGTCTTTGGAATGGTCTCTTACACAACGCTTTTGGATCTCCTTCCTATGCCTTTTTTTTATATCTCATATTTATTAACCCCAATTCAGGTTTCTCCCACTACCGTGAATATATATTTAAACCATTTTATATTAGTATATTATATCACATTACTATAACCGTTCTACCATTGGTATTTTAGCAATACACTAAGAAACATTAGGATAATTTCTTTATATGAACTCTTTTTTCCTGATGTAAGTTTTATTATATTCGAAAAAAATCATTACATATAAATAATTATTCTGATGACACAATGGATATCCATCTATCATTGTAGCTATAATTTGGAAATGGGATATTTCCATTATTTTATAAGAACGTCTTGAAATATAATGGAAGAATCTATAATGAAATGTTTTTAACATAAATTCCCCTTAAATCATGACATTGATATATATAAAGAATCATTAATTTATGAATTACTCTCCTCAAAAATTTTGTGCATAATTACCTTTAAGAATTACTCCACACGACTTTTTGATATTGATGAATGATTCTTCAATATATTATTTGGCACACCAGACCACAACAACTCAAATATTTAGAAAATGCATAAATCATATTTCACTGTAAAATTATTTAATAACAATTACATGAATCTTATGAAGTAAATTTACCACTATCAGATCATTGGAATAGTTCATCACCTGTAACTGAACTATTTTTGAATGATCAATGGCATGGTATTATTTCTAAATGTTTTTTGAATAATCTAAATAAGTATATAAATTGATAATACCTAAGTTGTTTAACTCCATGGATCCAAAATACCATACTGGGTATATCCTTTCCATCCAATGTCAGTTTTTATTTTAAAATAAATATCATTCCTCAACATGTTATATAATTCATACATATTATATTCCACACGTATTACCAATGATTTATGCATCAATGAAAAAATTATTAAAACCACAAAAATCATTTATTCCTGAATCGTAATAATATATTGTTATGTTCAAAAGAAACATGAGATAAATTTTTCAGTTAAACTTGATAAAATTCTTACAGGATTAATTAAATTGAAAATATATATTTCTTGTACTTCACACTACTAATTTTGGAACCACCCTTTCTCAACATTTTTTTGAATGAACATATCTTCATTTAATGATTCTATACAAACATGGTTAATATATTTAGATACACATATGTGATATGAATATTGTATTTGATACCCATGAAGTATTTCTAATATAATACTTATAATTTATTAGTATCCTTCATGAAAAGTTATCAATACCTTCACTAATTTAGATTATATAATTTAAACCTCCATATATTTTATTTCATGATATGAAATGAAAATATCATCCAATTTTGATACCACTTTCATTAAAGGATCTTGTGATGGTTCCTTTGTCATCAGTCTTACCATTTTCCTCTTGGATTGTATTTCATGTCTATCACCATAAGAAATAAAGATGAATCTTTCTTTAAAGTTCACATCAATCAGAGAACCTTACCCAAATGATAATGATTCATTTATAAACTATTTTAATTTTTAATGTCAATTTAATGAGAAGTATATGGGTTTTAATGGTTAAATAATGTTATCTAAATTTTCTTTATCATATATATTCCATATTTATACATTTATATTGTAATTATCACCCCTTAATATACTGCTTCACCATTTCATTTTAATATTCATGGATATGAGACTATATATAATATAATATACATCATTATATTGTATCCACAACTGACATCAGATGATGATGATTTCATAATGACATGACTGAAATAATATTCATACATGAATCTCTTGTAATCTTTTTTACACCCTTTCTTCATGAGGCGGTTTTTTGGTATTTGGGATAGTAGTACCTTTAATTTCATTTGCAGTACTTTGAAAATGTTCCTATAATATACTAGGAAGCTAATACTGGTGAGGAAATTCACATATCTAAATTTTGGTCACTTCATTTTTAATAGTTTATTTCCATTTTCTACATAAATAAAAACTATTATATTAGTAATTTTATCTTAATTTCCAATTTTGACATTATTGATTTATTAATTAAATTTTAAATTATGTCCTACTATTTAATCAAATTCTATGAACACTTTATATTAGATTCGAAATAATATGTATGTTATGTATTCTAGTAAAAAGGATCCTCAAACCTCTCATCATATTCTATATGTTATGGATCTTCCATTTCTTAGAGAGTTCATGGTAGGATTTTGTATGTCTAAACCCATTGAGTAATAAATCCTTGATCATTTGAGTGAAATCCCAGCTTTTAAAATCATAAAAAAAATTTACTGAAAGTTTTCTAATGAAATTGAAAAATGTTATCCATGGATACTCATTTTCATTTAAATTTAGTTAAATTGTCACATTGTTATCATAAAAACTCTATTGTAGTATAATGCACCATTCAAAATGGTGGATAAAACACCCCGATCACCTGGTTATGTATGAATTTAAATGATAGCATGTATTTTTAGCCTATTATTTATTTTATTTTTCTTATATTTTTGTTTATGATTTTTTCCCATTCTATTAAATTGTTCATACTATGTTTCTGCGCTCAAAATTATCAATGATATAAGAATAATTTATTGAACATTTATGTGTAAAGGATATAATTAACCATTTAATGGTCTTGATAACAAACCAAATATGTGTTTTTCTGTTTTATTTATCATATTTTTTAATTGCATGTGATCAATGTAGTAAAAGAATGTGGTTTTGAAAATGTAATGTTTTATAATTTAGTATTTATAGGGGCCTACTTGTCCAATTAATCTATCTATATTTTTAACTCTCGAGACCCCCTCGACTGTATGTGAGTTTTTGTACTATGATTAGGAAAATATATATTTTAGACCATTCCCAATCAAGGATAATTACAGAAGATAAGTGGCCAAAATAGATGGAGAAAATCTAGAACGTTAGGCAATCTACAACTCGGGTATATTTCACCAAGGTCATGGATAAACCATGTGTGTAGTGTAAGTCGGTGGGCTAATGAATATAAAAGGTATAATCACTCAAGTGGCCATACATGTAATATCCATAGATCTGATCCCTGGTACGGTCTGAGGATCTCACATAAATTAAACAAAAAACCAAAATTAACAGAATAGGTACCAAATTTTATTAAGAGAGTGGTCATCCATCGCACATCGTTGAAACCCCATTCTCAATGGATACAAAGGATAATCCTTCTAGATCATCCACACATGATTAAAAAATCACAAAAGCACTGATCGTCTAATTTTGGGTGATATCACGACGATATGTGGAGGAATTTGACCTCCAAAAAGCATTGCATTAGCATTCCTTTGATGTGAGGAGATGATCTCGATCGAATCTCTCGGATCAAGTGATTCCCTCTCTAGAAATAAGGATAATATATAGAGGATTTGAAAAACCCATAATGAATAGTATTTGTGTAAAAGCCTCTCTTCTCTTATAAATATAGTGGATGAACAATATACCTAGATAGGTTTCCCCTACCAGCATATATTTAATACCTATTAAATAAGTATAAAATTGAAAATTAAAAAGAACTAAACCATTTCATAATTTATTTTACATTTTATCACACAATTTTAATATATATTTAATATATAACATGGTAAAATTGGGAAATTTAACTTAACTTATAATTCCAGCTAATATTAAACAAACTTGGAATATTAAAATAATATTTGTACAAATAATATTTTTTCATGTATTCGCTAAATACCACTTGAATAATTTTAATAAATAAATTGAACCCAATAATTTTATACTTGAGTAACAATGAATTTATTTACTAATCTATGATTAATTACTTAGAAAAATCATTAACCTCGTAGTGGGGTCCATTATGTCCTATATTTCTATTCAATAGAATTGGGTAGATTCTAGAATAATCCTTTATGTGTGACCTTCTAGGAAATTTTATTGGTAGTAGTGAATAGTATTCAAAGACGTAGAGTGTTGTATAGAAACCATTAAATGCACCTATGGAGAAAATAGATATTCATAGAAATTAAAATCAACCTATGAACATACAATGCGTAATATAATCTCTTTATCATTCAATATAACATGAAGCAAGATGCACACTTGTGTAATCTTATTTTTTACTTTATTTTTTATCTAACTTGAAAGACATAAATCTAGCTACCATGACCAAGTACTAATTAAGGTACTACCATCCTGATTAATGAGGCCTAATATATATAACTTCCTCAACTCAAAAGTGAAAAATTCAATCTTGATTTTTCAACCAAGGCCATGCCACCAATGAAACACCAAACAAAACCTATGTAGTCATGATTTCATTATCTTTGTTTTTCGATGCGCCAGATTATGTTATACAATGGAACATATCCATAATAATCTTAATTCATGATACCAACAAACTCGTCCATTAATATATTACACTAATTAAATTCAAGACACTTGGTGTTCATATTTTCAGTTCTATCCTGATGATCTCAACTAATAGAAATGACCATGTGAGACCGTCATGAGAAGAAGTATTAATGCTTATGTGCTCCCAAAACATGAGAGTCATAAAACAACCATTTTAATATTGGATAATGTTTCTAGGCCATAATAATTGTTTTATGTTTATGTTCATAGTATCTTGAGGTTCTCATTATGGTTCGGAATCTAATATTACATGTTTATATGACAATTAAACTATGTACATTAAAAATTAAAAAATGGATTCCTAAATTTATACTCTATAATTGTATGTTTCCATCATGAATAACTAACTATATACAATAAATGGTAATCAAAAAGATCTATTTAGTTGGGTTTAGGAAACCTGTTATTAAAACAAACCTCATACCAACTCCATGTGTTTCATGACCATAAACTATGTACACTTTGGTCTGATATGTATGACTGCAAACTCTAGTCTTCGATGATCCAAATCACATAACCCTAAGATACTAATAAATGATACATAAATCTTATTGTGATGAAAACCCACAATGCTTGGGATGAAAAAATGTCATTTATTTAGTCATTAAACTCTTAATTTCCATATTTTAGGTAAAATTTAGAGCATAATTGATTGAGGTATAATGATTATTGGGCTCAATTTTTGTCCCTAGTAAAAGTAGATCCGTGATGGATAGACCCCATGGTCCTTGAAAATTTTTGTGTGATGATTTTTCAAATAAATTATCCATGGTTACTTGATTTCTATGAGGAGAATAAAATTTTAAAGTGCTCGTACCCGTCATTTATGTGACATAATCCATAAATCACACTACATTTCATGGGATACAATAATTTATGACACCTTCAAATAACCTTGGAAAAGAAAATAGATCTCTTTTTGACCATTCTATTGATGGATAATGTCATTAAATTAACTTCCATATACATCTTGGTACTATAGGAAGAGATTTCTGATCCTTGTGATCCTGACATCACCTTAGAAGAAACCAACTCCTGAGGGTGTTTCGAATAATCCCCAATGTGATTTTCCCATATCATTACTCTTGACCTAATAACCCTTTTCAATGATTTTCAATACCCATAACCAAAAAAATCAACATGATTAAGTATCCTCAATGTTACATCACTTTGTTTTGTACTATTTCTTCATGTCATAAAATGAAAATACATTCCTGATACTTTTAATGAACCACACCACATGACTCAAAACTACATATTGTAGGGTCTAAGCCTCCCAACCAAAAATCTATATTTCATTGGGGTTCTAGAACCCTTCTTTGACATCGTTCTATCCATGTCGGACTTCATTGCCCAAACGTTTGACTCGAAAAAAAAATCACGTCCCTTTTAAAAGTGCGGGGATCCACATTTCTTGACCACAAAAGGATTCCCAACGAGCTAATGTATATGTTCTTGTGACCAACAAAATAGAGTCATCACTTATGTTCTACAAAGGAACTCAAATATTCATTAGCCCTAATATCACCGTAGTGAAACAAGACACCTTTTAGTTTTTGGGATCATCCTCAGCATAAATTCCCCATTCCATATTCATAGAATTGTACATTTTGGTTATAATCTACACCACCCTTATTCAAAATATTCAAGTTGAATATTATTTCCGAATATGATACCCTCAACTAATAATATTATCGAAAATATTTCATGGACCATGGAAAATATTTGGGACACATAAAATTAACCATGATATCAAAGTACAATTTTATTTTGATACTAACTTGAGGCATATCCAAATTAGAGGAAATGAACTCCAAGCCTCTTGATCATTAGCAACACTGCAGTAGAACTCAACACCTTAGGGTGTTTTGGGTCATCCCTAGAATGTCTGTCAAATTTTATATATCCATTAATCATGTAATATAAGTAAGACTTTAAATTGGTTACAATATTTACTTCCTCCACCCAATATAGTTCACAACATAGAAAATTTTAATACAACATTATGATAAATCTATACGATAAATGTCTTCATGAAATTAAATTCTATTGAGAATGCCTGTAACACCCTAAGATTTTATGAGAAATAATCTTTTTAATTTCTTTTATGTATTTTGTTTTACTCTACAACAATATTATCTTGAACTATAAACAATAACGTATTAGCTTTTAGTATATGCAACACTATTCTTGGCCTGTGTTTCACGTAAGAGAGACCTTCCTCAATAATGTGTGTTGTACGCAATATCGAGTTTTACTAAACAATGATATATTGTTATAATATTATTATGAACTAGAAATTATAAATATTATTAAACATATGTTGAATTTTATAACATTATAATTCATTTTACACATTTTCAATAACATGGTCTGAGAATAAAATCAATTTTTCATATAAAGGAAGTATTTTTCAAAAAATGCAGTTTTGATGCCTTTTGATGGCGCACCCTTTTTAAATCTAATTTCTTTAAATTTTATAAGTTAAATTTGACAAAATAAACTAACTATTTTGAATCAGGATAAAAAAATTTTATTTGGATAAATTTTTCATATTTTTATGATTACTTTAATATTATGATGAATATTAAAAATATGATAAATTTATTTAAAATAAAATTTTTTCATTGAGATAATTAATATGGTTAAATTATTATATTTAATGGTTTTAAAGTATAAATAGAATATATTTTTACCATTTAATATAATTTAATTCATTATCATTAAATTTTCAATAAATTTATTGTTAAAATAATTTCAATCTTTTGCAATGTTTTAAACAAAAACTCATTTTTTCGACAACGTGGTTAATTTTAAATTAAATTTAAACACCTTATATGTCTTGAATTAGGAAAAATGGATTCCATATTTGGAATCATTAGGTTCCAATTATGTTAATAGAATACGTTTTATTATTGGGCATTATGAATAGTAACTACGGTAAATTTTATTTACCATAGTTAAAGGTAAATCAGGTAATTAAGGGTAAAAATAATATTATAAAATTACACTAACACTTGTATTTTTATCATTGGTTGATTATATTTCTCTCTAAAACATACTTGGGTAGAAATTTAATCTATTGGATCCCACTTGGAGGAGATTACGTGTCACACCCCGACCGCAGATACCCTTGTCTTACTCTTTTCTTGGTCTCGGTCTGAATTTTTAACGTTTATTTGTGTTGAAGGGTTTCGCGCCAGTGCGCGGTCATCGCATCGTTAGCGGTGACCGTGCGGTTGGCCCGGGTGACTACGTGTTCGCCCGACGTTTAAATTTGAGAATTTTATGTTGTCATTTTATTATTATTTTTTTTTCATTGTAAAGTTTATTTATTATTATTATTATAAAGTTTTATTAATATTATTATTATATATTTTTATTATTATGAAGATTAGGTTTTTATTCTTTTATTTAGTCTTCTATTATTATTATTTTGGTTATTATTACAATTATTATAAGGTTATTACAATTATTATTATTATTATTATTATTATTATTATTATTATTGATTATGTATATATATATATATATAGTTTTTTTTGTTTAACCCCCCTAACACTAAGCCTACCCAGCCGCCACTCTCCCCTCACCCCGCTCCTCTCTCTTCCCCGTTTTTCCCCCACCCGCGTCGTCCTCTCCTCTCTACACAGCCCGACGGTTTCCCTTCCCCTTCCCCTCCCCTTTGCCGGCACACCCACCTCCGTCCGGCGGATCTCCCCTGCACCCTCCTTCCGCCCCGCTTCACCCGCGAACCCCCGCGCCGCCGTCCCGGCTTCCCCGCGCCGCGCCTCCTCTTTCCTCTCAGCCGCACCCAGCCGCCGCCCGGCCTCCGGCCCTCCTCCTCTGGTCCATCCCTGCTCCCGACCAGCCCCTCCTGCTCGCTCCGGCGTCCGGCGGCCGCCCCTACATCACCCCATCACCGGCCAGCGGTTCCCGTCCACTCCGGCTGTCGCCCTCTGCCCGGCGACCTCCCTTCCGGCGCCTCCCCCGCTTCCCTCAAGCCGGCCTCCCCTCACCACCGGCGTCCCGGCCTCCCCGTCCAACCGGCCACGCCATCCCCCCCTGCTCCCCCGCTTTGCGCCGACCCCGACCGCCGCGCCCCTCTCGCAGCCATCTCGGCCTCCCGGCTCCGCCTCAGCCTCCTCGTAGCACCCGTCTCCCTCGCGCGACCCCGCCTCGCCCAGCCACCCTTCCCCAGCCTCTCCGCGCGCCCGCCGTCGCCCTCGCTGCCATCCGGCGTCCCCCCCCCCCCCTGCGCGCTCCCTTCCCCCCTGCGCTGTAAGTATGGTTTTCTCTTTTTTTTATTTTATTTTATTACGTTTTGTTCTTTTAATATTATTATTAATAATGTTATAAGATTAAAACTTTTATTATTATTATTATATTTATTATCATTTTAATTATTAGCATCTTATTATTATTATTATTATCATTATTGTTATAATTATTATTATTATTTAATTATCATATTATTATTATGTTAATATTCTTCTATTAATATTATTGTTGTATTACTATATTATTATTATTATTATTATTATTATTATTATTATTATTATACTATTATATTATAATTATGCTAAGTTATTATTATTATCATTATATTATTATTATTGTGATTATATTATTATTATATTATTATTATGTTGATATTATTCTATTATTAATATTTTTATTATATCATTATTGTTATTATTGTTATATTATTATTATACTTACTAAATTTTTATTCTTATATCATTCTTGTTATTAAAGTATGTTATTATTATTATATTATTATTATTATTAATATATTATTAAGATTAAGATTATTATTATTTTTATTATTTTCAAGTTAATATTATTAAGTTATTATTTTGTTATGATATTGTTATTATTATGGTTATGCTTATTATAATACTATTATTATTATTATTATTTTCACATTATTATTACTCTGGCATTTACTTGTGCTTTGTCAGGGGTTTTCTTCATCAATTTATATTTGTTTTTGGTAGGTTTAGGATTTTAGGACCCGCGCAGGGCGTTTCCGAGAGAGCGCCATCGCTGCGCCTTGGTTCCGAGGTTCTGCCGTCTCCGCGCCTCAGTTTCGAGAGTGTTGGACTTTATCACGTGGCTTCGGACACACGTCGTGTCATCGCGCCTTGGTTCCAAGGTCGTTTTACCGTCGCGCTTGGATCTTGAGGTAGGTCTCCCTATGCACTTGCCTCTAAATTAAGAATTTATTTATTCCTTGTCCTTTTATTAAATTTCAGTAAATTTAAAAAAAAATAATATTAAGTAGTTTTTATAGTGTGGTGATTTGCTGATAATGCAAACTGTTTAATTCTAGCATTTCATTAAAAGTGTTTTCTTGGTTTCAATTGTGGGATTTCATAGTAATGTCGCTAAATGGTTCTTCTTGAGTAACGAAAGACATGTTGAATTGGGTTTTGAAATGTTTTTGGCATGTGTAAATTAGTAAATGTATTGTTTATGGAAAATGGTGTTTTCTTATAACCTTGATTAGAGAAAACGTCGTGTGACCCTTTGAAATTGTTTTTGGAAACTTTACGTGTGGTTCTTGGTTGACGAAAGATGTTTTCCCTTGTTGTGTTATTAAAAATAATGCTTTCTGGGTTGTGAAAGTTGTTTATGTTCTTGTTTGAGCGTTTCCAAAAAGGGGGTTTTGCGAAATGATTAGGTAATTACATTTATGTTTCTAGAAAGGTATTTTTGGCGTGCGTGAGTTTTGAAATATTGTTTGGGTGTGGAAATGGTGGCTTTTGTGTGCAATATCTTGTTTGGCCTGCGATATGAGGAAGAAACATACTATGTGAATGTGAAACTTGTTTGAGCACACGGGGAGACCCTCGGTATCTAGGTGGGCGGACTAGAACTAGTGCGTTAGTGAGCCGGATGGGTGTCGTCCCTGTTTCACTTAGCTGGATTGACGATTGCAACACTAACTAAACATATGATATCTGAGGTTCGTGGCCTTCTAAGCCACGTGTTCTGAGGGTCGTGGCCTTCTAAGCCACGTTTTCTGAGGGTCGTGGCCTTCTAAGCCACGTTTCACCGAGACACGAGGTTCTAGGGTCCCATGCGAGCTAGATGAACCTTAGGGGATTTACCCATAGTGCTCTACCATCTCTGGCGTGGTGCCTTCCGTCGGCATATGGGGGACCACTTAGGTGTGAGTGTGTGTGTGTGTGTGAGTATGTGTGTGTGTGTGAGTGTGTGAGTGTGTGTGTGTGTGCCCATGGTTATTGCTGATAACTTCTGGTTTATTTTTACTTGCACTTGGTTTTCCTTGCCTGTTTACCTTTACTTGCACTTGTTTTCCCTGCTTGTTGCTTTCAGTCATATTTCACAACCTATACTGTTAGACTTTGGGAAAAATGTTTTTCAAATGAAAATGCTTTATTCTCTTTGGGTTAGATTTGAAAATGTAATACTTTGCTTTTCAGAATGAGTTTAAAACTAATGAAATGGAACTAAATTTCGAAAAGGAATAAGGGAAATGTATCGTGTTTGATTTTCAAGTAAAGCATTGTGAAAACTTACTTTTATACATTATAGTTCAAACCTGGATTATGTAGATTCTTTATTTACTGGCGGTGCATTGAGATTTGTTGTGGGGCTCACCTACTGAGTACTTTTGTGCTCACGCCTATCTTTCACCTTTTCAGTTGCAGGTTCCTTTTGTTCAGGTTCTCCTGCTTGAGTCTCTCTGTGTGGGAGCGACGTTGGTTGTAGTTGGGTGGTGACCCGCGAGGTCACGTGGAGGTATGTCGTGGTGTAGTTTTGTTTGTGTCTTTAGTGTTTGTTTGTTTGTTTAGTTTATATTCGTTCTTTTGATCCTGTTTTTAGTTTGGGCTAAAATCGTTCCCAACGATTGAAATTTTAATGCCCGGCACTCGCTGCCATCCCGGGGGGATCGGGAACGCCCCTCGGGACTTGCCGCGGACTGGCTCGGGTGACCGGTTCAGGGTCGACCCGGGCTGGTTCGTGACAAAATGGTATCAGAGGTGGTTCTTGTTATTTGGGTTGTCCGGTAGAAGGAGATTAGGACTGTCGGAACTCGAGGGGTAGGTACGGGAAGAGCGTCGTGAACTCTTGCTCGCACTGATCCTCGAGTTACCAGGGGTAGTTCGGTAATTGTGTCCTTGTCTTTCCTGGTTTGTCTTGGATTGAGAGATGATAATGGAGGCAAGCCGACGTTACATCGTAATTTCACATGGAGTAGTGACCCATGTGGAGTCCGAGTACGTGGTTTGAATTCCTCCTAGTGGTCGACGCTGACTTGGGACATGGCCCACTACCATGTCGCCAGGTTGAGTGTGACTACTAGTCCCTCATTTCTGTGATTGATGCAAATTTGGATGTTGTTTCCGTTATGGTCTGTGTGAGTGCGTAGTTGGAAATGAAAAAGGGTTTTTGAAAATTTGACTGGTTTCTTTTGAAGGACTTTAAATGTATAAAATGGGTTTTGAAACTGAAATCCCTTGATTTGAAAATCTGTTGTTTGCTTGGAATTGGTTAAGAATGATTTGGGGTGAAACCTCGGTTCCTCTTCATGAACGTTTGCACATGTGTGAGAATGCATTCAAAGTGTATGTTGGTGCGAGTATGAATGGAAAGTGGATAAAGACATGTGCAACGGGTCGTGGGAGTACCTGGGTGTGTACTTGAAATTTAACGCTTGACTTTGTTTTCTAAATTGGTTTTAAAGGGGAAATGGTTTTTGGAAAGTTTTTGGTTTGAAAGTGGATTGGTTTTTGGAAAGTGATCTTGAGAAAGGGTGGTTTTGAAATCAAAAATAAAAAGGGAATTTTAAAGAGGAGATTTTGTTTTGGGTTGTGTTGTATTTGTTTGGTCCTTGTGTTGACTGTTTTTGATGAAGGCACTTTTATTGATGTTGCTTCGGTTTGATGTTGGTTTTGGCCTTGTGTTCTATATGTCGCTCAAGAAAATGCCGCCCAGAAAGGTCTCTAAGGATTCGGATATGTCATGCCCAGTTTTTAGTCCTCCTCAGACTCCGCCTATTCTCCATGGCGATCAGGGTCCGTTAGAGGCCGTGAAATGGCTCGAGGAAGTGGAGCGTGTCTTTAGAATGTTGGGAACTCCCGATAATGTTAAGGTTCGTGCAATTATGGAGTTTTTTGAGGGTCCAGCTCTGGACCAATGGAAGAGGGTTACCCCATCATCAATGCAAGGTGAAATGACGTGGGATGTCTTCAGAGTCGTTTTCATCCAATGGTTTGTACCTGAGGAAGTGAAGCTGGAGAAAAAGGGAGAGCTTGTGAATATTCAACAAGGTCAACGGACGGTGAAGACGTATGTTGACCATTTCAAGGAACTGATTCCCTTTTTTCCAGAGGTAGCGTCGCATGAGCTCATGAATGTCTCTCTTTTCTCTGGGGGTCTTCATCCAGAGATCAAGAAGCGAGTCCTCCCTTATAAAGACCTTTGTTTCGAGAAGCTGGTGGAGGAAGCTTTCTTGGCTGAGTTGGTTTCCGGTGTGCGGGTGGTTAGTACTTCAGCATCCACAGTAGTTCGTAAGAGTTCCTCCTCGGGTGTGGAAAATATGCTAGAGATACCTGTTCCTAACGAGTTATCCCCTTTGGTCCCAGCTTCCAGTTCATCAGATCGTTCGATGGTATGCTTTCAGTGTGGTCGTTTCGGGCATTTAAAGCCGTCTTGTCGCAACCCTCCGAAGACGTGTCATCGATGCGGTTGTCTAGGTCATCCGGAGAAGTTTTGCAGGAAGCGTCGCTTGAAGAGGACGCTGTGATGGGAGAATGTCAGTACCTGACTATGAGGCAGAAGATGCTTCAGCCATCAGAGCCCCGACCACAGGTCTTGGGGTGAAGCTCACGCACAGTCAGGAGTTCCCAGGGTTGTGAAGCCTTGGTCCCGGTTCTGTTTTCCGTATTGATGGTGGAACCATTAGAAACCTCTTTCATACTTGTTTTCCCGCTACAAAAGTTTCAACAGCGTTGTAAATGCATTATTTCTCTATAAAGTGACAATGGACTTGTTCTATGGTAAATCTAAGTGGACTTGTCGTGTGAATGTAATATTCTAAATCATGTGTCCTTCTTAAAAGTGTGTTTGACTCTCGTGTGGGTTGAACTCGTTTTAGTTATGTTGTCGGATGTGGTTATGTTTTGTGGACTTCGGTGGATCATGTCTCCAATTTGATGTTGGTTAAATTTTTTCCATGGGTTTTCCCCCTAGTGTTGAAGGTCGTTGACTTTGGTCGAGGGTTCAACGTTTCGGCGAAGGTGTTGTTTTTCACTCGTGCCATAAGAGTTGGTTCAAACCGGTTGGGAGTTCCCGCGTCGACCCCCCCTTTTTTTCCCCTAGGGTTATCTATTTAGATGGTCAACCTTTCTGCACTAGTTAAGTTCTTGTGGTGGGGAGAACCCCTTCGTGTTCTCCCCTCAATCTCGGGCCCCGGTTTTCTCTTGAATCGGTCGGGTGTGACCTGTGCTGAGTAAAGTCATCCCCGAGATTCTCAATTCTCCCTGGTACCTTTAGTTCCGTTGGGGCATGGACTTAAATCTTGATCGACTTTTGGCCTGGTGACTTTCTGGGGGCAGAAAGTGTCTGTGGTGGGGAGAATTGTCACACCCCGACCGCAGATACCCTTATCTTACTCTTTTCTTGGTCTCGGTCTGAATTTTTAACGTTTATTTGTGTTGAAGGGTTTCGCGCCATTGCGCGGTCATCGCATCGTTAGCGGTGACCGTGCGGTTGGCCCGGGTGACTACGTGTTCGCCCGACGTTTAAATTTGAGAATTTTATGTTGTCATTTTATTATAATTATTATTATTATTTTTTTCATTGTAAAGTTTATTTATTATTATTATTATAAAGTTTTATTAATATTATTATTATAAATTTTTATTATTATGAAGATTAGGTTTCTATTCTTTTATTAATCTTCTATTATTATTATTTTGGTTATTATTACAATTATTATAAGGTTATTACAATTATTATTATTATTATTATTATTATTATTGATTATGTATATATATATATATAGTTTTTTTTGTTTAACCCCCCTAACCCTAAGCCTACCCAGCCGCCACTCTCCCCTCACCCCGCTCCTCTCTCTTCCCCGTTTTTCCCCCACCCGCGTCGTCGTCTCCTCTCTACACAGCCCGACGGTTTCTCTTCCCCTTCCCCTCCCCTTTTCCGGCACACCCACCTCCGTCCGGCGGATCTCCCCTGCACCCTCCTTCCGCCCCGCTTCACCCGCGAACCCCCGCGCCGCCGTCCCGGCTTCCCCGCGCCGCGCCTCCTCCTTCCTCTCAGCCGCACCCAGCCGCCGCCCGGCCTCCGGCCCTCCTCCTCTGGTCCGTCCCTGCTCACGACCATCCCCTCCTTCTCGCTCCGGCGTCCGGCGGCCGCCCCTACATCACCCCGTCACCGGCCAGCGGTTCCCGTCCCCTCCGGCCGTCACCCTCTGCCCGGCGACCTCCCTTCCGGCGCCTCCCCTGCTTCCCTCGAGCCGGCCTCCCCTCACCACCGGCGTCCCGGCCTCCCCGTCCAACCAGCCACGCCGTCCCCCCCTGCTCCCCCGTCTTTCGCCGACCCCGACCGCCGCGCCCCTCTCGCAGCCGTCCCGGCCTCCCGGCTCCGCCTCGGCCTCCTCGTAGCACCCGTCTCCCTCGCGCGACCCCGCCTCGCCCAGCCACCCTTCCCCAGCCTCTTCGCGCGCCCGACGTCGCCCTCGCTGCCGTCCGGCGTCCCCCCCCCCCCCCTGCGCGCTCCCTTCCCCCTGCGCTGTAAGTATGGTTTTCTCTTTTTTCTATTTTATTTTATTACGTTTTCTTCTTTTAATATTATTATTAATAATGTTATAAGATTAATACTTTTATTATTATTATTATATTTATTATCATTTTAATTATTAACATCTTATTATTATTATTATTATCATTATTGTTATAATTATTATTATTATTTAATTATCATATTATTATTAAGTTAATATTCTTCTATTAATATTATTGTTGTATTACTATATTATTATTATTATTATTATTATTATTATTATACTATTATATTATAATTATGCTAAGTTATTATTATTATCATTATATTATTATTATTGTGATTATATTATTATTATATTATTATTATGTTGATATTATTCTATTATTATTATTTTTATTATATCATTATTGTTATTATTGTTATATTATTATTATACTTACTAAATTATTATTCTTATATCATTCTTGTTATTAAAGTATGTTATTATTATTATTATATTATTATTAATATATTATTAAGATTAAGATTATTATTATTTTTATTATTTTCAAGTTAATATTATTAAGTTATTATTTTGTTATGATATTGTTATTATTATGGTTATGCTTATTATAATACTATTATTATTATTATTATTTTCACATTATTATTACTCTGGCATTTACTTGTGCTTTGTGAGGGGTTTTCTTCATCAATTTATATTTGTTTTTGGTAGGTTTAGGATTTTAGGACCCGCGCAGGGCGTTTCCGAGAGAGCGCCATCGCTGCGCCTTGGTTCCGAGGTTCTGCCGTCTCTGCGCCTCAGTTTCGAGAGTGTTGGACTTTATCACGTGGCTTCGGACACACGTCGTGTCATCGCGCTTTGGTTCCAAGGTCGTTTTACCGTCGTGCTTGGATCTTGAGGTAGGTCTCCCTATGCACTTGCCTCTAAATTAAGAATTTATTTATTCCTTGTCCTTTTATTAAATTTCAGTAAATTTTAAAAAAATAATATTAAGTAGTTTTTATAGTGTGGTGATTTGCTGATAATGCAAACTGTTTAATTCTAGCATTTCATTAAAAGTGTTTTCTTGGTTTCAATTGTGGGATTTCATAGTAATGTCGCTAAATGGTTCTTCCTGAGTAACGAAAGACATGTTGAATTGGGTTTTGAAATGTTTTTGGCATGTGTAAATTATTAAATGTACTGTTTATGGAAAATGGTGTTTTCTTATAACCTTGATTAGAGAAAACATTGTGTGACCCTTTGAAATTGTTTTTGGAAACTTTACGTGTGGTTCTTGGTTGACGAAAGATGTTTTCCCTTGTTGTGTTATTAAAAATAATGCTTTCTGGGTTGTGAAAGTTGTTTATGTTCTTGTTTGAGCGTTTCCAAAAAGGTGTTTTTGCGAAATGATTAGGTAATTACATTTATGTTTCTAGAAAGGTATTTTTGGCGTGCGTGAGTTTTGAAATATTGTTTGGGTGTGGAAATGGTGACTTTTGTGTGCAATATCTTGTTTGTCCTGCGATATGAGGAAGAAACATACTATGTGAATGTGAAACTTGTTTGAGCACACGGGGAGACCCTGGGTATCTAGGTGGGTGGACTAGAACTAGTGCGCTAGTGAGCCGGATGGGTGTCGTCCCTGTTTCACTTAGCTGGATTGACGATTGCAACACTAACTAAACATATGATATCTGAGGGTTGTGGCCTTCTAAGCCACATGTTCTGAGGGTCGTGGCCTTCTAAGCCACATTTTCTGAGGGTCGTGGCCTTCTAGGCCACGTTTCACCGAGACACGAGGTTCTAGGGTCCCACGCGAGCTAGATGAACCTTAGGGGATTTACCCATAGTGCTCTACCATCTCTGGCGTGGTGCCTTCCGTCGGCATATGGGGGACCACTTAGGTGTGAGTGTGTGTGTGTGTGTGAGTATGTGTGTGTGTGTGTGAGTGTGTGAGTGTGTGTGTGTGTGCCCATGGTTATTGCTGATAAATTCTGGTTTATTTTTACTTGCACTTTGTTTTCCTTGCCTTTTTACCTTTACTTGCACTTGTTTTCCCTACTTTTTGCTTTCAGTAATATTTCACAGCCTATACTGTTAGACTTTGGGAAAAATGGTTTTCAAATGAAAATGCTTTATTCTCTTTGGGTTAGATTTGATAATGTAATACTTTGCTTTTCAGAATGAGTTTAAAACTAATGAAATGGAACTAACTTTCGAAAAGGAATAAGGGAAATGTCTCATGTTTGATTTTCAAGTAAAGCATTGTGAAAACTTACTTTTATACATTATAGTTCAAACCTGGATTATGTAGATTCTTTATTTACTGGCGGTGCATTGGGATTTGTTGTGGGGCTCACCTACTGAGTACTTTTGTGCTCACGCCTATCTTTCACCTTTTCAGTTGCAGGTTCCTTTTGTTCAGGTTCTCCTGCTTGAGTCGCTCAGTGTGGGAGCGACGTTGGTTGTAGTTGGGTGGTGACCAGCGAGGTCACATGGAGGTATGTCGTGGTGTAGTTTTGTTTGTGTCTTTAGTGTTTGTTTGTTTGTTTAGTTTATATTCGTTCTTTTGATCCTGTTTTTAGTTTGGGCTAAAATCGTTCCCAACGATTGAAATTTTAATGCCCGACACTCGTTGCCATCCCGGGGGGATCGGGAACGCCCCTCAGGACTTGCCGCGGACCGGCTCGGGTGACCGGTTCAGGGTCGACCCGGGCTGGTTCGTGACATTACGACCTTAATTTATTTATTTTTAATGAAAAGTGAAATATATCTCACTCAAACTTTATTAATTAAATTATTTTTAATATAAGGTTGTACAAAATATATATTATATTATAAATATTAATTTTGAAGATAAATTTTTTTATTAATCATGGTAATTTATTTGTAATTTTTATGAAATATATAATTACCTTAATAGCTTATACATTAATGATTCCGAAATTATTTATTTATTGAAAAATAAATAATATAGTTTTTATTAAAATAATTATACCCATCAAAAGGATCAGAAACATGAGAAAACCACATTGGTCAATTATATATATACCCTAATCATCCAAGGGTTGACTTGTGGACCATTTTTTATAAAAGTGATTATAACATTTTTATTATTATATTTTAAATGATGTCAAAGTTGTCACCTCCATAATTTAATGAATATAACAATTTAAATGTTCTGATTTTAAGATGATAAATTAGATTAAAATATTATAATGAATTATATTAAATTTATATTCATCATATTATTTTATTTTTTATTTTTATGCAACAAATAAGAATATTATATATTTATACACAAATGTTGTAGTAATTCTCTTATTAAGAGAAATATCAAAAAAATTGTTTTAAATTTATTAAAATAAATATTATATGAACTAACTAATGTGCTCTAGGAATTTTCCTGATGAATAAGACATTTTAGTAATCTATTAAATAATTTTCTTAGAATATATATTCTTTTTGTATTTTCTTAAAATTCAAATAATATAATTGTATCAAAATTGACACCGTTGATATTTTATAAAATTAGTATATAATTAAATTATTTAAAAATCACAAAAATATTTAAAAATTACAAATTAAAAATTTATATGTTCTAAAATTTAATAAATTTTCTAATTATTGACAATTACCAACACATAATTAAGCATTCATAACCATTTAAAAATTAAAATATTATTACCACAAATAAAATCAAATAGATTAAATAAGGATAAATCAAAATGATATGGATTAAAATAAATTCCAAACATGACTAAATTTTATTTTTTAATGTTATTACCACCCTATCTCATCTCATATTATATGTTTAGTCATTTTGGAGGTTTTTAGGTGGGGTTCGATTTTATTATAAATTAATATTTTTGAGGATTCCAAAAGTACCCCTCTCCTCTCGAATATAAGGGCACCTCCTTCCCTATCCTCTTCACTCCATTTTGAGCCTTCAAGCTCGGCCAAACCCTACCAATTATTCTTCTAAACCTCTCTAGTTACATTTTATAGGTCTGGTATTATAAATAGACCAACTCTAGTTCCATATGAGGAAGTTTAAAGGAGGCACTTCGAGGAAGAGGTAATATCTTCTAGCGATTCATTCAAATTTATTTCTTCTTCTACTTCATATTAATTAGTTTTTTCATTATAAATTAATAACATCAGTATAACTAATATACTTATATGTTATTATAAATATGAAACAACCCTATTTCACTATCTATCCATCCTACTAAAAATGAAATCACCGCACGTGTGTACGTATGGAACACAGTCTCCACACTGTGGTGTAATCTGTTTTTCCACCACCACATTACTTGGATGGGTATAATGGTATAAATAATAAATATATGTGATTATTATAACATGATACTACTCATTAGATATTATATCATCCACTCCAATTACATTCAATAATTATGGGTATGATATCGTCGCTCGTGCGTACGTACGGATTGTCGTCTCCACGATGCGATTAGATTCATTCTTCATGTTAACCATTCAAGAATGATTATAAAGTATATAAAATGAATTATACTAAGATATATGAAATAATAATGCTAATTGATATATATATATATATATGTCATCTGCTTACTTCTATTCAAGTCAATAAGGAAAGGAAAACAGTGTTCATGCGTACGTACAGCCTACCGTCTCCATGACCTGTGTATTTGATTTCATTTACCAATATTTTATATATTTATATATATAAATTGAACATATATGTGATATATAAATCCTTTTTTACATTATGGAAGTAATTAAATCATGATATATGTAGTAATATCAATAAAAACAAGTCCAAATACGTACAATAAATGAGATGATTATTACCCAAAACGTTGCTTCAACTTGGAATTGACAAATGAACGGATAATATAAAGTCATAAGTGAATCATATATGATAACATAAAAATGAATATGAATCTTGAATAATTCAATGACATTATTTAAATCATTATACATGATTTTCATACACGTACAAGAGAAATTGGACCTAAGGTAAGGGATAATTATTCCAATCTCGTTCTTATGAGAGATTGTTTATTTGTAAGTATTTACTGGGGTTATATTTATCATCCATGTCCATGCCTTCTAAAACTATTTTCATATAATGTTTACTAGTCTTAAATGTATGTTTAAAGTCATTTTTACCCTTTTTTGACTTTTACCACATGGTATGGAGGGAATCTATCTTTAATTTACAATACGAGGTACTTTTTGACTTTTTCGAAAAAAGTACGTGGATAATTTTTTTTTAACATATATGGCATGAAGGGATTTTTTACAGTCTCATAACTCGTTATTTCCATGAATCTTCATATACATTATTTCAAGATTATTTTCAAAAAAATCTTTTTCGTTTAAAATTGCAAGGCATTTTGATAAAAGAAAAAGATTTTGAAGAAGAAAGGATATTTTCTTCAATAATTCATTTCAAATGTTTTATCAAAACTATTTTCCATCTAAGATGAAATTATTTAATATGTTTATGTTTCAAGTATAATGTCTATATTATTTATATGGTTTCATTTTTCTTATGATGAAATGATATCCATGTATTCTATATGGATTATGTTATGATGGGATGATGTTTATGAACCCCATTTTATTCATTGGGTTATACTGAATGATTTATGATTATTTTGGGGCACACGAAATAATTATTTCATTATGTGATGGATGGGACATATAACTCCCTCCAATTCATTGGGTAAATATTTATATCTCATGATATAGACATGGCTAGAACGACAAGTTAATCCGGTTCAGAAATATATGGCTGGAACGACAAGTAAACCCAGTTTAGTAATGGACATTGACCACTATGATGGTCTTGGCAGCAATGCCTTGGAAAATATGGAAATAATAACATGTTCTTAATGGATTCCACAATTACATGTTTTATTCCCATGCTATTTTATCATGATTAATGTTCCTTTGTGATATATTCCTTACATACTTCCATGACTTATTTCACGACACAAGATTTTGATGATTAAACTTTTTGTTCATGTTTTTAAGTTCAAATGTATTTGTTTTTTTATTTTGTCCATACTTAACCTTACTGAGAATTTTTTCTCACCATTTATATGTTTTCTTTTCATTGGGATTTAAATAAATGTTTTAGGTAATAAAAAAATGGGAAGATATTGATGGGAGATGTTGAAGATCCTTCACCATGATTAGAAGATTACGTTCTGAGTTTCCAAAGACACTAAACTATTACGGTCCATGGGTGTCTATTTTTGTTATGTATTAGGTAATCTAGAAAAGTAATGTAGTGTCCATGTACATCAAACTTTGGTCTCCATAGTTGGTATTAGAGAAAAGGTTTTGTTAACTTTTGGAAACTAGGATGCGAAAACATTAGGGAGATACCTAGAGATATTTCTACGGTATGTCTAGGGATGCCCGTAAGGTTAAGTATAAGTATATGTTAGAATCCTAGAATTATGATAACAATCATGAAAAACTAAGGATCAAAACTAATATTTTAGAGATTGAAAGTACTCCTCCTTGATTATGTTGTTTTCCTAGTATGAATTTTTCCTCTCACACTATTCTTTTTGGGTTTTAGACGATGGCTGGAACCAGAAGGAACCGTATTGATAAATGTAATGGAAAATGGAATGATTGTTCTCATGAACAAACCAATGTTATGGTTGATAGAGTTAAATATATTATTTCTATACTTACACAAGCTATGAATCACTCTGGACTTCCAAATGAGGAGAGAAGGGAACAATATTCTATTGAGTCCTTTATGAGGAAACATCTACCTTCTTTAAGTGGGTCTTCTGATCCACTTCTTATTGAATAATGGATCAGTACCATTGACAAAAAAAATTCCCATAGTTATCTATTCGAAACATGAAAAAATTCATTCCGATGGTTTACCATTTAGAAGGTGAAGCAGACCAGTTGTAGACTCTAGTTAAGAATACGAGGCCCCAAGAAGAAATTTAATCCATGAAATGGGATGAGTTCAAGAACCTATTTTTAAATATGTAGTTTCCTCGTATTCTTTGAATGAATATAGAAAAGGAGTTCCTTGAGGTTAATCAAATGGATGATAAATATGTTGGTATATATGATGTGAATTTTACAAGTCTTGCAAGGTATGCATCTAGATTTATTATCCAACCTGAAATTAAAGTTAATCGATTCTTCAGTGGCTTAAAACCAAGTCTTCGAAAGGAATTAGCTATAAGATACTTTAGTAGTTATTAAGAGATTTTGCATTGTGATATCAAGGTAGAACAGGAAGTTGGTGTTACATATCCATCTCATGGTTTTTACAAGAAACAAAAGATGGAGTTCAAGGAAATATTTCAAAACTACGGTGAAAAGAAGACAAATGTTTCGTTATGCTCACAGTTTTAAAAGAATCATGGTGGAGATTGTATTAAAGGGACTAGAAAATGTTTTACATGTGGAAAAGAAGGTCATTGAGAAGATGAGTGATGAAGTAATGGGAAGAAGTTAGCTAATGATGTGAATGGTGAAAAGACTATAGAGAATGCACCACCAACACTTCAGTGCTACAAGTGCAGGGAACTGGGTTATTATGTTAACCAATGCCCTAATCCAATGGTTAATGATGATTGACATCAACAGCCTCTTAATACAATGGAAAAAGGGAATTCACATGTAATCAATATTGGAAATGTCGAATATGAAAATAATGTGATGGAATGATTAAGTATTAATGTATTGGGATTATAAAATAGTGTTGTAGAATCTCATTTTTAGTATCGTGGAATATTGGAATATCTATGTATTGGTTTATTGTGGTTTTCAATAATTTTATGGTACGGGTAACCATGAAAAGCGACTGAAATATTTTTTGGAAGCACCTAATTTGTGTATAATGAAGGGATAATGATATAATGAAATGTTTGATACTATTAGTGAGCTAATGGATGATATAAGGATAAAGTGATATCATGGTTTGAGTATATAGAAATTTTGGTATTTTGGTATGTGGAAGGAGTTAACTTTTGAAAACATTTATGTTTCCACAATGATTCTATGGTAATTAATGTTTCAAAAGAATACATGATTAAGGAATTTACATGTTTGTAATGTGACCAACAAGACATATCTTATGATATATGGGGGGATAAATCATGGTATTCAATGCTTGGTAGATGACCTTTCTAGTAATCATTTTCTTCATACTATGAGATTGTACAGAAGTATTTTCGATAAGAATAAAGGGTTGAATTCATTATGTCGGGCATCAGATAGTATTGTTTAAGGATAAAACTTTTTTTATAGAAGTTTAAAATAGTATAGTTTTAGAAAAAGGATAACCTGTAGGACGGGCAACAACCCGTCATGTCGGACAAGGATGCGGGAATCGAACACACAACTGAAGTGCAACATGCCTTTATCGACTACCACTAGACTGAAAGAAGTACCTGGTTAGTAGAAATTAATTTTAGTTTATTATGTGGTATGATAGATGAACTATAAGTTTATTTTTTGAATCATATACAGTTAATCTCATCATAGATGGACTTATGTATATTTAATAATTTGTGCTAACCTTTTTGTCATAAAGACAGATAGAATGACCTGTCATTCAATCGCATGATCTATCAACACATCAAGAATGAAAAATTGAACTTAATTTCATTAAATAAGAAATGAATTAGAAATTTTTCATGGAATGACCAATGATGATATTATACTAAAATCATGGAAAAATTCATCCTTATAAAAAAAATCATCAATTTAGGGAAATGATCTTGAAAACCAAAAATGTTGTAACAGTAACCTCATATCTGATGAATCAAATGGAACCTTAGTTCATCAAAAATTTATTACTTTGTGATTGTTGGATTTTTCATAGCCATGTGCTCTACCACTCTCTGTATGAACATTATGGTCAGATTTCCCTTCCAAATCCATGTTTTCACCTTTGTTCTCCTATGTGGAAACCTAGTGATGAGATAATTTGGGTAACCGTTACATTTCATACTTTAGTTTTTAAAATTATGTTTTAGTATTACTTTTTATGATGTGGGTATCTATGTATGATATTTTCAAGTAGTAAATGATTTATAACACTAAAGAATTTTGAGGGAGAAATTAATTTTTAGTTGGGTAGAATGTAACACCCTGAGATTTTATGAGAAATAATATTTTTAATTTATTTCATGTCTTGTGTTGTACGCTACACTAAGATTATCTTGAAATATTCACAAAATTGTATTATCTTGTAGTATACGCAACACTATTCTTGGATTGTGTTGCACGCAAGTGTGATCTTCCTCAATAGCATTTGTTGTACGCAATACCGAGTTTTACTAAACAACGATATTTTGTTATAATATTTTTAGTGAACTAGCAGTTATGAATTATACTGACAAAATTTTGATTTTTATAATATTATAATTCATCTTACACATTTTCAATAACATGGTATGAGAACAAAATCAATTTTTTGTATAAAGGAAGTATTTTTCAAAAAAAAATGCAGTTTTGCTGCCTTTTGATGGCGCACCCATTTTCAATTTAATTTTTGACAAGTTTATAAGTTCAATTTGAAAAAATAAACTAATTATTTTGATTCAGGATATAAAAATTTATTTTTGATAACTTGTTTAAAATTTTAGGATAACATTCATATTTTGATGAATCGTAAAAATACACTAAATTTTGCTTAAAAGAAACTTTTTTCATCGAGATAATTTATATGCTTAAATTATAATATTTAATGGTTTTAATGTATAAATGGAATAATTTTTTACCATTTAATATAATTTATGTCGTTATGATTAATTTTAAAATGAATTCATAGGTAAAATCATTTCAATCTTTTGCAATATTTTAAACAAAAACACGTTTTTTTACAACAGGATTAATTTTAAATTTAATTTTTGTAACTTCTGTGTCTTGAATTTGGAATAATGGATTCCATATTTTGAATCAGTAGATTAAAATTATGGTAATATGCTACTTTTTTTGGGTATTGATTATATTTCTCTATATAACATAACTGAGTTGAAATGAAATCTATTGGAACCCACTTGGTTAACATTAAGATCATTAATTTATTTTATTTAAAGGAAAGTGAAATATGTCTCTCTCAAACATTATTAATTAAATTATTTTTAATATAAGGTTATACAAAATATAAATTCTATTATAAATACTAATTGGAAAGATAAATTATATTTATTCATTATGGTAATTTATTTGTAATTTTTAATAAATATATAATTACCATAATAGATTATACATTAATGATGCAGAAATTATTTACTTAGTGAAAAATCAATAATATAGTTTTTATTAAAATAATAATACCCATCTAAAGGATTAGAAACATGACCAAACGTTATTGGTCCAGTATATATATAGCCTAATCATCCAAGGGACTACTTGTGGACCATTTTTAGCCTTATAAAATAGATTATGGAATTTATATCATTATATTTTAAATGATGTCAAAGTTGTCACCTTCCTAATTTAATAAATATTACAATTTAGATGTTGTGATTTTAAGATAATAAATTCGATTAAATGTATTCATATAAAAGATATTAGATTTATATTTATTATTTTATATTATTTTTAATTTTTAATTTTTATGCAATAAATAATTATATTAAATAATTATACAATAATGTTGTAGTAATTATCTTGTTAAAAGAAATATCAAAAAAATAGTTTTAAAAATATTAAAATAAATATTATATGAACTAATTAATGTTCTCCAAAAAATTTATAGATGATTAAGGTATTTTAATAATCTATTAAATATTTTGGTTTTAATATATCTTCTTTGTGGATTTAATTTAAATTAAAATAAAATAATAGTGTCAAAATTGACACTATTGATATTTTATAAAAATAACATATTATTAAAATATTTAAAAATAAAAAACATTTAAAAATTACAAATTAAAATTAATGTGGTCAAAAATTGAATAATTTATATAATTATGGAAAATTCACAACACATAAGAAAGCATTCATAAATATTTAATATTTAGAATATTATTACCATATATAAAATCAAATAGATTAAATAAGGATAAATCAAAATGATATGGTTTAAAATAAATTCCAAACATGTATAAATTTTATTAGTTGATGAGATTACCACCCTATATCATCTAATATTATAATTTGTCTCATTTTTTTGTTTTTATATAGGGTTGGGTTTTATTATAAATTAAAATTTTGGAGGTTTCCAAAAGTGTCCCTCTCCTCTCCAATATAAAGGTACCTCCTTCCCTCTCCTCTTTACTCAATTTTGAGCCTTCAAAATCATCCAAAACCTAAAATTTTCCACTTCTCAACCTATCTTGCTAAATTATAGAGGTATTTTATCTTCAAAAGACCCACTCTAATTCCCTAAGAGGAAGTTTAAATGAGGCACTTTGAGGAAGAGGTTATATCTTATATCGATTCTTTCAAATTTATTTCCACTTCTACTTCCTCTTATTTAGTTGTTTCATAATAAAGTACTAATATCAGTATCACTCATAAACATATATTTATTTATAAATATTAATCAAACCTATTTCACCTTCTATCCATCATACAAAAAACGAAATCACTGCGCGTTCGTACATACAGAATACCGTCTCCACACCATGGTGTAAACTGTATTTACACCACCACCTTACTTGGATGGGTATAATGGTGGAAAAAGTCACTATATATTATTATTATAACATGATAATAATCATGATATATTATATCATTCGCTCGAATTCCATTCAATAATTATGGGAATGATATCATCGCTCGTGCGTATGTATGGATTACCGTCTCCATGACGCATGTTAACCCTTCAAAAATGATTATAAAGTATATATAACAAATAATAATGCTACTAGAATTATGTATAAATATATATATTTCAACTAAATACTTCCATTCTAGTCAATAAAGAATGGAAAACAGTGTTCATGCATATGTACGACCTACCTTCTCCATGAATTGTGCATTTCATTTCATTTATCTATCTTATATATATATATATATACTAAATATATATATATGATATATATAAGTATTGTTTTACATTCTGGAAGTAAGTAAATCATGATATATGTAATAATATCAAGAAAAGCAAGTCCAAACATGTACGATAAATGAAACGATTATTACCCAAAACGTTGCTTCAATGTGGAATTGACAAATGATCAGGTAATATAAAGTCGTAAGTGAATCATATATGATTTCATAAAAATGAATATGATTCTTGAATAATTCAATGAAATTATTTAAATCATTATACAGAAGTTACAGACACGTACAGAAGAAATTGGACCTAAGGTAAAAGATAATTATTCCAATCTCGTTCTTATCTGAGATTGTTTATTCGTAAATATTTACTGGGGTTATATTTATCATCTATGTCCATGTCTTCTAAAACTGTTTTCATAAATTTTTTAATATTCTCTCATGTATGTCTAAAGTCATTATTATCCTTTTTTGACATTTACCACATGGTATGGAAGGTATCTTTCTTTTATTTACCATACGAGGTACATTTTGACTTTTCTATAAAAAGTACGAGGAAAATGTTATTTAACTTATATGGCATGATTGGATTTTTTTTACAGTTTCATAACGCCTAATTTCCATTAATCTTCCTCTACACGATTTCATGATTATTTTCAACAAAATCTTTTTCTTTTAAAATTTCAAGGCATTTTGATAAAATAAAATTATTTTTAAGAAGAAAGGATATTTTCTCAAAAATTCATTTCAAGTGTTTTATCAAAACTATTTTCTATCTAAGATGACTTTATTAAATATGATTATATTTCAAGTAAAATGTCTTGATTATTTACATGGTTTAATTTTTCTTATGATGAAATTATATCCATTTATTCTATATGGATTATATTATGATGGGATGATGTTTATGAAACCAATTTTATTTATTGGTTTATGGGGAATGATTTATGTTTATTTTGTGGCACACGAAAGATTTATTTCATTTTGAGATGGGTGGTACCTATATCTCCCTTGAATCCATTGTGTATATATTTTTATCTCATGAGATTTACATGGCTGGAATGGAAAGTGAATCTTGTTCATTAATATAGGGTTGGAACAGCAAGTAATCCATGTTCAGTAATGGTCTTTGTCCACTATGATGGTCTTGGCAGCAATGTCTTGGCTACTATGGAAATCATAACATGTTCATAATGGTTTCCACAATTACATGTTTTATTACCATGCTATTTTATCATGATTAATGTTCTTTTGTGATCTTTTCCTTACATACATCTGTGACTTACTTCACGACACATGATTTTGATGTATAAACTTTATTTTCATGTTTTTAATTTCAATTGTTTATGTTTTTTTTATTTTCTCCATACTTACCCTTACTGAGCATTTTAGATCACCCTTTATATGTTTTCTTTTCCCTAGGATTTAAAGGAAGGTTTTAGGTATGAAAACAAAAGGGGAAGATCTTTATGGGTGATGTTGAAGATCTTTTGTGATCTTTGGGTATCTTTTGTTGTTATATTGAATTTATGGTCAACGACCAAGGACACACACTCATACACCTAAGGTATGTATATATATAATATATATGTCCTCCAAGTACATATTCCCTCATGGCATGTCGAATACATGCATTAGATTATGGATATTTGTATATATATATAGGTATATGTGTGCGAGTGCGGGATGATTTCGAGTGGTCGCTGCCCTTTTTGTCATGTTCCAAAGTGTTTGACATGACCCGGTTTTTCCTTGAGGTTGGTGAATCCACATCTTCCTTTTTTAAAATAAGTCCACTTAAGGCTTTCATGTTTTAATCAATTATTTTACTAGATTAGTATCTTTGAAAAATAATTGGCCAACTTGCTATAGTGTTTTCATGTTTTTTTGGGCTTGTTAAAAGTAGTTTGTTACATTATATTCTAGTTTGTGTAATTTTTCTGATTTGTTAATATAATTTTTAACGAACTCTTTGATTTTGTATGGTATGACTATTAATCTATCATGTTGATTTAAGTGTTTTGGAAAACATGGGTTTTAATGCATTCAATAAGGTTTTACCATTTGGTTCGAAAAATGTTTTGGTGTTTAATGCTGTTTTGAAAATGGTTGATAAATGTTTATTGTTTTGGCATGTTTTGGTAAATGTGTTCTTTGGTAAATGCATGTTTTCATGAAAGGATATTGGAATTTTTGGGTCTGTCTGCCCAGGTTTGTAAAAAAATGATGTGTATTACTGTTTTGGAAACATTCATAAATGTTTCGGTAAATGGTTGATGAGTTAAAGCTAAAATATTGTTTGGAATTTTCGATTGGTTGTTTTAAAAAGTTTTGATGTGTGTGAATTGTATAAATACCGTTTGGAATCTTTGAAACTGTGTGTTTGGAAAACCCTCTTTGGTTAGTCCCTTTGCCTCGTCTGTCGATCATGTGACATTAGGGTCCTCGACATGAGCCTCCATTTGAGAATATTTATTTTAAGGCATTGGACTAACCTTAAGGTGGTCGGGTGGTGTCGGATTTTGTCACGTGCATGATTATATATATATATATATATGTGGCCAATTATTTGAATGCTTGGAACACCTCATTGTGAACATATCACTGAAACTTAGCATAAAAATTGGGTTTACAGAGAATGATTTATGCACTAGTTTAGATTACGTAGTGGATATTGGCCCATAGTACGGACTTTTCTCTTCTAGGGTATTAGGCCCCCCGGTTAGGCCATGTAGGGAAACATAGGGTGTTAGGGCATTATGACGTCATGGAGTAGGGAATGTCTTAAGGATGAGTCACTTGTTTGATACATTCTAGTCTTCCTGCGAGTTCCTAGGTTTTTCGTGATCCCTTGGTACGAGCACTATTAGTACCATTTCCCTTACTGTGTATAGAATCCGACCCTTGAACTTGGTTTTGGTGTTTTCTTGGAAATGTTTTGTATGGTTGGTTGGTTTTAAAAATATCTTCAAAGTAGCTATTTTGGAAAAGTTTGTGTGAATCGCTCTTTAGTTTTCTTTTACTTGTTTTGAATTATAAGGGCAATGGAATTGTGATTGTTAGTTTTCAAAATAAAACATTTATATGAAAACCTTATTTTTATAAATGTACTTCAAACTGGTATTATTGGGATGTTTTCTAATTGGAATATGCTTGGATTATGGGGTTCAGTTTTGGCTTTCCTACTGAGCATCTCGGTGCTCACGCCTGCTATACCTTTCTAGTTGAAAGTTTATTTTCTCTTTCAGGTTCCTAATTCAGCTACTCAATATTAGATCAGGATTGGTTTTGAGTCAGTGGTGACTTAAGAGGTCACAAGGAGGTATGTACAGTTCATTTTTCATTTTGCTGCTTGTTTTATTTGCTTATAATTAGTTTTTTTTATCTATTTTTCTTTTGTTAGTGGGAAAAATCATTCCCAAGGGGTAATTGTTGATGTCAAACACTAGTTTCCAAACCGTGGGGATCGGGAATGCCCCTCGGGCCATGTCGTGGGCCGGCTCGGGTGACCGGTTATGGGTCGACCTGGGATTGTTCGTGACATCCACAGTGTGGTGTAATTTGTTATTAAACACTATTTTGTTTGGAAGGTTATAATGATGATTATTATAGATATAAATAAAGAATATAAAATTATAATGATTTATTATAATTAATATATTATCCAATTCCATACCATTTAACCATCATGTTAATGATATCCTCACTCGTGTGTTAGTACAACCTACACTCTCCATGATGCAGTGATATTCATTTTATACGTTAACTATTTAAGAATGATTATAGAATTTATATTTTGAGTAAAAATAATAATTATGAACGCAATTTCATTATAAATATGAAAAAAATATCCTATCCATAACAAACATTACTTACACAAGAAATTAGAAATGGGAAAATGAAGCAATTAACCCCTTAAAGAATGGTAATACTGAAATTTTATTTGCAAAGAGGTAAAAGAGGATCATATATGATATCATAAATATGGAAATGTTCCTAGTATAATTTAATAACATGTTTTAACCATTATAAAGGAGACTAAATCACCCTCTACTAAATAAAATTATATGTTAAGGGTTAATTTCACAATCTCTTTATTATCTGAAATTGTTTTTACACAAGTGTCTACTGGGAAAATCTAATCATCCATGTCAATGTTTCATTAAACATTTTTCAAAAATTGATCAACATTTATTAAAAGATATTTTTACCCATGTTTGTGTTTTTATAAAATATTTTGAATAGAATCATTCCATCACTTTCTAAATGATGTACGTTATGATCTTTCCAAAAAATTAAGGAATGAATGTTTTTTAACTTATACGGTGCGAGCAGATATTTTCATTCCATGGGCAGTAAAAAGGGTTAAATTTTTTATCAAAATATACCAGATTTTTGGATATATTGATTAATGGGAGTCATTTATTCAAAACATTAAGGGGGATGAAGAGGTCACAAATATGGAATGAATGGAATTTAAAGAACTCTTCCTTGAAAAATACTTTCCTCATGATCTATGAGTGGATATGGAATGGAAATTTCTGAGTTTGAGAAAAAAGAGGATGAGAATATTGGAATGTATGAGGCTAATTTCTTGAGGTTACTAAGACATGTTGTAGACTACATACTTAACCGAATCAAGTAATATTGATCGATTATTCTATGGGTTAAAACCATTTCTTTGAAGGGAATTGGTCACCGAATAATTTTTATTGTATGATGATATAGTCCCATGTGCTATGAAGATAGAAAAAAAAAATTCTTATGAATTTTTTAATGGCCCAGACCCTCATGATCCATCCCTTTTCCAAATTCTAATATCCTAAGGGGTCGCGCCTCATTCGGTGCGACCGATCGGCATGTTCGATCAGTGCGACCACTCAGCACAACGAATCAAAACGACTGATCAGTGCGGCCTATCGGTGCGACCGATCAGCATGACTGACCGATTGGTGCGACCGATCGGTGTTACCCAGCCTTGTCAGGTTTTCCTTCTAGATTTTTTCCCGTTACGCCTCTTTTAGGCATTTTTACCCTTTTAAGGTGTTTCAAGGCCGTTTTTAACCTATAATTAATATCTAAAAATCTTGAGAAAGCTCCCTATTAGATAACAATTAATTTAGTCATGTGTAACCACCCAACCACGTGGTAGAACCATGATCCGACTTCCAAGGCGTTCAAATTCCTTATCCCATAAAATTGGGTATTACAACTTTTTATCACGCTAGAAATGCTTCATCACCTGCTTGGCTAGTCTCCTCCTTTTCCTTGTGCGTTCGAAGTCCTTTCTTTTCTGAGGCATGTGGTGCACCTATGTAGGAGCCATGTGAGTCGTGCTTCCCCTGTTTTGGTGCGTGGAGAAAAACATAGATCATTGATCAACCAAGTAGGGATTTTCTCCTTTGTCTCTCAATTCTGTGTATCATGCGGGGTGGGCATGATTTTGCTTCTGTGGAAACTGATGAAACCGAATTTAACAAAGATAATGAACGAAATTTTAAAGGATTAAGGGGGGTTGTGAACGATGTTATTTTGTAATCTTTATGTTGTTATGTGTTGTGAATTGTGCGGGCCTATGCTCATAAAAAATCATGGCCATTGGTGGTCTTTCTTTGTACACTAATTAACCTCGGTGTTCCTGGATTTTTAAATAACCGTAACATGGAATTGGTTAATTACGTATACTCAGTTGAATAAATTGAAAGCACCAGGATCAACCCTTTTATTTTATAACCCTGGTTAAAGAACAGTGGAATTGAAAAAATTGAGTGTGTTAAATCTTTTAAATATGAAAATACCTGCATGGGCTTGCCTTGTGTTGGTGGTAGTGGTTTGGTTGTTTCTTTCACGGGCTATTTTCTGTGGTGATACGGGTGGGGATGGGATCCCCTGTTGTTTTACATTTGTTGGTTATAAATTTAAGGATGTGTGGTTACTTGGCTTATATCATGAATTGGGTTAGAATCCCCTGTTGTTGAGAGACCATTGGCTCTTGGATTTTGGGGACATGGGGCTGTGTCTTGGGGTTTTCTTTGGTTCCCGTACTTCGAGGGATATCACTTATCACTTTTTTTTGTGACTTGCAAGGGAACCAGGTGTGAATGCTTAAATTTTTGTTTGGTCGTTTCTTTCCTTTTGGCTTGTGTTTATGACTATTAGTTTCCCAGTAGTGAAGAATTCACCCTAATGGTGTCACTTGAACATGAAAACCAGAATGGTTGAGTTGGGAAATTGATTCCGGGGATGAGTTGTGACTTGGTTGTGAGTGTCGTGACTTCTTTTGTTATTGAATAGAAATAAGGGTGTTTGTTCTTAGTTTTGGAATCCCTAGGTTGGGATGAGTGTTTTTACCTATACATATATCTTTAGCTTTTATGTTTCTTATTCATGCCTCACACAAGTTGATCACTTAGTGCCAAACACCACATTTCATGGGGAGGGTGTTTTTTCCAACACTCCTCTGAGTGGATGGTTATTAGCTCCTTTTCTTCTCCCTTTCCGGAATAGCCCACGACTCATTGGGTAGGTTGTGATGTCCTTATATCCATTATTAGCCCAAGAATCTTCGGGCATGGTAGTTGTGGTGGTTGGACCAGGTGTTTATGGGAAGTTTGTTTCCCTAGTATCTTCGGGATGAGGCCTAGGTGTCTTCGGGCGTGACGGTAGCTTTCTGGCCCAGGTGTCTTCGGGCGTGGTAGTGGTTGTTCCAGCATAGGTGTTTGCGAGCATGGTTACATGAGGTGGTTGTGGCCCAGGAGTCTGTGGGCGGGGATTGACAGTGGGACTACGGTGAGGTTCTGGCCCAGGTGTGTGCGGGAGGGTGTGGCAGTGGGACTACGGTGAGAATAGAAGGATTGGTTCGATGCGTAGGATGTCTTCAATAACCAGTGGGAAAGTGGTGCAGGCTACCCAAATATCGATGTGCTATTACAATATGTTACTTGACTTGTGTTATTTTTGGAGTGTGCCTTGGTGAGGTTTGGGTGGATAGCTTTTCCTTGTTGGGTGTTTGGTTATCTCTTTTTCCACTGGGAGTTAGAATATCTCTTCACTTGTGCATGAGAGTATTTCGTTTTCCCTACTGAGTGTACTTTTATGCTCACCCTACGTATATAAAATTGTTTTCAGGTTTCCAGGAAGACTTCAGGGATCGTGGGGGACCGTACTAGCACATACCTTGGGGCAGTTTCTGTTGTCGTTTTCCTTTTCTAGGTACTTTACCTTTGGAGTTTTTATAGCTTGTATTATTTACTATTGAACATGCATATGGGAATGGGTTACTTTTGGATTTGCCTTTACTTTCATATTCGGTATTATTGGGGCTGCTATCTTATCTCTCGTTCCTATAAAAATAAAAAGGGTAATTCCTTCTATTTTGTGTGAGATTCTATACCCTTGGAATTGGTTACCACTCCGGGGCCTATTGAAGGCGAGTTTTGGGGGACATGATCTCTTATTCAACTTAAAGAAGGAAGGGCTTTGCAATCTGCTGACCCTTCCCTCCTTTTGGTGAAGGCAGGTCATGACAAAATGGTATCAGAGGCATGTTTTGAGAGATAGGATGGACTCTGGAGTTAGGCATAATGAGTATTTCATGGGATGGTAGGGCGAAAGTGTTGGGTGACCATGGTGCGTGAAATATTCTAGGGAAGACCGGCTAGGAAATGAGATTTTAGGGCCCCCGTGATCCGATGCAAGGACTCTGGACCTACTAAACGACCAAGTGAGGCTACACTGATTGTAGGGTAGAGACCCTAGGAAAGGTACATGCATCATAATGACTTGTTTTCTCATGTTTCTGGGTGTTTTGGGGATTCAAAAGTAAATAAAGCAGTCAAATAAAATGTAAGAACAATATTATACACTACTCGGGCTTAGGTATTCCTTGTTTACTTGCAGCTATGGCACCAGGGAGGCGACCACTGGTAGTGCGGGCGATCGAGGCCCAGGAGGTTGACTCGGATGACCAAAGGAGGAATGACCGAGAGGAGGAGTATGATCAGTGTAAAAAGACGCTTCATGCTTTCTAGTGGCAGACCCTCGAGAAGTATGAGGGAAGCACCTCAGACATGGAGACGGAGAGCTAGCTATAGGAGATGGTGATAGCTTTTGGCTTGATCTGAGCTTCGGCAGAGTACTGGGTTCTTTTGGCCATGAGCCAGATGTGGGGAGCAGCACGTCAATGGTGGACACTCTATCTGTGGGAGAAGAGGGAGGTTGAGGTGACATGGGATGACTTTGAGAGGGAGTTCCGGGCAGAATTTCTCTCTTCTACGATGAAATCTATGAAGAGGAAGGAGCTACTCTCCCTCCAGCAGGGGAGTATGTCAGTGATAGATTTGGGGATCAAGTTCAAGGATCTCCCCCGCTTTGCTCTGGACCTTTTTCCGGATGAGGAGTCTTGGGAGAGATGTTTGGAGGAGGCGCTCTGACCTTCCCTCCAGTACGATGTTACTCCCTTCACCCTACCGACATACCTAGAGGTGCAGAAGAAGGATGAAGTGGTGAAGAGGATCTACACGCTTGGAGGTGTATCATGAGAGGGGATTCAGCTAGGCCCATCAAAGGGAAAGGCCATCCGCACCAGACCTCTAGCATCGGGACCCTCTAAGTTCCGACCAGCAGGGAGCAGGACTCAGCAGTTCCAATTCTGATACCCTGGCCCTCACCCTTTCCCTTCAGGCCCAGGGCTGAGATGCTTCATCTGCGAGAGAAACGGGCACCTTCGGAACCAGTGCCCAAATAGAGTGCAGTACGACAGCAGTGGGCAGGCCCAACACCCACCTTAGCATCAGCAGCTTCCAGCTAGGCCCTTTTAGCAGTAGCAGCAGGGGCAGTGAGCTCCCGCTCCTTCGAGGGCAGATGTTGTAGGAGGAGGCCGCCCCCAGGTCACTCTTCAGGGACCCCAACCAGGGCGTGGTCGGGGAGGTATCCAACAGCTGAGTGGTAGAGGAGTGAGGTGTGGGCAATTACACACCGCAGAGGCAGCGGCTCCAGCAGGACTGGAGGTCGTTTGAGGTACGATCAGTTTGTTCGGTACCCTTTCTTACACCTTTTTCAATACAGGAGTTTCACACTCCTTTGTTACACCCAGTCTGGCCCGTGCTTTGGGTATAGATGCCAAGAGACATCCAGTGCCCCTGGTCTTGAGCACACCAGTCAGAGGTCAGACCAACTTGTTATATGTTTGTCGAGGATGAAGACTGATGATAAGGCCACATCAGTCAGTCAGGGATCTCCTACAGTTGCAGACACAGCCATACAATGTCATCTTAAGCATTGACTGGTTGTTCTCTGTGTGCATTTTCATTGACTGCTTCTGAGGAAGGGTCATGTTTTCAGACTTCAGTGGCTGACGTGTGACTTTCATCGGCAAAAAGGGTTACCAGGGGAGCAGCAAGTGAGGGGAACCCCTCCTCTCATTACTAGCTGAGCTATCAGTGGAGTCAGCAGATGCAGAGATGGTTGAGGTACCAGGGATCTTCAGTGATTTTATGGACGTCTTCCTTGGGGAGGTGACGACTCTACCCCCTCGACGTGATGTCGAGTTTGGGATAGACTTGTAGCCCGGTGCTCATCCGATTTCGATGGCTCCCTACCGGATGGCGCAGATGGAGCTACAGAATTTGAGGATTCAGATTGATGATATGATGACGAGGGTTTATGTTCGACCAATTACATCACCGTGGGGTTCCTCAGTCTTGTTTTAAAATAACTAATATGGTGGTCTAAGGCAGTGTATAGACTACAGGAGACTGAATCAGGTGATGGTCAAGAATTGTTACCCTCTTCCGAGGATAAATGATCTTTTCGACCAGCTGAAGGGGGCAGGATGGTTCTCTAAGATCGACCTGTGGTCTGGATATCATCAGTTGAGGGTGAAGGAGGGCAACATCCCGAATACGGCCTTCAGGTTCAGATATGGGCACTTTGAGTTTGTGGTCATGTCGTTCGACATTACAAATTCTCCAGCTGTATTCATGGGGCTTATGAACGCCATCTTCCGGGAGTATCTGGATCGGTTCGTATTACTGTTCATCGATGACATCCTGGTCTATTCAAGATCAGAGGAACATCACACTGAGCACCTGAGGACGGTTCTGGAGGTCCTCCAACAGCACCAACTCTTTGGGAAGTTGTCGAAGTGCAATTTTTGGACCTGAGAAGTGTACTTCCTTGGTCACATAGTGTCTGAGTAGGGAGTAGCGTTAGACCCATTGAAGGTTGATGCGGTTGTTTCTTGGGAAGCACCCAAGAACGTGGTAGAGGTCCGTAGTTTCCTTGATGTGGCAGGTTACTATCAGAGGTTCGTACCCAACTTCTCCCGAGTTGAAGCACCTTTGATAGCCTTGACAAAGAAGGATTGAGATTTCATGTCGGGCGAGCAATGTGGGGCAGCCTTCAGCTATCTCAAGGAGATGTTGGTTAGTGCCCCAGTGCTGGGATTACCAGAAGAAGCGGCAACATATGAGGTTTTCTGTGATGCTTCAGGGTAGGGCCTCAGATGTGTGTTGACTCAGCAACAGTGGGTGATCTCCTATGGGTCTAGGAATTTACATCCTCATGAGCGTAAATATGCCACTGATGATCTGGATCTTGTGGCAGTCGTGTTCGCACTAAATTTTTGGCGGCACTACCTCATCGGGGAGTGCTTCGTGGTCTTCACCGATCACAAGAGCCTGAAGTATGTCTTCTCCCAGTGGGACCTGAACTTATGTTAGTGAAGGTGGATGGAGTTTCTTCAGGACTACGATTTCAATATTTCCTACACCACAGGAAAAGGAAACGTGGTGGCTGATGCCTTGAGCAGGAAGTCACATAGGGATGTGGTCCGAGAGTCGGCAGATGCTTGGAAGGTGATGGAGGAGTTGGCTGCCCTGCACCTGGATGCGAGGATGGATGGCGGTATGGGTTGCCTGTATCAGATGACAGTACAGTCTTCTCTGTTATGTCAGGTGGAGGAGTCCCAGTGGGGAGACCCAGAGAGTGAAGTGAGGCATGACTGGGTTAGCCAAGGCAGTGCTCCGGAAGGGTGGATAGAAGATGATCAAAACCAGAAGCTATTCTGAGGGAAGTTGTTCATTCCGGAGGTGATGCGTGAGATAGTCCTTGGTGAGTTCCAAATATCACCCCTGGAGGTGCACCCATGAGTTTCCAAGATGTGCCAGAGCCTGAGGAGACAGTTTTGGTGTCTCGGGGAAAAGCGGGCAGTGGCAGAGTTTGTGGCCAAGTGCCCAGTGTGTTAGCAGGTGAAGGCTGAACACCATTTCCCAGGTAGTTTTTTGTAACCTTTACATGTCCCCAAGTGGAAGTGGGATGACATGTCGATGTATTTAGTCATGGGGTTACCCAAGGTTCAAGGAGGGTGTGACGCCATCTGGGTAGTGGTGGACCGGTTGAGGAAATCGGCTTACTTTCTTGCGATCAAGTAGTCGAGTGTAGTGGACGCTCTAGCACAGAGGTATGTGGACGAGGTGGTGCGGTTGCATGGGGTTCCAAGATACATTGTCTTGGATAGGGATGCATGATTTACCTCATGAGTCTAGATGGGTTTGCATCATGCTTTTTTCACCCAGCTGTGCCTCAGCACTACCTTCCACTCCCGGAAAGATGGGCAGACAGAGCCCACCATCCAGACGTTGGAGGACATACTGCGGGCATGTATTCTAAAATTTGGGGGATCGTGGGCATGCCACTTGCCTCAAGTAGAGTTCTCCTACAATAACATCCATCACTCTACCATTGGCGTGGCTCCGTTCTAAGCCTTGTATGGGAGGCCATGTCGCTCGCCTGTGTGCTGGACTGAGGTTGGGGAAGCAAGTGCCTGTAACGACCTGAAATTTTAAATAAATATTGTTTCTTAATTTTATGTGTTATTTTTATACTCAAGAAAAATGTTTCATTTGGTAACATGAGTATAATTAAAATGAGACTGTTGGGTTTTGATTGTTATTTAAACATTGGTCAATATGAACGCTGGAAACTAAACGTTTTGACTATTGTCTCTAAAATACAAGCAATCTTGGTTAATTAATATAGAAAGAATATTCGATGGCCTCACCCAGTAGTCTTGGACCGATCGAAGCCCATCTAACAGAACTTGGGAAGGAGGTAGCAACACTGGGCTTTGCTCTGGACCAAACCCAAGATGAACTTTATCGTATAAAGCTAGAACGGGATCGCATTTGCGAGAAGTTCAAACTGATAGAAATTACTACTATTACGATGTTGGCCGAGCCTCCCTCAGATTCTCTCACCATAGCACACCTTACACTCAGGTCCTATGCTGATGTGATAAGGGGCTATGTAAGGAGACCGTAACTGTCTTGTGTAATCCTTTGTTTTAAATAAAAATTTGGATTTCTTTTATGAATTTTCAAATGACTAGATAAATATAGTATGCATATTTTTGATGAATTTTAGAAAAAGGATATTTTAAATATGTTTATGTAAACCCTAAATAATTAAAATGTGTAATGATTTTCAAAAAATGGTCTTCTACAATTATGTTCAGTACAAAATTTAGAGCTTAATAAGATCAACTTGATTTTTGATGAATAGTAAATTATGAATAGTGATTTTATGATTAGGATTAATAATGTGTCCAAATGGATTAGTAATCTCACTTAAAGAAAGTATTAAAATAAGCTAGGCACTTTGATTAAGTAATGTGATTCAATAAAATGGTTAAATAACGGTTTCATAAATTATTATTCAAGTATTAGTTTTTTCGGATGAATAGTGTTTTTTAATTAAAATTTTAATTAAAAATATTTAGAAAATTATTTTTATAAAATGGACTTCATTTTTGAACTCATAGCATCGATATTATGTTAAGGTAATTTTTGGGGATTTTTCTGAAAAAAATAAATTTTCGATGAATAGTGTTTTTATTTAAAAATTAAATTAAAAATAGTTAGAAAATTATTTTTATAAAATGGATTACATTTTTGAAATCAGAGCATTGATATTTGGTTAAAGTGAAAATTTGGGATTATTCTGAGAAAGTTTAATTTTCGATGAATAGTGAAAATATAGTTTTTAAGTTACGGGTGTTTAATGACATCATTAAATGATGTATTATGTATATATTCAATATGGTCGAATTATGAATAGTAAGATAAGGTATGAGGTTTCCCAAGTGGCCAATACCATGGGCAAATACCATGGGCAAGCCCATGGTTTTGCCAAAACCACTAATGAGGTGTCCCTTGGCCATTAATGCCTTGTCCCCTCACTTTCCCTATAAATACCCACCCTTTCCTCCTTTAGTTTTCACTCCCAACTCTCCCCCCAACGAAGTTATGGTCTCCTTACCTCCCAAGGAGTCCTCCCAAGGTGCCCCCAAGCCCTCAAGGTCCAAACCATTGAGTTTTAAGAGTTACATTTTAAGGTAAGGGATCCAACCTCTCTCTTTCATTTCAAGTAATCTCTTTTATGTCATTCCTTTTATGATCCATGTTCTTATGTTAGAGGATGTTATTTTATACTACTCTTACTGCCCTTTTCATGTTCATATAATGAGAGATCCCCTCTTACTCTCATTATTTCGTTTTATGATGTTTTAAGTGGCGCCGTTAGGCTGCCGAAATTTTTGTAACGGATTCTTTCTCCCTTCTCATTTTTCAAGAACTATTATCATGTAAAGTATTTCAAGTTTCTTTTTATTATGTTGGGGTATGATCTCTAAATTTATCATACTGATATTTTATGATCATATGATGAGAGACCCCATTTGATCTCTTCAATTCAGTATTTTTAAGTTTTGAGTGGTGCTGTTAGGCTGTCGAATTTTTAAGTGGTTCTTCACCCTTCTCGTTTTGAAGTTCTACTTTCATGTCAATTCTTTCAAGTTCCTTTTTGTTATGTTGGGGTATGATATCTATATCTATCATACTGGACTCTTATGTCTATATGATGAGAGACCCCATTTGATCTCTTCAATTCAGTATTTTGATGTTTTAAGTGGCGTCGTTAGGCTGCCGAATTTTTAGGGGATTCTTTCACCCTTCTCATTCTTTTCAAAGTTTCACTTTCATGTCAAGTCTTTCAAGTTCCTTTTTAATTATGTTGGGGCATTATCTCTATATCTATAATACTGAACTCTTATGTTAACATGATTAGAGACCCTATTTGATCTTTTCAAATCATTTTCTTTGAAGTTTAAGTAACACCGTTAGGCTGCCGAACTTTCATAAGAGAAATCTAATTTTTGTCTTCCTTCCATGTTTTTAATTTCAAATGATATGTCCTTGAAATTTTATTACCATGATCATGTATCCTTCTTATTCTGTCCATCTACTGTTTTATGGGTCATTTATGAATGTTTGACCCATTTTCCCTCTCTTTTTAATGTCTTCTAAAACCTCGTAACATAGCTGTTATGCTGCAGAATTTCCGTCTCAAAATGTCTCTCTTTTTTTCTAAAGTTCTTTTATATTATTAAGTGAATACTCAAAGCTCTTTCTTCTAAAGGGGTATTCACATATATACCAAAATGTTCTATTTTAAATTCTGGGATTTACATACATGAGACCCACCTTCCTTTTCTATGGGTTTTAAAGTGACGTAAAGATCATGTCTTTAAAGCAGTTTTTAAAACGTTATGATTATGAAATGAAACCCATTTATTTTATGCTATATGGGTTATTTATGAAATGTATGATGATGATATATGTGGCTCACATGATAATAAAGGAAAATTTAAGGGTGCGCCCTGATATCGCTCCAATGCATTGGGTAATGATGTAACCACTAGAGATTACAATTTTCACGATAACTTGGTGAATAACCTTGGTAATTTTCAAATGACACCTTGGGGATGGACCTTGGTGATATGTTCATGATTGTCTATGTTAAATGATTTATCCACATCTTCAGGTTATGAAAAAGTTTTATTTTTATTATGATATGCCTCATGATTTCATTTTCATGCCTAAAAGTTCTTTTCATGACTTTATGGATGTATCTCAAGTTCATATGTAAAATGTTTCACTTGTTTCCCTTGCTGGGCCTTCTGCTCAGCCTTCCTTTTGATGTGTGTCCCCAGGTTATGAGATGTAGTAATGAGCCTAGGGTGAACATGAGGAGAAGACTTTCAAGTGTTTAAGAAGAATGTTTTTTTTTGTTTCATGTTTTATGTTCCTTATTTCCAAGACACTAAACCTTAAAGATCCTCATTTCCATGTAATGGAATGAAAGTTATGTTATAAAAATACGGTATGCTATAGTTGGTATCAAAGGATGGTTTAGTTATTTGTGGAAATTAGGATATGAAAAACTCTAGGTAGAACCCTATAGAAAAGTTTAAATATATGAAATCTTCCTGGTATTTTGGTGAGTATTGAGTAAGGGGTTGCCAAGAAAATACATCCATGTCTGGATACGAGCAGGTAGAGGTGGCTCTGGCACAGATGTACATAGGGGTAAAACCCGAAAACACCGCTTTGAGCTAGACTCGAATGGGAACTGGTACACGACAACGGGCCTTGCTGCACTCTTGGTTACGACACTCCTGGGGGATATGCTTTGGTAAATTCATAAGCTTGGTATGAACCATTGTTAGAGGAACAAAGATAAAATAAAATAGAGATTCACATAAGAATATATGATCATGGATAACCTAGACGGGAACCTAGGGGATCACAAGTTAGGGTATACTTTTCTTTTACAATCTATCCTTATATGCTTTAAGTTCCTTTTCATGATTATTGGTTAAGTATTTAAGCCTCTAATTATACTTTCTCGTCTTAGTTAATGGTGGGAAATAGAATAACGTGTCCCAACAACCAATGTGATAGGAAATGCGACAATTTCCGTATTAATATGACAGAGATGATTAGGGGATTAAAAGATTATTATTATTTTGGAATACGCTCACTATTTTGGGGACCCTATATGATCGAGGTAAATAGATTACTATAGTATTTTCATTGAGGAGTAAGGTTGACTTATATTTTGAAGAATTGATGAATTTAAGGTGGACTTATAGTAATTTAGGTTACTTATGGGAATGATTAACCTATCTTGGGTAAAATATGTTTAGGTTAGCTACTCTTGTTATAAGATGTTAGGAGTGCTTGATGTTGTCTGGAGATGAACAATGAAGTTGTTTTGGAAGACTATGTTATCAAATCCTTCTTGTATTTGGGTTTCAATCTTAGTTTGGTTTATTTTGAGGAATTTTAAGGACCGTTATTTATGGAATGGTATATGATGAACTTTGGGTAGTACCATGGAACTTTGAAGATTTAAAAGTAGTTTCCAATCCTATGGGATTATTTCTTTTTGAAGAGTTGTTTTACCTTAACCTTTCTGTTTTTGGGATAATGTTTAAAGATAGAAGAAATAGATAGTTAATATTTTGTGGATTATGTCATTCTCTAGAAGATGATTCTTGTGCTTTTATGAGACCAAGTGTTTTTGAATTCTCATCATTTTGAGAAAAGATTAGTGTTGGTATGGATTTATTAAAGGATGAAACTCTACTTGAAGGTAGGTATATTTTCTTATGTTTTTGTTCTATGTAGTAAATGAATTCCTCAAAATTATGAAAAGAAACGTAAAACAAAAATGTTGTTGGTTTACGTTTCCTACTAGGTAATCAAATACCTTTTACACACATCATAAGTTTGGGATTTTCTCATGGTTAACTTTCTCCTAATCAAGTTCTCTATTACTCTCCCTCAGAACTTGACCCTTTGTTTTCTCCTCCATGTCCATGTTTTCCTACATGGAATCCTAGTGTGGGTTAACTCGGGTAACCTTTGTACTTCCCTTTCTTTCTTTTAAAGTAATAGTTTTACTGACTCCTTTTCTGATGTGGGACTTTCAATGAAATTTCAAAACCCAATTTTAAAAATTGCGAGGACGCAATTTCTTAAGGGGGGAAGATTGTAACGACCTGAAATTTTAAATAAATATTGTTTCCTAATTTTATGTGTTATTTTTATACTCAACAAAAATGTTTCATTTGGTAACATGAGTATAATTAAAATGAGACTATTGGGTTTTGACTGTTATTTGACCATTGGTCAATATGACCGCTGGAAACTAAACGTTTTGACTATTGTCTCTAAAATACAATCAATCTTGGTTAATTAATATAGAAAGAAGATTCGATGGCCTCACCCAGTAGTCTTGGACCGATCGAAGTCCATCTAACTGAACTTGGGAAGGAGGTAGCACCACTGGGCTTTGCTCTGGACCAAACCCAAGCTGAACTTCATCGTATAAAGCTAGAACGGGATCGCATTCGCGAGAAGTTCAAACTGATAGAAATTACTACTCGTGCGATGTCGCCCGAGCCTCCCTCGGATTCTCTCACCATAGCACACCTTACACTTAGGTCCTATGCTGGTGTGATAAGGGGCTATGTAAGGAGACCGTAACTGTCTTGTGTAATCCTTTGTTTTAAATAAAAATTTCGATTTCTTTTATGAATTTTCAAATGACCGGATAAATATAGTATGCATATTTTTGATGAATTTTAGAAAAAGGATATTTTAAATATGTTTATGTAAACCCTAAATAATTAAAAATGTGTAATGATTTTCAAAAAATGGTCTTCTACAATTATGATCAGTACGAAATTTAGAGTCTAATAAGATCAACCTGATTTTTGATGAATAGTAAATTATGAATAGTGATTTTATGATTAGGATTAATAATGTGTCCAAATGGATTAGTAATCTCACTTAAAGAAATTATTAAAATAAGCTAGGCACTTTGATTAAGTAATGTGATTCAATAAAATGGTTAAATAACGGTTTCATAAATTATTATTCAAGTATTAGTATTTTCGGATGAATAGTGTTTTTTAATTAAAATTTTAATTAAAAATATTTAGAAAACTATTTTTATAAAATGGACTTCATTTTTGTACTCATAGCATCGATATTATGTTAAGGTAATTTTTGGGGATTTTTCTGAAAAAAATAAATTTTCGATGAATAGTGTTTTTATTTAAAAATTAAATTAAAAATAGTTAGAAAATTATTTTTATAAAATGGATTACATTTTTGAAATCAGAGCATTGATATTTCGTTAAAGTGAAAATTTGGGATTATTCTGAGAAAGTTGAATTATCGATGAATAGTGAAAATATAGTTTTTAAGTTACGGGTGTTTAATGACATCATTAAATGATGTATTATGTATATATTCAATATGTTCGAATTATGAATAGTAAGATAAGGTATGAGGTGTCCCAAGTGGCCAATAACATGGTCAAATACCATGGGCAAGCCCATGGTTTTTCCAAAACCACTAATGAGGTGTCCCTTGGCCATTAATGCCTTGTCCCCTCACTTTCCCTATAAATACCCACCCTTTCCTCCTTTATTTTTCACTCCCAACTCTCCCCCAACGAAGTTATGGTCTCCTTAACTCCCAAGGAGTCCTCCCAAGGTGCCCCCAAGCCCTCAAGGTCCAAACCTTTGAGTTTTAAGAGTTACATTTTAAGGTAAGGGATCCAACCTCTCTCTTTCATTTCAAGTAATCTCTTTTATGTCATTCCTTTTATGATCCATGTTCTTCTGTTAGAGGATGTTCTTTTATACTACTCTTACTGCCCTTTTCATGTTCATATAATGAGAGATCCCCTCTTACTCTCATTATTTCTTTTTCTGAAGTTTTAAGTGGCGCCGTTAGGCTGCCGAAATTTTTGTAACGGATTCTTTCTCCCTTCTCATTTTTCAAGATCTGTTATCATGTAAAGTATTTCAAGTTTCTTTTTATTATGTTGGGGTATGATCTCTAAATTTATCATACTGATATTTTATGATCATATGATGAGATACCCCATTTTATCTCTTCAATTCAGTATTTTTGAAGTTTTAAGTGGCGTCGTTAGGCTGCCGAATTTTTAAGTGGTTCTTCACCCTTCTCGTTTTGAAGTTCTACTTTCATGTCAATTCTTTCAAGTTCCTTTTTGTTATGTTGGGGTTGATCTCTATATCTATCATACTGTACTCTTATGTTTATATGATGAGAGACCCCATTTTATCTCTTCAATTCAGTATTTTATTGTTTTAAGTGGCGTCGTTAGGCTGCCGAATTTTTAGGGGATTCTTTCACCCTTCTCATTCTTTTCAAAGTTTCACTTTCAGGTCAAGTCTTTCAAGTTCCTTTTTAATTATGTTGGGGAATTATCTCTATATCTATCATGCTGAACTCTTATGTTCACATTATGAGAGACCCTATTTGATCTTTTCAAATCATTTTCTTTGAAGTTTAAGTAACGCCGTTTGGCTGCCGAACTTTCATAAGAGAAATCTAATTTTTGTCTTCCTTCCATGTTTTTCATTTCAAATGCTATGTCCTTGAAATTTCATTACCATGATCATGTATCCTTCTTATTCTGTCCATCTACTGTTTTATGGGTCATTTATGAATGTTTGACCCATTTTCCCTCTCTTTTTAATGTCTTCTAAAACCTCGTAACATAGTCGTTATGCTGCAGAATTTCCGTCTCAAAATGTCTCTCTTTTTTTTAAAGTTCTTTTATATTATTAAGTGAATACTCAAAGATATTTCTTCTAAAGGTGTATTCACATATATACCAAAATGTTCTATTTTAAATTCTGGGATTTACATACATGATACCCACCTTCCTTTTCTATGGGTTTTAAAGTGACGTAAAGATCATGTCTTTAAAGCAGTTTTTAAAACGTTATGATTATGAAGTGAAACCCATTTATTTTATGCTATATGGGTTATTTATGAAATGTATGATGTTGATATATGTGTCTCACATGATAATAAAGGCAAATTTAAGGGTGTGCCCTGATAGCGCTCCAATGCATTGGGTAATGATGTAACCACTAGAGATTACAATTTTCACGATACCTTGATGAATAACCTTGGTAATTTTCAAATGACACCTTGGGGATGGACCTTGGTGATATGTTCATGATTTTCTATGTTAAATGATGTAGCCACATCTTCAAGTTATGAAAATGTTTTATTTTTATTATGATATGCCTCATGATTTCATTTTCATGCCTTAAAGTTCTTTTCATGACTTTATTGATGTATCTCAAGTTCATATGTAAAATGTTTCACTTGTTTCCCTTGTTGGGCCTTCTGCTCACCCTTCCTTTTGATGTATGTCCCCAGGTTATGAGATGTAGTAATGATCCTAGGGTGAACATGAGGAGAAGACTTTAAAGTGTTTAAGAAGAATGTTTTTTTGTTTCATGTTTTATGTTTCTTGTTTCCAAGACACTAAACCTTAAAGATCCTCAGTTCCGTGTAATGGAATGAAAGTTATGTTATAAAAAGATGGGATGCTATAGTGCCCTTGGCCCATCGGTGGTGCAGAGCATGACGAGGAATGTGTAGCATATACTAGAGAGGATGAAGGTGGATCAGGACCTGTGGAAGTCATATGTGGATGATAAGAGAAGGCCCTTGGAGTTCGAGTTCGGGGACCACGTGTTCTTGAAGGTCTCCCCTCGGCATGGGTAGCGGAGGTTCGGTAGGGGAAGTAAGCTCTCTTCTAGGTTCGTCGGACCCTTCGAGGTGTTTCACCGGGTCGGTGAGGTGGCTTATCAGCTGGAGTTTCCACCTCAGCTACAAAGGGTGCACGATGTCTTCCATGTGTCTAAGTTCCGTCGGTATCTGCACAACAATTCGTACGTCCTCGACTAGGGAGATCTAGACATTGAAGATGATGCAACCATCGTGGAACGACTAGTGATGATCGAGGGTCATGAGGAGGAGGTGCTTTGTGGATGAAACATCCCTTTGGTTCGCATGTTATGGAGGCATGGTGGGCTTGAGGAGAGTACCTGGGAGAGGGAAGCACAGATGTGTGCCCAGTACCCAGAGTTTTTTTGAGTTTTATCCTGTTTTTTCAGTACTAGTTTTCTATGAAATTGTTTACCCTATTGACTATGGTATGTGAAGTTTCCTTTTTTTGTGAATGTGTGTGAAGTTTCCTAAAGTATGGGCAGGGTAGGACCTGATTCCTAGTAAGGGTGTATTATAGTGGATGCGCCTAAACCTGTGCGGGTGAGTCTGTGCTGCCCAAATCGGATAGTATCTTAACACGGAGGAAGGGAAACCCCAATCCCACCTGGACGGGTGGTTTAGTCTTTTGTTTTGCATGGTTGGACAGGGAAAGGAGCGGCAGAGAATCCATAGTTATTCAGGAGATAAGGTGTTCCTATGTCAAAGAGGTTCACTCTTAAGAGTTATCTTCCAGTGTGGTTGCTCGGACCCCCCTCTTTCCTTCGGGTCTTGTTCTGGATTCTTGAGAGCGAGAATAGTTTGAGAGGTATCTGATGTAATTTCCCATACCCTCATGATCCATCCCTTTGCCAAATTCTAGGATCCTAAGGGGCCGCACTTCGTTTGGGGTGACCAATCAGCACGACCGATCGGAGCAATGAATCGACGCGACCGATCGGTGTGACCGATCGGCGCAACCGACAGATTGGTGTTACCCAGCCTTGTCAGGTTTTCCTTCTGCAGTTTTTCCCGTAATGCCTCTTTTAGGCCTTTTGAACTTTTTTAAGGCGTTTCAAGGCCGTTTTGAACCCATAATTAATATAAAAAAATCCTGAGAAACCTCCCTATTAAATAATAATTAATCCAGTCGTGGGTAACCACCCAACTGTGTGGTAGAACCACGATACGACTTCCAAGGCGTTAAAATTCCTTATCATATAACGTTGGGTATTTCATCTTTTTATCACGCTAGAAAAATATTCTTCTCCCTCTTGGCTAGTCTCCTCCTTTTCCTTGTGCGTTCAAAGTATTTTCTTTCCTGAGTAAAGTTGTGCACCTATGCAGGATCCCTACGAGTCGTGCCTCCCCTGTTTTGGTGTGTGGAGAAAAACTTAGATCTTTGATCAACCAGGTAGGGATTTTCTCCTTCATCTCTCCTTTCTATGTATCATGCGGGGTGGGCATGCTTTTGATTCTGTGGAAACTGATCAAACCGAACTTACCGAAGATAATGAACGGGCTTTTAAAGGATGAAGGGGGGGGTGTGAACGATGTTCTATTGTACACTTTATTTTGTTATGTGTTGTGAATTTTACGGGCCTATTCTCACTAATAATCATGGCCGTTGGTGGTATTTCTTAGTGCACTAATGAACCTCGGTGTTCATGGATGTTTAAATAACTGTAACATGGAATCGGTTAATTACGTATACTCGGTTGAATAAATTGAAAGCACCAGGATCAACCCTTTTATGTGATAACCCCAGTTAAATCATAGTGGAATTGAAACCATAGAGTGTGTTAAATCTTTTAAATCTGAAAATACCTTCATGGTCCTTCCTTGTGTTGGTGTTAGTGGTTTGGTTGTTTCTTTCACGGGCCGCTTTCTGTGGTGATATGGGTGGGGATGGGATCCCTTGTTGTTGTACTTTCGTTGGTTGTGAATTTGAGAATGTGTGGTTACTCCTCTTAAATAATGAATTGGGGTGGAATCCTCTATTGTTGAGAGATCGTTGGCTCCTAGAGTTTGGGGACATGGGGCTATGTCTTGGGGTTTTCTTTGGTTCCAGTACTTCGAGGGGTCTCACTTGTCCTTTTATTGTTGTGACTTTCAAGGGAACCGGGTGTGAATCCCTAAATTGTTGTTTGATTGTTTCTTTCCTTTTGGCTTGTGGTTATGCCTGTTAGTTTCCTAGTAGTGAAGAATTCACCCTAATGGGATCACTTAAACATGAAAACAAGAATGGTTGAGTTGGGAAATTGATTCTGAGAATGAGTTGTGACTTGGTCGCGAGTGTCGTGACTCCTTTTGTGATTGAATATTCACAAGGGTGTTTGTGCATAGGTTTTGGGACCTCTAGGTTGGGATGAGTGTTTTTTACCTATACATATATCTGTATATTTTATGTTTCTTATTCGCGCCTCATCCATGTTGAGCACTTAGTGCCGAACACCCCATTTCATGGGGAGGGTGTTTCTTCCAACACTTCTCTAAGGGGCTGGTTATTAGCTCATTTTATGCTCCCTTTCCCGAATATCCAAAGAAACTTCAGCCGGACTTTGATGGATTGAAGTCCATTATTAGCCCAAGAATCTTCAGGCAGGGTAGTTGTGGTGGTTGGCCCAGGTGTTTACGGGCAGGTTGTTTCCCAAGTATCTTTGGGATGAGGCCCAGGTGTCTTCAGTCATGACGGTAGATTTCTGGCCCAGGTGTCTTTGGGAGTGGAAGTGGTTGTTCTGGCCTAGGTGTTTGCGGGCATGGTTATGTGAGGTGGTTGTTGCCCAAGTGTCTGCGAGTGGGTTTGGTAGTGGTACTATGGTGAGAATGGTGGGATTGGTTCGATGCGTAGGATGTCTTCAATAACCAGTGGGAAAGCAGCGCGGGGTACCCAAATATCGATGTGCTATTACTATATGTTACTTGACTTGCGTTATTTGGAGAGCATGACTTGGTGAGGTTTGGGTGGATGGATTTCCTCGTTGGTTGTTTGGTTATCTCTTTTTCCATGGGGCATTAGAATGTCTCTTCACTTGTGCACGAGAGTCTTTGGTTTTCCCTAATGAGTGTACTTGTATGCTCACCCTATGTATATAAAACTGTTTTCAGGATTCCAGGACGACTTCATGGATCATGCAGGACCATACTAGCGCAGACCCTAGGGTAGTTGCTGTTTTCATTTTCCTTTTCTGGGTACTTTACCATTGGAGGTTTTGTAGCTTGTATTATTTACTATTGAACATGCATATGGGAATGGGTTACTTTTGGTTTTTCCTTTAATTTCATATTTAGTATTTTGGGGGTTTCTATCATATATCTTGTTCCTATAAAAATAAAATGGGTAATTTCTTCCATTTTGTGTGAGATTCTATATCCTTGGCATTGGTCGCCACTTCGGGACCTACTGTAGGTGGGTTTCGGGGGTCATTATCTCTTCTTCAACTTAAAGAAGGAAGGGCTTGGCAATCTGCTGACCCTTCCCTCTTTTTGGTGAAGGCGGGTCGTGACAAATTTAGAGGTAATCCAAAGAATAATAGGTCCACTAAAAACTCAAGTAAATAAAATAAGGAGAAGAAGGGAAAAAACTGAATTTCCACCATGAAGTAATTATGTGATGAAACACCCTGGTACTTGCCTAAAAGAGAGAGGATTTTGTTACAATTGTGGAGAAAAAAGGACCCCATGCTCATGATTACCAGAGGGGAAAATAGGCTATCAATGTTCAATGTTACAATTGTAAATAAACAGTAAATTATGAAAATGAATGTCCTATGAACCAAGGAAACTTTGCTAAAAAATTCCAAGGGGGAAAGGCCAAGCTTATATGATCACAACTGCTGTGGTTAATGTTCTGACTGATGTGGTGGAAGGTTCTATAATCCTATATTAAAATTTATCCAAAGCATTATATGATTCTATATACTCGTGTTCCTTTATATATTCCTAGTTTTCTTTATGAATTAGATATTTACAATTCACTTTAATTGGGAGTTGTCATTTAAAACCCTAAGGGTAGTCTCATTGCAACAAAGATATGTTAGACTATTTCCATTAATGCCTGTAAATATTCTGTATATACTGAATTTACCATCATACTTATGTTTGACATTGATATAATCCTTTGTATGGATTGGATATCAAAATAAGATGAAAAAATTTATTGCAAGAAGAATGAAGTTATTTGATTCGTATTTATATCCACCCCCAGTATCCCTTCTAAATGATATTCTTTGGGAGATATATATATCATCTTCCATGGGTAAATAAAGAAATATTATAATTGAGGGTGTTTCTATTTTATAATATTATATTGATATATATCCATATCATTTAACTGGATATCCTCCAGAGTGGGAAGTTAGGTTTACTATTGATTTAATCTCTGAGGAATGGATAATATAAAAAACTCTCAATAGAATGGACACTATGGAAGTAGTAGAGATGATGAAATAGGTAGATTAGTTGAGTAATAAAGGATTTATTCAGCATAGTGTTTCTCCATAGGGATCCATAGTTATTTTTTTAAGAATAAATATGCATCTATGAGGTTATTCATTGACTATAGAGACATAAATGCTATTACAATATTGAACATGTATCCTTTCTTTTGTACGGATGATTTATTTCATCAACTTCATGAAGGTAAATATTTCATTATGATTTAAATTCATTCTAGATATCATCATTTTTTTTTAAAAATGGATGATATTCCAAAGACTGCATTCCGAAGGTGTTATGGTCATTATGAGTTTACTATAATTCCAATTGGATTGACTAATACACCCTCTGTTTTCATGGATCTAATGAACATAGTGTTCAAGGAATTTCTTCAAGATTTTATAATCATATTTATTTATTATATCTTGGTATAATCTAGAATCTATGAAGACCATTTGAACCACATGCAGATTATTCTGAAGAATATTAGAGGAAATGAATTATATGGTAAATTTTTCAAGGTTTAATTCTATCGTTAAAAAAATTATTTTGGTGGCCATATTTTCTCAAAATATGGAATCTCCCTTGATCCTATAATAACAAAATAAATCCAATAATGGAAAGAAATGATGATTATAACTGAGGTACACATTTTTTATTTCTTTAGCAAGTTACTATCAGTGTTTTGTCAAAAACAATTCCCGATTGGAAAACCAATTAACCAAGATCACACGTAAATGGGTTTAAAGTTTTTGGCCAAAATATTTTGAAGAATGTGTTTAAGAATTAAAAAGAAGATTCAATAATTCTCCTACCTTGAATCTGCAATATGTGAATGGTGGGTTTGTGCTTTATAGTGATGCATCAAGGAAAGGACTTTGTCGTGTCCTTACATATAATGATAGCGTTTTTTCTTATGCATCAAGGGATTTAAAAATTAATGAACAAAACTACCAAACACATTATTTGGAGTTATAAGTAATAATATTTTCTCTATAGTTATGGAGACACTATCTCTGTGGTGAAATATTTGATATATATAACGACCATAAGAGTTTGAAATATATTTTCTAACAGAAATAAATCTATATGAGACTAAGAAGATGGCGTGAGCTACTCAAGGATTATGATTACACAATACACTACTAACCAGGGAAGGTATATAAGGTGGTCGATGCATTGAGTAGAAAAGACCATGTAGTTTAAAAAAATGAGAGTTGAAATGGATCCTATATTTATTGATCCAGTAAGGACGGATATTTGAATTATCATAGAAGGTGAAACATCACTAATTTTTCAAATGGTTGTCAAAACTTCTTTACTAGAAAGGATAAAAATTTCACAATATGAGGATGTGAAAATTCAAAAGATAATTAAAGCTATGAATGATGTGAGACCGATTGAATTTTTAATTGTAGACAATGTTTTGAAATTTTGGAAGAGACATTTTATTCCTGCTATAAAAGAGATAAAAAGGGAATTATTAGATTATGATCATGGATCCAATATCACTATACACCATAGTGTCAGTAATATGTATAGATATTTGAACAAAAATTTTAGGTGGGACAACATGAATAGGTAGATTGCTGATGATGTGTCAAGATGTCTGGTTTCTTAACTGGTGAAGGCTGGAAGACAATATCCTAGAGGTTTCATACAACCTCTTCTGATACCTTTGTGGAAATGGGATGATATTATAGTGGACTTTTTCATGGGGCTAAAAAAATACTACAATAAGAATTTATGCGATATGGGATATTGTTGATCATCTTACCAAATCAGTTCATTTTCTTTCTATAAGATAATATTTACCACTTGAAGATTTATCAAGACAATATATAAATGATGTTGTAAGACTTCATGGTGTACCCCTATCAATTATTTCTGACCATGACCCCATTTTACATCACAGTTCTATAAAAGTCATTAGAATGCCCTAGATACTGAGCTATATTTAGCACTACCAAGCACCCTTAGGCCGATGGCCCACCAAATAGGACTATTCAAACCTGATAAGGCATGTTGAGATATTGATCACTTGACTTTCAAGGAATGTATAATTAATATCAACATCTAGTAGAATTTTCCTATAATAATATTTTCCATTAATGTATATAGATGGAACCATTTAAACATTATATGGAATGATATGTCATATACCCACTTGTTGGGATGATGTTGGTGAATATAGGCCTATAACTTGTTAATACAATTACCAAAAAGGTAAAAAAATATTCAGAACCATATCAAAATAGATCAAAGTAGGGAAAAGAGCAATGTGGATAACCAGATGAATTATTAGGAATTTCAAGTGGGAGATCATGTTTCTTGAAGGTATATTCATGGAAGGGTGTTATATAATTTGTTAATTAGGGTAAATTAAGCCCCGTGTACATTAGACCTTTTGAATTTATGGATTGAATTGGATGTGTAGCGTTCCATTTTGTTATGCCTCCAAGTATCTCCAATGTTTCTGATGCATTCCACATATCAATGATAAGGATATTCATGCTGGAACAAAAGCATGTACTCACCTATGAAGAAATAGAACTGCAACCCGATATATCTTATTGAGAATAGCCCATCAAAAATTTTGACACCAAAGAACAAGTGTTGAGAAATAAGATGAAAGTTTTGGTAAAAGTTCTTTGGAGAAACTTTAAAATGGAAGAGGCGATGTGGTAAATTGAAGAAATTATGATGAAGAACCACCCAAATCATTTTATGAAGTGATATTCTATAAATTGTTAGGTAAAATATATTTGAAGGACAGAAAAATGTAACACCCCAATATTCCCAGGTACACTTCCTTTTAAATAATTCTATAACATGCGCAACACGCAAAATCGAGTTTGAGTGCACCACAACCTTTAAAACTAATCGTTTAAAAAGTATATATGAATAATAATAATCAAATTATAAAATTTATAAAAAAATAGAATAAACTTATTTTTTCTTTTTCAAATATCAAAATTATATTTGGGTGATATTATTGTAATTTTCTGAAAAGTTTTGATTTTATTGAATGGTGAAAAGTACTGCATTATTGTTAAAAAATTGACATTTTCATTCAAATGATTATGTTAATTTAAATTTATTTTAATTTCTCAATAGTTACATTATATATTTATTAATCCAATTTAGTTAATTGGAATCATTTTTATAGTAGAATTAGTTATAAAAAATTTATTGAACTTTTGAACGTCTCTATTACCTACCTTCCAAGAACAACTACGGTTCACTATTAAACATAACTTTACCACTTATGTGAATTGAATTTTGAAAAATGGAAATACCTGGTTTTAATTAGTATGAATTTTTTTTCAAACATAATCAAACTAATTTTTGGTGAATTGTAACTTTTGGATTTTACTTTCCACAGTTAAAGGTAAATAGGGTAATTAATAGTAAATTCTATGTTATAGTAATATAATATCACCCTATGAAAATGTACAAATTTCATTTTATAAGGGTTTATCAACAAATAATAATCTTATTTATAAGTTATGATCTTTGTTAAGCCTCCTGTGTTAGATTAAGTCATTTATTTTATTTTATTTAAAGAAGATTTAAAATTTTCATATACGAATTTTAATAACTAAAATATTTTTAATATAGAGTAATAAATATAATAAATTAGACAATAAATATTATTTAAGAATATAAAATTATTATCTAATTAATTATATTTTTTATAATTTTTGGAAATAACTAACTAAATTAAATGGTGACACAAAAATGATGTAGTAATTGAATTATCTAAGAAAGAATCAATTAAATGATATTAAAACTTTTAAAATAACTATAATTTATATATTTATTGACATACACACATTTTGTAGATAAAATATACTTTTTAGTGACATATTATGGGTATTAATTCGAAGTTATCATGTTGGTTTTTTGTTTTTCAAAAAAGAAAATTTTAAATAGTATAAAAATTGACAAAAGTGATACTTTAAAATAATTAATATTTTATTAAATGTAATAAAATTAAAAAAATCACATTTTATTCCTAATAACTAGGATATTGTTAAATATGTTATAAATAATCCAATTGGGAGTAATTTTTAATTTTATAGTAACTATATTAACCCTGTAGTGTAAAAATACAAAAAAGACATGGTAAGTGCCAAACTATTAAACTAAGGGTTAAACCCAAATGGTAAGGTTAATTAAATGACCAAAACATGTATAAAAATAATTATTTGGGATAATTTATATCCATATTCATCTCAACTTTTAAATAAATCACTTGGGTTATTTTTGAAACCGTAATCAATTTATAATAAATTAATATTTTATGATTTTTCAGAATTGCACATTACCTCTTTTATATAAGAGAAATTTTATTTACCTTTAATTCACACATCCAAATCCCATTGAATCAAAAAAACCCTAAAAAATTCTTCTCTCAACTTCCTTTACTTCATCCTATAGGCTACACAATGGGATTAAATCCATCCTATGGAGTCCAGTTGTGAAAATCAAAAGGAGACACCTGAAAAATAGATAATGGTTTTATCACCCATTTCAATGTTCTTTTATTCTTCTAATAATTATTTCTATGTTTTTTAAATATAAAAAAATAAGTCCAGTATCATACATATATTTATATTCCTCATTTTATCCATTATATGAAAAAATAATATCACCATGTGTGCGTACACACGACTTACTCTCTCCACGTAGTGGTGTGATTTTTTATTCAACACAAATTTGTTTGGATGGGTATAATGATAATAATAATTGATATAAATGATGATTATAACATTATAATGATTATTTATAATTAATATATCATCTTATTAAAAAAAATTAATAATCAAGGGAAAGATACCTTCGCTGAAGTGTTTGTATGACCTACTGTCATAATGACATAGTGAGATTCAATCTCTATGTTTACCATAAAATAATGATTATAAAACATAGATGATGAGAAAAAAAGAATAATTATAAATTTAATTCAATTCTATATATGAATAAAATATATCCTATATATAACAATCATGATAAACAAGAGAAAATAGGAATTGGAAAACAAATAATTTAAGACTCAAAACAATGATAATACCGAAATATTATTTTCAAAGTGATAAAAAAGGATAACATATGATATAATAAATATGGATATGGTCATGGTTTAATTTATTAACATGTTTTAACCATTATAAAGGAGTATAACTCACCCTTGACTAAAGAAATGTATAATGTAAGAGTTAATTTTAAAATCTATTTATTATTCGAGATTATTTAAAAATAAGTATCTACTAGGAAAAGATTATTATACATGTCCATGTATCATTAAATGTATATCAGAATATTATCGACATTTTTTAAAATAAATTATTACACATGTTTTACTTTTTTATAATTTTTTAAATGATTCTTTGTTATATTTTCCAAACGATGTACTTTAGGATCTTTTTTGACAAATTAAGGAATGATTTTTTCACTTATACAACGTCAGAGACTATTTTACACCATTGTGATGAATTAACATTTTTAATATTACCATACAAGCATACAAGGTTATTTTCAAATAAAATTTTTTATTCTATAATTGTGTGGCTTTTAAATAATTTCAAATTAAAAATGTTTATTTATCACAAATATTTTTAATGAATTTATAAAATTATTTTCTTCTATTTCTACATACATTGATATATTTTGTGCTTGATTGGGGATGATTTATTTTGATACAATCATCCATATTTTATTGATGGTTTTATGATATTTTTTTAATGTGGATGTTCTATTTTTATACCATTCATATTTTATGGTTAATTTATTGGCATTTAGTATTCTAGTTTTAATACGAATGTTTATGTTGCATTTCACCATTTTCATATGAGGAATGCATGGGATTTAGTATGTAATAGGTGAGGTAAACTATAGTCCCTCAATGCATTAGTAGCTCTCATGATACACACTAGTGTCTTGGAAAAAGCCCTTGATGGTTTGTTAATGGTCTTTTCATGAAGCCATGAAGATACGGTTATGATGTTCGACATTATGAATTACCTCGTTTTGTGATTAGTTATTGATTTTACTTGTGATTATTCAACTAGTAGAATATTTGTGTTATTGTTTAAATATAATTATTTGATTTATTATTCAAATATTATGCATAATTTACTGTTTAAAAGTCTTGTCTTTTCTTATTGTACATTTCCTTAAGATTTTATGCTTATTTAGGACAGCTTCTATTGTATTGTATATGCTTTCTGAGCATGAGAGATCACCCCTTTCTTATATTTTATTTTTTCTCAGGATGTGGAGAAGTATATTATTATTGACCTCAAGGGATAGTATATGGAATATGGATTGTTATGAAGGAGATAAAATGTTGTTTTTTAACTCAATATGTAATGTAAGACTTATGATTGTGTATAGTTTTTCTATTGCTACTAAACCAATAAGTCCTTCTAGAATTGATTTTATTTTGATCAATACAATGTAATAAAACAATAGAATAACTCCATGAAATGGTGTTTGGGGAATTACATTTGGTTTTAGATGATCTTTAGTACAGAACTTAAAAATTATATTCAGAAAACAACCATGATTAGGGAAAATTACCCTATGATATAATATGATGATTAGTATTGATGAGCACCCTATAATTTTAGTAAAATATAGATTATGTGGGTATTACATTAAAAGACATCCCTATTTGGATGCTACATATGGACATTGTTCTCATATAGATATACCTAGGGGTGAAAACTCTGACATGTCTTTCCGAGCATGACTCAGGGTAACTCAGTACACAAGAACGGGCCTTACGGTGCACCTGGTTTGACACTCCCAAGGAATATTATTAAGATAATTTAAATTTTTATTACAAACCATTATGAATGATTTATTATTTACTATGTCCTTAAAGAATCCATTCTTATGATTAATGATTGGATATTCATAAAATTTTCAATTTATGTAATGTATTTTACTAGTTTGGAATTATACATTATTATTCATAATCTAATCATGTGTATTCCATTGTTTATAAATGAAACCTCGTGGAAGAAATGAAAATCATATCAACACACACTATCCATGTACAGATTTCCCTCCTATTAATGATAATGATAGTGGTGTTAGTGATAAAACAGGCACTAAACAACTTATAATCATAATTGGAAAGTTGACTCAAGTTTTGAATAATAACCTTACCCGTATAAAGAATCATGATCCAAAAAAAAGGGGATTAATGTTAAACACTTAATGAGACAAAGACCTCAAAAAATCAATGGGAATACAAATTCTTTGTAGCTGAGCAGTGTATATGTTCCATAGGGAAAATATTTCTTTCTTTGGTAGTAAAGAAAGGGAAAATGTTTTTATCGAAGTCTATCATCTTCAAGGATATATAGATCAATAGTTGATATTAACTCAAAACCTAAAGGAAGAGGAAGAGGTCACAAATATGGAAATATAAAAATTTAAGGAACTCTTTATAGAAAAATAATTTCATCATGATCTATACGCGGATATGGAAAGTAAATCTCTATTTTTTAGGAAAACTGAGGATGATAATGTTGCAAAGTACGAGTCTAACTTCATGAGGATATCAAGGCATGATGCGGACTATGTACATAACCCAAGAAGTAATACTGATCCATTTTTCTATGGTTTAAAACCATTCCTGTGATGGGAATTGGTCTCACAATCTTTCTTATCCTATGAGGATATAGTCTCATGTACTATCAAGATAGAAAAGTAATTATTTATGTCTTATGAAATTAAATTGAATCAAGAGAAGAAGTGGTCTGCTGAAAACTATGGGAAATTATATCAGGGGATGAATTGAAAAGCAGAATTTACACCCTATGGTAATTATAGGAAGAAAAACCACAGTACTTTCCTAAAGGGGATGTGTGTTTGTTAACAAGGGATTTGTATTTCAAAACCCATAAGAGAAGTCTCATTGAAACAAAGATATGTTAGATAATAGCCATTGTAAAATATAAACGTGCTTTATCTATGGACTTTATCATCATACATATGGTCGAATTTGATATAATCCCTGGTTTGGATTGGCTATCAAAAGATGATGTGAAATTTTATTGTAAGAAGAAGGATGTAAATATTTGTGATGATGATGTAAAATTGATTATCATTAGAGCAGTAAATTCATCATTTGATTATTATTTACCTCCATCTCTGGTATCTCTTCTAAATGAAATTTAAGGAGAGGAATAGAAAACATCATCCATGGGATAATAAATAAATATTCAAATTGAGTTTGTGCATATTTCATTAGAATATATTGATGTATTTCCAGATTATTTACTTAGACAACCTTAAGAGTGGGAAGTTCAGTTTACTATTGATTTAATCCCTAATGCTAGGTCAATATCAAAAACTCCTTACATAATGGCCACTAAGTAATTATAATATCTGATGAAACCACCAGTGGAGCTGAGTAATAAGTGATTTAATCACCCAAGTGTTTCTTCATGGGGATCTCTAGTGACTTTCGTTAAGATTAAAGAAGGATCAATGAGACTTTGTATTAACTATAGAGAAATTAAAGCTATTACAATAAAGAAAAAATATCCACTACTTCACATTGACGATTTATTGAATCAAATTCAACGAGATCATCATTTTTTAGAGATTGAACATTGTTCTGGATATCATCAATTGAGTGTAAAAAAGGAAGATATTCTAAAGACAGTGTTCTGAATGAGGTATGGTCATTATGAATATATAGTAATTCCATCTGGATTGACTAATGAACCCTCTATTTATATGGATCTAATCAACAAATTGTTCATGGAATATCTTTACAATTTTTTGGTCATATTGAATGATAATATCCTTATATACTCTAAAATCTATGAAGACCTTGAGAACTAATTGCATATTTTTCTGAAGACACTTTGAAGAAATGAATTATATGGTAAATTTAGAATTCTTGAATTCTGGAATCAATAAATTTCTTTTCTTGGCCATATTGTTTCTTAATATGGTATCTCAATTGATCATATAAAACCAAAAGAAATCCATGAATGTCCAACACCAATGAGTATAACTGAGGTAAGTAGTTTTATTGGTTTATCACATTACTATAAGTGTTTCATCCATTATTTTTAGAGATTGGAAAAACCCTTAACCAAGATCACATGTAAAGGGGTTAAATTTTTTTTGGTCAAAAGAGTGTGAATAATTTCATGAAGAATTGAAAACAAGACTAGTCAATGCAGCAATCTTGACTCTACTATCTTGGAATGATGATTTTGTGATTTATAGTTATGCATCAAAAAAAAGGACTTGGATTTTTCCTTATGTACAATTATACATTTATTTCTTATGAATCAAGGCAAGTAAAAATTCATGAACAAAACTACCCAAATCATGATCTGGAGTTAGAATAAGTAATCTTAGATCTATAGATATAGGGACACTATCTCTGTGGTGAAATACATGATATGTATACTAATTATAAGAGGTTGAAATATATTTTGTCATAGATATAACTCAACATGTGAAAATGAGAAGGATTGAGCTACTTAAGGATTATGATTTCGCAATACACGACCACCCAAGGAAGGGAAATAAGGCGGCGGTTGCGTTGAGTAGAAATGACCATGTAGTTTTATGAAAAATGATATTTTAAAGGGATAATATGTTTAAGTATCTAGTAAAGATAGATTTGGTAATTATCATGGAAGGTGAAATATGACTACAATTTCAAATAGTTGTCAAACCTTCTTTACTAGAAGGGACGAAATGTTCTCAATCTGATGACGAGGAGTTTCAAAAAAAATAAAGCTGCGAATGATGGGAGATTGATTGAAATTGTATTTGAAGATGGTGTTTTAAAATTTGGGAAGAATTTTTGGGTCCCTACTATACCGGATCTAAAATGATAATTATTGGATGATTCTCATAGCTTCACTTTATCTATACACACTAGTGGCACTAAGATGTATAGAGATTTGATGGAACATTTTTAGTGGGACATCATGAATATGGATATTACTGATTATGTGTTGAGATTCCATGTTTTTCAACCTGTGATGGTTAGAGGACAACATCCTTGAGGTTTTAAACAACCTCCTCCTATACCTCTATGGAAATGGGATGACATTATGATGAACTTTGTCATGGGGATACCAAAAAATCCTAGAAAAAATGATGTGATATGGGTTTGTGTATATTATCTTACAATATCATCAATTTTCCTCACTATAAGAGAATATTTACCACTTGAATGTTTAGAAACACTATATATTTATGATGTTGTAAGACTTCATGGTGTGCCTCTATCGATTATTTCTAGTCGTGATCTCTATTTTAGATCAAAATTATAGAAAAGACATCATAATTTTCTAGATATTGAGCTTTGTTTGAGCACTTCCTACCACTCTTAGACTAATGGTCAATCAAAATGGACTATTTTTAGAATCCCGTGTTTTGAACCACACTAAAATATGGATGTTTTTTTTATCATTTTCATTTACTAAACCGGTTGTTTTTTAATCCATGATCTGGAACATAATTTTGTGGGTTGGATCCCTCCTAAGTGGTGTTTTTGGGCATGGGAAAAAGGATTAAGAAGATTCCTGAGTGGATAGAGATGTTTTAGAAGTACAAGACCAGAAAACTTCTTGTTTTAAATGACAGCAGAGGGTGCATGTTTTGCACATGGTCTGAGAAACTGTGTAACCCACATCAGCTAAACATGCAGCACTATTTAAAAGGGGGGAGTGGCTTAGCACATGGGATGCACATGGTTTCTTAAACTGTGTGCCTTTCCTGTGTGGGGTATATCTTTGTGGAAAAAGACTCTGCCTGGTTTCTGCATTGTTTGGAAAACTAGGCAAGATAAACCATGCGTGATGCCCAGTCTTTAAAATTTGAGTAATTTTAATTTAATTTAAATAAATTAAATAACACTTAAATCACTCAACCCTCACTCTCTCTCCCTCAAACTGTGACACACCAAGTGGTGCTCCCCTTCACCTAGTGCTTGGACCCCCCTCTCGGCTCCTCCTTTGATCGCCGTTTTCATCTGATTTCTTCATGAATATTCCTCGAATAATCAAGGTACAGTATTATACCCCAGTTTCCATCCTTTTCTTCAAAAATATTGGCATATTCTCCGACCCTCATGTTTTGGATGAACCTTATGGATTTGAGGGTGTTCTAATTTTCAGTTTTCTTTCATTCCTAGGTTTATTGGATGGTCTCTCAGGGCCTTAGGTCTTAAGTTCCGGCAAATGCCGCTAAAGGCGAGGCAGTTCATGTGGTCTTGGTCCAAGGACAATTCCTTAATGTAATTTTTATACCATATCAATTGTCTCACACCACTTGAATATAGATATTTATGTGTCCTTTACTCCATTTTAATAAAGCATTATGGTGTTCTGTTGTTCCGGGTGGTTTCACTTCATTTTGGTTCTTCGCCAATGTGGAAGGCATGGTTCCACCTCGATGTAGGGTTCCTTTCGAAGTCCTCAATCTTTAGGAATAAACTAATCATGTTGATTACTACACTTTTGTTTTAAATAAATTAATTCAATGAAATATTGTGTCCAGTCATTATGAAATGTGAATTTTATCAGGTCAATGATTTGAATGGTAAATTTAATAAATGATTTTTTGAGAAACAATATCAAGTTTTTAAAATAAAACCCCTCCAACAGAGGTTTATTTCCTTCAAGATACAAATCAGTGGTAAGAACTTGATTAGTTGACTTTTCTTGTTTATAATCATTATGATTGATGTTATGTTGAGATACACCATGCTTAGGACATGGACCTAATGACATTAGAAACACTGAGTTTCCTTTTTTAAAATTATTAAAGGACCTAAGAATTGTCTAGGTTTTTGGTCTAGTTTCAGATTGAAATTTCCCATATAGGTAATTGCCCATTTTTCATGTATACTTAGAGCCTTTCAAATATAATATAAATGTTTCGGTAAATGGAATGAGTGGAGTCAATTGAATGCTTAATTATTAATGATTGACCCCTAAAACAAGTTACCAAATTGTTTTCAAATGTTTTGAATACTACGAAAACCTTGGGTGACATGTGGGCTTTCCCAAGCCGGAATTCCATGATGGATTCAATGGAGTTTCATGCTCATATCATGGGTGATACATATATTCCAAGGTTGTAATTTGAGGGATAGAACCAGGTTCATGAAATAAGGACTTGTTCCACATCTGGAAACCATTTCAATGCTAAGGGAATGTAGCAGTGTTAACTATTCCCTTTGAGAATACCTGAATGGTTTTTACTAAATGGTTGCAATGCTACATGAACTTTCCAGACTAATGGAAGGAAATAAATTAACCAATAAATAAATGGTTGCAATGATACTTTTCCTCTCTTCACTAATGTAAGGAAAGGAATGAACCAATAAATAATGATTTAAACTCTACCGTTGGGTCCCTTCTTCTAACAGGATACCTCAGATACACTCCATAGACCCAAAATAGACTAGTAGGATCCATTGTTAAAACCCATCAGGGCCAATCTTTTATTACCCCTATTTTACCTTGGTCGATCTCCTTGGACTCAGTAGGTTACTTATTATGGAATTCCTTGGATTACACTCTAACACCATAGATAGACTCAGATACTATCGAGATGGCTTTTCTTTATTTTATGTTACCTTGGTTTTTACCTAGTAACTCCCTCATTGGATATCTTTTCTAGGTTTTTTGTTACATATTAGAACCTTTAATACATATAATATCACAGGAAGCCTTAGATACACTCCTTGGGTCCAACATTGAAAATTAGGTTCCATGTTTAAATTCTATCGGGCCTAGTCATTACTTAGCCCGTTTAACCTTCGAGGAAACTCCTTGGACTCGGTAGGCGACATACACACATGTGACTTATAAATAAAATTGTAAAACTCAATTAATGAACTGGTTACATGTTCAGACACCAGCTGAGGGATGAAGCAGGTACATGGGTATTTAGTTACAATGTACTGATTACGTTATTTATACATGATTTCACCCTATTTAATTTGTATAATACTGTCGGGTTTGGGATAGAAACTGGTGGTGCTGGCCTACTTAGATTTATATCTCACATTGTACTCGGGCTTCCATTTCACTGGGGTACCTGAGTAGACCTTTCCTGTTTGTAGGGCCTTGTACCTTGTTTCTTGATGTTTTCTTATACTTGGAGTAGGAGAAAAGGACTGAGCTGGAGCTTGGGATGGTCGTGGAGATTTCCTTTGGGATTGCAGTTCTTTTATTTACCTGAGACCTACATTTCATGGTATTCAAATTCATGTTGTACTATTTACTTCTTTACATAAAGTATCCAAACCATTTCATGCATTCATTTATTGTATAAACTGTCATTGGCCACTTTTTTTCATTTACAGGAATTCTTTCTGTCACGACCCGTCCTCGGGGCCCGTGCCGTGACTACCCCAAGCCCGCCTTCCATAGACCAGGGGCTGGTGACTAGAACCAAGGCGTAAATCCCGGTAAAAAGGGAAGTCATTACATTTGTAAAGTAAACAAGCACCACAGAGTAAGAAAGCAGAAGAAGTAAACTCTAAGTGAAAACTGGTACAATAGTAAGTGCGGAAAAGTAAGTGGGCCAGTGTACAAACCCAAACTGAAAATAAAGTACAACTCGAAAGGGAAAACAACAACTGAAAGTTAAAGCCGAAACGTCGAGCCATCCACTGGAAGTACCACCTGAAGGGTGGGTATAGATAGGCTCCACTGCTCCTCAGGTCCAGCCCACCGCTCCGAGTACGTCCCACCCAGTGGTCCACCTCCAGGTACCATCCTGCTCCGCAAGCCTCCACCACGATCAATGCTGTCCATCGTCTGCAACCAACTCAACGTAGTGAGGGCATAGCCCATGTAGGGGTGAGTATAAGCTACTCAGTAAGGACCCCGAGACCCCCGAAGGTCTCCCAGAATCCACAAAGGAAAGATACAATCACGAAGTAACATCCGACACTGCTTAGGTATATGCCCATACATATACCTAAGTCATCAATTCTCGTTCGGCTCCAATATCTGAGCCCAAGTACAACCCAGTCCACACAGGAAATCAAAACATAAATCCACACATGATAGCACAACACAATCCACAAAGGAAAGAAAAAATAGGATTCAGCTCACACAGGTATACTTCTTCAAATGACAATAGAGATGATCACTAATCCATCTAAGTCGTCGGACCCACAAAGGATCAATAGGTACTAACCCCCGCAATGACCAAAAAAGGATCTGACCCACAAAGTATCGATAGGTACTAACCCCCGCAATGACCCACAATGTATCTGACCCACAAAGGATCGATAGGTACTAACCCCCGCAAAGACCCACACAAGATCGGACCCACACAGGATCTGTAGGCGTTGGCCCACACAGGACCGCTGAGCACTAACCCACACAGGATCGGACCCACACAGGATCTGTAGCACTGACCCACAAAGGATCGTTGAGTGCTGTAGTCATCGTCGAATCCACTGAGGATCTCTGCATAGTCGTCGTTGTCACAGTAGCAATCGCAGCCAGCTCTAGGGTTCTCACACACAGCAAACTCGTTCGGGAGGGTCCGCTCCACGAGCCGAGAGTATGATACATCAACTGACACATAGTACATATTTTATGTATCCAAAAGTTCCGTATCTCCAACATGAACTCCACGTCGCAGACGACACGTCAATCGGACGCCCAATCTGAGAGTTATTGACTTTTTCGTCCCAGGGCCCCCGTTGGTTTTTAAAGCAAAACCAACCTGACCGTACTCCACCTGCATCCAAACCTCAGGAGGAGTAAGCCAGAAGATCCTTCTCACTTAGAGGAATTCAACAAAGTCGACGGCATGTCAATCGGACGTCCGAAGCTCAAGATATGATCGTTTCTGCTCCGAGGGCCCGGTTGGTTTCGTGTACGAACCAACCCAGCCAAACCCAAAGTATTCTGAAACCTTGAGTGTGATATACCTAAACGACCATCTCAATCCAAGGATTGCATCTCCGCTGACGGCGCGTCGTTCGGAGGTTCGTAGCCCATGATATGGGCAAAAGACAGAAAATAGTCCGAAAACGGGGGGTCTGGGCCCGGACCGACCCGGCCCAACCCCCCCTGGGTCGGCCCGAACCGGGTCGACCCGACCTGGGTCCGGGTCTGTCCCAGTTGGCGCGGCGTGGCCCGGAAAGGGTGGCCCAGCCCGGCCTGGGCGCGACCCGGCCCGACCGGCGCGGGAGCGGTCCGGCTGCCAGGGTCGGCTACGCCGACTACGACCGAGCGGCGCGGGGTGTGCTGCCCCCCCCCCCCGCGTGAAGAAGATTCACAGCCCCACGTGGGGCTTCTCGGTGTCATAGAATGCTGCTTAAGCCGTGTCCCTGCCTTCGGTTCCACGCGGCCGCGGAACCTCATCCCGCCGCCGCGGCTGAAGCCACGGCGGCTCCGTCTGGCGGCGCGCCGGGGCGTCGGCGACCCGCGCCGCCGGTGGAATCCGTGGGCCACCAGAGTTGCTCCGGTAGTCCGATTTCATTTTCGTCTACGCCGTAGCTCATCTCGGGTCCCGTTCTTCACTGTGGAATCAACAAATCGTCTCTGTGACCCGTTTTGTCGGCGTCTGCCATTCCGCACACCAAGAACAAAAGGGCGGTGGGTTCGGACTTGTCTGTTGGTCCACACCCACCACATTAGCGGTTTGAAACAACCCATAATTCCCAGAAATTAATAATCCTAGACCCGCAATAATAATCCGCGGACCAACTTGTTAATTGGTTGGTCCGCGTTCTTGCCTTGGAGGAAAAAGAACATGGGTATTATCATTTTCAAATGACCCCTACCTCAACGTCGTCGTCGGACACGAGTTTGTCGCGGAATTGACCGTCGCGGAAGAAAAGGATCGTCGCGTCATGGAAGGGCGTCGCTGTCGAGCGGTACTCGACGTCGCATAGACAAACTCAAGATGCCGATCGAAGATTGTCGCGGGGATGGATCGTCGTGGAAGAAGTGTCACAGAGGGAGAATCGTCAGTGTCACGTCGTCGATCTCCGGGGGCCTGGCGTTCTTCGTCGCCCTTCATCGGAGTCCGGCGTTTTTCGCATTCTTCACGTTCTTCGCGAAGGAGGATGAAGGACTTAGAGTTTCTGTCAAAACCTCTCAATGAACAATCCTCAAGAAGACAAGTGTTGGTCTTATTTCATTACATGCCAACAAACGAAAACAGGTTAAGAAACGAACAATTTAATTCATAGAATTAATTTCAACGAACTAACTGCCCAATTAACAGGAGAATTTAAGAGGTTAGAAAACACGTCAGTTGATTTTCATTTAAGAGGGGGGTTGCGGGTTCGTTACTTAGGGGAAAAGAAATGGTGGGGCTCGTGCGGGCCCCACCTCACAAATTTCCTACCAAGAGGGTAGGATATTTTGAATTGCACCCTATCCGCTTCAACTTAGCTCAAGAAGATTTAAGTGGCTTTAAGCGGCTTTAAGTGAAATAAAATAAAGTTTGTCGTACCACATTATTTTATTTCTTAAATTAAAGCCCAAAAATTAAAAACCACACCCAAGAAAACGCAACTCCGGAAGAGGCGTTTCTAAGCAAATACTGGCACTGTGATTCCATCGGTGCCCTCGGAATTTGATTCTGAGCACCGGTTCAAAATTTAGAAAAACCCGCTCGTTCATTCACTGAACGTACCCCATCCAATCTTCGGAAAATGATTCAGGGCACACCGGGCCTCAGAATCAAGTGCCGTTAGAAACCGCGCTCTTGTAAAATTCCAAAGAAAATTAAGAAAAAAAATTTCCTTGAATTTTACGGGTCTTTACATCACTCCCACCTAAGGGCTTTACGTCCCCATAAAGATACATCATAATCTAGGGAAACAAATGTGGGTACTGAGCACGCATCTGAGCCTCCCGCTCCCAAGTGCTCTCCTGGAGGTTCCCGTGATGCTATCTGATGCGCACTAGAGTAATTGTCCATCCACGTAGGACCCGCTCCTGTCGATCCTCGATCTCCACCGGGACCTCCGAAAAAGCCTCCCCATCGTCAACGTCCATCTCCTCGTGGTCAATGATGTGTGTCGGGTCATGCACGTATCTCCTCAGCTGAGATATGTGGAAGACGTCGTGCACCCGGTGCAACTGAGGTGGTAGATCCAGGCGATAAGCCACCTCTACAATCCTGCTGAGGACCTGGAATGGTCTGATGAAGCGTGAATACAACTTGTCGCCTCGGCCAAATCTCTGTAATCCACGTCGAGGTGAGACACGCAAGAAGACATGGTCGCCATCCTCGAACTCTAGTGGCATCCGTCTCCTGTCAGCATAAGACTTCTGCCGGCTCTGAGCTGTCCTCATCCGCTCCTGGATGACCTGGACCTTCTCTGTCGTGGCCCAGACCATCTCTGGTCCCACAAGTGCTGACTCCCCAGGGTCTGTCCAGCACAAAGGAGATCTGCAAGGTCTGTCGTACAATGCCTCATATGGTGCCATCCCGATGGTGGAGTGGTAGCTGTTGTTGTACACAAACTCCACCAAGGGTAGGTGGTCCTCCCAACTGTGACCAAAGTCGAGGACAAATGCGCGGAGCATGTCCTCGAGAGTCTGAATGGTCCTCTCCGCCTGACCATCCGTCTAAGGGTGAAAGGCGGTGCTCAGACGTAGTTGTGTCCCGAATGCCTCCTGCAACCCCTTCCAAAGCCGGGAAGTAAAGCGAGCATCTCGATTGGAGACGATAGATGATGGAACACCATGAAGTCATACAATCTCCTAAACGTAGAGACGTCCCAAGCTCTCCACTGAGCCATGCTCTCTGATGGGTAAGAAGTGTGCCGACTTGGTGAGTTGGTCGAGAATCACCCAAATGGAGTCGTGACCTCTGGAAGTGTGTGGAAGTCCAGTCACAAAGTCCATAGATATCCCGTCCCACTTCCACTCCGAGACCTCCAAGGGTTGTACCAAGCCTGCTGGTACCTGATGCTCTGCCTTCACCTACTGGCAGGTGAGGCATTGAGAAACGAACTCTGCCACAGCCTTCTTCATGCTCGTCCACCAATGATGTCATCTGAGATCCTGGTACATCTTCGCCACTCCAGGATGTACCGCCAAAGGAGAAGTGTGAAACTCACTCAGCACCTCCTCTCGTAAATCAACTGGTACCAAGGTACGTCCTCTGAAAAGGACGTCGTGCTCTGCTCCAAAGGAGAATTCATCACGTGCCTGTCCCGAGGATATCTGTGCACGCCGCGTCTCACAGTCAGCGTCCCCATGATGTGCCTCTCTGACCCGCTGTAGTAGTGGAGGGGTGACTATGAGAGACATAAGGAAGGCTACTCCATCTCTATACACGAAGGATATCTGCAAGGCGACTAGCTACTATGTCGCCTCCTCAAGTAGCTGAATGCTCGTCCTCCTGCTGAGAGCATCGGCTACCACGTTACCCTTCCCAGGAGTATAGACTATCTCAAACTCATAGTCCTGGAGGAACTCGAGCCATCACCACTGTCTCAGGTTCAGTTCCTTCTAAGAGAAGATTTACCTGAGACTCTGATGGTCAGAAAAGACTGTAAAGCGCTCGCCCATCAGATAGTGTCGACATGTCTTCAGAGCGAGACCACTGCTGGTAACTCCAAGTCATGGGTAGCATAGTTCTGCTCATGCGGCCTCAACTGACGTGATCCATAGGCGATCACTGCCCGATCCTGCATCAGGACACATCCGAGTCCGATCCCTGATGCATCGCAGTAGACTACGTACCCTACTCCCTCCTTAGGCAACCTCAAGATAGGGGTGCTGGTCAATCTCTATCTCAGCTCCTGGAAGCTCTGCTGACATCTGTCTGACCACACAAAGGGTTTCCCCTTCTTCGTCAAAGCTGAGAGTGGTGCCGCAACTCTGGAGAAGTCTGGCACAAATCTATGATAGTATCCAGATAGTCCCAAGAAACTCCGCACCTCTGTCACGCTCCTGGGTGGCTCCCAAGCTAGAACTGCCTCGATCTTCGCAGGATCCACTACAACTACCACCTCAGAGATGACGTGCCCCAAGAAGTGGACCTCGCGTAACCAGAACTGGCACTTCGAGAGATTTCCATAAATCTGGTGCTCTCAGAGTGTGTTTAGTACAACCCGCAAGTGGTAGGAGTGCTCCTCCTCAGTCGTCGAGTATATCAAAATGTCGTCGATGAAGACCACGACAAATTGATCGAGGAATGGCTGAAAGATCCTGTTCGTGAGGCCCATGAACACTGCTGGAGCGTTGGTTACGCCGAATGGCATAACCAAGAACTCATAGTGGCCATACCGACATCTGAAGGTCGTCTTATGCACGTCCTCGTCCCGAACTCTGAGCTGATGATAGCCTGACCTGAGGTCTATTTTCGAGAACCACCGTGCTCCCTTGAGCTGATCGAAGAGGTCATCAATCCTCTACAGCGGATACCTGTTCCTCACTATCACTTGGTTCAGGCGACGATAGTCGACACAAAGTCGCAAGCTCCCGTCCGCCTTCTTGGCGAACAATATCGGGGAAGCCCAGGGTGAAACACGGGGTCGGATGAAACCCTTGCCCTACAAGTCCTCCAACTGTACCCTTAGCTCTCGAAGCTCAGCGGGGGCCATCCGATATGCTGGAGTGGATATCGGGCCTGTCCCGGGGTACAGTTCAATATAAAAGTCTACATCTCTGCGAGGAGGTAGCCCTGGAACGTCGTCGGGAAAGACGTCTGCATACTGATCCACCACTGCAGGAAAACTAAGACTTCGCACGTCAATTGCTCCTAGGATGAGGCTAGCCAACTGATGAGTGATGGGATGTCCCCTCCTATGCGGAAGTCCATCCAGTGCTGCGAAGGCTCCCTTCTCGCCGGTTAAGGTGAACCTGCTCCCATCGGTGCGTACACATCGCACCTTGCGCCTAATACAGTCAATCTGTGCATGGACTATAGATAACCAATCCATGACCAACATGATGTCGTAAGGCCTCGACGCCACTACAAGAAGATACCAGCCGAAGTTGTCGCCTCCTAGAGTAAGCTCACACTGCCGGCACCAGTTTGTAATCATCGAGTCTGCTCCCGTAGGAGTCTCTAGCCGTAAGGATCGAGCCAACAGCTCTGTCGGAATCTCCGAGCTCCGAACAAGGGCAGCGGCTATGAAAGAGTGACTCGCTCCTGTGTCTATAAGAACTGCAGCAAGGGTGTAATAGACACAGATAGTACCTCGAATCATCTCAGGCGCGCCGTGGTCGTAGGCCTCCGCTGCCTGGAGCTGTGCCTGTCTCTGCCTGCCAGCTCCCTGTGGTCGGGGTGGACCTCCTGGTGGTGGTGGTGGTAGAGCCTCAAAGCGTCTCCCACCACCAGCTGCTCGGCCAGCTCCTCTGCCTCGTCTGCCTCCTCCCTGCGGACTGCCACGGTCGACCCTCTGCCTCTGCCTGGGTGGCCCCTAAACCGTCTGCTGCTCCTCGGCACGGTGGGTCAGGCAGTCACGAGCAATGTGGCCCTGCCCGCCGCATGTGTAGCACTGCCTGCCTCTCGAAAGACTGGCTCCACGCTGTGTGCCCCGCACTACTGAGCCAGTGTACTGAGGTCGTCTACGTGAGGGTCTGGTCTGCCTGGACCCCTGAGTCATCCGTCGACTGCCTGCTACAGATGACTCTGCTACGTGCCACCCCGCGGTAGGTCTCGCCGCTGCAGAAGGGTCAGCAAGAAAGCTCTCGATCAAAAGGGCTCGCTCCAGTACTCCTGCCTGATTTGGAATGATGAGGGAGATCATCGATGCCCTGATCTCGTGTCTCAATCCATGCTCAAAGGTCTGGGCCTGGAATAACGGGTCTCGTACCATGTCTGTCGAGTAGCGAGAAAGATCGGTAAATCTCACCGAGTACTAGGCGACCGTCAAGCTGCCCTGCCGCAGCTGAAGAAGCTCCTAGATGCGCACCGCACGGAGGGTGGCTGGGACGAACTCTGAGCGGAAGAGGCCCTCAAAGTCTGTCCAGAGGAGAGATGCCTCATCGTGCACCTGGAGCATCAAGCTCTACCATCGGCCGGCTACTGCGTGCAGTAGGCTTGCTGCGAGGATCACCATGAGTTCTGCTGGTGTCCTCACTAACCGGAAAACTCGCACCACTGCCTCCAGCCAGTCCTCGGCTACCTGGGGGTTCGTCTCTCCGCGGAACCTGGGCGGTCGCTGGTGCTGGAACTCATGAAGTGCACTAAGGCGACTTGCATCAACAGTGGCTGGTGCAGGAAGCATCGGTGGCTCGGTGGGTAAAGGTATTGTTGGTGCCTCAGCTGTCAAAGGGCCCTGCACCGAGGCCTCGTCGCTTGGTGGGCTGTCGTCACGCTCAACTCTCGGAACCCTAGCTGGCTGTCATCATGGGGCCATCCTGAAAAGGAAACAGGTGCGCCACGGTCAGAACAGTATACCTGGTGAGCTGATACGAAGTAATCACAAAGAAAACTTGAAACACACATGGAATCAATGTTTTCGTGCATTAAGTCGGAAATCATAAGTCAGGGTCCTGGTGTACGGATACGTCGGCCGCCGCACCAACACTGGACTCCCTGGACTAATAACCACACCCAATACACTTAACACTATTGCTTCACATAGAATAAAGATCAGAGTCTGTGGTAGAACCGAACTCCTCTGATACCAATTTATCACGACCCGTCCTTGGGGCCCGTGTCATGACTACCCCAAGCCTGCCTTCCATAGACCAGGGGCTGGCGACTAGCACCAAGGCGTAAATCCTGATAAAAAGGGAAGGCATTGACTTTGTAAAGTAAACAAGCACAACAGAGTAAGCAAGCAGAAGAAGTAAACTCTAAGTGAAAACTTGTACAACAGTAAGTGTGGAAAAGTAAGTGGGCCAGTGTACAAACCCAAACTGAAAATAAAGTACAACTCGAAAGGGAAAACAACAACTGAAAAAGTAAAGCTGCAACGTCGAGCCGTCCACTGGAAGTCCCACCTGAAGGGTGGGTACAGATAGCCTCCACTGTTCCTCGGGTCCAGCCGACCGCTCCGAGTACGTCCCACCCAGTGGTCCACCTCCAAGTACCATCCTGCTCCGCAAGCCTCCACCACGATCAGTGTTGTCCATCGTCTGCAACCAACACAACGTAGTGCGGGCATAGCCCGTGCAGGGGTGAGTATAAGATACTCAGTAGGGACCCCGAGACCCCCGAAGGTCTCCCAAAATCCACAAAGGAAATATACAATCACGAAGTAACATCTGACACTGCTTAGGTATATTCCCATACATATACCTAAGTCATAAATTCTCATTCGGCTCCAACATCCGAGCCCAAGTACAACTCAGTCCACACAGGAAAGCAAAACGTAAATCCACATAGGATAGCACAACACAATCCACAAAGGAAAGAAAAAAATAGGATTCAGCTCACATAGGTATACTTCTTCGAATGACGATAGAGATGATCACTGATCCATCTAAGTCGTCGGACCCATAAAGGATCGATAGGTACTAACCCCCGCAATGACCCACAAAGGCTCTGACCCACAAAGGATAGATAGGTACTAACCCCCGCAATGACCCACAATGGATCTGACCCACAAAGGATCGATAGGTACTAACCCCCGCAAAGACCCACACAGGATCAGACCCACACAAGATTTGTAGGCGCTGGCCCACACAGGACCGCTGAGCGCTGACCCACACAGGATCGGACCCACACAGGATCTGTAGCACTGACCCACCAAGGATCGCTGAGTGTTGTAGTCGTCGTCGAATCCACTGAGAATCACTGCACGGTCGTCGCCGTCACAATAGCAGTCGCAGCCAGCTCTAGGGTTCTCGCACACAGCAAGCTCGTTCGGGAGGGTCCGCTCCATGAGCCGAGAGGCTGATACATCAACTGACACATAGTCCAGAGTTTATGTATCCAAAAGTTCCGTATTTCCAACAGGAACTCCACGTCGCAGACGGCGCGTCAATCGGACACCCAGTCTGAGAGTTATTGGCTTTTTCGTCCCAGGGGCCCGGTTGGTTTTTAAGGCAAAACCAACCCGACCGTACTCCACCTGTGTACAAACCTCGGGCGGAGTAATCCAAAAGATCCGTCTCACTTAGAGGAATTCAACAAAGTCGACGGAACGTCAATCGGACGTCCGAAGCTCAAGATATGAGTGTTTTCGCTCCGAGGGCCCGGTTGGTTTCGTGTACGAACCAACCCGGACGAACCCAAAGTATTCCGAAACCTTGAGTGTGATATACCGAAACGACCGTCTCGATCCAAAGATCGCATCGCCGCTGACGGCGCGTCGTTCGGAGGTCCGTAGTCCAAGATATGGGCAAAAGACCAAAAACGGTCCAAAAACGGGGGGTCTTGGCCCAGACCGACCCAGCCCAACCCCCCTGGGTCGGCCCAGCTGCCAGGGTCGGCTCGGCCGACTACGGCCGAGAGGCGCGGGGTGTGCTTCCCCCCTCCCCCCCGCGTGAAGAAGAGCTGCGGCCCTGCGTGGGGCCGCTCGGTGTCACCGTACATGGCTTAAGCTGCGTCCCTGCCTTCGGTTACGTGCGGCCGCGGAACCGCATCCCGTCGCCGCGGCTTCAGCCGCACCGGCGACCCGCGCCGCCGGTGGAGTCCGCAGGCCACCGGAGTTGCTCTGGTGGTCCGATTTCATTTCCGTCTGCGCCGTAGCTCATCTCGGGTCCCGTTCTTCACTGCGGAATCAACAAATCGTCTCTGCGACCCGTTTTGTTGTCGTCCACCGTTCCGCACACCCAGAACAAAAGGGCGGTGGGTTCGGACTTGTTCGTTGGTCCGTACCCACCGCGTTAGCGGTTTGAAAAAACACCATAATTCCCAGCAATTAATAAACCTCGACCCGCAATAATAATTCGTGGACCAACTTGTTAATTGGTTGGTCTGCGTTCTTTCCTTGGAGGAAAAACAACATGGGTATTATCATTTTCAAACGACCCCTACCTCAACATCATCGTCGGACGTGAGTTCATCGTGGAATTGACCATCGCGGAAGAAAAGGATCATCGCATCACGGAAGGGCGTCGCTGTCGAGCGGTATTCGGCGCCACGTAGACAAACTCAAGATGACGATCGAAGATTGTCGTGGGGATGGATCGTTGTGGAAGAAGCGTTGCAGAGGGAGAATCGTCGGCGTCATGTTGTCGATCTCTGGGGGCCTGGCATTCTTCGTCACCCTTCGTCGGAGGCCGGCGTTCTTCGCGTTCTTCGCGTTCTTCATGTTCTTCGTGAAGGAAGATGAAGGACTTAGAGTTTCTGTCAAAACCTCTCAACGAACAATCCTCAATAAGACAAGTGTGGGTCTTATTTCATTACATGCCAACAAACGAAAACAGGTTAAGAAACGAACAAATTAATTCATAGAATTAATTTCAATAAACTAATTTCCCAATTAATAGGAGCGTTTAAGAGGTTAGAAAACGTGTCAATTGACTTTCATTTAAGAGGGGGGTTGCGGGTGCGTTACTTAGGGGAAAAGAAACGGTGGGGCTCGTGCGGGCCCCACCCCACAAATATCCTACCAAGAGGGTAGGATTTTTTGAATTTCACCCTATCCGCTTGAACTTACCTCAAGCAGCTTTAAGTGGCTTTAAGAGGCTTTAAGTGAAATAAAATAAAGTTTGTCGTACCACATTATTTTATTTCTTAACTTAAAGCCCAAAAATTAAAAACCACACCCGAGCAAACGCAACTCCGGAAGAGGTGTTTCTAAGAAAATATCGGTGCTGCGATTCCATCGGTGCCCTCAGAATTTGATTCCGAGCACCAGTTCAAAAGTTAAAAAAACCCGCTCGTTCGTTCACTGAACGTACCTGATCCAAACTTCGTAAAATGATTCCGGGCACACCGGGCCTCGGAATCAGGTGCTGTCAGAAACCGCGCTCTTGTAAAATTCCAAAGAAAATTAAGAAAACAATTTCCTTGAATTTTACGGGTCTTTACACTTTCTTCCACTTCTTTTTCAATTATGTATTACTGTTTCCACTATTGATTATTATTTACTCTGTTATACCACTGTGCAACTCTGATATGATGGTATAGCCTCCACACTGACTATTCTTACACCCTTGCTGCTAGTCGGCATCCTATGGCGTACTAGGTGGTGCGCTTAAGGTCATGTGGCAATCGGTCTGACCACCATCTTAGTGGTGAGTAGTTTGGGATGTTACAAAGAGATATCAGATGTGGTTTTTTTCCTTCTATCATACTATTTTGGGTTGGTAGAAAGGAGACAAATAAAGTGTTGGCACAGGGTTAATAGCCGTGCTTGGGACTTATCATATCACATATGGGGAATGACTAAGTGGCCTGGACTAAGATGGCTGTTTATATGGTTTATTATTACTATTGATATGATGTCACCAAGAGTGATTAGTGTACATTCTGGTGCTTATGATTTTTGGAATATTGGAAACATTCCTTGGCCTGATATTGTAAGGAAGTTTCATTACATGCATCATATTAGGAACTTAGAAATTAACATGACATGCATATATTCCATGCCATGTAGTTGCATTAGTAAGTTTCATGATAAGTATTGTTTAGTTCCTTATTAGTATTTCAGACTTAGATCTATACCTATTTTGGAAATACATTAGCATGCCTTATGTGATTAATACTTTTTATAGAATATTTCTGTGATTACAATGCCATGATTCTTTGATTTAATCTTCTTGCTTTGTGTTAGCTACTTGTAGTGAGATACATGTTTGATTAAATTGAATATGTAAATAGTTGAATGATCTTTTTTTAATGGTTTTTATTATTATAGGTTCCGGTTTTTAGTTGTAAGGTGTATGGGTGACTTATAGATGGGAAAAGGTAACTTGTCTAATTTAACCATTGTAAAATGGTTGCTAAATTAAATTTTTAGGTTAAGATAGTTTTGATAAATGGATAAAAATACCAAAATGTAAAGTGAATGGGAACTTTTTAGGTTGGTATATGGCCACCCATATAATTTGGACCATGATGTTTGATCATATTAAATTATGAATTGGATTTGGTATAGATTAATGGGAGCCAATTTTCAATCCATGGAGTGTGTGGGTGCTTCCGGAATTGCGAAATGACAACCCATATTAAATATTATGGAATGAGGCTATGTAAAATGTTTATAAACGTGAATTAGGTTTGAATATGATCTGAAATCATATGGTTTACTTTAAAATGCAACTAGAGCTAACTAGATCAGCTGGGGAATGTTCTTTTTGAGATGACCCGTTTGGGTGTTTAATTTTTAATAACTTGTGAGATTGCTATTCGGTTTCATTCTAGAAAACCAAGGTTGGTTAAAATGGGACCCTCATTGGTTTCCTTATCTACCTAAAAAGTAATTTATTTTGATAAGTTTCATGGAAATGATGTTATGTTAACTAATATAAAATGTTTTAAAAAGGGAGTTTCGGAAAACATGCAAGTTTTTCCTTGGGGAGTGGGTTAAAATCAAGTACCTTGTATTTTTTGGAAAATGGTACTTTTATGTTTTGATTAAATGTTTTGATGATTAATGATTAAATGTGATTAAATATAATAATCTTGGAATTGGAACCTATAGTGGTGTCCACTATATAAAACCCCCATGTAAAGTGTATTTCAGACTTCTCTTGAGCTGCCTTGGAACGGAAGCGTGAGTACATTCCATTTGTGTTATTTTATGTAGCAATGAATTTATGAACATATTTTGAGGCTCGTGACATTTGTTTGATGTGACGTAGTGTAAGGGTTAAAATGTGGTCTTCGTATAAGGATAACCCCTGGTTATTAGCACACTCATAAAATAAATTCCTTGCAAATGCAGCAAATTTTCTCACTCTTGGTACTGTTGGGTGCCATTTTCTCTAATAGGACTTTCAGATTTGTAGTGACACCCTTGTATAGAGTGGTGGTCGTGTTTTCTTGACCTTTTTATGGGCTAGAGTATTGAGTAATTCTCTTTTATAGTGGGTTAGATGTTCCTCGACATGGTCAGCCGCTTTGTAGGTCGTTTGACCCTCTCTTCTTCTTAGTGATGGATGGCTTGGTGTGGTGTCGTCTAGGAAAAATAGTCATACAAGAAAGTGTGACCCTGGAATAATTCTTCTTTTACAATTATGTACGGTCTTGTGTCATATCTAAGTAGAGTTACTTGAGTGTAAACGAATCAGTTTCATTTCAAAACTTGGAATGGTTTTTGAATGATTCAGGTGATTTGACATACATGTCTTGTTGTTATAATATATTGTGGGTATGAGTAGTTAGTTTTCCTTCCTTTTTTAACAGGACTCTCATAAGGTGGGTATTGTTTTGTTGAGCGTAAAATTTCCCATTAAAGTATAAGTAACACCTAAGAGGACACTCATAAGGTGGGTATTGTTGTGTTTTCCTTCCAGAGATTGTTGGATAATCTTTTTCCATGTTACACGCTAAATCGTGGTTCTTATAAAGGCTTGGTATGTCCCATGTGATTCTAGGGATTCTATGTAGGAACATCTTGTTCAGACTCAAGGAATCTATCCATTTCCTTTGAATTTTTACGACCACCTAATTTAGACTTCTATGAGATACATTGGCCATCTTTCTCAACTCATTATCTTTTCCATTAGTTCAATGTTTATGTTTGTAAGGGTACATTTTAAAGCACATTTCCATGTGAATGAAAGTGTGTTCTCAAGGTTAGTAGTGTCTTATGAAAATGATTCCTTGACCATTTTTGTTAGTTCGATCAAAATTAGATCATTTATTTCTAATGAAATATTTCTAGGGTTATCATAAGAACACTTAGAGTTGTGCCTTGTACAACAATTCCAATGGTGGTTATACCATGGCTAGGAATAGTCCATTTTTAAAGTTAAGACCATCGGTGGTAAGCACCATCGGGAAAGTATTTATCGAGACTTTGACCTAATCGCGTCTTTATCTAAACAAGCCTATGAAAGCTCCATTTCTGTGTTATGTTGAACTTTGAGCGTTGTCTTGGGTTGTAAAAGATGAAGTACATATTGCATAGAAAATTCTTAAGGTGCATTTAGAATAGGTAACAAAATGAAACTGTTTAAACGAAACATCATGAATCTTGTAGGTTGGGTTATGTTTAAGTTTTCTTGAATGCTTCATAGGGATGAGAAGTTTTAAGGTGGTTAGATTGTAGGATACCATGTTTTGAACAAAACTAAGATATGGATGTTTTTTATCATTTTCATTTACTAAAACAGACATTTTTTAAAACCAGGAATTAGAACTTAATTCTGAGAGTTGGATCTCTCCTAAGTGATGTTTTTGGGCATGGGAAAAGGCTTGAGAAGTTTCCCTAGTGGATAGGGAAGTTCTAGGAGTACAAGACCTAAAAAACAAAATGTTTTAAATGACTACAAAGGGCGTATTGTTTCCACACAGTCTTCCAAATAGTGTGGCCCACAACAATTAACCTTGTGGCCCTATTTAAAAGGGGGAAGTGGCTTAACGCTTGTCATGTGCATGGTTACTTAAACAATTATCCTAGACCATGCGTGGTGCATATTGTAGGGAGAAGATAGTACACTGTTTGCACAAAGTTTGAAAAACAATAGGGGCTAAACTGTGTGTGATGGATAGTTTTTAAAATTTGAGTTGTTTTAATTTAATTTAATTTAATTTAATTAAAACATTAATTACCCAACCCTAAACTTATCTACCTCTTGTCGTGATTCACCAGGGGGTTTTCCCCTTCGCATCACACTCAGAACCCCTCCTGACTCCTCCTTCGACCGTTGTTTCCATCCTATTTCTTCATGATTCTTCCTCGAATCATCAATGTACAGCCTTTTAACCCGGTTTCCTTCCTTTTTTGCCTATTTTTTCATCTTCTTTGACCCATAAGTTTCATCCCAACCCTATGTATTTGTGGGTGATATGATTTTTAGTTCTCTCTGGTTCTTAAGCTGTGTAGATGGGCTCTTAGAGCCTTAGGGTTTGAGTTTCGGCAACCACTGTCGAAGGAGAGGCGATTCTGGTGGTCTTAGTCCACCGAAAATGTCTCGGGGTACGGTTTATACCTTCTCATTTTTTTTCTCACCTCTTTAATAAAGATCTTTATGTGTCCTTGACTAATGTTAATTAAATCAGAAGGTAATTGAGTTGTTTTGGGTGGTTTCACTTTGTTTTAGTTCGTCGCAGAAGTGGAAGGCTTGGTTACACCTCAAGGCATGGTCCTTTCCACATCCTCAATCTTTATAAATACATTAATTAAGTTTATTAATGCACTTTTGTTATAAATAAATTCATGAAATGGTGTATTATATCTAACTGTAGTGAAATGTCAATTTTAGCATGTTCATGATTTGAATGCTAAATGTATTAAATGATTTATTGACTAACAATATCATGTTTTTTATAATATAACCCATCCAACATAGGTGCACATAATTAAAGATAAAAAGTAGTGGTTAGACATTTACTTCATGACATTTCATGTTTATAATCTTTATTCTTGATGTTATGTTGTGATACGACATGCTTAGGACATGTCCCTATTGATATTAGAAACATCAAGTTTCTCTTTTTAAAATGATTAAAGGACTGAAGGACCGAAGCACCGTCTAAGTGTTTGGTCCAGTTTTAGATTGGAATTACACATGTAGGTAATTTCCCCTTTTTCATGGATACATGGAGACTTTTAAATACAATAGACATGTTTTGGTAAATGGAATGAGTTGAGTCAAATTAATGGTTAATTCTTAATGATTGTCCCATAAAACAAGTTACCAAATTGTTTTCAAATTTTTTGAATACTAATAACACTTTAGGTGGAATGTGGGTTCCCAAGTAGGAATGCCATGATGGAATGAATGGGTTTTTAAACTCATACAATGGGTGATACATGGATTCCCAAGTAGGAATTCCATGTATAGACCTGGGATTATTATACAAGGATTGGTTCCACATACGTTGATACCCTTACCATGATAAAGGAAGGTAGGTGTGTGGAACTTTCCCTATGAAAATGCCTTAATGGTTTATACACTATGGTTGAAATGATACATGACTGTTCCAAAATAATGGAATGAAAGTCTTGAACCAATAAATAAATGGTTTCAATGCTACATGACCTCTCCACACTAATGGAAGGCAAGGCTTGAACCAATGAATAATAGTTTCAACACTACTTGACCTATCTACACTAATAGAAGGAAAGACCCTAACCAGATGAATCATTACACATATTATTTATCAAATAAAAATGGATGGACTCAAGCTCACATTATATTTTGAGAATAGAATACCTTGTGTCTCGTAAACCCCATTCCGATTCAAGGATATAATTTTTTTAGGTTAATACCCACCTAGACTCCGGTTCTTTTATATTCCTTAGATGTCGGATATACTACCATCGGGTCCCTTATTCTTAAAGGATAAATCGAATACAATCCTTTGATCAATCATTGACTAGTAGGTGCCATGGTTAAATCCCATCTAGCCATGCCTCTGCTTGGACCCCATTTTTCCATGGTCGATCACCTTAGACTCATTAGGCGACTTATTGTGTAATTCCATGGAGTACACCCCTTGGATTACACTCTTCCCCTTAGCTAGAATCTGATACTACTGAGTTTGATTTCCTTGAGTTTATGTTACCATGGTTTTTACCCTGGAACTCCCTCACTGGATATCATTGCTAGGTTTCCTTTGTTATTCCTTGGAACCTTCACAACATATACTATCATAGGATTCCTTGGATACATTCCTTGGGTCCAGAATTGAAAAATAGGTGCCATGGTTAAATCCCATAGGGCCCAATCATTTCTTAGCCTATTTTACCTTATAGGAAACTACTTCGACTTGGTTGGTGACTTACTCACATGTGACCTATAAATTAAATTGTAAAACTCAATTAATGAACTAGTTACATGTTCATCCATCAACTAAGGGATAAAAAAGGTACTTGGGTTTTTTATTTACAATGTGCTTCTTACATTATTTATGCATGCTTTAACCTTTTTTAATTTATATTATACTTTTGGGATTAGGTTAGACATCAGTGGTGCTAACCTACTAAGATTTATATCTCAAACCCTACTCAGGCCGCCATTACACTAGGGTAGCTGAGTAGACCATTCTTGTTCGTAGGGACTTATACCTTGTTTCTTGATGATTTCTTGTACCTGGAGTAGGAGCAAAAGAGTGAGCTAGATCTCGGGATGCTCGTGGAGATCACCTTTGGGATTTTTTTCTTTTCATAACATGAGAACTACATTGCATTGTGTTGAAAAACAAGTTGTAATTTTTACTGCATTGCGTAATGTATCAATACCATGTCATGCTTTAATTTATTGTATAAAATGGATTTTTTCACTTTTTTACATTTATAGGAAATCATTCATCCACTGTTTTGTCAATTATGTATTACTGTTTCCACTCTTGATTATTATTTACTCTGTTATACCGTAACATAACTCTTATAAGAGGGTATAGTCTCCCCACTGACTATTCTTTCATCCTCGCTACTAGTCGACTGCCTCTAGCATATGGGGAGGTGCGCTTGAGGCATGTGAAGACTGGTCCAACAACTATATTTGTAGAGAATTTGGTTAGGAAATTACACTATTCAATCCATAGAAGACATCTTGATATATTTCTCTCTTGAATTTCAAGGTATGCAGGATCAATATCTACCTCTAGTATAATTTTCCTATAACAATAGCTTCAATTCAAGTTTATAAATGGCACCATGTGAAGAGTTATATGAAAAGAGATGTTGTACAGCAACTTTTTGGGATGGTGTTGGTGAAAGAATACTCTAAGGCCCATAAAATGTTGAGTAAATGATGGAAAAGGTAAAAACTATTCAGAACCATGTCAAAACATCTCAATATAGGATAAAGATCTCTGTTGATAACTGAATAAAGAATTTCTAATTTCAAGTGGGAGATCATGTTTTCTTGAAGGAATATCCATGGAATGGTGTAATAGAATTTAGTAAGAAGGGTAAATTAAGTACTATGTACATCAAACTTTCTGAAATTCTAAAACGAATTAGAGCTGTAGCTTATAGTTTTTCCATCCTGCCAAATCTCTCAAAATTTCATGATGTGTTCCACGTATCAATGTTAAAGACATTCATGCCAGACCCAATGAATGTAATAAACTATGAATAAATAGAATAGGAACCTGAACTATCTTATTCCGAAGACCCCATCATGATTCATGATACCAGTGAACAATTTAGGAGAAATTGGATGATCCACAACATTGAGTTAAAGCACACCATGACCATTCAAACTAGCATATAAAATGATGTTTTGAATAGTATTAACCAAATTATGAAATTTATAAATCTAATAATTATAAATAGATTTCATTTTTGAAAATTTTAATATCAAAATTATCTTAGGGGATATTTTTGTAATTTTTATAATAGTTTCGATTTTTGATGAATAGTGAAAAATACTACATTATGGTTAAGAAGCCGAATTTTTAATTAAAATTATTTTTTTAATTGAAATTTATTATAATGTAAAAAAGATGCATTATACATATATTAATAAACTTTAGTTCATTGGAATATTTTTTATAATAGAATTATTTTTAAAATTTTAATTGAACATTTGAATGTCTCTTTTATCGACCTTCTATGCCCAACAGCAGTTTAGCATTGAATGTAATTTTACCGCTTCTATGAATTGAATTTAAAAAAATAAACATACATGGTTGTAATCAATATGATAATTTTTTTCTAATAAGATCAAAATAAATTATGGTGAATAGTATCTTTTGGATTTTATTTACCACGGTAAAAGGTAAATAGGGTGATTAATGGTAAAATTAATATTATAAAAATATAATATTATTCTATCATTTGTCCTAATTTCATTTGATAGTTTTTCTCAAAAAAAATATTAGGTCAAAATTATGAACTTTTTATGACACTTGTGTTAGATTAAGAAATTTATTATATTTAATTAAAAGAAGGGTTACAAGTTTTATATTCAAATTTTAATAACTAAACAATTTTTAATATAGGGTTATAAATAAGAAAAATATGAAAATAAATAGTATATATTAATATAAAATTATTATGTATGTAATCGTAATTTTATTATAATTTTAGGAAATAAATAATTAAATTAAAGCGTGACACAAAAATGATGTAGTAATTGAATTATTTAAGGAAGAATCAATTAAATGATACCAAAAATATTAAAATATAAATTTTATAATATAATTAATGGAATCCACTAATTAATAGATAACATAGACATTTTATTGACATTTGAGAGGTATTTATTCAATCTTATCATGTTGGTTGTAAATTTTTTAAAAATGAAAATTTGGAATAGTATCATAATTGACATAAAAGATCCTTTAAAATAACAAATAAATAATTAAATGTTATAAAATTCATAAAACTCTCATTTTAATCCAAATAACTAGGATAGAGTAAAATATTTCATAGATGATCCAATTGTAGTTCGTTTGTCATTTTTATTGTAACTATATTAACCCTATAGTGTAAAAATTCAAAAGACACTGTAAGAGTTAAAATATTTAACTAGGGGTTAACCCAAAATATAATGTTAATTTCATGAACTAAACATGTCTAAAAAATATTTTTTGAGAGTATTTTAGCACATACTTATCTTATCCTAGAAATAAATAACTTTGGAAGTTTTTTGAAACTGAAAATAAGTTTATAATAAATTAATATTTTAAGATCATCCAAAATTGTACATAACCACTCTACTAAAAGGCCCCATCTAATTCTCTTTAATTAACACCTATACATCCCTTTAGCTTAGACAAAACCTAAAAAATTCTTCTTAAAACTTCCATCGCTTTATCCTAAAGGCCCCACATTGGGCCAAAATCCATCTTATGGAGTCATTTTGTTCAAACCAAATGAAGACACCTTGAAAAGAGGTAATTATTTTTTCAGATCTTTCAACATTATTTTATTTTTCTACTTACTCTGTATATTTTTTATCCATATCAAAATAATAAATTGAGTATCATCCATACACTAAAAATTTATTATAATCTTGGTACAACCATATTTCTCGTTTTATCCATCATGAGAATAATAATATCACCATGCCTACAACTGTATTTCTTACCATCTCCATGTCGTAGTGGGATTTGTAATTCAATGCTACTTTGTTTGGATGGGTATAATGATGGGTATAATAGATATAAATAATGGATATAACATTGTAATTAATCTTTAAAATTAATATATCTTCCAATTACATACCATTTAACAATCAAGTGAATGATACTGTCACTCATGCGTACGTAAGGCCTACCGTCCAAATGATGCGGTGAGATTCATTATCTATGTTAACCCATCAAGTGTGACTAAAAATATTCTATTGTGAGTAAAAAATAATAATTAAGAACTTAATTTCAATATAAATATGTATAAAATATATGATATACATAAAAAAACATGACATACATGAGAAAACATGAATGGGAGAATGATGCAGTTAACACCTGAAAAAACAGAAATACTGAAATATTATTACAAAAGTGATATAAAAGGATCATAAATGATATCATAAATATGGAAATGGTGGTGTTATAATTTAATAACATGATTCAACCAATATAAATGGAACTATCTCATCCTCTTCTAAAGGAATGTGTAAGGTAAGGGTTAATTTCTCAATATATTTATAATCCTAGATTATTTATAAATAAGTATCTTCTGGGAGAACCTTATCATCCATGTCCATTTTACATTAAATGTGTATCAAAATATTACTTAAATTCATTTAAATTTGTTTTTACCCGTGTTTTACTTTTTATAAAACATTTTTAAAGGAATCATTCGATCTCTTTCCAAATGAAGTACATGATTATATTTTCAACAAATTAAGAAAATAATGTGTTCTTATCTTATACAGAGGGAGTGTATATTTTCTGCTGTTATGATGACATAATATTTTGAAGATTCCTGTACAAGATTACAAGGTTTTTTTCAAAGGATAATTTTAATTTTATAATTGTGTGGCATGTAAATAATTTCAAATTAAATAGGGATATTTATCTCAAATAGATTTAGTGAATTTATTATATTATTTTCAACTATGTCAACATACTTTATTGGATTTCAGGAATGAATGAGGGGGTTTTTTGTAATACAATCTTCTATATTGTATTGAAGGTTTTATGATATGTTTTACTATGGATGTGCTATTTTTATACCATTCATAGTTTATGGTTAAACTATTAACATTTAGTATTCCAGTTTTAATATAAATGCGGATGTTATGTTTCATGGTTTTCATATGAGGAATTCATAAGACACAGTAAGTGACGGACAGGGCCTAATATAACCCCTCAATGCTGCAGTTTGTCTAATGATACAAACTAGTGTCTTGGAACACGACCTTGATGGTATGGTAATAGTCTTGGCATGAGGCCTTAACAGAATGGTTATCATTTTCAACATTTTTCATTTCCTCATTATGAGATTTGTTATTGATTTTAGATGTGATTATTCAACTTGTAGAATATCCTTGTGAATGTTTAAATGGAATTATTTGATTCACTCCTAACATATTATGCTGAATATAATGGTTTAAAAGGCTTGTATTCTAGATTTGTACCTTTTCATAAAATTTTATGCTTATTTATAACAGCCTCTACTACATTTTTCATCCTTACTGAGCATATGAGCTCACCATTTTCTTATATTTTATTTTTCCCTAGGATGTGGAGAATTATATTATGACTGACCTATAGAGATATTCTACAGAATATGGGTGTTTATGAAGGAGACAAAATCTTGTCTTTCAATTCAAGATTTTTTGTAAAACTTATTTTTTATATAGTTTTTTCTAAGGCCACTAAACCGATCAGTCCTTCAATGCATGAGTTTCTTACGATCATTAAAAATGAAATAAAATAATGCACCAACTCTGGGGAATTGGATTTGGAAAATTACATATGGTTATTTAGAGTCACTAGGGAAATGATCCACCCATTTCCTCTAAAATTATTGGTAATCCCACAAATAAAAATTGTCACTGGGGAGGCCAAACATCACCTCAAGCATCAAGTGATGATAACCCCAATGTCTTAGGTGGTCATTTACATTCCTCACAACCAATTCATTATCCATATTGATTTCTCAATTGAAGGGGAGGGGGAATTTTTAGATACCCATAAAATGAGCATCAAATATTATAGATATGAATAAATACCCCAAACATGATTATCAATTTCTCTGAAAAACAATTTAAGGGAAGGTAGTTGAATCATTCAAATTAAAAAATATTCAGAGGGACACATGAACGTGTGACTTTATATAGTTATATGAAATGATAATGCATTGAAAATAATCTTATTATGATTACAAGAAGCCAATTTTAAAAGCACTTTTAATCACAGTAGGGTATCTTGACATTCATTGATGACCATGAAGAAGTTTTTAGATGAGTTACTCCAATCCTAATGATTATCTTTCAAAAGATACGCAAAAATCATCCAAATTAGAATTTAAAATAATGGATGAAAATATGAAAACGGAAGAGACCTTATATAGACACTGATTTTCATGTGACAAGAATATATGAATTTATATGTCCCAAAAAAATATCTTAGTGATATGTACACCTTGTCACAAAAAGATCGTGATTTCTGTTTCAACTTCATAATATTAATGAACTCAGGCACATCCATTCCATCATATGATTCCCTTGAAAATCTAAAAAATAATAGGAAATGTTTGTGGAAGATATCACATGTCATCATGAGATCCATCATTGATCACACAACACATAACTGACAAGAATATGTTTTATCCATGGAAATCCTTGCACATTATCCTGAGACCCATCATTTACCATGTGAAACACCACATACAAGAAGAGTTATTATCCTAAAAAAAGATTGCATGATGTCAGGTGACCTCCAATCCTTGTAAAGTAAGGATAGAATAAAAATGGTATAATGTGGAAGCCTCTATTAAAGTAAATATTTGTTGACATTGCTTTGAAATGGTTATGTGCCTCATGGGTTTTCCATCAGCTACACAAATGACTGTAGAAAAGATAGATTGATCACACAAAGGACCTTGAAAAGATGTGTTTTCCTCATGAATCCCCCTAGAGAAGACATATTTTGTCATGTGAAGGCCTTTCCAGGTGAATCCTGATCTCACAATGACTCATGGAAAATCTAGACAGACCATGTAAAGGATCTATGACATATCGACATTTCTATGAGAAATCACATTATTCAAATAAGGCAAAATAAAAATAGAAATATAGAGACACTCTCTTTTTCATTGTTATCAAGAAATGATTTGAATCAAACATGAAATGATCATTAATATCACATTAAAAAAATACCTCCACCAAATCCAGGTCATATTTGAATGATACTTGCTGTGCAAGGTGATGAGGCCTAAAAATCCCTCACCCTTATCCGAATAAAATACCATGGACACAAACATCATAGAATTATACACAAATCATATGATACGGCATATAAGTGGGTAACATCATGTTATATCAAGGGTATTCCTCTATGTAAAATATGGGTAATGAGAAAAGAGATCATGTGACATGAATATGTAAATCACATGATCATTTTGTTGATAACGCCAAGGACCTCTAACATGTCATCGAGATCCTGAGAAGGATTTACTGCTTGCCTATTTGGTTATGTGATTCCTAAAATAATCTAATTGTGAGAATAATTTAGGAACATATCAAATAAAGACTGAAAATGTTCAAAATATAGAATAATTATGTGAATGATATTATTCTAATATTTCAGGGACCAACATGACCAACTTAGGTCTGTTGATATTAGTAAGGAATGTCACCCAAGAAATGCCACGCCCTCCGTACATGTCATTTTGATCATGCGGCATCCCTTGTATATGTCTGTAAATTAACGCAATTCCCTCCAATGATGTCAAGGAAGTCATAAAATTTTATTTGGATATATCAACGAAGTCATGAGACGTTCTCTATCCTATCCAGCTAGATCTTGCAATGTCTTCTTGATGTGTCATCTGAGTCATGTGGTAGCATCAAATCATGTCACCCAAGTCCCTCAGAGTCCTTTAAACATGTTGCCTAGGTTTTATTGACACTCTACATATATGTCATCAATGTGTTGTGACACCCTATAGAAATGTTATGAATGTAATTACACACCCTCTAGACATGTCCTCCTTGATCATACAATGTCTTCCAGCCATGTTAGGAAGATCATGAGATGTCCAAGGGTCATGTCGATTGTATTAGGAAATTGTCTTTTTATATTTTTTCAAGGAAACTAGGACTTATACATACACCCAAAAACATGAAATACAAACATCATAGACATGTCTGGAAGATAATTAAGTCATGTTAGGAAAATGTATTGAGACGGGAGGACTTTGTATGGTATACATATTTGGTTATAACCCAAACTAATCTAAAATAAATATTATTCCTATCTAAATAAGATACATATGACTACTTCCTAAGTCCCAATCTACAATTGGAATCCACTTCTATTTAATTATCCATTGTCTCTGAGATTCAAACACATGGGACACAAACTATCTTATGGTTTCATCTGCCTACCTCATCCACCAGTGGATTGAGAAGTTCATTAAACTAAAAAAACTATAATTTTAACAATAATAAAGATATTTAGGACACCTTCCTATGGTCATAGATCCATATTATCAACCCAATTAGGTCCACCACCATTCTTATTTCCAAAATTGATATGTAACAAGACTGTTCACATTGTATCCCTTATTTCTTGCACTAATCATAGACAATGTGGGATTAAGGATTAGTAATGAACATGTTTTTTACATCATTAATCTACCCATGTAAGGGAAACCTCGATGTGTAATCCCAATTCAGTGGTATAATATGAATGCCTTGATATAAGTTAATCCACCTTGGAGTATGTCCTGGGGGTGTGTTTGAAATATAATGACTATAATTCATTCTATACATAGTGTATAAGGGATGAATTCCCAATGCCCAAAATCTATAATTTATTCCTTAATTTATTCATTTTCATCCTATAAATATTATTCTAAATTTCATTGTTAAATTTATGTACATGGGATTTTAATTGAATTATAAATAAGACATTTATTATACATGATAAAGGATCAATACCATACTTAAAAATTCAATCTCCTCCCTAGATGGTAGAAAAATCTAGGGTGTCTAGTTGTGTGGCTTCAAAATATAACCAGCTACTGATTTTTATGAAATGGTGGGAATTCGATGAAGAACCACATATACATATAGATGGTCTTGTTAATTGAAAACCACTTTATAGATAAACGGATTCCACACCTTATCATTTTGTTAGGGTAATAGGACCTATATCAGGATTATGAATAGAATCATGAAAATATATTAAATCTATAAGTGTGTCCTAAAGTATTTAATAATCCCCCTAAATGAGTGTGCTGATCCCAACCTACAATTCGGTCGACCAATATGAGTTTCTAAGGACTATTGGTTCTAAAAAATTAATTAACCCTCTACCTTTGTAAATAATGTATGTACCATGTTATGGATGAGGAAACCATTTGTAGTTTATGTTAAATATGAAAATAATGTACATGATGTGAAAAAATTACACTATGTTTCATCCTTCACCGGTTAAAAGTTATAGACTTCCCAACACCTATCGAACCAATTTAGTCACACCATTCATAATCAATTCACATAATAATAGTAATTATTTCTATTATACTATTTATTTTGTTATTTATGTTATCATGGAACATTTAATTTAAAATCTACTAAAACTACCAATGTTTTATTATTATCCACTTACAAGTAATTATAATTATATGAATATTTATATTTATAAAATTATATGGTTTATTTATTAGCTTGTTAGTCCAAATGTTTTTATTCATCGATTTTTTGGTAAAAATTATCATGAAATTTGAAGAATATTTCCTATTATACACTATAGAATAGAAATGTTAAAGATTAAAAATATTGAGTTTTTTGGGTAGAGATACATAAACATCAAAATGGGAGAAAATGTGACCCTTAAATAATTGTTCCATAGATTCAGTGGTACTATAACTGTTATGGTTTATTTGGTAGAATCAATTAAGAATAATTTTATAGTAGATATATTTTCAGATCCTTACCAAAGAAATATCATTATAAGAAGGTAAATATAAATTAATATAATAATTTGGAGGAATACACATTATACGAGTTGAATGGTTCTCTATATAAAATATGTACAAATATTGATTAAATTTTCTAAAAGAGGAAACTACATAAAAGAAATTTATTCTGTTTAAATCATAAAATAATTTCTCTATTAAATATTTTGTCAATAAGAAATAAAGAAATAAAATATATGATGTTAAAAAAACTTAATGTCATCAAAAAATATATGTATTAGATTAGGGTTTATATAAAGTGAAATCGAAGAGAAAATAAAATGGATGATGACAAGGGAAATAGAATTGGTAACTCCTATTTTAATTTCAAAACTATTATTGTTACTTTGTTGAATGTATGAATAAATTAGTATCAAATATGACCTCATAATGTTGATTAGTTAATGAAAATATAGAAAATACTTGATAAATAATATTTGATAAATGTATCCAATATGGAGTTGTACAGAATATATATATTCAAGTGATGTCATTTTTATAGAGGAATATAAAAATAATTACCTCATAGAAAATGTGATTGAGGATAATGAATCTACTTATGAATCATATTATGATTTTAATTATGAAATTGAGATATATCATCATACTATATATGATTTGACTAAAAATGTTATGAATAAGTATAATGGTAATTTTTTATTTATAATATACAACAAACATAATGATATTAACAAAAATATTCTTATGAAAAGAAAACATTTTATCTCGGGAAGTTGAGATGAATAGGAATGTTACAGCATTGAGTTAAATTTAATTCATTATTCAATAACCCTCCTAAAAAATTAATATTATTGAGAAAAATATAAGGATTTGACATTATTTATCTTTAAATTCAAATAACATTAAACGTAGACACTTTATTAAAAAATGTTATATAGTTTAGGAAATAAATAATAGAGTTGATTTTGTGATTTAAATGTAAACCGTTATAAAAAAATTGGAAATATAACATAATATTATAAAAATTCATTTCACACATTACCTTATCATAGCATAATCAACGAAAAATATGTTTAGTGAAATGAATGGATATTGAGTTAATAATTCCATAAAAACTTTGAAATCCATCAAATGTTATTCAATTTAAAATGAAAAACATTACAAAACATTAAATTTAAAATGAAAAATAAATTAATGATATAAAAATTAAAAGGTGACGTATATACACTCCACTAAGGAATAAGTGGTGAATAAATTATATGTCCCATATAGACAATAGTGAGACAAAAAAACACATACCTCACACTTAATTTTGGTTTTATGTGCTTTAAAAATATGAATAATGGTTTAAATCATGTTATCAACTTCTAAAAAAACCCATTTTTTAATTTATGATATCTTTTAAGGTCCTTTTATATCATCTTATCACCCTCTTGTTAATTATATTTAATTATTACCCTTGTTTCGGGTGTTAACTACTTTATTTTCCTATGCATTTTTTATCACTTAAGTCTCGGTTCATTTGAATAAGTTGTAGTTCCATAATCACTAGAATGATACTAAGATTATTTTTATCATATTTAATTATTAAATAAATTTTTATAATCATTCTTGATTGTTGCACATAGAAAATTATTAGAATCTTGTCGTGGAGATGGTAGGTCATACATATGCATGAGAAACAATATCCTTCCCATAATGGTGAAAATTTAAGGAATGGGATGTCATATTAATTATCAAAATTTTCAATCATTTCAGAATTACTATATATGTCCCTAATTTTTATTATTATACCCAACCATGTAATATGGTGATGAATAAAAATTACACCACAATGTAGAGACGGTAAGTTGTACATATGCACAAACGATGCCTTGTTATTTAAGAGGATTGATAAAACATGGAATATTGATGTTACAAAATGATTATAAAATCTTGAAATATATATGATCCTAGATTTTTTCCTTTATTAATGAATCAATTCATGAAGAGAAATTAGAAGAAAAATTATTTGTGGAAGATTTGATAAAGATGGTTACCTCTTCTATAAAGATTCCCCTTTATAACTTCTTCTAGTGAACCAAGGTTTCATATCATTGAATTATAATGACCCCAGAGCATGCATAAGGATTTTAAGAAGTGAAAAGGTTCTGGTTTGGTCAGGGTATAAGGATAATAGTGGTGTTAATATGTGAGGTGGAGGCACCCTTTTATAATTTAGGGAAGGGACACTTTTGGAAACTCTAAAAATAAGAAATTAATATTACATAAATTTCAATTAAAAATGGAGATGAAGTGAGTTATTTCATATCGAAGATGAGTACGGGTTGAAATAATCTCATACAACAATTTAAATACAATTTTTTGTCACATTAATACCATTATATTCATGTTTTAACCCCTATTTAAACTGTTTAACTCTTACCGTTGAAACAAGGATTATTTTACCAATTTATGGGTTTATATATTTCCAATAAAATGTAAAACATTCCCTAAAAGAATCATTGGTGAAATTATCAACCACATATAAATATTTTTTCTGATTTTTATATTTTAATGAATTTTATATCATTAAAAAATATTATTTATTTTATAATATAAATAATGATAATTTTAACTCTATTAATTACTTGACTTTTTTTAAAATAACATAAAAACATGATATATTCAAAAAAACTATTTAAAATCATTAATAAAATTATAAATTTTTGTATAAAATTAGTCTATGATATTAATTATTTAAAATTATATTTATATTTATATTATTTAAAAAATGTATTGGATTTGTTCATTAATTGAACAATTACTCCATCATCATCGTGGAAATATTAAATTAATTAATAAATTCCCTAAAAACTAAAAATAAATAATCATGATGAAGATGAATATTTTATATTCTAAAATACTATTTATAGTCTAACATGTCCCCTATATAACACGAGTTTCAAAATATTTCACACGTTTAAAATAAAATTATGACAAGGTTTAATTTTCTATGAATAAAATACTCGTAAATTATTAACATCTTAAATTTGGCACCAAGACCTCCTAAAATTTGTGTAAGGATTATTTTATTCAATAATGAATATTAAAATAATAATATGATAAGTGTTAGGATAATTGTATCATTTTTATAATATTATTTCCCCCTAAATTACTTGATTTACCAATAACCTCTGTAATAAAAATTACTAATATTACTATACATATTTTCCAAAAATAAAAGGGGTCTATTTAATAAATTTGAAAAATCCAATTCCATATATGGAAACTTTTTTTCAAAAAACACTACAATTAGATAAAATTAATTTAAAATTACTTTGGTTGATCGAATGAGAAAATGGTTTTTTGATGTGAAAACATTGAACATATAGAAATGTTTCCATATCTAAATTCAATGTAAAATTGGTTACAATGAACTAAATTGGAAATAATGATAAAAAACTTTCTAATAAAAATCTAAAATAAAAAAAATTAATATAACAGTATAGATTATTTAGACAAAAATCATTTTTCAATTTAAATTTATTATTCATAACTATTGATTAAAACATAAAACATATCCAAAAAATGTAAACAAATAAACCAAAGTAATTTTTTCTATTAAAATTTCAAAAATATTGTTTATTTTGTCAACTAATATTCAAAATAGTGTCATTTTTTTAAAACTCATAATCCATTAAAAGGAGAAAACTACCTTTAGAAAAATATACCAATTTATGTGAAAAATTTGATTCAATCTTATCATTTTCATATCAATTATATTGTATGAATGTAAATGTTTAGGTGTTATATTATTACATACTTCAATAATTTTCATATTCAAAATTTTTTCCATGAGTATTACCATCTAATTAGATGTGGGTGGTTCATATAATAAACATTCTTAGGTTCCCACATTTCTTCTTCTATATAAGGGTTTCTCCAAAGAACCATTACCAGTTCAATTGTATGATTTCTCAACACATTATATCTAGTGAAAATAATATTGATATACTATTTACAGTAAGACATATCAAGATCCAGTTCGATTTCTTCATAAGTGAGTACATTCGATAAGCCTGACATGTACGTTCATAATATTGATATGTGGAACACATCAAGGACTTTGGAGAGACTTTATGGAATTTTTAATAGGTAAGATACAAGTCTCTTTTTTCCATAACCTCAAATGGTCCTACATTCCTTTGGATTAGTTTCCCTTTCTCATCAAACCTTTTGACACCCTTCCATGGAGATAATTTCATAAAGACATGATCTGTAAAATGAAATTCCAAATCCATTCACCTATTATAAGCATACTTTTTTCATAATTTGAGATAATTTAATATTCTTTTAAATAGTATTTAACTTTGTTTCAATGTATACAATAAGTTTTATGACTTTATGTTTCTTTCACCAACTTCATCCCTACATGTTGGAGTATAATATCTCTTTCCATATAATTATTCATACAATTCCATTTCTATACATGAATGGAAACTTTTAGTTGATGTAAAAACTACCAAGGATAAATGATGATACCATATAACATGTAATTAAACAGATAAATATCTCAACATGTCAACCACTTTTTGAAGAATACATTTAGTTATTCTGTTAGTTTGAGGATTGTTGGTGGTTGTCAAATGAATATCAGCATTTAGAGCATTCTAAAGTCTCTTCTAGAGTTTTGCTGTAAAACAAGGATCCTGATCATATATAATAGTTAGAGGTGCACCATAGTATCATATATCACAAAAAATATAGTCATTCAAGATTACCGAGAGGAAAATATTCTCATATAGAAAGACAATGTGATGAATTAGTAAGGTGATCAACAATAATCTATATCATATCACTCCTTTTGGGAGTCTTTGGTAGTTTTAGGACAAAGGCTATCATAATTTCATCCCCTTTCCACATAGGTATAGGAAGATGTTTCATGTATCCTCTTGGATTTTGTCTATCATCCTTCACGTATTCAGTAAAAACATCTTGAAATTTAGTTAGAAATTACCCGCTTCATATTTTCCCAAAAAAATATTCCTTTAGATCTCTATACATCTTGGTACTACCAGTGTGTAAAGTGAAATTTGAGCAATGAGAATCATCAAATAGTTCTCTTTATAGATATGGTATTATGGAATGCATATCTTATATCCAAATTTTAGAGAACCCACTTTATAAATAAAGCCTTATAATTTTTAATCATTAAATGAATTAATTTTATTACAATAATTCTCATCCCCACAATGAGTTCATTTTATATTTTGAAAAAATATAGTTTTTAAATTATTTTAAAAATTATTGGATTCTCCAACTCCTTTTTAATTACCATAAATATATTTACTAAATATATGAATATAGTATCTTAATTAATCTACCATTGGGTTTGGACTCTAATACCATTCCTACATAATTCATATGAAACCTTATTTAATTTTCCTAGTTGTTAGCATGTCAAGAAATCAGAATCCTTGAGTAACTTAAGACACGGTATTTTCCACATGTGTATCTTTTTATATGAGAAGATATATTTATATATATTTTTATTCGTATATATCTCACACCATTCATTATATAGATTGTGTATCCATATCTTCTGAGAAATGATAATTCGGTTTATGAACCTTTAACTTCCTCGATGGATATACCAAAACATTATCATCTTTATAATTAAAAAATAGATACCATCAATTGATGCATCACTATACATTATATATCTATCATATCGTAATTTTATATTCAAAATTGGAGCTTCAACCAATTGTCTCTTCAATTCATCAAATCATTCGTCACAATCTATTGTCCATAAAAACTAACCCCTTTTTGTGTGAGCTTGGTAAACGGGTAATTCAATCATGAAAAATGATGAACAAATCTATGATAATAACATGGAAAAAAATGAAACTACATACCTTAGTTATGTTTTTTTTTGCGTTATCCATTCTTGTAATTCCCTTGTCTTCCCAAGATCAATTGATATTCCATCCATAGAGACAATATGGCCATGAAAATAAATTCCCCAAATCCCTAATCCGTTCTTGCTAAATTTTTCCTATAAATATTTTCTTGTTTTATTCTTACTAATGATATGTAAATAATTATTATGGTTATTATAGCTTAAAGAGTACATCAAGGTATCATAAAAAATACAATAAAATCATCATGATATTACTTTATTACTTTGTTCGTTATATCCTTGAGAATATTGGGTGAATAAGTGAGTCGAAATCAAATTTTTGAAAACTCTTATTGTCTGTACCTCATTTGGAAAACGATATTATGAATTTATTTCTTTTTTATTCATAATTTATTATTCCAGGTATAGAGGTTAACAATAAAAAAATTGAGCTCCTTGAAGTAGTTTAAATAAATCCTCAATGAGAGGAGGAGGATTGTTTTTCATTGTCATAATTTAATTTATTCCCCTATAATAATTGTATAAACTCATGGATTAATCTCTCTTGTTAATAAAGATAACATGGGCTCCAAATGGATAAAATCTAGGGTGAATAAACCCTTTATTATGAAACTCACCTTGTATTTTATTCTATTGCACTAATTTTTCACTGTACATTCTATAGGGAGTGTTTGATATTACTCTTGAATACAGTATTAAATCAATGAAAAAAAATAATTCACACTTTGGGATGTGTGTAGAGACCCACACATGAAGTACATGGACATTACATTACTTTTGCAGAATACTTAATACATAAAATGAATGACATCCAAGGACCGTAATAGTTTAGTGTCTTTGGAAACTCGGAACATAATCTTCTAATCATGGTGAAAGATCTTCAATATCTCCAATAAAGATCTTCCAATTTTTTTTCTTACCCAAAACCTTTATTTATATCATGGGGAAAATAAAACATATAAAGGGTGAGCTCAAATGATCAAAAAGGGTAAACATGGAGAAAATAAAACAAACTATATACATTTGAACATAAAAACATCAACATAAAGGTTAAACATCAATATCTTGATTTGTGAAATAAATCTTGGAAATACGTAAGGCATAGATCATAAAGGAACAATAATCATGATAAAATAGAATGGGAAAAAAACATGTAATTGTGGAAAACCATTACGCACATGTTATTATTTCCATAGTAGCCAAGGCATTGTTTCCAAGACCATCATAGTGGACAAAGTCCATTACTGAATCCGGTTTACTTGCCATTCCAGCCCTGTATTACTGAACCAGATTTACTTTTCATTCCATCCATGTCTATGTCATGAGATATAAATCTTCACCTAATGCATTGGAGGGAGATATAAGACCCATCCATCTCATAATGAAATCATTCTTAATTGTTCCACAAAATAAACATAAATCATTCATCATAACCCAACGAATAAAATGGGTTTCATAAACATCATCCCATCATAACGTAATACATATAAAACAAATGAATATTATTTCATCATAAGAAGAATCAAACCATGTAAATAAAAGACACATTATACTTGAAACATAATACTTCTAAATAATGTCATCTTATATGGAAAATAGTTTTGAGAAAACAATTGAAATGAATTCTTGAGGAAAACATCCTTTATTCTTCAAAATCATTTTCTTATCACAAAATTCCATTCAATTTTAAAAGAAAAGGATTTTGTTGAAAATAATCATGAAATATTATAGAGGTAGATTCATGAAAATAAGGAGTTATAAAACCATAAAAATCTGTTCAGGCAGTATAAGTTAAAAAAACATTCTCCTCTTACTTTTTCATAAATTTCAAAAAGTTACTCCTACGGTAAACAAAAGAAATAATTCTTCCATAACACAATGTAAAATTCAAAGAGGGATAAACATGACTTTAAACAGACATGGAAGAATATTAAACACTTTATGAAAAAAAAAATATGGACATGGATAAAAAATATATTCCCAGTAAATACTTATGTATAAATAATCTCAGATAAAAATGAGATCTGCAAAATTATCCCTTACCTTATGTCCAATTTCTTCCATATGTGTTCGAGACTCCTCTTATTCAGGTTCTTCCTTTTGATTTGATCAAAATGGATCTATAGGTTGGATGTATGACTAAAGGAAGGCCTCTAGGATGAAGGGAGTACATTTGAGAGGGTATTTGATCAGGGGTTGGCCAAGACTAATGGATTTGCAGGTGTGAATTAGAGAGATGGGGGAGTGCCCATTTATAAGAGGTGTGAGGGAACCTAAAGAAAAACTTAAAATATTATTTTATAATAAATTCATATTCGGTTTATAATAGCTCCAAAGTTACTTATGGAGAGGATAGGGTAGGTATGGGTCAAAATATGCTCATCCAATAGGTTTTAGACAAGTTAAGGTTACCATTTTAACCGTATCATTTGGTTTTAACTCTAAGTTAAATAATTTATCTTTTACCGTGTCTTCTTGTATTCTTACCCTATATGGTTAATTAACTTATTATAAACTACTAATAGAACCCGAATTGGTTCATTGATGTCATATATATTATTATATAAGTCATTTGGCCGAACCTTAGATTTTGAGGAACATTATATCAACTAATAATATAATATTTTTTTAAAAAAACAATTTTATGTCAATTTTGACACTATTTGGTATTTTGTTTTTTATAAATTCATAACAGCATTATTACTTCGAAAAAAATTCATCAAACCAACCCTAATATGTTATATTAACCTAGAAAATTATTTTAATTAATAAAAAATCTAAAATTAAATTTATTTGGTTGTTTATAATATCAATTATGTTAATATTTCATTAATAAGGTAATTACTGCATCATCATTGTGTCATAAATAAATTAAATTATTTAATTTCTAAAAAATATAAATAAAATACCATTATGTAGGAAATATTTTTATCTTTATAATGAATATTTAGAGTCAAATTTATCTTATGTATAACCCTATATTAAAATTGTTTTAGTTATTAAACTTTGATTTTAACTATTTTAACTCTTCTCTGAATAAAATAATAATAAATGTCCTAATCTAATCCAAGTGGACCTAAAGGGTAAAATTTTATTACAAAGGTTGTTTTTGGTCGAATTACACTTATCCAATAGAATTTGGACATCTGTTAGGTTAATAATAATATCATTTTTACCCTTAATTACCTTATTTACTTTTAACCGTGGTAAATAAAAGTTAAAAGTTACTATTCACCAAAAATTATTTTCATCTCATTGAACCACCTTTTACTTACTGATATCTATCATGTCTCTAGTATTTTCGAAATTCAACTCACATAAGTTTTAAATTTAAGTTTTATGTAAATTTCCAAATGCTTCTAGGTGGTGGGTGAAATATGGTAAAAAGTTCAATAAAATGTTTATATATCTAAAATTATTATAAAATTACTCCAATGAATTAAATTGAACTTATATTGGTATTATGTATCTATTTTTACCTAAAATAAATTAAAATCAAATTTATTATTTTTTAAATAAAAAGTCGGTTTTAACCAATAACTCAGTGTTTTCACTATTTATCAAAAATTAAAAGTTTTTAGAAAAATACCAAAAATTCACCCTAAGCTAATTTTGATATTTCGAATCCTAAAATGAAGTCCATTTTGAATGATAAAATATATAAAATTTCAAAAAGTCGGTATTACTATTCATAACGCCTAGTTTATATAATATTTTAATAGCATATCTTTGTTTAAGAAAACTCGGTATTGCGTACAACACAAGCTATCAAGGAAGGTTTTTCTTGTGTGTAACGCAAGCCTAGAATTTTTTTGTGTATAATAAAAGCTAATACGGTGTTGCGTATAGCGCAAGATAATCTTGGTGTAACGTACAAAAAAAGACACCAAAAAAATTAAAAAAATAATATTTCTCATAAAATCTCAGGGTGTTACATTATACCCCCCTTAAAATAATTTTCGCCCTTGAAATTATTCGGGGTTATAAATGGTTTATTACGTGAAAGATTCATTCATAGAATCCACATCATAAAAAGGAATACTAAAACTTAATTTTAAAAAAGAAACATAATGGTTACCCAAATAAACTCATCATTGGGTTTCCACATAGAAGAACATAGGTGAAAATATGGATATGGAAGAGAAATATAACCATCATGTTGTGATGGAGAGTGATAGAGAACATGGCTATGAAAAATACAACAATCACAAAGCCATAAATTTGTTATTATCTATGAAACCATCTAGGACAACGTTTTTGGTTTTCAAGATCATTTCCCTAAAGTTGAAAAAAATGGAATTAGAAGAAAAACTTAGTTGATTTTGGTAAAATCTTGTCGTTGGTCATTCCTTGAACAATTTCCGCTTCATATCTTAATGAAATGAAGCTGAATTTTTCATTTGTGAAGTGTTAGCAGATCATGTGATAGAATGATAGGTCATTCCATCTGTCTCAAACAAAAGGTTAGAAAATGTTATAAAATATACATAAGTCCATCTATGGAGAGATTAATCATATATGGTTCCTAAAATGGACTTATAAATCAAATATCATACAACTTAATACATTTAAACTAATTTATACTAACCAGGGACTTCATGTAGGCTAGTGGTAGGCAATAAAGGCCTGTCGCACTTCGATTGTGGGTTTTATTCCTGCATCCTTGTCCCACAATATGGGTTTCCGCCCATCCTATGGGTTTTCTTTTTTCTAATAGTATACTATTTTAACATTTTAGAAATAAAATCAAAAATTTATAGCCTTAAGAAATAGTATATGATGTCTAAATTAATCCATTCCAACTTTTTGGCTTATCAAAAATACGTCTGTCCGATTTCTAGAAATTCCATCTACTGAGTATGTGAATTCATTAATTTATCCCCCATATATCATTAGATATATCTTATTGTTGGTCACATTCCAAACATGTGAATACCATAATCATGTATTCTCTTGAAAAATGAATACCCATTGAACATTATTGAAAACATGAATGCTTTCAAAAGTTTACTCTTTCCACATACCAAAATTCCAAAAATTCTATATACTCAAACAATGATATCACGTTGTCCTTATATCAGTCATGAGATCATTAATAATATCAAACATATTATTTTCTCCCAATCCCTTTACTATACGCATATCATCTGATTTATAAAAATATTTCAATCACTTTTCATGGTTACTGGTACCGTAAAATTATTGAAAACCAAGACATTGATATTCCATAATTCCACAATGCTGTAAATGAGATTCCATGATACTATTTTGAAATCCCATTACATAAACACTTAATCATTCCACAACATCATTGTCATACTCAACATCAAAAATAGTGATCTCACGTGACTTACCTTTGTCTTTTTCCTTAAGAGGTTGCTCACGTCGATCATCATTAACCCTTGTATTAGGGCATTGATTAGAATAATGCTCCATTTCCTTGCTCTTTAAACATTGAAGTGTTGGTGGAGCATTCTCTGCAGTCTTTTCTCTATTCATGTCATTAGAAACTTTTTTCCCATTACGTTGGCACTCAGCTACTCGATGACCTTCTTTTCCACACTTGAAAAATTTTCTAGTAACTTTTAGACAATTTCCACCATTCTTCTTTCCACACTTTGAGCATAAAGAAACATTCACCTTCTTTTCACCATTGTTCTGATATATTTACTTGAACTCCATCTTTCGTTTCATGTCAAAAACATGAGATGGATATGTAACACCAACTTCCAGTTCTACCATGATAGCACAATGCACAATTTCTTCATAGCTATTGAAGTCTCTTATAGCTAATGCCCTTCGAAGACTTGGTTTTAAGCCCCTGAAGAATCGATCAATTTTACTTTCACGTTGGATGATAAAGCCAGATATATACCTTGAAAGCCTTTTAAAATTCTCCACGTATATACCAACAGATTCATCATCATTTTTCATAAGCCCAAGGAACTCATTGTCCATATTTGTTTGAAGAATATGAGGGAAGTACTTATTGAAATATAAGTTCTAGAACTCATCCCATTCCATGGATTCAATTTCATCTTGGGGCCTCCTATATTTAATTAGAGTCCACCACTGGTCTGCTTAACCTTCTAAACAGTAAATAGACAGTATGACTTTTTCATGTTCCGAAAAGAGAAGTATGGAAAATATCTTTTCAATGGTACTGATCCATTTTTCAGCTACAAGTAGATCAGAAGACCCACTGAAAGAAGGTGGATGTTGCCTGATGAAGGACTCAATAGAATATTGTTCCCTTCTCTTCTCATTTGGAAGTACAGAATGATTCATAGCCCATGTAAGTATAGCAATATTATTTTCACTCCATCTCCCATAACATTGGTTTGTTCAGGAGGAAAATAATTGCATTTTCCATTACATTGATCAACACGGTTCCTTTGGGTTCCAGCCATTGTCTAAACCCCAAAAAGAATAGTGTAAGAGGCAAGAATTGTGCTAGGAAAAGAACATAATAATGGGGGAATACCATCAATATATAACATATTAGGTTTAATTCTAAGATCGTTACTGTAATTAGAGTACTATAACCTATACTTATACATAACCATAGAGACATCCCTAGACATACCTTATAAATATCTCTAGGGATTTCACTAAAGTTTTCGCATCCTAGTTTCCAAAGGTTAACTAAAAATTTCCTCTGATACCAACTATAGAGACCCACACTTGATGTACATGGACATTACATTACTTTTTCAGAATACTTAATACATAACAAAAATTACACCCAAGGACCGTAATAGTTTAGTGTCTTTACAAACTTGGAACGTAATATTCTAATCATGGTGAAAGATCGTAAAACATCTTCCATAAAGATATTCCACTTTTTTCCTACCTAAAACCTTTATTTATATCCTCGAGAGAAGAAAACATATAAAGGGTGGGCTCAAATGCTCAGTAAGGGTAATCATGGAGAAAATAAAACAAACCATATACATTTGAACGTGAAGAAATTCTCATGATTTTCAAATCCACTAACCAAACTAACTCAAAATGTAGAAAAAAAATTGGTACTAGTGAACGTGAAGACTACTTCAAAGAGTTTAAAACAAAGGCTTATCCCCATGCATGTACTCACACTATAGACAAGTGGGAGTCTCTTTATAGTATACAATGATTTTTCAAATAAGGTATTAGGATATATACTGATTCAAAATGATAAATTGATATCATATGACTCAAGGTGGTTGAAAATTTATGAGCCTAACAATCCAAAGCATGATCTGGAGTTGGAAATTGTGTTCTTTGCATTGAAAATCTGGTAGCATTATGTCTATGGGGAGAAATTTGAAATATATACTAATCATAAGAGCCTCAAATATATATTCACACAGAATGAGCTTAATATGCACCAATAATGATGGTTATAGCTCATCAAATATTACTACTAATCAATCCACTACTATTCTAGTATGGAAAATAAAGTGGTAGATGATATAAGTATAAAAGATCCAACAATATTATCAATGATGAGAATTGAAAAGGGTCCAATATTCTTATATTTTTAATGGATAGAAATGGGAATAATTAAGGAAGGAATATCATTAATCATTTCTCAAATGATTTCTCAATAATCCCTTATTGAGAAAATAAAGGATTCTCAAAGAAATTATGGGGAATTTAGAAGAATGTGGAAGCTATAAGAAAGGGGAAATCCTCAGATATTAAAATTCATGAGAAAAGATTTATAATATTTGGGTCATGGTTATGTCTACCATCCTATCCAGAGATAAAGAAGGAGATTCTAAATGATGCACAAAGCTCAACCTTCTCTATTCACCCAAGGAGCACAAAGATGCATTGATACCTCTTAGAGAACTATTGGTGGGACAATATTAAGAAAGAGATCACTGAATATAAAACAATGTTCCTGGTATGTTAGTAAGTGAGGTCTGAAATAAGAAATTATAAGGGGATAATATAACAATTACCCATACCAATATATAAATGGTAAAACATTACCATGGACTTTGTCACTGGGCTTCTAAATATAACTTAAGGAAACAATGATATATGGGTTTTTATGGATTGTCATACAAATAAATCTCACTTTATTGAAATTTTAGAGGACATAACACTGTATAAACTTGCACATATATACATCAGAGCAGGGTTAAGGTTGTATGTAGTACCACTATCGATTGTATCTAATCAAGATTTGAGATTCATCTCCATGTTCTGAAAAAGAATCCAATATAATCTAAACACTAAGATAAACTTTAGTACATCCTATCATCCTAAAACTGATGGCTAATCTGAATGAACTATTAGAATACTAGAAGACATGTTTGTATTCATGTTATGTGGACTTTAAAGGAGTATGGGAGAAACATCTTCCTATGGTTGAGTTCTCTTACAACAACAGTTTCCACTCGAGTATCCAAATAGATCTATATGAAGCCCTTTATGGGAAAAGGTGTAGAACACCAGTGTGTTGGGATTAAGTCGATGAACATAAACTGTTAGGACAACAATTGTTTTAATAAATGTAGGAAAAGGTGGAAACCATTTGGAATCACATCAATGCAGCCCAAATTCGAAAAAAAAATAGAAATGTATACAATTGTCGATTAGACCTTGAGTTGTATGGTTTGATACATGGGATTTCTCGACATATCTCCATGGAAGAGGATCAGGAGATTTGAAAAGAAAGGAAAGTTGGGTCCTAAGTACATCAAACCCTTCTAGATTCTTGATCGATTTAGAACTATGGCCTATTGACTAGCACTTCCACGAACCATGTCTCAAGTACATGATTTATTCCATTTATTCCTCTTGAGGAAGTGCATATCGGATCCCTCACATGTACTGAATCCAGAGGTGGTACAATTGGAATATGATCTCTATTATTAGGAGAATCTAGTGAAGATATAGGACTATAGAGATAATATTTTATGCAACAAGATTACATACTAGGTCAATGTACTATAGAAGAACCATAAGTATGAAGAGGCAACATGGGAACTGAATGAAGTGATCAAGGAGAAATATACTCACTTTTTTCACCATAGTATGTAAAATGAAATTTCGAGGGTAAAATTTCATAAGGGGGGAAGAATTGAACAACCCAAAATTTTATCAATGGAAATTCCCTTATTATAATTATTTCATATAGTATAAATTAGATCAAATCAATTAGATAACACAAAAAAAACATTATAATTTAATAATAAACAGTATAATAGGTATTTATAGAAGTTAATGAACCTATACCATTGGAATAGTGACTTGACCTGTTGAATAGTAATATAACCCTTATGAATAGTAAACTGGCCAATAGAATAGTGGCCTCACCCATGAAAGTATAAATAAAATTTAAGCATCTTATAAAAGTTAATATGATATAATTATATCATAGTATAAGTAAATAAATGTATTAGGAATTATTAATTAAGTATTAGTATTTTTGTAAGTAATAAATATTTAATTACAATTTTATAATTAATTAAATGATTTAAAAGAAATTTTATTTTCATAAAATGTATTTATAAAACTATTATTTTTTCTTATGAATATAAGATAATTTTATGAAACCTTAATTAATTTTTTAAAGTGTTATAAAATCAGTTATAATTTTAAAATCGATATTTTTAAATTAAATGAAGATTTTAAATAAAAAATAAATTTACCACACTTAAAAAATCATTTTAATAAAATAGATTTAATTTTTTAATTCTACACATCAAAAAAATTTAGGGTGAATTTTTTGGTATTTTTATGAAATACTTGAATTTTATGTGAATAATAAAATATGGTAATTTATGGTATATATATATTATAAATTAAATACCAAATTCCTTAAGTCATGGATGATGTAAGAATTATAATATTGAACTTACATTCATTATTTTAATATATTTATTGATAATTATCAAACTATTAAAAGTCTTAATCTAAAATAATAAATTAATGAATAAAATAATGAGGAAACACCCCTCTCATCCCCTACAGATATCACCCCTCACCACCTCTTCCCTTCACACCCTATAAGAATTTATCCTTGACCAAATTATATCCAATAATATTCTCAATACCATCCCCCACATCTAGGATCTCTTGGTCTCATAAAAGGTCCAAACCCTTTTCCCTAAGGAGGTTCCCAAGGAGAAGGATTTGAGAGGTAAAATCCTCTTTCTTTTCCTTTAATTTATTTTCAAGTTCTTTTATTTATAAACTCACCTACCACCATCTAAATGAAATTATAACTCCAATACATTAAAATATTATGATTTTATTAAAATAATGTAATAACTCATCCTCAAACCCCTTCTCCTCTCTTTTTTTAAATGAAATCATCATCTATGAGATATTTCTTTATCGCCTTCTAGGATGACAAGTTTTCATCTTCCCTTACCACATTTAAGTCTGGTCATGAAACCATTTTAATGTTAAAAAAATTTTAAAGTGTATTTATTTAACCTAATTATGTTATGTAATTAACATATTAACATAATACTGAATGATAAAATAAAATGAGTTCATTGTGATAAAAAATCACCATAATAATCTAAACGATTATCACTAATGTATTTTCTAATGATTCATCATAATACCATATAAAAAATGATAAATATAACCATTTACACTTATTTATGATTATTAATAACTTATAATTTCAATTATGGAGAATTATACACATTCTAAAAAAACATATATACTCATATTCAACTGAACTAATCATAAAAACCAAGAAAATAAACACTCCAGAAAGATGGAATTGAACTATATAACTAATCTAAAAGGATATAAATTAACTTAATAAAACCATAATAAATCAAATAAATGTATAAGAGGTTTTTTAATTGTAAATTAATTAATTTTATTTGATTATCCAGGATATTAAAGTGAAGAAATCACTCAGACATTAGGAAATGGGAATTCTCGAACCCAACTCTCTTCCTTTGTGTTTTCCCTATTTCACTAAATTTTCATTATGAATGTTACATTATTGTTCCTTAAATAAAATTTATTTATCCTTTATTTTTATTTTCTTGAGATACATGTTTCCAAAATGATTTTATGATAAATACAAAGATTATTCCAAAATAAATCTTCTTTCTAAAAAGACATCTTTTACTTCTCGTGAGATTTTTCTTCCTCACTCAAGATTGATGATTCTTATACCAATTATATTTTTCCCTATTTATTTTGGGAACCCCAATGATTTTCCATGAATGTATTCTATATTAAATGAAACCAATTCCTTTACATGGGTTATTTTATATCCAATATTGATATATATTCTATGCGGCATGCATGATAATTTAAATGTTATGGTGTGACTAGTGCGCCCCGAATTATATAGCACATGTAAATGTTATATTGTGATGGGTGATCCTAGAATAGTATACTACTCTAATGAATTGGGTTATTTGATTTATCTCATGATAAAAAGTTCAAATTCAAGAACATTATGCTCTATTTTCTCATAACTTTGTGTAGTATTTGACCACTAAGATATGATGGTTCATTTTAATGAATTGACACATTCCATTAATTTATGTAATGTTTCCTATCATGATTATGATGATGATCCCATGATTATGTTATAGTGATAATGATTATACTAAAACATGTAATAATTATTCATTTTCTTATCTATCCTCTTACTGGAATTTTATCTCACCCCTTTTTAATGTATATCCCTAATTGAATACTTGTACTAAGGAGAACCCGAGGTCCAATAAGAAGCTATAGAATAAGGAATTAATTAAATGTTTATGTTTTATAATTTAAAAGTTATATATGGTCCTAATTTTCCCAAGACTCTAAACTTTGGATCCTATATTTGTACCACTATTATATTTATTATCTTTAAAATGATGTAATGGAAATGTAAGAAAAAGCAGGGTTGGTATATTCAACATCGTTGAAATTTGGGGTTTCTCTTAATATCCTTCCCATTTCAAGTAAAAAATAAAATAATTTCAATTATGGATTTTTATGTTAACTTAAAACTCATTTCTAAATAATCAATAAATTTAAGGTTTTAATTATAGGTAAAATCATAAGGAACCACATACCTCAAATCAATGATCAAATCAACACCTGCAATGGGAAACACCAATGAAGAAAAAATGAAATAGAGATCAACAACAAAATCCTAGATCATAAAGCATCAAGGTAAAACTATGATTCAATTTCAAATCATGATATAAAACCCCTGAATAAAAGTATATAGGAGGGAAGGATAAAACTAATGTGAGGAAACTCACCAAAGGTCAAATTCCGAACTGAGACTTTTGGAATGGATGGATTCTCTCATTATTAATGGGGGAAAGAATAGGGTTATTAGGAGGATCACCTGTAGAATTTCAAATGAAATAATGTGAGAATAATATATTAAATCATTGTGGAAAAGGAATTTACAATATAATTCTAGGGGTTATTGTGTAAATGATTCTCCTTACACATACACTAAAAAAGGTATCACCTCGGGTTAAAAACACATTGAGAAATGAATTTAGGGAATAAGTATTGATTTTATGTTTTAAGAAACTCTTATTGAAAAAGTTCATATTTTACCGTGTAAATCACTTTATTTCATAATAAATTCTCATGAATTCTATCTAGTGAATAATGAAAATAGTAAACCAAGGATTTATATTTTAAATTTCATCTGCAACCAGTTCCCAGCAGAAGCCCTGTACAAAACTACCCATGAAGATTCCAATTCAACCCAGACCCTAAGTGAACCCTCTAAATCTTATGACACATTTATACTTGAACCCAACTAATTCAAACAAACATACATCCCTAGACTTTAGTTCATTCTCCCTAACAAAATCACTCCATTCTCGAAAGGCCTGAAACTCACCCAAAAAAACAAGGAATCAAAAAAAGAGTCAATAATTACCTGGTAGATGGTAATGGGATGTTACATTATATCCCTTCCAAACTTTTAAAACATATATAAATAACTTCCCATCATTATTAAATTCTTCTATATTGATAAATAATTAAATACAAACATTGTATCTTCAATCTCTCACTTTTTATATTTTTGGAAATATCATAAAACTCCTATGTAAATATATGTGTTTCATCCCCCCCCCCCATATTTTCAATAAATGGATAGGGAATACGGTCAACTTATCATATCTTCTTAATACATCTTATATGATTTTAAAAAAAACATCTTCTGCCACTTTTATTCAGACCATCGTCCTAATATAAATATTAAGAGAATGATGGATTCACTTTCTTCTTTCCAAATGATCCTTTAGTTAGTAATACATAATTCAAAAAGGGATAATCTATTATAGAAAACATGAGGTATTTTACCAGGGGTGACAAAATTGTATATAAAACACTATTCATATGATACAACCTCAATTTCTCATTTTAGGGGTCCTATCAGAAAACTTATCAAAATAAGTAAATGAAATGACCTTTCACACATATCATTATACACATCAAAACAGTTCATGCATAGGGAAAAAAACTCCCTATATTATTAATTATTTTATCTACCAACACTCTCCCTTCAAAAACATGTTTGATATAATAAAAAACCACATTAACTGTTATTGGAATATCATAATTATTTATCTTACTAAACTATATATAAATTCCATATTTATTGAAATTCTATATTTTTAAGGAATATTGCAATCTAGTAGTATCACTTCATGTTATATCCATATTATCTCTTCATCATTGAAGGTTGTAACACTCCATTATGGGTAGATTCTTTGTTGCGCATTGTATATAGCACCTCATCAAGCTCTTCCTTTTTTATACTCCACTAATTTCCCACATGTAAGTATACATAAATAAATACAATAAAATAAGTATGGTTATCCACTATTTTTATCAATAAAATCAATGTTGAGAACTAACTATAAATTATGTACATCTATTCTCTTCATCATTGAAATTATGAGACCACTTTACACTAGATCCACTCTATTCTGTGAAAAATCTTTTTTAACCTCATCAATTAGGGAATTTGAATATACTAAGAGGTTTTTAATTTTTAAGTAAGTACTAGTTTGCAAATAGAATTTCTATGAAATTTGTAGAGTATTCCCATATTATTCACACTGTTCACACAAGCCTCCATCTGTATTCATGTTTCCATTGATTAGAATATTTTCTACCTTTTCAGTAGGGATGACGACATTCACATCATCCTTCTTCTTTTACTCATTGGGAGTATTTGGTTCTGTACATCCCCTTTGCCTAATCCTAAAGGCTAAATTTACTTATTTCTTTTTTATTTGAGTCTTTTCTTCAAATAAGAAAAAGAGTTTTTTTAGTTGATATATACCAACACAAATCTTCACCAACCATTTCCATACAAGTACTCATATAAGTCTTCCAAGAAACCAAATATGTTCATAGTTGATATAGTACTCTCTTTCTATGAAATACACTTTTATTTATCAGGTTTTCACATTTATTCAACACTTATCCCCCATAAAAAGTCATTTTACTTTAACTAAATGTGTAAAAATTGTGTCAAAACCCACAATAGGAAATTCCAATAAAGAACAAAGGTGAAGAAGATTAATAAGGAAATCCTAGATCGCAAACCATTAAGGTCAATCTCTGACTTAATAAGTAATCCTGATATCACACCATTGTAAATAGAGGATTGTGGAAGGAATATGAAAACCAAAGATAGTAAACTCACCACATATCAAATATTTAACTATGATGTGAATAAGGGATTGAGTCACTCACTGCAAAAGGGAGAAATCATACGGTACTCAGGAGGAGTGACTATAGAATTTAAAATGAAATTAGGCATGAAACTCATATAAAATCATTATTCATGATGAATTTTCATTATAAATATTGGGTTTGTGACTAAAATAAATCATGTTAAACATATTCCAAAAAAATACATTTCATCGGGTTAAAAACACATTGAGTGATGAATTTATTGTATAAGTACTATTTTTATAATGTAATACACCCTTATAGTAAAGGTTCATCTTTTATAGAATAAATCACATTATGTCATAATACATTCTCAAGGCTTGTGCCCCATAAAAAAATATATGTCATAAACCAAATATTTACATCTTAAATTTCTTATACAACTAGTTCCCAGTAGTATACCCCTATAGAATCGCTCATAAAGATTCCAACTTATCCTAGACCCAAAGAGAACTCTCTAAACCATTTGAAACATTTATATCCAGTCACCAAAAATTTAAATAAACATATATCCCCAAACATTATTTCATTTACCTTGAAAAAAAAAATTTATACCTTAAATTATTGAAAAATCACCTAGAAAAAAAGGAAATCAAAATTGGAGTCAAGAAGTACCAAAAATAAGGGGACAGGATGTTACAACGTCCACACCATAAAAACTTTTTCCCCTAGAAATACTATTAGGAAGACTTAATATCAAAGATATGAGGATAATTCCCTCTCATAAATTCCTCACACTCCCACATCTCATGAGAATTAGAACCATGATGACATACCACACAAACCAAAGGTATAATATTCCCACAAAGAACCTTTGTCTCAGAAACAACAATCTAGATTGGATGCTCAATCTTAGATAAATCAAGCTCGACATCAAGATCTTCCCATTTCCAAACCAAAAAAAGGGTTAGAAAGATACTTTTTATGTTTTGATACATGAAACTTTTTGTAGATAGATTTCAACTATTGTGGAAGTTCCAAATGGTAAGCCACTTTCACCACCCACTCGATAATCTCAAAAGTACCCACAAAACTTGATGAAAGATTTATCAATTTCCAATGGTGTTAGTGGCCCAACTGAGGTGAAAATATCAAGAACACATGGTCACCAATGGAAAACTCCAACAATCATCAATGATTATCAGTATAGGATTTATACCATATGTGTGACTTCAAAATTATCTGATGAATTATATAAATCATTACCATCATTCTTGGACCAAACTTGGTCAAAACATGAACTTTAACCAATCTATGACCAACAAAATATATGTCAATAACTCCATCCAGATAAGCCCTCAAAATTATCCATTCTGATATAAGATGGGTAACGGTAGTTGTAGGAATACTCAAAATTTTCCAAATGGTCATCCCAATCTCCACCAAATTCATAAACACATGCATTTAGTATTTATTAAAGAATCATTATATCTCACATTGTCTGTCCATCCATCAGTAGATGATATTTAATGCTCAAAAATACCTGGGATCTCATTTCCTCCTAGAGGCCTCTTCAAAATATAGAAGTGAAACATTTATCCCTATCAGAGTCTATATAAGATGTAACTCCATGAAACCTAAAAATATCTTATATTTAGAGATGTCTCAAGTCCTCAAATTTGTCCATATAAAAAATGGGTATAAAGTGAGACAATTTGGTCTCCCTATCATTCACAACCTATATCGCATTTTTTTCCTCAACGTTTATCTGACAACCCAACTACAAATTCCATAGAAATATCATCCCACTTTCATGTTGGAATTAAAAGTGGATGAAATAATCGCAAAGGTATCTACTGATCAGCTTTGACCTTTTGGTAGGTATAACAATGAGATACAAAGTTAGTGATGTCTCATATAATACATGGTGACCTGAATTGTCACTGAATATCATAGAACATCTTCATTGTTTTTAGGTACACTACCCACTGGGAACTATGGAAGTACACTATTACGTCCTTTCTCATGGTAAATGGTACAGCATACCAGTTCCAAAAACATAGGACACCCTTTTGAGATAATTTCCACTCACCAATAGTCTCCCCACTACAAAGAGAATCCTTAATACAATATAATTTATCATTAAACTACTTCTCCCAAATAATAATCTTGAAAAGAGAGGATATCAACTACACACCCATCAAAACAACCTAAAAATCATTCTCACAGACTCCCAAATGCAACTAAACAAAGAGATTCATTATATTCAGCTCTTCCAATTATTTTTTTATGTCTTGGGTTGTAATTATCCTACTCAATGAATCAGTAATTATATTCCCCTTATTGATGGTGTAGGAAATGCTGAAACTAAATCATTGCAGGTAATCCACCCAAGGCCTTTGTCTGAATTTCAAATATTTTTTATAGAACATACAACTAAAGGTTTTTTGGAAAGAATAAATGGTAAACCTATCACTAAAAAGGTAATGTCGCCAACATTTAAAAGAATACATCACATCTTTGAGTTCGAGATCATGGTTTGGATAATTATTATCATATAGCCCAAGTTATCTAGAACCATAGGATACCATTTGATTACCCTTCATAAAAAAACCAACCCCAAATGAGATGTGTTATAGAATAACACATTTCCTTGCCCATCCTCTAGAAGTGTGAACACTAACACAAAATTAAAAATATGTTTCTTCTTGATTAAATAACTCTATAATTTCTCTTCCAAAATTAACTTCACTCTATTCCAAGTGATATTGGTCATCAAAGAAGAAAACTTTGAGAAATATTTGATGAATATCTGATAAAATTCCACCAAACCCATGAATCTTCATATCTCAAAGAGATTATTAATCACTCCCATTTCATAATTTCTTTCACCTTCTCAAGATCAACAAAAATACCATGATTATAGACTGTGTCCCCCAAGAACTTCACTTCAGGGGGCCATAAATTATAGTTTGAAACCTTTATATAAATTAAATAATTTCTAAATATTTCCAAAACTACTCTCATATGACACACATGGTACTCCTCATTCAGATAGAAAAATAAGTTATTGCCCAAAAACTACCCCCATGAATGACTCAAGGTACGCATGAAATATCCTATTCATTAAATCTATTAAAACTACAAGATCATTAGTTAAACCAAATGGAATAAAAAGATATTCATAATGGTCATACCTACTCCTAAAGGTGGTATTATGAATGTTAGATTTATTAATTATCAACTAGTGATAATAAGATCGAAGATCTATCTTTGAGAACCACTTCTCCTCTTTCATCTAGTCAAACAGATCATAAATCCATGAAGATGTATATTCGTTCTTTACTATGACTTGATAGATTTTATCATAATAAAAACATAGGTGATGTTTTTCATAAACTTTCTTTAAAAAGTGAAAAGGTTTTTACAAAGGTGACACACTTGAGTGTATGAAATCTTTCTTTATAAAATCATCCAATTGATTCTCCATCTCTTTCAACTCTATTTCTACCATATGATTAGAATGAAAAGACACAATATAAGTACCTAGTGTTAAATCAATAGAAAAATCCAATTCCATAACTAATATAAAGAAAAATATATCTGAAGGAAAAGTTTTAGGAAACTCAATAAAAACTATATAGAGATGATCCCTAAAAGATTATAACTCCAACTCAAAAGATAGCATTGATATTACCCTACCAAATTCAAGAAAAGAATGTTCATATCTACCTAACATCAGGTCCCATTATCACTGAAAGACACATTACACCCCATCCAGAATAATATATAAGACCCACTGATGATAACAATCAATTTGGGTCATATCAGAAATCATCCAATCTATCCCAAATATGACTTCAAGAGTTTTCATGTTGAGGACCAAAAAATCTTGGTAAGATCAGTCTATGATAAATAAAAAACAAAATTATCACATCAAAGTCCCTGATCTCTCTTTATTTTGAGGGTAAAAGTAATAACCATCACCTCAGAAAAAAATATCCATGGGAAGATTTAGAATATTCATCATACAAGCCAATATAAATGAGTGATATGCACCAGTATCAAATAAAGTTGTCACTAAAGATGAAGATATAGTGACGGTATCTCTCAAATCTATTATACTCGCATCAACTTCCTCTAGAGTCTCTTTCATTACATGATGCATATTGGTTTCGGATGCCTATGGTTGGAACCCCTTTGTTCTAAAAGTAATTGACTTCACCATAGAACATTTTGATGTCGATGAGATTTTGACACTATGTATAACCGAAAATAAATGGAAGAAATTTAGTAGGTGCCCTGAGAAACCAAAAAAACTATAGATATAAGTGCATTAGTGAAATATCGTTTCGAATGACTAACCTTTCCACATTGCAAACAAGTTACCTCTTATAGGTACTGTAAGAGGTCTAGAAAGCACTTAATATTTATAACCACCATGAGACAGATCACACTTTCTATTTCCTTTGAAGGAATTTATAGAACTACCACTAGGGGAAATTAACTCCTGTTAACATTGACATACCATCTATAAGAAGATCAACCATAAATTCCTTATCCATCACATCAGTACAAGACGTGAACATCAACTTGAAAAATTGAGATAAAATGTCAAAATGAAGACCCATATCAAATATGTGGGCATTCAGTTTCTTATTTCTCACCACCTGAATATAAAATTAAACAAGATCGTCAAAATGGTTCATATATTATGGCATGGTCCTGTCACACTATTGGATAATAAGTAACACTATAGACTTTTCCAAGACCATCAAAACTGGATAGAACTAGTTATTTAAATGAACTCTAAAGTCTTTACACTCTGATAACTCATGATTATTTTCCTTAACCATTTAATCTCTATATATTCTTCTAGGCCTTACAAGCTTTAAGGTTGTACTTTTTACTTTAATAGAATCAGAAATTTCAAATAACTCAAAAATCAACTCAATATTTTTCAAATATTCCTCAACATCTTGAGTATTATTATAACCATGTAAATATAGTAGTTTCTAATGAATAAACTCTTTGGAAAAAACCTCTAGATTCATCCTTTTGAGGTCTCTCCACTAGAACCTAAATGGGAATCGGTGTAGGTATTTTTCCTGAAGTTAGTATAGTATGCCCCAATATCGCAACAAGATTTTGGTCCACTAGAGGATTTACTTATTATGGTCCACCAATTACTTCCACATGAGGCCTATAAAATTGTATTCTTAGAGAAATGGTGCTACATAACCTCAATAGATAACACCGAAACATCAGTTAGGGTATACAGATCAAAAACTCAATCAAGAGTCACAAGAATAAAAAATCACTGAGATCAACTTGAAAAATGTAGGTTCCTCGCACATCTGAACCATGTGATTCGTAATTCCCAACTTTTCTTTTTGTCACGATCAATGATTAATATGATATTTTACACAGTGTTGAATGTTTTGATCCATATAATTAAATCGAAGAATATATTTAAGTGATAAAACACTAGGAATAGAGAGAGGATCGTCACATTTTATTTATAATAAATTTGATTAATTAAAGAATTTCTTTTTTGGAATTCTTTCTTAATTGATGGATATAACAACATATCTGCATTGTACCACCATTGTGTTGTAGGAATAAAGAGAATAATCCCTCTAACAGTGATCCACATGTGTTTAAAAAATCTTTGAAAATCCCCATAGGAATCTTCAGGAGCTAGAATGGTGGATCTTATCGCTTGTGTCATCCTCTTTTGATATCCATGAGAACCACTTCCAAATAATTCTCCTTGATCCCTTTAGACTTGAGAGTGGGGGTGGAGGAATATAACTCTCTATTATTAAGAGAGTTCTTGGATAAGGGGGCTCTTTAGAGCTTGATAGCATTCTACAAATCTATTGTGCATATCCAAACAAATGAATTGGATCTTTTAGAAAAAAATATAATTGGATTTATCTACCATTATGGTCAAAATAAAATTATTTCACACATACCGTTTATTATTGATTTAAATCCTATGAAACCCTTGTCAAATAATAATATTATTGTTGTTGTTGTAGTTATCTCTCAACAAAAACGTAACTTGAAAATTAAATTAAATATTATTTAATAAAATAATATTCAATATTTATTATTTCTCAGTGGGCCTAAAAACTCAGTCTTCTATTCCTCCACAATATTTCTTAGTATATGAATAATTACTATTTATTTATTAAATAAATATCACTCAATTATTCACCAATAAATGAATAAATGTTATATTCATTAAATAGAAAATAAATATTTAATAAATATGGTGATCACATTATTTTATCTCAAATAACTATTGATGGAATATATGTGATCAAGAAAACATGAATAATTATTAATCCAAAAACGGTTATAATATTTATTCAACTTGTTAAATAATAAATAATAATATATTATTTATCTAAGATTCTAGATTCACTATGTATTTTACCCTCTAAGCCTCTTTATCAATGGCATTAGGAGAACCAACCTAAAGTCTAATGATAGCATATAGAAACATGCCAAGTCACCCATAGAGAAAGAATTTAATGCCACTACAACATAATACCTCATACGGATTCTTACTCTGTAATATAATATCTTTATCAGGATATCTCTAATAAAGCAGGTTGCATGTTGGCGCCGTCAACCAATGTGATTGATGTCTCTTTCTTTGACTTCCATAAAATTGAACTTCCCTATATAACACCATGGCCATGGATTTATTTATGCTATTTATTTTCCATAAAATGTTATAAAATATCAACTTCCATTAAAGAATATAAGGGTCAAATCCTTTCTTGCATTATTCATTATTTCAATATTACCCGTGATGCACCCAATGTATTCTACCTCACTGCGAACATAAGTTGTCATGGTTTTCATCAAAAAATAAGATTATGTGACTCATAATAATAAGTAATAATAGTATTAAATTTTAGGGACCAATACACATGTACATATATAGGAACATCCAATTACACATATAAATGTGTATTTCCAACTAGCGGGAATCGTTCTCATAATATCATACATTAGATATTATCAAGGGCGTACATTGTGAGAAGGTGCCTCAAAGTCCTATGATTATTTATCCTTGATATAATATATCATTTTTGTCCCTCAAATGATACCATATGGCTATAGAATATAAATTTAATTATAGTGACGTATCACTTTTGGGTACTCATCATGGTAGGGAATTGCTATGACCTTTTAGTTCAGTAGATATATTTAGGACATTATCAAATACTATGTTACATAAAAGAACAATCATTATGTGATAATAAGTATATTAATACTAAAAACTATGAATACATGTTATTATAATGTTTATAGAATTTGGTTCTGTTGCACCAACTCCAACAAACTCCCACTTTCACTAGATCGAACTGTTAACAACCTTCAGTCTGCTAACTCTCACAAGATACTCATTCTTACACTGAGATAGGTCTTTAATAAAGGGGTCTACATTGTTCTTTTATTTTGTTACTCTACATACTACAATTTCACCCCTTTGATAAAAATTCTAAAAGAGGTGATACTTCTGGAATATATGCTTTTTCTGTTGGTGTGACCTTGGCACTTTTTCAATATCCACCACTACAGTATTATCACAATTCAATATTATAGTGTATTTACTTATAGGTACCACCTTAATCTCCTAGAAAAATTTTCATATCCAAATGTATTCCATGGCTACATCAGAAGCTTTTATATACTCAAAATCCATTATATAATCAGTAAAAACTGACTACTTTGAACTCTTTTGTCTCTCAACTCCTCTGTTGAGACCGGAAATATATCTATATTGTGAATTTATATAATTATAATATAATTTAAAACTAAATTAAGTATAACCACCCATGAACAGCTCCTCATCTCCTCCATACAAGAGGAACATATCCTTATTTCTTGTCAGATACTTAAGGATAGCCTAAACAGAAGACCAATGTTGTTCTCTTGGATCAACTTGATATATTCTAACCATTATCAATGCATATACAATATCAATTTTAGTACATAACATGGCATACATGATTGATCATATCACTGAAGTGTAGGGGATCATACTCATTCTCTCTTTCTTATGTTGTGTCTAAGGAAACATTTTCTTAGAAAGATGAAAACCAGGTGGCACTAGAACCAATCCCATATTGGATTGTTCCATACTAAATATATTTAGTATTTAGTCAATATATTTACTTTGAATTAGTCCATGAAAAAACATGGATCTTTCATGAATGATCTTGATCCCTATAATATAGTATTCTTCCCTAAATTCCAACATGGAGAAACACTTGCTTTGTAACACCCTGAGATTTTATGAAAAATTTTATTTTTAATTTCATTGATGTCTTGTGTTTTATGCTAAATTAAAAGGATATTGCACTACATGCATCCCTAACTTGGCTTTAATTACACGCAATCGTGACCTTCCACGATAGCATGTGTTGTACACAATACCGAGTTTCACTAAACAACGATATGTTATTAAAAGATTATATAAACTAGCCGTAATGAATAGTAATACCCACTTTTTGAAATTTTATTTTTCAAAATGGGCTTCATTTTTGGATTCGGAATATCGAAATTCGCCTAGGGTGAAGTTTTTGTATTTTTCTGAAAACTTTCAATTTTTGATGAATAGTGAAAACACTGGTTACTATTTAAAAACTGACTTTTTATATAAATAATTATTTATTTTATTTAAATTTATTTTAAGTCAAAATTTATACATAATACCTATATATGTTCAATTTAATTCATCGGAGTCATTTTATAATAATTTTAGACATATAAAATTTTTATTGAACTTTTCACCGTCTTTTACCCACCTCCTAGAAGAATTTGAAAATTTACACAAAAGTTAATTTTACCGCTTCTGTGAGTGTAATTTCAAAAATACGAGGGACATGGTTAACATCAAGGAGTAAAATTTGGTTCAATAAGATAAAAATAATTTTTGGTGAATAGTAACTTTTTACTTTTATTTACCACGGTTAAAAGTAAATATAGTAATTAAGGGTAAAAATGATATTATTATTAACCTAACACATGTCCTAATTCTATTGTATAAGTGTAATTCGACCAAAAACAACCTTATGAATATAATATTACCCTTTAGGTCCACTTGGATTAGATTAGGACATTTATTATTATTTTATTTAAAGATGAATTAACATAGTTAAAATCAAAGTTTAATAACTAAAACATTTTGAATATAGGGTTATACATAAGATAAATTTGACTATAAATATTCATTAGAAAGATAAAAATATTTCCTACATAATAGTATTTTATTTATAATTTTTAGACATTAAATAATTTAATTTATTTATGACACAATGATGATGCACTAATTACCTTATTAATGAAATATTAACCTAATTGATGTTATAAATACCCAAATAAATGTAATTTTAGACTTTTATGAATTACACTAATTTTATAGTTTAATATGACATGTTAGTATTGATTTAATTAACTTTTTTTGAACTAATCATGCTGTAATGATTTTCACAAAAATCAAGTACTAAATAGTGTCAAAATTGACATAAAATATTTTTTAAAACAAATATTATATTATTAATTGTAATTTTATTCCTAAAAATATAAGGTTCGGCCAAATGATTTAGATAAAGATATATATATTAATAATTAACCACTTGGGTTTCGTTTGGCTTGTTATAGTAAGTTTATTAACCATATAGTGTAAGAAAACAAAAAGACACTGTAAAAGTTAAATTATTTAACTTAGAGTTAAATCTAAATGATAAGGATAAAATAGTAACCTAAACTTGTCTAAAACCTATTGTTTGAGAGTATTTCGACCCATTCCCACCTTATCTTCCAAATAAATCAATTTTTAGATATTAAAAACCGAATATGACTTTATTATAAAATAATATTTTATGTTTTCCTAAGGTGCCCCTCTCCTCCCTTATAAAAAGGTCACCCCTTCCCTCTTCTCTTCACACCCTTTTGAGCCTTGAAGCTCGGCCAAACCCTGCCCATTTCTCTTCTCCACTTCCCTAGAAACATTCTGGAGGTTCTGGTCTTTTCAAAAGACCAACTCTGCTTCCTTAAGATGAAGCTTAAAGGAGGTGTGTCAAAGAAGAGGTGGTTCGGATACATACGAAGCATATCGGACATAAGGTAAGGGATAACTATTCCAATCTCTCTCTTATCCGAGATTGTTTATTCATAAGTATTTACTGGGGTTTTTGTTATCATCCATGTCCCTGTTTTCTAAAAATGTTTTCATGTATGTTTAATGTCATTTTTACCCATTTTTGAATTTTACCACATGTTATGAAAGGAATCTTACTTTTGTTTACCACACGAGGAACTGTTTGACTTTTCCAACAAAAGTATGAGGAGAATGTTATTTTTAAATTATATAGAATGAATGTATTTTTACGGTTTCATAATGCCTCATTTTCATGAATATTCCTCTACAATATTGCATGATTATTTTCAACAAAACCCTTTTCGTTTAAAATTGCATGGAATTTTGTGAAAAGAAAATGATTTTGAAGAAGAAAGGATATTTTCCTCAAGAATTCATTTCAAGTGTTTTATCAAAACTATTTTCCATCTAAAATGAAATTATTTAATATGATTATGTTTCAAGTATAATGTATCCATTATTTACATGGTTTGATTTTTCTTATGATGAAATGATATCCATTTTTTATATGGATTTTGTTATGATGGCATGATGTTTAAAAATCCCATTCTATTACATGGGTTATGATATGATGTATGATTTATGATTTTGTGGCACACGAAAGAATGATTTCATTATGAGATGGGTGGGACCTATATCTCCCTCCAATTCATTGGGAAAAGATTTATATCTCATGAGATAGACATGGCTAAAACGGTAAGTTAATCCGGTTCAGTGTTACAGGACTGGAATGAGGAGTGAACTCGATTCAGAAAGGGACTTTGTCCACTAAGATCGTCTTTCTAGCAATGCCTTGGATACTATGGAAATAATATCATGTGCTTAATGTTTTACCACAATTAAAAGTTTTATTTCCATTCTATTTTATCATGATTGATGATCCATTATGATCTATGCCTTACGTACTGCCATGTTTTATGTCATTGCTCAAGATTTTGATGTTTAAATATTATGTTCATGTTTTTCAGTTCAAATGTATATGGTTTGTTTTATTTTCTCCATGCTTTCCCTTAATGAGCATTTTAGCTCACCCTTTATATTTTTTCTTTTCCCCAGGATGTAAATAAAGGTTTTAGGTAAGAAAAAAAAAGAGGAAGATCTTTATGGGATATGTTGAAGATCTTTCACCAAGATTAGAAGACTATATTCTGAGTTTACAAAAACACTAAACTATTACGATCCTTGTGTGTCTGTTTTTGTTATATATTAAGTATTCCGCAAAAGTAATGTAATGTCCATGTACTTCAAGCTTTGGGTCTCTACAGTTGGTATCAGAGGAAAGGTTTAGTTAACCTTTGGAAACTAGGATGCGAAAAGTTTAGTGAGATCCCTAGAGATATTTCTATGGTATGTCTAGGGATGTCCATAAGTTTAAGTATAAGTATAGGTTATAGTCCTAGAATTAAGGTAATGATATTAGAATTAAACATAAGATGTTAGATATCGAAGGTACTCCCCCTTTATTATGTTGTTTTCCCTAGCATGATTTTTGCCTCTTACACTATTCTTTTTGGGTTTTAGACGATAGTTGGAACCCGAAGGAACTATGTTGATGAATGTAATAGATGATGAAATGATTGTCCTCCTTAACAAACCAACATTATGGGAGATGGAGCGAAAAAATTTATTGCTATACTTAGACAAGCTATGAATCATTCTGGACTTCCAAATGAGCATAGAAGGGAACAATATTCTATTGAGTCCTTCATGAGGCAACGTCCACCTTCTTTCAGTGGGACTTCTAATCCACATGTTGTTGAGCAATGTATCAGTACCATTGAAAAGATATTTTCCATACTTCATTGTTCGGAACATGAAAAAGTCATTCTGGCAATTTACCGTTTAGAAGGTGAAGCAGATCAATGGTGGACTCTAATTAAGAATACAAGGCCCTGAGATGAAATTGAATCCATGGAATGGGATGAGTTAAATATCTTATTTTTGAATAATTACTTCCCTTTTATTATTTGAACAAAGATGGAAAAGTATTTCCTTGTGATTAAGCAAAAGGATGATGAATCTGTTGGTATATACGAAGAGAATTTTACAAGGCTTGCAAGGTATGCATCTGGATTTATCATCCAATCTGAAAATAAAGTTCATCAATTCTTCAGTGGCTTAAAACAAAGTCATCGAAGGGAATTATCTACAAGAGACTTCAGTAGCTATGAAGAAATTTTGCATTATGATATCAAGGTAGAAATGGAATTTGGTGTTACATATCCATCTCATGGTTTTAACAAGAAAAGAAAGATGGAATTCAAGGAGAAATCTCAGAATAATGGTGAAAAGAAGATAAATGTTTCTTTATGCTCAAAGTGTGGAAAGAAGCATGGTGGAGATTGTCTTAAAGGGACTAGAAAATGTTTTAAGTGTGGAAAATAAGGTCATCGAGCAGCTGAGTGTCGAATTAATGGAAAAAGGGTTGCTAATGATGTGAATAAAGAAAAGACTGCAGAGAACGCACCACCAACACTTCAATGCTTCAAGTGAAAGGAAATGGGGAATTATGCTAATCAATGCCCTAATCCAAGGGTTAATGATGATCAACGTGAGCAACCTCTTAAGGAAAAGGACAAAGGGAATTCACATGCTATCACTATTAGCAATGTTGAGTATGAAAACGATGTGGTGGAATTATTATGTGTTTATATAAAGGGATTCCAAAATAATGTTGTGGAATCTCATTTATAGTATTGTGGAACATTGGAACATCTATGTAATGGTTTATTGTGGTTTTCGATAATTATATGGTATAGGTAACCATGAAAAGTGATTCAAATATTTTGGAAAGCAGATGATATGCACATAAAGAAGGGATAAGGAGATAATGAAATGTTTGATAGTATTAATGATCTCATGACTAATATAAAGAAAAAGTGATATCATGGTTTGAGTATATAGAATATTTGGGATTTGGTTATATGGAAAGTGTTACCTTGTGACATGTTTTCACTATGGTTCAAGAGAATACATGATTATAGTATTCACATGTTTGGAATGTTACCAACAAGATATATCGTATGATATATGGGGGATAAATGATGGTATTCACATGCTCGTTAAATAGAATTTCTAGTAATTGTTTTCTTTATACTATGATCTTGGACAGAAGTATTTTGGATAAACCTAAAGATTGGAATGAATTAAGTTAGACATTAGATAGTATTGTTTAAGGCTAGAACTTTTTCTATTTTATTGTAGGAATGTTATTATAATGTAGTTTTAGAAAAAAGGGACAACCTGTAGGATGGGAGACAACCTATCGCGTTGGACAAGGTTGTGAGAATCGAACACACAACTGAAGTGCGATAGGCCTTTACTGCCTACCATTGGACTACATGAAGTTTCTGGTTAGTAGAAACTAGTTTTATTATATTATGCAGAATGATAGATGAAGTATAAGTCCATTTTTGGAATCATATACGATTAACCTCACCATAAATGGACTTATGTATATTTTATAACTTTTGTTAACCTTTTGTTTGAGACATATGGAATGACCCATCATTCTATCACATGATCTGCTAACACCTCACGAATGAAAAATTCAACTTCATTTCTTTAAGAGATAAAGTGGAAATTGTTCAAGGCATGAACAACAGTGAGATTATACTAAAATAAAGTAAGTATTTCTTCTAATTAAAATTCTTCAACTTTAGGGAAATGATCTTGAAAACCAAAAATGTTTTCCTAGTTCCCTTATATCCGATGAATCAGATGGTACCTTAGATCATCACAAATTTATGGCTTTTTTATTGTTGGATTTTTCATAGCCATGTTCTCTACCACTCTCCATCAGAACATGATGGTTAGATTTCTCTTCCATATCCATATTTTCACCTATGTTATCTTATGTGGAAACCCAGTGATTAGTTAATTTGGGTAACCGTTTCATTTCATACTTTAGTTTTTAAAGATATGTTTTGATATTCCTTTTTACGATGTGGGTTTTTATAAAGAAACTTTCGAGTAGTAAACCATTTATAACCCTGAGAATTTTTGAGGGCGAAATTCATTTTAAGGGGGGTAGAATGTAACACCTCAAGATTTTTTGAAACATATTCATTTTAATTTCATTGATATCTTGTGTAGTACACTAAACCAAAAGTAGCCTGCACTACACACATCCCTGACTTGGATTGCATTACACGTAATCGCGACCTTCCACGATAGCGTGTGTTGTACACAATACCGAGTTTCACTAAACAACAATATGTTATTAAAATATTATATAAACTAGCCGTTATGAATAGTAATACCCACTTTTCGAAATTTTATTTTTCAAAATGGACTTCATTTTTTGGATTTGGAATATCAAAATTAGCCTAGGGTGAATTTTTGGTATTTTTCATAGAACTTTCAATTTTTGATGAATAGTGAAAACACTGGGTTACTATTTAAAAACTGACTTTTTATATAAATAATTATTTATTTTATTTAAATTTATTATAGGTCAAAATTGATACATAATACCTATATAAGTTAAATTTAATTCATTGGAGTCATTTTATAATAATTTTAGACGTATAAAAACTTTATTGAACTTTTCACCGTCTTTTACCCACCTCCTAGGAGAATTTGAAACTTTACACAAAACTTAATTTTACCGCTTTTTTGAGTGGAATTTATAAAATATGAGAGACACGGTTAACATCAAGGAGAAAATTTTGGTTCAATAAGATAAAAATAATTTTTGGTGAATAGTAACTTTTTACTTTTATTTACCACGGTTAAAATTAAATAGGGTAATTAAGGGTAAATATGATATTCTTATTACCCTAACACATGTCCTAATTCTATTGTATAAGTGTAATTTGACCAAAAACAACCTTAGGAATAAAATATTACCCTTTAGGTCCACTTGGATTAGATTAGGACAATTATTATTATTTTATTTAAAGAAGAATTAAAATAGTTAAAATCAAAGTTTAATAACTAAAACATTTTTAATATAGGGTTATACATAATATAAATTCGACTATAAATATTAATTATAAATATAAATATATTTCCTACATAATGGTATTTTATTTATAATTTTTAGACATTAAATAATTTAATTTATTTATGACACAATGATGATGTAGTAATTACCTTATTAATGAAATATTAACATAATTGATGTTATAAATACCCAAATAAATGTAATTTTAGACTTTTTATGATTTCAAAAAAATTTCTAGGTTAATATGACATTTTATTATTGATTTAATTAACTTTTTTCGAACTAATCATACTGTTATGATTTTCAAAAAAAATCAAGTACCGAATAGTTTCAAAATTGACATAAAATAGTTTTTAAGACAAATATTATATTTTTAATTGTTATTTTATTCCTAAAAATCTAAGGTTCGGCCAAATGACTTAGATAAGGATATATATATTAATAATGAACCACTTGGTGTTCGTTTGGCTTGTTATAGTAAGTTTATTTACCATATAGTATAAGAAAACAAAAAGACACGGTAAAAGTTAAATTATTTAACTTAGAGTTAAATCTAAATGATATGGATAAAATAGTAACCTAAACTTGTCTAAAACCTATTGGTTGGGAGGATTCCGACCCATACCCACCTTAGCTTTAAAATAAATCAATTTGGAGATATTAAAAACCGAATATGACTTTATTATAAAATAAAATTTTAAGTTTTCGTAAGGTGCCCCTCTTCTCCCTTATAAAAAGGGCACCCCTTCCCTCTTCTATTCACACCCTTTTAAGCATTAAAGCTCGGCCAAACCCTGCCCATTTCTCTTATCCACTTCCCTAGAAACATTCTGGAGGTTCTGGTATTTTCAAAATACCAACTCTACTTCCTTAAGAGGAAGCTTAAAGGTGGTGCGTCGAAGAAGAGGAGGTTCGGATACATACGAAGCATATCGGACATAAGGTAAGGGATAACTATTCCAATCTCGCTCTTATCCGTGATTGTTTATTCATAAGTATTTTCTGGGGGTTTTTTATCATCCATGTCCATTTTTTAAAAAAAAAACATGTATATTTAATGGCCTTTTTATCCATTTTTTGAATTTTACCACAGGTTATGAAAGGAATCTTACTTTTGTTTACCACACGAGGAACGTTTTGACTTTTCTGACAAAAGTATGAGGAGAATGTTATTTTTCACTAATACGGAATGAATAGATTTTTACGGTTTCATAACTCCTAATTTTCATAAATATTCCTCTACAATATTGCATGATTATTTTCAACAAAACCCTTTACTTTTAAAATTTCATGGCATTTTTTGAAAAGAAAATGATTTTGAAGAAGAAAGGATATTTTACTCAAGAATTCATTTCAAGTGTTTTATCAAAACTATTTTCCATCTAAAATGAAATTATTTAATATGATTATGTTTCAAATATAATTTCTCCATTATTTACATGTTTTGATTTTTCTTATGATGTAATGATATCCATTTTTTTATATGGATTTTGTTATGATGGCATGATGTTTAAGAATCCCATTTTATAACATGGGTTATGATATGATGTATGATTTATGATTTTGTGGCACATGAGAAAATTATTTCATTATGAGATGGGTGGGACCTATATCTCCCTCCAATACATTGGGTATAGATTTATATCTCATGAGATAGACATGGCTGGAACGGTAAGTTAATCTGGTTCAGTGTTACAGAACTGGAACGAGGAGTGAACTCGATTCAGAAAGGGACTTTGTCCACTAAGATGATCTTGGCAGCAATGCCTTGGCTACTATGGAAATAATATCATGTTCTTAATGTTTTTCCACAATTACATGTTTTATTTCCATGCTATTTTATCATGATTGATGATTCATTATGATCTATGCCTTACGTACTACCATTTTTATGTAATTGCTCATGATTTTGATGTTTAAATATTATGTTCATGTTTTGAAGTTCAAATGTATATGGTTTGTTTTATTTTCTCCATGCTTACCCTTACTGAGCATTTTATCTCACCTTTTATATGTTTTCTTTTTCCCGGGATATAAATAATGGTTTTAGGTAAGAAAAAAAATGGAAGATCTTTATGGGAGATGTTGAAGATCGTTCACCATGATTAGAAGATTATATTCTGAGTTTTCAAAGACACTAAACTATTAGGGTCCTTGTGTGTCTGTTTTTGTTATGTATTAAGTATTCCAAAAAAGTAATGTAATTTCCATGTACGTCAAGATTTGGGTCTCTACATGCTTAACCAGTCCTTAATAGACTATAACACTGGTATGTGATTTCAAATATGTAATATTTCATAAACATATACTACTAGTATAATGAGTAAATTCCCACTAAACCTCTTTTATACACTTGTCTCGCATTCTTTCTTAATAAAACCAAATTCTTTTATAGATTCATCAAATCAAATATTCCATGACATGGATGCTTGTTTCAATCCATAAATGGATCTTTGAAACTTTCAAATATTGTTAGCATCAAATGGAGTCACAAAACCTATATGGTTGTGTTATATATAAATATTCTTGAAGGTTTCCATTAAGGAATGTAGTTGGGACATACATCTTTCAAATCTCATATTCATGGTAATATTCTATAGAAAGTATAATTCTGATGTTTTTAATCATGGAAACTGGTGAAAAAAATTCATCATATTCAATTCCTTAAATTGTTTAAACCCTTTATCCACTATATTGGCTTTATAGATATTTACTTTACCTTACATGTCCAGTTTTTTATTGAATACCATTTTTTACCCTATGTTCATTACATTAACTAGATAATTGAACAAAACCCAAACTTGGTTCTAATTCATGGAATCTATTTCAGAATTCATATCTTTCTTCCATCTTTCATCTCCTGATCTCTCTACTACTTCTTTATATGATAGAGATTCATAATTTTCTACCAATAATGAGTCACTATATTTAGTGACTAGAAAACTATATCTTTTTGGTTTTCTTACCTCTCTTATGATCCTTTGCAGTACTCGTGTTTCAAGAACTACTTCTTCCATGGGGACTTATGAAACCTATTCTTGTGCCAAATCTTGTGTATCCTGGGCATCAAATTTATCAAATTCAATATTTCTACCACTATCATTTTTGAGTATTTTCTCCCTCTCAATAAATATGTATTTTATGGAACTAGTTACATTCATTTTTGAGAGGTTGTAAGGTATTATCCCATTATTTATTTGGGATTCATTTTAACGATAAATTTTGTTCCTCATAGTGCTAGTTTGTTTCCTAACAAGGCCTTAAAAAATGCCTCACAACCCAATACACATGTATGTGATAAAGCGGGTTTATTTTCACTTCATAAATCGAAGGTAATTCTATTTTCTGCTTTAGTTAGTACTCAATTTAATATTTATGTTAGAGTTTTTAATGTATATACCCAAAAGGATAATGTAAGATCTGTATGACTCGTCATCAACCTTACCATGTATAACAAGGTATGGTTCCTCCTATCACTAACACCAATACACTATGGTTTTTAAGTAATAGTATGTTTATATAGAATCTAAAACTCTCGTAAAAATTCAATAAACTCTTGGTTAAGATATTCACCTCCTTGAACTAATCAATGCTTCTTTATGTTCATTCCAAGTTGATTTTATACTTAATTATTAAAATCCAAGAATTTCTCATAGGACTCATACTTATACCCCCTCAAGTAGATATATCCATATCTAATTAAGTCATCAGTAAATGTTTTGAAGATAGAATATCCACCTCTAACTTCTACTAGAAATGGTTCACACACATCAGTGTGTACCAATTCTAAAAACTCTTTGGACGTTTCACCATATCCACTGAATGGAGGTTTGGTCATTTTTCCTCATAAACAAGCATTACATATTTCAAGTGGTTTTAGAGTATATGAGTCTCAATAACCATATTTATAAAGATTTGTTAGATGCTTCTCATTTACATGACCAATATAGTGATGCTAGAGCTGGGTGTATATGATTCATTTGAACATGATTCATTATCAATTTCTAATACTTGGTTATCAATATCTAATACGTAAAGACTGTTATTTAAATATTCCACACCATAACTTTTGTTGTACTTATAAAAGAAAAAAAAATTTATTTACAAACTTGAAAATAAACCCATATGTATATAGTAATGAAAAAAAATTATGTTCTTAGTAACAGTTGGTACGAAATAAAAATATTTTAAAACCAAAATTATTCATGTTGGTAATGAAAGTTGGTAGTCACCAATGGCTAGATCATCCAACCTCACACCATTATCATCTCTCATATCCCCAACTCCTCTATAAATATTTTGTAATCTAATTTGTTCTTGCATTTGGATATACATGTGAGCACCACAAGCTGTATCTATTACCCTATGTGTAAATATTAAAATATTACACTTGATAAAAAAATGTACCTTTAGTTTCCCCTTTCTTCTGGGTGTAGTTCCTCTTCTAGGGGCTTGGATTACCACATACAAAACATACTACCTCCTTTTTCTTTCCCTGCCTCTTGATCTTCTTATTGTTGTAAGGATAGTGATCAGGATCTTTAGACTTGTTATGAGACTTAGGCCCCTTTTCACTATTCATTCATTTCTTATTTACCATACAGAATATGGGTTTATCATGCGCCATGTCTTTATCCACTTTGAGAATCAATGTAAGAATTTACAAAATAATATTCTCATTATTTATCATATTTTAATTCACAATAAAACAGGAGCAGTTATTTGGAATTGATGAAAGTATGAGATATTTATGCAACTCATCTAGGAATTTAATCCTTAAGATGTTTAAGAATTTAATGTAGCTAATAAGCTTGACTACATGATCCCTATCAAGCATAGAATATCCAAGATTATTTGTAAACAAATCATTGGAGATTTTGTACCTCTCTTGTCTCACCTTCTCTTGATAGATATCTTGAAATTGAGACAACATTCTATATGTATCCATGTCCTCATGGTTCGTTAAAGGTCATTAGTCCTGGAAGATAGAACAAAACACTAAAAATCTTAGAATCATTAATATTTTTCTCACAGATTTTAAACTCTTCAATACTTGACTCATTATCAGGTGCATCGGTAAATGGTTCTTCTAGCACATAAAATGACATTTCAGGGTGAAGGATAACATGTAAGCGCCTTTAACACTCTTGGAAATTTGTTCCAATGATAAGTTTATCTTTATAAAGTGTGTATCACAATGATATATTTGAATTAATTTTTAATATTTTTTATAAAAAACATAATATGAGCATAATTTCGCTAATTTATTTGATAAAATTAGATAAATAAATAAATATTATATTTTTTGATCTCCCACTATTTTATCAAAACCCAATATCCCTCGCTATTTTCTTTAGAATATCCTATTGTATGGACATTTTAGTTGAAAGGATCCATATTCCCCCTCTCATTACCCAAACATTGGTTGGTCAAGAAACTTGAATGGTTTTAGGTAGGTGTTACAAATTCCCACTATATTAACTCACAGTTCTTGGATCTGTTGAGTGGACTACCCAATCCTGAAATCCTTAAATTTTATTTTCTCAACTATTGCCTCTCAGTTACACTAGGTCATACTATGGAAGTCAACCCTTGATGATAACTAAATTACTTCAACCCAAAACTTCAAATTAGAATTCCCTGATAACTGAAAGTACCCCAAATTTGGTTGGTTAATAAATTTTAACTATGGTTAGATTTTAACTAGCGTAGTGGAAGGATATAGTGACTTAATATATATTATTAATGGATTTTATCATTTTTGTGTATATTTCCAATTAATATCTTTATCGCATGATTTTTAATATTAAGTTTATTTACTTAAATGATTAACCATTTCTTAGATAATATTTATGCCTAAGCCAATTTATTTTCATTTTTATCGTGTATGCATGTTAAATCATTTATTCATGTGATCGTGATAAAACATAATTAATGAAATAACCATGAAACTTGAAAGAAATAAAATAATAAAGTTGTATGATCATGATCTTCTAATAATTTTTGGTTTATCTAGAATATGGTAAACCAACCATCGACCTAGGGAGAAAACACCTTGTACCAATTAAGGTTTATGTTACATCTTTCCACATGTCCACCTATGTATCTCTCTTGGATTGGTTTCGCCTCCACTCCAAACTTGAAATTCCTCCACTATCTAGGGAGCTCCATCCATTACATATACTTTTAATCACATGTTGGTAAGGGAAAAGAGTTTATATAAAAGAAACCACAGGCACACAGACCCATATATAATAAGAGGAGTGAAGGCATGTAGGCCAAAAATTTATTTTAATAATAAATTAAATGAAACCAATCACATACAAAGGTATGTTCTAGGCTCGTGATCATCCACATGCATGAAAAATATTACGCATTTAATAAAATAAGTACTCAATTATTAATAATTATTATTTAAGATAAATTACACTCTATTCAATTAACTACCTTCCTTAATTAATCAATTTGTAAATCTTAAATATCATTTGAATTTACTTGATATTATCAGCCATCATAGTTTTAAAAAATTAAATAAATTTATTTAAAATAAACAGTATACATAAATGTACCATGGAGGAAACACGGTTAATACACGTACATATCTACCCAACATGTAATACACTCATATAATTTTTACCATTGTGACATATCACATACATGACTTATCATGTAATTTTATAAGGTCTACCATCAACTTAATGATTATACAGATTACATGATTTTTCATTCATGTGTTATGCTTCAATGCATGTAGAGTAACAACTATAATATGGCTTATACATGATATGAAAATCTGAAAATTACACAAAAATTAATTAAACATTTATATATATATACATTAAAACCCATCACATGGTGTGTCTTATCAACTTAACAACCACACAAAACCACATGCTGATAAGGTTTACATGGTATAATAAATAAATTTTAATGATGTGTAATTTTGTATAAGTACACCGTGTGTACAAGCAAGCTACACATTGTGTATATATCTCACCATCAATCCAAGGTACAAGCCTAGGGACTCGACGTGTAAATTGTGCCTCAGAAAAATTGGAGTACACGATGTGTTCAAAGGGCTACACATTGTGTGGTCTCTGAGTTACATGGTCACCAGTCAGGTTGTCCATTTATGGAAATAGACAACCCATTTATGACTTAAAAGGACTACATTCTTTGTATGTGGGATACACAGTGTGTACTCTAGATGACCATGGACCAGGATGGCCCAGTCAATAGGCGATGTAAGAAATTTAATGCACCTCTTGTAATTAATTCACATAGTTTGAAATAATTCCAACCCAATTCATGGTGCATTGAACACAAGTACATAGTGTGTAACTCTAACTACATAGTGTGTACTCATATGTTATTCAACCTAAATCCTTAGAACCACCAGAGGGTTTCAATTTTATTTCATTCATAAAATTTTTCATTTTAATTAGATCTATGAGAAATGAAGGAGGAAGAATCAGATCTCCTAATTTGTACTAAAATAATGATTAAACTTTAATTGAAAATTAAATTAAAACTATGTAAATCAGACAACGATCTTTAATAATTATAAATAATTATGTGCCCCCTTTGATACCATTTCTAGGTTTCAATAATAGTGTAAGACTATGATGTTTGGTGTCCAACTTTTCTTTTTGTCATTACAATGATTAATTTGAGATTTTACCAAGGTTGAACTTCGTGATCAATATAATTAAATCAAATAATATAGAAAGGGGATAAAACTTAGGAAAAAAAGATAGGATCATCAAATCATATTTATAATCAATTTTATTAATTAAAGAATTTACTTTTGCAATTCTTTCTTTATCGATGGATCTAAAAAAAAGTGTGTGGTATCATCATTACATTATAGTAATTAAGAGAATATTACCTCTAGAATTGACCCTCATGTGTTTCGCAAATATTTGACATTTCCATAGGAATATCTAGGTTCTAGAATAGTAGATCTTATCACTTGGGTCATCCACCATTGATCACCATCAGAACCACTTCCAAATCATTATCCTAGATCTCTCTAGACTTAAGAGTTGAAGGTGGATGAAGATTGATCTCCATTATTGGGATAATTCTTTGAGAAGTATGCTCTATAGGTCTTGAGTGGATTCAACAAATCTATTGTGAATAAAAAAACCAATGAATTGGATCTATTATAAGATAATATAATTGAGTTTATATACTTCTAGGGTTAAAATAAAATAATTTCGAAAGTCTCCTTTATTAACAATAATATTATAATTATTATTACTTATTGACATGTGCATACTTGAGAATTAAATTAGATATTATTTAATCAAACAATATTCAATATTTATTATTTCTCACTGGAACTAAAGACAAAGTCTTCCATTCATCCAAAATTTTTATCAGAACTTGAATAATGACTATTTATTTATTAAATAAATATCAATGAATTATTCACCAATTAATAAAGAAATATTATATTCAATAAATAGAAAATAATACATTTATTAAATATTTTGTTCACATTATATTATCTCGAATAACTAGTGGTGGAATATATGTGATCAAGAAAAAATGAATTATAATTAAACCACATGTGGGAATAATATTTATTCAACTTATTAAATAATAAGTAATAATACATTATTTAACTAAGATTCTAGATAAACTTAGTTTGTAACCCTTTAGGTCTCATTCTTAGTGGGATTAGGTGAAGCATCCTAAATTCCAAGGTTAGAATATATCAACACACCAAAGAACCCATAGAGAAAGAATTTAATGCTAAAACAACATAATACCTCATACAAACACTTAATGTGTTATATAATCTCTTTATGATAATATCTCTAATCATACAGTTTTCATGCTTATGTCATTAACCTATGTGTTTGAAGTCACTTTCTTTGACTTCCAAAAAATTAAACTTGCCTATAGAACACCACATCCATGGATTTATTTAGGATATATCATTTCCATCAAAGGGCCTGAGATATAAAATTTATTTAAAGACCAAAATGAAAAAATATTTTCTCACATTATTCATTGATCCAATATTACCCATGACGTACCCAACAAATCATACCTCACTACGAACATATGACATCATAGTTTTCATCAATACATCAAATTACATGACTCATAATACTCATTAATAATAATATTAAAGTTTAAGTATCAATACATATATATGTAGATAGGAACATCCAATTACACATATAAATTTTGATTTTTTACTGGTAGGTCTCGTTTTCATAATATCCTATACTTGATATTACCAAGGGCGTACACCATGATAAGGTTCCTCAAAGTCTTATGAGTCTTTACAACTAAAAGCATGTATCATTTGTATCCCTAAAATGATATCATCTATCTATAGAACATAAATTTAATAATAGTGTCATAGCACTTCTAGGTTCTAATCATAACGGGGAACTACTATGACCTTTTAGTGTGACAACAACGTTTAGGACATTCTCATATACTGTGTTATATAGAAGAACAATCATGATGTGATAAGAATTTTATTAATATTAAAAAATATAAATATATTTTATCAAAAAGTACAAATAAGTTGGTTCTAGGGCACCAAATACAATATAAAAGACTATAATTATATCTAAATATTACTCAAATACACTTTTCCCAAACACCCATGGTGACATAAGGCTCATTATAATCAGATTTGGCCAAGAACTCGCTCTAAAATACCTCATAAGACCCAAAAATCATACTTATTATTTACCAGGACATCCCAAAAACATGATAACTTCAATGAATGATGAAAAATCTTCACCTTGGATAACACTTTTTCATAAACCAACTCAAATACCCCAGTATGCGGATACTAGATTCCGCTCTTACATGGCCTAAAGGGTCTATCCAATACCCACAGTTTGATAAATAGTGCATGGAATCATATAATAATCATGAGGGAATGATTTTTTCGAGAAAATAGTGGAAAAAACATACAATTCAGTCTGCTCAGAAATTCAATGGGAGAAAGTTTTAAAAACAAACGCTGAAAACAATACCCAATAGTGAATCATCAAAAGACACAATATTATCCAAGGTAAAAGCACAAACATATCCAATTTAATAAGTGTATCATATCTCCACTAGTCACCATAATCACTCTAGATCCCCATAGATCAGGCTCATCAACCACTCCCAAGTGGAACCTTCCCTTTTTGTGGACCTGGAATATCATAATCTACAAACATTTGAAGGAAAAGGTAGGGTTTGAGCAAAACAGATCGGTGGGGTCTCACCAAGTGTTCTATAATAAATTCCATTAAAATGAATCACATATGATTTTCATTTACATAAAACATCACATGTAAAGTCATTTACAAATTTTCAAAAAAATATTATTTTTATCAAAAGATGGTAGATATATCAAAACATTCTCAAATAAATAGTTTATATAAAACATTTATATAAAGAAGATGGAATGAATAAAATAGTTCAATAATAAATGGCATGTAATCATCAAATAAAATCACTCATATCATCATTTAATAATCCATATGGTACTTTAGTTTTTGGAAATATGATATTCAAACTACTTAGTCATCATTTAAGGATCAATATGTGCAAACATACCTCGACTCAGGCTGTCCAAACTCAATTCCCCATTAAGGAAAATCAGGTCGCAATAAGTTTATGTTTGTTCTTTCATCATCAATAAATTAATCGGGAGTTATATCTTGGTGTTTTTTTCTATAATTACTCACTAAATACCCAGGATCACACATTATTTAATCAAAAAATCAATCATTCAATAGTTAGAAAATAAATCTTTTCAAATCAATTAAAAATACAATTTTCTACACTCAATTTTCAATATGCCTTTACTATTTCAAAACCAAATCATAAGTTTTCATCAATTAATTTCCTTTTCATATTATCTATTAATTTAATCCATTTTTATCAAGAATACACATTCAATCATTTCAATTTCTCAAATAAATCCAATAATTCAATTTTATCAAATCTACCAACATTTTACAACTCTATCCCATAATTTCAATATCATTGAAATTGGGGACCTTTCTCAATTACCAATACATTTAAAATCACACATCAAATCATTTCAATTATAATTTTTTAATTCAATTAAAAAATAATTTCCAAATAAGAAATCAATTTAAGGTTTAATTTTCAGTGAAAATAATATAGAACCGCCAACCATTAATCTATGCTCAAATCAACACCCATAGTAGGAAAATCCAATGAAGAATGAAAGTGAAAGAGATCATAAAGACAATCCTATATCACAAACCGTTAAGGTAAAAATATGATTCAATTGGAAATCATGAGATCACACCATTGTCAATGGATGACAGAAGAAGGAAGGAGAAAACCAAAGTGAGTAAATTAATCAAAGATAAAAATCCAAACTGTGACATCTAAAATGGCTGGAGTTAGTCACTACAGATGAGATAAATCCTAGGGTTATAAAGAGGAGAAACTATAGAATTTAATATGAAATTTTAAAAAAAAATGAATATAAAATCACTAGTAATGAGGTATTTATGTCATAAATCTAGGTTTTATGACAAAATTTCATCACGTTGTACAAGCATTGAAAAATGCCTAACCTTGGGTTAAAAACACTCTTAGAAATGAATTTATGGTGTACATCATGTTTTTATGGTGTAACCCACTATTACGGTATAAGTTAATCTTTTAATATGTAAATCATTTTATATTGTAAGTCATTCACATGAATTGTTTCCAACAAATTGTTTAAATCATAAAACAAGTATTTATGGAATAAAATTCTTCTACATCCAATGGTCAACAGTAGCCCCATATAGAAGAACCCATAAAGATTTCAATTTAAGAAGGACCCAAAGGGAACCATCTAAATCCTATGACACATTTATACCTATAATATATTAATTCAAAAAAAATATCCCAAAACATTAGGTTCTTTTCTACTATAATTGTTCTTTATCCTTGAAAGACCTGAGAAGAACAAAACAAAAGGGAAATAAAAACAATATTCAAGAAGTACCTAAAATAAGGTAATAAGATGTTATAGTATATCTCTTCCACACTTCTCAAACATATATTGATAATATCCCATCATCATTAAATTATTCTTTATTGAAAAAAAAAATAATCCACACATGGGGTATTTAATCTCCCCCTATGTATTTTTTTGTAAATATCATCAAACTCTTATGTTAATGTTTGTGTTTTAGATCCTTTATCCACCCCCTTATTGTCAATAAATTAAAATGGAATATAAGGGGATTTTAATATATTATTAATAATTCAATCATTATTTTAAAAAAACTTCTTTTGCCACTTTCATTCAGAGCTTTATTCTGATTTAATTTTGAGAGAAATATGGATTCACATGCTTACTTATTAAAGAGTGTTTAGTTAGTCATCTATAGTTATACATGGGATAACCCATTATATAAAACAATAGTGATTTTACCAAGGATTTAAATATTTTCTATAAACCATTATATATGTGATACCAACTCAATTTCTCATTTTGTGGGTTGCATCAAAAAAAATTAAAAAAAATAATCTTCCACACAACCAAGAATACACATCAAAAAATTTAATGTGAAGGGAAAAAACTCTTTATTTTATTCATTATTTTATCAACCAACACTCCCCCTTCAAAAATATTTTTGATATAGTAAAAATAATGGCATTATGTATTAGTGGAATACCATAATTCCATATTTTATCAACCAACACTCCCCCTTCATCATGGCTGGTTAGAACACTCTGTGAGGGGTATATTTTTTGTTGTGAATTGTATATAACACCTCATAAAGATCATCCTTTTTTATTCTCCACCAATTCCCTATTTGAAAGTATAAAAAATACATTAGAATAAAGATGGTTTTAAAATATTTTTATAAATAAAAGCATTGCTGATAATTATCTCTCATCCATGTTCTTTGATTCATCCCATCTTTGAATTTAGGAGACCACTTAACACTTGATCCTCTTATGTTTCTCCAGATTTTAATTTCATGTGGTATAATTTTTTGGTATTTTTATATTAAACTTTTCTATTGTGTGAAAATTCATTTTTCACCTTTTCTATTAGAGACTAAAAATATACTAAATCATTTTCATTTTTATGAAAGTCCCACAGTATAGATAGTATTTCTATGTAGTTGTGTAGAATATTTCTAGATTTTTTACACCTTTCACACAAGACTTAAACAATATTCAAGTACCCATTTATTGGAATAATTTCCACTTTTCTATTGGGGATTATTACATTCCCATCATCCATATTATTTGACTTATTAATAGTATTTTTTTCCACACTTCTATTTTGTCCACTCATAAAGGCGGAATTTACTTGTTTATATTTTTGTTGGGGTAATTTATTCAAAGAAAAAAAATAGTTTTGTTGAGATGATTTGTACCCACACAAATCTACACCATGAAGAATTTCATAAAAGTAATTGTACAATTCTTCCATGATTCAAAATATTTACGTAGTGTATATATTATTCCATTTTTGGGAAATCTACATTTTTAGAATGTTTTATCCTTTCTTCAGCACTTCTCCCCCTTAAAATAGGCATTCTACTTTCACTGAAGGCTGAAAAATTATGCCAATATTCTATAGAACTATGTATGGATTTCCAAAAAAAATTGGAAGTTTCCAATAATACTTATTTTTCTTGTTAAGATAATCTAGATAAAATTTCATCTTTTTCACCTTGATGATTTGGGATAGATTTTCCTTTATTTTTATTATTTGTTGGGGAGATACATTTATTTATTTTCCTTACTTAGACCCATGATGATGTGGTGTATTTTTCAAAAAAAAGAACCATCTATATTTTCCCATATTCTTGTTTTAAACCTATATCATTAGGTAAAATAATATAAGTATGTAACATAGTTTCCAGATTATTGGGAACCTTCCTCTTAGATCTTGTTTCCTATTGATCATAAGATGATCTCTAGCTTTTGTTTCTACTAAAATAAATCTTCTTAGATCCATGAATCTTAAAATAATTATGTGTGTAGGTATAATTTTTCAATAGATTGAGATGTTTCAGTTTATCTAATTCCATATTCTTTAATTTGACTTCTAATATAGGGAACTTAATTCTAAGGGAGATCTTCTCATACTCAACTGACCTAAATAGTTATTTCATATTTATCTTAATCTCATATATTTAATATTTATGAAATATTCTATATATTTTTAGACCAATTTAGATATCCTTGATCCATTTCCCTTTGAAATCCAACTAGTTATCCTTGACTCCAAGGGTAGCTTTTTGGATTTCTTTTAGATCATGGATTCTTTCTTCACGTTCTTCAATTTTTCTTCTTTCACATCAACTAGTTTTTTCAATTTTTCTTCATCCAAGGAGAAAATTAATTTATATTAAAACATTACATGTTCCTTGTCTTCCACATCCTTGATGAGGTTCCTACATTACTCTAATTTTATACAATGTCATTATCCATGTTTCCATACTCCTACTCCAACTATGACTTTTTAAATTGAAGTCTGTTGAAAAACCCCAATATATAAAAAATAAACTCAACTTGAATCATATTAAAATAATATATAATATCAATGTATAAACCTTTAAGTGATTGTATTATTATAAAATAATCATAGTTAGAACATAATGGAACACTATAATTCTAATCACCTAATTTAGATAAACACTTACCACTTAGTTGATCTTTAAGTAGTGGTACTCATTTTTTCTTCATCTTCATTTCCTCCATTCACTTTTTGTTCACATTATTTTTGTTTAAACCACCTATTTTACATCAATATAATTAACATAAAATTTTTATTCTTGAGGTATCTCTAAATTCTTTGAGAAGATTCTATATTTTTAGAGGTTCCATGGATTTTCTTTGATACTAATTGTAGTCCCCATGCTTTATGGACCACTGAGAGGGGGTGAATTAGTGGTATATTTTGAAAACATATTCCAATTAATTCAACCTCTTATACTGGTTAAACTCTAAATCATCTCATATTTTAGTCACACATACCCACGTGGATTTTATAGTAAATAAATTCATAATAACACAGTGATTTACAAGGATTGTCCTTGAAATCCTACTCCTTTTTATGATTGTTCAGCCCCTACCCCTGAACTATTTATTATTTCACTATATCACATGTAGTGGTTACATTATATGGTCTCAATATATGATTTCATAGAATCACATTTTGTTTTATAAATTCCCCCAAGAGGGTCTTTATATTGTATCACATAGATTACACTAGCTTCCCATGAGATCACATTGTCCCACACAACTTGATCTTTGTGATAATAATGACTACCTCACATAGTCGGTGAATGGCTATTCCATAGATCAAAGAGTATAAATTTTAATAATAGTATATATTGGTGTCTAATACAAAAAAATTACTCTTTTTCTAAGTCTCATTCATCAAGCTCCATTTAAAATCCATTTATTATACAATTGTATCATAGGACAACTTATTATTCTTATTCTTCTTCTTCCTTAATACTAGTATATGTTCCCCTTACAGGTACAATATCAGGATATCTCACTTATTTAACTAGATTTGTATCTTTATTAAATAATAGTATCAAGGGATACGCATCTTATTATCTTCATCTCATTTTTATATTCTTATAATCATGAATATTATCTTTTTTCATATCGAATTTGGAAACTTCTCAAATTTTGGTAGTATGGGATCCTCATTTAAATCTGAAGTATATTTACATTTTGAAATATCATTCAAACTCAATAAAATTATTATTATTAATAATAATTAAACCCCATTAGATTCATGATTATATTTCATATCATATGTGAACATCTTTCCATCTCTCTCCCAACTAAATCCACTGCATTTATAACATTGGAATCTCCTCAATGTATATATGGAATTATGAGATAGAACAACATATTATGGTTTGTATTACTTATCAATAAACATTAAAAATTCCTTCTTTAATCTTGTCTTAGATCGAAATTAATCCAATTTAATTGTGATATTAAATCCCCCTTAAGGTAATTTCGATGTATCTTCATATTTTTTCACATTTTCCTCAGAATCTATACTTCTAAAATTCTCAAAATTTTCAATCACATTTATTTCATATTATAAATCATATCTTATGAATACTTGTGTCATAAATGCTTCATATCCTTATATTACACTAAATATATATATTATTTAAATCCTATATCTTATCCAATTGTGTATGATATAAGAAACACATCTTACGTATTTTATCTTGCACATTGTCCATCATACAAAATCTCTTCATCTTATGTAGTTGATGTCTTACATTTTTTTTTCTTATGTGATATATTCTTATGAAAACAATGTACCTTATTCATTCCAAGTAACTTATATCTATGATACATGCATTTTACACTCTAAACCTATGAATATAATTTAAATTCATGAGGTTTTTCTATAATATACCCTAAAAATTCCATGTGGATCCTTACAAAGACTCCTTATATTGATTTAATCTTATTAATTGGGAAGAATAAGTTTTTAAATTAGTTTTTACAGTTCACATGTACCTTGTGAAATTTTACCCTATGATTTATTTCACCATGTGATTCTCCCTTGTACATTAATATGTTATCATATTTTCACAAAAGTTTTTACCCTTTGATGATGGGTTACACCCTTAAAATCATTAGTTTACCCTATTAGGGTGCCTTATGAAGATGAATTTTACCCTATAAATTATCATGGGGTTCATGCATTTTCCAAAAAAAAAATTCTCAATATGTACCTTACAATATCCAATGTTTGTAACTTATGAAATTTCTAGTGTACCCTATTATGTGTGTAGGGTTCTTATCTTGGTTTTTATCATATTCAAAAGAATATATAGACTTCTCTCAAACCATATCAAAATAAATTCTACCCTTCATAGGATTTTCTCAACAACTCAAAAAAATAAAATCATTCTCCGAAAGTTCATTATTATTGATCAGAGAAATGTGGGAAGAGGGTGTATTTAATTTTAAAAAATTAAAGCAATAAAAGAAAAAAATAATTTTAAAATAAAATTATTCTAGAAAAATAAAGAAATTAATGACATTAAATTTATTAATCATGAAAATGGTCATATAAAATTTATGTTTTATTATCAATTTCCATATGTTTTAATAGAAACCCAAGAACCAACTTCTATAAATTTTATTAGAGACCCAAGAACCAAACATTCCTTGGTTTTAATGGAAATCCAAGAACTAAAATTTGCATTGGTTTTAATGGATACCCAAAAACCAAACGTATAAGCTGGGATAATAATATATAATTTTCTTATCACAAATCCACTATTATTACGGTCATGTATATCTCTTGATGGATATATCAACCCTAGTTTTTATTACACACTTAAACATGATTTATTGTATAAACTTTCACTTAAGACAACTCTGAGGATCTATAGGTATAGTGTATTGGGAAATAATTAACATTACATAACAATTTAAAACATAAAATACAACATCTTTATTGAAAACTTCTTTTACATCACCGAAACATTCTTTCATACTTATCATTTCATGGGATAACCTGAGAACATACATAAGAAAAGGGTGACCTGTAAAGACCAATTAGGGAGTAAAAAAGGCATGACATGAAGAATAAAACACATGTTAGGAAATAAACATATCAATGGAGAATAATAGAAACATGAACATAAAGGTATGATATATTCCGATTATCATAACATAGAGATTCAGTAATAACATTTAACATGATATTATCATGAGCCAAGGTTCATTGCACATGAAGCATGAGTAAACCCTAATTGTACAAGAATTAGAATTAGTAAATCCTCATTGAACATAAATTATCATGAGTCAACACTCATTGCACATAATGTATCATGATATTATAATTTACCCAATGCATTGTAGTGCTATCAGGACACACCCTTCTTAATAATTTCATTTCATTCGTAAGTGTACCACATAGATCATACAACATGAATTCATTAAACATCATAATTTATTTCACGAATAAGAGATGTAGAATAAATAAATTTATGTCTTCAATCAATAATTACATGTTAATAAAGTTAAATACCCTTGATAGATAAATGGGTATGGTATTCACTTACACAATGATTTTGGCATGGGAAATTTTTGTGTAACTTCAGCAGCATAATGACGTCAAATAGAAATCGTAAAATGGTTTTATGAGAGATAAAGGATTATATAATAATTTATAAATGAAATTTAAAGTATGGGGTACATGGAAAATAATATCCCAACAAATGTAATGGAATTTATTTTCATAACAGAAAATAATTTCTTGAATGTAAATGAGGAGATATAAATCCCATATGGAATTTTGGTGTGGTAACGGGTGTACATGGGAGTAATTAATGAGATATAAAGGGGTATATCATCATTAAAATATAAGTAGTTAAGTATAGGGAAGGTTATAAATCATACCCAAACATTTTTAATTGAAAATAAAATGTCCTAACAATATTAGGAAACTTGGACAAAAATAAGTAAGGAATTAAAGTGAGGATCCCTTACTTGAGTGTGTGACTTCAAGAGATTGAGGATGGAATTATTGAGATATTGGGGTGCCTTGGGATGATTATAGAGAGATTAGGGAAGATTAGGGATGTGATAAAATGTTTTTGAGTTATGATAAGTGTGATATTGGGTGGGTTTATATAGGAAAATTGAGGGGAATTATTTAATATTTCACAAACTTCAGTTTTAGAATCTAAATAATTAAATATTCCAAACCACAAACTAGCCCATGTTTTTTTCCCATGTTTTCTACAAAATGGGAGTGTAATACATTATTTTATAATTCAAATGGCCAAAATTAATAAAATATTGTGCTCTCTTATGTGGAGGTGAGTCACACTCTCAAGGAAATCATTTTAAAATGTTAAAATATTTTATAAGTCGTGGAGAGTCCATTAAGGAACCATAAAATTAATCAAAAAAATATAAAATCGCAATATTTTAAAGTTAAAACATATATTGGTAGAATAAACATTTTATAGTATTTTATTACATCACTATTGGGTTATTATGATGTCATAAAACACATTATATATTTAAACGATATTTAATTTTTACCCAAAAAATTGACTGTCTCAAAAAATTATAAAAAATTCACTGTTAGATAATTTTGATTTCCTGAATCCAAAAATAATATTCATTTTATCTAAATAATTATTTAAATATATGAATTATTACTTTTAAAATAAAAACCACCATTTATTGAAAATTCATGGGTTTTGACAAAAACAGCTTTTAAACCTTAATAAAAATTTCAATTATATAAAAATTATACAATAATTTATATTTAATAAAAATTAATTTAGTAAAAATATTTTATTAAAATATTATTTAATTCAAAAATAGATTAATTCTTCAAAATAGATTCCTTAACTGAATATTAACTAAAAAAATATGTGTTCTTTAAAAATTATTAACAAAGTAAAAATAATAAAATAAATGTATATTATTTATTTTATACAAAAAATAATGCTAATAATAATATTTCTAGGGTATTGTTACATAACCCCTTATAGAAAATGCATAATACCTAAGAGTAAGGTGTGAGATGGTGACAGACTCTTGGGGTGGCTCGAATAACATCACTCGGGTAGTAATCTCTATTAACTTCCACTTCTCCCATAGGTGATTTCATTCAAGATTAATGTGTTGAACCACATCTTGGGATTAATAAACAGAGAATCACAGTGATGATACCACCCTTTTGAACTACAAAAAATGGGCTTCGTATGGAGATATTCTACTAGATGAGGTCATCACTTCCTTTTTCTGATTAAATTGGATTTGTTATAGCCTTAAATTTATATAAATCATGGGATCACTATTCAATAGCTATATTATCTATAATAATAATAATTAAATTTATTTTAAAAACCAAAAACATAAAACCAAGGAATTTTATATGTTTTATATAACCATTTTACATAATAAGACATTTAATTAGATGAAGAGGAATTTTCATTAATAAAAGTTTGGGTCGTTACAATATTCCCCCCTTAAGAAATTTATCCCCCTAAATTTTATTTTCCAACACTAAAATAGATGAGGGTAACTATGCTTCATCACTTCCTCTAATTCTTAAAGCTTGTAGTTTTTCCACAACACCTTGATGAGGGGTATTGTCTTATTTTGTAGAACTTTTTTCCTATGATTTAAGATCATCAACATATTCTCTTCATAAGAGAGGTCGTTCTCCAATAGTATCACCTCTATATTGTGTACATGTGATGGGTTAGGTATGTACTTCCTCAAGAGTGATACAGCGAATACATCATGTACTTGAGATAAGTTTGGTGGGAGTTCGAGTCGATAGGCCACTACTCCAATGAGATCAAGGATCTCAAAAGGGATGATGTACCTTGGACTAAGCTTTCTATTATTACCAAATCTCATAAATATCTTCCATTGTGATATGTAGATGAATAACATGTCTCTAACATCAAAATATAGGTCTCATTGACGATTATCATCATAGCACATTTTTTTGAATCTGAGTAGATTTAATTTGTTGTTGGATGGTCTTAACTGTCTCCATCATTTCTTCAACCATTTATGGAAGTAGGATTTTTTTCTCCCCAACTTCATCCAAACATTCCAGTGTTCTACAACTCTTCCCGTAGAGGGTTTCATAATGAGCCATTTGGATGATTGAGTGGAAACTGTTTTTGTAATAGAACTCAACAATGGGAAGATATTGATCTCATACTCCATTGAAGACCATTGATCATGTTATCAAAATTTCCTCATGTGCTTGGATAGTATGGTCATATTGGCCATCAGTTTGAGGATAATAAGTCATAATGAAGTTCACATTTGTATTCAAAGTGTGTTGGAGACTCTTCAAGAACTTATAGGTGAATCTTGGATCTTGATTGGATACAATAGATAGTGGTACTCCATGCATCCTTACAACTTATATGAGGTATATCCCTTCCAGTTGGTCCAATGAGGAATTCTCTTGAATTTTAATGAAGTGTGAAGTTTTTATAAGATTATCCACAACAACCCAAATAGCATTATTCCCTTTATATGTCTTCATAAGTCCATTGACAAAGTCTGGGGTGATTTTTTCCCATTTCCATGTTGGTATGGGTAAGGGTTGAATCATCCCAATATACTTATTCCTCTCATCCTTCACTTGCTAACATACCAGGCACTTTGATATATACTCAGTGATATCCTTCTTCATGTTATCCCACCAATAATGGTCTTGGAAATATCGATACATCATTGTGTTTCCTCGGTGAAGGGAGAAATTTTAACTATGTGTGTAACGACCCAAAGTTTCAATAATGGAAATCCCTCTTAATCTAATTAAATGTCACTTTTTGTAAAATGTTTATATAAAATGTCAACTTTTTAGTTGTATGTTAACAATTGTGACAGCTGATTTTATAGTCGTTAAACAGTGATCACATGATTAGTATAAATATGGGGCTTTAACAAATCCAATTTACTCATAAAAATGAAGTGATGGCCACATCCAGTAGAATTGCTCCATATGAATCTCATTTGTCGAAGCTCAAAAAAGAGGTGGCGTCCTTCAGTTTTTCTCTTGAACAAGCCCAAGCTGAGCTTCATCATGTCAAGCTAGAATGGGACCATCTATGGGAAAGGTGGAAGTTGATAGAGATTACCACTCAAGCGATGTTATTCGAGCCACCACAAGAGTCTGTCACCATCACACACCATACCCTTAGGTCTTATGTGGCTGTTTTAAGGGCTTATATAACAAATCACTAGTACTATGTTCATTTATATTATTTTTTGTATATAATAATGAATATACCTTCTTGTCATTATTTACACTTTGTAAATAGTTTTTTTAAGCACAAATAGTATTTTTTTTACTTAATATTCAGATAAGAAATCTATTTTGATTAATTAATGGATTTTTGAATTAAATAATACTTTAATAAAATATTATTATTATTAAATTAATTTTTATTAAATATAAATGATCTTATAATTCTATGAATGCAATTGTAATTTTTATTAATGTTTGAAAGCCATTTTTTTCAAAACCCGTGAATTTTCGATAAATGTCAGTTTTTATGTTAAAAGTGAAAATTAACATATTTAGAAAATTATTTAGATAAAAAAAATGTTATTTCTGGAATCAAGACATTGAAATTATTCAACGGAAATTTTTTTCATAATTTTCTAAGACAGTCAAATTTTTGGGTAAAAATTAAATACCGTTTAAATATATAATGTGTTTTATGACATCATAATGACCGAATAGTAATGTAATAAAATACTATATGATTTATGTCCAGCCAATATATGTGTTAACATTAAAATAATGTAATTTTTGGTTTTTTTGACTTATTTTACAAAGCATTAATGGACCCCTCAAGACTTATTAAACATCTTGTATTTTTAAATTATTTTCCATTGGAGTGTGACCCACCTCCACATAAGAAACCCCATTATTTTAAGAAGTTCGGACTTTGGTCTTATTAAATATTATTTTCCTCTCCCCTATTCCAAAAACCATGGGAAAAAACCATGAGCTGACTTGGGGTTTGGATTAGTTTAATGTAAGGGGTCCCAAACCTAAATAGTAAAGAATTCATTCACATTTCATATACAAACCCACCCAAGCTACCACTTTCTCCTCACTAAAATCCTTTGGAGTTCGTCCAAACTCTGCCCTACTCTCTCTAGAATCCTCCCAAGGTGCCCCAATCTCCAAGAAGCCTCTCTCAAGCCTTTGGAAGCACACTTCTAAGTAAGGGTTTTTCTTCCTTTCACTTTTTTTGTCCAATTTTCTTAATATTGTTATGCACTTTAAATTTCAATTATAAATGTTGGGGTATGGTTTCCCACCTCCCCATACTTCCATATTATTGTTTTAATGATGGGAGACCCCTTTCTCTCTCATTAAATTTGTCCCATGTACACTCGTTACTATGCCGAAATTCCGAAAGAAACTTCTCTCTCCTCATTTACATTCAAGCAATACTTTTGTATCATGAATCTAAATTCCATTACAATTGTTGGGACATGTATCTATATGACCCCCCTTACTATTCATTTCATTATATATGATGAGACACTCTTTTATCTCTCATCAACCATTTTTATGAATTCTTATATCACGTCGTTACGCTGCCGAAATTGCACCAATTTTCTAAGCCAATGCCATTGTGTAGTGAATACCATGCCCATCTCTCCATCAAGGGTATTAACCTTCATGAACATTTACTTATTAATTATAAATTCTCATTTCACATTCCTTTTTCATGGAATAAATGATTATGTTTTATGAATCCATGTTTTATGATCCATGTGGCACACTTATGCATGAAATTAAATGTTTAATAAGGGTGTGACCTTCTAGCACTCCAATGCATTGGGTAAAGTATAGTATCATGATACGTCATGTGCAATGAGTGTTGAATCATGCTAATTCAAGTGCAATTAGGTTTTAATTATGCTTCATTTCAATGAGGATTTACTCATGCTTCATGTGCAATGGGCCTTGGCTCATGCTAATTCCATGTTAAGTGTTGTTCCCACATTTCCATGTTATGATTATCATGCTTTATCATGCCTTTATGTCCATGTTTCTATTGTTATCTATTGATATTCCTATTGTCTATCATGTATTGTACTCCTCATGTATTCCATGTTTATTCCCTTACTGGGCTTTATAGCTCACCCTTTTCTTATGCATGTCCTCAGGTTATCCCATGAAATGCTAAGTACGAGGGAATGTAGTGGTCATTTAAAGGAAGTTTTCAATAAGGATGTCGTATTTAATGTTTTAAGTTGTTATGTAATGATACTAAGCCCCAAAGGAACTAGACCTCTTGATCTTACATGTTGTATCAAGTGAATAGTTTATGTAATAAATCATATTTAAGTTTGTAATAAAAGCAGGGTTGTCATAGTTGGTATCAGAGGATATGTTTAGTTATTTTTCGGATTAGGATTAAAAAACCATAGAAAAGCCTTAGATACAATAATAAGTACAATAAAAACGTCCTTAAGTTTTGGTGAGTATTGAGTAAGTGGGTTATCTAGAAAATACATCCCATTCTGGATACGAGCAGGTAGAGTTGGCTCGGGCACAGATGTATCCTAGGGGTAAAACCCAAAAACACCGCTTTGAGCAAGACTCGAATGGGAACTGGTGCACAAAAATGGGTCTTGCTTCACTCTTGGTTATGACACTCCTGGGGGATATGTTTTGATAAATTCACAAGCTTAGTATGAACCTTATTAAGGGAATAAAAAAAATCCCTAAGAATATATGTTAGAAAGTAGATCATGAAAAGCCTATAGACTCATGAGTTAAGGAAATAAAATTTTATTTATAAGTCATCAACTTTTGTCTTTGGATTACCCTTTATGATTTACCCCCTAACATTCCTTTTATTCCAGCCAATGGCCGCTAATAGGAGTACTCGGGCTAATAACCGGTGTGAAGATCAGTGTGATGACTGTACTAATGAGATGCACAATCCAATGGGAGCGGGAATCGCGAACTTTGTCACGCTTCTCTCTCAGCTAACTCAAGATTTGAATAGAAAAATGGGTCAAGAAGAACGTTCAAACCCCCCCCCCCCCCCCCCCGCAAATAAAGAACAGGTCACTATCGAGAGCTTCATGAGACAAAGGCCTCTTACATTTAGTGGATCAATTGATCCCACGATCGTTGAACAATGGATCAACTCCATTGAAAAGATCTTATCCATCATTTAATGTTCTAAACAAGAGAAGGTTCTCCTGGTGGCTTATCGTATGGAGGGTGAAGCTGATCAATGGTGGAAGTTGAACAAAAATAAGAAGCCTGGGGAGGAGATCGAGGCGTTGGAATGGGAGGATTTCCTGAAGATGTTTTTTGATAAATATTTTCCGTGCACCCTCCAGCTTAAGATGGAAAGGGACTTCCTTTCCCTCAAGAAAAAAAGACAAAGAATCTATTGGAGCATATGAGGAAAACTTCACAAGGCTTGCACGATACGCTTTCGTATTTGTCGTTACCCCTGAATGCAAAGTTGACCGCTTCTTTAGTGGGCTGAAGCCTAGCTTATGGAAAGCATTAGCGATCCGTGACTTTGACAGCTATGAGGAAATTGTCTGATGTGCCCTCAAGGTTGAAATGGAGATTGGGAAATCACAGGGGTATCATGGGGACAAGAAGATTAAGGTGAACTTCAATGCTGGTGGTCTGATGGATAAATCCAACGGTGCTAAGAAGATCCAGTACCCCACTTTCAAAAAGTGCGGAAAGAAGAACCCTGGAAATTGCCTCAAGGGGACGAGGAAATTCTTTAGGTGTGGAAGAGAAGGGCACCTAGCTGTTAACTTTCGGCAAGAAATACTCGTGGTTGCAACCGAGGAGAGGAACTCTCCATTCGAACCTCAATGCGTTGTTCATTGCTACAACTGCAATGAAATGGGGCATTTTTTAAATCAGTGCCCTAATCCAAGGGTTTTCGGAGGCAACCAACAACCTCCAAGGAAGCAAGGAAGAACTTTTTCCATCACTTCTGCTGAAGTGAACCCCGACAACAAAGTGGTGACAGGTACGCTAGTTATTCATTCAAGAATAGCGAACATACTTTTTGATTCTGGTTCTACGTAGTCTTTTATATCTCGAATGTTTAGTATAAAAACCCCAGCACCACCACAAATCATGGAAGTGAAGATGTCGGTGAGTACGGAAAATGGGAAAATCATTGCATCCCATGAATATAAGTCCTCCCCTATTATAATCTTTGGATTGAATTTCCCAGAGAACCTTGTCATACTCCCTCTAGTGGAATTTGATGCAATTCTTGGCATGAATTGGATTTCCTTGTATAGAGTCAACATAAATTGTCGAGAGAGGGAAATCACACTCCATATGGAGAATCGACCCCCAATTATTTACAAGTGTAAGGAGGAAGATGAATATCCTTTAGCTTCATCATCTCAAGCATGGATATTACTGCCCTATGAGCACGCGTATCTGGCTCAGATGATTGAGTCCAAGGAAGAAACCATCCTTGAAGAAATGCCTATTGTGAGGGAATTCACTGAAGTGTTTCCCGAGGAACTGTCTGGTCTTCCTCCTAGAAGAGATGTTGAATTCTCAATTGAACTTATACCAGGGGCTCTACCAATATCCAAGACTTCATAGAGAATGGATGTTGTAGATCTTGAAAATCTGAAGAAACAACTATAGGAGAATCTAGATAAAGGGTTTATATGCCCAAGTGCTTCACCATGGGGTGCACCAATCCTCTTCGTTAAAAATAAGGACGGGTCAATGCACCTTTGGATCGATTATCATGAGCTCAACAAAATCATGATAAAGAATAAGTATCATCTCCCACGAATTGATGACTTGTTCGATCAGCTGTGTGGAGCACAATACTTTTCCATGGTAGACTTGCGATCGGGATATTATCAAGTAAGGGTGAAGAAGGAATATATCCCCAAGACTACTTTTTGCACAAGATACAGGCGTTATGAATTCATAGTAATGCCTTTTGGACTCACTAATTATCCAGAAATATTCATGTACTTGATGAATAGAATCTTTAGAGATTAGCTCGACAAATTTTTGGTAGTATTTATAGATGATATTCTAATATACTCCATAACCAAGGAGGATCATGAGGAGCATTTAAGAACTGTACTAGAGACTTTTCGCAAGGAGAATATCTATGAAAAGTACAGAAATTGTGAGTTCTGGTTGAAGGAGGTCTCATTCTTGGGCCATATCATCACAAGCAATGGGATATCTATGGATACCTCCAAAAGAGATGCAATTGATGGATGGTCGAGGCCAACATCGGTAACAGATATCTATAGCTTCTTAGGGTTAGATGGATATTATTGATGATTTGTGAGAAATTTATCATGATTTTCCAACCATCTTACCAAGATAACTTGAAAGGGAGTAAAGTTTTCTTGGGGTGATGAATGCGAAGAAAGATCCAAGGAGTTGAAAAGGAGGCTTATCACTGCGCATGTGCTCACTTTACCCACAAGTGGGGAACCTTTTGTGATATTCAGTGATGCTTTGAAGAAGGGATTAGGTTGTGTGCTTATGCATAATGATAAAGTGATATCCTATGCCTCAATAAAGTTGAAAATCCATGAGAAAAACTATCCAACGCATGATCTGGAGCTGGCGGCGGTGATCTTTTCCTTGAAAATTTGGAGGCATTATCTCTATGGGGAGAAATGTGAGATATATACTGACCAAAAGAGTCTTAAATATATATTCACAAAGAAAGAGATTAATATGTTCCAAAGAATATGGATAGATCTCATCAAGGATTATTATTGTTCAATACATTACCACCCTAGGAAAGCGAACATGGTGGCAGATTCCCTAATTAGAAAGTACCCAGCGATTCTATCAATGATGAGAATTGAGAAGGATCCAATCTTCTTAGACTTGATGAAGATGTACATGAGAATCATAATGAATGGAACATCATCAATCCTTTCATAAATGATTTCTCAACCATCTCTTTTGTAAAGGTTAAAGGATGCTCAAAAGGATGATGTGGGAATTCAAGAAAAAGTAGAAGCTATCGAAAAAGGGAAATCCTCGGAGTTTAATATTAATGAATAAGGAATTGTGTGATTTGGGAAAAGGCTATGTGTTCCATCAATTCCATAGATGAAGAAGGAACTTTTGGATGATGCAAATATTTCAAATTTCTCTATTCACCCAAGGAGCACAAAGATGTATCGAGATCTCCGAGAAAACTTTTGGTGGGATAATATGAAGAAAGAGATTGTTGTATATACATCAAAGTGCCTGGTGTGCCAGTAAGTGAAGTAAGAGAGGCAGAAGTCTAAGGGGATGATGAAACCATTTCCCATAACAGAATGGAAATGGAAGAACATAACCATGGACTTTGTAACTGGAATTCTGAGGACATCCAAAGGCAACAATGCAATCTGAGTTCTGGTGGATCGTTTCATAAAGACTGCACACTTTATTTCTATTCGGGAGGATTTCTCATTGGATCAACTGGCACGGATATATATCAGGTAAGTGGTAAGGTTCCATGGAGTAATACTATCTATTATGTCCGACCGAGATCCAAGATTCACCTCTATGTTTTGGAAGAGTCTCCAACATGCTTTGGATACTGAATTGAACTTCAGTATGGCCTATCATCCTTAGACTGATGGCCAATCTGAGCGGATTATCCAAACAATTGAGGACATGTTGAGAGTATTCTCAATGGACTTTAAAGGAGGATGGGATCAACATCTTCCTCTGGTTGAGTGCTCTTATAAAAATAGTTTCCACTCGAGCATCCAAATGGCACCATATGAAGCCCTTTATGGGAAAAGGTGCAGAACAACGGTGTGTTGGGATGAGGTCGATGAATGTAAGCTGCTTGGACTGGAAATGGTCGAGGAAATGGTGGAGAAGGTGAAAACCATTCAGCAGCATATCAAGGCATCCTAGAGTCGACAGAAGAGTTATGCAGATAATCATTGATGGGACCTTGAGTTTAAAGTTGGAGACATGGTTTTTCTACGCATATCTCCATGTAATAAGGTCATGAGGTTTGGAAATAAAGGTAAGTTAAGTCCAAGGTACATCGGCTACTTCGAGATTCTTGATCATGTCGGGGTTGTGTCCTATCAACTAGCGCTTCCACCTACCATGGCCAAAGTACATGATATCTTTCATGTATCCCTCTTAAGGAAGTACATATCGTACTTTTAACATGTACTCTCTTTTGAGTTGGTACAATTGGAGGATGATATTTATTAAGAGGAGTAACCTGTGAAGATCTTATATTGTAGAGAAAAAGTTCTACGAAATAAGATAACACCCCTCGTCAAGGTGTTGTGGATAAACCACAAGATTGAAGAAGCGACTTGGGAATCAGAGGAAATGATGAATAAAAGTTACCCACAACTGTTTTAGTGTGGGAAAAGGAAATTTCGAGGGCAAAATTTCTTAAGGGGGGATATTGTAACAACCCAAAGCTTCATTAATCGAAGTCCTTATTGATCTAATTAAATGTCTCTTTATATAAAATGTTTATATAAAATGTCAACTTCTTTGGTTGTATGTTAATAATTGTGACTGTTTCTTTTATAGTCTTTGAACAGTGATCACATGATTAGAATAAATATAGGGCTTTAATAAATCCAATTTACTCAGACAAAAGAAGCGATGGACTCATCTAGTAGAATTGCTCCATACGAAGCCCATTTGTCAGAGCTCGGAAAATAGGTGGCATCCTTGGGATTCTCTCTTGACCAATTCCAGGATGAGCTTCATCATGTCAAGCTCGAACGGGACCGTCTATGGGAAAAGTGGAAGTTGATAGAGATTACCACTCGAGCGATGTTATCTGAGCCACCCCAAGAGTATGTCACCATCGCACACCTTACCCTTAGGTCTTATGCGGCTATTTTAAGGGGTTATGTAACAAATCACTAGTACTATGTTCATGTATATTATTTTTTATATATAATAATGAATATACCTTCTTGTCATTATTGACACTTTGTAATTCGTTTTTTTAAAGCACAAATAGTATTTTTTTTATTTAATATTCAGATAAGAAATATATTTTGATGAATTAATGGATTTTTGAATTAAATAATAATTTAATAAAATATTATTATTATTATTAAATTAATTTTTATTAAATATAAATGATCTTATAATTTTATGAATGCAATTGTAATTTTTATTAAGGTTTGAAAGCCATTTTTGTCAAAACCCGGGAATTTTCGATAAATGTCGGTTTTTATTTTAAAAGTAAAAATTAGCATATTTAGAAAATTATTTAGATAAAATAAATGTTATTTTTGGAATCAGGACATCGAAATTATCCAATGGTGAATTTTTTCATAATTTTCTGAGAGAGTCAAATTTTTAAGTAAAAATTAAATACCGTTTAAATATATATTGTGTTTTATAACATCATAATGACCGAATAGTGATGTAATAAAATACTATAAGCTTTATGTTCGTCCAATATATGTTTTACAATTAAAATAATGTGATTTATGTTTGTTTGACTTATTTTACAAAGCATTAATGGACACCTCAAGACTTCTTAAACATCTAGTCTTTTTAAATTATTTTCCATGGGAGTGTGACTCACCTCTACATAAGCAACCCCATTATTTTAAGAAGTTAGGACTTTGGCCTTATAAAATATTTTTTTCCTATCCCCTTTTCCAAAAACCATGGGCAAAAAACATGAGCTGATTTGTGGTTTGGATTAGTTTAATATAAGGGGTCCCAAACCTAAATAATAAAGAATTCACTCACCTTTCCTATATAAACCCACCAAAGCTCCCACTTCCTCCTCACTCAAAGCCTTTTGAGTTCATCCAACCTCTGCCCTACTCTCTATAGAATCCTCCCAAGGTTCCCCAAGCTCCCAATAAGCCTCTCTCAAGCCTCTCTCAAGCCTTTGGAAGCACACTTCCATGTAAGGGTTTTTCTTCCTTTCACTTTTTTGTATAATTTTATTAATATTGTTATGCCCTTTTAATTTCAATTATAATTGCTGGGGTATAGTTTTCCACCTCCCCCATACTCCCCCATTATTTTTTTAATGATAGGAGACCCCTTTCTCTCTTATTAAATGCCTCCCATGTACATTGTTTACTTTGTCGAAATTCCGAAAGGAACTTCTCTCTCCTCATTTACATTCAAGCAATACTTTTGTATCATGAATCTAAATTCCATTACAATTGTTGGGACATGTATCTATATGACCCCCTTACTATCCATTTCATGTAGATATGATGATACACCCCTTTCTCTCTCATCAACCATTTTTATTAATTATTATATCATGTCGTTATGCTACCGAAATTGCACCAATTTTCTAAGACAATGTCATTGTGTAGTGAATACCATGCCCATTTCTCCATCAAGGGTATTCACCTTCATTCACATTTACTTATTAATTATAAATTTATATTCCACATTCCTTTGTCGTGGAATAAATCATTATGTTTTATGAATCCATGTTTTATGATCCATGTGGCACACTTATGCATGAAATGAAATGCTTAAGAAGGTTGTGCCCTTCTAGCGCTCCAATGCATTGGGTAATGTATAGTAACATGATACATCATGTACAATGAGTGTTGACTCATGATAATTCAAGTGCAATGAGGGTTTACTCGTGCTTCATGTGCAATGAGGATTTACTCATGCTTCATGTGCAATGGGCCTTGGCTCATGCTAATTCCATGTTAAGTGTTGTTGCCACATTTCCATGTTATGATTATCATGCTTTATCATGCCTTTATGTACATGTTTCTCTTGTGCTCTATTGATATTCCTATAGTATAACATGTATTGTACTCCTCATGTATTCCATGTTTATTCCCTTACTAGGCTTTATAGCTCACCCTTTTCTTATGCATGTCCTCAGGTTATCCCATGCAATGCTGAGTATGAGGGAATGTAGTGGTCATGTAAAGAAAGTTTTCAATAAAGATGTTGTATTTCATGTTTTAAGTTTTTATGTAATGATCCTAATACCCAAAGACACTATACCTCTTGATCTTCCATGTCGTATCAAGTGAATAGTTGATGTAATAAATCATGTTGAAGTTTGTAATAAAAGTAGGGTTGTCATAGTTGGTATCATAGGATAGGTTTAGTTATTTTTGGGATTAGGTTTAAAAAACCCTAGTAAAGCCTTAGATACAAGACTAAGTACAATAAAAACGTCCCTAAGTTTTGGTGAGTATTGAGTAAGTCAGTTATCAAGAAAATACATCCCTGTCTGGTTACGATCAGGTAGAGGTGGCTCTGGCACAGATGTATCCTAGGGGTAAAACCCGAAAACACCGCTTTGAGCTAGACTCGAATGGGAACAAGTGCACGACAACGGGCCTTGCTGCACTCTTGGTTACGACACTGCCGAGGGATATGTTTTGATAAATTCACAATATTAGTATGAACCTTTATTAATAGAATAAAAACAAATCCCTAAGAATATATGTTAGAAAGTAGATCATGAAAATACTAGATTAAATCCTATAGACTCATGAGTTAAAGAAATAAAAGTTATTTATAAGTCATAAACTTTTGTCTTTGGATTACCCTTTATGTGTTACCCCTAACATTCCTTTTATTCCAGCCAATGTCCTGTAATAGGAGGACTTCGGCTAACAACCAATATGAAGATCAGTGTGATGACTGTACTAATGAGATGCCCAATCCAATGGGAGTGGGAATCGCGAACTTTGTCACGCTTCTCTCTCATCTAACTCAAGCTTTGAATAGAAACACGGGTCAAGAGGAATGTTCAACCCCCCTAAGAAAGAAAAAGTTTCTATCGAGAGCTTCATGAGACAAAGGCCTCCTACTTTTAGTAGATCATCTGATCCCACGATCGTTGAACAATGGATCAACTCTATTGAAAAGATCTTCTCCATCTTTCAATGTTTTGAACAAGAGAAGGTTCTCTCAGCGGATTATCGTTTGGAGGGTGAAGCTGATCAATGGTGGACGTTGATCAAAAATATGAAGCCTGAGGAGGAGATCGAGGCGTTGGAATGGGAGAATTTTCGGAAGATGTTTTCCGATAAATATTTTCCGTGCACCCTCCGGCTTAAGATGGAAAGGGACTTCCTTTCCCTCATGAAAAAAGATGAATAATCTGTTGGAGCATACGAGGAAAACTTCACAAGGCTTTCACGATACGCTTCTGGCTTTGTCGTTACCCCCGAATGCAAAGTTGACTGCTTCTTTGGTGGGCTGAAGCCTAGCCTACGGAAATCATTTGTGATCCATGACTTCAACAGCTATGAGGAAATTGTCTGATGTGCCCTCAAGGTCGAAATGGAGATTGGGGAATCACAGGGGTATCATGGGGACAAGAAGCATAAGGTGGAATTTAATGTTGGTGGTCCGATGGATAAATCCAATGGTGCTAAGAAGATCCAGCACCCCACTTGCCAAAAGTGCGGAAAGAAGAACCCTAGAAATTGCCTCAAGGGGATGAGTAAATACTTTAGGTGTGGAAGAGAAGGGCATCTAGCTGTTAACTGTCAGTAAGAAAGACCTGAGGCTGCAACTGAGGAGAGGAACGCTCCGTTCGAACCTCAACGCATTGTTCTTTTCTACAACTGCAAAGAACCGAGGCATTTTGCAAATCAGTGCCCTAATCCAAGGGTTTTCGGAGGCAACCAACAACCTCCAAGGAAGAAAGGAAGAGGTTTTTCCATCACTTATGTCGAAGTGAACACTAACAACGAAGTGGTGATAGGTACGCTAGTTATTCATTCAATAATAGTGAATGTACTTTTTGATTCAGGTTATACACATTCTTTTATATCTCAAGGTTTAGTAGAACAATCCCAGCACCACCAAAAATCATGGAAGTGAAGATGTCAGTGAGTACGGAAAATGGGGCAATCATTGCATCCCATGAATATAAGTCCTCCCCTTTTATAATTTGTGGATTGAATTTCCTGGAGAACCTCTTCATACTCCCTCTAGTGTAATTTGATGCAATTCTTGGCATGGATTGGCTTTACTTATATAGAGCCTACATAAATTTCCGGGAGAGGGAAATCACACTCCATATGGAGAATCGACCCTTGATTCTTTACAAGTGTAAGGGGAAGATTAATCTCATTTAGCTCCATCATCTCAAGAATGAATATTACTGCCCTATGAGAACGCATATCTGGATCAGATGATTGAGTCAAAGGAAGAAACCATCCTTGAAGAAATTCCTATTGTGAGGGAATTCGCTGAAGTGTTTCCCAAGGAACTGCCTAGTCTTCCTTCTAGAAGAGATGTTGAATTCTCAATTGAATTTATACCAAGGTCTCTACCAATATCTAAGACTCCATATAGAATGGTTGTTGTGGAGCTTGAAGAGCTGAAGAAACAACTACAAAAGAATCTGGATAAAGGGTTTATACGCCCAAGTGCTTCACCATGGGGTGCACCAGTCCTCTTCGTCAAGAAAAAGGATGGGTCAATGCACCTTTGCATCGATTATCGTGAGATCAAAAAAATCACAATAAAGAATAAGTATCCTCTCCCACGAATTGATGACTTGTTCGATCAGCTGCATGGAGCACAATAATTCTCCAAGGTGGACTTGCGGTCGGTATATTATCACGTAAGGGTGAAGAAGGAAGATATCCCCAAGACTGCTTTTCACACAAGATATGGGCACTATGAATTCATATTAATGTATTTCGGACTCACTAATTCTCCAGAAATCTTCATGGACTTGATGAATAGAGTCTTTAGAGATTACCTCCACAAATTTGTGGTTGTCTTTATAGATGATATTCTAATATACTCCAAAACCAAGGAGGATCATGAGGATCATTTAAGAACTGTACTAGAGGCTTTGCGCTAGGAGAATCTCAATACAAATTATAGAAAGTGTGAGTTCTGGTTGAAGGAGGTCTCATTCTTGGGACATATCATCACAAGCAATGGGATATCTTTGGATACCTCCAAAACAGTTGTAATTGAGGGATGGCCGAGGCCAACATCGGTAACGGATATTTGTAGCTTCATGGGGTTATCTGGGTATTATCCACGATTTGTGAGAAATTTCTCATGATTGTCCAACCCTCTTACCAAGATAACTCGAAAGGGAGTAAATGTTTCTTGGAGTGATGAATGCGAAGAAAGCTTTAGGGAGTTGAAAAGGAGGATTATCACTGCACCTGTGCACACTTTATCCACAAATGGGGAACCTTTTGTGATATTCAGTGATGCTTAGAATAATTGCTTAGGTTGTGTGCTGATGCAGAATGATAAAGTGATATCCTCTGCCTCGAGACAGTTGAAAATCCATGATAAAAACTATCCAACGCATGATCTGGAGTTGGTGGTGGTGACCTTTTCCTTGAAAATATGGTGGCATTATCTCTATGGGGAGAAATTTGAGATATATACTGACCAAAAGAGTCTTAAATATATATTCACACATAAAGATATTAATATGCACTAGAGAAGATGGAGAGAGCTCATCAAGGATTATGACTGTTCAATACATTACCACCCTGGGAAAGCGAACAAGGTGGCATATTCCCTAAGTAGAAAGGACCCAACGATTCTATCAATGATGAGAATTGAGAAGGATCCAATCTTCTTATACTTGATGAAGATGGACATGGGAATCATAATGAAGGGAACATCATCAATTCTTTCACAAATGATTGCTCAACTGTCTCTTTTGGAAAGGTTAAAGGATGCTCGAAAGGATGATGTGGGAATTAAGGAAAAAGTAGAAGCTATAGAAAAAGGGAAATCCTCAGAGTTTAATGTTAATGAATAAGGAATTGTGTGATTTGGGAAAATACTATGTGTTTCATCAAGTCCGGAGATGAAGAAGTAACTTTTGGATGATGCACATAGTTCAAATTTCTCTATTCACCCAGGGAGCACAAAGATGTATCGATATCTCTCAGAAAACTTTTGGTGGGATAATATGAAGAAGGAGATCGTTGTATATACATCAAAGTGTCTGGTGTACCTACAAGTGAAGCCAGAGAGGCCGAAGTCTAAGGGGATGATGCAAAGATAGCCCATACCAGAATGAAAATGGGAGAACATCACCATGGACTGTGTCATTGGACTTCCGAGGACATCCAAGGGTAACAATGCAATCTGGGTTGTGGTGGATCGTCTTACAAAGACTGCACACTTCATTTCTATTCAGGAAGATTTATCATTGGATAAACTGGCACGGATATATATCAGGGTAGTGGTAAGGCTGCATAGAGTACCACTATCTATTGTGTCTGACCGAGATCCAAGATTCACCTTTAAGTTTTGGAAGAGTCTTCAACATGCTCTGGATAATGAACTAAACTTTAGTACGGCCTATAATCCTCAAACTGATGGCCAATCCGAGCGAACTATCCAAACACTTGAGGAAATGTTGAGAGCATGCTCAATGGACTTTAAAGGAGGATGGAATCAATATCTTCCTCGGGTTGAGTTCTCTTATATTAATAGTTTCCACTCGAGCATCCAAATGGAACCATATAAAGACCTTTATAGGAAAAGGTGCAGAACATCGGCGTGTTGGGATGTGGTCGGTGAACGTAAGCTGCTTGTACTGGAAATGGTCTAGGAAATGGTGGAGATGGTGAAAACCATTCAGCAGCATATCAAGGTAGCCCAGAGTCTACAGAAGAGTTATATAAATAATCGTCGATGAGACCTCAAGATTAAACTTGGATACATGTTTTTTCTATGCATATATCCATGGAAGAAGGTCATGAGGTTTGGAAATAAAGGTAAGTTATGTCCAAGGTACATCGTCCACTTCGAGATTCTTGATCGTGTCGAGGATGTGGCCTATAGACTAGCACTTACACCTACCAAGGCCAAATTACATGATGTATTTCATGTATCCCTCTTAAGGAAGTACATATCTAACCCTTCACATGTACTCTCTTATGAGGTGGTACAGTTGGAGGATGATCTTTCTTATGAGGAGCAACCAGTGAAGATCTTAGATCATAGAGAAAAAGTTCTACGAAATAATACAATGCCCCTCATCAAGGTGTTGTGGGGAAACCCCAAGTTTGAAGAAGCGACTTGGGAATCGGAGTAGATGATGAAGCTGACTTACCCACATTTGTTTTAGTGTGGGAAAAGGGAAATTTTAAGGGCGAAATTTCTTAATGGGGGGATACTGTAATGACCCAAAGTTTTGTTAATGTAAATCCCTCTTGATCTAATTAAATGTCTCTTTATGTAAAATTTTTATATAAAATTTCAACTTCTTTGGTTGTATGTTAATAATTGTGACTGTTTCTTTTATAGCTGTCGAATAGTGAACACATGATTAGTATAAATATAGAGATTTAACAAATCCAATTTACTCAGACAAAATAAGCGATGGCCTCATCTAGTAGAATTGCTCCATACGAAGCCCATTTGTCAGTGCTCGGAAAAGAGGTGGCATCCTTGGGTTTCTCTCTTCACCAAGACCAAGCTTAACTTCATCATGTCAATCTTGAATGGGACCGTCTACGGGAAAAGTGGAAGTTGAAAGAGATTACCACTCGAGCGATGTTATCCGAGCCACCCCAAGAGTCTGTCATCATCGCACACCTTACCCTTAGGTCTTATGCGTCTGTTTTAAGGGGTTATGTAACAAATCTCTAGTACTATGTTCATGTATATTATTTTTTGTATATAATAATGAATATACCTTCTTTTCATTATTAACACTTTGTAAATAGTTTTTTTAAGCACAAATAGTATTTTTTTAGTTAATATTCAGATAAGAAATCTATTTTGATGAATTAATGGATTTTTGAATTAAATAATACTTTAAAAAAATATTATTATTATTATTAAATTAATTTTTATTAAATATAAATGATCTTATAATTTTATGAATTCATTTGTAATTTTTATTAAGGTTTGAAAGCCATTTTTGTCAAAACCCGTGAATTTTCAATAAATGTCGGTTTTTATTTTAAAAGTGAAAATTAACATATTTAGAAATTTATTTAGATAAAATAAATGTTATTTCTGGAATCAGGACGTTGAAATTATCCTACAGTGAATTTTTTCATAATTTTCTGAGACAGTCAAATTTTTGGGTAAAAATTAAATACCTTTTAAATATATAATGTGTTTTATTACATCATAATGACCTAATAGTGTTGTAATAAAATACTATAAGCTTTATATTTGGCCAATATATGTTTTACCATTAAAATAATGTGATTTTGGGTTTGTTTGACTTATTTTACAAAGCATTAATGGACCCCTCAAGACTTATTAAACATATTGTCTTTCTAAATTATTTTCCATGGGCGTGTGACTCACCTCCACATAAGAAACCCCATTATTTTAAGAAGTTCGGACTTTGTCCTTATAAAATATTTTTTTCCTCTCACCTTTTCCAAAAACTGTGGTCAAAAACCTTGATTTATTTTGTTGTTTGGATTAGTTTAATGTAAGGGGTCCCAAACCTAAATAATAAAGAATTCACTCACCTTTCCTATATAAACCCACCCAAGCTCCAACTTCATCCTCACTAAAATCCTTTGGAGTTCGTCCAAACTCTGCCCTAATCTCTCTATAATCCTCCCAAGGTGCCCCAAGCTCACAAGAAGCCTCTCTCACACCTCTCTCAAGCCTTTGGAAGCACACTTCCATGTAAGGGTTTTTCTTCCTTTCACTTTTTTGTCCAATTTTCTTAATATTGTTATGCCCTATTAATTTCTATTATAAATGATGGGGTATGGTATCTCACCTCCCCCATACTTCCCTCTTATTGTTTGAAAGATGGTAGACCCATTTCTCTCTCATTAAATGCCTCCCATGTACACCCGTTACTATGCCAAAATTCTGAAAAAAACTTCTCTCTCCTCATTTATATTCAAGCAATACTTTTGTATCATGAATCTAAATTCCATTAAAATTATTGGTACATGTATATATATGACCCACTTACTGTCCATTTCATGTATATATGATGAGACACCCCTTTCCCTCTCATCAACAGTTTTTATGAATTATTATATCACGCTGTTATGCTCCCGAAATTACACCAATTTTCTAAGCCAATGCCATTGTGTAGTGAATACCATGCCCATTTCTCCATAAAGGTTATTCACCTTCATGCACATTTAAAGTGAATATTAATGCAGGCAACTCCAGATCATGTGTTGGATATTTTTTCTCATGAAAATTCAATTGCCTTGAAGAATAGGCAATTATATTTTCATTTTGTATCAACACACATCCTAGGACCTTCTTTAGTGATTCACTAAATACAACAAAAAAGTTCCCACTTGTGGGAGTATGAGAACAGGAGTAGTGATAATCCTCCTTTTCAAGTCCTTGATGTTACCTTCTCATTCATCACTCTAAGAAAACAATACTCCCTTCAAGTTATCTTGGTAAGAGGGTTTGACAATCGTGAGAAATTTCTCACAAATCAGAGAAAATATTTAGCTAACCCAAGGAAGCTATGGATATCCATCATACATGTTGTCCTTTTCCATCCCTCAATTTTATTTTTCTTGGAGGGATCCAAATATATCCTATTGCTTGTGACGATATGACCCATGACTGAGACCTCCTTCAACTAGAACTCAAGCTTTATGTACTTTTCATATAGGTTCTCCTTTTTCAAGATCTCTAATAAAGTTCTTAGATTCTCCTCCTGTTCCTCCTTAGTTTTGTAGTATATTAGAATATCTTCTATAAATACTACCAAAAATTAGTTGAGGTAATTGTTGGTCAGAGTAGAGTACTCAAGAGGGGGTGAATTGACTTTGTTGGAAAAGTTTTCTTAAAAGGTTCCCCAATAAAAATGAATACATCCCAGTTAATCAAGGTAATATGGTTATGAAAGTTTGACTATTCAAATAACTTCTCAAAATATTAATTAATTATCAATAATCTCAATATTAGTTATTTATTTTACTTTTGAAGTTATTCTAATAAGGAAAAATAATTATAACTTCTGTCCAAGATTAACTATCAAAGTAAATCTAGTGATTTCGGAGATATACAATAAAATAGTGAAATATAAATTAAAAAAACAGCGGATATAAAACAAGTGGTTTAGTCTAAAGACAAGACCTAATCCACTCCACTTTATGATCACCTATCACCAAGAATTTTATACTAGTAAACTTAATCCACACCCTAGATCGGGGTAAACAATAGGGCACAAGACTGTCCAGGTCACACGACCTCTTCCATAGTTTTTCATGGGTATAAACTACTAGGTCACACAGGGACCTCTTCCACAATTATCTGTTGGAGTAAACAAGTGTAAAAAGATATGAGAGGAAGGATATCTTATATCCTTTATTTTAGTGTTGGAAACAGTTTGAGTTTTAATACAGACACAAACACACTGCTTGAAATCTAAAAACAATACATAATAGAGAAAATATGATGAGATATGGTTATAAGTTCTCTAATTGTTATTCTATGTAGCTCTGGACTTCTAGAATAAAGAAGATTCAAGTATAGACTCCTCTTGTGAGAAACAGAGTATCGCAAGTCTGGTGCTCTGGATTCCAGTTAGCTCTGGATCGTGTTTTTGTGGAGTTTTTATTAAGAAGATGTTCTTGACCCTGATCTATGTTATCCTAGATTTTGTATTTTTGAATGCTTTTATTTTTGTTTCTATGTATCTTGTTTCATGGGTTGTTTCTTTTCTCAATAATGATCGTGCTTCTACTTTTCAACCACTACTTTCTTCAAATCCATGCTTTTCTTTTTATTCTTGGAGTGAATGTGCTAGAGCTGATAGGATGCATGTATTCTACACCTTATACCTCGTACTGTTAGGTGACATGTCTATAAAGAAATTTTAATTACTTTAGTGTATTTAAAAGTATCAAATATTACCATTAAAAATTAATTTGAAAATGAAAAAACATATTAAATAATGGCGTCACATTCTGTTTAGAAATGGTGTCACTTAGAAACGGTGTCACCATGAAACAGTTTATTCTTCTTTTCCATTGAGAAGTGAGACAATTATAATGGAAAATTTTTATATAGATCAGGAACTGGTAGCACAGATGTGGTGTTAGGATCATGGTGTCTGGTCCATTTCCAAACTTCGAACGATGTCTTAAAAAGGAACTGGTGTCACATACTTCAATAGATTTGAAACTAGTTACAGTGTCTGGTCATGGTGTATGGGTCATGGTGTCTAGTCATGGTGTCTAGTCACTGTGTCTGGTCATAGTTCCCGGGTCAGGGTTTCTGGTCACGGTGTCTAGATCACAGTGTCTGGTCACGGTCTGTGGGTCACTGTGTCTGGTCATAGTGTTTGGGTCAAGGTGTCTGGGTCATTATCCAGCAAACCATAACCAGTGTCAAACTCACGGTTTCTCAGACATATCCAAATATTTGTATATAGACTTAAGAAATAATATTCAAATAATGATTTATACTTAATCATTCATAAAAAAATTAATTATAAAATAAATTAAGTATAGTTTAAAAAATCATATATGATTTATAGGAATCAAGATCATGAGAAAAAAATATTTAAAGAATAAAGAATCCAACCACTTTTACACATGACTGGAAATCGATTAAACAATATTTACAGGATGTATAGGATTTGTGATCATTAAAACATGATTAAAATAGGAGGAGACCAACAATATCCCCTTTTTTGATGATCAAAAATCATATGAGTGAGATATTAGTTCTTAGTGTATGTGCCTCTCCCCCTTTTGGGATTATCAAAAAGAGTACAAAGGGAAATAAGAGAATATATAATAATAGGTCAAAGTACATTATATGGAGAAAGATGTGTCATTAAAGACATTAGAAAAAAATATACAAAAATATCCCTATCAAAACATAGCATTAATTGTTATTCATCACTGGTTTTCTTCTCTTTTCCCTTAGCAGCAGCATCAGGAGAAGTCACATGAGCAGAGGTTGAAGTTGGAGAAGGTAGTGAACCAACTGTCAGAGAAGTAAGAGGGGGTCCTTAAAAAACATAAGGGGCTAAGTTAAGTTTATTAGAAGACTGAGGAAATTGTTGGTCAAGTATAATAGGTCTGATCTGACTCAGGCTGCAAGGGTACACCTATAGGAGGCACAATAGCAGTGCTCTACACATGTAGATAAGGCCTTAATAACTTGATGAAATAAGCAATAATTACACCACCATACTGCATCGCTTTTTCAAAGTCATCTTTGTTCTCCGTGAACTTGTCCAAAAAAGGAGTGAAATCTTTCATCTTTTTAACTTGAGTTTTGAAATCATGAGTGACATAAGGGATTTTCATATTCTCTACAAGGTACTTGAAATGGTTTGTCATATCATTCTTAGAGAAAATAATATTGAAGGGGAAATAAACCTTCTTAGTAATTTCATCCTCAGCATCATTTGAAATCTTGGAATGAATTCTTACCAAATCAAGAACTCTATCACTATTCTTAACAATTGTATATAGAGACTCTTTGTGAAATCCACTTTTCACTGATTGAAGTTCTTCCTTAACAACTGTTCAAAGTATATCATTATCAAAGGAGGGTTGAGATGGCTGTCCAGAGGTACTAGAAGCTATAATAGCTGGTGTAAGGGACTTTAGTTGATTTAGAACATTCTGTAGACATCACTTATACTCATTAGTCAATTTTTTGAGACCAATAACAATCTCATGCATTTCTTGAACTATTTTCTTGTTTTTTCAGCCACCTTGTTAGCTAAGGAAGTTAGGTTAGGTTGAATTAGAGAGACAACTTCCTGTGGAATCTGACCACTAACATCCTCAACTGGATGAGTAACAAGATCTTGTCTTGATTTCAACACTCTCTTCATATCTTCATCCATATCTATGAGAAAACTCCCTTCAACACATAGTTGTTTTTTCTCAATTTTGACTTCTTGAATTTCATGAAGAATTTTTTTAAATCTTCCATATGAACTTTTCTAACAATAGGGTAGAATCTATTTTACTTAGGTTTGTTATAGGAGCATGTTGAGTGTTCATGAGCTTTTCAACTCTATCCAATAAAGTATCTCCAAAGGATTTCAAATCATCCTTACTCACTAAGGTAGAAGTTTCTTGTGAAGGTTTAGGAATAGGAGCATAGACAGGATCAGGTCCCTTTGTAGAGATAAATTCAAGAGTAGAGACTGGTTTCAATAGAAACACAATAGACATATTTATACCTTTAACTTAGGCTTATTGGGAATCATTCACATCAAATTGTCTAGGGAATGTATACCATGTATCCACAGTGCTTTGATTAACTATATTAGGAACTTCAACACTTTCCAGATTGGGCTGCTTCTCCCCCTCAACAAGTGCATCTCTCACAGGACTAAGATATTTAGTTCTTTAATCTATTTCCAAAATTTCATCCCCATTATCCTCACCCATTTCTTTTCTATCCAAATGAAAGGATTTATCCATTATTTCCTCAGAATATGGAATAATCTCAGTAAAATATTTTTCCATTAAGTGTTCCTCAAAATAAACTTCTTTTTCAAGATAAAGTTATTATTCTAAATTCTCTTCTAGAAAATCCTTTTCCCTTACACTAACAGAAAAATCTTCTATAGAATCGGGTTCTTCTTCCAAATCAATAATTTATTTTGGAACAGGTACTTCCTTTTCAGTTATGACTTGAGGAACAGGTCCACTGTCTTCCTTATCTAGGATAGTTTCACCTATAGGTGAAAAAACCTATTCTTATTCCACCTCAATAGGATAGTTAAAAATTTCATCTGGTTCTAGACCAAGATCAGAAATGTTTTTAGGTCTTGAAGAATGATCAATTAGGTTGAACTTTTCATAAACCCTGTCATTATCATCCACTCATGCTTTTCTCCACAAATTCCAACTGATTTTCATTAGTTTGACTATAACCTTTGAGATACAAAATTCATAGTCCTTAATGACTTCTTCATATGGTCCAACCAACCCTTTATCATGAAGAATAGTATAGATTAACCTTGAGTAGAACAGGGATGTTAACTTTGAGGTTGTCTTTATCAACTCAAACATATAAAGTATAACATACTTACATGGGTTAATCTTGTGTCTATTCTTTATAAGATGTATTAAAAATAAATCCTCATACTGGAGTGTAGAAAAATATCATTTTATTGGACTAATAAAATTCTAATAAAATTTAACCAATAATCTGGTTTCACCATCTTGCTCATCATCGATAGCTCTTCTCTTAGTTTTATTTCCAGTCAAGCTTCCCAAGTATTCTTCTAAAACAAAGATCTCACTTTGAGGAGGAGGACCTCTCTAGTAGTCCTCAAAAATTACCTCATGAGGTATTCTTAGGAAAACATCCCATAACCTCGAATAAAAGGTACATCTTTGGAAATTGATCCTACTTATCGCAACAAAACCATCTTCTGTATCAAATGAGAATTGAACAAAATGATAAAACTGGGCAACTAGCTTTGGGTAAATCAGCCTTGTCTTCTTTGTGAACCAATCCAGCCATACCTGCGATTTCAGTACTTTCAACACTAGAGACTTACTTGACATCAGCCACTTAGGGAAGATTTCCTTTTATGGTACCACTATATTGTCAACAAGGTTCAGATTCATAGAACCTTCGGGTGCTATCTTTGATGTTATTCGAATTTTCTTCTGAGATATGGACTTATCAGGAGTCAAAGAAGATGGGAACTTTATCCTGGGAACTCAATGATGGTTTGATAGAGATAGAGAGAGAGATAACTAAAGGGTTGAAGGAGGGATTATGTTTTGAGAGAAGAGAGATCAGATGAAGAAAAGAGTGAAACTTCTTTATTTTTTATCATTTAGGGATATCGAGCGTCGAAAATTAAAAAGGATGGGAAAGAAAAAGAATAAAATAATAAATTTGAGTGATATGAGTTATAATATGTAAGTGAAATTGAAAATTTCTCTTTACAGCGAGACCAGAACAAACTATCATGGTGAGACCGTAACAGGGTTTCACAGTGAGATCATAATAGGTTTTCATGGTGAGATTGTAATAGGTTTTCACAGTGTCATCTATATTGTGTGACTTCAAAACTGTGAGAACATATTTTTTGAAACTATATGTGCCTGAAAGTAACTGAGAGATAGTAACTATGAGATTGTAAACATGAAACCCCAACTTTTAAGATAGTAAACTAAAGAACTATAAGAGTTAGAAAGTGACTTGTGAAACTGTAAACTGTGAAACATTAAGTTGTGAAAAAGTACACGTACTAATTAATATTTATCATTCCTAATTCATGTATGATATAATATATTCTTTATAATTTAATGGTTTGGTGAATATATCAGCAATATGATATTCAGTTCCAATGAATTCCAAAGTTATATCACCTTTTTGATAATGGTCCCTCAAAAAGTGATTTCTTACATCAATATGTTTTTTCCTAGAGTGTGAAAAATGATTTTTTGAGAAGTTAATAGAACTTGTATTGTCACAATTTATAGGTACATTCCTGAATTGATATCCATAATCAAATAATGTTTGTTTCATCGACAAAATTTGTGCACAACAACTACCAGTAGCTGTGCATTCAGTTTCGGTAGTAGATAATGTAACATATTTTTGTTTCATACTACACCATGATATTAGTTAATTGCTTAAAAAGTGACATTTTTCATAGGTGATATTTCTATTTAACTTACAACCACTGATATCATAATCATAATAGCTAACTAACTCAAATTATTTTCCTATGGGATAGCATAGTATTAGATTGGGTGTATGCTTGAGGTATTTGAAAATTCTTTTTAACAGTATTTAAATGAGATTCCTTAGGGTTTTCTGGAAAATGAGCACACATACATGCACTAAACATAATATCAGGACAGGTAGTAGTTAATTAGAGTAAGATTCCAATAATTTCTCTATAAGTGGTTTGATCAACATATTTTCCATCTTCATCAAGATCCAAATTACAAGTAGTACTCATTGGAGTTTCACTAATTTTAGTGTTATCCAAGCCAAAATGTTTTATAATATCCCTATTGTATTTTCTTTGATTTAAGATAATGCCATCATTGTTTTGAAATATTTTAAATCCAAGAAAGAATTTGAGTTCACCCATTAAACTCATTTCAAATCCATTTTTCATTATTTTAGAAAATTCAATACATAAAGAAATTTTTAAAGATCCAAAGATAATATCATCTACATAAATTTGAACAACTAAAACATCATTAGAAAAAAAATTATAAAAAGGGTAGGATCAGGTATACCTTTTGTAAAACCTTTGGAAATAAGAAAAGTACTTAATCTATCATACCAAACTCTTGGAGCTTGTTTTAAACCATATAAATCTTTTGATAATTTAAAAACATGAATTAGAAAGTGATGATTTTTAAAACTATGGTGTTGCTCAACAAAGACATCCTCAGCTATATCCCTATTTAAGAATGCACTCCTAACATACATTTGATATAGTTTGAAATCCATATGTACAGTATAAGCAAGCAGGATTCTGATGGCTTCAAGTCTAGCTACCAGTGAAAAGGTCTCTTCATCGTCAATTCCCTCTTCATGACTATAGCCTTGTGCAACCAATCTAGACTTGTTTATCACTATGTTACCAGATTCATCTACCTTATTTCTAAACACTCACTTAGTGCCTAGGGTAAATGTTTCTTTAGGTCTGTCAACAAATTTCCAAACGTTGTTCCTTTCAAACTGATTAAGTTATTCTTGTATAGACATCACCCAAAATTCAGCATTAATAACATCATTAATGTTTTTAGGTTCAAGTTGTGACAAGAAGACTTGATGTTCAACCTGATTTCTAAGAGAATATCTAGTTTGAGTTCTTTTATCTAAATCTTCTACAACAGCATCTAAAGGATGGTTCCTAAGGGTTTTAATAGCTCTAGAAAAATAAAGACAAGTGATTTTAGGTTCTTCAATAGGTTCAGGTTCATTATTAATTTAATTTGAATAATTTAAAGAATTGGAAGTTTTCAAAGATTCATTTATAGGATGGTTAGAGGATTTTTAATTGATGTCTATATTTGACACATCATCCTCCAGGTTCTCTACAGTGCTCTTTAGCTCATGTGGGTTTGTCTCATCAAACTTGACATGGACAGATTCTTCCACGCATTTAGTTCTTTTGTTAAACACTCTATAGGCTTTACTAGAGATTTAATATCCTAGAAATATTCATTCATCACTCTTGGATGCAAATTTTTCAATACTATCCTTAGTATTAAGGATATAGACTTTTCATCCAAAAACTTTGAAGTAGATTGATTTGGGTTTTCTATTGTTCCATAATTTATATGGAGTTATTTTATGAATAGGTCTAGTCAACACTCTATTAATAATATAGCATGATTTATTTACTGCTTCAGCCCAAAAATAAATAGGTAAGTCATACTCACTAATCATCGTTCTAGCAATCTCTTGCAAGGTTCTATTTATTCTTTCTATAACTCTGTTTTGTTGATGTGTTCTAGGGGTAGAAAAATTATGACTAAATAAATTATGTGAACAAAAAGAATTTAAACTATTGATTTTCAAATTCATGACCATGATCACTTATTAAGGATTTGATTCTAAGTCCATTAATATTTTCTACATTTTTAGCATATTTGGTAAAATGAGAGCAGGATTCACTTTTGTGAGCCAAAAAGAAAGTCCAAGTATATCTAGAAAATTCATCTACAAGAACATAAACATAGTGTTTCCCATTTAAACTAGAAACTCTAGATGGTCCAAAAAAATCCATGTGAACCAGTTCAAGAGGTTGAGAAGTTGACACTTATTTCTTCGGTTTGAAGAAAATTTTGTGTTACTTTCCCATTTGACAAGAATTACACACTTTATCATTTGGAAACTCATGTTTGGGTAGATCTTTGACTATGATTTTTCTAGTTCGCTTTATAAGGTAGTGAACATTACAGTTTCCTAGTCTCCTGTGACAAATCCAAGACTCTTTATGAAATACACTAAAACAAGAACCATTTTGAGAAACAAAAGAGTCTAATTTAACAGAGTAGACATTTTCATTTCCCAATATAGAAAACACTAATTATTTTTTAAAATTAAAAACATTAAAATTATCAGTTACAAATTTAACATGAAATCCATCATCACATAGTTCTAAAATACCCAGAAAATTATATTTCAATCCATCAACAAAAAGTTCTTTGGAAATTAAAACAGAGTTAGAGTTACTGATTTGGACAAGGGTGATGATTTTTTCTTTGGCATTGTCACCAAAGGGGACATGTCCACCATCAATTTTTATTAAGTTCTTGAGGCATGAATAGTCTCTTATCATGTGTCTTGAACACCCACTTTCCAAGTACCATAATCTTTTACAGGATCTCTTTAAACAATTTTCATAAAAAACAGTCAAATAAAAATAGAATTTGGTACCCATATATGTTTGGTTCCATTAATATTAGTGACTAGTGCTTTAGGAACCCACATTTACCTCATAGTTTTCCTATAATCATTATGTAAAGTTCTTACAAAATTAACTCTATTTGGTCCCAAAAATCTTGAAATAGTAGAGAGTGTATCATAATTTGAACTAGCTGAATGATTTCTAGAACTAGTAGTAAATCTGTATGTCCTAGATTTGGAAACAAAATTGGTTCTTCCAAAATTTCTTTTACCAGGTTGATACCCAATACAAATAGTATATTCTGGAGAAATATTTTTACCTAGTATTTGTACAAAAGTATCTTTACCATTAGTAAACCTTTAAAATTACTTTAACAATTTCTCATTAGATAGTTTTAGTTCATTTTTTCCTTTGAGTAATTGAAAAATTTTCTCTGTTTCTATGGTAATTTCAAATTTAACAGTTGAGGTAAGAGCATATTTTTTCTTTAAAGACTTGTATTTATATTTTAGTTCTTACATGTATCTTCGAGTATATTACAGTACCTAAACATTTCTTTTTTATACATATTCTCAGAATCAATTTCATATCTAGAATAATAAGAATTGTGTACAGGAGATTCCAATGTTACCTCAGATGTGTTTGTCATAAAACATATATTTGATTTGTTAGCTTATTCATCATGTGAATATTCTGAGTCACTTGAACTATCCTCAAAATCCCTCCAAATTTCTTTCATTTCCTTTTTATACTTTCTATATTTGTCCCCATATTTATTTTTTTACTTGAGCATGGTATAGTCAACCTTTATGTGTCCCTTTCACTTACATTCATAGCATACTATCTCATCATACTTGTCACTTATTTTTAAATCTTTCTTCTATATTCCCTTTTAATTATATCTTCCTTTAAAGCTAGGGTTTTAAAAAAAATCTTCTTGTTGTGAAATCTCTTAAAACTTTTGGATAATTGAGTCATCTTCTCATCATTGTCCAGTGATGATTGTTCATTACTAGAACTTTATACAGAGACTTCCAATTTCCCTTTTTCTTTTTGTTTAGAGGTGGTGGTATTAAATGAAATAGATTTTCTTTTGGGTTCATTCTCCTCTTCATTGTTGACTTTTATCTCCTCTTTATACATCATTAGTTTCCCAATGAGTTCTTTTACTGGTAACTTTCTGATGTTGCATGACCCTCTAATAGAGACAGAGGTTCCTCTCCATCTATTAGGTATGCATCTGAGAAGCCTTTTGATTTTTTCATTGGCAGTAACTTCTATTCTAAGAGAAATCATTGTGTTGACAATTTCATTGAACCTAAGATACATATCAGAAATAGGCTCATCAGGTTTCATTTTAAAGTTATCATATTTAATAGTATAAGTATTAAGTCTCATTTTTTCCACACTAGAATTTCCTTCATGTGAAACAGACAAAGTATCCCAAATTACATGGGAATTTTTACATGCATAAATTCTGTTAAATTACTCCTCTTCTAAAGATAAATATAGATCATTCATGGATTTTCAATTTTTATTGTAATAGGTCTTGGTTGGGTTATCCTAAGTGATTCTATCAGTAAAATGAATCTTATACTCATCTATAATTGAAGACCAAATTCCAAAACTCGTACTTTTTAAATGAATTTTCATTTTAATTTTCCATTGGGCATAATAGATTCCATTAAAGAATTGTGGTCTGTTTGTTGCAGCACCTTCCAAAATATTATCTATAATGAATAAATAATTTTAAAGATATTTAAATTTAGAATTAACAAAAAATTAAAGATCTTTAAAGTACAACTAAAATCATTGTTGAATAAGTTAAATAGTGGAGTCTTAATAAACTCCTCTAAAACCAAATATTAGTTAGAGTAGGGTACTCAAGAGGGGGTTGAATTGAGTATCTATAAAAATTTCTGTTAGAAAAGTTTTCTTAAAAGGTTCTCCAATAAAAATAAATACAGCCTAGTTCATCAAGGTAATATGGTTATTAAAGTTTGACTATTCAAATTACTTCTCATAAGATTGATTAATTATCAATAATCTCAATATTAGTTATTCATATTACTTTTGATGCTATTATAATAAGGAAAAACAATTATAACTTCTAACCAAGATTAACTATCAAAGTAAATCTAGTTATTTCTGAATTATATAGTAAAACAGAGAAAACTAAATTAAAAAACACAGTGGATATAAAACAAGTGGTTCAGAATCAATCCGAGAAATAATCCACTCAACTTTGTGATCACCTTACACTAATCAGTTTATATTAATTAGCTTGATCCACACACTAGATCGGGGTAAACAACAGTGCACAGGACTGTCCAAGTCACACAACCACTTCCACAATTCTTCGTGGGTATAAACTGCCAGGTCACACATGGACCTCTTCCACAATTATCTATGGGAGTAAAAAGAGTTTAAAAATATATGAGAGGACAGATATCTTGAATCCTTTAGTTTAGTGCAAGAGATAGTGTGTGTTTTAATACAGACACACACACACTACTTGAAAGCTAAAAACAATACACAATAGATAAAATATGATGAGATAGGGTTAGAAGTTCTATAATTGTTATTCTATGTATCTCTGGACTTCTAGGATAAAGCATATGCATGTATCGAGTCCTCTTGTGAGAAACAGAGTATCTCAAGTCTGGTGCTCTGGTTTCCTGTTAGATCTACCTCATGTTCTTCATGGAGTTTATATTGTAAAGATGTTCTTGGCTCAGATCTATGGTATCCTATATTTTGGATTCATGAATACGTCGTGTGTTATGTAGATGTACCTTGTTTCATGTGTCAGTTATTTTCTCATGAATGATCATGCTTCTACTTCTCTACCACTACTTGCTTTAGGGCCACACTTTTCTTTTTATTCTTGGAGTACATGTTCTGGAGCTGACAGGATGCATTTATTCTGCACCTCGTACCACGTACTGTCAGTTCACATGTCTAAAAAGAAATATTAATTATGTCAGTGAATTTAAAAGACTAAAATATGACCATTAGAAATTAAATTGAAAATGACAAAACAGTTTAAAGAACGGTGTCATGGTCTGTCTGGAAATGGTTTCACTTGGAAATGGTGTCACCATGAAATGGTGTCTTCTTATTTTCTTTTGATCGGTGAGATAATTATGATGGAATGTTTATATAGAGATCAGGAACTGGTAGCACAGATACGGTGTTAGTATCACAGTGTCTGGTCCTTTTAAAAACTTTGAACGGTGTCTTAATAAGAAACTAGTGTCACAGAATTCAATAGGTTTGAAAATAGTTACGGTATCTGGTCATGGTGTCTGGGTCACAGTGTCTAGTCATGGTGTCTTGTCACAGTGTCTCATCATGGTGTATAGGTCATGGTGTCTAGAAATGGTTTTTGGGTCATGGTGTCTAGTCATGGTGTCTCGGTCATGGTGTCTGGTCAGGATGTCTTGGTCCTAGTGTCTAGTCACAGTGTCTGAGTCACGGTGTCTGGTCACGGTGTCTGGGTCATGGTGTCTGGGTCATTTTCTAGAAAACTAGAACTGTTGAAAAACTCACGGTTTTTCATACTTAGAAAAATATTTGTATATAGACTTAAGCAGACATATTCACAGAATTAATTAGACTTAATCTTTCATAAATGAAATTAATTATAAAACAAATTAAGTATAGTTTACAAAAATCAGTCATGATTTATAGGAATCAATATCATGAGAAAATTTATTTAAATAAAAAATAATCCAACCAAATTTACACAAGACTATAAATAGATTAAACAAGATTTGCAGGACGTATAGGATTTGTGATCATGAAACATGATTAAAACAGGAGGAGGCCAACAGTAATATCTAAGACTCAATTCATCTGGTACATGAATATTGTTGGAGCATTAGTGAGTCCGAAATACATTACTATGAATTCTTAGTGATCATACCTTGTATGAAATGCAGTCTTGGGGATATCCTCCTTCTTCACCCTTAATTGGTAATATCCTAACCGCAGATCCACCTTGGAGAAGTATTTTGCTCCACATAGCTAATAGAACAAGTCATCAATTCATGGCAGTGGATACTTGTTCTTTATTGTGATTTTTTTGAGCTTGCAATAATCAATGAAAAGGCGCATATACCCAACCTTCTTCTTGACGAAGAGGACTAGTTCACCCCATGGTGAAGAACTTGGTTGTATAAACCCATTATCCAAATTCTCTTGTAGTTTTTTCTTTATCTCCTTGAGCTCCACAATATCCATTCTATATGGAGTATTGGATATTGTAAAATCCTCGAGTATAAGATCAATAGAGAATTCAACATTTCTTCTATGAGGAATACTAGGAAATTCCTCATAAAACACTTCACTGAATTCCCTCACAATAGGCATGTCTTCAATGATGGTTTCTTCCTTATACTCAATCAATTGAGGAAGATACGTGTTCTCATAGGGCAGTAATATCCACTCTTGAGATGATGGTGCTAAATAAGACTCATCCTCCTCCTTGCACTTTTATAAAATCAGGGGTCGATTCACTATAAAGAGAGTGAATTCCCTCTCATGGATATTTATGTTGGATCTTTATAGGGAAAGCTAATCCATGCCAAGAATTGCATCAAATTCCACCATAAGGAGTATGAAGAGGTTCTTTGGGAAGTTTAATCCATAAATTGTTACATAGGAGGAGTTATATTCATGGGATGTAATAATTTCCCTATTTTCCATTCTCATTGACATCTATACTTCCATGATTTTTAGTAGTGTTGAGATTGTTCTACTAAACTTTTAGGATTTAAAATAATTCATAGAACCAGAATCAAAAAGTATGTCTCTATTCATGAATGAATAACTAGCATAACTTTCACCACTTCGTTTTTGGGGTTTTCTACGGTGGTAGTGATAGAAAAATCTCGCCCATGCTTCCTTGTAGGTTTTTAGTTGCCTCTGAAAACCCTTATCTTAGGGAATTGGCATGCAAAGTGCCTGGTTCTTTGCAGTTGAAGCAATGAACAATGCACTGAGGGTCGAAAGAAGTGTTCCTCTTCTCTTTCATAGCAGTGGGTCTTCTTGTCTGTAATTAATGGTTAGGTACCCTTCTCTTCTACAGATAAAGCATTTCCTCATCCCATTCAGGAAATTTCTGGGGTGCTTCTTTCCCCGCCATTTTCATGTGGGTGCTGAAATTTCTTAGAACCGTTGGATTTATCCATCGAGCCTCCATAATTAAATTCCACTTTCCACTTCTTATCCCCATGATACCCCTAAGACTCTCTGATCTCCATTTCAAATTTGAGGGCACATCGAACACTTTCCTCATAGATATCGAAGTCATGTATCACTATAGATTTTTGTATGCTTGGTTTTATCCCACCAAAGAATTGGGCATCCTTGCATACAAATCCAGAGGCATATTGTGCAATATTTTTAAATTTTTTCTCATACTCTCTGATGTATTCATCATATTTTTTATTAAGTTAAAGGAAGACACTTTCCATCTTAATTCAGAGGGTGTGCTGAAAATATTTATCAAAAAACATTTTTCTAAAATCCATCCATTCCAACATCTTGGTCTCTTCCTCTTACTTCATATTTTTTTATCAATGTCCACCATTGATCAGCTTCACCGTCCATACGATAGGAATCCAGAAGAACCTTCTCTTGTTTGGAACAATAAAGTATGGATATTATCTTCTTAATAGAGATTAAACAATAACATTTAACATGATATTAGCATGATCCAAGGCTCATTGCACCTAGAGCATGAGTAAACCCTCATTGTAGATGAATTAGCATGAGTAAACCCTCATGTCACATAAATTAGGATGATTCATCACTCATTTAACATGATGTATCATGCTACTATTTTTTACCCAATTCATTGGAACGCAATTAGGGCACACCCATATTAATCATTTCATTTCATGAAAAAGTTTTCCACATAGATTATACAGCATGGATTCATTAAACATCATAATTTATTCAAAAAATAAGATATTTGGAATACTTAAATGTAAGTCCTAAATCAGAAATCACATGTTCAAAAAGTTGAATACCCTTGATAGATAAATGGGTATGGTATTCAATTACATGATGATTTTGGCATTGAAATTTTTGTATAACTTCGACAACATAACAATGACAAATAGAAATCATAAAATGGGTTGATGAGAGATAAAATGGTATCTCATAATTTATACATGAAATGTATCATAAGGGTTTATTGAAATGTAATATCCCTAAATATGTAATGGAATTTATATTCATAACATAAAAAAAATTCTTGAATGTAAATGGGGAGATAGAAATCCCATATGGAATTTCAACATGGTAACAGGTTTACATGGGAGACATTAATGAGAGAGAAAGGGGTATATCATCATTAAAATATAAGGAGGGAAGTATAGTGAAGGTGAGAAATCATACCCCCAACATTTTTAATTGAAAATAAAACGTTCTAACAATATAAGGAAACTTGGACATAAATAAGGAAGGAAGGAAAGTGAGAATCCCTTACTTGAGTGTGTGAGTTAAAGAGATTTAGGGGGATTCTTGAGAGCTTGGGGAGACTTGGGAGGATTATAGAGAGATTAGGTAAGAGTAGGGACTTTAAAAAAGGGTTTTGGGTGGAGATAAGTGAGATATTGGGTGGGTTTATATAGGGAAATAGAGGGTAATTTTTTAATACTTCACAAGCTTTGGTTTTGGAATCTATATAATTAAATATTCAAACCCACAAACCAAACCAAGTTTTTTCCCATGGTTTTTTCCAAATAGGAGGGGAAAAATTATTTTATAATTCAAATGGCTAAAATTATTAAAATATTAGTCTTGATTATGTGGAGGTGAGTCACACTCCCAAGTAAATCATTTTAAAATGTTAAAATATTTTATAAGTCTTGGAGGGTCCATTAAGGCACCATAAAATTAATAAAACAAATCTAAAATCACATTATTTTAAAGGTAAAACACATATTGGCCAAATATATCTTTTTTAGTATTTTATTACATCACTATTGTTTCATTATGATGTCATAAAACACATTATATATTTAAATGGTATTTAATTTTTATCCAAAACAATCGACTATCTTGGAAAATTATAAAAAATTCACCGTTAGATAATTTCAAAGTCCTAAGTCAAAAATAATATTCATTTTATGTGAATAATTTTCCTAATATGTGTATTTTTACTTTTAAAACAAAAAATATTTTTTTTTGAAAATTCATGGGTTTAGACAAAAACAGCTTTCAAACCTTAATAAAAATTAAAATTGTATAAAAATTATACGATCATTTATATTTAATAAAAAGTAATTTAGTAATAATATTTTATTAAAATATTATTTAATTCAAAAATCCATTAATTCATTAAAATAGATTTCCTAATTGAATATTAACTAAAAATACTATTTTTACTTTAAAAACTATTTACAAAGAAACAATAATAAAATGAATGTATATTATTTATTATATAAAAAAACTGATGCACATAATCATAGTGCTAGGTTCTTGTTACATAACCCATTATAACACCCACATAATATCTAATGGTAAGGTTTGGTATAGTGAAAGACTCTTGGGGTGGCTCAGATAACATCACTCGGGTGATAATCTCTATTAACCTCCACTTATCCTTTAGGAGATTTCGTTCAAGCTTAACGTGTTAAAGCTCGGCTTGGGATTGGTCAAGAGCAAAGACTAGTGACACTACCTCCTTTAAGAGTGCCGAAAAATGGGCTTTTATGGAGCAATTCTACTGGATTAGGCTATCACTTCCTTTTTCTGAGAAATTGGATTTGTTAAAGCCTTATATTTATACTAATCATGTGATCACTATTCAACGACTATATTTGAAATGGTAAAAATTCTTAACGGTATTTTAAAATCCAAAAACATAAAACCAAGGAAGTGCATATGTTTTATATAACCATTTTACATAATAAGACATTTAATTGGATCGAGAGGAATTTTCATTAATAAAAGTTTGGGTCGTTATAATGGATGGATACAACTATTATATAGAGAGATGGAGATTGATAGAAAGATGAGATATTTAGAGAAATTGAATGAAGGTTAGCTTTATGAGATAAGGGTTTTTAGAAATTTGTGAATTGGATTGAGATTTATCATCGAAGAAGAATTCCAATTCCATCATCGATGTGAGATAAGATCCAATCCTCCCAAGGACTCTATTTATAGGCTTCACAGGACCTAAAATTGTCTTGGGTCTATTCAAGTCATTAAAGATCTGACAAGTATCTTTTTTTACCACTATAAATGCTCCTTGGAACATTCTGGATTGGTTCCACTAGGTAGACACCCAATACCATTGGCTAGACGGTGCACATGGTAGTGGCACTTATACATCTGAAATAGCCAATATATATTTTTTGATCCTCCACCAGCTAGCTTATAGAGTGTTTTATGATGGTTGAGGTTATATATGTCATACCATCTAACCTAGAAATTATTACTGGATAACTAACAATTTTTAGAGGCATTTGACTTGGAGTGTGTCCTTTAAGACTACTATGAAACCATATTATGGTTGGTTTCATTATTGGTCACTATAACTCAATAAAAACACAAAAACACACTTGAAACAACATTAAACATGTTATGAGTACATTAGAGTGTTTTTTATCATTAAAGAAAAAATAACAATGAGAGTCAACAATCTTCCTCTTTTTGATGATCACAAACACTTAATATAAAAATAAAGATAATAATGAGGGAAAAGATAAAAATTAAAGAGTTACCAAAAATTCATGAAGCCAGGTATCCCCTATTTGATACTTTGAAAAAAATTCTCCCACTTGACGGAACACTATTTGAATCTGTACATTATTTTATCATTTTCCTATATCTTAAACAATTTCTTCCTATTTCAGATTATCAAAAATAAATTCCTAGATTTTACAGTATTTAAAACTCCATGAATTTTTTTTTATAAAGACACTTTATGATATTTAAATGTGGTCTCGTGGGAAATCACTAAAATATGTCAACTAAAAGGCTCTTTTGGTACCCTTGAGGTTTTTTCTAGGGTTATAGAATTAACAATTTAAATATGAAACAATTTAAGGTCCACTAATATTTTCTAATAAATAATTTTGAACTCGGGATTATTTAGATTTTTCATAAGATTAAAATAAATATGTATATATCTAGGTTATTAAAATCTAGAATTTTTATAATCACACTAATAAATTAAATTCCCATGTTTACAGCAATATTAATAAAAAATATATTGAGAAAAACCATTCAGAAAAGTTATCATTTTTTAAGAACATTGAATATTATTTGAAGAACCAAAATCATGGTTATTTCATTTAAAATATTGATAAATATGGATTGTATTAAGATTTTTTTACCTTGGGTGATTTTTGAAAGAGACCCTTTGAGATCCTTGATTTTATATTTGAAAACTTCAACTTGTGGATGATTTTTTAGTTTCATACCCAAATAATCTTATTCATTAAAAGAATATTCTATTCAGTTTGAAAATGATATTTTTCACTAATAAATTCCATATATTTCTTATAAATACCTTTATATAAAGAATAAATTTGATGAAAATAATTTTCAAGATAATCAAGAGAATATTTTATGTCTTTATAACTTAGGGTACTTGAGTAAGGAAAATATTAAGAAGAAGAGGTCGTAAATGATTCAGAATTTAAATTCCTATTAACCTCATCTTACGCTATTAGACATTTAGAACTTGAGAAACATGGGGAGGATGAGTACATGGACTCATCACTATCACTCTAAGTTTTGAATTTAATTGATTTATTACCTTTATTATTTTATTTCAACCTATTTTTGTAGATTGGGAATTCTGGCCTTATATAAACCTTTTTTGTATTCGTAGCATGATATAATGGGTGCTTCAATTTGATAATTATTTTTGGTATGTCGAGATATTTTCTTATTCTTTAATAGTTTGTTCATATTTTTAAGTTTTTCAATTTTTCCTCCACCATCGGTGTCACTTTTGGAAGAATAATAATCTTTAATTTCTTTAAAAGCAATTTTTTTCTTAGTTTCATTAGATTTTGTTACTTCTTTAACCACTCAGAATTTCCTAGTGATTTTGTATATCATAAAGAATATTAAAATTTATTAAACACCATATTTTTTGTTTATTTTGATTCTTTTATGGTTGTTTCTTTGGGATCCCATGAACTATATAGATCCCATAGGATTTTATTCATAAGTGTTTTTATGGAAAAAGCATCACTGAGAGAATTTTTACCACTGAAAATTTTTGTAAACCTTGTAAACATCCTTGTGATAGATTCATTAGGATGCGTGGATAAGCACTCAAAATCTTGATGATGCATATCAATTTCAGTTTATTTGACTTTATTCATGCCTCCATGTGTGAATTATAAAAGTTTTAATATTTCATGAGTCATTTTTCAAGTATATATTCTATTCAATTTGTTGGGACCAAGTTGGATAGAGAGGGAAGTAAGAAGAGTTTTCTTTTACAGAGTGTTGTCTTTTGTTATCAATGAAGATAAATCACTTTACTTTGTAACGGAAATTAAATCAGACAATGCTTTTCGGATTTGTGTTTCAAAAATATCATAAGTTCTGAGAACTTGTGATGAAAGCCTTGTGAAGAAAGGGTGAGAAATGATGATGCCATTCATATACAGTTTTGATTGGAAGGAATGATGCTGATGGAAGATAGTGAATTTTTAGTACATTTCATTGTAACTCTGATGATGTTAAAGTTGTACTATCAAAGGATACATATCACGATGGTGGGTTTCATGATCAAAGCTAAATAATGGTTATGGGATATAGGGAAGAGATAAATGATAAAGAAATAGACAATCTGGAGGCGGCACAAAAGAACAGTTTAAGGAGGGCCATTTTCCAGTGTTTGCCAAATTTTAGGGCCTGAAAATCGGGAGATGAAGAAAGGTGTTTTTGGTGAAGGATGTTGTGCGCATGTTTTAAGATGGCTTGGTATGTTGCGCCCAAGTGGAGTTCTATGATCTGAACATTAAGAAGTTCACAAAAGATTGGAGAATTGGCACAAAAGAGAAGGTTGTGCGAAAGATTGGAGAATTTGCACGAAAGAGAAGGTTACGTTAAAGATTGGAGAATTGGTGCAAAATAGAAAGTTGGCACGAAAGAAACTTGCATGCCAAAGGTGACGTAAAATGGGGTTTTGCATGCCAGGAATAATTTATGTTCCGAACATTGGAAAATGGAAAAGTAAGGAAGCATGCGAAAGATTTCAAAAGTGCACGAAAGATGAGGTTAGCACAAAAGAAACATGCCCACCAAAGGCAACGTCAAAGGAGGTTTTGCATGCCAGGCACAATTCGTGGGTCGAACTTTGGAAAATAGAAAAGGAAGGAAGCTTAATAAAGATTTCAAAAGTGTGAAAAAGATGATGTGGGTGCAAAAGAGACTTCAGCGACACAGGCAACGTCAATCGGGGTATTGCGCGACGCGTTAGGATCTTGTGAGACCTGTTGGGGATTTTTCTTGTAGGGGTCAATGGGGTCTATAAATAAGAGGTGACCCCATCACATTGATAATGCTTGAAACTTGGTGAAATCCAGAGCTCTGATGTGCAGAAAAATATTAAGAAAATGAGAGTGCGTGGAAGAAATTGAGTTGCCTGTAAGAAGGAAAAGTTTCATGCAAGAAGACAGTTGCGCGAAAGATGGAAAAGTTGCACGCAAGAAGAGTGTTGCGTGCAAGAGGTGTTTCGCGACAAAAGTCAAATCTTGTGCTCCTGACATAAAAGTTACACGCAAGACACCTAAAAGAGTTCTTGAAAGACTTGGGTTCTTCGTACATATTCGGTTGTGCGTAAGATAGTTCTTAATTTCTTCTGGGTAAGAAAGTGATGATTTGTACTTCATATAATACACCTGCTCAATTGTAAAGAAGCACTGAAATATTGTAATTCTCTATTTGTGCTAAGCGGGTGCATACACACTTGCGGATTGTTTTCCAAGTGCTTCTTTGGTGTAAGGGTATATCATATTCATTGTATTCCACATCAAGGGATTTTTTTATAGTGTATTGTGTGGTATTGGATTATTTTTATACCAAAATAAGGACGTAGCTACTCTTGTCGATTAGTGAACCATGTAAATCATGTGTTCTTGTGGTTGTGTGTGTTTAGCAGAGAAGAAACTTTTTAACAGGAGGTGAAGGTTGTTTCAAAAAAAAGAAACATAAAAAAGAAAAAGACATCATTGATTCACCCTTTACCCCTCTCAGTGATAATTAGATCCTAATTGGGAACTTTAATTCATATCAGAGGGATAGGTTCCCTTTGTTTATTCTTTGCTGAATTTTTTGAAGAGAAGTTGTGACGGAGAATTTAAATTGTGTGAACAGTAAGGGGATTTCGTTTTGTTATGGAAATAACTGTCACATTTGGAAGGATAGAATGATGCCTTATATTATGTCCCTTGGATATGAAGTTCTTGAAACTACAACTGATGGATTTACTCCTATTGATGACAAGGTTCCTCTTACACCTGCTGATAAAAAGAATCTTGAGAATGACAGAAGAGATAAAAATGCATTACTCTCATCTCTTTCTGAGAGTGAGTTTTTAAGAGTAAAAGGTGTGGCTATAGCTAAAAGAATCTAGGATAAGTTTAAGAACATATATGAAGAAAATACAAAAGTGAGGAAGGAAAAACTACAAATCTGGAGGCTGAATTATAAAGACTTGAAAATGGGAGAATCTGAATTTTTTGGGGACTTCTTTACCAATGTAAATGACATTGTCATTAGAATCAGATGTCTTGGTGAAAAGTTGGAAGATTCTATATCTGTTGAGAAGATCTTGAGAATTCTTTCTGACAAATTTGATGCTAAAGTTTCATCATTGGACGACAGAGACCCTGAAACATTATCTCTGGATGATTTGCATAGCACTCTCATAACATATGAAATGAGAAGGGAGAAGACTATAAATAGAAAAGAAAAATCCGATAGAGAAATGTCTTTCAAGGCTGCAAATAAAGTGAAGTTGAAGAAAATTCTTATTGAAGGCAAAGTTGGTGAATCTGACTCTAAAAACTAGGTATGTAAAAATTTTGATGAAATACTCACCTTGTTTTCTAAAAATGTGAAAAGAGGAACAGGGAAATACAAAGGGAAACTAACTTTGAAATGTTTTAAATGTAGAGGTGTTGGACACTTTGTGGATAATTTTCCTCAAAAAAGAAAAGATGAAGACAGTGATGAAGAAGACAGAAGACCAAGAAGGTCATGAAAGAGACAGGGTGGAAAAGATAAATATTTTGGAATAGGTAAGGATAAAAAGTTCTTCAAATCAAAAAGAAGAAGCTTGTTTTCAAAAAGTGAAGAAGATGATGATAGTGAAACTGAATCTGAAAAATCTGTTGCTGAGAATGCTAGAGAGAGTACCTTTTTTGCAATAGTTTATAATGATGATTATGAGATCAGTAGTACTAAATAAGAATAAACTCAACTTGAACAGTATCTAAAAAAAGAATTGAAGTAATGTTTGAGAAATATCGGAAGACTTGAGAAGGAAAACAAGAAGTTGATAAATGAAAATTCCACATTAAACAATGAAGGAATTTTTCATGATGAGAAAATAAATTTGGAAAAGGAGACTTATGATCTGAATAATTCTCTTGAGAATGCACAGAATCACAATGATCATCTTGAAGTAAAGTTGAAGGCAAAAGAAGAATATTTGGAACTTGTCCAACAGAAACTTTATAAAGCTAAAAAATGAATATCATTTTCAAAAATTCTATCTCAAAATTTGGTGAGTGTTCCAGTAAGAATGGACCAAATAAGGATCAAAAAAAGTTACCTTAAAATGTTGAAATGAAAGACAGAACTAGTTCTGATAAGAACAAGGCTGGAAATACCATATATGTGGCCAGAGTCAGCAATGCTAAAAAATCAGAAGTACATAAAAATCATGAGTCAAGAAATACTTCTAATACTTCTGGTGCTGATAAATATGAACTGAGAAAGGGAGTTACAAATGAAAACATAAAGGTTTATGGTCAGCATAGTTCTCTTAAGAAGGTTTTTGAGAAGCATGTTCACAAATCTAGTCAGTATAGAATTTTCAGAGGTAAATATTCTTTCTATGGTTACTGCTGGAATTGTGGTGGATTCAGACACATGGAAAATATGGGTTGGTTCAACCAACAACATTACAACTATTCCACAAGTTTTGAAATACAAGGATTGAGGGGGAGTCAATCCTTTCAAAATAGAAAGTCTCTAAATAAATTTCAGAAGATATTTGAGAAGATTGGTGTGAAATTTGAGAATAGGTTCCAACCATTGGAAACAATTTGTGAAATATGTGATCGTCCTAGACATCTTGCCAAGGGCTGACTTAGTGTGTTACCAGAGAAACAAAAGTTTCTTAATAATTCTCAAAATCCATAATTTTTAAAAGCTAAATGGGATAGTTCTGATATATCTGAAAAGAAAGAGTGCATGGTTTTTTGGCTAGAACACATTGACATGGCTAATAAATTGGATAAAGCCCAAAAGAAAGTGGACGAAAAGGAAGAACAAAAAGATCTCATTGTCGAAACTTCTTTAAAATAATCAAAAGGAGAAATTCCATGGATTCTTGATAGTGGGTGTTCCTCTCATATGAAATGAGACTTAAAGATGCTAAAAATGTGAAAGACCTCAAAGAAGGAACAATGACATTTGGAAATGATGAATCTTTAAGTATAAAAGGTGTTGGATCAGCCATCATTGGAAAAGAAAAGATGAAATCTTGGAAAAAATTATATGTTGACGGGCTGAAACATAACTTTCTTAGTGTGTCACAAATCTGGGATGAGAGCAACAAAGTTATCTTCAGAAAAGATGGATTTTTTGTGAAAAGTGAAAATTATAGAAATATAATTACACAAGGTCAACGTACAACAGGAAATTTGTTCAAAGTTAGTGAAGTGCAAAACTCTTGTTACATAGGTATGGTGGATGAAAATCAGTAATGGCATAAAAGGCTGGAACATATGTGTTAGAGAAATATGTGTAAGTTTTTTAAGAGAGATAGTGTTTTAGATATGCCTGATTTGTCAAAAAGAAGATATTGGTGTTGCACTATTTGTGAGAAAGGGAAGACTACAAACTCTATTCACAAGAGAGATGAAATTCGCTCAAAAAGACCCTTGGAACTCGTACACTTTGATATATATGGACCAATGACAAATAAATCTACAAATGGAGATAAGTATGTCCTTACTTTCATTGACTACTTTACTTACATTACTTGTGTTATGTACATGAGACATAATTCCGATGCTCTAAAAATGTTTAAGAGTTTCAGGAGGAAATCAGAGAATGAATGTGAGTATTCAGTGAAGAAGTTGAGAACTGATAATGGTGGAGAGTATAAAAATGAAGTGTTTGAAAGTTATCTCAAGAAACATGGAATTCTACATGAGTTTAGTTCACCATACACACCTCAACAAATGGGGTTTCTGAAAGAAATAATCGAAGTCTTGTGGAAATGGGGAGAACTGTGTTACTTGAACATAGTCTTTCTCATTATTATAGAATGAAAGCCATGATCACTGCTCTGTATATTCAGAATTGATGTTTCTATAAGAAAAACTCAGATATGACTCCATATGAAATGTTCTATGGAAAAACACCAAGTTTGAAACACTTGAGAGTTTTTGAGAGTCCATGAATTATAAATAAGAAAGGTAGAAACCTTGGAAAGTTTAATAAAAGAGGATATGATTGAATTTTTCTAGGATATTCTCCCGAAGGAAGAGGATATATATGCCTCAACAAAGAAATAGGAAGAATTATTGATTCTTCATATGTAAAAGTTGTTGAAAATGATGGGAAAGAAAAGAAGTCATATGTTGAAGTGAAATTTGAGAAGGATAGAGAAGATTTTGTTAACAATTTTGATAATGTTGCAGACTGCGTTAATCCTACTCAAGAAGAGGAATCCGACTTAGAAATCTTGAGTGATGAGGATAAAGTTTAAACAACTCATCCTAGGATGAGGAAACAAGTTGAGGCTCAGAACATTATTGAAGATAAACATCAGAGGGTTCAATCAAGAAGAACAACGAATGTTATATCACATACTTCAATTTATTAGAAATTTTAACCGAATAATATAAATGAAGCATTTGAGCATCCAGAATGGGTTCATGCTATGAATTAAGAACTTGATCAGATAGAGAAGAATTATACTTGGGAACTTATACCCAAGCCAGACAACAAGAACATTATTGGTACAAAGGGGTTTTCCAGAACAAGCTGAATGAAGAAGGTAAAGTAACAAGAAACAAAGAAAGATTGGTTTGCAAAGGGTATTCAAAAATTGAAGGAATTGATTTTGATGAAACCTTTTCTTCAGTGGAAATATTATAAACAATCAGAATCTTTCTTGCTATTACTACACAATGAGGTTAAAAAATCATTCTGATGGATGTAAAATATGCATTCTTGAATGGTGACCTTGACGAGGAAGTTTACATTGATCAACCTTGGGGATTTTCTATTTTTAAAGAATAAAAGTTATGTGTGCATGTTGAAGAGGGATTTTTATGGGCTAAAACAGGCTCTGAGAGCATGGTATTCTAAAATATATACTTTCTTGAGGAAGATGAATTTTAAGAAAGGTAGAGTTGATAGCAATCTTTACATCAAGGAGTGTTAGTAGTTTTCATTGATCGTTATTGTCTATGTTGATGACATTGTATTTGTAGGAAAGAATGAAATATCATGAGAAAGATTTGCTGAGGAGATGAAGAAGTTATTTGAGATGTCCATGTTGGGTGAAATGAAATACTTTATTGGGCGTCAAATTCCATAGAAAAAGAATCACGTCTTTCTGTCTCAAGAAAAGAATTCTAAGGAACATCTGAAGAAGTTTGGCATAAAAAATTCGAAACCAGTTTCTACACCTATTTTAGTGGGAACCAAGTTTTCTAAAGATGGAGAAGGCAAGGAATTTGATCAAAAAGAGTTTAAAAAGATGATTGTAAGTTTTTTGTATTTGACTTCCTCAAGTCCCGACATCATCTATGATATCACTTTATGTGAAAGATTTCAGAGTGCTCCTAAAGAATCACATCTGATTGCTTAAAAAATATTTCTCAGATATATCAGAGTCACAATAAATTTTGGAATCAAGTATGATGGATCTGAAAATATTGATCTATTCGGGTATTCTGATGCTGATTAGGCAGGAAATGTTAATGATTGAAGATACACATCTGGTGGAGTTTTCTTTCAGGGGGAAATTTGTGTTAGTCGGCATACCAAGAAACAGAATTCAGTAAATCTTACCACAGCTGAAGCTGAGTATGTTTCTTCTACCCAAGATACAACTCAACTAATGTGGATGAAGGCTCAATTGGAAGATCTACTTGTTGAAGTAAAGCTACCATTGCTCTTGGGTTGTGATAATCAGAGTGAAATCAATATTACAAGAAATCTGGTATAACATTCTCGTTCAAAACACATTGATATAAATTACCACTTCATCAAAGAGTAGGTGGAGAAGAATTAATTAAGGCTGGAGTATGTTCCTGCATCTGAACAAGTTACTGATATATTCACAAAAACCTTTACCAAAAGAACTATTTGCAAAATTGATGTTGAACAAGGGTGTCCAACCTCATTCTCATCAAGGTTAAGGTACGTGTTTTTGTCCCCACTCTCATATATACTTTGTATAGTGTTGTCAAAGGGGGAGAATTGTGTCATAAATCTATCCTAATGGAAGCATGCATAAAGGGGGGATGTGGGTATGTTTTGAATCCAACATGTATCTGTGTGAACTATTCTGACAGTTAATTAGAGTGGTTGTAGGAAATAATGTTGTTTTCCAGGAGTGTTGAAGAAGTGAAGAATGCTGAAGTAGAATCTTGAAATATTTTCTAAAGAAGGCTAAGAAGGCTGAGGAGATATGATCATGAGATTTCCTAGTCACTACTTTTGGATAGCATGGTTTTGGCTGTCAATAGTTCTTGTTCACTACAATGAGTTTGCTCACGTAGGCTTAGAGTTGTTGATAAGAAATCCATTGCATAAGGTTGAAAATTTTAGTGATTTATGAATCTTGGCTGACAAAAAAATCCAAAGGGGAGATTGTTTGGACCAAGTTGTATGAAGAAGGGTATAAGAAGATTTTGTTGTTATGGAGTGTTGTCTTTTGTTATCGATGAAGATAAATCACTTCACTTTGTAATAGACATTAAATCAGATGATGCTTTGTTGGTTTTTATTTCAAAAATATCATAAGTTCTGAGAACTTGTGATGCAAGCCTTATAAAGAAAGGTAAAGAAATGATGATGCCAGTCATATACAGTTTTGATTGGAAGGAATGATTCTGCTTGAATATAGGGAGGTTTTAGTACTTTCCATTGTAACTCTGACGATGCTAAAGCTGTACTATCAAAGGATACATATCATGATGGTGGGTGTCATGATGAAAGACTAAGAATGGTTATGGGATGCAGTAAAGAGAGAAATGATAAAGAAACAGACAATCTAGAGGCGGCACAAAAGAACAGTTTAAGGATGCGTTGTTTTCTAGTGTTTTCAAAATTTTAGGGCCTGAAAATCCAGAGACGAAGAAAGGTGTTTTTGACAAAGGATGTTGCGTGAATGTTTTAAGATGGCTTGGTATGTTGCACGCAAGTGGAGTTACATGATCTGAACATCAAAATCTGGAAAAGGAAAGAAGTGCGTGAAATATTGTAGAATTGGCACGAAAGATAAGGTTAAGCGAAAGATTGGAGAATTGGCACAAAAGAGAAGGTTGCGTTAAAGATTGAAGAATTGGCATGTAACAGAAGGTTGGCGTGAAAGAAATGTAACGTCCCAAAAATTTTCAAATAGATTTATTATAGAATGCATAGATCACTAAGTCTATAAAAACACAACTTTATTATAACCTAGCCATTTAAACCTGATTTAGTCACTTCTATGATTTGAATTTTAAACTCTGACATACACTGTTGTGTTCAAGATGATATTTAGAGTCTGATAGAATTAACATAATTTTTGGTGAATAGTAAGATACCCTTATGAATAGTAACCTACCCTTATGAATAGTAACTTACCCTTATGAATAGTAATATGACTCTTATGAATGGTATCCATTCCCTTAAAGGTATAAATGAATTTAGGCTCCTTAAAAATGAAGATGAATATTTTAAGTGTTTATATTTTTCGATTAAATAATGATTTTAATTAAATATTTAATTAATCATATTTAGAAAAAAAAATTGAAAAATGGACTTCATTTCTGGATTATACAAGTTGAAAAAAGGTTGGGGTAAATATTTGGTATTTTTCTGAAATACTTGACTTTTTGATGAATAGTGAAATACCATAATTTACAAAATAAGCTAAATAAGCTAATTATAGAGTCATGCATGATGCTCTAATGATGTAATCCCAATTGGTTCGGGATCACATGATAAAATTACTATTCTTGGTCATGGAATACTCACTATTCCTTTTCTTGAGGAGATATAATAAATTAATGATTTTCATATTAAGAAATCCCCTCTCTCCTCCACTATAAAAATCCCCTCTCACTCCCTCTTCTCTTAACTCCTCTCAAGCCTTGTTACTTATAAAAATTCTATCCAAATACCCTCCCAACCTCCTCTACCACGTCCAGAAAGCTTTGGTCTCATAAAAATACCAAAACCTCTCCCTTAACGAGGCTCTCAAGGATGTTTGGTTCAAGAGGTAAATTCCTCTTTTCAATTCTTTGTTTTTTATTTCAAGTTCACTTTTTTTCTTTTTCTATTTCCTCTAATTTTCCACATTTTGTGATGAATCCAGTACCTTATATGTACTATAATTATTTCATTATAGTGGAATAAGTTATCATCATCTCCCCATTCTTACCTTCTTTTATACTAGTAGCAAGAACACCATCTGAGATGTGTCAATTTTACACATTCAAGGACGATGGACTTTCGATTTCTATTATCATTTTCAATTATGTTCATGAAACCATTCTTGTTATGGTTTAACCAGATTATTATATATAAAATAACCTATTTAATATTTTGTAATCCCTTTGTACAAATGGTATTAAGTTATAAAGAAAAATGAGTTTGTTGTAATCAAAACCCACAAATTAACCGAAACAATTATCATTAAAGTTATGTATAATAATTCATCCTATTTACATGTAACCAAGTTATATAAATGATCAATAACACCTATTTATGTTCATAAATTATATATAATTTCAATTCTGGATATTTACATCCAATCCACATACTTAAAAACAATTGAACCAAAGATGAAAATCAAGAAATTGAACACTCTGAAGCGACGGAATTCAATACAATAACTTATCAATAAGAACATAAATGAACTAAACAGAACTATGATAAACTAAATACATGTCTAATAGGTTATTAAATAAGTTATTAATAAGTATAATTTTTTATTCTAGGAGCTTAAGTTTAACATAGGAACACGTTTGGAGTTAAGGTAAGGGTTTTTTCTACCCGAACATCCATTTTCATTTGGGTTACCTTCATTGTCTAATTACCTCAATGAAATTATTATGTATTCTTGTGTACTAACAATAAATTCTGTTAGGGTATTATATATATGTACACAAACCATAATCCTTCCTTATTTTATTGATAGTTACACGTTTTAAAAGGAACATTAAAAATTGATTTCAAAATACAAATCTAATTCAAGTGAATGTCTCAACTTTTTACCTATTTTCAAGGGTAGCCACTAATCTGTTTTTGGTAACCATTATATTTATAAAATCACTCATTTTATTATGAAAATAATATCTTACTTAACTTCTGGTTTTATACAAATATTTTTCCAAAAGAACTCTTCTTTTCAAATAAAAGAGTATTTATCTCAAGATTTCTAAATGAGTTTATAAGAGTATATTCATTTGATTAAAAAATCTTGTTTTTTATTACTTATTATTGGGTTTAATCATTTATGAAGTCATATACCATATTTTATTTAATGGTTTATGACTAACTCTATTGTGGATGATCTATCCTAAAACCATTCTCCATATTACTTGTAATGGTTAGTGTTTATGTTTAATGATTGGGGTAAGTTAGTTTCATTTCATATGATAGTTTCAATATGAATGTTTATGTTGTTTATGTTTATCCTCGATCATATGAGGAATGCATTGGAATTATTATGTGATGGGTGGGGCCTTCTATAGCTCTTCGATGCATCGGTAAGTCTCATGAGACAAACTATGGTCTTGGCGTGAGGCCTTGACAAAATGATTATTTATGGTCCAAGCACGAGGCCTGGACGGTATGGTTATGATGTCCGGCATATGCACTTCCCTCATTATGATGCTAGTATTTTAATATCATGTGGTTTTTTGACTAGTATAATACCCATGATTATATTTTATTATGTCATTGTTTATTCATCTCATATTTCTTCCATAATGTGTTCAAGTTCATTATTAAAGGCATGGGTTTTCAATTATTCACCATGTCTTATTTTTATGGTATCATCCGCTGTATTTCTTACTCTTACTGAGAAATTGAGCTCACCCCTTTCTTATGTTTCATTTTTCTCAGGAAATAAAGAAGTAAATTATGAATGACATGCAAGCATAATCTAGGATACATGATGTTTCTAGTGGAATAATTTAGTGTCGTTTTTCCTTTCCATATATAAAGTTGAACTTATGTATGTATCTTGTTTCCAATAATACTAAACTACTTGGTCCTTCAGGATTCGTATTCCTTGTATTTATTCCAACGTAATCAAATAAGGCACCGACTCCAGCCAACTGGGGTCGGGTCCTTACATTTGGTATCAGAGGAAGTTTAGTAGAAAACTTGGAAACTAGATTTAGATAACTTAGATTAGGGAAGAGTCCCTAAGATGGTCTTTGAGGATAAACATACAAGAACGTCTTGGTATTTTGGTAAGGAATATATTATGTGGATCATTCAAGAAATACATCCTTGTCTGAATATGAGCAGGTAGAGGTGCATCTGGCACAGATATACCTATTAGTGAAAGCTCTGACATTGAGTTTCGGGCTTGACCCAGGGTATCCTAGTATACGACAACGGGCCTTGTTACACTCTTGGTTACGACACTCCCCGGGGATATGCTTAGGATAATTCACGTTTTCTTTACAAGCCATTATGAAGGATTTAAATGTAAATTTTTTCCTCAAAGATACCATGTTTATGATTAAGAGGTTAGCTATGCATAGAATTTCAATTTATGCTTAGTATTTTTCTACATTGAGATTATAAATTATGATTCATAACCTAATCTAGTGTATTCCATTATTTAGGAATGGCGCATTTAGGGATTATGAGTTTTCATAAAACATATGGTTAGTGTCTATGACTATTATTTAAGTTAAACCCTTGTTTTATAACTTTTAATATCAAGGAAAGTCAGTTACAAATGGAAGGTGGAGGATCTCAAACGACATTTCTGTCCCTTCCTGATGACTTGCTTGCAATAATTATTGCAAAGTCATGCCCCAACAATTCTGAAACATTTTCTAACATACAACTCACTTGCAAGCAATTGTTTGAGATATCAAACGCCTCCACTATACCTCGATACCATCACAAATCATGGGTTGTATTTAATCAAATCCTATTTTATCAATATTCTAATATTTTCAATAAAGGTAAATATTAGCAAGTCATTTTCAAATATTTTACCTTATCACAAGATTTTGAAGCATATTATGATTTTGAAAAAGGTGATGAAGAAGGAAACCCTTTTTCAACTTATTTATATTTGCTTTTGAAATATAATCTTTCAGAACATACTTATGGAATTTTAAAAGGAACATTGATTGAAATTTTCAACTCAAATTAGTTTTGACTGTTTTATAAAAATCAAGTTTTATCAGATGTTTTGAAATTATATGTCATACATAATTATTTTCTGAAACTATTTTTCTGTGAACACCCATATAACCAAAGTTGTACAAGGTGTATCTGGATGAAGGAAGAAAATGATTTTGAAGGATCTATAAATCATTGTTACAATGCATGGACCTTCTATTTACATGAGAAAAATGATGATGAAACCAGATGGACACCATAATCAAGGTACCCTCACTTTTTAATAAGTAAATAAAATTTTGAAGATGAAATTTCTGAAGGTGGGAATAATGTAACGCCCCAAGAATTTTCAAATAGATTTATTATATAATGCATAGATCACTAAGTCTCTAAAAACACAACTTTGTTATAACCTAGCCATGTAAACCTGATTTTGTCACTTCAATGATTTGAATTTTAAAATCTAACAAACACGGTTGTGTTCAAGATGATATTTACAGTCTGATAGAATTAACTTAATTTTTGGTGAATAGTAACCTACCCCTATGAATAGTAACCTACCCTTATGAATAGTAACTTACCCTTATGAATATTAATATGACTCTTATGAATGGTATCCATTCCCTTGAAGGTATAAATTAATTTAGGCACCTTAAAAATGAAGATAAATATTTTAAGTGTTTATATTTTTCGATTAAATAGTGATTTTAATTAAATATTTAATTAGTTATATTTAGAAAATTATTTTTGAAAAATTGAATTCATTTTTGGATTCTATAGTTCGAAAAATAGTTGTGGTAAATTTTTGGTATTTTTCTGAAAAACATAAATTTTTTGTATTTTTCTGAAAAACGTAAATTTTTGATGAATAGTGAAATACTATAATTTACAAAATAAGCTAAATAAGCAAATTATATAGTCATGCATGATGTTCTACTGATGTAAGCCCAATTTGTTCGGGATCACATGATAAAATTACTATTTTTGTTCATGGAATACTCACTATTACTTGTCTTGAGGAGATATAATAAATTAATGATTTTCATATTAAGAAATCTTCTCTCTCCTCCACTATAAAGACCTCCTCTCACTCCCTCTTCTCTTCACTCCTCTCAAGACTTGTGCCTTCACTAAATTCTTTCAAAATACCCTCCCAACCTCCTCTCTAACGTACAGCAAGCTTTTTTCTCATAAAAATAACAAAACCTCTCCCTTAAGGAGGCTCTCAAGGAAGTTTGGTTCAAGAGGTAAATCCCTCTTTTCAATTCTTTGTTTTTCCTTTCAAGTTCACTTGTTTTCTTTTACTATTTCCTCTCCTTATACAAATTTTATGATGAATCCAGTACCTTATATGTACTGTAATTTTTTCATGATAGTGGAATAAGTTATCATCATCTCCTCCTTTTTACCTTCTTTTATACTAGTAGCAAGAACACCATCCGAGATGTGTCAATTTTACACATTCAAGGACGATGGACTTTAGATTTCTATTATCATTCTCAATTATGGTCATGAAAACATTCTTGTTATGGTTGAACTATATTTTTATATATAATATAACCTATTTATGATTCTATAATCCCTTTGTGAAAATGGTATTAAGTTATAAAGAAAAATGAGTTCGTTGTAATCAAAACCCACAAATTCACCGAAACAATTATCATTAAAGTTCTATATAATAATTCATTCTGTTTACATGTAACCAAGTTATATATATGACCAATAAAACATATTTATGTTAATAAATAATATATAATTTAAATTCTGGAGATTTACATCCATTCCACATACTTAAAAACAAGTGAACTGAAGATGAAAATAATGAAAATGAACACTCCAAAGCGACGGAATTCAATACAATAACTTATCAATAACAACATAAATGAACTAACCAGAACTATGATAAACTAAATACATTTCAAATAGGTTATTAAATAAGTTATTAGTAAGTATAATTTCATATTCCAGGTGCTTAAGTTCAAGAGAGGAACCATTTTGGAGTTAAGGTAAGGGTTTTTCCACCCGAACTTCCATTTTCATTCGGGTTACTTTCATTGTCTAATTACCTCAATGAAATTATTATTTATTCTTGTGTACTTACAATAAATTATGTTTGGGTATTATATATATGTACACCAACCAGAATACTTCCTTATTTTATGGATAGTTACACGTTTTAAAAGGAACTTTCAAAATTGATTTCAAAATACAAACCCAATTCAAGGGAATGTCTCAACTTCTTAACTATTATCAAGGGTAACCTCTAATCTATTTTTGGTAACCATTTTATTTATAAAATCACTCATTTTATTATGAAAATAATATCTTACTTCATATCTGGTTTTATACAAATATTTTTCCAAAAGAACTCTTCTTTTCAAATAAAAGAGTATTTATCACAAGATTTCTAAATGAGTTTATAAGAGTATTTTCATTTGATTCAACACTCTTGTTGTTAATTATGTATTATTGGGTTTAATAATTTATGAATTAATTTACCATATTTTATTTAATGGCTTATGACTCACTCTATTGTGGATGATCTATCCTAAAACCATTCTTTATATTACTCGGAATGGTTAGTATTTATGTTTAATGATTGGGGTAAGTTAGTTACATTTCATATGATAGTTTCAATATGAATGTATATGTCATTTATGTTTATCCCTGCTCATATGAGGAATGCATTGGACTTATTATATGATAGGTGGGTCCCACTATATCCCCTCAACACATCGGTAGGTCTCATGAGAAAAACTATGGTCTTGGCACGAGGCTTTGACAAAATGATTATTTATGGTCCTAGCACAAGGCCTGGACGGTATGGTTATGATGTCCGACATATGCACTTACCTCATTATGATGCTAGTATTTGAAGATCATGTGGTTATTAGACTAGTAGAATACCCATGATTATATTTTATTATGGCATTATTTATTAAGCTCATATTTCTTCCATAATGTGTTCAAGTTCATTATTAAAGGCATGATTTTTCAATTATTCACCATGTCTTATTTTTATACTATCTTTCGCTGTATTGATTTCTCTTACTTAGCATTTTATCTCACCCATTTCTTGTGTTTCATTTTTCTCAGCACATGAAGAAGTAAATTATGAATGAAATTCAAGTATAATCTAGGAGACATGATGTTTCTAGTGGAATAATTTAGGGTCATTTTTCCTTTCTATTTGTAAAGTTGAACTTATGTATGTATGTTGTTTCAAATAATACTAAACTACTTGTTCCTTGAGGATTAGTATTCCTTGAATTTATTCCAACGTAATCAAATAAGGCACCGACTCTGGGCAACTTGGGTCAGGTCCTTACAAGAAACTTGTGCACCAAAGGTGACGTAAAATGGTGTTTTACAAACCATGAATAATTTACGGTCCAAACTTCAGAAAATGGAAAAGGAAGGAAGCACGCGAAATATTTAAAAAGTTTGAAAAAGATGAGGTTGGAACGAAAGAAACTTTTGCGCCAAAGGCAACGTCAAATGGGGTTTTCCACGCCAGGCATAATTCAAGGGTCGAACTTCTGAAAATCGCAAAGAAGTAAGTGCGCGAAAGATTTCAAAAGTGCATGAAAGATGAGGTGGGTGTGAAAGATACATCAGTTCCAAATGCAACGTCAATCGGGGTATTGCGCGATGCGTCAGGTTCTTGCATGACCCATTGGGGATTTTGTGCACAGGGGTCAATGGGGTCTATAAATAAGAGGTGACCCCCTCACATTGATAATGCTTGACACTTAGCAAAATCTCGGGCTTTGAGGTGCGGGAAAATATTAAGAAAAGGAGAGTGCACGAAATAAATTGAGTTGCGCGTAAGAAGGAAAAGTTGTGTGCAAGAAGACAGTTGTGCGCAAGACAGAAAAGTTGCGCGCAAGAAGAGAGTTACGCACAAGAGGTGTTTCGAAATAAAATTCAAGTCTTGCGCACCTTGCATAAAAGTTGTGCACAAGACACCTAAAAGAGTGCGTAAAATATTTGGGGTCTTCACACGTATTTGGTTGTGCGTAAGACTGTTCTTACAGGCTTTTGGGTAAAAAAGTGAAGATTTGTACTTCAGAGATTACACCTTCTCAATTGTAAAGAAGCACTAAAATACTGTAATTATCTATTTGTGCTAAGACGGTGCACACACACTTGCAGATTGTTTTCCAATTGCTACACGAGTGTAAGGTTATATCTTACTAGTTGTATTCCATATCAAGGGATTGTTTTCTAGTGGATTGTGTGTTACTGGATTATTTTTGTACCATAACAAGGATGTAGCTACTCTTGTTGAGTAGTGAACCTTGTAAATCTTGTGTTCATGTGTTTGTGTGTTTTCAGCAGAGAATAAACTCTTTAACAGGAGGTAAAGGTTGTTTCAAAAAAAAGGAAACATAAAAAGATAAAGACATCACTAATTCACCCCCTCCCCCTCTCAGTGATACTTAGATCCTGGTTGGGAACATCAAAATTCATATTTATATAAACCAAAATGTACGTCATTCATATATTTACCATATAATTCAAAAAGTATAAATGTATTGGGGGGTTTTTTTATCTATAGGTTCATTTTTAATATTATAACCATGCATAAACATTTTCCAAACCAGATATCCAACACTTCTAAGAAAAATAGACATGTGAGTTTTCCAATTTGAATTATTTAACCATCAATGAAAGGTTCATGATTATAATATATATATATTCTATTCTAAAATCAAAATTTTAAACTAGTTAATATTCTGAAAAACAATTTTTTTTTAAATACAAATTTTAATATAAGAGAATTTTGATAAAAACACAAATAATGTAACTCCTCCACCCTAGTTACCGAGATTTGGACCATTATTTTAATACATTGTAATTATTACAAATAATCAAGTCCCAAAGGACCGATTAGTTTAGGTGTCTTGGAAAATAGATTACATAAAATAATGTAACATTAAAATTTATAACATAAAATAAAACATAAATAATCCTTTTATAAAGACATTATTCCCCAATCTTAACCCTGCATATCAACAATAATACACTTCTTTGCATCTTGGTAAAATAAAACATAAGAAATGGGTGAGCTCAGATGCTCATTAAGGGTAAATAATTCAGAGGAAGATATAAACTTTTAAAGAAAGATGTATGATAAAAACAAAAACCTTTTAAACATAAACTTGAACATAATACTGAAAAAATAAATTAAACATTACCATATAATCATGCACATGTATATTCTACTAATCTAATAATCACATGTAATAACTAATTGCATAATTAGGGAATGCATAATGTCGGACATAATAACTACTACATCATGGCCTTGTGCCAAGACCATTCACAAATGTTTTGTCAAAGCCTTGTTCCAAGACACTTGTTTGTCTCATGAGACCTAATGATTCATCGAGGGTCTATAGAAGGCCCCACCCTTCACTTACTAAGTCCAATGCATTCCACATATTAAAAGGTTAAAACATAACATAAACATTCATATTAAAACTAGCATATTTAATGTCAATAGTTTAATAATAAACTTTGAATGGTATAAGAATAGTACATCCATAGTTAAACATATCATAACTCATTCAATATAATAAGTAATATTGTATTATAATAAATCAACCTCAATCAATAATAATATCCTATAAAGGATTTTGACATAGTTGAAAATGATTAGTAAAACTCTTCGAGAGGAATATCCCTTTTTCATGAAATCATTTAAAATTCACACAATTTCTAAAGGAAGTCACTTAAAAGAGATTCTTGAATCAAAGTTTCTCATACCACTTTGAATTTTTTTAAAGTAATTAGTATTTTGAAACAATCATGTTCATATAAATAAATACGTAAAATTGTTTTGAAAACATGGACATTAATTAAAATGATTTAGAAAAATAAATCTTTAAAACAATTAAATTGGTGATATATTTAAAAATTACCTTCCATAAAACCATAAAATATTCCTTTTGAAAAAAAAATTATGAAACATGTACATGGATGATAAATATTTCCTGGTTAATACTTACACATAAATAATCTCACGTAATAATGAGATTGAGGAATTAACCCTTACCTTGTACTTTCCTTTAGTCAAGGGTACATTTATCTCCTGTATAATGACCATAGTATGTTGTTAAATTATAAAAAACTATATTAATATATTTGATATCATATATTATTCAATTGTGACTTTATACTAACCATTTAATAATAATTTCCATGTTAAAGTAACATTTCGGGTAATAATCGCCTTCTTTATCATAAGTGTTTTAACTTGTTATTCTTTATTGTATCACATAAATCATGATTTAGATACTTATAGAATATAAAAAATGATTTATATATCATATATATTCATAATATAAATATGTATAATATATAGATATATGAAGTGGAAACACTGTTCATTGAGACAGTAGTCTATACATACGCATGAACGTTGTTTCCATTTTCTTATCGTATAGTATGGAAGTAAGTAAATGACATATATTTATCTATATAAATATATATTATTCCATTAGAAATATTATTTAATATATCTCATACTTAATCATTATATATATTTTTATAAAACATATTGAATGGTGATCATTGAATATGAATCTCATCACGTTGTCGAGACGGTAAACCGTACAGACGCACGAGCGACAATATCATTCTATAGATGGTGAAATGGTGTTTAATTGGATGGTATATTATATATACAGAATCATTATCTTTTTATATTCATAATTTATATTAATTATACTCATTATTATACCCATCCAAATAATTTAGTGTTGAATAACAAACTACACCACGACGTAGAGACGGTAAGTCATACATACGCACGCATGGTGACTTTGTCATTCATATGATGGATAGAATAATGAATATGATTGTACCATATTTATAATAACATATCATCTTGTATAATTTACTGGATTTATTATTTTATTATGGTAAAAATAAATATAGGATGTAGAAAAAGAAAAGAACTTTGAAAGAGGTGATAAAATAATTACCTCTTCTTCGGGTGCTTCCTTTTGATTTAAAAAAAACAGATCCTTAGGTTGGATTTATGACCAAATTAATGTCTATAGGATGGATTTAGGGTAGTTGTTATGATATTTGTGGAGGTTTTGGACTCTCCAAATGGCTTTGGAGGTGTGAATTTACGAGAAGGTGAAGTACCCTTTTATAAGAGAGGTGAGGTTCACTCTAGGAAAAGCTTGAAATATTATTTTATTATAAAATTATTTTCGGTTTCTAATATCTCCAAAAGGATTTATTTCTAGGATAAGGTGGTGGTGAGTATAAATCCTCTCAACAAATAGTTTTTAGACAAGTATAGGTCACCATATTAACCTTATATTTTAGGTTTAACCCTTAGTTAAATAGTTTAACTCTTACCATGTCTTCTTGTATTATTACACTATATGGTTAATAAACTTACAATAAAATACCAATAGAAACTCAAGTGGTTAATTAATGACATATATAATATTATTTAATTCCTTTTAATGAATCTTGGATTTTTATGAATATTATATTATTTAATAAAATAGTATTTTTTTTAAACTCATTTATGTAAATTTTGACACTATTTAGTATTTGGTTTTTTTGAAAGCCATAAAAACTTTATTACTTAAAAAAAATTAATAAACCCTAACATGTCATATTCACCTATAAAAATATTTTATTGCATAAAAACTTTCAAATTATATTTATTTTAATATTTATAATATCATTTATTTGATTCTTTCATTAAGAAGGAAAATATTATATCATTATTGTGTCATAAATAAATATATTTATTTTATGTCTAAAAATTATAAATAAAATATCATTATGTATAAAATATTTTTATCTTTCTAATTACTATTTATAGTTTAAGATATCAATTATATAATCTCATATATAAAAAATTAGTGAAAGATACATGTTTGTGTTATATTTTTCTATACATTAAATTAATTCTTATAAAATGTCATTTTCACATCCAAGTGGCTCCATGGGGTCCCAAAATATACCCAAGGAATAACATGGTCAGACATATCTCATCTAATAATATTTGTATATATGTTAGGGTAGTTTCATATTATTATAATATTATTTGTTTACCCTTATTTACCTTTACCCTTTAACCATGGTAACTAAAAATAATACTGATGTTACTATTCATAATGTCCAAAAATAAAAGGTACCTATCTAAAAAATTTGGGCCTTATGATTCCAAATATGGAATCCTTTTTTACAAATTCAAAACACAAAAGTTTTAGTAATTAATTTAAAATTAATTCACATTGTCAAAACCAAAAAATGGGTTTTTAAGAAGTAAAAACTATCAAAAGATTGACATGTGTTTGTATCCAATTTAAATGTGAAATTAATTAAAATGACCTAAATTATATTAAATGATAAAAATATAGTCTAATTATACTTTAAACCCACTCAAATATATAATTTAACACTATAAATTATTTCAATTAAAAAAGTTGTTTTTAATTAAAATTTAGTATTTTTCACTGTTCTACAAAATATGAAAGTTATCAAAAAAGTACCAAATATTTATCCAAACTAAATTTTTATTTCCCACTTCTAAAGAAGAATTTAATTTCATAAAATTTAATGTATAAAAGTTTAAAATATTTGATTTAAAAAGGGTTTCCATTAAAAGGGGGAAAACTGTATTTTTTGAAAAATATTTCTTTTATCTGAAAAAATTAATTTGTCCTTATATAATGTATAAGAAAAAAAATATGAATATTAAAATAATATGGGATATATAAAATTAAAAAAAAATTAATAATATTCAGAGCGTCTTTTTAAACTTATAGTTTGATAGGTCATGGTGTGCTTGAACTCAATGTTGCGTACATCGCAAGATATTAAATTATTTAAAAAGAAATCATACTATGGAATATTGGGGTGTTACATTATCTCCTACTTCAATAAATTGTGTCCTCATAATTTAAATTCTATATTAAAAACTTGGGGTTTGACATTATAAAATATATTAGTTGAAATCCCACATCAAAAAATAGATTAATGAGGCCTCTATTTTAAAATAAAGAATGGTAAGTATGAAGGTTAATGAGAATAACACATACTAGGGTTATATGTAGGAAAACATGGATATGGAAGAGAAAACTAACCATCATGTTATGATGGAGAGTGATAGAGGATATTATTTGGAGAAAGTTATCAATCTGAAATCCATAAATATACGATGATCCAAGGGACCAATTGATTCATTGCAAAAAAAGGTACTAGGAAAACATTTTTTTGTTTTATGATCCTTTTCCTTGTCTTTTAGAATTAATTTAATTCATAGACTAAGAACCCCAGGAAGCATACTTAATTTACATGTAATGTTTCATCCTTCACCACAAACTCATATTTCTCTTCAATAGATAAAACTCAAAAATATTCTATTTATCTCAATCGTATAAAGTTCTAAATATAAACATATATCATTTAAATGAAGTACACTATTTTATAATAACCAGGGACATCATGTAGGCTAGTGTTAGGTGATAAAGCCTTGTCTCACTTATTTTGTGGGTTCGATTCCCACGTCTTTGTTCGATGTGGCGGGTCATCGCCCGACCTGCAGGTTGTCCTTTTTCTAAAACTGTAGTATTATAACATTCCAAAAAAAATCTTAATAAATTTTTAAACCTTAAACAATAATTTACAAAGTTAAACTTAATCCATTCCAACCATTAGAGTTATCCAAAATACTTCTTTCAACTCTCTCTAAAAGGTCTCTAAATTTCTAAAATTAGTTATAACATCACATTCCCCGATCAACATAATGTTTCTCTTATTTTCACATACTTAAAATATAATCAACTTCATCATATTAAAACAATAATGAAAACAAACAATGATGTAGTATTATCCTTATATATATATAATTATTCTTATAACCAGAATATAATTCTTGAATATGAAAACAAAAATACATTAATTATTCTAATTTGATTGTAGTAACAACATAAACTTGACCTTGATCCAATTTCATTTTTTGATCTATATTTTCTTGACGATTTGGAAAATCATTTTCATAATTTCCTATTTCTTTGAAACTATAGGATTGAACATTGACAACATATTTCATACCCTTACAATCAAGAGCTTGGTGACCTTTTCCTTCACATTTGTAACAAACTATCATTCTATTTAGTCAACAACCAGGGTGTTTCTTCCCACATTTATCACATAAGGGAAAATCCTTCTTTCTCTTTTTCCCTTTATCTGTATCTTGATCCACCATTTTTTTCTCTTGCTTTACTTTAATGTCATAAGACTTAGATAATTCCTTTTATTTCTTGATATCACATGAGAATATATATTCGTACGATGAGAAAGATTATGAGACCAATTCCCATCAAAGTAATGGTTATAACCCATCAAAGAATCAATCAATCTTATAGCTTGGGTTACGTATTTATTTTGTATTGTGCCTTTCTATCCTTGTAAATTTATCCTCATACTTTGAAACATTCTCATCCTCTTTTTGTCTCGAACTTAGAAATTACTTTTCCATATCAAATCGTTGTTAACGAGGAAATTATTTCTCTAGAAAAATTTCTTTAAACTCTATCCATTCCATATTTCCTACCTCTTCATCCTCCTTTGTATTTTAAATCAATGATCACCATTGATCTGCATCTATTAAAAGACAATGTACTGCCACAAAAAAAATTTCCCACCCATTTCTCCCCATGTAGAGAAATATTTTCTCTAAGGAACTTATCCACTTCTCAGCTACAAAAGTATTTTTAGTCCCACTAAATATTGTAGGTTTTTGTCTCATGAATCGGTCTAATATTGATCCTCTACATTGTGGATTGGGATTCTCCATATAGGTAAGGTTATTATTCATAACCTGAGTCAGTTGTCCTAGAATGGTTATAAGTTGTTCAATACCAGTTGCACCACCAGCTCCACTATCATTATCTTGTATAGGATGGAAATCCCTACATGGATTATGTTCATTGATGCAATTTCTATTTCTTCTACTAAGTGTCATTTCTAAAAAATAGAATACACTAGATTAGGATATTAATCATAATTCAAAATTCCAAACTGTTAAAATACTTAACATAAATTGAATATTTTATACATATCTAATCCAAAATCATAAATATGGTTCCTTTGAGAACATATTTACTCATAAATCCTACATAATAGTTTGTAAATAAAATATGAATTATCCTACGCAAATCCCCCAAGATTTCCAAACCAGGTGTTCAGTAAGGCATGTTGTCGTGTACCATGTTACCCCAAGTCAAGCCTGAAACACCTTGTTAGAGTTATCACCCCTTGTTATATATGTTCCAGAACCATGTCCACATGTAGTATCTAGACTGGGAAGTAAAACATGAAATATCCACGTATCCCTACTTTACCAAAATTCTATGGGGTTCTTTATACTTATCCTTAAAGTCTATCTTAGGGTTATGATCCCTAATATAAGTTTTCTAAGTATATTTCCAAGGACATTGATAAACTTCCTTTGATACCAACTGTAACACCCCGACCATAGTTACCCAGAGCCGGTGCATTATTTTAATAGATTGACATGGTTATAAGGAATCAAGTCCCGAAGGACCGATCAGTTTAGCATTCTTGGAAAATAGATTACATCCAACAACTTAACACTAAAATTTATAACATAAAATATAACATATATAATATTTTTAGAATGGAATTATTCCCCTAGCTTAACCCCTCATATCAATCATAATACACTTTTTCATACTAGTAAAATAAAACATAATAAAGGGCTGATCTTAGATACTCAGTAAGGGTAAATAATTCAGAAAAATCTATAAACATTTAAGGCAAGATGTATAATAATAAAAAAGACTTTTAAACATAAACATAAACGTAATATAGAAAAAATAAATTAAACATTACCATATAAACATTCACGTGGATATTCTACTAATAGAATAATAATATGTAATGAATAATTTCATGATGAGGGAATGCATAATGTCGGACATAATAACTACTACGTCAAGGCCTTGTGCCAAGACTGTTCACAAATATTCTGTCGACGCCTTGTTCCAAGACACTAGTTTGTCTCATGAGACCTATCGATGCATCAAGGGGCTATATCAGGCCCCACCTATCACTTATTAATTCCAATGCATTCCTTATATGAAAAGGGTGAAACATAACATAAATATTTGTATTAAAACTAGCATATGAATTGTCAATATTAAACCATAAATCATGAATGGTATAAAAATAGCACATCCACAGTCAAAAATATCATAAATCATTAAATAAAATAAGAAATATTTTAGTATAATAAATCAACCTCAATCAAGAATAATATCCAATAAAGTATGTTGACATAGTTGAAAATGATCAGTAAAACTCTTTCATAGGAATAACCCTTTTTCATGAAATCGTTTAAAAGTCACACAATTTATAAAGAAAGTCACATAAAAGATATTTTTTAATCAAAGTTTCCCATACCAATTTTAAATTTTTTAAAAGAATTAACATTTTAAAATAATCATGTTCATATAAATAAATACTTAAAATCATTTTGAAAACATGGACATTAATTAAAAATATTTTGAAAAATAAATCTTTAAAACAATTAAATTGATGATCTATTTAAAGAGTCACCACCATAAAACCTTAAAATATTCTTTTTGAAAACATTTTTATGAAATATTTAAATGGATGACAAATATTTCACAGTAAATACTTACACATAAACCATCTCATATAATAATGAGATTGAGAAATTAACCCTTACCTTGTACTTTCCTTTAGTCAATGGTAGGTTTAACCTCCTGTATAATGACCATAGTATGTTATTAAATTATAACATAACCATATTAATATTTATGATATCATATATTATTCAATTACGACTTTATAAAACCCATTTAATAATAATTTCCATGTTAAAGTAACATTTCAGGTAATAATCGTTTTCTTTATCGTACGTGTTTTAACTTGTTATTCTTGATCATATCACTTAAATCATGATTTAAATACTTACAGAATTTAAAACATGATTTATATATAATATATATTCATAATATAAATATGTATAATATATATATATATATTAAATTAAAACACCATTATTGGAGACGGTAGTCCGTACGTACGCATGAACGTTGTTTCTATTTTCTTATCGTATAGTATGGAAGTAAGTAAAAGACATATATTTAACTAAATAAATATATATTATTCTAGTAGAAATATTATTTCATATATCTCATAATTAATTAATATATATATTTTTATAAAAATTCATGAATGATGATCGTTGAAGATGAATCTCATCACATCGTGGAGACGGTAAATCATACGTACGCACAAGTGACAATATCATTCTATCGATGGTTAAATGGTGTTTAATTGGATGGTATATTATATATAAATAATAATTATCATGTTATATTAATAATTTACATTAATTATACTCATTATTATACACATCCCAATATTGTAGTGTTGAATAACAAACTACACCATGACGTGGAGAGGGTAGGTCGTACGTGCGCACACATAGTGACTTTATCATTCATAGGATAGATAGAATAATGAATATGGTTATACCATATTTATAATAAAATATAATAAATTATAATTTACTAGATTTATTATTTTAGTATACTAACAACAAAGAAAGAGGAAGTATAAGAAGAAAAGAACTTTGAAAGAGGTGATAAAATAATTACCTCTTCTCCAGGTGTTTCCTTTTTATTTGAACAAAGGGATCCTTAGTTTTGATTTATTATAAAATTAAGTAATCTAGAATGAAGTGAGGGTATTTGGTAGGATATTTTTTCAAGGTCTGTCTGAGACAAATGCCTTTGGAGGTGTGAATTAAGATCAGGGAAAGTACCCTTTTATAAAGTGGTGAGAGGCACTTTAGGAAAAGCTTGAAATATTATTTTATTATAAAATTATTTTCTATTTTTAATAGATCCAAAAATATTTATTTCAATTTTAAGGTGGGTATTGGTCGAAATACTCTCAACCAATAGTTTTTAGACAAGTTTAGGTCACCATATTAACATTATCTTTTAGATTTAACCCTTAGTTAAATATTTTAACTCTTACCATGTCTTCTTGTATTTTTACACTATATAGTTTATAAACTTACAATAAAATTACAAGAGAAAATAAATTTGTTAATTAATGAAATAACTAATATTATTTAATTCCTTTGGATAAATCTTATATTTTTAATAATATTATATTATTTAATAAAATAGAATTTATTTTAAAAACTCATTTAAGTCAATTTTGACACTATTTAGTATTTGGTTTTTGTAAAAGTCATAACAATTTGATTAATTCTAAAACAATTCATTGAATCAAAACTAAAATGTCTTTTTCACATATAAAATTCATTTATGGCATCAAAACTTTCAAATTATATTTATTTTAATATTTACAATATCATTTATTTGATTTTTTCACTAATAAGAAAAATACTACATCATTATTGTGTCAAAAATAAATATATTTATTTTATGTCTAAAAATTATAAATAATATATTATGATGTAAGAAATATTTTTTTCTTTTTAATTAATATTTATAGTCATGGATATCAATTATATAACCTCATATAAAAAAATTAGTGAAAGATACATGTTTATGTTATATTTTTCAATACTCAAAATTAATTCTTATAAAATGTCATTTTCACATCAAAGTGGCTCCATGGGGTCCCAAAATCGACCCAAGGAAGAAACTGGTCGTAAATATCACATAAAATAATATTATGACATGTGTTAGGGTGTTTTGATATAATTATAATATTATTTTTTTACCCTTATTGACCAGATTTACCCTTTAACCATGGTAAATAAAAATAATTACTGAATTTACTATACATATTGTCCAAAAATAAAAGGAACCTATTTACACAATTTGTGCCTTATGATTCCAAATATGGAATCCATTTTTCGAATTTCAAAACATACTAGTTTCATTAATTAATTTAAAATTAATTCCCGTTGTCAAAACCAAAAAGTGTGTTTTTAAGAAGTAAAAACTATCAAAATATTGACATGTGTTTTTGTCCAATATAAATGTGAAATTACTTCCAATGACCTAAGTTATATTAAATTATAAAAATATAATCTAATTTAAATTTAAAACCACTCAAATGTATAATTTAAATCTATAAATTATTTCGATTGAAAAAGTTGTTTTTAATTAAAATTTAGTATTTTTCTCTATTCATCAAAATATGAAAGTTATTGGAAAAGTACCAAAACGTTATCCAAAAAAAATTATTCCCATATTATAGAAAATAATTTAATTTCATAAAATTAAATATATAAAAGTTTCAAATGTTGGATTTAAAAAAGGGTTCGCAAATAAAAGACGAAAAATCTGTATTTTTTTGAAAAATACTTCTTTTATCTGAAAAAATGAATTTGTCCTTATATTATGTATAATAAATAATAAATATGAAGGTTAAAATTATATGGGATATATAAAATTCAAAAAAAAATTAATTATATTTATAACCTTTTTTTAAACGGTTTGTTTGATAGGGCACAGTGTGTTTGAACTCGATGTTGCGTACATCACACGCTGTTGAATTATTTAAAAAGGAAGTGTACCATGGAAGCCTGTGTTTTAAAAATAATTCTTTTGATACCAATTATTGGTTGGATAAATATGGTAAGAGGGGGTAATTTAATTTAAAAAAATTAAATCTATAATATAAAATAACACATTTGAAATAAAATAATTTTTAAAAGATAAATTAATTGAAGTAATGAAATCGATTAAGATATAATTGATAAATCATTAAATATTAAATAGATAATATCTAAGTATATTAGGTGTAGAAATTATAATATCAAATTTATTAAATTATTCTTATCAATATGGAAATGATGAAATATAGAAAAGTAAATAAAATAAAGACTACAATTTAATAAGGACATCAGTAATAGCACTCAAAGTTTACCTACATCTCCACACCTCAATTAGAGTGATATGTATTATTAAGACATTATTTTGGTTTTAAAAAAACCCAATAACCAACATCCCATTGATTTTAATGGAGACCCGTGAAAAAAACATTCCTTGATTTTTACAAAAACCCAAGAACCAAAACTTTCCTTGATGGAAACCCAAGAACCAAAGGTGGAAGGTGGGATGAGAAAAGATGATTTTATTAGTTAAAATCCATTAGAATTATAATAATCTATCCCTCTTAATTTTTGAATGGAAATTTGATAAATATATAGATATAAATAAAATAGAAAGAGATTTAGTTTTGGATAAAGAAAGTTAGATATTTGATAAAATGGATTTCACAATGGACAAAATGGTTTTGAGATTATTCATCCAAGAAGAATTCCAATTTCACCATCAATGTGAGATAAGATCCAATCCTCCCTAGGACTCTAGTTACATGATCCATAGGAGATATAGTGGTCTTGGGTTGATTTATAGTATTAAAGATCTAAGCGATATCTTTTTTTACCACCATAAATACACCTTGTAAAGTTCTGTAATGATAACACTAGTTAGCCTCCAAATTCCACTGGATATCTGATAAATGTGGTAGTAGCACATGAACCTCAAGAACTAAAATCTTCTAGCCATTGATCCTCTACAGACCCATAGGTGGAGTGCATCTAGTTGGGTGAAGTTCAAGTTGTTGTACTACCTAGTCGATGCATTCCTAGTAGTTGACTAGTTCTTTATTGTTGTATTTGACTTAGAATGGGTCCCTTAAGCTCACTTTGAACCCATATTAAGGTTAGATTCCTTAATATTATAATAAATCAATATAAATATAAAAAAATGAAAAAACTTGAAATAATTTATAAATTTATTAGAGTGTATTTTTTCCTTAAAACAAAAATAACAATGAGAGTCAGTAATTATCACCTATTCTCACCATCTATATATTCCTTTTATCAAGAATTCAAGTGGGTTTGTCCTTATATAAGTAGATGTAAAAACTCTAAATGGTGTCTAATACAGTATGATTAAAAAATTAAATCTCTTAAATCTCCAAGATATATGGATTTATCGAACACAAATTCCAACTATTGTAGTTAGTGATTCAACCACACAATTTATCATTACCATGAAGGTCATCACAGTCAATCCTTGCATGTGGGGGATGTTACTTGAACCTATCTAGCTAAGTGATCATATTTTTTGGATCATCACATAACCCTTAATAGCATAAGATAATGAAAAACACTATAGAATCTATCTCTAATAACTAAACATGTAAATTAATTCAAAAAATAAATATTAAAATAGAGTATCTAAAATGAAAAAACATTAACTGAATCTATCCTTATTCTACGATGAAGTTATCTTTATTATAATAACAATGAGTATTAGATTAATTCATTCTAACATTTAATGGAATAAACTGGCTAATGGATTCATAAAATCTTTATTAGGACACCTGAATTCCCAAATTGATTCTAGAACCATCACTAAGGTATTAACAAGCTTTAGGAATAGAACATTGTTTCATCAATGGATAAATAATTTTTTACACTGAACTCAATCAATATAAGGTTATTAAATACAATTATAGGGATTCTCAATGCTCTTCATGGAATGAATAGTATCATCCATGTGAAATAGATCAAGTATCATCACATTAAAATTTAACATTACACTTTTTGGAGTCTTTATTCATTGAACACTTCAATGGATGAGGTGTGCCATCCATAAAAAAACCAACCCATTGGTTTATAATTGATGAAATAATGTGGGGAAATATGGAACCATACATTCATCATATGCACATCAAAACATGTGTGGTTTTCAACCATGGATTTACATGCACTGTTTTGTTATGGTGATGAAATTTGTAGTTCATGTCCAACAATCTCCCACTTACACTAAAATCCTAAAAGGACTTTGTTAAAAATTCCATAAATCTTTTTTAATCCATAAAAACTTATTTGGATATGGTCTAATAAAAATATATTCATTTTGGAACAAGTACTTTTTCCAAAACATAATCCTAATCCAAGGGTGTAACTATGTTACCCTACAAGACTCAGTAACTTTGAAAATAAATATAAAATTCTGATTTTATAGATGAAAACAAAGAGAAGACTATATAAAAGTGTTATTATAATTAAATCTACTATTGGGCCAGGTGTGTACTTCATAGAACATACCTATATTGATATACAGATATGTCTACAACAGGATGTATCATATACATTGTATATATACCTATTTAATCATTTTTCTATGAAATCAACTAACCACTAGACACTAAACATGTTAATATATTATAAAACTCACATATTTTCTTGATTCTTAGAAAAATACTGACTGATTTAATGAATACATCACATGAAATTCATCTATTTGATTAGTAGATCACATGCAACCCATCTAAGTAGATTAAAAAATCATATGTGGAACAGAAAAGAATGGATATGAAATTTTTTCATATAATTAAACCAGGGTATAGATGTCTTTACTTTCTATAAAAGTGGAAAAATCTCAACTTGGTTGTGCTCCAACTAATGAAATGATCAATAACAAAACCATCTACCCCTATACTAGTTAATTAAATATGTATACTTACCTATCTAGGGTATAAAATTATGAAGGTCCACATGCTATGTATCTTTCCACCCTCAGGAAAAAATAATTGATAATACGTATACATCCCTAAGTATAATGGTGGTTGTATTAAATTCCATGAGATATAATTGGGTGGGTCAATCCAATTAATAAGTATCATATTATTACTTCTTGAATCGATTCTATATATCTCATATAAAACTCTTTATAAAAAATACAATATTTTATTCATATTGATCTTAACCTATCATCAGAACCCACAATTCTCTATGATGATCATCCTTTAAGGACAAGTCAAATCCACACTTTGATAGGATAATATCATTTTATGGTTCATGTAAAATAAACTACAGTACACATGAATTAATGATAATTATATAATTCCATTATTATAATAACATGATAGATTATACAACCATTATGACCAATATCCCATGTGTCTTTCATCCATAGATTATACATGACCCTCATGTTTTTTTTTGTAATAGTTTTTTTAGAAAGTCTATTACATTATCCTCTATAGCCTCCCAACTAATCTTTACATCACCACTCTAAACAATATTTTGTATGTTATTGTCTTTATGATGTATATTTTTAGTCCTTTGGTGATACCGGAGATCCTTATCTAGAGAAATAGGCCATTTTGTCACAATATATATTAATTTCACCCTTGATTTTAAGCACTACTCCGTATTCAATAATGAACTTCTTAATCCAAACAGCTTATTTTGAATCATCTAATGTAGTGATGTTTTCTACCTCTATTCTCAAGTCTATTGTGGTATTCTATTTAAAACTCATCCAACTAATACCTCTAAAATTTAGTTAAATCTTTAATCTAGATTGAAATTTTAGTTTATCTTTTTTGTATTGGAAAATATAGTCGATGTAACCCTTTACACAAAGATCATCATATTCTATTACAAATACTAAGAACATATCCTTAGTCTTTATTATATACTTAAGTATATTATTCATATCAATATAGTAATTCTGACCTGGATTGGATTGGTTTATACTAGTTATTAATAAATCATAAGAGATATTTTCTCAAGTTTACAACATGGAATCCATGATAGATCATATGGCAGATGCATAGAGAATATTATTCATAATTTCTAACTCTTTAAAGGGATCTAAAATCCTCCTTTGATTCATGTTATGTAACATTGATAAAGAAACCTTATTGTATTCATTGAATCTAAACTTCTTTATCACTTTTACAATATATGTGTTTTGAATTAATCCAAGAAACCCCTTTGATATATCCCTATATATCCATATACAAAGTATATAGGTTGCTTCACCCATGTCTTTCATTGATAAACATTTACCCAGCCATAACTTTAAAAAGTGAAATTCTATTATATCATTTGCAATAAATAGTATTCCATCTACAAATAATATCATAAATACTATGACACTCCCACAATCCCAAATATATACATAGGAATAATCCATTTTCTTATGAAACCAAACTCTTTGATTACATCATCAAAGCAGCTATTTGAACACTAAGAAGCTTTCTTAATCCATTAAGTAGTCCTTTCCAAATTTCAAACCTTAGTAGACTCATTTGGAACTTCAAAACCATCAAGGTTTATCATATACATGTCCACAACTAAATTTTGATTAAGAAATGCAGTTTTAACATCCATATGATATATATATATTAATCAAAATGAGATACTATGGAAACAATAATCTAGATTGACTTTATCATTGAAATTGGTGAAAATGTCTCTTTATAGTCAATACCACAAATTTTTTTGTGACACTATTCCACTAAGAATTCTTTATAGGTACAAACTCTATAATCCATGTCAGTTTTCTTATGGAAGCCCCACTTACACCCTATGGTTCTTACCCCATTATGTGCATCCACCAAGTTCCAAACATGGTTAGTATACATGGATTCCATCTCAGATTCTATGGTTTTCAACCATTTTTAGGAATTATAACACTCAATAGCCTCCAGGTAGGAATTAGATTTATCTCCTATGAATATTACTTCATCATTTTCTATGATAAATCTATTTTTCTTGGGTTCCATATGTTCAAACCATACCAATGAGGTTCTTGTGTAACATGATTTAGTTCTTCCATAACTCTTTATGAAACCAGAAAAACATCTATCTCAGGAACACTTTTAGTTTGTTGTTATTGAACTTATCTAAGTTCAAATTTTCTCCCACTAACTCCTCAACTCATTTTCTCCTTACCAAGGAAAACACTAAATTGGGCCGCAAGAAATTTGTGTTCATTATAGTTACAAAATTAATATCCTATAGTTTCCTTCAAATAACCAACAAATAAGTATTTTTTTTTCTTGAATTCAATTTTATCTAAATCCAAACATTTTATGTTTTATTCACAACCCCAACTTTTCATGAAATACATATTGGGAAATTTCCTAATCCATATCTCATATGTTGTCTTCATGGATTCTTTAGATGGAACTTGATTAAGTAGGTAGTTAGAAGTCTCTAGATCATAACCCTAGAATGAAATTGGAAGGTCACGTAGACTTGTCATCAATTGAACCATGGATAATAGTTTATTGTTCCTTGTCTTAAACACACCATTCAATTTTTTTTTCAATAGGAGTGATTTAAAAAATAATTCCATAGTTTATTAGATGAGATATAAATTCCTAGATTAATTATTCACCACCCCAATCTAAACATAAAATCTTAATACTTTTTTCGAGTTGATGTTTTACTTCATTCTGAATCTCCATGAACTTTTCAAAAGTTTCATACTTTTGTTTCTTCAAAAACTCATAACCATACTAACTGAATTCATTGATTTAATTTATAAAGTACCAAAAAACACCACTTACTTGAGTCATCATTAGTCCACATGAATCACTTTTTATGATATCCAATAGTCCACCGAAACATTCATTTCTTTTACTCAAAAGTTTAATTTACCATTTTTTCCACTAAACAGGAATCGAAATTCTCAAATGATTCATAACCAAAATATTCCAACAATCTATCTTTATGGAGTCTTTGAATGAGTTTCAAGATTATATGTTTGAAGAGATAATGAAAAATGTAGGTGGGATTAGAATCAAACCTAGCCTTATTATTCTGAATGTTAAAAATATTATTATACATGTCTATGATATATAAACCATTCATTATGCTTCCAATTCCATAAAAAATGTCATCCTTATATATAGAAAAACTTTTTTTCTTAATAATGAATGAAAATCTCATCTTGTCCAAGAAAGATACCTAAATAAAATTCATATTTATAGGGAGAACATAATAATAGTCTTTTAATCCTAGCACTGATCCACTAGGTAGACATAGATCATAAATTCCAAAATCTAATGTAGTAACTCTTTCTCCAATACTGACATGAAGATCTATTTCACCCTTCATCGATTCCCTCATATCCCAAATTATATTTTTGTCAACATAAATTTGTGACACCCACCTAGTTTCTAATATACATGATTTTTAGTTGGTGGAATTGATCTCTATAACATTCCTATTTAGGTAATATAAATTTTTCTCCTTTATCCAATATTAAATAATTTTATAGGTCTTTCCTATTAATGATATCAATATGATTATGCTTAAGTTTTCCATAATATATGATAAGGAAATTTCAGTGGGTGGTTATCATTTATTATATCTTTTCATTAATATATTTAAATGAATGTGATACCACTAAAATTGATGTTCCCAAACATCATATCCTTTTAGTGATCCAAGATTTATATTTCATCATGGATTACACCAGTTTTTTTACATTAATAAGCCATGATTATTTAGGTAGGGAATCATCCCAATAATAATAGTTTTTATTCTTAGATAGTCGAGTGTATAAATCTTTATCCAAATCTATCATATGGATAGTATCAACTCAATTCCTTTGGTATCCTAAAAATTAGGTATTCCAAGCTAAGTGTTTCCAAAATAAAACATTAGGAATAAGCTAACAATGGAAATATGGAGATACTTATGTTGAGCTTGATAGTGTCCAACATGAAAATTCATATTTACTCATTACTTTCATTCCTTACAAAATATAATCTAGTGGTACTCATGTTATGCTATAAAATACCCAATTGAATGATTGGCCTCATTACAAGTGTCTCTTTGGAAGGAATCTCAGACTTAATATTTAGGATTTTTTAGTCTCACCAATTTAATATAATATATATATATATATATATATTAAAATCATAATTATAACATCTTATTTAATCATTATATTCTCATTTTTCCATCCCATTTTGTGTAATAATTTTTATAATTATTTAGTTTTGAATTCCCTATTCCAACCGAAAAATTATTTTTCCCACACCACATTAATATGTAACTCTTTATACAACCCACAATTTTGTGTTACCCAAAAAAATATAAACATATTTATACCTATATAAATTTATGATATGCATAAGGTACATGAACACATTATGTAAAGGCATAGAGTTATCTAATATTTTAAATATATGCATGAGTAATCCAAGAGTGATAAATATCCAACCTCGTACACCTTTCTAGATAAGGCATACCCTCCAAGATAGAAGGTGGTCTGACTCCAAGTCCCTCTACTCAGGGACAATTTAATCAAGAAATAATTCAATTCACAATATCTATAACTTGTAATATGCACATGAAATATTCAAATTAAATTTTCAAGTTAACTCAAAATAAAAACTAAGGTCATTGTATGTAAAAGCTAGATTTTATGGAGTCATTCCTATAATTTAATTCAGGGATATACTTCCTAGAAATAGTTTAACAGTTAATATAAATCATACAAAATATTCACATTCCATAAAAAATATTAAACATGGATATCAAATGAATTTGACAAATAAATAGTTCTTTTATTTATTTTACAAAACATGATACATTTATAAACTATTTATAAACATAAACAAACTATAAAATTTTTACAAATTAGCTAAAACATGAATATAAACACCATATATTCAAGCCCAATATGAAATATTTCATATTATCATTATTTAAAATTTAAAAAATTATTTAAACCTTTAATCGTATTAATAATCCAAACAATTTTGATGTGTTCTAATATTATCTTTAAACTAATATTGATTTTTAATTTGAATATTTTTAAATTAATTATTCATAAACAATTTGATATTATAAATGTAAACACATTTATATTAAAGCCTTATTTCATAATTTATAAACCTTTTATAAATTGTTTCTTATGATTTATAAATAAAACCTTTTATTTAAATATTATAAGATATCTATATAATTTTTAGAAAAAGGTCTTTTAAATATTAACATGTAATATTTTAAAATAATCTAAATGTTTAAAAAACGTTTAATAAAGTATAAAAAACTATAGGTAATTAATTTATAAACCTTTTATATATGAAAATATTAAAAAATACCTTTTATAATGATTTATAAACATTATTTAAATCATTTATGTCAAAATGTTAAAATCTAACTTTTAAATATTTTAATACTTCATGATGAATTTCAAAACTCCATGGTATCCATGCTCTGGACATTTAGGACATATGCTCCTTGAGATGAAATATGAGGAACAAGAGGAGGAATGATTTGTTGTGGTCTTATGAGAATCCCAACAAAGAACTACCCTAGGATTCACTACATCATGGTGTCTATGAATAGGGAATTTTAAGATGGTCATGACTACACTATAGGAAATTCCACGCAATTGTGATGTTTATATTTTTTGAAAACATAGATTAAACATGTTTAATCCTTGGAGAAACTCACTCTAATACCATTGATGGTTTACATTGAATCATAAAATGAACCTTTTCTATATAATAAAACCAAAAACATAGGTGAATCTATCTCCATGAATCATACATGTAAATAAATTCGAAAAATAGAGCATAAAATGGTGTACCAAAAGCACCAAAACAACAGCTAACTCCATCCTTCTTATTTGATAAATATGGATTAAAAATAATCATACGAAGAAGAATATGAATTCATATTTCCTATTTGGGTAATACACTAACCAATAGATCCATTAATTATTCATAAGGATTTTTGAACACTCGAAAGGGTGATTGAGCCTTAAATGAGTGATGAATAAGATTTAATAATAGAAGAGATTTTTGGTAATGGAACAATACTTTCTCAAACACTTGGAACAATAAAAGAAATATCATTTCATCCTATTATAGGAATTATTGAACTATTTATTCAATGAATAAAGTTTTCTATGTGATACGGTTTGAGTATCATGGCATAATACTTGAACATTAAACTTATTAGAGTGTCCATTCATTGAACACTTCAATGAATGAGGTGTGTTGTCCGTAAACCAACAAACCCTTTGGTTTGTAATTAATGAAATCGTGTGGGAGGGACATGGAAACAAAAATTCTTCAACATCATTAAATTCACCACCATGGCATGCTTGTGGACATTTTAGTGCACATTCAACACTAAGGTATCCAAGAAACTTCTTCAACCTCCTTCTATATTTATGATGGAAGCAACCTCGCGTTTCTCTTCCACACTTCTCAAACACATATTGAATTATTCACATCATCATGGAAACCTTATTGATTGATAAAATACTAAATCCACATTTTAAATCATCAATTATATTTATTATATAATAATTATAAATTTAAATTATATGAAAATCCAATAAATTAAGTCTTTATTTGGAAAAACAAGTTCAAACATAATTTACAAACATGCTCAAACTCCATGAAAAGACATTAATATCCATGAGAAATGTTACAAACATGTTTAAATATGTTCAAAACATGATAATATACATGAAACTATATAAAAATATATTTGTAATCGGTTTCTCTCATACACAGTTTTCACACTCATGGTTTACATTAGTAACAGGGTCCACACTTTCAGTTCACCCAATAAGTCATGACATTTACATGATGGTTGTGATGGCCTATAGTATAATCACATTGGAATCATGAATTAAGTCATACCTAATTTCATATATGGGTGGATAGAAGCAGTTTATCATCCATATTCATGTTAGTAGGTCCCCTTTCTTGCACTTTTTGATGGAAGTAGTTCATACCAAATCTCATACTGGTAGAAAAATGAATATGTTTATAAAATAAAATAGCAATTTGTGAGATGAATATAAAATAAAATATCACATAAAATGAGAAAATTTAAAATTCATGAAAATTACGTTTAATAATCTCATATATATTATACTTTTTTCAAATAAATTCCAACATACCAAACAGACATCTATTTAAATATTTTTCAAGAAAATGTTCATTTCCAGGTATGTTTCTTGAAAAAATATTTGACAAGACTATTCCAGTTTAATGGAATTAATTGATATAAAATCAAAATAAAATAAAAACACTGATAGGGTAAATAAGTTATAATAAAAATTCAGGTGAAAAATTCCTACTATTGAGAATATCTAAAAATAAATGGGAAAAATTAGCACCAACCAAAGTGTGATAAAAAAAATAGAGAGTGGGTTGATCATCAGCACATACAGTACATTCTTTTAAGTTCACTTAATAGGGAATTTTTAAATAAATTAACCTTTTAAAATAAATTATGTTCAAGTATAAAGTAAAAAAAGAAAAACTAACTAGTGAATAACTTGAACGCTATTTTCAATATTATTTTTAAAAAAACCTAAAAAATGTAAAAAAATACTTGGTTGAGTCCAGGGTTTACCATTAAAGTATTTCCTATTTAATTCATGAACTACATAAAAACACATAAATAAAATTAAAATAATTAATAATTTAACCCGCAAAAACTTACTAAAGGAATCAAAATGTTAGTAAAATGAAATATGCATTAGAGAAAGAAATAGGTATCACTCCTTTTGATCCTAATAAGTTTGAGTGATTGATGAAATTAAGGTTACCCATCAAGATTTATAATATAAAGTAATAAAATTGGAAACATAAATTTGAGGTCAAATAGCATGGAGAATTTACCAATCCAATGAAATTCATTTAATCCAGATGAACCAGAAAATAAAAAAAACTCCAAAAAATAAAAACATCATATGGGACTAAGAACCAGACCAAGGCCAAAATCTGAACCAATGAGCTAAGTTACATTGTCTATACTAAGAACCAATAAAAACTTTAATATAATGATAAAACCATAATATATGAAGGAATTAAATTAATTACAATGAATGGTACACATATTATAATCTACACACATATTACACAATATTATATAATTTGTTATGAAGATTACACATGTAACACAAACATATTTCACAAATGATGTGTATATAGATTACATAGATAATAAATATTAAACATATGTATATATATTACACACATACTGAATGATACACATATTGATATATTTCATATATTTCATAAATATTACATAATAGATAATAATCTATTATTGAGATTACACAGATAATACATTAGTAACACATAAAAATAATTAATGAACTATAATGAATTTTAATGAATTTTAATATCTTAATTAAATGTACTAAATGATATGTATAGAATATGTTATAGATATTATATAAATAATCTATTGAAATAAATACACAGATAATATGTTACAGAGATTACATAGAGATTTCACATATTGATATATTACACACCTACAGATTACATAGATAATCCATTATAGAGATTACACAAATAATATATTATAGTGATTTCATAGAAAATATATTATAGATATTACATAGGTAATTTGTTAATTAATTTTAATGAATGATAAAAAATAATGAATGGATAATAATTTTTTGAAGATAATGAATGAATTTTAATCTGTTAAAGATAAATATTGAATGATACATAGATAATGAATGAATTTTAATATATTGATGAATTTAAATTAATAATGCATATATAATGAATTATAATCTATTATATATATTACACATATTGAATCATAATTAAATATAAACTGGGAATTTTTTATAGATAGCTCATAGATAAACAATTAATAACATTACATAGATAATTTGTTAATGAATTATAATGAATGATACACATAATGATATAATACATGCATATTAAATAATATATAATAATATATTATAGATATTACCTAAATAACACAAACATATTTTTTATTATTCATATTTTTTATTTTATAAATATTCTAAATTTCATGCACAGAGTATAGATTACACATATGGATTTTTATATATATTTCATGGCGATTCTAGATTACAATTATCAAAAAAATAAACTTAGCATCTATAATTTTGAAAATTTTCATATTAAAAATACATTATGGGTATAGATTCTAGATTTCATTAAATATTATAAAACATTGAATCCATATTACATAATATGTAATTTGTTTGTGTATTAAAATTCATATATTTTAAATTACAAGTAGATTACACGATTAGTTTACATACTATGAATTATATTACACATACAGAGAATATATATTTAAATATAGAGTATAATACAAATTAGGTTATGTCATTTATAATATATATTCCTATAGACATATTTTAATTAAAGTTAAAATATTAACAATGTAATTACAGGTCATAAAATACAAATGTGTCCATTATTATACTTGATTATGAGTATACATTATAAATATTAAACTATTGAGAATGGTTGTCAAAATATAGTTGAATTACTATAAAATAACCCAACTATATCATGTAATATTTTAAATGTACATAGTTTAAATATTTTTTATGTAAATATTATTTTGTAACTATTCACCTATATGTGCATTCTCTGGGTGCACTATGTCAAATTTTATATCTGTCAAACAATTAAATTTATAATTATTATTTCATATATTCTTATATCTATTTTTATTTGGAAAAATTTCATAAATTAATCCCAAGAAATTATATATAATAATTAAATAACAATAATTGATTGAAAGTGTCATATTTGTTTCATTAGTGTGAAATTGTGTATGGGGTGTTTTGTTTTTATTGGAAGTAAAGTTTTTTTATGTAAAAGTTTTTATAACGTAAAATATGAAGCTAGAAATTAAATCTAATGATATAAAAATAAGTTAGTTGTGAAAGTTAATGGTCAAATATAATAATCAATTACTTTAATACCAATTTCAACTTTAATTAGATCAATAAAAATTTTGGTCTTGATAGATTAAGATATAATTTATTATTTAATGGTACCCATTATCAAAATACTACTATGGATCATATCTAAAAATATTAACTCAGATTATAATGGTAATAGTTTAAGTATTCATGTATTCATACCTAGGATGGATATTATGATTCACAAGAAAATAACAATACAGTGAAGGGTTAGAATCCAATAAAATTGTGTAGTTTTGTTACATAATTGCAATGGTTTGTAGTGTTAAAGGATTTTATAATAGAAGGGTTCTACTCAAATTGAATTGAGAATTGTGTGGAATGATAAAGTTTGATCAATATGGTTATAATGTCCCTTGACATTTACTAATTAAGTTAAACTATAACCCAAATAGGTATTATTACTATAGGCTACTAGAAATTATGAACTTCTTGTGAAATATGATAGAGTTTCATCACTAGAATATGAAGGTTGTTCAGGACCAGAGACTATGTATATAAAATTCATATCGTATTACAATGCCTGGGTGGTAAGGATACACATTTCAGGTGTTGTGTGACAATCTAAATATATTATAGTTAGTAATGAAACCATATAAGTTTTTGATATATAATTCCTTATATGAGGTATAAAAACATTAAATAATGCATTACATAACATTTGGATACTATATAAGATATATAGTTTTTATACTAAAATCTAATGGGGCCCCTTAATTGAGTGATTCATATAAACTATAACCCCAAGGACTTTTAATTCTTAATTTCTATAAACATGAAAACAAATTATGTAATGTGATGGAGTTTTTTCAATATAATTTAGAATGGATTTCATAATTTAAGGATAATAAAAAAAAATTTGATAGTAAATCAAGTTTTTTCTAAATATTATAGTAGCAACATGTAACCATAACTAATGAAATTTTGGAATATACTATTTTAGGAATGAGAGTTGTGTGTAATTTTTCTTCAATTCTTTAAATACTAAATAATCTCTTAAAAACGATACTAAAGAAGCTAAAAAAATATCATGAAAATTTTGAACAATAAAATAGGAAAATATATGATTTGAAAATTAATGAATATGGTAAGGAAATATCTTACAAATTTAGTGAATTTATTTTCCTATTTAAACAATGAAATATTATAAATTATTTTTGTAGTATATAGATAAAAAAGTCAAACATTTATGAATCAAAAAAAATTAAAATAAAAAAGTTATTAATACAAGTGTATGTGTTCAAATATATAATATATGACATAGAGGGTACAAATTTTTCATAAATTTTGGAATAACATTCAAAAATTAAATATTTAAGGAAATTTTCTAAATAATTGAATGTATCTAACCTATTATATATTAATTAGAAACTTTTTTGTGAAATATATCATCAAAATAAAGGAAATCAAACTGGAATTCCTTCATCAAACCATAAGATTTAACCTTAATGTCAATAAAAGTGTAAAGGGTTGCTATTTTCTATGTACAATGTATAATTGAAATTAATGAATCTATTCACTTTTAAATAATAATTTGATTCATAAACAAGCACTTTTTCACATTTCAAAAATATAATAAATGATTGAATACTTATAAATTCTATTAAATATTTAATATTTGTGTTGTTAAATGTATTATGAAAATAATAGTCTTATATTTTTTTATTTGATTGAAATGAGGTAATAGATATAACAAAAAAAAATTAATTCTATCTCTTTAGAGTAAATTTTATTCAACTGAACAGTGTGTTGTTTATTATTTGAATTTAAAGAGTTTTATATGGTATATATATGTGTTAGTTAATAATAGAAGTCAATTAATAATGAATGAAACATATATTTTATATTATAATAGAAAAAAATCAAAATGTTTTTTAATCATCATATTTGACATTCATTATCCACCATAAAATTCAACTTCTTCAAATTCGCATAAATAGCTTTGAATTATTTCAATATTCTGCCACTCCCCTAGGAGCATATATTTTTTATCACAGTATTTATACTTCTTTGAACATTAAAAAATGTTTCATCATATAAGAATCCACTAAGTACTTAAAAATATTTAAAATTATTACATAAACATAAAAAATGTTATAAAAGATGGAATATGAGAAAATAGAAAACACCTTCACCCCATACATGGTGTACACCAAAACCATGCATTTTATAGAATTCTTAACCTTTGTAAGAATAATGAATTTCTTCATATCTTTCAAAATAGTGTCACAATTAACAATTTTAGGGTTCTCTGAATTGATTTGACTCCTTTAACTCTCAAAACATGAACAATCATGAATAAACTACATCACATAGTTAGAACTGAAACTATACATTCCATACTAGATCAAGGCATGGATTTATTTAATAAGTGATATTTCAAATCTAAAGGCAATATATATTTCAAGTGTATTCATATTGTCATCTAGGTAAAAAATAAATCCATTTTTATTTCCAATCATATATAGGATGCTCAAGCTTAGTGATGATGATCATTATGCCATTATGAATATCTAATATAGTTCTACATGTCATAATAAATATATCATGTCAGGAAGTAATATAAAGATTATTAAAAAACAAAAACTATAATTAATTAAGAAAAATATGTAATATCTTTATTTTTTTATATTTTATCATAAATATTATTATTATATTCTGGCCATAAATGTTTTATATAGAAAATATATTTTAATATAATGAAATTATTAATTAAATAATAAAAATTTACAATATATAACTTGTTCTCAGGTAAATTTCATAATTGAATAATAATAAAATACTTGTATTATAGAAAATTTTATAATAAGAATGAAACCACAAAACCAGATTTAATATTTTTTATTAATTTTTGAACTAAAGAACAGAACAAATAATAGAAATCAAAATTAAAAAAAATAAACATAGTCATTTTTTTGTTTTTCCAAATAGATAATTTTGTTCCATATTTCAAGAAACTATAAACAAAAAAAATGGTTGAGACTGTTGGTTTACTTAAAAAAAATCAATTCATAAGAGAATTCATTATCATCATTGTTTATATATGAAAATATCATAACAATAATTAGAAAGAATATAATACAGAAGGAAGAATAAAACCTTTATGATGAAGGAATAAAATTGGGAAATTCGGAACTATTTACACATAACGATCAACATTTATCATTTTTCTAAATTATGATGAATTGATTAAACAAAATTTTAACACCTGTATAAAAAATATTATAGCATGAATCATGTATAAAAAACATTAATGATATTTCTAAAAAATAATACCATCATCCAAAATAACATGATTTTGAATTAAACAATATGTATGATATTATATTGAAATAATTAAATCATTATTTAATGTATTCAAAAAAACCATATATAATCCCCATTACAATAAGTTAACATTTCATTTAATTATAGGAAATTTAAGTACAAAAATATAGAATGGTATCCAATGGTTTCTAGAAAAAAATTCTATATAATACCATCAACCGTGACCATTAGAGTAAACATCAGCACTAAAATTCAAATAAATGATGTGAAATCCATAACTAATCATATATCTGGATTCCATTGGATAATATTCACATGATAATGGTGTTCATGTACTATTGAGACAAAAACTTGATGAAATTTAAGCTTCACCCAATTAGTAAAATGTAAAACTCTATGAAAAAATTTAGATCATATTTTTAACATCATATAATATTTTTTTGGTTTCAATTGAAAAAAGGTTGATTATAATAAATTACATTTTAAAAGTATATATTTACTTTCTAGGAATTTAATATATACAAAATATATCCAACTCCACCTTAAATAATTATGAGATAGATATAGGGGAATCAATAGATATGAAAAATATAATTAACTTACTATATTCCCAACCACATTCCATTTTTATTATAGATTAATGCATAATGGGATATAAAAATTAACAATTTGAAGAAAATACTAAAAAATTGATGCAAAAAATATTAATATATGAACATTAAAAAAAATAAACACACTCTTGAATCTTGGATTTAAGTTTTTAATCTATTTATATAGGTTATTAATCCAATTTCTACCAATTGGAAATTATATAATATTTATATCATAAATTTACTAAACATATATATTCAACCCTACTTCTAATTCAACTATGTATTATAGTAGTGGGTATCAAAATCCAATGAAAAGATTGAATCAAATTAATAAGAACTAGATAAATTTTATAGTTGATTCCCTATCCTACAAGCACCTAAGTGGGGTTTTAGGGAGGAACAAGTGATAGCAATGAGGAAGGGCTATAGTAACATTAGATGGGAGGGGAGAAGATAAGGAAAAATGGGTGGGGAGCCAATAAGAGGAAGAGGAGACAACATGGGTGGGAAATTGTGATAATGAACCAGGATGGAATGATGGTCAGTTAGAGAGTGTTTAATGACAAAAAGATGAGGGACAGTGTCGATGGAATGGGTGGTAAGGAAGAGGGGGAGGGAATTGATGGGGATTCTCATAGATGAGTCAACATAAGTGTTATGGGAGGGACGTGGGGATGATAGAATAAGGCTAATGGTGCCAAAAATTCCTCAACCAACATGAATTTTTATATTATAAAAATATTAATATAATACATATAAATAAAACTGTAAATTTTATTGATATATAATGTGTAGGTAATAAATAATTAATGATCTTATATTAAATTATTAATAAATATTTATTATTTTTGGATAATATATTACAATATTTTTTATGATAAAAATTTTATTGTTGATAATAATTATTAATAATATTTTCATGTGTTGGAAAAAATTATCTATATTGATATAAATTGGTATCATATTTAACTGTTAGTAAAATATTTGTAAGTATTGAAATATTTATATCAGTAGATATATTTTTTAGTAAAAAAATTTTAGTACCTGAAATTAATACCAACAAAGTGCAATATCTTTTGAATTATTCATTTTTATGAATAGATATATTATCTATTATTAAATTTATATTGGTACAAATCATTTTTTTTAGTGATTCCCAACCTCCATTTGTTTTTAGGATCCTCTAGATATGGGACAACAAGAGGGTCAATGAGGTGATATTGTATGGGTGAAATTTGGAGCTTTAAAATATTGAAGTCTTATTTATAAAACTGTTATCCTTTAAGATCTACTTATTAATAAAATAATTTATAAAATTCTTAGGAAATTTTATATTATATGAATATTTTATTGAATAGTATACTCTACTGTACTGGTATATGGGTGGATGAAAAAATGGGATGCATTAGGTTGGTTGTAATCTGTGAACTTTGAGTAGTGGAAAGGCATCACCGAAATCTTTTTAAGGAAACCATATTACCTCATCCTCATCCTCCTTATACGTATTGGTTTTTATTAATGGTAATAACCCCCCTCAACTTTAAAAAGATCCAACTTTTATATTATTTTAATTTTAAAGGGAGGTATCATACTGAAACCCGTGAGGTTTATAGGGATGAAATGAATTCCAAGGTTATCACCAAACAAGGTGATAAATGGTCCTCCAAAAATATACCCCTTTGTTTTTTAAAACATATAGAGGATGTAGTGTCTAAATATATAATATAGGATAATAAATTATCTCCTTACTAGATCACAAAGTATATATTTCTCATAATGGGAAACCCCACTATGATTATCAAGTTGAGTATTTATGAATATATAGTTGATCAATATAGAATTTGAAATACAATTTGAACATATTTCTTGATTTTTTTAGTGGGAACAAACATTATTAATTCAACTTATTTTTATAAAAAAAATCTTTTTCCCTTATTGAGTTATTATAAAATTTAACCATATTTTCATTCATGTTTGTGGGAATAAGAATTATGGTATATTCTATAAAAATGGAAAATTATGATATAGTGTGTTTAAATCATTGTTCTAATAACCTAAATGTAAAATCCTCCTCCTCCTCAATGACTTCTAAATATATTATATACAAAAAAAAATTATTTAAAAAGTGGACCAAAATTTTAATACCAATTCAAAGAAATTATGGGCATCAAATGACGTAGGCCTATGAAAGTTACCCTCTCTTAAGGTGAGTTCTCATATTATAATTTATTCTAAGTTTGGTTAGGTTTCCAAATTTAAATTATTTATATAGATTGATGTGTAATTTGAGGTTATTGAGATATAAAATTCATGTAACTTCATCGAACCAAAAGCCACAAAATGGTGCCCCGAGATGAGTCTTCATATGACCTCAAGTGTGCCTCCTCGTATGATAGTGTTTGCTGACAAGTGTATATGGTCTAGTAAAACACATGGGGAGAATATACCCTATTTCTCATATTAAGACACAAAAAATAATATACAAAATAAAGAAAACAATAATCAATAAACCAGGAACATGAATTAATAACAAAATTCCAATAAAGTACTAACCAAAACCAAATAAGTATACATTCCATATCATGATAATAGTTCCAAATTTGAAAGTAAAACAAAGAAAAGATAATCAGATGACTCCCTAAAATGGTTCCCAACTCTAAATCTGGATCCTCATACCCACATGTCACATGCCCAACTCAACTCCCTAGTATAGGTATTTTTCCCTTTTCTTAACCTGTAGCCATGAAATCTACCCGATTACCCAACAGCGGCCCGAGCAGGGTGTCATTACAACTCAGAAGGCCACCACCAAAAGTGTCTAAAATATATCTACTCTAAATAAGTAGTGGATTTAGGTATGAATAAATGGAAATGTAAACATAATACAACTCCGGAGTCATTACATAACAATATTTACTTTCACTGATTTAATTATTTGATCCATGGGTTAGGCATTTACATTATTTTCACAATAGGTCAAGCCAATCAATAAACAAGCATAAAAAATAATTCAAATTCCCTATCCCACTAGTGTAAACCCTTTCACAATCATTTACATCCCAAATACCTTGGAGTATCAGTCTAGGTAGTTTCATCCAATGCAACCATTAGGGCTTAGAGCATCAGTCTAGTATCCAAACCCATGCATTCTACGGGTAGGTTTAGAGCATCATTCTAACCTGACCCATGGGAGGAGCCTTATTCCTTTATCCCACATCACAAATCTATATTCACATTTTTATCTATACATTTAACACATTTTTCATATCCCAAAACATACACAATCATTACATATAACATTAATATTTCAATAATCATTCAATATGTGAATCTTCATTTAGCATTAACACATTTTCACACTTACCATTTACATTTCATGGACTATTTAACACATTTACCTTACTCATGTCATAACCCATTAATTATAATCAACAATTACCATACATTTTCCCATTTAACATATTCCAACAATTCATATTCCTTAACTCATTCACGAATTCCAATTTCATATTCATGACTCATTTGACTTATTCACATTAATCCATTTTTTCATTTTCAAACCATTCTAAACAATCCCTTAATCCATTAAAATTATATACAAAACCATACATTTTCCCCTTTTAGTTCATCTAATATACCAACATGTTTATCTTGGTCTCTATCTTATCAAAAACCAATTCTCATCTTAATATTTCCATTTTCCATGTTTGAGATTGTTGGTGTGCACCATGGGTGGCCTTAATTGGTCTAGACTACCCTCAATGAATCCCACATGAATTATGAGGGATTTAAATCATCACTTAACCAACCATTTCATCAATTATTATTTAAGACAACAAGTACACATCTAGTGGGAAGTAATATCACAACCACAAATGTGAAAATCAATAAACAAAAATATTGGAGATAACATATAGACCACCTACCTCGATTCCAAAAATGAACACACTCTTAAAATTAGACTTAGATCCAGATTCAAGAACCCATTTAAGACTTAACCTATAATCTAATAAAAATAGATATTTAATTCTTATAAAGAATATATCCAAATCTACAATCCCTAATCTATAAAATAGAAGGAATAAGGATATTAGACTTACCCAGAGCTTCGATCTGTAACTAAAGACACTCCAAAATGACTAGAAAAGAAGTAGATCGATCCTTGGTATGTCTTTATGGTTTATTTTAATCACTAGGGTTGTATTTAGAAGAAAGGGGAGTAAAATTGAGAAATAACATAAAAATATAGAGGGGTTAGTTTCATAATTTTACTCTTTTAAATGGGGCGCATGGTTTGGTTGCACGGTTTTCCAAACCGTGTGGAATCCACTTCCCAATAATGGTTATGCTATATAATTTCCTAGGGATTCCCAAAAGGTTTGAAAAATCATGTTCCAACTTTTTGATAATCCTTTCTCTAATGTTTCCCAATTTGGATTACCCCCCTGCACTGTTTTCACTAACTATGGGCAAACCGTGCAACATGAACAGAATGGTCCAGTTTTTCCTTTATATCATGTCTCAAGACCTTGGGACACCCCTAAACCTCCTCAAACACTAAATAAACATTTATTTGTCCAAAATTAAGAGTCTAAAATCAAAATTTAAATAATATAATACTTCCTTGAAGTATGGTATCTTACAACCTTTCCACCTTATAACAGCTCGTCCTTGAACCGCGCTCCTGAGCATATTTGAGTTTCTAAATAAAATAGATAAGGCCACTGGGCCCACATATCTGACTCCCTTTTCCAAAGTTTATACCTAAGAATTTCTATGCTTTACAAAACACAAACCAAATGAATGGTCTTACCTCACAATATTTTCTCACTATTATCCACAATATGAACTGGATGCTCCTTGAATGGCGCACCAGCCTTAAGTTCAACATCATCAAAATCAACAACATGAGATGGGTCAGGGTGATACTTATAAATATATGAAACATGAAAAACGACATGCATACCAATATACCACTATGGAAGAGTCAATAAGTACTCTACTAGTCTAATCCTCTCCACAATATCAAACAACCCCATGTACCTGGGTGCCAACTTACCCCATTTCTGAATCTGATAGTGACCCAACCTTGGTGACACCTAGTAGAACACCCGATCACCCACCCAACACTAAATAGGTGTATGAAATCGATCCGCATACGAATTATTCTTATATTGAGTTGTTTCCATATGCTTCTGAATCAACATAAGTTTTTATGATGTATCTTTCATGAAACTCAGTCCTAACAACTCTTATTCTCTAGCCTCTAACCAACATAATAAAAATATACATGGTCTACCATAGAGTTCCTTAAATGGTGCCATCTAAATCATATCCTGGTAATAATTTTTTTATGAAAACTCAATAAGTGGAAATTTTTTCTCCCATGATCTACCAAAATCCATGAAACAAGCCCTTAACATGTCCTCCAATACCTAAATAGTACACTCTGATTTCCCATCTATCTACGAGGGTAAATCCGTACTTAAAAACATGTAAGTACCAAGTGCCTTCTTCAATACCTTCCATAAGCATGATGTGAAATGTAGAACATGATCTAAAACTATAGTATGTGTCACCTAATGAAACCCTACTATCTCACAAATTTATAACTCACCCAACTAGCCCACTGTGAAAGTCTCTCAAATCAACAGAAAGTGATTCACCTTAAACAACCAATCCAAAATTACTGAGATCACATAATTATTATAAGGCATCCTCGGAAGTCCCATGATGAATTCAACTATCACTTCATCCCATTTCCACTCTATAAAGTGTGATGGCTGGAAAAAATCACTCAGTCATTAATTCTTAGCCTTCACCTACTTACATGTAAGGCATCACACCATGAAACCTCCAACCTCTTTCTGTATACCTCTCTGCAAATATTGCCTATGGAGAACACAATACGTTTTAGTAAAACTATGATGCGCTGCTCACTTTGATGCATGAAACTCTCTCATCAACTCTTTTCACATACATGGTAGAACAACCACATGGTTGTGAGCATAAATTATCCCATCACTACCAACAGTCCAATAATAAGGTGACTTACAAACATTAAGAATTTCCATTATTGATAAACATTATGGGTCCACAAGCTGCTTCTCTTTGATCCAGAACAAAATCATGTACTCAAATGACATAGATGCTAGCATCATTTACTTATTCCCATCCTACACCTAAATATGCATCTCAGTGAACAATGGAATCATCCTCTACTCGGTACAAGGATCTTGCACTGCTATATTTTGATCCTTCGGTCTCAACGAATCCATAATGCTATTTCACTTTTTAGGTGTATAAACTAACTTGAAATCAAACATTGCATGTAATCAACTCATATTCATTTCTAAATATTTAAATCAAGCTGAGAGAAAATTTACACTAGTATTTTATGATCGTTATACATTGTAAACTATTCTCCAAACAAGTAGTGCTACCAACACATTAGTGTGTAAACTACCAGGGATAATTAAATATCATGTTTAGGGTAGTTCCTTTCATTAGGCCTCAACTGTCATGACCCATAATCCACTACCTAATTAACTTTCATCAATACTACCCCCAAGTCTAACACTAAATTCATCACAAAACAAGTTATACTGCTTACCTGTATTGGGTAATATCAGAATCAGTGCAGTTGTCAGCCACTTCTTCAACTCTTGTAAAGAATTCTCACATGGCTTACACCACTAAAACACTATTCTCTTATTGGTCAATACTGAAAGTGGCATAGATAAATGGAATAAATCCATGATAAGCCATCAATAATAACTAGATAATCCAAGAAAACTCTAAAAATCATAAACATTCATGTGCTACTCCCAAGACACCATTGCCTGCACTTTCTTTGAGTCCGTTGACACACCTTCCCCTGAGATGGTGTGACTCATGAAATACACTTTATCAATCCATAAATGGAACTTTGATATCTTATCATATAGCCTATTATTTCTTAGTGTACTTAGGATGATGTCAAGATGTTTGGTATGATCGTCACAAGTTCTAGAGTACATCAAGATTTCATTAACAAAAAAACTACAAATTGATCTATATAAGAGTGAAATATTCTCTTCATCATATCCATGAACATTATTGGTGCATGGGTCAACCCGAATGGAATAAAAACAAACTCTTACAACTCATACATACTTTTGAAGGTAGTATAGGGTACGTCATAAGGTAATCACCCTTAGCTGATGATACCCTAACCTCATATCAAGGTTGGAAAACACCAAAGCACCCCTTAGCTGGTCAAAAAGATCATCGATATGAGGAAGAGGGTATCAGTTATTGGCCATCATCTGATTCAACTTCTTATAATTGACACAAAAATACAAATATCCATCAAATTTCTTGGAAAAAAACATTGAAGATCCCCATGGTCACATGCTAGGACGAATAAACCCTTTATTCTCTAAATCCTCCAATTGAATTTTAAGATCCTAGATATGTACTGGTGCTATTTAGTATGGTGTAATGAAAACTGTTTCTGCTCCCAATAGAAACTCTATCATGAACTCAATATCCCTCTCAGGTGGAAACCCTGAGAAGTCCTTGGAAAATAGAACCTAAAAATAATCTACCATCGTAGAAAAGATAACATGCTCTTCTCCCACACTATTTATCATAGCAACATCCACTTGGGATTTTATTTCACCTAATTTCTATGAAAATGGCATTTCACGGCCTACCTGAACATCCCATTTACCACAGTGGACATAGGTGACCCCTCAAGTGATGTAAATGTTACCCAATAATGATAACAATTAATATGGGCCTGGTATAATTCTAACCAATCCATGCCAAAAATTAGATCCAACCCCAACATCTCAAGCATGATTATGTCCCACAGAAATTGATATCCACCAATCTCTAAAGCACACCTCTTACATTGCCTGTCATTTTATGCTCACACCCCTAATGGGTTATAAATAGACAAAACTTCACACATATGGTCTACCTCTAGGACCAATACAACCATAATTAAGAATAAATAAAATAATATGAAGAACCTCTATAAAAAAAGAACTTGAAAGAATAAAAGTCACTATAATCGTACCTCAAACAGTTAATAGTCCAGCCTCACTACCTCCAGGTGAAAACTGAACTACGTGAAGTTGTTCTTCCCCTCTACCTTGGACTCTGTTCTGAGATCATGTCATTGCACATCCCTACTAAAATAGATACTCTCATCTTGAAGTATTGTGTATGCTACCTTGACTGGTACGGGCACTCAAGATCTAGCTACCTGTTTGTTATGGGGTAACTGACCCCCTACCTACACTCGGCATATATCTTGATCCTAACTTCTTTTCAGGCTGCTGAGTGTTTCTACATAACCTCTTCACATGCTCAAACCATACACATTACTGACACACAATTGGTGGTCTAGAACACTTACTCCACATATGTCTCAGTCTACCACAATGATAACAGAATACTCAACCGTTTCCCTGAGATATTCATTCCCTTTTTTTAATACCCTATCCCCCACTTCACTAGTATATTCTTATCGAAATGAAATTTCTTACCATCAAAACTCTCAGCACCAGATCTCCCTACTGAAATTGTGAGTCCACTACCTAGCGCCTATTTGAGATTTCCATTTGAGATGAGGGTTTGATTCATTACTTCAAAAACCTTATTTAGATGAAATATATTCACCTAGAACTTGATCTCATTTTGAATCCCATCCTGGGAAATTCTTTCCATTACTGCCTCATCTCCCACTAGAGCAAGAAGAAAACACTACAAGTCCCTGAAATGACCTCCATACTCCAACGCTAATAGGGTTCCCTGGTTCAAAATCATAAATTATATACCCTTTTCTTGTCTCAGAGTCTCTGGATAGTGATGCTCTATAAACCTATCCTCAAAACCCTTCCACATCATCTCCTCTACCTACTCTATCTGAACTAAGATGTCCCACGAACAATTCACCTGACCTCATAGAATAAAGGACACCATCATGACCCTCTTCTTGAGGGGAGTCCCAATGTGATCGAGGATCATCTAGATGAAATATATTCATAACTCATATTCCTCTATCCCACCCACATCGGAAATTTTAGAGGGTGTTACAGCTGAAACTCTCGAGTCAGTTCAAACATAATCAGCACAACCCACCCCAGGTCCCTTTCCATCATCTGTATAAAATGAGAAAATTTATCCTAGAACTAATTCTCTCCTATATTCCCCTGGTACACCAGGGCCTCTTTATTCACTTCATGGGTACAATTCTCAATGATATCCTCATGTCTCCCAATTAGAACATGTCATCGTGGTGTCATTTCTCTACAATTTCAAATATGAGTCTTACAACATACAACAAAAAGTTTCTATATTTTATAAAAAAGAAGGGTCTTTACTAGCCATTACCTTTCTATTTCGCATGGACTATCCCATCAGACCACATTACATTTAAACACTACCATAGACCATCCATACCACAGTTCGTGGCTAATATTGGGTAAACCAATACACATGGTCACAAGTCTTTCATTAGAAACCATTTTCAAAACTATTCCCACTTTTTATAACAAAAATATTTTCACATCAAGAACATTTTACATTTCACAACTTGTTACAACCAACATTTTAACTCCTTTATACCCTTTCATTATGAACAAATATTTAATATTATTTTTATTTACCTATTTACATCATCTTTATTAGAAAAAAATTTTCTCTGTATTTTGAAGGAAGTGAAATGCATTATACTCATTCCTCCCCACACACCCATCCTATGTGTGCCTATAATTTTTTTGTCTATATCCTAGATACATAAGATGATTCATGATTGGAAAACCTCATGTTATTATGAATGTGAGAAAAATATCATGAAATAGTCACATCACACAACAAGTGCATCACCCAATGGTGAAATATCATTTAACTATAACAACACATTTAAAAAATAATAATACCCACCTTGGCACATGGGATTACCCTCATACATGGGTAAGATAATCCCAAGAACGAGATCATTTCCAAGGACCAAAACATCCTAATATCCATCCTACCATCCCAAATAGTAATACACTAGAAAAGAACATCTCTAATACCACTTTACAATATCTCAAACCTGAAAGCCACTAAACGGTGCACGAATATGAGTCGCCACATGACCTGAAGAATTCCTCCATGTATGCTAGAGGCCTACGACTAGTAAAGAGGGTCTGGTAAAACACATGGGGATAATATACCCTCTTTCTCAAAGTAATACACATTAGATAATATACAAAACAAGAAAAATAATTACTGATAAACCAGAAACATGAATTAATAAAAAAAATCCAATAGAGTACTACCATAACCAAAAATGTAAACATTCCATACCATGCTAACAGTGCTAAATATGAAAGGAACCCAAGGAAAATAAAAATATATAAATCCCCAAAATGGGTCTTAACTCTTATTATTGATCCCCATCCATGCATGTCACATTCCCAACTCAACTCCCTAGCATAGGGCCTTTTCCCTTGTCCTGACCTACAACCATAAAATCTGCTCGAGTACCCAACAGAGACCTGAACAGGGTGTAAGTACAACTAAGTATGCCACCACCAATGGTATATATGATATATCTAGTCTAAATATACAGTTCATGAAAGTATGAATACATGGAAAGGTAAAAAGAAGACAACTCTGGAGCCATTAGTTAACAATATTTACTTTAGCAGGTTTCATTATTCGATCTATGGGTTAAGCATTTACATTATTTTCACAATAGGTCAAGACAATCAATAAACAAGAATAATAAATAAGTCAAATTCCATATCTAACTAAAGAAAACCATTTCAAAATAATTTACATCCCACTTACCTTGGATCATCAGTCCTGGTAGTTTCATGTAATGCAACTATTAGGGCCTAGATCATCAGTCTAGAATCCTAACCCATGTATTTTAGGGGTTGGTTTAGAGCATTAGTCAAACCCAACTTGTGGGAGGGGCCTCAGTCCTTTAACCAAAACCACAAATCCATATGCACAATCTTATCAATCCATTTACAGCATTATTCACATCCAAAACCATACATAATCACTACACATAACATTCATATTTAAATAATAATTTAACATGTGAATCATTATTAAGAATTAACCCATTTGAATACCTACCATTTACATAGAATGGTTTATTTAAAATGTTTCCCTTCCTCATGTCTTAACCAGTTAAGAATATCAACAATTCCCTTACATTTTCCCATTTAACATATTCCAACAATTCATATTCCTTAACCCATTTGCATATTTTTATTTCATATTCGTAAGCTATTTGATTTAAGAGCATTAATCAATTGTTTTCATTTTCACACCATGCTAAAAAATCCCCTAAACCATTAAAAGTTTAGTAATACCCATTCATTTTCCCCTTTTTCAACTAACATACCAACATGTTCATCTTTGGATCTATCTTATCACAAACCAATTCCCGACTTAACATTGCCATTTTCCACATTCGGGATCCTTGGTTCACCCTGTGGGTGGAACTAATTGGTTTATCCAACCCTAAATTCATCCCATGGAGATCATGTGAGATTGAAATCATCACTTAACTAACCATTCAATAAATTATTACACAATAAAACAAACACATGTCAATTGGTAAGCAATATCACAACCACACATGCACAAATCTATAACAAAACTATGGGATATAAATTCTAGACCACCTAACTCAATTCCAGAGATTAATGCACTCTTAACCTTAGACTTGGATATAGATTCAAGTTCCCCATGAATTATTAACCTATAATCCACTAAAAAAGTGGGTTTTATGGATTTGGAAGGATATATCCAAAGCTATAAGCCCTAATCTAGAAAATAGAAGTATAAGGGATATTAGACTTACTCGGAGCTTCGATCTACAAACAATGGTACTCCAAACAACCTTGAAATGTGGGAGATAGATCATGGGGAGCTCATGAGGGTTTAGTTTCATCACAAGGGATAGAGGTAGAAGAAAGGAGAGGGAAATAATGTAATAACTTAAAAATACCAAGGGGAAATTTTGTAATTTTACACTTTTTTAATGAGGTGCATGGTTTGGCCGCATGGTTTTCTAAACTGTGAACCAATCATGTTCCATCCTCTACCAAAGAAGGTTTAATATTCATGGTTACCTTGGGAGGACCACAAATTTTGACAAATCATGCACCAACCGTGAGATAAGCCTCTGTCCAAGCTTCCCTTCACACGGTTTGTACTAACTGTGTGTAAACCATCAAATATGAATAGAATGGTTCGGTTTCTCTTTATTTTGTGTCTCGAGCCTTTGGGACACCCCTGAACCTCCTCAAAAACCCAATAAACATTTATTTATCCAAAATTAAGGGACTAAAACTAAACATTAAACAAGATCATACCTCAACAAAGTATGGGATCTTACAATTCTCTCCCGAAATCTATTAGATCAAATCTATTTATTTTAGGAAGATAAGTTAAATTAGTATGGTTCCTATGAAGTGGATTCACTAGCGTAATAGAATTTTATTTTTTGTGGGTCCATAGTATAAGTGTTTTATGGAATCTCTTATAATCATCAATCATGTTGTTTTTGAATACTAAGTGATTCCACAAAGGTTTTATTGTGAGGAGTAGATACCTAACTAGGCTCTATATTCAAAGTTTAAATTGTATATATTCAAGGGAAATAGAAATTTATATTCCACATGCAATAGTAGGTGATTAATTTTATCATATTTTATGATGAGAAGTTAATTATAGCATAGATAAGATGTTTCATGTTTTTAGAAAACATTTTTTGTGGTAAAGGGTGAAGATATATCTTTTGGGATTTATCATGTGATTCCTTACATATAAATAGTTAAGAGTTTAGAATTAAAAATATGAAAAAAAATTAAAATGATACATGTTCGAGTATAGAATTGAGATGAATTCATTAATAATTTCATTATCATCCCTTACATTGAAATATTTTTAAAATTTATAGAATTCCACATTATGATAAAGTGAGAACCAAATAGATTATGGAAATACATAACACTAATTGAAACCTAAAATGTATCCACTAGGTTGAAGCCCTATAGAGAATGCAATATGTTAATCACATGAAATATAAACCCAAGAAATAACATTGAAGCTTCCACCACTGAGGTGGGAAGCATCTCTAGAGAATATTAGACCACAAAATCCATTATCATAAATATATCATATAGGCTAAAGTCCAAAACAATAATCCCCCATTATAATAGAGAATTCTCTATAATGGGAGAAAATATACATTATGGAGAGAGTCAACTCCATCAAGAAACTACACTTTTGAGTAAGATAATGATGAATTAAACCATACTAGGTGAACAACCATGTACACTAACATCAATAAATAGCACTCTTGAGGGGCCCATCACCACCACTATTGATAAAAATTTACCAAGAATCTAATTCTACCATAATCACAGCTAGAGAAGGATACACACTACCAATGGAAACAAACCATGCATCCACTGAGTAAACAATATTATAAGTAATGCAGTTTAAGTTTTGGGAGAAATATAGTGAAGATAAATGGAAATCCTTGGGGAATGGATGTCAGGTCAAACACAAAAAAATCTAGTATAAGGTTGGGATCATATCCATGATGATAACCTTGATAATAACACCATCAGAAGGTACAATATGAGGCTATAATAATTCATAAAGGAAATAACAATAGAAAAATCATCCTCACTATATCACTAAACCATAGGAAGTAAAAGACTGATAGTATTAGTAAAAACATTCAATAAATAATCTGGAAGGAAATTATAAGTAAGTGAAAAACATAATACACTACCCAATAGAAACAAAAAACCATTATGTGATAAAAACAGGGAAGAATAACTCTTAGGTTTAATCCCTGAAAGAACTAAAAATAATCCCTATACTAAAACCAAACTAAGAATGTTCCAAAATATATCATTGATAATATCCAAAATTTCATCATATTTGATCTTATTTTCATTGAATTTTGGTCCCATAATTAATCTCAAACCCACAAAAATCATTCATATTTATTTCTTTTATGGGATCTAGGCTTTAATTTCTAAATGTATTAAGACATATTTTTAATTATTTATTCAATTTGTGGGTTTAAATGAAAATTCATACATTTATCTTTAGATTTTGTAATTTCATTTTTTGAAGGGTTGTTTAATTATAAGTTCTATTTCTAAAATTGATTCTAATAAAAAATTGAGTCAATACTACACTTAAGTAATTATATTTTACTATATTTAGGTCATGACTAAAAAAATGGAAATGTATTGATTGACCTTGAGGCTTGACTGGCCATGCCTAACAATTGATAGTGCGACTGGACAAATAATTGTGCTGAAAAATTCTTAAAAATAATGAGTCCATGTCACGTTTATTCAAATCTATTGTTAGACTCTCAATTCACTACAATAATAGATTCTAAATAACTATGTCTTCATTGACCACATGTGGAAGTTTCCACATGTGATGAATCAACTTATCGAGATATAAATTTGGTAATGGGATGAAGTGACCACAGGTTAATACCAACCAAATTCAAGATTCAAAGATACCATAAGGGAATCACAATCAACCATGTAAGGGTTAAAAATAAGAATATATCTGACAAGACACAAAGGTTGAATATATCACACATTCATGATGAATCAATCAAAGTAGGAAGCTCATATCAACTATACATTCAATCAATGATAATTGAGGATCTACCAAAAATAATCAAATCTATTAAAAAGGTCTAATAAACCAACAATGAAGATCAAATAATAGATTTTTTCTATCAAATATTCATTTCAATCATCTACACAACTTGTAGTTCCCATATATTAACCACACATGTAAACCAAGCGACTATTAATTTCTTTCAAGTGGTTAATACACGACTTGAAATTTGGGTGACCATAGGGATTAAAATCCAAAATTCCAATATTGGAATTTTAAAAATTAATATCAAATTAAAACACAATTCTAATAGTCTTATAAAATGAGTAAAATTTCTCAAACACACACATGTAATCCATCCATAAAATTGAGAGATCATGTGAAGGATGAAGAATATGGAATGATCGAGAATATTCCAAGATAAATAATCAAACCCCTAGAAATATAAACATGGTGGAAATCAAAGAAGATTTTTTTTACAAACTTTTTGGAATTTATCAAAGGAATAATAGGACCATGTCATACACATGGAGTGTAGAGATACTGAATAGGGCATGAGGATTCTACTCGTGGTATAAAAGGGTGAATGTTCACTCTAAGTAATGGGGTATATCGTGACTACTCGATCATGATGACATACTATTGTTTCTTTTTTATTTTATATCTTTATAAACCTTTATAGTGATGGAGCACTAATACATTAGTGGATGGGCTAAGGATATTCCCATTACATATTTTTAACGAATTCAGTTTCAAATTGATAAAAATCATTTTTATCTCTTTGGAATTATAAGATTATTTATATGTTAATATATTTTCTCATTTCTAGGAATTGTTTATTCTCATTCCCCTCTTTACTAGTTTGTACACATAGGTAACCTAGAAATACTCCACTAATGATGATTGTGAAGTAATGGGTTGATTCATGAGTGATTGGAGATATCCAAACACTAGGATAGTTGAAGGTAGTGGGTGTAGTTATTATTTCTTCCTTATGCATGAAATAAAACAACTTGAAGAGTGTAATTAGTGATTTATCACTTTATTGGATAGAAAATAAAATAGTAAAAAATTAATAATAATTTAATGGGTGAGTGAGAGTATATCTATGGTTAGGCCACTATTTTTAATACTAAATCCAAAAAATAATCCAATTTCATATTCTATACAAATAAATCAAAATTTTCACAGAAACCAAACCCCTAAAAATGAGAAGATCACACTTATAACACTCTATTCTCCAAAGAAAATACAAGATCCAAAACTACTTCATTAAACATGGTTTCATAAATTTTTTTGATAAGAAGCATGTGAAAAGATTATCATCACTCACCATCTCAAGTGAGGTATGAATGTGGGTAACTAACTTACATGACTGGTCAACAAATGAGTGATCATTTCAAGAAATAAGTATAACCCTTGGGGATCTAAATTAATAAATGTATACACAATTAGTGGGTTTATATTCTTGAATATTATATATAGAAAAAGATACCATATAGGTGATAATCGGTCAATTTATGAAAGTTGATCAAATATTATCAATCTAGGAGAAACATATGGTAAATTATTTGGGGAATATATATATGTGTGTGAAATATAGTTATCATTTATATATAACAAGTAATTATGGTATATGATTGAGATTTTAGATCTACTTTTCCTTACATGAAGTTATTTTAACATGATATGGGTATGGAAGGGAAGTTGAGAACTTCCTATCGTTGATAAATTAACTGAAAATCATGGTGAATTATTTGGATTTTATAAGATGAGTTTCAATATTTTACTCTTGAATTTGGAGATTAATGAGAATAAAATATTTATTTTATAGAAATTTATTATAAAAATATCTACCAAACATCAATTAAAATGGGAATGTTTGAAGTTTTATATGTTAAAGCATACATATCACCTTTATACTAGATGGTTTTTTCTGAGATATTTCTGATTGGGCCATGAATTCTATAATATATGGTTGATTGTATTAATTTTATCAATAAGTATTTCAATATGAGTCAAAGAATGAAAAAGTCATGTAATCATGGGAGACATCAATCACTGAAATTCAATGTGGGTGATTATGTGCTTCATTTGGTTTATCTTTAATTGAGACATTTTATGTTATAAAAGTTGGGAAAGTTACAACCACATTCTTTCAGTCCTTTGAGGTTATAAAAGTAATTGTAAAGGTTTTATGTCATTTTTATTTACTATAATAGATCATATGTAACTTTCCCAAAACTAAAATATTTATAGAAAATATTTTATTACATACATTCCCACAACCTTTTAGGATTAGAGTTTTAGAGAATTGGGACATATCATTAACTAATATAACCCATGTATTTAAATTGGATATTTTCCCCCACTACATTGGGAACTAGTTAATCTATAAAAAAACTTAATTATCTCCTATAAATTTTCCATGCAAGATACTCTTCTAGAAATATCAAAAGTATTACTTTCTTTTATAAATTAGGGAAATGAAAATATAATAAGGGTTAGATAAAATGATCATTAAGGGAAATAATATACTAAAATATATCATAATAAAAAAGTCATGAATAATATGGTAGGAAATAAATGATAATAAAATAATGTAATAAAACTAATAACCTAAATAGGAAACAAATCAACAGTAAAGAATATAAGTAAATATATGGAAATCAATAACTGAATTTGCGGTGACAAAGTGAATATTTTCAATCATAGTAAATATATCATCAAGGCATTGTTCTAAGACATCACATTTAAATAGGTAATACATATGATAAATACCCAAACTAGTTTCTCTCATAAGACATATCAATGTATAGAAGGAAATTTTAAGGATCCATTGTCACTAATTAAGTCCAGTGCATTCATTATATGAAGGAATGAATAAAATGTAAAATGTATTACAAACATGACTTATTAATCCATAAACATACATATTGAAATGAAAATTACAAATATTTTCATTATTTCACCAATAAATAAATGGAATATATTTCCACATAACCATCCCCCAAACTAACATTATATAGAGTAATAGGTATACTGCTAAGTCAATAATTTCTGTAATCAATAAACTGAATAATGTGATTATAATCCATATCGATAAATTATTTTTATTTTATTTTTAATGAATATATCAAGTGTAAAATAATAAATTTTAAGTATATTAATATAGATCACAACACCTTCCTAATAATAACACCTCAAATGACATCACGTTAGAATGGAAGAAGAACTAGATTGTTTGATACCACAAATTTAATATCCCAATAGAAAGTAGTGTAAGGGTATTTAGAATAAAATATATTAAACATAACACCCAAGGAGGTAAAAATCTATTAACATAAACAAGAAAATGGTTGATAAATTATAAAAGTTCATTTATAAAACATTTTTAACTATGTCTTAAAAAGAAGAAGTTACGAGTCACTTTCAAAAGTTATTTTCAAAGTGGTGAAGTAAAATCTTTTGAAATAATTTAGTTTTAAAAAGAAATTTCAATTGTGGATCTTTGAAAAAGACATAAATACTATCTCAATAAAATGTGTAGTGGAAGATAAATCAAAGGAACATGGAAGGAAATCTGTTTAAATATATTAAAATGTATTTACTGAAATCCAACATTGTAAAATAGGTAATAAAAACCAATTTTGAAAATAGGAAAGGTGAAATGTAAATATCATAAAAGATAACGCATAATTTGGTATCCAAATTTAAGAATAAAATTTATAGGAATAGAAAACATTGATATAGAAGATAAAGAGAATACTCAGGAAGGATGGGAATTATCCTTTACAATGTTATACTTTTATGATAAAGAAATTTATCATAGAATGAGATGTGAATTAAAAATTAAAGTTTCTCTAGAAAGGAATATAAAATAAAATATAATACAATTTTTTGTTTGAAGAACCAAATAATTTAATAAATAAGTTTCAGAATAAATATCATAACTCAAATAATGAAGTTTTGAGCCATCAATATTCTTGACGGCTAAGGAAATATTTTAATAAAACCCCTTTAAAAGAGTGGGATTTAAATTGAACTTAAAATAACATGAATAAAGTCAATTCATGATACTATATATCTTATAATAGGTATATACACTATTTAAATGAAATTATGTGCATAAAAAACATGTCTTGCTGAAAGGAAATTGAGATGAAACACCATTATGAATATCAAAATATTTGAAGTAACAATCCTTCTAAAAAAGATTTTATGAGAGTAAATTGTGAATACATAGAAAATAAATTGGAAATAAATTATTATAAAATCATAGTATAATATAACTAAAATTATATAAATCAGTTTCTAGAAATAATCATTAGAACTCAAATAAAGTAAATTGAGTTGTGAAAAAACATTAAAACTTTTGCATCTCTTGAATAAAAATAGCATCACAGGAGAGAATAGGAAATGTATTTTTAAAGAACATGAATTTTGAAAAAATTTTGTGATATTATAAATTCATATAGAATAATTTCTATCACATAAAAAAATGGTGAATATGCATTATAAATCAATGGAGAAAAATTGAGATGAAAAACCCTTACCTTAGGTACTGATTCGCTCTATGTATGTGCCTAACTTCCAAAATAATAGAATTAATTTTAACAAATAATTTATTAGGAAATATTTTCATTTATATTTCAATAGATGTGTTTAATTTATAATCATATATTATTTATTGTCTATAAAGATTTTTCTTAATACAGTTACTTAAGGTTTTTTAGGTCAATTTATCCATAACTCTTTGTGTATGTTGACCATGACCAAAGGTGTTGTAAAGTAGATTCAAAAGCACAATATTTATAGAGTTTTATGTATTTTATTATCACATTATCACAAAAATTTTATAATTCCATATTTTTTCTGAAAAAGATTCAAATTAATATAGGTTTTTTGATATGTTCATTTTTTTACGGTTGAGTTTACTATGACCATTAATTGTTAATTACACTTATAGAACATACAATATTATCTTTATGGAATATTATTAGTATCATAAATATTATTTTTATACATTAAATACATTTTTAAATTCAACCATGTTTGGAGGTAATGGAAAATAAAATATATCATTTTGTGGAGCTGGTTATCCACATATACACACTGTAATACCCCAACCCTGATCACAAGGTCCGAGCCGAAATACCACATGACCCCATTTGTTCCTCCCCATATGAAAGAGGTTAACAACTAGTGGAAAGGTCATGATTGGTGTTGTGGGCAGACAATTATACTGGTAATAATAGGGGTATATCATAAATGTAGTAAAATATAAATAAACAACCGCAGACATGCATAACGGAAACTATAGTAATAATTTCATATAAAAAAATTATATATAATTCATACATGATTAAAAAATGGTCACCTAATATAGTAGGTAAAAAAAGTATGAATATCATAGAAAATAAACTAAGACATTGTTGCAATAGTTCAGAGTTCATCCTGACTTCACCCCTATCCTCCAATCTCTACCTCCTCAGCTACCCTATGCAGGGCCTCTACACTTAGTTGGAATCCTGACCATGAAAATAGAATAGACAATGAGATTAACATTAGGGGTGTGACTATAAACCTGGTATGAAAACACCAATGCATCCTTAACATAATTTTAGTAATATATAAAAGTGTATTCCATGAAAATAAAGTAAATTCCAAAATGTCTAATCATGTATTGAACCATAATTTGGTTACCAAGAAATCATAAACCCCAACTTTTCCTACTTCAAAACCATGCAATAAAGAAGGTCAAAATAAATTTCTTCATGACATAGATCATGCCAAGTGATCCACATATTAGCTCAGAAAATTCATACAGTTGTCTTATATCCATGTTTTTCCTTTAAGGAATAATTCTCAGGCTTGTCATTAAGGTAATGTCATAATGTCCATAAGATAACTCAACTAACGAATTTGGGTAAAGCCACATTCACACATATCATCCCAATATCTATCTCTAGGAAAATATATATCCATAAATATCAAATAGATATCTAATTATGGGGTAATACACATTATTATAATTCATTTTTGAATGTGAAATCACAACCTTCCAAAAAAATAACGAAAATCCCCCTTTAAGAGGGTAATTAGTCTATTTTGACAAACCTGGTACCATGAAACAAAACATAGAGAAACTAAACATGAATTCACACCAATACATAATAAAGCAAGTAATAATAACATCATATCATATAAGGGTCCCACAAGCTCCACATACACCCATATACATATCACATCAATAAAGGGTATCATGGAGCACACACACAACTACATGTGAATCATATCAAGAAATGGTTTCATGGGGCACAAAAATGAAAAATCATGTCCTAGCATATATTTAATATATTAAGACCTTCACATGGTACAGACTTCCTACCACAAGTGTGTCGATTTCAATTTCCAAGAGCAATCACTAAACCATACATGTTCACTAAATATACCAAGAACCAATCCCAATTTATCAAAAATAGTATTATATAATCAAGATTCAGGGAGGTAAATGTAACATAGTCTTTGAGGTGAATCAACTGACACAATGAGATCCACTGCCAATGGTAGATCTAGTTCTATTCAAGGGAGGTATGTAAATTCTCTAAATATAAAATATATCCATCAATAAACCCATAATTATATATTATATCATGATGGGATCCATTGATCTATCCAATATACCAAATATCTATGATTCATCTTAAGAAAAGGATAAGATTTAGGATATATTAGATGAAACTAACCATTTATGCGCCAACTGATCGGTCCAAACTTGAAATGCTAATGATAGGAGAGGACAATAACCAAACTCGCCTTAGAGGAGCCCTTTTTTTGTTTTTTTATTGATTTAATTAGGATCAATTCAATCATTAGAGATATAAAAATAGATTTATGTGTGAAATAATGGGGTCAACCTCGATAAAAATCCCAACTAGGTTGGTCGGCAAGCTGGTAGGCCTCGCTGAATGGCCAATGGATGGCCCCCTCCTAGTTGGTACCTTCAAGAAGATCCTAGGTGTATTTTATCTTCCACTAGTTTTCTGGTGACTTCCCACTGGCTAGTTTATGGTGTCTACATAGGTCTAGAGTTTCTGGATATGCCACTGGCTATCTAGTGGTTCTTTACCAACTAGTTAGTGGCCCTCTATCAGTTTTTATGATGTTGGTCAAGCCCTATTCTTCCTATAATAAGCAACCAATCTATAAACCTCTAATAAATCATAAAAAAATAGACAAAAACATTCAATATATGTAAAAACAAGTGTAAATCATACCTTAAAATTTTAATACATTGAAAATCTCCCCCCTATAATGACTTTTTGTCCATAAAAAGTGTCCTAGAAGATGATAAAATCATACCCTCTAAGGGATCATTATCCTTGATAAGTATCTTCAGAGGTATTTATTTAATGACTCATTATCTTAGACCAAAAAAACAACACCCAATATAGAGTTACCTTCTAGATAGGTCCATGAATCCACAAACCTTTCTTCGATTTGAATAAAAACATTTGATAGATGACCCTAAAAAGAAACAAATTACCCCAACATGTATTTTCTTCTAATGATCCATATACTAGTTCCCACTTACTCATGTTATCCATGGTACTGACATTATTTCTTTCCCAAGTGTCAATTATCCTGTGAAACTTATGTTTTGTCTAATAATACATCCCATGAATCAATATGCAATCCATACTATCTCCCAGCATCAAACTCTCTAAATAACCCAAGAATCACTCCATAGGTTAGCATCACCAGTTCATTCTTATCTGCCTCTGACCAATACCCTCACATAGTATCTAATCTCTACCAATACAACTTAGTTTCTTGCGCACACATACAAAACCAACTTTCTATACCCATGTGTTGTGTTCACTTACATTCTGCTTCTGACGTAGATTAATAAAACCCAACACTACTATAACACAACCACATACACATCTTATTGTATGTAAAATTATGAAACTTATAATAATTTTCAATAACTCTCAAACAAGATCACAAAACCAATCCCAAAGGATAAACATGAGGACCCTATTCACTCACCTATACATGTCTCTTGTACTTTGAACTACCATACCCTCACATAGTCTTGTTAGAGATGAATGAAAATTCAGGCATGTCATGAAACACCACTAAGTATTTCTCAATTTTTAAACCACCACATTGAGATCAAAACATTAATAGATCCCTAAACTCATCACTCAACTCCACATTTCCCAAAACTGAATGTTTTCAAAATCATTCCTTAGATTCTTTTACCATCTATCACACTTAAAACACCATCACACAAAGGTCACTCTCCACTACCTCACTGGGATTTTTCCTCAGGAATTAGTCATACCCCAATGCCTAGGTCTCATTCTTTAACCATATTAGCTTACATTGTGGTTTCATTTGAATTGTTTTTAAAACTTATCCTCTACCCATAATCCACTAGACTCATTGATCTCTTCCAACAACATTGTTAGACAATCAACTATAGTATTTCTCTAAAATGACCAAAACTCCATTTCATGTTTAAACCAATATCAACACCATACTCTTATCTTACCTATTCTCCATTTTTTTTAAAGGTTCGCCATCTATGATTCTACTTATTGATATGAATTTTTTTGCAATGTTTCAAAATTTCAACCATAATAATCTCTTTTTTTATTCTACAAGGGTTCACCTCACAAAATATTTCTTTGGAAACCTTGAAACCTATTTCCAAGGTGATAAATTATGAATCTTATGACACTAACATATTAACATCCCACACTTTCTCTGGTCATTCCTCGATCATTATGGTCATCCAATAACCCATAACAATTCCTAATTCATGACAAAATCCATCCATAAATCCAAACCAAACCACCACAAAAGTCTCAAACTATTAACCCACACATATAAAGGACTCACAATGCTATAACATTTTACACATGTAAAGGTACCAATATTCGTTATCATTATTCAAGATTACCACTATCGAGGCCTTCTCGTTAACCCATTTTCAACCATGTTAATTTATCCAAATGAAGGTATTATACTTATAGAAGATATTTTCGTAGTTCTAAGAAAACAAAATGGTATTCCATCACATTCCTATGAAACGCACATCAAGAAGAGCTCTAGAGAAGGTGAGACAAGAGAGGTATGAGATCTCCAACTCTTTGTTCACCACTAATATTAGAGAGTATGTGCTAGATGGGCCACATGTTGTCAACATTATTGGATACATTGGGCGTTTAGAAGTCTTAGGGATTAAATTCCTGGATGAGATGCATACATATCTCATAAAATCATCACTACCCAAGTCCTTATCTAGTTTTATTGTGAATGAGAATATGATAAATAATGAGAAGATTCTATTGTAACTTCTTAATTTAATTCCCCAAGTGGATAAGGACATGGGGAGTAAGAAACCCATAGTACTTATGGTGAATATGAAGAGTAAGGATAAGGAAAAGGGGCCTAAGAATTATAAATATTCTAAATCATTTGAGCACTATCCAACTAAGAAGAATAAGATCCAAAAGCAGGTCAAGGAAAATGAGGCAGTATGCTTTGCATGTGGAAAGTCAGGACATTGGAAGAGGAGTTTCACCCAAAGTCAAGGGGAATCAAAAGGTGAATTATTTATCGAGTGAAATCTTTCCATTTATACACATTGGGTATTAAATGAAGCTCTTGGTTCTCACATCTGTATTCAAATGCAGGAACCAAGTAGATTCTAAAAAATTGAAAATGATAGGTGGATCTGTGAGCTACCAATGTTGAAAGTCCAGATACTCTTTCCATTTGTGTCTACCACCTCATATTTTCAATGGGAATGATTTTGGTTTTAAATGGATGTTATTATGTACCTAGTGTTACAAAAAACATAATTTATGTATTAAGTTTGGATATAGATGGATTTATTTTCAAATTTAGAAATAAAATTTGTTTCTTTTATAAGGAAAACATATGTTATGGTATGGAACATTTAAATAACAGTCTATATGTTTTAAATTTAAAAAAATGTTGGTAATAAATAAAAAATCAAGTTCACATGACTCATTTAACACCCAGTTGTGGCACCACCATCTTGGTCATGTAAATGAGAATTGCATGAAAAGGCTTTATCAAGATGTTTATTTAGACTCTTCTAAGATAAAACCACTTGATAGATGTCACACTTGTTTACAAGGGAAAATGACCAAATCGTTATTTGGTGGATATGGTGAAAGGGTCACATAGCTTCTTGGATTGGTAAACACTGATGTGTGTAGACCATTTACTGTAGAAGCTAGAGGAGGATATTCTTACTTTATAACTTTTACTGATGACTTGAGTATATATGAATATATTTACATGATGAGGTATAAGTCCAAGTACAATGAGAAATTCAAGGAATTAAATAATGAAGTAGAGAATCATCTTGGTAAGAAGATAAAGAAGCTTCAATCGGATTGAGGTGGTGAATATCTTAATCAATAGTTCGTCGACTTTCCGTAGAAGTTTAGGATTATATTTCAACTTAATTCACATTATACACCACAGTGGAATGGTGTTAGGGAAAGGAGGAACCGCACCTTGTTAGACATGGTAAGGTCGATGATGAGTCGTAAAAATATTACATTATCCTTTTTTATATATGCATTAAAAACTATATCATACACATTAAGCTAAGTACCCACTAAAATGTAAAATGAAATTCCCATCAAGATATGGAGTGTAAAGAAACATGTTTGGTCACATATATGTGTATGGGGTTTCAAGGGATTTGTTAAGGCCTTACCATGCAACAAACTAGCACCCCAATTAATGAAGTGTATCTTTATAGGGTATCCTAAGTAAACAAAGAGATACAACCTATAAAAACCCTCATTCAAGAAAGTAAATGTCACCAGAAAAAGCCTTTTTATTGAATGGGAGAACATCCTCAAAAAGGATAGTGGGAGCAAGATTGACTTCAATGAAGTTGATGCTCAAGATACATAGGAGTTGGTACAGGAACAAGTTCCACAAGTCCCCATAGAAGAAGTAGTTCCTGAAACACAAGTACTATGTCGAAGCTCAAGAGAGTTAAGGGAACCAGTGATATATGGTTTTCTAATCACTAAGGATGGTGACTCGTTATTTTTGGACAATGATGAACCTCTCTAATACAAGGAGGTAGTATATAGATAAAAAGATGCAATATGTCTAGAGGCTATGAATTTTGACATGGATTCTATGTATGAGAACCAATTTTGGGTTTTGTTTGATGTACTAGTTGATGTAAATCATGTTGGGTTTAAATGGGTATTCAAAAGGAAACTAGACATGGAAGGTAAAGTAAGTACCTATAAAGAAAGTATAGTGGCTAAAGATTTTAAACAGCATTAATTAATTGACTGTGATGAAACCTTTTCCCCGTTTTACATGTTTAAATCTATAAGAATCATACATTCCATAGAAACATACCATGGCTATGAGATTTGGAATATAGATGTCAAAATTTCATTCCTTAATGGGAACCTTTAGGAAGATGTCTATATAACACAACCAGAAGTGTTTGTGACACTGGGTGATGCCAAAAGGGTTTTTATGTTATAGAGGTTCATTTATAGATTGAAGAAAGAATCCATGTCATGTAATATTTCATTCTATGAAGCCATAAAAGAATTTGGTTTCATTAAGAACAAATGTGAGACATGTGTTTACAATAGGTTTAATGGGAATGGGGTCATTATCCCAGTAGTATATGTTGATGAAATATTACTTATTGGAAATTACATACTATTCTTACAGTTAGTTAAATATTGGTTGAGAAAATGATTCTCCATGAAGGACTAAGGAAAAGCAGCCTACATTATAGGGATCAAGATCATTCATGGTAGATTCAAGAGGCTTATTGGACTAAGTCAAAGTACATATATTGACGAGATACTAAAGAGATTTAGTATGTAATAATCCAATAGGGGATTGGTTCCAGTGTCATATGGCTTACTTATTTCTAAGAAAATATGTCCCCAGAAACAAAAGAGAAAGATAGAATGAGTAAGATCCCATAGGCTTCAGTGATAGGATCTATCATGTATGCCATGTTGTGTACTAGAATTGATGTTGCCTATTCACTGATCATGGTAGTAATATATCGATAAGATATAGGATAACAACATTGGAATTCTATTAAGAATATCTTTTAGTATCTGAGAAGAACTAAGGATATGTTCCTAGTGTATGGAGGAGATGATGAGCTTATCATAAGAGGGTATGCTAATGATGGTTTTCAGACCGATAAGAATGATCTGAAGTCAAAATCAGCATATTTTTTCTATATCAATAGAGGAGTTGTGATTTTTAAGAGTTAAACCCATTCAGTTATCACTGATTCAATAGTAGATTCCAATTATATAGTGTCTTCTGATACATCCAAGGATGTCATCTAGATTCATAAATTTCTCTAGGAGCTTGATGTGGTACCTAGTAGCAAAGGCCATATCACATTGTATTATGATAATACTACTGTGGTTGATCTTGTAAAAGATCCAAGGTCACATCAATAGAAAATAACATAATACATAAGTATCTCCTATTGAGGAATTTATATCAAATGGGTGAAGTTTTAGTTAGTATAGTATCCACATAAGATAAGGTGACATACCCCTTAACTAAAGGCCTATCTTAGCAGAATCATGAGTATCATGTGAGTGCTAGCGGACTGAAGGTCATTAGAAGTTGTCTCTAGTTCAAGTGGGATTATATTAGAGTTAGTTCCCAAGAAAAAACTTCTTTTATACTTTATGATAAACATGTATTCATTGGATGGATTTTAATAAACTCTTTTTCACATCATGATTTTTCTTCTGCGTGACATTATATGTGATAATGTCCTCAGAGTAGCTGTCGCAATAAAATGTCATTGTGGATCCCTAATATGATGAGAAACTTTAATTTACATACCACTATTCTTGAATATATGTTTTATATCTATATGATATCATTTTAAGGGACACAAATGATATAGGATATCACGGGTGGAGACTCATAGGACTTTGAGGAATCGTCTCATGGTGTACGCCCTTGGTATTGTCCAAGAGGACATTATGAGAACGAGAACCACCAGTAGGAAATACACATTTATAAGTGTCATTGGATGTTCCTATCTGTGTACATGTGTACTTTCCCTTAGACTTTAAGATTATTATCAATGGGTATTATGAATCACGCACTGAGATGTATTGTCGAAAACCATGACAACATATGTTCACAATGTGGTTTATGTTTGGTTCATCACAAGTAATATTGTATTAATAAATAATGTGAGAAATTATTTGTCCCTTATATTACATAATGGAAGTTGATATATCATTCCCTTTTATGAAAATGATATAGCCTAAATAAATCCATATCCATGGTGTTCTATAGGAAAGTTCAATTTCCAAGAAGTCAAAGAATAAGAAATTGATCACATGAGTTGATCGAACTTTCATGCAACCTGTTTGATGGGAGATATCAAGAAAAAAATGATTATATTACACTATAAGATTTTGTATGAGGTTACATGGCATTTCAGCATTAACTTCTTTTTATATGGGTGTCTTGGCGTATTGCTAGATGCAAACCTTGGACTTTAGTATACTCCATGTAATTCCACTGTGAAAGAGGCCTATAGGGTCACGCACTAAGTGTATCTAGTATATCAGTTAAATAATATATTATTTATTATCTAACAAGTTGAATAAATATTATTCTCGGTTGTAGTTTAATAATTATTCATGAATGCCTGATTGCATTTATTTCGAAACTAGTTATTTGAGAGAATATATTATGGGTGGAATAATTAATAAATATTTATTTTTTATTTAGTTAATATAATATTTAAATATTTATTGGTGAATAATTAAATGATATTTATTTATTAAATAAATATTCATTACTAAAGGTTCAATAAATATGGTGTAGGATTAGCGGACCGAGTTAAGGGTCCTGTGAGAAATAATAATATTGAATATTATTTGATTAAATAATATTTTTTATAACTCACAAGTTAAGTGCATGTTGGGAAATAATAATGTTGTTGTTATTATTTGATATGGGTTTTTCTCAGGGATTAATAAAATAATTAAGGTACTTGTGCAAATTATTTATTGTTACCCTAGTGAATTAAATACCCAGTTATATTATTCTCTTATTAGTCAAGTGCTAGCCAAGAAATTCTGATGGTGTTGTGCACTGCGAATTGGATAAAATATCTCAATCCAAGAGAATTCATCCCTTTGAAATAATGCTCTCAAGAACAAGAGAGATCCTCCTCCACCAGATCAAAGAGAACACTTTGTAAGTGGTTCTCACGGAGATCAAAAGCGAACATTGCAAGCGCATGTATCTTCCATGCTGGCACCCAGAGAATCCTTTGGTTGTGTACTGAGATATGTGGAACACGTGTGGATCACCACTAGAGGAGATCTACCCTTTATCTCTACAATGGAATGAAGGCACATTACAGATCTATGGTCGAACACATCAACGAAGAAAGAATCACCTTGGAGGTAATTCTTTAATTTAAATAAATTAATTATAAACAAAATATATTGATCATCTCTCTTGATTATAGGTTTTTATTCCTTTATCTAAATTTTTGATTCAATTATCTGGATATTGGTGGATATCGTCATATTGATTGTGGATTGTTCATTGAATATTTCAAAAAATAAAGTTGGGAACTATCTCTCCCGCACTTCAAATGTGCCCAAAACCTAAATTTTTTTGGATTATGTTATCTGTTAGAAGTTAATTTTAGTACTTTGAGCCTGAAAAATTCATCCAAAAAACTCATCATTTGGTGAAAAAGATATTATTGTGATGGAAATTGATTAAATGATGAAATCCTACATGGTAAGTAAGTATATTTCCTTATGATTTTAGTAAATATGGAAAAGGAATTTATTAACTCTAGATAAAAGGGTCTTGAAAAAAATCTTATCCTTTTATCTTCATTTCCAATGAATTAATGGTATTTTTCACACCTCTTTGTTTTATGGTTTTGTGGTCATTGACTTTCTCATGATCATTAAATTTCTTGTGATCAATGATCTCTATCATTCTCCATCATTATTTGGAAATTATGATTTTCTTCCATGTTTATATTTTCACATCCCTCTAATATTTTTGTATTCAGAAACTTAGTTTTTGGTTATTTCATATGACCTTCATATTTATCTTTCCCTCTTTTTAAGAGGAATATTCATTATCAATTTTTACAATGTGGGTTTCTAAAAAGGAATTTTCAAATTTAAAAACCCTTATTGTCAAGAAAATTTTCAAATTTCTAGGATTTAATTAATTAAATATGGAAGAATGTAATATCATTATATTTTAGAAGAAATACTATCTTAAAAGGCATACAAGATACGCAACACCGAGCTCAAACGAACCATAAAATATTTATGACTGTTATAACCTAGCTATGAAATTAGAGGGTATTGACAGTATTAAATACTTTATAAAATATATATAAAGGTCCTACTAAATATAAATGACCATCTGGGTTGATTAAAAACCTTAATGGAAATATAAGAATCTTTTTTTGGAGTGATAGCACTCTTAAAAAATGGTCATTGTTCCCTGGATTAATTATTGTAAGCCACTAGCCAGTGGTGGCCTGGGTATTGAAAATATTAATCTCTTTAATGATGCCCTTCAGCCTAGGATCATATGGAATCTTCTAAACAATAATTCCATGGAATTTAACTTTCTTAGACATAGATTTATGAACATGATAAAATAAGAAAAATTTTAGTGCATGGACTCCTCTATCTGGCCATATATTAATCACTCTTTAGTTAATATTATGTCTCATTCCAAATTGATAGTTAATAGAGAATCCTCTCTAAAGATTTGGGTGGATAACTAGAATTTTTTTCCACTCATTGACATGGTTGATCCTATTCTTTTGTTAGATGACATTAGTATCTCTATTAATGATTTTTTTCACACTCTATACTTGGATTTACCCAATGATATTAGCACCATTATTAATAATTATCCTTCAATTAATCCTAATGATTTCCTAGTTTGGGAACTGGCCAAAAATGGTATCTTGAACTCAAAACTTTTCTAAAATTATAATTTTATTAATGAAAATAAGGATTTTATTGGTTAAGTAACTTTGATAATCCTTGGGTTAGACCCTCCAGATTCACCCTTATTTGGAGAATATCCAACAATCATGTTCCCACTGATTGTTGCCTTCAATTATTTGGTATACAACTCCCCTCTAAATTCCATATCTGTAACCAAAACCTAGAGGATGTTTATCACCTATTCTTATCATTTTATACTACTTCTGCTACTTTGAAATATATGTTTGTCATTTTTTATCTTATATGGATAGTTTTATACTCTATTCGGCAACATCTTTAATGATGCACTAACATGGATGTTTCTCAACAAATTGGGAAGTTATTCATATATACTTTAGAAAAACTTATGAATGTCATATGGTATGATAGAAACATGATTTTTCATTATAATAAGACTTTAAATTTAAATTACTCATAGTTAAAGATTGTTACTACAATCAAAGAAGATGGTATGATCCAAACAAGTAACTTCTAGAACTCTATCAAAGATCATATGATTCTTTATAATCTTGGAATTCAACGAAGATAAAGTCATCCAAAAGGCTTGATGGAAGTTTTTTGGAAATATCTTTCCCCCAAAAAGATAAATATTAATGTGAACAGTGCCTCAAAAGGAAACTTGGGGCCTTCGGGTTTTGGTGTGGTGTGTAAAGATCACAATGGACAGTTCCTTGGATGCTATTATGGTACTTTTCGATATGCCTACTCTTTAGAATATCAGATGTATGGCATCATTATAGCAGTTTATCTTGTCAAACTCAGTGTTTAGAATAACATATGGATAGAAAGTGACTCCACCACCATTATACAAGCCCTCTGGAATTATGTCATGCACCTGGATTGGCCTCTCGCTACCAAATGGATGCATTGTCTTCAACACCTCTCAGAGTGCAGTCATATTATTACACATTATTATCATGAATCAAACACGTTAGTATAAGTTATTTCCAACAAAGGAGTTAACAATGGTGGCATGTGGTTGGATAACCTTCCAATGGATCTTACGCCTTTGAATGAAAAAGATTGTAAAAAAAATTCCACTTTTCATCTTCTGTAACTTTTCCTTAATAAATTTTTTCACTTTGGTATTTTGAACAAGGCATCACCATTTAAAAAAATACTTCAATTTGGTATTAAAACATTTGTATACTTAGAAAATAATTTTTTGAAAAAACCATTTTTCATCATGTTTTGTGGGTTTAATTTTATATTAAATTTTTCCTTCTATGTAAATTATATTTTGCAAAAATATTTTTATATTTTGAATTAGTAGTTTTAAATTTCGGTAAATATGATGCTTTTATATTTGAGTATTATTAATAGAAACCTTAGTAAATTTTATTATCATCATCAAGGGTAAATCAGGTGATTGAGGTTAAAAATAAAATGATAAGGACTAAAAAATGACCCTAAAACTTACCTTAATTTAATTTTATGAGTATACCTCATTCATAATCATATAAAAGTTAAATATATGTCCTTTTGTTTCATTCTCCCATTATTTTGACCATTATATTATTTTATATAAGGAAAATTAAAAAATATCATTCTATTTATTTTATTATATATATATATTTTTCCTAGGTATAAATATAGACTATATATTCACTTATAAATATCAATTATGAAGATAAAAAAAATTTCATCACAATAATTTATTTCCAATTTTTTATGATGAAATAATTACCTTAAATTCTTATGCAACACTAACACGGTGCTTATGCAAGAAATGAAAAAAATCAATAAAATGATTATAAAAACTATTAAAATAATATTATTTTAGGGTGTTATGGTGTCTTGAGAATTTTTTAGATAATTATAACAGATTTTGGTAGTTTTAATTAATTATATTCTAATTCCATTATTTTATTTTAGTTTAAAATGAAAATTAAATGAATAGTTTCATAATTGAAATTAATAATATTTTAAAATAAATGATATTTTATTAAATGATTAAAAGATATTAAAAATATTATCTTCAGCCAATTGAATGGGATATGGTATATGATATCAACCATGGTCTATTTATTTAACATCCTAACCCAGGTTCCACATAACGGTGCCCCAAACCGATTGGTCACATGACCTTAGATGCACCTCCCCATATGCCAGAGATTGTAAACTAGTAGTGAGGGTCCAATATATATCATGGGGAGACTATAAACTCTTTAACAATGAAGCACAATAGCATAAAATTAATGAAAAATGTCCAAATGATAATAATCAATAACCAAAATAATATTATAACCAATACATACCAGTATCACATGATGAACTAGAACAGAAAAATAGTATACAAACCAAAAATGATAGATATGACATACCATATATGTTTCGATAGTGAATATGTAAAACCCAAAATAAATACACCCTAGAAACCCCCCAAATAGGTCTTGACAACTTTTCTTGTTCCCCCATCTATGCTTCATCCCAACTCAACCATTTATTATAGGGGTCTTTCCCTTATCATATCCTGCAAACATGAAATCTATTTAGGTATTGATCAGGAAGCCCCAACTAGGGTGTGAGTACAATTTAGTAAGCCACCACCAATAGTTTGTAAAACAATATCCATTCTATAACTGTGTATGTAGTTTTATAAATAATGAAGTAAAATAAATCAGGTAAACAGTTTCCACAATTCATTATTATTTAATTAACCACATAATTACCCGTGTTCACAATGACACCCCAACCATTAACACTTTCATTGGATCATGTCAGAGTTTGAACCATCCCCAAGGGATATCACATTTCATTAAATTATGGGTCTTCATTAATCAATTCACTCTACTCTTATATCATGGCTACTTAGAACCCTAGTCCAAGGACAATATCATGGGCCCAAAATATCATGTATAGAACCCCATGGGTATTTAGAGCATCATCCCTTGTCCCATACTCATTATCACATAAGGGTATTTGAAGCATTATTTTATTTCCCACACTCAATATCACATATGGTTAATTGGAGCATCAATCCCTGTCCCACACTCATCATCACATGTGGCTATTTGAAGCATTAGTTCTTATCCCACACTCATTATCACATATATCACAATATATAAACCAAGTTTAAACATCATTAACCTTCTTATAAAACATTATCATCATGGTTTACCATTTCTATTATCAATTTAATCATGAATATTTATTGTAATCACAAGGAATAATATGAACAATTATACATCAAACCATTTATCAACATTTTATCATATAATCCATTAACCCTTCAAGGTGAAGCCAAAATTATCTATAATTTCAATTATCAATCAATCCCATACCCATAACTTAACCAATATCATAAAAATTATTTTTACCGATTTCATAATTACTTTTTCTACAAATTCTATAAACCCATTATTTAATAAACCAATTAATTAATTAATTAAAGATGCAATTTCCATATGTGGAAATTGAAATTCCACAACTACATACACATAATTATAATTCAAGACTATGTGAATTTACATTTATATCACCTACCTCAAGGTCATTGATGGACGTTTTCTAAATCAAAAATCCCCAAATTGAAGCAGAATGATTAAAATCACAAGGGCACATAAGATCTAGGACCAAAACCTAAGATCAAAATCAAACAAAACACAACCATCAAAACTTAGATCTAAACCCAACACGAATAGAGTAAAAATCATTCCTATTCATTTGGAAATATGTATGAGAGAGAGAGAGGTAATCAAACAAGGAAGAAAACCCTTACCAACGAGAAGATTATTCTTTGATTGGATCTTCGATTCATCAAGAATAGGGTTTGAGGAAGCATGGAATCCACCTAGGAGATTCCAAAATAATAGTAATTTTGTTTTGAAAAAATAGGGAATTTAGGGAAAATAACTGAAGGGTTTTGGAATTTAAAATAAAATTTTCATATAAATAAAACATGTATGAACAGTTTCTTGGGTAGGGGCATATGGTTTTCCAAACTGTACGCCTTATCCATGAGACTCACATTAGGGGTAGATGTTTTTTACTAAGAGGGAATATAGTTTGACAAACCATGTGCCAACTATGTAATTCTTCTTTGTTCGGGAATGCATAGTTTACTGTGGGTTGGAGCATGGTTTGGGAAAACCATGAACCAACTATTTACTGCCCCTTTTTCTTCCAAAATCCTCAAGTTTCACCCAGAATAACCCTGAAGAAAAACCCACCCAAGGTATAACAAAAACAAGAAAAAAAGAGTACCTGAAAATGAGCATGAGACATCTTCAAAAAGCTCGGGATCTTAAAATCTCCCCACCTTATAACAACTCATCCTTGACCTGTACTCCTAATAATCTCTAGGATTATGACATAAAAATTTCAGGCCACTGATCCCACATATCTACTTATCTCTCCCAAATTTCCTCCTGAACATGACCATGTTTCCACAATACCTAAACTATTAGAACGGTCTTTCCCAACAACACTTTCTCACTACAATCCATAACACAAATCGGATTCTCCTCAAAGGACATATTAGTATCAAGCTCAACATCATCAACATAAATCATATGATAAGGGTTGGGGTGATACCACTAAAGTTATGAAACATGAAAAATTTCATGCATAGCATTATACCTCTCTGGAAGAGATAATCGATACACCACTAGTATGATTCTCTCTACAATCTAAAAAGTTCCGACAAACCTATGCACCATCTTTACATGCCTACGAATCCTATAGTGACCCAATTTTAGCCACACCTGAAGGAACACATGATCACCCACTACTAACTCAAGGGTTCGTTGACATCAATCAGTATATGACTTCTATATACTATGATCTATAGTCATAGATTTCCAAATCAACTAAACCTTCTCTAATGTATCCTTCATGAGACTTGGTTCGAACAACTCTGACCCGCCTACCTCTATTCAGTACAGAGGGGATCCTATTAGATTACCATAAATAGCCTTATATTTTGCCATATAAATAATTTTTTGACAATTGTAGTCATAAGATAACTCAACAAGTGTTAGGTGCCTCTCCCAAGACACAAAATTATTGGACACATTCCCATATAATATCCTACATAACATGTATAGTACGTTTTGATAGCCCATCTATCTTTGGGTGAAAAGATATTCTAAAAAATACCTGTGTGAACAGTGCCTTATGTAATCCCTACTAAAAGAGTGAAGTGAAACATGAGTCACGGTCTGAAAGTATACTCCACAAAACCCCATGCAGATATACTATCTCTTTAAAATAAAAGTCTCCCAACTGATCCACTAAGAAAGTCTCCCAAATGGGTAAGAAATGATCTAATTTCATCAATCAGTCCACAATCATCCAAATAGAATCATTTTACCAAGGTGTACTCAGGAGACCCACTATGAATTCCATAGTAACTTATTCCCAATTCCAATTCAAAAGGGGCAATGGATTTATTAAACCACCAGGTTATTGATGTTCATACTTCACTAGTTGATAGGTGTAGCATCATATCATGAACCCTGTAATTTACTTCTTCATGTCTAGCCACAAGTACTTTTGATATAGGTCATGTCACATTTTGGTCAATTCGAGATACACATCCCACTTTGAGGTATGAAACAGATCCATCATCTCCTATCACATAAAGAGAGGAATAATAACATGATTCCACACATAGATGATCTCATCCTAATCTATGGTCAAATCAAAAGGTGTATTCCCAAATTCTAGGATTTCCCTTAAGTCCAAACACTCCAGATCCTCATAATTCCTCTCCCTAATATGGCTCAAATTTTTTTACTCAAATGATATTGATATAAGGGTCATTTTTACTTGGACGTCCTATACCACAATATGCATTTCATCCAACAGGGTCATCATCTTCCACTCAAAACTAGACTCATGAACTACTTGAGTCTATGTATTCCTACTCAAAGTATCAGAAACATTGTTTCCCTTTCTAGGTGTATGTGATAAATAAAAATCAAATTATTTCATATAATCAACTCATCACTGCTTCTATAGATTCAAATATTATTTTGAAAAGATATACATAAATATTTTGTGATCAGTATACATAGTAAACTTTTCTCATAACAAATAATATCACCAACACTTTAAGGCATAAACCACTATATCTAAAAAAAGATTATTCATAGGGTAATTCCATTCTTGAGGCCTCAACTTTCATGACCCATATGCCATAAATCGATCACCTTCCATCAATATTGATTCAAGTCCTATCCCAGATGCATCGAGAAACACCGTATACTCCCCATTCAGCTCGTTTAGAATCAAAATTAGAGCGGTAGCCAAATGATTATTCAAATAATAGAAAGAATTATCACTTTATTCATACCCTTGAAACTTTATCCCCTTCTTTGTAAATCTTTAAAGTGGTGCTTCCAAGAAGGAAAATTCCTAGATGAGACTCCAATAATAACCCACTAACCAAGGAATCTTGGGATGTCAAAAACATTCTTGGGATAATCCCAAGAAACAACTACCTTCACCTTATTTGGCTCCACTGACACACCTTAATCTGAGATGATGTGACCTAATAAATGTAATTGGTCAATCTATAATTGAAACTTAGATAGCTTAGTGTATAGTTGATGCTCCCTTCGGGTACTAAGTACAATGTCAAGATGTTTGGCATGAACATCATGATTCTTAGAGTACACCAATATACCATCCACAAAAAAACCACTAACAAATCTAGGTAGGGGTATAATATTATATTCATCAAGGTTATAAACAATATTTGAGCATTCGTCAACCCGAATGGAATCATGAAAAACTGATAAAGGTCATACCTTCTTCTAAAAGAAATCTACAATATATAAGAAGTTTTAACTCTCAACTGATGATACCCCAATATCAATTTGATCTTGGAGAAGACACAAGATCCTCCCAACTGGTAAAAGAGATCATTGATATGTGGGAGAGAATACCGATTCTTTACTATTATCCAAGTCAACTTCTGTTAGTTGACACATAAATGCAAGGTCCCATCAGCCTTCTTATAAAAAAAGATTGGATAAACACAAGGTGACATACTTAAATAGAAAAATACCTTGTCTATAAATTATTATAGTTGAGTCTTGAGCTTTTGAATATCTGTTGTTTCTATTCTATAAGATGGAATAGAAACTAGCTTAGCTCTAGGAATGAGCTCAATTGTAAACTTTACATCTCTCTCATGTGGTAGCCATGATAAGTCCTCAAGAAACACATCTTGGAACTAGTCCAATATGGGTGGAAATACATCTTGATTCACACCCAAATCATCTATAAATAGAATTTAAACATGGGCGGTGATATCCATCTTTTTTAGTGAACTGGCCCTGCACGTACTACTTAAATATCTCATTATCCATGATGAACATAATTATAACCCTCACGAGATGTAAATGTCACTCTCCTATAGTAAAAATCTATATGGAATTGGTACACTACCAACCATTCCATACCCAAAATAAAGTCAAAGACTAACATATAAAGGATTTAAATTTCACATATAAAATGATACTCCCCAACCTCTAGAGAACACCCCTTGCATAAATAGATGTCTCTTGACAGTACTACCAATGGTGTATCGATCATTATAACCCTATTCAAAAACTCCACCATCAAACTCAAATAATTCACAAGTTTTGTAGATATAAAATAATGAGTGGATTATATATCAAATAAGGAACTAGAAATCATAAAAGATACAAGAATAATATCAGTAATTATTGATCTTCCAACCTCACTATCCACAATTGAAAGCTGAACAGCATGAAACTTTCCTTCCCCTCTTATTTGTGTCATGGTATTAGTCCCATGAGTTGTACCACTCTACTGATATGGGATATATTTCACAGAAGTACCACATCCACTGCCTCGACTTCCCAATCTAGTATAACTCTAACTGTCAGATAAATACGGGGTACAAAACCCCTTCATACACTCTAATTCTACATATCTCCTTCATAATTACCCACCTATTGTGGGTTCCTGTAGAATCATTGTAGATACCACATCCTACCATATTCTCGGAACTCTAACAATGGTCATGGAAACTATTTATGAAAGTGACATGGCCTACTGCATAAGTGGAATATCACTCGGATAGGTTCCTAAGTAACTGATCCTTCCCCATGGCCACTCTTCTAATTATCTCTCTGGTTGAAATTTTCAAAGCTACACTTCCTACTCTCAGAAGAAGTACCCCCTTGTTCATCTAGCAGAAACCAACTATCCTCCATGGGAATCCTCTTTCAAGTTCCTCTTAGATATGAGAGCCTGATTCACCACCTTAAAAAACTTATTTAACTGAAATATGTTAACCTATGACTTAATTTCACATTTAATCCCATCCTGAAATAATTTCACATTATCTTTTGAATCTACTTTAAAAATTTGGAAAAATATCTACAAATCAGAAAAGCATACATCATAATTCATTACGAACATACTCCCCTAGTTCATCCCCATGAACTCAGCTGCCCTCTCCTACTTGATAATATTAGTATAAAAGTGATCCAAGAACTTCTCCTGAAAGTCATTCCACTCCATATTTTCTAGTTGTCTATCATGAGTCTGTATGTCCCACCAACACTTTACTTGACCATGTAAAAAATAAGAAACTAGTTTGAAACTCTTCTCAGTAAGAGTCTTCAATTAGTCAAGAATCATCCAGATAGACTCAATCTAGAACTCAACTACCATAGCTTCACCCTCTCCAGTAAATTTCAAAGGGTGATGTAACTAGAAATCCCATTTCAAATCAGACATGTTAAGCACAACCAGCCCTGGGTATCTTTCCATAAACTTTATAAAGTGATAAATGTTCTCACGGAACATCTTTTCAACTTCCTCACCCATAACTATCAAATCTTTGAGTTCCACTACTAGAGTATCATTTCTAGCTATACCCTCTTGTCATCTTATCAATAAGAATCATCAGGGAGGCATGTCACTATAATACCAAACACATGTATTAGGACTCATGGAACATCATTAACACATTTATATAAGATATATTCACATAAATCCATAACAATTCATCCCCCAAACCCCACCACACAGTCAAAACTAAGGCATTGTCACTAACCTCAACCATCCCTCTCATGTCCCATGGTTCGCATGGGGTATAACATTTTAATAAGTCAATTTTCCCATTATACACCCATTTATCCATTTCAATTCACCAAATTTAGCTTAATTTTCAATTTTTAATCTCATATTAGGCACCTTTTTATTTAAATACACAAGAAAGAAAAGCATTTTCTTTTTAACAACTCACCCCAAAACCTGCTATTTTGTGTGTGACTAAAATGATGCATGTCACAATAATTCCTCACTGCCTATAATGATTCATGTATACTCATATATTGTTCTATATTAGTCCATGAAGAAAAATCTTAGAAAAAAATAACATCACATATCAATTGAATCATCCAAGGTGAAATAACATCCAACAGTGACAGTAAACATTAATAACAACAATCTTACCCTAAGTACTTGGGTTTTCCCCTGTATATGGGTAATATACTCCCATGAATGATCTCATAAACAAGTCCCGACTCATACTAATGTCCTATATACCTTTACCAAATAGTATGACAAAATAAAAGAAAGAAAAAAATGCCCTCTGATACCACTTTGTAACGTCCTAACCCAGGCGTCACATACTGGTTCCCTAAGCTGGTTAGTCACATGAGCTTAGGAGTGCACCCCGTATACTAGAGGCTACCGAATATCAGAGAGGGTCTAATATATATCATGGGGATACTATAACCTGTTTATAATATGAATAAAATAATAGAAAATAAATGAACAATAGCTAAATGGCAATAATCAATAAGTAGAATAATAGCATAACCAATACAGACCAGTGTCACGTGATGGACCAGAACAGAAAAAAAGTATCATAACCAAACGGTAGTATGTTTCAAGTTTCAATATAAAAACCCAAAATATAAACACCCAAAAAACTCCCCAAATGGTACCCTACATCATTTTTGGTTCCCTCATCCATGACCCATCCCAATTCAACCATCTATCATAGGGATCTTCCCTTATCTTGTTCTCCAAATATGAAATCTATTTTGGTACAGATCGGGTAGCCTAAGTATGGTGAGACTACAACTCATTAGGCCACCACAAATAGCTTCTAAAAAAATATCTATTTGATAACATTGTATACATATGTATAAATAATAAAGTACAATAAATCAAGTAAATAGTTTTCACAAGTCATTATTATTTAATTAACCACATAATTACCTAGGTTCATGATGAAATCCCAACCATAAATATCTAATTCATCCCATACCAGAGTCTAAACCATCTCCAAGGGATGTCACATATAATTACATCATGGGTTTTCATTAATCAATTCATTCCACTTTCATATCACGTCTACTTGGAACCCTAGTCCAATGACAATATCATGGGCCCAAAACCTCATATCTAGAACCCCATGGGTATTTGAAGCATCAATAATTTTCCCACACTCATCATCAAAAATGGGTATTTGGATAATGTCATGACCCGACCCTACCCGGGCTCGAGCCACAACTACCCCAAGCCCACCTCCATAGGCCAGGGGCTGTCGACCAGCATCGAAGGCTAAACAACTCGGGGAGGCCTTTGCCTAAGTACCTGTACACACACACGCAGCCCACTCAATGTAGAAGTGCAGAGTAAAAAAGAAAAGTAAAGTACCAACTTCTATAAATAAACCACAAAGTACGTCGACCTCTAAATAGTACAAAGCAAGTGCTTAAAGTAAACTGAAAAGAAAAGTGGTAAAACATGCGCCCAACCAGAAAAGTGCCATAACCTGGCAACAGGTGAACAAAAGCAAACACCTGGGAGATTCCCACACCTGGAACCCGACTACGACCACTGCACGCAGTCCAACTCCCAAACTCCTAAGCTCTACTGAGGTCACGACCAAACTGTCTGTCGTCTGCAAGGGCACACCAAGTGCGGGCAAAGCCCAAGCAAGGGTGAGTATAAAAATACTCAGTAGGATAACCCGAAGGATCGAGGTAGAAAAAAAGGAGGTACCAAAGGGATAGAAATAGATCGAATAGGGAAAATTAAAGGAGTACAACCGAGAGTGGAGTAGAGTAACAGTAGAGAATCCAGCTCAACCAAACAAGAGAAAGGTGGTAGACTCGTCCAGACACAAGGAGCTGGAAATGGTGAGAAGATGAACTTCTCATCGAGTCTTCTCTACATATAGCAGGAGATTATACTCATCCAACCATGATAAGCTAGACACAGAAAGCACGTGGCATACCTCGCGCGTCTTCGCCTCTCCTGGAGGGAGAGTAACTAAGCCCGAGAAGTGGGTACTAGAACAAGGTATATATATATATATATATATATATATGTTCTGTCAAGAAACCCGAACAAGATCATAAGGGGATATTTGTCCCGTATCTCAGCCCAAGAAAGTGAGTAGCCAACAGTCCCAGAAGTAAACACCATTGATTCCCAGCATCCTGCACATCTGCCCCAAACTGCAAGTCAAGGGGCTCTAATCACCGCACCTTGACACTATCCTCTTTGGGCGGCACTGACTCACCTACACGGTTTTAGGCCTCGTCGCAAGGATGCATCTCGGTGGGGAAAGCGCCTCTCGTACTTGAGAGTTATAAGGAACGTCAAACCACACCTCTTCACTGCCCCGTAGTCAAGAGGTCTCCTCAAAGTCGACAAGCAACCCCCTGCCCAGCCCTGATGGAGGGTAATCCCTAGAAGTTGACGGGTTCCCACTAAAGGGAGACCCGGAAAGAGTCGAAGGCTGCCACACTGTCCAGTCCCGTAAAAGGGTAATCCACTAGAGGGAGACCCGGATAAAGTCGTCGATGAGTCCCAATACCTAGTCCCGTAAAAGGGTACTCCACCGGAGGGAGGCTCAGAACCGTCATCGGGGACAGCTTCCCAGCCCAGTTGGAGGTAAACCCGGCATCGAGAACCACTTCCCAGCCCTTCTGGAGGTAAACCCGGAACCACTCTGGCCATACCTACTGGATGGTACTGCTCTGGTCATCCCTGTTGGATGGTAACCCACTGGTCATCCCTGCTGGATAGTAACCCACTGGCCATCCCTGCTGGATGGTACCGCACTGGTCATCCCTGCTGGATGGTACCTCACCGTTCATCCCTACTGGAAACAACCTCCTGGCCAGCCCTACTGGAAACAACCTCCTGGGTAGAGGATCGGTGCCCGCGTAATGTGTTGGTCACACCGAATCCACAAGAACTCTACGAGGGAACACAAAGAAACTCTGTCGGCCAAACCATCGAGAACAGAACAAGGGGAAAACCACTCAACCCTGCTGGTCGAAACCATCATGAACAGGAGCAGGGGGAAACCCACTCAACCCTGCTGGTCAAACAAATGAGAACAGAACCATGGGAAACTCAACCCTTCTAGTCAAACAAACGAGAACAGAACTAGGGGGAAACTCAAATATACTGGTCAAACAAACGAGAACAGGACCAGGGGGAAACTCAATACTGTTGGTCAAACAAATGAGAACAGAATAACCCTCTACATTATAAGAGGTCAAGGGTACGCAAAGCAGAACACGGCACGCACATCGGGCCCACACGACATGTGGCCCCAAGTCAACTCCAACCAAGCGTACAAATGTTCTCAGGTACAAACAAACACATGTACCTCCCAGAGTTCCCGTATACTCCCAGAGTATACCAAGTTTTCAACCCAAAGGCTATCATGCACACGGCACCCAACATCAACGCGAAGGGCATAAACGTAAAAACTCCAACTTGCCACCTCATCGGCCCAGGCACAGCCAACTACATCTCTTCAAGAATTACTTCACTCACACAGGAGTGCATGCGATCACACGCCAAGGTTCCGCTATAAGCACAGTAGGACGAACCACCACCGGAGCACCTTACTTGATTCCTCATTTAAATATATCTCGAAAGAGACTCTGCACATCCAAACAGATCATACCATTTTAATCCTCACGGAAAAACATGTGAGATAGACTATCTACTCGTCTCCAACGGATATCCGACGTAAAATTCATTCAACACTACTTTACGCCCGAACGGCGTCCCATGGTCCCAAGCCTCGACCTCGAAAACAGTCGGGTGCATCGCACCATTGTGATCTCCTCGGAAAGACACATCAATTTGACTGTTCACTTGATTGAAATAGATACCCAAAGAAAACGACGTATTTCTCTGCACCGCAAACGAGCGGTGCTTCGTTGGACACGCATCTCAGTCCCAAAGCGCAACGAATGGATCGAACCGTTGTGATCCTCTCGAAAAAGTACACAAGATGGACTATTCACTTGTCCAAAACGGACACCCGGTGATAAAGCTGGAAATCACCGCCAACTCCCAATACGGCCCTCATGGGACCTGCACCAACATGAGGAATTAAATCCAGAAGATTGTGCCAATGCAATTCCCTCAGAAAAACACCCAAAATAGACTGCTCGTATGCCCCGAACGGACGTCCGATGAAAAAGTTGCTCAACGCTACTCGCAGCTTAAAAGATGGGACGTGGGTCCCACATCTCAACTCCAGTTTCAACACCCGAAACCATACTGAAACACTTTGCCTCAGCACTAGGGTCCCAACACCGCTGCCGGTGCTCAAATCGGACATCGGATGCGTCCGCGCCGCTCAAAACACGAACCCCCGGAAAAAACGTCAATCCGCTTAAAGGCGTGACACGCCACCAAGGCCCTCATCTCAGGAATTAAAAATTCCCGAGGCTATCTCAAAACTTATGACTCGATCCAAGGATCGTGTCACTGCAGACGGCACATGAATCCGGCACCCGGTTTAGGAGTTATGCCAGCTTAAGCGTCATCGGACACAAGTTGGGGTGGATCGGACCGGTCCGGCCGGTCCACACCGCCTGGACCGGCCCAAGCCAGCTAGCTCGCGGCTCAGCCGCACAAGCCGCCATGGCCCGCGGTTCACCCGCGCGGACCGTGGTCCTCCAAACTGACTTTCCACGAGGCTGGTCGTTGTTCCACATGGAGACCCGCGTTCGGTAGGTCTCTGTCTCCCGAGCGGGGTCACGCACCGCGACCCTGCTCCTCCGCATCAACTGGCTGGCACAGCCGGCCATCCCTTCTGCTACGCGCCCCCAGCTCACCCGGAGGAGCCCCCTGTCCCGGGCTCACCGTCCGCAGCCACGCCCGCAGCACCGTGCCGCCGCCTGAGCCTAGGCCACTGCTGCCTGGGAGCCCCCGCGTGCCGCCGCCTGGAGCCACCGCGCGCCGCCGCCAACACCTGTCGGTCTCCGCGCTGAACCGCCGGAAAGTCCTGAGACCACCGAAAGAACACCCTGAAACCCACTGATCCTTGGCGGAAGTTTTCGAGCTCCTCAGAACTCGGATTTACAAACCGAAACTGGCGATGGACAGCTCAAAAAAAGTACTACGCATACATGGGATTTGTTCGAAGATCAAACAGCATTTAGACACTATAATTGGGTTTCAAAGAGGGGTTTGGGATTCAAAAACAGAAAACAATGATCGCCTACCTTATTAGGCATAGCCCGGAGCTTCGTCGTCGATCTGCACCCCGTCACTGTCGCTTCCACATTGATTAGGAGGGAGGAGGAGGTGGTGGAAGGATAGAGTAGGTTGAGGGTTAGGGGGTTTCACCCGGGGTGGAATGAGGATGGGGGGGAGGGACAGGAGTTTAAGTAATTAAACTCCTTAATTAAAAAAAAACTTGACCCTTGAAAACACCCGCGTCCAAAACCCCCAACGCGGTTAAAGTTAGGCCGCACCTAGGGTAAACACCACCTCTCAAGCACAACGGTGGTATCAGAATTTTAATCCAAGGCCCCATTCAAAAGTTATCAAATTTAACGTCCCAAGTTGCTAAATTGTGAAAATTCCCTCGGTGGAATTTTTCCATAGAAGGGTCGCGCCCGCGAAAATTACACTACTATAGGGTAAACGACACATTTTCGACTCAACGGTGCCTTCGGTTTTCCAAACTAATCTACCTTTTAAGAGATACTTGAGTCTAACCATTAAACGGATTATTTAATTAATTAATTTCTCTGTTTAATGTTCCGCTAATGGGATAGGGGTCCAAACGTCCCGCACTGACATGCTTTATGTCATTCCTAGGGTAAACACCCCATTTCAGACCCATTCGTACTTTCAGATTTTGGATCTGAATCACCGTTTAGGATTTATCTCATTTATTTGGCGTTCCCAGTGTGAACGCACTGAATATTTAATTCCGGCCACACCGGGGCTCGGAATTGTATGTCGTTTGATGGCGCTGCTCTGAAATAACATCAAGAATATTCCAAAGTCTTTCACAGAAAAAACCGGGTTCTTACAGATAATTATTCACTATCCCACACTCATTATCACATATGGTTATTTGGATCATTAGTCTTTATTCCACACTCATCATCACATATGGGTATTTGGAGCATCAGTCCCTATTACACACTCATTACCATATATATCACAATATATAAACTGAGTTTAAAAATCATTAACCTTCTTATAAAACATTGTTCTCATGTTTTACCATTTAAATTATCAATCGAATCATGTTTATTCACGGTAATAACATGGAATAATATGGAACAATTCACCATTAAATTGTTTATCAACATTTTACCGTATAATCCATTAACCCTTCAAGGTTAATCCAAGCATCCCTTTAATTTAAATTATAAATATATACTATAACCATAAATTAACCAATCTCATAAAAATGATTTTTATCAATTTTATAATCACTTCATTCCACCAATTCCATAAACCCATTAACGAATTAACCAATTAATTAATTCAATTTAGGATACAATTTCCATACATGGAAATTTAAATTACACAATTATGTACGCACAATTATAATTCAATACTATGTGAATTAAAATTTATACCACCTACCTCAAGGTTTTTGATGGAAATTCACCAAACTATAAGTCCCCAAATTGAAGTGGAATGATCAAAAACACTATGATGTGAAAGATCTAGGACCAAAACCTAATATCAGAATAGAATGGAACAAAACCATTAAAACTTGGATATAAACCCAACAATAATATAGGAAAACTCAATCCACTTCATTAGGAAAGAGATAAGGGAGATAATAAATAAAGTGGGGAATAAAACCCTTACCACCGGCAAGATGATCCTTTAATTAGATCTTTGATTCATCAAAAACGGGGTTCAAGGAGGCTTGGAATCCACCTAGGAGATTCCAAAATCATAGAAAATTGTGTTAGGATGAAATAGGTAATTTAGAGATAACAACCATGGAATTCAAGAATTTAAAATAAAAAATTTCATCGAAATAAAACCTTCATGCATGATTTCATGAGCAGGGGTGCACAGTTTTCTAAACTATGTGTCTTAACCGTACACCTCACCTTAGGGGTTCATGGTTTCTACTAAGAGATCCCACGGTTTTAAAAACCATACATAAAAAATTAAATTACCTTATGTTCAGGAATTCATTGTTTTCTAGGGGTAGGTTTATAGTTTGGAAAAATCGTGTGCCAACCATGCACTGCCACTTTTTCTTCTAAAATCCTCTTGTTTAACCTGGAATAACCATGAAACAAAACCCACCCAAGGTATGACCAAAACAAGGCAAACATATTATCTAAAAACAAGAATGATAAATCTCCATAAAGGTTGGTATATTACAATTAATGATCCTTTTTTCTATTTATACTCTCTGTATTGACCCCTTAAGAGTAAAAAAATTGTTTTTGTGGTAATCGTCGAAAGTGTTAATGGGGGTTAAAAAATATAAGCGTGAAAACATCACCTAAAATTGTAAAAAATTTATTTCATGAAATTATTTCAAACCATAATCATTATATATTTTAAATAAATTAGTTTTTAGTCATTTCAATATAAAAATTAATTTATATTAATTTAATATTTTATGAAAAACCAAGAGTGTCGCTCCCCTCTCCTATAAAATGGAACATATTCCTCTCATTAATTCACACTTAAAGAGCCATTTTATTTTTCCAATACTTAAAAAAATACCTTAATAACTTCCATCCCCTTTTACTATAGACTTTATTTTTATAATAAAACCAACATTGGAAATGTTTTGGTGTAAACCATAAGAGGTTGTTTGAATAAGAGGTATAGTTCTTAACCAAGTGTTTTTGTTTTATTTCTTATACATCATTTAAATATTATTCATCTATGATAAAATAATAACACCAATATATTACATATACTAATATATTATAATGTTAATTTGATAACCTATATCCATATCCTCTCACAACAAATGAAAAAAAACCATCATTCGTGTGTATGATGAACTACCACCTCACGAACCAATGTAATATTTTTCACCGCCATATTTTATGATTAATTTTAAAGGTACAATTAATTTATAAAATTGATAATTATTTAATGATAATTATTATATATATTATTTAATAATATCCACTTTGACCATATTCAACCTACCAAATTCATTTTATATATATGAGTCTAATATCATCAAAATGTCTAATGTGAACGTAATTTATTAAATAATTATATATAACTTGGTATTAAATAAAATAAATGAATAATTAACTTGAAAAAATTGTTAATAAAGTAAATAATTAATATAATTTTTTCATTTAGGATGATAAATAACATACATGATGAGTCGGACTCATGGTAATGGAATTTCTTTAAGAAACCCTCTTTTAAATTTTCCTTCCCAACACTTTATCTTCCATGTCCATATTATTAAAAATATATTATTATTGTTTTATGTAGAAATAAATTAATTATAAAGGAAATTATTATGTATATTTTTAGTTTCTTTCAAAGGTTTTCAAAATGAAAATTTTTGTATATTTTATACGGAATGTTTTGATATTCTTTACAAAAGGAAAAAACAATGTTCTATTTTAACGTATACGGCGACAATGACTTTTCTTTGCATTATAACCATTATTATATTTTTCTATTTCTTTATAATATTTTGTATTTTATTAAAATAAAAACACTCTTTCCATTCCTTCTAGGTATTTTTTTTTTTAAAATAGTTTTTTAGAAGAAATTGTATTTCAATATTCCAAAGTGTTTTGTATATGGGTTTAACGGAGTTTTTCAAAGGTTTTGTGATAAAAACATAAAAGCATAAAATGTTTTATTAAATATATGTTACTTTAGAATTATATACGTGAAATGGGTGAGACCAATATATATTATATGATGGTTTGAGCCCCATTATAGCTTCTGAGAAATGAGTGATCCTGATATAGCTTATAAAAAAAGTGAGACCCATTATAGCTCTCTAATGAATTAGCTAATGTTCCTTATCTTCAAAGGAAATAATGATGGAATTAATCAATGTGGTTTATCTTATGGATTTAATTGGGATCCAGCTATTTTTTACAAGGGTTAAGAATAGGTGATGAATATGATGCTCTAAGTCACCTAAAACTGATATCTATTTTTTTATATGGGTTTTAAAGTTTTATTTGAGAAAAAAATTTATTTTTTCTTGTGTAAATTATTTACTTTATGTTATCAAAGAATAATATTATAAAGGTAAATGTTTTATGGGTTTTCCTGTTTTTTCATTGAACTAATAGATTTATTTATTTTTACGTCCCTTACTGATATTTTTGTTATCATCCCACATTTTAAAAAAAATCACGGGTTTTATGGATGGTTAAGGTAAAATAATAAGTCAAGTTGAAAGTCATGAAAACTTTTCATGAAAATACAACATTTTTTATTTTAAAAGTTTTTTTTAGAAAATGAATAGAGATTAGAAGTGTACACTCTATAATATATGGATTTTATATGTAAAATATATGACTTAATTCTCTAAAATTCAAAAATAAAAAAGATCATATATAATGAAATTTAGTGAATTCTTGAATAAAAACTCAAGAATAAGTAATGTTTAAGGTTGGTTCCTTATTCTTACAAAGACCGTATCATTTAAGTGATAATTTATTAATGAAGTGATTAGGTGTAACAAATGTAAATCTACAAAAATCAAGATTAAATAAAATATAATAGAATTAGATATAATTTCACAAATAATCATGACATAACAAATTCAAATAAGTATAAGTATAACCCAATGAATGGAAATTGAGTTAAGAAACCCCTTACCTCAGGTCCGAATTCCTTGATATGTGTTTTAACTTATTATATGATAAATGTATATTTATTATACATATTTTCTAGAACCATAATCATATATATATTACCATATATTATTTACCTATAACCTTTTATCACCCATTTTTTAACAATTCTTTATAAAAATCACTGTTTATGGTGGTAACTTCTTCATTTTTTTTTTTGTAGGTTTTAGTTTGATAGTTTTGGTCCTTGAAATTTGATCATGGTTTCATCATCTTAAGAATTTTAAAAATTATATAAATATTATATATATTCATTATATTTATTTATTTATTTATTTATAATCATCCATAAAAGGTAAAGTTAGAAAAATAAATTACACCATTCATGGAGATGCTAGATCGTACGTATGCATGAACGTTGTTTTCGCCATTAAACGGATAGAATGAAAAAAAGTTAAACAAAGATTCACTTTACCATAATAATTATTATATAATATGTATATTATATATATATATATTAAATCTATCCTTATTAACATGAATTTAAATCATAAATGAAAAATTAATCACATCGCTTCTTAGTGGTGGTAGTTTAAATATACACACAAGAGACATTATCATTTTTCAATGGATAGGAAGGTATAAAGGTAGATATGATATTATAATTCCATAAAAATAATTATTTCATAAATATAATATATAAACACCAAACCCATCTTAATAACCATTTATGAAATATGGGGATGGAAAATGAATTGTGTCACTACGTGGAGGTGGTAGTCCACATGTACACACGAATGATACTTTTGCTTCTCATTTGATGAAAAATAGGGGGAATAATGGTTTTTAACTAATAATAATAAAAAAATTATATTTATAATATTTAAGTTATTATTATATGATAAATACCATAGATTAAGATAAGGTAAAAGAATGATTAAAAAAATAAAGTGATCGATTATGGTGATTATATCTACATTGAAAGAACTCCTTTAGATATCCTCTTAATGACACTAGGGTTAGTATTTTGGGAAGACCAACTGTAACACCTCAAGCTTCCACGGTACGCTTCCCTTTGAATAATGCAATAGCTTTTGTTGTACGCAACATCGAGTTCTAACACACCACAACCAATCAAACTAGCCGTTATTAATAGTAATACCCACTTTTTGAAATTTTATACATTTTATCATTCAAAATGGACTTAATTTTTTGATTCAGAATATTGAAATTATCCTAGGGTTAAATTTTGGTACTTTTCGGATAACTTTCAAATTTTGATAAATAGTGAAAATTACTAAATTTTAATTAAAAACAACTTTTTAATCAAAATAACTAATAGTGATAAATTATGAATTTGACTGCTATTAAAGTATATTTAGAATATATTTTTACCATTCAATACAACTTTGGTCATTGGACATAATTTCACATTTAAACCAGACATAAACAAGTTGTTGGATCTGAATCTACGGATTATACACAAGAGGGGGGTGAATTGTGTCTTTTTCAAATTATTACAATCTCTTCAACTTAGACAAATTCTGTTCACTATGCTTTTGCACGATTAAATATGCAGCGGAAAAAGTAAAAGCATGAACACACGGATGTATAGTGGTTCGGGGAACAGAAGGCCCCTAGTCCACTCCACCAACGCTCAAATCCACGAGCTTGGCGATTTTCACTATCTGGTCCTCGTTTCCACAGACCCGTCCACAACTGAGTACAGGCAGTTGACACCTTTACAAGATTCAGGCAAACACAGCCTTCCTGGTTCAAACACGAACCCACACAGCTTAGAACGAGAAGCTGATCACTCAAAAATAAAAGGGTTTCGATAAAGAAACACTTCTCCAGTTGTTCTTCACAATTGCAACAGAATGCAATTGACAGTAGATAGATCGTCGTCTTCAGAAAATAAAGATCTGTAATCAAAACAGTTCTGAGTCGATCCAGTTGCAATAGATATTACCAGAAGCTTCACAACTTCAGCAGTAGTAGATTCACAACAGATAGTCGATGTAGAACACGTGAATCTGCTTTCAAGATCTTCCTTTGGTAATAAAGATCTTACACTTCTTCTCGATCACCAGAAAAGAACGCTTTCACACAGTCTCTGTTTTCTTGCTCGTCAAAAGATCAATATATATCACACACTTTCCTGTGCATATATATATATATCTGAAGTTTCCAAGATAGAACATATATTCAAATATGAGAAAATCTTTCGCATAAAATAGATCCATGAAAATCTCCTTTAGATTCGCGATTTTAAATGAAACAACAGAGCCGTTGTAACTCTCCTGAAGAATCGGCACAAAAAGCTCCGTTTAAATCAATCATTAATCCGTTGTAAATCGTCTTTGATTCAGTCAAAGTCGTATTTAAGAATCAGCTCGAAATCCGCCTAATAATCCGCTTGCTTGACTAATTCAAAAAGAAATATCATCTGTCAAAAATATCCCGACGCCAAACGTAGGGTTGATGACGTGGCTTCAAACGTAGGGTTCACAAACGTAAGGTTCAGAACGTAAGGTTCAGAACGTAAGGTTGAACATACATACTTTCTCTTCAGCATTCAAACGTAGGGTTGATCATCCATACTTTCTCTTGCTTCAACTCTCCAAAGAACGTACGGTTGATTATAAAGTAATGTTGATGATCCATACTTTTGAGAAACAAACTCAACACTGAAAACTAACGTACGGTTTCTCTTCCATACTTGTCCAACAACGAAAACGTAAGGTTCCTTCCAAACGTAATGTTCTTCTTCCATACTTTTCAACAACGTAAGGTTCATTAACCATACGTTTCAAAATAACATAAAAAGTAAACTTTTCATCCATACGTTACGTTCATCAACGTAGGGTATGAACAGTGATTCCAGTACGCGCTAAAATTGATCTTGCGCTACAGTGATTCCAGAATACGCGCTAAAATTGATCTTGGAATAAATGAAGTATAAAATCTCGTTATATAAAATAAATTCCTGCAAAATACTCAACGAAATAATTAGTAAATAATTAAGGGTATTTGTGAGCATCAAAATCATCATAAAGAGACAGAGTATTATTTAAAATAATCTCCCCCTTTAAAAAAACATTATTTTGATTTGTTTAAATACATTGCTCAACAATCTCCCCCTTTTTGATGATCACAAAACCCATAAAATAATAGAACTAATTTAATTGCAATCTTTGTTAAAAAATTAGTTTTATAAAATTTTAGAATTTTGAAAGGATTAAAACAATATTTAACTATAAAATTTCTCCCCCATAATTCTCATAAAAATAAATTTTCAAATAGAACGAATGAATTTAAATGTTGTGTTTATCCAAATTCTCCCCCTTTTTGTGATATCAAAAAGAATGAAAAATTACGGATTTGAACACATTCATTATTGCACTGAACTATAAGTAAATGCTATAATTAACTGTGTATGGATAAGTGAATATCTTATACTGGCTAACTTAATCATAAATCAATAAATAACAAAACAAAAAGATTAGAAAAGAATTTTCATTCACAAGCTACGACAGTGATATACAGAGGAATCAAGGTTTAGGGATAAGACAGGGAAAAAAAAAGGTGTCTATCTCCTTTGGATTGCGGTCTTGATCTCTGTAAACTGGTCTCGAAGCCTCTTCATCATCCCATCTCCTAACTTGATGATAAGATCTCTGTTCTCCTGAGTCATATGAATATCTTCAATCAAATTAACTCTGAAAAATTCATGCATTCTTTCTTCCTTTTCAACAAAAAGAGCCAGCTTTTCTGATAACTGATTCAAAAGAATCCTAATCGGTTGCTCTCCAGATGTCAACTGATCTACCAAAAATTTCTGATTATCTAGCAAAACTGACAAAGGGGCACTGTTGCACTGAAGATCGTGTAATCTGTCACTCATATTGCTCAGTGCTCCAGTTATTGCTTGAAATCTTCGAATCAAATCAGGTGAAGAACCTGATCCACTCACAGCACTATTTGCAACAGATTCAAATTTATTCTCCATGTAAATCTTCATCTCAGACAAATCATCTTTTGTTACCATCTCTGACTTCAACTGATCAACAGCATTCAACATATCAGTCTTAAACAAATCTACTTCTTGTCTTGAAACAGTAGATTCTCTCAGCTTCTGAAACTTCAACTGTTCTAAGTTCAGAGAATTTCTGAGACTAACATTCTCAGATTCCAACTGAGAAATACGCTTGTATAACTCAACAACTTCTTCTTTTCTCGAATCAGGGGCACCCTGTGCTTGATTCTCATGTCCAGAATCAGATTGATGAAGCAGGACAAGGGGTAAAGAATCTGCATCTGATTGTTCTTTGTCCTGAACAGGTTGATCTACTGAGCTATCCTTTGAAGCTTGAAACTCTTCCACTGAAAAATCTTCCTGAAGTACCTCTGTATTTACTTCAGAAGTATGTTCATCACGAACAGCAGTCTCTCTGACTTCTACTGAATTATCAAGAACAATATTTTCATGAACTTCTTGAGGTCGGGCCACTTCTTCACCAGGCACTGCCTCCATAAGTTGTTCTTGTGGAATTGCTTCTTCAATATCCACAGCAGCAGTCTGAGGTTCTAGTTGAATTTCCGGTTGAGCTACTGGTTCCTCTATCGGTGCAGTCCTTTCCACAACAGCTTCCCTCACAAATGAATAAGAAATTACTGGATCAGAAGATTTCAAGACAGGAGAGATGATTTCTTCATCAATTGACCTCTTCCTTCTAGATTGAAGTCCTTCTTGACTTCTCTCTTCTTCAACTTCTTCCATCTCAAGGCGAATTCTTCTTGCCACTGTACTAACTCTGGATTCTGCCTGTCCTTCCTTGGACTTAGCTGGTTGAGCCTGAGCACTCTCCGAGTCTTCCTCAGCTCCAACAGGTAAAAGTTTTCCTTTAACTGTGCTCCAGAAATATCCCACTTTCCTTAAAGTTCCAGCATTAAAAACATTACTGTGGTGACATTTCACCCCAGCACTTACCAGTCTGATCATTCCCCTTTTATATAAAAACAAAGAAATGAACCTTCCATATGGGAAAAAGGTCATTCTTGCTTCACTCTGACAGCAGTATCTTAGATATCTTATCATAAATCGAGGAAAATTAAACTTGATATCACTCATCAGAAGATACATTATATACATGTCAGGGTATAGAATTTTCTCCATTTCAGCCATCCTTGGTGCTAAACCGGTCTGAACAAACTTTACTAAGATTTTCTGATCGGGCTCCAAATCTTTAATAAGCACCTTCTTTATCACTTTTGTTCCAAACAGAAAAGACATAATGTCTTCAGACTTATGTACAGAATCTCCAATATTCCGTAAATCAAAATGAAAAACTCCTTCATGGGGGCAGTTAAGAATCTGACTTATTTCTACAGATGATATGGAAAAGTCCTTATCCTCTATCTGAGCCAATAAACTATCCTCCGTATCCCCAAGGCTAAACTGAACAGTTCTAAAGAAATGTCTCATTTCTGCCTCATATAGAAACTCAGATTTTTCACTATTAAAGGCTTGCTCAAGGCCTTGAAACGACAACGCTTGCTTCAACAGCAAATTAGTTTCAAACAACCATTCTAAATCGATGACTTTACCTTGCAGTATCTTCCGACCAACTACTTTAGATTTCTTTGCAGCACTGCTCTCGGCTTCATCTGGACGCTTAGTCTTTGCCATTTCAACAACGATTTCTGAAGTTTCGAAAGTTTAGGGTTTGAAGATTCAGAAAAGGGTTTTGGAGCAGATGTGCGGTTTTAGGTTTTCGAAAGGGTTTCCGAAAAAGGTGAAAACAGTTTAGAAGGTGAAACGGTTCTGACAGCCTTGATTCCCGTGTAATCACTAATCATTACTTTTATTTAAAACAAAATAAAATTACTTATAGCGGGAAACAGAAAATTAAACAGAATTCGAAAACAGAATAAGATTAAAAAAAAAACTATTTAAAATTAAATAAACCTAACTCCCCCTTAATAAATTCAAACCTTGCCGTGGGAAGTGGTTTAGTAAAAATATCTGCTAATTGATTTTCTGTATTTACAAATTCTAAAAATATATCCTTTTTTAACACATGATCTCTTAAAAAGTGATGTCTTATATCAATGTGCTTAGTTCTAGAATGACTAATAGGATTTTTTGAAATATTAATTGCACTAGTATTATCACATAAAATAGGCGTATTATTGAAATTTAATCCAAAGTCCATAAGAGTGTTTTTCATCCACAACACCTGTGCACAGCAACTACCTGCAGACACATATTCTGCCTCGGCTGTTGACAGGGCAACTGAGTGTTGTTTCTTACTAGACCATGATACTAAAGACTTTCCTAAAAAGTGACATGTTCCTGAAGTACTCTTCCTATCTAATCTACAGCTTCCAAAGTCTGCATCTGAATATGAAATTAAATTAAAATCAGAGGTTTTTGGATAAAGCAGAGATTGATAAATAGTACCTTTTAAATATCTAAAAATTCTTTTAACAGCAGTTAAATGGGATTCTTTGGGATTTGATTGAAATCGAGCACAAAGACATACTGAATACATTATATCTGGTCTACTAGCAGTAAGATATAACAAACTACCAATCATACCTCTATATAACTTGTTGTCCACTGATTTTCCAGTTTCATCCAAATCAAGTTTTATATTAGTACACATAGGAGTTGTAAATGTCTTGCTGTTTTCAAGTCCAAATTTCTTAAGTAAATCAGTAATGTATTTGCATTGATTTAAAATATTTCCAAAATCTTTTTGAAATATTTGAAGACCTAAAAAGAAATTTAATTCTCCCATCATACTCATTTCAAATTCTTTTTGCATTAATTCTGAAAATTCATGACAAAGAATTTTATTGGTTGATCCAAAAATTACATCATCAACATAAATTTGAACCAACAAAACATTATTTTTCACAGTTTTCTTAAAGAGTGTTGGATCTGCTAGTCCAACAGTAAAATCATTTTTCAAAAGAAAAGAACTTAGTCTTTCATACCAAGCTCTAGGTGCTTGTTTAAGGCCATAAAGAGCTTTAGTAAGTTTGAAAACAGAATCTGGTTTTTGAGAATTTTCAAAACCAGGAGGTTGCTCAACATAAACTTCCTCCATTAAATAACCATTTAAAAAGGCAGATTTAACATCCATCTGAAATAATTTAAAATTCATATGAGATGCATAGGCTAAAAGGATTCTAATAGCTTCTAACCTGGCTACAGGTGCAAAGGTCTCATCATAATCTATTCCTTCTTCTTGATTGTATCCTTTAGCTACTAATCTTGCTTTATTTCTAGTTATTATCCCTTGATCATCCTGTTTATTCCTAAAGACCCATTTAGTTCCTATTACTGGATAATCATGTGGTCTTTCAACTAATTCCCAAACCTTATTTCTCTTGAACTGGTTCAATTCATCCTGCATTGCTATTACCCAGCTCTCATCATCTAAGGCTTCTTCTATGGTCTTAGGTTCTTGTTGGGATAGGAAAGCAGAGAATTCAACTATGTTTCCAAAGTTTCTTCTAGTTTGAATACCAGTCTCTAAGTCACCTATCACAGATTCTAAAGGGTGATTCTTTAAGGTTCTAGACTGTCTAGGCATTACATTCAAAGGCTCTTCAGTATCATGTTCTTCTGAACTGGACTGAATTTCTTTTATATCATTTTCAAAATCATTCTTTAAATTCTCAGGTCTCATGTTTTCATTAGAATCAGGTTCATCTATTTGTTCTATCCTTTTCTCAAAAGGATCAGATTCATCAAATTTCACATGAACTGATTCTTCAACAATCCTTGACTTTTTATTATAGACTCTATAAGCTTTGGAGGTTGCAGAATATCCTAAGAAAATACCTTTATCAGATTTTGGATCAAATTTACCAAGATTATCTTTGGTATTCAAGATGTAAACCTTGCATCCAAAAACTTTAAAGTAATTTACTTTAGGTTTTCTGTTATTCCATAGTTCATAGGGTGTCTTTTTCAAAATAGGTCTTATTAAAATTCTATTCATTATATAGCAAGCTGTATTAACAGCTTCTGCCCAGAAATATATAGGTAGGCTATATTCATTTAACATAGTTCTAGCCATTTCTTGAATAGTTCTATTTCTTCTTTCTACAATCCCATTCTGTTGAGGTGTTCTTGGAGCAGAGAAGGTGTGTTTAATACCCATGTTTGAGCAAAAGGAATTAAATTCCTGGTTCTCAAATTCTCCACCATGATCACTTCTCAATGAGATTATATTAAAACCTTTTTCATTTTGAACAGATTTACAAAAACCTTCGAATAAACTAAAAGCTTCACTTTTAAATTTCAAAAAGAAGATCCAAGTAAATCTAGAGTAATCATCAACTAATACATAAACATATAATTTACCAGCTAAACTTGCTACTCTTGAAGGTCCAAACAAATCCATATGGATAAGTTCTAGAGGTTTAGTTGTAGCAACTTTATTAACAGATTTGAATGATGATTTGTGTTGCTTGCCAAGCTGACATGCATCACAGAATCTGTCATTTTCAAATTTGAGACTAGGCAAATCAGAAACTAAATGTTTCTTAGATAATTTATGTAAAGCATATATATTGCAATGACCAAGTCTTCTATGCCAGATCCAGGATTCACTTATATTAGCAGTTAAGCAATTTACTTGTTGTTTACACAAGGAATACAAATCCAAAGTATAAACATTATCAGTTCTGGGTGCTCTAAACTTAAACAGTTTATCTTTAGAAACAGTACAACTATTGTTGGTAAAATCAACAGTGTATCCATCATCACAGAGTTGAGAGATACTTATCAGATTGTGTTTTAACCCTTGTACATAAAGTACTTTGTTGATTGAGACTGTCTCTGGATCTCCAACTGTTCCAATACCAATAATCTTTCCTTTGGCATTGTCACCAAAGGTGACAAATCCTCCTTCCTTTCGAGTAAGAGAAGAGAAATTAGCTGAAGTTCCACTCATGTGTCTTGAGCAGCCACTGTCCATATACCATATTTCTTTCTTTCTTTGGTGACCTGCTTCCTGCAAAGACATTCAAACAAATTGCTTTGGTACCCATATTTTGTTGGGTCCAGGAGTGTTAGCAAGCAGTGATCTGGGTATCCAGATTTGCCTTGTTTTCTTAAAATTGATTGAATCATATAGATCGTTGGAAATATAAGCTTTCTTAATTCCACATATCTGAGGTTGTCTTAGAAAACAGTTTTTAGCTATATGACCTCTTGTTCCACAGTAGTTACAAATAACCTGTTTAGTGCTAGGAACAAAATAATTTTTGTATAACTTAGGTTTTTCTCCTTTACTTCCAATTCCAAACCTTTCCTTTTTAATTACAGTTTTTCCAAGTATCTCATTTAAGGTGTTTTCTCCTTTTGTAAAAACTAATGCAGCCGTTTTATAAGATTCTACTTCATCCTGTAGAGTTTTTATTTTTGATTCAAAATTAATTTTATTTGAGTCAGCAGAATTGTATTTGTCAATTAATTCCTCATGTTGTTTTAGCAAAGTATTTCTCTCATCTGAAATAGCTTTGTACAAGTTCTTTATAGATTTATATTTATTAAATAATGAGTCATACCTTTCTTCAAGCATATTGCAGTAAGCTGCAAGTTTTCTATTTGAGAGGCTTGTTTCAGAGTTTGATTCATTATTTGAGTCAGAGGAATAGTATGAGTGTACCTCATCAGTTTCAGCCATGAAACACATATTTGCTTTTAAATTGGCTTCCTCCTTCTCTGAGCATGATTCAGAATAATTACTTGAGTCTTCAGAAACACTCCAAGTAGCTTTCATAGCTTTCTTGTCTTTCTGCTCATAATCATCTCTTTTGAAGAATTTCTTTTTCTTTGCATCTTTCAATTTTGGGCAATCCGGTCTGATATGTCCCATCTTTTTGCATTCATAACATCTCACTTCCTTGCTATCCTTTTTAAAGGATTTCTTGAAGTCTTTCTTCTTACTATAGAACTTTCTGAATTTTCTGGCTAGCTGTGCCAGTTCTTCATCCGAATTTGAAGACTCAGAGCTTTCTGATTTAGCACTCACTTCTCTGTTCTTCATCTTTCTATCCTTTTGTTGAGAAGTCACTTTCAAAGCAGTATTTTCCCTTTTTATGTAGACTTTATGCTCATTTACCTCATCTTGCATTTCAGCTTCGTACATCATCAGTGTACCAATCAGTTCTCTCATAGTTAGATCTTTAACAGAAGTTGATTGTCTGATTGCTGCAGAGATTCCATTCCATCGAGTAGGAAGTACTCTCAGTACCTTCAACGCTTGATCAGCCTGCTTGATTGGTTCTCCTAGAGCTGTTATATTATTGACAATTTCTGTCAATCTTCCATTCATCTGAGTGATGCTCTCTCCTTCAATCATTCTGAAAGTATCGAATTTTAACTTAGCAGTTGCATATCTCATCTGTCTTACATTATCTGTTCCTTCATAAGCAACAGCTATAGTTTGCCACATTTCATATGCAGTCGGGCATTGAGATACTCTGTTAAATTCGTCTGGTCCTAGACCACAGATGATTGCATTCATAGCTTTTGAATTTATGTCATACTCAGCTTCTGTAGCAGCACTCCATGTATCGGGATTTTCAGGAATTTCATAGGGAGTCAGAATCTTTGAATAGACTCTGTAACCAAGATTTTTCAGGTAAATAATCATACGTGATTTCCAGCAGCCATAATTATCTCCATTAAAGTAAGGTGCTCTGACCATTGACATTCCCTCTCTCATATCAGCCATGATACACTATGTATAATCTTTAAATACTTCTAGGCCTGATAAGACTTTAGAAATAAGAAGCTCCTCCTTTGATACCAATTGTTGGATCTGAATCTACGGATTATACACAAGAGGGGGGTGAATTGTGTCTTTTTCAAATTATTACAATCTCTTCAACTTAGACAAATTCTGTTCACTATGCTTTTGCACGATTAAATATGCAGCGGAAAAAGTAAAAGCATGAACACACGGATGTATAGTGGTTCGGGGAACAGAAGGCCCCTAGTCCACTCCACCAACGCTCAAATCCACGAGCTTGGCGATTTTCACTATCTGGTCCTCGTTTCCACAGACCCGTCCACAACTGAGTACAGGCAGTTGACACCTTTACAAGATTCAGGCAAACACAGCCTTCCTGGTTCAAACACGAACCCACACAGCTTAGAACGAGAAGCTGATCACTCAAAAATAAAAGGGTTTCGATAAAGAAACACTTCTCCAGTTGTTCTTCACAATTGCAACAGAATGCAATTGACAGTAGATAGATCGTCGTCTTCAGAAAATAAAGATCTGTAATCAAAACAGTTCTGAGTCGATCCAGTTGCAATAGATATTACCAGAAGCTTCACAACTTCAGCAGTAGTAGATTCACAACAGATAGTCGATGTAGAACACGTGAATCTGCTTTCAAGATCTTCCTTTGGTAATAAAGATCTTACACTTCTTCTCGATCACCAGAAAAGAACGCTTTCACACAGTCTCTGTTTTCTTGCTCGTCAAAAGATCAATATATATCACACACTTTCCTGTGCATATATATATATATCTGAAGTTTCCAAGATAGAACATATATTCAAATATGAGAAAATCTTTCGCATAAAATAGATCCATGAAAATCTCCTTTAGATTCGCGATTTTAAATGAAACAACAGAGCCGTTGTAACTCTCCTGAAGAATCGGCACAAAAAGCTCCGTTTAAATCAATCATTAATCCGTTGTAAATCGTCTTTGATTCAGTCAAAGTCGTATTTAAGAATCAGCTCGAAATCCGCCTAATAATCCGCTTGCTTGACTAATTCAAAAAGAAATATCATCTGTCAAAAATATCCCGACGCCAAACGTAGGGTTGATGACGTGGCTTCAAACGTAGGGTTCACAAACGTAAGGTTCAGAACGTAAGGTTCAGAACGTAAGGTTGAACATACATACTTTCTCTTCAGCATTCAAACGTAGGGTTGATCATCCATACTTTCTCTTGCTTCAACTCTCCAAAGAACGTACGGTTGATTATAAAGTAATGTTGATGATCCATACTTTTGAGAAACAAACTCAACACTGAAAACTAACGTACGGTTTCTCTTCCATACTTGTCCAACAACGAAAACGTAAGGTTCCTTCCAAACGTAATGTTCTTCTTCCATACTTTTCAACAACGTAAGGTTCATTAACCATACGTTTCAAAATAACATAAAAAGTAAACTTTTCATCCATACGTTACGTTCATCAACGTAGGGTATGAACAGTGATTCCAGTACGCGCTAAAATTGATCTTGCGCTACAGTGATTCCAGAATACGCGCTAAAATTGATCTTGGAATAAATGAAGTATAAAATCTCGTTATATAAAATAAATTCCTGCAAAATACTCAACGAAATAATTAGTAAATAATTAAGGGTATTTGTGAGCATCAAAATCATCATAAAGAGACAGAGTATTATTTAAAATAATCTCCCCCTTTAAAAAAACATTATTTTGATTTGTTTAAATACATTGCTCAACACAAGTGTCATTCTTTTGATAGTTATTATCTCTTAAAAACACGCTTTTTGTTTTAACAACGGGAATTAATTTTAAATTAATTTCTGCCACTTCTGTGTTTTGAATTTAGAAAAATGGATTCCATATTTGGAATCAGGATGTCCAAATTGTGTAAATAGGTAACTTTTATTTTTAGACATTTTGAATAATTACTTCGGTAATTATTTTATTTACCATGGTTAAAGGGTAAATCCGGTAAATAAGGGTAAAACAATAATATTATAATAATAATAAATTACCCTAAAACGAGTCCTAACCTTATTGGTTGATACATGTCCGACCATGGTCATCTTTGGGTCGATTTTTGGACCCCATGGAGCCACTTTTAAGTGATAATAACACTTTATATTAATTAAGTTAAAATAAATACAAAAATGACATAAGCATATATCTATTAGCAAAAAAAAATTACATAGGGTTATATATGTTGTATTTTCGATTATAAATATTCATTAGAAATATAAAATGATTTAATACATAATGATATTTTATTTATAATTTTTAGACATTAAATAATATAATTTATTTATGACACAATAATGATGCAGTAATTACAATAATAGTGAAAAATTAAAATAATTAATATTATAAACACCCAAATAAATATAATTTGAGACTTTTTATGAATTAAAATAATTTTATAGGTTACTATGACATGTTAGTATTGATTTAATTAACTTTTTTCGAAGTAATCATTTTGTTATGATTTTTACAAAAACCAATTATTCAATAGTGTCAAAATTGACATAAAAGAGTTTTAAAACAAATATTATATTATTAATTAATATTAAATTCCTAAAAATATAAGGTTCGGCCAAGAGACTTATATAATGATAGGTGTATCATTAATGGAACACTTTGGGGTATCTTGGAGGTATATAGTAAGTTTATTAACCATATAATATAAAAATACAAAGAGACATTGTAAAAGTGAAACTAATTAACTAAGATTTAATACTTAAAGATAAGGTTAATATAGTAACCCAAACCTGTCTAAATCCTATTGGTTGAATGGTTTTAGACATATCCCCACCATAAACTTTAAATAATCCACTTTGGAGCCATTATAAACTGAATATGAATTTATTATAAAATAATATTTCTAGATTTTCCAAAGGTGCCCCTCACCCCTCTTATAAAAGGGCACTCCCCCTTCTCATTAATTCACACCTTAAAAGCCTTTTGGTTCGGCCAAACCCAGAACAAATACTCTCTCAAATTCCATAAATTCATCCTAGAGGCCTTCCTTTAGTTAGGAAGCCAAGCTAAGAATCCCTTTTGATCAAATCAAAAGGAAGAACCCGAAGAAGAGGTAATGATTTCACCACCCTTTTTCAAGTTCCTTTCTTCTTCCACTTCTTCTTTATTTGTTATTACCATTCCAAAATAATAACTCCAGTATATTATATATACTTTTATGTTATTATAAATATGGTACAACCATATTCAGTATTCTATCCATCCTTGGAACGGCATGTCACCATAGGTGCGTACGTACGGCTTACCGTCTCCACGTCGTGGTGTAATTGTTATTCAATATATTATTATTTGGATGGGTATAATAATGATGTGTAATTAATGTAAATAATTAATATAAAATTATAATGATTCTGTATATATGATATACCATCCAATTATATATTATATTAATATCAAAAGAATGGTATTTTTGCTCGTGCGTACGTACGGATTACCATCTCCACGACACGATGAGATTCATTTCCAATTTCACCATTCATCGACGATTATAAAAATATATATTACTAATAAGTATGTAATATATGACATAATAATGATAATGTAAATATATATATTTATATATATAAGTATTTATGTACTTACATATATCTTATTCACTTACTTCCGTTCAATACTATGTAAAAACAGAAACAGCGTTTATGCGTACGTACGGACTACCGTCTCCATAAGCGGTGTTTTCCATTTCATATATACGTCTATTATAAACTTTTATATTCTAAATATATATGATAAATAAATCATTTTTTACATTCTGGAAGTATTTAAATCATGATCTATGTGATACAATCAATAGTAACAAGTTAAAACACGTTCGGTAAAGAAAGTGATTATTACTCGAAATATTAATATAACATGGAAATTATTATTAAATGGGTAGTGTAAAGTCATAAATGAATAATGTATGATGTCATAAATATTAATATGGTTCTCGTATAATTTAATAACATACTATAGTCTTCATTCAAGAGGCTAAATGTACCCTCGACTAAAGGAAAGTGCAAAGTAAGGGGTTTTTATCTCACTCCTTATTTCCGTGAGATTCATGTCATATCACCACTATTACCTTTTGTGTAGTGTATGTACTTCCCATAATTGTATTCTCTGTGTAATACACTTTAATTTATGTGTATTTACATATTCATTATATGATACCTCTTTCATGGGTTGTATGTTTCGTAAGTTACCAAATTGGTAAGGGTTAATTTCACAATCTCTTTATTATCCGAGGTTGTTTTTACATAAGTATCTACTGGGACATATTTATTATCCATGTCAATGTTTTATGAAAGAGTTTTAAAAGGGATTGTTTTAAGGTAATTTTTACTAAAACATCATTTCAAGTGTTTTAAATATTTATTCTTATAAATATTTCTCATTAATGTCCATATATTCAAAATGGATTTTTTAAGGATTTATTTATATGGACATGAATGTTTTTAAAATTTTAATTCCTTTTAAAAGTTTCAAAGTGGTATGGGACACTTTGATTCAAAAATGTATTTAAATGACTTATTTTCCAAATTGTGTGACTTTTAAATGATTCCAAAAAAGAGATATTTCTCTCAAATAGTTTTGATTTCATCTATGTCAACATCCTTTGATAAATTTTATAATTGTTTGAAGTTGATTTATTATGATAAAAATCTTACATATTGTATTTAAGGTTTTTTGATATGTTTGACTATGGATGAGTTATTTTTATTCCATTAATGGTTTATTATTAATTACTTGGAATTTCTTATGCTAGTTTTAATACGAATGTTTATGTTATATTTCATCCTCTTATTAAGATGAATGTGTTGGACTAGTATGCTCTGGGTTGGGGTCCGGTTACAGCAGACCCTCCGGGTTGGTGTCCGGTTATTAGAGGCACTCCGGGTTGGTGTCCGGTTATTAGAGGCACTCCAGGTTGGTGTCCGGTTATTAGAGGAACTCCGGGTTGGTGTCCGGTTATTAGAGGCACTCCGGGTTGGTGTCCGTTATTAGAGGCACTCCGGGTTGGAGTCTGGTTACAGAGGCTCTCTGGGTTGGGTTCCGGTTACAGTTATCCTTTAGGTCTTGGCATGAGGCCTTGACACAGAAATTAAAGTTCAGCATTATGCATTCCATCATTATGAATGTGGTTAGTGATATTGCATGTGATTATTCTAATAGTAGAATATCCATGTGAATAAGTAAATGGCATTAATTCATTTTATTTTTGCCATATTATGTTGAATTTCATGTTTAAAAGGCTTTTTTTAGTTATACATTGGCTTAAATGTTTATGCTTATTTATGAATGTTTCTGTTGTATTGTTATCCTTACTGAGCATCTGAGATCACCCCTTTCTATGTTTTATTTTTCCCAGGATTCCAAGAAGTGTATAGTGATTGATATGCAGGGTTAAGACAAAGGAATAATGGCGTTTGTGAAGGATTATTTATGTTGTTTTGTATGTTATGAAGTGTAATGTAACATTCATGTATGTAATCTATTTTCCAAGACTGCTAAACCGATCGGTCCTTCGGGACTTGATTCCTTGTAATCATGCCAATGTATTAAGATAATGCATCGACTCTGGGTAACTGGGGTCGGGGCATTACAGTTGGTATCAAAGGAAGTTTAGCAATAACCTTGGAAACTAGATTTAGATCAACTCTGATTGGAGCACATAGCCCTAAGATAGACTTTGAGGATTAGTATAAAAGAACTTCCTATAATTTTGGTATTGTAGAGATTTTATGAGTTTTCTGAGCAATACATCCCTGTCTGGATACGAGCAGGTAGAGGCGGCTCTGGCACAGATGTACCTAGGGGTAAAACCCAAAAACACCGCTTTGAGCTAGACTCGAACGGGGACTGGTGCACGACAATGGGCCTTGCTGCACTCTTGGTTACGACACTCATGTGGGATATGCTTAGGATAATTCTCATTTTCTTTAAAAACCATTATGAAGGGCTTATGAGTATATACTTACTCAAAGAAAAAAAAATTATGATTATGGATTATATCCATAAATTGTTTAATTTATGTTAAGTGTTTTACAAGTTCAGGATTAGGTATTGATATTCATAAACTAATCTAGTGAATGTCGTTGTTTAGAAAAGGTGCCCAATAGAAGGAATGAGAACTCCAGCAATACACATGATCCAAAGAGTAAGAAGTATGATATCTTTCATGGTCCTAAGCCATAATTTAGAAGGGAAATAGTCTCCCGTGTATTATCATAATATGAAGAAATAGTATCATGTGTTGATAAGATAAGTAAAGAATTCTTGGAGTCCTATGGCTTTGAAGGGAAGCCATAGAAGGAAAGGATGGTAGAGAGAAGAACAGATAAAGGTAATAAGGTAAAGAAGGATTTTCCCATATGTGATAACTGTAGAAAGAATCACATTGGAAAATGCTTGAAGGGAATGGGAGTATGTTATAAGTGTGGAGAAAAATGACATCAAGTACGTGACTGAAAGGGTAATAAAAAGGTTTCAAATGTACAATGCTTCATCTGTAAAGAGTTTGGACACTAAGAGAACCAATGTCCCAGTCATCAGACTATGCCGCAAATGATGCTATTGGATAATAATCAAGTTATGATACTACCACAGATGAAGAGGAATGACTAGTGTTATTATGTTTTTTATTTTGTAATTATTTCATTGAAGTGTTGTATCAATGATGTACTGGAAATAAATAAGGATTGTACTGCAGTACTATTTCATTGAGGATTTGAGATTTTATGGTACTAAGAAAAGTGACTCTACATAGAGTTAAACTTTTTGGAAATTACATGGTTGGAGGAAAGATAAACCTTAATATGGTCCTAATATTGAGGTACTGATTTTGGAATAATATATGGTTGATTTGGGTAAATTATATTGAATATTCTTGACTGACTTGAAATTGATTAAAGATTTATATATTCTATAATTGTTGGAGTTTACAAAATTTTTGGATGGATGAAGTATATCCAGTATTCTATAATTAATAAGGGAGCATGAATGTAATCAATAAGGTTTTATAGTAATTCAGGATGTTTTAGTGTTTTAAAAGAATACATGATGAAGGTATTCACATGGTATTATGGGGTAAAAAGGATCTACATTATGTTTACCTTTCATATAAATTTTGGACTGAGAGTTTACATGAGTATTTTGGATAATTCTAAAGGTTGTAAGGGATAAAGTTTGAAATGTTATTTTTGGATTTTTATAAAAGGACAACACGCAGACCGTGTGACGACTCGTCGTGTCGGACAAAGCTGCAGGAATCGAACCCACAACCATAGTGCAATGGGGATTTATTGCCTACCACTGGACTACGTGATGTTCCTGGATGGTATAATGTAGCTTCTTTTTTTAAAAGGTCTAATATGTGAATTATAAATTTATTATATTTGGAACCCTATACAATTAGGATAAATTGAGTATTTTTGAGTTGTATTATGTTTTGGGGTGAAAGATGAGTTTGTGGTAAAAATTTATTAATGGATAAAAACTCTAATTATAAATTAAGTATATCTCCTTATTATCTTATCCAATATCATAAATAAATTCCTCAACATTAAGAAAAGTAACTTAGAACAAAAATGTTGTCCAAGATGGTACCTTAGATCATCCCAAATTTATGGCTTGGAATTGTTGGCCTTTTCATAGCCATGTTCTCTACCAATATCCATCAAATATTGATGGTTAGATTTCTTTTCCATATCCATATTTTCCTACATGGAACCCTAGTATGTGTTATTTTCGGTAACCTTCATACTTACCACTCTTTATTTTCAATAGAGGCATCATTAATCCATTTTCCGATGTGGGATTTCAACTAAGATATTTCAAAAATTCAACCACAAGTTTCCAATACCAAGTATAAATTGCGAGAACACAATTTATTGAAGGAGGGTAGAATGTAACACCCCAATATTCCACGGTACTCTTCCCTTTGAATAATGCAATAGCGTGTGTTGTACGCAACATCGAGTTCTAACACACCACAACCAATCAAACTAGCTGTTATGAATAGTAATACCCACTTTTTGAAATTTTATACATTTTATCATTCAAAATGGACTTCATTTTTGGATTCAGAATATTGAAATTATCTGAGGGTGAAATTTTGGTACTTTTCGGATAACTTTCATATTTTGATGAATAGTGAAAATTACTAAATTTTAATTAAAAACAACTTTTTTAGTAAAAATAATTAATAGTGATAAATTATGAATTTGAGTGGTTTTAAAGAATATTTAGAATATATTTTTACCATTTAATACAACTTTGGTCATTGGACATAATTTCACATTTAAACCAGACATAAACAAGTGTCAATCTTTTGATAGTTATTATCTCTTAAAAACACGCTTTTTGTTTTAACAACGGGAATTAATTTTAAATTAATTTCTACCACTTCTGTGTTTTGAATTTAGAAAAATGTATTTCATATTTGGAATCAGGATTTCAAAATTGTGTAAATAGGTAACTTTTATTTTTAGACATTTTGAATAATTACTTCGGTAATTATTTTATTTACCATGGTTAAAGGGTAAATCCGGTAAATAAGGGTAAAACAATAATATTATAATAATAATAAATTACCCTAAAACGTGTCCTAACCTTATTGGTTGACACATGTACGACCATGGGAATATTTGGGTCGATTTTGGGACCCCATGGAGCCACTTGTAAGTGATAATGACACTTTATATTAATTAAGTTAAAATAAATACAAAAACGACAAAAGCATATATCTATTAGCAAAAAAAATTTACATAGGGTTATATATGTTGGATTTTCTATTATAAATATTCATTAAAAAGATAAAAATATTTCCTACATAATTATATTTTATTTATAATTTTTAGACATTAATTAATATAATTTATTTATGACACAATAATGATGTAGTAATTACCATAATAGTGAAAAATTAAAATAATTGATATTATAAACACCCAAATAAATATAATTTGAGACTTTTTATGAATTAAAATAATTTTCTAGGTTACTATGACATGTTAGGATTGATTTAATTAACTTTTTTATAAGTAATCATTCTGTTATGATTTTTACAAAAATCAATTATTGAATAGTTTCAAAAATTGACATAAAAGTGTTTTTAAAACAAATATTATATTATTAATTGATATTAAATTTCTAAAAATCTAAGTTTCGGCCAAGAGACTTATATAATGATATTTTTATCGTTAATGTACCACTTGGGGATATTTTTTAGGTATATAGTAAGTTTATTAACCATATAATATAAAAATACAAAGAGACATTGTAAAAGTGAAACTAATTAACTAAGAGTTAATACTTAAAGATAAGGTTAATATAGTAACCCAAACCTGTCTAAATCCTATTGTTTGAATGGTTTTAGACCTATACCCACCATAAACTTTAAATAATCCACTTTTGAGCCATTATAAACCGAATATTAATTTATTATAAAATAATATTTCTAGCTTTTCCAAAGGTGCCCATCACCCCTCTTATAAAAGGGCACTCTCCCTTCTCATTAATTCACACCTTAAAATCCTTTTGGTTCGTAAAAACCCTACCCAAATACCCTCTAAACTTCCCTAAATTCATCCATAGGCCTTCCTTTAGTCATAATTCTAACCTAAGTATCCCTCTTTATCAAATCAAATGGAAGAACCCGAAGAAGAGGTAATGATTTCACCACCCTTTTTCAAGTTCCTTTCTTCTTACACTTCTTCTTTCTTTGTTATTACCATTCTAAAATAATAAATCTAGTATATTATATATAATTTTATGTTATTATAAATATGGTACAACCATATTCAGTATTCTATCCATCCTTTGAATGACATGTCACCATACGTGCGTACGTACGGCTTACCGTCTCCACGTCGTGGTGTAATTGTTATTCAATATATTATTATTTGGATGGGTATAATAATGATGTGTAATTCTTGTAAATAATAAATATAACATGATAATGATTATGTATATATGATATACCATCCAATTATATATTATATTAATATCAAAATAATGATATTTTCGCTTGTGCGTACGTACGGATTACCGTCTCCACGACACGATGAGATTCATTTCCAAGTTCACCATTCATCGACGATTATAAAAATATATATTACTAATAAGTATGTAACATATGACATAATAATGCTACTGGAAATATATATATTTATATATATAATTATTTATGTACTTACATATATCTTATTCACTTACTTTCGTTCAATACTATGTAAAAACGGAAACAGCGTTTATGCGTACGTACGGACTACCGTCTCCATAAGCGGTGTTTTCCATTTCATATATACGTCTATTATAAATTTTTATATTCTAAATATATACGACAAATAAATCATGTTTTATATTCTGGAAGTATTTAAATCATGATCTATGTGATACAATCAAGAGTAACAAGTTAAAACACGTTCGGTAAAGAAAGTGATTATTACCCGAAATATTAATATAACATGGAAATTATTAATAAATGGGTAGTATAAAGTCATAAATGAATAATGTATGATATCATAAATATTAATATGGTTATGTTATAATTTAATAACATAATATAGTCTTTATGCAGGAGTCTAAACATACCCTCGACTAAAGGAAAGTGCAAGGTAAGGGGTTTTTATCTCACTCCTTATTTCCGTGAGATTCATGCCATATCGCCACTATTACCTTTTGTGTGGTGTATGTACTACCCATAATTGTATTCTCTTTGTAATAAACTTTAATTTATGTGTATTTACATATTCATTTTATGATACCTCTTTAATGGGTTGTATGTTTCGTAAGTTACCAAATTGGTAAGGGTTAATTTCACAATCTCTTTATTATCCAAGGTTGTTTTTACGTAAGTATATACTGGGACATATTTATTATCAATGTACATGTTTTATGAAAGAGTTTTCAAAGGGATTATTTTAAGTTACTTTTTACTAAAACATCATTTCAAATGTTTTAAATATTTATTCTTCTAAATCTTTCTCATTAATGTCCATATATTCAAAATGGTTTTTTTAAGGATTTATTTATATGGACATGAATGTTTTTAAAATGTTAATTCCTTATAAAAGTTTCAAAGTGGTATGGGACACTTTGATTAAAAAATTTCTTTACATTACTTCTTTTCCAAATTGTGTGACTTTTAAATGATTCCAAAAAAAGAGATATTTTTCTCAAATAGTTTTGATTTCATCTATGTCAACATCCTTTGATAAATTTTACACTTTTTTGAAGTTGATTTATTATGATACAAATATTACATATTGTATCTAAGTTTTTGTGATATGTTTTACTATGGATGAGTTATTTTTATGCCATTAATGGTTTATGATTAATTTTTTGGCATTTCGTATGCTAGTTTTAATATGAATGTTTATGTTATATTTCATCCTCTTCTTAAGATGAATGTGTTGGACTAGTATGCTCCGGGTTGGGGTCTAGTTATAGCAGACCCTCCGGGTTGGTGTCCGGTTATTAGAGGCACTTCGGGTTGGTGTCTGGTTATTAGAGGCACTCCGGTTTGGTGTCCGGTTATTAGAGGCACTCCAGGTTGGTGTCCGGTTATTAGAGGCACTCTGGGTTGGTGTCCGGTTATTAGAGGCACTCCAGGTTGGAGTCTGGTTACAGAGGATCTCCAGGTTGGGTTCTGTTTACAGTGATCCCTTAGGTCTTGGCATGAGTCCTTGACACAGAAATTAAAGTTCGGAATTATGCATTCCATTATTATGAATGTGGTTAGTGATATTGCATGTGATTATTAGACTAGGAGAATATCCATGTGAATAAGTAAATGGCATTACTTCATTTTATTTTTTCCATATTATGCTGAAGTTCATGTTTAAAAGGCTTTTGTTTTAGTTATACATTGGATTAAATTTTTATGCTTATTTATGAAATTTTATGTTGTATTGTTATAATTACTGAGCATCTGAGCTCACCCCTTTCTATGTTTTATTTTTCTCAGGATTCCAAGAAGTGTATAGTGATTGATATGCAGGGTTAAGCCAAGGGAATAATGGAATTCGTGAAGGATTAATTATGTTGTTTTGTATGTTATAAAGTGTAATGTAACATTTATGTATGTAATCTATTTTCCAAGACTGCTAAAACGATCGGTCCTTCAGGACTTGATTCCTTGTAATCATGCAAATGTATTAAAATAATGCACCGACTCTGGGTAACTGGGGTCAGGGTGTTACACCAACAACTCTATAAGGTGGATAAGTATTTATAATAGGTATTTTTTACGGTTATTTTAATCTAAATGGATCAAAGTGGAATAAAGAAAAGATATAAGGGGTTTCCTCTTATAAGGGAGGTAAAGGACACACTTTGAATCACAAAAAAATAAAATATAATTAATCCATTTTCAATAAAAGATGATTAAAATGTCCATAAATTATAAAAAAATTATAAGGTTTAAATATAATTATAAAAATAAATTTAGATAGGTTTTTTGGTTATTTTAAACCTTATCTTTTGTTTTAACCCTGTGGTTAACCAAATTTAATCTTAAATGTGGTAATGAATTTTTAATATTAAAGGGTTCTAATTTTACTCATAATGTAAAAATTGGATAATAAATGAAAAAGGGATTAAATTTTTTAAAATCTACCATCCCACTTTTCCTTTTTAACGATTTTTATGATTTTTAAATAATTTAGTAAAATATTATTTTTCATAAAATATCATTAATGTCATTTTTGAAACTATTCATTTAATTTGACATTAAAGACATCAAGAAAAGGATGTAATTCCAATATAAACCTTTAACACATTAATAATATGTTATATTAAACTATAAAATTCATGTAACATGATAATTAATCCAATTTTTATTACTTTAATATTTTAAAAATCATTTATTTAATTTTTTTATTAATTAAATAAATATTGTGTCAGTGTTGTGTAATAATTTAAGCTAATTCTTCAATCACTAAAAGTTTAAAATAAATTACCATGCTAAAAAAATTAATTCATCGTTCAAATTAACATTTAAAACCAAACTTATCCTCTTTTTATCCTTATGTAAAATTATTAGAGATATTAAAGTCAAGAGTGTGACATTTTGTTTTAATTATTTTCTTAAAGTAATATAATTATCAATATCAAAGAAAAATGGAACCAAGTGGACATATTATTTATAATTATATGTACATAGACAAACAAAATTAATCTAATTGGACAAATTCAAGTGTTAGAGAAATTTTAAATCCTTATCCCAATGTTTTAACCAAGTTTTACCCATTTACACTTACTAAGGTGAAAAATATTAACCAATGTTACTATTCAAAATGACCAAAAATAAAAGGGACCAATTTACCAAATTTTATCTTCATAATGAAAAATATGAAATATATTTTTTCAGATTAAATCTAGATAAATGTAATAATTTAATTTAAATATATCCTACAAAACATGATAGAAAGCAATTTTCTGGAAAAAATGTTTTCTGACGTATAAAAAAATTATACCAAAATGAAGCCTAAAATTAATTCCAATGATCTTAATTGGATTATAAATAATAGTAATTAAATTATTTTACTTATTAAACCATTTAAAACAAAATGTAACTTTGTAAATGTTTTAAACAAAAAGACAGTTTTCAATAAAAATTAGTATTTTTCGCTATTCATCAAAAAAATATTTTTAGAAAATTATCAAAAATTAACTCTAATATAATTGTTAAATTATAATTTCCAAATTGAAGTTCATTTTTTCAAATAAATTTTCTAAAATTGGAATAAATTAATTATTTTATTTGTTCACAAAATGAAATAAAACCCATTTTGAGGAAAATGTATTTTTGGAGTATATAAGGAAATTAAAATTATTTATAGATAAATATATCAAAAAATATTAGGGTGTTAAAAATTATACTTCAACCCCATTGGGAATAAACTTTAAATTATCCAAATATTAAACATACAAAATAAAATATGTGGCTAATTATGCGGCTAAAGACCCATTTTCATCAACCTTAGTTAGGATGATGTATACCAACATATGTAAAAGGTCAGATATTTCATTTATAGTGGGAGTATTCAACTAGTTTAAGGATATTATAGGAAAGGAACACTAAGAAATTGTGAAGTTGATTTTATGAGATCTAAAATATGTGGAATATATATCCTTGTGTTTCAAAATGGGAGATCCATTGCAAGGTTATGTGGGTGGGGAATTTAGAGGAGATTTAGACACATGGAAGAGTAATATAGGCTTAATGTTCACCTTAACAGGAATAACCATAATATAGATGTCAAGGTTGCAGTTAGTTGTAATGCTTTTTATAATAGAAACTAAATATGTTTTCATCAAGGAAGTAAGTAAAGAACTGATATGGTTGACATATTTGTTCGAGGTTCATGGAAGAATTAAAGACAGTGGATTTTTATTTTATGATAGATAGAGTGAAATTAATTTGGATAATAACCTAGTGTTTCACTCATGAGAAAATAAAATTCACCTAAATAACACTTATTCTATAAGATACTGGAGGATGTGGTGAGGGGGTGGTGGAAAATCGAAACACTAATACAAAAAAAGGTTTTTCATGATTGTGTTTTTGGGTTTTTATCATCATTTACCTCATGAAGTTATTATAAGAAATATTGTAAATACATTTTTCACATTGGTTTTAAGAAAACCAACATTATAAATGTAACATATATGAAGGTTTTTTTCCTCATTTGTTATAAGAAAACTGGCATGGAAAGAATTTTATCATGTTATTTTTAAAATAACAGATGTGATAAGTTCTCTAAAACCCACCCTAGAAACCAACTATAAAATTCCTATTTTCATGTCGTTTTCCATGTTAGTTATATTAAAATTAATGTGGAAAACAATTTATCAGGTTAGTTTTTTTAAAAAACTGACATGATAAATGTTGGTTATTAAAAAACCAACATGATATTTAATTTTTCATGTCAGTTATAAAAATTACCAATGTGAAAATTTAATTTATTTTTGATATAAAATAATAAAATGACCATCCTAGTAGTATAGAAGTTGACCAAAAACAGATAAACAGCAACAGAAAACAAGAAAATAGTATCAAAAAATAATGCTTTTTTACTTTATAATTTTAACTTTAAACATTACAATGTATATTAAAAACAAAGTAAAATACAATAATAATTGTGACTTAATCTACCCATTTTATTTGTAAGTGTCTTAGATCTTCTTTAATATAATGTCTAGGTCATCAAAAAGCTACAAATTAAAAATAACTCTTTGAACATGTATTCTGAATACAATGTATGAAAAATTAAATGAAAGGTTTATAAAAAAATCTAACCTTCAATAATTTTATAATTGTCCCAGGTTTAATTATTTAAAACATCAATATTAGAACATTTTATCTATATTTTGTTACTCATTGAAGATGATACTTATATTTAAAAAGAATTTTTCAATTAAAAATAAAATTTTGATTACTTAGAGCCAAAAAGTAGTAATTATAAATGATAATTCACCTTTTCTTTTACATAATTGTTCTTTGCACTCTACTTTCTTATTATCACTCTAAAGTCATCACATGCCATGTTTGAAAATAATATGTATGGAATAAATTTAAATATATTAATAATATAAATAAGTATTCAAATATATAAACGTATGTGTTCAATACATTCTAAAATTATCGCGCATGTCACCATGGATAGATCATTACCATTTTAGTGTATTCACCCTTATAAAAAAACACCCAACATCTAATGGCCATCCATATAAAAAAATAATGTCATTGTTTATTTAGTTAATTGATATAAAACTTTATGAAATATATGTTCCATATCTTTGTATATAATGAAGAATCCAACATTAAATTGCATTATTTTGAAATCTTTTTTTAATATAAATTTTTATTTCTATATCACTCATTGTCCTCACTATTAGTAAAATAAATTATGGATGTATAAAGTTTCAATAAATTAAAATAACTGAAAGATATCTAACAATTAATTTATATGTAAAATACTCACATTGTGTTGATTCCCTACTCATCTCTAGTTACAAGATCCATGATATCTTTTTTTGAAATTGTTGTAGTCATTGCATGCCCGAAAATGTTAGGATCCACTGGAATGTCATAAACTTCCAACAATAAATTTGAATATGTTGATAATCTATCATGTCCAGAATAAGTTTTATCTGAATTCATAAAATCTTGTAATTTTTTTTGTATATACAGTATTTCTTCACCTTTAAAATATTTCTATAAAAATAGATAAATATATAAATTTTAAACTTTCAAAAAAAAATAACACTAATTTAAAATAAAGGATATAATCCACACATACATCAATGGTAATTTTTCATGCATATAGAGATGTCCAGACTAAAAAATGTCCAATATATTGTCCAATTGTAGTGACCTCATCTATAGAAAAATATATTCTTTTCAGTCTATCTATATTATCTTGTATAGTAAATCTACGCTTCTCTATCTCTATTTGTTGATGATGAAAAGTACCCATAACATAATATATAATCCCATATATAATAATATTATGCTCAAGATCCTCAACATATAACTCATAATAAATGGGAACCTATAAATGAGGGGTTTTAGTATTTGGATTAGTAGGTGGAGGTGGAGGAAGGGATCAGCAACTTGAAACTATATTTGTTTATCGGCAAACATGGATTGTACTAAACTTATAATATTTTCCTCCATCATATCGACCAAATAAAAAACTATAGATTCTAAATATTTTATTTTTCTTTTATAATCATCCTCCAATAAAGAATATTCATACCAGAAAAGTAATTTTTTTACCGATACACCTTCCATGCATCCTTGTACATCTAATGGGTGTTCGGGATTTCCCAATGAAATAGTTATAATATTCTTCATGTCCTTATCTATTAAGGTCCCTTGTGGTCTCTACTTATTGAGGGATTCTTGTATATAATATTTGAAAAAAATAGTGGTGAATCACAATATATAAATAATTTATTTAATTTAAATAAGATAAATAAATTAAATAACTTTTTATAATCCTCTCAACTATAACCATCGACTCTTCCTTAAGATATTTTCCCTTTCAGATCATATGGGCCCTCTTCTATTTTTCATGTCTAGCTAAGGGTAAGGAGGATCAACCTCTACAGAGCTTGAAACTCAACTCTCAGTTTATAAAATTTTTTAGCTATCATTTGTTCTTATAATAATGTATACCCATCACGAGATAAATTTTTTGGGAATAAGTTTTTGGATTGGACCTCCTGATGAGATCTCATTGTTTTTTTTAAATTAAGAATAAATAGTTCATTAATATAAAAAAAATTAAAACATAACATTTCACTTACCAAAAATGATTCTTGTCATCTACTTTCAGCAAAATACTTCCATGTATCTTTATCTATAAATGGACATAAATCACAAGGATTTGGATGTTGTTTATCACTAAAAATGAAATCTGATGTGAGGGTTCATTTAAAATCTCTGCATATCCAAGAATCTAATCCTAAAAATTTCATCTTGAATCCTCTAGTATCTGGTATATCATATTTCATCTGATAATAAGGGTAAAACTTACATTAGTAAAAAAATTCATGATAAGAAAAAAAATAAAAAATGAGATTGCCAAAATTTTCTCTCCCAATTGTGATAGTGTCACTTTTTCAACACTTATCTAATAAAAAATAAAAATAATATTTTTCCTTTATCCTGCACTATAATAAAAGTCTTAAATTGTTTTGAATTTATACCCCTAGGAATAAAATTATCGTCAAATTCAACTGGTATCCTCTGGTCCCAACTATGACCAAGTAATAATTTTCATAAATGTGGGTTTCTATATTTATGAAGCCTAAAGTTCTTATCTCCCCCTATTGAAGTAGATGGATCCCATACAAAAAATATGAGGAGCCTACTCAATAGGATTATGTGTACAATCCTCCCCAGATTTATATGTATGGTCCTCCCTAGAATCTCATGGGGAATAAGATGTTTAATCATCCATTATCACACAAATAAAAGTAAAAAACAATTAGTACACAAATATTAAAATCCAATTATTATGTATAAAATTAAATAAAAAATGAAAAAATGATCCAATAATAAGTAAACCAAACTAAATGCATTTTTATTCATATTTTTTAGTGGCTAACTAAAATGCTAAAAATGTTAATGAGATATTAAATTACATAAACTAATGAAAAAAATCTAACTGTTATATAAAAATTTAAATAACAGTTTTAAAATTATACAAACAAAACAAAATAATAAAAAATTCACTCTTTATCATGTTTGTTGGATCATCTCCAATGTAATACACCATTATGGGGTATAGTTTCTCCAAAAATGGTGCATGAATGGTAACAATTCTCCAATGTATTGCACAATGTTTTAAACCAAAAATAATATTCTTTGAAAATATTTTTTATAAATTTTTTTATTTTTTAATAAGTTAAATTAAAATTAATTTTTTATAAAATTAGCAAATAAAAAAATTTGTAAGGGTAAAAATTAAGTTAATTAAGGGTAAAATAAACAAAACTAAACTAATTTAAACAAAAAAATAACTTATTAGTTATAATATGTGTTTAAATAAAAATAAAACTAATATATCAAACATTTTATGAAATTTTAAAAATTAAACAAGAAATAAATATGTGTTGACTATAATATTAAGAAATTACAATATTATTTTTTTACAAATTCCTTAGCATCATTCCATATGGAATAAAAAAATTTCTACAAAATGGTCATCAATATTCTATTTTGATATTTCCATAGAAGTAGGGATCTCATATAAATCGGTATCTTCATTAAGTTTTCCATCACCAACATACTATTTTTTCCTTTGTAAAATGATAGACCAATTCATATCGGATCGATTAAGAACATAGAAAAAAATTCATGTGTTTTCATAATAAAAGTATTGTTTTTATAGTCAAATCTATTAAGATTAACTATTTTCATACTAAATTCATCATATCTGATATTGTTGTTACTGATGACCCATTTTCAGTTAAACACTAGAAATAGAAATTTAATGTAATCAACCTCCCATATTTCTTTAATGACTCTATATTGTGAACTTGAAATAAATATTGGGTTTTTGTATTTGGCACTTGAAAAAATTCATTACTGCTATGACCACCAATACACTAATATTTTGAACCACACTTCGGTTATCTTAGTCTTTTGTTTGAAATGTATATGCATTAATGTCATACCTAGACCATGTTATCAAATTTATACTTGGACCTCCCACTAACTATAACATCCTGACCCAAGATCCACTTAATAGGTACCCCAAGTCGGGGGTCACATAGCATCAAGCACACCTCTCCATATGACAGAGCATGCTGACTAGTAGTGAGGGCCTATGGGGGTGTGGTGGGGGGACTATACCCTCATATTAGAGTGGCACAGTGGATAAGATGAATAACATACCACATAAAACACATATATAAAACAAGGGCATAGTATAAACAATACAACAATAATCTACAGAAGCATAAATAACCAAGAAACTATAAAGATACCAAAATACCATATGTTGAGTCATATATAATGATTTCAGATCATGTTGATATACAAAACGGGGGAAAATGGATAGTAATATATAACATTCTATACAAAAATATTTAATGGTAAAGAGACTACTCCACTAGCATCATGAGTATATTCTCGGTCCTCTGCTCCCATGCTCCATGCTATAACTAAATTAGATCAATCATTTTTAGGAGGGTGTTTTCACATATCCATAATGTAGACATGTGATCTAATCAGGTACCAAAGGTAGCCTGAGTAGGGTATGATATAAACTCAATATTCACTCACCAATGGTTTCTATAAATAATCCAGTCGGTGTACATATCAATTCATTATGAAGATATAAATGAATAATAGAAAGTTAAAAATAAATAAATAATAGCCGGCTCAGGTTCCTATAGGAAACCTCGATGGATCTGCTTACTTCGGCATAGGCCGTTGTGAGAGTCTAGTAAATAATCATATATATATGTATATATATATAATAATTATATATATATATAGTTATATACTCTATGCATGTATATGAACTAAGTATGTGAGGACAAAAGTAGGCATATACAAAGATATTGGGTGTTAGGTTGGACCAAGGGCGTAACTTAAGCATCCATAACTAGTCTAACGAGCTATAAGATCAATCAAAGGGTACATGCCCTAAATCTCATAATGGATGTGATACATCATGCCTTCATTTGAGATAGGTGGGGTGATTCATCATTCCCAACACTCGATACAAAGTAACATGGAACGCCATGCCCATTCCCCAGATAAATGTATAATGGTGTGAGACGTCATGATTATAACTTGATGTAACATGGAGTGAAATGAAAAGATAAACAAGTAACTTAACCATTTTTCAACATCCAAAAGTAATGGTACACTCATAATAGTAAAAAATACTTGATGGATCACCTCTAATGCATTATAATCATCAATCCCATTATAACCAAGGGTGTCACAACTCAAGTAATTTGTATAAATAAAATCTTAAATCACTTGTCTTGGCCTCACAACACATTATCAATCATTATAATTAATCCATTTAATTAATTAAGAATGAAAATTCAATTCAAGGTCAATAAGAGCACTTAGAAGGTGTTCTCATCCATTTAACAATTATATAAAAAAGGGGAAATTTAATTTCCAAACCAATCTGAGCACTTAGGTGGTGTTTGATCATTTAAAAAACTTTATGTAAATAATTAATTTCTCTATTGATGCCTAAATGGGTTGATATGATTGATTTTTGACATCTTATAAACACTCAGCAGGGGTCTATGGAAGTAAAACAACATGCATATAATTAATTATAATGGAAGAACACATTTTAAGGTGATGTGTGGATAAGTCCAGAACGCCACACTATGGTGAAATATATGAAATCATTAAAACTTTTGGGAAATAAATCTAGAACACTTACCTTAGGGCTGTAGATGACTCCTCATCCAATATCAACCCCTTTCCCCACTTCCTTTTATTTTATAAAAGAAAACGTTGTTCGTGAGGTGTTAATCTATCACCTTCAAGAACGACATGTTTTCTTTTTCCATTTCTACATTCATATCTGGTAATGAAACCATTTTTATTGTTAAAACATAATATTTTATATTTATTATTTCCTATTTATTGTTTTTGAACTAACTTATGTACATATTACTAAATTATTAATCAAAACAAGTTTGTTGTGGTCGAAAAACCACCAAAATTAACTCAAACAATCATCATTTAATTATTATCTAATGATTCATCCACATGGTGTATAATATAAACAATTATAAGATCATTTAAAATCCTAGATGATAATTAATAATATTTAATATCAGTTTTGTATGTTTACCCATGTTCTATCTGAACATCAATTTATGAATACAAGTGAACCGCTCAAGAAAAACCATAAATACAAACATTCCCGAACAATGTTTTTAAACTCTATAACTCATAAAAAGGCACATAAAATAACTTAATGAAACCATAATAAACCATATTCATGTAAAAAAGGTTATTTAATTGTTAATTAATGAATCTAATGTGGTTATATAGGACATTAAAGTGAAGGAAGCGTTCAGATATAAGGTAAGGGGAAAATCTCAAACCAAATTTTCTTTCTTCGGGTTCTCCCTCTTTCACTCCATATTTGGTATGGTAACTCCTTAAAAATAATTTTTTTCATAATTATATTACCTTTTTTGGTATATACATGTTTTCTACTGAAGTTTATGTCAAAAAAAATGTTTTCCAAAAGAACTTTTCTTTTAAGAACACACCTTTTACTTCTCATTCAAGGTTTATGGTTCTTGTAACATGTATGTTAATCCCTCTTTATTTGGGGAACCCAATGTTTATTAATGAGTTCTTATGAAATTAAACTCATTCCTTTTCTTGGTTTAGTTATGTTCATTTTTTATATGTGTTCATTTTTTCATCCATGATAAATGATAATGTTATGATGTGACGGGTGCGCTCGGAATTATATAGCGCAATATGAATGTTTCAATGTGACGGGTGCGCCCAGAATTATACAATGCTCCAATGCATTGGATAAAGTGATGAATCTCATGAGTTAATGTGAAATTATGTGTGAACAAGATGATATCTTTTTTCACAAGTATGTGTGGTAGTTAACCACTAAGACATGATGTTTCATTTTTATGCATTGCCACATTTCAAGTCTATTATAAATGTTTCCCCTCATGTTCATTAATCTTTTCCAATGTTATTTTTATGCTCACCCATTGTTATATTGTTCTTATCCATCCTATTACTGGTATTTTAGCTCACTCCTTTTGATGTATATCCTCAGGTGACTATATGTACTAAGGACAGTTCAAGTACATATAAGAAGCTAGAGAAGAAGAAATTAAATAAATGTTTATGCTTGATGTTGTAATTGTTATGTATGGTCCTAGTTTTCCCAAGACACTAAACCTTTGGATCCTCTATGTGTAATAATATTATGTTTTTTATATTAAAAATGGTGTAAAAGTAATATTAGAAAATTCTGGGTCGTTATAGTTGGTATCAGAGGCTAGGTTTAGTTAATTTGGGAATTAGGATTAGTGAACCCTATAGAAAACCTCTAGCATGAGACTAAGTATAAATATGCACACAAGAATCTTTACATAGGGATCCCATATGTTATGATTTTAGTATAAATTGTACAAATGAATAATTTATTAATGACTTGTTGACTTATGTTTTGTTCAAGCCTTTTCTATTTTATAAAATGGTGGGAACCAGGAGAAACCAGGCCAACAACCCGTGTGAGGGTCAATGCAATGATTTCCCGAATGACATCCCCAATTATTTGGGAGGTGGAGCTCAAAACTTCATGGTGATGCTTACCCAATTATCCTAGGTTATAAAAAATAATCATAATAATGGGGAACATAATCCTTCACCAAAGAGGGATAAACTGTCTATAGAATGTTTTATGAGGCAACGACCACCGAAGTTTAGTGGATCTTTTGATCCACTAGTTGCGAAGCAGTGGGTCAACTCCATGGAGAAGATATTTTCTGTGCTTCACTATTCTAAGACTGAGAAGGTGACTCTATTTTTTTATCGTCTAGATGGGGAGGCTGATAAATGGTGGGATTTGATTAATAACACCAATCCAAGGGAGGAAATTAAATAGATGGAATGGGAAGACTTTAAGATAATGTTTCTTAACAATTATTTCCCAAGAACTCTTCACACGAAGATGGAGATAGAATTAATAGAGCTCAAGAAAAATTAAGTAGAATCGGCCAAAACCTAATAATCAAATTTCATAAGGCTTTCAAGGTATGCTTCGGGTTTTTTTGTCAATGATGATAGCAAAATTGATAGATTATTTAGTGGATTAAAACCACACCTTTGAAAGGCTCTTTCAATTTGAGACTTTGAGAGTTATGAAGAAGTAGTTCAGTGTGCTCTCAAAGTGGAGATAGAGTTTGGAGAATGGTCCCACATGTATGGTGATAAGAAACAAAAGATAGAGTTTCAATCCGAAGGATCTAATGAAAAAGGTGGAAAGAAAACTCAGCGACCCACATGCCAAAAATGTGAGAAGTTACACCATGGGAACTACCTCAAAGGGATGGGGAAGTGCTTCAAGTGTGGGAAAGAATGACTCCATGCTCAAGAGTGTTGAAAATACATGAAAAGGAAGGATAATTTAGCTGAATAAAGGATAGAACCACCCATGGTTCAATGCTACAAATGTAGGGAGCTAGGGCACTATGCAATCCAGTGCACTAAACCTCAAGTTCTCGAGGGTAATCAACATCAGCAGCCACCAAATCCAAAGGAATAAGGGAAGGATTATGCTATCAATACTACCTAAGTGGATCAAGATAATGAATTCATATAAGGTATACTTATTATTCACTCAATAATGGAAAAATTATTATTTGATTCTGGTTCTATGCATTCCTTTATATCTTGAAATTTTTCTAGAACTATAAAATCGAATCCCCAAAACCTTGAAGTAGAGATGTCTATAAAAACACAAAGTGGTGAAATCATTGCAACCCAAGTGTTTGAATCTTCTCTTGTTGGCTTATGTGGGAAGATTCTTCTAGTGAATCTCGTAATACTTTCCTTGGTAGAATTTGACGCTATAATGGTAATGGATTAGCTCTCATTATATATAGAATGTATCAACTATTAGGAAAATGAAATATCTTTTAATATTATGAACCATCCCATTCTCCTTTAAAAATGCAAGGAAGATCATGAATATCCTTTTAAAAATCCTTCATCGGTGTGGGTGTTGATTCCCTATGAAGAATAATACCTCTGTCAAATGGTTGGGTCAAAGGAAAGTGCCAGCCTTGTGTAAATTCCCATCGTTAGGGGATATGGTGATGTATTTCCTGAAGAGTAACTCATAATTCCTCTGGATCGTGAGATAGAGTTCTCAATAGAACACATACTCGGAGATACTCCAATCTCAAAGTGTCCCCATAGTATGTCTCCTATCGAACTAGATAAGTCAAAGAAACAACTACAAGAGCATCTGGACAAAGGGTTTATATGCCATAGTTCATCACCTTGGGGTGTGCCAGTGCTCTTTGTGAAGAAGAAGGATGGAACAATGCGATTGTGTATCGATTATTGGGAACTCAACAAGATCACCATAAAGAAAAAGTATCATATTCCAAGGATTGATGACTTTTTTGATCAGTTAAGAGGAGCTCAATACTTCTCAAAGGTGGATCTTCATTCTCGATATCATCAGTTAAAGGTGAAGAAGATATTCAAAAGACTTCCTTCCGTACAAGGTATGGGCACTATGAGTTTTTGGGTGATTCCCTTAGGACTTACTAATTCCCCTACAATATTCATGGATTTTATGAATAGAGACTTTAGATATTACCTAGAAAAATTTGTGGTAGTGTTTATTGATGAAATTATCATTTACTTCAAGAGCGAGGAGGAACATGAAGAACATCTAAGACTTGTTTTGGTGACATTGAGAAAGAAAAAGTTGTATGCCAAGTTCAGCAAGTGTGAATTTTGGATGAAGAAAGTCACTTTCTTGGGACATGTGATCCCAAGTGAGGGAATTTATGTGGTCTCTTAAAAAACAAAGGCGATTGAGGAATGGACCAGGCCCTCTAGTGTCACATAAATATGTAGTTTTCTTATATTAGCTAGGTATTACCGACATTTTGTGAGAAATTTCTCATGATTGTAAAGCCCGCTAACTAAGTTAACATGGAAAGGGGTAAAGTATGTCTGGACAGAAGAATGTGAGGGAAGCTTCAAGGATCTAAATAGAAGGATGATCATAGCACTTGTACTCACACTACTGAAAAGTGGAGAAAGTTTTTTGATATACAGTGATGCTTCAAAGAAAGGCTTGGATTACGTACTCATGAAAAATGATAATGTGATAGCCTACGCCTCATGGAAGTTGAAGATACAGGAGCATAACTACCCGATGCATGATCTAGAGATATCATTCATGATATTTTCCTTGAAAATATAGAATTACTACCTTTATGGTGAGAAGTGTGACATATACACTGACCACAAGAGCCTAAAGTATATATTCACACAAAAGGAGCTCAACATGCATCAAAGGAGATGGTTATAGATAATCAAGGATCACAATTGCTTTATTCACTATCATCCTGGAAAGGTGAACAAGGTATAAAATGCTCTAATCAGAAAAGAACTTGTTACTCTATCCATGTTACAGAATGAGAAAGACCCTATCTTCTTGGATATATAAAGGATGGATTTAGAAATCATAAGGGAATGGGATACATTCTACCTTTCCCAAATGATTGCACAAACATCTATACAATAGAATATTAACGAAGAACAAAGGGATTATGTGGAGACAAAAAAGAGGGTGAATGCAGTAAAGGAAGGGAAGCTGCAAGAGTTCCATATTGACAATGATGGTATGATTCAGTTTGGAACACGGATTGTTGTGCCTTAAACACCTAGGATAAAGGAGCTATTGGAAAATGCACATAGCTCAATATTCACTATCCATCCTGGGAGTACCAAGATGTATCATGATCTCTAATAACACTTCTGGTGGGATAACATGAAGAAAGAGATTGTGGAATATATATCAAGATGCTTGGTTTGTCAGCAAGTTAAAGCAGAGCGACAAAAGTCCAAAGGGTTGATGCAGCCATTGCCTATACCCATGTGGAAATTGGAGGATGTCACTATGGACATTGTCATGGGTCTCCCAAAGACGTCGAACAAAAATAATGCAATATGGGTTGGGGTTGACTGACTCACTAAGACTGCCCATTTTATCTCTATTTGGGAAGATATCTCACTTGAATAACTTGCAGAGATATATGTGAAGGAAGTGGTGAGACTGCATGGTGTTCCACTCTCAGTTGTCTCTAATCGTAATCCAAGGTTCACGTCTAAATTCTAGAGGAGCCTTAAATATGCTTTGAGTACTGAATTAAATTTTAACTCGGCCTATCACCCCCAAACTGATGGCCAATCTAAAAGGACTATTCAGATTCTTGAAGATATGCTAAGAGTATGCTCTCTAGAATTCAATGGTGGATGGTATCAGCATCTCCCATTGGTTGAGTTCTCATACAACAATATTTTCCACTCGAGTATTCATATGGATCCATATGAATCTCTGTATATAAAGAGATGTATAACTCCAATCTTTTGGGATGAAGTAGGAGAAAGAAATCTACTTGGACCCGATCTTGTGCAAGAGATGACAGAGAAGGTTCAAGTCATCCAGAAACACATCAAAGCTTCTCAAAGTCAACAAAAGAGCTACGCTGACAACCTTTGAAGGGACTTGGAGTTCGACGTTATTGATAAAGTCATCCTTTGAATATCACCAGGGAAGAGAGTCATGTGGTTTGGAAAGAAAGGGAAGCTAAGCCCAAGGTACATTGGCCCCTTTGAGATCCTTGACCGCATAAGATTTTTGTCATGTCAGCTTTCACTTCCACCAAATATGGCTCAATTTCATGATGTGTTTCACATATCACTCCTAAGGAAGTACATACTTGATCCCTCACATGTACTGAACTCAGAGGTGTAATAGCTGGTAGATGATCTCTCCTATGAGGAGCAGCCAGTAGAGATTCTAGACCAAAGAGATAAGGTTCTACGCAACAAGACAACCCACCTTGTTAAAGTGTTGTGTGGGAACCATAAGTTTGAAGAAGCTACATAGGAACCAGAGGAGGCGATGGAGGAGAAGTACCCTCACCTATTTGTGTAAAGTGAAATTTTGAGGATGAAATTTCATAAGGGGGAAGAATGTAACGACCCAATGGTTTTCAATAGAAATTCCATTCTTATAATTATATCATAAAATCATATGAAAATGCAACATAATGAACTACTAAGTGCTAAGTGACCTTTGAACATAAGTTTGTCACATCTGTGTTTGGAATTTCAAAAATCTGACATACACGGTTGCAATCAGTAAGTTATTTGGAGTCCAATAAGAAAAAATTAATTTTTGGTGAATAGTAATCTACCCTTATAAATATTAACATGCCCTTATGAATAGTGATATACCCTAATGAATAGTAACCTTATCTATGATAATATATAAATAATATTCAAGTTGAAGTAATGATATACCTATATTTTAGAATAAGTAAATGAATGTTTTAAAACTGGTTTTTGATAATAAATTATGATTTTAATTAAATATTAAAATAATAATTTATAGAAAATTATTTTTGAAAAATGGACTTCATTTTTGGATTTTACACATTGAAAAATGGTTAGGGTGAATTTTTTGGATTTTTCTGAAATACTTGAATTTTTTATGAATAGTGAAATACCATAATTTACAAAATAATATAAATAAGTAATTATAGATTCATGCATGATGTTATACTAGTGTAAGCCCAATTGGTTCGTGATCACATGATAAAATTACTAGTATTCTTCATTTAAGACTCACTATTCCTTGTCTTGTGGGGAAATAATAAACTAATAAATTTTATATTGAGAAAACCCCTCTCCCCTCCACTATAAAAACCACCCTTCACACCCTCATTTCCTCACACCTCTCAAGCATGAGTAATTGTATAAACTCTACCCAAGCATCTTCTATATCCCCTTACCCACATCCAAGAGCTTCTTTTCTCATCAAAAGACCAATCCTAGGTCCCCTGAGTAGGATCTAAAGAGGAGGATTCAAGAGGTAATTTCCCTTCCTCTTTCCTTTAATTTTCTTTCAATTTCATGTTGTTTTATTATTCTCTCCCCACCTATAATCATCCACATGGTATGGTAACTCTATTATAATACATATACTTTAATTTTATGATACTAATGGGATATTATACCATCCAACCCCCTTCCCCACTTCATTTTATTTTATAAAAGAAAACGTTGTTCGTGAGGTGTTAATCTATCACCATCAAGAACGATGTGTTTTCTTTTCCCATTTATACATTAATATCTGGTCATGAAACCATTGTTTTGGTTCAACCATAATATTTTATATGTATTATATCCTATTTAATAATTTGGAACTAAATTATGTACATATTACTAAATGATTAATCAAAACAAGTTCGTTGTGGTTGAAAAACCTCCCAAATTAACTCAAACAATCATCATTTAATTCTTATCTATTGATTAATCCACATGGTATATAATATAATCAATTATAATATCATTTAAAATATTATAAGATAATTAATTATATTTAATATCAGTTTTGGATGTTTACCCATGTTCTATCTGAACATCAATTTATGAATACAAGTGAACCGGTCAAGAAAAACCATAAAAACAAACATTCCTAAACAATGTTTTTAAAATATATAACTCATAAAAAGGCACATAAAATAACTTAATTATACCATAATAAACCATATTCATGTAAAAAAATTTATTTAATTGTTAATTAATGAATCTAATGTGGTTATACAGGACATTAAAGTGAAGGAAGCGTTCGGATATAAGGTAAGGGGAAAATCTCGAACCCAAATTTCCTTCTTCGGTTTCTCCCTCTTTCACTCCATATTAGGTATGGTCACTTCTTAAAAATCATTTTTTCATCATTATATTACCTTTTTTGTGATATAAATATTTTCTAATTAAGTTTATTTCAAACAAAATGTTTTTTAAAATAACACTTCTTTTAAGAACACACCTTTTACTTCTCATTCAAGGTTGACGATTCTTGTAACATGTATGTTATTCCCTCTTTATTTTGGGAAACTAATGTTTAATAATGTTATATTATAATATGAAACCCATTCCTTTTAATGGGTTATTTATGTTGAGTTTTGATATATGTTCATTGTGTCATTCATGATAAATGATAATGTTATTATGTGACGGGTGCGCCTAGAATTATATAGCGCAATATGAATGTTTCAATGTAACGGGTCTGATCAGAATTATTCAGCACTCCAATGCATTGGCTAAAGTGATTAATATCATGATTTAATGTGAAATTATGTGTGAACAATATTCTAGCTTTTTTCACATGTAATTTTGGTAGTTAACCACTAAGACATGATGTTTCATTCTTATGCATTGTCACATTTCAAGTCTCTTATAAATGTTTCCTATCATGTTCATGAATCTTTGCCAATGTTATGGTTATGCTCACCCATTTTTATATTTATATTATCAATCCTCTTGCTGGGATTTTATCTCACCCCTTTTTATGTATATCCACAGGTGACTACATGTACTAAGGAGAGGTAAAGTTCCAATAAGAAGCTAGAGATGAAGGAATTAAATAAATGTCTATACTTGATGTCATAATTGTTATGTATGGTCCTACTTTTCCCAAGATACTAAACTTTTGTATCCTTTATGTGTAATAATATTATGTTTCTTATATTTAAAATTATGTAATAGTAATATATGAAAATTATGGGTCTCTATGTAGGGTCATTACAACCCCCCACCTTAAAGCAACTCGTCCCCGAGTTTTTCTTATGAGGGTAAAGAGGGATCATCTGAGAAAATATCCTTCTAATGAGCTTTTATATAAGATTCCCACTCCTATATATCATCATGTACTCATTTTTCTATTATATCCCTCATATTAAAGGAAATAACCTACCTCAGGGTGTCTTCACACTTCGATCCAACACACTGGATATTCCTCTAAGCATACATATCTTACTCAGCTTCATGAGGTTAGAAAACATTTTATGGGTATATATGATATTGGTGGAGATGATATATGTGAAAGATTTCATTCATATATTGGTATTTTTAAAGAAGTGTTATCTGGTAATCCACTGGTCCAATCTATTTCAAAACATCAAGGGTCCAATGAATCGAACATAAATATTACCTTGGATTTGAATTCATAGATGGGCCAACCTATAAAAAGTTGAAAGAAAACTCCATCTCCAATATCAAACTCAATAGGTCATCTTTAGTGATTTTCATATGACTTCTGTCTAGAATGAGCTATCAAAATGTACTTTTTGATCAACTGGACCTTCTTTTAAGTATCCTGGATTATACATGGTCTAATAAAAGTTTCCCCCTACCTTTAACTAGTATAGAGGTGATTGGAAAGTCCTATAATATAAGGATTCATAAAGATACATCTGAATAGTAACCTAAAAATAGTTATTGTAAGCAAACTCAACAAGGGGTATGTGTTTCTCACAAGAACCACCAAATTCAAATACATACGCATGGAGCATTTCCTCTAAAACCTAAATTATACACTATATTTATCCATCTTTATGAGGGTGATAGGCCATGCTCAGAATAACCTATGTACCCACAGCCTTCTATAACCCCTACCTAAATGGAGATATGAAGAAATCATCCTTATCAAATATGATAGATCACAGAGCTCCATAAAGGTGTAAGACCTCCCTAACATATAGCCTTCCTAGATCATCAACTAAAAAGGTATCTCAAATTAGTAAGAAGTGTGATACCTTTTTCAAATGATAAATGACTACCTAAATCATATCATTTCTTCAAGGTGATATAGGCAAACCATTCACGAAGTCCATAGATACATCATCCCATTTCCACTCAGGAATGGAAAATGGCTATAAAAGTCTTGTAAATTGGTGATATTCCACCTTTACCTAATGACAAGTGGAACACCAAGTGATAAAACTAGCTATCTACCATTTCATATAAGTCCAACAATACTTCCGACATAACTCTAGATACATATTGGTGACATCGGGATGTACTACCCAAACTAAGGAATGAAATTCCCAAATCAACTCCTCTATGATGTCTGTTGGAACCCATACATGACCATAAAAGCATAATGTCTCATACTCATCCATAGTAAAACCATAATATGAATCATCTTATGAAATAATTTCTCTCAGGAATAATCCTTCAAGTTCTATGAATTTTCACAATATCACACGTTTTTTGGAGGGTATAGGTCACAAACAAATTCTATGAGGATAGTCTTCCCATGATCCTATTGAACCTAAATGTGCATCCCTGAAAAAAAAAAATCCATGAGATTTTACTCACCATTGGCCTCCTAAACCATCTGTTTTTGAGTCTTTCAACTCAGATCATTGGCTACAGCATTGCCTTTTCCAATTATATAGGAAATCTTGAAATCGAAGGATTGTGGGTACCTAAACCATCTGTGCTACCAGATATTCAAATCACATTGTGTAAAGATATAATTGATGATTTTGTGATCCGTGAATACTAAAAAATAATCTCCAAGTAAATATTTTCTCCAACATCATAAATCATGAACTTTAGTAGCTAGATCTATGTCATGTGTTGGTTAATTCCACTCATGAGGCCTCAACTAATGAGACCCATATGCATAAATACCTTGTCTTATATTAGAACAACTCCCATCCCATACTAATACCTGATGATTTATTTTAAATATTATAGCTTCTTCTTGGATCAGGAAGTATTAGGATCAGCATTGAAGTCAATCTTCCCTTCAAATCTAGAAAGGATGCTTCACAAGATTCTAACCACGTGAATTTCACACCCTTCTAAGTCAATCCTATAAGAGGCAATTCAAGGTGTAAGAAATTTTGTATGAAGCATCTTTAATACCTATATATCCCTAAGAAATATTTTATGTAAAATATATTATTGGTATGCTCCTAGGAAACCACATGTCTCACCTTCTTTGGGTCTACTGATACTTCTGACTCCAATATAATATGACCTGATAAGTGAACCTTGTTAATAAAATAGTGTAATTTTCTAATCTTAGCATAATGATGGTTTAATATCAGTGTATTCAGAATGATCTCATGATGGTTGGAATGGTCATGTTGAGAACAATAATACACCAAGATGGAATCCCCAAAAATTACCATGAATGAATCCAGATATTGGTGGAAAACCTGATTCATCAGGTCCATAAAAATAACTAGCGAATTCATGAGACCGAACGACATTACCAGGTACTCAAAATGACCATACCTACTCTGGAAAAATATATAAGGTATGTATGAAGATATTACTCATAGAAAATGATATTCCAACCTCAAATAAATATTCAAGAATATCCTCACTCCTCGAAGCTAATCAAAGAGGTCATTTATTCAAGGTAGTGGATACTGGTTCTTAAATGTGATCTAGTTCAACTGAATGTAATCCACAAAAATCCTAAGGGTACCATCTGCCTTCTTAGAAAAAAAGGATTGGTGAACCCCATAGACAAGTGTTGGGGTGTATAAAACCTTTATCCACTATTTCCTCTAACTATTTCTTATGATCTAGAAGTTCCATAGGTTCTATCCTGTAAGGAGGAACGGACACTAGCACCACTCCTGGAACTAGATCAATAATGAATTATACCTCTCTCTATAGAGGTATCCTTGACAAGTCATTAAGTAATACCTCCCTAAAATGATCCACTATAGGATGAAAAAAAATCATAACCCCTATCATCTAATAAAAGACTGTAAACCCCATATTTCACTCTACTCATCCCCTAATGCTCAGGTCCAATTAAAGATGCATGGACATCCCATTATCCCTTATAGATATTACTACTTCCCTATAGTGATGTAAACATCACCCTTCATTAGTAAAGATCAATATGATCTCAATAGGAAACTAACTAGTCCATCCCAACAATTATATCAAATCCTATCATGTCAAGGATGAAAAGATTCCATGTGAAGAGATATCCACCAATCTCAAGGGGACAATCCTTACAACGATGAATGATCTTGGATTAAATACTTAATGGGGTATCGAGAATCATCACACCATGGAAGTGTTCTATCTCAAGGACCATACGTTCTATGATTTCCTCATACATAAATGAGTGTGAGCACATATATCAAATAAATTAGACACTAAAGTAGAGGCTACTAGAATAGTACCAAAAATAGTAGAAAGTCTAGTGCTCTTCTCCTCCAGCATAATTTGTACTGCATGTAACTGTCTCGTACCACATTCCTGAGGCATAGCCTAATTTTCCTGAGCAATCTCTCTATATTGGTGCTACACGTCCTGAGTCAAATTACCTTTTTCTCAACTACCACCTCATCCTGAGCAGCTGGTGGTATTCAATATACCTACCTAATGCGATACTACTATCCCCACTTCGGAATGTGGGGTAGGTGTAGTTTCCTCCTCATAATGATCTAATGGAAAAGTTCTGCAGAATCATTAGATATGACCAATCCTTCCATAGCCTCTGTATTCAACTAGATCTGGAATACACTAAGGTTTTGTTTGTGTTAGTTTCCTGCACTCATGACATGTGGGGAAGCTATTATTATAATATGTCTGGCTACTATTACCTCTATAAGAAGCCTCAAAATTCCACTTTTTTAGTAGAAGAAATGCTGATAAATCTATATTCAAAACCACCCTAGTTTACACCATCAGATTCTCTAAGATTCCTCTTGGTAATGAGGGCCTAGTTGACTTTCTAAAAAATATTTTTCAACTAAAAAATGTTGACCTATGACCGGATGGAATATAATAGACCATCCTCAAATCGCATGGTCATCATAAGATTATCACTCACTAGAGTAGGTGTGAAACACTACTACAAGGTAAATGGATCAGAATATTCCATAACATAAATGGATCTCTATTGTAGGTTTATAAACTCTCTAGCTTAATAATTCCTTAGAGTCTATGAAATGAAGTAGTCATAAAATATTATCTAGAAGTCTACCTAGACCATATCACTATGTCGGTCTACCTAGGTAATAGCATCCAACCATCACTTGGATGAATCACGTAGAATATAAGCAGAAAGTTTGACCCTCCACTCTGGAAGTGCCTCCAAGTGCTTGAAAATATAAGGGATGGAATCTAACTAAGACTCTGCATTATGTGGTCTTCCATTCCCTAAAAAGGTGAGAGGATGATATTGTTGTAACTCCTGATTCAACTCTTCCATAGTTGGGGAAGGTATAGTAACCCCTTGCATATTTTTCATCATATGGAAGATAACCTCACAAAACCTAGAATTGGTGTCCATAATAGGAATAACAGTTGGTTCCATAGGTGGAACTATGGGAGGGATCACTGGTGGCTCAGGGCCCACCACCACTAGTTTATGGTCATCACTACCTTCAAGGAGTACGATTCGAGGTTGTCTCAATAAAATTATTCTACAATTCCAAATGAAAATATCATAATAGAATTCAACAGTTAGGAGGATCACATATAGATAAGAGAATATGTACATATACTTCCTATAGAAAATATCACACCTATCCTCCAACTCCAATACCCCTGTCTTTGTGGTAAAAGAAGACCATAATAGGTCATAAAACATAAGATACACCCTCAACTTCACAATACTAAGGCTGGGTTTGGGTCTAGGTCTCATATCATAGTAGGGGTTCTATTATATGGAGTGTAAATTGCAAGGTATATAGGTAAAAAGCCTTTAATTTACAATTGGAATCTTATTTAGCAGTAACTGTTTCACTTATAAAGATTTAATTTCATCATATTTTATAATCTTGTATATATATATAATATACATATCACAGTTCAGAACCAATAGGTCTAGAACCCACAACATGGTATAATTAGTTAATTAAGGTTCCATTACTAATCTATACAGGAAAACACTATTTATATTGATGTAGGAACATTAATTAATTCAATTATAATTTCCCTATAAGAAATTTCCACACATTTCAATATATAATAATCCATAACTAACTATATGCAGCAGGAAAATTCATTTATAAAGTAAAAATTGCATTGAAAAATACATAGAATATTAGTCATAATGTTTCTATAATGATTCATGAGATAACAAACCCTCATTTCCTTGGTCTATGGTAAAGGAAATATTATTGCAATAACACCAATAATAATAACATCACAAGACATGTGCTTCACCCAAAGGTGAAATTAAATCAATCATAATAGGTGAAAATAAGAACAACAATAATCCATCCTAGACAATTTGGGCTTACCCTATACATGGGTTAGCTACTCCCAGGTATTGAATCATTGCCAAATTCTATTACATCCTAGTATCCTATCTAATACCCAAATAGTAAGACAAAAGGAAAACACATCTGATACCACTTTGTAACATCCCAATCTTGGATCCACTTAACTGAAGCCCTAAGCCAGTGGGTTACATGGCCTTAAGCATTCCTCCCCATACTATAGAGGTTGGAGAATAGTACCAAGGGTATATGGTGGTATGGTGGGGAGATTATATCCTTGTATCATAGTGGCACAGTGGATAAGATGAATAACAGAAAACAACATAAGCATATATATATAAAAAGGGCACAGAAAAAACAATAGAACAATAATCTTTGGAATCATAAATAATCAAGAAACTGTAAAGATAAAAAAAATCCCATAGGATGAGTCATATACAATTATTTCATGTCATTCTAATATTAAAAAAGGGTAATAGGGGATAGGTATATACAACATGCTATACAAAACTACAAAAAGACCAAAAGACTGATCCACTATAATCATGAGCATATTCTCAGTCCTTTGATCCCATGCTCTATTCTATAAGTAAATCAGATAAAGAATCTATAGCAAGGAATTTTTCCTTATCCATACCTACAAACATGAGGTCTACTCATGTACCAAAGGCATCCCCAGTAGGGTGTGAGATAAACTCAATAGTCCACCACTATTAGTTTCTAGAAATAATCCAGCTAGTGTACATAGAAATTTAGTATATAGATATAAATAAATAATAAAAAATGATGAATAAATAAACAATAGTCGGTTTCGGTTCCTATAGGTCACCGAGTTGGATCTACCAACTTTAGCATAGGCTGGTGTGAGATTATGATCAGTAAGCATATATATATATATATATATATATATATATATATAGTAATCATATATATATATATAAATATATATTCTATATACATGTATATGTACTAATTACATGAGGACATAAGTAGGAATATGCATGGATACTAGGTGATGTCTACACTTGAGGCATAACTCAGGTGTCCATAACCAGTCAAACAAGATATAGGCTCAAGAAAATGGTACATTCCCTAAATCTCATAATGAATGAAAGACATCATGACTATAATTCAAGATAGGAGGGGTGAGTCTTCATGCCCAAAATAGAATACATAGAAACATGGAACATCATTCCCATCACCAAGATAAATATATAATGGTGTGAGACATCATGCTTAACGTCTGATATAAGGGAGAGTGAAACGTCATGCTCAAAAAGTCCCTTAACCATTGTTCAACAACTAATAGGAATGGAACAATCATAATAGTAATAAATACTTGAGGGATTACCACTAATGCATTATAATCATTAGACCCATTACAACTAAGGGTGTCACAACTCATGTAATTTATATAAATAAAAGATTGCATAACTTGGAGTGTCCTCACCACCAATTATCATTCATTATAATTAGTCCATTTAATTAATTAAGCAATTAAATTCAATTCAAGATTAATACAAACACTTAGAAGGTGTTATGATCCATTGAAAATATATATATATATATATATAAGGGTAAATTTAATTTCCAAACCAAGAAGATCACTTAGGATATGTTTTTTCATTTAAAAAAATTGATATGGAAAAATAATTACATTTGTTACACCTAAAGGGGTGGTTATGATTGTGGTTGGAATCCTATAAATACTTAGAAAGGGTCAACAAGATCATAAAAACTTGAATATAATTAATTATAATGTAAGTACACATTTTAAGGTGATGTGCGGAAATGTTCGGCACGTTGTACAATGGTCAAAGCTATGAAATCACTAAAAGTTTTGGGAAGGAAATATAGACCACCTACCTTAGGAATGTAAATGAATCCTCATCCAATATTGGCTTCATATTTGAATTAGATCTGAATAAAATTGAATAATAGTACAATACCCTAAAAATAGGGTGAATTTTTTCACACAAAAATAACACAAGAGAAAATAAGAGAAACTAATAATGGAAGCAAGTGGATTGGGGAGATTACCTCTATCTATCAAACGCTTCTAATGAAATTCAATTTGGGGTCTGGATGGAGGATAAACCTTGATCCCTAGATTAGGAAAAGGGAGATATCAATAGGAGAGGGAAGATCTCACATTTGCTGGAGAAGAAGAGAGAAAGGTGGGTTTAAGTTAAAAACATTTCAGGTGTAAAATAGTAAAATCACACTCCAACACTAGGTCACATGGTTTGGCCACACGGTTGGCCAAACCATATGCCAATTGTGTTCCTAGATCTACATAAGGAGGAACCCCGCATGTGTTATGTGCATAGTTTGGCTAAACCTGTACACGTCGTACATGAAGACACTATCCCAAACCCTCTGCAAACTACACGAGCACCTACCTCAGCTCACACGGTTGTAGAAAACTATTTGGACCCATGATCTCTTCTAAAATGCCCTGCAAGGTTAAGAAGAGACTATGTGGGCTAGGTTGCATGGTTTCCCCTAACTGGGTGGATCAGTCTGTTTCTCCAAACTATAGGTCTCCAGGATCCAAAAAAATCCCTAGACACACTTATTCCTTTATGACTTAATTAGGAAACATTATAAGGCCCAAACTAGAGAATTAAAGATAAAAAACAATTATTCATAGATTTGATAAATGTCAGTCCATCACACTAACAATATCAATGATTTAGATTCATTTGATATACCTTCCATGGTCTCTTTAAACCTTAGTAAAAAAATTTGTTATATGCAATCAAGATCCACATATCTTTCTTCTTTGGATAACATTATTTAACACATTAATATGAAATTTTATAAATGGTTGAGCATTATCTATGTTATTCAAGATGCATAAATTTATATTATTTATTTGTTTTACTATCAATGATTTTACTTTCAATACATGGATCCCCTTTTCCTCATAATTAACTATTTCATAGTGAGATATAGGAAGACCAATGTTCTCCACTATATAAAAATTGCTTATATAAAACTCTACAACCTCCCTAGAAATATATTTCTCAATAATAGAGGCTTCAAGTTGATATAAATCATTAATATATACCTTTAATATCATCATATGCCTTTAAAAATGATACATCCAACAAAGATATATAGTTCCACAAAGTTTTATTTCTCACACCAAATAAACCATTAAATGCACCATGATATCAAAAAAGATGGAGGAAAACACATTTCCAATTGACAAGGTATAAAAACAGCATTGCTCTCCAAATTTTTCAATGAATTAAAATCAATCACCTTGTCAGAAATTGAATTGAAAATATAAAATACCTTCATTATAGTCATTATTATATGTTTGTGTAATATTCTATGCAATGAAATAAATAGGATATGTCACATCATGATGTGATAATCATGATATTTCACACCTATCAACTTCAAATAATTTAGTGTCACAAAAGTGTTTTCATATGAAGAATATCCCTATAGTGCTTTGATACCATGAAGACACTGACAAAAGATATTTTTTCCTTTTTGATAATGTATTACAAGTCAGAGGTAGGTGTGTTCATCTTCCATTAGGAGTGGCATCTAACTCCAAATATATTACCATTGAGAGTAAGTCCAATCTTGCATTAAAACCATGTTTATTCTTCCCTTTAATATCAAACAATGTTATAATAAATATTTCATAGATATTACTCTCCACATTCATTATATCAATATTATGTTTTACCTTATGATATCTCTAATATGTGAGTTCAAAAAATATTGACCGTTTCTTCCAAATATTTTTATCATTACTTGATTTTTGTGTTTTTTCAAATGTGACATCTATGTTTTTCACCCTCTCAAAATACTGATCAGTGGACAAAGATTTTAGAGAAATATAAAATTCTTTTGATTCATTGAATTACTTTTTTAATCTCTAATAAGAGTTATCCATGCACAAAAACCTTTGATGACCCATGTATACCATTTTTATCCCATGTTACAGTTTACAATATGAAACCTCTTGTTCACAATTTAGACAAGCTTTATGTCCCTTAACATTATGTCTAGAAAAATTTCCACATTTTGGTAAGTCAATTATAGTGAACATAATCATTTAATAAAATTGAAAATTTTCTATTTTATAAAAATAAAACACTCAAATACATTCCTTCCATAAAATTTTCAAGTCATAAATTAATGGTGATAAGAAAACATCAATATCATTTTCAGGTTGCTTTGGTCCAGAAATCATTAAACACAACATGATATATTTCTCGCTCTTACAAAATTTAGGATATAAGTTGTAAATTACCAATAAAACAGGACATTAAATATTTTTTATACTAATTATTTGATATTTAATTCATTCCATCTAATCATAGTCTAAGTCTCGCATTTCTATCTTCATTTAAAAATGTAGAAAACCATTGATCAAATTCCTTCCACTACAGACAATCAGCTGGATGATGTAATTTTCCAGTATATATCCACTCATATATATTCCATATTAACCTTTTTGAATCATTTTAATTTAAAAGAAACATTTAAAAAGAGGAATTATATGAAGACACCAAATTTATTTAGTATGAGTCTCAAAAACTTCTAAATCTAACTCTGATTTTTCTTTCAAATTATACAATTATGTACTCTATTTGGGACACTCTGAAAAACCTCCATATTTCTTCCTATAGAGAACATAGTCATTCAGGCAGGCATGTATCTTCTTATACCCCAAACTGATTGAGAATAATTTTTTCTTTACATTATAATGTGAACCATGAAGATTGTTGTCTTTAGGAAGTATCTTTTTCAACAGCTATACCAACTCTGAAAAACTCTTATCACTCTGTCAAGTTTTTACATAAAATTTAATAAATCTTAAAATCATTGATAAAATTATAAATTTTGTAAAACCTATATATAATGGTTTTTCATCATCACCATATAGATGCTCAATCATCGTTTCTTTTTCAATTTCTTATACTTTAATATTAAAAAATATTTCTTTAATTTTATTGAACTTATCATCTTGAAAATCATCATCATAAATAGATATGAAATTATTCCTAGTTTCAATAGGAAAAATCCAAGGGTTTTAACTCATATTAAAACCATAAAAAATTAAATGATCTTTGATTTCTCTATTTTTCAACTTCTTTATATTTAAACATTTCAAGCATGGATAGAAAAACAAGTCATTGTTTGGAACATTTCATTTATAAAATTACAAAAAATTATTAACACCTTTCTAATATTCATCTCTTATTCATATTTCAATAATAAAATTATGATTTATTATTACATTTAATAAATATCATGATTTGAAAATACATTATTATTTTTTAAATTTAATTTAAAACTTAATTTTGTAAATAACAATAAAAATATCATATAATTTTTCACAAATAAAATAAATACAATATATTTGATAAAAAATATCACTTTGAATATATTTACATATCATTATTTCATAAAAAATAAAAACATATCATCCAATAAGCATGATCACCTAAATATATTCAAACTTCATAGTCCATTATACATTTATAGGTCCTTTTCCAATACAGAAAAAAAAAATTAGACACACATTAATAAGTAAATTAAAATTATTTACAACATGAATTCATTAAATAATCATTTATTCAAACCTTAATCTCATAATAATCATACATAACTTAAAAAATATCTTATATTCATCAATAATCAGAAGATAAATTAAAAATAGTATAGATATGAAAAAATATTAGTGGTTGTGGAGATCATTCAAGAAAAAAATCCCAAAGTAGCATTCAACAATTAAAACATACCTTGATACACCGAAAATTGAAAAAATAAAAACAAACCGAAAATATATATCGGATCGGGGTTGAATGATAAGTAGGTGACAATAGAAATACATTGCATAAAGAGAGAGATGGAAAGTAGTTTTTGATGATATATAAGGGTGGGTGATGGTGTTAATGCCAAATTAATGATATTAGAGTATATATGATTGAAGATTGAAGATTTAGGGTTCATCATGTGAGAGAAACGAGATTGTTGTCATGAGATAGAATAACCCTGAAATCATTCTACCATATGTTTCATAAAAAATATAAAAAAATCAAATTTTTTATTCAATAAATAAAGTGAAAATTTAGTTTTTCACATCAGTTATTGAATAACCAACATGATAAACCACATTTTCAATGTTATTTATCAGATAACAGATATTGAAAATAAAGGCCCTATTTTTTCATATTGATTATGAAATAACTAATGTGAAAAATATGTTGCAATGAATGTATTTTATACTATTGAAAAAAGACATATTTTATCTAACTTGTTCTCTAAATTTTTAGTCTTGTAAATTCTAAAATACTATTATACCTCAGTGGGACTAGGGTGACCATAAGTTGAATAGAGGCACTGTTTGTTTCTACAGAAGTTAGATGATTAAAATTTCATATAGGTGTTGGTGGTTATTATATTTCATTGAAAAAAAATCAATTGGGATATTGTTAAGAAATTTGAAGTCTCTTTTAGGTCTTGATTCATATTTTCTAAAAGTAGGAACTCTGGAACTCATATTTCATCCTGATGAAGACTTATGGTAGTGAAACTTCAACAGAGGTGGTGGTCTATATGTTATGTTTCAATATTAGGTTTCATACACGGTCATCATCTAGATGTTAGAATATATAAAGTAAAAATATTGAATATTTTTTTAAAGGAAAATGTAAGGATTTTTCAAATTCAATCAAGGAGGTTAGGGAAGGAATTATCAGAACGATATGTAAGAGTAACTTACTCAGTTCACCAGAATTCAGTAGTCTTGGTTGGGTTAGATATATGAATTTTGAGTTTATAGTAGTAAATGGTGGGTCCCTCATAAGTTTTAAAAGGTTATGTAATTAGTTGACCAGTTGAGAACCATTATAAAGGTGGGGTGGGACCACTTTTACAATTATCTATTAATTAGTGATCTAATATTAAATGATTTTTCAATAATGATTATAATCTTGTTACTTTTATGCAATTAAAGAAAGAAATAGTGTTGTATTTTGGATATTGGAATAACATTTGAACCACATAAATATTTTCTATTTATTTTATATTTTCCTTATTTCACATGAATTTTTATTTTCATGAGTTGTGTTTGTTTGAGTGTGTATGAGGTTTTTGTTTTGATGCTAGGATACAGGGTGTGGTTTGTATTCTTATGTCATAGTACATTAGTTTAGTGGGTTACTTCAATTTTGGGATGTTTTGGAGATTTTTTCTTCAATTTAGATCTTATGGTGGTTTTTTATGGCAATCGGTGCTTCTAGATCCCAACACTATGTTATGAATTTTTTTAAGATATGCGATTTGATGGTGACATTGATATTTTACTAGTGATAGTTAAATTTAGTGAATATAAAGTTATGGTGGATTAATAAGCACACAACTATATTTATTATTTTCTATTTTTTAGTGAATTATATTGTAAAGTTAATTTCTTCTAGTTATCATTATACACATGAGATCATGTAAAACCTTAGTAAATTTCTAGGGGTTATAGTGTTTTCTCAGTAATTATATATTCACATTTTTTATATAAATATATCATACATGTACATAAATTATTCATTATAATGTAGATAATTGTAAAGACCCTTTTTTTATGGAGATGAATGGTATAGTCATTGAGATTTATTCATGGTCATTTTGATTTTTTATGGAGGGGTTTTTTATTCTAATTTAGTTTATTTAACTATATGGAATTGGATTTTAGTATTTCTTAGCTAGTATATGCTCATATGAAATTTCATGAATTTATTGAGACCTTTTTGGAATGATATTTTAAGTGAATTTTTATCATTTATGTTGTGAATGATTTATTAAATTTTTAACTTTAATTATTATTTTTAAATGACTCAATAAAATGTGAAATTCTCTACACATTATTCTATTAAATCTTAGGTGCTTGTTACTAGCCTCTAGTAGTTAGAGAATACACTTGAGATATTGTGGAATTATGCCTTTATAGTATGGTTATATGGGGGGTGTAATGTTATATAATATATCTCATGAATCAACATAGTTAGTCAATAAAGAGTTAAAGTTAACTTCATATTTATTGAATAAATTTACACTTATAAATTTGTTGTATACATCAAATATAAAGATAAATTTTTTTCAATTGACCTACTACATGAAAATTTATTTCTGGTTTTATTTTAATTTTATAAGTTTATCTAATCAATGAATGATATTTTTATGGGAAAAGGGTATCCAATGAAAAAATAAATTAGATTTATATGAATCATATTATTGATATTTATTATTAATTGGTAGTGTATTATAATGTATGTCATTCCATTTTAGAACTTGTTAATTTTAATTCATTAAAATCAATTATAAAGTTAAATTTAATTATTATTTGAGATTAATTAAATAATTTGGAAACATATTTAGAATCCAAGATAATTTTATATACATCCTCGGTGAATTAAAATTAATTGTGATATTTTATGTTTAGTTTAGTCATATATAAATGAATTAAATGGTTTTTAAACCTTAGATAAAAGATAAAAATTATTAATTTTTATAATGATTTTAGTATATATTTATATATTTATATTCTTAGAATGAATGAAAAATATTTAACTATGTTAAAAATATTTAATGTGAAAGTAAAAAATCAATTGAATTCGAAAAGTATATTTTTAAGATCATATAGATATAATTAAAAATATATGATTGAATTTAATTTTTTTGTGTTAATATAATTGGATAATACAATGATGTAATGGTTAATTCAAACGAAAAATATTTACATTCATATAAATAGTGAATTACATCCAAGAAACCTCAATTTTCACCTTATCAAATATGGAAGCGTAGAAAAAAATTGTTTATATTTTAGAGTGTGGGTTATTTGACACATTTTATAGATCTTAGTACTATGTAAACTGAGATTAGTTATAAATAAATTAATTCTATTTTTTATGGTTATAAAAAAAATGTAATGCATATAAATTTATAGACAAGTAAATTAATTATAATATTTAATCAACAGATGTAAAGGATATTAGAATGTATTTATTAGAAAAATAATGTGGAGGGATTTGTTTCTCATATACCTATCTCAATTTCATCAACCAATTCAACTATAATAGTAGAGAATAATTATGATTCTCGACATGAACTTAAAAATAGTAGAATGATAAAATAGGAAAATATAAACATTAATACTTTATATCAACTAAATTTTTTATTTTTCTTATCAAAGGTGATAAAAATAATAATCTTTTAAATAAATATGAAATTATTCAAATTTTATAAGATGTTCCAAAGTCATATATATTATATATAGAAAATTCGTGTTTTCAAATGATGTGATTAATGGCAAAATTAATTCTATTATAGGTAGTAACACTTGAGTTGTTTTTTATTTGGAAAATGGTAAAAAATATAATAGGTGTTAATGAATATTTTTATGAAATTATGATTCCAATAAGAATAGTCAAAATCTTAGTATGATAACAGTTTCCAAATGACTCATTATAAATACACAAACTTTTATGATTGTAAGTTATCTTTTAAATATATATGTGTGTCATAATTGGTAATGTAATATAATATAAAAGACATTAAACATAGAATAAAAATAAAAAAGACATTATTATATTAATTTGAACATTACATTTAGAGAATAAATATATTCATAAAAATGAAAGTGTTATAATGGTATGGTAAACACAGAAAAATAAAATATCCAGAATTGTGAAATTTAGATCACTCTATTCCCCTAGAATAGTCAAACTGGTGAAAAATACTATAGAAAATATATAAAACATTAGTAACCTAGTCGAATTTTTTAAAATAAATAACATAAAAGGTATTAGTGTGAGTGATGAATGACCTAAAATGGAGGTATTTATAGGAAGTAAGAAACCAATATGACCATTGGAATTGTAACATGACCGTTATGAATAGTAATCGGGACATTAAAATAGTAAAATAATATATTTTTTATCTTAATAAATAAAATAAAACGAAATTATATAAAATAAAATTATTAAATATGAAAAAATAAATTATTGACATAAAAAATGTATAATTATATTTTGGGTAAAATATAAGTATTTTATTTTCATTAAAATAAATTTTTATGATAAATTTAGAAATATAAATAAAATTTTATTTTCCTAAAATAGATTCATGTTACAGTACATATTTTTATGAAAATGATAATATAATTAATGAAAACATAAGTAAATTTTTGAAGGGTTGTAAAATTGATCGTGTCATGAAAACTATTATTTTTCAATAAATATATATTTTATATAAAAATAAAATTTCACATATTTATAAAATTATTCTAATAAAATTTATTTCATTTTTGGAATTAGCATGATAACATTTTCTTAAGTTTAATTTTTTTTATTTTTCTGAAAATGTTGAATTTTTAGAATAATGAAATACCGTATAAGCACCGTATTTTGTAATAGTGTGTATAAATGATTTTTTAGGTTTATTGAAGTTATATGAATATTTTATTTGACCCCATACTACATATTTATGATCTTCTTACTATTTAATCACATGTTGAATCTCTATTTGAAGATATAATTCTTTATTCTGATATTTTATTATAAAACACCCCTCTCCTCCTCTTATAAATACCACCCTTAACTAACCCATATATATAAATTATAATACCATTATCTCACACAAATTATTTACAAATATATCCACAACCCTAATCTCACATCCAATATTTTTTGTCTCACCAATAGATAATTCTAAAGAGCCTAAAGTAGTAGTCTAAGATTGGACATCCAAAAGAGGAGGTAATGTTCTTAACTAAGCGCTTTTAATATTTTATTTTTATACCTTCTCCAATAATTTTCCAAAAAACTTGATATAATGACATAAATATCATAAAAAAATTTAAATTTATTATGTTAATGTAATATCCATTATCTAACCTCCTCTCTTCTATTATTCTAAAAATAATATCGCCCATATTATGATCGGTTCACTACCTCCATGGAATATGTATTTCATTTTCATCACCAACTTACATGTATGGTTGTAAAAATATATTATATGAATTAATAAAATATTTATAACATTATTAATATTATATAAAGACAAATTGGGTATTATATTAATAATAATAACAAATAATGGACATTTTGATTTTAACCGTCCAAAATTAGTATACCGATTTACCTTTATTAGTTTGAATATTTTTTATAAAACCCATTTAACTTTATAAATCTTATGTTAATGTAATAATAAATAAAAAATAACTCTAAAATTCAAGATATTATGGAACTATTTTACCACACCTTTGACTATGATCAGAATACCAAAATCATTTTGAAAAAGTTAACCAAACAACTCAAAGTGGCCAAGAAAAGTACAAACAATACAATAAATGAATGTAATATGATAATTAATGGACATTAAAAAATTAAATACATATAAAAAAGTTTATGAATAAAGTATTTAATAAAATTTATTTATTTATTTATGAAGTTAGATGAATGTATCAAGTGAGTTGGAACCTGTAGTAAGGGAACATCTGAACCACCCTCTTCTTTTTTGGGTTATTATTTATCTTTATAACTCACTTTATCTATTTATTATTATTATTAAATAATTATATATTATTTATATATATACCCTAAATATATAACTATATTATTATCCCATTATTTTTTGGGTATATACATGTTGTTTTATGCTCTCTTCTCAATCTACTCACTAAAGAAAACTCTGTTAATGAGTACTTTATTATTCATTATTCCTTTTCATGTGCCAAAATTTTAAATATTTTTCCATTCCATGATATCTAAAAATATTATATATTTTATGGGAAACTATTTTGGTTTAATTTTGGTTTTATATAAAACATTATTCACTTACCTTCTTTAAATATTCTTTACCCATTTCCTAAAACCTCACTTAAGAGGATCATTTCAAAGCATACTTCTCTAATCCTTTCTTATGAATTTTCCTCACTTAAACTTAAATTTCATGAAATATGCTTATTATTTCAATTATAAACATAAAAATATTATTTAATCCCTTATTTTCATGGTAATCCATATGATATTTCATTTAGTTATTCCTTAATACGAGATTATGAAACCCATTTCTTTTTCATGGGTTCTTCTTATGATTTTGTGTATGAATGACTTCCTTATGTGTCACACATATGAATTTAGATGTTTAAATGTAATGGGTGGGATATTAATTATTCATCCCCCTAATTAATTTGGTAATTTTTTCATCTCATGAGATACCATGTATGATGCACAAGCAGTTAATCGAGCACACTATATTATGTTGTCTTAGAATTGATCCCTCACTGATGTTGCCTGAATGGCCCGAAGGCCTTCATTTTTATTGATTTTCGATAACCCCCATTTCAAGGTATGAGGGGGGAACCCTTAAAAGGCCCGTAGGCTTAGAGATTACATGGACCGTAGGCTTAGGAGATTACCTGACTGATGTTATGATGTATTTCTTTATATTGTATTAAAATTACTATAATTCCATGATATTATCATATCATATTCTTATTATATGATTTAATTTGGTTATATATGATCCTTATCTTTTATTAAAATATGATATATTCTTGTCTCATATGTATTACTTCATCATTATCTTTTACTCTAATTTTTCCCTTACTAGGATTTATAATGCACCCCATTTCTTTGTATATGCCACTAGGTTATCATTTAAAGTAATAAGATAACAAATGAACTTATGAACACATTATTTAGATAAAAATAAATATTATGTAGCTTATTTTTGTGTTTATGTAATTTATATCAAATCTTAAAAGATGTTAGTCCTATATATTTATAGGTTGTGTTTTATGGGATTTTATTATAAGAATCATGAAAAAAAAATTTTGTGAGTCTTGGTTTTATATAGTTGGTATAAAATAAATATCTAGTAATTTTTAAAGATTATGATTATAAAAAATTAGTTAAAACCTTAGGGATAATCCAAAAATATTGGACAATGTCCTAAAATTTTGGTAAGTTATAGACTATGTGGTTTCCCATATATAAAATTCATGTCTATATAAAAACAAGTGGATGTACACTCAATCAAAGATACACCTATTATTAATAACTATGAAAAATTTTGGTTTATTATTGACTATATCTTCACTTGGTGCACAACAAGTGTGCATAACTTCACACCTGTTGTAACACTCCTAGGGGATATGCTTTATTTGATTCACAGGATCTTTACAAAACATTGTTAAATATTTTAATATATATTATTATTTTAAAGGAATATATAACTTGTTGTGTTAGAAAACATAATGAGTAAATGTTCATGGATGAAATAGATTAAAACCTATAAATTCATAAGTTAGGTTATATATTTTATTTATTTATTTTTCCTTCTTAATTCATAGTTTACCTTTTATATGCTTATAATTTCATCCTTCTCTAAAAAATGAAAAAGTTTTGGTTAATTATATTATGATACAAAGACCTCATATATTTAGTGAATCTTATTATCCCCTAATCATAAAACAATGGATTGATTTTTTTGAGATGATATTCTCTATCCTATAATGATCTGAGCAATAAAAGGTTATACTGGATTTTTATCGCTTGGATGGAGAAGCTAATTAGTGGTGGGTAGTGATCAAGAATATGAATTCCAAGAAATAAATCAAATAAATATAGTTTTAAGTATTAAAGAAAATATTTTCTTTAGACTCTTCATATTAAAATGAAGAGGGAGTTCCTTGGACTCGAGCAAAAGGAGGATGAATCAATCATGTATTATGAGTAAAACATTACAAGTATTACATGGCATGCCTCTAGATTTGTCACTAACTTCAAAAATAAGGTTTATTTAATTGTTAGTAAGATAAGGATGAGTCTTTGAAATTTATTAGAAATTTTAGAATTTGACAGCTATGAAGAAATTATTAAATGTTCCCTTAAAGTTGAGAATTATCATTGTGATTCTTAATGTTTTCATGGGTATAGAGATAAAAATAATAGAATATAGTTTATTTATATAGGATCAATGGATAAATAGAATTAAGGGAAGAAAATATAATATCCAACTTGTCATAAATATGGGAATAAGCATCCTGGAAACTACCTTAAGGGAACAATAGGATGCTTCATGTATGAAAATAAGGGGAATCAAGCTAATAAATTCCAAATGGAGATGAATAATCCCACTAATATGATGGAAGAATACAATATTATTGATAATACTTAACCTATTGTAAAAAATTTCAACTATAAGTAACATGGACATTATATAAGTTAATCTACTAAGCCAAGTATCATTAAGGATAACTAATGATAAGAACTTCCAAGACCAAGAGAGTAGGTACAAGCTTATGTTATCAATAATATTAAGGTGGATCATGAAAATGAATTAGTGATAGGGAAAATTTTTATTCATTTTAATAATAGTGAGTGTCATATTTTTTTCTTATTCTACATGTTCTTTCATATCATGAAAATTTGGTAAACTATTGAAACACAACATCAATACATGTAGGTTTAATTATCAATGTTTACACCAAGTGGGGAAATCAATGTATCTTAAGTATATAACTCCTACCTAGTAAATATTTTTGGGATGAATCTCCCAGAAATCCTTATTATACTTCATATAGTGAAACTTGATGTTATATTTGGATTGGATTGGATATCTTTATATATAACCAAAATTAACTTTAGGAAGAGAGAAATCACTTTCCATATCCAAAATCATACTATTATTTTATAAAAGTGAAAGGGGGAGGATGATTATTACTTGGAAAAATCTTCTCAAGAAAGGATATTATTTTCTTATAAACAAACATATATATCTCAAAAAATTTATATAAAGGATTGGATCATCCTTTAAGACATGCCCATTATAAGGGAATATGATGATGTATTCCATAAAGAGTTACCTAGTATTTCTTAAGACTGAGAAGTTGAGTACACAATTGAACTTATACCTAGAACTTTGACCATATCCAAGAGTCCCTAAATATTAGACCCCTTTAATCTATAATAACTAAATAAGAAACTACAAGATAATTTAGACAAGGGTTTCATACATCCAATTACTTCACCATGGGGTTCCTTGGTTTTCAATGTTAAGAATAATGATCGGTCAATATGTCTATGAATTCAATATCATGAACTCAATAAGATAATGATAAATAAAAATTATCCCTTAGCATGTATTGATGAGTTATCCTATCATTTACATGGCGCCCAGTACTTCTCTAAAGTGGATCTTTGGTCAAGATATCATCAATTGAAGGTAAAGAAAGAGTATATTCCATATAATACCTTTCATACAAGGTAAAGTCACTATGAGTTCAGAGTAATTTCATTTGGGATCAAAATGATTCAATGGTATTCATGGACTTTATGAATAAAATATTTCGAGATTACCTTGAAAATTTTATAACATTATTTATAAATGATATTCTCATATACTCTAAAAGCAAGGAGGAACATGAGGAGAAATTGAGTATTCTGCTGAATACTTTGAGAAATGAGAATTCAAATACAAATTATAGTAAATGTGGATTTTTGATAGAGAAAGTATCATTATTGGGGAATATTATCATAATAAAAGGGATATTTTTTGATCATTTAAAGATAAGGGTATTTGAGGAATGGTCAAGATCAAAATATATAATGGAGATCCATAGTTTCATCATATGATCTAAGTTTTATTGATGATTTGTGAGTAAAGTCTCACAACTATAAAACCCACTTACCAAGATAACATAAAAGGGTGAAATTTTTTTATATAATGATGAACATAAATAGGTATTCAATGATTTAAAGAATAGGTTAATCATTACACCTATAAAGGGGCTGGAGACTAGCACCAAAGGCATAATTCCCTAAAACTGGGAAGGCATTGCATTTATAATCAGTAAACACACACACAAGAAAGAACACAGTTGGATACGTAACACCAAGTAAAACTATATAACAAAAGAGTGCAGAAAGTAAAAGGGGACAAAATACAAGCCCAACTGGAAAGTACAAGTACAACTGTGATACAATACAACTGAAGTAAAAAAAAGAAAAACAGATGCTTGGTCATCCTCTGAGGTTACTACCTGAAGGGTAGGTACAGATCATCTCCTCAGCACTCCTCGTCTGTCTGTTCGCTCCATGTACCAACTCGTCGTAAGGTCCTCTTCCAGGTACCATTCAGTCTCGATATTCTCAGCCACAGTTAGTACTATTCATCATCTGCATCTAACACAACAAGGTATGGGCATAGCCCGTGCAGGGGTGAGTATAATGATACTTAGTAGGGACCCTGAGACCCTCAAGGTCTCACAAAATCCACCAAGGATAATCCAAAAATAAAGAAATAAATAGATAACTCTACTTAGGTATATTCCCATACAAATACCTAAGTTATCAAGTGATCCATCTCAATCATGAAGAAAACACAGAAAACTGATTCATCTCAACAAAGATTGTTAGGTCCACTAGGTTAGATACCCTGAGAGGGGCGTGAATCAGGGTATGAAAGATTAAAACAACTGCCCCTAATGATCTTGTCTCACTATTAAGCAAGACTCTCCTCTCTCTCTTTCCTGCACCAAAGTATAAACAGAAACTAAAGCATGCACAGGACACAGCGATTTTTACTTGGTTCACCCTCACTAGGCTACGTCCAAGGAGAATACACCGACGATGTGCTTATGTACCAAATCCACTAAAAGCGCACTGTTATTTACAAAGTTCTGGATAGATCACTTCTATGCCCAGGCTCATGGCCTTTAAAAAGTTTAGGTTCATCTCACTGCTTTCCCAAGGGTCACTCCCTGTATCTCTCTCTCTGGATCACTGCCAGTGGAGAGGATCACCTTCTTCCTCTTCTTTCAAGCTTCTGCTTCATCCACAATAATTGTGTTCAGGCTTGAGTAGCCGCAATATACTCAGCCTCCGCGTTGCTCAATGAAATTAAATCTTGCTTCTTGCTTAGCCAAGAAATACACAATCCACCAAGATAGAATGCACCTCCTGACGTTGATTTTCTATCATATGGTGATCCAGCCTAATCAGTATCTGTGTAACCCAATAACACTGATTGAGATTTTTCATTATACATCAGACCGAAATCCATGGTGCCTTTGATATACCAAAGTATTATTTTCATTGAGATCATGTAGATTTCTTTTGGATTGCTTTGGTAATGTGTTGCTTGGTATGTGGCAAAAACAAGATCAGGTCTTGTTGCTATTAGGTATAGTAAACTACCGATAATCTTCTTGTATTCAGTGATATTAACTACCTTTCCATCCTCATCTTTGGATAGTTTCATCCGGGTAGCAACTGGAGTCTTCATCTCCTTCGAATTTTATATTCCAAACCTTCTTGGAAACTCCTTGGAATATTTGGATTGAGAAATGAATGTTCCATTCCTTCCTTGTGTCACTTGTAGACCAAGAAAAAACGTTAGCTCTCCAATCATTGACATTTCAAACTCATTTTTCATAAATTCGGAAAAACTGTCTGCACTGAGCTTCATCTGATCCACCAAATATTATGTCATTGAAATAAACCAACACCATCATCCTTTGATTATTATCGTTGTTGAAATAGAGAATGTAATCAATTCCACCACGTTAAAATCCAAGCTTTTTCAAATACTGGTCCAGCCTTGAGTACCATGCTCTTGGTTATTTCTTCAACCCATAAAAGGCTTTATTCAGCTTGAAAACTTTGTTCTAATCCTTATGAATGAGAAAATCATATGGATACTCAACGTACACCTCTTCTTCCAGAACCCCATTTAGAAATGAAGATTTGACGTCCTTCTGGAACACTTTGAACTTTCTTTGCACTGCTATGGCTAAAAATAATCTGATTGTCTCTAGCCTTGAAACTGGTGAAAATGTCTCATAAACATCAATACCCTCTATTTGGGAGTATCGTTTGCACACCAGTCGTGCTTTATTTCGAATCACTGTGCCATATTAGTTCATTTTGTAGCGAAAGACCCATTTATTCCTGATGATGTTCTTATCTGTTGGCCTCGAAACAATCCCCCATGTATGATTCTTCTCAATATGGTCTAATTATTCATTCATAGCCTGAACCTAGCACTCATCTTTAGCTGCATCGGAAAAACATTTCAACTCCACCTGAGATAAAAATGATGTTTGTTGTAATGATTTCATTATTCGAGTCTAAAATGGAGCTTTCTGATCACCAATGGTATTTTGCCTATCAATTTCAGCTCAATTATTTGGCTTCTTAGCATATTCATATTTTTTTACTCTTTCTCATCATCAGTAACTTCCTATGAGTTATCCTCTGCCACTTCTACTCCCCCTGTGTTTCTTACCTCCTCATCACTTTCATCCAAAAACTGTTCACTGGGTTGTTGAATATTGTGTTCATCTTCAACTATAGCGACATCATTGCTCTCAAAAATTTTTCCAAGACTTTTGTTGAAGCATTTATATTCTTTTCTTTTCCCTGAGTATCCAAGGAATATCCCCTCATCTCTTCGTGACTCAAACTTCCTGTGATTTTCTTTGCTGAGAATGAAACACTTACTTCCAAAGATTCGAAAGTATTTCAACATTGGTTTCTTTCCGTAACACATTTCATATGGAGTCTTCCCTTCCTTCAGACACAACAGAGACCTGTTCGAAATATAGGCCGATTTCAAAACGGCTTCCCTCCAAAATTTCTCTAGTAGGTCCTTTTCAATAAGCATTGTTCTAGACATGTTGTTGATGATCTGATTTCTCCTTTCAACCACTCCATTCTGTTGGGGAGTTCTCACTGATGAAACTTTATGCCTTATCCCGTGTTTCTTGAGATAGTATTAAACTTGACTGTTTGTGAATTTTGTGCCGTTATCAGTACAAAAATTCAGAATTTTCTGCCCAAGCATCCTTTCTGATTCCCTCCTAAACTGCTTTATGCAGATGAACACCTATGACTTATGGGTAATGACAAATACCCAGGCCATTATGCTATAATCATTAATAAAAAAGACATAGTACCTTTTCCCATTTATAGCTCATGGTGAGATAGGTCCACATACATCAGCATGCACCAATTCGAGCACTCTGGTTGATTTCTGTTCCTTTGGCCTATATGTATTTCTGATGATCTTCCCTTGTTTCCAAGAATTGAATGTATGAGTACGATCACATGATAGTTTGGGAAGATCTATAGAAGCATCACACTTTACCAGTTCTTCCATGAATGGTTGGCATAGATGACCAAGTCGCTTATGCCACAGCTGGTTTTCTTCCTCTCTGGATAAAAGGCATGTATCTTCTTCCCCACTTACAAGGTAAAGATTTTCCTTTGTCCTTTTTCCTTATATAACAACTACTCCATCTTTTCCTTTCACAATACACATATTCTTGGTAAATCAGATAGAGTTCCCAGAGTCACATAGTTGACTGACACTGATCAAGTTATGACTAAGACCCTCTACTACCAAGACATCAGCACGTCTCATTTCTTTTCCCCCAAATTTATCCTTTCTAGAACCAACAATCTTCATCCCTTCATCATTACCAAACTTGAAAACTCCTTCTTTGTCCTATTTTATGCCTGTAATGAGATCCTTGTTCCCTGTTATATGGGATGTGCAACCTCTGTCAAGGATCCATACTCCTAAACGATCTGAATCTTTAAGGTAAATTTCCACAACTACTGCCTTCTCATCCTTTTTCTTTTTGATCCATGTCTACTAATTCACACTCGGTGTGGTTTGGAGAACTTGATCTTCCTTAGAGTATGATGGACCAGCTTCATCCTGTAGTTCTGCAAACCAATTTTTTGTTTTCATCTCACTTGTCGATTCCTTAATTTGTTTCTTATGACCGCTCGAGTTTTGTTTTGGCACACTCCTCTATATGATTGATGTGCAATATCTATCCATGTGCCCAAATCCTACACACTAAAAACAATGACCTTCAAAGGATGTTCTATAATATTGAGCTCTATTTAGAAGCCATTATTGTTCTTGTGCCCTTCGGTATCTCTTGTCTATAGAACACACATTTTGTGAGTGTCACATCTTTCCATGGCAATAGCACCTAATGTAAGGAGCATTCCTGTGTGTCACTTTTGCACTGCTGGTTTTCCCTTGGGATCTTCAAATATTTTGTTTCGTACCCAAATATATCTTCGCTCTCGGAATGGGTGCTTGTGGTCTGACATTAATATTTACAGTTTTTTGTTTTCGATCAAGTCCCAATTTAGACTTAGGAGCTGAGTTCGATTGCTGCTTCTTTCCTCCTGAACAACTAGCCTCCTCTATCATCTTTCATGTCCTCTATATGACCTTCTTTCCTGATATCATATTGAGAGTCAAGAGTTTTTCTTGATCCTTCATTTCTCATCACAGACTGACCACTTCTTCTTCAAGTTCTTCGATACACTTGACTTGATCTTTCACTTTTCTATTCAATCCATCAATCTCCCTTTTCTGTTCTTCAATCTTGAGTTTATTCTCACTAACTGATTTTGAGTTTTCTGGGGTTGATAAATTGAGTTTCTCAATTTCTTCCATCAACTCAGACTTCTCTTCTTCATGTTGCGTCATATAGAGTTTGGTATCATGAACAACTTTGTTAGATTTCTTTGTTTTGGCTCTCCAAACATCTATCTTCTCATGAGCAGCCTCTAACTCTGCTTGTATATCAACTCTTCCCTCAACTTCTTCTTCTTCTTTATCAGCTTCAGTTTCATTCTTATCCTGATAACTTCCAACAACTACCACCATAGCATTTTCTCCATGATCTTTTCAATTTTCAATCTCCTCCACCTCTTCAACCTCATACTCATCTGAACTGTCTATTTCTTGTGAAAGAATATTCTTCTTCTTGAAGAAATTTCTCTTGAACTGCTTCTTCCCTTTCACATAGGCTGAAGATCTCTTCTTGGGAATTTCAACACTATTATAAATTCAGGTTTTCCCAACGCTTCTTTACCAACGATTTAAGCAAACCGTTAGTAAAGAATCCATTTCCGAATGGTTTTAGGAAACTATTGGGAACGGGGTGTCAAAGACCCCCTTTCCCAATAGTTCTACTGAACTATTGGGAAAGGGGTGTCCAACGAACCCTTTCCCAAAGGTTCTAATAGAACCGTTGGGAAAGGGTGCCTTGGACACCCCTTTCCCAACGGTTTTTAAAAATCGTTGGGAAATGTTTTCCCCAAATAAAAAATCGGTCGCTGCTCTCCCCCATTCGTGACAGAACCCTAATCAATCCAGGGCTCAGCTCCTCTTGCGACATCCCCCATCTGAACCTATCAAACTCCATCTGAATTGTCTCAAATCAGGTATTCTATTCTTCATACACTTAAAATATTTAAGTACTACTTGTTTTTATTGTTATTCATCTCATATTTTAGTTTTAAGTTTTGATTTTGATGTGTATATAATTTTTTTGTGTTTTGATTTAATCTAGACTTTATCCATTCCAATCCATTTAATTAATTAAATCCTTAACCCTCTATCGAAGAATAATCATCTCAAATTCATTCCGGTTGGATTATAGATTTTCTAAGTATGTGTTTTTATGATTTTTTCATCTTGTAATTAATTGTTACTTGGAAATTTATTTATATGTGTTTATTAATTTTTAGCAAAGTTTTTAGGAATTTTTTCCATAAAATTCCTTGAGGAAAGTGTTTTATTAAAATGAAAAAAAAAATAAGGCTTGTGTAATGTAATTTGTTATAGTAAACTATGTGACTATGTTTGGTATTTACTAACACATGAGATAACTGTTGTGTGAGAATGTGTTGTGAAAGAGATTCCTTTGTTGGTTCAAGATTATATTTACGTTTTGAGCCTATTAATTGGTTGTTTTAAAGATATTTTGAGATATTTATCTTATGTTTATTGGTGAAAACTGGGAGCTATAGAGGTGGTTCATGATTAAGACATATAATTACTGCTAAACATGTGGATAAACCATGCATAGTAGTGAATTCTTGAATTGTTTGATGTTTTTAGTTCTTTTTCATTTGGAGTTTCTTTTGATGGTGATGTTTCTTATTGATACCTATAATGGGAATTTATTTTAGTTTCTGAATCGGCTGAGACTCCCCCACCATGAACAGTGTATGCAACCTCTACCCTCATTTAATCAATGAACTCAAGTCATTAATTCAAGCCTTCATTCTCACTATCATGTAAGAAATTGAATGATGTAAACCCATCCTCACATGATTTCTTACTTTAGATAGTGTCCAACATATGGAATACTAGCTTTTGACTTCATCATTTAACCATGATCATATATTCCATTTCCCCCAAGATAACTGTACTAATATAACTTTAGGGTCAATTAAATATGGTTCTCATTGTACATTGTATATTATGTGTCCTTCTTGGCCAATACTCACTTTTATGAGGGTGGGGTGCTTTTCACTACCCATGCTGGCATGTGTAGACATCTATAAAAATGGTAGATAAGTCACAAGTTTAATTCAGTAATGTTGTTATCACTGACATAGTTTATTATTAATCTCAAATTTAAAAATAAATGTTTTTGTCTATACTTAATGAAATTAAATCTATTTACAATCCATGAACAACCTATTAGTGTAGAAGCCTAAAATTTATTCACCCATGGGGTGCGCTTGACTTGGGGAAGTCATTGGGTAATGAAAGGTATGGCCATAGAGGTACCAATAATGAGTTATTGAACATGAGTAAATGATTTGGGATGCCTATAACACATAATGGGACCTGAGGCATGTGACTCTTATTGACCTAATGAAAATGAATATAAATAAATTTTAATTTAATTTATGAGTACTTGTTCTTTAAATTATTTTAATAGTTCACTACATCGACTAGAAACTTCTTCTTTTATTGTTTACTTAAATGTATTTTCTATTAAAGTTAAATCCTATTGAATTGTTTATGAAAAAATGACTTATATAAATTCTTTTTACAGAATGGACAGAAGTTGTATGTATGAAACCGATCGGATATCAAGCGATTTTCAAAACAATTTGGAGAGCTTTATAGATTTTACATTTCACAATGCTTCAGATAGTGGTCGCATACACTGCCCATGTTCCAATTGTGTTGGTAGACCTTTTTGAGCCGTGAAGAAGTCAGCGACCACATAACCAAAAATGGTTTTAACGCAAACTACTTTGTGTGGTATAACAATGGAGAGAAAATGAAATCTCAAATTAGTGATGATCAAAATGAAAGGACTGGAATGGAGAATTTGTTAGATGATCCTTTTCTATTTATTCGTCATCATAAAAAAGAAAGGATTTCGACTCAAGAAGACTTCAATATAAGGACAGCTGATGCATCTAGTGAAAATGATGATATTGATAGGGTGAAAAAATTGAATGATGCTACCACGACTCCAGTATATCTATAATGCGATAAAATGAAAAATCTGGAATTTTTAATCCGATTGTTTCATGGGAAAGCTATGTATGGGATTTCTAATACACCAATCGATTACATTATTACCCTCTTGAAGGATTTACTTCTATATGATGCAGATATTCCCTCAAACCACTATATGGCATGGAAGTTAGTTGAGGAACTTGGATTTTTAAGAAACAAAATTCATGCTTGCCCGAATGATTGCAGTTTATTCTAGGAGGAAACCTCTGAACAAAATGATTGTATAAAATGTGGCACATCCCGCTGAAGTCAAAATCTGATGGAACACCATCCCGCATTCCACAGAAAGTAATGTGGCACTTTCCATTGATCCCCAAACTCCAGAATCTTTTTATATCTGATGACATATCATTAAAAATGAGATGGAATGATACCGAGATAAAGAAGACTAATGATGAGTTGGTTTATCCTGCAGATGGATTTGCATGGTAGAGATTTTATTCTCAACATCCTGATTTTGCAGTTGACGTGCGTAATGTGAGGCTGGGTATTTCATGCGACATTTTTAATCCGTTTGGGCAGATGCTTACTTTTCACAGCACATGGCCAATTTTTATACACATTTATAATCTTCCCCCATGGTTGTGTATGAAAAAACCCTTCACTTTCATGATTATACTCATATCTGTTCCTTCTAATCCCAGCATTGATATTGATGTATACATGAAACCTTTAATAAAAGAGTTGAAACTTCTTTGGGATGTGGGTGTGCGCACATACGATGCATGTTCGAAAGACATATTTCATATGCGTGTTGCGCTTATGTGGATGATCAATGATTTTCCAGCTTATGAAATGATGTTTGGATAGAGCATGAAGGGAAAACTTTCATACCTAGTTTTTATGAAGAATACACGATCCAGAAGATTGAAACATCACTGTAGTTTCAGTTTTATGGGAAATTGAAGATTCTTTCCAAATGATCATCCATATAGAATGAATCTTCAAAGATTTGATAATACCATAGAGACCGATGATCCACCTCAGTGTATGTCTGGAACTGATGTGCTTAATGAATTGAAAGATTTCAGTTTTTCATTCGGGAAGGGTCAAATGAAATCTGGAAAGAGAAAGAATGTTTCCACTGAAACCTGTTACAATTGGAGGAAGAGGAGTATCTTTTTTTATTTGCCTTATTGGTCAACCAATTTGTTACATCATTGCTTAGACGTAATGCATATTGAAAATAATATATGAAAAATGTTGCTTTCGGTTCTTCTAAATGTCAAGGGGAAGAAAAAAGTTGATTTACGATCTTGGCGTGACTTGGTGGATTGGGGCATCAGACCAGAATTGCATCCTGTGCGTATCATTGAAAATAAATGGAAAATTCCATGTGCTTCTTATGTGATGACACCTACGGAAAAAAAAAAATTTCTGGAAGTATTAGAGACTATTAGAGTTCATTATGGCTATTCAAGCAACATATCTAAACGGGTCAACAGAAGAGAGTTGAAGCAAAAAATCTTTGAAGACTCATGATTATCACGTTTTACTGCATGAGTAGCTTCCAATAGTAATCCATCATCTTTTTTCCAATAATTTAAGTGTGACTGTTATTCGGTTGCGCCATTTGTTTAGGGATATTTGTGATAAGAAGTTGTCCAAGTCTTTCTTGAAAAAAATGTTGACATATGCCCCATTAATTTTGTATGAGTTGGAGAAAATATTTCCTCCATCATTTTTCACATGCATGTTGCATCTGACTGTCCATATTACCACTGAAATACTTCTCAGAGGACATTTTTCTTTTTGTTGGATGTATCCAACTGAAATAAATATGTTCACATTAAAGTCTTATGTCCGAAACAGAAATTATCCCAAAGGTTTTATCGTGAACGGTTACTTGGCTCAAGAATGTATGGATTTCTGCTCAATGTATTTGTCTGATCTTACTACAAGAATGAACAGACCAATGAGAAATGAAGAAGAACAGTATGAGAAAATTGAACCCATTTTTCCATCACTTCCTCAAATAGGAGGAATTCTTGGATCATATACATTGAATACATTAAGCCATGAAGAGCGGGAGATGTCACATCGCACAGTTTTGTTCAACTATGATTTGTTCGATGACTATATCAAACAGATTCTGATTGTGTTGATATTTTAGCACAAAGATCCATGGGTCATTTGTGATGTGTACGAGTCAACCCTGCCTCAATCCAAGGCACGGTGTTTCTGGAACCATTCAAAGTGTCTCTCTTTTAATTAAAAATCACTTCATTTTAAGTGAAAACAACAACTGACATACGGAAAACTGGCCAAATGCTTTCGGAATATGTTGATACTTTAGGAAAATGATCCATGGGTCATTTTTGATGTGTACAAGTTAACCTTGCCTCAATCTGAGGCACGGTGTGGCCGGTATCACTCTAGGTGTATGTATTTTGTTTAAAATGGACATCATTTCTAGTAAAAATATATGGTATACGAAAAACCAATCAAATTATGAATTTAATTCCGGATTCCACATATAATTTTCATCTAAATTTTAAATTGAATTTTAAATTAATTATGTATGTTTATAATTACATTATGAATTATGATTTAATTATGGATGTGTATAGTTCCAGGATGAATTATATGTTAAATGTGTATGAATTTGTTCTCTATATGTATGTGTTAGCTGGTTATTGAAGGTACAATAATTGTATATATATGTGTTATTTTATTGCAGGTACAATAATTGGAAATGATTGAAAATGAGAGGGAATGATGCTGTGCAAATTGCACAAAATGAGATCTGTTATGCAAATTGAAGGTTGTTGTGCAATTTGCACAGCATAGGGTATGCCAACGGTTTGAAACTTTTGGCATAGCATCTTTGAGTATATTTTTTACCAACGGTTCATAGAACCATTGGTAAAACTCCTTTCCCAACAGTTTAGAAACTGTTGGGAAAGAATCCCTCTGTTTGGTTTTCCCAATGGTTCAATCCAAACCGTTGGGAAAAACTATCCCAATGGTTCAATCCAAACCGTTGGGAAAAACTATCCCAATGGTTTGGCACAACCATTGGGATAGGTTAATTTTTTCCCAACCTATCCCAACGGTTCACTATAAATCATTGGGAAAAGCTTTCCCAACGGCTTACTTCCCTATGGTTTGCAGAACTGTTGGTATAACATATACCAATGGTTCTGAAACCTTTACCAACGGGTTACTTCCATATGGTTTGTGTTTTTTTTCTTAAAAATTTCGTAAGGGTTGTGTAGTTTGGGTCCCGAGCATTCCGAAACATGTTTCGGATCTGAATTTGGAGCATCGGGGTGTTCCCAATGGCTCCCAGAAGTTTTCTGGCGAACACTCGGTTTTCCTGCGACGAGGGGCAGCAGCCATGGCAGAATCTAGCGGCGGCGCGGCAAAATCTGGCGGCAGCACGGCGGAATTCAGCGGCGGCATAGTGGCTATCGGTGAGGCAGGCGGTGGTCTGGCCAGGTTTTTCTGGGGGTTCTTTAAACCCTCATTTCTTGCAGTCCAAGAGTCTGTTTCACGTGTCGTTTGCAGTGACACGACCCAAAGGATGAGGAGAACCCTCCCGTGTGGGTTTGAGGGTTTAAAGGTTTGGGAACATGGCTCGGGAGTTAGAAACGTCATATAAAATAATAATATTTTATTATTTTATGACTTCGGTCCGTTGTAACTTCTACTCGGAGCGTCCGAATGTCGTGTCGTCGGTGGTGTTGAGACCCTGATGGTATGGCGGACTTTTTGAGTTGGTTTCCAGGTGTTGGGACTAAGAACGGGGTGTAGGCCCCATGAGGTCGGGTTTTTGGTGTCTTTGGAGAAACGCAACTCTCCCACCGGGTGTCCGTTAGGGACTTTTGAGCAGTCGATCCTGTGTGTTTTTTCAAGGGGATCGCAACAGTGTGATCTGTTCGATGAGTTTTGGGATCGAGGCGTGGGCGCCACCCGAGCTGTCTTTAGTGAATAGTGCATTTTTTACCAGGTGTCCATTTCGGATGAACGAGTAGTCAATTCAGTGTGTTTTTCTGAGGGGATCGTCGTGGTATGATTTTCTTGATGAGGTTCGGGATCGTTATGTGGGCCCCACACGGACTGGCTATGGTGAATAGTGCATTTTTCACCGGTTGTCCGTTTAGGGTGAGTAAACAACCTATCCTACGTTTTTTTCCATGTGGGTCGCGATAGTGGCCTCGGTATCGGCCTTGGAGGTGCACAGTGTGGCGTTGTGGTGGGTCGCATGGGTTAGCGACGTTTGGACCAGCAGTGGTTGAGGGTACTCCCTTGGTTCGTTCCTATGAGGGTTTGTGCGTCATCACAACCTTAGTATAGGTTTGTGATCCTCTGGATGGGATGTTTAATCTGTTAGGGTTGTGGCATCCCTCTGGTGGGCCCGGAGCGGGATCCTCTTGCATCGTTTCCCTAGATCGGGTTCTTGGTATCATTGTGACCGCTTATCCACGGGCAGTGATCCCCTATCTAGTGGGTTAACCTCGTAGGGTTTGTGGCATCATCGGGAATATGATCCCCTATGCAGTGGGCCGTGCTTAGTAGGGTTGTGGCATCATCGGGTATATGATCCCCTACTCAGCATGAGGATTATAGTAGGGTTGTGGTATCGTTGGTTATATGATCCCCTACTCAGCGTGTGGTGTCGGTAGGGTTGCGGCATCGCCAGTTCGATCCCCTAAAGCATGAGATGTACCAGATAGGGTTTTGGTATCGTTGTGACCATCATAATATAGGTGACGATCCTTTATCTGAGTGACGTGTTTCTGCCGAGCGCCAGATCGGGTTGTGGTATCCCCTAGCGGATCTTGGGAGTGATCCCCATCTGTGAGATCTACGAATGCCAGATCAGGTTGTGGTATCCCCCAGTGGACCCCGGAAGTGATCCCCTATCTGTGAGATCTTCTTATACCGGTGTGGGTTCTAGTATCCCCTAGCGGAACCTAGGAGTGCTCCCCTATCTGAGGAGTTAGGTGTTTATGTTGTTTCCGTGTGGTTTCCTTAGTGACGCTATCCGACGAGCGTGATCTCTCAGGTGAGCGTCTGAGATGTTTGTGTGAAACCTAATGGAGTGTCTCTCTCGAACGAGTTTCATCTGGGATGACAGTGATCATGGGGTGTGCTCTCTTGTTTGTGGACAGTTTCTGGTGATGAGGTCGGTACCTCTTGTGGCTCAGTGCGTGAGCTGAGTATATCTTGATTGCTCAAGGTGTATATATGGGCATACACCTGAGTTGAGCTGACTAGTTGTGTTTAGCTAAGGATGATCATGAGATGGAGTTTCTCTCTTGTCTGGGTTCCCTCTAGCTGGGATGATCGGACTTTTTCCTTTTAGTTGCTCTCTTTTGTTTTGGATTTTTGGGGTGCCTACTGAGTATTGTTATACTCACCCATGCACGAGTTTTTCCCGCACATGTTTGTGTCTTGTGCAGACCACAGGCCTTTCGACGGAATCCCAGGAGGACCTAGATCAGGAAAATCTTAGTGAGCGGGTTTGACCAGGGTGTTTATCGAAGCTGTTCCATGGAGCTTACCAGCAGGTGTTTTGAAAATGTTTTCCCTCCTTCTGAGCAGGTTGGACACTTTGTAGTTTTATTTTAGTGGGCCCTATTTTTCCCTTTTGTAATTTTGTTGTACTCTGGTTGTGGGATAGTTGCATGCATGCATTTTCTTTTTAGTTTTATATATCTCTGCACTGTTACATGGAGGTGTTTGTGGGTGTGTGTGTACAGGTACTTTAGGATAATTCCTCCCATGTGTGTGATATCCTACTCGGTGCTAGATGCCAGCCCCTGGCCTATTGGAGGCTGGATTGGGGAGTCGTGGCTTGAGCCCCGTTGGGTCGGTTCATGACAACTGAGAACCATATACGATCATTGCTCGCTCCTACATCAGGACACATATGAGTCTGGTTCTGGATGCATCGCAGTAGACTGCGTACCCTACATCTTCCTCTAGAAGCCACAAGATGGGGGAACTAGTCAGTCTCTACCTCAACTCCTAAAAACTCTTCTGGCATCTCTCCAACCATTCGAAGGTTTTCCCCTTCTTCGTCAAGGCTGATAGTGGTGCTACAACTCTGTAGAAGTCTGGCACAAACCTCCGGTAATATCTGGCCAAACTCAGGGAACTTCATACCTCTGTCACAGTCTTAGGTGACTCCCAAGAAAGTACTGCCTCAATATTCATTGGATCCAATTAAAATCTAGCATCTGATATGACATGTCCTAGGAATTGAACCTCTCATATCCAAAACTGGAACTTCAAGAGCTTACCATAAATATGGTGCTCTCAGAGTGTGTCTAGTACTACCTACAAATGATAGGCATGCTCCTCCTCAGTAGATGAGTAGATCAGAATATCATCAATGAAGACCACTACAAAGTGATCAAGGTATGGCTGAAAGATCCTATTCATGAGTCCCATAAACACTGCTAGAGCGTTGGTCATGCCGAATGGAATAAACAAGAGCTTGTAATGGTCGTACCGATATCTGAAAGTCATCTTCTGCACATCCTCGTCTCTCACTCTGAGCTAGTGATAACCGGATCTGAGGTCTATCTTTGAGAACCATTGTGCTCCCTTCAGCTAATCAAAGAGATCTTTAATCCTTAGGAGTGGGTACTTGTTCTTCACGGTCACCTGGTTCAGGCACTGATAGTCAAAACAAAGTCTCAAGCTCCCATCCGCCTTCTTGTTGAATAAAATCGGGGCTGCCAAAGGAGAAACACTGGGCCGGATGAATCATTTCCCTGCAATTCCTCTAGTTGTACCCATAGCTCACGAAGCTTCGCGGGAGCCATCCGATATGCTGGTGTAGATATCGGTGTCATCACGGGGTACAAGTCAATGTAAAAGTCCACCTCTCTGCGAGGAGGTAGACTCGGAACATCATCAGGGAAAACATCCAAATATTGGTCCACCACTATATGATAGGTCGGACTCTCCACATCAATAGATATGAGGGTAAGTCTAGAAAACTGATGAGTGATCGACTGCACTCTCCTCCAAGTAAGTCCATCATGTGCTACAAAGGCTCCCTTCTCACGGATGAAGGTAAACCTGGTCTCATCCGTGTGGACACACTAAACTTTGTGCCTAATACAGTCAATCTGAGCATGGAATTTAGATAACCAGTCCATGCCCAAGATGATGTCGTAAGGCCTCGACGCTGCTACTAGGATATCCCAGGCGAAGCTCTCACCTCCTAGAGTAAGCTCGCACTATCGGCACTAGTGCGTAATCATCGAATTTGCTCCTGTAGGAATATATAGCTATAAGGATCGAGACAACGGCTCCATCGGAATCTTCATGCTCTGAATGAGGGTGGTGGAAATAAAAGAATGACTAGAACCTATGTCTATAAGTACTGCAGTTAAGGTGGAGTAGAAACAGATCATACCTCATATCATCTCCAGAGTGTCGTGATCGTAATCCTCAACTACCTGGAGTTGAACTATCCTATGTCCACCTGCTCCCTGCGGTCGGGGTGGAGCTTCTAGTGGTGGTGGCGGTAACACCTCGAATCGTCGCCCACCGCCAGTTGCACGGCCAGCTCCTTTGCCACAACTACTTGCTCCCTGCGGACCACCACAATCGAATCTCTATCTCTGTCTGGGCGGTCCTTCGACCGTATGCTGATCATCCGAACGATGGGTCATACAGTCACGAGCCACATGACCCTATCCTCCGTATGTGAAACACTGCCTGCTCCTGGCATGTTTTTCTCCTCTTTGGGTGCCCCGCACAACCGATCCTAAGTCATGTGGTCGTCCACCTGTAGGTCTGGTCCTCTTGGACCTCTGTGACATTTGTCTGCTGGCAGCTGCACAAGACTCCTCTATGTGTCAACTGGTGGTGGATCTCACTCCTGGAGACTACTCAGCAAGGAAACTCTCCACTATGAGGGCTCTCTCTAACACCCCCGCCTGCGTCGGGATGCTAAGTGAGATCACTAAAGCCCGGATCTCCCGCCTGAGTCCCTACTCGAAGGTCCAGGCCCTGAAGAATAGGTCCCACACCATATCTGTGGAGTAACATGAGAGGTCAGTGGACCTCACTGAGTACTGAGCCACAGTCATGTTGCCCTGCTGCAGATGAAGTAGCTTCTGAATGTGCACTGCAAGGAGAGTCGTTGGGACAAACTCTGCCCAAAACAGGCTCTTGAAGTCTGCCTAGAGAAGCGTCACCTCGTCAGGGACCTAGAGAATCAAGCTCCACCAGCTTCCTACTTCTTCCTGGAGAAGGCTGGAAGCAAGAATCACCATGATATTGGATTGTGTCCCTACTAGTCAAAAAACTCTCACCACAGCCCCCCGCCAATCCTCAGCTGCATGTGGGTCTGTCTCTCCCCTGAACCTGGTTGGCCTATGGCGCTGAAACTTGTGCAACGCACTCAAGCGGCACGCATCGTCTACTACTGGGGATGGTGGCATCAGTGGCCCAATAGGGAGTGGTTCCGCTGGTACCTCCACTGGTGCCTCTACTGGAAAAGGGCCCTGCACCGAGGCCTCGTCGCTCGGTGGGCTATCTGTGCATACAACCCTCGAAACTCTAGATGGTTGTCTGGGTGGAGGCATCCTGAAAAGAAACAAGTGTGCCACAGTCAAAATTTTATACCTGGTTATCTGACATGGTGAACTGACTTAAAGAAAACTTCTGAAAACACACACGCAATCAATTTTTGTGCACTGAGTCAAAAATCAGAAGTCAAAGTCCTGGTGTATGGATACATCGGCCGCCGCACCAAAACTTGACTCCCTGAACTGAAAATCGCAGTCATTACCCTTAACACTATTCCTTGATAGAAAATATCAGAGTCCTAGTAATGCGGTAGAACCGACTCCTCTGATACCAATTTGTCATGACTCGTCCCCCGGGGCCCGTGCTGTGACTACCCTAAGCCCGCCTTCCATAGGCCAAGGTCTGGCGACTAGCACCAAATGCGTAATTCCCTAAAACTGGTAACGCATTGCCTTTATAATATTTAAAAACATACACAAGAAAGCACACAGATGGATATGTAACACCAAGTAAAACTGTATAACAGAAGAGTACTGAAAGTAAAAGGGTCCAGAATATAAGCCCAACTGGAAAGTACAAGTACAACCGTGATACAATACAACTGAATTAAAAAAGAAAAACAGTTGTTGGGTCATCCTTCGAGGTTCCTACCTAAAGGGTAGGTACATATCGTCTCCTCATCACTCCTCGTCCAACTGTTCCCTACGTGTACTGACTCATCGTAAGGTCCTCCTCCAGGTACTGTCCAGTCCTGATACTCTCGGCCTTAGTCAGCATTGTCCATCGTCAGCATCCAACACAACAAGGTGCACGCATAGCTCGTGCAGGGGTGAGTATAACAATACTCAGTAGGGACCCCGATACCCTCAAGGTCTCACAAAATCCACCAAGGATAAACTACAAAGAAATAAATCAACAGATAACTCTACTTAGGTATATGCCTATACATATACCTAAGTTATTAGGTGATCCATCTCAATCATGAAGAAAACACAGAAAACTGATTTAGCTCAATAAGGATTTTATTCTAGGGGTAGTATCAAGTAGCATCCCCAGTCACTTTGTCGAAACCTCAGATGCTGAATAACTCCTCCTCTATTGAGTACAGTGGGCATGCCGCAACACCAAACGCGCTTCCCACTAACCTTGGACTGTTGAGGTACTCCTCCTGTCGAGTACCGTGGATCTACCGCGTCACCAAGCATGCTCCCCACCATGGGTCTACTGCATCACCAAGCACGCTCCCCCTCGTAGCCTACTGAGGTACTCCTCCTATCGAGTACCACGGGTCTGTCGTGTCACACAGAGGTGCTCCCCACCGTGGGTCTTCCACGACACCAAGGTGCTCCCCACTGGGCTAGTAGAGTCACTCTGAGGCAAAACGGTCAGCAGTCGTCAGTTCTCAGCCAGCTACTAGGTCTCCGCACTATGCCCGCTCATCTCCGAGAGAATTCACTCCACAAGCTGTTGTTCGATACTCCAACTATCACGAAGTCCCATGAATAAGTATCTGAAAGGTCATCCATGTCATAGGGGTCTCAACGCAATACACGGCGCGTCAAAGGGACGCTCGGTCTGTGAGTTATTAGCCTTTTAGTCCTATGGGCCAGTTGGATTCGTGTTCGATCAAACCTGAATATACCTCAACTATACCCAAAACTCCAGAAGGGTGTACTCAAAAGGACCGTCTCGCTCCAAGAATTCCAGCACTGCAGACAGTTCGTCAAACGGACATTCGGTGGAAATGATATGGCCGAAGGAGCGTAAGTGGATTGTAGTGGGCCCAGGTCTGCTCTGACCCGGTCGGACCGACCCGGTCTGGGCTGACCCGGTTCGGGTTGCCCCTCTTGACTTGTTGGGTCTAGCCCGGACCGTTGGGGGTGGCGCGGCGCGGCGGGGCGCGGCGCCGCCGGGGCGAGGCACGGCGCGGCCGGGAGGAGGCGCGGCGGAGCGCAGCGCGGGCGGCGCGGCCGGGGCGCGGCGAAGACGCGGCGCGGCGCGGCCGGGGTGCGGCGCGGACGGCGCGCGGCGCGGACGGAGCGCAGCGCGGGCGGCGCGGCCGAGGCGTTGCGCGGTCGGGGCGAGGCGCGGACGGGGCGCGGCGCGGCGCGGCCGGGGCGCGGCGCGGGCGCGGCCGGGGCGCGGTGCGGCGTGGCGCGGGCGCGGCGCGGCCGGGGCGCGGTGCGGCGCGGCGCGGGCGCGGACGCGGCGGGGCGCGGGCGCGGCGCGGCGCGGTGAGGCCGGGGTGCGGCAATGGCGGGGCGCGGCGCGGCGCGGCAGGGGCGCGGCGCGGCCGGAGCGTGGCGTGGGCGCGGCGCGGGCGCGGGCTCGGTGGGCGCGGGCTCGGCGCGGCGCGGCGCGGCGCAGCGCGGCCGGGGCGCCGCACGGCCGGGGCGCGGCGCGGGCGGGGCGCGGCGCGCGCGGGGCGGCCGCGGCGCGGCGCGCGCGGGGCGGCCGGGGCGCGGCGCGCGCGGGGCGGCCGGGGCGCGGCGCGCGCGGGGCGGCCGGGGCGCGGCGCGCGCGGGGCGGCCGGGGCGCGGCGCGGTGCGGCCGGGGCGCAACGCGGCGCGGGGCGCGGCGCGGCCGGGGCGCGGCGCAAGCGGCGCAAGCGGGGCGCGGCGCGGGCACGGCGCGGCGCGGCCGGGGCGCGGGCGCGGCGCGGGCGCGGGTGCGGGCGCGGCGCGGCGCGGGCGCGGCGCGGGTGCGGGCGCGGCGCGGCGCGGCGCGGGCGCGGCGCGGCGCGGGCGCGGCGCGGCGCGGGCGCGGCGCGGCGTGGGCGCGGCGCGGCGCGGGCGCGGCGCGGCGCGGGCGCGGCGCGGCGCGGGCGCGGCGCGGCGCGGGCGCGGCGCGGGCGCGGCGCGGCGCGGGCGCGGCGCGGCGCGGGCGCGGCGCGGCGCGGGCGCGGCGCGGCGCGGGCGCGGCGCGGCGCGGGCGCGGCGCGGGCGCGGCGCGGCGCGGGCGCGGCGCGGCGCGGGCGCGGCGCGGGCGCGGCGCGGCGCGGGCGCGGCGCGGCGCGGCGCGGGCGCGGGCGCGGCGCGGCGCGGGCGGGGCGCGGCGCGCGCGGGGCGGCCGGGGCGCGGCGCGCGCGGGGCGGCCGGGGCGCGGCGCGCGCGGGGCGGCCGCGGCGCGGCGCGCGCGGGGCGGCCGGGGCGCGGCGCGCGCGGGGCGGCCGGGGCGCGGCGCGCGCGGGGCGGCCGGGGCGCGGCGCGCGCGGGGCGGCCGGGGCGCGGCGCGGTGCGGCCGGGGCGCAACGCGGCGCGGGCGCGGCGCGGCCGGGGCGCGGCGCAAGCGGCGCAAGCGGGGCGCGGCGCGGGCACGGCGCGGCGCGGCCGGGGCGCGGGCGCGGCGCGGGCGCGGGTGCGGGCGCGGCGCGGCGCGGGCGCGGCGCGGGTGCGGGCGCGGCGCGGCGCGGCGCGGGCGCGGCGCGGCGCGGGCGCGGCGCGGCGCGGGCGCGGCGCGGCGCGGGCGCGGCGCGGCGCGGGCGCGGCGCGGCGCGGGCGCGGCGCGGGCGCGGCGCGGCGCGGGCGCGGCGCGGCGCGGGCGCGGCGCGGGCGCGGCGCGGCGCGGGCGCGGCGCGGCGCGGCGCGGGCGCGGGCGCGGCGCGGCGCGGGCGCGGGCGCGGCGCGGCGCGGGCGCGGCGCGGCGCGGGCGCGGCGCGGCGCGGCGCGGGCGCGGGCGCGGCGCGGCGCGGGCGCGGGCGCGGCGCGGCGCGGCGCGGCGCGGGCGCGGGCGCGGCGCGGCGCGGGCGCGGCGCGGGCGCGGCGCGGCGCGGGCGCGGCGCGGCGCGGGCGCGGCGCGGGCGCGGCGCGGCGCGGGCGCGGGCGCGGCGCGGGCGCGGCGCGGCGCGGGCGCGGCGCGGGCGCGGCGCGGGCGCGGCGCGGCGCGGCGCGGGCGCGGCGCGGGCGCGGCGCGGCGCGGCGCGGGCGCGGCGCGGGCGCGGCGCGGCGCGGCGCGGGCGCGGCGCGGCGCGGGCGCGGCGCGGCGCGGGCGCGGCGCGGCGCGGCGCGGGCGCGGCGGGGCGCGGTCGGGGCGCGGCGCGGCGCGGCCGGGGGCGCGGCGCGGCCGGGGCGCGGCGCGGCGCGGCCGGGGCGCGGCGCGGCGCGGCCGGGGCGCGGCGCGGCGCGGCCGGGGCGCGGCGCGGCCGGGGCGCGGCGCGGGCGCGGCGCGGCGCGGGCGCGGCGGGGCGCGGTCGGGGCGCGGCGCGGCGCGGCCGGGGCGCGGCGCGGCCGGGGCGCGGCGCGGCGCGGCGCGGCGCGGCGCGGCCGGGGCGCGGCGCGGCCAGGGCGCGGGCGCGACGCGGCCGGGGCGCGGGCGGGGCGCGGGCGCGACGCGGCCGGAGCGGGGCGCGGGCGCGGCGCGGAGCGGCGCGGCGCGGCGGGGCGCGGCGCGGCCGGCGCACGGGGCGGCCGGGGCGGGGCGGGGCGGCCGGGACGCGGCCCGGCCGGGGCGGGGCGGCCGGGACGCGGCCCGGCCGGGGCGCGGTGCGGAGGGGCGAGGGACGTCCGGGGCGCGGCGCAGTAGCAAGAGGTTTACAAGAACAAAGCACATAAAACCGTCCCGTAAATATTCTTCCCAACCCGCAAAAGAAAAGATGGGGTGTACTTGTGAAGTGATAAACAAATATCATTAAACCCCTACCTTTCGTTGTTGGTTGAAGTTGGCGTGAGAAGGCAGACGCCGATTCTTTGTAGACGAACATGCCCTACATCGAAGGAAGTTCTGAGGAAGAAGGTTGAAGTCGGGGTCGTTCTTCGTAGTCGAAGGCGTTCCTCGTCGGCGTTCTTCGTAGTCGAAGGCGTTCCCCGTCGGCGTTCTTCGTCAGTGGAGCGTTCTTCGTTGGGAGCTTTTCTCCCAAGTTCCTCCTCTCCCCTATCCTCTTTTACCAACAAATGAATAGCCAACAAATAAAAATGTGTTTATCTATTTAAGTTGTTGGAAATCAGTTGGCTTTATTAATTGGCAACAATTAAAGGATTGTGTTGGCATAAAATTCAAAAAGGAATTGATTAGGGAGTGTTGGCATAGTTAATGTGAAAGAAGTCAAGAGGCTCCTCCACATTTAATTTGGGGTTTGAGAGTTTCTCCCAATTAAAAGGGGGGTTTCAAGGGGGTTTAAACCTGGGTGTTCCCCACCACCTTAATCTCTCATGGGAGGTTAAGGTGTGGTGGTCCCCACCTCCAACTTCCTCAAGGAGGTTTAGTTCCGGTGGACCCCACCTCCCAACGACCACATGGGTGATGAAAATAAAAATAAAATTGTTATACACTTTTATTTTTATTTTATTTTTACACAAAAAACCCAAAAACTAACTTTCACCCTCGACCAACTACTATCGAGATGAAAGTCTTCTTGGGCGAATATCGACGCTGCGAGTTCAACGGTACCCTCGAATTTCAATTCCAAGCACCAGTTTAAAAGTTAGGAAAACCTGCTCGCACGTTTACTGAACGTACCCGAACAAAAGTTCATAAATTCATTTTTGGGAACTCTGGGCCTTGGTATCATGCGCCATCAATTTTCACGGACTTGTAAAATTCCCATTTATTTAAAAAAATTACATGGGAATTCCGGGTCTTTACACTCCTCCCCTTATCAGTCACTACCCCATTTCTATACACATTATAAGTCCCTTATCTCACCCAAATTAGGCCCAAGTATCTCCCTAATCCTTTTACCATGTCCTAGAATCCTTTTTCTCATCAAAAGGCCATTTTAAATAACCTTAAGGAATAGTATAAGAGAGGACATCCAAAAAAGGAGGTAATGTTCTTAACCGAGCAATTTTAATATTTTTTTCTTATACCTTATTCAAATTTATTCTGTCCAAGTTAAAATAATGACATCATTATAAAAAAATACTAAAATTTTATTATTTTAATGGAATATCTAGTATCTAACCCCCTCTATTATATTATTCTAAGATAAAAATTTCATCCATATTATGGTCAGTTGACCGCCTCCTTGGATGAAGTATTTCATTATCATCACAACCTTGCATGGATGGTTATAAAAATGTATTCAATGAATAAATAAAATATTTATAACATGATTAATACTATTTAAAGATAATTTGAGTATTATATTAATGATAATAATAAATAATGGACATAGTGATTTTAACCATCCAAAACGAGCATATTGAGATACTTTTATTAGTTTGAATCTATTTTGTACAACCCATTGAACTGTATTATTCTTGCATTAATAGAATAAAAATGGGTCAATAAATATAAAATTTTGGATATTATGGAACTATTTTTCCACACCTTTGACTATTATCAAAATCTCAAAACAATTTTGAAGAAATTAACCAAACAACCAGAAGTGTCCAATGTGAGTAGAAATGACACAATGAATGAATAAAATATGATAATAAATGAAAATTGAAAAATTAAATACACATTTAAAATGTTATAAATCAGTTATTTTATAAAAATAGTTTTTTTATTCATTAATTTAGATGAACATACTAAGAAAGTTGGAACCCATGGTAAGGGAACTTTCAAACCACCCTATTCTTTGTCATTTTTTTCTTTCTATCTCTAACACACTATATTATGTTGTCTTGGTAGTGAGACTTGAATTATGTTGTGATGTCATTTTTTATGTTGTCTCCACATTCTTATAATTTCATGATCTTATGATATCATATTTCTATTTTATGATTCCATGTGATTATATATGATCCTACTCTTTTATAAAATCATGATATACCTCTTGTATCATATGTATAAATTTTTCATCATTATTTACTTTGATTCTTCCCTTACATGGATTTTTAGCTCACCTGATTTCATTATATATGCCCCTAGGTTATCCTTGATAGTAATGGGATAATAATGGAACATAGTCTCAATTTATAGAAATCAAAATAAGATGAAGTATCTTATTCATATTTTTATGTAATATGTTTTTAATCTTTAAATACATTAGGCCTCCTGATTTTTGGTTTGTGTTTTATAGTATTTTATTTTAAAAATATTGAAATAAAATGTGTATGAGGTTTAGGTTTCTATACTCATGAAAAAAGGAATATATTATTATTATAGTTATGTGTTTGTGGTTATTATTACATAAATAAAAATATTATTTTCATTAGTTTCGTTTAATAATTTTCATGACCATCAAAGTGAAGTTAAAATAGATATTTTAATGAAAAAATAGATATTTTAATGAAAAAATTTACATGGAATAATCTGATAGGTTCTTTTTTAAGGATATTAAAGGAAGATATATAAATGGTTTGAATATATTTATGGTCTAAAATGAGATCATGAACAATGTCTTGAATTTATTTTATTTTTATTTTTAATGGTTTTTTGTATAATAATTTTAATAAATGTATTTATCACAAGTTTACAAAATAATCAATATTTATTGAGTGTATTTATGTAAATGTTATTTTAATATATAGAACCAACATGATTGAAGTTAATGAAACCATAAAAGATATATCATCTATGTTTAAAATGGATGATCTTCAAGCAGTAGATATTATCATGGGTATTACTATTATAAAACATAGTTGAGAATATTTTTTAAGTTAGTCTCACTATATTGATATGATATTAAATAAATATAATCATTATGGACTCAAATATGTAAGGAATTTGTTTCACTTGTGTGTTAAATTATTAATCAATAAGGTAAGATCGATAACACAACATGGATATGTCAGTGTGATTGCTTCATTAATATAGGTGACGTATTTAATTTCACCTGATAGCACTATTTTGGTAGGTAAAATTTATATATTTACTATTAATCCTAATATTTATCATTATAAGTGAATAATATAAATCATTGGATACAAAAAAGTATCAGATATTAGAGTTTACTTAAAAATTATTATCTATCTGTCTTAGAAGGATACATCATGTGAATTTGACTCCAAGAATGGGAAATAATAGATCAAATTTATATGGGTATTTACATTTGAGGGTTGTGTTCTTTCTTACATGAATAATAAATAGACATGAATTTAATATTTGATTATTGAGTCACAATTTATTGTTTAAACAACATGTGGTAATAAATCATAATGAATTAGGAATTTATTATTGGGAACTAAATTTTGGCCTAGTATAATACCTATTATCTTGGTTAATTGTGGAAATAGATTAAAATTATTTTAATTTTATGGTTTTGTGTATCATGTAATGTCTAAACATACATGTTTATAACATTACAGTGTGAGACAATTTTTAATAAATGGTACCATGAAAATTTTTTATGTAAGACTATGTAAGAATAATTTTGATCTATTTACCAAATCTATGTTGAAGTAAGTTTTAAAACAACTAATAAATAATATAAGATAAGTCTCATAGTATATGAAATTATTCAAGTTTTTCTATGTGGAGGCCTTTGCAAATTTTGGTGTTCTAGATCCCTAAACCATTTTAAAGGGTAAAAAGGTAGTTTTTTCTTTTCAAAAAACCAAGGAAACTAATGGATTTGTTGAATCCATAATGTGGTGTTTACCTTAGTGAAAGGTTTTAGTGAGATTTTGTGTTGAACAATTTATTAAGAGTATTTAATATTTGTTGAATAAATATTAATTATATTTTTTATGTTCAAACATTAATATATCTTGAATAAATATCTAAATTTCATTTTCTACTTTGTGTTTGAATATGAACTGTGGGGTTTACCTAGTCATGGTATAATCTCTGTTTGGGTTTTTGTCTTAGGTTGGGACCATTTATGGGTATCCATTGATGTTTAATTAGGGTTTTATTTTATTAAACCCCTCTTCCACTCCCCTACCTCTCCCTATGTGTCACACCCAGACTTCTTAAATTAATTATATTTTATTATTTCTTGGCTCCGGGTCATCGTGCCAAGGTCTAGGTGGAGTCTCGACTTAAAATTTTCATTATTTAATTTTTTTAGTGGGTTTTGGAACCGTGGGCGGTCACCGCACCGTGGGCGGTAGCCGCGTCGTTAGCCCGGTTTCCTGCACAAATGTCTAACGACTAAAATAAATAAATTTTTATGTAAATACAGTGTGGTGAATGTCTAATTTGTAATAATAATAATGTTATTTTATAATTAATAATATTATTATTAATGAGGTGTTATTATTAATATTATGTTTATTATTATTATTATTATTATTATTATTTTAATTTTTATTATTTTAATTTTTATTATTTTTATTATTATATCTTTTATTATTATCATCTTTATCATCGTTATTTTAATTATTATTGTTATACTTATTATTTTTATTGTTATTAATTTTTATTATCATTATCATCTTAATTATTGTAATTTTTTTTAGTATTATTTTCTGGTTCTATTATTATTATTATTGTTATTGTTATTGTTATTGTAATATTATTTAAATGAAAAAAAATGGACCAAACCCTAGAACCCCCTACTGTTTGTCGAGCGGCTCCCCCTTTCCCCCTCTGCATTCTCCCTGCCCGCTGAACTTCATGTGGCGGCCGACCTGCCCTGCTGGCCATCTGCCTTTGCTCCCTCGCCCTCAAGTCACCGCGCCAGTCTCCTCCATTCCTTCAGTGTCGCATCCCAGCGCGCACCCTCCTCTATTTGCCGCTGCATCCAGCCAATGGTCGGCCTCCCTCATCGCCCCTGTCGTGGCTTCTGTCTGGCACACCCATGTTCTCCACCCCCTTGCCTTGTGTGCGGCGCAAGCAGCCCCCCCCCCCCCCCCCGTTCGAACCAGCACTGCCGGCCAACCACATTCTGGCGCTGACCAACCTCCAGCAGCTCCCCTGCTCAATCGACGGCCTCTCCTTCCTCTTTGTTGCTCTCAAGAACAACACTGCAGGACTGTCGACCACCTCCCTTAACTAGCGTCGCCTCTTTTCCCTTGCACACAATAGAACCAGCCCCCTCTCCCTTGCCTTCAGCCAATGTTGAAGCATGCCCTCCTTCTAGTTGGTGCAACCCCCTACCTTCATAGCTCCCAGCCGACCCCAACTCCCCCTCGGACTTTCAGCGAGCCCTAGCACCCCATAGGCAACTTCTGGTGTGGTCCCACCTTCCTGTCGCTACCCCTTGTCCCTACTTCTCTTGTCATACCCCCTTCGGTATAATCATCCTTATTCTTTGTTTTACTTTCAGTAAGTTTGGGTTTTTTTAGTTTATTAGGGATAATTATTATTATTATATTTTTTTGGGTTCATTTGGGTAGCATCGGGTTAGTTTCAGCTTCTGGAGCGTGCGGTTGAGGTGCGAACGAGATCTCACACCGGTTCCGAGGTTGTGTTGTCGTCGCACTTTGATCTCGAGGTAGGATCTGTCGCTTTGACCCTTTAAATTTAGGATCACTTTGATTTCTTGTATTATGATTATTGTCAGTATTATTATTTTCAATTTCATTGGTATTAATTGTTATTTTTTATTTCTAGAGTAAATGTTCTGGGAGAAATTATTAATTTTTGGTCGAAAAACTTTTTTTGGATAATTATTTTATCTGCTTAATTTTTTTGGCATGTTTTGAGGTGAGTTAATTCAGCGTGAAGTTTAGTTTTTTTTTAAATGAACTCAGTTTGCATTTTATATTTGGTAGCATGCTCATGTGGATTTAAGGTGTGTTTTGTTGAAAACTAGTTTTGTGATGTTTAATATATTTTTCATGAATTTTTGTATTTAGTTTTTCCAACTATGCAAGTTGTGTGTTTTCTATCATAGTGTGTTGTGGGTGTACCTTTATTCAAAAATGTGTTCTTTGGATGAGTTTTGGGTGTGTGGGCTGGGGGTTACTCTTTGGAAATAATTTTATAAATTTTAAAGTGGTTTATTAAATAGTATAAGCGGTGCGAGTTATGTTGTGGAAGTAGGTCAAGGTGGTTCTTTTGTGGTGTTAGTTAGTTTGGATTGTGTAAGTCTGTGTTTATGTATTTTAGTTACCTTTGCAGTTACAGCGCGTTGGCAAATTTTTTCTGTGATATTACGGTCGTCAGCAGGCCACGCGTACTTGGGCACGAGTGTGAGACATGTCACGTCTTCGTAACCGAGCTACAAGTTGAGGTAGGTCCCCCACTGCACTCACCTTTAAATTCAGAATTTATTAATTGCTTGATATTTTATTAATTTTAATAAATGAGAAATAATATAAGATAATAAATTTTGAAATGATTATTTGGTTTAAAAAGAGATGTTTATTTTATAAACGACACTTGAAATATTTTCTTGATGAGCGGACACCTAGTAGTGAAAGAATGCTTGTTTGGATTTTAAACATAATTCACGGAATTTCAAATGTAGTTTTGGTTTATTGATAAATGTTTTCTTTTGAAGCATTATCAAGCGTTTTGGTTCTCTTGAGAAATGAGGATTTTCCTTAAAAATGGTGAAGGCCCATTTTCCACTTTAATAAATTAAATTATTTTAGAAAACTCTCTTTGGGGTGACTCAGAGGTGATATTTGGTGTACGTTGACTGTATGATTTGTGTGTGATGTTTCTGCTACTTGATTGACTTTGTTGACTCACCCCTTTACTGTTTATTATACGCGTTGACAAGGGAACTTGGCACAGTAAGTGAATCTTCTGAGAACGATTTTTGCACTAGTTTAGATTACGCACTAGCTAGTGGCACCTAGTACAGATGACACTATTATAGGGGATTGGTCCCCTCGGTTAGGCCATGTAGGTAAACACCGGGCGTTAGGGCATTATGACGTCATCGATAGTAGGCATTCCTTTAAGATGAGTCACATGTATAGTACGTTCTGGATTGTTCACAAGCTCCTAGGTTCGACCCACATTTTCTTTAGTGTTTATTTGAATTTTGTGGAAGATTGAGAGGTCTAGTTCAGTTGCAGGCCCCTGTGTGCCACTTTTTACATTTCCCTTAGTGTGTGTTGTGTGTTGTGTGTGTTTTTCCTTTTAACTAACAACTAAAATTTTTATTTCTAAATTGTTCGCAAAAATGCTTTAAAATGTAATGCACCTTTTCCTTTCAAACATTGAACTTGATTTTAAATTAAAAAGGGAAATGGATTGTTACTTATTTTAGAAATGAAAGTGCGTGTCGAAAATATTATTTTGTATAATTTAGTTCAAACCTGAAATTAGTGAATTCTTTATTTAATGGTAGTACATTGGGAATAGCTTGTTGGGCACACCTACTGAGTTTTAATACTCATGCCTATAGTGTTTTCTTGTTTTTAGTTTCTGTTGCAGGTTTGACTCAAGATTTATCGTCGGGGGCGAGAGTTGGTTGTGGTTTACTGAGCAACTCCTGGGGTCATGAGGAGTTTTGGATGTGGTTGGGTTAGTTTGTTGTTGTTGGTTGTTCTTCCTTTTTTGTGTCATTTATTTGCCCTGTGTTACTCTATTTTTTTTACTGCTTTACTTTTCTTTCATTTATGGGCCAAATCATTCCCTCTTGTTTAGTTTTGATGCCCGACACTAGTTTCCAGCCCATGGGGATTGGGAACGCCCCTCAGGCCTTGCCACAGGCTGGCTCGGGTGACCAGTTCAGGGTCCACCCGAGTTGGTTCGTGACAAAATTATATCAGAGGGGCCCTTGTTATTTGGGATGTCTGGTATATGGAGATTAGGATTGTCGGGACTCGAGATGTAGTTACAGGAAGTACGTCATGAACCATCGCCCGTTTCGAACCTCGAGTCGCCAGGGGTAGTCCGGGAATTGAGTTCTTATCTCGTTCTGATTTGTTTTGGATTGAGGTATGACAACAGAGGCAAACTGATGTTACATTGTGATTTTACATAGAGTAGTGACCCATGTGGAGTCTGCGCACACGGTTTAAGTTTTTTCTATTCGTTGATTCTTACTTGGGGCATGGACCACTACTATGTCGCTAGGTTAAGCATTACTACTAGTCCCTCTCTTCGATGATTTGATGAAAGTTGTGCATTGTCTTGGTTCTTGTGGGTGTAAGTGCGATTTTGAAAATGAAAAATGGTTTTTGAAATGAGAACATTTTCTTTTAAATGGATTTAAATTTGTGAAATGGATTTTAAAAACTAAAAGCTCTTGGACAAAAAAAATCCGACGGTTGCATAGAACTGGTAAAGATATGGTTTGGGTGTAACCTCGGGTGCTCTTTATGAATGTTTTCACATGTGAGGTAATGAATGGGAAGTGAATGTTGGTGAGTATGGATGAAAACTAATGAAGACATGTTCAATGTTTCATGGGATTACTGGGGTGTGCACTTGTAAGTAAAGGCTAGACCTTGTTTTTCTAAAGTGATTTTAAAAAGGGAAATTATTTTTGAAAATTGAATTTGTTTTGAAAAGTGGTTTTGGGTATTTGGAAAGTAGCCTTGAAGGAAGGAGGTTTTGAAATCAAAAATGGAAAAGTGATTTTGGAAGAGGATTTTTTGAGTTGTGTTTGTATTTTTCTTGTTTATTTTGAGCTGGTTGTTTTGGATGAAGGCATTTTATTTAATGTTGCTTCAGCTTGATATCCATTTTTTGGTTCTGTGTTTTATATGTTGTTTAGAAAAAGCCACCCAGAAAGGTCCCCAAGGTTTCAGATAAGTCATGCCCAGTTTTTTGTCCTTCTCAGACATTGCTTATCCTTCACGGTGATCAAGGTCAGTTAGAAGTAGCAGAATTGCTTGGAGAGTTCGAACGCGTCTTCAGGATATTGGGAACTCCTGATGATGTCATAGTGCGTGCCGTTTTGGGTTTGTTCGAAGGTCCAGCTCTAGATTATTGGGATTTGGTTTCCCCACCATCAATGCGAGTTGTGATGATGTGGGATGTCTTTTATCTGTCTTCGTCCGATGGTTTATTCCTGAAGAAGTGAAGACAAAAAAAAAGGGAAGATCTCATGTGTATTCAACAAGGCCAACGGATAGTGAAGGCATATGTTGACCATTTCAAGGAGCTTGTGTCATTTTATCTGGAAGTAACGTCGCAAGATTTGATGAAGACTCCTCTCTCCGTCGGGGGTCTTCACCTATATATCAAGGAGCGGGTCCTCCCTTCTAGGTACCATCGTTTTGAGAAGTTTGTGGATGAGGTGATTTTAGATGAGTTGGTCTCCGGAGCGCAGATGGTTGGAAATCCAGCGTATCCAGCTACTCGCGAAGGTTACCCATCTGGCGAGTAGGGTGTGCCAGAGGGACCTATTTCTAAAAAGTCCTATGTAGTGGTTTTGGCTTCCAGTTCATCGAACCATTCAGTGGTGTGCCACCAGTGTGGTCGGTTTGGGCACATGAGGTCGTCATGTCGCATCCCTTCGAATACGTGTTATCGTTGTGGATGTATGGGCCATCTAGAGAAGTTATGCAGGAATAATCATCTGAAGAAGACATTGTGGCTGAAGGATTCCCATACCTAACTGTGATTCAGGAGATGATTCAGCCATCAGAGCCTCAACCACAGGCCTTGGGGTGAAGCTTGCGCACAATCAGAAGTTTTCGAGGGTGTGAAGCCTTGGTTAGGGTTTCGTGTTCCGTGTAGTTGGTGGAACATTTAAAGTTGTTTCGTTATTTTTTTTCTACTATTAAAGTTTTTACATTGTTGAAAGTTCATTGTTTTTCCGTGGAGTTATGACAAACAAGCTTTATTGTAATATAAACAGTTTTGTTTGTCGGGTTAGGGTTTTTTTTTGTGCTGTGTGTTTTTCTTAAGAGTGTGATTGGCCCTTGTATGGGTCAATCTTGGTTTAGTGGTGTTTGTTTGGAGATTTAAGTGTCTGCGGAGGAGTACAAGCTTGTAGTTATGCTCGGGATTACTGCTTGGGCTAAGTTCTGCTCGGAGGTTTTTCTCTAGTGTTCGTGCTTTCTTTGGTCTGAGTCAAGAGTTCCAAGTTTTGGTGGAGGTGTTGTTTCGCTCGTGCTATATAGGTTAGTCTGGATCGGTTGGGAGTTCCCATGCCCCCCCCCTCCCAGGGTGGTATGTTTGGGTGTTAAAATTTCCACACTAGTTGAGTTCTTGTGGTGGGGAGAAATCTCTCGTGTTCTCCCATTCTCTTATGTTGTGGCTTCTTCTGGATTTATTTGGGAATGGATTCTTGTTTGGTCCATCGTGCGGCTGGGTGACTTTTGGGGGGAAGAAATTGTTTGTGGTTGGGAGAATTGTTACACCTAGACTTCTTAAATTAATTATATTTTATTATTTCTTGGCTCCAGGTCATCGCGCCAAAGTCTGGGTGGAGTCCCGACTTAAAATATTCTTCATTTAATATTTTTAGTGGGTTTCGGAACCATGCGCAGTCACCGCACCGTGGGTGGTAGCCGCGTCGTTAGCCCGGTTGCCCATGAAAATGTCTGACAACTGAAATAAATAAATTTTTATGTAAATAAATTGAGTTGAATGTCTAATTTTTAATAATAATAATGTGATTTTGTAATTAATAATAATATTATTAATGAGGTTTTAATATTAATATTATGTTTATTATTATTATTATTAATTTTATTATTTTAATTAATATTATTTTTATTATTATATCTTTTATTATTATCATCTTTATCATCATTATTTTAATTATTATTGTTGTACTTATTATTTTTATTGTTATTAATTTTTATTATCATTATCATCTTAATTATTGTAATTTTTATTAGTATTATTTACTGGTTCTATTATTATTGTTGTTATTATTATTATTGTTATTATTATTATTATTGTAATATTATTTAAATGAAAAAAAATGGACCAAACCCTAGCACCCCCCTACTGTTTTTCGAGCAGCTCCCCCTTTCCCCCTCTGTATTCTCCCTGCCCGTTGAACCTCATGCGGCGACTGACCTGCCCCGCTTGTCATCCGCCTTTGCTCCCTCACCCCCAAACCGCCACACCAGTCTCATCCCTTCCATCAGCGTCGCATCCCAGCATGCACCCTCCTCCGTTTTCCGCTGCACCCAGCCAACGACCGGCCTCCCTCGTCACCCCCATCATGGATCATGTCTAGCGCACCCATGTTCTCCGCCCCCTTTCCTTGTGTGCGGTGCAAGCAGCCCCCCCCCCTCTGTTCGAACCAACGCTGCTGGCCAGCCTCGTTCTAGTTCCGACCAACCTCCAATAGCTCCACTGCTCAACCGCTGGCCTCTCCTTCCTCTTTTCTTCTCTCAAGAACAGCACTGCAGAACTGCCGACTACCTCCCTTAACCAGTGTCGCCTCTTTTCCGTTACACACAATAGAACCAGCCCCCTCGCCCTCACCTTCGACCAACGCTGAAGCACTCCCCTCCTTCTATTTGGCGCACCCCCCTACCTTCACAGCTCCCAGCCGACCCCAACTCCCCCTCGGACTTGCATCACGCCCTAGCACCCCATAGGTGACTTCCGGTACGGTCTCGCCTTCCTGTCTCTACCCCTTGGACCTGCTTCTCTTGTCGCACCCCCTTCGGTATAATCATCCTTATTCTTTGTTTTACTTTCTGTTAGTTCGGGGTTTTTTTAGTTTATTAGGGATAATTATTATTATTATCTTTTTTTTGGGTTCTTTTAGGTAGAGTTGGGTTAGTTTCAGCTTCTGGAGCGCACGGTTGAGGTGCGAACGAGATCCCGCACCGGTTCCGAGGTTGCGTTGTCGTCGCACTTTGATCTTGAGGTAGGATCCATCACTTTGACCCTTTAAATTTAGGAGCACTATGATTTCTTCTATTATGATTATTATCATTATTATTATTTTCAATTTCATTGGTATTAATTATTATTTTTGATTTCTAGAGTGATTTTTTTGGGATAAATTATTAATTTTTGGTCGAAAAACTTTGTTTGGATAATTATTTTATCTGCTTAATTATTTTAGAATGTTTTGTGGTGAGTTAGTTCAGCGTGAAGTTTAGTTTTTTTTTTAAATAAACTAATTTTTCATTTTATATTTGGTAGCATGCTCATGTGGATTTAAGGTTTGTTTTGTTGAAAACTAGTTTTGTGATGTTTAATATATTTTTCATGAATTTGTGTATTTAGTTTTTCCAACTATGCAAGTTGTGCGTTTTCTATCATGGTGTGTTGTGGGTGTGCCTTTTGTTCAAAAATGTGTTCTTTAGATGATTTTTGGGTGTGTGGGCAGGGGGTTACTCTTTGGAAATCGTTTTATAAATTTTAAAGTGGTTTATTAAATAGTACAAGCGGTGCGAGTTATGTTGTGGAAGTAGGTCAAGGTGGTTCTTTTGCAGTGTTTGTTAGTTTGGATTGTGTAAGTATGTGTTTATTTATTTTAGTTACCTTTGCGGTTGCAGTGCGTTGCCAAGGTTTTTTCGTGATATTGCAGTCGCCAGCAGGTCGCGCGTACTTGGGCGTGAGTGTGAGACGTGCCGCGTCTTCGTAACCAAGATGAAAGTCGAGGTAAGTCCCCCACTGCACTCACCTTTAAATTCAGAATTTATTAATTGCTTGATATTTTATTAATTTTAACAAATGAGAAATAATATAAGATAATAAATTTTAAAATGATTATTTGGTGTAAAAAGAGCCATTTATTTTATACACGACACTTTAAATATTTTCTTAATGAGCGGACACCTGGTAGTGAAAGAATGCTCATTTGGCTTTTAAACATAATTCACGTAATTTCAAATGTAGTTCTGGTTTATTGATAAATGTTTTCTTTTGAAGCGTGAGAAAGCATTTTGGTTCTCTTGAGAAATGAGGATTTCCCTTAAAATTGGTGAAGGCCCGTTTGGCACTTTAATAAAATAAATTATTTTAGAAAACACTCTTTGGGGTGACTCAGAGGTGATATTTGGTGTACTTTAACTGCATGATTTGTGTGTGATGTTTGTGCTACTTTATTGAATTTGTTGACTCACCCCTTTTCTTTTTATTATACACGTTGACATGGGAAATTGGCATAGTAAGTGAATCTTCTGAGAACGGTTTCTACACTAGTTTAGATTACGCACTAGCTAGTGGCCCCTAGTACGGATAACACTCTGCTAGGGGATTAGGCCCCTCGGTTAGGCCATGTAGGGAAACACCAGGCGTTAGGACGTTATAACATCATCTAGAGTAGGCATGCCTTCAGGATGAGTCACATGTATAGTACGTTCTGGATTGTTCACGAGCTCCTAGTTTCGACCCACATTTTCTTTAGTGTTTATTTGTATGTGGTGGAAGATTGAGAGGTCTAGTTCGGTTTCAGGCCCCTGTGTGCCACTTTTTCCATTTCCCTTAGTGTGTTTTGTGTGTTTTGTGTGGTTTTCCTTTTAACTAACAACTAAAATTTGGATTTCTAAATTGTTCGTGAAAATGCTTTAAAATGCAATGCACCTGTTCCTTTCAAACATTGAACTTGATTTTAAATTAAAAAGGGCAATGGACTATTACTTGTTTTAGAAATTAAAGTGTGTGTGGAAAATATTATTTTGTATAATTTAGTTCAAACCTAAAATTAGTGAATTCTTTATTTAATGGTAGTGCATTTGGAATAGCCTATTGGGAAAACCTTTTGAGTTTTAATACCCATGCCTATGGTGTTTTCTTGTTTTTAGTTTCTGTTGTAGGTTTGACTCAAGCTTTCTCGCTAGGGGAGAGAGTTGGTTGTCGTTTGCTGAGAAACTCTAGTGGTTGCTAGGAGTTTTGGTTGTGGTCCGGTTAGTTTGTTGTTGTTGGTTGTTCTTCCTTTTTCGCGTCATTTATTTTCCTTGTGTTACTCTACTTTTTTTTCTCTGATTTACTTGTCTTTCATTTATGGTCCAAATCATTCCCTCTTGTTTAGTTTTGATGCCCGACACTAGTTTTCAGCCTGTGGGGATCAGGAACGCCCCTCAGGCCTTGCCACGGGCCGTCTCGGGCGACCAGTTCAGGGTCTACCTGGGTTGGTTCGTGACACTATGTGCGTATGCAAATTTTTCTCCCCTATCTATTCCCATTTGATGATGTGGAGATGAGTGGTGGTGTTGTAGGGAGGAACCTTCTTCCATGGATGATCTGTGCATTGATCAAGATGCAGCGATCATGGATTGGGAATCATAAACACACATTTTTTAAGCTACGATGATCTTCCAAGATGTTGGAATCATTATTTTGGATTTTTCCTCATATTGATATAATTATTATTCCTACCCTTTATTTTTTTATCGTGAATATACTTATTTTTCTTTTCCTTTCATCTTGATCTAATTCCAAGTGTTCTTCGTGAAATTGGGTAGATCGTAGGCGATTTACATCTATAATTTCTAACTACATAGTGTGTGGTATTAAGAACACGTGTTGTGTATCATATTTTTTCATATTAGGTTATGGATAGGGTTTTAATGTCATATAGGCTTGATGTACATGTTGAGTGGTCCCTAAGAGAGCACAACACAGTTTCTGGCCATGTACATGACCATACATGGTGTATACTTGTACACACCATGTCAAGTGACACGAAACATCTTCAGGTGGGGATACACAGCCAAATACTTGTGCACCCCCACACCCTATGTACTGGGTAATTACAGAATAGGTTGGTCTTATAACATGTATAGAGTGAGTATTTGGTTAGACACACCATATACTATTATATTTATTGGAATTTTCATATGTTATTTCCCTATATTTGGTTTTGGAAAAAGGAGAAGTCCATTTCAAATATAACATAGAACACAATGGTGGGGTCCTGTTTATTTATAGAGGTTGTCAGAAATATTATTTTATGCTTTTGTGTTTAATAATCCCTTGGAGATTATGAAGGGATTCAGATGATAGAGTATAGGAAGTATGAGAGATGTATACTTTTGTAGAGAAATCAGAATTCAGGCATGGGATCCTCACATGTTCTCATAGATTGATAACCTTATGGATTTGGTGGTGGTTATGGTTTCATAGGATGATGAAGGTTCATGGATGTCAGTGTTCATCGAGGTATGAGTAGTTCCCTCTTTGTAGAATAGTATTTCAAAGGTTCTTGGAGTATGTGTGACTCGTGGTGGAACCTACTTCTCCCTATAAACCTTGAAGTTGGTTTTGGTACATGTGGGTTATATTTGGATGATAGAGGAGTATGTGGTTCTCTCCTTAGTTGTGAATACCTCCCAATCCAATCTTCTTTTTATGGTGGATATCTTCCCTTCTTCATATTTGACCACAAGTTATGACTAAAGGATATGGAGCTATGTTTGTGGAGCTTTCTCAACAGTCCATCCCACTAGACCATTTGAATTATTTCTTAAGTAGCGGTTATGATGTGATATCTAGATTTAGAGACTCTCCCTAACCTTATATATAGGTCAAGAAGTGATCAATTCCTTTCATTTGATAAATTTGACAACCCCCTACAAATTGGGGCATGGGACCTTTATTTTAGGCTATGACTTCTCTAGAGCCCCCCTCCCTCCCCACCCTCTTTGCGACGTGTGAGTTATTCCTTCATTGAAAGTATTTGTTATCTTCATATATGATCTTTCCCTTTGTGTAGCCTTAAATCCCCATTGAGGTTAAAATGTTGCCAATAGTGGTTTTACACAGATAGATTAGGTTCTAGGATTGATGTCCCTTTTCCAATATGCTTTTACAAGTGGGGAATGGATCTCTTATAATGTTTCTTGGATTACATGGATTGGTTATAGTGATGGTTGACCTCTATGGGTCACTCATACATATAGATACTTGTGGATCATGGGGTGCTTAGGTTCTTACCTACTCTATCTTCCTAGATAGGACCCAGTTTAGATAGTGGTTTTCTTCTGATGAATGTATTCCCATAACTCCTTAAGTTTGTTTGGGACACTGGGTTCCTACCTAGTGTGTTTTTTGATTAGGGTGTGCCTCTCCCTTAGGTTTTTTAATGTTTCGACGCCCCACCCCCCACCCCATCATGTTTTGAGACCTATAATAATATTTGGTGTGTCAAGAGTTCCAATCTCTATCAATTTTTTATCCTTATGAGATTGGGGTGGTGTGGGGATTCATTTAGGGAATGGTGACGTGTTAGTGATTTCTGATACATTCCAAACAGGATGGAGGTGTCTCTATAAAGGGAATTTTGGTTCATGGTATTGTGACCAATTTGGATGAAGGATTTTTTGATGTTTTTATAAGTTATTTTAAAGAAGTTTGGTTGCATTTTTTTTAAATAATGTTTATTAGAAATCGATTTTGTTATCTTAACAAAAATCACATCACTTTGTAAAGTTATTTAACAAAGGAAATTAGAAAGATGTATAATTGAATGGATAGGATCATATGAAGGTTTCCTAACTTGAGTCCATGGGATGAACATTTTGTGCCTGAGAATATCAAAAAAAATTGTATTGAATGATTATCTTCTAAATTTTATAAATCTCCATCAGAAAGAATGTTTGATAAATAAATATGGTGATGCTTTGTTGTTCTAAAAGTTTCTAATATCATGTGTTATAGAGATCTCTTAAACCAAGAATTTAGTAGAAAGGGGGAGAAATGTATTCATATTTAAAAAATTTATAATAAATAATTCTATAGAACTCACCCAATAAAAAATTATATAAAGGAAAGTCTAAGAAGTGTTTTTTTATCAATGAAAAGGTTTCTTAGAATTTTGTATAAGGAATTTATTCAAATTTAAAGTATGTGTACATTTGAAAAATGAGAGGTTTGAAAGTTGAGGCTTTATGAAGTTTTTTGTATATTTTTTAATTTTGGTAAACAAAATAATGTTATTGAAGCTAGTAATATGTTCAAGAATAGAATCGGAAAAATTATTTAGATGAAGTCCATCAGACAAAATTTTTGTACAATGTCCATCAAATAAACTTGTATGAATTTTTTAGATTGAAGTTTCTACAAGATGATCAGATGAACCTTATAATATAAAGATTATTTAAAAGTTAATGATGTATAAATAATGAATAGAGGGTTCTAATATAATTCATCAGATGGAGGAATATTTTGGAAAGTATTTTAAGAAGTTACTAGGAAGTTTGATAAGTAATAATCAGATGGAGATTTTCCAGATAGAATATTTGTTACAAAGTCTTATAAGATGTACTTTTAGTGGAATAATGTTTTTACTAGTTCAAATTCTTTATGAATTTTTTTTAAAGATAAAAAAATCTGATGATATTGGTCTGGTATTTTATTGTTCAAAAAATCATGGTGGAAAATTTTTATATTGTCTAATTTTTAAGAAAAAATTAAGAATGGTGAAGTCATTGAAATTTCTTATAGAGTTTAAGAATATCCTATAATTGTTGACAATATTTTGATGGATTTTTTTGAGTCGAAGTTTTTTATTTAAAGTTTTTGTTGAGAAATAAATAAAAATATAATTTCTTCCTATGATTCTTCAAATTTTTCTATATAAAGGGTGAAAATACGAGTATAGTGTGGTCTATTGGTCACTTGTGTGAAAACCTAAAGCACTATAGAACTAATTATGGACAAATCCATCTGATGAACTTACTAGATGAATATATGGAATCTAAAATTTGAGAATGGATTATTCTAACCAAGGAATATCTTAGTTGAAGAAGAAGAAGAAGGATATTATAATGAGTAGAGATGTTGTGATTTGGAACCATCAGAAAAAGTCACCAGACAAACTTATAAAAAAAGGTAACATCAAATGAACTAGGGTAAGAAAGTTTTACAAGTTTCAGAAGGCACCAAAAAAACTTTTTGGACAAAGTATCTGGATGAAATTTCTAGAAAAACCACCATAAGGATATCCAACTAACTAAATAAGTTCTTACCTACTACTGGGTAAAAAAGTGTAAAATAAGTTTTTTAAGAAGAGAAGAAGTGAATTTTGTATAAACATCACAACGACAATCCTATTAGTGATGGTTTTTAAATTTGTTACTAAAATATTTGTTACATATTTTATCTATACGGAGAGAACATGCACTATATTTTTGATAATATTTCAATGAAAGTGTAATGATATTCCCTACTTGCTATAACCACATAAAAGGATTTTATTCTAGTTTATTGTCTAGTATTAGATTATTTTCAAAACATTCTAAGGACTATCTAGTCTTTTTGAGTAGTGAAACTTGTAAATTAATTTTTTATTTGGTTGTTCTTGTGATTTTGTATTTTATCAAATTTATAACTCTTAAATAGAAGATTAAGGTTTTTTTATAAGAAAGAAAACATAAAACAAAAATAGATCACAAATTCACCCCTCCCACTCTTAGTGATCACACAGATCCTACTTGGTCTTTTCAATTCATATTAGAGTTAAGGATATATTCATTTACTCTACACTAAAGTTTGAAAAAAAATATAAGTTTTTATGGATGTTCAAAATTATATGAATATTAATTTGATTCTGATTTTCAATGAAAATAAATTTCATATTTGGAAAGATAGAATTTTGTGATATCTTATGTCCTTTGTTTGTAAAGTTCTCAAAGTTTCTATAGATGTATTTCCTACTTTTGTTGATAATTTTCCCCTTACAATTGATGATAAGAATAATTTTTAAAATGATAGGTGAGCCATAAATGTTATACTTTACTCGTCCTATAAAATTGAGTTCCTTAGAGTTAAATGAGTTGGAATAGCTAAAGGAATCTGGAAGAAGTTGAAAAATATTTATGAAGGAATTAAAAAATTAAATAAATAAAAGTTACAAATTTAGAGATTTAAGTATGAAGATCTTAAAATGGGTGATTATGAATATGTTAGTGATTTATTTACAAGGTTGAATGGAATTATGATCACCATAAGATATCATGGTGAGAAATCATAAAATTTAACTATTATTGAAAATATCTTATGAATTATTCCTTATAAATTTGATGTGAAAGTTACATCACTATAAGATAATGATAGAAAAAATCTACCTATGTATGATCTATATATCACTCTCATTACTTATAAAATGAGAAGTGAAAAGGTTATGAAGAACAAGGAGAAGGCTGATTAGGAAATTTCCTTTAAATATTCTAAATAAGGAAAATATAAGAAAGTTGTTGAAGATGAAGAAGTTTATGACTCTAACACTAAAAATGATGTTAGTAAAAATTTTAAAAAATTAATTTAATTATTTAAAAAAAATGAAAAGTCAAATAAAAGTAGAAAAGGAAGTTACTGCTGAAATGTGTTCACTGTGGATCTATTGGGAATTTTTCTGCAAATTGTCCTTAAAAAAGGAAAATGAAGAAAGTGATTAAGATGATATAAATTTAAGAAGATCATTTAAAATGAAGGAATTCAAATAACAAATCTATCCTAGGGTAAAGGATAATAATTTATCTAAGTATAAAAGGAGAAACTATTTGTCTAAATGTGATGAAGATAATGAAAATTAAGAATAAGTTTATAACTTTAGTGATAAATGTTGAAAATAATTTTATTACTAAAGTTAATGGTTAAAAGTTTACTAGTTATGAAAGCATTGGTTCTAAGGAAGAAGAGACTCTGATGTATTTTCTAATGAAAATAAAGTTAAAATAATTTCTTTTAAAGATTGTAAGACTTGAAATGAAGAAGAAGAAGTTGAAGAAATAGAATCTTACTCTAGAAAATCAAGAATATTCTCTTGATGAAAAATCCATGCTGGTAGAAGATATTGATAATATAAAGAATTTTTTTGATGAAAATAATAACCTCAATATCAACCTTTAATAAAAATTTAAGGTAAGTGAGGAAGATCTAGAAATTATTCAACAAAAACTTGTTAAAGATGAGTAAGGAGATACAAATTTCCAAACCTAAGTTATAGAATTTGGTAGAAGTTTAGATAAATATAAAACTAAGGATAATAAACGAAATTTATCCTCAAAGGTAGATAAGAATAATGAATATGCTCAGGAGGAAAAATAAGTTAAGAAAACTATATATGTAGCTAAAATAAATAGGGATGAAAAAATATAAATTTCTAAGGTTACAAAGTATAAACCAAATGTTTCTACTACAATTGATTTTTTTGAGGCAGATAAGAAATATATGTTGGCTAAAAAAATATTAAGAGATAATAAAAACATTGGTGGGAAACAAAATATCAAAGTGGGAGGTAAGAAATTTGATTAAAGACAAAAATACAACTCTGAACAATATGAAAGTTGTAGAGGGAGATATGATTTTTATGGTTACTGGTGGAATTGAGGTGGATTTGGAAATATAACATATATATTTCGGTTTAACCATCAATATTACAAATAATCCATAAGAATCTAGAGACTAATTTTGAGGTGGATTCAACCCACTCAAAAGAAAAAACCTAAGAAAGTTATTATGAAGATTAAAAATAGATTTTAACACCTAGAAAATATTTCTGAAAGATATTATAAACCTATAAATATTTCAAAAGTATTTCTTTTTATTATTCCTTTATAAAAAAAATTGTATGAAAAATCTCAAAATCTATATGTGAAGAAAGAAAATGGCATGGAAAAATACATTGTTAATGAAATTTCTCTTAAATCTATAAAAGGAAACCAAACCTGGATTTTGGATTGCAAGTGATCTTCACATCCAATAACAGATGTGAGGTTTTTGAATAATAAGGGATATTTAAAATATGTTATAGTGACTTTTGGAAATAATGAGTCACTCATAATCAAAGGCGTTGGATCTTCCATCATTGGGGAAGAAAATTTGAAATTCAAAAGATCTTTGTTTTTTGATGTGATGAAACATAACTTATTAAGTGTTTCAAAACTTTTTTTGAAGGTAATAAAGTTCTTTTTATAAAATATGGGTTTTTATAGAAAACAATATAAGATGGGAAATTTGTAAAAAAAAGGACAATGAACCAAGGGAAACTTTTTTCTAGTTGGTAATGTAGAAATTTCATGTTATTTGAGTATTATAGAAGAAAATCAGTTATGGAATAAGATACTTGGGCACATGTGTCATTGGAATATTATAAATTTAATCAATATATACAATATTTATGATATTATTAATGTTATAAGAAGAATATATTGGTGTTGTTCTATTTTCTAGAAATGGAATATAACAAAATTAGTTTATAAGAATGTTGAGATACATTCAACTCATCTATTAGAGCTGATTCACTATGATATCTATGGTCCAATTAGTAAACAATAAACATATGTATATAATTACTTTATTTCTTTCATTTATTATTTTTTCAACATTACATGTATTGTGTTTCTAAAACATGAATCATAGGCTTTAAAAATGTTTAAGAGTTTTAGGATAAGAGTAGAAAAATAATGTTGATATTCTATGAAGAAGTTGTGAACTGAAAATGGTGATGAATATAAAAATTAAAAGTTCATAGATTATTATGAAAAACATGTAATTATTATTGAGTTTAGTTAACCATATACACTATAGAAAAATGGTGTTACTGAAAGAATAAATATAAATTTGGTGAATATAATGTGAATAATGATGATTGAAAATGATACCTCTCATTATTTTTAGAGGCAAGCTACTAGTACTACATTTTATATTCATAATTGATATTTCTATTGAAATAACATTGAAATGACACCTTACAAAATGTTTTGTAATGAAACTCCTAGTTTTAAACACCTAAGGGTGTTCAGAATTCCTTGCATTATAAAACTAAAAGGTGGAAATCTTGGGAAGTTTGATCAGATTGATGTTGATGGAATATTTATTGGCTACACTCCAAATGGTAGAGGATAAATATTTTTTTATAAAGAAATATGAAATATAGTTGATTCTACAAATGTAAAAGTTCTTTAAAAAACAGATAAGAAATTTTCACAAATAGATGCAGATGTGGAATATGGGAAATATGAGGTGGTTGTAGTTGAGAAACATGAAAAGGTTATTAATGATAGTAACAATTGTGATACTAATAAATAAGAGGATTGAGACTCATATATCTCAAGTGATGAGGAATAAATTCATATATCTCATCCTAGGTTGTGAAATCGGGTAGAAATTCATAACATCATTAGAGATTAACAAAAATAATTTCAAACTAGAAAATATACAAAGTTAGTTTTACATAATTCTTAATATTCATAGGTTGATCCAAAATATGTTGATGAAGATTGGGAGTATCATAAGTGGAAAAATTCAATTAATGAAGAGCTATATTAGATAGAAAATAATGTTATATGGTAACTTGTACCCAAACCAAACAATAAGAATGTTATTGGTACAAAGTTGGTGTTCTGAAACAAGTTGAATGAAGATGGTGAAGTGATATAAAACAAAAAATTACCGGTTTTTAATGGTTACTCACAAATTGAAGGCATTTATTTTGAGGGTATTTTTTCTCCAATAAAAAAATTAGAAATTTTAAGAATCTTTCTTCCAAATGGATGTAAAGTAATATTTTCTTAATGGAGATCTTTATGAAGAATTTTATATTTAACAATTGTGTGTCTTCATGATTGGGAAAGATGAAAGTTATATGTGTAAATTGAATAAGGATTTGTATGGATTGAATAAAGTTATGAGATACTGGTATTCTAATTGGATACTTTCTTAAGGAAGTTAAACTTCAAGAAAGGAAGAGTTGATAGTAATATCTATATCTAATAAAATCAAGATGTTTTTTCCATTATAATTGTTTATGTTGAGGATATTATATTTACTAAGAATAATTGTAACACCCCAAGATTTTGAAAATAAATTTAATATTAAATTCATGAAACACTGACTCTCTAAAAAACATCACTTTTTTATAACCTAGCAAGTAAACATAATTTTTCCACCTCTGTGATTTGAATTTCAAAAAACTGACATACACGGTTACATTTAGTAAGATATTTATAGTCTGATAATACAAACTTAATTTTTGGTTAATACTAACATAAACATATGAATAGTAATATGACCCTTATGAATAGTGAATCATATTATTATTTTATTGTCTTAAGGTTATGATCTTGATTAATTTTTCAATGTGATATAAAACAAATTATAGTTTTAAAATTGTTATTTTTTGAATAAATTATTATGTTATATAAAAATTAAATTATTCATAATTAGAAAATTATTTTCAAAAAATGGAGTTCATTTTTTCATTCTGAACATTAAAAAAAGTTTAGGGTAAATTTTTGGTATTTTTCTAAAATACTAGATTTTTTTGAATAGTGAAATTTGATAATTTACAAAATATGTTAAATAAGTGAACTTATGAATCATGATTGAGTCATGACTAATGTAAATGACCATTTGTTCAAACTCAAATGAACATATTACTATTATTGTTCACAAGAATCAATACTATTGGTTGACACTGGTAAAATAATAAAATAATGCGTAAAATAAAGGGAAACCCCTCCTCTCCTCCACTATAAAAACCCCCATAACTCCATCTTCTCTTCAATCCACTCAAGCCTTTTTTTATTATCTAAATTATACCCAAATATCCTATAAATCTCATTTCCTAGGTCCATAATCTCTTGGTCTTTCAAAAATACCAAAACCCCTTCCCTTAAGGAGGTTCTCGAGGAGGTTATTTCAAGAGGTAAAACATCTTTCTTTTTCATTTAGTTTCATTTCAATTTATCTTATTTTTTTATTCTCTCCTAACCTCCTCTGTACAATTGATCCTTATAACTCCATTATCATATATATACTATAATTCTACCATGTTAATTTAATAACCTTTATCAATCTTCACACACTCTCTCTCTCTTTTATAAATGAAATCATCATCTATGAGGTTCCAATTTACAACCATCGTGGACGACGAAGTTTTGTTCTTCAATTTTTCCTTCATTAAGGGTCTTGAAACCATTTTTATGGTTTAAATAGACTATCATATATGTATTAAAACCTATTTAATATTCATGAACCAGTATATGTACATAGTATTAATTCTTATGAGAAAACTAGTTCATAATAATCCAAATACCGCCAAATAATCTAAGTGATTGTCATTTCATCAAATGATTCATCCTCATACCCTCTAAAAAATAATATATATAAACATTAACACTTATTTATGTTCATAAATAATATATAATTTCAATTCTTTATAATTACATCCTTTCCACATGAACAACCATACTCATATACAAATATACTGATCATGAAAACCAAGGAAACGAACACTCCGGAACGACGGAATTTAATCCTATAACTTATCAATAAGGACATAAATGAACTTAATAAAATTATGATAAACTAAATACATGTAAAATAGGTTATTAATTAAGTTATTAATAAGTCTAATTTCATATTCTAGGACCTTAATTTCAAGAGCAGAATACATTCAGACTTAAGGTAAGGGTTTTCTACCCAAACCTCCTTTTTCATTCGGGTTAGTTTTATTATATACTTACCTCAATTAAATTATTATTAATTCATATTTACACATAATAATTTCTATTTTAATTTTATATATATGTTTTATAACCAGAATAATTTCTTCATTTATGGGAAGTTATATGTTTTAAAAGGATCTTTCAAAAATCTTTCCCGATAAACAATCCTGTTTCAAGAGAATTCCTCAAATTCTGGCCTATTTTCAAGGGCACTCTGTAATCTGTTTTTATAAACCATTATACTTATAAAATAACTAATTTTATTATTAAAATACTATATTAATTCACTTATGGTTTTATACAATGATTTTTTCAAAAGAACTTCTTTTCAAAGTAAAAGGGTATTTATCTCAATATTTACTCGAAAATTTTATAAGAGTAACTTCATCTATTTCAACACTCTTGTTGATTATTATGTATTATTGGGATTAATATTTTATGTTATCATCTACCATATTTAATTTTATGGTTTTTTATTAGTTTGTCAAGGTATGTTCTATCTTAAAACCATTCACCAATTTACTCTGAATAGTTAGTGTTTATGATTATTGTTCGGGGAAAGTTATTTACATTTCATATATTAGTTTCAATATGAATGTTTATGTTGTTTATGTTTAACCCCATTTATATAAGGAATTAATTGGACATAGTAAGTTTCAGGTGGGTCCCTCTATATCCCCTTGATGCATCGGTAGGTCTCATGAGACAAACTACGGTCTTGGCATAAGGCCTTGACAAAATGATTATTTATGGTCTTAGCGTGAGGACTTGATGGTATGGTTATGATATCCTGCATTATTCATTCCCTCATTATGAATATAGTATTTATGGTTCATGTGTTTATTATACTGGTAAAATACCATTTATTATGTTTTACTATGGAATTATTTATTCATCTCTTATTACTCCCATAATGTGTTCAAGTTTTTGTTAAAAACACCTATTTTTAGTTATTCAACATGCCTAATGTTTATGTTTATGTTTATGATATCTTCTACTATATTTCATACCATTACTAAGAATTTTAGATCACCCATTTCTTATGTTTCATTTTATCAGGACATGAATATTTTTATTATGAATTACATACAGAAATAACCTAGGAGTTATGGATGTTGTCAAAGGAATTTCTATGTTGTTTTTATTTTCAAGTTGTAATGTTGAACTTATGTATGTATCTTTTTTCCAATGCTACTAAACTACTAGGTCCTTATGGATGCATATTCCTTGTTTATATTTCAATGTAATTAAATAAGGCACTAGATTCAGGTAACCGGGGTCGGGTCCTTACAGTTGGTATCAGAGGAAGTTTAGTAGAAAATTTGGAAAGTAGATTTAGAAAATATATATTGGGGAATAAAACCCTGAGATATTATTTGAGGATAAACATACAAGAACATCCTGGTATTTTGGTAAGAAATAGATTATGTGTATATTTCTAGAAAATACATCTCTATCTGGATACTAAAAGTGGATGTGGTTCTGACACAGATGTACCTAGGAGTGAAAACTCTAACAAGGAGTTTCAGGCTTGACCCAGGGTATCCTGGTACACGACAATGGGACTTACTGTGCACCTGGTTTGACACTCCTAGGGGATATTCTTAGGATAATTCACATTTTATTTACAAGACATTATGAAGGATTTAAATGTAAATTTTTCCTTAAAGAAACCATGTTTAGGATTATGAGATTAGTTATGTATAGATTTTCAATTTATGATAAGTATTTTTCTACATTGATATTATACATTATGATTCATAACCTAATATAGTGTATTCCATTATTTAGAAATAGAGCATAGTGGAAGGAATGGAAACCACATGAGTGTGCGTGTCCCATGTAGTGATTTCCCTCTGATGCAAGATAATGATGTTGGATATAGTGTAGTGACTGGTGTTGAGAGACTTATAACTATACTGGGACAACTGACTCAGGTTATTAATAATAACCTTACCCATATAGAGCATCCAGATCCACAATATGGGGGAGCTATGTTAGATCACTTTATGCAACAACAAACTCTATCATTTAATGGGAATACAAACCCATTTGTAGTTAAGCAGTGGATATGTTCCCTGGAGAATATATTTCTCACTTTGGGATGTAACAAAAGAGAGAAGGTTTTCATGGTAGTTTATCATTTATCAGGAGATGAAAATCAGTGGTGTTCGTTAATCCAAAACACAAAGGAGGAGGAATAAATATAAGAGATGGAATGGATAGATTTTAAGGAAATATTCCTAGAAAAATATTACCCCATGAACAATGAGAAGATTGTAAAGGATATTATTGAATAAAAGGAAGGAGGATTAAAATTTATCCAAGTATGAAGCCAAATTTACAAGGATGACAAGGCATGCTACAGACTACATACGTAATCCAAGGAGAAAAATTGATCGATTCTTTGATGGTTTAAAACCATTCCTCCAAAGGGCATTAGCCTTCCAAATTTTCTCATCATATGAAGATATAGTCTCAAATGATATCAATATGGAAAATTAATTTTCTAAGACTTATGAATTTAAAGGAAAATAAGATAAGAATAGGGCTACTGAAAACTCTAGAAAAGGAAATAAAGAAATGGGGAAGAAGGTAAGAGTTGACCTTCTATCCTGTAGTAATTTTGGGAAGAATGTAACACCCCAGGTAAATAAAGAATATGAAATTTTCACATTTATTCATATTTTTGAATAAAATATTAATATTACTTTAAAGGGGACGCTATGCTCGATGGCGTACCCAATACGCAACAATGAGTTTCTTGGGAATCTTACGTTGCACTCTAATAATAAAATAATATTATTTTAAATGGTAGTTAACGCCTAGCCGTTGTAATGGCGGGAATGAACATAACTAACTACAAAATGATTATATAGGTCTGTCAAATATTTTTACTTTTTAAAATAAATGTTAAAGGATTAAAAATGTGAATGAATCCAATTTTAAGCGTAAATATTCTAATATTCTTTAAAATGTCGATTAACCGCCTTTTGATGGCGAACCTCTTTTAAATCCACTTTTTGAAAATTTTATGTGTTATATTTGACAAAATAAAATTATTCTTTATAATCGAGGCATCAAAATTTACTTTGTGTAAATTTTTGGTATTTTTTCGATAAAGTTCATTTTTAAAGAATAGTGAAAAATGTTGTATTTTAATTCAAAACCTCTTTTTAATATAATTTATTTATATGATTAGATTATCTTTTTAATTGTTTTTAAAGTGAAATTAGAAAATATTTTTACCATTTAATCCAATAGTGGTCATTGGAATTGATTTCACTTTGAAATTGGACTTAAACTAGTGTCAATCTTTTAATAGATATTGTTTCTTAAAAATACGCTATTTGTTTTGACAGCGGGAATTAATTATTAAATTAATTAATTCAACATATATGTTTTGAATTTTGTAAAATATACATAATTTTTTAATTCGGAATATCAAGTATATCTTAGGGTGAATTTTTGGTATTTTTCTAAAAAACTTCAATTTTTGATGAATAGTGAAACCACTAGGTGGTAGTTTAAAAACTGATTTTTCGTTTAAATGAAACTTTGCCACTTCTGTGATTTGAATTTTAAAAATACAACATACACGGTTGTCATTAGGATGTAAAATGTGGTTCAATGGGTTTAAAATAATTTTTTGGTGAATAGTAACTTTTAAGCTTTTAATCGTGGTTAGAGGTAATTAGTGTAATTTAAGATAAAAATAATGTTTTAATAATATGAAATGACCTAGAAACATGTCCTACCCTCATTGGATGTGTCATGGACGACCAATAAAATCCATGGGTCAACTTGGGGACCCCATGGATCAACTTTGGTTGGAATATGACATAAATAACTTTTTATTTTAAGTTAAAATAAAAATGTCACAAGCATGAGTTGTTTTACTAAAACAATTTTTAAATGGGGTTATACAAGTCATAGTTTTTACTATAAATATTAATTAGAAATATAAAAAGATTTCCTACATCATGGTATTTTTTTTATAATTTTTAGACATTAATTAAATTAAATTATTTATGACATCATGATGATGCCGCGATTACCTCATTAATAAAGCATTTAAATAAAATGAAAAGATAATGTTAAAACTATAACTTAAACTTGTAAAATACCTATTGTATGAGTATATTTAGAACCCTTAACACATTATCCTCGAAATACATCAATTTGGGACCTTTAAAATCTGAATCTCATTTGAAAATAAAGTAACATTTTGTAATTTTCCAAGAGTGTCCCTCCTCTCCTCTTATAAAAGACCCCCACCTCTACCACCTTACCCACACCTCTCAAGCCTTTGGCTCGGCCAAACCCTGCCCATTTCATCTCTCCACATCCCTATATTCATCATTGAAACCTCACTTTGGGCAGAATCCTTTCCAAGGAAGCCTTTGAGCTCAAATCAAAGAGAGTTACCCGATTTAAAGGTAATGTCTTCCCTTGTGTTATTTTGTTTTATTTTTCTTATCCAAAACCCAAAACTCTTTTTATTAATTTTTTTTGTAACAACACCAGTATCTTTAATATACTAGGATTTTTTTTATAATAAGGATTTGAGCTACACTTTCACACACCTCTGTCTAATGGTTAGAGAACATACTGTTTCTGTGGGTGGCGAATTACTGCCTCACGAAACGATGATTGTTCAATATTATTTTAACACCTTAAAATGTGGACATTAAGATGTCACTATATTTATATATGATATATAATATGTTTATTTTTTCTTTAATCTTCTGTATTTTTCATTTATGGCATACCTTTATGGTTTCCATTATGGGTAAACGCGATATCTTCATTTTAGGAAGTGCGGACTACCGCCCCCTCAAAGTGATTTGATTCGTTAATGCCATATGTGGGACGTATAAATGATGGAATTAATGGTATTACATATGATGTCCTACTAAAATTATAATATACCTTTATATAATTATTATTTAATTCTATTTAATACAAAAAAAAAATGAAAGTAGCGTTCATGCGTACGTACAGCTTACCGTCTCCATGAATGGTGCTTTTAATTTTTTATCTCAAAATGCTATGGAATAGAATAAAATGAATATATACTGGATATATATGATATTTAAAACATCAAAACTATTCTTGATATGATGTACCTATAACTATGTGGGAAATTATTTTCCAACAAGTTCGATTTTTACTCATGTACCGAACATCGACAAAAACGTCTGATATGAACTCACTTTATTAACCAATTATTATAACCTTATAATATGTGATATTAACTGAATAATAATATTTAAATTATTTCCTTAAGAAATTATAAATTGACCAAATTTTATTATTCAGGAGATTAAAGAACGATCGATTCATGTCGGACACGAGGTAAGGGATCATACCCCTCTCTTTCTTTTTAAGTACACTCTTTTATGTCATTCCTTTTAAGCTCGTCTTTCTTATGATTGTGATGTTATTTTATATTACTCCTACTGTAATTTTTATGTTCATATGATTAGAGACCCTATTTTCTCACATCAATCCATTTTGTAAGTTTTGAGTGGCGCCGTTAGGCTGCCGAATTTTCGTAAGAGATATAACCTCTCTCTTTCTTTTTATGTACTCTCCTTTATGTCATTTCTTTTAAGCTCCTCTTTGTTATGATGTGGATGTTATTTTATATTCCTATTTCTGTACATTTTATTGTAATATTATGAGAGACCCTATTTGATCTCATCAATCCATTTTTGGAAGTTTTAAGTGGCGTCGTTAGGCTGCCGAGTTTTCGTAAGGGATTTTTCATCTCACTTTTAGTCTCGTGAGATTTATGCTACATTTTCCACCATTTCATTTGAGTGGTGTATGTACTTCCCATTATTATACTCTTTGTGTAATATAATTTCATTTATGGGTATTTACATATTCATTGTATGACCCTTCTTCAATGGGGTGTACGTTTCGAAAGTAACCCAAGTTGGTAAGGGAACCTTTCACCCTCCTCTTTTTAAAAGACTTCTTTTGTTATGTCTTTTAATTCACATACTATTATGTTGGTTTATGTTATTCTATATCCTTATTGATTAAAATTTTATGTCCAAGTGATGAGATACCCTTTTTATCTCTCATCAACTCTTTTTCTGAATTTTGAAGTGACGCCGTTAGGCTGTCGAATTTTTGCAAGGGAACTTCTTGTCCCAATTTTGATTATTTGGGATAAACTTGTACTCCTGGAATATGTCATTCTATGAATATGTGTGAATGTCCTCTGATTATTTTACACTTAATATACACTTATATTTTTTGTATTCGTTTGTCACACATAATTATGTAATTGATTTCTCCTTAATCCAAGGATACCGTCTTTGTAAGGGACATCGTCTCAATCTCCTTTCATTGAGGCATATTTTCTTTTATACACAAATTTCTTTTATACGGTGTATAAACCCCTTTTAATTTTTGTTTATTAAAAAGGAATATTTTTATACGAAGCATTTTACTAAACGACAAAAAGGAGTGTTTTTCTTGTCGTACGTATGCGGCAACAACGACTTCTCTGTCGCCGTGAACATTTTTTGAGTTTTGGCTTCCTATATAAGCCATAACTTTTTTTGAATGAAAAATAAATACCATGTTTTACTCTTATTTTATTTTGGTATTGAAAATGGTTTTCATAATGTTTTTATATCAATTTGTTTTATCGATATCTTGTGATTGAAAAGTGGAAATTTTATGTTTCCTTTATACATGTCTTATGTGATACGATTATGTTATGGTTCTTGGGAATTATTATGAAGATTGGTGGTTTTGTGATAAACTAAGGGTGGGTGAGCCCGATATAGCTCTCCAATGCATTGGGTAACGCGAAGGGGTTAAACGTTAAGGTTTCTCCAAAGAGATTTAGGGAATATACTATGATGGGTATTCCAAACGTAACCAAGAGGGTTACTCCCTACGTAAGAATGTTATGAATGCCTCAAGTTACCTTTATGCCTTATGATTTCTTTGATTTATTCATGATTTTATGAGGTATGTTAAAATGCTTATGTTTTATGAGTAAAGTATGATTTCATACATGGACTAATGTTTTCTTTTCTTACTTTTATATCCCTTACTGAGCTTTTTATGCTCATCCCAAGTTTTTGAAATGTTTTTCACAGGTCAAGGGAAAGGTACATGTTATGATGATAGTGTCAAGGAAGTTTCAAGAAAGAATCCATGTTTTATTTTAAATATGTTTTCGTTGATGGGGAAAAATGAATACTATCTTTTATGTAACCACTTTGTTTAAATGTGGAATGTAATTCATGATTTATGATTTAATTATCTAAAACTCTAAACCTGAAAAGATCCTCAATGTGAATTATTAATTTAATTCAATATTAAGTAAGGTTTAAGGTCGGGGCCTTATAGTTGGTATCAGAGGTCGGTTTAGATAACTTTAGAGGTTAGGGTATTCTCTAGGCATAAGTGACATTACCATAATGGTTAGGATTTCAGAAATAGTCCTAGTTTTAGATAAAGTGAATGAGTAAGTATATATTAGTGTTTATCTTCCTCATTAGTACATGATGGTTTTGTTGATATACTCACACTGACATTCCTGTTTTTAGTGAATGGATGGATCTAGCAGGCACCAAAGTGACAATAGGTTTGAAGGAAACTGTGGTGGTTCTCTGATTAAGAGACTGGATGAAATGGGGGATTCAATGAGGAAACTCGTGGTTGTTCTAAACCAACTATCAAGGATTCATGGTCAACCACTTGTACCTTGGTATGTTCTGTAATGCATCATGTACGAGATGACCAATCGATGTGGAAGTTTAGGTAATAATTATAAAGGTAACCATTAGGGTTTATATGATCATTACTTTTGAGGTAATTATGGGTTATTATATATTATGATGGAAAATGAAAGGCATGAGATGAAATTGAGGTTAAAATATGTTATGATTATTTTTGAAGATTTTATCTCATTTTGAGGAATGTTTTAAGAATTATATAGTTTTGGAAAAAGGAAAACACGCAGACCGTGTGACAACCCATCGCGCCGGACAAAGCTGCGGGAATCGAACCCACAACCAAAGTGCGACTAGTATTTAGCGCCTACCACTGGACTACGTGAAGTCCCTGGTTAGTTTGACTAATTCTTTTTAGTTATATTATTTTAGGAATCAAGAGTAAGTTTATTTTGGGTTATCTATGGATATGATTAAACTATCATGGAGGATATGTGATTAGGTTAATTACTTTTCAATATGAGAATATAAGAGCAACTGATGTTATTTAGAGATAAAAGTTAATTTGTACCTTGGAAGACTATGTGATTAAATCCTTCAAATATTTTGGTTTCAATCTTAGTTTTGTTTACTTTGAAGAATTTTATGGACAATTGTTTATCGAATGGTCTTCGTTGAACTTTGGGTTTTTTTGGACAAATTTTATAGATTAAGAATAGATTTTCTTTTTATAAAGGATTATACTTTTGTGGATTATCTGATCTCATACTAACAATTTTGGTTTTGGATTTTGTCAAAAGACATGGGAAATATATAGTTCTCTTTTGTGGATTAGGTGATTCTTAAGAAGTTGATTATAGTACTCTTAATGCGAACAATTCTTCCTAAATACTCGTCTTTTGGAGAAAATATGAGTTTGATTAAGGAATCTAGTAAAAGTTGAAAGTCTACGTGACAAGTAAGTATGTTTCATTATGATTTAGTTAAGCTCAAAAATAAATTCCTCGATGAAGAGTAACTTAAAAGAAAAATGTTGTCTGCTAACTTTTCCTACTGTGGAATCGAATACCGTTTAACCCATCACAAGTTTGTGATTTTCTTATGGTTAACTTTCTCCTAGACATGTTTACTATCACTCTCCATCAGAACATGACCCTTTGTTTTTTTTCCTCCATGTCCATATTTTTATACTTGGAATCCTAGTATGGGTTAACTCAGGTGACCTTTGTACTTCTCTTTCTTTATTTTAAAGTGATTGTTTTACTGACTCTTGTTCCGATGTGGGATTTTCAATGAAGTTTCTAAGCCCAATTTTAAAATTGTGAGGACGCAATTCCCAAAAGGGGGGAAGGATGTAACACCCCAGGTAATAAAGAATATGACATTTTCACATTTATCCATATTTTTGAATAAAATATTAATATTACTTTAAAGGGGATGCTATGCTCGATGGCGTACCCAATACGCAACAACAAGTTTCTTGGGAATCTTAAGTTTCACTCTAATAATAAAATAATATTATTTTAAATGGTAGTTAACGCTTAGTCGTTGTAATGGCAGGAATGAATAGAACTAACTACAAAATAATTATATATGTCTGTCAAATATTTTTACTTTTTACAATAAATGTTAGAGGATTAAAAATGAAAATGAATCCAATTTTAAGCGTAAACATTCTAATATTCTTTAAAAGGTCGATTAACCGCCTTTTGATGGAGAACCTCTTTTAAATCCACTTTTTGAAAATTTTATGTGTTATATTTGACAAAATAAAATTCTTCTTTAGAATCGGGACATCAAAATTTACTTTGTGTAAATTTTTGGTATTTTTCCGATAAAGTTCATTTTTAATGAATAGTGAAAAATGTTGTATTTTAATTCAAAACATCTTTTTAATATAATTTATTTATATTCTTATATTATCTTTTGAATTGTTTTTAAAGTGAAATTAGAATATATTTTTACCATTTAATCCATTAGTGGTCATTGGAATTAATTTCACTTTGAAATTGGACTTAAACTAGTGTCAATCTTTTAATAGATATTGTTTCTTAAAAACACGCTATTTGTTTTGACAGCGGGAATTAATTATTAAATTAATTAATGCAACATATATGTTTTGAATTTTGTAAAATAGACATCATTTTTGAATTCGGAATATCAAATATAGCTTCGGGTGAATTTTTGGTATTTTTCTAAAAAACTTCAATTTTTGATGAATAGTGAAACCACTAAGTGGTAGTTTAAAAACTGATTTTTCGTTTAAATGAAACTTTACCACTTCTGTGATTTGAATTTCAAAAATCCGAGTTACATGGTTGTAATTAGGATGTAAAATGTGGTTCAATGGGATTAAAATAATTTTTTGGTGAATAGTAACTTTTAAGTTTTTAATCGTGATTAGAGGTAATTAGTGTAATTTAAGGTAAAAATAATGTTTTAATAATATGAAATGACCTAGAAACATGTCCTACCCTCATTGGATATGTCATGGCCGACCAATAAAATCCATGTGTCAACTTGGGGACCCCATGGAGCCACTTTGGTTGGAATATGACATAAATAACTTTTTATTTTAAGTTAAAATAAAAATGTCACAAGCATGAGTTATTTTACTAAAAAAAAATTTAAATGGGGTTATACAAGTCATATTTTTTACTATAAATATTTATTAGAAAGATAAAAATATTTCCTACATCATGGTATTTTTTTATAATTTTTATACATTAAATAAATTAAATTATTTATAACATCACGATGATGCAGTGATTACCTCATTAATAAAGGATTTAAATAAAATGAAAAGATAATGTTAAAACTATAACTTAAACTTATAAAATACCTATTGGATGAGTATATTTAGAACCCTTAACACCTTATCTTTGAAATAAATCAATGTGGAACCTTTAAAATCCGAATCTCATTTGAAAATAAAGTAACATTTTGTAACTTTCCAAGAGTGCCCCTCCTCTCCTCTTATAAAAGGCCCCCACCTCTACCACCTTACCCACACCTCTCAAGCCTTTTTCTCAGCCAACTCCTGCCCATTTCATCTCTACACATCCCTTTATTCATCATTGAATCCTCACTTTGGGCATAATCCTTTCCAAGGAATCCTTTGAGCTCAAATCAAAGAGAGTTACCCGATTTAAAGGTAATGTCTTCCCTTGTGTTCTTTTGATTTATTTTTCTTCTCCAAACCCCTAAACTCTTTTTATTACTTTTTTTTTTGTAAAAACACTAGTATCTTAAATATACTAGGATGTTTTTATAAGAAGGATTATAGCTACACTTTCACACACCTCCGTCTAATGGTTAGAGAACATACTGTTTCCGTGGATGGCGAATTACTGCCTCATGAAACGATGATTGTTCAATATTATTTTAACACCTTCAAAGGTGGCCATTAAGATGTAACTATATTTATATATGATATATAATATGTTTATGTTTTTCTTAAGCTTCTGTATTTTTCATTTATGGAATACCTTTATGGTTTTCATTATGGGTAAACGCGATATCTTCATTTTAGGAAGTGCGGACTACCGCCCCCTCAAAGTGATTTGATTCGTTAATGCCATATGTGGGATGTATAAAGGATGGAATTAATGGTATTACATATAATATCCTACTGGAATTATAAAATACCTTTATATAATTATTATTTAATTCCATTTAATACAAAAAAAATAGAAATGAAAGTAGTGTTCATACGTACGTACGGCTTACCGTCTCCATGAACGGTGCTTTTAATTTTTTATCTCAAAATTATATGGAATAGTATAAAATGAATATATACTAGATATATATGATATTTAAAACATAAATACTATTCTGGATATGATGTACCTATAACTACATGGAAAATTCTTTTCCAACAAGTTCGATTTTTACTCATGTACTGAACATCGACAAAAACGTATGATATGAACTCACTTTATTAACCAATTATTATAACCTTATAATATGTGGTATTAAATTAATAATAATATTTAAATTTTTTCCTTAAGAAATTATAAATTGACCAAATTTTATTATTCATGAGATTAAAGAACGATCGAGTCATGTCGGACACGAGGTAAGGGATCATACCCCTCTCTTTCTTTTTAAGTACACTCTTTTATGTAATTCCTTTTAAGCTCATCTTTCTTATGATTGGGATGTTCTTTTATATTACTCCTACTGTACTTTTTATGTTCATATGATTAGAGACCTTATTTTCTCACATAAATCCATTTTGGAAGTTTTGAGTGGCGTCGTTAGGCTGCCGAATTTTCGTAAGAGATTTAACCTCTCTCTTTCTTTTTATGTACTCTCATTTATGTCATTTCTTTTAAGATCCTCTTTGTTATGATGGGGGATGTTATTTTATATTACTATTGCTGTAAATTTTATTTTAATATGATTAGAGACCCTATTTGATCTCATCAATCCATTTTTGGAAGTTTTAAGTGGCATCGTTAGGCTGCCGAGTTTTCGTAAGGGATTTTTCATCTCACTTTTAGTACCGTGAGATTTATTCTACATTTACCACCATTTCCTTTGAGTGGTCTATGTACTTACCATTATTATACTCTTTATGTAATATAATTTCATTTATGGATATTTACATATTCATTGTATGACCCTTCTTCAATGGGGTTTACGTTTCGAAAGTAACCCAAGTCGGTAAGGGAACCTTTCACCATCCTCTTTTTAAAAGACTTATTTTGTTATGTATTTTAATTCACATACTATTATGTTGGTATATTATATTATATATCCTTATTGATTAAAATTTTATGTCCAAGTGATGAGATACCCTTTTTATCTCTCATCAACTCTTTTTCTGAATTTTGAAGTAACACCGTTAGGCTGTCGAAGTTTTGCAAGGGAACTTCTTATCCCAATTTTGATTCTTTGGGATAAACTTATACTCCTTGAATATGTCATTCTATGAATATGTTTGAATGTACTCTGATTGTTTTACACTTAATATCCACTTATATTTGGTGTATTCGTTTGTCACACATAATTATGTAATTGATTTGTTTTTAATCCAAGGATACCGTCTTTGTAAGGGACATCGTCTCAATATCCTTTAATTGAGGAATATTTTGTTTTATACACAAATTTATTTTATACGGTGTATAAACCCCTTTTAATTTTCGTTTATTCAAAAGGAATCTTTTTATATGAAGTGTTTTACTAAACGACAAAAAGGAGTGTTTTTCTCGTCGTACGTATGCGGCAACAACGACTTCTCCATCGCCGTGACCATTATTTGAGTTTCTGCTTCCTCTATAAGCCATAACTTTTTTTGAATGAAAAATAAATACCATGTTTTACTCTTCTTTTATTTTGGAATTGAAAATGGTTTTCATAATGTTTTTATATCAATTTGTTTTATTGATATCTTGTGATTGAAAAGTGGAAATGTTATGTTTCCTTTATACATGTTTTATGTGATATGATTATGTTATAGTTCTTGGGAATTATTATGAAGACGGGTGGTTCTGTGATAAACTAAGGGCGGGTGAGCCTGATATAGCTCTCTAATACATTGGGTAATGCGAAGGGGTTAAACGTAAAGGTTTATCCGAAGAGATTTAGGAAATATACTGTGATGGGTATTCCAAACGTAACCAAGAGGGTTACTCCCTACGTAAGAATGTTATGAATGCCTCAAGTTACTTTATGCCTTATGATTTATATGATTTATTCATGATTTGATGAGGTATGTTAAAATGATTATGTTTTATGAGTAAAGTATGATTTCATACATGGACTAATGTTTTCTTTTCGTACTTTTATATCCCTTACTGAGCTTTTTATGCTCATCCCAAGTTTTTGAAATGTTTTTCACAAGTCAAGGGAAAGGTGCATGTTATGATGACAGTGTCAAGGAAGTGTCAAGAAAGAATCTATGTTTTATTTTAAATATGTTTTCGTTGATGGGGAAAAACAAATGCTATCTTTTATGTAACAACTTTGTTTAAATGTGGAATGTAATTCATGATTTATGATCTAATTCTCTAAAACTCGAAACCTGAAAAGATCCTCAATGTGAATTATTCATTTAATTCAATATTAAGTAAGGTTTAAGGTAAGGGCCTTATAAAGAAGCATCCTAGAACTTTTCTGAATGGAATGAGAGTCTGTTAAAAGTGCATAGAAAAAGGCCACATATATCAGGATTGTAAGTGGAAGAAAGAATCTACCAATTTTAACTTCTACAGTTGCAGGGATATGGGAAATTATGAACATAAATGTCCTAAGCATCAGGGAAACATTCCCCAGAGAAATCCAAGGGAGTAAGGCCAAGCTTATGTGGTCAAAACTGTGTAGGTTGAAGTTCCTAATGATGTGGTGGTGGGTAATTTAATCATTTCCTCGAACTTATCTAATTATTTATTTGATTTTTTATTATATCATTCTTTCATATATTTCTAGTTTTCTAAGAAAATTATATATTTATAATTTGATTTAATAAGGGAGTTATCAGTCAAAACTCCTAAGGGGAGTATCATTGCAATAAAATTGTGTTATGAATCCCACGTTATGGCATATAAACGTGATTTATTTGATGATTTTATTATCATAACCATGATTGAATTTTATATAATCCTTAGTATGGATTGGATTTTTAACCATGATGTGAAAATTTATTGAAATAAGAAGGAGGTTACAATTTTTGAGGACGATGTTAAATCCCTTATCTATAGTGCAGAAACATCACCATCTGATTCTCATCTAGATCCACCCCCAGTGGATCTACTGAATTCAATTATTGGGGAGGAAGGGAATGCAATAACTATGAGTGAGGAAAGAAATTTTAAAATATATAACATACCTATTATGCAAGAATATGTTGATGTGTTTCCAAAGGATTTACCTATACATCCTCCAGAGAAAGAAATTGAGTTTTTCATTAACTTAATTCCTGGTTCAAGGCCCATATCAAATACCCCTTATAGAATGACAACTGTGGAATTAGTGGAACTAAAGAAAGAACTAGATTAATTGAGTGATAAAGGATTTATTCACCCTAGTGTTTCTCTATGGGGAGTCCATATTCTTTTTGTTAATAAGAAAGATTGATCTATGAGGTTGTGCATTGACTGCAAGGAGATCAATGCTATAACAATAAAGAACAAGAATCCTCTACCTCACATTGATGATTTATTTGATCAACTTCACGGAGCCTAATATTTTTCAAAGATTGACCTTCTATCTAGATATCATTAGTTGCTTGTGAGGAAGGAAGAAATTATAAAAACAACATTTTAAACTAGGTATGGGCATTATGAGTTTACAGTAATTCCTTTTGGAATAACTAATACACCCTTTGTTTACATGAATCTAATGAATAGAGTTTTCAAGGAATATATTGATGAATTTGTGGTGTTATTTATTGATGGTATATTAGTATACTCCAAAATATATGAGGATCGTGAAAATCACTTGTGCACTATTCTGAAGACCGTTAAAAGAAATGAATTATATGGGAATTTTAGCATGTGTGAATTTTAGCTTCAATAGATTTCCTTTCTGGGCCACATTGTCTATAAAGATGGAATATATGTTGATCTTATAAAGATAAAGGCTATATAAAAATGTCCCACTCTAATGAACATAACTGAGGTATGTAGTTTTATTGGTTTAGCAAGTTATTATTGGCATTTTATTCAAAACTTTGACTATTTAGCCAACCCAGTGACCAAGCTTACACGTAATGGGGTTAAGTTCATATGGAAAAAATAATCTGAGGACTGTTTTGAATAATTGAAGAGGAGATTAGTGAATGATTCGATCCTAACTCTACCATTGGGGAATTATGGGTTTGTTATTTATAGTGATGCATCAAAGAAAGGACTTGGTTGTGTCCTTATGCAGAATGAAAGAGTTATTGCCTATGCATCAAGGCAATTAAAAATTCATGAAAAAAACTATCCCACTCATGATCTTGAGTTAGGTTCTATGATCTTTTCTCTAAAAATATGAAGACACTATCTCTATGGTGAAAGATGTGAGATATATATGGATCGCAAGAGTTTGAATTATATCTTCTCACAAAAATAACTCAACATGAGGTAAAGGATATGGCTCAAACTACTAAAAGATTATGATTGTACCATACACTACCACCCAGGAAAGGCAAACAAGGTAGTTGATGCATTGATTAGGAAGGATCATGGAGTTGTCAACAAAATGAGGATTGACAAAGATCCTCTGTACATGGATCTAGTGAGTATGGATATGGGAATTATCAAAGAAGTTGAAACATCACTAATTTTTCAAATGGTTCCCCAACAATATTTATTGGAAATAATTAAAGATTTATAGTCTAATGATGATAATATTTAAAAGAAAATTAATGTTTTAAAAGATGGGAATATGGCTGAATTCATGTGTGAATATGGAATTATAAAATTTGGGAAGAGGCTATGTGTTCCCTCTCTACACGAGCAGAAAAAGAAATTATTGGATGATTCTCATAGCTTGAATTTCTTTATACATCCTGGTATCACTAAGATGTATATATATTTGAAGGAACATTTCTGGTGGGACAACATGAAGAGGGAAATTTATGATTATGTATCAAGATGTTTAGTTTGTCAACAAGTGAAGGTCGAACAACAACATCCTAGAGGATTCATGCAACCCCTACCTATTCCTACATTTAAATGGGATGACATACCATGTATTTTGTCATTATATTACCCAAAAATCCAAGAAATAATTATTCAATATGGGTAATTGTGTATTGACTTAAGAAATCTGCACATTTCCTTACTATAAGGGAGGATTTTCCACTATAGCACCTAGAACAACTCTATATTAATGAATTTGTGAGACTTCATGGAGAACCTATATCAATTTTTTATGATCATTATCCACAATTTATAATGAAATTATGGAAAATTATTTATAATTATTTGGATATTGGGCTTCGATTGAATAAAACTTATCACCCACAAACAGAAGGGAAATTAGAAAGGACGATCCAAACCTTAGAGGACATGTTGAGATCATGTTCACTTGACTTTAAAGGTATGTGGGATAAATATTTACCTTTAGTAGAGTTTTCCTACAACAATAGTTTCCATTAAATTATTCAAATGGAACCATATGAAGCATTGTATGGAAAGATATTTCGTACACCAACTTGTTGGGATGAAGTTGGAGAAAGGAAACTTGTGGGACCAGAGCTTGTGGAGGAAACAATAACGAAGGTAAAGACTATTCAAGTCCTTATCAAAGCAACTAAAAATTGAAAAAAAAAACTATGCTGATAATCGAAGCAAGGATTTGGAATTCTAAGTGGGAGATCATGTTTTCTTAAAAGTATCTCCATGGAAGGGTGTTATAAGATTTGGGAAGAAAGGGAAACTAAGCCCTAGGTATATAGGACCTTTTGAAATTCTAGAAATAATTGGAGTTGTTTCATATCATTTGTATATGACACCTATCCTATCTAAAGTACACAATGTGTTCTATGTGTCATTACTGAGAAAGTACATGCCAGACCCAATGTATGTCCTCACTTCTGAAGGTATATAATTGGAACCTGACCTATCTTACTGTGAAGAGACTATATAGATTATGGACACTAAAAAACAAGTATTGAGGAATCATATGAATCGGCTGGTAAAGATACTTTGGAAAAATCATAAAATTGAAGAGGCAACATGGGAGCCTTAGGAGCTTATGATGAAGAACTATCCAAATATTTTTGTGAGGTAAAATTCTGGTAATTTCAATGATGAAATTTTTGTGAGGGGATAATCAAACACCTCAAGATTTTCTAAATAAATTTAATATTAAATGAATGAAACACTAAGTCTCTAAAAAACACCACTTTATTATAACCTATCCATTAAACATAATTTTTCTACCTCTATGATTTACTTTCAAAAAACTAACATACACGGTTGCATTCATTAAGATATTTAGAGTCTAATAAGGAAAAATTAGTTTTTGGTGAATAGTAACATACCCTTATGAATAGTAATATGAATAGTAATATGACCCTTATGAATGGTGAATCATATTATTAATTTATTGACTTAAGGTTATGATCTTGATTAATTTTTCAATGTGATATAAAATGAATTATAGTTTTAAAATTTTTATTTTTTAAATAAATTATTATTTTATTTAAAAATTAAATTAGTAATATTTAGAAAATTATTTTCAAAAAATGGAGTTAATTTTTTAATTCTACACATTGAAAATGGTTAGGGTGAATTTTTGGTATTTTCTGAAATACTTGAATTTTTGTGAATAGTGAAATTTGATAATTTACAAAATATGTTAAATAAGTGAATTTTTTGCATCATTATTGAGTAATGGATGATGTAAATGACCATTGGTTCGAACTCACATGTACATATTACTATTCGTGGTCACAAGAATCAATAATATTAGTCGTATTTGGAAAAAAATAATGATTAAAAAAATGGGAAAACCCTCCACTCCTCCACTATAAAAACCCCCATCACTCCCTCTTCTCTTCACTCCTCTCAAGACTTTTTCCTTATCTAAATTCTTCCCAAATATACTCCCAAGTTCCTCCCCCACTTCTATGATTTATTTTTCTTTCCAAAAGACCAAAACCCCTTCCCTTAAAGAGGTTCTCAAGGAGGTTATCTTCTTTTCTTATTCTCTCCTAACCTCCTCTGTCCAATTAATCTTTATAACTCTAGTATCATCTATATAATATAATTATACCATGTGAATGTAATAACCTTTATCAATCTTCACACACACACTCTCTCTCTTATAAATTAAATCATCGCCTGTGAGGTTCCAATTTACAACCTTCGTGGATGACAAAGTTTCATTCTTCAATTTATCATTCATTACTGGTCATGAAACCATTTTTATGGTTTAACCAGACTATAAAATATTTATTATAACATACTTAATATTCAGGAACTAGTATATGTACATAGTATTAATTCATATAACAAAACTAGTTCATAATAATCCAAATACCGCCAAATATTCTAAGTGATTGTAATTTCATCCAATGATTCATCCTCATACCATGTAAAAAATTATATATATAACCATTAAAAACTATGTATGTTCATAAATAATATTTAATTTCAATTCTGTATAATTACATCCTTTCCACATGAACATCCATACTCATATACAAATATACTGATCATGAAAACCAAGGAAGTGAACACTCCGGAATGACGGAATTCAGTCTTATAACTTATCAATAAGGACATAAATGAACTTAATAAAATTATGATAAACTAAATACATGTCTAATATGTTCTTAATTAATTTATTGATAAGTCTAATTTCATATTCCATGAACTTAAGTTCAAGATCCGAACACATTCGGACTTAAGTTAAGGGTTTTAAATCAATTAAATTATTATTTATTCATATATAATCCTCATAATTTCTATGTGAATGTTCTATATATTTTTTCCAACCAGAATCATGCCTTCATTTATGGGGAGTTAAGTGTTTTAAAAGGATCTTTCAAAAATCCTTCCTGATAAACAATCTCATTTCAAGGGAATTCCTCAAATTTTTACTTATTTTCAAGGGTGCTCTATAATATGTTTTTTGAAAACATTATCTTTACAAAATCACGCATTTTATTATGAAAATACTATCTTACTTCACTTATATTTTTATACAAATATTTTTTCAAAAGAACTCTTCTTTTCAAAGTAAAAGGGTATTTATCTCAAGAATTACTCAAAGATTTTATACGAGTATCTTCATATATTTAAACATTCTTATTGATTATTATTTATTATTGGGATTAATATTTTATGTTATCATATACCATATTTAATTTAATGGTTTATTATTAGTTTGGCTATGTATGTGTTATCTTAAAACTACGCAGCAGTTTACAATGAATGGTTAGTGTTTATGCTTAATGTTCAGGGAAAGTTATTTACATTTAAAATATTAGTTTCAATATGAATGTATATTTTGTTTATGTTTATCCTAATTCATATGAGTAATGCATTGGACATAGTAAGTGTTGGGTGGGGCCTGCTATATCCCCTCGGTGCATCGGTAGGTCTCATGAGACAAACTATGGTCTTGGCACAAGGCCTTGACAAAATGATTATTTATAATCTTGGCACGAGGCCTTGATGGTATGGTTATTATGTCCCATATTATTAATTACCTCATTATGAATATAGTATTGATGGTTCATATTTTTATTCTACTAGTATAATACCCATAATTATGTTTTACTATGTCATTATTTATTTAGCTCTTATTCCTACCATAATGTGTTCAAATTTTTTGTTAAAGGCATGTGTTTTTAGTTATTCAACATGCCTAATGTTTATGTTTATGATATCTCACACTATATATATTGGCCTTACTGAGTATTTGAGATCACCCATTTCTTATGTTTCAATTTCTCAGGACATGAAGATTTTTATTATGAATGACATGCAAAAATAACCTAGGAGTTTTGGATGTTGTCAAAGGAATTTCTATGTTATTTTTTATTTGAAGTTGTAATACTGAACTTATGTATGTATCTTGTTTCCAATGCTACTAAACTAATCGGTCCTTTAGGATACATATTCCTTGTTTATATTCTAATGTAATTAAATAAGGCACCAGCTTCGGAAAACTGGGGTTGTGTCCTTACAATAATGAATAAACTTTTGAAAATTTTGTTGAGGAGATGAATAAGTTATTTGAAATGTCCATGCTTGGAGAAATAAAATATTTTCTTAGCTTACAAATATCCCAAAATAAGAAATATATTTTCCTATCTCAAGAGAATTATGCTAAGTAAATTTTATGTAATTTTTTCTTAGAATATTCAAAGCCAGTTTACACACCCATTTTAGTGGGAACCAAGTTGTCTAAATATGTTGAAGGATAGGAGGTGGATATTAAAGAGTTTAGGAAGTTGTTTGGAAGTTTTTTATATCTAATGGCTTCAAGACTATACATTGTTTATTATTTTAATTTTTGTTCCAGGTAAGAAATTGATTAAAAAATATAATCTAATGGAAGGAAAAATAATCCTTATATATATAAAAGGCATAAATTGTTTTGATATAAAATATTAAAACTCGGTATATATTGATTGGTTTGGTTATATAGATGTTAATTGGGAAGGAAAATTTGATGATAATCGATCCACATCTAGTGGAGTTTTCTTTCTGGTGGAAGTTTTGTCAGTTAAAATAAAAAGAAAAAGGATTATGTAACTCTCAATAAGGACAAAGTAGAGTATGTTTTTTTCAGTCAATCTGCAACATAACTTATATAAAGGAAGACTCAGTTGTAAGATTTGTTAGTATAAGTGAAGTTAACCTTTCTCTTGGGTTGTGAGAATAAAAGTGATATAAATATCACTAAACACGAGTACAGCATTCTCATTCAATTTAAATTGATATCAAATATCACTTCATCAAAGAGAATGTAGATAAGAATGAACTAAAGTTGGAATTTTTTCCTACAATATAAAAGTTTGATGATATATTCACCAAAACTTTTCCATAGGAAACATTTCATATAATAATATTGAACATGTAAATTTAACCTCCCTCACTCCATGGTGAAGGTATGTGTTCTATCCCCTCTCATTTATTGTCTTTGTATAGTGTTTTCAAGGGGGAGAAAAATGGTGTCACATAAATCTATTCATTGGTATGTGCTTAAATATTTTAAGTAAAGTACATATTTAGGTTGGGTGTAAAAGGAGTAAGCTATGATTTCTGCATGTGTAAACTATTTTAATAGTTTTTTGAAGTGTATTCTATAAACAATGTTACTACATAAATGTTTATTAAGTCACTACCTATGGAAAACATGTTTTTTCAATTCAATGATCCGTGTTTCCTACATCGAGTTCACTCGTATCATCTTAGAATTGTTTGATAAGTAAATCATAGTTTGTGTTACAAAGTTTCAATGATTTATATTTCTTGGTTGAAAAAAAATTCAAATGGGGAGATTGTTGGGACCATGTTTGATGAAGGATTTTTTGATGTTATTGGAATTTTTTTGAAGAATTTTGGTTGTCTTTTTTTTCAAAAAAAAAGGTTTTCTAGAAATGGTTTTCTTGTTGTTTATTTACAAAAATCACAACACTTTGTATATTTTTCTAAAAAAGTCAATTAGATGAAGATAGAATTAGACAGAGAGGATTAGATGAAGGTTTCCTAACATGATTTAATCAGATGAACGTTTTGTGACTAAGGATGTTGGATGAAGTTTTATGCTAAATGATTATCTACTAAAGTTTCAAAAATTCCATTAGAAGAAATGTTTGATAACTAAATCTGGTGATGCTTTTACGTTTGGAATTTTATAAAATCATGAGTTATAAAGATCTCTTGATCTAAGAATTTAGTATAAAAAGGTATAAATGTGTTCGAATATACAAAGTTTACAATATAAAATTTTATAGAACTCACTAGAAAAAAAAATAGATAGAGGAATGTCTAAGAATAGTTTTTGGTTGAGCTAAAAAGAGTTTCTTAGAATGTTATGTAAGGAAATTACCTAAATTCCAATTAAGAGTACATTTTAAATAAGTTAATTTTTGAATTTCAGGCTTTACAAAGTTTTTTTTTTGATATTTTTGAATTTTGTAGAATGGATCAAAGTTATTCAAGCTAGGAAGATGCTAAATAATGGAATTATAAAAATTCTTTGGATAAAGTCCATCGGAAAAAAAATTAATACAATGTTGATCAAACAGACTTGTATGATGTTTTAAGGTTAAAGTTTCTATAACATGATTATATGAACCTTTTGATATAAATATCATATAAAAGTGAATGTTTTATGAAAAATATATAGAGAGTTCTGATCTAAGTCATTGGGGAGAGGAAGTGTTTAGAAATTCTTTTGAGAAGTTTCTATGAATATTGTTAAGGAAGAATCGGATGGATATTTTCCAAATAGAACATTTGTAACAAAGTCTTATCGAACATACTGTCATTGTAATAATGTTTTTTTAGTTCAAATTCTTTACTAAGTTTTCATAAAGATAAAAAAGGTGATGATGTTGAGCTATACTTTTAATATTCCAATTATCACAGAGAAAAATAGTGATACTCATTGAGTTTTAAGGAAATTTAAATAATGGTGAAGTTAATGAAGTTTCTCATCTGTGTTCAAGAATATTCTAGAATTACTGAGAAGATTTTAGGGAATTATTTTGAATGAGAATTTTGAATTTCAAATTTTCATTGAGTGGGAAATCAAAAATAGAATTACTGTCTGTTCTCCCTAAAATATTTATATATAAAGGGTGAAAGTATGAGTAAAGTGTGGTGTACTATTCATATGTGCAAAAAAATGAAGCACTATAGAAATAATTTTAGATGAATCCATCAGAAAAAATTACTGAACAAATATAAACAAACCAAAATTTGAGTGTGGAAGTTTCCAACCAAGGAATATCTAGCTTGAAGAAGAAGAAGAAGAAGAATATTGTAACAAATAGGGAATTTGTATTCATGAACCATCAGATGAAGTCCCTAGAAAAAATTTTAAGATCAGGTGGAACCAGAAGAATTGGGGTAAGAAAGTTGTAGAATTTTTCTAAATGAACTAGATGAATTTTTTGGACAAAGTTTTAGGATGAAATTTTCAGACAAACCCATCAGACAAAAATCGAACTAACTAAAGAATTTATTACCTCCTGCTGGGAAAGAAAGTAAATAATAATTTTTTATAAGAATAGAAAAGGTGAAATTTTTATAAGTAGAATAGTGACAATATACTAAGCCTATTGGTGAAGGTTTCTAAAATTTTTATGAAAATATTTGTTACATATTTTATCTTTGCAGAGAGCGTATACAATATAGTTTTGATGATAGTGCAATGTAAGTGTAAGGATGTTACCTTCTTTATATAACCACATAAAAGTTTTTTTTTCTAGCGGTTTGTGTGGTATTGGATTATTTCTAAACCATTACAAGGTTTAGATAATATTATTGAGTAGTAAACCTTATAAATTCTTGTGTTCCTATGGTTGTGATTTTGAGTTTATTTTTCAGTAAAGTTATAACTATTTAAAAAAGGTTATTTCATAAGAAAGAAATCATAAAATAAAAATAGATTTTTGATTCACCCCTTCCCCTCTTAGTGATCACATAGATCCTGCTTTGTCTTTTCACATGGTTGATCATACCTTCATTAGATAGGGATCTCATCATATTTTCCCTTGGGTGTGTTAATGGAATTGTGAGATGTTTAATTTTATTAGGCTAAATGAGTTTCTTTAATGAGGAAAATGTTGAATAAAGAGATGTATTCTCCTAAGGTGTAGGACCTATTTGGGGTGTCCCTATGATGTGGTTAAGTGGGCCATTGTAATTTTCCTTGTTCACCCTATCAGATAGGGTGGACTTTTAGTTGGGAGTTTTGAGATATTCCTTTTAATCTTGATTTTTCCTTGGGTTTTATTGGGAATTCATATGGTTTGACCTTTATTGCACACTAAATTGTAGTTATTTTACCCTTCCATTTCCATGGATTCCTACTAGGTAATTTTATACTCACCCCTACATGGGTGTAATGCCCCATACCTAGTGTGTCTATGTAAATGATGTATAGGTCAGCGATGACTTCTTTGGACATCAAGCTACCAGGGCTAACAGAGCTAGTATAGGTGGAGGATGTGCACAATTGATGGGGTTCATCATGGATAGTGCTCATAGTTGAGGATGGAATGACATGGTTATCTCTGTTTTTTCCTGGTGGTTTTGGTTGTATGTATCTTGGTTCATTGGGCCTTGTAGTCTTTTCCTTGTACCATCTTCTTCTTTGTATGGAATTTTTTGGTTAGTAGTTATATTCATGCATGATTTAATTTTCATCTGGTTATATATATCCTACATGGTTGTGTTCTTTCTTTTGGATTAGTGGTTGTTATCTCTTATAGGATGTTTAGGATAAGTTACCCATTTGATTTTTATGCTCTCTTAGTGTTGGTCATTAGCCCCTAGCCTATTGAAAGTGGGTTTGGGGTGTCACTCTTGGCTTATTATCAGTTTGGGTGGGACCTCGATGGGTTTGATTATGAAAGAGTGGTATCATATTTGTTCCTTCCTAGGGATAGAGTTTGGAGATAGGTGTCTCGTATGTTTGGTTTCAGACATTTCGGTTGAAAAAAAGTGGTTCTTAGGATCAGTTTCTAGGCCTGGGAACCCATATATGGTGTGATAGTTGACATATTCCTATATAAGGACTCTAATAACCTGGGTGACTAACTTGATTTCTTATAACATTAGTCATAGGGTAAAGTTTTGTAGGTCCATCCATCGTGTAGAGATCTGTGGATTTATTGATTTGATGGTGTGACATCCTATATAGAATGTTAGTGTTATGAAAAGAGGATGTTGGTTTCCCTCATGGAAATGCTTCGTGTGTCGTAAAAAATAGACTTATTTTGAATATTGGGAGCCCAGAGACTACTTGTAGATGTGTGGGTTTTCTAAGAAGAACTCTCTCGATATTCTGATGGTTGATACCATCTTCAAAAACCCCTTAATTCTGACAAGGTATGGGACCCCAATACTATAGAGAGGGATTGGAAGCTCCCCCCCCCCCTCCCAGTTGGGCAGAGCGTGGGTCCTCCTTCTACAGAGATCAGTGGTTGTAATGGAATGATATGTTTTTTCTTTAACCATGTGGGCTAGAACCCCTTATTGGGCAGGGTGTGGCTCCTCTATGGGAGGCATGGGTTACTCTTTGGCTAATGTGTGTGATTTTCATACATGGGGTCGAAAACCCCTCGATTCGGATGAGGTGTGGTTTCTCTATACTATAGTGGGTTTGGTAAACCCTTATAAGATAGGGTGTGGGCCCTATATCTATAGAGGTTTTATTTTGATGTGATGTAGGGTGTGATCATTCTACACTTACGGTGTGATACTTCCCCCATGTTCTAAAGTGTAATATCTATCATAGATTATGTACTATATCAGGGGATATTAAGGGACTGAATAAGAGTTTTTTATGCTTGCGTTTTGGGTTTATCAATAATGGATTTGTGCATAGAGTACCATGTGAGTCCCTCAATATTGATTTTTACTGTATACTTGGGTGAAGATGCATTAGACCATGCGAGTTCTATTTTTGTGAGTATCAGATCATATAGCAACTAGTCACCTTGTTTTCATGCCCTCTTTGGTGATGTGTCGTGTGTTTTTTATGTATTTTCCTGGAACCCTTTCTATTGATATGGGTGTGGATAGCTATTTTATAAGATCTTTTACAAGTGTTTGAAATTAAGTAGATGTTGACCCTAATTTTTGGAGTGAACGCATCAGATTTCTTATAGTGGAAAAGGATCTAGATGAGGTTAGTGGTGTAGATGTGAAATCTCAACAATATCTCATCAGTTTAGGATGAAGAGGCTAATATAAATCAGGTTCCCTAAACTAGTCAGTGTCGATGTGTGTACAGTGGAATTTTTTTTATCAAAGTGTCATTATTGAACTGTGGTGTGGTTCTCCTATTGAGATTCCTAATAAATTAAGTTTGTGTGTTTTGATAGTATTGGAAAGATAGGGTTGGGGTTTACTATATTTAATGTGGGGAGTGTGATACCCCTATAAAGTTCCATGGTGAATTAATTTTACTTGATACATGAATTTTTTGTGGTGTTTCAGCATGATGGGATCATTGGCAGTTCCCTCCATAGGAAGATAAAGGTTTTTGTGTGGGAATCCTTGGTGATTTTGTGTAAGGAAAATATAAAATGGGCTGAAACCTTCCCCTATTATGGGTTGAGGTCATTTGGAAATAGGGGAAATAAAATATTAGTTCAAGAATCCATTATTATAGTTTTAGGATGGGAAGCCTTCTTCAGTGGGATCTATTTGGGATCTATGCGTGTGATAACTTCCAAAGATGGAGGATCTCATGTGGTGATGTGCTTGTCTCCTGCATGAGGTTATCTTGGTGGATCTTCAGAGATCCATTATGTTTGTTCCTTTCCAAGGATGAAAATATTTGAGGTGGGGATAATGTAATCATTTGGGTTTTCCCATGTGCATTTTGTTCCATGTTTTGGTGTTTCGGAGCCCCAAACCCTTAAAAATGTAATTTATGTACATGAAATGACCTTGGAAAAAAATATGATGGTTATATTGACTCATGAATGTGAAATTTACCCTATGGAAGGAATTTGATGTGATTCCATGTTGGATAATTTATTCAGATTAATTAATATATATTAAATAAATATTAATTATATTCCATAGGTTTGAAAATTAATATCTCCTAAAAGAAGCACCATATTGGATTTATGATTTTACAGTTGAATTTGGAATGGATTTGTTTACCTAGGAGAGGTATAATATCTATTCAGATTTTGGTCTTGGGTCAATCCCATTTATGAGTATCCATTAATGTTTAATTAGGGTTTTATTTTATTAAAAACCTATTCATATCCCCTTTATTTCCTTATGCACGTACACAAATACCGCACCCCTCTCCCTTTATCTTTGATGATATAGAGCTGAGAGGAGGCATTGAAGAGAGGAACCTTCATCTGGGGACAATCTGAGTGTGGATTGGGATATAGAAATCATAGATTGAGAATTATAAATGCATGTTTTTTAATCCATAGCAATCCTCCAAGAGGTAGGACTCATTATTTTGGATTTCACCTCATATTGATTTGATTTTTTTCTTCCTTTAATTTTTTATCAAGAATATACTATTTTTGTTTTCCATTTGGTCTTGATATGAATCTAAGTTTTCAGTGCAGAATTGGGTAAATCACAGGTGATTTGTGTCTAAAATTTCTGACTATAGGGTGTGTGATCTCAAGAACACACATCGTGTGTCATATTTGTTAGCCTTGGGTTAGGTAAGAGTTCTACATGTTTTGTAGGCCTAATTTACATATATAGTGGTACCATAGGGTGCACAACATGTGGTATGTCCATATACACATCCCTAAAACCATGTGTAGTGCATGTTCATGTACTTGTACACACCATGCCTAGTGACATGACACGACTTTGGGTGGGGTACATGTCCAAGTACTCATGCACCCCCACACCCCATGTAGTATAATTAAACCCCATATAATGGAAAATTACATGCCAAAATGGTTCTAGTTCATACCTAGAGTGAGGCTTTGGGTGGAAACGACATGTACTCTAAGTAGATGCCAAGTATTTTCCTATTTACTAGGATTTTCATATGTTCTTTCCCTGGACATGGTTTTTGACAAAGTAGTAGTCCATTCATAGTATATTTATATGTAGAATGTGATGGTGAGGTCATCTTCATTATTATAGGTTTTTGGTGAGATGATATGATGATTTTTGTGGTTCTTAATACCTTAGTGATGATGATTGGATCCAGATGATGGATTAGCGAAGGTGAAAGATTTGTAGAATTTTGTGGCATTATCACAAGTCAGTAATGGGATCCTCATTCATTCTCAAAGATCTGTACCCACTTGGGGTTTTTAGTAGTTATGGTTTCTTCAGAGGATGAAGATTCGCGGACATTAGTGATCGACTAGGCATGAGAAGTGCCCTACTTATAATAGATTAGTTTGAAGGGTCTTGGAAGATGTGTGACTCATGGTGGAACTCTCTTTTATATATGAACCAAAAAGTGGATTTCAATTCATTTATCTTGAATTTGGAAGAATAAAGAGTAGGGTGTTCACTCCTTAGTCATGACGACCTCCCATATCAGTCTTCATTTGACGGTAGATATCTTCCCTTCCTCATGTTTCACCTTAAGTTGTGATCAGAGGATATGAAGTTGTGTTTTTAGAGATCTCTTAGAGGTCCCTCCCACCAGACCATCTAATTTAGTTATTGAGTAGTGGTTGTGACACAGTATATGGATTCAGATACTCTCCTTGGGCCTATGAGCTAGGTCAAAAAGTGATCAATTCCTTTCAATTGATGGAGTCAACAAACCCCCTGTAGGGTGAATCATGGGTTCTCTATGCTAGGTGAGGACTTCCCCAGAGCCCCCCTCCCCACCTCCCTCATGAGGTATGAGTTGTTCCATCATGGAAAGTATCAGTTCTCTTCATAAATGGTCTTTCCCATGGTGTGTCACAAGATCCTCATCACAGTTAAAGTGTGGGACTAGTGTTGGAAGTGGTGGTTCAATAGAGAAGGATCGGTGTCTATGATTGATACCCTCTTGGCCAGGTTACTTGGAGCTATGAGCATGGGTCTTTTATGATGGTTCTTGAACCACATGCATTAGGTATGGTGATGTTTGACCTCCATGGGTATATCATGTGTGTAAAAACTTTTGGATCATAAATTTATTCAGTTCTTCCCTTATCTATCCACCTATATAGGAGAGGGTTAAAAAAATGGTTGTATTTTGATGAATGTTTTTCTTTAACCCCTTGAGTGTGTCTGAGATGATGGGTTCCTATATGGTATTCCATTTTGTCGAGGTGTTCCTCTACTTTAGGTTTTCTGAGGTGTGTACTTCCCCCTATTTTGGGTCCTATACTACTATTTGACATGCTAAGAGTTTTAGGAACTATTGGTTGTGTGTCCTTGTGAGTTTGGTGTAGTACGAGGCCATGTTCAGGGAATAATGGTTTGTCGATGGTTTCAGATACCCACCATGTAAGATGAAAGAGACTTTGGAAAGGTCAATGTGGTTCATGGTTGGGAGTACCTTCTTTGAATGGTGATCTCATCATATTTTCCCTTTGGTATGTTTATTTCATTGTGAGGTGTTCTCTTTTTCAGACCGAACGAGTTAGTCTTTTGATGAAAATTTTGAGCAAGGAGGTTTCTTCCCTTGAGGTGAAGGAACTATTTAGAGTGTCACCATGGTGTGGTTGAGAGATCCATTAGAGTTGACCCTATTTGCCCTAGTGGATAGGGTGTCCTATGAGTTGGGAGTTTTGTGATATCTCTTTTCAGATTGAGTTTACCTTGGGCTGTGTTTGGTGGTCATATGGTTCAACCCTATTTGTGTGTTGACCTGTGGGCATGTTTCCCTTTTGTTTTAAGGGCGTCCTATTAGGTATTTTTATACTCACCCCCACATGGGCCTCATGAACCCATACCTAGTGTGTCTATGTCGTTGACATATAGGTCGGTGATGACTTCTAAGGGTGTCGAGCTAGTGATGCTAGCGGAGCTGGTGGAACTAGAGTATGTGTGCCTCTAACAGGGTTAGTGTTTTATGATTCTTAGAGATGAGAATGGTGTGACATAGTGATCTCCCTTTTTGTTAGGGGTTGTGGTTTTATGTACCTTGATTTGATGTGCCTTAAATTTATGCCTATGTAGCATCTTTCACTTTGTATAAAACTGGTTGGTTAGAAGTTACATTCATGAATGATTTAATTTTCATCGATCTATGTATATCATGAATGGTTGTGTTCTTTTAGATTGGTGGTTGTTATCTCCTACAAGATGTTTAGGCTAAGGCCTACAATATGTTTTTTATGTCTTCTTAGTGTTATTAATCAACTCTTGGACCAATGAAGCTGCACTTAGGGTTTCACTCTCAGCTTACCAGCAGTTTGGGTGGGTTCCTAGTGGGTTGGTTCATGACAATATAAAACATTTATAAATGGAAACTCAACACATTCTTGAATTATTTCCCCCATAACATCTTTCTATTTTTATGACATTAGTACTACAAAAAAACATGAATTAGTCTTAATTTATTCTTGAAATAGTGGTGGTTTAAACCAACACCTAATAGTATATAGGTGGTTATCAAAACTGCTACATATTTCACAATCACCATTCATTTTATGGTGTTCTTTTTTAATTAGTGGTGGTTTGTGTATGTGTCTTTTTTGGAGCATTTAGCAGTGATTTTGATTTTATTTAGAGGTAGTTTTCAAAAAAAATAACCTGAAAATAAAATAGATAAAATGAACCTAAACACCACTAAATATATTACCAATGGTTATGTTTAGCGGCAATTAATAGTAAATGTCGCTAGTTATAATTTTCAGTAATTTACATAGCGGTGGTTACTAAATACCACCGCTAAATATTACAATTAAAATTTATTTTTAAAAAGATATTAATAAAAAAATATAAATAAAAAAATTGACATGTAATAAAATAAAACATAAATGTATGATAACCCCATCATATAAACATCATACATCCATAGTCATATATACAAACATCTAGAATCAACATAACCTCAGTCAACATATTTCTCAGTCAACCCATACCTCAGTCCTCAATATATACATATAAAATTTGTCCAAAAAAATCCATACCCAATATACATCAACCCCATGACCTCCACTGCATCTATCTGCCTCCACATCATGTCATCAACTGAAATCAACCACATTATCTCATCGACTATAACAAAAAATAAAATAGAAATTAAAACTAAACATAACAAATCAAAATTATGGTAGAATGATTGATAAAATTTAAACATAACATGTAAATTATGAACCATCATGATTGCCTTCTTAAGAATGTTGTGGATCATAATGGTCAACCTCCTACCTACTGTCGGCATTTTTCACCTATAATAAAAACTAAAACATTTAAGAAAAGAAATTCAAAAGAGAAAATACATGGAATATATTCATAATGTTGCACATAAAATTTTTTATTTTATTAATCAAATAGAATAAATTTTAACATAAAACAAATAATATATCATGAAAAATACTTTTAAATCACAAAATTACCTATATAAGATATGATTCAACACTTGAAACTCAAAAGGGATAAGTAAATATTCAAATTAATTTTTAAATTGACATGAATTGTGCTTGAAATTTACCTAATAAACAAATTTTAAAGAATTTGATATGACAACACATCCTATATTTCAAAAATATCTCAGTGGTGGTTGTACCATTATTTCACATAAATGTTAAGTCGTTTTTTATGGTTTTGAATGTTACAAGCACGTTTTAGTGTTTTAACACACTAAAAACACTTTTAGAGCCATCCCAAAAAATACTGTAACTCAGAATGATGTGTTGTCAGTTCTTGTATTTCAAAAATCAATATAATGTTTTTTTCCACTAATTTTAAGGCAATCTGATGAATTTTTCCTAGTTTTGACCCCCCCCCCCCCCCAACACATATTTTTAAAGGCTTTGGTAGCTTTAAAAAAAATTTATCGAGTCATTACAACCACATTGCACATCGTATTGTCATTTTGTTTGCACGTATATGTCAAAAATAAATCAATGATGGTTGTTCCATGATTTCACATCAATATGAGGTTTTTTCTATGGTTTTGACCATTACATGCACATTTTAGTATTTTAAAACACTAAAAACACATCTACATGAATATTGGGAAAACCATAACTTGAAATGATGTATCGTCAATTCCAACATTTCAAAAATTAATCTATTGTCGTTTTTCTCTAATTTCATGGAAATCCAATGTCATTTTCCTAGTTTGACTCCCAAATACATGTTTTTAAAGGCTTTGGTGCCTTTAAAAAGAGTTTACTAGGTCATTTTAACCACACCACATGTCAAATTAACATATTTTCTATACGTACACATCAAAAATAACTCATCAATGGGTTTTCCATGATTTCAAATCAATATGAGGTCATTTTCAAGGGTTTTGACCATTACGTTCACGTTTTAGTGTTTTAAAAAACTAAAAACACATTTACAAATATCCTGGGAAAATCATAAATCAAAATGACATGTTATCGATTCCTACATTTCAAATTAAATCTATGGTCATTGTACTCTAATTTTAGGGAAATCTGCCATCATTTTCCTTATTTTGACCCCCTAACATAAGTTTTTAAAGACTTTGGTTCCTTTAAAAAGTGTTTGTCGGGTCACTCTGAACACAACACACATTAGATTGATGTGTTTTCTATGTGTACAGGTCAAAAATAACTCAATAGTAATTTCCCCATGGTTTAACATCAATATGAGGTCATTTTCTATGGTTTTGACCATTACATGCACATTTTAGTGTATTAAAACACTAAAAATGTGTCTATGGATATACCGTGAAAACCGTAACTCTAAATTATGTTTAATCGGTTAATAAATTTAAAAACTAGATCTATGTTCATTTTCTTATGATTTCAAGGAAATGTGACATCGTTTTCCTAGTTTTGACCCCCCCCCCCCCCAACACATGTTTTTGAAGGGTTTGGTGCCTTTAAAAAGTGTTTCCCAATTCATTCTAACCACACCGCACATCGCATTGATGTGTTGTCTATATGTAGATGTAGCAAATAAAACAACGGTGGTTTTATAATGATTTCACATCAATATAAGGTTGTTTTCTATGGTTTTGACCATTACAAGCACATTTTAGTGTTTTAAAACACTAAAAACGTGTCAATGGGAATCCTGGGAAAACCATAAATCGGAATGATGTGATGTTAGTTCCTACATTTGAAAAATCAATATACGATCATTTTCCTCTGATTTCATGGTAATTTGGAATTTTTTTACTAGTTTTGACCCACCCACCCACCCACCCCCCCCCCCCGACAATGTTTTTAAAGGCTTTGGTATCTTTAAAAAGTGTTTACTGAGTTATTCCGACCACACCGCACATTGGATTGATGTGTTGTCTATACGTACACATCAAAAATAACTCAACTGTGATTGCCCCTTGATTTAACATCAATATGAGGTTGTTTTATATGGTTTTGACCGTTGCACACACATTTTAGTGTTTTAAAACACCAAAAATGTGTTTATGACTATCCCAGAAAAATCGTAACTTAGAATGACATATTTTCAATTCCTAAATTTAAAAAAAAAATCTACAATATTTTTCCTATGTTTTCATGTTAGTCTGATATCATTTTCTTTGTTTTGACCCCCCCCCCCCATACATGTTTTTAAAGACTTTGTTGCCTTTAAAATATTTTTACGAGTCATTCTGACCACACCGCATGTTATATTAATGTGTCGTCTGCATTTACACATAAAAAATAACTCGATGGTGATTTCATGTAATTTCATATCAATATGAGGTTATTTTTTATGGTTTTAACTGTTACATGCACGTTTTAGTGTTTTAAAACACTAAATACGAATCTACGGGCATCCTAGGAAAATCGTAACTCATTACGACCTTTCAATAGTTCATATATTTCAAAAATCAATCTACGGTCATTTTCCTATGATTTCATTGTAATCTGGCATCATTTTCCCAATTTTGATCCCCCGATACATGTTTTTAAAGGATTTAGTACCCTTCAAAAGTGTTTATCGATTCATTACGACCACATTGCAAGTCATATTGGCATGTTATCTATGTGTGCATGTCAAAAATAATTCAACGGTGGTTTTCCCATTATTTCACATCAATCTAAGGTCATTTTCTATGGTTTTTACCATTACACGCACGTTTTAGTGTTTTAAAACACTAAAAATGTGTTTACAGCCATCCCCAACAAACTATAACTTAGAATTATGTGACGTTAGTTCCTAAATTTCACAAATAAATCTACATTCATTGTCCTCTGATTTCAAAGAAATCGGACATCGTTTTTCTGGTTTTAACCCTCCGACATATGTTTTTAAAGGCTTTGGTACATTTAAAAAGTGTTTATGATTCATTTTGACCACACCGCAAGTCTGATATATGTGTTTTATATTCATACACATCAAAAATAACACAAATGTTATTTTCGAATGAATTCACGTCAATCTGAGGTCATTTTCTATATTTTTGGTTGTTATACGTGCGTTTTTAGTGTTTTAAAACTCGCATCTATGAGCATCTTAGGAAAACCGTAACTCGTAATGATGTTCCTTCAGTTCCTACATTTCACAAATAAATCTATGGTCATTTTCCTCTGATTTCAAGGTAATCTGGCGTCATTTTTTTAGTTTTGACCCCCTGACACATGTTTTTAAAGGATTTTGTACCTTTAACAAGTGTTTATCAGGTCATTCGGACCACAACGCAGGTCGAATTGACATATTTTATACAATTACACATCAAAAATAACTCAAAGGTAGTTTTTCAATGATTTCACATCAATCTAAGGTTGTTTTCTATCACTACGGGGAAAATAGGTATTTGCAACGGGCTATTTGGCACAGGGATGGGAACCGTTGCAAATAGTCCATCGAAAGGGACTATTTGTGACGGGACACCCTCCCCATCACAACTAAGTAGTTATTTGTGATGGGGAGATGGTCCCCATCGCAAAAGGTTTGGCGCAGGTTGCGCGCCAAACTGCGGGAAGGGTATTTGCGACGGGTTCTTATACCCGTCGCAAATACCCGGTGGCGTTTTTTAGTATTTGCGATGAGAGATCCAACCCATTGCAAATACTATATCGGCAGGTGGGTATTTGCGATGGAACTCCTCACAACAACCCTTTTAACTGCCGCCCCTAATTAATAGTGGGGATATTATTTGTGACATGATCTGTTGCAAATACTATTATTTGCGACGGGAAGTTCGTCGCAAATAATCTAACCTATATATACCCTCATCCGTTTTTTCTCTCATTCCACTCATTTCTCCACCCCTCTCCCTATCTACTTGCATTTTTTGTCTCAAAATTTTTCAAACTTTAAAGTTCTAAATCGGAGCAATATCCGCGGCTTATATCCTCCAAAAGATTCAGTTTTAAGGCATTTATCTTTTTCTTTTATTTTTTTAGTAATTTTTTTTATTTTATATTAGTTATATTTATTTTTTATTAGCTGCAATTAAATTAAATTAGAATTAAATCGTTTTATTTTGCATTATTTTTTTTACAACGTGTCATTAGTATTAATTAGTATTGATTAATAGTTATGTTAATTATTATTAATCAGTAGTCATTAGTATTAATTAGAAGAATTATTAATAATTAGTAATAATTAGTAATAATTAACGATAATTAGTGATAATTAGTAAAAATTAGGGTTAATAAGTAGTAAATTGAAATAAATTTTATAAATAGTAATAAATAGTAATAATCAGTAATAATTAGTAATAATTAGAAATAATTAGTAATAAATATGATTAATCAGCAATAAATAGTAATAAATAGTAATAATTGGTAATAATTAGTAATAATTAGTAATAATTAGAAATAAATAGTAATAAATAGTAATAATTAGAAATAATTAGTAATAATTAGTAATAATTAGAATTAAATAGTAACAATTAGTAGCAATTAATAATAATTAGTAATAAATAGGAATAATTAGTAATAATTACTGATAAATATGATTAATTAGTAATATTTAGTAATATATTGAAATACTTAGTAATAATTAGTAATAAATATGATTAATTAGTAATAATTAGGACTAATTAGTCATAATTAGTAATAAATAGAAATAATTAGTAATAAATTAGTAATAATTAGTAGTAATTAGGAATAGTTAATAATAATTAGTAATAATTAGTAATAGTTGGTGATAATTGTGATTAATTAGGAATAATTAGTAAAAATAGCAATAATTGGAATTAATTAGTTATAATTTGGATTAATTAGTAATAATTTGGATTAATTAGTAATAATTAGAAATAAATAATAATAATAATTAGAATTAATTAGTAATAATTACAAATAATTAGGAATAATTAGTAATAATTAGTAATAATTAGAAATAATTAGTAATAATTAGTAATAATTAGTAATAAATATGATTAATTAGTAATAATTAGGAATAATTAGTCATAATTAGTAATAAATAGGAATAATTAGTAATAAATTAGTAATAATTAGAAATAATTAGGAATAATTAGGAATAATTAATAATAATTATGATTAATGAGCAATAATTAGTAATAAATTGTAGTAATTAGAATTAATTAATAATAATTAGTAATAATTATGATTAATTAGTAGTAATTATGATTAATTAGTATTAATTAGTAACAATTAGGATTAATTAGGATTAATTAGTAATAATTAGTAATAATTAGGATTAATTCAGATTAATTAGGATTAATTAGTAATAATTAGTAATAATTAGGAATAATTAGGAATAAGTAGTAATAATTAGTAATAATTAATAATAATTAGCAATAATTAGTAATAATTAGTAATAATTGGGAATAATTAGTAATGAATATGATTAACTAGTAATAATTAGGAATAACTCGTCATAATTAGTAATAAATAGGAATAATTACTAATAATTACTAATAATTAGTAATAATTAGGATTAATTAGTAATAATTGGTAATAATTAGTAATAATTGGTAATAATTAGTAATAATTGGGATTAAATAGGATTAATTAGTAATAATTAGTAATAATTAATAATAATTAGGATTAATTATGATTAAATATTAATAATTAGTAATAACTAGGATTAATTGGTAATGATTAGTAATAACTATGAATAATTATGATTAATTAGTAATAATTAGTAATAATTAGGATTAATTTAGAATATTTAGTAATAATTAGTCATAATTAGTAATAATTAGTCATAATCAGTAATAAATAATTATAAAGAGTCATAAATAGTAATAATTAATAATAAATAGAAAATAATTGTTGTAATTAAGAAATGAATCAAAAATGCATGCAACCATCAAGAAAATGTGAATTTTTATTACTTATTCAATTGATTTTATCATCATTTTTTTACTATTTTAAGTTAATTTCCTTATCAATTTTATCTAATACTTAATTAATTTTTTCACATGTCTTTTGGGAAGTCATGTTTTGCTTTTAACTATCTGTAATAAGTCACAAAATAGATAAAATGATTCTTTCTGCCAATGTAACCACTTTTTCAAAATCCATTTCCTTCTTTATCAAACTGCCAATGCTGCATATAAATTTGATGTTGTTAACCGAAAAGAAATTCTCCTTTTTGAAGGATAAGAGAGTAAAGGAAGCTCATGTTACTATTGTGGTGACTTCTCGTGATATAATGGTCACATGAACTTATTCTTCTCTTTTGACTTTTAACAATGAGAAAAAATCAGCTAAGAAAATTGATTCAATATGTAGTGTTGGTAGTTCAACATAGAATGATAATGGAAGCATGGTTACAATGGCAGTTAGGACTATTTTGAGAATTCATGACATGTGAGAATAAATCACACTTCAATCTAACACACATTGTTACCGGTATATATTGGGGCAGGAAGAATGTGACGTGTTAATAATAGCAGCAGCAACAATATGAGGAGGAGAAGATGCAATAATTACTAGAGCAATAACACCAGCAGATGATGACATACATGTGACGTCTGACTCGTGATTTAGTGCGTTTTTTATATTATTGTGAATATTTTCTTTTTTAAAATTTTATTATTTATTTGATTTTTTAATATTGTATTACTTTATTAGTTATTTTTATTATTTATTTATGTAGTTATTATTTTATTAAAATTATTATTTTTTATTATTTTATTGTTATTATTATTATTTTTATATTTTTACAAATATTTAGGTTATAATTATTATTATTATTATTATTATTATTATTTTTATATTAATATTATTTTATTATTATTGTTGTTGTTGTTGTTTTATTTATATTATTTTATCAATATTATTTTATTAATATTAATTTTTTTCTATTTTTAAGTTTTTACGATGGGTATATTTTCCTATCACAATAGAGTTTTAAAAAACTCTGTGAAAGTATTTGCGATGAGAGAATTTCCTGTCACAAATATTTCTTTTTGTGACGGACCGTCAAAAAAACTATTTGCAATGCCATTTTCTATAATAGGGAATTTGCGACGGGGCCCCATCGCAAATAACTAAATTTACAATAGTGTATGGTTTTGACCGTTATATGCACGTTTTAGGGTTTTAAAACACTAAAAATGTGTCTATCGGCATCTCAGACAAAACATAACTCAGAATGATGTGTCATTAGTTCCTAAATTTCAAAAATCAATCTATGGTCATTTTCCTATTATTTTATGTAAATTTGACATTTTTTTATTGGTTTTGACCCCCTAACACTTGTTTTTAAAGGCTTTAGTACCTTTAAAAAGTGTTTACTAAGTCATATCGACAACACCATACATCAGATTGATGTTTTTTCTTCATGTACACGTCAAAAATAACTCATATATGATTTACCCATGATTTCACATCAATATGATATTGTTTTCTATTGTTTGGACCGTTACACACATGTTTTAGTGTTTTAAAACATGAAAAACACGCTTATGGGCATCCCGGGAAAACCATAACTTGAAATGACATGTCATCGATTCCTACATTTCACAAATCAATCTATGGTCATTTTCCTCTGATTTTAGGAAAATATGATGTTTTTTCTTAGTTGTGACCCCTCAACACATGTTTTTAAAGTCTTTAGTAACTTTACAAACTATTTACTAAGTCAAAACCAAGGAAAAGAGCTCAAATTGTTTTCAAACTAAATGATAATGATCTATAATTCATTTTTTTACATATAGGAATCAACCATATATCAATTCAGCACAAGATGTGTTCAGTATGACTTTAAGTGTGTGTTTTATATATAAAAGTTTCATTTTATTTTTAATTAGGGAAGTTGTATGTGTTCTTTGAAAATGTATGAATAATCTATGGAATTTAAAATTTACCTCTGTGGGATGAGCTATAAGGCTAGAAATTTCCCCAAGGATCGTGTTGGTCATCCATTGAAATATATAAACTAAAGAATTTTCCATTTCCAACCACCACTGATCATGTGTTTCCCTATAAGAGTCTTATTCTTTCACTTTTTCTTTCAATCTTGCAATTTCTCTTTATAATTCTCAATCAACGGCACTACTCAAACCCATGTTGGGTGTAGCATTAACAAATTATGATTCCCTACCAAAGAAAGTTGATAGAGTAGGTCTAGAACCCATCCCTCATACACATCTAGGATGATCCTTCCATAAAATGATTGTAACTGCATTGTTCTGGGAAAATCATGATGATTGTGAAGGGTTCACATCCCAAACTTCTTGAATTTTAACCTATTAATAAAAAATATTAACAATGATTTTTTAATACATATAAACTTCATAATATTATCTAATTAATAAATTTTTTCTTACTATTTATTATTATCTCATTACTATAAAAACATAATATTGAAAAATATATTATAATAACAAACAAGTCTTAAACCCAATTAATTGGGGCTAGACAAATGTATCAAACAACACAAAATTTTTATCGTTTGATCCAAGTATCCAACCCCATTTAATTGGGTGTAAGGCCTATTTTTTGTTATAATATATTTTTCATTATTATGTTTTTATAGTAATGAAATAACATAAAATGGTAATGAATAGTAGTTACTCTAATGTCTTTGGTAGGGTCATTTAAAAACTACCATAAAGTTTCCTGTGCAATTTAAACCACATCTCTTTTCGGCCAACAGAGTGACCTAATTTATTATCCTTTATAAATACCTTGTCCCCAATAGCCTAGAGTCAGTGCCTTGATTTATTATATTGGTATCATAACAAGGAATCTCATCCCAAAGGATCGAATATTTTAGCAGTTTTGAAAGCCATATTACATACACGAACTTTTCATTAAAAATTGAAAGGAAAAACAAGATAGAAAATCTATTGGTAACACCCAAAAACTCTTTGATTAACCTTATAGGCCATTCATAATAAATATATTCACATCCTGGGAGAAAATAAAATTTAAGAAAGGGGTGAGCTCAGATGCTCAGTAAGGGTAATAAATATAGCAGAAGCTATCATAAACATAAACAATAAGGAATGGTGAAAAAAATAAAAACACATGCCATTAAAACATAATTTTGAGCATAATATGGCAGGAATAAAAGATAATAAAATAATGTCATAATAAAACTTAACCATGGATATTCTACTAGTTAAATAATCACATGGACTATCAATTACTAGATTCATAATGAGGGAAATGTATAATTATGGATATCTAAAACATAACTTCAAGGATTCATGTCAAGAATCTATTATTGTCAAGGCTTCATGCCAAGAATCTAATAAATGGGTAAGACCTTAGCCGAAACTATATCTAGTTTGTCTCATGAGACCTATCAATGCATCAAGGGGATATAGTGGGCCCCACCCATCACTTACTAAGTACAATTAATTCCTCATCTGAATGGGGTTAAACATAAACAACATATATATATGAAATGTAAATAACTTTCCTTAATCTATAAACATAATCACTAGCCATTCTGAGTAGTATAGTGAATGGTATCAAGATAGCACGTCCACGGTCAAACTCATCATAAACCATTTAATAAAATATGGTAGATTATAAACATAATAGATAAACCTAAATAAAGAATAAAATTCAACATATGTTTTGAAATAGATGTAAATACTCTAATAAAAACATTGAATAATTCTTGAGAGAAATACCCTTTTACTTTACAAAGAAGAGTTCTTTTGAAGAAAAAAAATCATATGTATTTTTCATGATTGTTTGATCTTTTGGTGATACCAGTAGATCTTGGATATGGGGAAGAGTCTTGGGAATATTATTGGGTAGAATTTGGATATGGATCAAAGCTTGGAAGGTGTGGGGAGAAGTGGTGGAGAGGGATGGTATTTATAGTGGAGGAGAGGGGTGTTTTTTGAATATTTTAATCATAAGTTTATTATTTTGGCTTAAGTCTATAAATATTTTGATAATTATCAACAAATATATTAAAATAATGAAGGAGAGTTTGATATTATGGGATTATATAATCCTTAAATCACCTATGACTCAATAATTCATGTATTTAACATTTATCATAAATTATCATATTTTACTATTCACAAAAAAATCATGTATTTTAGAAAAATCCAAAAAAAAATTACCCTAATCATTTTTCTATGTATAGAATTCAAAAAATAAACTCCATTTTATGAAAATAATTTTCTAAATATGATAAATTTAATTTTTAATTAAAATCATCATTTAATTGGAAAATATCAGTTTTAAAACTATAACTGATTTTATAACACTTTGAAAATTTTTGTAAGGTCTCATAAAATTATCTTATAATCATAGGAAAATAAAATGTTAATTTATAATTCTACTTTATGAAAATAAATCTTCTTTTAAATCATTATATTAACTATAAAATTGTAATTAAATATTTATATCTTACAAAAATACCAACACTTAATAATTTTTAAAGCATTTATTTACTTATATAATGATATCATTATATCATATTGTCACTTATAAGATGCTTAAATTTTATCCATAATTTCATAGGTGAGGTTACTATTCTATTGTTCATATTACTATTCATAAGGGTAACATTATTATTCCGAAGGGTTAAGTTACTATTCACCAAAAAAATAAGTTGATCCTATAATACTCTAAATTTATTACTAATTGTAACCGTGTGTGTATTTTTTTAAAAATTAATTCATAGAAGTAGAAAAATTACGTTTAATGTTAATCTCGTGGGTGTGGTGAGAAGGTGGGTAAAAAGAACATTCAAAAGTTCGATAAGTCTTTATATTTAATTTCAATATAAAAATGATTACAATAATATAAATTGGATTAATATATATATATAATTGATATGTTGTTACTTTAAAAAATAAATTTAAAGTATAATAATTATTTAAATGAAAAGCACAGTTTTTAACTAAAATGTAGTATTTTTTATTATTCATCAAAAAAATGAAACTTCTTAGAAAAATAATAAAAATTCACCCTAAGTTAATTTTGACAAAATAATTTTTATTTTACCAAAATATATATATATTTCATTATAAATATGTTTTATATATGTGAAACCATTATAAATAAAATTTAATTGTAGTTATTACTATTAATATTAATATGTTTAATGGATAGGTTATAACTATCTTGTTTAAATAATTATAATAACAAAGTGTTGTTTCGTATAGACTCAATGTTGTGTACATTAAATTATATATTAAATTTATTTGTAAATCCTTGGTGTGTTATATTCTCCCCTCCTTCAATAAATTGCATCCTCACGATTTGAAATTTCACTTCGAAGTTAAAGGTTGATACTTGAAAATTCCCTCATGGGAAACCCATATCAGAAATAGGGTTAATAAAATATTCTCTTAAAAAGAGGGAAACTGATGTGTGAAGGTCACCACAAAATTAATATTTCGAATAGGATAACATTAGCATAAAGTGAAAACATAGACATGGAAGAGAAATATGACCATCAAGTTCTGATGGAGGGTGATAGAGAACATGGTCATTAGAAATTTAAACATCATAAAACCATAAATCTATGATTGGTTAAAAGACCATTGATTTCTTAGAAAGAAAATTAATTGGATGATGTTTTTGTTCTAAGTTCTTTTTCCCATATTTGAGGGTTTATTTTACAATATAGAGAAGCACTTCAGAAAATAAACTTACTTGATGTTATAATCTAATCCTTTCATTGTGCTTCAAACTATCTCCACTTAATTTCTTAAGCCAAAAGATTGATATTCAAGATGAATTTTTATACCTGAAGCACTTTAATCAAATGATTTATAATTTATTCCTTTAGCCTTTAAATATTTACTGAAATAAAAAAGCTTAGAACAGGTTATCAAAAATCATACATTATTCTAAATCCATTCCATAAGTATTTAACCTTAAAACTCATCCAAATTATGTCTTTCCAAAATTTAAAGTCCAAAAATTTGGAATAAAGTTCACTTGACATCAAATTTTCACCAAAACACATAATATGTGACTTATTTTCACATAACAAACATATGAATACCTTTATCACCTTTAAAAATTTATAAAACATGCATGCTTATAATTCCTTAAATAAGTGATGCAGTAAAACATAATTCATGAATCTAAAAAAACAAATACTTTAATTATTCCACTTCAACTGTAGTAATAGTATAGCTTGGACTTTATCCCTTTGATTATTTTAGGGTATATTACCTTGGATCATAGGGAATTCATTTATATAGTGCCCCATATCTTTACAGTTGAAGCATTGGACATTAGAAAATTCTTTCTTACCCTTGAAATCCCTAGCATAGTGGCCTTTTTATCCACACTTGAAGTAAACTCCTTTTCATTTTAAGCATGTACCAAGGTTTTTCCTTCCACAAGTATCACACATTGGAAAATCTATCTTTCCTTTCTTCCCTTTATCCATATTTTACTCTTCCATCCTCTTTTACTCTTGTTTTCCTTCATAAACATAAGACTTTGATAATTATTTATTTGCCTTGAGAGCACAAGATATTATATCCTCATATGATGAGAATGTTTAGGAGACTAATTCCCTTCGTATAATTGGATTAAGACCATTAAAGAAACAGTCAATATTGCACCTTGGATTATGTATGTATTCCACAACATTCCTTTCTAACCTTTTAAATTTGGATTCATACTTAGAGACATTTTCATACTCTTTCTGTCTCAGACTCACGAAATTTCTCTTCATATCCTCTTGTTGTTTTCGAGGGAAATATTTCTCCAAGAAAATTTCCTTAAAATCCATCCATTCCATATTTGAAATTTATTCCTCGTATATTTTGTTTTGAATTAATGAACACCATTGATCTGCATCTTTTGAGATATTATATAATGTTATGATAATCTTCTCTCATTCGTTACATCCCAAAGCTATAAATATCTTCTCTATAGAACATATCCATTGTTCGGCTAAAAATGGGTTTGTAGTCCCATTGAATGATGGTTTTTGTTATTACATGAAGTATTCTAACATTTGTTTCCCATATTTTGGATCAGGATGATCCATACTAGTAAGGTTATTATTCATAACCTGAGTCAATTGTCCTGGTATAGTTATAAGTTGCTTATCTCCAATTACAGATCCTGGTCCAACGTCATTATCTTTCATATAAGGTAAATGCCTACATGGATTATATGCATTGATATGATTTCCATTCCTTTCACTGTGATTCATTTCTAGACAATGGAATACACTAAATTAGGTTATAAATCATAATACATAATTTTGATCTGGAGTAAACACTTAATGCATAGATAATATCATAATCATAAATATGGTTTATTTGGGGACATATTTGATTTTAAATCCTTCATAATGATTTATAAAGAGAATGTGAATTATCTTAAGCATATCCCATATGAGTGTAAAACCAGGTTCACAATAAGGCATGTTGTCATATATCAGGTTACCTCGAATTAGGCCTAAGACACCTTGTCGGAGTTGTTACCCCTAGATACATCTATTCCAGAACCACGTCCACTTGTAGTATCCAGATAGGGATTTATTGCTAGTAATACCCACATAATCTCTGCCTTACCAAAATTCTAGGATGTTATTCTATGATTATCCTAAAATTATATCTTAGGGTTATGTTACCTAAACTATGTCTTCTACATCTATTTCTTAAGGTTTTTACTAAACTTTCTCTGATACCAAATGTAAAGACCCCAACCCTAGTAACCTGGAGTCGGTTTCTTACTTTATTACATTGGTATGATTACAAGGAATCGTGTCCTAAAGGACCAAATAGTTTATTAGTTTTGGAAACCAGATTACATACATGAACTTTTTATTACAACTTAAAAGGAAAAATATATAGAAACTCTCCATTGGTAACACCCAGAAACTCTTTAATTAACCGTGTAGGTCATTCATAATAAATATATTTACATCCTAGGGAAAAAACATAAGAAAGGGGAGAGATCAGATGCTCAATAAGGGTAAGAAATATAGTGGAAACTATTATAAACATAAACAATAAGTCATGGTGAAAAAAATAAAAAATACATTCCATTAAAACATAATTTCGAGCATAATATGGCAGGAATAAAAGATGATAAAATAATTCCATAATAAAATTTAACCATGGATATTATACTAGTATAATAATCACATGTAATATCAATTAATAGAGTCATAATAAGAAAAATGAATAACTATGGATATCTAAAACATACCTTTAAGTCTTTATTCCAAGAATCTATTATTGCCAAGTCTTCAATCCAATAATCTAATAAATGGGTAAGGCCTCAGTTGAAACCATATCTAGTTTGTCTCATGATACCTACTAATGCATTGAGTGGCTATAGTAGGCCCCAACCATTACTAAATAAGTCTAATTCATTCATAATATTAAGGGGGTTAAACATAAACAACATATACATATTAAATGTAAATAACTTTCCCTATTTTGTAAACATAATCACTAACCATTCTGATTAGAATGCTGAATGGTATCAAGATAGCACATCCTGAGTAAAAATGATCATAAACCATTTAATAAAATATTTTAGATTATAAAAATAAGAGATAAACCTAAATAAAGAATAAAAATAAACATATGTGTTTAAATATATGAAAATAATCTAATAAATTCATCAAGTAATTCTTGATAGAAATACCCTTTTATATTGCAAATAAGTGTTCTTTTAGAAAAATCATTTGTATTTGTCATGATTGTTTGTATAAAAATAGAAATGAAAAAATATAGTTTTTCATGGAAAAATTAGTGATTTTAGAAAAATAATGGGGTCTTAAAACATATTAAGGATGGTACTTGAAAATGGTTAAGAAATTGAGGTGTTCCCTTTAACCGGGCTTGCGTAATGAGGAAAAATGAGAAGGGGGCCTTGTAAAATATATATTATCCTATAAAAGAATGATGAAATGATTTGTATATATGATTTTGAAATATATATATATGTATATAATTTATAATAATTATATAAAAACAATTAAGAATGACATTGGTGTGTAGAGGAAGAAAGCATAACTCGAAGGAAAATGGACGTTTGGGAAGAAAACACTTACCACTTTCAATCAAATGAATCATATGAAAAAAAATTAATAAAAATAAAATTTATAATTGAATTCCATGAAGATAAATAGATTTATGATATTAAATATAAAATTTAATTATACAAATACCACACACATGAAATAAGTGGCAAATAAGGTAAATCTTACGGAAATAAGAGTGAGATGAGAAAACCCTTACCTTATGTTCGAAAGTGTTATGCACTTGACCTTAATGTCATGGATAATAAAATTAAATCCATTAATTAATTAATTCATATCATTTTATAAATATATTTTATTTATTATAATTTTTTTAAGTTCATTTATGGCCTTTTTGATGAGTTATAAAATACAATTTTATCGTTCGAGAGCATTCATTTCCTTAGTATTCATGATCGGTTTACTTGTATATGAGTATAGAAATTCATTTAAAATGAAAATAGATCTCCATAATTGAATTATTATGTTATAAATGAACATAAAAAAGATAAAATGTTTATATAATTCATTTTTTAATATGGGGTGAGGATGAATTATTAGATAAATATGAGTGATAATCATTTAGATTATTTTGGCGGTTTTTCAATCACCACGAACAAGTTTTGTCATATGAATTAATATTATGTATATATAAAGGTTCCATAACATTAAATAGGATGTAATACATATATTATAATATGTTTTAACCATAAAAATGGTTTAATTACCGACCTTGAAGGATAAATTGAAGAATTAAAATTTGTAGTCCTCAAAGGTTTTAAATTGGTACCTCATGGACGATGATTTCGTTTTTAAAATAAAAGAGAGGGAGAAAGGAGTTTGATGAAGGATATTCCATTAACATGATATCATCCAAGTATATAGATGATACTGGAGTGATCATGATCATTTATATATAGGAGGTTAGGAGATGATAAGAAATGAAAAAAATGAAATTGAAAGGAAATTAAAAGAAAAAGAAAGAGGATTTACCTCTTGAATTCTCCTCTTTGGGAACCTCCTTAAGGCACCTTGGTTTGGTATTTTGGTAAGACCAGTATGTATTGGATGTGGGGAAGAGTCTTGTTAAGATTATTGGGCATAATTTGGATATGGATCAAAGCTTGGGAGGTGTGAGGATAAGGGGTGGTGAGGGCGGTATTTATAGTGGAGGAGAGGGGTGCTTTTTGAATATTTTAATCATTAGTTTATTATTTTGGATCAAGACTATAAATAGATTGATAATTATCAAAAATATATATTAAAATAATTAATTATAGTTCACTATTATGGGATTACATTGGCCTTACATCACCTATGACTCAATAATTCATGTGTTTAATATTTATCATAAATTATTGTATTTTATTATTCACCAAAAATTCAAGTTTTTTAGAAAAATCCCAAAAAATCACCCTAATAATTTTTCAAAATTTAGAATTAAAAGATGAACTCCATTTTATGAAAATAATTTTCTAAATATTAGAAATTTAATTTTAATTAAAATCATCATTTACTTAGAAAATACAGGTTTTAAAATTATAAATGATTTTATAACACTTTGAAAAAATAATTAAGGTCTCATAAAATTATCTTATAATCTTAGGAAAACAAAATTTTAATTTATAAGTCTACTTTATGAAAATAAATTTTCTCTTAAATCATTATATTAATTATAAAATTATAATTAAATATTTATGTCTTACAAAAATACCAACACTTAATTAATAATTTTTAAAACATTTATTTTCTTATATAATAATATAATTATATCATATTGTCACTTATAAGATGCCTAAATTTTATCCATACTTTCATAGGTGAGGTTACCATTCTATTGGTCATATTACTATTCATAAGGGTAATATTACTATTTCAAAAGGTCAAGTTACTATTCACCAAAAAAATAATAAGTTGATCCTATCAGACTCTAAATATATTACTGATTACAACTATATATGCCCATTTTTCAAAATTCATTCATAGAAGTTGAAAATTATGTTTAATGTTAATCCCATGGGTGTGGTGAGAATACGGGTAAAAAGAACATTCAAAATTTCAATAAGTATTTATATATAATTTTAATATAAAAATGATTCCAATGATCTAAATTGGATTAATATATATATAATTTATCTATTTTGACTTTAAAAAATAAATTTAAAATATAATAATTATTTAAATGAATAATGCAGTTTTTAACTAAAATGCAGTGTTTTTTACTATTCATCAAAAAAAGAAACTTCTCAAAAAAATACTAAAAATTCACCCTAAGTTAATTTTGACAAAATTATTTGTATTTTATCAGAAATTATATATATTTCATTATAAATATTTTTTATTTATGTGAAACCATTATAAATAACATTTAATAGTATTTATTACTATTAATATTACTATGTTTAATGGCTAGGTTATAACTATCTTGTTTGAATAATTATAATAAAAAAAGTGTTGTTTCATAGAGACTTAGTGTTGTATGCATTACATTTTATGTTAAACTTATTTGTAAATCCTTGGTGTGTTACGACCTTTATAAAAAATATAAACAAGTTATAAAAAACCTTAACTTATAATAAAATGATATAAATAATAATGAATAAAATGCAAACCAAAATTTTTCTTTTTTAAGAAAAACTATGTGACCAAGTGATGTGAGTATTGAGTTCTTTCTCATGATTCATAGTATTTTTTATATAATTCATATAAAAAATAGAAACATTAATAAAAATTATAATTTTATTGTGTTTATGTTATTAAGATACTGTAAAATATGAAATTACCTCATTAGATGCATATCTATTAATATTGATAAATATATTCTATTTCTCATGGTAAATTCCTTTAGGAACTTTCACATAAATATATTATTCTCTTAGATATGTGTCATTAAACTCATGAAACAATCTCCATTTAAAATCTCTACATTTTTTTCCCAAATTTTTTAAAATTTATGGGTGTGAAACGGAGTTAGGGAGATCAAGATAAAAAATCATATAGACAAAAAAAACATAACACTTTATAAGTATATTAAAAAAATAATCATGCCTTTTAAATTACTTGTCAAGGAATATTAAATTAATATTACCTTTACTTGAGTATTAAAGAACTCATTTTTTCAAGTTGTAGGAATATGCCTCCAATATTAATAATTAATAGGAAAGCCCACTATCTCGTAAAAAAGTTTCCCATGAATCTGTCCATAGATTCTGAAAGTGACACCAGTAGGCACCCTTAACTCATCAAATGGAATGATAATTTTGAAGTCGTTCAGGTCCCATACATCTTATGTGCTCATATTTTTATCCTTTCTATGGTTGTATTTATATGTTTGACAAATGCATTAAACAATTAATAAAATATATAGTTTTTTTGTACAATGGCATACATACCAGTAACGGTAACTCTCCAATATCACATATATGTAGGGGTAATCAACTACTTAATCACTAGTGGTGAATCGAGCAGTGGGATACCAAAAATATCTGGGGAAACATAAAGCTTTCTAGTAGTCTCAGGTAAAAAGAAATCACTCATATCCACTGAAGCTGGTGGTAGTGGTGGTGTGATTTGGGATGATGATCGGTTGGGATATTTAAATTTTTTTATTCTTGGAATTCCTATAATTCAAATGGTTCAGATATATTAAATGTATAAAAAAATTAAAAACTAAAATATTTTTCCAAAAAAAACTATAACAAAGTATATATGTATGAAACACTTATCATTTAGAAATTCTAACATATTTTCATTACCAATTTATACATTCATTATCTTTATATTCATTGTCTTCATTTTTATCAACCTCCATTGTGATGAGTGCTTCATTTTCATCCACTCTTGAAAGTTATATTATTTCGATATTGTTAGGAAAAAAGTGTCTGATATTTTGTGGTTGATGAGGTTCACTTTTACAAAGTACTAATTGATCTTCATCACCTATATCATATAATTATCTCTCCTTTAAGTGTACAACAACACTCTAAACTTTATGTATTTCATAATCCATAGAGTAAACTATGTTCACTTTTGAAGCTAAGATAAATGGATCATGCTCTATATTCTCACCGGTATGGATCAAATTAGATAAGTTGACATAATAAAAATGTAATGAAACTTTCATTATAACCCTATCAATGTTGGGTTAATTGCATTTTATTAAGACAACTAAAAACTGAACAAGATAGTTTAATTCAATTATGCTATTCACCTTTTTATGGTATCCCACCTCTAAAAGTGAAAATACTCCACTATTTTTAGTTTTTAAGTATTCTTCATGATAAATTGTATGAAACCTGGAGTCATGAATCTTGTAGGCATCAAATATCTTAGTCTTCCTTAGAGGACCTTGATCCAAAAACTTCAAATAAATGGATCTATAATAACACTAGTGGGGAGAACATATCTATGTGATTGTAGTAACTCCAATTCAGTTAGTGTAAAATTTGAACCCTTTATATTTGGTCATCCAATAGTTGTAAATATCGATGACTGGTTTTAAAAATGAGAATTAGTGGAGATGTCATCAACATGTCCAGCACGATTGAATCTATTCTCAATCCCATCAAAATACCTAAAACAAAAGGTCAAGCACTCTTTGGCTATATAACCTTCAACAATAGATCCTTATGGTTGAGTTTTATACCTCACATATAATTTCACATGACCTAATTACCTGATGGAAAAAATAAGAAAAATATTAAAAAAATTACGCAATTATTTGTAAAATCAAGTTCACTAATGAAAATAAAAATAATATCAATGTACCTCTCAATTAGATACATCCATCGATAGTGTACTGATCTACCAAGTGTAGCTTCTTCAACTAAATGAATAGTAAAATTAATTATGATTGTGAATAATGAAGGGGTAAATAACATATCCAAATTAAAGTGTCAAAAAAATTCTTTCTTGATGTTTATCAAACTCAGTTGGATTTAGAGTTTTTTCACAAAACTCTCTAAAAAGGTGCAAAAATCAACTAGAACTACAGTTACTTTTTCATGTAATTTATTACACAATATTGATATAGATAATATTTTCCTCATTTTTTATATATATTTAAATTATTTAAACACTATCAATTTATCAATTTGATATTATTTACATCAAATTTGGTTTTATGGTGTGTTTTGGGATAAAATGTGAAAATTTCTTAATTCTGTAATTTTAGAAGATTTTAATCACTTTGGTATTTTAGGAATAACTTTTAAAATAAAATTCCAATTTGAGTGAATATTTTTTTAGGATTCTCTGATTTCGGGTCCCCAACTTTGTATTTTAGATCAAGATCTTATTCAAACATCTTGAGGCCCGAAAAAATAAATCAAGTTGAAAAACATTTTAGGTGGAAAGAGTGAACCCCACCTCCAAAAATGAGGCATAACTGGGGCTACATGACTCAAATTGAGGTGATTATAGTTATATTTTAAATAGTACTCATATCCATGTTTCTTAATTAAATTTTAAGGAGTTATTCACTCATTAATGGGTCCATTAAATTCTCAACATTGATGAAATATTTAGGAATAATTCCTCTAGAATAAAATATTAGAATAATTGGGATATAAATTCTTCTAAACATAGAGAATGGATCTTCAAATTTTATTTCAAATGAGAAAAAAATTAACAAATTTTTAGAATACCATGTTCGCTGATTTGTCCAAAACAAGTGGGTACCATGTGCAAACTTTTTAATGATAGATTTTGAAACTGAAAATTCAACCGTTGATGACCCATTATGTCCTAAAAAACATTAATCATCATTTATGACACCCAAAATCCTCTTTTATGCCTATAAATAAAAGGATGGGGTGGATTTAAGAATATATCAATTGGTGATGGAAGTTGTGGATGATGGATGTTGCTTTAGGATTTCTCTTTTATTTTATTTTTATTTTAGTTTTCTTTTCCCATGTAACACATGAATTTTTTATTAGTGTTTCCATTTTCTTTTTCAATACCTCTTTCTATTCCAATCCTAATATAATTTTCTATTTCTTTCTCATTCCACCATGACCTCTTACCCTAAAAAATGAGGGGCTAACTTGAGGCTTGTCTTGGGGGAGGTATATGAAAATTTTATTTATTATGTGCTTAAATTCTTATGTTTTATTAAGTTTGTGTTGAGAATGAGTGATGTGCATGGATGTGGCAATCATCCAACAATACAGTGATCTCAAAATCATTTCTATTATTTTATTAAATCTTTTCCCTCCCTTTTAATGGATACAAGATCTTTATACAATGTACTTAAACCATTCAGTGAATGAAATGGCATACTTTGGAGTCAGGTATTAGAAGATGTCACACTCTCAATTGAGGTGTGATATCAACTTTGATTATATGAGGAGGTGGAATTGAGGTTGATAAAGTCATTCAAGATTTCACACCACTAAATAAAATAATAATAATTCATGAATGACATCTCGGAATTGAATTATAAAACTTAATCTAAAAATAAGCAAGGATAATAATGGAACCCACAAACCAAACCATAAAGGCCAAGTTCTTTATTCGCTAATTGAAATTTTTCATTTCTTGTTAGTGTAATATTTCCTTTTAGTTAAATTTCATCCCTTTCCTAGATTAAATAAAAACAACAAAAAATAATTAGTTTAAGTGAATTAGATTAAGTGAGTGAACAAATGAGAAATCTCCTCATGTGAGATGATCCTGGTCAGCCTCTGTATTGCATTAAGAAAATTAAATTTCTTTTGTCACATCTTATGATAGGCGTTTATTAAATGCCAATGGAAACAAATACTCCATAAAAATATGTGAGTTGTGACATTTCAATCCATGTAACTTTCTATGTTTTAAGTCAACTCACCTTGATATGTTACTTGAATATCCTTCTAACACTTTTAAATTCTTTAAAGTTCAAAGGAATATGTATTTAATTGCTAGAAACTTAGGTTATACCAACAGTTTCAAACCATTGGTATACCCTATACTAATGTTTTTCCAAACTGTTGGGTGTTATGGTGTGGGTATAGGCCTATACCAATATTTATTCATCAAACATTGGTATAAGCCACTGAAAATTGCACTATACCAATGGTTTGCTGATAACCGTTGGTATAGATATCTACCAACGATTTGTATACCGTTGGAATAGATTATGATCCTTAAAACTATACCAACGGTTTTTAAACTGTTGGTATAGAGTTATACCAACGGTTTGTTAATAACCATTGGTATATATGAGACTTAAAACTATAATAATGGTTTATAAACCATTGGTATAGAGTTATGTACAATTCCAAATAGCATACCCCGCTCTTTTTCCCAAATAACCTCCAACATTCCATACATAAACCTTCCCTCCTTTGAAAAAATCATAAATATCAACAAAAACACTACAATACCATATACAGAATTTAAAAAACTAATACAACACCTAAAAATACACTACAATAAAATGTACAAAATTCAAAAAAAAACTAATGAAAGCAATATACTGAATACTCTATGATGAATTCAGATGTTTAGAAGTCATTCATATCCAATTATTCATGCAATAATTATGAAAAAACACCACACTGTAAAGCAAAATATGCCACTTGATCTCAAATTTTAAACATATCCATGGAAAGTGCAACATTTTGGACATATATATAGTTTAAAATTTCAATTACAGTATACATTTTTTCATATTTGATTATTAACCTGTGGGAAATATATTCATTTGTTCAAAAAAAATTATCTTTTTATCATAATAATACAAGTATGGAAAAATAATAAAACTTAACATAAATGTAAATAGTATAATGTGAACTCAATGGAAAAAAGTCTGAAACCCAATCCCTACCACTCTTCCCACTCCTTGAGTGTGGGGATGCATTGAGTGAACCCTACTGAACAAAGATGTAAACATCACAAGTAGAAGAACATGGACCATCAACTTGTTTGGTATGATATGGTAAGTCAATTTATGAAATTTTCATGAAAGAAAATAATATTTATGACTATTAATTATGTATTTTTTGTTTGTTTTTCGAATATCTTGATAGAGTTATCAGCAAAACTAGCTACAAACTAACCTGTGTGAGATCGGGAAGTAGACTACAGCCAATAATGAAATTTTGACAATTAGAAACTCTAAATTATCAATAGAAAATAAAATGTTTGAATGATATTCATGTCAATAATAAATAAAATAAAAGAAATTTATGTTCATAAATTTTATTTTCCGAGAAAGGAACGGACATTCCACCTAGAATGAAAGGAATTAATGTTCCCTAAATTGACACTGCCTCATATAAAACATGATTTATAATTCTCTTAATCATCCATTCTTTCGGTAGATCCTTAGATTTGATTCATAGATAGAAACATAATTTAACCCATTATTGTTGGTCAGTGTCCTCATCATTATAAGACCCATTTTTGAAATCATGAGATATAATATAATTTTCCTAGAAGACAAAAAAATAGTGAATATTATATAAGGTATTGTGGATGAATTTAATCATTAATAAATGGATTCTTTGAAGTCAAGCAAATTGGAAAAATATCAACTGGACCAAATCATTCTAACAAGGTTTTTTATATCATACTCATCTCAAATCCATTTTAATGGAGATACCAACCCATAAAAAAATTTAATCCCCACCAGTCAATTTAAACATCCTACTTGATACATAATAAAATTGTATATATATACGACTATACTCTAATAAAACAATATGGGAACCACATTCAATGATAAAAAGTCAAGAATCGCTGAAATTAAAATAGATAAATACATGAATATATATTACTAATGTATTTAAGTAAGCAAAAAAATCCACCAAAGTTGAGATTCCACAATATAAAGAAGAACTCGTAGTATGAACAAGTTATTCCTTATCAAGATCCCAGAGCATGATTGATGATATTTCACCAACAAAATATTTTTTTCAAGTCAATAAATAATTAAATATATATATATATATATATATATATATTAAAAACTATCAATGAGGGGGAATTACAAACCTACAAAGAAAACATGCAACACACTGAAGTTCCAAGGATTGAATAAAAACTGAGAAGGGGGGTTGAATCAGTTGTTTACTTTTTACAAGTTTCAAAACTTTTAGAAACACAACCCCTAAAACCTATTAATATTTATTTCCTTATCAATATTTAGTAAATACTCATACATGCAAAGGTAGGAGAGAAAGAAAATCACACAATATTTACAAGGTTCGGCCTTAGTGTGAGAACCTATGTCCTTGCCATAGACACTCTCATGGGTCTATAGAAATCCACTATTATGAAGAAGTTAATACAACTTGTGCCAAATCCCATTAGACATCTTATATATCTTTATAAGAAATATTTTACTGACTCCCATCAGTTTACAATGTTTTCTTATAAAAAAATTGAGCCAAACAAAATAATAAAAGACTTTGTTGAATCTAATCCACAATTGCTCTGTCTGGATTCTCAGTTCGATTTGGATGGATCCGATTTTATTTTCTTAGAATGCTAGATCCAATTTTTGAAGAACGTTGGATCCAATTTTTTCAGAATACTGGATCCTATTTTTTCAGAATGATGGATCATATTTTCTTAGAATGCTGGATTTGATTTTCAAAGAATATTGGATCTAATTTTCTTATAATGTTAAGTCTGATTTTTACAAAATGTTGGGTCTGATTTTATCAGAATGATGGATCCAATTTTCACAGAATGATGGATATAATTTTATCATAATGTTGGAACCGATTTTCACAAAATTCTGGATCTGATTTTCTCATAATACTAGATCTGATTTTCACAGAATTCTGGATTCGGTTTTCTTAAAATATTGTATCTAATTTTCAAAGAATACTGGATCTGATTTTCTTAAAATGTTGGATCCTATTTTCTTAGAATTCTAGATCTGACTTTCTCAAAATTATAGATTTGATTTTCATTGAAATATGGATTTTATTTTCTCAGAATTATGATATGATTTTCTCAAAATGCGGGATATAATTTTCATAGAAAGCTAGATCTGATTTTCTCATAATTATGGATCTGATTTTCATAGAAATATGGATCTGATTTTCAGAACAATAATGCTATATCTAATTTTTATAAAAATAAATTTGGATCTAATTTTCAGACCAATAATGCTAAACTTAAACTCTAATATAATGCTCAATACATTTCTTATTCAATCAAATGGGAAATTTCACTTTGATTTCTCCAGCACTCCGCCTTATGCACATATATAGAAAGTTGAAAATGAACAAAGGATATGAGTAAGTATTCATAGGAAACTTGAAATATTTCTCACTTCCTTAAATCTCAAAACTCTACAAATCTATCACATTTAAAAATTCAATTTTAACTTTGTCAAACCTTTTTATATTTCTCTGAGATTTATGAAAAAATGAATTTCAAGTTTGTCCACCTCAACTCCAGTAATTTTCTTTTGAGTGAATCTGATTTCTATATCCTTCATAGTGAATCCAATTTATTTTGTGAATCTAATTTATATTTCTTTTTAGTGGATCCAATTTCTATTTATTTTCAATGGATCTTATTTCTTCTTATTTTCATTGAATCTGATTTATTCAGTGAATCTGATTTTTGTTTTTTTCAATGAATTTGATTTCTACTTCTTTTTAATGAATCTGATTTCTGCTTCATTTCAGTGAATCTATTTTATTTTTCTTTTCAATATATCCAATTTATAAAACTTTTTAATAAATCCAATTTTTATTAATTTTCACCATTTCTCCAAAATCTTTTATCATGAAAAATTTCATGATTTGTGAGAACTTCTTTATCAGAAAAGTATCATCTGATTTGGTTCAGAAATTTTCGATAAATTTCTAACTTCTAACTTCACAATCTTTATCAACATCCTCTTTCAAAACTCCTTAGAAAAAAATAATTCTTTATTTAGAAACTTCTTTCGAACACAATAACTTCTTTCTTTCTTTGATTATAGAAAAAAACTTCCATCAAATAAAAACTTTATCTTCCCGACTTCTGTGTCTGGTGCATCTCAATACAAACCCTGGGTCCAGAAAATTATGTTTGGAAAATAACTTGGGTTAATTCCTAAATAATAAAAACATTCTTATACAAAAGGCTGGTTTTCCATAAATAAATAAAACTTTGATAAAACAATTTATCACAAAGGTTATTCAATATCCCCCTTTGGATTTGTTGACAACCCTTGTTAACAACTTTTCAAACTCTCATAATTTTTCACAAAATAACTTTTGAAAACAACTCAAGTTTTTTACTTTTATCAACACAAATCTTTTCTCAAAATAAAGTGTCCAGAAACCATACTACTGGATAAAGTAATGTTTTTAAGAAATTTCATCCCTTGGTGGAAAGAAAATTTTGTAGCCATGTAAAGATAACTCCCCCTCACTTTTCTTTTCCTCTCAATCTTATATTTTCCTTTTTCAAATTTATTTTTCTCTCACTTTTATTTTTCTCTCCCCCATTATATGATAACCACAATTTCATATTAAAAAAATGAAATATAAGTAAAACTTCTTACAATGTAGAAAGTTTTTAATTTATCTCCCCATTTTTTAATATAATCCTAAGAATGGTGGGGGTTCTTCCTTAAGAGTTTTAGGAAGTAATTGGAGGAGTCTAAACATGAAGTTTAAGCCTCAATTCCACAAAACTTTCTTTCAGCATTGATTTTGTAAATATATTAGCAATTTGATACTTTGTTAAAATGTATTCCATCAAAACATATCCAGCAACAACTTTCTATTTTATAAAGTGAAACTTTATATCAATATGTTTTGATATTGAATGTTGTAAAGGATTATTAGAAATATCAATTGCACTCTGATTATCACAAAGTATCTTCAATGGTTTAGAAACTATTACTTTCAAATCTTCCAGCAAAACTTTCATCCAAAACATTTGAGTACAAGCCTAAGAAGCTACAACATATATGGATTCATCTATGATCAAAGTTATTGAACTTTGTTTCTTACTATGCCAACTCACACAACATTCACTCAGAAAAAATGTTTCTCCTAAGGTTTAATTTCCATAATTATAATCTCCAGCCCAATCGGCATCAGTATAACTAAGAAAATTTATCTAATATTTTTTTTGTATAAAAACCCATGTGAAGTTTTTTTTGACATGTCTCATATTTTTTTTATCACCAACATATGTGATTCCTTTGGATTACTTGATACCTAGAATAAAAATTCATAGAAAAAAAAATATCAATCCTTAAAGATATAAGGTAAATAATACTTCCTATCAACTTCTGAAAGTCTTCCTATTTCACACTTATTATAGATTCATCTTTGTTCAATTTGGTGCTCACTAAAATAGGAGTTGAAACTTCTTTGGATTATGCCATTTAAAAATTCTTTAACAATTCCCCAGTATACATTTCTTGAGATAAGAAAATGTATTTTTCCTTTTGTTGAAATTGTAATCCAAGGAATAAATTTAATTCTCCCAACATTGACATTTCAAAATTCTTATTTATTTGTTTAGAAAACTTTTTGAAAACCTCTTCTTCATCACCAAAAAAATTACATCATCCATATAAACAATTACAATTAAGGTTATGGGGTCAACATCTTTAACATACAAGTTGCTATCAACTTTTCCTTTAGAAAATTTTATCATTATTAAACAATTTTCAAGCTTCAAATACCAAGCATGTGGAGCTTGTTTCATCCCATACAAAGCTTTCTTCAATTTAAAAACCTTTTTTCGTCCTTATCAAGTAGAGAACCACAAGGTTTATTCATGTAAACTTCTTCCTAAATCTCACTATTTAAGAAAGATAAATTTACATCCATCTGATAAAATATGTAATTCCGATGTGTGGCTACTGAAAGAAACATTATAATAGTTTCCAATCTTGAAACTAGGGAAAATTTTCATCAAAATCCATACCTTCCACCTGTGCATATCCTTTACAAACAAGTCTTGCTTTGTTTCTTGAAACTTATTTTTGATCATTCAATTTGTTTCAAAAAAACCACTTGGTTCCAATAATATTTTTATTTTTTGGCCTTGGAACAAGTTCTCATGTTTCATTATTCTCCATCTGATCCAACTCTTTATTCATAGCATTCACCCATTCTTTATGTTGAATAGACTCTGAAACTAATTCTGATTCAACTTTTGAGATAAGTAAAGTCTGATTTTCTAATATCAACTTTCTTCTAGTCTGAACCGAAGCCTTCTAATTCCCAATAATGTTTTTGGATTAAAAATGTTTTTGTAAGGTAGGAAATATAAAAGCTTCATCCCCAACTGGAATTTCCTTATCACATGATTCTTCTAAATCTTGATAATAATGTTTTGAATTACTTTCACTATTGTTGTAAATCTCCAATTTATCCTCCTCAGCATTCTCCAAAAACATTGTTAAGGAACTTTGATTTTCAATTAACTTCACATAATGTGATTCCACCAACTTTTATACACATCTATTCTAGTATTTGTAACTTCTACCATTTTTTGAATAACCCATGAATGTTTCTTCCCTATCTTTCTCATCAAACTTTCCCAAATGCATATTTTTGATTTTGAGAAAACATAGACTTCCAAAAACATTAAATTATTTCAATGAAGGTTTTTTTATACCATATTTCATAAGGAGTCACATTGGTTTCTGGTCTCAACAAGCATCTATTTTGAACATTTACAACAGTACTAACAGCTTCTCTCTAAAAGAATTTTGAAATTTTGTATTCTGCTGACATATTTCTTCTCATTTCCACCAAGTTTATATTATTTATTTTTGATAATCCATTTTTTCTAGAGTATAGGGATCACTATACTGATGTATGATACCATTTTTTCTAAGATAAGCTTCAAAAGTATTGTTTGTGAATTCGATGCCATTATCGGTTATTAACTTATTTATGGAAACCCCCAATTCTTTCTCAACATATTTTCTGAAGAATTTGAACATTTCAATGGCCTCTGACTTATGCTTCATGGACATGATGTTTGTCATCCGAGTGAAATAATCAATAAAATTGATAAAGTAAATGTCTCCTTTTGTTGATTTATGTCTCATCGGTTCACATAAATCAGAATGAATAATATCAAGTGGTCTAGTAGATTGAATCTCAACTCTTTTATGACTTTTATTAGTCATATTTACTTTCAAGAAAGTAATCCAAACATATTTATCTCTTATTTTCAATTCTAGAAAAGTTTGGGTAGCATCAACTTTAGAAATTTTATTCATATTTTTTGGCCCAAGGTGGCCAATTCTTCAGTGCCATAAATTGTTTTCATCTTCAACACTAAAGTAACATGAGTTATTGAATTCTCCTATTTGAAAGAGATTCTCACTAGTTCTTTCTCCTTTTGTAATGACTTTTCCATCTTTCGCACTTTTAATGATACAAGAGTCCTTTCTAAATATTAATTATTTTCCATTATCCCAAATTTGACTTACACTAAGTAAGTTATGTTTTAGCCCATAAACAAGTAAAACTTCTTTAGATTTAAATTTCTCTACTTCAATCTCCGTCATTCTGATTCCCCTAATTTTTAAGGAACTATCATTGCCAAAAGTAATTGCTCCTCCATCATGACTTTTAACATGTTTCAAGATTTTTAAATCACCTGTAATATATCAAGATTAACCACTATCAAGTATCCGTGGTTTGATCCTCCTACTTGCTTTAAATGTTGTATTAATAATAAAATCTCTTTCCTCAGCCTTCTTCTTTTCAGCTTTCTTTTCCAAAATATCATAAGAAACGTGTTTTGGAAGGAGTTTCATACATATTTTGGTATGATGACCAAACTAATAACATCTTCCAAACATTCAAATTGATTTTTTTTTTGGAAAGTTTCTAAAATATTGAGAATTCACCTTTTCAACTTCCTATAATTTAGGAAAGTTACTAATTCTTATTTTACTATTTCTTCCATTTTTATCAAACCTTCTTTTGAGTAAAGATAATTTGTTCTTTAATTTATTTATTAAGAGTTTTTTTATCAATACATACAATAATTTTGGTTCTGATTTGAAACTCCCAATAATATTCTTTACCACCTTCTTCACTATTTGAGGAATCTTTTGTTTTCTCAACTTTTTCAATGAAGGTTCTGAATTTTTATAAACTTTCATCTTCATATGAATTGTTATTAGTTTATTCTAGTTCAACTTTATTACTCAACATACTTATTTTGTTTCTAGTAATATTATTCTTGTTTCTGTTGGAAAACTTTTCTTCTTTATCATTTTTTCTTCACTTCTTCCATCGAGGATTTTCATCAGAATCCTCTCGATATTCTCCAACTTTCTTCTTGGGGAAATTCATAGAAAAGTGTCTGATTCCACCACACTCAAAACATTTGAGAGGAAGTTTACCTCCATAATTTCCTCTTCCTCTTCGATAGTTCTTAGATATGAGAGACATGATTTTTTTCATTTATCTTGTCATCCTCTTTATCTTCGAGCTCACAAGGATATGCTTCTTCAACATCTTGGATTTTCATCTTTACCATAGCTTGAAAAATCATTTTATATTTCATATTCTTTTTAAACATTGGGGATTTCCTCATTTCATAAGCAATAAGAAAGTTATGCAATTCATCGAGAGATAAATCATCCTTATATTCTAAAGAAGAAATTTTAGAATCAAACCTATCAGGAAAGTTTCTCATAAGTTTCTTCACAATTGTAGAGTCTTCCAAAACATCTCTGAATTACCTAATGTTGCAAACAATTTCATTTACTCTAGGGAAGTATTCATAAATTATTTCTTCTTCTCTCATTCTGATGTCATCATACTTACTATTCTAGATTTTTAGATTTTCTTCCTTAAATTTTTTATTCTCTTTGAAAACACTTTCCAGCTTGTCCCACATACTTTTTGAAGTTTTGAGACCCATCACCTTCTGATAAAAATTTTATGATAAGGACATGAGAATAGCATTTCTAGCCTTTCCATCAACTTTTATATTTTTCTTATCAGAAAATGACATAGGATCATCTTTGTAAATAGGTGTAAAAATAATAGTAGCATCATCAAAAACTTCAAATCCAAGAGATAGGATATAAGGAATCATCCTATTTTTTCATCCATAATAATTTTTTTCGTCAAATGTAAGAATTCCTCTACTATTGACAGAATTGATATTATCCATGATAAGGATTCAAAAAGGGAACATAAAACCTCTAATACCAATTTAAGTTCCAAGAATTAAATAACAAATGAGAAGGGGGATTGAATCAGTTGTTAAATTTTTATAATTTTCAAATATTTTAGAAACTTAACCCCTACAACCTGTTAATATTTATTTCCTTATCAACCTTTAGTAAATACTCATGCATGAAAAGGTATAAAAGTGATAAAATCACACAATATTTACATGGTTCATCCTCAGTGTGATAACCTACGTCCTTACTATAGCCACTCTCATGGGTCTATGTAAATCCACTATTATGAAGAAGTGAATACAACTTGTGCTCACTCCTGTTAGACGCCTTCTATCACCTAATAAGAAGTATTTCACTAACTTTTGTTGTTTTAAAATTTTTTCTTATAAAACAATTGATCCAAAAATAATAATAAAGAATTTTTTGAATATTCTCCACAATTGCTTAGTCTAAATCCTCAGTTTGATTTGGATGGATCCGATTTTATTTTCTCAGAATGATGGATCCGATTTTTGTAGAATTTTGGATCTGATTTTTGCAGAATGTTGGATCTGATTTCCTCAGAATAGTGAATCCAATTTTCACAGAATGATGGATCTGATTTTCTCAGAATATTGGATCTGATTTTAACAGAATTCTAGATTTGATTTTCTCAGAATGTTGGATCTGATTTTCTCAAAATGTTGGATCCGGTTTTCTCAGAATGCTGGATCCGGTTTTCTCATAATGCTGGATCTAGTTTTCTCATAATGTTGGATCCGGTTTTTACAGAATACTAGATATGATTTTCTCATAGTGATGGATCTTATTTTCACTAAATTCTGGATCTAATTTTCTCATAATGATAGATCCAATGTTCATAGAATATTGGATCATATTTTCTCAGAAATATAGATCCTATTTGATTAGAATTATGGATCTAATTTTCTCAGAATGTTGGATCCGATTTTTTCAAAAATCTAGATCTAATTTTCTTAGAATTATAGATCTAATTTTCATAGAATACTAGATCCAATTTTCATAAAAATATGTTTCCAATTTTCTTAGAATGATGGATCTGATTTTCATAGAAATCGAGATCTAATTTTCATAAAAATAATGCCGGATTTGATTTTTAGAACAATAAAGTTGGATCTGATGTTCAAACTAATAATGTTGAACTCAAACTTTGATAGAATGCTCAATATAATTATTCTTCAATCAGATGGTAACTTTCACTTCGATTTCTCCAAAACTCTGCCTTTTAAACATATATATAAAGTTGAAAATAAATGAATTATTTGAGTAAGTTTTTATAGGAAACTCAAAAACCAAAGGTGGGAAACTTGAAATATTTCCTGCTTCCTAAATATCAAAAATTTGAAAACCTCTCACATTTAAAACTTCAACTTTGACTTTGTCAAACCTCCTTAGATTTCTATGAGATTTATGCAAAATGAATTTCAAGTTTAATCTCCTCAACTTCTGGAATTTTCTTTTGAGTGAATCTAATTTTTGTATCCTTCATAGTGAATCTGATTTCTTCTGTGAATCTGATTTCTGTTTATTTTCAATGGATCTGATTTATGTTTCTTTTCAATGGATCTGATTTCTGCTTATTTTCAGGGAATCTTATTTCTTCAGTGAATCTTATTTTTTTCAGTGAATACAATTTCTACTTCTTTTTAGTGAATCTGATTTCTGCTTCTTTTCAATGAATTTGATTTTTGTTTCTTTTCAGTGGATCTGATTTCTACAAATTTTTAATGAATATGATTTCTGCAAATTTAACCATTCCTCCAAAAGATTTTATCATGAAAATTTTCATGATTTATAAGAACTTCTTGATCATCAAAGAATTATCTATTTTTGTTTAGAAAGTTTTGAAAACTTTATAACTTCTAACTTCACAATCTTCATCAACATCCTCTTTCAAAACTCTTCAAAAAAAACTTATTCATTGAAAAAATTCTTTCAAGCATAGCAACTTCTTTCTTTCTTTGATTACAGAAAAAAAAACTTCCATTAAACAACAACTTCATCTTCCTGGCTTCTTCTTTGTCTGGTGCAGCTCAATACAAACCCTGGGTCTGAAAAGTTGTGTTTGGAAAACAACCTGGGTCTGATTCCAGAATAACAAAAACATTCTTATATAAAAAGGTTATTTGTCAAAAAATACAAAGTCTTTGTTGAAAAAATTATCACAAAGGTTCTTTACATACACAAGAAAGTATTCTGGGAGACTCGAACTCAAGACCTCATCGACACCACATACAGACACTACCACTGAGCTAGGCCCTGGGGGCCATATATATATATATATATATATATATATATATATATCAAAATACCCTATAAGAAAAAAAAATTAAAAGATTCGGTAAGAAGAAAGCATATAGTAGGTACCCAAATTGTTACTTCCAATCAACCAAGGCATGAACACTTCACATGCCTGGTCTGTGACCATTGATTGATGAGAATGTAGTAAAAAAAATTTGTTTATCCCTTAGTGTGTAATATTTCTAAACACTAATATTCTCATCAACTACATCAAAAAAAAATTATGCATTTGAAACCCTAACCGCATGGTAAAATTCATCCAGAAACAAAAAAAAAAAATTTCAAATAGTGAAAATGCATTTTTACATGAAGCAATAAGAAGAAGGCATTCATCAATCTCATTGACAAGGCATAGCTTGGAATTTCTTTTTTTGGGAAAACCATGATTTTGATAAATTTTGAGAAGGGTGGGATCATCATGATTCCATACTCTGAAAGAAAATAATATAAAAAACATCAGAAAATACAAACACGTAGATGAAGAAACAAAATGATAATAAAAAACCATCCAATAACTTTAGGTTACAGCTAAGTTCAATTAAATTATAAAATTTTAGAATATTTTTTGAAAAAAATTTATTTAAAACACTTGATGTGTGTTTCATGAGTCAATTTTTACTAGAGTTAAGTGATATATAGGTAAATACAAAACATGCACACACATGTGTTAAATACTATAAATCATTAGATAATTATGTGTTTGAGATCAATTACTAAAAAAATTAACAAAACTTATATAACGTATGATAAGTAGTTTAAAAAATTAAGTTTTGTTCATTATTTCACTAAAAAAACATGTTTACTTAAATTTATGAGGAAGAAAAACACCTAAATAAATGGTGAAAAATAAAGCACTTCTTCGATAAGAAATCTGAAAACACTTGAAGAGCACTTACCATAAGTGATCAAGTATTATAATCACTTTTTAGTAAGTACTGTTAAACATAACCATATTTCAAAACCCAACCATAACTTTACATAACCAAAACAATATCCTTCATTGTGATTTCAATTTGTAAGACCAAGATACAAGGCTACCAAAAAGAACAAAATTCACCAATTTTAGAAAGAAAACTATAAAATGCAATCTACAGTTTAATAGAAATGTGGCCAAATCCCAACCCCTGCAATAAAATATAATTTTATAATCAAGTTTTAACTGAAATAGTTCTTTATAGACATTAATCCATGATATTTAGGTCTAAATATAAGAGAAATCACTTGAATCTCCTTAACAAAACTACAGTTCAAAAACTAATGATCAATTCAATTTCTCATAACATACTACAGTAAAGGGAAAACAAAATGCACATTCACACAATCATGATTTGTTATTCAATATTCTGAATCAAATTTAAAAAAACTCTCGATACACATGAGAAAGTTGTTGTGTGATTATTAGAAGCTTCTGAACACCACAAATTTTAATTATTATCATATGATTTTATCAAGGTTATCTAGAAGTTATGAATTCTAAATAGCACATCATAGTCAAAATAATCAAAATGAAAATGAAAATGAAACAAAAATAAAAGAAATACCAAGATAATAAAACTTTTAAAATATGATAATAAAAATCTAACCATCGACAACAATCAAATAGCATCAATCACAAGTTTATCACAATCAAAACACCCAAAACAAAGACTTAATTTTGTAGCCAATAAAACCATGAAACACCACACAATTGATGTGTTCAAACCCTATGGCTTAAATATGCAATGTCTTTAAAACACATTGAAAGCTGCTACCTAAAGGCTCCTTACATATGTTCAGAGATTCAGACACTAAATGAGAATCCTTAAAGACTAGTAGCACTACCTAGGGAAATGCTAAGGACACAAACTACTATTGATTGTAAGTAGATTGTGGCAATTAGAGGCTATGATCAATAGTGACAGAGCCAATAATCAATGAAATGTGAACAATTACATGTAAAAATTACCTCCTAAATGGGAAAAAATAGAGGTGAGATTTTTTCTTGAACTATGACTTTGATAATTAAAGAAAATAAAAAGATTATTATTGAAATTAAGAATGAACTCTATGAGTTGATTGATAATTATCAACAATCATCAAGCGAAAAATACACATAATATTTATATTATATTAGTATAAAAAATATAAAAATACAAAAATAATCTAAAATTTCAGAAATTTATGAATGAAATATAAGGTAACCTTACAATTTTTCCTATTGAACAATGAAGACTGCCAAAATTTTGACAAAAATACCTTCTTTTTAGGATAGTATAGATTTATTTTATATATAAAAACATTTAGTGACTATATATGAATTAAAATAGGAATCCACCTATATAATAAGAAAATATGAGGAAAATATCAAATACCTGATTCTTTCACTATTATTTGTAGTAATGACAATCGGAGAGAAAGGTTGCATCATAACTTATTTTGCACCCATTTCAAAATTTGTATCACATATGGAATATGGTTACTGAGCTTCCTAGAATATAAAAAATAAAATCAACCAACCCCCTATTCAACATAGGGAAAACATATTAATAAAATAAAATATATGAAACAAAATGGGGGTGGGGTGTGCTTACCGGGGTGCTGAAACATTGATATGAAATCAAGTGATGATTTTTTACTCTCTTAAATTATAGATAATACTTATTCACCATCATATTTTTTATTAAGAAGTTTTCTTGAGAAATGACTACAACTACAATTGTAAATCTTTGACTGGGGAAGAAAATTGTGCTTTGAAAGCCCAAAAGATCCACCAGCAGCCAACAGGGGATCTGCTAACCCTGAATCTTAAGAATTAATAGTGTGTGGTCTAAACTCCATGGAACAAACTCTCCTAATCCTTGTTAAGTAACTAGGTTGAGGGGGGCTTATAGGAGGAGTTCTAAATGTCAAAGTCAAATGACTCGCTGCCAAAATAAAAGCATTTTCTCAGTCACATTCATAAATCACAACTATAGCATAAAATATTCAATTTCTTTGAGGTATTTGAAAGTAAAATCACTAATGAAAATAATGTATAATGGAGTAAACAAAGAATAAACTATAGAGAAATAATAATATATATTCACCTTTATTCATTTCAAACCATAAAGATGAATGAGAAAGTCTAGCAAGATTAGGGCTTAGAGATTTCAATATACTAGCAATAGATTTGAAAGTCTTTTCCACTGCTTTTTCTATATCAATGATGTACAGAACATGCTTCCCAAGGTTTGAAATTCATGGTGAAGTATCATTTTCTAGATTAAACATATACAAGACACAATGCGAACCTGATTCATTATCCATGGATTTGTTCCTGGAATGATTGACAATCCCATGGCCAATAGCATCAGTCAGTATTCTAAAGTCAGAGTGATGGGAATAATCATCAAACAATAGTGATCCAAGAATTATTATATAAGAATCAAGGGGAATTATAGTGGAGGCCCTTCCGTCATGAGTTACTAACAAGTTTTTATTCCCAACCCTCAACATAGGACCAAAAATACTTCCAGATGCTGGCACTTGATTTGAATTTTTATATCTAGTACCTGTACTTTTAACAAGAGAAAAAAAAGGGAATGAACTCAATAGATAATTTGACTGGGGTTTCTAATATGAAGTAACAATCAACTTTATGTCTTTTCTGTGGTGGAAGAAAAACTATACCAAGGCTGTTTAGAAAATAAAAGATAAATATAATTAAATTCATTTACATGCCACAATAGGTGTAGCTTATGTTTATTAAATTTCAACAAAAATGACAAGCATTCACAAATATTTATGGGTTAAGTACTCAACTACAATTTCATCATGATTGATGCGGTTTAAGCTACTGGCCAAAACAAATAAGACAACAAAAGTATACCTTGCAAGAGCCCAATTGAAAGAAGGAAGCCTAATTTTTAATGCAAGCAAATTAAATGGATACTATGACTAATGTTAATTTTTTTTTTTAAAAACACCATTATTAAAAACAATTCACTTATCATCAGTTTCAACTTTAACAATCATAAAAAATCTAATATCACATCATAAAATACCAAGTTCAATGGTTACATTTCTTTCCCAGTTAGACCCCATTGTTTTGGCTTTAAAAAATAAGAGATTTTTTAGTGAATTTAAAATGTACTTTAAAAAATCAGAAGCTATTTTGTTTTTGGGTTTCATAAAAAATCACTTTTTAATTTCAATCATAAAATTGATTTCAAAAAAGATAATAATATAACCTTTTTCTTTGGATTTTTGAAAAAAAAATAAACAAATGTGTTATAAAATTAGATAATTGGTTTTTTCATTGACAAAATACATGATGTTGAAACTCAAAAAAAAAGGTTGAAAACAATACCTACCACTCTTACCACTCCTTGAGGTATATATCAGGCACACTATTCTATAGTGTTTATCATTTTATAATGAAAACAATTCCTTTATCAAAATATGATTCGTTAAAAATATTTGGATTGAGTGAAATATGGTGGTGGGTTTTCTATATTTCAAAGGATTTTAATCCATTCCTCATACTGTTTTATCATCTATTGTATATTTACCTACTGATTATAATTTAGTGGTGTCTAATCATGCTCCAAGAATCTATTTTTTAACTCCTAATAAAATCACTGATACATTTTCCCCTTGTGAAACCTAAGAGGTATTTGAAGGAGCTTCTTCCCAAGTTATTACAATCTCATAGTTTTGGAAAACCTATAAAGTGTATTTGATTTAATTCACTCATCTATTAATTAATTAATCCTCTGTGAAAAAACATAAAGGATTATATTCTCCGTTTTATTCTACCTAACTCAATGGTATACTATGATTTCAAAAACATATCTAATAGTAACACTCACACCATATCCTTTCATACATCCTGGGTGAAATTTCTTACCTAATGTTTTCAAATTAAAATTCCATCATTCCCTGAGTGATAAATAACTACCTGAAATGCAATGCACCTCTGCACCCCAGCACCTACAATTCACTACAAAACTACCTAAAATAGAACCATAATTCACCACCTACAAAATAGAACTACCTACAATGCAATGCACCTACAATCAAAACATCAAAACATGATTCACCTAAAATCAGAACTACTAGTAATCAAAATAGAACAAGTTAAATAATGAAACTAATTTCCCACTATAATCAAAACACCAACAGAACATCCTCATCCTACAATAAAACAAACAAAACATCCTCAACAAACATAACCTTCAATGAAACCAATTGAGTATCCTCAAATACCAACAAACCAATACATAAATAATGATAACAGAACAAATCAATTTATGAATTTAACCAATGATAAAAAACATACAAAATATCACACATATATTTCAAAAAAAAAGGAATTCCCGAGAGTGGCCTTTTCGAACCCTCCACACTCAAGAACCCCCCTCCCCACGAAGAGATCATCCGGGGAAGCCCCAGTCAAGGAGGAGCCATTGTCAACCGAGATGAAATTTCGTCCCCATATTATCCTCATCCCCACACTCATCCCTATCCACATCCTCAACCTCATCCTTTCCCATATCCTCTGCCTCAGCCTCAGTCTCGACCTCTTCCTCACCATCATCCTCACCATCACTAGGAATGACATTTTCTCAACCACCACTGGGAAAATTGACTGATGCACTATATAATGAATTCATCGATGAAATATATGAATCATAAGCTTTGGTGGTCTCTGGTGGAATTTATGGACATAAAACTTTCATCAGTTTCATAAATTCATCATTTTCCCTTTTATCTCGTTCTTTCACCTATGTGACCATTTTTGACATGTTCTGACTATGCCTTAACCTTTTACAACTCATTGGTATTACAACTGGTACCTTAAGTGGGAAAATACCTCACCGGGACTATACTCTTCTCAGGTTGGTAGTGTACTCTACCATGGTGCTCATCTCCCAAAACCTGATGTAAGTTATCATTTGGCCCAAAATTGTCGGGTTCCTAGCCATCAAGGGTCACCAAAGCAACCTATTACAAATATAAATATATTATTAAGTTGCAAAATAGATATTAAAATTTGAAATCAACAAATTAAAACTTATAATATGATGTTGTGTCGGATCATTAAATGCACTTCCATCATTTTTTTCTACTCGAGCAAAATAGTTTTCTTGAGGCACACATCCTTAAATATTTAATACCTCCCTCTGTAATGATATTGTATATAGGAAACCATAATTGAAAATAGGTTACTAATAATAAATTTCATAACTAAAATAAAATGGATATTAATTTTAAATTAATCTGAAAATAAAAACATATGGTTTGATTTTATTTTATTTAGTTTAGTTTATTTCAGTTTAGTGTGGTTTGGGCTAATATTCAATCTCCACTGCTCTACCAAAACTTTGGAAATATAATGAATTATAAAGGAAACAATAGAAAGTGCACTATATGCCAGAAATCCTCTCATCCCCTTGACTCTGTGTGGAACTGGCACAAGCCCAAGGGTTGGCCACCTTGGGCCTAGCTGGGGACGTGTGGCGCGCAGGTGGGCAGGCCATCTCAATACCTCGTTACCCAACAACACATTTAGCCACTTCGATGGTGGCGTGGTGGTGAAGGTGAGTGGTACAACAACGCCATTCTTTGGGAGGTTCAAGGTTCAAATCTTGGGAGTCCTCTTTCAGGGTGAGCCTCTCCCCCGGGATCCACCCGTCTTGTCGGGTCGCTCGGTCTCAACTGGGCAGGCAAAATGAGGCGCGGCCCAATATGCTGACGGACTGCTTTGACGGACCATCGTTGATCGGGCTATCACCCTCTGGGACGCTCTGCCATATCAGCTGGCAATGGCTCCTTCCCGGATGGGGCTCTCTCTGGAGTGACCCCTTCGTGGGGAGGGGGGTTTCCTTGTGTGGAGGGTTCGAAAAGTCCACATAGGGGAATTCCCTTTTTCTAAAAAAATAAAAATAGAAATAGAAAGTGCAAGTCCTAAAAAATTTATAAACAGCTATTTGATAGAGACAATATTTTTATTATTTTTCATATTTGTTTCAAAGATTTATACCCTACCAATTAATCAATTTGATCTGATTTGTATCATTTTAGTGTCTTCATGAATTATGGGCTTAATTGTGGAAATTGATTAATTCTGGAAATTTAGTTGTTTTGTAGAGCTTTTGTATTTCGAGCATATCTTTTAAATTTTTTATCCAAATTGTGTGATTCATTTTTTTTAGACTTTTGATACTCGTGGTATTAAACTTTTTATTTTGGACCTGGGTCTAATTCGGCACACTATGGCTCAGACAAATTCATCAAGTGGAAAAAGTTTTCGAGCCGACGGAATGGACCCTACCATAATTAATGAGGCATATCTCAGCCTACACATATCTAAATTAGGTGATTCCAGATGGATAAAAAATAGGACTCTGATACTCATGTGTATGTTTAATTTTTTGAAGAAATTCAGTCATCAAGGCATCCATTTAATTCGGACAAAGAGAGGGATTTGAAGAGTCAACTCGGGAAGAAAAAGATTTCAGTGTTAATTCGAGCATAACTTTTGTTCCACTTGTCCAAATTCGCTAATATTTTGAGGAATAATTAATAAGACATAGGGGAACAACATTTATGAAGACGCGTTCCCGAGATTCAGCCATTTAATATGCCAACTGGACTCAAACATTCGGTGGAGTAATTTTGGAGGGAAATGTTCTACTCCAAAAGCCTATAAATAAGAGTGTTCAATTCCATTCAAAGGGGTGGAAGAAGGTGCAAGAGGGGATATTCTGGAGGATTTAATTATTTATGGTATTTTTATTTTCTATTTTCACTTTTCTTGGTTTCATTATGCTCTCTTATTTCCCTTTCAACTCTAATACCCTTCACATGGAGGGGTAAAACCTTTGAGTGATCAGGGAAGGGGGAGTTTCTCTTTTATAATGTCGAGGTTTTGTGCTTAAATGTAAAACCCTATTTTTCTTTTGAATGACTTCTATTATCATTGTTTCTCAATTCCCTTAATTCTATCATGTTTTGGTTTTGGTGTATTCGTTTTTAATAGCTTTGGTTAAGGACTTTTAATCTCCCTCCGCCTAGTGCAATTTGTCTCGATCGAGCATATTGTGTTAGGTGGTGATTGTCCAGCGATCGTTGGCAGGTGTGTTGAACTGGTAAACTTTTTCTAGAGTTCTAAGGATCAAAAATTCCTGATAGGGACTTGCCTTAGTTGTTTAGGAATTTTTTATGAACTTCCATGCACATAGGAGTGAGTTCTATTTCTTTCTTTAACCAAAGGTGATTGATAACTCGATCGAGGAGTCTTTCATTTGTCATTCAAAAGGAAGAGAGGTAAGATGATATTTGTGAAAATGATGACATTAAAAAAGGTGATCCTACCCTAACCCTATCACTCTCTTCATCCATTAGTGTTCAACCTTTCTTTTGAATTTCTTTCTTTATTATTCAACTTAAACATTTTCAAAAACAACATCTTCTTCTATCATTAATTTAAGTGACAAACATAATTGTTGTGCACCCCTCTCTGGAGAAAGCCTAGGTTAACCACTTTACTATATTTTAACTTAGGTTTTATTTGTTTTTATCATACCCCATGACAGGCTCGTGTCAAACCTTGGCACCGTTGTCAGGGAGGTAGTGCCAACATTTTTTTTATCCTCTCTTTCTTTTCTCTTTTCTTATTTTCATTCCAAGTTGCATGACTAGAACTTCAAACACTGAACCTTGACCCATTGATCCTTAAATTGAAATAACTTTTTTGAATAGGATAATAAACCTTAATTTACAATCTGAATTTGAGGAAATTTCTCTTACAAACTCAAGTGAAACTTTAAGTGTTCACTCTGAGCCTGTCATAATGGCTGGAAATCAAAACCCAACTCTCAGAGACCTTTGTTCCCCACAATTCATTAATCAGAATAATCAACTTGTCATTCCAGTGTTGCAAAATGATTTTGAGATGAAATCTAATATGATACCACTGCAGGTTAAGATCCCAACAAGCATGTTAAAGAGTTCACACATGTCTGCTCAACCTTCAGACCACGTGGAGTAGCTGAGGAACAAGTAAAGTGGAAGGAATTCTCATTTTCATTGGAAGGAGTTGCTAAAGAATGGTTGTATGTTCTAAAACCTGGAGATCTGGATGATTGGAATGACCAGGTGAGATGCTTCATGCAAAGATTCTTCCCTGCCTCCAGAAGCACAGCCATCAGAAAGGATATCTATGCCATCAAACAATCATCTAGAGAAACCCTTTACGAGTACTGGGAAAGATTTAAAAAGATATGTGCGAGCTTCCCACATCAAGACATTGAGGATCATCACTTTCTTGTCTTCTTCTATTAAGGCTTACTGGATAATGATAGGAACCTTCTTGATGCATCCTCTGGAGGTGCATTGATTGACAAGTTGCCAGAAGAAGCAAAAGGTTTGATTGAGAAGATTTCTCAAAACTCGCAATAGTTTGGTACAAGAGGTACTGGAACAATAGGTATTCATGAGGTACGAACTTCTCATCCATCACCCTTACTAGAAACTAAGATTGAAGAGCTAACTATTTTGGTGAGACAAATAGCCTTGAAACACGTGGGTGACCAACAAGCACCAGCCAAGGTATATGGTTTATGCTCATCGCCTTATCATTTCACTGACCAATGTGATGAAATACAGGAAATGGAAACTTGTGCGGAAACTTTTCAACCAATTTAGTACCAACAGAATCAAGGATGGAGAGAGTTTAACCATGTTCAGTATGGGTTTGGAAATTAGCAAAATCAAGCTAGACCTCCGAACCAAAACTAGTTCCAAAACCCACCACCATTTCAACAGAAGCAACCTTATAACTAGCCTCCACACCACCAACCACCCACTTTCCCATGACCCTATGATCAACCATATACTAGCACCAAACCTTATGTGGAGCATCTACAATCTAGGTTTGATGACCTAGCAGATAAGGTTGACAAGTTGTCAAACACGGTGGGAAGTTTTATTGAAAGCATGACCAAAAATCCCAGGAAACTTCCTTCCCAAACCCAAAGGAGAATGTCAGCATGATAAAAACAAGAAGTGGAAAAGAGATCTCACCACTAGAATCCCATGAAACTGAAATAAGACCACTTGAGTTGATGGAGAATGAAGTTTAAAACTCTGAAAATTCTGTGAAAATTCATTGTGAAGAAGAGAAGAAAGAAGAGGAAGAGAAGGATAGGCCAAGGAAGAAGAGACCATAAACACCATTTCAAAGGTAAAAAGGAATAATAAAGACTTAACCCCTCCATTTCCATCAAGGATGATTGAATCAAAGAAATTACAGGAGGAAGCACTTCAAAAAGAAATTCTGGACACCTTCCAGAAAGTGGAAATCAATATCCCCTTACTTGAAGCAATCAAAAAAAATCCAAAGTATGATAAATTTTTTAAGGATAATTGCACCAATAAGAGGATACTTTAAGGGAATAAAAGGATCAACTTGGGAAGAAGTGTCTCAGCCCTTATCACACCACAATTTCCAACCAAATGTCAAGATCCAGGGACATTTTCCATTCCATGCACCATTGGTTATTTAAATTTCTCTAATACTTTGTGTGATCTAGGTGCTTCAATTAATGTATTGCCTCACTCAGTATACACTTCTTTTCATATGGGAGGCTTGAATCCCACAAGAGTGGTGGTCTAGCTTGCAAACAGATCCACAATTTTCCATGTAGGAGTTTTGGAGGATGTCCTTATGAAAGTCAAAGATCTCTTATTCCTAGTTGACTTCTACATGCTAAATATGGAATAATATAGGAGCTTGTCACATTCACCCATCATTTTGGGGATACCTTTCTTTAAAACGGCTAAAACTGTCATCAATTTCCATGAGGGGACACTCACCAAGGAGTTTGTAGAGAGCACGGTTCACTTCAATATTTTTGAATCCATGAGGAACCCATAAGAAGATCACTCCCTCTTTTTTATTTCTCATGAAGTTGGTGCAGAACCAATTGAAGAATCAGGTATGCTCTATGAATTATTAGACTTAGGAGATACTTATTTCATTTAAAATATCATTGAACATGTGGATTCCCAACATGCTGGATATTCTGACTTCATGTGGGAGGAAGAGGTAAAATCTGATTTCTTTGATGATTTATTAACTGATGAGGAAGATGATATGGTTTCTTGTGTGCAGGAGGTCCAAATTTTGGAAGTGGTAAATGTCAATTTAGTCTCATCCCTTTAGCATCCCCCTGATTTGTAACTCAAACCACTCCCCACTGATTTGAAATATGTGTACCTTAGGGAGGGTGAGAAACTACCAGTGATAATTGCTAATAATCTCTCTAAAATCCAATAGAAATAATTGATAGATATTTTGAGAGAGAATATCCAAGAGATAGGGTGGGTTTAGGTGATATTCCAGGAATCAACCCAAATATATGCTCACATAGAAATTTTCTTGAGGGAGATTCCAAACCTTTCAGGCAACCCCAAAGGAGGTTGAATCCCACTTTAATGGAGGTTGTGAAGAAGGAGGTTGAGAAGCTATTGAAAGATGGTATCATCTATCCCATCTCAGATTCACAGTGGTTTAGCCCAATTCATGTAGTTCCAAAAAAACTGGCCTAACCACTATGAGGAATGAAAAGAATGAATTAATCCCTATGAGAATTCAAAATAACTGGAGAGTGTGCATTGATTTTAGGAAGTTGAATCAAGTTACTTGGAAAGATCATTTCCCCAATCCCTTCATTGATTAGATGTTAGAGAGATTAGCTGGGAGAACTCATTATTGTTTTTTGGATGGATTTTCAAGTTATTTTCAGGTACCCATTGCTCCTGAGGATCAAGAGAAGACAACATTTACATGTCCCTTTGGCACTTTTGCATATAAAAGGATGCCATTTGGATTATGTAATTCTCCAGGTACATTTTATAGGTGCATGGTAAGTATATTTTCTGATCACAATGAATATTTCTTGGAGGTTTTCCTGGATGATTTCATGGTTTTTGGAAACTCTTTTGACCATTGTTTGAAAAATCTGGAAAAAGTTTTGAAAACATGCATTGAAAAGAATCTTGTTTTAAATTTTGAAAAGTGTCATTTGGCAGTTGAGAGAGGGATTGTTCTAGTTCATGTCATTTCCAAAAAGGTAATTGAAGTTGATAAGTCAAAAATTGAACTGATAAATTCTTTGCCTTACCCAACTTGTGTGAAGCATGTTAGATCTTTTTTAGGACATGCAGGATTCTACAGGAGGTTTATCAAGGATTTTAGTAAGATTTCTATCCCTCTCTCTAGATTTCTTTTGAATGATTCTGATTTTGATTTCAATGGTTCATGTAGGGAATCCTTTGATTATATGAAGAGAAGATTGATTGAACCACCTATGATGCAACCACTAAATTGGGAAGAACCATTTGAGCTAGTTTGTGATGCTTCCAACCAAGAAGTTGGAGCAGTCCTTTCTCAGCGAATTGAGGGCAGGAAAAAAGTCATTGCATATGCTTCAAGAACCTTGGATGCGGCTCAATTCAATTACACAACCATAGAAAAGGAGTTTTTAGCAATTTTTTTTGCTTTGGAAAGATTTAGATCATATCTTCTTGGAACTAAAGTCACTGTATTTTCTGATCATGCAACTCTCAGGTACTTGATGAAGAAGGATGAAGCTAAACTGAGGCTGGTAAAATGGATGTTACTACTGCAGGAGTTCAACATAGAAATCAAGGACAAAAAGGGATCTGAGAACCAAGTGGTTGATCATTTAAGCAGACTTCCCAACACTATTGAAGCTGAAATTCCAGAAAAAGAACCATTTAATGATCACCTTCCAGGAGAGCAGTTGTACTTGGTTAAAGAAGAAGTGCCTCGGTATACTGACATGGTAAATTATTAGGTAACATATCAGGTCCCATCTCATTTCAATTCTCATCAAATTCACAAACTGAAAGCCGAATATAGATATTACATTTGGGATAATCCATTTCTTTGGAAGATTTGCAATGACCAAGTGATAAGAATATGTTTTCCTGAGAGTGAAATTGGTTCTGTCTTTGAGTTTTGTCACACATTAGCTTGTGGGGGCCACTTTGGACCTCAAAGGATAGCATGGAAGGTTTTATAATCTGGAATTTATTGGCCAAACATTTTTAAATATTCTCATGAATTTTGAAAAAGGTGTCCAAAATGTCAGTTTTCTGGAAACATTTCAAAGAGACAAGAAATGCCCCAACGACCACTTAATTTTTGTGAGATTTTTGAAGTCTGGGGGATAGATTTTATGGGCCCTTTCCCAATTTCATTTGGAAATTCTTATATCTTTCTTACGGTTGATTGTGTTTCCAAATGGGTGGAAGAAAAAGTCACCAGGACTGATGATGCTAAATTTGTTTGTGATTTTGTCAGGACTAACATATTTTGTAGGTTTAGAGTGCCTAGATCCATCATCAGTGATCAAGGGACTCACTTTTGCAATATTAGAATGGAGGATTTGCTAAAGAAGTATGGGGTGCGTCATAAAACATTAACTCCCTATCACCCACAAACAAATGGTCAAGATGAAGTGTCCAACATGGAAATCAAAGGAATTTTGGAGAAGACTGTTAAACCAAACAGGAAGGATTGGAGCCAGAAGCTGGAAGACACATGATGGGCTTATAGGACAGCCTACAAGACCCCGATTGGAATGAGTCCATATAGGATGATTTATGGAAAAAGTTGTCACCTACCTGTGGAACTAAAGCATAAGGCGTATTGGGCTATGAGGAAGATGAATTTGGATCTTGAAAGTGCTGGGAAAGAGAGAAGGTTGTAGTTGTAGGAGCTAGAGGAAATTAGAAGAGAAGCATTTGAAAATTCCTGTATTTACAAAGAGAGAACAAGAGTGGCTCATGACAAGTTGATACAACCGAAAGAATTTCATCATGGAGATAAAGTGTTGTTATTCAACTCAAGACTCAAGTTGATGCCAGGTAAACTTCATTCCAGATAGGAGGGTCTATTTATAGTTACTCATGTATATTCTTTCAGTGTTGTGCAGATTGTGAAGGATGGATAGCATGAGTCATTCACTATTAATGGGCATAGGCTGAAGAAATTCCATGGGACCATTCTATCAGATCCACTGGAGGAGATCCAGCTCCTCCAACCTGTCTATCAATAAGATCCATCAGGTTGTACCTCTCATTTAAACTTTCTTAATACTGTGATTCATTCTAAAATCTTCTTACATGTTAAATCCACTTGAATTCATTAAGGACACTGCATCATTTAAGTGTGGGGGAGGTAACCTTGGTAATTTAGGATTTTCATTTGTTGTTTGTTTTAAAAAAAATTGTGTGTTTTCAAATTTTTGTGTGTTTATTTTTCAGTTTTTTGGTGTGTTTTTGAAACTTTTTAAGATGAAATGATTATCATTTCTATTTTTGAAACCCATGTCATTGAGTGAACCAATTTATTCCATGAAACTGAGCTTAATTTAATGCTGAAAATGATTTTGTTTCAAATTCAATTCTTTGGAAATTTCATGAAAATTACTCAGATTTTTGAATTCTATGCCACATATCACTGTCTTTATATTTGAAATCACTTTCCCGTGAGGCTTCTGAACCATTGTTGTTATATTATTTTCATTCACCTCACTTCTTGAGAGAATCAGACAATGTTTTTCTTAACCATAATTTGATTCATTCCTCTCAAAACGTGAGGGTTTGGGGTACATGTGTTTTAAATGATTGAGGTGTTTCTTTGGTTTGAAAGCCCTATTTTCAAGATAATCCCTTTCATTCTGGCCTGCCTTGTAAATTTAATCCTTATAGCCCTTAGAATCCATGAACAGCCTATTAGGTTATCCATATTACAATCTAATTTTCCCTATCCAACCTTCTCTTGAAGTAAAATTGCATGATCTAGTTGAACTTAAGTGTGGGGGAAGCTGTCTTGTGTTGTGCTACCTCATTTGGTGAAACTTTGGGTGGAAAATAAAATTCTAAAGTGATGTGTGTACTGATGAAAAATCATTCTGTTAAAAGTTGTGCCTTTTCTGGAGCTTTCATGATAAAAGAATTTGTGTCTTTCTGGAGCTTCTAATGGAGGAATAAATTTGTACCTTTTCTGGAGCTTTCAAGAAAAATCATGTTTGAGAAGATTGAATTTTTTTCTATTGGAATTCTGGGATGTTTTAAAATTTCTGGATATTTCATGATGATGGAGCTGAATTTCTACTAAGGGGAGTGGGGAGGATATCATACTTAAGTGAAAATTAGAATTGTGCAATTTTGCTTCAAAAAGAGTCAAGCCCTCCCCATTCGGCCTCAAAATGTTTCACATAAAAATCCTACCAATCGAAAGCCACAGAACAACCCTACAAATTCCTCATGATAAACATATGTCCTTGACTCACATCTATTGGGCAAGTAGAAGTTTTTCAATCCTATGGTGACCCTTGCATTGGTTTGGATGGGAAAAACTTTGTTGAAAATTGATATTTGTGAGATGAGAGAAAATTCATGTGAGGTAGGTGTCTTGTGTTCATGTGTAACATCACATTACGTTTTCAGGTATTTTTTTGATGTTTCTAAGTACCTTCGTTTTGGATTAAAGGCTTGGGGAGCGTTTGGGTGAATTTTTTATGAAAGATAAAGGCCAATGAGTTGTGCACGGTTTGCGCATGGTTTGACAAACTGTGCGACCAAACCGTGCCAACCTTGAAACCAAGACTGTAGCTTCCGCACGGGCGGCGCACGGTTTGTCTAACCATGCGGCCAAACCATGCAATAAGTATGGTCAAGGCAGTAGCTCATGCATGATTAGCACACGGTTTGTTAAACCATGCGGCCAAACTATGCGGCCACTTAAATGAGATCCTTAAATTGTGGATCTCGCTCGGTTTTGCCTCTAAGTACCTCATTTTTCCTCCTAAGTGGCCCTAAATTGGGATTTGTCTTCTCCTAAGGTCACAGAAGGTTCTACCATTGTTCCAGAGGCGATCCAAAGGCTCCTCTTGGTGAATCGAAGCCAGATTCTTGAGGTATGTGATCGTTCTTCATCATTCTTGATCGGTTTCTTAGATCTACTTAGATCTACTACTCCTCTTCTCTCAGTTTCTTAGAACTATGCCTGTTATGGGTAGATATAAGTGTGTGGTACCAAGTATGATGAGTTTTGGTCATGATCTTTCTAAGAGAAGAGATCTAAGGCGGGTTCTTGAAGAAGAAACCCAGTTTTCTTGAGCGTTCTCAACCGTTGTGGTTTTGGTCAAAACCTTCGAGGTAGGTGGTTCTGTCCTGACGTTCCAAATTAATTATCATTGTATTTTCATGATTTATTTCAATTTCTGATTTAAATTCAATTGCTCAGAAAAAATTTCAATTAAATTGATAAAAACTTGATTCCATTGAATTTAGATATTTGAAATGGTTTTGGCATAGAAATTTGGGGAAACCCCAATTCCATTGAATTGGGTGTGTTTATGGGAATTGGATGATTTAAATTGTTTAATTTAAATTATGGATTTGATGGAAATGACGTCAATTAGATTTTTGAATTTAATTGTGGAAATGAATTGTGTAATTACGGAATTGGTTTTGAATGGATTTCAAACTTATGAAAATGGATTAAAATGATTTGATAGAAACTCATTGGTTTTATATTGTGAAAAGGCTTGTTTTGAATAAAACTTGTTTTGGTTTTAAATGAAATGGAATTGGTACTTTTGAAATGGATGAATGGGATTGATCATATTTTAAGCATTCTTAAAATAGTTCTCCCATCATGTAAGAGCACATACAAGCCTTAGGTAGTTAGTGAGTTATTTGGATACACTCTACGCTACGACAACGTTCTAAAACATACTTGCGGTGGGTCACAACCCCGACGGGTTGGTGACGAGTCTCCTTTGGCCAGTGTCATAGGGACGTGTGTATACACATTTTTCTGAGTTCACATAGAGAGTGCGGAATCCTATAACTAGTTAATATTATCGTACCATTTGGCAGATGACCATGTTGCTCGCTTGTTTGTTTATATTTGAGATATAAATTTATGCCAATTCTTATTAACTGCTTTACATGCCTACTGAATTTATTTAAACGGTTTTATATAAATTTTTTACTTAATCCATTGTTTTTAGAAATATTACATCATTTGTAAAGCCTTTGCTTAAAATATTTATTTCCATCCTTTGAAAATATATAGCATATTTTTTTAGAATATTCTTTTGAATTTCCAAACCTGTTTATTTGAAAGTTGAAATATTTTCTTTAGATAATTCATATTTGGAATCTGTTACGGAATCTTTGGTGGTATCCTACTGGGCTTAGGCTCACGCCCTACTTTTGCCTTCGGGTGTTTGTAGACTTCCTTCTTCCAGGTTCGAGAAAAGGGAAGGAATCTCTTGGAGGTGGATCCAATTGTTGATATTCTCTTGGTGAGTTGTGTCCTTAGGGACCTTGGGGATGTTTTCCCATTTTTAGTACTTGGGTTGTAGTACTTTGGGATTTTATGCCAATTTGTATTATGGTACATCACTCCCAGTGGAGTTTCTTTTTTGTTATGCATATTGTCTTGTTTCTTTTGCTTCTGTATTTTTTTTTGGAAAAATTGTTCCCACTTGTATGTTTTATGATGCCAGGTGCTAGTCGTCGATCCGTGGGGAACGGGAATGCCCTTCGGGCTATGTCAGGGCCGGCTCGGTTATCGGGTTACCAGGGTACCCGGGCTGGTTCGTGACAGCATGGGAGGATAAATGAAGAGGAAAAATATTGAATGATCTGATTTGAGAAATTTGAATAATTTTTTTTGATGAGTCATGATATCTTTTATTTCTTGGTGTGGAATTGGTGGATCTTAATGGCATGTGTTTTGAATTTGGTTTGATTTGATTTTGATTTTGACTTGTCCGGGAGTCCAGGTGCTAAGTGTGAAGTAATTGATAGAGATAATATTTTCATTATTTTTCATATGTGTTTCAATGATTTATCCCCTAACAATTAATCAATTTGAGATTATTTTTATCATTTTAGTGTCTTCGTGAATTATGGGCTTAATTGTGGAAATTGGTTAATTCTGGAAATTTAGCAGTTTTGTGGAGCTTCTGTATTTCCGGCATATCTTTTACATTTTTATCCAAATTGTGTGATTCCTTTTTTTTAGGATTTGTATGATTTTGGAATTAAACTTTGTCTTTTGGACCTGGGTCTAATTCGGCACACTATGTCCCAGACAAATTCATCAAGTGGAAAAAGTTTTATGGCCAACAGAATGGACCCTACCATAATTAATGAAGCATATCTCGGCCTACACATGTCCAAATTAGGTGATTCCAGCTGGAGAAAAAAAGGACTCTGAGACTCATGCGTCTGTTTAATTTTATAAATAAATTCATTCATTAAGACATCTATTTAATGCGGACAAAGAGAGGGAGTTGAAGAGTCACCTCGGGAAGAAAAATATGTTAGTGGTAATTCGAGCATAACTTTTGTTCCACTTTTTCAAATTCGCTGAGATTTTGAGTAAGAATTAAGAAGACATAGGGGAACAACATTTATGAAGACACATTCCCGATATTCGGCCATTTATTATGTCAATATAACTCAAATATTCGGTGGAGTAATTTTGGAAAGAAATTTTCTACTCCAAAAGCCTATAAATAAGAGTGTTCACTTCCATTCAAAGGGGTGGAAGAAGGTGAAATAGGGGCTGTGCTGGAGGATTGACTTCTTAAAGTTCTTTATATTTTCTATTTTCACTTTTCTTGGTTTCATTATGCTCTCTTCTTTCCCTTTCAACTATAATACCCTTCACATGGAGGGGTAAAACCTTTGAGTGATCGGGGAGGGGGGGTTTCTCTTTTGTAATGTTGGAGTTTTGTGCTTAAATGTAAAACCCTATTTTTCTTTTTAATGAATTATATTATATTTTTTTCCCAATTCTCTTAATGTGATCATGTTTTGGGTTTGGTGTATTCATTTTTAATAGCTTTGGTTAAGGACTTTTAATCTCCCTCCGCCTAGTGCAATTTATCTCGATCGAGCATATTGTGTTAGGTGGTGAGTGTCCAGCAATCATTGGCACGTGTGTGGAACTAGTGAACTTTTTATAGAGTTTTAAGGATCAAAAATTCCTGATCGGTACTTGCCTTAGTTGTTTAGGAATTGTTTATGAACTTCAATGCACATAGGAGTGAGTTCCATTTCTTTCTTTAACCAAAGGTGATTGATAACTCGATCGAGGAGTCTTTCATTTACCATTCAAAAGGAAGAGAGGTAAGATGATATTTGTGACAATGATGACATTACAAAAGGTTATCCTACCCTGACCCTATCACTCTCTTAATCAATTAGTGTTCAACCTTTCTTTTGAATTGCTTTCTTTATTGTTCAACTTAAACATTTTCAAAAACAACCTCTTATTCTTTCATTAATTTAAGTGACAAACATAATTGTTGTGCACTCCTCTCTAGAGACAACCTAGGTTACCCACTTTACTACATTTTAACTTAGGTTTTATTTGTTTTTGTCACACCCCATGATAGGCTCGTGTCACTGTCATACCTGCTTCCTCCCATGGTCTAACATCATAGTCAGCCCCTAAGTATAGAGGTATTTATTAGCATCAATGTTTTTTTTTATTTTTTCTTGATGGTTACTAAAAAAATAAATTATACAAAAGAAATTATTAATGAAAAGCATGAATTTTTTCATTTAAAAACCTCAAATTTCATTAATATCTTGAACATGGTACTCATCCAATGAGTAATCATTTGTCGATAATGTTCTATCAGACAATCATCTATGAAAGGTATTTCCACTAAATTCATGTCAACTCTATAATGCTAGACAATATACAACTCATGCTTATAGGCCCTCCACATCTCACCTAATTCCATTAGTCATGCTGGCCTCACACCCTCACCATTGGGAAAATTAAAACGAAGTTGGCACCAAAATATAAATTCATATAAATACAATAATAATATAACATTAAGTCCAATAGATTTTTTTACCCATGTTTGTGCCCAGACATTTTCCTTGACTTCATTTGGAAGGTGTCTCTAAGAGAGTGGACCAACAGAAATTATATCGGAGTATTTGGCAAGTGTCTCAAAAAAACTCCTACATTCTCACCCTGTTTTTTTATCATTTGGTTGTCTTCATTGCATTCCACCATCAACTGTGTGCGGCGGTTCCACACTACACACATGTGTGTACGCCCATGTATCCTATCATTAGATCTAGCTTTTATAGAAGAAAAACAAATATTATATCAATAAATCTTATAATGAAAATAAATTATGGTAAAAAAAATTATTAGAGTTCTATAAATATACTTGTAGTAGTCTAATCAATGGGAACTGCTAGATCCACAGACACTAAAAGAACATCACCCTATATAGATAGAGTGGGTCCTAGTGTATGCTCTATAGGCTAAGAATGTGTCAGAGTAGGAGTCAAATAATAAGGAATGTAGAAGCTCAGAGAGAAGGAATTAGAAGGAAAAGAAGATGGCATGGATGGTTGGCTAAATGCATGATATGGATGAGGAGTAGGAATCATCATTAGATATGGAAAAGATAGGTGAGGAGGATCAGATGTAAAAACTGGTGGAAACATGGTTTTTCTAAATATCATGTTTTTTTCTAATGAAACTATGGGATCATAATGTGTGATGGATGGTATGTAAATGGGAGGGACAGGGTCTAATTAGGTATGTTGACTAGAGCACCTAGCTCTAGTACCACCACCACCACTCCTCGTACCGCCGGCCTGAGTACTGTGACCACTAGGCTGTTCATCGAATAACTAGTGCCTAAGTGGTGGATCCTACATAAAATTTTAAAACAAAATTAATCACATGACATTATATGTCATTGATATATATATATATATATATATATATATATTTGAAATAAAATACTCATAACAGACACTAATGGAGGAACGCCCATCGCAGTCATTCGGTGATTGTTTTCCTTTATCCTTTTTCTTCACATCTCCTCAATAGGTTTAATTTCCTACATTTGAAAACAAATATGGAATTAATTATAAATGGATAACTAATGTGTAACCCAAACAACAAAAAGGTGATACATGACTTAATTAAGTAATACCACTTGTCAAACCAAATACAGGATACATAGTGATATAAAAAAACAATTTTAAATTTAGTGGGAATAATATCAAAATAGAAGATAAGTCATAGAATAAACAATACATTCAAATTCGCATGTTTATCATAGGTATGATATAGTTTTATTCTATTTTCAATTCGATCCAATTCAATTTTGGTTAGGTCATTTGTCTATTTTTATTTCTCTTATGTCAGTTCATTCATTTTTGTCAATTAATAGGTCATTTGTCCGTATTTATTTCTCTTTGGTCATTTGGTTCAATTTTTTTAATTGATTAGTTCATTTGTTCATTTTTATTTATATTAGGTCATTTGGTTTATATTTTGGGTTAGGTAATTTTTCCATTTTTTGGTTAGGTCATTATTTTCATTTTTTTTGATTTTCATATCAATAAGTTTGATATGTCCAATTCAATTCCTCATGTTTTTTGTTCTAATTCAATTATTCCAGTTGTGTTTAGTTTCATAGGTTTGAATACAATTCAATTCAATATTCAAAAATGTAACTCAAATAAAACTAAAACCAATAAATATTGAAAATACATATGAATGTCAAGTCGGATACAAAATATTTTCAATCAATAGTTTATCAATTTTAATAGTATCAACCTTAACAACCCAAGTCGAGATAAACCAAAAGAAATGAGAACATTGATAGATAATTCTATATATTTCCCACCATAACTTCAGGTACACAATCAACTCTGACGATTGAGTTATTGGAGTCATTAAAAGTAATAAATGGATCGGGGCCAATGGGAGCAGGGATGGTGTCAATTCCATCATCACCATCATCAAAAATATGTCTTGGAATTGCTTAAATAATGACACCAAATTCAAGTCGAATGTGATCTTTGACATAAAAAACTTGCTTCTCCATTGATGTCAATACATATGGTTCATTAGTAGAAAGAGTATGAGTTATGTCAATAACTTGAAATCCACAATTATCAATAAATGTGACATGCCTCTTCATCAAATCAAGCCATTGGCATTTCATCATAGTGACACAACCATGAGAGTAATAATTCAATATTATTATTTTTTCAATGACTCCATAATAACCTATATTTTTAAATCAAGGTCTTCTATCTGATGTACTAGCAAAACATTCTATTGTGGAAGTTACCATAACACCATCATATTGTGTTCTCATGTTCTTTTCTCATTTAGTGATAATAAATCTATACCCATTGATCATAATTGATTTATAGTCACGAAACATTATATTAGAACCAAAATCAAAAGTTCTTATTTCCTCAGAGACAGAGTCACTAGGAAAACTCAATACCTTAAATATAAATGAATATTAAACTTGATTAAATATTTATTTTATTAATTTATTACAATAATATTTCTACCTTCAATTTCAACCAATCATAAAACTCTTTGCTATGAAAAGTCTCTCTCCTTATCAAAGATAAAGAATAATGCTTTCTATTTATCATTTATTTATGTTCCCTATATATAAAAATAGAAATAGTTTAACAAATATGTAAAATTACATGATATGAGATAAGATATACATGTTCAATTTACTTACTTAATGTATTCATCGAATAAATCACAGTTGAACAAAACTATGTGATGTGTCATCTCCCGCTCTTCAAGGATTAATGTCATCGATGTATATTATTTGGGAATTCCTCTTTTTTGAGGAAGTGATAGAAAACTGGGTTCAGTTTGATCAAATTATTCTTCTTCATTTCTCATTGGTTTTTTTATTCTCATAGTAAGATCATAAAAATACATTGAGCAGAAATCCATACATTATTGAGCCAAGTAACCGTTCACAATAGAACCTTATAGATGATTCCTATTATGAACATAAGACATCAATGTGTACATATTTCTTTTAGTTGGATACATCCAATGAAAATCTATAGGTCCTCTGAGAAGTATTTTGGTTGGAATATGGACAGTGAGATGTAGCATGGATGTGAAAAATGATGGAGGAAATATTTTCTCTAACTCACAAAAAATTAATGGTGCATCTACCAACATTTTTTTCAAGACTTAGACATCTTCTGAGCACAAAGATCTCTAAAAAATGGCACAACTGAATAACTGACACCCTTACATTATTGGGAAAAAGATGATAGATTTCTATTAGAATCAAATCATGCAGAAGGATGTGATGATCATGAGTCTTCAAAGATTTCAGCTTTAACTCTCTTCTATTGACCTATTTTTATATGTTTCTTGAATATCCATCAGGAAATCTAATAGTCTCTAATACTTCCAAAAATTGATTTTTTTTTATATAGGTTTCATCACATAATAAGCACATGGAACTTTCCATTTATTTTTACTGATACACAGGGGATACAATTCTGGTCTGATCCCCCAATCCTCCAAGTCGCACTAATATCATAAATCATCTTTTGTATTTCCCATGACATTTAGAATAATTGAAATAAATATTTCACATATATTATTTTCAATGTGAATTATGTATAAGTAATGATGTAACAAATTGGTGGACCAATAAGGAAACTCAAAGATGATACTCCTCTTCTTCCAATTGTAACAGGTTTTAGTGGAAAAATTATTCCTATTTCTAGATTTCATTTGACCCTTCCCAAATGAAAAACTAAAATCTTGAAATTCATTAAGCGCATCAGTTCTAGACATACATTGAGGTGGATTGTCAGTCTCCATGGTATTTTCAAATCTTCGATGGTTATTTATATATGGATGGTCCATTGGCAAGAATAATCAATATCCCATAAAACTAAAACTATGAATATATTTCAATCTTATGGATCGTGTATTCTTCATACAAATAGGACATGATAGTTTTCCCTTCATGCTTAATCTAGATATCATTGCATAAGCAGGAAAATCATTGGTTTTCTATATAACTGCAGCATGCATCTGAAATATGTATTTCGAACATGCATCATATGTGTGCACACCCACATCCCAAAGAAGTTCCAAATCTATTATTAAAGGTTGGATGCACACGTCTATATCATTTTCAGGATCATAAGGGGAAGATATGAGTATACTCATAAAACTGAAAGGAGTTTTCATACACAACCATGGGGGAAGGTTATAAATGTGTATGAAAACCAACCATTAGGGGTGTCCAGACCCGACCCAACCAACCCGACTAATATGAGTCACCTCTTCAGACTTCTCCCTCTCCCTCCCGGCTCTCGACCCAATTCCCTCACCCTCATCCACACCACTTTCTTCCTCCTTACCTACACCATCCATGGAGTCTAGCCACCACCCCCCATTACATGATGAATAATATATTAATTGCGTAGATGATTGAATCTTCCATGAATTTTCTTGGACAAGAATAAAACAAATTCAAAAGAATTGACACACATGAAATCAACCAAAAACGATGCCCAATAACAGACAACAACATGAAGAAAAATGGATTTCATTCGACTATGTTAAGGTAAATAAAGAACAAGAAAGAAACCAAAAAAATAAAATCTAATTTTATCGATTCGAAGATCCGACGGTGGAGGATTGAACAAGAAAACGACCATTCCACATCGCCCTCACCCCTGCCGGTCCACTGTCTCCACAACACCGCATCTGCATCTACCCCCTCTACCTTTGCCCCTACCTTTGTCTCCACCATGACTATGTGCGGCCCCATATCTGTTGGTGTCAGGCACTACCCCATCCTCATCACCATGGCCTTACCTTCAACCTCCTCAGACCTTGAAAACTACCTGCAAATGCGAGCTGATCACATCACACCGTTGAGTCGCTGACTGACGTTTTTTTGGGTCGATTTGTTGTAGGGTGGCGGCTGTGGGAATTCCCTAGTATAGAGAGGAAGATGAAGTGGAAAAATACGTAACCCAATCAACTCGAAGGGTGTGATTCTAAAAAAATAAATGAACAATTTTCTTTTGGTCATAACCCAATCAACCCACGGGGTGGGATCATAAAAAATCAAAAAATGATTTTTTTTGCTAAAACCCGATCGACCCGACCCGACCCGACCCAACCCGACCTCTTGTGCTTGGGTCGGGTCCAAAATATCCCTCAACCCGACCCAACCCAACCCATGGACACCCCTACCAACCATGTGATGTGTGAAGTAAGCATTTACCAAAATGGATTAAAACCATTACATGAAATACCCATCCTCACATTACACACGTCAATTGTGAAATCAGGATATTGAGCATAAAATCTCCTCCATGTAAATCCATCTGCAGGGTGAACCAACTCATCACTATTCTTCTTTCTCTTGATATCACTTCATCGCATTTTTATTGATATTTCATCATGCATGAAAATATTCTGGAGTCTAGGGATCAATGGAAAGTTCCACATTACTTTTTGTGTCACACTAGATGGTGTTCCATCAGCTTTTTTCTTCCATCAAGAGGTGTCACATTTTATACAATCGTTTCATTCAGCAGTTTCCTTCCAAAATAAGTTGCAATCTTTTGGGAAAGCATAAATTTTTTTAAGAAAAATCTAAGTTACTCAACTAACTTCCATGACATATAGTGGTTTGAGGGAATATCTCCATTATCTGGAAGTAAGTCCTTCAAGAAGTTGAGAATATAATTGATGGAATTATTAAAAATCTCATACATGGTTTCCCCATGAAATAATCAAATTAAAAATTCCATTTTTTTTTATTTTACCGCATTGTCGATATACTGGAGTCATGGAAGTGTCATTAAATTTTTTCACCCTATCAACATCATCATTTTCATTAGACGCATCATGTTTTATCATATCAAAGTCTTCTTGGGTCAGCATCCTTTCCTTCTCATGATGATGAATAAATGAAACCTGATCATATAAAAAATTCTCCAATCCAATCCTCTCATTTGGATTATAAACATTTTGAGATTCCATTTTCTCACCATTTTGATACAACACATAGTATTTTGTTTGAAAACCATATTTGGTTATATGGTAGCTAACTTATTCACAGCTCAACCAAGGTCTTCCAACATAATTATAACATGGGCATTGTATGTGACCACTATCTAAAGAATTATCAAATGAAAAATCTATAAAGATATCCAACTTCTTTTTAAAATCGCTTGAGATCTAATAGGTTTCATACATTCATCTTCTATCCATTCTGTAAAAAAAATTGTTATATGTCATTTCGTAAAATAAATTCAATAAGATTGAAGTTTAATCGAAAATATATTTAAGGAAATGAGAATTGTTCATTTTATATGAAACCATAACTGACACACTACTCTATGAGAATCACAATATATAAGAAAAGAAAATACTATATATATATAATAAAATACTATAAATATAAAACCATGATATTAAATTCAATTATATTAATGAGTAGTAACTAATCATAATACTATATAAATTTGTGTTCATAATTGATGTTTTTTATTTTTTTTCTCTTATTTTATTCACTATTTAACAAATGTTATATGTATTCAATAAATTCATGTATAAAAATTACTACTTATAGGTAACCATATTCTATTTGATTTGGATCAGTTTTGGTCAGTTTTTTTGTTTATGATTAGATCATTTCTCATTGATTTAGTTTGGTTGGGTTTGGTTATTTTTTGGATCAGGTTGATGCATGTATATTAGTGTTTTATTAAAGATTTTTCAATTCAGTTAATTTTTTATAATTACAATAGAATTTATTTTAGTTAGGTTCAATTTATTTCACTTCTTTTTATTTTAGTTCAGTTTGATGCAGTTTAGTGTAGTTCAGGTCTACTCAAGTCTACTTAGGTTAGATCATGTCATTTCAATTCAATTCGGTTGGTTTGTTCAAGTCGGTTCAGTTATGATATAGATAGAATTTTTTATTTTAGTTAGGTTTCAGTGTGTAAAGGGTTGATAGGTTCAGTTCATTTATTTTTAAGCATAGTTTGATCAGTTTGGTACAATTTAATTTTCTTAGGGTATGGTCAATTCATTTCAATTTAAGTTATTTTAGTGGGTCATCATAATAAGAAATAAATCAGTGATCAATGATGTTTTTTATAGTGTGTGTTATTTAAAAGGTATACATCTTGGTGTCATGAACTAGAAACATGTAGGTGCTCAATGAAAAAGATATAAATCCAGCAAGATGAGTTATTGAATGGTTGATGGACTTCATGGTATACCCCAATGTGTTGTGTTTACCTTACTCCAATACATGCCGATATTTTCAAGGGATTCCCCACTTTAGGATGAGAACTTCATTCTAACTCTGTGGTCATATAATAGTAATTGTTCTCCCCTAGAATAAAAAATGGTACTTCTTTAGATGTTTCATAAGGTTCAGAAGTGTGGGGTCATATAATGGGCAATATCATGGTACAAAAATATCCAATATCTCATAGATGCATGCATCAACTTCTTCAACTAAAATATAAACAGTTTTCTAAGTCATTGGAAGTATGTAAGTAGGCATACAAGATTTTATTAGTTCCAATGTAATTATTTTAATGTATCATTGAGTAAAGGATAATGTGGGTCAAAGTTGGGTTAATTCTATCTCAAGTGGGTTGTGTATCCTTGTTCATGAATTTGGAAAAGTTTTGAATTATTACCAAGTACCTCACATGGGTCACTTTTCCCAAGTGAATCCCACAGGTCACTTCACCAACAAGCCTCACATGGGTTACTTAGCCCATGTCACTCGCACATATCACTTCAACCAAATTCCTTTTGGAACTCACTTCCCATTATGTAATAAATCATTTGAATTCATATATTAAGGATGCATTGAAGAGTTATGAGAATAGTGTATTTACTTCACCCAAATCTTGAAAAAAAGTGAAACAATAGGTGGGGACCATTGGGTGGACATCACAATTTATAGACATGCTAGTGACCCACCTGTCAGACATAAATGGATAACCTTCAAAATAAAAAAGTGAAAAATACATACAGGAGAGGGAATATTGGTAATATTTAACCAAATCAAGGGCACTAATGATATTTTTGAATGTGTGGTGAGCAATGAAAATATAAATGAGAAATGCATGTCAAGACATTCCCAAAAGGTAAATTGGTATTAATACATTAATAATTTTTTTCTTTTAAGAACATTTTACACATTTTTATGCCATACATGCCTCATTGTATAAGAATAAATACAATGGTATTAGAAAAAAAATTATTTTCCATTAATCTCTTAAAAACCAAAGCATTACAAAAAATTTCAAAAATTAATTATTGGAACTCCCTTTTCGAAGAAAGTAATTAGTTTCCAAGGTAAAATACCTTAAAATATGATTGTTAACATGACCAATGGGAGGAAATATAGTTCCCCTAAAACACTAATATTGTGTAACATGCCTGGAAAGATTAGAGATAGTGGCAGTGGTTCAGGAAGTGACATTCATTCTCTCTGTGTAGGCATAAGTATTTGTAACATGCCAATTTCATATTCAAGAATAATCAAATGAAAACCTTAAATGATGAGAGATTTCAATGAATGAGGAAATAACCTAAATTTGGTATATAAAAATCCAAAATAAATATAGGCAGAAGATATAACTCGAACTCACCAATTTGAAGTGGAAGAAACTGAATGATTTAAACTAGGATGGATCACATGTTGGATGAGGAGGAGTGGTCACCAGTTGGAAAGAGAGAAGAGCTCTAAAAATCCAAAATAAATATAGGCATAAGATATAACTCAAACTTTCCAATTTGAAGTGGAAGAAATTGAATAATTTAAACTAGGATGGATTGATTTTTAGAAGAGCATGAGTGGTCGATGGCTGGGAAGCGAGCAGTGCTCGGTTAGGGAAAAAAAGAATCGAATCTGAAATGGAGAGGGAGGGTTGGTCACTGTATCTGGGGGGAAACTATCCCAATGGTTATTTCAAACCATTGGGATAGACTAGTATTAAAATTCATATCCCAATGGTTTTTAAAACTGTTGGGATAGACTAATATTAAAAGGCCTATCCCAATGGTTATTCTAAACCATTGGGATAGGACCACCTATACCAATAGTTTTATAAAATCATTGTTATAGGGGCATTGGTATAGACCAACTTTCCAGTAGTGTTTCTCATAATTTTCCATTGTAAAAATAGTCGAAGTATACTTTCCATTCTCATTTTCCCACAGACCATTCTTTATATTCATTGACTCCAAATCCTTATAAGAATTAAGGTGATACTTCAATTTACCCTACTCATTAAGCAATGTAAAAAATTACATTGTTACATATGTTCTTCTTAATATGCATTACATAAATATTATGATGTATAAAATTAAACTCCCAATAAGGAAGTTTGAAAAATATACTCTTTTTCTTCCATTGTTGTGTTCTTGCTACTTAGGATATTATACCTCATACCCTTTTCCCCCTTCTTTAAACTAATGAAAATTTCCAAATTCTTTGGTGACATTCATTAATTGTCCCAAGATTTTTGAACCGAATAACACTTTTGATGGCTTATCCAATTCAATGTCTCCCTTGAATCATGTCATGTTAAACCTGAATTTATGAGAAGTATCAAGAAACCGACGATAACACATAAAACACCATTTTCTATTGTGAGGTAATCGTTGAGGTTCAAAATCGAAATTACAAACTAAACAAGCCAAACCAGTATGAGTGTTCTGACCAGATAAATTTCCTAGTCCAGGAAAGTCACTAATTTTCCACATTAAAGAAGCATGCATTTTGAATAGTTTTCTCATTGAAGCATCATATGTTTCTATGCCATCATCCCATAATTCTCACAATTCTTTAATTAAAGGTTTAAGGTATACATCAATGTCATTTACATCCATTTTCTTTCCAGGAATAATTATCAAAATAATGAAATAAGTCTTATTCATACACATACATGGAGGTAGATTATATGGGATCAAAATAATTAGCCAAATGCTATAATTAGTACATAAAGTACCAAAAGGGTTAAGACCATCAAAATCCAATCCCAAACATATATTCCTAGGATCCAAAGAAAAATTGGGATTTAATTAATCAACGATCATTTATGATGTTGAATCTTTTAGATGTCTCATCAAGATAGCATTACTATCCTGAGTATGCCACTTCTTATCGTATGTAGTCTTAGACGACATGAATAATCTTTGCAAACATTTTTTCAAAGGAAAGTAACTCAATACCTTTGTAGAAGTTTTCTTCTTTTGTTTCTTCCTGGGGTTGCATTTATTTATACTCTTCATTGTTGTTCAATGACTTTCATTTGCTTGTATGACATCTTATGCATTCTTCTTTATTGGACTCTTCTCCCCAGTAAACCATGCAATCATTGGGGCATGCATGTATCTTTGTATAATTAATTCCAAGTTTGTTGATGAATTTCTTCATCTCATGTAATGATGTAGGGATCTTAACTTCACTAAATGAATCATGAAGAAACTCTAAAATCATGGAAATTTTATTTTCAGTAATTCCACTGAGACACTTGATATGATACAACTTAAGTAGAAAAGGCAACTTTGAATACTTGGCACACCCTTCATGCAATTATTTTTGTATGTCTTCAACTAGTTCATAAAACTCGTTTTTTTGGTTGTTGAAGTTCTAAGTAAGATTAACCTGCTCAAGATCAACTAAAGGTTCTATTGATATATTAAAATCTCGGACATTGTATCCTGCAAATCCAAATGCGTCATTTATCAAATTTCAAACTAAATTCTCCTCTAGCTGTTCACTTTGTATTTCGTTGACAGGATTGTCATTTTTTTGAATTTCCATAACATTTGATTCAGCATGCCAAATCCAATATACATATTGAGTAGGAAACCATTTCAATATCAAATGCTCATATACTTTGTTTCTATTCAACTATCACTTGAATTTGCAATCAGGACACTGACATTTTATTCTACCATCCACTAATCGGTTTGCAATTGCATAATCTAAAAATTTTTCCAAACCCTTAGCATACTGAGGTGTGTTTCAAGGTAAACTAATACAACTTTTATCCATTGGTATTGGATTGTCACTCTTCTCCATGTACATTTAGATATAAAGATATAAATGGTTAATCAAACAAGTACAATCAAAATTAAACATCACCCAACTTCGTCATTGACCGGGGTATGGTCTTCATTCGACATAACACAAATTCAACATAAATATGATTCAATCCAACATTAAAAGATCTCTAATTTTTATGCTTTTCATATTATCAATTTTTATTTTATATTGAAGAAACATGATTGTCTCTATAACTAGATGGAAAACACAAATAAAGATTTGTTGTATCTCAAAACAAGAACTTGACACTATGATATCTGTTGACATAGTCTCTTTTATTCTAGCTTGCAAATTCTTGCATTCGTCAAATATAAAATATATTCATAGTAAGTGTAAATTCATTTAAAAATCAAGGATAAAACCCAAAGTTCCACCAAGATGATCAACATTCCATTGATAAAAAATCAAGGATAAAACTCAAAGCATCACACCAATCAAGAACCACCAAAAAAACTTCATCTACTCTAGGATCGGGAAGAATAAGACCCAAAACCGATAACCATCACTATTTTAAAATGAAACTATACCTGGATGGAAAAAAGGAATCACCCTATAGACTATCCTAAAGTAATGACTTTCACCCCTTTCCTTAAGAACTTTCTGGGAAGAAAAATCAAAATAACACGAAACATAGTCCAAAAGAAGCAATACTCCACGACTCAATCAAATGAATCCAAATTAAACCAAGAAACATGTCTAGAAATAGGACCCACCACACTTAAAACACCTTTAAATAATTTCCTTTTTCCCAAACTTTAAATAAAGGACTCAAAACGTACTTCATAAATGTAAATATACCATAAAAATGTTTCCCCCTTTTTAAACATAAAATCTTTTTGTCTCATTTAGAAAACTAGACAAAATTCATTTCTAAAACTCCACTTCCTCTTTAAAATACCACCAAGATTTCATAATTAAGTAATCTATGGTTATTTAAAAATATTTTCAAAAATCATTCACATGAAAAACCTTTTTCAAATCCTTTTTGCAACCCAAGAAGAAACCACATTTGATACTTAAAACACCAACCTTTAAAATCGTTAAGGCTTTAAAATAATTCAGGGAAACCAAACAGAATTCAATATAAAAATGTCCAAAAATGTTTTAAAACATTTAACATAACACTAAATAAATATTTTAAAATGATTGGAGTCCTAACCAAAGTTTTTCTCAAGACTAAATTTTATTTTGGATCTAAAACATTTGAAAACATTCTTTGATTTCATAAAATTTTGCTTCATTTTGAAATGCCTATTGAAATCTCATCACAATTATCAAACTAATTCAATTTCAATAACATCAATAACTCATATAATACATCATAATACATCCTAAATCAATCACAATAAATAATAAATCAACTCAAAACCCTCTAGGAACCAAAATCTCAAAAATATGGAAAATTCACTACAATGCGCGATTTAGCAGTTGCAGCGATGGCTCAGGTAGCGGTTATTAGGGCTCGATCGGGAGCGGTTGCAAGAGGGAAAGGGAGCGGTGAGCCGCTACAAGGGGGAAATAGAGCGGTTGGGAGCGACAACAAGGGGGTTAGGGAGCAGTGACGAGGGGGGGAAAGGGGTGTGGCGATGAGGGCTCGGGGGAGGGGGTGCTCAGGGGAGAAGGGGGGAGCGGCGGTGAGCGGGGAGGGGGAAATGGGGGAGTGGCGAGCGGCAAGAGACGAGGGGGAGGCGAGCGACTGAGGGGCGGCGAGCGGCGAGGGCTCAAGGGAGAAGTGGGGAGCGTTGACGGTGGCGAGGGTTCGGGGAGAAGGGGGGCTCGGGGAGAAGTGGGGGAGGCTCGGGGAGGAGGGGGAGGGGGTTGAAATTAGGTTTTTTAAAAATATTTAGGAGCGGATTAAATAAAACCACCGTTCAATGTTAAAATAATATATATATATATATATATATATATATATAGTAACGGTTACATGAAACTGACATTGTATTATAATTTTTTTAAATGTGATTTATTTAACAGTAGTTATTAAAATTGCTGCTAATAAACCGTTGTTAAGACCTTTTTTTAGTGCAATTGGTTAGCAGTTATATTCATGCATGCTTTACTTTTCAGTCGGCTTTGTATATCATGCATGGGTGTGTTCTTTTTAGACCGGTGGTTCTTATCCTCTACAGGATATTTAGGGTAAGGCTTCCCATATGATTTTTATGCCTTCTTGGTGTTAGCCGTCAGCCCTTCACTTATGGGAGGTGGGTTTGGGGTGTCACTCTTGACTTACCTTTAGTCCAGGCAAGCCCTGAGAGGTCGGGTCGTGACAGTATAAAACATTTAGAAAAAGAAACTCAGTGCATTCTTTGGGCATCTCATAATTGATGTTTTCATTAGGTAATAACATGTTAATGAAAGGATTGTTTGATAATAATTGCTATAGTTTCAACTACTTTGAGACAACATTGTATGTTACTATTAGAGGTTGATTAATAAGTTTCAATAAAATATTAATATTTTATGAGTTGTGTGCTATATAAATGAAAATATAATGTCATGTTGTACCTATATAAAGAAATAGTGTCAGGTCATATTGGAGTTATTTGGTTTACTTGTTAGAGAATTCATGAAAATGATCAAAACGATTGATCATAAAAGAACAACTAATTTGAGAGTGGTTGGATGGTAAATTATTATATGTATGGTATCTTCGATTTATCGTAGAGATTAATAAGTTTAACGCAGTGATTAATTGTAAATTTGATAACAATGTGACATATCGATATTAAATAAATGTTTAAATTAAAAGATGTTTTTATTATGCATAATGATTTAAACACCCATTGATAAAAATTAGAGAATACTTGAGTTGTGATTCTACAACAACTTTGAGGCCAAATCAATCAATTTTTTATCAAGATCCATTCATGCTTCAAAGCATCACTAACCCTAATTTTTTTTTTTTTTTTTTTAAGGCCAGCGGATTCAATGATTAGTCCACTTGATTTGGATTAACCACCATATTGTCTTTTCTTGGGACACTTGCGCTAAAGCCAAATATATTTTAATTTTAATGGTGATTTAATATTTCCTTTCGTTTAGTATAAGTTTTCGAATTAAAAAGAAAAAAGAAAAAGGAAAAAAGGACCGCGGTCCATATGAAGGATTATAAGGTCACCGACCCAGGGATATTAATGAAGACAAAGTATATCGTTATCATGACAGTCCCGATGAATCCACGCTCGTCTTCATCTAGGGATCTGCCGCCGGGCCTCATCCTTCTCATTGGCCATGACACCTCCACATAAACGCGCTTTAATTATGGCGGAGACCTTATCAAGTGGACCGCCGACTGAGGATTCATTCATATTTATTTAATATTTTACGATATATCTAGTTATTTATATACACAGACGTAGTTACTTTTTATTTATATATTTATTGTAATTACTTTTAAATACATTTTTAAATATTTTTATATATATTTACATATAATTGTATGTTTATATATATTTTTATAGATATTTATTGTAAATACGTTTATATAATATATTTAAATACATTTATCTTACGCACATTTATATACATTTATATTGTATTTGGGGTGACTCCTAAGTGGTAAACCCTATAATCCTGCATCCAAATGATCAGGGTTCGAATCATGACAAGCACCTTGAGGATTTACGACGCAGACGGTAACGCGAGAATGATGTGGGCAAGCTGTGATGCAAGCATGACACAGGTCCAGTGATGCAGGCAGGATGATGTAAGCATGACATTACACTGAACTTTCGGGTCATGTTCATGGGCCACTTGGCATTGGGTCTACGAGGTATGTAATGGGTCTCCCTATACCCCGATAAAAAATGGTTCTTGCTTTCATAATAAAAAAAGGCTTCACCCACCATTTTTTTAGATGAAATACACACTTATATTATAGATTCAATGATAATGATATATTTATAAAAATACATTTATATGATGTATTTACATAATATTGATACACACGTATTCACACACATATATACATATTTATATTTCTCTCACACACACACATATTTATATTTATATTTACATTTCACACACAGATAGACACATCACTATTAGAATTTCGAGCTTTGGAGGAGAGGGGATTCGAACAAACACCATTTGACGGTCGATATTGACTCTATTAGTAGACGCCAATTGGTGATCGCTAGGCTTTCTCACACTTACCCAATTCCCCCCTCCCTCGTGACCCCATCCTCCTTCACCGAGCCTCCCTCCCCAACCTTCGCGTTGCGTCGCGCTACCCCACCTCCATCCGTCCAACCACCCGTACCCAATTTTTTCTCCAACCTGTGCCCAATTCCCCTTCTTCCTTCATTACTCCCTCCTCCCTCATCGTGCCCGTGGTGCGCTGCACCACCCCACCACTGTGTTGGAGTTGGTGTCCTAGAACCAACCGTTTGTACTTTGATTACATGGATATTTAATATATTTAAATATTAAACATCTTATTATATATTGTTCATTGTTATGCATGACTATGATGTAATAATGTTCTAGAATATTTGTCGCATTGATAAGATCATGACAGTTCTCCGCTATGATAAAAACCTTGAAATGTTATACAATATTTTTAAATATAGTTATGTGGTTGGATGACATACTATGACGGGACACATAGTAAGCAGATCGTCAGGTGCGGGTACTCGTAAGCAGATAAGACTTCATTTCATGAAGTTCGCACTTGGTAATCTCCAAGACGGAAGATTATGAGAACAGACCCGCCAATAGGAATTCTGCATGTTTTGGTGTCATCGAATATTTATATGTGTGAGCGTGTATAATAGTCTTTAAACTTTAAGATTATCTTTAATACGTGCCACGACTCGCACACTTTGATTTACTGATGAAAACCATCACGTCATATGTTTGCGGGAAGTAGGGTACGTTGGGTGTATCACGAGTGACATGTTATTAATGGATAAGTCGAGGAAGAATTTATCCATTTCATTTATGGAAGTCGATATCTCGGCTTTTTGATTGAAATAGAATCATTGCGTGAAATTTCATGGTCATGGTGTAACAACGAGTTTATTTCAGATAGTCAAAGAACGACGTATCAAGCACAAAGGTTGACAACACTATTATGAAACCTGTTTGATGAGATATTGAGATAAATGTATTATATTACACAGTGAGTATTCGTATGCAGATGTTGTTGTTGCGACTTTAAGTTCTTTCTCTTGGGTGTTTTGACCCGTTGCTAGACAGTACTCTTAAACTTTAGGCAAGCCCACTTAATGCCAACAAAAAAATTCCTAGATGGTCAGACACTAAGTGTTTTTGGTGGTCTCGGTTAAATTCTATTTGAATTTAATTAATGAAATAAATATTATTCTTAAGATTGTGAAATAATTTTATTCAAGATGATCGTATAAATTAAATAAATATTTATTCACCAGATTGTGAGTAAAATATATTTATTTATTTTATCGAACATTTAATAAATATTTATTTACTAGTTTGTAAATAAAATATTTATTTAAGAGAATACATTATTTAATTATTTATCCAGGTGTTCAATAAATGGAAGTACAGTTCGAGCAGGCCAAGACCGGTCCGGTAGTAGAATAATTATTTGCAATAGGGTAAATAATTATTTAACTAGTTGACATAAGTTAAAATAACAATAACGTTGTTGTTATTTTGTGATGCAGAATTCTATTTATAATTTCGTTTTGCGCAAGTTGACACACCATAAATAATGACACGGTATTATTATTAAGAGCACGAGTTTTCTCTAAGGTTATGAATGTATTTAATTGTTGTTACACAATTAAATATTGTAAGTGAAGCCTTATGTCAATAAATAGACAAGTACGTCTATTGTGTCATGTACTGAACTGCACGCCCGGTGAATTGAGAATTGTTGAGCCAAACAATTTCTCTCTCGAAGCTTCGTCCCTTCTCTCTCAAGAACGAGAGACGTTCTTCAAGACCGAAGAACACACGATCAAGAACGACCGACGCAATACACTCGCTTCGCCGCGCTAGCACCCGGAGAACGAGTGGTGTCGATCGGAGGACATCGGAAAACGTGTGGATCACCACTAGAGGGATTCTGGTTTGGATCATCGCAAGCACAACAAGACAATCCCAAAGAGTCATTCCGGATGATAAACATCATAAACAAAGAAAACACTGAAGATCCAGATATTTTATTTTCTTTAGAAATTAAATTTAAATTAATTATAAACATGATGTGCAAAATCCTCTCTAAAGGTTTTAGGTCTCTTCTCTTTATCTAAATCTTTGATTATATTCCGTAGAGATTGGCGTTCATCGTCGTATTGAACTCGAAATAATCATTGATCATGGTAAAAATTAAAGTTGGGCGCCGGCCCAACCGCACTTCCGCTGCGCCCAGAACCTTTCAAGCAGTATTAAAGGGAGGTTCATCATAGTTTATAATTATTTAAATAATTCATTGATGATTTACAATTTAATAATTTTGTTTGTCAATTCAAGGTTAATCGTTCTTGTAATCTAGATTTCGAGATCTGTTCTTCATTTTTTGTTTCTCACAAATTTAACAGAAGTGAATAATTTTTTGGATTAAAATTTTAATGAGGAACTCATCAAGAGGCGTCGACGATTCTGCCCAGGTGACACGAAAGTACACACCGTGTTTTCGGATTGACACATCGTGTTCTCTGCCATACACGCCGTGTAATCCGGACTACACGTCGTGTAGTCGTGTTCAGCGCATTGGGAGTAATTCGGTAATTACTCAAGTTGTGTGCATTTATTACACGCGGTGTAGTTAATTCTACACCGCGTGTTGACCATGGCAGATAGACACACGCTTACCAGATTACACGTCGTCTGGTCCACTGCACACAGTGTGTAGTCCCTCGGGTCAGGGGCCAAACCGTGTATACCATACACAACTTAGCCGATCGGTAACCGTGTAACGCGGAGACAACACGATGTGTGACCCACTGTACACACCGTGTACTCCAAAATTTCTGAAGTGCACTTCACACACTGAGTCCCTAGGCATGTACTTCAGGACAAAAAGTGAAGGTAGTACACACCGTGTAATCAGAACTACACGCCATATACTTTACCAAATTACACAAAGTTAAAACATTAATGTTTGCGTAATGTTCAGAACTACATATCGTGTATAAATCATACTACAGGTTATTACTCTATGCATTGAAATATCTTGTATGCCATATGTCATAAGAGTAAAACAGTATGCGAATATAATACATGTTGGGTAGATTCAAACGGGAATTCACTAGGATACCTCCAAGGTGCATTTATGTACTAGGATGAGAATCTCAAGGAAATTCATAAAAGGATTAAGATAAAAAGGATTGATTAATTAAAGATAATAATTAATCGATTCGAGCACAATTTATCTTAATAAGAACGATTAAAGAAATGAATGCTAGTTTTATTAAATGTGCAACTCCTTACATATATGTGGGTGATCATGAGCTAGACCAAGACCTTTTTATGTGATTGGTTTCCTTTTAATTTATTTATTAAATTAATTGTTGGTTTGCAAGCCATCTCTCCTCATTAATATGTAGGGATTGTGTGCCCATGGTTTCTTTTATGTAAACCCTTTTTTTACCCCTCACATGCGTCTGAGTTTTAAAAACATATGTAATAGATGAAGATCCCAAACTGGTGGAGGCGGTCCAAGTCAGGAGTTGAGGTGAAACCAATCCAAGGATATACAAAGGTGGACAGGTGAAAAGCTATAAACACGAATGTGTTTCTCCCCCAGGTCAGGGTTAGTTTATCAACCACTAGATAAACTAACCATTAGAAAAAAAATCTCATGATCATGCCCTTTACTTTATTTTATTTCTGTCAGTTGCATGGTTTTTCATTATGGACGTGTTGTCGCGATCACATAATTAATGAACTAACAATCATGCAAGATGGAACTAAAATAAATCAGGCTTGTTCGTAAATATTATTAATACATGGTTAATCACTTAAGTAAGTCTCACTTAATATTAACAAGCATGTGATAAAGATAATAAGACAATTTACGCATAAGAGATGAAAATCCATCAAACAAAATATTAAGTCAGACTAAGCCTTCTGTTACTTGATTAAGGGAAAGACTTAATAAAACTACGTGTTTGACCAACCATTGTTGAGACACTTACTTTCATACAGGAATCCCTTATGAAAGGTTTTATGTTGACTTAACCATATTACATCAAGAGGAGTAGCCCTTGCTAGACTTGGTGTAATATTGGAGGCAAGTGTTGAGGAAGTCCAAGTCAGGATTTCAGGATCGAGGAGTCCACTCAACGGATCAAGGAGTTGAAATCCCGCAGTTGGCAAAGACCTTCCTACCTAAATACCTTCAAATAGCTTGACCAACCCTTGTTGGGGTTATGCGAAGGGGAATATGGATGCCTTCCACTAAAATTTCATGGAAACTTGACATTTCAAGTTCAATGGTGAGGGCCATTGAGACTTGATAAAATAGTGGGAGACTTAATAAAATTAATTTATTATTTCTCAAAAAATGTAATCAAGAAAGTACTAATGATTTTCTCCTTTTAATTGTATAATAAAAATGACAAGCTCGTCAACCACACCATCCCTGCAATCAATTCTGGATAAAGATAACATCCTCACCAGTAGTAACTTCCAGGAATGGTTTAGATGCCTTCAGGTTATTCTACGCTATGAACGGAAGTCTTACGTGTTGGAGTCAGCATTATTAATCCACATGACCAAGAGGCTAGTGATGAAGAGTTCTTGGTCTATGAGAAACATATGAACGATGTGGTCGACGTTCAATGTTTGATGCTATCATTAATGTTTAGTGGGCTCATGAAGTCTCATAAAAACATGGATGCCTATAGCATGTTCGAGCACCACCGTGGTCTTTACCATGAGAGAGCAAGATAAGAACGATTTGAGATCTCCAAGGCACTCTTTCAGAGTAATCTTAGAGAGGGTTCCCCAGTTGGGCAATCTCATTGGCTACATTGAGCGCCTAGATGTTCTAGGGTTTAAACTTTCTGAAGAACTGGGTACCAATCTCATTCTTACATCACTCCCTCATAACTTCTCTAACTTTGTTGTTAATTTCAATATGAACATCATTGAGAAGTCTCTATCTGATATTCTTATCCTTATTCACCAAGTGGACAAAGATATGAAGCGTGAAAAGCCTTTTGTCCTTATGGTGAATAAGAGGAAAGGGAAGATGAAGAGCTTTAAGCCCAAAGCTTCTTCACACCCTTCCAAGAAAAGGAAGATCAAAGGGGAGGCAAGGGAACGAGAAGCTGTTTGTTTCACATGTGGCAAGAAGGGCCACTGGAAGAAGAACTACATCCAGCCTAAGAAGCAAAGGGAAGCTTCAGGTGCGTTTGTTATCGAATGTAATCTATCTGTTTCTAAAAATTGGGTATTAGGTACAGCTTTTGGTGCTCACATATGTATCCAAATATAGGAACCAAGTAGATTCAAAAAGACTGACCGAGGATAGGTAGATCTATGAGCATCCAACAGAGCCAGACTTGCTGTTGTAGCTGTCAGTTACTACCACCTCACGTTACCAACTGGGATGATCTTGGTGTTAAAGGGTTGTTATTATGTGTCGTCTATTACTAAAAACATTATTTTTGTATCTAGATTAGATACAAATGGATTTGTTTTCAAGTTTTAAAATGAATGTTTCTTCTTTTACAAAGATAACATTTGTTTTGGTAGGGCACATTTATACAACGGTCTTTACGCGTTGGATTACACAAGCCAAGTAATGAAAATCGATAAAAAAGATACATCACATGACTCATACCACACCCAACTTTGGCATCACCGGCTAGGTCATGTAAATGAGAAATTCTTGAAAAAGTTACACCAAGATGGATATTTATATTCTTTCGAACTAAAATCACTTGGTGTATGTCATGCATGTTTACAAGGAAAAATGACCAAAACCCCATTTAGTGGGAAATGTTAAAGGGATAAATAGATTCTTGAATTGGTTCATACTAATGTGTGTGTACCATTTACAGTTGAAGTAAGGGGAGGGTACTCTACTTCATAACTTTTACTGATGATTTTAGTAGATATGGATATATCTAATTAATGAGGTATAAGTCAGATTCTTTTGATAATTTCAAAGAATACAAGAATGAAGTTGAGAACCAGATTGGTAAGAATATTAAGAAACTCCACTCAGACTAAGGTGGATAATATCTTAATCAAGACTTCATTGATTACTTATGAGAGTTTAAGATCCTATCCCAACTCACTCCTCCTTACACACCCTAGTGGAATGGTGTGAGCGAAAGGAGGAATCACACCTTGTTGGACATGGTGAGATCAATGATGAGACATGCAAGTCTTCCATTATCCTTTTGGGGATATGCGTTACAAACAACATCACACATACTAAACCAAGTACCAACAAAATTGATAAATGGTATTCCATATGAGTTCTGGAGTGGAAAGAAATCCATGTTATCGAATTTACATGTGTGGGGAAGTGAAACATTTTTTAAGGCCTCTTCAGGTAACAAAATTGCACCCCGAGGCACAAAGTGTACCCTTATAAGATACCCCAAGGAAACAAGGGGTATTACTTATATGAACTCTCAGACAAAAATATTATAGTGGCAAGACATGCTATATTTATTGAGAGGGAGAACATATCCGAAAGAGATAGTGGGAGAGAGATAGACTTAGATGAGGTCGAAGCTCAAGGTACACAAGAGTTAGTACAAGAACAGATTCCACAAATCCCTATAAAATAAAGAACTATTCTTGAGACACAAGAACTGCGTAGGAGTAAAAGAGAGGTTAGAGAATTGGAACAGTGAGGTTTTCTAGTTACTGAGAATGGTGACTCGTTATTAGTTGATAATAATGATCCTTTAACCTATAAGGAAGCAGTAAGTGTCACAGATGTTGCTAAGTGGAAAGAATCCATGAATTCTGAAATGGATTCCATGTACCAAAATCAAGTCTAGATTTTGGTAGATCCTCCTGTTGATGTAAATCCTGTTGGTTGCAAATGGATATTCAAGAAGAATCTGGACATGGAAGGACAAGTCAGTACCTATAAGGCACGACTGGTTGAAAAAGGGTTCAAACAATATCAAGGAATTGACTACGATGAAACATTTTCACCAGTTGCAATACTAAAATCCATTAGAATTCTATTGGACATTGCTTCTTAACATGACTATGAGATTTAGAAAATGGATGTCAAAACAACCTTCCTTAACGGGAACCTTCAGGAAGATGTCTACATGACACAACCTGAAGAGTTTATGACTCCAAAGAATGTCAATAAGGTATGCAAGTTACAAAAAAAATCCATTTATGGATTAAATCAATCATCTAGGTCATGGAACATTCGTTTTGATAAAGCCATAACGGAATTTGGTTTTATCAAGAATGAATGTGAGCCTTATGTCTATAAACAGTTTAGTGGGAGTGCAGTCATTTTCCTAATAGTATATGTTGATGACATATTACTTATTGGAAATGTGATACCAGTCTTACAGTTTGTTAAGGCATGGTTGAATCAATGCTTCTCCATGAAGTACTTGGGTGAGGAAACAAATATTCTTGGGATCAAGATCCATTGTGATAGACCCAAAAGATTTTTGTTCCTAAGTCAAAGTACATACATTGACAAGATACTGAAGAGATTTAGTATGGAACAATCCAAGAGGGGAATGTTGCTAACGTCACATGATATTCATATTTCCAAGAAAATCTATCTTCAAACACATGAGGAAAGAAAGAGAATGACAAGGACTCCATACACATCAGTGATTGGGTCAGTCATGTATGTCATGCTATATACTAGGCTAGATGTCGCCTATACATTGAGTGTAGTGGGTAGATATCAAGCTGACCCATGTGACTGCCATTGGATGGCAGTCAAGACTATCCCAAGTATTTGAGGCATACTAAGGATATGTTCCTAGTTTATGGAGGTGATGAGGAACTAGTCATCAGAGGATATGCAGATGCTAGTTTCCAGAATGATCATGATGGCATGAATTCACAAATGGGATACAACTTCACTTTGAATGGAGGTGTTGTGAGCTGGAAGAGCTCAAAGTAGTGTGGTCACAGATTCTACAACAGAGTTTGAGTACATCGCAGCTTTTAAGGAAACTAAAGAATTAGTTTAGATGTGAAGATTTTTCCAGGAGCTGGATGTGGTACCTATCAGTAAAGATCCCATCAAACTCTATTGTGATAATACTGCAGCGGTGACTCTTACGAAAGAGCCAAGGTCACATCAGCAGACTAAACACATACTTTAGAAGTATCATCTCTTGGGGAATTTTTCTCAGAGAGGTGAAGTTGCAGTAAATAGTATTTACATGAAAGACAATGTGGTAGACCCCTTGATTAAAACCTTGACTCAGTAGAAACATGATCATCATACGAGGTCTAGTGGACTGAAAGTCATAGGCAGTTGGCTCTAGTTCAAGTGAGAGTTTGTTAGATTTGGTGTCCTAGAACCAACTATTTGTACTTTAATTACATAGATATTTAATGTATTTAAATATTAAACATATTATTACATATTTTTCATTGTTCTGCATGACTATGATGTAATAATGTCCTATGGTATTTGTCGCATTGATAAGGTTATGGAAGTTACCTGCTATGATGGGAACCTTGAAATGCTATAACAATATTCTTAAATATAGTTATGTGGTTGGATGACATACTATGATGGGACACATAGTATACATATCGTTAGGTGAAATTATTAGTAAGCATATGATACTTCCTTTTATGAAGTTCATACTTAATAATCTTCATGACGAGAGATTATGAGAACAGACCTGCCGGTAATAATTCCACATGTTTTGGTGTCATCAAATATTTCTATGTGTGAGCATGTGTAATGGTACTTAGACTTTAATATTATCATTAATAAGTGTCACGACTTGCTCACTTTGATTTACTGACGAAAACCATTATTCCATATGTTGGCGGGAAGTAGGGTGTGTTGGGTGCATCACGAGTGACATGTTATTAATAGATAAGTCGAGGAAGGATTTTTCCCTTCCATTTATGAAAGTCGATATCTTGACCCTTTGATTAAAATAGAACCATCACGTGAAATTCCATGGACACAGTGTAATGATGAGTTTATTTCAGGTAGTCAAAGAACAATGTATCAAACACAAAGGTTGATGACACTATCATGAAACCTGCTTGATGAGATATTGAGATAAAGGTATTATATTACATAGTGAGCATTCGTATGTGGATGTTGTTATTGCGACTTTAAGTTCTTTCTCTTGGGTGCCTTGACCCGTTTCTAGATAGTACTCTTAGACATTAGGTAAGCCCATCTAATGCCAATGGTAAAGAATCCTAAAGGGTCACATGATAAGTGTTTTTGGTGGTCTCGGTTAAATTATATTTGAATTTAATTAATGAAATAAATATTATTCTCAAGACCGTGGAATAATTTTATTCAAGATAATCACATAAATTAAATAAATATTTATTCACCGGATTTTGATTAAAATATATTTATTTATTTTATTAAAAATTTAATAAATATTTATTTACTAGTTTGTAAATAAAATATTTATTTAAGAAAATAAACTATTTAATTATTTATTCAGGTGTTCAATAAATGGAAGTGGAGTTCGAGTGGATCAAGACCGGTCTGGTAGTAAAACAATTATTTGTAAGATGGTAAATAATTATTTAACTAGTTGGCACAAGTTAAAATAATAATAATGCTACTGTTATTTTGTGACGCATAATTTTATTTATAATTCCGTTTTGCGCAAGTTGGAGCACCATAAATAATATCACAGTATTATTATTAAGAGCATGAGTTTTCTCTAAGGTTATAAATGTATTTAATTTCTGTTACACAATTAAATATTGTAACTGAAGCCCCGTGTCAATAAATAGACAAGTACGTCTATTGTGCCATGTAATGAACCGCACACCCGGTGAATTGAGAATTATTGAGCCAAACAATTTATCTCTCAAAATTTCTTCCCTCCCCTCTCAAGAATGAGAGATGTTCTTCAAGACCGAAGAATAGGTGATCAAGAACAACTAATGCAAGACACTCGCTTCGCCACGCTATCACCCTGAGAACGAGTGGTGTCAATCGGAGGCCATCGGAGGACGTGTGGATCACCGCTAGAGGTATTTTGGTTTGGATCCTTGCAAGCACGATGATAAAATCCTGAAGTGTCATTTCAGATGATAAACATCATCAACGGAGAAAGTACCGAAGATCCAGGTATTTTATTTCTTTAGAAATTAAATTTAAATTAATTATAAACATGATGTGTAAGATCCTCTCTAAAGGTTTCATGCCTCTTCCCTCTTTATCTAAATATTTGATTCTATTTTTTGGAGATTGGCGTTCATCGTCATATTGATTCCAGAATAATCATTGATCATGGTAAAAATTAAAGTTGGGCGTCATCCCAACCGCGCTTCCATCGAGCCTCCCTCCCCAACCTTTGCGTTATGTTGTGCAACCCCACCTCCATCCGTCGAGCCACCCATACCCAATTGTTTTCCATAACCTACGCTGTAAATACCCGTAAAATTCAAGGGAAATTTTTTCTTAATTTTCTTTGGAATTTTACAAGAGCGCGGTTTCTGACGGCACCTGATTCTGAGGCCCGGAGTGCCCGGAATCAATTTCCGAAGTTTGGCTCGGGTACGTTCAATGAACGAACGAGCGGGAATTCCTAACTTTTGATCCGGTGCTCGGAATTGAAATTCGAGGGCACCGATGAACTCGCAGCACCGATATTCGCTTAAGGGGACCTTTTCGGAAGTTGCGTTTATTACGGGTTGAAAGTTAGTTTTTGGGTTTTTAGATTAAGTTAAATAAAATTTGTGAAATACAAATTTTTATTTTAACTTGATGTTTTTTTTATAAATCCTTCCAAAGGGAGTTGGGAGTGGGACCCACATCCACTTAACCTCCCTTGGGAGGATTAAGTGTGGTGGGGCCCACACGAAACCCAACCTTCCATCTTCCCTCAAAACTCCCATTAACCCTCCTTTTAATTAATGTTTGACAACTTTAAGTATTAATTGAGGTGAGTTGTTCAATTCAAACCTTTGAAATTCATGTGGTAAAGTTATTTAATAATATAAGCTTAAAGCTTATTTTATTCTGGTTGAATTTCTTTTACCACCTTTAGAGGAATTTTGGGAACTTCTCCTTCTTCTTCTTCTTCAACTCTGACGAAGAACACGAAGAACCTTCGAACTTCGACGAAGAACTCCACGTTCTCGGGAACCGTCTTCCGTGACGACATAACCGCGACATCGACGTTCTTCTTCCGTGACGCCGACCACCGCGACGCTCGACTTCCGCGAATCGTTATCGATCATCGAACTTCGTTCCAGAACCAAGGTAGGGGTTTGTCCTTTTCAAATTACGTGTTTCATTCCCTCGAACATGAAAGAATAATCTGTTGGGCGTAGTTCCAAATTTTATTAAAAATTTGTGAAACGTTCATTGTTGTGTTTATACGATTGGCCAACTGTTATCATTATAACGGGAGGAGACCGGACCGCACGAACACGACCGATTCTCCTCCCCCTTCTAATCTTTCGTGTTGATTTAGCGGAGACAGCGCGGTGTCATCGCACCGCGCAGGAACAAAAGAATTTATGGCCGGAGCGAGCAGCGATAAAGAAATGCGGTGCCGACGCACCGCGTCGTTGTTTACGAAAGAGACCGCGGCCGGAGACGGGCCGCGGCGGAACGAGGAGGCGACCGGCGGCCGGAGATCAAGAAGGGCCGCGGCCCTACGGCCGCGGCGGAGAAGAAGAAGGCGGCCGACCGCGCCGGCCGCCGGTTTGGATAGGAGGCGGGACCCGCGGGTCCCGCGTGAGAAGAGAAACGGCCGGCCTTAGGCCGGCCGAGATCCGAAAAAAAGGGGGGTTTTACCCCCCGCGTGCGGCACATGCGCGGCACCTGGCCGCGCCGCCGCTGGCCGGGCCGCGCCGCCACCGGCCGGGCCGGGTCCAGCGGACCGGGTCGGTCCGACCCGGTTCGGTTCGGATCCAGAACGGGTCGACCCGGTTCGGGCCGACCCGGGGGGGGGGGGGGGGTCGGGCCGGGTCGGCCCGGACCCGGACCCCCCATTTTCGAGACAGTTTCGGTCTTTTGGCCATAACTTGAGCCACGGACCTCCGAATGATGAACCGTCTGCGGCAACGCGATCCTTGGATCGAGACGGTCGTTTCGGTATATCGCACTCAGGGTTTCGGAATACTTTGAGTTCGGCCGGGTTGGTTCGTTCACGAAACCAACCGGGCCCTCGGAGCGGAAACGCTCATATCTTGAGCTACGGACGTCCGATTGACGTGCCGTCAGCTTTGTTGTGTTCCTCTTAGTGAGACGGATCTTTTGGCATACTCCGCCCGAGGTTTGGACGCAGGTGGAGTACGGTCGGGTTAGTTTTGTCTTAAAAACCAACCGGGCCCCGGGGACGAAAATGCCAATAACTCTCAGACCGGGCGTCCGATCGACGCGCCGTCTGTTGCGTTGAGTTCCTGTTGACGATACAGAACTTTTGGATACATCAACTCTGGACTTTGTGACAGTTGATGTATCAGCCTCTCGGCTCGTGGAGCGGACCCTCCGAACGAGCTTGCTGTGTGCGGGAACCCTAGTGCTGGCTGCGACTGTTACTGTGACTACTACTGCTACTACTGCTACTGTGACTGCGACGACGACAGTACAGAGATCCTGTGTGGATTCGACGACGACGACTTCAGCACTCAGCGATCCTACGTGGATCAGTGCTACAGGTCCTGTGTGGGCCCGATCCTGTGTGGGTTCGATCCTGTGTGGGTCTTTGCGCTCAGAAGTCCTGTGTGAACCAGCGCCTACAGGTCCTACGTGTGCCCGATCCTGTGTGGGTCTTTTGCGGGGGTTAGTTACCTATCGATCCTTCGTGGGTCCGACGACTTAGATGGATCAGAGATCATCTTTATTGTCCTTTGAAGAAGTATACCTGTGTGAGCTGTATCCTGTTGCTTTCCTGTGTGGATTGTGTTGTGTTATCCTGTGTGGATTACGTTTTGCTTTCCTGTGTGGAATACGTTTACTTTCCTGTGTGGACTGAGTTGTACTTGGGCTCGGAGGTTGGTGCGTATTTGAAATTGAAGACTTAGGTATATGTATGGGCATATACCTAAGCAGTGTCGGTTGTTACTTCGTGATTGTATCTTTCTTCGTGGTTTATCCTTTGTGGATTTGAGAGACCTTCAGGGGTCTCGGGGTCCCTACTGAGTAGCTTATACTCACCCCTGCACGGGCTTTGCCCGCACTACGTTGTGTTGGTTGCAGACGACGGACAGCGTTGATCTTAGCTGAGGCTTGCAGAGCAGGACGGTACCTGGAGGTGGACCACTGGGCGGGACGTGCTCGGAGCGGACGGCGGGACCCGTGGAGAAGTGGAGCTATCTGTACCCACCCTTCAGGTGGGATTTCCAGTGGACAGCTCGGTGTAGCGGCTTTTACTTTTCAGTTGTTGTTTTCCCTTTCGAGTTGTACTTTACTTTCAGTTTGGGTTTGTATACTGGCCCATTTACTTTTCCGCACTTTCAGTTGTACTCTGTTTTTTTACTTAGTGTTTACTTTCCACTTGGTTACTCTGTGGTGTTTGTTTACTTTACAAAGGCAATGCCTTCCCTTTTTACCGGGATTTACACCTTGGTGCTAGTCGCCAGCCCCTGGCCTATGGAAGGTGGGCTTGGGGTAGTCACGGCACGGACCCCGAGGGCGGGTCGTGGAAAATTGGTATCAAAGGAGTTCAGTTCTACCGCGAACTCTGATCTTTTCTATGTGAAGCAATAATGTTTAGCGTATTGAGTGTGGTTATCAGTCCAGGGAGTCCAGTGTTGGTGCGGCGGCCGACGTATCCGTACACCCGGACCCTGACTTCTGATTTCCGACTTAATGCACGAAAACATTGATTGCGTGTGTGTTTCAAAGTTTTCTTTGTGATTACTTATATCAGCTCACCAGGTATACTATTCTGACCGTGGCGCACCTGTTTCCTTTTTAGGATGGCCCCACGACGGCAGCCAGCTAGGGTTCCGAGAGTCGAGCGTGACGACAGCCCACCGAGCGACGAGGCCTCGGTGCAGGGCCCTTTGTTAGCAGTGGCACCGACGGTAGCTCTACCCACCGAGCCCCCGATGCTTCCAGCACCAGCCGCTGACGATGCACGTCGCCTCAGCGCACTGCATGAGTTTCAGTGCCAGCGACCACCCAGGTTTTGCGGGGAGACGGATCCCCAGGCAGCAGAGGACTGGCTGGAGGCAGTGGTACGAGTGTTTAGGCAAGTGAGGACACCAGCAGACCTCATAGTGATCCTCGCTGCGAGCCTACTACACGCAGTAGCAGGACGATGGTGGAGCTTGATGCTCCAGGTGCACGATGAGGCATCTCTACTTTGGACGGACTTTGAGAGCCTTTTCCGCTCGGAGTTCGTCCCAGCCACCCTTCGTGCGGTGCGTATCCATGAGCTTCTTCAGCTGCGGCAGGGCAGCATGACGGTCGCTCAGTACTCGGCGAGATTTACCGATCTCTCGCGCTACTCGACCGACATGGTACGAGACCCATTCTTTCGGGCCCGAACCTTCGAGCAGGGTTTGAGACACGAGATCAGGGCATCGCTGATCTCCCTCAGCATACCGACTCAGACAGGAGTACTGGAGCGGGACCTTCTGATCGAGAGCTTTCTTGCTGAGTCTACACCAGCGCAGCGACCCACCGCAGGGCGGCACGTGGCAGAGTCATCTGCAGCAGGCAGTAGACGGATGACTCAGGGGTCCAGGCAGACCAGACCTTCGGGCAGACGACCTCAGGACACTGGCTCAGCAGTGCGGAGCACACAGCGCGGATCCGGTCTTTCGAGAGGCAGACAGTGCTACTCGTGCGGCGGGCAGGGCCACATGGCTCGTGACTGCCTGACCCGCCGTGCCGAGGAGCAGCAGTCGGTTGAGGGACCACCGAGGCAGAGGCAGAGGGTCGACCGTGGAGGTCTGCAGGGAGGAGGCGGACGAGGCAGAGGAGCTGGCCGAGCAGCAGGTGGTGGGCGACGCTTTGAGGCTCTACCACCACCACCACCACCAGGAGGCCCACCCCGACCACAGGGAGCTGGCGGGCAGAGACAGGCACAGCTCCAGGCAGCAGAGGCCTACGACCACGGCGCACCCGAGATGATTCGAGGTACTATCTGTGTCTATTCCACCCTTGCTGCAGTTCTTATAGACACAGGAGCGAGTCACTCTTTCATAGCCGCTGCCCTTGTTCGGAGCTCGGAGATTCCGACAAAGCCGTTGGCTCGATCCTTACGGCTAGAGACTCCTACGGGAGCAGACTCGACGATTACGCACTGGTGCCGGTAGTGTGAGCTTACTCTAGGAGGCGAGAGCTTCGGCTGGGATCTTCTTGTAGCAGCGTCGAGGCCTTACGACGCCATCTTGGGCATGGATTGGCTATCTACGGTCCATGCACAGATTGACTGTTTTAGGCGCAAGGTGCGATGTGTACGCACCGACGGGAGTAGGTTCACCTTCACCGGCGAGAAGGGAGCCTTAGCAGCACAGGATGGACTTCCTCGGAGGAGAGGACAACCCATTACTCATCAGTTGGCTAGCCTCATCCTTGGAGCAGTTGACGTGCGGAGTCCTGGTTTTCCTGCAGTGGTGGATCATTTTGCGGACGTTTTTCCCGACGACGTACCAGGGCTACCTCCTCGCAGAGAGGTAGACTTTTATATTGACTTATACCCCAGGACAGCCCCGATATCCACTCCAGCATATCGGATGACCCCCGCCGAGCTTCGAGAGCTACGGGTACAGTTGGAGGACTTGCAGGGCAAGGGGTTCATCCGACCCAGTGTTTCACCCTGGGCTTCCCCGATTTTGTTCGCCAAGAAAGCGGACGAGAGCTTGCGTCTTTGTGTTGACTATTGTCGCCTGAACCAGGTGACAGTGAGGAATAAGTATCCGCTACCGAGGATTGATGACCTTTTTGATCAGCTCAAGGGAGCACGGTGGTTCTCGAAGATAGACCTCAGGTCAGGCTATCATCAGCTCAGAGTCAGAGACGAGGATGTGCAGAAGACGGCCTTCAGATGTCGGTATGACCACTATGAGTTCTTGGTTATGCCTTTCGGTGTAACCAATTCTCCAGCAGTGTTCATGGCTCTCATGAACAGGATCTTTCAGCCATACCTCGGTCGGTTTGTCGTGGTATTCATCGATGACATTCTGATTTACTCTACGACAGAGGAGGAGCACGCCTATCACTTGCGAGTTATACTAGACACACCCTGAGATCACCAGCTTTATGGTAAGCTCTCGAAGTGCCAGTTCTGGATACGTGAGGTCCACTTCTTGGGACACATTATCTCTGAGGCGGGAGTTGCAGTGGATCCCGCGAAGATTGAGGCTGTGTTAGCCTGGGAGCCACCCAGGAGCGTGACTGAGGTTCAGAGTTTCTTGGGACTAGCTGGATACTATCGGAGATTCGTTCCAGACTTCTCTAGAGTTGCGGCACCACTCACAGATTTGACGAAGAAGGGGAAACCCTTCGTGTGGTCAGACAGATGTCGGCAAAGCTTTCAGGAGCTGAGACAGAGATTGACTAGCGCACCTATCTTGAGGTTGCCCAAGGAGGGAGTAGGGTACGTAGTTTACTACGATGCATCAGGGACCAGACTCGGATGTGTTCTGATGCAGGAGCGGGTAGTGATCGCCTATGGATCACGTCAGTTGAGGCCGCATGAGCATAACTACGCTACCCATGACCTGGAGTTAGCAGCAGTGGTCTTCGCTTTGAAGACATGGAGACACTACCTGATAGGCGAGCGCTTTACAGTCTTTTCCGATCATCAGAGTCTCAGGTATATCTTCTCGCAGAAGGACCTGAACCTGAGACAACGACGATGGCTCGAGTTCCTCCAGGACTATGACTTTGAGATAGTCTATACTCCTGGGAAGGGGAACGTAGTAGCTGATGCCCTCAGTAGGAGGACGGGCATTCAGCTACTTGAGGAGGCGACGGAGCAGCTAGCCTCTTTACAGATATCCTTCATGGATAGAGATGGAGCAGCCTTCCTCCAGTCTCTCACAATCACCCCTCCACTACTGCAGCGGGTCAGAGAGGCACAACGTGATGACGCTGACTGTGAGACACGGCGTGCACAGATATCCTCGGGACAGGCACCTGATGGTTTCTCCCTTGGAGAAGAGCACGACATCCTTTTCAGAGGACGTACCATGGTACCAGTCGCTTTGCGAGAGGAGGTGCTGAGAGAGTTTCACACTTCTCCTTTGGCGGTACATCCTGGAGTGGCAAAGATGTACCAGGACCTTAGACGACAACACTGGTGGCCGGGCATGAAGAAGGCAGTAGCAGAGTTCGTTTCTCGATGCCTCACCTTCCAGCAGGTGAAGGCAGAGCATCAGGTACCAGCAGGCTTAGTACATCCCTTGGAGGTTCCGGAGTGGAAGTGGGACGACATATCTATGGACTTCGTGACTGGACTTCCACGCACTTCCAGAGGTCATGACTCCATCTGGGTGATTGTTGACCGACTCACCAAGTCGGCACACTTCTTACCCATCAGAGAGCAGGGCTCAGTGGAGAGCTTGGGACGTCTCTACGTTCAGGAGATTGTGCGGCTCCACGGTGTGCCATCATCTATTGTCTCCGATCGAGATGCTCGCTTTACTTCCCGGCTTTGGAAGGGGTTACAGGAGGCGTTCGGGACACAACTACGTCTGAGCACAGCCTTTCACCCTCAGACGGATGGTCAGACGGAGAGGACCATTCAGACTCTCGAGGACATGCTCCGCGCATGTGTCCTCGACTTTGGTCGTAGCTGGGAGGACCACCTACCCTTGGTGGAGTTTGCGTACAACAACAGCTACCACTCCACCATCGGGATGGCACCGTACGAGGCGTTGTACGGCCGAACTTGTAGATCTCCTTTGTGCTGGACAGACCCTGGAGAGTCAGCACTGGTGGGACCGGAGATGGTCCAGGCCACGACAGAGAAGGTCCAGGTCATCCAGGAGCGGATGAGGACAGCACAGAGCCGGCAGAAGTCATACGCTGACAGGAGGCGGAGGCCACTAGAGTTCGAGGATGGCGACCACGTCTTCTTGCAGGTCTCACCTCGACGTGGTATTTGGAGATTTGGCCGAGGCGGCAAGTTATCTCCGCGCTTCATCGGACCCTTCCAGGTCCTCAGCAGGATTGGTGAGGTGGCTTATCGCCTGGCTCTACCACCTCAGTTGCACCGGGTGCACGACGTCTTCCACGTGTCTCAGCTGAGGAGATACGTGCACGACCCGACGCACATCATTGACCATGGGGAGCTTGACGTTGACGATGGGGCGAATTTTACGGAGGTCCCGGTGGAGATAGAGGATCGACAGGAGCGGGTCCTGCGTGGGCGATCGATTCCTCTTGTGCGCATCAGATGGCAGCACATGAATCTTTAGGAGAGCACATGGGAGCGGGAGGCTCAGATGCGTGCTCAGTACCCTCATTTGTTTCCCTAGTTTTTGATGTATCTTTACGGGGACGTAAAGCCCTGAGGTGGGAGTAATGTAAAGACCCGTAAAATTCAAGGGAAATTTTTTCTTAATTTTCTTTGGAATTTTACAAGAGCACGGTTTCTGACGGCACCTGATTCTGAGGCCCGGAGTGCCCGGAATCAATTTCCGAAGTTTGGCTCGGGTACGTTCAGTGAACGAACGAGCGGGAATTCCTAACTTTTGATCCGATGCTCGGAATTGAAATCTGAGGGCACCGATGAACTCGCAGCGCCGATATTCGCTTAAGGGGACCTTTTCGGAAGTTGCGTTTATTACGGGTTGAAAGTTAGTTTTTGGGTTTTTAGATTAAGTTAAATAAAATTTGTGAAATACAAATTTTTATTTTAACTTGATGTTTTTTTTATAAATCCTTCCAAAGGGATTTGGGAGTGGGACCCACATCCACTTAACCTCCCTTGGGAGGATTAAGTGTGGTGGGGCCCACACGAAACCCAACCTTCCATCTTCCCTCAAAACTCCCATTAACCCTCCTTTTAATTAATGTTTGACAACTTTAAGTATTAATTGAGGTGAGTTGTTCAATTCAAACCTTTGAAATTCATGTGGTAAAGTTATTTAATAATATAAGCTTAAAGATTATTTTATTCTGGTTGAATTTCTTTTACCACCTTTAGAGGAATTTTGGGAGCTTCTCCTTCTTCTTCTTCAACTCTGACGAAGAACACGAAGAACCTTCGAACTTCGACGAAGAACTCCACGTTCTCGGGAACCGTCTTCCGTGACGACATAACCGCGACATCGACGTTCTTCTTCTGTGACGCCGACCACCGCGACGCTCGACTTCCGCGAATCTTTATCGATCATCGAACTTCGTTCCATAACCAAGGTAGGGGTTTGTCCTTTTCAAATTACGTGTTTCATTCCCTCGAACATGAAAGAATAATCCGTTGGGCGTAGTTCCAAATTTTATTAAAAATTTGTGAAACGTTCATTGTTGTGTTTATACGATTGGCCAACTGTTATCATTATAACAGGAGGAGACCGGACCGCACGAACACGGCCGATTCTCCTCCCCCTTCTAATCTTTCGTGTTGATTTAGCGGAGACAGCGCGGTGTCGTCGCACCGCGCAGGAACAAAAGAATTTATGGCCGGAGTGAGCAGCGATAAAGAAATGTGGTGCCGACGCACCGCGTCGTTGTTTACGAAAGAGACCGCGGCCAGAGATGGGCCGCGGCGGAACGAGGAGGCGACCGGCGGCCGGCCGGGCCGCCGGCGCCGGAGATCAAGAAGGGCCGCGGCCCTACGGCCGCGGCGGAGCAGCCAGGGGCGGCCGGCCTCGCCGGCCGCCGGAGATCGGAAGAGCCACGGTGATGGCCGCGGCGGAGAAGAAGAAGGCGGCCGGCCGCGCCGGCCGCCGGTTTGGATAGGAGGCGGGACCCGCGGGTCCCACGTGAGAAGAGAAACGGCCGGCCTTAGGCCGGTCGAGATCCAAAAAAAAAGGGGGGTTTTACCCCCGCGTGCGGCACATGCGCGACACCTGGCCGCGCCGCCGCGCCGCCACCGGCCGGGCCGGGTCCAGCGGACCGGGTCGGTCCGACCCGGTTCGGTTCGGATCCGGAACGGGTCGACCCGGTTCGGGCCGACCCAGGGGGGGTCGGGCCGGGTCGGCCCGGACCCGGACCCCCCGTTTTCGAGACATTTTCGGTATTTTGGCCTTAACTTGAGCCACGGACCTCCGAATGACGAACTGTCTACGGCAACGCGATCCTTGGATCGAGACGGTCGTTTCGGTATATCGCACTCAGGGTTTCAGAATACTTTGAGTTCGGCCGGGTTGGTTCGTTCACGAAACCAACCGGGCCCTCGGAGCGGAAACACTCATATCTTGAGCTACAGACGTCCGATTGACGTGCCGTCAGCTTTGTTGTGTTCCTCTTAGTGAGACGGATCTTTTGGCATACTCCGCCCGAAGTTTGGACGCAGGTGGAGTACGTTCGGGTTGGTTTTGTCTTAAAAACCAACCGGGCCCCGGGGACGAAAATGCCAATAACTCTCAGACCGGGCGTCCGATCGACGCGCCGTCTGTTGCGTTGAGTTCCTGTTGACGATACGGAACTTTTGGATACATCAACTCTGGACTTTGTGACAGTTGATGTATCAGCCTCTCGGCTCGTGGAGCGGACCCTCCGAACGAGCTTGCTGTGTGCGGGAACCCTAGTGCTGGCTGCGACTGTTACTGTGACTACTACTGCTACTACTGCTACTGTGACTGCGACGACGACAGTACAGAGATCCTGTGTGGATTCGACGACGACGACTTCAGCACTCAGCGATCCTACGTGGATCAGTGCTACAGGTCCTGTGTGGGCCCGATCCTGTGTGGGTCCGATCCTGTGTGGGTCTTTGCGCTCAGCGGTCCTGTGTGAACCAGCGCCTACAGGTCCTAAGTGGGCCCGATCTTGTGTGGGTCTTTTGCGGGGGTTAGTTACCTATCGATCCTTCGTGGGTCTGACGACTTAGATGGATCAGAGATCATCTTTATCGTCCTTTGAAGAAGTATACCTGTGTGAGCTGTATCCTGTTGCTTTCCTGTGTGGATTGTGTTGTGCTATCCTGTGTGGATTACGTTTTGCTTTCCTGTGTGGAATACGTTTACTTTCCTGTGTGGACTGAGTTGTACTTGGGCTCAGAGGTTGGTGCGTATTTGAAATTGATGACTTAGGTATATGTATGGGCATATACCTAAGCAGTGTCGGTTGTTACTTCTTGATTGTATCTTTCTTCGTGGTTTATCCTTTGTGGATTTGAGAGACCTTCAGGGGTCTCGGGGTCCCTACTGAGTAGCTTATACTCACCCCTGCACGGGCTTTGCCCGCACTACGTTGTGTTGGTTGCAGACGACGGACAGCGTTGATCTTAGCTGAGGCTTGCAGAGCAGGACGGTACCTGGAGGTGGACCACTGGGCGGGACGTGCTCGGAGCGGACGGCGGGACCCGTGGAGCAGTGGAGCTATCTATACCCACCCTTCAGGTGGGATTTCCAGTGGACAGCTCGGTGTAGCGGCTTTTACTTTTCAGTTGATGTTTTCCCTTTCGAGTTGTACTTTACTTTCAGTTTGGGTTTGTATACTGGCCCGTTTACTTTTCCGCACTTTCAGTTGTACTCTGTTTTTTTACTTAGTGTTTACTTTCCGCTTGCTTACTCTGTGGTGTTTGTTTACTTTACAAAGGCAATGTCTTCCCTTTTTACCGGGATTTACGCCTTGGTGCTAGTCGCCAGCCCCTGGCCTATGGAAGGCGGGCTTGGGGTAGTCACGGCACGGACCCCGAGGGCGGGTCGTGACATGCGCTTAATTCACCCCTTCCCTCGTTACTCTTTCCTCCCTCATCATGCCCCCTCCGTGGTGCACTGCACTACCCCACCTCCGGCCATCGTGCCCCCCATCCATCTAGCACTTTTCCCCCCATACGACCCCCATCTTATTGAAAGTGGTCATCCTAGACCCAACTTATTCATGTACTTTAATTTCCATTACATGCATGAAATTTGATATATATGTATGTTTATCTTTCCAAAGTTGTTTTGATAATTCTGTGTCCACTATATTTATGGTAATGTCCTTAAATTACATATCATATCAAAAGGTTATAATAGTTATCAGGCTATAATGAGAACCTAGAGATACTGTGATAGTAATCTTAAAGTAATGTCCTGAGGTCCAAATACATCATGCTGACAAGACACAAATGATGTGTGACAATCAGGTGTTGAAGGCTCATAAGCATTGAGACTAATGAAGTTCACACTTGATGATCTCTAGTAGGTGAGATCATGAGGACATACCATCCCATAAGAAAACCACATGTTACAGGTGTCATTGGTTGTTTCTATCTATGAACATGTGTATTGGTCTGCTGACCTGAGATCATTGTCAATGCGTATCATTTGATCACGTACTTTGATGCAAGGAAAAAACCATGACATTAAAGTTGTGATGAGTTCACTTGTGTTTGGTGCATCTTTGGTGGTATGACATTGGTTGAATGATCAAGATAAAATTTATCACTTCCGAGTTGAGGAAGTGATATCTCAGGCCTAGTTGATTAGGATAGTGGTACCTTCACTAAATCCATAACCATTGTAGAAGAAGGTAAGTCTGTCCTATTAGATAAACAAATAATAAAGTAAGAATGGATCATGACACAAGGTGTGCATCATGTTTTATGAGATATAGCGAGACAAAGAGATTATATTACAAGACATGTGTTCATAGGAAAGTTTTCATTGCTATAACTATTCCTTATCTCTTTAGGGGTTTTAATGGGTTTCTAGACTCCGATCCTTGTCTGTAAATAATATTTACTGCTACTAAGATAAGGGTCTAGAGGGCCACACACAATAACGTATTCAAGAGCCAGCCTTATTCTGGTGAATAAGAATATAGGACATGGTGAGCCCCACCACGGGGTTTGAGAGATATCCAAGTGTTAACGATCACTAAAAAATAAATAAATTCTTTATTATACGAGAATAAAATAATTGGGTTGAATTTATTTATTAAAAGTATTTACAAGTATTTAAGTAAATACATGGAAATATATTATATGAACAAATATTATTTTAATATTCAAGATTCTTTTAATATTGAGGGAATTATGAGTCGAATTAATGTCTTGGTTTTATAATGTAATATATTAATTATATGTTAAAATTAGGTGGTAAAATATAAATGATGTTTATGATTCAATTATTTTGTCATAATGAGTCATTTATAGCCTATTTAATGGGCATTGGATATACGAGGATTGGGGAACCCCTTTCAGGCATTTTAACTTCCACTATATAATCAGACTAGAAGATCTTTTCCATGTACTATTTATCCATTATTAATTGAGAAGTTCTCTCTTCTTCCACATCTAAGAGAGAGAAAGATCTCGTATGATCATTCAATCTCTGATCGACATCGTAGATCGAAGGAACGAGATCCTAATGATCATCGTGATGGAAAATGATTCGTCAGAGCTCTGTGCTAGCACCCGAAATTCAACGAACAACATTCGTGTGGACTCTTGAGGCATGTATGGACGATCTAGAGGGGTTCAGTCTCATATCTTTCAAGCAACGATCACCAGTGACGAGCTGCAATCAAACGAGCTGCTGATTCAAACAAGGTATTCGTTAATGTTAATTTTCGTGCTTAATTAATTTACGCTGGATCCTCGGACTTTAACTGAGTCTCAGATTGTCGGAGACAATGAAGTTTAATTGCTCTAACAATGAAAATTTTTAAATCCCTGACCCATCGTTTTCCACTGCTCACCTTGGTACTTACAATTGATATCATAGAAAACCGTGTGAATTTTCTAAGTTAAGAAAAAAATTATTTTTCCTTAAATTAAGTAGAGGACATCATTTCGATCATAATGGGAAAATATCATACATCGATCCGGTTTTGGACGATCAAGTCACGACCATCCGAAATTTTAATTCAGATCGACCCTCAGAAATAAAATTGGAAAAACATATATTTTTATATATTAATTTTTATCCGAGTCAATTTACGGTGGCAATTTCAAGCAGCCGACGACTCTTTTGTAATTCCCGCCAGGTACCTGCTGAAATCAGGTGGTCGATACTATTCTAACCAAAATAATATTAACTATATCACCCTTTGGATAAAAGGGTTATTGTGATGAGATATGCCCTATTTTTAGAAAGGGAACACATCTCCAATGGAAATAGTGGGAGAAAGACTGACTTTGATGAAATTGATGCTCCAAATGCACAAGAGTTGGTATGAGAATAATCTCTAAAAGAGACGATGAGAGATGAAGATGTTCCCAAGACACAAGTGTTGTATAGGTCAACTCAATAGGTTAGATAATGAGCACGCTATGATTTTCATGTTTTTGAGTCAGGTGACACATTACTCCTAGAGAATGATGAACCTCTAACCTGCACGGAAGATATAGAAGGAAAAGATGCTGCTAAATGGAAAGATGTTAGGCATTCTGAGATGGATTTCATGTACCAAAATCAAGTTTGAATTTTTGTAGGCCCTTTAACTGATGTAAAACCCATTAGGTGCAAATGTGTCGGTAAGGCCTCCGGGCCACCTCAAGGACTTCGGGTCAGCAAGGCCTTTGGGCCACCCAGGCCTTCAGGTCAATAAGGCCTTCGGGCCACCTCAAGGCCTTCAGGCCATCTTAAATACAGATGAAAAAACCAGACAACCTATAAGGAACAAGCTTCATAAGGAAGGATGGGCAAAGAGATTTCACCATAGCAGAAGCTAAAATGGATTGCAAGAATGAGAGGGTATGACACCTGCCATCAGGACAAGCTTGTGCATGCATGGGAAAGGCTATCTGAACAGCCATGCAGAGGTGGAGAGCTGATTTCACGATGAATATGCTGGGGAGGGGCAGTTCCAAGTAGTTAGTTTGGGTTGTATATAGTGTTTGTATCCTACGGGAAATGAATTCCTCTAAGGCCTATGGTTCATGTAATAATTACGCTTGCGGACCTTGTAAGGGTTCCACCTCACCCCTTCACTAGTGGAAAAAACATTTAACATGCTGACGTTTTTCACGTCGGTTCTATATAACCGATGTGTAAACCTTTAATAATCGATATATCACATCGGTTATTTTATAACCGACGTGATATATCGATCAGGATCCATTTTTTACATCAGTTATTTTATAACCGACGTAAAATATACAGAGATTAGTTTTTTACGTCGGTTATTGTATAACCGATGTGAAAATAGAATCTGGTGCGCTTTATCACATCGGTTATAAAATAACCGACGTGATAAAGGAAATTTCGTCACTTTATCACGTCAGTTATAAAAAAAACCGACGTGATAAAGCTAATCTCAGCAATTTATCACGTCAGTTATCAAAAGAACCGGCGTGATAAAGCGACATTTATCACGTCATTTATTTTATAAATGATGTGATAAATTGTTTTCTACGTCGGTTATTAAATAACCTACGTAATAAAAATTAAAAAAAAAATATTTTACCACATCGATTATTAAATAACCGACGTGATAAATCTTTTAAATGATTTATCGCATCCCGTATTCAGTCATTCTGTTTTCTTCAATTAGGCGACCTGCGACTCGTCTCTCTCGCGTGGAAAACCTAGAAAATATTCTTCTAAGTTGTGCCCTACAGCCTCGTTTTTTAAACATCATTCTTCATATTTATTATCATCAGATCTATCAGGTCGACTCACAACACTCAAGTAAGCCTCACACGACTCGTTTTCAGTTTTTATTTTTCACGATGCCCTAAACTAATTTTTTGAGATGTTATTTTTCTTTGTTCTTTCTATCATGGTAAGTTTCATAGTGTTCATTTATACCATGCTAAATTCTTTTCTGGTAAAATAAACCTATGGAAGTGATATCATGTAAGCTTACGATTTTTGTGTGTTCTATCATGTGTGTGTGCGCGTACAGGGGGTTTCCAAGGGGGTGGGGGGGGTGTGCAAGTGGATGGGGGTGTCTAGGGGGTTGGGTGGGCTATCCAGTTGGGTGGGGGTGTCCAGGGTGTGTCAAAGGGGGTGGGGGGTGGTGTCCAGGGGGTGAGAGGGCTGTCCAAGGGGGTTGGGGGTGTCCAAGGGGGTGCATGGGGTGTCAAAGGGGGTGGGGGTGGTGTCCAGGGGGGTGCGAGGGTTGTCCAAGGGGGTTGGGGGTGTCCAAGGGGGTGGGGTTTCCAGGGGTGAGGGGGCTATCCAAGGGGATATGGGTGTCCAGGGGGGTGGGGGTGGTGTCCAGGGAGGTGAGTGGGCTGTCCAAGTGGGGTGGGGGTGTCTAGGGGGTGGGGGCTGTTTAGAGGGGTGGGGGGCTGTCCAGGGGGTGGGTGGCTGTCCAGAGGGGTGGGGATGTCTAGAGGGTTCAGGGGGCTGTCCAGAGGGTTGGGGGTGTCCAGGGTGTCCATGGAGGTGGGGAGGGGGGGCAGTCCAGGGGTGTGTGTGTGGGGGGGGTCTGGGGGGGGGGGGGGTCGAAGGGGGTGGGGGCTGTCCAAGGGGGTGGGGGGGGGGGGGGGGATGTCTAAGGGGTTGGGGGCCTATCCGGAGGGTTTGGGGGCTGTCTGGGGGGTGTCTAGAGGGTTGGGGGTGTCCATGGGGGTGGGGGGTGTCTAGAGGGGTGGGAGGCTGTCCAGGGGTGGGGGGCTATCTAGAGGGGTGGGGGCTGTCCAAGAGGGTGGTGGTGTCGAGGGGGTGTCCAAGGGGATGGGGGTGGTGTCCAAGGTGGTGGGGGTGTCCAGGGGTGTCAAAGGGGGTGGGGGTGGTGTCCAGGGGGATGTGGGGGCTGTCAAAGGGGGTTGGGGGTGTCCAAGGGGGTGCGGGGGATGTCAAATGGGGTGGGGGTGGTGTCCGAGGGGGTGCGGGGGCTGTCCAAGGGGGTTGGGGGTGTCCAAGGGGTGGGGGTGTCCAAGGGGGTGAGGGGGCTTTCCAAGGGGATCATGGTGTCCAGGGGGGGTGGGGTGGTGTCCAGAGAGGTGAGTGGGATGTCCTAGGGGGTAGGGGGTGTCCAGGGGGTGGGGGCTGTCTAGAGGGGTGGGGGCTGTCCAGGGGGTGGGGGGCTATCTAGAGGGGTGGGGGCTGTCCAGAGGGTTTGGGGGGTTGTTCAAAGGGTTGGGGGTGTCCAGGGTGTCCATGTAGGTGGGGGGAGTCCAGGGGTGTGTGTGGGGGGGGGGTCCAAGGGGGTGAGGGTGTCGAAGGGGGTGGGGGCTGTCCAAGGGGGGGTCTGTCCAAGGGGTGGGGGCCTGTCTAGGGGAGAGGGGGATATCCAAAGGGTTGGGGGTGTCCAGGGGGTGTCTAAGGGGGTAGGGGTGGGGTTGGTGTCCTGGAGGGGTGGGGGTATCCAAGGGGGTGGGGGGCTATCTAGAGGGGTGAGGGTTGTCCAGGGGGTGGGGGGGGGGGGCTATCCAGAGGGGTGGGGGGGCTGGCCAAGGGGGTGGTGGTATCTAGGGGGTGTCCAAGGGGCGGGGGTGGTGTTCAGGGGGTGGGGGGTTGTCCAAGGGGGTGGTGGTGTCTAGGGGGTGTCCAAGGGGGTGGGGTGGTGTCCAAGGGGGTGGGGGTGGTGTCCAAGGGGGTGGGGGTATTTTCCAAGGGAGTAGGGGTGTCCAGGGGGTGGGGGTGGTGTCCAAGGGGGTGGGGGTGATGTCTAGGGGGGTGGGGGCTGTCTAGAGGGGTAGGGGTGTTGTCCAGAGGTTTCAAATCGTTAGGATCTGTGTAATTTTCAGTAGTGAATGTATACATATTTTAATATTTATACTTCATATTTCTTTTTTATGAAAGGGTGAATTTGGTATCCAGTTGAACCAGGATTTATTCTTTGTGAACCTTAATAAGAAAGGATCGAAGATGAATTTAAAACTGTTATATCTAACTATATTTTCTTTTTAAAATCATTTTCAAGCATATTTTTTTTTAAATACGCATAGATTTGTTTTATATTTCAAAATTGTTTTACATTCAAATTATGATATTTTTCATATAAATATAAATTTTTCTTGTCTTAAAAAGATGTATAATTTTGATATTTGTTATAGGTAATAATGAGTCAAAGTTGGATTATGGCACATCAAATGAGTAAGGAATGTGAGGAAGGTGTTGATGCCTTTTTGGAATTTTCTAAATGAAATGTTCCAAGCAGTGACATTTTTTTCTGTCCATGCCAGAAATGTTTGAATATGAAGAAGTTGAAAAGTAGAGAGATAAAATATCATTTGATTTTTCATGGTTTTTATCTGAGTTACGACCCTTGGATTTGGCATGGTGAAACTGGATGGAATGTCAGATCTTCTGATGATGATGATTCACAAGATGGTAACTCCGATGGAATTGAAGAAATGATTCGTGATATTGTATCAGAACAAATTGAGATAGAACCGACAGTTGTGCATCTATATAGTGATTCTGAAAAACCATTGTATCCCGGTTGTACAGATTTTACGGTTTTGTCGGCGGTGTTAAGATTGATTAACCTGAAGGCAAAACATGGATGGAGTGACATAAGTTTTACAGAGCTACTACAATTGATGAAATACATTCTTCCAAAAGATAATTATCTTCCAGATTCACATTATAAGGACAAGAAAATATTATGCCCGATGGGATTGGGATACAAGAAAACACATGCCTTTCCGAATGACTGTATGATATATAGAAGGAATGTGAATTTTTGTCATAGTGTCCAAAATGTGGGACATCATGGTATAAGGTGAAAGAAAAATCACAGGCTGATGTAGAGATTACAAAGATCCATTCTAAGGTATTTTGTGTATCTTCCTATAATTCATCGTTTGAAACGTTTATTTAGCTAATTCACATGATGGAAAAAAGGTTAATATGGAATACTGATGAGCAGATATGTGATGGAAAAAATAAATTATCCAGCTGATCGTCCACAATAGAAGAAAATTGATGAGCAGTATCCTACATTTGGAAATGAAATTAGAAATCTCAGACTAGGGTTGTGCGTAGATGGAATGAATCCATACCGAACCCTCAGTAGCACACATAGTTCATGGACTATTTTATTGGTAATTTATAACCTCTATCCTGAAGTTTTTATGAAGCACAAATATGTCATGTTGAGTATAATGATCTCTGGTCCGAAGAAACCTGACAATGATATTGATGTTTTCTTGTCACCAGTGATTGATGATTTGAAACTTTTATAGAAGGATGGTATTAGGGTGTTTGATTCTTATAAAATGGAATATTTTCAACTACATACAGTGCTTATGTTCACTATAAATGACTTCCCAGCATATGAAAATTTGTCTGGATATAGTGTTAAAGGGCATAAAGCATGTCCAATTTGCGAACAACATACTTCATATTTTCGATTGCATCATGGGAGGAAAACAGCGTACATTGGTCATCGAAAGTTTTTGCCTATGGATCACTCTTATAGAAGACTAAAAAATGCATTCGATGGCTCACAAGAATTTGATATTGCTCCAAAACCTTTATCCCGTGATCTTTTTTTTGAGAGGGTGGAAAACCTTGATGTGACATTGGGAAAGACATAAAAATCTGGTAATGATAGACATATTTGGAAGAAAAGGTCAATATTTTTTGAGCTACCATATTGGAGATATCATGAAGTTAAACATAATATTGATGTCATGCACATGGAGAAGAATATCAGTGATAGTTTGATTGGAACATTGTTAGATATTAAAGGAAAGAAAAAAGATGGGTTGAATACAAGATTAGACTTACTATCAATGGGAATACGTTTGGAGTTAGCTCCCACTCCTAATGGAAGACGAAAATTTCTTCCCCCGGCTTGTCATACATTATCCAAGAGGGAGAAAATTAGCTTTTTTCAGTGTCTTCATGATATCAAAGTGCCTCAAGGTTATTCTTCAAATGTAAAAAATTTTGTCTCATTGAAGGACTTGAATTTGATAGGTATGAAATCTTATGATTGTCACGTCATGATGCAACAACTTCTACCAGTTGCATTGCATGGAATATTTCCCATCCGTGTCAAAAATACTATAATGAAGTTGTGTTATTTTTTCAATTAAATTTGTAATAAGGTGATTGATGTGAATGCTTTGAACATTTTGGAAAAGTATGAAATTTTTATACTTTTTCAATTGGAAATGTATTTTCCTCCAACTTTTTTTGATATAATGGTGCATTTAATGATTCATCTGGTTCAAGAAATAAAGATCTCTGGACCTGTATATCTTCGTTGGATGTATCCTTTTGAAAGGTATGTGAAAATATTGAAGGGGTATGTTAAGAATCCATATTGACTTGAAGCCTCCATTATTGAAAAGTATATTTCTGAGGAGGTTGCAGAGTTTTGTACGAGCTACTTAACTATGGCGTAACACATAGTTTTGCCTCCATCTCACCATGAACGAGTTAATAATGAGGGAAAGGGGATTTGTGGATTGAAAGTAAAATTGTTGTCAGCTGAATAGATGAAGAAGTTATAATTATACATCTTGAATAACATAGATGATGCTCAATTGTATATCACATCGAATATTAATGAGTTGAAACAATGTCATCCAAAGAAGAAAGAAATGTGGATTTTGAATGAGCACAACAAAACATTTTTTTCATGGTTTTAAAAGACCTTGCTTGGTAGATCAGATGTATCAGAGACATTAAAATGGGTAGTGTGTGGTCCATGTTTAAATGTGATAACATGGTCCAATTATGACATTAATGGATATACATTTCATACAAAATCTCAGAACAAAAGAAGTGCAGTTCAGAATAATGGTGTATTTGTGTTTGTAAAAGAAATTAATTTTTAGAGTGCTAAAGAAAAAAACCCAATTTTTGCATCAAGTGCATATTATGGAGTGATTGAAGAAATATGGGAGGTTTATTAATTTAAAATTAAAGTTCCTATTTTTAACTGTAAATGGTTTATCGGTAACAACAGTGTCAGACACGATGAATTTGGAATGAAAGTTGTTAATCTGAATAGATTGGAAGACACAACTGATTATTTTATAATAGAAACACATGCAAAACAAATTTTCTATGTAGCAGATCAATCAGATATGCAGTGGGCTATTGTTTTATAAGGGAAAAAACAATATGTTGGTGAGGATGAACTTGATGAAGATGCTGATTTATATGATATCCCTACTTCCATGGAAATATTAACAGAACATAATGATGAGCATGTTAAAGACATGGTTTGTGCCATAAGTAACGATCACGACGAAGGAATTTGGGAAAACAATCCATTTGTACGTTCCTAAAATTACAGGTAACATTTTTTTATTTCTTGTTTACATTTATTATTTTAATAAAATATTAGATATTGTAAGTTTTTTCTTTATTAAAACATGTATTAAAACAAATAAGTATAATTTTTTTCTTGTTTTAATTTTGTTAATTTACTTTATCATGTTTACCATTACATAAATTATATATCTATTATTTTTGTTCAATGAAAATTACTTTACCATGTTTACCATGTTTACCAGGTTTACCATGTTTACCATATTTACCATCTTTACCATTATTTAACATGCTTACCATATTAACCATGTTTACTATTACGTAACTTAGTACAATTTTCTATTTTATGTTTACATTAGTATTGTAATATTTGAATTTGTATATTTGTGAACTAATGTTTGTTTTTTTTGATTTGAAGGATAATGACAGATCAATCAGTTGATCAACCACATGATTCTAGAGATGAGCATATTGGTCATACCTCTGAGGAGGAACATTCACATGTTCCTCTTGATGTTCCCCAATCTTCCTCATGTGCTCCCATTATGACAAAGAGTTCAAGAGTTGGTAAACATGGGTGCACACGTTTACCAAAATTATCACTTGACCGTACGTAGGATCAAAGGATACTCATTGAGTTTGATGAGGATGATATTTATAGAGGTACAAATGCAAAATATTTTAAGATTTTTGTATCAACCCAGGGTAAGAGAAAAGTAAGCATTTTGTATGATGACTAGAGAAGTGTGGACAAAGCGATAATCACTTAGTTGTGGGAGACACTTTTGGTAAGATATTTTTTTTATTGTTTGCCTATTCTTTAAATTTTTCTAGTATATATAATATGTTTAACCTCTTCTTTATCAGATGAAATTTGATATTCCTGAAACTGGAGGCATCAGAAAGAAATGCTTATCAATGGCTGCCAGGAGATGGAGGGATTTCAAATCAACCCTCTCATATGATTTCATTTTTGGTCATGAGAGTCATGAAAATCCATGTCATATATATCCTTTCATAGATGAAGACACATGCAGACAATTTGTTGAAATTAGAAGAAAATATTCATTTTTGGTAAGGGCGATGTAAACTTTTATAAGATTTCTTATATAAATGATCTTATTATTGTTTTATTAATGATTTATTATTCTTAATTTACATAAAACAAGGAAATATCATCAAGAGATCCAATCTAAAAATGTATACCCTCATAGTTTATCTCAGGGAGGGTATACATTATTGGAAGACCAAATGATGGCGGAAAAATTACAAAAACTAAGAGTTGAGTCTTCAAGCTCTGGAGAGGCATCCCCTCCATCCCCTCCATCTAGACATGAAAAATGGAAGAGAGCTTGGATGGGAAAAAAGGGAAATATCTTTCGGAAGATTCGATAATCGTAGCTGAGAGGATTATAAGATATATATTTTATTTATTTAAGTTAAAAATATTCTTCATATAATTTCAATCATTACAAAAATGTTCAATTAATTAATACATGATTATCTTGAGTAGAAGAGCTCACAGGGGGTATTTACAGCTGCTGGGAGGCAAGATATTTTATCCGCAGCATTAGGAAAGCCCAAACATCCTGGTCGTGTATGAGGATATCTGATAGGTGTATCGGTAAGAAAAGTGTTGCCACGTTCTTCAACTTCTTACATTGAGTGTGTTTATAAAAAAAATAGAATCCTTGGAGGCTAAAGTTCATAATATTAATGCGATGATGGAGGAAAATATTAGAGCGTCAGTACAGTCTATGTTTGTAGAGATGCAAAGACAATTTCAGACTGCAGCTCCCACTCCTCCACCTCCCCCTACAGACCCCATTATTTATCCTCCACCTCCGCCAGTAGCTCCCACTCCCCCACCTCAGCCTGCGGACCCCATTTTTATCCTACTCCTCCGCCGCAGCTTCCTACTTATTGCGAGTTGTATGTTGATGATCCTCAACATAATATAGTTGCATATGGGATGGTATATTGTATAGGAGATACAGTTGATCATCAATAATTAGAGGTAGAGAATCATACGGTAATTGTACAGGATATTATAGATAGATCATCTTGAGTACCATTACCTACAGATGAGGTGACGATAGTTGGACATAGTATCGGCTATTTTTTAATTTGGCCATCCAGACTTCTGCGACTCATTACCACAGAGGTATGTATGTTATATCTTCTATTTTATTGTTTTATTAACGTTGTTTTATCATTTGAAAACTAATATATTTTTCTATTTATTTTTACAGGAATACTTTAAAGGTAAAGAAATATTTTATAGATAACAACAAAGACAAATGGATATGACATCATATACATATTCTAGTAGTCTTGACAGATTGTCAAGATATTAAAATTTGTTGGAAGATCATTATGAGCTTCCAATAGAAACTCATGTTTGTGGACGTTCAACAACTGTGGGGATTTTAAAAAATGATATTATGGAGCTTGTTACTGGAGATAAGTTGGGCATCAACATGGTGTAAATTTTTTCCATGTAAGCCTTAACACCTTTTCCCTGCATTATATTTATTAAAAATGTATACTTATGTCTATTTTTTATTAGGTATCTTTATAACATTTGTGAGAAGAATGAGCGGACAGATTTATATGGATTCATGGACCCGCATTTGATTTCCCCCGAAGCATGTGAATTGGATTAGGAATAATGAATGATTTATATTGCTGAAAGATTTGAACAGAATATAGTCACACAATGTTGGATGATGCCTTTTTGTGAGAGGTATAAAACACATCTCTCTCAAATAGTTCATTATATTTTAACATAAAAAACCACTAACCTTAAATTTTCTTTTATCAGTGATCATTGGATGTTAGTTTTTTTTTTGCCCAAGGGAGAAAACACTTTATTGGATATGCTCTGTCCATAGCAATGTGCGGGAAAGTTTTAAGAAAATGTTGGAAAAGTAAGGTTCAATTTCTCAATAATTTTATATATTATAATGAATTTTAAATTTATCCCATTCATATTATTTTCTAAGAGGGGATGGGTCTACTTTTTAAAAAAACACAAAGAAAATGAGTGCAAAGATCAAATATATAAATGTAAAGGTAAATATCGATTTATAATTTGTACTTTTTGATTTATTACATAAAAATAATATATTGAATTTACACTCATTAAAACATAATTGTCATGAACAACAAGGCATCATCGAATGTGGATATTATATATTAATATTTATATATAAAATAATAACAACTGGAAAAATTGTGAAATATGACCTGGTAATATTTCCTTTTAAACTTTTCCATAATATTTCATTTGATTTATTCGTTATAAATGTTAACTAATATCCTTTTAATTTGTATCTATTTGATGACCCTCAACCCTATAGTGCTCAATATGTTAAACACTTACAAGTGGAATTGTCAAATTATTTTACAGGTTTGATTGAAATTTAGTTGTTTGAAGTGTAAAATTTAATTTTGAATATTGTCATTGTAATTGTGTATTTGGTAGTCGTTTAGGTTGGATTTAGTTTTTTTAAGTTTACATTGTAAGTTTTGAATTTTATATATGTGAATGTTTAATTTTGCTCTACTTCTTGTTTTGGTCTACTTATGATGGTTTTTATGGTATGGATTCTGGTATGGGGGGAGGGGTTCCAAAGGTGTGGGGGGGTGTCCAGTGGGGTGTAGGGGGTATCCAGGGGTGTGGGAGGGTTTTCCGGTGGGGTGGGGATGTGTCCTGGGTGTCCATGAGAGTGGGGGGTAGTCCAGGGGGGTGGGAGTGTTTCCATGAGGGTGGGAGGGCTGTCCAGGGGAGTGGGGGGTTTTCCAGGGGGTGTCCAGGGGTGTGGAGGTGTCCTATGGGGTGAGGAGGGTTTCTAGGGGTGTGGGGTGTCCTGTGGAGTGAGGGGGGGTTTCCAGGGGTGTGGGATGGTTGTCCAGTGGGGTGGGGGTGTCCAGGGTGTCCATGGGGATGGGGGTAGTCCAGGGGGGGTGAGACTATTTCTAGGAGGGTGGGAGGGATGTCTAGGGGAGTGGGGGGCTGTCCAGGGGGTGTCTAGGGGTGTGGGGGTGTCTTGTGGGGTGAGGGGGGCTGTCCAGGGGTGTGGGAGTGGTGTCCAGGGGGTGGGGGTGTCCAGGAGGGTGGGGGTTGTCCAGGGGTGTGGGGGGATGTCCAGGAGGTGGGGGTAGTCCAGGGGTGTGGGGGTGTCCAAGGGTGTGGTGGGGGCTGTCCAGTGGGGTGGGTGGGTGGGGGGTTCTAGTCTGTTTTTGGTCATGTTTTGGTCTGTTTTTGGTCTGGGGGTGTCCAGTGGGGTGGGGGTGTCCAGGGGTGTGGGGGGTGTTGTCCAGTGGGGTGGGGGTGGGAGGGTGTCCAGGAGGGTGGGAGGGATGTCTAGGTGAGTGGGGGATGTCCAGGGGGTTTCCAGGGGTGTGGGGGTGTTCAGTGGGGTGGGGTGGGGGTGGGGGGTTCTAAGGGTGTAGGAGGGCTGTCCAGGGGTGTAGGAGTGATGTCCAGGGGTGGGGGTGTCCAGGTGGGTGGGGGTTGTCCAGGGGTGTGGGGGATGTCTAGGGGGAGGGGGCAGTCCAGGGGTGTGGGGGTGTCTAGGGGTGTGGTGGGGGTTGTCTAGTGGGGTTGGGGTTCTAGGGGTGTGGGAGGGATGTCTAGGGGTGTGGGAGTGCTGTCCAGGGGGTGGGGTGCCTAAGAGGGTGGGGGGTTGTCCAGGGGTGTGGGGGGTTGTCCAGGGGGTGGGGGTAGTCCAGGGGTGTATGGGGTGTCCAGGGGTGTGGTGGGGACTATCCAGTGGGGTGGGGGTGGGGGGGGGGGTTCTGGTCTGGTTTTGGTCTAGGGGTGTCCAGTGGGGTGGGGGTGTCCAAGGGTGTGGTGGGGGCTATCTAGTGGGGTGGGAGGGTGTCTATGAGGGTGGGAGGGATGTACAGGCGAGTGGGGGTTGTCCAGGGGGTGTCTAGGGGTGTGGGGGTGTCTAGTGGGGTAGGGGGGGTCTAGGGGTGTGGGAGGGATATCCAGGGGTGTGGGAGTACTGTCCAGTGGGTGGGGGTCTGCAGGAGGGTGGGGGGGTTGTCCAGGGGTGTGGGGGGCTGCCCAGGGGGTGGGGGTAGTCCAGGGATGTGTGTGTGGGGAGGGGGGTGTCTAGGGGTGTGGTGGGGGCTATCCAGTGGGTGGGGGTGGGGGGTCTGGTATGGTTTTGGTTAGGTTTTGGTCTGTTTTTGGTCTGGGGGTGTCCATTGGGGGGGGGGTCCAGGGGTGTGGTGGGGGTTGTCTAGTGGGGTGGGGGTGGGAGGGTGTCCAGGAGGGTGGGAGGGATGTCCAGGCGAGTGGGGGATGTACAGGGGGTGTCCAGGGGTGTGGGGGTTTCTAGTGGGGTGGGGGTTCTAGGGGTGTGGGAGGGTTGTCTAGGGGTGTGGGAGTGTTGTCCAGGGGTGGGGGTGTCGAGGAGGGTGGGGGTTTTCCAGGGGTGTGGGGGGTTGTCCAGGGGGTGGGGGTAGTCCAGGGGTGTGGGGGAATGTCTAGGGGTGGGGTGGGAGGGTTGTCCAGTGGGGTGGGGGAGTTGTTCTAGGGGTGTGGGAGGGCTGTCCAAGGGTGTGGGAGTGTTGTCCGGGGGGTGGGGGTGTCCAGGAGGGTGGGGGTTATCCAGGGGTGTGGGGGGATGTCTAGGGGTGGGGGGGCAGTCCAGGGGTGTGGGGGTGTCCAGGGGTGTGGTGGGGGCTGTCCAGTGGGGTGGGGGGGTTCTGGTCTGGTTTTGGTTGGGTTTTGGTCTGTTTTTGGTATGGGGGTGTCCAGTAGGGTGGGTGGTGTTCAAGGGTGTGGTGGGGGCTGTACAGTGGGTGGGAGGGTGTCCAGGACGATGGGAGGGATGTCCAGGCAAGTGGGGGGATGTCCAGGGGGTGTCCAGGGGTGTGTGGGGGGTGTCTAGTGGGGTGGGGTGTGGGGGGGGGGTTCTAGGGGTGTGGGAGGGATGTACAGGGGTGTGAGAGTGTTGTCCAGGGGATGGGGGTGTCCAAGAGGGTGGGGGTTTTCCAGGGGTGTGGGGGGCTATCTAGGGGGTGGGGGCAGTCCAGGGGTGTGGTGGGGGTTGTCCAGTGGGGTGGGGGGGTTCTAGTCTGGTTTTGGTCAGTTTTTGGTCTATTTTTGGTCTGGGGGTGTCCAGTGAGGTGGGGGGGTGTCCAGGGTTGTGGTGGGGGCTGTCTAGTGAGGTGGGAGGGTGGGAGGGTGTCTAGAAGGGTGGAAGGGATGTCCAGGCGAGTGGGGGGATGTCCAGGGGGTGTCCAGGGGTGTGGGGGGTGTCCAGTGGGGTGGGGGGGTCTAGGGGTGTGGGAGGGCTATCCAGGGGAGTGTTGTCCAGGGGGTGGGGGTGTCTAGGAGGGTGGGGGGTTCTAGAGGTGTGGGAGGGCTGTCTAGGGGTGTGGGAGTGCTGTCCAGGGGGTGGGGTGTCCAAGAGGGTGGGGTGTCCAAGGGCGTGGGGGGCTGTCCAGGGGTGGGGACAGTCTAGGGGTGTGGGGGTGTTTAGGGGTGTGGTGGGGGTTGTCTGGTGGGATGGGTGGGTGGGGGGTTCTAGGGGTGTGGGAGGGCTGTCCAGGGGTGTGGGAGTGTTGTCCAGGGGGTGGGGGTGTCCAGGAGGGTGGGGGTTGTCCAAGGGTGTGGGGGGCTGTCCAGGGGGTGGGGGCAGTCCAGGGGTGTGGGGGGGGGGGGTACAGGGGTGTGGTGGGTGTTGTTCAGTGGGGTGGGGGGTTCTGGTCTGGTTTTGGTCATGTTTTGGTCTGTTTTTGGTTTGGGGGTGTCTAGTGGGGTGGGGGTGTCCAGGGGTGTGGTGGGGGCTATCCAGTGGGGTGGGAGGGTGTCCAGGAGGGTGGGAGGGATGTCCAGGCGAGTGGGGTGATGTCCAGGGGGTGTCCAGGGGTGTGTGTGAGGGGGGGGGGGGGGTCTAGTGGGTTGGGGGTGTGGGAGGGTTGTCCAGGGGTATGGGATTACTGTCTAGGGGTGGGGGTGTCTAGGAGGGTGGGGGTTGTCCAGGGGTGTGGGGGCTGTCCAGGGGGTGTGGGGGGGGGGGGGGTTCTGGTCTGGTTTTGGTCGGGTTTTGATCTGGGGGTGTTCAGTGAGGTGGGGGTGTCCAGGGGTGTGGTGGGGGTTGTCCAATGGGGTGGGAGGGTGAGAGGGTGTCCAGGAGGGTGGGAGGGATGTCCAGGCGAGTGGGGGGATGTCCAGGGGGTGTCCAGGGGTGTGGGGGGGTGTCCAATGGGGTGGGGGGTTCTAGGGTTGTGGGCGGGCTGTCCAGGGGAGTTTTGTCTAGGGGGTGTCCAGGAGGGTGGGGGGTTTCTAGGGGTGTGGGAGGGTTGTCCAGGGGTGTGGGAGTGCTATCCAAGGGGTGGGGTTTCCAGGAGGGTGGGGGTTGTCCAGGGGTGGGGGGATGTTTAGGGGTGGGGGGGGTCTGGTCGGGTTTTGGTCTGGGGGTGTCCTAGGGTGTGGTGGGGGCTATACAGTGGGGTGGGGGGGTTCTTGTCTGTTTTTGGTCTATTTTTGGTCTGTTTTTGGTAAGTTTTTGGTCCGTTTTAGGTCTTTTGGCAGGGCATAGCAGTGGTTGATCGGTTTTATTTTAAAAAAATTGTTTTTTACGTCGGTTATTTTATAAACGATGTAAAAAATTCATTGGGACTAGTTTTAACATTGGTTATTTGAAAACCGATGTAATAAATGCATGGGAAATGGTTTATACGTCGGTTATGAAATAACCGATGTAATAAATGGAAATGAATAGTTTTTTATGTCGGTTATAAAATAAACGACGTAGTATATATGTTTTCACGTCGGTTATTATTTAACCGACGTTGGAAACCACTTGGCAGACAGGTTTATCACGTCGGTTATGAAAATAACCGACGTTATAAATGATTCAGAAGAGTGATTTATGACGTCGGTTATATAATAACCGACATGAAAGAGTATATATCACGTCGATTATTAAATAACCGATGTAATAAACCACGACTCCTAAGTGTTTTCCACGTCGGGTTTTTATCAACCGACGTGAAAAATGCTTCGGATTCGTGTTTTTTACCTCGGTTGTAAAACAACCGATGTAAAAAAATGTTTATAACGTCTCATGTAATAACGTCGGCCAAAAGACAACGTAAAAAATAAAAAATAACTACCATAAAAATGTTTTCTGCACTAGTGCTTGAAAGGTGGATTATCAAAAATCAATAAAAAATGAAGGCCTTCGGGCCATTGGAGGTTATGAAGGGTTTCAGGAAACTTCAAGGCATAAACTAAAATGAAACCTTCTCACCAGTAACGATGCGGAAATCCATCAGAATATTACTTACAATAATATCATTCTATGATTATGAAATTTGTAAAATTTATGTTAAAATTGATTTTCTAAATGGAAAGTTGGTTAAAGATGTCTATATGAATAAACCCAAATGGTTTATTAAGTCAAATAATACTAATAAAGTATGTAATCTATGAAGATCCATTTATGGGTTGACGTAGAAATCATGATCATGGAATGTTCATTTTGATGAGGCAATAAGATAATTTAGTTTTATCAAGAATGAAAACGAGCCATGTGTCTATAAGAAGGTTATTTATAATTCCATCGTTTTCATTGTATTATATAATGATGACATATTAATTAGGGGAAATGAAATATAATCCTTATAGTCAGTTAAGGCTTGGTTAAATGAGCATTTCTCCATGAAAGACTAACGTGAAGCACAACCACAAAACATGGTTTTATTAGCGCTAAAAAAGTATTTATTAGTGTTAAAAAACTCTAATAATCGAGGTGTTATTAAAAGGGGGTCCCTTTTATCAGTGCTAAAAAATCGTTGATAAAGACCCCTTTTATCAATGCTAAAAAAAGCACTGATAAAGGTTGTTATTTTTTTTAAAATATCCCGCCTTATTATTAGCACTTGACCCCCCTTTTATCAGCACTAACCTCCCCCACCCCCCTTTATCAGCGCTAGGCACCTGCTCACCCCCGCCCGCGCGCCATTGCCTTTGCTGGGTTTTGAACCCAAGACCTCATCCTCATGCGCTCACGACTCTGTCACTCACCTATATTGTTTTGTCTTTCATTTTATGATATATCTATATATTTATATATATTTTGTTCCATTTTTTTATCCATATATATATTTATTTAAATACACATAAAATTTGTTTTGTGTGTGTGTGTTTATAAATACATAAATACATATTTATATATATGTGTGTGTATCTATAAATATAATTATACATATTTATATTTATTCACATATATTATTTATTAATATTTACATACATATATTCGACTATGTAGATAAACATATATATGTTTTTCAACACACACACAAATATATTTATATATATATATAAACATTATATATACATTAATTGTATATGTATATGTATATAAATATTCATACATTGGTATTTTAAATGAAATGAGTATTATTTTTTATTTAGATAAGGTTAATATATTAATAAATGTATTTTATATGCAAATATTTTTAATTATTTATTTATAAAATTAAATTTTTATGCGTGAATATATAAAAAATATGTATATATTGTTATATATTTGATTATAAATAACAACACACTGTGAAGAATGATAAAATTTCAAAATCATAATATCAATATGAAATAAGACCAAAAAATAAATTCAGTCTTTACAAAAAAAAGTAATAAGTCCCTCTTAAAGGAGGCTGAAAATCCATCAAATGTTAAAAAATTAGAGTACTCCGATAAAAAACTCAGTTTTAGAGGTCTTCTGGGCCTTTTTTGGTCTCGAAAAATATGCAGTTATTTCATCATAACAAGTCATTTATAGCTAATTTATTGGGCATTGGATATATGAGAACTAGGGAACCCTTTTCAGGTATTTTAAATTTCACTATATAAGAAGAGGATAATCTCCTTTCCATGTACTATTCATCTATTCATAATTGAGAAGTTCTCTCTCCTACACCCAAGAGAGAGAAAGTTCTCGTCTGAGCATTCGATCTTCAATCGCTGTCGCTGATTGGAGGAATGAGATCCTAATGATCATCGTGTTGGCGAAGGATTCGTCAGAGCTCTGTGCTAGCACCCAGAATTCAACAAACGATATTCACAAGGACTCTTTAAGCGTGTGTGGATGATCTATAGGGGTTCGGTCTTAAATCCTTCATGCAATGATCGATGATGATGAGCTGCAATCGAACGCGCCACCGATCGATTTATATGGGGTATTCATTCATGTTAATTTTCAATCTTAATTAATTTACACGAGATCCTCGAAATTTAACCAAGAATCATATCACCGGAGACAACAAAGTTTCATTGCTCTAGAAATGATTTTTTTTAAATCTTTGACCAATCAGCATCTGCTACTCACCTTGATATCTACAATTGGTATCAAAGAAAATCACGTGAATTTTCCGAGCCAAGAAAATTAATTTCCCTTAAATTAATTAGATGACATCATTTCAGTTACAATGGAAAAGACTATACATTGATCCAATTTCAGATGACCAAGTTACGACCATCCAAAATTTTAATTCAGATCGACCCTCAGAAATAAAATTGGAAAAACATATATTTTTATATTTTAATTTTTATCAGAGTCAATTTGCGGTGGCAATTTCAAGTGCTCGAAGAATCTTCTGTAATTCTATCCAGGTACCATTCAGAATCAAGTGGGTGATACTATTCAAGTTGGAAGAATATTTTTCATGGGTGGTTGTCCACCTACATGCCAAAACCAAAATAGTAAAGACTATTTAAAATTAGGCTTTTGAAATTTGAATACAAAACAAAATAAAGAGGAAGAAAAATAAAAAAGGTCTTTGATAGGGGAGGGGGTGATGTGATCATGGATAAAATTTATATAAAATAATATTTTATAAAAAAAGGAAAATTCGAGGGGCAGCTTCCCAAGGAAGCTGCATGCACTATGGACCCCTTCTCGGCCGGTGTCGCCTTCTCGTCCGACCGACCCTGAGCCACCACCGCACTATTCACCAGCAGCTAACACCCCTTCCTCTGGTTTCCATGGCTGACCACTGTCCACCCCCTTCCTGCTACGACTACTCTTAGTTGACCACTCTCGGTCATCGCCAACTCACAAACCTCCACCCCTCTCGAGTGAAGGTCACACCACTGTAGCCTCTCCAGTCGCTGGTACTCGGGCGACCCCTCGCGAACACCGCCTCTATGGAAAGCACTATCAGCGTCAGGCTCCTTCACCCCAGCCACTGTCACAACCCGTCCCCTGGGGGCCATGCTGTGACTACCCTAAGCCCATCTTCCATAGGTCAGGGGTTGGCGACTAGCACCAGAAATACATATCTCTAAAAAAAATGGGAAGACATTGCCTTTAAACCTGCAAACACAGAGACCAGATACACAACAAGAGCGAAACGCGTAATATAACTGCTGAAAGTAAAAGTGTGAATTGAAGAAAAATGGGCCAGTATACAAACCCAACTAAAAGAAAGTACAAAAAAAGGAAAAACTTCTCTTGAGGTCATTCGCCAAGGATCCTACCTGAAGGGTAGATACAGCTCATCACTACAGCTCTCCGCACTAACCAGTTACCTCTGTGCACCTTCTAGTCCTGACTCCCAAATCTCGGTCAAAGTTGTCCATCATCTGCACAAGAAACAACAAGGTGTGGGCGAAGCCCGTGCAGGGGTGAGTATAACAATACCTAGTAGGGACCCCAAGACCCCTGAAGGTTTCCTAGAATTACACAAAAAGGAAAAACCACAAAGCACAATCTCAATCACGAAGCACAAAGTAAAAGATAACTCACACCAGGTATATAACTTAAAGAACAGGAATAATGATGATTAGTTGTAAAGATAAATCATCTTATTCCATTGATAAGTTCCATTGTTGAACCATGAAGAATCCATTCTATTGCCGATCCACACATGGTTGTAAGTCACCGATCCACACAGGGTCGTAAGTCGTCGATCCACACAGGGTCGTAAGTAGTCGATCCACACAGGGTTGTAAGTCGTCAATCCACACAGGGTCCTAAGTCGTTGATCCACGATGGGATGCTCTAAGTTTGGTCCTCATCAGGTCGCGCTACTACTGATCCACACAGGGTCACTATGATGTCGATCCACACAGGGTCTCTCTTCACCTGACAGCTAGCCACAGGATTCCCGCACTTGGTGCGCTTGAGTTTCGTAGATTCTGCTCCTTAAGCCATCAGTCATACCTCGATTTCCATGAAGTCCCATGAAGAAGTAACCCAAAGAACCGCTAAGTCATAAGGGTTCTAACGCAACAGACGACGTGTCAATCGGACGCTCGATCTGTAAGTTATAGGCATTTTAGTACCGAGGGTCCGGTTGGATTCAATTTCGATCCAACCCAGATGTATACCAACTTTCTCCAAAACTCATGTAGAGTATCTCAAAGGCCCGCCTCGTCCTAAGGGTTCCAACACCATAGACGGTTGATGTGGCTCTATTTTTACATAGTTTTGCCACATCTTTTTACTTAATTTTTAATGATTTAATTAATTATTTAACCACTTTATACTAAATAATTGTACTTTTATATTTTTATAGTTAAATTTGTTAATTAATCAATTTATATAATTAATTATGTATTTTTAGTCATCAAAATAATAATTTTAATCTTACTAAACTAATCTACTTTAATTATATCTTATTTAGTTTGGTTAATTTAAATCTGCTTGACTTTTTAATAAGTTAATATCTATTTTAAACAATTATTTAATCAACGTAAATCTATTTAATTAAGTTAAGTCTTTATTTTAATATTTTATCTTTTAATTTAGTTCGTTAAAATATTTTAACTTTATTAATTAATATGTTTAGTCATCCTGCTAATCATTTAAGTAAATAATTTTAGTTTTAAATTAAGTTAAATAGTTCGCTTTTAATTTTATGTGTTCAAATAGTTATTTAATTAATTAATTAAGAGTTTTTAAACATTAATTATATTATTTTATGTATGCAGTTTGATTATTAATTCATTTTCTATTAATTTTAGTCTACCAGTGAGGAAGACAAGAGCTAGCGGTGACTTATTTGGGTCATCGTTGCTAATCTTTATTATTCACTGCTACTTTGTAATTAACTTGTTTAGTTATTTTAATTTAAGTCTTTTATTAATTTAGTTTAACAATTATTCAGTTTATAATTTAAGTGTTGTCAATTAATAATTTTAATGTTTTAAAGGTTAATAAAAATTTTGTCTTAATTAATGGTGTTTAGCATTATTTTAATTAATTATTTTTAGTCTTTTTATTTAGTTTACTTAAGTTTTAATTTTATGTTTAGTTTATGTGTTGTTAATTTTTAAAAGGTCACCGTTAGTTATTTATTTTAGTCCTAACGGTGACCCTTTTATTTTGGAGTAAGGGTTGAGATTTATTTTTGTGTATCGGAAGCCTTAGTTTATTTCCTAACAGTGACCTTTTTGTTTTATTTTCTAATAGTAACATGTTCTATGTAATGGTACCGGTGACTTTTTATGTTTCACATGATAATTTCAACCTAATATAAAAGGACCTAGCCAAGACGTTCTTGCTTTACTGGGTAGGGTTTCCTTGTTGCCGCCTTGAACCATACACCCATCGTCGCTGCGGATGTTGCCCTGGCCGTCGTCGAAGATCGGATAGCACCGTTGTTGGTCGTCACGCCGTCAGAAGGAGATCTCGAGTTGTCGTCGCTGTTCCGCCTCCTGCTCCTGATCCGAACCAGGAGATCTTAAGCCACCACTTGAGTAGAACCGCTTCACTGCTGAAGGAGCTGAAGCCGCTCCTGTCCGTCGCTGCTGGATGCCGAGCCGAGATGCTACCTAGAAGGAGTCCGCCGATCGATGCTGGGGGAGAAGCCGAACCCTGCCCCCCTTTGCGCAGCGGGGTTTGGGGAAGAAGGCCAAATAAAAAGAAAAAAAATTACTTAATACAAATTAAACAAATAAAAATAGTATAACATAAAATAAATAATTTAAACAATAAAAACTTAGAACTTTATAAATAAATAACTAAAAAACTACTAATAGATAAATAATAACAATATTAAAATTAGTCAAATAAAATATATGATAACTAAAATATTAAAGTTAAAATTATTAACAAGACTAATTTAAATAAATTAGTTACTTTAATGAATATAGTAAATTATAAATTTACTCATTAATAAATAAAATAATTATAAAATATAATAACTTTATATTAATTTTTGTAAATTTTAATAATTAATTTCCAAAAGAAACTAAACTCTAATAGTCTAATAATTACTAAACTTTTAATTTAATATATTTAATAATTAATCACTCTCATTAATTATATGAATAATAACATGTAACAAATTTAATTTAAATAAGTTAGTTAACGAATACAATATAAACTAATAGTTATTAATTCAAATTTTATAACATCTTAGCTTTCACTTTTGAAACTTTTATTGTTTTAAATAGTTAAAATTTAATCGATGATTCATTCATTTTTTTGTTTTAACTTTTTAGGTTCATTAAAGAGTCAAAATCACGTCCATGTGCTTCCAACTAACTCATCCGGAGTTAGTTATGTGAGAAAAACTAGCGCGATGTGCCTGTCGCGAAAAAACACACGTTGTGCGGTGCATTTGTGAAGAACTTTTGAAGTCGGTAAAAAAATGTTTGGTGAAAAGCAGTAGAAGACAACATGATACTTAAAGAAAATCCAACAAAATATTAGAGGAGGAATCTCATTCTGATTCCATGCCACACAATTCGAGAGCAAAACTCCCCGGAGACACTAAGAGCAGTACCGGTGATTGGAGTTGCAGGAGCGAAGCAGCAGTACGCGATCTTCATCTTCAGAGGAAGGGTCTCCCTCTTCCTCTGTTTTTATATGTTTTACATTGTACTTGCTACTGATATATTGACAATGATATTATTTTAATTTCATTTGCTCGAGAATTTTGAGTTTTATTGGTTAATAATTTTATCTCCTTTAATTAATTTCTTCAATCAGAATTTGATTCTTTCGGTGAGATTGAATCTGGTTCTTGAACTTAAAATTGAATTTACACCTTTAAGATCATAATTCTATATCAATGATCTTTTAGCGAGATCAATCATTGAGACAATTCATCAAACTTTCAAATTCTAAATCATCAGAACTCTCGGCGAGATAGTTTTCAGATGATAACCTTTTATCAAATTGTTGTATGTGGTTTTATTTGTGGCGAACTTAGAGAACTATATTACAGAGTGTTATTTCTTCTGGAGAGGAAGAATTAACAACTAATTTTTAAGGTGTGAATTTAATCAAATGAGGATCATTCATTAAATCTAGTAAGGTTCAAATCTCTCGAGCATACCTTTTTATCTACCCTCAGCACTCCTGGTTCCTTCTATAGTTATTTTAGTTTACACTGTTTCATTTTTGTTGTATCATTTCCAGTATAGGTAATAGGGAATTTCCAAAACATGTTTCATACTACTTTATTAAAAAGAAATGAAAAAAAGTAAGAAGATGTTTTCCCCACTCACTACTACAAATATGGCTTTTATCAGCGCTAAAAATACAGCGATAGAAAAAGCGCTGATAATGCCGGCGAAGATAAAGGAGGGGGGTCCCCTTTATCAGCGCTCCAAAAAGCGCTGATAAAGACCCCTTTTATCAGCACTGATAAAAAAAATACTACCAATCTCGTGGGGGGGGGCTTTTTACAACGCTTGATCCCCCCTTTATCAGTGCTTTCCCGCACATCCAGCGCCCGCCCGCACCGCCTACACCCTTTATCAGGGCTAGCCCTTTAAATCACCCTTGCGCGAGCGCCCTTTCCTCCACCCGGATTTGATCTCAAGACCTCCCCCATGCGCACCTAAAGCCTTTGCCACTACCCTATATTGATTTGTTCTCTTATTCATGATATATCTATTTATATATATATATATTTCGTTATATTTATTCATACAGTAATATATATTTATATTAATATATATAGTTATATTAATATATATATAGTTATATTAATATATATAGTTATATTAATATATAGTAGTTATATAAATATTCATATATTGGTATTTTAAATAAAATGGATATTAGTTATTATTTAGATAAATCTAGTATATTTTATATGTAAATATGTTTAATTATTTATTTAAAAAATTTAATTTTTAGGTGTGAATATATAAAAAATATGTACATATAGTTATATATTTGATTATAAATAGCATTGAATTATAAAAAACGATAAAATTTCAAAGACAATATCAATATGAATGTAATACCTTGGAATAAATTCAGTCCCCACCAAAAAAATCCAATAATACCCCCTTAAACGAGGCTGAAAATCCACAAAATGTTAAAAAATCTGGGTACCCCGACTAAAAACTCAGTTTTGGAGGCCTTTTGGGCCTCTTTTGGCCCTGAAAAATGCTTGACCAGGGCTTCTCCTAATCATAGTGACGTAGAGCTCATCGCAGGCTTCAGTTTGATATGTGGTAGAGCTCAAACGGACACCCGGATCAAAAGTTATGGTCGTTTGAAGTTTGAGTTGCATTTTCAACATATTTTGGATCTTTTTTTAATTTTTTTAATTTTTTTATTCTTCAAATTGTTATTAAATGACTATTACTCGATAATAATTATCAAATTATTAATTAAAAATATTTTTTTAATTTTTTAAGAATCCATTTTCACTAAATATCTTATATATAAGTATATTAAGTGTAAATGTATATTTATACTTATCTAAAATATATTTAAAAGTTGTATATTATATCTATATCAATATAACCATATAACTATATTTATATATTAATATATTTTTTATTTTTTTTTGAAGTCGACCCTTTATCAGCGCTTTTTTTAAAAGCGCTGATAAAGGCCCCCCCTTTATTAGCGCTAAAAAAAGGGCTGATAAAGGGGGGGCTTTATCAGCGCTAAAAAAGCATTGATAAAGGGTTACTTTTATCAGCGTTTTTTTAGCGCTGATATAGGCACCCTTTATCAGCGTTTTTTTGAGCGCTGATAAAGCCCCCCCCCTTTATCAGTGCTTTTTCGTTAGCGCTGATAAAGGGGTGGCGCTAGCCTTGCCCAGTGTTGTGGTAGTGACTGCTGACAACAGTGGGGGTTTAAAATTCAAAAACCTTAGAATTCACTCACCTGCCTTCTCTGTGGATCGACCCTGCACCACTGTGCTAGTGTAGGTTAATAAATGTAATTTTGAGGGCCGTGACGACCTCTAGCTTGTTCAACGGTTCGTCAAACAGACGTCTAGTTTAGAATTTATGACTCTTTAAGCGAAACTGGGTCATAGTTTGGTCCGACCCGAACCTACCCGGTTGGAATGACCCAACCCGACCTAGTCTGGGTCGACCCGACCCAGTCTGGGTTGACTTGAACCAACCCAGCCCACTGGGCCCGCCCCGAACCGGCTGGGCCGTGAGACAGGCCCGACCCACCGGGTCGCCGGACCAGCCCGACCCGCTGGCTGGGCGCGGCCCGCCAGCTGGTGCGGGGTTCACTTCCCCCTTCCCCCCCGAACAGACTCAGTTCGTTCGGGTGTTCAACCGGCGGCACCAGGTTGGCGTCTCCCCTCTAACTAACTGGTTCGGTGGACTAGTCTAGGGCGGGACCCGGGGACGCGGGTTTGTCATCGCTGCGACACCTCCTTTGCGGCCAGAGCCACAACGCTTCCTCTGCGGTGCACCGTCCGCCTTCAACACAACCGACGATGGCCAACCACCCTCTGTCCGCTGCGGTGCCTGTGGGCACCACTACCCTCTCACCGCCGTTGGTCACTGGCGCCACTACGCCGACGGTGCTTTCGCAGGCCACCGATGAAGTTTCAGTGGTTCGTTTTCCTTCCCGTTTGCACCTACGGGCCTCCCAGAATTCCACCTTTACTACATGACCCTTGGTTTCTTCTTGCCGCTGTATTGCTCAGTCGCCCATGAAGAACTCATCAAAACCGATATCAGTGGAGGGTATGGGTCTTGTTTGGATTGGCGCATGCCCTCCATGTTAGCGTTATATCATGGGAAGAAAATCAAAACAACACCAAGATAAAGTTTTAACCTAAATCAAAACCCAGCAAGAACCTCCTATAGATTCAAGTGAATCACAGATCAACCTGTTAGTCGATTGATCCGTGTTCGTTATATTATACAAGAACGAGGTACGATGAATCTTCAAACACTTGAAAATATTAATTTCCCTACATTGAACACGTTGGATTCACTGATGATGAAGGAGGAGAATCCGTTGTTCGAAGATGTTCATCGGCGTTTGTCGATCTCCAGATCGAATCCTCAACGACGTCTTCAAATTTATGTTCTTCATTGGAGGAATATGTCGTCAGCGGTATGTCGAAGTTTTCTCCCCACGTTCCTCAAATCCATCCCAACGGATTTCTTAACTCTTAGAGTTAAAGGGTTTAACTTTTGGTTCATTAATGTGGTTCATAAATGAACCACAATTAATGAACCAATTAAATTACCCAAGCAAAGCGGTTACTCAACCAAGTGTAATAGGTCACTTAATGACCTACATTAAATAACCAACCAAATCTACGGTCCCACCACCGTTACTCAACAGTTGCAAAAATAATAAAATAACTTCTTTAGTTATTTTATTATTTTTTTCCGAAAGTCTAAAAAATAACTTTTCTGTCCGACTTTTTCTGAACAAAGTTAAGCTTTACCTAAGCAAATCCCGATGCTGCTAGTTCAACGGTGCTCTTAGATTTCAATTCTGAGCATCGGTTCAAAAGTTAGAAAATCTTGTCTGCACGTTTACTGAACGTACCTTAAAAAAAGTTCAAAATTCTATTCCGGGATCTCCGGGTCTCAGAATCATGTGCCGTCAATTTCCACAGTCTCGTAATAATTCCATATAATTAAAAAAAAATTATACAAAAATTCTAGGTCTTTACATTCTCCCCACCTTAGGGATTTACGTCCCTAAAATCCCTAACAAAGGCTATGAAAACAAATGGGGGTACTAAGCACGAATTTGAGCCTCCCACTCCCATGTGCTCTCCTGGAGGTTCTCGTGCTGCCACCAAACACGCACTAGAGGAATCAACCGTCCATGAAGGACCTGGTCCTGTCGATCCTCTATCTCCACTGGGAACTCCACAAACTTCGCCCCATCGTTAATGTGCAGCTCGCCCCAGTCGATGACGTGCGATGGATCATGCACATATCTCTTATGCTGTGACACGTGAAAAATGTTGTGTACCCTTTGCATATGAGGAGGAAGATCTAGGCGGTATGCCACCTTTCCAACTTTGTTGAGAATCTGAAAAGGTCCATTGAACCTTGAAGATAGCCTGTCGCCCCGGCCAAATCTCTGTAAACCTCATCGAGGTGAGACCCGTAGGAAGACATGGCCCCCCTCCTAGAACCCCAAGGGTCTCCATCTCCTATCGGAATATGACTTATTCCTGCTCTGTGCAGTCTTCATCTGCTCCTGGATGATCTGCACCTTCTCAGTGGTAGCCCGTACCAACTCTGGACCCATAAGTGCTGACTCCCCTGGGTCTGTCCAACATAGAGGTGATCTGCATGGTCGCCTGTATAAGGCCTAAAACGGTTTCATGCCGATGGTGGAGTGATAACTGTTGTTTTATGCAAACTCCACAAATGGAAAGTGATTCTCCCAACTACGACCAAAATCAAGGATGCAAGCATGAAGCTTGCCCTCAAGCGTCTGTATGGTTCGCTTTGTCTGACCATCTGTCTGAGGATGAAAGGTGGCGCTCAAACATAGCTGATTCCCAAACGCCTCTTACAATCCATTCCACAACCCGGATGTAAAATGAGTGTCATGATCTGAGATGATCGTCGATGGAACCCCGTGAATCCATACTATCTCCTGTATGTAGAGGCATCCGAAGCTCTCTATTAATCCCTACTATCGGATGGGTAGGAAGTGAGATGACTTGGTGAGTCGGTCAACGATCACCCAGATGGAATCGTAACCCCTGGACATATGTGGTAGCCCTGTCACGAAGTCCATAGAGATGCCATACCACTTCCATTCCGACACCTCAAGTGGTTGTGCTAAGCCTACTGGAACCTGATGTTCAGCCTTCACTTGATGACAAGTGAGGCATCGTAAAACGAATTATGCCGCAGCTTTATTCATCCCTAACCACCAGTACTGATGCCGAAGGTCCTGGTACATCTTCACCACACTAGGATGTACTGCCAAAAGGGATGTGTGGAACTCCCTCAACACCTCCTCTCGTAGTGTCACTGGTACCATGGTGTGTCTTCTGAAAAGGATAATGTGCTACCCACCTTCATAAAATCCTTCAGGAGCCTGTCCTGAGGATATCTGAGCACGTCGGGTCCCGCAGTCAATGTCCCCAAGCTGTGCCTCCATGACTCGCTAAAGGAGTAGAGGAGTGACTATCATAGACTGGAGGTAAGCTACTCCATCACTATCCATGAAGGATAACTACAACGTGGCTAGCTGCTCTGCTGCCTCGCTCAGCAACTGTAAACCAAACCTCCTATTGAGTGCATTTGCCACCATGTTCCCCTTTCTAAGAGTGTAGAGTATCTAGAAGTCATAGTCCTGGATGAACTCCAGCCATCGCTGCTGTCTCAGATTTAGGTCCTTCTGTGAGAATATATACCTGAGACTCTTGTGATCAGAGTAGACAGTAAACTGTTCACCCATCAAGTAGTGTCACCACATCTTCAAGGAAAAGACCACTGCTGCTAACTTTAGTGTAAAGAACCGTAAAATTCAAGGGAAATTTTTTTTCTTAATTTTCTTTGGGATTTTACAAGAACATAGTTTCTAACGACACCTAATTCCGAGGCCCGGTGTTCCCAGAATCAATTTCTGAAGTTTAGCTCGGGTACGTTCAGTGAACGAACGAGCGGGTTTTCCTAACTTTTGAACCGGTGATCGGAATCGAAATCCAAGGACATTGATGAAACCGCATCGCCGGTAATTGCTTAGGAACACTTTTTCTACAGTTGCGTTTGCTTGGGTGTGGTTATTAAAAATAGTGGGTTAAGTAATGAATAAAATAAAACTTGTGCAACAAGTTTTATTTTTATTTAAGGTAGCTTAAACCTATGCTTGATGGTTGGAGTGGGACCCACTAATACCCTAACTCCTAGGTAGGATATTAGTGAGGTGGGACCCACATGAGCCCCACCACCTTTATTTCCTTTTCACCTCCCAAGAGTATTTAATTTGTGTAACACACCTGCACCCCACCTTTAATGAAAAGTCAACTCTCTTAATTAATTAACTGTTTAAGTTGTTCAATATAATTAATTCGAGGATTCAATTTTGAATTTCAAATTGAGATGTTGGCTTGTGTGTTAATTAAATAAGACAAGTCTTATTTCATTAAGGGGGTTCGTTGTGAGAGATGGATTGGAGAGGAATTGCTCAACCCTTGGAATCTGCTTCTTCCTCCTTGAAGAACGCGAAGAACGCACCGTCGTCGATGAAGAACGCCGGCCTCCGACGAAGGACGATGAAGAACGCCGAATCCTCGAAGATCGATGGTGCGACGTCAGGTACCGCAACGCCGACGATTCTCTTCTCCGCGACGCCAACGATTCTCTTCTCCATGATGCCGATGACGTTTACGGAACCTTGTTCCGCGACGCCGTCTTCCGCGATGATTAATTCCCGCGACAAAACCTTCGTTCAACAACACCTTGATGTAGGGGTTAATTGTTTTTCCCGTGAATTATTTCTTTTCCGTTCATCGGCTTTTATTTGGGCCGCCTTTTATCGTAATAACGGGAGGAGGTCGGACCGCACAAACACGACCGACCCTCCTCCCCCCCTTTGATGGTTGTACTTGATTGCGGTACGAGCAAGGGCGGCGCGGTGCAACGACACCGCGCGGAAACAATGAAGAATGGGTGAAGAAGTGCAGCACCGTCTCGCCGCGCCGTTGAAGCGATTCGAAGACTCCGCAGATTGTCTATTTGACGTGCGGATCGACGGGCGATGACGAAACGAGCCGCAGAGGCGATTTGATGATTCCGCAATAAAGTATGGGTCCCGAGATGACCCCAGGCGCATACGGGAGCAAGAACGGACCACCAGAGCGGCTCCGGTGGCCCGCGGACTTCACTAGCGGCGCGGGTCGCCGGCGCGGCGGCGGCGGCGGCGTCCCGGCGCGCCGCCAGGAGGGACCGCCGCAGCTGAAGCTGCGGCGGCAGGCGACCGGTCCTGCGGCCGCGCGAGACCTGGGGGAGACGCGGCGATCAGCGCCGCGTCGCTGGCTAAGCAAGGGGGGACCGCGTCCCCCCATGATCGGCCGCTGGCCGAGCCAGCGTGCCACCCGGCTGGGCCGGGCCACGCCCAGCCGGGTCGGACCCGGACCCGGGTCGGGCCGACCCCGGGGGGTGGGGGGGTAGGGCCGGGTCGGACCGGGCCCAGACCCCCCATTTTCAGACAACTTATGGTCTTTTGCCCATATCTTGGGCTACAGACCTCCGATCGATGCACCATCAGTTGTTATGTGATCATTGGATCGAGACAGTCATTTTGGTTTATTACACTCAAGGTTTTAGAGAACTTGGGGTATGTCCGGGTTGGTTCGAACACGAAACCAATCGGGCCCTCGGAGCAGAAACGCTCATAACTTGAGCTCCGGACGTCCGATTGACGTGTCGTCGATTTTGTTGGATTCCTATTAGTGAGACGGACCTTTTAGCTTACTCTGCTCGAGGTTTGGACGCAGTTGGAGTGTGGTCGGGTTGTTTTTGACTTAAAAACCAACCGGGCCCCTGGAACGAAAAAGCCAATAACTCTTAGACCGGACGTCCGATTGACGCGTCGTCTGTCGTGTTGAGTTCCCTTTGTCAAGACGGAAATTTGGGATACATCAACTCCGGACTACGTGTCAGTTGATGTATCTACCCCCTTGGCTCATGGAGCGGAACCTCCTGGAAAAGAGCATGTTGTGTGCGGGAACCCTAGAGCTGGCTGCGACTGCAACTGTGACGACTGCACTGAAATCCTATGTGGGTTCGGCAGCGATGAAGACCGTACTGAAATCCTCCGTGGGTTTGATGGCGATGAAGACTGCACTGAAATCCTATGTGGGTGTGGCAGCGATGAAGACCGTACTGAAATCCTCCGTGGGTTCGAAGACGATGAAGACTACACTGAAATCCTATGTGGGTTTGGCAGCGATGAAGACCGTACTGAAATCCTTCGTGGGTTCGACGGCGATGAAGACTGCACTGAAATCCTATGTGGGTTCGGCAGCGATGAAGACCGTACTGAAATCCTTCGTGGGTTCGACGACGATGAAGACTGCACTGAAATCCTATGTGGGTTCGGCAGCGATGAAGACCGTACTGAAATCCTCCGTGGGTTCGACGACAATGACTACTATTCTTGTATCCTATGTGGGTATGGTAGTATCTGACTCTATTCTTGTTATACTAAGTGGGTCTGGCAGAGTAGCTGGTCTGTATCCTATGTGGGTACAACAGCTTAGCTAGTTTAGTATCCTACGTGGGTCCCAACTTAGATGAATCGGTGGCTATATCTGATCATCTCTATCACCTTACGAAGAAGTATACCTGTGTGAGCTGAGTCTTGGATTTCAATCAATATCTTCGATATGATTGACTTGATTTCCTATGTGGATTGAGTTGTGTTATCTTGTGTGGATTGGGTTGTACTCCTATGTGGACGTGATCGAACTTGGGCTCGGATGTTGGAGTCGAACTGGATTGATGACTTAAGTATATGTATGGGCATATACCTAAGTAGTGTTGGTTGTTACTTCATGTTTTTATCTTTCCTTTGTGGATTATACTTTGTGGATTCTGGGAGACCTTCGGGGGTCTTAGGGTCCCTACTGAGTAGCGTATACTCACCCCTGCACGGGCTATGCCCGCACTACATTGTGTTGGATGCAGACGATGGACAACGCTGATTGTGGTTGAGGCTAGTGGAGCAGTCGGTACCTGGAGGTGGACCACTGGGCGGAACGTACACAGAGCGGACGGCTGGACCCGAGGTGTTGAGGTGGCTATCTGTACCCACCCTTCAGGTGGGACTTCCAGTGGATGGCTCAATGTTGCTGCTTTACTTTCAGTTGTTGTACTTTCTTTCCAGTTGTACTTTACTTTCAGTTTGGGTTCGTATTCTGGCCCATTTACTTTCTTCACTTACTTTTGTACCCAGTTTTACTCAGTGTTTACTTCTTCTAGCTTACTCTGTGGTGTTTGTTACTTTATAAAGGCAATGCCTTCCACTTTTTTCGGGATTTACACCTTGGTGCTAGTCGTCAGCCTCTGGCCTATGGGAGGCGGGCTTGGGGTAGTCACGACACGGGCCACGAGGACGGGTAGTGACAAATTGGTATCAAAGGGGTTCAGTTCTACCGTAAAACTCAGGACTCTGATCTTTCTTCTATGTGAAGCAATAGTGTTTAGGGTATTGAGTATGGTTATTAGTCCAGGGAGTCCAGTGTTGGTGTGGTAGTCGACGTATCCGTACACCAGGACCCTAACTTCTGATTTCCGACTCAATGCACGAAAACATTGATTTCATGTGTGTTTAAAAAGTTTTCTTTGTGATTACTTTGTGTCAGCTCACCAGGTATACTGTTTTGACCGTGGTGCACCTGTTTCTTTTCAGGATGGCCCCATGACGGCAGCCAGCTATGGTTCTGAGCTTTGTGTGAGACGACATCCCACAGAGCGACGAGGCCTCGGTGTAGGGCCCTTTGATAGTGGAGGCACCGGCGGTACCTCTACCTGTCGAGCCACCGATGCTACCATCCCCAGCTACTGAGAGTGCATGTCGCCTTAGTGCACTGCACGAGTTTCAGCGTCAGAGACCGCCCAGGTTCTGTGGGGAGACGAACCCTCAGGAAGTAGAGGATTGGTTGGAGGTGGTTGTTCGAGTTTTCAGGTTAGTGGGGACACCAGCGGACCTCATGGTGATCCTTGCAGCGAGCCTCCTACACGCGACAGCAGGCAGATGGTGGAGCTTGATGTTCCAGGTGCACGACGAGGCATCTCTCCTCTGGACGGACTTTGAGAGTCTCTTCCGCTCGTATTTCGTCCCAGCCACCCTCCATGCGGTGCGCATCTAGGAGCTTCTACAGCTGCGGTTGGGCAGCATGACGGTCACCTAGTACTCGACGATATTTACGGATCTCTCGTGCTATTCGACAGATATGGTACGAGACCCATTCTTCTGGGCTCAGACCTTCAATCAGGGACTGAGGCATGAGATCAGGGCATCGGTGATCTCCCTCAGCATTCCGACGCAGGCAGGAGTACTGGAGAGATCCCTTCTCATCGAGAGCTTTCTTGTTGAGCCAACACCAGTAGCGAGACCTACCGCAGGGAGGCATGTAGCAGAGTCGTCTGCAGCTGGCAGTCGACGGACATCACAGGGGTCTAGGAGAACTGGACCATCAGGAAGACGACCTTAGGACACTGGCTCAGAGGTGCGGGGAACCCGGTGCAGATCCAGCCTTCCGAGGAGCAGACAGTGCTACGCATGCGGCGGGCAGGGACACATGGCTCGTGACTACCCAACCCACCGTGCAGAGGAGCAGCAGACGGTTGAAAGGCCACCCAGGTAGAGGCAGAGGGTCGACCGTGGTGGTCTTCCGAGAGTAGGCGGACGAGGCAGGGGAGCTAGCTGAGAAGCAGGTGGTGGGCGACGCTTTGAGGCTTTACCACCACCACCACCAGAAGGTTCACCCCAACCAGAGGGAGCTGGCGGGCAGAGACAGGCTCAGCTTCAGGCAGCGGAGGCCCACGACCATGGTGCGCTAGAGATGATTCGAGGTACTATCTGTGTCTACTCCACCCTTGCTGTAGTTCTTATAGACATAGGAACAAGTCATTCCTTTATTTTTGCTGCCCTTTTTTGGAGCTCAGAGATTCCGACAGAGCCGTTGGCTCGATCTTTACGGCTAGAGACTCCTACGGGAGCAGACTCGACGATTACGCACTGGTTCTGGCAGTGTGATATTAATCTAGGAGGTGAGAGCTTCGGCTGGGATCTTCTTGAAGCGACGTCGAGGCCTTACGACGTCATCTTGGGCATTAATTGGTTATCTACAGTCCATGCTCAGATTGACTGTATTAGGCGCAAGGTGTGGTGTGTACGCATCGATGGGAGCAGGTTTACCTTCACCGGCGAGAAGGGAGCCTTAGCAGCGCAGGATGGAATCACACAGAGGAGAGGAAAACCCATCACTCATTATTTGGATAGCCTCATCCTTGGATCAGTTGACGTGCGGAGTCCGAGTTTTCCTATAGTGGTGGATCAGTATGCGGACGTTTTCCCCGATGACGTCCCAGGACTACCTCCTCGCAGAGAGGTAGACTTCTATATTGACCTGTACCCTGGGACAGCCCCGATATCCACTCCAGCATATCGGATGGCTCCCGCTGAGCTTCGAGAGCTACGAGTATAGTTGGAGGACTTGCAGGGAAAGGGATTCATCTGACCCAGTGTTTCACCCTAGGCTTCCCCGATATTGTTCGCCAAGAAGGTGGACGGAAGCTTGTGACTATGTGTCGATTATCGTCGCCTAAACCAGGTGGCCGTGAGGAACAAGTATCCACTACTGAGGATTGACGACCTCTTCGATTAGATCAAGGGAGAACAGTGGTTCTCGAAGATAGACCTTAGATCAGGCTATCATCAGCTCAGAGTTCGGGACGAGGACGTGCAGAAGACGGCCTTCAGATGTCGGTATGGCCACTATGAGTTCTTGGTTATGCCTTTCGGCGTAACCAATGCTCCAGATGTGTTCATGAGTCTCATGAACAGGATATTTCAGCCATACCTCGATCGATTTGTCGTGGTCTTCATCAAAGACATTTTGATATACTCAACCACTGAGGAGGAGCACGCCTACCACTTGCGGGTTGTACTGGACACATTCCGAGAGCACCAGCTTTATGGAAAGCTCTCGAAGTGTCAGTTCTGGATATGTGAGGTCCACTTCTTGGGACACATCATCTCTGAGGCGGGAGTTGCGGTGGATCCTTCGAATATCGAGGCAGTGCTAGCTTGGGAGCCACCTAGGAGCGTGATGGAGGTGCGGAGTTTCTTGGGGCTAGCTGGGTACTACCGAATATTTGTGCCAGACTTTTCCAGAGTTGCATCACCACTCTCATCTTTGATGAAGAAGGGGAAACCCTTCATGTGGTCAGACAGATGTCAGCAGAGTCTCTAAGAGCTGAGACAGAGATTGACCAGCGTGCCTATCTTGAGGCTACCGGAGGAGGGAGTAGGGTACGTAGTCTACTGCGATGCATCAGGGACCAGACTCGGATGTGTCCTGATGTAGGAGCGAGCAGTGATCGCCTATGGATCACGTCAGTTGAGGCAGCATGAGCATAACTACGCTACCCATGACCTGGAGTTAGTAGTAGTGGTCTTCACTCTGAAGATGTGGTGACACTATCTGGTGGGCGATCACTTTACAGTCTACTCTGACCACCAGAGTCTCAGGTACATCTTCTCGCAGAAGGACCTGAATCTGAGACAGCGGCGATGACTCGAGTTCCTCCAGGACTATGACTTTGAGATAGTCTATACTCCTAGAAAGGAGAACGTAGTAGTTGATGCTATCAGCAGGAGGACGAGCATCCAGGTACTCGGGGAGGCGACAGAGCAGCTAGACGCTTTGCAAATATCCTTCGTGGATAGAGATGGAGCAGCCTTTCTTCAGTCACTCACAGTCACTCCTCCACTACTGCAGCTGGTCAGAGAGGCACAGTGTGGGGACGCTGACTGTGAGACGTGGCGTGCGCAGATATCCTCAGGACAGACACCTGATGGATTCTCTGTGGGAGGAGATCACGTCATCCTTTTCAGAGGACGTACCATGGTACCCGTTTCTTTACAGGAGGAGGTGCTAAGAGAGTTTCACACTTCCCCTTTAGCGGTACATCCAGAAGTGGCGAAGATGTACCAGGATCTCAGATGACAGCACTGGTGGCTGGGTATGAAGAAGGCTATGGTAGAGTTCGTTTCTCGATGCCTCACTTGCCAGTAGGTAAAGGCGGAGCACCAGGTATCAGCAGGCTTGGTACAGCCCTTAGAGGTCCTGGAGTGGAAGTGGGACGGGATATCTATGGATTTTGTGATTGGACTTCCACGTACTTCCAGAGGTCACGAGTCCATTTGGGTGATTGTTGACTGACTCACCAAGTCGGCTCACTTCTTACCCATTAGAGAGCAGGGCTCAGTGGAGAGCTTGGGACGCCTCTACGTTCAGAAGATCATATGGCTTCATGGTGTGCCATCATTTATTGTCTCTGATCGAGATGCTCGCTTTACTTCCCATCTTTGGAAGGGGTTTCAGGAGGATTCGGGACGCATCTACGTCTAAGCACCGCCTTTCACCCTCAGACGGATGGTCAGACGGAGAGGACCATTCAAACTCTCAAGGACATGCTCTGTGCAGGTGTCCTTGACTTTGGTCCACTACCACAAAACAGGGCAAGGGAAGCGTTGCCCTTTATCAGTGCTAAACAGAAAGCACTGATAAAGGGGTATGCCTTTATCTGTGCTTTTTTTAGCGCTGATAAAGGTAGCTCTTTATCAGTGCTAAAAAAGCGCTGATAAATGATTTTTTTATCAGTGATTTTATTTTAGCGCTGATAAAACATAACTTTATCAGTGATTTTAACGAGCGCTGATAAATGTTCTGTCGGTTTTTATTTAATAACCCTAACAGGCCATCCTCGCTTGCACGCGGTCAAGCTCTCGCGAAAGCTGAACCAGGCCCCTCGCCGCGCGACCTCATCCTCCTTCTCCTCCTCCTCCTCATCCTCCTCCTTCCTCATCCTTCCTCCTCCTTGTCCTCCTCATCCTCCTCCTTCTCTACCGCCGCCGCCACCTCCGCCCCCGCTCCCGCTACCACAACCGCCACTGCCTCTGCCGCCTCCACCCTCACTGCCGCGACCGCCGCCGCCTCCGCCGCCGCCACCGCCTCCGCCTCTGCCACCGTCGCCGCCTCCACCCTCGCTACCACGACCACCGCCACCTTGTCCTCCTCCTCCTCGTGCTCTCAAGGTGGGATGTGAGTTCCAAGGATGGTATTCCCTTGGTATATTATTTATATATTGCGTGTGTGAGGACCAAATAGTGAATATAGATGTGAGATACGAATGATACCATATCTTGAGCCTAATTCCAGTAAGGATTTCCATAATAGATAGTGTGGTCTTAATGTGATTATGATTATGTCTAGGGATGTGATTCATAATTAGTGATGAGTGTCGAGGATGATGCATGTTGGTCAACTTGTTTTAGAAATTGTTTATCTTCATCTGTGCCTTGTACTTGCACCCATGAATTTGAAGGTGAGTATGCATACACGATAGTTGACCTTCTTAGAGAAGAGTTTCTGGAAGAGTATAAGAGACGTGAATCAATGAAGATCATTAGAGTGTTGGAGAAAATGTGGTTGCTACAAACAATGTGGCAATCGGCTTATGCAACGCGGCCTAAGTTACAACTTGCAGGTATTATACTTTATTTTTTTCTGTAGGGTTTCAGTGTAAATTCATTTTGGAATGATCATTTCTATTCATTGTCTTTTAGGTTTTTTTGACAGCCGAGGGGAAAGGGTGGGGTCTGCAGACATTAGAGGATATGTCGAAGGGTGACTCTATGGGAAATTAAATCTTATATTTTTGCAACATTTCCATAGTATCTAACATCTAACCATCGGGGTTCAGGGAGCTTGAAGGTAAAATAGGCCATTTCTCTAACATATTCACACACAAAATCACCCTTCGACATATCCTCCAATGTCTGCAGACCCCACATTATTTGTAGCAACCACATTTGCTCCAACACTCTAATGATCTTCATTGCTTCATGTCTCTTATACTCTTCCAGAAACTCTTCTCTAAGAAGGTCAACTATCGTGTACACATACTCACCTTAAAATTCATGGGTGAAAGTACAAGGAACAAATGAAGATAAACAATTTCTAAAACAATTTGACCAATGTAAGTATTTAATGGTACCTTTATTCTTTGTAGCATGTTTTTTTCTAATTTATTTATTTGTATATGTGACAGACATACTAGGTGATATGTTTTGTATTATGGGTTTATCAGGAGTCTGTATGATTTCCTATTTCCACATTTCATTTTAAATAGCATGTTATAATTATATATTTACTATACCCTAATGGCTCAAATAGTCAGGCATATTGTAGATGTTTCTAGAATGTTATAGGATTCTTTTTCCCCAATGGTAGTACATTTTTAGGATGCTTTCACTGATGAGGTATAAAATTTACTTCTTAATAAAGAGATAAACTTTATAATCTAGTTAGTTTTGGGAGAAAATTCAGTTTCTATCACAATTTCTAAAATAACACCAAAAGAGCATCAGTTGTTTGAATTACAATTTGATGATATAGAATATAAAGGTTTCATATGGCATAATACTTTACCATGGGGTTTTATAGTTCTCTAAAATAGATGGTTGATTGGTATTTATTCTTTTTTTGGACTATTGGAGATTGAACCTGATGAGAGTCGTGAATATGTATCCTTATCCACGCATTGATAGTCACATTGATCATCTATGAGGTTCTATGATCTTCTCCAAGAGAGATTTGACATTAGGATACCATCAGATGAGTTGGACATCGATGGACCTACCATGGACTGCTTTTAGAAGCAGTTATGGCCTGTATGATTTTTTAGCGATGATTTTTGGTTTAACTAATGCATTGGTTGTATTAAGGGACTTGATGAATAGGATATTTCATCCTTTTCTGGATCAGTTTTTAGTAGTTTTTTTCAATTAAATATTATTGTACTCCCAACCCATAGTTGATCTTGACCAACATCTTATCATCACCTTGAGTACATTGAGATAACATCATATTTATTACTGTTTTCTCCTATTACTCATTGGTTTCCTCTTGTTCGCATGTCATGTATTTTCTAAGGCATCATTCAGTATTTGTAAGACTAACTTGGAATAAATTTGATATATGTCAGATTAAATCAGGTATCTTATAAATACACGATGTTCACCCTATTGGACACACCATGTATATGGATTTCACATGTGTTTAAAGGCATTTGTACCATGATTTTTTTTATAAAACCCAAAAAATGCTACCTGATTAATTAAAACATAATATTAGGCAAGTTCTCGAGATTGAACCCATAAAGATGATGAATATGAATAAAGAATGGATGAATGCCAATCGGTTGACAAAAGAGTATGAAGATGGCGTGAAAGAGTTTATCAAGTTTGCAGAAGATCATGCATGTGACCCTTCTCAAATCCTTTGTCTGTGTTTACACTATTGTTATTCAAGACAAATTAGTCCAGAGGAGTTGGAAGAACACCTGATCTGTCACGGAATAGATCGAAGTTATACATGTTGGAATAAACGCGGAAAAAAAACCAATGTAGGTAGTGACTTAGAGAACATGATATTTTATAGATCAACTGATATGATTAGAAGCATGAATAGTGAAGACAATCGTATGGAGGGTGTGATTACAGATGTGAATGATGATGAAGATCATATTGAGGAAATGACAAGGACAGTTGAAGATGAACTTCGTGATTTCCCAAAATTATTTGAGAAGTTAAAGATTTGTGCAAAAACTCCATTGTATGCTGGTTTCACTAAATATAAAGCATTGTCAGCTGTATTGAAGATGTATAATTTGAAAGAAGGCAACAGGTGGAGTGACGTCAGTTTTACGGAACTACATGCTCTCCTGAATGACATGCTCCCAGAAGATAATGAAATCCCAAGCCAAACATATGATGCTAAACAAATTCTACGATCGATGGGTATGATCTCTGAAAGAATACATGCTTTCCCGAATGACTGTATATTGTTTCGCAAGGACCAAAAATCACTTAAATAATTCCCAAAGTGTGGTGTTTCCCAATACAAGAAAGATGATTCTTGTCCTACGAAAGTTGTATGGTACTTTCCAATCATTCATAGGTTTAGACGCCTATATGGAATTGAGGATACTGCAGGACAATTGACATGGCATGCAGATACAAGAATTAAAGATGGGAAACTACGTCACCCTGCAGACTCTCCTCAGTGGAAGGGAATCGATCACGAGTATCCTGAATTTGGGAATGAGCCGAGAAACCTTCGTCTGACATTTTCTACAGATGGGGTGAATTCTTTTGGTTTTCAAAGAATAAGTCACAGTACATGGCCGATTATGTTGGTAAATTATAATTTACCACTGTGGTTATGCATGAAACGAAAATACATCATGTTATCTATGCTTATATCAGGACCAAAACAACCGGGTAATGATATTGATGTTTATTTGGCCCCATTGATTGAGGATTTGAAAATATTGTGGGATTCAGGTGTTACGATGTATGATGCTTACAAAAATGAACAGTTCCCTTTGAAATCCATGTTGTACGGGATGATAAATGACTTTCCTGCTTATGGAAAATTTTCAGGATATAGCATTAAAGGAACTCAAGGGTGTCCCATTTGCGAACAAGGTACACAGTCAATTAGGTTGAAACATTCATCGAAAACCGTGTTTCTAGGACATCGCAGATTTCTACCCCGACGACAGAAGTACCGATCTTGGATGACATCATTTGAAGGAAGTTCAAAGGAATGTACAACACCATCTCCACTAACAGGTGATCAATTGTTTGAGAAAGTGAAAGATTTGGACACTACTTTTGGTAAACCATTTTCGAAAAACCTTATGAAAACTGGTTGGAAAAAGAGATCAGTTTTTTTTGAATTACCATACTGGAATTGTCTGTATGTCAGAAATTTTCTTGATGTTATGCATGTTGAAAAAAATGTATGTGATAGTGTCATAGGCACGTTTCTAAATGCACTCGAAAAAAAAAGGATGGAATTAAGGCTATATTGGACATGGTTGAGATGGGAATACGAGAAGAGTTGGCACCAGTGAAGGGTGAAAAACGAACATTTCTTCCTCCTGCTGCTTACACTCTTTCCAGGCAGGAGAGATATCAGTTTTGCAACTTCTTTAATGACGTAAAGGTTCCAGAGGGGTATTCATCAAATATCAAGAACATCATGTCAATGGGAGATTTAAAATTAAAGGGTCTGAAATCACATGACTACCATGTTTTGATGCAAGATCTAATTCCTATAGCTTTACGTTGCATTTTGCCCAAGAATGTCCGCCATACATTAACAAAGATCTGTTTCTTCTTCAAAGCTATATGCAGCAAAGTTATAGACCCAGAAAATTTCCAACTATGGAAAGAGAAATTGTCGTCATATTATGTGAATTAGAAATGTTCTTCCCGCCGACATTTTTCGATATGATGGTTCATTTGATGGTTCATTTGGTGAGAGAGATTCGACTATGCGGTCCTGTACATTATAGATAGATGTACCCCATTGAACGATATATGAATATTTTGAAAGGGTATATCAAAAACCAAAGTCGGCCAGAGGGTTGTATTGCGGAGAAATATATTGTTGAGGAAGCTGTTGAATTTTGTACCGAATACCTGTCTGGTGTGGAAATCGTTGGCCTACCGAAATCTCGTCACACTGAGTGGCTTGAGGGTGAAGGAATTTCTGGAAGAGAGGTTGTCAAAATAAATATTACAGATCGGGATCAGGCCCACCTTTATGTTTTGCATAACAGTTTCGACGTTGACCCATATGTTCAAACCCACAAAGAAATTCTTAAGCATTTGAATCCTTCCAGGGCTGAAAAATGGATATCAGATACACATAATCGACAGTTTAAAGGATGGTTTCGAGACCATATTTTTAAGTAGTTAGATGAAAATCCAGAATCAATTTCAGAATGACTTCGATGGCTGGCCGAAGGAGCAAGTGTGTACGTATTATATTACAATGCTTATGCAGTTAACGTTTATACATTATATACTAATGAACATGATGAAGACAGTACCATGCAGAATAGTGGGGTTAAACTTGTGGCTGAGGTGATGCATGTTTTCGATGCTAAGGACAAAAATCCAATTTATGTGAATATGCCATACTTTGGCACCATCAAATGTATATGGGAGTTGGATTATACTAAATTCAAAGTGCCGATTTTTCAATGCAAGTGGGTTGATAACAGGAGTGCTGTTAAAATAGATGAATTAGGATTCATGAAAGTTGATTTCAGTAAGGAAGGGGAGAAAGATGAACCATTTATAATGGCATCACAGGCAGTACAAGTATTTTATGTTCCAGACCCTGCAAAACGAAATTGGTCAATTGTTCTGTTATTGACCAAAACAGCTGAAGGGTCAGATGAAAGTTCAACGGAGGTTGACCCTTTTATAGGTACTTCACAATCATTTCGCAGCGGTCCAAATGTAGACGACGTTTTGTATGTCAGAGGAGACCACAATGAAGGAATTTACATAGTCGATAGAGGAGTCAAATCACTTCATCCTTTAAAGAAAAAAAAGAGATTACAATAATCAGGTTATTTGTTTATTGTAACATACATTGTGTTACGTTATGTTATTATCTTTTTGCTGTTGTTTTTATGTAATCTAAATTAAATATTAAACCACTTCTTCAGATAATGACTTCTGCACCTGCTGATGTGCCCAATCCCAAGGCACAAAAGGTCTCTCAACCAGCAGCTGGTGGTCCCACTGCAGAGCAACAATAGGTTTCTCAACCAGATGCTGGTGGTCCCAGTGCAGAGCAACAACAGGTTTCTCAACCTGTTGTTGCTGGTCCCAGTGCTGAGGTACAACTGGCTTCTCAACCTGTTGCTACTGGTCCCATTGCCGATGCTAGCACTCCGGGGGAAGATATTGATTCTACTTATGAGGAAATGGTAGGAAATGAAACCCTAAAAGTGCAAAAAAAACAAGAGCGTCGTAGTTTGACAGTGTTGGCCAAAATACTTAAGGCAAAAACAAAAGGCATCAAATTTGAGGTGGGATGGAATAAGTGAGGCCAACATGTTAACCCCAACAGATCCATCTTTAGTAGTTATATTGGAATCGTCACTCGGAAACGCGTGCCGATTGATGTACAGTCGAGGCACCATGTTGTCACCGGGCTGAAGACACTAATGTGGGAAGAGATTATGGTAACATTATGATATCATTTTTTTAATTTATTAAAATAAAATAAAATACCAAAACATTGACTTACTCTTCATCATCCATTACATAGTGCATTTATAGTAGATGTCTCGCACAAGGAATATGTATTAAGAATTGCAGGAAGGATTCATAGAGGTTTCCGCACAATTTTAATGAAATATCATCTTAAAGATGTAGAAGGAAAAATCAAGCCGCACCCACCTCCTCTTTACGCACACTTGATATCCCAAGGAGCGTGGGATGCATTTAGCAACCGTCGTGGGGAGCATACTTTTCAGGTACATTGTGTGGGGTAATACGTTGTTTTATGTTTGCTTGTATTCATCACTCTGATTGACAGTTTTTTATTTATGAAACAGCTACTGAGTGCTGAAAATAAAAAACGCGCAACAGAACCAACGTACCCTTACCATAAAGAAAGGATGGGGTACGCTGAACTTGAGAAAAATTTGGTACGTCTTTTAAATCTACCCTACTACTAGTATGTGACATTAAACAACACCATAACCATGTTTCTCTGTTTATATGCAGATTGATGAATCGAATTCGAAAGCCATATCCATCTCACGCCATGTGATATGAAAGGAGGATCATGTAAATAAAGAGGGGACATTGATAGATGAAAACACACAAAAAGTGTGGGAAACATGTGTAAGTATGACATAATATAAATTTGAGTTGATTTAAATCGCTATTACATTACAATAACTACTTATTTTTCTATATTTTCTATCTGAAATAGTCACAAGAATCAACAAAAACCGCACCAGATGCAGACATACTTTCAGCAGCCTTGAAGCAGCCAGAAAATTATGGCCGCGTCAGAGGTGTAGGTTTTGGGGTGAGACCCCGAACATATTTTCAAAAACAAAAACAAGCGGGGGATCAAAATGAAAAAATGGAAAAGCTACAAGAATAATTATCTATTTTTCAATAAGAATTACAATACCAGATAGAGATGATAGCAAAATTGATGGGGGAGAGGCAAATAGAAGAAACAACTCAACAACAACCTGTGCGTGACGATCTCGCCCCCCCCACCAGTTTTGAGGCGAGCCATTCACCTAAAAAACCTGACTTAGATGAGGTAATCAATGTTTTAATAATTGTTTCTGTGAAATGTGATTTACATAGACACTGATACCTTTCCTGTAATAATATTCCAGAGGGTGAAAATGACTGTGATTTATATTTATCAACTCCCACCTATCGCCTTGTAGCGAGGGCTACGGTGTTCAATACGCAAAACGACATGCTACACAACAGACAGTTTCCAAAAGATCATCTTAGAGTGTCAATTAACGTAGCTAATGAGCCGAGTGCCGAGATACCTGTTCCAAATGACGATGAAGACATTTATACGGTTGAACAAGCTGTTGGAACATTCATCGCATGGCCGAAAGTTCTTACAAAAAAACATTTCGACAAAAGGTATTCATTTCTAATTTATTTTTCAAGCTGGACCTTTAACATTTAATGAAAAAAGGTCTGAACTGATGACTATTATTACAGAATAACAAAGAATGTGGGGTGAAACGAAATATCAGATCAAAACTATCTCAAGGATCAACCAACTGATTGAAATGGTCTACTGAGAGAACCTTCACCCCCCGTTCTATATCCACAGTTAATATCATTGTAGGCTCATGTGGATACAAAGTTAAAAGATGACAGTACTCACATAGTTGATTTCGAAAAAGATATGTATGGAGAGGAGATATCAGATTTAATTAGTGCTGAAAATGTAAATGAACTCCTAAAGTATGAATGGTTAGGCGCCTCAGTTGTAAATGTATACATGAGGTAAGTTTTCACGATTTGATTTTACAAAAGCTGATATACTCTGATAATTTTGACTAAATAAATTTTATATTTGTCGCAGACATATATATGAAAACAAAATTGAAGGGATTTCCCCATGAACAAAAATTTGGACTCGTTAGTCCTCACACCACATCTTTAAAAGACGAAATAGATTCTGTTAAAGAGGCTGCAATAATGCCATCCCTGCTCAAATCGTTTGAAAACAAAATTACGGATGATAGACTCTTTTTAATACCAACGATACAGGGGTAAAACTCTACAATTTAATCATATCAACTATATTTTCATTTCTTTCTTTACTTATTCCTTTTTGTATTTTTAGGGAGCATTGGATGTTGATTGCAGTCAATTTGGATACTCCAAAGATTTATTTTCTAGATTCAATGCATGGATATCCAACAAACCGACCACGCATTATGGCGTTTGTTAATTTGTAATACACTAGATTCAACATTTTAAAACTAAACATCTAGTTATATAATTTATATTATCTTTTAATGAGGATTCTGTTATGATAGGGCGGTGCATCAATATCGTCTAATGCATGGAATGAATCTAGGGAATAAGGATGAGCACGCCTACAAGATCTACAACTGGAAAAGTATCTGGGTATATATAATAACATTTCACTATCCAAACACATATCAAAACAAATTACTTATTGTTTTCGATGTTTCTGTAGTGTCCAAAACAAACAAACAGAAAGGACTGTGGTTATTATGTTTGTAAATTTATAAAAGAGATCGTATTTCATCAACAAACTAGCATCCCTGATGAGGTATTTTCGAAAATAATTACGAGTTCATTTAAAATATTTATTAATCCTTTGTGCATTTATATTTTTTCAGTACTACTATGACTGTCGCAAAAACTCATATTCAGAAGATGACATACATGTGTTTAGAAATGAATGGGAAACATACCTGATGGAAGATTGTACACAAATATGATGAAAGTTAATTCCTACCACTTATGTTATCTATATATGATCATTGATTATCCTCCAACCTTCTTTGGTGAATTGAGAATGCTCTGATGTATTGAAATCTTAATTTATTACTCAATGTTTTCTATCCCCGGATTCATATTATTGATCTTTGAACAAATCAATATTGAAGTAAGGTATGATGGTGTGCATTGCATATGGGGTGAACGACGAAACCACCGAGGATCAACAAAATCCATTTTCTATATCTCGTTTGTTTGAACTTTTATTTGAGCACATGTGTTTTTGTTTGAATTGCACAATTATTTCTAGGTAGATGTATGAGATAATCGGTATCGTTGAGGGATTTTTTGGAACCAAAATATGTGTCCCAGGATAATTCAAGTAAGGGAAAGGCTGGTTGAGATGAAATCCAAGCTCAAATGACCAGTACATCATCAAAAGAATCAACCCTGTGATGCACCATCATGTAGAATCTGATCCTCGTGACGTTTTGAGGTGTTTATGGAAGGTATGAGGAGTCTGATAAGCCCCATGGCTACCATAAATAATGTTTACAGATAGCTCCACATGTTTTTTGGGCCTCATGCCTCTTTACAAGGATCACGCTATTCACATGGTCCATCTTAGCACGTATGTACCATTCATACCATTGCTACTCTTGGAAGAACCTGAGAATCTGACAATGCATAAGCCCCACAAAACCCATACTCATCCAACCAAGAGTATTCCTAGTGTGAAGGGAAGCTAACCATGGGTAATACCCACAAAATACCTCTTTTAAATATATGGGTTTTGATCCTTGTATTCTAAATAGGGTACGTAGGAAGCCTCCATGAGGTTAAATCCCAACCAATGGTAAACCATGGTGACCCACTCACTGGGGTACACCTTCGCTTATTTTACCTCTTGTATTTCCCTTAGTGGCGTCCGAATAAGTCTTCAAAATGAGAAACCTTACCTTTATGGGATGCACCACACTTGGGTCAGACCTCATTGGGCGTTTTGATCCATCTATTAGGTAAATATTCCTGGTGCTCCCTCCTAGATATGTACCTACCTGGTCCACCTTTATAAGTGTTTTGATCAACCCAGATCTTACATCTTTGTAAGACATTAAATCATGACCCTCTATGTCACAACCCATCCTCGGGGCCCGTGCCGTGACTACCCCAAGCCCGCCTTCCATAGGCCAGGGGCTGGCGACTAGCACCAAGGCGTAATTCCCGGTAAAAAGGGAAGGCATTGCCTTTGTAAAGTAAACAAACACCACAGAGCAAGCAAGCAGAGGTAAATACTAAGTAAAAACTGGGTACAACAGTAAGTTCGGAAAAGTAAGTGGGCCAGAATACAAACCCAAACTGAAAGTAAAGTACAACTGAAAAAGGGAGTACAACAACTAAAAAGTAAAACCGCAGCCTCGAGCCGTCCACTGGAAGTCCCACTTGAAGGGTGGGTACGATAGCCTCCACAGCTCCTTGGGTCCAGCCGCTCGCTCCGAGTACGTCCCGCCCAGTGGTCCTCCTCCAGGTACCGACCTGCTCCGCAAGCCCCAACCACGATCAACGTTGTCTGTCGTCAGCAACCAACACAACGTAGTGCGGGCATAGCCCGTGCAGGGGTGAGTATAAGCTACTCAGTAGGGACCCCGAGACCCCAGAAGGTCTCCTAGAATCCACAAAGGATAATCCACAAGGAAAGATGAAATCACGAAGTAACATCCGACACTACTTAGGTATATTCCCATACATATACCTAAGTCGTCAATTCCAGTTCGGCTCCAACATCCGAGCCCAAGTACAACCCATTCCACACAGGAAAGCATAACGTAATCCACACACGATATCAAGTCAATCTTATCGAAGATAAGGATTGAAAGTCAAGATTCAGCTCACATAGGTATACTTCTTCGTAAGATGATAAAGATGATCAGATGTAGCCATTGATTCATCTAAGTCGCCGGACCCACAAAGGATCTATAGGTAACTAACCTCCGTAATGACCCACACAGGATCAGACCCACATGGGATCTGTAGGCGCTGGCCCACACAGGACCGCTGAGCGTTAACCCACACAGGATCTGACCCACACATGATCGGTAGCACTAATCCACGTAGGATCGCTGAGTGATTTAGTCATCATCGTCGAATCCACGGAGGATTTCTGTATAGTCGTCATCGTCGTCGCAGTCGCAACCAGCTCTAGGGTTCCCGCACACAGCAAGCTCATTCGGGAGCGTCCGCTCCACGAGCCGAGGGGCTGATACATCAACTGACACATAGTCCGGATTTGATGTATCCAAAAGTTCCGTATCGTCAACAGGAACTCAACGTGACAGACGGCGCGTCGATCGGACGCCCGGTCTGAGAGTTATTGGTTTTTTCGTCCTAGGGGCCCGCTTGGTTTTTTAAGTCAAAACCAACCCGACCGTACACCAACTATGTCCAAACCTCGAGAGGAGTAATCCAAAATATCCGTCTCACTAATAAAAATTCAACAAAGTCGATGGAACATCATTCGGACGTCCAGAGCTCAAGTTATAAGCGTTTCCGCTCCGAGGGCCCGGTTGGTTTCGTGTTCGAACCAACCCGGTCGAACACAAAGTACTATGAAACCTTGAGTGTGATATATCAAAACGACCATATCGATCCAAGGATCGCATCTCAACTGACGGTACGTCGATCATAGGTCCGTAGCCCAAGTTATGGGCAAAATACCGAAAGGGAGTCCGGAAGTGGGGGTTTCGGGCCCGGACCGACCCGGCCCGAGACCCCCTAGGTCGGCCCGAACCAGGTCAACCCGACCCGGGTTCGGGTCCAGTCCTCTTGGGCACGGCGCGGCTCGGTGGCCAGGTGGCTCGGCCATTTCGGCCGAGCAGATGGGGGGGTGGCGCTGCCCCCCTGTTTCGTAATCGCGGCCCCCATGTGGGGGGCCGCTCTTGTCCGGCCAGTCGGGGGTCGTAAACCCCGGCTCCTCCTCTGACCGGTCGGCTGTTGCCGCCACGGGACCGGCACTGGCCGGTCCCCCTGCTCCGACGCCGGCGGCCGGAATCCTGGCCGCCGCTCCATGCTCCACCGCGGCCTATGGCCGCAGCCTTGGTACGCCCGGCGCGGCGCGATGGCGACACGCCCCTCTGCCGCGGCCCCGCTCCAGGCGCGGTGCCTTCGGGGTTCTCCAGCGCGGCGCGACGGTGCCACGACATTGTTCGATTTGACGGCGCGGCGCGACGGCGCCGTTCATTCCTTGCCGCATGACCCCGCGCGCTGTCGTTGCACCGCGCCGCTTTCCTTTGAACCGCAACAACACAACATACAAGGGAGGAGGGTCGGCCGTGTTTGTGCGGTCCGGCCCCCTCCCGTTAATCGATAGAAAGTGGTCCAAATGAAAAGAGGAACGATGACAGAAGAATTCACGAATAAAAACAACAATAAAATCCCCTACCTCGAGCGTTGCTGAACGAAGTCTCGTCACAGAAAGGAACGTCGCGGAATTGATCGTCGCGGAAGAAGGCATCACGGAAGGAACGTCATTGGCGTCGTGGTATACGGCGTCGCGTAGTTGATCTCCGAGGATTTAGCGTTCTTCGTCGGAGATCGGTGCGTTCCTCGTGTTCTTCGCGTTCTTTGACGATGGAGAAGAACTTTAGAGTTTCTTCCTCCAATCCACTCTCAACACAATAAGATCCAACAATAATAAAATAAGTGTTTAGTCTTATTTTATTACCTATGCCTTAAGTATTTGAATTTCAAACATTCAAATTAAACTCACTTATTTAATTAACATAAGTTATCTAATTAAATGGTGAGTTGAAGGAGTTTGGGAATATGAAGGGGTGGGGTTCATGTGGGCCCCACCATCCTCATAACCTATCTAGGGTAGTTTCCCAACTTCCACATAACGGATAACCACTTAGTGAAAATAAAATAAAATTGAAGTTCAATTTTATTTTACCTTCCACAATTTTTAACAATTCCTCTCGTGCAAACGCAACTCCGAAAAAGGTGTTCCTAAGAAATTACCGGCGTTGCAAATTCATCGGTGCCCTTGGAATTCGATTCCAAGCACCGGTTTAAAAGTTAGGAAAACCCGCTCGTTCGTTCACTGAACGTACCCGAGCTAAACTTCAGATAAAAATTCTGGGCACACCGGGCCTCGGAATCAAGTGCCGTCAGAAACCGCGTTCTTGTAAAATCCCAAAGAAAATTAAGAAAAAATTTCCCTTGAATTTTACAGGTCTTTATATTACTCCCACATCAGATATTTACGTACTCGTAAAGATACATCATAAACTAGGGGAACAAATGTGGGTACTGTGCACGCATCTGAGCCTCCCGCTCCCAAGTGCTCTCCTGGAGGTTCCCGTGCTGCCATCTGATGCGCACTAGAGGAATCGACCATCCACGTAGGACCTGCTCCTGTCGATCCTCGATCTCCACTGGGACCTCCGCAAAAGTCACCCCATCATCAATGTCCAGCTCCCCATGGTCAATGATATGCGCCAGGTCGTGCACGTATCTCCTCAACTGGGATACGTGGAAAACGTCGTGCACCCGGTGCAACTGAGGTGGTAGAGCCAGTCGATAAGCCACCTCGCCAATCCTGCTGAGGACCTGGAATGGTCCGATGAAGCGTGGATACAACTTACCACCTCGGCTAAATCTATGTAATCCCCGTCGAGGTGAGACCTGAAAGAAGACATGGTCTCCATCCTCGAACTCTAGTGGCCTCCGCCTCCTGTCAGCATAAGACTTTTGTCGGTTCTGAGCTGTCCTCATCCTCCCCTGGATGACCTGGACCTTCTATGTCATGGCCTGGACCATCTCCGGTCCCACAAGTGCTGACTCCCCAGGGTCTGTCCAGCACAGAGGAGATCTGCAAGGTCGGTCGTACAACGCCTCTTATGGTGTCATCCCGATAGTGGAGTGGTAGCTATTGTTGTACGCGAACTCCACCAAGGGTAGGTGGTCCTCCCAGCTGCGATCAAAGTCGAGGAAACATGAGCGTAGCATGTCCTCGATAGTCTGAATGGTCCTCTCTGTCTGACCGTCTGTCTGAGGGTGAAAGGCAGTACTCAGACATAGATGCGTCCCGAATGCCTCCTGCAACCCCTTCTAAAGCCGGGAAGTAAAGCGAGCATCTCGATCAGAGACGATAGATGATGGCACACCATGAAGCCGTACAATATTCTAAACGTAGAGACGTCCCAAGATATCCACTGAGCCCTGCTCTCTGATGGGTAAGAAGTGAGCCAACTTGGTGAGTCGGTCGACAATCACCCAAATGGAGTCATGACCTCTGGAAGTGCATGGAAGTCCAGTCAGGAAGTCCATAGATATCCCGTCCCACTTCCACTCCAGGACCTCCAAGGGCTACACTAAGTATGCTAGTACCTGGCACTCTGCCTTCACCGGCTGGCAGGTGAGGCATTGAGAAACGAACTCTGCCACATCCTTCTTCATGTCTGACCACCAGTGCTGTCGTCTGAGATCCTGGTACATCTTCACCACTCCAGGATGTACCGCCAAAGGGTAAGTGTGAAACTCTCTCAGCACCTCCTCTCGTAAAGCAACTGGTACCAAGGCACGTCCTCTGAAAAGGACATCGTGCTCTCCTCCTAAATAGAATCCATCAGGTGCATGTCCTGAGGATATATGTGCACGCCGCGTCTCACAGTCGGCATCCCCACGCTGTGCCTCTCTGACCTGCTGCAGCAGTGGAGGAGTGACTGTGAGTGACTGAAGGAAGGATACTCCATCTCTATCCATGAAGGATATCTGCAAAGCGGCTAGCTGCTCTATCGCCTCCCCAAGTAGATGAATGCCCGTCCTCCTACTGAGGGCATCGGCTACTACGTTCCCCTTTCCAGGAGTATAGACTATCTCAAAGTCATAGTCCTGGAGGAACTCGAGCCATCGCCACTGTCTCAGATTTAGGTCCTTCCGCGAGAAGATGTACCTGAGACTCTGATGGTTAGAATAGACTGTAAAGCGCTCACCCATCAGATAGTGTCACCACATATTCAGTGCGAAGACCAGTGCTGCTAACTCCAGGTCATGGGTAGCGTAGTTCTGCTCATGCTGCCTCAACTGACGTGATCCATAGGCGATCACGGACCGCTCCTGCATCAGGACACATTCGAGTCCGGTCCCTGATGCATCGCAGTAAACCATGTACCCAACTCCCTCCTCCAGAAGCCTCAAGATAGGCGCGCTGGTCAATCTATGTCTCAACATCTGGAAGCTCTGCTGACATCTGTCCGACCACATAAAGGGTTTCCCCTTCTTTGTCAAAGCTGAGAGTGGTGCCGCAACTTTGGAGAAGTCTGGCACAAATCTCCGGTAGTATCCAGCTAGTCCCAAGAAACTATGCACCTCCGTCATGCTCCTGGGTGGCTCCCAAGCTAGCACTGCCTCGATCTTCGCAGGATCCACCGCAACTCCCGCCTCAGAGATGACGTGTCCCAAGAAGTGGAACTCACGTATCCAAAACTAACACTTCAAGAGATTTCCATAAAGCTGGTGCTCTCGGAGTATGTCCAGTACAACCCGCAAGTGGTAGGCGTGCTCCTCCTCAGTAGTCGAGTAAATCAAAATGTCATTGATGAAGACCACAACAAATCGATCATGGTATGGCTGAAAGATCATGTTCGTGAGGGCCATGAACACTGCTGGATCATTGGTTATGCCGAATGGCATAACCAAGAACTCATAGTGTCCATACCGACATCTGAAGGTCATCTTCTGCACATCCTCGTCCCGAACTCTGAGCCGATGATAGCCTGACCTGAGGTCTATCTTCGAGAACCATCATGCTCCCTTGAGCTGATCGAAGAGGTCATAAATACTCGGTAGTAGATAATTGTTCCTCATTTTCACCTGGTTCAGGCGATGATAGTCGACACAAAGTCGCAAGCTCCCATCTACCTTCTTGGCAAACAAAAATCAGGGAAGCCCAGAGTGAAACACTGGGTCGGATGAATCCCTTGCCCTGCAAGTCCTCCAACAGTACCCGTAGCTCTCGAAGCTCGGCGGGAGCCATCCGATATGCGGGGGTGGATATCGGGGCTATCTCGGGGTACATATCAATATAAAAGTCTACCTCTCTACGAGGAGGTAGTCCTGGAACGTCGTCGGGGAAAACGTCCGCATACTGATCCACCACTGCAGGAAAACCAGGACTCTACACATCAAATGCTCCTAGGATGAGGCTAGCCAACTGATGAGTGATGGGTTGTCCTCTCCTCTGCGAGAGTCCATCCTGTACTGTGAAGGCTACCTTCTCACCGGTGAAGGTGAACCTGCTCCCGTCGGTGCGTACACACCGCACCTTGCGCCTAATACATTCGATCTGAGCATGGACTGTAGATAACCAATCCATGACCAAGATGACGTCGTAAGGCCTCAACGCCGCTACAAGAAGATCCCAGCCGAAGCTCTTGCCTCCTAGAGTAAGCTCGCACTGCCGGCACCAGTGCGTAATCATCGAGTCTGCTCCCGTAGGAGTCTCTAGCCGTAAGGATCGAGCCAACGGCTCTGTCGGAATCTCCGAGCTCCGAACAAGGGCAGCGGATATGAAAGAATGACTCACTCTTGTGTCTATAAGAACTGCATAAAGGGTGGAATAGACACAGATAGTACCTCGAATCATCTCAGGTGTGCCGTGGTCGTAGGCCTCCGCTGCCCGGAGTTGTGCATGTCTCTCCCGCCAACTCCCTGTGGTCGGGGTGGACCTCCTGGTGGTGGTGGTGGTGGAGCCTAAAAGCGTCGCCCACCACCTGCTGCTTGGCCAGCTCCTCTGCCTCGTCCACCTTCTCCCTACGGACTGCCACGGTCGACCCTCTACCTCTGCCTGGGTGGTCCCTCAACCGTCTGCTGCTCCTCTGCACGGCGGGTCAGGCAGTCACGAGCCATGTGGCCCTGCCTGCCGCATGCGTAGCACTGTCTGCCTCTCGAAAGACTGGCTCTGCGCTGAGTTCCCCGCACCTCTGAGCTAGTGTCATGAGGTCGTCTGCGTGAGGGTCTGGTCTGCCTAGACCCATGTGTCATCCGTCGACTGCCTACTGCAGAAGACTCTGCTACGTGCCGCCCTGCGGTAGGTCTCGCTGCTGTTGTAGGCTCAGCAAGGAAGCTCTCGATCAGAAGGGCTCACTCCAGTACCCGTGCCTATGTAGAAATACTGAGGGAGATCAGTGACGCCCTGATCTCATGCCTCAATACCTGCTCAAAGGTTCGGGCTCGAAAGAATGGGTCTCGTACCATGTCTGTCGAATAGCGCGAGAGATCTGTAAATCTCACCGAGTACTGGGCGACCATCAAGCTGCCCTGCCGCAGCTATAGAAGCTCCTGGATGCACACTACACGGAGGGTGGCTGGGACGAACTCCGAGCGGAAGAGTCTCTCAAAGTCCATCCAGAGAAGAGATGCCTCGTCGTGCACTTGGAGAATCAAGCTCCACCATCTGCCTGCTGTCGCATGCAAGAGGCTCGCTGCGAAGATCACCATGAGGTCAGATGGCGTCCTCACTAACCTGAAAACTCATAAAACTGCCTCCAGCCAATCCTCAGCTGCCTGAGGGTCCATCTCCCCGCGGAACCTGGGCGGTCGCTGACGCTGAAACTCGTGCAGTTCACTAAGGCGACGTGCATCGTCAGCGGCTGGGGCTGGTAGCATCGGTGGCTCGGCGGGTAGAGGTACCGCTGGTGCCTCTGCTGTCAAAGGGCCCTGTACCGAGGCCTCGTCGCTCGGTGGGCTGTCGTCACGCACAACGCTCGGAACCCTAGCTGGCTGTCATCGTGGGGACATCCTGAAAAGAAACAGGTGTGTCACAGTCAAACAATATACATGGTGAGCTGACATAAAGTAATCACAAAGAAAAATATCAGAGTCCTGAGTTCTGCGGTAGATTTGAACTCCTATGATACCAATTTGTCACGACCCATCCTTGGGGCCCGTGCCATGACTACCCTAAGCCCGCCTTCCATAGGCCAGGGGCTGGCAACTAGCACCAAGGCGTAATTCCCGGTAAAAAGGGAAGGCATTGCCTTTGTAAAGTAAACAAACGCCACAGAGCAAGCAAGAAGAAGTAAACACAAAGTAAAAACTAGGTACAACAGTAAGTGCGGAAAAGTAAGTGGGCCAGAATACAAATCCAAACTGAAAGTAAAGTACAACTGAAAAAGGGAGTACAACAACTGAAAAGTAAAACCGCAGCCTCGAGTCATCCACTGGAAGTCCCACCTGAAGGGTGGGTACAGATAGCCTCCACAGCTCCTCGGATCCAGCCGTCCGCTTTGAGTATGTCCCGCCCAGTGGTCCTCCTCCAGGTACCGACCTGCTCTGCAAGCCCCAACTACGATCAACGTTGTCCGTCGTCTGCAACCAACACAACGTAGTGCGAGCATAGCCCATGAAGGGTGAGTATAAGCTACTCAGTAGGGACCCCAAGACCCCCGAAGGTCTGCCAGAATCCACAAAGGATAATCCACAAGGAAAGATGCAATCATGAAGTAACATCCGACACTACTTAGGTATATTCCCATACATATACCTAAGTCGTCAATTCTAGTTCGGCTCCAACATCAGAGCCCAAGTACAACCCAGTCCACACAGGAAAGCATAACGTAATCCACATAGGATATCAAGTCAATCTTATCGAAGATAAGGATTGAAAGTCAAGATTCAGCTCACACATGTATACTTCTTCGTAAGACGATAGAGATGATCATATGTAGCCACTTATTCATCTAAGCCGTTGGACCCACAAAGGATCGATAGGTAACTAACCCCCGCAATGACCCACACAGGATCGGACCCACACAGGATCTGTAGGCATTGACCCACACAGGACTGCTGAGCGCTGACCCACACAGGATCGGTAGCACTGATCCACGTAGGATCGTTGAGTACTGTAGTCTTCTCTTTCGAATCCACGGAGGATTTTTGTACAGTCATCATCGTCGTCGCAGTCGCAGCCAGCTCTAGGGTTCCCGCACACAGCAAGCTCGTTCGGGAGGGTCCGCTCCACGAGCCAAGGGGATGATACATCAACTGACACATAGTCCGGATTTGATGTATCCAAAAGTTCTGTATCGTCAATAGGAACTCAACGTGACAGACGACACGTCGATCGGACGCCCGGTCTGAGAGTTATTGGCTTTTTCGTCCCAGGGGCCCGTTTGGTTTTTTAAGTCAAAACCAACCCGGCTGTACTCCAACTACGTCCAAACCTCGATCGGAGTAAGCGAAAAGTTCTGTCTCACTAATAGGAATTCAACAAAGTCGACGACACGTCATTCGGACGTCCGGAGCTCAAGTTATAAGCGTTTCCGCTCCGAGGGCCCGGTTGGTTTCGTGTTCGAACCAAACCGGACGAACCCAAAGTACTCAGAAACCTTGAGTGTGATATATCAAAATGAACTTCTCGATCCAAGTATCGCATCGCAACTGATGGTGCATCGATCGGAGGTCCGTAGCCCAAGTTATGGGCAAAAGACCGAAAGGGGGTCCAAAAGTGGGGGTTTCGGGCCCGGACTGACCCGGCCCGAGACCCCCTGGGTCGGCCCGAACCGGGTCGACCCGACCCGGGTCCGGTCCGCTTGGGCGCGGCCCGGTGGCCAAGTGGCTCGGCCATTTCGGCCGAGCGGATGGGGGGGGGGGGGGGCTGCCCCCCTGTTTCGTAACCGCGGCCCCCATGTGGGGGGCCGCTCTTGTCTAGCCAGCCGGGGGTCATAACCCCCGGCTCCTCCTCTAACCGGTCGGTCGGCTGTTGCCGCCATGGTACCGGCGTTGGCCGGACCCCTTCTCCGACGTCGGCGGCCGGAATCCCGGCCGCCGCTCCCTGCTCCGCCGCGGCCTATGGCGTCGCGCCCCTCTGCCGCGGCCCTGCTCCAGCCGCGGTGCCTTTGGGGTTCTCTGGCGCGGCGCGACTGCGCCGCGACCTTGTTCGATTCGACGGCGCGGCGTGACGGCGCCGCACATTCCTTGTCGCATGACCCCGCGTGGTGTTGTTGCACCGCGCTGCTTTCCTTCGAACCGCAACAACACAACATACAAGGGAGGAGGGTCGGCCGTGTTTGTGCGGTTCGGCCCCTCCCATTAATCGATAGCAAGCGGTCCAAATGAAAAGAGGAACGGCGACGAAAGAATTCACGAATAACAACAATAATAAAATCCTCTACCTCGAGCGTTGTTGAACGAAGGCTCATCGTGGAAAGGAACGTTGCGGAATTGATCGTCACAGAAGAAGGCGTCGCAGAAGGAACGTCATTGGCGTCGTGGTATACGGCGTCGCGTAGTCGATCTCCGAGGATTCGGCGTTCTTCATCGGAGATCGGTGCATTCCTCACGTTCTTCGTGTTCTTCGACGATGGAGAAGAACTTTAGAGTTTCTTCCCCCAATCCATTCTTAACACAACAAGTTCCAACAATAATAAAATAAGTGTTTAGTCTTATTTTATTACCTATGCCTTAAGTATTTGAATTTAAAACATTCAAATTAAACTCACTTATTTAATTAACATAAGTTATCTAATTAAATGGTGAGTTGAAGGAGTTAGGGAATATGAAGGGGTGGGGTTCTTGTGGGCCCCACTATCCTCCTATCTAGGGTAGTTTCCCAACTTCCACATAACGGATAACCACTTAGTGAAAATAAAATAAAATTGAAGCTCAATTTTATTTTACCTTCCACAATTTTTAACAATTCCTCCCGTGCAAACGTAACTCCGGAAAAGGTGTTCCTAAGAAATTACCGGCGCTATGAATTCATCGGTGCCCTCAGAATTCGATTTCGAGCACCGGTTCAAAATTTAGGAAAACCCGCTCGTTCATTCACTGAACGTACCTGAGCTAAACTTCGGATAAAAACTTCGGGCACACCGGGCCTCGGAATCAAGTGCTGTCAGAAACTGTGTTCTTGTAAAATCTCAAAGAAAATTAAGAAAAAAATTCCCTTGAATTTTACGGGTCTTTACACTCTATCCTTGTGGGATGTTAAACTTATGGAATACCATAAGTTAAACATGGGTTTCCATTAATATATTCAATATTAATGTTTAATCAGTCCTTATTAAGGTATTGTGGAGGTGTGGTTTTATGTTTTCCAGCAGATTTCGAAAGATTCCACGCTTTTTGTAGGTGATTCCATGCTTTTACATTATATGATGATTTTATTATGTTGTATTTTCTTACTAAGTGTACTATATGAAATGTTTGTGTGGTTAAAAATGTGTTATCAAAGGAATTTGGGGTGTGTATAGACTTGAAAGTTATTTTTAAAATGAATGCAGTTTTATTTCTTGTGAATTTTCATGCTTAAGTCCTTTAAATGTGTTTGAAGAAATGAGAAAGTTGTGTGATGGGTGTTTTCAAATAGATTTAATGTGTTTGTGAATTTTAAATAGGGTTTTCTTATGAGATGTAGAGAGTCTATATATGTGTATTTACATTGAATGAAAGTACATTAGAATGTGTTGATATATATGATGTGTATAATGTAAATTGAGCACAATTTCCATACAAGGTATTTTCTTTATGATGTGCAGGGGACAGGGTGAGAGGGCATGGGTGGTTTTCTGGGGGAGGGGGAAGGGGGAAAAGTGGTAGGGGGAAGGGGTAGGGGGTGTTCTGGGTTCTTTTGAAATATGTAGGGGGTGGGCAGGGGGGTGTGCAATGGGTAGGGGGAAGTGCAGTGGGCAGGGGTGTGCTGGGGAAGGGGGCAGGGGGTGTTCAGGGGGCAGGGAGTGTGCAGGGGTAGGGGGTGTGCTCGGGGGTGGGCAGTATGTAGGGGGTGTGCTGGGGAAGGGGGCAAGGGTGCTTCTTTTTTATGGAATGGGGGGGCATATAGTCATGGTATTAAACCGTGGGTGTGCTGGTTAGGGGTGGTTTTCTGGGGGAGGGGGAAGGGGGCAAAGTGGTAGGGGGAAGGGGTAGGGGGTGTGCTGGGTTCTTTTGAAATATGTAGGGGGTGGGAAGGGGGTGTGAAATGGGCAGGGGGGAAGTGCAGTGGGCAGGGGTGTGCTAGGGAAGGGGGCATGGGGTGTTCAGGGGGCAGGGGGTGTGCAGGGGTAGGGGGTGTGCTCGGGGGTGGGCAGTGTGTAGGGGGTGTGCTGGGGAAGGGGGCAGGGGTGCTTCTTTTTTATGGAATGGGGGGACATATAGCCATGGTATTAAACCATGGCTATAGGTATATAGCCAAGGTTTAATGTCGTTGCAAAAGTCCCATCATTGGTATCCAATAGAGGAGGATAATAGGGTTGAAGATATTCCACCACTCTTTTAATGTAATTGATAATATTTGATTTATCTCAAAAGTAAGGGAGATATCCCATGGGGGAAGGGAGAAGGAGGAGAGTGCGTGTAAAGGATTTTGTTGAGTGGAATGAGGGATATATGAGGGTAACCCACTTTAATGGTTGATAGTGAAAATTTGTTAATTCCACTCATTAATTAGGTGAATTATTAGGCCTAAGGGTAAAATAAATCATTTTCCAACAATGTGGGAATCAATATACACACACTTCTAATCTGTATAGTTTCATTGAGTGGCTTACAATCCATTATTCAACCATATAGAGATACTTCCCCAAAAACTCATACCTTACACAAGTTCATCACATTATTTGACAAACCATTAACCATCAATGTGAGACCATCATAACCTTAGAACCAAACTGTAGGTTTATCTATTCCCCCTCGAATCATTAAATAGTCCATGTTCTACTAAACATTAGGCCATTTGATTATTATAGATGATTATCCCTAACCATGCACCAATTTCATTAATTGGTTATTTTATGTTTTGTGCCTCACTAGTATAATTCCATTTAGCAACCTCATTCTTTATTTCATTATTGTATTACTAACATAATATTTGTTTTATTATGTAGGTTAAATCTTTTTCCTCAGTTCGAATTCTTTGTTCGGAAACCGCCGCCATGGACGATAATTTTTTAGAGCGGATGGATGCAAAATGGATGGAACATCATTGTTTTTTAACTGTTTGTTGAATAAATGTAATTGTAACCAAATTAAACATTTTTTGAAATGTATATAGAAATGTGTTGTTTTGTATTCATGATTTCAAGTAAATGTATGTATCATTTTTGTTCTTCTGTACATTGTGTGTGGGTGTTGTGTGTGCTGTGTGCAGGTTTTGTTTGGACTCTGTGCAGGTGCTGTAATGTGTGCAGGTGCTGGGCAGGTTCTGTGCAGGTTCTGGTTTTGGATAGGATCTTTAGCCTTTATCAGCGCTAGTTAAGCGCTGATAAATGGATAATATATCAGCGCTATTTTGAGCACTGATAAAGGTTGTTTTTATCAGTGCTCAAAATAGCGCTGATATATTATACATTTATCAATGCTGAAAATAGAGCTGATAAATACTACCTTTATCAGCGCTTGCTTAGAGCTGATAAAGGGGACCCCCCTTTATCTTCGTCGAGATTAACAGCACTTTTTAGCGCTGTTAAAGGCCGTTTTTAGCGCTATTATAAGCCATATTTGTAGTAGTGGTTGCAGCTGGGAGGACCACCTACCCTTAGTGGAGTTCGCGTACAACAATAACTACCACTCTACCATCGGGATGGCACCATACGAGGCATTGTACGGCCGGCCATGCAGATCACCTCTGTGCTGGACAGACCCTGGGGAGTCAGCACTTGTGGGACCGGAGATGGTCCAGGCCACAACAGAGAAGGTCCAGGTCATCCAAGAGCGGATGAGGACAGCTCAGAGCCGGCATAAGTCTTATGCTGACAGGAGGCGGAGGCCACTAGAGTTCGAGGATGGCGACCACGTTTTCTTGCGGGTCTCGCCTCGACGTGGATTAAGGATATTTGGCCGAGGCGGAAAGTTATCTTCGCGCTTCATCGGACCATTCCAGGTCCTCAGCAGGGTAGGCGAGGTGGCTTACCGCCCGGCTCTACCACCTCAGTTGCACCGAGTGCACGACGTCTTCCACGTATCTCAGCTGAGGAGATGCGTGCACGACCCGATGCAAATCATCGACCATGGGGAGCTAGAACTTGACGATGGGGCGACCTTTGTGGAGGTCCCGGTGGAGATCGAGGATCGACAGGAGCGGGTCCTACGTGGACGGTCGATTCCTCTAGTGCGCATCAGATGGGAGCACAGGAACCTCCAGGAGAGCAATTGGGAGCGGGAGGATCAAATGTGTGCTCAGTACCCACATTTGTTCCCCTAGTTTATGATGTATCTTTATGGGGACGTAAATCCCTGAGGTGGGAGTAATGTAAAGACAGGTAAAATTCAAGGGAAATTTTTTTCTTAATTTTCTTTGGGATTTTACAAGAACGCAGTTTCTGACGGCACCTGATTTCGAGGCCTGGTGTGCCCGGAATCAATTTCCGAAGTTTAGCTCGGGTACGTTCAGTGAACGAATGAGCGGGTTTTCCTAACTTTTGAACCGGTGCTCGGAATCGAAATCTGAGGACACTAATGAAACCGCAGCGCTGGTAATTGCTTAGGAACACTTTTTCTGGAGTTGTGTTTGCTCGGGTGTGGTTATTAAAAATAGTGGGTTAAGTAATGAATAAAATAAAATTTGTGCAACCAGTTTTATTTTTATTTAAGGTAGCTTAAACCTATGCTTAATGGTTGGAGTGGGACCCACTAATACCCTAACTCCTAGGTAGGATATTACTGTGGTGGGGGCCACACGAGCCCCACCACCTTTATTTACTTTTCACCTCCCACGAGCATTTAATTTGTGTAACACACCCGCACCCCCCCCCCCCCTTTAATGAAAAGTCAACTCTCTTAATTAATTAACTATTTAAGTTGTTCAATATAATTAATTCGAGGATTCAATTTTGAATTTCAAATTGAGATGTTGGCTTGTGTGTTAATTAAATAAGACAAATCTTATTTCATTAAGGGGGTTCGTTGTGCGAGATGGATTGGAGAGGAATTGATCAACCCTTGGAATCCTCTTCTTTCTCCTTGAAGAACGCGAAGAACGCACCGTCGCCGACGAAGAACGCCGACCTCCGACGAAGGACGAAGAAGAACGCCCAATCCTCGGAGATCGATGACGCGACGTCGGGTACCATGACGCCAATGATTCTCTTCTCCACGACGCCAACGATTCTCTTCTCCGTGACGCTGACAACGTTTACGGAACCTTGTTCCGCGACGCCGTCTTCCGCGACGATTAATTCCCGCGACGAACCTTCGTTCAACAGCACCTTGATGTAGGGGTTAATTGTTTTTCCTGTGAATTATTTCTTTTCCGTTCATCGACTTCTATTTGGGCCTCCTGTTATCGTAATAACGGGAGGAGGTTGTACCGCACGAACACGGTCAACCCTCCTCCCCCTTTGATGGTTGTACTTGATTGCGGTATGAGCAAGGCCGTTGCGGTGCAACGGCACCGCGCGGAAACAATGAAGAACGGGCAACGAAGCGTGGCGTCGTCGTGCGGCGCCATTGAGGCGATTCGAAGACTCAGCAGATTGTCTATTTGACGTCCGGATCGACGGGCGATGATGGAACGGGCCGCAGAGGCGATTTGATGATTCCGCAATAAATTATGGGTCCCGAGACGACCCCAGGAACAGACGAGAGCAAGAACGGACCACCAGAGCGGCTCTGGTGGCCTGCGGACTTCACCGGCGGCGCGGGTCACCGGTGCGGCGGCGCCGGCGGCCGGAGGCGCGTCCCGGCGCGCTGCCAGGAGGGACCGCCGCGGCTGAAGTCGCGGCGGAAGGCGACCGGTCCCGCGGCCGCGCGGGACCCGGGGGAGACGAGGCGACCAGTGTCGCGTCGCTGGCTAAAGAAGGGGGGGGGACCGCGTCCCCCCATGCTCGGCCGCTGGCCGAGCCAGCGTGCCACCCGGCCGGGCCGGGCCGGGTTGCGCGGACCGGACCAGGCCGCACCCAGCCGGGCCGGGCCGCGCCCAGTCGGGTCGGACCCGGACCCGGGTCGGGTCGACCCGGGGGGGTGGGTCAGGTCGGACCGGGCCCAGACCCCCCATTTTCAGACTACTTCCGGTCTTTCGCTCATATCTTGGGCTATGGACCTCTGATCGACGCACCGTCAGTTGAGATGCAATCCTTGGATCGAGATGGTCGTTTCATTATATTACTCTCAAGGTTTCGGAGAACTTGGGGTACGTCCGGTTTGGTTCGAACACGAAACTAACCGGGCCCTCGGAGCGGAAACGCTCATAACTTGAGCTCCGGACGTCTGATTGACGTGCCGTCGACTTTGTTGGATTCCTATTAGTGATACGGACCTTTTGAATTCCTCCGCTCGAGGTTTGGACGCAGTTGGAGTGTGTTCGGGTTGGTTTTGACTTAAAAACCAACCGACCCCCTGGAACGAAAAAACCAATAACTTTCAGACCGGGCGTCTGATTGACGCGTCGTCTGTCGCATTGAGTTCCCTTTGTCGAGACGGAACTTTGGGATACATCAACTCCGGACTACGTGTTAGTTGATGTATCGACCCCCTTGGATCGTGGAGTGGACCCTCCTGGAAAAGAGCATGCTGTGTGCGGGAACCCTAGAGCTGGTTGCGACTGCGACTGTGACGACTGCATTGAAATCCTATGTGGGTTCGACAACGATGAAGACCGTACTGAAATCCTCTGTGGGTTCAACGGCGATAAAGACTGCACTGAAATCCTATGTGGGTTCGGCAGCGATGAAGACCGTACTGAAATCCTCCGTGGGTTCGACGACGATGAAGACTGCACTGAAATCCTATGTGGGTTCGGCAGCGATGAAGACCGTACTGAAATCCTCCGTGGGTTCGACGGCGATGAAGACTGCACTGAAATCCTATGTGGGTTCGGCAGCGATGAAGATCGTTCTGAAATCCTTCGTGGGTTCGACGGCAATGACTACTGTTCTTGTATCCTACGTGGGTCTGGCAGTGTCTGTCTCTGTTCTTGTTATCCTACGTGGGTCTGGCAGAGTAGCTGGTCTGTATCCTATGTGGGTCTGATAGCTTAGTTGGTTTAGTATCCTACGTGGGTCCCAGCTTAGATGAATCAGTGGTTATATCTGATCATCTCTATCACCTTACAGAATTATAACTGTGTGAGCTGAGTCTTGGATTTCAATCAATATCTTCGATATGATTGACTTGCTTTCCTATGTGGATTGAGTTGTGTTATCCTGTGTGGATTGGGTTGTACTCCTATGTGGATGTGATCGAACTTGGGCTCGGATGTTGGAGCCGAACTGGATTGATGACTTAGGTATATGTATGGGCATATACCTAAGTAGTGTTGGTTGTTACTTCGTGTTTGTATCTTTCTTTTGTGGATTATCCTTTGTGGATTCTGGGAGACCTTCGGGGGTCTCGGGGTCCCTACTGAGTAGCGTATACTTACCCCTGCACGGGATATGCCCACACTACGTTGTGTTGGATGCAGATGATGGACAACACTGATCGTGGTTGAGGCTAGTGGAGCAGTCGGTACCTGGAGGTGGACCACTGGGCGGAACGTACATGGAGCGGACGGCTGGACCCGAGGAGTTGAGGTGGCTATCTGTACCCACCATTCAGGTGGGACTTCCAGTGGACAGCTCGACGTTGCTGCTTTACTTTCAGTTGTTGTACTTTCTTTCCAGTTGTACTTTACTTTCAGTTTGGGTTTGTACTCTGGCCCATTTACTTTTCGCACTTACTTTTGTACCCAGTTTTACTTAGTGTTTACTTCCGCTAGCTTACTCTATGGTGTTTGTTACTTTATAAAGGCAATGCCTTCCCCTTTTTGTCGGGATTTACGCCTTGGTGCTAGTCGCCAGCCCCTGGCCTATGGGAGGCGGGTTTGGGGTAGTCACGGCACAGACCCTGAGGACGGGTCGTGACATTTAGGTCATGGGTAGCATAGTTCTTCTCATGTTGTCTCAACTGTCGTGAGTCGGTAGGCAATCACCGCTCTCTTCTACATCAGGACACATCCCGGTACGGTCCCTGATGCGTCGTAGTAGACTACATACCCAATGCCCTCTTCTGGTAGCCTCAAGATGGGGGCACTCATCAGTCTCCACCTCATATCCTGGAAACTTTTCTAGAATCTCTCTATCCACAAGAAAATATTTACCTTCTTTTTCAAAGCTAACAAGGGTGTTGCTACTCTGGAAAATTCAGGTACGAATCTCCAGCAGCACCCAACCTATTTACCACTATCCTGATCATCTTTAGGGGTATGACATTGGTTGAATGATCAAGATAAAATTTATCGCTTCCGAGTTGAGGAAGTGATATCTCGGGCCTAGTTGATCAGGATAGTGGTACCTTCACTAAATCCATAACCATTGTAGAAGAAGGTAATTTTTTCATGTTATATCAACAAATAATAAAGTAAGAATGGATGATGACACAAGGCGTGCATCATGTTTTATGAGATATCGCGATATAAGGAGATTATATTACAAGACATGCGCTCATAGGAAAGTTGTTGTTGCTATAATTATTCCTTAACTCTTTAGGGGTTTCGATGAGTTTCTAGACTCCGCTCCTTGTTTGTAAATAATATTCATTGCTATTAAGATAAGGGTCTAGAGGGTCACACATAATAATGTATTCAAGAGCCAGCCTTATTCTGGTGAATAGAAATATAGGACACGGTGGGCCCCACTACGGGGTTCGAGAGATATCCAAGTGTTACCGATCACAAAAAAATAAATAAATTATTTATTATCCGAGTATAAAATAATTAGGTTGAATTTATTTATTAAAAGTATTTACAAGTATTTAAGTAAATACATGGAAATATATTATATAAACAAATATTATTTTAATATTCAAGATTCATTTAATATTGAGGGAATTATGAGTCGAATTAATGTCTTGGTTTTATCATGTAATATATTAATTATATATTACAAGTAGGTGGTAAAATATAAATGATGTTTATGATTTAGTTATTTCGTCATAACAAATCATTTATAGCTTATTTAATGGGCACTGGATATATGAGGATTGGGGAACACCTTTCAGGCATTTTAACTTTCACTATATAAGCATACTAGAACCTATTTTCCATGTATTATTCATCCATTCGTAATTGAGAAGTTCTCTCTTCTTCAACATCTAAGAGGGAGAAAGGTCTCATATGAGCATTCAATCTCTGATCGTCATCGCAGATCGAAGGAACGAGATCATAATGATCATTGTGATGGCGAATGATTCATCGGAGCTCTGTGCTAGCACCCAAAATTCAACGAACGACATTCGTGTGGACTCTTGAGGCGTGTATGGACGATCTAGAGGGGTTCGGTCTCATATCTTTCGAGCAACGATCACCAGCGACGAGCTACAGTCAAACGTGCTGCTGGTTCAAACAAGGTATTCTTTAATGTTAATTTTCGTGCTTAATTAATTTACGTCGGATCCCCGGACTTTAACCGAGGCTCGGATCGTCAGAGACAATGAAGTTTCGTTGCTCTAGCAATGAAAATTTTTAAATCCCTCGCCCATCAGTTTCCACTGCTCACCCCGGTACTTACAATTGATATCAGAGCAAATCGTTTGAATTTTCTAAGTTAAGAAAAAAATTAATTTTCCTTAAATTAAGTAGAGGGCATCGTTTCGATCATAATGGAAAATATCATACATCGATCCGATTTTGGACAATCAAGTCATGGCCATCCGAAATTTTAATTCGGGTCGACCCTCAGAAATAAAATTGGAAAAAAAACATATGTTTTTATATGTTAATTTTTATCCGAGTCAATTTACGGTGGCAATTTCAAGCACCCGATGACTCTTTTGTAATTCCGGTCAGGTGCCTGCTGAAATCAGGTGGTCGATACTATTCTATCCTGAAGAATATTAACTATATCACCCTTTATATAAAAGGGTTATTGTGATGAGATATGCCCTCTTTTTAGAAAGGGAACACATCTCCAATGGAAATAATGGAGGAAAGACTGACTTTGATGAAATTGATGCTCCAGATGCACAAGAGTTGTTATGAGAATAATCTCTAAAAGAGACGGTGAGAGATGGAGATGTTCCCAAGACACAAGTGCTGTATAGATCAACTCAAGAGGTTAGAGAACCAGCGCGCTATGATTTTCATGTCGTTGAGTCAGGTGACACATTACTCTTAGAGAATGATGAACCTCTAACCTACATGGAAGCTATAGAAGGAAAAGATGCTGCTAAATGAAAAGATGTTAGGCATTCTGAGATGGATTTCATGTACCAAAATCAAGTTTGGATTTTGGTAGACCCTCCAACTGATGTAAAACTCATTAGGTGCAAATGGGTATTCAAGAAAAAGCTGAACATGGGTGGTAAAATCAATACATATAGGGCACAAGTAGTTATGAAGGGTTTCAGGAAACTTCAAGGCATAAACTACAATAAAACCTTCTCTCTAGTAATGATGTAGAAAACCATCAGAATATTACTTACAATAATAGCCTTCTATGATTATGAAATTTGGAAAATGTAAGTTAAAATTGATTTTCTAAATGGAAAGTTGGTTAAAGATGTCTATATGAATCAACCCAAATGGTTTATTAAGTCAAATAATGCAAATAAAGTATGCAATCTATGAAGATCCATTTATGGGTTGACGTAGGAATCGTGATAATGGAATGCTCATTTTGATGAGGCAATAAGATAATTTAGTTTCATCAAGAATGAAAACGAGCCATGTGTCTATAAGAAGGTTATTTAGAATTCCATCATTTTCTTTGTATTATGTGTCGGTGACATATTAATTATGGGAAACAAAATATAATCCTTATAGTCAGTTAAGGCTTGGTTAAATGAATGTTTCTCCATGAAAGACTTACGTGAAGCACAACCACAAAACATGGTTTTATTAGCGCTAAAAAAAGTTTTTATTAGTGTTAAAAAAACGCTAATAATCGAGGTGCTATTAAAAGGGGGCCCATTTTATCAGCGCTAAAAAAAGCGTTGATAAAGACCCATTTTATCAGAGCTAAAAAAAGCGCTGATAAAGGTTATTATTTTTTTTAAAAAAAATCTCCCGCCTTATTATCAGCACTCGACCCCCCTTTTATCAGCACTAACCTCCCCCGCCCCCCTTTATCAGCGCTAGACACCTGCTCACACCCGCTTGCGCGCCCTTGCCTTTGCTGGGTTTCGAACCTAAGACCTCCTCCTCATGCGCTCACGACTCTATCACTCACCTATATTGTTTTGTCTTTCATTTTATGATATATCTATATATTTATATATATTTCGTTGCATTTTTTATCCATATATATATTTATTTAAATACACATATAAAAATTGTTTTGTGTGTGTGTTTATAAATACATAAATATATATATATTTATATCTATGTGTGCATCTATAAATATAATTATACATATTTATATTTATTCATATATATTATTTATTAATATTTACATACATATATTAGACTATGTAGATAAACATATATATGTTTGTCAATACACACACAAATATATTTATATATATATATATATAAACATTATATATACATTAATTGTATATGTATATGTATATAAATATTCATACATTGGTATTTTAAATGAAATGAGAATTATTTTTTATTTAGATAAGGTTAATATATTGAGAAATATATTTTATATGCAAATATGTTTAATTATTTATTTATAAAATTAAATTTTTATGGGTGAATATATAAAAAATATGTATATATTATTATATATTTGATTATAAATAACAGTACACTGTGAAAAACGATAAAATTTCAAAATCATAATATCAATATGAATATAAGAAAAAATAAATAAATTCAGTCTCTACAAAAAAAAGGAATAAGTCTCCCTTAAACGCGGCTGAAAATCCATCAAATGTTAAAAAATTAGGGTACTCCGATAAAAAACTCAGTTTTGGAGGTCTTCTGAGCCTTTTTTGGTCTTGAAAAATATGACAAAGGTTTAACTGTGTAATTAAAGGCGCATAGCTCGTCGAAGACTTTGATTTGATATGTGGTAGAGCTCAAATGGACACCCGAATCAAAAGTTATGAGCGTTTGAAGTTTGAGTTACGTTTTCAACTTATTTTTTATCTTTTATTTATTTATTTTATTTATTTATTCAAATTGTTATTAAATGACTATCACTCGATAATAATTAACAAATTATTAATTAAGAAAATATTTTTAATTGTTTTATAAGTCATTTCACTAATTATCTTATATATTAAGTGTAAATGTCTATTTCGGTTTATCTAAAACATATTTTAAAAAAAATATTATATTTATTTCAATATAAATATATTTACATATTAATATATTGTTTTTAATAAAAAAAATTAAAGTATATTTTTATTAGCACTTGTAAAAAAGCAATGATAAAGGAGTATTTTTATCAGCACTGATAAATGGGTACTTTTATTAGCACTTTTAAAAGTGTCGTTTATCAGCACTTTTTTTAACGCCGATAATGATATCCCTTTATTAGTGTTTTTTTAGCGCTATTAAAGGGTGACGTTGCGAAAATCCGTTTTTTGTGGTAGTGAAACAACATATATTCTAGGGATCAAGATTTATCGAGATAGATCTCAAAGGATGTTTGGGCTAAGTCAAAGTACATATATTAACAAGATACTCAAAAGGTACAATATGTAATGATCCAAGAGAAAGTTGTTGTCAATGTCACGTGGTATCAATATCTCTAAGAAAATATGTCTACAAACATATGAGGAGATTGAAATAATGAGTAAAATCCATTATTACTTGACAGTGTGATCTATCATGTATTTAATGCTATGTACTAGGTTTGATATTGTTTTTTCTTTAAACATGGTGGGTAGATATCAAGTTAATCCATGAGAGATGCATTGGGCAATTTTCAAAACTATCATGGAGTACTTGATATGTACAAAGGATATGTTCCTGGTATATGAAGGAGATAAGAAACTAACAGTGAAATGATACAATGATGCTAGATTCCAAATAGATCATGATGATCTGAAATCACAGTTAGGCTGTGTCCTTTTCCTGAATGCTGACGCAGTGAGCTGGAGAAGTTCGAAGCAACCTGTGATTACTGATTTTACAGCAGAATCCAAGTATATCACGGTTTTCGATGCATCAAAGGAATCAAAATGGTTATACAATTTTGCCTCGTACATTGGTGTTGTGGTTAGAGTGCATACCTGGTTCTAGTTTATTATGATAATACTGCAGCATTAGTGCTTGCCAAGGACCTTAGATCACATCAATGGACAAAACATATACTTAAGAAGTTTTATCTCTTTATGGATGAGAGGTGAAGTCGCAATTAACAGAGTAGTCAGACAACACGACAGACTCCTAACTAAAATCATGTGTCATTAGAAGCTTGATTCTCATGCAAGAGATAATGGGTTGAGACATGTTAACAGTTGGAGATTATGAGACATTTTATTCATTTAAGAAATATGGAGCCACCCATTGATAAAAATTAGGGAAGACAACATGAGCTATACTATTTTTTGGAATACCTGATAAAAATTGGGGTGAAGTCTGAGTGGTAAACCCCGCAACTCTGCATCCAAATGACCAGAGTTCGAATCCTGACACACCTTGGGGATTTACAAAATAGACGGTAACACGAGAATGACGCGGGCAGACGGTGACACAGACAAGCGGTATTTGCTTTCCTAATAAAAAAGAGTTTTCAGTCCCAATTTTTTTAAATAAAATATACATTTATATTATAGATTTAATGATAATGATATATTTATAAAAATACATTTATATGATATATTTACATAATATTGACACACCCACATACGCACATATACATATTCACACACACACATTTATATTTCTCACATACAAGTACAAATATTTATATTTATATCTACATATCACACACACACACACAAATACACACATCACTATTAGAATTTTGAGCTTTGGAGGTGGGGGGGGGGTCGGGCGACCACTATTTGACGATCGTTGTTGACTATATTAGTAGTCGTCAATTGGTGATTACTAAGCTTTCTCACTCTTACCCAATTTCCCTCCCTCCCTTGTCACCCCACTCCTCCCTCCCCAACCTTCGCACTGCGTCGCGCCGCCCCACCTCCAGTCGTTGAGCCACCCGTCGCCTAGCCCCCCACCATCGAGCCCCTAACTCAAGCCCAATTTCCTCCTCCCTCATTACTCCCTCCTCCCTCATCGTGCCCCCTCCACGCTGTGTCGCGCCCCCGACCCAAGCCCAATTTTCCCCACCCTCATTACTCCCCCCTCATCGTGCCCCCTCCACGATGTGTCGCGCCCCCCGCCATCTAGCACCCATCCCCCCATCCAGCCCCCGTCCTGTTGAAAGTGGGTATCCTAGACCCAACTTATGCATGTACTTTAATTACCATTACATGCATATGGTTTGATATGTACATTTGTTTATCTTACCAAAATTGTGTTGATACTTTTGTGCCCACTATATTTATGGTGATGTTCTTAAATTATATGTCATATCAAAAAGTTATAGCAGTTCCCAGACTATAATGAGAACCTAGAGATACCCTGATAGTAGTATTAAAGTAATGCCCTAAGGTCTAGATACATCTTACTAACAAGACATAGATGATGTGTGACTATCAGATGCCGGTGACTCATAAACATTGAGACTCATGAAGTTCACACTTGGTGATCTCTAGTAGGTGAGACTATGAGGACAAACCCGCTAATAGGTACACCACATGTTTCAGGTGTCATTGGTTGTTTATATCTACAAACATGTGTATTGGTCTCCTAACTTGAGATCGTTATCAATGTGTACCATTTGATCGCGCACTTTGATACAAGAAAAAAATCATGACATTGAAGTTGTGACGAGGCTATTAAGTGCGTCTTTGGTGGTATGATATTGGTTGAATGATCAAAATAAGATTTGTCGCTTCCGAGTTAAGAAAGTGATATCTCAAGCCTGATTAATCAAAATAGTAGTACTTCCACAAAATCCATGACCATGACAGAAGAAGGTAAGTCTGTTCAGTTAGATCAATAAATAATATAACAAGAATGGATGATGACACAAGGTGTGCATCTTGTTTTATGAGATATCACAAGACAAAGAGATTATATTATACGATGTGTGTTCGTAGGAAGACTATTGTTGTTATGACCAATCCTTATCATTTTAGGGGTTTAAATGATTTTCTAGATTCCACTCATGGTCTGTGAATAATATTCACTACTACTGAGATAAGGGTCTAGAGGGTCACACACAGTAGTGTATTCAAGAGTCAATCCTTTTCTGGTGAATTAGAATATATGACATGGTGGGCCCCACCATGGGGTCGGAGAGATGTCCAAGTGTTAGCAATCACCTATAAATAAGTAAATTCTTTATTATCCAAGTATAGAATAATTAAGTTGAATTTATTTATTAAAAGTATTTACAAGTATTTAAGTAAATACATGAAAAAATATTATAGGAACGAATATTATTTTAATATTCAAGAATTGTTTAATATTGAGGGAATTACGAGTCAAATTAATGACTCAATTTTACAGTGTAATATATTTATTATATATTACAAGTAGGTGATAAAATATAAATGATGTTTATGATGTTATTATTTCGTCATAACAAGTCATTTAAAGCTTATTTAGTGGGCATTAGTTATACGGGAACCAAAGAACCCTTTTTAGGTATTTTAACTTCCACTATATAAGTAGAGGAGAACCTCTTTTCCATGTACTATTCATCCATTCATAATTGAGACATTCTCTCTCCTTCCACATCTAAGAGAGAGAAAGGGCCCGTCCGAGCATTCGATCTTCGATCACCGTCACAGATCGAAGGAACGAGATCCTAATGATCATTGTGATGGCGAAGGATTCATTGGAGCTCCGTGTTAGCACCTGTAATTCAATGAACGGTGTTCGCGCAGACTCTTGAAATGTGTGTGGATGATCTAGAGGGGTTCAGTCTCATATCCTTCGCACAACAATCGCCACCGACGAGCTGCAGTAGAACGCACTGTCGATTTGAACGAGGTATTCATTCATGTTAATTTTCATTCTTAATTTATTTACCTGAATCCCTAGACTTTAACCGAGGCTCAGATAATCAGAGACAATGAAGTTTCGTTGTTCTGGAAATGAAAAATTTTAAATCCTCGCCCAATCGGCATCCATTGCTCGCCCTAATACTTACAATTGGTATTAGAGCAAATCACATGAATTTTCTAAGCCAAGAAAAAATTAATTTTCCTTAAATTAAGTAGAGGACATCATTTTGGTTACAATGGAAACAACCATATGTCGACCTGATTTTAGACGACCAAGTTACGACCATCTGTAATTTTAATTCGGATCAATCCTCAGAAATAAAATTAAAAAAAACATATATTTTTTATGTTAATTTTTATCTGAGTCAATTTTCAGTGGCAATTTCAAGCACCCGACGACTCTTCTGTAATTCTAGCTAGGTACCATCCGAAATCAGGTGGATGATACTATTAGTAGACATCAATTGGTGATCACTAGGCTTTCTCACTCTTACCCAATTCCCCCTCCCTCGTCACCCCACTCCTCCCTCACCGAGCCTCTCTCTCCAACCTCTACACTGTGTCGTGCTGCTCCACCTCCAACCATCGATCCACCCACCGCCTAGCCCCCCACCATCGAACCCTCGACCCATACCCAATTCCCCCTCCCTCATTACTCCCTCTTCCTTCGTCGTGCCCCCTCCATGCTGCTCTGTATCACCCCACCTCCGGCTGTCAAGCCCCTCTCCATCTACCCACCCCCATCCAACCCCCACCCTGTTAATAGTGGGTATCCTAGACACAACTTATGCATGTACTTTAATTACCATTACATGCATACAGTTTGATACATACATTTGTTTATCATACCAAAATTGTGTTGATACTTCCGTGTCCACTATATTTATGGAAATTTCCTTAAATTACATGTCATATCAAAAGGTTATAGCAGTTTCTAGGTTATAATGAGAACCTCGAGATACTGTGATAGTGATCTTAAAGTAGTTCTCTAAGGTCCAAATACATCATGCTGACAAGACATAGATGATGTGTGACCATCAGGTGTTGGGGGATCATAAGCATTGAGACTCATGAATTTCACACTTGGTGATCTCTAGTAGGTGAGATCATGAGGGAAGACCCACTAATAGGTACACCATATATTTCAGGCTTCATTGGTTGTTTCTATCTGCGAACATGTGTATTGGTCTCCTGACTTGTGATGATTATCAATGTGTACCATTTGATTGCATACTTTGATGCAAGAAAAAAATCATGACATTGAATTTGTGACGAGGTAACTTATATTAGGTGTGTCTTTGGTAGTATGACATTGGTTGAATGATCAAGATAAAATTTATCGCTTCCGAGTTGAGGAAGTGATATCTCAGACCTAGTTGATCAAGATAATAGTACTTCTACTAAATCCATGACCATGGTAAAAGAAGGTAAGTCTGTCTAGTTAAATCAAAAAAAATAAAACAAGAATGAATGCTGACATAAGGTGTGCATCATGTTTTATAAGATATCATGAGACAAAGAGATTATATTACATGATGTGTGTTCATAGGAAGACTTTTGTTTCTATGACTAATCCTTGTCTCTTTAGAGGTTTTGATGAGTTTCCATACATCACACCTAGTTTTTGAATAATATTCACTACTATTGAGATAAGGGTCTAGAGGGTCTCACACATTAGCGTATTCATGAGTCATCCATATTCCAGTGAATAGAAATATAAGACATGTTGGGACCCACCACGAGGTCCGAGAGATGTCCAAGTGTTAACGATCACCGACAAATAAATAATTTTATTATTATTCGAGTATAGAATAATTGAGTTGAATTTATTTATTAGAAGTATTTACAAGTATTTAAGTAAATAAATGAAAAAATATTATACGAATGAATATTATTTTAATATTCAAGAATTGTTTAATATTGAGGGAATTACAAGTTAAATTAACGACTCAGTTTTATTGCATAATATATTTATTATATATTACAAGTAGATGATAAAATATAAATGACATTTATGATGCAGTTATTTCATCATAACAAGTCATTTATAGCTAATTTATTGGGCATTGGATATATGAGAACTAGGGAACCCTTTTCAGGTATTTTAAATTTCACTATATAAGAAGAGGAGAATCGCCTTTCCATGTACTATTCATCTATTCATAATTGAGATGTTCTCTCTCCTTCTACATCCAAGAGAGAGAAAGTTCTCGTCTGAGCATTCGATCTTCAATCGTTGTTGCTGATTGGAGGAATGAGATCCTAATGATCGTCGTGTTGGTGAAGGATTTGTCGGAGCTCTGTGCTAGCACCCAGAATTCAACGAATGATATTCACAAGGACTCTTTAAGCGTGTGTGGATGATCTAGAGGGGTTCGGTCTTAGATCCTTCATGCAATGATCGATGACGACGAGCTGCAATCGAACGCGCCACCGATTTGAATGGGGTATTCATTCATGTTAATTTTCGATCTTAATTAATTTACACGAGATCCTTGAAATTTAACCAAGGATCATATCACCGAAAACAACAAAGTTTCATTACTCTAGAAATGATTTTTTTTAAATCTTTGACCAATCGACATCTTCTACTCACCTTGATATCTACAATTGGTATCAAAGAAAATCACGTGAATTTTCCGAGCCAAGAAAATTAATTTCCCTTAAATTAAGTAGATGACATCATTTCAGTTACAATGGAAAAGACTATACATTGATTCAATTTCAGATGACCAAGTTACGACCATCCAAAATTTTAATTCAGACCGACCCTCAGAAATAAAATTGGAAAAACATATATTTTTATATTTTAATTTTTATTTGAGTCAATTTGTGGTGGCAATTTCAAGTGCTCGAAGAATCTTCTGTAATTCTGGCCAGGTACCATTCAGAATCAAGTGGGTGATACTATTCAAGTCGGAAGAATATTTTTCATGGGTGGTTGTCCACCTACATGCCAAAACCAAAATAGTAAAGCCTATTTAGAATTAGGCTTTTGAAATTTGAATACAAAACAAAATAAAGAGGAAGAAAAATAAAAAGGTCTTCGATAGGGGAGGGGGTGATATGATCATGGATAAAATTTCTTTAAAATAATATTTTATAAAAAAAGGAAAATTCGAGGGGCAGCTTCCCATGGAAGCTGCATGCACTATGGACCCCTTCTCGGCCAGTGCCGCCTTCTCATCCGAACGACCCCGAGCCACCACCGCACTGTTCACCAGCAGCTAACACCCCTTCCTCTGGTTGCCATGGCTGACCACTATCCATCCCCTTCCTGCTATGACTACTCTCAGTCGACCACTCTCGGTCATCGCTGACTCACAAGCCTCCACCCCTCTCGAGCGAAGGTCACACCACTGTAGCCTCTCTAGTCGCTGGTTCTCGGGCGACCCCTCGCGAACACCACCTATATGGACAACACTATCAGCGTCAGGCTCCTTCACCCCAGCCACGGTCACGACCCATCCTCTAGGGCCCGTGCTGTGACTACCCTAAGCCCGCCTTCCATAGGCCAGGGGTTGACGACTAGCACCAGAAAGACATGTCTCTAAAAAAATGGGAAGACATTTCCTTTAAACCTGCAAACACAGAGACCAGATACACAACAAGAGCAAAACATGTAATATAACTACTGAAAGTAAAAGTGTGAACTGAAGAAAAATGGGCCAGTATACAAACCCAACTAAAAGAAAGTACAACAAAAAAGAAAAATTGCTCTTGAGGTCATCCGCCAAGGATTCTACCCGAAGGGTAGATACAGCTTGTCACTACAGCTCTCCATGCTAACCAGTTACCTCTGTGCACCGTCTAGTCCCGACTCCCAAATCTTGGTCAAAGCTTTCCGTCATCTGCACAAGACACAACAAGGTGTGAGCGAAGCCCGTGCATGGGTGAGTATAACAATACCTAGTAGGGACCCCGAGACCCCTGACGGTTTCCTAGAATTACACAAAAAGGAAAAACCACAAAGCACGATCTCAATCACAAAGCACAAAGTAAAAGACAACTCACACCAGATATATAACTTAAAGAACAGTAATAATGATGATTAGTAGTAAAGATAAATCATCTTATTCCATTGATAAGTTCCATGGCTAAACCATGAAGAAGCCATTCTATTGCTGATCCACACAGGGTTGTAAGACACAAATCCACACAGGGTCGTAAGTCGTCGATCCACACAGGGTCGTAAGTCGTCGATCCACACAGGGTCATAAGTTGCTGATCCATGATGGGATGCTCTAAGGTTGGTCCTCGTCAGGTCGTGCTACTGCTGATCCACATAGGGTCACTATGATGTCGATCCACACAAGGTCTCTCTTCACCTGACAACTAGCCACAAGATTCCCGCACTTGGTGCGCTTGAGTTTCGTAGATTCTGGTCCTCAAGCCATCAGTCATACCTCGATTGTCACGAAGTCCCACAAAGAAGTAACCCGAAGAACCACTAAGTCATAAGGGTTCCAACACAACAAATGGCGCGTCAATTGGACACTCGTTCTGTAAGTTATATGCATTTTAGTACCGAGGGTCCGGTTGGATTCAATTTTGATCCAACCCAGATGTATACCAACTTTCTCCAAAACCCATGTAGAGTATCTCAAAGGTCCGCCTCGTCCTAAGGGTTCCAGCACCATAGACGGTTGATGTGGCTCTATTTTTACATAGTTTTGCCACATCTTTTTACTTAATTTTTAATGATTTAATTAATTATTTAACCACTTTATACTAAATAATTGTACTTTTATATTTTTATAGTTAAATTTGTTAATTAATCAATTTATATAATTAATTATGTATTTTTAGTCATCAAAATAATAATTTTAATCTTACTAAACTAATCTACTTTAATTATATCTTATTTAGTTTGGTTAATTTAAATCTGCTTGACTTTTTAATAAGTTAATATCTATTTTAAACAATTATTTAATCAACGTAAATCTATTTAATTAAGTTAAGTCTTTATTTTAATATTTTATCTTTTAATTTAGTTCGTTAAAATATTTTAACTTTATTAATTAATATGTTTAGTCATCCTGCTAATCATTTAAGTAAATAATTTTAGTTTTAAATTAAGTTAAATAGTTCGCTTTTAATTTTATGTGTTCAAATAGTTATTTAATTAATTAATTAAGAGTTTTTAAACATTAATTATATTATTTTATGTATGCAGTTTGATTATTAATTCATTTTCTATTAATTTTAGTCTACCAGTGAGGAAGACAAGAGCTAGCGGTGACTTATTTGGGTCATCGTTGCTAATCTTTATTATTCACTGCTACTTTGTAATTAACTTGTTTAGTTATTTTAATTTAAGTCTTTTATTAATTTAGTTTAACAATTATTCAGTTTATAATTTAAGTGTTGTCAATTAATAATTTTAATGTTTTAAAGGTTAATAAAAATTTTGTCTTAATTAATGGTGTTTAGCATTATTTTAATTAATTATTTTTAGTCTTTTTATTTAGTTTACTTAAGTTTTAATTTTATGTTTAGTTTATGTGTTGTTAATTTTTAAAAGGTCACCGTTAGTTATTTATTTTAGTCCTAACGGTGACCCTTTTATTTTGGAGTAAGGGTTGAGATTTATTTTTGTGTATCGGAAGCCTTAGTTTATTTCCTAACAGTGACCTTTTTGTTTTATTTTCTAATAGTAACATGTTCTATGTAATGGTACCGGTGACTTTTTATGTTTCACATGATAATTTCAACCTAATATAAAAGGACCTAGCCAAGACGTTCTTGCTTTACTGGGTAGGGTTTCCTTGTTGCCGCCTTGAACCATACACCCATCGTCGCTGCGGATGTTGCCCTGGCCGTCGTCGAAGATCGGATAGCACCGTTGTTGGTCGTCACGCCGTCAGAAGGAGATCTCGAGTTGTCGTCGCTGTTCCGCCTCCTGCTCCTGATCCGAACCAGGAGATCTTAAGCCACCACTTGAGTAGAACCGCTTCACTGCTGAAGGAGCTGAAGCCGCTCCTGTCCGTCGCTGCTGGATGCCGAGCCGAGATGCTACCTAGAAGGAGTCCGCCGATCGATGCTGGGGGAGAAGCCGAACCCTGCCCCCCTTTGCGCAGCGGGGTTTGGGGAAGAAGGCCAAATAAAAAGAAAAAAAATTACTTAATACAAATTAAACAAATAAAAATAGTATAACATAAAATAAATAATTTAAACAATAAAAACTTAGAACTTTATAAATAAATAACTAAAAAACTACTAATAGATAAATAATAACAATATTAAAATTAGTCAAATAAAATATATGATAACTAAAATATTAAAGTTAAAATTATTAACAAGACTAATTTAAATAAATTAGTTACTTTAATGAATATAGTAAATTATAAATTTACTCATTAATAAATAAAATAATTATAAAATATAATAACTTTATATTAATTTTTGTAAATTTTAATAATTAATTTCCAAAAGAAACTAAACTCTAATAGTCTAATAATTACTAAACTTTTAATTTAATATATTTAATAATTAATCACTCTCATTAATTATATGAATAATAACATGTAACAAATTTAATTTAAATAAGTTAGTTAACGAATACAATATAAACTAATAGTTATTAATTCAAATTTTATAACATCTTAGCTTTCACTTTTGAAACTTTTATTGTTTTAAATAGTTAAAATTTAATCGATGATTCATTCATTTTTTTGTTTTAACTTTTTAGGTTCATTAAAGAGTCAAAATCACGTCCATGTGCTTCCAACTAACTCATCCGGAGTTAGTTATGTGAGAAAAACTAGCGCGATGTGCCTGTCGCGAAAAAACACACGTTGTGCGGTGCATTTGTGAAGAACTTTTGAAGTCGGTAAAAAAATGTTTGGTGAAAAGCAGTAGAAGACAACATGATACTTAAAGAAAATCCAACAAAATATTAGAGGAGGAATCTCATTCTGATTCCATGCCACACAATTCGAGAGCAAAACTCCCCGGAGACACTAAGAGCAGTACCGGTGATTGGAGTTGCAGGAGCGAAGCAGCAGTACGCGATCTTCATCTTCAGAGGAAGGGTCTCCCTCTTCCTCTGTTTTTATATGTTTTACATTGTACTTGCTACTGATATATTGACAATGATATTATTTTAATTTCATTTGCTCGAGAATTTTGAGTTTTATTGGTTAATAATTTTATCTCCTTTAATTAATTTCTTCAATCAGAATTTGATTCTTTCGGTGAGATTGAATCTGGTTCTTGAACTTAAAATTGAATTTACACCTTTAAGATCATAATTCTATATCAATGATCTTTTAGCGAGATCAATCATTGAGACAATTCATCAAACTTTCAAATTCTAAATCATCAGAACTCTCGGCGAGATAGTTTTCAGATGATAACCTTTTATCAAATTGTTGTATGTGGTTTTATTTGTGGCGAACTTAGAGAACTATATTACAGAGTGTTATTTCTTCTGGAGAGGAAGAATTAACAACTAATTTTTAAGGTGTGAATTTAATCAAATGAGGATCATTCATTAAATCTAGTAAGGTTCAAATCTCTCGAGCATACTTTTTTATCTACCCTCAGCACTCCTGGTTCCTTCTATAGTTATTTTAGTTTACACTGTTTCATTTTTGTTGTATCATTTCCAGTATAGGTAATAGGGAATTTCCAAAACATGTTTCATACTACTTTATTAAAAAGAAATGAAAAAAAGTAAGAAGATGTTTTCCCCACTCACTACTACAAATATGGCTTTTATCAGCGCTAAAAATACAGCGATAGAAAAAGCGTTGATAATGCCGGCGAAGATAAAGGAGGGGGGGTCCCCTTTATCAGCGCTCCAAAAAGCGCTGATAAAGACCCCTTTTATCAGCACTGATAAAAAAAATACTACCAATCTCGTGGGGGGGGGGCTTTTTACAACGCTTGATCCCCCCTTTATCAGTGCTTTCCCGCACATCCAGCGCCCGCCCGCACCGCCTACACCCTTTATCAGGGCTAGCCCTTTAAATCACCCTTGCGCGAGCGCCCTTTCCTCCACCCGGATTTGATCTCAAGACCTCCCCCATGCGCACCTAAAGCCTTTGCCACTACCCTATATTGATTTGTTCTCTTATTCATGATATATCTATTTATATATATATATATTTCGTTATATTTATTCATACAGTAATATATATTTATATTAATATATATAGTTATATTAATATATATATATAGTTATATTAATATATATATAGTTATATTAATATATATAGTTATATTAATATATAGTAGTTATATAAATATTCATATATTGGTATTTTAAATAAAATGGATATTAGTTATTATTTAGATAAATCTAGTATATTTTATATGTAAATATGTTTAATTATTTATTTAAAAAATTTAATTTTTAGGTGTGAATATATAAAAAATATGTACATATAGTTATATATTTGATTATAAATAGCATTGAATTATAAAAAACGATAAAATTTCAAAGACAATATCAATATGAATGTAATACCTTGGAATAAATTCAGTCCCCACCAAAAAAATCCAATAATACCCCCTTAAACGAGGCTGAAAATCCACAAAATGTTAAAAAATCTGGGTACCCCGACTAAAAACTCAGTTTTGGAGGCCTTTTGGGCCTCTTTTGGCCCTGAAAAATGCTTGACCAGGGCTTCTCCTAATCATAGTGACGTAGAGCTCATCGCAGGCTTCGGTTTGATATGTGGTAGAGCTCAAACGGACACCCGGATCAAAAGTTATGGTCGTTTGAAGTTTGAGTTGCATTTTCAACATATTTTGGATCTTTTTTTAATTTTTTTAATTTTTTTATTCTTCAAATTGTTATTAAATGACTATTACTCGATAATAATTATCAAATTATTAATTAAAAATATTTTTTTAATTTTTTAAGAATCCATTTTCACTAAATATCTTATATATAAGTATATTAAGTGTAAATGTATATTTATACTTATCTAAAATATATTTAAAAGTTGTATATTATATCTATATCAATATAACCATATAACTATATTTATATATTAATATATTTTTTATTTTTTTTTGAAGTCGACCCTTTATCAGCGCTTTTTTTAAAAGCGCTGATAAAGGCCCCCCCTTTATTAGCGCTAAAAAAAGGGCTGATAAAGGGGGGGGCTTTATCAGCGCTAAAAAAGCATTGATAAAGGGTTACTTTTATCAGCGTTTTTTTAGCGCTGATATAGGCACCCTTTATCAGCGTTTTTTTGAGCGCTGATAAAGCCCCCCCCCTTTATCAGTGCTTTTTCGTTAGCGCTGATAAAGGGGTGGCGCTAGCCTTGCCCAGTGTTGTGGTAGTGACTGCTGACAACAGTGGGGGTTTAAAATTCAAAAACCTTAGAATTCACTCACCTGCCTTCTCTGTGGATCGACCCTGCACCACTGTGCTAGTGTAGGTTAATAAATGTAATTTTGAGGGCCGTGACGACCTCTAGCTTGTTCAACGGTTCGTCAAACAGACGTCTAGTTTAGAATTTATGACTCTTTAAGCGAAACTGGGTCATAGTTTGGTCCGACCCGAACCTACCCGGTTGGAATGACCCAACCCGACCTAGTCTGGGTCGACCCGACCCAGTCTGGGTTGACTTGAACCAACCCAGCCCACTGGGCCCGCCCCGAACCGGCTGGGCCGTGAGACAGGCCCGACCCACCGGGTCGCCGGACCAGCCCGACCCGCTGGCTGGGCGCGGCCCGCCAGCTGGTGCGGGGTTCACTTCCCCCTTCCCCCCCGAACAGACTCAGTTCGTTCGGGTGTTCAACCGGCGGCACCAGGTTGGCGTCTCCCCTCTAACTAACTGGTTCGGTGGACTAGTCTAGGGCGGGACCCGGGGACGCGGGTCTGTCATCGCTGCGACACCTCCTTTGCGGCCAGAGCCACAACGCTTCCTCTGCGGTGCACCGTCCGCCTTCAACACAACCGACGATGGCCAACCACCCTCTGTCCGCTGCGGTGCCTGTGGGCACCACTACCCTCTCACCGCCGTTGGTCACTGGCGCCACTACGCCGACGGTGCTTTCGCAGGCCACCGATGAAGTTTCAGTGGTTCGTTTTCCTTCCCGTTTGCACCTACGAGCCTCCCAGAATTCCACCTTTACTACATGACCCTTGGTTTCTTCTTGCCGCTGTATTGCTCAGTCGCCCATGAAGAACTCATCAAAACCGATATCAGTGGAGGGTATGGGTCTTGTTTGGATTGGCGCATGCCCTCCATGTTAGCGTTATATCATGGGAAGAAAATCAAAACAACACCAAGATAAAGTTTTAACCTAAATCAAAACCCAGCAAGAACCTCCTATAGATTCAAGTGAATCACAGATCAACCTGTTAGTCGATTGATCCGTGTTCGTTATATTATACAAGAACGAGGTACGATGAATCTTCAAACACTTGAAAATATTAATTTCCCTACATTGAACACGTTGGATTCACTGATGATGAAGGAGGAGAATCCGTTGTTCGAAGATGTTCATCGGCGTTTGTCGATCTCCAGATCGAATCCTCAACGACGTCTTCAAATTTATGTTCTTCATTGGAGGAATATGTCGTCAGCGGTATGTCGAAGTTTTCTCCCCACGTTCCTCAAATCCATCCCAACGGATTTCTTAACTCTTAGAGTTAAAGGGTTTAACTTTTGGTTCATTAATGTGGTTCATAAATGAACCACAATTAATGAACCAATTAAATTACCCAAGCAAAGCGGTTACTCAACCAAGTGTAATAGGTCACTTAATGACCTACATTAAATAACCAACCAAATCTACGGTCCCACCACCGTTACTCAACAGTTGCAAAAATAATAAAATAACTTCTTTAGTTATTTTATTATTTTTTTCCGAAAGTCTAAAAAATAACTTTTCTGTCCGACTTTTTCTGAACAAAGTTAAGCTTTACCTAAGCAAATCCCGATGCTGCTAGTTCAACGGTGCTCTTAGATTTCAATTCTGAGCATCGGTTCAAAAGTTAGAAAATCTTGTCTGCACGTTTACTGAACGTACCTTAAAAAAAGTTCAAAATTCTATTCCGGGATCTCCGGGTCTCAGAATCATGTGCCGTCAATTTCCACAGTCTCGTAATAATTCCATATAATTAAAAAAAAATTATACAAAAATTCTAGGTCTTTACATTCTCCCCACCTTAGGGATTTACGTCCCTAAAATCCCTAACAAAGGCTATGAAAACAAATGGGGGTACTAAGCACGAATTTGAGCCTCCCACTCCCATGTGCTCTCCTGGAGGTTCTCGTGCTGCCACCAAACACGCACTAGAGGAATCAACCGTCCATGAAGGACCTGGTCCTGTCGATCCTCTATCTCCACTGGGAACTCCACAAACTTCGCCCCATCGTTAATGTGCAGCTCGCCCCAGTCGATGACGTGCGATGGATCATGCACATATCTCTTATGCTGTGACACGTGAAAAATGTTGTGTACCCTTTGCATATGAGGAGGAAGATCTAGGCGGTATGCCACCTTTCCAACTTTGTTGAGAATCTGAAAAGGTCCATTGAACCTTGAAGATAGCCTGTCGCCCCGGCCAAATCTCTGTAAACCTCATCGAGGTGAGACCCGTAGGAAGACATGGCCCCCCTCCTAGAACCCCAAGGGTCTCCATCTCCTATCGGAATATGACTTATTCCTGCTCTGTGCAGTCTTCATCTGCTCCTGGATGATCTGCACCTTCTCAGTGGTAGCCCGTACCAACTCTGGACCCATAAGTGCTGACTCCCCTGGGTCTGTCCAACATAGAGGTGATCTGCATGGTCGCCTGTATAAGGCCTAAAACGGTTTCATGCCGATGGTGGAGTGATAACTGTTGTTTTATGCAAACTCCACAAATGGAAAGTGATTCTCCCAACTACGACCAAAATCAAGGATGCAAGCATGAAGCTTGCCCTCAAGCGTCTGTATGGTTCGCTTTGTCTGACCATCTGTCTGAGGATGAAAGGTGGCGCTCAAACATAGCTGATTCCCAAACGCCTCTTACAATCCATTCCACAACCCGGATGTAAAATGAGTGTCATGATCTGAGATGATCGTCGATGGAACCCCGTGAATCCATACTATCTCCTGTATGTAGAGGCATCCGAAGCTCTCTACTAATCCCTACTATCGGATGGGTAGGAAGTGAGATGACTTGGTGAGTCGGTCAACGATCACCCAGATGGAATCGTAACCCCTGGACATATGTGGTAGCCCTGTCACGAAGTCCATAGAGATGCCATACCACTTCCATTCCGACACCTCAAGTGGTTGTGCTAAGCCTACTGGAACCTGATGTTCAGCCTTCACTTGATGACAAGTGAGGCATCGTAAAACGAATTATGCCGCAGCTTTATTCATCCCTAACCACCAGTACTGATGCCGAAGGTCCTGGTACATCTTCACCACACTAGGATGTACTGCCAAAAGGGATGTGTGGAACTCCCTCAACACCTCCTCTCGTAGTGTCACTGGTACCATGGTGTGTCTTCTGAAAAGGATAATGTGCTACCCACCTTCATAAAATCCTTCAGGAGCCTGTCCTGAGGATATCTGAGCACGTCGGGTCCCGCAGTCAATGTCCCCAAGCTGTGCCTCCATGACTCGCTAAAGGAGTAGAGGAGTGACTATCATAGACTGTAGGTAAGCTACTCCATCACTATCCATGAAGGATAACTACAACGTGGCTAGCTGCTCTGCTGCCTCGCTCAGCAACTGTAAACCAAACCTCCTATTGAGTGCATTTGCCACCATGTTCCCCTTTCTAAGAGTGTAGAGTATCTAGAAGTCATAGTCCTGGATGAACTCCAGCCATCGCTGCTGTCTCAGATTTAGGTCCTTCTGTGAGAATATATACCTGAGACTCTTGTGATCAGAGTAGACAGTAAACTGTTCACCCATCAAGTAGTGTCACCACATCTTCAAGGAAAAGACCACTGCTGCTAACTTTAGTGTAAAGAACCGTAAAATTCAAGGGAAATTTTTTTTCTTAATTTTCTTTGGGATTTTACAAGAACATAGTTTCTAACGACACCTGATTCCGAGGCCCGGTGTTCCCAGAATCAATTTCTGAAGTTTAGCTCGGGTACGTTCAGTGAACGAACGAGCGGGTTTTCCTAACTTTTGAACCGGTGCTCGGAATCGAAATCCAAGGACATTGATGAAACCGCATCGCCGGTAATTGCTTAGGAACACTTTTTCTACAGTTGCGTTTGCTTGGGTGTGGTTATTAAAAATAGTGGGTTAAGTAATGAATAAAATAAAACTTGTGCAACAAGTTTTATTTTTATTTAAGGTAGCTTAAACCTATGCTTGATGGTTGGAGTGGGACCCACTAATACCCTAACTCCTAGGTAGGATATTAGTGAGGTGGGACCCACATGAGCCCCACCACCTTTATTTCCTTTTCACCTCCCAAGAGTATTTAATTTGTGTAACACACCTGCACCCCACCTTTAATGAAAAGTCAACTCTCTTAATTAATTAACTGTTTAAGTTGTTCAATATAATTAATTCGAGGATTCAATTTTGAATTTCAAATTGAGATGTTGGCTTGTGTGTTAATTAAATAAGACAAGTCTTATTTCATTAAGGGGGTTCGTTGTGAGAGATGGATTGGAGAGGAATTGCTCAACCCTTGGAATCTGCTTCTTCCTCCTTGAAGAACGCGAAGAACGCACCGTCGTCGATGAAGAACGCCGGCCTCCGACGAAGGATGATGAAGAACGCCGAATCCTCGAAGATCGATGGCGCGACGTCAGGTACCGCAACGCCGACGATTCTCTTCTCCGCGACGCCAACGATTCTCTTCTCCATGATGCCGATGACGTTTACGGAACCTTGTTCCGCGACGCCGTCTTCCGCGATGATTAATTCCCGCGACAAAACCTTCGTTCAACAACACCTTGATGTAGGGGTTAATTGTTTTTCCCGTGAATTATTTCTTTTCCGTTCATCGGCTTTTATTTGGGCCGCCTTTTATCGTAATAACGGGAGGAGGTCGGACCGCACAAACACGACCGACCCTCCTCCCCCCCTTTGATGGTTGTACTTGATTGCGGTACGAGCAAGGGCGGCGCGGTGCAACGACACCGCGCGGAAACAATGAAGAATGGGTGAAGAAGTGCAGCACCGTCTCGCCGCGCCGTTGAAGCGATTCGAAGACTCCGCAGATTGTCTATTTGACGTGCGGATCGACGGGCGATGACGAAACGAGCCGCAGAGGCGATTTGATGATTCCGCAATAAAGTATGGGTCCCGAGATGACCCCAGGCGCATACGGGAGCAAGAACGGACCACCAGAGCGGCTCCGGTGGCCCGCGGACTTCACTAGCGGCGCGGGTCGCCGGCGCGGCGGCGGCGGCGGCGTCCCGGCGCGCCGCCAGGAGGGACCGCCGCAGCTGAAGCCGCGGCGGCAGGCGACCGGTCCTGCGGCCGCGCGAGACCTGGGGGAGACGCGGCGATCAGCGCCGCGTCGCTGGCTAAGCAAGGGGGGACCGCGTCCCCCCATGCTCGGCCGCTGGCCGAGCCAGCGTGCCACCCGGCTGGGCCGGGCCACGCCCAGCCGGGTCGGACCCGGACCCGGGTCGGGCCGACCCCGGGGGGTGGGGGGGTAGGGCCGGGTCGGACCGGGCCCAGACCCCCCGTTTTCAGACAACTTATGGTCTTTTGCCCATATCTTGGGCTACAGACCTCCGATCGATGCACCATCAGTTATTATGTGATCATTGGATCGAGACAGTCATTTTGGTTTATTACACTCAAGGTTTTAGAGAACTTGGGGTATGTCCGGGTTGGTTCGAACACGAAACCAATCGGGCCCTCGGAGCAGAAACGCTCATAACTTGAGCTCCGGACGTCCGATTGACGTGTCGTCGATTTTGTTGGATTCCTATTAGTGAGACGGACCTTTTAGCTTACTCTGCTCGAGGTTTGGACGCAGTTGGAGTGTGGTCGGGTTGTTTTTGACTTAAAAACCAACCGGGCCCCTGGAACGAAAAAGCCAATAACTCTTAGACCGGACGTCCGATTGACGCGTCGTCTGTCGTGTTGAGTTCCCTTTGTCAAGACGGAAATTTGGGATACATCAACTCCGGACTACATGTCAGTTGATGTATCTACCCCCTTGGCTCATGGAGCGGAACCTCCTGGAAAAGAGCATGTTGTGTGCGGGAACCCTAGAGCTGGCTGCGACTGCAACTGTGACGACTGCACTGAAATCCTATGTGGGTTCGGCAGCGATGAAGACCGTACTGAAATCCTCCGTGGGTTTGATGGCGATGAAGACTGCACTGAAATCCTATGTGGGTGTGGCAGCGATGAAGACCGTACTGAAATCCTCCGTGGGTTCGACGACGATGAAGACTACACTGAAATCCTATGTGGGTTTGGCAGCGATGAAGACCGTACTGAAATCCTTCGTGGGTTCGACGGCGATGAAGACTGCACTGAAATCCTATGTGGGTTCGGCAGCGATGAAGACCGTACTGAAATCCTTCGTGGGTTCGACGACGATGAAGACTGCACTGAAATCCTATGTGGGTTCGGCAGCGATGAAGACCGTACTGAAATCCTCCGTGGGTTCGACGACAATGACTACTATTCTTGTATCCTATGTGGGTATGGTAGTATCTGACTCTATTCTTGTTATACTAAGTGGGTCTGGCAGAGTAGATGGTCTGTATCCTATGTGGGTACAACAGCTTAGCTAGTTTAGTATCCTACGTGGGTCCCAACTTAGATGAATCGGTGGCTATATCTGATCATCTCTATCACCTTACGAAGAAGTATACCTGTGTGAGCTGAGTCTTGGATTTCAATCAATATCTTCGATATGATTGACTTGATTTCCTATGTGGATTGAGTTGTGTTATCTTGTGTGGATTGGGTTGTACTCCTATGTGGACGTGATCGAACTTGGGCTCGGATGTTGGAGTCGAACTGGATTGATGACTTAAGTATATGTATGGGCATATACCTAAGTAGTGTTGGTTGTTACTTCATGTTTTTATCTTTCCTTTGTGGATTATACTTTGTGGATTCTGGGAGACCTTCGGGGGTCTTAGGGTCCCTACTGAGTAGCGTATACTCACCCCTGCACGGGCTATGCCCGCACTACATTGTGTTGGATGCAGACGACGGACAACGCTGATTGTGGTTGAGGCTAGTGGAGCAGTCGGTACCTGGAGGTGGACCACTGGGCGGAACGTACACAGAGCGGACGGCTGGACCCGAGGTGTTGAGGTGGCTATCTGTACCCACCCTTCAGGTGGGACTTCCAGTGGATGGCTCAATGTTGCTGCTTTACTTTCAGTTGTTGTACTTTCTTTCCAGTTGTACTTTACTTTCAGTTTGGGTTCGTATTCTGGCCCATTTACTTTCTTCACTTACTTTTGTACCCAGTTTTACTCAGTGTTTACTTCTTCTAGCTTACTCTGTGGTGTTTGTTACTTTATAAAGGCAATGCCTTCCACTTTTTTCGGGATTTACACCTTGGTGCTAGTCGTCAGCCTCTGGCCTATGGGAGGCGGGCTTGGGGTAGTCACGACACGGGCCACGAGGACGGGTAGTGACAAATTGGTATCAAAGGGGTTCAGTTCTACCGTAAAACTCAGGACTCTGATCTTTCTTCTATGTGAAGCAATAGTGTTTAGGGTATTGAGTATGGTTATTAGTCCAGGGAGTCCAGTGTTGGTGTGGTAGTCGACGTATCCGTACACCAGGACCCTAACTTCTGATTTCCGACTCAATGCACGAAAACATTGATTTCATGTGTGTTTAAAAAGTTTTCTTTGTGATTACTTTGTGTCAGCTCACCAGGTATACTGTTTTGACCGTGGTGCACCTGTTTCTTTTCAGGATGGCCCCATGACGGCAGCCAGCTATGGTTCTGAGCTTTGTGTGAGACGACATCCCACAGAGCGACGAGGCCTCGGTGTAGGGCCCTTTGATAGTGGAGGCACCGGCGGTACCTCTACCTGTCGAGCCACCGATGCTACCATCCCCAGCTGCTGAGAGTGCATGTCGCCTTAGTGCACTGCACGAGTTTCAGCGTCAGAGACCGCCCAGGTTCTGTGGGGAGACGAACCCTCAGGAAGTAGAGGATTGGTTGGAGGTGGTTGTTCGAGTTTTCAGGTTAGTGGGGACACCAGCGGACCTCATGGTGATCCTTGCAGCGAGCCTCCTACACGCGACAGCAGGCAGATGGTGGAGCTTGATGTTCCAGGTGCACGACGAGGCATCTCTCCTCTGGACGGACTTTGAGAGTCTCTTCCGCTCGGATTTCGTCCCAGCCACCCTCCATGCGGTGCGCATCTAGGAGCTTCTACAGCTGCGGTTGGGCAGCATGACGGTCACCTAGTACTCGACGAGATTTACGGATCTCTCGTGCTATTCGACGGATATGGTACGAGACCCATTCTTCTGGGCTCAGACCTTCAATCAGGGACTGAGGCATGAGATCAGGGCATTGGTGATCTCCCTCAGCATTCTGACGCAGGCAGGAGTACTGGAGAGATCCCTTCTCATCGAGAGCTTTCTTGTTGAGCCAACACCAGTAGCGAGACCTACCGCAGGGAGGCATGTAGCAGAGTCGTCTGCAGCTGGCAGTCGACGGACATCACAGGGGTCTAGGAGAACCGGACCATCAGGAAGACGACCTTAGGACACTGGCTCAGAGGTGCGGGGAACCCGGTGCAGATCCAGCCTTCCGAGGAGCAGACAGTGCTACGCATGCGGCGGGCAGGGACACATGGCTCGTGACTACCCAACCCGCCGTGCAGAGGAGCAGCAGACGGTTGAAAGGCCACCCAGGTAGAGGCAGAGGGTCGACCGTGGTGGTCTTCCGAGAGTAGGCGGACGAGGCAGGGGAGCTAGCTGAGAAGCAGGTGGTGGGCGACGCTTTGAGGCTTTACCACCACCACCACCAGAAGGTTCACCCCAACCAGAGGGAGCTGGCGGGCAGAGACAGGCTCAGCTTCAGGCAGCGGAGGCCCACGACCATGGTGCGCTAGAGATGATTCGAGGTACTATCTGTGTCTACTCCACCCTTGCTGTAGTTCTTATAGACATAGGAACGAGTCATTCCTTTATTTTTGCTGCCCTTTTTTGGAGCTCAGAGATTCCGACAGAGCCGTTGGCTCGATCTTTACGGCTAGAGACTCCTACGGGAGCAGACTCGACGATTACGCACTGGTTCTGGCAGTGTGATATTAATCTAGGAGGTGAGAGCTTCGGCTGGGATCTTCTTGAAGCGACGTCGAGGCCTTACGACATCATCTTGGGCATTAATTGGTTATCTACAGTCCATGCTCAGATTGACTGTATTAGGCGCAAGGTGTGGTGTGTACGCATCGATGGGAGCAGGTTTACCTTCACCGGTGAGAAGGGAGCCTTAGCAGCGCAGGATGGAATCACACAGAGGAGAGGAAAACCCATCACTCATTATTTGGATAGCCTCATCCTTGGATCAGTTGACGTGCGGAGTCCGAGTTTTCCTATAGTGGTGGATCAGTATGCGGACGTTTTCCCCGATGACGTCCCAGGACTACCTCCTCGCAGAGAGGTAGACTTCTATATTGACCTGTACCCTGGGACAGCCCCGATATCCACTCCAGCATATCGGATGGCTCCCGCTGAGCTTCGAGAGCTACGAGTATAGTTGGAGGACTTGCAGGGCAAGGGATTCATCTGACCCAGTGTTTCACCCTAGGCTTCCCCGATATTGTTCGCCAAGAAGGTGGACGGAAGCTTGTGACTATGTGTCGATTATCGTCGCCTAAACCAGGTGGCCGTGAGGAACAAGTATCCACTACTGAGGATTGACGACCTCTTCGATTAGATCAAGGGAGAACAGTGGTTCTCGAAGATAGACCTTAGATCAGGCTATCATCAGCTCAGAGTTCGGGACGAGGACGTGCAGAAGACGGCCTTCAGATGTCGGTATGGCCACTATGAGTTCTTGGTTATGCCTTTCGGCGTAACCAATGCTCCAGATGTGTTCATGAGTCTCATGAACAGGATCTTTCAGCCATACCTCGATCGATTTGTCATGGTCTTCATCAAAGACATTTTGATATACTCGACCACTGAGGAAGAGCACGCCTACCACTTGCGGGTTGTACTGGACACATTCTGAGAGCACCAGCTTTATGGAAAGCTCTCGAAGTGTCAGTTCTGGATATGTGAGGTCCACTTCTTGGGACACATCATCTCTGAGGCGGGAGTTGCGGTGGATCCTTCGAATATCGAGGCAGTGCTAGCTTGGGAGCCACCTAGGAGCGTGATGGAGGTGCGGAGTTTCTTGGGGCTAGCTGGGTACTACCGAATATTTGTGCCAGACTTTTCCAGAGTTGCATCACCACTCTCATCTTTGATGAAGAAGAGGAAACCCTTCATGTGGTCAGACAGATGTCAGCAGAGTCTCCAAGAGCTGAGACAGAGATTGACCAGCGTGCCTATCTTGAGGCTACCGGAGGAGGGAGTAGGGTACGTAGTCTACTGCGATGCATCAGGGACCAGACTCGGATGTGTCCTGATGTAGGAGCGAGCAGTGATCGCCTATGGATCACGTCAGTTGAGGCAGCATGAGCATAACTACGCTACCCATGACCTGGAGTTAGTAGTAGTGGTCTTCACTCTGAAGATGTGGTGACACTATCTGGTGGGCGAGCACTTTACAGTCTACTCTGACCACCAGAGTCTCAGGTACATCTTCTCGCAGAAGGACCTGAATCTGAGACAGCGGCGATGGCTCGAGTTCCTCCAGGACTATGACTTTGAGATAGTCTATACTCCTGGAAAGGAGAACGTAGTAGTTGATGCTATCAGCAGGAGGACGAGCATCCAGGTACTCGGGGAGGCGACAGAGCAGCTAGACGCTTTGCAAATATCCTTCGTGGATAGAGATGGAGCAGCCTTTCTTCAGTCACTCACAGTCACTCCTCCACTACTGCAGCTGGTCAGAGAGGCACAGTGTGGGGACGCTGACTGTGAGACGTGGCGTGCGCAGATATCCTCAGGACAGACACCTGATGGATTCTCTGTGGGAGGAGATCACGTCATCCTTTTCAGAGGACGTACCATGGTACCAGTTTCTTTACAGGAGGAGGTGCTAAGAGAGTTTCACACTTCCCCTTTAGCGGTACATCCAGAAGTGGCGAAGATGTACCAGGATCTCAGATGACAGCACTGGTGGCTGGGTATGAAGAAGGCTATGGTAGAGTTCGTTTCTCGATGCCTCACTTGCCAATAGGTAAAGGCGGAGCACCAGGTATCAGCAGGCTTGGTACAGCCCTTAGAGGTCCTGGAGTGGAAGTGGGACGGGATATCTATGGATTTTGTGATTGGACTTCCACGTACTTCCAGAGGTCACGAGTCCATTTGGGTGATTGTTGACTGACTCACCAAGTCGGCTCACTTCTTACCCATTAGAGAGCAGGGCTCAGTGGAGAGCTTGGGACGCCTCTACGTTCAGAAGATCATATGGCTTCATGGTGTGCCATCATTTATTGTCTCCGATCGAGATGCTCGCTTTACTTCCCATCTTTGGAAGGGGTTTCAGGAGGATTCAGGACGCATCTACGTCTAAGCACCGCCTTTCACCCTCAGACGGATGGTCAGACGGAGAGGACCATTCAAACTCTCAAGGACATGCTCTGTGCAGGTGTCCTTGACTTTGGTCCACTACCACAAAACAGGGCAAGGGAAGCGTTGCCCTTTATCAGTGCTAAACAGAAAGCACTGATAAAGGGGTATGCCTTTATCTGTGCTTTTTTTAGCGCTGATAAAGGTAGCTCTTTATCAGTGCTAAAAAAGCGCTGATAAATGATTTTTTTATCAGTGATTTTATTTTAGCGCTGATAAAACATAACTTTATCAGTGATTTTAACGAGCGCTGATAAATGTTCTGTCGGTTTTTATTTAATAACCCTAACAGGCCATCCTCGCTTGCACGCGGTCAAGCTCTCGCGAAAGCTGAACCAGGCCCCTCGCCGCGCGACCTCATCCTCCTTCTCCTCATCCTCCTCATCCTCCTCCTTCCTCATCCTTCCTCCTCCTTGTCCTCCTCGTCCTCCTCCTTCTCTACCGCCGCCGCCACCTCCGCCCCCGCTCCCGCTACCACAACCGCCACTGCCTCTGCCGCCTCCACCCTCACTGCCGCGACCGCCGCCGCCTCCGCCGCCGCCACCGCCTCCGCCTCTGCCACCGTCGCCGCCTCCACCCTCGCTACCACGACCACCGCCACCTTGTCCTCCTCCTCCTCGTGCTCTCAAGGTGGGATGTGAGTTCCAAGGATGGTATTCCCTTGGTATATTATTTATATATTGCGTGTGTGAGGACCAAATAGTGAATATAGATGTGAGATACGAATGATACCATATCTTGAGCCTAATTCCAGTAAGGATTTCCATAATAGATAGTGTGGTCTTAATGTGATTATGATTATGTCTAGGGATGTGATTCATAATTAGTGATGAGTGTCGAGGATGATGCATGTTGGTCAACTTGTTTTAGAAATTGTTTATCTTCATCTGTGCCTTGTACTTGCACCCATGAATTTGAAGGTGAGTATGCATACACGATAGTTGACCTTCTTAGAGAAGAGTTTCTGGAAGAGTATAAGAGACGTGAATCAATGAAGATCATTAGAGTGTTGGAGAAAATGTGGTTGCTACAAACAATGTGGCAATCGGCTTATGCAACGCGGCCTAAGTTACAACTTGCAGGTATTATACTTTATTTTTTTCTGTAGGGTTTCAGTGTAAATTCATTTTGGAATGATCATTTCTATTCATTGTCTTTTAGTTTTTTTTGACAGCCGAGGGGAAAGGGTGGGGTCTGCAGACATTAGAGGATATGTCGAAGGGTGACTCTATGGGAAATTAAATCTTATATTTTTGCAACATTTCCATAGTATCTAACATCTAACCATCGGGGTTCAGGGAGCTTGAAGGTAAAATAGGCCATTTCTCTAACATATTCACACACAAAATCACCCTTCGACATATCCTCCAATGTCTGCAGACCCCACATTATTTGTAGCAACCACATTTGCTCCAACACTCTAATGATCTTCATTGCTTCATGTCTCTTATACTCTTCCAGAAACTCTTCTCTAAGAAGGTCAACTATCGTGTACACATACTCACCTTCAAATTCATGGGTGAAAGTACAAGGAACAAATGAAGATAAACAATTTCTAAAACAATTTGACCAATGTAAGTATTTAATGGTACCTTTATTCTTTGTAGCATGTTTTTTTCTAATTTATTTATTTGTATATGTGACAGACATACTAGGTGATATGTTTTGTATTATGGGTTTATCAGGAGTCTGTATGATTTCCTATTTCCACATTTCATTTTAAATAGCATGTTATAATTATATATTTACTATACCCTAATGGCTCAAATAGTCAGGCATATTGTAGATGTTTCTAGAATGTTATAGGATTCTTTTTCCCCAATGGTAGTACATTTTTAGGATGCTTTCACTGATGAGGTATAAAATTTACTTCTTAATAAAGAGATAAACTTTATAATCTAGTTAGTTTTGGGAGAAAATTCAGTTTCTATCATAATTTCTAAAATAACACCAAAAGAGCATCAGTTGTTTGAATTACAATTTGATGATATAGAATATAAAGGTTTCATATGGCATAATACTTTACCATGGGGTTTTATAGTTCTCTAAAATAGATGGTTGATTGGTATTTATTCTTTTTTTGGACTATTGGAGATTGAACCTGATGAGAGTCGTGAATATGTATCCTTATCCACGCATTGATAGTCACATTGATCATCTATGAGGTTCTATGATCTTCTCCAAGAGAGATTTGACATTAGGATACCATCAGATGAGTTGGACATCGATGGACCTACCATGGACTGCTTTTAGAAGCAGTTATGGCCTGTATGATTTTTTAGCGATGATTTTTGGTTTAACTAATGCATTGGTTGTATTAAGGGACTTGATGAATAGGATATTTCATCCTTTTCTGGATCAGTTTTTAGTAGTTTTTTTCAATTAAATATTATTGTACTCCCAACCCATAGTTGATCTTGACCAACATCTTATCATCACCTTGAGTACATTGAGATAACATCATATTTATTACTGTTTTCTCCTATTACTCATTGGTTTCCTCTTGTTCGCATGTCATGTATTTTCTAAGGCATCATTCAGTATTTGTAAGACTAACTTGGAATAAATTTGATATATGTCAGATTAAATCAGGTATCTTATAAATACACGATGTTCACCCTACTGGACACACCATGTATATGGATTTCACATGTGTTTAAAGGCATTTGTACCATGATTTTTTTTATAAAACCCAAAAAATGCTACCTGATTAATTAAAACATAATATTAGGCAAGTTCTCGAGATTGAACCCATAAAGATGATGAATATGAATAAAGAATGGATGAATGCCAATCGGTTGACAAAAGAGTATGAAGATGGCGTGAAAGAGTTTATCAAGTTTGCAGAAGATCATGCATGTGACCCTTCTCAAATCCTTTGTCTGTGTTTACACTATTGTTATTCAAGACAAATTAGTCCAGAGGAGTTGGAAGAACACCTGATCTGTCACGGAATAGATCGAAGTTATACATGTTGGAATAAACGCGAAAAAAAACCAATGTAGGTAGTGACTTAGAGAACATGATATTTTATAGATCAACTGATATGATTAGAAGCATGAATAGTGAAGACAATCGTATGGAGGGTGTGATTACAGATGTGAATGATGATGAAGATCATATTGAGGAAATGACAAGGACAGTTGAAGATGAACTTCGTGATTTCCCAAAATTATTTGAGAAGTTAAAGATTTGTGCAAAAACTCCATTGTATGCTGGTTTCACTAAATATAAAGCATTGTCAGCTGTATTGAAGATGTATAATTTGAAAGAAGGCAACAGGTGGAGTGATGTCAGTTTTACGGAACTACATGCTCTCCTGAATGACATGCTCCCAGAAGATAATGAACTCCCAAGCCAAACATATGATGCTAAACAAATGCTACGATCGATGGGTATGATCTCTGAAAGAATACATGCTTTCCCGAATGACTGTATATTGTTTCGCAAGGACCAAAAATCACTTAAATAATGCCCAAAGTGTGGTGTTTCCCAATACAAGAAAGATGATTCTTGTCCTACGAAAGTTGTATGGTACTTTCCAATCATTCATAGGTTTAGACGCCTATATGGAATTGAGGATACTGCAGGACAATTGACATGGCATGCAGATACAAGAATTAAAGATGGGAAACTACGTCACCCTGCAGACTCTCCTCAGTGGAAGGGAATCGATCACGAGTATCCTGAATTTGGGAATGAGCCGAGAAACCTTCGTCTGACATTTTCTACAGATGGGGTGAATTATTTTGGTTTTCAAAGAATAAGTCACAGTACATGGCCGATTATGTTGGTAAATTATAATTTACCACTGTGGTTATGCATGAAACGAAAATACATCATGTTATCTATGCTTATATCAGGACCAAAACAACCGGGTAATGATATTGATGTTTATTTGGCCCCATTGATTGAGGATTTGAAAATATTGTGGGATTCAGGTGTTACGATGTATGATGCTTACAAAAATGAACAGTTCCCTTTGAAATCCATGTTGTACGGGATGATAAATGACTTTCCTACTTATGGAAAATTTTCAGGATATTGCATTAAAGGAACTCAAGGGTGTCCCATTTGCGAACAAGGTACACAGTCAATTAGGTTGAAACATTCATCGAAAACCGTGTTTCTAGGACATCGCATATTTCTACCCCGACGACAGAAGTACCGATCTTGGATGACATCATTTGAAGGAAGTTCAAAGGAATGTACAACACCATCTCCACTAACAGGTGATCAATTGTTTGAGAAAGTGAAAGATTTGGACACTACTTTTGGTAAACCATTTTCGAAAAACCTTATGAAAACTGGTTGGAAAAAGAGATCAGTTTTTTTTGAATTACCATACTGGAATTGTCTGTATGTCAGAAATTTTCTTGATGTTATGCATGTTGAAAAAAATGTATGTGATAGTGTCATAGGCACGTTGCTAAATGCACTCGAAAAAAAAGGATGGAATTAAGGCTATATTGGACATGGTTGAGATGGGAATACGAGAAGAGTTGGCACCAGTGAAGGGTGAAAAACGAACATTTCTTCCTCCTGCTGCTTACACTCTTTCCAGGCAGGAGAGATATCAGTTTTGCAACTTCTTTAATGACGTAAAGGTTCCAGAGGGGTATTCATCAAATATCAAGAACATCATGTCAATGGGAGATTTAAAATTAAAGGGTCTGAAATCACATGACTACCATGTTTTGATGCAAGATCTAATTCCTATAGCTTTACGTTGCATTTTGCCCAAGAATGTCCGCCATACATTAACAAAGATCTGTTTCTTCTTCAAAGCTATATGCAGCAAAGTTATAGACCCAGAAAATTTCCAACTATGGAAAGAGAAATTGTCGTCATATTATGTGAATTAGAAATGTTCTTCCCGCCGACATTTTTCGATATGATGGTTCATTTGATGGTTCATTTGGTGAGAGAGATTCGACTATGCGGTCCTGTACATTATAGATAGATGTACCCCATTGAACGATATATGAATATTTTGAAAGGGTATATCAAAAACCAAAGTCGGCCAGAGGGTTGTATTGCGGAGAAATATATTGTTGAGGAAGCTGTTGAATTTTGTACCGAATACCTGTCTGGTGTGGAAATCGTTGGCCTACCGAAATCTCGTCACACTGAGTGGCTTGAGGGTGAAGGAATTTCTGGAAGAGAGGTTGTCAAAATAAATATTACAGATCGGGATCAGGCCCACCTTTACGTTTTGCATAACAGTTTCGACGTTGACCCATATGTTCAAACCCACAAAGAAATTCTTAAGCATTTGAATCCTTCTAGGGCTGAAAAATGGATATCAGATACACATAATCGACAGTTTAAAGGATGGTTTCGAGACCATATTTTTAAGTAGTTAGATGAAAATCCATAATCAATTTCAGAATGACTTCGATGGCTGGCCGAAGGAGCAAGTGTGTACGTATTATATTACAATGCTTATGCAGTTAACGTTTATACATTATATACTAATGAACATGATGAAGACAGTACCATGCAGAATAGTGGGGTTAAACTTGTGGCTGAGGTGATGCATGTTTTCGATGCTAAGGACAAAAATCCAATTTATGTGAATATGCCATACTTTGGCACCATCAAATGTATATGGGAGTTGGATTATACTAAATTCAAAGTGCCGATTTTTCAATGCAAGTGGGTTGATAACAGGAGTGCTGTTAAAATAGATGAATTAGGATTCATGAAAGTTGATTTCAGTAAGGAAGGGGAGAAAGATGAACCATTTATAATGGCATCACAGGCAGTACAAGTATTTTATGTTCCAGACCCTGCAAAACGAAATTGGTCAATTGTTCTGTTATTGACCAAAACAGCTGAAGGGTCAGATGAAAGTTCAACGGAGGTTGACCCTTTTACAGGTACTTCACAATCATTTCGCAGCGGTCCAAATGTAGACGACGTTTTGTATGTCAGAGGAGACCACAATGAAGGAATTTACATAGTCGATAGAGGAGTCAAATCACTTCAGCCTTTAAAGAAAAAAAAGAGATTACAATAATCAGGTTATTTGTTTATTGTAACATACATTGTGTTACGTTATGTTATTATCTTTTTGCTGTTGTTTTTATGTAATCTAAATTAAATATTAAACCACTTCTTCAGATAATGACTTCTGCACCTGCTGATGCGCCCAATCCCAAGGCACAAAAGGTCTCTCAACCAGCAGCTGGTGGTCCCACTGCAGAGCAACAATAGGTTTCTCAACCAGATGCTGGTGGTCCCAGTGCAGAGCAACAACAGGTTTCTCAACCTGTTGTTGCTGGTCCCAGTGCTGAGGTACAACTGGCTTCTCAACCTGTTGCTACTGGTCCCATTGCCGATGCTAGCACTCCGGGGGAAGATATTGATTCTACTTATGAGGAAATGGTAGGAAATGAAACCCTAAAAGTGCAAAAAAAACAAGAGCGTCGTAGTTTGACAGTGTTGGCCAAAATACTTAAGGCAAAAGCAAAAGGCATCAAATTTGAGGTGGGATGGAATAAGTGAGGCCAACATGTTAACCCCAACAGATCCATCTTTAGTAGTTATATTGGAATCGTCACTCGGAAACGCGTGCCGATTGATGTACAGTCGAGGCACCATGTTGTCACCGGGCTGAAGACACTAATGTGGGAAGAGATTATGGTAACATTATGATATCATTTTTTTAATTTATTAAAATAAAATAAAATACCAAAACATTGACTTACTCTTCATCATCCATTACATAGTGCATTTATAGTAGATGTCTCGCACAAGGAATATGTATTAAGAATTGCAGGAAGGATTCATAGAGGTTTCCGCACAATTTTAATGAAATATCATCTTAAAGATGTAGAAGGAAAAATCAAGCCGCACCCACCTCCTCTTTACGCACACTTGATATCCCAAGGAGCGTGGGATGCATTTAGCAACCGTCGTGGGGAGCATACTTTTCAGGTACATTGTGTGGGGTAATACGTTGTTTTATGTTTGCTTGTATTCATCACTCTGATTGACAGTTTTTTATTTATGAAACAGCTACTGAGTGCTGAAAATAAAAAACGCGCAACAGAACCAACGTACCCTTACCATAAAGCAAGGATGGGGTACGCTGAACTTGAGAAAAATTTGGTACGTCTTTTAAATCTACCCTACTACTAGTATGTGACATTAAACAACACCATAACCATGTTTCTCTGTTTATATGCAGATTGATGAATCGAATTCGAAAGCCATATCCATCTCACGCCATGTGATATGAAAGGAGGCTCATGTAAATAAAGAGGGGACATTGATAGATGAAAACACACAAAAAGTGTGGGAAACATGTGTAAGTATGACATAATATAAATTTGAGTTGATTTAAATCGCTATTACATTACAATAACTACTTATTTTTCTATATTTTCTATCTGAAATAGTCACAAGAATCAACAACAACCGCACCAGATGCAGACATACTTTCAGCAGCCTTGAAGCAGCCAGAAAATTATGGCCGCGTCAGAGGTGTAGGTTTTGGGGTGAGACCCCGAACATATTTTCAAAAACAAAAACAAGCGGGGGATCAAAATGAAAAAATGGAAAAGCTGCAAGAATAATTATCTATTTTTCAATAAGAATTACAATACCAGATAGAGATGATAGCAAAATTGATGGGGGAGAGGCAAAGAGAAGAAACAACTCAACAACAACCTGTGCGTGACGATCTCGCCCCCCCCCCCACCAGTTTTGAGGCGAGCCATTCCCCTAAAAAACCTGACTTAGATGAGGTAATCAATGTTTTAATAATTGTTTCTGTGAAATGTGATTTACATAGACACTGATACCTTTCCTGTAATAATATTCCAGAGGGTGAAAATGACTGTGATTTATATTTATCAACTCCCACCTATCGCCTTGTAGCGAGGGCTACGGTGTTCAATACGCAAAACGACATGCTACACAACAGACAGTTTCCAAAAGATCATCTTAGAGTGTCAATTAACGTAGCTAATGAGCCGAGTGCCGAGATACCTGTTCCAAATGACGATGACGACATTTATACGGTTGAACAAGCTGTTGGAACATTCATCGCATGGCCGAAAGTTCTTACAAAAAAACATTTCGACAAAAGGTATTCATTTCTAATTTATTTTTTAAGCTGGACCTTTAACATTTAATGAAAAAAGGTCTGAACTGATGACTATTATTACAGAATAACAAAGAATGTGGGGTGAAACGAAATATCAGATCAAAACTATCTCAAGGATCAACCAACTGATTGAAATGGTCTACTGGGAGAACCTTCACCCCCCGTTCTATATCCACAGTTAATATCATTGTAGGCTCATGTGGATACAAAGTTAAAAGATGACAGTACTCACATAGTTGATTTCGAAAAATATATGTATGGAGAGGAGATATCAGATTTAATTAGTGCTGAAAATGTAAATGAACTCCTAAAGTATGATTGGTTAGGCGCCTCAGTTGTAAATGTATACATGAGGTAAGTTTTCACGATTTGATTTTACAAAAGCTGATATACTCTAATAATTTTGACTAAATAAATTTTATATTTGTCGCAGACATATATATGAAAACAAAATTGAATGGATTTCCCCATGAACAAAAATTTGGACTCGTTAGTCCTCACACCACATCTTTAAAAGACGAAATAGATTCTGTTAAAGAGGCTGCAATAATGCCATCCCTGCTCAAATTGTTTGAAAACAAAATTACGGATGATAGACTCTTTTTAATACCAACGATACAGGGGTAAAGCTCTACAATTTAATCATATCAACTATATTTTCATTTCTTTCTTTACTTATTCCTTTTTGTATTTTTAGGGAGCATTGGATGTTGATTGCAGTCAATTTGGATACTCCAAAGATTTATTTTCTAGATTCAATGCATGGATATCCAACAAACCGACCACGCATTATGGCGTTTGTTAATTTGTAATACACTAGATTCAACATTTTAAAACTAAACATCTAGTTATATAATTTATATTATCTTTTAATGAGGATTCTGTTATGATAGGGCGGTGCATCAATATCGTCTAATGCATGGAATGAATCTAGGGAATAAGGATGAGCACGCCTACAAGATCTACAACTGGAAAAGTATCTGGGTATATATAATAACATTTCACTATCCAAACACATATCAAAACAAATTACTTATTGTTTTCGATGTTTCTGTAGTGTCCAAAACAAACAAACAGAAAGGACTGTGGTTATTATGTTTGTAAATTTATAAAAGAGATCGTATTTCATCAACAAACTAGCATCCCTGATGAGGTATTTTCGAAAATAATTACGAGTTCATTTAAAATATTTATTAATCCTTTGTGCATTTATATTTTTTCAGTACTACTATGACTGTCGCAAAAACTCATATTCAGAAGATGACATACATGTGTTTAGAAATGAATGGGCAACATACCTGATGGAAGATTGTACACAAATATGATGAAAGTTAATTCCTACCACTTATGTTATCTATATATGATCATTGATTATCCTCCAACCTTCTTTGGTGAATTGAGAATGCTCTGATGTATTGAAATCTTAATTTATTACTCAATGTTTTCTATCCCCGGATTCATATTATTGATCTTTGAACAAATCAATATTGAAGTAAGGCATGATGGTGTGCATTTCATATGGGGTGAACGACGAAACCACCGAGGATCAACAAAATCCATTTTCTATATCTCGTTTGTTTGAACTTTTATTTGAGCACATGTGTTTTTGTTTGAATTGCACAATTATTTCTAGGTAGATGTATGAGATAATCGGTATCGTTGAGGGATTTTTTGGAACCAAAATATGTGTCCCAGGATAATTCAAGTAAGGGAAAGGCTGGTTGAGATGAAATCCAAGCTCAAATGACCAGTACATCATCAAAAGAATCAACCCTGTGATGCACCATCATGTAGAATCTGATCCTCGTGACGTTTTGAGGTGTTTATGGAAGGTATGAGGAGTCTGATAAGCCCCATGGCTACCATAAATAATGTTTACAGATAGCTCCACATGTTTTTTGGGCCTCATGCCTCTTTACAAGGATCACGCTATTCACATGGTCCATCTTAGCACGTATGTACCATTCATACCATTGCTACTCTTGGAAGAACCTGAGAATCTGACAATGCATAAGCCCCACAAAACCCATACTCATCCAACCAAGAGTATTCCTAGTGTGAAGGGAAGCTAACCATGGGTAATACCCACAAAATACCTCTTTTAAATATATGGGTTTTGATCCTTGTATTCTAAATAGGGTACGTAGGAAGCCTCCATGAGGTTAAATCCCAACCAATGGTAAACCATGGTGACCCACTCACTGGGGTACACCTTCGCTTATTTTACCTCTTGTATTTCCCTTAGTGGCGTCCGAATAAGTCTTCAAAATGAGAAACCTTACCTTTATGGGATGCACCACACTTGGGTCAGACCTCATTGGGCGTTTTGATCCATCTATTAGGTAAATATTCCTGGTGCTCCCTCCTAGATATGTACCTACCTGGTCCACCTTTATAAGTGTTTTGATCAACCCAGATCTTACATCTTTGTAAGACATTAAATCATGACCCTCTATGTCACAACCCATCCTCGGGGCCCGTGCCGTGACTACCCCAAGCCCGCCTTCCATAGGCCAGGGGCTGGCGACTAGCACCAAGGCGTAATTCCCGGTAAAAAGGGAAGGCATTGCCTTTGTAAAGTAAACAAACACCACAGAGCAAGCAAGCAGAGGTAAATACTAAGTAAAAACTGGGTACAACAGTAAGTTCGGAAAAGTAAGTGGGCCAGAATACAAACCCAAACTGAAAGTAAAGTACAACTGAAAAAGGGAGTACAACAACTAAAAAGTAAAACCGCAGCCTCGAGCCGTCCACTGGAAGTCCCACTTGAAGGGTGGGTACGATAGCCTCCACAGCTCCTTGGGTCCAGCCGCTCGCTCCGAGTACGTCCCGCCCAGTGGTCCTCCTCCAGGTACCGACCTGCTCCGCAAGCCCCAACCACGATCAACGTTGTCTGTCGTCAGCAACCAACACAACGTAGTGCGGGCATAGCCTGTGCAGGGGTGAGTATAAGCTACTCAGTAGGGACCCCGAGACCCCAGAAGGTCTCCCAGAATCCACAAAGGATAATCCACAAGGAAAGATGAAATCACGAAGTAACATCCGACACTACTTAGGTATATTCCCATACATATACCTAAGTCGTCAATTCCAGTTCGGCTCCAACATCCGAGCCCAAGTACAACCCATTCCACACAGGAAAGCATAACGTAATCCACACACGATATCAAGTCAATCTTATCGAAGATAAGGATTGAAAGTCAAGATTCAGCTCACATAGGTATACTTCTTCGTAAGATGATAAAGATGATCAGATGTAGCCATTGATTCATCTAAGTCGTCGGACCCACAAAGGATCGATAGGTAACTAACCCCCGTAATGACCCACACAGGATCAGACCCACATGGGATCTGTAGGCGCTGGCCCACACAGGACCGCTGAGCGTTAACCCACACAGGATCTGACCCACACATGATCGGTAGCACTAATCCACGTAGGATCGCTGAGTGATTTAGTCATCATCGTCGAATCCACGGAGGATTTCTGTATAGTCGTCATCGTCGTCGCAGTCGCAACCAGCTCTAGGGTTCCCGCACACAGCAAGCTCATTCGGGAGCGTCCGCTCCACGAGCTGAGGGGCTGATACATCAACTGACACATAGTCCGGATTTGATGTATCCAAAAGTTCCGTATCGTCAACAGGAACTCAACGTGACAGACGGCGCGTCGATCGGACGCCCGGTCTGAGAGTTATTGGTTTTTTCGTCCCAGGGGCCCGCTTGGTTTTTTAAGTCAAAACCAACCCGACCGTACACCAACTATGTCCAAACCTCGAGAGGAGTAATCCAAAATATCCGTCTCACTAATAAAAATTCAACAAAGTCGATGGAACATCATTCGGACGTCCAGAGCTCAAGTTATAAGCGTTTCCGCTCCGAGGGCCCGGTTGGTTTCGTGTTCGAACCAACCCGGTCGAACACAAAGTACTCTGAAACCTTGAGTGTGATATATCAAAACGACCATATCGATCCAAGGATCGCATCGCAACTGACGGTACGTCGATCATAGGTCCGTAGCCCAAGTTATGGGCAAAATACCGAAAGGGAGTCCGGAAGTGGGGGTTTCGGGCCCGGACCGACCCGGCCCGAGACCCCCTGGGTCGGCCCGAACCAGGTCAACCCGACCCGGGTTCGGGTCCAGTCCTCTTGGGCACGGCGCGGCTCGGTGGCCAGGTGGCTCGGCCATTTCGGCCGAGCAGATGGGGGGGTGGCGCTGCCCCCCTGTTTCGTAATCGCGGCCCCCATGTGGGGGGCCGCTCTTGTCCGGCCAGTCGGGGGTCGTAAACCCCGGCTCCTCCTCTGACCGGTCGGCTGTTGCCGCCACGGGACCGGCGCTGGCCGGTCCCCCTGCTCCGACGCCGGCGGCCGGAATCCTGGCCGCCGCTCCATGCTCCACCGCGGCCTATGGCCGCAGCCTTGGTACGCCCGGCGCGGCGCGATGGCGACACGCCCCTCTGCCGCGGCCCCGCTCCAGGCGCGGTGCCTTCGGGGTTCTCCAGCGCGGCGCGACGGTGCCACGACATTGTTCGATTTGACGGCGCGGCGCGACGGCGCCGTGCATTCCTTGCCGCATGACCCCGCGCGCTGTCGTTGCACCGCGCCGCTTTCCTTTGAACCGCAACAACACAACATACAAGGGAGGAGGGTCGGCCGTGTTTGTGCGGTCCGGCCCCCTCCCGTTAATCGATAGAAAGTGGTCCAAATGAAAAGAGGAACGATGACAGAAGAATTCACGAATAAAAACAACAATAAAATCCCCTACCTCGAGCGTTGCTGAACGAAGTCTCGTCACAGAAAGGAACGTCGCGGAATTGATCGTCGCGGAAGAAGGCATCACGGAAGGAACGTCATTGGCGTCGTGGTATACGGCGTCGCGTAGTTGATCTCCGAGGATTTAGCGTTCTTCGTCGGAGATCGGTGCGTTCCTCGTGTTCTTCGCGTTCTTTGACGATGGAGAAGAACTTTAGAGTTTCTTCCTCCAATCCACTCTCAACACAATAAGATCCAACAATAATAAAATAAGTGTTTAGTCTTATTTTATTACCTATGCCTTAAGTATTTGAATTTCAAACATTCAAATTAAACTCACTTATTTAATTAACATAAGTTATCTAATTAAATGGTGAGTTGAAGGAGTTTGGGAATATGAAGGGGTGGGGTTCATGTGGGCCCCACCATCCTCATAACCTATCTAGGGTAGTTTCCCAACTTCCACATAACGGATAACCACTTAGTGAAAATAAAATAAAATTGAAGTTCAATTTTATTTTACCTTCCACAATTTTTAACAATTCCTCTCGTGCAAACGCAACTCCGAAAAAGGTGTTCCTAAGAAATTACCGGCGTTGCAAATTCATCGGTGCCCTTGGAATTCGATTCCAAGCACCGGTTTAAAAGTTAGGAAAACCCGCTCGTTCGTTCACTGAACGTACCCGAGCTAAACTTCAGATAAAAATTCTGGGCACACCGGGCCTCGGAATCAAGTGCCGTCAGAAATCGCGTTCTTGTAAAATCCCAAAGAAAATTAAGAAAAAATTTCCCTTGAATTTTACAGGTCTTTATATTACTCCCACATCAGATATTTACGTACTCGTAAAGATACATCATAAACTAGGGGAACAAATGTGGGCACTGTGCACGCATCTGAGCCTCCCGCTCCCAAGTGCTCTCCTGGAGGTTCCCGTGCTGCCATCTGATGCGCACTAGAGGAATCGACCATCCACGTAGGACCTGCTCCTGTCGATCCTCGATCTCCACTGGGACCTCCGCAAAAGTCACCCCATCATCAATGTCCAGCTCCCCATGGTCAATGATATGCGTCAGGTCGTGCACGTATCTCCTCAACTGGGATACGTGGAAAACGTCGTGCACCCGGTGCAACTGAGGTGGTAGAGCCAGTCGATAAGCCACCTCGCCAATCCTGCTGAGGACCTGGAATGGTCCGATGAAGCGTGGATACAACTTACCACCTCGGCTAAATCTATGTAATCCCCGTCGAGGTGAGACCTGAAAGAAGACATGGTCTCCATCCTCGAACTCTAGTGGCCTCCTCCTCCTGTCAGCATAAGACTTTTGTCGGTTCTGAGCTGTCCTCATCCTCCCCTGGATGACCTGGACCTTCTATGTCATGGCCTGGACCATCTCCGGTCCCACAAGTGCTGACTCCCCAGGGTCTGTCCAGCACAGAGGAGATCTGCAAGGTCGGCCGTACAACGCCTCTTATGGTGTCATCCCGATAGTGGAGTGGTAGCTATTGTTGTACGCGAACTCCACCAAGGGTAGGTGGTCCTCCCAGCTGCGATCAAAGTCGAGGAAACATGAGCGGAGCATGTCCTCGATAGTCTGAATGGTCCTCTCTGTCTGACCGTCTGTCTGAGGGTGAAAGGCAGTACTCAGACATAGATGCGTCCCGAATGCCTCCTGCAACCCCTTCCAAAGCCGGGAAGTAAAGCGAGCATCTCGATCAGAGACGATAGATGATGGCACACCATGAAGCCGTACAATATTCTAAACGTAGAGACGTCCCAAGATATCCACTGAGCCCTGCTCTCTGATGGGTAAGAAGTGAGCCAACTTGGTGAGTCGGTCGACAATCACCCAAATGGAGTCATGACCTCTGGAAGTGCATGGAAGTCCAGTCACGAAGTCCATAGATATCCCGTCCCACTTCCACTCCAGGACCTCCAAGGGCTACACCAAGTATGTTAGTACCTGGCACTCTGCCTTCACCGGCTGGCAGGTGAGGCATTGAGAAACAAACTCTGCCACATCCTTCTTCATGTCTGACCACCAGTGCTGTCGTCTGAGATCCTGGTACATCTTCACCACTCCAGGATGTACCGCCAAAGGGTAAGTGTGAAACTCTCTCAGCACCTCCTCTCGTAAAGCAACTGGTACCAAGGTACGTCCTCTGAAAAGGACATCGTGCTCTCCTCCTAAATAGAATCCATCAGGTGCATGTCCTGAGGATATATGTGCACGCCGCGTCTCACAGTCGGCATCCCCACGCTGTGCCTCTCTGACCTGCTGCAGCAGTGGAGGAGTGACTGTGAGTGACTGAAGGAAGGATACTCCATCTCTATCCATGAAGGATATCTGCAAAGCGGCTAGCTGCTCTATCGCCTCCCCAAGTAGATGAATGCCCGTCCTCCTACTGAGGGCATCGGCTACTACGTTCCCCTTTCCAGGAGTATAGACTATCTCAAAGTCATAGTCCTGGAGGAACTCGAGCCATCGCCACTGTCTCAGATTTAGGTCCTTCCGCGAGAAGATGTACCTGAGACTCTGATGGTTAGAATAGACTGTAAAGCGCTCACCCATCAGATAGTGTCACCACATATTCAGAGCGAAGACCAGTGCTGCTAACTCCAGGTCATGGGTAGCGTAGTTCTGCTCATGTTGCCTCAACTGACGTGATCCATAGGCGATCACGGACCGCTCCTGCATCAGGACACATTCGAGTCCGGTCCCTGATGCATCGCAGTAAACCATGTACCCAACTCCCTCCTCCAGAAGCCTCAAGATAGGCGCGCTGGTCAATCTATGTCTCAACATCTGGAAGCTCTGCTGACATCTGTCCGACCACATAAAGGGTTTCCCCTTCTTTGTCAAAGCTGAGAGTGGTGCCGCAACTTTGGAGAAGTCTGGCACAAATCTCCGGTAGTATCCAGCTAGTCCCAAGAAACTCTGCACCTCCGTCATGCTCCTGGGTGGCTCCCAAGCTAGCACTGCCTCGATCTTCGCAGGATCCACCGCAACTCCCTCCTCAGAGATGACGTGTCCCAAGAAGTGGAACTCACGTATCCAAAACTAACACTTCAAGAGCTTTCCATAAAGCTGGTGCTCTCGGAGTATGTCCAGTACAACCCGCAAGTGGTAGGCGTGCTCCTCCTCAGTAGTCGAGTAAATCAAAATGTCATTGATGAAGACCACAACAAATCGATCATGGTATGGCTGAAAGATCATGTTCGTGAGGGCCATGAACACTGCTGGATCATTGGTTATGCCGAATGGCATAACCAAGAACTCATAGTGTCCATACCGACATCTGAAGGTCATCTTCTGCACATCCTCGTCCCGAACTCTGAGCCGATGATAGCCTGACCTGAGGTCTATCTTCGAGAACCATCATGCTCCCTTGAGCTGATCGAAGAGGTCATAAATACTCGGTAGTAGATAATTGTTCCTCATTTTCACCTGGTTCAGGCGATGATAGTCGACACAAAGTCGCAAGCTCCCATCTACCTTCTTGGCGAACAAAAATCAGGGAAGCCCAGAGTGAAACACTGAGTCGGATGAATCCCTTGCCCTGCAAGTCCTCCAACAGTACCCGTAGCTCTCGAAGCTCGGCGGGAGCCATCCGATATGCGGGGGTGGATATCGGGGCTATCTCGGGGTACATATCAATATAAAAGTCTACCTCTCTACGAGGAGGTAGTCCTGGAACGTCGTCGGGGAAAACGTCCGCATACTGATCCACCACTGCAGGAAAACCAGGACTCTACACATCAAATGCTCCTAGGATGAGGCTAGCCAACTGATGAGTGATGGGTTGTCCTCTCCTCTGCGAGAGTCCATCCTGTACTGTGAAGGCTACCTTCTCACCGGTGAAGGTGAACCTGCTCCCGTCGGTGCGTACACACCGCACCTTGCGCCTAATACATTCGATCTGAGCATGGACTGTAGATAACCAATCCATGACCAAGATGACGTCGTAAGGCCTCAACGCCGCTACAAGAAGATCCCAGCCGAAGCTCTTGCCTCCTAGAGTAAGCTCGCACTGCCGGCACCAGTGCGTAATCGTCGAGTCTGCTCCCGTAGGAGTCTCTAGCCGTAAGGATCGAGCCAACGGCTCTGTCGGAATCTCCGAGCTCCGAACAAGGGCAGCGGATATGAAAGAATGACTCACTCTTGTGTCTATAAGAACTGCATAAAGGGTGGAATAGACACAGATAGTACCTCGAATCATCTCAGGTGTGCCGTGGTCGTAGGCCTCCGCTGCCCGGAGTTGTGCCTGTCTCTCCCGCCAACTCCCTGTGGTCGGGGTGGACCTCCTGGTGGTGGTGGTGGTGGAGCCTAAAAGCGTCGCCCACCACCTGCTGCTTGGCCAGCTCCTCTGCCTCGTCCACCTTCTCCCTACGGACTGCCACGGTCGACCCTCTACCTCTGCCTGGGTGGTCCCTCAACCGTCTGCTGCTCCTCTGCACGGCGGGTCAGGCAGTCACGAGCCATGTGGCCCTGCCTGCCGCATGCGTAGCACTGTCTGCCTCTCGAAAGACTGGCTCTGCGCTGAGTTCCCCGCACCTCTGAGCTAGTGTCATGAGGTCGTCTGCGTGAGGGTCTGGTCTGCCTAGACCCATGTGTCATCTGTCGACTGCCTACTGCAGAAGACTCTGCTACGTGCCGCCCTGCGGTAGGTCTCGCTGCTGTTGTAGGCTCAGCAAGGAAGCTCTCGATCAGAAGGTCTCACTCCAGTACCCGTGCCTATGTCGAAATACTGAGGGAGATCAGTGACGCCCTGATCTCATGCCTCAATACCTGCTCAAAGGTCCGGGCTCGAAAGAATGGGTCTCGTACCATGTCTGTCGAATAGCGCGAGAGATCTGTAAATCTCACCGAGTACTGGGCGACCATCAAGCTGCCCTGCCGCAGCTATAGAAGCTCCTGGATGCACACTACACGGAGGGTGGCTGGGATGAACTCCGAGCGGAAGAGTCTCTCAAAGTCCATCCAGAGAAGAGATGCCTCGTCGTGCACTTGGAGAATCAAGCTCCACCATCTGCCTGCTGTCGCATGCAAGAGGCTCGCTGCGAAGATCACCATGAGGTCAGATGGCATCCTCACTAACCTGAAAACTCATAAAACTGCCTCCAGCCAATCCTCAGCTGCCTGAGGGTCCATCTCCCCGCGGAACCTGGGCGGTCGCTGACGCTGAAACTCGTGCAGTTCACTAAGGCGACGTGCATCGTCAGCGGCTGGGGCTGGTAGCATCGGTGGCTCGGCGGGTAGAGGTACCGCTGGTGCCTCTGCTGTCAAAGGGCCCTGTACCGAGGCCTCGTCGCTCGGTGGGCTGTCGTCACGCACAACGCTCGGAACCCTAGCTGGCTGTCATCGTGGGGACATCCTGAAAAGAAACAGGTGTGTCACAGTCAAACAGTATACATGGTGAGCTGACATAAAGTAATCACAAAGAAAAATATCAGAGTCCTGAGTTCTGCGGTAGATTTGAACTCCTATGATACCAATTTGTCACGACCCATCCTTGGGGCCCGTGCCGTGACTACCCTAAGCCCGCCTTCCATAGGCCAGGGGCTGGCAACTAGCACCAAGGCGTAATTCCCGGTAAAAAGGGAAGGCATTGCCTTTGTAAAGTAAACAAACGCCACAGAGCAAGCAAGCAGAAGTAAACACAAAGTAAAAACTAGGTACAACAGTAAGTGCGGAAAAGTAAGTGGGCCAGAATACAAATCCAAACTGAAAGTAAAGTACAACTGAAAAAGGGAGTACAACAACTGAAAAGTAAAACCGCAGCCTCGAGTCATCCACTGGAAGTCCCACCTGAAGGGTGGGTACAGATAGCCTCCACAGCTCCTCGGATCCAGCCGTCCGCTTTGAGTATGTCCCGCCCAGTGGTCCTCCTCCAGGTACCGACCTGCTCTGCAAGCCCCAACTACGATCAACGTTGTCCGTCGTCTGCAACCAACACAACGTAGTGCGAGCATAGCCCATGAAGGGTGAGTATAAGCTACTCAGTAGGGACCCCAAGACCCCCGAAGGTCTGCCAGAATCCACAAAGGATAATCCACAAGGAAAGATGCAATCATGAAGTAACATCCGACACTACTTAGGTATATTCCCATACATATACCTAAGTCGTCAATTCTAGTTCGGCTCCAACATCAGAGCCCAAGTACAACCCAGTCCACACAGGAAAGCATAACGTAATCCACATAGGATATCAAGTCAATCTTATCGAAGATAAGGATTGAAAGTCAAGATTCAGCTCACACATGTATACTTCTTCGTAAGACGATAGAGATGATCATATGTAGCCACTTATTCATCTAATCCGTTGGACCCACAAAGGATCGATAGGTAACTAACCCCCGCAATGACCCACACAAGATCGGACCCACACAGGATCTGTAGGTATTGACCCACACAGGACTGCTGAGCGCTGACCCACACAGGATCGGTAGCACTGATCCACGTAGGATCGTTGAGTACTGTAGTCTTCTCTTTCGAATCCACGGAGGATTTTTGTACAGTCATCATCGTCGTCGCAGTCGCAGCCAGCTCTAGGGTTCCCGCACACAGCAAGCTCGTTCGGGAGGGTCCGCTCCACGAGCCAAGGGGATGATACATCAACTGACACATAGTCCGGATTTGATGTATCCAAAAGTTCTGTATCGTCAATAGGAACTCAACGTGACAGACGACACGTCGATCGGACGCCCGGTCTGAGAGTTATTGGCTTTTTCGTCCCAGGGGCCCGTTTGGTTTTTTAAGTCAAAACCAACCCGGCTGTACTCCAACTATGTCCAAACCTCGATCGGAGTAAGCGAAAAGTTCTGTCTCACTAATAGGAATTCAACAAAGTCGACGACACGTCATTCGGACGTCCGGAGCTCAAGTTATAAGCGTTTCCGCTCCGAGGGCCCGGTTGGTTTCGTGTTCGAACCAAACCGGACGAACCCAAAGTACTCCGAAACCTTGAGTGTGATATATCAAAATGAACTTCTCGATCCAAGTATCGCATCGCAACTGATGGTGCATCGATCGGAGGTCCGTAGCCCAAGTTATGGGCAAAGGACCGAAAGGGGGTCCAAAAGTGGGGGTTTCGGGCCCGGACTGACCCGGCCCGAGACCCCCTGGGTCGGCCCGAACCGGGTCAACCCGACCCGGGTCCGGTCCGCTTGGGCGCGGCCCGGTGGCCAAGTGGCTCGGCCATTTCGGCCGAGCGGATGGGGGGGGGGGGCTGCCCCCCTGTTTCGTAACCGCGGCCCCCATGTGGGGGGCCGCTCTTGTCTAGCCAGCCGGGGGTCATAACCCCCGGCTCCTCCTCTAACCGGCCGGCCGGCTGTTGCCGCCATGGTACCGGCGTTGGCCGGACCCCTTCTCTGACGTCGGCGGCCGGAATCCCGGCCGCCGCTCCCTGCTCCGCCGCGGCCTATGGCGTCGCGCCCCTCTGCCGCGGCCCTGCTCCAGCCGCGGTGCCTTTGGGGTTCTCTGGCGCGGCGCGACTGCGCCGCGACCTTGTTCGATTCGACGGCGCGGCGTGACGGCGCCGCACATTCCTTGTCGCATGACCCCGCGTGGTGTTGTTGCACCGCGCTGCTTTCCTTCGAACCGCAACAACACAACATACAAGGGAGGAGGGTCGGCCGTGTTTGTGCGGTTCGGCCCCTCCCATTAATCGATAGCAAGCGGTCCAAATGAAAAGAGGAACGGCGACGAAAGAATTCACGAATAACAACAATAATAAAATCCTCTACCTCGAGCGTTGTTGAACGAAGGCTCATCGTGGAAAGGAACGTTGCGGAATTGATCGTCACAGAAGAAGGTGTCGCAGAAGGAACGTCATTGGCGTCGTGGTATACGGCGTCGCGTAGTCGATCTCCGAGGATTCGGCGTTCTTCATCGGAGATCGGTGCATTCCTCACGTTCTTCGTGTTCTTCGACGATGGAGAAGAACTTTAGAGTTTCTTCCCCCAATCCATTCTTAACACAACAAGTTCCAACAATAATAAAATAAGTGTTTAGTCTTATTTTATTACCTATGCCTTAAGTATTTGAATTTAAAACATTCAAATTAAACTCACTTATTTAATTAACATAAGTTATCTAATTAAATGGTGAGTTGAAGGAGTTAGGGAATATGAAGGGGTGGGGTTCTTGTGGGCCCCACTATCCTCCTATCTAGGGTAGTTTCCCAACTTCCACATAACGGATAACCACTTAGTGAAAATAAAATAAAATTGAAGCTCAATTTTATTTTACCTTCCACAATTTTTAACAATTCCTCCCGTGCAAACGTAACTCCGGAAAAGGTGTTCCTAAGAAATTACCGGCGCTATGAATTCATCGGTGCCCTCGGAATTCGATTTCGAGCACCGGTTCAAAATTTAGGAAAACCCGCTCGTTCATTCACTGGACGTACCTGAGCTAAACTTCGGATAAAAACTTCGGGCACACCGGGCCTCGGAATCAAGTGCTGTCAGAAACTGTGTTCTTGTAAAATCTCAAAGAAAATTAAGAAAAAAATTCCCTTGAATTTTAAGGGTCTTTACACTCTATCCTTGTGGGATGTTAAACTTATGGAATACCATAAGTTAAACATGGGTTTCCATTAATATATTCAATATTAATGTTTAATCAGTCCTTATTAAGGTATTGTGGAGGTGTGGTTTTATGTTTTCCAGCAGATTTCGAAAGATTCCACGCTTTTTGTAGGTGATTCCATGCTTTTACATTATATGATGATTTTATTATGTTGTATTTTCTTACTAAGTGTACTATATGAAATGTTTGTGTGGTTAAAAATGTGTTATCAAAGAAATTTGGGGTGTGTATAGACTTGAAAGTTATTTTTAAAATGAATGCAGTTTTATTTCTTGTGAATTTTCATGCTTAAGTCCTTTAAATGTGTTTGAAGAAATGAGAAAGTTGTGTGATGGGTGTTTTCAAATAGATTTAATGTGTTTGTGAATTTTAAATAGGGTTTTCTTATGAGATGTAGAGAGTCTATATATGTGTATTTACATTGAATGAAAGTACATTAGAATGTGTTGATATATATGATGTGTATAATGTAAATTGAGCACAATTTCCATACAAGGTATTTTCTTTATGATGTGCAGGGGACAGGGTGAGAGGGCATGGGTGGTTTTCTGGGGGAGGGGGAAGGGGGAAAAGTGGTAGGGGGAAGGGGTAGGGGTGTTCTGGGTTCTTTTGAAATATGTAGGGGGTGGGCAGGGGGGTGTGCAATGGGTAGGGGGAAGTGCAGTGGGCAGGGGTGTGCTGGGGAAGGGGGCAGGGGGTGTTCAGGGGGCAGGGAGTGTGCAGGGGTAGGGGGTGTGCTCGGGGGTGGGCAGTATGTAGGGGGGTGTGCTGGGGAAGGGGGCAAGGGTGCTTCTTTTTTATGGAATGGGGGGGCATATAGTCATGGTATTAAACCGTGGGTGTGCTGGTTAGGGGTGGTTTTCTGGGGGAGGGGGAAGGGGGCAAAGTGGTAGGGGGAAGGGGTAGGGGGTGTGCTGGGTTCTTTTGAAATATGTAGGGGGTGGGAAGGGGGTGTGAAATGGGCAGGGGGGAAGTGCAGTGGGCAGGGGTGTGCTAGGGAAGGGGGCATGGGGTGTTCAGGGGGCAGGGGGTGTGCAGGGGTAGGGGGTGTGCTCGGGGGTGGGTAGTGTGTAGGGGGTGTGCTGGGGAAGGGGGCAGGGGTGCTTCTTTTTTATGGAATGGGGGGACATATAGCCATGGTATTAAACCGTGGCTATAGGTATATAGCCAAGGTTTAATGTTGTTGCAAAAGTCCCATCATTGGTATCCAATAGAGGAGGATAATAGGGTTGAAGATATTCCACCACTCTTTTAATGTAATTGATAATATTTGATTTATCTCAAAAGTAAGGGAGATATCCCATGGGGGAAGGGAGAAGGAGGAGAGTGCGTGTAAAGGATTTTGTTGAGTGGAATGAGGGATATATGAGGGTAACCCACTTTAATGGTTGATAGTGAAAATTTGTTAATTCCACTCATTAATTAGGTGAATTATTAGGCCTAAGGGTAAAATAAATCATTTTCCAACAATGTGGGAATCAATATACACACACTTCTAATCTGTATAGTTTCATTGAGTGGCTTACAATCCATTATTCAACCATATAGAGATACTTCCCCAAAAACTCATACCTTACACAAGTTCATCACATTATTTGACAAACCATTAACCATCAATGTGAGACCATCATAACCTTAGAACCAAACTGTAGGTTTATCTATTCCCCCTCGAATCATTAAATAGTCCATGTTCTACTAAACATTAGGCCATTTGATTATTATAGATGATTATCCCTAACCATGCACCAATTTCATTAATTGGTTATTTTATGTTTTGTGCCTCACTAGTATAATTCCATTTAGCAACCTCATTCTTTATTTCATTATTGTATTACTAACATAATATTTGTTTTATTATGTAGGTTAAATCTTTTTCCTCAGTTCGAATTCTTTGTTCGGAAACCGCCGCCATGGACGATAATTTTTTAGAGCGGATGGATGCAAAATGGATGGAACATCATTGTTTTTTAACTGTTTGTTGAATAAATGTAATTGTAACCAAATTAAACATTTTTTGAAATGTATATAGAAATGTGTTGTTTTGTATTCATGATTTCAAGTAAATGTATGTATCATTTTTGTTCTTCTGTACATTGTGTGTGGGTGTTGTGTGTGCTGTGTGCAGGTTTTGTTTGGACTCTGTGCAGGTGCTGTAATGTGTGCAGGTGCTGGGCAGGTTCTGTGCAGGTTCTGGTTTTGGATAGGATCTTTAGCCTTTATCAGCGCTAGTTAAGCGCTGATAAATGGATAATATATCAGCGCTATTTTGAGCACTGATAAAGGTTGTTTTTATCAGTGCTCAAAATAGCGCTGATATATTATACATTTATCAATGCTGAAAATAGAGCTGATAAATACTACCTTTATCAGCGCTTGCTTAGAGCTGATAAAGGGGACCCCCCTTTATCTTCGTCGAGATTAACAGCGCTTTTTAGCGCTGTTAAAGGCCGTTTTTAGCGCTATTATAAGCCATATTTGTAGTAGTGGTTGCAGCTGGGAGGACCACCTACCCTTAGTGGAGTTCGCGTACAACAATAACTACCACTCTACCACCGGGATGGCACCATACGAGGCATTGTACGGCCGGCCATGCAGATCACCTCTGTGCTGGACAGACCCTGGGGAGTCAGCACTTGTGGGACCGGAGATGGTCCAGGCCACAACAGAGAAGGTCCAGGTCATCCAAGAGCGGATGAGGACAGCTCAGAGCCGGCATAAGTCTTATGCTGACAGGAGGCGGAGGCCACTAGAGTTCGAGGATGGCGACCACGTTTTCTTGCGGGTCTCGCCTCGACGTGGATTAAGGATATTTGGCCGAGGCGGAAAGTTATCTTCGCGCTTCATCGGACCATTCCAGGTCCTCAGCAGGGTAGGCGAGGTGGCTTACCGCCCGGCTCTACCACCTCAGTTGCACCGAGTGCACGACGTCTTCCACGTATCTCAGCTGAGGAGATGCGTGCACGACCCGATGCAAATCATCGACCATGGGGAGCTAGAACTTGACGATGGGGCGACCTTTGTGGAGGTCCCGGTGGAGATCGAGGATCGACAGGAGCGGGTCCTACGTGGACGGTCGATTCCTCTAGTGCGCATCAGATGGGAGCACAGGAACCTCCAGGAGAGCAATTGGGAGCGGGAGGATCAAATGTGTGCTCAGTACCCACATTTGTTCCCCTAGTTTATGATGTATCTTTATGGGGACGTAAATCCCTGAGGTGGGAGTAATGTAAAGACAGGTAAAATTCAAGGGAAATTTTTTTCTTAATTTTCTTTGGGATTTTACAAGAACGCAGTTTCTGACGGCACCTGATTCCGAGGTCTGGTGTGCCCGGAATCAATTTCCGAAGTTTAGCTCGGGTACGTTCAGTGAACGAATGAGCGGGTTTTCCTAACTTTTGAACCGGTGCTCGGAATCGAAATCTGAGGACACTGATGAAACCGCAGCGCTGGTAATTTCTTAGGAACACTTTTTCTGGAGTTGTGTTTGCTCGGGTGTGGTTATTAAAAATAGTGGGTTAAGTAATGAATAAAATAAAATTTGTGCAACCAGTTTTATTTTTATTTAAGGTAGCTTAAACCTATGCTTAATGGTTGGAGTGGGACCCACTAATACCCTAACTCCTAGGTAGGATATTACTGTGGTGGGGGCCACACGAGCCCCACCACCTTTATTTACTTTTCACCTCCCACGAGCATTTAATTTGTGTAACACACCCGCACCCCCCCCCCTTTAATGAAAAGTCAACTCTCTTAATTAATTAACTATTTAAGTTGTTCAATATAATTAATTCGAGGATTCAATTTTGAATTTCAAATTGAGATGTTGGCTTGTGTGTTAATTAAATAAGACAAATCTTATTTCATTAAGGGGGTTCGTTGTGCGAGATGGATTGGAGAGGAATTGATCAACCCTTGGAATCCTCTTCTTTCTCCTTGAAGAACGCGAAGAACGCACCGTCGCCGACGAAGAACGCCGACCTCCGACGAAGGACGAAGAAGAACGCCCAATCCTCGGAGATCGATGACGCGACGTCGGGTACCATGACGCCAATGATTCTCTTCTCCACGACGCCAACGATTCTCTTCTCCGTGACGCTGACAACGTTTACGGAACCTTGTTCCGCGACGCCGTCTTCCGCGACGATTAATTCCCGCGACGAACCTTCGTTCAACAGCACCTTGATGTAGGGGTTAATTGTTTTTCCTGTGAATTATTTCTTTTCCGTTCATCGACTTCTATTTGGGCCTCCTGTTATCGTAATAACGGGAGGAGGTTTTACCGCACGAACACGGTCAACCCTCCTCCCCCTTTGATGGTTGTACTTGATTGCGGTATGAGCAAGGCCGTCGCGGTGCAACGGCACCGCGCGGAAACAATGAAGAACGGGCAACGAAGCGTGGCGTCGTCGTGCGGCGCCATTGAGGCGATTCGAAGACTCAGCAGATTGTCTATTTGACGTCCGGATCGACGGGCGATGATGGAACGGGCCGCAGAGGCGATTTGATGATTCCGCAATAAATTATGGGTCCCGAGATGACCCCAGGAACAGACGAGAGCAAGAACGGACCACCAGAGCGGCTCTGGTGGCCTGCGGACTTCACCGGCGGCGCGGGTCACCGGTGCGGCGGCGCCGGCGGCCGGAGGCGCGTCCCGGCGCGCTGCCAGGAGGGACCGCCGCGGCTGAAGCCGCGGCGGAAGGCGACCGGTCCCGCGGCCGCGCGGGACCCGGGGGAGACGAGGCGACCAGTGTCGCGTCGCTGGCTAAAGAAGGGGGGGGACCGCGTCCCCCCATGCTCGGCCGCTGGCCGAGCCAGCGTGCCACCCGGCCGGGCCGGGCCGGGTTGCGCGGACCGGACCAGGCCGCACCCAGCCGGTCCGGGCCGCGCCCAATCGGGTCGGACCCGGACCCGGGTCGGGTCGACCCGGGGGGGTGGGTCAGGTCGGACCGGGCCCAGACCCCCCATTTTCAGACTACTTCCGGTCTTTTGCTCATATCTTGGGCTATGGACCTCTGATCGACGCACCGTCAGTTGAGATGCGATCCTTGGATCGAGATGGTCGTTTCATTATATTACTCTCAAGGTTTCGGAGAACTTGGGGTACGTCCGGTTTGGTTCGAACACGAAACTAACCGGGCCCTCGGAGCGGAAACGCTCATAACTTGAGCTCCGGACGTCTGATTGACGTGCCGTCGACTTTGTTGGATTCCTATTAGTGATACGGACCTTTTGAATTCCTCCGCTCGAGGTTTGGACGCAGTTGGAGTGTGTTCGGGTTGGTTTTGACTTAAAAACCAACCGACCCCCTGGAACGAAAAAACCAATAACTTTCAGACCGGGCGTCTGATTGACGCGTCGTCTGTCGCATTGAGTTCCCTTTGTCGAGACGGAACTTTGGGATACATCAACTCCGGACTACGTGTTAGTTGATGTATCGACCCCCTTGGATCGTGGAGCGGACCCTCCTGGAAAAGAGCATGCTGTGTGCGGGAACCCTAGAGCTGGTTGCGACTGCGACTGTGACGACTGCATTGAAATCCTATGTGGGTTCGACAACGATGAAGACCGTACTGAAATCCTCTGTGGGTTCAACGGCGATAAAGACTGCACTGAAATCCTATGTGGGTTCGGCAGCGATGAAGACCGTACTGAAATCCTCCGTGGGTTCGACGACGATGAAGACTGCACTGAAATCCTATGTGGGTTCGGCAGCGATGAAGACCGTACTGAAATCCTCCGTGGGTTCGACGGCGATGAAGACTGCACTGAAATCCTATGTGGGTTCGGCAGCGATGAAGATCGTTCTGAAATCCTTCGTGGGTTCGACGGCAATGACTACTGTTCTTGTATCCTACGTGGGTCTGGCAGTGTCTGTCTCTGTTCTTGTTATCCTACGTGGGTCTGGCAGAGTAGCTGGTCTGTATCCTATGTGGGTCTGATAGCTTAGTTGGTTTAGTATCCTACGTGGGTCCCAGCTTAGATGAATCAGTGGTTATATCTGATCATCTCTATCACCTTACAGAATTATAACTGTGTGAGCTGAGTCTTGGATTTCAATCAATATCTTCGATATGATTGACTTGCTTTCCTATGTGGATTGAGTTGTGTTATCCTGTGTGGATTGGGTTGTACTCCTATGTGGACGTGATCGAACTTGGGCTCGGATGTTGGAGCCGAACTGGATTGATGACTTAGGTATATGTATGGGCATATACCTAAGTAGTGTTGGTTGTTACTTCGTGTTTGTATCTTTCTTTTGTGGATTATCCTTTGTGGATTCTGGGAGACCTTCGGGGGTCTCGGGGTCCCTACTGAGTAGCGTATACTCACCCCTGCACGGGATATGCCCACACTACGTTGTGTTGGATGCAGATGATGGACAACGCTGATCGTGGTTGAGGCTAGTGGAGCAGTCGGTACCTGGAGGTGGACCACTGGGCGGAACGTACATGGAGCGGACGGCTGGACCCGAGGAGTTGAGGTGGCTATCTGTACCCACCATTCAGGTGGGACTTCCAGTGGACAGCTCGACGTTGCTGCTTTACTTTCAGTTGTTGTACTTTCTTTCCAGTTGTACTTTACTTTCAGTTTGGGTTTGTACTCTGGCCCATTTACTTTTCGCACTTACTTTTGTACCCAGTTTTACTTAGTGTTTACTTCCGCTAGCTTACTCTATGGTGTTTGTTACTTTATAACGGCAATGCCTTCCCCTTTTTGTCGGGATTTACGCCTTGGTGCTAGTCGCCAGCCCCTGGCCTATGGGAGGCGGGTTTGGGGTAGTCACGGCACGGACCCTGAGGACGGGTCGTGACATTTAGGTCATGGGTAGCATAGTTCTTCTCATGTTGTCTCAACTGTCGTGAGTCGGTAGGCAATCACCGCTCTCTTCTACATCAGGACACATCCCGGTACGGTCCCTGATGCGTCGTAGTAGACTACATACCCAATGCCCTCTTCTGGTAGCCTCAAGATGGGGGCACTCATCAGTCTCCACCTCATATCCTGGAAACTTTTCTAGAATCTCTCTATCCACAAGAAAATATTTACCTTCTTTTTCAAAGCTAACAAGGGTGTTGCTACTCTGGAAAATTCAGGTACGAATCTCCAGCAGCACCCAACCTATTTACCACTATCCTGATCATCTTTAGGGGTATGACATTGGTTGAATGATCAAGATAAAATTTATCGCTTCCGAGTTGAGGAAGTGATATCTCGGGCCTAGTTGATCAGGATAGTGGTACCTTCACTAAATCCATAACCATTGTAGAAGAAGGTAATTTTTTCATGTTAGATCAACAAATAATAAAGTAAGAATGGATGATGACACAAGGCGTGCATCATGTTTTATGAGATATCGCGATATAAGGAGATTATATTACAAGACATGCGCTCATAGGAAAGTTGTTGTTGCTATAATTATTCCTTAACTCTTTAGGGGTTTCGATGAGTTTCTAGACTCCGCTCCTTGTTTGTAAATAATATTCATTGCTATTAAGATAAGGGTCTAGAGGGTCACACATAATAATGTATTCAAGAGCCAGCCTTATTCTGGTGAATAGAAATATAGGACACGGTGGGCCCCACTACGGGGTTCGAGAGATATCCAAGTGTTACCGATCACAAAAAAATAAATAAATTATTTATTATCCGAGTATAAAATAATTAGGTTGAATTTATTTATTAAAAGTATTTACAAGTATTTAAGTAAATACATGGAAATATATTATATAAACAAATATTATTTTAATATTCAAGATTCATTTAATATTGAGGGAATTATGAGTCGAATTAATGTCTTGGTTTTATCATGTAATATATTAATTATATATTACAAGTAGGTGGTAAAATATAAATGATGTTTATGATTTAGTTATTTCGTCATAACAAATCATTTATAGCTTATTTAATGGGCACTGGATATATGAGGATTGGGGAACACCTTTCAGGCATTTTAACTTTCACTATATAAGCATACTAGAACCTATTTTCCATGTATTATTCATCCATTCGTAATTGAGAAGTTCTCTCTTCTTCAACATCTAAGAGGGAGAAAGGTCTCATATGAGCATTCAATCTCTGATCGTCATCGCAGATCGAAGGAACGAGATCATAATGATCATTGTGATGGCGAATGATTCATCGGAGCTCTGTGCTAGCACCCAAAATTCAACGAACGACATTCGTGTGGACTCTTGAGGCGTGTATGGACGATCTAGAGGGGTTCGGTCTCATATCTTTCGAGCAACGATCACCAGCGACGAGCTACAGTCAAACGTGCTGCTGGTTCAAACAAGGTATTCTTTAATGTTAATTTTCGTGCTTAATTAATTTACGTCGGATCCCCGGACTTTAACCGAGGCTCGGATCGTCAGAGACAATGAAGTTTCATTGCTCTAGCAATGAAAATTTTTAAATCCCTCGCCCATCAGTTTCCACTGCTCACCCCGGTACTTACAATTGATATCAGAGCAAATCGTTTGAATTTTCTAAGTTAAGAAAAAAATTAATTTTCCTTAAATTAAGTAGAGGGCATCGTTTCGATCATAATGGAAAATATCATACATCGATCCGATTTTGGACAATCAAGTCATGGCCATCCGAAATTTTAATTCGGGTCGACCCTCAGAAATAAAATTGGAAAAAAAACATATGTTTTTATATGTTAATTTTTATCCGAGTCAATTTACGGTGGCAATTTCAAGCACCCGATGACTCTTTTGTAATTCCGGTCAGGTGCCTGCTGAAATCAGGTGGTCGATACTATTCTATCCTGAAGAATATTAACTATATCACCCTTTAGATAAAAGGGTTATTGTGATGAGATATGCCCTCTTTTTAGAAAGGGAACACATCTCCAATGGAAATAATGGAGGAAAGACTGACTTTGATGAAATTGATGCTCCAGATGCACAAGAGTTGTTATGAGAATAATCTCTAAAAGAGACGGTGAGAGATGGAGATGTTCCCAAGACACAAGTGCTGTATAGGTCAACTCAAGAGGTTAGAGAACCAGCGCGCTATGATTTTCATGTCGTTGAGTCAGGTGACACATTACTCTTAGAGAATGATGAACCTCTAACCTACATGGAAGCTATAGAAGGAAAAGATGCTGCTAAATGAAAAGATGTTAGGCATTCTGAGATGGATTTCATGTACCAAAATCAAGTTTGGATTTTGGTAGACCCTCCAACTGATGTAAAACTCATTAGGTGCAAATGGGTATTCAAGAAAAAGCTGAACATGGGTGGTAAAATCAATACATATAGGGCACAAGTAGTTATGAAGGGTTTCAGGAAACTTCAAGGCATAAACTACAATAAAACCTTCTCTCTAGTAATGATGTAGAAAACCATCAGAATATTACTTACAATAATAGCCTTCTATGATTATGAAATTTGGAAAATGTAAGTTAAAATTGATTTTCTAAATGGAAAGTTGGTTAAAGATGTCTATATGAATCAACCCAAATGGTTTATTAAGTCAAATAATGCAAATAAAGTATGCAATCTATGAAGATCCATTTATGGGTTGACGTAGGAATCGTGATAATGGAATGCTCATTTTGATGAGGCAATAAGATAATTTAGTTTCATCAAGAATGAAAACGAGCCATGTGTCTATAAGAAGGTTATTTAGAATTCCATCATTTTCTTTGTATTATGTGTCGGTGACATATTAATTATGGGAAACAAAATATAATCCTTATAGTCAGTTAAGGCTTGGTTAAATGAATGTTTCTCCATGAAAGACTTACGTGAAGCACAACCACAAAACATGGTTTTATTAGCGCTAAAAAAAGTTTTTATTAGTGTTAAAAAAACGCTAATAATCGAGGTGCTATTAAAAGGGGGCCCATTTTATCAGCGCTAAAAAAAGCGTTGATAAAGACCCATTTTATCAGAGCTAAAAAAAGCGCTGATAAAGGTTATTATTTTTTTAAAAAAAAATCTCCCGCCTTATTATCAGCACTCGACCCCCCTTTTATCAGCACTAACCTCCCCCGTCCCCCTTTATCAGCGCTAGACACCTGCTCACACCCGCTTGCGCGCCCTTGCCTTTGCTGGGTTTCGAACCTAAGACCTCCTCCTCATGCGCTCACGACTCTATCACTCACCTATATTGTTTTGTCTTTCATTTTATGATATATCTATATATTTATATATATTTCGTTGCATTTTTTATCCATATATATATTTATTTAAATACACATATAAAAATTGTTTTGTGTGTGTGTTTATAAATACATAAATATATATATATTTATATCTATGTGTGCATCTATAAATATAATTATACATATTTATATTTATTCATATATATTATTTATTAATATTTACATACATATATTAGACTATGTAGATAAACATATATATGTTTGTCAATACACACACAAATATATTTATATATATATATATATATAAACATTATATATACATTAATTGTATATGTATATGTATATAAATATTCATACATTGGTATTTTAAATGAAATGAGAATTATTTTTTATTTAGATAAGGTTAATATATTGAGAAATATATTTTATATGCAAATATGTTTAATTATTTATTTATAAAATTAAATTTTTATGGGTGAATATATAAAAAATATGTATATATTATTATATATTTTATTATAAATAACAGTACACTGTGAAAAACGATAAAATTTCAAAATCATAATATCAATATGAATATAAGAAAAAATAAATAAATTCAGTCTCTACAAAAAAAAAGGAATAAGTCTCCCTTAAACGCGGCTGAAAATCCATCAAATGTTAAAAAATTAGGGTACTCCGATAAAAAACTCAGTTTTGGAGGTCTTCTGAGCCTTTTTTGGTCTTGAAAAATATGACAAAGGTTTAACTGTGTAATTAAAGGCGCATAGCTCGTCGAAGACTTTGATTTGATATGTGGTAGAGCTCAAATGGACACCCGAATCAAAAGTTATGAGCGTTTGAAGTTTGAGTTACGTTTTCAACTTATTTTTTATCTTTTATTTATTTATTTTATTTATTTATTCAAATTGTTATTAAATGACTATCACTCGATAATAATTAACAAATTATTAATTAAGAAAATATTTTTAATTGTTTTATAAGTCATTTCACTAATTATCTTATATATTAAGTGTAAATGTCTATTTCGGTTTATCTAAAACATATTTTAAAAAAAATATTATATTTATTTCAATATAAATATATTTACATATTAATATATTGTTTTTAATAAAAAAAATTAAAGTATATTTTTATTAGCACTTGTAAAAAAGCAATGATAAAGGAGTATTTTTATCAGCACTGATAAATGGGTACTTTTATTAGCACTTTTAAAAGTGTCGTTTATCAGCACTTTTTTTAACGCCGATAATGATATCCCTTTATTAGTGTTTTTTTAGCGCTATTAAAGGGTGACGTTGCGAAAATCCGTTTTTTGTGGTAGTGAAACAACATATATTCTAGGGATCAAGATTTATCGAGATAGATCTCAAAGGATGTTTGGGCTAAGTCAAAGTACATATATTAACAAGATACTCAAAAGGTACAATATGTAATGATCCAAGAGAAAGTTGTTGTCAATGTCACGTGGTATCAATATCTCTAAGAAAATATGTCTACAAACATATGAGGAGATTGAAATAATGAGTAAAATCCATTATTACTTGACAGTGTGATCTATCATGTATTTAATGCTATGTACTAGGTTTGATATTGTTTTTTCTTTAAACATGGTGGGTAGATATCAAGTTAATCCATGAGAGATGCATTGGGCAATTTTCAAAACTATCATGGAGTACTTGATATGTACAAAGGATATGTTCCTGGTATATGAAGGAGATAAGAAACTAACAATGAAATGATACAATGATGCTAGATTCCAAATAGATCATGATGATCTGAAATCACAGTTAGGCTGTGTCCTTTTCCTGAATGCTGACGCAGTGAGCTGGAGAAGTTCGAAGCAACCTGTGATTACTGATTTTACAGCAGAATCCAAGTATATCACGGTTTTCGATGCATCAAAGGAATCAAAATGGTTATACAATTTTGCCTCGTACATTGGTGTTGTGGTTAGAGTGCATACCTGGTTCTAGTTTATTATGATAATACTGCAGCATTAGTGCTTGCCAAGGACCTTAGATCACATCAATGGACAAAACATATACTTAAGAAGTTTTATCTCTTTATGGATGAGAGGTGAAGTCGCAATTAACAGAGTAGTCAGACAACACGACAGACTCCTAACTAAAATCATGTGTCATTAGAAGCTTGATTCTCATGCAAGAGATAATGGGTTGAGACATGTTAACAGTTGGAGATTATGAGACATTTTATTCATTTAAGAAATATGGAGCCACCCATTGATAAAAATTAGGGAAGACAACATGAGCTATACTATTTTTTGGAATACCTGAGCTGTGATTCTACAACAACTTTGCGGCCAAATCAATCAATTTTTGATCAAGATCCATTCATGCTTCAAAGCATCACTAACCCTATTTTTTTTAAGCCCAGCCAATACAATGACTAGTTGGTCCACTTGATTTGGATTAACCAACTCCTAATCATTTTATACATATTGTCTTTTCTTGGGACACTTGCGCTAAAGCCAAATATATTTTAATTTTAATGATGATTTAATATTCCCTTTCGTTTAGTATGAGTTTTCAAATTAAAAATAAATAAAAAGAGAGAAAAAGGACCGCGGTCCATTTGAAGGATTATAAGATCGCCGACCCAGGGATATTAATGAAGACAAAGTATATCGTTATCGTAACAGTCCCGATGAATCCACGCTCGTATTCCGCCGGGCCTCATCCCTCTCATTGGCCGTGACACCTCCCCATACACGCGCTTTCATTATGGTGGAGACCTTATCAAGTGGACCGCCGAATGAGGATTTGTCGTAAATTAAAATATGTTTTCCTTATCTTATCTTCCTAAATTTTGATACCAATATTTTAAGAACATTAAGATATGAAACATTAATAAATGACGTGTATTTGTATGACAATTCCAAAAAAATATGTGTACTTTGGAAGAGAAAGAAAGAGAGTGATCTCTAAACCACTGCTCCATTTAAATTTATTTAATATTTTATGATATATATCTATTTATTTATATACATATACACAATTACTTCTTATTTATATATTTATTATAAATATTTTTAAATACATTTTTTAAATATGTATATATATATTTTATATTTGTATATAATATTTTTATAATTTATTTATAGATATTTATTGGAAATACGTTTATATAATATATTTCTATAATATATTTAAATACATTTATCTTATGTACATTTATATACATTTATATTGCAGTTGGGGTGAAGTCTGAGTGGTAAACCCCGCAACTCTGCATCCAAATGACCAGAGTTCGAATCCTGACACACCTTGGGGATTTACAAAACAGACGGTAACACGAGAATGACGCGGGCAGACGGTGACACAGACAAGCGGTATTTGCTTTCCTAATAAAAAAGAGTTTTCAGTCCCAATTTTTTTAAATAAAATATACATTTATATTATAGATTTAATGATAATGATATATTTATAAAAATACATTTATATGATATATTTACATAATATTGACACACCCACATACGCACATATACATATTCACACACACGCATTTATATTTCTCACATACAAGTACAAATATTTATATTTATATCTACATATCACACACACACACACAAATACACACATCACTATTAGAATTTTGAGCTTTGGAGGTGGGGGGGGGGTCGGGCGACCACCATTTGACGATCGTTGTTGACTATATTAGTAGTCGTCAATTGGTGATTACTAAGCTTTCTCACTCTTACCCAATTTCCCTCCCTCCCTTGTCACCCCACTCCTCCCTCCCCAACCTTCGCACTGCGTCGCGCCGCCCCACCTCCAGTCGTTGAGCCACCCGTCGCCTAGCCCCCCACCATCGAGCCCCTAACTCAAGCCCAATTTCCTCCTCCCTCATTACTCCCTCCTCCCTCATCGTGCCCCCTCCACGCTGTGTCGCGCCCCCGACCCAAGCCCAATTTTCCCCACCCTCATTACTCCCCCCTCATCGTGCCCCCTCCACGATGTGTCGCGCCCCCCGCCATCTAGCACCCATCCCCCCATCCAGCCCCCGTCCTGTTGAAAGTGGGTATCCTAGACCCAACTTATGCATGTACTTTAATTACCATTACATGCATATGGTTTGATATGTACATTTGTTTATCTTACCAAAATTGTGTTGATACTTTTGTGCCCACTATATTTATGGTGATGTTCTTAAATTATATGTCATATCAAAAAGTTATAGCAGTTCCCAGACTATAATGAGAACCTAGAGATACCCTGATAGTAGTATTAAAGTAATGCCCTAAGGTCTAGATACATCTTACTAACAAGACATAGATGATGTGTGACTATCAGATGCCGGTGACTCATAAACATTGAGACTCATGAAGTTCACACTTGGTGATCTCTAGTAGGTGAGACTATGAGGACAAACCCGCTAATAGGTACACCACATGTTTCAGGTGTCATTGGTTGTTTATATCTACAAACATGTGTATTGGTCTCCTGACTTGAGATCGTTATCAATGTGTACCATTTGATCGCGCACTTTGATACAAGAAAAAAATCATGACATTGAAGTTGTGACGAGGCTATTAAGTGCGTCTTTGGTGGTATGATATTGGTTGAATGATCAAAATAAGATTTGTCGCTTCCGAGTTAAGAAAGTGATATCTCAAGCCTGATTAATCAAAATAGTAGTACTTCCACAAAATCCATGACCATGACAGAAGAAGGTAAGTCTGTTCAGTTAGATCAATAAATAATATAACAAGAATGGATGATGACACAAGGTGTGCATCTTGTTTTATGAGATATCACAAGACAAAGAGATTATATTATACGATGTGTGTTCGTAGGAAGACTATTGTTGTTATGACCAATCCTTATCATTTTAGGGGTTTAAATGATTTTCTAGATTCCACTCCTGGTCTGTGAATAATATTCACTACTACTGAGATAAGGGTCTAGAGGGTCACACACAGTAGTGTATTCAAGAGTCAATCCTTTTCTGGTGAATTAGAATATATGACATGGTGGGCCCCACCATGGGGTCGGAGAGATGTCCAAGTGTTAGCAATCACCTATAAATAAGTAAATTCTTTATTATCCAAGTATAGAATAATTAAGTTGAATTTATTTATTAAAAGTATTTACAAGTATTTAAGTAAATACATGAAAAAATATTATAGGAACGAATATTATTTTAATATTCAAGAATTGTTTAATATTGAGGGAATTACGAGTCAAATTAATGACTCAATTTTACAGTGTAATATATTTATTATATATTACAAGTAGGTGATAAAATATAAATGATGTTTATGATGTTATTATTTCGTCATAACAAGTCATTTAAAGCTTATTTAGTGGGCATTAGTTATACGGGAACCAAAGAACCCTTTTTAGGTATTTTAACTTCCACTATATAAGTAGAGGAGAACCTCTTTTCCATGTACTATTCATCCATTCATAATTGAGACATTCTCTCTCCTTCCACATCTAAGAGAGAGAAAGGGCCCGTCCGAGCATTCGATCTTCGATCACCGTCACAGATCGAAGGAACGAGATCCTAATGATCATTGTGATGGCGAAGGATTCATTGGAGCTCCGTGTTAGCACCTGTAATTCAATGAACGGTGTTCGCGCAGACTCTTGAAATGTGTGTGGATGATCTAGAGGGGTTCAGTCTCATATCCTTCGCACAACAATCGCCACCAACGAGCTGCAGTAGAACGCACTGTCGATTTGAACGAGGTATTCATTCATGTTAATTTTCATTCTTAATTAATTTACCTGAATCCCTAGACTTTAACCGAGGCTCAGATAATCAGAGACAATGAAGTTTCGTTGTTCTGGAAATGAAAAATTTTAAATCCTCGCCCAATCGGCATCCATTGCTCGCCCTAATACTTACAATTGGTATTAGAGCAAATCACATGAATTTTCTAAGCCAAGAAAAAATTAATTTTCCTTAAATTAAGTAGAGGACATCATTTTGGTTACAATGGAAACAACCATATGTCGACCTGATTTTAGACGACCAAGTTACGACCATCTGTAATTTTAATTCGGATCAATCCTCAGAAATAAAATTAAAAAAAACATATATTTTTTATGTTAATTTTTATCTGAGTCAATTTTCAGTGGCAATTTCAAGCACCCGACGACTCTTCTGTAATTCTAGCTAGGTACCATCCGAAATCAGGTGGATGATACTATTAGTAGACATCAATTGGTGATCACTAGGCTTTCTCACTCTTACCCAATTCCCCCTCCCTCGTCACCCCACTCCTCCCTCACCGAGCCTCTCTCTCCAACCTCTACACTGTGTCGTGCTGCTCCACCTCCAACCATCGATCTACCCACCGCCTAGCCCCCCACCATCGAACCCTCGACCCATACCCAATTCCCCCTCCCTCATTACTCCCTCTTCCTTCGTCGTGCCCCCTCCATGCTGCTCTGTATCACCCCACCTCCGGCTGTCAAGCCCCTCTCCATCTACCCACCCCCATCCAACCCCCACCCTGTTAATAGTGGGTATCCTAGACACAACTTATGCATGTACTTTAATTACCATTACATGCATACAGTTTGATACATACATTTGTTTATCATACCAAAATTGTGTTGATACTTCCGTGTCCACTATATTTATGGAAATTTCCTTAAATTACATGTCATATCAAAAGGTTATAGCAGTTTCTAGGTTATAATGAGAACCTCGAGATACTGTGATAGTGATCTTAAAGTAGTTCTCTAAGGTCCAAATACATCATGCTGACAAGACATAGATGATGTGTGACCATCAGGTGTTGGGGGATCATAAGCATTGAGACTCATGAATTTCACACTTGGTGATCTCTAGTAGGTGAGATCATGAGGGAAGACCCACTAATAGGTACACCATATATTTCAGGCTTCATTGGTTGTTTCTATCTGCGAACATGTGTATTGGTCTCCTGACTTGTGATGATTATCAATGTGTACCATTTGATTGCATACTTTGATGCAAGAAAAAAATCATGACATTGAATTTGTGACGAGGTAACTTATATTAGGTGTGTCTTTGGTAGTATGACATTGGTTGAATGATCAAGATAAAATTTATCGCTTCCGAGTTGAGGAAGTGATATCTCAGACCTAGTTGATCAAGATAATAGTACTTCTACTAAATCCATGACCATGGTAAAAGAAGGTAAGTCTGTCTAGTTAAATCAAAAAAAATAAAACAAGAATGAATGCTGACATAAGGTGTGCATCATGTTTTATAAGATATCATGAGACAAAGAGATTATATTACATGATGTGTGTTCATAGGAAGACTTTTGTTTCTATGACTAATCCTTGTCTCTTTAGAGGTTTTGATGAGTTTCCATACATCACACCTAGTTTTTGAATAATATTCACTACTATTGAGATAAGGGTCTAGAGGGTCTCACACATTAGCGTATTCATGAGTCATCCATATTCCAGTGAATAGAAATATAAGACATGTTGGGACCCACCACGAGGTCCGAGAGATGTCCAAGTGTTAACGATCACCGACAAATAAATAATTTTATTATTATTCGAGTATAGAATAATTGAGTTGAATTTATTTATTAGAAGTATTTACAAGTATTTAAGTAAATAAATGAAAAAATATTATACGAATGAATATTATTTTAATATTCAAGAATTGTTTAATATTGAGGGAATTACAAGTTAAATTAACGACTCAGTTTTATTGCATAATATATTTATTATATATTACAAGTAGATGATAAAATATAAATGACATTTATAATGCAGTTATTTCATCATAACAAGTCATTTATAGCTAATTTATTGGGCATTGGATATATGAGAACTAGGGAACCCTTTTCAGGTATTTTAAATTTCACTATATAAGAAGAGGAGAATCGCCTTTCCATGTACTATTCATCTATTCATAATTGAGATGTTCTCTCTCCTTCTACATCCAAGAGAGAGAAAGTTCTCGTCTGAGCATTCGATCTTCAATCGTTGTTGCTGATTGGAGGAATGAGATCCTAATGATCGTCGTGTTGGTGAAGGATTTGTCGGAGCTCTGTGCTAGCACCCAGAATTCAACGAATGATATTCACAAGGACTCTTTAAGCGTGTGTGGATGATCTAGAGGGGTTCGGTCTTAGATCCTTCATGCAATGATCGATGACGACGAGCTGCAATCGAACGCGCCACCGATTTGAATGGGGTATTCATTCATGTTAATTTTCGATCTTAATTAATTTACACGAGATCCTTGAAATTTAACCAAGGATCATATCACCGAAAACAACAAAGTTTCATTACTCTAGAAATGATTTTTTTTAAATCTTTGACCAATCGACATCTTCTACTCACCTTGATATCTACAATTGGTATCAAAGAAAATCACGTGAATTTTCCGAGCCAAGAAAATTAATTTCCCTTAAATTAAGTAGATGACATCATTTCAGTTACAATGGAAAAGACTATACATTGATTCAATTTCAGATGACCAAGTTACGACCATCCAAAATTTTAATTCAGACCGACCCTCAGAAATAAAATTGGAAAAACATATATTTTTATATTTTAATTTTTATTTGAGTCAATTTGTGGTGGCAATTTCAAGTGCTCGAAGAATCTTCTGTAATTCTGGCCAGGTACCATTCAGAATCAAGTGGGTGATACTATTCAAGTCGGAAGAATATTTTTCATGGGTGGTTGTCCACCTACATGCCAAAACCAAAATAGTAAAGCCTATTTAGAATTAGGCTTTTGAAATTTGAATACAAAACAAAATAAAGAGGAAGAAAAATAAAAAGGTCTTCGATAGGGGAGGGGGTGATATGATCATGGATAAAATTTCTTTAAAATAATATTTTATAAAAAAAGGAAAATTCGAGGGGCAGCTTCCCATGGAAGCTGCATGCACTATGGACCCCTTCTCGGCCAGTGCCGCCTTCTCATCCGAACAACCCCGAGCCACCACCGCACTGTTCACCAGCAGCTAACACCCCTTCCTCTGGTTGCCATGGCTGACCACTATCCATCCCCTTCCTGCTATGACTACTCTCAGTCGACCACTCTCGGTCATCGCTGACTCACAAGCCTCCACCCCTCTCGAGCGAAGGTCACACCACTGTAGCCTCTCTAGTCGCTGGTTCTCGGGCGACCCCTCGCGAACACCACCTATATGGACAACACTATCAGCGTCAGGCTCCTTCACCCCAGCCACGGTCACGACCCATCCTCTAGGGCCCGTGCTGTGACTACCCTAAGCCCGCCTTCCATAGGCCAGGGGTTGACGACTAGCACCAGAAAGACATGTCTCTAAAAAAATGGGAAGACATTTCCTTTAAACCTGCAAACACAGAGACCAGATACACAACAAGAGCAAAACATGTAATATAACTACTGAAAGTAAAAGTGTGAACTGAAGAAAAATGGGCCAGTATACAAACCCAACTAAAAGAAAGTACAACAAAAAAGAAAAATTGCTCTTGAGGTCATCCGCCAAGGATTCTACCCGAAGGGTAGATACAGCTTGTCACTACAGCTCTCCATGCTAACCAGTTACCTCTGTGCACCGTCTAGTCCCGACTCCCAAATCTTGGTCAAAGCTTTCCGTCATCTGCACAAGACACAACAAGGTGTGAGCGAAGCCCGTGCATGGGTGAGTATAACAATACCTAGTAGGGACCCCGAGACCCCTGACGGTTTCCTAGAATTACACAAAAAGGAAAAACCACAAAGCACGATCTCAATCACAAAGCACAAAGTAAAAGACAACTCACACCAGATATATAACTTAAAGAACAGTAATAATGATGATTAGTAGTAAAGATAAATCATCTTATTCCATTGATAAGTTCCATGGCTAAACCATGAAGAAGCCATTCTATTGCTGATCCACACAGGGTTGTAAGACACCAATCCACACAGGGTCGTAAGTCGTCGATCCACACAGGGTCGTAAGTCGTCGATCCACACAGGGTCATAAGTTGTTGATCCATGATGGGATGCTCTAAGGTTGGTCCTCGTCAGGTCGTGCTACTGCTGATCCACATAGGGTCACTATGATGTCGATCCACACAAGGTCTCTCTTCACCTGACAACTAGCCACAAGATTCCCGCACTTGGTGCGCTTGAGTTTCGTAGATTCTGGTCCTCAAGCCATCAGTCATACCTCGATTGTCACGAAGTCCCACAAAGAAGTAACCCGAAGAACCACTAAGTCATAAGGGTTCCAACACAACAAATGGCGCGTCAATTGGACACTCGTTCTGTAAGTTATATGCATTTTAGTACCGAGGGTCCGGTTGGATTCAATTTTGATCCAACCCAGATGTATACCAACTTTCTCCAAAACCCATGTAGAGTATCTCAAAGGTCCGCCTCGTCCTAAGGGTTCCAGCACCATAGACGGTTGATGTGGCTCTATTTTTACATAGTTTTGCCACATCTTTTTACTTAATTTTTAATGATTTAATTAATTATTTAACCACTTTATACTAAATAATTGTACTTTTATATTTTTATAGTTAAATTTGTTAATTAATCAATTTATATAATTAATTATGTATTTTTAGTCATCAAAATAATAATTTTAATCTTACTAAACTAATCTACTTTAATTATATCTTATTTAGTTTGGTTAATTTAAATCTGCTTGACTTTTTAATAAGTTAATATCTATTTTAAACAATTATTTAATCAACGTAAATCTATTTAATTAAGTTAAGTCTTTATTTTAATATTTTATCTTTTAATTTAGTTCGTTAAAATATTTTAACTTTATTAATTAATATGTTTAGTCATCCTGCTAATCATTTAAGTAAATAATTTTAGTTTTAAATTAAGTTAAATAGTTCGCTTTTAATTTTATGTGTTCAAATAGTTATTTAATTAATTAATTAAGAGTTTTTAAACATTAATTATATTATTTTATGTATGCAGTTTGATTATTAATTCATTTTCTATTAATTTTAGTCTACCAGTGAGGAAGACAAGAGCTAGCGGTGACTTATTTGGGTCATCGTTGCTAATCTTTATTATTCACTGCTACTTTGTAATTAACTTGTTTAGTTATTTTAATTTAAGTCTTTTATTAATTTAGTTTAACAATTATTCAGTTTATAATTTAAGTGTTGTCAATTAATAATTTTAATGTTTTAAAGGTTAATAAAAATTTTGTCTTAATTAATGGTGTTTAGCATTATTTTAATTAATTATTTTTAGTCTTTTTATTTAGTTTACTTAAGTTTTAATTTTATGTTTAGTTTATGTGTTGTTAATTTTTAAAAGGTCACCGTTAGTTATTTATTTTAGTCCTAACGGTGACCCTTTTATTTTGGAGTAAGGGTTGAGATTTATTTTTGTGTATCGGAAGCCTTAGTTTATTTCCTAACAGTGACCTTTTTGTTTTATTTTCTAATAGTAACATGTTCTATGTAATGGTACCGGTGACTTTTTATGTTTCACATGATAATTTCAACCTAATATAAAAGGACCTAGCCAAGACGTTCTTGCTTTACTGGGTAGGGTTTCCTTGTTGCCGCCTTGAACCATACACCCATCGTCGCTGCGGATGTTGCCCTGGCCGTCGTCGAAGATCGGATAGCACCGTTGTTGGTCGTCACGCCGTCAGAAGGAGATCTCGAGTTGTCGTCGCTGTTCCGCCTCCTGCTCCTGATCCGAACCAGGAGATCTTAAGCCACCACTTGAGTAGAACCGCTTCACTGCTGAAGGAGCTGAAGCCGCTCCTGTCCGTCGCTGCTGGATGCCGAGCCGAGATGCTACCTAGAAGGAGTCCGCCGATCGATGCTGGGGGAGAAGCCGAACCCTGCCCCCCTTTGCGCAGCGGGGTTTGGGGAAGAAGGCCAAATAAAAAGAAAAAAAATTACTTAATACAAATTAAACAAATAAAAATAGTATAACATAAAATAAATAATTTAAACAATAAAAACTTAGAACTTTATAAATAAATAACTAAAAAACTACTAATAGATAAATAATAACAATATTAAAATTAGTCAAATAAAATATATGATAACTAAAATATTAAAGTTAAAATTATTAACAAGACTAATTTAAATAAATTAGTTACTTTAATGAATATAGTAAATTATAAATTTACTCATTAATAAATAAAATAATTATAAAATATAATAACTTTATATTAATTTTTGTAAATTTTAATAATTAATTTCCAAAAGAAACTAAACTCTAATAGTCTAATAATTACTAAACTTTTAATTTAATATATTTAATAATTAATCACTCTCATTAATTATATGAATAATAACATGTAACAAATTTAATTTAAATAAGTTAGTTAACGAATACAATATAAACTAATAGTTATTAATTCAAATTTTATAACATCTTAGCTTTCACTTTTGAAACTTTTATTGTTTTAAATAGTTAAAATTTAATCGATGATTCATTCATTTTTTTGTTTTAACTTTTTAGGTTCATTAAAGAGTCAAAATCACGTCCATGTGCTTCCAACTAACTCATCCGGAGTTAGTTATGTGAGAAAAACTAGCGCGATGTGCCTGTCGCGAAAAAACACACGTTGTGCGGTGCATTTGTGAAGAACTTTTGAAGTCGGTAAAAAAATGTTTGGTGAAAAGCAGTAGAAGACAACATGATACTTAAAGAAAATCCAACAAAATATTAGAGGAGGAATCTCATTCTGATTCCATGCCACACAATTCGAGAGCAAAACTCCCCGGAGACACTAAGAGCAGTACCGGTGATTGGAGTTGCAGGAGCGAAACAGCAGTACGCGATCTTCATCTTCAGAGGAAGGGTCTCCCTCTTCCTCTGTTTTTATATGTTTTACATTGTACTTGCTACTGATATATTGACAATGATATTATTTTAATTTCATTTGCTCGAGAATTTTGAGTTTTATTGGTTAATAATTAATTTCCAAAAGAAACTAAACTCTAATAGTCTAATAATTACTAAACTTTTAATTTAATATATTTAATAATTAATCACTCTCATTAATTATATGAATAATAACATGTAACAAATTTAATCTAAATAAGTTAGTTAACGAATACAATATAAACTAATAGTTATTAATTCAATTTTTATAACATCTTACCTTTCACTTTTGAAACTTTTATTGTTTTTAATAGTTAACATTTAATCGACGATTCATTCATTTTTCTGTTTTAACTTTGTAGGTTCATAAAAGAGTCAAAATCACATCCCTGTGCTTCCAACTAACTCATCCGGAGTTAGTTATGTGAGAAAAACTAGCGTGGCGTGCCTGTCGCAAAAAAACGCACGTTGTGCGGTGCATTTGTGAAGAGCTTTTGAAGTTGGTAAAAAAATGTTCGGTGACAAGCAGCATAAGACAACATGATACTTAAAGAAAATCCAACAACATATTAGATGAGGACTCTCATTCTGATTCCACGCCACACAATTTGAGAGCAAAACTCCCGGGAGACACCAAGAGCAGTACCGGTGATTGGAGTTGCAGGAGCGAAGCAGCAGTACGCGGTCTTCATCTTCAGAGGAAGGGTCTCTCTCTTCCTTTGTTTTTATATGTTTTACATTGTACTTGATACTAATATATTGACAATGATATTAGTTTAATTTCATTTGCTCGAGAATTTTGAGTTTTGTTGGTTAAAACTTTTATCTCCTTTAATTAATTTCTTCAATCAAAATCTGATTCTTTCGGCAAGATTGAATCTGGTTCTTGAACTTAAAATTGAATTTACACCTTTAAGAGCATAATTCTATATCGGTGATCTTTTGGCGAGATCAATCATTGAGATAGTTCATCAAACTTTCAAATTCGAAATCATCAGAACTCTCAGCGAGATAGTTTTCAGATGATAACCTTTTATTAAATTGTTGTATGTGGTTTTTGTTGTGGAGAACTTAGAGAACTATATTAAAGAGTGTTATTTCTTCTGGAGAGGAAGAATTAACAACTAATTTGAAGGTGTGAATTTAATCAAATGAGGATCATTCATTAAATCTAGTAAGGTTCAAATATCTCAAGCATACTTTTTGATCTACCCTCAGCACTCCTGGTTCCTTCTATAGTTATTTTAGTTTACACTGTTTCATTTTTGCTGTATCATTTCCAATATAGGTAATAGGGAATTTCCAAAACATGTTTCATACTTCTTTATTAAAAAGAAATAAAAAAAAGTAAGAAGATGTTTTCCCCACTGCTGACAACAGTGGGGGTTTAAAATTCAAAAACCTTAGAATTCACTCACCTGCCTTCTCTGTGGATCGACCCTACACCACTGTGCTAGTGTAGGTTAATAAATGTAATTTTGATGGCTGTGACGACCTCCAGCTTGTTCAATGGTTCGTCAAACAGACATCTAGTTTAGAATTTATGACTCTTTAAGCGAAACTGGGTCATGGTTTGGTCCGACCCGAACCTACCCAGTTAGAATGACCCAACCCGACCTGGTCTGGGTCGACCCGACCCGGTCTGGGTTGGCTTGAACCAACCCGGCCCACTGGGCCCGCCCCGAATCGGCTGGGCCGTGAGACAGGCCCGACCCGCCGGGTCGCCGAACCAGCCCGACCCGCTGGCTGGGTGCGGCCCGCCAGCTGGTGCGAGGTTCACTTCCCTCTTCCCCCCCAAACAGACTCAGTTCGTTCAGGTGTTCAACCGGCGGTGCCAGGTTGGCGTCGCCCCTCTAGCTGATTGGTTTGGTGGACTAGTCTAGGGCGGGACCTGGGGACGCAGGTCCGTCACTGTCGCGACACCTCCTTTGCGTCCGAAGCCACAACGCTTACTATGCGGTGCACCGTCCGCCTTCAACACAACCGACGATGGCCAACCGCCCTCTGTCCGCCGCGGTGCCTGCGGGCACCACTACCCTCTCACCACCGTCGGTCACCGGCGCCACTACGCCAACGGTGCTTTCGCAGGCCACCGGTGAAGTTTCAGTGGTTCATTTTCCTTCCTGTTTGCACCTATGGGCCTCCCAGAATGCCACCTTTACTATGTGACCCTTGGTTTCGTCTTGCCGCAGTATTTCTCGGTCGGCCATGAAGAACTCATCAAAACCGATATCGGTGGAGGGTATGGGTCTTGTTCAGATCGGCCCATGCCCTCCGTGTTAGCGTTATATCATGGGAAGAAAATCAAAACAACACCAAGATAAAGTTTTAACCTAAATCAAAACCCTGCAAGAATCTCCTATAGATTCAAGTGAATCGCAGATCAACCTGTTAGTCGATTGATCCGTGTTCATTATATTATTCAAGAACGAGGTATGATGAATCTTTAAACACTTGAAAAGATTAATTTCCCTACATTGAACACATTGGATTCGCTGATGATGAAGGAGGAGAATCTGTTGTTCGAAGATGTTCATCGGCGTTTGTCGATCTCTAGATCGAATCCTCAACGGCGTCTTCGAATTTATGTTCTTCATTGGAGGAAGACGTCGTCAGTGGTATGTCAAATTTTTCTCCCCACGTTCCTCAAATCCATCCCAACGGATTGCTCAACTCTTAGAGTTAAAGGGTTTAACTTTTGGTTCATTAATGTGGTTCATAAATGAACCGCAATTAATGAACCAATTAAATTACCTGAGCAAAGCGGTTACTCAACCAAGTGTAATAGGTCACTTAATGACCTACATTAAATAACCGAAAAAATCTACGGTCCTGCCACCATTACTCAACGATTGCAAAAATAATAAAATAACTTCTTTAGTTATTTTATTATTTTTTTCCAAAAGTCTAAAAAATAACTTTTCTGTCCGACTTTTACTGAACAAAGTTAAGCTTTGCCTAAGAAAATCCTGATGCTGCAAGTTCAACGGTGCTCTTAGATTTCAATTCTGAGCATCGGTTCAAAAGTTAGAAAATCTCGTCCGCACGTTTACTGAACGTACCTTAAAAAAGTTCAAAATTCTATTCCGGGCTCTCCGGGTCTCGGAATCATGTGCCGTCAATTTCCTCAGTCTCGTAATAATTACATATAATTAAAAAAAATATACAGAAATTCCAGGTCTTTACATTCTCCCCACCTTAGGGATTTACGTCCCCAAAATCCCCAACAAAGGCTATGAAAACAAATGGGGGTACTAAGCACGAATTTGAGCCTCCCACTCCCATGTGCTCTCCTGGAGGTTCTCGTGCTGCCACCAAACATGCACTAGAAAAATCGACCGTCCATGAAGGACCCAATCCTGTCGATCCTCTATCTCCACTGGGAACTCCACAAACGTTGCCCCATCGTCAATATCCAGCTCACCCCAGTCGATGGCGTGCGATGGATCATGCACATATCTCTTATGCTGTGACACGTGAAAAATGTCGTGTACCCTGTGCATATGAGGAGGAAGATCTAGGCGGTATGCCACCTTGCCAACTTTGTTGAGAATCTAAAATGGTCCGATGAACCTTGAAGATAGCTCGTCACCCCGGACAAATCTCTGCAAACCTCGTCGAGGTGAGACCCGTAGGAAGACATGGCCCCCCTCCTAAAACCCCAAGGGTCTCCGTCTCCTATCGGCATATGACTTATGCCTGCTCTGTGCAGTCTTCATCTGCTCCTGGATGATCTTCACCTTCTCAGTGGTAGCCCGTACCAACTCTGGACCCATAAGTGTTGACTCCTCTGGGTTTGTCCAACATAGAGGTGATCTGCATGGTCGCCTGTACAAGGCCTAAAACGGTTTCATGCCGATGGTGGAGTGATAACTGTTGTTGTATGTGAACTCCACAAAGGGAAAGTGATTCTACCAACTACGACCAAAATCAAGGATGCAAGCATGAAGCTTGTCCTCAAGCGTCTGTATGGTTCGCTTTGTCTAAACATCTATCTAAGGATGAAAGGTGGCGCTCAAACATAGCTGATTCCCAAACGCCTCTTACAATCCCTTCCACAACCTGGATGTAAAACGAGTGTCACGATCTGAGATGATCGTCGATGGAACCCCGTGAATCCATACTATCTTCTGTATGTAGAGGCATCTGAAGCTCTCTACTGATCCCTACTATCGAATGGGTAGGAAGTGGGATGACTTGGTGAGTCGGTCAACGATCACCCAGATGGAATCGTGGCCCATGGACATATGTGGTAGTCCTGTCATGAAGTCCATAGAGATGCCATACCACTTCCATTCCGACACCTCAAGTGGTTGTGCTAAGCCTACTGGAACCTGATGTTCAGCCTTCACTTGCTGAAAAGTGAGGCATCGTGAAACGAATTATGCCGCAGCTTTATTCATCCCTGACCACCAGTACTGACGCTGAAGGTCCTGGTACATCTTCGCCACACTAGGATGTACTGCCAAAAGGGATGTGTGGAACTCCCTCAATACCTCCTCTCGTAGTGTCACTGTTACCATGGTGTATCTTCTGAAAAGGATAACGTGCTCCCCACCTTCATAAAATCCTTCAGGAGCCTGTCCTGAGGATATCTGAGCGCGTCGGGTCTCGCAGTCAACGTCCCCAAGTTGTGCCTCCATGACTCGCTAAAGGAGTGGAGGAGTGACTATCATAGACTGGAGGTAAGCTACTCCATCACTATCCATGAAGGATAACTACAATGTGGCTAGCTGCTCTACTGCCTCACTCAGCAACTGTAAACCAGACCTCCTATTGAGTGCATCTGCCACTATGTTCACCTTCCTAAGAGTGTAGAGTATCTCAAAGTCATAGTCCTAGATGAACTCTAGCCATCGCTGTTGTCTCAGGTTTAGGTCCTTCTGTGAGAAGATATACCTGAGACTCTTTTGATCAGAGTAGACAGTAAACTGTTCACCCATCAAGTAGTGTCACCACATCTTCAAGGAAAAGACCACTGCTGCTAACTTTAGTGTAAAGACCCGTAAAATTCAAGGGAAATTTTTTTCTTAATTTTCTTTGGGATTTTACAAGAATGCAGTTTCTGACGGAACCTGATTCTGAGGCCCGATGTGCCCGGAATCAATTTCTGAAGTTTAGCTCGGGTACGTTCATTGAACGAACGAGCGAGTTTTCCTAACTTTTGAACCGGTGCTCGGAATCGAAATCCGAGGACACCGATGAAACCGCAGCGCCGACAATTGCTTAGGAACACTTTTTCTGGAGTTGTGTTTGCTCGGGTGTGGTTATTAAAAATAGTGGGTTAAGTAATGAATAAAATAAAATTTGTGCAACCAATTTTATTTTTATTTAAGGTAGCTTAAACCTGTGCTTGATGGTTGGAGTGGGACCCACTAATACCCTAACTCCTAGGTAGGATATTAGTGAGGTGGGGCCCACACGAGCCCCACTCCCTTTATTTCCTTTTCACCACCCACGAGCATTTAATTTGTGTAACACACCCGCACCCCCCCCCCCCTTTAATGAAAAGTCAACTCTCTTAATTAATTAACTGTTTAAGTTGTTCAATATAATTAATTCGAGGATTCAATTTTGAATTTCAAATTGAGATGTTGGCTTGTGTGTTAATTAAATAAGACAAGTCTTATTTCATTAAGGGGGTTCGTTGTGTGAGAGGGATTGGAGAGGAATTGCTCAACCCTTGGAATCCTCTTCTTCCTCCTTGAAGAACGCGAAGAACGCATCATCGCTGACGAAGAACGCCGACCTCCGACGAAGGATGATGAAGAACGCCGAATCCTCGGAGATCGACGACGCGACGCCGGGTACCGCGACGCTGACGATTCTCTTCTCCGTGACGCCGACGATTCTCTTCTCCGTGACGCCGACGACGTTTACGGAACCTTGTTCCGCGACGCTGTCTTCCGCGGCGATTAATTCCCGCGACGAACCTTCGTTCAATAGCATCTTGATGTAGGGGTTAATTGTTTTTCCCGTGAATTATTTCTTTGTCATTCATCGACTTCTATTTGGGCCGCCTGTTATCGTAATAACGGGAGGAGGTCGGACCGCACGAACACGGCCGACCCTCCTCTCCATTTGATGGTTGTACTTGATTGCGGTACGAGCAAGGGCGACGCGGTGCAACGACACTGCGCGGAAACAATGAAGAACGGGCGAAGAAGTGTGGCGTCGTTGAGGCGATTCGAAGACTCCGCAGATTGTCTATTTGACGTGCGGATCGACGAGCGATGACGGAACGGGCTGCAGAGGCGATTTGATGATTCCGCAGTAAAGTACGGGTCCCGAGACGAACCAGGCGCAGACGGGAGCAAGAACGGACCACCAGAGCGGCTCCGGTGGCCCGCAGACTTCACCGGCAGCGCGGGTCGTCGGCGGCCGGCACCAGGCGGCCGCCCGGAGGCGGCGGCATCCTGGCGCGCCGCCAGAAGGGACCGTCGCGGCTGGAGTCGCGGCGGTAGGCGACCGGTCCCGCGGCCGCGCGGGACCTGGGGGAGACGCGGCGACCAGCGTCGCGTCGCTGGCTAAGGAAGGGGGGGACCGCGTCCCCCCATGCTCGGCCGCTGGCCGAGCCAGCGTGCCACCCGGCCGGGCCGGGCCCCGCCCAGCCTAGTCGGACCCGGACCCGGGTTGGGTCGCCCGGTTCGGGCCGACCCAGGGGGGTTGGGCCGGGTCGGACCGGGCCCAGACCCCCCATTTTTAGACCACTTCCGGTCTTTTGCACATATCTTGGGCTTCGGCATCTGATCGACGCACCGTCAGTTGCGATGAGATACTTGGATCGAGACAGTCGTTTGGATATATTACACTCAAGGTTTCAGAGAACTTGGGGTACAGCCGGGTTGGTTCGAACATGAAACCAACCGGGCCCTCGGAGCGGAAATGCTCATAACTTGAGCTCCGGACGTCCGATTGACGTACCATTGACTTTGTTGGATTCCTCTTAGTGATACGGACATTTTGGATTACTCCGATCGAGGTTTGGACGTAGTTGGAGTGTAGTCGGGTTGGTTTTGACTTAAAAACCAACCAGGCCCCTAGAACGAAAAACCCAATAACTCTCAGACCGGGCGTCCGATTGACATTCCATATGTCGCATTGAGTTCCCTTTATCGAGAAGGAACTTTGGGATACATCAACTCTGGACTACGTGTCAGTTGATGTATCGACCCCCTTGGCTCATGGAGCAGACCCTCCCGGAAAAGAGCATGTTGTGTGCGAGAACCCTAGAGCTGGCTGCGACTGCGACTGTGACGACTGCACTGAAATCCTATGTGGGTTTGGCAGCGATGAAGACCATACTAAAATCCTTCGTGGGTTCGACGACGATGAAGACTGCACTGAAATCCTATGTGGGTTCGGCAGCGATGAAGACCGTACTGAAATCCTCCGTGGGTTCGACGGCGATGAAGACTGCACTGAAATCCTATGTGGGTTCGGCAGCAATGTAGACCGTACTGAAATCCTCTGTGGGTTCGACGACGATGAAGACTGCACTGAAATCCTAAGTGGGTCTGGCAGTGTCTGACTCTGTTCTTGTTATCCTACATGGGTCTGGCAGAGTAGCTGGTCTGTATCCTATGTGGGTCTGACAGCTTAGCTGGTTTAGTATACTACGTGGGTCCCATCTTAGATGAATCAGTGGATATATCTGATCATCTCTATCAACTTACGAAGAAGTATACCTGTGTGAGCTGAGTCTTGACTTTCAATCAATATCTTTGATATGATTGAATTGATTTCCTATGTGGATTGAGTTGTGTTATCCTGTGTGGATTGGGTTGTACTCCTATGTGGACCTGATCGAACTTGGGCTCGGATGTTGGAGCCGAACTGGATTGATGACTTATGTTTATGTATGGGCATATACTTAAGTAGTGTTGGTTGTTACTTCGTGTTTGTATCTTTCCTTTGTGGATTATCCTTTGTGGATTCTAGGAGACCTTCGGGGGTCTTGGGGTCCCTACTGAGTAGTGTATACTCACCCCTGCACGGGCTATGCCCACACTACGTTGTGTTGGATGCAGACGACGGACAACGCTGATCGTGGTTGAGGCTAGTGGAGCATTCGGTACCTGGAGGTGGACCATTGGGCGGAACGTACATGGAGCGGACGGCTGGACCCGATGAGCTGAGGTGGCTATTTGTACCCATCCTTTAGTTGGGACTTCTAGTGGACGAATCAACGTTGCCGCTTTACTTTCAGTTGTTGTACTTTCTTTCCAGTTGTACTTTACTTTCAGTTTGGGTTTGTATTCTGACCCATTTAGTTTCCGCACTTACTTTTGTACCCAGTTTTACTTAGTGTTTACTTCTGTTGGCTTACTCTGTGGTGTTTGTTACTTTATAAAGGAAATACCTTCCCCTTTTTGTCGGAATTTACGCCTTGGTGCTAGTCGCCAGCCCCTGGCCTATGGGAGGCGGGCTTGGGGTAGTCATGGCACGGGCCCCGAGGACGGGTCGTGACAAATTGGTATCAAACGGGTCGTGACAAATCAGTTCAGGGAGTCCAGTGTTGGTGCGGCGGCCGACGTATTCGTACACCAGGACCCTGACTTCTGTTTTTTGACTCAATGCATGAAAACATTGATTGCATGTGTGTTTCAAAAGTTTTATTTGCGATTACTTTGTGTCAACTCACTAGGTATACTGTTTTGACCATGGTGCACCTGTTTCTTTTCAGGATGGCCCCACGACGGCAGCCAGCTAGGGTTCTGAGCTTTGTGCGAGACGACAACCTACCGAGCGACGAGGCCTCGGTGTAGGTCCCTTTGACAGTGGAGGCACCGGTGGTACCTCTACCTGCCGATCCACTGATGCTACCAGCCCTAGCCGCTGAGAGTGCACGTCGCCTTAGTGCACTTCACGAGTTTCAGCGTCAGAGACCGCCCAGGTTCCGCGGGGAGACGGACCCTCAGGCATCTGAGGATTGGCTGGAGGTGGTTGTTCGAGTTTTCAAGTTAGTGGAGACACCAACGGACCTCATGGTGATCCTTGCAGTGATCCTCCTACACACGGGAGCAGGCAGATGGTGGAGCTTGATGCTCCAGGTGCACGACAAGGCATCTCTCCTCTGGACGGACTTTGAGAGCCTCTTCCGTTCAGAGTTCGTCCCAGCCACCCTCCGTGCGGTGCCCATCTAGGAGCTTCTATAGCTGCGGCAGGGTAGCATGACGGTCGCCCAGTACTCGGCGAGATTTATTGATCTCTCACGCTATTCGACGGATATGGTACAGGACCCATTCTTCCGGGCCCAGACCTTCAAGCAGGGACTGAGGCATGAGATCAGGGCATCAGTGATCTCCCTCAGCATTCTGACGCAGGCGGGAGTACTGGAGAGAGCCCTTCTCATCGAGAGATTTCTTGCTGAGCCTACACTAGCAACGAGACCTACCGCATGGCGGCATGTAGTAGATTCGTCTGCAGCTGGCAGTCGACAGACGTCACAGGGGTCCAGGCGGACCGGACCATCAGGAAGACGATCTCAGGACACTGGATCAGAGGTGCGGGGCACCCGGCGCAGAGACAGCCTTCCGAGGAGCAGACAGTGCTACGCATGCAGCGGGCAGGGCCACATGGCTCGTGACTGCCCAACCCGCCGTGCAGAGGAGCAACAGACGGTTGAGGGGACACCCAGGCAGAGGCAGAGGGTCAACCGTGGCGGTCCGCCGAGAGCAGGCGGACGAGGCAGGGGAGATGGCCGAGCAGCAGGTGGTGGGTGACACTTTGAGGCTTTACCACCACCACCACCAGGAGGTCCACCCCGACCACAGGGAGCTGGCGGGCAGAGACAGGATCAACTTCAGGCAGCAGAGGCCTACGACCACGGTGCGCCAGAGATGATTCGAAGTACTATCTGTGTCTACTCCACCCTTGCTGCAGTTCTTATAGACATAGGATCGAGTCATTCCTTTATTGTCGCTGCCCTTGTTCGGAGCTCATAGATTCTAACGGAGTCGTTGGCTCGATCCTTACGGCTAGAGACTCCTACGGGAGCAGACTCGACGATTACGCACTAGTGCCGGCAGTGTGAGCTTACTCTAGGAGGCGAGAGCTTTGGCTGGGATCTTCTTGTAGCGGCGTCGAGGCCTTATGACATCATCTTGGGCATGGATTGGTTATCTACAGTTCATGCTCAGATTGACTATATTAGGCGCAAGGTGCGGTGTGTACGCACCGATGGGAGCAGGTTTACCTTCACCGGTGAGAAGGGAGCCTTAACAGCGCAGGATGGACTCACACAGAGGAGAGGACATCCCATCACTCATCAGTTGGTTAGCCTCATCCTAGGAACAGTTGATGTGCGGAGTCCGAGTTTTCCTGTAGTGGTGGATCAGTATGCGGACGTTTTCCCCGATGACGTCCCAGGACTACCTCCTCGCAGAGAGGCAGACTTCTATATTGACCTATACCTGGGGACAGCCCCGATATCCACTCCAGCATATCGGATGGCTCCTGCTGAGCTTCGAGAGCTACGGGTACAGCTGGAGGACTTACAGGGCAAGGGATTCATCTGACCCAGTGTTTCACCCTGGGCTTCCTCGATATTGTTCGCCAAGAAGGCGGACGAAATCTTATGACTGTGTGTTGATTAAAGTCGCCTGAACTAGGTGACCGTGAGGAACAAGTATCTGCTATCGAGGATTGACGACCTCTTCGATCAGCTTAAGGGAGCACGTTGGTTCTCGAAGATAGACCTTAGATCAGGCTATCATCAGCTGAGAGTTCGAGACGAGGACGTGAAGAAGACGGCCTTCAAATGTCGGTATGGCCACTATGAGTTCTTGGTTATGCATTTTGGCATAACCAACGCTCCAGCTATGTTCATGAGTCTCATGAACAGGATCTTTCATCCATACCTTGATCGATTTTTCATGGTCTTCATCGACGAAATTTTGATATACTCGACCACTGAGGAGGAGCACGCCTACCACTTGCGGGTTGTACTGGACACACTCCAAGAGAACCATCTTTATGGAAAGATCTCAAATTGTTAGTTCTGGATACGTGAGGTCCACTTCTTGGGACACGTCATCTCTGAGGCGGGAGTTTCGTTGGATCCTGTGAAGATCGAGGCAGTGCTAGCTTGGGAGCCACCCAGGAGTGTGACGGAGGTGCAGAGTTTCTTGGGGATAGCTGGGTACTACCAGAGATTTGTGCCAGACTTTTCCAGAGTTGCGGCACCACTCTCAGCTTTGACGAAGAAGGGGAAACCCTTCGTGTTGTCAGAAAGATGTCAGCAGAGCTTCCAGGAGCTGAGACAGAGATTGACCAGTGTTCCTATCTTGAGGCTACCGGAGGAGGGAGTAGGGTATGTAGTCTACTGCGATGCATTAGGGACCAGACTCGGATGTGTCCTGATGTAGGAGCGGACAATTATCGCCTATGGATCATGTCAGTTGAGGTAGTATGAGCAGAACTACGCTACCCATGACCTGGAGTTAGCAGTAGTGGTCTTCACTTTGAAGATGTGGCGACACTATCTGGTGGGCGAGCGCTTTACAGTCTAGTCTGACCACCAGAGTCTCAGGTACATCTTCTCGCAGAAGGACCTGAATCTGAGACAACGTCGATGGCTCGAGTTCCTCCAGGACTATGACTTTGAGATAGTCTATACTCCTGGAAAGAGGAACGTAGTAGCCGATGCTCTCAGCAGGAGGACGGGCATCCAACTACTCGGGGAGGTGACAGAGCAGCTAGCCACTTTGAAAATATCCTTTGTGGATAGAGATAGATTAGCCTTTCTTTAGTCACTCACAGTCACTCCTCCACTACTGTAGCGGGTTAGAGAGGCACAGCGTGAGGATGCTGACTATGAGACGCGGCGTGTGCAGATATCCTCAGGACAGGCACCTGATGGATTCTCTGTAGGAGGAGAGCACGTTGTCCTTTTCAGAGGACGTACCATGGTACCAGTTTCTTTACAGAAGGAGGTGTTGAGAGAGTTTCACACTTCCCCTTTAGCGGTACATCCAGGAGTGGCAAAGATGTACCAGGATCTCAGACGACAACACTGGTGGCCGGGTATGAAGAAGGTTGTGGCAGAGTTCGTTTCTCGATGTCTCACCTGCCAGGAGGTGAAGGTGGAGCACCAGGTACCAGCAGCCTTGGTACCACCGTTGGATGTCCCGGAGTGGAAGTGGGATGGGATATCTATGGATTTCGTGACTGGACTTCCACGTACTTCCAGAGGTCACGACTCCATTTGGGTGATTGTCGACCGACTCACCAAGTCGGCTCACTTCTTACCCATCAGAGAGCATGGCTCAGTGGAGAGCTTGGGACGCCTCTACGTTCAGGAGATCGTACGACTTCATGGTGTGCCATCATCTATCGTCTCCGATCGAGATGCTCTCTTTAATTCCTGGCTTTGGAAGGGGTTGCAGGAGGCATTCGGGACGCAGCTACGTCTGAGCACCGCCTTTCACCCTCAGACGGATGGTCAGACGGAGAGGACCATTCAGACTCTCGAGGACATGCTCCGTGCAGGTGTCCTCGACTTTGGTCAGAGCTGGGAGGACCACCTACCCTTAATGGAGTTCGCGTACAACAACAGATACCACTCCACCATCGGGATGACACCATACGAGGCATTGTACGGCCGACCATGCAGATCACCTCTGTGTTGGACAGACCCTGGGGAGTCAGCACTTGTGGGACTGGAGATGGTCCAGGCCACGACAGAGAAGGTCCAGGTCATCCAGGAGCGGATGAGGACAGCTCAAAGCCGGCAGAAGTCTTATGGTGACCGGAGGCGGAGGCCACTAGAGTTCAAGGATGGCGACCACGTTTTCTTGCGGGTCTCACCTTGACGTGGATTACGGAGATTTGTCCGAGGTGTAAAGTTATCTCGGTGCTTCATCGGACCATTCTAGGTCCTCAGCAGGGTAGATGAGGTGGCTTACCGCCTGGCTCTACCACCTCAGTTGCACCGGGTGCACGACGTCTTCCATGTATCTCAGCTGAGGAGATACGTGGACGACCCGATGCATATCATCGACCATGGGGAGCTAGACCTTGATGATGGGGCGACCTTTGCAGAGGTCCCGGTGGAGATCGAGGATCGCCAGGAGTAAGTCCTACGTGGGCGGTCGATTCCTCTAGTGCGCATCAGATGGCAGCATGGGAACCTCCAGGAGAGCAATTGGGAGCGGGAGGCTCAGATGCGTGCTCAGTACCCACATTTTTCCCCGTAAAATTCAAGCGAATTTTTTTTCTTAATTTTCTTTGGGATTTTACAAGAACGCAGTTTCTAACGACACCTGATTCTGAGGCATGGTGTGCCCGTAATCAATTTCCGGAGTTTAGCTCGGGTACATTCAGTGAACGAACGAGCGAGTTTTCCTAACTTTTGAACCGGCGCTCAGAATCGAAATCAGAGGACACCGATGAAACTGTAGCGCCGCTAATTGCTTAGGAACACTTTTTCTGGAGTTCTGTTTGCTCGGGTGTGGTTATTAAAAATAGTGGGTTAAGTAACGAATAAAATAAAATTTGTGCAACCAATTTTATTTTTATTTAAGGTAGCTTAAAACTATGCTTGATGGTTGGAGTGGGACTCACTAATACCCTAACTCCTAGGTAGGATATTAGTGAGGTGGGTCCCACACGATCCACACCCCCTTTATTTCCTTTTCACCTCCCACGAGCATTTAATTTGTGTAACACACCCGCACCCCCCCTTTAATGAAAAGTCAACTCTCTTAATTAAATAACTGTTTAAGTTGTTCAATATAATTAATTCGAGGATTCAATTTTGAATTTCAAATTGAGATGTTGGCTTGTGTGTTAATTAAATAAGACAAGTCTTATTTCATTAAGGGGGTTCGTTGTGCGAGAGGGATTGGAGAGGAATTGCCCAAACCTTGGAATCCTCTTCTTCCTCCTTGAAGAACGCGAAGAACGCACCATCGCCGACGAAGAACGCCGGCCTCTGAAGAAGGACGATGAAGAATGCCGAATCCTCAGAGATCGACGACGTGACGCCGGGTACCGCGACGCCGGCGATTCTCTTCTCCGTGACGACGACGACATTTACAGAACCTTGTTCCGCGATGCCGTCTTCCGCGACGATTAATTCCCGCGACGAACCTTCGTTCAACAACACCTTGATGTAGGGGTTAATTGTTTTGCCCGTGAATTATTTCTTTGTCGTTCATCGACTTCTATTTGGGCCGCCTGTTATCGTAATAACGGGAGGAGGTCGGACCGCAAGAACACGACCGACCCTCCTCCCCCTTTGATGGTTGTACTTGATTGCGGTACGAGCAAGGGCGACACGGTGCAATGGCACCGCGCAGAAACAATGAAGAACGGGCGAAGAAGCGCGGTGCCGTCACGCTGCACCGTTGAGGCGATTCGAAGACTCCGCAGATTGTCTATTTGACGTGCGGATTGATGAGCGATGATGGAACGGGCCGCAGAGGCGATTTGATGATTCCGGAGTAAAGTACGGGTCCCGAGACGACCCCAGGCACAGACGGGAGCAAGAACGGACCACCGGAACGGCTCCGGTGGCCCGCGGACTTTACCGGCGGCGCCGGCGGCCGGAAGAGGGACCGCCGCGGCGGTAGGCGACCGGTCCCGCGGCCGTGCGGGACCCGGGGGAGACGCGGCGACCAGCGTTGCGTCGCTGGCTAAGGAAGGGGGGGACCGCGTCCCCCCATGCTCGGTTGTTGGTCGAGCGAGGGTACCACCCGGCCGGGTGGCGCGGACCGGACCGGGTCGCGCCCTGGCGGGCCGCGCCAGCCCAGGGGGGTTGGTCCGGGTCGGACCAGGCCCATACCCCCCATTTTCAGACCACTTCTGGTCTTTTGCCCATATCTTGCGCTACAGACCTCCGATCGACGCACCATCAGTTGAGATGCGATCCTTGTATCGAGATGGTCGTTTCAGTATATTACACTTTAGGTTTCAGAGAACTTGGGGTATGGCCGGGTTGGTTCGAACACGGAACCAACCGGGCCCTCGGAGCGGAAATGCTCATAACTTGAGCTCCGGACGTCCGATTGACGTGCCGTCGACTTTGTTGGATTCCTCTTAGTGAGACGGACCTTTTGGATTACTACGATCGAGGTTTGGATGCATTTGGGGTGAGGTCGGGTTGGTTTTGACTTAAAAACCAACCGGGCCCCTAGAACGAAAAAACCAATAACTCTCAGACCGGGCGTCCGATTGACGCGTTGTCTGTCGCGTTGAGTTCCCTTTGTCGAGACGAAAATTTGGGATACATCAAATCCAGACTACATGTCAGTTGATTTATCAACCCCTTTGGCTTGTGGAGCGGACCCTCCCGGAAAAGAGCATGCTGTGTGCGGGAACCCTAGAGCTGGCTGCGACTGCGACTGTGACGACTGCACTGAAATCCTATGTGGGTTCAACATCGATGAAGACCGTACTGAAATCCTCCGTGGGTTCGATGACGATGAAGACTACACTGAAATCCTATGTGGGTTCGGCAGCGATGAAGACCGTACTGAAATCCTCTGTGGGTTCGACGACGATGAAGACTGCACTGAAATCCTATGTGGGTTCGGCAGCGATGAAGACCGTACTGAAATCCTCCGTGGGTTCGACGGCGATGAAGACTGCACTGAAATCCTATGTGGGTTCGGCAGCGATGAAGACCGTACTGAAATCCTCCGTGGGTTCGACGATGATGAAGACTGCACTGAAATCCTATGTGGGTTCGGCAGCGATGAAGATCGTACTGAAATCCTCTGTGGGTTCGACGGCAATGACTATTGTTCTTGTATCCTACGTGGGTCTGGCAGTGTCTGACTCTGTTCTTGTTATCCTACGTGGGTCTGGCAGAGTAGTTGATCTGTATCCTATGTGGGTCTGACAGCTTAGCTGGTTTAGTATCCTACGTGGGTCCTAGCTTAGATGAATCAGTGGCTATATTTGATCATCTCTATCACCTTACGAAGAAGTATACCTGTGTGAGCTGAGTCTTGGCTTTCAATCAATATCTTCGATATGATTGACTTGCTTTCCTATGTGGATTGAGTTGTGTTATCCTGTGTGGATTGGGTTGTACTCCTATGTGGACGTGATCGAACTTGGGCTCGGATGTTGGAGCCGAACTGGATTGATGACTTAGGTATATGTATGGGCATATACCTAAGTAGTGTTGATTGTTACTTCATGTTTGTATCTTTCCTTTGTGGATTATCCTTTGTGGATTCTGGGAGACCTTCGGGGGTCTCAGGGTCCCTACTAAGTAGCGTATACTCACCCCTGTATGGGCTATGTCCGCACTACGTTGTGTTGGATGCAGACGACGGACAGTGTTGATCGTGGTTGAGGCTAGTGGAGCAGTCGGTACGTGGAGGTGGACCACTGGGCGGAACGTGCACGGATCGGACGGCTGGACCCGAGGAGCTGAGGTGGTTATCTGTACCCACCCTTCAGGTGGGACTTCCAGTGGACGGCTCGACGTTGCTGCTTTTACTTTCAGTTGTTGTATTTTCTTTCCACTTATACTTTACTTTCAGTTTGAGTTTGTATTCTGGCCTATTTACTTTCCGCACTTACTTTTGTACCCTGTTTTACTTAGTGTTTACTTCTGTTGGCTTACTCTGTGGTGTTTGTTACTTTATAAAGGCAATGCCTTCCCCCTTTTGTTGGGATTTATGCCTTGGTGCTAGTCGTCAGCCCCTGGCCTATGGGAGGCAGGCTTGGGGTAGTCACGACACGGGCCCCGAGGACGGGTCATGACATTTAGGTCATGGGTAGCACAGTTCTTCTCATGTTGTCTAAACTGTCGTGAGTCGTTGGCAATCACCGCTCTCTTCTACATCAGGACACATCCTGGTACGGTCCCTGATGCGTCGTAGTAGACTACATACCCAATGCCCTCTTCTGGTAGCCTCAAGATGGGGGTACTCATTAGTCTCCACCTCATATCCGGGAAACTTTTCTAGAATCTCTCTATCCACAAAAAAAATATTTACCTTCTTTTTCAAAGCTAACAAGGGTGCTGCTACTCTGGAAAATTCAGGTACGAATCTCCAGCAGCACCCAGCCTATTTACCACTATCCTGATCATCTTTAGTGGTATGACATTGGTTGAATGATCAAGATAAAATTTATCGCTTCCGAGTTGAGGAAGTGATATCTCGGGCCTAGTTGATCAGGATATTGGTACTTTCACTAAATCCATAACCATTGTAGAAGAATGTAAGTTTGTCATGTTAGGTCAACAAATAATAAAGTAAGAATGGATGATGACACAAGGTGTGCATCATGTTTTATGAGATATCGCGAGACAAGGAGATTATGTTACAAGACATGCGCTCATAGGAAAGTTGTCGTTGCTATAATTATTCCTTAACTCTTTAGGGGCTTCGATGAGTTTCTAGACTCCGCTCCTTGTTTGTAAATAATATTCATTGCTATTAAGATAAGGGTCTAGAGGGTCACACACAATAATGTATTCAAGAGCCAGCCTTATTCTGGTGAATAGAAATATAGGACATGGTGGGCCCCACCACAGGGTTCGAGAGATATCCAAGTGTTAACGATCACAAAAAAATAAATAAATTATTTATTATCCGAGTATAAAATAATTGGGTTGAATTTATTTATTAAAAGTATTTACAAGTATTTAAGTAAATACATGGAAATATATTATATAAACAAATATTATTTTAATATTCAAGATTCGTTTAATATTGAGGGAATTATGATTCGAATTAATGTCTCGGTTTTATCATGTAATATATTAATTATATATTACAAGTAGGTGGTAAAATATAAATGATGTTTATGATTCAGTTATTTCGTCATAACAAATCATTTATAGCTTATTTAATGGGCACTGGATATATGAGGATTGGGGAACCCCTTTTAGGCATTTTAACTTTCACTATATAAGCAGACTAGAACCTATTTTCCATGTATTATTCATCCATTCGTAATTGAGAAGTTCTATTTTCTTCAACATCTAAGAGAGAGAAAGGTCTCATATGAGTATTCAATCACTGATCGTCATCGCAAATCGAAGGAACGAGATCATAATGATCATCGTGATGGCGAATGATTCATCGAAGCTCTGTGCTAGCACCCAAAATTCAACGAACGACATTCGTGTGGACTCTTGAGGGCGTGTATGTACGATCTAGGGGGGTTCGGTCTCATATCTTTCGAGCAACGATCACCGGCGACGAGCTGCAGTCGAACGCGCTGCTGGTTCAAACAAGGTATTCTTTAATGTTAATTTTCATGCTTAATTAATTTACGTCGGATCCTCGGACTTTAACCGAGGCTCGGATCGTCGGAGACAATGAAGTTTTGTTGCTCTAGCAATGAAAAATTTTAAATCCCTGACCCATCGGTTTCCACTGCTCACCCCGGTACTTACAATTGATATCAGAGCAAATCGTTTGAATTTTCTAAGTTAAGAAAAAAAATTAATTTTCCTTAAATTAAGTAGAGGACATCATTTCGATCATAATGGAAAATATCATACATCGATCCGATTTTGGACAATCAAGTCATGGCCATCTGAAATTTTAATTCGGGTCGACCCTCAGAAATAAAATTGGAAAAAAACATATGTTTTTATATGTTAATTTTTATCCGAGTCAATTTACGGTGGCAATTTCAAGCACCCGATGACTCTTTTGTAATTCCCGTCAGGTGCCTGCCGAAATTAGGTGGTCGATACTATTATAACGGAAGAATATTAACTATATCACCCTTTAGATAAAAGGGTTATTGTGATGAGATATGCCCTCTTTTTATAAAGGGAACACATCTCCAATGGAAATAGTGGAGGAAAGACTGACTTTGATGAAATTGATGCTCCAGATGCACAAGAGTTGTTATGAGAATAATCTCTAAAAGAGACGGTGAGAGATGGAGATGTTCCCAAGACACAAGTGCTGTATAGGTCAACTCAAGAGGTTAGAGAACCAGCGCGCTATGATTTTTATGTCGTTGAGTCAGGTGACACGTTACTCCTAGAGAATGATGAACCTCTAACCTACATGGAAGCTATAGAAGGCAAAGATGCTGCTAAATGGAAAGATGTTAGGCATTCTGAGATGGATTTCATGTACCAAAATCAAGTTTGGATTTTGGTAGACCCTCCAACTGATGTAAAACTCATTAGGTGCAAATGGGTATTCAAGAAAAAGTTGAACATGGGTGGTAAAATCAATACATATAAGGCACAAGTAGTTATGAAGGGTTTCAAGAAACTTCAAGGCATAAACTACAATGAAACCTTCTCTCCATTAATGATGTAGAAATCCATCAGAATATTACTTACAATAATAGCCTTCTATGATTATGAAATTTGGAAAATGTATGTTAAAATTGATTTTCTAAATGGAAAGTTGGTTAAAGATGTCTATATGAATCAACCCAAATGGTTTATTAAGTCAAATAATGCAAATAAAGTATGCAATCTATGAAGATCCATTTATGGGTTGACGTAGGAATCGTGATAATGGAATGCTCATTTTGATGAGGCAATAAGATAATTTAGTTTCATCAAGAATGAAAATGAGCCATGTGTCTATAAGAAGGTTATTTAGAATTCCATCGTTTTCATTGTATTATATGCAGATGACATATTAATTATGGGAAACAAAATATAATCTTTATAGTCAGTTAAGGCTTGGTTAAATGAATGTTTCTCCATAAAAGACTTACGTGAAGCACAACCACAAAACATGGTTTTATTAGCGCTAAAAAAAGTTTTTATTAGTGTTAAAAAAACGCTAATAATCGAGGTGCTATTAAAAGATGGCCCATTTTATCAGCACTAAAAAAAAGCGCTGATAAAGACCCATTTTATCAGCGCTAAAAAAAGCGCTGATAAAGGTTATTATTTTTTTAAAAAAAATCTTCCGCCTTATTATCAGCACTCGACCCCCCTTTTATCAGCACTAACCTCCCCCGCCCCCCTTTATCAGCGCTAGACACTTGCTCACACCCGCTCGCGCGCCCTTGCCTTTGCTGGGTTTCAAACCTAAGACCTCCTCCTCATGCGCTCACGACTCTATCACTCACCTATATTGTTTTGTCTTTCATTTTATGATATATCTATATATTTATATATATTTCGTTGCATTTTTTATCCATATATTTATTTATTTAAATACACATATAAAAATTGTTTTGTGTGTGTGTTTATAAATACATAAATATATATATTTATATACATGTGTGCATCTATAAATATAATTGTACATATTTATATTTATTCACATATATTATTTATTAATATTTACATACATATATTAGACTGTAGATAAACATATAAATGTTTGTCAATACACACACAAATATATTTATATGTATATATATAAACATTATATATACATTAATTGTATATGTATATGTATATAAATATTTATACATTGGTATTTTAAATGAAATGAGAATTATTTTTTATTTAGATAAGGTTAATATATTGAGAAATATATTTTATATGCAAATATGTTTAATTGTTTATTTATAAAATTAAATTTTTATGGGTGAATATATAAAAAATATGTATATATTGTTATATATTTGATTATAAATAACAGTACACTGTGAAAAACGATAAAATTTCAAAATCATAATATCAATATGAATATAAGAAAAAATAAATAAATTCAATCTCTACAAAAAAAAGCAATAAGTCCCCCTTAAACGAGACTGAAAATCCATCAAATGTTAAAAAATTATGGTACTCCGATAAAAAACTCAGTTTTGGAGGTCTTCTGAGCCTTTTTTGGTCTTGAAAAATATGACAAAGGTTTACCTGTGTAATTAAAGGCGCATAGCTCGTCGAAGGCTTTGATTTGATATGTGGTAGAGTTCAAATGGACACCCGAATCAAAAGTTATGAGCGTTTGAAGTTCGAGTTACGTTTTCAACTTATTTTCGATCTTTTATTTATTTATTTTATTTTTTTATTCAAATTGTTATTAAATGACTATCACTCGATAATAATTAACAAATTATTAATTAAGAAAATATTTTTAATTGTTTTATAAGTCATTTCACTAATTATTTTATATATTAAGTGTAAATGTCTATTTAGGTTTATCTAAAACATATTTAAAAAAATATATATTATATTTATTTCAATATAAATATATTTACATATTAATATATTGTTTTTAATAATTTTTTTTAAAGTATATTTTTATTAGCGCTTGTAAAAAAGAAATGATAAAGAAGTATTTTTATCAGCGCTGATAAATGAGTACTTTTATTAGCACTTTTAAAAGTGTCGTTTATCAGCACTTTTTTTTAACGCTGATAATGATATCCCTTTATTAGTGTTTTTTTTAGCGCTATTAAAGGGTGACGTTGCGAAAATCTGTTTTTGTGGTAGTGAAACAACATATATTCTAGGGATCAAGATTTATCGAGATCGATCTCAAAGGATGTTTGGGCTAAGTCAAAGTACATATATTAACAAGATATTCAAAAGGTACAATATGTAACGATCCAAGAGAAAGTTGTTGTCAATGTCACGTGGTATCAATATCTCTAAGAAAATATGTCCGCAAACATATGAGGAGATAGAAATAATGAGTAAAATCCATTATTACATGATAGTGGGATCTATCATGTATTTAATGCTATGTACTAGGTTTGATATTGTTTTTTCTTTAAACATGGTGGGTAGATATCAAGTTAATCCATGAGAGATGCATTGGGCAATTTTCAAAACTATCATGGAGTACTTGATATGTACAAAGGATATGTTCCTGCTATATGAAGGAGATAAGAAACTAACAGTGAAATGATACAATGATGCTAGATTCCAAATAGCTCTTGATGATCTGAAATCACAGTTAGGCTGTGTCCTTTTCCTGAATGCTGACGCAGTGAGCTGGAGAAGTTCGAAGCAACCTGTGATTACTGATTTTACAGCAGAATCCAAGTATATCACGGTTTTCGATGCATCAAAGGAATCAAACTGGCTATACAATTTTGTCTCGTACATTGGTGTTGTGGTTAGAGTGCAAACCTGGTTCTAGTTTATTATGATAATACTGCAGCATTAGTGCTTGCCAAGGACCTTAGATCACATCAATGGATAAAACACATACTTAAGAAGTTTCAACTCTTTATGGATTTTACTCAGAGGTGAAGCCGCAATTAACAGAGTAGTCAGACAACACGACGGACTCTTGACTAAAGTCATGTTTCATTAGAAGCATGATTCTCATGTAATAGATAACGGGTTGAGACATGTTAACAGTTGGAGATTATGAGACGTTTTATTCATTTAAGAAATATGGAGCCACCCATTGATAAAAATTAGGGAAGACAACATGAGCTAAACTATTTTTTTGGAATACCTGAGTTGTGATTCTACAACAACTTGACTAGTTGGTCCACTTGATTTGGATTAACCAACTCCTAATCATTTTATACATATTGTCTTTTCTTGGGACACTTGCGCTAAAGCCAAATATATTTTAATTTTAATGGTGATTTAATATTTCCTTTCGTTTAGTATAAGTTTTCGAATTAAAAAGAAAAAAGAAAAAGGAAAAAAGGACCGCGGTCCATATGAAGGATTATAAGGTCACCGACCCAGGGATATTAATGAAGACAAAGTATATCGTTATCATGACAGTCCCGTCTTCATCTAGGGATCTGCCGCCGGGCCTCATCCCTTTCATTACCTCCACATAAACGCGCTTTAATTATGGCGGAGACCTTATCAAGTGGACCGCCGACTGAGGATTTGTCGTAAATTAAAATATGTTTTCCTCATCTTATCTTCCTAAATTTTAATACCAATATTTTAGAACCATTAAGATATGAAACATTAATAAAAGATGTGTATTTGTATGACAATTCCAAAAAGACCCACTTTCATGCCATCTCGAGCCACGTTTGTGGTTTGATTTGATCCCGAGACCTCTCTGTGTTCATTGCCCGTCATCTTTACCACTGCTCCATCTTAATATTTTATGATATATCTATTTATTTATATACACATACACAATTACTTCTTATTTATATATTTATTATAAATATTTTAAAATATGTATATATATTTTATATTTATATATAATCGTTTTATAATTTATTTATAGATATTTATTGGAAATACATTTGTATAATGTATTTCTATAATATATTTAAATACATTTATCTTATGTACATTTATATACATTTATATTGTAGTTGGGGTGAAGTTTGAGTGGTAAACCCCGCAACCCTGCATCCAAATGACCAGAGTTCGAATCCTGACACACCTTGGGGATTTACAAAACAGATAGTAACCCGGGAATGACGCGGGCAGACGGTGACGCAGACAAGTGGTCATTGCTTTCCTAATACAAGAGTTTTCGGTCCCAATTTTTTTAAATAAAATATACATTTATATTATAGATTTGATGATAATGATATATTTATAAAAACACATTTATATGATATATTTACATAATATTGGCACACCCGCATACACACATATACGTATTCACACACACACATTTATATTTCTCACATACACGCACACATATTTATATTTATATCTACATATCACACACACACAAATACACACATCACTAATAGAATTTTGAGCTTTGGAGGGGGGACCACCATTTGACGATTGTTGTTGACTATATTAGTAGGCGTCAATTGGTGATCACTAAGCTTTCTCACTCTTACCCAATTTCCCTCCCTCCCTTGTCACCCCACTCCTCCCTCCCCAACCTCCGCAGTGCGCCGCGCCGCCCCACCTCCAACCGTCGAGCCACCCGTCGCCTAGCCCCCCACCGTCGAGCCCCTAACCCAAGCCCAATTTCCCCCTCCCTCATTACTCCCTCCTCCCTTATCATGCCCCCTCCACGTTGTGTCGCGCCCCCACCTTTGGCCATCGAGCCCCCGATCCAAGCCCAATTTCCCCAACCCTCATTACCCCCCCTCATTGTGCCCCCTCCACGATGTTTCGCGCCCCCACCTTCAGTCGTCGAGCACCCCGCCATCTAGCACCCATCCCCCCATCCAGCCCCGTCCTCTTGAAAGTGGGTATCCTAGACCCAACTTATGCATGTACTTTAATCACCATTACATGCATATGGTTTGATATATACATTTGTTTATCTTACCAAAATTGGTTTGATACTTCTTGTCCACTGTATTTATGGTAATGTCCATAAATTATATGTCATATCAAAAAGTTATAGCAGTTCTCAGACTATAATGAGAACCTAGAGATATCCTGATAGTAGTATTAAAGTAATGCCCTAAGATCCAGATATATCTTACTAACAAAACATAGATGATGTGTGACCATCAGATGCTGGTGACTCATAAACATTGAGACTTATGAAGTTCACACTTGGTGATCTCTAGTAAGTGAGATCATGAGGACAAACCCGCTAATAGGTACACCACACGTTTCAGGTGTCATTGATTGTTTCTATCTACAAACATGTGTATTGGTCTCCTAACTTGAGATCGTTATCAATGTGTACCATTTGATCACGCATTTTGCTGCAAGACAAAAATTATGACATTGAAGTTGTGACGAGGTAGCTTCTATTAAGTGCGTCTTTGGTGATATGATATTGATTGAATGATCAAGATAGGATTTGTCGCTTCCGAGTTGAGAAAGTGACATCTCAGGCCTGATTAATCAAAATAGCAGTACTTCCACAAAATCCATGACCATGATAGAAGAAGGTAAGTCCATTCAGTTAGATCAACAAATAATATAACAAGAATGGATGATGACACAAGTGTGCATCATGTTTTATGAGATATCACAAGACAAAGAGATTATATTACACGATGTGTGTTCGTAGGAAGACTGTTGTTGTTATGACTAATCCTTATCATTTTAGGGGTTTTAATGATTTGCAAGATTCTGCTCTTGGTCTGTGAATAATATTCACTACTACTGAGATAAGGGTCTAGAGGGTCACACACAGTAGTGTATTCAAGAGTCAGTCCTTTTCTGGTGAATAAGAATATAAGACATGGTGGGCCCACCATGGGGTCTGAGAGATCTCCAAGTGTTAACAATCACATGTAAATAAGTAAATTCTTTATTATCTAAGTATAGAATAATTAAGTTGAATTTATTTATTAAAAGTATTTACAAGTATTTAAGTAAATACATGGAAAAATATTATAGGAATGAATATTATTTTAATATTCAAGAATTGTTTAATATTGAGGGAATTACGAGTCAAATTAATGACTCGGTTTTATCGTGTAATATATTTATTATATATTACAAGTAGGTGATAAAATATAAACAATGTTTATGATGCTATTATTTCATCATAACAAGTCATTTATAGCTTATTTAGTGGGCGTTGGTTATACGGGAACCAAAGAACCCTTTTTAGGTATTTTAACTTCCACTATATAAGCAGAGGAGAACCTTTTTCCATGTACTATTCATCCATTCATAATTGAGACATTCTCTCTCCATCCACATCTAAGAGAGAGAAAGGACCCGTCTAAGCATTCGATCTCCGATCACTGTCGCAGATCGAAGGAACAAGATCCTAATGATCATCGTGATGACGAAGGATTCGTTGGAGCTCCGCATTGGCACACGTAATTCAATGAACGGTGTTCGCCTGGACTCTTGAAATGTGTGTGGATGATCTAGAGGGGTTCGGTCTCATATCCTTCGCGCAACAATCGTCGTCGATGAGCTGCAGTAGAACGCACTGTCGATTCGAACGAGGTATTCATTCATGTTATTTTTCATTCTTAATTAATTAAAACGGGATCCCCAAACTTTAACTGAGGCTCAGATCATCGGAGACAACAAAGTTTCGTTGTTCTGGAAATAATTTTCTTTAAATCCTCACCCAATCGACATCCACTGCTCACCCTGATACCTACAATTGGTATCAGAGAAAATCACATGAATTTTCTGAGCCAAGAAAAAATTAATTTTCCTTAAATTAAGTAGAGGACATCATTTTTGTTGCAATGGAAATGACCATATGTCGATTCGATTTCAGACGACCAAGTTACGACCATCTGTAATTTTAATTCGGATCGATCCTCAAAAATAAAATTGGAAAACATATATTTTTTTATGTTAATTTTTATCTGAGTCAATTTTCGGTGGCAATTTCAAGCACCCGACGACTCTTCTGTAATTCTAGCTAGGTACTATCCAAAATCAAGTGGATGATACTATTAGTAGACATAAATTGGTGATCACCAGGCTTTCTCACTCTTACCCAATTCCCCCCTCCCTTGTCACCCCACTCCTCCCTCACCGAGCCTCCCTCCCCAACCTCTGCACTATGCCGTGCCACTCCACCTCCAGTCGTCGATCCGCCCACCACCTAGCCTCCCACCATTGAACCCTCGACCCATGACCAATTCCCCCTCCCTCATTACTCCCTCTTCCCTCGTCGTGCCCCCTCCACACTACGCCGCATCGCCCCACCTCTGGCTGTCGAACCCCCCTCCATCTACCCACTCCCCATCCAACCCCTGCCCTGTTAATAGTGGGTATCCTAGACACAACTTATGCATGTACTTTAATTACCATTACACGCATACAGTTTGATATATACATTCTTTTTTATCATACCAAAATTGTGTTGATACTTCTATGTCCACTATATTTATGGTAATGTCCTTAAATTACATGTCATATCAAAAGGTTATAGCAGTTTCTAGGTTATAATGAGAACCTCGAGATACTGTGATAATAGTCTTAAAGTAGTTCCCTAAGGTCCAAATACACCATGCTAACAAGACATAGATGATGTGTGACCATCAGGTGCTGGGAGATCATAAGCATTGAGACTCATAAATTTTTCACTTGGTGATCTCTAGTAGGTGAGATCATGAGGAAAGACCCACTAATAGGTACACCATATGTTTCAGGTGTCATTGGTTGTTTCTATCTGCGAACATGTGTACTGGTCTCCGGACTTCTGATCATTATCAATGTGTACCATTTGATTGCGTACTTAAATGCAAGAAAAAAATCATGACATTGAAGTTGTGACGAGGTAGCTTCTATTAGGTGCGTCTTTGGTAGTATGACATTGGTTGAATGATCAAGATAAAATTTATCGCTTTTGAGTTGAGGAAGTGATATCTCAGACCTAGTTGATCAGGATAATAGTACTTCCACTAAATCCATGACCATTGTAGAAGAAGGTAAGGCTGTCCAGTTAAATCAACAAATAATAAAACAAGAATGAATGATGACATAAGGTGTGCATCATGTTTTATGAGATATCACAAGACAAAGAGATTATATTACATGATGTGTGTTCATAGGAAGACTTTTTTTTATATGACTAATCCTTATCTCTTTAGGGGTTTTGATGAGTTTCCATACTCCACTCCTGGTCTGTGAATAATATTCACTACTATTGAGATAAGGGTCTAGAGGGTCTCACACATTAGTGTATTCAAGAGTCAGCCCTATTCTAGTGAATAGAAATATAAGGCATGTTGGGACCCACCACAAGGTCTGATAGATGTCCAAGAGTTAACGATCACTGAAAAATAAATAATTTTTTTATTATCCGAGTATAGAATAATTGAGTTGAATTTATTTATTAAAAGTATTTACAAGTATTTAAGTAAATACATGGAAAAATATTATACGAATGAATATTATTTTAATATTCAAGAATTGTTTAATATTGAGGGAATTACGAGTTAAATTAATGAATCAATTTTATTGCATAATATATTTATTATATATTACAAGTAGATGATAAAATATAAATGACGTCTATGATGTAGTTATTTCATTATAACAAGTCATTTATAGCTAATTTAGTGGGTGATGGATATATGAGAACCAAGTAACCCTTTTCAGGTATTTTAAATTTAACTATATAAGTAGAGGAGAATCTCTTTTCCATGTACTATTCATCTATTCGTAATTGAGAAGTTCTCTCTCCATCCATATCTAAGAGAGAGAAAGTTCTTGTCTAAGCATTTGATCTTCAATCGATGTCGCTGATTGAAGGAATGAGATCCTAATGATCATCGTGATGGAGAAGGATTTGTCGGAGCTCCGTGCTAGCACCCAAAATTCAACGAACGATATTTGCACGGACTCTTTAAGCATGTGTGGATGATCTAGAGGGGTTCAGTCTTAGATCCTTCATGCAATGATCGACGATGACGAGCTGCAATCGAACGCACCACCCATTCGAATGGGGTATTCGTTCATGTTAATTTATGATCTTAATTAATTTACACGAGATCCTAGAACTTTAACCAAGGATCGTATCATCGGAGACAACTAAGTTTCATTGCTTTAGAATTTTTTTTTTAAATCTTTGACAAATCGACATCCGCTACTCACCCTGATATCTACAATTGGCATCAAAGAAAATCACGTGAATTTTCCAATCCAAGAAAATTAATTTTCCTTAAATTAAGTAGATGACATCATTTCAGTTACAATGTAAAAGACTATACATCAATCCAATTTCGAATGACCAAGTTGCGGCCATCCAAAATTTTAATTCAGACCGAACCTCAGAAATAAAATTGAAAAAACACATATTTTTACATGTTAATTTTTATCTAAGTCAATTTGCGGTGGCAATTTCAAGTGCTCAAAGAATCTTCTGTAATTCTGGCCAGGTACCATTCAGAATTAGGTGGGTGATACTATTCAAGTCAGAAAAATATTTTTCATGGGTGGTTGTCCACCTACATGCCAAAACCAAAATAGTTTAGCCTACTTAGAATTAGGCTTTTGAAATTTGAATACAAAACAACATAAAGAGGAAGAAAAATAAAAAGGTCTTTGATAGGGTAGGGGAAATGTGATCATGGATAACATTTATTTAAAATAATATTTTATAAAAAAAGGAAAATTTGAGGGGAAGCTTCCCAAGGAAGCCGCATGCACTGTGGACCCCTTCTCATCGAGCGAAGGTCACACCACCACAGCCTCTCCAATCACTGGTTCTCGAGTGACCCCTCGCGAACACTACCTCTATGGACAACACTATCGATGTCAGGCTCCTTCACCCCAACCACTGTCACGACCCATCCCCCAGGGCCCGTGTCGTGACTACCCCAAGCCCACCTTCCATAGGCCAGAGGTTGGCGACTAACATCGGAAAGACATATCCCTAAAAAAATGGGAAGACATTGCCTTTAAACCTGCAAACACACAAACCAGGTACACAACAAGAGCAAAACACATAATATAACTACTGAAAGTAAAAGTGTGAACTGAAGCAAAATGGGACAATATATAAACCCAACTAAAAGAAAGTACAATAAAAAGGAAAAATAGATCCTGAGGTCGTCCGCCAAGGATCCTACCCAAAGGGTAGGTACAACTCGTCACTTTGGCTCTCCACACCAACCGGTCACCTCCGTGCATTGTCTAGTCTTGACTCCCAAATCTCGGTCAAAGTTGTCTGTCATCTGCACATGACCCAACAAGGTGTGGGTGAAGCCCGTGCAAAGGTGAGTATAAAAATACCCAGTAGGGACCCCAAGACCCCCGAAGGTCTCCTAGAACTACCCAAAGGAAAAACCACAAAGCACATTCTCAATCACAAAGCACAAAGTAAAAGACAGCTCACACCAGGTATATAACTTAAAGAACAGGAATAATGATGATTAGTCATAATGATAAATCATTTTATTCCATTGAGAAGTTCCATTTCTGAACCATGAAGAATCCATTCTATTTCTGATCCACACAGGGTCGTAAGTCACCGATCCACACAGGGTCATAAGTTGTCGATCTACACATGGTCGTAAGTCATCGATCCACATAGGGTTGTAAGTCTTAGATCCACACAGGGTCAGAAGACGTCAATCCACACAGGGTCGTAAGTCGCTGATCCACGATGGGCCGCTCTAAGGCTGGTCCTCGTTAGGTCGTGCTACTACTGATCCACACATGGTTGCTATAATGTTGATCCACACAGGGTCACTCTTCACCTGATAGCCAGCCACAAGATTCCCGCACTTGGTGCGCTTGAGTTCCATAGATTATGCTCCTAAAGCCATCAGTCATACATATACTACCAAAAAAATCCCACTAAGAAGTAACCCAAATACCTGCTAAGTCATAATGGATCCAACGCAACAGACGACGCGTCAATCGGACACCCGATTTGTAAGTTATAGACATTTGAGTACCGAGGGCCCGGTTGGATTCGAGTTTGATCCAAACCGTCTGTACTCCAACTTTCTCCAAAACCCATGTGGAGTATCTCAAATGTCTGCCTCATTCTAAGGGTTCCAGCGCCACAAACGGTTCGTCAAACAGATGTCTGGTTTAGAAGTTATGGCCCTTTAAGCGAAACTGGGTCATGGTCCGGTCCAACCCGACCCGACCTGGTCTGGGCCGACCCGGCCCAGTATGGGTCAACTTGACCCGAACCAGACTACTGGGCCTGGCCCAAACCGGATGGGCCGCGGGACCGGCCCGACCCACCGGGTCGCGGGACCGGCCTGACCCGCTGGCTGGGCGCGGTCTGCCAGCTGGTGCGGGGTCCGCTCCCCCCCAAACAGACTCAGTCCGTTCGGGTGTTCAATTGGCAGTGCCAGGTTGGCGTCGCCCCTCCAGCTGACTAGTTCGGTGGATTGGTCTAGGGCGGGACCCATGGATGTGGGTCCGCTACCGCCGCAACACCTCCTTTGCGGCCGGAGCTGCAGAGCCTCCTTTGTGGTGCGCCACTCGCCTTCAGCACGACCGATGATGGCTAGCCGCCCCCTATCCACCGCAACACCTATGGCCAATGCTGCCCTCTCACCGCCGTCGGTCGCCGCCGCCGCCGCGCTGGCGGTGCTTCCGTAGGCCACCGGTGAAGCTCCAGTGGTTTGTTTTCCTCCCCGTCTGCGCCTACGGGCCCAGAACACCGACTTTACCACGTGGCCCTCAGTTTCATCTTTCTGCTATATTGCTCAGTCGCTCATGAAGAACACATCAAAACCGAGATTGGCAGAGGGTATGGGTGTTATTCGGATCGGCCCACGCCCTCCGTGTTAGCGTTATATCATGGGAAGAAAATCAAAACAACACCAAGATAAAGTTTTAACCCAAATCAATACCCCACAAGAACCTCCCGCAGATTCAAGCAAATTGCGGATCAACCTGTTAGTCGATTGATCTGTGTTCGTTATATTATTCAATAATGAGGTACGATGAATATTTAAACACTTAGAAAGATTAATTACCCTACATTGAACACGTTGGATTCGGTGATGACGAAGGAGGAGAATCCGTTGTTCAAAGATGTTCGTCGGCGTTCGTCGATCTCCAGATCGAATCCTCAACGACATCATTGAATCTCTATTCTTCATTGGAGGAAGATGTCATTGATGTTACATTGAAGTTTTCTCCCCACATTCCACAAATCCATCCCAACAGATTGCTTAACTCTTAGAGTTAAAGGGTTTAACTTTTGGTTCATTAATGTGGTTCATAAATGAACTGCAATTAATGAACCAATTAAATTACCTGAGCATTGCAGTTACTCAACCAAGTGTAACAGATCAATTAATGACCTACATTAAATGACCGAACAAATCTGCGGTCTCTCCACCGTTACTCAATGATTTCAAAAAGAATAAAATAAATTCTTTAATTATTTTATTATTTTTTTCCTGAAAGTCTGAAAAATAACTTTTCTATCTGACTTTTGCTAAACAAAGTTAAGCTTCGCCTAAGAGAATACCAACGCTGCGAGTTCAATGGTGCTCTCAGATTTCAATTTCGAGCATCGGTTCAAAAGTTAGAAAATCTCATCTGCACGTTTACTGAACATACCTTAAAAAAAGTTCAAAATTCTGTTCTGGGATTTCCAGGTCTCGGAATCACGTGCCGTCAATTTTCGCAGTCTCGTAATAATTTCATATAATTAAAAAAAATTATACATAAATTTCAGGTCTTTACATTCTTCCCACCTTAGGGCTTTACATCCCCGAAATCCACAACAAAGGTTATGAAAACAAATGGGGGTACTGAGCATGAATATGAGCCTCCTACTCCCATGTTCTCTCCTGGAGGTTTCCGTGCTACCACCGAACGCGCACTAGAGGAATCGACCATCCATGAAGGGCCCAGTCATGTCAACCCTCTATCTCCACTAGGAACTCCTCAAACGTCACCCCACCATCAATGTTCAGCTCGCCTCAGTCGATGACATGTGATGGATCATGCGCGTATCTCCTCTGATGCGATACGTGAAAAACGTCATGTACCCTGCGCATCTGAGGAAAAAGATATAGGTGATACACCACCTCACAAACTTTGTTGAGAATCTGGAAAGGTCCGATGAACCTCGGAGATAGCTCGCCGCCCTGGCCAAATCTCCGCAAACCTCATCGAGGTGAGACCCGTAGGAAGACATGACCCCCCTCCTTAAACCCCAAGGGTCTTTGTCTCCTATCAGCATAAGAATTCTTCCTACTATGTGCAGTCTTTATCTGCTCATGGATGATTTTCACCTTCTCAGTGGTAGCCCGTACCAACTCTGGACCCATAAGTGTTAAATCCCCGGGGTCTGTCCAATATAGAGGTGATCTGCATGGTCACCCATACAAGGCCCCAAATGGTTCCATTCCAATGGTGGTGTGATAACTGTTTTTGTATGCGAAATCCACAAAGGGAAAGTGATTCTCCCAACTTCAACCAAAATCAAGGATGCAAGCACTAAGCTTGTCCTCAAGCATCTCTATGGTTCACTTCGTCTGACCATCTTTCTGAGGATGAAAGGTGGTGCTCAAACGTAGCTGAGTCCTGAATGCCTCTTGCAATCCCTTCTTCAACCAGGATGTAAAACAAGTGTCACGATATGAGATGACCATCGATGGAATCCTGTGAAGCCGTACTATCTCCTATACGTAGAGGCGTCCCAATCTCTCTATTGATCCCTACTATTATATGGGTAGGAAGTGGGCTGACTTGGTGAGTCGGTCAATGATCAACCAGATGGAATCGTGGCCCCTGGACGTATGTGGTAGCCCTGTCACAAAGTCCATGGAGATGCCATACCACTTCCATTCTGAAACCTCAAGTGGTTGTGCTAAGCCTACTGGAACTTGATGTTCAGCTTTCACTTGTTAACAAGTGAGGCATCGTGAAATAAACTCTGCCACTACTTTATTCATCCTTGACCACCAGTACTGACGTCGAAGGTCCTGGTACATCTTCGCCACACCAGGATGTACCGCCAAAAGGGACGTGTGGAACTCCCTCAACACCTCCTCTTGTAGCATCACTGGTACCATGGTGTGTCCTCTTAAAAGGATAACGTGATCACCACCTTCAGAAAATCCTTCAGGAGCCTGTCCTGAGGATATTTGAGCACGTCGGGTCTCTCAGTCAATGTCCCCAAGTTGTGCCTCCCTAACTCGCTGAAGGAGTGGGGGAGTGACTATCATAGACTGAAGGTAAGCTGCTCTATCACTATCCACTAAGGATAACTGCAACGTGGCTAGCTGCTCTGTCGCCTCACTCAAGAACTGTAAATCAGACCTCCTGTTGAGTGTGTCTGCCACCACGTTCCCCTTCCTAAGAGTGTAGAGTATCTCAAAGTCATAGTACGGAAGGAACTCCATCCATTGCTGTTGTCTCAGGTTCAAGTCCTTATGTGAGAAGATATACCCGAGACTCTTGTGGTCAGAGTAGATAATAAACTATTCACCCATCAAGTAGTGTCACCACATCTTCAAAGAAAATACCACTACTGCTAAGTCCAGGTTATGGGTAGCATAGTTCTGTTCATGTTGTCTCAACTGTTGTGAGCCATAGGCAATCACTGCTTGCTCCTGCATCAGGACAGATCCTAGTACAGTCCCTGATGCGTCTTAGTATACTACATACCCAATTCCCTCTTCTGGTAGCCTCAAGATGGGGGCACTCGCCAGTCTCCGCCTTTGCTCCTGAAAACTCTGCTGGAATCTATCTGTCCACAAGAAAGGATGTCCCTTCTTTGTCAAAGCTGACAAGGGTGCTGTTAATCTAGAAAAGTTAGGTACGAATCTCCAGAAGTACCCAAACAACCCCAGGAAACTCCGCACCTCGGTCACACTCTTGGGTGGCTCCTAAGAAAGCACTGCCTCTATCTTCACCGGATCCACTGCAAATCCAACCTCCAAGACAATGTGTTCTAGAAAGTAGGCCTTCCGTATCCAGAACTGGCACTTTGAGATCTTACCATAAAGCTGGTGCTTTTGGAGTGTATCCAGAACTATCTATATATGAGTGGCATGCTCCCCCTCTGACATTGAGTACACTAAGATATCGTCAATGAATACCACCATGAAACGATCTAGGTAAGGCTGGAAGATCCTATTCATGAGTCCCATGAACACTGTTGGGGTGTTGGTCACCCCAAAAGGCATCACCAAGAACTTATAGTGGCTATACCAGCATTCAAAGGCCATCTTCGGTACATCCTCGTCTCGTACCCTGAGCTGATGATAGCCTGATCTAAGGTCTATCTTTAAAAACCATCAAGCTACCTTTAACTGATCGAAGAGATCATCAATCCTAGGGAGTGAATACTTATTCTTCATGGTCACCTGGTTCATGCACTAATAGTCCACAAAAAGCCTCAAACTCCCGTTTTCCTTCTTAGTGAACAAAATCGGGGCTTCCCATGGAGAGAAACACTGGGCCTTATGAACCCCTTCCTCCATAAGTCCCTCAGCTGTACCCTCAACTCACAACGCTCCATAGGAGCCATCTGATATGTTGGTGTATATATTGGTGTCGTCCCAGGGTACATGTAGATGTAGAATTCTACCTCTCTATGAGGAGGTAGTTTCAGAAAATCATCAGGAAATACATTAGCATACTGGTCCACCACTAAAGGATAGCTCAGACTCCTCTCGTCAACTGCTTCGAGGGTAAGGCTAGCCAACTGATGAGTGATCGGCTGCACCCTCCTTCGATAAAGTCCATCTGGAGCTACAAAGGTTCCCTTCTCACCAGTAAAGGAAAACCTGGTCCCATCCTCACGGACACACCTCAATTTACACCTAAAACAATCGATCTGAGCATAGATTGTGGATAGCCAGTTCATACCCAGTATGATGTCGTAAGGCCTCAACGTTGCTACTAGAAGATCCCAGCCGAAGCTCTCACCTCCTAGAGTAAGCTCACACTGTCGGAACCAGTGCATAATCGTCTAACCCTCTTCTGTAGGAGTCTCTAATCATAAGGATCGAGCCAACAACTCCACCTAAATCTCCAAGCTACGAACGAGAGCTGTGGAAATAAAAGAGTGACTTCCACATGTGTCTATAAGAACTGCATCTAGGCTGGAGTGGACACAAATCATACCTCAAATAATCTCTGGAGGGTCATGGTCGTAGGCCTTAGCTGTCTGAAGTTGAGCTCGTCCCTGTCCACCTGCTCCCTGAGGTCGGGGTGGACCAGCCGGAGGTGGTGGTGGTAGAACCTCAAATCGCCACCCACCACCTACTGCACGACCAACTCCTCTTCCACATTTTCCACACTATGGACCTACCCAATAAAATATATGCCTCTAACTCGGAAGTCCCTCGACCATGTACTGATCTTCGGTATGGCGGGTCGGGTAGTCGTGAGCTATGTGACCCTACCCGCCGCACGAGTAGCACAGTCTGTTCCTCTGCTAACCTCATATATCCCATGAGCTCCACACCTCCGACCCTACATCCCGGGGTTGTCCACCAGAAGTTCTGGCCCACTTGGGCCTTTGTGTTATCCACCTACTGCCTACTATAGATGACTCGACTACGTGTTGTTCGGTGGTGGCTGTTGATGTCGGTGCCTGCTCAGCTAGGAAGCTCTCCACCAGAAGTGTTCATTCTAGCACTCCAACCTATGTTGGTATGTTGAGCGATATCATCGACGCTCTAATCTCTCATCGGAGACCCTGCTCAAAGGTATGGTCCCTGAATAAAGGGTCCCATACCATGTCGGTGGAGTAGCAGGAGAGGTTAGTGAATCTTACCGAGTACTGGCCTGTTGTTAGGCTGCCCTATTGTAGGTGTATAAGCTCCTGAATACACACAGAGCATAGTGCTGTTGGTATGAACTCCACCCTAAAGAGTCTCTCTAAGTCCAACCAGGAAAGAGTCGTCTCCTCGTGCGTCTGGAGCATCAGGATCCACTATCTCCCTATTATGTCCTGAAAGAGACTAGCATCTAGGATCACCATCTGGTCTGCTGGTGTCTCAACCAAACGAAAAAACCCATTCCATAACCTCCAGCCAGTCCTCAGCTGTATGTGGATCAGTTTCACCTCGAAACCTTATAGACCTCTGCTGCTAGAACTCGTGCAGTGCGCTAAGTTGGCGTGCACTGTCTACTGGTGGGGCTGGTGGAAAATGTTGCCCTATGGGTAGTGGTGCTGCTGGTACACCACCCGAAGGTACCATTGCTGTAAGAGGGCCCTGCACCGATGCATCATCGCTCGGTGGACCATTATCGTGATCTCTAATTGGAATCTTAGATGGCTGTCTACGTGGAGACATTCTGTAAAGAAACAGATGTTCCACAGTCAATAAGTTATACATGGTGATCTGAATCAAAAGAGATCAAAACAAAAACATTTCAAAAACACACGCAATCAGGGTTTTCGTGTACACAGTCGGAAATTAGAATTCAGGGTCCTGGTGTATGGATACCTCGATCACCACACTAACACTGGACTCCCCAAACTAAAAACCATAATCAAAACACTTAACACTATTTCCCCATTGAAAATATTAGAGTCTTAGTTCTTCGGTAGAACCGATCCCTCTGATACAAATTTTTCATGACCCGTCCCCCGGGGCCTATGTCGTGACTACCCCAAGATTGTCTTTCATAGGCTAGGGGTTGGCTACTAGCACTATAAAGGCATATCCCTAAAAAAATGGTAAGGAATTTTCTTTAAACCTGTAATCACACAGACCAGGTACAAAATAAGAGAAAAACACGTAATATAACTGCTGAAAGTAAAAGTGTGAACTGAAGCAGAATGAGCTAGTATACAAACCCAACTAAAAGAAAGTACAAAAAAAAAAGAAAAATAGATCCTCAGGTCGTCTGCTAAGGATCCTACATGAAGGGTAGGTACAGTTCGTCCCTGCGGCTCTCCACATCAATCAGTCACCTCTGTGCACCGTCTAAACCTGGCTCCCAAATCTCAGTCAAAGTTTTCTATCGTCTGCACAAGACACAAAAATGTGCAGGTGAAGCCCGTGCATGGGTGAGTATAAAAATACCCAGTAAGGACCCCGAGACCCCCGAAGCTCTCTCATAATTCCATAAAGAAAAAACTACAAAGCACGATCTAAATCACAAAGCACAAAGTAAAAGACAACTCACACCAGATATATAATTTAAAGAACATGAATAATGACGATTAGTCATAAAGCTAAATCATCTTATTTCATTGATAAGTTATACTACTGAACCACGAAGAATTCATTCTATTGCCAATCCACATAGGTTCGTAAGTCACTAATCCACACAGAGTTTTAAGTCATCGATCCACATAGGGTCGTAAGTCGTCGATCTATACAGGGTCGTAAGCCGTCGATCCACATAGGGTCGTAAGTCACTGATCCACGAAAGGCCTCTCTAAGGCTGGTCCTCATCGGGTCGTGCTACTGTTGATCCACACAGGGTCGTAAGTCGTCGATCCACACAGGGTCGTAAGTCAATGATCTTCGATGAGCCGCTCTAAGACTAGTCCTTGTCAGGTCACGCTACTGTTGATCCACACAGGGTCGCTCTGATGTCGATCCACAAAGGGTAGCTCTTCACTTGACACCCAGTCATAGGATTCTCGCACTTGGTGCGCTTGAGTTTTGTAGATTCTGATCCTTAAGCCATCGGTCGTACCTCAACTGCCACAAAGTCACATGAAAAGTAACTTGAAGAACCGCCAAATCATAAGGGTTCCAAAACAACAGATGACACGTCAATCAGACGCCTGATTTGTAAGTTATAGACATTTTAGTACCAAGGGCCCGATTGGATTCGAGTTCTATCCAATCCGGCCGTACTTCAAATTTTCCAAAACCCAAGTGAAGTATCTCAAAGGTCTTCCTCGTCCTAAGGGTTCCAATGTAGTAATGCGAAACGGGCGGGGCGGAGCAATGTGGGCCAAGCCCGCACGGGTTCAAGCCCGCACGGTTTTGTCCACAAAAGCCCACATATAACACGGACAAATAATTTCAAGCCCGCCCCGCCTGGCATAAACCCGCGGGCAGCCCGCGGGTTTGATTTCATTTTTTTAAGCTATTAATAATTGTCATTTAAATATTATATTTTTTCTACGATAGTTCTAGACTTGTATGTGATGCATGCTGCACATCTAATTGTATGCATGGATCAACCAGTTTGGACTGAACAAGAGCGGTGATAACATGCTCGCTAGGGTTCATGGAATCCTCCCGTTCGGCCAATCAAAAGCAGCGATGATGCTTTTATATAGCAATCAGATACCATACGAGGGATTTTTCAGGAGGGGGTGGCGCCCACAAAATGAAATTATTATTTTTACATGCCTTTGGCACTCCATGTATAGGGGGGTGGCGCCCCAAATAAAATAAATTTTCATTATTTTATTAGAAGTGGGGATGCTGTATTAGTGTCACAACCATTAGCCTTTATTTTTTTCTCCCTACATGTCCGGCACATGCCCCCTTGCCTTTATTTTTTTAATTTAACTTTTCAAAAGCCCAAACCTTGAAAATTGGTGTACCGTGGAAAAACACATTCCACGCTTATATATATATATATTAATATATAAATACAATGAGTTGTATATATGTGTCAATATATATAATATATATATAATCATGCAACTTTATATTATTGGGCCTTTAAATATACATATACATATATAATAATATCTTTTATTTGTTTTTCGCAAAGACTTGGACGACACCCCGCACAGGTAGGGTTCTGACCATTGATTCTATTCAGACCCAATATCATTGGTCATCCGTGAAATAAACTCGCACCAACGATGTATATATATAAATATATGTAGGGACCACTCCCAATTTGGGAGTGATTGGTGGAGTCCTCTTTGGCGGCAGAAGACTTCTCTCATGGTGGGCAGCCGACGAGATGGACTGCAGCCTTCGTTGAAGTGGCAGCCGGCGGGAGAATCTTCAAAGGGTTGATGCACCAACCCTTGACATAGCAGAATCTTGTTTTCTTTATAAACATGAGGGGTGTAATCTGTAAGAGGTGGTCTGTGTGATTCTGTGTGCTGTAATCCTCCGTGATTATCCGGAGAGAAGGGAATAGACAAGTGGCAGTGTTTCTCCCGTGGATGTAGGCTGGACGGCCGAACCACGTTAAAATCTTGTGTTCCCCCGTTTTTCTTCCTGTTCTGTGTGTTTGAGGTACCACGCACCTCCGCTGTGTTAGGTCGGAGAAAAAGCGAGGGAAGGAGGCAAGAGGGGGGGTGAATTGCCTTTTAAAAAAAAATTGATTAACAAATTAAAAATCAAAGTAAAGTGCAGCGGAAAATAAAGAGGCAAGACACACGAAATTGATAACGGAGTTCGGCCAAAACCCGGCCTACGTCTCCGCTCCCAACTCAACCGTTGAGAGATTCCTACCGCTTGCTTTTCAATGGTTTTAGCAAGAAACCCACTAGGCTTTAAGGTAGCACTAGGACCTATTACAGCTTGCTTTTATTGGTTTAGCAAGAACCCACTTGCTTTTGATGGTTGAGCAAGAACCCACTAGCCTTTTTAACGGGTGAAGGCTAGCTCACCGAAACACAAGCCTTTTAAAGGAAAAGCTTGAGAAAACCTCTTCACACCTTAGTGGTGGTGTGAGAACCCAAAGAAGGGGAGATGAGAAAAGAGTTGGGGTTTGTAGGCACAAACCCAATTTTAAAGCTCAAAAAGAGATAAAGTGCAGCGGAAAAAATTGATTAACAAATTAAAAATCAAAGTAAAGTGCAGAGATAAACAATAAAACCCGTAATGGAGAAGCCTTGGGCGCCTTTGATTGATTGATGATGTTTGAGGGCCGCTTCCAAGCTTCTATGGAGGTGCTCTTGGATGTGGAAGTTGTTGGAGCACTTTGGGTTCCCTTGGAACAATCCGTCGGAGCTTCGCCAAAGATGTAAAAATGTGTCCGGTGGCTTGTATGTTGTTCCGGGGCTTCCTAGGCCTTTATTTATAGGCTAGGAACCTTCAAGTATCCGTTGGAGGGCTTTGGAGCCGTTGGAAAAGGCCTCGGAGCCGTTGGGAGGCTTTTGGAGTTGACTGGTCAAAGCCAACGGCTAGTTTGACCAGTGCTACCGGCTGGCCGGTACAGCTCCACCGGCTGGCCGGTGCCTTGGCAGTGGAGGAGAAGTCTGGTCCAGGGGCCACCGGTCGACCGGTACATCTCCACCGGCTGGCCGGTGCCTTGGTAGAGAAGAAGAGTCTTGATCCAGGCTCCACCGGTCGACCGGTGAGGAGCCACCGGCTGGCCGGTGGAAAGACAGTAGATTGCACTATTTGGGCTGGATGCCACAGGTCGACCGGTGGCAGAGCCACCGGTCGACCGGTGGGAAGGCAGTAGCTTCCACTGTTTGGTCTGGGTGCCACCGGCTGGCCGGTGACAGAGCCACCGGCTGACCGGTGGACTGAATTGTAGTCCATTTCTTGTCCATCCTTGGGCCAACTTCTTGGCAACCTTGTGCCTATCATCACAAACACTTAAAACACAATGTTAGATAAAAAAGAAAGTGATTGTGATCATGAAAATCAAACAACGAGAGGTTCGAGATGTACAACAATCTCCCCCTATTTTGATGATCACAATCACTTAAACAATTAAAGTAAAAACATGAATTGAAAGGAATGCTTAAATAAAATGAAATGTAAAGCAAAGCATGATCAAAAAAGTTTCTCCCCCAATCAATCAAGAAATTCTCCCCCTTTGTGATTATCAAAATAGAGTGGGGCATAAAACTTGATTGAGGGAAAGCGTTGAAAAACAAGATTTGAGATTTGAAAATCAATTGAAATTTGAAATTTGAATTGAAAATTTGAATAACAGTTAGAATTGAAAGTTTTGAATCAAAAACCAATTGAAACCAAGAGTTGAAAATGAAAGATTGAATCGAAAGTTTTGAATAAAAAATTTGAAATGAGAATTTTGAATGAAATTTTTTAATTCACAAAAAGGCTTAAAAGAACCTAACTCCCCCTAAATAAGAACAATAAATCACCGGGGGAAGGAAATAAATTTTGGCCCGGAGAGACTCGCAAGAAGGGATTTTTCAATCCAAACTTGTCTCATAGCGGGTCTTCTCCTATAAAATTCATCGGAAAAGTAAAAAGACTTGGGTTGGCCATAACGGGCATTTTTACAATTACATTCATAAATAAGGTGCCCGGGCTTCTTGCAATAATTACAAAATTTATAACTAGAGCTCCCCCTTACAAAAACAGTGGGTGCATGGGAGGAGGAAGCTATATTGGAATATCCTAGCCCTTGGGTGGTTCTAGAAATTCGTTGGGAACCTAGGATATTGTTCAAATTTTGTTCCCCTTGGGTGAACTTAGCTAGGGTCTCCCTTAGGTCTTTGATGGTTGATTCCATGGAATCAACATTTGGAAAATTTTGGATTTTAAGGGTCAACTCTTCCTTCTCTTTAAGAAGTTGTTCTTTTTCAGAAGAGAGTTTTTTGAAAGACTTTTTCAAAGAAACAAATTTTGAAGAAAGCTCATGAAAACCATTTTCTAATTGGTCTCTAGCATGTGAGAGTTCTTCATAGGATAGATGATTTAAAGAATTGGAATTTGAAGAACAAGAGGAGGAGTCGGATGATGTTACCTCATGGAATGCCATTAGGCATTTGTTACCGTTGTCGCTCGAGGAAGAGGAGGAGGATGATGAAGAGGAGGTGTCACTCCATGTGGCCTTGAGGACCTTCTTCTTTCCTTTTTCCTTTGGCGTGGCCCGTTTTTTGTTGAGTGGGCAATCGGGCTTGTAATGGCCCTTTTCGCCGCACCCGTAGCATTTCACCTTGGGCTCGGATCTTGCGGTGGGTTCTTGCTTTCGGTGCTTGCGGGATTGCTTCTTCTTCTTGTGCTTCTTCATAAATTTATGCATTTGGCGGGCGAGATTCTCCATTTCCGAATCGCCGCTTGAAGATGAAGTAGATGAGGAAGATGAGGATGAGGAGGAGCTTACTTCTTTTTGTACCTTGAGGGCAATGTTCTTTGGAGTTTTGATAGGGGTGCCCTCCTTTTGTGCTTGCCTCCTCATGGTGATCTCGTACGTCATGAGAGATCCGATGAGCTCCTCTACCGGCATATTTTTGATGTCTTTTGCTTCTTGAATCGCCGTGACCTTCGGTGCCCATTTGCTTGGTAGGATCCATAGGATCTTCTTCACCATAGTTTCAGCTGAAACATCATCACCAAGGGACTTTCTCCCATTGCACACGTCAGTAAATCGTGTAAACATTTCAGAAATAGACTCATTTGGATGCATTGAAAAAGATTCAAAATCCTGTCTATACATATCTAATCTAGTATCCTTGACTTTATTCGTGCCTTCATGGGTCACTTCTAAAAGCTTCCAAATTTCATGTGCGGAGGTGCAAGTGGATACACGATTAAATTCATTTCTATCTAACCCGCAATGAAGAGCATTCATGGCTTTGCCATCAAGCTCAAAATTTTTAATATCGGCGGGGGTCCATTTGGATTCGTCGGGGGAAGAGAGAGTGTAACCTTGCATGACTATTTTAAAAATGGGATATCCTATACTTCTCAAAAAGGTGTTCATGCGGGTTTTCCAATAATTATAGTCGGTCCCATCAAAAAATGGAGCACGACCCAAAGAGTAGCCCTCGGGGGCGAAAGAGGTTGATGCCATCTTAATGGATCTTTGAATTTGAAACCTTTTAAGGTATTACTCAAATTATCCCTCTGATACCAAATGTTAGGTCGGAGAAAAAGCGAGGGAAGGAGGCAAGAGGGGGGGTGAATTGCCTTTTAAAAAAAAATTGATTAACAAATTAAAAATCAAAGTAAAGTGCAGCGGAAAATAAAGAGGCAAGACACACGAAATTGATAACGGAGTTCGGCCAAAACCCGACCTACGTCTCCGCTCCCAACTCAACCGTTGAGAGATTCCTACCGCTTGCTTTTCAATGGTTTTAGCAAGAAACCCACTAGGCTTTAAGGTAGCACTAGGACCTATTACAGCTTGCTTTTATTGGTTTAGCAAGAACCCACTTGCTTTTGATGGTTGAGCAAGAACCCACTAGCCTTTTTAACGGGTGAAGGCTAGCTCACCGAAACACAAGCCTTTTAAAGGAAAAGCTTGAGAAAACCTCTTCACACCTTAGTGGTGGTGTGAGAACCCAAAGAAGGGGAGATGAGAAAAGAGTTGGGGTTTGTAGGCACAAACCCAATTTTAAAGCTCAAAAAGAGATAAACAATAAAACCCGTAATGGAGAAGCCTTGGGCGCCTTTGATTGATTGATGATGTTTGAGGGCCGCTTCCAAGCTTCTATGGAGGTGCTCTTGGATGTGGAAGTTGTTGGAGCACTTTGGGTTCCCTTGGAACAATCCGTCGGAGCTTCGCCAAAGATGTAAAAATGTGTCCGGTGGCTTGTATGTTGTTCCGGGGCTTCCTAGGCCTTTATTTATAGGCTAGGAACCTTCAAGTATCCGTTGGAGGGCTTTGGAGCCGTTGGAAAAGGCCTCGGAGCCGTTGGGAGGCTTTTGGAGTTGACTGGTCAAAGCCAACGGCTAGTTTGACCAGTGCTACCGGCTGGCCGGTACAGCTCCACCGGCTGGCCGGTGCCTTGGCAGTGGAGGAGAAGTCTGGTCCAGGGGCCACCGGTCGACCGGTACATCTCCACCGGCTGGCCGGTGCCTTGGTAGAGAAGAAGAGTCTTGATCCAGGCTCCACCGGTCGACCGGTGAGGAGCCACCGGCTGGCCGGTGGAAAGACAGTAGATTGCACTATTTGGGCTGGATGCCACAGGTCGACCGGTGGCAGAGCCACCGGTCGACCGGTGGGAAGGCAGTAGCTTCCACTGTTTGGTCTGGGTGCCACCGGCTGGCCGGTGACAGAGCCACCGGCTGACCGGTGGACTGAATTGTAGTCCATTTCTTGTCCATCCTTGGGCCAACTTCTTGGCAACCTTGTGCCTATCATCACAAACACTTAAAACACAATGTTAGATAAAAAAGAAAGTGATTGTGATCATGAAAATCAAACAACGAGAGGTTCGAGATGTACAACACGCTGCGCCCCAACAAGTGGTATCAGAGGCGAGGGGGAGCGAACGGAGGTGAACCGGCGAGGCGACGTCAAATTTTCCGGTGGCCGGAAAATTGAAATTGGTCGGAAAATTTTTCCGAGGCCAGATCCGTGAAGAGGACGACGAGACGAGTCCAACGGTGCAAACGGCGTTAAAAACGGAGTTGAAACGAAGAAGATATGGCCGGTCAAAGTTCGGTCAAACCCGCCGGTGAACAGTAACCCCGTGCCGGAGAAGACGGTACTGTTCACGCCGCCGGCGAGAATTCCGGCAAGATTCCGGCAAGAGCTCCGGCAGCCACGTCAGCGACACGTCAGCGCCACGTCAGCGAGTGATCTGGAGCGTTGAACGTGTTTTGACCATATCTCGGTCAATTGGTGTCCGATTTCGGCGATCCAGGAGTCGATTCCAACTATTTCGACCGTTCCGGACGCATCCGTACGGTTAGTTTTTGAAAATTAGCACTCTTTCAAGTGGTGATTAAAGGGTGCGACATCGACGGTGGTGATCGCGTTTTGCGACGACGACGATGGCTGGTGGCAGAGCACTACCAAAATTTGACATCGAGAAGTTCGATGGTCGAAACAATTTCGGCTTGTGGCAGAGCACGGTGAAGGATCTTTTGGTGCAGCAGGGCCTAATCAGAACGTTGATCGGAGAAAAGCCCGAGACAACCAGTGCCAATGATTGGGAAGAGCTCGAGATGCGGGTCGTTAGCACGATTCGCCTATGTCTGGCGAATGAGGTAAAGTATTCGGTGCTGGACGAGACATCACCGAAGGAGATCTGGAAGAAGTTGGAGCAGCGATATATGGCGAAGTCGCTCACCAACAAGCTGTTCCTGAAGAAGAAACTGTACCAGTTGCGCATGGACGAGGGAGCGAATTTGTTGGATCATACCAATGAATTCAACAAGATCCTGACGCAGTTATTGGGGCTCGGTGTGAAGGTTGGAGAGGAAGATAAAGCTCTTTTGCTTTTATCATCCCTACTAAGCTCATTTGATGGGCTTGTGACTGCATTGCTCGTGGGGAAGGAGACATTGAAGCTGGACGATGTGATGGCGTCGCTTCAAGATTCGGAGGCATTTCGAAGACCTTCGACGCATTCAGACGAGCAAATCATGGTGATGCGAGATGATCAGCGTGGGAGGAGCCGACATCGACAGTCAGGAGGTAAAGAATGGCGGCCAAAATCCAGGGGACGTGATCCGAGCGAAATCACGTGTTTCTGGTGCGAGAAGAAGGGTCACTATAAAAGTGATTGTGGAGAGCGCAAACGGTACGTTGCTGGGAAGAAGAAAGTTGAAGAGGAGGATGTGAACATCACAGGATTATCAGCAGATGATGAAATCTACGTGACAACGGGAAGCGTGCACTCAGATGAGCGAGTTGAATGGGAAAAAGTGCAGTGTCATTACTGCAAAAGATATGGGCACATGAAGCGGGAATGTCGTTTTCTGAGAAGGAAGAACAAGCGGACTCAAAATCCAAAGGAAGATGGATGGGTTCTGGATTCGGGGAGCTCAGCACACATATGTACGACGAGAGGTACATTTGATACTTTTCAGCAGGTGCGAGACTCGGTGCGACTTGGTGATGGGTCAACATGTGAGGTTCGAGGAGTCGGGACGGTGAAATTGAAGACGTCTGATGGAGGAGTTTGTAAACTGGGTGATGTGAAATTCGTTCTGAGGATGAGGCGGAACTTGATGTCATTGAGTAGGCTCGATGCGAGAGGGTTCAAGATTTCCATATCAGGTGGAGTATTAGAAGTCTCACGTGGGGATGCAACGATATTTACTGGGAAGGAGTCCCAGGGGTTGTATCATTTGATGGGGACCACAGTCAGCCCGAGCTCGAGTGAAGATGGTGGAAGTGCCACGTCATCTGGCATGAAGAAGCGTGTTCGATTTGCTGATGAAGTTTTCAACACCTGCAAGGAGACCGCAGGTCAAGCTTCTACCCCAAATTGGTCGTGAGGGGGAGATTTGTAGGGACCACTCCCAATTTGGGAGTGATTGGTGGAGTCCTCTTTGGCGGCAGAAGACTTCTCTCATGGTGGGCAGCCGACGAGATGGACTGCAGCCTTCGTTGAAGTGGCAGCTGGCGGGAGAATCTTCAAAGGGTTGATGCACCAACCCTTGACATAGCAGAATCTTGTTTTCTTTATAAACATGAGGGGTGTAATCTGTAAGAGGTGGTCTGTGTGATTCTGTGTGCTGTAATCCTCCGTGATTATCCGGAGAGAAGGGAATAGACAAGTGGCAGTGTTTCTCCCGTGGATGTAGGCTGGACGGCCGAACCACGTTAAAATCTTGTGTTCCCCCGTTTTTCTTCCTGTTCTGTGTGTTTGAGGTACCACGCACCTCCGCTGCGCCCCAACAATATATATCCCGGGGGAATGCACACAAGCATTAATAGAAAAAAAAAGAATTAAATTAAAATTTATAATAACTATATATGTGGGTTGCGTGAGGCAAGGAAGGGACACATCATCATGCATGGCGTATTCCTGTTTCCCAGGCCAGCATGCCGCATGCGTGGGTTTCCCATAAATTGTTTATATTTTTTTTTAAAAAGTGGACACACCCAGAGGATTTGGCGGGAGATGCACACTAGATAATTAATTATGGTCTCATATTGATGGTGGATCCTTAAAAATGCACTTTGATTACCCTTGGTGTCATTTCAAAGCAACCAATAAATTGTATTTGAGTTAATTAATATGAAAAAAAGAATACCTTGTAAAAAAAATTTACTTAAAAACACAGGCCCACGGGCCAGCCCGCACCCGCACGGGCTTCCCCGCATAAGCCCGCACCCACACGGGCTTAGCTCGCTTAGACCCTCACTTTAAACGGTCAATTTTTTGCTGGCCCGCCCCACCCCGTATCCGCCCCATATCCGCAAAACCCGCGAGCCGCGGGCCCGTTTTGCATTGCTATTCCAATGTCATAGATGACTCGTTAAACGAATGTCTGGTTTAGAAGTTTCGTCTAAGCAAAACTGGGTCAAATTGGGTCTGGGTCTGGTCCGACCCGGTTGGACCGACCCGACCCGACCCGGTATGAGCCGACCCGACCTGGTTTGGGTCAACTTGACCCGAACTGAGCTGACCTGACCTAATCCGACCCGGCCCGCTGGCTGGTGTGGGGTCCACTCCCCCCCCGAACAGACTCAGTCTGTTCGGGTCTTTAACCAACGGTGCCAGACTGGCGCTACCCCTCTAGCTGACCGGTCCGGTGGACTGGTCTAGGGTGGGAACCTCAGATGCGGGTTAGCCATCGCTGCGACCGGAGTTGTGGTGCCTCCTCTGCGGTGCGCCCTGCCCGCCTTCAGCGTGACTGGCGATGGCCGGCCGCCCCCTGTCTGGGAGCCGCTGCCCTCTCGCGGCCACTGCCACCGATTGCCGCCACCACCGCGCCAGTGGTGCTGCCCCTTCGGTGCTTCCGTGGGCCACCAATGAAGTTCCGGTGGTCCATTTTCCTTCCCTTCTGTGCCTACAGGTCTCCCGGGGTGTCGCCTTTACCGCGTGACCCTCAGTTTCATCTTGCCGCCATATTTCTCGGTCACCCACGAAGAACACATCAAAACCGGGATCAGTAGAGGGTCTGAGCCTTGTTTGGATAGGCCTGCACCCTCTGCGTTAACGTTATATCATGGAAATAAAGTCAAAACAACACCAAAATAAAGTTTTAACCCAAATCAAAACCCCACAAGAACCTTCCGCAAATTCAAGTGAATCGCGGATCAACCCGTTAGTCGGTTGATCCACGTTCGTCATATTATTCAAGAACAAGGCACGATGAATCTTTAAACACTTAAAAAGATTAATTCCCATACATTTAACACGTTGGATTCACAGATGACAAAGGAGGAGAATCAGTTGTTTGAAGATGTCCGTCGGTGTTCGTCGATCTCTGGATCGAATCCTCAATGGTGTCGTTGAATCTTTGTTCTTCGTTGGCGGAAGACTTCGTCAGCGATATGTGGAAGTTTTCTCCCACATTCCTCAAATTCGTCCCAACATATTTCTTAAATATTAGAGTTAAAGGGTTTAACTTTTGGTTCATTAATGGGGTTCATAAATGAACTACAATTAATGAACCAATTAAATCACCTAAGCATAGCGGTTACTCAACCAAGTGTAAAAGGTCGCTTTATGACTTACATTAAATGACCAACCAACTCTGTAGTCTTGCCACTATCTCTCAATGGTTGAAAAAAATAATAAAATAACTTCTTTAGTTATTTTATTATTATTTTTTTTAAAAGTCCAAAAAATAACTTTTCCATCAGACTTTTTCTGAACAAAGTTAAACTTTTCCTAAGAGAATCCTGATGCTGGGAGTTCAACGGTGCCCCCAGATTTCAATTTTGAGCACCAATTCAAAATTTAGAAAACCCCATCTGCACTTTTAATAAACTTACCTTAAAAAAGTTCAAAATTACGTTCTGGGCTCTCCAGGTCTCAGAATCATGTGCCGTCAATTTTCGCAGTCTCGTAATAATTCTATATAATTTTAAAAAAAATTATATGGAAATTCCGGGTCTTTAAATCCACAACCGATGCTCTTAATGAGGTTTCCCCTACCTAGATTAGGCAACTCATGAACAAAATCAGGTCAGTCCGACCCAGAACAGGTCAGCACGTATTTTCCCAACCCGAAACACCCGTGCATGGGGTTTTCCCGACCCGATACTTCCCTAGGTGCATTCGGCCCAACCTTTAATGATCCTGGACAAAGTTTTAGGTCCTGAGAAATTTTTAATATACTCAAAAATCAATTTATTAATTTTTGGATTAAAAATAAAAATAATTTTATTATTTGATTTTTTTTTAATTCTGGTAAAAAAAATAATTGATTAATTTAATGTTGAAATAAAAAATTAAATTTATTATGGGACTGAAAAAATTAAATTATTTGAATTTAAAATAATTTATTTAATTTATTCATTACCCTCAAACTTAAATTTATGGATTTTTAATTTTTATCACGCTTTTAATTTACCTATAGACTAGTCTTGTGCATTAACCGACCCCTTGCATTTCTGGGTTTATTTTTATTTATTTAATTATTACAACTAAGTGTGATGTGTGTAATGGTTATTTATTTATTGACGGTCTGTGCATCATCTTTTCATCCAATATGTATAAGGGACTGTGTGTACATCATTTTTATTTATGTATATCCATTGTGCTTCCGAAGACTCCATCACCTATGTACGAGCATGTTTTTTTAATTGATGACGATGATATAAGACACAAACCACACCAATACGAGACAATATCCCAAATGAGATGTGAAAACAATAGACTGGGGGAGAGCTGTGATAGGAGTCAAGACCTGACTCAGGTATTATACCCCCAGGTCACGGTTGATCCATTGAGTTTAAATGGATTAACCAATATTAGATGATAAAGACTAGTCGAGTAATTTATTTCCTTTATGGATTGTTTATTATTTTATGCATTATCATGTTTTCAGAAAGTAAATAAAATAATAAACATAAAAATTCATAATGAATGTATTCTATTAATGCATGTTTAGTCATGAGCATTACAACATATTATGACCATATTTAATATAAAAAGATTATATTCATCAAAAAATAATTAAAAAACCCTCAAAATAATATTAAATAGTAATGTCTTCTGTCACTTATATTTGAAAAAAACTGGGTGTACGGGTTGCTCGTCATCCCTAGTCGAAGGTGTCTCCTACTACTAGAGAGTTCTTATAAGTGTGATGAGTTAACTTAACTAAATATAATAGCAAAGAAGTAGCCAAAGCTAGCTTTCTAGCACTTTAGAATCAAAACATTGAGGGAATCAAGGTTATGATTCAAAGAAGCTAAGACTTCACTCAGTAGTTCAAGTAACCGTAAGTTAATACAATTGGTCAGTCTATTTCCTACCTTGAAACATTCCGAGTAGTGGTGTTGCCAAATCTTGGACTACGAGGAGTGGTTTTAAAGATCTTTTCCACTAGAATACTCCAGTGACTGTGTATTCTGAATTCTAGAAGTGAGGGATATTGAGAAAGTACTAACTGCTAAATTTTTGTTATGGATTAAAAATGAAAATCATAAATACCACCGGATCATTATCACTGCGATCGATACTGGATAAAGAAAATATCCCAACCAACCATAACTTTTAGGAGTGGTACATGCGCTTGTGCATAGTATTATGTCAAGAGATGAAGCTATTTGTGATGGAGTCCTAACTCCATATTGAGCCCCCTCAGGGAGAAACCACGGAGGATAAAGACAAATGGAAAAAACATATATATGATACACTAGATGTATAGTGTATCATGTTGTCATCTATGTCCAGTCTACTGTATAAAATTATTGAGGATGAAGATTCCTACAAGATACTAATTCATCTCCAGTAGTTATACCGAGGGAGAGCTAGGCAATAAAGGTATGATATATCAAGTGAACTATATAGGTGAAGGCTATCAGAAGGGAATCAAGCATGACCTCATGTACTCTAGATGACTAGGTACATTGAGAGACTTGAAGCCCTTAGGTTCAAGAAGAACCAAGACATAGAAACCGATCTCATTCTCTCCTATTTAGCACTAAGCTTCTCTAATTTTACTGTTAATTAAAACATGAATAACATGAAAAATTCACTCCTAGATCTATTTCCTTTAGTTCACCAAGCTGATAAGTATACTAAGAATTCCAATTCTTTAGTCCTTAAGGTGAAAAAGAAGAGGGAAAATACTAAGGGGTCTAAGGCTAAGTCTAGGTTAGACACACCAATGCACCATACTTCAAAGAAGACAAAGATACAGAGGGAGGGCAATGAGTAGGAGGCTATCTTCTTTTAATGTGGCACGAAAGGCCACCGGAAGAAGAGTTACAGAGATGAAAAAAAGAAGCAAGACAATTATTTTACTTCAAGTATTTATATCATTTAATTAAATATATCGTTATCTACAAGTTGGGTATTGGATACAACATGTGGATCACGCATTTTTATTCACATACAAGAACCAAGTATATTCCAGAATATTGCAAAGGGTGGGGTGGATCTTCAAGATGTGAATGGTGTGAGACTAGAAACCTTGGTATTGGGATATTATCATATGAATTTTCCTAGTTGTTTAGTTCTTGTATTAAATAATTGTTATTATGTTCCTTCAGTTAACAGAAACATAATCTTAGTTTCATGTTTAGAAACCATGAGATCTTATTTCATGTTTGGAAATAAATGTTGTCTCTTTTTTAAGGATAACATGTGTTATGGTATGACACATCTTAATAATGGATTATATATACTTGAAATCGAAAACCTTGTAATGAAAATCAATGACAAAACCAACAAAAATGACTCATATAACACCTATCTATGGAACTTCAGGCTTGGTCATGTAAATGATAAGAATTTTCAGAAATTACATAAAATAGGGTTTTTAGACTCAGTTGATTTAAAACCCATGGATGTATGTATTTCTTGTTTACAAGGTACAATGACCTAAGCACCATTTTTATGAAAGGATTAAGAAAAACTGAATTAATGGAATTGGTTTATACTAACGTATGTGGTCCATTTTCAGTGAGGCAAGGGGTGAGTTTTCATACTTCATCACTTTCATCGATGAATATAGTAGGTATGGTTATATCTACTTAATGATGTATAAGTCAAATTCCTTTCATATATTTAAGGGATACCAATATGAGGTATAAAACCATCTTGGTAAGAAGATTAAGAAACTTCACTCAGGCTGAGGTAGAGAGTATCTTAACCAAGCTTTCATTGACCACTTAAAGGAGTGTGAGATAGTATCCCGAATCACTTCTCCTTATACAGCTCAGTGGAATGGTATTAGTTAAAGGAGGAATCATTCCTCACTATACATGGCCATATCAATGATGAGTAAAACAAATCTTTCATTATCCTTTTGGGTATACACATTGCAGACAACAACATATACCATTAACTAAGTACCAAATAAAGAAATAGATGATATTCTATATGAATTGTGGTGTGGAATGAAACCTAATCTGTCACACATATGTGTATGGGGATGTGTGAATTTTTTTAAGACTGTACGTAGTGAAAAATTAGCACCCTAAAGTAAAAAGTGCATCTTTACAGGTTATCCTAAAGAGATAAAAGGATATTACCGATATCACACTTCAGATAAATGGGTGACTGTGGTGAGATTTTCCACATTTATAGAAAGGGAACACATTTATAATGAAAATAGTGGGAGAAATATTGACTTTGATGATGTTTATCTAGATGCATAAGAGTTGATATGAGAACAATATATAAAATAGAATTTGAGAGATAAAGATGTTCCCAAGACACAAGTACTGTGTAGGTCAACTCAAGAGGTTAGAGAACCATCATGTTATGGTTTTATTATCACCGATTCAGGTGACACATTAATCCTATAGAATGATGAACCTCTAACTTATAAGGAAGCTATAAAAGGAAAGGATGCTGCTAAATGGAAATATAGCATATGGATTCCATGTACCAAAATCAAGTTTGGATTTTGGTAGACCATCCAACTGATGTAAAATCCATTGGGTGAAAATGGTTATTCAAGAAAAATATAGATATGGATGGTAAAATCAATACATAAAAGGTACAACTAACTATAAAGGTTTTTATAAACTTCATTATATAATCTATAATTAATCCTTCTCACCAGTAATGGTGCATAAATCCATCAAAATATTACTTACAATAACAGACTTCTATGGTTACAAAATTTGGAAAATGGATGTTAAAAATACTTTTCAAAATGGGAATTTGGTTGAATATGACTATATGAATCAACCCGAAGGGATTATTAAGTCAAATAATGACAATAAATTATGCAATCTATAGAGATCTATTTATGGGTTGATGCAGAAATCATGATCATGGAATGTTCATTTTGATGGGGCTATAAGAAAATTTTATTTTGTCAAGAATGAAAGTGATCCACATGTCTATAAAAAGGTTAGTGAGAATTCCATTGTTTTCCTATTATTATATATTGATGACATGTTAATTATAGGAAATTAAGTATAAGTCTTACAATAAATTAAGGATTGGTTAAATGAATGCTTCTCAATGAAAGAATTAGGAAAAGAAACATATATTATAGGGATCAATATATATCAAGATAGATCTCAGAGGCTTCTTGAGATAAGTCAAAGTACATATATTGACGAGGTACTCAAAAAGTAAAATATTTAACAATATAAGAGAGGTTTTTTGAAAATTTCACATGGTACCAATATCTCCAATAAATTTTTTCCACAAACATAGGATGGGATTGAAAGAATGAGTAAAATACCTTATGACTTAATAGTGGTATCTATCATGAATTCCATGTTATATACTAGGTTTGATGTCTCTTTTTCTTTCAGCATGGTGGGTAGATATCAAACTAATATAGGAGAGATTCATAGGGCAGTTTTAAAAACTATCTTAGAGTAATTGAGATGTAAAAAGGATATGTTTCTTATAAAATGAGGAGATAATGAACTAGAAGTTAGAGGATACATTGATTCTAGTTTCCAAATAGACCATGATTATCTAAAATCATAGTCATACTATTTTTTATGAATGTTAGTGCAATGAACTGGAGAAGATCAAAGAAACCTGTGATCACTAATTCTATAGAAGAATCCAAATATAACATAGCTTCCAATGCAATAAAGTAAACAATCTGGATACACAACTTTGTCTCAAAAATTGGTGTTGTGCTTAGTTGGGCAGACCTTATTATAGTTTATTATGATAATACTGCGGTAGTGGTTCTTTCTAAGGAGATCAAGTCACATAAAAGGACAAAACATATACTTCATAAGTTTTATATCTTGAGGGATTTTACTTAAATATGTGAAGTCACAATTAGGAGAGTATCCAAAAAAGATAAACTGATGGACCCCTTGAATAAATCCATATCTCATCAGAAGCATTATTATCATGTGAGATCTAGAAGGTTGAGACATGTTAACAGTTGGATCTAGTTCAAGTGGGAGTGATAAAAGTGGGTTCCCTATACCCAACTCATGTATGCACTTTGATTACCATTACATGTATAAAATTTTATATATACATGTTTTTGTCTTACTAGAATAGTGGTGATACTTCTACATCCACTATATTTATGGTGATTTCCTTATATTATATGTCGTATCAAAAGTTTATAATAGTTACCAGGCTATAATGAGAACCTAGAGATACCATGGAAGTAATATTAAGGTAATTTCTTGTAGTCCAGATACATCATGCTGATAGGACATAGATGATGTGTGACCATAAATTGTTGGGGAATCATAATCATTGAGACTTCTTCTCATGAAGTTTTTCACTTGGTGATCTCTATTAGATGAGATCATGAGGATAAACCCATCAATAGGAACACCATGTGTTTCCAGTGTCATTGGTTGTTCCTAAATATGAACATGTGTATTGGTATCCTAAATTGAGATCATTATCAATGTGTACCATTTGATCACATACTTTGATGTAAGTAAAAAACCATGACATTGAAGCCTTGGTGAGGTAGCTTATGTTGGGTGCATCTTTGGTGGTATGACATTGGTTGAATAATCAAGGTAAAATTTGTTGTTTCTAAGTTGAGAAAGTGATATATCAGGCTTAGTTGATCAGGATGGTAACACCTTTACTAAATCCATGTCCATACTAGAAGAAGGTAAGTCCGTCCAGTTAGATAAAAAATAATAAAAAAATAATGGATGATGACATAAGGTGAGTATCCTTATTTATGAGATATCACGAGATAAAGAGATTATATTAAATGATGTGTGTTCGTAGGAAGTTTTTCATTGCTATGAATATTCCATATATCTTTAGGGGCCTTGATGTGTTTTTAGACTCCACTTCTAGTTTGTGAATAATATTCATTAATATCAAGATAAGGTCCTAGCGGGTCACACACAACATCTTTAAGAGTCTCCCATATTCTGGTGAATAGGAATATAGGACATAGTGGGCCTCACCATAGGGTTTGAGAGATGTCCAAGTGTTAAAAAGAATTGAAAAATAAATAAATTATTTATTATTCAAGTATAGAATAATTAGGTTGAATTTATTTATTAAAAGTATTTACAAGTATTTAAGTAAATACATGAAAAAATATTATATGAATGAATATTATTTTAATATTTAAGGTTCATTTAATATGGAAAGAATTATGAGTTGAGTTAATGTATTAGTTATATCATGTAATATATTTATTATATATTACAATTTGATGATATAATATAAATGATATTTGTGATGTAGTTAGTTCATCATAACAAGTCATTTATAGATTATTATGTGGGCACTGGATATATAGGGGTCAGGGAACCCTTTCCTGGCATTTTAACTCCCACTATATAAGTATAAGAGAAGATATTATACATGTACTTTTCATACACTCATAATTGAGTGCTTTTATATCACATCCAAGAGAGATAAAGGTCCCATCTGAGCATTCGATCTCCGATCGCTATTGCGGATCGAAGGAACAAGATCATGATGATATTCGTGATGTTGAAGGATTTTTTAGAGCTCCGTGCCAGCACCCAAAATTTGATGAATGACATTTTCATGGACTCTTGAAGAATGTGTGGATGATATAAAGGATCTTAGTCTTTAATCCTTCGAGCAACGATCACCGATGACAAGCTACAATCAAATGTGACGGTGTTTCGAATGAGGTATTAATTCATGTTAATTTTTGTGCTTAATTAATTCATATGGTATCCTCAAACTTTAACCAAAGATCAGATTTATAGAGACAATGATGTTTCAATACTTTGTTGATGAAAGATTTTAAATCTATAGTTCACCAACTTCTGCTACTCACCCCGATACCAACACACACCACACCTAATTTTTTTCCATCACTTATTATCCCCTCCTCCCTCATCAAGCCCACTTCCCCACCTTTGTGATGCACCATGGTGCACCACTTATGACCATAAATCCCCAAATCATCCACCCCACCCCCTTTCTATAGAGGCCCCTGTCCAGCTCCCCCCCACCATTGAACCCCCTACATATCGACCATCCCCCGCCATGGATTCCCCCTATAGGTTGCTTGTCATCAAGCCCCATGGATACCGAACCTCCCCTAGCTACTGACCCCCCAAAACACATGATATAAAACTCCTCATTTGGTTACCCTACTCCCTACCCCGATTCCTCTTCTATGTATCAATCCCTACCTTTAGGATCTTAACCCCACTCCCCCTCAACACCCCTTACTCCCCATAATGACCATGACCCCTAATTTGTTGTCTATGGTACACCACCTCTATCCATTAATCCCCCCACCATCCATACCATACCTTATTACCCCCTTCTCCCTCATCAAGCCCACCTCCCCCACCTCCACACTACACAATGGTTCACCACCTCTAGCCATCAATCCTCCCATCATCCACCCCCACCCACTTTCCATCGAGGCCCCCGTCCAGCTCCCCCCACGATTGAGCCCCCTACATGTCGACCCTCCCCCATTGTGGATTCCCCATATAGGATGCCTATCATCAAGCCCCCTGGATGATGAACCTCCCCTAGCTACCGACACCCCAAAACACACAATATGAAACTCCTCATTTGGTTCCCCTACTCCCTACCCTGATTCCCCTTCTATGTATCGACCCCAACCCCTCTACTCTTAACCCCACTCCCCCTAAACATCCCTTTCTCCCCATAATAACCATGAACCCTAATATGTTGTCCATGTATGATTTTCATTACTTTAATTGGATATTTTTTTTGAAATAGAGTTTTTTGGGTAATTGGGAAGTTAGGGATTTATGGTAGGAAATTTAGGAAAATAGAGTTTTGAATGAAATCAAATCACGAAGTACTTTTATCATTGATTTTTTTAAATACTCATTACTTTGTTTTTATAATGTTTTATGACTTTGAAGAAATGTTTAATTCATTTTCTATGGTTGATAAAATGTTACATGTCTAAATATTATGTATAAATAACTTTTTTATGGATTTGGAGAACTATTCTTTATTAGTAAAATCATTTTTTAGATATTTCAAATCTAAATATTTTATGAAAATAAATGTTATGTTAGAATGAATATATTTCACCAATTTATAAATTTCATGGAACTAAAAAATTAAAATTTTATAGTTGTTATATTAATGAATTTTATCTATTGAACTTGTTATCTATTATAAGAAGTCTGTTATTTTATAACGATAAATGTTTCATTCTTACACTAACACATTTTTTTTTCTATAATAGAGATATGAAATATTCTATTCACTAAAAATATGTTTGATAAAATTATTCTTTCACATAAAATGTTTTCAATCATAAAGTTTGTAAATATATTGTAAAATTAACCATATTTTTATAAACATAATTTTATGAAATATATATTTTTTAATTATGAACTCACATATCATGGTTATATTTAGGAAAATTTTTATGCATGATAAATTTTGTTATTATACATGTATTAATTTATAATATTTGTATAGATATAATTTTTTTACTTTATTTTTTTAATTATGAACTCCCATATCATAGGCATAATTATTTTTTTTATAAAATAATATAATTTTTAATTTTATATGATTTTTAAATCATATTTGGATATATATAATTTTATGATAATTTTATTGTTAAAACTTTTTATAAAACACATGTTTTAATTTTTTTTGATTTTAATAGATTAGAAATTATTTATAAGTTATTTGGTTTCTAAACAAAATAATGGTTTATAAAGGTTTAATACTTTATCATTGTTCTTTTTATTTGAATTACATAATACATTAATGTGTTTTAAAATTTGTTATATCTAGTTATTAATATATTTAAAATATACAGCATGTTGTTTTCACATTAATATGTTTGGTTGCGCCCAAATTTACCCTACAGGTATGCGGTCGTTGTAGTACAAGTATGGGTCAAATCCACAGGGACCGAAGAAGTAACCGAGAGACACTCTGGCTTTGAAGTAGCCAACTTTGGGTTCAATTTTTGGATGCTTTAAATAAAACTAAGAAACCTACATGAATTCAATTTAATGAAAATGGGTTGATCTAGGATTATGCTCGGGGTGGATTGAATGAATTTTACTTCTTTAAACAATTTTGGTTTTATTAATTCTTGATGAATCCATTCTTCAAAAATAACACTACCTTCATCATTTTCTGGTTTGGTGCTTACTAAACACAATTACTAATCCCCTATACACTTAGAGAACCAAATTCATGATCTCTTCGAGGTATATGGTCATTTAGTAATTGAATTTATTTTGCTCAAACACAGTAAAGATGAAGAGTAGAAATAACTGAAGAATGGATGTCTTAAATTAATTATCCAATTAACAACAATTCGTTCATAAAATAACATTCAATCCAGACTTTTCATCCTCCTAAGATCAACCCATTAAGGTTTTAGCCCTCCATTGATGGTATACTCTCAATGGTGGGCGGAAGATGGCTAACAAGAATTGGATTGAAGAAATTAAAACCGCGGAAATAACGAGCACTCCTCCGTGTGTGTGAATGAAATTCACACCTATGTGTGAACTAATTCACAACAACACAGAGATATCACTGTGATTTGTGATTATAAAGTTTTAATAAATGAAATGGAAAATATATAGGAGAAAGAAGTTGATTAAGAACATAAATATACAAAAAGAAACTTACATGGAAATGGAAAACATTACAAGGAAATTTGGAAGCAAAACATTACAATGAAACAAAGCATCCAAGATGATAAGAAAAATTTCCAAACCCATTCCCTTCACCACTATCTCCTTATATAGGAATATTAGGAGCCTTAGGTACATATCCCAACAATTAATTCACCCCCCAACAATTAATAGAGTCAAATGGAGGGTGAATAATCAAAAGGAAATTGATGTTTCGAATTTGACCCGGAAAACTGTCCAGATTCTTACACCACATTGACGTGTGAATTCTAAATTTAAGAAGGCCGAATCCGGAGGGGATGTAGAAGATAAATATCTTCATCAATATGTCCTCTATGAGCTTTAAAAATTTCAGGAAATTTCGCTCATCCGTTTGGAAGTTATAGTCGAAATGGTGGGACGGCTTTTTGAGCATTAATGTCATGTCCACCATTTAAATCTCAACTTCAGATCCATTTATCATCATGATAACATCAGAATTAGCTCCATCAAAAGTTGAATAAAATAATCCTCATATTTTTATCTTTATACTTTATAAATTTGAGATTCATTGGGCTTGGTTTTTGGGCCCCACATTTGTTTGATGGGCCTTAGGCCCATTATGCTTTTTCCAGCATGTTTCTGCCTTCAGGCGCAAAATTCTCCATCTTCCTTTGGGATTCATCCATCTGACCTAAAAGATAAAATGTTCCAAACAAAGTTATAAATCATATACCAAAATTTCAAATTAAAATGATGAATATTGTAATTTCCACAAGCAAATTATTGAGTTGGCCCAAATTGACATTTTAAGCATGAATTGCACAATGATGGGAAATGAAGTTCAATTTCTTAATTGGACTAAAATTGATGTTTATGAACTTTTAAACACATTAATATTAAGAAATTAACAATGAATATTAGCCACTTTCAGTGACTAATCACACCCCCCAACTTGAGTTTTGCTAGTCCCGAGCAAAATAAATTACAAATATGAAATTGAAATCCCCTTTTCCAAAAACATTTTAATACACATTGCTCACCCAAAAGACCTCATACCAAAAAAATTATGGAACCCATCAAAATCATTTAAAACAAGCTAGGTCCATAAGCATATCCCAATCCCAATCCCATTCCTTTGTTCAAATTCATTGCCACATTTCATCCAATTCCAATTAAGCATGATAAAGTGTTGTGCATCATAAAAGATATGGGGCCCATTTTATTGTTCAAGGGGAAAAAATGGAAGCGCTAGGTGGGAATCACATTAAACCTTAAGATGAGTATCCCTTTTTTTTATTTTATTTTATTTTATTTTTTTAACCACAATAGATATGAAAAGACTAACTCTGGGCAAGACAACTATGGAGTCACGATCCCCAAGTGCCAGACGCCACACATATTGTCAATTTCATGCTCTACAATAGAGATATAAAGCCTAACTCTGGGCAAGACAACTATGGAGTCACGATCCCCAAGTGCCGGACGCCACGCATTTGGAAAAAACATTGCTCTATGTGGTCATTTTTTTTTGTTTTGGATACTCAAATTAAACTAAAAGTGACCCCAGAACCCTATGCTATAATGAAAGGGACCCAAGAACTCAAATTTACACCCACTATCCAGTAGACGTGCATTGTGGCATTTTTATTAAGAGGATGAAAATGTAAACTTTGAAAAATCACATCGGACAACTGCACTTTCCAAAAGCTATGCTCATGAACTTAAACTTGCATTAAAATCAGAATCAAGACATGCAAAATTTATTTGATATCCAATTTCAGAGTTTTCAATGTGTGTTATCATGTTCAAGGTTAATAGAATTTTTCTTTTCATGCATGTTCTTATTCAAAAAAAAAATCATTTTTTATTTCATGTACCCCCAACATAGAATAACACTGTCCCCAGTGTTTAAAGAAAAGAAAAGTTAGAAGGGGGTATGAGAGGAGTTCAATGAAGAAATTTAAAATGAAAATCATGGAATGAAGTCACCTGGTGGTTGATGATGATAGCGCATTCCAATGTCTCCCTTCAATCCTGGGTTCGAGTCTTAGCAGCTTTGATGGTGGTGAATGGATTTTTCTTATGGCTTACGACATGTCCGTTTATTTTTTTAAACCTATAAAAACATAAAAATAAAACAAAACAAAATAACCTGATGATACATTGTCTTCTTTATATTTCTGGGTAAGGTATTACTCAGAGATCACACCACGTGACACGGATGAATATGGAACTCCCCTTTCATACCCATCCTTACTCATAAAAGAAGAACAGGTCAACAGTTTATGGTAATTTATTATATGAAAAAAATGATTCAAAATGATTAGAAACATGAAAACCATGGGTTGCCTCCCATGCAGCACTTTTGTTTAACGTCGTTAGCTCGACTTGAACCCCCCAACTTATCCAATTCCAACTTTCAAAATTTTAATTAACCCATCTTTCTTCACTTCAACAAGATTGAGATTGATTGTTTTTTTGAAATTTTTTTCGTATGAAATCCTATTTTCTACAATGATTGGTAAAATCCAAGGAATTTCTAAAATGGTTGATCGATTTGTTTCTATAGTCTTTCCTAAGACACCAAGGATCATTCCTACATTATTGATTTCATGATATGGATGAATGAAAACTGAAATTTCTTGTTTATCACCTATGATGGGATGCCTCGGTGGGGAAGTAAGGACATTGATTTTGAGTTCAGGTTGGATAGGACATTTAAACACAGATAAGGAATTAGAATCAAAATCAATTTCATTTTCAGCATTTCCCAACACAATTGGTTCCATTTGAATTGAAGATTCAACCCCAAAGTGTTCTAGATGAGTTTCATGAATGGGTATGGATTTGATGTTTGTGATTTCTCCTAATGGTTCAATGATTGGTGTTTCTGAAAAATTATCATTGGAGAAATATTCCGGGCATTCAATCCATGAAGAAAAATTTCCCTCTTGTGAATTCATGAAATCAATTTCATCCTGATTTAAACACTCATTAACAATTCTTTGATCTTGTTCAGTTATCCCATATCCAAAGGTTAGTTATTTTTTCAATTCATGAGAGGGTTTTGGGATAAAAGATTCATCTATCAATGATGGGGAAAGAACATCTTGAGTGGGAACAGATTCCTCAAAAGTCTTAAAGCTTTGTAATTCTAATCTGAAAGATGAAACTTCTGAATTCATTTTATCCATTTGTTCACACAATTGTTCAAGAATTTTTTCAGGATTAGGGTTGATATATGTTTGTACATCATGGAATTTATCATTATTTATCTTTTCAATCATTCTTGATAGGTATGGAAATTGATCTTGTAAACATTCAGCATCCCATTGATTGTACATCTCATCTGGTGTGGTGTATTCAATTAAGGATTGGTCAATGAAATTTTCTATGTGAGGTGATTCAAAATATTGATTTTCCAGATGATTATATCCTTGGTATATTAATGGGTATTGTTGAAGATAATCCATTAGATTTGATTGAAAGTTGTCTTTGGGATTCATTGGACACGCAGAAATAGAAAGGGGAATAGAGAAGAGAAATTAGGGTGAGAATAGAGAATTTGGGGTGAGAAAAGAAGATGAGTGTCTAAGGTACTTACTTGGGTCCCCGGAAACGGCGCCAAAATTTGGTTGCGCCCAAATTTACCCTACAGGTATGCGGTCGTTGTAGTACAAGTAGGGGTCGAATCCACAGGGACCGAAGAAGTAACCGAGAGACACTCTGGCTTTGAAGTAGCCAACTTTGGGTTCAATTTTTGGATGGTTTAAATAACAGTAATAAACCTACGTGAATTCAATTTAATGAAAATGGGTTGATCTAGGATTATGCTCGGGGTGGATTGAATGAATTTTACTTCTTTAAACAATTTTGGTTTTATTAATTCTTGATGAATCCATTCTTCAAAAATAACACTACCTTCATCATTTTCTGGTTTGGTGCTTACTAAACAAAATTACTAATCCCCTATACACTTAGATAACCAAATTCATGATCTCTCCGAGGTATATGGTCATTTAGTAATTGAATTTATTTTGCTCTAACACAGTAAAGATGAAGAGTAGAAATAACTGAAGAATGGGTGTCTTAAATTAATTATCCAATTAACAACAATTCGTTCATAAAATAACATTCAATCCAGCCTTTGCATCCTCCTAAGATCAACCCATTAAGGGTTTATCCCTCCATTGATGGTATACTCTCAATGGTGGGCGGAATATGGCTAACAAGAATTGGATTGAAGAAATTAAAACCGCGGAAATAACGAGCACTCCTCCGTGTGTGTGAATGAAATTCACACCTATGTGTGAACTAATTCACAACAACACAGAGATATCACTGTGCTTTGTGATTATAAAGTTTTAATAAATTAAATGGAAAATATATAGGAGAAAGAAGTTGATTAAGAACATAAATATACAAAAAAGAAACTTACATGGAAATGGAAAACATTACAAGGAAATTTGGAAGCAAAACATTACAATGAAACAAAGCATCCAAGATGATAAGAAAAATTTCCACACCCATTCCCTTCACCACTAGCTCCTTATATAGGCATATTAGGAGCCTTAGGTACATACCCCAACAATTAATTCACCCCCCAACAATTAATAGAGTCAAATGGAGGGTGAATAATCAAAAGGAAATTGATGTTTCGAATTTGACCCGGAAAACTGTCCAGATTCTTCCACCACATTGAAGTGTGAATTAGAAATTGAAGAAGGCCGAATCCGGAAAGGATGTATAAGAAAAATACCTTCATCCATCTGTCCTATATGAGCTGTAAAAATTTCAGGAAATTTCGCTCAGCCGTTTGGAAGTTATAGTCGAAATGGTGGGACGGCTTTTTGAGCATTAATGTCATGTCCACCATTTAAATCTCAACTTCAGATCCATTTATCATCATGATAACATCAGAATTAGCTCCGACAACAGTTGAATAAAATAATCATCATATTTTTATATTTCTACTTTATAAATTTTAGCTTCATTGGGCATGGTTTTTGGGCCCCACATTTGTTTGATGGGCCTTAGGCCCATTATGATTTTTCCAGCATGTTTCTGCCTTCAGGCGCAAAATTCTCCATCTTCCTTTGGGATTCATCCATCGGACCTAAAAGATAAAATGTTCCAAACAAAGTGATAAATCATATCCCAAAATTTCAAATTAAAATGATGAATATTGTAATTTCCACAAGAAAATTATTGAGTGGGCCCAAATTGACATTTTAAGCATGAATTGCACAATGATGGGAAATGAAGTTCAATTTCTAAATTGGACTAAAATTGATGTTTATGAACTTTTAAACACATTAATATTAAGAACTTAACAATGAATATTAGCCACTTTCAGCGACTAATCAATGTTCATTATATGTATGTAGTAATTTTCTAGTTTTTGTTAAAATATTGTTTATATATTTAAATTATTCATTTTATATTAAATACAGATGTAGATAAGAGGTGGATTGATATGATAGATATGTTTTTTTCTAAATATTTTGAAAGGATTAATAAATTTATTGATTTCATCATCATATTTCAAAGTATTTTGATTAATAGTCCATTTAGAAAATGTGAAAATAGATATCTATGCAAATAAGATACCACTAATGAACATATATTTCTAAACGGGTTTTTGAAAAACTATAAGAAATGGACACATCATGGGGAATAATCTATTCCTTATCACCAATTAGAAAGTATTCATATGGATGTTGACTCGATAATAGTTTATCTGATGAATATAATTCTCAGTGATATGATGTGTCAGTTTCAACCTGAAGAAAATGATATTATAAATAATGACATTGGAGGGAGTAATCCCTATTCTTCTGTATATGGAGAATCATTGAAATTATTTTAAATTTATAATGATTCATGTATTGAATTATATTATATATACACTAAATTTAGTAAAATTCCATTCATCATTGAATTATTAGACCTTAAGACCTCAAATCAGTTAAAAAAAACCTCATTTGAAATGTTGTTTATATTGTTAAAGAAGGTATCCCTACTAGAGCAAAGATTACAGATTCATGCTATCAAGCTCACAAGATAATCAATGACCTTGGTTTCATATAAGAGACCATTAATGCATGCCACAATAACTATATATTATTCATAAAAGAGAATGCACAACTCAATACTTGTTCTATTTTCTACTTATCTTGGTGGAAGGGCAATGAGATTAATCAAGGTAGTCAGATTCTTCCCAGAAGTGTCTTGAATCATGGGAAACATGTTGCTACTAAGAAGATGAGTAATTTCCCATTGAAACCAAGATTGAATATATTCTTCATGTTAGCTAAAATTTATAAAATGATGACTTGAAATTTAGATGGAAACAAAGTGATTGATAAATTAACTCACCCAATAGATTTTTTTTTGGCATGGAAGGAGTTTGATAAAAGACACCTAGACTTTTCCAAGGATGGTTGTAATGTCTGAATGGGTTTGACAGAAGATGGTTTTAACCCATTCAGGTCCATGGTTGGTGCTGCATAGTATGTGGCCAGTGGTGTTGGTTACATACAACCTTCCCCCATGTTTATGTATGAAGCAACCATTTTTTTTACTTTTGACTCTTGTTTATGGACCAATAGGATCTAGAAATAAAATCAATGCTTATATGAAAACATTGATTGATGAGATATAATAATTTTGGATGATGGTGTAATGAATTTTGACTTAGAAACTAATGAAATGTTTAGACTTTAGGACTCTTTTTTATGGACAATTAATGACTTCCCAACATATGAAAACTTATCAAGATGGAGTACAAAAGGATAGTTCACTTTCTCTTATTATAATTAAATTAAGAAATATATATGGTTTAAGCATTGTAAAAAGTGGGAATTCCTTGGTCACTATAATGACCCATATCATTAGTTTTATTTTTTAATTTAAGAGATTTATTAAAAGACAAAATATATGATTATGAAAAAACTTTTCAAATAATTTTGATTTTTTTGAACTAATAAAAAGTAATCATTATCTAAAATTTTGTTGGGTAGTTAAAAATAATAATAATAATTGTATTATTATTATTTATATTGAAGAAAAAAGTGAAAATATACACGTGCTATTAATAATTGTGTTATAATAGAAATATTGGTTGGGAGAATATTTATTATTGGTCAAAGTAATAATGATGATATTATTAATGCTGATAAATAAATGCAATTGTGTGATTAATAAACATTTATTAATCTAGTATTAGTATTTATTGAAAGTTATTGTTGAAATGTTTATGGTGGTAATAATAGAGTATATTTAATAATAATAAAATTTATTGTTATTGTTATTATTATTAAATTGGGAAAATAATATTTGTGTGTGATAAATTAAAATGTGTGAATATATATAGGTTATATATATATATATGTGTGTGTGTGTGTGTGTATGTGGGTGAATATATGTATATGCAGGTGTGTGTATATATATAATGTGTATATATATGGGTTATATATATATATATATCTATGTGTGTGTATGTGTATTTTCATGTGGTGTTTATATATAATGCGTATATATATATATGGATGATTTTTAAAATATATTTAATGATTGATTAAATATGTTTTAGAGACAGTTAAAAAAAAACACATGGAGTCTTTTGGGGAGGCGTATGGGTTTAATAGGATATAGAAAAGAAATAAATAAATTAAGTAATAAATATATAAATCAATTTAATGAAAAGAAAAGGGAAAAAATATTTTAAAGGGGGAATGGGGAGGCACCTACGAGCCATACTGTAGGAATTTCTCTCTCTCTGGCATCCCTCCCTCCCTCCCTCCCTCTCTCTTATATATATATTTTTTATTTTTATTATTATTCTGAACTTCTCTCTTTGATATCTTCTCTGATACAGAGTAAATTGATAAGCTGTCTATGCCATTGGGTTTATCCAGATGAGCAGACATTAAACCCTAAGTTTGTTTTTAAAGGCAATGAGGTATTTTATTTAGATAAAATTTAATCATTTTTTTACATTTTTTTAAATATCGACGATGGAAATAATTCTATGTCATGTTGAATTGATAAAGGTTCCAGGATTTAGATTTGAAATTGAATTCGAACATCAACCCTTGTCATCAATCATTGTTGTACCTAAGGCATGAATTCCTTAACTTTCATGCATGCATTATATGGGTTTTTGGCATTATTATTGGTGTGTGTGTAGCCCTAAAAATCCTATGTATGGTGCTTAATAAAATTAGGTGTGCATGTGTATATTTGACTTGTTCCTTTTTTTTGTATATAGATTATGATTATTATGATACTTTTTTGATTTTATGTGATGATTGAATTTTCATTTTCATTATGTATTGTATGTTCATTTCTTCTATATTCTATAGTTGAGCATGTAGGTCGAGCCCATTTGGAATATACTCTAAGAGGTATGTTAAAAACATTGGTTAGTATATATTTGTGATATTCTAGTTGGTGGGATATGCCACATGATTTTGGGATATTATTCAATAGGGATGTGTCAGACATTGGTTAACATGTACTTGGATTATCTATTGGAGGGATCTGTCACATATGATTTTGGACCTTTCCATTGAGGGGGATGTGCTAGACTTTGGTAGGTATGTACTTGGGATATACAAGATGGATGGATGTTTCATACATGATTTTGGGCTATTCTTTCGAAGAGGATGTGTCAGTTATATGACTGATTATTCTTCCAATATGGTGTTGAAGCGGGTAGATCTAGTCTATGAGGACCCGACATCTATTTTGTTCTTGTGTGATATATTGATGTTATATATGTACCGTGTTTATATTCATGAAATTAAATTTTATATTTTATACATTGATTTTAAGGGTTGTTGGTGGTGTTTTAATGAGTCTTGTACTCACACCCTACTTAGACATTTTAGTGCACTTGTAGATTTCATGCTTATGGGAAAAGGGAAAGGTCCCTATGGTGGATGATTGATTCGGTGGAGTAGGATGATGTGGATGTTTCTGGATGGTTTTTGAGTGTGATTTTTGGTGTTTCTTTTATTTAATAGCTTTACATGTACCATAAATCCTTGTTCAGTCTTGGTTATTTATCTAGCATACCATACCAATACTACAAAGCTTATGATTGCATTTTATTTTTACCATGATTATATATTGTTATACTTTGGTTATTTATTTCTACAATACACTCTAGCAGAGGGTATAGTCTCCCAATGGTTCCACTCGAGACCCCCACTACTAGTCGGAAACCAATGGTGTATAGGGAGGCACACCTAAGGTCATGTGGTATCCCAATTTAGACCTAATGATTTAGTTTAGGGTGTTGCAAAAATGGCATTAGAGGACCATGTCCACTTACTTGTTTTCCCTCTTTATCTTGATTTGGGATAGGGTATACATGAGTTAGGATGGTCGGGACTCGAACATAGTAACTATATCAGTGTCTGATAAACACTGTACAGTGAACCTCTGAGTTTCCATAAATTTGGGGAAATATGTTTGCTGTTTGATGTTACCATTGATTAAATTCACCTTGGGTGATTCACATGATGATAATATATTGGTTTTTGTGGTTTGGTGTGTGTTTATGCATCTTGTTAGGCATATAATATCACATTCTATATACCTTTATCATGAATTAGATAGATCCACAATAATTAAATGCCTATTGAAATTGTGACATGATCCCTAGTGCATTATTTATAGATTTATTTTGTTTGATTCTGTTTAATTCTATGCTTGAGTGTATATATGTGGCTATGACTAACAATAAAATGTTGGTAATAAGTAATTGAGCCTTGAATAGGCAGTGAATTTTTTGTGTGTTACTTTCCTTTTATGTCATTTATTTTTGATCTCTCTACATGTTCTATTTACTAAATTATTTATATAACTGAAGTTTATTTGGATTTAATAAATAATTTGGAGGGTTATGGGTGTAGTTTTTTCACGACTTTGTTTGGTTGTTTCGGTTTAATCTTTTTGGTGATGCTTTTAAATCTATTAAAAAAATAAATTTGTGACTTAAAACAAATTTTATTTGAGTTCTTTGAAAAGTTTCTTCAATTACCAAAAGATGTGTTTTTTGGAAAGCTTGGTTCATAAAATTAATCTTCAAAGACTCTTATGTGATGAGATAAAGGATTTTTGGTTTTTAATGGGTTTAAAATGGAAATGGTTTTGGAATTTAAAAATGGGATTAATAGTTTGAAACCATGGAAGATGTACCATGAACTGGTAAAATATTTTAAGTTTTTGATAAAAGTTATATCAAGATTACACAATTTGAAATAAAATTTTAATATTTATTTATTGTGGGAAATATTGTGTGATTTTAATTTTAAAATGGAAAATCCTATGGTGAAGAGTAGTGACTTCATGATCTAAAGTGCTTATCAAGGACAAGAATAATTATAGTAGGAAGATAAAAACATCCTCTTTCATTAGTTCTAATTTTCAGTTTAATAGATTTATTAAAAGGTAGAATACAGTCTGTGAATAAATTTATCAAATTATTTTTATTTGTTTAAACTGATAAAAATTAATCATTATCTGAAATTTTGTTTGGTAGTTAAAAATAATAATAATAATAATTTTTTATTATTTATTTTGAAGAAAAAAATGGAAATATACATGTGTAATTAATAATTTTTTATAGTGGGAATATTGGTTGAGTGAATATTTATTGGCAGGCAAAGTAATAATGGTGAAACTATTGCTTTTGCTAAATAAATTCAATTGTGTGATTGATAAATATTTATTAATATATTATTATCATTTAATTAAAGTTATTGTTGAAATATTTATGGTGTTAATAATGGAGGATATTTAATAATAATTTTTTTTTAATTATTATTATTATTATCAAATTGGGAAAATAATATTTGTGTGTGATAAATTAAAAATGTGTGTATATATACGGGTTAAATATATATATGTGTATATATATATGTGGGTGTGTAAATATATATGGGTTAAATATATATATATATATATATTTGTGGGTGTATATATGTATATGCGGGTTTGTATATATATAATGCTTATATATATGGGTTAAAATATAAGTTTTTTTGAAGTTAATGTGGCATTTTATTCAGGTATAATTTAATAATTTTTTCATTTTTTTAAATATCAAATATGGTAATAATTCTAAATTATGTCAAATCAGGAATGGTTCTACGATTCAATGGTGTAATTGAACTTGTAAGTCAACCCTTGTCATCAATCATCATTCTACCTAAGATATAAAGTCTTTAACTTTCATGCATGTATTATATAGGTTTTTGGTATAATTGTTAGCATGTGTGCGCAACCATGAGAAACCTATGTCTGATAATTGATCACATGAGTTTTGCATGTGTAGATTTTATTTGTGCCTATATTGCCTACATATGGATTATGCTAATTATAATGCTGTTTGATTTGATGTGATGATTGATCTGTCATTTGCATCTTCTATCATATGTGTTGTTCTTATATCTTCTACAACTGAGCATTTAGGTTGAGCTTATTTAGACTATCCTCTAAGAGGGATATGCTAGACATTAGTCAACATATACTTGGTATATTCCATTCGGCGGGATGTGTTGCATGATTTTGGGACATGCTTTAATAGGTATATGTCAGACATTGGTCGGTATGTACTTAGACTATCCATCGGTTGGATGTGTCACACATGATTTTGGACTATTCTATTAAGGACGATGTTCCATAGATTGGTTAACATGTACTTAGACTATCCAAGTTTGTGGGATGTGTTGTGCATGATTTTGGGTTATTCCATTGAGGAGGATGTGTTGGGTACATGAGTGATGATTTTTATAGCATGATGTCGAAGCAGGTAGAGCCAGTCTCCAAGGACCCAAAATCTATTTTGTACTTGTGTGATGTATTATTGTTATATCTTTACCCTATTCACCTTCACGACATGCACTTGTATATTTTATGCACTGATGTTAAGAGTCATTGGTTATGTCCTACTGAATTTTATACTCACACCCTACTCGTGAATTTCAGTTCACTTTTAGATTTCATGCTTAGGGGAGAAGGGAAAGGGCCCCGTGGTGGACGTTTGAGCATGTGGAGTAGGATAATGCAAACATTTCTAGATGGATTTTGAGTGGGACATCTAGTGTTGCTTTTATTTACTAGATTTACCTGTACCTTGGATCCTTGTTTAGTCTTGGTTATTTATCTAGTATACCATACTACTATTGCATGGATTATGTTTATATTTTTTCTTACTATGATTTTATATTGTTATACTTTGGTTATTTATTTCTACTAAAAACTTTAATGGAGCATATAGTCTCCCTATGGTTCCACTCGAGTCCCTCACAACTAGTTGACAACCTCTAGCATGTAGGGAGGCACACATGAGTTCATGTGGAATTTTGGTTTGGGCCTACTGGTTTGGGTCAAAGTATTACAATAGATACTTTCTTTTTCCGTTACATGGGTTTAGAAAATATAGTGCGTCATTTGATAGAAATAGAGAGCACAACCCAACACCACTAATAATGTTTGGGGTTAAAATTCTTGCAAAACATGACCAATAAAATATTCACACAATTTATGAATTTCAAGATTTACTAGCTCCTACATTTCCACCCATTACTACTACAAATAGACAATGTAGTCAAAATGTGTGTGATAATATATAGTGCACCATTTTAGGTGTCAAGGGAAAATCAATGTATAGTTCTAGAACTCGATGTGATTTTCACGAAATGGGACTGATAAAAAATTTAAAATTATGGTTGGGTGAGTGTAATAGGGAATACATGCCTATTGCATAGTAAATAATGAGTAAAAAAGAGAAAAAAATATTTCTATCAATTTTGGAGACCATTAAGGTTCCTGATGGATATTTATCTAATATTTCCAATAATTTAAATGTGATGAGCATTGAATTATAGGGGTTGAAAAGTCATGATAATAATATTATGCTTAAAAAGTTAATCCCAATTGAAATTTGTGATTATTTGACTACCCATGTTTTAAAGACACAGATTTAAGTTTCTAATTTTTCAAACACCTTTATTTAAGGAATCATCACATGATTGATTTGAAGAAGTTGTAAGATAATATTTTTCTTACACTATGTCACCTAGATAAATTATTCCCACCATCTTTTTTTGATGTCATGGTCCAGTTGACCACACATTTAACCAGTGAAGTCAATACTATTGGTCTCATGAAATTTAGGTGGATGTATCCAATAGAGTGATACTTAAATACATTGAAATGATATGTGCACAACAAATCACACCTAAAATATTCAATTTCCAAGGGGTATTTGATGGATGAGTGCACCAATTTATATGCCACATATATTTTTGTGGTTGAAATAGAGTTATATAAGACCTCTTGGATAAATTAAGGTCTAATTAGAGAAGGTATAAAATTTGATATGCACAACGATGAGTGGGTTTAAACTCATTGATACTTTTTTTTCAACACTCCATCAGTTATTCCATTGATACAGTAAGTTTCATAGTTGATCTATTATACCTTTTGTTTCTATATTTAATTTATTACTTACCTTATATTGTGTTGAAATTTAGGACACATATTTTTAATTTAAAATGGGAAAGACCTTGCACAAATAATCATCAGGTCAAAAAACTTCATTTAAAAAAATTTCATGAGCGGTTCAAGACTCACATACATATAAATAATTGATTTAATTTTTTTATAATGCAACTAAGGTGTATTTTCACAACCCTCTATCCAATGATTTATATAAAATTTATAGATTCAAAAGATTTTTAAATTAAGTTATCATACTGTGAGAGAAGAAATCAACCAACTAGCCGATGGCCCGTTTATTACATCTCACTGCTACAAATATTTAGATGCTAATAGATTATGATTCTGTATTATTGATGTTGACATGAATCGAGAAATGCATAAAAATGGTGTTAGTTTTTCATCTATTGATGTAGGTTATTATTATAGATTATTTAGGTATATTATTGAGGTTATTTATGGTCATGGATTAAAGAATATATTGTTGAGGTGTGATTGAGTTGATTCGGTTTATGAAACAAAGTTTACCATTTCCTATTTATATTGGTAAATTTTAAAAACATGCTATATAAATATGAACGACTAAGAAATGATCCCTTTATAATATCATTTCAAGCAGAGTATGTTTACTTTTCCAGCACTATATCTAATTGGAAAGTTGTAATGAAAATGTCAAGAAGAGGGTTTTTTATTATTGACAGAGTAAAACCAGATGTTTTCTTATTTCTTGATCAAACACTTGACCAAACCACTATATCCATACAAAAATAAGATATACAATGGGTTAGAGAGATAATTGAAGGAGATACGATAAAATTTCATTATCAGTGAAAGATTTACAATATTTTTTTTTCAGTTCACATTTTTAAAAATATTTATAAATTATATGTATAAAATTTTCTTGAATTAACTATAATTTTTTTAAAATATAGGTATTTCATAGGATGTCCAGAGTGGTTTATCTGATGTTGTTGGTATGCATGTTTTCATTTTTTTTAAAAATAATTTATTAAAAATTTTGTGTAAGTATATTCCTCTATATATTTCTAAATTTTAATTAAAAATTCAATTATTTCTAACTATATTATGAATTTATGTTTAGTAGGATCTGGTGTGTCTTCTTGAAGAAGCAGGGGTCTTGGTAGAGGGTTTTGATCCTGTAACTATAGATCCAAGTTGGATGTGTTATTTAATGAAACCTTTCATCCATTTAAAGAGGATGTGGGTATATTGATTCGTTAGTTGGGACATATGATAATAGACCCACACAGATTCACTTTAAAGACTCATGACTAGAATTCATTCCCCCGGTGTAAGATCCAGGTTTTCCATTATGTTAAGGATACTTTTTAAATCTTGTTAAACCTCTTATTTTACCATAATGGAAGTACCAAGGGGATAGAGGAGGTTTTGAGCGTTTCTGGGAAGGTTTTAGGGCACAGATTCATGGTTTTTAAAGAGGAAAAATAAGGTGCATGGTTAGCACACAGTTTTGGTAACCGTGAACCTCAATCATGTGGATCAGGGAGGGAGAATAATGGTTTGGTAAACTGTGTGAATGGTTATAAGAAAACATAAAAATTCTATAATTTATTACAGGTCTAATTTTCATGGTTTTTCTAATAGCATGCATAAATTGTGAAAGGTATGGTATTCCTAAATAGTAGGTACACACATTTTCACATGGTTTGTTAAACCATGTGACCAAACCATGAAACCCTTTAAAAATATGAAAATTACCAATTTTCACTCCTTACCCTTAAATCTAAAATGCAATCTTCTCCTTCCTCATTTTGTGCACATCATCCATGGGAATCTCTCCCTCTTCCACTCTACTTGGTTTTGGTAATTATCTCTCATCCAAACTCTAATTTGATATCTGTTCATCAAGTTGGATCACCCTAAGCAATTCTGACATTCCTTTACCTTAATTAGTTTTGTTCTCCTTCTTTGATTTTATCTCCTTGTGAGATAATATACCCTATTTTATGTATTTTGAATAGTTTTCCATTTTTAATCATTCCATCCCAAATCTAATGCTGATATTGGACAAGGATTCTTATAGAGGGATAAGGTATGTGGTATATTACTTTTACCCATAAGTCTCATTGTTTATAGATTGTGTTGTTTTTCCACACACTATACCCTCTGTTCATTTCCCCTAAATTTTTTAACTCCTTTAATAAATCACTTAGACCATGTATTGATGTTCTATGAGACCCTTGACACTTTTGGTGATTGAAAACCTCTACTTAAACTACCCCTTAATATGCATCCAATTAAATGTCCTTAACGACATTTCACTTTTTTCAACCAAAACACCCCTAAGGTGTGTTTGGTTTGACACTTATAAATGGAATGATTTTAGTGACTTAATTAAATTTATAAATGGAATGGATAATTCACTTAGACATTTGATCTCTTATTACATTATTCTAGATTATTGTTATAGACCTAGATCACTTTTAAAGGTGTGCCCTACATTGAGTAAGACATGGATTCTTGGTTTATAAATCCTTGGGATAACTCATAGGATGAAAACCAATTAATTTATGTGACTACCAAGTGAAAAACCACACTTGGACTCAGTAAATGTATTAGATTCATGAATGAATTGGATAAAAACTACTGATTCACTTTCAAAATTTGAAAAATTTGGATTCCTGAGATGAGTTACTAGGATTTATCTTGATGTCCTCAGTCACACACTACCTTGGATGATCTCATTAGACTCTAATATAATCTATCCCATGATTACCTTTAACTTTTCCTTGAGCTCGGTTATAAACTTTTAGGGTGGAATGCCAGGGGTTCACCCCCATGGATTACACTGATACCCCATAGTAAACATCTCAGTTGATCATTGTGAGGGGGATAAAATTTCTAAATTCATAGATTCTATGGGCCTCTTGTGGACCCATTTTGATTCTTATACTTGTATGACTTGGATATGTTCCTTAGGTCATTTTCTGAATAATGGTTATATGCTCAGAGAAATCCATATTAGGCTGAATTAAGTAGGGACTATCAAGTATCCCATGAGGAGTCTGATATCGACATGGTTTATATTTATTTTTTTCTTTACATTTATTTTACCCACACACAATTTGAATTTATATTCAAAAACCAGATTTTCATTAAACACAACTAGCTGTGGCCTATTGAATTTAAATCACACCCTGTTCAGGCCACCATTTAGTGCCCAAGAAGATTTTATAGATTCAATTAAGGATAAAGGGAAGATACCAACTATGTAAACTTGATCTATTTTGGTGTTGGTAGTAGAGGATTGAGTTAGTGCTTTAGATTCTCATAGAGATAGTTATTTTTGGTATTTTTGTTTTCTTTTTGTATATAATGATACTGTTGTATTCCTATTTACACGCCTTCTTATTACACATTTTTTATAGCCATGGAATTGTCCTTATGTAATGTTGTTACTAATTTTATTATTATTTATTATTGGGATGGTTTATTTTCTCTACTTTATTATCTTTTCCCTACCTTATATCATTTACACTATGTTCTTTTATTGTATTCCACTGATTTACTATTTACTATTATCACCGTGCTATACTCTAATAAAGGGGGGTGAGTTATAAACTCCCCACCATACCACCATAAACTCTTTATACTAGTCAAAAACCTCTATTATACATGGAGGTGCACTTGAGGCCATGTAGCCAACCAGATCGATCACGTGTTTATGAATTGGGACCGAGACGTCACAAAGTGGTATCATAGGTATTTATTTTACTTTTTATTACTATTGGGGTCAGTATACAGGATACTAGGAAGTATTTTAACTTGGTAATAAGCTATACTTTATAGTAGCTAACCCACATGTGGTAAAAAGCCAAGTTTCTAGGGATGAGGATTGTTATTATGGGTTTATCCTATTATAGTTGTACTATTTTCACCATTGGGTAATAAACAAGCTTTATGAAATTATGTGTTATGGATTTCTACCCTTGGGATTATATGAGAAGGTAACATTAGATCATGAATCATAATAGAAACATAGGGATTTATATTTCATGCATATTCCAAGCCATGCAATTCTATTATTCATATTGCCTATTGCCTATTGTATGTGCATTGATTTATATTATTGTAATTTGTAACATTTCTTACAGGTAAAGCTAAAAAAATTGGTTACATAAAGATTATAAATCAAACAAAATGGTGTTTTTCTGCATATCTATATGACGGAAAATTATCTAACCAGTTTTTACATGTTTAAAACTATATAAACTTGGTTACATAGCTGAAAATTTAGTTGGTTGTAGTTAAATGGACTTCCAAATTAAAATTTATGTTTTTATGACTATATAAATTGGGAATGAAAATCTTTATAATTGAACCAATGTATGTGGACTTGTTATATTCTAAGACTGAATGTAAAAGGATGGTTATAGTTAAATTGAATGTTAGTTGTGACTTAAAAAGTTTATGACTTTATAAATTGGGAATGGAAAATCTATATAATTGAACCATTATATACACACCTACTAAATTAATTTCTAATGTTAAAAAAACGGTTTCCATTAAATGGGGATTCCAATTTCAACTTAAATTTCGTTTTCCTATATAACTTATAATTATCACCCCATATAATAGAACCCTTAAGATTAAAGCTTAAATCTCACCGTTTGAATTGACATTAGAATTGGGTAGTGGAGTTAGTGTATCTCTTGTAGTAAGGCCATGTACCTTTCTTGTTTTACTATCTATAATATATTATGTATTGTATTATGTTTTGAGCCATGTTCTTAGAATTGTGGATATATTCCTTCATGATGGTCTTGGGTCGAACTCCAGGAGGGTGGCAATAACCATGCTTCTAAAGTGGTAGGACTTGAACCACTAGTAGTGACACCTATGGAACCTCCCATAATACTACTTATTATTTATAGAATATGAATTTATGAATAACTTTGATAAGGTTTTCTACATCTAGAGCATTCCATGAAGGGAGCTCTATGACCAACACTAATTATGCCAGAGTTGATCAGGGAGTTCCAACAGCGGAACCCACCAAAAATTTTGGGGAAATGTGGTCCTCAGGCTATAGAGTTTCTTAGAGTATATTCTTATGATCTTTTAGAATTTAGAGAAAAATACATAAATGGTGGTGAATCTTTCATATTATATGCGCTGTGGATCTTCCAATAAATGGTAGGACATTTTTACACAAGCATATCATCATCGAGGAATGGTATGGAGAGACTTAGATGATACTTTTTATAACTACTTCTTCCCAGAAATGCTAATAGATGATCAATAAAGGGAGTTCATGTATCTGGAATAAGTAAATATGTTTTTCATGGACTACTAAGCTCACTTCATGAAGCTCCAACACCTTTTCACCACTTTTACCAATGATGATCTTTCAAGGGCGAGGAATTTTGAGGATGTGATTAGGTATGCCATCTGGTCTCAGTTGAACATCTTCTAATTAACTACCATCTCTAAGATATTAAAATGGTCCCTTATCTCTAATTATAATATGAGGGAATATGATGGTATGGGTCATGGTAGTTCAACACTTAGATAGGGAAGTGGTTTGTATAGTGGTAGGAATCACCACTTTGAGACTTATTAGAAAGGATAAGGAAATTATACTATACACACATGTAGTTATATGGTATTCCATCAGTGTGGAAGGCCAGGTAACATGAAACATCAATGTAAAAGTGACCCAGTAGAGTGTTGAGAATATGATATAATGGGTCATCTCTAGATATTTTGTAAGACCATTCCACCAGTTCCCAGTGTAAAAGGATCTACACTTACTCCAAATTCTATAATGGGATCTATGGCACCATGCTAGGTAGAAATCTAGAGTACCATAGGATATTTAGTCCAAGGAAGTGATCAAGGTCAAGGAAGTTACATACAAGTTGTGCAGTACTAGCAGAGCAGACCTACTCAAGGAGGCTAGGTTGTAACTCAGGGTTGTGGATCTTTCCAGATATATACAGTGTATCCTACACCTGAGGAGTAGAGTGCCATACCATCTATAGTATGAGGTATTATTTTAGTGGCCTCAACTTTAGTATCTATTTTTTGATACAAGTGATTCAAACTCATTCATATATATGTATTTAATGAGTAGTCTTGGTCTTGAGATTGAATACTTTTATGGGTTGATGTATCTTGACACACCATCGAGAATACAGTCATAGAGTGTTTACCGATGTAAGGAGTTTCCTCTTGATATATTCAGCTAGCATTTCTTTTGGAACCTTTTCATCCTAAAGATGGTATACTTTGATATAATTCTTAGGATAGACTGGTTAGTACCTCTTTGAGTCCATATTAATTGTTATCATTAGAGGGTATCTTTATCATCACCTCACAGTAGTAGCTATGCTTACAAGGGTGAATGTGATGTATAAGAAAATTGAGTGAGACCTGAGAATCATGGTTTTAGGAGGAATATTAACCCAGATTACTATCCTTTATCTTAATTACCAGAGAGTATGAAATTCCATTTTTTCTCTATTGGTGGACTAATTCATATATATCTTCCTTGATGAATTTTTTGGGATACCTCCTGAGAGGGAGAGATAGGTAGAGTTCACTATCAAAATTGTTCCCAGAGAAGAACCAGTATTTATTACTATATAAAGGATGACTACCACTAACCTTCAAGAACTCAAGAGGCAGTTAAAGGACTTGGAATCCAAAGGGTTTATATGATCCAATACTTCTCCTTGGCGTTCACTAGTACATTTTTCCAAGAAGGTGGATGGAACCTTGAGGCTATGCATGGATTACTGGTGGATGGATCAACTCATAATTAAGAACCAATACCAAATTACTCCTATAGATGATCTATTTGACCATCTATGAGGATACATGGTATTTTAAAAGATTGATTTAAGATTCTACTATCATTAGATGAGATTTAGACCCTCAAATATTCCATATACAACCTTTTTAAGTAGGTATGAATTTTAAAAATATCTAGTTATTCCATTTGGTCAAATCAATGCACCTGATATATTCATGGATTTGATGAATTAGGTTTTCCACCCATACTTAGATGACTTTTTAGTCATCTTTATGGATGATATCTTAGCGTACTCTCATACTAGTCATGATAATTCCAAACACATTGACATCATACAGGGTACACTAAGAGATAACATTCTATATGAAAATGTTGCAAAATTCTATTTTTGGATAAAAAATGTTCACTTATTAGGTAAAATTATATTAGAATCATGGGTGTCTATGGATCTAGAGAAAGTGAGACCTGTTGTTTCTTGGGAGTAAAATAATATTTTTTTTACATTTGAAGCTTCTTAGGACTATCCAGTTACTATTGGTGATTTATCTAGAACTTTTTATGTCTCACAAAACCTCTTACGAGATTAACTAAGAAGGTTGTAAATTTTACATGGTCAGAAGCTTATGAGAAGGCCTTTTAGGAGTTAAAGGAAGGTTAACCCCAAAATCGATCCTGATTTTACTTAAGCCTAGAAGAGGCTACATGGTTTATTATGATGCTTTAGGCATTGGGACGAGAGCTATATTGATGCAATAGGAATGAGTTATTGCATACAATTCTCATAACTTGAGTCCTCATGAGTATAATTACCCAACACATGACCTTGAGTTCACAAATATTATTCGTGCCTTGCATTCATAGAGTTATTATTTGCTGGGAGAAAGGTTCTTGGTATAAATGAACCATATATGACTCAAATACATATTATATTAGTGTGACTTGAACCTCTAGTATTAGAGATGGGTTGAATATATTCAGTCCTTATAATTTGAACTCGCTTACATGCTAGGTAAAGGAAATGCAGTTTTCAATGATTTGAGTCAAAAGACTCAGACTCAAGCTGTTCAGGAAGCTAGTAGTGAATGGAAGTTGATGAAACTTATTTATAAAAATCCATCTAGAAGTTAAGGAGTTTCATGAGTAGTTTTTTCTAATTGATTTATAAGTTTACTTATCCCTTCTTGATTGAGTGAAGATGAGAAAACCTTTAGATCATAAAGGCTTAGTTTATAGGGAATGTGTTTCTAGTGAGGACCCACTTCCTAGTTTGGTTGTTGATGAGGATGAGATATTAAATATACGTGGGGTTTATAGGTTTTTGGATATATTCTAGAGGAATTTTTGTGATAATATCATGAATCTAAATTGATATTAAATCCCAGAATTACAAAGTTATATCATTATTTTCATCATTAGTATTGGTTTTCTATGATGAAAAAGTAAATCATAGGCTTAGTTACTTGATGTTCCACCTATCATTAGGTGAAAGTGGAACACCATCATCCTATGAAAATTTTTATACACTACCCACCCCATAATAAAAGTGGGATAATGTCACCATGGATTTTGTGATGGGGTTATTGAATTCAGCTCGGGGTAGTGACACTGTATGAGTAATATTGGATAGTATGATTAAGGTCTCCCACTTATTTCATATTCAAGAGACCTCCTCAGTAGATGATCTTGTAAGACTCTATGTCCAAGAAATCATATGTCTTAATGGGATTCCATGAAGCATTATATTAGGTAGGGATACTCAGTTCACTTCTCAATTCTGTTAGGGGTTTCATATGGATCTTGGTTTATAGGTACTTTTGAGTATGACATACCACCAATAGACTGATAGTTAGTTTGAGAACACTATACAAGTATTGGAGGAAATGATCCCTGTATGTGCCCTTTATTTTGGAGGTTCTTTGGAAAATCATTTTCCACATGCTAAATTCAATTATAATATTTTCCAAGTGACTATTAAAATGAATCCTTACAAGGAACTATATGGTAGGCCTTTTAATTCCCCACTATGCTAGTTAGAGGTAGGGGAGGAAGCACTACTGGGATCATGTCTTGTTCAGGTTAGAGTAGGTACAGTTTATTAGGAAACATATGGATACAAATAAATCTAGGCTAAATTATTATGATGTTCACTATCACCAAACTCTGTATTTCGAGGTGGGGGATTTAGTCTTCTTATGAGTCCCACCTAAATTTGGTCATTAACAGATTTAGAGACAAGGTAAGATGACACCTAGATTTATTATACCTTTCAATATTTTAAATAGATTCCAGATAATAACATATCAGATATCTCCTCCTTAGTGGTATAGGTCTATGCATGATGAATTCCATGTTTCTCATCTTTGTGGATATTAATCTTACTCGTATATTATATTTGAATCTAAGGAAGTTTAGTTAGAGGCTGATGTGCCTTTTGAGTAATATCCAGTTCATATTTTCAATCATACCATGAAGAATCTCTGAGGTAGGATAGTTCCTATGGTTTGGATTCTATAGAATAATAACTATATATAGGATGAGACATGGGAATGGGATTTTGACATACATGCTCCATGGTCAGAGTTTATCTTAGAAATAAATCATCCACCCCCGAAAAGGAAACTCAGGGACAAATTTTCTTAAGAAGGAAAGGTTGTAAGATCTTAGTTTTCCATCAAGGTATGAATCCATTTTAAATCTTGTTAAACCAATTGTTTTACTATAGTGTAATTATAGAGGGCTAAAGGAGGTTTTAGGATTTTACAAGAAGGTTTTAGGGCCTAGATTTAAGGGTTTTAAAGAGGGAAAATGAGGCGTACAATTAGAACACAATTTGGTTAACCATTCACCTCAATCACATGTCCTAGATAGTAAGTAGCATGGTTTGATAAATCATTCAAATGGGGATAGGAAACCATAAAAATTATACAATTTATTATAGATGCAATTCACATGGGATGTGCATAGTTTTTATAACTATACACCTCAACTATGAATGGTTTGGTATTTTTAGATAGTTGGTGGGAATAATTTGTGCATGGTTTGGAAAACCATGTGACCAAACCACGAGAACATCTAAAATGATGAAAATTACCATTTTACCACCTTGAAATTAAATCTAAAATACCATATTCTCATTACATAGTTTGTGCACAACAACCATGTAAATATATCCCTCTTTTCCACTTGTTTTTTTCATAGATCTCCCTTATTCAAAATCTGATTCGATCAGTGCTCATCGCATTGGATCAGCCTCAGTAAGTCTAACACTCTTATACCTTCCTCAGTTTTATTCTCCATATTTGTTGTTATATCTTTATGAGATAATATAACATATTTTCAGAGTTTTTTTGGTTTTATATTTTCTCTCATTCCATCCTAAATATGATGTAGATACCAGACAAGGAGTATTATATAGGGATAAGGTGGGTGGTCTATTGCCTTTCCCTAAATTTCCACTGTTTATGAATTACGCGATTATGCCACATGATGAAATTCACACATGTTACCCCTAAAACATTTAACTACTTCAATAAATCACTTAGAACCTGAATTGATGTTCCATGATACCCTTGACACTATTGGAGGATGACAACCTCAACTTGAACTACCCCTTAAGGTGCGCCTGATTAAATGGCCTTGAAAAACTTTCATTACTTTTGAGAAAAACATCCGTAAGGTGTGTTTGGTTTGGTATTTATAAAAGGAATGAACTTAGTGAATTAATTAAATTGATAAATGGAATTTATACATCACTTTTACCTTTGATCGCTTATTATATTATTCTTGATTATTGTTATGGACATGGATCACTTTTAAAGGAATGACCTACCTTAAGAGAGACTTGGATTTCTAACTGGAATGCCTTGAAAAAACTCATAGGATTCCAATTGATTCATTGATATGAATTCTAAGTGAGACACCACACTAGGAATCGATCAATGTCTTAGATTCATGAATGACTTATCTAAGCACTAATGAATCACTTGAAAACTCCAAAAAATTTGAATTATTATGATGAGCTCCTAGGATTCAGATTTATGTCCTTAGACACAAACTAACTTAGATAATCTCCATTGACTCTAATCAAGTCTATCTTGAGATTACCTTGGACTTATCTATGGGATTGGTGAGAAACTTTTAGTGAGTAATTCTAAGGGTTCGCCCCCTTGGATTAAACTCATTCCCTATAGCCTAACATCTCATCCGATCACTATAAGGGAGATAAACTCTCTAAAGTCATGGATACCATGGGCCTCCCTTGGATATCTTGTTATTATTATAATTGGATGCCTCAAATATGTTTCTCGGGTCCCTTTATAAATAATTTTCATATGCTCAAAGACATCTATATTTAGATGAAGTAGGTAGGTTTGACTAGGTATCCCATGATGTGCTTGAGCTCAACATGATTTATATTTAATTACTTCTTTATATTTATTTTACTTGAACAATATTAAATTTTATATTCATAGACTGGATCTATATTAGAAACTATTGGTGTTAGACTATAGATTTTTACTCACACCTTGTTTGGGCCTCTGTTTGGTACTCGAGAAGATTTCATGGATGCAGGTAAGGTTAAACGGAAGAGCCCAGCTATGGATGCTTAATCTCTTTTGGGGTTAGGAGTAGAGGACTGAGCTAGTGATCAGGCTCACTGAGATAATTGTTTTTGGTTTTTTGTAAATAGTGATACTATTGTATTTCTACTTTCATGTCCACCTATTATATATTTTTTATATCCATGAAATCATCCTTATGTAGTGTTGTTACTACTTTTGTCTATTATTTATTTTTGGGATGGATTCTTTATAATACTTTAATATCTTTATTCTTCCTCATATAATTTCCATTGTGTTATTTTATTGTATTTTTCTACTTTTCTATTTACTATTTCCAATGTGCTGCACTCTGATAAAGGGGGTATAGTATCCCCATCATACCACCATACACCCTTGTTGCTAGTTAGCAACCTCTAGAATATGAGAAGGCACATTTGAGGCCATGTGTCCAATCAGACTAGTGTATTTATAAACTAGACCTATCACATCACACCTAGGATATGATTTATTGATTATGAATTGAGGTTCAAGTAAATTTGCTGTTTAATTTTTTATGAAATTATTTTTATTATTATCGTAGACACTGGAAATATTTTTTTAATAGGATAATTTGAAATCTTGTCCAGATGAGTTTTAGATAGTTTGCATTTCCAATGCTAAAATTTATGGAAATATTACAAGGTAAGGGTGAAGATAGATCATTGGGAACCATTTGTGGGTGTTCCAGACATTTTATAGTGAGTCCCTCCAGGCATTCTTCCCATTCAGAGGTAGGATTTGGTTGTGTTTTAATTGAGTTAATTGATGATGGTAAAATTTATTTATTTTAATTTATAAATGAATCTAATTTTTCATATGTATATTAACTGAATATGTTGAATGTAGACCAATTTTTCTTATCATTCAAGTAATAAGGTGGTGTAGGACATGAATTCTTAACTCAACACTCAAAACATGTTCAAGCTTAGAAATGATGTAAGTTTAGAATTCAATTCATTTATATATTAAAAATATCAAAGTATAACATGAATATAAATATATATTTAGTGGACACATTTATTATTGTTACACCAACAAGGTGAGCTGACTACTAAAATATTGATATGGGTGAGGACTCATCAGGTGAGTGGTACTGATTTTTATGGAATTATGGTAAGAAAATTATTTAGTGAAAAATGTATTTTTATTCTATTAAAATAATTATAATTTGTTCATCAATTCATTATTTACATTCAATAGGCTCAGTTTTATGCTGAGTTAATAGAGCTTCAAAAGGATTGGTGTCATAGTAATATGCGTAGAGATGGGATATTTCAGCATGTCATGGGGCGTGATGTTCATGATTATTATTTGATTTATGGATTCGGTGTCTCACAACATTTAGTTATTATAGATAAGGTGATGGATGAATAAAGAGATGTAGGAATGTGCACACCGAACGAGGTTGATGCTTATATGTTAACTATACAATGCAATATGTATGATCAATTTTAGTAATTAATTTAGATTATGAGGAGAGATTATCACAGATGTCAATACCTATAGATAAAGTGATGATACAACATCCTATTGATGTAACAAAAGTGGTACCATAGGTAAAAAAGAAAATAAATTGTACTCGTATTTAATTTTATGAATATTATTAAGATAAAATATATTTATATATATTGTAGGCTCTAGATATAGCTAATGAACATCTTCATGAGTTCATTGGCGACCCAGATGAGGATTTACCTCTTGCATAAGGTAATTTACATTACCATTTTAATATTTAACATTTTATTTTAGATGAATAATTTAAATGTTTTTTTTGTTTCCAAAATTGTTACAAGAAAGAAAAAAATGTTTCCTATATTTTAGTTTCATAGTAAAACCTCAATAGATGTTCCTAAATTATCATGAAGTCATATGAAAACAACTATTGAGTGATTTGTGAAATGTTTGAACCGAAAGAGTGTCAATTAGAGGTGTTGTTTTCTCAGGATGACTAAAAACACACTTTAAGTTTCATAAAACACTAAAACATGTGTGTAATGGTTAGATCCATTGAAAAATACCTCAGAATGATGTGATATCACTAGAAAACCATTTTTTTATTATTTGTGATGTGTACGAGTAGACTGCATGCCAATTAGATATGCGGTATACCTGGAATGATCGAATAAATTGTTTTTAAAGGTTTTATGCCCTTTAAAAATATGAATCGAGGGGTAAAAACCATAAAAATGAACTATAAATAGCATGAAATCATAGGAAATAAACCATAAAGTGAATTTTGAAATGGTAAAATGGATGGAACATCAATCTGAGGTTCAGTTTTACTAGGATGACTAGAAACACACTTTTATTATTTTAAAACACCAAAACTTTCATTTAATAGTCAGATACATATAAAACTACCTCACAATGCCAAGAATTTCATAAGAAAACATTATTTTAATTATTTTTAATGTGTATGAGTAGATGGAACATTATCAGATGTGTGGTTTCCCATAATGACTGAATAATTAGTTTTTAAATGTTTGACGCCCTTTAAAAACATGCATTAGTGGGTCAAAACCAACCGAATGACCCTCGAATGCTATGAAATAAGGAAAAAACATATAATGAATTTTGAAATTTTTGAGTAGATAGAACATAAATATAAAGTACTATTTTCCCAGAATGATTGGAAACACACTTTTATTATTTTAAAACACAAAAACATGCGTTTAATAGTCAAATCCATAGAAAAGAACCTCAAAATGATGTGAAATCATAGTAAAACTATATTTTTATTATTTTGGATGTGTATGAATAGAAAAACCATAAATCGAGCATTTAATTTTCCTGGAATGACCGAATAAGAAATTATTGAAGGTTTGATGCCCTTTAAAAACATACACCAGGGGTCAAAATCAACTGAACAACCTCCAAATTCCTTGAAATCAGACAAAAATAAACATACTATGATTTTTGAAATGGTGGAGCAGAAAGAACATTAGTACAAGGTTTTGTTTTCTTGAGATAACCAGAAACACACTTACTGTTTTAAAACACCAAAATGTTTGTTTAATGATTATATTCATAGAAAAAAACCTCAGAATGATTTAGAATCATAGAAAACCATATTTTTATTATTTTTGTTGTGTATGAGTATAATTCACATAAACCATATGTGTGATATTTCTATAATGACTGAATAAGCAGTTATTAATGGATTGTTGGCCTTTAAAAACACGCGTCAGGGGGTCAAAACCAAAAAAACAACCTCCGAATGTTGTAAAACCAGAAAAAAAACCGTACACCAATTTTTAAAATCATTGAGTATACGTTAGGTTAAACTAAATTATTGTTTTCTAGGGATGACCGTAAATGTACTTTTATTGTTTTAAAACACCAAAACTTTTATTTAATGGGCATATCTATAGAAAATGGCCTTAGAATGATGTGAAATCATAAAAAAATATATTTGTATTGTTTTTGATGTGTATGAGTAGACGACACATCGATTAAACATGTGGTATACTCGAAACAACTGAATAAGAAGTTTTATAGGTTTGGTGCCCTTTAAAAATTTGATTCTTGGGGCCAAAACTAACCAAACAACATCCTAATATAATGGAATCATACAAAAACTGTATAGTGAATTGTGAAATATCCAAGTAGAAAAAAAATCAACCTGAGGTACCATTTTCCCAGGGTGATTGTAAACACTGTTTTATTATTTTAAAGCACCAATGATTTCATTTAATAGCTAGATCCATAGAAAATGACTTTATAATGATGTGAAAACATAGGAAAACCATATTTTTATTATTTTTGATGTGTTTAAGTGGATGACATGTCAATTGAATGTGTGGTCTTCCTTGAACGATCAAATATGTAGTCATTAAAGGCTTGATGCCCTTTAAAAATGTATATCAAGGGGTCAAAACCAAACAAACAACTTCAAAATACCATATAATTATATGAAACAAACTATATAGTGATTTTTTAAATGAATGAGTAGGTAAAACATCAATATGAGTTTCTGTTTGATCGGTATGACTAGAAAAACACTTTTATTATTTTAAAACACCAAAACATGCATTTAACTACAAGATCCATAGAAAATGACCTTGTAATGACATGAAATAGTAAAAAACCATATTTTTATTATTTTAAATGTGTATGAGTAGACTAAACATCATCAATACATGCAGTTTTTCCAAAATGATGAAATAATCAGTTTTAAAGGTTTGGCATCCTTTGAAAACATGCACTGGGGGGGGGGGGGTTCAAAACCAACCAAATGACCTTTAAATGTCATGAAATTAGATGAAAATAACCATAAAATGATTTATGAAATGATTTATTAGAATAAACATCAGTATAATGTTTCATTTTCTAGGGATGATTAAAAACACAGTTTTATTGTTTTAAAGCACCAAAACTTGCATTTAATGGTCAGATGCATATAAAACGACCTCAGAATAATGTGAAATAATAGAAAACCCATATTTTTATTATTTTTTATGTATAAGAGTATATAAAACATCAACCAGACATGTAGTCAGCCTGAGAAGACCGAATAAGTAGTTATTAAAGCTTTGATACCCTTTAGAAACACGCCTCAGGGGGTCAAATCCAACCAAATGATATTTAAATGCTATAAAATAAAAAGAAAAAAAATCATATAGTGAATTTAAAAATTTTAGAGTATACATAATTCCAAACTGAGATTTTTCTTTCCTAGGAGGATCTTAAACACACTTTTATTGTTTTAAAACACTAAAACATGCATTTAATGACCAGTTCCATAAAAAACAACCTCAGAATGACATATAATCATAGAAAACCATATTTTTATTTTATTTTTGATGTGTATGAGTATGTAAAATTTCAATTGGATATTCATTATACTCGAAATGAATGAATAATTAGTTATTAGAGGTTTGACGCCCTTTAAAAATGTGCGTAAAGGGATTAAAACCAACCGAATGACCTCCAAATGCTATGAAATAAGATGAAAAAAACCACACAATTAATTGTGAAATGGTTAAGTATACATAATTTCAATTCCAGGTTCTTTTTATATGAGATGACCATAAATGAACTTCTATTATATTAAAGTAGTAAAACATGTGTTTAACGGTCAAATCCAGAGAAAATGACATCAAAATGATGTGAAATTATAGGATATACATCTATTTATTATTTGTGATATGTAAAAGTATATGGAACATCAATATAACATGTGATTTTCCTAGAATTATTGAATAAATAGTTATTAAAGGTTTGACGTCCTTTAAAGGTGTGTGTTAGGGGGTCAAAACCAACCTTACAACCTCTAAATACTATGATATCATACAACAATAACCATATAATAATTTTTAAAATGGCGGAGTATAAAGAACATCCATATGTGATTCCATTTTTCTAGTATGATCATAAACACATTTTTATTATTTTAAAACACCTAAACACATGTTTAAAAATCAGATATATAGAAAATGACCTTTAAATAACATGAAATCATAGGTAAACCATATTTTTATTATTTTTTATGTGTAATAGTAGAATAAACATTAATAGAACATGTAGTATTCTCTAAAAGACTGAATAAGTACTTATTAATTTTGTTACCCTTTAAAAATGTGCTTGAAGGGGTCAAAACCAACAAAACGACCTCCAAATACTATCAAATCATACAAAAATAGTCATATAATGATTTTTGAAATGGTTGAGTGGATTAAACGTTAACCTAATGTTATATTTTCCCATGATGATTTTAATAATACTTTTATTGTTTTAAAACACTAAAACGTGCGTTTAACGACCATATCCCTAGAAAACGACCTCATAATGATGTGAAATAATAGTAAAACTAGAATTTTATTATTTTTGAAATGTAAGAGAAGATATAAAATCAGTTGGATGTGTTGTTTGACCAAATGTTTTAAATAAATTGTTTTTAAAGTTTTGATTCCCTTTAAAAACATGTGTCAGGGGGTTAAAACCAACCGAACAGCCCTCGAATGCCATGAAATCAGACAACAATAGCTGCATAGTGAATTTTGAAATGATCAAGTATAAGGAACATCAATATGAGGTTTATTTTTCTTGGAATGACTAAAAATGCACTTTAATTGATTTAAAATAATAAAACGTACATTTAACAGCCAAATTTAGAGAAAAGACCTCGAAATGACATGAAATTATAGGAAACCCATCTTTATAATATTTGTGATGTTTAAAATTATATAAAATGTCAATAAAACATGTGGTCTACCCATAAAAATTTAATAAGAAGTTATTAAAGGTTTAAAACCCTTTAAAGTCATGAATCTGGGGATCAAAACCAACCGAATGACCTTCAATTACCATGATATAAGTCAATAACAACCATAAAATGATTTTTGAAATAGTGGAGTAGAAAGAATTTTAGTCTAAGGTTTCATTTCTATGGGAGTATTTAAAACTCACTTTAATTGTTTTAAGACACCAAAACATGTGTTTAACAGTCAAATCAATAGAAAATGACCTCTTAATGAAATAAAATAATAAGACTAACATATTTTTATTATTTTTTACACATATGAGTAGAAAATATGTCAATCAGATATATAGTTTACCTATAATGACCAAATGAATAGTTATTAAAGGATTAACACCCTTTAAAAACATGTGTTAGTGGGTTAAAACTACTCAAACAACCTCCTAATGCTGTGAAATCCAATGAAAACAACCGTATAGTGAATTTTGAAATGGTGGAATAGAAATAATTTTAATCCAAAATTTTCTTTTTTAGGATGACCAGAAACACACTATTATTGTTAAAAAACATCAAAACATGTGTTTAAAAGTTAGATCTATAGAAAAAAGCCTCATAATAACATGAAATCATAGGAAAAACATCTTTGTATTATTTTTTATGTGTATGAGTATAAGTCACATCAATCATACATGTGGTCCACCTGGAATGACTGGATAAGATGTTATTAAAGGTTTTACACTCTTTAAAAATATATATCATGGGGTCAAAACCAACCAAAAAACCTTCAAATGTCATGAAATTAGGTGAAAAAACCATATACTTAATTTTGAAATGATGAAGTATATGGAATTTCAATCTATGGTTCCTTTTTCCTAGGATAACCAAAAACACACATTTATTATTTTAAAACACCTAAACGTGTGTGTAATTGTTAACTTTATAGAGAATGACCTTTAAATGTTTTGAATTCATAGGAAAATCTTATTTATATTATTTTTGACTTGTATGAGTAGATGGAATGTTAATTGGATGTGTGGTCTGCTTGAAACTACCAAATAATCAGTTTTTAAAGGTTTAATGCCCTTTAAAAACATGTGTTAGGGGTTCAAAACCAACTAAACAGCCACCAAACGGCGTGGAATTAGAAAAAAACAACAATATACTTATTTTTGAAATAGAGGAGTAGAAAAAATGCCAATATGAGGTTCGATTTTCCCGAGATGATGATAAACCCACTTTTATTGTTTTAAAACACCAAAACATTCATTTAACATCTAGATCCATAACAAACAACCTTAGAATGATGTGAAACCATTGAGAAAATAACTTTGTATTATTTGTGACATGTATGAGTGGATGACATGACAATAAGATGTGTGGTCCACCCAAAACGATAAAATAAGAAGTTTTACAATAAAAAATTATTAAAAACTATTAATATATTCAAAATAAAATGACCTTGGACTGTTGTACTAAGTTTTAATTGAAATATTATACTAAATTTCAATTATTATATTTTTTTAATGCACTATTTTTTTTCATATTTAATTCTATTAAATGATGGGCGTGTGGCTTGGAAGCTAACTGAACAAGGTTATTTAGAAGCATGTGATTTTATATATCATGGAGAAATTTATTGAATATTTGAATGATGGTATTTTTTGTGGGTTTTTAGTTCTTCTATATTTTTTTAATAAAAATAAATTATTTATAGAGACTGATTAATAAAGGTTTCTATAGGCCACCTGAGACTAGTCTATAGGGACCGCCAAACAATGGTTTCTGTAGGTAATAACGATGTACAAAAAATGTCCACTTTTTGGTGGTTACAATGAAGCCACTAATGGGAAATAGTGACTGCTTTTGGTGGTCTCTAAAAGAGATTATTCTAGTTGTGTGTATATATATATATATATATTTATATACTACATACACCAAAACATATATATTTATCTATACAGTTTATGTCACTATATTTTATAATATATAGATGTAATTATAATTATATATATAATTATAAAATAAAAATAAAAATAAAAATAAAAATATAGTATATTTAAATAAATATATATTTATTTTTATATAAATCATATTTAAGAATGTAAAAATTTATATACATAAAATATATATGTAAGGTACCCTTCACATCAGTATATTTATTGACATATACTAGAATATGCACATAAATATATATATTTTTTATTGACACACACATATTTATATATAAACATTATATATAAACTTGTATAGGTGTGTGTGTGTCTGTGTATAATATTTCATTTTTATAAGATAGATAACATGGATTATTTTTTATTTTAAATAAAATTATTAATAAATATTTATTTCAATGTGGTTTATATATTTAAAATGCGTTTTTTTATAAATATGTTTTAATATTTACTCCTCCAAATTAAATTTTTATTATAGAAAGGTAACTAAAGAAATACATATCAAGGGGGCCTAAAATGATGAAGCCTAAGGGAATATCCTCTCACAATGGATAAAAAAACAAGCAAAAGAGATCCAAAACTAGAAAAAAATACGTGAAATATCCAAACTAACTCATGAAGAAAGGTACTCTATTGCCTAGTTACTTTCACACCATGTGTGGAGCAAGATAATACGATCATTCATAAGGGCCTTGCATCTTTTAATATGATAAATAATAAACCAAGATACCATGATCTAACCCCATATAGAGTGAAATATGATCTTTGAATCTATCTCCTTAAATGATAAATATATATTTTTGTTACTACACAACTCCAACCCATCTCGCATAGCACGAGCCTCTGCCATTAATTAATCACCTAGACCATAGTAGGCACTGAAGGTAAAGATGACTGATCCACCTGAATCTCACACAAGACCACCTCCGTGCATATACCCATCAAAGAATGAACCATCAATATTTAATTTAAAACCCTGAGAGGGAGGGATCTAATAGGTCCAATGAACCATGGAAGACAAACCCTGACCGCTAAAAAAATTACCACCAACCTTTATAAAGAATCAGAGTGAAGGAGATGAATCCCAACATTTAAGAAGTGGTGCCAGTTTACCCACCAAGAAACATGATATGGATACTAGGATCCTTCATGAGATGAAGACACCCTCATGTCGGGCTTGATTTATATCCTCCCATAAACACCAGTGTTCGGCAACCAAAAGGAGAACCCTCATCCTTCTTTCTGGACATTCCCCTATTAAATCCATTAAACCATACTTGAAGAAAATTGACACCAGTCTAGTCAAGGTGGATGAGACCAAAGAAGAAATCAAATGTGCACCACACCGAGGTCTCCCAATCGCCATCAAAAAATATATGAAAAACCAATTCTTCCTAGGGGATTATAAAGAAAGTGAATTTAAAGGAAAACTACACACATTTTCACTTAATCTACTCATTTGTGGGAATATCAAAGTTCTAGATCCACAAAAATAGAATGTTGTATTTTAAAGGAAGATCTTTTCACCAAAGAATCTATCCCTATGCATTGTGAACAATGTTATCACGCACAATACTTCGATATGATTTGAAAAAAAACCAGAATATAAAGTCATGAACATAGATAAATCATGCTCCTCATTCATATTGATACTTTGAAATATGGTATGCTGATGATCATTAATAATTGCATTAAAAAATAAAGGATAAGTTCTATTTTTCCTAAATGAAACGTCCGAGACCAGACACCCTAGAAAAATGTGCAGATGACCTACCTAATTTTGACTCTAGAAGCTATTGTCCCCTTTACCAATGATCAAAAATGATTTGGAATGAATAATGATAATCATAAATTTAATATGATCACAAAATCTAGAATCTTTCCCCCTGATATGTCTCAAGTCCATACCATACTCCTTTTTGATGAAACTACCTAAAAGAGTCCAACCTTTAACTGTTTCCCAAGCTAACTTGGCTTGCATACTATTCATCATGCTTGAGAAATCCATGATATTGATACCATATTCTTCCCAGGACCTAGAAATCTTGACCCAAGAGGCTTATTGACATATAAAATCAGAATGGGCATCCTAAATGGAGTCTAATATATGATTCTCAATCTCCTTAATCACCGTTTTGGGAACCTTGGATACCGAGAACACATGCATGGGGATTGAGGGAAAACATGATTTACCAAGGTGATAATCCCACCAATATAAAGGAAAAAATTCTTAAAATTCTTAATACAATTATAGATCTTATCAAATAACCTCTCATAGTGATGGATACGTATCCTCCCAGGAGAGATAATAGCTCCAAGACACTCCATAGTAAAGCTTTACCTGCATATACCCAAGCATTATTCAACCATAGAGGCATGTCTTGAGGAGATATAATAAGGTAGGAACACAATATTTTATCAAAATTAATCCATTGGACAGTACACTTCCAATAATTTTACATAAAACTGGGGTACCCTCACAAAAAAACCCAGTTATGGTGTGTTTTAAGGCCTTTTTTAACCTTAAAAAAACACTAACTAAGATATCCCAATCACCACATCATAGATCTCTTCACAATCATTGATTTTATATGTGGTTGAACCCAAATAGACATCTAGATCAAAAGTTATGGCTCTTTGAAGTTCAAGTCATGTTTTCAACTTATCTTAGATCAATCATCAATTAATTGAAATTTTATGCCATCCAATTATTATTAAATGACAATTAATAAATAATAATTAAAAAATTATTAATTAATATAATTTTTTAATTATTTTATAATCTATTTTCACTAAATATCTCATATATTAAGTGTAAATTTATATTTATCCTTATATAAATCATATTTAATAAAATATATTATATTTATATCAATATAAACATATTTATTTATTATTTTTAATGATATATAATTTTTTTTATGAAATATACATTTTATCAGTGCTAAAATAGTGCTGATAAATGCCAACATTTATCACCATTAAATAAAATAATTAATAAAGGTGACCTATATTAGTGAAAAAAAAGTGTTGATAAAGGGGAATTTTTATCAGCTCTAATAAAGATTCCCTTTATCAATGTTTTTATCAATCTCTAATAAAGGGTAACACTTAATATCACAAATTTTATAATAGTGCAACAACTCTTGATCCACCCTATTGGACTCCTCCAAAACTCCATATCCGATCCTCTACAAACCATGAAACAAACACCCCCATCACATGAAACCCTCATCCACATGGCCACTATTGGTGCCCTTGAACTGATATTTAGTCTACGACCCCTCTTTGTGTGTTTTGTTGTTTACCTGCATACCTAATTAGTTAGAATAAAATTCAATCAAAACCTATTATACCATGTATTACACATCCCATTTACTCATACATTCATACCTCAAACCCACTGTTTGAAGAGTTATTAATAAAAAACTCTAGGAAGCTCTAAAAATACAATCATGTTATTTAAAAATTTTCCCATCAATTTTTTGGGTGAAAACTTATCACAAACCAAGTTGTCATATTAATGATAGAATTTGAAATGATACTAATAATGGATTTAATTTTTTATTATTATTTCAAGATTAGTTATAAAGATAATGAAATTTTATTTTTATAAAATGGTTAACCATAAATTTCTTTCAAATGATAAATATATCTGATAAATTCTTGTTAGGACCCACCCTCTATGTCATGTTTTAAGAAAATTATTTACAATCAAGTGGAAATAAATAAAAATATAGAGATAGGAGATGTATCCATTATTTGATAATACTTTTATGTATTTCAAGATGAACTAACTGAACCTCCACTAGATAGAGAATTTGAGTTCTTGATTAAACTCATGCAAGAATCCAAATCCATATGAAAGTCTCAGCATAAGATGAAAATTATGGAGTTAAAAGAACAAAATCAATTTTAATAACTATTATAAAATGGTTTTATAAGACCCAATGTATCTCATTGGAGTGAACTTATTAAATTTATGAATAAAAACCAATGACCAATGAGTCTATGCATCAACTATTGAGAGTTTAATGAAATTACCTTACAGGATAAATATCATCATATGTATATTAATGATTTTTTAACATGTTTCTCTACACTCAATTATTCTCTAAGATTGACATTAAATTTGAGTATATTCAATCAAATAAAAAATATTAAGGATATTTAAAACACTAATTTTTTTAAAATACATTAATGTTACGAGTTTATTTCAATTTCTTTGGATTAACCAATGCTTCTACAATATTTAATATTTGATGTATATAATATTTATAAATTTACTTGAAAAATTTGATGTGAAATTTATTGATGATATTAAAATATATTATAACATACTATAGGATCTTAAAGATCACTTATTTTTTTCATTTTAAACTTTGAGTAAAGTATTCCTATTAGCTAAAATCATTAAATTTGAGTTTTGGTTACAAAAAATATCATTATTGAGACATGTTGTCACTAGATGAGGTGCAACATTTGTGTCTTTGTGGATACAATTAAATGTGAAATATGGAAAGTTTTTTTAATGAGAAAACATATATTTTTGAATTTATCTTTGTGGATAGGGGTTATTTCATTATTTTTTTGTAATTAGTTTATGAATTTTAGGTTTGAGTATGTAATTTTAGTTGTTTTTAGACATGGATTGAAGTTTGGTAGGCAAGATGGGAGTTTAAGAAGGCTATATCACCGACAAAATTTTTATACTGATGAAATAGGGTACCTAATGGGTTATGAATCACCAAAATATTTTATAATTTATTTTCTTTAAGTAATATATTTGATATCATGTGGTATACGCAACACTAAGCTTAAATAAACCACGATATGCTATAGAAACATTATTATTTAAATATGACCATTATAACCCAGCCAGGAGTTTAGAAGGAATGAATAGGAATAAAATTATTATGAAATATATGTATAAATTATTTACTTAATAGTTAATAATAAATCATATATTTATTATTAATTGGTTATAAATGAATATAAAATCTTTTTGTAGGTAAATGACATAACTTTCTTGAAACTATTTTTATGTGAACAATTTATTTTTATCTTAATATAATTAATTAATCACCACCTATAAATGATTAAAATGAAATTATTAGATTACATATCTAATAAAATGATTTAAAATTATTTTAATTTTGGTTATTAAGTAAGGAATGAATATAAAGTCATTTTATTCTTCAAAAAAATACATTTTCTTCCAAATGGGTTTTATTGCATTTTGTTCCTTGATATTATATTTAATTTTTGAATATTTTAGAAATTTTATTTGAAAAATTAGACATAATTTTTTAAATTATCATTTCAAAATTATATTAGTTTAAATAATTGGTATTTTTTTAGAAAATATTGATTTTTGAGTGAATAGTGAAAAACGTCGTTTTTTGCAAAACTATCATTCCTTTTATTTAAATCAAGTAATTTAAAACTACTATTATATTTTATATTTTATTAAACTAAAATAAGATAAATTTTATTAAAAATAATATAATTAATGACATAGGAATAAAAATTATACTTTTTTTGGTATAAAATCATTTGTATGCTTAAAAATGCATTTTTCTAAATATTGTTTTTATTGTGTTTTGCACACTTATATGAAAATTAAGCTCTTGAACTTATAAATATTTAATTATAAAAATGGATATCATATTTTAAATTAGGATTTTTAAAATTTTTAAGTGGTTTAATTTTATTTTTAGCCACAATGAATAGTAACCATGGTAAAAGTTTATCACAACAATAATGGGTAAAATGGGATAATTAAGGTTAAAACTATGAGATAAGGCCTCAAAATCAACAAAAAAATCACCTTTATTTTATTTTATGGGTTTAATTCGACCATAACCTTCCTAAATTTTAAAATATGACATTTTTGTGGTAGATGAATTTGATTATGATGTTTATATTATTTTAAGTTGATAAAAATTGAAAAATATCGCTGTCTCACTTTTAAAATATCTAATATGTTTTCATAGGGATAAAAATAATTTATGAATGATTAATTTTTTTATTTTAAATATAAATAAATTATTTTTGAAATATTAATTAATTTTTTATTTTTATAAATAATATAACCACCTTGAACGCTTATGCAACACCGACGTAGAACTTATGAAAGGAGTAGATTAATCAAATAAATGATTTTAAAAACATTAAAAGTAATAAATTTTGAATGAATTATGTTGTACCAAAAATTTCATTGATAATTAAAATTTATAAGTGATGGAGAAATATTTTAGATTAAAATTTATTATTATATTTATTCCTTTAAAGTTAAAATATTTGAATAGTTATGAAAATGACCTAAAACAATATTTAAAGTTTAGAAATTATTTTTAAATCATTAGAAAATTATAAAAGTAATATATTAATTCAAGTGGATTGTAAATAATTGATAATATCACACATTATTCATTAATGAATTCCTTGTAATTTTTAATGTTATTTTCATGATTCTTAAAGCGTGAAATATTTATTATAATAATTAAGGTTAAATAGGGTTAACAAAGGGGTTAAACCAAAATATAAAGTTTAAAATGACTCCTAAAACTATCTAATTTTTTTGGTGATTATATTTAAATATTATACTACTTATATTAGAATATAAGGAAGTTTGGATCTATTTTACAAGAGTTAGACACATATTATATATTAATATTTTAAATACTTACAAGCTTTCCACCCTCCTCACTTATAAAATGGAATCTCCCGTCCTCTATTCCTCACATGTCTTGATCCATTTAGTTAAAAAAATATTTGTAAAAATACCTCATTATATTTCTTATAAACTTTATATATATTATTCTATTCCTATAATACCATCCTATGAAGGCTTAATGTGTATGATAAAGGAGGATTTCCAAAGAAAAATCATAGCTCTTAAAAAAGTTCTTTCGATTTATTTCTTCTTATACCAGTTTCAATTATACCATAACCATGATGATATAATAAAATCAATATTTTCCATATACTAAACTTTTATTATGAAAATTTCAAAATTCTTATTCATCTCCCTTTCTATTCAATGATAAATAGAAGCATCTCATGTGCATACGTGTGAACTACCACTTCCACGAAGTGATGTATTTAGTTTTTCATCCCCACCATTCATGGTTGGATTATTATAATGTATTTAATGAATATATATCATATGAGTAAAATAATAATTATTCTATAAATATAATATATTACTTACCTTCTCACCCTTCCATCCATTGAAAAATGATAATGTCACTCATGTATTTGTGTCAACCACCACTTCCATAAAGCGATATGATTAGTTTTTCATGCATTTCTATCGTAAACAGTTATAAAATTTTCTTTAATATATAAATATTATAATTTTTTTCATTATTAATATTCTATATGTGATGGGGAAATGGCCCCTTTGACTATGGTCAACCTATTAAAGTTATTTTGGGATTATAAACCAAACTTCCTTAAAATATTCAACATGAACTTAATTGATTTAGTAACTATATATGAAATGGTAATAAATAAAATAAATGGGATTATAATAATATAATAAACCTTAAAAAGTTCATAATAAATTAATAATTAATATAAGTTTGTTATATAGGATTTAAAGAACATACTGGTTTGTCAAACTCAAGGTAAGATATTTATCATTTTAATTTCATTACTTTGAGACTTATTCCATTTTCACCACATGTTTTTGGTGTATATACTTCCATATGAATGTATTTTATCATTAATTTACTAAAGTTTAATCAATTTACAAATCCTTTTAAATTTATCTTCTTCAATGTGATTTTTATTTAAAAGTTACCAACGTGGTAAGGTATTTTCTTTTAAAAACTATTTTAAAGTTTTCCTTTAGAAATAATTATTCTCCATGTCCATGTTCATCAAATGTTTCAAAAATATTATTATTTATGTTTAAAATATTATTTTAAATTAATTTTGACTATATTTATAAATTATTAAAATAAATATTTTCGAATGTATTTCACACAACTCACTTATGACTTTTACAAAAATGTGAAAAGAATGTTCTCTTTTAATGTATACAACATGAATGAATTTTCTCAATGTCTTGATCTTTATTTGATTCTAATATTAATTTACAAGTTTCCATAGTTATTTTAAAAGAAATTCATTTCATTAATACTCTGTAATTTTTTATTTAAAATTATATAAAAAAAATGATATTTTTACCATTTTTCAAAGAAATATTTAAATGTTTTAAAGGTATTTTAATCTATTATAACATAATTTTATTATTATTATGCTTTATTGGGGATATAATATACTAATACCATCCACCTAATTTATATGTATTGATTATTATCATGTTATTCTATTTATTTATTGAGGAAAATATTATCATTTCATATGCTGGTTTTTCCACACGAATATATATATATTGATTATGTATTGAATTATTATTCATTTATTTCATATTATGAATGAATTGGACTTACTAAGTGATAGGAGAGGCCTATTGTGGCATCTTGATGAATCAGTAGGTCTCTTGTGACAAACAATCTTGGGTATTTGTTGTACACCTTCCCAATTATTTATTATGTCTTGACATTAGGCCTTGACAGTACGATTATAATTTTCTACATTATATCTTTCATTATTATGAAATTAGTTAGTTTTATCCATGTTATTATTTATATTTTCATCCTTGGATGTATTTCATGTTATATTTGTAGATGGTTTTTATGGAAATCTATTGATTTCAATAGATAAGAAAATGAGCTTTGATTTAAAATAATTCTTATGATCTCCTATGGGTAAAAGGTTTGTTTTCAAGGAAGAGATTTAATGTTTTTCAAGAAACCATCATGAATTATGTTTTTTACTTTAATATTTCTTATGAAAATATTTATGAAAAACTTTGGGTAAAAAGCTTATTTTAAGAGTAAATAAGTGATTATTTTAAACTCAAAGTTTATTACAAGAAAAGACAAATATTCTTATTTGTTTTCATGAATTTAAAATGGATCAATGGGTTTAATTTATTTTTATATCCTTTAATAATAATTTTTTTTATCATAAAACATTTTTAAATATCTTTCATAGTGAATAAGGATGAGTATGATTTATAATGAAGTCTATCTCTGAATAAGGTAAATTATCCACGAATAAATAAAGTGTTCCATGAATGAAACATAATCGCGAGCTTAAGAATATTTTTTATAAAAAAATAAACAATTTATGTAAATGTTTCCTATATAATGTAGGGGTTTTCCTAATTCTCTAAAACTTTAAACCTAAAAGATTCTTGAAATGTAAAAAAGTGAAAAACTTATTATAAATCATGTAATTATGGGTTTTTTAAGTCATTAAGTGATTCATCTGTTATAATATGAATGGTTTAGGTAAATTTTGTTGTTAAAATGATTCATATGAATATATTTTAAGAGTTGTAGATACCATAATGAGTTACTTAGTCTAAGGTAAATAATAAGTTTAAACAAAAAATGCCCCTTTTGAGGTTTCATGTGATGGTAGATTAAGATGATTAAGGATATTTTGGGAGATATTTATGGGAATACTTTCCTTGGGTTTAGTATTTGTTTGAGTGAAAATGTTATTTGGGGAATAATTCTTTTATATTTTTTAACATAATTTTAAAGGTATTGATAAACTTTAGTGTTAATGTGATCTTTTATAGTAAGGAAATTATGATAAAATCTTTATTAAATTTTTGGAATATATATTTTATCATATAGATAACTATGATATTGAAAAATGATTTAGTGGCTAATTGATTAATGTTATTTTTTAATAAGTTCAGTATATTGGGAACATTTTATGATTAAGGTAAATAGAATTATTGTTAGCTAAGATTGGATTTAATTTTAGGAATGAAGGTTGAGTTATATTTTTGAAGAAAATAAGTTTTTATATTGGTTTTATGGCGATTCAAGTTATTTTGGGAAATCATTAGTATATTTTTGAGAATATCATCATCATAATTGTTATATTAATTTATGATAGATTAATGTTGTTTTGAGATAAATATCAATTTGATATTGGTATAATATGTGACCAAATAATTATAATCTTTGAGTTTAAATTTGATTTGGTATATTTTTAAGAGTTTTAAGGTTGATTATTTATGAAATAATTTAAGTTAAACATTCAATGTTGTTATAGAATCTTTAGAGATTAATTTAGTATTTATACGTATGATGGTTTATTCACATTCGATATTATCCCATCTTGTGCTTATAATTTTGGGTTTTTTAATAGAGAGAAACATTAGTAATATTTTTTTATATTTTTATGCATCTTAGGATCCATTAAAAGTTAATTTTAGTGATTCAAGAATGAAAAATTAATCTTTAATATTAATTTCTTGGATTAAGAGATGAGATATAAGTTGAAATATATGAAAAAAAAACAAATGGATGAAATTATTCTTATAAAATAAAAATAAATCAAGCTAGTATATTTTCTCATGTTCTTTATCTTGACAGTAAAATAATATCTCAACTATAGGAAAAGGATCTAAAAATAAAATTTATATCCTTTTTCCTTCAATTCATATGAATTTATGTCCTTCATTGTCCTTTACTGATTTATGGGTTTATAATCATTAAATTTATCACTATCATGTTCTCTATCACTCTCTTTTATTCCTTTGACATTATTTTTCTTCTCCATATCCATATTTTCACTTCTTGCTAATGTTCTCATTATTTGGGAACCCAATAATGTGTTATTCTAGGTGATCTTCATATTTCAGTTTTAATATTTACAAATTTATGTTTTGTTATCCATTTTTATGATGTGGGTTTTCAACAAATTCATTTTTCAATATTAAAAGGATTTCCTTTCATGATTGCATCTTTTATCTTTCACTCTATGTAATTGATATTAAAAAAGTATTTTAAACCCTTTTTATCAGATAAAATATAAAATCGAGGGGGAAAAAATTCTATAAAAAGGGTATATTTAAGAAAACCAAGATTTTATAATTTATTTTCTTTAAGAAATATATTTTTTATTGTACGGTATATGGAACAACAAGCTTAGATGAACTACAATATAATATAGAAACATTATTATTTAAATATGATTGTTATAACATAGTTGTGAATTTGGTGGGTATGAATTTGAATAACCATTTTTTGAAATATATTTAGAATTTTTTTCCTTAATATAATGAATAATTAATCATACATTGATGATCAATTATTTATAAATAAATATAAATTCTTTTCTAGTTATAATTTTCTTAAAACTGTTTTTATGTTCATAATGTATTTTTATCTTAATAAATTAAATTAATCACTATTAAAAAATTATTATAATGAAATAAGTAGATTATATAGCTAATAAAATTAATTAAAATTAATTTCATAGTTTTTATTAGCAAGTAATGAGAATAAAGTCATTTTTTCTTCGAAAAATACATTTCCTTCAAAAATAGTTGTTATTACATTTTGTGGACATATATTGTATTTAATTTCCCAAAATTTTAGAAATTTTATTTTAAAAAACGGACATAAATTTTTAAATTATCATTTAAAAATTATCTTAGAGTTATTTTTTGGGATTTTGAAAACAAAATTGATTTTTGAGTGAATAGTGAAAAATGCCGTTTTTTATAAGTGTCTTTTATTTTCTTTAAATCAAGTAATTTAAAGAACCCATTATATTTATGATTTGAATTTAAATTGAAATAATATAACTTTAATTAAAAATAATCTAATTAATTTTATAGAATTAGCATTATACTTGAATTTGGTATAAAATCATTTTTATGCTTAAAAACAAATTTTTCTAAAAAACATTCTTCGTTGCATTTTATGAACTCATAATAAAATTTATTTCTACCACTTATAAAAATTTACTAATGAAAAATTTATTTATTATTTTTAATTATGTTTTTTAAATTTTATAATTTCATTTTTAGCTATAATTAATAGTAAGCATGATAGAAATGTACACTATGATAATGGGTAAAACGAGATAATTTAGGTTAAAATTATGAGATAAAGTCTAAAAATAAACAAAAAACTTTATTTTATTTTATTTTATGGGTTTAATTCTTTTATAACCATACTAAATTTTTAAATATGGCATTTTTTCCTATCAAATTTGATTATGACCAATAAATTACTTTAAGTTAAGAAAAATAAAAAAATGTCACTATATATTTTAATATATCTAATTATGTTTTCATAGGGATATATAGAATATATTAATGATTTAAAATGTTTATTTTTAATATGAATAAATTATTTTTATGATAGTAATTTTTTTTAATTTTTATAGATAATATAATTAACTTGAACTCTTACTCAACACCGATGTCACGCTTGTGAAAGCAGTGGAAAAATCAAATAAATGATTTTAAAAACATTAAAAGTAATATATTCTATATGAATTTTGTTATCAAATGAATTTAGTAGATAACTATAATTTATAAATTATGTTTAAATAGTTTATATTTTAATTTAGTTGTTGTCTTGATTTATTTAAAGTCAAAATATTTGAATTGTCCTGAAAATGACCTTAAATGAAATTAAATGTTTAATTTTTTTAAATCATTATAAAATTAAAAAAATCCTATAATGAATTAAGTGGATTTTAATTTTTTGATAATATCATACATGTTTCATTCATTCACTAATTTTCATTTTTAAAATTACTATAATGACTCTTTAAGAGTGAAAAATTTGTTACGGTGGTTAAGGTTAAACATGGTTAATGAGGGTGTTAAACCAAAATATTTGGTTTAAAATGAAAAATAAACCTATAAAAAATTATATGGTTGATTATATTTAGAAATTAAATTTCTTATATTTTAGAAAAATTAGTTTGGATCTTTTTTAAATGAGTTAGATATATATATTATATATATTAATATTTCAAGTATTTACTAGTTTTCCACCCACCTCACTTATAAAAGGGAATCTCATATCTTCTATTCCCCACTACTCTTGAGCCATTTATTTTGGAAAATATATTCCAAAATACCTTCCTATATTCCTTCTTCAATTACCAGATCTTCTGGTATTCTTCTAAGACCATCCTATTAAGACTTAAGGTGTAAGCCAAAGGAGGATTTCCAAAGAAGATGTATAACTCTTAACTGAGTTCTTTCAATTTATTTATTCTTCTACCTATTTCAATTATATCCTAAGAATGATGATATAATAAAAAAATATCTTCTATACAATTTTTTTTATTATGATGATGACACAACCATTATTAATATCCTTTTCCATCTAATTAGAAACGAAAGCATCGCTCGTGCGTACGTTCGAACTACCGGCTCCACAAAGCGATGTATTTTATTTTTCATCACCAACATTAATTTTTGGATTATTATGATGTATTTAATGAATATAGATGATATAAATGAAATAATTAAGGTCATATAAAAATAATATACTAATTAATTTCTTACCCTTTTATCCACGTCGCTCTTGCATACATGGGAACTACCACCTACACGATCCGATGTGATTCATTTTTCATGTATTAATTTAATGGATAATTCTAAAATTTTATTTTATGTATAAATATGATAATTTTTTATGATTAAGATTTTTAATATGTTTTAATAATGACCTATTTGACCATGTTCAACCTACTTATTTTGATTTAGGATTATAAATCGAACATCCTCAAATATTTTGACATGAAATTAATCGATTTAGTAACTATAAAATACATGGTAATAAATGAAATAAAAGGGAATATAATAAGGTAATATACCTTAAAATGTTTCTTAATATAATAAATAATTAATATAAGTTTGTTATACTAGAGTTAAATAACATACGTGGCGAGTCAGACTTGAGGTAAGAGATTTCTCATCTCAATTTCTTTTCTTTGATACTTATGTCATTTTTATCACATATTTTATCTTATATGGTGTGTATAGTTCAATATGGATGTATTTTATCATTAATTTACTAAAATTAAATTCATTTATAATTCATTTTAAATTTCTCTTCTTCAATTTTCTTTTGATTTAAAAATTATCAAAGTGGTAAGTGATTTTCCTTTAAAAAATTGTTCTAAAGTTTTCTATTCAAAATATTTATCTTCCACGTACATGTTCATAAAATGTTTTAAAAATATTATTATTTATTTTTCAAATATTTTTAAAGTATATTTTAAACTAATTTTTACTTTATTTACAAATGATTAATATTAATCTTTTCAATTTGTTTTCGTACAACTCACTTTTGGTTTTTTATAAAAGTGTGAAAATAATATTATCTTTTAACATATTTGGCATGCATGGTGTTTAAAAATATCATTAATATTATTTGATATAAATATTAATTTTATATTTTTAATGGTTATTTTTAAATAAAATAATTTTCTCAATATTCTATAAATTTATATTTAAAATTTTATACAAATAAAATTATATTTTTATCATGTTTTCAAAGAAAGGTTTGAAATATTTTTTAAAGCTATTTTTATCTATGTAAAAATACTTTGAGGATTCTTATTCTTTATTGGGGATATACTATAATGATACCATCCAAATTATTTTTATGTATGGATTAAGGCCATTTTGTTCTATTTATTTACTAGCAAATATATTGACATTTCTTATGCTAGTTTTTCAATATGAATGTTTATATTGATTATGTATTGAATTATTATTAATTTATTTTATAACATAAATTAATTGGGATTAGTAAGTGATGATATGGGATTTTTACAGCCCATCAACACATTGGTAGGTCTCCTGAAGAAAACTATCCTAGGTATTTGGTGTATACCTTCCTACTTATTTATGATGTATTGGTACAAAGCCTTGAGAGTATGATTGTGATATCCAATATTATTAACTACATCATTATGAAATTCATTATTATCAATCATGTGGTTATTTATATTTTTATCCATTGATATATTTCATGTTATAGTTGTTGATTATTTTTTATAGAAATATTTTTATTTCATAGAATAAGAAAATTATAATTGATTTAAAATAATGTTTATGATATTTTATGGGTAAAATATTTGATTTCATGGAAATGATTTATTTTTTTTCAAGAAACAATCACGATGTATGATTTAAAATTTATGTTTTCTTATGAAAATTTTTATGAAAAAACATTCGGTAAAAATTTCATTTCAAGATTAAGTAAGTGATTATTTTAAACTCAATGTTTATTATGAGAAAATTAAAATATCCTTATGAGTTTTGATTAATTTTAAATGGATTAATAGGTTTACTTTTTTATATATCTCTTAATGATATTTGTTTTTCTCGTCCTAAATTTTCAAATGTTTTTCACAAGGACTAAGGATAAGTATGATTTATTATAAATTCTCACTTTGAATAAAGGAAATTAGACATGAATTAAAAAATCATGTAATGAATGAAACAGGACTGTGAGATTAAGAATCTTAGTTTTGTGGACAAAATGGATACTAGATGTCACTATTACCTTTATAATGTAATATTTTTCCAAATTTTATACAACTCAAAACAAAAAATATCCTTAAAATGTAGGTTTAAACATATTATATAGAATTTAATTATGTGATGTTTAATTTAAGGGGTGATATAAGTGATCAATGGGTACCCGTGTGCCTCAGAGAGGCCATGATAGAATGGGGTGCTACTGGGTGCATGGTGTCCCTCCAACGGGTACCCGATATGCCCATTTTTTGTCTTACCAGTTAAAAAGATGATTTTAATCATTTAACTCTCTTATTATTACCCCAATTTGGGGTTCCTTAAAACCAAATCATACCAATCCAGTGACATTCCCATTATTTGGATCATTCAAATCTCTTATTTCCTCTCTTTACATGATGTTAAAGATTGATACAAAAGGATTTATTCCACCAAATCTAGGGTAAATCATCTCCATTAATATCCTCATTTATTCTTATTCCTTATCCTTTTTCTCCCACCATGTTTGGATATTTTTAATTTTTATTTCACTATAACATGGTGAAGTCCCATCTAATTATAGGAATCCTCTTCCATTTCCTAAAGGACCTGGGGGACAACTTCCTTATATTCCGTCACTATTTTGATATAATGGGAGATGGGTGTGAGTAGTTTTGGAGTTGTTATGATTTTGGGTTAGAAATAAATTATGGTTTAGTGACATTAATTTTGGGCTTCATATTTTTATTATATTTAATGGATTTAAGAAGTATTATTCCTAGGTTTTATTTAGAGTTTTAATATATTTAGTAATGTTAATTAGGTTACTGGAGTCCTTAGATGATGAGGATTTTTCTAATGATTCTTAGGGTGTGTTTTTTTGTATCTAAAGAATACCTTATTAACTATTTGAATATTAAATATCCTGATTTATTAAGGTAGGGAGTTCTAAACCCTTTAACATGCTTTCAATTGGTTTTCCCAAATTAAATAATAAATATTAAACTTTATATTGAAATTATGAAATATTTTTTTCTCAAGTTAATTTATTATATCAAGTGGAAAAACTTTATGGAAATTTAATATGATGTTATAAGGGACTCTTTAAGTTATCATTTGTATTTTATAATGAAATTTATTAATTAAGATTAATTTCTTTAATTTAAAGGTTTCATGTGCTTGAGAACTTATCTTGTTATTTTTAGTTATTTTCATAATTACTTTCAAATTTATCCCCTTATTAAAAATTATATGGGATGTTATATGGGAAGTGAGACATAGAAGGGTGTGATTTACGCTATTCACATTTTCATTTCCATCATAAATATGATAATCCCTAATTTTTTAAGATTTCACACCTTCTCCCCAGTTCTTCTATGCATACCTTAGTATACCCTAACTATGACTTACCTATTGGTCACTTCCTTTCACTATTTAAAAAATAAGTTATAAGTAAACCATCAAAACTTAACCTTGCTTAAGAGTTTTATTAGTGGAAAGGTAATAACTGGGTCAGCTATGAATAAGAAAGTAACCAATTCATATACATTCATGGTTTCTTAAAATAGGTTTATATGTTAACAGAAACTAATAAATTATTTAACTAATAAATGAACCTTCTCTTTAAGTACTAAGTATTTAAACATTTTATCTAAATTCTTTTACTAGTGGTTTGGATTTAAAAAAACCACTTTATATTTAAAATATTAAAATGTCCTCTTAAAAAACAATTTATAAATTTCAATGTTAACTTGGTTTATTTTTACTCGTTTATAAAATGTTAAGGGTATGGTTTTATCAATTAAAACCATATTACTCTATAAAAAATTTATTTTTTTTATTTGGTAAAGAATAAGGTTTAGAACCTTTAACTATACACTTTAGGAAAAGGACCCTATACTAATGATTTTAAACCATTGGTATATTCCCAGGAGCTGTTGGTTTAGGCTATACCAATATTTCCTAGAACCGTTGGTATATAATGCATGGAGATATACCTATAACAATTTTTATTTGAGAACCATTGGTATTTGGGTTTGTTATTTTATGCATACAAATAGATACTTGAACCATTGATATAGAGTCCATAATAATGGTTTTAATTTTTTTTCTATAGGCTAGGATTCTGGAAAGTCCATTTTGGCCACCTCAATCACCATTAAACTAATAAATTTCAAGAAAAGAAAACATTTATGTCTTCAACCATTGATATTACACATTTAATCAAATGATAATTTTAAAAACAAAAAAATTACATATATAATCAATTTACATCATCAAACACCATTCAAAAAGTTGTTTTATAAATTTAAAAATAGAAGTGTCGGGGATTAATATATCCCTTAAGACCATGATTACCATAATATCCATCAAAATTACCATGAAATTACCCATCAGTGTCAGTACCTTCTTCATATTTATAGCCATCACCATTAGAAAATTCATCACCCTACCCACTACAGGGACCATCATCGCCATCGCCAGGTGAATCATATATGGTGCACATCATTGACATGTATGTATCAAAAAATGCAATGGTATTTGTTTTTAGTGATGGACATAAAGCTTTCATATATTTTAGAAACCACTCATGGAAATTTTTTACTTCTTTAATAATCCTACATGGATAAGTTTTAGCCATTACTACCTCTGTATGGGCCTCTGATGCCTCTGCATGGGCCTCTTGTAACTCGGTGGTACTAGATCTATTAGAGGCACCTGAAGTGGGTCAACACTTAGTGGCATGATACTCTTGTTGGGTTGAAATCAGACTCTTCTATGGCACTCATCACCTAATATCTGTCAAAAAATGAACTTTTGGACTGAATTTGTCACCCCTTTTCTCATAAAGGGCCTCTAAAGCATGCCATTGACAATATAAATGGGATATTTAGTATAAAGTAGACTTTAAAATCTGAAAGAAACATAATAAAACTTATAATTATTTCTTATGTATGTTTATTTACAAATCACTCATTTTATTCTTTCTACCTGAGCAATTTTTTTTCCCAAGGAACAATCCCTTCTATGTTTAATACCACATTCTATAAATGACATAGAATATAAGAAGAAATTATTCAATAACATTGTATTTATGATTTAATTTACTTGTTCAAAACTGCTAGAAAATATTTTAATATTTTGGTCATTAGGTGATGAAAAAAATTATTGTAATATTTGTTTACCTAATATTTTTAATATTTAGTTTTAAATTTAAAAGTTATGAATTTATAAATTTTTTAATTTTAAATGATTGTGTGACTTAAAAACCATGATTTTGATTTACATTAAATGTGTTTACCTAATTTATATTTTAAAATATATTTTATCTGGTTGTTTATGACTTATTTGGTTCAATTAATATGGATTATAGAACATGTTGATGTTTATATAGTTGTAACCATGGTTTATATAATTATCCATTAGGGTGTATTGACTTAAATGGATTCTTATTTCAATGGTTTAATTTACTTGTGATTTTATTGGTTTTTCTTGATTTGATGAGTGATTGAGATCTTAGGTTGTGTTTGGTTTGAAGATGAAATTTGAGAATTTAATGTTAAGAGGAATGATATTATTGATTTTGGGTTTGATGTGTGTGATGTAGTTAGTAATGGTTTATTTTGGTTTATTAAATCATTATATATGTTTTCTTTATTGAAATTAGGTAGGATTGTTTTTGTTTGCGTGGTTATTTTTTATTTTATCCATTTTTCATGGTTATTAGGGGTATAAACAAAAATGGAAAGTAAATTCATTGATGGATGACTATTTTGATGGTCATATGGATTTAATTATGGTAATTTATGATTAAACCATGTGTTATTGATCATGAATATAAGTTTGGGATGTTATTTGGTAGTCTTAGGATGAGAATTGTGGTTTTGGATGTTGAGGTTTCTAGGTTTGATTGGAATTCTAATGACTATTGATGTTTTGGGTGGTATTTCTTTAAAATATAATTAATTTTGTGTTTTTTTGATTGAAACTCATAAATATTATATAAATATTGATCTTGGAAAACCATGAGTTTTATAAGTAATTTATTGGTAAAACTATAACCAGTTTACAAACTATAAGCTTTTTACAGTTTATACCTAAACTTTAAACATTTTGTGGTTTATTTTGACTTTATTTGGTTCTATTTAGTTAAAGTAAGTTTAGGTCAGCTTATATTCATTTAATTTATTTTAATTAAATTCTATTTCCTTCCATTAGGTATGTATCAGTTCTAGTGTGTCATGTTTGATTTGGTTTGGTTTGTTTGTGTTAGTACCAAATTAAACATAGTTTTACATGAAAAATAATAGTTTTCTATCATGATCCAATATTGTAGTTCACCCCATAGTGTGTACATACTTCGAAGAATCATTTTTTTATTTTAATGTGATGATTCATGTAAAATATATTTCAATAATAATAAATAAATTATTAATACAAATCATAATTAGTTTCAATCAAAGACATTAAATTTGAATGGTACCTTAAAGTCAACAATCATCTAATAAAAAATAATTTCTCAGTACAATGTTAATGGACCCTCATCAAAGGTTGGTATACCTATTAAATCCCATACAGCTCTACCATACCATCCATTATATATCAGATTCTTATAGGCTCTCCATAACCCAACTAATTCCATCAGTTGTGAATCCCTCATCGCTTCACCATCAGAAAAATTATAATGATGTTTCAACCAAAATATTAATTCATATAAATATAATAATAATATAAAATTTAATCAAATAAACTTTCTTACCCATATATGTTCCCGTGCAATATCCTTTATTTCCTTCTCAAGGTCTCTCTAGGAAACTGGTTTCACAGGAATGATATTGGGAAAAAAATACCTCAATCTATCCTCTCGATATGTTTTGGGTGTGATTGTGTTTATTGGCAAAGCCAGATGACTGTGAATTGGTATGATTTGTGTTTTATGAAGATAGTTTTTTAAGGTGGTGTTGTTTCTTAGTATTTATAAAATTTTTGGGCCTCAAAATTGGGAATTTGTGTTTTTCAAAGTTAGGTTTTCTTCATAGTACTGAATGATGTGAGGAATAGTAAAGGAAATCAGCAAAATACGAGAACCGAATATCTAGGAACATGAACCATGTAATATTTCTAGGAATGGTTTACATCTGTGTACCAGGCAGTGGGAACGGTACGTGGGAGTGGTTCGTGGAACTGAAAATAGTTTGTGGCAACATTTTGTTGTGAAGGGCATGTGGTATGCAGTTGAAGCCATGCTGCATTGAAGATTTAATAAATATTGGATTGGTAGATTTTGAAAATATCTTTACCTATATAAGGATAAATAATCCCATTTATTATACAGAGAGATAATATCATTAGAGAACATATCTTTGCTATGGGAATTTGGAGAAGTCTGAAGGTAGTTCACGGAGAAGAAATTCTAGTGAAGGGTTTTGCGAGGTACTAAAACCTGCAAAGGGAGAAGTGGTTTTAAAGGACGATTCCGTGAAGTGAAGTGGTTTGCACAGAAGGATTTCTGCCAAATGTTTTTATAAGGAATTATAGGCTGAAAATGAAGAACATCTTCAGAATAAGAACATGGTATGCAAAGGGGGAGCTTTGGTGTATGGAAGTGAAGGCATTCCATGAATGGAGAATAGTTTGCAGATAGAGGTAAATTCATAGAACCATATCCAGTACAAGTATTTGGTATGCAGGCCCAGTACATGGAGGTAGTTTGTAGAGGTGGAACATGGAGGCAGTACATATATGAAGGTGGTTCGTGGAATTGGTAGCGGAATGCGGAGGAGGCGGTCCGCGTAGAAAACCTTGTAAAGACCCGTAAAATTCAAGGGAAATTTTTTCTTAATTTTCTTTGGAATTTTACAAGAGCGTGGTTTCTGACGGCACCTGATTCCGAGGCCCGGTGTGCCCGGAATCAATTTCCGAAGTTTGGCTTGGGTACGTTCAGTGAATGAACGAGCGGGAATTTCTAACTTTTTATCCGGTGCTCGGAATTGAAATCCGAGGACACCGATGAACTCGAAGTGCCAATATTTGCTTAAGAACGCCTATTCTGGAGTTGCGTTTACACGAGGGAAGTTGTAAAAAAAAATTGTGAATGTTAAAATAAAAATTTAACTTCATTTTTTATTTTTATTTTTCCTTAAGTGTTTTTATCCATTGGATGGAAGTTGGGTAACTACCCAACTTCCCTTGGGAGGTTAAGAGGGTGGTGGGGCCCACAAGAACCCCACCCCTTCATATCCTCTAACCCCCCCCAACTCACAATTAATGATGTGAACTTGAGTTATAACTTATGACATTAATAAGTGAGTTTAATTTGAGTTTTTGAAATTCAAACTCTTGAATTTCAAAGGTTGGTGTTGTGTTAATAAATTAAGTGTGAGCTTAATTTATTTTTTTGGTTAGTTTCTTTGTTGCTTGAGAGGTTTGGGAGAATCTTTGAGAGACTTGAAGATCTTCTTTGTCTTCGACGAAGAACGTGAAGAACGGTTCTTCTCCGACGAAGAACATCGACCCCACGACCTACAAGACTCGGCGTCCGGAATTCTTCCGTCTTCATCTTCCTCCTCGACAAGGGAGAAGTCGCCGAGCGTGGTGATCATCGCCAACGACAACGTACCTCCCTTCTTCATCATAGAGACAAGTGAGGAGACGTCGTTTCTTCCTCGGACGCACCCCGACATCCACGGAATCTACGTCCGACACCGCGACGCCAATTCTCCGTGATACCCGACGTGCGACGTCAATTTTCAAGGTAGGGGTTGTTGTTGATTATTTATTTATTTATTTATTCTCGTTGGTGGTTCTAGCATGACAAACGTGAGAATATATAAATATGTGTTATCGTTTAACGTGAGGGGGCCGGACCGCATGAACACGGCCGAACCCCCTCCTTTTTTCATGTTTATTTATCTTGTGGATGAAAGAAGATGGCGTGATGCCGTCGCACCACGCGGGAATCACCCGGCTTATTTGCGCAGCGCCGTCGCGCCGCGCCGTGGAAGGATCATCAAGAACGCGACGCCGTCGCGCCGTGTCGAAGGGAATTAAAGGCGCGGCGGAGGGGCACGGTGCCGTCGCACCGCGCCGGACGACGAACACCGCGGCCGGTTCCGGGCCGCGGGGGGACGAGAAGACCGGCGGCCGGGCCGCCGGCGTCGGAAGCCGGAAAGGGGACCGGTTGCCGGTCCCATTGGAGAAAAACCGGCCCGCCAGGTGGCCGGCCGGAAGGTCAAAGGCCGGGGGAATTTAATTCCCCCGGCCAGCACTAAACCCCCCCCATTTATGATGGGGGGGGGGGTTTCTTTGAGGGGGGCAGGCTGCCCCCCGGTTCTCTTCAAAGCAGGCCCCCCACAAGGGGGGGGGGGGTTTCGTTAAGGGGGGCAGGCGGCCCCCCGTTTCCCACAAAGCAGACCCCCCACGAAGGGGAGGGGGGGGGGGGGGTTCCAAAAGGCGCGGCTAAAAGCCGCGCCGTTTTTTTTGAAGAAGCGGGGGCCTTGCCCCCCGCGCGTGGCGACAAGCGGCGCCAGGCCGCGCCGGACCGCGCCGCCGCGCCGGTCCGTGCCGCCGCGTCGGACCGCGCCGCCGTGCCGGCTGGCCGGCCGAGCCGGGTCGAACCCGGGTCGGGTCGACCCGGTTCGGGTCGACCCAGGGGGGGTCGGGTCGGGTCGGCCCGGACCCGGACCCCCCGTTTTCGAGATGACTTCAGTCTTTTGCTTATAAATTGAGCTACGAACCTCCGATTGACGAACCGTCTGCGGAAACGTGATCCTTGGATCTATACGATCGTTTCGGTATATCACACTCAGTGTTTCGGAATACTTTGAGTTCGGCCGGGTTGGTTCTTACACGAAACCAACCGGGCCTTCGGAGCGGAAACGCTCATATCTTGAGTTACGGACGTCCGATTGACGTGCCGTAAGCTTTGTTGTGTTCCTCTTAGTGAGACGAATCTTTTGGCATACTCCGCCCTAGGTTTGGACACAGGTGGAGTACGGTCGGGTTGGTTTTTCCTTAGAGACCAACCGGGCCCCTGGGACGAAAAAGCCAATAACTCTCAGACCGGGCGTCCGATCGACGCGCCGTCTGTTGCGTTGAGTTCCTGTTGGCGATACAGAACTTTTGGATACATCAACTCTGGACTTTTTGACAGTTTATGTATCAGCCTATCGGCTCGTGGAGCGGACCCTCCTGAACGAGCTTGCTGTGTGCGGGAACCCTATGCTGGCTGCGACTGTGACTGCTACTGCTACTGCTACTGCTACGGTGACTGCGACGACGACAGTACAGAGATCCTGTGTGGATTCGACGACGACGACTACAGCACTCAGCGATCCTACATGGATCAGTGCTACATGTCCTATGTGGGCCCGATCCTGTGTGGATTCGACGACGACGACTACAGCACTCAGCGATCCTACGTGGATCAGTGCTACAAGTCCTGTGTGGGCCCGATCCAGTGTGGGTCCGATCCTGTGTGGGTGTTTGCGCTCAGCGGTCCTGTGTGAACCAGCGCCTACAGGTCCTGTGTGGGCCCGATCCTGTGTGGGTCTTTTGTGGGGGTTAGTTACCTATCGATCCTTCGTGGGTCCGACGACTTAGATGGATCAGAGATCATCTTTATCGTCCTTTGAAGAAGTATACCTGTGTGAGCTGAATCCTGTTGCTTTCCTATGTGGATTGTGTTGTGCTATCCTGTGTGGATTACGTTTTTCTTTCCTGTGTGGAATACGTTTACTTTCCTGTGTGGACTGAGTTGTACTTGGGCTCGGAGGTTGGAGCGTATTTGAAATTGATGACTTAGGTATATGTATGGGCATATACCTAAGCAGTGTCGGTTGTTACTTCGTGATTGTACCTTTCTTTGTGGTTTATCCTTTGTGGATTTTGAGAGACCTTCAGGGGTCTCGGGGTCCTTACTGAGTAGCTTATACTCACCCCTGCACGGGCTTTGCCCGCACTACGTTGTGTTGGTTGCAGACGACGGACAGCGTTGATCTTGGCTGAGGCTTGCAGAGCAGGACGGTACCTGGAGGTGGACCACTGGGCAGGACGTGCTCGGAGCGGACGACGGGACCCGTGGAGCAGTGGAGCTATCTGTACCCACCCTTCAGGTGGGATTTCCAGTGGACAGCTCGGTGTAGCGGCTTTTACTTTACAGTTGCTGTTTTCCCTTTCGAATTGTACTTTACTTTCAGTTTGGGTTTGTATACTGGCCCATTTACTTTTCCGCACCTTCAGTTGTACTCTGTTTTTACTTAGTGTTACTTTTCCGCTTGCTTACTCTGTAGTAATTTTTTACTTTTCAAATGCAATGCCTTCCCTTTTGTTGGAATTTACGCCTTGGTGCTAGTCGCCAGCCCCTGGCCTATGGAAGGCGGGCTTGGGGTAGTCACGGCACGGGCCCCGAGGGCGGGTCGTGACAAATTGGTATCAGAGGGAGGTTGGTTCTACCGTGAACTCTGATCTTTTCTATGTGAAGCAATAATGTTTAGCGTATTGAGTGTGGTTATCAGTCCAGGGAGTCCAGTGTTGGTGTGGTGGACGACGTATCCGTACACCAGGACCCTGACTTCTGATTTCCGACTTAATGCACGAAAACATTGATTGCGTGTGTGTTTCAAAGTTTTCTTTGTGATTTCTTGGTGTCAGCTCACCAGGTATACTGTTGACCGTTGCGCACCTGTTCCTTTTCAGGATGGCCCCATGACGGCAGCCAGCTAGGGTTCCGAGAGTCGAGTGTGACGACAACCCACCGAGTGACGAGGCCTCAGTGCAGGGCCCTTTGTCAGCAGTGGCACCGACGGTATTTCTACCCGCCGAGCCCCCGATGCTTCCAGCACCAGCCGCTGACGATGCACGTCGCCTCAGCGCACTGCATGAGTTTCAGCACCAGTGACCACCCAGGTTTCGCGGGGAGACGGATCCCCAGGCAGCCGAGGACTGGCTGGAGGCAGTGGTACGTGTGTTTAGGCTAGTGAGGACACCAGCAGACCTCATGGTGATTCTCGCTGCGAGCCTACTACACGCAGCAGCAGGACGATGGTGGAGCTTGATGCTCCAGGTGCACGATGAGGCATCTCTACTTTGGACAGACTTTGAGAGCCTCTTCCGCTCAGAGTTCGTCCCAGCCACCCTTCGTGCGGTGCGTATCCAGGAGCTTCTTCAGCTACGGCAGGGTAGCATGACGGTCTCTCAGTACTCGGCTAGATTTACTGATCTCTCGCGCTACTCGACCGACATGGTACGAGACCCATTCTTCCGGGCCCCTTCGAGCAGGGTTTGAGACACGAGATCAGGGCATCGCTGATCTCCCTCAGCATACCGACTCAGACAGGAGTATTGGAGCGGGCCCTTCTGATCGAGAGCTTCCTTGTTGAGTCTACACCAGCGCAGCGACCCACCGCAGGGCGGCACGTGGCAGAGTCATCTGCAGTAGGCAGTCGACGGATGACTCAGGGGTCCAGACAGACCAGACCTTCAGGCAGATGACCTCAGGACACTAGCTCAGCAGTGCGGGGCACACAGCGCGGAGCCAGTCTTTCGAGTGGAAGACAGTGCTATGCATGCGGCGGGCAAGGCCACATGGCTCGTGACTGCCCGACCCTCCATGCAGAGGAGCAGTAGATGGTTGAGGAACCACCTAGGCAGAGGCAGAGGTTCGACCGTGGCAGTCCGCAGGGAGCAGGAGGACGAGGCAGAGGAGCTGGCCGAGCAGCAGGTGGAGGGCGACGTTTTGAGGCTCTACCACCACCACCACCACCAGGAGGTCCACCCCGACCTCAGGGGAGAGCACAGCTTCAGGAAGCTGAAGCTTACGATCATGGAGCTCCGGAAGCAGGTGGACTAGTGCGGGACTAGCTCCAGGCATAGAGGCCTTTGCCCATAATGCCTCTAGCTTCGTAATTTGTGTTGCTTTGTGTCCTTGTACTTTAAGTTGAAGTAATAAAAGACACTTGCCTTGGTGACTTTTGTTTTCTTGTCTTTTGTTTGTTTTTACTAAGAGGTACCAGTTAAAAACTGTTGACTTGACCCTCACTTGCGAGATTTTTACTGGAGGAAACCCAGTGACCACACACTGATGCCGACAGTGTGACTCAACCCTTGGAGGTGAGAGTAACGGTTGGATCTCTTGGTAGCAGCGTCGAGGCCTTACGACATCATCCATGCCATGAATTAACTAATCATGACTGGATTGACTGTTTTAGGCAAGGAACATGGTTCATCCAGGGGATGAGACCGGATTTCACTTTTCGGCAAAGGATAAATCTTTGCAGCTAGCCTCTTTGCAGATATCCTTCGTGGATAGTGATGGAGCAGCCTTCCTCCAGTCTCTCACAGTCACCCCTCCTCTACTACAGCAGGTCAGAGAGGCACAACGTGAGGATGCTGACTGTGAGACACGACGTGCACAGATATCCTCGGGACATACACCTGATGGTTTCTTCCTTGGAGCAGAGCACGACATCCTTTTCAGAGGACGTACCATGGTACGAGTCGCTTTGCGAGAGGAAGTGCTAAGAGAGTTTCACACTTCTCCTTTGGCGGTACATCCTGGAGTGGCGAAGATGTACCAAGACCTCAGACGACAGCACTGGTGGCCGGGCATGAAGAAGGCAGTAGCAGAGTTCGTTTCTCGATGCCTCACCTGCCAGCAGGTGAAGGTAGAGCATCAGGTACCAGCAGGCTTGGTACAGCCCTTGGAGGTCCCAGAGTGGAAGTGGGACGGCATATCTATGGACTTCGTGACTGGACTTCCACGCACTTCTAGAGGTCACGACTCCATCTGGGTGATTGTTGACCGACTCACCAAGTCGGCACACTTCTTACCCATCAGAGAGCAGGGCTCAGTGGAGAGCTTGGGACGTCTCTACATTCAGAAGATTGTGCGGCTCCATGGTGTGCCATCATCTATCGTCTCCGATCGAGATGCTCGCTTTACTTCCCGGCTTTGGAAGGGGTTACAGGAGGCGTTCGGGACGCAGCTACGTCTGAGCACAGCCTTTCACCCTTAGACGGATGGTCAGACGGAGAGGACCATTCAGACTCTCGAGGACATGCTCCGCGCTGGACGATGAACACCGCGGCCGGTTTCGGGCCGCGGGGGGACGAGAAGACCGGCGGCCGGGCCGCCGGCGTCGGAAGCCAGAAAGGGGACCGGTTGCCGGTCCCGTTGGAGAAAAACCGGCCGGTCAGGTGGCCGGACGGAAGGTCAAAGGCCGGGGGAATTTAATTCCCCCGACCAGCACTAAACCCCCCCCATTTATGAGGGGGGGGGGGGGGTTCTTTGAGGGGGGCAGGCGGCCCCCCGGTTCTCTTCAAAGCAGGCCCCCCATAAGGGGGGGGGGGGTTTCGTTAAGGGGGGCAGGCGGCATCCCGTTTCCCACAAAGCAGACCCCCCACGAAGGGGGGGGGGTTCCAAAAGGCGCGGCTAAAAGCCGCGCCGTTTTTTTTGAAGAAGCGGGGGCCTTGCCCCCCCGCGCGTGGCGACAAGCGGCGCCAGGCCGCGCCGCCGCGCCGGTCCACGCCGCCGCGCCGGGCCGGGCCGGCCGAGCCGGGTCGGACCCGGGTCAGGTCGACCCGGTGCGGGCCGACCCAGGGGGGGTCGGGTCGGGTCGGCCCGGACCCGGACCCCCCGTTTTCGAGATGACTTCGGTATTTTGCTTATAACTTGAGCTACGGACCTCCGATTGACGAACCGTCTACGGAAACGCGATCCTTGGATCGAGACGGTAGTTTCAGTATATCACACTCAGGGTTTCAGAATACTTTGTGTTCGGCCGGGTTGGTTCGTACACGAAACCAACCGGGCCTTCGGAGCGGAAACACTCATATCTTGAGCTACGGATGTACGATTGATGTGCCGTTAGCTTTGTTGTGTTCCTCTTAGTGAGAAGGATCTTTTGGAATACTCTTCTCGAGGTTTGGACGCAGGTGGAGTACAGTCATGTTGGTTTTTCCTTAGAAACCAACCGGGCCCCTGGGACGAAAAAGCCAATAACTCTCAGACCGGGCGTCCGATCGACGCGCCGTCTATTGCGTTGAGTTTCTGTTGGCGATACGGAACTTTTGGATACATAAACTCTGGACTTTGTGACAGTTGATGTATCAGCCTCTCGGCTCGTGGAGCGGACCCTCCTGAACGAGCTTGCTGTGTGCGGGAACCCTAGTGCTGGCTGCGACTGTGACTGCTACTGCTACTGCTACTGCTATTGTGACTGCGACGACGACAGTACAGAGATCCTGTGTGGATTCGACGACGACGACTACAACACTCAGCGATCCTACGTGGATCAGTGATACAGGTCCTGTGTGGGCCCGATCCTGTGTGGATTCGAGGACGACGACTACAACACTCAGTGATCCTACGTGGATCAGTGCTACAGGTACTGTGTGGGCCCGATCCTGTGTGGGTCCGATCCTGTGTGGGTCTTTGCGCTCAACGGTCCTGTGTGAACCAGCACCTACAGGTCCTGTGTGGGCCCGATCCTGTGTGGGTGTTTTGCGGGGGTTAGTTACCTATCGATCCTTCGTGGGTCCAACGACTTAGATGGATCAGAGATCATCTTTATCGTACTTTGAAGAAGTATACCTGTGTGAGCTGAATCCTGTTGCTTTCCTGTGTGGATTGTGTTGTGCTATCCTGTGTGGATTACGTTTTTCTTTCCTGTGTGGAATACGTTTATTTTCCTGTGTGGACTGAGTTGTACTTGGGCTCGGAGGTTGGAGCGTATTTGAAATTGATGACTTAGGTATATGTATGGGCATATACCTAAGTAGTGTCGGTTGTTACTTTGTGATTGTAACTTTCTTTGTGGTTTATCCTTTGTGCATTTTGAGAGACCTTCAGGGGTCTCGGGGTCCCTACTGAGTAGCTTATACTCAACCCTGCACGGGCTTTGCCCGCACTACGTTGTGTTCGTTGCAGACGACGGACAACGTTGATCTTGGCTGAGGCTTGCAGAGCAGGACGGTACCTGGAGGTGGACCACTGGGCGGGACGTGCTCGGAGCGGACGGCGGGACCCGTGGAGCAGTGGAGCTATCTGTACCCACCCTTCAGGTGGGATTTCCAGTGGACAGCTCGGTGTAGCAGCTTTTACTTTATAGTTTCTGTTTTCCCTTTCGAGTTGTACTTTACTTTTAGTTTGGGTTTATATACTGGCCCATTTACTTTTCCGCACCTTCAGTTGTACTCTGTTTTTACTTAGTGTTACTTTTCCGCTTGCTTACTCTGTAGTAATTGTTTACTTTTCAAAGGCAATGCCTTCCCTTTTGTTGGAATTTACGCCTTGGTGCTAGTCGCCAGCCCCTGGCCTATGGAAGGCGGGCTTGGGGTAGTCACGGCACGGGCCCCGAGGGCGGGTCGTGACAAACCTGCTACACAGTATGCAGGGGGAGAAAGTGGTTCATGTAATTCTAAAGGAATATTGAGAAAGCTTAAAATAATTTTAAGATAGTATTTTTCAGTATCTAACAGTACCGGGAAATTTAGACATCATTTGGGGATGAAAAGGGACTTCAATAGTGCATCTACCTATAGTTGAGGATGCAAGAATTCATGAAACTGAATGGACCTACATGTCCATAAACTGTGTTTTACCTACAAGTCTATAAACTGTGAGTGTATTTATTTCCAAGAGTAGTGATAAAAGGAAGAATAAGACAATAACTCTTTCCACGAATAGTGATAGAGAGAAAGAGGTATAAGGAGTTACCCTTCGGAATGCAGTGATCGGACCCTAAACCTTGTAAAGGCAATGAGCATGGGCATAGAAGATCTAGCCCGAACCTTTTAATCATTATTGGTAGTGTTACTTAGTGAATTTGGTACAAAGAAACATCGCTGGTTGTATGCTCCTTGGAGGTAGCCCAATGAGCGTGAACCAAGTAAAAAATCACTGTGTCCTATGCACGATTTCATTTCTGTTCATATATTACTACATGAGAAAGAAATAAGTGTGTTTTGTTTAACAACAAAACAAGATCTGAAGGGGTAGAAGTTTTAATCATTCATAACTTGATTCACCACCCTCTCAGGGTATTCGACCTAGTGGACTTAACAAATGATATCACAATATTCGAAAAGTGTTTCCATATAACTTCTATATTCTATCAGGGTTTTTCCAATAATTTTATTATCTTCATTATACTCGACCATCAAATTTGTCTGTAATTTCCACACTTCATGCATGTGATTACTTCCATGATACCTAATAGTGGTAGATCTAATTATAAATGAAAGAAAAATATTAAATTAATACATTTTAAAAAAATTATGTTTAAAAAATTTACTTGGGTAGTATACATATACCTAAACTAGGTTGAGTAGTGACCTCTAATATATCTATGGGATTTGAAGGACTGATAACCTTTAAAGTGCATGGGTTGGGGGGGGTCCAATATATGCTCAAGATGATCTAAATTCACTCTATTAGAAGTAAAATGAGTACATATATAATAACCCAGAGAGAATGGAGAAGTAAGTAATGTTTTCTATAATATCAAAGTATGTGGAAAAGAAAAATATGAATGGGTAGCAAGAGATTTCATTGGATATAGAAATTATAGACGGGGAGGATGATTAGAGGAAAATAGTGGAAAAAATATAGGTGGTTTGAAAATATATAATGAATATAAGGGAATTTTGAGATAAGAAGCTATAGTATATGGTATATCTATAAAATGATTTAGGTTTGATTAGGTATGATGAGTGATGTGAGTAGCTCTAGTACCTTTTCCCCTCTAATTGGTAGGTTGGTCATAATTTTTACTAGTCTGGTTAGATATTGTTTTTTCCTAGGTGTTAGAACCAGATTAACATTTAATGACATGAAAATACATGTTTTGTAATTGATATATATATTTTAAATAGTATAATCACAAGGGGAACAAGAGGAGGAATTCCCATCTCTCTCACGATGAGATTATTTTCATACATTCTCTTCCTTCATGTCTCTTCAATATTTGACATTTTCTATATTAGTTAATAAATATAAATTTAATTAGAAATTTAATACTAATGTAATAACACAATAAATTCATACTTATTAGCATGATAAACATGGGTATGATATGGTTTTCTTCTTTCGTGTTTAATCCGATTCAATTCAGTTTTTGTTATGTTATTTTTTTATTTGTTCATTTGGTTATTTGGGTCATTTGGTTCATTTTTTTGGTGAGGTTATTTTTATAATTAATATGTTACATCATTTTTTTTATTTTTAGGTGAGGTTATTTGGCATATTTTTTCATTTGGTCATTCATTTAGATCATTTGGTTTATTTTGAGTTAGGTCATTTTGGTTGATTTGGGTTAGTCCATTTTACTTATTTTGGGGTTAAGTCATTTTTGAGTTACATAATTTCATTTATTCTTGGTGAGGTTATTTGGTTCATTTTGGTTTAGTTCATTTTTGGTTAGGTTATTTGATTTATTTTTGGGTTATGTATTTTTTGAGTTAGGTCCTTTGGATTTTTTTGGGTCAAGTCATCTAGTTCATTTTTGGGTTATTATATTTTTGGTTAGGCCATTTGGTCATTTGTTCATTTTTTAGTTATTCAAATTAGTTCACTTAGAGTTAGGTTATTTGGTTTATTTTGGGTTATTTAATTTTTTTATTTTTTAGGTTAGGTCATTTTTGGGTCAGGTCATTTGATTTATTTCAGTCATTTAGTAATTTGTTAATTTTGGGTTAGGTCATTTGGCCAATTTTTCGTTTTTTATTTAGGTAAATTGAACCATTTTTGGTTAGGTTATTTTGTTTATTTTGGGTCATGAAATTTCACTGATTTATTTTATGAAATTTTATTCATTCATGGGTTAAGCTATTTTTGAGTTAAATTATTTGGTTCATTATAGGTTAGGTTATTTGGTTAATTTTGGTTTATATTATTTTAGTTTAGGTCGTTTTGGGTTATCCATTTGGTTAATTTTTGGGTTATGTCATTTTGGAGTTACATTATTTAGTTTATTTTGGGATAGGTTATTTAGTTCATTTTGGGTTAGCTCATTTGGTTCATTTTTTGGTTATTCAATTTTTATGTTAGGTCATTTGGACTATTTTGGGCTACTTTATTTGATTTATTTTTGGGATATGTCATTTTTGATTAGTTCATTTTGTAATTTTTTCATTTTTTGGTTAATTCATTTAGTTTTCTTAGGGTTAGGTTATCGAGTTTATTTTGGGTTATCATTTGGTTTAGGTTAGTCCATTTGGTTTATTTTTGAGTTATTTATTTTTTAGGTTTGGTTATTTAGTTCATTTTGGCCATTTGGTCATTTGTTTATTTTGGGTTAGGTCATTTGATTAATTGTTCATTTGTTGGTTATGTCAACTGGTTCATTTTGGGTTAGGTTATTTGCTTCATTTTGGGTTATGATATTTGGTTAATTTTGGGTTAAGTCAATTCGTTCACTTTTGGGTTAAGTTATTTTGGGATAAAACAAATGAAACAAACACTATAGGTTGATTTAGTTCCATTCATTTTGGGATGGCCTTACTTGAATGGAATATATGAAATTATATATAAGAAGATTTTATAATTTACACATAAACTATTTATTGAAAATCATTTTACAGTTTAAAAAATGAAACCAAAATAAATAAATTTGAATATAATGAACTTAAATGACATAAATTAAGCTAAAATAAATTAACTAAGAACACATATGAATGATTCTATATATTATCCTCTACTACTTTAGGTTCATAATAAATTCTGAATGTTGGACTCTTTGAGTTATAATACACAATATATTGATCAAGACCAATAGGGGAATCAATAGTGCTAACTTCATCGTCACTATCATAAAAAATATGTTTTGGGATTACTTTAATAATGAAACCACATTTAGGTCTCAGATGATCTTCACATACAATACTTATTTTGAAATTTGTTCCAAAATACATGGATCATTGATAGTTTATAAGCTAATAATGTCAATAACTCTAAATCAACAATTATCAATTAATGTTCCTTGTCACATCATTGATTCAAACCACTTTTATTTTATCATAGATTCCCTACCATGGGAGTAATAATCCAAAAATTTTCAGTTTATCAACTATTCTAGAATAACACACATTGTCATATCACAACCTACTATTCAATGCACCTGAAAAATAATCTATCATTTTAGTTAATATAACACCCACATGTTGTGTTATAAAGTTCTCTACTTTATCAATTTTAACAAATTTATACCCATTGATGATTAATGTTTTTAATTTATGAACCCAAGAATTGGGACCAAAACATAATGGTTTTATTTATTCAAATATAGATTCAACGAGTAAGATTAATACATGAAATAAAAAGTAATATTAAAATTATATGAATATTTATTATTACTATTTTATTAAATTAATTCTCATTCCTTCAATTTAAACCAAATAGAAAACATTTTTATATGAAAATTCTTTCCCCATATTAAAGGAAATGAATGAAGAGTTATATCTAAAATATGTTTATATTACCTACATAAAAAGATAATAAATTTTATGATATATGTGGAACAAATTAGTATGAGATAACTTATACTTTTTCAAGTCACTTAATTTATGTAGTCACTAAATAAAACATAGTTAAACAATACTATGTGATGCACCATCTCCCGCTCTTCAAGGATAAATTTTGTCAATTTATATAATCCAATAATTTCCCTTATTTGGGTAAGTGTTGGAAAGGTGGGTTCAATTTTCACATAATAATCTTCCTCATTTATCATTGGTCGGTTACATCTCATGCTCACATCATCCAAATACATTGAACAAAAATCCATACAATCTTGATCCAAGTAACCTTTCACAATAGAACCTTTAGGATGATTATTTTTCTAAACATAAGAATTTATTTTGTTCATAGTTATTTAGGTTGTATACATCCAATGAAAATTAATGGGTTTCCAAAAAATAATTTTAGTTATAAGATTAATAGTTAGATGCAACATGCAAGTGAAAAAATGGTGGATTTTTTTCTCCAAATCATAAAAATTTAATGGCGCCGCTTCTTGAATTTTTTTCAAGAAACACCTAGACAATAGTTTAAAACATAGATATATATAAAAATGAAAAAATTGAACCATCATCACCCATACATTATTGGACATTAAATAGAGTATTTCTATTGAAATCAATTCATATAGAAGGATGTGGTAGCCATGAGTTTTTTGATATTTTAGTTTTAACTATATTCTATTGACCCATTTTGATATATCGATTTAATATCCATTAGGAACCTTGAAAATATCTAGTACTTTCAAAAATTTATTTTTTTCAGAAGGCATCATCACATTAGAAGAACATGAAACTTTCCATTTATTTTCACTGTGAGACACATGATGCAGTTCTGACCCAAATCCCCTAAGCCACATTGAGTTCCTATATCATAAATGTTATTCACCTTGAAATTTAGAATAATTGAAAGAAACAATTCATATATGTTTTTCTCAATGTGCATTACCTCTAAAAAATAATTTAGAAAATTGGTTGATTAGTAATTAAAATAAAAGAACACACTTTTCTTCTTATAATTGTACATGGATTCAGTGGAAACATTATTCCTCTATTTATATTTTTTTCTGAACTTTATTGGGTAAAAATTGAAATCTTTCAATTCTTTAATCACATCTATTCTATACGTATGATTTGGTGGCCTCTCAGTCTCAACGATATTATTAAACCTTTAAATAATTATTTCTATATGGATGATCCATTGGAAAGAATCAATTATGTACCATTAAACTAAAACTATGATGAAATTTAAGTCTTCTAAATCATGTATCCTTCATAGAAATAGGGAATTCTATTTTTCCCTTTATGTTCTTACCATACATCATTGCATAATCTATAAAATCATTTATTTTCCACAAAAGTGTAGCATGCATATGAAATATTCCTTTCAAATAAGAATCATATATGAACACACCCACATTCTAAATGTTCTTTAAATATTTTATTAAAGGTTACATGTACAGATATATGTCATTTACAGGATCATAATGTTCATATATGAGTGTTTTTAAGAAAGTGAATGTTTTTTATACACATTCATGGACGAAGGTTATAAATTTGAATGAAAATTATATATATTCTATAAAAAGTAAACATCCAACCAAATGGATTAAAACCATCACATGATAGAACCAACCTGAAATTACACACCTAAACTACAAAATTAGTATACCATGAATAAAATTTATGTCTTTATGATTCATATATATGATTAACCAATACATAATTATCCTTAATTATATTTACATCATTCTATTAAATTTTTATTGAGATTTCATGAGACATTAAAATATTTTGCAGACTAAGAATTAATGAAAAATTAGATATTACATTTTTTAGTACATGATATGGTGTTACATCAATATTTGGGTTCCATAAAGTTGTACCACATTCTTTACAATCATTTAGCCCTATGGTTTAATCCTAGAATAAACTGTAATTTTTTAGGCAAGCATGAATTTTAACATATAAAATTTAAGTTGGTTAATTAACTTCGATACCATATAATTATTTGATGCAATATCTGATTCATTGGGAATTAATTCCAACAAAAAGATATTAATATAATTTATGAAAGTATTAGAAATTACTTATATGGTTTTCCCATGAAACAACTATATTAAAAATTTCATCTTTTTTATTTTACCACATTATCGATATACAAGAGTATTGTAGTCATCAATCATTTTTTACCTTATCAACTGTTTCCGAAGCTTTCGCCAGGGTCAGTGCGTCTGTCTATGGTGGATGTGCAGCGTTTGCCCTGCATTCTCGCTTTCCAAAGGTGGGCGACATCCATTATTTATTCAGGGATGTTTGATCCTTGATCTAACTGGGATGATGGGATGTTGGTTCCTCATTCTGTGGATTCCTTCTCAAAACTCGTAGCCTAGTCCAGGTCTCCATTAAAGATTAATTCGTGGTTCATGAATCTCATTACCGGTTCCATATCTTTGTGGACACTGGTTAATTACGCTAATTTTTTCAGGACATTCCATGGGGTCTTGACATGGTAGAAACCTTCGTTTTGAGTAGATGACAACATCCGGCAGGTCGAGGCATCCCTGGATGCGTGGACATTGAGGAACCTGTATTATTCCTCATAAGAGGGCATCTCAAGGGGATAGAACTCGATGCATCCCACGTTAGTCATGGGGTATCTTATACCGGAGGCATGTCTCTGAGGTTTTCCTTAGCTTCCAATGTTTAACACGGGGTATTCCATGTGTTTAACATCTTGCGGATACGATTACACCAAAGGCGTGTCTTCCGTGGTTTTCCTCAAGAATCTCATGTTTAATACGAGGTAGGCCGCAAGTTTAACATCTTGTAGACACGGTTACACTAAAGGCATGTCTTCTGAGGTTTTCCTTAGGCATCTTATGTTTAAAACGAGGTAGGCCACGAGTTTAACATATTGAGGAGACGGAATGAGGGTGATCAGAACGTCCTATTGACATGAATCAGAGGTGGTGTGTCTCATAGAGGAGAGATGTCACACTTTGAAAACTGACCTAGACACCACTGGGGGAAGATCAGGGAGTGTGAACCCCAAAATGGGGTGAACACCAAGGTTTACCTTTGGATGGGATTGAATATCGTGGAGGTTTCTTACATACCCTATGTAGACGATAGGGATCAAAACCCATGTAGTTCGAAGGGGTGATGAATCGGGGTGTACAGAAAGCACAAAAACCCAAATACATGCTGGGGATTATGCATGGATAACATCCCAAGTACTGTTAGGAGCAGTGAGGAGGTGGATGACATGATCCCATTAGGATGTGGCGGCCCAGGTGAGAATCAGGATGGATAATGGAGAGTTGAATGGAGTGGAGGGGGAATTAGTTGGGACCGTCATGAAGGTGATAGTAGTGTTGGTCTTGAGCCTTGAAGAGACTTCCTACGTACCCCCGTGGCAGGGAATCAAAGTCAGCGTAGTTCAGTAGGATGATGGGACATCTGAGGAGGTGGCCCGTGAGAATGGATGCATGGATGGGACCCAAAGGAAGTAGAACCTCCAGGTTGGTGAATGATCTTCCTGGAACACATGGGATTGAGGGATAGATCTGGATGAGACATGGGTGATGGACTTGAACCTCATAGAGGCTTCCTACGTATCCCCGTGGTAGGGAATCGAAGTTAGCGTAGTTCATCTAACGACAACTTACCATCGATTAGGGACTTCAACAACTTACCGCTGAATGAGGTTAACAATGGCTTACCACTGAATGGGTTTGAAAATGGCTTACCACTAGATGAGGCAACAATGGCTTACCACTGTATGGGGTCACAATGGATTATCGCTGGATGGGGGATGCAGTTTAATGTCGTGCAGGATAAAGGTGGTCCGACGTGAAGGGGGGCTGGAACCAATGGTTGTTGGTATTGAACCACATGGAGGCTTTCTACGTTCCTTGACTTGGAAAGGATTAAAGTACACGTAGTTTAGAAGGGGTTTGGTGAGCCAACGTGAAGATGGTCGGGACCAATGGGTGGTAGGCTTGAACCTCAGGGAGGCTTCCTATGTACCTCGCCTTGGAAAGGATCAAAGACCTCATAGTTCAGGAGGGGTTTGGGGATTACACTCTAGGATAAACGGAGAGGATGGCATGGTCGATGCTTTCTATAATCCCACATGAGTCGTGCTCAGTGTGAGAAAAAAGAGGCAGCAAGGACCTGACGATCATGATGCAAAGGTGCATCCATGAAGGGTGGTGAAAGGGGATAATGCAAGGAAGCTGCCTAAGTGCTGCAATGGAGCGAAAATGGTGAATGGGGTTTATGAAAGGGAGATGCCCAGGTTCCATTATGGATCGGAAATGGTAGATGGGGCTTACATAAGGAATCTTCCCGTGTGCCACTAGGGAGCGGCAATGGTGAATGGGGCTTACACAAGGAAGCTACCCAAGTGCCGCTATGGAACAATAACGGTTGATGGGGCTTATGCAAGGAAGATTCCTGTGTGCCACTAGGGAGTGACAATGGTGAATGGGGATTATGCAAAGAAGCTTCCCGGTTGCCGCTATGGAATGACAACGATGTATGGGGCTTACGCAAGGAAGCTACCCGTGTGCTGCTATGGAGAGACAACGGTGGATGGGGATTATGCAAGGAAGCTACCCAGGTGCCGCTATGGATCAACAATGGTAGATGGGGCTTACACAAGGAAGATTCCTGGGTTCCTCTATGGAATGACAATGGTGTATGGGGCTTACACAAGTAAGATGCCTGAGTGTTTCTTGGGAGCGACTGTGGTGAATGGGGATTACGCAAAGAAGCTGTCCGGGTGCCACTATGGAGCGGAAACAGTGGATGGGTCTTATGCAAGGAAGCTGTCCAGGTGCTGCTATGGAGCGATAATGGTGGATTGGGATTATACAAGGAATATGCTTGCGTGCTACTAGGGAGCGACAATGGTGAATGAGACTTACGCAAGGAAGCTTCCCGGGTGCCACTATGGAGTGACAATGATGGATGGGGCTTACGCAAGGAAGCTGCCCGAGTGCCGCTATGGAGCAACAACGGTGGATGGGGCTTACGCAAGGAAGCTGACTGGGTGCCACAATGAAGCAGAAATTGTGCATGGGGCTTACGCATGGAAGCTGACTGTGTGCCGCAATGGAGCGACAATGGTGGATGAGGCTTACTCAAGGAAGATGCCCATAATGTCTTCCTCATGTCTGGCCATGAGGGCATCCCAACTCACTGGTGGGTTGAGGTATATTGTTGGGGCCAACACCTATGCGCAGGTGCACAAGTGGGATAACACCAAGGGGTGTTGGAATCAGTCCAAACAAAGGGAGATGAAAAGTGTGAATCACATGCCCGACATTCGAAACGCAATGAGGGTGGAATGGCGATGGAGGATAACTGTTGACCATGTTTGAAACACAGTATCCATATCGCATTATCCTGAAATGGGGACAAACAAATGAGGGTCAACTATTGACCGTGTTTGAAACACATGAACTAACTCAAAGTGTCATCCAAAGTTTTCCTGGACGTTGGCTCAAGACAGTAGGTGAGCCGATGCGGCATGGGACCGAGCCGTTTGGGGGTCCCTTCAGACATGAAAGTGGATGAAGATTCGAGTGAAGGACACACAAAGAGTGAGGTGGAGTGATGAAATGTTTGAACAGATTCCAATGCTCTTGAAATTACTCCACTGTAATCATGGAATTAGGCATCTTATCCTTGGATCATAAGGTATATTTTGTTTGGAGCAATAGGAGTCATATGTTTGGAACATAGGGTGCACTATAGTTTAGAGTCATATAGAAATGACTATTGTCATCTCATACTTGAAGCATAAGGAATCTCTTTTTTGGAGAAAGAGGCATCCTATGTTTGGAACATAGGGTGCACTACAATTTAGAGTCATGTAGAAAGGACTGTTGGCATATCATGCTTGGAGAATAAGGCATCTCTTGTTTGGAGCAAGAGACATCATATTATTTTTCAGATAGGGAGTAATATAGTTTATAGTCATGTAGAGAGGACTGTTAGCATCTCATGCTTGGAGCATAAGGCTTATCTTGTTTGGAGCAAGAGGCATCCTATGTTTGGAACATAGGGTGTACTACAATTTAGAGTTATGTAGAAAGGAATGTTGGGCATATGGAGCCTGGAAATGGTTGATGATGGGACTTACGCAAGGGAGGCCCTTTCTGGTTCAACCTGGCATAGGAGTCAGGTGATGGGGGTTTGGATGAGTTGCTTGAGGAATGGTTCAAATCAAGGTACTCAGGGGGAATTGATGACGAGAATCTCAACTCATGACATAGGAAATAGACCAAGAGGAATATGTCAACTCAAGGTTTTTAATAGTGTGTGGAGGAGTATCTCAAATCATGGTATCCCATAGGTGATAGGTGGGTGTGCAATGAAAAACGTAACACCCCGACCCTAGTTACCCAGAGTCGGTGTATTATTACATAGCATTGACATGATCATAAGGAAATAATGTCCTGAAAGACCGATCAGTTTAGTATTATTGAAAACAAGATTCATACATAAGTTAAAATTTACAACTTTAAAAGAAATACAACACTAATTTATTCCATTAGAAACATCCAAGCCTCCTAGATTATTCCTACAGGTCACTCATAACTAACTTCTTCATATCCTAGGAAAATGAAACATAAGAAAGGGGTGAGATCAAATTCTCATTAAGGGTAAGCAATACAGTGTAAGATAACATAAATATTAAGCATGCTAAATAATTGAAAACTCATGAATTTACAAATAATAAACATGAACACTTTCATTGTAGGAATATAAGTTGAGTAAATAATGACATAATAAAACTTAATCATGGGTATTCTACTAGTCAAATGACCACATGAACCATCAATATTATTTTCATAATGAGGGAATGTATAATGATGGACATTCTGAAACATTTTGTCAAGGCATCGGCCAATACATCTAAAAATGATTTAGGCCTCAGCCAAAACCATATATATCAAATTGGGAAAGGCCTCATCCAATTCCACATCTAGTTGTCTCATGAGACCCACCGATTCATCGAGGAGATATAGTGGGCTCCACCTGTCACTTACTAAGTCCAATACATTCCTCATATGAAAAGGTTGAAATATAACATAAACATTTGTATTAAAACTAGCACACGAAATGTCAATAATTTAACCATAAACCATGAATGGAATAAAAATAACACATCCACAATCAAAAATATCACAAAACCTTTAATACAATATGTAATATTTGTATCATAATGAATCGACTTCAAACAAGATATAAAATCCATCAAAGGATGTTGACATAGATGAAATCAAAAATATTTGAGAGAAATATCTATTTATTTTTTTGAAATCATTTAAAGTTACATAATTATAAAATAAAACATTTATTTTTAAAATATTATTATAATCTTATAAGGGAAGCTTCAATGATGTTATAATGGCAGATAATAACTGCACCCGCCGTATAATTTAAAAAAGACATTCTTACCTTAATTTTGTCGAAAAGGTCGTAAAGTACCTTGTTTGGAAAACGACTGAAAGATTCCTTTCAAAACATATAAGTTCAAATAAGGGTATAAATGACTTTAACCCATTGTCTAGTAAATAGTAATTTTTTTTTGAAATAAATTTTTGAGAAACATGGATGTGGATGATAAAGACGTCCCAGTAGATACTTACGTAAAAACATCTTCGGATAATAAAGATATTGTAGAATTAACCCTTACCTTGTACTTTTCCTTGGTTGAGGGTACGTTAACCTCCATAATAATAGTTAAATAATTGTTATTAAATTATACAAGAACAATATACATAATTATGATATCATATATGATATTCTAATAATTCTTTGTTAATAATATTTTAGTATTATCATCGTTTCAGGTGTTAACTTATTTGTTTTCCTTTATATTATTTGTTACGTGAGTCATGTTTGTCATGAATGGGATGTATATTATTCATATAAATAATTATATCAAGTCTTTAAACATTATTTTTAATCATCAAATGATAATTAGTCTTGAATGGTTACAATGGGGAATGGATCTCATCGCGTTCGTGGAGACGGTAATCCGTACGAACTCACGAGTGACAATATATTTCTTTTAATATTAAAATAGTCTGTAAATAGATGATATATCATATATAAATAATAATTAAAATTTTATATTTATTATTTACATCAATTATACATCATTTTTATACCCATCTAAAAATAATGTATGGAATAACAACTACACCACAACGTGGAGACGGTAAGCCGTACGTACGCACGTATGGTGACTTTGTCATTCATATGATGGATAAAATAATGAATATGGTTGTAAAATTTTTATAATAACATCACAGTATATAGATAATACTGGAGTTATTATTTTAGATTGGAAACAACAAAGAAATAGGAAGTGTAAGAAGAAAAGAACTTGAAAGAGGTGGTGAGATATTTACCTCTTCTTCGGGTTCTTCCTTTTGATTTGATCAAAAGGGATCCTTAGGTTGGATATATGATCAAACTAAGGCCTATAGGATGAAGGGATCACATTTTATAGGATATTTGTTTAGGGTTTGGCTGAGACAAATATCTTTGAAGGTGTCGATTTGAGAGAAGGGTAAGTGCCATTTTATAAGAGGGGTGATGGGCACCTTAGGAAAAGATTGAAATATTATTTTATAATAAAATAATTTTAGGTTTATAATGGCTCCAAAATGATTTATTTAGAGTATAAGGTAGGTATGGGTCAAAATAAACTCAACCAATAGTGTTTAGACAGGTTTGGATCACTATATTAACCTCATATTTTACATTTAACTCGTAGTTAAATACTTTGACATTTATCATGTCTCTTTGTATTTTTATATTATATGGTTAATAAACTTACTATAAACTTCCAAGAGAACCTCAAGTGGTTAATTAATGATACACCTATCATTATATAAGACTTTTGGATGAATATTATATTTTTAAGATTATTATATCAACCAATAATATTGTATTTATTTTTAAAAACTCATTTATGTCAATTTTGACATTATTTAATAATTTATTTTTGTTAAAGTCCTAACAACTTTATTAATTCATAATAAATTCACATGTTTAATCCTAAAAAGTCATATTAACCTAGAAAATTAGTTTAATTCATCAAAAATATTAAATTACATTTATTTGGGTATTTATAATATCAACTATTTTAATATTTCATTAATAAGGTAATTACTGCATCATCATTTTGTCATAAATAAATTAAATTATTTAATGTCTAAAAATTATAAATAAAATATCATTATGTAGTAAGTTTTTTTTATCTTTATAATATGTATTTATAGTTGAATTTATCTTATGTATAACCCTATATTAAAAATGGTTTAGTTATTAAACTTCGATTTTAACTCTTTTAACTCTTCTTTGAATTAAATAATAATAAATGTCCTAATATAATCCAATTGGAGCTAAAGGATCATATTTTATTCCTAAGGTTGTTTTTGGTCAAATTACACTTATCCAATAGATTTAGGATATATGTTAGGGTAATAATAATATCATTTTTACCCTTAATTACCCTATTTACTTTTAACTGTGGTAAATAAAAGTGAAAAGTTACTATTCACCAAAAATTATTTTCATCTTATTGAAACATATTTTTCTTATTGATATCAACTGTGTCTCTTGAATTTTTAAAAATCCACTCACAAAAGCGGTAAAATTAAGTTTTATATGAATTTGCAAATTATCCTAGGAGGTGGGTAAAAGACAGTGAAAAGTTCAATAAATTTTTTATATATATAATATTATTACGAAATGACTCCAATGAATTACATTGAATATATATAGGTATTATGTATCTATTTTTACCTAAAATAAATTTAAATAAAATATTTAAATATTTAAATAAAAAGTCTATTTTAAACAACAGCATAGTATTTTTCACTATTCCTCAAAAATTGAAAGTTTTCAGAAAAATACCAAAAAATAATCCCAAACTAATTCCGATATTCCAAATTCAAAAATGAAGTACATTTTGAAATATAAAATTTAAAAAATTTTAAAAAGTGGATATTATTATTCATAACGGCTAGTTTGATTGGTCGCGGTGTGTTAGAATCTCGAAGTTGCATACAATGAAAGCTATTGCATTATTCAAAGGGAAACGTACCGTGGAAGCTTGAGGTGTTACAAGAAATGCCGACATCCTGGCCCTAAATGTTTGCGGTGTGACTCTCCATTTTTCATGGGGGCTAGTGACGATAGCGAAGGTATCGGCCCAAAGGGCCAGGACTTCAGCCTAGCACTGACCCCGAGTGGGGGTGCGGGGGCGTAGCCCCCGTGATATGGAACGGTAGGTGCGAAGGTTGGAGATTATCAAAGGATAGGTATTCGTGAAGTTACTTCACGGATCAAAGGGGCTCGTGGAGCATGGGGTCTTGTAGAACATCTTTGAAAAGGAAAGGTGCTCGCAGAGCATGGACTCACGAACCAGTTTTGCAAGGAAAGCTACTCGCGGAGCATGGACTCGTGGAGCATCTTTGTGAAGAAAGCTACTCCTGGATCATGGACTCACGGAGTAGCTATGCGAAGGAAGCTGCTCGCGGAGCATGGAATTGCGGAGCAACTATGCGAAGGAAGGTGTTCGCAGAGCATGGACTCACGGAGGTGCTTCACGAAGGAAGCGGAGCTCCACGAACTGGGAGATCGGCCGACCAAGGGTCGGAGTGACAATTTGGTGATGGGGGGTGAGCTGGGTATTTATAGGGAAGAGGCGCCGTGATACAGAGCCCGCTCGATGTAAAGACGAAGCTTTCTCCATGGCGGATCGTGAACGTTAAAGGGGTTCACGGAGCATCCTTCCTCCTTGCTTCACAGAGGGTTCGCGAACGTCAAAGGGGTTCGTGGAGCATCCCGCCTCCTTGCTTCGCAGTGCGTTCACGAATGTCAAAGGGGTTCAAGGAGCATCCCGACTCCTTGCTTCATGATGAGTTTGTGAACGTCAAATGGGTTCGCAGAGCATCCTGCCTCCTTGCTTCATAGCGAGTTCATGAACGTCAAATGGGTTCGCAGAGCATCCCACCTCCTTGCTTCGTGGTGGCGCTCTGCAATCACGAAGGGGGCTTCGCGAATGGGCTTTGAAAACCAGTTTTAAATCCCAACTTTAAATGTTCATAACTCTTAATCTGTAACTCTGTTCGGGCCCTACGACTTACCAAATAGAAGCTTGTGAAACGGGCTATGATCTTGGATCATGTATGGAAGCATATGAAAAATTTTGGGGACGTGTTTTCTGGTGTTAACATCAACATTACCATTTTTATTAGTCGCATCATCTATAATTAAGTAATTATCATTTTCCAATGGAATTATTTCTTTCTCATTATGAAGAATAAATAGAAATTAATCAAATATAAAATTATATATTCCACTCTTTTCATTTCAATCATTAATTTTATGAGATTGTGTTTCCTCTCTTTTATGAAACTAGACATAACAGTTTATTTGAAAAACTACTTTTTTTATATGGGATAAAACTTCTTTATGACTTAACCAAGGTATTACAATAAAATTATAACAGGTGCAGTGTATAAGACCTCTATCTGAAGCATTACCAAATGAAAAATATAAAAAGAAATATAACTTGTTTTGAAATGAATTTGATATCTAATTAGTATCACTCATCCAAATTCTATCTATTATATTACCAAAAAAAACTTTATATTAATATCAACATAGCATACTATAACTAAAAAAATTAAAGATAGTAGATAGGAAGTTATATGTCATAATTCTATAAAAACCTAACAGCGGGGGGATCTGGTTTCATGAAGGGAAAAGGGATCGCATGAGCTAGTATATGTGTGAGCCTATACTAATAAATATTTTTAATGTGAGTTTAAAGTCCATTTTTTTGCCTCTAAATATTAAGAGGCATTCCATAGTCAACCAACATGGTCTAATCCATCTCCACCAAAGAAAAAAACAGTATATTGAATTAAACATCCCACTAAAATTAGGTATCCATATCATCCACACTTTTTCTAATGAAAAAACACATATATTATTTAATAATTAAAATCTAATATCATATAATATCATTTGTAAAAAAAATATTCACATAATGGGGTTTTAATCATATTATGAAAATAATTATTTATAATTTTATTCAAACTAATTTTAAACTTAATTAAAACATTAATAGAATATATTTTAATAATGTTTATTTATAAAGTGTAACAACAATTTATTGTGAACATAAAATACCCTAAATTACTAAACATAAATAATAATAATAAGTACTTTAATTATTTAAAACCTAATAAGAAAACTAAAAAAAATATCAAAACAAAAATTTATATATAAACATCTAGAATTAAATAATTGATGCTTTCATAAATAAAGTTTTCTAAAACCATAAAAACCCACATAATATTCTAATTAAATACACCCCAATTTTTAAAAATAAATCATCAATAACTCATATATTTCAAATAAAATCACACCAATTTCATAAAACTCCCTCATACAAAATAAGATTTGAAATATTTATGTGATTTATAACCAATCACATGGTAAAAAAAATAAATTCTAGGTCATTCAAAATTTATGGAATGAAATGAAAAAACATAGGGATAACAATATAATTATATCATGCATAATTATAGATATTAATAAAAACCATTATAAATCAATTATATGTATATGTATAGAATAACTGAAAGACTAGTCTAAATGATAATTATAATATAAAAATAAAATCATGTATATAAAACACGAACCATGGTATATATAGTGGTATAAATCTCCCAAGTTACAAAAAAAACATGGAATTAGTTGAGGTAGTCCAATAACTAGATTATATTAATAGTAAAATAAGTAAATGTTTTTTATGAAATTGGTTATAATAAGTGCTTACTCAAAACAACCCACACAAGGCATAAGTCATAACAAAAAAATCTCTTTAGAACTATCAAAATAAAGGAAATGTTCCTTTATATTCATTTGTTTTCAAAATATTTAACATAATTTATGAAAAATGTTCATGTAATAAAAAATTCCATCCATATCAAAGTTTACATACACTGACCTTTTTAAAGGAAAGGAAAACTTATGCAAAATATATAGGTTTAATTTGAGTTGAAATGTGTGTTCTAGGAAAAACTATTTTAAATTTGAAAAATAATTCCTCAATAAAAATATTTTTGAGAAGAAACATATTAAATGTAATTACTTATATAAATAAAATATATAATAAACATTTTATAAAAACAAGACCAGATTATATATTCAAACCATATATTATATTTTAAATCCAAACACGTTTAATACAAAAAATGAATAATTTCAATTATTAAAATAAAACATTGAAAGGAATAATTTTTTAACCCCCAAACGAATTCAAAAAACAAATAAATTACTAAGATAATAAATTATAGAATTAAATAATATATATAACCCAAAACAATGAGTTTATATTATATTTATATAGAAGTAGATAGTAGCTAAATTTTAAAAAATACATCACATACAATCATATTTATTATGAAATACTATAAAAATATAATCAAAATGAACCCTTAATTAAATGAATCAAGAAGAATCTAGACCTAAAATAATATAGGTTAGTGTTTTATATTATAGAAACCTTGAATATAGTAACCCATAGTTGATGGTTTATTCATTACATTGACAAATATATAAGGGGTCAAATCCTGAAGGACTGATCATTTTAGTAGTTTTAGGGAACCAAATACTTACATGAAACCCATTTTACATTGGGAATACAAAATAAAACATAGTAATGAAAAATATTTGGAATAATTGAACTCATTTATATAATGTTTCATCATATCTTGGGGAAATGAAACAAAATAAGAGTGAGCACAAATGATCAGTAAGGGTTATGTACAATGTAAGCTATCATGAATCAATAAGGAATAATTAAAATGGAAAGGTAAATAACTGAAAGAACATTACATTTAATAAATAACTTGAATATCATAATTATATACGGCATAATAAATATGATATGGTAAATAATTAAAAACACATGCCATTTAATCAATAAATTAAAGACAATATACATACATGGAAAATATCAATGAAAACATATCATGGATAATAATAATTGAATTATCAATTACATAAATGCTTAATTTTGGATGTCATGATTGCATAAATATTGATATATATAATATTAATACCTTTAACAAGATAGTATAAAATAATGGGAAAGAACCCATTTAATTTGACGAACTGATTTTTCTCATGAGACCAACCAATGCATCTAGGGGGTCTATAATTTTAGGCACCACCCATCAATGCATGTAAAAAGAATTCCTAATATATCAAATGATCTATTTAATTCATGAAAAATATTCCTTATCAAAAAAATACTCATTTTGAGTAAAGGATATTCACTTATTAATATTTCCCTAGTTAATCAAATAACTTTGAAAGTAAACACAATATGTAAAAATGGTATATGGTTTAGATAGTAATCATATAAATTATAAAAATAATATATATATTTAATAGAAATTTAATTTCAAATAAAAAATTATCACAATATAGTGATTGTATCGTGATAAATGTAATTGAAAAATTAATCAGGAGGTGATAGGTGATCATTAGTTCATATAGAATATAGGTTTTTGTAATAAAATCATGTATTTTTTATGAATAAATAGAATATAAGTGAAATATTAAAATATTATTTAATAAAATAGTTTTCTTTTTAAAACCACTGAATACTTATAGTAAAATTTATAATTTTTAAAATGTTTATAATTACGGGGAATTCTATTATCACCATGTACATTAAAAACAATATTCCTTTTGATTTTTTTATAAAAAATGCACATTTAGAAAATTAGTATAAATATTCCTTCTAAAATCCTTTTAAAAGTCAAGGATATATTAAAACTTTATTGATAAATATTTTTATTAAATAAAAGGACTTTTTTAAAACCATTTTGGAAAGCATGATCATGGAAGAACAATATATCCAAATAAAATTTAAAATAAAATTGGTTTTCCTTTTAAAAATTTATTTTCTTAAATAAAGTACCAAAGAGAGGAAAATTTTGAATAAAATATGTAATCTCCTTAAATATATATTTTATAATAAAATTATTGGAAATTATGAAGGATAAATAATAATATTCCATTAATAATATTAAAAAACAATCCCAAAAGAAAGTGAGATCATAAATTTGATTCTTACCTCTTTGGTAACATTAAAATTATAACCCCATGAAAGAATAAACTTGAATTGAAATATAAAAAATAATTAATAAATAGTTATTCATTTTAAATAAATCAAAGGGGAAATATGTATTCCACATAATAGTTAATATGTGCATATTAACAAATTTGTCTCAATGAAATGGAAATTGAGATGAAATCCCTTACTACATGGTAACTTTAAAGTCAAATCAACTTGGATTAAAGAATTCATATTGAAACCTAAAACACCATGAAGTAAAAGGTATTCATGGTATAATATTTAAAATGGAATTTCTATACACTATATAAAATAAAATAGTTTAACAATAATAAAACATGCCTCAATGAATGGTAATTGAGATGGAATCCCTTACTAAATGGAAAATTTCAAGTAAAATAACCTTGGATGAAATAATTAAAATTAAAATTTAGAATTATATTAATTATTAATGATTCATGATATAATATTAAAATTTTAAGTATGTACACCATATAAAATAAATTAGGAGTACAATAAGAAAATATGCTGTAATGAAAGGAAATTGCGATGAAGTCCATTACCTCACACTTCCCTTTAGTTAAAAGTTATTTAACCTAAAGTATAATGGTTTTAATAATTTTATTAATTCATTAAATAACCATATTAATATTTATAATTTCATAAAATATCTTCTTATAACATTTTACCACCTATTTATTAATAACATTTCATTATTTTCAATGTTTAGGATATTAATTTTCCTGTTTTCTCATGCATGTTTTGTCAGAAAAGTTATAGTTATTATGAATAGGATATATAAATATATATATCAAAAAATAATTATAATAATGTTATAAATATCATATTTACTCATTAGATACATTTTTATAACAATTATTGAAAGTTTTACACGGAAAATGAATTGAATCACTTTGCGGAGACGGTATGCCATATGTACTCACAATCGATGATATAATTCCCTTAATGGGTAAAAGGGTATGGTAATGGATATAATATTAATTTTATAGTGTCAATATAATGTAATAATTATTATATATACTAATTATTTTCTTTATTATGACTATACATATGAGTCAGTGATGGAAAACAAATTACATCGGTTCATGAGGCGGTTATCCACCGTACACACACTCGATGGATTTATTTCCCACTTGATGAAGAATGAGAAGGATAAATATTATTCTATAAAAACAACAAAATATAATTCTATGTTAGATATTTTTGTTATTATATTGGATGTTTTAGTACATAATTTAAGGTTATAAAAGAAAAAATAAAAAGAAAGAGCTTCATTAGGACGATTACCTTCTCTTAGAGAAATCTCATTTTGATCTCTTCTTAACGACCCAAGGGTTGGTCTTTTGAAAATTGAAAAACATCTATAATTTTTATAAGGATTTTTCAGGAATTTTGGTATGATTTTTTTGATAAAAATGGCATGATAGGTGTGAATAAGTGAGGGGAAAGAGGTCCCTTTTGTAATTGAAGAGTAGTGGCATTTTGGAAAATACCCAAAAATATTCAATAATGAGATTTCACTCTAAGAAAAATTGCCTAATTTTTTTATAAATAATATATTAGAGGGAAGTTATGTTCTATATATTCATACAATATAAAAATATAAACATGTTTTAAACTTTTTATTCCCTTGTCTTATAGGTATAATTACTTTTACCATTTTAGTTTTCACCATGGTAACTTGTCTTTTAACCTAAGTAATTTATCCATTAATCCTAAAATAAAATGAACCTTATTAAATAATTGGGTCCAAAATATTTTAAATATTAAATAAAATTTATCAAATAAAAATTTTATGTGTGTGTAAAATTAATTTTAACACAAGCACATGTAATGAGCAAAACCTAATTTTAACCTTAACCACATTAATTAATTTATTACTATTTTTACTAATCATTATGAAAAAAATTAATTTAATATTTTAAATGAATATTAATTATGATGATTAAAAATATGTAATTTATTTTATCAAATTAAATTCTCATAATTAGAAAATTATATTTTAATATAAACCCATAAAACATGTTGAATTTTTTTTTTCAAGAAATAATTTTTTTTCAAGCATAAGATGATCTTATATTTACTTTATTACTAGTAATCATAATTATATGGATTTAAATTAATATATTTATATATATAATCTATAAATTTAATTTAAATTATTCATCATGAAATATTATTTTAATTTATTAATATGGATAGACATTTTTCCTTTTTAAACAAAAACAATTTCCTAAAAAATAAAGAGTTTTCTGAAAAAATGGATTTTTTACCACCAAATGTTATTATCATTTTTTAAAAATAAAATTTATAGTTAATAAATTATTAATTATAAATATTATTACACATTATTATAAATAAAATATGAAAATGTTGAACATTGCATTTTCAATCATTCATAAAATCACATTTCTAAGGTAAAATTTCAAAAATTTGTTCTATAATTTTTTAACCACGTAAGTTTCAAATCATTATTCATCATATAAAATTATATTTTTTTCCATGAAATATTAAAATGTAAATTTTATTATATTTTTTTTAAAATTTAATGTTCACTTACTATAATTGAGACACCTAGTTGCGTTCATCACAAGCTGTTGAAGAGATTGAGTATTTCAAAGGAAATATATCATAATGTGTCAGAGTGACACATATATCTAAGAAAATGGAAGAATTAATGATGGATTTGTAACTCACTATTCTATGTTAAATAAAAATAGAATCAAAACACTAGGTTAGGATAGATCACTAGGGGTGGGTAACGGAAGGGAAACACCACTTGTGGTGAGGAATCAAGATGAGAGTGAGATGGGAGGAGGGGTAGAAGTGTGGGTGGGGAATTATTTCAAATCCTATACCAATGGTTTTTAAAAAACCAGTAGTATAGGTATGTATATATTAATTTTTTGTAAATACCATTTATATAGACACCTCTATTCGAATGGTTTTTGTAAACCTTTAAAATAGAGGTGTGTGCCTAGCCCCTAATTCTTGTACTGATAATTAATATTTGTTTTATAAATTTTCAAAATTATTAAAATGGATTTATAATATAGAAACACCATGTATTAAGAAAATTTATAGATTAATTATTGTTTAAAACTTTCATATTAGACCTTATTTCACTCTCCTTGATGGTTAACTCGAGGAGTCTTGGCTTGTGACCAATGACATGAATATTTCCTTACATAACTTATCCATAGATAACACTTATAACCTTTATTAATAAAACCTTTGACTTGTTTTTAAATGGTGAAATTAAACATAGTATGTCAATAGTACTAAAGGTTATGTTTTAAATTCATGACTCCCTTATTATTCTTAATGCCATACATTATTATTGAATGGTAGCTTTTATACTTGTTTGGAAGTTCATGTTATTGTATTATTGGTTTACAAATGTTTTATTCCATGTGATAGGAAACTTGTAAACATTCCATGTTAATATAATGACTATTTTAGTATAGATAATCATGTATATCTTTCATATATGTAATATTTCTTATTTCCATGTTTAATTTTCACTTAAAGTATTTTTTTCACTTGATATGTTTATGAGAATTCTAGAAAGGGTTAGGTGTTTGTATATTTTTTTCTAAGTTATAAGTAGTTAAAAATTGATTTAGAGCATGATGGTTGGGTCATGCTTGCAACACCATGAACTCATATACCCCTTTCCCCTATCCTCAAATGATAAGGTTAGATAAGCTCACCCGACTCTATTACACATGATTCCATTCCCCCAGACATGATAGGTGTTGAACTTTAATTCATTATAATGGGATGAGTTTTGATTGATACTTCATTATTTGGTATATCTTAGATTTTGAGTTGATTCTCGAAGCATGTATGACTGGTATAGATCCTATCAGTATTGGGATTTTCTCAGTATATCCTTTAATAGAAGTTTTTAGGGTTTTGGGTGCCTTTTCCATGATATAATTTTTGTTTGTCTATAAAATATTTTATCATATACATTTATAAATGTGTATACTTATTCAAATGTACTCCTGTTTATCCATAGTTGATATGAGACATGTTGGTGGTTCCCTAATTAATATTTTTATTCTCACACCTTGTATGCAAAACTTTATGAACATATAGCTCAAGGAACATTCATTAAATATTTAATTTCAAAAATTAATTCCATCACAAATTAATTTAACCACACCCTATTTCAATGTTTTAAAAATACTAAAATCTCTAAAATTAATTAGATATAAGTGTAAGGTTTGGGAGTGGATTGGTTAGATCCTTGGAGACATATTCAAGGTTAGCTACCCTAGTTGATCTCATGGGGGATCTAACATTATATTAATAATAACCCTTTGAAAAAGTTCTTAAAAAATTTAGTACCATTTTTGGGGAGGCCAGACGATTTTATAGTTTTTATCAATTTTAAAATAGTTTGATTATATTTTAATTTTTTATTTCCCAATTTTATTAGTTGATTACAATCCTCATAGTATAAATATATTTTGAAAAAAATGTATACAGAACAACTAATTTCCTAGTGAAGCCTTAAAAGAATGGGTAAATAGATAAAAATAATTTATTATACTCAGGATTTTATTTTTCCAAGTGAAAAATAAAGAAAAATAAGCATGATAACACTTCTAAGATACGTAATACACAACAACCAGTGAGCTACTATTTTAGATGGGTAGGAAGTAAATTATATAATAATGAGTAACCATAAACTTAATATCAGTAAGAAAATAATTATAACCCTAATACTTGGTTTGATAAGAAATAAGAAAGACTCATTGGGTGTAAAATTAAAGAGGTGAATAAGAAATTGGGTTATATAAACAAAGACCTCCAAGAGAATATGTGGAAAAGGGAAACAAAAGAAATAAAATTCCCTATTATAGTTGAAGTGCGTATCATGGAAATTAAATAACAATAAAAAATGCTCCATATCCCATTACTTGTGATCTACCAAAGGAGATACTCACACCTAATATAGATTTATACTTGGTTGTTGACGGAGGAAAATTTATATTGGATACCTACTAGGTAGATTTTTTCTAGAAAAAGATACAAACCAACCTTCCTAGTTTCAATAAGTAGGATCCAACCAATCTCTTACATGTTCTAGATAAAGAGGTGATCTTTGATATATATGTGATTTTCATTAAGGAGAAGTTTTATAATGAAAATATAACTAAATACTCTTTTTATTTTTCATATGACTTGTTTATTAAATATGAATTAGAATTTGATGTAGAAAAGGGGTATAACTATTTTATGAAATCAAATTATTTTAATTTCATTACATCTCATTTGAATTTTGATACCCCTTATACTATGAATGTTGAATCATAATGTTTATTATAGGCCCTTATTGATGAGTAAAACACTACACTAAATAAGGTTAACTTTGAAAAGAATATGGAGTATCCAATATATTAATCAATTAGTTATTTTACTACAGTCTTATATGCTTGAAGGGATTTATAGGATGATGAATTTTAGTGAGATAGTTTATATTTAAATTTATTTTAATCTGATTTTAGTGGAACTCAATTATTATTTTTGATTTCCGCTACATTTTTCTAGGAATAAAGACAAGCATGTGGAATGATTTATTGAATTTTTATGTTGTTTATATATAATAAAAGGTGACCATATTCAAAGAAAATATAGATTTCCCATTTCTTATATATAAATATGTATTTATAGATAGTTTTTATTCTATGGAATAGATTTATACTAAAAATATAGATGGGGAAAATTATAATTTGAACTTGTTTTATACTTATCTTATTGAAACTTTATTAATGTTAAGTTATCCTTATTTATACATTGAATATTCATCATTTAAATTAAATAACTAAAGTATTTTCATGCTGTGGATGAAATAAGTAAAGTAGTGGAAATAATAGATAAGATGTATGGTAATTAGTTGGCTTTGGTTCCCACTCTGACAGATAAAAATAAAGTGAAAAAAGGCATTTCTAGCTAAAAAAATAAGGATCCACACATTTTTTCCCACCACCACTAAAATACAGAAACAATATCAATAAATTGGTAGATACATTTCTTGATACTAGAGATAAAAATCTCAAAGAGGAATTTTATATGGTTTTTAAGAAGAAGGAAAGTGTGGATATTTGAGAAATAAAGGGAATATAGAGGTTATAATCACACAAGATTTATCTTCTGATAAATTAGGTATTATCCAAAGGTTTTTCTACTACATAAAGTATAAAATATAACCCCTATTGGGAGAGAAGACCTAAGATTCTTCTCTCAACCTATTTATTTAGCTATTTATTTTATATTAAATAAATTTATCATGTTATTTTTGTTTTTAATATAGATTCATAAGTTGTAAAAATTTTTTGAATTGCATAGAAGATCACTTATATAAAATAAATAAGCTTTCCACCCTCTTAGCTGGGTTGACTCTTTCCTCACTATTTGTTTTTTAATACTAACTATCATTTGTTTGATTTCAATTGACCCATGCATCATTGAGATCATAGGGACAATATCATCAATGTGTGGGGTGGAAGAGAATTTTTAGTCTTAGTTTGTAAATATTTTTCATTTGAATTCTTATTTTTCTTTTTTTAGGTGTGTTTATGAATTTTTAGATAAAATAAATAATCAAAATAAATCTTTCATTCACCACATTAAAAAATAATCTCGTCACATAGAAATCAAAGAAACATTTATTTTAGATGAAACACTCTCATATTTTAATGTATATTTATTTTAAATAAATTTAATCTCTTCTATAGCATATGGTTAACACAACCCAAATATTTTAAATGGTGAACATTATGTTTGATAACATATACAACACGTAACATCAAGCTTAAATGACCCGTGAAATATATTATTTAAATATGACATTTTTAACCAAGCTATTGAATTAGAGGGTAATAATAATATTAACCAAATTATGAATTATATATATATAGGTCCTAATAAATACAAATTTAGAGATTAATTCTTAGTAAATAATCACTCAAAATTTTAGTTAAGGCAATTTATGCTTTTAAAAATATTTTCTTCAAAAATGTTTTTTTTTTCATTTTATGTTTGGGAATTATAATTAATTTCTATGAATTTTATAAATTTTAATTTATAAAAATAATATAATTTCTGAAATCATAATATCAAAATTATCTTAGGGTAAAATTTCAGTTTTTTTATGAAAATGGTATTTTTTCCATGAATAGTTTAAAATACCTATTTTTATAAAACTCTCATTTATTTTCAATAAATTAAGTAATTTAAAATTACCATTATTCTTTGAATTTTATTTAAAATTTATCCATGTATAATTTATTTATATTTAAAATAATTAATTACATTTGAATTATCTTATACCTGATTTTTGTCTAAGTTTATTTTTAGGCTTAAAAAGCGCATGTTTCTGAAAACTGTTTTTAAATACATAATGTTTCTCCATTTTAATTAAATAAAATTAAAAATAATAAGTAAATATTTAAATTAAATTTAAAGATTATATATATAAATATATGAATTTAAATCTATATAATTATTACCACTAGTCATATATTTAATGTAAGATCATCATATTCTTGCAAAATGTATTTCTTGAAAAACATTTTTTCGAGACGATTTGTTGGTTTATTTTTAAATTTAATTATACCAATTATGTGAATGGAATTTTATAAATTTTCTTCTATATTTATATTTATAATTATTATAATTAATATTAAATAGTATGTTCAACTTAATTTTTGGTCATAATGATTAATAAAGATTATTAAATTTATTTACTGGGATTAAGGTTAAAATGAGGTTTTGAGCGTTACATGCGCTTGTGTTAAAATTAATTTTCAACACAAAAAGAACTTTTATTTGATAAATTATATTTTATATTTAGGATCATCGGCTCCAAATTTTCTAATAATTATCATTTTATTTTATGCTTAAAAGATTAATTACCTAGGTTAAAAACTAGTTACCGTTGTGAAAACTAAAATGGTAAAAGTAAGAAAGAATATATGATATGAGAGTAACATATTTAAAAAAGGATAATTTTTATGTGATATAGATTTATATTGACCTTAACCTCCATACACTCTATTATTTATCAATTTTGGAGGCTCTTGGGTTGAGAGTGACTTCCCATTATTGAATTGTTTTGGGTATTTACAAAAATGACACTCCTCCTCAATTATAAAAGGTCACTCCCTCCCCTCACTTATTCACACATATAAAGAAATTTGGATATAAAAAACCTACTGAAATATATTAAAAAAATCCTTATACACATTTTATATGTGATGGTTTTTCCAAAATAGCAACCCTAGGGTTCTTAAGAAGATATCCAAAGGGGATTTCTCTAAGAGAAGGTAGTCATCTTAACACAGTTCTTTCTTCTTTTATAACCATTAATTATGACTTAAAAATTACAATATAATAATACCAGTAACTTTTATATAATTATATTTTGTTATGTTTATGTCATAATATTTATCCATCTTCTTCTCCATAAAATGGGATATAAATCCTTCGCTCGTGTGTATGGAAAACTAGCACCTCACAAACTGATGTAATATATTTTCCATCATCGAATCACATGGATAGTTATAGTGATGAAAATAATAAATATATTTTATTCTTATTATGTTATATTTATTATTTAAAATTAATACAATATAATCTTCCTTACGCTTTCACCCTTTAAGGTAATGATGTCATCACTCATGTGTACATACGACCTACCGTCTACATGAAGCAATGCGACTCATTTTCCATGTAAAAATTTCAAGTATGGTTATAAAAAATAAATACAATAATTAAAGATTATATTTTTAACATTAATAACTTTATTAATATTAGTTAACTATATCTTATACATAAGAATCGTAACTTTCAAGACAAAAAATGTGTGAGAAAATAAGTAAATTATCACTTGAAATAATAATAATAAAATATTATTAACAAATGGGTGATAAGATATTATAAGAGAATAATATATTATATTATAAAAATTAATATAGTTATGGTAAAAATTAATAAAATGATTAACAAAATTATACATGAGGTTAAATCATGTTCAACCAAGAAGAATCTTGAGGAAATGGATTTTGTCTCAATTACCTTTCATTGAGGCATATTGTAATGTTTATCAACCTAATTTATTTATATGGTGTATATAATTCCTATTTTACATGTAGTATCATGTATTATTCATAATTAATGGTTTTTAGGTTTTAATTTTAACTATTTCAGACAAGAGGATTTGACATGAAAATTACCAAGTGTTAAATAATTCTGTAACTTAATTTATTTTCCTTGTGTTATTTAGTTCTTCATTCTCTTTGATATTATAAGATTTTTTGTGTAATGAATTTTTATTATATTATGTTTTATTTATATTTGTTTTATGTGTATTTACATTTTATACACATAATTTATTTATTTAATAATTCTCATTTTAATGTTATGATCATTGTAAGGGTTGCTCGTCTCAAATTATCTTCTACGAGACATACATCATGTTATAAACCTATCTTATTTTATGAGATGTATCTACCACCCATTTGATATGTCATATCATGAATATATTTTTATTCATGGTATTTAACATTCTATTTTATATTATTCCTTTCATTTGTATTATTATTAAAAAGTTACCAATATGGAAAGAGATTTATGTTTCGATCTCATTTTAATCAGGATTGTTTATGCTTGAATTTATATTGAATGAAATTATTTGACCATTTTCTAATAAAACCATTTAATTTTATTCTCCAGTAGTAATTCTTAAAGTTTTCAAGTAATAGTACCATCTTCATCTTTTTGTTTCTTAAAATTATTTAGAAAATGTTTTTAACAAAATCTTACTTCATTTCTCTGTTCGGTCAAAAATCCCTTTTTAACAAATAAAAGTTTAATAAAAATATTTTAAAAAATATTTTAATATGATTTTTATAGTCATTATTACCCATAATTTTATTTTTTAATTTTTTAAAAGGAATCAACCTATTGTTTTTCAAAAAAAGTATTTTTTAATTTTCTTACAAAAATGTGAAAGGAATCATTATTTTTATGTACTTGGAATGAAAAAAACTTTCCCACCATCATGAACACCCATTTATTTTAAGATTCCTTTATAATTTTAAAATTTCATTTCTTAAAGAAAATGTTTTTCCTAATATTATGGATACTTATATTTTTTTAAAGTGATTTTCCAATTTAAAAGTATACTCTCCTCAAGAATTTTTTTAGAGATATTTTTATGAAATATCTATTCATCAATGAAAAAATCCATTTATTTTACATATACTTCAATATAGATATGTTGTAATGATACCATAATTATTCTTTTTATGGATGGTTTATGATTAGTTTAAATTGGGAATGTATGGACATTATCTTTCTTTATTAATTTTTGTAATCATTAACTTTACCTTGTAATATTCCATTTCTTGTGATAATTGGATATTAATGTAACGTCCCAGATTTTTCCATGTATTATTTTTAATATTATATGGGAATTCTTTCGAGACTAGGCTTTGAGAATACACGCAGTTCCAAGGCCCGGTGATCCTGAAACAAATGTTTGAATTTAATTAAATAATTAAATAACACGCGCATGTGGTTTTACTGAAAAAGTGGAATAACTCCTGAATGGGTGCTTGGATCGGAAATCCGAGGGCACCATTGCATCCAGAGCAGTGGGTTTACCCTAGGGGAGACCTAACATCGGCTGGCACAGGTCGATGGTGAAATCCAGTTTTTGGACGCAACCGTAATAAAATATTTAATTAAAATATTTAATTAAATTTTGTTGCAGCGAATATCTTTTATCATTTTTAAATAAAGGCTTGCACAGAGGTCCAGGGTTACATACCTCATAACCCTAAAACCCCTGGAGGCTCTGGGAAAGCTCTGGAAGAAACCCCCAATGCGGCGATGACATTCTTAACGAATTTCACCAGCGACGACGACGCGACGACCGGATCTTCACCAACGAATGCCATAGATCCAGGTAGGGAAATAGATCTCTTTGTGATTTCTTTCCCGTTCTTGATTCCTACGATGAACGCGGACTAATCCACGAACATATTAGCTCGCGGATCGATCGTATTTGTGGGATGGGCTTTTGCAGGGATTTTGGGGATTTTGATTCTTGAGTTATTCTGGTTTCATTTAACCTTCTAACAGTGACGAACAAAGATCTAAATGAACATCGATCGAGGTTCATCCCTCTCAATTTGTTGTGTTTTTCTTCCCCAAATTCTCGCATTCTTCATGTGTATTCTACGCATTCTTCGTGGGATAAGAACAATGATTGATTGGGCCTTCGATCTATGGCGTAACGATCCGAGATTGTAGATCCAACCTTAGAATGATGATACAGAGCTATGACAACGGTTTCGGAGAACGATTCGGAGCAGATCAGGAGATATTTGTTTTTGGGCGTTTTTCTTTGGATGAATCGTTTGAGGTTTATGACCCGATCGAAGGCCTGAAACCCCCAGATTCGGCATCACGATGATGAGGTGACCCAGCATCTTGAGTTTCGCGGAAAATAGATAGCAGAATCAGAAACTGGAAGATCAGTCAAGGTGCGGAGGAAGAAGACGACATTATGGAAAATCCTGACTACAAGACATGTTATATGGTCTACACGACGCGTGTTCATTAGCAGACCACCTGACGTGTACTCTGGGAGTACACATACACGAGTTGGGTACACGGCCAAGGACATGGCATGTACACCCTTCCTCGGCTAGACCCGACCAGATACATGGGATACCCCGTGTACGGTACACAAGTAGGCAACACAGACGGACACCGTGTACGGGCATACGGCTAGGGTACACAGGTGTTTCCGAGTTGACAGGACATGGTGTGTGCTTTGAATTACACGTCGTGTATATGCTTTCCTACATGACTCCGACTTCTGACACGGGCCGTTTACACGGGCAACATCCAGAGTCAAGGAACATGGCGTGTAACCCTACTACACGCCGTGTAGTTGAGTTTTACATAGATTGGATGGATGACACGGGTCATTACATGGGAAGTACCCAGGGTCAAGGAACACGACGTGTAACACTAATACACGCCGTGTAACCTATTTTACATGGATTGAGCCAGTTGCCTTCTGTGACATGGACTAGTTTCCTTAGGGTTTGTCCCCTTGGTCTTTCTCCTGAAGGTTTTCGGTATCATTTTCTACTTACAGGTGTATGATCCCTTCAGCAGGACTTCCTAAATAGGGTTGTTGGAATCCCCTCTGTGAGACTTAGAGCAGGATCCGCTATTCATTCCTGGAACCCTAGGTAGAGTTCTTGGTATCGACGTGACCAACTTTACCTGGGCGCTGATCCTCTGCTTAGAGGATTAGTTCAGACTGAGTTGTTGGAATCACCCTATAGATATTGGTTGTGATCCTCATCTGAACCTCATATTCTCTAGTTCTTGTGGAGTGTGTTCTACTGGAACGAGTACTTAATCTCTCTCTCTTCAGACCGAGGAGTATGTTCTCCTTGTTACGTGCTTAGTGGAATCTTCAAGCTTGATCCTAGTGGCGGCATCGCGATATTCAATTTTTTATGAGTATATCTGGATATTCTTGTTATATGTTCTGTAAACATATATTGTGTAGAGCTGACTATATCTTTCCTTTGTGGTATTTTTTCTTTTCTTGTATTCCTTTGTGGTTTTGGGGTGTCCTACTGGGTATTGTTATAATCACCCCTGAACGGGATTTGCCCACACGTGTGGTGTCTTGTATAGACGAGCGAGCCTTTGACAGGATTCTAGGTGGACTAGGACCAGACAGTGCTCAGTGAGATCAGACAGGCCAAAGTGTGTTCTTACAGCTATGGATTTTAGTCCCAGTACCTTTATTTACTGGTTGGACTTTGTTACAGAATCTATTTTTGTGGGCTTGTACTTTTGGCCTAGGGTTTTACATTACTATACTTTACTTTCCTATCATACTCTGTTGGTTGGTATTTTTAGTGTATGCATGCATTTCCATTTTTAGTAGTTTTTAACACTCATCTTTGTGGGCTTGGAGATGTGTGTGTGTGTGTCCAGGTTTATAGGCAATGCCTCCCATGTTAGTAACATGCCTACTCTGTGCTAGTCACCAGCCCCTGGCCTATTGGAGGCGGGCTTGGGGCCCGTGCCATAACTCCCCAAGCCTGCCTCCAATAGGCCAGGGGCTGGTGACTAGCACTGAGTAGGCTTGTTACTAACATGGGAGGAATTTCCTATAAACCTGTACACACACACACACATCTCCAAGCCCACAAAACTGACAAGTAAAAACAAAGAAAAAGTAAATGCATGTATACACTAAAAATCCTAACCAATAGAGTACGACAGGAAAGTAAAGTATAATAATGTAAAACCCTAGGGCAAAAGTACAAGCCCACCAAAAGAGAGTATGTAACGAAGTCCAACCTGTAAAGAAAGGTACTGGGACTGCAATTCGTAGCCGTAGGAACACACCTCGACCTATCTGATCTCACTGAGCACCGTTTGGTCCTGGTCCACCTAGAATCCTGTCAAAGGCTCGCTCATCTACACAAGACACGACAAGTGCGGGCAAATCCCGTGCAGGGGTGAGTATAACAATACCCAATAGGACACCCCGAAACCACAAAGGAATACAATAATGGAGAAATACCACCAAGGAAAGTTACAATCAGCTCTACACTGTATATGTTTACAGAACATATAACAAGAATATCCAGATATACCCATACACGATCGACTATCAAGATACCACCACTAGGATCCAGCTCGAAGATTCCACTAAGCACGTAACGGGGAGAACACACTCCTAGGTCTGAAGAGAGAGAGAGATGAAGTACTCGTTCGGAGAGAACACACTCCTATGTATGAAGAGAGAGAGAATAAGTACTCGTTTCGGGAGAACACACTCCACAAGCACTTGAGAATATGATGTTTAGATGAGGATCACAACCAATAGCTATGGGGTGATTCCAACAACTCAGTCTGAACTAATCCGCTAAGCAGAGGATCTGCGACTGGGTAAAGTTGGTCACGTCGATACCAAGAACTCTACCTAGGGTTCCAGGAATGAATAGATGATCCAAATCTAAGTCTCACAGAGGGGATTTCAACAACTCTATTCAGGAAGTCCTTATGAAGGGAGCATACTCCTGTACATAGGAAATGATACCAGAAACCTTCAAAAGAAAGACCAAGGGGACAAACCCTAAGGAAACTAGTCCAAGTTACAGAAGGCAACTGGCTCAAGCCATGTAATATAGGTTACACGGCGTGTAGGAGGTTTACACGCCGTGTTCCTTGACCCCAAGTACTGCCCATGTAACGGCCCGCTTCATCCGTCCAAGCTGTGTAAAACTCAACTACACGGTGTGTAGTATGGTTACACACTGTGTTCTTTGACTCCGGGTGCTGCCAGTGTAAACAACCCCTATCAGAAGTTAGAGTCATTTAGGAAGGCATATACACGACATGTAAGTCAAAGTAGATGCCGTGTCCTGTCAACTGGGAAAAACCCATGTACCCTGGCCGTATGCCCATACACGGTGTCCGTCCGTGTTGCCTGCCCGTGTACCAGTGCACAGGGTATCCCGTGTATCTGGCCGGGTCTGGCCGGGGAAGGGTGTACACGCCGTGTCCTTAACTGTGTAACCAACCCGTATCCGTGTACTCCCAGAGTACCCGTCGTGTGGTCCTCCGATGAACACACATCATGTATCCCATACTACATTCCACGTAGTCAGGATTTTCCAAAACACCGTCTTATTCCTCTGCGCCTCGGCCGATCTTCCGGTTTCTGATTCTGCTGTCCGTTTTCCGTGAAACTCAAGACGCTGGGTTTCCTCGTCATCGTGATGCTGAATCCATGGGTTTCAGCCCTTTGATCGGGTCATAAACCTCTAAAGATCCATCCAAAGAAAAACTCCCAAAAATTAATATCTCCCGATCCGCTCCAAATCGTCCGCCGAAACCATCATCGCAACTCCGTATCATCATTCCAAGGTTGGATCTACAATCTCGGATCGTTACGCCGCAGATAGAAGGCGCAATTGATCATTGTTCTTATCTTGAGAAGAATACATAGAACACACATGAATAATGCGTGAATTTGGGGAATAAAAACACAAAAAATCAAGAGGGACGAACGTCAATCGATGTTTGTGTCGATATTGGTTGGTCACTGTTAGAAGGTTGAACGAAACCAAAATAACTCAAGAATCAAAATCCCCAAAATCCCCGCAAAATCCCATCCCGCAAATACGATCGATCCATGGGATAATCTGTTCTTGGATTAGTCCGCGTTTGTCGTAGGAATCAAGAATAGGAAAGAATTCACAAAGAGATAAAACGCCCTACCTGGATCCGTGACGTTCATTGGCGAAGATCCGGTCGCCGCATCATTGTCACCGGTGAAATTCATCAAGAATGTTGTCACCACTTTGGGGGTTTCCTCTAGATGTTTCCTAGAGTCTCCAGAGTTTTCAGGGTTATGAGGTCTATAACCCAGGACCCCTGCGCAAGCCTTTATTTCAAAAAGGATAAAAGATATTCACTGTAACAAAATTTAATAAAATATTTTAATTAAATATTTTATTACGGTTGCATCCAAAAACTAGATTTCACCACCTACCTGTTCCAGCCGATGTTAGGTCTTCCCTAGGGTAAACCCGCTGATCTGGATGTAATGGTGCCCTCAGATTTCCGATTCGAGCACCCGTTCATAAGTTATTCCACTCTTTCAGGAAAACCACATGCGCGTGTTATTTAATTATTTAATTAAATTCAAACATTTTTTCCGCGCTCACCGGGCCTCAGAACTGCCCTCTGTCTCAAAGCCTGGTCTCGAAATAATTCCCATATAATATTAAAAATAATACATGGAAAAATCCAGGACGTTACATCACACCCACCTTAGGGATTTTACGTCCTCGAAAAGCCAAAACAAGAGTTACTCAAAAAGATGTGGGTACTTCACACGAATCTGAGCCTCCCACTCCCATGTGCTCTCCTGGAGATTCCCGTGCTGCCACCAGACATGCACCAATGGAATAGCTCACTCACGAAGGATATTCTCCAACCGATCCTCGATCTCCACTGGGTACTCAGCAGAGGTCTCTCCATCATCGATGTCCATCTCTCCCCAGTCGATAATGTGCGATGGATCATGCACATACCTCCGCAACTGCGACACATGGAAGAAGTTGTGTAACCGGTCCATCTGAGGAGGTAGAGACAAGTGGTACACCACCTCGCCAACTCTACTCAGAATTTGAAAAGGTCCGATGAACCTCGAAGATAGCTTGCCACCTCGGCCAAATATCCGCAATCCCCTTCGAGGTGAGACTCGAAGGAACACATGGTCTCTCTCCTCGAACTCCAAGGGCCTCCGTCTCCGGTTATCATAAGACTTCTGCCGACTCTATGCAGTCTTCATCGAATCCTAGATGACATGCAGTTTCTCTGTATTGGCTCACACCATCTCTGGGCCCATGAGTGCTGGCTCTCCTAGGTCAGTCCAGAAAAGTGGTGACCTTCAAGACTGTCCGTACAAAGCCTCGAATAGTGCCATAACAATAGTGTAATGATAACTATTGTTATAAGAAAATTCCACTAGTGGTAGGTGATCCTCCCAGCTATGACCGAAGTCAAGTATGCAAGCTCGTAGCATATCCTCCAGAACCTAGATGGTCCACTCCATCTGACCATCATTCCGAGGATGAAACGCTGTTCTCAAGCATAACTGAGTCCCAAAAGCTTCCTGCAATCCCTTCCACAACCGGGATATGAAACGAGAATCATGATCTGAGATGATCGTGGATGGAACTCCCTAAATCCGAACTATCACCTGCACGTAGAGGCGTCCCAAGCTCTTTACTGAACTCTACTCTCATTTGGCTAGGAAGTGGGCCGACTTGGTGAGTCGGTAAACGATCACCTAGATGTCATTGTGTCCCCTGGTCGTAAATGGTAAAACCATCCTGAAGTCCATGGATATCCCATCCCACTTCCACTCTGGAACCTCTAGGGGCTGAGTGAAACCTGTTGGCACCTCATGATCAGCCTTTACTTACTGACAAGTAAGTCACCGAGAAACAAACTAGGCCACACTCTTCTTCATTATTGGCCACCAAAACTGACGTCGGAGGTCCTGGTACATCTTTTCCACGCCTGGATGCACTGCCAAAGGAGATGTATGGAACTCCCTCAGAACCTCCTCCAGTAACGTCACTGGTACCACTGTGCGCCCTCTAAAAAGAATGACGTGATCCCAACCTTATGAATATCCATCAGCAATATCACCTATGGATATATGAGCACATAAAGTATTGCATCTAGCATCCCTGAGATGCGCTTCCATGAATCGCTGTAAGAGTGGAGGGGTAACAACCATCTAATTAAGGTAAGCTCCCTCATCTCTATCCATGAAGGATAACTGTAAAGAGGCCAACTACCTTGTCGCCTCAACCAACAACTGCAAACTGGATCTCCTGCTAAGATCATCTGCCACAATGTTCCCCTTCCTAGGAGTATAAATGATCTCAAAGTCGTAATCCTGGAGGAACTCAAGCCATCGTCTCTGTCTCAAATTCAGATCCTTATGAGAAAAGATATATCTGATTCTATTGTGATCAGAGTAGACGATAAACCACTCGCCCATCAGGTAGTGCTGCCACATCTTCAACGCAAATAATACTACTGCCAAATCAAGATCATGGGTTGTGTAGTTCTGCTCATGTGTCCTCAACAGATGTGAGCCATAGGTAATCACTGATTTCCTATGAATCAGGACACAACCAAGCCCTATTCCTGATGCGTCGCAGAACACTACGTACTCGACAACCTCCTCCCGTAATCTCAAGATTGGGGTGGTCGTCAGACTCTGTCTCAACTGCTGAAAATCCTAATGGCATCTCTCAGTCCACACGAAAGGATTCCCCTTTCCGGTTAAAGTTATCATGGGTGCTGAAATCATGGAGAAATCAAGAATGAATCTCCGATAGTAGCCTAGCAACCCAAGGAAACTCCACACCTCTGTCACGCTCCAGGGTGGATCCCATGCTAACACTACCTCTACCTTGGCTGGGTCAACTGCTACACCATCTTCTGAAATAACGTGTCCTAGAAAGTGGGCCTTCTGTATCTAGAATTGACACTTTGAGAGTTTCCCGTACAACTGGTGCTCTCGGAGTGTATCCAGAACCATCCTCAGGTGCCTCGTGTACTCCTCCTCAGACGTAGAGTACACCAAGATATCATCAATGAAGACCACTATGAACTGGTCTAGATGAGGCTGAAAGATCCGATTCATGAGTCCCATAAACACTACCGGGGCGTTCATCACGCCAAAGGGCATCACTAAGTTCTCTTAGTGACCGTATCAACATCTGAAATCCGTCTTCAGTATATCCTCATCTTGTACTTGCAACTGGTGATAGACTGATCATAGATCAACCTTTGAGAACCATTGTTCCCCTCTTAACTGGTCGAAGAGGTCATTGATCCTTGGTAGTGGATACCGGTTATTCACGGTCACCTGATTCAAGCGCCGGTAATCCACACACATCATCAAACTCTCGTTTGCCTTCTTGGAAAACAAAACTGGGGCCACCTAGGGTGAAAAACTGGGTCTCATGAAGCCCTTCCTCTACAAGTCTTCCAACTTCACTCTCAGATCACGAAGCTCTACAGGAGCCATCCGATATGCTGGTGCTGATATTGGTGTCATCCCGGGTTGCAACTCAATGCATAAATCTATCGCCCGACGGGGAGGTAGTCCGGGGACATCCTCCGGAAAGACGTCCTTATACTCAAACACTACTACTGAAAACTGGAAACTCGTAACATCTGCTACGCCAAGGGCTAGGATATCCAAATGATGTGAAATCGCCTGTGCACTCCTACGCACGAGTCTATCCTGCACTGCCTGGGTCTCCTTTTCACCGACGAAGGTGAACCTCATTCCATTACTGCGGACACACCGCACCCTTCGCCTACAACAATCAATCTAGACATGAACTGTGGATAGCCAATCCATACAACAATAAATCTGAAACTCGTGGAGTGAACTGAGCCTATGCTCCTCCTCCACTGGTACAACAGACACTAAACACTGGTCCACAGGTGGTGGAACAATTAGCACACCACCCGAAGGTAAAGCTGGGGTATCTGGTCTCTATTAATGACATGGGCCATTACACAGGCAGTACCCAGGGTCAAGGAACACGGCGTGTAACCCTACCACACGTCATGTAACCTATTTTACATGGCTTGAGCCAGTTGCATTATGTTACTTGGACTAGTTTCCTTATGGTTCATCCCCTTGGTCTTTCTCCTGAATGTTTCTGGTATCATTTCCTATGTACATGAGTATGATCCCTTCAGCAGGACTTCCTGTATAGATTTGTTGGAATTACCTCTGTGAGACTTAGATCCGAATCCTATATTCATTCCTGGAAGCCTAGGTAGACTTCTCGGTATCGAAATGACCAAATTTACTCGGGCACCGATCCTATGCTTAACAGATTAATTTATACTGAGTTGTTGGAATCACCCCATAGCTATTGGTTGTGATGCTCATCTGAACATCGTATTCTCAATTTCTTGTGGAGTGTGTTCTCCTGGAATGAGTACTTAGTCTCTCTCTCTTCAGAACTAGGAGTGCGTTCTTCTTATTACGTGCTTAGTGTAATCTTTGAGCTGGATCCTAGTTGTGGTATCACAATAGTCGATCATGTATGAGTGTATCTGGATATTCTTGTTATATGTTCTGTAAACATATACTGTGTAGAGATGACTGTATCTTTCCTTTGTGGTATTTTTCCCTTGTTTTATTCCTTTTTGGTTTAGAGGTGTCCTATTGGGTATTGTTATACTCACCCCTGCATGGGATTTGCCTGCACGTGTCGTGTGTTGTGCAGACGAGCGAGCCTTTTACAGGATTCTAGGCGGACCAGGACCGGACGATGCTCAGTGAGATTAGACAGGCCGAGGTGTGTTCCTACGGCTACGGATTGCAGTCCCAGTACCTTTCTTTATAGGTTGGACTTTGTTACATACTCTCTTTTGGTGGGATTGTACTTTTAGACCAGGGTTTTACATTACTGTACTTTACTTTCCTGTCATACTCTGTTGGTTGGGATTTTTAGTGTATGCATGCATTTCTATTTTTAGTAGTTTTTACTTTTCAGCTTTGTGGGCTTGGAGATGTGTGTGTGTGTGTGTGTACAGGTTTATAGGCAATGCCTCCCATGTTAATAACATGCCTACTCGGTGCTAGTAACCAGCCCTTGGCCTATTGGAGGCGGGTTTGGGGAGTTGTGGCTCAGGCCCCACTGGGACAGGTCGTGACAGAGTGGTATCAGAGCTGGTCGGTTCTACCTTAGGACTGAGAGTCTGTGAGTTGGTTTGGGGAAGTAGTGTTAAGTTTTTCGAGTTCATCTTTCAAGCTAGGGACCCCATTGTTGGTACGGGTGTCCGACGTATCCATACACCAGGACTCTGATAACTCGCTTTTCGACTCAGAACACGAGAACACTAGTTGTAGGGGAAAGTAACGGTACATGCATCATATAGGAATGGGTTATGGTTTCCATGTCCTTCTTGAGTTAGCTCTCCAGATATACTCACTAACTGCGATACATCTTGTTTCTTTATAGGATGCCTCCGTGACGCGCACCCGCTAGGATCCAGCAGCTCGATCACAAGGATGACCCCCTCAGTGATGAAGCTTTGATACAGGGACCCAATCCCCTAGCTTTAACTTCGGGTGGTGTGCTAGTTGTTCCACCACCTATGGAGCAGTGTTTAGTGCCTTATGTACTAGTGGAGGAGGAGTGCAGGATGAGCACACTCCATGAGTTTTAGAGACAGAGACCCCTCAGGTTTCGAGGTGAGCCCGACCCTTAGGCAGAAGATGACTGGCTTGAGGCAGTGACCAGAGTTTTCCGTTTGGTCCGGACACCAGCAGACCAGATGGTGATCCTGGTAGCGAGCCTTCTGCATGGCTCAGTAGGGCGAGGGTGGAGTTTGGTTATCCTGACTCATGAAAAGGTGACTCTTACATGGTCAGAGTTTGAGCATCTCTTCAGAGAGGAGTTTTCACCAGTTACCTTGAGAGCAGTACATATACAGGAGCTTCTTCAGCTTCAGCAGGGAACCATGACGGTGGATGACTATTCATCGAGGTTTACCGACCTCTCATGGCACTCGATGGATATGGTCAGGGATCAGTACTTCAGAGCTCGGAATTTTAAAAGGGGATTGCGTAGAGACATCAGAGCTAGCATCATCCCTATGAGCATTCCTACTTATGTTGGGGTGCTCAAGTGGGATTTGGTGGTTGAGAGCTTCTTGGTAGAGCAGAGACAGCCGACAGTTGTCAGTGGAAAGTGAGATGGAGTAGAGACCTTGGCAGCAGGGAGCCGACGTCCGGGACCCAGTCACAGGAGACTTTTTCATAGGAGATCCCAGGACATAGGATCTACCGTACAGGGTTTGCAGGGCGCATCCAGACAACCTCGAGAGAGGCGATGATACTCTTGTGATGGCAGGGGACATCTTGCTTGAGATTGTCTGACCCGCCATACTACTGAAATGGGAGTAGTGGATGAACCACCGAGGTAGAGGCAACGTGTGGGGAAGAAAGATCCATGGGGTGGCGAACGTTGTAGAGGAGCTGGGAGAGCAGCTTGAGGTGGTCGGCAGTTTGACCTTTTATCACCACCACCCCCAGGGGGTCCACCCCAGGCTCAGGGAGCTGGTGGACAGAGGTAGGGACAGCTACAGGCAGTGGAGGCTTATAACCCAGGTACTCCCAGAATGATTAGATGCACAATCTGTGTCTTTTCTACTTTGGATGCCGTATTGATAGACACATGTGCTAGTCATTATTTTCTGGATGCTTTTCTTGTTTGAGACCATGAGATTCCATTTGAGCCGTTGACCCGAACCTTACTCTTAGAAAGACCTAATGGAGAATATTCAGAGATAACACACCTTTGCAGAGAGTGTGACCTGACCCTTGGAGGTGAGAGTTTCGGTTGGAACCTCTTGGTGGTAGTGTCGAGGCCTTACAATTTCATTCTTGGTATGGATTGGCTATCCATAGTTCATGCCCATATTAATTGTTTTAGGTGAATGGTGCGGTGTTTCCGTAGTGATGGAATGAGGTTCTCCTTTGTCGGTGAAAAGGAGACCCATGCAGCGTAGGATGGACTCGTGCATAGGAAGGCACAACCGATTTCACATAAGTTAGCTAGCATAGCCCTTGGCGCAGAAGATGTTACGAGTTTCTAGTTTCTAGGAGTAGTGGCTGAGTACGAGGACGTCTTTCCAGAGGATTTCCCCAGACTACCTCCCCATCGGAAGATAGATTTCTACATTGATTTGCAACCTGGGATGAAACCGATATCAGCACCGACATATCAGATGGCTCCTGCAGAGCTTTGCAAGCTGAGAGTGCAGCTGAAAGACTTTCAAAGGAAGTTTTTCTTGAGACCCAGTGTTTCACCCTGGGTGGCCCCAGTTTTGTTTTCCAAGAAGTCAGACAGAAGTTTGAGGCTGTGTGTGGATTACCGACGCTTAAATCAGGTGACCGTGAAGAATAGATATCCACTACCGAGGATCGATGACCTCTTTGACCAGTTAAGAGGGGCATGATGGTTCTCGAAGGTTGATCTATGATCAGGCTATCACCAGCTGCGATTACGGGATGAGGATATAATGAAGATGACTTTCAGATGTCGCTATGATCACTATGAGTACTTGGTGATACCCTTCGGCGTGAAGAATGCCCCGACAGTGTTTATGGGACTCATGAACCAGATCTTTCAGCCCTCTAGTCCTGTTCATAGTGGTCTTCATCGATGATATCCTGGTGTACTCTGCGTCTGAGGAAGAGTACGCATGGCACCTGAGGATGGTTCTGGATACACTACTAGAGCACCATTTATACGATAAAATCTCGAAGTTTCAATTTTGGATACAGGAGGTCCACTTTCTGGGACACATTATCTCAGCAGATGGTGTAGAAGTGGACCCATCCAAGGTAGAGGCAGTGTTAGCATGGGAGCCACCCCTGGGCGTGATGGAGGTGCAAAGTTTCTTTGGGTTGGCAGGCTACTATCGGAGATTCATTTCTGATTTCTCTAGGATTTCAACACCCATGATAGCTTTGACTTGAAAGGGGTAGCCTTTCGTGTGGATCGAGAGATTCCATCAGGATTTTCAGCAGTTGAGACAGAGTCTGACGAGCACCCCGATCTTGAGATTACCAGAGGAGGGTGTTGAGTATGTAGTGTTCTATGATGCATTAAGAACTGGGATTGGTTGTGTCCTGATGCAGAGTCAATCGGTGATTGCCTATGACTCATGTCAGTTGAGGCCACACGAGCAGAACTATGCAACCCATGATCTTGAGTTGGCTGCAGTAGTCTTTGCATTGAATATGTGGCGGCACTACCTAATGGGTGAGCGGTTTATCATTTACTCTGATCACAAGAGTCTTAGATATATCTTTTCTTAGAAAGATCTGAATTTGAGACAGAGATGATGGCTTGAGTTCCTCTAGGATTACGACCTTGAGATCATTTATACTCCTGGGAAGGGGAACATTATGGAAGATGCTCTTAGCAGGAGATCCAGTTCGCAGTTGCTGGATGAGGCGACGAGGAAGTTGGCCTCCTTATAGTTTTCCTTCATGGATAGAGACGAGGGATCTTACCTTCAATCGATGGTTGTTACGCCTACACTCTTACAACGAGTCAGGGAAGCGCAACTTGGGGATGCTAACTATGAGAATTTATGTGCTCAGATATCTGCAGGCGATGCTATTGATGGATATTCAAAAGGTGGGGAGCATGTTGTTCTTTTCTGAGGGCGCACAATAGTACCAGTGACCTTGTGGGAGGAGGTTCTGAGGGAGTTCCATACATCTCGTTTGGCGGTGCATCCAGGCGTGGAAAATATGTACTAGGACCTCCGATGTCAGTTCTGGTGGTCAGGAATGAAGATGAGAGTGGCTGAGTTTGTTTCTTGGTGCCTTACTTGTCAGCAAGTAAAGGCTCAACACCAGGTGCTAGAAGGTTTGACTCAGCCCCTCGAGGTTCCAGAGTGGAAGTGGGATGGTATATCCATGGAATTCGTGACAGGTTTACCACATACTTATAGGGGACACGATGTCATCTGCGTGATTTTTGACCGACTCACCAAGTTTGCCCACTTTCTAGCCATACGGGAGCAGAGTTCAGTAGAGAGATTGGGATGCCTCTATGTGCAGGATATAGTTTGGCTTCATGGAGTTCCATCCATGATCGTCTCAGATCACGATGATCGTTTCACATCTCGGTTGTGGAAGGGATTGCAAGAAGCTTTTGGGACTCAGTTACGCTTGATCACAACATTTCATCCTCAAATGATGGTTAGATGGAGTGGACCATCCAGGTTCTAGAGGATATGCTACGAGCTTGCATACTTGACTTTGGTCATAGCTGGGAGGATCACCTACAACTGATAGAATTTTATTACAAAAATAGTTATCATTCCACTATTGTTATGACACCATTAGAGGCTTTGTACGGATGGCATTGCAAGTCACCACTTTGCTGGACTGACCCAGGAGAGTCATCACTCATGGGACCAGAGATGGTGCGAGCTACTACAGAGAAAGTGCAGGTCATCCAGGAGTGGATGAAGACTACACAGAGTCAGTAGAAGTCTTATGCTGACCGGAGACGGAGGCCCTTGGAGTTCAAGGAGGGAGACCATGTGTTCCTTTGGGTCTCAGCTCGAAGGGGATTGTGGAGATTTGGCCGAGGTGGCAAGAAATCGCCCAGTTTCATCATCCCTTTTCAGATTCTGAGTAGAGTTGGCGAGGTGTCATATTGCTTGGCTCTACCTCCTTAGATGAACCGGGTACACAACGCCTTCCATGTGTCGTAGCTGCGGAAGTACGTGCATGATCCATCACACGTTATCGACTGGGGTGAGTTGGATATCGATGATGGAGTGACCTTTGCTAAGTACCCAGTGGAGACCGAGGATCGGCAGGAGAAGATCCTTTGTGGGTGAGATATTCCCTTGGTGCATGTCCGGTGGTAGCATGAGAATCTCCAGGAGAGCACGTGGGAGCGGGAGGCTCAGATTCATGTATAGTACCCACATCTTTTTGAGTAGCCCTTATTTTGGATTTTCAGGGACGTAAAATCCCTAAGGTGGGTGTGATGTAATGTCCCGAATTTTTCCATGTATTATTTTTAATATTATATGGGAACTATTTCGAGACCAGGATTTGAGACAATGCGCAAATATGAGGCCCGTTGAGCCCAAAATAAATGTTTGAATTTAATTAAATAATTAAATAACACGCGCGTGTGGTTTTCCTGAAAAAGTGGAATATCTCCTGAACGAGTGTTTCCCAGTTGACAGGACACGACATGTTCTTTGACTTACATGCCGTTTATATGATTTCTTACATGACTTTGACTTCTAACACGATCCGTTTACACGGGCAGCACCCGGAGTCAAGGAACACAACGTGTAACCCTACTACACACTTTGTAGTTGAGTTTTACAGAGCTTAGACGAATGACACGGGCCATTACTTGGGCAGTACCCGGGGTCAAGGAACACGGCGTGTAACCCTACTAGATGCCGTGTAACCTATTTTACATGGCTTGAGCCATTTTCCTTCTGTGACTTAGACTATTTTCCTTAGGGTTCGTCGCATTGGTCTTTATCCTAAAGGTTTCTGGTATCATTTCCTACGTACATGAGTATGATCCCTTCTGTAGGACTTCCTAAATAGAGTTGTTAGAATCTCCTCTGTGGGACTTAGAGCCAGATCCTCTATTCATTCCTGTAACCCTAGGTAGAGTTCTTGGTATCGACATGACCAACTTTACCCGGGCGCCGATCCTCTTCTTAGTGGATTAGTTCAAACTAAGTTGTTGGAATCACCCCATAGCTATTGGTTGTCATCCTCATCTGAACATCATATTCTCAAGTGCTTGTGGAGTGTGTTCTCCCGGAACGAGTACTTCATCTCTCTCTCTCTTCTGAACTATAAGTGTGTTCTCCTTGTTACGTTCTTAGTGGAATCTTTGAGTTGGATCCTAGTGGTGGTATCATGATAGTCAATCGTGTATGAGTATATCTGGATATTCTTGTTATATGTTCTGTAAACATATACTGTGTAGAGCCAACTGTATCTTTCCTTTGTGGTATTTTTTACCTTTTTGTATTCCTTTGTGGTTTTAGGGTGTCCTACTGGGTATTTCTATACTCACCCCTGTATGGTCTTTGCCTGCACGTGTCATGTCTTGTGCAGACGAGCGAGCATTTGACAGGATTCTAGGAGAACCAAGACCGGACGGTGCTCAGTGAGATCAGACAGGCCGAGGTGTGTTCCTACGGATATGGATTGTAGTCCCAGTACCTTTCTTTACAGGTTGGATTTTTTTATAGACTCTCTTTTGGTGGGCTTTTAATTTTGGACCAGGGTTTTACATTACTATACTTTACTTTCCTGTCATACTCTGTTTATTGAGATTTTTAGTGTATGCATGCATTTCCATTTTTAGTTGTTTTTACGATTCAGCTTTGTGAGCTTGGAGATGTGTGTGTGTGTGTGTGTGTATAGGTTTATAGGCAATGCCTCCCATGTTAGTAACATGCCTACTCAGTGCTAGTCACGAGCCCCGGGCCTATTGGAGGTGGGCTTGGGGAGTTGCGGCTTGGGCCCCACTGGGATGGGTCGTGACAATTAAATTCCAACTTAATATACATATTATTTATCATGGATATGATTAAACCATATTTCATTTATAAATATGGGTTTTTAATTTTAAATTTAACGATTTAATGGGAAAATTTTGATATTATGTATTTGTTATTCAATACAAATATTTATTGATAAAGAAAATTGTTCATGAATTAAATAAATCATTTGATATATCAAAAATGAATTGGACATGTAATGATGGGTTGGGCATGTAATTATATATCCCCTTGATGCCTTGATAGTATCATGAGGAAAATCAGTAAGATAGCATTAAAAGGGTTTTACCCATAATTTTAAACTATATTGTAAAATGTCTTGACAATATCAATATCATGAAGTTTGAGATCATAACATATAATATTAAGTACTTTATTAATAATTTAGTTATTATTATCCATGAGATTATTACATTGATATTATCCATGGAAACATTTTTTTCTCAAGTTATTGTTTAAATTTCATTCATCTTCATATATTTACCTTTCCATATTTATTATACCTTATCTGATCATGATAGTCAAGTTATTGATTAAATTAAATGTGTGTTCAGATATTTACCTTTCAATATTGATTATGATTTATTTATTCTTTATAGATTCCAATTTATGTAATGTTTATTGATAATCTGAGATCACCCTTATTTTGTTTCCATTACCGAGGATATGAAAAAGGAATCTATGAATGAGTTCAAGAATGTATAATTTTTTCTTTCACTATATTGAATTTAATGTTTTGAAATTTAATGTAAGACTCAAGTATGTATCTAGTTTTCCAAGACTACTAAACTATTAAGTCCTTCAAGATGTGATTTCTTGCATCTAGAACCGATGTAAGAATGTAACCACCACATTTGGGATATTTGGGTGAGTAAATATATAGTTGGTATCAGATATTTTTTTGTAGAAACCTTAGGAACTTGATTTAGAAAATTATAGATTAGGTAATATAACCCTATGATTTACTTTGAAGATAATTATTGATGGACATCCTAAAGTTTTATTGAGGAAGAGATTATATGGTTTTCCTAGAAATAAATACCTATCTAGATACTACAAATGGACATGGTTCTAGAATAATTATACTCAGGGGTAATGATTTAGAAAAGGGAACATTAGGCTTTGACTCAATCATCACCTGGTGCATGACAATGGTCCTTACTGTGAACTTTATTTAAAATGCCTGGGGGATATTCTTAAGACAATTCAAATTTTATTTATAAAACATCATGAAAAATTTAAATAGATTATGACAATGAATGAACTAGGTTAAACCTAATAAATTTGATATTTAAAATAAGGTTTTATTATTTCTAAATCCTATAAATGAATTTTCATAATTATTGTTGCTCACACTATGTTTTATGAATTTATTCAATGGGTGTAACTTGGAGGAATTATGTTAATTATGAATGTGATTGAAGTTTATCAAGATTAAGGGTATTTTAGGATACATTTATGTAAATAAAACCCATTGGTTTTGTATATTTTTTAATGAAAAAGTTATTTAAGAAATAATTCGTTCACATTTTTTCGACACAAGATTAAAGGCATTGGTTACTTTTAAGGTTTATTTTATTGTTGATGTTGTGGAAATTATTGATCTTTAAAAATTGGGAACATTATAGTAATTATATTAATATTAATTATTGATATTTAAAAATTGGGAACATTATAGTAATTATATTAATATTGTTTTTAGAAAAATGACAACTCACATGATGGTTGACAACACATAGCATCTAGCAAGGCAATAGGTCTTGAACCCATAACTAGAGAATGACAAGGGTGGAGCACAAACCACTAGAATATGTGCTGTATTGGTTAGTCTGACATTATTTTTACTTAAATGATTTGACCAATATATACTTATTTAATGGATTAAGTTTCATTTTGGGAATTAATATTGAGGTTTAGAGATTAATTTATTTTTTGTATGACTCATGCTAACTATTTTGGTTTTCATAAATATTTATAGATGTACAGAAGGACTTATCACTCTTTTATGAATCTTATAAAATTTAATTTTATTAATTTAGGCATAAAAAAATTACTATTAGATATTAATTTCTTTGAGTAATAGGTGAAGTGGAAATTTATTAAAGAAAAAAAGGATAAAATTATTGTTATGAAATAGAAATAAATAAAGTAATTATATTTCATTATGTTCTTAGATAGTAAAAGATTTCTTTAACTTTAGGAAAATGATCCTGAAAAAAAATGTTGCCCTATTAACTTCATATATGATGAAAACATGTTCATTTAATCCATCATATATTTATGGGTTTTGGTAATTGAATTTCTCTTGACCATTCAATTTATTTTAATCAATGATCTACATCACTCTATATAATTATTTATGATTTTATTCCATATACATCTTTCCACTTCTTAACAATGTTCTCATACTTGGGAACCTAGTTATGTGTTATTATTGATGAACTTCATAATTAAATTTATATCTTATTAAGGTAATGTTTTTTTACCATTTTTACAACTTGGATTTTCAATAATATAATTTTCAAATTTCAAACCCTTGATTTCTAAGTGCAAGTTCAAATTATGAAGACACAATTTATTAAAGGTGGGGGGAATGTAACACCCCAAAATTTTAAAATATATTTATTTTAAATAAATTTAAGCCTTTCTATATCTTTTGGTACACATAAAATTGACATTTTAAAATAATAAAATTATTTTTTATAACATATACGACACACAACACTAAGAATAAACAACCCATGAAATATATTATTTAAATACGACCGTTACTACATAACTGTTGGATTGGAGAGTATGAATAAGATTAAAAATTATAATATATATATATATATATAGGTCAAAATAAATAAAAATTTATTGATAATTTCTTAATAAATAATCACTAAAAATTTTAGTAAATTAATTTTATGCTTTAAAATACATTTCCTTTAGAAAATGTTTTTTTCATTTCTTGTTTGTGAATTATAATTAATTTATAAAAATTATAGAAATTTTATTTTTTAAAAAATAATATAATTTTTTAAATGAAAATATCAAAATTATATTATGGTGATATTTTGGTATTTTTATAAAAAGAGTGTTTTTATGTGAATAGTGAAAAATACCGCTTTTTGTATAACTCTCATTTATTTTCAATAAATTAATTTATTTAAAAGTACCATTATTATTTGAATTTTATTTAAAATTAAATCAAGTATTATTTATTTATATTTAAAATAATTAATTACATTTGAATCATATTTATATTTGATTTTTTCCTAAGTTTATTTTTTGTCTGAAAAACGATTTTTTGAAAACTCTTTTTAAATAAATAATGTTTTTCCATTTTAAATAAAATTAATAAACAATAATAAGGAGTTATTTAAATTATATTTATATATTACATATCTAATTATATTAATTTAAATCCATATAATGATGATCACAAGTCATATAGTTAATGTAAGATCATTTTATGCTTGAAAAATGCATTTTTTGAGAAACCATTTTTCGAGACGCTTTGATGGGTTTTTTAAATTTAATTGCACCACTTATGTGAATGGAATTTTATAAAATAGATTCAATATTTATAATCATAATAATTAATATTATATAATAATATCAAATTAATTTTTGGTCATAATGATTAGTAATGAGAGTTAAATTTATTAACCACAATTTAGGTTAAAATGAGGTTTTGCATGCTACATTCGTTTGTGTTAAAAAAATAATTTTCCAAGAACATTGAATTTTTATTTTATAATTTGTATTTTATATTTATAACAATTGGGTAAAAAATATATAATAATTCTCATTTTATTTTATTCTTATAGGATTAATTATCGAGGTTTAGAAACTAGTAACCGTGTTCAAAATTGAAATGGTAAAAGTATGTAAACTTAGAGGATATTGGAATAAACTATTTGAAACATGTTTATTTTTATGAATAGAATATTTGTATCTACCTTAAAATCCATAAAATACATTATTTTTTAATGTTTTAGTCACTTGGGGTGAGAGTGACTTCCCATTAATGAATACTTTTTTATATTTACAAAAAAATTCCACTCCTCAATTATAAAAGGGAACTCCCTCCCATCACTTATTCACACCTATAATGAATTTCTTCTTGAAAAAACCCAGAAAAAATAAATCCCAAACATACTTATACACATCATAGAGGTTATGTTCCTCAAAAAAGGCTAACCCTTGGGTCCTTAAGAAGAGATCCAAAGGAGGTTTCTCTAAGAGAAAGTAATCATCCCAACAAAGTTATTTCCTTTTCTATATTCTTTTAAAACATTTATTTTATGTATTAAATATTAAAATATAATAAAAAAATATCTATCATATATTTATATGTTATTATATTTATTTCATAATAATTATCCATCTTCATCTTCATAAAATGGAAAACAATTCCAACACTCGTGTATAGGCGGACTACCACCTCTCGAACCGATGTAATTAGTTTTCCATCAATGACTCACATGGATAGTTAAAATTATGGAAATAATAAATATTATATAAAATTAATACATCATACACTTGATTACCCATTCATGAATTAAGGGAATGATATCGTTGCTAATGTGAACGTATAACCTACCATCTCCACAAAGCGATGAGACTCATTTTCCATGTCTAACTTTTAAGAATAGTTTTAAAAAATTAATCTGATAAGTAAATATGATATTTATAAAATTAATATAATTATTAATATTATATAAATATATCCTATACTCAAGAACTGTAACTTTCATGGCAAGACATGCATGAAAAAACAAGGCAATTAACACCCAAAATAATAATAATTATAAAATATTGTTAACGAATGGGTGGTAGGATGTTATAATAGGATCATATATGATATTATAAACATGAATATGATTAATTTATAAATTAATTATTTTATTAAACCCATTATAAATTATTTTAAATAATGTGTAACCAAAATGAAGTGTGAGGAAAGGGATTCTGTCTCAATTTCCTTTCATTGAGGCATATGGTAATGTTATGCACCTAATTTATTTATACGGTGTCTGTAATAAAAATTTTACATGTAATATAATGAATCAATCAAAATTTATGGTATTTTAAGTATTAATTTATATTATTTTATCCAAGTGTATCTGACTTGAAATTTTCCAAGTGGTAAATTATTTCGTAGCTCAATTTCTTTTTCTAGATTAAATTACTTCTTTACTGTATTTGATATTATAAGATTATGTGTCATGAATTTTGATTAAATTATGTTGTATTTACACTTTTATTTTGTTTATTTACATTTTATACACTAAATATATTCATTTATTAGTTCTCACTTCAATGTTATGATCATTGTAAGGGTTTATCATCTTGAATTTTCTACCTTAGCTCATTTTCCATGTTATAAACCTATCTTATTTTATGTGGTGTATCTAATGAACCTTTGATATGTTATATAATAAATATATTTATATTAATGGTATTTAATGTTTCATTTTATGTTATTCTCTTCATGGGTTTTTTGATTCAAAAGTTACCGAAGTGATAATAGATTTATGTTTGAATATCAATTTAATCAGGACTGTTTATGCTTGAATTTACATTGATGGAAATTATTTGATAATTTTATAATAAAATAATTTAATTTTAATATACTCTAGTTATTAATGAAGTTTTTAAGTAATAGTACCAACTTCCACTATTTGATATTTAAAATTATTAAGAAAACATTTTTAAATAAATCCAAATTCATTTCTCACTTCAGTTGGAAATCCTTTTCTTCCAAATCCATGTTTTCTAAAAATGTTTTCAAAAATGTTTTAATATGATTATTTAAATTAATTTTTACCCATAATTTTATTTATAAAAATATTTTAAATGGAATCTTCTTATTTTTTCAAAACAAGTTACTTTTGACTTTTCTTAACAAAATGTGAAAGAATCTTTGTTTTAACATACTTAGATTAAACAGAAATTTCCCACCATCATGACCACTCATTTATTTGAACATTTCTTTATAATTTTAAAAGATTATTTTTTAAATATTTTTTCTTCTAATATTATGGGTACTTATAGTTTTTAAAGTTATTTAGAATGTTTAAAGTATATTTTCATCAAAAATGTTTTTAAATATATTTTTATGATTTTTCTATTCATCAATTACAATAACCCTTTATTTTATATATACTCCTCTAGAGATAAGTTGTAATAATACCATCTTTATAATTTATATGGATGGTTTATTTTCAGTATGACTAGGGAAATTATGGTCATTCTATTTCTTGATTAATTTTTGTAATCATTAACACTACCTTGAAATGTTCACTTTTTTGTGATCTTTAGACATTATATTCTCCCTAAATATCCATATTATTTGTCATGGAATGATTAAACCATATATCATTTCTACATATGATATTTTACTTCAAAATTTATATGATTAACTGGGGAAATATTTATATTTTGTATTCTTTATTCAATATGGACATTTATTTATAAGGCATATTTTTCATGAATTAAATCGATTACTTGATATACTAGGAATACATTGGACATACAATGACTGGTGGGGCCCATAATTATATATCCCTTCAATGCATCAATAGTCTAATGAGGAGAATTAGTAAGCTAGCATTAAATGGGGTTTTTACCAAAAAATTTAAACCATCTTTTCAAAGGCCTTTACGGTATAAATATCATGATGTTTGTGATCATGACATTCAATATTAAGCATTTAATTGATTAATAATTCACTTATTATTATCCATGATATTATTGAATTGATATTATCCATGGATTCATTTTTTATCAAATTATTGATTAAATGGAATGTGTGTTCATATATTTATATTTCCATATTGATTATGACTTATATAATCATGATAGTCAAGTTATTGATTAAATGGGATGTGTGTTCTAATATTTAACTTTCCATATTGATTATTCCTTATTGATTATGCTTTATTTATTCATGACATATTCTACTTTATGTAACTCTTACTGAGCATTTGAGCTCACCCTTATTTTGTTTCCTTTCCTAAGGATATGAAGAATGAATCTTTGAACGAGTTCAAGGATGTAATTTTTTTTATGTTCATAATTTTTTATTTCATGTTTTAAAATTTAATGTAAGACTCAAGTATGCATCTAGTTTACTAAGATGACCACACTACTGAGTCCTTTTTGATGTGATCACTTGTATCTAGTATCAATGTAATAAAGTAACCACCATATCTAGGATACTGGGGTCAAGGAATTTACATTATACTAAGGAAAAATATTGTTAATCGAAAAAGATTTAGTAGAATCAAAACTATAACATGAAGAAATTTGGTTTTTAAATATGAACTTAGGTAAATTGTCCACTGTGAATAATTAAAAACTTTGGGATCCTACCTAAATAAAATTTCTGTAGCTTATTTGAACTAGAATTAAACAAGAATATGGGAATTTATTTAGAAATTAATTTGATATTAAAAAGAAAATGTTTATGAGATTAAGCCATCAATAAGAGTTATAGCAACTCGGGGGATAGATTCCCAATCATTGCTTCCCTACCCTAACCATTACACTCAGTTCTAAGGGATATCTATTTTTTTGGGATAGTTTAGTTCAAGGTGAGCTATAATTACTTAATAATTTCTATGCACAAGACATGACCCAAAAAAATCCAATAAATGATAGTCATCAAAGGTGAAGGAAATAATTTGGGAATTCTGAACATGGATGAAAAAGAAGAAAATGATATATCAAAAAGTACAAGAGGAAGTACCATGGTAGTGTGAAAAATATAAATGGAACAAGGATATTAAAAAAAATGGTTTAATGAAGGTTCAAATTGTTGAGGTTATTATTCCATTGATTTATCTTATTTTAGCAATCATGGAACCTAGAATTTATTTTAAGAATAAGTGGGACATTTGTGAACTTGAGGATAAATTTGTGCTCAAGTGAGGGGGAGTGATCAAGCGACATTTTTTCATTTTTATGTATTTATTTTGTATAATGAAAATAAATAATATATTATAATAGTGTAAATAAATATTATTTTATTTTATTTTTTGAATAATGATCTAAATGAAAAGTATCCTGCAATTTTATTTTTAATTATTTTAGTATATTTTTTTATTTTAGTGATAAAGTCCATACATTTATTTAGTGTGAGTTGGAATTTATTGTGAAATCATCTAAACTATGATTTTAGTGTTTTAAATAATTTTATAATTGAAATTATATAACCCAAGTTATTTTTTGTTTTTTTGATGATTTTTAGGTGAAGTAAGTAGTTATAGATGATTATGTATGATATATAAAAGGTTTCATGTGATTAAATCCCACAACTAGTGCTGACATGAGATTAAAAATTACTCACTTGAGATTAAACCAAGGGGGAATAATTGTATGAGAATAAAAACCATCACACTTTAGATTAATTCCATGTATGATCCACTCATATAATATTCAATCTTCTAATATAGTCACATGTTAGATTAAACTAGGGCTTGGAGATGCTACATTTGATTAAATCATAAATTATACTCCTCAAGTAAGATTAAACTCAAGTTCAGTTCAAGTTCAATTATGTGATCCAAAAACCTTTAAGGTGAACCTATAGTGAAGCTGTAGACACCATAATTCCCTATAACCCATCTTCCACCACTACATGAATTTTGAACCAAAATATAACACTTTCATTTTATTAAACCGAATAACATGAATAAATTGGTGCTCAACCTAGAATAAAAAATCCCACATCATATCATGTACACAAAATTGGAAAATGAAATCTTTCCACTGCTATGTTATACAAAGAAGTTAACCCCAAACAAATATAGAGGTTGATCATGGGATATTTTTTATATTTTTTAAATTTATTGATACCAATTGAAGGGAGATCAAAGGAATACTAAATTGAGGATATATGAAGCTAAATAAGTTTTTGAGAATGTTCTATCTTTCTTATAAATATAATCTAAGGCCTACATTAAGGGTTTTTAGTTTCTAATATGTAATTAATATATACATATATTAATTAAATGTTCCTTAAATTCATATTTTTTCATTATTTATATGTTTTCCTTCATTTTTTTCACTATGACTTCTAATATTTAAAATGGTGAAGAACTAACATGAGGACTTGATCCTAATGGATTTAGTGGTTTCTGGATCTTTATTGTTCATTTTTATTCATGATGAGATAATGGGGTGTGAGGAGTGTGGTTAGGTGATTTTTGAAAATCTCTACACACTATAGTCCTCATATATTCCTTTGATAATTCTATTTTACATACCTTTACCTAGATTCTATAATTTATAATGGCATTAGGGGAGTTAAGTGATAAGAAACTCATGATGGGGTTGCATGTTGAGGTAGTGGAATTCTAAGACTGTGGAATTCTACCCACACATCACTATAGAGGAAGTAGGGCTTGGTTTGTCTAGGAGATATCTAAGGTGAACTATGTTCGAGATTACATAAGTAGGAGAGGATGATTAATGAATGATTATGAGTTAATCATTGAATAGATTCAAGAGTAGCATATACAGATGTGATGGATTATACTATAAGAACCTAGGATCATGCTTCTTTATTTAAAATATGTATTAACATTGTAAACATGCATTATATATATTATTTCTAAAATATATTCCATCAAAAACTAATTAAACCTTGTTTCATTATTTATAAATATTATAAAAACTAAAAATAAATAAAAATAATTTTAGGGTTACTGAGTAATTGGTTGTCTCTTTAGAGAAAAAACCATGTTCTTCTTACCTTACTACTATCATAGGGGATTAAATATTATATTGATAAAAAAACCTATATAAATGTGTTTATTAGTAAGGTTTTACCAATTACAACTATATTACTCTAAAGAAATTTTCACTTTTTATTTCATAAATAATAAGTTTTAGAACCTTCAGGTATAATTAATATTTCTTTCAAAAATTGTTATATTTCTTAAAATGGATTTCCAATGTTGAAATATTATCTAGTAAGGAACTTTACACTTGAATAAATGTTTTAAACTTTACCTTTGGACCGTATTTTACCCCCTTAAGGGATAAATTGAGTGGGCATGGATTATGAAAAATTATATGATTATTTACAGAGATAGTTTATCTCTAGCATACACATGTGGCCTAATTAATATAAATTATTCCATATTTGGAAATGGGGAAACTAAATATTGTATATAAATCATACCATATGTTTTATTTGCTATCTTTTAATTCCTTATTATGCTTAGTACCATGTCATATTATTGATTGGTGTCACCTATACTTGTTTGTAAGTTTATGGTATTGTATTATTGGGTTATGTAATATTTTTTCCAAATAATAGGAAACTTTTAAACATTATATGTTAATATGATGATAATTTTAGTATAGATAATATTGTATATATTTCACATTAGTAGTCATGTTTGTTGTTATGTTTTATTTACACTTAGTGGATGATTATTTCTTGATATGTTTATTATCTTTCTATAAAGGGGTAGGTTTATTTGTATTCTTGTTTTATAACCTATAAGATGGTAAAAAGTGGTTTATAGAATGGAAGTTGGGTCAGGCTCATAATGCATTAAACTTGTGTACCCCCTTTCTCTATCCCCACAAAGGAAGGATCACATAGCTAACCTAAGTTTATTATACACTATTCTATTCCTATAGATAATATGAGTGTTGACCATGACATCACTATAATTGGATGGGTGTTGAACCTGAATTCATTCTTCAGTCTATCTCAAATTCCTAGTCAAGGGTCGAAGTAAGTATGATTTTATTGATCCTCCCATTATTGAGTGTTACTTAGTATTTCCTTTAATAAATCCATCTAGTGTGGTTTTCTTCCTTTTCCATACTATAATTACCATTTCTCTATGAAATATTTTAACATATATTTTTATAAATGGGAAGACCAATTTACGCATATAACTAGATATTTATAGTTGTGTTGAGACACATTAGTGGTTCCCAATGAGTATGTATATGCTTACACCCTTCATGGACACCTCATTGGACATGAAACTTAATGTGCTACTTTTTAGGTACATTATTTTCTAAGGGTAGTTCATAGTTTGGATGGTCTCAATGGAAACATGTGTCATACCCTCTTGTGGTTGGGTGCTTGAATGAAGTCCTTTATTGATCTTTTTTAAATAGATTCCCATGGGCTATCTATTGTTTCCATCATAGGGATTTTATTCACAAAACCCTTTCATTGGGATATTTAGGCCATGTTTCAGTTTTAATTTATGTGAATATTGGTTTTTTTCACTTTCAACACACTTTAAAGATATTATGTGATCTTTTTATACTACCATAGTATATTTTCATTGTTTCATATAGCCTTTTAATCTTTTATTATCATGCAGTTTGATGAGTAGTTATACCAGTGATGGAAAATAGTTTTTGTTATGTTCATCTACTAAACCCATGGGCTAAGCTAGGTTTTCAATGAAAATTTAGTTATTATTTACCTTTATTTCTAGGGGAAAATATATCCCATTTTAATATTATTAAACTCTCAACATTTACACAAAAATATAGAAACTAATAGGTGCACCAAAGGACTTGTGAAATCTGGGCCCAAAATGGTTTGGGTGATTGGGTCCTCATCATTACAGAAGGAATATCAACTAACCCTACTAACTAAAAGGTTAAATAGAAGTGACATAATTAGATAATAGAAATTAATATTAATATTTTCTTTTATCTAGTTAGATATTAAGATAAGTTTTTGAATTTTGTTTCTGAATTTATAACCCACTAACCAAGTTATCTTTGAAGAGATACATATTTATTTAGATAATGAAGTGTAAGGAGAGAATCCTAAAGTGGAAGAGAATGTTGGTTATTACACTTTTAAAAAAATTATTCTCATCAGGAAAAGGGAATATCATATGAAATGATACATAAAAGAAAGTAATTAGGTTCACACTCATGAAAAATGAGAAGGTGATAACCTATGCATGTAACATCCTGACCCAGGTGACACTAAACCGGTACCCTGAATTAGTGCACCACATAACCTCAATCACACCTACCCATATTCCATAGGATTCCAAATTATCGAGAGGGTTTAATAGAATATGTGGGGAGACTATAATCTCTTACCAAAGTAAACCAATAGTGAAAATCAAGATAAACATTGACTTGAAATAATAATAAATACTAAAATGTCACATACCTCATTTCCAAATTGAGGAAGTTTCAACTAAACAAATAATTAATAATGTTATTTCATGATAATATAATTTACCAAAAGAAAAAAATAGGACACCATTGAAAATCCCTAAAATAGGTCCCAACGTCATATCTTGTCCCTCATCCATGCTCCGTATTGAATCCTATATCAGCCATCTAACATAGGGCCTTTGCCCTTATCCTGACCTGCAATCAAGAAGTACTCTTAGGTACCCAACGACAGCCTAGTCAGGGTGTGAGCACAACTGAGTAGAACAACACCAATAATGTCTACAATAATATCTAGTCTAAAATAGTGTATGCCTATGTATAATAAAAAATGGAAAAGCTAGAAAGTTAAAAAAGATTCATTTTTTAACATTATTTAAATTAACAATTTTCATTCCTAGTTCCAAGTGATATCCATACACATAAATCCTACTTCTGCCCATGCATATCATCTAAACAATATAAAAAGAATTCAATCAGTATACATCATAGGGGCATTTATTTATCAAATCAATTTAAAAATGTACCTTGGAGCATCATTCTAGGTATCTATCTCATGGTCATACTTTATGATATTGGAGCATCAATCCGATATCCTAAACCATGAAATAAATTAGTGGGGCAAATAGAATAATTCTAGTATAACCAATGGGAGAGGACCCTCAGTACAATAACCTAACCATACCATTTATCATTTATTATAAGGTGTATCTTCAGTGACCTTTTTAATCGACAATAATAAGGGTACACCTTTTCATTTATCACATTACCAAGGTTTATTACATTCTACACTTTACTCTATTTTATATCTAGACCATTTCATTATTTAAGAATAATTACAACCATTGTACCCCCTTGAAAACCCTTTACCCACATAGAAACACCTCTTTAACTATTTATCACATTTACCCATTAACATTCCCTAAATAATTTAACTTCTACAAGTTAAGACAAACAACCCCTTATTCATTAATGAAAATATAGAAAAAATTTATACGATTTGGTATCATAAAACCTTTAAACCTCATTTAAAAAAATATTTTACCCTATAAAATTAAGTAAAACACACCGTAAGTAACCATATGCACAGTGAAATCATTCTTAATAGATCTAATAGAAACTTTGAGGGGTCCAATACATCTTTTAAATACCCAATTTATCATGTCATAGTAAATAATCAAATTCATAACACAAAAACACAAAATCAAAACCACATACACATGAGTAAACATCAATACTATGTAATATAACTTGTATACTACCTTACTCAAGTTCTTATACAACTTATTTCTCAAAAATGACCCTTGATTCAAGACCAAACAACTCTCAATGACCAATATGTGAATCTAATAAAAAATAGGGGTTTAAGGATTTAGAAGGAGAGAAAACATGCCACCATGGTTCTTCTTGAAAATAAAATAAAGGGGTGTGATAGACTCACCTATGTATTTGATTTTCAACAAAAAATGATTCCAATCACCGAATATTGAGGGAGAATCACCCTTGGAGAATAAGGGAAGCCATGGTTTTTCACTCAATCTGTTTCAGATGGAGAGGTGTATAAAATAAGGTTATTCTTTTTAAATTATAAGGTGGGAAATGGGTATTTCCTCCCTCTTTAATGAGGTAAAAAGTTTGGACACATTGTTGGAGAAACCACATATCACCCTCTATCCTAGATGGGTCCTAGGTCGCACAGTTTTTTTGGAAGCCCGTAAAGTTTAAAAAACTATATGGGGTCCATGCATCTGGCTCTGTTTTTGGCCACCAGTTTTCTTGTCTCCCCTTGATTGGTTTTTCAATCCTGAACTGTCCCCCTATAGTCTACATGGTTAAGGCACACAGTTAGTACTAACTATGTGTCAACAGTTCACTCTACACAATATGGCCTCTTTTCTTCCTATTTTGTGTCTCAAATCCCATGGAAACCCCCATAACATATTATAATCTTGGGAATTATTTCATTAACCAATTTAAAGGGATTAAAATAAAAATTTAAACAATAATGTACCTCCTCAAAAGGTCGATATCTTACAATGCATCTCGATAATCTAAAAATCATGAGTAGAATTATCTCATACATGATTTAGTGATAGATATAATAGAATTTTCACTATATATATATATATATACATTAACATTATGAAAAAATATTTTGTATATATAAAGAAAAAAATGTCCAAAATATATATTCACACACTAGAAAGTAAACATGAGGTATAGGAGATGGCCAAAAATTCTTAGAGATTAAGAATCTCTAATCCATTAACACTCAATTAAGGAAAAACAATGTAGTGAATGTGCTAAGAAAAAATGATCTAGATATCATTACAATGATGGGGATTGAAAGAGATATATTTATTCAAGTCTTAATAAAGATGGATGTGGAATGAATTGGTCAAGGGAAAACATCATTCTTTACCCAAATGATCTCCCAACTATCATTAATAGAGATGGTCAAGAAATTTTATCTATATGACTCTAACATACTCAATAATATCTAAGTTGTAAAGTTATAGAATCTTCTTGAGTTCATCATTGATCATGGTGGTGTGTTTTGGTTTGGAATAATGTTATTTATTCCTTCTATTTCAGAGTTAATTTTAGAGTTACTCGATGATTCTAGTAACTCAACATTATCTGTATAAAATAGGGGAACCAAAATACATAAATATATTCTAGAACATTATTGGAAGACAATTTGAAGAGGAATATCACTAAATATACTATTTGGTATTAGGTTTGAAAAAAGTTAAGGTTGAATGAAAAATATAAAATAGAGTGATGAAACCACTATCTATACCTATATTGACGTGGGAAAACATCACTAAGAAATTTTCACAAATCTTCCAAAGTCATCTAAATTAAAATATTCTGTATGAGTTATTATTGACCAACTAACTAAGTTATATATCTGAGATGATTTTTCCCTAATATACCATTCTTATATCTATCTTCATGAAGTGTTGAGTCATTATAGTGAACCAATATTGATTAATTAAGTTTAATATCTAAGTCATGGACCAGTGCTTTTGATAATTCTTCAAAATTATTCAAATATAAAGGTAAATCTTAGAACTAATAATCTATTGGGGTTTTTTATATCATGTTCAAATAAATTAAAATATATACAAAAAACCCAAGCTTCCAAATAACCAATGTGATTCTTTTAAGAGGTTAAAAATAAATAAAATACCTTACTTTTTTGAATCATCTTATCCATATATATTCTTGATTAAGATATCTAGGAAGCATCCAAAATGATATTATCTCAAAAAGTATATATTAAATTTGTGAATATTTAAACTCATCAAAAGAATCACCCAATTTCCAATGATTTGATAATACATTAGGTTAAATGTGGATGGTAGGAAGAGGTATATGACTAATAGAGAACTTTTAAAACCATAAAAATAGATTGGACACCCATATCATTTTATTTGAACAATGTTGTAACCTGTGGTCCCACAATATACACCATAATGGGGGTGAATTTAGGTGGCATGTAATTTCTTATTATCAAAGTTATATCGGATATTTTTAATCTCATTTTAAGAGACACCTTACACTATGAACAATACTTTCAATAAATAAATAATACATCTTATTTGATGAATATTCAATATATAACATTGCAATTCATGCTAGAATTATATATGTTAAGTATCTTTGGAATGTTGGCTACGTATAATATGGGTTCATAAGTCAACTATATCATATTCCACTAAGTTATTCATAACTATCACCCTCCTTTGACATATCATAAATAATACATTTCTTCATAACCTAGGAAAAATAAATACAATAAAGGGTAAGATCAGATTTTTAGTAAGGTTAAATAAGGGAGATATCAATGACCACTTAAACATAAAATGATAATAAGGGTATGAGAGAGATATAGCATGTGAATAAAATTTTAAAACTATACCCTATATACCGAAGATCACAATCTTGAGTCATGGCATAAACCCTGTAAGTTTATAAGACAAGAATCATAAATAAATCATAGAATATGTGCCATTATAGTATAATATATTCATAATACATGAGTTTGTGTCATAAACATAAGAATAGAAAATAATTTCCTTAATAGTCAAGGATTACTATCGAGACTATCACAGTGGTTTGGGTTCACTACCCAAACAATCATAATAGTGAAGGTTCACTCCCAAGACTATCATAGTGTAAAGGGAACCTTACTAAACTAGGTTCACACCCATTATAGTCCTATTTATCTCATGGTATATTTATCTTTACCTAATGCATTATAGATCTATACAATTCCATGACCACCTATCACATAATGAAAATCATACTGATGTGTGCCACAAGATCTTAAAACATTCATTATATCATAACATGTGAAAAGAAATGGGTTTTATAAGAATTTAATCATGAAATTTCCCATAGAGAAGAAAGGGGTTTCATAAACATTTCCTCAATTCATCATATCATTAACCATGTAAAAGGAATGGATTTCATAAAAATATTTTCATCATAATCGTAAACCATCAAGAGAAAAAATATGGATGGTATCATTGTTTCATATCCATATTAAAGGTTAGTAAACATCAAATAATTCTATATCATATGGAAAATTATTTTAAAGATTACTTGGAACATTTCTTAAGTAAAATATCCTTTTTTTTACTTTGAAATCACTTATTTAAAATATAATTTTTACACAAATGTTAAATAAAATATTTTATTTGAAAATAACCTTGAAAAAATATAAATGAATCTTCAAATTATTGAGTGTTCATGATGTCAGGAAATTTTGTTTATTTTTTATAAGTTAAAATAAATCATTCCTTTCACACTTTTGTAAAAAGTTAAAAAAGTACCTTATTCAGAAAATGACAAGAATATTCATTTTCAACTATTTTATAAACAGTAAATCATGGGTAAAAATGAATTTGAATAATCATATGAGAATATTATAAACATTCTTTAAAACAAGTTTAAAAAAATTGGATATAGAATAAAATAAATCTTTAACTTAAGAGAGAAATAATGTTGGTTTTTCCTTAAAAATATTCTTTTGGTCTCTTGTGTACCTAAAGAGAGGAAAATGAAAGGAAAACATGTATTATTAGGAATTAACCATAATATAAGATTATTAATGTATTTTTGGATATAAAATCACAATATTTTATCATCATAAAAAAAATAATTAACAATCCTGATAAATAATGAGATTGTAACATAATACCCTTACCACTTTAGTAGCTTTAAAATCAAAACCTCAATAAAGATGGAACCTTATATGGATATGTATATCACCATAATTTATATGAGGATGATCATAAATGAAATTAATGGGATTAATAAACACAAAATAATATAATAAATTGGTGAATATGGCATGTGTCTCACAGAAGAAAAAGTGAGATGAAAATCCCTTACCCTAAGTTCCACTTGATTTGAAATCACTCTAATCTCCTTCACTTATAAAAAAATCCCTTGGATATATTATTAAAAACCACAGTGTTGGTATTTTGAAAAAAAAACTCTAAAACATGGATAAGGATGTTGGAATGAGATTTTTTTAGGGTTTGGTTGAGCTAAATGGCTTAAGTGGTGTGAAGAAGTGAGGGGAGGAGATGCCATTTTATAATTGAGGTGAGTGGAACACTTGAAAATTTTCAAAGTTTTAAAATAATTTCAAGTCACATTATTAGATAAATGGATCCAAAATTGATCATATTCAAAGATAATAAAGGTAAGGTAAAAATATAACCAACCAATGTGGTTTAAAAAAGTGTTTAGGTCATTTTAATCCTTATCTTTATAGATTATCCCCCAGTATAGCTATTTTAACTTTTACTGTGGTAAATTTCTTTACTATTTTTACTATTTATTATGGAAAAAATGAATTTGAACTTATTACCTAATATTAATTATTATTATTATAAATATGAGATCCATTTTACCAAATTCAATTTATATAACTATCAAAATTTAATTTAAAATTAAACCTGTAAACGTAATGAAATTTTTTTTCCAAAGAAAAGGTTTTCATAAGTAAAAAAAGTTTTTATATCAAAATTCAACATAAAATTGAATAAAATGAACTAAATTGGATTAATAATAATATTAATGAACTAATTATATGTTTAAAATCATTTTAAAAAAATTCAAATTTGTAAATTCTTTAAATGAAAAGAAATTTAATAAAAATCATTATTTTTAATTATTCATCTAAAAATTAGTCTTATTTTAAAATTATCAAAAATTCTTTCTAAGATAAATTTTAGATGTTGATTTCAAAATTTAATTTAAATTTTTCACAATTTTTTTGAAATTGGAAAAGAATAATTTTAAAATAATTATGAAAAACATGATGAAACAGATTTTCATAAAAATATAGTGGAAGCATAAACCTAGATTTATTGTTATCCCATTCCTAGAAAAAAAATTAGACGAATGATAAAATATTTTATTAAATATATAATATATAAATTTCATAAATATAATTCAAAAATAGTAATTAATTTAATGCATTAATATAAAAACACATTGTGGGAATAGAAAACAGATTTTCCGAAAAACATATCTTTTACTTTGAAATGATTTTTATTTTCATTTATAATTAAGTGATAACCAATGAATTTATTTTATAATTTTGTAAAACATATAATTTTTATAATTTAAATATTACTATTCATACCCACCAATTTAAGAGTTAGGTTATAATGGTATACAATATTATAGTTTATTTAGACTCAGGGTATGTGTATCATAAGATATTAAATCGATTAATTTTATTTAAAAAGAAATATCTCATAAAATCTTTGGGAATTACACCTTGAACCTACCACAATTTTTACTTTAAATCAAAACTATATATGTTATAATAAATAATCTTGGATGGTAGTATTTTACTTGGTTAACCCACAATATAAAACATCTAAGAATCACATATGAGTGATGTTTTGATATACCGATTAGTCACTACTTCATTAGTCCGTGATTAAAATATTCAGGAAAATATTAACACTCATACAAGTTCCATGAAATTTTCCTATATTTTAATCATTTACTCCAAAGAGGACTATATTATATGATAGAGTCAACACAAAATTCAAATTCACGATAATAAGGATAGAAGAAATAATTCTAAATGAAAATGGGTGCTCTTCATTATGCTCTATTCTCTACTTTTTTTAGAAAAAGGGAATTCCCATGTGTGGCCTTTTCAAACCCTCCACACATGGTAACCCCCTCCCCCATGAAGAGTTCACTACCCTAAGGTAGAGCCCCATCCGAGGAAGGATCCGTTGCAAGCTGAGATGGCAGAGCATCCCAGAGGGTGACAACCTGATCAGAGATGGTTCTTAGTGTTTACAAGTATGTGAAATAGATCTTCAATTATAGTTATTTAATAAATACTGCTATCTTTCTTACTCCCTCTTATAAAACACTATATCAACATTTATCTATTTTTGTATTATTTTTTTGTTAATAATACTTTTATTTATTTTTTATTCAATCTATAACCCTTCAGTTTGAGTTAGAATATTTGAATTATAAATTAAAATTCAAGAAGTTAAATAAATTTAACTTCCAATTATTTAAATACCTCCCTTAGTTCATATTCAAGAACATATCAAACATTTAACTCCATTTTAGTTATTTAAGTTTGTTCCACAGTTACCAAATAGTTTCAAGATTCCTATTGATCAATTCTATTTTAATTCTATAAATTTACACATTATCAATCATATTTTATGATTGATAATGTAATTCATAATATATTACTAGATAATTAGTTGTTTTTGAATAACTATACATATGTTGAATTATAAAAAAATGTAAAATTATATGAACCTTACATATTTCTATTGTGTTGATAAAATAACCCTTACATATGGGATGAAAAAACATTATGTTTTATAAGAAAATTTCAATACATTATCTTTTTTTCTTTCTGGAAATTACTATAAAGTATATGGTTAATGAACCTTACATATCACCAAGTGGTTTTTATATGAAATTTATAAATTTATGAATTATTTATCTCAATTAAAAATGAATCTTACATATTAGAGTAAATGAATTTGACATACAATAATTTAAAAAATTATTCAAAATTGTTACCTTTACATATCAATCTGATGAACTTTATATATTTTATTGAGCGTTTTCCCTTGGCCACATTTCCTAACATAAGAACCCGATGTATCATTAATGACCTTTATATATTCAAATAAATATATTTTTTTCTATTTAAGTGTCATGGTGAACCTTACATATTTGAAAAATGAACATTACACATACATGGAGATTCACTATAATTTTTTATTTTACCAAGAATTCAACCAAGATCCCTCATTTTTAGAATATACAACTTATAAAACTTTTTATTTCAAATATCTATCATTATTTAACTATTAAACATATAATTTTCTAGAATATCTTTAGGAAAATATCCACTTACTATGTGTTTTTTATCATAGTATAAAATAATAACATATGAAGTATTAATTGACATTAAATACAATACAAAAACATATGGTTATAATATTCCCCCACTTTGGATTTTCTTTTCAATACACTAATATATATATTCTATAAAAAACTCTATATTCTCCCCCAATAACATAAATCTCCCTCTATATTTATTCTCTACCTTTTACACTAAAATTCAAAAGGGTTGAATTTTTCTAGCTTTGATCACATCTAAACATCAAAGAAACTTCCACTATGCCAAAAATAAACAAAGATATTTTAATATATTCTCTAATAAAATCTGAGTAAAATATCATTGTAGGATATAAGAGAATAAGTCAACCTGTAAAATGATTATTATATCCTTAAATCATATATTCATTCCACTTATAATTCATCATGGATTGTGTCTCCTGCATTTTTTTATACACAATAATATATGAGAACCTATAAGAAACACATAAAAACAGGTGAAAAATTATTCCCAATGGGGAGAGGTATTATATAACCTCATTAATTATAGGAAACTTCTTAAACTTATAGGTTTAACCTATACTTGTCAAAAATAGGTATATCTAATCATTTTGTAAAAATATTTGTTACTTGTTCTATGTTCCAACAAAATCCAATTTCACAATATTTTCATCCATTTTCTCCTCATGAAGTGATAACACATCTCGATATATTTTGTGTGAGAGTGTTTTATCGAATTCTTTGTTAATTAAATGGATCTATGTTTGTTAGACTAAATCATCATTAGTAGTCACACTTCTCCAATAATATATTCCAATTTCTCCTTTATTGACATAAATAGTGTATAAAACTTGGTAACTAAAATATATTATTCTTATATTGTACAAAAAAATACAAAATCTCATAACATATTTAGCTATCAAACATAATTTATTCTAATGACATATTTTCCACCACCAGAGGCTTTTTAATCCAAAATTTATCCTACTATATATGAAATACAGTATTATCCTCTTTACTACTAATAGGTGTTGTTTATTCAGATAACTCAGAAAACATGATTACAAACACATAACATAGAGGATTTCATTACGGGTTAATTTGAGAAAAATTAAGCTTATATGATTTCTTATATAAAATAATGAATCTACTCCCTATTTTCCTCATGATTTCCAAGTTTCATTCCAACTTCTGTTAGAGTTGAAACAAGTTTTTAGTCTTATATTCTAAACTTATTTAACACCTCTCTTACATATTTGACATGTGAGATGAATGTGTTTACTTTAATTTTATGTAATTATATCCAAATAATTAAGGTAAACTTATCAATCATTGAAATATAAAATTATAAACACATCAATTATGATTTTTTTAATATAATTCTATTTTTTTCAACAAAATATGATTTCATCCACATATACCATTACAAAAAATTATTCATCATAAGATATTTTCCCATCGATATTATAACTAAAACCGCCTCTCTTGAAATATAACTTTCTCATATATGTATCCAAATATGAATATCAAGCACGGTGTACTTGATTTAGGCTATATAATTCTTTTTTCAATCTTCACACCTTTGAATAATCATCTCCAATAAGAAGTCGTACCTAATTTTTTATTTAAAATTATTTATTAAAGTCTTCATTTAGAAATTCTATTTTCAAATCCAACTCTAAACATTCCTTGAATAAACACTTTTAGAAATTGTATTATGGATTCTATTATTTCCATAGAAGAAAATATTTCCTCAACATAATCTCTTTATACCTATTTATATAATTTATATATTATTATTTATTCATTATAAACCACTCTTCTGCATTCATCAAGATAATTTTTGAAAAACCATTTTGTAAAATTCACATTATAGATTTAAAGTTTATCCAAAAGTTCTCATGTATGATTCTTATCAATTTTTTCTAACTCTTTATTCATGATTTTCACCCATGATTCCCCCTTTGATGATTCTTTAAATGATGTTGTCTCTACATATGAAAATTGAGTAATTTTTATCTATTATTATTATTTATTAATTATAAATTGGATCATATTTAGGTATAATAATTTTTATTGGATCATATTCAACTCTAATTATTTTTATTTAAGTCACATGTTGACTCCCTTCATCATCATTCCCTTCCTATGATTCTATTTTACAATCTTTCACTCACTTCTTGAGGGAAAAAACTTCTAAAATTATATTTAACTTCATATTAAATGATTTTCACATCAATAAGTTCAACTATTTTGTCAAAAATTCTTTGAAAACATCTATAGAATTTATTCTTTAATGAGTATCCTAAAAATATTCCTTCATCTACACTATCACCATACTTTTATTTATTTATTTATTTATTAAAAATGAAACACTTGCTTCTAAATACTCTAAGATGTTTAAATGAGGGATTATTTCCATTACACATTTCATATATAGTATTCTCTTCTGTAAGTTAAAGAAATGATTAATTTTTAATATACATAGCCACTGGAATAGTTTTTTTCTTGTAGTAGTGAGTGATACCACTTTTGATCAACAAGGTATTTTAAATATTATTTACTCTATTGTTCCATTATTACACAATTCCATTCAACTAAAGACTCCTTTCAACTGATGCATGATGATTTTTTTTATGTTTTTATGTTAATCTTCATCTTTAATGGAAGTATATTCCGATTATATAATTTTAGGATATTTAGTATTCTTCTAGTTTCATTCTCCAATATTATTCATAATATTTTAATGTATTAAAATGCTTATATAGTATACCACATAAACATATCACATTATATCTTGTTATAGTCATTGACAAATAAAATGTAGCATTTCTGACCATAAGTTCTATCCTAATTGATTGGACCACATACATATGTGTAGAGAAGATTTAATAGATTTGATGTTTGTTTCTTCTTTATGTGGTAAGGGTTTCTCAATATATTTCCCATCAATCATGAATAAAATATATTTTCTATGTTCCTATTTAGTGAAGTAATTTAAACAAAAACTTTCAACTTTGATAAATTATCCATATTCTATTGATTAATGTCACCAAACCTATGGTACAATAAGTTTTTATTCTATTCTACAATAATGAGACAATTATTATTTTTTTCCACCTGATACAAATTTTAATTTATTCTATATCCCTATATAAGTGAGTTTCTATCCTTTTCTTTGATATTATAGCCTTCTTGATTGGATGCAATTTCCAATCCTGAGTCACATAACTAAATCACACTCTAAACATTGTGTCAAAAGAAATTAACATATAAAAATTCATTATTCTTAAACTCATCTATGGACCAATGAGTTTTTTCACTTTATTATTTAGTTCCCCATAATTTCCAATATAGACTATTACATCAACTATTACTTTCATATTTTGAGGAGATTTATATTACCTTTCTTTTGGGATGAACATAAACTATCAATATTCCACTTAATACTATTATTTTTAGATTTTGAGGTTATCCTAATAGGAATATATTTCTTCTTTATCTTAATCATCTTTTATTTATAAGGAACTCCAGAATGATTTGAGACATGTTGGTATCTTCTCATTTTCTTAAATAGAAGAAATAAAATCAAATTCTTTATCCTATAATTGGTAAATTTAGTTTCATAAAAGGAATTGAATTAAATTGACCTAAAACCATTTTTTTGTCTTCAATATGAAAAAATTTCATTTCTTTTCTTATAATTAACAATATTATACCCAAAATTTGAGTAATTAAAACTTTAATACCCAAAATTTTAGGACCTGTTTTCTTTTCTTAAACTATATTTCTATCGTTTATAAATATATATTTTTCTATTATTTAAATATAAGTAGAAAATAAGTCATACAAGATATGAATAAAACAAAAATACTTTATTTATTAATAATGAATAATTATAGAAATAATAAAATAATCTAAGTATTACAAACCTTGGATTTTTTCATACCATGAATAATTACATCCCTTAAGAGTGAATAAATAAAAATTGTATATTTTTACAACTAGTAAATCCACTAGATCATCATTGCCCTTAAGAATATTCATTATTATAACTAAACCTACAATAAAAAATAGCATCGAGAAAGGAGAAATCATGTTATAAAATTAAAAATTAAAACTATATAAATTGAAATTATTATTTGAGATGTTAGAATGAGATGAATTTATAAGATGTAATGGGGGTTATATATTAGTTATATGAGCATTATAAAGGTTATGTAACCAATGGGTATAATAATAATAAACATGATACCAGTTTGGAATTACCATTATGTAGTTAATATAGATAAAGATTATTTAGATTTTATAATATATGAATTTCATTATAAATAATTTGTTTGTAATAAAACAATTGATACTTCAATATGAATTATAAGATACCAATTCATTTGTGAAAATACAATTGAATATAAATAAACTTTTTTTTATGAATTGTATATTTTTTTAAATTTATTAATATTAAATAATGACATCAACAAAATGTATTGATAAAATTCAAGGAATTATTTTTTATGAACCAAACTGCTGAGGTCTGACCTATGACTTCTCCAAGACCACCTCTAATAGGCTCAGGGATAACGACCAGTGCTGAGTAGGAATATCCAAAAAAATGGGAGGCATTGTAATAAATTATCTAGACACACACACACACACATCTAATCCCACAGAATGCTGAAATGTAAAAAAACTGAAATAATTCATGAATACATCTAAGATCCTACAACATAGTATGATAGTAAAGTACCGAAAATAGAAAAGGGGAAAAAACAATCCCAACCAAAACTGTAAGGAGTACAACCTACTCTAATGGAGAGGACTAAGTTAAAAGTACACTTCTGATAAACACCTTAGTCTTTCAAGCTCCAAAAATACTCCAACTACTCCCTTTCCTCCTAGGACACCATCAAAAGGTCCATTATATTCACAAGAAACAACATGTATAGGAAAAGAACATGCAAGGGTGAGTATAAAAATACTAAATAGGACACCTTGAAAACACTAAAAACAAATCACCAAGTATAGTCAACTCAATAAAATATATAAAAATAAATGTATAATAAGAAGAACCCAGATATAATTAGAAAATAGACCTCTCAATAAGGTGGTCATAACTAACTAACAACGACGAGATTCTGCTCGAAGCAATACTCGTTATAGGAGAAATCACTCCACAAGCCATACTATCATTTGAGAAACTCTATGAAGAGGTTTATCTCATTAGGAACTACCCAAATAGATCACACCATTCTAAGAAGACTATGATACACAGATAGGAGGTCACACCCAGAACTACTGGGGGACACCACAAACCCAATCTGGATCAACCCGCTATGTAGGGTATCATAAATCAACAATTCCACAAACCCTACCTTTAAGACCTGCTAGGTGGATGATAAACTCCCTACTTAGGGAGGTCATGTTGATTCTATAAACTCTAACTTGGGAAAAAATGTTGATAGAGGATCACACTCTACTCTCATGGATGGAAACCACAACTCTATTTGAGGTTTGAACTCTAGAGGGGATCAGAATCCAGTTTCATGGATGTAATGCCACACTTTACCCTCAAGGTAGAAGACCAAGGGAATACACTTGACCTATACTAGTCCAAAATAAGAAAACATAGATCCTTAAGAACTCTTGAAGGGATTTCATGACATGTCCGAATGGGTACAAGGAGTGTCCAAATATCAAAAGTCCTACTCATGTGGAATATCCCCAGAAAACATATAGTCTCCATATACATGGCGTGTAGGAGAAAAAGTTGTGTAGAGACACATGGTATCATGACCATGTCTGTGTATCAAGGCCATGTCCATGTATTCCAAGCTGTGTCTATGTGAGAGTACAAGATATATCCATGATCATGAATTCCAACCCATGTCCATGTAATCTATGAAGTATACACTGAGTAAACTAGGAAGATTCACACACCACGTGACAGTGGTCACATGTTGTGCAATATTTTTCTTCATCCTAAAACCCTAGTCGTCATTGAAGGGGCCCCACACACCATGTAATCCCAGATTACACATTTTGTGTATCAGGATTTTCTAGAATCCTAGATCCTAGCCACACATTGTTAGGAAACTCAAGGAAATGCCTCATCCAAGTATTTCTATCATTTGTGTTTCCACATATTCTCTAGAATCATATCAAACCGGCATTATTTTTCATGCAAAAAAGAACACTGAAGAACATGAAATCAAGAACCAGCCATCATCTGATTCATTATCACTTCCATTATCACACCAATGTCACACTATGCTGAACCCAGATCTCAAATATCAAATCATTACGTTAAGAATCATATGAACAATGATCAATTCATCAGATTTCGTCGAACTGTGGAACAAGGGGTCTCTCATGAAGAATGATAAAGGAGAGAGAAAAGCAAAAAGAACATCTATGAGGAAAAAACCTCACCCATTATTTGTATTGGACTCAATTAGTTTCCATTAGAATTAAATGAATAGGAATATAATAAATACAAGAAATATCCAAAATAAACAATGCAAATATAATCCCATCCCGCAAGGTGATCGATTTAAAAATCAATCTGTTCATTGATTGATTTAAATTTTATATAGAAATAAAGAATGGGAAATAAAAAAATTGAAACACACACCCCACCTCGATTTGGTTCCATCACTGATGAATAATTATTGATTTCTCGCATTCATTGGTAAGATCCTTCAAATATAAGGTGCATCAATTGTCGATCCATGATCTTGTCATTGTTTTCCTGAGAGGATTCTCCAGAGGCTCTCTCTCCAACGGATCTCTAGAGGTTCTAGGGTTATACAGCTAACCCTAAAATTCTGACTTAAGTATCTATTATAAATATTTTTCAACTATTTATTAAAAAATGAATTAAAATAATTTATTCTAATTATTTTATTCATTTCTTCTCCCACGATCCCTTTTCTACAAATGACCCGCACTGACTAATTTTAAGTCACGCCTAGGGTAAAAATACCATTATGAACCAAATAATACCCTCAAATTTTTGATTGAGGCACCCATTTTGGAGTTATTCGGTTTTTTAATGAAAAACAAAAACACATTATATTTAATATTGAAATGCGCTGTAGTGGGTTCCCTCAAATGATTAGTGATATTTTTGGGTACTTAGGTGAAGCCGAGTGGCTGACCAAGGTCATCTCTCAAAGGAGGAAGTAAATTTGAAAACATATTAAAGGTATTTTAAAAATAACTTAAAAGGGAAAAATAAAAATACTTGAGAGGATGTGGGGGATTTTTACCCTTCATAAAACTAGAATAAGTTTTCTAGAATAAGATTGTATAATATTTTTATTTTTTATTTTTGAAATAATTTTCGATTAAAAAGACACAACAAGAAGATGTTTCTTTAGAAAATATTTTAAAAGGCGTAATCAATCTAGCTCTACCTCTTCAATAATTTATTAATAATTATAATTTAAATTAATATAAACATAATTATTTTCCCTTAATTTTTTAAATCCCAAACCCTATGAGAATTAACTTTACAACAAAATGAATTGAATTTAACCCTAGGCTATCTTTAGAACATGCAATAGGAACACCCTGATTTGATTGATGTTATAATGTCAGATTATGTTTAGTGGTAAATTAAGGCTCATATCATCTCTGAAAATTATAATTAATTGAGTTTATGGATTATATTTTATCACTAAAAATTGATCCATTGTGGTTTCAAATTACCAATTAAGTTCATGCTCTCACAATTCACACAATTCTTAACCTTGTGTGATTTGTGTTTATTGTTCAATTACATGCTTAGTTTCATTTAAATTAAAAACTTAATTAATATATCATATTATGTGAATTACATTATAACATTTATTCAAAATAAATTAATGAAGGAGGTGAGTGGTAGATCGATTAAAAAAAAGAACTACTCTTCCATGGGTGGTGTATTCATCGTAGAAACGTTTTGCATTTGTAAAGGATTAGAGAGGATGGAACCCAATATTATTTATAATATTGATTAAAATTAAAGTAGGAAGATTAATATAAGAATAAATTTGAACAAAATATAAGAAAAGGTAATAAATAAAATAATAACAAAGATGTTTATTACATAAACAAAAGTATTACAACACGAAGGAGAAGGAGAAGGCTTAGTCGAAGGGATCCTTGCTTCAAGATCTACCCTTATTGAAATGGTTGGATAATTGGAGTGGTTCCACTTCTAGTCTTCCCTAAACTTTTTAATTCATGTTACAAACCCACCAAATGAGAAAAAAACTAATTTATTGAGTGGTGGGGAGGCTAGGTTCAAAGTGGTTTCAAGTGTGAATGGGGAATCTCGACAAAATATTTTATTCAAACTTGCACCACCCATTTGACCACCAAAACGCGTGAATCAACTATCCTTATGGAAGGATGATTTGTGATAAAATGATTCCTTTTAAAGATATCAAAATATGGGCCTAATAAAATCATGGATGAAGAAGTTATGGCCCAAATATATAACCCATGTCCAATCTGGCGAGTCCCGCCCAACTTTGACTTCATGACCCATTTGCACCAACCAAATGCAAGATTTAGATATAATGTCCTAAATTAAAGTTATAGTAAATTATTTAAGGAAAACATTTAAAAAATATTAATTTCAAATAATTTAATTAAAATTATTTATGTTCGAAATAATACAGCGAATGATTAAAGGGTAAAATTGGAATTTTCATCAAATTTTCAAATGAATGATCAAATCCAAAATATTCCATAAATGAACATAGTTACCACAATGTGAGGAAATTATATAATTTATTATCAATAAAATATTCAATAAAATTGTTTTTTATCAACTCCCCCACACTTACCCTTTTTCATTCCCGGGCAAAACCTCATATCATATATTCCGAAAAATTGTGATAAGTAAACATCAATATCAAATCAATTTTTTTTAAAACAAATATCCTTAAGATCCAGCAATTCCACACTAAGAAACAAAAGTTATCATGCCTCATAAAAAAATATTACTTCAAGTTTTCCATTTATATCATTCAATATATTTCCACTTCATTTATCCTCCATGCACAAAACACTTACCTCACTTGAATTTTCTCTTATTACACAAATGTCAATTTTTCAGCAATGTATTTCTCATCAAAAATCATACAAGGGTAACCATAGGCTTCATAAATTCATATATCACCCCCCGATGTGAGTCAAGGACATATATTTATCATGAGGAATTTCTAGGGTTGTTCTATGGATTTTAGTTGGTTGGATTTAGATATGAAAAATTCTAAGGCTGAATGAGGGGGGCTTGACTCTTTTTGTATCAAAATTGCATTAATATAATTTTCAATTAAATATGGTATCCTCTTTAATATCAATAACATAAATTCTTGTTCATCATCATGAAAAATAAAGGAATGTGCACACCATTCAACATTTCAGCAGTAAAAATTTCAATCTTCTCAAAAATGATTTTCTTGAAAGTTCCAGATAGGCATAACTTTATCCCTCTATTAGAAGATCTAGAAAGGCACAAATTCACTTATCATGAAAGCTCCAAAAAAGGAACAACTTTAAATATAATTATTTTCTTCAGTAGAAAACACATCTCTTCAGAATTTAATTTTCCTCACAAAGTATCACAGAATGCGGTAGCACAACTCAAGACAACTTCCCCCACACTTAAGTTCAACTAGATTATGCAATTCCACTTCAAGAGTTGGTTGGATAGGGAAAATTGGCTTGTAATGTGGCTAACCTAATAGGATGTTCATGGATTCTAAGGGATACAAGGATTAAATGTTCACGGTAGGACATTATAAAAAATTATTATTTAAAATAGGGGCTTTAATACCAAAAAAATGCCTTAATCATTTAAATATAAGTACCTCAAACCCTCAAGTTTTGAATGGAATAAATCAAATTCTGGTTAAATCAAGCATGTTTTTGTTCTCTCAAGAAGTGATATAAATGTAAATAATATGAAAATAATGGTTCATAATCCTCACAATAAAGTGATTTCAAATATAAATACAATGAGTTGTGTCATGGGATTCAAAATTCAGAGTACCTTTCTTGAAATTACTAAAGATTTGAGCATGAAACAAAGTTATTTTCAACATTAATTTAAGCTTAGTTTTATAGGATAAATTGTTTCACTTATTGATATGAATTTTAAAACGGTGATGAGAATCATTACAGCTCAATAGTTTCAAAAAAAAAACAAAAAAATTGAAAAATAAACACAAAAAATTTGAGAAACACACAATTTTGTTTTGAAAATCATTGAAAGACAAGAAAACAATTGAAATTACTAAAATAAAAGGTTCCCTCCCCACACTTAAAATATTAAATTGTTCTCAATGTGAACCCATGAGATGATATATGCACATGAAATTTATAATTTTAAATAGGAAAAAGAATAAAGAAGTGAATGGGTTTGGAATAACCTGATATGCTTAAGTGATGATGGGGTCATATGGTGTGATGAAATCCACTCCATTAGTAGGAATTCCCTAAATGTATTTCTTAAAACGTTTCCCATTGACTATAAATCTCCTTCCAGTGTCCTCTTGTATGATCTCCACTGCACCATAAAAAAACATTAGTCACAAAATAAGGACCTAAGCATCTGGAATGTAACTTACTAGGCCTCATCTTCAGTCATGAACTGTAGACATGGAATTTCTCTCCAACATCAAACTACATTTGTTGGATCATTCTATCATGAGATACTTTTGTTAGCATATAAAGACAATCGAATCTCCTCAAGATCTTTAATTTTTAACTTCCTTTAGATTCCAGCTTGTGCCAAATCCATGTTGCATTTCTTTATAGCCTAATAATCCCAATGATCAACTTCCATGGGGATATGAAATGTTTTCCCAAAAAAAACTGAAATGGGGACATACCAATGGGTGTCTTGTATGCTGTCTTGTAAGACCAAAGCACATCATCCAAGTGATTTCCCCAATCTTTCCTATTCGGATGCACAATTTTCTCCAAAATTTGTTTCAACTCCCTATTTGAAACCTCATCCTGACCATTTGTTTGGGGCTGGTATGGTGTTGAAATTTTGTGTGTCACCCCATACTTCTGAAGTAAGGAATCCAAATTTATATTGCAAAAGTGTGTCCCTTGGTCATTGATGACGACCTTTGGTACTCCAAACCTGCAAAAAATATTTTCTTTAACAAATTCCACAACAACATGAGAATCATTTGTCTTGGTGACTTTATCCTCCACCCATTTTCTCATATAATCAACGAAGACCAAAATATATAGGAAACCAAATGAACCAGTAAAAGGACCCATAAAATCAATGCCCCATGTATAAAAAATCTCACAAAATAATATGGGTTGTTGGGTCATATCATGTATCCTAGAAGTATTACTAGTGTGTTGGAAATGTGAGCATGACTTATAAAACACATGAGCATCATGGAATAAACTAGGCCAATACAATCTAGAGTCCAAAACTTTCCTAGCTATCCATTGGAGTCCAAAGTGTCCACCAAAAGCAAGTCTATGACAAAATTGTAGAGAAGAATCAAACTCATGATCATGAACACACCTCCTAATAAATTTATCACTACACATGCTCCAAAGGTATGGATCATACAACACATAATACCTAGACTCACTTTTTAATTTTTAGAATTGATGTTTCTTTAAATTTTCAAATATTTTAGAGGCAAAAAGGTATTTAACTAAATCTGCATACCAAGGATGTGTACCTGAGATGGAATAAAGATGATCATTGAGGAAAGTGTCCTGAAGTGGTACCTAGTCCAAGGTGCCATCATCTAGTGTGTGAGTAAGCCTAATCATGTGGTCCGCCACTAGGTTTTATAACCCCCTCTTGTCCTTTATCTCAATGTCAAATTCTTGAAGAAGGAGTATCCATCGGATTAGCCTGGGCTTTGCATCTGACTTCTTCAATAGGTACCTCAGAGATGCATGGTCTGAAAACACAACTACTTTAGAGCCCAATAAATATTAATGGAATTCATCAAAAGAAAATATAACAACAAGAAACTCCTTTTCTATGGTTGTGTAGTTTGATTGGGCCAAATCCAATGTCCTCAAATCATAATAACATGTGAACATACCTACACCCTCTTAGAAAAGACAACTCTCACTACAAAGTTGGAGGCATCAGGCATAAGCTCAAAAGGAAGATCCCACCATGTGGGATGTATGATCAGTGGAGTGGTCAAACACTTCTTTAGATCATCAAGGGAAGTCCTGCAAGAATCATCAAACATAAAATTAAAATCCTTTTGAAGTAATCATGACATAGGAAGATCAATCTTACTAAAATCTTTGATGAAGCACCGATAAAATCTTGCATACCCTAGGAAAGATCTAACATCACACACACATGAATGATAGGGTAGGGATGAAATAATATCTACCTTATATCTATCAACCTCTATCCCAAGTTTTGACACTACATTCCCTAAGAAAATCCCATGATCTACCATGAAATGACACTTTTCAATGTTTAATACCAGATTCTTCTCAATACAATGATTCAAAACCTACTAGAGATACAATCATCAAATAAAGACTCATAAACTATAAAATAATCCATGAATACCTCATGAAGGTCTTAATAAAATAAAAAAAAACTCACCATGCATCTCTGGAAGGTACCCGGGGCATTGCAAAGTCTAAATGACATCCTTAGGTAGGAAAACGTACCAAATGGACAAGTGAATATTGTCTTCTCTTGATCCTCTGGAGCAACAGGAACCTAAAAATATCTAGAAAATCCATCCAAGAAATAGCAGTGTGTTTTCCCAACTAGTCTCTCAAGCATCTGATCAATAAATGGGAGGGGGAAATGGTCTTTGCGAGTGGACTGATTTAGTTTCCTATAATCAATACACACACGCTAACTGTTTTGCACCCTCATTGGAAATAACTCATCTCTCTCATTTTTAACAACTGTAACACCAATTTTCTTAGGCATAACCTAAATATGACTTTCCCACTGAGAATCTGAAATGGGAAAGATTATACCTGCCTCGAGAAAAACTTCAACTTCTTTTTTAACAACTTCCAAAAGATTTGGATTCAGTCTCCATTGAGGTTTCCTAACCAGTTTAGCCTTATCCTCCAAAAGGTTCCTATGAATAAAAATGGAGTAGCTAATACCTGATATGTCAGCCAAGGTCTACCCAATTTCCCTGATGTTCTCCCTAAAAAGATTCAAAAGTTTTTCTTCATGTTCAAAAGGGGTATTGTTAGAAATGATAACAAGTAATTTCTCACCACTCCACAAGTATGGGTTTTTGAGATTTGGTGGTAATGTCTTGAGTTCTAGTGTATGGGGGTGGTGTATGGATGTAGACATTGAAGGAACTAAAATATGTGCACAAAGAGAATCAGTATCAGAATAGAAATAATCACAATCACAGAATAAAACATCAAATCCATCAGCATACTCAACAACCATGTCATAATCATTGTTCACTTGATCAAAATCAGAATATGAATCAATTTCAAAATCAAATATAAGAGAGTCTTTTTCATTAGAAAAGGGTGTGGAAGTGCTCTTAGACATCAAACTAGAACCAATACTCATAATCTCCCAAAGCGTAGGAAAATAAAATTCCATGGGGTTTTTATTTGGTTGTTCAAAATGGGAGATAACAAATGCAGAATGGTCCTCTGAGGGGCACTTCATGGAGTCCATAACATTAAATATCACAACTTCATTCCCAAACTCCATGTAAAGTGTACCCTTATTGACATTTATGATAGTTTTTTCCATTTTGAGGAAGGGTCTACCTAATATAATGGGATAATGATAACTTAACTAATCATCCTCTATGTTAAGCATGTATAAATTTACTAGAAAGATCATGTCTCTTACCTGGACAAGTACATCCTCAAGGACTCCCTCTGGATATGCTGTAGCTCTATTTTCCCACTACACCACTACTCCCGTCAACTTCAACTCACCAAACTGTAAAGAAGAGAATACAAAGTGAGGTATCACATTTATGGAAGCTCCCAAATCACAAAGAGCATTAGAAATGTGAAACTCCCCTATGGTTCATGCGATAGTGAATGTCCCAGGATCCTTGCACTTTGCAGGCATTGCTAGTGTTAGTGTAATGAGCACTGACACATTCCTTCCAAGATTTATCCTCTCATTTCCCTTGATCCCTATTCTATTGGTACAAAGTTATTTTAAGAATTTGGTGTACCTTGGTATTTGTTTAATGGATTCAAGTAAAGGGATATTGATCTCCATATGCTTGAATTTGTCCAAAACCTCGTTTTGCATCGCCTCCTCATCCATCATCTTGGTTTGAAAAACCCTATTTGGAAAGGGAAGGGGTTTAAGAGGAAAATCATCAATATTTTTCTTACCTTTATCTTTCTCCTTTGGTTTCCCTTTAGCTGGTCTTGAATAGAGATTATCTGGAATTGAAGTGAATCCCAGTGGAATGGTGGTTGCAGAAATATCATTCATTTTCTTCCCACTTCTCAATGTGAAGGCACTAAAATTTCCATTTGGATTTGGAGTAGGTTGGGTAGTTATATTTATGAAATTCTTACTTACAAGTTTGTTGAGGGTAGTGTCAATTTGGATCATTTGAGTATTCAACTCCCTCAGCTCCGAACCTTGACTCTTCAACTCATTATGTTGATTAATAAAAATTTGTTTCAAAAGATCATCCGTATTAGAATCTACCTTTGATTGAGAAGCCCCTAGTTTTTGTATTGATGATGCTTGAGTTTCAAATAGACTTTGGGGTTGTTGGAAACCCTGTTGGTAAGGTGGAAGCTAATGGAAGTTTTGTTGAAAAGGGGTCATTTATTGTTGTCTAGAGCCATACCTCATGTTCAATTGATCCTTACACTCTTGGTTGTATGCTGGCACAAAAGAATCAAACTTCTCTAGGGATGTTGATATATTTGGTGCTGATATGGTCTCCCAGGGAATACCGCTGCACAATCCTCTAACTCTTGTAATTAGGGGAAATAGTCAGTTGGGTGGTCTGTTTTAGTGAAAATTCCATATGGCCTTATAGGAGTGGGTTGGGATGTTTTTTGAGACAATGAAATATACCTCACCATATTGGTCAATTCTTATAACTTAGTATCAATTAAATGGATTTCAAGAGAAGAAGGACTTACCAGATGTACTCCTCTGACATGAGGTGTACCTTGATCACCAAATTGTTGGGAGTTTTGGGCTATTCTTTCAATCAATGCATGTGCAACTATTGGTATATTGTCCACTAATGCTCCTCCAGCCACAACATATACCATACTTCTCTCCATATGTGTGAGTACTTCATAGAAGTATTGGATGAGGAGTTTTTCACTGATTTGGTGATATGGGTAGCTTGTGAACAACTTCTTGAATCGCTTCCAGTACTCATACATTGACCCCCCTTGGGCTTGCTTGATCCGAGAGATCTCTTTCCGAATTGATGTGGTCCTTGATGATGGAAAAAATATTTGCAAGAAAAAGTGTTTCATATCATTCCAAAAAGTTACATCTTCAGGTTTTAAATAATACTTCTAATTTTTTACTGCTCCATCAAGTGAAAATGGGAATGCTCTAAGTTTGATTTGATATTCAGAAACATTTCTTGGTTTAAAGGTTGAGAAAACCACATTAAATTCTTTTAAATTTTTATTTGGATCCCCACCAGATAATCCATGAAATTTTGGAAGAAGACAAATTAATATAGATTTCAGTTCAATGTTTGATTCAAGATTTGGGTATACAATGAAATTTGGTTGATAGTTAATATCGGGTGCAACCAATTATCGAATGGTTTTGTTAAGTTCATTGTTATTGTTTTCAGCCATTGGTTCTTGTTTTAAGTTAGACTTATAAGTGTTTCCAATTTCAATGTTCTTAGAGTGGAGGAATTCTCTAACTGGTTGAATGTTGAAACTTCTCATAGACTGAGAATGTTTGATTCGAGCCCTAAGGCTGCATTCAATATTAGGATCACGATCTAAGAGATCTTCGAGATTATTTCTTATCATAAATCAACTAAAGATAAAAAATAAATTAAGAATAGTAGACTATAATAAAAATATTATAAGTTTGAGTTTGTCCAATAAAAATAATAGAAGATAGTAAGAGAAGAGAAAAAAACATGAGAAAGGGGAAAGAAGAAATAAAGAGGAGAAGAAAATAATTAAATAAAAAATAAAATAAATACCACTAATTGGTTGAATAAATTACTTGCATCCCCATAAATGATGAAAATTTTAAAGGCACTGTCATGGGCGCCCTCAAATGATTAGTGATTTTTTTGGGTACTTAGGCACTTCAAAGTGCCTGACCAAGGTCGTCTCTCAAAGGAGAAAATAAATTTAACAACTTATTAAAGGTATTTTAAAAATAACATAAAATGGAATAATAACACTACTTGAAAGGATTTGGGGTTTTTTTTAACATTCATAAAACTAGAAGAATTTTTTTTGGAAGAATATTTTTTAATATTTTTGTTTTTATTTTTGAAATAATGTTTGATTAAAAAGACACAACAGGAAGATGTTTTTTTTGAAAATATTTTAAAAGGTGTAATCGATCTAACTATACCTATTCAATAATTTATTAATAATTATCATTTAAATTTATATCCACTTAATTATGATCCCTTGATTTGTTAAATCCCAAACCCTATGAGAATTAACTTTACCACAAAGATGAAGTGAATTTAACCCTAGGCTAATTTCGGAACATGCAATCGCAACACCCTGCTTTGATTGATGTTATATAGTTATCTTATGGTCAGTGGTAAATTAAGGCATATATCCTCTCTAGAAATTAAAAATAATTTAGTTTAGGGATTATATTTAAACACTACAAATTGATCCCGTGTGGTTTTGAATTACCAATTAAGTTCGTGCTCTCACAATTCACACAATTTTCGACCTCGCGTGATTCGTGTTTATTTTTCAATTGCTCACTTAGTTTCTTTTAAATTAAGAACTAAATTAACAGATAATATTATGCAGATTACAGTTGGTCATTTATTCAAAAAAAATGAATGAAGTAGGTGAGAGGTATATCTATTACTAAAAATAACTACTCTTCCATGGGCGCTGTAGTTATCGTAGAAACGTTTTGCATTTGCAAAGGTTTAGAGAGGGTAGAACCCAATATCATTTCTACTATTGATTTCATCCAAATTAGTAAAATTAATAAAGAATAAATTTTAACAAAAAAAAAAATAAAAAATAAAGAAGAACAAAGAAGTTTATTACACAAAAAAAGTATTACAACACAAAGGAGAAGAAGAAGGCTTCGTCGATGAGATCCTTACTTCAAGAGCTACCCTTAATTAAATGGTTGGATAATTGTATTGGATCCACTTATCCTCTGCTCTCAACTTCTCAATGCACATCCCAACCCCACAAAATGAAAAAAAAACCAACTTATAGAGTGGTGGGGAGGCTAGGTTTAAAGTGGTTTCAAGTGTGAATGGTGAATCTCGGCCAAATATTTTATTCAAAATTGCACCACCTATTTGACCACCAAAACGCATGGATCAGCTATGCTTACAGAAGGATGATTCTTGAAGAAATGAGTTTTTGAGATCCTCTAAATATTTGGGCTAAATCCAAGCACGGATGAAGAAGTTATGTTCCAAATACAGAACCCATGTCCAATCTAGAGAGTCCATCTCAACTTTGACTTTATAGACCATTTGAACCAACCAAATGCATGATTTAGCTACAATGTTATAAATTAAAGTTGTAGAAAATCATGTAAGGAACACATTTACAAAATATTAATTTCAAATAATTTAAACAAAATCATTTATGTTCAAAATACTACAGTGATTTTTTAGAGGTTAAAATTAGAATTTTCATCAAATTTTCAAATGAATGATCTAGTCCAAAATATTCCATAAATGAACATAGTTACCACAATGTAAGGAAATTATATAATTTATTATCAATAAAATCGTCTTTTATCAAATATATTTAATATATTTCAAATATTTGTTTTGGGAACACCGGGTCTCAGAATCGCACCCCGTCTCAGCGCTTGGTCTCAAAATTTATCCACATAATATCAAAAAATAATATGTGGAAAATTATTGAATTTAAATTGTTTGTAAAATAACTTAAAAAAATCCATGAAATAATTATTTAACAATTTTAAAAAATAATTTTATTATTCATGGATAAAGAAAAATGTTTTATTTAAAAATAATATTTTTATTTTATATTATATGTTATTATTTAAAAGTTAAAATTTTCATATTTTGATTATGAAATTTAATGAAATAGATTTTTTTTTGTATATAAAAAATTTAATAAAAAATGCATATATTTTTGACTATTTTTAAATAAACCTAAATTCATTCAATATTAAAAAGGACTATTTTTCAAAGAATTGTTTTTATTTGTGTAATGTTTTTTTATCTTAATAAATTAAATTAATAATTTATAAAGAATTATTTTAATAAATTTTATTTATAATATAAACATTCAAATATATTAACAATAATATAATGTTTAATAAATGATAAGTAATGAGAATTAATTCACTTTATGATTAAAAATGCATTTTTAATTTTTTTCTACATTATGATTTATTATATTAAATTTATTTTTTTTATAAATTTTAGAAATTGAATCTAATAAAATTTATGTCTAAAGTTTTAATCATTATTTTAAAATTAGGTAATGAGTTGAATTTTTTAGGCATAAAATAAGTTACCAAGGTGAAAATTGAGTTTCCACAATAAAGGTAAAATGATATAAAAGGGTTTAAGAAAATGATAAAGACTTAAAATATTATAAAACTATATCTCTAAATTGTTTGTATGTGGGTATAAATGACCCGTATCCATTATTTTCCCCTTTGGATCCACTTTCCATGTAAAATGACATTTCTTACACATTAATGAATTAGTGTTTGCAAAAATGCCACTCAAAACTCACCTATAAATGGACCTCTTATATAACACTTATAAAGAAATATTTTATATTGGTTATATCATGAAATATTTTCTTTTATCCCCTCATAAATATTTATTATATGTTTGGTAGCCTCTAGTTCATAGAAAGAATCATAAATCCTTCCAAATGAGCATTTTTCTAGAATAAGAAAATTCATCAAAGTACTTATTTCTTTAGTATATTTTTCAATTACCTTCATCTACATAATTTATAAATATTATCCTCAAATATACTGATTTTATATTAATGATTTTATTATTTTGATAAAATTATACTAGTATTATATAACTCTAAACTCTAAATCATACATTATTATAACATGTTCTTATTTTGGTCAGTTCAACCACCTACATGAGTGATGATAAGATATATCCAATGTTTCTAAAATTAATGAGTAGAAATAAATCAATAATTATAATAAATGATATTAAATGGTAATTTATTTTATGAATATGGTTCTAAAATGGAGATACAAAAAGTTAATGATCATTATGAAGTAACTCGTTGTTATCGGTAAATTTCTAGAAACATGTTCATCATGGATGACACTCTCATGAACCATACCCATATATTTTATATAATTAACATGGTAATATATTAATTATTGAAACCCAATGATTATAACTTTAATTATATATAAATTGTGAACTTTATATCAATGAATGAGTATTGACATAACCATTACAAAACTTGTATGAAATAATCAAAATTACTAACATCCTATGATGAAAATAAATAATTAGTAACTAATATATGTGTAAAAAATGATTATAATTGAAAATTGTAAAGGTTAATTTCAATTAAAAAGGATATTGAATTTGTATTAATATGTTTATTTTTATTATATAGGTGGTTAATGTTCTTTTGTGGAAGTCTGGAGTAATGATACGGTTTTTATCATCTAAATTTTATTCCATTGAGATATATTATATATTCACCACCATAGTTCTAGATATAGAATATATAATACCTCATTAATGGTTTATCCTATATTATATATTTTATTCATGTCATTTTTTAATCAATATTATGTTATTTCTTTTGATGGAATTTGATCCAAACTTTACTAAAATAATAAGGTTTTTTCATCTCAAATTCACATTATTGAAGAATGTTTAATGTTATGCACACAATTGTATTTTATATGGTGTTATTACTACCCCATTTATTTTATTATTATTATTATTAATGTTTATTTCATGGTATTTAAAATACTATTTCCTTAACCATTCTTATTATTATTTTGATTCATTTATTACCAAAGCGGTAAGGGTTTCTTTTCCAGTCCCTCTTTTAATTCAACATTGGCATTGACTAATTTTTTTTCTAGGTAAATTGAATTTTCTATCTACAATAAACACTATATATTTTATTATTATCTGATTTTTTCTAGGGTTACATGTATCTCTTTGGTTCATAACTCCACTAAAGTGATTCTTATAAATGAGATCAACCATATCTCTTATTTTCATTAGGGAATATTTATCCTCCTTATTCATATTATTTTTATTGTTTTATGGATGTAATTTTCTATAATTCAATGATTTATTATGATTATTTTATATTATCTTTGAATTAATTCATAAAATTTTTATATAAATATTTTTAATTTTTTCCACGTGATTCATTTTCTAATAAATTTGACCCTCTTTACAAAAGTGTGAAAAAATATCCATTTTTAACATCTTTTATATGAACTCATTTTTTTAACATTATATTTATTTTTATTTATGAATTCACCTTTTCGAGTTTTCATGATTTTCTGAAATTAATTCTTATTCTCGATGTTTTAAGAAATATTTTCTTTAAAATAAATGTTTTTAAATGTAAAGGATATTTCTTATTAGTTTTCAAAGAAATTTTCCTAACGGTATTAAAAATTATTTTTCATATATGTAAACATATTTTAATTTTTTATGCCTCACTAGGGATATAATATAATGATACTATCTATATTGTTACTCTAGATGGATTATGATATATATTTATGCAAATATTCATGAAACCCATTTCTTTTTCCTAGGTTAATTAATCTATGATGGAATTATGATATTTTTAAAGTTTTATGGTATAAATACGTATGATTCATCATTATGAATTAGGATGTTTTGATATATCCCTCCAATGTATTGGTTAAAGTTTCATATCTCACTAGGTAATGTGTGATAATCATTTATTTTACTCACAACTTGATTTATAAGAATCATTGGGTTTGATAATAACTTAACACATGAGAATCATTGGGTTTACCCAAAAATTAATTCGTGGGAGTCATTGGGTTTTCTCATCACTTAATGTTTGGGAATAATTGGGTTTTATCACAACTTAATACATGGGAATCATTGGGGTTTCTCATAATGTTATGATTTACCATGCTTATGCTTGTACCAGACCTCTATATTATGACTCATGACTTTGTTATAATCCATGAACCATGATTTTATTATCTTTGTTTATTGGGTATGATTATCTTATGTTATGTTCAAGCACATTGATTATGTTATCACATCCACATGCTCTTATTATTCTCACTTATTATATTTAATTGTAATCTATCATTGTTTCCCTTACTGAGCACATAATCTCACTATTTTCTTATGTTTCCATTCCCAAGTTATAGAGATGGGTATTATGTATGATATGTGTAAAAGTGTATAATTTAAAAATATTATTTATTGGATATGTTAAATATATTTTAAATTAATTTGTTTATATATCTAATATCTAAATTCACTAAACCTATTTGTTCTAAGATTGAGTAATTATGTGAGTTATAATGTTTAAATTATTGAAATTATGTAAATATATGCATGATACTTGACTTTTATCTCTTAATATTAAAGTGTATGTGTAAAGTTTGTATTTTTAGAACATGATATGGGTGTGTAGATATAGGGAGTCTTAATTGGTATTGAAGTGGGGTTTTTTATTTTTGGGGATTAGGTTGTGAATAATAAGTGGATAGAACTAAAAACAACTTATGGTGAACCTAAAGTGATGTAGAAAGAACAAAAAATGTCAAAGGTTTAAATCAAGATGTAATGATCAAGTTATCATATGATTGATTTTCCTTATCATATGATTTATTACTCTGGTCATTATTTCTTGACACTCCTAATATTTTTTTAGGTTTTTGTCAATTGATTGAACTAGGAGAAACTGAGTGAATAATGAATATGGGGGATAATGTAATTATATTATAAATGAGTAACCAAATAGTGAATATTTTAGGTACTGTAGAAGCATCCTTTGATGGTATGACAAACTCATATTTTATTCTTTAATCATGTGTAATCATTTCTTTTCATGATCAAAGCATCTTGTTAAAAAAAATCAGTAGAGTTATTTATTATAATAAAACACTAGAACCAAAAGAGATGATTTTTTACATGTAATTTATAATTAATTTATAATAGGATCTAAAATCACCTCATCTCATAATTCTCTCTTTGTTGATGATTTAGTGGAATAGATATCATTGCACATTCATTTCACTTCAAGATCTAAGTGCAGGATCCCTCTAGCGGTGATCCACATGTGCACCATAATCTTTGAATGACATTGTATAATTGTTGGGTTCTAGCATGGATGATCCTAATCACTTTCAATATTTAACGTTTATCATAATATAATTCTTCTTAAGATAGTAATAACTCTTGATGATCTATTTTTGGATTGATAGAGGAGGGGAGGAGAGAAATCTAGATATCTTGATCTCTCTCTAGGGATTGAGATATTCTAACTCTATCCATTGTGAACACTAATTTTTAGATACGGATAGTGATATAATTAGGTATGAAAAAATATACATCTAGATATTTAAATAGATATAATTAGATATTTATTGTGGAAGGTTTAGGGTTGGAAAATTGCACACCAAACCCTTTACATATTTATAGTTCTTCATTGACCCTATGTTCAATAATAACAATATTGTTATTATTAATTTCTTGAAATGTAAAAAATATTTAAGAATATATAAATAAATATAATTTATATTATTTTCAACAAGACCATTAATATCTGACTTCCTTGCCTCATCTATATTTACCAATCCTCAAATAATGACTATTTAAATGTAACATCATTATTCTATGGTATATATAAATAATATACTATTCACTAAACATGAAAATAAATAATAATAATAATAATTATTCAGCACACTTAATCTTTTTAATAACTTATGAATAAATTATGGAAATCAACCAAACCAAAATAAATATTATTTCTTATAACTTATTAAATTCAATACTATAATTTAACTATTATTGTAAATATACTTAGTGAGTGTACCTCTAGGCCTCTTTCTCAATTGAATTAATCATAACTGCTTAAAGTACATGGTTAACATCTAGAAAAACACCAAGGTATTCATAGAGAAAGAATTTAACATCGCAATGATGTCCAAACTCCAAAAAAAATTTACTATATAATATAATCCTTTTATCAGAATATCTCAAATCAAGAACAAGGTTTAATAATAATATCATAGAACCTACAGGTTATCATCATAGAGGGGAAATACTATCACCTTTTAGTGTGATATATATTATAAGGACATTATCACATATAAATATCATGTAGAATAATAGTAAATATGTGATAAGTAAAATTATTTAATAATAAAAACATGTAATCAATTACTAAACAAGTTGGTACCCAGGCACCAAATCCAATAGATCCCCACTTGCACTAGAGAAAACCAACAATATATTTAAGTCCACTAACTCTCACATGATACTCATGATCTTACTGAGATAAAGCCATCATCAAGGGGTCTAATAGGTTATCCTCCATGGATTCTCTTCTCATCACAACTTCAACTCTTTGAGAAAAATCCTTCAAGAGAGGAAAATTTGGAAGTAGGTGATTTTTCCTTTGTTGTGATATTTTCTCTTAAGAGAGATCCACCACTATAGTATTATTATAGTAAAATGTGATAGGTTCTTTAATTCTAGGTAGCACATAAAGATTTTGTAAAATGTTGTGAATCCATACTACATCCTTGTCTGCATTGGAAGCCATAATATACTCATACTCCACTATGGAATTAGTGACAACTAGATTATTTTAACTCTTCAATCTCATTGCTTCTTTGTTAAGAGAAAAGTTATATCCTGACTAAAAATTCAACTCATTTTGATTTGTCTGAAATTTGACATATGTATATCATCTGATTAATAGATCTTTATCTCCTCCATACACCATGAAATTGTCCTTAGTTCACCTCAGATACTTAATGATAGTCTTAATAGTAGTCCAATACTGTTCACATAGTTATTCTTGATATCTTCCTACCATGACCAAATCATTGGATATATTAATCATCACACATAACATGGAATACTTGATTGGTAATATTATATAAGTTTATAGGTTCTTACTCATTCTCAATCTTTCCTCTTATGTATGAGGACACATTTTATTCAAAAGATATATACCATGTTACACTAGAACCAATATTATATTGTATTTTTCCACACTTTAAATTTTAGTATTTGATCAATGTATATTCATTGACTTAGTCCAAGTAGCCAGTTGGATCTATCCCTCATGATCTTGATCCCTATAATGTAGGCTGCTTCACCTAAGTACTTCATGGAGAATCACTTTATCAAGAATGCCTTAACCTCTTGTAAGGATAATATATCAATTCTAATTACTAATATGTTATACACATCCAATACTATGAAAAAAATGTACTTCTAATAAACTGCCTGTAAACACATGGATCACATTCATTCTTAATGAAACCAAATTCTTTTATGGGTAAATAAAATCTAATATTCTATGACCTAGATTATTGATTTATTCTATAAATGGTTATTTGAAACTTGTACCCTTTTATCTAATTTTTTAGAGTCAAAAACCCTTCTAGTTGTGTCATATATACATCCCACTGAAGGACCCCATTAATGAAATAGGTTTTGAAACCCATTTCCAAATCTCATAGTCATGGTAAGATACTATGGAAATAAAAACTATGATGGATTTAAACATGGAAACTAGATAAATAGTTTTGTTCCAGTCAATGTGATGACATTTTTTAAACCCTGTAGACACTACCCATGATTTATAGGTAATTAATTTCCATTATATTTCTAGTTTTCTATTGAATAACCATTTACATCCAACAAGAATTACACTGACTAACATATAGATCAGAACCCAAAATTAGTTTTGATACATGGAATAAATCCCATAATTAATGTATTCTTTTCCACTTATAGCTTATGATCCCTATAAAACATTCTTATTGGATAGAGGATCATCATTAGCTACCAATAACGAGTCATTATCACCATTGATCAAAAAACCATATCTCTATGGTTCTGTTACCTCTCTAGTGATCCTATATTGTACTTGTGTTTTAAGAACAACATCATCCATGGGGACTTATGGAATTTGTTCCTTTACCAAATTTTGTGCATGTTGAGCATCAACTTCTTCAAAGGATATATTTCTTCCAATATGCTCCTTGAGGATGTGATCCCATTCAAGAATTATCTCCCATATTGGGAGAATTAATTTATTATCCAAAGGGTTTTATAGATAATAACCCCCTGTTTCCTTGGTATACCCAATAAAGACATACTTTATGCCTCGAGGTTCTAGTTTTTTTCTTGATCCATCCTTAAAAAATGCCTCATTACCCCATGCCTGAACATGTGAAAAAATATGTTTCTTTCCACTTCACAACTCAAAGGGAATATTTTATTCCACTTTAGTTAGTATTTAGTTTAGTAAGTATAATTATATATGTAATACGTGTTCCTAAAATGACAACGGATGAATCTCATGATTCATCATTGACCTTACTATTTACAATAAGGTATAGTTCCTCCTTTAACTAACACCATTCAACTGTGGTGTATAATGTGGAGTAAGTTGATATAAAATCCCATACCCCATAGAAATTATATAAAGTCCTGGTTAAGATATTCACCACCTCAATCTGATCAAAATTTATTTATCTTCTTACCTAGTTGATTCTCAAATTCATTCTTGAAATATTTGAACCTATAAAAGGATTCATAATTATACCTCATTAAGTAGATATAACCATACATACTCAAGTCATCGATAAAAGTAATAAATTATGAGAATCCACCTCTATCCTCTACTTGAAAAGGCCCACAAACATCAATGTTTACCAAATTTATATGCTTTGTGGCCCTTTCACCTTGACCATTGAATAGTGGATTGAATATCTTACCTTGTAAAAAAGTGTGAAATCTTTCATACAGATTAAGATCAAAAGATTCCAAGTAACCATATTGATATAGATTTGTAAAATTCTTCTCATTTACATGACCAAGATGGTGTTACCATAACTAGGTGTTATTTTATTCACACATATTTGTTTTGTTATTAATTTTTAATATTTAGTTTAATCAATAATGAAGACTCCTAAAGCTTACACTTTTTTTCCTGAGTGGAATTTAGCTTCTAGGGTATCAAATTTCCATATTAAAAACCTAAATCAAATTGTTCCTTCCCTTTAGTTTGGATATTCTTCTTCTTGTAAGGATGGTGCTTGAGAGCCTCTTAATTAGTATGATTCTTTGGTCCCTTTTCCTTGTTTTTACTCTTCATATTTACCATAAGGATAATGGGTTTATCACACACCATGTCTTTATCAACTCAGTGAATAAGAGTAAGAATTTATGAAAGTGTATTCTCACTATTACTTATATTATAATTCACAATAAAACTAGAGAAGGTTTCATTAGTGAGGATAGAATGAGATCCTTGTATAGCTCACTAGGGATATTAAAAACCTAAGAGGTCTAGGCACTCATTGTAGCCAATAATCTTGACTAAATGTGACCCAACTAGTTTTGAATCTCTAAGATTGCATGTGAATGGTGCATTGGATTTCTCATAGCTCTCTAATCTCACATTCTCTTTATATTAATACTTAAGGTAATAAATGATTCTATATGCATCCATATCCTTATATTTCTTTAAAATATAACTGGACATGGAGGATAACATGAAAAATTGGACATATATAGTATTTTCCACATGTTTTTCAGAGAGATAAACTTCTTAACAATTATCCTACATGGAAATAAACTTAGGATATGGGGTTTCCATTATGTACATCTTTCATTTGTGGAATATTATAAAGTGAAACCCCCTATACCATTCCTAGAATTTTTTAGTGAGAAGGTTATCCTTTTATAGTATAGATCAAAATGATCTAGTAGATGTATTTTGAATTTCCATTTCTAAAAATTATGATATGATATTTATTACTTTGTTTTTTTGAAAAAATAGATTAATAAAATTAAATTTAATTAAATTCCATTAATCTATCACTATTTCTCAAAACTTAATAGCCCTTACCCTCAATTTTGGAATATTTTTTCTTTTATATATTATAGTGTCAAGGATCCATATACCCTTATCATAACCCATAATTGGGCATGATAATATATTTTTATGGTTTTATGTAGGCATAAATTTCCAAATACATTAACTCACACTTCCTTTTTTCATTGAGTGGAATCTCCAATCCTGAAATACTATTTTAAGATTTCATTAACCTTTGCATATTAGTTACACCAATTCCTTCTTGTATAGTTAACCCTTGATATAAACTATGTTATGTTAATCCAAAACCTCAAAATAAAATTTCCATAATAATGAAAATCACCACAACTTGATTTGGTCAAGAAATTTGAACTATGAGGTCGATTCTAAATTAAGTAGTGGAATATCAATCAAACTTAATATTTTAATTTAGGGAATTTTATCCTTATGTGTAAATCCCATTTTATACTTATCCATGAATTATTAATATTAAGTGGATTTTACTTAAGTTATTAACCATGTTTGAAAAAACATTTATACATAATCAGATTACAATTTATTCCATAGTTGTTAATTCATTTATTATGTGAACACTAAACATTTATTAACATAAATATTTAACCAAGAAACTAATAGAAATAAAATATAAGTGGAATTATCATGATATTTTTCTAGTGGTTAGTTTATCTAGTGGATGATAAACTAACCCTCAACTCAGGGGAAAACAAATTGAACCACAACTTGGTTCATGTTGAATAATTACACCTTTGGTTCATTTGTATAACCTTGATTTGTTTCACCTTGGACCCTTGACTTTGATCTAATCTAATTTCTCAGGAGCTCCATCATTACATATTATTTCACTCACATATAGGTGAGGGAATATAATGGATTGGATGAAGGAGATTTACATAAAAAACACAAGCATGAAGGCCCTTACATAATTTGGAGGAGGGTATGAGACAAACTCCATCAATAATAATTTAATAAATTAAATTAAAATAAAAAATAATATACAAAGGTCTGGTATAATCTCATGGTCATCCACACAACAAGAAATGATCATAAATTTTCAATATAGTTATAAATTACTTCAATATATTCTTTAATTAAGATAATGCACCATGAATTAATCCAATCAATTTATTTTATCATGATTCCATTAAACAATCCTTAACTACCCATCATCTATAATTTTGAACAAAATTAAATTTATTTAAAATTAATGTAGTACACAAGTGTATTTTGAGTCAACCTCATATGTTCATCAAAATTTTAAAATAGAAATTAATTTAATATATAATTGTTAATCTTATGACACAGAGTGTACTGTCAAATGAACAAAACAAAAAACACATAATTAATAGATTTAATCATACATTTAATTCTTCTTTATGTGAAAATTTAAAAACACTCCCAACAGTAGACTACACAACATGTACAAAAGTACAAAACTTGTAACTACCTTTTGTCCATGTCCAAAGCACACGGCTTGGGTCTAGCTGTGTTTCCTACCTTGTACATGTTTGAGGTACAAAATGTTTTATGGGATTACATGTCATGTAATGTTAGAGTTTCATGGTATGTGTGTCCCCATTTCATATATCTAATACAAAACTCATTGGGACACCCACTGTTCTTGGCCACGATAAGATAGGGACCACATGAAGTGTAATATACTTACATGGATTCAGTTCTACATGTTATGTGATAATATTTCCAAATTTACATGAAGATATAATCTATTCAGATCATAGATCCAATTTTTTCAGATCTAACCCAATAGAGAGAGGTATATATGTGTAAGCATAAGTAAACATCATGTACTCTAGGAGTACATAGCATATACTTGGTTTTTTCTCTAGGTAGAGCCTTTGGCACCTAAAGATGAAAATCACTAGATGATTGTTTATTTTTAATCATTATATTTTTTTTGGTTATATTATCAAGATTGAATAAGAGAAGAGACTATGATGAAAAATTATTAAAATGAACTATTTTTTAGTAAAATAATTACAAAATTCATTCAATCAATCAATGAATAATAAATAATTATAAATTAAACATGTGACTACTCTGATACCACTTTTAGGTTCTGAGCCCAGAGGAAACATCCTTTGATGATATAACCAACTCATATTTTAGTCTCAAATCATGTTCAATTAGTTCATTACTTGAGGAAAGAATCATATCCAATAAAAATAGTATATTACACGAGTAAAATAAAATACTGGAACCAAAAGTTAAGTATTTTAACATGTAATTTATAATTAATTTATAAGAAAATATATAATTACTACAACTCATAATTCTTATTCTTAGATGATTTTTTGGAATATATATCATCACAACATCATTGTACTATAGGCTCCAATGATATAATCCCTCTAACCGTGATCCACACATGCACCAAAATCTATAAACCAAGCCATAGAACCACCAGGTTCAAGTAAATATGATCTTGGTCTCTTGTATTGTTCATGGTTGATCGCAAAATAATTTTTCTCGAGAGATGAATAAATCCTAATGATTTATCATTGGATTAAGAGAGGATGGTATGGGATAACTCTATATCTATTGATCTTTATCTAGGGATTGAGAGATTCTCACTATATCTGTTTTGCACACCCATTGTTAGATATAAGAAGAGATATAATTATATATGAAAAAATATATATCTAGATATAGAAAAATATATAATTAGATATTTATTATTGTTGTTTTAGGGTTGTATAATTTCACACTAAACCCTTTCTATATTTATAATTCTTAATTGACCCCTTGTCCAATAATAATAATATCATTATTATTAATTTATTGACATGTGAAGCATATTTGATAATATATAAAATAATATAATTTATATAATTTTCAATCATACCATTAAGCTAAATCTTATTCCCTATTCTATATTTCTAATCCTTTAATACTGATCATTTAATAAATAAATTCCACTACATTATTCTATGAAAAATATAATAAATTTTGTATTTTATAAACTTGAAAATAAATATATATTATTATTATCATTTAACTTACTTATTCTTTTTAATAACTTGTGACTAAATTATGGTGATCAATAAAACTCAAATAATAATTATTTATCATATCTTATTAAATTCAATACTATAATTTAACCGATATTGAATATACCATTAACGTGTGACCCATTACGCCTCATTCTCAGTGGAATTAAACATAACTTCTCAAAGTACAAGGTTATCAACTTGAAACACACCAAAAGAATTCATTGAGAAAGAAGTTTACATCACAATGATATCAAAACTCTTATAAACATTTATAGTGTAATATAATCCTTTCATTACAATATTTTTAATCATGTAGTTTTCATGTCAGTTTCTGGAAATGAACACACCCATTAAATACGATGGACAAGGATTTATTTAGGTGGTTCCATTCCCATTAAATGGTTTGATATATTAACTTCCGTCATGAGACATAAGGGATAAATATTTTCTAGAATTATTCATTAATAATATATCATTCATGATACAACCAACATATCCTAATTCACCGTAAACATATGTCACCATGGTTTTCATCAGTAAATCAAAGTACGAGAGTTATGATATCTATTAATGGTAATATTAAATTCAAAGGATTATTACACTTGTTTATATATAAGAACCTCCAAAGACACATGGAAATATGGATTTCAAATTTAAGGTCCTATCCTCATAACCTTTTATTTTGGATATTACCAAGGGAAAACACCATGAGAAGGTGTCTCAATGTCTTATGATCCTCCTACCCTTGATAGCCTCTATTATTTGTGTCCCATAAGACAATATCATTCGACCATATTACATGGTTAGAGAATAATGTCATGTCACCTGCATTTTCTCATCATAGTGGGCAAAAACTATGACCTTTAAACATGAAATATATTCTATGTACATTATCACATACAAATATCATGAAGAAGAATAATCAATATATGATAAGAAAACTTTAATAATAAAAAAATATAATCAAGTAATACAAAATTTGGTTCTATGGAACCAACTACAATAAATTTTATATTCAATGGTGTTAAATATATTATGGTTTTACTTACCCAACTATCTTGAGTTATGATTTAAAACATGAAACTTTTTGAACAACCACAGAAAATAAATAAGAGAAAAACAAATTTTCATGGAAGCTATGGTGATAGAGACTATGGAGAAAGAAAGATTCAAATTTTTATGTGTTAAAAATGTGGAAAAAATCCCTTAGGTTAATGTCTCAAATGAACTAGAATATTTCATATATGTGGTAAAGTTAGGAATAAAGTGAAAAAATAGTGAATGAAAAATAATCATTCAGCTAACACAATAGAGGCAATTTTTTTTCTTAATGTTTCACTAGAAATTCAATGTTTTTATTTGATAAATTTGGGAAATATGAAAACAAATGAACAAACATAAGAGTTAAAGATGAGGAATGACATATTTAAACTCTAAATCTAGTGTAAAATTTAAAGTATAATACAATCAAAATTACTAAAGTGGGTTATGAAGATAAATTTGTGTATGGTACACTCATAATTAAAATTAGAACCACAAATATATTATTTTATTTTGGTTCAGTCCAATTATTTATATCTAGTTATTTTTCAAGTATCATATACTCAATACCTATATAAATAGATATTAAACTATCATTGAGAACTATTAGTGGTGAGATGATTACATCATAAGGCCACAACTCTTCAAATCGATGTTTATGAGAATATGCTTCCTAAAAATATTATTATTCTTCATTTAGATGAATATGATGTGATTTTGGTTGTGGAATATCTCTCTATACATAGATACCATATCAATTAATATGATAGAAAAATCATATTTCATATCATTAGTCAACTTATGATCATCTTGTAATGAACTGCATCGTTATGGATTGTGAATTCCTAATGGAATTTGAATTTTTTGTTTGGTGAGGGGATTATTTTTAGAAAAGAGACTTATATTAGGAATATGTAAATTTATATATCCTTTAAAGGTGTTTCTATAAAAGTTTTTAGGATTAGTGGTTACCTCGGGGGTTTGATAGAATGTTACAAGAGTGGTTAGAGGAATGGGATGCTGTAAAGTGGAGCTAAATGCCATTTATGGTGTGAAAGTAGTCCTTCATGCCATGAATAACCTTTTATGGGATATCTTCATGGTGTGAATGGGTTAACTAAGTAAGGTTATACTACCTAGGAGGATTATTATCATTAAATAATGTCTCATTCCAAGAAAATATCGATCATCAGAGATTACACTCTACTGGAAGTGGTTTCACGGTGTGAACTCTCTATTAAAACCATGAACAATGCATACATACCTATTATTTTAGGAGTTTTAGTAATTTTGTTAAGGGTAAATTTTAGGAACCCTCTCTAGATTTCCTTAATTCATTATCATTCATATAAAAAGGGTATAGACCCTTTGGATCTCCATTTATTGTCTCATTGATGCCTTCAATCTATATGTTTTAGGGGGTGTTTTATCATGTCAAACTAAGGTAAGATCCTTCTATTTATTCTTCTAGTTTCTCTCCATTGTCTATTTTTGATTTTTGGTTTAGTTGTATAGGGTTTTGATAACTTATTTCCTCAAAGAATTGGGAATTCATTATGCATGATGTGGATTTCATGTGTAGCTTGTAGATGTAGTCCTGAGAGGACTTATTCAAGGTTCCATTAATTATTTGATGTGAGGAATTTTTTCTAAGAATTTATTTAGTCATTTTAGGTATTTGGGATTAAATTGGGCTTCAATTCATAAATATAATTTAGGGAATTTCTATTTACTAGGTTTGGGAGTGTTACATGAGTGGATTACACCTAGTTGCATGAGGATTTGTCTTTGGTGTGTCACCCGATGAGTTTGGTGGTAATTATTACAATTTTAAATTTTGATTTTAAATGCCTGATTAATTAATTTGATGTTTTTTATTGATTATATATGTGTTAATAGGCATAGTGTATGTCAACATTGGGTTGGGATGATTTTTCAGAACACCATTTGAGATAGAGGACCTTGACTTTATTTGAATCTCTTGTTCCTTTGGTGATTTTATGCTTGTTCCCCATCAGTAGTATATTTGCTTGTATATTTTCATGATTTGATCTACTTGTACCGCATAAGGTTGGGAAATTATCACATTAGCCTAATAGTAAACTTGAAATATATATCTCGGTAAATTATTTGAATATGGTATAATAGTTAAATGAGTTTTGGTGAACCTCATATGGGTTTCTTGGTGGTGTGATTTTTTTTTCAAAGAGGAAAAGGAATCATTTAAAAAAAATGGTTTTAAAAGTAATTTTGTTTTAAAATTTAATTTCAAGGGTGAAATTATAACACTAAAGCCTAAATTATAGAAAATGAACATTCTATTTTAATTAAAATATAATAAAATTCAAATTTAATATTGCATGTCAAAAAAATTCTAATTTTATAGGATTAATATAAATTTTGAACTTAATTTTCAAAATAAGACTTGAATGAATTTTTGAAAATTTCTCTTAGAAATATGCTTTTATGAATAATAAAAATTATAGTATTTTAATATTCATAATTTTATTTATAATAATGTTTTATACTATTTATAATTATCAATTTACTTACTATTAATTTTCTATAAATAAATATAACATCATTTGGTGATATAAAGGGATATTTTTGAGAAAATGTTTAAAAAAAGGCATAATGTCATTCTATTTAAATTAATTAAAATAATATTTAATTATGAATTATTTAAATGAAATTTATAGATTATATATATATAAATATGTGAATTTATATCCATATAATGATTATTACAGGTCATATAGTTAATGTAAGATCAACATATGCTCGAAAAATACATTTTTTGAAAAACAGTTTTTGGATACATTTTGCGGGTTAATTTTTAAATTAAATCATACAAATTATCTGAAATAAATTTGATAAAATGGATTAAATATTTTTAATAATAATAATTAATATTAATTAATAAGTTCAACAATTTTTTTTTTATCGTAATGAATAGTAATAATATTAAAAATTAATTTCTACGGTTAAGGTTAAAATGAGTTTACTGGGGATTAATCGAAAAGGATAAGGATAAAAATGACATAAAAAATTTATGAAACCCAATTGGTTGTTTTTAATTGGAAATTATCATTTTGAAGTTTTAATATGAACTATTGTTGAGCCATATTTCAAAGAAAGTGACATGACATTATTAAAAAACTTTGAAACATTTCAAGTGTTCCACTCACCTCAATTATAAAAGGGAAGCTTTTCAACTTACTTATTCATAAATATGAAACCATTTAGATTAAAAAATACTTAAAAAAATATTTCCCAAACATCCTTAGACACATTTTATATGTGTTGGTTTTCCCAAAATTCCAACCTTAGAGTCCTTAATAAAAGATCCAAAGGAGGTTCTTCTTAGAGAAGGTAATCATCTTCACCAAGATCTTTCCTTTTTTACTTATTATTATACCACATTAATTTATGTATTATATATAGACCCATGATTAACATAAATGGATATTAAATAATTTTAGATGAATATTCATCAAATTATAAAAATAAATTCCTAAGAACCATAATAGTTTAGTGTATTTGGAAACATGGAACAAAATATTATAATATAGTGAAAGATCTTCAACATCTACCTTAAAAATATTTCAATTTAGTACTCCTACTTAAAAACATTATTCATAACAAAGGGAAAGGAAAAATAAAAATGGGTAATATATAATGCCTAGTAAGGGTAAGTAAATTAAATACATTAGAATGACATGAACATAAGGGTATGAGACTATGAGAATAATATTTTAAGATCATACACTACATATCAAAGATCATATACATGAGTCATTGAATAAAAATTGGAATTTAATAAGACATGAATCACATTTAAATAAAGATCATAATAAATTAAAACATAACATAGGAATAAGACAATAAATTTTTGGAAGACACATAAACACATAAACATATAATATCATTCCCTATAAGTTAGGGTTCATTTTCAAAACTTATTAGGGAACTTCATGGGGACTACACTTACTGGGGAGGACACAACACCATCCCCAATCACAATACTTATAAGGGATTATATTTACACATCTTCCCATAGTGGATCAGGTTTCCCTATCTTCCCATAGTGCATCGGGTTTCACCATCTTACCATATTGATTCAAGTTTCTGCATTGTCCCAAAGTGGGCCAGGTTTCCCCATCTTCCATAGTGGATCAAGCCTTTCGAGTTGAATCTCCTCATTATCTCACGAGATATAAATATTTAATAAATGGATTGGAGGAAGATATAGTTCCCACCCATATTATAATGAAATCATATATTCATATTCCATATGATAATAAAAAATCATATCATAACCCATGAAATGAAATGGGTATCATAAACATGTAATCATAACATAATTATTATAAAAGAGATAGGTTTCATAAATATTTCATCAAATCATAACCAATGAAAATAATTGGTCTTAATTAGATTATAACCCATGAAAGAGAAAAAGGTTTTATAAACATATAAACCATGAAATATATTTGGGTTTAATAAACATCATACCATTAAAAAACATAATCCATTCAGAGAAATAATATAAATGAAACCTTTGGATCATTTCCCCAAAATGACATAAGTAACACCAATGGATTCCACCTTAGGTGGAAAATATTTTGTTAAAGATCCTTTAATATTATTTATTATAGAAAATATACTTTCTTTTTTAACAATTTATTTTAAAAAAATAAAACAATTTTGAAAACCTTTTTCTTAAAAACTTATAAAATAAGTTTTAAAACGTTTTGAAAACCTTTTTCCTCAAAATATTATAAAAGAAGCTTGAATTTTTTTAATAACTTTTTCCTTGAAAAATTATAATATAATCATGATTTTTTTAATTTTTTCCCATTAAAACTTATAAAATACACTTTAAAACTTTTTAAAGACATTTTACCTTTAAAAATTATAAAATAAGCATCAATTTTTTTTTAAAACCTTTCTCTTTTAAAACATATAAAAGAAGCCTGAAAACATTTAAAAATCTTTTTTCTTGAAAAATTATAAAATAAGATTCAAATTTTTTGAGAACATGTTTATTTGAAAACAATTTTGAAAATCATAATGAAATATTGATTTTTTTTGAAAACCATTTCTTTGAAAATACTTTTAAAACTTATAAATAAAGCTTGAAAATGTTTTGAAAACCATTGCTTTGAAAATAATTTGAAAAATTATAACTAAATATTGAAAAACATTTTAAAACCATTTATTTAAAAATAATTTGAAAACTTATAAAAAATTATTGGTAAAATTTTGAGAAACTTTTACTATGAAAATAAATTGAAAACTTATAAATATATTTTGGAAACATTTTTAGAAGACATGGTTTTGAAAGAACACAGATTTCTGACCGAAGAGATAGGTAAATTCAAAAAATATTAAAAATATTTTATTAATAATATTATATACCAAAGAGTTGAAAAATGGAACCAATACATGAATTTATCAAGGATAAATATAGGTTAAGAAAATTCATGAGATTTCTAGAGATATGGATCATAATATTTCATAAATTTAAGAATAATAGTATACAATATTGATAAACAATGAGCTTGTTTCAATAAACTATTACCACTTGGTAACATTGAATTATACTCCCCATGAAAGAAAATTAAATTACATGAAGCCTAAAATTTCATTAAAAGAATTATTTTCATGATATAACATGTCAAATGATATTATATACACATCATAAAAAAATAAAGGTGCATAAAAAAACATGTGTCTCTAAAATTCAAATTGAGATAAAACTACTTCACAAAATTGGTAAATTTTGAAACAAAAACCCCATGAAATAAAGTTCATAAAATGGATATGTGAATAAACATAAATTTAATTATAAAAATAATATAATATATACATAGGTATTATAAACACCACATATAAGAAATAGGAGGTGAACATGGCTTATGCCTCACGGAAATTAAAAGTGAGACGAGGAGACACTTAATACCTGAGTAACATTATAATCAGGGTACATATAAAATAATAACATAAATTAAATAATTTAATATCATTAAATAGATGAAATTAATAATATAACATTTTATAGGTCAGTATATTCACCACACAAAATAAGCGAGTGGTTAATATGGAATGTATCTCATGGAAATAAAAAGTGTGATGAAATTCTCTTACCTTATGTCTTGACTCTTATCGTACTCATTAAAACCTCATATATAATAAGTATAAGTTTATTATAAATCCAAAAAAGAATAATATTCTTGTATATAATATCATATATGATTTACTTATGACTTTATATTACCCATTCATCAATAAATCCATGTTATAGTTACGTTTCATAAGATAACTGCCTTGTCATTTGTACATGTTTTCAATTGTTATTCTTGATACTATTAATTATATAATGATTTAATTATTTATAAAATGTAAAATATTATATAAATATCATATATATTCAGAAAATGTTTATTTATAATAATCTATATAATATATAAGTATGAAGATGGAATACATCGTTCATGGAGATGTTAGGCTGTACGTACGCATGAACGTTGCTTCTGTTCTTCTATCGTATTAAAAGAAAGAAAGTAAATGAAATATATATAGATATAATAAAGTTTAAGTATAATTATTATATTATATATATCATATAATTTTACTAAACCCATCCTTAATACATTCAGTGTAAGGTGTGAATGAATGAGATCGCTTTTAGGAGGCGGTAGTTCACACTTCCTCAAACGAAGTTATCGTGTTTTAAAAAAATAGAAATAATGAAGGTAAATTTTATATAATAATTAAAGAAGTTTAAATAAATAATAAATATCATATATTTAATATAAAAACATAGTTTTCATTATAATTCCCAACCATGAGAGGTGGTAAAGGAAAAAAGAACAACATCGTTTCGTGAGGTGGTAGTTCACCGTATACAAGAATGGTAAGTTTGTTACCCATTAGATGAAATTTTGTGTAAGTGTAGGTAAATAACATATAATAATAACATATTAGTATATTTATGATATTTATGTTATTATCTAATCATGGAATAAGAATATTTTATGGGATGTTGAATGAAAATAAAACAAAGTAGCTTGAGGAAGGATGTTACCTATTCTTTTCGTAACTCCTTTTGGTTTTCACCAAATGGATTCCTTGGATATTTTTATGAAAAAATGGATGAATATATAATGAGTTTATGGATGTTTGGAGACAATTTTTGAAATTTTTTTATGAGACAAAGTGGCTTTAGATGTGTGAGTAAGGGGAAGATTGAATTCCTTTTTATAGTTGAGAAGAAGTGACAAGCTTGTAAATACCAAAATGTAAGAACTAATCAGAGGTTTACCTTACCTAAAGTGCTTAAAATTAGAAAAATAATTTATTAAAGTGAATTTATGTTATAAAAAAAATCTACACCACACATAAATAAGTGAATTTTGTTAATTTTTTCCTCAGTATTTAAATTTCCTTATTTTTTCATTTCAATTTTTCATTTAGGTAACTAGTTTTCCAAACTATTTAATTTAAAAATTAAGACTAAATTAAGGTTTTATTTTTTAGAAAATATATTCAAACTTAATTATAAATATTTTATATAATTTATAAAATAAAAAAATCATGTGTGTTGGAAATTAATTCTGAAACAAGCGCATGTAACACACAAGAACACTGCTTTAACCCAAACCATACTAACAATATTTTTACTATTTAGGGGTATATATGTTCATTATAAAAGATAATTTGGTACATTAATAGAACATATTTTTTATTTATTAACACTTAAAAATAACTTGGAATAAGATAGTTCTTTTATTAATATCAAAACTTTTTATAAAATATAATTTGCTGTAAAATAACATAAATTTTAATTTTGACATTATTTATTTACCTTTAATTTAAAAATATAAAAACATTATTATAATTAAAATATATTATGTTCACATATGTCTAACATGATACATACATCTAAAAGAATAATTTAACACAATAATTCATTAAATTTACTTTACTTTTAATGTTTTTAGCACCATTTATTTTATTTAATTATTAACTAAATAATCCCCACATAAGCGTTTATTAAGCGCTTAATGTAACTAATTCATATTTAAAAATTAATAATATATAATTATTAAAAAAATAACTCATTTATATTTCAAAAGGATATGTATAAAAGAAAATATTTTGTTTTTTCCATATATCAAAGTTTTATAAATGTCAAAGGTAAGGAAAGTTTATTTTTTTATCTTTTTCCTTACCTAACTTATAAAATAGGTAAATTTTATTGAATAGTATCCCAATAAATCATAATATTATAAAAATTAATAGATATAGAAAAAATATGGTCATAAAATTTATTTTGTTCAAGTTTCTTATTTATTTTGGCACTTAAGTTTAAGGTTTGATCCCTTGTTAATCTTAATTTTACCTTAATCACTCTAATTAAATTTAATTAGTTTCACTAATATTTTTAGTAAAATTAATTTTATATTATTAGACTATAAATATTATACTTATTATAATCATGTATTAACATTTTTTCAAATTCAATTCAGATAAGCGGATAAATTAAATTTAAAGATAATCCTCCAGACGTAGTGAGAAAGTGAGTTTTTAAAGTAAAAATGTTCAAAAGTTCAATAAGTTTTTATATCTATGTTCAATATAAAAATGATTCTAATGAAATAAATCATATTAATATATGTATAATTGATAAAATTTTACTTTAAAATCCAATATAAAATATAATTTAACATTAATAATTATTTAAATGAAAAGGCGATTTTTAACTAAAATGCAGTAATTTTAACTATTCATCAAAAAGTGAAACTTCACAAAAAAAATCAAAAATTCACCATAAGATAATTTTGACATTAAAAATTAAAAAAATCTATTAATTTTGACAAATTAAATCAATAAAAGTGTCAACAATTAGTTTTAAATTAGGTTCTCTATTAAAATGCGGTAACAATACGCCTTGAGTGTAATTCAAGCTATCGAAATAATTAGACATTGTGCGCAACACAAGCCAAACATAGTTTTGTATATACCACAATCTAATATAAGTGCTGTTTATAGTGAAATAATGAATTGGTGTTGCATATAATGAAATACACACTTAGTGATTTCATATAAAAATATCTATATATAGTGTTGCATGAAATGTAAAATATCAAAATATTAAATTAATTTGAAAAAAATAATTCAGAAAAATTTAGGGTGTTACATTCTAACACACTTGAAATGAATTTCTCCCTCTAAATTATTTTGGTTTATCAAAGTTTTAATACTTTGATGTTAATTTCATAGAATCCCACATCATCAAAATGAATACTAAAACTTCCTTTAAAAAATAAAAGTTGGAAACATAATGACTACCCTAAGTAAAACATAACTAGTTTTACACATATGAGAAAATTTATGGAATGTAAAAATATAGACTTGTATGAAAAGTCTAAGTATTTATAGTACGTGATTTAGGTCATCAATCACAAACAAGTGAATTATCAATGGAATGTTGAGGGCCTCGTAGTCATAAATTTGTGTTGATTTAAAAGGAAATCAGTTAAAAAAAGGTTTTTGGACAACATTTTATTTCCATATCATTTTCCTAATGTTAATGGATTTTCATGAAAATATATACTTGCATTGTTTTAGGACAACCTCACACTTTTTTGTTCCTTTATGACTTTCCACTTCATCTCTTATTTTAAGAAATAGAGGTGAATTTTTCATTCCCAAATCAATAGAAGATCATGAGATCAATAAATAGAATGATAGTTCATTACATCTGATGATTGTACAGAACAAGAGCCTCTGAGTGGTGGGTTCCCACTTTCCCAAGGTGGCTAGGGTTTCACCCCACATCTCCTTTTTCCCCCTGTCTTGCTTCGGTCCTCAGCAGCGTCTTCCTCGGGAGCTCGGTATGGTGCGTCATCGGCCCTAGATCTCGTTGTCCTATGAGTTTCAGTGGATTGACGAGCCTCGGTCTTCGGATTCCAGGTTTTGGTGGACGGTGTGCTTCGGTATTCGGAGGTGATTCACCTGGGAGCATGGAGTGGCTCGATGCTTCGACTTTCAGTTGTCTGGATCAGCGCTTCAACTTTTAGTTCACACCTCGATCTTGCTGTGGCAAGGTTGGCTTGGCTCTCGACGGCTCCAATGTCTCTGGTGGGGATCGTTACAAGTTCCAGAGTGTCTCAGGGGAGGGGGGATCTATATTTTATAGTCTTTTGGTGGAGGTTTTTTCATTGTGGTGTGATTTCTGCATTGGTTGGTTGGTGAAGTTTTGGTTTCTGGATTGTGGTGGATGGTTTGTGGTGTCGTTGGCATTGGAAAAGCACTGCCCTTGGTTCTGCGGGTTCCTCTCCTACTATTACAGTGATTCCATCCAATTTGGCATCCGATGAGGGTTTTTCTTTTGCTTGATTTTATCAGTTTCAACCCAAAGTGGCACTTCTGGTATGGTCATCTTGGTTCCCCTCCTTGGCGGTGCTCATTTGGTGCAGTTGTGGGGCCTTCCAGCCCTGGGTGGCGATGGCCTGACATCCTGAAACTTGGAGGGCCTGCCCTTTGTTTTCTTGCTACTGTGGTGTCGAGAGTGTCTTGTGTAAACGGTGTGGCAAGACTTGTTCTAGCGTCAGTGAGGTGTTATGAAACGGTGATGTTGTTTTTTGATGTTTCAATGCAGATGTTGGACTTGATCACTAGGAACTGGTCCCAAAAGAGGTTCAGAGTTTGTAGTTCACCTATGCATAACTGTTTGGATTTGGATGTTTGAGATGATATTGCGAGATCTATCGGATCAAGCCTATGCTTTGACACATGACACTTTGTTGTTGAACAACCATGCAATGGTGGAAACCTACATTACAATTCATTCTTTGGGGAGGGACCGTTCTAAGTTTTCAGTCTGGGTTTATTTTCCCACATTCGGGTTGTGATTTGTATTAAGTCTATGATGTATGGGTTCCCCCTACTTCCCTTAAAAGGGGTTTTATTTTTAATAAAAAAAAATTCAAGGCCTTTGGGCCGTTGGATGGATGGATGGATAGTTCATTACATCTATAAAAAAAGGTTATCACAAGTTATACAATATGCACAAATCCACATATAGAGAAATAATAATTTAATATCTAAAACCTCATCTAAAATTTAACATAAACCATTCTATAAATGGTTAAACTTATAACCATTATAGAAGATGAAAATCCAAAAACTTTAGAAATAAAGTCAAAAAATTAGATTAACATTTATCACCTATATATTAAAAAGTATATCTTGGTTTTCACATTCCTAACATGTGAATACCCTTATTGTATATTATCTTGAAACATGGCAATAGCCTAAATTACCATAAATAATTTTGGAAAAAATGAATGATTTCTTATTTTAAAGATTAATGGATATATTACATAAATCCAAGAATTTGTAAACTTCATCCGTGATGACATATACCACTCTGTCAAAAAATAAATAACCAGTTCTGGAGTAATCATTACTATCCAATTTACTTTATCCATATCAATAATCCTTTTTTTCTAAGTTAAAAACAATTTTATCAACATCAAGGGCACATTAAAGGTTACCTTACCTTAATAAAAATTTCAATTTTCTAGTTTATCAACACCATTCAATATTTTTTTTCAAATCCGTTATGGATAATATATACTCCATGATTTAGATAACATAATTCTTGAATTCCTATACATATACACATCAATCATCTTACTTTATTCTTAAACCATTACTCAAGCTTCATCATATTATCCATTAATACACCTTTCCTAGAATATTAAATTTGAATCATGTATTAAGGTTCCACAACCTCAATATAATCACGATTCATACATTTAATGTAAATAATACTGGAATAACATCTCATACATTTCACATGTTGTTTTCAGTCTCTTTTATCTTCGGTAGTATAACCAATACTCATGGACCTTCCTAATTCTATTCTTGAGATTTACACTTAGGAAATAAATTTTCATTATGCCCATACTTCCCACATATGAATCATTCATTATTAACCCAGTTCCTTCTATTTTCCACCGTTGACTAAAACCATAAAGCGTAGGGTGAGAAATACTCATCATTGCAGAAAACCACATAATCTTGAAAAATTACTTATAGGATGTCTAAATAATGACACCTACTTATTTAATCTATGACACCTTAGGTTTATCCCAGTTTATTAATATAAATATTCCATTTAAATCCTTCATAATGGTTCAAAAAGAGCTTTTAAATTCCCAAAGCATATCTATTGGGTGTATCAAACTAGGTACACAACAAGTTCATTTGTCGTGCACTAGTTCCCGATCAAGTCTCGATCAATACAATGTTTTTGGGGTTGTTACCCCTATGTATATCTATTCCAAATCTATATACATTTTTAGTATCTAGACAAGTATGTATTTCATGGAAACCACTCGCTCAATCCTTTATCAAAATTCAAAGAAATTTTCATTTACTTTAAATCATCATTCGACTTATCCTTAGAGACATCCCTAGAAATATACTTAGAAATATCCCTATGGATATCACTAAACATTTCTCATTCTATTTTCTAAAGGTTGACTAAAACTTTCCTTTTATACCTACTTTAGAGAACCTGGATTAAAATACATGGATATTACATTATTTTAGATGAATATTAATCACATTATGAAGATACATTTCCAAGGACCATAATAGTTTAGTGTATTTAGAAACTTAGAACAAAATATTATAACATGGTGAATGATCTTCAACACATCCCATAAAAATATCCCCCTTTAGTACTCATACATAAAAACTTTTTTTATAACACGGGGAAAGGAAGCCTAATAAAGGGGTGATCTTGAATGATAAGTAAGGGCAAGTAAAGGAAATACATATGAATAATATGAACATATGGGTATGGGAACATGGGAGTAACATTTGAAGATCATACCCTATATATCAAAGACCATATACATGAGTCATGGTATTAATATTAGTAGTTAATAAGGCATGGTTCATATGGAAATAAATAACATAATCCATAAAATAAAAACATAGGAATAATACATGAAATTTGTGGAAATCACATAAATATGTAATTTGAGTCCCTATAAGTCAGGGAGAATTACCAAAACTTATTAGGGAACATCATGGGGAATAAAAATAATGGGCAGTACACACCACTATCCCCAATAATTGTCCTTTACTTATAATGGATTGGGTTTCTCCATCTTCCCATAGTGGATCAGGTTTCCCCATCTTCCCAGAATGGATCATGTTTTCCCATCTTCTACAGTGGATCAAGCCCATCAACTTTAATCCCGTAATTATATCATGAGATATAAATATTTAACCAATTCATTGGAGGGAGATATAGGTCCCACCATCTCATAATAAAATCATACATACATGTTCTATAGGATCCTAAAAACTCATTTCATAACCCAGGAAACAAAATGTGATTTATAAATATGTAATCATAACATAACCCATGGAAAATAGGAAGGTTTAATAATCATTTAATTAAATCATAAACTCTTAAATGAAGTGGGTTTCATAAGCATATAACCCATGTAATATAAATGGGTTTTATAAACATATAACCCGTGAAATATAAACAAGTTTAATAAATATAATTCCATAAAAACATAAACCATTTAGAGAAATAATATGATTGGAACCTTTGGATAATTTACCCATAAAGGTAAGAGTAACACCAATAGAGGTCACCATAGATGAGAAATAATTTAAAAATATCCTTTAAAAAATTTCTTGAGGAAAATATCCTTTCTTATATGAAAATAAATTTCTAAAACATAAAAATTTTTTGAAAAAATTTTTCTTGAAAACATATAAAATAATATTGAAAACATTTTGAAAAAATTTTAACTTTAATTATTATAAAATAATCTTGAAAACATTTTGAAAACCTTTTTCCGTAAAAAATTATAAAATAAGTTTGAAATTTTTTTGAAAATACTTTTCCTTCAATAATTATAAAAAAATCTTGAAAATATTTTAAAACTCTTTTTATTTTAGAAAAATTTATAAAATTATAAATATAGATTAAAAAAGTTTTGAAAACTATTTATCTTAAAATTATTGGAAAAATTATAATGAAATATTGAAAACATTTTGAAAACCATTTCTTTGAAAATACTTTGAAAACTTATAAATAAATATTGAAAATGTTTTGAAAACCATTTCTTTTAAAGTACTTTGAAAACTTATGAGGAATTCTTGAAAAAATTTTTAAAACCCTTTTCTATGAAAATAAAATGAAAACATATAAATAAATCTTGAAAACATTTTTAGAAAACATGGTTTTGAAGGAACACAGATTTTCGATCGAGGAGAGATGTAAAGTTGGACTATATTAAAAAAACATTATTAATAATATTATGTAACAAAGAGTGAAAAAATGGTACCAATACATGAATATATCATAAAAACCATATGATAAGAAAATTCATGAGATTTATTGATATATGTATCTTACTATTTCATCAATTGAAGCATAATTATAAACAATCTCGATAAATGATGAGATTGTTTCTATAAACTCTTACCACTTATTAAATTTGAATTATACTCCCCATGTAAGAAAATTAAATTAAATAAATATTAAAATTTAATTATAAGAATTAGTTTCATAATATAACATGTAAAATGGTAGTATATACACCTGTTAAATGAATATAGGTGCATAATAAAACATGTGTCTCAACAAAGATAAATTGATACAAAACTAATTTTCCGATTTGGTAACTTTTGAAACATAAACCCCATGAAAGAAAGTTCATAAATTGAAAATTTTAATACCCATATATTTAAGTAAAAATATCATATAATACATCCATGGGTATTATAATCACCACATATAAAAAATGGCGGTGAACATGGCTTGTGCCTTATAGAAACTAAAATTGAGACGAAAAAACACGTAATGCTTGAGTAACTTTATTATTATGATACACATGAAATAATAACATAAATTAAATATTTTAATATAATTATATAAATTAAATTAATTATATAAAATTTAATAGGGTAGTTTATACACCACAACAAATACGTGAGTGGTGAATATTATTGCATCTCACGGAAATAAAAAGTAAGATGAAATTCCCTTACCTTATGTATTAACTCTCATCATACTCATTAAAAACTACTTTTTAATAAGTATAAGTTTGTTTTAAATCAATAATATAACCATATTAATGTATATAATATCATATATGATTTACTTATGACTTTATGTTTCCCTTTCATTAATAATTCCATGTTAAAGTTACGTTTTGGATGATAGCCACCTTGTTTTTCATACATGTTTTGACTTGTTATTATTTGTCCTATTAATTAGATAATGATTTAGTTATTTAAATAATTTAAAACATGATATAAATATAATATATATTCATTATATGTGTATTTATAATAATATATATAATATATAAGTATGAAATAGAATACACCGTTCATAGAGATGACAGGTCGTACGTATGCATGAATGTTGTTTTAATTTTATTGTCGTATTAAAAGAAATAAAGTAAAAGAAATATATGAATATATATATAATATAATTACATTTTAATTATTATTTTTTATATGTCATATAATTTTACTAAAACTATACTTAATACATTCCATGTAAGGTGCGGATGAATCACATCACTTTCAGGAGGTGGTAGTCCACACGTCGACAAACGAAGCTATCATATTTACAAAAAATAGAAATCAATAAGGTATGTTTTATATAATGATTAAAGAAGTTTAAATACATAATTAATTTCATATATATCAATTAAAAATATATTTTTCATCATAATGAACAACCATGATTGGTGGTAATGGAAAGATGAACAACATCATTTCGTGAGGTGGTAGTTCACCGTACACAGGAACGATAAGTTCCTTACCCATTGGATGAAAGTGTGTATAAGTGTCGATCTAAACCTTATAATAAAAACATATCAGTATATTTAGAATACTTATGTTATTATATAATCATTTAATAAGAATATTTTATGTGGTGGAGATTGAAAATAAAAAAAGGATCTTGGGGAAGGATATTTCCTTTTCTTTGGGTGAATCCTTCTGGTTTTTAGCGAAGAGATTACTTAGATGAATTTATACCCAAAGGTAGTATTATAGGATTATGGGAGGTATTTTTTTAGACTATTGGGTCTTATTTTGGATGATCCAAAGTTTCTTTATAGGTGTGAGGATTGGGAGGAGTGGGTTCTTTTTTATAGTGGATGAGGAGTGACATTCTTATAAATATCGAAAGGGACGAATTAGTGGGATGTATACCTTAAATAATGTTCTTAAAAAATGAAAAAATAATGGATTAAATTAAAGTTATGATGTATAAAAAATGTATAAAATAAAAAAATAATTCCATTTTTATAATTTTTTTTCCTTAGTCTTTAAGTTTCCACATGTTTTTTATTTTGGTTTTTGATTTAGGTAACTCGTTTTCCAACCTATGTAATTTGACCATTAAGACTAAATTATGGTGTGATTTATTATAAAATATAGTCCCAATTTATTATAAATATGATATATAGTTTAAAAAATAAAAAACCCATGTTTTTTGAAAATTAATTCTAAAATAAGTGCATGTAAAACGCAAAAACACTGATTTAACCAATACCGTGGTAATAATGTTTCTACTATTTAGGGGTCTATATGTTCACTATAGAAGCTAATTTAGTCCATAAATATTCAATATTTTATATTTATTAATAATTAAAAATAAATTTTCACAAGGTAGGTATTTTATAAATTTTAAATATTTTAATAAAATATAATTAATTGTAAAATAAAATAAATTTAAATTTTGACATTATTTATTTAATTTTAATTTAAAAATATCAAAAAATTATTAAAATTAAATTATATTAATTTAAAATAATTTTAACATGATATATTATTTTAAAATAATAATTTAACATAATAATTAATTAAATTTACTTTACTTTTAATGATTTTATCATTATATATTTTATTTAATTATTTACTAAATAATCCATGCTATCACGACCCGCCTTCACCAAATAGAGGGAAGGGTCAGTAGATTGTCAGGACCTACCTTTTTTAAGTTGAATGAGAGATAATGACCCCCAAAACCCACCTTCAATAGGTCCCGGGGTGGAGACCAACACCAAGGGTTTGGAATCACAAACTAAATGGAAGGCATTACCCCTTTTCTTTTAATAGGATCGGGAGATAAGATAGTGAATCCCACAACACCAAAACTGAAAGTGCAAGTGCGGATGAAAGTAAACCATTCCCATATGCATGTTCAAAGGTAAAAGATACAAGTCACAAAACTCCAAAGGTGAAAAGATACCAAGAAAAGGAAAACAACAACAGCAACTGCCCCAAAGGTCCAAGCTAGTACGGCTCCGCAGGATCCCTGAAGTTCTCCTTGAAACCTGAAAGCAGTTTAATATACGTAGGGTGAGTATACAAGTACAGTCAGTAGGGAAAACCAAAGACTCTCATGCACAAGTGAGGAGACATTCTAATACCCCATGGGAAAAGAGATAACCAAACACCTATCAAGGTAAACTATCCACCCAAGCCTCACCAAAGCACACTCCCCAAATAATGCATGTCAAGTAAAGTATAGTAATAGCACATCGATGTTTGGGTACCCTGCGCCACTTTCCCACTGGTTATTAAAGACATCATATGCATCGAACCAATCCCGCCATTCTCATCGCAGTCCCACTGCCACACTCGCCCGCACACACCTGGGCCACAACCACACACCCCGCCCGCAAACACCTGGGCCACAACCGCTATCCCGCCCGTAGACACCTGGGCCACAAAAATATCACGTAATCATGCCCGCAAACACTTAGGCCAGAACAACCACTACCACGCCTGAAGACACCTGGGCTAGAAAGCTACCGCCACTCTTGTAGACACCTGGGCCTCATCCCAAAGATACTTGGGAAACAACCTACCCGTAAAAACCTGGGCCAACCACCGCAACCACCCCGCCCGAAGATTATTGGGCTAATAATGGACCTTATTCCATCAGAGCCTGCCTTAAGATACTTGGGCTATCTGGGAAAGGGAGAAGAAAGGATCTAGTAACCAACTACTAATAGAAGTGTTGGGAAAAACACCCTCCCCCATGAAATGGGGGTGTTCGGCACTAAGTTCTCAACTTGGGTGGGGCATGAATAAGAAACATAAGAACTACAAAATATATGTATAAGTAACAAACACTCAACCCAACCTAGGATTTCCAAAGCCAATCCAAGCACAAGAACACTCGTACCTATTCATAGGAAGAACACTTCTCACAGTTGAGTCACAACTCACCCCCCAGAACCAATTTACATTTAAGCTATTCTTGATTCCATGTTCAAGTAATCTCATTTAAATAAAGTTCTACACTACTAGGCAACTAACATCATAAGCACAAACCAAGGGAAAAAGTTACAACCAACAACAATTTAAGCATTCACACCTAGTTCTCTTGCAAAGTCACAAAAACAAAGTTATAAGGGAGATCCATAGAAGTACTGGAACCAAAGAAAACCCCAAGATACAGCCCCATGTTCCCAAAATCTTGGATCCGATGGTTTTTGAACAATAGAGGATCCCACCCCAATTCGTGATATCACACAACCTCAAATTCACAACCAACGAAAGTATAACAACAGGGGATCCCATCCCCACCTGCATCACCCCAGCAATCGGCCCGTGAAAGAAACAACCAAACCGCTACCACCAACAAAAGGCATGACCATGCGAGTATTTTTAGATTTAAAAGATTTAACACATTACATGGTTTCAATTCCACTGTACTTTAACTGGGGTTATCATAGAAAAGGGTTGATCCTGGTGATTTCAATTTATTTAACCGAGTATACGTAATTAACCAATTCCATGTTACGGTCATTTAAACATACATGGGTACTGAGATTCATTAGTGTGCATGTGAAGACCACCAACAACAAAGATTTTCAATGAGCATAGGCCCGTACAATTCACAACACATAACAATATAAAAAAGTATAGAAGAACATCAGTCACACCCCCATTCATTCTTTAAAGTTTTTTTCATTATCTTCTTTAAGTTAGGTTTCTTCAATTTCCACAAAGAAAAAAGCATGCCCACCCCACATGATACATATAAAGAGAGATGAAGGATAAAATCCCTACCTGACGGATCAAGGATTGACGTTAAGTCCTCGTGTGAGTAGTAGGAACTCCACAGAATGCGATCAGGGAAAACTTTGAGGGGTTACAACTCGTCGGGAGGAAGGGTACTCCGAGCGCAGGGTGATCGAGAAAAAGAAATGTTGGGAGAATCCTTTAGGTTATAAAGGCAAAGATATAGTATTTTTGGGATGGTTAAGGTGCGGAAATAAAAACTCAAAACCACGTAAGAAGCAGAATCGTGGGTTAACCATGCGGCTGAGACACCCCACACGCTACTTAAAAGGTCCCCGCCTTTCGGGGCGGTTTAAACAGACACACACCTCATGGTTTTTCATTTAAGGGGGTACCTCACCTATCATTTAATTTAAACGGGCATTTATGAGCTTTAAAATAGGATTAAAGGGGTTAAAACATGGTTTAAAAACTAATTTGCGTAAAAAGGAGGCGTTGCTGGAAAACCCATGGGGGGTAGGCGAGAGCTACTGGTAGCCGAGAGCTAATGGTTGGCGATAGCTACCGGTAGCCTTGAGCTACCGGTTGGAGACAACTACCAGTTTCCAAGAGATACTGGTTGCCTAGAGCTACCGGTAGCCGAGAGCCACCGGTAGCCGAGAGCCACCGGTAGCCGAGAGCCACCGGTAGTCGAGAGATACCGGTTGGCGACACCTATCGGTTGCTGAGAGCTACCGGTTTCCTAGAGATACCGGTAGCTGAGAGCCACCGGTAGCCGAGAGGTACTGGTATCTGAGAGATACCGGTAGCCTAGAGCTACAGGTAGCCGAGAGCTACCTGTAGATGAGGGCTACCGGTACCCCAAGGTCACCGATAGGCTAGGTCTACGGGTAGGCCGAGGCTACCGTTAGGCCAAGGCTACCGCTAAGAGTCACGAGAAGCTGTGATTGCCTTCCAGACCACCCAGAACACCTTAACATCAGATTTTTACAATTAATGGACCCAAAAAACCTGGTCCATTACATCAGATACGTCTCAAACTATTCTCGTCCCTGAGAATATAAGAACAACCCAGAAAGGAGGAAGGTGGGGTCCAAACAACCACCCTCTAAAGATACTTCTCAGGGGAAAACTGCTGAGTTGTTTGAAAGCTGGAACAGAAACCTCCCCCATAAATCCAAAAATACTCCCCCAAGAGTTATCAACCAAAAACCTTCACAACAAGCACAAGGATCACACTGTCCAACACATGAGTTAGGGAGTCCCCTCCTACATGTTAGGATATTATCCACTTTGGGCAGCACTGACTTGCCTGCATAGGTTGAATTGCATTCACATTAATGCATCCTGATTAGCAGTCAGGTTTTCCCGTCATCACACATTCGTACACACACACAAAGAGAATAGGGAACAGATCATCTAATAGATAAGAAAAACAAGCATTTCATATATTAAAGCACAAGGTACAATATCTCAAGTATCAGAACAAAAAAACAACAAGGAATTCAAAATAAATCTGGGTACTGAATGCGTAACTAGGCCTCCTGCTCCCAAGTGCTCTCTTCCAGGCCACCATGCCTCTACAACACACAAACTAAGGGGATGGTTCATCCATGAAGTACTTTCTCCTTACGATCCTTGATCTTGATTGGTCGTTCTATGAAGTTCGCATCATCTTCGATATCTAACTCCCCCCAATCGATGACATGGGAGTCGTTGTGTATATATCTACGAAGTTGGGAAATGTGAAAGATGTTGTGAACTTTATCCAACTGAGGTGGAAACACCAGCTGATTCGCCACCTCACCAACTCGTCCCAACACCTTGAAAGGTCCGATGAACTTAGGGGAGAGCTTACTCCCCTTCCTAAACCTTCGATGCCCACGTCGAGGTGAAACCTTCAAGAACACATGATTCCCAACCTCAAACTCCAAGGGACTCCTCCTACGATCAGCATAATACTTCTTCCAGTCCTGGGCTGCCTTCATCCTCTCACGCACGAGTTGAACCTTCTCAGTGGTGCCCTACACCACTTATGGCTTATGAATAGCTACTTCCCCAATCTCTGTCCAGCAAATGGGTGAATGACACGACCTTCCATACAAGGCCTCAAACGAAGTCATACCAATAGTGGATTGGAAGATATTGTTATAAGAAAACTCCAATAGAGGCAAGTGTCATACCCATGATCCCCCAAAATCCAGAACACATTCCCTCATCATGTCTTCCAATGTCTGGATCGTTCGTTCTGTTTTCCCATCTGTCTGAGGGTGGAAAGCAGTGCTAAGGTGTAGCTGGGTGCCAAAGGCATGCTGTAATCCCCTCCAGACTTGTGAGGTAAACCGTCTATCTCGATCGGAGACAATAGATCTCAGGATCCCGTGAAACCACACCACCTCATCGACGTACCTCTGGGCTAAGGTGCTTACCAGGCTCGACTCCTAAATCTCCAAGAAGTGTGATGATTTTGTCAACCGATCCACCACTACCCAGATGGTATCATAGCCTCCCTGAGTCCTGGGTATCCCTGTGATGAATTCCATCGAGATTTCATGCCACTTTCACTTGGGAACATCTAATGGCTCTAACGGACCTCCAGGAAAACGATGTTCAGCCTTTACTTGCTGGCACACAAGGCACTTTTCCACAAACTCTGCCACCGCCCGCTTTACCCCAGGCCACCAAAACTATCTCCTTAGGCCTTGGTACATCTTTGAGACCCCAGGATGTACCGCTAAAGCCAAGCCATGGAACTCATGGAGAACACCTTTACGCATCATCTTTGGAATGAAAATCCTTCCACAGAAAAGCATCTGATGCTAACCATCCTCTGACCATCCCTCATGAGCATTTCCCTGATAAACATGATCCCGCATCACTTCCACCATTGAGTCCCCCCACTAAGACTCTTCCACCTGCACCACTAAGGAGGGAACTACAATCATCTGAAACAGACAACCTCTTCCACCTTCCACCCTTACATCCAAATGCAAGGCCGCTAACTCTTCCATCGCTCTCCAAGCACCTGCAGATTCTTGAACTACTTCCTTCTGTGATTTCCTGCTTGGGGCATCAGCCACCACGTTTCCTTTTTCTGAGGTGTAGGAAATATCGAAATCATAATCCTGGAGGTAATCCATCCACCTTCGGTACCTTAAGTTTAGGTCCTTCTGGGAGAAGATATACTTCAAGCTTTTGTGGTCCGTGAAGACCACAAAGCACTCTCCGATGAGGTAATGCCGCCACAACTATAGTGAAAAAATGACCGCCGCAAGCTCCATATCATGGGTGGAATAATTAAAATCATGGGGACGTAACTGACTTGACCCATAGGAGATCACCCCTTGCCACTGCATCAACACACACCCAAGACCCTACCCTGAAGCATCACAAAATACCTCATATGCCGCCCCTTCTTCTGGAAACCTCAACACTGGGGCACTAACCAACTTCTCCTTCAGATTTCCGAAGGATGCCTCGCACTTCTCACTCCACACGAAAGTATGGTCCTTTTTGGTCAAGGCTTTCAAAGGTGCTGTAACTCAGGAGAAGTTGTGTACGAACCTCCGATAATAACCTGCCAGCCTGAGGAAACTACGGACCTCTGCCACGTTCTTGGGTGCTGGACAAGAAACAACCGCCTCAACCTTCGATGGGTCTACTGCTACTCCCTTCCGGACACTACGTGCCGAAGGAAGTGCACTTCTCATGTACAAAACTTGCACTTCGACAACTTCCCATAGAGCTGGTGTTGTCGAAGGACCTCCAAAATCGTCCTTAGGTGCTCAACGTGATCCTCCTCTGATCTTGAGTAGATCAGGATGTCGTCAATGAACACGACCATGAACCGATCCAAATACTCCTAGAAGACAGAGTTCATAAGCCCCATGAACACAACTGGAGTGTTCATAATGCCGAACGACATGACCACAAACTCAAAGTTCCCATATCTGCACCTGAAGGCCGTCTTCGGGATGTTTCCCTCCTTCACCCTAAACTGGTGATATCCATACTGTAGGTCGATCTTTGAGAACCATCCTTCCCCTTTCAACTAGTCAGAGAGATCGTCTATCCTTGGAAGAGGGTAGCGATTCTTGAACGTTACCTAATTCAGCCTCCTGTAGTCTATGAAAAACCTTAGACCACCATCTAACTTCTTCACAAACAACACAGGATCACCCCACAGTGACGCGCTCGGTCGAACAAAACCCTTCTTCATCAGATCATCAATCTGAATCCGCAACTCCCGTATCTCCGAAGGTTCCATATGGTAGGGAGCCATCGAAATCGAACGAGAACCAGGCTGCAAGTCTATCCCAAACTCGATATCACGTCAAGGGGGTAGAGTCTTCACCTCCTCAGGGAATACTTCAATAAACTCACTGACGATACCTAGTACCTCCACCATCTCAGCATCCACCGACTCTACTGATAGCTCGGCTAACATGGAGTGGAGGGATTCCTCTCTCCTGCTGCCCTTCTGGCCACTCCGCTCGCCGGTAAAAGTAACACGTCGGCCGCCCAAGTCTGGGAACACAACCCTTTCTTGGAAGAAGTCGATGATGGAACACATAGAGAACAACCAGTCGATGCCTAGGATGACATTGTATGGCTGTATCTGTAGCATTTGTATATCCATGACCGACTGATGTGGCCCTATCATCATTCTGCATCCTCTACAAACATATAACAAGTCGGTCTGACCTCCGACTGGTGTGCTCAGAACTAGGGGCACTGGAAGTCTCTCGACAACTAGACCCAGAGCACGGGCCAGACCGGGTGAAAGAAAGGAGTGCAAAGATCTGGTATCAAACAAGGCATAATCAAGGGTACTGAACAAACTGATCGTACCTTGAACGGCCTCCAGTCCTGCTAAAACTGCTGCCTCCGCGGCGTGCAACTGCCCGCACCTGGATCCTCTACCTCTTGGATGTCGGCCACCTCCCTGACCACGCCCTGGTCGAGGTCCCTGAGGAGCACCCTGAGGTCGGCCTACCCCTGCAACATCTGCCATTGGAGGAGCGGGAGCTCACTGACCCTGCTGCTGCTGCTAGAAAGGCCTCACTGAATACTGTTGCTGCTGAGGCGGGTGCTGAACCTGCCCACCACCGCTGTATTACACTCTATCCAAGAACTGATTCTGATAGTGCCCGTGGCTCCCATAGAAGAAGAATCTTGGACCTGGGGCTGAAGGGAAAGGGCGAGGGCTAGGGGATCGAAACTGGAACTGCTGAGGCCTACTCCCTATTAGTTGAAACCTAGAGAGTCCTGATGCTGGAGGCCTGCTGCTGAAGGAATTTACCTTCAATGATCCTAGCTGGATCCCCTCACACGACACACCTCCCAGCGTGTACATCCTCACCACCACTTCTAGCTTCTTTTGCACCTCTAAGTATGTCATCAAGGTGAAGGGGGTAACGACGTACTGGAGGGAACGTCAGAGCGCCTCCTCTAAATGTCTCGCCTAAGACTCCTCATCTGGAAAGAGGTCCAGAGCAAAGCAGAGGAGATCCTTGAACTTGATCCCCAGCTCCCTTACTGACATTCTCCTCTGCTGGAGGGAGAGTATCTCCTGCATCTTCTCAGCTTTCATCGTAGAAGAGAAGAATTATGCCCGAAACTCCTTCTTGAAATCATCCCATTCCACCTCAGCCTCTCTCCTCTCCCCTAGGTAGAGCGTCCACCACTAACGTGATGCTCCCCACATCTGGATCACGGCCAGAAGAACCCAGTACTACGTCGGATCCCAAATCAAGTTGAAAGCTATCACCATCTCCTCTAGCCAACTTTCCGTCTTCATGTCCGAGGTGCTGCCCTCATACTTCTCGAGGGTCTGCCGCTGGAATGAACGAAGCGTCTTCTGCCACTGATCATCCTCCTCCTCTCGATAAGCCCTCAGCTGATCGGCCATGTCAACCTCCTGGGCCTCGATCGACCGCACCACTCATGGTTATCTCCCAGGTGCCATAGCTACAAGGTAAAAAAGGAATTCCTAAGCCCAAATAGTGCAAAATATTGTTCTTACATTTTATTTGACTTATTTATTAATTTTGAATCCCCAAGACACCCACGAAACATGAGAACACAAGTCATTATGATGCATAAACCATTCATAGGGTCTCTACCCTGCAATCAGCATGGCCTCACTTGGTCGTTTGGTAGGTCCAGAGTCCTTGCATCGGATCACAGGGGGCCCTAAAATCCCGTGTCCTAGCTGGTCTTCCCTGGCCTAATTCAAGCAGCATGGTCACCCAACACTGTTTCTCTACCATCCCATGCAATCCTCACTGTTCCTAACTCCAGACTCTATCCTACCTCTCAACCTCCCCTTTGATACCATTTTTTCACGACCCACCTTCACCAAATAGAGGGAAGGGTCAACAGATTTCCAGGACCTTCTTTAAGTTGAAGGAGAGATAATGACCCCTGAAACCGACCTTCAATAGGTCCCGGGGTGGCGACCAACACCAAGGGTATGGAATCACACAATAAATGGAAGGCATTACCCTTTTATTTTAATAGGATCGAAAGATAAGATAGTGAATCCCACAACAACAAAACTTAAAGTGCAAGTATGGCTGAAAGTAAACCATTCCCATATGCATGTTCAAAGGTAAAAGATACAAGTCACAAAAATCCAAAGGTGAAAAAAATACCAAGAAAAGGAAAACAACAACAGCAACTGCCCCAAAGGTCCAAGCTAGTACGGCTCCGCACGATCCCTGAAGCCCTCCTCGAATCCTGAAAGCAGTTTTATATACGTAGGGTGATCATACAAGTACAATCAGTAGGGAAAACCAAAGACTCTCGTGAAAAAGTGAGGATACATTCTAATGCCCCGTGGAAAAAGAGATAACCAAACACCTAACAAGGTAAACTATCCACCCAAGCCTCACCAAGGCACATTCCCCAAATAACACAAGTCAAGTAAAGTATAGTAATAACACATTGAAGTTTGGGTACCCTGTGATACATTTCCACTAGTTATTAAAGACATGCTATGCATCGAACTAATCCCGCTATTCTCATCACAGTCCCACTGCCACACCCGCCCACACACACCTGGGCCACAACCACACATCCTGCCCGCAAACACCTGGGTGACAACCGCTATCCCGCCCGCAAACACCTGGGCCACAACAATCTCACGTAACCATGCCCGCAAACACCTAGGCCAGAACAACCACTTCCATGCCCGAAGACACCTGGGACAGAAAGCTACCATCATGCCCGAAGACACCTTGGCCTCATCTCGAAGATACTTGGGAAACAACCTACTCGTAAATGCCTGGTCCAACCAATGCAACCACCCCTCCCAAATATTCTTGGGATAATAATGGACCTCAGGCCATCATAGCCTGCCCGAAGTTACTTGGGCTATCCGGGAAAGGGAGCAGAAAGGAGCTAGTAACCGACCACTAATAGAAGTGTTGGGGAAAACATCCTTCCCCATGAAATGGGGGTGTTCGGCACTAAGTGATAAACTTGGGTGGGGTGCGAATAAGAAACATAAGAACTAAAAAATATAAGTATAAGTAACAAACACTCACCCCCGAGAACCAATTTCGATTTAAGATATTCTTACTTCCATGTTCAAGTAATCTCATTTAAATAAAGTTCTGCACTACTCAGCAACTAACAACATAAGCACAAGGGAAAAATTTACAACCAACAACAATTTAAGAATTCACACCCGGTTATATTGCAAAGTCACAACAACAAAGGGATAAGGGAGATCCCTCGAAGTACTGGAACCAAAGAAAACCCCAAGATACAGCCCCATGTTCCCAAAATCCAGGAGCCAATGGGTTTTCAAAAACATAGGATCCCACCCCAATTCGTGATATCACACAGCCTCAAATTCACACCTAGCGAAAGTATAACAACATGAGATCCCATCCACACCTGCATCGCCCCAGCAATCAGCCCGCAAAAGAAACAACCAAACCGCTACCACCAACTCAAGGTAGGCCCATGAAGGTATTTTCATATTTAAAGGATTTAACACAATCCATGGTTTCAATTCCACTGTACTTTAACCGGGGTTATCACAGAAAAGGGTTGATCCTGGTGCTTTCAATTTATTTAACCGAGTATACGTAATTAACCAATTCCATGTTACGGTAATTTAAACATACATGGGTACTGAGATTCATTAGTGTGAAAGGAAAGAACACCAACGACCATGATTTTCGGTGAGCATAGGCCCGTACAATTCACAACACATAAGAACATCAAAAGAGTATAGCAGAACATCGGTCACACTCCCCTTCATTCTTTAAAGGTTCGTTCATTATCTTCATTAAGTTAGGTTTCATCAATTTCCACAGAGACAAAAGCATGCCCACCCCACATGATACACAGAAGGAGAGATGAAGGATAAAATCCTTACCTAACGAATCAAGGATTGACGTTAAGTCCTCGCGTGAGTAGCAGGAACTCCACAGAACACGATCAAGGAAAACTTTGAGGGGTTACTACTCGTCGGGAGGAAGGGTACTCTGAGCGTAGAGTGATCGCGAAAAAGAAACTTAGGTAGAAGCCTTTAGGTTATAAAGGCTGAGATACATTATTTTTGGGATGGTTAAGATGTGGAAAGAAAAACTCGAAACCGCATAAGAAGCGGAATCATGGGTCAACCATGCATCTGAGATACCCCACAAGCTACTTAAAAGGTCCCTGCCTTTCAGGGTGTTTTAAACTGATGCACACCTCATGTTTTTTCATTTAATGGGGTTCCTCACCAATCATTTAATTGAAACAGGCATTTATGGTCTTTAAAACATGCTTAAAGGGGTTAAAACATGGTTTAAAAACCAATTTGCGTAAAAAGGAGGCGCTACTGGAAAACCCGTGGGGGGGAGGCGAGAGCTACCGGTAGCCGAGAGCTACCGGTTGGCAACAACTACTGGTAGCTGAGAGATACCGGTTGGCGAGAAATACTGGTTTCTGAGAGCCATCGGTTTCCTAGAGCTATCGGTAGCCGAGAGCCACCGGTATCCGACAGCCACAGGTAGCCGAGAGCTACCGGTTAGCCACACCTACCGGTTGCCGAGAGCTACCGGTTTCCTAGAGATACCGGTAGCCGAGATCCACCAGTAGCTGAGAGGTATCGGTAGCTGAGAGCTACCGGTATCCTAGAGCTACTGGTAGCTGAGAGCTACCGGTAGCCGAAGGCTACTGGTACCCCAAGGTCACCCGATAAGCTAGGTCTACCGGTAGGCCGAGGCTACCGGTAGGCCAAGGATACCTCTAGGAGTCACGAGAAGCTAGTATGGCCTTACATACCACCCAGAACACCTTAACATCAGATTTTTAAAAGTAATGGACCCCAAAAACCCGGGCTATTACACATGCGTTTGCGTTTGTTAAGCATTTAATGTTACTAATTCATCTCTAAAAATTAATGATAAATAATTATGATAAAAATAACTCTTTTTTATTTTGAAATGATATTTATAACCTAAAATATGATTTTTTCCATATATCAATGTTTTATAAATGTTAAAGGCAAGGAAAGTTCCTTTTTTGTCTTTTTCCTTATATAACTTATGAAATAAGGAAATTTTATTGAATAATATCCCAATAACTCATAAAATTAAAAAAATTAAAGTATATAATCAAAAAATGGTCATCAAATAGATTTTAAAAAAGTTTCTAGGTCATTTTTTCCCTTAAGATTAATGTTTAGGACCCTATTACGCTTAATTTTACGCTGTTCGCTGTAATTAATTTTAATCCATTTCACTAATATTTTTCGTAAAAAATTAATTTTATATAATTAGAATATAAATTTTATAATTATTAAATCAATGTATTTATATTTTTTCAAATCCAATTCATATAAGTGGAAAAATTAAATTTAAAGTAATCCAACAAATGTGGTGAGAACGCGGGTTTTTAAAGTAAAAATGTTCAAAAGTTTAATAAGTTTTTATATCTAAATTCAATATAAAAATGATTAAAATTACCTAAATTGAAACAATATATGTATAATTAATATATTGTGTCTTTAAATTCCAATTTAAAATATAATTTAAAATTAATAATTATTTAAATTAAAAGGCAGTTTTTTCACTAAAATGTAGTATTTTTCACTATTCATTAAAAAATAAAACTTGACATAAAAATAACAAAAAATCACCCTAAGACAATTATTACAATAAAAATTAAAAATTTAAGGTTATTTTTTCAAAATAAAGTTTATTAAAGTGTCAAAATTTAGTTTTAAAGTAGGTTTTCCATTAAAAGGCGGTAAAACCGGGCCTTAAGTATAACACAAGCTGTCGAAGTAATTCAACATTGTGCATAACACAAGATAAACATATTATTGAGTATAACAAAAGATTATATAAATTTTGTGTGTAGTGAAATATTGACTTGTAATTTCATATATTTCAGTAAAATCTTAGTGCTTTCATATAACAAAAGTTATAGTCAGTGTTGCGTGAAATGTAAAATATAAAAAATATTAAATTAATTGGGAAAAAATAATTCAACAAATATAAGGGCGTTACATATTAACACGTAAAATATAATAACACCACTATATTACATATACTAAGATGTTATTGTTTTTATGTTTTAATATTTATCCATCTTTATCTCTATCAAATGTTAAACAGAACCATCTCTCGTGTATACGGAGGACTACCACCTCACGAACTGATGTAATTATTTTTCGTCACCAAATCACATGGATATTCATAATGATAAAATCAATGAATATATATGATAATTATGACTATATTTTTATTTTTAAAATTTAATCTATTATCCAATTAATTTCCATTTCATCCATTAAAGAAACGATAACGTCGCTTGCATGTACGTACGACCTAACATCTCCACAAAGCAATGTAATTAATTTTCCATGCCCAAATTTCAAGAATGATTATAAAATTGTATATAATGAGTAAATATGATATTTATAACATTAATTTAATTCTATAAATTATGTAACTATATAAAATGAAAAAGAACTAAATATTCCATAACAAAACATGCATGAGAAAACAATGTTGTTAACACCTAAAATAGCGGTAATAATGAAATATTATTAATAAACAAGTGATAATATATTATAATAGGATCATATATGATATTATAAATGTAAATATGGTTATTTAATTGATTAATAACTAGTTTAAAACCATTATACATTAGTTTTAAGACCATCCAACTAAAGAAAATTTTGTAGTATGGTATTTTATCTCAATTTACACTCCATTGAGACATATTTGTTATTATGCGAATATTTAATTTTATGAGGTGTATATAAATAAAATTTTCTGAATTTAATGTTAATACTTATTTATTAATTATGGTTAATGTTTCAAATCAATTCTATTCTTTCAATGTTTTCAAATTTAAAAGTTAATAAAGAGGTAAGATTTGTTTTCAATTTCAATTTTTGGGAATGCTCTTTTTTTATTTGAAGGAAAATTAAAACATATTATATTTAAAATAAATATATTTTATTATCCTTTATATATTTAAGTAATTTCCATATTTTATTAAAATTATTCATCTCTTTTGTACTTGAGTCGGGAAAATAAATGTTTAAAATAAAAATAAATTTTATTTCTCTTTTAATTGGATATAGTTCACTTTCAATGTCTCTATTTTTTATTTTTTTTAAAAAAATCACTTTTATTTACTCAAATGATTTATTAAGGTCATTTTATTTAACAATTTAAATTTTAAAAAGCGTTTAAAGTAATATTTTTAATGTTTTTAAGGTATGTTTTGTACATTCTTTAAAGAAGGTCCGAAGGAATGTTTTTCTAACATATATGGTAATAAAAATAACTCCACCACTATAAAAATTTTATGATATTTAGATTATTATAAATTTTTTAAGAGGATTTATGAAGAAAAATATTTTATTAAATCTTATTTTATTATTTCACTTCTATTACTTTTATTCTTCTAAAGGATATGATTTTATTACCAATCCTATATTCCCAGTGAACCGATGGTCATCTCTTATCTCTTATTAATTTTATAGTCATTAAAATTCTCATGAAATGTTAAATTTATTATGATTATTGTACATTAAATTTACATTAAAAATATAATAATATTTTTATCATGTATATGATTATTTCTTAAAACATATGCCAATTTTACATATAGTGTTTTATTATTAAAGTTAATTGACTGATTGGGGGAAATCCAAATAAATCCATATTCTTTATTCAATACAGATATTTATTTTTAAGGAATATTGTTTATGAATCTAATTTATCATTAAATATATGAATAGTTCATTAGACATATATTGATGGGTGGTTATTAGTTATAGATATCCCCTTGATTCATTAAGAAGTCTCATGAAGAAAATCAGTTAGCCAAGTTAAATGAGTTTTTAATGTATACCCACCCATAGTTTTAAATTGTCTTATCCTAAGGTTTGTAAGATATTTATATCATGATATATGAGATCATGATTTCCAATATTATGAATTTAATTTATTTAGAATTTAGTTATTATTATCTTTGAGTTTTTTCCATTAAAATTATCCATAGATGCATTTTGTGATCATGTTTTTTATTAAATCGAATATATTTTTAGTTATTTACATTACCATATTGATTATGACTTATTGGATCAATATATATCCCCATATACATAACCATTAATTATAATTTTATCTCACCCATATTTTTTTTCGTTTCCTTAATATATGAAGATAAATTCTTTGAATGAGTTTCAAGGATGTTGATCAATTGATTTTGTTATGTTTTATATTATATTCCCAACATAAAATTGGTATCATGTATGTTTTTGGTTATTTTAGATTAATAAAATGATTGGTACTTTAGTATTAAAACCCTTGTATCCATGTCGTTATAATAAATAATACACTATCTTCTAGTTACTAGAGTCTGGGTTTTTATAATTGGTATAAAAAAAGTTTAGTTCAAACATTGGGAACTAGATTTAGTAAAACATAGGTTAAGGAACATAACCCAATGATAGTCTTTTATGATATGTAAAATTACAGTATAACATACTAAATTTTTATTAAGTTATCTATTATGATTTTTTATTAGTAGAACATCCTTGTATGGATACTTTAAGTGGATGTGGTTTTGGAATAGATTAATCAAAGGGTAATATATTCCAAAGAGTTTCTTTGATTATATCTAGCCATGATTCTATTATATGGTGAGTGTGTCATTACTACAAACTTATTTTTACACTCTTTGAGGATATTATTTGGCTGATTTAAATTTTATATACAAACCATAATGAAGGATTTAAAGATATTTTTATGATTTAAAGATACTTCCAAAAAACCAAGTTTATGATTATGAGATTAACAATGCATAAATTTTAAATTTATTCCAAGTGTTACTCCAGATTAAGAATAATATGTCATAACTTAAAATTCATTATTTTAGGAGATAATCTATTCCATTTTGTAAATGGAACCAAGAATAAATAAAGGGGTCATCACATGTTTTTAATGTATAAATTTTCCTATTGAGAAATTCAATACAACTGGTGTTAGTGCTAAGTAGATCATGGATATATTTGGGAATATGGATTTGGTTATGACTAATAAGCTTTAAAATATGGATCAAAATGATTTTCCATGTCATGATAAAATTGTATTGGATCATTTCACATGACATAATCCCCCATTATTTAGTGGAATTACTAATCCATTGGTAGCTGGGTAATGAATCAAGTCACTTGAAAAGATATTTATGGCCTTCAGATGCAATGAAAAAGAAAAATTTATAATATAAATATATTGTATCAAGTGTGATTTTGATTAATAGTGTTAATTTATCCATAATACTTGGGATCAAGATAAAAAATAACACATAGAATGGAGAGAATTTAATGTAACTTTCTTCAAAAAATATTTCCCTTGGGAGAAATGAAATTAAGTGAAAGTTACTCAACTTAAAGTAAAAGGAAGTAAAAAATGTTTCAGATTATGAGTCTACCTTTAAAATATTATCCTAGTATGTTATATATTAATAATATAATAGGTAATGTAATATTGACTATTTATTTGAAGGGCTTAATCCAAGCCTCTGAATAGAATTAGTTTCTCAATCATTTTAATTATACGATGAAATTGTTTTATGCATCATCAACATAGAGAATTATTTTATAGAGCCCATATAATAAATTGGAATCAAGAGAATAAGTTTTCATATGAAAACCATGAAAAAGGGAATGTATTAAAGAATAATAATAAGATTAAGTGGTTTCCATCATGTGAAAATTGTGGAAATAAATATCCTATAAAATGATTGATAGGCATGTGAGTTTGTTACAAATGTGGAGATAATTGTCATATGAAACATAAATGTAAGGGAAATAAATATTACACTATTATATAATGATTAAAATATAAATAAATGGGTCATTATTCAAACCAATAACCCAATAATTAATGTAATATACCATAGAAGAGGTAGAGGGGAGAAGTCTAATCTTGTGCGATTACTATAGTTGAGGTTGAATTTACCAAAGATTTAGTGGTAAGTAATTTAATTATATCCTCTAATTTAGTTAATTTTTTTATTCTGATTACTCACACTCTTTTATATCCTTATTTTTTTCAAATAAAATTTTATATCTCCCTATCACCTTAATAAGGGAGTTTTCAATCAAAAATCATAGCATAAATCTCACCACAACAAGGATATGTTAGAAAATTTACATTATAATAGATAAACATAATATATTTAAAGAATTTATTTTTATTCCTATTTTTGAGTATTATATAATCATTAGTATGGTCAAAATATAATGAAAAAAATTATTTCAAACTGATGGAAATTAATATTCATGATGAAGATGCGAAATTCCTTATCTTTAAATAAGATACTTTATCATTAGAGTCATGTCTATATCCAACCCTAATAGTGTTTTTAAATTTGATTTTTAGGGAATAATAGAAAAGAAAATTTTATTGATGAAAAAGGTAATCTTAAAATTCAGTATTTACCTATTATATAGGAATACGTTGACATATTTCTTTATGAATTACCTAGACATCCACAAGAGCATGAAGTCAAGTATTCTATTTTTTTAATACCTAATACAAGTACTATATCAAAGAATACATTTATAATTTAACCTATATAAATAGTGTAGTTGAAGAAGTTAATAGAGTATTTTATCAACCTCTACCTATTCCTATATAGAAATGGGATAACATTATTATGGACTTTTTTACAAGACTAGAAAGAATCTTAGAAAGAATGACACAATATGGGTTATTATTGACCACCATATAAAATACATACATATCCTTACAATATTATAATATTTACCTCTTAATCACCTTGAAAAGATATATATTAATGAATTTTTAAGACTTAATGGTGAACCATTTTACTTTTTTCTGATCACGATCTATGTTTTACATCAAAATTCTGGAAAGTGTCTTCAAAAGGATCTTGATACTAAGCTTAATTTTAGAACCACCTACCATCCTCAAATTGATGGATAGTTCTAAAGGAATATTTAAACATTATAAGACATGTTGAGGTCATTATAACTTTACATTCATGGTATGTGGGATCAATATTAACCTTTTATAGAGCTTTCCTATGACAATATTTTCTGTTGAAGTATTCAAATGGCACCATATAAACCATTATATGAAAATATATGTCATACTCCAACTTGTTGGGATGAAGTTGGTGAAAGGAAACCTATAGATCTAGAAGTTGTTGAGGAGACATGAAAAAGTTATAGACTATTTAGAATAACATTAAAGTAGATCAAAGTAGGAAAAATAGTTATGCTTGTAACTAGAGGAATGATTTGGAATTTCAAGTGGAAGATTATGTTTTCTTGAAATTATATCCATGTAAGGGTTTTATAAGGTTCAATAATAAAGTTAAATTGAGCCCTAGGAACATTAGAACTTGTGAAATTCCATAAATGATTAAATATGTTGATTAATAATTAGATATACCACTAAGCCTCACTAAATTATCTAACGTGTTCCATATATAATTTTTATGGAAGTACATGATAAAACCAATGCATGTGCTCACCTCTAAAGAAATAGAATTGGATCCCGATATATCTTACTATGAAGAGACTATTTGGATTATTAACACTAAATAGAAATTATCAGGGAATCAAACGACTCGAATGGTAAAGGTACATTAGGGAAATAAAAAATGGAAGAAAAAATGTGGGAACTATAGGATGTTATGAAGAAGGACCACATCATTTTTCAATAAAGTGATATCTATGAAAATTTTAAGGATGAAATTATTATAGTAGGGAAAGATGTAACAACTGAGCCTCAATCATAGTAAGTGGAAATTATATTTTAATAAAAATATAATAAAATTCACATTTTAAAATTTCATGGAACAAAAATTTAAATTTGAAATGATGAATATCGATTTTGAATTTACATGGTCAAAATAAACCTAGAATGAATTTTTGAAATATTCCTTTAGAAATAAGTTTTTTTATATAATAAAAAATATAGTATTTAACTATTCCTAATTTTATTTATAATAATATTTTATAATTTATATAATTAATAAATTATTTAATATCAATTTTATAGATATAAAGATATGATCATTTGGAGATAAAAAATATATTTTTCAAAAAATGTTTAAAAAAAGGCATAATGTCGTTTGATTTTAAATATTTAAAATAATATTTAATGATGAATGATTTAAATGTAATTTATATAATATATATTTTACTATATTAATTTAAATCCATATAATAATTATTACCTTTTATATAGTTAATGCAATATTATCTTATGCTTTCCAATTTAATTTCTTGGGAAACCATTTTTCGACACATTTTAAGATTTTATTTTTAAATTAAATCATTCCACTTATGTGATTTAAATTGATAAAATGTGTAACACCCTAGGTAAATAAAGAGTATGAAATTTTCACATTTATCCATATTTGTGAATAAAATATTAATATAACTTTAAAGGGGACGCTATGCTCGATGGCGTACCCAACACACAACAACAAGTTTCTTGGGAATCTTAGGTTGCACTCTAATAATAAAATAATATTATTTTAAATGGTCGTTAACACCTAGTTGTTGTGATGGAGGGAATGAATATAACTAACTAAAAAATGATTATATATTTTTGTCAAATATTTTTACTTTTTACAATAAATGTTAGAGGATTAAAAATGCGAATGAATCCAATTTTAAGCGTAAACATTCTAATATTCTTTAAAAGGTCGATTAACCGCCTTTTGATGGCGAACCTCTTTTAAATACACTTTTTGATAATTTTATGTGTTATATTTGACAAAATAAAATTCTTCTTTAGAATCGGGACATCAAAATTTACTTTGTGTAAATTTTTGGTATTTTTCCGATAAAGTACTTTTTTTAATGAATAGTGAAAAATGTTGTATTTTAATTCAAAACCTCTTTTTAATCTAATTAATTTATATGATTAGATTATATTTTAAATTTGTTTTAAAGTGAAATTAGAATATATTTTTACCATTAAATCCAATGGTGGTTATTGGAATTAATTTCACTTTGAAATTGGACTTAAACTAGTGTCAATCTTTTAATAGATATTGCTTCTTAAAAACACGCTATTTGTTTTGACAACAGGAATTAATTATTAAATTAATTAATGCAACTTATATGTTTTGAATTTTGTAAAATAGATATCATTTTTGAATTCGGAATATCAAATATAGCTTAGGGTGAAGTTTTGGTATTTTTCTGAAAAACTTCAATTTTTGATGAATAGTGAAACCACTAAGTGGTACTTAAAAAACTGATTTTTCATTTAAATGAAATTTTACCACCTCTGTGTAGTGAATTTAAAAAATCCGACATACATGGTTGTCATTAAGAAGTAAAATGTGGTTCAATGTGATTAAAATAACTTTTTGGTGAATAGTAACTTATTAAGTTTTTAATCACAATTAGAGGTAATTAGTGTAGTTTAAGGTAAGAACAATGTTTTAATAAAATGAAATGAACTAGAAACATGTCCTACCATCATTGGATGAGTCATGGACGACCAAGAAAATCCATGGGTCAACTTGGGGACCCCATGGAGCCACTTTGGTTGGAAAATGACATAAATAACTTTTTATTTAATGTGAAAATTAAAATGACACAAACATGAGTTGTTTAACTAAAATAATTTTTACATGGGGTTATACATGTCAGATGTTTGACTATAAATAGTAATTTGAAATATAAAAAGATTTAATACTTTATAGTATTTGTTTTATAAATTTTAGACATTAAATAAATTAAATTATTTATGACATCATGATGATGCAGCGATGACCTCATTATTTAACGATTTAAATAAAATGGAAAGATAATGTAAAATCTAAGACCTAAACATGTCCAAAACCTATTGGATGGGTGTATTTAGAACCCTTAGCATCTTATACTTGAAACACATCAATTTGGGACCATTAAAATCCGAAAATCATTCTAAAATAAAGTAACATTTCTTTACTTTCCCAGAGTGCCCCTCCCCCCCTCTTATAAAATGCCCCCACCTCTACCTCCTTACCCACACTTCCAAAGCCTTTTTCTCGGACAACCCCTGCCCATTTTGTCTCTACAAATCCCTCTCTTACTCCTTGAAGCCTCACTTTGGGTAGAAGTCTTCCCAAGGAAGACTTTGAGCTCAAACCAAAGGGAGTTACCCTATTTTAAGGTAGTATCTTCACTTGAGTCCTTTTGTTTTATTTTGCTTCTCCACCCCCTAATCTCTTTTTATTCCTTTATTTTGTAACAACAACAGTATCTTCAATATACTAGGATGTTTTTATATTAAGGATTCGAGCTACACTTACACACACCTTTGTCTAATGGTTAAAGAACATACTCTTTCTGTGGATGACGAATTACTGCCTCACGAAAAGATGATTGTTCAATCTTCTCTTAAAACCTTTCATGGTGGCCATTATGATGTCACTACATTTATATATGATATATAATATGTTTATTCTTTCCTTAAGCTTCTGTATTTTTCATTTATGGCATACCTTTATGGCTTCCATTATGGGTATACACGATATCTTCATTTTAGGAAGTGCGGACTACCGCCCCCTCAAAGTGATTTGATTCGTTAATACCATATGTGGTACATATAAAGGATATATTTAATGATATTATATATGATACCATACTGGAATTAGAATAATATTATGTATAATTATGTTTTAATTCCATTAAATATGAAATAGAAATGGAATTAGCGTTCATGCGTACGTACGGCTTACCGTCTCCATGAACGGTGCATTTCATTTCTTAACTCTAAATGTTATGTAATATTATAAATGCATGAATATACTGGATATATATGATATATATGATATCTACATAATGAATACAATTCTGGATATAATGGATATTTTACCACATGAACAACTCGTAATTATAAAGAGTTTATTTTTTTTTGACTCAAGTACCAATAATCTTTAAAACAACCATTATTAACTTAAATAATAACATAGTGTTCATGACATGGTAATAAGTGATATAAAAGGAATAATGAACTTTAAAAAGGTTCTTAAGGAAGTATAAATTAACTCAAGTTTATTATTCAGGAGATTAAATAATGATTGAGTCAAGTCGGACCCGAGGTAAGAGATCCTACTCCTCTCTTTCTTTTTAAGTACACTCTTTTATGTCATTCCTTTTAAGCTCATATTTCTTATGATTGGGATGTTCTTTTATATTAATCCTACTATACTTATTATTTTCATATGATGATAGACCCTATTTTCTCTCATCAATCCATTTTGGAAGTTTTGAGTGGCGCCGTTAGGCTGCCGAATTTTCGTAAGAGATCTAACCTATCTCTTTCTTTTTATGTACTCTCCTTTATGTTACTTATTTTAAGCTCCTATTTTTTATGATGGGGGATGTTATTTTATATTCCTCTTTCTGTAATTTTTTTTTAATATGATGAGAGACCCTATTTGATCTCATCAATCCATTTTTGGAAGTTTTAAGTGGCACCGTTAGGCTGCCAAGTTTTCGTAAGGGATTTTTCATCTCACTTTTATTCCCTTGGGATTTATGCTACATTTGCCACAATTTCCTTTGATTTGTGTATGTACTGCCCATTATTTTACTCATTGTGTAATATAATTTCATTTATGAGTATTTACATCAATGTTGTATTGTCTTTCTTTCATGGGGTGTATGTTTCGAAAGTTACCCAAGTCGGTAAGGGAAACTTTCACCCTCCTCTTTTTAAAATACTTCTTTTGTTATGTCTTTTAATTAACATACTATTATGTTGGGATATGTTCTTATACATCCTTATTGATTTAAATTTATGTCCAAGTGATGAGATACCCTTTTTATCTCTCATCAACTCTTTTTCTGAATTTTGAAGTGCCGCCGTTAGGCTGTCAAATTTTTGCAGGGTAACTTCTTAACCCAATTTTGATTCTTTGGGATAAACGTTTACTCCTTGAATATGTCATTATATGAATATGTGTGAATGTCATATGATTGTTTTACACTTAATATCCACTTATATTTGGTGTATTCGTTTGTCACACATAATTATGTAATTGATTTATCCTTAATCCAAGGATACCATCTTTGTATGGGACTTCGTCTCAATCTCCATTCATTGAGGCATATTTTTGTTTTATACACAACCTTCTTTTATACGGTGTATAAACCCCTTTTAATTTTACGTTTATCCAAAAGAAATCTTCTTTATATGAATCATTTTACTAAACGACAAAAGGTAATGTTTTTTTCGTACGTATGCGGTGACAATGACTTCTCCGCCGCCATGACCGTTATTTGAGTTTCAGATTCCTCTACAAGCCATAAATTTTTTTAATGAAAAATAAATACCATGTTTTACTTTTCTTTTATTTTGGTATTGAAAATGGTTTTCATAATGTTTTTATATCAGTGTGTTCTATTTATATCTTGTGATTGAAAATGGAAATGTTATGTTTCCTTTATGCATGTTTTATGTGATACGATTATGTTATGGTTTTGGGAATTATTATTAATACGGGTGGTTCCGTGAAAAACTAACTGCGGGTGAGCCCGATATAGCTCTCCAATGCATTGGGTAACATGAAGGAGTGAAACGTTAAGGTTTCTTCGAAGAGATTTAGGGAATATACTGTGGTGGGTATTCCAAACATAACCAAGAGGGTTACTCCCTACGTAAGAATGTTATGAATGCCTCAAGTTACCTTTATGTCTTATGATTTCTATGATTTATTCATGTTTTGATGAGGTATGTTAAAGTGATTATGTTTTATGGGTGAAGTATGATTTCATTCTTATGTATATATGAACTCATGTTTCTTTTCCATATTTTTATAACCCTTACTGAGCTTTTTATGCTCATCCCAAGTTGTTTTGAAATGTTTTTCACTGGTCAAGGGTAAGGTACATGATATGATGATAGTGTCAAGGAATTGTCAATAAAGAATCAATGTTTTACTTTTAAATATGTTTCCGTTGATGGGAAAAAATGAATACTATCTTTTATGTAACCACTGGGTTTAAATGTGTAATGTAATGAAAGTTTTATGATCTAATTCTCTAAAAATCTAAACCTGAAAAGATCCTCAATGTGAAATCTTGTAATAACTCAAGATTAATTAAGGTTTAAGGCTCGGGCCTTATAGTTGGTATCAGAGGTCGGTTTAGACAACTTTAGGGATTAGGAGTTTTTGTTAGACACATGATTAGTCCCTATATCTATTATTTCAGTTAAATCCTTGTTTTATAACTTTTTTTCAGGACAAGTGAAGTCAGTTAAGAATGGGAGGAGAAGGATCTCAAATGACATTCCTATCTCTTCCTGATGACATGATTGCAATAATTATTGCAAAGTCATGTTCGAATGATTGTGAAACTTTTTCTAGCATACAACTCACTTGAAAGCAGTTGATTGAGATATCAAACACCTCCTCTATACCTCGTTATCATCGTGGATCGTGGGTTGTTTTTAGACAAATAATATTTTCACAATATTCTCATATTTTCAAGAAAGGTAAATATTATCAAGGTATTTTCAAATATTTTACCTTATCACAAGAATTTGAAGCATATTATGATTTTAAAAATGGTGCTGAGGAAGGATACCCTTGCACAACCTATTTATATTTGCTTTTAAAATATAGTCTCTCAGCACATACTTATGGTATTTTAAAAGGACCAATAATAGAAATTTTAAACTCAAATTCTGTCCGACTATTTTATAGAAATCATGTTTTATCAGATGTATTGGAATTATATGTCATACATGATTATTTTCCAAAACTATTTTTCTGTGAACACCCATATGACCCATGTTGTACAAGGTGTATTTGGATGGAGGAAGCAAATGATTTTGAAGGATCTCTAAATCATTGTTGTAATGCATGGGATGTCTACCTATGTGAACAAGATGATGATGAAACCGAGTGGACGCCATGATCAAGGTATACTGTTATTCATTTTGGGAATCTTTTTATTTGATCTTATGGTGGTGAAATAAGACTTCAAGAATTAAGATGTTGAGATCGTAACAAATTTGGATGAAAATGAGAGGTATAAGGAAACTATTGATATTAAAACATGTTAGGGTTATTTTTGGAGTTTTATAAAAAGGACAACAGGTAGACCATGTGACAACCCGTCGCGTCGGACAAAGCTGCGGGAATCAAACCCACAACCAAAGTGCAACTGGTATTTATCACCTACCACTGGACTACGTGAAGTACCTGGTTAGTATGACTTATTCTTTTTAGTTAGGTGACTTTATGAATTAAGAGTAAGTTGATTTTGGGTTATTTATGAAAATGATTAACCTATCATGGAGGATATGTCATTAGGTTAATTACTTTTCAATACGAGACATTAAGAGAAACTGATGTTATTTAGAGATAAATGTTACGATTTAACTTGGAAGACTATGTGAATAAATCCTTCAAATATTTGGGTTTCAATCCTAGTTTGGTTTACTTTGAATAATTTTATGGAAAAATTGTTTATCGAATGGTCCTCGTTGAACTTTGGGTTTTTTTGGACAAATTTTGGAGATTAAGAATAGATTTTCTTTTTATAAAGGGTTATCCTTTTCTGAATTATCTGATCTTGTACTAACCTTTTTGGTTTTGTTTTTGGTTAAAGTCTAAAGACATGGGAAGTATATAGTTATCTTTTGTGGATTAGGTGATTCTCTAGAAGTTGATTACAGTACTCTTAATGTGAACAAGTCTTCCTAAATACTCGTCTTTTGGAGAAAATATGAGTTTGTGTAAGGAATCTAATAAAAGTTGAAAGTCAACATGATAAGTGATTATGTTTCCTTATGAATAAATTCATCAATAAAAAGTAACTTAAAACAAAAATGTTGTCTATTAACTTTTCCTACTGGGGAATCGAATACCGTTTAACCCATCACAAGTTTGTGACTTTCTTGTGGTTAACTTTCTCCTAAACATGTTTACTATCACTCTCCATCAGAACATGACCCTTTGTTTTTTCCTCCATGTCCATATTTTCATACTTGGAATCCTAGTATGGGTTAACTCAGGTGACCTCTGTACTTCTCTTTATTTATTTTAAAGTGATTGTTTTAATGACTCTTGTTCCAATGTGGGACTTTCAAGGATGTTTCCAAGCCCAATTTTAAAATTGCGAGGACGCAATTCCCAAAAGGGGGGAAGGATGTAACACCCCAGGTAAATAAAGAGTATGAAATTTTCACATTTATCCATATTTGTGAATAAAATATTAATATAACTTTAAAGGGGATGCTATGCTTGATGGAGTACCCAACACGCAACAACAGGTTTCTTGGGAATCATACGTTGCACTCTAATAATAAAATAATATTATTTTAAATGGTAGTTAACACCTAGCTGTTGTGATGGCGGGAATGAATATAACTAAATACAAAATGATTATATATGTTTTTCAAATATTTTTACTTTTTACAATAAATGTTAGAGGATTAAAAATGCGAATGAATCCAATTTTAAGCGTAAACATTCTAATATTCTTTAAAAGGTCGATTAACCGCCTTTTGATGACGAACCTCTTTTAAATCCACTTTTTGATAATTTTATGTGTTATATTTGACAAAATAAAATTCTTCTTTATAATCAGGACATCAAAATTTACTTTGTGTAAATTTTTGGTATTTTTCTGAAAAAGTACTTTTTTTTAATGAATAGTGAAAAATGTTGTATTTTAATTCAAAACCTCTTTTTAATCTAATTTATTTATATGATTAGATTATCTTTTAAATTGGTTTTAAAGTGAAATTAGAATATATTTTTACCATTAAATCCAATGTTGGTCATTGGAATTAATTTCACTTTGAAATTGGACTTAAACCAGTGTCAATCTTTTAATAGATATTGTCTCTTAAAAACACGCTATTTGTTTTGACAACAGGAATTAATTATTAAATTAATTAATGCAACTTATATGTTTTGAATTTTGTAAAATAGACATTATTTTTGAATTCAGAATATCAAATATAGATTAGGCTTAAGTTTTGGTATTTTTCTGAAAAACTTCATTTTTTGATGAATAGTGAAACCACTAAGCGGTACTTAAAAAACTGATTTTTCGTTTAAATGAAATTTTACCACCTTTGTGTTTTGAATTTCAAAAATCCGACATACATGGTTGTCATTAAGAAGTAAAATGTGGTTCAATAGGATTAAAATAATTTTTTGGTGAATAGTAACTTATTAAGTTTTTAATTGCGATTAGAGGTAATTAGTGTAGTTTAAGGAAAGAATAATGTTTCAATAAAATGAAATGACCTAGACACATATCCTACCATCATTGGATGAGTCATGGCCGACCAAGAAAATCCATGGGTCAACTTGGGGACCCCATGGAGACACTTTGGTTGGAAAATGACATAAATAACTTTTTATTTAATGTTAAAATTAAAATGACACAAACATGAGTTGTTTAACTAAAACAATTTTTTCATGGGGTTATACAAGTCAAATTTTTGACTATAAATAGTAATTGGAAATATAAACATATTTCCTACATCATAGTAGTTTTTTATAATTTTTAGACATTAAATAAATTAAATTATTTATGACATCATGATGATGCAGCATTGACCTCATTATTTTACGATTTAAATAAAATGGAAAGATATTGTAAAATCTAAGACTTAAATATGTCCAAAACCTATTTTATGGGTGTATTTAGAACCATTATCACCTTATCTTTGAAACACATCAATGTGGGACCATTAAAATCTGAAACTCATTCTAAAATAAAGTAACATTTCTTTACTTTCCAAGAGTGCCCCTCCCCTCCTCTTATAAAAGGACCTCGCCTCTACCTCCTTACCCACAATTATAAAGCCTTTGGATCAGCCAAACCCTACCCATTTTGTCTCTCCACATCCCTCTCTTACTCCTTGAAGCCTCACTTTGGGCAGAAGTCTTCCCAAGGAAGTCTTTGAGCTCAAACCAATGGGAGTTACCCGATTTTAAGGTAATATCTTCACTTGAGTCCTTTTGTTTTATTTTGTTTCTCCACCCCCCTAAACTCTTTTTATTCCTTTATTTTGTAACAAAAACAGTATATTCAATATACTAGGATGTTGTTATATAAATTATTCGAGCTACACTTACACACACCTTCATCTAATGGTTAAAGAATATACTGTTTCTGTGGATGGTGAATTACTGCCTCACGAAACGATGATTGTTCAATATTCTTTTAACACATTTCTTGGTGGACATTATGATGTCACTACATTTATATATGATATATAATATGTTTATGTTTTCTTTAATCTTATGTATTTTTCATTTATGGCATACCTTTATGGCTTCCATTACGGGTATACGCGATATCTTCATTTTAGGAAGTGCGGACTACCGCCCCCTCAAAGTGATTTGATTCGTTAATACCATATGTGGTACTTATAAAGGATATATTTAATGATATTATATATTATAACATACTATAATTAAAATACTATTATGAATCATTATGTTTTAATTCCATTAAATATGAAATAGAAATGGAAGTAGCATTCATGCGTACGTACGGCTTACCGTCTCCATGAACGGTGCATTTCATTTCTTTACTCTAAATGTTATGTAATATTATAAATGCATGAATATACTGGATATATATTATATATATGATATCTACGTAATGAATACAATTCTGTATATAATGTAACTTTTACCACATGAACAACTTGTAATTATAAAGAGTTTATTTTTTTTGACTCAAGTACCAATGATCGTTAAAACAACCATTATTAACTTAAATAATAACATAGTGTTCATGACATGGTAATAAGTGATATAAAAGGAATAATGAACTTGAAAAAGGTTCTTAAGGAAGTAGAAATTAACTCAAGTTTATTATTCAGGAGATTAAAGAACGATCGAGTCAAGTCGGACCCGAGGTAAGGGATCCTACTCCTCTCTTTCTTTTTAAGTAAACTCTTTTATGTCATTCCTTTTTAGCTCATATTTCTTATGATTGGGATGTTATTTTATATTAATAATACTGTAATTATTATGTTCATATGATGAGAGACCCTATTTTCTCTCATCAATACATTTTGGAAGTTTTGAGTGGCGCCGTTAGGCTGCCGAATTTTCGTAAGAGATCTAACCTCTCTCTTTCTTTTTAAGTACCCTCCTTTATGTTACTTCTTTTAAGCTCCTCTTTGTTATGATGGGGGATGTTCTTTTATATTCCTCTTTCTGTAAATTTTATTTTAAAATGATGAGAGACCCTATTTTATCTCATAAATCCATTTTTGGAAGTTTTAAGTGGCGCCATTAGGCTGCCGAGTTTTTGTAAGGTATTTTGCATCTCACTTTTATTCCCGTGGGATTTATGCTACATTTGCCACAATTTACTTTGAGTGGTGTATTTAATGAACATTATTTTACTCATTGTGTAATATAATTTCATTTATGAGTATTTACATCAATGTTGTATTGTCTTTATTTCACGGGGTGTATGTTTCGAAAGTTACCCAAGTTGGTAAGGGAACCTTTCACCCTCCTCTTTTTAAAAGACTTATTTTGTTATGCCTTTTAATTAACATAATATTTTGTTGGGTTATGTTCTTATATATCCTTATTGATGTAAATTTTATGTCCAAGTGATGAGATACCCTTTTTATCTCTCATTAACTCTTTTTCTGAATTTTGAAGTGACGCCGTTAGGCTGTCAAATTTTTGCAAGGGAACTTCTTAACCCAATTTTGATTCTTTTGGATAAACTTTTACTCCTTGAATATGTCATTATATGAATATGTGTGAATGTCCTCTGATTTTTTTACACTTAATATCCACTAATATTTGGTGTATTCGTTTGTCACACATAATTATGTAATTGATTTATCCTTAATCCAAGGATACCGTCTTTGTATGGGACTTCATCTCAATCTCCATTCATTGAGGCGTATTTTTGTTTTATACACAACCTTCTTTTATATGGTGTATAAACCCCTTTTAATTTTATGTTTATCCAAAAGGAATCTTCTTTATACGAATCATTTTACTAAATGAAAAAAGGGAATGTTTTTTGTCATACATATGCGGCGACAATGACTTCTCTGCCGCCGCGACCGTTATTTGAGTTTCGGCTTCCTCTACAAGCCATACCTTTTTTTAAATAAAAATAAATACCATGTTTTACTTTTATTTTATTTTGGTATTGAAAATGGTTTTCATAATGTTTTTATATCAATGTGTTGTATTGATATCTTGTGATTGAAAAGTGGAAATGTTATGTTTCCTTTATGCATGTTTTATGTGATACAATTATGTTATGGTTCTTGGGCATTATTATGAAGACGGGTGGTTCCGTGAAAAACTAAGGGCAGGTGAGCCTGATATAGTTCTCCAATGCATTGGGTAATATGAAGGAGTGAAACGTTAAGGTTTCTCCGAAGAGATTTAGGGAATATACTGTGGTGGGTATTCCAAACGTAACCAAGAGGGTTACTCCCTACATAAGAATGTTATGAATGCCTCAAGTTACCTTTATGTCTTATGATTTCTATGATTTATTCATGTTTTGATGAGGTATGTTAAAGTTATTTTGTTTTATGGGTGAAGTATGATTTCATTCATATGTATATATGAACTCATGTTTCTTGTCCATATTTTTATAACCCTTACTGAGCTTTTTATGCTCATCCCATGTTTTTTTGAAATGTTTTTCACAGGTCAAGGGAAAGGTACATGATATGATTATAGTGTCAAGGAAGTGTCAAGAAAGAATCCATGTTATATTTTTAAATATGTTTTCGTTGATGGGAAAAAATGAATACTATCTTTTATGTAACCACTTTTTTTAAATGTTGAATGTAATGCAAGTTTTATGATCTAATTCTCTAAAACTCTAAACCTAAAAAGATCCTCAATGTGTAATCTTGTAATAACTCAAGATTAAGTAAGGTTTAAGGCTGGGGACTTATAAAATTTATTAAATATTTATAATATTAATAATTAATATAATTTAATAATTTCATCTTATTTTTTGGTCATAATGAATAGTAAACATAGTAAAAATTTATTAGCACAGTTAAGGTTAAAACAGGTTAACTAGAAGTTAATCTAAAATGATAAGGGTAAAAATGAACTAAAAACTTTTTGAAACCAAATTGGATGGTGTTATTTTGAAATAATACCTTTACACTTAAATTTGATTTATATTTGAGTAATCTTTCTATTAATGTGAATTGTCATTATTGAAAAACATTGAAAAATTACAAGTGTGCCACTCACTTCAATTATAAAAGGGCACCTCCTCCCCATAATTTTCACAAAAATAAAGCCATTTAGATCAAACAAAATCTAAAAATATATATCCCAAACACCCTTATACACTTTATATAGGTCTATGTCTTCCGAAAATACCAACCTTATGGTCCTTAAATTTAGTTCCAAAGGAAGCTCTTCTAAGAGAATTCAATCGTCTTCAATAATCTCTTTCTTTTTTGATTATTATTTTTACACATTCAATTATGTAATGAAAATTGAAATATAATAACAATAGTATATTAAATATAATTATATATTATTATGTTGATGGAATAATATTTATCCATCCCCTTCTCCGTCAAATTAGAAACAAAACCATCACCCATGTGTAGGGCGGACTATCACATCGTGAATCGATGTAATTTGTTTTCTATCACCAAATCACATGGATATTAATAATTATGGGACCAATGAATACGTATGATAATTATAAAATAATATTGATTCTATATTTTTAATATATCAACCACTTCCTTATGCTTTCTCCCATTATGAAAATTATATCGTCGCTCATGCATATGCATGATCTATCATCTTCACAAAGTGGTGAGATAAATATTCCATGTAAAACATTAAATAATTATTCTAATTTTTTTTATAATGTGTAAATATGATATTTATATAATTAATGTAATTCTTGATATTATGTTATAATATCATATTCATAATAACCAGAACTTCCACAACAAAACATGCATGATAAAATTAAGTAGTTAACACTCTAAATAGTGATAATAATGAAATATTATTAATGAACGAGTGATATAATATTGTAAGAGGATAATATATGATATTATAAATAATAAAAATATTCTAGAATAAATTAAAAACATGGTTAAAACCATTATACATTATGTTAAATGAGTTAATTCATTTCTTCTAAATTTACACTCCATTGAGATATATTTATTATTATGGACCTATTAACTTTTATGTGATATATATAAAACCCATTTTATGTATTTAAAATGAATAAATATTTTTTCATGATTATTAATATTTCATTTAAAGTTTATTATTTCAAGGGGGTTAATTTTAAAAGGCATCAAAGTGGTAATAATTTGTTTTTCAATCCTAATTTTTTTGGATTACTCTTATTTTCTTTGAAGTAAATTTATAACCTATACTTCTTAAAATAAATATATTTTCTTATAATTTCAATATTTAAGGAGTTTCTATATTTTATTCTAATTTTTATTCTCTTTGGTACTTGAATCAATCAAATAAATGTTTAAAAGAAAATTTTATTTTATTTCTATTTTAATCATATATATTTTTCTTCCTCACCCATATTTTTTATTTTTTTTTCAAAAGCCCTTTTATTTAATAAAATAATTTATTAAAAAAATTTTAAGTTATAATTGAAAATTTTTAAATGGTTTGAAAGTATTTTTCTAATGTTTTACAAAATGTGCATTTTTGACTTTCTTTACAAAAAGTCAAAAAGACATTTTTTTACATATTTGGTGATAATAGACTTCACCACTACCATAACCATTTTATAATATTTATCATATTCTTCCAATTTTCAATGGTTTTAATAAAAAAATATCTTTTTGAAATCTTATTTTAATAATTCACTTCCATTCCCTTTATTCTTTCAAAAGGAATGATTTTATTACAAAACCTATATTCATAATGAATCGATGGTAATCCCTTATCTCTTATTAATTATTTGGTCCTTAAATATACCTCAAAACATTGACTATAACAACTATTTTTTCCATGTAAACTCTTTAAATATATCTAGCAACCTTTTTGAGACCAAGAACTGTGAGACACATTATTCCAAGTTTCAGTGATCCCAAAATTGATGCTTGAAATATATTAAATATATTAATTGAACACCTAGTCATTTTTCCTAAAAAAGTGGAATTAATTCCAAAATGGAAATTGGATCAGAAATATAAGGCATCCATTGTGTTTATAGTGCAGGTTTTACCCTAGGCATGATATAACCTAGGAATCTTTTTGATGTTTTGGTTAATCATAGTCATGAAAAAATTACTTAATAAATAAAATAATTTATTTAATTTATTTAATTTTATTTTCTATAACCTATTGGGGTTTATAAATACGTGTGTGTAGACAAATACCGTGGGATATCTACATAAACCTGAATATTTTAGAGAGATAGATGGTATTGGAGGATCTTTCTCTAACCAACAATAATCTAATCATGGATTATCGATCGGTGTGAAACAAAATTCAAGGATCTCACCAATAAAATCAAAAAATATTTGTTCTTTACCAGTGATTTATTCAAATTCAAGTAGTATATTATTTTATGTTTTTTTATCCCCATTTAATTTTCTTATTATGAATGTGAAACAAATGAACCAATGAATTGATTCATGGGTTGAGCGTATTGAGGGTATAGATTATTTATTTTACAGGATGGGGTATTTCTATTCCTTTTAATTTTATTTATTCATTCACCATTCTAATGAAAACAAATCAAAGTCTAAATGAACATTAACAGTGGTCCATTACTCATGTTTTTGTTTTTTATATTTATTCTCTTATTCATCACACATCCATCCCAATTAATTCCTTTAGCCCACAGTTCGATGAATACCTAATATTAAATTATTTAAAAACTATTATTCGGTGCAATGAATCAATACCATGGGTATAAATGTGTTTGAGGATTTGATTGTGGGGTATGATTATTATGTATGATCAGTCGATTCAAATTCAGAGATACCTATTGCAGATTGTTGGTGTGTGGAAGTGGCATATTTTGACGATAGAGACTCCCAATCTAGTTAGGTGAATAGATTACAATAAATAGGTGATAGAAATGTTTGATCAGGATAAATCCACCATCTTTCACAAGTTAGGTGGTATTAATCCTGGGAAAAAGTAGAAGAAGAGGAAACCAATAGAATATTTTAAGGTTTTAGGAAATTCTGTTATATACAATGTGTGAATTAGGAATACACAAAACTTGGTTCTATGACTGTGGTTCTAGGGTTTCTATAGTGGTGATAAGTATTAAATGGAATGTGACACATTTCATATGGAATATAAATTACCTTGGAAACTTAGCTTGTACTATGGGATTTCATAGTCATGAACATGACTGAGCACACATACAAAATAGGATTACAAGGGCAGAGTTATGTACTTGAACATGGCCAAGTACAAAATAATAGAAATAGGTATGGACCATGATACATGATTAGACACAATTCCAAAGAGACACACTATGAACTTATAATACACATCGTGTACTTATTCAAATATGGTTTGGAGTCCTTATTCCCTTTATCCCTGAAATGTTTCATTATGGTTCGTTCCATTGATCCTTTACCTAATGTTTTAGTATGGAATCACATCTTGTGCATAAGATGATGACCCCCTATGAGAAAATTTAGTCTCAAATAGAGTTGTTGGAATCCCACCATGAGGCCCATAGTGAGATCATCTATCATCATCATCTTCCTTAAGTGGGGTTCTCAGAATCTTCATGAGCAATACTAGATGGGTTTCGATGCCCTACTTAACAAGTTAATCTAGATTGGGTTATTGCTATACCCAATGACCCTAGGTATGATACCTATCTTTGTATCAATACCTTCAGACTACCAATGTGTACTTATTATAAAGATACCTGATGATCATAACATCTTGGATGAATTCCATCAGTGATATCTGACTTGTGGAGTGTGTTCTTCTGGACGAGTGTTATATGGAACCTTCGAGTAAGAATCCTAAGATGGATATGCAATTGTGACCTTACCTTGAGACTATGTTTCTACTATGAGTATACCTAGATTTTTTATTTTATGTCTCATATTATGATTGATATATCATGTGATGAGATGACTAATCCTAATGATTTTTTCTTAGTGACTTTAGGTTATCCTATTGGGTATTGTTATTCTCCCCCTTTCACGGGATCTGTCAGCACATATCATGTATAATATAGATAAAAAACCATTAAATGGGGTTCTTGGTGTAATAGGAGTATATGGAGCATAGTTTTGGGCTAGAGAGACTATGGTTAATTCCAAGAGTCACATTTGAATTTACTCCCCTCTTGCTATTAGGTTGTATATATTTTCATTTTTGGTGGACTTATTTTTGGACTTTATTTATTCACAGTATTTTATTGAACACTTATTGTGGGATTTAGATGTATGTATGCATTTGGTATCAATTATATTTTACATTTTACCATTTTACAGACATGGATATGTATGTTTGTGTGTGTGAGTATAGGTACGATAGAAAAATCACTATTATGTGAGTGTTATTCCTACTCGATGCTAGTCACTGGTCCTTGGCCTATTGGAGGTGGGTTTGGGTAGTCAAAATCATCTTATGACTATCTAGGCTAGCCTTAGTGGGCCAGGCCATGGATGAGTGGTATTATTGGAGTGTTCCATATTAGGACCATAGTTTTGGATTTTTTTTTCTAGCAGTGAGATTGTTTTGGGTTTTATGATAATAATGTTAAGTGTTTTGAGTTCATATTTTAGGATTGGGACCCCAGTGATGGTGCAATGGCTGATGTATCCATTCACGTGAACCATGATTTCATGATTTTAGACTCAGTAAATGTAGGCGATGGTTATATGGAAAACATTAGAAGCTGTATCATATATGAATGTTTTTTTCATGAAATTATTAAGCCATCTATCAAGATATATTTATTTACTGTGGTACATCTTCTCTATTTTAGGATACCTCAACAATGTTTTATAAAAAGGATTTAGTAGTAGGATCCTAAGTATTACTCCCTTAGTGATAAGCTTTTAATACATAGACATGTTCTGGAGGTTTCACCTCCAGGTGGAGAACCAAACTTACCACCACCTGTTGAGAATCATATGGTACTAGCAGTACTTGTAGACGAGGTAAATATGTCAATCACGATCCTTGAGTTTCATTGATAGTTATCCCATAGGTTCTGAGGTGATCCATACCCCCATGCAGTAGAGGACTAGCTTGAGATAGTGTCACGAGTCTTTCATCTCATTAGGACACCAACATACTAGATAGAGGTCTTGGAAGTTATCATTCTATATGGATCTACGATTCGATGGAGAGGCTTAGTGACTCAATCATCTGATGAGGTGACTCTTATATGGATAAATAAGTACTATATTTTTAGATAAGAGTTTTATCAAGCTATACTGAGGGATGTGCATATCCAAGAGATTTTATTGCTTCATCATGGCTGTTTAACTATGGTTAAGTATTCATCGAGGTTCCCCAATCTATCTCATTAATCGATGGATATGGTCTGTGGTTAGTTCCATTGGACTTGGACCTTCATGCACGGTATATAAAGATTCATCTAAGCCAGTGTGATATTTATATGTATTACTTCATATTCTAGGATTCCGAAGCATGATTTGGCAGTCAAGGGTTTCCTCGTTGAGTAGACACAAATTGTTGGTATTGAAAGTGAGCACATAGGATCGAAGAGTTTGACATTGTGTAGTCGATAAAAAATGCAGAGACCTAGATGTATGAGTCATTTCAAGAGGTGATCCCAAGATAGAGGATCTATGGTTTAGGGATAATAGGATGGATCTAGTCATCCTAGAGATAGGTGGTGGTACACCTGTGATGGTTGGGGTCATCTTGAATAAGATTTCCCGATTCAATGTGCGGTTGATAAAGAGGCAGTGGATGAGCCAAACAGGAAGAGGCAGTGGTAGGAGTAGGTAGATCCATAATATATAGAACATGGTAGAGGATATAGGAGAGGGACTAGAGGTGAAATATATTTTTTCTTGTTACCACCACTGCCCCTAGGTGGTTTGATCCAGGGTCAGGGAGCTAGGGGACATGTGTGAGGAAAATCTCCAGTAGTTAAATCTTATGAACCATAGGATTCAAGGATGATACAAGGTATGACCTATGCCTTATCTAATTTATCTATTGTATTTATAGACATAGGTTTGATCCACTCCTTTACTACAACTTCTCTATTTAAATAATTATTGATTCTAGTCGATCCCTTAGCTCAACCCTTATGCTTGGAGATTCCTATTGTAGGTGACTCTATAATCACACACTTCCGCCGATAATGTGACCTGACTCTTAGAGGAAAGAGTTTCCTTTGGGATATATTTTTTGTGGTAATGGGTCCTTATGACTTAATCTTAGGTATTGAAGGGTTATATATAGTTTATGCCAAAATAGACTGTTTTAGTTAGAGGATGTGATGTGTCCAAAATGATCATATGAGCTTTTACTTTGTGGGTGAAAAGGAAACCCAAGTAAATTAGGATTGGATCATACATATAAGTGTATGAATTATTTTCCACCAATTAGATAGCATGACTCTTGGTGTAGTAGATTCTACAAGCCTTCATTTTCCTATAGTGTTAGTTGAGTATGGATACATATTTTTGGAGAATGTTTAAGACTTATCTTCTAACATAGAAATATAATTTTTCATAGCACTACACCTTGGAGATAAATTTATATCTCCACCAGCATATCAGATGGATCCCATAGAGCTTTGAGATATAAGGGTGTATTTAGAGGACTTGCAGTGGAAGGTATTTTTCAAACCCATTGTTTAACCCTAAGTTTCCCCAGTGTTGTTCACCAATAAGGCGGATGAGATCTTGAGGTTGTGTGTGGATAACCATTACCTAAACTAGGTGAACTTTAATAACAAGTATCCACTACCAAGGATTTATGACCTCTTCAATTAGTGGAGAGGTACATAATGGTTCTCAAAGATTGACCTCAGATCAGGATATCACCAACTGCGAGTAAGAGAGAAGGATATACCAAGGATGACCTTTTGATGTTGTTAAAATCACTATGTGTACTTGGTGATTACATTTGGTGTGACATATGTCCTATAAGTGTTTATAGGACTCATTAACTAGATCCTTTAGTCTTTTTTGAATAATTTTTAGTAGTATTCATTGATGGTATCCTAGTTTACTCAACATCTAAGGAAGAGAACGTGAGACACTTGAGGATGGTCCTGGACATAATCCATGAGTACCAAATTTATGAAAATCTCTCTAAGTACCATTTATGGATTTAGGCTATCCACTTTCTGGGTCATATTATCTCAGTAGATGGTATAACATTAGACTTAGTGAAGGTCAAGGTAGTTTTATCTTGGGAGCCACCCAAGAGTGTGATATAGGTGCATAGATTCCTTGAGTTGGTAGGTTAATATCAGAGATTTTTAACCAATTTCACTAGTATATTAGATCCTTTTATAGATTTGACCTAAAAGGGGTAGCCTTTTGTATGGACATTGAGGTTCCAGTTTTATTTTTAGGCTTTGAGGTAGGATTAACAAGTTCTCCCATATTGAGGTTTTCAGAGGAGGGTGTTGAGTACATTGTGTTCTATGACACATCTGTGACCAGGCTTGGTTGTATTCTGATTCAGAGTGGCAATTTCCTATGGTTCACATTTTTTGAGTCCGCATGAGCATAACTAATTGACCCATGATATTGATCTAGTAGTGATAGTATTCACAACAATGGTGTGGTGACACTACCTTATGGGTGATTGACTTATCATCTACTATGACCATAAGAGTGTCAAGTATATCTTCTCTCATAAGGATATTAACTTGAAATAGATGTTATGGAAATATTTCTTCTAGTATTATGAAATCAAGATTATCTATACTATTGGAAAGGTGAACATGGTAGTAGATACTCTCAGTAAAGGATCATGTTTACAGTTACTAAGCAGGGTGTCAGAGTGGTTGGCCTTGTTACAATAATCCTTAGTGGATAAGGATGGTATAGCTTATCTCTAGTTTATGGTTGTTACCAAACTTCTCGTACAACTATTTAGGTATTCTCATAATGGAGACAGTAATTATGAGACCCTACATACTCAGATATCCACTAGACATGATCTTGATGAATAATCTAAAGGTAGGGAGCACATTATTCTTTTTTGAGGATAGTCAATGTAACCAATGATATTGAAGTAGGAGGCTATGAGATAGTTTCATACATATCATTTTACAGTACATCCAGGTGTGTAAATTATGTACTTTGACCTCCAATGTTTGTTTTGGTGGCTAGGGATGAAGAAATAATTTATAGAATTTGTCTCATGATGCCTTAATTGTCTGTGAGTAAAGGCTATGCACCAAGTTCTAGAAGGTTTAGCATAACCCCATTGAGGCACTAGATTAGAATTGGGATGGTATATCTATAGACTTGAAGATTGGTATTCCACAAATTTCTAGATGATAAAATGTCATCTGGGTGATTGTAGAATGACTCACCAAGTCATCCCACTTCCTAGCTATCTGAGAGTAGAGTTTAGTAGAGAGATTGGGATGCCATTATATGAAGGAGGTATATTGGATCCATAGATTTCCCTCAGTGATAATTTCTGACCCGTATTCTCACTTCATGTTTTGATTATGGATATGATTGTTGGAATCCTTTAGGACTTAGTTGCGTTTGAGTATTCCCTTTCACCCTTAGGCTAATGGCTAGACCGAGTGAACCATTTAGTTCCTAAAAGACATGACACATGATTTTATGATAGAATTTGGCTATAGTTGGGAGGATAATTTTCCCTTAGTGGATTTTGTGTAGAAAAAAAATCTACGATCCAACCATCAGTATGACACCATTCTAGGACTTTTAAGGGTGACCCTAAAGGTAACCACTATACTGGACCAACCTAGGAGAGTCAATAATTATGGACCCAAAGTCGGTGAAAACCATGAAATAGAAGGTAAAAATCATCTAGGAGAAGATGATGACTACACAGAGCCATCATAATTCTTATACACATCAATGATGGAGGGATTTTTAGTTCGATGAGGGTTACCATTTGTTCATTTGGGTCTCACCTCAACATGGGTTATGGAGATTTGGCCGAGGTAGTAAGCTATCTTCAAGATTAATTTTCCATTTATAGATACCATTTAGAGTTATTGAGGTTATATATTTATTGGATCTACCCCTATAGTTGGAACACATACATGATATCTTCCTCAAGTTTCAATTTAGGAGGTACGTGACTGACCTATCATATGTTATCAACTGGGAAGAGATGGATATCACGAATGAAGATACTTTTTCATAGTATATGGTAGAGATTTAAGATTAGTAGAAGAAGACCCTACATGTGTGAGTGATCCATTTAGTTCGTGTTGAGTGGCACCATGAGAGTTTTTAGAAGAGTACCTGGGAGTGGGAGACCCATATGGGTGCTCAGTACCCACATCTCTTTATGTAATATTTTGTTTTTCTTTTTGGGAAATAAATCCCTAACACAGGGAAAATATAATTTATCTAGTTTTTATATGTAAATTATTTTAATATATCTAGTAATATTATTTAAACAAAGTGTTTAGATGATGCATTATTCCAAGGCCTAATGAGACTAGAATTGATGTTTGAAATATATTAAATATATTAATTGAATGCATGAATTTTTTTCTTGAAAAGTGGAATAAATCCAAAATAGGGAATCATATTATAAATATGATGCCACCATTGAGTTTTGAGCGCAGGGTTTACCCTAGCCATGACATCACTATGCAACACGTTGGATGTTTGGGTTGAGGAAAGTCGTGAGCGAATAAATAAATAAATAAAATTATTTTTTTATTTTATTTAATTTTCTTCTACATGATATAATGGGGTATATAAATATATGTTTATTGAAGAATACCTTGGGTGATCCACATTACCCTTGATATTTTTGAGATATAGAGAGATAGAGAGTGTTGGGGGATTGTTCTTAGACGAACAATAACTGGATTGTGGGTCATCAATTGGTGTGTGATGAAATTTGAGGATATCATTAATGAAAATGATGTAGATTTGTTATTTTATAGTGATTGATACAAATCAATATAGAACATTATTTTATATATATTTATCCTCATTTAAATTTTCAATGAAAAATGTGAAATGAATCAACCAACAAATTGATTCATGGATCGAGAATATTGTGGGTATTTGTTAGATATTATATGGTATTGGGGATTTATATTATTTATTTTTTATATATATTTGTTCTTAATTCTAATTGAAATGAATAGAGTCAAACACAAAATTTGGCTGAGGTTCATTCCCCATGTTTGTGTTTTGTGTATTTCTTATCCCGTTCTTCTCATGTTTATTGTGGGAAATTCCTATGGACGATGGTTTGATGAATACCCGGTATTTGATTATTTATCAACTATTATTAGGTAAAATTAATTAATACCATTGGTATAGATGTGATAATGGATATGATTATGGGGTATGAAAATGATTAATGATTAATGATTGATCAGTTCAGATTTTGGGATACCCGTTGTGGGTTTTCGATGTGAATCATTGGTGTAGTGCAAAGGCAGTGGATATTGATCAAGTTAGGACACCAGATTCTTGAAAGATTGTGATTTCAAGGTTATGTCAGGCTAGATCCACCATCTCTAGTGAGTTCGATAGTAGTAATCATGGATGGAAGTGGCATAATAGGCAACCACATTAAGATCTGCAAATTCTTGAAAATCCTGATACACACAATGTGTAATCTGGGAATGCATGTTGTGTGGACCCTTGGCAATGGATATAGAGTGTAAATAGAAGAGATAAGTATCACACAATGTGTGGCACATGTAAAATGACATATTAATTGTCTTTAAAACTCAATGTGTACTTTTGAAGTACATGTCTAGGGATATATTCAGGCACACAACTCGGAACAAGACCAGACTAGGAGTACATAGGTAGATCCGTGCACTCAGACAAGGTCAAGTACATAGGTACGACTAGTTATATACATGCATAGACACAATAATGATCCATGATACATGAGTAGAACTGGTACTAAAGTGACATGTTGTGTAGTTATAGTACATGTCATTTAATTCTTCAAAGATGTATTAGAGTCATTTTTACCTTCAGTATGGAAAAGTTTCATTAGGGTGAGTTCCCTTAATCCTTTCCTTGAGGGTTTAATATGGACTCAAATCCTATAAATAGGATGGGTATCCCCTTTTAGGAAGTTCAATCTCATATAGAGTTATTGTAATCCCTCTGCGAGTCCTTAAGTGAGATCCTCTATCATCATCATCTGTCCTAGGCGGTGTTATTATAATCTTCAAAACCAACACTGCATAGGCATTGATCCCCTACTTAAAGAGTTAATCTAGGCTGGTTTGTTGGTATACCCCATGGAATTGGGAATGATCTTTATCTTTGTATCAATATATTCAGACGTCCAATACGTACTTATTATAGTGAGACCTAATGGGCACAACATAACAGATGGACACCATTAGTGCTATCTGACTCATGGAGTGTGCTATCCCAGATTAGTTTTATATGGAAACTTTGAGAAAGAATCCTAGGATGGAACCATGATTGGGACCATACCATGAGACTGTGTGTTTACAATGTATATATATGGATCTTTTATTGTATGTCTTGTATTTTTATTGAAATATCCTATTATGAGATAACTGATCTTGATGCTTTGTGCTTAGTGATTTATGGGTGTCCTACTGGGTATTGTTATAATAACTCCGATATGGGCTCTTACCACATGTGTTGCATCTTAAGCAGACGACCGACCATTCGATGGGGTTTTTGGTGGACTAAGAGTAGATGGAGATTTTCTTGAAATAGAGAGACCATGGTTCATTCTAGGAGTAACATTTAACTATAGTCCCCTATTTCTATTAGGTTATAAATATTTTAAGTTTTGGTGGGCATGTATATTTCCCTTATTAATTCCCAGTATTTTATTATACTCTGATTATGGAATTTAGATGCATATATACATTTGATATCAGTTTTATTTTACATTGTAGAATTTTATGGACTTGGATTTGTTTGTGTGTGTGTATAGGTACCATAGGTTATGGTATGTTATGTTAGTGTTATGCATACTCAGTGTTAGTCGACATCCCTTGGCCTACTAAAGGTGGGTTTAGGGTATTTACACTTAGCTTATCCCTGGTTAGGTAGACCTCAATGGGTCGGGTTGTGACATTCACTTTTTTTATCATTATACATTACATGTCCCTTAAATATCCATATTATTTATATATTAGATATGATTTTTTCCTAAAATATGTACTATTTTTACATAATATGTTTCACTATGAAAGTTATTTGATTAACCACGGAAAATATTGATAAATCCAAATTCTTTACTCAATAAATACATTTATTGATAAGGAATATTATTTAGGAATTTAATTGATCATTCAATATATGGGGAATTCATTAGACATTTAGTGATGGGTGGGTCTTGGTTATAGATATCCCCTTAATACATCAATAGGTATCATGAGACAAATTAGTTTTCCAGATTAAATGGGGTTTTTATGTATACCAATCCATAATTTTAAATGATCTTGGTGAATGGTCTTAATGGTGAAGATATCATGGTTTCTTAGATCATGAAATCAAATACTAAAAATTTCCTTCATTAAGAATTCAATTATTATGAGGCGTAAGATTTTTTCATTAATATTATCCATGGATGCATTTTTTGATCACTTTATTTATTAAATGACATGTTTTTTTAGTTATATACCTTAACATATTGATTATTCCTTATTTACTCATGATATATTCCACTTTATATAACACTTACTAATTATTTTATCTCAAACTTATTTTTTTCCTTTCCCTAGAATATGAAGATAAATTATTTGAATTAGTTTTAAGTATGTAGATAACCTTCTTTTGTTATGTTTTATATTCTATATTCAATGTAAAATGTGTATCATGTATGTATCTGGTTTTCCAAGACTACTAAATTAATAATTAATTCAGGATTAAAACCATTGTATCTATGAAAATGTAATAAATTAGAGTCCAGATCTGGGTTACTAGAGTCTAGGTTGTTACAAAAATGGTTATTCGACAAATGTGTTTTGAAATTGTATTTAGAAAATAAAATAGTATTCTCTAAAGAATTTTTTGGAGGGGTTTGGATTAGAGATTTTGTAGGTAAGATGGTAGGTGATGTATTTTGACATGGTTTTTGTCCATTTTACCTTGTGAGGGAGATGCCCAATTCTTCTAAATATTATATTCTTGGCGTTATTCATGGTTGTGGCTTCCTGGTATGCATGATGTTTCATTATGATTTGTGTCATGTGTATATCCTTATGAGAACTATTGTTGTGGTATCAAAGTGAATATTTGATTAAAATGGATGTGAAAGACCCCTTAGAGTGTAGATATAGGTTTAGGGGACCCTCTTATGTGCTCTTATGCATGGAAATGGGTCCTGAGGGACTAGTTCCCAAATGATGAGTTCATGAGATGTGTGACAGGATATGATCCCTACCAGTGTTTCACATGTTTTTTTAGATGATAGAACCAAAGGGGTAAAGGGATCCCTAAGGATTTACCATTAATTGAAAGATAAGTCTTGGTATTAGTATTAAGACCTTACTATAAGTTAGCTTGGGTCGAGATAATGGACTTTTATAGGGGTGATCAGGCATGGGTCTAGGACTACCAGTGAGAGGGATGGGTTGTGATGTGATGGAAGACATGGACGATGGAAATCCCTTGAGTGAGAAGGGGTGTGATAAGGATTGAAATTATATGAATATGTCCTGTTTATTTAGTTAGTGGTATAAGGTTGGGATTATACCTTACCCAAACTCTTCAGGTTTGGGTTGGGACTTGACAAACAATTGACACGTAACCTCCCTTGAGTGACTAGGAATTATTCAAGAATTAAAGAAACCATAACCTACTTATTTTTGTAGAGGATGGAATTATATATGTCACTCGACCCTACATTATAGGGTATGGATTGAGGAATTGGTTAATACCCTTACCTATATCTCCATTATGGGTTAGGTTATGGTACATGATCACTGTCTTTATTTCTCCATGGATCCAAAATAAGTATGTTCAGGTGTCATGGTGTCATGGTTAAAACACAATGACCTAACTTTTGTAATTTATTGTGCATTGTCAATTATGATTCTAGGTGGTTGTGTTTAATAGACATGTTTGTACTTAATTATATGTATTACATGCACATCAACTCCATCAAAATAGTACTCAGTATCATTGAGGCATTGACGATTCCTACTATTTCATTAGACTCTCCCCATATCTATATATATAACATGTGATTAGATTTACAAGGGTATAAATTCATCTTTTCTCTCAGGGCATAGGTATCACTTGTATCTAGATATGTGATACAAGTCTAAAATGTCATGGAAACTGTGGATTTAAAGGGTCGGATTATGTGAGTTGAGAGAGAGTCCAATGGATTTATTTTCTTGGTATTGTGAAAAATGTTCTATCTGATTTCCTTTAATTTATATATGACATCTATTATTGTATTCTTATATGTTTCAACTCTATTTTTTATGCATCATATAAACTACTTTACTAATTTCTATTCTGTACTTTGGTGGGCTGTGAAGATCCATATTTTTTGTTTATAGGTTATAAGATATATATTATATGGATAGATCACGATTTATTTTTTTAGATTCAGGCTTGAACCTCAATATTATTTTTGGAGTAAGTTGTCTCATCATGAGCATGTTAGGACCTTATCACTAGTCAGTAACATCTGGCATATGGGGAGGCACACCTGAGGTCATATGGAGACTCCCGATTAGGTGCTATTTTTTTAATTCCGATTGGGGTGCTAAAAAGTGGTATTAGAGATTATTTTGGGATGTGGTAGTGTAGTTAGAGGGGGAGTTAGGTTGTCAATAATTGGGAGGTATAATTAGAATATTCTTATCTAGAATCAAATTTATCAAAAACTAAGTTCCTAGTGGTTGTTTAGTTTTAGGATTACACACTCTAAGATGAGTGAGATATTGGTTTGAACTGTGAATCCCAATGTGGGATGGATGATATTGGAGATGATTCATATGGGTAACACCGTATGGATTTTCAAGTTATCACATTTCAAAGTAAAATTGTTTTTTTGTTAAATAGAAAGTAAATTCTGATAACTATGACTTGGGATTGGGACCTAAGGGTTTTAAAATCCTAAGACAATATTTTGGATGGATTTTTAGTTTTTGTGGGCACCCTAGGTGTTAGGTAAGGTTCCATAAGAGGAAAAAACTGGTCGGGATGTAGGGAGATCCTACTACAGGATATTCTCACTTTGAAGTAGGGATTCCTGGTGTGAATTTTGGGGCATGAGGTTGATACCCCTACCAAGGTGGATCAGGGTGTGAACCTATGGTTCACATCATGAATGGGTGTTTTTACCTTTTTTAAAACAGGTTTAGCCCCCATTTTTGGCTTGGTTAGATGCATGCAAGGGGGTGGCTGTGTTTGGATGGCTCCTCCCCTCTTCTTATCCCCCCACTCCCCATGATTTGGGGTGACTTTTTTGAAATTTAAAATTGATTTTATCCTATCCCTCCATTATTAACTGGTTTCTAGAATCTATCCCTAATTTTGGAGGATTTGGGTTTAGGGTTCTTGGAAATTTCCACTAGTGCATGGTGAGAATAATACCGAATGATGAGGCTTTCTCCTTTCTCACATAAAATAGGGATCTAGAAGATATCCACATGTAGTAGAAAGTAGTTTCAGTGAAGGTATGACACCCAATTATTTTATTTATTATTTCCCCCTAAATCTGGTAAAACATGTCATTTAATCGGTGATAATAATTGGGTCATTTTTTTTACCTAGGTCTAGGGGTGAATCAAGAGTGGAATGTATCCCATTTATCATATTCCAATGAGTAGATAACACTTGGTTAGTTTTTTGGAATTATACATATTTAAATTAAATTTATTAATTAATTATAAATTATTTAAAATTTACTATGTGTGATATTTGACCGATAACATGTTCTCGAGAGTGTGGATGAGGCTCAATAGGCTTGGATGAGGCTCAATAGAGCTGGGTGAGGGGTTAAATCCAAGTTCGAGGTAGGTGGACCCTATGAGGCAAAATCATTTTCATGTCTATTTATGAGTGTTCATTCCAAAATAATATATGTTGTTTTATAATGGTGTACAAGGACAATTATAGTCCCTAGGTAAGATGATGAAGTGCCTATATGCCTCTTAAGAAGTGACCATGATCTCTTCAGAACTTAGGTCAATTAGAATCACCTAGATACTATGTTTTCATGGGGAAAGGGATTTGGTAAATATACCTAAAAAAGGTCTTGGGATGTGAGATTATATGTAGAATTTATTATTTTTGGTTCCTAGGGAAAGAGGGTATGAATGATTTTCTTAGAGCCGAGTGATGATGGGTGAGACAAATGTATTTATTGTGAGTGATTATAAAATCCCTCCTAAGGTTGGTGGTGAGACTGAGTGTATGAGGTGAGTAGGATAAGTCATCTAGGACTTCAAATATGTGATAGAGAGGTGTTTAATCTAGGTGGATGGTTGATTTATCTCCCTTAGAAGAAATGGGACTAAACCATATGTGGATTTTGGGATTTGGTTCAGGAATTGTCATCAAGATTCCATAGAGGTTTTGAATAGGAGTTGGACCCTTCCTATTGAGACTTAGGTTGGGTAGAATGATATGATAAATAACTATACCTTGGTTGGGAGACCAATAATTATGAGGGGATTAGAAAGGATGAGGGTGAACCCCAAGGGGTCCAGTTTAATATGATCCTTTGGCTAGTTATGTCACCAACATGTGATGGGTTTGAGGTGTTATCGGTGAGATGAAAACATTATGGTTTCAGAGGTCCTAGTTATATCCTAATAGATGAGTTATTATGTTGTGTAACAATGGTCTAGGTGTAATGTAATAAGATCCCAGAGATCAGCTGGTGAGCTATGTGAAAACCTACAGACTCTGTGTTCTTGTGACCTCCCTAATGTCTGTGAGGATTGGTTTGTGTGTTTATGACTTTCCAATAGTCTATGAGGATTGGTCATTGTGATGACCATGCCATGTTCCTTTAGGTTTTGGGTTGATGTCCTTTCCACCCATGTCTTCTATTGGTTTTCATGAAAAAAGTTGGGACATAACCTGAGTGATAGGTTAGTGTTTGCAAATGGGGCCTTGTACTTGAGGGAGGAGGCCAAGATAACCACATATTTAGTGAGAGGGTGTGGGTTGATGGATGGAATAATACTTTTCTAGGAGTGTCTTGGGTCATTTATGGGGACTAACCTGGGAGATAACTTAGGATACAATGTGAGATGAGACTGAAGGACCATGCTATCTATGTGTGTATGTAAATCCATTCCTAGTGTTTATTAGTAGTGGGTTAAGGTATGGATATCACCCAAACACAAGTCTTCAGATAGGGATAGGTCATTAGTTTAATGGAATTAGATGATGTGATGAGGTAGAAGTTTGGCATGACACTGAATCAGTTTTAACCAGGTGACATGGTGGCCTTGTTATCATATGGTGACTTGATCTTCAGGGAGTAATGGTGGCCCAATGAGCACATTATGTCTGAGGCACTAGTGTCACATATTCTTTTCATCATGAATACACACACATATGATGGTGTATATTATAGGTGTTATGTGGACCCTATCAATTTTTATGCTGACACTATACATGGGATTATCGGTGAACATACATAGCTTATGTTAGAATTTTAGGTTGAGCATAGAATGTGAAGTGGATCAAGATGGAGAATCTCTATGTTATTTGGATAGTGAGATGATTCCAAAGGATGGAATTATGTCAAGTTTTTGTGTGTGTGTTTTTTTTCATTTTTTTTCTTTTTGATTATCCTGATGGGAGATTAGTGTTATTTTTTTGTATGAAACATTATTTATTATTATATGTGATTGGATGGATTATTCATAATACTATCATGTGTGTAATGTTTTATTATTTATAATTATTTATAAATATTATTTGAAGGAATCATCTCATCACTATATGAATTAGGCCATTACAACTTGTCAACAAACTCTGTAATATGAGGAGGTGTTCTTATTTCCATCTGACATCTCCAACCTAGGAACCGATGAATATTCTAAGACAGGGTGTTACAGAATTGTATCAGATCTATCTGTATGTTCTTATTATCTATGGTGATGGTATACATGTGGTTTTGGAATGTTTCAAATCTTATAATAGATATCATATTGGTGTTTCAAGGAAACTTATTCTAGTGTAAAGTCTAGGTTACTAGGTCCATTACATTTTTGTTCTTGGTATTTGATGTTATGGTTATATGATTTTACATTGGGTGACACAAATGGAGTTTTGGACTCATGATTTATGATTTATAATAATTATACCATTGTAAAGAGGCCTGTGTTTGGCTCTTAACACATTGGCTAGATGCCTAAGTACATTCATCATGGTAGCCACGTAGGATCACATGACATATACCTTCTTTTGGGTTATTGTTTTTAATGAGTGGTCTAACTATTTAAAGTTACAATAAAACTAAAATAATGTTATCCAATATAAAATTTTTGTGAAATTCCACCCAATTTGACCACAATATATTTTATTTTTGATATAATTTCATGTTGATATTATGAAAACAAATTATCTGATGATGGAAATGCAGTCCCTTTATCAAGGAATGTATATAGACCCATTATTGGTCGATATAGACATTGATTCCCTTTAAATTTATTGATGAAGGAATGTCACACATGATGGGATATATGAGGAAGGTCATGAGTTATCTTTATAATGTGGGTTCATTTAACTAATCCTACTATGTTGAGAAAATGCATATGATTGCCTTGGGATTTTGGGATGAGAAGTGCTTGGAGTATTTTTGTTATGAGGTGGGATGAGTGGGAAAGATTATTTGGATTCCTAGAACTATATTTCTTGGGATATGCTTTTGTGTAGTGTGGTGGAAGTGTGGGTGGACGATCATAGTTCTTTAAACAATGAAAATGTGGTTGGTAGTCATACAATTAGCCTTAACATTGGAGATTCCTTGGGTTATTGAATGTGACTAACATGCATGTGGGGAATGGTCATAAGGTTAGGTGAATTATTTTATGTTAGACTAGATGAGAATTGTGTGAGTGTGAGTTGGTTGGTGTAATTGAGTTTCAAGGGAGCATATAAACATTTGGTTCTATTGAGATTGAGTAGGACCAAGAGTAAAAACCCATGAGAGGATCACTCATCCTAAGGTTGAGATTGAGCATGGTGAGACATTCTGGGAAAAGTATTAGTGTGTGAGGGTCGGTGTCCACTGGGTACATGTGGTGCTTAGTTGGGTTATGAATTGGAAAATGAGACATGTGCTGGTCAATTAGAAATTGTTCAGGTTGTGGTTAAAACCAAGCAATGTCATAAAAATATCAGTATAGTTTTCTGGTTTGGTTTCACTCTCATAGTGAGGTGACTGGTTCATTCATTGAGAAGATCATGTTAATGAAAACATGTAGTTCAATATGAAGTAGGATATCACTCAATGAAGGGAGGTTAAATTAGTAAAGAATCGGGGTACCATGGTATGTTAAACCTAAGTGGAGTCCTTGACATGAACTTCCATAGAGGCGTGTGGTCAAAGGTTGACAGGAAAAGAGCATGGGTTTGGAGGAGAAAAACACATGAAGATGATACCTATTTGGGATAGGGGTTTAGTAGTGTTATAAATGATGACATATGGTGGGTATTTCACTATTAGTTGATGGTGTATGATATTCATAGTGATCCAATAACATGTAATTTTATGTTTTATGTTTGAACTAAGGAGTGAGAAGGATGGAAACATCCAATCATTGTGTTCAGTAATGTATGGAGCATGGTATATGAATTTTAAGTGTTTTGGTCTAATAGATGATGATTAGGATGGCACTTCTACGGTAGAGAGTATCATATTGGTCATGGGATAAATAAACCTCATGTGAGATGGGTCATGGTGTGATGAGATCAGTCATAGGAAGAATGAGGAGTCACTAGGGTGATAATGTGTGATTAGACCTGTTGATATCTAGATCCTTGGAAAATACTGTATTTGAGATTTGGGTTTCATTTTAGATGGATTTAGTGCATTAACATTTGGGTTGGGATGGTTTTGGAGTGAATTGAGGATGATTCAAGGGGTGATCCATGATCCGTAACATGGTTCTTGAGGTGATATTTTTTCATCATGTGATTCAGGAGGTGAATTAATTTCATCACACAATTCAGGGGGTGAACCTAATTTACTGAATGATTTAGGGGGTGAAAATTATTTTTCATAATATTGTAAGGGTGATTCATGTGACAAAATGTGGTGAAATTTCCATTCAGGGATGGGAATGGTAGGTAAAGTAAGGGAAGTTGATGCTGTGGAATAAGGTATGAGTGGGGCCCCATGTGTGAGTGTGTGTGTGGGGGGGGGTGGGGTGTTAGTAAAAATTCCTTGTTGGAGACATGTGTTTATTTTCAAGACACATCAATGTGTGTGACCAAAAATTTCTATAAAATTCATCTAAAGAAGGCCTGACTAGAGTTTTGTTGTGATTTTAGATGCAGTGATATGGGAACCACATCAGGGATATCTATTGGGACACAGTTTTGGTGGTCTAGGGATCAAAATAAAGATCTTATAGGAATTTTAGTGTATTCAGGCATAGTGGTTGGAGCTACACAATAGAAGCACATTTGGTGTCCAAAGATGAAATTTGACTGGTGAATCATAAGTTGATGATTAAGACCAGTTAGGATATGTAGTTTGAGGGTTACCATAGATTCTCAATAATGATTAGTATTATGGTGGGTATTTTGTAATTAATTATGGATTTTTGAGCCGTTTCATTTTAGAGTAAGCATGAATTTTGGTTTGGTGGATACTGTGTATTGAGAAATGAGACTCAGTATGAAGTGGAAGGGTGTTGGGGAAGGTGTTATAGGTGGAATGAAGTGGAAAAAATGTAGGGAGGTATTTACGAAGGATGTTCATGCCTTGAAGTATGGATTAAATGAATAACTTTTTGGGATAGAGGTTTGAGCCCCCTACTAAGATGGTTCATGGGGTAAACCTATAGTTTATAAAGTGAAAGTATGTTTTGGGATTTGATAAATGGGGTCATCCCCCCTTTTGGCTAGGTCAAATGCACATGTGGGGAGGGTCATTCAACCAAATCCTCACCTACTCTTCCTTCCATCCCCTCCCCTTTGTTTGGGGTGTGTTTTTGTGTTGTTTTGGGTGATTTTATTCCCTACCACCTTGACAATTTGGTTTTTGGTGGACATCCCTAATTTGGCTGATTATTATTTAGGGTTCATAGAAATTTCCACCAAATCATGGTGAAAATTGTCCTAATTGATGGGGATTTCACCCAGATTTCCTAGAGGACCTAATATAGTATCTGCATGACATTAAAAGTGATTTCAAATTAGGTATATTATAAAGTTAGTTTATTTATGAGGTTTATATAAATTTTATAATATTATCCACTTAATCAATGATTATAATTCTATATTTTCTATATCCTAGATTTGGGGCGTGTTGGGAGTGGAATACACCCTTTTGGGCATGACTTTGGTTAGTGGATGATGCCATGTGAGTTTTTAGAATTACTCCTATTTAAATTAAATGTTCTAGTTAGTTATAAATTTTTTATAATTAAATTTTGGTTGTATTTTGTATGATACAGGATCCTGAGAGTGTGGACAAGGCCTGGTGGGCTTGAACGAGGCTTTGAGGTGCTTGGAAAGGGGTTAAATTAATGTTTCGAGTAGGTATCCTCTGTTATATAAAATAATATGCATGTTTATTTTTGAGAATAAATTTTTGTAAACCGTATTGGGTTCAATATTATAGTATAAGGATTGGTTGAGTTATTCTGTGAGATGATGGGGTGGCTTTGAGCTTCTTGATATGCGGCCTAGTGCTTGTTAACACTTAAGTAAATTAAAATATCCCAGAGACTTTGTATCCTAGGGGAATGGAATTTGGTTGAATTGATGAGATTCCACTAGGAGGTCCTAAAAACTAAAATTAGATATAGAATTTCCTAGGTTAGTTTCCTAGGGATATAAGGGAGGAATGATCATCTTGGAGATGAGTGATGCTGGTCAGGGCATATATATGTCTCGTAGGTGATGGGGAACTCTATCATGAGGTTGAAGGAAATTTTAGGTGTATGAGGTTAGTGATGTAAGTACTTCAGGTATTGAAGTATGTGACAAAGAGGGTTTTCCTTTGGGCAATGAGCTGAGTGATCACCCTTACAAGATACGAGATGAGATCCAAAACTGGTCGAGGTTTTTTTTGAGATTAGGAATCGATACACCAATGACATTTTGGATAGGAGTCGAACCCTGCCTACTGAAGAAAAGGTTTGTTAGTAACAAATGAGTTGGAATAGTCCCTGTTTAGTGGGACTAAGAGTAATGAGGGACTTGGAAAGGATGAGAACCAACCCCATGGGGTCTTTGTTAATGGGAGACTTCAGGTTGTGACATCACCAATAGGTGACAGGTTTGAAATGGTATCGATGATATAAAACTATGATAAATCTGAAGACCAAGTGTTAACTGGACGAGTGAGTTGGGATGTGATGTTATTAGGGGATAGGTATTGGGAGACCAGTTTCACATGACCAACTGACGAGCCGTGTGACGACCTATGGACCTAGTGTTCTTGTGACCACCTCAAAAAATATTAGGGATTGGTTAGTGTGTTTGTGACTTACCCAAAGTCTATTGGGGTAGGTATTTGTGATGATAATTCCATGTTCCATCGATTATTGGGTTGAGAAACTTTACACACATGTATTGGATTGATGTTTTTGAGTGAAACTAGGCCATACCCCGAGTGGTAAGACAATGGTTGTAGAATGGGATTTATGCTTGAGTGTGAAGGCCTTGATCCCCATGTATTGAGTGATCAGGAATTGGTTGATGGTTGAGATAGTTACTTTCTAGGAGTGTACTAGGTTATGGAAGAGGACTAAACTGGGGGTTGGGTTAGAGTATTATGTGAGATGAGACCTATGGACCCTACCATGAGTGATAAGGCAATGGGTCAAGGAGGGGACATATGACTGTGCCCATTGTCTGTGGGTACTGGGTTGAGGTTTGGGTATTGACTTACCCTGAGTATTTTGGTATGATTTAGACATAAGCATGATGGAATTAGAAAACTAGGTGAGGTGAAAGTTTTATATGACCCTGAATATGGTATGATCAAGTGCCATGGTGTCCTAGATAACACACGATGGCCTAACATGCATGAAGTAATAGTGGTTTGGCTAGAACACATCATCCAAGGAGATAGTGTGAAATTTTCTTTTCCCAATTCACATACACACATATAATGACATATATTAGGGTTGCTTTTTTATACCCTATTGAATATTATACTCACACCATACATGGAAATCTTAGTGCATGTGTAGACCTTGTCTATACATTTTAGATTGAGCATGAGATGTGAAGTGAATCAAGCTAGAGTAGTTTAAGGTTATTTGGAGAGTGGGATGAGGCCTTGAGATGGAATTTGTTCCATGTACATATGTTGTATTTTTTATTTGTTTTTTCTTTGAGATCTACTCAATGGGTGATTAGTTATGTTTGTTTTATAAGAAATCATTATTTATTATTATATACTATTAGATGGTTTATTATATGTACTATGATGTGTATAATGTTTGGTTATTTACACCATTTTATGACTCTAATTCAAAGAAATAGGCTCCCCACTATATGGATATGTCCCTTGCCACTAGTCAGCACCCTCAGGTGTATGTGAAGGCATTCCTAAGGACACATGAAATCTATAGCGTGGGCAATGATGAGTGGACTTGGGTGGGGAGTTATAGTTGGTATCAGTTGATATCTAGTGAGTTTTTCATACATAAAGATAGTGGCATGCTTAGGGTATGATACATGTACCTATGAGAGATGTTTTTTTGACATGAATCCTCATTAGAATCCATTATTAATTGAATAAAATTATAATATAATTGATATTTTCATGATTATATTATAAGGTATGATTATAATTTTATGGATACAAGGGGCCTATTTTTTATTTTGATTTTGATTATTTTCTCTCATAGGGAAATGGTTTTAGGGAATTCAAATTTTCAGAAAAACCCAGTTTTGTAAAGAAAACTCATGTTTCATGAGAAGTGTTTAAAAAGGTTTTATAAAGTGGTTTTTCTTGAAATGTATCATGTATCTAGTGATTTTTAAATGGATTGGGATTTTAGTTTTCTGAAAATATATAAAAATTCCTTGGAATTGTATTTCTAAATGAATTTTTGAAATTGGGAAAGGTTTATGGGAAATAGATCGATAAGGATATGAATTTTGGGTTTTATTTTTTATTTTTTTAGAAAACCTTGGATTCTTAGTGCTGTTATTAAATATTAGGTGAGTTTTAGTATATGTAAATTATTTGAAATATTCTTTTTAAATAACATACTAGTACTTGCGTAAAATAGTATGTTTATATTTTTTTTTGGTTGGAAGTGAATTGGATGCTTACTTTGTGTTTCGTGTTTGAGTGGAAACTGCTAAGTGAGGTTGGTGGTTGTGTTTGGATTGGTTTGGTATTAAGAAAAAATAAACTAGTGCCTATGTAGACTAAGATTAAATAGTGTTATCTAATAGGTTGGGATAACCCCAGATGTTGTCTTGTGTGTTTAGTTGGTGTAGTATAGTAATTTTGAGAGACCCACTTATGGTGGGATGATGGATGGATGATATTTTGAGTCTCGAGTCTCCAAGTGTGAGTTTTGATGATTTAGTGGGTTATAACACTTGGTGTGCATTTTTTATAGGATATTCCTATAGTGGGGAGAACCATTTGGTGGAATCAACCATTGGTAATAGTTTTATGGTGGGGGAGAACCACAAGTCTGAAGATTAATCAGTTATTGGAACATCAATGTTTTGATATTGATGGCTGTCACTGAGAACCATATTGGTTTTTAGTTTTCAATGTTCTATGGTTGGAACTTTGGTATGAGTGGGGTGGTTATATCTATTTATTATGCATGGTAATGAATGAGTCATAGGAAATAGAAATTGGTGTTTTTTTAACGGTGTGATGATAAGAATACTTCTATGACGGGGAGTATCAAATCAGTCATGGGTGTATAAACTGGTGTATGATAGTGGGTATAATAGAATAAATTGATGGATGGTTTGTATGATGATGATATTATAGTGAGTAGGTGGAGTGTAACACCCGAGACTTTTATGTTATATAAATCATCAAAGGAATCTTTTTCTACACAACACTTTCTTGGCTTGCTTTACACGCAATCGCGACCTTCCTCGATAGCTTGCGTTGTACGCAATACCGAGTTTCACTAAACAACAATATGCTATTAAAACTAGCCGTTATGAATAGTAATAACCACTTTTTGAAATTTTATAAATTTTATTTTTCAAAATGGACTTCATTTTTGGACTCAGAATATCGAAATTAGCCTAGGGTGAAATTTTGGTATTTTTCTAAAAACTTTCAATTTTTGATGAATAGTGAAACCACTAAGTGGTAGGTTAAAAACTGAATTTTGCATAAAACTTAATTTTACCACTTCTGTGAATGGAATTTCAAAAATCCGACAGACACGGTTGATATCAGTAAGTAAAATGTGGTTCAATGAGATAAAAATAATTTTTTGGTGAATAGTAACTTTTTACTTTTTTTTACCGCAGTTAATAGTAAATAGGGTAACTAAGGGTAAATATGATATTACTATTACCATAAAACATGTCCTAATTCTATTGGATAAGTTTAATTCGACCAAAAACAAACTTAGGAATAAAATATGACCATTTAGGCCCACTTGGATTAGATTAGGACATTTATTATTAATTTATTTAAAGAAGGGTTAAAATAGTTAAAATCAAAGTTTAATAAGTAAATCATTTTTAATATGGGGTTATACATAAGATAAATTCGACTATAAATATTCATTAGAAATATAAAAAGATTTCCTACATAATGGTATTTTATTTATAATTTTTAGACATTAAATAATTTAATTTATTTATGACACAATGATGATGAAGTAATTATCTTAATAATGAAATATTGACATAATTGATGTTATAAACACCAATATAAATGTCATTTGAGACTTTTTATGAATTACAATAATTTTCTAGGATACTATGATATATTAGTGTTGATTAATCAACTTTATTAGAACATATAATTCTGTTATGACTTTCAAAAAAATCATATACCAAATAGTGTCAAAATTGACACAAAATAGTTTTTAAATAAAATAAAATATTATTAATTGTTATTTTATTCCTAAAAATCTAAGGTTCGGCCAAATGACTTAGATAAGGATATATATATTAATAGTAAACAATTTGGGGTTCTTTTGGCATGTTATAGTAAGTGTATTAACCATATAGTGAAGGAAAACAAAAAGACACAGTAAAAGTTAAATTATTTAACTTAGAGTTAAATCTAATTGATAAGGTTAAAATAATACCCTAAACTTGTCTAAATCCTATTGGTTGATATTATTTTGACCCATCCCCACTTTAGCTTCGAAATAAGACCCTTTGGAACCATTATAAACCGATTTTGACTTTAATATAAAATAATCTTTTGAGATATTCCTAAGGTGCCCCTCTCCTCCCTTATAAAAGGGCACCTCCTCCCCCTCCTCCTCACATCAATTGGAGAACTCAAGCTCGGACAACCCATGCCATTTTATCCTCTCCACTTACCTAGAATAATCCTAGAGGTTCTGTTCTTCTTCAAAGACTAATCTTAGTTCCCTAAGTGGAGGATTCAAAGAGGCGTTCCAAAGAAGAGGTAATATCCATTACCGATCTTTTCAATTTCTTTCTTCTTCAACTTCTTCTTCTTTAGTTGTTTCATGATAAAGTAATAACATCAGTATTACTTACATACCGATATGTTATTATAAATATTAAACAACCCTAATTCACCTTTTATCCAACCTACGGAAATATGAAATTACCGCGCGTGCGTACGTACAGAATAACGTCTCCACGCCGTAGTGTAATCTATTTTTCCACCATCACTTTACAAGGATGGGTATAATGGTGTAATGAGTAACTTTTTATGATTATTATAAAGTAATATTGATACTAAAATAATATATATATACTCCAATATAGTTCCACGATCATAGGAACGATATCATCACTCGTGCGTACGTACAGAATACCCTCTCCACGATGTGATGCGACTCGTTCTACATGATCATCATTACATAGTAATTATATAAATGAATTTAATGAATAAATATGATATATGTTACACTAATACCATTCTGGATATAAGGTATATATAACCTTAAAAGAAGAATAAGAATGTATTCGGCAAAACACGCATAAGAACAATAGGCAATAAAGACCCGAGTAACAAGTAACAATGAAATATTACTAACAAGAAGCTAAGAATATGACCATATATGATATCATATCAATATGTATGATTCTGGAATAAGTCAATAACATTATTTAAACCATTATACTGGAGCTTCGGACACGTACAAAGCAAATCAGACCTAAGGTAAGGGAAATATCACAATCTCATTTTTATCCGAGATTGTTTATACTTTGGTATTTACTGTGGTGTATTTTATCATCCAAATCCATGTTTTTTCAATATGTAATTTTATTTCCATCCACCTACAATTGTTTTAATCCTATTTTACCCTTAGGTGAGTTTTTAGTAAAAGATATGAAAGGAATCGTTTTTCATTTTTCGTACGAGGTACTTTTTTTGACTTTTCCGACAAAAGTACGAGAAGAATGTTTTTTTTAACTTATACGGAATGAACGGATTTTTAAAACATTATTTCTAAGAAGCTTCCTTTACAAGTTTTCAAGTTTATTTTTAATCAACTTCTTTTAGTTTGAAATTTTATGACATGTTAAGAAAGGAAAAGTGTTTTTAAAGTAGAAAGGATATTTTCCTCAAGAATGAAGATCAAGTGTTTTATAAAAATTATTTTCCATCTAAGACAATAAAGGGTTCTGTTTTTATCCCTATTATTACATTTATTTGATTATGTTGTGAGGGAATTATTTTTATGAAGTCATTTACCTTATATGGTTTGTTTTATGATGTCATGATGTTTCAAGAATCCCATTTTTGTTACATGTGTTATGCGATGATGTATGATTTATGATTATGTGGCACACATAAGAAAGGATTCATTATAAGATGGGTGGGACCTATATCTCCCTCCAATGCATTGGGTAAAGATTTTATATCTCATGAGATAGACATGGCTGGAACGATAGGTTATACCGGTTCAGTGAAACAGGACTGGAATGAGGGTTACTCAGTTCAGAAAGGGACTTTGTCCACTAAGATAGTCTTGGTAATGAGTCATGACTAACAAGAAATGATTTTCCATGATTATGTGTGTATGCCACAAAGTTTCAAGTTTCATGTTATGATTATGGGTATCTCATTTTCACTTCTATGATTTCTTCCATGTTAAGATATTATGATCTCTTTTGCAGGTTATGTTTTTCAAAAAGATATGATATGATTTTTATTTCCTTTATTTGCCCTTGCTGAGCATTTGAGCTCACCCTTTTATGTTTTCTTTTCCCCAGGTCAGGAAGATGGATATTAAGTAGAACATGCTAAATGGGACCTTAGATATGATGAAATAAATGGGAGACACTGTAGAAGATTTATGAACCAGTTGTTTATGTTTCCCAGTTTCTAAAGACACTATACCTATACAGTCCTTTATGGTTTTGTCATATGTTGTAATAAGTGTGCTTCAATTTTGAAGTATTAATAATGTATGTAAAGTATGGGTCGTTATAGTTGGTATCAGAGGAAAGGTATAGTCAACCTTTGGAAACTAGGATGCGAAAGCCTTAGTAAGAACCCTAAGGATAAGTCTAAGCATAGAACACAATCTTAGTGTTTTAGAAATGGCCATGAATAACCTAGGATAAGACCTTAAGCATGAAAATTTTATTCTTGAATTATGTGGTTTTCCTATTATAATTAGTGTTGCTCACACTATTCTTCTTGGTTTTAGTCAATGGCTGGAACCCAAAGGAACCGTGTTAATGCGGAATGCGATGGGCAATGCAATGATTGTCCCCCTGAGCAACCAAACGATATGGGAGCTGGAATGCAAAATCTTGTAGCCATGCTCACACAACTTTCTCAAGCTATGAATCATGCAGGACTTCCAAACGAGGAAAGGAAGGAGCAACATTCTGTTGAATCCTTCATGAGGCAGCGTCCAACTTCTTTCAGCGGGTCTACTGATCCATTAGTTGCTGAACAATGGATTAGTACTACTGAAAAAATATTTTCAGTTCTTCAATGTTCTGAGCATGATAAATTCAACCTAGTAGTGTATCGTTTGGAAGGAGATGCTGATCAATGGTGGAATCTTATTAAGAATACGATGCAAAGGGATGAAATTGAGTCTATGGAATGGGACGAGTTCAAGAACTTATTTTTCAATAAGTACTTCCCTCGTATTATATGAACAAAGATGGAGAAAGAGTTTCTTGAACTGAAGCAAAGGGATGATGAATCTGTTGGTACCTATGAAGCAAATTTTACAAGACTTGCAAGGTACGCTTCTGGTATTATTATCCAACCTGAGAGTAAGATCGATCGATTCTTTAGTGGCTTAAAACCAAGTCTTCGAAGGGCGTTAGCGATAAGGGACTTTAATAGCTACGAAGAAATCGTTCGATGTGATCTCAAAGTCGAGATGGAGATTGTAGTAACCCATCAGTCACATGGGTTTGATAAGAAGAGGAAGATAGAATTCAAAGGAAAATCTAAAGAGCACACTGAAAAGAAGATGAGCTTTCCCTTATTCTCAAAGTGTGGAAAGAAACATGGAGGGAGTTGTCTTAAAGGAACAAGTAAATGTTTTAAATGTGGAAAGGAAGGTCATCAGGCACTTGAATGCCGTGATAATGAGAAGAAGATGTCTAATGACGCAAACAAAGGAAGGGATACACAGAATGAACCTACTACACTTCAATGTTTCAAGTGCAAGGAGATGGGGCATTATGCCAACCAATGCCCAAATCCAAGGGTTGATGATGATGGTCAACGTCAACAAAATCTTAAGGCTAAAGACAAAGGAAAGTCACATGCAATTTCTATCAGCGATGTGGAGTACGATAACGAAGTGGTGAAAGGTACACTTACCATCCACTCTAAAGTAGAAACTGTTTTATTTGATTCTGGATCCACCCACTATTTTATTTCTGAAAAATTTTCTAAGGGTATCACCGTATTACCTGAACAATTAGATGTTGAGTTAGCTGTGACAACACCTAATGGCACAACAGTCGCATCAAAAGTTTATAATTCTTCTCCGATCGAAGTTTGTGGGAAAGTGCTTCTTGCAAATCTTGTGATCCTTCCTTTAGTGGAATTTGATGTGATTCTTGGCATGGATTGGCTTTCTCTACATGGAGCTCATATCAATTGACAAAGAAGGGAAGTCACATTTCATATTCCAGATCAATCTGCGATCGTCTATCGATGCAAGGATGAATATAACCTTCCAGTGGAAATTCCTTCCATCTTATGGGTGTTGATTCCACTAAATGAAGGTTATTTATCTCAAATGGTTGGTGAGAAACTTATGATTAAGAATATTCCCATCGTACGGGAGTTTGATGATGTCTTTCCGGAGGAATTACCGGGTCTTCCACCAAATCATGAAGTTGAGTTTTCAATAGAACTCGCACCGGGTGCTTTGCCAATTTCAAAGACACCTTATAGAATGGACCCAATTGAGTTGCAGGAATTGAAGAAGCAACTCCAAGAGAATCTTGATAAGGGATTCATATGCCCTAGTGCATCACCTTGGGGAGCACCTGTTCTATTTGTTAAGAAGAAAGATGGATCAATGAGACTCTGCATTGATTATCGAGAACTTAACAAGATCACTATCAAGAAAAAATATCCTCTCCCACGCATTGATGAATTATTTGACCAACTACGCGGAGCTCAATACTTTTCCAAGATTGATCTTCGTTCAGGGTATCATCAATTAAGGGTCAAAAGGGAGGATATACCAAAGACGGCTTTCCGTACAAGGTATGGACATTATGAATTTATAGTGATGCCATTTGGTCTTACTAATGCCCCTGCTATCTTTATGGATCTAATGAATAGAGTCTTTAGAGACTATCTTGATCAATTTGTGGTAGTCTTTATAGATGATATTCTTGTCTATTCAAAGAGCAAGGAAGAGCATGAAGATCACTTGAGTATTATATTCAAGACCCTGAGAAAGGAGAAGCTTTATTACAAATTCACCAAGTGTGAATTTTGGCTTCAAAAAGTTGCATTTTTGGGTCACATAATCTCAAAAGAGGGGATATCTGTGGATCCAGCAAAAACAGAGGTTATAGAAAGATGGTCAAGACCAACAACAGTAACTGAGATCTGAAGTTTTCTTGGTTTGGCTAGATATTATCGACGTTTTGTAAAAGATTTTTCACGATTATCTAATCCACTCACCAAGTTGACTCGGAAAGGAGTTAAGTTTGTCTGGACAGAGGAATGTGAAGAGAATTTCAAGGAGTTGAAAAGAAGGTTATCCAGTGCACCTGTACTCACACTGCCTTGTAGTGTAGAAAGGTTTGTGATCTACAGTGATGCATCCAAGAAGGGATTGGGGTGTGTTCTTATGCAAAATGATATGGTGATAGCTTATGCCTCACGACAGTTGAAAATCCATGAGCAAAAATTACCCAACACATGATTTGGAGTTGGCTGCGGTAATCTTTGCATTAAAGATTTGGAGGCATTACCTTTATGGTGAAAGGTGTGATATTTATACTGATCATAAGAGTTTAAAGTATATTTTCACACAAAAGGATCCGAATATGCGCCAAAGAAGATGGTTGGAGCTGATTAAGGATTATGACTGCTCAATCCTTTACCACCCTGGGAAATCAAACAAGGTGGCAGATTCATTAAGTCGACAAGAACATGCTAGTTTATCCATGATGAGGATCACAAAAGATCCAATATTTATGGATTTACAAATGATTGATCTTGGAATTATAATGGAAGGGGAAAAATCTTATCTTTCTCAAATGAATGTTCAACCATCTATACATGTGAAGATTAAAGAGGCACAGAAAGAAGATGTCGAGTTACAAAAGAAGGTGAGAAATGTTCCTGAATTCAACCTTGATTGTGATGGGATAATAAAGTTCAGGAATCGGGTTTGTGTTCCTCCCATCCCTGAATTAAAGAAGGAGCTGCTGGATGAGGCTCATAGTTCATCATTCTCTATTCATCCTGGAAGCACGAAGATGTATAGGGACCTGAAAGAGTACTTCTGGTGGGATGGCATGAAAAGAGATGTTACTGAATATGTCTCTCGATGCTTGGTTTGTCAACAAGTTAAAGCTGAGAGACAGAAGTCTAAGGGGATGTTACAACCATTACCCATACCCGAATGGAAATGGGAAAACATCACTATGGACTTTGTCACCGGACTTCCTAAAACATCCAAAGGCAATAATGCTATTTGGGTCATAGTTGATCATCTTACAAAGTCTGCACACTTCATTGCTATTAGAGAGGATTTCTCTCTAGATCTGCTTGCCAGGATATATGTAAAGGAAGTGGTAAGATTGCATGGAGTACCACTTTCTATTATATCTGATCGGGATCCGAGATTTACCTCAAAGTTCTGGCGAAGTCTTCAGTATACTCTGGATACAGAGTTGAGTTTCAGCACTGCTTATCATCCCCAGACAGACGGTCAGTCTGAGAGAACAATTCAAACCCTAGAAGATATGTTGAGAGCTTGCTCTATGGATTTCAAAGGAGGTTGGGATCAACACCTACCTTTGGTGGAATTTTCTTATAATAATAGCTTTCACTCCAGTATTCAGATGGCTCCTTATGAAGCTCTCTATGGAAAGAAATACAGGACTCCAACTTGCTGGGATGAAGTTGGGGAAAGAAAGCTATTAGGACCTGATCTCGTTGATGAAATGGCAGAAAAAGTCAGATCTATTCAACAACACATAAGAGCAGCTCAGAGTCGACAGAAAAGTTATGCCGACAACCGAAGAAAAGACCTAGAGTTTGAAGTGGGTGATAAAGTGTTCTTACGAATATCTCCCTAGAAGAGGGTTATGAGATTTGGAAAGAAGGGGAAGTTGAGCCCTAGATATATCGGTCCTTTCGAAATACTAGATCGTGTTGGGAAGGTAGCTTACCGATTGACACTTCCACCGAATCTCTCTCAAGTTCACGATGTGTTCCATGTATCTCTCCTGAGAAAGTACATACCTGATCCTTCACATGTACTTAGCTCAGAAGTTGTACCGCTGGAGCAAGATCTTTCTTATGAAGAACAACCGATAGAGATTATGGATCATAACGAAAAAGTCCTACGAAATAAGACCACTCGATTGGTGAAAGTTTTATGGAGGAACCACCAACTTGAAGAAGCTACATGGGAGCTTGAGGATATGATGAGGGAGAAGTATCCTCATCTGTTTGTTACAAAGTGACGAATTTCGAGGGCGAAATTCTTTTTAAGGGGGGTAGAATGTAACACCCGAGACTTTTATGTTATATAAATCATCAAAGAAATCTTTTTCTACTCAACACTTTCTTGACTTTCTTTACACGCAATCACGACCTTCCTCGATAGCTTGCGTTGTACGCAATACCGAGTTTCACTAAACAACAATATGCTATTAAAACTAGCCGTTATGAATAGTAATAACCACTTTTTGAAATTTTATAAATTTTATTTTTTGAAATGGACTTCATTTTTGGACTCAGAATATCGAAATTAGCCTAGGGTGAAATTTTGGTATTTTTCTGAAAACTTTCAATTTTTGATGAATAGTGAAACCACTAAGTGGTAGGTTAAAAACTGAATTTTGCATAAAACTTAATTTTACCACTTCTGTGAATGGAATTTCAAAAATCTGATAGACACGGTTGATATCAGTAAGTAAAATGTGGTTCAATGAGATAAAAATAATTTTTTGGTGAATAGTAACTTTTTACTTTTTTTTACCGCGGTTAATAGTAAATAGGGTAACTAAGGGTAAATATGATATTACTATTACCCTAACACATGTCCTTATTTTATTGGATAAGTTTAATTCGACCAAAAACAAACTTAGGAATAAAATATGACCATTTAGGCCCACTTGGATTAGATTAGGACATTTATTATTAATTTATTTAAAGAAGGGTTAAAATAGTTAAAATCAAAGTTTAATAAGTAAATCATTTTTAATATGGGGTTATACATAAGATAAATTCAACTATAAATATTCATTAGAAAGCTAAAACGATTTCCTACATAATGGTATTTTATTTATAATTTTTAGACATTAAATAATTTAATTTATTTATGACACAATGATGATGTAGTAATTATCTTATTAATGAAATATTGACATAATTGATGTTATAAACACAAAAATAAATGTCATTTGAGACTTTTTATGAATTAAACTAATTTTATAGGTTACTATGATATATTAGTGTTGATTTAATCAACTTTATTCGAACATATAATTCTTTTATGACTTTCACAAAAATCATATATCAAATAGTGTCAAAATTGACACAAAATAGTTTTTAAATCAAATATTATATTATTAATTGTTATTTTATTCCTAAAAATCTAATGTTCGGCAAAATGACTTAGATAAGGATATATATATATTAATAATAAACAATTTTGGGTTCGTTTGGCATGTTATAGTAAGTGTATTAACCATATAGTGAAGGAAAACAAAAAGACACGGTAAAAGTTAAATTATTTAACTTAGAGTTAAATCTAATTGATAAGGTTAAAATAATACCCTAAACTTGTCTAAATACTATTGGTTGATAGTATTTCGACCCATCCCAACTTTAGCTTTTAAATAAGACCCTTTGGAACCATTATAATCCGATTTTGACTTTAATATAAAATAATATTTTGAGATATTCCTAAGGGGCCCCTCTCCTCCCTTATAAAAGGGCACCTCCTCCCCCTCCTCCTCACACCAATTTGAGCACTCAAGCTCGGCCAACCCCTGCCATTTTCTCCTCTACACTTCCCTAGAATAATACTATAGGTTCTGGTCTTCTTCAAAGACCAATATTAGTTCCCTAAGTGGAGGATTCAAAGAGGCGTTCCAAAGAAGAGGTAATATCCATTACCGATCTTTTCAATTTCTTTCTTCTTCAACTTCTTCTTCTTTAGTTGTTTCATGATAAAGTAATAACATCAGTATTAATTACATACTGATATGTTATTATAAATATGAAACAACCCTAATTCACCTTCTATCCATCCTATGGAAAAATGAAATCACCGCGCGTGCGTACGTACGGAATACCGTCTCCACGCCGTGGTGTAATCTATTTTTCCACCATCACTTTACAAGGATGGGTATAATGGTGTAATGAGTAACTGTTTATGATTATTATAAAGTAATATTGATACTGAAATAATATATATATACTCCAATACAGTTCCACGATCATAGGAACAATATCATCACTCGTGCGTACGTACGGAATACCGTCTCCACGATGTGATGCGACTCGTTCTACATGATCATCATTACATAGTAATTATATAAATGAATTTAATGAATAAATATGATATATGTTACACTAATAACATTTTGGATATAAGGTATTTATAACCTTAAAAAAATAATAAGAATGTATTCGGCAAAACACGCATAAGAACAAAAGGCAATAAAGACCCGAGTAACAAGTAACAATGAAATATTACTAACAAGAAGCTAAGAATATGACCATATATGATATCATATCAATATGTATGATTCTGGAATAAGTCAATAACATTATTTAAACCATTATACAGGAGCTTCAGACACGTACAAAGCAAATCGGACCTAAGGTAAGGGAAATATCACAATCTCATTTTTATCCGAGATTGTTTATACTTTGGTATTTACTGGGGTGTATTTTATCATCCAAATCCATGTTTCTTCAATATGTAATTTTATTTCCATCCACCTACAATTGTTTAAATCCTATTTTACCCTTCGGTGAGTTTTTATTAAAAGATATGAAATGAATCGTTTTTCGTTTTTCGTACGAGGTACTTTTTTTGACTTTTCCGAAAAAAGTACGAGAATAATGTTTTTTAACTTATACGGAATGAACGGATTTTTAAAAAATTATTTCCAAGAAGCTTACTTTACAAGTTTTCAAGTTTATTTTTAATCAACTTCTTTTAGTTTTAAATTGTATGACATGTTAAGAAAGGAAAAGTGTTTTTAAAGTAGAAAGGATATTTTCCTCAAGAATGAAGATCAAGTGTTTTATCAAAATTATTTTCAATCTAAGATAGTAAAGGGTTCTGTTTTTATCCCTATTATTACATTTATTTGATTATGTTGTGAGGGAATTATTTTTATGAAGTCATTTACCTTATATGGTTTGTTTTATGATGTCATGATGTTTCAAGAATCCCATTTTTGTTACATGTGTTATGCGATGATGTATGATTTAGATTATGTGGAACACATAAGAAAGGATTCATTATAAGATGGGTGGGACCTATATCTCCCTCCAATGCATTGGGTAAAGATTTTATATCTCATGAGATAGACATGGCTAGAACGGTAGGTTATACCGGTTCAGTGAAATAGGACTGGAACGAGGGTTACTCGGTTCAGAAAGGGACTTTGTCCACTAAGATAGTCTTGGCAATGAGTCCTGACTAAGAAGAAATGATTTTCCATGATTATGTGTGTATGCCATAAAGTTTCAAGTTTCATGTTATGATTATGGGGATCTCATTTTCACTTCTATGATTTATTCCATGTTAAGATATTATGATCTCTTTTGCAGGTTATGATTTTCAAAAAGATATTATATGATTTTATATTTACTTTATTTGCCCTTGCTGAGCATTTGAGCTCACCCTTTTATGTTTTCTTTTCCCCAGGTCAGGAAGATGGATATTAAGTAGAATATGCTAAATGGGACCCTAGATATGATGAAATAAATGGGAGACACTGTAGAAGATTTATGAACCAATTGTTTATGTTTCCCAGTTTCTAAAGACACTATACCTATACGGTCCTTTGTGGTTTTGTCATATGTTGTAATAAGTGTGCTTCAATTTTGAAGTATTAACAATGTATGTAAAGTATGGGTCGTTATATGGAGTAAATTATATAATTTGTGTGTGGTGTTGAATGAATTCCATGATTTTGAAAAGGTATTGGTATGGTGGTAAAGGGATCAAAGATGAGTTGGATTGATGACGCGTTAGATCTCATGAGTGGATTATGATGGATGGATGGTTTGATTGAGGATGAAACTATGGAATTAGACCAAGAAATGGGTTTATACTTCATTTTTGGTTCTTGAGTAGTTCATCTATACCTCAAGTATTATGGAATCCTAGAACAGTGGTGATAGTGAATTACTGGTTGATGCTAAATGTTTTTCAAAAAATTCATCCATGGGAAGAAAAACTAGTTCTTTGGAATGGAATTGAATGTGGTGATGTGGAAATAACATTTTAAGTGTTAGTCAATATACAATATAGGATATTTAAGGACCACTTATTTCTTTTCAAAGAAAATATAGTGTGTATGGGATTTGTGCTTAGAGTTTTGGAATTTATGTATATTCAAAACTTTTGTATAAGATAAGATGAGTTAGGGGTAAATTGGTGATTGTGTTAGGTTAAATTTAATACTCACATGACTACCATAGCTTCTCAGGGATGATAAACATTATGATGGGGAGTTATAGATGACCCATGTCAGTATGGTGTAAGGAACCAACATTAAACATTAAATAATATTGAGTTTTTTATCAAGATTTTATTTTATTGAGTTTCAAAATCTATATAGTTTAGAGTTTTATAGGAGTAAGAAATCACACTTACATAAATAAATGTTACCAAAAAGTGGAAACTTCAACTTAGTATCCATTTCCCCCCCAAAAAATCTTTTCTGATATAAAAAGTTTTGTTTTCATGACATATATTCACAATTTTCATCTTTACCTATTCCTTTTCACTAATCATCATTAAAAAATTTAAAATCATTTAAAGATATGGGATGAGCACAAAAATATATTTATGGTACATAAATAAGAAAGAAAAAACCCCATTAGTTCATGAATACTGATAATTTTTTTCTTCTTTTTAAAAAATAAACCTTGGGCTAAAAATAATCGTTTTATTACCCAAAAAATCAAATTTTATATCAAAATATTTCCATAAAACCTTTCATAATAAATATTTATGGAAAAAATAAGACACATAAAGTAAATGTTGTAGAAACACAAAACATGACATAAGTATAAGTTAAGGATAACTACCAGGATAATATCACATGATTTAAATAATTCCTTCATGGATTATGTTTACTCCCTAATCCCATACATAACATATCATTATGTTTAATCATTAAAAAATTTAATGGAGGGATATAATGAACCCACCTATCCATGTTTTATAATAGAACCACCCATCCTTTGTATATAATAGAGCCAATTGTCCATGGTTTATAATAGAACCATCATCCTTGGTTTATGATGGAACCACCTGTCACTATAAACAATTACCAATAACTATAACATAAACATAATACATGGAATATTTAATCATAAAAACATTCTATAATTAATCATTTTTGGATCTTAATATGAAACTTTTATTTAAAATAGAATTTTAAAAATTAAAATTCCCAAAACAAAGGGAAAGTGGGTTTTTAATTGAATACAACATTAAAGATTATAAAGGAATCCAAAAATCAAATAATGGTTGTAGTGAAGGAAAAGTTTATTGATTTTGTATATGTTAAAATATAACGTTCATTTTTTTCATTTGTAAAGAAAAGAAAAAAATTTCATATAAATTATGTTAAAATATTACTTTTGAAAACCTTTGAAAGAATGTAAAAAGATATAGAAAATATGTATCACCCACTATTTCAAGTAGGTAAACTTTTCTTTATGTATTTAAAGTATCTAAAGTATATGGGTTAAGTTTGGGGAGGTTTAGGGGCCTTTTGTATTATTTTTTTGGGGATTTTCTATAGGTTCATAGTTTGAACCTGGTTTGGGTAAACCATGAAACTCCTATAGGAAACCATGAACAATGAGACAAATGTAAATGGGAAGTCACACATGCCACACAAGATTTATAAAAATCGTACAGAATCCTAGGAGAAACCATGATTTTTTGGATAGTGAGATTTGGCATAGTTGGTGCATGATTTAGAAACTATGAAAGATAACTGCATTAGGTTCATCCTTGAGGTAGTTTATGGTGCATAGTTAGAACATGATTTTCCTTACTGTGTGACTAAACCATGCATAGTTAAAATTATAGGTCCTTAAAAAGTGGAACTAGGTCGGCCTTGCATTTTGATTTATCGATTTTTCACCAAAATGGACCTAACTTGATATTTTTCCCTCTCAAAGGTTTTAGGAGCTCTTTATATCAAATTTTTAGTGCTTTGAATCCATTATTTGGTGCATTGAATCTCAATTCATGTGGTAAGTGATCATTCTTAGTTGTTCTTGGTAATTTTGTTAGATAAATTTCTCCCTCTCTCTCAGATTCATAGATCTACTCCCATTGTGGGTAGATATAAGGTTGTGGATGTCAAATATGATTATATGTGACATGGATTAGGATATGGTAAGAGATATAATTTTGGTTAATGGATATTTAACTTGGTTTCATGGAATTTATTTATGCTGTTATTCGTTTTTGTCGTAAAACCCAATGTAAGAGTCTTTATTCTCATATCCTCTCATTAGAACTGATTGGATTAGTTTAAAATTGATTAAATTGATTGAAATTGATTTTAATTTACTGTGCAATTGGTGTGAAAAGGCATGGTAGAAACCTTATTTATTGATGGTTTTGGATTTTTGTGAAATTGTGAAATTATGGTGTAAGTGATTTGATAAATGATTTTAAAATGTTGACTTTAAAATCATTTATTGGTTTGATTTATGGAAAAAAGTTTTCAATAAAAAGGTTGTTTTATTAAAATTGTTTTGGAAAGATTATATTGGCGTAGTTATTGGATATACTTGGTGTGTGTGTTCATATTGCATTAGGGGGATTGGTTGAAATATAGACTTGTGCTCAGTACCAAAGGTGTAAGGGAACATGGGATATAATTAACTTACAATGACTTGGTAGATAGATAAGAAGACACTCATGAGTGTGGAACTTTCATAATGAATAATTCATGTTTAGATGTGTGGATTTGTGGATTGGAAGGGGGTATTCTAAATTGGAATTAATGAAATGGTTTTGGAAAATTGTTTGGTTTCATTCTATGGAAATTGGTCTTCTTTGAAAAAACTGTTTTACATTAGAACTAGTTTATATTTTAATATAAAATATTTTAGAAATTATTTTATATAAATTGTTTTATTTAAATGGTATAACTTGTTCTATCCTAGTGGCATAAATAGAAAGTCATTTGGGAAAATATACTGAGATTCATTACTCACCCCATATTTGTCACTTTGGTGCTTTTGCAGATGTTATTTATCAAGGAATGAGAAAAGTTAAAGTATCACACATATTTAGAAGTACATAATGATACTTGGTATATTTTGGATTTGGAGAATAGAGTATGTTTGTAGCTTGGAGTTATCATTGGAGTCTTTTAGTTTTGTCATATGCTATTTACTCAGATATTATAGTCTTTTGTTGTGGTACTTGGTTTTAGTTTGATTTTGTTAAATGAAATTTTGAGTTTTATTTCATTATTATCATGCATCATATTGTGTTTTTTTGTTATATATTTTTTGGTTAGTTTTTTTAAAAGGTTGGGGCTGAAGCCTCATTTATTATTAAAGCAAAGTAATGACCTCTTTAACTGGGTAGAGGGAGACCCATTACATAGCCTGAAGACCCAGTAGGAATTATGCCCATTACACGGCCCTTAGGCCCATTCATTTGGGCCAAAGCCCATTCCGTGAATAGTACTGCTATAGTACCCGCGCTGCTACAACACCAGACAGTACCCACCACTGCTACAGTACCCTGCCGCCACTACAGTACCCGCCGTTGCTACAGTGCCTCTGCTGCTATAGTACTGCTACAGTAACCTACGCCCAATGGGTTTTGAACCCCCATTTTTTTGTGTAGAATTAAGGGGTGCTTACCACTAATCCAAACCCCAACTACAAGATTGTTTGGTTATTTTTTTTATTCTTAAATGTAAAATCTTTCCCTACATGTATTAATCCCTTCAACATTTATAACCCGCATTTGGCATCTTAGGGATGTCGCTTAAGGCCATGTAACATCCTTAATCCTTATCAAGCCAATGAGAATTAGAGGGATTTACAAAATTTAATTTATAATTCATAAAAATGTAAATAAAATAATTTTTAGTATATGGAATAGAAGAGAAATATTTAGGAAATAAATCATCAAAACATTGAAAACAAGGTTTTTAATGTAAAGTGTCACTTACCTCGAGTCTGAATCTCCATTTACATTATTTATATTCATAAATAATAAAATTATGGTAATTATTTAATTTATTGAGAACATTTTACAGTTTTTTTATTTTATTACCTTGTAATATTCAATTACTAAATCATTTAAGTTCATGTGAGATATTTTGATGACATTCAGCTCATATATTAAAATGATATGTATGTTGAATATGGTCAAAGAGGTCATCATTTAATCATATCCAAAATAATAATAATGAGATAATTATCATATTTATTCATCAATTAATAATTTAAAACCAACCATAAAATATGGTTAAAAAAATTAAATACTTTACAATCATAGAGACGGTAGGCTGTACACACACATGAGTAACATTTCCATTTTTCAAAGATTATGATGGAAAGAAGGTAAGTGTTATTTTTTCTATACATAATTATGATTATATACTAAATTTAATATCTTATTTTTAAATTCACTTATTTATAGAATCCGTATAATGTGGTTATGAAAAATGAATCACATCACTTCGTGGAGGTGGTAATCTACACATACACACGAATGACATTATTTTTCAATGGGTGGAACGGTAAGAAATTATATGATTTATTATATTTTCAAAATGATAATTATTTAATGAATATAACACACACATACAAAAACTATTGGGAAAAAATCCCTCAAGGTATCATTTAAGCCTTTTTGGGTTGATTGTGTTTGTTGACAAAGAGGGTTTACTTGGTTAGTTGTGGTGTTCTAAAGATGTTATTGAAAATATATGTTGATAAAGAAATATGAAAAATGAATGGATGATATAGTGGCTTCAAAAAAAGAATAGATATAAGGTGGTTCCATTTTCCAGTGTTTGCTAGATTTTTGGGCTCTAAAATGGGGAAAATGGATAAATTTTTTTTGGAAAAAGAAGTTGTGTGCAAGATTGAAGATCATTTGGAATGATACACGTAAGTAACGTTTCAAGATCATAACATTGAAATATTGAAAAGGAAATAAGTTCACAAAAGATTTGGAATTTTCATGAAAGACGAGGTTGCATGAAAGAGTCTTATACGCCCAATAAGACGTCAAATGTAGTTTTTCGTGCTAAAAGAAGATCTTGTAGGATGTGTCAGGATCTTGCATGAAAGGGTTCTATATTCCTATAAATAATAGGCGAACCCACCTCATTTGAAAATCTCAACACTTAGAGATAATCCAAGCTCTGAATCATATAATAATTTCATTCAAAGGGAGTTGCACATAAGAAAGGGAGTTGCGCAAAAGAAAAGAGTTATGTGTAAGAAGAAGTTGTGCAAAAGAGGTGTTTCACGACACAGGTTAAATGTTTCATGAAAAGCCAATAAATTTTCACACAAGACACCCAAATGGTTATGTGAAATATTTTCATTTCCCAGTATTTCTGTGGCAAAGTGGTATTCACCAGTGGATGAAAGTTGGACTTCAACAGAGTATCAACATACGGTGGAGGATTTATTCATTAGTGATGATTATGGGACATAAAAGTCCATAAACTATGGGTGAATCCCTTCCAAGAACAGTGAGTGAAGGAAGAGGAGGAAGGTGACCCTTTCCAATGGTAGTGAGCCAGTGGAAGTGACATAGGGAGTGACCCTTGGGAATGCAGTGAGAAAACCTAAACCTTGTAAAGACAGCAAGCCTACGTATAGATGAGATCTAGCCTGAACTATCATTACTGGAAGTGATCTATAGTGAATTTGGTACAATCGACACATTTTCATTGTATTATCCTTGTATGTATCCTAATGAGGGTGAACCAAGTAAAAATAACTACATCCTTGTGCTTTCTTTCCTTCATTACATTCAAAGCATCATCATCAGATAAAGAAAGAAAAAATAAGATCAATATTAATATTTAATTGAAAACAAAGTGACCCTTATAATAAAAAGGTCAAGATCTATTGGGGAAGGAAGAATTTATAAAATAATGTCCATACCCTGATTCACCCCCTCTAAAGGTATTTAGAACCCTTTTGGACCTAATAATTATTATTAGAGGGAAGGTTTCTTTTATCAGATTTGTTTTTTTACTTGGTTCAGTTGATTTTTTAAGTTAATTATTTAGTTTTCTCGTATCCTTTTGTTCCATGGAAAAGGGAATAACTTAAAAAAATAAGAATAAGTTTGGTGGTATTCCTTAGTGTGGAAGTGTTTATAGAAAATGTGTGATTTTGTTTAAAGAATGAAATAGTTTATTGAAGAAATGTTTGGATGAATTAGACAGGTAAAAGATAGAATCACTCCATGATGCTGTAGGAATGAGTGAAGTACTTGACATTCCAAGTGATATTGAAACTACTGATGATGAAGAATCTACAAGAAGGCCAAAAGTGGTGGATTTCCATGAAGTAATAGAATTGGATTACAAAGAAGATGAAGAAATTAAATATAAAGATATCTAGATCCAAGCATTGGAAATTGAGGCCAACAATATAAGAAATTTAAATCAATGGCTTATTGATGTGTATACTATATATAAGGGAGATAAGTGATTCACATGTAGAAGAACTGAAAAATATTTCTAGAAAGATAGAAAAACCAATAGTTGAGGAAAATTAAGGGAATCAGAAGTCATATGAAATTTAGAATATGAAAGATAGAAATGATTATCTTTCTATAAAACTATATGAAATAGTTCAAAAGAACCAAAGGCTACAAAAAGATAATGTATGTGGTTCTGATTTTGTTGCTAAAGAAAAAACTAAAATAAAGGAGCAAAGTGACATGGTGGATAATCTCACATGTGAATTGGAAGATGAGATGAGTAGAGGGAATAATATCAAGAGAGAAATTAATTGTTAACTTGAATCAATGGATATGAAGATTTAATAATTAAGGGAAGATCTGGAATCGTTGAAGGAAGAAGTAAAGAAATCCAATGCCAAAGGAAATCCTAAAATAAAGGATACCTTAAACTTACTATTTGATTATTTTTCAGCAAGTAACGATGAAATGAAAAGAAAATATGATATTTTTTTATGATTAGTAACAACATATTTTCTCATCTCAAAGGCCATAGTGTTTGAAAAAAACCATCATTGGATTTGATAAATCCCCTCAAATGCATGACATGAAGAGATCTGTGAATAGTTAAAAAAAGGGAAAAAACTATAGATAATAGAATCATACCTAAAAAAGCTTTTATAGAAATTAATGATATCATGTGCTATTTTTGTGGGATGCATGGTCATACTTCAAGTTTTCATTCTAAATCCTTGGACTATATTTCAAATTGTGAAGGTAAAAATATTCCCAAATTTGAGAATAAGTATAAACATCTTAAGAAATATGAAAGAACAGTATCTCAAAATAAAGTATCTATTAAATGATATTATCTTGGAAGACTGGGAAACACCATGAATATGTGTCAAGAATCCCATTAGATTAATGTTAGAAGAATAACTCAAGTTTTATCAACATCTCAACTGAGAAATGATTACACAAGGTATGTTTTTAACAAGATATGTTTTATACGTTCTAATCAATGGAATTTGGAAAGATATTGAAGCTGAAATGAATTAAGGAAGGAAAATGAACTCGAAAGAAGATCCCCGAATCTAGTGGCATATAATGAGAAAGCCTATTTTGGAAGTCAACACGATAAGTTGAAAAATAGGTTTACAGTCTCAAGGAAAACACAAAGAGCTCAACAAAAGGAGTGTTAATCACCTCCTATTCTATAGTCACAACAACACTCGTGGAAATAATTTGAGAAATCCTAGATGAAAAAGGGATAAACTAATCTAGTTGTGAGTAAGAAGAACATACGTTCAGTGAAGAACCCACCAACAACAAGAAAAAGTGTGGAGACTCAAATTACTTATAAAAGAAAAATTAATAAATATTGTCTCCATAATATCAAATGTGTTACAAGGAAAGAAGTTAAAGAAGGGGGAAGATCACTCCAACAGAGTAATAAGAAAGAGAATAAGACCAGTGGATAGATTTCTGCTCAGATAAGGAATCTTGAAAAATATAATTCAAGTGGAGCCTTGAAGAAAGAAATTTCTACTAGTAGGTCAAACCCATAGAACACAAATATCAAAAGAAGACCCAGAAAGTTGGTGAATAATGTTTAGTTATATAGTCAGAACACAATTATCCTAAGAAGACTTATAATGTGGGTGATTAATTTTTTTGTATATCCAGAATATTTGAGGTTGGTAGGGTATTTGGAACAAGCACAGAAAGAGTACAATGCTTTATAAGAAAGTATCAAAGGGTTGATCCATCAAGATCGACCACAATACTCTTCTTGAGTATTTTAGAGAATTAAATCTCCATATGTGTATAAAATCTATCAATTGATATTAAAGTGTTTCTGGTTCAAGGGGAGATACAATCCAAGTGGAACTATAATCAAAATATGCAAAATGGTGATGTGATGTGCTCCAGAATTTCAACTAATTTAAATCAGTCACAAGAGCTGAATAATTAACATGGAAGAATTCCTTAAAATAAATTAATGGTTTATGGTTGGAATTTTTTGAGTGCAAAAGAAACCAATTGTGTTATTAACTCTATCTGTTATTTCATACACTGAGTTCTGACTCAGTAGGCTTAGAGGTTTTGTTGATGTCTTATTACAAAGCGTCACACAATAATAAATGATATAGGAGAAGAAGAGTGTTTGTGGTTCTAAACAGTGATTCTAACAGCAAGAAGATTTTAACATCAAAGGGGGGTCATTCTATCTCCTAATCAAATGAAATAGATCAATGGGATATAAATGATAAAATATTATACTATATGACATCAAGAAGACTAATTGGGGGTGGAGCAAAAACACACACTTATTTCATGATTACCAATTTTTCTCTAACAATATGGTATCAACTGACTATTTTTAGGATACCAAGAAGATCCAAGAGAATGTCAACAATGTTTCAACATGAGGATGGAAAAGTAGTTGAAATCAATGATGTAACTATAGTAGATAATGAACATAATCTTTAATAAAATAAGGAATAACTTACTGATGATAGTGAAAAAGAGGTAATCAAATCAGGGGGAGTTAAAGTGGAAAATTATGATTCATAAGAAGATACTGATGATAAGTAGGAGGGAAAAACTAGATATGAGAACTAGGTTCAGGCTATCAATGAAGATCTTGAACAAATAGAAAAGAATTAGAATTAGGAGATTTTTTTGAGGCCAATAGAGAAGAATTTCATCAAAACTAAATGGGTTTTTTCACAACAAGATGAATAAATATGATGCAGTGATTTGCAAAAAACCATGAATAGTGTGCAAAGGTTACTCCAAGATAGAGAGTATTGATGTTGATGAGACATTTTTACATGGTGTGAGGTTAGAGACAATCAGATTATTCTTGGCCATAGCAGTTCAAATAAGGTTCAGAGTTTTTTAGATGGACGTCAAATCAGAATTTATTAATGGGGCTTGAGAAGAAGAAGTATATATTGAGAAAATATGTGGTTTTATCATTAATTAAGATGATAACATAGTTTGTCAGCTGGAGAAGGCACTGTATGGGTTGAATCAAGACCAAAATCATGGTATTCAAGGCTAGATCAGTTTTTTAAAAAGCTTGGTTTTTAGTGTGGTGGAGTTGATTACAATATGTATTTCAACAATGATATAATAAAAGGATGATGTTGCTAGTTTATGTTAATGACATAATTTTTAGTGGATCAGATAAATCACGATGCATACTATTTCCCAAATTCAAGAAGAGTTAGTTCTAAATGTCAATGATTGGTGAAATAATGTTTTTCATTGTTCTATAGGCGACACAAGGAAGTAATGGAACATTAATTTATCAATCTAAATATTCCAAGGAAGTTTTGAGAAGATTTGGAATGGATGATTCTAAGGAGATGGAGACTTTGGTGGCTACATGGATGAAACTGCCCTGAGATGTTGAAGGCAAAGTGGTCAATCTCATAGAATATAGGAAGATCAATGCAAGTCTATTGTACTTAATAGCGACATGAACTTATTTTTTTCCACATGTTATGCATCACCATATCTAAGTAAGACCAAATAAATCCACATGTTTGCAATGAAAATGAATACTTCAATATATCAAGGTCACTTTGGATTTTAGTTTGATGTATAATGAAAAATAACATCTAGAGTTATTGGGATATACAAATATAGATTGGTCCTGATCAACAAACAATAGAAAATCAACATCAGGTGGTGATTTCTATATTAGTGGATTGTGTATTTATTCGCTAAGCAAGAAACAAGAGTGTGTTTCATTGAGCACTACAGAATCTGAATATATTATGGCTACTCAATATTTCACACATTTATTGTGGATGAAGCATCAACTTGATGATACAAGAGTTAAAATGAAGTCTTCGATTAGAATCCATTAAGACAATTTAAGTGCTATAAATCAAATTAAAAATCCAGTCCATCACTCAAGGAAAAAGCACATTGAAATAAAGTATCATTTTATCAATAATAAAGTGGATAAAGTACTTGTGAAGTTAGAGTATGTGCCTAAAGATATACAATTTGTAGACATATGATAATGGCCTTACCCATATAAGGGTTTGAGAGGCATCGACTTGCTTGGGGAGCCCACTAGAATCGCCCCACTTGAAAAAGTGTGGATGTGGGACACCCTATCCCTGAGGTATGGTGTGTTTTTTCCTAATGTGATAATATGTTTTCTTAACTCTATTTCAGACCTAAAATGAATAGCTTTCGGGTCTGTTGGAAAAGGGTGATAAATTGTGGCTATAGAAGTGATAAAATGACTTTGTCAAGACATGAGGAGAAGATGACAGGTGGAGTAGTAAGATAGGGGAAGCAACAAGATAGGGGGAGTAGGAGTATAAAATTTGATGATGCTAGAATTGATCGATCAAAAATTACATATCATGACAGATGAGGTTCATGATGAAATAGAAGAGTGGTTTTTGAATAAAATTATGTGATTCATTAATGAGATTTATATATTAATCTTGTTTCTCATGCCGATCATTGCTCATATGAGATTAGAGTGTGTATTGAGTAAGTATTTGATCACTATCTGAATCACATGAAGAGAATTCTGGTAGAAGATGGATGAATCTATAATGTAACACCCCAAGATTTCATAGTGTGTTATTTCTTCAAAATAATTCAATAACTTGCACTACACGCAACACTGAGTTCAATTGCACCATGAATTACCAAAAAAAAGCCATTAAAAGAGTTCATGAATAGTATTAACTAAATTTTAAACTTTATATAATCCTTATAATTTTAGAATCCATATTATGAGTTTCTTAGTCATAATGCAAGAACAGATTCATTTTCAGTATTGCACTTTTATCAACTTTTGATAGTGAAACCTTTTTAAATACAATATTTTAAACTTTTTGACTAAATGGAGACATCAAAAAATTTAAAATGAAACATCTCAAGCTTCCACGGTACGCTTTCCTTTGAATAAAACAGTAGCGTGTGTTGTACGCAACTTCGAGTTCTAACACACCGTAACCAATCAAACTAGCTGTTATGAATAGTAATACCTACGTTTTGAAGTTATATATATTTTATATTTTAAAATGGACTTCATTTTTGGATTCGGAATATCAAATTTAGCCTAAGGTGAAATTTTGGTACTTTTCGGATAACTTTCATATTTTGATGAATAGTGAAAATTACTAAATTTTAATTAAAAACAACTTTTTTAATCAAAATAATTAATAGTAATAAATTATGAATTTGAGTGGTTTTAAAGTATATTTAGAATATATTTTTACTATTTAATATAATGTTGGTCATTGGACATAATTTTACAATTAAACCGAACATAAACAAGTGTCAATCTTTTGATAGTTATTATCTCTTAAAAACACGCTTTTTGTTTTGACAGCGGGAATTAATTTTAAATTAATTTCTGCCACTTCTGTGTTTTGAATTTAGGAAAATGAATTCCATATTTGGAATCAGGATGTTCAAATTGTGTAAATAGGTAACTTTTATTTTTAGACATTTTGAATAATTACTGTGGTAAATATTTTATTTACCATGGTTAAGGGTAAATCCGGTAAATAAGGGTTAAAAAATAATATTATAATAATACAAAATTAACCTAAAACGTGTCCTAACCTTATTGGTGGACACATACCCGACCATGATCATCCTTGGGTCAATTTGGGGACCCCTTGGATCCACTTGTATGTGGTAGGGACACTTTATATTAATAATGTTAAAATAAAAATAAAAATGGCATAAGCTTACATCTTTTAGAAGAACAATTTTTACATAGGGTTATACATGTTGGCTTTTCGATTATAAATATTCATTAGAACGCTAAAAATATTTCCTACATAATGATATTTTATTTATAATTTTTAGACATCAAATAATTTAAATTATTAATGACACAATAATGATGCATTGTTTACCTCATTAATAAATCATTTAAATAAATAAGATTATAATGATTAAAATATTATCTAAAACCTGTCCAATTATTATTGGTTGATGTTATTTAGAATATGAGTCATCTTATCTTCGACCTCAATGATTTTTGGACCATTATAAACCGAATATAATTATATTATAAAGTAATACTTTCACTCTTTCCTAAAGAGCCCCTCTTCTCCCTTATAAAAGGAGACCACTTCTACTCATTCCTCACACCTCTCAAGCCACTTGGCTCGTCCAAACTCTGCCCAAATAAACTCCCCACATCCCTCTCCTCCTCCTTGAAGCTTCCCCTTAGGCAGAAAGCATTTCAAGAAGTCCTTTGGTTCCAACCAAAGTGAGTTACCTAAATTAAAGGTAACGATTTCTCTTAAATTATTTTCATTTATTTTGCTTCTCCAACCCCCAAACTCTTTTTATTTCCTTTCTTTTGTAACAACAACAGTATCCTCAATATACTAGTATGTTGTTATAAGAAGGATTCAAACTACACATACACACAACTCCATCTAATGGATGATGAACATAATGTTTCTGTGGATGGCAAACTAACGCCTCACGAAACGATGATTGTTCAAATACATCTTACCACCTCTCATGGTGGCCATTATGATGGCACTATAATTAAATATGATATTAATGATATATATTTTATATATAAGCTTCTGTAATTCCATTATTCATTTCATGTTGTATATACATACGATAATTTCATTTGAGGAAGTGCGGACTACCGCCCCCTTAAAATGATATGACTCGTTCATACCACACATGGAACGTATAAAGGATGGTGTTAATGAACTTAAGTAACATATATAAAATATTATATTATACTGGAATAGTAATATACCTATGTATCATTTGGATTCCATTCTTTTAAAATAAAAATTAAATGGAAGTAGCGTTCGTGCGTACGTACGGACTACCGTCTCCACGAACGCGGTGAGATCCATCCTCCATCGTATCCATTCAAGTATTATTCTCATTTTAGGGTTAAAAATAATGTTAATATCATTCTGATTATGAATAAGATATAATCTATCCATTACAAACATGTCTTACGTAACCAAACATTTAAGAAGAACGAATCGATTATCACCCGAAACGACGATAATACTAAAATATTATTAATAAAGCAATGTTAAAAGAACATATATGATATCATATTAATGTATATGATTCTTGTATAATTTAATAACAATTATTTCACCATTATACAGGAGGTTAACCTACCCCAACCAAGGAAAAGTACAAGGTAAGGGATTTTTCTTATCTCACATTCAATTCCGTGAGATTTCCATTATTCGCCACTAAATTATTGAAAGTGGTGTATTGTGTACTGGCATTTGATATATATTATCATATTCATGTTATTCTATAAATAATTTGGTGGTTATTAACTTTTGGCCATACGACTCAGTTGATTAACGTGGTAAGGGGTTTTCATCTCACTCCTTATTCCCGTGAGATTCATGCCATATTGCCACCATTACCTTTTGTGTGGTGTATGTACTGCCCATAATTATATTCTTTGTGTAATACACTCTAATTTATGTGTACTTACATATTCATTGTATGATACCTCTTTCATGGGTTGTATGTTTCATAAGTTACCAAACTGGTAAGGGTTATTTCACAATCTCTTCATTATCTGAGGTTGTTTATACATAATAATCTACTGAGATCTCGTTATCATCCACATCCATGTTTCTTCAAAATGTATTTCAAAACATTTTTAATATTTAAAAGAATATGGGTTAAAGTCATTTATACCCTTGTTTGACTTTTTATAAGAGGTTTATAAGGGAATCTTTCCGTCGTTTTCCAAACAAGGTGCTTTTTAACCTTTTCGACAGAATTAAGATAAGAATGTTTTTTTTAACTTATACGGCGGGTGCGGTTATTTTCCGCCGTTATAAAATCGTCAAAGCTTCCCTTAAAAGCTTATAAGATTATTTTCAAAGAAAATGTTTGATTGGATCTTAAATGATTTCAAAATAAAAGGAGATATTTCTTTAAAAAGAATTTTGATTTCATCTATGTCAACATCCTTTGATGGGTTTTAAGATTATTTGAAGTTGATTTATTATGATACAAAACTTCTATATTGTTTTGAAGGTTTTGTGATATGTTTGACTGTGGATGTGCTATTTTTATACCATTCATAGTTTATGGTGAAAGTATTGACATTTCGTATGCTAGTTCCAATAAGAATGTTTATGTTATATTTCAATCTTTACTTCATATGAATGTGTAGGACAAGTATGTTTCAGGTTGGGGACTGGTTAAAGTAAGCCCTCCAGGTTGGGGACTGGTAAAAGTAAGCCCTCCAGGTTAGGGACTGGTAAAAGTAAGCCCTCCGGGTTGGTGTCCGGTTATTAGAGGCACTCCGGGTTGGTGTCCGGTTATTAGAGGCCCCAAGGTCTTGGGACGAGGCCTTGAAAAGTAATTAAAGTTTAGCATTATGCATTCCAACATTATGAAAGTGGTTATTGATTTTTCATGTGATTATTCGATTAGTAGAATATCCATGTGAATAAGTAAATGGCATTATCTAATTTTATTTATGCCATACTATGTTAAAAGTTCAAGTTTAAAAGGCTTTTGTTTTAGTTATACATTGCCTTAAATGTTTATTCTTATTTATGAAAGTTTCCGCTATATTGTTATCCTTACTGGGCATTTGAGCTCACCCCTTTTCTATGTTTTATTTTCCCAGGTAGTGAAGAAGTAAATTATGAATGACTTGCAGGGATATTATGAGGGGTTAATAGTGTGGATATGAAGACTTTGTTGTTGTAGTAGTTTTTCACTTTGAAATGTAATGTAAAACTTTATGATTATATCTAGTGTTTCCAAGGCTACTAAACCAATCGGTCTTTCGAGATTTGATCTTTCTTGTGATCATGCCAATGTTACGAAGTAATGCACCGACTCTGGGCAGCTGGGGTCGGGGCGTTACATATAAAGTGGTGTCAATTTATTAAAGAGTTATAAAAAAAACCAGAGGGGGAGATTGTTTGGAAAAACTCCCTCAAGGTAACATTGAAGAATTTTTGGTCTGATTGTTTTTATTGACAAAGAGAGTTTCCTTGGTCAGTTGTTGTGTTCCAAAGATATTTTTTGAAAATCTATGTTGACAAAGAATGATGACAAAAGAGTTGATGATATGAAGGTGGTAAAAAAGGAACAACCTAGAGGTTATGGTTATTTCATAGGAACAAAAGGCAAGGGAAGTATAACAGATAAAATATCTCAAGGAGGTGGACAAGAACACCACATTTTTTCATGCGTGTATTCGATAGAGGAGGCATGTTATCAAACCAAATATATCTCTATAATATGAAACGTTAACAGATGACAGAGAGGTGGTAGGGGGTTTGGATATCTTGTACTTTAAGGATCATCTTTATAGTCCGTCTGCGACCATGGTTCAGGGGTACCCCTCAGGGGATGCCTTGTTATGGGAGGGGATTTGAAGGCTTGTGTATGTCTAGGACAACAATATTTTCAAAGGTATCCCCATAGAGGAGGAGATTCAAGAGTACATGTTGAACCTGGATCCTAAGAGCGCAACAGGTCCTGATGGTTTCTCTGGTTCCTTCTAAAGGGATCTTGGGAGGTTGTGAGGAGTGATATCATTCATTCCATCAAGGATTTCTTCCGTGGGGGAGGCCCTTCTCATATCACATCAGCTATGAATCTTGTGCTTCTTAAAAAGATCAAGGATCCTTATTCTCTTTAGCATTATATACCTATAAGCATGTGCAATTTTACTTACAAAATCATGCTGAGTGTCATCAACAAGAGGCTATCTAGACTCCTTCCTCGGTAGATTTCCATAGAGCAACATGGTTTGTGAAGGAGTTCTCCATTTAGGGTGCTATGGATATGGAACAAAAAATACTGAGAGACCTAAACTTCAAATCCATAGGTTCTAACATGGTCATTAATTTGGACATGATCAAGGCATATGATAGGATGGAGTGGAGATTTATCAATAGGGTCCTTATAAAGATGAGGTTTTTTCTTGGGTTTGCGACCTCATCTTCAGATGCGTTAGCTCATCATGGATGGCTGTATCATTCATGGGGAGAACTCATGGGTTCTTTAAGTAAATATGAGGACTTTAGAAAGGTGACCCATTTCCCCCAAGAATCTTTATTCTCATGCAAGATACTATCAGTTGGCTGATCAAAAAGGGTATTTAGAATGGGGAAATCCTACGTTTTTATAGGAAGTTTAGGCTCTCTGCCACATTATAATTGATGGTTGCTAATGATAAAATTATTTTCATAAACATAGGGAAGAGATCTGTCCATGTAATTAATAAAATCTTAGGGGAATGTTTTCATTGGAGTGGCCAGATCATCAGTAGGTAGAAGATCAAAAACTATGTATTCATGCATTGAAATTAGTGTTCCTGATCTATGTACCAGTTTGAACATGCAGTGTTGAGTCTTTCCCATGGAGTATCTCAGTTTCCCTATTTATCCAGGAAGACTGTGTAACAAGGACTTTGAAAAAGTGTTGAACAAGAATATAGGTCAAATTACAAATTGGAAAGATCACTTCCTATCGTTCAGTGGCCACATCTCTCTTGTTAATAGCGTTCTATCAGCAATTCTAGTGCATGCTCTTTCTTCCTATCGAGTTCCTAAGGGATTCATAAGGTCCATTGATATGCTCCTCGCACATTTTATATGGGACACACAATCTAAGGGGAAGATAAATTGGGTTTCATGGGGGAAGTTGGCGTGGCCCATTCTAGAGGGAGGGATTAGTGTTAAAAGTTTGGCTATCACAACTCATTCCATGCATGAAAGGCTCACATGGGAAATTATCGAGGAGTGTACACTATCGGGGAATATTATGTCCCAAATATACCAAACCAATTCTACATCTCCTTCAACATATGGGTTAACCTTATGGTCCTCTGTGTGTATCTTCATATCAAAAATCTTTCCACACGCTCAATGGATCATTGGTGAAGACAACATCCTCTTCTGGTTTCATAATTGGTCGGGAAACATGCTCGCCTATCTAGGGTGTCCAACTCCCATAATATCTTTCAAGTAATCAAGCCAACATCCAATTTTTTTTATTAGTTCTGAATGCGTCTCAATAAGATGTTTTCAACTTCATTATCATTACCTAGGAGTAGGACAAGTGGATTTTCACTCCTTCAATCTCAGGGAAATTTAACTCGAAAGACTATCAAAGGATGAATGACTCTCAGTGTCAATATAATAGATGGAATACAATATTCTAGTGCAAAACAATTCCTACTAAACTTAACTTTCTTACCTGGAGAATTAGGAATAATTATTTTCCTTTAGATATCAACGTCAAATGCCTCTACATTAGCGTGGATTCATGTTTCCACTATTATATGGACAAAAGTGAAGAGATCACGAGTCATATCTTACTTGAAGGGGATTGGGCTCACATGGTATAGAGTACCTTTGTGTAGTTTACTACTTACTCACCCCAAGTGGCTAATAATGACATATTATTGGAGTGATGGTTTTAGGGGTCCGAGGGTTAAGATATAAAAAAAGAGGTACATTCCTTAATCTTTAATGTGGGATGTTAGTTCTCATGGAAATATTGGAACTGATCTTGCTTTGAGGGTTTTAATTCCACTAAAAGGTCCATAGTGGAAAAATCTTGGTGCATGATGGTTGATATGATTGTCCATTTTTGCAACTAGAAGGAGGAACCTTCTCTTCATTTGCTTTGTGTTCCTTTGAATACAGTTCATCACATCACCTCCAAGGGGTGATGGACTCGGTGGGTTTCTATAGAAGAAAAAATAAAGCTCAACACGGACGGGTCTTGTGTCTTGGGTGACATGCGAAGAGGTGGGGTGGTTTGTAATGCTAGGGGGAGTGTAGTCTTAGCATTCAAAGCTCACTTCAGGAGTGGCGGTTCTATCTGGGCAGAGGAAAAAGCTATTCTATCAAGTTTTTCCATCTGTTGAAAAAGGTAAATTCATATTTCCCAGGTGGAGATAGATTCTATGATTATCCATGATAAATTAATTGGTAAAGGCTCCATCCCTTGGTAAATATATTACATCATATGTCAATGAAAGACCCTTTTGAGAAACAAAATTATGGTCACCCACACTTGATGGGAGGGGAACCAAGTGGCAGACTACATGTCATGCCTAGTAGTACCTAGTACCCTGTTTAGTTTCCTTTCTGATGCTTCCTTACTTAAACCTGAGGGGGTAAACTTGATTTGGGATGATGCCCTTGGTCTGCAGTACTTTCAGCCTCCATAGGCCTTGGTTGTTTTCTTTCCCTATATCTCTCCTTGCCTAATAATAAAAATTATAATGTTGATGATGAGATATATTAAACCCATTTTATAACCAGTCATTAGAGCAGTTGATGGACAATGAATTACATCGGTTCGCACAACGGTAGTTCACCATACACTCGAATGATGGTTTCATTCCCCATTTGATGGAAGAGGATATGGATATATGTTATTCCATTAACATAATAAAATATCATTATATGGAAGTTAATGGTGTTATTATTTAGTATTTTTTTAGAATATTTAAAGGAGGTATAATAAGAAATAACACTAGATTAGTCTATAAAAAGTTGTACCTCATATTTAGACAAACTCCTTTACTCGACACCTTAATCCCTATAAAATTAGAATTATACCCAAAATAAGACCTCTTTAACATGAGAAGTGATGTTAGTAATGGATTTTGGAAGATATTGGATGGAAAAAAATGGTTCTTGAAGTGTGTATAGAAGAGGAGAGGGGGTTCCCTTTTATAATTATGGGAGATGAATTTTTTGAATTACTTAATGTATTAAATTAATATAAATTAATTTTCATGTTCAAATGGATTAAAATTAATAAAATTATAAGATTATATATGTATGAGTATAATTAAACTCATCTAATAAAAATTAGACATGTTTAGTTGATTTTTTCACTTTTTTAACCATTTGTTAACCCTATTGATGATTATTGTGATAATAAAGATTTTTACTCTTTAGGGGATAACATAGTTAATATAAATAGAACATTGGCCTATAAATTGACCATGGTTGACATTTTAAACAATTTAACAATAAATTTACTAAATATAGGATTTTTTGGAATTTTAACTCATTTAATAAAATATATTTTATTATAAAATATAATTTATGTCATTTTTAGAAATATATAAAATATTATAATATAATATGTGTCTAACTCTCTTCTAGAAATGGGGATGACCGTGTTTGTTTAAGGTTCAAAATTTCCAATCGGTTTCTAACGGGTTTATTCATAGAACTGGAAACATCCAACGATTCTATATCCATTTGGACCTACTTTCCAAAGTTAGGTGCCCATTAGTTATGGACTGATGAGACTTAAGAATTTGTATTGGTTGAGAGGATGGGAGGTCAGACTCATCACACTTTTTTGGGGGGAACTATTTTCTACTTCGGGACTCTCTTATAGATTTGAGTTATGTTCGTGAATCCTTATTAATTTACCAAGCATGAAAATGAGTTTTTATTTTAGATTTGGAAATAAATGATTTATATGTATGAGATTTAGAGAATATTTTATATGTATTTGAGGTTCTTAATCGATAGAGAATCATTCATATTTATTATAGATTATTAGTCAATAGTATTCTTCAATACATTATATAGAAATATCTTGGTAATTATGATAACCATACTAGTTTTAAAGCCACTTAGTGGGTCACTTGAAGTTTATTTTCATTCAGAAAGATAGGGATTATTTTAGAGTTGGGATTGTACCCGCAGATGGGCTACCTATGTATCCTTGTTTGAAAAGGAATCAGAACCCATGTAGTTCGAGTTTATAAGTATGAGGTTTATGCATGATTAATGGCCCAAAGAGAGATGTCATAATTAATTTTACACTCTAAGCTCACGTGAGTCATGCTCGATGTGAGAAACAAGAGGTATTAGTAAAATCTAATGATTGTGCCATGAAAGATGCAATCATAAGAAAGAATTATGTGGGGATTATGTATGTATGACCACCGAAGTAAATGAAGACAAAGGCTTTTAGGAAGGAAGCCTAAGAGTAGGGTCCATAAAGGTGTTTGTACTTTATGGAGATTTTGGGATTTAACCTGGGACTTACTCCTAAAAAAGAAGCCAAAAAATTTAACAGGGACTTATTATTGGGTTTTATTCCTGAAAAGGAAGCCCAAATCAAAAGAAATTAAGACTGGGACTTACTCCTAAGGAGGATTCCCAAAGTTAAAGTAAATTATGATTGGGGCTTACTCCTAAGGAGGAAGCCCAAATTAAGGAACATGGGGATTACTCCTAAGGAGGATTCCCATGAACAGGGAACTTGGGGCTTACTCCTAAGGGGGATTCCCAGGTTAAAAGAAATTATGATTGGGGCTTACTCCTGAAAAGGAGGCCCAGGTTAAGGGAAATTATGACTAGGGATTACTTTTGAAAAGGAGGCCCATGTTAAGGGGACTTGAGACTTGGGTCTTACTCCTGAGAAAGAGGCCCAAATTAAAATTACTTCTTAGAATTACTTTCTGATAAGGAATACAAAAAGGGAACCATGACACAAATGGATTTGAATAGGGTTTTGAAGGTTAAATCATGAAGAGGAGAGGTGGATTTGAGGAAAGGAAGTGAATTTGAGGGAGGCACACAAGTACTGTTCTGGCGTACAAGTCCTGGTCGCGCAAGTATACTTGCACGACATGAGTCAACTAGGGTGATGAAGAATCCATGAATTGATACTTGGGTGACTTTGAATTGGAGCCCTTAGTATCATCCCTAGAGGCTTTCAGATGTGTGGCGCAGAATTTTCCTTGAGATGAAAAGGCGGCACACAAGTGTATTCACTTCCCTTAAAGGGATGGACACTTAGGCACAAAAGTATTGATGAGTTCTAAATAATTAAGCCTTATTCTTCCTCTTTAGAGCTTCCATTATTGGTAAATAATTATCTTATAAGTGTTCGGAAGATGTCAGAAAAATACTTGGGTGACAGGAGCTTGAATCTTAGTTTTGGAAAATTATTGCTTTAAACGGGGGGCCCACAGGGGGTATTTATAGGCCGCTGAGCACCTTGGGTGAAAAAATAATAGGGAACACAAGTTAATTGCACGACCCATTTGTGGAACTCAAGTGACTTGCATTACCATAAAGAAACTTGCACAACCCATGCTTAACAGGTTACTTGTTCACGCCTTTGTCAATTTTTGATGTTCTTTAAAGGATGAATCTCTTTGTGCTTAAGGAATTTTCCTTTTCTATTTGTTAGACTCTATGACGGATAGAAGCATAAAAAAAAGCCCCCCCTCAGAGTCAGATCTGAAAAAGGAAAGAGGATTTTACTCTGAGGAAAATGCGAAACAAGGTGCCGCGGCGTGCAAGTAATAGGAACACAAGTTCCGACGCACAGGGGTACAACCTCACCTATATATACGGGCATCATTTTGTGCAAAGCATCCATATTTAAAATGATTCTCTCTCTCGTCACACAGGTGTCTTGGATTCTTGCTTGTCCGCGCTTCTGTTCATTGCATTGCACTTACTCAGTCTGTGTCTGACTTGAACTCCAGTACTAGCGCGGTAAAACTTGCATAACCGTCTTGGACTTGCACGCCAATATTAGACTTGTGAACCTTAATTCCTTATCCATTTTTTTTGGGATTTATTCACAAATTTTATGAAAAAACAAACTTACTTAAAAGATAATTATTCGATCTTTGTCCAGATTCAATGGCTCCCAAAAGAATTGGATCGACAGATGAATTGGATAGCAAGAGAATTGATGATATGATAAACATCGTTGGACATGACTATTATAATATTTGCGATAGTAATCTCCCAGATTTGTCCAAGTACTTGAAGAAGTATCATGTTGATTTCCCACAGAGCATTTACTTGCCTTTATACGGCCATGGTCATCTACAAGGAGTCAACATTCTAGAGTCAAAGAACTATCTCCCGCATTCTTGGTTTCAAACTTACAACAACTTTTCTTCAGAAAATGTTTTAGTTGTAGGATAATTTTTTAATGCTGGAACCATGGAGAAGGCCTACATAATGCATCATAGACCTTGTACCCCAGATCTGAAACCTCACAAGCCTGAGCTGTAGCCGCATTGCAATCCCTCTAATTTATGAAATTCTCAGATGGATCAATCCAAGGGATGGAGAAAGAGCTGGGATTTCCATCTCGGAGGAGGTGTGATGCCGACTTGGATGTGGGTATATTGGGTGTGTATAACCTATGCAGAGTTTGTCGAGGATCTGAAAGGTGCTGTAATATATGAAGCTGTCTGGGCTGGGCAGACATATGTCTACAGTAATGATAACTTTGTGCTGGAGCTAATCAAATGATGGTGGCCAGAAACCAATTCCTTCTATCTAACTCATGGAGAAGTAGGAATTAGTTTGTGGGATGTCTAAAAGATCTCAGGGGATCCAATTTTTGGAGATATGTATGATGAATTCATCCCCCCCAAGGTGACTTGGAATGATTCAGAGAAAACTTTGGATTTGGATTGAGAATTATTGAAAATTTTCCACAAGTTCAAGAATTCAAAGACCACCAAAACTCATTCTAGAAAGGGTATTCATCCAGAGGAGTCGATGAATATGTTTCTTATCATGAAGAAAGAGAAGGGGCCCACCTATACTCATCTTACCAGCTGCCCCAGCATAGAGAAGAGGGGTGCTCTTGGCACATTCTAGCCAACCCTGGAAGCAGGATAATTTGAAAAGTGGGGGTATGAAGTGGATCAAAGAATCCCAGAAAAGACCCGTATGGCGGGCTTCTTAGCCTTGTGGCTTAGTATTTATCTTCTGCCAGTTAGGGATTCAAAGGGAGGCGTCATTCCAGAGACCTTCGTTGTTGTATACAAGTTGGTTGAGAAGAAAATAGTTGGGTTGACCACCCCAATTTTCGTGAAGATTCACAGGAGCTTAGTCCATGTCTATATGGGTAAGTCTCCTTTGAGAATAGTGGGACTATTCTAAGTATTGTGGGGATGGATCACCACTCACTTCAGGACATACGCTATAGAGAGCGGAGTACTGGTTCTTGGATGTTCTTTCAGGCCATCAGTGTAGGTATATTATGGAATATTTCCATTGTCCCTCAACCCCTATGATATGAAGGTGAGACTGAGTATGTTCAAGGAATTCCATTTCTTTCCTTATAGAGATCTGCCAACCGGGAAGTTTGTTGATGATGGAACAGATATCCTAGAATTGAGGTCTTACATGATGGCTTGTAGAGATGGTGTATTGGCCGCCAGAATTGAAGGAGAGATTATATGTGAGGCCTATGATCCATAGAGATTTGCACGCCAATTCAAGTGTCTACAACAGATTGTTGTATCCTCTACTATGCATGTCAGGTCAGAGTAGCATCCAATGGTTTCCCGACAACTTTGGTTGCTAACAGCTATGGAGAAGACCAGGGCAGTGTTTGATCTACCAGTTATTGGAGTGACGAGTCCCTTGACTACATGGTATGCCGAGAACTGGGTAGAATCATACCCTGAAGGGGTACTGAATCATCCAGTTCCTCGGGTGGGGACAAAAATGAAAACTATTAGGAAAGAAACCCTCTGTCTGGAAGGTGAATCTTCCTCACCCGAAGCTCATTCACTGGGTTCCTCACCCGTGGCTGATTTGCTGGATTCCCAGGATGGGGATGATGAGGCACAACATACATCAAATCGGCCTCATGCCATATATAATCCTCCTTCCAGAGTTAAGAGACCTACTCCATCAACTCCTGGTGAATTATATCATTGAGGAAATTTATTCACTATTATTTTATAGATCAATAAGTTTTATTTTCTTATCTTTTATCTGTGATTGCAGGATCTGGGAAGAATTTGAAGTCCAAGATTGTAGGACCCTCCTCACAGCCTTTTGGTGCACATGCTGAATATTTACGAACAGAGGTTGTCCAGACATAACGAAGTTTATATTGCGATGCTGAAACCACCTGGATGGACTTATGCAAAGGGGTACACATCCCTGGAGTAGGGAATCTTCGGTCTTCTACTGATATCTGTTTCAAGGATAACCCCAATGAAGTGCAGTCTTACATAAAAGAGCTGGAGATGCTCATATATGCCACTGATGATTCCATTCCTATCCCCAAGAGGGTGTAGTAAATGATGGATCATGGCACCAATGATGGGATTGGTTCTTCCTTAGATGAGGAGTGGCACGATTACATGGCTCCTGAAGATGTAAGTCTCTTTCCTTATTTTCTTTACAACTTGATTTTAGTTAAATCATTGTTACTCAAGGAAATTACTTTATTCATCCTGTAGCTTGTAAAGAAGGGAACTACTGTGTTCTGTTCACCATAGTATATCCTTGGTGGCACTACCATCAGAGTTACTAAATATCCTCGTGATCCGGTCGAGGTATCTCCAGGCCGGAAATCCATGGAAGAGGAGTTAGAAAGGGCTTTTCACTCTCTAATACCTGTATTTGGAGGTGACAATGTCAGCACACCCAAAAAATCAAATAAGCAAAGGCATCGAAGGAAGAAGTCCACAGCTAAACACTTCATCAGTAGTGGTAAGTCCTTAGAATAGTAATGAATCCTAAATCTTGAAAATATTGCACATATTTCTTGGGATTTCAGGGGCTTCCTCGGTTTCCCATTTTAGGGAGAGGACTGACCCTCCTCTAAGGACGACAGAGGGTGATAGTGAATGGTCACCAATTCATGCTAACCTAGCTGCTCCTGTTGCTGCTGTAAAGAGAGGAGATCCTGCTTCTGGTAAATTAACAATACTTCATAGAATATTGAATGAAAAAATAAACTGACTTCTATTCTGTGATACTTTAGGTTCAACACCTGCACCAGAACATTCGGCAGCCACTGCAAATTACTCAGCAATTTTCTCTGAAGAAGTTGTCTAGGGTCAGAGGCCGCAGGATGGGGGTCGAAAAGAAGACATATCAAATGCTCCCACTAGTGACACTAATCAGGAATATGAGATATCACTGGATGAAATGATGAAACTTGGTGCATCTCTTGAAGAAAATTTAGATCATGTTAAATTACCATGTGATTTAGAATATTTTGGTCGTGAGTCTTATCCTTCTTCTTGTTAAAAATTTATTATTACATCTCTGACCAAGATTGGTTTGAAATGTGCAGTTCCGTCTGATCAAGCTGATGACCTACTGATGCCTGAAGGGGGTAGAGACAACCCTATTATTGCAGAGACGCTAGCTCAAGTGGAGCTTAACCTGACAGAGCTTCCTGAAACCCATCCTGAAAATCCTATTGAAGCTAGGAAAGATGGGGAGGAACCTCTTCATGCTACTAATCTACCATTGGGTAAGAGATGATAATATGTGTGTCTATACTTAATTTTCATGACAGCTTACTAAAATTTTGTTATCCTTTGAAATTAACCAAAACTTTCAATTGACTATGCAGGGCTGTCAATTTCAGTGGCTAGATCTAGAGGTGAAGCCTCAGCCTCCGCCCCAACGGGAGTAGAAAGTGAAGTACCAAGGGTCAAGGGGGAAGGAGCAAAACATGGAACTTCTTTAAGTGCATTAAACCTAGACTATATTTCCCCCTATGATAGTGATGCTGAGTAAGACCCAGAGGTGTAGAAGGCGCTCCAATTCTCATGTCGCAAGGCAGGACATAATATATGGCAGATCATATCTAAAGTGCCTCTTAAAGAGCTGTCATCGAAGATCCCACGACTGTCATTATTTTTCATCATGTTAGGAATTGGCGGTTTTATATATCAACAGATCCATGCCGCTGTGAAACAAGTCATCTTAAGGAGGGAGCAGGAGCAAAAGTACCATAAAGATTAGACCAGAGCAAGGTTGTTGACCAATATCAGTGAATTTGAGGCTGTGGTGTCCCAAGCTGAGGCTGATCATGATGCATAGTTGAAGGAGCTGAAGCATAAGATCAAGGAGAAAGTTGTACAGCAGATGCAGCTTTAGCAACAGTTAGATGCTGTTACTGGGGAACTTGAACAACTTAACAATTAACTGGAAGGAGTTCAAACGAATGGTATGAAAGCCATCACAGATGCCAAGAAATAACTCCATCAAGATGAAAAGAGTGAAGCTGGTCGAGTGAATGAACTTCAAGTGTATTCTGATGAAGCTCAGGATGCTATAAATCAAATTAAGAGTTATGTTGAAAGCCTCTTGTAATTATTGAAAAAGAGAAGAGACTCCAGTCTGTGGATTTCCTTCTAACTCTTGTGCATCAATGAAAAATACTTTCATCTTCAATCATTTGTGCCTTCATTCCCTTTCTACTTGCTTTAATTAATTTTACCTAAGCCAATGGACCTATTAAGCATAGTTTAATTATTTCTAGGATTATAAAAATAACCATACAAACTTTGAAACTTTTTATTGCTCAATATTTTGTAAATCATACAAAATGTACATTTAGTGAGGTGGGACTCGACTTTTGTTCAGAGTTCCTTTTACAAGTTCCTAATTTAATGAGTACCCTGCCTTTTGTTGGTAGTTTAAAGTCATGCATGTCAGACATAAAAAGAAAGGCTAATGTTTAAAGGTTGAAATAGCTTTGATCGATTGGATTAAAATTGACTCAATTCATTGATAATTTGTTTGAAAACATATTACCACATTCAAGTATGGGAGAAAACATGTAAACATTGAAAAAGAGTAGGGGACAAATATGCTAAGGATGACTATTTTTTGCGGATCCCTACATATTGTCATTAATACCAATAACAAAAAAAGAGGTTTTCATCCTAAGAATGAAATTACCACTATTTAACAAACCCGTTAGGGGGTTGAATTATGAAGGGCCATTTAAGGGCATTGGATACATAGTCATATAATAGTATCTTTTGACTGACAGATCTGTTATTTAGACTACTTATGCATGGCCGCCTAAGGGCACGTGTTTCATAGTCAGGAAAAAGAATTCCTGGGTATAAAACATTTTGTGACCAAAAGTCAATAAAAGGGTTATGGAGATCGGGAAGTATTTAAGGTTAAGAGTATGACACATCAAAATGAGAATTGTCCAATGCATTAAGAAGATACTCAGAACAATTCTAACCATAATCATGTTGTGGCTGGGTCCTGAATTGAGTTACTGGACTTTACTACGTATCCCATAAGGATGGGAATCAAGCTATACATAGTTCTTGAAATATAGTTTAACTTCATGTGGGATGAGAGTGTAAGAGATCTTAATTTAGGGTTATAGAGCTCAGACCATAATGAGGAATACACATTGTGTGTTTTATAAACCTGATGTGAATGAAGACCAGGGTTTTCATACCACATTCATGTTTTCACAGGGGGAATTTTCAGCCAAGGGACTAAAAGTGGAATTTAGGGTTAGGCCCAAAGACTTGGGGCTGGATTCGAGGGACGCTCAAACGTTCCTACATATCCCATAAGTATGAGAATCAATCCATATTTAGTTCTTGAAATACCCTTTATACAGATCTGGTTCGTACATACGAAGGGTAAAATGGGACTTTAGTGCAATGATGGTTTGACCCTAGATTAAAGGTTTGGGCATTACCATGTATGCACATAGTCTTTGAAATATGACATGATTGGAGATCAATGTCAATGATGATTCCCTCTTAGGAGAGGGAGAATGGGGGAATGTATAGTTTAACACCATATAGCAAGGACGATGGTGCTGCATAGTTTAGTGCCATGTAGAAGGGACAAAAGGGACACACATAGTTTAACTTCGTGTGGGACGAAGGTGAACCAACGTGAAGAGATTGGTTTTGGGATGCTTCATAGATCAACATCGTATGAGACAGAGGTGAACTGACGTGAAGAGATTGGTATTGGGCTACTTCACAGATCAACATCGTATGAGACGAAGGTGAACTGACGTGAAGAGATTGGTTTTGGGCTGCTTCACGGATCAACATCGTATGAGATAGAGGTGAACCGATGCGAAGAGATTGGTTTTGGTCTGCTTCACGGATCAACATCATATGAGCCGGAGGTGAACCGATGTGAAGAGGTTGGTTTTGGGCTTGAACCTCGAGAGGTTGCCTACATACCCAGCCTAGAAGGCAAGGATCAAAGTCCATGTAGTTTGATTAAGAATTAATTGGTGATCAAGTTGTATTTGAGGACAACCCAAAGATGATGTTGGGACTTACATGTGGTTAGCATCCCAGAGAGAGTGTTATGGTTGAAGATTACTCTAATCTCACATGATTCATACTCGGTGTGAGAAACAAGAGGTAATAACAACCCTAATGATTCATAGTTTAACGTCATGTAGGACAAAAGGGACACAATTTAACGTCATTTTGGATGAAAGGGACACAATTTAACATAATGTTGGATGAAAGGGACACAATTTAACATCATGTTGGACAATAGAGACACCATGTAGTTTAAAGTCTTGTAGTGAGAACTAAAGGTGTATTTCTGTTACACAAAATACTTCTTCAGAAATCTGGCATTGGTTGAGTCGTGATGTGTTCTCCATCCATTAAAATTAAAGAATAAGCTCCATTAGAGTAGACCTTATGTATAGATTAAGGTCCTTCCCACTTTGAATCAAGATTTGTAGGTTTCTTTCCTAGTATCATTAGAGTTCTGAGGACCAATACCAATTCTCCTTGAATGAATGAATGAAGACGAACTTTTTTGTTGAAAGCCCATGCTATTCGATTCTGATAGACTTCCAAGTGGTGCAGGGTGCAAAAGCTTTTTTCATATAATCATTCCAATTCATCCAATCGCTTTTGAAATTGTTCATATGTACATGACTGATAAAAAATGGCTACTCTAAGAAAAGGTAATTGACTTTAAATGGGCAAGACTGCTTCTGTTCCATATACCAATGAATATGGAGTTGACTGCATAGAAATGCGGGTGGTGGTCCGATAAGCCCATAAAGTATGAAAAGGTTTATCAGGCCATGATTTCTTATCTTTATCCACCATATTTTGCAGTATGTTTGAAAGAGTCTTATTAAAGGATTCTATTTGACCATTGGACGCTGCATGATACCGAGATGAATGGTTGGATTTGATGTTGAATTCTTGATACAACTTCCTTACCTCGGATGAACAGAAGTTGGTGCCATTGTCCGTCAATATGGTATGAGGGACACCAAATCTGGAAATGATGTTAGACTTGATAAAGCTAACAATGATTTTAGAACTAAGTTCTTTGAGAGGTATTGCCTCTTCCCATTTGGAAAAGAAGTCAGTAGTAGTAAGAATATACTTAAACTGCTTGGATGTAGCCTAAGGGTAAGGTCCTACTACATCCATTCCCCATGTGGAAAATGGCCATGAGTATTTAACTGTATGGAGGAACTCTGAGGGTTGATGAATGAAATTGGCATATACTTGGTAAGAATGACACTTCTTAGTGAAATCAAAACAATCTTGTATCATTGAAGGCCAAAAGTATCCAAGCCTTCAAATTTGATTAGACAGTCTATGTCCATACTGGTGGGCGCCACAGACTCCTGCATGTACTTCTTTCATGATAACCATTGTCTCTTCACCATCAATACATCTGAATAGAATTCCATCAAAACCTCGCTTGTAGGTAATTTTTTCTAGGTGATCTGAGCTATCATAAAGAGTAAAATTGACCACATGTTGCCAACCTTGTGCTTTCCTGGCTCAATCAGGTGGGAGTGTTCCATTTTGAAGGTATTCCCTCATAGCTATCATCCATCCTATAGTATGACCATATGGTTCAGAAATGGGACTAATCTCATTGATTTCCTCTGTTTTGATTTGAACATAAGGTGAAACTGTACAATGGTGGGCAATAATGATGATTGTTTCATCCCGATTTGGATCTTCCAGAGCTGTGGCTACATTATCCAGTGCATCGGCTTGAGCATTTTGTGATCGCAGGACATAAGAAAATTTCAGTTCTGAAGGAAATTCTACCATTAACTCTATGGAGTAATCATACAAAGGGATTAACTCCTCTTTTTTGATGGAATAGTCCCCATTTACTTGTTTGATTACTAGGTCTAAATCAACTTTAACCTTTAAGTGATTCACTTGTGCCTGAAGCGCCAATTCCAAGCCTACGACGGGAGCTTGATATTCTACTTCATTTTTTGTACTGCCTTACAAAAATAAGAAGGAATAGGGTAGCACTGCCTTTTCTATGGAATTAAGTACAATTCCCAACCCAACTTTTTTGAATTTAGGATCTTCCATTTTCTTCCCTATTGGACTTCTAGAAGCACCATCAAATTACATTTCCCATGTTTGAAGATTATCTTGAATAGAGAAGAATTCCTCATCAGGAAGTTCAATATCTGAAGATGTATCTGCTACTGAAGGGTGTTCAGCAAGGAAATCAGCCAGAGCTTGGCTCTTTATTGCCTTTTGAGACACATACTGAATATCAAACTACTACAAATTAACTTCCCACCTTTCCATACATCCTGTAAGCATTAGACGACTAAGGATAAATTTGAGCGGGTTATTACGAGATATCAACTGGAACTCATGATGTTGCAGGTCGTGTCTCAATTTCTGAACTGCAAATATTAATACTAGGCAGCACTTTTCAATACTTGAATATCAAGTTTCTTCCTTAAGCATAGTTCAATTGAGATATTAAAGGCTGTTTTCATTCCTAGCATCATTCTTTTGGAAAAGTAAGGCACCCAATGATCACTCTAAATATATTACATAAAGAATAAGTGGTATTCTTTCAATAGGTGGAATTAATACTGGTAGACTCAAGAGATATTTCTTGAGAATATTGAATGCTTCTTGACACTCTTCAGTCCACTGGTAAGTGACCCCCTTCTTCATTAATTTGGTAAAGGGTAAACATTTTCCTACCAGATTGGTGATGAAACACTGAATATAGGCCAAGTGTCCTTGAAGTCCTCTCAATCCATTCAAATTTTGATAAGGTGACAAACCAAGGATTTATTTTTCCTTCTCAGGATCAACTTCGATACCACGATGGTGTACAACAAAGCTGAGAAATTTTCCGGAGGTTACCCCAAAAGCACATTTCAAGGGGTTCATCTTTAAATTGTGTTGTTGAAGTTTGTGGAATACGATTTACAAATAATCCAAGTTATTAAAACTTTGTCTATATTTAACCACCAAGTCATCCACATAAAATTCAACAAATTTCCCTAAAAAGGGTTTGAAGATATGGTGCATGGTACGTTGATATGTTGCACCTGCATTCTTCAGGCCAAAGGGCATTACCTGATAGCAAAGCACACCTTTAGGGTCTCTGAAGGATGTATATTCTTCATCTTCTAGAGCCATTCGGATTTGATTATACCCAAAATATCCATCCTTGAAGGAAAGTGCTTCATAGCCAGCTTTTGCATCAATTAAGAGTTCTGTGATCAGAACTGAAAAATCATCCTTGGGACAATGCTGATTAAGATATCTGAAATCAATGAAAACTCTAATTTTTCCATTATTCTTTTTCACAGGGACAATATTAGCCAACCATTTAGGATATTGAACTTATCTAATGAATTTATCCTTGATAATCTTATCTACTTCAGCTTCAATTTTGGAGGCATAAGTTGGGTGTGTTCTTCTTGCGGCTTGCTTGGATCCTCGAAGTTCTTCTGGAAAACCCAAATGATGCGTAGAAACATCAGGATCAAGCCCTAGAATTTTTATATAGTTTCAAGAAAATATATCTCTATTTTTATTTAAAAATGAAATACACATTTCTTACTATTCAAGAGTCATGGCCACGCTAATTAAAGTGGGGCATGGATCATCTTTTTTACCCAGATTTATTTCTCTGAGTTCATCCACAGTGGTAGAGATACCTTCTTCAAATGCAAGAGGAGCATCCCTGAGATATTCCTCTTCTTCTTCAATATGTGTTACTTCTTTTGTTTCTACTTTCATAGTATATGATTAAGTAGAATTTCCATGATCAGGAGAGAAGTTACAATTTGAACATCTTGAAGAAAAGGCTAGAATTTCTGACCCTATTGATGATGAAGGGTCTTCCTTATGTAATAAAGAGGAGATGATGGATTGAGAATCGACATCATTGTTCATCTCTGGCATTGCTATAAATTCTTCTGTCCTGGTTAATGAAGTATAGAATTTATGGATTTCAGTAGATGAAATGAAGACATCTCCATTTGAGCTTTCATCATTGCCTAGTGAATCAACAATTTCTACCATCTTGTCTGGCTTGGTTTCCATAATTTAAATTATGGAAGTTTCCATAAGAGTATTTGGATTTGGGTCTATCCTATCAATTTGACTGATAGGAAACACATAATATGCACTCACATGTATGAATGGGTTTACTAGAATCTTTTCCAAACCATATGGAGCATTAATTTTGGTACCCTCCTTTATCTTGGATATCTCCCTTCCCTCCATGTGATAGGATTCTGCCTCAATGTATTGATATTCACATGTTTTGAATGGGGATTTATCACTATACAATGTCCCAATTTGATGATTGAAACAACATTTGAGACATTGATGGTATGATGAAAGTATATCCACATGTTGATGTAGCCAAGGTCTTCCAAGAAAAATGTTGAAGACTGTGTCTTGACAAACAACCATGAAATCTAAATTGGATACAAGGTCTCCAAACTGAGTTCTGAGTGTAATCTCACCCAGAGGTTCTTGTTCATTTTTATCATATCCTTGAAACATAAAAGTAGAAGGAGATAAATTAGATTCGGTGAGGCCCAATTGATGAAGTGTACGAATATGGATGAAGTTGAATCCTGAACCATTATCAATGAAAGCTCATAGGATGTCTACATCATTTACCTTTCTAGATAAATACAAAGGTCAAATATGTCCATGCACAACATCATATTCATCTTCATCTGTAAAAGATATCACTGTATGGAATTCTGCAGGATCATTCTCTATATGGTAGATTTCAGATGCAGTAATTTTATTTTTGAATTCCTGAGGACTTGAAAAAGCCTCAATGAGTGCCTCCCGAATATCCTTTGATAGATTTAAGGCATCCAGAATTGATAACTTGGCCGTTCCTTATGAAAAATGTTTCAAGAAATCATACTTTTGGTCCAAAGGTCTGCGTTTCCCAATAGTAACATGTGGTTTCACAGGCGCCTTAGAAGTTTATACTTTGGAAGTAGATGTATCTTGTATCAGGGTAGTATTTAGAGATACTCATGGCTTTGGAAGATTAGATCAACTAGGTCTATTTATTTTCTGAGAGGAAGAATGTGTAACCTCTAACCGATCCTACAAAATAACTGTTCTAGGATTGAGTCTTCCATGTGTGGAAGAACTTTCTTGTTCTTTATGAGCCTGCTGGAGGGATTTTCCATGAGTTTCCACTGCATATATAGTTCTAGTATGGGTAGGATTGGAATAGTGGCTTCTGAAATATCCACATATTCCCCTGTATCCTTGAACTCTAGAACTCCATCTAATTCCTCTATTTGATACAGGTAACTCAGGCTCATCAAGATCAAAACTACGACTATTATACAGATCTGTTAAGTGAATCATGTTAACAAAACCAAATATCAACTCTTCATCTGATGAAGACTCTGCCTGATGAACCATTTCTGGATGTACAGTTTGGTGGAGCGGTGCCTGTTCTTTTGAGGTAGATGGCATTAAATCTCCCAGAGTCAAAGACAAGTTAGGCTTTGATACGAGCTCATCATCTTCTGACTACTCTTCTTTCTTCGAATTATGCCGCCTCTTTGAGGATTTTCCTTTTGATGAAGGGAGTTTTGTTGTGGCAGAAATATCAGAAGGCACCATTGGTTTATTCAATTGAATTCGTAAAATTTCATGAGTTATCTTGATCATTTTCCTGACCATCCAATCATCATATTTTTTCACATTTTTTCTTTTGACTTCATGCCACTCGCCTTCTTCCTCTGGATCTGTAGAAGTAACACATGCTACCTGGGATAAAGAACCTTTCAATTTTACTTATCCCAAGTCCACCATCTTTTTCAGAAGGTCTTTGAAGACAAAACACTCCTGAATGGGATGCCCCAACATCTAATGAAATGGGAAATAGTTTGGAAGGTATTCATCTCCTTCCTTGTTTGGCCTTTTAGGCCTTGGCAACTGAATCAAATTATTTTCTAGAGCCTAAATGAAGTAAACAAGAACTTGTTCATTTTGGAAAGAATAAAATTTGTTCTTTAACTCCCCAAATTGTTTCTGTCTTTGATCTCTTTGATCATCTTGATGAGGCAACCTCTGTTTTTGACACTTGGGAGGTGGAGACCTTCGATAAGAAGAAGGTTTTGAAGTGGATGCAGGTGCAGGTGCTTGTTTAAGTGTAACTGTAATAGTCTCTTCTATCCCCATTCTCCTTCCTGGAGCTGATTGAATTACATGAGTTTTAGCCTTAGTCTCTATAATATAATCTTCGATATGTTGATTGATTAAAGTAAGGTCTCGAAACCCTCCTGTGTATTTCATAGGAATCAATGGTGTGCGTAATTCATCATGAAAATTTGCCACACATATTGGCAATAATTCTTCTTGATGGAGTGATAAGCTTAAGGAATATGTTAATCCCTTCCAGCAAGCAATGAAATCTGAAACTCTTTCATTTTACCTTTTCTTATAATTTGTAAGATCAAAAACTGTCCTCTTTGGTAATGTTGAGCTAAATTGAAGAAGGAATCATTGACAGAGATCTTCCCACCCAGTAATTGACCAGGATTTCAAGCTTGTATACCAGACAAAAGCAGGCCCTTGTAATGACTGCACAAAACACCTGAGCTTAACTACTTCTTGTTGTTGAGGAGTTCCCATCATAGGATCACAATGAGAAACAAAATGTGTTAAGTGTTTTTCTAGATCTCCCGAACCATTAAAAATTGGGAATGTGATAGTTGCAAAATTTGATGGGGGAAGAATTGCATCCACCCATTCAGGGTAAGATATATTTTCTGGTTGAATTTGTGCACTCTTTCCTTCCATAGCATCAAACCGAGATGTTAATGACTCAATGGTAGTTATTAACTTTTGAGAAACATATGGTTGCGCTTGGACCTGAGCAGGTGCAATAACTGGAGTTTGGATAGGTGTGGTGACTAGTACAACAACTGATGGTAGAACTACCAGTTTTTGTTGCACATGACCCATAGGATTGAACCTATGAGGGTGTACTTGTAAAGGAGTATATTCTTGATCCATCCCAGTAACTGCAACAAATTTCCTTGACTGACTGACTCCAGCACTCTTAGGAGGAAGACTACCTTGGAGTAGTTCTGCATTCAACCGCCTTAACTCCTTTATTTCTCCTTCTTGTTGTGAGAACCTTTTCTCTAATGAGAGTGATTGGCCTTCTCCAGAGGAAGGGTGGAATGTAACCTAACTTTTACCCTTATTCTTGGCATGTGCCTTTCTGGAGTATGGAAGGGCATTTCGCGAAGGAATATCTTGACTCTGGGAAGCCCTCTGTCTTCTCGTATGCACACCTTCTTCATTTATTTCCATGTGTGCAACTTATTAAATAAGAACTTCCTTATCTGATTCCTCTGAGTGAACCTCATGTTTTGGGGGATCAGTAACCACGACATTGATGACATTTATCGATGCATAACACATTGCATCCATTCTATCGGCATTTCTGTGATACTGTCTTCTTCTATGTCCTTTATGAGACATTTCCTTTTGTTGAGTTGATCCCACAGAAACTTCTTGATGAACCATAATTTGGAGGGAATCTCATGATAATTCGGCTCTGCGTTCCTCTTGTGGCTTATTCCCTAACCGAGATAAAACTGACTTTCGCTAAGGAAGAGATTGAGGATTTGAAAAAGTCCCTAGTCTGGTGGACTGGGGCTGTTCCTGCTTTCCATACTCAACTCCTTGAATCCCATATGTTGATCCCAAGGGTTGGGCTAAAAGAGTCCCCATCCTGGCAAGATGACATGGTTCTTGAGATTCTATATCTGAGACTTTCTTAAAAGCTCTTCTAATTTTGTGGACTTTAGTCCAGAAATTGGACAGATGCATCAACCTACATCCAATCAAATCACTTATCTCAAATGACCGTTGGATGATTTTTGACACTTCTATCACCTGATGATGCACATGATCTAAACAAGAATCCTGTTTGATATTCTCATTTGCTTGATGAAAGAGTAATTCGACCACCTGTTCTTTGTATGCCTAACTTTGGGAAGAATTAGTTGAGGTCTGTTCCTGAGCAAGCCTTTTATTAAACACAAAACCAATTGGCTGTGGCCGACCATGGGCAATAACATTGAATGAGACCACTTTTTGTGGGATTTATTGACTAGAGAGTATAGTAAAATGAAGTGCTCCATGAACACCCCATCCCATGATATGAATACCAGATGGGGCATTGGTAATTAACTGTCGCAACCTTTTTAGTGTGACAAAGCATGCACACTGAAGGGATCTCTGCAGCTTTTCAACCTTTTGATATCAGGAAACTGAGAGAGATGCTAAATCAATTTGGTTTTGTAACCCTTATATTATCTTAACATGATTTTCATATTCATCATAAGATAATATTTTCTCTTTTAAGTGACAAAGATTTTTCCATATGTTGAGACGAATATCGTGAATACAATCTTCTGTCAAAATTTCTGGAATATCATACTGAGAGTCAGCCAAAGGCCAAAACATGACTGATAATTCACCTTTTTCCAGTTGCTTTCTCATATTCATCACTTCTTCCTTATCATTCAACAAAGATTATTCTACCTAATTAGACCAAAGATGGTTCTTCTTTTTTGCTTCATCAGATTCAACAAGATTGGCAGAGAATTAATTTATCAAATTAGAAGATGAATGACCCAGGAGTGGTTTGGATAATGAACTACACCCTGGGCTATCTTTTTATTGAGAAAGTATTTCACCTGATAGCGGTAAAGCATCAGACATGATTGGATTCACATTTGCAAGTGCCTCAAGATAAGATGGGTTTCTTATTACTGCATTATCCTTTGAAAATTTTTCCAGGCAATGCGAATTACTACTATAGAGAGGACTTTCGCAGCTAAATTCATCATCATGGAGAGGACCACCATGGTGGGTTATAGAAAAAGATGAAACCTTTTTCTCCTTGATCTTCTGGCCACGCAGAGGGTTATCGTGGATGTCATCTGAAGATGATACTTTGAGATCGACCAAAATATCATAAAGAAAGCCTTCAAGAGGAAGTGTTTGATGAATACCTTCAAAATTATTGTTTTTATTTCAGGAATTTGGAAATTAAAGAGTATAATCTTGAGTTTCAAAAAATAATTGTCTGAGGGCTTCAAGAACTCCAGCATCGAGCAAGGACTTATTACAGATTGGCTCTTGATTTCTCAACTATGCTAGATGGGTCTTTTTTATATGCCTTCTTACTCACTTTGGAAACCACTTTTTGATGAATGTGGTTATTATGGGCAGGTGTATGTGCCTGCTCAGGAGAAATGGTCAGGTTAGGATTATTATCTCTATTCAAATCGGGTGTATGTGCCTCACTTGATTGTCCGTATGAAATGGGGGAGTATTCCCTACTACCCTCCTGGACTGAGACAGAGGTGTGTATCTATTCTGGAGTGATATGTTGATGAGTCACTCTACTAATAGGGATAGATTTATGATTCCTTCAATGTTATGCTATTGAAGTTGTTATAACATTCTGACAGGCATCCAAAATATGGGCAGGGATTTTCTTATGCTCTTTCACCATTTTCAGAATGTGCTTGGTGACTTCAGCTACCGGAATGGGAATATACATCCATTACATGTCTAGAGTAGGTGTATGTGCCTAATCCTATCCTCATTTTCCTATCAATGAATTCTGACAGTACTCATGTGTGGGGGAAGAAAATTGTGTCTGCCTCCTGCTTGTCATTGTAGCTTTCCAATTGAAATCTCCGAGTGCTACCAAACAAGACTGTTGGTTAGCCTGATGAATTGTAGGTGTATGTGCCTGCTTATTGTTCCCCACCACATTTTATTAGAGAGTTTCTTTGGTTGTAGTCAGACGAGTCTACTGACTAGCTGGTGAATTATAAATAGTTGTATATGTCTACCTATAATACTCCACTATAATTTCCTGGTGGGATTGGCGTGTTACTACCAAATGAATCTACTGGACAGTAACCTCAGGATGGATGGGTGTATATGACCGATTTTTGTTTTACATCAAGTTGGATTGTTGGAATTCTCCAGAGGGGGTAGAAGTAAGAACCTGCTCCCTGTTGTCCGAATTTTGCCTCTGGTGGTTCGCCTTGCGTGCTCGGGTCTGAGGAACATGAGCCGAACCCCTAAAGGCAATACCCTGATCATGTTGAGGGTGCATTACCACACGATTCTAGTGGTGATTGTTGATGGTATCCCTTGGAAAGGACTCTTGTCTTCTTCAATTAAGGCCTTGAGTGACCTTCTCATTCACCTCCCCATAATATGAGAGGGACTGGTGATTGCGTTCTGGGGATAACGACCCAAAATGGTTGGAGACGGTGGTTGGCACCACCTGCTTCTTGACCACTGGTCGTCGCTGTCTGGACAACCAGGGTGAATTGTTAACTTGGAGGGCTTGTCGAGTGGCCTATAGAGTTGGAATGGTACCGTGTTGATGGTATTCCTTAACTAATGCATTTGAGACCCAATGTTATAGATAATGAGTAGGTGATGTCGTCCTCAGAGCGGGAGAGGATCCAGCAGGAGTAGTGGTCAAGGCATTCATAGATGTGAACTTTAAAAAAGCCATTTCTGTATTGCAGGGAGATCTTAGAAAAGAGTTCCTGTTTGATATAACAGACAAAATAAAGATAAGTTTGGCCAGACTACGTCTTTTGGATGAACACATATGTGTTTGATTGCTTTGTTGGCCCTCACATTGAGTTAAATAGGGGCCTAACAAATAAGTAAAATATCATTTAACTTAGTTAAGTAATCACGTTGGGTTCACCATTTTTGTTTCTTCTGGAAATGGTGATGACCTTGTTTGTTTAAGGTTCAAACTTTCTAATCAGTTTCTAACGGGTTTATTCGTAGAACCGGAAACATCCAACAATTCTATATCCATTTAGACCTACATTCCAAAGGTAGGTTCCCATTAGTTATGGACTAATGAGACTTAAGAATTTTCATTGGTTGAGAGGATGAGAGGTCAGACTCATCAAACCTTTATGGGGGGAATTATTGTCTACTTTGGGACTCTCTTATAGATTTGAGTTATGTTCGTTAATCCTTATTAATTTACCAAGAGTTAAAATGATTTTCTCCTTTAGATTTGGAAATCAATGATTGATATGTATGAGATTTAGAGATTCTTTTATTTGTATTTGAGGTTCTTTATCGATAGATAATTATCCATATTTATTATAGATTCTTAGTCAATGGTATCCTTCAATACATTATATAGAAATCTCTTGGTCATTTTGATAACCATACTAGTTTTAAAGCCAATCAATGGGTAACTTGAAGTTTATTATCATTTAGAAAGACATGGATTATTTTAGAGTTGGGATCATACCCATAGATTGGATACCTACATATCCTTATTAGAAAAAGAATCAGAACCCACATAGTTTGAGTGAAGAAGTATGAGGTTTATGCATGAATAATGGCCCAAATAGAGATTTCATAATTTCTTTTACACTCTAAGATCACGTGAGTCATGCTCGATGTGAGAAACAAGAGGTATTAGTAAAACCTATGATTGTGCTGCAAAAGATGCAATCATAAGGAAGAATGATGTGAGGTTTACGTATATATGACTACCCAAGTAAATGAAGATAAAGTCTTTTAGGAAAGAATCCTAAGAGTAGGGTCCATAAAGGTGTTTGTACTTTATGAAGATTTGGGGTTTTAACCCGGGACTTAATCCTGAAAAGGAAGCCAAAAATTTAAGTGGGACTTATGATTTGGTTTTATTTCTGAAAAGGAAACCCAAATTAAAAGAAATTAAGACTGGGCCTTATTCCCAAGGAGGATGCCCAAAGTTAAAGGAAATTATGATTGCGGCTTACTCCTAAGGAGGATGCCCAGATTTAGAAACTTGGGTCTTAATCCTAAGAAGGATTCCCATGAATAAGGAACTTGGGGCTAACTCCTAAGGAGGATGACTAGGTTAAGGGAAATTATGACTAGGGATTAGTCCTTAAAATGAGGCCCAGGTTAAGGGGACTTGAGACTTGGGGATTACTCCTGAGAAGGAGGCCCAAATCAAAAGAACTTCTCAGAATTCCTTTAAGATAAGGAATCCAAAAAATGAACCATACCAAAAATGGATTTGAAGAGGGTTTTGAAGGCTAAATCTTGAAGAGGAGAGGTGGATTTGAGGAAAGGAAGTGAATTGGAGGGAGGCACACAATTACTATTCTAGCGCACAAGTCCTGGTCGCGCAAGTATACTTGCGCGACATGATCCAACTAGGGCGATAAAGAATCCATGAAGTGATACTTGGGAAACTTTGAATTGGATCCTTTAGTATCATCCCTAGAGGATTTCAGATGTGTGGAGCGCAAGTTTCCTTTAGAGGAAAAGGCGACGCTCAAGTGTCTTCACTACCCTTAAAGAGTTGGACACTTAGGTGCGCAAGTATTGATGAGTTCTAAATACTAAGGCCTTATTATTCCTCTTTAGAGCTTCCATTATTGGTAAAGAATTACCTTAGAGGTGTTCAGAAGAGGTCAGGAAAAGACTTGGGCGACCAGAGCTTGAATCTGTGTTTTGGAAAATTAATCCTTTAAATGGGGGGCCACAGGGGGTATTTATAGGCCACTGAGCACCTTAGGTGAAAAAGGAATAGGGAGCACAAGTTACTTGTGCGACCTATATATGGCGCGCAAGTGACTTGCGCGACCATAAATAAACTTGCGCAACTCATGCTTAAAAGGTTCCTTGTTCATGCCTTTGTCAATTTTTGATGTTCTTCAACGGATGACTATCTTTGTGCTTAATGAATTTCCCTTTTCCATTTGTTAGAATCTGTGATGGAAAGGAGCATCAACAAACTCATGTAAAATTATTTTAAAATTATACTAATTAGAATATAAGGAAGATAAGATAATAAGGAGGATTGGTAGCATGAACCATAGGTTCACGCGATGAATGTTTTGACTAGAGGGGATTTCCCTATAATGGAGATGGATTCACAATATAAAACCTCTATTCATAATGTGAACCATGTGTGAAATTCTATTTTATGAGGGGTTTTCAATAACTCTATTAGGGGCCCCTTTTAGTAACACCATTTGATTTCCATTATTCTTACTTATTCAAATGAAAGGGGGAGAGACTCTTTGGATATCCTCTTCTTCACTTGTTAGAGAATTCAATTTGAATGTTTTTGTGGTGTTTTTTATGAAGAACCATGGTAATATCCTCCATTTTAATAACCTAGTTTCTATCCATTGTTCACCCATTATTATTTTTGGTTAGTTGGGGTTAGATGGAGAATTTCAATTGAGTATGGATAAATTTTTTCTCTCAAGGGGTATTTTATCTGAGACTCATAGAAGAGATTCCAAAGGCCATATTCAAGATTTATATTTTTATTTTATGTGGGGTAAGTTGTTTCTAGATTTTATTTAAGTATTTATAATATTTTTGATTAAATTAGAATAAAATTCATAGGCATAATAATTTCTTTTGTTTTTCATAGGTTTGAGGATTTTCAAGAGAAGAATACATGCCATTGCACATGGATTCAACTTCATTGTGTTACCTAGTGAGTTTGATGTCAATTATTCCAATTTGTAAGATTGATTTAAAAACTTTTATTAATTTGTTTGATGATGTTAATTGATGAGAAATGTGCTCATGGGATTGGTGGAGGTTCATACAGTCTTGGTATGATTTATCAAAACATAAATTGAGGTAAGGTACCTTAGATTTATTTGATTATCTTAGTCTTTTAGTGATTTTATAATCATTCACAATCATTAATATATTTTCCTTCTTATTTGAATGATTTTTGTGTCTTGTACCTCCTAAAGTTGATAGGATCTTACATAATCATAATAGTCAACATGGACTATATATCTCATTAAATGGTTTGATGGTGGAACCCTAGTCAAATGAATATCAATATCCCTACTTATGGTTTTCTTGCTGGCATGGGTTGTTTTTCAAAGAGGAAAAAATTTAATTTTAAAAATTTAATTTTTAAAAGATTTTTTTTTTCAAAATTTAATTTCAAGGGGAAAAATTATGATTTGAGAAATGGGTTTTGAATAGTTTTTCAAAATGAAATTGTGGTTTGCAAAATTATAATTTAGTGGTATTTTGACAACAGACTTTTTAGGTATGATGGTAGGTGATGCATTTTGAAATTGTTTTGGTTCATTTGAGATTAATAGGTAGATTGCTAGTTCTTATAGATCTTTTATGTTTCACGTACTTCTTAGTTGCAATTTCCTGGTATTCATGATGTTTCATGATGATGCATATTGTGTGTATAGTCTAGTGATAAGTATTATAGTGGTATCAACATGAAAGGTATATTCAGATTGATGTAACATACCCCTTAAAGGGTAGATATGGGTTTGGAGGACCCTCATGTGTGCACCTACATATGAGACTATTTCCCATGGGGTTAGTGCCTTGGTGAAGAGATGGTAATCTATGTGACTACCTATGATCCTTGTTTGTGTTTCATGTGTTGTGTAAGTATATAAATCCAGAGGTTGAGAGGGATCCCAAGGTCTGACCTTACCTTGAGTAAGATGGCTTGAGTATTGGTATTGGGAAATTTACTTGAGTATTCTTGGTTCAATACAGTCACCCTTTTTAGGGTGACCAGGATTGGGATGAGGACCTCTTGTGTGAGGGTTTGATCATTATTCACTGAGAGACATGGGCAATGAACCTCCCTTTAGTGAGAAGGGATGGGTCGAGGATTGTGGATGTATGACAATGACCTGTTCTTTTGGGTAGTAGGTCAATGATTTGATGAATCCATACCCAGAATCATTGGGTTTGGGCTAAGAATCGGTGGAAATTAGAAGTTTAACATCCCTTGAGCAACTTGGTTTGGGTTAATACTTAAGGACACACTACCCCACATCTTCGGGTAGTGGTAAATATTCAGAAAGTCACCATATGCTCAAGCTTGAGGTATGGGTTAAGTATTTGGTTGGATACACTATCATACATATTCATGTATTGTTTGACTTATGACATGTTATCGTTTTCTTCCTTTATACATAGAGGTAAAATAGGTATGTTCAGGTGTCATGATGGGTTGGTTAGCAGATGATGACATGACTTGTGTGATTGTATATGAAATTTGTGTTATGTTTTTGGGTGGGTGAGTTTCATGAACACTATTTCACCTATATGTATATATCTCATGTACATACACTTGATCCTATTAGTACTCAATATCATTGAGGTATTGTAGATTCCTACTAGTTCATTGTAATAATCCACTACCTATATACATGGAATGAGTTTCAATGCACTTGAGCATACCTTCTTGTTTCTTATAAGTACACAAGAATTACTTGGATTTGGAAATGTGAAATTGGTTCTTTAGGTTGCGATGGATGAGGAGATCTAATTTCCTTTTTGTTCCGGCCAATGAGAGATCATAATCCATTTTCTTGATTTCCCAAAAGGCCTTATGTTCAATCTCCACTGGAAAATGGCATGCTTTACCATTAACCAACCTATATGGGGATATTCCTAAAATGTTTTTATATGAGGTTCTATAGGCCCAAAGATCATCTAAGAGTTTCTCAGACCAATCTTTCCTAGAGGGGTTGACAGTTTTTTCAAGAATTTGCTTAATCTCCCTATTCGCTAACTCAGCTTGACCATTGGTTTGAGGATGGTATGCACTGGACACATTATGAGAAATACCATACTTAGGCATGAGTGAAGAGAATGGGCTGTTGTAGAAATGGGTTCCTCGATCACTGATTATAGCCCTAGGAATTCCAAATCGAGAAAATATGTTCTCTTTCAGAAATCGAATCACAACTTGATGATCATTGGACTTAGTGGGAATGGCCTCAACCCATTTCGAGACATAATCAACAACTAAGAGTATGTAGAGGTATCCCCGAGAGTTTGGGAAGGGACCCATTAAATCAATTCCCCAACAGTCAAATATTTCAACCACTAAGATGAGAGTGGGTGGAATTTGATTCCTTTTTGTGATGGATCCTACTTGTTAACACCAAGGACAGCTTTGAAAAAATGTGTAGGAGTCCCTTGAGAGGGTGGTCCAGAAGAGACAACATTGAAGAATCTTATCAGGTGTTTTCTTAGAGGAAAAGTGACCTCCACATGCCTCCCTGTGACAGAATTTAAGGGTGGAATATTGTTCAGATTCTGGAACACACCTCCTAATGACTTGGTCAGGGCAGTACTTATAGAGGTATGGATCATCAAACACATAGTGTCTAACATCAAAAATAAATTTCCTTTGAGCTTGAGTCCCTAAGAATTTTGGAATGACTCCTGTCACTAAAAAATTTTCTATGTCAGCATACCAAGGGCCGTCACTCATAGAGTATAGGTGTTCATCAGAAAATGAATCAAACATAGAAAGGTGATTTGATTTGTCTTTGAATTCCATCCTAGAGAGGTGATCAACTACAACATTTTCAACACCCTTTTTATCCTTGATTGTGAGGTCAAATTCTTGTAAGATAAGGACCAACCTAATTAGTCTAGCCTTGGCATCTTGTTTTTGGAAGAGGTATTTTAGTGCAGAATGGTCAGTGAACACAGTGATGGGGGATCCTAAGAGGTAGGACCTAAACTTCTCTAAAGCAAACACAATAGCAAGTAACTCCTTTTTAATAGAGGTGTAGTTTATTTGGGCATAATTTAAGGATTTTCTTTCATAAGAAATGACATAAGGAGTTTTGTCACAGCATTGTCCTAACACAGCTCCAACAGCAAAGTCACTGGCATCACACATAAGTTCAAAAGGAAGGTTCCAATTTGGAGATTTCATAATGGAAGGAGAGGTGAGAGAGGATTTGAGGGTTGAGAATGAACCCTCACAGCTTTCTGTCCAAACAAATGTAGCATCCTTTACTAAGATAGCACAAAGGGGATGGGATATTGAAATAAAGTCCTCGATGAATCTTCTATAGAAACCAGCATGTCCTAAGAAATACCTCACTTCCTTGACTGTTTTGGGTGATGGAAGGTGACGAATGATGTCAACCTTTGCTTTATCAACTTCAATCCCCCTACTCGAGACCAGATGACCTAGAATAGGTCCCTCTTTAACCATGAAATGGCATTTTTCTCAGTTTAGGACCAGATTCTTTTCTTCACATCTTGACAAGACTCTCTCCACATTCTGCAGACATCCCTCAAATGTATCCCCAAACACAGATAATTCATCCATGAAGACCTCTAGAAAATCCCCTACCATGTCTGAGAAGATTCCCATCATGCACCATTGGAAGGTTACAGGGGCATTGCATAACCCAAAGGGCATGCGCTTGAAAGCAAAGGTTCCAAATGGACATGTGAATGTAGTCTTACCTTGATCCTCTAGGGAGACCTCAATTTGATTGTACCCCGAGTACCCATCTAAGAAACAGTAGAAGGCATGACCTTCCACTCTCTCAAGGACTTGGTCAATGAATGGTAAGGGGAAATGGTCCTTATTGGTGAATGAGTTTATCTTCCTGTAGTCAATGCAGACCCTCCATCCACTACTCACCCTTGTTGGAAGAATCTCTCCATCCTCATTGGTTATCACTATGATTCCGGCCTTTTTTGGAACCACTTGGATTAGGCTCACCCACTCACTCTCAGCTATGGGATATATGATACCATCTTTTAACAATTTCAGAAGTTCCTTCCTTACTACCTCCATGAGATTAGGATTGAGTCACCGTTGTGGTTGATGACATGGCTTTGAATCAGATTCCAGAACAATCCTATGAGTCCCAACAAGTGGGCTAATCCCGGGAATATCAGAAAGGGTCCAACCAATGGCTTTCTTATGCTTCCTAAGGACATGTAGAAGCATCCTTTCATGATTGGCTTTAAGAGAAGAAGAAATTAAAATAGGATTTGTTTGATTGTCCCCTAGGAAAGAATACTTGAGTGTAGCGGGAAGTTCCTTCAATTCAAGATCAGGTTGGTTTGGAATTTCAACAGAAGATTGGGAAATTGGATCATGTTCAATTTCTTTTTTTATAGTTTCAGATAGGATTGATTCCCCACATGTAGAAGTTTCAGCTTCTAGATTGGCTTGATCAGATTGAGGGAAGAAGGTTTGATTGGTCTCCATGAAATTGTTTTCTTGAAAGGTTTCACTGATTGTTGGACCTAAGAATTCATCACAAGAGCAACTTGAAAATGATTCAATCCAAGGAGATAAACTTCCTTCATATGAACAAAGGAAATCAATCTCATCCTGACTTAAACATTCATTAAATATTCATTGATGTTCCATGGATTCATTATCAATGCTTCCTATCATGTTTACTTCATGAACTTCCCCGTCATCCTCTATTTGTGAGCTTGAATTATAGATGTTCAAGTCTAGACTCATGTTCCCAAAGGTGATGGTCATGTTCCCATTTCGGACTCGGATAACAGAGTTGATTGTTTCAAGAAAACGACGGCCAAGGATGATTGTGGTTTGTTCCTTATTTCCTAAGTTTGGATGGTTGTCAAGGATAATGAAGTCAGTAGGGTAGATGAAGTTTTCAACCTTTACCAGAACGTCCTTTAAAATCCCCTTTGGAACCTAATGCTACGATCAGTAAGTTGAAGTGTGACAGATGTGGGTTGGAGTTCTTCTAGGCCTAACCGGCAGTACACGACATAGGTGATGAGATTGACACTAGCACCTAGATCACACAAGGACTTGACAACTTTGCTCTCTCCTAGTTCAAAATTGATGTAAGGGCAACCCGGGTCTTTCAACTTAGGAGGAATGGTCCCTTGAATGGTGGTACTCACATTAGCAGCCAAAAGGACTTGGTTTTTATGTGAAAAAATTCTTTTAAAAGTGCACAAGTCCTTAAGGTACTTTGAGTAGGTAGGTATGGTATAGATTGCATCGATAAGGGGTATGTTCAACTTGACTTGTGAAAATATTTCTCTCAACGTTTCACTCAGTTTAGGCTTGGTTTTCCCCCTCACGCGTTGAGGAAATGGTGCAGGTTGTGGGGTTGTTTGTTGAAGAGTTGTTTCTTTCACATTGTTATCAGTTTCCTCAGTTTGATCTTGTGGTTAATTTGAATTTTCATCCAAGTTTGAATCTTTAGGTGGGTTCTGAATTAGTTGTTCAGGTTTCTCAATTGATTTCCTACTTCTTAAAACAGTCACAACCTTTAGTTGTTCATGAGTTGTTTGAGCACAACTTGACTCCCCCCCTTGAAGTTGAGGATGGAGCTACCTGAGTAGGCATGGGTGCCTTTCCAGTTTTGATGGTTTGAAGTTCTTGTTTTAGGGAAGAGACTTCTGAGTTCATCCTATCCATTTGTTTACATAGTTGTTCTAGTAGGCTTTGTGGAACAGTTTGGGTGGGTGCTTGAGTAGGTTGGTTTATCCCAGGGGGATATTTTGGAGGTGGGATGGTTTGTTGAAAATGGACCGGTGGCTGTTGGTATTGGATAGGTTGGGTTTGGAACTGGTTATGGGTTTTGTAGTTCTGATGGGGGTAAGTATTTTGTCCCTATGGTTGGCTAGGTTGTTGGTTATCTTTCCAGCGGAAGCCTGGGTGGTCATTATACCTTGGTTTGAAGGTGTTTTGGTATTGAGGCTTTTGAAAGTTCAAAGCATTTACTTCTGCTGGGGGTCCTCCTAAGAGAACATCCTTGATGGATGTAATGGTTGGGCAGTTGTCTATCTTATGGTCATGTTTGTCATAAATTGTGCAAATAGGGTCAATGGTTTGGATTTCATGGACTTTCCTAATGTCTATCTATTCAACCTTCCTAGAGAGTGCTGCGAGTTTAGCCCTAAGGATTTCCTCTTCTCTAAGTGTATGAATTCCAGTATTTCTTTGTGGATTTTCATAATAAGGTGAAGTTCACCATTTTTGGTTTTTTTCAGAAAGGATTTCTAGATACTCGTAAGCATCATTTGGGGATTTGTTTTTAAAGGTTCCATTACACATCATGTCAATGAATTGTTTATTCCCCAAACCCAGCCCTTCATAGAAAATTATCACTTGTTCAGGAATAGAAAAACCATGGTGTGGAACCATGTTTAGAGTGTCTTTGAACCTCTCCCATGTTTCATAGAATGACTCTCCCTCTTTTTCAAAATAGTTTTGGATACTCTTTTTAAGTGCAATTGTTTTGTGGTGGGGAAAGTATTTTTTTGTAGAATTCTCTTTGTAGTTGGTCCCAAGAGTTTATGGATGATGGGTTCAAATTGTTTAGAAAATTTTTAGCTCGATCATTTAAAGAAAAAGGAAATAGCCTCATCTTAGCTGATTCTAGTTGATGTGGGGGACACATGGTTTCTACAATGTCATTGAACTCCTTAACGTACAGGTATGGCATCTCGGACTCCATTCCATGGAATGTGGGAAGGTGGTTTAGGACATGGGGTTTAAAGATGTAGTTTGAATCTCCTAGGGAATTATGTCTAATGCATGAGGGGGAATTGGTTCAGGAAGGTGTGAGTTAGTCATTCATGGTTTGATCAATTTCATTCCCCAAGTTTGGGGATGCCTCATTTGGGTTTCCATTTTGGTTCCCACCCGGGTTTATGAGTTGGTTTCTTTGAAGACCTTCCATTGAAATTGGCTCAATTTTGGACTCTAGAGTATTAGGAATATTAGGATCTAATGGAATGAGTTCCCTTGGTTTACTTGATTCCCCAACCCCAGGACTATCCACCCTAACTAGACGGTTTGATTGATCCCGGGTGTAGGCGGACATGCGCCAAAAGAAAAAAAACGAGAAAGGGACAAGATAAGAGAATTTGGATGAGAAAAGAAGAAATGTGGGAGAATAGAATGGGTGTCTAGATGACTTACTTGGGTCCCTGTAAACGGTGCCAAAATTTGATTCTCGCTCAAATTTACCCAAGAGATGAAGGTAGAATGATCCTTGTAGTTTAGATTGGGTTATCGAATCCTCAGAGACCTAAGAAGAAACCTATAGACACGTACATTATATGGACTGTTTTTGGCTATGAAGTGGCCAAACTGGGTTGATTTTATATGGTTTTAAAGGATAACTAACAGATTTAAGTGAATTCAATTTAAAAGAATGAGTTGATCCTAGGTTATCGCTCGGGGTGGATTGGATGAATTACTTTTTTAATGATTTCAATTTCTTATAATTGAGATGGATTCATTTAAGAAGATCAAACAAAATCATCATGTACTAGTTTAATGCCAACACAACCTAATAATAATCACCTATAAACTTGAAGGATCAAAGTTTTGAGCACTCCAAGGTAGAGGTTCATATTAGCACTTGAAATGTGTGACCTTAAATTCAATAAGGATGAAGATGTTTTAAAATCATCAAATAAAAATCTCATTTAAAAGAAGTGATTAGCCATTAATGGAGTGATAAATAACATCCAATCCATCCCATTGCTACTCCCTTGGATCAACCCATAAAATAGTTAGCCCTCCATTGATGACATGTCTTCAACGGAAGCGGGAAGTAGACTTACAAGGGTGGAATTGAAGAAGGAAAAACAACAACAACAAAAGATCACTCCTCTGTTGTGTGATAAATATCACAAAGTATGGTGTGAATAAATCCACACCTTGAACCAACGGTATCAACATGATAAGTATAAGAACAAAATAAGAGTAAATGAAGAACTTTTATTAAGAAACTAAGGTGAATTATACAACTTACATGAGAAAGAAATGCGATTACAAACACAAAGCGACAGCATAGCACCACAATGAAACCAAGCACCAAAGATTCCTAAATCCTCCAACACCATTGCCTTAATTAAGAATTTTTGAGCCCTTAGGTCGATCCTACAATAGTAATAAGCATCTCAATTAATTTTTATAGGCCATAGGTGGTGGAAAGCTTATGGAATTTGGACTTTTCTACATTTGACCCGAGGTGGCAGCCAGCTTTCATCCACCTAACAGACGTGTTTGGATGACCTTATATATGGCCTAATCAGAGTGGTCCATAGAAGAAGAAAATGGATCACCGAATGCCAGATAACTTCCTGTAAACTTTGGTCCCATTCGGAGTTGTGGATTCTGAGATATGATCAAATTAGTGGGCTCTTTTTATGGGCCGCATAATCTGGCCCCGAATTATATCTCTAACTTGGGCCACCTAAATGACCGTCATGGAGGCAGAATTAGCATTATCTACTGAATAGTGATTTGTGACTATACATGTCTTCTAGCATCCCACGAAATTTGGGATTAATTGGGCCTGTATGTTGGGCCCCAAAGTCTCATCAGAGGGTTGGTGTCCAATCTGCCTTCTCTAGAATTGCTTCCTTTCATCACAAAATATCCCCATCTTCTTCCATGAATTCTCCACTGACCCCTGAATGAAAAATGTTAAAATTTAAGTGTAGATAAAATTACCAAAATATCAAATTAAAATATTTATAATTATATTCCTTAAAATCAGATGACGCATTGGGCCTAAATTGGTGTATATTAGGCATGAAGTGCACAAATGATGAGAATGGATATTCATAATGAAAATGCACTAACTCAGGCCCATAAGATCAAAAATGAACATTTAATGCCATTAAAATGTAATTAAAATATATGTTTTTATTGGATAATTAGATCAGGATGCTCAGATTCATGCTCAGTATCCCCATTTGTATCTTTAGTCTATGTTGTGGCTTTCAGGGATGAGAATACCTAAGGTTGGGATAATGTAAAGACCTAGGTTTTTCCATATATATTTTTTAATTATATGGAATTATTATGAGTATGTGAAATTTGATAGCACGTGATACCAAGACCCAGTGTGCTCGGAATGAATTTATGAACTTTTTTTAAGGTACATTCAGTAAACGCGCGAGCGACATTTTCTATCTTGTGAACTGGTGCAAGGCTTAAAAATTCGAGGGCACTGTTGAATCTATAGCACCGAGATTGAGTTAATAGAGTATTACCCCCCTACGATAGCTTGGATGGTCCCCATCCAGTAAGCCGTACCCTTTCATGGGCCAAGCCACGCGAGCCCAGCGGGCCGCACCCTTTGTGGGCCGGGAGGTGCCATTCTGTGGGTCGGGCCACCCCACATAGGCGGGCTGAGCCTGATGTGGCCTAGGCCAACCGGGCCAACCCAGGCTAGTATGGGCCAGGCTAGGTTATACCCGAACCAGGTCGGGTCGATCCAAAATGGGTCGGGTTGGCCCAGACATGGTTAGATCGGACCGGGACCCTACCAGGCATAGTTTTACTTAAAGGGCCATAACTTGTGAACCAGATGTCCATTTAATGAACCGTGTGCGGTGCTAGAATCCTTGGAGCAAGAAAGTCCTTTTGGTTTACCCTACTTATGTTTTGGAGAAATTTGGAGTATGTCCGGGTTAGATCAAACCTGAATCCAACTGGGCCCTCAGTACTAAAATGCTTATAAGTCACAGACCGGACATCTGATTGACGCACCATCTATCACATTAGAACCCTTATTACATAGTGGTACTTTGAAATAATTATTCGTATAACTTTGTGGTAGTTTAGGTATGACTGATGGATTTATGATAAGATCCTCCCGGAATCAAGCGTGCTTAGTTCGGGAATCTAGTGGCTAGCTGTAATGTGAAGAAAGAACATTGATCCTATGTGGGTCAGCATATATCAATCCTATGTGGTTCAGAATCTATTGATCCTATGTGGGTAATCATATATTGATCCTATGTGGGTTAGTGCTCAGTGATCCTAAGTGGTTCAGCGCTTACCAATCCTATGTGGGTTAGCATCTACCGATCTTGTGTGGGTCAGCAGTAGAGACTCTCGACATAATAAGATGATCCAGCAATACGTCTAATCATCTGTACTTTTGTCCTTATGTTATACCTAGTGTGATCTAATTCATTAACTTTGTGTTACTTTTACATTCATGGTGTTACCTTCGTGGTGTTACCTTTGTGGTATTCTCTCCTCGTGGATTAGTTGTAAAAAAGGCTTAAAAGTTGGAGCCTTATGTTTCCTCATGAATGAGATGAGTATATTTCGATAAATTAGGTATATATATGAGCCTATACTTAAGTATACTTGATGAATATTGCTTCTTGCTTTGTGGTTGAGTTCTTGATTTGGGTTTTTTCCATTGTGGAACTCTGTGTGACCTTCGGGGGTCTCGGGGTCCCTACTGAGTATTTTTATACTCACCCTGGCACGGGCTTCGCCCACACTTTGTTGTGTCTTGTGCAGACGATGAACATCTAGGCTAAGACTTGAGGGAGCCAGGACTAGGTGGTACATGGAGGAGACAGGATATCATAGAGTGTTGTGGAGGCGATATGTACCTACCCTTCAGGTAGGATCCTCGGTGGATGATCTAGGATCTGTTTTCTCTTTTCAGTTTCACTTGTATCTTTCAGTTGGGCTTGTATTTTGGACCCTTTACTTTCAGTACACTTTTTACTAAAATAGTTTACTTTATGGTTTCTTCTTGTTGTGTTCTTGGTTGGTGTGTTTGTACACAAAGTCCTATATGATATATTTCTAGTATTAACATAGCTTCCTAATTTGGTGGGAGAGCCTGGTCTCAGACTGATGAGCATTAAAGGATCCTTCCTGGAATTCTTCCATGATAGTGGGAATCTCTCTTTATGCTATCCATATGAAGAGGATTCCCTTTAATCCTCACTTATAGAGGGCTTTTTTGTTCATATGGACCACCCTAGAGGGTAGTATTAATTGGTAAATGTTGAATATATTCCCTTAGGGATCAATCTATCAAGATATTCCCATTTTAGAGATAGTCAATTATGGGAACCATCTATCTTAGAAAGTGTATCTGTTCATCAAACTCTGTGGTGGTGTTACTTGATTGATTTATTCCATGTTACAAATTATGATTGATGAGACCATCCTCTAGTGCATAATGTGGAAGATTTATTCCTTCTGACCAGGGTCATCTAGGACTATGGCTACATTACCCAATGCATCAACATTATAATTCTATGATTGGGGAACATGATTCAGTGTGGGATAAAAAGGTAACTCTTCCATTAGTCCAGTGGCATATCCAATGTGAGGGGCTAGTTCTTAATTTTTGTGGGAACATTAACCATTGATATACTTTACCAATAGCTCTAAATCCCCTATGATGTTTAGGTACAATATTTGAAGTTTTAGGGACAGTTCCAAGATAGTGATGAGGGCCTAGTATTCTTCCTCATTATTCATGAAGTCTTTATATTGTGGGAAAGATTAGGACCAAAATTATTTTTCAAGAGAAACAAATAGAATTTGAGTTTAGGATTTTCTAGTTTCTTGATGACATGACTTTGGGAGGCTCCATCAAAATACATATCTCACATTTTAGGAGTGTCATGGTCATATAAAACATTTTTTTCTAGATGTTTTGTGTCCACTTGTGTAATTTTTAGGGTGGTATGTTCCATGAGGAAATCATCTAGGTATTTCTCTTTTACATACTTTTGTGACATGAACTAAATTTCATACAATTACAGAATGACCGCCCATCAGGCAGAATGCCTAGTCAGTATCGGATGGACAAGGATGTACTTGAGTAGTTCAATATGAGATACTAGGTGGAATTCATGGTGCTGCAAGTAATGCCTCATATTTTTCACTACAAAAATGAGTATGAGGCAAATCTTCTTGACATCAAAATATCATGTATTAGTTATTACCATCATTTTATTGAGGTAGTAGAGATTTTTATCATTCTCTATATCTTTGTTCTTTGTGAGGAGAGTTCCAAGTGATCATTACATGACAGAAAAATATATGATGAGTGGATTTCATTCAATCAACGATAATAGGTTCAGTGGGTGTATTAAGTATTGCTTGAGACTCTCAAAGGATTCTTCAAAATACCCATCCCAAGGATAACTGATTCTATTTTTAATTATCTTAGTGAAGGGGAGGTATTTTCAATCCATTTGGGAGATGAAGCCCCAAATGTAAGAGATGTGACCTTGTATCCCCCTTAGTTTTTTGAGATTGAAAGGGGGTGAAATTACCATAATTGAGTGGTTATTTTCAGGGTTGAAATAAATGCCACATCAGTTCATCACAAATCCAATGAACTTTCCTGATGTTAGCTCAAAAGTTCATTTTAGTGGGTTCCTCTTTAGTTTGTGATGCCATAACCTTTCGAATACTGTTTGAAGATCAAGGAAGTGATCACATCAATATCTAGATTTGACCACAAGTTTTTTGATGTGACATTCGACTATTAATGCCATGGAGGTTTTAAAGATATTATTCATGGTGCATTAACAAGGATCACTAGTGTTATTTAATCCAAAGGGCATGATTCAATATTAAAATACCCCGTGGGTGGCCCTGAGTATAGTGGGTTCCTCCTCTTCAATGTCCAAATTTATCAAATTTTACCCCGAGTAACCATCCATGATGTAATGAGCTCAGAATCCATCTGTTCCATCAATAAAGATTTCTATGATTGGAAATGGGATGTAATTATTTGGGTATTGTCGATTAATGTCTCTAAAATCAATGAAAACACTAATATTACCAATATGTTTCTTGGAATGGGTGATATTAGTGAGCCATATTAGGAATTTCACTTCTCAGAAAAGTATTTTTTAATAAAATCCTTAAAATCCTCTTATAAATTAGTGCCAGGGGAGGTGTGAATCCTATTGGATGACTACATGAAACATTTATGGTCATTGTATAAGCTGGGATCATGCGTAGTTACATTTGGATTTGGTCAAAGAATTTCTATATAATTACAAGGAAACACATATCGATGTTGCTTTGGAAATGTGATATAAATATATTTCTCCTCAAGAGGTGTGACAAAACTAATCAATGTAGGATGGAGGAATTCTTTTATTAATATATCAACCTTCTTAAGATCATCAATGGTGGTTATTTAGGATAGTCTCTTCTTATTACTCCTTTGATTCTATGGAGGTATTTCTATAAAAATTAGTACGATTAATGGAATCTTTTTCATTGTTGGGATGTGAGTGGCCATGATAAGAGACATTTCTATCCCCTACTTCCAAAGTCATTGCAGAGTGATTCCATAGCTTATTTTCTTTTACATTGTTCTGGAGGAAAGAAGGGGCTTGGAAATATGGGATGAGGTATATTTCCTCAATCAGATTTATGGGTAACACATAATTACTGTCGAGAATACTTTAAGGATTTTAGGGGTGGTCCCCAATTTATAAGGGGCCACAACCTATATATTATCATAAACCATTGGTAGTATTAATTAATTTTTATAAAATCTTTCTTTATCATATGTGGATTTGTAAGACTCAAAGGGGGAGCTATCACCATGTAGTATTCCAACCATTCCCTTGATAGGATTTTTCAATTGCTGAGGAAATTTTTAGGTCACCACCATGTGGCTGTATAGCCAAGTCATTTCAAGTAGGAAATTGTGTGTGGTGTCTTACAAGATTACCATGAAATCAGTATTAGATGTGAGATCCCAGAATTTAATTTTAAACATGATCATCCCAAGATGTATTTTCTCACGATGATCATACCCTTGAATGTATAGATTTGTGGGAGATAAGTCTCCCTAACTATGTCCCAAACATATAAGGTCCTGAATAAGGTTGAGGTTAATCACATAAAAATTGTTAATAAAATAACTTTGAATATAGAAATTATTGAGTCTTCTATAAACATATAGGGGTCTAATGTGTCATAGGATTACCTCTAACTGATCCTGGTCTATGAACGAGATGTTGACATGGAATTCAAATAACATAACCTCCACTCAATAAATCTATGATTTAGTAACTTTTATTTCAAACTCCTATGGGATATGTTGGGATTCAATGAGTGGTTCCCTAAGATATTTTTAAAGATAGATCACAACTAGGATTGATATCTTGGATGGGACAACATCTATCTACTTTATAATAGCATACTTTTGTGCCAATAGTTGGAACTTCCCAAGGGGGTTTATACTTATTATATAGTTTAGGATATTGGAAATATGAGGTATATGAGCCTGGTTCTTATCTAGAGGATGAGGGAGAATTGGTTTCCAGTGGTGTAGGTCATACTAACCCTCCTCATTGTCTGGGATGATCTTACAATCTCAGCCCCACCAGTTAGTCGTTCAAGACAACTCAACATGGATGATTGATGGAGGGTTATAGGATACCTACATGTCTCTATTGGGATTACTGTAGTGATTACCCATGTTTCCCAACAATATGGATGTCCTCTATGGAGACATTACCAAAATATTGGGTCTGACCACGCATGCGTTTTCCCCTGTATACTCAGTTCTTGTGCTTGTGGCCTCATGTTCCCTAGTCAGGCATGGGAAACCTACACTCAGAGGTATATTAATCATTTTAGAAGGGTTATTACAAGTGTATCACATTAATAGAAAAAAAAACTAATCTCTTCATCTAATGGGGTTTCTATTTGGTGGGGCAGTGATTGTGCTTCAGATGTTGAAGGGAAGAAATATTAAAGATTTATATCTTGCATATGATCTAAATATAACTCTTCCTCTTCTGACTCTTCTTATGACCATTTGATGCATCCACCTTAGGGATGCATATTTTATGTTAATAACCTGGGTGATAGAACCATTATGGGTCTATAAATATTTTTTCACTAGGTGTAATGAGCTTGATCAACTATCATTTGAGTCATTAAGTTATTTAAATTTTGTATACATCAGGTCAAATTTTTTTCCAACCACATTCTTCTTCTGACTAAGAAATGGTTATGAATGTCTCCTACATTTGAGAGTTATCCTACATCACTTGTCTATAATCTACTATTCTCTGGAGGATGTGTTTGAAGATAAATAAATCCAAGATGTTGTGTCCCAGTATTCTATGCAAAGAAAATTTGTTAGGATGATCAATGATTTTGACATCACTAGGATTTCTGGGCTATGGTATCTCGAACATGTTATTGTCTATGGATACAAGGAAATAAATGGGGACTTTCTCATTTTTTAAGGAGTATGATTTATTCATTCATTCATTAAATCTAGGGTGACCTTGATATATTTTTTCTTCTATCCAAGAGAGATTTTATTGTTGTTGATGCGCGATAAGAGGTGTTGGGTGATTCAGGTTCTACCTTGTTGCTTGAATGGGAATTATTATAGGATTGAGGGTAAGAGAGGTAGTTTATTCCTTGCCAATACCTTTTCCCTCTATTGAGTTCATGAGTTGATAATTAGCTCAAGTATGATAAATTTCATCTTCCAAACATTTTTCAATTTTGGAAAACTCATTAAATCCACCAAGATACTTCATCAATATTATAGGTGTATATAGATGATCCCAGATATTTTCATCACAGAGGTGTGATAGCGGATCTACTGAGAGATGGATACTTAGTGAGTAGCTTAAACTATTCCATATGGATATAAAGTTATACACCCTATCAGTTTCACATTTCTTTCTATTTTTTAGGTCATCAATTGTAGTTTTCCTTAGCATGGAGATGAACTAGTAAAGGAATTGAAGATAATAGTAATCCCATCCTACAACAAACCCTAATAGAGTACTATTATACCATAGAATGGTTGGACCTATCATAGTCTATACAAAACACCTGATCTTGGTCACCTACTACTGGTCTTGAGGGCTCATCATCGGACCACATCATGACATGAAGTGTGTGATAAGCTATCCAAAGTCTCTCATTCCATCAAAGGTGGAGAAGATAAAGATTTCCAAAATTGGGTGGGGGAAAAGTATCATCCAACCATTTGGGATGTTTATTTCTCTTAGGATACATTGGTGAGTATCTCCATTCAATGGATTCCATTCATGTAGCTAGGGACTCAATGGAATTGAGAATTTTGGGAGGTACTACTATTTGGGCTTCGTCCCTTCTAAAGGGTGCAGGAAAGACTTGAAGAGGTTGCCACATTTTCATATCCCCCTGATTCTGAATCAGTGTGAATACTGAATGATCACCCTATAGAGATAGGATATCTCTATGATGGATGGAATTCATAATAATTTTCAACAACCTAATTTATGTAGACTGACTTCTAAGATTTAAAGCCGATCTGACACTCAGATTCCACTCTTGTAGGTGGAGATTCTTTTTCCAAATGTGTAGGAGGAGTACTATTGTCCTTTGAAAAATATGATACCCAGTGGGGATGTTTCCCATGAGTAGATCCTCATTTAATTTTTTGAGACTTGGTAACACATCCTCATATATTTACAGCTACTCCTCCATAGAAGAAATATCGACTCTTCTGGGTGAGAAGTGGGGTATGGACACTTCATTACCCTTATCCTTTGAAGTGTTTCATCATAGAGGTGGTAAATTTATATTCATAGGTTCTAGATTTTATATCCTCCTATAGTTTTTGGTATGTATGTCTTCAATGGGTGAATAAAGATCCTCCTATAGGGGTATATTTTCTATATTTCATCCCTCTATATCTACACTTGATCCAAATTATCTATTATGTTGATGGTAATGAAATTAACTGAGCTGTATCGGGCAATGGTAGTTTTCACATTACTCTCAATTAAACATGATGAATCTACCTTTCTTACATCATGGTCCTTTCTTGAACACTTACCCATATTGGACCATTTTGGCTTGCGACCCTGACGGGGTTTGGTTGTCATCTCTATATGTTCGTCCCTTGCCAGCATATGAATAGTAACCTTAAGGGAGTTTCTGATTATGTTTTCTGAATGGGACCTGAATAGTTGAAGTTCAACTTATAGTGGGAGGAACATATGGGATGAAAACCATCAATATTTACCTCAAAACCTAGAGAATATTGATTCTATATGTGGTGGTGGTGATGATGAAAATTCCCCCATTTCTGTGGTATGAAGATATTCAAGACCACAATTGGAATTTTTTGATCCCTTTGTTTAGGATTAGATGATTATAGTTGAGAATTTAATGATTATTGTGATATAAAATGATATATAAATTCCACAACCCTAGTATGATGTTATTGATTTGTAACTATCATTGATTTCCTTAGGAACCTCCCAAGTGATGATGAATCTAGTAATAGAGATTGAGATATAAATTCCCCTTGAATAGTGAAATTGGGTTTGTTTATCACCACTTACAATATGTATTGATTCCTATCAGGAGTTGATGATATTAGGGGTGGATGTGGTGGTAGAAATTCTACCAACCAGAGGGGACGAGTTCTTTTCTAGATGACTTCTATAACAGCTGCTACTGTGACTCTCTCAATTTGAAAAAACTATACTTGTGTATGAGCTGGGTGAAATGGAAACCCATGATGGGAGTAATTAATTATTATAATATTTTGGGTTAACCACAACTTTTTCTTCTATGTCTGAAATGAATTATATTTTCTTATAGGGCCTAATTCAATGATCTATTGGCTATCATCTCCCTCTTTTTGTGATGTGTTGGGACTTTTGAAGTTGGGGAATTTCAATTAAGTAACAAAATGGATCTTGTTTTATTCAGTTACCTAATCTCTTTAGAAGAAATGAAATTTTAAAATTCCATATATGAGGTTTTATACTATTCTAGGGGTGTAATTAATTGTAACACTCCATAATTTTTCCATCTTGGAATATATATTTGAGATGCTTTTTCAGAAATCAGTTTCCAAAGAGTTGTGATGCAATAGTGGTCTGTGTGTTGTAGATTTTTACTATGATTTTCTAGTTTTGGGTCCCAAACCATGGAGATATCATCCAGTTCTAGTTGGAAATAGAGTATCTTGATGGTTTGAAGGTGAACCTCATATCTTTGATAAGGGAGGTGTCTAGAATTCCATCTGGTCAGACCACAAAAGGTGCTTCTTATAGTTATCAATTGATCGAAGTGGAGTGTTTCTAGTAGATTATGGGGAACTATATATTGTCGACTCTAATGTTTGAAACTCATCTCTATTTGAAGAAGTTTGAGTTTTGAACAAATCTCTATATTGAAGTGTCTAGGAAATGGGAGGATTTTCTTGTATATGTTTGATATCACCACAGGGAGGTTGAAAATAGTGTATATTAGGAGTAGAGTCCTTATAATCTATATCTACACTATGATGAGGAGGAATATCGTTGTAATGATCAAATTATTATTTGGTTAAAGAGTCGATGGACCATTGGGCTTTTGATAATGGGTCTCGAACAACATCATAGTCACTGACATTGAGCATATTATGGATATGAAAATTTTTAACCATCATGGCAAGAATATGATGACCTGTATTTTAGGATTTTTTAGGGATATGAGCCTAATGTATGATGGAAGCATGAATATATTGATAACTATCTTTTACTTCAAGAGTGTGATCCCACTATAGATAAGTTGTTGAAGTATGCCAATGAACTTATCTAATAAGAATATGAGCCTATCCCAAGGCATGTGTCACTCTCACTTGGTGGTCCTCAGTCAGAATAGGGATATAAGCCCAATCCTAATCCTTTAGATTAAACCCCTGATCTTTTTCAATAGGAATATGAGAATCCCCTAAGGAATGTGCCACTCTCACTTGGTAATCCCCAGTTTTAATGAAAATATGAGCTACTTCCAAATATTAATTCCCCATAAAATACGATGATGGACCTCTGGAATGGGAGAATGGATATGATCCCCCTTATGTATGACCTTTGAATTATAATTTTGTAGTCATTGATTGGTGGAAGTAAGGATATGATCCTAGATTCCACAAGCTTCAATAATATTCCAAGAAGATTCACTGAAAGGAATATGATCCTATCTTGAAGTTTGTGATGTTCACCCATGGTGTTCCTTGATCTAAATAAAGATATGAGCCTGATCCTATGCCTTTGGAGTATGGTGGAAGTATTTTTTTATCAGAATATGTGCATATACTATTGCATGTTGTGCTCCAAATTGGTGATACCTAGACATAATGAGGATACGAGCCCAATTATGGGCCCTTAGAATATTCCATTATTTTTTTAGATAAGAATGTAACCCTATCTCGAGGTATGTGCTACTCTCACTTGGCGATCCCCAAATGGAATAGGGATATGTGTCTGTTCCAATGCATTTTCCTTTACCAGAATATGTAGATAATCCTCTTGGATGGGAGCAATAATGTGTGCTTTCTATAAATCAACCACTTGATCATGATGATCAGAGTGTTGGGCTAACCAAGATATATGTATAAGAATATGATCTTATCCAAATATCAGCACCACTTCCATAATATGTCAACAAAGTTCTTCAGATGTTTCTATGATGTAATGGAATTTTATCAAAGTGTGTGTAGGTATGTAAGCCTATACATTTTATATATCTAATATATACTTGAAGTTGGGATATGATCCCACTTATTTCCTCTTTTTTCAACCTGAATATGTTGTTATACTTCATTCATGGGGGTAAGGATATACACCTCTCCCTTGACTACTCTAGGAATATACTCGCATACTTGTTCCAAATGAGAAATGATAAGAGATTTCACACTAGCTAATTTCAGAATATACTAGTGGTATTTAATAGTATAAGTGCGCATATGAGCCAAATATTGATTATCTGGAGCGTTCTGCACCTAATGTGTGTTCCTTGTTTCCTATGTGTGGGTTTTAAATGATGAAATGTGTCATCTGGTATCCATAACAAGTGACTGGATGATACCTATGGGATAATGTTGTTGATAGTGGTTTATAGGATCCCTCCTCAACAGCCCCTGATATGGAAGGGAGTTGTAGTTAAATACTTAATCTATCTTCAGCATATACTGATGGCGGTGGTTTTCATGCTTTAGGGATAGACTTGTGAAGTGGTTGGAAGTGACAAAAATCACTACCAATGATACTATAGATTTATTTGAATGACACAAACTTATTGGTTTCATCTTTTGGAGACCCTTTTGGGAAGCCTCAAGGGTCAGGATCACATGTTTTCAATGTTATTCTTAGACCGTTGCAGTCTACACCGGATTCTAAGGGTGTCGGGTAGGTGAGGTCATTCTAAGACCCACATGGGTTTGAGCTATAACAGATTTTTCAAAACAATCTATAGATGGAGACATTATCTCAGGTGGGGTGATGAATGTGAGAGTAGTATCTGAAGTCATAAAGAAAACACGAAAAAAGGTCATTGATTAGTGCCTCATCCTCAACATGATATTTGATCAATAAGATATCAATGGGCAACACAACGTTCCATTCATATTCACAGTCAATCCATTCTGCTCATGTGGACTTGTCATAGGGAGGATGAAGTTATTTCATGAGAACCCTAACTATAGTGGATCATTCAATCATTTTAATTATTCATAATATTCTGGTCAAGTTCCAAACTTTTGTTTAATAGGACATGCAAATAAAATTGGAGGGACATATGGTAAACCGATCATTTTTCTATTTGATAGATTCATATCGAGTTTACCATTTTTTCAACAGGAAGAGACATTTTCTATTGGTGATCACCCATGTGGTGAGAAACAAATGGTCTGTAAATTTCATTTTGTGGGGTTTGATGTCTGTTCAATCATTCACATTGGTTCACCATTTTTGTTTATTCAGGAAGAGACATGTGTTATTGGTGATCAACCATGTAGGGAGAAGAAAATGGATTGAATATTTGATTATCAGAGGATTTTATGTCTATTAAATCATTTACCTTGTCTTTACTATTTATGTTTATATTCCTTAGAAACTATCAATGGTTCTCACATCCATAACTAGGTAGAAATATTCATTCCAAATGCAGGCAGCCAATTGGGGATTCTGACCCAATGGAACTTAGTATCTCACATTGGTTGAGATGATGGGAGTAATATCTCACAACATACTTGTAGAGGGGATATTATTCCCTACTTTGAGACTCTTTTACAGATGTAAGATATGTTAGAGAATGCATTACTAATCCCGATACCAGACTAATTCCCTAAAAATGATCAAGTACCGAATCCTTCTATGTGTAAAAGAGATCCGAATAATGAGTCCATCTATATGTATTCAATGTTCTTCATCCATTTACCCTTAATGGATAGCAACATATATTCTGAATCCATACAACCAGGTAGTCCAAATTTTATTGTCATCAAAGGAGGTGATTTAAATTTCAAGGATGGGATTGAACCTTTATGAGGATTCCTGTGTATCTTGTTTATAACATGAATCAAACCCACATAGTTCATTAAGACCATAATTTTTAAGGTCATGCAGTAAGGATATATACAAGGGCACATACGCACAAGGTATTGATATCAAGCCTCAAGGAGGAATCCAATGTATCATGGTTATAGTAGGAATTTGAGTAATCATAGTTCAATCATGTCCTTGGGAATTTTCCAAATGTAGATTCCATTAAATGGGAGTAGTTATATCATGCCACTGATTGGGTATTAACACCAAGGATTCCCTGGATGGTGGAGATTTATGATGAAAATGATATGATTATTTCAACTCCATAAGCCCACATGAACTATGGTTAGTATGAGAAACAAGGGATAATAAGTAATTAGTCTCACTGTATATGAATGTGGGACTTATATGCATGTAAAACACTTTTTATGTTTAATATAGAGATCAATCCTTAAAAAATAATGATATGTATTTCTTTTATGGTAGGAATTATAGTTATAATAGTTTAGTTTCCTTATTGATCCATTGGTGGATGAGGTAAAATTATTATCCCATGGGAGAGATTGGGTCCCGATGGTTGGAATGTGAAAGACATGGAGGGACTCACATTGAGGTGGGTGATAGTTTGAGCTCTAGAAACAGAAAGGAATCCTATGTATCCTAGTTTTGGAATGAATCAAATTTCTCATATTTCAATTGATAAAGGAATACACACTAAAGTTTCCCTAATATGGGGGTATATCATATTGTGCCACTGATTTGGGATTACACACTAAGGCTTCCCTTATATAGGGGAATCCATATCATTTCACTAAGCATGGATTACACACTTATTCTTCCCTAATACAAAGACATATCATAATATTCCAGTGATTAGGGATTACACATATATTTTTTCTTATATGGGGGCATTTACTATTATTCCAATGAGCATGGATTACACAGTGAAGTTTCCCTTATATGGGAGACATATCATATTATGCTGCTAATCAACAATTACACACTAAGGTTGACCTTATATGGGGAAAATATGAAATTTTACTATTGATCGGGGCTTACACACTAAGGTTTCCCTTATATGGGGGAAATATCATATTAGGTCATTGATCATGTCTTACACACTAAGGTTTCCCTTATATGGGGAAATATCATATTATACTGCTGATTGGGGCTTACAAACTAGTGTTTACATTATATAGGGGACATAACATATTTTTCCACTGATCAGGGATTACACACTAAGGCTTCCATTATATGGGAGACATACTATATTATGCTTCTCTTCAGAGCTTATACATTAAGGTTTCCCTTATACATGGTAATACCATATTATCTCATTGATCAGGTCTTACACACCGAGGTTTCCCATATATGAGGTACATATCATATTGTACAACTAATCGGAACATAAATAATGTGGTTTCCATTATATAAGGGATATAATATATTATGTAAATGATTGGTTCTTACACACTGAGGATTCCCTTATATGACAACTGAACAAGGTTAGAATTTCCTAGATTCTCTTCTTGACATAGCCTGATTGTCTTCTTGACATGTCATAATTATCTTCACATAACATAAATATCATGTCTAGAGACCATATCATGATCAAGGTTGAATTTTATGAAGTGCATCGTATGATCAAGCCTAACATGTCGGGGGGGGGGGGGGGGTTCCACATGACCTCATTGAATTTTCTGAAGGACATTTCATGATAATAGAAAACATGTATGGTGTTCATCACATGATCCATGATCAAATATCTAGAGGGTGATGAAGGACCCAGATTAATTGTCTATGGTACACCTCATGAAAGAGTTTGACATGTTTGAAGTGTTTTGAATGACTTGGATGACTTTTCTAGAGGACATCTCAGAATTCTGACCAATATGTCTTGGAATCATCTCAAGACATGTTTGACCTATATTAAAGTCTCATTATAACTTGAGTGACATGTTTGTAGGACTTCATAATACTTGGATAGTTAACCCCATGGACTTCACAAGACTTGGGTGGCACCCTTAGAGGGCATTGTGTGAATTTCTTTGACATGTTCATGGGACATCACATGATCTAAATAGTTTTTCGGGGGAGAGTTGCATGGTTTGGGTGACATTTACGAAATGTTGTGGAATGATATGGATGAGTAATGCGAAGTTAATAAAGACCAGCATATATGTTATTTTTGTAAGTCCCTCCAAAATTTAGTCTTTATTCTATCCTTTATTGAATATGTGCCTCACATTTTTCAGTGTTATCTTATTATTTAATTTTTTCATGACATAGTTGACATGTGGGATGTCCTTCATATAATTCTATTTTCATGTTAAAATTCCTTCACATAATATCAAGTGATCATGGAATGTGCCTATGCATAACTCATGATCCCTTAAATTTGTTCCCCGAATTTTACCTAGTGATAAACCTTTGTAATTGTGTGATTGGAAGTTTCAAGAAGTCTGCTCCTGCTTTCCTATGTGTGATTGATTGTGGATGTGTAATTTATGTTTTTGTATAAAGGGTGGGGGATATTTATAGTTATCACTAACCTAGTTATATGGCGCATTTTATGGAGTGTATCTCATATATTTAGGATATATTTAGTGGAGGTATTTAGTGATACATGCTTCGTATGATCCTATAGTGGATCATTCGGGGGGTGTCACATGTTGATCAAAGACTATGAGAATGTTCTACCTTCTCTAATTTTATTTTCCATAGGCCCATCAAAGGGACATCACCTAAACATGTTGACATGTCAATGGGATTTTATATGGTCAATTCGACCTATCTAGGGCCCATTGAAAGATCATCGTGCATGTTGAATGGCATTTTTTTGTTTGAAGGTGACTTTTCTGAGGTCTTATATGTGATAAAGGTGTCTTCCAGGATTCCCTTGCAAGATCAAGATTCCATTCTATAGGTATTATGTGAGATCACACTTACACGTCCAAGGGGGATCCATGGGATGAATAGTGATTGCCTATGGTGCATCACCCCTTTCGAATGATGACCAACATATATTCATTCCTCAAGAAACTTTTGACTTTCCCCCCTTTTATTTTCCCGCTTTTTCTATGGGATGTAGATCTCATAAAGTGGTGAAAGTGTTGTTTAAAACAATAATTATTACTACTTGTGATGTGTTATATGACCAACAACAGGTCTTATGGCGTTGTGTGAGATATGTTAGGGAAAACCACCTTGTTTTTCTAAGAATATGAAGGGGAATTATATATTAAAACGAGAACGTCCAAAACTCTTCCCATTGTGAAGGTGACATTCCAGTGGGATCTTGTGTGAAAAGGTGTAAATGTCTCTAGGGCTTCCATAGTGTCTTGTAAATCGCAAGGGTGCATCACATGAATATCAATAACTGTAAAAGGCTTCTGACTTTTACATGTTTTCCATTTATTTTATATGGATTTTTGAATGGTTTATTAGGTGTATACTTAATGAAACGTTGTGTGACATGGAGGAACACATATGGTAGCCTCCACTTGATCATTGAATGTCATGGATGAATTAAAAATAAAACAAGGTATTATAAAATGGTCTTTATGCGATCTCTCATAGGTCATTCATTATGCATGTCCCATTCGAATGACCTTATAATGGTAATGTGATCACATGTATTTTGGAATGTTATGCGATATGTGTTATCTTAGCCACATTATATTCAATTTTTTCATAGAAAATAATACCCATGTCTTGATTATTTCTTCTCTTGTATATTTTCAATGCTCATTTGGTAGGTGTCAAAAAATATATAAAAATTCAATAAGTTGAAAGGAATAAAAATTATATTATAAATATTTCTATAAAATCCATCATATAGACTCCATTGGAAATATATAAATAATGTATTCTGGATGAACATTTTCTAACACTATCCGATGAATAATTATAATGTTACTAGATGGAGAACTATCGTTTTTTCTAGATGGAATTTTATAAGGAATTGAAATGTTGCTTTACTAAATAACCATTAGACAAAGGAATTGTATGCTAATCACATCTGGTAAAGAAGATGATTGTCTGATTCCATTGAAATTGATCCTAAAAATTATGGAATCCTACAATTAGAGGAATTACTATAAATAGGACTATAACCAAAAGGGATAAGGTTATAAAGAAATATGATATAATTTTACCAATTGAAGTGATTTAAAATTTTGTTAGTAATTACACATTATTTTTAATATTTATATATTTTTATTAAGGCATAGTTTCTAAGGTTTTCTTTGTAAATTCCTTATGGTTTATTGTTTTAGTAGCGTTTTTCTAATTTGGTTGATCAAGGCATCTTGGTTATAGTGAGATAGTGTTAGTTTCATCAGCATGATTGAGGATTACATAGGATAAGGAAATAGAGCATCTTCTTGCCATTTTGATCAAGGGATTCCTAGTCTTGGAAGATAGACCATAATATAAGTTAAATAATGGAGAACTAATTCAGGTTAAGATACTTCCGCACCCCTTGTGGTTAAAGTGAATATATTTCTTATGAAAGATTATATAATTTTTGTAACATTATTAATAAAAGTTGTATTAATTTGTTATAGTTTTTAAAAGTTTTACATATTTCTTCTATTCAAGTTTTAGAAAAGTTTATACTCTTTTTAAAAACTATTTTTTACTCTAATTATAAAGTATATCAGTATAGCTATTCGTCTGATGAACTATATTAAAGGTTTTTAGAAAATTTTATGTTTCAAATTTTAGTAACAACAGATCATCCCTCCTCTTGTAGTACAATATATACTCTTAGTATCTATTTTTGTATGAAATTATGTCTCTAAATATATCTTATTTAAACTAACCATGTTTATAGAGAAGAGTATATTTTTGTTTCGATGGATGGTTTTTCCATTTAGACTCTTGAAAATCACAATTTTAGAAGACCACTAATATTTGATGATGTCAACTATGAATATTAGAATGATTTAATAAAGAATGTTTTTTTCAATACTAGTGTAGAATTTTTTTATAGTGGATGGAAGTTATAAAATTTTATATAAGGAAGTTACTGATTTTAGAATAATATGTATATAAAAATATCAGTTGAATTATTATGTTAGAAATAATTTTTTATGTTTTATGATAGGTAATTTATACAAAACAATTTCATATTTTTACACAAAAAACAAGATATAGAAAAAGCTGGAAGTTACTCATTTTCAATATTTTAAGACATTGGGAACCATAAGATCCATGTTGGATAAAGATTACTGAGATTTTTGTTTTTTATAGGGTGAATCATTCACTCAAATGCATTAATATTTCATGAATATAGTGAATAATATACACTCTCTTATTGAGAAAGAGTTATCAAATGATTAGTTGATATAAAAAATTATAGATATTTTTTCAAAGGATGGGGAATATAAATTTATAATGATATATGATATTAAATAAATAACAAATATAATTTTTAATGGTCTTATTAGAATTTTTTTGAAATATTAGAGTAGTTTGAAAAGAGGCACCGAGAAAGTGAAGAAAATTAATAGTGTTTCTTTTTCTTTTACATCTACAACTACATCTAGGAAATATAAGTCCAGTGAAAATTGTTCTAAATTTTCTATGTCTTATAGGAAAGACAAGGATGCTTTAGATTCAATTTACTTAGAGAAAAGTGATAATAATCTCTATCAGTTAGCTAATATCATGGGAATGATAGTTGGGAGGAAACAATCTCATTATATGTTTATGTAAAATCAGAAACATAGGAGTTATAATAATTATTCTCCAAAGATTATTTTTATGGATCTAAGAATCCAGGATATGAAAGGTAGGATTTTAAAAGGTTGAAGAAGAAGGAAAAGGTTTTTAAAAAGTTATATAAAAAAATGAAATAAAAATTTGAAATCTACATACACATGGAGTGCCAGCGGAGGATATAATTCTTCAAAAAGTTATTTTGATAATAGTACTGATAATAAAAAGGTTGTGGGTTTCTATGTGGCAATTATTAAGAACAACCAATCTTGTAAGGAGAATGTATTAATTGAATCCATTACAAATTTAACCCTAATTTCAAGTTACCATGAATTTGATGATGAATATAGTTCTACTTCATTAGATGAGGATAACATTGTTACATTTTATAGTGAGGACAATATAAATACTTTTCAGGAAATGACTAATATATTAATTTATTAGAGAAAAAAATAAAGGTATGAAAGACTATGATCATGCTAAAGAATAACTTACTAAAACCAATTTTATAATTTCTATGTATACTTTATAAATTTATAATATTACTTCAGAGTTATATAAGAAACCTTATTCTTGATCAAATTAAGATGATAAGAATATATTTGTGAAACTTTAGTCTTAGATATTTTTTCTAAATATTTTTTTTAAAAATTTTACTTTTAGGATAATTTTTTTTGAAAAACTTTACAGACTGTTGAGATAACATTGAAATACTGTTGGATTTTGTTTTATTTCATAAAAACACATTTATTAGTCAAATTATTTTTTTCCCAAAGAGTGAACCATTTTTTAAAAAGTTTCAAAGTGGTGGAAGTTAGAAAAATAAATTTTCTTTAAATAAATTTCAGTAGTTTGGATTTAAAAAATATTATATCTCTAATGAATTATCAACTATATAACATAAGAATACTAGGAAGATATTGATTCAAAAATTTATATTTTCTAATAATTTTATATCTAAGAAAGTCTAGATACCAAAATATTAATATTTATATTTTAGGTAGAATAGATAAGTACCAATAGACAAAAAATATGGTACATGGATTGTTTTTAATCTTGTTATATGATCGAAAAAAAGATCTTTCAAAACATTATTAGGATGTAAGGTTGAAAAGTATCTTTTGGAGATAGTGCTCAATGAGAAATCTATGACATTAGTGATATTGAATTTCTTAGTAAAGCTATAATTTGTAATGTTTTTATACTATAGGTCTTAGGAAAAATCTTGTATATATAATCTAACTATATGATGAAGTTTTTGTTGTGAACATTAGGAATGATAAATGTATTGTTCATATTTCAGAAGGTAAATTTATTTTTTCTACTAATAAGCACGAGAATTATTACTATTTAAAACTAAAATATCTTTCAATCCATGATATACCATTTCTAATTGTAATATAATATCAATATTTGTTATAAAATATAATTTTATACATTGTAATGTAATAACTCTTGCTAAAATTTTCAATGAAGGACTTATTAGAGATCTATCAGAGTATAAGTTTAATTTAAATAAAGTTTATTAACCTTATCAGTTTGGTAAGAAACATAATTTATGTTTTAAATCTATTATTGAATTATCTATCTCTAAATATTTATGGTTAGGGTACATATATTTATTTAGACTAACACAAATTGGAAGTATAGGAGGAAAATACAATGTATATATCTGTATTGATGAGTACACTAGATATAAAAGGGTCCATATTATATCTAAATGTTCACAATTTATTTTTGGTTTTAATAATTTCATAGCCTATGTTAAAAATGATAAGGAAACTACATTTGGTTACTATTCATAGTGATCATGGTGGAGAATTTGAAGATTTTGATTTTAAAACATTTTATTTTAAGAATACAATTAATAAAGCATCATATCTTCTGGAACTCATAAAAAATGTCATAGATGAACAAAGAAATAGAATTATTCTGGATATTAATTAAACCATGTTAAATGAATAACCAATTGCTAATTTGTTTACTCTAAACCTGTTAGTACCTATTTATATACTATAAATTGAGTTTTATTTAGATAATTTCCTAGTGTAACTCTTTATGGGATCTTGAAAAGATGAAAGACAAAAATTTACTTTAGATTTTTTGGATTTATTCAATGCATACTGAATAGTATAGATAAAATAAATAAATTTGATCCAAGACATGATGATTTAATATTTATTATCTATTATATCACAATTAATTCTTATCATATTTTTGAAATATGAAAAAACATTATTGAGGAAATAATGCATGTTAAATTTTATGAAACTGGCCACTTTATTCTCAAACACAATGAAAACATTCCTTTGAAATATATTTTTTAAATATATTTTCACCCCATGTTTGAAAATTGTTTAAAAATGATAAAAATTGAAGAAATAATTTAAGAAATTTTACCTCAAGAGTAAATTCAACCTATTATTGAAGAAAAAGATTTTACAAACCCATGAAATCAGAAGATATTATGGAATCATTCAACTAATAATATAATTGTCGATGTATATAAACATATCAAAAATAGACGTTACTTACAAAATGAATGTGAAAATAGTGAATCCTTATCTCAGTTTGAATCTAAAACACCTGATGAGGATTTAATTGATAAATATTTGATAAGTTAAATGCAGGATGAACTCAATTAATTTGAAAAGATAAAATTTTGGACTTTGGTGGAGTGACCTAAAGAACTTATTTATTTGGAGTAAAATGGGGTTTTCATAAAAAACATGAAAAATGGGATTATTATAATAATTAATGCATGAATTATTACTATAGGATATAATCAAGAAGAAGATATAGACTATGAAGAAAAATTTTCCCCTATATAAAGACTTTAATCTATCCATATACTTATATCCATTGCAGTATAGTTAAATTTTGAAATTCTTCGAATGTTTGTGAAGTATTACATTATAAATAGACATGTATAGGAGGATATTTTTGTTGAAAACCCACCATATTTTGAAAAATAAAAAACTTTGAATTTTTTTTTTAATCTTATTAAGGAACCCTAGGAACATAAAAATCCCCATGTTCCTAGTATGATAGAATTACCAGATTTTTTAACTTAAAAATTATTTTTAAGGTAAATATTGATCCATCTAATTTTATAGATATTTTTTTAAATAAACCATCAATTTTTAAATTTATATTGATGAAATTATATTAGATCTACTCGTAAATATCTTTCTAATTCATTTTTATAACTTATGAAATCTGAGTTTTAGATGATCATTATGTGTGAACTAACATTTTTCCTTAATTTTAAAATTTCCAAAACAATTGAAGGAAAATAAATATCTTATTTAAATAATATAAGATATTTACTTAAGAGAATAGGTTATAAAAATTTCTCAATTATAAGTACTCTTATCAAATCCATGAAAATTTTAGATCTTAATGAATATAGGAAACCATTGGATGAAAACAATTTATAGGAATCATTGGAATTTTATTATATCTTATAGCTATTCGACCATATATAATGTTTTTTGTTTTCTTATATATGATATTTGAAGAAAATACATTTTAATTTCATCTTAAATATGTTAAAAATTATTTCTCTATCTTAAATGTACACTGTATCATTGATTATTTAATTATTCTGAAATTGATTTTAACTAAAATGTTATTTGGATACTGAATTTTTATGATTTAAAATGCTTAGGAAAATTGCATCTGAAACTTGTAATTTATTAGAAGAATATTTTGTTTATTTATATTTTAAGAAAAACACATAGTATAACTTTTTTCTACATAATCTGAATATATATTAACAAGATTTTATTTTTTGTAGTTTTTGTAGATGAATCACACGCTCAATGATTTTGGCATGATTTTTAATAAAAATAAATTGTTGTGTGATAAGAGAAGTACCATAGTTTTATCTAATAACCCATGTCATCACTCCAGAATAATTATTATAGATATATTACACCATTTCCTTCAAGATCACATAAAAAATAAGTATTATTTTAATGTTTTTCATAACGCAAGATCAACTTACTGAATTTCTTTTAAAACCCATTAGTTTTAAGAGATTTTAATATTTCAATTAGAATATTAGAATTTTAAATATAAAGTGATCGTTAATATATTTCTTTTTTACCTATCTCCTTATTATAAAAAACTCCTAAAAATACGGGATACCATTTTTCTTATGTTTTTCATTTTTTATATGTTTTTTCTACCATGTTTACAAAAATCTCTATATAGATATTTTCTTATAAACTTATTAAGTTTAATAAAAATAATGTTAATTCAAAATTTCATTGTATAGTATCTTTCCTCTAATATTTTCTTAGGCAGCTAAAATGTCTATATTAATGGATAATACAACATGATAAAGTGTATTTAAAAACTATCCAATAATTATATTTTCATTACCATTGATTATGTTACGAAAAAAATTATTCATAATTTCTTTACATGATTTATAGGTGTATCTAAAGTATTTTTTTGATAAAGTTGAGACACTTTCTAATAAACATTAATAATTTTTAGAATTAAAAAAACCAAGAATTTATTAAAATATTTACATCATCATATTCCAAGATTAAATCACAACTATTGGATCTATTTTAAGGAAAACCATAAATTCCCTTCACCTATATATAGTGGAGGGGGGCCAATTATTTTTTCCTCACCACTTGATTTATCAGATACCTCTTTATACACCATTTTTCATCTATCCATTTTATTTTGTATTTTATCTAATAATAATCATGATCATCTGATTAGTTCTCATATTAGATCTTAATGATATTTTAAATGGATGTTATCAAAGAAATGTTGATAGATAAACGTTGGTTGAGTGGTATGATTTTATTTGAAAATCAAATTTTATTTTACAAGATTGGGAATCAGTATGTTTATCAAAAGAATAATTTGATCTATATTATTCAAGAATAATTTGTGAATTTAATAATTCCTTAGTTTTTAATAAGAATAATGTTATAAATTTTTTTTATTTCAAACTTTTTAAAATTTATTGTAGTTTGAACATTAATAAGATTTCTAAATTTGTTGAATTTATTTTATAAAGTGAAACATATTATTTTAACCATATATTTGATGAAAAGATTAGTTTTTTTGAAATATCTTTATTAGAGAAATATTTGTTTTCTTATATTGAGATGGTAAGGAAGCTATAAAATCTTGAATGAGATGAATGGATTGTTTCTAGGTGGACTAAAAATTACCTATAAATGAGGAAAGGAAACATAGACACCTTTATGTTCAGAATATCAATGTTTTGAACTTATTATTCAGTATAAAAAAGTTTTATTTGGTGAAGTTTATGTGAAATTATATATAATCTATCAAAATAGTAAAATTCAAGATTAAAATACATTTGTTTCCTAATTTATTCAAGATTTTTTTGATGAAGTTAATGGAAAAAAAATAATGAAGTCATTCCAATTAGATACAATGTTTCTTATTTTGGTGATGAATCTATAGATAATATAAGGACTATGTATTTTCCTGCTAAATTTTTTTATAGACAATTCAGTTAAAGTGAATAAGAAAACATTTATTGAAAAGATAAAATCTATAGAATCCTATTTAATGTATCTTGATTTTCCTATAAATTCAGAATTTTTTTTTTCAATTAATCATTCATCGATTAATTGAAGAAAAAGAACAATTGAAAGGAGGGAGATGCCATTTTTATACATGAAATTACTAAGGAAATTTTTCTAAAGAAACAATTGTTTTAAAATTTAAAATAATAATAAAGAATAAATATGTTGTGAAAAAAGTGAAGAAAACTGAAGTACAAATAAAATTACTAATTGAAATAAAGAGGGAACAAGAATAAGTAGAGAAAAAAGAAGAAGTGGTTCTTCTAGTCAATAATATCGAGAGGTGGTTTCCAAATCATAATTATTAAACATTACTATAAAGTTATTTTATATTTATATTGTGAATGAAAAGAGAATTAATATTATAATATATAGTGATGAATTTTTTTATCAAATTTATATCAATATTATTGAAAAATATTTTGAAAAAAAGTATAATTTGTTGAAGAATTTCATAATCTCATAGAACAATTGAATGTAACATGGAAGAGGAAGTATTTAAGTAAGTATAAGGTAGTTGTTAAAAATCTAAAGATGAATCTAGATATTTATGATCCTTCAATTAATACTTAAATAACATTAACCTCTCGGTTTTTGGAAGTGTCCCTTAGTTATCGAGAAGAACAATATTTAGAAGATGAAAATAATGATTCAATAGTAAAACCATTATAAATTTCTATGACCAATGAAGAAGTTTATGTTATGTATATTTCTTAATATCATTTCATTTAAAAATAAGAATATAAGTTACCAAGAGTTAGAAAACCTATTACTCTAGTGGTTTAGAGTGACTCTACAGACTCCACCCTAAGAACAAGATCTAAATGAACTAAGATAAAACTGAATAATCTAATTTTTTTATTAAAATGATTAAAAATATTAGGAAAATATTTCCTAATATCCAATTTTGATTCATATATATTCATTAAAACTTTAATTTCATTAAGGGATTGAGATCCTTTAATCAAATTTATAAGAAAATCATCTAAAAATATATTGATCTAAAAGATCATAAAGGAAAATCTTCAGTAGTGTTTAGGGAGTTGTATGGAATCACAAGATGGATGAATTGTGTTAAATAATTTTTTTGATGATTTTTTATCTAGAATAAAAATTGAAACAAAAAAAAATTTAAAATGTGATGATGGTATCAAAATTAAAGGTAAATATTGTACAATCGATCTTGATGATCTCAATGATCTTTCTATTCAAGATGACATAGATATTTCTTAATAAAATAAGATGATAAATTTTTTGGATGAAAAGGTTTCAAAGATAGAATCAAAATAGGAGGAATCAAAAGGGTCTCAAACTGATATGTGAAATATGAATGTTATTGTAAAAAAACTATCCAAGAAAGATTTATTTTTATTAAACTCTTGATTCTTGTAATAATTACTCCACAAAAATTTTCATCCAATTGTTTGGATGAATGTTCCTAGTTTTATATCTTTTTGGATCAATGTTTTTTATTTTATAGTTTTTTACTTATTATAAATGTTTTTGTAGAGCGTGTTTCTAATATTTCAGGAAATTATTTCTTGTAAAACTCTTTCCTTTTAATTTATTTATGAAAATACCAAAGGTGAAGAAATTATATCACTCAATTGTTATGTATGTATGAGGGAGTAAGTGCTTAAACGTATTAATTTTAAAAAAATTCTTATGTATTGTATATTTTTCATTTTAAAAAGGGAGAGATTGTTGATTTAAAATATTTATTTCTACCTTTACTATTGAAAACAACCATTCACTATTTATATATTTGTATGTTTATAATGATTATATTTCCAGAGTTATAATGAATTTTGTAATATATAATAATGTTTTATCATATAGGGAATTTCTATTCTATTTCCTAGAAATTTATCAAGTATATCAGCCAAATGGAGTACCAAGTACAATGATCAAACCAATAAAAATTACATCAGATAGACGTATAAAAATTCCATCAAATATAAGTCTTATAAATTCAATTGGAATGAGTTCTATAAATTCCATTAGATAAGATAAATCAGATAAAGATATAAAATGTCTATAAGAGGAATATTTATTATTCTAATCATATGAAGACATATAGTATTACTGGAGGAATACCTATCATTTCAACCATAAATAATATTCTAAAAATTTTAATAGTTATTTAACAAACAACCCTTAGAGAAATTATATGATATTCACATAGAGGGAATAATGTGATTGTCTGATGCTATTGGGACTGATCCATATATGTGCCGAATCCGACTGTTAGAGGAAATCCTATAAACATGACCACAACTTCAAGGGAGAAGGTGTTGAAGAAATATTATCTAAATTTTCTGATTAATGTTTTATAACAAATTGTAACTAGGAATTATTCATTTATAATCCTTAGATAGTTTTCTTAAGACATCAATTTTGAGGTTTAATTTGTAAATTCCTTATGTTTTTTTTGTTTTAATTACTATTTTATTGATCGGGTAGATCAAAGTATTTTTGAAATAAGGAGTTAGATTTAGTTAGATTGACTTGATCGAGGGTTATATATGATATAGAAACATAACAATATCCAATCATTATTATCAAGGTAATTCTTGGCTTGGAAGATAAACATATGATAGTTTAAGTTGTGGATTCTTATAATCATTCTAATAGACTTCCTTATCACTTGAGGTTAAATTGAAGATCATTCTTTAGAAATATTCAATAAATATTTCCAAATTATTTGTAAAAGTTTTATTACTTTATTAAACTTGTTTTATAAGTTTTATATATTTTCACTTTCCTTGTTTTATAAAATATTGTATTATTTTTTATAAACTCTTCTAACTATGATTATAAATTATATCAGTACAACTCTTTATCCAATAAAAATCATTAAAGGTGTTGGGAAAATTGTATATTTTTTTTCTAAAATACAATTCACCCCACTAATTTATTACATTATATACACATTTTATATTATATATGGTAGTGAGTTCTATAATTTTATGGGACACCTTGAATAAAAAATAAGGCTAATAGAAATGAAAATTTTAAGATAGACTCATGGTTATACAAAGATGGATAATATTAGAAATTATTGTGTTTAAGAGAAAATCAGAATGATTTTGATTGATAAGAAAATTACTAACACTAGATAAAGATTGTTTTAATGTGTTTTAATAATACATGGGATGTAATTGTTACTAGGTTAAGAATAATGAAAAATCAACCTTTTAAAAAGAGTAGACGTAGAAGTAAAATTAAATTTTAGTTTACAAAATAGGTAACATAATCAATATCAAGAAAATTCACTTGGATTTTCGGGATATTATTTTTGAAAATGACCATGAATCATTTATGATATGTATGAATTAACAAAATATCACTCTAATACATTATGTGGTCTTTATAAAAAAATGAATTTGAATTAATTTAAAGGAAATAGTTTTTTTAAAATGTACTTCACATACTCAAAACATAGAAAACCCACTTGGATTATCATGATACTAGTGAAAAAGTATTGTTTGTTAATTTTTTATGTGTAGTAATTTACCTCATTTGGATATAACATATGGTAACCCAATATGAAAAGAATGAAATGTTTTTAATTTAAAAGTAAAAATTTATTTCAATACATGAATCACATACTCAAAATTGATCAAACACACTTTTATAATCTTAAAAAAAATCAAAAAAAAAAATCAACAATTCATTTATGAAGTGTTTGAATTAACTGCCTTTTAACCTGACACAGTTTGTGGATATTATAACTGAAAGTGTGCATTTCCAATTAAAAGTGATTTTTTTGTTCCAAATGAACGTCACATACTCAAAACTAATAAACCATGATTTTATTGTATTTATACACTAGTAAATAGATCTATAATTCATTTTTGACTTATAATAATTAACCAAATGTCAATATGACACATGGTGTGAATGGTATGACTGAAAGTGTGTATTTTCAACTAAAAGCGACATTTTAGTTCAAATCACTCATTAAAACTTAAAAATTGAGAAAAAATGATCCATTTTTATTTATACTTTATTATATATATATATATTTTATTTTTTATGTGAAGGAATTAATCACGCATCAATTCAAATCATAGTGTGGTTGTAATGATTGAAAGAGCATGTTTTCATTTAAAAGAGAAATTTTAGTTCAAAAAACAAATCACCGTCTCGAAACCAAGAAGAAATAGTAATATTATCTTAATACCTTAGTATAATGATAAAAATTTCATGTTTGACATGTAGGAATAAACCACAAGTCAATTCGACTCACGATGTGGTTGGTATGATTGGAAGTATGTGTTTTCAGTTAAAATTGAAATTTTAGTTCAAAATGCATGTCACATAGTAAAAAATGTGAAAACATTATTATATTGTCGTTTTTATTTTTTATAAATGTTAATAATTCATTTTTAATGTGTATTAATTAACCTCATCTCAATCTGACACATGGTGTGATCGTTATGACTACAAGTGAGTGTTTTATTTAAAATTATCATTTTTGTACAAAACACACATCACATACACAAAACTGAGAAAAATCAATCATGTTATCTTGAAACAATAAAAAAGATCAATTATTCATTTTAGATATATAGGAATTAACCATACATCAAAATGACACATGGTTTGGTCATTATGGATAAAAGTGTGTGTCATTATATTAAAGTTACATTTTAGTTGAAAATTCATTTCACTTACTCAAAACCAAGATACATGCTCAAAATGTCTTTATATTTTTTTAAAATATCAGAATTTTTTTTGTGATATGTAGGAATTAAACATATGTTATGTTGATGCATAGTGTGTCTATCCTGACTCAATGTTCATGTTTCAATTTAAAAGTGACATTATAGTTCAAAATTCGAGTAACAAAATCAAAATTGAATAAAACCTTTTGTATTTTATTAACATATTAGAAACAATTTCCTAATTAATTTATGATATTTAGTAATTAACTTCACATAAATATGACATATGATGTGGTTGGTATGAAATAAAGTTCATGTTGAAATTTACACAAGAAATTTATGTTCAAAACGTGTTTCACCTTCTCCAGACTATGAAATGATTATTGGATTGTATTAATAGTTTAGTAAAATTATCTATAATTCAATTTTGATGTGGGTGAGTTAACCAAACAAAAATCCAGCAAAAAATGTGGTAATTAAGATTAGAAGAGTGTTTTTTAATTTGAAAGAGACTCATTAATTTGAAACCCAAATTCCATATCAAAACCAAGAAAACATGATTATATTTTCTTGATACTTTTGAAAATATGAGGATAAATTATTTATGAAAATTAGTTTTGAACCTTATAAAAAGATGAAAGATGGCATGGATGGTATGATTGAAAGTGTTTGTTTTCATTTAAAATTGATATTTTTGTTCAAAATACATCTCACATAATAAAAAATAATTCTCTAACTATACTTACAGTTCATTTGTGATGTGTAGTAATTCACCACATGTCAATCTGAAAAATGATGTCGCTATTATGACTAAAAGTGTTTTTTCTTTTAAACGTGACATTTTAGTTCAAAACTCACATCACATACTAAAAACTTATAAAAACACTTTCTTTATATTTATAGATTAGGAAAAACACCAAAAATTCATTTTTTACAAGTAGAATTTAACTACACATCAATCAAACACACATTGTGTTTGGTATGATTGAATGCGTATTATTTTTTTAAAATTTTAAATTTCAGTTCAAAACACACATCACATAATCTGAACTGTGAAAACGCACATGGGTTTCCTTGATAATTTTAGAAAAAGATCAATAATTTATTTGTGATGTTTAAGAATCATACTCAATTAAATCCAAAAAAAAGTTTCAATTATGACCGAAAGTGTTTTTTTTAAATTTAAAGGAACTATTTTAGTTTTAAACACGTGTCATTCACTAAAAATTGAAAAAAAGATGATATTGTCTTGATATGTTATGAAAAATATGGAAAATTATTTTGTGATGTGTAGGAATTAGCTATACATAAATTTGACACATAGTGTGGCAGTAATGACTGATGTTGAAAAGGCTAACGAGAGAACCAAATAATATTTCATGGATAACTATGGATTTAATTTATTTGGTGGAGGCATGTGTCACAAGTCCAATTTAGGACAATGGGAATGAATGGAACTGGTTTATGCCTATGGGGCATGATGCGATTGTAGAGGCATCTCAAGGTAGACAACCATGGCTAGTTTGACCAAATAAAAGTGAAGCTTTGTAAGAAACCAAAGGTGGAGAAAAGAATAAAAATACAGTATTGGATAATATTGGATGAGTGATGAAGATTTAGAAGGTTTCTAGAATGGATTCTGAGACCAAAGTGATTGATGGTGAAGTAATATGGGTGAATATTTACAAAAAACGACATTTTATTAGTGAAAAAACAATTCTGAAAAAGGAACACTTTTATCATCTTTAAATGAAAAACATAACCTTTATGAGAAGTATAAAAGTGTTGATAAAGGGTAATGCTTTGTTAGTGATTTTCTTATCACTAATAAAGATAACTATTTATTAGTACTTTTTAGTCACCGATAAAAATGGTGCCTTTATTAGTGACTTTTCAGCGTAGATAAAGGGTACATTGAATAATATATTTACATATTTCTATTTATATATTCTAAAATATTATTTAAATAAAAATTAATATATATATATATATATATATCAATAAAATCTATATATATTTTTAATCATTCATTCTACGACCTATTTTTATGCCTATTTATTATTATATATATTATTATATTTACACACACAAATAAACACACACACACACACACCAATATATATATATATATATATATATATATATATATATATATATATTTCATTTGGGGTCATGAATAAGTGGTAAATTTCCCCCCTTAATGCTACATTAACTGAGATTCAAACCATTAAAACCCCTAATTTAGAGGTATTTCTTAATGATATGATGGTGTAAGGTAGAGACCATAATATGGGGGGCTATGATGCTGGTGGATAGGCCACGAGTGTATAAGGAAAGCCTACAAGGAAATATGAAATTGAAGAAAAGCTCAAATGTTCTTGATATTAGGCTACAATGTAAGAGGTGGGCTCTACAATGCAAGAAGGGTGGCCACTATAGGGCTTCTGGGCCTCTAAGAATTAATTATTAGATTGAACCTGAATATATGTATTTCAAGGCCTTCATGTCTCTTCCCCTTTTGATCATGTAAGATTTTCATCTCAACCCAGCTTAAATGTAGTTTCTTTCCTTTATAAAGGGGCTTGACCCTATCTTGTTTTGATAATTATATATATATATATATATATTTGTGTGTGTGTGTGTTAAAAAATATAGTGATATGAAATTTATAAATAAATATATAAATAAATAAAATATAATAATATGGACTATATGAAAATATTATTAATATTCAAATATATATGTTTATATTAATATTATATAATTTACAATATATGCGTATATAAATATATATTTACATTAAATATTCATTAAATATAGTTTATACCCCAAAGCCAGTCAGAAGCAATGCTTCTGACTATTATATATATATATATAGACACACACACTTTTTAATAATAAATTTATATATATATATGTAGTTGATATATTTTTTAAAAGATATTATTTAAATAAAAATAATAATTAAAAAGATTTTTTGAAATACAACTGCTAGAAATTTCAATATTTATATTTTAATTAGTAAAATGTATTGAAAATATTTTTTATTTAAATATAATAAAATTAAAATATTTTTAAATATAGATATTTATTTTTCAGTGTAAAATATTTTTTCATTTATATAATTAATAATATTTTTGAAAATATGAAAAATATTTTTATAATAAATTCTACAATAAATAATGTTTTTAGTATCTATACTAATAATATTATATGCATTTCTATAATTATTAATTATTAATATTTATATAAAAATATTATTTAATATAAAAAATTATATATTCATAAATTCATTTATTTTATTTTATTTTGAAATTATAAAAAATCATATTATATGTCATGACTCCTTGCCTCTAGAGGTATCTATTCTGGGTTAATAACGAAGTAAGAGAGATAATAACCCTCTGAGTCTCGCCTTTTATAGGCCTTCGGTTGGAGAATAACACTGAAGGTATAGAAATATCATATATGGACGGAATTACTCTCAATTAATTAATAAGTATTAGGAGATAGAATGAAACAACCAAGAAACCCCATCTAAAAAAGGAAACAAAACCATCTCATAATGATTGAATAATGTAAAAAAATACAAATAATATCTCCAATAATAAATATGAAAATAAATCTTGTGTAAATGATTCCAAAACTACTTCAGTGTCCTGGGAAGTAATGTCTAGATCCGTCCCCAAAGTCATCATGGGAACCTAAAAAACAGTTTGTATCTATATAAAATGTTCCTAACCAATATAATTAGTTTTATCATACCAAATGTATCTCATGAACATATGAAATGAAAAAACTATTTCACCCATCGAGTAGTAATATAACCCAATTGCACCCAAGTTAGTGAACTTACCAATCTCATCCTCAGCATGACTTGATCACCAAAAAACACATCCAAATGTAGTAATATAATAAGACAAATTTCAATAAAGGGTAACTGACACCAATTTTGCACAATTTTTACACTACAAAGCACCAACATCGTATGTGTTGGAACTCATTTCCCTTTGATAATAATCATGCCCAAAGATACCTTGGAATCCACATCACATCACACCAAAAACACATGGGCAACCACAATGCACCATGCACCCCACATGTAACATTTCATGACATCCACATCCTCCCATAACCACTACCATATAACTAGAATAGTAGGGTATGATGAATATTATTGGAATCAACCTTGATCCCTCCTCCTACCATGCATGACCCCCACTATAAACTACCACATCATCTCATCTATTACCACATAAATTTCACTGTATCCACAATCCACCACAGGCCATGCATAAAAATATCACCTAGAAGAGGGAGTGGACATTATGGTTCATATCAAAATAATAATCAAAAAATAAAATAAAATATATGATAGTCGAAAAAAAAGATTAACCTAAAGGATCATAATTATAGAAACAATACTCTTGGAAAAATCACCACAAGGCCTAAAAACCTCTGTAACTGTCACTTCCACCTCCAAATGCATCACACCAAACAAGCAAGACACACACAAACCAATACCCATCATTCTTTTCAAAATAACCAATTCTAGATTTTATAATTACAAACCATCTTCATTTATCAAGCTTATTCATGTCATATTTAATTCCATTATATTCAATATCTATTCAACATTTTACTTAATTTATCACATGTCAAATTCAATTTATATATTTCAACTTCATTCCATAGATAATGTTCAACTACACACCACAATACAAAACAACCCATTCATGTCACACCAATGACCCTACTTTGTAACCACCTCACACTATGACCACCACACATTAAAACCACCACACATTAAAACCACCAAACATGTCATCGACCAAACATCTCAACCACAAAATATCACAACCAACACTCATATTAAAAACAAACATCACAACCACCACACTTCTCAACCCCCAAATATCTCATTTTTGTTTTAAAAATGGAATTTCATCATATTTACATCAATAATTTCAAGGGTATTCAAAAAAAAAAGCTATGACATTTCAAAGGAAACAAACTTATTAGTCATATATAATCCCTTATTCTCTTTCATTTCTAGAAAGTTTAATTAAAAAATCATGATAACATACCATTCTCAACAAAATTCAAATTTAAAAGTATCAAGTATGTACAAACATAGATGAAAAATCACAAGAATAAGTAAAAAACATATTATTTGTCCCCTATAATTCAATTTCAATTTTCCTAGCTAATTATATTTTTTTAAACCATTACATACCATCTACCCAAAGGAAGAAAAAAAATCATAATATCCCCACATTTTCTACTAATAAAGGAGAAACAAATAATTACCTACCTTCATTAAAGCTTCAAAGAGAGAAACTGCTAAGAAAAGAAGAAAAAAGATATCAATAACCACCAATATTGAATTAAAACTCACAAAAAACGATCCAAAACAATCCACCATCAAACCATGTGAAAACCATACCCAAAATGGAGCCTCCTTCTTCTGTGATCCTCTTGGAAAAGAAGGAAATAATAATAATATAAAGAGAGAAGAGGAGAGATCGTACCCTGATCCACAAGACTTGATCTAATGATCCAAGTTATAAATCATTACAAAGGAGTGACTGGATATGGATAGAGTGGTCTAGAAGTCTTTTAGATCTCAAAGTGTGCACAAAAAAATAAAGACAAAAGAGGATAAGACCCTATTTTTAAGAGAAGCTCAATGGACTCTTCCACAACATGGTGAACAAAAAAAAAGACTTATGAAAACTTTAGTAAAAGGGATATTTAAATATCCCACAACCATTTCCCAATTTTCAACACATTTTAAAAACTAACATTTACTACCATGATATCCTAGACCATGACATGTTTTATTAGATGATGGTTTCTCTATCATCTTCTATGGTAGGCCACAATGACCTATCACCAATTTCTTAGATGTTTTCTCTCACCACACCCAAGACAAAGAAATAGTGATCTCCCCTTCCCCATTTTGGATAGGAGGTACCACGAGACACCATGATAAAAAACAATCACTTTAATAATAATTTATCTGCATCCTATTTTACACAAGGAAAGCTCCTAAATAGCCTTCCCTTCACTACACCCACCACTGGAATGTAGTGACTCCTAGAATGGACCAAGTCCCTTTACAAGCCTCCTGAACACTCCAAAACTTATTTTTGGAACCACCATGCCTTGAGAAACCATAAAAGAAATTCCAAGATAGTCCGAACCATTACATTAGGTACATATCAAACAATTATCATCCTTGAGAATAAAAAACAGACATGAAACATTGGAAAAGAAGGAGGTCTAAACAACTACCACACAAGATACCTCTTAGGGATCTTGTTTTGATAGAAATTATTCCAGCATCTCACACTAGCCTCATTCCACCTACTTTACACACAAACATCCACACCACTATTTTGATCTATATATAAGCCAAACTAATGACTAAAATAGCCACCTTAAAACACTATCCTAAGCACACAAATCCCAAAAACCCACCCTCTATATCAAGATATTTTCTGATTTGGGTGTCAATAACCCACCCTCATAGTTTTAAAATGTGTCTTAAACATAAATAATCTTAAACAAGAAGTGGATATCTCCTATTTATATGATCTAATTTATAACACACGTTATCATTAATGGAAAAAGGAACATCTCATAAATCTATAAGATTCAAGAAACACATCATCAAAAAAAATTAAACTCGAAAAAACTCAAAAAAGGGTAATTGTCATGAATTTTCATATATCACTCCCACATACACTCCTCCAATACACTATTCCTCCACATGACATAAACCAAGTGAATGGTTCGTCCATGTAGAACCTTATCTTGATGATCATGGGTCCCTATATTTTTCTCCAAATGTCATGTCATCCATGATATCCAATGCTCACTAGTCAATTATATGAGAGTCTTCATGAAGATAATTATAAATATGGGATACATGGAAGATGTGACAGATCATTTACATCCATAATGGGAGTTCCAACTAATACACCACCTCACCGGTGTTCTCTAACACATCAAAATTCCCAACGAACTGAAAATAAATTTTACTCCCCGTTTAGAAACTATACTTCCACTAATGAGGGATAAACCTTAAATGGATAAATTTTGATGGATTAGTGGTAGTTTTTTTATAAGTGTACTGAACCAAAGGAAAGTGATTTTCTCATGATTACTTGAAATCCAAGATATACAATCACAACATATCATCCATCATCTATATTTGTTACTCTATCTATCCCTCTGTTTGAGGGTGTAAAGTAATAATGTTATCAAAATGAGTTCTAATAGAATGATGAATTACACTATAGAATAGAGAATTAAAATGAGCATCTTGATCCAGGAAAATAGACCTTGAAAATCTATACTGACACAATACATTTTACACATACACCCTTAGAAAAACATCCCTGACACTTGACTTTTTAATTGGTAGGAAGTGAGTTGACTTCATTAGTTTATCCATGACTACCTAGATAACATCATATCCTCCTTAAGATCGAGTAAATACAATGAAAATACAAATTGAGACATTATCCCACTTCCACTTGGGGATAACCAAGAGCTGGAAAAAACTACTATGAACATTATGTTATGACTTTACCTATTAGAAAACCAGAACCCGAGTCAAAAAATTTCCCACCGGTCATTCTATAATAGGCCGCCAATGATACGTCCTAAAACTATAGTGCATCTTATATACTCTTGTGATACATAATGTAGGTGATAAGTGAATCTCATAAATGAATCTCTTATGGATCACCATCGGAATGAACAACCTCCCCTTAAATAAAATCATGTTAGGAACATCTTCTAACCACCCCTCTAGGGAACCACCATGGATGATATGAAAACAGATCACCTAGGCGTATGATTTAGACTTCGATGAATACTTCGCTTATAGGAATAGAGAATACTTTACTTTCATCTAAAACAAGAGACCTCTATAATAAACCTCCCATACACTTAGGTGCATGGCTGCCAACTCCTCCATAATCCTCTATGAATCCCCGAACTCTTGAAAAGATTTTCTTCATGATATCCTAATCAGTGCAAAATTTATTAGATTCCCATTCAATAAGGTGTAAGATATCTCAAAGTAACACTCTTAATTAAAATACACCCACCTCTGTTTTCATAGGTTTAGGTCACATTGAGAGAAACTATTCCATAATATCTTGTGATTGGTAAATCCCACAAAGTGTTCTGTGATGAGTTAATGATTCCAAAAAACTCAGTAGATACAAAAATTAAAAAATATTTATCTATCGACCCAAACTATACATAAAAATAAATAAAATTAATTTTGAGGAATAATTAATACATAACACAAATGGACACCCAAAGACCCTATTATTTTAGTGTCCTTGGAAAAATGGAACAAAAATATATAGTCTAGTAAAAGATCTTCAATGTTTCCCCCAAAGATTTCCCCCTTTAGTAATCCCACAAAAAACCTTTTTGTGTAACCTGAGGAAATGAACAAATAAGAAAGGGTGAGGAAGAATTATTAGTAAGGTTAAACAAAATATTTATGAATCATAACATAAACATAAGGGTGCAAGAATATAAAAATTATACCCTACATATCAAAGATCATAATCTTGGATTATAAAAATTATTAATACATAAATCATAAAAGAATAAATTTGACATAAAATATAGTATTTTGGAAAAGACTTTATAAGGGGAAATAATTTCCATCAAAGTGGACAAAGTCCTTTATTGAACCTAGTTCACTCCTCATTCCATCCATGTATTACTGAACTGGGTTTACTTACCATTCCATCCCTATATTACTGAACCAAGATCATTTCCAATTAAATTTCTATATATATCATGAGATATAAATATTTACCCAATGATTTATAGGGACATATAGGTCCCACACATATCATAATGAAAACCAAACATATTTTTACCACAAGAACATAAATCATTCACCATATGATATCCAAACGGGTTTCATAAAAATCATTCCATCATAACTTAATCCATGAAAAAGAAGTAGATTTCATGAATGTCCTTCCATAATAAAAAAATAAGATCATAAAATAATAGGGATTATATCCTTGAAAAACAATGTTCCTATTATAACATTAATAAATGTAATATTAGATGGAAAATAATTTTGATTGAACACTTGAAAATTATTCTTGAAGAAAATATCTTTTCTTCTTCAAAAATGTATTATTTTTTTAAAACGCCACACAATTTTGAAATAAAATAATTTCTTTGAAAATAACCTTGTAATATTTTTAGGTAATCTTTAGGGTATTAAGGTGTTATGAAAGCATAAAACCCCATTCATGTTGTATAAATTGAAAAAAACATTCTTTTTGTACTTTTTCCAGAAAATTCAAAAAGTACATCATATGAAAATAAGAGAAATATTAACTTCAAACTGTTAAGTAAAAATTAATACATGGGTAAAAAAGTGTTTATAAAAATATAGAATAATATTAAAAAATATTAAAGAAAACAATTTTAAGAAACATGGACGTAGAAGATAAACATTCATAGTAAATACTTATATATAAAAAATATGATGTAATAATGAGATTGTGAAATTAACCCTTACCTCAGGTCTTAATTCCTTCATATGTATTTGAATCTCTTGTATAATGGATTAAATAATTTTATTAACGTATTCTAGAACCATATTTATATTAATGATATCATATATGATCATATTATCAACTGTTTAATAATATTTCATTATTACTCTTCTCTTGAGCGTTAATTGCTTCATTTTTCTTTTCATTTTGTTCATATAAGTACCATTTATTCTTCATAATTTATAGTTATATCATTTAAATAATTATATTTATGTAATATATATTATATTTATTCATTATATACATTTATATAATCATTGTTTAAAATATATCATAGAGAATGAATCACATCGTGTCGTGTAAACGGTTGGTCTTACATATGAACAAGTGAAGATATCATTCCTTTAATTATGAAATGGTTTGGAAGTAGATGGTATATATATATTTATAGAGTAAATATCTTGTTATAATAAACATATATAGTTATTATTTCCATTGTAACATCCCAGGTAGATAAAGAATAATATATTTTCATATTTGTGAATTAAATATTAATTTCACATTAAATGGGATGCTATGTTCGATGGAGTACCTGATACGCAACAATGGGTTTCCTTTAAATCTTATGTTGCACACAATTCTAAGTCATACAGAAAAATAATAATATAATAATATTTTAAATGGTAGTTAATGGATAGTCGTTGTATTGGCAGGAATAAATAGAACTAACTATAATATGATTATACATGTTTTTAAATGTTTTTACATTTATCCAAAAAAAGTTAGCGGCTTAAAATGTGAATGAATCTAATTTTAATCACAAATAATTTAATATTCATTAAAAGGTCAATTTATTTCCTTTTGATGGAGAAAAATTTTTAAATCTAGTTTTTTGTCACTTTTATATGTTCTATTTGACAAAATAAAATTCTTCTTTATAATCGTAAAATAAAAATTTACTTTGAGAATTTTTTTTTGTATTCTTCTAATAAAATTTATTTTTTAATGAATAGTGAAAATACTGTATTTTAATTCAAATCTGCCTTTTAATATAATTTATTTATATGGATAGATTATAATTTTAATTTATTTTAAAGATTAATTAGATTATTTTTTTTATAATTTAATCCAATTTTGGTCATTGGAAGTAATTTCACTTTGAAATTGGACATAAACAAGTGTCAATATTTTGATAACTATTATTTCTTAAAAACATGCTTTTTGTTTTGACAACGGGAATTAATTTTAAATTAATTAACGCAACTTATATTTTTTGAATTTGGAAAAATAGACATCATTTTTGAATTAGTAATATCAAATATATCTTAGGATGAAATTTTGATATTTTTATGAAAAACTTTAATTTTGATGAATAGTGAAAACAATGAGCCGTAGTTAAAAAAACAAACTTTTTCATTTAAATGAAATTTTACCGCTTTTATAAATTGAATTTAAAAAATCCAACATACATTTTCGTTATTAGTATGTAAAATATAGTTCAATAAGATGAAAATTACTTTTGGTGAATAGTAACTTTTGAATTTTATTTACCACGGTTAAAGGAAAATAGAGTAATTAAAGGTAAAAATAATATTATAATAATATGAAATTACCCTAACATGTGTCCTAATCCTATTGGTTGATACATATTCAACCATGGTCATCCTTGGGTCTATTTTGGGACCCCATGGAGCCACTTAATAGTGATAATGATACTTTATATTAATTAATTTAAAGTAAAGACAAAAATGACTTAAACATATATATTTTTGTAAATCAATTTTTACATTGGTTATATAAGTTATATCATAAACTATAAATATTAATTTTAAAGTTAAAAATATTTACTACATCATGGTATTTTTTTATAATTTTTAGATATCATGTAAATAAAATTATTTATAACACAATAATGATGCAGTGTTTACCTCATTAGTGAATGATTTAGATAAAAAAGATTATAAGAAATAAAACAATATCCAAAATCTCTCCAATTATTATTGGATGATTTTTTTTCAAACAAGAGTATTATTATATTAGACTTTAATAAATTTTGGACCTTTAGAAACCAAAAATCATTATATAACAAAATAATATTTTCAAACTTTACTAAAGAGCCCTTCCTCCCCCATATATAAATTCCTCACCTCTAACCCATTACTCACACCTCTCAACCCCTTGGATCATCCAAAATCTTCCAAAATAAGCTATTAAGATCCCTCTCTTCCACCTATAATCCTGAACTTAGGTACAAGGCACTTTAAGAAATCCTTTTTGTTCAAACTAAAGGGAGTTCCCTGATTTAAAGGTAACATATTCTCTAGAGTTCTTTTATTTTATTTTCCTTATCCAACCCCATAAGCTCTATTTATTTATTTATAATATAACAACACCAGTATATTCAATATAATATTTTGTTTTTATTAGAATTATTCGAACTAAACTTACCCACTCCTCCATCTAATGGGTAGAGAACATATTGTTTCTGTGGACAGCGAACTACTGCCTCAGGAAACGATGATTATTCAATCTTATCCTACCACCTCTTATGGTGGAAATTAAGATGGAACTATATTTATATATGGTATATCTTATATTTATATTTTTTCTATGATTCTATATTTTTCATTTATATAATACCTTTATGGTTTCCATAATGGGTGCATATGATAATTTCATTTGAGGTAGTGCGGACTACCGCCCCCTCAAAGTGATATGACTCGTTCATGACATACGTGGAATATATAAAGGATAGAGTTATTGAAATTATATATGATATTATATTGGAATTATAATATACCTATGTATCATTATGTTTTAATTCCGTTAAATATAAAATATAAATGAAAGTAGCTTTCATGGGTACGTACGGTTTACCATCTCTATGAACGATGCATTTTATTTATTATCTCCAAATGTTATTTACTATTATAAATACATATATATATACCGAATATATATTATATATATGATATATATATATCATTAATATAATTCTAGAGATAATGTAAATTTGACCACATGAACAACTTGTAATTATAAGAAGTTCATTTTTGAATCAAGTACCAAATATCAACAAAACAACCATTATTAACTTAAATGATTACATTATGTTTACGACACGGTAATAATTCATATAAAATTAATAATAAACTTTAAAATTGTTCTTAATAAAGTAGAAATTAACCTTAGTTTATTATTCAAGAGATTAAAGAAGAAACGGGTCAAGTTGGACATGAGGTAAGAGACCTCGTCTCAATCTCCTTTTATTGAGGAATATTTTTATTTTTACACAAATTTCTATTATAAAGTGTATAAACCCCTTTGACATTTCATTTTAGTAAAATAATTTTTTTTATATGAATAGTTTTACTAAACGACAAAAAAGAGTGTTTCTTTTTAATGTACGCGATGAAAACGACCTTTCCTCTGTCGTGATTATTATTTAATCTTTGGCTTCCTTAACAAGCTATAGTATTTTTTAAAGGAAAATAAATAAAATATACCTTTTTACGTATTTTGGTTTTGAAAATGGTTTTATGAAAGCATTTATTATTTCAATTTCTTTAAATGATATGTTTTGATTAAAATGTGGAAATGTTATCTTTCCTTTATGCTTGTTTTATGTGTTATGATTATGTTATGGTTTTTGGGAATTATTTATGTATACGTGTGGTTTTGTGATAAACCTAGGGCGAGTGGGCCCAAGATACCTCTCCAATGCATTGGTTAATGTGATAGAGGTAAATATTAATGTTTCTCCTAAGAGATTTAGGGAATATTCTGTGATGGGTATTCCAACATAACTCTATATGTAGTTGTGATAGCTACAATGTAAGTATGATATAGATGCCTAAGGTTACCTTTATGATTTATGATTCTATGTGTTATTAAAAAATCTGATGATTTAATGAGGTATGAGATTATTCTTGGTATGTATTGATTGATTAATGTTTTCTTTCTTTATTTTATAACCCTTACTGAGCTTTTTATACTCATCCCAAGTTTTGAAATGTTTTTCACAGGAATTAAAGATGAATAGGGTCAAGGATGGGATCAAGGAAAAGTCATGTTGTATAAAACATGGAACTAGACATGATTATTTTTTCAAGAGTTTTTATTTTATGAAAAAATGGAAATTGAGTAGAAGTGTCTACTTTGTAATTTTTAAGATGTAATTTAATAGTTATGTCCTAATTCTATGAAACACTAAACCTTAAAACATCCTAAATATAAATTATCTATTTAATTCAATATTATGTTATGTTTTAAGTATGGGTACTTATATCCATTATTATTCTCATCCAAGTAAATTGGTTATGGAAAACAGATTACACCATAGTGTGGAGACAGTAGTCTACATGTACACAAACATGGTGATTTTGTTTTTTGTAGGATTGATAACAGGTGGAATATTTTTGTTCTATAATCATAATAAAATCTCAAATTATATGTGATAGTAGAGTTATTAATTTATAATGAAAAAAAAATCAAGAATATGACTTATAAGAAGAAGTAGTTTTGAAAGAACCTGTAGAGGGGATTACCTCCTCTTTTATGAGATCCCTCTTGATCTACTATTAATGGCCCGATAGTTGGTATTTTAAGAAGACCAATGACTCTATAATGTGACTAGGGAAGTTGATAATGGAAATGGTCAGGGTGTGGCCGATATTGAAGGCTCAATGTGAAGAGACTAAGTGAGGGATGAGGTTCCCTTTTGTAATTGAGGTGAGGATCTCTTTTGGAATCTCCATAAATATTAATTTATAATATAATCAAACCCCATAGAAAATAATAAAAATTTAATATTTTTGAATATTAGATTATATAAGGTTGTAATATCAACAACCAATAGATTTATACAAGTTTTTGTATAAATTTAATCCTTATCATTTTATTTAACCCTTACTTATTCTATTTCATTTTTTTACTAGGGTAACAAATTATTCAATATAAAAATTGTGTATTTTTTTCTAATTTGAAGTAAATTAGACAATAAATTACCAATTTATAATATTTTAGATTATATAATAATTATTTTATATTTTTAAAAAAGTTTTATGATTTTTAAATAAATTAATAGAAAATTATTTTGATAAACAATCAATAATGTCAATTTTGACACTATTCAATTCATTGATTTTTAAAAATATGAAGATAACAAGTTAACTTCAAACTAAATATTTTATTATATTTAATAGAGTTCAAGGTAATATATAAAATTTGTTGGATATAATAATTATCCAAAATAATATTTATTTTATTATTTTTAATAACATTTATTCGATATTTTAATTAAAAATTAATTACTACATTACTTTTTTGTAATTATTTAATATAAATATTTGATTATTAAAAATAAAAAATTAAAAACTTTGATGAAGATAAATCTTTTATATTTCATAATAATACTTATAGTCTTATATATATTCTATAAAATCCTACATTAAAAAATGTTATATTTATTAAAACATGAATGTGATAACTTTAACAACACTTTAAATAAAATATTTTAAGTGTCATAGTCATTTCCATGTGCCTACAAATGAATAATAATTAGACCCTTGGATGATTATGGTAGATATATACTCTAAAAATAATATTTTTTTATCTTTTTTGGTCATTTAATGATTATTATATTTTTAATTAAAATAATTTTATTGATTTTTCATCAATTAAATAATTTTTGTATTATCATTATATATGAATTTATGGTAATTATTTTTATCCCAAAAATTAAAAATTAATTACCATGATAAATAAAGAAAATTTTCTCTTTAATATTAGTATTTATATGTGAACTTATATTCTGTATAAGCTTATATTAAAAATGATATAATTATTAAAATTTGAGTAAGACATATTTTACTTTTCTTTAAATAAAATATATTAACTGTCTTAATATCATCCAATTGGATTAAAAAAAGATACCATTTCAAACCAAGGGTGATTTAGATAGAAGAAAACCCATCCAATGATATTTGTACAAGTTTTAGGGTTAATTTGTAATATTAATTTTACTTTTAATTACTTGATTTACTTTTTTACCGTATTAATGAAAAGTTTTTAAAGTTGCTATTCATAATTCCCAAAAATAAAATAAATTTATTTAAATAATTTTTCTCTACAGATTGAAAATATGGAATCCATTTTTCAAATTTAAAAATACAAAAGGTTTAGTAACTATTTTAAAATTAATCCCCTTGGTAGTGTGGGAAATTGAGTTATAAAAGTTTAAACATACAAAAGATTGAAATGTTTTTATAGCTAAATTAAATCTAAAATTGATTCCAATGAACTAAATTGGATTAAATTATAAAAACATAATATATTTATTCTTTATAACCAATAAAAAATATAATTTATCACTTTTAAATTATTTCGATGATTTTTTATTCAATTCAAATTTTATATTTCTTTATTATTCATCAAAACATGCATCTTTTTAGGCAAATACCAAAAAATTTACCAAAGTAAATTTTTATATTATTAATTAAAATAAAAAATTTATTTTCTTGAATATAATATATAAAATTGTAAAAATATTAATTTAAAATGGGTTCACTATTAAAAAGAGATAAATATTATTTTTGAGAAAAATATGTTTTCATGCATAAAATTGGCTAGTCCTTATCTTATGCCTATGAAATTTATTTGATGAAAATAAAAACTATTTAATTTAATATATAAAATATATATTTTATTAATAAAACTCACTAATTATAGTTAATTTAATTTATTAATATTAAATTACTTTGGGATCATAAAAATAAAAAATTACTTTATATTTAATTGGTATATATTTTAGTTTATAATTAATTTGTAACCAATGAATTAAAATTTTCACAAGTTAGTATATACTACTCATACACTCTAATTAAACATCTAGTTTATTATATTATTTTAATAATAAAATGATGTTTCTTGGAAACTCAATGTTGTGTTTAATGTATGCCAAGTCGGTGTTGCGTGTAGCACAAGCCAAGTTGGTTCTATATGAAAGAAATGTTCGATTATGTGCATTATAAGACATCTATGAAAATTAATATGAAAAAAATAATTTACAAAATATTGGGGTGTTATACTCTAACCCCCTTAAAATTAATTTTCCCTCAAAATTCATCGGGGTTATCCAAGGTTTAATACATGAATGTTTATTTCATAGAAACCCACATAATAAAAAACAATTCTAAAACATCCTTTTAAAAATGATAAGTTAAAAATAATGGTAAACCAAAGTAAATCATAACTAGTTGTGTATAAAGGATAACATCATTGAATATTTTCACACGGGGGAAAAGTTTAAATAATCATAGAGATTGATAAAGATAATTGATCACAAAAAAGTGGGCGAGCCTTAGAATGTTAACAGTCAAAAAATAATAAACTAAAGAAGTATGGAAGGGTTCATTTATATCATCAAAAGTGATGATAATATGAAACTCTTTTACATCACAATCCCTCTTCATAATGTTGAATAAATTTCATGGGAAGATATACCTACTTGATTTCATCACAATATCACACTTTTATTGTGCCGTGATTAATTTACAATTCATCTCTTATTACAAGAAATGAAGTTGAATTTATCAATATTGAAGAATTATAAGATCGAGATATCCATAAATAGAATGATATTTCATTCCATCCATCTTTATCAAAACAAAAAGGTTAGAACAAGTTATCAAATATGCATAAGTACAATTATAAGGAGATAATAGTCTAATCTAAAAATCTTTATCCAAAGTTTAACTTATACATTACATAAATGGATAAACTTGCAATACTTTTGAAAACTAAAAATCCAAAACTTTAGAAATAGGTGAACTAAATTGGCCTAACATTTATCTCTCGTATATCATAAGTTAGTTCTTGGTTTCCATATTCCAAACATGTGAATACATTAATCATGCATTCTCTTAAAACATGGAAATAACCTAATTTAACATACATACTTTCCTTATTATTATGTCAAAAAATATATAAAATTCATCAATTATAGCATGAACCACTTTTCAAAAAATCCTTAATTAGTTCTAAGGAAACCATTACAATCCAATTTACTTCTTCATATCCAACATATTTTATCTAAATATCATTATCTCCTCATCATGCTCATATTAATGGTTATCCTTACGTTAATCAAAGTACTACCTTCCCCTTAAATAAATTTTCTAGTTCTTCATCATCATTAAATGTTTCCTTTTCAATCCTTAGTGAAAAAAATTATAATAAAAATACTTATATATTTTATGATTTTCATTACATAATCCTCGAATTCTAAAACATATATATACCAATCATCCAAAATTATTCTTAAACCATTACTTAAGCTTAATCAAATTGTATTATGGTTCCTCAACCTTAATCTAATCATGATTATTATGTTTAATGTAAAAAAGAAATGTTATATCATCCCATACCTTCCACATTTAATTTGTGATCTATTTATCTTTAACATCATAACCAATACATATACCACATTCCTAATTCTCTTCATGATATTTCTACGTAGGATCTCGATTTTCATAATTTACATACTTTCTAATTATGAAACATTCAATGTTAACCAAGTTCCTTTTATTTCCTAACATTGACTAAAAACAAGAATCATAGTATGAGAAATATTTATCATAATGGAAAACCACATAATCAAGGTAAAGTGCTTTCAATCTATAACATATTAGGTTTAATCATAGTTTATCCATAATCATTACTAAAATTATAGGATTGTAATCTATACATTGACCTATCTTTATGGACATCCCTAGATATATCATTAGAAATATATAGAGGGATCTCACTAAAGTTTTCATATCCTAGTTTCCAAAGTTTAACAAAACCATCGCTTTGATACCATCTTAATGAACCAAGATTGAAGTACATGGAAATTACATTACTTTTGTAGAATACTTAATACATTATATAGAATGATGCCCAATGAATGTATTAGTTGAGTTCCTTTAGAGGGAGATATAGGTCTCACCCATATCATAATGAAAACCATACATATGTGTTCTATAAGAACATAAATCATTCATCATATTATAACCCAATGGGTTTCATAAACATTATTTCATCATAACTCAATACATGAAAAAGAAATGGATTTCATAAATGACCTGAAATCCTAAATTCAAATTTTTTTTAGTAATAATAGCGATTATATCCTTGAAAAATAATGTCCCCATTATAATATCAAATAATGTAATATTGGATGGAAAATAATTTTGATAGAGCACTTAAAAATAATTCCTGGGGAAAATATCCTTTCTTGTTCAAAAATATATCCCTTTTTTAAATGGATTAACAAATAAAAATAATAATTTATTTGAAAATAAACTTATATGATTGTTATAGAAGATTCAGGGTATTAAGGTGTTTTAAAATTGTTAAAATGCATTCATTTTGTATAAGTTAAAAAGAACTCTTCTTGTACTTTTTTAGGAAAAGTCAAAAAGTAACTTGTATGAAAATAAAAAAAATATTCCTTTTAAACCATTTAGTAAAAATTTATACATGGGTAAAAATTTCTTTCAAAAACTTTTATAAGGATATAAAAAATATTCAGGAAAAAATTGAAAAAAACAAGGTCATGCAAGATAAACATTTCAAAGTAAATAATTATATATAAACAATCTCGTATAATAATGATATTGTGAAATTAACCCTTACTATCACAAACCAAGACAGGTCGTCATGAAAATCATCACACACCCTGGTTTGTGAAAAGTAACAAAGGGCATTCTCTATCCCCATGGGTTGGCACAAGTGACTAAGTATCATAAATAAATAGTAGGAATTATTTACCCGAACTTATAAACATAAAAAAAACCAACAAAAAAATAAACTAAATATGAAAATCTAAACTAAAAAAGACTAAAAAATTTATAATATTTGAGTTAGAAAGTTTAAACAAAAACCCAAGATGGATACAATAAAATTAACCACAATACAATCTCAAAAAAACAACCACATGTCAAGGGGGAATCACCCTCACACCATCTCCACAACACTACACCAAGTAGAACCTCTAATAACCCAAACCACCATATCCAAGAGCCTTTCCCTTACCCGTGTCAAACATTACCAAGTCTACATACACACAAAGGTGTAAGTAGGGTGTGAGCCTAATACCAACAAGATACAACCCAATATAAAATTCCATGCTATAAAAATTATAAGATAAATAACTTGAAAGCATTATAGAAAAAGGAAACTAGAAACATTTTACGAAAAATAAAATTGAAAGGAAATAACTTTAAAATAAAACATGATTTCTTTTGAAATAACCTATAAGTCAAACCATATCTGTAGATAAATATTCATGGGGAAATACCCTAGTCCCTAGCTAACATTGGGACACTAGGTACCTCATATATTGGTGAGATGTGGCATAAGCCACAATCAACAACGTTCTCGTGCATGAGCCACTAGAGAGGAGAAACATCCAAAATTCCAGTGGTCTATAATCATCACCTATATTTAGTTATTATTTTCCTCTTTAATTTCACTTAAAGAAACTGGGTCGTTGCCACTTCCATATCACTAGAATACTAGTCATAGTTTGCCAACCTAGTTACCCAGGCTTCCCCTTGTGGTCAGACAAGTTTCACATGTAACATAACAGACCACATTCACACACACAAGTAAATCCATACAAGATACACATAGTGTGACACCCTTTGCACACAAAAATTTCATATTTAAAACATATGCACTCCATAACCTTTCCGAAACACGATTCTCACCTATTATATAATTTAATAAATCATTTAAAAAGTTTATAAAACAATTCTATGAATCACAGTAAGGCTTTACATGAAAAAAACATCCAAAATCCTCTTTTAAAATAAATATCACACCATGACCATTATATTTATTAATTCTTATCACATGCATAATTTAATAAATCATTTAATCCATTTATAAAACTTTTCAAAACTTAACAATAAGAGTTCACACAAAAAAACACACCCAATTCCATATAAAAAGTCAACTTTTAAAACCAAAATCATATTGAAACCTATGAAAAACAACATTCTCAACACATATAGTAATTATATAACATTAAAAATTATTCAAGAAAGAAAAATAAAATCACCAAATAATATTTAGGCGCAGAATCATTTACCTTTGGTGTAGAAATTCCCAAAAAACCAGTGCAAATCTCCAATCGCACCTCAACTAAATCAAAGGAAAGAAAGAAAACCGTAATCATTATGATATAACCCAAAATCTCAATATAAAACTATAAAAATAAAACCCTAGCAGCTGGAGAAATTGAACTGCAAGAAATGAGGGAAGAAACCCTAAAATGGAGGAAAAACAAGGGATAAACTCACTTAATTATAGAATATTGAAGTTATACCACCGAATACAGCTAAAAAATGGGTGTCCAATGTAAAAAGAATGAGAAAAGGAGGATACTATGGTTGAAAATATTGAGTGGTGAAGAAGAGGGGAGGAAATGGGGTTAAATTAAAAAAGTCAAATGGTAAAAATCCATTTTTTAATGACATGGACATGAAACTCAGTAAGTCAAAATAGTTTAACAAGCCATGCAGTGATCATGCCCACACTCTATCTAGAATTCACGGTTACCTGGGATGAGGTTCTTGACCGTGTGATGGTTGTATGGTAGGTTGTATTCTTACCACACAGTTACCTAGGATGGGGTCACGATTCCTACTAATCATGTTCCAACCGTGCACCTGGGTCTTCCCACACAAAAATATAAATTTTTCTCCCAAAACCTAAAGGAAAACATAGGGGAAAAAATAGACTGAAAATAAAAGGAAGGATAGTTAAAAAGAAATTTATGTGACAATTCTCCCCACCATGTAAACTTTATACCCCCCAAAATTCAACTTGAAGCTTGACCGGAAAATAAAAATGAATAATCTTTGTCATCCCATGACATCTACTCCCAAGTCTCATGCACATTATTTCCTTGCTACCAAAGGACAAGGAATAACATAATTGACTTCCCACAAATCACATTCTCTTTGGAATCCAATATATGCATCGACCATTCAAACACTGATAAATCATGTTCTATCTCTAACTCTTCCCAATTCATCACATGGGACAAATATAGATTATAATTATTTAATTGAGAGACATGGAATACATCGTGAATTGATTTCAACTTGGAAGGTAAAACTAACTCATATTCCATATTTCTAATCTTCTTGTAGATTTTAAAAGGTCTAACTAGCTCAGCATTAGATTTCCTAGAATTCCCAAATGATGATGACCCAAGCAAGGGGACACTTTTAAGAACACCTGATCACCCATGGAAAAATAAAGATCTTGATGCCTCTGATCAGCATTATATTTGTGGTGACTATGAGCTTACAATAATTACTGCCTATTTGACATGACTTTCTCAGATGTCTTTTGCACAAGGCTAGGTCCTAAAATTGAGGTATTTCTTACCTCATCCCAATATAAAGGAGATCGACATGGTTGAGCATAAATCACCTCTAAAGGAGCCATTCAAATTATAGATTAGTAACTGTTATTATATTAAATATTCAAAAAAAAAACCAAATGGTAATACCACAATCCTTAGAAATCCAAAACACATGTAAGAATAATGCACTCTAGAATCTAATTTACCCAAACCATCTAACTATATGCTTGGTGTTGGTATTCCATACTCGTATTAATCTACGAACCCAATGTCTTTTGAAGAGCCTCCCAAAACCAGGGGTTAAGATGGGGATCTCTATATGAAACAATTGTTGAAGACACACCATGGAGCCTTACCACCTCCTAAACATACAATCGGCCCAACTCATCCACTTTTGATGAATCTCCGATTAGAATGAAATGGGATGATTTTGTCAAATGGTTGATTACCATCCAAATGGAATTCCTTCCCTGAGGTGTATTGTCAGTCCAATAATAAAATCGATGGCGACCTCATCCCACTTCATGGTAGGAATGTGTAATGGGTAAAGAAAACTAGAGGGCCTTTGATTTTCTACCATTACCTGCTGAGATATATAGCACCTCGATATGAAATCATCTTTGTCCCTCCTCAATCATTTCCACCAAAACTACTGAAAAACATAATAATACATTTTGGTAGCTCTAGGATGAACGAACAACTAATATTGCTGGTTATCCTACATAAACACCTTCCTTAGATGCAACAAAACCATGAAACAACCCTTATAGCACAATATTTCCTTGGGAGACAAATACCAATCACATGATGTCTCCCCTCCATGAAGGAGCTATGGAGACTAGTAGAATAGCTCATCACCAGGATGCTCCCACTAAATCAACTCTATAAGAGAAGGGTACAATTGAATGCTCACCAAGAATGCACCTCCACTGTGATCCTTGGTCTCCAAGTGCATATGGGAAAAGAGCCCCATCAAGGTCCCCTCATCATTGGACTTCGGTAAAGCCTACATTGAAACTTGTCTTCTCAAGGAATCATCAACTGTATTACCCTTTCATATGGTATAGATGATATCAAATTTGAACCCTTGAAAATACTTGATCCAACTGAACTACCTTAAGTTCAAATATTTGTGGGAGAAGTTTTATGATAAGATTTTATGATCTAAATAGAGAAAAAAAATTTCCTAGAAAGATAATGGAACTAAGTCTTCATGGAATTAAGCACCACTGCTGATTCCACATCATGGGTCAGGTAATTATTTTCATTTGATCAGAGTTAGTGATAACCATATTTCAATACAAGATCAAATTACATGAACACAAAACTGAGGCCCATAACTAAAGCATCACAATAAACCATGTATCACTTCCCAGTTTTTTCATGATTAACACTGGTGAGGTATTCAACTACCGCTTCAACTCCACAAAGTATTCTTAAAATTTTAGGGGCCATTAAAACTTCACCCCTTTTCAGATGAGTGCATTCATTGATGAAGCAAGCCAAGAGAAATTATGAACAAACTGGATGTAATAACCTAATAGTCAAAGAAAACTCCTGATCTCGAACACATTATTTAGCTCTTACCAATACATAATTGCATTGATCTTCTCAGGGTCCATTGAAACTCTTTTCTATAAAATCACATGGCCTAGAAACCTCACTTCTCTGATCTAGAATGTACAATTTTAAAACATTAAATAGAGACTATGATCCCACAAGGTGACTTGCATGATTTCCAAGTGATGATCATGATCTTTATCAAATACAGAATAAACTAGGATGTCATCCTCGATTTCCACAATGAATAATTTGAGATACTAGTGAAGCACCCCATTCATGAATTCTATAAAGACCATTGGAGAATTTTTTAATCTGAAAGGCATGAAAAAAACTCTATGTGGATGTACCTACTTCAGAATAAAATTTTCAGGATATCCACCTCTATAACCCTAAATTTTTGGTATCCCAAATCCAATTATTTCTTAGAAAACCACTTTTCCATTCATTTGATCAAACAAGTCATTAATTCAGTTAAAAGAAACTTTTTCTTCATGGTTACCTTATTCAGCTTCCTATAATCGATGCACAACCAGAGAGATATATCATTCTTCTTTGTGAACAAGTATTGGGATTACCAAGGAGAGATTATTAGGCAAATGGACCCTTTGGATTCCAAATCATCCAGATGTATCTTTAATTCCATCAAATTGGTGGGGGCCATGCGATATGAGGGAAGAGATAGAGGCTCTTTTCCCAATGGAAAATCAATTGAGAAATCCACATCTTTCTCTAAAGGTAAACCCTAAAAATAGTCTAGAAATATGTATGTGAACTCATAAAATATAGGAGGAAATCCACTCTTAGGAGAACCACCCTTGTCCTCCAACACGAGCGATGATAACTGAAAAACAAGATTCCCCAACTCCAAGAGTGGATGTCCATCATGACCTGACCGAGAATCCCATTCCCCAAGAAAAAATTGAGGACTCCCATAAGTTTCCGTAAAAATAACCCATCACCTACCTCAATCAATGTGTGCACAGAAGAGTACATGCCAATCCATACCAAGGATTACATAAAAAAGGTCCATATCCAGGACCAGGAAATCCCTTTCTATCCTGACCCCTAACACGGAGAGTGAACAAGATAGGTACTTGAGATGCTGCTCCTTATTCTTACCTAACGGTGTTACTAAATCCATTGAAAAAGAAATTATCTCGGCTAAAAAGTTCAACAGATTCAAAATACGGCCAGAGATAAAAAATAAAAAAGTACAAGTTTCAAATAAAATAGTTTCTATAAAAGATTCAATCAGAATGGTACCTTGAACTGTCGAGGTTCATGCATCGAGTTCCGCTGGTGCCTGATCCATAACACGAAGATGCATGGTCTCAACTTGAGAAAGACTGCTCACCTATGAATCAACCCAAATATAAATATACCTATAAGATAATCCAGTCCTACCTCCACAACCACTAAACAAATATCCCATAGTCCTGAATGGCTTCGAATGAACTGACACTCCCCTAAAATACACTGATCCTACCCCACACTAGTATGGGTGCATCTATCGGAATTTTTTTTGTAGTTGTCTAATATCTCCACATCAATATCATGATCTAGGTGGGGCTGGAAATGTAGGCCAAATGTTCCCCAACTTTCACACTAGTGGAATACAACATAACTTACATCAGAAGCCGCAGAAGATGACTGTTGGGAAGTATGGCCTAGACTACCACCTCACTTCTCCCATACTCATCCCGCTTCTTCTTCTTTTGAGATGAACTTCCACTTCCACATACCGACATTACCATAGATAAACTTGAACACCCATTTTAGTCAATATCCACCATAAACAAATGATAAACTACAACATCATAGGACTTCATCTTGAACATGAATATCTGAGAATAGATCTCTCGTTGAAAACCCCTTTTGAACCTCTAAGCCTTCATTTTCTCATTGAAGACTATTTCAAGAGCATACGAGACTAGCTCAACAAAACAGTTGGCATACTCCCTCACTTACTGGTCCTCCTAAATGAGATCCATAAACTCTAAGGATCTAGAATAAGCCATTACCTCAAGAAATTATAGGTCGTTGAATACAACCTTGAATTCTATCCATCTCATCCTCTCATGCTTCTTAGCTTGAATCACTGAGTCCCACCACCTTCAATTGAGACCCTCTAGCTAGACTGAGGCACATTTTACCCTGAATTACTCTAGATTATTAAGAAATTAAAACATTCACTCTATCTTATCTAGCCACTCCTTCACTTCTGAAGGATCCGTACTACCTTGGAAAGAAAGTGGGTTTTTCTTGAGAAACTCTTGGGCTTTTTCCTTCCTTGGACCAGATTCATCTTATCTAAGAAAAGTAGTACTATGAACCACTCCTTTTCCCAAATCTTGAATTGCCCAAACCACATATTCTACCAACATATGATCAAGAGATGTTGGAGAACTCTCTCTGAATTCTTCTCATGGTAGAAAATGATCTCTCTGGGGATGCATGTTGCTACAAAAAGAAACAGTCACAAGAAAAATCATTAGTAAAATATGTCTAATAAATATCAAAAGTAATGTAAAATATAAATAAATCAAACTCTTTACGACAATGAAATGAACAAACCACTTCACTTCCACAAATTTTCCATGTACAGTATATATCATACACATCCCACCTTGAAGATAATTCAAACAAAAATCTTTACATCCCAAGGATACTTGAGGTCTATCACGAGCTGTGCTTTCTAGGCACCATACTTGTAACCAGAACTCTATGTCATGATAATAATAGCTCAGGTCTATCAAAACTCTTCCAAAATAACATGAACCATTGAGAAACATCCTTTGATTCCATTTTTTTACAAACCAAGTCAGTTCTTCATCCAAATCGGCTCCCGACATGGTCCTTGACAAGGCCCTAAGGGAATTCCCTATACCCATGGACTTGCACAAGTGCCCGGGTATCATAAATAAATAATGATAATTATTTAACTGAATTTAAAAACATAAAACAACCAAAAAATTTGAAACACCAAAACTGAAAATCAAAACCAAACAAGCCTTAAATAATTTTCAAATTTGAGGTACAAAGTTTAAAGCAAAACCCCAAAAGGATACAATAAAAAAAACAGCAAGGCTATCTCAAAAAACCACCACATGGAAATGGGGAAACACTCTCAAGCCATATCCACATTAATGTACCAATAAGAACCTCTAGAAACCCAAAACACTATCTCCAAGAGCCTTTCCATTACCTCTGTCAAACATTACCAAGTCTACTTACACCAAAAGGTCTAAGTAGGGTGTGATCCTAAGACCAGTAGGATTCCAAAAAATAAAATATTTTATGCTATATACAATATAAGATAAATAAATTGCATGATTTTGAAAAATAAAACTAGAAACATTTTATGAAATATAAATTTGAAAGGAAACAACTTTAAAATAAAACAAGCTTGGTTTTAAAATAACCTACAAGTCGTGCCTTATACCGATGGTAGGTATGATATATGCATAGTGAACTAGTCATAGGAAAACCCCCTTGGAACTATTTTATAATGGTACACTGAGTACATCATATCTTGGTGAAGTGTGGCATAGTCCACGATCAAAAATGTTTTTGTGCATGATCCACTAGGGAGGAGCAACATCAAAATTTCTAGTAGTCTCCAATAATCATCCATATCTAGTTAGTGTTTTCCTCATCAATCCTTCTAAGTGAAACAGGGTTGTAGCCACTTCCATATCAGTATAATAATAGTCCTATTCTACCAACCTCATTACCCAGGATTCCCTTTAGGATTAAACAAGTTTCACATGCCACATAACACACCACATTCACACACACAAGTAAATGCATAGAAGAAACACATAGTGTGCCATATATTACACAACTAAATTCTATTTTTAAAACATATTAAAACCATAACATTTCTTAAAAATGATTCTCACCTCTTACATAATTTAATAAATCATTTAAAATGTTTATAAAACAATTCCAAGAATCACCACATGGTATTACAACAAAAACACATCCATAACCCACTTTTAAAATCAAATGAAAAACAAGACCATTCCATTTCATAATTCTCATCACATGAATAATGTAATAAAACATTTAATCAATTTATAAAACTTTTAAAAATAGAACAACAAGGGTTTACACCAAAAACACACCCAATTCCATATAGAAATTCTACTTTAAAACCAAAATCATATTGAAACCTATCAAAAATAACTTTCTCACCACACATTGTAATCATAGAACATGCTAAATTATTAGAGGAAAAAAATAAATTCACAAAATAATGTTTTGGAGTAGAATCACTTACCTTTAATATAGAAATCCCTAAAAAACTGGTGAAAATATACAACAACACAACAACTAAATCACAAAAAAATCAATAACAAACCCTAATCATGATGATTGAACATAAAAACTCAAGATCAAACTCTAAAAATGAAACCATAGCTACAGGAAAAATAGAACCTCAATAAAATAGGGAATAAACCCTAAAATAAAAGAAAACAATGGATAAACTCACTTACTTGAAGAATATTTAAGTTCTCCCACAAAATACACCTCTAAAATGGGAGTCCAAGGGAGAAATAAGTAGAAAATGAGGATCCTATGGTTGAAAATACTTAGTGGAGAAGAAGAGGGGTGGAAATAGGGTTAAATATGAAAAAGAAAAATGGTAAAAATCCATTTTTTAATGAGTTGGACAAGGTTCACAATTAGTATCAATGATTCAATAAACAATACGGAAACCATGCACATGCTCTGTCTAGACCATACAGTTAATTGGGTCAAGGTGCACAACCATGCAGTGGCCATGCAGTAGGTTATGTTCGTACAACATGGTTACCTGGGCTGGGCGCATGGTTCACCACTAAAAGTGATTCAACTGTGCTCATTGGTATTCCCACCCAAAAATCTCCATTTTCCCCCAAAACCTCAATGAAACCCAAGGGAAATATAATAGACTGAAAACGGGAAAATACTAGAAAAGGAAGACACATATGTGACACTTACCTTAGGTTTGAATTTATTTTATGTATTTTAATGTACTATATAATGGATTAAAGAATGTTATTAACTTATTCTAAAACTATATTTATATTTTTGATATCATATATGATAATATTATCACCCGTTTAAAAATATTTCTTTATTACTCTTCTTTTGGGAGTTAATTACTTCATTTTTATATGCATGGTTTGTTGTATAAGTCTGATTTATACTTCATTAGATATAGTTATATCATTTCTATAATTATATTAAAGTAATATATATCATATTTATTCATTATACGCATTTATATAATCATTATTTAATAGAGATCATGGAGAATGAATCACATCACATCGTAGATACGGTATGCCACACATACGGACGAGTGAAGCTGTCATTCCTTTAATTATGAACTGGAATGGAATTGGGTGGTATATATATTGTTCCAAAATTAATATATTTTTCTAATAATCATATATTGTTATTATTTCCATCATTATACCCATCCAAGTAATGTGGTGATGAATAACAGATTACACCATAGTGTGAAGATAGTAGGTCGTACGTACGCATGCATGGTGATATAATTTTTTTGCAGGATGGATAGAAGGTGGAATATGGCTATTACATAATCATAATAAAATATCAAAATATAAGTGATATTATAGTTATTAATTTATAATGGAAACAAATTATGCAGAGGAAGTATAAGAAGAAATATTTTTTAAAGAATCGTTAGAGGAGATTACCTCTTATTTGATGATCTCCCTCTGGATCTCATCTTAAAGGCACTAGAGTTGGTCTTTTGAGATTACAAAAACCTCTAGAATGTGACTAGGAAAGTTTATAAGGGAAATTTTCTGGGTATGGAGGATATTTAAGGGTCAATGTTATGTGAATAAGTGATGTAGGAGGTTCCCTTTTATAATTGAGGTGAGGGGCACTTTGGGAATCTCCAAAACTGTTAATTTATAATATTCTCAGACCCAATCCAAAAACCTACAAAATGTCATGTTTCAAAATATTACATGAGATAAGGTTGTAATATCATCAAAAAATAAATTTTATACATGAATTTCTTCCAATTTAAACCTTATCATTTTATTTAATCCTTAGTTATTCTATGTTAATTTTAACTAAGGTAATGAATTATTCAATATTAAAATAGTGTAATTTTTACTTATTTGAGGTCAATTAGACCATAAATGAACTATTTAGAACATTTTAGACCATGTAATGGTTATTTTATAATTTTAAAAATATATTATTATTTTTAAATAACTTAATAAAACATTATAATGATAAACAATAAATTATTTTAATTTTGAAAATATTCCGTTCATAGATTTTTACAAATATTTGGATAGAAATTTAACATAGAAAAAATATTTTACTATATTTAAAAGAGGTAAAAATAATCTATAAATTTCTTTTTATATATTAATTGGCCCAAATTATATTTATTTTAATATTTTAATAACATTTATTTGATATTTCTATTAATAAAATAAATATTATGTTAGTTTTTTATAATTATTTAATATACCTATTTGTTAAATAAAAATTAAAAATAAAATATGATGATGAAGATAAATACATTATATTTCATAAAATAACTTATAGTCGAATATATATTCTTCAAAATCTTACAACAAAAAATGTTATATCTATTAAAACTTGAATGTGACAACATTAACATCACTTTAAATAAAATATTACATATTTCATAATATTTTCCATGTGGTTCCAAATGGTCAATAATTAAACCTTTGGATGATTATGGTTGATATATAATCAAAAAATAATATTTTGTCTAGTTTTTTGTTTTCTTAATGGTTATTATCATTTTAATTAAAATTATTTTACTGATTTTTCATCAATTAAAAAATTATTGTATCATCATTGTATAAGCCTTTAAGTAAATTATTTATATCCTAAAAATTAAAATAAATCACACTAATAAATGAGTTCAATTTATATTTAAAATATTTATTTATTGTTAAACTCATCTTTTGAATAACCTGAAATTAAAAAATATATAGTTTTTAAAATTCGGGTAACACATATTTAACTTTTCTTTATATAAAATATATTAAATGTCATAATCACATCCAAGTGGCTTCCAAAGGATACCAATTCAATCCAAGGATGATCAATGTTGAAAAAAACACATCAAATGATATCAGGACAGGGGTTTGGGTAATTTTATAATACAATTTTCACTTTTAATTACCTGATTTACCTTTTTACCATATTAATGAGAAATTACTAAAGTTACTATCCATAATTCCCAAAAATAAAATAAATATATTTACTTAATTTGGACCCACTAATTCCAAATATAGAATATTTTTTGTAAAAATTATAAACACAAAAGTTGTAGTAAATAATTTAATATTAATCCCATTTACAGTGTGAGAAAATGTGTTATTAAAGTTTAAAAATGGAAAAGTGTGAAACATTTTTATATCTAAATCCAATGTAAAATTGATTCCAATGACCTATATTATATTAAATGATTAAAAAATAACATTATTACAATTTTAAACCATTTAAATATATAATTTAATAGTTAAAACTTTTTTTTGGAAAAAATAGTTTCTAATTGAAATTTAGTATTTTTTACTATTTATAAAAAGAAGAAACTTATCAAAAAAATACCAAAAATTGAACCAAAGTAAATTTTTATATTCCACTTCAAAATAGGAATATTATTTTTTTAAATAAAATATATAAAAGTTTCAAAAATTGAATTTATAATGGGTTCACCAATATATAGTAATAAATTGCCTTTTTGAAAAAATATTGGTTTTTATGTATAAAATTAGGTTGGTTATTATATTATCCCAAAAAAATTTATTTAATGAAAATTGAAAATATTTAATTGAAAATATAACATATATATTTCATTAATATCATTCACTAATTAAAATTAATTTAATTTATTAATAAAAAATGACTTTGGGATCATAAAAATAAATATATTTCCTTTATATTTAATTAGTATATATTTTCATATCTAATTAATTAGTAACCAATGAATTAAAATTTTTATAAGTTATTTAATACTAGTCATACCTGCTAATTAAAAATATGGATTATTATCTTATTTAAATAATAAAATGATGTTTCGAAGAAACCTGATGTTGCGGTAACGTATTCCATGTCAGTGTTGTGTGTTGCACAATCTATGCTGGTGCAGTATGAAAGGAATGTTTGATTTATTGCAATGCAAGACATATATAAAAATAAATTATTTAGAAAAAATTCAAAAAAATCACGGGGTGTTACAATTTAGCTAAAGGGTTTCTTAGTTACACTCATGGGGATGTGAATTACTAGACCCATAAGATATCTCCACCTTATGCTACATCAAGATGCTACCAAATCATAGAAAAAAAGTATCACAAAAAACCTCAGACACCACCCATTCTTCCATCAAATGAAGATCTAGGGCACTGATCAACCTCCCCTTTAAGAAGAAAAATATTCCTAACACTGATTAGTATAGATGAAGTCATAGTCTTTATTATTCATGGATATCAATGGGACCACAAATCCAGAGGAATTAGAAAAGAACCTCTAGTAATAGCCTATGGGATTGGGAAAACTGCATACCACTGACACATTTTTGGGTCCTAACCAAGAAAAAATTACCTATATATATTATGGGTATTTGAACACACCCTTCTAAGACACGAAATTCTCAAGTAAATGTAAATATCATCTCTAAAACTTTCACTTGGAAAATATTCAATAGAGTTAGTGGGGTCAATAAAGCTGAATGACAGCTCTGAGATGATCAATATTCTCCCACTCAGACATTATGTGGAATAATATTCCACCAATGAGCATGACTAGAAATTGGTCTAGTGAGTCATGGAATAGAATTTTCATGATTCCCATGAAATATATTCAATAATATGCTTTTTCTTTGAGGTATAGAACATTTAAATTTCATTCTAATCCCTTGGTTTTATCAGTATAAGAATTTCAGGTATCTCCATGGAGGAAACAAAGGTTTCTAAGTATTGTTCAAGGCTAGGAGAACTAAATTTTGGAGGAAAAAACTCATTCACATGGGTATTATAAACTTTTCATCATAGTACTAATGTTTAGTTAAACCATGAGGGGTACTGCAGTGTTCTATAGAGGGGATCAGACGAGCTGTGCATGGTTTGTCTAACTATGTACTACAAACCATGTGGGGTGCTCCATGGGAAGAGGGGATGCACATGTAGAGAATGATTATAATAACCATGATCCCAAACCATGAGGGTCACTATCCAAGGATAGTATCTGACACATGTTTGGCACATGATTTGGAAAACCAGGCGGCCAAACAATGCACCCCATTAAAATTGGGTGATTTTACATTTTTACCCCTCTCTTTATAACCCCTCCTCATTTTTTATTTTCTTCCTCTAGTGGACTAAAACCATCCTCCTCCTCCCATTAAAATCTTTGAATCATCCTCACATAGTATTTTAAGAATATTCTCTATTTAGCCTCCAAATAAAGATCCATCTCTTAGGTTGGATAACCATAAGTAAGCTATCCATTCCTTATGCTCCATTATTCATTTGTATTTTAATCAATGACAAAGCTTAGTGTGATATCTAATTCCCTATTTTTAGATATTTTTTCTATTCTTCCAATTTATTTTGATACAGTACAAACCAAGGGATGATACTGAATGATGAATCTACTAAAATCATAAGGTAGGTGGTCTGTGACTTTTCCCTTGTCTCGCCTTTTTGTAAAATGTTTCTGTTGTGTGTAGTCTAGTATCACCTGACATTACTTCTGAAATTATTATGAATTTAATTTAAAACTGTGAAAGTGTATTCTAAGGACCAAAAAAAACTCTTGACATCATTTGAGGTTGATACCTTAATTTTAACCACCCCATGTAGGGTGTGTTCTTTGTTATGCCTTGAGTGACCCATGTTGGAATTTTTTAAGACACTATATGGGTGAACTTGACTTGAACATTGATAGGTTAAGTGTTCCATCATAATAAATAAATATTAAATGAATTATATGGAAATTATATGTATATATTTAACTTTTAAATATCATTCATAATTAATTTGATAGTTGGACGCACATCCTTATTTCATTATGTCATGTATGATGAAAGGTAATGGAATAAACCAAATGAATAATAATTTAAATGAGTATTACATGTCCTAGAAAGACTTTTGTATATAAATAAAATTATTAAGTGGTTCCTATTATATATATAAATTTTAATATTTATAGGAATGGACATACTTGGGCATGTCATGGATTCCCAAGGTAATTCCTTGATCACTCATAGGATGACTTTCTAATTAATTGATCCAATTTTTGTGGGAGATAACCACCACAAAATCTGGACATTGTCTTATTTTGTGAATGCCTCAATGTTGTATCAAATATTTACTTGAATCTATTATATATATTAGAATACCATGGATATACTCCTTGGATTCATCATGATTTAATTTGACATGTGACTCCGTGGATACTCCCCATAGGGCGTAGTCATGCTTAGCCAGAGATTACTATGGATAAGATCCATAGACTCTGTTAAATATTTTATAGTGGAATACCTTTGGGGTACCCTGTGGATTATACTCATATCCTTATAACTAGATTTCATGAGTTCCTACTATAAGTTTTTTCAACCCCTTAGGTTGAAGAAGCCTTGGTTCTCATTACATCATCTCTTATATTATCATCATTATTTCTCCATGATTATTAGTATGTTATAATTCATGACCACAAACTAATAATTAAAGGATAAAATTTTTAGAGACATTTATAGCTTAGGATGAAGAATTTATGGGTTATTTACTTTCACACTGGCTTAAATTTATATACACGGACACTATTATAGTTTATATTCACTAAACAATTTTGTATATACATCATTAGTGGTGGCCTACTGAGTTTATCTGACACCCTATATGAGACACTGCTGGTACCATAGAAGATTATATGATCACGATTGTGGGAAAAGGGAAGCATACTACTATGGACACCTACCATTTTAATTTAGGATGGGAGCTTGGTAGTAGTTGACTGATCTAGTGACTAGGGTTCCTAGATAGTTTTTTTTTTCATTTTTATTCTTTTTCATATAATGTATGGTAACATCTTCCTACTTCCATGTATTTAATTTCACTTGTTGTATAAACATGATATAATATTTTTTATATGACATAGTTTACAAATTTTGATGATTATTCATTACTTAAATGGTTATATTTGTTTCTACTTCCTTTTTAATCATTATCATGGTTTTCTTTCTTATATATATAAAACTACACTATGATTCACTCTGGCCTATGGGAATAGTCTCCCCATGGACACACCATGGGACCTCACTACTAGTCATAAGGATTTAGCATATAGGGAGGTGCATTTGAGGCCATGTGGACAACCAGGATTGGGTACTCAAACGGAAATTGATTCTGAAAGGTCACATAGTGGTATTAAAGGGATTAATTTCTTATCTTATTGTTCGGTGAAATTATACAATATATTAGGAAAGTATAATAACTTGGGAATAAGACATTACTGGGAGTATCTAACCCATGTTTTTGGTAAACACTATGTTTCATGGGAATGAGAATTTTTTGTTTCATATTCCACATATTACAGTTTATATATTCCATCATTTGGTGATGCACATGGAATGTGGTATTTGTTATGATTTATGAATATACTAACTTATATTGGTATAGTAAGGAGAATTGTTAGATTCATCATTTTGGGCACCATTGAATTAACATTACTTTCATATTCCATGACATATTGGTTTATTTTATTGATTTCATTTCCTATGTTGCCTATGATTATTGACTGTGACTTGGTTGTGACATATTCATGTTCCAAAAATGTATTCTTTAGGGAAGGTAAATTGGATTTTTAAGTTTCATAATCAACCTAAATTGTGTTTTCTAGTACATCTCGATGATAGAATCTTAAATAGGAAATTGTGACCCATGTAAGATATGTAACCCTTATTACATTATATGAACTTTAGATGTGATTACATGACTACCAATTTCATCTTATATAGAGTATGGACATTTATAAATTGGGAAGGGTAATTCATAGAATTTATCCATCATATTCTTACCATTAAATTCTAAGATAGAATGTAAAGGTACTAGTTATTATTAAATGGGTGTAAATTTCAATTTATAAAGGGTATTGGACTTTATGAATTGGGAATGGAAGTTCATTTAATTGATCCCTTTATTATTTATAATCTCACTTATAGACTTAATATAAAAATTATAATTTATAAATAAAATGTTTACAATAAATGAAGAAGCAATTTGAAACATAAAGAGAATTTTCTATTAGGTTAGAATAATACAAAGATACAGAAGATGAGGGTGAATTGTGTATTTTAGATAATCTGGATTGATTTTGGAATTTAACTTTATTTTTGATTAATATGGATATTCAGTTTTATATTATGTTTTTAAATTTAGTAGCAAATAAATATTAGTAAAGAACCAAATAATTTTTATGGTTGTTTAGGGAAAAAATATCTCCTAGTCCACTTCACCAATTATTTATCTATGTGCATAGTAATTGTCACTAGAATGATCCTCTTATCATTAGACCTTCACAACTATGTATATTCCATTGAAAATTTTTATAAAAATTATTTAATGAGCCTTCTAGTTATTTTATATGGAACTTGTTTCTCTGTATCTTAGTCTGATAATATGATACTCTTCCATTAATGAGTTCAAGCAGTCAAACCCCCAATATATAAAAAGTGTTTGATTTGATTTAAGTAAGAGGTTATCAATCATTGTTGGAATAAAAATTGACAGAATATGGATATTATTTTTAAAATATGAATGTATTTAAGTAGGAATATCTTTTAAGAGATCCTGGTTGAAAACGATCTTCAATAAGAAAAGAAGCAAACAATCAACAACTATAGTTACAACATTATGAGATTGAAATATGTATATCTTCAAAATGTAGCCTCTTAATAAAATAGTATAGTTTCTTTATATTAGTAGTAGTTATATATTTAAAAGGATATTCACAAATATGAAGTCACATATAGCACGTCTATAGAGTAAAAATACTCTAGTCATATATATTGAACACATAACTTTCTTTTGGTTGAGAAGATCCAAATATGTCTCACAATAGATGAAAATAATTTAAATTATAAATATTAAATAGATTAATAACATTCATTAGAAATATGAATGATTTATTCCACATAATATGGGCCTTTAAATTGGTCATAAAATCGATTTGAATGGTTCTTTTTTCCATTGAGAATCTTGTAGAAATCATGGATAATATAACATATTTAAAACGCTTTCATTTAATTTTCAAAAAAAGGGTTTCATCATGTGATGAATAAAGACCAAACATAGGGTTGATAACATATGGTTTATTACAATATTTGGGTTGATGTACCATATCTTTATTTCCTTGAACGTAGGGTTCCTTACTTACATAGGTTTATTTATATATACATTCCATTTCATCAAACATAAGGTTCCATCCAAGAATAGGTTTGATTAACCATAATTTCACAACAAAGTAGGGAATAAGATCCATATATACTACTTTAAACATAGGGTTAATTCCTTACATTATGCATGCACACGTAGGGTATGAATAGTGATTCTAGAATACGTTAAAATGTGTTCTAAATACCTTAAAAATATTTCCCATGGATTAAAGTCTTTAATATAATTATAAAATAATTATTTCAAAAAATATTAATTTCCTAAAATTCACTTAAAGAGAATTCTTCATTAAAATAAAAAAGGGAATTTGTGAGCATTAAAATCATTAAGATTTGTAGAGTATTGTTGTGATTATACATGCACAAAAATCTTCCCCTTTTCAATGATCAAAAAACCCAAAACACATCTTATATAAAATATAGGAATTGTGAACACAAATAAAATATTATTTTAAAAACATAAAAACATTAACTTTGGTTTTAAAATTTATGTTTCATAGTATTATTTCAGTGAACTGATAAAAGAAACATTTATTTGAGTTAAGAATTTTGTGTTTACCAAATTTTCTCCCCATTTTTGCGAGATAAAAAGAAAGTATATGAAAATGGATTAAAATATGGTTAATGTATAACTTAACTATAAATGAGTGTTAAATTACACATAAGATAAAAAGGATATTTGTTTTATGGTAGTAGATATAAATAGAAATAATGTTAGGAATAAATAATTAGAAACCAAAGAATTTTTATTGAAATATGTTAATTAATATAAGAGTTATTTTGGATGAGTAATAGTTTAAAATAAGGATTATATGAAGGTTAAATGGTTGTTCCAAAGGAGGTGTTGGGTTCTGGTGAAACTTAAACAACCTGGACACCATTTTTCAAAAATGGAATTTGTTCTATTAAACTTTAAGTCATATTTTCAGATAAAATCCTCATCAAAATCTACAAAAAGACCAATCTTCATGATTTCAACCAGATTTACTTTCAAAAAATCATAAACGGTATCCTTTGACTGAAAAAATGAGAAATCATTATTCCAGACTATTAATAAGAGTCCTTATTCCTGGATCTCCTGAGGTTAGTTTCTTGACATGATATCATTGGTTATATACCATCACATTGAGAGGTGCACTATCAAATTGTATAGTATGAAGCTTTCCATTCATTTCAGACATCACTGAAGTAATTTCATGAAGTCTTTTTATTATGTTTAGAGAGGTTGGTGGTGAAAAATTGAAAGCTCTAGATTGATGGAAAAATATTTATATAGATTGAAACTAACTTCCAAAAAACCATTTTATATCACTGAAATTGGTCTTTAAGATAGATTATCATTTCATTTTCCTCAAATGATCTAATATTTATCATTAAAAATAATTAAAATATATTTTGGAATCTAAATTTTCATTGATATTATAATTATAAATCTATATAGATTTAAATTCCACTCTGGGAATAGTTGAATTTCTTAAACCTTAGAAAGAAAGTCTTTAAGCCTCTAACACACCTCGAAAACATGAATTTTCTTCTCTTAAACTATTTATTGGAACAAAAAAATCATTTAATTTTATTGTTCAAAGAATCAAAAGATTATACTTCATGAACAAGATACGGTTGGCCTCTATCCACTAGGGATAATTATTTTTCTTTATTGCTTTAACTGTTGGAAGAAAATTCAACTTCAAGAACCTTTATGATCTCAACAGGTTTATGTTAACCTTATCCAGTGGATCATCTATAATCAAAATTGATTTATTATGGACTAACCCTACAGTTTAATCCACTATTTGTTAGGGTTTCTCATTTAATTTATCATTTTATTAGATTTATTCTTCAACAAAAGTTTTTTATTATAATCTTCATCATGATTAAGGGCATCTTTCTCTTCTTTGCTGACTAGGTGATTTTTTTGTGCAGTAACATCTCTAGGTATAGTGATATCTAATTTAGTTTATTGAATTGGTGTTTCATAAACTATAGGTTCATCAATATTTCTATTTCATATGATAATTGCCTCAGGGATTGGTTATTCTAAATTTTCTTTAAGATATTAAAGGAAATCTATTACAGCTTCTAGGATAGATACATAGTATAATTTTAAGCATCTCTTTTTTTGAACTCCATTATCTATTCGTGATTCTGAAACCTATTCTCCTTGAATTTGGATTGTAGTAGCTGATCCCAAATTTTTTTCTCTAGCTAAGTAGTAGTACCAAGTAATTTTTGGCTTTCAAAACTAACATGTAATAATTTTACTTATGTTGTACTCTAGAAGTAACCTATCTTGCTGAGAGTTAAAATTACAAGAATGTTGTCATGATGACATTTGTGTTTTATTCTTACCTCACTAATAAAGCCTTTTTTATTTAGGTTCATTGAAATTATCCTTCCATAAGGATAAAAATACAACTTTTACTTCTCTTGGAAATAATGATGCACGTACCTCAACATGAACCTTGGGAAATTAGAAATGACATAACTTGTTATGAAAAAAATTATATATATGTCTGGAAAAATAATCTTTTCAAGTTTATAAGTTCTTATAATTAAATATTACTGAATAAACATTACCAGGACCTTTTGGGAAGCATCAATATCCTTAAGAATTATTTTTATTATCTTATTAGAGACAATGATAAATGACATAAAATCCTTTAATTTATGTTCATGGTTCCCTATTGACTGAAGACCAAAATGAAAAACACATTTATGGGGAAACTTAAAAACATTATGCATTTTCTTAAAAGATATTAAAAAATACTCATGATAAAACATAGATATGATTATATCCTTGTTGTCTCCAATACATAGAATTTCTTATAAACTATTTTATTTCTATATCAAAAATAATCCTAGTTATTCCTTCAGTTAAAAAAGATTCTAGACCTTGAAAATATAGAGCATTATTTAGAAGAAGATTTTTCTAATCGAGTAAAACAAAGTCTATTTTCTTTCCTTGAAGAATAATTCTATAGGTAACAAGTTTCTTCATTCCTCTTTGTTTGCCTACTTCATTCAACAACATTTCTGTGTAAATGTGAGTAAAAGGATTCAAATTCTATGGTTTTGAAGGAAGATAACATATTTGAAAGGAGAAAGGGGTCAAAATCTTAGGTTACGAAGAGAATATATTGAAGAAGTGGTTTTTATGGTTTTAGGTGATATTGTCTAGTTTCACAATATGATTACATGTTGTAATCATTAATTATTTATTTTTAAAATACACTTTTTAAAAAATCAAGATAAAATGATTTTTTTATTTAAAAAATTAGTAAATGAATAATAACTAAATAAAATAAATTTATTAATATAAAAATTAACCAAATAAATTTATATAATTTTTTTTAAAATTCAATATTCCTAACTCCCCTTTAATAAAATCAAAAATTGACATGGGAAGTAGTTTAGTAAAAATATTTGCAAGTTGATATTTGGTATTTATGAATTCTAAAGATATATCATTTTTAAGAGCAAGATATCTTAAAAAATAATTCTTTATATCAATATTCTTGATTCTAGAATGACTTATAGTATTTTTGGAAATATTAATTACACTAGTATTATCACATAAAATTGGTATATTATTAAAATTAACTCCAAAATCAAATAAGGTGTGTTTAATCTCTAAAAATTATTCACAACAATTTCCAGTAAAAATATATTGAACCTTAGCTATTGACAGAGCAATTAATGCTATTTATTACTCAACCATGAAACTATATTTTTTTTAAATAGTGATAGTTTATTGATGTTATTTTTATATATAATATAAATCCTCTAAAAAATGCACCTAAATATGAACCTAAATTAAAATAAAAGGTTTTTGGGTAATGTATACATTGAAAAACAGTTACATTTAAATATTTAAAAATTACTCTAACAATAGTAAGATGATATTATTTTAGTGTTGAATGAAATATAGTAGACATAAATTCAAAAAAATTATATTTAGTCTACTAGTAGTAAGGTATAATAAACTACTAATCATACCTCTATATAACATGTTGAAGCTTGGTTTTCGAAGTCCATCCAAATCAAGTTTTACATTAGTACACTAGAGAGTTGTATAGTTATTACTATATTCTAGTCCACGATTTTTAAATAAATCAATAATATATTTAATTTGATTAAAAAAATTTCCATAATTGTTTTGGTAAATTTTAAATCCTAAAAATAAATTCAATTCTCTCATCGTAATAATTTATAATCCATTTTTAATTAGATTTAAAAAATCATTACACAAATGTTTTATTTTTTTGATCTGAAAACAACATCATCCACATAAATTTTGACTAATAAAATATTATATAAAAAAATTTTCCTAAAAGGAGTTGGATCCTCCAATACCCTAGAAATTCCATTTTCCTATGAAAATGAACATAACATTTCCTAAAAAGAACTAGGTTATTGATTAATTCCATAAAGGGAATTAGTAAGGTTAAAAACAGAATTTGGTTGATGATGGTTTTTAAAACCAAGTGGTTATTTAATATAAACATACACCATTAAATATCCATTTAAAAAATAAGATTTTAAATCCATCTGATATAATTTAAAATTTATATGAGATTTAGAAGTTAAAAGGATTCTAATTTACTTTGATATAGAAAAATGTGCAATGGTTTCATCATATTCTATGAATTCTTCCTGATCGTATCCTTTTGATTCTAATCTATCTTTATTTCTACTAATGACCCCATGTTCATCCTATTTATTTCTAAAAAAACATTTAATTCTTATTATGTGATAATTTTTTGGTCTATTTACAAACTCTAAAACTTTACTTCTAATAAATTGGTTATGTCTTTCTTGCATGTATAATTACCAACTCTCATTATTTAAATCCTATTCTATTGTATTAGGTTATAATTATGATAGGAAGACACAAAATACACTAAGTTTCCTACATTTATTCTAGTTCTTACTACGGTATCTAGATTTTCTATAATATCATCTAAGGGATGGTTCTTTAGGGTTCTAGAATGTCTAGGTAATAAACTTCATGTTCTTCTATCTCATGTTCTTTTATACTTGACTAAATTCCATTTATTTTATTTTCCAAATCAATTTCTACGTGATTCAGGTGTCTAGTTGTCCAAAGAGTCAAAAAATTCAACTATTTGATTTTTCCTATTACTGAAGGGGTCACTTTTATCAAACTTCACATGAAATGATTCTTTTAAAATCCATGAACACTTATTATGCACTCTATAGAATTTAGAAGTAGTAAAATATCCTATAAAGATTCCTTAATCAGCCTTTGGAATGAATTTAACAAGGTTTTTCTTAGTTTTCAAGATATACACCTTGCATACAAATACTTTAAATTAACATATTTTAGGTTTTATGTTATTGATAAGTTCAAAGAGTGTTTTTTAATAAGATATCTTACTAAAAATCTATTTATCATATAACACGAATTTTTTGCAACCTATGCCCAAAAATAAGTAGGAAGAACACATTCATTTAACATAGTGGTTTCCATTTCTTAAATAGTTCTATTTCTTATTTTAAAATTTTCATTATGTGGATGTTTTATTGGTGCAGATAAGGTGAGTTTAATAATTAAATATTAGAAAAAATAGATAAATTCATGATTCAAAAATTTTCCACCATGGTCACTTCTTAATGAAATTATTTTAATATCTTTTTCATTTTGAACAAATTTACAAAATATTTTAAAAATATGGAATACTTCACCTTTTAGTTTTAGAAAATAAAATCCTGTAAATATTCTAAATCATAAACTAAAATATAAACATATAATCTTATATAAAAATATTCCACCCTTGATGTTCCAAACAAATTCATATGGATAAGTTCTAGTGGTTTGGATGTATAATCTTTGTTAATTTATTGGAACTATGATTTGAGTTGTTTTCAAATTTGACATGCATCACAGAATCTATCACTGTAAAATTTAAGACTAAGAAAATAAGAAAATAACCGATTCTTATGCAATTTATATAAATAAAATATATTATAGTGTCCATGTCTTCTATGCCAGATCCAAGACATATTTTTCTTAATAGTTAGACAATTCGTTTTTTGTTTATATAAGAAATTAAGATCCAAAGTATAAACATTTTTAGATATAGGTGGCCTAAATTAAAGTAGTTTATCATTGAAAATTGAACTACAATTGTTTGAGAAATCAATATAAATCAATAATAAAAAAGTTGAGAAATACTTATTAGGTTTTTTTTAACCCTTTTATATACAGTACATTGCTGATTGATATTTACTTGGGATCTATAACTAATCCAACCTTTAATATCTTCCCTTTATCATTGTCTCCAAAGGTAACTAGTCCTCCATTCATTTTTTCCAATGTATGGAAGTTAAAATATTCTACACTCATGTGTCTTGATTAGCCACTATCAATATACCATATATAATTTTCTTCATGTATTATTTTTCCTACAAATGATTTAAGTAATTTTTTTGGTACCCATATCTTCTTAGGTCCAACTGTAACAACAAGAAATGATTTGGGAATCTAGATTTACCTTATTTTACCAAAATTAATATTTCTTACATCAGTCATATTTTTGGAACGAAAATACTTTTTAATACCACTTATTAAATTATTTCTTAAATAATAGTTGTTATAATAATGTTCTTTTATTCTAAAGTAGAAAAAATGGTATTTTTAGAACTAAGACCAAAATGATTTTTTTTTATTTTTTATTTTTCCCCATGCTTCATATTCTATATTTTTCAATTTTAAGAATATTTTTACAAACAATATCATTTATATATTTTTCTCCTTTATTTAAAATACTATAAGAACTTTTAAATGATTCTACCTCTTCCTAAAATTCATTTATTTTAGTTTCATGAATGGTACAATTTTATATAGATGTATTAAAATTTTCTATCAATTATTGATATTGATTTGGCATTAAATTTCTTTAATTTAAAAGAACATTATTAATTATTCTAGTGACTTGTGATTTTTTATTAGAGAATCATATTTTTATTTAACCATTGAACAGTAAGTAGCCAATTCTCTCTTTGAGCGGATATAAGAATCAGAAGAAGAAGAAGAGTAATAGGCTTTACCTAATTTTCTTCTTTATCCATAAATCATATTTTTTATTTTAGATTATTTTCTCCCTTTTTATGAATCAATTTTATAAGAGATGATAGAATCTCCAGACACATTGCACATATCTTTCATATTAATTTTACCTTTATTACCATAATTAGTTTTCTTCTAGTTTTTATTCTACATATTTCTCCTTTTTTCTTTTGGCTGAGTGATGTCTAGTCTAATATGATCCATCTTCTTGCATTTTTAGTATCTTAATTATTTTGATCATTTCTCACTTTTTTTGAATGAGTTTTTAAAGTCTCTCTTATTCCTATAGAATTTTCTAAATTTTATATCTAACTCATTTAGTTCCATTTCAGTGTATAATAAATCTAAATCTTTTGATATTTTGATATCTTATCTTTATTTATTTTCATGATTCTATGATGTGACTTTAACGGAAGTGTTTTCCATTTTTTACTATCTTATGATATTCAGATCTAGCTTTAATTTCCTCTTATTACATCATCAGAGTTCCAATAAATTATTCCATTATCATGTTTTGACCGGTGATGATATTATTATATCAGAAGATATGCAATTTGGGTATGCCTCAGTAGTAGAGGTGCCCTGTGATTCTGCATCTGACCCAAGGTTCAAATCTGGATGGGAGCGAATTTTATCTGGAAAGCTGTGAGGCATGCATGACGTAGGTAGGTAGTGACACAGGAATGACATAGGCAGATGATGATAGAGGAATGACACTCCACTGAGACATTGGGCTAGATTGTGGTACTTTGGACCCTGTAATGGGATTTATGCCCAATGGTACAGCATGCCATGTAATGAATAAATAAGGTTTGATGGGTGGGTTAATCCATGGGGGGTTATGACCTTCCTTTCTGGTCTGTGTGTGTGGTGTGTGTGTGTTTAATGTAATTTTACCCTCAATTACCTAATATTTATAGTAGTAGATATTTTAGAACCCCAATACTTTACAATAATTTCCTTTTATAATAAATTTAATTTTATTTATAACTTTATAATACACACAACACCTAATTTAAACAAAACACTATTTAGTCATGTTTTGAACAGTCAATTAAATTTTAACACTTCTATAGATTTTATATAATAAATTTATATATTATATATCTAACCATATATTTTGAGTGTCATAGAATATATTTTATAGGCATAAGATAATAAAAAAACCAATATTACACCTAAAATATTATATTTTTATAAAGGTAGTTTTTCTTCCTTTTAAAGGAGAATCCATTTAAAAGATAAATTTTTAACCTTTTATATATATAATGTGTTAAAATAAACTTTATATTTGAAATCTAAGAATAAAAATAATCTTAGGGTGAATTTTTTGTATTTTTCAGTGAAGTTTTATTTTTTAATGAATAGTGAAAAATACTGAAATTTAATTCAAAATGGGATTTTCGTATAATTTATTTATAAGTTTAAATTATTTTTTAAATGGGTTTAAAAGTTTAATTAGATCATATTTTTATAAATTAATCCAATTTAGTTTATTGGAATAAATTTCACTTAGGAATTAAATATAAAAACATAGAATTTTTTTGACATTTTTACTTTAAAAACCCACACTGGCATCCCATCCGTTAGATTAAATTTAAATTAATTTTTGTGAATTATGTAATTGAAATTTTGAAAAATGGAATCCATATTTGGAATAATCATAATTTATAATTTATAATAAGGTCAATTTCTTTTTGGACTGAAAATATTTGTGAATCTAATTAAATTATGTATAATTATTAAGGTAATATTATGCTTAATAAGAGAGTAAACCTTAATCTTAAGGGCCCAAATGACCAAGAAACATGTATAAGAGACATTTTATAGCCATATTTATAACCTATCATCTATTTTATATATATTTATCAATTATATTACCCACTTTAAATGGAAAAAATGTGGGTGGAATTCCTTTTCCTAAAATCTATTAGAGTGCCACTCCTCCACTATAAAAAGCCTCCTCACCTACCACTTCCTCATACCTATTAAAATACATTGTCTCAAACAAGATATTCCCAAATATATCTTCAAAATAACACCATTCATCCTATTATCCTACATTTTGGTGTAAATCCATCCAAATAATCCTTTTACTACAAACCTAAATAAGTTACCTGATTAAGAAGTAATATCTTTCCTCAAGCTCTTTAGTTTCATTTCAATAATCCAACCAATAAAATATACTTATTCTATTCTTATATACAAAACTAGTATCCTAAATATACAAATATGTTTTTATGAAAAAGGGTTCTTCATAAACATATATTCACATCCATCAAATGTATAAATAACATAATTTTTACATGTATATTGAACTACCACCTCACGAAATAATGATCGTTAATTTTTTCCTTTATCACCTCTCATGGTGGAAATTATAGTAGAATCTATGTTTATATATGATATATTTGGGATATTTATTATGTATTTATGCTTCTTTAATTATTTTATAACACATACCCTTATACTTTCCATTTTTTGTAAACACAATAACATCATTATGGAAGTTTGGACTACCGCCTACTCAAAGCGATGTGACTCATTCATTCCATACATAGAATGTATAAAGGATGGTTTTAATAAATATATATAAAACACATGACATAGATATTATACTCTAATTATATTACACATATGTATTAATTAATTTTCATTATTTTAATATGATAATGAATTGAATGTAGCGTTCATGCGTATGTACGACCTACCATCCTCATAAATGGTGAATTTAATTTTTTATATCTAAAATTTATAAAATATTATTAATAAATATTTACTGAATATATATGATAATTACCTCATGGTTTAAATTCTAGATATTATGAAATAATAATCTATGTAATAGGTATAGTGACCCTACCTTTCTTACATTACTATTACTTCATTTTAATGATAACCCATATTAAAGCATTACTCAATGAGGATCAAATGGTTTAGTGTCTTTTAAAAACTAGGAAAATACAAAACTTTTACAAAATAAACCATAAAAAATTATTTAATTTCTTCTTCTTTATCTTCTTATTGGCTCTCGAGTTCTCCTTAGTACATATAATCACATAAGGATATACATAAAAAGGGGGTGAGCTAAAAGGACAATAAAATGATAGATAATAACATGAAACATTACGAAATGGTGTTAACATAATCATAACATCATAATTATAATAATTAGAGTAAGCATTAGATAAATTCATATAATGAGAAAATGTATTAAAATGAAGACTTCTGTCTTAGTGGGGAACTACCACACATAGTTGTGAACAAAGGTAACATCATGTTCACACATATTTCACATTTTATCATGATATTCATCACATTACCCAATGAATTAGAGAACTATATAATTATTTTATTACCCATCACATCATAAAATTTACATTGTGCTATATAATTTTGGGTGCACCCATCACATCGTACCATTTACATTATCATACATGCCACATAGAACATATATGAATATTGGATATAAAATAACCCACATAAATGAATGAGTTTATTTAATAAATCATACATTAATAAACTTTGGGTTCCTAAATTAAATAGAGAATAACATACATGATATAATATTCATCAACCCTGAGTGAAGAAGAAACAATCTCGAGATGTAAAAGGTTTGTTTTTTTAAAGAATATTTCTTTTAGAAAACATTATGTTTATCAAAAACTCAAGTAGAAAACATGTATATCCCAGAAAAGGTATGATTATGATGAAGAAATTATATTTTAGGAATATAAATACTGAAAATTGAGTGAAATATGGAAAACCTGTGGAAATAAAGTTGGGTTCATGAATTCCCCTTACCTCATGTCTAAAAGATTTTTTTACTTTAATAACCTCTTGGATTTTTCTTCCTTGAGAAGCTCCTTAGTGAAATGGTTTCTATTTTTTGATGAGGCCAAGATAGCTTGGATGTGGGGGAGGTACTATGAAAAATTATTGGGAAGAATATAGGAAAGTCTAAAATCTTGAGAAGTGTGAGTAGAAGAGGGGGTGAGGGGGTGGTATTTATAGTGGATGAGAGGGGTGTTTTTCCATTATTTGAATCATTAGTTTATTATTATAGCTCAGGATTATGAATAATTTGATCATTATCACCAATAATATTAAAATAATGAAGTATATTTCGAGATTTTGGTGCTTACATCAATGATGACTCAAGGAATGTTGTATTTAATATACAATGTTTTTATACCGTAAATTTTCATATTTTACTATTCACAAAAATTCAACTATTTCAGAAAAATCCCAAAAAGTCACCATAACCATTTACGACATTTAAAATAAAAAAAATAACTCAATTTTATGAAAATAATTTTATAAATATGAGTAATTTAATTTTTAATTAAAATCATCATTTAAATGTTAAATACTGATTTTAAAATTATATCTAATTTTATAACACTCTAAAAATCAACTAAGTTGTCGTAAAATTATATTAAAATAGTAAGAAATAAAAATATTAATTTTTGAATACATTTTATGAAAATAAATTTTCTTTTAAATTATCAAATTAATCATAAAATTGTAATTAAATATTTATGACTTATAAAAATACCAACACTTGATTAATAATTTTTAATATATTTACTTCCATATACTATGATATTATTATATAACATTTTCACTTATAAGATAGATACATTTTCTTTATACTTATATTAATGAGGTTGCTAGTCATTTGGATTGTTTACTATTCATATGGGTCATATTAATATTTCTAAGGTCAAGTTACTATTTCATCATTATATGTTTCTTAACTTATAGAAACACTTATAATTAAATTAATTACTCATTTATAAAGGTTTTATTATTGTATATAAGTGATTTTAAGAGATTTATACTATATTAAATTTCTATAAGAAGAGATAAATTCGATTGATAAAAGTTTGGGTCGTTACATTCTTCCCCCCTTTTAAAATTTCACAAATGAAATTTAATTTCAGATATACAGGTGAGGGAACTTCTCCCTCATTGCCTCCTCCAGTTCCCAAGTTTCTTCTTTATACTTAGGGTTTCTCCACAATACTTTTACAAGGTGTGTTTTCTTGTTGTGAAGAACCTTATTTCTCCGGTCCAAAATCATTACCTACTACTCCTCATAAAAGAGATCATCCTCAAGTTTTACCTGCTCTGAGTTTCGTACATGTGAGGGATATGGTATGTACTACCTTAGGAGGGATACATGGAACACATCATGAACTCCCGCTATATTCAGTGGAAGTGAAAGATGATAGGACATAGATCCTATGTGATCAAGGATCTCAAAAGGACCAATAAACCTTGGTATTGGATTCCCATTATTTCCATACCACATGAATTTCTTCTATGGTGATATTTTATGGAATAATTTATCTTCAATGTCAAACTCCAAGTCCCTTCGATGGTTGTCAACATAGCTCTTTTTTTGACTCGTAGAATCTTTTATATGTTTCAAGATAACTTAAACCTTCTCTATCATCTCTTGCATATGATCAGGTCCAAGTAACTTTCTTTCACTAACATCATCCCAATAGGTTGGAGTTCTATATCACTTTCCATACAGATCTTCATATGGATCCATATGAATAATCAAGTGCAAGTTATTGTCCTATAAGAAATAAACCAATTGAAGATGAAAATCCCATCCAACTTTGAATTCTAATGAGAAGGCTCTTAGAATATCATTGACTGTCTGAATAGTCCTTTCAAATTGAACAATATTTTAGGGATGATAAGTCATGCTAAAATTTAATTTAGTAGTCAATGCATGTTAAAGACTCCACCAGAATTTAGATGTGAACATGAGATCATGATCATAGAAAATTGAGAGTGTAACTCCATTCATTCTCACTACTTCCTTCACATATTTCATAACATATTTTTTGAGTAAATGATCTTCCCAAATAGTGTTAATGTGGGAAGTCTTGGTGAGTCGGTCCACCACAACCCGTATGGAATTATTTCCTTTAGCGGACTTTGGGAGACCCGTGACAAAGTACATAGTGACATTATCCCACTTCCACATGGGTATAAAATTGGTTTCATCATCCCTTTGTACTTCTATCACTTAGTTTTAACTTGCTGACATATCATGAACCTTGACATATACTCCACAATTTCCTTTTTTATGTTGTCTCAGCAGAAGTGTTCTCAAAGATAATGATACATATTTGTACTCCTAGGATGGATAGAGAAAGTTGAGCTACATTCATTTTCCAATATATCCTTTTTATCCTAGGTGATGGAGGCACATAAAGCCTCATTCCAAACCAAATCACACCATCATCATCGATATGGAACTCTCCCAGTTTCCCTTCCATTAATTCATTCACCTTGTTTTGTAACTCCAGATCATCACTTTCTGATTCCTTAATTTTTTCTTGGATAGATTGTTGGGAAATAATCTGGGAAAGGTTGGATATATTATTTTCTATTATGATTTCCAAATCAATTCTTTTCATATCCATAAATACAGGGTATTTCTCAATCCACAACATGGATAGAGTAGTGGGTTCTTTTCTTCTAAGAGAATCAGCTACCATGTTTGGCTTGCAAGGATGATAGTGAATATAGAAATCATAGTCTTTGATTAGCTCTAACTATATCCTCTGATTCATGTTAATCTCATTTTGGGTTAATATATACTTTAGTCTATTGTGATTGGTATGTATGTCACACTTATCACCATAGAGGTAGTGCCTATAGATATTCAAGGAAAAAATAACATCTGCTAGCTCCAGATCATGTATTTGGTTGTTTTCCTCATGGATCTTCAACTTCCATGAGATATAGGTTATCACATTATCATTTTTCATTAGTACACAATCCAATAATTTCGTTGAAGCATCACTGTATATAACAAAAATTTCTACAATATTTGGTAATGTGAGTACAGGGGTAGTGATAATCCTTCTTTTTAGCTACTTGAATCTTTCCTCACACTCTTCTATCCAGACACACTTTACCTCTTTCCTTGCTAACTAAGTTGGAAGACTTGAAACTCGTGAGAACTTTCTCAAAAAATTTCAATGGTACTCTAAAAATCCACGAAAACTATGGATTTCTGTGACACTATAGGTTCTGGGCTATTCCTCAATCGGTTTTGTTTTTGAATGGCCCACAGAAATTCCCTCACTTATGATCACATGTCCCAAAAATGTGACTTTCTATATTACAAAGTCATTTTTTCTGACCTTGGCATAAAAATTTTCATTCCTTAATGTCACCAAAACAAGACTTACATATTCTTAATCTTCCTCCTTTATATTGGATTAGATGATATTATCATCGATAAAAACTACAACAATTTTTTGAGGTAATGTCTAAAGACTCTATTCATAAAATACATGAATATTTCATGGGAATTTGTTAGTCTGAAGGTAATCACAAAAAACTCATAGTTCACATACTTGTATGAAAGGTAGTCTTTTGAATATCATACTTATTCACCTTTAGCTGATGATATTCAGAATGGAGATCCACCTTTGAGAAGTACTGAGCTCCTCATAACTGATCGAACAATTAATCAGTCCTTGTAAGAGGATACTTATTCTTTATGGTCATCTTATTGAGTTTTTGATAATTGATACACAACCACATTGATTCATCCTTCTTCAGGACAAAGAGTACTAGCAGACCCCATGGTGATGCACTAGGGTAGATGATCCCTTTGTCCAAATGCTCTTATAGATGTTTCTTTAACTCCTCTAACTCGATAGGATATATCCACTAGGGACACTTTGAGACAAGTTTAGCTCCATGTATGAGTTCTATTGATAACTCTACCTCACGATCCGGGGGTAGTATGGGTAACTCTTCAAGAAATAGATCATTATATTCCCTAATGATGGGAATTTCCCCTAGGTGGATAAGTTACATTGACTCAACCATTTGTATAAGGTATGATTCTTCGCAGGGAATCAACACCTAGACCATTGATGGATTTTTCAAAGGAGATTCAGGATCTTACTTGCATTTGTATAAGAGTGTGTGATGATTTAGAATATGAAAATATATTTCCTTTTTCCGAAATTTGATGTGTAACCTATATAAAGAGAGCCAATCTATCCCTAGTATAATGTCAAATTCCACCAAGGGAAGTATTACAAGATTATCTAGAAGAATCATCTCATATATGAAAATATCATAAGATCACAAAACTTGGATTTAAATGATTCCACCACATGGTTATTATATAGATATCTATACATCAAGTTTTTGGGGATTTTATTCAATAGTTCAACCAAACTTGAAATATATAAATGAATTTGTACAACCAGAATCAAATATGACTTTTTTCCATTCTTGAGTGAATACGAAGTGTACCTTGTATGAATTAATTTTATTACTCTACTTCAACAGTAGGGAAGTCATAAGACTTCCCTTGATTATTTTTCTTTGGTGGATGATGACACTGATTACCTTATAGGGCTCGAGGTTTAGTGCACTGGCATGCATAGTGACCCTTCTCCCTACAGTTGTATCATTGGAAAATGGGTGGTACTCCCCTTTCCTCCAACACATTTTCTTGCTACCTTATGTCTTTATGAAATTCACAAGCTTGGTGGCCTTCTCTCCAACATAAGAAAAATTTTATCATACCTTTGAGATAATTTCCATGATTCATCTTCCAAAATTTTTAACATGTTAGTGGTTTAGTTTTCTTTTGACCTTTATTATTATATCCTATAGCTTGAAACTCCATATTTCATTTATAATCAGCATATCCATGGAAATATTATCCAAACTCTATCCCCACTTTGAGATCACATCAAACAACTTCTTCATAACTGCAAAAGTATTGAATTTCTAGAGTCGTTCGAAGGTTTTGTTTTAATACACTAAATAATCTATCAATTTTTATATCATTTTTGGTAGCAAACCTGAAGTGTACCTTGCAATCCTTGTGAAATTTTCTTTATAGGCCATATCTGATTCTCCTTCCATTTTATTTATATCTTTGAATTATTTATCCATCTTTTTTCAAAGATTTATGTAGAAATACTTGTTAAGAAACATTATCTTAAGTTATTACCACTCCATATATTCAATATCATTCTTCAACTTGTTGTTTCTAAACAATTCTAGCCATTGATCGACCTCTCTATATTGGCAATAAACATTGAGATTCACCTTCTCTATATAAGAATAGTGAAGAATGGAAAATATATTATACATCAAGTTGAACCACTATTTTTCAACTAGTGGGTCGGAATATCTACTAAACATTGGTGGTCATTACTGCATAAAACACTCAATAGCATGTTTCTCTCTCTTTGGTGAATTTGGATGTTTCACAGTATTTAGGTTATTGTTTATAACCTAAGACATCTTGGTATGTATTGACATGAAATTTTGAACTCCACCTCCCAAAGCATTGGGGATGTCATTCGAGAAATCACTGCATCTCCCATTGCATGGGTTGTTGGCTTAATTTCTCTTGGTTCCCACCATTTTCTAAAATAGAAATGTTTAGAACAAAAAATAAGTCAACAAGTCATGAATAAATAACACATTCATTTGTGCATTTAATTCTAAAGGGATATCTTATTGGTTCCCTATGTTTATAATTTTGTAAATAAATATTCTTGGGTGCTCACTTATACTTAGTCTCATATTAAGGGTTTTAACTAAGGTTCTATAATCCAAATTCCCAAATTAACTAAACCTTACCTCTGATTCCAACTATAGAAACCTTGTTTTTCTTACATTACTATTACAACATTTTAAAGATAAACCACATAAAATCATTACACAATGTGGATCCAAAGGTTTAGTGTCTTGGGAAAACTATGACCATACATAACTTTTACCCAATAAAACATAAACATTTAGTTAATTCCTTCTTCTCTTGCTTCTTATTGGCCCTCGAGTTCTCCTTAGTACATGTAATAACTTGAGGATATACATAAAAAATGGGTGAACTAAAATCCTAGTAAGTGTAAAGATAATAACACGAAACATTAGGACATTGGGTGTACATAATCATTACATCATAATCATAATCATGGGAGGAAGCATTACATAAATGCATGAAATGTGTAAATTAATAAAGATGAATCCTTATGACTTAGTGGTTAACTACCACACATAGCTGTGAACCAAGTTAGCATCATGTTCACTCATATTTCTCCTTTTACCATGAGTTTAATCACATTAAACAATGAATTATAACACTATATAATTCTAGGATCACCCATCACATCATAACATTTTCATTTCCCTATATAATTCTGGGTGCACCCATCACATCATATCATTTACATTATCATACATGCCACATAGAACATATATCAATCTTTTACATAAAATAAACCATGGAAATAAAAGGGTCTATTTTATAAAGAATACATTAATTAACTTCAGGTTCACAAATGTTTTAGGGAATAACATACAAGATAAAGCATTCATCAATATTGAGTAAAGAAGAAACAATATAGAGAAGTAAAAGGTGTGTTTTTTTGAAATAAGAGTTCTTTTGGAAAATATAATGTTTATAAAAAACATAAGTAGAAAACATATATATCCATGAAGAGGTAATATTATGATGAAGAAATTATATTTTCGTAATATCGATACTCAAAATTGGGTGAAATAGGGAAAACCCAAGGAAGGAGAGTTGTGTTCAAGAATTCCCACTACCTTGTGTCCAAAAGCTTTATTCACTTTAATGTCCTCATGGATTTTTCCTCCTTGAGAACCTCTTTAGGGAAACGGTTTTGGTATTTTGATGAGACAAAGAGCTCCCAAATGCGGGGGAGGGACTAGGGGAGAGTATTTGGTAGAATATAGGCAAGTCTCAAAGATTGGTAATTGTAAGGAGAATAAGGGATGCGGGGTGGCATTTATAGTGGATGAGAGGCATTTTTTCCATTATTTTCATCATTAGTTTATTATTTTGGATCAATAATATTAATAGTTTGAGAATTATCACCCAAAATATTAAAATAATGAAGGATATTTCTATATTTGGGTTCTTATATTAGCAATGACTCATGTAACAGTGTATTTAATATATAATGTATTTATACTATAAATTACTGTATTTACGATTCACAAAAAATTCATGTACTTTAAAAAAATACCGAAAATTCACCCTAACCATTTTCCAATATTTATAATTTGAAAATAAAATCCATTTTATTAAAATAAATTTCTATTTATGAGTAATTTAATTTTTAATTAAAATCATCATTTAATAGAGAAATACTAATTTTAAAATTACAACTGATTTTATAACACTTTGAAAAATTACTTAAGGTCTAATAAAAATATCCTAAAATAGTATGAAATAAAAATATTAATTTGAAAAGAAATTTTATGAAAATAAATTTTCTTATAAAATATAAAATTAATCATAAAATTGTGACTAAATATTTACGACTTATAAAAATACCAACACTTAATTAATAATTTTTAAAATATTTAATTACGTATACTATGATATAATTATATCACATTGTCACTTATTTGATAAATAAATTTCATTTATTCTTTCATTTGTGAGGTTGCTATTTATTTTTCTAGGTTACTATTTGTAATGGTAATACTACTATTCCTATGGTCAAGTTACTATTCCATCACTAAAGGTTCCATAACCTCTAGAAACACTTATTATTCCATTAATTCCTCATTTATAATGATTTTATTATGGTCTATAACTGATTTTATGAGATTTATACTATATTAATTTACTATGAGAAGGAATAAATTCTATTGATAAAAGTTTGCGTTGTTATAATGGGAGTAGCAAATAAGAAGTCAAAATATTCTCTAGAAAACTAGGAAATTAACACATAAAATAATTAAAATAATGAAATATTGTTAACCCTCAATAAATATGATCTTATCATAAGATGATATATGATATTATAAACATTATTAGGCTACTATTATAAGTTATTAATATACTTTAAACTACTACACTAAAGGTTAAATATCACACAACAAAAGAAAGTTTAAGTTAAGAGAATGTCATCTCAATTTACATTCCATTGAGAATTATTTATTATTTTGTACCAATTAACTTTTATTTTGTGTATATACTACCTTTTGACATGTTATATCATGAATATACATATTCTCATGATATTATAAGTTTCATTTAATTTTAATCCTTCAGGGGGTTATGATTTGAATGTTTCAAAGTGGGATGTGACACTTTGGATTGTTTAAAGATTATTACCCTAAAGACTGTCCTTAATGAATATCTTTACAATCTCGTTGCCTTTTTTGATTTTTAACATTATCTTGAAAAATCACTTTATTTTAATCATTTTTATTGTAAATTTACTTGAATATCCATGTTCTCCTATAATGGATATTAGTATTATCTAAACTTTATATCATATTCACATATAATGTTTAGTTTTATAGAAGTTTGATTAATTTGAGAAATATTGATAAATATGCATTCTTTATTCAATAAGTATATTTTATATGGAATATTATTTATTTTTATTATTTTATATAAGGGATTTTTAGGACTAGAAATGATAGGTGGGGCCCGAAATTTATATAGCCCCTTGATGCATCGATAAGTTATTACAATACAAATAATTTGGTTGAATTAAATGGGTTTCTATCCCTAGTTTTAATCGTCTTGTGAAAGGTCTTGATGGTACAAGTTTTCATGTTACTTAGACATAATATAAAATAATTAATAATTTACTTCATAGATATTTCTATTATTATTTATCCATAATATTTTTCATCGACATATTTATGGATATATTCTATTCTCAGTTTATTGATTTAGTAGCATGTGTTTTAGTTTCTTACCTTTTTATATTGATTTTTCATTATCTAGTTATTTTAATTCCATGTGTTATCAATTATTTACCTTTCCATGTTAATTTATTTGTATTGATTAAATATTGATTACACTTTAATTACCGTTATCAAAAATTTTATCCCTCCCTTAATATGTTTCCTTTCTCCAGGCTATGAATAATAAATATTTGAATAAATGTTCATGGATACAGTTTATTTAATATTATTATGCATCATGTTTATTTTTTCTATTTAACAATGTATTACGGGTATCATTTATGTAATATGGATTTATAAGACTGCTAAACTGATTAGTCCTCCAGAATTTTATTCCTTGTAATCATAACAATTTAACAAAACAATTCCCCAACAACAAGATTATGGGGATGGGGTGTAATAATTGGTATCAAAGGAAGTTTAATAGAAAACCTGTAAACTAGATTTAGAAAATATAGATTAAGGAACATAATCCTAAGATAGAATTTGAGGATAAGTATAGAATAACATCCTAGAGTTTTGGTAATGTAGATATTATGTGGTCATTCCAAGCAATACATACCTGTCTAGATACTACAAGTAGACATGGTTCTAGAACAAATATACCTAGGTGTAAAAACTCTAACAAGGTGTTTTGGGAATTACTCTATGTAATCGGTTACACAACAACATGCCTATTATGCACCTGGTTTGAAACTCCCATGGGATATTCTTAAGATATTTCACATTTTATTTACCAACCATTATGAAGTATTTTAAAGTAAATATTTCCCCAAAGTAAACTAAGTTTATGATTATCATATTTATAATGCATAAATCTATGTTATCTATTATACCATACTTGTAATTATAAATTATGATTTTATGAGAAAATTAAATATATTTCATTATTTAGAGATGGTTCCATGAAAAATTAATATTGTTATACTCATGGAGAATGTAGAGATTTACTTACTGTGGAAACCAATATATGTGGTATTGTAATAGAGAATATTATTATAATATTAGGGAAACCTAATCAGGTTATGAAAAATAACCCTGACCGAATGGAGAAACCTATCCCATAGAAATAATCTATGATGTTGGATCTATTTATGTGATTGAATCCCTAATCATTTAGTGGGACTACTAATCCAATTGTACATGAGAAATGGATTAAGTCTATGTGCCATCAAGATGGAGAAGTATTTCTCATGATCCCATTTATTAAATAGAAACAAAAATAAGAAGTTTACATCTTAGAATCATTAATAAGGGAATGAATCCAATAATAATTAGATATCTCAACTGTTTCCGTCTTGCAAAAATGGTAGGAAAAATCACCTTTTGATGTTTTTGAAGGGGCTGGGAGATTTTTATAAATGTGGAGATAAGGGTGATTAGGCTGATGAATTCACGGGGAAGAATCTAATCAATGATGTCCAATGATATAATTTTAATTTTATGTGACATTATTCATATTATTTCCCCAATCACTAATGGATTATTCCATAGAATAATCCACGGGGAGATTTCCAAGCTTATGAGAGTAATACAATAGCGGTAGAAGTGCCAAATGATATGGTGGAAAGTAAATTAGTCCTACCTTAAAATTTATCGAATTCCTTATTTGATTTTGGATCATCACACTATTTTCTATTTACCAATTTTTCCAAGAAAATTATACATTTCCCTTTTGATTTGATAAGATCTTTTTCAGTCAAAACACCTAGGGGGAGTATAATTACAACAAAAATGTGTCAGGTAGTCCCAATTATGATACATACACATGATTTATGTGCTAATATTGTTATCAAACAATTTTTGAATTTTATATTATCCTCTGTATGGATTGATCTTGAAATATGATTAAAAAATTTATTAAAATAGGAAGTAAATTACAATTCGTGAGGATGATGTAGAATCCCTCATCTTCAAAGTAGAAGCTTCCTCACCAAATTCTTATTTATATCCACCCTCAATGACACTATTGAATGAAATTATTTTGGGAGAAGTGAAAGAATGTATAATGATGAAGGAGGTAATCTTCAAATTTAATATGTACCTATTGTGTAGGAATACATTGATTTATTTCCTATTTAATTACCTGAACATAACCCAGAGTGTGAAGTCAAATTTTCCGTAAATTCATTCCCTGATGTGAGGATAATATAAAAGAATACATATAGAGTGGGCATAGTGGATATATTGGAGTTGAAAAAACAACTAGAGGATTTAAGAAATAAGGGATTTATCCACTCTAGTGTTTATATATGGGGAGCCCATTTTCTCTTCATTATGAAGACATATCGATTTGTGAGGTTGTGCACTGATTATATTTAAATCAATGATATTAAAATAATTAACAAGTATCATCTAACTCTCATTGATGACTTGTTTGATAAACTAAATGAAGAACAATATTTTTTAATGATTGATGTTTGTTATAGGTATCATAAATCGTGAGTGAATAATGAAGACTTTTCGGAGACAACTTTTTAGACAAGGTATGGACATTATGAGTTTATAGTAATTCCATTTGAACTGAGTAATGCACCCTCTGTTTTTGTGGACTTAATGAATATAGTATTCAAGGAATATCTTGAGGATTTTTTGTTTCAATTGATGATATTTTTGTGTATTCTAAAACCTATAGGGTCCATGAGAATCATTTATAGATTATTCTTAAGAATCTTAAAAGTGAAGAGTTATATAGGAAATTTAGTAAATGCAATTTATGTCTTTATGAAGTTTCTTTTCTTGACTATATTGTCTCTATGTATAGAATATCTATTGATCCTATAATTAAAAAGGTAGTTAGAGAATGGAATACACCAACAAACATAATTGAGGTATGTAGTATAATTTGTATGACATGTTACTATCAGTGATTCATTCATAATTTTTCCTGATTAGTAGTCCCGTTAACCAAGATTGCATGTAAATGGGTTAAGTTGTTCTGAAAAAAGGAATTTTAAGAATTCCATGATGAACTAAAGTAAATATTAGTTAATGCTCCAATTTTGAATCTAACATTTTGGAGTGATGGGTTTGTCATATATAGTGATGCATCAAATAATGGACTTGGTTGTGTCTAAATGAAAGATAAAAAAGTTATTTCTAATGAATCAAGGAAATTAAATACTCACAAAATGAACTATTCAACCAATTATATTGAGTTAGATACTATTATTATCACTTTGAAAATATGGAGACATTATAACAATGGTGAAAGATATGATATATACATGGATCATAATATCTTGAAATACATATTCTATTATAAAGATCTCAACATGAGACAAAGTAAATGGTTCTAGTTGCTCAAGGATTGTGATTTATCAATACACTATCACCCAATTAAATCAAATAAGGTAGAAGATGCATTGATTAGAAAGAATTATGGAGTTGTAACCTAAATGAGTATAGATAAGGGTCATATGTTCATGTATCAAGCAAATATGGATAAGTGAATTTAATAAGAATTTGATACATAAATAATGTTACAAATGATTGAAAAATAATCTTTATTAGAGAGGATAAATAATTCCCAATATGATGATAAGGTATTTTATAATAAAATTAAAGGCATGAAGGGACGAAAATTTTCATATTTTTTTATGAATAAGGTGCTCTAAAATTTAGAAAGAGGCTATGTATTCAATCTATACCTGAGCTAAAAATGGATTTGTTGGATGATTCTCATGTCTAAAATTTCTATATACACCCTATCATCACAAAAATGTATAGATATTTTAGGGAACATATTTAGTTGGATAACAAGAAGTGAAAAATTGATGATTATGTGTCTAGATGTTTGGTTTGTCAACAAGTAAAAAATTTGAGGTATAATTATAAAGTATTCCTATAATATATTCTTATTCCTATGTGGAACTAGGATGAAATTACTTTGAACTTTGTTATAGGACCACCCCAAACTCCTAAAAGTAATATTGAAATATGGGTTATTTTTTATTAACTAACCAAATATACTCATTTCCTTGCCATAGGAGAAGATAACCCTCTTGATCACCTCAAAAGGATATATGTTAATGATGTTTTAAGACTTTTTGACATGAATCTATAAATTTTCTTCTAATCTCTATTCCCATTTACATCAAAATTCTATGAAAATTCTTTATAAGGATATCATCACTGAACTTTATTTGAGTACTTCCTACCATTATGAAACAGATGGACAATCTAAAAAGAGTATTAAAAAATGGAAGACATGGTAAGATCATTCTCACTTAACTTTAAAGGTATGTGGGATTAGTATTTACCTTTTGTAGAGTTTTCTTATAACAATAGTTTCCATTCATGTATTCAAGTGGCACCACATATAGCATTATATGGAAAAAGATGTCGTACACCGACTTTTTGGGAAGAAGTTGGTGAAAGGAAACTCATAGGACTAGAATTTGTTGAATATAAGACATCAATGGAAATGTCTATTCAATATCATATTAGATCCACTAAAATTATGCAAAAGATGTAGGCTGATAATTGTAGGAAATATTTAGAGTTCCATGTGGGAGAACATGTTTTCTTCAAAGTATCTACGTGGAAGGGTGTTATCGGATTCATAAATAAGGGAAAACTAAGCCCCATGTACGTCTGACCCATTGAAATTTTTGAAAGGGTTGGAGTTTTTTCTTATCAATTAACAATGTTTCCAAATCTCTCGAAGAAACATAATGTTTTCCATATATGTATGTTAATGAAGTACATGCTATACCAAACTCATGTGGTCAACTCCGAGGAAATAGAGTTGGTGTAACATCCCAGGTAAATAAAGAAATATGATATTTTCACACTTATTAATATTTGTAAATTAAATATTAATTTTACTTTAAATGGGGATGTTATGTTTGATGAATTACTTGATACACAATAATGAGTTTCACTGAAATCTTACGTTGCACATAACGTTGGGTCATACTAAAAAATAATAATATAATATTATTTTAAATGGTAGTTAACCCCAATCCATTGTATTGGAGGGAATGGAAATAACTAACTAAAATATGAATATACATGTTTTTTAATTTTTTTACATATATCCAATAAATTTTAGAGGCTTAAAATAAGAAAGAATCTAATTTTAATCATAAATACTCTAATATTCATTAAAAGGTCGATTTACCTCTTGTTGATGGAGAACGCTATTTAAATCTTGTTTTTTCACTTTTATATGTTCTATTTTAAAAAAATTTATTATTATTTATAATTGGGACATCCAAATTTACTTTGTATGAAATTTTGGTATTTTTCTGATAAAGTTCATTTTTTAATGAATAGTGAAAATACATATTTTAATTCAAAACTGCCTTTTAATCTAATTTATTTATAAGGATATATTATCTTTTTAATTGTTTTTAAAGTGTAATTATATTATTTTTTACCATTTAATCCAATTTTGGTTTTTGGATGTAATTTTACTTTGAAATTGGACATAAACAAGTGTCAATCTTTTGATAGTTATTATTTCTTAAAAACATGCTTTTGGTTTGGAAAATGGGAATTAATTTTAAATTAATTTCTGACACTTTTGTGTTTTGAATTTTGAAAAATTTATTCCATATTTGGAATTAGGAGGTCTAAATTTTGTAAATAGGTAACTTTTATTTTCAGACATTATGAATATTTACTTAAGTAAATATTTTATTTACCATGGTTAGAGGGTAAAAAAATAATATTATAATAATATTAAATTACCCTAACATGTGTCTTAATCCTATTGGTTGATATTTATCTAACCATGGGCATCCTTGTGTCGATTTTGGGACCCCATGGAGCCACTCGGGAGTGACAATGACACTTTATATTAATTAATTTAAAGTAAATACAAAAATAACATAAACATATATCTTTTAGTAAATAAATTACTACATGGGGTTATATAAGTAATCACTTCAACTATAAATATTAATTTTAAATATAAATATATTTCCTACATTATTATTGTTTTATAAATTTTAGATATCAAATAAATAAAATTATTAATGACACAATAATGATATAGTGTTTACTTCATTAATGGGTGATATAAATAAATATGATTATAAAAATTAAAACAATGTCCAAAACCTATCCAATTATTATTGGATGATTTAATTTCGAACATTAGTCATCTTATATTTGACTTTAATATGTTTTGGAACTTTAGAAATCAATAATCGTTATATAATAAAATAATCTTTTTAATCTTTTTTAAAGAGCCCCTCCTCCCCCTTATAAAAATCCCTATCCTCTAACCAATTAATCACAACTATCAAGCCTCATGGATCATATAAAATCTACCCACTTAATCTCCCTACATCCCTCTCTTACACCTAGAATCATTACCTTAGGGAGAATTCACTTCAACAAATCATTTTGGTTCAAACCAAAGGGAGTTACCCGATTTAAAGGTAATATCTTCTCTTAAGTTATTTTCTTTTATTTTACTTATCCAACCCTCTAAATAATTTTTATTCATTTATTTTATAAAAAAATAGTATCCATAATATACTAGGTTGTTTTTATGAGAATTATTTCAACTACACTTACACACACCTCCATCTAATGGGTAAAGAACATACTGTTTCTGTGGACGGAAAACTACTGCCTCACGAAACAAATATTGTTCAATATTATCCTACCACCTCTTATGGTGGTCATTATTATGGAACTATATTTATATGTGATATATGTTATATTTATATTTTCTCTACAATTATGTATTTTTCATTTATATAATACCTTTATGGTTTCAATAGTGGGTAAATATGATAATGTTATTTGAGGAAGTGCGGACTACCGCCCCCTCAAAGTGATATGACTCGTTCATACCATATGTGGAAAATATAAAGGATGGAGTTAATTAAATTGAATAAAATAAATATTATAATGTAATTACAATATACCTATGTATTATTAATTTTTCATTCCTTTAAACATAAAATTTAAATGAAATTAGCGTTCATGCATACATACAACTTACCGTTTCCATGAACGGTGCATTTCATTTCTTAACTCCAAATGATATGGAATATTATAAATACACATAAAATTTATATATATGATATATATGATATTTAAATCATTAATATAATTCGGTATATAATATAACTTTGACCACATGAACAGCTTGTAATTATAAGAAGTTCATTTTTGACTCAAGTACCAAATATCAAGAAAATGACCATTATTAACTTAAATGATTACATAATTTTTATAAAATTGAAATAAGTGATATAAAAAGAATAATAAACTTGAAAAATTTTCTTAATTAAGTATAAATTAACTTTAGTTTATTATTTATAGGATCAAAGAATGAACAGGTCAAGTCGGACACAACATAAGGGACTTCATATCAATCTCCTTTCATTGTGGAATATTTTTTTATACCTGACTTTCATTTATATAGTGCATAAACACCATTGAATTTTCTTTTCATTCAAAGGGAATCTTTTTCTACGAGGTGTCTTACTAAATGACAAAAAAAAATAATGTTTTTTAACTTAAGTGGTGACAACGCCCTTTTCTACCGTCGTGAGTATTATTTTATTTTTACCTCCTTAACAAGCCGTAGCATCTTTTTAAAGGAAAATAAATACCATAAAACCTTTTTACATATTTTTGTATTGAAAATAGTTTTGATAAAGTATTTATTATTTTAATATCTTGAAAGGATATATTGTGATTGTAATGTGTAAATGTTATCTTTCCTGTATGACAATTTTATGTGTTATTGTTATTGGTAATTGTTTACATATATGGTTTGTTCCGTGATAAAACTAGGGTGGGTGAGCCCGGGATAGCTGTCCAATGAATTGGGTAACATGGCAGAGGTAAACGTGAATGCTTCTCCTAAGAGATTTAGGGGATATACGTTTATGGGTATTCCAAATGTAACTAACTATGTGGCTGTGAAAGCTACAACATAAGTATGTTATGGATGCCACAAGTTAACTTTATGTTTTTAGAATACTATGTGTTATTCATTAGTAACAATGTTCCCTAAGAAAGTGGGATGAATCTCTGCTTAGTTGTGTGAATTCATTGATGGGTCCCTTCTCCTCATTGTAATGTATTCTTTTAATTATAGGGCAAAGACAACATCCTGTTTCCATTTATTTCACCTCCTAGGGTCATTACAGTCTAGTGACTCTATTGGAATCACCTTCAAGGCTCTGTCATGCATATATTTTAATTGGTTGATGTCACTTTATGGTTAATTGTACACTGATTAAAGAGAACAGTTGCATGGGTTCCTTTGATTTATTTACTAGTTGCTAATTTGTAGTGCATTCAATGTGGTAGATGTCATCAGACTCGAGTTTCTGGGAAGCTTCAGTGGGGATACTCTTCTGGTTCAGATGAATGTGTATGTTAATAGAGAAGGGAACCAGGAGCAAAGGATAAAGATCTGGTTCGACCCCACTGTGGATTTCCACATGTACTCTCTTCACTGGAACCTTGTCCAAGTCATGTAATGTTTCTTTCGCTTTTTATTATGGTCATCCATTAAACCATCTTCTTTCTTTATTTTTTCATTCTCATTTCATTTCTTATTTTTATTCAATAGAATAAAAATTAAATTATTACAAAATATTATGTCTTTTATTGTATCTAATTTTCTATGATCTGATTAAGTTTATGTAATAAAAAAATCTATAATTATGCAGTTTCAACACAAATGCATATTATTCCACTTTGAATTTTTATGTAGTGTCAGCATGCATTCAATCTGCATGCTTCTCTATAATATACATTAAAAAAAGTTACTATAAGTTGGATTTAGCAGTCTTTTTCATGTATAGTTTCCAGTACCACTATGAAATTTCAATAGCACTATAATATGCAAGTTCAATATGTAGTTTCAATCCAACTACTATGATATACTATGCATTTAGTAGCCTTTGTAATGTACATTTTCAATATGCCTACATATAACTATAATGTTTTACTATGTAGTACTATATGCTTCTTTATAATATGCATTGAAAAATTTAACTGCAAGTGAGATTCAATAGCTTTTGAAATGTACAATTTCCAGTATTATCTACTTTTATCTACTTGATTGAGTAATCTTATTCAATGGAAGTAAATTAGTATCATTATCTTGATTTGTGCTTATCATTCTTGGTTGGATTATATGCTTTGGGATCATGGTCTCATGTATTATTTCTCTTTTTTATTTTTATGGTTATGCAGACTCTTCTTGGTTTTTTGAACTTCAAACATTATCATTCCTTGTCTTAATATATATTTTTATTTTAAGAAAATCATCTTCCTAGGTTAGGTGGGAACCCCTAAAATACAACCATCAAAATCCTAGACACCAAGAATAAAACAAGACCAATACAAAACAATAAAAAATAGTTTAAGGATCTAAATAGTTGACCCAGTATTCCCATGACAAGTCTTTAATGCCTTGATCAGGATGAAGTCGAAGATATCCTTTGATGTTGTAGCTTAAGAAAATAGAGGCCTTAATAAAAGATGCTAAATAGAAGCTAACCCTGTTCAAGCTTATGAAATTAACATCCATCTGGAAGTCAAGTTACGTACACAAGTCCGTCTTAAGGACATGAGGGCATGATCATCTAGACATCTCTCCCCACTCCATAGTTATGTCCAGGTAAAAATGTCGAGCCTCCTGAATTTCGTCTTCAGTGGCTTTTCCAAAACAATCATACAATTCTATCATTTTTCCAATGAAATGAGGAGGGAAAAGTTCCTTGGATACCGGACCTCCTAGGAAGACTTCTATCCCTTGGTCATCAGGCTGCAACTTCTCCCCAGACCCAACAGGGTCTTTCTAAGCCTTGCCAACTGCTTTTGTGTCTTCCACTGGGCCCTTATATTCCTAAAGAGTATGATGTTCACCTGTTAAGACCACACCTGCTTTTCTTACTAACCTTTTCCTCATGGGATTAAGAAATCCGGAGGAATCTTTTCAATGCCTTTACTTATTACCCAAAGTCAATGGATGACACCCTTCTTCGATTAAGGCTTTTCCCCCTTTTTTTTAATCTTGAGCGAAAGTGTCCCTTTTCATTGATTACTTATTCATTTTCCAAGGAATCTTCCACCACCCTGTCCTCGAAGACCTGTTGCCTCTTCTTCCTAGGCTACACCATTTTCCACTCCTCATTATCTATTTTTGACCTCCTATAAATTCTGAAACTGGTTTCGGAGCTCCATTCTAGGATGGATTTCCTACATTGGATACTTGTTGCATACCTGCCCTTCAAAAGCCTGCTCACTGATTTTTCAACCTCTGCCCAAGACCTGATAAACAGACTCAGCCTGGTCAACAATTGAGGTCACTGAAGGTGATATGGAAGATTCTCCAATAACTGCTACTTGGAGTTTATCTAATGTATTAGGAATAAAATCCACATAAGAGGGGTGCTCAATTCTTAGGACTGAAGGCAACTGATCAACTGATCCAGTCTAAAAACACATGCCTTCCTTTACTGGAGGATTTAAGACCTATGCATGTACTGTAGCTTCAAGATCATGCCTCAACCTAGAAAATATTCCATAGATATGTGGATCCGGCTACTGAACACTCTCCATCCTCCCAACTGCTGAGATCCCCTACTTCAAAGCATCTGAAGTGTATCCATAGGAACCTAACCAGATCATCTTGGGTTGAATATTGAATTTTTATTGGTGACGATATGACCTTCACATGGAGTCAAAATTGCTTCTTTTGTGAGAGTACTGGGAGAACTTGCACAATCCAGAACATCACTGGAGGGGTTGAGATAAAGCTCTACTTTAGCATGAACTTCCTTCTCCGACTTTCCTGCAAAGTAAACATCATGGGAAGTACATTTCTTTGGATCTTGTAGACAGGTAGTTTGGGAATGAACCAATTGATTAAATGAAAAACATATGTCTACCCTGGATTCATACCACACCTATTTCTTACATTGATTATCCCTTTGATATCAATCCAAATGTCTTCCATAGATGCCTTTGAAATGTCAACCTCAACACAAATATAATGATAAATGGTATGACTAATAAAATGAAGACTGAAAAGACTTATTTCAAAATTACATTTTCATTCCCATACCGTGTATCCACTAGCGTGAAAAACACATTCAATTAGGAAACTCAAAACGTTATATAATGTTTTCATGCTTATTATATAATGTTTATAACGTTATAATGTTATATAAACGTTATATAATGTTTTTATGTCTGATATTCTTTGTAACATTTATATTTTAACGTTATTTTTCATCACTGTTTCGGTGTTTCTAATCTATTTTGTTCACTGTAATATGATTTTTTAACTGTATTTTTGTTTCCATTCACTGTCATCATGTTGTGTTCTTTGTTATTATGTTGAATCCACTGCAAATGTGTTTCAACTTAATATTAATATGCTGTCATATATGTTAGTATACAGTTGGTATATACTCTTTGTATGATGTCATCTATGTTATCATGTTGTATTTGTGTGTCTATTCAATAAGAACCAAGAGGTAAATTTTCTATTGATGATATTATTTTTTGTTATGTTACTATTGGTTCTCAACAAGGAATTTAGTGCCACCTATTTCAGAAAAAATTATTTTCAATTTCACTTATGCGATCTGATTTCTTCTAGTTTATGAAATGTGACATGATACTATGTTTTAGGAATACTCATTGTGATTATTTTCATTTTTTAAATCCAAAACAGTAAAATTATTTTTTGAGAGGTTTGATTTTTTTATAATTTCAATACCACACTTTCAAAGGGTGTGTTCGGTGTGTGTTTGTGTGTATATATGTATTTTAGTTTTATAAAGAATCCAATATTTGATTTAATGATTTAGAATTTTTTTGAATGGAGTTATTTTTAATGTACCATGGAATTAAAATTAACTACATTTCTGAATTTATATTTTAAATCATTTCATTGAAATAGAAGTTCAAGTAAATCTCTTTCACTCACTAAAATGAATAAAGTCTTGGGTTTCCATTTTTTACTTGGTCTGGGTTGATTGAAAGCGGCCCAAGATACATTTCTAAAGGTAGCTACTGGTTTTCCTTTTTTAGTTCAATTCCAAGGGAGATGTTGAAAGTGCTTGTGTTGTTGCATGGCAATGGCTACAACTGTTCTTATGGTTGATGTTGATTTTGATCTAAAATTATTAAAAACACATACTTTTGTTTTAACCATGAGTCTGATTTAGATTGAGAAAGCATGATTTTTTTCTCACCATGGTATGTATTTTTTTGAGCCCATTATATTTATGCCAACCATTTAAAAGTATTATTATATTTTCATTAACATTGGATTTGTTTTCTTTCTAAAAAAATCATGAATTATATCATTCAACATCACTTCATTTTTTTATACATACATTTATTTCTATTATGGTTTCAATTTATGCAGATATTTTGCACGGATTTGTGGGTATGCTATTTGGTCATTTGTAGTGTGGATCTTGGAGCTGAAGGGTGTGGCATAACATTGAATTGAGGTTCCTCAAAGGTACCAGAGATGACTTGATTTGTTGATATGTCAATAGATATGATGAATAAAAGATGACCATTCTATATAGATCAATATTTTATATATTGATTAATTTCTATTTTAGTTTCAATTCATGTTGATATTTTGAGCTGATTTGTGGGTATGTTCTTTGGTTGTGTTGTGTAGATCTTGGAGCTGAAGGGTGTGGCATGACACCGAATTGAGTTTCCTCACTAGTATTGGAAAAATTATCATTCTATGCAGATTATTTTTCTATACATTTTTTTTCAATTCATGCAGATATTTTGCACCGATTTGTGGGTTTTCTCTTTGGATGTGTGGAGTGTAGATTTTGGAGCTTGATAGTGTGACATAACAATGACTTGAGGTTCAAGAGATGAGATTCCTTTTTTCATTTGGTGGAGTTAAATATTACTCTACCATGATGGGTGATGGAGGATTGCATTCAAGAGATGACATGTCCTTTTTTCCATCTGGCAGAAGTAACTATTATTCTACCACTTTATCATGATTAGTGTTGGAAGAGAGCATTCACGAGATGGTGTGCCCTTTTTTCATTTGGTGGAAGTAACTATTATTCTACCATTCGACCATGATGGGTACTAGAGGATTGTATTAAAGAGACGACATGCCCTTTTTTCATTTGCAAAGAGGGTGGGGGTGGGGGGGGGGGGTAAGTGTTGGCAAGCGTCTGCAGCTGCGTGGATGGATCTTGAGTTTTTGTGTGATTATTATCTTTTTATGCATTAATCAACTTAAACAATGTATGATTCATTTTGTATTCAGTTTCACTTAATATAATTAATTTTTTTCTAAGTTTTCATGTGTTAAAATCATCATTGGTTTGATAATTTAAGCAGGTGTTATATATGATAAATTAATAAATATCACATGAAATTTTATTAGTAATAAAAAATTTATAATTTTTCTTTAAATATAATTTATAAATTGATATTATATGTTGATAATATTATTACCAACAGAAATATTTTTCATATGAATATGTTGCTAAACATTTTGACTAACATATATATTATCTGTTGGTTTTATTATATTTGTTACAGAACTATTTAATCTATCGCAAATAACATTTAGCGACAGAGTTTTTACTGACAGTTTAGTGACAGTACAATTTTTGTTGGTAAAATGTTTTACCAACAAAAAAAAAACACTTTTACCAACAGATATACCCCTGTTGGAAAAGGTTAATAATTTTGTAGTGTAAACCCCTTCTCTAGAAGATCTTAGAGTTGATTTTTTAATTCCGCTCTCTCTACATTTTCCATTCTATATGGGGTCTTTGAAATCATATTGGAATAATGAATGAGCTCAATGGAGAACTCTACCTCTATTTCTGGGGGAGGTCTAGGTAACTCCCCATGAAATACATCTATGTATTCCTAAACTAAGGGAAAATTCTCTATTCATATACTTTAAATTTTTTATTCATCTTTACTGATTATTTATGTAAATAAGGATATAGGTTGTTCTTCTAGATTAAGATCAGGTTGAGATATAACTCCTTTGAAAACAACTATAGGGTTCCCAATTAAGACTACTCAGTTTTCCTTGCTTATTCATTTGATATTATTATTATAATTTGCAATCTCATCCTTCCCTAGTATAAGGTCAAATACTAGGATAGGAATGACTAAATTTTTTTCCATGAGATTATTATAACCAAAGTAAATACAACATTTTCTATACACTATAGATTCTTAGAAAATCCTTCCAGGAGTCTTGACTGTTATTTATACTCCTTAAAGTTCATAAATTTAATATATATTCTTTAAAAACTTGTTGGAAATATAGGAATTCGTAGAACCAGAATCAAACAATGTACATTCTAGATTTGGGAGAGAAATGAGAGTGCATGCCACCAAATCATATGGATCTTCAACTTTCAACTATCATAATAGAAAAATCATGACCTTTTTCCCTTGTCTTATATTGAGGTTGATAGTGATTCCCCTCTATTAACATTAGTTTTGGACAATTATTTCTAAAGTGTTTGGTAAGTCCACACTTCAAGCATTGATCTTTAGGTAGGACCTTCACCAAATTCCCTTTGTCATTTTTTTGATATGTTTTAGATTCCCCTTATTAAGATAGTTTCATGCAATATAGAATTTTATTCCTCAGTTGTAAAATTTCCCACTCTCTAGGAGGTAGTTCCCCAAAGGCTTATTCCCATATTTGTTATATGTAGAATGTTATACTTTTCTCCTCTTATTCCTTGATCAAATCTCCTCTACAAGTATGGTTCCAAATATATCTTCTTTTCATTTAAACTATGAGAACACTGCATCTCTCTGAGATCTATTTCAAATTTCATTGAACTCCACATGATTTCCTTAGTTTTCATAGTCTTGGTTAGAAAGATTATTCTATAGAAGAGGTCTCAGTCCACTGAATAATCTATCATCCTTCCCATTAGGATCCATGAAAAATATAATGGTGTAACAAGAATGACTCGGGAAGTTCATCACATAGCTTCCCACTGATTCATTTCCGAGCTGACTTAGCTCTAGAGATTCCTTCTCCATTATAATTCACATTGAAAGGGGGAAATGTTTTTTGAAAAGGGTTCCCATGAACTCTTCCCACTCTATAGCTTCAATATTCCCTCTTGGATTTTTGTTTTTAACTAGTGTCCACCACTGATCAGATTCTCCCTCTAAGTGGTACACAACCATGGTGAATTTCTATTTTTATGAACAATGGAGTTCAAAAAATATCTTTTCTTTGAGCTCATCCACTATTGAGAAATCAATGGATCAGTAGATCCACTGAAGGAATGTGGTCATTGACTCATAAAATACTAAAAAAATTTGTTCCCTTTAAATTGAATCTGGTCTCCCATGATTTATTCAAGTTATTTTCCATAATTGGATTCCGTTGATTCATCACTCTCATGAATTTTTCCATTTGGATTCCATCGGAAGGCTATCAACATCTAGTCCATTGTGGTCACCATTTATGCAGTTTCTCATATTTATAACCACTTTCTAATATAAAAAATCTTTAGTGAGAAAATTATTTCATTTAATATTATTATAACTCTAAAGTAATTTTTATATCATGAAACATCATGGTCAAGTATGTTTCCCATTAACAACAATTACCTTTTTCTCTAAATCCTTCATAATGGTTCATAAAATTATTGTGATTAAAAAATCATATCCCTTGGGAGTGTCAAACTAGGAGTACAATATGGACTGTTTTTATGAACCATTTCCCAATCAATTCTATCTTAAAGTGGTGTTTTCATGTTTTACCCCTATATATAGCTGTTCCAGAGCTACATCCACTTGTTCATATCCAAACAGGGATTTATTTTCTTGGAAACCACATACTTAATATTTCAACAAGATACCAATATATTTCATATATTTTAAATTGTACTTAAGATTATTCCTAATGTTTTCAAGTCCTAATTTTCAAAAATAACTAAATCATCCTTTAATACCAACTATGGAATCCCACCTTTATATTGCATAACTTTACATATCATTTTACAAAAAGGATCTTTTAAGGTATATTGTCTTAGAAAAAAGGTACATAATACATGAAAACATGAAATCATTATTATAATCCACTTGAAATGATTCTTCAAGGTTCACCATAATTAAATTTATTTCATCTCATAACCCAGGGACATACCTCAAAGGAAAGGGTGCACATAAGGATGAGTAAGGGATATTAAGGGAAAAAATTTACGTGTGATTCATGAGAATTATCTATAAGAAATTAAGGAAAATCATAAATGCATAAGAAATGGTAAAAAAAGAATATCATAATGAAAATAACATGATTCATAACATAGTAAATTCATAGTAAAATGAATTATAAAATTCATAGTAAAATGCATAGTAAAATTCATAGTAAGATTTTTGACACTTGAAAAAAATAATATTATTTTATCATTTAATTTTAGATAAGATTGTTTTAGTCATACTATTCATCAAAATAAACATTATTAATAATATATTAGTTCATTATATTAATTATAAATTTTCATAAGTATAATTTATGTCCATAAAATAAATCTATCAAATTCATCATATTATTAATAAAAACTAAACTCAAAACAGAATTGATGGAACAAAAATTTTATTTATAAAAAGGGATTATACAATAAGTAACATAGGCCTGGAAATATAACCTCTTATAACACCCATATATGAACTAATGGCGAGGTGTGTGATAGTGATATATTCTTGGGGTGGATTGGATAACATCACCTGAGTGGTAATCTTCACCAACTTGAAATTATTCCATAGGTGATTTTATTCAAGCATAGCATGTTGAAGCTCGACTTGGGCTTGGTCAAGAGCAGAGCCTGAAGATGACACCTCCCTCCTATATTATCGAAAAATAGATTCTTTAGGCATGAATCTATTGGATGAGGCCATCAAATATCCTTTATGCATTAATTAATCATTATAATTTCTATTGGAAACATTAAAACTATTATTTATAGTATTGTTTCCAACAATCATATTTACCAACAGTCATATAACAGTTTAAACCCAATCGTCCCATTTCAAATATTCTCACTTCAATATTAAATTGATATAGTTTTTTTTGTAAAATATAATATAACACACATTTTGAGGAAACAATTATCACTTAAAATGTTTGGGTCGTTACAACTATAGAGGTACCATAGTTATTATTTTCTTTTCTCTCAAGACACTTTTCTAGAAAAATTAATTACTAAATATTTTGGCACCCAAATGAACTTGGGTATGATTATTTTATCCAATATTTTTTTGAATAAATATTTATTTATTATGATGTCTTATTTTGGATTTATTAGAAGAGGGTTGAATTTAATTTAGTCTCTCGTATCATGAATTTTGGAAAAGAAATTCATAAAGTAAATGTCCAATTCTTTTTAAATAATGAAAAAATTTATCTTGAGAGAATCTACTTACAAAAGTGGTTTTTATTTAATTTTTATAGATTCTTTAATGATTAGGTAATATAAATATTACTCCTTATAATCCATAATTTTTATAGGCAAAAATTTTATTTAAATTTTATTCACCTTGAGTGAATTTGAAAATATAACCTTTGGTGTAATTAATAGTAGATTTGATCTTATTAAAATCTAGTTTATTTTTTATAGATGGATCTTATTTTCATTTTGATGTGAATATTTTTCTTCAATAAGTTGATTATATTTATTTTCAATACATTTATATAATGAATTATGTTGAAAAAATATATTTTCAAGTTAATCATGAGAATATTTTAGATAATTATAATTAAGCTGAAAAGTGGAGTAAGAGTAAGGAAAAGAATAATAATAATTTTAATAAGAATAAGAAGAGGAGAAATAAATAATAAGAGGGTTACTAACCTAAATATGTTCAACAATATGTTTCATAAGGCACTTTGGAAATGGGTCTCTTAAAGTGGATGATGAAGTTTAATCCATGGATTAATTTATTGGAGTCTATATTATGAATAATTTTTACCTTATTTGTCGTAATTAATTTATTATTTAATGATATGATTATCTAACTAGATAATACCTTTAATTTTTTCATTCATAGAATATCTCTTTTGGTTTTTTTATTTAGATTTTACTTTTTTGATTAGTTCTTTTTTGTGAGGAAATGGTTCATGTTCTTAGAACAATGAGAATAGTTTATAATTTCACCTTCATATGCTTCTTCATTGATAGTTTTAAAGGTGATTATTATCATGACTTCCTTCACTTCATATCCCCCACTTTTTTAACTTATTGCTTTATAATTATTTCTTATGTCATTCAAGAGTGGATGAGTTCCTCATTCTCTATTTTTTTTTTATATTTGGATTCTTTGATTTCCATAACTTTTGTAGACCTAGATCTAGGTAATATTGATAATATTTTCTTTAAGAGAGTTTATATAGATAATTCATCTTGTAGGAACTTTTTTCAAATGAAAATTTCAGCAAATATCATAAATATTCATGTAATTGATTCACTTGAATTCATTGTGAAAAATTTAAAATATTGATGATACATATCCATTCTAGCCTCGTTTACATTATTGGTTCCATTTTGCGTCACTTATTATAATTCACATATTTCATAATAGGTTTTTTCAGGAATAAACATAATTTAATTCATTTATATCAAGACCATAATTTAATTTATTCATTACATTATCATTAAGTTTGAAAATTTTAACATATTTGGGAGTTAATTTTTCTTCATATTATTTTATTAGAAAATAATCATGCATTAATTATATAAACATGATAACTAATACTACCATGTAAAGTTGTCTTTCAATTTTTTAAATATGAATAACCAGTGCCATCATGAACATAAGAATATGAATTGTAATTAAATTTATTAACAAAATAATGATTGTAAAATGATAAAGATTTTAAAAAAACTTTGAAAATACGAATAATTTGAAAAATAAATAAATAAAATAACAGAAAATGCTTCTTTTATACCAATTTTTAGTCAAATATATATGGAAAAATGTGGGGGTGTTTTTTCCAGTAAAAATATTATTGCACAAATGAAGAATAAATCAAGGAATAGTTTAAGTGATAAATAATAAATTAAATAGTTATTATAAAGATAATACCAATGTAATTTATGTATGTAAATGATAAAATTTAATTTTTTTCAAGTATGAAATTTTTTGTCAAATGATGTAATGTGATAAAATATAAATATAGAAAACATAATTTATAAGGATTTTTAAAAAATATCTATGAAAGCCCCTATTTCTCCACCCTAAACTCTAGAGAACTAAATTTTAAATCCCTTGATCTTGGTGGTGATCAAGATAAACATCCTACCCAGGTGGTTTGTGAGAACCATCTTGAGCTTCACCCGTAGTCAAGGAACATGATGGTCCAAAGTGATGATATGAGAGAGGTTTTATTGTTGACAACACATTACAAAGACACCGAATGTATCTTGAAAAGATGTTTAGAATTTTTTTGAGAGATTAGAGAGAAATTATGATATCCATGAGAGACTTTGTACTTGATGTTATATCTTTGAAATATTTTTATAATTATAAAAATTCAATATTGATTCATTTCTTGAGAGAATTGATGGGTGCAAGGATATCTAGATAAGGTTCCTTGAAGCTAGGGAAATAATTTTATATGATCCTAGAGGTGGGGGAACATTCTATATTATTTTGGGGGTCAAGAAACCATAAAATACCATCATTATATTCAATTTTACCCTAATAAATATTGTCTTGAACTGGCCTCTTTGATGCCACCAGTTAAATGGTAGAAACCATCTGGTAGTTAGTGGCCTACCTAAAACCTAGGGATATTGGATGACCTATACTGGATACCCAGTACACCTACACTATCTAGATGGTGGAATTATGAAAAAATTATGTGTTATTTACTTCACCATCAGCTAGCCGGTTCCCTACATGGGTGAGATGATGTAGTCTAGAAAACTTCTAATTCAACTAGAGTCACTTAGAATTCCTTAAAATTCTTTATTTAGATAATATAACCAATTTTAATGAACTCAAAAGATAAATATATATGTAAATAGGACTTCATCAAGGAATTAATGTATCTTTAGGATTGCATGAAATTCTAAAACATTGTATTCCAAATAAAAACTGAAACATAGTTAAAGTGAGAATTTTAGATTTTTAAGATATCCTTTTTGGTCATGAAAAGACCATGAGAGAGAGTGAGAGAGGGGAAATAATATTAATGGTTGATAGGATAAATTTTTTTATGATTTTATGGTATAGATAACCCTTCTAGGATGGTATAAAAATTGATGTTTAGGTAATACAAAATATTTTATATTGTTTATGGATTAGGATAGGATAACATTAGTGAAAAACCTGGATATTAGACTAAGGGTTGAATGTAAGTATAATATTACATCCTAAATTTTCTATAGTGTTTCAATTATATTGTTTCCTTAGAAATGATATTCTTATATGGATATTGGGAAGTAGATTCAATTATAAAACATATTCACTAAGTGGTAATCACCTTGAAAAAGGATGGTTGAGTATCTAGTAAATATTCACTCTAGTGCATGATGAGTGGGACTCAGACTACACAGTTGGATGAAAACTCACTTGAGATAATATTTGGTAGAAAAAATTATATTTATTAAACATTATATAATATTTTAATATGGTAAGGTTAGATAACCTAATATGAAATTGACCATGGATATCATAGATCAAAACAAAGAAATTCATATGACAAGACACAAAAGTGTTGATATGTTATTTCTTGGATGATGGTTAACTTGGATTTCTAGAGCATATATTTCAATTATTTTTTGGTTTATAATATTTTAAGAACACTCATGATAATCTGAGATGTCTATTTACCAGGTTATATTAATATGTATGAGTGAACCAATCTCAAAGTATCCTATGTTGAACAAATAATGATATAGTTTAAAATGTGCGTTATTTAAAATGAAGTAAAATCTAATGTGATGGTATTAATGAGAAGTACATTTTGAGGTTGAATTTATTATGTAATTATATCACAATAATTCTCTTATGCTGTCAATTATTCATAAATCATGTTAACTCATTTTGGTTTTATTAATCTATCAATCCTAAAGGAATCAATTTAATTTGGGTTTCCATATATAACTTAGAGATTTTCTTAATAACAAACCTAACTTGATAAGATTTTTAGGGAGAAATAATATGATTATTCCAAACTAATTTTCTATAATTATGATTAACAACATAAACTTATTTGAGCATCCAAATACACCAAAGAAGAGAAATATTAAATTTCCTGAAAGTTCAAGAGATAAAGATGATGACTGAAAGAAGATTAAATTCCATACATGTCAAAAATGTTGTGAGACACAACATAGGGTATATCTCAAAAAAATATGAAGATACTTCATGTGTGTAAAAGGGGGTATATATCAACAATTTTAAAAGTAAATTTTAATAAATCATTTTACACAATAAGGTGAAAATATTTTTTTTCATTGACATTCCTTATATATTAATTTGGACACCTCATTTGAAAATATATCTTATGTTATATCTCTCTTTAAGATACCAATGACTAATTTTTTAGTAAGTGATCATTATAATTGTGAGGGTTAATTTTATTTAAGGGGTGGGGGGGGGGAATGTAAAACCTCAAGATTTTAAATTATACATTCCTTTAAGATATAATATATTTTATTGTATGTAGTACATAAAATAACAAACTATAATGAACTACGATACAATACATAACCGTTAAAATATAGTCATAGAATTGCTAACTAATAATAGGGGTAACCAAATTATAAAATATATGTTTAAATAAACATTAATTTCATTATTAATACTAGGCTCTGATAAAATTCAATTAGTTTTGCTAAAAAATTAATAATACTAATTTATGATTTATAATGAAACATTTCTAAAAATGGTTTTTAAACACAACATTTTATGATAGTAAATAGACCATGGATAAAAGATTATTTTGATATAAATAATATACTAATATAAATCTAATTAGTAATGGAAAATAAATGATAAGGAGGACAATGAAAATTTTAAAAGTTATTTTCCTATAAAAACTATTTTCATTAAATATATATGTTCTTATTTTACAATTTTAGAATTTTAATTTGACCAAATTTACTATATTTATTGGTTTAAAATAATAATATTTTCTTATGATTATAATAAACCCATCCACAAAAGCCTAGAATTAGTAGTTATTTTATAAAATTAGCATAATATATAAAGTTTCACATAACCACGGATAGACTAGTCTGGTAGTCTTAAAGAAAATAATACATATATAGATCCCTTATTATGTTAGTATTGGAATATATGACATAAAAAAGGAATGGATGTTGTGTCCTTAAACTCATACAAATATTTTATCTTCATATCCCATGGAAAGATAACAAAATAATGGTGTGATTAAACGCCCGATAATGGTTACATAAAATGGAAACTATTTTGAGTAAACAAGGCAGAATCAATATGACAAGGTAATTAATAAAAAAATCATTCTATTTAATCATTATATTTAGAATTTAAAGAATCTATAGATAATATAAATGTGAAAATATCATGGAAAATAATAATAACTAAATTCTCAATCAATAAAATGATTAATATTATGTGTTATGATCTCATGAATCATTATACCTCTACTGTCAAGGTCATTTAAAAAAATGATTAAAACTATGGATAAAATTACATTTAATCTAGAAAATTGATTTTTCTTATGAGACATGTTGATGCATTAAGGGAATATATATAACTAGGACACACCTATCACTGTATTTAAAAACCATTTCTCACATATTAAATGATAACTTAAATTTATCAACAATATAACTTATAACAAATTATCTGTATTGAATAAATGATACATATTTATTAACTTTTCCCTAATCAATCAAATAATTTCCATAATAAAACACCTTATGTAAAATGGTATATGGTTTAGTCGATAATAATATCTACAATACAAGTAATATGGATTTTTTTTGAAATTCTATATCTAATTATCACAAGTAAGTGAATGTGTCTTAGGATGGTATCATTAAAACATGTCCCAAGTAGTAAATAAATTAAATAAATTTTTATTTTTATTAATTAATAGAAATTACATTAAAATATCATTAAAAAATTCTTGAGAAAAAAAACCTTTCTATTTTTAAAATCACTGAAAATAACTATGAAAATATTAATTCAAACATTTTCTTTGGAAATTACCATGTAAAAATTTAATGGAATATTAAATAAAAATATTACCCATAATGGTGTTAAATTTTTTTCATTCCTTATAAGTTAAAAAATATTCCTTCTATAATTTTATCAGAATAGTAAAAAAATGCCTGATTTAGAAAATTACAAAACGATTCTTTTCAAACAGTTGTGTAAAAAGTCATAAATGTGTAAAAATGTATTTTGATAAATAATTTTATAAGTATACTTTTTTTGGAAATATATTATAGAAAATATAGATATGGAAGAAAAATATATTGGATCAAAATAGAAATAAGATTTGTTTTCCTTTTAAACAATTTTTCCCTCATTAAAGTACTAAAGAGATGAAAAGATGGAATAAAATAAGTAAAATCATTAAGAGAGTAATTATTAAATGAAATTTAATCACCATGAATAAGAAGATATTCATGTTTATTAACTAAAATGGAAGTATGTATTCCAAATAAAAACATATTGGTCCTTAATACCATATATGTCTCAATAGAGTGGAAATTGAGATGAAATCCCTTACCTCACACTTTCCATTAGATAAAGGTTATTTAACCACCAATATATATTTTTTAAAACATTTTATTAATTTTTACTCGAACCATATTCATATTTATAAGATAATATATGATCCTATTATATCATTTTATCACCTTTTTATTAATAATATTTTATTATTTTTTATATTTTGGGAGTTAAGTGCTTCATTTTCATATACATTTTGTCATTTAAGTTCCAGTTCTGGTTAATAAGATATAGTTAAATAGTATCTATAATTATTTTAATGTTATAGATATAATACTTATTCATTAAATACATTTTTATATTCATTCTTTAAAAGTGGACCTAGAAAATGAGCCACATCACTTTTTAGAGATGGTAAACTATACATACACATGAGCAGTGATATCATTTCTAAATGATTGAAAGGGTAAGGAAGTATTTGATATATTAATTTTAAAGAATAAATATAATGTAACAATTATCATATATCTAAAATATTTCCATAATTATAATAATAAAAGCATGGTGGGTATGGAAAAAAATTACACCGCTAAGTGGACACAGTAAGTCATACGTACACATATACTGTGCTTTTATTTTTCAAAGGATGGATTGAATGTGGAATATATATATATATCTAATTACCATAATAATGTATTAGTATATAAATTATACTATACTAATTAATTTAGTAAGGAAAAAACTCATTAAGTGTACATAAGATAAGAAATAAGTGTTTAAGAGTTGGTAATGATGATTACATATTATTTGATGGACTTGCATTAGATCCCTTTTTAAGGGATCTAGGATTGGTGTTTTTGAAGGAATAAATTCATTAAAATGTAGATAAAGAATTTTAAAAGAGTATTTTTGGGGGTTTTCCAAGATAGATGGATCAAAGTGATATAAATAAGTAACGGAAAAGGATTCCATTTATAACAGAGGTGAGGGAAATCTTTAGAATTTATTAAAATATTAAATTAATATAAATAAATTTTGATATAAAAATGAAAAAATTATTTTATTTAGAATATATGATGAGTAGGGTTCAAAAAATTCATATAAAATAAAATTTAGACAAGTTTAGGTGATTATTTTACCTTTATATTTTTTTGACCACTCGATGACACTTTTTACAATTACCATACAATTAAAATTTTCTACTCTCTAATTATCAGTAATATTTCAATAAAATTAAAAAAACCCATAGAAGGACCATGGTAGATGTAATCAACCATATCTTATTCATTTGGTTGAACTGTATGTTTTAATTATTTTTAAATCATTTTAAAAAATAATATTATTATAAAATATCAATAATGTATATTTGTATAAATATGCGTTACATTGAATATAATAATATCATGACAACAAAAAAAATTTAAAAAATATATTTATTATTTTATCTATAAAATTTCATGGTAATCAATGAAATTATTTTAACACATTATTTATCTCAAATTATATTACTTCTAATATTCTAAAAACCATTTATTTGGTATTAACATTAATTGAATAATGATTGTGTGTGTGTTGTGTAAGATTTTAATGTAATTATTAATTAAAAAAAACTAAAAATTAATTACTATGATAAAGATAAATTATATATATATTTAAAAATACTATTTATAATCAAGCATATTTTCTAGATAAACCCATATTATAAATATTATAGTTATTAAAAATACGAGTGGATCATGATTGACTTTTCTTAAAATTAAATACTATAAAGGTCATAATCTCATCCAAGCAGATATAAAATAAAATATAACCAAATAATGTATGATTTAGGATAAAATTTACTCATAAAATTAGATTGATAAAAGTTTTAGAGTCGATTTATAGTCCTTGTCATTTTATTTTTAACTTTAATTACCAGATTTACCCTTTACCATGGTAATAGTAGTTAACAAAAAATAAAAGTGAAATATTTTTAAAATTTTTTCTTCAGTAATAAAAGCATGGAGTCCATTTTTTTATATTAAAAAAAACTTCAATAATTTAATTTAAAATAAACTAAAAAAATGAAATAAAAATTAGTTTTTGAGAAAAATGTATTTTTAAATGTAAAAATGTTATAATGCCAAATTCAACAATGAATTTGATTATAATAAAATTAATTAGTTTATTCATAATGTAACTTATTTTATTGTAAACAATTTTAATATAAAATATAACTTATCAATTTTTTTTTAAATAAAAATTTAGTTTTCAATAAGAAATTATATTTTTCACCATTAACTAGAAAATAAATCTTTTCAAAAACAATTTGAAAATTAAATATTAGCTAATTTTTCTTGGATTATTTTTAAAATTATGTTAATTTTATCAAATAAATTTAATAAATGTTTAAACAATTAATTGCATTTATTTTCTCAAGGAAAACAATAAAAGCTGTTTACGAAGAAAACATATTTTTGAAGAATAATCTTGTTTTACAAAAAATTGAGTGTTCATTAAATATATATTTTTTACAACCATATCATATATTTCATAATTCATTTATTCTTATTCATAGATAAAAATTCAATGGATTGGTTGTTATAATCATATTTCATGGTTTTCTTAAACTCGATGTTTTGTGTTCTCTACGCAATCGAGCATTTTCTTCTTTTAAGAAAACATAAGATATTGCATTCTACCCTCCTACCAATGTTTAGTCCTAGAAATTTTCATTAATATTTAATTTTAAATAGATTAAGGGTTTCATTCTTCATAGTATTATCTATTTCCCATGTTTCTTCCTCAATTATTATGATTTCTACAAATTACATTTACCAACTAACTTTCCTAGTTTTTCAATACTTGATCTCCAGTGTAAAGAATTTGGTTAGGCTCTTCACGGTATGATAGATATGGTTCCAATTTTATTTTTCCCTAGGTGATAACATGTGTTGGAACTAGCCTATACTTCCTTTACAATGATACATGGAACACATTGTATAATTTAGATAGACTTGGCAGAATTTACAAATTGTTATCCACTACCCCGGTTCTTTCCTAGATTTGAAAGGTTCCGATTTAGCTAGGGCACAGTTAACCTTTCTTACCAATCCTATAAACACCCTTCTATCGAGATACTTTAAGGAATAATTTATCTCTAACTTTAAATTCCAAATCATTCCCTCTTTTATAAGTATAAAAATTTTTCTTTCTTTGAGATATTTTAATATGAGTTTGAATAGTCTTTACCTTTTAGTTTGTCCTCTTAACATGTTCTGGAACTACATTCTTCCTTTTTCCAAATTCATCATAATAAGTTATTATATGACACCAATTTCCATATAATACTTTATACAGTTCCATTTAAATAATTTAATAGAAGATATTTTTATTGTTAAACTCTACCAAAGGTAAATACTGATCCCACATGTTGAGCATGGTGTTGTATTTGTTGCCAATAAGATATTAATAAGGAGTTAATTGTTAATCAGGTGTCAATATGTGTATGGAAAGGTAGTAATGAAGTGACGATTATGATTGAATAAGAGAAGTTGTTCAAAATCATATGTCACTTGTAGAATCAAAATGAAATGACATTGGATGTCATGCTTGGACATTCTCCATAAAAAAATCAGATGATTGTTTGTGCCGATCCTCAAAGAAGAATTCATGATTTTTAAAGAGAACACATCGCTCATTACAACATTGAAGACCATGAATTATTCTTTAATGCATGAGGAATGATAAAATTATCCATGCATCATCTATTATTGAATCAAAGGAGGAATATTGAAGATCTTGGATTTGATATTCCAAAAATAAAAGAATGATGATTTTTGAAGATGAATAAGAGAGGAGGAAGGTCTTAGTATAGAATCTACTATGTGCATTTCCCATGCATGGGATTAATATGAAGAAGGTGGACATTCATTATTCTTGTATTGGAAACTTGTTTTTTAACAGAGTAATATATGGGCTTACATTAAAAAATAAGGGGCTAACCATGCAGGCCAGATGAAGCCCTCACCTAAGGCATATATGGGACCCGAGGGTCTACCGCGCCCAAGGGGAAGGTCTCGAAGCCTGCCTGCGTGAGGCACAAGAGTTTGGGCTATGTATAAGCCCATATAAATATGCATGGTGATCAACCTGTGAAACCAGGTGTGCATAGTGGGTGCCAAGAGCGAACCTGAGGAGGCAAGTGTGGGTAGAGAAGCACGCCTGTAGAACACAAGTGCGGGGTGGCACTGAGAGAGGGGGGAGGATAATTCTGGCGATGTGCTTCCATGAGTTTATATTTAAACCACATGAAAGTTGTGGTGCATTTTGATGTGGGATTAGGATTAAAAATGCAGAAAAAATCTCTACTGTCCATCTGATCGTGCACGAGATCTCAACCACACATCATATCCATGCTACACCTTCTAATCAGGGTCATCCGTGATCGATCTGTGATGATCCAATGGCCATGGTGTCATATTCAACCTACAACCACATAGAGAGCCACCCGAAGCCATTTCTCGCCCTTTCCACTACCGATCCACCTTGATTGAGCTCCGAGACATTATTGAAAATGAAGTCTACAACATGATGATCATTTGAGCAACATGATATCATGCATCATTAAAAGTTTCATGCATTCAATGAATGAAGATGATAAAACATTGATGAAGAAACTGAAGGTGTGAGACCACGTCATGCCTCTCGAGTGATCAAGAAGAAGATATGCATGTGTTCCTCTTCGCATACACATGATTATTACACCAAGAAATCAAGAAGCTCACATTAAAGAGAAATTAACCCACAAATTCTGGAAATCATATCCCGTGGTTGAAATATTCAATGCTAAAGATCTCAAAAATTGAAATCCCTAATATTCATGCCATTTTTGTGGATTTTAATGAGAATTCTACGCCTATAAAAGGATTATCCCTGAGCCAAAAAATGTTGCTTCCATTCCCAAAGAAAGAATCTCTTATTTCTTCAAAGAAACAAACCTAAAGATAACCTCTCTAGTTCGTAAAAGGTAGAGTCCCATGCCTCCCTTGTATGAATGAGAACCACACACCACTTGTGGTTCATGAAGAGAAGAACCATGAACCACTTGGTTCGTGAAATAAGTGTCGCACATCTCTTGCACGAAAGAGGCCTCACCCTCTATGCATAGAATCTCTCGAACATGTGATAGGTTATTTAGAACCCTCATCGTGCTTCATAGACACCGTAAACACACAATGGGTGCTACGCACCCTTGTTGTGGTTTGTGAAGAACAAACCAAGATTTTTCTTGGTCATGTTAAGGAGTCCCATAAAAACCGTGGGTGTGAAGGAGAATAACTCATTCCCTCCTATTTTCAAGATGAAGAAACACCCTTTTTCTTATAGACTTTATATATAGAGTGTTTTCAGGGGTTTTTCTTTGAAGAATAAGTTGGTTGCATGAAGTCCAAATCCTTTGTGTGTTCTATTTGAAGAAAAAGGAACCCGAGTATCTTAGAGAAGAAAAATATCCTATGATTTGTGTTGTATTAACAAGAAGAATATGGGCATGCATGGTGCACATGAATTCATGCGCATGAGGTGAAACCACTTGCATTCAAAGGAAATAAAATAAAACATTGTGTGTACATGTGAAGAAGGGGGAAGCAATAAAAAGAAAACACACCCTTCAAACCCTAATTAAAAAGAAAATGTGTTTGTGTACTAAGACCCAAAATAAGTAAAGAAAGAGAAAATGAGAAAGAGAAGAGATTGTGTCTGTGCTCAATGTTTTTTACCCATAGAGGTTTTGACACAAGGAAGAAAAAAATGAAGAGTTCATTCATGCATGCACATGCACACATAAAGAAAGAATCAAAAGTTTGTGTGCATATTGAGAATAGAAGAGAAGACAATGAATTATAAATATAAGGAGACCCATTCATTCAATCATATTGGATCCCATGGAATCCATTCATTAAGTAAGTGAGTTTTGAGACTGGAGGCAGACATAATTAATAAATTTCTTCTATCTTAGTAATCAATAATCGATAGTCCAAGAATGAAGACTGAGATGATATTGTGAAGAATCACTCCTACATTCTTGAAGAGGTTGTGTGAACCACTTTTAAACATACCATTGAGGTCGGGTCTTCATCATAAGAATAAAAAATTTCCCGAGCATTATTGAACTGATGAATGATTATAAAGGTGATCAAATTTATTGATTAAGGCCAAAAAACCTTACCAAAAGCCATTGAAGATTGTTGAAGAGATACATAGGAAAGTGTAATTCAGCAAGCCTGTATGGAGAGATCAGAAGATCATCTATAGTGAATCGAGAAATAACTTAACAAAAGGAAGCTACTCCTGTGACTCAAGAGCTAGAAAGCCCCTTTTAGATTTAAGGAGGAGAAGAAGTCTCTAGTGGGACTTTGATGTATGCCAATGGAGTCTGGTAACACTGTAATATGCAGTATAAAGACCCTCCTGTGGGACTCAAGAGAGATACAATGGGACTTTGTATCGACCATTTTAATTGATAACAAGATTATCATGGAGAAAATGTGTTGGGGGGAACAACCAACACAACAAGGAGTAGGTCCTTGAACCGAACGTTGTAAATCCTCATCTTTATTGACTTTACATTTACTAAACCATTCGAGGTAAGGATAAGAGACGCAAGAAGTGTGGATCGAGGCTTTAACTATCCATAGAGGTTTAATTTAAAAGAATCAATTAGTATAAATATTAAAAGGGATCACTGATTCACCTCCTCCCCCTCTCAAAGATTCATACTGATCTGGTCACTTTAATTGGTATCAGAGGAAGGTTCCCTCTAAAAGATCCAAGGGAGTCTTTATAAAGTAAAAATTTGAGTAAATCATTGAAAAAATTCAAATGGAGATATCTTCCTAGACTCAAAATAATATAAAGAAGAAACATGAAAGTAATATGAAGAAGAAGCTTACTGATAATGGGGAGACACATTCTACTAAAGGTAATATGAAAGGTACAACATGTGATGATTCCATTTATTATTATGACTTTTCTGATGAAGCCTACTCAAGCTTTGATGATGATAGATCAATTAGTGATATTCATACTACACAAAAAGATCATCTGAATAATGTATATAGAGAATTGTCAAGACACATTGCTGCAAGCATTAGTACTATTCAGATGAAAAATTTCAACTGGAAGAAGATACTGATGCCATGGAAGAGGCATTGGATAAAAGAGTTGGTCTATCCAACAATCTCACACAACATGTGAAGACAAAAGAACAAACAAATTATATTTACAATGATAGATATGATGAAGTTACTGAAAAATTATAGGGAATTATTTGTGAGAAAGATTTCATTGAAATAGTATTTGTAGAATCTTTCCATGCATTTGAAAAGTTTCACAAAGTCTGTATGTTTGTCAAATATGCTCAACTAGAAGATTGAGATAACAAGGTAAAGGATCTTGAAATATCTTTGAAATAATTAAAAAATATGCATGAAGAATAAATAATAAATCTGAAGGAGAATTGGGAAAGAAAGATGAGATTAGTTGTGGATGAGAAGAACTCACTCAACATGAAGTGTTTAGAGTTGGAGGTAAAACTGAGGAATCAACAATCAATCCAAGCTCGAAATTCCCAATTATCTACAAGAACAGATGATTCTACCCAAGTTTTCATTGAGTAATATGATTCAAAAATAAACATAAGATCATCCTCTAATATAATGGAAACATCCTCCAAGTAGAAGGTATCCCCTAACCTAGTTATTTTTGTTTCTACTAATATTGTTACATTTTCAAGTACTGGTTCAAAGCTAAAAGCTGAGAAGATGTGCATTGATAAAAATTTTAATACATCCATCAAAATTTCAAGGATGGATACTGGGGTGATTAAGAAGAAAAACTCCAAAATGGATTCTCCAATAAAAGAATGACAATTCCAGAAACAACAAAGCACTGAATCTAGCTAGAAAAATAATACAAGAAAAATAAAGAGATTTATTGGATATTGTTGGTGTTGCTATAAGTTTGGGAATCAGGGAAATGATTTCTGGAATAACACGTCAACATATAAAAATTAAGAAAGGCCTATATTTATGGAAATTAGATGTGAAGAAATGAAGCACCCTATAATGAAAATATAGAAAACATAGATAAAGAAGAATCTGTCTAACAAGAACATATTAGAGTATCTCGAAGAATTCTGTGATAATTGCAATAGAATTGGTCACAGTTATGATGAGAACATATTTAGTCCTTCCATGCCTCAGGAATATGTTTATAATAAGCATATACCACAACAAAGGCCAGATAAATCAAAAGGGGTGGAAAATTCTTCCGTTGGGAATATACAATACAATGAAGTCAACAAAACAAGGAAAGAAATTATTTCCAATAAAAATTTCATGGTGGATTCAAAAAATTTCATCTCAAAAAATAAAATATTCTTCTATTATGGAAGGAATGACATACGATAGATCATTGAAAATAATCCATGGAAATAAATGGAAGAAAGTTGGAACTAAAAGGATAATCAATCCAAAATGAAATGGGATTGACTGAAGACATTCCAGAAGATAATATAAAGAAGTTTCCCAAGAAATGTAACTTTAAAGAATTGAAGAATCCATGTGGAAGCTCCAAATTAGAAAATTATATTAAATAGTGTTTAGTTATCTGGCTTAATCAATTGAAAATTTATAGAGAACTGAAAAGAGCTGAAGATGAAGTACTAGCTAAAGAACAAACAAAGGGGAAATAAGTCATTCCACATGAAGTAAAATTCGAATTTCAGGAGAGGTTGTCAGCACATGATAAACCAAGTGTCTCAAATCTACTGTGTGGAAGGTGAAAGAAAGCTGAACATCCTTAAAATAAATGCATAACTATTTAACTATACCAAATGGAGATGTTGAAAATTCAAAAAGATGCACCAATAGAAGATATTTCACTGCTAGAAGAAGGAAAGGAAAACAATCCACAGAATTTGAAGGTGAATGAAAGTAAAGGGTCTATGCTGACAATGAAAGATAAAAATTTCAAATGGAGACGAAACACCAATATGAATAGTACCAGACACTTTAGAGTTACAAGGAAATGAGTTCTTGGGTTGAGAGAAAATTATCATCCCCAGCACATCTATTAAGAATCTCATAAAGTGTTCCATATTATTACCTTATAATTTTTTTATATACATGTTCTTATATTTCAAGGAATTAAAGGTGAGGGTCATTCAAAAGATGAAAATTGGATGAACAAAGTGGATGACAACAAGCTGGACTCATAATTCATGATTTGATAATTACATAATGTGCACTACATTGAAAGATTATCAATATAAATATCTTGAAGATTATCGGATGATATTTTACACCAGGGTAAATCAAAGGAATTCCACCCCTTGAGGGGGAGAAAATATTAAGGAGATGATGTTAGGGATTATGTCATGAAAATTATTGAAATTCATATCATCTCAAGAAGCTGAAACTTGTAGTATTCCAATCACACATTCATCCCTTGTTCTTAATTGTTTTTATCATATCAAATAAGGAGGAGTGATTGATTGATGACAAAATGGGATGAAAGGGGGAGCCTTATAATTACACTTTAACTTTTTAATTTGTTTGGTGATTTATGTACATGATTTAGCATTTCATTGATAAATCTGATTATCTCCAATCTGTTGGTCAAGAATTGATACACCCTGAGCATGATTTCACATATATGGTTGTTTATGGATAGAAATGGATACCTTGGTCATATCTCTATTGTTTTCTACACCAGTTTAACCCAAAGTATACTTATATTTTATCTACTAAAGGCCCTTTTCTAAGATAACCATGTGACATTTTCCCTCTCTTAGAAATATTCAAGAAGATATTTTCCAAAGGAAGGAGACCATGTTTGAACAGACCCCACTAAACTGTTGCATTTGGTTTCCAATAAGGGGTAGAAAATATTGACACACATATTGAACCATTCAAAGAATTCTTAAGTAATATTGACAAAAAATACAAAGGGGGATATTGTTGAGCATGGTATTACATTTTTTGTCAATAAGATGTCAATAAGAAGTTAATTGTTAATCAGGTGTCAATATGTATATGGAAAGGTAGTGATGGAGTGATGATGATGACTGAATAAGAGAAGTTATTCCAAAGCCTATGTCACATGGAAAATCAATATGAAATGACATTGAATTTCATGCTTTGACACTATCCATAACAAAATCAGAAGATTGTTTGTCATGTTCCTCAAAGAAGAATACAAGTGTTTTATGGAGAAAAAATCAGTCATTACAACATTTAAGACCATGAATTATGCTTTAATTCATGAGTAATGATTAAATGTTCCATGAATCATATATTATTGAATCAAAGGTGGTATATTGAAGATCTTGGATTTGGTATTCTAAAAAGAAAAAAAGGATAATGTTTGAAGATGAAGAAGAGAGGAGGAAGGGCTTACTATGGAATATACTAAGTGCATTTCCCATGCATGGGCTTAGTAGGAAGAAGGTGGACATGAATTATTCTTGTATTGGACACTTGGTTTTTAACCAAGTAATATTTGGGATTACATTAAAAAAAAAGGGTCCAACAATGCATGTCAATTGAAGACCTCACCCAAGAAATATGCAGGACCCAAGGTTTTGCAGCGCCCAAGGGGAAGCCCTCGAATCCTGATCATAAGAGGAACAGGAGCACGGGCCATGTATAAGCCCGTAGGGGTATGCAAAATGATAAACCTGTTCGGCCGGGTGTGCATAGTGGAAACTAGGAGCGCACTCAATGAGGCAATAGTGGGTGCAGCAGCGCACCTATAGAGCACTTGTACGGGGAAGAACTGGGAGAAGGGGGAGGATAACTATTGTGATGTGCTGCAATGAGTTGATATTTAAACCGCACAATAGAAAGGATGTGTTTTGATATGGGATAAGATTTAAAAATGATGATGCAATCTCCACCATCCATCTGATCACATGTGATATCTCAACCACACATCGCATTCGTGCTACGCCTTCTAATCAGGGCCATCTGTGATAGATACAAGCTGATCCAATGGGTGTGGTGTTGTCTTCAACCTTTGACCACATGGAGAGACATCTGACACCGCTACTCGTAGTCTCCACTACCAATCCACCTTCATCGAGATCCCTACCACTATTTATGATTGAAGTCTAATACATGATGATCATATGAGAAGAACGATATCATGCATGCATTAAAGGTTACATGCACACAACGAATGAAGAAGATCACACATGGATAAAGAAATAGAAGGTGTGAGGCCATGTCATTCCACTCAAGAGATCATGAAGAAGCTATGTATGCATTCATCTTCACATGCTCTTGAGGATTACACTGAGAAATCAGGAAGCCCACATTGAATATAAACAAACTGAGAAACTCAGGAAATCATACCCCACAATTGAAATATTCAAAGAAAAATATCTTTGGTATTCAAATCCCCAATCACTATGCCATATATGCAGATTTAAACACAAATCCTATGCCTATAAAAGAAGCATCCCTGAGCTAAAAAATGTTGCTTCCATTCTCAAAGAAATAATCTCTTGTTTCTCTAAAGAAACAGAGCTAACAAAAACCTCTCTAGTTTGTGAAAGTCAGAGTACCAAGCCTCCCTTGCTCGAAGGAGAACTGCACACCACTTCTAGATTACTAAGAGAAGAACCGTGAACCCCTTGGTTCATAAATGATGTTTCGGGCTTCCGTTTCATGAAAGAGGCTATACCCTCTGTGCTTAGAATCTCTTGAACACGCGATAGGTTCTTTGGAACCCTTGTCGTTCTTTTTAGACACCACAAACACACAACTAGTTCTAAAAAACCTTGTTGTGATTTGTGGAGAATAAAACAAGAGTTTTCCTAGTTTTATGAAGGATACCCACGCAAACTGTGGGAGTGAAAGAGAAGAACTTGTACCCTCCTGTTTGCAGGAAGACGAAACACCCTCTTTCTTTCACCTTTAATATATATACTGTTTGGAGGGGTTTTTATTCGAAGAAGAAGTTTTTTTCATGAAGGATGAAGCTTGTTTGTGTTCTATTAGAAGAACAAGGAACCCTATTCTCTTAGAGAAGACAAATAACTCAATAATTCAGGTGTATGGACAGGAAGAAGAAGGGAATGCATGGTGCACATGAATGCATGCGTATGAGGTGAAAACAATTTCATGCAAAGAAAACAAAAGAACAAAGTGTGTATGAACATGTGAAGAAGGAGGAAGAAATAAGAAGATAACAAACCATTTGAACCCTAATTAAAAAAGAACAAGTGTGTGTGTAATAATACCCAAATGAATAAGAGAAAGATAAAAGGAGAAATAGAAGATATTGTGTGTGTGCTGAAAGTGTTTTACCCATAGATGTTTTCACTCAAGGAAGAACAAAAGGAAGAGTGCATGCATGAATGTACATGAACATGTAAATAAATAATCAAAAGTGTGTGTGCATATCAAAAAAAGAATATAAGACAATGCATGTTCAAAATAAAAAGACCCATGCATGTAATCATGTTGGATCCCATTAAATACATGCATGAATTAAGTGAGTTTTGAGACTGAAGCCAGACATAATTAAAGAAGTTATTATATATGAGTTTTCAATAATTGAGAGTTCGAGAAGGGAGAATGAGATGATATTGGGAAGAATGAATCTTGAATTCTTGAAGAGGTTGTGGGCACCACTTGCACACATAATATTGAGGCCAGGTCTTTATTAGAAGAAGAAAGAATTTCTTGAGCATTGTTGAACTGAGGACTGATCATAAAGGGGATTAGATTTATTGAGCAAGGCTAATAGACCTTTCCAAAATCTGTTGAAGATTATTGAAGAGATAAATATGAAAGTTTGATTAAACAAGCCTGTGTGGATAGAGCAAAATATCATCTACAGTGAATTAATAAATAACTTAAAAAATGGAAGATGCTCGTGTGACTCGAGAGCTAAAAGACCCTTGTGAGATTCAAGGAGGAGAAGAAGTCTTCAGTGGGACTCTGAAGCAGGTCAGTGGGCTCTAGTAACACTGTGGAATACACTATAAAGACCCTCTTATGGGATTCAGAAGAGATAAAGTGAGACTATGTATTGACCATTGTAATTGATAACAAGATTATAGTAGAGAATTTGTGTTAGGGGGAATAAGCAACACATCAAGGAGTAAGTCTTCAACTAAACCGTGTAAATCCTAGGTTTAATGCCTTTACATTTATTGCACCATTTGAGGTAAGTTTGAGATACACAAGAAGAGTGAATCGAGGCTTTAACTAGCCATAGAGGATTATTTGAAAAAAAAAATTAGTAAAAAGATTTAAAGGGATCGCTGATTCACCCCTCCTTCTCTTAGGGATTCACACTAATTTGGGAACTTCACCGCTTACCATAAATGTCATGTGAGAAAAATCTCAACATATCTTTCAATTATTTAATATCCCTTTCAGATTGTCCAATAGTTAGAGGGTGATAATCATAAATAAAATGAAACAGAGTATCTCAATCTTTTTGAATAATTTTCCATAATTTCAATGTAAATCGTGGATCACGATCAGATATAGTTGAAATAGGAATGACATGATGTCCTATAATTTCATTAATTTAGTTCCATAAATGGTTCTCAATAGTTAAATATTCTATTATAGGAAGAAAAAGTACCTATTTTGTAATGAGATCAACAATAAAAAATATTGCATCATTTATTCTGGGTGTCTTTGGTAATCTAGTAAAAAAATCGATGGTAATGTCATACCACATAGTCATAAGAATAGGTTGAGGTTACATGACTTATCTTGGATTATATCTCTTGTCCCTCACTTGTTTTTAAACAAAACATCTTAATAAATAATTAGTAATTTCTATTTTTTTGTTATCCCAAAGAAATGTTCTTTTAAATCCCTATAAATATTGGTGATCCTAGAGTGTATAATGAAATTATATCTATGAGAATCATTCAAAAATTATCTTTCTAGATCAGTTATAGATGAAACAAATAGTATCAATATAACTTTCAAAACACAATTTTTTTTATATGAATAATACCAATTTTCCATCATTTATGGATTTAATCTTCCTTTAAAAATTATCATCAGTATATTGAGATGTTTTATCATTTATGATAAATATGTCATGTAAATCATTTAAAAAATGAGTAATCCTTCCCCTTACTTTAAAATTACCATATCAATATTCACTAAATCCATGAATAAAGGATCTCTATTTATCTTTATTTTTCTCAGGACTCCATAATATTTTCTACTCAATGAATTTTCTACCTTATTTTTCTTCGTTGGGTGGTAGTGTATTGAGGAATTATAATCCTTGAGTATCTTTAGCCATAGTATTGGCATCATATTGATCTCTTTTTATGAAAAGTTATATTTCTAGGCTCTTATAATCAGTTTATATTTCACATACTTTACCCTAGAGATAATGTCTATTTTTCTTCAAAGAAAATATTATTTATTCCAACTCAAGATTATGTTTTGGATAGTTTTTTTCAGGAATCATTAACTTCCTTGACACATATGAAATAACTTTATCATTTTTTTATAAATAAATAACCAATCCCCTTATTCAATGGATCGTTCTATATCACAAATACAAAATTTCCTACCGGTAGAGTTATTTTTTATTGACTAATGTCTTATTCAACTATTCAAAATATTCTTCTAATTTCTTTTTCTATATTAACTTAAACCATTTATGTGTAATATTGGGTAATGGTTTAGCTAATTGTGCATAAAATTGATCAAATATCTGATAGTAACTTGGAAAACTAATGAAACTATGTACCTTAGTTATGTTCATTGGGGTGGGACATTCTTTGATATCTTCATCTTCAGAGGATCAATTGAGATTCCATCTATGGATATAATATGGATAAGAAAAGAAACTTTATATTACCATAATTCAGACTTTCTAAATTTTCCATATAATTCCTTTTCTATAAGGGTCTTAAGATCAATCCAAAAGTGATTTTCATGATGCTCATAGATTTTAGAGTACACTAAGATATCATCAATAAACACCAAAAAAAAATTAACAAGATATTTATTGAATAATAAATTCATTAGATCCAAAAAATAGAGGGAACCATATTCAATCCTAATGGAAATATTATAAACTCCTAATGTCCATACCTCATATTAAATTATTTATTCATAATATCTTTCTTCTTCACTCATAATTGATGATACCCAGAAAGAAGGTCACTATTTAAAAAATATCGAGCTCAGTGAGGATGATGAAATAAGTCATCAATGAGTGTAGATGATACTTGTTCTTTATTGTAACAGAATTAATGTTATTATAATAAACTAAGAGCCACATAGATCCATCTTACTTTTTTGATGAAAATAATATGGGCTCTCCAAGGTAAAACACAAGAGGGTGTATAAATCACTTATCACACTGCTATTGTAATTTTTTCTCACTTTTAACTAATTTTGTAGTGTCCGTTATATATAGTGTCTTTGATATAGGTCTCAAATTAGGAATTAAATCATTATAAAAGTGCATATCATGTTATGGTGGATCTATAGGATATTCATCAAGAAATAAATTAATGTATTCTTATAGAATTGGTAAATCATAAATTAGGAGATTACAATTTTCATTAATAGATTTTGTTTTCTATTCTTCCCCAAGAATCGCATTTAGATGAGATATTGGGGGTGTATCTAGGTACGAATCAGATGATTAAGTATCCCCTCTAAAGATAATGAAATATACATCTTTATCAAGAATCACCGATTCATTATATTTGTAATAAATTTTTGATTCATATTTTGAACCCCAATATATAAAAAGTATTATAACAGATTCAATGTTATGTATGATAATAAATTCATAAAATAGAGCATTTTTATGTTTCATAATGGTAATTTGTTGATCCATTCTTATTGTAGTGATATTTCCACTATGAGTTTTGACTAGAAACACTCAATTTAAGGTTATTCAGAAATATGTATTTTTCTTGGAAAAAGTAGAAGATATCAAAGAGTGAGAAGATCTAGAATCAAATAATTTTTTTTATAAATTTTAATATATGATTGAAGTACCTTTCATAGTATTGTTAGGGACTTCAAACTCAGCATTAGTGATCACATAAGCTTTAACTTCTTCACTCATATTCTTCTGTGGTATTTCACATGATACTTGGGGAATTATTATGAATAATTACACATTTATTTATAGATGAAGTTATCAATAAAAATGTTTTATTTCTTCCCCGTGCACTCATTATCTCAATGATCCTTATCTACCCAATTATTATAAACTCCCATTCCCTTCATATATTTACCAATATGATTCTTTCCCCATTTTTCATACGATGGAAATTTATTCATGTACTTATTATTATTTTATATTTTAACTTTTACTTGGTGTGAAAACAACATCTTATATTCATTATTTTCCTTCAAAAAATTGAATCGAGAAAATTAATTTTTTTATTGATGTAATATAACACTATTTCATCATATGATGAAATAGTTTGAGAATATAATGTCGCTCAAAGAATCATCTTAAGACCTTCAATTAAATGATAAATATTTATTTACTAATTATATATTTAATCTATATAATACCTAGAGAGTCTTTTAAAGATATCCAAAAACTCTGAAACACTATGTTTTTTTCTTTAATATAAGCAAGTTTCTCTTCATTTGTGTTCGTTTTCTATAAGGAATATATATTTTTTTAAATAGTATTTATTTTAAAGTTATCTATTAAATTTGTTATGTTTTATATCATTACCTATTATTATATACTAATTTCTACCATTTATTAGGATATCCCATGAGAAAACATACCACGAGGAAAACCTTTTCTCTTTTATAACGTACCAAATCATGAAATATCTTTTCAAGGGACTTGAACCATTTATCATCTACCACTATATTAGTTTGACCACTAAAATAAGGTGGTTTATACCATAATAAATGATCCAAAATTATTTTATAATGTCATAATGAATAATTTTCATCCATTCATGAAAGGCTATTCATCATAACTTAAGTAAGTTTCCATAGTACAACCATGATTTCCTCATTTCTAACACCAACTGTATTAGATTACTCAACCAGGAAATCACTATATTGACCATGGGTATTTATTATTTATTTTCCATTATGATCCATCGCTAAATAATGGTACACAGTGAGTTATTACATAATTATCATGAATACTGAACCAAAAAATGAATTTTCCTCTAATAGTAAAAATTTTATAATAATGTGGGGAATTATCATAATTCTCATGTTAGCTATGTTTATTTAAAATCTATTTCCCAAAGTTTCAACTAAAATTATTCTAATATCAACTGTAATAAACCAAACTACAAAATCTTGGAATTAATAGTTATTTTATTACATTATCATTATATAAGAGGAATAAAATCAGAAAGGTTCAATTAATTTATTCATCTTCTAGAACTAGATACATAAATGTAACCACTATTAAATTAGTAATATAATATAGAACATAAAAAAATAATATTAATTCTTGAACTCATTCACTAATTTCATCATCATATCCTGAAAAACAAAAACAAAAAAGGGAATGATTAAACACTCAGTAAGGGTTACATACAATGGAAACTATTATGAGTAAATAAGGAAAAATAAATATTTTAAGATAAATAAATTAAAATAAATTTTATTTAATCATTAACTTGAGAATAAAATGAATTCATAGATAATATCAATTTGAAAATCACAAGGATAATAATAATAACTAGATTCTCAATTAATGAAATGTTTAATATTAAACATCATGATATCAGGAATCATGATACCTATACTATAAAGTCCTTTCAAAATATATTTTCAAACTATGGTTAAGTATCCATTTAATTTTTCTAACTGATTTATCTTATGAGACCTGTTGATTCATATAAGGGATATCTATGACTAAGACCCATATATAACTACATGTCTAATACATTTATCATATATTTAATTATAGATTAAATTTATAAAAAACATCCCTTATAAAAAAGAATCCATACTGAATAATGGATACAAATTTATTAACATTTTTTCCACTCAATTAAATAATTTCTATAGTGAAACCCCAAATTTCAAATGGTATACACTTAAAGAAATAATCACATTCATAATAATAATAATATGTATAATTTATCAAAATTTAATATCACATGATCACAAGTAAGTGAATGTGTCATGGGATTGTATCATTATAACTTATCCCCAGTGGAGAATATATAAAATAAAGGGTTGTTGTCATTGATGAATATAAATTATATTAAAATATAATTCAAAAATTCTTGGGGAAATTAACATTACCATTTATGAAATAACTTAAAATAACCACGAAAATATAAAGTAAAAAATTTTGTTTGATAATAAAATTTTAAAATTATAAAGTAAGATTCAAATGAAAGATTATCTATAATAGTAGAAAAATATTATCCTGCCCTATAAGTTAAAAAATATTTCTTCAAAACTTTTTTCAAAAAGCTCACTAAATACCTAATTTGGAAAACACCACAAAAGATTACTTTCATAACGTTTTGTGAAAAGAAATTCACGGGTACAAATTTCTTCTGATAAAATTTTTTTAAGTATAATTTTTATTGGGAATTTATTTATAGAAAATATATATACGAAATAAAAATATATCCATTCAAAATAGGAATAATATTTATTTATTTTTTAAACATTTCCATTCATGATTTAATTTCTAAAGAGATGAAATATTGGAAGAAAAGAAGAAAAATGTTTAAGAGAGTAAACTTGAAATAAAATATAATCATCATGAATAAATATATAGTAATTTTTATTCCCTTAAATTTTATTCCTGTAAAGGGTATTATGTAAACCACATAATAATAAAAAATTCCATTATACCAAATATGCCTCAATGGAGTGGAAATTGAGATAAAATCACTCACCTCATGCTTCCCTTTGGTTGAATGTGATTTAACCTTATGTATAATGGGTTTAAACATGTTATTTCTTTAAAATCACCATATTAATATTTAAAATATAACATATTCACCTCTTATACCATTTTACCACATATTTGTTAATAATATTTCATTATTACCCTTATTTCGGGTGTTAACTGCTTTATTTTCTGATCCATGGTTTCTTAAGTAATTTTTAATTATTGTGCATCAGATATAGTAAAATAATACCCAGAATGATATAATTTTTATCGATATCATATTTATACGTTATATACATTTTTATAATCATTATTGAAACTTGGATATAAAAAACCAGTCGCATAACATTGTGGAGATAGTAAGCGGTACGTACACACAAGCGATGATACCATTTTTAAATTATTTAAAGTTTAATAAAGTAGATTATATATTAATTATAAATAATTAATATCATTTCATAAGTATCATATAGATCCATTATTTCTATAAACTATAGAATATGATTGTTTCATAATCATAATAAAATCTCTGAATATATATTCCACTATAATTATTAATTTAAGATGAAAATAATAAATTAAAATGATATAGGAGATGAAATAAAATTGATAGAGTTGGAAAATAATATTACCTCTTCTTTAGTGGACTTAATATAGATCACTTTTTAAGAGATAAAGGATTGGTATTTTTTAAGGAAAAAACTATAAAACTTTTTTATAGTTGTTTAGAAGAGATATTTGCATGGGTCTCATCAATAAATATGGCTCGAAGTGATGCAAATAAGTTAGGATGGATGTTCCATTTTATAATTGAGGTGACAAAATCTTTGGAATTTTATAAAATAATATTTTATTATAAATTCATTTTGATGTAAAAGTGGATCCAAACTGATTTATTTCAAATATAGGATTAGTTGGTTATAAAAACTCTTATAAAATAATATTTTTACAAGATTATGTGATGGTATTAACCTTATTGTTTTTAACCTCATATCAACCATTTTTACAATTACCATACTATTAAACTTTTCTAATCTCTAAGGGTCTGTAATGTTAAAATAAAATTAAAAATGACCTATAAATGTACCATGGTATATTAAATTTTCCATTTAAAATCCATTTGGACAAATTTAATATTTTTAGTATTTCTAAAACATTAACTAAAATATTATTTATTATATAATATCGATAATTTTAATTTATAGAATTATTCATTACATCGACATTAATAATATAAAAAAATAAATAGAATTAAATGAATTTCCTTATATCCCTTAAATGTCATGGTAATATATTAAATACTTGGATCACACTATTTATATCAAATTATATTACTTTTAATACCTTAAAAATAATTTATTTGATTTTTTCATTTATTGAATAATTACCATGTTAGAGTTGTGTATGCATTAATGTTAATTATTTTTCATTGATTTTTTTTTAAAATTACCATAAATAAGATAAATATTATATATTTTGAAATAATATTTATAGTATAACATAACCTCTAGATAAATAAATACTAGAAATATTGAATTTATTAAAAAAAGTGTTTGACATGTTTTTTTTGAAATTAAATACCATAACGTTCATAAACTCATCCAAATAGATATAAATGACATATAACTGAATATTGGATGGGTATGGATGAAATGGAATCATAAAATATGATTTATGAAAGTTTTAGTAATATTTTCTAGCCCTTATAATTTTATTTTATTCTATAATCACCTGATTTACCCATTTTCGTGGTAACAAAAATTACTAAATATACAATTCATATTGAAAAAATATGAGGTACCTATTTAATAAATTTTTAAATACTAAATAAAAAGATGGATATTTTTTGAAAATTCAAAATATAGAAGTGTATTAATTTCATTTAAAAATAAATTGGTAAAATGAAATGAAAACTGTTTTTTAGAAAAATAAAATTTTAAGTGTAAATAAATTTTTATACCAAATTCAACCATGAATTTGATTCTAATGAATATAATTGTATTATTCATAGTATAAATAATTTTAAATTGAATCAATTTTAAGATAACATGTAACTTTTCAAATGATTAAAATAAAAATACATTTTTTTTATAAAAAACAATATTTTTCACTATTCACTAGAAAATAAATCTTTTCTGAAAAATAAACAAAAATTAACCTTAAGCTAATTTTTAGATTTTTATTTCAAAAAGGAAGTTAATTTTATTAAATAATTTTTTGAAAAGTTTCATAAAATTAATTATATTTATTTTTTCAGGGAAATTACTAAAAATCATTTTTGAAGAAGACTTATTTTTGAAGAATAAAATGATTTTACTAAAAATTGAGTGTTTATTTCATAAGAATAAATTTTTATGACCATAAAATATATTCTAAAATATGGTTATTCCTATTAATACATACTAATTCAATTTCTAGGTTATAATTTTCATATTTCATGGTTTGTTTATACTCGGAGTTACATATTTTATACACCATCAGACATTGTTTTTTTTATTAAAATTCCCAAGATATAAAAAATGGTATTTTGGGTTTTTTCTAAAGTTATTTAATATTTTTTTAATAGTGAAGAATACTGTTTTTACTAAAGTCATACCATTTATGTATATATCAATAATTAATTATTACATAAATAATTATAAAACATTTTTCAAAATGAAAAATTTATTTAATGAGTGAAACCATACATTTAAAAATAATATTATGGATTTATAATACTTATTATTAACATTTTATAAACATAATTAATATTTCCCATTAAAATAAATTGTTTTAAGTCATTTATATTAATCAAATTTCCTTTTTAAAAAATCCAATATGGATTGATTTAAAAGGAATATAATAATTATTTGTTTTATAACAAATGAATTTAGATTATAAAAATTGAAACCATTGATAATTTACTCCTATAAATAATTTTCTAGTTAAAAATACACTTTTTCTAAAAATATTTTTATATATATGAAATGCGAGATGCTAAATTTTAAATTTTTTTCACATAGAAATTTTATTTGATAAAATAGATCTCATATTTATAATTATAAGTTAAAAATTATGCAATAAGTACCATATTATTTTTGGTCATTAAAAGTAAAATACATTGGTAAAAACTAATTATCACAGCAAAAACCAAAGATGTAAAAGTAAAAAATATAATAGTAAAATCATCACGACAATTTTAAAACATGTGTTAAAATACATTTTAGAGTATTTTTCAACCTTATATCATCCCTAAATTCATTATTAACTAATTTTGGACCCTCAAACTCTAGAATAGTGTCATTCCATTATTAAAATGTAATGAGTACATTCAAAATTACTCACCTTTTTAATTATGAAAAGCATCCACTTATACTACCTCATGATACACCAATATCTTCGAATTTGATACCAAATATTTGAAAATTTTCTCCACATAAAAGTGTTTATCAAATTAATATTCCATTATTTTTAATTAGATAGACCAAGGCTTCCATTTCAAAGGGGATTTCGCAGATAAAACTTATGTTTTCAACAGTAGTATTTCTTATTACATAAAGATTTATTCTTAATATTTCTATTAAAAAAATCATGTATACAACCTAATATAACAACCAAAGTAATATTAATAAAATTTAATTTTATTATATTAATAGATAAAAAAATTATTCAATTGTTTTCAATCACTAAGAAAAACCAAACAACATTGATCGCGCATATGTGTAGACAACCTCCTATAATAAAAGATGTGGTTCATTTTTTATGACCTCCATTAATGGTTGGTGACAAGGTTATATTTGATGAATTAATATTTTTACTATGTTAAACTTATAATTCAGAAATTATAAATCTTAATATGAATTCATAATGTCTTATTTTTATGAAATGGAATCAATAATTGTGTGTATGTAAAGGCTTCCATTGCCATGAACGGAAATTTTAATTTTTCATAACAACCATTAATCAATGGTTATAAAAAATAATTTAATATAAGAAAATTATATTTATTACATGTTTAAGATATTGAGAAATTTATATTAACATTATATAAAAATATGTGCTTTTTCAATAAATCATTATTACATGCTCTAATTTGTGTAAGTTTTACCACCTATGTGAAAGATTATATAATATTTATATCATTAAGGATTATGGAATTTTTTATAATGTTAATATCATTTAATAATAATTTATTTAAAATTATTTTAATGTATTTTAATAGTGTAATTTATATTGAACATATTTACTAATATATCTCCTTCCGATTATTAAACACATCGAAAGAAGTTATTCACAATTTCCATTTTCATAAACCATAGATTTACCCTTCACTAAATGAAAATGGTATATTATGAATCATTGAAAAAATATTGTTATAATATCTTAGATAATCTATTAGTGATTATTTTTTTAATAAAAAAAATCTATAACCCCATTACAAAACTTATATGAAACAAGAAATCGAAGTTTCTGGCACTCGATAATGAAAATAAACCATAATCGACTAATTTATTTATAATAAATAGTTATATATAAAGTATATATATATATATTTATATTAATAAGAATCTATAATAGGTGATTAATATATTTATGTTTATTATACTAGTGGTTAGAGTTCATTTGAGTTAGCAAGAATTATGGTAAGGGGTTCTTTGTCTCAAATTTGACTTCTTGGGTTATATTTTATACTGTGCACCATGATATATTTGATATGACTTGATTAATATATAATGAATTTATTTTACAAAATTTACATAATTAATGGGGTTTTAAGATACATATATCATTCTTAGTTTAAAGGGATTTAGATTTAAATGATGTCAAGGTTGTAAGGGTTCTTTGTCTCATTTTTTTATTAACTTGAGAAATAGACCATACCATGTAGCATGTTTCCTTTTTTATAGTATATTGAATTAATATTTGATTTATTATATCAAGATTATTTTTCTATTTATAATATTTAATGTTTCACTTAATTTTTCCTAATTTCTCTGTTTTTGATTAAGATGTTACCTAAACAACCATAGTTTCTTCTACAATATCAATTCAAAATTTTGTTATTTATTTTTAAATAGAATCCATTATGTGAATTATAATGATATTTATTTCGAAAAAAATATCATTTTCATCCCATAGTTTTATTTTTTGGTGGTTTATATGTATTTTATCCATATCATTCTCTCCGTTGACTCATTATTTACCTTTTGTAAGTAAACTGAACCTGTCTTTTATTTTCAGTTGGGAATCCTCTTATTCAATGAATATATTCATTTTACGATTTTTTAAATGTCCTTATCTATTCCTAAATTATTAATTAAGGTCACTTCATACTAATTTGGACTATTTTATAAATATATAAATCAAATACATATGAAATAAAATATCTATTATTGCATTTTCTTTCCAAAGAGTACTCTTTTATAGGAATTTTTTTTATTATAATGCCTTATATTACACCATTCAATTTTTTTCTTATCATTTTTTTCTCATAAATATCAATTTTTTTAATTTCTTATGTGAAATTTAGATATTTTTTTAACTATCAATTTTCATTCTCTTGATTTTTTTTATTATTTATTTACTTCGGAATGTGTTGAAAACTTATATATTTTTATTCTAATATGTATAATTATAGATTACTAAGGTATGTTGATTATATATTGTTTAAATATCCACATTCCATCACTAGAATTCTTATGTTTATGTTATCCTAATTAATTAATGGTAAAGGATTGATGTTCTATATGTTTGTATCCAAATATTAATACTTATTGATTCCTAAGGAAACATTATTATGAATTTTATTTATATTCATTTATTTATTATAGTTAATTCATGGATTTAAATAATTTAAAGGTGGGGATTAATGTTATAAATATTCTTGATGTATCAGTTGGACTCATTAGGCAAAATGTTTGGGTATTTAATGTATTCCTACCCAATGCAAGTATGATATATTGGTTGTAATCTTAATGAATATAATTATGTATTAGCTATAGCCTTAATGATAAGAACAATGTCTTATATTAGGTCTTGATGGTAAAACGTGATTGAAATTATAAATTCCATCACCATGAACTCATATAATGTTATCCATGTTATTTTTTATATTGTTATTCCATTCTTGAATTTATTTTATGCTCATGTGTTCAATTGTATGGTGTTATTTGACTCATATTTATTATTTCTATATTATTCCTTCCATGAAAAATTATAATATATATATTCCCTTATATATAATTTCATATCGCCCTTGTTATGTTTATATTTATCTTGGTTATGAAGAAATATATTGCAAAATATATGTATAGAATAATATAATGTGTAGAGAATTTATGGGAGATACTGAAGAATTATTATGAATTAATTAGTATATTCTTTTTTGTGAAAAATATACATTATATTATCAAAAATTGGGATTTTATAGTTAATATTTTGACCTAATTATATAAATCTCCAAAACTAAAATTTCATGGAAATATATGTAATAAAATGTTTTTATAAGTCATGTAATTATGGTATGGAAATTCCTGAGATTTTTGGGGGGCATGGGGGTGAATTAGTGGTACATTGTTAGAATTTACATTAGACTAAAGATAAACTCTATGAATTATTAGATCATCTGTCCTCTTAAATTTATATATTACCCCAATCATTAAATAACAATAATATTAAGAAACATAAAACTAATATGAATTTTTATAGGTTTTCCCCCAATGTATGTATCAACTCCTTACTATTTTCAGTATCACCTAAGACATAGATTTAAACTATAATCATAAGAATTTTCTATTGGGTAAAAATTACCATGAATAATGAGATAGGAATCACCCATTACACAAATTTTTTATAAGAAGGAAGAAATCTTAACCAAAAAGTTTTATGTCGTTCCTTGATTTATTATATTAGTTCCCACCGGTTTATAATGTCACCATAATAAACAATTAAAAAAATCACTTTAAATATAGGTATACTTCTTATATATAACATGATATTCCCACAAACCTTTATATTAATTTAAATCAATACCTTTTTAAATATTCAATTTCATGAATTTAATAGTATGAAACCTCTATATCTTGTATGTTTGTTTCTAGTTTCTCACCTCATTAATATTTTATCATTTAGGAAAGTTATATGCAGCTATGAAATTATATGAAATCCATAATTTCCTCATTTTTCAATGTCATGGATCATCCAAAACAATTTATTTTGGATCTCTTTTGCTTTTGCTATCAATTTTTTAGAACCGCTGTTTGAATGAGTCTAACCTTTATAAAATAGACCTTAAATTGATAAATTCAGACTCTAAGATCCATATAATTCAATTTACATGTATTTTAGTGAACAACCTTCATTATCTCCATATATATTTGAGATCGAATTTGTCAAATCCTTTAAAAAATAGCATAAAAAATATTTAATAATTCTAAAAATCTCAATAGTAATAATGATTTTAACTCCAAGGGTTTTTTTATCATTTATGTATAATTTAATATAATTATAAAAAAAATTAATTAAAAAAAATATTTTGCGAAATATTTGGAATGTTATGGTTCGATATTTTATATTTATTTAAATTTATATGAGATTATAAAGACATCCGAATTATTTTACACCCTCTTATAATTCTACTTGCAGACATCCACATCCATTGTATATTTGAACATAATATAACAAACCACATGAAATTTCTAAATCCCCTTTCCAAAGAACCAATGTATTATTATAACTGAAACTTTAAAAATGATACATATACATACATTTTGATCTTCTACCACTTCTAATGGACTTATATTCCACACAAATGAACTTATTAAACTTCTAGATCAATATATCACACCTTGATTATTATGAAGCTTTGTATTTTCACTTTGAAAAGTATTTAGGATTACTATAAACTTTGAATTTTTATCTTCAAAATCATCCTTAAATACCATTACCATATATAATAAATACACATTAAATAAACTGTCATGGTTGGTCTTATGATACTTATTCCTTCATCAATTTCCCAGTTCATTATAGTCAAATATGATTTATATAAGAAACTATTTCTTATTTGTATCTTTGTGTGATTTCGTGGTGGCTACCAATTCTTTATCACTTATATCTTATGGATTCCTATCCTTATTTCTCAGAAAAACCACATCTTCTAGACTCAACATGATCTATCTCAATCCCATTTGTTTCAATTTATCTCAAATTGAATCACAATTTATTCTCAACCCATCAATTTTTTGATACTTTGAAACATCAGTATGGTATTTTCTTACTATTCCTCCAAAAATATATTCTATAACTTATATAAAAAAATTATTATACAAAATTACTTTTCTGTAATAAATAATTACACTTACATGTTTTGGAAGCTTTCAACACTTCGATATTTTTTATTCTCCACCGGAGATAATTTTCCATGAGACTGACCAGATCTTACACAACCTTATTTATTTTTGAAATAATATTTCTTATAGACCATTTAAAAAATCTTCTTTATAACTTATAAATAAATTAAAATTAATTTTAGAAATAATAATCTTCATCAGAAACTCATCATCCAAAGTTTTACCTATCTTACATTGTGATAAGATCCAATTTTCAGAACATGTGTATCTTTTAGATATATAATTTATACACTTAAACTCATAACCAATTGAATTTTAAATTTGAGGAAAATTAAATATTCATCAAAAAATTCTCACAAATTCAATTGATAAAAAATACCACACAACCTAAACAAAAAAAAAAATCCATTGGGTTCTTCAATACCCCTTTTTTATTTTTTTATCAACACCAAAACATTCATAATTTAACTTTTCATCAAATCATATCTATTATCAAATATATTTTTCCTACAACCACAAAGTGAGGAAAAAAATATTATTTTAGATAATTCGATTCCTTGATGATAAGAATTTTTTGGTCATTTGTTTTATGTTCTCTCCCTATATGAACACACATAACTTTTATCTCCCTTTTCTAAATAATAACATATTTGGATTCATAAAAAATAATTTATAAAGAGATGTGTAAATCACTAACAATTTGATAATTGTATCCAATGAATATTGGGGTAACCCCATGACAACGTTACGTGATTGGGGAATTCTAAACACAGTGTTTCAACCTTGACTTTTTAAATATTTCCCTTAGAATAGATTTAGGGAACATACCATCAATCTATTAATTTTTTAAATATACATCCATATCAAATCTCCACTAGAAAAATTATAATTGATGAAATGATATTTTAAGTCAATATATTTGGATTTAGATTTTTTCAATGTATTTTGGGATATTTAAATTTCTCATTGATTATCAGAGGTAATATTATATGGATTTCCAATATATAAATTTCAATATTCCAACTATAATTTTATCCAGAACAACATTGTATAATAATGTTTTTAAAAAACATATTTTGTCACGACCCCCTCCCACCAAAGATGCCCCTCCTAAGTTGACAATGGTGAAAGGGAGATAATGTCCCCCGAGTCCCGCCTCCAGTAGGCCCCGGGGTGGCGACTAGCACCAAGGGTATGAGTTTTCACAAATATGAGAGGCATTACCCTTTTTATTATTTAAGATCGGGAAATAGGATGAGTCAACCACCAAAAGAAAAAGAAAGGAACCACAAGTAAATAAACCCAAACTAATCCTATATGCATGTTTAAATATTTCTGAAACAAGGTACAAGTACAAGAAAGCTCAAAAGTATAATACCAAAAGAAACAAGAGTACAACAACTGCAACAATTCCAAATGTCCTGACTAGTAGGGTCCCACATAGCCTTGGTAGTCCTCCTAGAAACCTGAAAGTAAACATAGGGTGAGCATACAAGTAAACTCAGTAGGGAAACCTAAATCTCTCATGCACAAGTGGGGAGACATCCTAATGTCCCGTGAGAACAACAAAAGAAACCTAGTAAGGAATTCTATCCACCGCACCTCACCAGCCACACTCACCAAAAACACAATCACAACAGGTAGTAGTATATAAGAACAAGAGTATTGGGTAACCCGAACCATTTCCCATTAGTTAGATGCACTTCATAACGGCGAACGTCCTGACGCTACCACACTCTTCCCGCCCGCACACACCTGGCCTCAAGAACCACACATCCCGCCCACACACACCTGGGACTCATAACCACACATCCCGCCCACACACACCTGGGCCCCACAACCACATATCCTGCCCACACACACCTGGGCCTCACAACCACGTATCCCGCCCACACACACCTGGGCCTCATACCGAAGATTCTTGGGAACAGTAATAGTAATAGAACTCTCGTCCGAAGACACTTGGGCCTCATCCCAAATATTATTGGGAAAACAAACCTGCCTGAAGAGTCTTGGGCCAAAACCACCCCAATCGAAACCCAACTAAAGGGTCTTAGGTGTAAGGTCACCTCATGCCATCACAGCCTAGGGAAGAAGGAGCATGAAAGAGCTTGTAACTATGGGAAAAACACCCTCTCCCATGAAATGGGAGTGTTTGGAACTATGTTCTCAACATGGGTGAGGTGCGAAAAAACACAAAGATACAAATATATATATATTTACCAAACACTTAGCCCAACCTATGACTTCTAAACAGAGAACTGAGCACGTGACTCGACACTGCTACAACGAAGCATGCATACCACAAACAACCCCAACCCAATTTATGTTTTCTTGTTTCAACATAATCAGTTTATTAGTTCCTTAACTACTAGGCAATCAACCACAACCAACCATATCAATCATTCGTAAAACATATCCCGGCCATACACAAATCAAGTTAGGAAAACACAAGAAACACAATAAGTCCCTTCTTATTGACCAACAAACCCCATTAATTATTATTCCTATTCCATTACCATGCCCCACCATTTATTAAATCTTTCACATTTTATTTATTATTCAAAACCCATGGTTCGTTCACATTTCAACCCATCCCTCCAGCCCCACTACCAACCACCATAACCACAACCACACCGTACATCATCACTCCTTGATACCATTTATCGCAGCCCCGCTTCCCATCACTAACATAGCATTCCCACCAACCCACAACCAAGCCAACTGTAGCCCCACTGCTCACCCGATCCACAACAACCCACAAAACACCCCCTTCACATATCACATATCCAAGACAACACCCACATGTACATTATTCCAGTTTTGTTCAACATGGGTGATCACACAAGGGTTCCAGATTTTAAATCAGCCAACATTACATGATTAACCAAATTTCACATTCAACAAAGTTCCATTCACAAAAACGATGTAGAAAGACAGTTCAACATTTAATTTCGCAAGAAAAGGTCCCCAACGACTGTGATTTTTAGTAGGCATAAGCCTATTCAATTCACAACATAATATCACAGGATATAAAAATAATGTGACAAAAATCACAAACTTCCCAACTCTTTCATATAAGCCAGTTATTATCTTCATTAAACTAGTTCAAAAGTGTTTCATGTAAACAAGAGGACAACTACCCCGCATGTTGCACAAATTAGAGTGACGAAGGTAATATCCCTACCTCAACATGTTCTGATAATAATGCTCCCCCAGATTAAGTTTAGAAGACGTCAGTCACTTCTGAAAAAACCCGGCAAAACCTTCTCAGGTGGAAGCTGGGAAGGAAAGGCTGAAAGGAAAGCGACAAATCCAAGCTCAGAAGTTCTGCCTCGTCGTTACGATTCTGTGGCGGATGAAAAATCATAAATCAGAGCTCGAATGAAGAAGTTATGGCGGAAAAAGATCCTTCAAGTCTCTTGGGAGAGCTCTGCTCAGAGGAATGGGGAGGAGAGAAGTGAGTTGAAAAGGAGGAGGGGACCCCTCCTTTTATAGGCATGAAAAACAAAAGTACACGACGTGTACTTTATGGTACACGGTGTGTACTCGGCCATTTCACACAGTCACCATGCGGATTCCAAAAAGGCCTTCAACGCGGCACGCAACCGTTGACTGGTTAGCACACGATTTGAGGGTAACGCGTATGCGAGGAGGGACTACATGGCGTGTAGTATTGGCTACACGGTGTGTACTCATTTATTTCACACGGCAAGGACACGACTCCAACATGGCACACAACCGTTTGATTGGTCAACACACTGTTTGAGGGTAACACGTACGTGGGTAGGGACTACACGGCGTGTAGTATGGGGTACACAGCATGTACCCATTTATTTCACACGGCAGGGACACATCCTTCAACACGGGGTATACCCGGTGAGGGGGTACATAGCATGTACTCACACTACATGGCGTGTAGTTTCAAAATTCTGAAAAGTGTGGGAAAAGTCCATTTTACCCTCCAGAACACTTCGTGACCTTCTTTTTGACAAATGAATGGTCCGGAGAGGTCCGAGCCATTACATCAGATACCTTTTAAAACATTATCATCCCCAAGAATTCAAAAGCCAACCCAGAGGAACCCAACAAGATACCTCTTAGGTCCCTCGTTGTAACAAGAACCCATCCAACAACACTAATCATATGTGTCAGGAATTCATTCTCCTATGTCAAGATATTATCTGCTTTAGGCGGAACTGACTCACCTGAACAGGTTTAATCAAATCCTCATTAATGCATCTCGATTAAGAATTGGGTCTTCCCACTTTCATACATTAGGATTTTTCAACTTGCACTACCCCCAACACCACACAACCATCACACTACCCGAACATGTGGTTTGGGGAAATTCCTTCTCCTATGTCGAGATATTATCCGCTTTAGGCGGAAATGACTCACCTGCACGGGTTCAATCACATCCACATTAATGCGTCTTGATTAAGGATCAGGTTTTTCCCTTTTTCCCACACATCCGGACATGTTACACTTTTCCAAGGAACAAGGAAAAAACGTCTCACAACTGACAAGCCAGGCATTCAATATATCAAAGGTACAGAGTATAATATCAACACAAAGTTCAGAAGAACAAGGGAAAACACAAGTCAAAACAACTCCGGGTACTGAGCGTGCATCTGGGCCTCTCGCTCCCATGTTCTCTCCTCGAGGCCGCTATGCCTCCACAACACATGAACCAAGGGAATGGTTTGTCCATGGAGCACCTTCTCTTCATGATCCTCGATTCTGACTGGTTGTTCCTCGAAGGTTCCGTCATCTCCCATATCTAACTCTCCCCAGTCGATAACGTGAGAGTTGTCGTGTAAGTATTGACGTAGCTGGGAGACGTGGAAGAAGTCCTGAACCTTCTCCAACTGAGGTGGTAGGGCTAGCTGATATGCCACCTCGCTGACTCACCTCAGCACCTCAAAAGGTCCAATGAACCTAGGTGAGAGCCTTCTCCCTTTCCCAAACCTCCACTGCCCCCGTCGAGGGGAAAACATAAATAACACATGATCTCCCACCTCAAACTCCAAGGGCCTCCTTCAGAGATTAGCATAAGACTTATATCAGTCCTGAGCCTCTTTCATCCACTCACATACAAGCTGGACTTTCTCTGTGGTGCTTTGCACTACCTCTGGCCCAAGAGCACTTGTCTCACCAACCTCTGCCCAGCAAATGGGTGAACGACATGGTCTTCCATACAAAGCCTCAAATGGCGCCATTCCAATAGTAGAGTGGAAGTTGTTTTTGTAGGAAAACTCTACTAAAGGCAAGTGTCATACCCATGATCCTCCAAAATCCAGAACACATGCTCGCAGCATGTCCTCCAACGTCGGGATAGTCCGCTCTGTCTGCCCATTGGTATGGGGGTGGAAAGCAGTGCTAAGGCGTAGCTAGGTGCAAAAATCATGTTGTAACCCCCCTACAGACTCATGAGGTAAATAGAGTATCCCGTTCTGAGATGATATTCTTTGGAACTCCATGAAAACACACCACCTCGTCTACGTACCTCCTTGCTAAGGTACTCACCAGGCCCGACTCCTTAACTGCTAAGAAGTGAGCCGATTTCATCAGACGATCCACCACCACCCAGATAGCATCATAACCTCTCTGAGCTCTAGGTAGTCCTGTGAAGAATTCCATCGAGATGTCATCACACTTCCACTCGGGGACATCTAATGAATGCAACAAACCACTGGGAACACGATGTTCAGACTTTACTTGCTGACACACTAGGCACTTAGCCACAAACTCCGCCACTGCCTGTTTCACCCCATCCCACCAAAACTGTTCCCTTAGGCCTCGGTACATTTTTTAGACTCCCAGATGTACCTCCAAGGCTGAGCTATGGAACTCATGGATAACTCCTCATGAATCGCCTCCGGAACAAACAAACTTCCATGGAAAAGAATTCGATGTCGGCCGTCCTCTGACGATCCTTCTCAAGCGTTTCCATGATCGACACAATCCCGTATTACTTCTGCCCCAGAGTCCCCCACCTGAGACTCTTCCGATTGCTGTAACAAGGAGGACTGCACCATCATCTGAAACAAACATCCTCTATCACCTTCTACCATTGCATCAAGTGCAAGGAGGCTAACTCTCCCATCACTTTCCAAGCATCAGTGGATTCCCGAACCACTCCCTTATGCAACTTCCTACTCAGGGCATCAGCCAAAACGTTTCCCTTACCTTCAGTGTAGAACATATCGAAGTCATAGTCTTGGAGAAACTCGACCCATCTCCGCTGCCGCATGTTCATGTCACATTGGGGGAATATATAATGTAAGCTCTTGTGATCTGAGAATACCACAAAGCCCTCCCCAAAGAGGTAATATCTCCACAAATTCAGTGTGAACACTAATACTGCAAGCTCCAGGTCATGGGTGTCGTAGTTACACTCATGAGGGCGCAACTTCCTAGACCCATAACAGATCACATCCTTCTTCTGCATCATCATGCACCCCAGACCAAGTTCAGAAGCATCACAAAACACCTCATACAACAACCCTTCCTCTGGAAACTTGGGTACGAGAGCACTGACCAACTTCTCCTTCAAGTAGTCGAAATATTTCTAGAAATTCACGCTCTATAGGAAGACTTGGTTCTTCCTAGTAAAAGTTTTCAATGGAGCAGAAACTCGGGAGAAGTCCAAAATGAACCTCCGATAGTAACCTGCCAACTCCAGGAAACTACGAACTTATGCCATGCTCTTGGGTTCCGCCCAAGAAACAACTACCTCCAACTTTGATGGGTCCAATGACACTCCATCCTAAGACACCATGTGCCCAAGGAAGTGTACTTATTGCATTAAGAACGTACACTTCGAAAATTTACTATAAAGGTGGTGGTGTCGAAGGAATTCCAAGACTGCCCTGAGATGCACAACGTGCTCCTCCTCTGATCTTGAGTAGATCAAGATGTCATCGATAAACACAATGACCAACCGGTCTAGAAACACTCAGATGACAAAGTTCATAAGACCCATGAACATAGCTAGGGCATTTGTAACTCCAAACGGCATCACTACAAACTCGAAGTGCCCATACCTACACCTGAAATCCGTCTTCGAGATGTCACTATCCTTCACCCTTAGCTGATGATATCCTGATCGTAGATCAATATTAGAAAACCAACCTGCTCCCTTCAGCTGGTTGAAGAGATCATCTATCCTTTGAAGGGGGTAACGGTTCTTGAACGTTACTTGATTCAACCTTCGGTAGTCTATGCATAACCCGAGACCACCATCTGCCTTATTCACAAAAAAAATAGAGCACCTCATGGCGTCATGTTGGTTCGAAAAAAACCTTCTCTATCAGATTGTCAATCTGAATCCGCAACTCCCATAACTCCGAAGGTGCTATCCGATAAGGGCCCATCAAAATCGGACGGGCACCAGGCTGCAAGTCTATCCCGAACTCAACGTCACGCCGGGAGGGTAGAGTCACAACCTCCTCGGGAAAAACATCATGGAACTCCCCAAAAACCTCCGGGACATCCATCATCTCTGCATCAGCTGGAACAACTGATAACCCACCTAACAAGGAAATGAGAGGATCTACACGCCGACCTCCCACCTGATAGATCTTCTCGCTAAAGAAAGATACACGTTGTCCGTCCACATTAGAGAACACGACTCTTCTTCGGAAGCAGACGATAACGGCACTAACAGAAAACAACCAATCGATGCCTAGGATGACATCGTACGGGTGAATCTATAGAAAAAGAAAATCCCCACTAGATTGATGCGGTCCCAATGTCAGCCCACATCACTAGAAAACACAAGATACGTTGGTCTGGACTCCAACTGGTGTACTCAGCACCAGTGGTACGGAAAGTCTCTCTACGTCTAGTCCCAAATCATGGGCTAGACTAGGTGCAACAAAGGAGTGTGAAGCTCCCGAATCGAACAAAGCAAAAACGAGAGTGCGGAACAAACTAATCGTACTTCGCACCACCTCTGGTCCTACCGAAGCTGTCAACTCTGCTGTGTGCAACAATCCATGCCCAGCTCCTCTCCCTCTGTGTTGGCGTCTAGGTGCCATATCAGTATGGTAAACAAAGAATGCCTAAGACCAAGTAGCAAGAAATTTCTCAAGGTTTCATTTTATCATTTTATTCAATTTCTTTCCCAAAACACCCAAATCAAGTAAAAGAAAATCATGATGATACATGTAACTTCCCTAGGCTCTCTACACTGCAATCAATGTAGTCTCCCTTGGTCGTTCGGTAGGCTTAGAGTCCTTGCATTAGATCACGGGGGGCCCTAAAATCCCGTGTCCTAGCCGTTCTTCCCTGGCCTATGTCACACACCAACATTAACTAACACGGTTTCCCTACCATCCCATGGAATCCTCATTGTGCCTAACTCTAGACTCCACCCTATCTCTCAACCATCACCTCTGATACCATTCTGTCATGACCCCCTCCCACCAAAGATTCCCCTCCTGAGCTGGCAATGGTGAAAGGGAGATAATGACCGCCGAGTCCCGCCTTCAGTAGGCCTAGGGGTGGCGACTACCACCAAGGGTATGAGTTTTCAAAAATATGGGAGGCATTAACCTTTTTATTAATTAAGATTGGGAAATAGGATGAGTCAATCACCAAAAGAAAAAGAAAGCAAAGACAAGTAAATAAGCCCAAACCAATCCCATATGCATGTTTAAATTGTTCTGAAACAAGTTAAAAGTACAAGAAAGCTCAAAATTATAATACCAAAAGAAACAAGAGTATAGCAACTACAACAACTCCAACTGTCCCAACTAGTAGGGTCCCACACGGCCCTGGTAGTCCTCCTAGAAACCTGAATGTAAATGCAGGGTGAGCATACAAGTATACTCAGTAGGGAAACCTAAAGCTCTCATGCACAAGTGGGCATACATCCTAATGTCCCGTGAGAACAACAGAAGAAACCTATCAAGGAATTATATCCACCCAACCTCACCAGTCACACTCACCAAAAACACAATCACAATAGGTAGTAGTATATAAGAACAAGAGTATTGGGTACCCCACACCATTTCCCATTAGTTAGCTGCTCTTACTAACGACGAACGTCTTAACGCTACCACATTCTTTTCTCCCACACACACCTGGGCCTCAAGAACCACACATCCTTCCCGCACACACCTGGGCCACGTCCTGAAGATTCTTGGGAACAGTAATAGTAATAGAACTATCTCCCAAAGACACCTGGGCCTCATCTCGAAGATTCTTGGGAAAACAAACCTGCCCGAAGATTCTTGGGCAAAAACCACCCCAATCGAAAGCTACATGAAGGGTCTTAGGTGTAAGGTCGCCTCAAGACATCATAGCCTAGGGAAGAAGGAGCAGGAAGGAGATAGTAACTATGGAAAAAACACCCTCTCCCATGAAATGGGAGTGTTCAACACTAAGTGCTCAACATGGGTGAGGTGCGACAAAACACAAAGAGACACACACACACACACACACACACACACACACACACACACATATATATATATATATATATATATTTACCAAACACTCATCCCAACCTATAGATTCTAAACAGAGAACTGAGCATGTGCCTCAGCACTACTACTATGAAGCATGCATACCACAAACAACCCCAACCCCATTTAGGTTTTCATGTTTCAACAGAATCAGTTTATTAGTTCCTTAACTACTGTGAAATCAACCGCAACCAACCATATAAATCGTTCGTAAAACATATCCCAGCCATCTACAAATCAAGTTAAGAAAACACAAGCAACACAACAATTCCCTTCTTATTGACCAACCAACCCCATTGATTATTATTCTCATTCCATTACCAAGCCACACCATTTATGAACTCTTTCACATTTTATTTATTATCCACAACCCTTGGTTCGTTAAAATTTCAACCCATCCCTGTAGCCCCACTGCTAACCACCATAACCACAACCACACCGTACATCATCACCCCTTGATACCATTTATTGGAGCCCCGCTGCCCATCACTAACATAACATTCACACCAACCCACAACCAAGCCAACTGTAGCCCCACTGCTCACCCGATCCACAACAACCCACAAAACACCCCCTTCACATGCCACGTATCCAAGCCAACACCCACATATTCATTATTTCAGTTTTGTTGAACCGGGGTGATCACAAAAGGGTTCCAGATTTTAAATCAGCCAACTTTACGTGATTAACCAAATTCCACTTTCAACAAAGTTCCATTCACAAAAACGGTCTAGAAAGATAGGGAAAAATTTAATTGTGCAATCAAAGGACCCCAATGACTGTGATTTTCAGTAGGCATAATCCTATTCAATTTACAAAATAATATCACAGGATATAAAGATAATGTAACAGTAATCACAAACTTCCCAACACCGTTATATAAGCTAGTTATTATCTCCATTAAACCAGTTCAAAAGTGTTTCACATAAACAAGAAGAAACCCACCCCGCATGTTGCACAAATTAGAGAGATGAAGGTAATATCCCTACCTCAATAGGCTCTGATAACAACTTTCCCCTGGATCAACTTTAGAAGACATCCGTCAGCATCCGTCACATCTAGAAAAACCTAGAAAAACCTCCTCAGGTGGAAGTTGGGAAGGAAATTCTAAAAGGAAAGCAAAAAATCCAAGTTCAGATGTTCTGCCTCCTCGTTATGATCTTATGGACGCTGACGTATCATAAATCAGAGCTCAGACGAAGAAGTTATGGAAGAAAAAGAGCCTTCGAGTCTCTTAGGAGAGCTCTGCTCAGAGGAATGGGGAGGAGAGGAGTGAGTTGAAAAGGAGGATGGGAACCCTCCTTTTATAGGTGTGAAAAAAGTACACAACATGTACTTTATGGTACAAGGCGTGTACTCGACCATTTCACACAGTCACCACGCGACTTCCAACACGACCTTCAACGCGGCACAGGGCCGTTGACTGGTCAACACACGGTTTGAGGGTAACGCGTGTGTGGGGAGGGACTACACGGCATGTAGTATTGGCTACACGACATGTACTCATTTATTTCACACGGAAAGTACACGGCTCCAACACGGCACACAGTCATTTGATAGGTCAACAAACGGTTTGAGGGTAACGCGTACGCGGGGAGGGACTACACGGCCTGTAGTATGTGGTACATGGCGTGTACCCATTTATTTCACACGGAAAGGACACGACCTTCAACATGGGGTATACTCGGGGACGGGGTACATGACGTGTACTCACACTACACGGTTTGTAGTTTCAAAATTCTAAAAAGTGTGGGAAAAGTCCATTTTACCCTCCAGAACACTTCATGATCTTCTTTTTGACAAAGGAATGGGCCAAAGAGGTACGGTCCATTACATATTTGTCTTCAACTATGCTCAAATCCACAAAACATTGTTTCTTACTATACCAACTCCCCAAAATTTACCCCAAAAATAATTTTTTCTCTAATTATATTTTATATCATTATAATATCCTTATTAATCAATATTTTTGAAACCTATTAAATTTAATTTTTCTCTTATTATATATATAAATATAATTTAGTCCCCCTTTAATATATATTATAATTTTCATGTAAAAAATATGTGTGATTCCTTTAGATCACCTTGATAACTTTAATACAAAGTTGTTATCTCTAAAATACCCAGTCTTGATGTTGTAAGATAAAGAAATCTTTTAATCTTATTTCTAAAGTTATTTTTACTCAAACTTTAAACTAATTTTTCTTCACTAGATATCATAGAATAAATAATGGAAGTGGAAACTTCCTTTGAATTTCCTATTCTAATTTTTTTTAATAAATACTTGTTATATTTCTCATAAGATAGGATGATGTATCTTCCTTTAATTATAACTTATAATCCTAGAAATAAATTTTACCCTCCTAGAATTAAAATAACAATGTGAATATTTATTTTTTAGTAGAAACATCATATGAATACCACCAATCCATTTTAAAAAATTATTTCAACATCATACCCTATGATAACGTGAGAACCTATTATCATATTCTTTACACTATCATCATTTCATTTTGAAAAGTTGAATTATTTTATGAAACCATCAAGTTTAGACTATCAGGATATTGGAGAATGATTTAAGTAATAAAAATAATTCAATAACATGTATACCATGAATCCATAACTATTAAGTATAATACATTCCATTTTCAAAATAAAAACTTATTCTCTAAGATCGTCATTTAGAAAATAAGACATTACATCTATATGATGAATTTTTTGTTTTTCCTGATTTATAAAAACTATAAAATTATAATATCACAAAATATTATAAAATATTAAAAATATTATTCAAATTCTATGAATTCCACCCAAGTGTATTCATTATAAACTATTCTTTTCTTATTTCCTGGGATCTAATCGTTTTTATTGGTATTATTTTTGAACATCCATTTGGTTCTGATAACATTCTTTCCTTCCAGTCAACGAACAATATCCCATGTTTTATTTTACAAATTATGACTGGGATATTCATTTATTTAATTTATCCACTACTTTTGTGAAATATTTTCTAAAACTAATTTTATTTCAACCTATCAAACAAGAATTGTTTCATTTTTTATCATATAATTTCTTCTAGTCTATACAAGGTCTTCTATATTTGAAAAAAAAATTAGGTTCAATATAATTTTATAGATTCTAAAATTTTAGTCACTTAATTTATTTTTCACTCTCACTATCATTATAATGATCAATTTAAGGGATTAAATATATGTATTCTTGAAAATATTTTATTTTTTTGACTTTTACGAAATCATGTATGTTATGTTTCATTAATTATTCCAAATCTTATTCACAAACTCCCTTTAAGTTGGGTATATTTTCAATGTATTTCTTACCATAGGAATAAATAAACTTGTGGATCTATTTGTCCAAGAACCTATAAATTACTTTATTAAATGAAAATCTATTAAACGCAACTTTCTTAGATTTTTCATTACACTTTCCCAAATTTTGTATTGTTCATATTCATTAAACAAGGACTCTAAAAAATGTTGAAATGATTCAATTTATGTTTCTCCCTATATTATATCCCATAGGGAGTTATATTTTATTTTATCACCATCAATAATCTATTTTTAATATGTACCATTTCATTTAAAACTTCTCTATAGAATAATTTTTAGAGTTTATATTTAAATAGAATGGTTCTTTATATTTCAATGGATATTATATTAATATTTTTTATAAATCCATTATACTGGGTAGTGAAAGGATCACCATATTTATATTTCATAAAATAATTTAAAATATATGATCCAAACACATTACTAGTGAACTTATTTCCATTATCTATTCTCAAAAACATAATATGTGCATCTAGTTCATTCTCAATCTTCCTTATGAATATATCTCCACAACTTTAGATTTTTTTCAGGTACATCAAATTAGTCATAATTTTGAAATCATCAATAAATATATAAATTATAGATCACTATTATTTTATTTTAATCTCATTTTTACACCTAAATCAGAGTGTATATGTTAATGTGGACTAATGGACTGAATATCCACCTTTTTGTGACTTTTATGATATATATTCCTCTTTCTGCATATTGAAAAAATAACATATATTTCTCATTTTATATAGGGTAGATCTCTCACCACATATTTTTTTAATATTATAATCAAATTTCATAACCTATATGTCTAATTCTTCTATTCCACAACTTATTTTCATTTTCTACATTCAGATAACTAGATATACTTGGATTTCTAATTTAGAATTAGTTACGACTAATTATTTATACCTTTATGAAAATTCTGAAATATTTTGAAAAATTGAAGATATACGAGTATTTTATTTAAAGTAATTACATTCCCATTATCATAATTTTTTTTTGAAACTAGGTAAGTTTCGGTTAAGCACATTAGAAAATAGAACATCATTTGATTTTAGTTTCTAAGTTTCAATTATAGTCATACCAATTATTTTGGATTTTATGAATATGTAATTCCAAATCATAAATACTCCAATATTATGTTTTTCAATTATCTTGAGTAGTTTTGTTATAACTTATCATATAGAATAAATAACCAATTTCATGTGTCCATAGTACAAGTTTCCTATATATTTTAGAGCAACTTCACTTAAAAGTATCTTTTCAACCTTATTCCATTTCTCAAATTCATTTCTTTTTTAGCAAGATGAAACTATCCTTAATGAGTGATTGAAAACTCTAAATCACAATAACCATATTGATTATATATTCAAAAAACTTCCTCAATTAAAACAAAACTATTATATATTGTTATACATGATGAACTCTTTGGATTTTCTTTTCATTTTTTAAAATTTTCTTCATCATCCAAGAAATTATTGTTTTCTTTTATAGTTTTTTAAAGAAATTCATGATTATAAAATGGGAGGGAAATTTTATTATAGTAGTTATAGAATTTATTATCAATTTATCTATAAAAAAACTATTAATTTTTATCTTATATATTGATATGAGTTTTGTTGACTATATTCTTTATCTTTTGATTCAATTAAGTCCTTATCGTACTCTTAAATTATTCTTATCATTCTCATAGCTTTAAATTCCATATCCACCATGATATTTTTTCTTAAATACTATTGATTTAATCAATTTTAAGAAAAAAGCATGTTTAATAAATTTTAATGAGATAAATCATCTCAATATTCTAATAAAAATAATTTAGGATAAACCTATCATGAAGGTTTATCATAAATTTATTGATTATAGTATATTACTCCAACATTTATCTAAATTCTATGTTATTGATAATGAATTTATTTACTCTGATTAAATAATCATTGATGATTTATTCATTATCAATCCTTATATACTGAAACCTACTTATATATACATATATTATCTTCTTTAATTATCATATTCCATTTAAAGATTCTTTCATACTTTCCCAATCCTCTTTAATAGTTTAAGGATAGTTCACCTTTAGTATAATATGTTTAATAAAGAATTGATAATAATTTTTCATTCCTTTTTCATAATGTTTCATGTTTTTATTATAAGAAAAATTCATGGGATAATCCTTTTTAATTGATTGAAAACCCATAGTAGTAACATTAACTACTTCAAAGAAAAGTGATCGAAGATATAGATTCATTCTATTATTTTAACCATGATATTTTTTACTGTCAAATAAATGAATAACTATATTTTTTTATTGAATTTAGACTCTACATATCTAATAAAGTAAGGATATTCAAGAAGTAACCTTGGTTGATCTGGTTCCAATTAATGTGCCCAATAATATGATTTACCACTATGAAGGGGGATTGAATAATTAATTCTTCTGATAAAGTAGAAGAAACATTTTGGTGGATAACCATTAAAGGTTTTATAATATTTTATATAGAATTCAAAAAAAATTCAAGACTTATATGGCATGACTAACGAAAATTTTCCATTGAATATTGAAATAGAAATATTTGAACCCAAACATGATCTTTTTCATATTATATTTATAATTAATTTAAATTTGATTAGAAGAAATATTACCTCATAATAAGATATTTCATTCATAAAGATGTTGACTATCTGAAACCCTTTTCATGATTATCATCATTGTTTAGGGAGTAACTAATGTATATCCCCTCTAGTAGGGATCCACATGTAATCCTTTTATCTCTAAAATACAATGATAGAGTTCAGAGTGATAAAAAAAATGGTTTGAACATCTTATTTTGTCTATTTTGATTAATTCAAGTACCTTTAATATGGGGAGAATCTCTTATTCTTAGTTGGATTGGAGGAGGATTTATCAAGAGATAAATCCACTGTGAAAATTGATTCTCAATTCATGATTCATGTTTTAACCAAACAAAATAGACATAAAAATATATTTATAGAGTTTGGGTTGAGGTTAAAATATTATTTAATTTCGTAATGGACCTTAAAAAATATAATAAACCCTATCTAACCGCATGACTTAAAATAATAATAATATTTTTTGCTGTGAACTATCCGACATTGTGATAAATATTATTTTACCATGTTTTAAATAAATATTTCTCACTAGATATGATCATGGTCTACTCATCCTCATTAGCATTTATTGAACACATGGTTCAATATTTTTTTCATAAATAAATATTCTATTAAAAGTATAGATAATAAATATTTAATAAATATTTAATAAATATATAAATATTTTATTTATAGTCTAGTGACTAAATATTTATTCATTTTTTAGTTAATTGAATAAATCAGGTATTAATTAATAAATAATTTTATATTACCTTGTCAATAAATATTTTCAATCAATAAAACTTGAGTAAAATTATTCCATATTCTTATGAATAATATTTATTCAAATAATTAAATTAAAATATAATTTAATTTAGATTAATGGAAACACTCAGTGTGTGAACCTATAGGATTCATTCTCATTAGCATTAGGATGTCATGTATAAATTCCAATATTGTTGTCTATAAATGGGTCAATGCACACAAAAGAAAGAATTTAATATTGTATTGTTGACTACCACACATGAATGTGTAATGTTTAATATGATTACTTAGTCAAATTAACTCAATAAGAAATTTTCACATCTGTTTCATCAACCTAAATGAATGATACATCCTTCGTTAACTAACTAAAAAAATTATTATTACACCATGGCCATGGAAATTAATGTCACTGTAAGTTTTCAACCAATGGGTCAAGATATCAAATTCTATAAATTTGGAAGGGAAAATTAATTCATTAACTTATTAATAAACAACAGGTCATTCAAGATGAACATAATCTACCTTATTTCCCAAAAACATATGGTGTAATAGTTTTGCTCAGGACATCAAAGTATAAAAGTCATGAAAATCACTAATAACAATCTTAATGTATAAGGGCCATTACACATACTCACATATAGGAGTGTCTGATGATGTATAAACACACAAAATTCCTACTGGTTGGTCTGTTATCATAATCTACCATCTAAGATATTCCAATGTGTGGTCTTCATGTGAGAAAAACTCATCATATTATGAGTACTCTCACATAATAGTCAACATTATACATGTCTAATACTTTTAAATTATCTGACTATAGAACAATATTTTAGAATATTTTCAGGGAATTTAAAGGTTCTCCTTATAGAGGGTAACTAAACTTATCAATGTGATAGATAATCTTGCTCATTGTTACATTAAAATCATATATAATGATGGAAATTATATAATAAGATGTATTATTAATATTAAAATCTCTGAATATACATGTAAACCAAAGTAAAAATAGTTTTCTATAGAAAAAAACTCCAAAAGACTCTCACTCGGACTACAGCCAACTGCATACAACTTTTAATCCATTAGACATCACATGGTGATCATGTTATAGCTGAGTTATGGTTTTAGTCATGTGGTATTCCACGCTTTCATCTGTGGATATTCTATTCACTAAAAAATCACCTATATAAGAAAAAGCACTCAAGAGATGATACCTTCAATTTTTGTGCTTTTTTTTCTAATGTAACCTTGGTTCCTTTTCAAGGGTCTCCACTATTATATTATCATATAGAGTGTAATGGGATATTTATTACTAGGGACCACATCAAGCTATTAGATGATTTTTAGTATGAAAATAGCTTCTTTAGCTACATTAGAAGACACAATATACCCATAATCTATAGAATAATCAATGATTACAACTTACTTTGACCTCTTCCACCAAAAAAACATACATTAAGAGTAAAAATGTATCCCATATTTGATTTTATATCATATGGATTTTTTTATAAACTAGATATACAATATTATATAATGACTAGTTATTTATGTCCTCTATAATCTAGGAACATATCCTTAGTTCACCTCAGATATATAAGGCTATTCTTGAATTCCATACAGTGGCAGTCAACTGGGACGCCATGATTTATTTATATTAAAATTAAGTCATAGGTGAAATATAGCCTAGTACATAACATTTTATACATAACTAAGCCAATATCTAAATTGTATAGAATCCTTTCCATCCTTTATCTTTCCTCATGGGTCTAAGGGAACATTTTTTTGGAAGGATATATTACATGTGAAAATTAAATGAATTCCATCTTGGATTGTTCAATACTAAATCTCTCTATTATCTTGTCAATATATATACATTGACTTAGAAAGATCAACCTATTGGATCTATCAAAGAGGACCTTGATCCAAAAAAATATACTGCTTCACTTAAGTCCTTTACGAAGAAGAATTTATTCAACAAAGCTTTAATAGATTGTAATAATGGTATTTTATTTATAATAATTAACATATCATCACCACAAACTATTATGAAAATCATTACACTCCAAATAAACTACTTTTTGAAACAAGGATCATATTCATTATATATGAAACCAAATTCCATTATGGTTTCATCAAATTGAATGTTCCATGACCTGAATACTTTCATTAATTCATAAAATGATTTTTTCAATTTTCATTCCATATTAGCATCCTTCATAGTCAAAAACCCTTTAGTTTTAGTCACATATAAATCTTACTGAAGGTTCCCATTAAATAAGTCTATTTTAAATCAATTTTTCAAATATTTTATTCATGGTAAGCAGCAATGTAATTTAGAATTTTGATGGATTTTAGTATAGAAACTAGAGAAAAATATTTTATCATAGTGTGTTGATTGAGATTTTTTAAACTCTTTCACATCTATTTATGACTTATAAGTACTTAATTTTACATCCATGTCGAGTTTCTTTTTGAATATTCATTTAATACCAATAGAATTTACATCAGTTAGAGTATCTATAGAAATAAAGACCTAGTATTGGTATATGGAATCCATTTTAAAATTCATAGATTCTTTTCACCTAGAAACATCTATGCCACATACTACTTCATTGTAGGTTATATGATCATTAGTACTAACTAATAATGTTTCACCATCCTCGATGGATAGAAAACCATACCTTTTTTATGAGGGTTCATTGGGGTAATATCCACTTATTTTCCAAGAGTATCCCATAAATGTACAATTTTCAACATGAGGATCATGTTTTTTTCATAAAGAGTTCTTAATAAATGATTCACATCCATAAAAATTTTAGTGTGATAATTCCATTTTGTTTCCACTTGAAAATTAGTATAGAATATCATCTACTACTTTAGTCATCACCTGGTTTAGTATTTATGTTTCTATCTATAATATAAATCCTCCAAAAGATAATGGAAGAATACCAGGACTCATCATTGATCATAGAGTGTTCAATTGGGTGAGGTTATTAATTTTTATAATATAATTATATTATAGTTTATAAGGAGAATCATGTTGTGATGGAGTCCCAAATTTCTGTAAATAACCAAATGAAGTATTGATTACGATATTCTTTATTATGGTTTGAGTGGAGTATCTTAATCTTTTTACCAACCGGGTTCTCAACTTCATTCTTTTATTTTTTGAATTTATCAAATGAATATGAATTTTACCTCATCAAGTAGATATATCCATATCTACTAAAATAATCAGTAAAAGTTATGATGTATGAGTACCAATAACTTTTATCAATTTTAAATGGTCCCCATACAATGGTGTGAAATAAATAAAGATCATTACTCATATTACCATTTCTACTAAACAGGGGTTTGATCATTTTTTTGTGTAAACATGCATCATGTAAATCAACTAGTCTTAGTTAAAAGAAATCAAAATATTCATCTTGGTATAATTTTGTGATACTCTTTTCATTTACATGAAATAATATGTGATTCCATAGTTGGGTGGGGTATGAGTCATGCGAAGAGGTTTTATTATCTTTTAACATTACATGGTTCATATATTCCAACACATAAAGACCATTATTTAAGATCACATTATCATAACATATTATTTATTTATAAAATATACAATATTTATTCTCACATTTTCAAATTAATCAATATTTATCAAGTTTGGATATATAAATAATGTTTTTGGTAATATATGAAACAAAATAATAACCTTTTTAAAAAATAATACTCCCATTGGTAATATGTGGTGGTAGTCCATGATAGCCAAAATAGTAAATATGGATCTATTGGCTACTCATTTATCTACCACCCCAATGTCAATCGTCCTTAATCTACTTTGTTCCTATATTAAAGACACATTTTATTACCACATGCTATATATAATACCTAATTTTTAGAATTTAGTTAATTTGAATTGATAACAAGCACACCTAAATATTCTCATATCTTATTTTCTTAAGTTTATTTTTTCTTCCAATGATAATTTTTTCTACATAAAAAAATAGATATCATCCTATTCCCTTACTTTCCGATAGACCTTTATCTTCTGGTAAGGGCCCCATGAAGAGGTTTTGGGCTCAAATATGTTTTCATAACCATTCCATTTATTCACTATAATAATCAAATGATTTTAAAATTTTATATTCTTTTAAACAAGGTGATGTCGAGTGAGATTATCTGGGAGATAATTCTCGATGTTGTTCATATAGAAATTAAAAATGAATCTAGAGACGGTCAAAGAGAGTGATCAATCACTAGTATAAAAACATTTTTTACATTAGTTTTTTAGCTTTTTGATGTCGTTTATGAGGTGATGTTATTGAAAACGACATAAAAAATATGATTTTTTAGACCAATTATTTAATAAAAAACGTTAAAAATGGGGTTTTATGGTTTTTATCATCATTTTTTAAAAAACAAATGTGAAATACCTTATGGAAATGCCATTGAAAAGCCATTTTATGTTGGTTTTTAAAAAAATTGACGTGAAAATTCCTTTTTTACATTAGTTATTTAAAAACCAAAATTAAAAAATAATTTTAACTTCGGTTTTTAAATAACTGATGTAAAAAATGATTACTAGATTGTAGATTATATCCTAATATTTGATTTGACTGGTTATAGAGCTCAAACAGAGTTACGGATCAAAAGTTTTAACTATCATAAGTTTGATATATTTTTTTTTCGAGGAAAGATCGAATGATCCCACTGTAGCTTCATATTAGAAGAAATTATTGAGTCAGAAGGAGGATTTGTAGTTCTACCTTGATATAAAGAATTAAAAATCATTATAATAAAATAATAATCATTAAATGGTATATCAATTAAGAAAAGTACTCATAAAAAATTTAAATAATTGAAAAATAATTACAAATACCTTGACGATATCATGGAAAGAAGAAACGGTGGATTCAAGTGGAAGATCAAAAAAGTTGAGTTGTTGGAAAGATGATGGTTGAAAGAAATGATTGTTAAATGGCATATCAATTAAGAAAACAAATCATAAAAACTATAAATCATGGATAAGAAATTAAAAATAACTTAATGAGATCGCGAAAAGAAGAAATAATTGATTCACATTGAAGATCAAATGATTCGAGTTTGGGAATGATGATGGTTGAAAGAAATGATCGTCAAATTAGTATATGTGTAAAATTAAAACATATAATTTAATTTATAAAATAAAATGTGCTATTAAATTTTTTTGGTGGCAATTGGAAATTTTGATGTCGTGATATAAAATAATTTAAATCTTGCGTTGGTGGGATATTAAAATTATCTTTCACGTCGTTTTAATGATAACCGTCGTGAAAAGATATTAAAATTTTCACTTATTTTTCATATAGTTTATTTGTTTACTGATGTGTAAAATCAATTTTAATCACTTTTTCATGACTCTTATTAAATAACCGATGTGAAAAATCAATTTTCATGACCTTTTCACATCATTTATTTAATAACCGATGTTAAAAGGTATTTTTCTTGTCTGTTATATAATAAAAAGCACAATAAATGTTAAAAAAATGTAGTTAATTTCCCAAGATACAATTGTATAGGTCACATAACTCAAATGGTGTTACGGATTAGATGTTATGGACTTCAGAAACTAGCTATCCCTAATTCTTCTTTTTTAGATGATCTACTTTGGATAACCATAACTTTTGTTCTGAAACTCCATTTGAGCTCCAAGACCTATCAAATCGAAGCTTGGGAAATGAAATAAATTATTTTAAACATTTTTCACGTTATATATTAAATAAAATTCGTGAAAAAAATCAATTTTAGTAACTTTTTCATGCCAGTTATTAAATAACCGATGTGAAAAATCAATTTTTCTAACTTTTTCACGTTGGTTATTTAATAACGGACATTAAAATGTATTTTCACGTAAAATATTAAATAAACGATGTGAAAAATGTTTACAAACATATAGTTCATTTCCTGATATTATATTTGATAGGTCACAGAGCTCAAATGGTGTTACATATTAAAAGTTTTGGCCATTAGAAATTGTCCTTTCCTAAGACTTCGTTTAGAGATGATCAACTTCTAATGCCCATAACGTTTGATCCATAACTCCATTTGAGATCTATGACCTATCAAATAGAAGCTTGGGAAAAGAGCTACATGTTTATAAATATTTGTAACATCCTTTATTAAATAAAAAATGTGAAAAAGTTATTAAAAATGATTTTTCACATTGGTTATTTAGAACCGATGTGAAAAAGTTTGGAAAAAAGATTCTTCATGTCGGTTATTATATGGCCAAGGTGAAAAATCAATGAAAATGGATTTTTCACATCAGTTATATAATAACTGATGTGATAAATAGATTTTTATATATTTTCACATCGGTTCTAAAGAACCGACGTGAAAAAGGTGTCATTAAAATTAGTTTTTGTACTAGTGAATGAATTAGTTAGGTGTATAATTTTTTAAGAAGATTAAATACTATAGCCTCTAGTTTCTCAATGTATCTGATGAGTTTTACTACATTTGGACCACCTAGTGAACCTTCTCCATGTTCACTTTGAAAGAGTTCCTTGGGTATCTAAAAACATTCCTATCCAGCTATCTCTTGATATATATCACATTTATTCTAGAGAATTATATAAGCATCATTGTCTTTATGTGAACTCAATATATCATTATAAATGGATTAAATAATTAAAAACTAAACATAAACTACATTTTTAGTTGTTTATTATTAATAGTGATCTCCTCATAAATGCCCACCTTAGTAAGCAGGTCTCACATCGAGGATTCCAACACATAATAGTTCCGTTCATGGAACAACATTGTCCATAAGTTTCTAAACCATTACTTGATTTTGTTGATATTAGTGATATGGTATTTCATCAAAATTAATTATAGGCACAATGTGTTTGATTAACATTACAATATTATATAGTTAAAAAAGAGAATATTATCAGTACATCACTTAATTTTAAATTTTGTGATACATAATGAATTTAGTTTTATAAAGTGTCCCATTATTTTATCAAGTCACAATATCCCTCACAATTACACATTAAATATCCATTTTATTTGAAATTATAGTATAATGTATCCATATTCACCTTCTCTTAACCTAAGATTGGGATAAGTGAATTACTCGAAGGTATTTAGGTAGGTAGGACTTTGCCAACTACAGGCCTGCAACTCCTTGATCCATTGAGTGGACTCCCCAATCAAAAAACCCTTACATGGATTTCCTCAACACATGACTCCAAGTTACATAATGTCTATAAAGTGGTACCAATCTTAATGTAAAATGGTCAATTCAGCCTAATTATTTCATAACAACACTATGATAAAATTAAGTGTCTAAATAACGGTTGGGAAAACACTTAGTTATATGATTGCCAATCCCAATAAATTAATGGAAGGAATAATATAACATAATAATAAATTAAGGTATATTATTTATTGTGCACATATATTTATTATTTTATCCTTTACATTTCTTGTTAATATTAATTTGATTTTACTTAAGTTATTAACTATGTTTTGATAAAATATTTATACATAATTCATTTATTTAAATTCCATTACTGAATATTATTCAATTTGTTTAGGTTATCATGGACTTGAATAAATTAAATTAATTATTGATATGAATGGGTTTAATAAATAAATAATTTTTTTGATTATGAGTTTATGTAATGGGTGATTTATTGGCCAGATAGTAATCCAACCTATGACCCTAGAAAAATACTCCTTATTCCAGTATTGGCATGAGTTGCATTATTCCTCATGTCCACCTGTGTATCAAAAATATTTCTTTTGCAACATTATATGTAATTATAGAATAAATCATTTTGATGAATTAGATAGTTATATTCATTATAAAAATATTAAGTAATTTTTACATCAAAAAGTAAATAATTTTAAATGAACTATTTTATTATATGGTTTTCATTTAGATGACTAATTTATAAATTTTAGAATTTAAATTATATAAAATAATTTTCATTTTTAAAATCATCATACCAATATTAATGAAGGATGAAATTTTGGTATTTTTTAGAAAATATTGATTTTTCAGTGAAGAGTGAAGAATACATATTTTTTTTGTATAAAAGTCATTTAGGATCAATAAATTAAGTAATTTAAAATTAAATTTTTTATTTTAATATAATTTAAATTAATAAAATTATTCTTTAATTATATTTAATCCACTTAATTAATTTTTAATAATATTTATACTATATTTTAGTTTAAGTTTATGTTTAGGTTTAAAAATGGATTTTTTTTCTTAAAACTGTTTTAAAGTGAATGACGTTTCTCTATTTTAAGTATACAACAAAATACCCAATGTGTACTATTTTAAATAAATTTATATATTATATATCACCAATATTAATTTTCATTCCTACAACTATTATTATTAGTCGTATAGTTTATATAAAACCATTTTTCTCAAAAAATACACTTATTTAAAAGTCATTTCTTGGTCACGTCTATAGGCTTAATTTTAAATTAAAAGTTTGGACATATGTGAAATTAGTTTGGTAAAAAGGATTTCATATTTTGATTCAGAATAATTTAGATTATATAATAAGGTGAAATTAAAATTTTACAATAGTGAATAATGAAAAAGTAAAAATAAATTATTGTTGTTAAGGTGGAGATGAATTTACTGGGGGGGGGTTTAAACAAAAAAGGTAAGGGTTAAAGTGACCTAAAAGTTGTATGAAATATATTTTATGGAAATATTTAAATATTATAATATCTAATTCTTTATAATGGTCAATTTTTTCAATTTTTATGTGAAACATATGGGTACACATTTAAAAATAAATCACGCGTACTACTCACCTCACTTATAAAAGTCCGTATACTATTATCAATTATTTACACCTTAAAGACCATTTTATTGGCCAATAACTACTGAAATATATTTATAAACTTCTTAATAATAAAATATATAACTCATTTTTTTATTTATCCATCCTTAAAGATTTTGGTACTTACCTAAGGTGGTTTTTTGAAAAGATGTTTCAAGTTTAACCGTTCATTTTTATTTTATTTATTCTTCCTCATACTTAAAATTTTATTAAATTAATATTATATAATAAAAATATTATATTATATATAATAATATGTTTTTATGTTAATTTAATAACCTATATCCATATCATTTTTTATCAAATGGGATAAAAAATAATCAATTGTGTTTACAGTAGGCCACCGCCTCACAAACTAGTGTCATTATTTTTCCATCATTGCAACTGATGGGTTTTTGAAATGATGGATTTAAAGTATATATATATATATTATATTTTAATCATATTTATATTTATTCAGTTATGATATCACATATACCTTATTACTTTATATTCTGTGGGGGATAATGTAACTTCTCTCAGGTGTACAAAGAACTGTAGTTTCACTAAGCGAGGTGATTCATTTTTCACTAACGATTTAAATTGTAGGTAATAAAGATAAAATTAATTAATATATATGATATAAATCAAATAATCAGGATATTAATTACTTATTTATCAATATGAAAATATAATATATCATTTTATTTTTTACACTAAAAAAAGATAATGTCTTTTGTGAATACGTGTAGACTACCACCTCTACAAAGTGATGTGAAAAACATTTCATCACTAAATAAAATTGATGATATATATAAGTATATTTAAATAATAAATAAGGTTTTTATGATATTATTATAATTATTTAATGCTAAAATTGTATATACCTTCTTTCCATAATGATCATTGAAAAAATGGAAATATTACTCATGCGTATGTGTAGCCTAACATATCCATGATTGTAAAATAGTTCATTTTTCATAACCATGATTAATGATTGGATTTAAAATTTTAAATTAAATATAAATATTATAATTAATTAATGATTATTATTATGAAGATATTAAAATAATGACCTTTTTAACCATAATCAACCTACCAAAATATATTTGTGGACATATAGTCTAAATATCACTCAAACATACGATCTAAAATTAATTAATTAAGTAATTTCATATAACCTGATAATAATTGAAAAAATAAAAAATAAAAAATAAAAAGGGTATTAATAAATTAAATTCTTATCATATATTTTTTATTTAGGAAGATAAATAATTATCATGACTAATTGAACTCGAGGTAAGGGACTTCATCTTAATTTTCTTTTGTTGATGAATATTTTGATGTTATAAATCCTTATTATTTGATGAGGTGTATATAAATCCACGTTGAAAATTTATATCATGAATTTATCTAATATCATTTTATTTAATGTTTTTTAATGTTATTCTTTTACAGGGCTTATGATTCAACTATTTCCAAATTAGTAAGGGAATTTTATTTTTAAAAAAACCCTCTTTTAAAGTTATATTTAAAACTCACTTACTCTTCCTTGTATATGTTTTCAAAATTAACTTATGAATGTAATTATATGGATTGAGAATTTTATAAAGGAATTTTTGTTTCTTTCTTTAAAATTTTTCAAAAAAACAATCTTTTGTGGGATTTTTTACATTCTTTATAAAAGAAAAAAGTATGTTCTATTTTATCATGTATGGTGAAGAAGAGTTTTACCCCCACTGTGACCATTATTTGATGTTTTCCTTCCTTTAAAATATTTGTTGTTCTCTTCAAAGTAGAAAAGACATTTTCCTTTTTATAGAATTTTGGTATAGAAAATGGGTTCTAAAATAAAATTATATATTTTTGTATTGAAAATGGGTTTTTGAAAGAAACATGTATTTTTATATTTAAAATTGTGTTTAATATGGTATTAAAATCATTTTAGAGGGTTATATGATAAAAAATGAAAGATTTCATGAATTCTTATTATGTTATAGTTCTTGGGAATTTTTATGATAATGGTTCATTCAATTATAAACCATGGACTATTGGTTATGTTATAATCCAATGACGAGTGGTCCGACTATAAACTACGGATGGGTGGTTACATTATTAACCAAGGATGGGTTTCTCTATGATAACCAAGAATGGGTGGGTCCATAACAGCCTTCTAGTTAATTAAGTACTCTAGATATGGAAGTTAGCCATATCAGTTATTCTATTTATAAGAGTGATATGAATAACTATGTCCCAAGTTACCTACATGATTTATATAAACTTTACATGGGTTTGAAATAATTTATTTGAGAAATAAGTGTGGGTGATTTCATGTTAAAATGAATTATTTCATTTCTCTCAATTAACATTGATATAAAGGTAAACATTTCATGGTTTTTTACATTTTTTAATTTGATTAACAAGATTATTCTTTTTATGAACCTTACTAATATTTCGATACTCATACCATGTTTTAGAATGTTTTTCACATGGTTTATGTTTGGGTGAGGAAAAGGAAGAGGTCAAGTTGAAAGTCGTGAAATTTTTTTATGAAATGAAATCATGTTTTATTTAAAATGTTTTATATTGTTGAAAAAATAGATTCTGATTTAAAGTTTATACTTTTTATATATATGGTTTTGTAATAAAGGATCTATGACCTAATTATATAAAAATACAATCCTTAAGATACTCTTGATTATAAGAGGTTTAATTATTTAATTAAATATCAATAATTTTTAATTTTTAAGGATATGTCCTTATAGTTGGTACTATAGGTCATTTTAGATAACTTTATAGTTTAGGATACTAAAAATAACATAAAATTTTATGATTTTACATTATGTTTATTTTGAAAAGTTATATAATTTAAGGATTACCTTATTATTTCATCTAACCTATGTATTTTCAGAATGGTTTTCTATATAACAGATAAGGAAGCTGTAGTGGGAAGGCATTGAGAGAAAAATATCCTTCCAAATTAGCATCTGAGGTGTTTGTAATAAAAAGGGAACATCTTGTTGTAGTGATGGATAATTTACACATGATATAAATAGTGGTTCTATCCATGATAGTGAGGAACCATATCTACTATGAATGAACATGTCTATAGTGGATCATTTCATGAGACAAAATCTCCCATAATTCAGTGGATCAACCGACCCTATGGTAGTACAAGGAATGATCAATTTCTAGAGAAGATATTTGAAGTCATGGAATGTTTGGAATATAAAATTTTTAATCTATCCATTTCTTTATTAAAAGGTGAATTTTATCAATGGTCATCTTTAGTTAATAATATAAGAGAAAAATATGATCTTTATTCTATGGAACGAGAAATAATTAAAGATATTTTCCTTAAAAAATATTTCCCTAGGATTTTCTGAATGAATATGGAAAAATAATTCTCAAAATTGAGGCAAAAAAATACTATGCGAATGAGTATGAAGAATATTTTACAATACTGGCTAGGTCTATACCAATTTTTTTAGAAAATTGATATTATGATTAATATATTTTAATTAGAGTTAAGACCAATTTTATTAATAGATTTTGTGGCATGGTAATTTTAAATCGATGAGAAATCCGTTCGTTGTTTTTTAAAGTGGACGTGGAGTTTTCCAACACATATGTGACTCAATATGATAAGAGTAATAAATATACTGGATGTAAGGGAATAGGGAACCATACATCAATAAAATATGGTGGAAAGAAAAAAATTTCCCTTATTTTGAGAAGTGTGGTAAAACGAATCCTAGGTAATGTCTTATAAATTTTAATAAGTGATTATGATGTGGTATTTTTTGATATTTATATCATAAAAGCAAGGAAAATGAAAAGAAACATTTTGAAAAGCTGATGGTAAGATACTTTAGTTGTAATCAATTTGAGAATTATGATAACATGTGTCCAATGTTAGTCACTCATTGTAGATATCATCAATACTGAAAGTATAATGTTTTGGAAAAATAATCAAAGCAAAGAAAGTTATGTTAATTTCTTTTCCTAGTTTTATTCCGGATCCGGGGGGGTTGAGTTTATTATTGAAATAATTCATAATTATAAGCCTATTTCTAAACCCCTTTATCAAATGGATCAAGTGGAGCTTTTAAAATTGAAAAATCAATTGAAGGAGTTTCTATATAAAGGTTTCATTCACCAAAGAACTTCACTTTGGGGTGATCTTGTTTTTGTTTTTTAGGAAGAAATATGGTTCGATGTGACTTTATATTAACTATAGATTTTTTAATAGACTCACTGTTAATAAAAGATATCTGTTTCATTATATCAATTATTTGTTTGATAATATCCATGGATAATATTAATTATTGAATGTTGATCGTAGGTCATGGTACCACTAGTTGAATTAAAATTAAGTAGATATCCTAAATACAATATTTCAAACTAGATAAAAGCATTATGAGTTTGTATTTATTCCCTTTCGAATTTATAATACACATGATTTATATCCGACCTTATGAATATATTTTTCCATGAAATCTTGGATAAGTTTGTGGTTATGTTTTTTGATAAAATTTTGGTATATTCTAAATGTCAAGCATAAAATTAATGACACCTAAGGATTGTTTTTAAAATAATAAAAGACAAGAAAATATATAAAAAATTTAGTTACTGTGAATTTTAGTTGAAAAAGTGTTCTTTCATTGGACATATTATTTATAAATATGGAATAAATATTGACACTACTAACAAATATTATAGAATAATGGAAACGATTAAAAAATATTATTGATATTATTAGTTTTCTTACATTATTGGGTTACTATAGGCAGTTTATTGAAAATATACAATGGATTTTTAGCACATTAAATAGTTTAAATAAAAAGAAGTGTTAAAATAATATGGATAAATGAATGGGATGATTTTTTTAGAAACTAAAAATAATATTGGTGAATTATCTGGATTTGGATCTAATATCCTAAAATGGTGAATTATTCTTCTATAGAGATGCTTCATTGAAGGGACATGGATGTGTCCTAATTTATATTGATAAAGTAATTTCTTATACTTTACTTCAGTTGAAACCTCATGAGTTAAATTACCTTACACATGATCTAGAAATAACTATAGTTGTATTTTGTTCAAAAATATTGATGAATCATTAGTAAGGAGTAATGTTTTAAATATACCCTGATCAAAAATGTTTGAGGTATATATTCACTTATAAGGAATTGAACATGAGATAAAGAAGATATCTGAAACTTATTAAGGATTATGATATAATGATTCATTATAATAATAGAAAATAAAACAAAGTGGATGATGCTTTGAGTTTAAGAAATAATGATTCATTAATCATGTTATGTTTTGAATATATCCCTTTGGTTAATGAATTTATAAATTTTGACCTATAATTTGAGTATGCTAGGAAATTATCATTTTTTTCAAGTTTTAGTATAGTCAAATTTATTATAATAATTAAGCAAGATTTTAAGAATGATCATTCTTTGTAGGAAAAGGTAGAATATGTTGAGAAGGGTAAGTTTCTAGATTTTAATATTGATAAAGTAGATGTTTTATAATTTTAAAAAATATTATGTGTTTCTTGTGATTCCCAGTTAATGAAAGAGTTGTTGAGTAAAGCTCATAGTTCTCTATTCATCTGGGTAGCAATAAGATATACAGAGACCTTTAGGGTCCTTACTGGTGGGATGTAATGAAAATATATATTGACGAATTTACCAAGAAATATTTTAATTATCATTAGATTAGTGTAGAATGGAAATTACTGAAATGAATGATTCAAACTATTCTAGATCTAGAGTGTAAATGAGAAAATATATCAATGGATTTCATGGTGGGATTATAAAAATTTTCATGAGGTAATAATGTGACTTGTGTTATTATTGATTGATTAGAAACTTTTTTACATTTTCTTCCCATTTGATATAATATGTCTTCAAATTATATGTTTTGATATTATCTAAAGGAAAAATTCAAGTTACATGGAGTTAATATATGCATTATATCAGATTATGATCCAAAATTAGTAGCTAATTTTATAAAGGACTTTAGAAGTCATTGGGTAATGAATTAAAATTAAGTTCAACTTATCATACTAGAACTGATGGTTAGTATATTCAGATGATTCAGATCCTATAATATATTCTTCATTATTATTCATGAGGTTATTAGGGATGTTGTTATCAATGTCTTTCATTGGTTGAGTTTTCTTATAATATTAGTTTTTATTCCTATATAAAGATGTCATCATTTGAGTAATTATATGGAAAGTGGAATTGAACTCCATATTTTTTGGATGATTTAAGATAAATAAAGTCAATGGGGAAAAAGTTTTTAGAATAAATGGATGAGAAGGTGTAGTTTATTTAGAAACATATGAGGACAATTCTAATCCGGAAGAAATTCTATACAAATAAATGGATGAAAGATATTTATTTGAAGGAAAGTGATCATATTTTTATTAAATAATATCAAAGGAAAAGTGTTTTTATTTTCATTAAAAAGGGAAAAATTTGTCTCTAGATAATTGGACCTTATGAAATCCTAAGAAAAATTGGATTAGTTTCCTACTGAGTGGCTTTTCCCTCGAGTTTATCTGAGGTACACAATATTTTTCATGTCTCAATGTTATAAAAATATATTCCAGATTTATCTCTTATTTTGAGGCCTAATATATTTTAACTATAATAGAATATTTAATTTGGGGAATATCCTACTCATATTATTGACTATAAAGTGTAAGTGTTGGAAAATATTGTGATTCACCTAGTTAAGAATTTATGAAATAACCGCATGGTTGATGAAATAACTCGTGAATTTGAAAATGCTATGTGGGAAAGATTTTACAACATGATTAACAAGTGAATAGAATTACGAGGACGCAATTTACAAATTCAAAGAAGAATGTAAAAATCCAATTAATGACTGAATTAATCATTTTCATGAATTAAATTGAAAAATTTATTATAAAATTATTAATTTATTTTAACATAAAAAAGGAAAGAGTTTTATGTAAACTATTTTTATAAGGTTTTTATTTAAAAGAATAATTTATAAATTTTATAATTTTAATTATAAAAGATTAATTTCATTTTTGAAAATATTATGTCAAAATAATCTTAAGATGACTTTTTTTATTTTTCAGAAAATATTTTATTGGCCAATAATGAAAAATACAATTTTTTTGTAAAAAAATCATTTCTTTTCAGTAAAGTAAGCAACATAAATGTACTATTATATATTTGTTATAATTTTATGTTTCATTAGTATTTTTTAGTAATATTTAATAAACATAATTATTTTTGAATTGTAATTTTCCAAGATTTCTAAGTATTTTCTTAATTAGATTGAATTTTTTCGAGATCACACGCTTTGACGACACATTATTCCGAGGCCTGGTGAGCCTGGAATGGAATTTTGAACATTTTTAGTTCACTTGTGTAAGCATGAAAGAAGGATTTCTCTAAATTTTGATCCAGTGGTTGGATTGAAATTCCAAGGGCACTGTTGAACTTAAAACGCTAGGATTCTCCTAGAAAGGAATTAACTTTGACTGAAAAGGATCGAACAGAAAAGTTATTTATCAAACTTTTCAGAAAATAATAAAATAAATTTAAAATTTTATTTCATTTATTTTCATAACCGTTGAAAGGAGGTCGATGACGTTGTGGTGTGGGGACAAGGAAACAATGAGGCACCTTGAAGGAAACTCATAATAGAATGTTTTTGTGAAAGGGTAACAACTACACTGTAACGATAACGACACGATGTTGTAGCGTGATCAAAATGTTGAGACATGTTCTATTTTAAATACCACATTGGGGAAATCAGTTAGGGTAATTTCATCCTCCAACGAACTTGGAACCTCTCTCTCCCTTTCCCTTTGATAAAGAATGCTATTGACGATTGCCAGTGAGACGGATTTGAGAGACGACGAATTCTAAAAAACCGAGGATCAGCGACAGCTTGAAACATCATCCCTCATCAACGATGGGTCCTCAAACCCTGTAGAGGTTATAATTTCTTTTTGATTATTGTTATTTCCCCTTTATTCATTATAAAATAATTAATATGACTTTAGGGAGGTGGCAAACCATGACGATGTGATGTGCAGCCCTGACCAACATTGTGTGGAGGGGCGGCCCACGTCTGGGCCACTTGAGTGAACTGGAGGCACAAAGTCCATTGATCATGTGTAGGTGGAATAGTCAGCCGTATGCTAGATGTGTTAGATGAAACTAAACCGAATTTGCTTCATATGGCAGGACAGAGCCGATCTACTATGAGGATCGGTTGACCCAAGGTGGCAGTTCCAGTAGGCGCCACCTGATGACGTACTAGACCCGGCTAAGCTGCATTTGGGTTGGAGGAGCCAGCCTGCCTCGACAGGCTGGACCTGTGCTGGTGGACCAAACCCGCAGCCCAACAAATCATTCCCAGGCTAGACCGGATCCGAGTCGGTCTAGATCCCGGTCGGGCCGGGTTGGGTGGTCTGACCGGGTCAGACCGGACAAGGACCCAACCGGCCCCCGTTTCACTGAAATTCTTATAACTAACAGACCAGGCATCCAATTAACACACCATATATGAAACATATACTTTTGTGATGAGACCGCCCTTCTGATATACTCTACATGTGTTTTGGAAGAGTTTGGTATACGACCGGGTTGGATTGGACTCGAATCCCATCGGTCCCTTTTTACAAAAATTACCATATCTATTCCCATATCTTATAGGACATGCGTCTGTTAGACACACCATCTATTGCGTTGGGAACCTTACAATGATACGGTCATTTGGGTTAATCTATGTGGGACTTCGTGGTGGTTGATGTATAACCGATGGATTGAGGAGCAGATCCTACCAGAATCAAGCATGTTATGTGCGAGAATCCAGTGGCTGGCTGTGACTTGCATCATAAGATTTACCCTTTGTGGATCAGCCTAAGAGATACCCTTCATGGATCATCATAAGAGTGACACTTCATGGATTAACATAAGATATATCCATCATGGATCGTCATGAGAGCGACCCTTCGTTGATCATCAGTAGTGTGACCCGTCATGCATCCGCCGTTGAACGTCCCGTCGTGGATCAACAACAGAGCGACCCTTCGTGGATCAGTAGTACATCGAACCTTAATGGATCAACAACATAGCCTCTCAATAGAATAAGATGATCTACCTTTACTACTAATCACCTTTACTTCTTTACATAAGTTATAAATGGTGTTGGGTGTGTCTTTTACTTTGTGATTTACTTTGAGATCTTTATTTGTGGTATTATTCCTTTGTGGATTTCTATGAGACCTGTGATGGTCTTTGGGTCCCTACTGAGTATTTTTATACTCAAACCTGCATGGGATTCACCCACAACTATTTTTTCTTGTAAATAAAACATACATCTCTGAATGGGACTTTGGGGAACTTGGGCTCGATGGTGCTCGGAGGTGGATCGATAAACGTTTTTTTTCTACAGTGACATCTGGTAGTGACCTGTACCTACCCTTTAGATGGGATCCTTTGAAGATGAACTTTGGAGCTTGTAATTATTTTTCTGTACTTTCATTTTAGCTGGTCTTGTATTCTCGATCCTTTAATTGAAGTTTATACCTTTTTCTCTCAGTAGTGGCACTTTGCGGTGGTTGTACTAATTTCTTTCCTTTGTGGTTTTCTTTATGTGGTATTACCTATCTATGTGTGTAAAAGTTTAAATTCAATGATTTCCCTTATTGGGATATACTTTTCTGGGGTTAGTCACCAGCCCCTAGCCCATGGAATGTGGGATTGGGGTTGTCATGGCACATGCCTCAGTGGATGGGTTGTGACTAAATGGTATCAGAGGGCGATAGGATATACCAGGAGAACTAAGAGTCTGTATTTTTGATGGGGCAATCGTGTTAAGTGTCTTGTGTTCAGATTTTATTTTGGGGAATCCAATGTTGGTGAGGTGGCCGATGTATCCATACACTAGGATCATGAATTATATTTTCTTACTCGATAAACGAAAACCCTAGTTACATGTGTTTTGGAAATGTTTTTCCATGATCTCTTTTGAGTTAGCTAACTAGGTATAACTTATTGACCACAAAACATCTATTTACTTATAGGAAACTTCTATAAAGATATCCAACCAGGATTCTAGTGAGCGTTAATGATGATGGACTACCGAGCAATGAGCGTCGGTGTAGGGACCACTTACAGCGATATCACCTACGGGTGGTGTACCAACAACACCCATAATTGTAGAGCAGCAGTTGCTACTATACCCACTAGAAGAAAGTGAACACTGACTAAGAAGGTTGAACGAGTTCCAAAGACAGATATGTCCATGGTTTTAAGGATTGATAGATCTTCAGGTAGCTGTGGATTTGTTAGAGGTAGTTACATGGGTTTTTTTGCCTAGTAGATACAACTACTGACCAGATGGTGGTCCTAGATGCTAGCCTTTTTTGGGGAATAGTATAGAGATTGTGGATCTTGATACTCCAGACACACGATGAGGTGACCCTTGACTAGCTATACTCCTTTAGCCTCTTTAGGATAGAGTTCATACCAGCGAAACTATGCTTAGTGTGTATTCATGAGCTACTTCACCTACAACGGGGCAGCTTGACTATGACCTAATACTATAATATATTTACTGAGCTCTCCTGGTAGTCCACCAACATGGTACGATACCATTTCTTTAGGGCCCTGAACTTTGATAAGGGACTCCAACAAGAGATCAAGGCGTCGATGAGTTCGATCAGCATCCCGATGTAGGCTGGAATGCTAGAGCGATCTCTATTAGTGAAGATATTCCTAGAAGAGTAGTCACTGATGGTAGGAGCCATCACCATATGAAAAGTGGCTGAGTCATCTATAGCAAGAAGTAGGCAGACAACGCAGAGTCCCAAATGTGCTAGACTATCACCACCACCCCCTGGTGGTCCACTACAGACTTGAGGAGCCAGAGGATAGGTGTGATTCCAGCTTCAAGTGATGGATGCCTATGACCATGACACTCCAAATATGATTTTAGGTACAATATGTGTCTACTCCACCTTAGTTGTAGTTCTTATAAACACAGGTGACAGTCACTCTTTCCTTACCACAGACCTCATTTGAAGCTCGATGATTCTGGTAGAACAGTTGGATTGATCCATACAATTATAGAATCCTACAGAAGTGGATTCGATTATTACACACCGGTACCAGTTGTGTGATCTTACTATAGTAGGAGAGATCTTCAGATGGGATCACTTAGTTGTCGTGTTTAGGCCTTATGAAGTCATATTGGGTATAGACTGGTTGTCAACAATTCATGTTCAAATCTATTATTTTAGGCACAATGTGCGGTGTGCTCGTGAGGATGGGACCGAATTTTCCTTCACCTATGAGAAGGGAAAAATTTTAGCACCGATTGGAATTTTTTGAAGGAGGGTGCAACTGATCACTCACTAGTTGACTAAACTCACCCTCAGTGTAGTGAATGAGAGGATTCCAAGCATTCTTGTAGTGGTGGATGAGTATGAGGATGTCTTTCTTAAGGATGTTCCTAGACTACCTCCCCATAGGGAGGCGGACTTGTGTATTGACCTATACCCTGACATGACACTGATATCCATGCCTATATACCGGGTGGCTGCCGTGGAGCTTTGGGAGTTGAGAGTGCAGTTGGAGGACTTACAGAGAAAGGGGTTCGTAAGACCCAGTGTTTCTCTATGGGCATCCACAATGTTGTTTTCCAAGAAGGAAGATATTATCTTAAGACTAAACGTGGACTTCCATCACCTGAACTAGGTGACCATGAAGAACAATTATCTACTACTGAGGATTGGCGACCTCTCCGATTAGTTGAAGGTAGTGATGTGGTTCTCAAATATTGACCTCAAATCAGGATATCCTTAGCTTTGGGTATGGGATGAGGATGTACCAGAGACAACATTTATATGCATGTACAACCAAAATTGGTTTTTAGTGATGGATTTTAGTGTGAACAATGCTCCAAATATGTTCATGGGAATCATGAAGATGATCTCCCAACCTTACCTCGATCTATTCAAGTTAGTCTTCATTGATTACATCTTGGTGTACTCAGCCTCGAATTAGGAACATGCTAGACACCTGCGGATAGTCCTGGATACACTCCAAGAGAACTATCTTTATGGTAAGATCTCGAAGTTCTAGTTCTGGATTCAGGAGGTCCACTTTAGGAGACACATCTTCTCATAGGTTGGAGTTGTAGTGGATCCGGTGAAGATAGAGAAAATGCTTTCTTAGGATCCACCCAGAAGAATGACTAAGTTATGTAGTTTCTTGGTGTAGAATAGATACTACCAGAGGTTCGTACCCAAATTATCAAGGGTAGAATTTCATATGAAATATTTTATGAATAAGGTAAAAATCTCAATGTGGATAAAGAAATTCCAGTAGAGCTTCCAGTAGGTGAGGCAGAGCTTGACCAGTGCTCCCATATTGAGGTTTCTAGAGGAGGGTATCGACTACATGGTATACTATGATTCTTCAAGGACCGGACTAGGTTGTATACTAATTCTAGAGTGAGCAGTGATCACTTACAGCTCACGATAGTTGAAGCAGCATGAGCAGAACTACTCAAATCATGACCCGAAGTTAGCAAAAGTGGTATTTTCGTTGAAGATGTGGCAGGACTACTTGATGGGTGAATGGTTTACTATCTACTATGACCACAAGAGTATCAGGTATATATTCTCAGATATGTAACTAAACATGAGACAATGGTGATGGATAGAGTTACTCTATGAATTGAGATAATATACACTCATGGGAATGGGAATGTGGTGGAAGACCCACTCAGCAGGAGGTATGATATACAACTGTTGAGTTAGGTGACATAGTAGTTAGCCACATTTTAGATATCCTTCTTTGATAGTGATGGAGTAACTTACCATCACTCTATGACTGTCACTCCCCCACTCTTATAAAAATTTAGGAAGGCACAACCTGTGGATGGTGACTGAGAGGCTCGATATGCTCAGTTATCCTCAGGATAGGAGTCTGATGGTTTTTCGATAGGTGGGGAGTGTGTTATCCTTTTTAGAGGATGCACTGTAGTACCAATGACATTATCAGAAGAGGTGTTGAGGGAGTTACATACATCCCCTTTGGTGGTATATCCTGGTGTGGAGAAGATGTACCAGGACCTCTGACATTAATACTAGTGTCTAGGGATAAAGAAAGAGGTTTGAAAGTTAATTTCACGATGCCTCACTTGTCAACAAGTGATGGCTGAGCATAAGGTCCCAATAGTCATGTCACTACCACTAGAAATAATGAAGTGGAAGTGGGATGGAATTTCCATTGGTTTCTTGACAGGTTTACGACACACATCTAAGGATCATGACTCTATTTTGGTGATCGTTGACTGACTCACCAAGCCGGATCACTTCCTACCCATCCAGGAGAAAGGATTGGTAGAGAGTATAAGGTGCCTTTACGTCCTTGAGATAGTACGGCTTCACGTGGTGACTTCAAGGATTGTCCGAGACTGTGATGCAGGCTTTACATCCCATTTATGGAAGGGGTTGCAGTAGGCGTTCGACACTCAGCTATTCTTGAGCAGAACTTTTCACCCACAGACGGATGTTCAGACGGAGCGGACCACACAGACCCTAGAGAAAATGCTTTGTGCTTGTGTCCTTGATTTTGTTCATAGTTGGTAGGACCAACTTACACTGTTGGTGTTTTCATACAATAAAACCTATCACTCCACCATCAACATATAACCATTTGAGTCCATGTACGGGTGGCCATAATGATCACCTCTATTCTAGACATACCCAGGGGAGTCAACACTCAGAGGTTCGGAGTTGTTATGGGAAACCAATAAGAAGGTGAAGATTTTCCAGGAGTGGATGAGGACTACACAGAGCAGGTAGAAATCATATACTGACAGGAGGTAGGGACACTTGGAGTTTGAGGAGGGAGACCATGTTTTACTTTAGGTCTCTCCTTGATGGGGATTATAGAGATTTCGCCGGGGCGACAAGTTATCTATGAGGTTCATCAGACCATTCCTGATTCTTAGCAGAGTTGGAAAGGTGGTGTACCACCTAGATCTTCCCCCATAGATTCACCACGTGCATGATGTTTTCCATGTTTCATAGTTTAGGAGGTACGTGCATGATGCATCTCACGTCATCAACTGGGGAGATATGGAAATTGACGACGGGGCGATATTTGTGGAGTTCCCAGTGGAGAGAGAGGATCAACATGAGCAGGCCCTTTGTGGATGGTTGATTTCTCTGATGTGTGTTCGGTGTCGGCATGGGAATCTATAGGAGAGCACAAGGGAGCGGGAGGCTCAGATTCATGCTCAGTACCCTCATTTGTTTGAGTAGTCTTGTTTTGGATTTCATGGATGTAAATACCTAAGGTGGGGATAATGTAATGTCCCATAATTTCTATGTATTTGTTTTAAATTATATTGAATTATTTTGAGATTTCATTCTTTGACATCACATGATTCCCAGCCCAGTGAGCCTAGAACAGAATTTTGAACTTTTTTTAGTTTACTTAGGTATACTTGTGAGCATATTTTTATAACTTTTAAACCAGTGCTCAGATCAAAAATCCAAGGTCACCATTGAACTCGGAACATGATTATTATTCTATAATGGAATTAGCTTCGGCTGAAAAGGTTCAGATGGAAAAGTTATTTTTCAGACTTTTCAAAAAATAATAAAAAAACATAAAAAGTTATTTTATTTATTTTCTCAAGCGTTGAGTGGCGGATAGTGACACTACGGTGAAGCGACTAGGAGAAGATGAGGTACATTGAAGGAAAATCATAATGGAATGTTTTTCTGAAAGCATAACAGCTATACTATTTGATAAATGAAACAACATAACTATGTGATTTCGCAATCTAACAGAAACACAATGATGTGTTTAGTTTTAATATCATGTTCAGGAAATCAGTCGGTGAAATTTATTATGATGAAGAATGGTGGGACCTATCTATCCCTTTACTTTTAATAATGAATACTATCAATGAACACTGGCAAGATGGATTTCAGAGACAATGGACGATGATGAATGCTAACAGAGCGAGGATCAATGAAAACATGGAGCTTCATCCCTAATCAATGACAGATCCTCAACCCATATAGGGGTTATTATTTATTTTTGATTACTAATATTTCTCCGTTCATCATTATAAAACAATGAATGGATATCAACTCACGAAAAAATTGATCCACAGATCTTATGTTCTTACGGGAGGGCTGTTAAATTTGAGGACTTGAATGAAAGGGTAGATTCATGTGTTGAAATCCCAAACCTCCCTTTCATTTTACACCTCTAATACAGAGGGCACATGACAACACAAAAAAGGCCTGAGTCCCTTTACCTTGCGTGTTCCTATGCATTATTTAATGAAAAATTCTTGAAATAGTGGCAAGGCGAGTTTGAAGTTGTCGCAGTAAAGGTGGAGCCCTATGATCCTGTAAGCATAGATGGTTCTAGAAGAGGACCACCAGAAAAACTATGGTGGAACATAGAAGAACCATCAGCACACCAGTAGTGGCCCATGATGGCGGCCATATTTGGAGGGAGAAGGGGCACCCATCGGTGCACCACGAAGGTAGAGAACCGTGATGACATGAAGTGCATCGATGACTGACATTGCATTGAGGGGCGGCCCACGTCTGAACTTCTTGGGTGCGCTGGAGGCATGCGGTCCATCGACCACATACAGGTGGAATGACCAGCCACCTTCCGGCCATTCTGGATGAAACAAACATGACTTTTCCACATCCTATTAGACCGAACCAGTTGACCCAAGGTAGCAGTTCATGTTGGCACCACCTGGTGATGAACAGGATACGGCTAAGTTGCGTTTGGGATGTAAGAGCTGGCCAGCAATGTTAGGTCGGACCTATGCTAGAGGTCGGACCCTCCCTACTAGGCTGGGTATGGCCTAGGCCAGACTAGATTCGAGTTCGGTCAGTCCAACCAGGTCGGACCGGATCCAAACCCCAACCAACCCTCGTTTCACTGAAGTTCTTGAAATTAAAATATTATATGTCTGAGTGATGCACCATCTATGGAACAAGGATACTTGAAATGAGTTATTCCTTTTGAGATACTCTATGTGAGTTTTGGAAGAGGTTGGAATATGGCCAGGTTGGATCATACTCGAATCCAACTGGGCCATTTTTTAAAAAATGACCATATCTTATAGATCAGTCATCCGTTTGATGCACCGTCTATTGCATTGGGACCCTTACAATGAGGCAGTCCTTTGGGTTAATCTATGTGGGACTTTGTGACGGTTGAGGTAAAACTGATTTCTTGTGAAGAATATCCGACTGCAAACAAGTGTGCTAAGTGTGGAAATCCAGTGGCTGGATTTGACGAGCAACATAAGAGTGACCCGTTGTGGATCATCATAAGAGCAACCCTTCTGGGATCAGCATTAGTGAAACCCTTTATGGATCAGCATAAGATAGACCATTCATGGATCAAAATAAGAGTGAACCTTCATAGATCAACATAAGAGAAACCCTTCATGGATCAACATATGTGTGACCCTTCTTAGATCAGTAGTAGTGCGACCTGTCAAGGATTGGTCGTATAACGACATGTCATGGATTAGTAGCAGAGTGAACCTTTGTGGATCAGCAATGAAGTTAACCTTCATGGATCAACATAGGATACTATCAAAAAAATAAGATAATATAGATTTATGACTAAGAATCTTTACTTCTGTACTTAATTTATACCTGGTGTGGGATGTATATTTTTATTTGTGCATTACTTTGTGATATTTCATTGTGGTATTCTTCCTTTGTGTATTTTTTTGAGACCCGAGTTAGTCTCATGATCCCTACTGAGTATTATTATACCCACCCATGCACCATATTTTCCTGTACCTATTGTGTATTATGCAATTGATGGACAACCTTGACTGGGACTTTGGATATCCGGGTCTATATGGTGCTCAAAGGTGGATTGATAGATGTGGTGTGCTGTTGTGACATCCGACAATGGGCTATAATTACCTTTTAGGTAGGATCCTTGGCAGAAGACCCCTGGAGATTGTACTTCTTTTGATGTACTTTCCTTTAAGTTGATATTGTATTCTTTCTCATTTACTTTCAATTTACACCTTTTTCTCTCAATGGTGGTACTTTGTGGTGGTTTTAATACTTTCTTTCCTTTGTGGTTTTCTTTGAGCGGTATGCCTTGTCTGTGTGTGTTCAGGTTTAAAGGCAATGACTTCCCTTTTTGGGATATGCCTTTCTGGTTCTAGTCACCATCCCGTGGCCTAAGGAAGGAAAGCTTGGGTAGTCATAGGATAGTCCATGGGGGTTGGGTCATGACATTAATAAAATTTATATTTTATTTAGTATATATTTATTTTTGAGTTCAAAAATGGGGTTTTTCTAAAAACTATTTTAAACTACATTATGTTTCCCCATTTTTATTAATTAAGGTAATAACCAATAAGGAACATTTTCAAAGTAATATATTGATTATATATAAATAAAAATTAATTGGTATTTATATAGTTATTATCAATTTTCATACATTTTATATAAAATCATATTTTTCTTGATAAATTCATTAATTGAAAAGTTATTTCTTTATCACTTCTAAGGATTTAATTTTAAATAAAAATTATCAAATTTTTTGGATTGAATTTGGTAAAATGTATTCCATATTTGTAATTAAAAAAATTTATAATATCTAATAATTCAATAATAATTTTTGACCATAATGTATAGTTAATATAATTTTTTTTTACCATAGTTAAGGTCAAAATGGGATTACCTGGGGATTAAACATAAAAGATATGGGTAAAAATTATCAAAAAAAATGTATAAAATCAATTCTCTGGACATATTTCTTTATTATAATGTATAATTATCGATATGGTCAATTTATGATCCTTATGGAATTTAAAAAATGCAGGAACACCTATTTATTTTCAAAAATTACAAATGTTTCACTCAACTCACTTGGAAATGGCCATGCTCTCCTCTCCTACACACACCTTCAAAGGCCTTTGTCTTAAACAAAAACTAACAAAATCTTTTCCTAAAATCACTACCTATTACTTGTATATATTATTTTTATTATAAATCAATCTAATGAAGGATTATTTTTGCGTACCAAAGGAGGTTGTCTGAAGAAGATGCAACTTGTTTAACCACATGTTTATATTTTATTTCCCCTTCCACCCATTTAAATATTCTTAAATAATTATTTTATAGTAACAAAATTATATCCCATATACAAATATTCTATTATTTCAATGGAATTACCTATATTTATATTATCTTCCATCAAATGAGATATGAAATCATCAACCGTGTGTACGGTGGACTACCTCCTAATGAACCGATGCCATTCGTTTTCCATCATCGCCTCTCATGGATTGTTATAATGATGGATTTAAATTATATATATATATATATATAATATTTTTAAAATATTTATAATTATAAAGTTATTAAATCCAAAATAACTTCAAAATTCATACTGGGGGGGATATGATAACATCGCTCATGTGTACGGTGAACTACCACCTCAGAAAGTGATGTGATTCATTTTTCACTAATGACTTACATAAAAGTAAATAAGGATAAATTGAATTTATATTGGTGATATACACGAAATATTTATGATATTCATGAAAAATGTTTCATTTGGAAAATATAATATATCATTTTATTTCTTACACTAAAAAATGACAATGTCTTTCATGGGTACATGTGGACTGCTGCCTCCATGAAGTGAGGTGAATATTCATTATCCCTAAATAAAATTGAAGATATATATAATTATATTTAATGAAATAATATTATATTAATGATATTATTTTAATTATATAAATAGAAAATAATACATATCTTCCTTCTATAATGATCATTGAATAATAGAAACATTATTCATGTATACATATGACCAACCGTCTCCATGTTTGTAATGTTGTCCATTTATCCTAACCATCATCCATGAATGGTTTTAAAAGTATAAATCATGTATCAAATTTTTAATTAATTTATTATTATTATTCCAGATATGTTTAAATAATGACCCCATTGACCATATTCAACGTACCGAAGAATTTTTTAAACATTTAATCCAAATATCGTCAAAACATATGATATAAAATTAATTGGTTAAGTAATTGTACGTAACATAGTAATAAGTGAAATAAATGGAATAATAAAATCGAAAATGTTATTAAAATTAAATAACTAACATAATTTATTATTAAAAAATATAAATAATGAGTGTGACAAGTCAAATTTGAGGTATGGAACTTTATCCCAATTTAATTTCATTGAGGAATATTTCGTTGTTATGCACCTATATTATTTTATATGGTTTATATAGAAACTTTTTGATATGTTATATCATGAATTTATTCAATATCATGATATTAAAAGTTTGTTTAATGTTATTATTTTAGGGGGATTATGATTCAAATGTCTCCCAATCGGTAAAGGGATTTCTGTAATAAATTAATCTTTTAATGATTTCCATAAAATTATCATTCTCTTCCAAGTACATGTTTTTAATATTATTTTACGAATATAATTATATGTACATTAGAATTTTATAATGGTATTATTTCAATTAATTCATATTTTTTAAGAAGTAATCTTTGTATATAATATTTTAATATCCTAAGAAATAGAAAAAGGAATTTTCTATTTTAACATGTACAACAACAATTAATTTTCCTACTTCTGTAAACATTATTTGAATTCCATATTCCTTCAAAATATTTCATGTTCTATTAAAAGGAAAAAAACATTTTCCTTTTACTGATCATTTTCTTACATAAAATGGGTTTTTAATATTAATGGTTATTTTGTCATTAAAAATATTTTTTCAAATGGGATTAAATTTTGTTAAAGGGTTTTGTGATTGAAATAAAAGATATCATGATTTATGATTATGTTATGGTTCATGGGAAATTTTTATAATGATTGTTGGTTCTGTTATAAACCATGGAAGGATGGTTACGTTATGAACTAATGATAGGTAGTTCTGTTATAAACCAAGGATATATGGTCACATTTTTAACCAAGGATTAGTGATTCTGTGATAAAACACAGATTAATGGGTCCCTGATACCCTCCAATTCATCAGGTAATTCATAGATAGATGTTGACCATATTAGTTATTTAATTTGTAAGGGGGATATTAATGATGATTTAACATGTTACCTACATAATTTATATATCATTTACATTGGTTTTAAAGGAATTATTTTAGTAAAAAGTGTGAGTGTTTTCATATGAAAATGATTTATTTCATTTCAATTAAATAAATTTAAGATAAATGTATAATTTAGTGGGTTTTCATATTTTTAACTAGAATAAATAAAATCATATTTTCTATGTCCCTTACTATGATTTTTGTGATCATCCCATGTTTTAAAATGTTTTTCATAGGTTTTAAGGATGGTTAATGGAATATAAGAGGCCGTGTTGAAACTCATGAAGATTTTTTATGAGACAAATCTTGTTTTATTTCAATAGTATTCTATAATGGAAAAAATGGACCCTAATTGGATGTTTCCACTTTGTATATATATGGTTTTGTAAAATATGATTTATGACCTAATTATATGAAACTATAAACCTAAAAATATCTTCAAATATAAGAAAATAAATTCTTGAATTAAAATTGATGTTTATGTAATGTTTAAGGCCATGTTTTTATAGGTTTTGTATCAGTTAAATATTGAACCACCTCCATTCTTCTTGGGATAATTATTTTATTAAATATGTTTATAAATAACATGTAGGTGATCAAAACCAAATAATTTTTAAGGTGAATTACATAAACTAACTTGGATACATAGCCCTTACATAAAAAAAGTGGAAGAGATAAAACATATTACACCATATTTAATTTAATAATATGTAATTGAAAAAACCATGACATATATTAAATTAAAAGAAACCAACAGATACATTGGTCTTATCAATGATTTTGATCAGTTATACACATGCAATGAATTCAAAAAACCACATTGTATATCATTCAATTTAATTAATTATCTTGTATTAATATAAATGTTATTTTACTAATTAATTAATTTCCTTCATCATAATGGCCACCCAAAATCTCTTAAAGATATTAAGAATAAATGGATTCCTGGAAAATTAATTGAAAACCCCATTACCAATGTTGATAAAAAATAATTAGCTAAGAATTTTTTAATGCTTCCAACCCATTATTACATAGTCAAACACATTTCATACCAAAAGTGTAATTTTATTGTAATAATGCATTTAATTATTTAAAAAATAATAATTTCTTTAATTTAGAGACTACATAGTGTTTACTCACAATGCACACTCCATGTTCCTCATTTATCAAGTATCTCATATAAACACCTGAGGACACATCATTTGTCTAAGCCAGATTTCATGACATAAACCGACCAACTAAACATCTTTTGTTCTATTTTCCTTGTGTTCAAATAAGATTCTTATTAAATGACCAAGTTCAATGGCTACAGAATGACCCAGCATGTACTTTAGTTACATTCTATTTGATCCGCTTTACATGTGTCCATGTAACACAATGATGTACAGGGAATGTACTTTAGATTCATGAATTAATGAGTTACATTCTGTGTACTCTAGTTAAATTTCATGTGTCCCATTACTAATCTAGTATATCGAAATCAAATTCTTAGAAACCATGTATTTGACCACACAGTTAGAATATATTTTAACTATAAACCATGATTACTACTTTATGGTTATGCTAGATAGATGTTGTGGAATCTTAAATCTATGTGCTAGGTTGGTCTGGTATACATGTGTGTAATAAATGAACCACATATAATATATTTTTAACATTTCATGTATCCTGTGACATGTGTAGGTGAATTTAACTTGGGTACATGATATGTACTCTGGATACATTCCATTTAACCCAATATAACTACCATAAACACTGGAATTTACTGATGGAATATCTTATCATTCTCTATATATTCATAGTCAATAAGAAACATTTAATCTTGAAATATTAATATTAAAAATTACAAATAATTTAAATTAAAGATCACATTAAAGAATGAATAATCTAGAAAGGAAATATCTAACTATTTTTGCACATAATAGATCAAAAATAAATTAAATAACCATAAATTTGAATGTAACTACTCTAACACCACTTCATGGTTGTGGAAGAAAGTTTGGGGATAATAACCGTTAAGGTTATTTTCATATTTTAAGCATCATTTAGAAATTTTTCAAGAAATTTATTTCACCACCAAATGATTTTTTCCATAGAATATTTCCATAGAAAACCCCAAACCTATAAAATATATTTTTTATATTAAATTTATAGTTTATTTAAATTAGATAATAATAAATATAACCTCATCTTATTATATTTCTAGTATGAATATTTTTAAATTCTGGATCACTTTTTCGAATTAATGTCATTACATAGGGAGGATGTAAGGTAGATCTCCTCTAGCGGTGATCCACACACGATCCTTTGATATCTAAACAACACCGATGGAATTTTGGGTGCTAGAACATTGGTTTGATCATCTTGTTCTATTTATCTTGATTAATGAGATTTGTTTCAAGTTAGAAGGAATATCTCATTCTTGAGAAGATGATAAGTGGAGGAATCAAGAGAGAAATATATTATGAACAACGATTCCCAGTTATCGATTTAACCCAAAAAAATCGGCATAATAACTTTTTTATAGAGATACATTTTATATTAAAATATTATTTAACTATAAAAGGACCTAAAATAATATAATAAACCTCATCCAACCGTGTTACATATAATAATACTAATGTTATTATTTTACAGAATGAACTATATTGTGCATTGATAAATATTATTTTATAGGATCGAAAATTAATATTTATCTCTAGACATTATCTTGATCTGCCCATCCTCCTCGACATTTATCAAATACAAGAATAATTATTTATTCATAAATAAATATTCCATTAACAATTTTTGTGAATGAATATTTATTAAATATTAAACAATTATATAAATATTCTATATACAGCGTGGTGAATGAATATATATTTATTATTCATTTATTTAAATAATATATTTATTAATTAATAAATAATAATATATTACCTTGTGATTAAGATTTTTTGAATGATAATAATTTAATGAAATTATTTATTGGTTCTAAGAATAACATTTATTCCAATAATTAAACAAAAAAATAATTTAATTGATGTCAATAGAAAAACTTAGTGTTTGACCATATTAGCTTCTTTCACATAGGAATTGGGAATGATAAGATAAAGATCAATATTGGTCTCTAGAAATTGGTCAATATAACCAATTGAATAAATTTATTTCCATAATGTTGAAAACTAGAGACAAACAATTACCATCTAATATAATGCAATTTTCAAAATATCTCATCGATCAGGATGCGCACCAGGGGCATTAATCTAAATTTTTGACAAGTATTACTTTAACTATATAAAATAAACATGTTATTACACCATAGCCATGTAATTTAATTTTAGGGTTCCATTTCGATAAAATTACTATGATATAAACTTACATTAATATGGAAGGGAAAAATACTTCCTCTACTAATTAATTAAAAATTGGTCATTCATGAAACACCAAATGTTCTCTACTTTCGTAGAATATATGACATCGTTATTTTGGTCAATACATCAAATCATGGGAGTCATGAAAATAATTGATAATAAAATTAAATTTTAAGGGCCCTTACACTAACTTACAGATAGGTTTTATGATGACACATAAACATTTGGAATTCCCACAAGAGGTTTTGTTCTCATAATCTTCCATCATTGAGATTACCTAATGCAAACATCATGTGAACAAGTATTATATTCCTAAAAGTACTCACACATGATAGTAAATATTATATTTACCCCATAATAGTATGTTATTTAACCATAGAACTATATTTAAGAATATTATCAGGGAATTTTTAAGTTCTCATCATATAAAATAAGTTATAAAACCTTATCAATAAAAAATACACTTAGAAATGATTATATTAAATCCATACTGAAATATGAAAAATATGAAAAATATGTTTTATTATTATTAAAATATGAAAATATACATGAAATCCAAAGAACAATTAATTTTTTCTAGAAAACCAACTCCAATAAGTGGTAACCTTTTTCAATTTCCTTTAACCTGAAATTAACCCATTTGACTTTTTAGAGTCTTGTCCCTCTCAACACTATATCTCAACCTCACTGGTATGAAACATTAATTTAGTGAAACAAAAATATGAAAATAATTTTTAAATGGTTTTCCTCCAATGTGGGAACCAAGACTTTTGTGTTCAGTATAACCGAAGACACATTTTTCTACTATTATAATCAGTAGTTACAATATGTAATGAATCACCTTTAACCCTAAGATATGTATCACATATTACCTATATTTTTTATGGTAAGGAATCATGCCTAACCTAAAAGTTTTATGTCCTATAATTATTTATTATATTGTCTTCAACTAGTTTACAAATCCCCCATAAAATTTAATGATCAAGATCACATTAAATTTTAGATACTTTTGTAACAAAACCTACGTAACGTCCCGACCCAGCTCACCCCTAAATCGGTGGACAGAAGAGTAACCACATGACCTCAAGCACGTCTCCCTGTACACCCGAGGCTGCCAACTAACAGTGAGGGTCTAAGGATAGTCAGTGGAGAGATTATACCATCTTAACAGAGTTTCACAATGGTATATCGGAGTAAATAAAAATCAATATCAGAATAATTAATACATAATTAACAAAGTAGTGGAAGAAAAATAGTACTCATTTTATAAAAGAGGCTAATTCCAATTATATAAAATAGGAATGAATGACATTTTATGGATAAATAATTTAAAAAAACAATAAAACATGCTATATACATCAAGTACAATGCACATAAAAGACAACCATTCCCTTCGACTTTCAACTTGAGCATCCCGAGCTCCTGCTCGGTCCTCTGATCATATATCCCAAGTATAAGTAAACAACTCAACCCTCCAACCAAATAGAATCTACTCGGGTACCGAGTGCAATGGTGGCCCAAGTAGGGTGTGAGATATAAATATCAGTAGGCTGGGACCACCAATGTCTAATCCAATACCAGACATTAAATAAATAATTTAATCAGTGTGAAAACTTTCCGAAATAAAGTAAGAAGTAAAAATGTAACTATACACCCATGTACTTGCTTCAGCCCTAAGCTAGTGTCTGAACCTGCATTATAAATTTGTCATGTATACACAATAGTCATCACACATTCATTTCCATTTATAAATTATTCAAACCTCGTTAAATTATATAAGTCTCAAGATCCGGCCTAAGCCCAACATCCCTCGTATACTTCACTCTAAATAGTTGTCTCTAAATACCATCTAAGCAATCAATGTAAAAAAGAAAATTACAAGCTTTTTCTTTGGATTGGATAATGTGTCATCTGATCTTCAATTTAATCTTTCAATTACTCTGTTTGAGCCTATCCCAAAAAAAATAGTGATTCACTCCTAGGTCCATCCACCAGACAGTGATTCACCCAATTCATTAACAAAAATAAACCCTTTATAATATTAAATTCACAAATCATCAAATATTATTTCATTGGCCATTTAATTCAATCATGTATGACCAATTGGACCCATAGTCCAATGTCAATTAATGGGTGTAGAACATCATGTCTAACACCCTCATGATTATTTGGAGCATCATTACTTTTCTCACAACCCATGGGTATTTAGAGCATCAGTCCATGTACCATAAAAGAATATTTGCAGGTAAACTAGGTTTATAATGTCATGTCTTGCACCCCACAAGTATTTGGAGCATCGGTCTCTATCTCACAACCCATTTATAAAACATACATAAATATTTAACTTTGGTGTATAATTCCATATCAAACACCCCAAAACCATCCATTAATTAGTTCCTAAAGTAATTAATCAAATCCATTAATTAATTCAAAAACTAATTAACAACATAAAAATACCATCAAATAATTCTAAAATTAATGAACCATTCGAAACATCAATAGTTAATAATTAATTAACAATTAATTATTCTTAACCACAAGAAAGTAAACTAAATAAATCACTCAAAATTTAATTACCCCAATTCCTTAACTGGAAACAATATAATCAATTCTCCAAAATATCACTACAAAAGCACATCATTTAATCTATAACTAAAATATCTATATTTATCCAAAACAATGCATTGAAATTAATTTACAGATCAATTTTATCATTCGGATTCCAACATTTCTATATCAAAACCACCATTAAAGATCTTAAATGAAAATCATGGTATATAAATTTGAGAATTAAAAAAATCATCATTTAAATTAATGCATGGTAATTAATTAATTAAACAATTAATTAATTTATTCAAACCCTTTAGTCATTAACAGGTAGTAATTAATCTATCATAATTATCTTGATTTTTACAAGAAAACATATCATAATTAATCCCTGAATAAATTATCCCAGTCAGCTAAATCAATATATTATAATTAATCCTTTGATTATTTTTTATATATATCCTCAAAGCACATAATTATTATAAATAATTATTTATCTTATCTTAGAAAAAATAAAACATCATTTAATTATTTAATCATGTCAATTTTGAAAATTTAGCAATACAATCTTAAAACCAACACATAGTCATGTACTAATTTATCTCACACGGGAAGCATCATTTAATAACATACCAAGCCGTGCATCAACAAATCACATATCAAATTTATCAATCTAATCAATCTTACTAAATTCACATTTGAAAAGAATTAAATATAAATACTTAACTACATAATTTAAATACCAAAAAAAGTGCAGCAATCATTTTATTATTGCATTTATTAATGTTGGGTACTTGAAAGGGAACTCTACCTCAGGGTGGAAACAATCCAATATTCAGCGGCTTGACATACGAAGACAACCAATCTGAAATTGGTCCGCAACCGCACACACACGCCTTTATGTATATAAATATAAATATATATAAATATATATACACATGAACACACTATACATTGATTAAAACCCACTGCAACATAACTTAGAATCACAGAAACACAACGACAAGAATCAACACACCTCAGATAAAGTTCCAGGGACTCATATAATTTTTTTAACTCTAAATTATATGTTGGAAAACAAATAGAGGGAATGCATATCCTTACCCAAAGCAATGGAGACAAAGAAAATCGAGTCCATCCGACTCACCCTTGGCATTGGATTCCAAATTATTGACTAATCGGTCCTGAGTCAACATTCACATGCCCTAAAAATAGAGGAACACAAAAATCAGATTAAACCCGAACCGTAGGGTTTTGACTAGGAAAACAGGGTGAGGGAGAGGAGTCAAATGGGCAATGTGAATCACGAGTTATATGTATAAAGAATCACCTTGATGAGGCAGAAATGATTTTTGAAGAGTCCAGAAGGAATCATTGTGCACAAAATGGAGTTCGAGAGAGGGGGTGGCGCACCAAAGTGGGGGGTCGCGCTACTACAAGGGTTCTGCCAGGGTGCCATGCACTGTAATAGGGGGTCTGCCTGGGAGTAGGTCACGCTGCAGGTGGTACGCTGCCAGGAGGATTGACCTTGTAGGGGCACTACAAGTGGTCCAGAGGAGGAGGGATACACCATGGAGGAATCTTGTACCTCTAGTGCAACGTGGCTCAAAGGAGGGGTGCATGATTCAGCGTGGGGGAAAAGGAGAAGAGTCATCCACTTTAATTTATTTTCTAACCTATAACATAAAAATTTAATAAAACCCATAAATTAATCGCAATAATTAATTATTATTATTATTATTATTATAACAATAATAGTAATTGTCATACCCTTATTATTATTGTCACCATTAAAAATTTTTCTCATTAAATCTAAAACACCCCATTTAAGTAAAAATGCATGACTTAAAATAAATAAACAAACTTAATTTCCACAATTAATTAAATTCTCATTTTCCTTGATTTTAATTAATTAACTCAATAATAATAATAATAATTACATCCTCTTTATAATTATTATTAATTTTTTTTTCAATTCTAACCAAAACTCCCAAATCCATTACTATTATTATTTATAAAATAATAACAATCATAATTAAAAATAATTATAACCCTCATTAAACAACAACAATAATAATCTTGTTATTATTACTCAAACCTTTCATATAACCAAAAACCTCCATTTAATAATAATGATTCTTCAATAATTTTGAAAATCCTTATTTAATTAAACATTTCTTTGAGATACCCAAAATACACATTAATTTCACATAAGTGTTACACCCCAATAATCATGCAATTAAAATCTTTTAACATAAATGTTACACCCCATTAATCATTCAATTAAATATTTTAACATCAAAATAATTTAAGACACCAAAATAATAAGAAAAATAATAAAATTATTTTTATTAACACATTATTCTATTTAAACGCAAAAGTCCCATTTAATATTATTTGATTAAATTAAACAAAATATTAAACTGGGTAAGCTGCATGAGTTGGACCACAACCGTGTGCAGACCGTGTAGATCTATTAAAGTAGATTTTTCTTCAAATTCAATGCTCCTAAGTTTCATCGGCACACCTGAAAAAATTATCAGGTAATTATACAAGTCCAAAAAATGACACCTTTAGGTGTTCCAACACTTGGAATAAAGTTTCGGAGCTCCATTTAAAAATTGACCCGTCGATAAACGGAAAAACAAAATTCAAAAACGTTCGTAATTTAAAACCAGTTAAAAAACATAAGACTTTAAAATATACCCACCTTAAAAACTTATCATCCCCAAGAAGTCATTTGGAACTATAACAACAGCATCTGACCTACCAAGGTCTAAATGTTTTGTTTGAAAGACACGTTATGTTTTAAAATTCTAAATAGGGTTTTAACAAAAACACAAGTCCAACCACTTAATTATTCAAAACCCAAGCTAATTCTCACCAAAAAGATCTTACATTTGAGGCCATTAGAATGACCTCATTAAGAAAAAAGACTGAATATCGATCGAACAATAGAAACTGGTTGCACATGTTTTCCTAGAAATTCATTTTGGTCCCAAAACCCACACTCACCCTTAAACTGGTGACATGCCTTTTAAAATTTTTACATTACCAACTACATGTACCCTGAAGTCCTTACCTGACCTCTAGTGACATTACCAAGTTAAGACTTCACATGGCTATTTAAAAAACTACTGTGACCCATAATGAAATAAGGCACATCAAAAAAATCCACACATCTCGCATACAACATTGATAACAACCACTCATCAAGCCTAAAAACATTTAGAAATTTGGAATTGTGTAAGAATGACACTATATTAGTGTCTCCCTGATGAGGTCAACATAGGGGACATTCTCATTGTATTCAAAAGATCACACTAATAGAAAACCAAGATCACTAAAAAAACCTATTGAACTACTACCAGATGATTATGTTCAAAAAGCTCTGCATCACCTACCAACATGTTTACTAGAATCGATGCGACACTACCCACCTTAGGATTTTACATGATGTCAAAAAAAATTCCTCTTACCAGTGCGCTAATTCTAAAACACCTTAAACACACATGTGACGTTACTCAAACCACGATCACCACGTCAAACATTCTCACATGAAAGACAAAAATTTAAATCAACCGGCATGTCAAAACACCCAATCCCCACATGCTAGTCACTTACAAAACATAAATGTTTACCCTATCTCTAGGTCACACAAAACTGATATCACTATTCTCAAAATCCCCTTTTTTAATCCATTTAAGTAATTCATTTCAACCTTTAAACATTTGAATGAATTTAAACAAATCCCCAAGTACTTTTTTATAACAAGTCACTTGGTTTTCAAAACAACACCCAATTGAAAAAAAGTCATTCTATAACAAACATCTTCTTTAAACATTTAACATTCAGTGACATTAATTTTTATTAGGAAATTTTGAATCTATATTCCTTTTACAAAAAAGGAGAACTCCAAGGGTCCCATTTATTTAATCTGGGTTCTTCAAAAAGAAACCCCACTACAGTTCATTACAATCAAAACTCAACAGTTTTACATTCATAACCATTTTCAAACATACTACAGTTATATGATACTATCACATGGATATCCATCTACCAGTCGATACGGAGTCCATAAACCATAAGACTGAAAACTTGTTCCGTTGTAATTGTAACCAAATAAATTTATCCAAAGAAGCCAATCAGTTATCAGCAAGATATCATGTCACTACAAGTAGCTAACACAGATCAACATGCTGAAATCACTAAAACATGTTATAACATAGAAGCATGGAATATAAACATTTTATATTATTACTCAAGCATGTTAATTATATCACCGAAACATGCTATTTAAAAATCCATGAAAAAATAATTACACGACATAGGAAATATTCAAGGCACACTATCCATATTAGTATGGATCCTACAAATGAAACTACATGAGAGGGCATACATGCATGGCATGTAAATCTACAAGTTCCTAATATAATTCATGTAATGCAACTTCCATTCCATATCACACCGATGTAATTTTTTTCAAAATTTTCATAATCAATAAGAAGTGGAAAATACACTAGTCACTCAACATGAAATCATATCAAATGTTACCTCAAATACTATAAACATCAATTCCCATCCTTGGCCACTTTGACATTTCCCGTATATGGGGTGATCAGTCCCAAGCATGACTATTAACCCTAGTGCCGATACATTCCTAGTCTCCTATCTACCAACCCCAAAATAGTAAGACAAAGGAAAAATAAAGAGAAACTAATCTTCTGATACCACTTTCTAACATCCCGACCCGTCTCACCCCAGAATCGATGGCTGGACTGGTTTCCACACAACCTCAAGCACATCTCCCCGTACGCCAGAGGCTACCAACTAACAACAACGGTATAATGATAGTGAGTGCGGAGACTATACCATCTTAACAGAGTATCAAAACAGTATATTAGATTAAATAACAATCAATTGTAGAAGTAGTAATACATAATTGAAAAAGTAGTGGAAGAAAAATAATACTCATTTTATAAAAGTGGATAACACCAATTATACAACATATGAATGCATGACATGTTATGGATACATAATTAGAAGAAGAAGAAAAATAAACCATGATATACACATCAAGTACAATAAAAATAAAAGACAACCAAGTCCTACGAGTTTCAACTCGAGCATCCCGAGCTCTAGCTCAGTCCTCTGCTCTTATCTCTCAAGTACAAGTAAACAACTCAACCCTCCAAAAAAATAGAATATGCTCGGGTACCCCAGTGAAATGGCAGACTAGTAGGGTGAAAGATATAAATCTAATAGGTCAGGACCACCAGTGTCTACCCCAATACCATAAATTAAATAAATAATTTAAACAGTGTGAAAACATGCATAAATAAAGTAAGAAGTAGAAAGTAACTATATACCAAAGTCTTGCTTCATCCCTAAGCTAGTGTCTGAACCTGCATTATAAATTAGTCAAGCATACACAACAATGCGTTATAAGATATTGCGTTATAAGACACTCACACCAAATGTATCTAAAGACCATATAAGCCATAAAAGTAAAGACCAAATTCCAAGCTTGTTATTTGGATTGGATAATGCGTTATAAGATATTAAATTTAATATCTCAATTACAATGTCTAAGCCCATCAACAAAAAAATTGTGATTCACTCCTGGGTCCATCCACTAAATAGAGATTCACCCAATTCATTAACAAATTTGAACCCTTAATCATATTCAATTCAAAAATTATCACATATTCATTCATTAACCATTTAATTTAATCATGTTAGACCAATTGAACCTATATTCCAATGTAAATTAATGGGCGTATAACGTCATGTATAGCACCCTCATGAGTATTTGGAGCATCAGTCCTTGTCTCACAAGCTATGGGTATTTAGAGCATTAGTCCATGTCCAATAAAAGAATATTGTCATGCAAGTTAGGTTTTGGACATCATGTATTACACCCCATGAGTATTTAGAGCATCAATCCCTATATAACAACCCATTTATCAATCATACATAAATATTTATCATTGGTGTAGAACACTATTTCTAACACCCCAAAACCATCCATTAATTAATTCATAATTTATTTAATCAAATCCGTTAATTAATTCAACAACTAATTAACAAAATAAAACTCCCGTAAAATAAATCTACTATTAATTAACCATTTAAAACCTCAATAGTTAATAATTAATTAACAATTAAATATTCTTAACCACAAGAAAGTCAATTAAATAAATCACTCAACATTTAATTATCCCAAATTCCTTAACTGAAAAAATGATGATTAATTCTCCAAAATATCACTGAAAAAGCACATCAATTAATCAATCATTAAAATATATCTATTTATCCAAAAAAATGTTTTACAATTAATTGTCGGATCAATTATATCATTTTGATTCCAACATTGCTTAATCAAACCCACCATTAAAAATCTTAAATCAACATCATGGTACATAACTTTGAGCATTAAAAATTCATCATTTAATTAAGGAATGACAATTAATTAATTCAATAATTAATTAATTTATTCATACCATTTAATCAATTAAATAATTGAATAAAATTTCATGTCATTAACAGGTAGTATTTAATCCATCATTAATTATCATGATTTATCAAATACAACATATCTTAATTAATTCCTGAATAAATTATTTCACTCAGCTAAATCAATATATTATAGTTAATCCTTTGATTATTTTTTAATATATATCCTCAACGATCATAATTAATATACAAAATTAATTATATTATCTTAGACAAAATAAAAAATCATTTAATTAATTAATTGTGTGGCTTTAAAAAATTTAGAAATACAAGCTTAAAACCAACACATAGTCGTGTATTCATTTATTTCACATGGGAAACATCATTTAATAACATAAAAATACATACATCAACACATCACACATAACATTTATAAATATAATTAGACTTACTAAATTCACATTTGAAAAGCATTCAATATAAGTACTTCACTACATAATTTAAATACCAACAAAAGTGTAGCAATAATTTTATTATAGCATTTATTAAGGTTGAGGACTTGAAAGGGGACCCTACCTCAGGGTCAAAACAATTAAACATCTAGCGACTTGAAATATTATGAAAACCAATCTGAAACTGGTCTGTAACCGCACACACACACCTTCATATATATATATATATATATATATATATTCACATTCCCACCCTCTATTATAAGAACCCAATTTTTCACTATGGTATGAATTCATTATTTTTTAGTCTAAATCTTTACTTTGGACCTAATATAGATGACTAATGAGTTAAAAAAGGTTATGAGGGCGTATGAGGCTTGTTTGGAGCTCAGAACACCTCTTTTTAGTAAAATAGGCAATGTCGCATGGTTTGTGCATGGTTTGCGCATGGTGTGCCTAACCATGCGGTTTGTGTTTTTTTGGATAGTGGAATCTTTCATGGTTTGCGCAAGGCCATGTAGCCTAACCATGTGAACACCCTTTTTTATTAGGTTTGGGTAGAACCATCTCATAGGGTTTGCGCATGGTCTAAAAAACCATGCGGAAAAACCGTGTGCAAGCTAAAAACATGTGTAAAATGACTAAAATTCCGTTAATGATATATTAATCCCCCTTCCTCCCTAATTTGAGTTTGTGCAGGATTGAACTATTTCTCTCTCAATTTTGGAGTTTTTGATGATCAATTGTGGTAATCAAGAGGTCTTCTTCATCCTAAATTTGATCGAGCTTATGTTCATCATGTTGGATGCACAATAGTAAGTACTCGAGTCCTCTTTAGCCATAATTATTCTCTTTCACTCTCAACCAAGATATCACCATGTGAGAATATTTTAACTTTTCTTAGATCTACTCCGATCTGAGGGAAATCAAGGGCTGATACCAGAGGAGGAGAGTCGTACAACCCTAAGGTGGGTGGTCTATAACTCACCCCTAAAGTTCATTGTTTTTGGAATGTTCGTGCGGGCCCTCCAATTTCTTTGGAAACCGTTTCTTAAATTAACATGTCATTATTATACTCATTAGAATCCTATGATTATGCTCTTTCCAAATATTTGATTCGTTGTTAGTGGTAACACCCACAACTCAATCCACATCATGTATAAGGTTATTCCATAATTTGGTTTTTAGTGTTTCGGCACGTTTGAGCCACAGTTTGGGTGTGCATTCACTTGAACATTCTAAAGGTGAGTCTCTTTATAACAAATGGATTGTTATTACTAATAATTTAATAATTCCTTATACCATGTATACTTAACACTTGACCTGCATAAGGTAAGTGCTTCCAAATTTTTATTAAATGTGAGGTATGAAATGTAAAATGGCAAGTATACTAAGTTTATAACTTGGCCTTATAAAAAGATATTGAATAAAGGTTAAATGTCTGTAGAACCCCTTTCCTTGTTTATGGAAGGTAGCGGTGTGAACCTCAATAATTGAATAATCCTTAATGACTAACTAAGACTTGATTAAATGGTTGCAACTCTACCTGATCTATCCTCACTAATGGAAGATAAGGCTTGGACCAATGGTTTCTACTCTAATTGACCTATCCACACTAATAAAAGGCAAGGCTTGAACCAAATGAATTATAACATGATTACAATATCAAATTAGAATGGTATGACTCGAGCTCACCTTGGATTTTGATAAGAGAATACATTGGGTCTCGGGAACCCCATTCTGATTCAAAGATACATTTCTCTCAGGTTGATACCCACATAGATTTTGGTTCTTGTCTATTCCTTGGATGCCCGATATACAACCATTGGTTCCCTTTATTTATTACAAGATACCTCAAATAAACTCCTTGGATCCCATACTGACTAGTAGGTTCCATGTTTAAAGCACATAGGGCCCTATCATTTCTTATCCCTGTTTTACCTTGGTCAATCACCTTGGACTTGGTAGGCGCATTATTGTGGAATTCCTTGGATTATGGTCACTAGATTACACTATTACCCCTTATATAGACTCAAATACTACTGATTTGGCTTTTGATGAGTTTATGTTGCATTTTATTTTAACCTGGAACTCGCTCACTGTATATCATTGCCTGGTTGCCTTGTTACATCATTGGAATTTCACTACTTATAATATCATGAGGTGTTGTAAGTGTTGGCTAAACATCATGTGACCTATTAAAATTAAATTGTAATTGATTAATTTATAAACTAGTTGCATGTTCATACACCATCAGAGGGATGAATCTAGTACTTAGTTATTTAGTTATATTGTACTACTTGATTTACTTTATATATGCATGCTTGCACACTGCTATATTCCATTACATGGGCCAGATGTTATAGACACTGTTGGTGGTGTCCCACTAAGATTTATCTCACACCCTCTCCGAGCACCGTTTGGTACCCGAAGTAGATTACATGGTTGCAGGTATTGATGAAGGGAATCATGAATATTCCAATACTTGATTGTGTGCTGATAGGATGAAGATCCATAGCAGATGAACGAGTAGGATCTCGGGATTCTTGGAGTAGATTTTGTTTTCTTTTACCTTGTGGAACTTGTTATACTTACTGTCTTATATCTGTTCGTTCCAGTTTTAAAGTGACATGACGTTACATCATCATTATTCCAGTGGATACAGTTATTGTTATTATTGTTTATCGATTGCATTAGTTTGTTTCTGCTATTTATCAATATTTCTTCTGCTGCTCGCTATTCATTTATATCCCTTCCGATGTGCTACACTCTACTAATGAGGGCACAGTCTTCCCATTAACATACCCTAGACCCTTGCTACTAGTTGGCAGCCTTTATCTTTTGAGAAGATGCACTTGAGGCCATGTGGCCCATCGGGCTTGGGGCATCTTTAAGTGGCATCCAGGTCTGAGTCATCACAAAGTGGTATCAAAGATGATTTCTTTTATTTCTTTTCTATTTTGAGACAATATATTAGAGAATAGGAATTCTTGGGACTTAGTTATAATATTTTTTTGGGCATTGTGAACCCATGTTAGGGGTAAAATCTAAATTACCCATAATGCAATGGTTGTTCTGTTTTGCCTGTTATAATTGATATTACTTGACCATCAGGTGACTCACATGTTTTGTAGTGTTGTTGATTATTACTATTTGGGTATTTATTCCATCCTTTTCCTGATGATATGAGGGAAAGGATTAATTCTATATGAATCATTATATGCACCTAGAATTCACATGTAATTTATATTTCCATATCATATAGGTGCATTTAACTGCTTGAATTTCTTGATATTCCCATGATTGTTGAGTGATGTAGTGAACATTTCTTTTACTTTTATTACTCTGGATTTGATTTAGTGATTTCCTACATCAATTCATGAGTTATATGGGCCCTCATGGGTTGGAATGAGTAATTTCTCGAGTCAAACCATTATGCTATAAGTTAATGGGTATCATTTTTGGTGATAGGTGTATGGGAACTGATTCACTGGAAATGAATATCCATTATAATGTGAATCTAGAAATTTAAAATGAATTGGTTGCACATCCTTATCTTTCCTTTTCATGTTTATGAATGGTAAAAGAGTGAACCTTAGAATTAACTGTGAAATGACATGAAACTTATACTTGAGAACTTATCGATATATGGTCGTCTAAGGGGGTAGTTTGGGTAATATTCCTTGGGTAGTGAGTTTTCTTATGTTCAACTTCTGTTAGTGATTCCATATCCTTATATGCTTATATAATGTGTGTGCTTGTAATTTTTAGACCCATTTCGCCATGACAACCTTGTGTCATTTTCCAGGAGAGTGGCGATGACCATGCCCCAGACATGGTGGCCCCTAAGCCGTCAGTCCTACTTCTAGGAGTTCCACTTGAGGCACCACTTGTTGTACCTAATCCGATCACCGAATCTAATGTCAGTGATAGTTTCTTACATATGATGTAGTCTAGGAGTGGTGATCCAAAACTTGCACCTAGGATGGATGATCTGACCCATGAGTTCCAACAACAACATCCTCCTTCTTTTTTAGTGGATGAAGGATATCAGGATACTGAGTCTTGGATAGAGGAAATGTTTTCTATCTTTGAGAATCTGCAAATGCCTCTAGAGTGGAGAGTCAATGTTGGTACATACATGATTTGGGATTCGTCCAAGTGTTGGTGGGATGTCGTTACCTAGGCTGGACATCACCAGGGCTTGTTATGGGTTGAATTCTAGACTACCTTCTATGATAAGTTTCTTCCTTATTCACTGAGAGATGATATAGCAAGATAGTTCATGCATATCTAGTAGGGTTCTATGTCAATTATGGAATATTCTGCACATCTCACTAATTTATAGTGCTTTTCATCGCTTCTACCAGTGATGAGATTTCATGTGGTAGATGTATTGAGGATGGGATCCAATACACCATACAAAATCATGTGAATGTCTTTCTCCTTCTTAAATTCTCTATAATAGTTGATCAGGCCCTTATCACTTAGCGTAACCTAAGGGAGGAAGTGAGTACCGAGTTTAAAGGATCTGTGCAGTGACAAGATAGTTATTTTTCTGGTGGTAGGAAACGTTCCCTTGAGGATTTTTTATCAAGGTAGTGCCATAAAAAGTATCCAGTTTGATAGATCTACAGTGTTTCATCAGTGTTAAAAACTAAAGGATAAGAAGCCCTAGTGTGATAGATACCCTATAGAGTGTTGGGTTTGTGGCTATGTGGTCCATCTTCTGCGCTTTTACAGGACCTTTTCACCTACATTGAGTGAAAAAGGATGATCTTCATCTCTAACTTCATGAGCATGTTCTTTTGCACCATGTCAGTCGGAAAGTTGGAGTTGCATCAGCAGGTTTAGTAGAGGAGGAGGTCGTGGCCATGGTAGTCTAATCCCTGATCACAAGCAGCACCAGTAGAGTAGTCATGATTGTGTTAGTCCATCTGTTGCACAGGTCTATGGATCAGTTCAGTTGCATTCCCTACAGCCGATACCGAAAGATCAGGTTGTGGGACCATCTACAGTATGAGGTACTATTCTCGTAGCCTCTACTATTATCTCTGCTTTATTTGATACACGTGCTTTAAACTGATTTATTTCGGTATCTATATTTGAATGTATCGGACTAAAGATACAGTATCACTATGGTGTAATGACCCTTTATACATATTGGGAATATGGACAGAGGGCATACACCAGTGCAGGGACTATCCCCTTGAGGTTGGCAGTTTCCCTTTCTTATGGAATCTTTTTGTTATGAAGATGACAAGATTTGATGTCATTCTCAGGATGGACTGGTTGGTCCACTATCGTGCCTTTGTAGACTGTTATCATGGAAGGTTTTTTTTACATCACCAGAAGGCATCATTTATCTTTTCAAAGGTGAGTGGGATGTCCAGGCTGGGAGAGCAAGACCAAATTATCATGGGCTAGGTGGAGTGACCGCCCAGATTGAAAATATTTTCACGGAGGATCAAGGTTTACATCAAACAGATTTACCTCCAGTAGTTGATCATTTCAGGGAAGTATTTCATGATGAATTTTCTAGGTTACCTCATGAGAGAGAGGTTGAGTTTGAAATAGATCTTGTTCTAGGAGTAGCTCCAGTGTCCATTCTTCCATACAGGATGGAACATAATGAGATTCAGGAACTCAAGCGGCAAATTGAGGACTTAGAGGCCAAATGTTTTATATGGACTAGTAAATCTTCTTGGGGTTCACCTGTGATTTTAGCCAAGAAGGATAATATAACCTTACATATATGCATGGATTATAGATGGTTTAACCAGCTTATAGTCAAGAACCAATATCCACTTCCTTGAATAGATGATCTCTTTAAACCAGATCTGAGGAGCAAAGGTGTTCTCTATAAGATCGATATGAGATCAGGTTATTATCAAGTGTGAGTCAGACCATCAGACATACCTCTTACATCTTTCCATATCAGGTATGGTCTCTATGAGTATCTTATTATGTCATTCGGTCTTACGAACACACCTTCTGTTTTCATGGATATGATGAATAGGGTTTTCTGTCTCTATTTGGACTCTTTTGTCATGGTCTTTGTGGATGACATCTTGATGTATTTGTGCACTCATAGAGACCATGAGAAACATCTTGAGATCATTTTGAGTACATTGAGAGAGCCTCATCTTTGTGACAATATTTATAAATGTGTCTTCTTGATCAAAAATGTCCACTTCTAAAGCCATATTATTTCAGAATTAGGAGTTTCTATTGACCCTAAAAGGCTAGTGTTGTAGTCTTCTGGATGTAGCACATGAACATGTTTAATATCAAGAGTTTATTAGGGATGGATGGATATTACAGGTGTTTCATATTATACTTTTCATGTCTTTCTTCACCACTTACTGGGATTATAAAGAAGGGTGTTAAGTTCCTGTGTTCAGAAGAATGTGAGAAATCCTTTTAGGAGCTTAAAGGGAGGCTTGTCTTGGTACCTATTCTGATTCTTCCAGAACCTGGTAAAGGTTATATCATCTTCTGCAATGCATCAGGAATTGGCCTAGGAGCCATGATGATGCAAGGAGACAAAGTCGTTACGTATAGATCTCGGTAGTTGAGGCCTCACATGATAAATTACCCAATGCATTAGCTCGAGCTAAAAGCAGTTGTCCATGAATTATGTTGATAGAGACATTATCTCTTGGGTGAGTTCTTTTTGGTTTATACAGATCACAAAAATCTTCAAGTTTATCTTTTCTTAATGTGACTTGAACATCCGAAAATGAAGATTGGTCAAATATCTACAATACTTTGATTTTTGAGCTTGCCTATATGCCTATAAAAAGCAATGTGATTGCAGATACACTGAGTCAGAAAACTCAAATGCATTCCATACAGGAAGATTGTGATGGATGGGAGTTAATATCCCTCTTTTCTGAACTTCATCTGAAGTTTCAAGATACACATGAGCAGTCTAACCTCTTAGCCTTAAAGATACCTCTTCCCTCATTGAGAAGGTAAAGAATAGGCAGTTTTTAGATCATGAAGGTTTGGTTCTCCGTGAGAGTATATTAGAAGACAACCAACCTTAAGATTGTTCTGTGGACATAGATGATGTCCTGTGTCTATGTGGATATATCTGGGTTCCTTCCGATGTGATAGAGGAGTTGATTAAATAGTTCCACACTTCTAAGTGGGAAGTTCGTCCAGGAATCTCGAAGATGTATCAAGATATGCAATGTTGGTATTGGTGATCTAGGATGAAATGTCATATTTCATGCTTCATCACTAGATATTCCACCTGTTAGTAGGTGAATTCAGAGCACCAGAGACCTATAGGATTGTTACAGCCACTTCCAATCCCATAATGGAAATGGGAAGAAGTTGCTAAGGATTTCATAGTTGGATTACCTAGGTTACTGAGGGGTAGTGGTTATATTTGGGTATTCATTGATCGACTAAAGAAATCATCCCACTTCATTTCTATTCTAAATACTTTCTCAGTTGACGAATTAGGAATACTGTGTGTCTGTGAGATAGTACGACAAAACGAGGTTCCACGCACTATCGTTTTAGATAGGGATTATCGTTTCAATTCATAGTTCTAGAAGGGTTTTCAAAAATCTATGGAAACTTAGGTGATTCTATGCACATAATTTCACCCTCATATATATGGAAAATCGGAACAGACAATACAAGTTTTGGAGGATATGCTTTGAGAATGCGTCCTTGATTTTGGTGGTTCTTGGGAGACGCATATCTCTCTCGTCGAGTTATCCTATAATAACAGATTTCAGGTGATGATTAAGATGGATCCTTTTGAGTCTTTATATGGTAGCACATTCTGTTCACCTTTGTGTTAGCTAGAGGCTGGTGAGGTTTCCCTACTAGGTCCTCATCTCGTTCAGGAGACTTCAGAACATGTCCACTTGATCAAGAAGCGTATGACTACTACTCAGTCTAGATATAATTCTTATGACAATCTCCACCGATGACCTCTTGATTTTGAGGTTGGGGGTCATGTTTTTCTTCATGTAAAACCCAGTATTTTTCATAGATAGTTACAGAAGCATGGTAATCTATCATATCATTTTGTCGGGCTAATCGAGATTCTAGAGAGAGTCAGGCCGGTAGCTTATCGGTTGATAATACCTCATAGGTATCGTTACATGCATGGCGTCTTTCATGTCTCACATCTTCAACAATATCATGCTGATCCATCTCATAACTTTGTCCGTGAGGAAGTTGAGTTTTATTTTGATGATACCATTGAGGAGTACTCAGTACGAATCATTGAATAGATCATGACAGTTCTTTCAAGAAAGTATGTCCCTCTCATACGAGTGGTATGACAACACGACCGAGTACGATATGAGACTTGGGAGATGGAAACTGATGTACATGCTCAGTGGTCAGAGTTATTCTCAAACAATGTCTCTTTAAACATAGAAGGAGAACTCGGGGGGGGGGGGGGGCGAGTTCTTTTAAGGGGGGAAGACAGTATGATCCCAATTTTTCACTTAGGTATGGATCCTTTAATTTTTAGTCTAAATTTTTAATTTGGACCTAATATAGATCAATAATGAGCTATAAAATCTTCTGAGGGTGTCTGGAGCTTGTTTGGAGCTCAGAACACCACTTTTTAGGAAAACAGACCAAGTCACATGGTTTCACATGATTTTCCTAACCATGGAGTTTGTGTTTTTTTGGATAGTGGCATCTTGCATGGTTTGTGCACAGCCATGCAGCCTAACCATACGAACACCCCTTTTTCCCAACTTTGGGTCGAACCATCTTACACAGTTTTTACATAGTTTGACAAACCATACAGACTGATCGTGTGCAGGCTAAAAACAAGAGTAAAATTTCTAAAATTACCTTAATGGTCTATTAATCCCCCATTCCTCCCTAATGTAGTATTGAACTATTTCTCTCTCAATTTTGGGGTTTTTGAAGATCTAATCTTAGAATCAAGAGATCGTATTTGTCTGGCTTTCGATCGAGCTTTCGTTTATCACGTTAGATGCACAACTATAAGTACTAGAGTCCCCTTTATCCATACTTCTTCTCTTTCACTCTCTACCTAGATATCTACAGGTGAGAATTTTTACCTTTTCATAGATCTAATTTGATCTGAGGAAAATCAAGGGATGATACTGGAGGAGGAGAGTCTTACAACCCTAAGGTGGGTGGTTTATTACTCATCCCTAAAGTTCATTGTTTTTGGAATGTTTGTGTGGGGCCTACTGGTTTTGTTGGAAACTGTTTCTTAAATTAACATGTCATGATTATACTCTTTAGAATCCGTTAATTACGATCTTTCAAAATATGTGATTAGTTGTAAGTGGTTACACCAACAACTCAATCTGCCTCATGTCAAAGGTTATGCCATAATTGGGTTTTTAGTGTTTCGGCACGTTTGAGCCACCATTTAGGTGTGCCTTCACTTGATCTTTCTAAAGGTGAGTCTCCTTATATTAAATGGCTTCATATTACCGAGAATTGCATAACAGCATGTACCATGTATTCTTACCACTTGACCCGCCTATGGTAAGTGCTTCCAAATGTTTATTAGATATGAAACATGAAATGTAAAATGGAAAGTATACTAATTATATAACTTGTCCTTATAAAAAGAGAGTGAATAAAGGTTACATGCCTGTATAACCCCTTTCCATGTTGATGGAAGGTGGTTGAGGGAACCTCAATAATTGAATAAGCCTTAATTACCAACTAAGACTTGATTAAATAGTTGTAACTCTACTTGATCTATGTAAACTAATGGAAGACAAGGTTTGGACCAATGGTTTCAACTCTACATGACCTATCAATACTAATAAAATGAAAGAATTGAACCAAATATAATATCAAATAGGAATGGACTGACTCAATCTCGCCTTGGACTTTGAGATGAGAATAACTTGGGTCTCGGGAACCCCATTCTGATTCAAGGATACAATTTTCTTAGGTTAATACCCACCAGGACTCTAGTTCTGTTCTATTCCTTAGATGCTCGTTATACTACCATTGGTTCCCTTTCTTTATTACAGGATAGCTTGGATACACTCCTTGGATTCATAACTGACTAGTAGGTGCCATGGTTAAAGACTACATGGCCCTGTCTTTTTTTAGCCCCATTTTACCTTGGTCGATCACCTTGAACTTAGTAGGCGCCTTATTGTGGAATGAGTTGGATTATGCTCCTTGGATTACACTATTAAACCTTAGATAGACTCAGATACTACTGAGTTATCTTTCTGTGAGTTTACGTTACCTTGGTTTTTACCCTAGAACTCCCTCACTGGATATCATTGCATGGTTGCCTTGTTATGTCTTGGGACCTTCACTACTTATAATATCACAAGGTGAAATCAGTGTTAGATATGCCTCACATTACCTATTAACATTAATTGGTAATTTTATAATTAATAAATTGGTTATAAGTTTAGAAACCAGCTGAGGGCTGAAGCAGGTGCTTAGTTATTTTGTTATATTTTACTGCTTGCTTTACTTTATATATGTGTGCCTTGACACTGTTATATTCCATTAAATTGGCCGAATTATATAGACACTATTGGTGGTGGCCTACTGAGATGTATCTCACATCCTCTCTGAGCATCGTTTGGTACCTGGAGTAGATTACATGGTTGCAGGTATTGGCAAATGGAAGTATGCGGCTTCCAATACATGATAGTGTGCTGATAGGATGGAGCTTGATAGTAGATGACCGAGTTGGATCTCAGGATGCTTGGAGTAGACATTGTTTTCTTTTACCATGTGGAAAAAGTTATGATTATTGTCTTGTATCCATGATTTCTAATTTTATAGTGACATGAAATTACATCATCACTATTCTAGTTGATACAATTATTGTTATTCTTGTTTATCTATTGCATCAGTTTGATTCCACCATTTATCTATATTGCTTCCACTATTTACTATTTATTTATATCCCTTCCGCTTTGCTACACTCTACTAATGAGGTAATAGTATTCCCATGGACACACCCTAGTACCATGCTACTAGTCAGCAGCCTTTGGCATTCGGGAAGATGCGCTTGAGGCCATGTGGCCCACTGGGATCGAGGCACCGTTAAGTGGCATCTGAGTCTAGGCCATCACATCTATATTGATCAAAACCCACTGCAACGTAACTTATAATCATAAAAACACAATGAAAAGACACAACTCAACTCAAATAAAGTACCAAGGACTCGTATAATTTTCTAGAATCTAAATTAGATTGTGCAAAACAAATAGCAGAAATGTATATCCTTACCCAAAGAAATGGAAACAAGGAAAACTGAGTCCTTCAACCTCACCCTTGGCAATGGATACTTGATTATGGATCAATGGGTGCCGAGTAAACATTCTTATAACCTAAAAATAGAAGAACACAACAATCATATTAAACCCGAACATTAGGGTTTTTGCTGAGAAAACAAGGCGAGAGAGAGGAGTCCAATGGCCAATGAGAATCACGAGTTTTATACAGATAGAATCACCTTGATGAGGAGGAAAATATTAGTGAAGAGTCTAGAAAGAATTTTCTCATGCAAAGTAGATTCTGGGAGAGGGGAAAGCGCGCCAAAGAGGGGGTCGCGCTGCTTCAGGGGTGCTGCCCTGGGGTCATGCGCAGTAGTTGGGGGTCCAGTTAGGAGTAGGTCACACTGCAGGTGGTGCGGTGTAGGGAGGATCGACCTTAGAGGGGAGCTGCAAGTCGTCTAGAGGAGGAGGGCTACACCATGGAGGAAGCCTGTACATCTTGTGCATCGCAGCTCAAGGGGGGGGGGACACGCTTCAGCGTGGCGAAAGGGATAATGGCTATCCATTTAATTTATTTTCTAACCTATAAATTAATATTTAATAAAACCATAAATTAATTTTAATAATTAATAATGATTACTATTATTATAACAACAATAATAATAGTCATACCATTATTATTTCTGTCACCATTAAAATTTTTTCTCATTAAATCTAATACTACCCTTTTAATTAAACACACGTGACTTCAAATAAATCAAAAAATAAAATAAAATAAAATTAATTCCCAAAATTAATTAAATTCACATTTTTATTGATTTTAATTAATTAACTCAATAATAATAATTACATCCTTATTATTATTAATATTAAAAAATCATTTTTTTTTCAATTCTAACCAAAACTCCCAAATTCGTTACTATCATTATTTATAAAATAATAACAACCATAATTAAAAATAATTATAACACTTATTAAACTGTAATAATAATAATTTTTTTATTATTATTCATACCTTTGGTATAACCCAAAACCTCCATTAAATAATAATGCTTCTTCAATAATTTTGAAAATCCATATATAATTATGCATTTATTTGAGATAACCAAAACCACATTATTTTCACATAATTTTTACACCCCATTAATCATGAAATTAAAATCTTTTAACATAAATGTTACACCCCATTAATCATTTAATTAAATATTTTATCATATAAATAATTTAGGAGACCAGAATAATAATAAAAAAAATAACATTATTATTATCAACACATTTTTCTATTTAAACACAAAAATATCATTTAATATTATTTAATTAAAGTAAATAAAATATTAAGGAAGGTAAGATATACGGGCTGGACCACAACCATGTGCAGCCCGTGCAGATCCATAAAAGTAGAATTTTGTAAATTTAATTATCTTGAGACTCATCAGGGCACCCAAAAAAATTATTGTGTAATTAAACAAGTCCAAAAAACAAAACCTTTAGGTGTTTTAACACTCAGAATAAAGTTATGGAGCTCATTTTAAAAATTGACCCTATCGATAAACGTAACAAAAAATAAAAAACCTTCATAATTTAAACCCGGTTCAGAAACACGGGACTTTGCAACCTAATATTCCACTGATCATTGAAAATGATCAGAATTAACACCTGCTCACAAACTCAATTTTGGTAACTTAACCATCCATATCATCAGTATCTAGAACATTATATTTTGGATTCCCAAACTCAAAAATATTTTGGAATTTAGGAGCATCCTATATTACAAGAATATTTTCTAGAATTTATGATCTTATTATTATTCATCTCAAAAAATATTTCGAACCATTTGTTTAGTCTATGTATATCTTTACATATCAAATTGTTTGCACCAATCTGTGAGTTAAACAAGACTCTAAATAGAACTTACCTTCATAAATTAAGTCTTAGAGCTCCATATCATCCACCCAACTCATATCATAGAACACTACCTTCAATACGTCCATATACATCAAAGGTAAACATCATAAAAATTATCTATAAAACCCATCCTCAATAATACTTAAGGCTTCTAAAAATATCATCAGGAATCATGATTCTAATGTCATGGGTTTTATAACATATATTTCTTGCTCAAAATACTAAAAAATATTCTGAAATCACAAAAATATTATGTGACATGTTCTTCAAATTTAGGTTATCTAACTTCATGTTCTTTATCCACCTCTGAAATTATCAAACCCTCCAGATCAAATGGACCCTTTTTTGCTTTTAGACATCTACAACCCTTGGATCTAGATAAACACCATAATATTCTTCCATTATCTTACTGTAGCTACAATATATTGTTGGAAATCAATATTTTGACATGATATTTCATTAATTATTCCAATATAATATCAATTATATTGGAATTATCTTCTTTACATATGAACTTCTTAAGTATTCTGATTGGTCTATAAATCTTTCATCACTCTAAAGCATCATATTTACACTAACCAATGTTATGAAAATTACCATATACTTTAACTTTCATTCTTCAACACTATAATTTACTTCAATTTACTTAGTTTTTGAATCCTCCTTCTAGATACAATCATGGTTGGCCTTTTTATACTTCTAAATTTTAAAACAAATAACCATAGTTCCATACAAACAAATAACCCTTGTTTCAGAAATTATTTCTCCTATGAATATCAGTGTGGAATATTAATGGATTATGAATATTTAGACCTTATATCTTCCTAATACATTATGGTAGTTCTATGTAAACCAAAATTTCATAATTTGAAGGTGTAGGTCCAAGAGGGTAATGATATACCACACTTTAGGGGGCGAATTTTAATTAAAAACCAACTATGATTTTTCATCCCACTCAACTATAAATTTCTAAAATTATATATAAATGAAATGTCATAGAAATATCTTATTTGATTGTTAGATTATAAAATTTATTAGAATTATGTTATTTGAAGTTAGTGTTTTCTTAATTTATTAATTTATTTATAATAATTATCATCCCATTCATGCTTACCTCATTTATGCATTAGGACCATTATTGGTGAAGCCAAATTTGATAATCCTTTGATAATATCGATCATTTAGAAGGAAACCATGAAATTTCAAGATAGTATTGAATCTCTTCCAATATTTCAAAGCCTTCTCATTTTTCGTAGGAATAGATATTCCATCATCTTAAACAAATTTCCCAAAAATTTAAATTTTTGATTTGAAAGTTAAATTTTGGGAACATTATGTATAACTTACCCAAAAAAACTACTAAAAAATGTAATTTCTTGGAAATTCCAGGTAATTTTTTTTAAAATTATATGGGATTATTTTGAGGCCATAGGCTTTGATATCACCTAATTCTAAGGCCCGATGAGCTCAAAAGAGAATTTTATACTTTATTTAGTTCATTTCAGTAAATGTGCATGTGGGTTTTTTTAACTTTTAAATCAGTGATCGGATAAAAAATAAAAGGGAAATGTTGAACCCAGAATGTCGGGATTCTCCTAGAATGGACTTAATGTTGACTAGCAAGGGTCAACCAAAAAAGATCATTTTCAGACATTTTGGAAAAAATAAAATAATATAAAAAGTTATTTTATTTTTCTTTTCTCACCTTTGAGTGATGGAACGCTAGCACTACAGTGATATGATGATGCAGCGATGATCCCCTTTAATGATACTCTTTAACAGAAGTGAAATAGACATGCTGTTTCATTAATGAAACAACGTAACAATGTGGCGACACAACGTAACAGAAACGCTATGAAACATTTCTCTATTAATGGGATAACACATTGGGGAATAAAATGTAGAATTCCTCTGGAGAACCTATGGTAAAAATACTATCCAATGATGAACAATGATCACTGGAGGATCACCAGTGACATCGACGCACCCCAATAATGGGACCAGAGAGCAACAAATTCTAACGGAATCCCTGTAAATGGATTACTCAACCAACAAACCTCTTCCAGGTGGGGGTTGTGTTTGTTTTAATTTCATTTTTTCCCATTATTCATTTTAAAACAACAAACACAAATCCACCCACAGAAATGTTGATCTACATATCGCTTGTTCTTATGGGAGGGTGCATTTTTATAAGGATTCATGTATTGAGATTGATTAATTGTTTGACAGAACTCCAATCATAAAACTCCCCATGTTTAAAATATAATTGAGAGGGTGTGGGAAGAAATGAACAAGCCCCAAACCCCTATGTGTTATGTTTCCTTCGTGAAAAAATCTCAAAGTTGACAGTGAGGTGATTTCAGGTCCTTAGTAGGGAAGGCATCACCCCATGGAGACCGGAGGTGCAGACGGTGCGAAGAACGAACTATCAGAGCGGACCCGGTGGTCCATGGAAAAACTTGTTTCCACACTAGTGGCTGTGGGAGGATGTCCACACACCCCGACAGTGCACCGGGGGGGGGTGGTAGCCACAGCCGGATTGGGCCGTGAAGAGGTAGCAGGAGCCGCCGGTAATGGCACTCGGCTGGTTATGGCGGACTCGGCCCATGCCTATGGGCCCCGGTCCCTCGCTGGCACACGGTCCAACGACCGCGTGCGAGACCCAATGTGTAGCCGGATTAGCTAGCCACGACACACTACAATCCAAATTCCCATGCATTAGGATGGAGGAGAATCGGACTGTGCTTGTGGGCCGGGAAAATTAGATTGGTCAGGCAGGCGGGTTGGACTGGGGCACGCAAACCGGGCCGCGATGCGGGCTGGGGTTATTTAGGCAAGCCCACAATCATAGGCCAGGCCCACTATCACAGGCAAGGATAGAGACATAATACCAGGCTGCTCAGCGACCCAAGCAGGGAATAGACCAACCCACCAGCCGGGGGTCAGGCCAGATAAGAACGGGTCACCAGGTGACCCAGCGCGCTGGACCCCCAGTCGAACCGAGCCATGTCTAGCAAGGACCATTGGTCTTGGCCTAGTGGCTAGACCAGAATGGGTTGGCCCAGACCCAAACTGGGTCAGTCAAACCAGGCCGGGGCGGGTGGGGTCTTAGGATCGGTTGGTCAGGATGGTCTGATCAGTTCAGACATGGCTTGGATACAACCAACCCCTATTTACTAAAATGCCAATTACATAAAAAATGTGTGATCGATTGGAGAGACTTTTGCAGTGTTAGAACCCTCGTGGTGAGGCCAATCATTTGGAATAATCTAAAGAGGTTTTCATGGAATTTGAAATGTAATGAATGGCTTGAAAAGTGGTTTCTCCTGGAATCAAGCACATTATGTGTAGGAACCCTATGGCTAACTAAGACCTGAAGTCTACTGACAAGAGAACCTGTGTGGATCAACTACGATGGCCAGTGGGAAGCAGATCTATGTGACCCGGTAGGCTCGTGGTGGTGAGATACTTTGTGTGACCTGTAAGACCCACAATACTCACCAGTGTTGAGTACCTTAGAACAATGGTCAATGTGGGAAGCAACTATATGTGACCTAGTATCCCAATTGTGGGTACTGACCCTATGTGACCCAACATACCCATGATTATCATCAAGGATGAGTGCCATAATAGTCAAAGGTTAGTGTGAAGTTACACTTTGTGAACCGATGGTCACACTGTGGGGACTGACTATGTGTGACCCAGTATACCCACGATACTTATTCAGGAGGAGTACCCCAGCAGCCTGAGGTGTTCAGTGATACAACTGATGGTCTAACTTTCCTAATCTAAATTATACTTGACAAGAGCTGTCCAGCTTTATGATTTTCATTTTTGGATTTCTTTTTGGTCCTTCCTTATTGGTTTTGGGTCCCTACTAAGTATATTGTTACTCACCCTTTCATGGGCTTCACCCCACACGTGATGTGTCTAGTGTAGATGACCAATGACTTGGTAGAGGACTTGGTGGCCCAAGACCAGGTGGTGCCCAGTGAGCTTAGGCAGATAGGACATGATTATATGGCTTCTGGAAACTACTATATACTAGACCATCATATGGGATTTTTCATCAGATAGCTCACCATCAATCTTGTACTTAATCTTATTGCGGTTTTCGTTTTTTGGGTTTGTATTTTATCCCATTTACTTACATTTAAGGATTTACGCTATGTGGTTGTTGAGTAGCATGCAGTTCTCTTTTCCAATTTTCTTAGGACATGTTTGTGTGTGCATGTGTAAAATTAATCAGGAAAATGCCTCCCAATTACAGGTTGACACCTTCGACGCTAGTCACCAACCCCTGGCCTTTGGGAGGCGGGAATGGGGGAGTCATTACATGGGCCTTAGTTGATGAGTCGTGATAAAGTGGAATCAGAGGTGGTCGGTTCTACCTCAAAGATCGTAATTTTGTTGTTTTGTGTTTAGTAAATAGTCTTAAATGTTTCAAGTTCAACTTTTAGATTCATGGAGTCCAGTGATGGTGTGTCAACCAATGTATCCATACACTAAGGCACTAAATTCTTCTTTTTGACTCTATACATAAAAACCCTGGTTGCATGCATCATATATGAATTGAGTGCTTCCTCTCGTTCTTCTTAAATTGGATCCAAATCACTATGTATAATATATTTACCATGGTAATCATGATCTATATCAAGATTCCACTACACAAACAACTAGTTATGATTCTGATGTATGATTGTGAGTACATCCCGCATAGTGATGAGGCATCAATTTAGGGAGCAGTGTTAGAGATGGCCCTTCCGGAGGGTGCACCAGCATTACCACCACTTGTTGATAGATAGATACTACCGACCTTACCAGTAGAGTATGCAAGTGGGATTAGTGGCTTGAACAAAATCTAGAGACAGAGACCTCCCAGGTTCAGGGGTGAGATAGATCCTCAGGTCATTGAGGATTAGCAGGAGGTGGTGACACGGGTCTTCCGCTTGGTGAGGACCCCACCTGACCAGATAGAGATCTTAGTTGTGGGACCTCTTCTTGGTTTGATAGGGAGATGGTGGAGCCTGATGATTCATACTCATGATGAGGCGACCCTCTCCTGGTCTGAATTAGAGTGGCTTTTCTAAGAGGAGTTATTTACCATGACCTCACGCTTAGTGCACATATAGGAGATGTTTCACCTAATACAAGTCAGTATCTTAGTGACTGAGTCCTCTGTGAGTTTCACATACCTCTCCTGATACTCTACAGATATGGTGTGGGACCCTCTCTTTAGGGCCCAAACCTTTGTGCAGGGACACAGATGGGAGATCAGGGCATCGATGATTTCTCTTAGCATCCCAACTAAGACTGGATTTCTAGAACAAGCTCTACTGGTACAAAGATTCCTCGTAGAGAAGGCATCGATGGTGGGAGATACCACCAGTTGATTGGTGGTAAAGTCTTCAGTAGTGAGCAGCAGACATCAGACGTGGGGACCCAAGTAGCTCAGATCTTTTGAGGGATAACCCCAGGACTCAGGTTCAGCAGTTTCCATCTCCCAGAGTAGAGGGAGTCAGCCGAGAGCCAGACTATCCTTCACGTGCGGCAAGCAGGGACACATGGATCAGGACTACCTAAACCATCGCACATATGATCATTAGATGGTAAAGGGACCCTGATTCATAGTAAGAGGTTTAACCAAGGAGGTTCGTATGGAAGAGAAAGTGGTAGGGGAGTAGGTCAAGCCACAAGCCGTGGGTGATATTTTTAGGTACAACCTCCACCACCCCAAGGAGGCCCGCCACATCCTTAGGGAGAATGTGTACAAGGGAGATCTCAACTTCAGGTAGTAGAGGAATATGAACAAGATGCCCCAAAAATGATTAGAGGTATGATCTGTGTTTTCTCAACCTTAGTTGCAGTTCTTACAAATACTCATTTTAGTCACTCTTTTCATTCCATGGACCTCGTTTGAGGATCGAATATTTGTGTGGAGCCATTGGATCGATCTACATGATTAGATAATTCTATAGTAGGGGATTCTATGATTATACACTGGTGCCAGAAGTGTGAGCTTACTCATGGAGGCGAGATCTTCGGCAGGGATCTCTTAGTAGTAGCGTCGAGGCCTTACGATGTAATCATGGGCATGGACTGGTTATTAACAGTTCATGCTCATATCGACTGTATTAGGTGTAGGGTGCAGTGTGTTTCCAAGGATGGGTCCAGGGTTTCCTTTACCAGTGAGAAGGGAACTCTTGTAGCATAGGATGAACTTTCGTGGAGGAGGGTGTAGCTGATCACTCACTAGTTGGCTACCCTCACCTTCAGAGTGGTGGAAGAGAGGAGTCCATGCTTTCTTGAAGTGGTGGATGAGTATGAGGATGTCTTTCTTGACGATATTCCAGGTCTAACTCCTCATAGGGATGTAGAGTCTGGCATCAACCTGTACCCCAGTACAACACCAATATCTACACTTTCATATTGGATGGCTCTCATGAAGCTTCATGAATTGAGGGTATAGTTGGAGGAATTGTAGGAGAAGGGCTTCATGTGTCCCAACATTTCACCATGGCCAGCCCCAGTGTTGTTTTCCAAGAAGGTAAATAGGAGATTGAGGAAATGAGTGGTCTTTGAGTTCCTGAACTAGTTGATCGTGAAGATCAAATATCCACTGAAAAAAATTGACGACCTCTTTGATCAGATGAAGGGAGAGAGGTGGTTCTGAAAGATAGAATTTTGGTTAGGCTATCACCATATTTTGGTATGGGATGAGGATGTACTGAAGACGTACTTCAGATACTGGTATGACCACTATGAGTTATTGGAAATTCCATTTGGAATTACCAATTAGTTAGTAGTGTTCATGGGACTTGGGAATAAGATCTTCTAGCCTTACCTCGATCATTTTGTGGTGGTCCTCATTGATGACATCTTGGTGTAATCGACGTCAGAAGATAAGCACATTACACACCTGCAGATAGTCCTGAATAAACTATGAGAGAACCAGCTTTATGGGAAGCTCTTGAATTTCTAGTTTTGGATTCAGGAGGTCCACTTTCTAGGACACGTCATCTTAGAGGCTGGATTCACAGTGGATACGATGAAGATAGAGGAAGTGGTTTCTTGGGAGCCACCCAATAGCTTTACTGAGAAGCAGAGTTTTCTAGGGTTGGCCAAATACTACCAGAGGTGTGTTCCCAACTTTTACAGAGTATAAACACTTTTATTGACTTTGAAATGGGAGGTACAACCCTTTGTGTGGATGAAAAAGTGTCAGTAGAGTTTTGAGGAGTTGAGGTAGAGACTGAAGAGTGCCCCTATCTTGAGACTACCAGAGGAGGTCATTGGGTATGTAGTTTTTTGGGATGCATCAAGAACTAGACTATGTTTTGTCATGATTCAGGATCAAGCCGTGATCACTTATGGTTCATAGTAGTTCGGGCAGCATGAGAAGAACTATATGACCCGTGACATGGAGTTGGAAGTGGTGGTCTTTGATTTGAAAATATGGAGACACTACTTAATGGGTGAGTGGTTTACTATCTACTCCAACCATAAGAGTCTTACATATTTCTTCTCCTTGAAGGAACAGAACTTGAGGCATAGAAAATGGATAAATTTCCTCCAGAACTATGAATTTAAGATAGTATATACTCTTGGGAAGGGGAAAGTGGTGGCAGACGCGCTCAACAAGATGTCCGTTTTGCAGTTGTTGAGTGAGGCGATGGGGAAGCTAGCCAAGACGCATATATCTTTCATGGATGATGATAGATAATATTAAATTTAGTAAATGATTTTCACTCCCCCACTCTTACAGTGAGTTAGGGAGGCACAACTTTTAGATATTGACTATGAGGCCCGACGTTCTCAGTTATCCTCTGGATAGGAAACTAATAGATTTTTCATAGGAAGAGAGCACAACATCATTTTCAAAGGGTAAACAGTAGTACCAGTGGAATTGTGAGAGGATATTTTGAGGGAGTTCCATACGCAACTTGGTGGTATATCCTAGAATGGTGAAGATGTACCGGGATCACTAATGTCAGTACTGGTTTCCAGAGATGAAGAAAGAAGTGGCAGAGTTCATTTCATGATGCCTCACTTGTCAGTAATTGAATGCTAAGCATCAGGTTCTAGTAGGCTTCACACAACCACTTGAGTTACCATAGTGGAAATGGGATGACATCTCAATAGAATTCATGATAGGATTACCACACACGTCCATGGGCCATGATTCTTTCTAGGTGATTGTTGAACAACTCATCAAATTGAATCACTTCCTACCAATATAGGAGTAGGGATTGTTAGAGGGCTTGGTAATCCTCTACATCAAGAAGATAGTGAAGCTACGCGAGATTTCTTATATGATCGTATCAGACCATGACACTCACTTTACATCCTGGTTGTGGAAGGTATTATAGGAGGTGTTTGAGATTCAGTTGCGCTTGAGCATAACTTTTCACCATTAGACAGATGGTCTTTTGAAGAAGACCATATAGACCTTGGATGACATTATTCATGCTTGAGTCCTTGATTTCGGTCACATTTGGGAGGACCACCTACCATTGGTGGGGTTTTCATACAACAACAGCTGTCACTCCACCATTGTCATGGCACTGTTTGAGGTCTTGTACGAGCATCCATGCAGATCATCTCTATGATAGAAAAACCTAGGGGAGTCCTTACTCATGGGTCCAGAGTTGATACTGGATATCACTGAGAAGGTTCAGATCATCTAAGAGTGAATGAGGACTATATAGAAAAGGAAAAAATCTTATGCCAATAGGAGATGGAGGCCCTTGGAGTTCGAGGATGGAGACCATGTATTCTTTTGGGTCTCACCCTGATAGAGATTGTGGAGATTTTGCTAGGGTGGAAAATTATCTCTTAGGTTTATTGAACCTTTCCATATTCTGAGTAGTGTTAACGAGGTGGAATACCACCTAGCTCTCCCCCCCCACAAATGCATTAGGTTCATGATGTTTTCTATATGTCACTACCGAGGAGTTACATGCATGATACATCACACATCATCAAATTGGGCGAGCTGGACATTGATGACGGGGTGACGTTTGTGGAGTTCTCGATGGAGATAGAGGATCTGTTGGAGAGGTTCCTTCATGGATGGTCAATTCCTCTAGTTCATGTTCAGTTTCAGAAAGGGAACCTCCAGGAGAGCACATGGAGGTAGAAGGCTCAGATTCGTGCTTAGTACCCCCATTTGTTCATTTAGATTTATTGGGGGTTACATGGATGTGAAACCCTAAAGGTGGGGGTAATGTAATGTCCTAGAAATTATATGTATTTTTTTCAATTATATAGAATTATTTTGAGACTGGATGCTTTGACGATACCTGATTCTGAAACCTAGTGAACCCGTAATAGAATTTTGAACTTTTTTTAGTTCATTTAAGTAAATGTGCGAGCAGGTTCTTCAAAATTTTAAACCATGTTCAGATCAAAAATCCGAGTGAACTGTTGAAATCAGAATTTCAGGATAAAACTAGAAATGATTTAACTTTGACCGGTGAGGGTTGACCAGAAAAATTGGTTTTCAGAAATTAAAAAAAACTTAAAAAGATAATATATTTTACTTTTCTCAACGTTGAGTGGTAGAATCCTAGCACTGCAGTGCAGTGATGAGGCGGTGACAAGCCCATTTAATGAGAATCCTTAACAAAAGAAAAACAAACACGCTGTTTCCTTAATGAAACATTATAATGTTGTGGTGACACAGTGTAACAAAAACATTGCAACGTGTTTCCCTATTAATGAGATAACAAATTGTGGAATCAAACATTGAATTCCTCTAACAAACCTACGGTGAAAATAGTCTCTAACAATGAATGAAGAATACCGGTGAATCACCAGCAACATTAGAACACCCTGCAAATGGGACCATATACCAACAAACTCTAATGGAATCCCCACGAAAGGATCACTCTAATTACAAACCTCCTCCAGGTAGGGGTTATATTTGTTTTAATTTTCTTTTTCTGATTTTTCATTCTAAAATGATGAATGTGGATCAACCCATGAATAGGTTGATCTATGGATCACTTGTTCTCGTGGGAGGGTTATTTTTTATTGGTATTCATGCATCAGGATTGATTAATTGTTTGATAGAAGTCTAATACTAAAAATCTTAATGTTTAAACTCTCATGCGGAGGGCGCGACCACCTAACCGCTCCACCGAATCTCAAATTTGATGACAAGTCTATTTGAAGACCTTAGCAGTCGGAGTCATAGATGAAGCGAACAAAAAACCCTCGGAGTAGCCTTTGTGGTACTTGGATGAACCCATTGGTCCACCGGGGGGGGTTGCTATGTCTAGGGAATGGCGGTGGCAGACGTGCTCACCCGACTACTTCACCGAAGTGGCCCGCGCCTGCAGCCCGCGGTCCCTTGATGGCAAGCGGTCTAGAGAACGCGTGAGGGACCAAATGTGTGACTAGATTAGATGGATGCAGTGTAATGAAATAGGGATGCCCACACATCCGGATGGAGGAGAACTAGACCACGATGGCGCCCCGGGTAGAGGAGACCAATTCAGAAGGTGGGCCAGACCAGGGCATGGAAACCGAGATGCGGCGCGACCCGAGTTAGTTTAAACCATCTTGTAGTCATGGGTCAGGCCGACGACATAATAATGGTCGGCTGGGTAGCCCAGGTGGGGAATAGACCATCCCATTGGTTGGGGGTTAGGCCAGATAAGATTAGGTCGCCGAGTGACCTAGCGGGTAAGACTCCCATTCGAACCGGGACATTTCGAGAAAGGCCCAATTAGCTTGGCCCAGTGGCCAGACCAGACCGGGCCCACCCAGACCTGAACTGGGTTGGGACAGGTTGGTCGAACAAGGCTGGGGCATGCAGGGCCTCGATTCCATGTTAGTCGGGATGGTCCAACCAGGTCGGACTGGGCTGGGATACAACAAGCCAATGTTTACTAAAACGCCAATAATATACAAATCATGCGTCCGATTGATGAGCTGTCTACGGTGTTAGAACCCTCGCAGTGAGGAAAATAATTTTTAATACTCTATATAGGTTTTATGGAATTTCAAATAAGAATAATGGCTTGAGGATAAGTTTTTCTCGTAATCAAGCACACTACATGAAGAAACCCTACGACAGACCCACGATACTCATAAGGGATGAGTACCTCAGTAGGATGGCCAAAGTAGGAAGCATATTTGTGTGACATGGGAGGCCCATGATGGGGAGTGGATCTGTGTGACCCATCATAACCACTATACTCATTAGGGATGAGTGCCACAATAGTACAAGTCTAGTGAGAATCAGATCTGTTTGACCCAGCAGATCCACAGTGGGGAGTGACTCTCTATAACCCTGCATACCCACGATACTCATCAGGGAGGAGTACCCTAGCTGCCTAAGGTGTTTAGTGATATGATTGATGGTCTTACTTTCCTACTTTAGATTATACTTGGTGTGAGATGTAATGCTTCTTAGTTTGATTTGTGCATTGATCTGTGGTCTTTTTTTGTGTGTTTGGGGTCTATACTGAGTATATTACCACTCACCCCTACACGGGAATCGCCCACATGTGTTGTGTCTTGTGCGTATGACCAAAAACTTGGCGGAGGACTTGGTAGCCCAAGACAAGGTGGTGCCCAGTGAGATCAGGCAGACATGGCATGCTTCCAAGGCTTATGGAAGCTACTATGTACTTTCCTGTCAAGTGAGAGTTTTTATCGTAGGTCCTGCTATCAATCTTGTACTTACTCTTTTTTGTAGTTTTCATTTTTTGGGTTTGTAATCTAGTCCATTTACTTCCAGTTGTACCTTTACACTTAGTGGTTGATGAGTAGTATGCATGTTCTCTTTTCCAGTTTTCTTGGGACATGGTTGTGTGTGCGTGTGTGTATATGTACTCAGAAATATTCCTCCCAGTTGTAGGTTTACATCTTCGGTGCTAGTCTCTAACCCCTAGCCTTCAAGAGGTGGGCTTGGCGGGGGGGGGGGGGGGGGGTGGGGGGGGGGGGGGGTCACAACTTAGGCTTTGGGGGACATATCGTGACAAAAAATTTATATTTCTTTGGATAAACTATATTAAAACATGAATAATTCAAGGTATCATCCATGAATACTACCATAGAGTTATAAAAATACTTATGAAATATTTTATTAATAAAACGCACAAACCCTATTTGTGTATTCATCACACAAAAAAGACTGTACAAGAAATAATGTTTTATATAAAGACTTGAAAAATCTATCATTGATATTCTATCTTATTTTAGACTCAATTAATTATATATAGTATAGAAATCAATCATTAAAATCAATATTTATCATTTTAGGTGATCAAATAAATCCTCTATATAAGGTAAGGGATACTTATTCTTTATAACCACATTATTTGGTTTCTAGTGGTGGATACCCAACCATAATTATCATTGAGAATCCTTGAAAAACCATGGTTATTCCTATAATTATATAAAAAATTAAGTAAATCTATTCTACTCTAATTTGAAAAGAGAGTTTTAACTCTTATAATTTTAATAGATAAATAAAGATAATTTATATTTTTTTCTAGTGAAAATATCAATGTTAAACATCACATTACCTTGTAGAGTTGATCTCGAGAAATTATAATTAAAATATTAAGTTATAGATCCATAATAACTAGTAGGGTATGACATTTAATTTTATTCGTGCTTTTAGGAACTAAGAACAATAACTAATAAAAGATGAATCTAATATATTAAATATGTAGACTAATCATACTACCACTTACATTTCATTCTAGAACTAGTAATCAACAACACTATTAGGAGAAACAAAAATTCACCCATTGTCTATAATAGTTTATTTGAGATTTCTTCCAAATAAAACAGTGATTCTAAATGATATAGGGGTATGTTTTAATACATAGGAATATAAATAGATTTAGAATTCTATATCACCAATCATAATATAATAGGATGGAAATAATAATACAAATTCATTCCCATTACCACGTGTAATGTTTATTCTCACATAATATGACATTTACTCAAATTTAAATCCCATTTTATCAACTAATCCCATTGACCACTTCAATATCAATCATAAGAACTACCTCAATAGTTTTACATAGCCTCACTCATATAATACTAAACCATATCCTTGACCAAATCAATATTTTAATCCTTTTTGTAGTAACATTATTATTTTTCACAAAATTGGGTGAATACAAAAAAATATTTATATATTTTATGCACACTCTATCACTATTATATTTTATTTCTCAAATTCAAATATTATCAAGACATTGAAATATTTCACTCCTTCATAAAATACTATCCATTAAATATCCTAAGGAAAACTATATAGTTATATTTTTTATAATGTTTTACTTCATTTTTCATATCCCACTATTTTCAAATAGTCCATCCTTTAAATAGGATATTAATTACACATTTTAAGTCTATGAAATTCATAAGAATAAGAATATTTTATTCATCTTATCCAACTATTCTTACACCAGATGTGGTCAAACATCACCTTTAAATGATGGTGTAATCAATTTTTTATTTTTTTCTAATTTAGTTTCTCTTAACCAATCCTAGTAAGATTCTTTATCTAATTATGTGGTATCCTATATAGTCTTTCCCACTTTCTAAAGATTTTTTTGAGAAACTTACACTACTCGTTATCCATTCTCATAAATATTTTTCCTTAAGGGAACTATTTTCTAATAACTAATGTTTTTACTAAATATAAATATTAGGAACATATTTTTCCCAAGATATAAATTTACGGTAATTTATCCTACAATTCTATCAAACAAATAACAGAATAATGAAAAATATATTTTTCTAATATAAAATCCAATTTAATTCGAAAAATTATAATAATTTATCCTTTCACATTTTTTTTGAAAAATAATCTTTGAAAATTGTTTTCATGTTATTATTCTATTTTATTTCTATAATGAATAATTAAATATTACCTATATTAACTCATCAGGGAAATAATTTTGTCATAAACAGAGAAAATGTTCTCATAAAACATTATTTTATCTATACATTCAGGTATAAGAAATATTAGCACAAAAGTTTAGATATGTCATTTTTTAGGATTATTTTTATCCCCAAAAAACCAATTATCATTGGCCTCTAGAGTTACCATTACTTAACCAGGTTATGATTACATTATATAATGGGAAGACATGGGTACCCAAATATAAAGACATGAATGAGACCACCACATGTTATAATTTTCTCTCTATTATCACTATAGGCTGAAAAATAGTGTTGAGAGATAGAATAAATCACTGGGTTATGATTTTTACATGAATAATAATAAACCAAAAATAAATATAATAAAAAAATTACTTTTTCAACTGGTTGGATTATTAAGTAGTATTAGAAAAGTTTTGAATTTTATAAAATAATACAAAAATATGACAACATATAGACACAAATATGATAATGTTATGCAATATCAAAATCCCCAAAATCTTCATACCATATACCCATCATATAAATATATCTCACAACTATTTTAGAATGATGTCATATTATTCACTCAATATCATCTAGTGACATATACTATCCTATAAAAAATACACTAATATAGGGTTAATATAAACTTATTAGGATTTCTTGAAGAGTCCTAATAACCCTAGTCTTAAGTAATTAATACATTCATATTAAATTCATGGTTTAGAAAATATTTATTTAAATAGTATATAATAACATTTACATGTAAAATTTCTACATTCCAGTAACAAATAAGAAAAAATTTGATACCATTATTCCCTTTAACAAAAAACCACAAAAATACCTATAGCCATCCAAGCTTAAAATACATTTATATTTAAACATTATTGATTAATATTCAGAACATTAAAAAATTACATTCCCAATTACCACAATAGTTTTGTGTCTTTTGAAACTTGGCATAAAATATTCTATATTTGTGAAATAACTTCAATGTTTCCAATAATGATCTTTCTCTTTATCATGTGTACTTAAGACCTTGCTTTATAACATGGGGAAAGAAACTATAAGAAATGGGTGAGGTCGAATGCTTAGTAATGGTAAATAAAGGAAATATGTTGGTATAAAAACAACATAATGGTATGAGAATATAAGAATAACATCTAATGATCTTATAATGCATATCAATGATTAGAAACACGAGACATGGAAGAAATATTATCAGTTCATAAGACATGAATCATTAGATAATCATGAAAATTAACCATGAGATCATATCATAGGCATAAAACAAAGAATTTATGGAAAACACATAAACATGTAATATCTTTATCTTTAAGTTATGGATAATTGAAAAAAACTAATCAGGGCACTCCATGGGTGATACACCTACTAGTCAAGGCACACCACTACACCTAGTCATTATACTATCCTTATAATGGATCAGAGATCCCATATTATCATAGTAGAAAATGTTTCCACATCTTCTTATAGTGGATCAAGCTCCCTATCTTCCCATAGTGGATCGAGGTCCACATATTCTGATAATGGATAAAGTTTCCCCATATTCCTATAGTGAATCATGAAACACCTATTTACCATTTTGTATAAGGACACACATATTTCCCATTTTCTATTTGGATGAAGTTGTTTCCAATTTTTGATCAAACAATTTTACTTTTTTCCCATCATTATCTCATGAGATATAAATATTTACCCAATTAATGTGTGGGAGATATATGTACCACCCTTCTCATAATGAAATCATACATACATATGAAAAAATTTTCATAAATAATCATATCATAACCCATGAAATAAAATGGGTTTAAAAAACAAGTAAACATAACTTAACCTGTGAAAAAATATAGGTTTGATAATCATTTAATCAATTAATAACCAGTGAAAAGAATCGTATTTCATAAGCATATAACCCATGCAAGAGGTACTAGTGTCTTAAACATCATTCCATAAAAACATAAACCATTCAATAAAGAATAATAATAGTTTTATTAGATCATATACCCAGTAAATCATAACAATAACACAATACATCATCTTAGTTAGGGTAGGATTTTGAATTATCACATGAAACATTTTGAAAAGAAAATAGAATTTCTCTTAAAATATTTTTTATAAAACCATTTCAAAATACTTTTCTTATAAATAATGATTTATAATTTCATTTAAAACATTTATTTATTAAAATATATTATCTTATATATTTTTTTTAAAACAAAAATAATTTTTAAACACTATTTATTTTAATTTTGTCTTAAATCTTATAAAAGAATCTTTAAAATATTTTGAAAACCGTTTTAATTAAAAAATATTATAGAATAATAAATAAATCATGAAAACACTTTGAAAACCCATTTTTATAAAATTTATTTAAAAACATATAAATTAATCCTAAAATCATTGAAATTGTTTTATTTTAAAAAGAAAACCCTTTAGAAAACATATAAACGATTCTTAAAAAATCATTTAAAACATTTTTTAAACACAAAATTTTTTGGATACCCTTTTCATTGAAAATCACTTTAAATTAAACCAATTTACTAAATATTTGGGAAAGAAATTATTTGAAAATAAAATTTTCATCTTGAAAAAGATTATTTGTGGAAGTGAATCTCATGAAGGTGGGTAGGTCCTTACATGGTTAACATTTATTGTTTGCCTTAAAAGTTTTGAAAAGTGGATTAATCAGAAAATGATAAGAATATTCATTTTGAAACTATTTGGAAAAAAGGTAAAGCATGGGTAAAAATTTACTTTAAACATCATATGATAACAATAACAAAATTTTTAATTTTATTAGAAAACAAGAATTTGAAATAAAACATATTTCTAACTGAAAAGAGAAATAATGTCAAATTTTCATGAATTTGTTTCTAAATTATATTAATTAAAAAAAGTGAAAATGGTAATAATACATTAAAATATATTGGATAAATAGAGGATAAGAAACAATAATTTTGATCGTGATATATGGATCATAACATTTCATTAATGGAAGCATAATCATACATAATCTTGATAAATGATGAGAATTTATCAATAAAATTTTACCACTTTAGTAAAATTGAATCATAATACAATATAAATAATATCATAACATGAAGCTTAAAATATATTTAAAATTGGTATATTTGTTTTATACCATTACAAAAATATATATATATACCTCATAGAAAAATATTTTTTCATAACCTGGAATGTTTCTCAAATAAGGAAAATTGAGACAAAATTAATTTATAGATTTTGTAACTTTTGAAACATAAACACCATGAAAGAAATATCATAAAATAGATATGTAAATAACCGTAAATTTAATTATAATAATCATATAATAAATCCATGTTCAATAGATACACCACACAAAAAAATTTATTAGTTAATAAGGCATATATCTCATAGATATAAGAAGTGAGATGTGAAAACCCTTACCATATGTCTTGAATTTCTACATACATATTCAAACCTCATGTAAAATTTCTATAACTTTTTTAAAAATAATCCTAATATAAATATTATTCTATATAATTACATATATTATTTTATTATGAATTTTTATTACTCTTTTATAAAATATTCAATGTTAACGTTACATTTTGGGTAATATCGATATTGTTTTTCATATATGTTTTGACTTATTATTATTGAAACTCTTAATCATATAATAATTTAATTATTTAAAGAATGTAAAGACTGATATAATTATCATATATATTTAATATATAAATATTTATAATAATCTATAGAATATATAATTACAATATGGAATAAACCGTTCATGGAGACGATATGTTGTACATATGCATGAACGATGCTTCCGTTTTATTAGCATAGTGAAAGAAAAAAAGAAAATGAAATATATATATATATATATATTATAATTATATTAGAATTATTATTTTATATATATCATATTATTTTACTAAACCCATCCTTAATACACTCTATGTAAATAGTGAACAAAACACTTCACTCTGAGGATGTGACAGTCCACACATTACCAACCATGAGAGGTGTTAAAGTAAAAATGAGCAACATCGTTTTGTGAGGCGGTGGTTCTCTATACACAAGAACAACAAGTGAATTTACCATTGGATGGAAGTGTGAATAAGTGTAAATAAAAAAAATTGAATAAAAAAAATATTACAATGTTTATTATATTAATGTTATAAAATAATATAAGAATAATAATATTCTAGGCGGATAGAAAATGAAAATAAAACACAAGAGATTGGGGATGGATGATACCTCTTCTTTTGGTAACTCCTTTTGGTTTTCACCAAAGGGATTCCTTGGTTGGATTTATTATAAAAGGTAAGATTATTGGATTAAGGGAGGGATATTTGGAGATTATTTTAGTAGATTTTGGGATATAAAATCTGCTTTATAGGTCTGAATAAGTTAGAGGGGTGAGTGATATTTTATATTAGAGGGGGAGTGACAATCTTGTAAATTTGGGAAAATAAATGGCCCCAATGTTTTTCCAAGGAAATGTGGATCCAAAAATGGTAAAAAACTGATAAAATTATGGATAGGTTCTATATAGGGATATAAAATGGATTTTAAAAAAAGTGTCTAGGTCATTTTTGGGCTTAATTTTAATTTTGGTCTTTCGGAAAGCTAATTTTCTTTTAATCGGAGTAATTAAGTTTAATCACATTCACTAATATTTTTGTTCATAAAATAATTTGATGTTATTATAGATTAGAAATTATTAATATTCTAAACATGAAATAAATTTTCCAATGTAAAATCACATAAATTTTAGAAATTAACTTAAAATTAATCTTAAATACATGGCATGACATTGGGTTTTTAAGCGAAAAGGTTTAAAAGTTTGAAATGTTTTTATATCCATTTTCAATGTTAAATTCATTAAAATTCATTAATTTCAATTAATTGATGAAAATTTGATGCAATTAAACATTAGAAAAAACTAACATATAATTTAACTATATAAATAAATTATAATGAAAAGTAGTTTTAAATGAAAATTCAGTGTTTACACTATTCATCAAAAAATGAAATTTCCTAGAAAAATACCCAAAATTATCCCAAATAAAATTTCTAAATTTAGATTCTAAAATAGAATCTTATTTTTTAAAATAAAATTTATGAAGGTTTCAAAAATTCAATTAAATATGGTTCTCTATTAAAATACTGTAAAATATCCATTTTAAAAATACATTTTTATTCATAAAATTTGATTTATTCTTATATTATTCCAACCAAATATATGAGATGAGTATAAAAAATATTGATTGAATATATAATATATAAATTTTATTATAAAAAATAATCAATACTGGTTTGTTTAAATTATTGAGATAAATTTGTTTTTGTACATACAAAAATGGTTTTCTTAGAAAAGTAATTTTTTTATTTTCAAATAGTTCTTACATTCTCTTATACTAATTGATAATGAAAAGATTAATTTTATATACACGTGTAAATCATATTTTCACAATTTATTTAATCTTAAACAAAAATTCCATTAAAACAAATTGTTGTTAGTTATAATAATATTTTAATAATAATATTAATATTATATTGTAGTTCTGTAAAACAAGACCTTTCCTGTAAAATGAGATATCAAAGGGAATCATAAATTTTTATAATACAAGACAAAAAAAATGTCTCATTTACCAAAGGCTAATATAAGTGTTTCATGTAGAATAATATTAACTTGTTATTGCATATAATGCAAGGTACATATATTTATTCAATATAAAAATAGAAATCTTTAGTGTTACATGAAATATAAAATATCAAAATATTAAATTAATTCAATTTTTTTTTCAAAAAAGATTATGTTGTTACATTCTACCCCCATAAAATGAATTTTTACTCAAAATTAATCTAGGTTATAAAAGGCCTAATGCTTGAATGTTCCTTTATTAGTATCCCACTTCATAAAAATTAATCTGAAAACATAATTTTATAATAGAATTTTCGAAACATAATGGTTACCCAAAGTAACACATAACTAGGTTTCCATGTATGATAACATAAGAGTGAAGTGAAATCATGGAAATGGAAGATAAATATAGCCATCATGTTCTATGGAGGGTGATAGAGAACATGAGTATTATAAATTTAATGATCATAATTCCATAAACCTATGATGATCTAAGGGGACATTTTAACTATTGAAAAATAAGGTACTATGATTCATTGTTTGAAACATGTAGAACATTCAAAAGATGATATACTTACATTATTCACCCTATTCCACATACACAATCTCATCCTTTGGTTGTGCCTTGATCAATTCCCACTTCATGTATTACTCCATTTGATGGATTTTAATTCATGATTCCTAAAGAACTAATAGATCTTGAGATCCATAAATAGAATTATAGGTTATTCCATATAGATTTATCACAATAAAATGGTTATCAAAAGTTATCAAATATTCATAAATCTTTATATGGTTAGATAATAACTTAATCTCTAAAATCTCATCTGAATTTTAATATGAACCATTCCATAAATGGTTAACCTTATGAACCTTCCAAAATATGTAAGTCCAAAACATAAGAAAAAAGGTTTACTAATCTGATTAAAATTGATCCCTCATATATATCATAAAGTATCTCTTGATAGTCACATTCCCAATATGCGATTAAACTTATCACATATTCTCTTAAAACATGGTAATATATTAAATTACCATAAATATATTTGGAAAACATGCATGCTTCCTTATTATAATGATTTATAGATATATTCTTTAAATATAAAAAAATTTTAACTTCACCTATGATAACATATACCTCTTCGTCTAAAAATCCTTTATCACTTATAAGTCCAAAAATACTATAAAATTTTTCTTATCCAAATAAATCATATCTTAAGGTTCATCAACCTTCTTACATTTAATGTATATAATACTGGTAGAAAATACCATAGCATTGTCATTTTGTTTGTGGTCTCATTATCTTTAGCAGTATAACCAATAATTGTGGAAATTCTTGATTCTATTCCTGAGATTTATACATAGGAAATATATTTTCATCCGGCTCATAATATCCACATCTAAAAGATTCAATGTTAACCTAGTTACTTCTAGTTCCTACTATTTAATAAACCCAAAAATCATAGGGTGAGAAACACTTATCATAGGAGAAAACCACATAATCATAAAAACACTACTTATAATATATCTCAATAATGACACCTACATATTTAATATATGATAGATTTGTTTTATACTAGGTTATTAATATTTAAATCATTCAAGATGTTTCATAAAGAGATTTTTAATTCCCAAAGAATATCCCCTAGGTGTGTCAAACCATGTGTGTAACATGACACATTGTCATGCACCAGTTCTCGACAGAGTTTATCTAAACACGGTGTTTCCTAGGTTTTTACCCCTATGTATATCTATGTTAGATCAAAATACACTTTTAGTATCTAGATATTGATGTATTTCTAGGAAACTACTCACTCTATCCTTTACTAAAATTCCAGGACATTTTCCTATACATTACCTCATCATTAGACTTATCCTTGTAAATATACCTAGAAATATCATTATAAATATTCCTAGGTATATCACATAAGTATTATAATACTAGTTTCAAAATGTTGAATAAAATATTCCTTTGATACAAAATATAGTGAACCATACTTAACATGATTGGATATTATGCTATTTTTGTTTAATATTCATCACATTACAAAAGTATATTTTTTAAGACCATAACTGTTTAGTGTTTTTCAAATCTTGGAACAAAATAATATAACTTCATGAAAGATGGTTAATATTTCCCACAAAGATACCCCCTTTAGTACTTATACTTCAAACCTTTATTTATAACTTGGGGAAAGGAAACATAAGAAATGGATAATGTTGAATGCTCAGTAAGGGTAAATAAAAGAAATACATAATAACAACATGAACATAAAGCACAAGAATATGAGCATAACATATGAAGATCATAACCAACATATCAAAGATCAGAAACACGTGGCATGGAATAAATAGTGGCACTTCATAACTCATGAATCATAATATAATCAATAACATGAACTATGAGGTCATATCATAGGCATAAAAATAAAAATTTGTGAAAAACGCATAAACATGTAATATCATTCCCTATAAGTCATGGATCTTTGCCCAAAAAAAATTAGGGAACTTCATGGGGACTAAAACTACTAGGCGGGACACACACCATCTATAGTCATAATCTTCTCCTTATAAGGGAATGGGTTTCCGTATCTTCCTATAGTCGACCATGTTTCCACATATTCCCATGGCCTGGGATCCCTATCTTCCCATAGTGTATTGGGTTCCCCATCATCCCATAGTGGATTGGGTTTCCCCATATTCTCATAGTGCATTCGAGAACACCCATTTCCTATTTTGGATCAGTAGACCCATGTTCCCCATTTTGGATTAGGACACACCTGTTTCCCATTTTGGATCAAGTATGTCAACTTGTTTCCCATCATTATCTCATGAGATATAAATCCTTACCCAATGAATTAGATTGAGATATAGGTCCCACCCATATCATAATTAAATCATACATACATGTTCCACAAAATCATAATTATTAATATCATAAACTATGAAATGAATTGGGTTTCTTAAATATGTAATCATATATTAACACGTGGAAATAGATAGGTTTCATAATTATTTTATCGAATCATAACCCATAAAAAGAAAAGGTTTTATAAGTATATATCCCACGAAAGAGAAACGAGTGTCATAAAAACAATTCCATTAAAACATAAACCATTCACAAAAATAATATGAATAGTATTAATGTATCATATCCTATGAAAATTATAACCACAATAAAGTATGTCATCTTAGATGGATAAAGATATTCAATGATCACATTAACCATTTCTTAATGAAAATATCCTTTATTTTAAAATCTTTTTTATAAAACCATTTCAAAATACTTTTCTTATAAATAATGATTTATAATTTCATTCAAATCATTTCTTGAAGAAGATAAATTTTCCTCTTCAAAATTTTTTTTTGAAAACAGAAATCATTTTGGAAAACATTTTATTTTAAAATTTAATGAAAAGTTATAAAGAAATATTAAAAATAGATTGAAAACCTTTTGTTGAATACACCTTCAAAAATCATAAATAAATCATGAAAACACTTTGAATTTTTTTAAAAAATTATATTTTAAAACATATAAATAAACCTTGAAATCATTGAAGTCGTTTTCTTTGAAAATTGCATTTTGGAAACATAAAAATGAATATTTTAAAATAATTTAAAACACTTTTTAAACATAAATCATTATTTAAATATTTTTTATTTAAAAAACATAAAATTTACCAATTTTTTTTAATTTTATGAAAATATTTTATATAAAAATAACCATTCAAACTTATAAATGAAGCTTTAGTGAAATGATAGTCATGATGATAGGTAAGTCTGTCTGTATCAAAAATTCATTTTTCACCTTAAAAGTTTAAAAATGTGCCTTGATCAGAAAATGAAATGAATATTCATTATAAAAAACTTTTTTAAAAGGTAAAACATGGGTATAAATTTAATTTACACATCATAGAATAATATTAAAATATTATTGGAACAATTTTTAGAAAACATGGTTTTGAAGGAATATAGATTTTGGATCGAAAGGAGAAATAATGTCAGATTTTTATAGAAGCATATTCTTCATTATATTAAGTAAAAAAGAGTGTAAAATGGTACTAAAACAGTAATATATCATAGATAAATATAGTAAAATAAAATTCATGAGTTTTCTTGATATATGGATAAAAATATTTCGTTAATGGACGCATAATAATACACAATCATGATAAATGGTGAGATTATAACAATAAACTGTTTCCAATTTAGTTCCATTGAATCATAATTAAATGGAAATAATAACATTAAATTATAATTAAAATATTATGAAAATATTTATATTGTAAAGACCCGTAAAATTCAAGGGAAATTTTTTCTTAATTTTCTTTGGAATTTTACAAGAGCGTTGTTTCTGACGGCACCTGATTCCGAGGCCCTGTGTGCCCGGAATCAATTTCCAAAGTTTGGCTCAGGTACGTTCAGTGAACGAACGAGCGGGATTTTCTAACTTTTGATCCGGTGCTCGGAATTGAAATACGAGGACACCGATGAACTCGCAGTGTCGATATTCGCTTAAGGAGACCTTTTCCGAAGTTGTGTTTATTGCAGGACGAAAGTTAGTTTTTGGGAGAATTATAAAAAGTTAAATAAAAATGTGGAACACTTTTTATTTATCTTACTTGTTTGTTAACTCCTCTCAAAGGAAGTTAGGGGTGGGACCCACACCCACTTAACCTCCCTTAAGAGGATTAAGTGTGGTGGGGCCCACACGAACCCCAACTTTTCATCTCCTCTCAAAACTCCCTTAACTCCCCTTTTAAATGAACTTGACAACTTAGCTTATTAATTGGGTTGAGTTGTTTAATCTTTTTCAAACCTTTGAATTTCAAAAGGTTTGGTTGAGTAAATAAAATAAGCTCTTAGCTTATTTTATTTGGTTAGAATTCTCTAGCCTCTTGAGAGATTTGAATCCTTCTCCTTCTCCTTCTTCTTCTTCTTCTTCTTCTTCAAGCTTGATGAAGAACGCGAAGAATCTTCGAGCTCCGACGAAGAACGCCGCTCCTCTCTTCTTCGTAGCCGGTTGTTTCCGAAGATCGACGACGCCTTCCGTGTCAACGAAAGGGAACGCCGCTTCCTCCTCGGACTTCCTTTTTTGGATTACGAAGATTCTCCAACGACGTACCTCTTCGGACGTACCTCTTCGTCATCGGATTTGACGAACGATTACCGCGACGCCCGACCTCCACGACGTTGTCTTCCGCGGTTCGTTGACAATATTTGAACTTGAAACCAAGGTAGGGGTTGTTGTTGATTATTTTATTTATTCTCGTTCGTGGTTCTAGCATGAAAAACGTGAGGATAATTATTTATGTGTTATCGTTTAACGTGAGGGGGCCGGACCGCACGAACACGGCCAAACCCCCTCCTTTGTTCTTGTTTATTTATCTTACGGATGAAACAAGATGGCGTGGTTCCGTCACACCACGCGGAAATTCGCACGGTTATATGCGCGACGTCGTCGCGTCGCGCCGTGGAAGGATCATCATGAACGCGACGCCGTCACACCACGTTGAAGAAAACCGAAGGCGCCGCGGCCGGAGCGGGGCCGCGGCAGAGGGGCGCGGTGCCGTCGCACCGCGCCGGACGACGAACACCGCGGCCGGTTCCGGGCCGCGGCGGGACGAGAAGATCGGCAGCTCGCTGGGCCGCCGATGTCGGAAGCCGGAAGGGGACCGGCCTGGCCGGTCCCGTTGAAGAAGGACCGGCCGGCCATGTCAGGCCGGCCAGAAGGGAGGTGCTGGGGGAATTAATTCCCCCGGCTGGCCACAAGAAAGCCCCCCACGTGAAGGGGGGGGGGGGCAGTTCACAAAGGGGGGGCAGTGCCCCCCCGTTTTTTCAAACAGCAGGCCCCCACGAGGGGGTCCGGTTTCTTCAAATGGCGCGGCTTAAGCCGCGCCGCCAGCCAACAAAAGCGGGGGCCTTTCCCCCCGCGCGCTGCACCCGTGCGGCGCCAGGCCGCACCGCCGCCGGTCGGGCCGCGCCGCCGCGCCGGACCGCGCCGCCGTGCCGGGCCGCGCCGCAGCGCCGGACCACCGCCGGCCGGGCCGGGTCTGACCCGGGTCGGGTGGACCCAGTTCGGGCCGACCCAGGGGGGTCGGGCCGGGTCGGCCCGGACCCGGACCCCCCCGTTTTCGAGACGATTTCGGTCTTTTGGCCATAACCTGAGCCACGGACCTCTGATTGACGAACCGTCAGCGACAATGCAATCCTTGTATCGAGACGGTCGATTCGGTATATCGCACTCAATGTTTCGGAATACTTTGAGTTCGACCGGGTTGGTTCGTACACGAAACCAACCGGGCCCTCGGAGCGGAAACGCTCATATCTTGAGCTACGGACGTCCGATTGATGTGCCATCAGCTTTGTTTTATTCCTCTTAGTGAGACGGATCTTTTGGCATAGTCCGCCCGAGGTTTGGACGCAGGTGGAGTACGGTAGGGTTGGTTTTGCCTTAGAAACCAACCGGGCCCCTAGGACGAAAAAGCCAATAACACTCAGACCGGACGTCTGATCGATGTGCCATCTGTTGCGTTGAGTTCCTGTTGACGATACAGAACTTTTGGATACGTCAACTCTGGACTTTGAGACAGTTGATGTATCAGCCTCTCGGCTCGTGGAGCGGACCCTCCGAACGAGCTTGCTGTGTGCGGGAACCCTAGTGCTGGCTGCGACTGTGACTGCTTCTGCTACTGCTACTCTGACTGCGACGACGACAGTACAGAAATCCTCTGTGGATTCGACGACGACGATTACAACACTCAGCGATCCTATGTGGATCAGTGCTACAGGTCCTGTGTGGGCCTGATCCTGTGTGGGTCCGATCCTGTGTGGGTCTTTGCGCTCAGCGGTCCTGTGTGAACCAGCGCCTACAGGTCCTATGTGGGCCCGATCCTGTGTGGGTCTTTTGTGGGGATTAGTTACCTATCGATCCTTCGTGGGTCTGACGACTTAGATGGATCAGAGATCATCTTTATCGTCCCTTGAAGAAGTATACCTGTGTGAGCTAAATCTTGTTGCTTTCCTGTGTGGATTGTGTTGTACTATCCTGTGTGGATTACGTTTTGCTTTCCTGTGTGGAATACGTTTACTTTCCTGTGTGGACTGAGTTGTACTTGGGCTCCGAGGTTGGAGCGTATTTGAAATTGATGACTTAGGTATATGTATGGGCATATACCTAAGCAATGTCGGTTGTTACTTCGTGATTGTATCTTTCTTTGTGGTTTATCCTTTGTGGATTTTGGGAGACCTTCAGGGGTCTCGGGGTCCCTACTGAGTAGCTTATACTCACCCCTGCACGGGCTATGCCCGCACTACGTTGTGTTGGTTGCAGACGACGGACAGCGTTGATCTTGGTTGAGGCTTGCAGAGCAGGACGATACCTGGAGGTGGACCACTAGGCGGGACGTGTTCGGAGCGGACGACGGGACCCAAGGAGCAGTGGAACTATCTGTACCCACCCTTCAGGTGGGATCTCCAGTGGACAGCTCGGTGTAGCGGCTTTTACTTACAGTTGCTGTTTTCCCTTTTGAGTTGTACTTTACTTTCAGTTTGGGTTTGTATACTGGCCCATTTACTTCTCCGCACTTTCAGTTGTACTCTGTTTTTACTTAGTGTTTACTTTCTGCTTGCTTACTCTGTGGTGTTTGTTTACTTTACAAAGGCAATGCCTCCCCTTTTTACCATGATTTACGCCTTGGTGCTAGTCGCCAGCCCCTGGCCTATGGAAGGCGGGCTTGGGGTAGTCACGGCACGGGCCCCGAGGGCGGGTCGTGACAAATTGGTATCAGAGGAGTTCGGTTCTACCGCGAACTCTGATCTTTTCTATGTGAAGCAATAATGTTTAGCGTATTGATTGTGGTTATCAGTCCAGGGAGTCCAGTGTTGGTGCGGCGGCCGACGTATCCGTACACCAGGACCCTGACTTCTAATTTCCGACTTAATGCACGAAAACATTGATTGCGTGTGTGTTTCAAAGTTTTCTTTGTGATTACTTTATATCAGCTCACCAGGTATACTGTTCTGACCGCGGCGCACCTGTTTCCTTTTCAGGATGGCCCCACGACGGCAGCCAGCTAGGGTTCCGAGAGTCAAGTGTGACGATAGCCCACCGAGCGATGAGGCCTCGGTGCAGGGCCCTTTTTCAGTAGTGGCACCGGCGGTAGCACTACCTGCCGAGCCCCCGATGCTTCCAGCACCAGCCACTGACGATGCACGTCGCCTCAGCGCACTGCATGAGTTTCAGCGCCAGTGACCACCCAGGTTTCGCGGGGAGACGGATCCCCAGGCAGCCGAGGACTGGCTGGAGGCAGTAACACGTGTGTTTTGGCTAGTGAGGACACCAGCAGACCTCATGGTGATTCTCGCTACGAGCCTACTACACGCAGCAGCAGGACGATGGTGCAGCTTGATGCTCCAGGTGCACGATGAGACATCTCTACTTTGGACGGACTTTGAGAGCATCTTCATCTCGGAGTTCGTCCCAGCCACCCTTCGTGCGGTGCGTATCGAGGAGCTTCTTCAGCTACGGCAGGGCAGCATGACGGTCGCTCAGTACTCGGCGTGATTTACTGATCTCTCGCGCTACTCGACCGACATGGTACGAGACCCATTCTTCCGGGCCTGGACCTTCGAGCAGGGTTTGAGACAGATATCAGGGCATCGCTGATCTCCCTCAGCATACTGACTCAGACAGGAGTACTGGAGTGGGCCCTTTTGATCAAGAGTTTCCTTGCTGAGTCTACACCAGCACCGAGACCCACCGCAGGGCGGCACTTGGCAGAGTCTTCTGCAGCAGGTAGTCGACGGATGAATCAGGGGTTCAGGAAGACCAGACCTTCAGGCAGACGACCTCAGGACACTGGCTCAGCAGTGCGGGGCACACAGCGAGGAGCCAGTCTTTCGAGAGGCAGGCAGTGCTACTCGTGCGGCGGGTAGGGCCACATGGCTCGTGACTGCCCGGCCCGCCGTGCCGAGGAGCAGCAGACGGTTGAGGGACCACCGAGGCAGAGGCAGAGGGTCGACTGTGGTGTTCCGCAGGGAGGAGCCGGATGAGGAAGAGGAGATGGACGAGCAGTAGGTGGTGGGCGACGCTTTGAGGCTCTACCACCACCACCACCAGGAGGTCCACCCCGACCACAGGGAGCTGGCAAGCAGAGACAGGCACAGCTCCAGGCAGCAGAGGCCTACGACCATGGTGCAACCGAGATGATTCGAGGTACTATCTGTGTCTATTCCACCCTTACTGCTGTACTTATAGACACAGGAGCGAGTCACTCTTTCATAGCCGCTTCCCTTGTTCGGAGCTCGGAGATTCCGACAGAGCCGTTGGCTCGATCCTTATGTCTAGAGACTCTTACGGGAGCAGACTCGACGATTACGCACTGGTGCCGGCAGTGTGAGCTTACTCTAGGAGGCGGGAGCTTCAGCTGGGAACTTCTTGTAGCAGCGTCGATGCCTTACGACGTCATCTTGGGCATGGATTGGCTAACTACGGTCCATGCACAAATTGACTGTTTTCGGCGCAAGGTGCGTTGTGTACGCACCGACGGGAGCAGGTTCACCTTCACCGGCGAGAAGGGAGCCTTTGCAGCATAGGATGGACTTCCGAGGAGGAGAGGACAGCCCATTACTCATCAGTTGGCTAGCCTCATCCTTGGAGGAGTTGACGTGCGGAGTCCTGGTTTTCCTGCAGTGGTGGATCAGTTTGCGGACGTTTTTCCGGACGACGTCCCAGGGCTACCTCCTCACAGAGAGGTAGACTTTTATATTAACTTGTACCCCGGGACAGCCCCGATATCCACTCCAGCATATCGGATGGCCCCCGCCGAGCTTCGAGAGCTACGGGTACAGTTGGAGGACTTGCAGGGCAAGGGGTTCATCCGACCCAGTGTTTCACCCTGGGCTTCCCCGATATTGTTCGCCAAGAAGGCGGACGAGAGCTTGCGACTTTGTGTTGACTATCGTTTCCTGAACCAGGTGACAGTGAGGAACAAGTATCCGCTACCGAGGATTGATGACCTCTTTGATCAGCTCAAGGGATCACGGTGGTTCTCGAAGATAGACCTCAGGTCAGGCTATCATCCGCTCAGAGTCAGAGATGAGGATGTGCAGAAGACGGCCTTCAGATGTCAGTATGGCCACTATGAGTTCTTGGTTATGCCTTTCGGTGTAACTAATGCTCCAGCAGTGTTCATGCCTCTCATTAACCGGATCTTTCAGCCATACCTCGATCGGTTTGTCGTGGTCTTCATCGACGACATTCTGATTTACTCAACGACTGAGGAGGAGCACGCCTATCACTTTCGAGTTGTACTAGACACACTCCGAGAGCACCAGCTTTATGGTAAGCTCTCGAAGTGCCAGTTCTGGATACGTGAGGTCCACTTCTTGGGACACGTCATCTCTAAGGCGGGAGTAGCAGTGGTTCCCGCGAAGATCGAGGCAGTGCTAGCTTGGGAGCCACCCACGAGCGTGACTGAGGTTCGGAGTTTCTTGGGACTAGCTGGATACTATCAGAGATTTGTGCCAGACTTCTCTAGAGTTGCAGCACCACTCACAGCTTTGACGAAGAAGGGGAAACCCTTCGTTTGGTCAGACAGATGTCAGCAGAGCTTCCAGGAGCTGAGACAGAGATTGACTAGCGCACCTATCTTGATGTTGCCTGAGGAGGGAGTAGGGTACGTAGTCTACTGCGATGCATCAGGGACCAGACTCAGATGTGTTCTGATGCAGGAGCGGGCCGTGATCGCTTATGGATCATGTCAGTTGAGGCCACATGAGCAGAACTACGCTACCCATGACCTGGAGTTAGCAGCAGTGGTCTTCGCTCTGAAGACATGGCGACACTATCTGCTGGGCAAGCGCTTTACAGTCTTTTCCGATCATCAGAGTCTCAGGTATATCTTCTCGCAGAAGGACCTGAACCTAAGACAGCGGTGATGGCTCGAGTTCCTCCAAGACTATGACTTTGAGATAGTCTATACTCCTGGGAAGGAGAACGTGGTAGCCGATTCCCTCAGCAGGAGGACGGGCATTCAGCTACTTGAGGAGGCGACGGAGCAGCTAGCCTCTTTGCAGATATCCTTCGTGGATAGAGATGGAGCATCCTTCCTCCAGTCTCTCACAGTCACCCCTCCACTACTGCAGCAGGTCAGACAGGCACAGCGTGAGGACGCTGACTGTGAGACATGGCATGCACAAATATCCTCGGGACAGGCACCTGATGGTTTCTCCCTTGGAGCAGAGCACAACGTCCTTTTCAGAGTATGTACCATGGTACCAGTCACTTTACAAGAGGAGGTGCTGAGAGATTTTCACACTTCTCCTTTGGCGGTACATCCTGGAGTGGCGAAGATGTACCAGGATCTCAGACGACAGCACTGGTGGCCGGGCATGAAGAAGGATGTAGCAGAGTTCGTTTCTCGATGCCTAACCTGCCAGCAGTTGAAGGCAGAGCATCAGGTACCAGCAGGCTTGGTACAACCCTTGGAGGTTCCGGAGTGGAAGTGGGACGGCATATCTGTGGACTTCGTGACTGGACTTCCACGCACTTCCAGAGGTCACGACTCCATCTGGGTGATTGTTGACCGACTCACCAAGTCATCACACTTCTTACCCATCAGAGAGCAGGGCTTAGTGGAGAGCTTGGGACGTCTCTAGGTTCAGGATATTGTGCGGCTCCACGGTGTACCATCATCTATCGTCTCCGATCGAGATGCTCGCTTTACTTCCAGGCTTTGGAAGGGGTTACAGGAGGCGTTCGGGACGTAGCTACGTCTGAGCACAGCTTTTCATCCTCAGACGGATGGTCAGACAGAGAGGACCATTCAGACTCTCGAGGACATGCTCCGCGCATGTGTCCTCGACTTTGGTCGCAGCTGGGAGGACCACCTACCGTTGGTGGAGTTTGCATACAACAACAGCTACCACTCCACCATCGGGATGGCACCGTACGAGCCGTTGTACGGCCGACCTTGTAGATTTCCTTTGTGTTGGACAGACCCTGGGGATTCAACACTTTTGGGACCGGAGATGGTCCAGGCCATGACAGAGAAGGTCCAGGTCATCCAGGAGCAGATGAGGACAGCACAGATCCGGCAGAAGTCATACGCTGACAGGAGGCCGAGGCCACTAGAGTTCGAGGATGGCGACCACGTCTTCTTGCGGGTCTCACCTCGACGTGGTATACGGAGGTTTGGTCGAGGCGGCAAGTTATCTCCGCGCTTCATCGGACCCTTCTAGGTTCTCAGCAGGATTGGCGAGGTGGCTTATCGCCTGGCTCTGCCACCTCAGTTGCACCGGGTGCACGACGTCTTCCACGTATCCCAGCTGAGGAGATACGTGCACGACCCGACGCACATCATTGACCATGGGGAGCTTGACGTTAACGATGGGGCAACTTTTACGGAGGTCCCGGTGGAGATAGAGGATCGACAGGAGCGGGTCCTACGTGGGTGATTGATTCCTCTTGTGCGCATCAGATGGCAGCACGAGAATCTCCAGGAGAGCACATGGGAGCGGGAGGCTCAGATGCGTGCTCAGTACCCTCATTTGTTTCCCTAGTTTTTGATGTATCTTTACGGGGACGTAAAGCCCTGAGATGGGAGTCATGTAAAGACCCGTAAAATTCAAGGTAAATTTTTTCTTAATTTTATTTGGAATTTTACAAGAGCGCGGTTTCTGACGGCACCTGATTCTGAGGCCCGGTGTGCCCGGAATCAATTTCCGAAGTTTGGCTCGGGTACGTTCAGTGAACGAACGAGCGGGATTTTCTAACTTTTTATCCGGTGCTCGGAATTGAAATCTGAGGACACCGATGAACTCGCAGCGCTGATATTTTCTTAAGGAGACCTTTTCCGAAGTTGCATTTATTGCGGGACGAAAGTTAGTTTTTGGGAGAATTATAAAAAGTTAAGTAAAAATGTGGAACACTTTTTATTTTTCTTACTTGTTGGTTAACTCCTCTCAAAGGAAGTTAGGGGTGGGACCCACACCCACTTAACCTCCCTTGAGAGGATTAAGTGTGGTGGGGCCCACACGATCCCCAACTTTTCATCTCCTCTCAAAACTCCCTTAACTCCCCTTTTAAATGAACTTGACAACTTAGCTTATTAATTGGGTTGAGTTGTTTAATCTTTTTCAAACCTTCGAATTTCAAAAGGTTTGGTTGAGTAAATAAAATAAGCTCTTAGCTTATTTTATTTGGTTAGAATTCTCTAGCCTCTTGAGAGAGTTTAAGCCTTATCCTTCTCCTTCTTCTTCTTTTTCTTCTTCAAGCTTGACGAAGAACGCGAAGAACCTTCGAGCTCCGACGAAGAACGCCGCTCCTCTCTTCTTCGTAGCCGGTTGTTTCCGAAGATCGACGACGCCTTCCGTGTCAACGAAAGGGAACACCGCTTCCTCCTCAGACTTCCTTCATCGGCTTACGAAGATTCTCCAACGACGTACCTCTTCGGACGCACCTCTTCGTCATCGGATTTGATGAACGATTACCGCGACGCCCGACCTCCGTGACGTTGTCTTCCGCGGGTCGTTGACGATCTTCGAACTTGAAACCAAGGTAGGGGTTGTTGTTGATTATTTTATTTATTCTCGTTCGTGGTTCTTGCATGAAAAACGTGAGGATAATTATTTATGTGTTATCGTTTAACGTGAGGGGGCCGGACCGCACGAACACGGCCGAACCCCCTCCTTTGTTCTTGTTTATTTATCTTGCGGAAGAAACAAGATGGCGTGGTGCCGTCGCACCACGCAGAAATTCGCACGGTTATATTGCGCGACACCGTCGCGTCGCGCTGTGGAAGGATCATCATGAACGCGACGCCATCGCGCCGCGTCGAAGAAAACCGAAGGCGCCGCGGCCGGAGCGGGGCCACGACGGAGGGGTGCGGTGCCGTCGCACCGCGCCAGACGATGAACACCGCGGCCGGTTCCGGGCCGCGGCGGGACGAGAAGACCGGCGGCTCGCCGGGCCGCCAGTGTCGGAAGCCGGAAGGGGACCGGCCTTGCAGGTCCCGTTGAAGAAGGACCGGCCGGCCATGTCGTGCTGGCCGGAAGGGAGGTACCGGGGGAATTAATTCCTCCGGATGGCCACAAGAAAGCCCCCCACGTGAAGGGGGGGGGGGGGGTTCACAAAGGGGGGGCAGCGCCCCCCCGTTTTTTCAAATGGATGGCCCCCACGAGGGGGGCCGGTTTCTTCAAAAGGCGCGGCTTATGCCGCGCCGCCAGCCAACAAAAGCGGGGGCCTTTCCCCCCATGCGCTGCACCCGTGTGGCGCCAGGCCGCACCGCTGCCGGCCGGACCGGGTCGGCCCGGACCCGGACCCCCCCGTTTTCGAGACGATTTCAGTCTTTTGGCCATAACTTGAGCCACGGACCTCCGATTGACGAACCGTCAGCGGAAATGTGATCCTTGGATCGAGTCGGTCGATTTGGTATATTTCACTCAAAGTTTCAGAATACTTTGAGTTCAGACGGGTTGGTTCGTACACGAAACCAACCGGGCCCTCGGAGCGGAAACACTCATATCATGAGCTACGAACGTCCGATTGACGTACCGTCAGCTTTGTTGTGTTTCTCTTAGTGAGATGGATCTTTTGGCATACTCCGCCCGAGGTTTGGAAACAGGTGGAGTACGGTCGGGTTTGTTTTGCCTTAGAAACCAACCGGGCCCCTGGGACGAAAAAGCCAATAACTCTCAGACCGGGCGTCCGATCGACGCGCCGTCTGTTGCGTTGAGTTCCTGTTGACGATACAGAACTTTTGGATACGTCAACTCTGGACTTTGTGACAGTTGATGTATCAGCCTCTCGGCTCGTGGAGCGGACCCTCCGAACGAGCTTGCTGTGTGCGGGAACCCTAGTGCTGGCTGCGACTGTGACTGCTACTGCTACTGCTACTGCTACTGTGACTACGACGACGAAAGTACATAAATCCTGTGTGGAATCGACGACGACGACTACAGCACTCAGCGATCCTATGTGGATCAGTGCTACAGGTCCTGTGTGGGCCCGATCCTGTGTGGGTCTGATCCTGTGTAGGTCTTTACGCTCAGCGGTCCTGTGTGAACCAGCGCCTACAGGTCCTATGTGGGCCCGATCCTGTGTGGGTCTTTTGCGGGGGTTAGTTACCTATCGATCCATCGTGGGTCCGACGACTTAGATGGATCAGAGATCATCTTTATCGTCCCTTGAAGAAGTATACCTGTGTGAGCTGAATCCTGTTGCTTTCTTGTGTGGATTGTGTTGTGCTATCCTGTGTGGATTACGTTTTGCTTTCCTGTGTGGAATACGTTTACTTTCATGTGTGGACTGAGTTGTACTTGGGCTCGAAGGTTGGAGCGTATTTGAAATTGATGACTTAGGTATATGTATGAGAATATACCTAAGCAATGTCGGTTGTTACTTCGTGATTGTATCTTTCTTTGTGGTTTATCCTTTTTGGATTTTGGGAGACCTTCAGGGGTCTCGGGGTCCCTACTGAGTAGCTTATACTCACCCCTGCACGGGCTATGCCCGCACTACGTTGTGTTGGTTGCAGACGACAGATAGCATTGATCTTGGCTGAGGCTTGCAGAGCAGGACGGTACCTGGAGGTGGACCACTAGGCGGGACGTGTTCGGAGTGGACGACGGGACCCGAGGAGCAGTGGAACTATCTGTACCCACCCTTCAGGTGGGATCTCCAGGGGATAGCTCGGTGTAGCGGCTTTTACTTACAGTTGTTGTTTTCCCTTTCGAGTTGTACTTTACTTTCAGTTTGGGTTTGTATACTGGCCCATTTACTTCCCCGCACATTCAGTTGTACTCTGTTTTTACTTAGTGTTTACTTTCCGCTTGCTTACTCTGTGGTGTTTGTTTACTTTACAAAGGCAATGCCTTACCTTTTTACCAGGATTTACGCCTTGGTGCTAGTCGCCAGCCCCTGGCCTATGGAAGGCGGGATTGGGGTAGTCACGGCACGGGCCCCGAGGGCGGGTCGTGACATATATTCATTTTATAACATGTCAAAATAAAAATATACACCTCATCAAAAAATATATGTGTGTAACATGGCATGCATCTCAAAGAAAGAAAATTGAGATATAATTATATTACTAATTTTTAAACTTTTGAGTCACAAAACCTATGAAAGAAATATCATAAAATTAATATGTAAATATCCACACATTTATATTTAATAGTCATATAATACATTCATGTGTAGTATATACCCACAAAAAATAAAAATGAACTATGAATAAGGCATGTATCTCATGCATATACGAAGTGATATGGGAAAACCTTTACCTTAAGTCATGAATTTATACATACACATTAAAACCTTATGTATAATAAATATACCAAAAACCCATATTCTTATATAAAATATGATATATGATTTTATTGTACCTTTATATTACCATTTTATTAATAATTCCATGTTAATGTTATGTTTCATGTAATATTTGTGTTGTTCTTCTTATATGTTTTGAACTGTTATTCTTAAAACTAATACATAGGTCATGATTTACTTATTTAAAAAATAAAAAACATGATATAAGTATCATATATATTTATTATATAAATATTTATAAGAATATATAAATTAATTAATTTTGAATTTGAATACACCATTCTTGGAGACGGTAGGCTATACATACGTATGAATGTTGTTTCCATTTTGTTGTCTTACTGAACGGAAGAAAGTAAATGAAATATATGTGTACATATACATTATAATATATTATAATTATTACATAATATATATAGTATACATTTAATAATCCCATGCTAAATAAATTTTAGGTAAAGTGATAACAAATCACATATATTGGAGGAGGCGGTCGTCCACACGTCCACAAATAAAGTTATCAGTTTTCTTAAGAAAATGGAAAGAATGAAGGTATGCTTTATATAAAAATTATATAATCCTAAATAAATCATAAATATCATAAATATCATATATAAAATAACCTTGAGTGTAACAAAAGTAATCAAATGGACTCAAAATTTTGTGTAATACAAGCCAAGAATAGTGTTATGTGTCTGAAAAGCTAATATAAGTGTTGTGTGTAGTGCATGTTTGACTTGGTTTTGCATATAACACAAGAAAAACTCTGTGACTTTGTGTAAAAAAACCTATATGAGGTGTTGTGTGAAATGTAAAATATGGAAATATTATACCAGTTTTAAATAATATAATTCAAAAAATATAGGCGTGTTGTAATACCATAAAATGTAATAATAATATAATATGATACACTCAAGTTAGGAGAATAATCCCATATAAGTAAAATCATAAAGTATTCAAAATGGAACCATTATATTTTATATAAGGTCATCAAGTCCAATCATTAATTTTTTAAACTGATGACACACATGATTTCTATTCAATGCAACAAAGATAAACCAACCCTCATGTAGACATCTGTATAAACAAAGATATCACTATACCATAAAAACCTTCAAACCCTTACAAAATTATAGAAAAATTTCATTAATATAAAAACATATACCATTTAATAAACCCAAATAACATAACCATTTCATATTTCAAATAGAAATCAAATACACCATTGAAAAAAAATCAAAATTCATTTTAAAATAAAATAATGACTAATTTCATGCATTGATTTTAAATAATACTGATTTAGAAAATAAATACATGGAATTTATTCTTTAAAAAAGATAATTTATGATAAAGAACAATAAAATATTCTGAAATGATAATTTAGGTAAACAATTCATCATTAAAATAATTTCAACACATTTTATAAAATTCTATAAAACTGATAAATTAGAAGGTTGATGTAAAAAAAATTACAAAAAAAAACATTAAAAAAACATTTAATTAAAAAATAATTCAAAAAACCACATTCAATGAAATATTAAAAAATATATAATAACAACCTCTTTGTTAAGTAGAATTAACAACTCATGTCATGACTTTCCTTTAATGGTAATAGTTTTGAGTCACTTACCAAGATGAAGTATCTTTTAAATTTCCATGAACACTGAATCAAAATATTTTTATGGGTATAAGAAAAAAAAATTATCACCAGGATTCACCTATTAATTCATTTTTCATACACCAATATAATGAAATGGGTTATTGATGAAATTAGGTATGGTTAATGATAAATTATCATAACCCATGTAAAATTAGAATGACCTTGTGTAACTCTATGTACAGGAGTTAATGACATATAAGGAGTGCAATGGAAAAAAAATAAATAGTAATTCTATATAACTTTCTATACTCAAAACACAAAATAAGAGGATTCTAATGAAAAATTCTAATGGAATTCTATACCCCAAATTCCAATTTATTAGGAACTATGCTGAATATTATAAAACCCCATTATGACACCTAAAATGAGAGATCATATAATTTATGATTTTCCATGTATTTAAATATATTCAGTACATTTAATTATTCAACTAAAATTTCTATAATATTTTTATACAATAATCCTCCATTATTTTCTCATTTTCAGATCACCTTCTATATATTTCATCTTCTAATTTTTTACCATGACTAAAAAATAGAATCGATAGGTATCAAAGAGTAAAGAATCTCAATCCACTTATCTTATTATAGAATAACTAATCTAACAACTTATTTCCCCATTATGGAAATTTTATTAATGATTATATAATGTCTTATAATTTTCTTAAATTTTCTATGTTATACTTCTTTATGAATCTTCTAGATTTTCATATTAATTCCCTTTATCTTTTCCAAATAAAAATTTGATAATCACTATAATTAATTTCTCTATAATATTATACATTAAAATAGAAATATTTTATATTTATGTAATTGGACCACAATTGAACTCACTTATCTATAATTTAACCATGTGAACTTCTACATAAAATATATTTAAGAAAAGTTTCTCAAATTAATAAATTTATATTCATTACTTTTTAATAATATCCATAGTAGGCCAACACCATAATTAAATGAAATAGAAAATTTCAAATATAAAAAATCCACTACTATTTCCATTATAAAAATTATAATAATATCCAAGTAAAAAATCAATCAATTACTCTAATTATCATATTTTATCCTTGAATATTTCATGGTAACAAAACAAACATAAAATTATAAAATAGGAATTAAAAAAATAATATCCAAATATTTAATATAAAAAACAAAAGAAAAAATTCATCTCAATCATGTCAATCACCAAAACACAAAATTTTTTCTATAACTTAATTCTTCAAATAATCCAATTAATCTCATTTAAATTATACTCACATTACTTCTTTAAAATAATATTTTAATTAAATAAAATAATTATTTTTCAATTATATTCCTATTAAATTAGCACTTCATAACCATAAATCAAGGTTAATATTTATACATTATTTCCAATTACTTAATTCTTCAAGCCATATAACTATATAACACAATAAAATCATGTAATATATTAATATCACTATATAAAAAAATAAAACAATTAACTATACTTGATTTCATCATATCTATAATTAATGAACTGAAATAATATTAAATTATATAATGTTATTTAAAAACTATATGGGTCATAAATCTCCATAATATAAATTCTTTTTACCCTTATAATGTTACATAGTATTCCCAAATAGGTCTCGTAACCTATAAAATATGGGAGATTCCAATTCTCAAGTTTTCACCTAAATATTTCAATTTTTCCACCATAAATGAACTAAAGGAATAAAATTTACAATTTTACACATCCCTTTATATACATGTCTTCAATGTATTATAATAATAGAAACATGAATGAAAATATATTAACCCATTGAACTCTAAGGGTAGTTGTAGATTATTAACATATGACTTTAGTTATTTTTTTTCTTTTCATAAAACATTTTTAAATAACTTTAATTAGGTCTATTATTTTATGAAACCTATTCAATAGGATACCCTTCACATGCCTCCACCTAGGATAAGTTTAGGTAGTAATTTTTTGCATTCAAATACTTTAATTCTTCCATATATATTGAAGATTGGTAACTGTTATTATAGAAAAGTCCACTATGAAAAAATGGTATGCCCATGATTTCCTAAAATCAAAAATGAATTCATGAATTTTATCCTAATGAGGTTAAATATTCCACTATATCTATGAATCTGAATTAGTATTGTAAGACATACTCAACCTGAATTTTACATTCATGGTGTTGTAATAGCCATTCAGAAAACCTAATGCAATATGATGGTCTCTAAAAAGCATAATTTCTCAAAACAATTATTCTATTATTCATTTATTTTAACCTTTAAAAATTTTAAATAATGGGAAAATATCACATTTTTATATATGATAATATTTGAGGATTTATTATAAAATCATCTTAAATTTATGATTTTATTGTCTATTTATCATTTTTTGTTTTAAATTACATGGGTAAACATTAATCCTTATTTTTTTAATAGAAGATATAAGGTGTTTAAATAAGTCTAGGAGAAAAGTTTCTTGAACATATATGTGTAAATTTGATAAATTTGATGATATTGATGGTTAAACTAATTTATGGGAACTTATATGATAATAAACTATATTTGCATAAATTATCTGATAGATAAGTAATGATCATAAACTTTTACATGAAATTATAGAATGGGGCCTAGCTATGTAAGATTAAAAAATATATTGTAAATTACAAGAAATAATAAAATGAACATACATAAGAATGATTTTTTGCTGTATAAGAATAATAGAACCTAAGTTATATTGAATTTTTTTTCAAAAAGTTACATAATATTATTCCCTTTACCAATGTTAGCATAACTAGCTTCAAAATAAATTATTTCATATCCATATTAACATGATGTTTGAAAATTTCATACTAAATAAAAATAAAAATAGGTATATTGATAAATGTGACGATTCACATGACCGATATTAAAATGTTTTAGAAGTAAAATTAAATATTTTTATGATTTCTTCTAACAAAATAAGGATTAACTATAGCTAACTAGTGATATGGAGGATTCTTTTAGAGAGAAGAAGGAAATACTAGTGTGAACAAAATTGATGAGATATTAGAGATGAAGCCATTTGTCATTTTATATGGATATATATTTCTATTTGGAATGATTATATGATCCACCATCACTAAATGTAGTGATTATACAACTTAGGGTAGAGAAGGAGTCCTATATGTATAATATAGTTCTCGAGAAAAAGAATTTTTGATGATAGCTCCTTATAATTAGATGCATATTTTCACACTATAATTTTTCTTTGTTTTAATATATGGAATGTTATTATTTCCTCATGAACCTTAAAATTCATGATATTAATGTTCTCATCATATTATTGGTAGTCCATGTAGGTATAACAGATGTTTTCATTTTATTTTTTAACCTTATATATCAGTGTTATATTTTCATTCTTTTTATGAGATTAGTAGAATATAGAAATAGTGAGGGGTCAGTGAATGTAATGAACTAGAACATTAAGGGGGAGAAAAATTTCCTAATTTTATTTCAAATTACTCTTATTAGTAAAATTTTGATTTAAGAGGAAATAGCTGTAATTTATAGAGGGCAGGAAGAGGTGAAGAGAAGGGACTTAGCTTATAGAGTAGCAGCGAGTACTCGGTAGAACTCTAGGGGTTTCATGGCCACTTCTAGATACATTTGAGTACCCTATGAATATATACAATGTAAATAGAAATCATATAGGATGTTTTAAAGGGGGATAATAATTTTCATCAATAAACCATATAATTATAAACCTAAAAATTTCATACATAGAATTTCTAATTTAATTTCAGTATATAAACCTCCTAGAGAGATCCTCCAACATCCCCTATTAAAATTCCTTGATTCAGTTTTGAATCTACATTATCATTCATCACCTTGTGTCCATGGTATTAATTAGTTGTGAATAAAATGTTGGGATTATATATTTTATGAATTATTAGTTATTTTATAATAGTTAAATTTTTTACACAACCTGTCCCTATTCTATGGTTCATATCCAATATCCTCTTCTAATATTTAGACATTAAGGTGGTAGAAAAAAGTTATAGTCAAGGATAAATATGTGTGGCTACTCAAATACATATAATATTTTTTTTATTTGGGTAGTTATATAAATCCATCTTATGTATTTCCTAGGATTCTTGAATATTTTGGTGGTGAAATAATTTCCATGTATTGGAATAGGGATTCCTATTTTCATAGACTAAGGTGGGTTCCATATTCACTATCAATTAAATTATCATGATTTTTCAATTACAAGATCACGAAGTTGATCATGTGATGGCTAGATCATTTTAATCTATAAAAACTTCTAAATAGGTTTTTCTATATATTTGTTGAAATTGGTTATCTAATTTTGTTTCTAGAACCACTATGAATTGATTGTGATTATTTTTCAATGTTTATTCATACTATTAATAATTATTCCATGACACATGTTGAATTAATTTTTTTATATTGATATACAACTTTTATAAGAGATACCACATTGTTATTACTATCTATAAAAATTTAAAAGTTTCAAAATTATATTAGAACCTCATACATAGTAAACATGAATGTAGAGAACTATTAAAGTAATATTTCCCATCCAGAATCAATGTATCATTGAGTGGGGGATATGGAAAATTAATGATATATTTTTCTTTTAGGTTTCATTTCTTTTTAACCAACCTTTAACTCCAGTTAAAGATTTATCACTTTTATGAAAACTAAACTACAACACATCGACATGAACATAGGTATTTACATGGTTCACTACACAACAAGAGTAGCTATATCCCTATCATGGTATGTAAACAATCCAATACAAAAAAATAAACAAAACAAAATACGTTTTTTGGATAAAAACAAGTAGGATATACCTTTACACATATGTAACACTATAATTAACACAACAATATAGGTGATATTTCCAGGATTGATGATGTTATACATGTTTATGAAACAAGTTAATAAACATTCTCTAATTTCATATAAAAAAATTAGTATTATGCATTAAAAATTTACACTTTTTAGAAACTTCAATACAATTTTTCACTTTCCAACCCAACAATAGGTAATAAAACCTATAGAATGCATAATGATACTAAGTCCAATTTCCCAGTTCGATTCCATATTCTTATTTCTCAATTTGGTAATATAAGTCTGTCACAATATTATTAATCTTTTTTGAACTACTTATGCCTTATTATGGAATTCTCAATCTAATTTCCCACTATGATGATCTAGTACGATCAGATAAACAGTAAATATGATCTTACTTCATCTTATTATTCTACATAGAAAATTTCATCAATAATTAAATATCTGGAAACAACATTTATCTAGAATTTTAGAACTCCTCTCTCTTTGTATGCACATAAACTATTCTCCGATTCGTCAAAACGTACAATTTACTCTCTTCCTTATATAGGTGCACCAAAAGTGGTTTAGGTGGGAATATAAAAAGTTTTATTTCCTAACAAAATTTCACAAAACATTAATTTCCCCTTCATTTCGGCTCCATATTTGACTTTTTATTTCTTATTTACTCTTCTCAATTCTTCTTGAAAATTTAGGAAGCTACATATTTCTTCATAATCTACAACCATTATTCAGTCCGATTCAGATTTTCATTCTTATTTATTTATTATGAAGAATAAAAATGTATGATAAAATATTCTTATTACATTTTTCCATTCCAATTTATGAAATGAAGAAAATGAATTTTCATTTTTATCATCCATATAAACTGAAAGTCATAAAGGTTTGAAACTATTTGGCCATTAAAATTGTTTTTTCTCCATTAGAAATTATTTGAATTTGATGTTTTCATAAATATAGTCACATATTATAAAGATATTAGTACTTATTTGAAGCACTCCAACAGTAAATTCAAAACTCATTTTATTCTTTTCTTCAGACTGACGACCCTCTCTCCGATGATGTTATTGGTATCGGCCTACTTCTGATTGATCGTTCACGGAATCACTTCGATGTATCAGTCATAGTGATAGTTGGATGATTCGACGCCACTTCATGAATCATAGTTATTCCTTAAGTCTCGACCCAATCGACAAAAAGTTCAATATGATGAAAATGGTTGACTACATTATTGATCATCGTCTGATTGATTTCTCACTAAATTTATTACATGCATTGGTTCCATATAACTCCACTTATTTCCTTTTTCATTGGTCCAAACTACTCCCAATAAAAAAATTCTCCCTCAATTTGATCAGTGGAACACTGTGTCTGATCTACTAGTATCAGCATCAGCTTCATTTCATTTTTTGATAGTGGTACACACAAACTTCCAACATTCACCAATTTCATTATCTAAATATTTTTATCTTATGTATTATTGATCTAACTACAGACTTTCATGTTTTTATTCTCAAATATCAAACAAAACATCCCATCCTTCAAAACAAGTTGTGTCTCATGATCTGAAACTGATGAACTGAGACTGGAAGACTTTGAATTCAAAGACTTTTTTCTTTCACTAATTCCTACATGTAATAATGAATTATTCATTAATATGATAATATTTATGATTATAATATAATCATTATATGTAACACCCCACCCCTACCCCATTGGCTTCTAAGGCAGTGAGGGTTACTTGGCCTTAAGCGAAATTCTCAAGGCACCAAAGGCTGGCAATAAATGTCGAGGGATCTGAGAACAAAATGGGGAACGATTCTCCCTTAAGACAAAACAAACAAACAATCCACAACATATATGATTCATGTCAAAAAAACCCAACCAACCTATCCATTAACAACCATATTGTTCCACAACACATCAGAGTACAAAGTGGAAACCAAACAACCAAACACCACAAGCCATGACTCCACCATGGCAACACACCAAGCTCCAAGCTCCAAGCTCCTCCAAGGAATCACAATTATCCACTAAAGGAGGGTGATGCCTTACCTTTACCCAAGTCACGGTACATGACATCTGGAAAGTCACCACAGTGGCAAAGAAAGTGGTAAGTACTAAAACTCAATAGGTTTTCCCCAAATGACTTCCCTACACACGTTGCTAGGATAAAACCGTTATCACATTTATATAAATTTTTTTATATAAAATGAATCACAAGTGAAACCATTTTCATAAGGAAAAAATGTCCTTACCATGTCATCACATCCAACCTAAGAAACCAAGGGAAATCCAAGCAAACAAGCCAAAAATCATTCCAACATTTACACATTATCATAAAAATTCCATCTTGCAAAGCAATGCACAATTAAGCAATCATAACGATAGAGCTTCTGTCCCACCCGTTTCATCCATTTACAGCTAGTGGATCTTCCCATCCACTTATCCTTAGATGGTGGCCCTTCCATCCACTATCCATCCTCTTTTTAAAGTGGTACTTATCTCCACTTCAACACAACATCCCAACTAATCAAAACCAAGCATATAACACATCAAAGTCACAACAACATCTTGTAATCAACCCATTCCATTACATGTCAATCCACTTCAATAAATCACCCATTTGTTTAAAACCAATTTCCATGAAAAACCCAATTTTCATAAAACAAACTTTTTAATGAAAACCATTTCCATCATTCATTTTCACAAATCAACCATAACAACTCATTTTAAAATCTCCATTTTAAAATCCACAACAAGAACATTTCACCACAAAACCTCTTTTTCCCAAAAACCCCCAAATGGATTTCCAACCAAATTTTCACAACAACACACAGTTAATTTTAATAAAAAAATTAATTTTAACATGGAACCACGAGTTCTAACCAAGTGGAGTCAAGAGAGAAGCCACCTACCTTTAGGGTTTCTGAGTAAATGACCCACAAACAACCGCACCTCTAATCTGGCGAACGCACCACTGAAACCTCTCTATATCACCTTCACTAACCATCACAAGCCTTAAAATTAACATTCAAGGAAACCCCAAACCTAGATCTACTCCCAAAAAGTTTATATCTAGAAAACCATGAAAGATAGGGATGTAGATCTAGAGTAAAACACATGAGAAGAAAGAGGAGAGACTTACCCAAAAGCAATAACCTTCAAAACACCTTGAATACTCTTTGAAACGCTTCCAAATCGAGTGGGAGAGCCCCTAAAACCCTTGAGAACTGAAAATACCAAGTGAGGCTCGAGTGGGAGAAAATTTGAAGAGGAATGAGGCAATCCCGAGTGAGCCCGGGTTTTAAAAACCTATTTTATGTGGCCGCACGGTTAGCCCACATGGTTTGGAAAACCATACGCTAACCGTTCGCACTCTACTACCTTGGGAGAAAGGTTCTGCACGGTTACCTTTCACGATTTGGAAAACCTTATGTAGGCTGTGTGAAGCCTACTGTCTCCCCTGCACGGCTTCCTAGAGAACCCGCATAGTTTCCACTAACTGTGCTCAAACCGTACACCCCTTTAAAAGCCTCCAAACACATCCAAAACCATTTCAAACTATCCCAAACTCTTCCCAACTCATCTCATGCACTTTAAACACATTAAAATGCATAAAAAAAGTCCACGTACCTCAAATAGGGGGTACTAAATTCTCCCAACCATTGGACTTTCTGTCCTTGGAAAGTAGTGAACCCGCCCTTTACCGAAAGAGCTCGGGCCACTGCTTGATCATCTCTTTCTCCCACTCCCAAGTCTCCTCTTGAATCTGGCCATGTTTCCACAAACATGAACTAAACCGATGCTTTTACCACACAATACTTTCTTTTTCCTATCCACAAACCGCCCTGGAATGTGTCCCAGCGAAGCATCCAGTTCTAGCTCAACATGATCCCATCGAATCACATGGTCACTATCCGGCTGATACTTTTTCAACTACGAGACATGAAACACATTTTTCAATGCACTAAACCATGGTGGAAAAGCCAAACGATAAGCCACCTCACCAACCAACTCAAGAACCTTAAAAGTTCCAATATACCTTGGAGATAGCTTTCCCTACTTCCCAAACTGACGATGTCCCAACCTAGGAGAGATTCTCAAGAACACATGATCACTCACCTGGAATGACAATGGTTGTCGATGATGATCTGCATATGATTTATGATGACTCTGAGCCATCTCCATTATCTTCCTGATCAACTTGATCTTCTCCATTATCTCTTGGACAAGGCTCAGTCCAACTATCCAGGAGTCACCCGTCTCCACCCAACATAGTGGAGAATGACATGGCTGCCCATACAATGATTCAAACGGAGCCATCTATATGGATGACTGATAACTGTTATTGTACTAAAACTCAAACAACGACAAGTGCTCCTCCCATGAGCCACCAAAAATCCATGACATAAGCCTGCAACATATCCTCCAGAGTTTCTATCGTCCTCTCGGATTGACCATCTGTCTGAGGCTGATACACCATACTCATCATCAACTGTGTCCCAAGGGCTTGCTACAAGGATTTCAGAAAACAATATGTAAACCTCAGATCTCTATCTGATACAATAGAAACTAGAAAACCATGCCTCTTTATGACCTCCTGGATATAGATATTGGATAGATCCTCCACCGTATGAGATTCACGAATCGGGATGAAATGGGCCAACTTTGTTAGTCGATCCACAATCACCCAGATGGCATCGTTCTTTCTGATCATTCTTGGGAGAACTATGACAAAATCCATCGCTATTTTGTCCCACTTCCAAACAGGTATTGGTAATGAATGAAACATTCCCACAAGCCTCTGATGCTCTGCCTTGACCTACTGACAAGTCAAGCATCTCGAAAAAAACTCAGCCACTCTTCTTTTCATACCAGCCCACCAGAACTTCTCTTTCAATGCTTTATACATTTTTTGAATTTTAGGATGAACAGACCTCCTGTAATGATGATACGACCTAAGAATATCCTCCTGGAAAGCAACTGGTACAACCATCTGATTCAAAAAGCACAAAGATGAATCTCTATTCAGTTGCTAACCCTCAGTGGTCTCCCCACCATTGAGTCTCGACCCCATGGTCACACACTCATAATCGGATATATGTGCCTCTCTAACCACGCCAACCAAGCCAGGAATCAAAAAAACCAGACATAATACCGCTATATCTCCCTGCTCCTCACATTCCAACCACATATCGGCTATAACCAACATCAACCTCCACTGTTCTGATGCCTGTTTCACCACATGAGAATATGCTTTTCTACTTAATGCATCTGCCACCAAATTTCCCTTACCTAGTGTATACATCAAGTTAAAATCAAACATCTGGAGATATTCCATCCATCAACTTTGCCTCAAGTTCAAATCCCTTTGTGAGAAAATGTGTTTCAAGCTCTTATGATCTGTATAAACCGTGAATTTCTCACCAAAGAGATAATGACGCCGCACTTTCAAAGCATGGACTACTACTGCCAAATCCAAATCATGAGTTGGGTAGTTCTTCTCATGAACTCTCAACTGCCGTGAGCCATATGCAACCACATGATTCCCTTGCATGATAATGCACCCCAACCCTGATCCTGAGGCATCACATTACACCACGTACCCTTTTCCTGATTCTGGAAAAACCAATATTGGTGCTGATGTAAGGCAGCACTTTAACTCTTCCAAACACTGCTGACATTGTTCATTCTATAGGAATGGAACATTCTTTCTTGTCAAAGATGTCATTGGCAAAGCCAAACGTGAAAAATCACGAACAAAATGATGATAATACCCAGCTAGACCAAGAAAACTCTGTATCCCAAACACATTCTTTGGTGCTTTCAACGAGATAATGACCTCTATCTTTTCTAGATCCACTGAAACACCCCTTTCAGAAATCACATGGCCAAGAAAATGAACTTCCTGTATCCAAAAGTCACACTTTGACAACTTGGAATACAACCGATAATCCCTCAAGATCCCCATCACTGTCGCCAAGTGCTGCTCATGCTCCACCCTTGTCTTTGAATACACCAGAATATCATCGATAAACACCACCACTAATGAATCCATATATCTCTGAAATATCTGATTAATCAATTCCATAAACACCACTGGCGCATTCGTTAGACCAAAGGGCATAACCACATATTCATAATGTCCATATCTACTTCTGAATACAGTTTTAGGAATATCTTCCTTCCTCACCTGAAATTGATGATATCCTGACCTCAGGTCGATCTTAGAGAACCACTAGGCTCCCCTCAACTGGTCGAACAAATCATCGATTCGTGGAAGTGGATATCTATTCTTTATCGTAGCTTGTTTAAGTCTATGATAATCAATATAGAGTCTCAAATTTCTATCTACCTTTTTCAAAAACAACACCAGTGCTGCCCATAGAGACGTGCTAGTCCGGATAAACCCTTTGCTTTCTAACTCTTCCAACTAGTTTTTCAATTCCCCCAATTCATCTGGTGCCATTCGATAAGAGGGAAGTGAGATAGGACCGGTCCCTGAAAGGAGATAAATCGTAAACTCCACCTCTCTTATGGAAGGTAACCCATAGAATTAATCAGGAAAAACATCCATGAACTGATCCACCACTACCGGAGGAACACTCTGCTAAACACTATCTACCGATTCCTAGGACAAAACTGCCAACTGATACGATAGCGTACCCACCACTGGTGCCAACAAACCCGTTGCACCCTGCCCATCATGATTCTTTCCTCTAAAGATATTTCTAACACCATCGTGTGTCGTAAAAGCCACTGTCCATGCATCACAGTCAATGTGGTCATTAAAATCCACCAGCCAATCCATTCCCAGGATTACATCATACCCATCCATCTCAAGCATTGAGAAATTCCACACTATCTCAACCTCGCCCACAACGATACAACATTCTCTACACAAGAAGGCTTGACACTATCTTTTACCCAGAGGAGTTTGAAGTTTTAAAACCGAGGGAATCATTTCTACCTTTAAACCCAGCAAATCAACCACACGTTCAACAATAAAAGAGTGTGAAGCACACGTATCAAACAACACTTGCATCAAGGTAGAATTTAAAAGAATAGTACCTCGCACCATGGATGGTCCCGACTGATCATAAACCACAACCTGATCATCTACAAACACATGTTTACTTTCCGCACTCTGCTATTTATTGCTCTGCTGAGGTGTTGTGGTTTTATGAGAATCACCATGACCCACTTTACTCTGCTGATGAGTGTAACACCCCGAGATTTTATGAAAAATATTCTTTTTAATTTCATTAATGTCTTGTGTTGTACGCTACACCAAAAGGAGCTTGCACAACACACATCCCTGACTTGCCCTGCATTACACGCAATCACGACCTTCCTCGATAGCGTGTGTAGTACGCAATACCGAGTTTCACTAAACGAGATATTATTATAATATTATTATGAACTAGCCATTATGAATAGTAATACCCACATTTTGAAATTTTATAAATTTTATCTTTCAAAATAGACTTCATTTTTGGATTTGGAATATCGAAATTATCTTAGGGTGAAATTTTGGTACTTTTCGGATAAATTTCATATTCTGATGAATAGTAAAAATTACTAAATTTTAATTAAAAACAAATTTTTTAATCAAAATAATTAATAGTGATAAATTTTTAATTTGAGTGGTTTTGAAGTATATTTAGAATATATTTTTACAACTAAACACAATGTTGGTCATTAGATGTAATTTCACATTTAAACCAGACATAAACAAATGTCAATCTTTTGATAGTTATTATCTCTTAAGAACACGCTATTTGTTTTGACGACGGGAATTAATTTTTAAATTAATTAATGCAACTGATATGTTTTAAATTTCGTAAAATAGAAATAATTTTTGAATTCATAATATCAAATATAGCTTAGGCCTAATTTTTGGTATTTTTCTGGAAACTTTCATTTTTTGATGAATAGTGAAACCACTAAGTGGTAGTTAAAAAAAGGAATTTTTCATAAAACATAATTTTACCGCTTCTGTGAGTGGAATTTAGAAAATCCGAGAGAAACGGTTAATATAAAGGACTAAAATTTGGTTCAATTAGATGAAAATAATTTTTTGTGAATAATAACTTTTTACTTTTTTTTACCACAGTTAAAAGAAAATAGGTTAATTAAGGGTAAAAATGATATTATTATTATCCTAAAATATGTCCTTATCCTTTTGGATAAGTTTAATTCGGTCAAAAACAACCTTAAGTATAAAATATGACCATTTAGGCCCACTTGGATTAGATTAGGAGATTTATTATTAATTTATTTAAAGAAGGGTTAAAATAGTTTAAATCAATGTTTAATTAATAAATCATTTTTAATATAGGGTTATACATAAGATAAATTCGACTATAAATATTCATTAGAAAGATAAAACGATTTAATACATCATGGTAATTTATTTTTAATTTTTATACTTAAAATAGTTTAATTTATTTATGACATAATGATGATGCAGTAATTATCTTATTAATGAAACATTGACATAATTGATGTTATAAATACCCAAATAAATGTAATTTGAGACTTTTTATGAATTAAAATAATTTTATATGTTAATATGACATGTTTTTATATATTTAATTAAATTTTTTAGAACTAATCATTCTGTTATGATTTTCACAAAAATAAATTACCAAATAGTGTCAAAATTGACATAAAATAGTTTTTAAAACAAATATTATATTATTAATTGTTATTATATTCCTAAAAATATAATTCTTGGCCACTATACTTATATCATGATAGGTGTATCATTAATGGACCACTTGGGGGTCTCTTGGATGTATATGGTAAGTTTATTAACTATATAATATAAAAATACAAAGTGACATGGTAAATGTCAATCTAATTAACTAAGAGTTAAAACTAAAAGTTAAGGTTAATATAATGACCTAAACTTATGTAAATTCTATTTGATGAGAGTATTTAGACCCATACCCTCATTATATTCGATATAAATCAATTTGGATCTATTAAAAACCAAATATGACTTTATAATAAAATAATATTTTAAGTTATTCCAAAGGTGCCCCTCTCCTCCCTTATAAAAGGGAACCTCCTCCCTCTCTTCCTCACACCACTTTGAGCCTTAAAGCTCATCCAAAAACTGCCAATTTCTCTTCTCCACTTCCCTAGAAACATCCTAGAGGTCTTGGTGTTCTTCAAAGACCAATTTTAGTGCCCTAAGAGAAGGTCTCAAAGAGGCGCTTCAAAGAAGATGTAATGTCCGTTACTGATTCTTTCAACTTTATTTATTCTTCCACTTCTTCTTCTTTAGTTGTTTCATTATGAAGTAATAAAATCAGTATCACTCATATAATGATATGTTATTATAATTATGAAACAACAATATTTCACCATATATCCATCCGACGGAAAACGAAATCACCGTGCGTGCGTACGTACGGAATACCGTCTCCACGCCATGGTGTAATCTATTTTCCACCACCACCTTACTTGGATGGGTATAATGGAGAAAGTAATGAATATATATGATTATTTTAAAGTTATATTTATTATGTAATATTATACATACACTTTAATACAATTCCACAATCATGGGAATGATATCATCGCTCGTGCGTACGTACGGACTACCGTCTCCACAAACGCAATGAGATTCATTTTCCATGATTAACCATTCAAGAATGATTATAAAGTATATATAATGAATAATAATGAAATATATGACATAATAATGCTACTAGATTTATGAATATATATATATATATATATATATATATGCATGTCATCTATTTAATTTCAGTCAAATCAATAAGGAAATGAAAACAGCGTTCATGCGTACGTACAACCTACTGTCTCCATGAATGGCATATTTCCTTTCTTTTTATAGATCTATAATATATATGTATATGATGAATATATATTATATATAAATCATGTTTTATACTCTGGAATTATTTAAATCAGGATATAAGTAACAATATCAAGAACAACAAGTCCAAACATGTATGATAAATAAAACGATTTTACCCAAAACACTACTTTAACATGGAACTTACAAAAGAACGGGTAATATAAAGTCATAAGTGAACCATATAATATATCATAACAATGAATATGATTCTATAATAAGTCAATGACATTATTTAAATCATTATACAGGAGGTTCGGATACATACAAATCATATCGGACCCAAGGTAAGGGATAATTTTGCAAATCTCATTTTTATCCGAGATTGCTTATTCGTAAGTATTTACTAGGGTTATTTCTATCATCCATTTACATGTTTTATAAAAGTTTATTCATGTATGTTTAATGTCCTTTTTACCCATTTTGACTTTTACCCCATGGTATGGAAGGAATCTTTCTTTTATTTACCCTAAAAGGTACTTTTTGACTTTTCCGACAAAAGTACGAGAAGAATGTTTTTTTAATGTATACGGCATGAAAGGATTTTTACGGTTTTATAAAGACTTATTTTCATGAAGCTTATTCCAAAAGTTTTCATGAATATTTTCAACAAAATCCTTTTCTTTTAAAATTGCATGACATTTTGTGAAAAGAAAATTGAAGAAAAAAGGATATTTTCCTCCAGAATTAATTTCAAGTGTTTTATCAAAACCATTTTCATCTAAGATGACATTATTTCACATGTGTATGTTTCAAGTATCATGTCTCTATTATTTACATGGTTTCACTTTAATAATGATGAAATGATATCCAATATTTTGTATGGATTACGTCATGATGGAATGATTTTTATGAAACCCATTTTATTCTTGGGTTATGATGAATGATTTATGTTTATATTTTGGCACATGAAATAATGATTTCAATATGAGATGGGTGGGACCTATATCTCACTGCAATGAATTGGGTAAAGATTTATATCTCATGAGATAGACATGGCTGGAACGATAAGTTAATCCGGTTCAGTATTACGGGACTAGAACGAGGAGTGAACTTGATTCAGAAAGGGACTTTGTCCACTAAGATGGTCTTGGAAGCAATGCCTTGGCTACTATGGAAATAATTACATGTGATTAATGGATTCCACAATTAAATGTTTTATTCTCATGCTATTTTATCATGATTTATGTTCCATTATGATCTATGCCTTATGTACTTCCATATTTTATGTCGTTGCTCAAGATTTTGATGTTTAAACATTATGTTCATGTTTTTAAGTTAAAATATATATGGTATGTTTTATTTTATCCATGCTTACCCTTACTGAGCATTTGAGCTCACCCTTTTTATGTTTTATTTTCCCCCATGATTAAAAGAAAGGTTTTAGGTAAGGAAACAAAAAGTGGAAGATCTTTATGGGAGATGTTGAAGATCTTGCACCACGATTAGAAGATTGCGTTCCGAGTTTCCAAAGACACTAAACTATTACAGTCCTTGTGTGTATGTTTTTGTTATGTATTAAGTATTCCACAAAAGTAATGTAATATCTATGTACGTCAAGCTTCGGTTCTCTGCAGTTGGTATCAGAGGAAAGGTTTAGTCAACCTTTGGAAACTAGGATGCAAGAACTTTAGTGAGATCCCTAGAGATATTTCTAAGGTATGTCTAGGTATGTCCCTAAGGTTAAGTATAAGTATAGGTTATAGTCCTAGAATTACGGTAACGATCTTATAATTAAACCTAAGATGTTAGATATTGAAGTTACTCCCCCTCTTTTATGATTTTTTCCTCTCACACTATTCTTTTTTGGGTTTTAGAAAATGGCTGGAAACAAAATGATTCACGATAATGGAGGATATGATGGACAATGGAATGATATTCTTCATGAGAAACCAAATGAAATTGGATTTGGAAGTCCAAACATCATTATTATGATGAATCAGAAATCTCATAATATGATCAATAAACTCAAATTTGGTAAGTTTCCCGACTCGGCTAATAAGAGAAAGATGGAGTTTCATGATGATCATAGAAGAAAGAAAGTTCAATTTCCCCAATGTAAATCATGTGGGAAGAGGCATCAAGGAGAATGTTTCAAAGGAACTGGAAGATGCTTTGGGTGTGGAAAAGAAGGACACAAAGCCAGTAAGTGCAAAGGAAAAGGTTCAGTTAACACTAGGGATGAGGATAATGGTATTGCTACGACATCAACAATGGTTAAATGTTTTAAATGTGGAATGTGGGGGAATTATGCAAACCAATGCCCAAAGGGGAAGTCTCATGAAGAGAATCATTATGGTCGTATGGTAGTATTTATGTTGAAGATGATGAAGAGACTACAAATGATATGTGAGATGAAATAATTGTTGAAGCTCGGTCAATGGATTAAGAAGGTAGTGGAATGATTACATGTTTATCAAGTGTAATGTTGTATAAGTAATCTCAGGGTACTATGGAATAAAGAGAAATCTAAGGATTGTTACACTGTTGTCTTTCCTTATGTTTTGAAAGTGTATGATTAATGGTAACCGTGAAAGGTTATTCAGATATTTTTGGAAAGTAGATGATATGCGCATAATGAAGGGATAATGAGAAAATTAAATGTTTGATAGTATTCATGAGCTCATGACTGATATAAGGATAAGGTTATATCATGGTTTGAGTATATAGAATTTTTGGATTTTGGAATGTGGAAAGAGTTAACTTTTAACAACACTCATGTTTTCACTAAGATTCAATGAGTATTCATTTTTCAAGAGAATACATGATTAAGGCCTTCGAATGTTTGGAATGTGACCAACAAGACATATCTCATGATATATGGGGATCAACGATGGTATTAACATGCTTGTTATATGAGCTCTTTGGTAATCATTTTCACTAAAACATGAGATTGGACAACATTATTTTGGATAAGCCTAAAGATTGGAATGGATTATATTGGACATAAGTTAGTATTGTTTAAGGCTAGAACTTTTTCGATATTATTTATGGAAAGTTATAATAATTTATTTTTAGAAAAAAAAGGACAACATGAAGGACAGGTGACAGCCCATCGCGTCGGACAAGGCTGTGGGAATCGAACCCATAAACGAAGTGTGACTAGCCTTTATCACCTACCACAGGCCTACATGATGTCCCTGGTTAGTGGAAACTAGTTTTATTTTATTAAGTGGTATGATAGATGAAGTATAAGTCCATTTTAGGAACCATATATGATTATTCTCACTATAGATGGACTTATGTATTTTTTGATAACTTTTCTAACCTTTTGTTTGAGACAGATGGAATGACCCATCATTCTATCACATGATCTGTTAACACATCAAGAATGACAAATTCAACTTCATTTCTTTAAGAGATGAAGTGGAAATTGTCCAAAGAACGACCAATGGTGAGACTGTACCAAAATCACGAAAGTATTTCTTCTAACTCCAATTTCATCATCTTTAGGGAAATGATCTTGAAAAATAAAAATGTTGTCCTAGTGCTCTTATATCCGATGAATCATATGGTACCTTAGATCGTCACAAATGTATGGCTTTTTGATTGTTGGATTTTTCATAGCCATGTTCTCTACCACTCTCTATCAGAACTTGATGGTTAGATTTTTCTTCCATATCCATATTTTCACCTATGTTCTCCTACGTGGAAACCCAGTGATGAGTTAATTTGGGTAACCGTTATGTTTCATACTTTAGTTTTTGAAGACAAGTTTTGGTATTCCTTTTTATGATGTGGGTTTCTATTAAAGAAACTTTCGAGTAGTAAACCATTTATAACCCCGACGAATTTTGAGGGTGAAATTCATTTTAAGGGGGGTAGAATGTAACAGCCCGAGATATTATGAAAAATATTTTTTTTAATTTCATTAATGGCTTGTGTTGTATGCTACACCAAAAGGAGCTTGCACAACACACATCCCTGACTTTACTTGCATTACACGCAATCACAACCTTCCTCGATAGCGTGTGTAGTACGCAATACTGAGTTTCACTAAATGAGATATTATTATAATATTATTTCGAACGAGCCATTATGAATAGTAATACCCACTTTTTGAAAATTTTATAAATTATATCTTTCAAAATGGACTTCATTTTTGGATTCGTAATATTGAAATTAGCTTAGGGTGAAATTTTGGTACTTTTCGGATTACTTTCATATTCTGATGAATAGTAAAAATTACTAAATTTTAATTAAAAACAACTTTTTTAATCGAAATAATTAATAGTGATATATTATTAATTTGAGTGGTTTTAATGTATATATAGAATATATTTTTACAACTTAATACAATTTTGGTCATTGGATGTAATTTCACAATTAAACCAGACATAAACAAGTTTCAATCTTTTGATAGTTATTATCTCTTATGAAAACGCTATTTGTTTTGACGACGGGAATTAATTTTTAAATTAATTAATGCAACTGATATATTTTGAATTTGGTAAAATAGACATAATATTTGAATTCATAATATCTAATATAGCTTAGGCCTAATTTTTTGTATTTTTCTGGAAACTTTCATTTTTTGATGAATAGTGAAACCACTAAGTGGTAGTTAAAAAAAGAATTTTTCATAAAACATAATTTTACCGCTTCTGTGAGTGGAATTTCGAAAATCTGAGAGACACAATTAATATCAAGGACTAAAATTTGGTTCAATGAGATGAAAATAATTTTTGGTGAATAGTAACTTTTTACTTTTTTTTACCACAGTTAAAAGTAAATAGGGTAATTAAGGGTAAAAATGATATTATTATTACCCTAAAACATATCATAATTCTATTGGATAAGTGTAATTCGGCCAAAACAACCTTAGGAATAAAATATGACAATTTAGTCCCACTTGGATTAGATTAGGACATTTATTATTAATTTATTTAAAGAAGGGTTAAAATAGTTAAAATCAAAGTTTAATAACTAAATCATTTTTAATATAGGGTTATACATAAGATAAATTAGACTATAAATATTCATTAGAAATATAAAAAGATTTCCTACATAATGGTCTTTTATTTGTAATTTTTAGACTTAAAATAATTTAATTTATTTATGACATAATGATGATGCAGTAATTATCTTATTAATGAAATATTGACATAATTGATGTTATAAATACCCAAATAAACGTAATTGGAGACTTTTTATGAATTCCAATAATTTTCAATGTTAATATTACATGTTAGTATTGATTTAATTAACTTTTTTCGAACTAATAATTCTGTTATGATTTTCACAAAAATCAATTACCAAATAGTGTCAAAATTGACATAAAATAGTCTTTAAAACAGATATTATATTATTAATTGTTCTTATATTCCTAAAAGTCTATGGTTCGGACATGATACTTATATCATGATAGGTGTATCAATAATGGACCACTTGGGGGTCTCCTGGATGTATATGGTATGTTTATTAACTATATAATATAAAAATACAAAGTGAAATGGTAAATGTCAATCTAATTAACTAAGAGTTAAAACTAAAATTTAAGGTTAATATAATGACCTAAACATGTCTAAATTCTATTGGATGAGAGTATTTAAAACCATCCCCACATTATCTTATAAATAAATCAATTTGGAGCTATTAAAAAACGAATATGACATTATAATAAAATAATATTTTTAGTTATTCCAAAGGTGCCCCTCTTCTCCCTTATAAAAGGGAACCTCCTCCCTCTCTTCCTCATACCACTTTGAGACTTCAAGCTCATCCAACCCAGGAAAATTTCACTTCTCCACATCCCTAGAAACATCCTAGAGGTCTGGGTCTTCTTCAAAGACCAATTTTAGTGCCCTAAGAGGAGGTCTCAAAGAGGCGCTTCAAAGAAGATGTAATGTCTGTTACCGATTCTTTCAACTTTATTTTTTCTTCCACTTCTTCTTCTTTAGTTGTTTCATTATGAATTAATAACATCAGTATCACTCATATACTGATATTTATTATAAGTATGAAAAAACCATATTTCACCATCTATCCATCCTACAGAAAACGAAATCACCGCGCGTGCGTATGTACGGAATACTGTTTCCACGCCGCGGTGTAATCTATTTTCCACCACCACCTTACTTGGATGGGTATAATGGTGAAAGTAATGAATATATATGATTATTGTAAAGTTATATTGATTCTGTAATATTATACTTACACTTTTATACAATTCCACGATCATGAGAATGATATCATCGCTCGTCCGTACGTACGGACTATCGTCTCCACGAATGCGATGAGATTCATTTTCCATGATTAACCATTCAAGAATGATTATTGTCACGACCCGTCCTTGGGGACCATGTTGTGACTACCCCAAGACCGCATTCCATAGGCCATGGGCTGGCGACTAGCTCCAAGGCATAAATCCCGGTAAAAAGGGAAGGCATTGCCTTTGTAAAGTAAACAAACACCACAGAGCAAGCAAGCAGTAGAAGTAAACACTAAGTAAAAACTGAGTACAATAGTAAGTGCGGAAAAGTAAGTGGTCCAGAATACAAACCCAAACTGAAAGTAAAGTACAACTGGAAGGGAAAATAGTAACTGAAAAGTAAAGACGCAAAATCGAGCTGTCCGCTGGAAATCCCACCTAAAGGGTGAGTACAGATAGCCTCCACATCTCCTCGGGTCCAGCCGTCTGCTCTAAGAACGTATCGTCCAGTGGTCCACCTCCAGGTACCATCCGGCTCCGCAAGCCTCAACCACGATCAGCGCTGTCCGTCGTCTGCAACTAACACAACGTAGTGCGGGCATAGCCCATGCAGGGGTGAGTATAAGCTACTCAGTAGGGAACCCGAGACCCCCAAAGGTCTCCCAGAATCCACAAAGGATAAACCACAAAGGAAAGATACAATCAAGAAGTAACATCCGACACTGCTTAGGTATATGCCCATACATATACCTAAGTCATCAATTCTCATTCGGCTCCAACATCCGAGCCCATGTACAACCCAGTCCACACAGGAAGCAAAACAAAATCCACACAGGATAGCACAACACAATCCACAGAGGAAAACAAAACAGGATTCAGCTCACACAGGTATACTTATTCTTAAGACGATAGAGATGATCAGATATATCTACTGATTCATCTAAGCCGCGAGACCCACAATTGATCGATAGGTACAAACCCCCGTAAAGACCCACACAGGATCTGTAGGCGTTGGCCCACACAGGACCGCTGAGTGCTGACCCACACAGGATTGGACCCACATAGGATCTGTAGCACTGATCCATGTAGGATCGCTGAGTGCTGTAGTCGTAGCCGTCGAATCCACTGAGGATCTCTGCATAGTCGTTATCGTCGTCACAGTCGCAGCCAGCTCTAGGGTTCCCGCACACAGCAAGCTCGTTCGGTAGGGTCCGCTCCATGAGCCGAAAGGATGATACGTCAACTGACACATAGTCCAGAGTTGATGTATCTAAAAGTTCTGTATCATCAATAGGAACTCAACGCTGCAGACGGCACGTCAATCGGACGCCCGGTCTGAGAGTTATTGGCTTTTTCGTTCGAGGGGCCCGATTGGTTTTTAAGTCAAATCCAACCCGACCGTACTCCACCTGCATCCAAACCTCGGGCAGAGTAATCCAAAAGATCTGTCTCAGTAAGAGGAATCAAAAAAGTCGACGGCACGTCAATCAGACGTCTGGAGCTCATGTTACGAGCGTTTCCGCTCCGAGGGCCCGGTTGGTTTCGTGTACAAACCAACTCGGCCGAACCAAAAGTATTCCAAAACCTTGAGTGCGATATACTGAATCGACCGTTTCGATCCAAGGATCACATTTCCGCTGACGGTGCGTCGATCGGAGGCTTGTAGCTCAAGTTATGAGTAAAAGACCAAAAAGGGTCTGAAAATGGGGGGTCTGGGCCTGGACCGACCCGGGTCCGGGTCCGACCTGGATGGCGCGGTCCGGCCCGGCCTGGGTAGTCCGGCCCAACCTGGGCGTGACCCGACCCGGCCGGCGCGGGCGCGACCCGGTCACCAGGCGGGTCGGCTCGGCCAGTTACGGCCGAGCGAAGCAGGGGGGGGCGTGCTACCCCCGCGTGAGGGAACCGCGGCCCCGCGTGGGGCCGCCCTTGCCAGCGGACGTGGCTGGGGTGCCGCATCCTATTCCCCTCCGGTCCCGCGCGGTCGCGTGACCACGTGTTGCCGCCGAGGCTTCAGCCGCGACGGTTCCTTCCAGCGGCGCGCCGGGCGCCACCGCCTCCTGCCGTCGGCGCCGCTGTGCCGGCGAGGCACGCTGGGGGCTACTCCGCGGACCACCAGACGAGTTCCGATGGTCAGAAATTCACGCCGTCTTCACCAAAGGCCCTCCCGGGGTCCGTCCTTCACTGCGAGGACCTCACATCGTCCATGCGGCTTGTTTTGTCGAAGTCCGCCGTTTCGCACACCAAGAACGAAAGGGGCAGTGGGTTCGGACTTGTTCATTGGTCCACACCCACCACGTTAGCAGTTTTTAAAAGACTCACAACAAAAGTTTAATCAAACACCACAGGTATAAATCACAAGGATTTAAATGAATCAAACCCCTAACTCATCGTAGTCGTCGAACGTGAGTTCTTCGCAGAATTGACCATCGCTGAAGAAGAGGATCATCGCATCACGGAAGAGGAGTCACGTCGTCGCGGTACACGGCGTCGCGTCGACGATCTCTGAGGGTTAAAGAAAACACATAGTTTTAACTGCACCATTTAAACCCAAGTTGAGGATAAAATCCACAAAGGAAAATAAAAGATCCTTAATCCCCTACCTCAATCGGTTGATGATCGAAGATTGTCGCAGGGAAGGATCGTCACGGAAGAAACGTCGCAGAAGGAGAGTCGTCGGTGTCGCGGTACATGGCATCGTGTCATCAATCTCCGAGGGTTCAGCGTTCTTCACGTTCTTTCGCATTCTTTGCGTTTTTCGCGTTCTTCGCGAAGGAGGATGAAGAACTTAGAGATTCTGTCAATCCTCTCAACAAGCCACCCACATGTGTTAGTCTTATTTTATTCTTATGCCAACAATTTGGAAAACAACGTTAAGAAACAAACCATTAATTTGATGAATTAATGGTAACAACTTAACTGCCCAATTAATAGGGGCGTTAAGAATTTAAGAAAACGCACCGGTTGAATTTCATTTAAAAGGGGTTTTTTGCGGGTGCGTTACTTAGAGGAAGATAACCGGTGGGGCTCATGCGGGCCCCACCTCACAAATATCCTACCAATAGGGTAGGATATTTTGAGTTCCACCCCATCCGCTTCAACTTAGCTTAAGTGGCTTTATGTGCCTTAAGTGAAATAAAATAAAGTTGTCGCACCACTTAATTTTATTTCTTAACTTAACCCCAAAAATTAAAAACCACAGCCGAGCAAATGCAACTCCGGAAATGGAATTTCTAAGAAAAAACCGGCACTGCGATTCCATCGGTGCCCTCAGAATTTGATTCCGAGCACCAGTTCAAATGTTAGGAAAACCCGCTCGTTCGTTCACTGAACTTACCTGAGCCAAACTTCGGAAAATGATTCCGGGCACACCGAGTCTCGGAATCAGGTGCCGCCAGAAACTACGTTCTTGTAATATTCCAAAGAAAATTAAGAAAAAAAAATTCCCTTGAATTTTATGGGTCTTTACATCACTCCCACCTCAGGGATTTACGTCCCCATAAAGATACATCAAAAACTAGGGAAACAAATGTGGGTACTGAGCACGCATCTGAGCCTCCCGCTCCCAAGTGCTCTTTTGGAGGTTCCCGTTCTGCCATCTGATGCGCACTAGAGGAATCAATTGTCCATGTAGGACCTGCTCCTGTCGATCCTCGATCTCCACCGGGACCTCCGCTAAAGTCGCCCCATCATCAACATTCAGCTCCCCATGGTCAATGATATGCATCGGTTCGTGCACGTATCTCCTTAGTTGAGATACGTGGAATATGTCGTGCACCCGGTGCAACTGAGGTGGTAGAGCCAGGCGATAAGCCACCTCACCAATCCTCTTGAGGTCCTAGAATGGTCCGATGAAGCGTGGGGACAACTTTCCGCCTCGGCCAAATATTCGTAATCCATGTCGAGGTGAGACACTCAAGAAGACGTGGTCGCCATCCTCGAACTCTAGTGGCCTACGCCTTCTTTCAGCATGAGACTTCTGTCGGCTCTGAGCTGTCCTCATCCGCTCCTGGATGACCTGGACCTTCTGTGTCATGGCTTGGACCATCTCCAGTCCCACAAGTGCTGAATCCCCAGGGTCTGTCCAGCACAAATGAGATCTGCAAGGTCGGCCATACAACGCCTCGTATGGTGCCATCCCGATGGTGGAGTGGTAGCTGTTGTTGTACGCAAACTCCACCAAGGGTAGGTGGTCCTCCCAGATGCGACCAAAGTCGAGGACACATGCGCGGAGCATGTCCTTGAGAGTCTGAATGGTCCTCTCGGTCTGACCATCCGTCTGAGGGTGAAAGGCTCTGCTCAGACATAGCTGCGTCTCGAACGCCTCCTGCAACCCCTTCCAAAGCCAAGAAGTAAAGTGAGAATCTCGATCGAAGACAATAGATGATGGCACACCATGAAGCCGTACAATCTTCTAAACTTAGAGGTGCCCCAAGCTCTCCACTGAGCCCTGCTCTCTGATGGATAAGAAGTGATCCGACTTGGTGAGTCGGTCAACAATCACCCAAATGGAGTCGTGACCTCTGGAAGTGCGTGGAAGTCCAGTCACGAAGTCCATAGATATCCCGTACCACTTACACTCTGGGACCTCCAAGGGCTGTACCAAGCCTGCTGGTATCTAATGCTCTGCCTTCACCTACTGGAAGGTGATTCATCGAGAAACAAACTCCGCCACAACCTTCTTCATGCCCGACCACCAGTGCTATTGTCTGAGATCCTGGTACATCATCGCTACTCCAGGATGTACTGCCAAAGGGGAAGTGTGAAACTCTCTCAGCACCTCCTCTCGCAAAGCAACTGGTACCAAGGTACGTCCTCTGAAAAGGACGTTGTGCTCTCCTCCTACGGAGAATCCATCAGGTGCCTGTCCTGAGGATATCTGTGCATGCCGCGTCTCACAGTCGGCGTCCCCACGCTGTGCCTCTCTGACCCGCTGCAGTAGTGGAGGAGTGACTATGAGATACCGATGGAAGGCTGATCCATCTCTATCCACAAAGGATGTTCTCAAAGCGGCTAGCTACTCTGTCGCCTCCTCAAGTAGCTGAATGCCCGTCCTCCTTATGAGAGCATCGACTACTACGTTCCCCTTTCTAGGAGTATAGACTATCTCAAAGTCATAGTCCTGGAGGAACTCAAGCCATCGCTGATGTCTCAGATTCAGGTCCTTCTGAGAGAAGATGTACCTGAGACTCTGATGGTCAGAAAAGACTGCAAAGCGCTCGCCCATCAGGTAGTGTGGCCATGTCTTCAGAGCGAAGACCACTACTGCTAACTCCAGGTCATGGGTAGCGTAGTTTTGATCATGTGGCCTAAACTAACGTGATCCATATGTGACCACCACCCGCTCCTGCATCAGGAAACATCCATGTCCGGTCCCTGATGTATCGTAGTAGACTACATATCCTACTCCCTCCTCAGGCAACTTCAAGATAGGGGTGCTGGTCAATCTTTGCCTCAGCTCTTGGAAGCTCTGCTGACATCTATTTGACCACACGAAGGGTTCCCCTTCCTCCTTAACATTCTGCAAAGCTGCAAAGATTTCTCCTTTGCCAAAAAGGGAAATCCGGTCCCATACCCTAGATGAACCATGTTCTTTTCCTAATACCGTCAGTCCCATCATGATTAGTTAGATCATTACATGGATGACATCGTAAAGCCTCGACGCTGCTACCAAGAGATCCAACTGTTACTCTCTACTCCAAGGGTTGAGTTACACCGTCGGCATCAGTGTGTGGTCACTGGGTCTCTTCTAGTAAGAATCTCATAAGTGAGGGTCAAGTCAACAGTTTTTACCTGGAACCTCTTAGTATTAACAAACAAAAGACAAGAAAGCAAACGTCACTATTGTAAGTGTCTTTTATTACTTCAAATCAAAGTACTAGGATACAAGGAAACACAAACAATGAAGCCAGAGGCATTATGGGCAAAGGCCTCTATGCCTGGAGATAGTACCATACTTGTCCACCAGCTTCTAGAGCTCCATGATCGTAAGCTTCAGCTGCCTAAAGTTGTGCTCTCCCCTGAGATCAGGGTGGACCTCCTGGTGGTGGTGGTGGTAGAGCCTCAAAACGTCGTCCACCACCTACCGCTCAACTAGCTCTTCGACCTCGTCCACCTGCTCCCTGCGGACCGCCACAGTCGAACCTCTGCCTTTGCCTGGGTGGTTCCTCAACTATCTGCTACTCCTCTGCATGGCGGGTCGGGCAGTCACGAGCCACGAGGCCCTGCCCACCGTATGCATAGCACTTTCTTCCACTCGTAAGACTGGTTCTACAGCGTGTTCCCTGCACCTCTGAGCCAGTATCCTGAGGTCGTCTGCTAGATGGCCTGGTCCGCTTGGACCTCTGTGACATCTGTCTACTGTCGGCTGCAGAAGACTCCGCCACGTGCCGCCCTTCGGTAGGTCTCACCAATAGTGTAGACTTAGCAAGGAAGCTCTCGATCATAAGGGCTCGCTCCAGTACCCCTTCCTAAGTCGGAATGCTGAGGGAGATCAGAGATGAACTGATCTCATGCCTCAATCCCTGCTCAAAGGTCCGGGCCCAAAAGAATGGGTCTCGTACCATGTCCGTCGAATAGCGCGAGAGATCGGTAAATCTCGCCAAGTACTGGGCGACCGTCAAGCTGCCCTACCGTAGCTGAAGAAGCTCCAGGATGCGCACCGCACGGAGGGTGGCCGAGACGAACTATGAGCGGAGGAGGCTCTCAAAGTCTGTCCAGAGAAGAGATGCCTCATCGTGCACCTGGAGCATCAAGCTCCACCATCGGCCCGCTGCCGCGTGCAGTAGGCTCGCTGCGAGGATCACCATCATGTCTGCTGGTGTCCTCACTAACCGGAAAACTCGTACCACTGCCTCCAGCCAGTCCTCGGCTGCCTGGGGGTCCATCTCCCCGTGGAACCTGGGCATTCGCTGGCGCTGGAACTCATGCAGTGCACTAAGGTGACATGCATCGTTAGCGTCTGGGGCTGGAAGCATCGGTGGCTCGGCGGGTAGAGGTACCTCCGGTGCCTCAGCTGTGAAAGGTCCTTGTACCGAGGCCTCGTCGCTCGGTGGGTTGTCGTCATGCTCAACTCTTGGAACCCTAGCTGGCTTCCGTAGTGGGGCCATCCTGAAAAGGAAACAGGTGCGACATGGTCAGAACAGTATACCTGGTGAGCTGACACAAATTAATCACAAATAAAACTTGAAACAAACATGCAATCAATGTTTTTGTGCATTAAGTCGGAAATCCGAAGTCAGGGTCATGGTGTACGGATACGTCGGCCGCCGCACCAACACTGGACTCCCTGGACTGATAACCACACCCAATACTCTTAACACTATTTCTTCACATAGAAAAAGATCAGAGTCCAAAGTTTTGCGGTAGAACCGAACTCCTCTAATACCAATTTGTCACGACCCATCCTCGGGGCCCGTGCCGTGACTACCCCAAGCCCGCCTTCCATAGGGCAGGGGCTGGTGACTAGCACCAAGGTGTAAATCCTGGTAAAAAGGGAAGGCATTGCCTTTGTAAAGTAAACAAACACCACAGAGCAAGCAAGCAGTAGAAGTAAACACTAAGTAAAAACTGAGTACAATAGTAAGTGCGGAAAAGTAAGTGGGCCAGAATACAAACCCAAACTGAAAGTAAAGTACAACTGGAAGGGAAAAAAGTAACTGAAAAGTAAAGCTGCAACATCGAGCTGTCCACTGGAAATCCCACCTGAAGGGTGAGTACAGATAGCCTGCACAACTCCTCGGGTCCATCCGTCCGCAACAAGAACGTCCCACCCAGTGGTCCACCTCCAGGTACCATCCTACTCCGCAAGACTCAACCAAGATCAGCACTATCCGTCGTCTGCAACCAACACAACGTAGTGCGGGCATAGCCCGTGCAGGGTTGAGTATAAGCTACTCAGTAGGCACCTCGAGACCCCTGAAGGTCTCCCAGAATCCACAAATGATAAACCACAAAGGAAAGATACAATCACGAAGTAACATCTGGCACTGCTTAGGTATATGACCATACATATACCTAAGTCATCAATTCTCGTTTGGCTCCAACATCTGAGCCCACGTACAACCCAGTCCACACAGGAAGCAAAACGAAATCCACATAGGATAGCACAACACAATCCACAGAGTAAAACAAAACATGATTTAGATCAGACAGGTATACTTCTTCGTAAGACGATAGAGATGATCAGATATATCTACTGATTCATCGAAGCCGTCGGACCCACAAAGGATCGATAGGTACTAACCCCCGCAAAGACCCACACAGGATCGGACCCACACAGGATCTGTAGGTGCTGGCCCACACAGGACCGCTGAGCACTGACCCACATAGGATCGAACCCACACAAGATCTATAGCACTAATCCACGTAGGATCGCTGAGTGCGGTAGTCATCCCCGTCGAATCCACTGAGGATCTCTGCACAGTCGTCGTTGTCGTCGCAGTCGCAGCCAGCTCTAGGGTTCCCGCACACAGGAAGCTCGTTCGAGAGGGTCCGCTCCACGAGTCGAGAGGCTGATACATCAACTGACACATAGTCTATATTTTATGTATCCAAAAGTTCCGTATCGTCAACAGGAACTCAATTCCATAGATGGTGTGTCAATCGGACGCCTGTTCTGAGAGTTATTGGCTTTTTCGTCCCAGGGGCCTGGTTGGTTTTTAAGTCAAATCCAACCCGATTGTACTCCACCTGCGTCTAAACCTCAGGCGGAGTAAACCAAAAGATCCGTCTCACTAAGAGGAATCCAACAAAGTCGATGACACATCAATCGGACGTCCGGAGCTGAAGTTACGAGCGTTTCCGCTCTGAGGGCTCGGTTGGTTTCATGTACGAACCAACTCGGACAAACCCAAAGTATTCCGAAACCTTGAGTGCGATATAATGAAACGACCGTCTCAATCCAAGGATCAAATCACCGCTTATGGTGCATCGATCCGAGGCTCGTAGCTCAAGTTATGAGCAAAAGAACAAAAAGGGTCCGAAAATGGGGGGGGGGGGTCTGGGCCCGGACCGACCCGACTCGGCCCGGCCGGCGCGGGCGCGGCCTGGTCAGCGGGTTGGCTCAGCCGGTTATGGCCGAGCGTAGCGGGGGGGGGGGGGTGTGCTGCCCTCGCGTGAGGGAACTGCGGCCCCGCGTGGGGCCGCCCTTGCCAGCGGACGCGGCCGGGGTGCCGCGTCCCGTTCCCCTCCGGTCCCGTGCGGTCGCGGGACTGCATGCTGCCGTCGCGGCTTCAGCCGGGGCGGTTCCTTCTGGCGGCGTGCCGGGCACTGCCGCCTCCTGCCGCCGGCTCCGCCGTGCCGGCGAGGCGCACCAGCGGGCTGCTCCGGGGACCACCGAACGAGTTCCGGTGGTCGGAAATTCACGCCGTATTCGCCAAAGGCCCTCCCGGGGTCCATCCTTCACTGCGAGGACCTCACATCGTCCATGCGGCTTGTTTTGTCGACATCCGCCATTTCGCACACCAAGAACAAAAAGGGTGGTGGGTTCAGACTTGTTCATTGGTCCGCACCCACCGCGTTAGCGGTTTTTAAAAGACTCACAACAAAAGTTTTATCAAACTCTGCGGGTATAAATCACAAGGATTTAAATGAATCAAACCCCTAACTCTTCGTTGTCGTCGAACGTGAGTTCTTCGCGGAATTGACCATCGTGGAAGAAGAGGATCATCACATCGTGGAATGGGAATCATGTCTTTGCGGTACACGGCATTGCGTCGATGATCTCCGAGGGTTAAAGAAAACACACAGATTTAACTGCACCATTTAAACCCAAGTTGAGGATAAAATCCACAAAAGAAAATAAAAGACCCTTAATCCGCTACCTCAATCAGTTGATGATAGAAGATTGTCGCGGGGAAGGATCATCGAAGAAGAAATGTCGTGGAAGGAGATTCGTTGGCATCTCGGTACACGGCGTCACGTCCTCAATCTCCGAGGGTTCGGCGTTCTTCACGTTCTTTCACGTTCTTCGCGTTCTTCATGTTCTTCATGAAGGAGGATGAAGAACTTAGAGTTTCTGTCAATCCTCTAAACAAGCCACCCACATGTGTTGGTCTTATTTTATTCTTATGCCAACAATTTGAAAAACAAAGTTAAGAAACGAACCATTTATTCGATGAATTAATGGTAACGACTTAACTGCCCAATTAATAGGGGCGTTAATAATTTAAGAAAACACACCGGTTGAATTTCATTTAAAAGGGGTTTTTTGCGGGTGCGTTTCTTAGAGGAAAAGAAATGGTGAGCCTCGTGCGGGCCCCACCTCACAAATATCCTACCAAGAGGGTGGGATATTTTGAGTTCCACCCTATTCGCTTCAACTTAGCTTAAGTGGTTTTAAGTGTCTTAAGTGAAATTAAATAAAGTTGTCACACCACTTTATTTTATTTCTTAACTTAACCCCAAAAATTAAAATCTACACCCGAGCAAACGCAACTCCGGAAATGGCGTTTCTAAGAAAAAACCGGCACTGTGATTCCATCGGTGCCCTCAGAATTCGATTCCGAGCACCAGTTCAAAAGTTAGAAAATCCCACTCGTTCGTTCACGGAATGTACCCAAGCCAAACTTTGGAAAATGATTCCGGGCACACTGGGCCTCAGAATCAGGTGCCGTCAGAAACTGCGTTCTTGTAAAATTCCAAATAAAATTAAGAAAAAAAATTCCCTTGAATTTTACAGGTATTTACAATTATAAAGTATATATAATGAATAATAATGAAATATATGACATAATAATGCTACTTGATTTATGTATATATATATGTATGTCATCTATTTAATTTCAGTCAATTCAATAAGGAAACGAAAATAGCGTTCATGCTTACGTACGGCCTACCGTCTCCATGAACGGTGTATTTCCTTTCTTTTTATAGATCTATAATATATATGTATATGATGAGTATATATTATATATAATCATGTTTTACACTCTGGAATTATGTAAATTAGGATATAAGTAACAATATCAAGAACAACAAGTCCAAACATGTACGATAAATAAAACGATTTTACCCAAAACCCTACTTTAACATGGAACTTACAAAAGAACAGGTAATATAAAGACATAAGTGAAACATATATGATATCATAAAAATGAATATGATTCTATAATAAGTCAATGACATTATTTAAATCATTATACAGGAGGTTCGGATACATACGAAGCATATCGGACCTAAGGTAAGGGATAATTTTGCAAATCTCATTTTTATCTGAGATTGTTTATTCGTAAGTATTTACTGGGGTTATTGCTATCATCCATTTACATGTTTTATAAAAGTGTATTCACGTATGTTTAATGTCCTTTTTACCCATTTTGACTTTTACCCCATGGTATGGAAGGAATCTTTATTTTATTTACCCTAAAAGGTACTTTTTGACTTTTCCGAAAAAAGTACGAGAAGAATGTTTTTTTAACGTATACGACATGAAAGGATTTTTATGGTTTTATAAAGCCTTATTTTCCTGAATCTTAGTCCAAAAGTTTTCATGACTATTTTCAACAAAATCCTTTTCTTTTAAAATTGCATGACATTTTTTGAAAAGAAAATGATTTTAAAGAAAAAAGGATATTTTCCTCCAGAATTCATTTCAAGTGTTTTATCAAAACCATTATCATCTAAGATGACATTATTTCACATGTGTATGTTTCAAGTATCATGTCTCTATGATTTACATGGTTTCACTTTTCTAATGATGAAATGATATCCAATTTTTTTGTATGGATTACGTTATGATGGAATGATATTTATGAAACCCATTTTATTCTAGGGTTATGATGAATGATTTATGTTTATATTGTGGCACACAAAAGAATGATTTCAATATGAGATGCGTGGGACCTATATCTCCCTGCAATGCATTGGGTAAAGATTTATATCTCATGAGATAGACATGGCTGGAACGGTAAGTTAATCTGGTTCAGTATTACAGGACCTGAACGAGGAGTGAACTCGATTCAGAAAGGGACTTTGTCCACTAAGATGGTCTTGGCAGAAATGCCTTGGCTACTATGGAAATCATTACATGTGATTAATGGATGCCACAATTACATGTTTTATTCCCATGCTATTTTATCATGATTTATGTTCCATTATGATCTATGCCTTATGTACTTCCATATTTTAAGTCGTTTCTCAAGATTTTGATGTTTAAACATTATGTTCATGTTTTTAAGTTCAAATGTATATGGTATGTTTTATTTTATCCATGCTTACCCTTACTGAGCATTTGAGCTCACCCTTTTTATGTTTTATTTTCCCCCAGGATTAAAAGAAAGGTTTTAGGTAAGGAAACAAAAAGTGGAAGATCTTTATGAGAGATGTTAATGATCTTTCACCACGATTAGAAGATTACGTTCCAAGTTTCCAAAGAAACTAAACTATTACGGTCATTGTGTGTCTGTTTTTGTTATGTATTAATTATTCCGCAAAAGTAATGTAATATCTATGTACGTCAAGCTTCGGGTCTCTACAACGAGGGGTGTGCTGCTGTCCCCATCCTATCGAAGCATACGACGTCTGCGATCCCTAAGGAGTGTCACGCGCACCCAAACTTTGAGCATTCCGAAAATAACGCTGCAGATGCCCCATATTCTTACAATTATGACATGATCGAGGTTGTGTCGTACAATCCCGCTTGATGTGGCTCATCTAACCACACTGAAAACATCCCATCTTGATCCGAGGCTTTGGAGGAAGATTTACTGATCCTGCCATCATATTATATGCCATATTCCCACCCTGGGAATAAGTGTCCTTCTTCCTCTTGAACCCAGCATTAGAGTTCCCATTATTCCTCATGGGTACCACCATGCTTCCCCCGCCCGGAGCGCCCAACTGATCCTGCTCAGCCATCGAGGCTCTATTCACCATCTCCGTGTAATCATCTATACACAGTACTGCTACCTTTGAATGGATTTCTTTCCTTAACCCCATTTCAAAGATCCTTGCTTTCAAAGATGTGCTACCCGCCACCTCAGGTGCAAACCACACTAAGTTCATAAAATTAGCTGCATACTCCATCACCGACATAAGCTCTTACTTCAAACTTATGAAATCAGCCGTATACTGAATTTTGAACGTATTTGGGAAGAATTTTTTGTTAAAAAATTACTCAAAAGCTTCCCACATCATACCCTAGTCCGTCCGCGCTTGGACTACCAACTCCCACCACTGAAGGGCAAGATCTTTCAACATATACGTGTCCAACTTCACTTTCAGCTCTACTGGTGTTCCCAAGAACTCAGAGATCTTGTTCATTCTATTCAACCATGCTTCTTCCCTTTCCAGCTCTGAATCACCCCTAATGTTGGGTGGATTCTTCATTTGAAATTGAAACACATGATCTACATGCCTTGGTTCATCCAATTTGTTCTCACTTCCCACATCTTGGAATGCTTGCACTATACTTTGCACCAACTGCTGGTTCACCTGAGGCTCAGGTGCAACCACATTCTCAGCAGCCTCCTCCGGCTGGTCTCTAAAACACCTACCCGGTGCCATTTCTATAAATAGGAAACAAAGAATCATGAGTCTCACTTCCATAGACATCATGAAATACCATTTCAAATCACATTTAACAACATTATCACAACAAGGCTTTCCACCAGTTCACATTTTCCACATGTTCCATGTTTCACCATTTTTAAAACCAAACCATTTTCAAAATAAAAAAATATTCAAAATGAAATTTAACACATTCATATCACATCATAAATAATTATACCCCAATGAAATATGCATCCTAGTGGTAAGTCATTTCTACCACGCATGTCATGCTAATCTCATTGGCTACACCCACGACAATGAGATATCCTATGCCTATAAGTGTCTCCAAAACACTTATGTACCCAACTCCCTGGTAACATTAATTTCATCATAAAAGGGTTAGATACATACTTTTATGTTATACATTCCAAGTTCTAACAATCCTACGTCTTGATATCATCCCGACTCAAGGAATGTTACAGAACGAATGTTAACACCAAATCTAAGAATCAACTCCAAAGGACCGAACAAAATGATACAACTTGTAACACCCAGCCCCTACCCCATTGGCTTGCGGAGGCGGTGAGGGTTACTTGGACTTAAGTGAAGTTCTCAAGGAACCAAAGGCTGGAAATAAATGCCGAGGGCTCTGAGATCAAAATGGGGAACGATTTTCCCTTATGAAAAAACAAACAAACAATCCATGACCTATATGATGCATGTCAACAAACCCAACCAACCCATCCATTAACAACAAAGTTGTTCCACAACACATCAGAGTACAAAGCGGAAACTAAACAACCAGACACCACAAGCCTTGACTCCACCACAGCTCCACACCAAGCTCCAAGCTCCAAGATCCTCCACGGAATCACAATGCTCCACTAAAGGAGGCTGATGGCTTACCTTTTCACACATCACGGTACATGACATCTACAAAGACACCATAGTGACAAAGCAGGGGTGAGTACTAAAACTTAGTATGATTTCCCCAAATTACATCCCTACACACTCCACTAGGATAAAACCGTTAGCTCATTTATATAAAACAATTTATATAAAATGAATCACAAGTGCAACCATTTTAATAAGCCAAAAAAGTCCTTACCAAGTCATCACATCCAACCCATGAAACCAAGGGAAAGCCAACCAAAAAAGACAAAATCATCCCTACATTTACACATTAGCACAACAATTCCATCTTGCAAAGAAATGCACAATAAGAAATCATAATGACAGAGCTTCCGTCCCACCCGTTTCATCCATTTACAGCTAGTGGCTCTTCCCGTCCACTTATCCATAGATGGTGGCCCTCCCGTCCACTATCCATACCCTCTTTAAAGTGGTACTTCTCTCCACTTCCAGACAACATCCCAACCAATCAGAAACAAACATATAACACATCAAAGTCAGAACAAAATCATGTAATCAACCCATTCCATCACATTTCAATCCACTTCAATAAATCACCCATTTATTGAAAACCATTTTCCATGCCAAACCCTATTTCCATAAAATAACCTTTTTACTGAAAACAATTTCCATCAATAATTTTCACATATCAACCATAGCATCCCATTTTAAAATCTCCATTTTAAAATCCACAACAAGAACATTTCACCACAAAACCCCCTTTTCCCAAAAACCCTCAAATGGATTTCCAACCAAATTCAAACAACAATACACAATTATTTTTAATCACAAAAAACTAATTGTAACATGGAACCACTAGTTCTAACTAAGTGGAGTCGAGAGAGAAGCCACCTACCTTTAGGGTCTCTGAGGAAACGACCAAAAAACAACTGCACCTCCAATCTGGTGAACGCACCACCGAAACCTCTCTAGATCACCCTCTCTAACCATCACAAGCCTTAAAATTAATATCCAAGGCAAACCCAACCCTATATATACACCCAAGAAGTGTAGATATAGAAACCCGTGAAAGAGAGGGATGTAGATCTAGAGGAAAACACATTATAAGAAAGAGGAGAGACTTACCTAAAAGCAATCACCTTCAAACTGCCTTGAATCCTCTTTGAAACGCTTCCAAATCGAGTGGGAGATCCCCTACACCCCTTGATAACCGAAAATCCTGAGTGAGGCTTGAGTGGGAAAAAATTTGGAGAAGAATGTGGCAATCCCGAGTGAGCCTGGGTTTTAAAAACCCTATTTTATGTGGCCACACCGTTAGCCCACACGCTTTGGAAACCCGTGCGCTAACCATGCACACTCTATTGCCTTGGGAGTAAGGGTATACATGGTGTCCTCACACAGTTTGTCAAACCATGCACAGGCTATGTGAATCCTACTATCTCCCCTTCGTAGTTTCTTAGAGAACCCGCACGATTTCCACTAATCGTGCTCAAACCATACACCCATTTAAAAGCCTCCAAACACATCCAAAACCATTCCAAACTCTCCCAACTTCTTCCCAAATAATCTCATGCACTTTAAACACATAATAATGCATAAAAAAGGCCACATACCTCAAACTAGGGGTGATACATACTACCTCCATTTTAAAGTATTATATCATACCATACATTCATAACTTACCCCATTGCAATCAAAACCCAAACCATTTGGCAGTACATATCCCCCCTTCTTTTTTAAGGCCAACATCACTTGTTTTCCAGAAAATATATGATTTATGAGAACTCAAAGATCAAAAAATAATAATCAAATTTTGTATTTAGTATTTGAAACTCTAATATAATTTCTCAATACAATAAAAAACGTTCATTTTAGACCCAAGATGATTCTGATGATACTTTTCTCCAAGAAAATTTCATTAAAAACTGATGGAATTCCTTATGCATTTGGAATCCGATCTTCTGATTATGATATAACCTTTATTCCTTTCGATCTGGTCATCAAATCGTACAATGTGAATTGATTTATTTCCATTATAATAAAAGATAATAATTTTAGCATAAACATATTCTAGCTTAAAAAACAACTTCCAACTAACATGGCCCCATCAATCCCCCTCATTAGATTAAGTTTTCAACCAAGGTCAATAAATCACCAAATGTTATAAAAAATGTATTACTTGTCCGAAATTCTAAGCCTACATGAGATAACTAATTTAATGAAACAATAGTTATTAGATTAAATACCATTATTTCATAAATTAGTGACCCATGAATCTTTTTCAGTGTCACACCCAAATTTTCAATTCCAGGCTTTGATTCAAATCCTCTTTTGGTTCTTATCTTTTTCTTGGTTTACAGGTGTTTCGGGTTTGAAATCTTAGTGTCTATTGTTTTCCTGATATATGACCTTAGTCTTGGGGATATTTGATGTTACTTTTCATCCTATTTTTTCAAAGGAATGTTATTAGGTTGTGGTGTTTTGGAGTTGGATTAGTGTCACTCCCAGTGGCACCACTTGTGGGGTAAGTTGTTGAGGTAGTTTGTACCCATACGTTGGATGAGTTTTGGGCTGAGAAGAGTACATTGTTTTGGGAATTTTCTCCTATATTCTTGGACTATATTTCCCCCAAGGTTTACCCCATGAACTCCACTAAAATAGTAGGAAACACATTAATTTTTGGGTGGCTAGAACATGATGCACAATTTGGCCACACAATTTACTAAACTGTGCAACCAAACCCTGCAAGGGTGTCTAGGTCATTGAAAACATTTTTTAATTATAATTTTCCCTTTAAGAATAAACCCAAATCTGACTATTTCTTCCCAATTTCATGCCATACCTCTATGGACAACCACCAAAATCTCTCTCCCTCCCTTGTAACTGAATTATTAGGGAAGATTTGAAGGGGGAAACTTTAAAATCATGCAAGTAAGTCTTTCTCTCTTTGATTTCTTCCCTTTCCTTAAGGTTTCTTTCACACTTTCATGAAGTTTCTATTGTAAATCAACTAGGGATTCGTACCTAGGGTTTTTCTTTGGGTGTATTTGTCCAATATTAATGTTTTAGGTTGGTTTCACTTTCCTTGTGGTGCTACGGTGGTGGGGTTGATGTTTGACACCAAGATTTGAGGGTTTCGACACTTTCAGGAGGTGATTCCATGTGTAATTATTTTTTAATGAGTTATCATGATTGATTTAATTATTTTTAATGTTCCTCATATTCTGTGCATTCTGATAAAACTATTCTTGATGGAGTTTGTTAAGCGGTTAATTTTATAGCTTCACTTTTGTTTCAAATTGGTTGTTTTACATGTGCTACCCTTGAGGTAATCTTTGTGTTTATTTTATAACATATTAAAGTGGTTTATTAAGTGTTGTTTTGGATGAAAATTAATCTTTTGTAGGGTATTAGGGTACTTTTGGGTTGAAAAGAGGGTTTCTGAATGGGTTTTTGGCTCAAAACCTTTTCATGCTTCTTGAAAGTGTTCTATAAAAATTCTAAATGGTTTAATGAGTTACACAAAGTGTGAAAAGGATGTATATGTAATTTTTTTGTGGGTGTATATTTTTACAATGGGTTTTTGAAAGATAAATTGGTGATTTCTAATGTCAGGCATTTTGAGAATGTTTCCTAATTTTTCAAGATGATTTATTAAATTTTTAAATGGGTGAGAAACTTGTTGTGGGTTGTTTCGTGTGAGTATGATGATAAATAAATTTTAAGGTTAAAAGAGTATTATGTAACATGTGAGTGGTCTATTATGTGATTTTTAAAATCTTATAAATTTTTAATAAAATTGTTAAAGAGTTTTTTGAATTGTTAAAGATATGAAAAATGTGTTGTGGGCTATTTTGTTGTGTGTATGATTTCAAAATGAATTTGAATGAAAAAAGGGATTATGTGACTTGTCTGACATACATGTGGGATTTTTGGTTAATGTGTGATGCGGAAGTAGAAATTTTAATTTTAAAATAATATTTCATTTCTTGTTGAACTTGTTTTACCAAAAGAGGGAAATCAGGGTATCGAGGTGGGTTGACGTGTACTAGTATGCTAATGATCTTGTGAGGTTTGGCCTCAGTTTCACATAGAAAGTTTGAAACTGACAATAATAACTAAAATACAATGATGATGATGTTTGCGGACCACTAGGTTATTGGTATGATCCCTACTAGTGTCTAGTGTGCATGAGAATAGATATTATGATGGTTACTTTCACCGAGATATGAGGTACCTATGACCCACAATGAGCTAGTGCCTATGGGTTATTTTAGTCACATGTTTGGGTATATCTTTTGTGCCAGTGGTTCAAGTTTTTAGTGGTCCATCGTGATGCAATGTTTTGGAGATGGATTAAGGTTGGTTCCTCTTACCATGAAGAGGTTATTGGGCTGTAATTTTTGGTTTTATTCCTTTTTAAGGGTTTAAAAATTGTTTTAAAATGTTTAATTTAGTTTGGAAATTTTGTAAAACCTGGTTTTATTAGAAAAATCCACATTTGTTTTTGAATTTTTTTGTTGTTGTATGTTTATAAACTCGGTTAAATAATTAAAAATTCTTATTTTATGATACATAGGCACTTGCTCGAGCCCATGGTGATAAGAAATGCCCTTAGGGACTTTCCATGGGCTGGCTCAGGTGCTGGTTTTGATGTAGACCAGATTTGGTTTGTGAAAAAATGGTATCAAAGGAAGGTTCGATCTATTTGGGTCATATTATTTGGGGAAGAGTTAGGATAGTCTGAAGATAGGGTTGTTGGGACATGACATTCCAGTTATAGGTAGTGTTCCTGGACAACACACCTCATGAAGTGATTTATGTCTCCAAGGGAATTTGGGATGTATCTGAGTCCTTTGGTTTTTTTAGTTTGATGAAGATTATGGGAAATGATAAGAGAGTTGGGTTAATAGTTTCAGTGAGCTTGTAGGGCCTAGAAAGCCATGGGGAGTCGAGGATAGATCCATATAACACTCTCTTAGATGGTGAATTTATTGGTGTATGGCCTCTAACCACATGTCCAAGTCACCCACCAAAGATGGTTTCCCCATGCATTGTCTTGTGTCTTTTAGTATTCGAATCTTGAAAGTTTGCTTTTAAAGAAAAAATGACTTTGTTTTAAGAAGCGTAATGTTTTTGTGATGTATTTTTATAATAAATAGGGAATGGTATGATTTTTGAAATGGTGGAACTGAATTTTCAGAATTGTTTTTAAAGGGAAAATGTTGTGTTTACACCTCTTTTTAATGTTGGAACTATATTGACTTTTGTTTTGAATAAGCGGTTTTAATGGAGTTTTCTAAACCATTGAAAAGTATTTTAATGTGATGGAATGTTTTGGAGGTCATTTTTGGAGTTTGTAAATGGATTTTGATTTAGTAAGTAGAGATCATTTGAAAAAATTTATAAACTTTTGGAATATTATTTTGAAATGAGAAGAGTTGAGTTCCCAATTTAATAGAGATTAATGAGAGGGAGTTTTTCATGAAATTAGAAGTGTTTCAAAGCAGGATGAAATGTTTTGAAATTAATGTTTATGACTTGAAAGTTAATTCATATATGAATGATTTTGTTTTTCTAGAATGTTTTGTAAGATGTAAATTTGGATTTTGATCTCATGCTTAGAGGTCTTGAGAAAAAGGAAGTATTGGTTGAATATTTTGTTTTTAAAAATTAGAAAGAATTTTTGTTTTATACTTTTGTATTTCTATAAGAGACCATATGAATGGGGTTATATGGGATTATGTATGCTTAATGGCATGACTGGATGAGTTCTAGGATGGATATGAGGAGGGTTCCTGATGTGGCATAGAAAACATGCATGTGTGAGGCCCATAGGGTTCCATTGGTGGATACACTAACTATTCAACCATTTTGTTTCAAAGATATGATTTTAAAAGAAAACATGATATATTTATGACAAGTTTGGGATAGTGTGTATTATGTGTTTTTTAAATGTTGTTGTTGTGGGGTGTTTTTAGTCCAAGAACCACTCTTGTTTGAACAGTTTTTTGGGTTTGTGTTTCATTGGTAGTTTAGGATGAATGACTGGTTAGATGTCTCTACGGAGAAAAGTTCAGGAAGCCTTTTTGGTGGTTACCCTCATGTGTTTGGATCTATTTTGTGGTATGTCTTGACCATTGTACTATCTTTGGGGGTCCTTGGGTTCTCTAGTTGGGTAAGGTACACCCCCAATAAGGGTTAGTGCACAACTGAAGTGCAACCGAGATTGTTTCATTGCTGAAAGATCCTCCAATTGACAAATATAATGAATCTTCTTCTCAATATTTGGTGATTGATTTTACACCATTTCATTTTTTGGTTTTTTATATCCCCATGTAGCAGGAGAGTGCTCGTGGAAGGTTGAAAGAGAAATTAGTTTCTTAAGATACCTGATTCGTCGAAGAAGGAAGTAGTATGGGGTTTTTAATATGGATGGTGTATAAGAGGGCCTTTTAGTTCTTCATAGTCTCTTTGAAGCATGGGTTCGTGTTAAACCACCAGTGTGGGAAATCTGGTCACGAGAGGTTGTTATGGAAACTTTCTATAATTTTGTGATGTTTGGGGACATTGCATAAGGCACCTCTCAATGTATTGTTTCTATCAGTCTCAATGGTCATGTCTGATGATTCCTTGTGATGTCATGTTCTTGTTTGACTATAATGGTGAAGTTGAACAATCTTTTGTGATTTTTTGTTTTTTCATAAGTGTGTATTCATTTAAGAAATCTCAAAAACTTTATTGAGATGAAGGTGTTTTGATATATCATTTTCTCTTTATATTTATCATCCAAAGAAACAGGGGGTGATGTGTGTGCATATTCTAATCCCTTGTTTTAGAAAAATGTTAGGTCTAGGGTAAAGTGATTTTGGAATGTGTTATGTCTTCGTGAACCCATCTGGGATCATTGTATAGATTTCATGGAACTTAAATGAAAATTTCCATTCAGGGGGTTTCCAAAGCCTAACTATGAGGTCGAAGATGCTTCAATCATTTGAGCTCTAGCCATAGATCTCAGAGTGAAGTTGGTGCGTAGTCAGGGGAAATCCTAAGGTTTCTCAAAGAGTTTCTGAAGAAAGGTTTGAAAATTTTGCAAGACATATTGAGAACATGGTTTGTGCATGATTATTAGTGACTATATTCTAGGAAAACCAAACAGATAGAGTGATCAGCATGGTTAGTGCATGACTTCCCAAACTGCACGGGCTAACCGTGTGGCCATGCCAACCCTTTAAATTTCAGGGTCTTTTTATGTTGTACCCTGCTGGTTGTTAATATAGTTAGTCCTTATGGTGGGGATACCGAAGATAAATTTTTTGTATGTTCTTTTGGAAATGTCTAATATAAGTTTACCCCTTGTATCGGGGAGTCCGTTCGGGCCTCCCCTGTTGGTGTCCTGATCCTGTCTCAGGAAAATTCAAGTTGTCTCTTATGGTGAGGAGCCCATTTTTGTCCTCTCATACCAGTAACTTAGATTTGTCCTTGTTATTGGATTTATGGTAGGTATTCTCATCCAGAGCTATCTAGCTACCAACATCTTCCTTGGGTAGATGTTCGGATTGGAGAGCGCCTAACAGTTATGTTAAAGAAATGTAAGTGTAACCTTGTTTGCTATTTTTGTTTGTTTGGGTAAATTTATTGAGTCTTGTTCAGATAGTATTTGAGGAGTTACCTTTTTCATATGAGGTCTGAATGTTCTGGATCATTTTAGGAAAGTGGTATAATTTTTGGTTTGTGAGAGTATTCCTTCCTTAGTTGATCACTAGAGGAGTTTTGGACTTTGGGGGTGAAACATGGCAAGGGAGTCCATCTTGGTTTATCGGTTGGGTTTACATTTTTGCCTTTGGAATTGATATAGATTTCCAGGGGTGGAATGATTTATGATGGGGAGAATTGTCACACCTGGATTTTCAATTCCATACTTTGATTCAAATACTCGTTTGGTTCTTAGCTTTCTATTGGTTTCTTGGAATTCTGAGTTTGAAATTTTGGTGTCTTCTACGTTCTTGATCTTTGACTTTAGTATTAGGGGTATTGGATGGTACTTGGCCTCATATTCTTTCAAAGGGTTGGTATGAGTTTTTTTTTTGTTTTTGAGATGGATTAATAGAACTTCTAGTGGCACAACTTGTAGGGTAAGTTGTTGAGGTGGTTTATAGTCATGAGTTGGTTAGGTTTTGTGCTGAGCAGAGTACTTTGTTCTGGGAGTTTTTAAACCCTATACATGGTCTATATTTCCCCCTTGGTTTCCCCCTTTTACCCCATGAAATCGAAGGTAAAACATTACTTTTTGGGTTTCCAGAATAGGCCGCATGGTTTGGCCGAACGGTTTACTAAACCGTGCAGCCAAACGGTGCAATGGTGTCCAGGTCATTAAAAAAATTTGTAATTCCAATTTTCCCTTTTATAATAAACAAAAATTTGCCCATTTTTTACCATTTTGTTCCCTACCTTCATGGATAGCCTCCAATCTCTCTCTCCCTCCCCCGGAACTCAATTTTTAAGGGAAATTTGATGGGGGGAACTTCAAAATCATGAAATTAAGTCTTTATCTCCTTGATTTCTTCCCTTTACTTAGTGTTTATTTCACCATTTCATGAATTTACTTTTTTTTAGAAACTAGGGATTCATACCTCGGGTTTATCTATGGGTTTATTTGTCTGATATTTGGGTTTTAGGTTGGTTTCCACTTCCTTGTGGTGCAGCGACGCTGTAGTTGATGTTTCACACCAAGATTTGAGGGTTTCGACACTTTCAGTAGGTGATTCCTTGTGTAATCATTTTTTGATTAGTTATCAGGCTTGATTTAATTATTTTGAATGTTCCTCATATGTTTTACATTTTGAAAAGACCATTTTTTATGGAGTTTGTTAAGCAGTTAATTTTATATTTGCATTTTTGTTTCAAATTTAGTGTTTTCCATGTGTAACCCTTGTGGTAATATTTGGGTTTATTTTATAACATATGAAAGTGGTTTATTAAATTTTTTTGGGCTGGAAATTATGCTTTGGTAGGGTATTGGTGTGCTTTTGGGTTTAAAAGATGGTTTTTGAATATCTTTTTTGTTCAAAACCTTGTCATGCTTCTTGAAAGTGTTCTATGAAAATTCTAAATGGTTTAATGAGTTACACAATGTGAAAAGATTGTATATGTATTGTTTTGGTGGGTGTATGTTTTTAGAAAAGGCATTTGAAATAAAATGTGGTTATTTTTAATTTCAAACATTTTGACAATGTTTTATTATTTTTCAAGATCATTTATTAAATTTTTATATGGGTGCGAAACATGTTGTGGGCTGTTTCGTGTGGTTATGATGATAAAAAAAATTTGATGGAGAAAAGGGTATTATGTGACATGTGAATGGGATGTTATGTGATGTTTATAATCTGGGAAAGATTTTATAAAATTGTTAAAGGATTTGTTTAATTGTAAAAGAAATGAAAAACGTGTTGTGGGCTATTTTGGTGTGAGTATGATTTCAAAATGAATTTGAATGAAAAAGGGGATTATGTGACTTGTGGGATATAAATGTGGGATGTTTGGTGAATGTGTGATGTAGAAGTGGTATTTTCATGTGAAAATTATATTTCATGGCTTGTTGGACTTGTTTAAGAACAAGAGGAAAACCCAGGTATCTAGGTCGATGGATGTGTACTAGTATACTAGTGATCCCATAAGGTTCAGCCTCAATTTCACATAGCAAGTTTGACGCTAACTACACTAACTAAAATATGATCATGATGATGTTAGGGGACCACTAGGTTATGGGTATGATCCATACTAGTGGCTCGTGTGCATAAGAATGGATATTGTGATGGTTACTTTCACCGTGATTCAAGGTACCACAGACACACAATGAGCTAGTTCCTAGGGATTATTTCCTTTTTTTGTGCTCATTAGATGTTTTACTCTTATCATCGACATGAAATATGTTTGGATGAAAATTTCAGTAGATTTTTAGTTTAATTTAAATGTTTTGATTCTTTAAAATAGCCCTCTTGAAAACTATTTTTTTAAGTTACATCTTTTAGAAACTGTAACTAGTATTTCATGTTTAAGAAAACCTACAAGCTTTTAATATTTGAATGTTTATAACATGGAATCTATTACTGGTGGTATTATAATGGGATTTATCTCACACTATACTCACAAGTTTGGGTGTAAGTATACTTGGTTACTTTTGTCATTGGTTTGGGTACAAATTTTGTGCTAATGGTTCAGGTTTTTAGTGGTCCATCTTGATGTGGTGTCTTCGAGATAGCTTAAAGGCAGTGCCCTTTTCTATGTGGAGGTTTTGGGGCTGTCCATTTTGGTTTTATTCCTTTATAATGGTTTAATTTTTTTTAAATTATGTAATTCAGTTCTGAAATTTTGTAAAAGATAGTTTTGTTAGAAAAATCCACATTTGTTTTATTGGATTTATTTGTCGTTGTATGTTTATAAACTCAGGTAAATCATTCCCAATTATCATTTTATGATACCTAAGAACTTGTACCAGCCCGTAGAGATCAAGAACACCCTTTGTGACTTTCCATGGGCTGGGTTAGGTTCCGCTTTTGATGGAGACCAGATTCGGTTCGTGACATTTTGTGTCCCAACATTCCTTTACAAACAAAAGTTTCTTACAACCAATCCAACCTACTGTTAGAATAGTTCACACTATTACATGATGAGTTCAAATATTACCCACAACTCCCCCTATATACATTCTACCTTAACATTTTTAGCACATATTAATGGATTTATTTATGAAACATTTCTCCCCCTTGACAACACTATCAAAATACTAGATGAGAGGGAAAAGATACACATACCTTAACCTTGAAGGGAAAGAGGTTAGATGGCTATGGTCATACTCAATTTGTCTTTTTTTCATTAATGGTTTTATGAATATGCCTACAACTTGTTCTGATGTAAGAATATACTCTAGTTTGAAATTTTTTTATATAAAATTTAAAATTTAAAATGTTTAAAATGACCTAAATTGGATTATATTGATTAAAACTGATCTAATTAAACATTAAAACCAAAATAAAATAGAATTTATATATATAAATAAATTATATGAAAATGCATTTTTGAATTCAAATTCAGTGTTTTCAGTGTTCATAAAAAATGAAACTTCTCAATAAATTACCAAAAATTCACCCAATGTAAAATAATGAAATCACGCTTCCAAAAATGATGTTAAAATTTTAATATAATATTATAAAAGTGTCAAAAATAATATTTAAAATATGGTTTCTATTAAGAGGTGGAAAATTACATTTTAGAAAAATATATCTTTTTAATCATAAATTTGGATTTATTATTATATTATACCTATAAAATATATTGAATTAGTATAAAAAATATTGAATAAATATACAATACATAAATTTTATTTAAAACATTAATCATTAGTGTTTTTTTAATTTATTGAGATAATATTATTTTTGTACATAGAAAAAGTGTTTTCCTAGAAATGTAATTTCATTATTTTAAAATAGTTATAATGTTCACATATACTAATCGATAAACACATGATTAATTTTATATAAAATTTTAAATGATATTTTTATAATTGAATTATTTATATTCATAACATCTATTCCAATGGGTGGTTGGAAGCTATAAGAATATTAATAGTATCTTATAGTTCTATAAAACTTGACCATGCATGTAATAAAAGTTATCAAAGGGACTTAGAATTGTGTGTTATACAAGCCAAGAATAATGTTACATGTAAGAAAATCTAATCTAAGTGTTGTGTGTCGTGCATGTTTGACTTGGTTTTTCATATAAAACAAGACACACCTAGTGAATTAATATAACAAAAGCTATATTCTGTGTTGTGTGAAATGTTAAATATGTAAATATGATATCAGTTCTAAATAAAATATTTCAAAAAATATAGGGGTGTTACAATACCACAAAATAAAATAATAATATAACATGATACACTCAAGTCATGAGCATAAACCTATATAAGTAAAATCATAAAGTATTCAGAATGAAACCATTATGTATGATATAAGGTTATAAAGTCAATCACTAATTAATTAAATAGATAACACACATGATTTTAGTTTGATGCAACAAATATAGACCATCCTTCACGTAGAAACCTGTATAGAAAAAGTTATCACTATACCATAAAATAACATCCAACCCTTACAAAATTATAAAAAAAATTCAGTAACATAAAAACATAGACCATTCACTCAACCCAAATAACACAACCATTTTAGGTTTCAAATAGAGATCAAATCCACCATTAAAAAAATAAAAAATAATTTGAATATAAAATAATGACAAATTTCATAAATTTTTATAAAACATCTTGATTTAGAAAATAAATACATAAAATGAATCCTTTAAAACTGATCATTTATATTAAAAAACAATAAAATAATCCAAAATTATAATTTAGATAATAAATCTTCAATAAAATAATTTCAACACATTTTATCAAATTCCTTAAAACTGATAAATTATAGGGTGGATATAAAAACAAATTATTAAAAATAATATTTAATTAAAAAACATTTAGTTAAAAAATAATTCAAAAAACCATATTCAATGATATACAAAAAAATATAATAAAAATCACTATATTAAATAGAATTAACAACTCATTTCATGACTTTAATTTGATGGTAATAGTTCTGAGTCACTTCCCAAGATGAAGTATCTCTAAAATTTCCATGAATACCCAATCATAATATTTTTATGGGTATAAGAAAAAAAATTTATCACAAGGATTCACCAATTAATTCATTTTTTATACAACAAAAAAATTAAATGGGTAATAGATGAAATTATGTATGGTTCGTCATGAATTATCATAACCCATGTAAAATTGGAATGACCTTGTGTAACTCTCTATACAAGATTTAATTACATACAAGAAGTGGAATGGGAAACATTAAATAAATAGTAATTCTATATAACTTATAGAGTCAAAATTGAAAATAAGAATAATCTAATAGAAAATTATATTAGAATTACATGTACCACATGCCACTTTATCAACAACTATGATTAAAATTTTAATACCCCAATATGAATCCTTAAATGAGAGATCATATAATTTATGATTTTCAATGTATTTAAATATAGTTAATACATTTAATTATTAAAATAAAATTTCTATAATATTTGTGTATACAATAATCCTTTATTTATTTTCCATTTTTAGATCTGCTTTCATATACTCCATCTTCAAATTTTCTACCATAACTAAAAAATAAAATGGATAAGGATCAAAGATTAAAGAATATCAATACACTTATCTATTAAAATAATAGGTAATCTATCCCCCTATTTTCTCATTATGGAAAATATATTAATGATTATATAATATCTTACTATTTTCTTAAATATTACACGTTATACTTATTTATGAATCCTGTAGATTAATTTATTAAAATTAACTCCCTTTATCTTTACCATATATTAATTTGAGAATCACTATATTTCATTTCTCTATAATAGTATACATTAAAATAGAAATATTTTCTATTTATGTAATTGGACCACAATTGAACTCACTTATCTATAATTTAACCATGTCAACATATCCATACAATATGTTTAAGAATTGTTTTCCAAATTAATAAATTTTAATTCATTAATTTTTAATAAAATCCATAGTAGACGACCCCCAAAATTAAATGAAATAGAAAATTTCAAATATAAAAAAATCCACTACTATTTCTATTATGAAAATTATAATTAAATCTAACTAAAAAATAAATCAATTATTCTAATTATCATATTTTATCCTTGAATATTTCATGGAAATAAAACCATCCTTAAATTATAAAATATGCATTAAAAAAATCAATATATTTAATATAAAAAACTAAAGAAAAAATTTATTTTAATCATGTCAATCACCAAAACACAAAATTTATTCAATAAACTTATTCTTCAAATAATCCAATTAATCTCATTTAAATTAAAGTCACACTAATCCTTTAAAATAATCTTCTAATAAAATAAAATAATTATTTTTCAATGATATTCTTATTAAATTAGCACTTCATAACCATAAATCTAGGTTAATGTTTCTACATTATTTCTAATTATTTAATTCTTTAAAACATATAACTATATAACAATAAAACAAGTAATATAATAATAACGCTATATAATTAAATAATAAAAAATAACTATTCTTGATTTCATCAAATCTACAATTAATTGACTAAAATAATAGTAAATTATAAAATGTAATTTAAAAAATATAAGTTTCAAAAATATACATACTATAAATTTATTTTACCCTCCAATTGTTACATAGTATTCTCAAATAGATCTGGTTATTGATAAAACATGGGATATTCCATTTCTCATGTTTTCACGTAAATATTTCAATGTTTCCACCATAAATGAACTAAATGAAAAAAATTACAATTTTAAACATCCCTTTATTTCCATGTATTCAATGTATTATAATATTAGAAAAATGAATGAAAATATATTACCCCCATTGAACTCCAAGGGTAACTATATATGATTAACATATGACTTCAGTTAATTTTTTTACTTTCATAGACCATTTTTAAGTAACTTTAATTAGGTCTATTATTTTATGAAATCCACTCAATAAGATACCCTTCACATGAATCCACATAGAATAAGTTTAATTAGTAATTTTTTACATACGAATCCATGAATTGATCCATATATATTGAAGACTGGTAACTATTATCATAAAAAATTCCACTATTAAAAAATGGTCAGCCCATGATTTCTTAAAATCAAGAATGAATTCATGAGTTATATCCTAAAAAATTTAAATATTCCACCGTATATATGAATATGATTTATGATGGTAAGACATACTCAACCTGAATTATATATTAAAGTTATTGTAATAGGCATTCTAAAAACCTAATGTAATATTATGGTGTGTGACAATGCATAATTTCTCAAAAATTTTATTCTATTATTCATTGATTATAACCTTTAGAATATGTTAATTAATGGGAAAAAACACATTTTTTATAAACGGTAATATTTGAGGTTTTATTATGAAATCATCTTAAATTTCTGATTTTATTGTCTATTTATCATTTTTGTTTTAAGTTACATAGGTAAACATCAATTTTTATTTTTTTATCATAGAAGATATAATACGTTTAAATAAGAACGGGAGAAGAGTTTCCTGATGATATATGTGTAAATTTGATAAATTTGAGGCTATTGATGGTTAAACTAATTAATGGTAACATAAATATTAATAAACTATATTTTCATAAGATTAAACCAAATTTATTTATATCTATGTAAGGATCAAAAATATTCCATGAAATTAGAGAATGGGTCCTAGCTATATAAGATTAAACAATATATTGTTAATTCCATGCAATAATAAAAGGAACATACATAATAATGAATGTTGGATATATAATAATAAAGGGAATCTATGTTATATTGAATTTGTGTTACAAAAAGATACATAACATTATTCTCTTTACCAATGTTGGCATAACTAACTTCAAAAGTAATTATTTCATATCCATATTCACATGCTGTTTTAAAATTTCACAAAAAATAATGGTAAAAATTGGTATATTGTTAAATGTGAAGATTCAAATTTCCAGTATTAAAAAGTTTAATAAGTAAAATTAAATATTTTTATCATTTATTCTAACAAAATAAGGATGAATTATAGGTGACTATTGATTTAGAGGATTCTCTTAGAGAGAAGAAGAAAATTCTAGTGTGAATAGAATTGATGAGATATTGGAGTGGAAGACATTTGTTATCTTATATGGTGATGTATATCTATGTTGAATGATTATATGATCCACCATAACTTAACGGAGTGATTATAAAATTCATGGTGGAGAAATAATCCTATAAATATAATATAGTTCTCGAATTCTTTTTGATGATAACTCTGTAGAATTATCTGCATATTTTTACACTATAATTTTTCTTTGTTTTGATATATGAAATATTATTATTTCTTAATGAACATTAAAATCCATGATAGTAATGTTCTCATCCTATTACTGATAGACCATTTGGGTATAACATATGTTTTCATTTGAGTTTTTAACAATATATATCTAATATTTTCATTCTTTCTCTGATATTAGTAGAATACAGTAATAGTGAGGGGTCAATGTATGTAAATAACTAGAATATTAAGGGTTAGAAAAATATCATAATATTATTTAAAATTACTCTTATTAGTCTAATTTTGTGTTAGGTGGAAATAGGTGGAATTTACAGAGGGTGGGAAGAGGTGAAGAGTATAGACCTTTCTTATAGAGTAGCATCGAGTACCCGGTAGAACTCTAGTGGATTCATGGCCACTTCTAGGACTATTTAGTACCCTATGGATATATAACATGTAAATATAAATCATATAGGATGTTTTTAAGGGGGAGAATAACTTTTATCCCCAAACCACATAATTGAAAATATAAAAATTTCATATAGAGAATTTATTATTTAATTTAAGCATATAAACCTCCTCTGGAGATCCTCCAACGCCCCCCCATCTACATTCTTTGATCTAGTTTTGAATATATTTGATCATTAATCACCATGTGGCCATGGAATTACTTTTTTTTGTTAATATAATGTTGGGATTATATATTTCATGAATCATCTATTATTTTATAATAGTTATATTTATTACGCAACTTGTTCTTATTATGTGGTTCATATCCAATAACCTCTTCCAATAATTATAATTTCAGGTGGTAGAAAATATTTATAGTCTAGGATCACAAGGTGATGCTACTGAAATACATATAATATTTTTTTATTTGGTTAGTTATATAAATCCATATTAATTATTTCATAGGATTCTTTAATCATTTGGTAGTGGAACCATTTCCATGTATAGTCATAGGGCTTTAAATTTTCACAGACAATGGTAGGTTCCATCAACACTTTCAATCAAATTATCATAATTTTTCAATTACAATATCACACATTTGATCTAGTGATGGCTAGATAATTTTAATCTATAAAAAATTATAATTTTTTTTTTCTATATATAAGTTGAAATTGTTTATCCAATTTTGTATCTATAACCACTATGAATTGATTGCGATTCTTTGTCAATGTTTATACATACTCTTAATAAGTATTCCATGATACATGTTGAATTAATTTTTTTATATTGATATGAAACTTTTATAAGGGATACCACATTGTTATTACTTTCTATGAAATTATAAAAGTTTCAAAATTATATTATGACATCATACGTAGTGGACATAAATGTAGAGAACTATTAATCAATTGTTTTCCATCCAGGATCAATGTATCATTGAGAGGGGGATGGGGTAAATTAATGATATCTTTTTCTTTTAGGTTTCGTTTTTTTATCCAACCTTTACCTTATATTAAATATTTACCACTTTACTAAAAACTAAACAAACACACATCCACATAAACACAAGTATTTACATTTTTCACTACTCAACAAGAGTATTTGTATTCCAGGTATGGTATGGAAACAATCCCATACCAAAAAATACACTAAAATTGTTTTGGATAAAAACAAGTAGGATATACCCTGAAACTTTTGTAACAATATAATCAATACAACAATGTAGGTGATTTTTCTAGGATAGATGATTTAATAAATGTTTGTACAACATGTTAATAAACATTCAAAAATTTCATTCAAAAATATTATAATTATGCTCTATCAATTTAGAATTTTTAGAACCTTAAATACAAATTTTCACTTTCCTACCAACAGTAGGTAATAACGTCTCCAGATTACATAATGATACTTAGTCCAATATCCTTGTTTGATTCCATATTCTTATTGCTCAATTTGGTAATATATGTCTATTATAATACTACTACAATAATTCTGAACAACTTATGCCTTAGTACAAAAATTTTAGTTATATTTCCCACTATGATGAAGTAGTACGACCATATAAACACTAAATATGATCTTAATTCTTCTTCTTATTCTACCAGGAAAACTTCCTCAAGAATGAAATATCTGGAAACCAAATTTATCTATGATTTTAAGAATTTTCTCTCTTTTTATGCACATGAATGGTGTTCCGATTCATCAAAAAGTACAATTTACTCTCTTCCTTAAATAGATGCAACAAAAGTTGTTTAGGAAGGAATCTAAAAAGTTTTATTTCTTTAAAATTTTTTCCAACAAATGAATTTCATCTTCATTTCATCTCAATCATTGAATTTTTTAGTTATTATATAATGTTATCTATTCTTCTTGAAACTTTAGGAAGCTACAACCTTCTTCAGACTCTGCAACCATTCTTTAGTCTGATTCAAATTTTAATTCTGATTTTTTTATAAAGAATAAAAATGTATGATAACATATTATTTATTACATTTTTCCATTCCAATTGATTAAATGAAGAAAATTAATTTTTATTTTGAGGAACCATACAAAATGAAAGTTATAAAATTTTGAAACTATTTGGCCATAAACATTGTTTTTTCTCCATTAGAATTTAGTTGCCTCTATTTTTCCATAAATATAGACAAATATTCTAACAATATTAGTATATATTTTAAGCACTTAAAAAATAACTTCAAAACTCATTTTCTTCTTTTCTTTATACTAAAGACCCTATGTTTGATGATGTTATCTGTATTAGCCTACTTCTGATTGATCATTTTCTGAATCACTTTGATGTATCAGTGACAGTGATAGTCAAATGATTTAGCACCACTTAACAAATGATGAATCTTTAACCAATTTTAAATATATTATAATTATTCCTTCAGTCTTGACCCAACCGACAAAAAGTTTAACCTTATGAAAATTGTTATCATCATTTTTAATCATTGTCTGATTGATCATTCTCTGAATTTTTTACATGCATTAGTGCTAAAAAACACCACTTATTTCCATTTTCATTAGTCTCAACTACTCCCAATAAAAAAATTATTCCTTAAATAGATCTATCAAACACTAAATTTTATGGAACAATATCAACATCAACTCCATTTCACTTTTTGGTTACGGTACCCACAAACTTAAAACATTCACCTTTTTCTTTCTCTGAATATTTTTATCTTATGTATTATTAATCTAACTAAAAAATTTCATCTTTCTATTCTAACATATCAAACAAAATATTCCATCCATAAAAAGGTTTGGTCTTGTGATTTGAAATTGATGAACTGAGATAGGAAGACTTTGAATTCGAAGACTTTTTTCTTTCACTAATTCTTACATGTAATCATGACTTCCTCATTAATATGATAAAATTTAAAATTATAATAGAATCATACTAACTACATTTGAAATGTATTATAACTTCCCATACATTCATCAATTATTTATTTCTAATTAAAACCCAAACCAATTGGTATTACATGTTACCCCTTCCCTTTATATGGCCAGCATCACTAGTTTTCCAAAAAAATGAATGATTTATGAGAACTCAAAGATCACAAAAGAATCATAAAATTTAGTATATAGACTTTAAAAATCTGATATAATTTATTAATACAATAAAAAAAATTCATTCTGGACCCATGGTGGGTCTGATGAATCTTTTCTCATAGAAATATTTGTAAAAAATAGATGGACTTCCTTATATATTTTTTCTCTAATATTCTGATTATAATAAAACCATTATTCCTTTAAAAATGATCATCAAAACATACAAAGTGAATTGATTTATTTTCATTATAATAAAAAATAATAATTTTAGAATAAAATTATTATAGCTTACAAAAAACAACTTCAAACCAACATGGTCTGAAAAATACCCCTCTTTGGAATACGTTGTTAACCAAGGTCTATAAATCACTGGACATTGCAAAAAAATGCATTACTTGTTATAAATTCTAAGATGATATGAGATAACTAATTTAAGTAAATTATAATTGTTGATAGAAAACCCATTATTTCATAAATTATTGATGAATGAATATTTTTTCAGTGTCACAACATTCCTTTACAAACAAAAGTTTCATATAACCACTCTAAAAAAATATTAGAGTTGTTCACACTATTACATGATGAGTTCAAATATTACCCACAACTCCCCCTATATACATTCTTCCTTAAATATTTTATCACATATTAATGGATTGATTTTTGAAATAGTTCTCCCTATTGAAAACACTATCCAAATAAAAGATTATTGAGGGAAAATATACATTTACCTCAACCTTGAAGAGAAAAAGGTTGGATACCTATGTTCAAACTCAATTTGAATTTTTTCAGTAAAGTTTTTATGAATATTCCTGTAACTTTTTCCAATTTATTAACATACTATATATTCAACTAATTCTTATCTACATGATCTTTGATGAAGTGGTATTTGATATCAATATGTTTTTACTGAGAATATTTTATTGGGTTTCATGTAAGGTTTATGCGACTTTGAATATCATAACCTAAGAGAAAGGGTGACATTACTTCAGCATGTATGTTTTCCAGCTGAGTCTTAATCCACATATGTTTAGTAGTATCTTGAGTGGAAGAATCATACTCTAGTTTAGTCATGCTAATAGTTACTAATTTTTTTTCCTAGTAAGCCAACTATCACAAAATCTTCCCATAAAGAAAAATAGACCATATGTAGATCTTCTATCATCAAAATTTAATTACCAATAAACATATGATTAAATAATCAAGGTAATAAATTATACTCTATCAAAATTGAATCTAAAATATGTTGTGACTTTGATATAAATGATATTTTTTTCCATACAATATATGTGATTATGTTGGAAGACTCTAAAATCATTCACATAATTTAAGAGAAAAGACAATAACTAGTCTTGAGGAAGTCAAATAAAAAACTTCTAATCTGATTTTGAAATTATTTAGATTTAAATTCAATAAATTATATATAATTATTCAACTTGTTTACCACTGATAATTTTTTGTAAACAAGTTTTTAAATTTTCCATTCCAAACATCCTGAGAAGTTCCTTTGCATACTTTTATTGTCAAATAAATATGTGTTTCTTCTTTTGTGATATTTGTAACCCAAGAAAGTAATTCTTTAAACCACGATGGATATCTAAAATAACTTTTCCATATCTTAAGAAAAAATTTCTCTAGTTCATTAATCATTCACAGAAAATATAATATCATCAATATAAACAATTATAGTAAGGGAAAGTTCCTAACTTTAATTTATGTATAGATTACTATCAAAAAATAATTTATTACAAATCATATTTCTTATGTGGGTATCCAATTTGGAATTCCATGACTTTAGAGCTGGTTGTATCCTATAAAAGGATTTATTTTATTTACAGATATAAATTTCGTCCTTCAAACAAATAATCCATATGATTTTCCAATATAAATATCCTCTTCAATATCACTAATCAAAAATGAAAATTTCCCATCCATCTAGAAAATTTTGTAACTTCATTATGTAGAAATAGAATGAAATATTTTGATTGTTTCTAACCTTTCAGCAGGAGCAAAGGTCTTAGAAAAATAAATGCCTTCAATATGTGTGTAACCATTGTACACTAACATTGATTTTTCTCTTTTAAATTCACTATATTCGTTCATCATTTTCTGAAACACCCAATTTTAACCAATGATTTTTTTAATTTGGATTAGGTATTAGTTACCAATGATCATTCTTTACAGTTTGATCTAACTATTCTTTCATAGCCTAAACCCATTCTAGATTCTCAAAATCATCATTCACATATTTCAGATAAACTGTTGAATGTAAAGAAGTATGTGTAATAGATATTAATGTTCTTCTTGTTTGAACCTTTTTATGTTGATCAATAATTAGGTTTTGACCTTACACTTGATCCTCAGTATTTAATAAGATTTTAGAGATTATTTACCATCACTAAAAACAACTGAGTCTAATTCTTCTTCTTGACTAGGATTACAATTTTCTTATCCTTATCATAACTATTTGAAAAAAAATATTTCATAACATTATGTCTCTTTATCTGAATGGGTTTGTTTAATATCATACCAATATTTTTAAATAACTCTCACATCAACAGAGTCAACTAATCATACTATATGTTTTTTGAAAGAAAAATATTTTCTTCTTTCATGACAATATATATGGAAAATTTCTATCATAATGTCTCTACAAAAACTTTACATGGATTTCTACTTTCTTCATTACGAGTCATGGAATTCCAAAAACTCTTATATGTTTCTAACTAGTTGTTCAATCATAAAACATTTCCTATAGATTCATATCTTGACTTGTCTTATAGAAACCTCATTTTTTAATAAAAACAACAAGGAACATGGATTGCCTTGAGATGTAATGAGGGATACCATGTTCAGGTAACATAGTTCATCCCATTTAAGCCAAACATATTTTTTAATTCATTAACACCATTTTGTTGAGGAGTATATGTAATAATGAACTCATACTGAATTCCCTGATTCTAAAGACAACTTTCAAAAGATTTATTTTTATATTCACAACAATTGTCTATTATAAACTTCTTCATTGAATACTCACATTCCTTCATAGAATTTATCCAAATAATTTTAGACATTTTAAAATCATATGAGTTATGATTCAAATTCATAACACATGTAATGTGAGTAAAGTCATAAATGGATGAAATAAAGTACTTATATATGTGAGTTGATTTCTTTCTCATTGTCCCTCAAATATCTAAATGAATAATTTCTAGGTTCCTTTTAAAAAATGTAATCTTACTTATTGACATAGTTTGTTATCATTCCTTTCTACAAAATTAAGAAAAATGAATCTATTCTTATTAACATAATAGGGATTCAATAGACACTGTCTCTCTTTAATGACTTTTTCATATTTATGTAACATATTTCTTGCAGCCTTTTATTCTATAACATATTATCTTCTATCATACTTAAATAAAAAGTGTTTTGAACCTCACTAACATAGAACAAGTTTTATTTTTTATGATGATCTCTTGTAGCTATTTTTTCATATTTACATAATTTCACTATAAACCAATATTTTCTAAAAATAACATTATTTCCTTCATCATAAAGTTGTGAAACACTTAAAATTTTTTTGTTCATCCCATAAATAGAAAAATATTTCTTGGACATTAATTTTTATTCTCTAATAATTTTAGATCCTTAAAATTTGGTTTTCATGGATTCATCATTTCCAATTGTTAATGATCCATGTTTGAATAATTTCACATTCTTTTTATGGATGAAATTATAATGTATAGATTTTTTTATAACTACTACCTCCTAACTCTTCATTGTTAAATGATATAATAGAAGTATTCTCACTAACATTCTTAGTATACTTTTTAGACACAAAATTAATGTATTATTATTCATAATATTTAGATAAAAATTTCACTTTTTGGACTTGGATAATTTTTTATCATTCACTTTATAATAAGATCTTCCCTTATATCCCTATTTATTATATGACATTATTTTCCTTCTGTTATATTCATCACTATTTTATACATTGTTTATTGAAGGGAAATTTTCAGAATTTTTTTTAAAATATCTATATTCAATGAATATTCAGGGTAGTTTCCATTTATAATTTTGTATACTTGTTTACCCATTTTTAGAAAAAAAGATAAAAATTCATCAACATTTTTACAAAACTCATTTTTATAATCATAATTCCCAACTTCTTCTTCAACAATCATCGAAGGATATTCAATCATCATAGTCTTTAAATACATTTATTTATCAAAGTTTTCTTTCCTTTAATAAATTTATCCATTTTCATTTCATAAGTGATGAAAGTACTATAAAAATTATCCTGAGATAGTGTTTATTTATCTTTATCTTCCAATGATGAAACATTGGCACAAACATTGTAGGAAGATTTATAATGATCTTTTAAACAATATTAGAATATTCCAACATTTCACCAACACATATAATAGTGATAAAAATCTCATTCACCATGGTAATGAAGTCACAAATTGATTTATACTCACCCATATTGTGATATTCATACTTCAATCACCATATTTGTATGTCTTCCATATTTAATTTTTTATTACCTTCATAAATGGTCTTTAGCATATCCCGGATACCATTGGTAGTGGATGAAACCTTTACTCGAAGAAAATCAGTTCCATAAAGTGATGAGAGTAATGAGTTATTATATTTCACTTCATTATTAAGATTATTCTTAGAAATAGTTGTGAGAGGAACTTTTTTTGAGTAGGAGAGAATCCATTTGTAGCAACTTCAAGAACATCATACCCAATAGAAATAAAAATATAAACCATTCTATCATTCTAGACATTATAGTTCTTCCCATAGAAAACATGATACCCTTACTATTCATTCAATTCAGATTTTCCATCACAAATTATCTTTCAAAAAGTTTAGTATAGAGTATACAAATGGAAACATGGTTCTAATACCACTTAATATTGCCTAGACAAGATCATTGTATCACTATGGGGGGGTGAATAAGTGATATTATATTAGTTTAGATTTCATTTATTTTGAAACAAAATTCAATTCCTAAAACATATTTATCACTTTTTTGAAACTAAACAATCACACATCCACAAGAACAAAAGTATTTATAAGGTTCACTACTCAGCAAGAGTAGTTATTCCCTTGGTATGGTATGAAAATATTCTAATGTCGCAAAATAAACTAGAAAAAACCCTATTGGGTGGATACAAAAAAGTAGGATATTTTCTTACACTTGTGCATCACTACATTCATTACAACATTTTAGGTTATTATTCTAAATAACATGATGTAATACTTGTTTCTATATCAAGTTAATAAACTTTAACCAATTGCTTCCAAACATGTTACTAGGTAGCCTTATCAATTTTAGTTTTGATTAAATTCAAAAAAATATATTCACATTCATACCTAGAAGTAGGTAAGAAATTATCTAGACATCATAATGACACTTAGTCCGATATCACAGTCTAATTGCTTTTTACAGAAATATAAGTCTCTCAAAATAATTTTGAAACAATCCCGAACAACTTCTACGTCAGTCCATAAATCTCAATCTGATTTCCTTATTTTATTACCTAGTCTAATTTGATAACTACTAAATATGATATTTTTTCTTCTTCTTCTTCTATCCAGAAATATTCCCCAAGAATAATCTATCCAAAATCCTCTTCTCTTTATAATGTAAAAAATTCTCTCTATTAATTCACACATGTTTAGTTTTCTAATCCATCATAAAGTACATCGTACACTCTTAAATTTATTGGTTTTCCAAAAGTGGTTTAGGAAAGAATATAAAAAGTTTTCCAACTTAACCGAATATATTGAAACCTGAGTTTTCCATTCATTTTAGATCTATCTTTAAATTATTCATCATTTATATACTCTAGTAGATTGTTCTCAAAACTTTTCAAAGATTCACACTACATCATAATTTCTAACCAATATTAATTCCAATTCCATTTTTCATTATAATTTCTTCCTTATGATGAAGACATACATACAACATCATATTATTCAATATGTTTTTAGTTATAATTGACCATATAAAAAATAAATTACTTTTCATTAAGATTATCTACATCAACTGAATGGAAAAAAATATAAAAACATTTAATACATAAAAATTATTGCTAATATATTAGTCTTTTGTTGGATTTATTTTCCCAAAATAATATTCTCCACTTCTAAATATATCATCACTTATCTGTAGTACTTTAACATAAACTTCAAAAATACATTTTGTTTCTTTTCATCAGATCAATGGTCCTATGTTCAATGATGTTATCATTATCATCCTACATTTGATAGATTTTTCCTTGATATCCTGTGATGTATAAGTGTTAGTGATTGTCTTATGAGTCAACACCACTTCTTCTATGACGACTGTTGGTCCAATTATAATCATATAAGAGTTATTATTTCATTCATGGACCAATTGAAAAACAATTCAACCTAATAAAAATGGCTGACATCATTGATAATCATCATCTAGTATATTCGTCTCTAACATTCTTACATGTATTGGTCCCATGAAACTCCACTTATATTATTTTTCCTTATCGATGACAATTGGAAATAAAAAATGTCTTCCTTCGATCGATCAGTGGAACACAATGTCTGATGGAATAGTATTGGAAAAAACTTATTTTCCTTTTCTCTGATTACATTATAAAAAAGGTTAAATATTAAACAATTTTATTATCTAAATATTTATATATTTTAGATTGTGGGTCTAACAAAAATATATCATCTTCATCTTCACACATTTCAAAAAAACTTCTCAGCCTTCTAACAAAACTATATATCTTGATCTCACACCGATGAAATAAGACCCAAAGAATTTTATTTCAAATAATTTATTCTTTAACAAACACTATATTGTAATCATGAATTCCACATGAGTTTTAAAACATTTAGGATTTCCATAAAATCATCTTACATACATTGGAATTTATTATAACTTGACATTATTTCTTAAATTCCTTATTTCTAATCAATCCTAAAAATTATTAGCATCACATGTTATCCATATTCTTTATAATGCTGGAATCACATGTTTTTTAGACAAATTGTGAGTTATGGGGACTCTATGGTCATAAAAAAATCATCATATCTAAAAGGTATACTTATATACTGTGATAAAATTTCTCAATATGACAGAAACTTTTATTCTAGACCCAAGGTTTGTCTGATGTAGGTTTTGACCTAGAAAACTTTATCACAAACCAATGGACATTGTTAATAATTTTTCACTTGATATTATGATTATAATATAATATTTCATCATTTTTTCATATCATTAAAACTCACAAAGTGAATTGCTTTATTTTCTTGAAAAAAAGGAAATACATTCAGAAAAAAGTTTTCCAACTTCCAAAAAAATTAAACCCAACTCAGTCTCAACATAAATCATGTTAGTGAAAACCATGAATAGATATAATAAGTTCCTTATATTTTGTTTCCAAACATGTATTTTTTATATAAAAAATGATTAATTCCCATGGTTCTTCATAGATTTTCATTCAATTTGGAAACAATAGATTATTTTTTTATCTTATGATATGGATTAAATTATCATTTTTAGTTACTTAAACTCATGATAATTCATAATCATTTAATTGTATGGTATTTTATTTTAGATTTAGGTGTTTGAGGCATTATTTTTTATGTTACACTTTGATAAACCTAGTCTAATCGCAAATAGACACACACACACATATGATAAGTTACTCCATGTGATGTTAAAGGCCTCATATAATAGGGGAATACAAATATATTTAATTTGGGATATATATATATATATATATATATATATATATGTTAACCACACACACACAGATACATTCCTTCATATGAGATGATTATTTGACTCCTAGGTGAGGATGATTGAAATAAGTATATATAGTGTTTACCAAAGAGGAGATATTTATTTCCAAGGGTGGATGATGAAAAAGTTATTTATAAGTACACCACATCCAATATATGATTTTTTCTAAAAAAATCCTGGATGTATAGATCCTATATTGTAAAGATATACACAATTTGGATTATGGACATGGATTGAAGATGGTTTGGCTGATGCCACTGGAAATTATTAGTGAAATATTGATGAATTGAATGATAACATGATTGTTAGAAAAGAATTTCAAATTTTATATAAATATTTATATTTATGTTGACCTCTTATTTATTACTTAAAACCTACATACTTTGTACCACTATATTATACACTTATATTTATGACAAACAAGAGGAGTTCATGTGGTATGTAACACACAATACATTGATTCAAACCCTACACAAGTTTCATCATAATTCTTAGAAACCATGGTTTAAATAAACCATACTATAGAAAAGTTCATTTTTTCCGAGTACGAGGGAACTAGAACATGGGATATCATTGTATGTGATTCCTGGAGTTAGGATTTACACTTTTTTAGTTTTTATGGATGATGGGGAAACAAATGAATTTGTTGTCCATTGGTTTTCAAAAAAGAGATATCACATAAAGGAATATAATTTTTGGATCATAAATGAATTTTTTGTTTTCACATTATCTATGAATTGGTTTCATTCTATTTATACTTATTTATGAGTTGTATATATTCTTTTGACTACCCTTTCATAAAGTGACATTGCATTTAGATTTGGTATTTGGGACTTACTAGATAGCTCTAATGTGTAGGTTCTAAAAAATTGAATACGTTAAAATGTTTTATTGTTCTATATACCCAAAATTCATAACATATTTTTGTGTGATTATCCTAGTATCCATAAATAACTCTAAAGAGGTTAAATTATCTCCCACTTATATGATGTATATATACCTCGGTGTTTATAAAATACTATAGTGATGAGAAGCCTTACACGAGGTCTTGTGGTGAACCTATTTTGGTCTGTTTGGGTATCATATTTAGGTCATTACATTTATAATATCCATTTTTTATATATTAATATAATTTTATTCCACTTTTATTACACTTCAATTATGTCCCTTATTAATTTAGTGTTTATCTAAGGGATTTGGCTATGTTATTTGTGAGTGTATTGTGATAAAGTCCATATGAAGTGTGTGAAAAATTCAAACATAGTTGAGCGATTCACATCATAGATGATTGATGTGATTTTTATGAGTCATCTAATGAGGAAGTCATAGAGTCACTCACTTGAGCGATGATTGGTTTATATCATTTAACATATGATGAAATATGAATATTTCACCTTGATTTATAATTTTTTATTTCTTACATAAAAAACAATAATTGTTGAGTGTAAGAATGATATTGATTCCACCTAGTGATGAAGGATGGGATTAAAGTTACCATTTTAAACGATATAGGTCTAAATTAAAGATCATGGCTAGAGAAAACCCCACAATTCATCTAAATTTAATTACATTTTTACTTTTTATTATTATTTCCACTTTAATGTCACACAAGAGACCCCCAAAATTCTAGTTAATTTATTTACTTAAAAAGAATAAAATCCGAAAACAATAAGAGATGTATGGGGTTAAGTAGTGATATCCAAGGAATATTTTATAGAAAACATGTGGTTAGTTAACATTGAACCGTCCATAATGAATATTAATTACTATTTTATGTTTGTACCCTTTAACAAGGTACTAATTATCAAATTTTAAATGATTTGTTTTGTAATATGATTTTATTACACACTTCACTTTGTCGTTATAATAATAATTTATGTATGATTATTTAATTGAGTTATTTTTTTGAAGTATCACTAATTAAATCTGAATGGGTCATCAAAACCCATCCCATCTTCTTATATTTGATGATCTTTTTTTATTAGTGAGGAATATATTTAAAAATGAAATCTATGGTGTATATTCCCTTACATGGATGAATGCACAAAATATTCATATTAGGTGACATTAAGAAGACCCATACCCACAGTACTAAGATTCTGTGTGTAGTTGAAGATAAGAAAGATAGGATAGAGTCATTAATTGGAATCATAGACAACAATAGTAGAAGAAACAATATATCATTTTGACCCTATCATTAAAATATGATGATATCAAACCAACCAACCATGATATGTATAAATATTTTAATAATAATGTCAATATATATAAAAAACTGTATTAAAAGTTAATATGGATTTTTACATCTTCTAAGACTAGTATAAAAATAGTATAAATGGGAGAAAATTAATTTTCCACTAGTTTTTGAAGAATAAATCAATGGATTTATATAAAAACAAGAAAATACTATATTACCCCACATTTTAGATATTACAAAAGAGTTAAAAGAAAAAAATATTTTGATAACTATGGAATTTAAGGAATGAAATTCTTCTTATAATGAATACTGAGTAGATTAATCCTATTATTTTAAAACATAGATTCCCCTAAATTTAAAAAGAATACAAATCCAGCATTTTTCATGTCATAGATGATGAATAAAGGAATCATAAAAACATGATTTTTATTAAATAAATTATGATTTTCTCACCAGCTGTTTTATAAAATAGATTCCTAATGACCATGGAAGATGAAGATAAACCCCATGTATAAGAAATGATGGAGATAATTATTTCATTAATTTTATTATATAAATATTATTGAATTAAAATTAAAAATTGATATGTCATTGACTTATAATATAGATTAAGTAATGATATTGTAGGCTATGGATGTTTTAGATGATTATTTTAGAAGAGAAGTGGATAAAATTGAAAAAATTATATAAAAGAATAATTTTTATGACATTGAGATATATGAGTAAGGTAGTGAAAATTAAAATTACTAAGAAAAATAAATTTCTTTAGAAAATGTTTACCAACTAATTCTTGGTTTTGATCAGGAACACTCTTTTGGGAATATATTAATTCAAGGTGTAATGGAAGTGTCCCTATACATCATACTTCCACTATTAACTTTCTACCTAATTTTCATCAGATAGAGAATAGGAACACTTTCTATTTCATAGAAAATACTAAAAAATGTAATATTTTAATATCATTATATCATACCATATGTAGTGTTTTAATGATAAATAATGAATACCCATTATGGTTAGGGATGAATAATATCACTTTCTGATTATATTTAGTCAAAAAACAACACTCATTGGGGAATCTAAAAACCACAAACCACATATATTATTATCTTATTTATGGTTCTAAAATTTCATTCTTATTTTGAAAGTGGTATAACTACAAATATGATTAAAAAATTAATACTGATTTGAGCATGAATTTTAATCAATTTGAATCTCATATTTTTGATCTCCATTCAATGTAAATACACACAACGATAAAGTCTCTATAAATTATCATCATTTTCATAAATGTTACGTATTTAAAGAGGAAATTTTGATTAGGTTTTAATACCTAGAAATTGTTACAGTTTCTCTTTTAAAATCTCATAGACATTAGAAGGTGTTAAAATGATTATGTAAATTTTTACCTAAAATATCCTTTATGAACCCAATTCCCCCCCCCATGAAAATTGATCATTTTTAAGACTTAGAGTCCATTAATTTTCTTAGTAGGAACTAATTTAAAAAATTATATGCCATCCCAACATGATATTCTGTGAATTGTATATAAATAGTGATATCTAAGTGTGGTGGAGTGGGGAGATCTTTTTTATGTCAACGTTCAATGCAATTTATTTCTAGGGGATTGAGTTATTGTTAAAATAAATGAGTATGGATATTATATTCCAAATAGTTGACGAAGTGAATTATTTATCTCAAATGTCTCTAAAAATTCATTGAAAATGGCGATGAAAATTGTGAAAAAGTACTTAATTACGAACCCTTTTACTATGCCATGTCTAGTATGTTAATTACTGAAAATAAAATGAGGTATGATGTTGGTAATTTGATGGTACTTAGTGGAGAATTTACCATAATAATAATATGTCATATCATTATTTTATATTTACGATTAAAATATCATATTTCAAGAAATTATATTTAAACATGGAATTACCAAAAATAATGTCTAGAATAACCCATACAATCAATTTTGATCAAAATTTTTCTTTTACTATGTAAGTACAATAAATAAAGGTGTTCGATGATAATGGAAATCCAAAATGATTCCATGAAATAGAAAATATATAAAATATAATTTTACCTAAGTGTGGGAGGGTTAAATTTAATATAAGGTAGGTCTTAAATATTATTTAGAGGAATAGATAATTGGAATTAGTTTTTATGGTACTAGAAAGATGCTAAAATGAATTGTTTATGAGGAATGATTGATTATCCATTGATATGATAACACAAAACCACTCCTGATTTTGAGATTTTTATTTGGATATATTGTAAATTTTACTTATGAAAGAAAAATATAAGTGTAGGGAAGTAAAAAATAAATAATTTTAAACATTTTTATAACGTTAGTTATTGAATATAACCCTCCAAAATTGATAAAAAATCGATAAATACTGAATTTTAGTGTTTTGTTAGTTTTTTGAGATTTATTATAAAGCTGACCATTTTTTGATATTATTTATTACATGTGATTTTTTGTTTTAATTTCCTTGGGCTAATATTATTGAATTAGTTTTCATTATGTGTGAGAGAGTAAAAGATGGAATTTTTTTGGAAGAAATATATCATGTGGTTGTATATGTGTAAAATGGAGAAACATATGGTTTCCAATTATTAAAGTAATTTTTAGTAGTTATATAAAAATAAAAAATAATTCTCTATGAGTATCCTATATTTTGAGAAAGATACATAGTAATCCTACACACTTCTATGAAATTAGGTAATGGTACTGACCATGTCGGATTAAATAAGACATTAGTAAGGTAATGTAAGAATAAATGGAGCATATGTAAGACTAAAAATTGGATATATATGTATAAATAAAACCGTCATCAGATTAAATCACTAATTAGATTGGATATATATGATTGTTTTTCCTTTACCAAAGGAAGCCTAACATTACATATAAGAAATATTTTATTGTTTACATTCATGTATTTTTTGTAACATCCCGATAATTGTCAACTAATTTTTTTTGATAAAGATTTATTAATGGGATCATTTCAAAATTAAAACCAAATAAGACATATTTTAATATAAATATTATTTGACAAAATTAAAATATTTTATAATGAATTATAATTTTTGGAATAAGTTAATTAAAAACATTATAAGTTATAAAAAATAATACTTTAACCCAATTTGTATTATTTTCCAAGAAATAATTTGAAAATATTTGTGTTAAACATATTCTCACATTTAATATGATATCATTTCTAAATTTATACTTAACTATAATTGTTTTGTTTAACATAAAACAAATGAGTGTTGATAAATACATATAGAGTTATTTAATATTTTTAGGATGAAAATAAGAATTTAATAATAGTAAAATATTGTTTATTGAAGAGTATAAGTAATACTATTAATAAAATGTTAATTTAATAATAATAAAATTTCAGTTATAGTATAGCATATAAGACATTATAATAAATTAAATTTCTTAGTAAATATATTTATAATAATATAGAAATAAATTTAATTTGGAAATTACATTACGTAAATGAATATTTATAATATTAATTATAAACTCTATTAAATTATAGTAATAAATCAATATAATGGAATAATATTAATGTTGATAAATTGAAATTATTTTTAAGATATATAAGAAATATATAAAAAATTAATAAATTGAATATATTAATATTAATATATTATAAGAATTTTAATAGAATTAGAACTATTGAATTTAACAATTAAAATGTAATTTGTAAAAAAAAGTGAACCTACATAATGGTAAAACCTATTTTAATGGGATACATAATGGTAAGAATTATTTTTCTATAGTTTCTTAAGTGTGTGAGGTGTTTTCCTTATGTTTAATAATGTTAATCTAGTTTTACTAATGTATACATAAGGGTAGAACTGTTGTTTTAAAGGTTGTATAATTATATATACTCTACTCTTTGCACTGTATAAAGGTAGGTTCTTACATAAGTAAGGTTAGGAACCTATAATTTTCTTTGGGTAAGGGTAATTATAGTTTTTGAATGGGTAAAACACTCAATATACATGATATGTAGGGTAACACCAAATTATGTAAGGGTATAAAAAACTTATAAAAGGGTACACATGATCCATGTAAAGGCCAAGGAAATATATATAAGGTTAAAAACAACCTCCAAGGGTTTATGTATGGGTAATATAGTGGGTTTGAAAACCAATGTAAGGGTAATTTTAATGATATATAAAGGTATGATAACACTAGGATTTAAACCTATCTAATTTTAATATTCTTCCCCACATGTAGATGTTAGATAAAATCAATATATATATAAATATATAATATGTCACTATATTACCAATTCACATGTCGTTTGTTTGAAAAATACGCTCATGGTTAGTGATGAAAAACCCAAATATAAATATAACAATTTATAAAAACTGGTAATTGTATCCATACTTCACTATAAGATAGAAAGAACTAAAAGAATCATGTTTGGATGCTTATATAATATTAAATTGTTAGCGTTAAGAAGTTAAGATCTCATAATGATCTAGAATTTTAATATATGATAATTCATTATTAACCTCATAAATTTGATGATATATTTTCTTAAATTTGGATATTAGAAAAAAAATATTTTTTATATGAACATAATTATAAAAGAACCTCCTTAATGAAGTGGATAATGAACTGTTCTTTAATATACGTAATATTTAAATATGAATATATAGTAAAAGATGGATATTTAAATTGATCCTTTCATAGTTCCCATGATGTTTTCTTAATAATATCCCAGTATTATTATATTCTATAAAGAGATGTTACAGTCATAAGTAATATGGTCAAGTATCAAAAGAGAAATCAATATTTATTTTGAATGATATTATATTATGAAAAAATGTGTTCTCAAACAATATTTATTTTAATTTATTTAAAAGTTACTCTTTTTATTGATTTTCAAAACCCAAAATTATTTTTTATAATAAATTATTCATTTCATAAAATATTTTATTTACCAAAATTTTTTTGATATAAAATGTATGGTTTTAAAAATTATTTTTATGGCATTTTAAAAGAATATTAAATTTACCGCATGTTTTAAAACCCATCATTAAAGATTTTTTCTCTTCTAAAATTTTAAAATTATTTTCAAACGTATAATCACGACTACAATATTAGTGGTGAATAGTATCGATTATTATTTTGGCTTTATTGATGCTAAAAAAGATATTATAGGTTTTTTATAATACCTGATATGTATTAAGGATTTGTAATCCCCTAAAAAACCAAAAAGATCCTTGGGTATGTAAGTGATCAAATATTTTAGTATGATGTTATATGTTTTTAAGGGTTGAAATTAGGTAATTTTTATTGGTATCATATCCCAAAATATGATGTTTCCTTTTTTCCAATAGATTTAATTTTGTGGGGCTTGGGAAGTCACATTTTCTATTAGAGTGGGATTTATAAAACTTTAAAGAATATAGTACTTTTAGGGGAGGTTAACATAAGAGTTATGGATACTACCATGGGTTTATAAGTTTAAGGTTGATTGTAATTTTAATGGAATAGATACAACTTTTTAGGTGACAAGAGTATTTTGGGAGATGTTTATGTTAATATAATCCTTGCTATTATTTTGTGTTTTAGTAAAGGGTTTTTTTGTGGAATACTGATTTTTATTTTATGGATATATGTTTAAAGATAAACAGAACCTCTAAGGTTTATATGATGTTTTATGTTGAGGTTATTGAGGTTAATTAAGAAATTAAACATCTATTTGGATAATTAAAATTGTGAGGATTCTATTTTTTTGATCGGTGGAATGTAACATCCCAATAATTATAGCTTAAATATAATTTAATAAATGTCTAATAATTGGATTGTCTCAGAATTAAAACAAACTAATAAATATTTAAATATAAAGGTTATTTTAAAAAGTTTAATTCTATTCTAAAAAAATAAATTTTAGAATATGTTAATTTATAATACATTACTCTATTAGAAATACTACTTTAACAATATTTATATTTTATTCTAAAAAATAATATAAATAAAATTTTATTAAAAATAATGGTGCATTTAATATGTTATCAGTTCAAAATTTATACATAACCATAATTTTTCTTTTTTTAAAAAATCAAAAGGATGATTATTGACATATATATATAAAGTTAATTAATATCATTAGGATTAATATAAGTATTTAAAAGTAATAAAATTGAATTTACTTAAGAATTTAAATATAATTTTTAGAAAAATATTATTTTGGTGAAAGTATATTTTTATTTTAATTGTATTATAACAAATATTATATTATCATAACTACAATTTCCTAGTGAGTATAATTATAAAATTGATAATTAAAAATATTTTTGAAATTATATTTTCAAATGAATATTTATTATATTAATTATAAATGATAGTAAATTTTAGAAAAAATTAATATTTTAAAATAATATTAATGGTGATTAGATAAAAATATGTTTATCATAATAAGAAATATATCAAGAATGAATAAGTGTAATATATTAATATTAATGGATATAAATGTTTTATTAGAACGAGAATTATTGAATTTAATATCTAATATTTTTTTTTGTACAAAATGAACATATCTAAGGGAAACACTTATTCTAAAGGGATATATAAGGGAACAAGATGATTTTATTTTGTTGTGTAAGGGTAAAATGTGTTTTCCTTGTGTTGGTTAAAGGTAATACGATTTTAATAGTGGTTATATATGTTTTATTTTGTACATCTATTTTAGTTTATATTTTGGTCTTGGGTTTCTCCCTCAGGTTCTGGGTGTTATACATTTAATTTTAGAGGTTTTATTTTGGTTATATTTGGTATCAAATTCACTCTTTAGTCTCCCTATGAATTTTTGGTGAAAATGGATGTTTATGGCATGACATAAGGTGGTGCATGGTTGGTGAATAGGTATAGGAAACTATATTCCATGCTCTAAAAAATTGTGAGAGACTTGGGATGGATTCGAAAAGGGGTGCATGAACCACACACGATTAGGGAATCTATAAGGATGAAATGCACGTGGTTATCTCATTTTGGACAGAACCATGTCACACAGTTGGCACATAGTTTATCAAACCATGAGACCAACCCATGTGAGTGCTCTATGTGTACAGTAAGGGGAACATCTTTCTCACACATTTTAGTAAACCGTGCATCCAAACCATCTGTAATGACTAAGACATTAAATATTTGTAATGACATCTCAACCCTCTTGGGAATTTATCCTCAATATGCCCATTTGATTTTCCTCATGGATCATACAACCTTATGGGATCTCCTCCCTTCTCTAATCCTCCTACTTCCCCCTAAGTGTGTATCTAAGGTATTTTTTCAATCTTTGGGGTGATTTCTCATGGAAATCTACTCTCATTTTATTCCTCTTCCTTCCACATCTTTTTTCTATTGATTTTATATTATCCAATGGTCTTTTGGATCTGAGGTTAATATTTCCCCATTTTTATGTTGTAGGTTTCTCATGTTTAGGGTTCCTCTTGTTATTTCTTGGTATCTAGAATCTTGTTTAAGATATTTCTGGTGTGTGTTACTGAAGCACAATGTGTTTAAGGGTGGTTTCCCTTTTAAATTTCCATTTAAATTTAATATTCATTTGTTTGTTTATTTTCACACATTCTATATTTGTTAAAATCTATTGTGTAAAATTTAAGATAATTATTTGATGTGAAATGAAGTGGTTTTCATAATTTTTTAATGTATATGGCATTTTTTTGTTATGTGATGCACTATAAGTGTTTAATAAAATTCCTGGTTGGATTTTTAAGTGATTTGTGGCTTCTAACACATGGTTTTACTAGGAATTTATTTATTCCACATTAAATGGTGTTTCCGATTTACAAAATTTATTTTTAATTGGTTTTGGGTTTAAAAGATTTGTGAGTTTTTCTCTTGAATATAGTATGAAATATACTGTTTATGTGCATCCTGTATTTCATTTTAATGAAATTGGTTTTGATATTTCACATGTGGTGAGTATAATTATATAGAATTTTTAAAATGAATGTGCAATTGAAAATGGCATGTTTTCTCATTTTTTTAAGTCTAGTTGTGGTTCATTGGAAAAAGGGTGCTTGAGGCCTCTTTAAAATTTTTGTGTAATTAGTGAAATTTTTTCTTATTATAACTCTCTATGGATAATATTCTTGAATTGTTTATATTTAATGGATGGTATGTCCTCATTTTAGAATCTATATGATCCATTTATGATGAATGGGTGGGGAATTATCACTATGGAATTTTAGGGACCCATTTAGTTTTTGTGTAAAGGGAGATCCTCACTGTGGAATCCTTTAATATCAATGATTTGTAAGGTACGAGATTGGTACTTGGGTGACTCAAGGTGATGCATGTTGTCTGAATTATTTATATATGATTTATGTTCATGTCATTGGATCTTCAGTTGGCATCAGTTGGATCAACCCTTTATACTATTGATATGGTAACTTAATATATCTAGAGAATTTTATATGAATGATTACTGTACTAGTTTGGATTATTCTCTAGCTATGGGCCCATAGTATGACATATGTTTTTTTTGTTTTATTTATATAGGATAGTTCCCCTCAGTATGTACTGGGTAGGGTTTGGGTGAGCATGTGGGAAAAATTTGATGTCATTGAGTGAGACAGGCTTTCAGTGATTAGTCAAGATTTATATTATTTTATGGATTATTTCCCAAGAAACTAGGTCCTCTAAAGTCTATTGAAACTTAGTTGTCTGCATTGGATGATTATGATTCATTTTTTTGGGTAATATTGTGTTCTTCTTTCCAATAACCTTATTATGTGATAATTGTTAGTGCTCTCATGTGTTGTTTATTTCTTTAGAAAGTAATTAATTGTTCATTCAAAGCTATATGAAAATCGTTTTCAGAAATGTTTTACACTCATTCTCACTTTTCTAAAAGAAATTTCACCATTATTCTATAATATGGTTATGTATCCTAATGAGAAGAGAATGTGGTTTTAAGAGGAAAAAGGGAAGTGGACCATGTTTTTATTTAAAGGAAAAATGTGTTGAAAATATTATTTTTATATATTGTATTTAAAATGTGAAGTTGATGTTTATTTTTTTTAGAGAGGTTCATATGAACTAAATTTGTTCAGGCAGGCCTAAAAATATTTAATACTCATGTCTATAGTTTTTTCTTGTGTTTAGATTTTATTTCCAGTTTTATCTTTTTTTAGAATTTTTTGGAAAATGGTTGGTTTTGGTATTGAGGAGTGACCCTTGGGGTAACATGGTTACATTGGGATCATCAGGTTCAGTATGGGGTTTTTGTTCATTTTGGGGTATTTGTTACCTCTTTTTGTAAAATATGTTCAAATTGGCAATTATTTTTTATTTTATTGGTTTGATATTTTTATTTCTGTTGTTTTGTTTATTTATAGTGCATTTAATCATTCCCTTGGATTCCCTATTGATTCGTGGCACTGGTCTCTAGTCTGTGTGGATTAAGAATGCCCTGTGGGCCTTGTCTCAGATTAGATCGGGTGACTGGTTTAGGGTTGAATCAGGTTGGTTATTGAAAAAATAATATTATATAATGTTGGTTCTGTAGATGACCTAGATTTCAGAGTTCCCTTTTTTATTTAGGATGTCGAGGTAGACGGAGAAGTATTGTTGGAGCATGGGGCATAGGTATGGAAGGGTTTATGGACCACCCCTTTCATGATGAACCTCAAGTTTCCATGGGAATTAGGGTTTTGGTTGCTTTCTTTGGTTCTTGATTTTTATTTTGTGTATGGGAAGTGAAATGAGAGTTTGGATAAGTTCTCTATTATCTCTCAAGTCTTGGAAGGCCATGTGGATCTGGAGACATGGTCCATAAAGAATCTGTGTAATAGTGGTGTGAGTGGAATGTTGGAACCAACCATATTTTCAAGTCACCCAAAGACACTAGTTTCCCCTTGTTATTTTTTGGATTTTCCATGATTCTAAAAATTGTTTTGAAAACCCTTGCTTTTGAATTTTGAAAACTATTTTTTAAATAGTTAATGGTTTTATTTGGGGAAGAAATAAAATATTTATTTTCAAAATTGTTTTAAAGGAAGGCTAAGAAAATGATTTTTGGTAAAATGATTTATATATTATCGATATTAGATTTAAATTGTAAAAAATCTTAGGTTTATAAAAGTTGATTGTTTGTAAAGAAGATGTTTATTTCTAAGAGGGTTTCAATAAAATTTTCATGAGGAGAAGAAATTTTTTATGAAATGATTTTTTAATTAAAACTTTTTAGATGGAATATGGTTTGTTGAGATTTGAAAAGTGTTTTGAATAATTGTAATTTTTGGATGGAAATATATTGGACTTTATTTTTGAGAAAGATGATGTGGATTAATGTATAGTTTTTGAAAATGATTTTTGACTTCGCAGTTAGTGATTATTTGAGAAGTTCTTTGAATGTTAAAATTTTAAGTGGATTGATAATGTGAAAAAATGGGTTTATTGTTTTGTTTTTGGAAATTGGAAATGGTTTTTTGACCTTTGGTATTTCCATGTGTTCTCACATACTAGAATATGTGAGGGAAAGTGGATGTATGATGATTTGGGTGGATGAGTGCTTGGATTGGAACTAGTTGGTGAGTTCCCTAGGTAGCCCAAGAATGTGCATGTGTGAGGATATATAGAATACCATGGGTGAGTGTATAATCCACCATTTTTTATTTATTTTCAAAATTCCATTATGAGGAAAATCACATAATTCTTAAATAGATGTTGTGTGGTGATTTTTCATGTGATTTTAATGTTTTATTTCTGTGATTATTCAAGTTTGATATCTTGTTGGAAATTTGGTTTTGATGTGGTTCTTATCATATTTTTATAAAATATTTTTTCAATATTTTGAGTTGGTTTCCCTTTTGATATGGTGTTGACCGATGTGAGTTTTTGTTAACAAAATCCTATTGATTAAGCTATTGGTTTATTGTTATACCTAGTATTTACCCTCATAATGATTTGACGTATATTCTCGGTACATCTTCGGGTGATTCTCCATTAGTAGAATTTCTAGTTGATCAACCTAATGACTTCCTCCTTGATTTTTGAAAGCTGAATCAACCTCTTTTTTATGGTCAAGAAGATCCCCTCGAAGTGGAATATTGGATGAGGAAAATATAAAATATGTTCTATATTTTTGAGTTTCCTCAGTCTCTAAAGGTATTTTTTTCTACCATTATGCTTGAATGACCAACCTGGAAGTGGTGGAAGTCGGTCTCTCAAACCAAGCATTGGGAAGATTTTACTTGGGTTTTTGTCAAGGCTTTATTTATTTGTAAGTATATCTCTAAGATAGTAAAGGTGTGAAATAGAATAGAGATTTGATGTGTATAAAAGGTCTATGGATTAATGTTGGAGTACTTTTTTCTTTTTTTTGATCTAGTTCATTATAACACAGTGTGTACTACATACGATTCATTGAAGGATTAAAATTTTGAGTATGGGATTTTTCTTGATCTGTAGTTGATGATGCCAGAGATCATTTTAACCTCCTTTGTCGATGTGGTGATGCAATCAGTTCTTGTTTAGGCTATATTATCTGGAGTTCTTGAGGTGTACATCCTTCCTCCAATCTCTATATGAGGTGAAGGGAATTCTAGTAAGGAAATGGGGAATCAGTTCGATGTTTCTAGAGATTTCCATGGAATTAAAAGGTCTCTAAGTCTTTCGTAAGATCCTTCAAAGTGCAGAACCATGGTTTGTCATTATAGAGGAAAGAAATATCATAAGAATCTATTGTGTCCAAGTTCTATGAAGATCTTCCTTTCTATAGATTCATAGATCATTTTCAATAGTTTTATAGAGGTATTTCTAGGAAGCATTATGGAACCAGATCCACCCCTTTGAGAAACACCCAATCCCATTTGTAAGAGTGAGGTGCTAGCTCAAGATTATTTTGAAGGCCCATACTATTTGGGTGTTCATCCCCTTGTAATGGTAGTTTCTGGTGGTGTCTCATGGTGTTTAATTTTAGTTAAATTTTAAAAGTGGATGTTCGGTATCCTCTAAAAAATATATTTAATGAAAGTGTGTTGGTATTCTAGGAGTTCAAATTTTTGTCATATTTAGTGGAGGTTTCTTCAGCATGTGCCTTGTTTGAACAAATCAAGTTTCATATAGTGTTGTGATCTTATGATTCTTCCTGGGGATCCATGTGGATAATTATGGAACCAAAGGAGGGAAATTTTATTAGGGATCATTAGAACCCTACAGTATGGAATCATATGATTTAAGACATCAGATCTCCATCCATATGTCTCGAAGTAAAGTTTTTACATAGTCAGGATTCAATGAGGGTGTGGGGGAACATTGGGAAGTTCCTGTCTCCACCATTTAGGTGAGCAAGTCTAAATACTCCTATTGAAATTTTCTTATTTTTCTTAAGTCTCCCCTTAATATAAGGATCCTAGTGGTATTATCATCATACAAATCTAGTGGTTGTGTTATTTTGGATGAGGATTTCTATTTGGGTTCCCTTGAATGGATAACCCTCATTAGTCATTTTTAGTATTAGTTTATTCTCTTCTGAGAATGATTTTCTATTCTAGAGATGATAAATCATGGTTTAGATTTATATTCGGTTTGTGTTATTTCATTTACCCCCTCATGGTGGGGGTTTTAGGTAGGTTTGGGGGTTTTATAGTTTATTTAATCTAGTTTGTTCTTAATGTTGGGGAGACTCATCGTCGGTCTCACTAAGATTTTATTTAGAGTAAATCAGTGCTAGTTTTTTTTCTAATGGTGGGGATCCCATTATAACCTCCCATGTTGATAATCCAGTTTAGTATTTTCGTATTATATTTGTAGTTGGATGCTTTGTTAGGAGTTATTTAATCTTGGGTTCCTCACCATTTGGGTGAGAATTGGGATTTTAGAGTTCACCAAATGGTTTTGTATGTGGATAATTTGCATATGTTCTGATTTATGTTTCATTTTATTTCATGGAATTGGTTTGGATTCGTTGGTTTGTACTGGGTATGAGGTTAATGTATTGTTCTTGTAATGAGAGGATGGATTATATAGATATGGAAATCCTTGTGTTGTTCAATCAAATTATTTTTTTTGCATTTCTGGTGGAAGAAAGCGTAATGGTGTAGAGAATTTTCACACACAGATTTTTATTTTTCACTGATGTTCTCATTTATCTTTTGACCCTGGGTTTCTCTCTCGGGTTCTAGGTGTTCCAAGATTAATTTTTGAGGTTTAATTTTTTGTATTTTTTCCCATGTTTATTATTTTTTCTCCCTGTGGATTTATGGTGAAAATGAATTTTTTTTGTCTTGAAAGAAGGTGGAGTAGGGTTGGAACAGAGTTAGAAGAAACAATGCTCCATGATCCCAAATATTATGTGAGACTTGGGATGCATCTAGATAGGGGCGTACAACCCACGCATTATTTGGTATACCATGAGGAAGGAATGCACACATTTATTCCATTTTGGATAGAACCATGTCACATAGTTGGTTCATGGATTACAAAACCATTTGGCCAAACCATGTGAGTGATCTCTGTGTCCACTAAGTAGTGCATGGTTGGTGCACAATTTGATAAAACCTCCATCCAAACTATGCATAGTGCCCAGTTCAATAAAAATGTTCAATAAACTTTATACAATCTCAGGATTCTATGCCCAATAAACACATTTGTTCCACCTCATAGGTTTTACAGTCCTAGGGAAGATCCCCCCTTGTTCTTCACGCACCGCCCTTTGATCCAAGTGTGCATCTATGGGATTTATTTATGCTTTGGTGGTAATTTATCGATGTAATATTCTCTCATATTCTTAATCTCCCTTCTCATTCCCTTTTCACTAGAGATCTTCTTCTCCCTTGGTCTTATGAATCTAGGGTTTATGTTTTCATTTGTCTATGTTAGGAGTTTTTATTTATCAGGGGTTTTCTAGGTTGTTCTCAACTCTTGGAACCTTGGTGAGGTTATTTCAAGTGTGTGTTGTTAAAGAACTATGAGTTTAGGTTGGTTTCCCTTTGTAATTTGCCATTAAATTTAAGACTCCTTGCTTTCATACTTTTCAAACCTTCCTTATATATGAAAATGTGATTTTTAATTTTATAATAATTTATTTATGTGGAATTAAGTGGTTTTCATAATTTTTTTAAAGTACATGGATTTTTTTTTGTGTTGTGATGCAACCAAAGTGTTTGATAAAATTAAACATTTTATTTTGTATGTAATTTGTGGATTTTAAATCATAGTTTGACTTGGTAAATGTATTGTGATACCCTAAATGGTGGTTTATATTTAGGTAATGGTTTATGAATTTGTTTTGGGTTTTAATGTGGTGTGATTTTGGTTCTTTAAAATGCTATCGCATATAGTGATGATGTGTTCCCCATTTGGAATTTTAATGAAAGTAGTTTTGGTATTAAATATGTGGTGTGATTACTTAAAGAGAATTTTATAAAATATTTTGAAATGGCAAATGATATGTTTTCATCTTTTTGGAATGGTGGTAGTGATTTTTTGGAAAAAGGGTACTTGTGGACCATTTGTAACTTTTATATAATTGGTAAAATTGTTTATTTTGAAAACACTCATTGGATAATTTTTTGACTTGTTTATATTAAATAGATGAGATGTTATCACTGTGGAATCATTATGATCCATTTATGTTGAATTGGTGGGAGTTCCTTGCGGTGTAATTTTTATGACATATTTTCTTCGTAAGGAATTGGAGATCCATACTGTGGACTAATTTGAGATCTATGAGTAGTAATGAAAATACTGGTCCTTGGGGTGACTCATCATGATAAATATTATGCGATTTATTTATATATGATTTAGGTTCATATGATTGTATGTCATTTGGAATTAGTTGGATGACACCTTTATAATCTTGACATGGGGACATGTTGTAGATAACATATTTTCTGAGAATTATTGTTGTACTATTTTGGATTAGATTGTGGCTAGTGGTACATTGTAGGGGACATTATTTTTATTTTTATTACTATGGGATTGTGACCCTCAGTATCTACTAGGTAGGGTGTGGATGAGCATGTGAATGAAATATGATTTCACTGATTGAGGAATACTTTCTATGATGAGTCAAGATGCATCGTATGCTCTGGATTATTTCAAGAGCACATAGGTTCTCCCATTTATATTGGTACTTATTTTTATATAACAGATGATTGAGATTCATTATTGGTTGGATAGATTTGTTGTCTTACTTCCATTTAAATTATTACATGATCATTGTTAGTTCTCTCTTGTGTGGTGTATTTCTTTAGAAAGTTATGATTTGGTCTTTCAAATATTTATGAAAATGGTTTTCAGAAATGTTTTACACTCTATATAACTTTACTAAATGAAATTTCATCATTTTTCTTTAATATAATTATGTATCCTTCTAATAAGAGACTGTGGTTGCATTTTTTAAAAATGTAAATGGACCATATTTTTATATTAAGGAAAAATATGTAGAAATTCTTAATTTATATATTGTACATTAAACGTTAATTTTATGTTTATTTTATTTAAAGGATGTGAATTGGGAATATATTTTTTCAAGCATGCCTACTAAGTTTTAATACTCATGGCTAGAGATATTTCTTGTTTTTAGATTTTGATATAGGTTTCATCTTGGTTTTGGTCTCTATGGGTGATGGTCGGTTTTGAATTTAGAGAGTGACCCTCAGAGTTGCATGGAGATGTTGTTGTCATTAGCTTCATTTTGTTTTTTTAGTTTTTATATCTTGTGTAAAAGATGATAACTTTTGAAATTATTTATATTTAATTAGAATTATCTATTTATTTACATTGTTTTGTTTATTTATATTGGGTGAAATCATTCCATTGGTTTCACTATTTACTTATGTCACTAGTTTTCTACCCATGGGGATTGGGAACTCCCTTCAGGCCTTGATTCGAATTAACCCAAATGACTGGTTCGGGGTCAACTTTAGTATGTTTGTGATAGTATAAGGGAAATTTAGTAGTTTTAAATGTTTTGTAAGTGTATTTATATCTTGTGTTATGGTATTCCACTCAATCTACAAGCTATTTAAGGGAAAATAGAAGATGAATAATGGTGTAAAAAACTTATGTACGTGTATAATAGATCTAAATAAAATTAAAGGGACTCAATTTAAGGGTAAAAAACTTAAAATTATTTACGTAAGGGTCATGTAGTGAGTTTGAAACCTTCATAAATGTAATTTTAAAGCTCTTTAATGGTAATTGCACACATATATTTTATCTTTCTGCATTTTTTCATTATTCCTCATCTGAAACTTTCAAAAAAAATAAAGGAATATATATATAATTAAAATATAATTATTCTATTAATTTATATTCTATTTGTATTAATAAATTGAATCTAGGTTAGTAAAATATTACACAAATATGGAGATAAACATTTATAAAAACCTATAATAGTATAAATATTTTTTGTAATCCATCAAGAGCTCAAAGTCTAATTTTTAGAGGATTTTGGATTATTAAGTGGTTAGACATAAAAATTAAATTTCTCATCATGATCAATAATATAGACATATGAACACATATTATTATCTATATTAATTGAAGATAGGGTTTAGGAAATTAGGATGGTAAAAAAATTATATTTTATATGAATATCATTATAAGAAAATCTCAATAATAAACTGGTTTAGGAACTAGTATTAAATAAATATATTATCTAAATATGAATATATATTAGAGGTTTTCTATTTATAACGAACCTTTCCTTTTGGTTACATACAATCTATGTTCTTATTAGAACCTGGGGGTCTATTGAAGTTATACATGGGAATAAAATCAATTTAGAAGTTGAACAAAAGGGAAAGGAAAAATGATTCTATTAAATTTATATATTTAAAAGTCATTTCTTGTAAGAGATATTATTTTAATATTATATTTTATGATTTCAAGATAAAAAACCAATTTTTTATAAGGGAATAAAAGATATTTTATTTCATTTATTACAAAACCATTTTAAAGTAAAATCCCTTTTTGACAAACTATTATTTTATTGGTTGAAAAAAACCTTTTTTCAAAGAAATATATTTTATATAAAAATCTATTTCAATGTTTTATAAATTATTTATTTAAAAGGTAAAATAATTTTAGAATTAATTTTCTAAATCTTTAAATGTAGTATTTTTATTCTCATAAGAATATTCCAATTTGAAAAACCCTTTTTCTATAAGTTATTTTTGTTTATAGAGATATATAATTTAAAATATTTTTTTAATAAATTTAATGGATTTTATTTATTGTGAAAAAATTATCATTTAAATTATATGGATATCAATAATGATTCTATGTATTTTAGGACCACACTATGTATTTCTCATCAACATTCCATGTATTTTAGTAAAAATATTTTATTCGGTTCAATTTCCAATAATCATTTATAATTGTTGTCTAGGATTATCTGAATTACATATAATATTTAGGAAATAAATATTCTATATTAATCCAACTGTTACTAATGTTTATTAAATATATAATTTTTTTCCTCTTTAAAAACTTATGTCAAATTTGTGAGGTTTTTGGGATGTTATTTTAATGAATTTATAATGACAAAGAAATGATTTATGAAAAATGTTTTATTTAAAATGTGGTACTTGGGTATTGGTTATGATGATTAAGAATGTGGAGTAAAACAAAAATCTAAAAAGGATGTTTTCCGTATAATTATGTTTAGACCTCAGACATTCCTAGTGGCCATATAGTTTTATTAAGTCTTTCTATGTACCACGAAATTCCATAAATATATATTTTGTGAAAAAATATTTTTTTTTAGTATAAAATGAGAAATATAGAATTATTTAAAAGGATATTATATTTTTTTTAAGTATATGGGTTTTCAAAATAAAATTTGTTTTCAATTTTTTGAGAATAAAATCTTATTATAGTTTTTTGAAAACATAAATTGTTGTTTAGGGGAAAATATGTGTCTTATTAAATGTTTATTTGATTCAAAATACTAGATATAACTGGAAAAGTTTTCAAAATATTTTTTATCAAACATTCAATAATAATGTATTTGACCTCATGTTTAAAACATCATACAATTAAATTTTGTGCACCCCCATGTTTTAGAAATATTTTCACACATATACTGATTAGTAAAATATCAACGGTGAATGGTCTTGATTACGATCCCAACTCATGTGAAGCAAGATAAAAGCTCATACAATTTTTTATAAACTCTAATATGTATTTTGGTTTCTTAATACCCAAAAAATTAAACCTAAATAATACTTTTGTATATAAGTGATCCTATATTTTAGTTTTTTGTTATATGTTTTGAAGGGTTAAAATTGGGTCACATTTATTAGTATCAAATCCAAATATATAATGTTTATGTTTTTATCTATGGATATAGGAGTTAGGATCTCAGATAGTTATAGTTTTTAGATTTAATGCCATGCAGAGATAAATCTAGGTCCATTGATAAAAATAATGATACATGTGGATTTCTTAATAATGACATAGCATGATAAGAGAATTCCAGTATCGTATTTTTGAACCATATTAGGAAGACAAAAACATACTAGCCATTTAAATGATGTTCAATTATAGAAGGAGCTTATATTTGGAACTAGATTAAGGTGATCATAAATGTATAATAGTAAAGGAACAATATACCTTAATGGAATGATCACATGAGAAATTATTTCCACGTGGGGAAATCATAAATCTCAAGAGAGAGATAGAGAGGAAGAATTCCTTAGAGAAAATAGGGTTCAATAATTGATAATAAAATTACTTTCCTTTTAATAAAACCAAATTTTTTTCTTATAAAAAAAATTCTTGGGATAATACTTTTTAATCTATTGAAAACCCATAGTAGTAACATGAACTACTTCAAATAAAAGTGATAGAAGATAGATATTCAATCTATTCTTTTAACCATGATATTTTTTACTCTCAAATAAATGAATAACTATATTTTTTTATTGAATTTAGATTCCACATCTACAATATTGTAAGGATATTAAAACAGTAACTTAGGTTGATCTAGTACCAATTTATGTTCCCCAAAATATGATGAACCACTATGAAGGGGGATTGAATGATGATGGTTTTAGATAAAGTAGAAGATTTTTTTGTGGATAACCATTAACGGTTTTTTTCAGATTTGATGGAGAATTGAACAAATTTTCAAGACATAGATGGCATGAACAATGAAAATTTCTATTCAATATTGAGATTGAAATCTAGGAACCTTAAGGTGATTTTTTCATATTATATTTATAATTAATTTAAATTATATTAGAAGAAATATAATCTCATAATAAGATATTTAATTGATGAAGATATTGACCATTTGAAACCCTTTACATGATTATCGTCATTTCTCAGGGAGGAACTAATTTATATCCCCTCTATAAGACACCGACAGATATTACTTTTATCAAGAGATAAATCCACTGTGAAAATTGATTCTCAATTCATGATTCATGTTTTAATCAAACAAACTAGGCATTAAAATATATTTATAAAGTTTGGGTTTAGGTTCAAATATTATTTAATTTCATAATGGCCCTTAAAAATATAATAAACCCTACCTAACAGTATGCCATATAATAATAATATTATTTTATGGTGTGAACTATCTAGTGTAGTGATAAATATTATTTTATCGTCTTGTAAATAAATATTTCTCACCAGACATGATCATTGTCTACTCATCCTCATCAGCATTTATCAAACACATGGTTAAATATTTTTTCATAAATAAATATTCTATTAAAATTATAGTGAACAAATATTTATCAAATATTGAATAAATATATATATTTTATTGATAGTCTATTGACTAAATATTTATTCGTAATTTTGGTAAATAAATAAATCATATATTAATATATAAATAAATATATATTAACTTGTGAATAAATATTTTAAATTAATAAAACTTTAGTAAAATTATTCAATATTCTTATGAATAATGATTCTTCTAAGAATTAAATTCAAATAGAATTTAATTGAGTTCAATAGAAACAATCAGTGTGTGACCGTCTTGGATTCCTTCTCATTAGCATTAGGGTGTCATGTATAAAGACCAATATTATTGTCTATAAATGGGCCAAGGCACCCAAGGAAAAAAGTTAATATTGTAATTTTGACTACAACACATGAATGAATATTTGTTTAATATAATTAAATGGTAAAATTATCTCAACAAGAAATTTTCACATCAGTGTCATCAACCTAAATGGTTGATACATCTTTCTGTAACTAACTAAAAAGATCATCATTACAAAATGGACATGGAATTTAATGTCTCGATTATTACTTCCCAAGTAATTAATGAATAATATATTTTATTTCTATGTCTATTTATGAATTAGATAGTGTTTTAAGTGGCTTAAAATGAAAATAAATCCAATCTTAAGCATAGAATTCTCTAATATTTTTAAAAGATTGTTTTACCGCCTTTTGATGGAGAACCATTTTTAAATATATATTTTAACAATTTTATAAGATCTATTTTTCAGAATAAACTTATTATTTAGGATTCAGACATTGAAATTTACTTAGGATAAATTTTTGGTATTTTTCTGACAATGTTCATTTTTTTAATAAATAGTGAAAAATACTGTATTTTACTTCAAAATTGGGTTTTCATCTAATTTAATTATATGGATAGATTATCTTTTTAATTTGTTTTAATTTTTAAATAGAATATATTTTTACCATTTAATCCAATGGTGGTCATTGAGATTAATTTCACATTGAAATTGGACATAAAAAATTGTCAAATTTTTGATAGAAATTGTTTCTAAAAACCCCGCTATTTGTTTTGAAAACGAGAATTATTTTTAAATTAATTAATGAAATTTATATATTTGAAATTTGGTGAAATGGATTCCATATTTGTAATCATAAGGTCAAAATTATTTAATAGAGACTCTTTTGTTTTTAAACATTATGAATAGTAACGATGGTAATTATCTTTAATTATCCTGATTAATTAGTAATCGGGTAGTTAAGGGTACTAAAATAATATCATAATAATAAAAAATGACTACAAAATGTGTCCTAATTCTACTAGTTGTGTCATGGACGACCATGGGATGCCTTTTTCCAATCATAGGGACCACATGGAATCACTTTTGGGTGATAGTGACACCTTATCATTTTATTTTTAAAGAAAGGAGAATATCACAAAAGTATGTAACACCTAAGTAAAAGAATTTTAATTTTGTCTAAATAAATGATCTATTGGACTATAAATAGTAATTAGAAATCTAAAAATATTTCCTAAATAATATTATTTTTTTATAATTTTTAGACATTAAATAAATTAATTTTTTTATCACACCATAATGTTGCAGCGATTACCTCATTAATAAAAGATTTAAATAAAATGAAAAGATAATGTAAAATCTAAGACTTAAACTTTTTAAAAAAATATTTTATGCGTATATTTCGAAACCGTATCACCTTATCCTTGAAATATATCAATGTGGGACCTTTAAAATCCAAAAATCATTCTAATATAAAGTAACATTTCTTGACTTTCCAAGAGTGCCCCTCCTCCCTCTTATAAAAGGCCCCCACCTCTACCTCCATACCCACACCTCTCAAGCCATTTTCTAGTCTAAGATCTACTCATTTAATCTCTCCACATACCTATATTCATCCTAGAAGCCTTACCTTAGGAAGGAAGATCTTCAAAAAACCCTTTTGGTTTAAACCAAGCAGAGCTACCCGATTTAAAGGTAATGTCTTCACTTATGTTATTTTGTTTTATTTTGATTCTACAACCCCCTAAACTCTTTTTATTCCTTAATTTTGTAACAACATCAGTATATTAAATATAATAGTATTCTTTTATGTGAATTATTCGAGTTACACTTACACACACCTTCGTCTAATGGTTAAAGAACATATTGTTTCTGTGGATGGTAAATTTCTGCTTCACAAAACGATGATTGTTCAATATTATTTTAACACATTTCATGGTGGGTATTAAGATGTAACTATATTTATATATGATATATATTATTTTTATGTTTTCCTTATGCTTCTTTGTTTATCGTTTATGGCATACCCATATGGTTTCCATTATGGGTAAACGCGATATCTTCATTTTAGGAAGTGCGGACTACCGCCCCCTCAAAGTGATTTGATTCGTTAGTGCCATATGTGGGATGTATAAAGGATGAAGTTAATGATATTATATATGATATTATACTGTAATTATAATATATCATTATATCATTATGATTTCATTCCATTAAATATGAAATAGAAATGAAAGTAGCGTTCATGCGTACGTACGACTTACCGTCTCCATGAATGGTGAATTTAATTTCTTACCTCTAAATGTTATGTAATATTAAAAATTCATGTATATAATGGATATATATGATATATATGATATCTAAATCATGAATAAAATTATGGATATAATGTATATTTTACCACATGAACAACTTGTAATTATAAAGAGTTTATTTTTGACTCAAGTACCAATGATCGAAAAAACGATCGTTATAAACTTAAATAATTAAATAGTGTTCATAACATGGTAATAAGTGATATAAAAGGAATAATGAACTTGAAAAAGGTTCTTAAGAAAGTATAAATTAACTAAATTTTATTATTCAGGAGATTAAAGAATGATTGTGTCAATTTGGACATGAGGTAAGGGACTTCGTCTCAATCTCCTTTCATTGAGGCGTATTTTGTTTTATACATAGATTTCTTTTATACGGTGTATAAACCCCATTGACTTTTATGTTTATTCAAAAGGAATATTTTTTATAAGAATCATTTTACTAAATGACAAAAGGGAATGTTTTTGTCGTACATATTGCGGCGACAACGACTTCTCCCCTGCCGTGACCATTATTTGAGTTTCAGATTCCTCTACAAGACATAACTTTTTTTTAATGAAAAATAAATACCATGTTTTACTTTTCTTTTATTTTGGCATTGAAAATGTTTTTGATAATGTTTTTTATTATATCAACATGTTATTGATATCTTGTTATTGAAATGTGGAAATCATATGTTTCCTTTATGCATGTTTTATGTGATACGATTATGTTATTGTTCTTGGGCATTGATTATAAAGACAGGTGGTTACGTGACAAACTAAGGGCGGGTGAGCCCGATATAGATCTCCAATTCATTGGGTAATGAGAAGGGGTTAAACGCTAAGGTTTCTCTAAAGAGATTTATGGAATATACTATGATGGGTATTCCAAACGTAACCATGAGTGTTACTCCTTACATAAGAATGTTATGAATGCCTCATGTTACCTTTATGTCTTATGATTTCTATGATTTATTCATTATTTTATGAGGTATGTTAAAGTTCTTATGTTTTATGAGTAAAGTATGATTTCATTTATTCTTATGTATACATGGACTAATGTTTTCATTTTGTACTTTTATATCCCTTACTAAGCTTTTTTATGCTCATCCCATGTTTTTGAAATGTTTTTCACAGGTCAAGGAAAAAGTACATGATGTGTTGATAGTGTCGAGGAAGTGTCATGAAAGAATCTATGTATTATTTTAAATACGTCTCCTTTGATGGGAAAAAAGAATATTGTCTTTTATGTAACTGACTTGTTTAAATGTGGAATGTAATGCATGATTTATGATCTAATTCTCTAAAATTTTAAACTTGAAAAGATCCTCAATGTGTATTCTTGAAATAATTCCAGATTAAGTAATGTATAAGGTTGGGGCCTTATATTTGATATTAAAGGGAGGTTTAGATAACTTTAGGAGTTATAATTCTATTAAATGATTATCCAAAAATATTTTTTATGGTCAAATTGAAATGATATAGCATTTGAAGATTACCATGTTGATTCATCTAAGACATGTCTGTTCAGAATGGTTTTCCACAGAGGAAATAGGGAAGTAGTACTAGGAAGGCATACAGAAGGAAATGAACTTCTGAATCCGCATCCTAAGATGGTCGAAATTGAAACTGAATAGTTTGTTGTAGTAATGGCGCAATTGAATCAAGCGATAAATGGTGGTGGTATCCATGCACGAGATCAGCCAGATCAACCGCAGAGGAAAATGTCAGTGGTTGAACATTTCATGAGGCAATATCCCCCATCATTCAGAGGATCATCTGACCATGTTCTAGTTGTAGGGTGGATTAAAGCACTGGAGAATATTTTTGATGTCATGGGGTGTTCAGACAATCAAAAGGTTAGTCTTGCAATATACAGTTTGTGGGGTGAAGTAGATCAGTGGTGGTCGATGGTTAAAAATATCAAGGACACTGATAAGATTGATGCTCTCGATTGGGATGAATTAAAAGGAATGTTTCTTGGGAAATATCTTCCTAAGGCTATTCAACTTAGAATGGAAAAACAATTCTTGGAATTGAGGCAAGAGGATGACTCAGTGGCTACTTAGGAAGAAAGGTTCACTCGATTGGCAAGGTATGATCCAAATTTTATCCAATACCTTGATAGTAAAATCAATCATTTTTACTCAGGATTAAATCAAAAATATCAAAGGGATTTATCTTCTCGTGAGTTCAAGAGTTATGAAAATCTTGTTTGGTGTGCTGAGAAGGTGGAAATGGAGTTTTTCTATGATCAAGTGTTCTATAACAACTAACAGAAGAAGAGACCAAGGTGGCAGGAGAAAGGGAATAATTATTCAAAATGGTCTGATGGTAAGAAAACTAAGTTTCCAGTTTGTGATAAATGTGGTAAAAGTAATTCTGGGGAATGTATTCTAAATTATGGATAGTGCTACCGATGTGGTAAGATGGGAAATAAGGCTCGTGATTGAACTAAAAAAGATTAGGGTGATGGTACGACCGAATTTGATTTACAGTTAGTGACATGTTTCAAGTGCAATAAGATGGGTCATTATGCAAATGAGTGTTCAACAAAGAACTCAAATGATGGGAAGCAGTCAGACTACAAGCAAAAAGGAGTGGTGAAATCATTTGTAACTACTTCAGCAGATGTTGGGCCATCAAATGAAGTGGTATCAGGTACTTTGTCTGTTTTTTCAGATTATGCCAATGTGTTGTTTGATTTGGGGTCTACACATTCTTTCATCTTTAAAAAAATTTCTATTAAATTGGGAATTCCATCTCAAGAGTTGACTCCTGAACTTGTGGTAAAAACACTTGGGGGAAATTTTGAGGCAAAAAAAATTTATAAGAGTCTTCCTATCCTTATTCGTGGAAAGAACCTACTTGAAAACCTTATTGTTTTACCTCTAGTAGAGTTTGATGTTATCCTGGGTATGGATTGGCTCTCTGTTTACCATGATAAGATTGATTGTAGTGATAAGGAAGTTTTTTTTGCAAAAATACTTTCAGTTTGTGTACAAGAATGAACCCTTACTGTTGAAAACATATCCAGAGGCTGGGAAACTTATAAAAGATAGAAATGAATGTTACCATTCACATATTGTTGAAAACGAAAGAACCATTCAGATTAATGATGTGCCAGTGGTAAGTGAGTATCCTGTTGTTTTTTCTAATGAGTTTCCTGGAATAATACCTGATCGAGAAGTTGAATTTACTGTTGACTTAGTTTCTAAATCTAAGCCAATTTCAAAACCCCCTTATCGAATAGCTCAAATTGAACTTTTAGAGTTGAAGGATAAATTGCAAGATTTATTAGAGAAAGGTTTCATTCGACCTAGCACATCACCATGGGGTGCTCCTGTCTTATTTGTTAAAAATAAAGATGGTTCTATGAGACTTTTCATTGATTATAGAGCCTTGAATAACATCACTGTTAAGAACAAATATCCTTTTCCTCATATCAATGATTTGTTTGATTAGCTCCAGGGTGCTCAGTATTTTTCAAAGATTAACCTGAGATCAACATACCATCAGTTGAAGGCAAAGGAAGTAGATGTTCTAAAGACTGCGTTTCATACAAGATATGGCCATTATGAATTTGTATTAATGCCTTTTGGGCTATCCAATGCACCAACTGTATTCATGGACCTTATGAATAGAATTTTCCTTGAGTTCTTGGATATGTTTTTGGTTGTTTTCATTGATGATATTTTGGTGTTTTCTAAAAGAAAAGAGGAGCATGAAAGTCATTTAGGGATAATTTTTAAAACCTTAAAAGAAAGTAAATTGTATGGGAAATTCAGCAAGTGTGAGTTTTGGTTGCAACAAATTTCTTTCCTTGGTCATATTGTTTCTAAAGATGGATTAACTGTTGATCCTACAAAAACAACGGTTGTTGAAGAATGGACAAGACCCATGAATGTAACTAAGATTTGTAGTTTTCTTGGTTTGGCAGGCTATTACCGAAGGTTTGTTAGAAATTTTTCGTGGTTATCTAGTCCAATGACTAATCAAACTCGGAAGGGTGTTAAGTTTATCTGGAAAAAATAATGTGATGATTGTTTTCAAGAATTGAAAAGAAGATTGGTGAATGCTCCAGTTTTGGCACTACCTTCTAGGAATAGTGATTTTGTTATCTACAGTGATGCTTCATTGAAAGTACTTGGTTGTGACCTAATATAGAATGATCAGGTAATTGCATATGCTTCACGTCATTTAAAAACTCATGAGGTAAATTAACCTACACATGATTTGGAATTAGCTGCTGTTGTTTTCTCATTAAAAATTTAGAGGCATCATTTGTATGGTGTAAAGTGTGAAATATATACTGATCACAAAAGTTTAAAGTATATATTCACACCGAAAGAATTGAACATGAGACAGAGGAGATGGCTAGAATTAATCAAGTATTATGATTGTACAATTCATTACTATCCGGGAAAAACAAATAAAGTGGCTGATGCTTTGAGTCGAAAAAATAATGATTCATTAACAATGTTGTGTTTGGAACATGATCCATTGGTTATGGATTTGATGAAAATTGGCATAGATGTTGTTGGTGCAGGATGTTCTTCTGTTTTGTTTCAGGTATCAGTGAAATCTTCTCTATCAGACAGAATTAAGCAAGCTTAGAAGCAAGATAGTGAGTTGCAGAAAAAGGTAGAGCTGGTTCAGAAGGGTAAGTTGCCTGAATTCAACATTGATAATGATTGTGTGTTAATATTTGGTAAGAGATTGTGTGTGTCGTGTGATTCATATTTAAAGAGAGAATTGTTATGTGAAGCTCATAGTTCTCCGTTTTCAGTACATATAGGCAGTACTAAGATGTATAGAGATCTTCAGGAGTACTACTGGTGGGATGGAATGAAAAGAGATATTGTTGATTTTACTGTGAAGTGTTTTAATTGTCAACTGGTTAAAATAGAGTGGCAATTATTAAAAGGGATTCTTAAACCTTTACCAGTACCAGAGTGGAAATGGGAGAGTATATCCATGGACTTCGTTGTTGGATTTCTGAAGACACCTCGAGGTAATAATGCAATTTGGGTTATTGTTGATCACTTGACTAAATCTGCTCATTTCCATGCTATACGAGATAAATTTTTTCTAGATCAGCTTTCTTGTTAGTATCTTAAAGAGATAGTCAGGTTACATGGAGTTCCCCTATCCATTGTATCTGATCGTGATCCCAGGTTTACTTCTACCTTTTGGAATGGCCTTCAGAAGTTGTTGGGTACTGAATTAAATTTTAGTACATCTTTTCATCCTCAATAATATGGGTAGTTAGAACGGACAATTCATAATTTAGAGGATATTCTACATGCTTTTTCGATGGATTATCAGGGAAGTTGGGACCAACATCTTTCTTTGTTTGATTTTAATTATAATAACAGTTTTTATTCTAGTATATAGATGGAACCATTTGAGGCATTATATGGGATGCAGTGTCGAACTCCAGCTTTTGGGATGAAGTGGGTGAAATGAAGTTGATGGGACCAGAATTGGTAGAAGAGTTGGCAGAAAAAGTTCAGCTGATACAGAGACACATGAGAACAGCTCAGAGCAGGCAGAAAAGTTATGCAGACAACAGGAGGAAGGATCTCTCTTTTGAGGTAGGTGATCATGTCTTCCTCAAAGTTTCACCATGGAAAAGTGTGATTCAATTTGTTAAGAAAGAAACACTGATTCCAAGGTTCATTGGACCATATGAAATTTTAGGGTGAGTTGGATCAGTTGCATACCGAGTGGATTTACCTCCGAGTTTATCTCAGGTCCATAATGTTTTTCATGTTTCAATGTTAAGGAAGTACATGGAAGATCCATCTCATGTTTTGAGTCCAGAGGTAGTTCAGCTGGAAGAGAATCTATCTTATGAGGAACAACCTATCCAGATTCTTGACCACAAGGAGCAAGTGTTATGGAATAAGGTGATTCATCAAATAAAGGTTTTGTGGAAAAACCACATGATTGAAGAGGAAACATGGGAATCTGAAAATGCAATGAGGGATAAATACCCCCACTTATTAGATAAGTTAATAAATTGCGGGGATGCAATTTTCTAAAGGGGGAAGGGTGTAACATCCCAAGTAAGTAATGAATAATATATTTTCTTATCTATATCTATTTATGAATTAGATAGTGTTTTAAGAGGATTAAAATGAGAATAAATCCAATCTTAAGAATATAATTATCTAATATTTTTAAAAGATTGTTTTACCGCCTTTTGAGGGAGAACCATTTTTAAATCTATCTTTTGAAAATTTTATAATCTCTATTTTTCAAAATAAACTTATTCTTTAGGATTGGCACATTGAAATTTACTTTGGATAAATTATTGGTATTTTTCTGACAATGTTCATTTTTAAATGAATAGTGAAAAATACTGCATTTTACTTCAAAACTGATTTTTCATATAATTTAATTATATGGATAGATTATATTTTTAATTGGGTTTAATGTGTAAATAGAATATATTTTTACCATTTAATCCAATGGTTTTCATTGGGATTAATTTCAATTTTAAATTGGACATAAACAATTGTCAAACTTTTGATATAAATTGTTTCTAAAAAAACCGCTATTTGTTTTGACAATGGGAATTATTTTTAAATTAATTATTACAATTTATGTGTTTGGAATTTGTTAAAATGTATTTCATATTTGTATTTATAAGGTCCAAATTATTTAATTAAGACTCTTTTGTTTTTGGACATTATGAATAGTAACGACGATAATTATATTTAATTATCGTGATTAATTAGTAATCGGGTAGTTAATTGTAATAAAATAAAATAATAATAAAAAATGACCCCAACATGTGTCCTAATGCTACTGGTTGTGTCATGGACGGCCATGGGATGCATTTTTCCAAACATAGGGACCCCATGGAATCACATTTGGGTGATAGTGACACATTATCATTTTATTTTTAAAGAAAGGAGAATATCACAAAAGTATGTAACACCTAAGTAAAAAAAATTTAATTCATTCTACATAAATGATCTCTTAGAATATAAGTATTATTTGTAAATAAAAAAATATTTCCTAAATCATAGTATTTTTTTATAATTTTTATACATTAAATAAATTAATTTATTTATGACACCATGATGATGCACAATTACCTCATTAATGAACGATTTAAATAAAATGAAAAGATAATGTAAAATATAAGACATAAACTTGTCAAAAACCTATTGGATGAGTATATTTAGAACCCTTATCACCTTATCCTCTAAATATATCAATGTGGGACCTTTAAAATCCGAATCTCATTCAAATATAAAGTAACATTTCTTGACTTTCCAAGAGTGCCCCTCCTCCCTCTTATAAAAGGCTCCCAACTCTACCTCCTTACGCACACCTCTCAAGCCATTGTCTCGGCCAAGCTATACTAATTTTATCTCTCCACATCCCTCTCTTCATCCTATAATCCTTACCTTAGGCATGAATCTCTCTAAGAAACCCTTTTGGTTCAAACCAAGAGGAGTTACCCGATTTAAAGGTAATGTGTTCACTTGTGTTCTTTTGTTTTATTTTGCTTCTCCAACCCCCTAAAATCTTTTTATTCCTTTATTTTGTTACAAAACCAATATATTCAATATACTTGGATGTTTTTATGTGAAGTATTCGAGCTAAAATTACACACACCTTTGTCTAATGGTTAATGAACATACTGTTTCTGTGAATGGCTAATTTCTGCCTCACGAAACGATGATTGTTCAATCTTATTTTAACACCTTTCATGGTGTCCATTAAGATGTCACTGTATTTATATATGATATATATTATTTTTATGTTTTCCTTATGCTTCTTTATTTTTCATTTATGGCATACCTTTATGGTTTGTATTATGGGTAAACGCGATATCTTCATTTTAGGAAGTTCGGACTACCGCCCCCTCAAAGTGATTTGATTCGTTGATGCCATATGTGGGATTTATAATGGACAGAGTTAATGATATTATATATGATATTATACAGAAATTAGAATATAACTTTATATCATTATGATTTCATTCCATTAAATATGAAATAGAAATGAAAGTAGCGTTCATGCGTACGTACGGCTTACCGTCTCCATGAACGGTGCATTTCATTTCTTACCTCTAAATGTTATGTAATATTATAAATTCATATATATACTGGATATATATGATATATATGACATCTAAATCATGAATATAATTCTAGATATAATGGATATTTTACCACATGAACAACTTGTAATTATAATGAGTTTATTTTTGACTCAAGTACCAATTATCGACAAAACGGCCGTTATTAACTTAAATAATTACATAGGGTTCATAACATGGTAATAAGTGATATAAAAGGAATATTTAACTTGAAAAATGTTCTTAATCAAGTAGAAATTAACTCAATATTATTATTCAGGAGATTAAAGAATGATCGAGTCAAGTTGGACACGAGGTAAGGGACTTCGTCTCAATATCCTTTCATTGAGGCATATTTTGTTTTATACACAACTTTATTTTATACGATGTATAAACCCCTTTTACTATTAAATTTATTCAGAAGGAATCTCATTTATATGAATTGTTTTACTAAATGAAAAAAGGGAATGTGTTTGTCGTACGTATTGCGGTGACAACGACTTCTCTGCCGCCGTGACCATTATTTGAGTTTTAGCTTCCCCTACAAGCCATAATTTTTTTTAAATGAAAAATAAATACCATGTTTTACTTTTCTTTTATTCAGGTATTTAAAGTGGTTTTGATAATGTTTTTTTATATCAATGTGTTATTGATATCTTTTGATTGAAATGTGGAAATGTTATGTTTCCTTTATGCATGTTTTATGTGATACGATTATGTTATGGTTCTTGGGTATTGTTTATGAAGATAGGTGGTTATGTGATAAACTAAGGGAGGGTGAGCCCGATATAGCTCTCCAATGCATTGGGTAACGTGAAGGGGTTAAACTCTAAGGTTTATCTAAAGAGATTTATGGAATATACTGTGATGGGAATTCCAAACGTAACCATGAGGGTTACTCCCTACGTAAGAATGTTATGAATGCCTCAAGTTACCTTTATGTCTTCTGATTTCTATGATTTATTCATGATTTGATGAGGTATGTTAAAGTGCTTATGTTTTATGAGTAAAGTATGATTTCATTAATTCTTATGTATACATGGACTAATGTTTTCATTTTATACTTTTATATCCCTCACTGAGCTTTTTATGCTCATCCCAAGTTTTTGAAATGTTTTTTACAGGTCAAGGTAAAAGTACATTATGTGTTGATAGTGTCAATAAAGTGTCATGAAAGAATCTATGTTTTATTTTAAATATGTCTCCTTTGATGGGAAAAAATAATATTGTCTTTTATGTAACCGCCTTGTTTAAATGTGGAATGTAATGCATGATTTATGATCTAATTCTCTAAAACTCCAAACCTGAAAAGATCCTCAATGTGTATTCTTTAAATAACTCAAGATTAAGTAATGTTTAATGTCGGGGCCTTATACCTATAAAATATCATCCAGTGGAACAAGATATCAACTTTCATAAATTTTTAAGGAAAGAATCTTTCCTTAACTTATTAATTAACAACATGTCATTCATGATGAACATAATATAGCCTATTTCTTGAAAACATATGGTGTAACAGGTTTGGTCAGTACATAAAAGTATAAGAGTCATGAGAATCACTAATAACAATCGTAATTTATAAGGACCATTACACATTCTCTCATATAATAGTGTTTAATAATGAATAAACACGCAAAATTCCTACCGGTGGTTCTGTTCTCATAATCTACCATTTAATAGATTATGTTGTGTTATCTTCATGATAAAAAAACTCATCATCTTATGAATACTCACACAAAACAGTCAACATTATATGTTTCTAATAATTTTACCTTATTAGGCTATAGAACTGTATTTTATAATATTTTCATGGAATTTCAAGTTACTCATTATAGAGGGGAACTATTATAAACTTATCAATAAAATAGATTATATTGGTCATTATTACATTAATTTCATATAGAACGATGGAAAATATATAATAAGATGTATTATTAACATTAAAATATTTGAATATACATGTACACAAGATTAAATATATATTCCTATAGAAAAAAATTCAAAAGACTCTCACTTGGATGAGATCCAACTACATACAACATCCAATCCATTAGAACTCACATGGTGATATTGTTTCAACAGAGTTACCACTTTAGTCATGGGGTGTTCCATGCTGCCATCTGTGGATATTCTATTAAAAAAATCACCTATATGAGAAAAAATATATCAAGAGATGATACTTTTAGTTTATGTTATTTTTTTCTGATGTAACCTTGGTTCCTTTTCAAGGGTCACTGCTATTGTATTATCACAATAAAGTGTAATTAGATCTTTACTTCTAGGTACCATATCATGTTATTAGATGATTTTGTGTATCAAAATAGATTTTTATCTACCTTAGAAGACACAATATACCTAGAATATAATTTAGAATCTACTTTTATGACATACTTTGACCTCTTCTACTCAAAATACCTCCATTTAGAGTGAAAATTTATACCATATTTGATTTTATTTCATCTTTATTTTTATAGAAACTATAGTCACCATATTCTCTAATGACTAGTTCTTTATATCCTCCATAATCTAGGAGCATATCCTTAGTTCACCTCAGATACATAAGGCTATTATTGAATTCTATACAATGGTGGTCACCCATGACATCTTGATATCTTTATACTATAGTTTAGTCATAGGTGACATAATTCCTAGTACATAACATATCATACAATAAGTGACCCAATATCCAAATTATATGGAACTTTTCCATCCTTTATCTTTCCTCATGGGTCTAAGGGAACATTTTTTGGAAGGATATATTCCATGTGACATTTAAATGAATTCCCTCTTCGATTTTTCTATACTGAATCTCTCTAGTATCTTGTAATTATAAGTACATTGACTTAGATAGATCAACCTATTGGATGTATCAAGGAGTATCTTGATCCAAAAAATATATGCTGCTTCACTTAAGTCCTTTATGGAGAAGAATTTATTTGACTAAGCTTTAGCAGACTGCACTACTGGTATTTCATTTATAATAAGTTGTATATCATCAACATAAACTATTATGAAAATTATCACACACCTAAAAATCCACTTATAGAAACAAGGATAACATATATCATTTATGAAACCAAATTCCATTATGGATTCATAAAATTTAATTTTCCATGACCAGGATACATTCAATAATTCATAAATGGTTCTTTGAAATTATCATTCTATATTAGAATACATTAGAGTAAAAAAAATTAGGTTTTGTCATATATATATCTTAATGATGGTTCCAATTAAGGAAGGATATTTTGACATCCATTTTTCAAATCTTCTAGTGATGGTAAGTGGCAATTGAATTTATAATTCTGAAGGATTTCAGTATAGAAACTATAGAAAAATATTTTAGCATAGTGTATTTCTTGAAATTATTTAAACCCTCTAAAAAATAGTCATGCCTTATAAGTAATAAATTTTTATTTCATGTCAAGTTTCTTTTTTAATAACCATTTACTACCAATATAATTTACATCAACTGGAGTATCTATAAAAATGACGACCTAGTTTGGTTATATGGAATCCATTTTATAATTCATATATTATTTCCACCTAGAAATATCTATTCCACTTAATACATCCTTAGATGTTATATGATAATTATTACCAACTAATAATGGTTCACTATCCTCGATGGATAGAAAACCATACCTTTTATTATGAGAGGATATTACGGTAATATCAATTTTTCCCCAAGAGTATACCATAAATGTACACATTTCAACTTGAGGATCAAGTTTTTTTCATAAAGAGGTATTTAAAAATTATTTGCATCCAAAAACATGTAAGTGTGATAATTATAGTTTCTTTCCACTTGACATTTAGTATATAATATCATCTGTTGCTTTATTCAGCACCTGGTTTAGTATTTATGTTTCTATCTATAACAGATATCGTCAAAAGGATAATGGAAGAGTACCATGAATCATCATTGATATCATAATTTCTAATTGAATTAGGTTATTAGTTTTTCCGACACCATTATATTATTGTGTATAAGAAGAATAAAGATGAGATAGAGTCCCAAATTTCTGTAAAAAACCAATGAAGTATTGATTATGATATTATTTATTTATGGTTTTATTAGAGTCTCTTAATATTTTTACTAAAATGGCTCTCAACTTCGTTCTTTTATTTTTTTGAAATTATCAAATGAATATTACTTATACCTCATCAAGTAGATAAATCCATGTATACTAAAATTATTAGAAAAAGTTATGATTTATGAGTACCCCTAACTTGCTTCAATTGGAAATAGTACCCTTATAATGGTGTGAGATAATTCAAGAATATCCTGACCCCTATTACCATTTCTAATAAATAGGGTTTTGGCCATTTTTATATATAAACATGAGTCACATAATTTGGCTAATCTTAGTTAAAAGGAATAAAAATATTCATATTGGGGTAGTTTTGTGAAACTCTTTACATTTACATGACATAAGAGGTGATTCCATAGTTGGGTGGCGTATGATTCATGTGAATTATATTAAATATCTTTTACCATTACATGGTTCTTATAATCCAACACATAAAGTCCATTATATAAACTCACATTATAATACCATATTATTTCATTATAAAATATACAATATTTATTCCCACATTTTTAAATAAATCCATCTTTGTCATGTTTGGATATATATATATATATATATATAATGTTATTGGTATTATATGAAACACAATAATAACCATTTAAAACAAATAACAGTCCCATTGAAAACATGTGGTGGTAGTCAATGATAGCCACAATTGTAAGTATAGCTCTGTTGTCTACTCATTTATCTTCCACCCCTATGTCAATCTTCCAAAATATACTTGGTTCCTATATTAAATACACATTTTATTACCACATAAAATATATCATACCTTATTTTTAGAAACTAATAAATTTAAATTGATAACTAAAACAACAAAATATTATCATATATTATTTTCCGAAATGAATTTTTTCTTCTAGATCTAATTATTTCCACATGAAAAATAGATATCATCTTGTTCCATTACTTTCCTCTAGACCTTCCTATTCTGGGAAGGTCCCTCTGAAGAGGCTTTAGGATTAAATATGTTTTCATGGACTTTCCTTTTATTCACTATAATAATCAAATGATTTTAAAACTTCATATTCTTTTCATCTTGGTGAAGTAGATTGAGATGATCTGGGAGATAGTTCTCGATGTTATTCATATTGAAATTAACAATCACTAAGGAGACTGTTGAACAGAGTGATGAATGAATGAGATAAGTGTACAATTTTTCAGGAAGTTTTTATTCCAGAAACTCTATTTTCTCAATGTTTTTGATGAGTTTTACAACTTTAGTACCAACTAGCACACCTTCTCTATGTTTACTTTGAAAGAGTGCCTTGGGTATCTAAAACCATTCATATATAGCTATCTCCTGATATATATCACATAGATTATGGAGAGTTATATAAGAATATATGTATTTATGTAATCTCATGATATCATTATGTATTCATGGAATATTTAAACACTGAACATAAACTAAATCTCTCAGGTGATTATTATAGATAGCGAACTCCTCATAAATTCCCACCATAATAGGAAGATCTGGCATCGAGGATTCCAACACATAATATTTCTATTCACAGAATAATACTTCCAATTGGTTTCTGAACCTTTATAGGATGTTAATTCTATTAATGATATGATATTTCCCCAAAATTAATTATAGAGATAATGTGGTTGATTAAATTTTCAATATTATACAGTTATGAAAGAGAATATTATTAGTACATCACTTTATTATAAATTTTCTGATACATATTGAATTTAGTTTCATAAAGTGTCCCATTATTTTATCCAGTCACAATATCCCTTAAAATTACACATGAAATATCCACTTTATTAGAAATTCTATTATAATGGATCTGTATTCACCTTATCATAACCTAAGATAGGGCTCTGTGAATTACTCAAGGGGTATTTAGGTGGGAAGGGTTTTTCCAACTATGGGCCTAAAACTCCTTGATCCATTGAGTGTACTACATAATGAAAAAACCATTACTTGGATATCCTCAACACATGACTCCAAGTTACATAATTCCTAGAAATGGGTACCAATCTTGATGTAATATGGTCAAGTCTACCTAATACTTTCATAATAAATCTATGATAAATTTAATTATCCAAATGAGGTTTGGAAAAACACTTAGTTACTTGATGTTCATTCCTAATTAAGTAATGGAAGGCTTATTATAACATAATTTTATGTTAAGGTATATTTTTTATTATGAAAAAATATTTATTATTTTAGCCTTTACGTTTCTTTTTAACATTAATTGGATTTTAGTTATTTTATTAACCATGTTAAGATAAAATATTTACACATAAATTGTTTATTTAAATTCCATTATTTAATATTATTTAATTCATTTAGGTAATAATGGAATTTAATACATTAAATTAATAATTCATATGAATTAAATAAATAAATAAATAAATTCTCTAATTATGAGTTTATCTAATGGGTGATTTACTGTCCAGACAGAAAACCAACCCATGATCCTAGTGCAATACACCTTGTTTCAGTATCGGGATGAGTTGAATAATTCTACCTATCCACATGTGTGTGAAAAATATTTTTTTAACATTATATGTAATTATATAATAAATCATTTTGACAAATTAGAGAGTTATATTTATTATAAAAATATTAATTATTTTTCACATCAAAAAGTTAATAGTTTTAAATGAACTCTTTTCTTTTATGTTTTTCATTTAAAAGTTTAATTTATAAATTTGAGAATTTCAATTAGAGAGAATTATTTTCATTTTTAAAATAATTATACCAATATTAATATAGTATGAGATTATGGGATTTTTTTTTAAAATACTGATTTTTTAGTGAAGAGTGAATAATACATATTTTTGTAAAAAAAGTCATTTATGTTCAATAAATTAAGTAATTTAAAATTAAAATCATTATTTTAATATAATTTAAATTAATATAATTATTATTTGTTTATATTTAATATAATTAATTACTTTTTAATCATATTTATATTGTATTTTGTTTTAATTTTATGTTTAGGTCTAAAAATTGGTTTTTTATTCTAAAAAAAATTTTAATGTGAATAATGTTTATCCATTTTAATTATACAATATAATACCCATTGAGTAATGTTTTAAATTAAATTTTTTTATAATATATTACCAAATATTATTTTTTATACCTACAATTATTATTATTAGTCATACAGTTTATATAAAATCGTCTTTTGTTCGAAAAATACACTTCTTGAAAAACCGCTTATTGGTTACATCTGTAAGATTGATTTTAAATTAAAAGTTTGAACATATGTGAAATTAATTAGGTAAAAAGGATTTAATATTTTTAATTAGAATAATTTATATTATATAATATGGTAAAATTAAATATTTACTATAATAAATAGTGAAAAGTAAAAATAAATTACTAGAGGGGGAGGTTAAACTAAAAAAGTAAGGGTTAAATTGACGAAAAAGTTGTTTGAAATATATTTTATGGAAATATTTAGATATTATTATGTATAATTAGTTATAATGGTCAATGTTTGATTTTGTTTCATGAGAAAAACATGGGTACCCATTTTTAAAACAAAATTCATGTGTTCCACTCACCACGCTTATAAAAGTTCATCCACTATTATCTCCGATTAACACCTTAATGACCATTTTGTCAGAAAAAATCTATTGAAATATCTCTATAAATTTCATAATAATAACATATATCACTTATTTTTTTAGATATACATCCTATGAATGATTTTGGTGCATACCTAAGGAGGTTTTCTAAAGAAGAGGTATAGTGTTTAACCATTCATTTTTATTTTATTTATTCTTCCTCATCATTAAAATATTCATAAAATAATATTATAAAATAAAACTATTATATTACACAGAATAATATGTTATTATTTTTATTTAACAACCTAAATCTATCTCCTCTTCCATAAAATTTGATAAAATATAATCAATTGTGTTTACGGCGTGCTACCGCCTCACAAACTGATTTCATTATTTTTCCATCATCGCTACTGATGGGTTTTTTAAATGATACATTTAAATTATATATATGATATTCTAAACATATTTATATTTATTCAGTTACTATATCGCATTTACCTTATTACTTTACATTTTTGGGGGATGTAATAACTTCTATTAGGTATACAACAAACTAAAGTCTCGCTGAGTGATGTGATTGATTTTTCACTAATGATTTACATGGTAGGTAATAAGGATAAAATTAATTAATATATGTGATATAAATAAAAATAATTAGGATAATAAATATTTATTTATAATTCTAATAAGATAATATATCATTTTATTTTTTACACTCGAAAAAGGTATCGTCTTTTGCGCATATGTGTGGACCACTGCCAATATGATGCGATGGGAAAATTTTTTCATCACTAAATAAAATTGATGATATATATAAGAATATTAAAATATAAAATGTGGTATTTATGATAGTTTTCCATTATTTATATCTAAAATTGTACATACCTTCTTCCCATAATGATATTTGAAAAAATAGAAGCTTTACTAAGGTGTATGTGTAGTCTACAGTATCCATGATTATATAATAGTTCATTTTGCATAACCATTATTAATGATTGGTTTTAATATTTTTAATTAACTATATATATGGTAATTAATTCAAGATTATTATTCTTAATATATTAAAATAAATACCTATTTAACCATAATTAACCTACCAATGTCATTTTTCTTCATATAGTCCAAATATCATTCAAACAAATGACCTAAAATTAATTGATTAAGTAATTTTATATAGCATGATAATAAGTGAAAAAATGAAAAATATAATATAGAAGGGTTTTAATTAATTAAATTATTAACATAAATTTATTATTTAGGAATAGAAATAATTATCATGACTAATTAGACTCGAGGTAAGGGAATTCATCTCAATTTCCTCTAGTTGAGTCATATATTAATGTTATAAACCCATATTATTTGATGAGGTGTATATAAATACCTTTTGAAATGTAATATCATGAATTTATCTTATATCATGCTATTTAAAGTTTTATGTAATGTTATTCTTTTATGGTTCTTATGATTCAACTTGTTCCAAATTAGTAAGGGAACTCTATTTTTGGAAAATAATCTTTTAACGTTTTCATTAAAAGTCACTTGGTCTTCCTTGTATATGTTTTTAAAATGATCATATGAATGTAATTATAAGGATTTAGAATTTTATAAAGGATTTTTTTTGTTATCTAGAATTTTTCAAAAAAAATAATCTTTGTATAAGATTTTTTACATTCTTTATAAACGAAAAAATGTTATATTTTATCATGTATGGTGACGAAGAGTTTTCCTGCAACAATAACTTTTATTTGATGTTTTCCTTCTTTTATAATATTTATTATTCTCTTAAAAGTAAAAATATATTTCCATTTTTATTATAATTTTGGTATAAAAAATAGGTTCTAAAATAAAATCATATTTTTTATTGGTAATGGGTTTTGGAATGAAACATGTATTTTAATATCATAAAGTATTTTTAATATGGAATTTACATATTTTTAAAGGGTTCTATGATAAAAAATAAAATATTTGATGAATTATTCTTATGTTATAGTTCTTGGGAATTTTTTTATGATAATGGGTCCTTCCATTATAAACAATAGAAAAGTGGTTATGTTATAATCAAATAACTAGTGGACCTTCTATAAATCAATTATGGGTGGTTTTGGTATTAACCAATAATGGCAGGTTCCAAGATAAAAACTTATGGGTGGGTCTATGATATCCTTCCTATGAATTGGGTACTCTAGATATATAAGTTACCCATATCATTTATTCTATTTGTAAGAGTGATATGAATGATGATGTCCCAAGCTACCTACATGTTTTATATGTGAATTAAATGGGTTTTAAATAATTTATTTGGGAAAAAGTATGGGTGATTTCATGTTAAAATTATTTATTTCATTTCTCTCAAAGAACACTAAGATAAAGGTAAAAATTTCATCGAGTTTTCAAAAAAAATCATCGGATTAAGGACATTATTCTTTTTATTCCCCTCACTAATATTTCGATGCTCATCCCATGTTTTAAAATGTTTTTCAAAGTGTTTAAGTATGGGTGAGGGAAATAAATAGGTTGTGTTGAATGTATTGAATATTTTTTATGAAATGAAATCACATTTTGTTTCATATGAGTTTTATTATTCAAAAAATAGATTCTAATGGGATGTTTCAAATTTTTATATATATGGTTTTGTAGTAAAGTATTTATGAACTAATTTTATAAAAATATAATCCTATAAAGGCCCTCAATTGTAAGAGGTGTAATTATTTACTTAAATATCAAGAATATGTAATATTTAAGGATATCTCCTTATAGTTGGTATTATAGGTCGTTTAGATAATTTTATAGGTTATGATACTGATAATAGGATAAAATTGAATGATTTTATTTATTTTTATTTTGAAATGATATATAATTTAATGATTATATTCTTTTTTCATCTAACCTATATATTTTCAGAATGTATTTCTATATATGAAATAAGGAAGTTGTAGTGGGAAGGCATTGAGAAAAAAATATCCTTCTAAATTAGCACCCTAAGGTGGTTGTAATTGAAATAGAACATCTTGTTGTAGTGATGAATAATTAGCACAAGCTATAAATAGTGATTATATCCATGATTGTGAGGATCCAGATCTACCATGATGGAATATGTTTATTGGGGATCCATTCATGAGACAAAATCCCACATATTTCAGTGGATCAGATGACCCTATGGTAGTTAAAGTAAAGATCAATTTTTTAGAGAAGATATCAAAATTCATGGGATATTTGGAATGTAAAAGATAAACTTATCTATTTATTTACAAAAAGTTGATGTTGATTGATGATAGTCTATATTTAATTATACCAGAGATAAATATGATCTTGATTCCATGGAATGGGAAACATTTAAATATATTTTCCATAATAAATATTTCCCTTGGCTTTTATAAATCTATATAGAAAACCAATTGTCATAATTGAGGAAAAATACCAAAATTATGTAGGTGAGTATGATGAAAATTTTACAATATTGGATAGGTACATACCATATTTTTGTGGAAAATTGATATTAAGGTTAATATATTTTAATTAGGTTTAAAACCACGTTTATAAAGATATTTTGTGGCACGGTAATTTTAAATATATAAAAAATTAATTCATTGTGTTGTGAAAGTGGATGTAGAGTTTTCCATCACTTATGTTAATTGAGATGAAAAGAGTAAGAAATGGTATGGATGGAAGGATATAGGAAAGAATCCTTCAATGAAATATGGTGGTAATAAATTTTTTTGTTATTTTGAGACGTGTGGTAAAAAGAATCCTATCTAATGTCTTATAAATTTTCAGAAGTGATTTCTATGTGGTATGTTTAGTCACATCTCTCATAAAAACAATAAAAATGAAAAGAGAAATTTTTAAAAGCTGATGGTAATATTATATTGTTTTATTAAATTTGATAATTATGCTAACATGTGTCTAAAGTTATTCACTCAAGGAAGATATCATGAATACTGAAATTATAAAAGTTTGAAAAAAATAATCATAGATACGAAAGTTATGCTAATTGATTTTCCTAGAGTTATTTCTGATCATGAGGATTGAGTTTACTGTTGACATAGTTTATAATTATAATCCTATTTCTAAACCCCTTTATCAAATGGATCAAGTGGAACATTTATAATTGGAAAATTAATTGAAGGAGTTTCAAGATAAAGGTTTCATTCAGCAATGAACTTCACCATAGGGTGCTCTTGTTTTTTGTTTTTTAAAACGAAATATGATTAAATGAGACTTTGTATTAACTATGATATTTTAATAGACTCACTATTAATAAAAGACATTTGTTTCATTATATCGATGATTTAATTGATTATATCTAGGTAGAATATTATTAATTGAAGGTTGATCATAAGTCGTGGCACTATTTGTTTAATTTAAATGAAGAATATATCTTAAATATGGAATTTCAAACTAGATATGGGCATTATGAGTTTGTAGTAATACCCTTTGAATTTTATAATACAAATGATTTATTTTTTGACATTATGAATATATTATCCATGAAATCTTGGATACATCTGTGGTTTTGTTTGTGGATGAAATTTTGGTATATTTTAAATGTCAAGAGTAATATGAAAGGCACCTAAAGATTTTTTTAAAAAAGTGAAAGACAATAAACTATATGTAAAATTTAGTTGGTGTGAATTTTGGTTGAAAAAGTTTTCTTTCCTTGGTCATATTATTTCTAAATATGGCATAACTATTGACCCGGATAAAAAATATTTTTGCAGATTCGAAACAACCCAAAAATATCATAGATATTCCCAGTTTTTTTTCATTTGTGGGTTACTATAAGTGGTTTAATGAAAACATTCAATTAAATTATATCCCATTAAATATTTATATAAAAAAGTGTTAAAATCATCTCGATAAATGAATATGATGATTGATTTTCTTTTATCATAAAATGGTTAATTATTAATATATAGAGATGCTTCCATTAAGGTACATGGTTTTTACTAATTTATAAAGATAAAGTAATTTCATAACTTTACTTTATTTATAACCTCATGAGTTAAATTACCTTACACATGATCTAGAAATATGTACAATTTTCTTTTCTGAAAAAAATTGTTGCATCATTAGTAAGGGGTAAAGTTTGAAATATACTCTAATTAAAAAAGGTTGAGGTATACATTAACATAGAAATAATTTAACATGAGATAGATAATATAACTTTAAATAATTAAGGATTATGGTTGAATGATTCCTTAAAATCAAATAAAATAAAATAAAGTGGATGATTATTTAAGTCTAAGAAATAATTCTATATTAATCATGTTATGTTTGTAACATATCCTTTTGTTTAATGATTTTATAAAATTTGGTTTATATTTTTTATATGTTAGGAAATTCTCAATTTTGTTTCAAGTTTATGTGTATTAAAATTTCTTTTAAATAATTAAGAAAGATTAGAAAGAGGATCCTAATTTGTAGGAAATGGTAGAATATGCTGGGAAGGGTAAGTTTCCAAATTTTAAAATTGATAAAGTTGATGTTTTATGATTTGGAAAAAGATTATGTGTTTATTGTGATTCCTAGTTAATGAAAGATTTATTGAGTGAATCTCATTGTAATATATTCATCAGGGTAGAAATAATATGTATAAATACCATTGAGGAAATTACTGGTGGGATGCAATGAAAATAGATATTGGTGAATTAACCAATAAATTTTTGAATTATCAGTATATTAATATAGAAATGAATTTACTGAAAATAATTCTTCAAAATTTTCTAGCTCTAAAGTGTAAGTGAAAAAATATATCAATGGATTTCATGGTGGGATTATAAAAGTTTTCATGAGGTAATAATGTGACATGGGTTATTATTGATTGATTAGAAATATTTTCACATTTTCTTCAGATTTGATATAATATGTCTTCAAATATTAATTTTTGATATTATATAAAGGAAAAAATTCAAGTTACATGGATTTTATATATCTATTATATCAGACTATGATACCAAATTCGTAGATAATTTTTTGAAAGGAATTTAGATGTCATTGGGTACAGAATTAAATTTTAGTACAACTTATCATAAAAAATTTGATGGTTAGTAAGATCAGATGATTTGAACCATATAATATATTCTTTATTCTTATTCAGGGGTTTATTAGGGATGTTGGTATCAATATATTTCATTGGTTGAGTTTTCTTATAAAAATAGTTTTTATTCTAATATAATGATGTAATATTTTGAGGAATGTTATGTAAATATGAATAAAACTCCATATTTTTTGGATAATGTATAATAGAGGAAGTCAATGGGGATATAGTTTTTAGAAGAAACAGATAATAAGGTGTATTATATTTATAATCATATGAGGACAATTTTAATCTGTAAGAAATGTTATCAAGATAACTGGATCAAAGGCACTTCATTTAATGCAGGTGATCATGTTTTTCTTAAATCATATCAAAGGAAAAGTGTTTTTATTTTTCTTAAAAATGGATATATATGTCCCTAGATCCTTGGATATTGTGAAATCTGTAATTTTTTTGATTAGTTTCATACTAAGTGGATTTTTCCCTGAGTTTATTAGAGGTACACAATATTTTTCATGTTTCAATGTTATGAAAGTGTATGATATATTTATCTCATATTTTCAGGCCTAATATAGTTTAGAAGTAAGAGAATATTTATTTTGGGGAATATACTACTCATATTCTTGAATATAGAGTGTAAGTTTTGGAAAATAACGGGATTCACCAAGTTAATAATTTATGAAAAAACTGTATGTTTGAAGAAGTAACATGGCAATCTGAAAATGCTATATGGTAATGGTTTCCAAACATGTTTAATAAGTTAATAAAATTATAAGGATTCAATTTACAAATACGGGTAAGAATGTAAAAACCTATATAATTATAGAATTAATCATTTTCATGAATTAAATATGAAAATTTGTTATAAAATTATTAATTCATTTTTACATAAAAAAGAAGAAAATTTTAAATAAACCATTTTATTATAAGGTTTTTATTTTAAAGAATAATTTATCAATTTTATAATTTGAATTGTAAAAGATTAATTTAATTTTTTAATTTTTTATTTTAAAATAATCTTAAGGGGATTTTTTTATAAAATATTTATTTTTAATTGAATAATGATAAAAACCATTTTTTGTAAAAAAGGCATTTGTTTTCAATAAATTAAGCAACATAAATGTACCATTATATATTCAATATCATTTAATGTTTCACAATTATTTTTTAGTAATATTTTATCCAATTATTTATTTTTAAATGAAATTTATATTATATTTCGAATATGTTTATTTTGGGATTTTAAATGGGGATTTTCTGAAAAATATTTTAAACTGAATAATGTTTATCTATTTTAATTAATTAAGATAATCCCCAATGAGGAACAATTTAAAATTAATTTATAGATTATATATAAATACATATTATTTGTAATTTGCATAGCTATTATCATTTATCATTGAGTTAGTATAAAATCCTATTTTTTTGAAAAATGCACTTGTTGAAAAATAGATTTTTATCAATTTTAAGGGATTAATTTTAAATTAAAATTTTCCACTTTTTGGATTGAATTTGGTAAAATGTATTGAATATTTTTAATTAAAATAATTTATTGTATCTAATAATTCAAGCTTAATTTTTGGCCATAATGAATAGTTAAAATAAAAAAATTTATTTACCGTAGTTAAGGTCAAAACAAGTTTACCTAGGGATTAAACTTAAAAGATATGGGTAAAAATGATCAAGAAAATGTATAAAATATATTTTATGGACTTATTTATTTAGTATAATGTATATTTATCCATAATGGTAAATTTATTAACATTATAGAATGTAAAAAATGTGGGTACTCCTATTTGTTTTCAAAAATTACACGTGTGTCACTCGACTCACATGTAAATGGCCATTCACTCCACTAATATACACACATTCAAAGGCCTTTGAAATAAAAAATACCTAACCAAAAATATTTTTAAATTCACTACCTATTTCCAGTATATATTCTTTGGATTATAAATCTATCCAATTGAGTTTTTTTATGCTTATCTAAGTAGGTTGTCCGAATAAGATACATCATGTTTAACCATGTGTTTATATTTTGTTTCCTCTTCCACCCATTCAAATATTATTGAATATATATTATATAGTAACAAAGTTATATCCCATATATTGATATTTTATAATTTCAATGGAATAACCTAACTCCATATTCTCTTCCATTAAATGAGATATAATATCATCATTTGTGTGTATGGTGGACTACCTCCTCACGAACCGATGCCATTCATTTTCTATCAATGCCTCTCATGGATTGTTATAATGATGAATTTAAAGTATATATATATATATATAATATTTATAATTATAAAGTTATGATATCCGAAATAAATTCTTACTCTTCATTCTATGGGGGATATGATAATGTCACTTGTGTGTATAGTGAACTGCCACCTCAGAAACTTATGTGATTCATTTTTTGCTAAAAATTTACATAGAAGGAAATAAGGATACATTGAATTAATATAAGTGATATAAATTTATTATTTATGATATTCATGAAATATTTGTCATTTTGAAAATATAATATATCATTTTGTTTCATACACTAATAAATGATAATTTCATTCATTCATACATGTGGACTACTACCTCTATGAAGTGATGTGAATATTTTTTATCACTAAATCATATAGAAAATATATATAAGTAAATTTAAGAAATAATATGGTATTTTTTATATTATTTTCATTGTATAAATGAAAAATAATACATAACTTCCTTCCATAACAATCATTGAAAAATAGAAACATTATTCATGTGTACGTACGACCAACTTTCTCCATGATTGTAATGTTGTTAATTTTCTTAACCATATTTCATGATTGTTTTTAAATGTATAAATTATGTATAAAATTTATAATTAATCCAATATTATTATTCTAGATATGTTTAAATAATGATCCCTTTGACAATAGTCAGCCTACCGAAGCATTTTTTGGACATTTAATCTATATATCATCAACACATACGATATAAAATTAATTTATTTAGTAATTGAATATAACATATAAATAAGTGAAATAATTATAATAATATTGTAAAGACCCGTAAAATTGAAGAAATTTTTTTTCTTAAATTCTTTGGAATTTTACGAGTACGCAGTTTCTGACAACACCTGATTTCGAGGCCCAGTGTGCCCGGAATAATTTTTTTTTCTGAAGTTTGGCTAAGCTTAAATTAATACGTGTAAGAAGTTTTCCTAAAAAGTGGAATAAATCATAAAAGGTTACTCAGATCAGAAATCTGAGGGCACCGTTGTGCTCAGGATGGCGGGTTTAACCTAGGCCTGACTTATGTTTAGTCGACGCTTGCCTCTTGTGAGAAAACCCGAAAATGGCATAACCGTAAATAAAATAATTAAATAAAGTTATTTTATTTTTCAAATGCTTATAAATCAGAAATGGTAACTCGGATTAAAAATCCAAAACCACCGCTGAACTCGTGAAGGTATTCTTTTTTTAATAAGATACTAACTTTGGACGGCGCAGGCCGCCTGAGAAAGTTAGTTTTGGCCATAAATAAAATAACTAAGAGACAATTATGTTATTGTAAAATTCATAACTTCTAAACGGTAACTCGAATTGAAAATCAGAGAGTACAGTTGAGTTTTTTGGGGTGTGTTTCTCCTAGGTGGAGCCTAACCTTGACCACAGCGGTTCGAGGGTGACTGATAATAATTTTCCGAACTTTTTTTTAGCTACGTTCAGTAAACGTACGAGCGGTGTTTTACAACTTTTGAAACGGTGCTCAGAATCGAATTCCGAGGGCACATTTGAACTTGCAGCGTGATTTTTCATTTAATAAGACTTTCACCTCAACAGTGGATGATCGAATATGAAAGTTAGTTTTTGGAGTTTTACTGGGGTTAATAAAATAAAATAAGTGAATAATTTATTTTATTTTGTTAAACACATATCGTGCAGATAAAGTGGTTAGAAGCTCCAATTTGGAGTTGGTGGTGGAACCGCCACACCCTAACCTCCCATTTATTGGGGAGGGAGGGGAAACCTCTCAACCCCCCCATTAATTAATTTTATGGGTCGACATAAAATAAATTGCTGTCAGTTAATTTTATGGGTCGACGTAAAATAAATTGTTGTTAGTTAATTTTCTGAGTTGACAAATAATTAATTGTTGTCAGTTAATTTTATGTGTCAACGTGAAATTAATTTTTGTCAATTACTTTTATGTGTCAACATAAAATTAATTCATTTCATATGTTTTGACACAGGGTATGTGGGGGAACTTCTTGGCGTCCTCCTCTCTTATGTTGTGCCAACACACCTCTTAAATTGCACTAATGCAATTTAATTCACCCAACCCTCTTTTTAAATTAAGTAACCACATCGTTGGAATTCAGGAAGGTTCCAAATAAATGAATAGTTATAAATTCCACAATGGTTACATACCTTTACCCCTCTCTTGTATATAGGGAGCTTGGGAGAAGGTTTTGGGACGGCTTCACCAAGCGACAAAGCGTTGGTAAAGTATCGCGACGCCCAACACTTGGGGAAATCTTATCCTCTCCAACGAAGAACGTGAAGAACGCCAATGACGATCTTCCATGTGATTCTACTTCTACCTTCCTTCCCCAGACACCTATCCTCCGCAACATTGTCAACGAACCGACGCAGCTCGGAATTGGGGACGTGTGGCGGATGCGACGAACGAATATCTTCATCTTCTTCCTTCCGCGACTACGCCAATGAGTGATGCGCAAGAGGTAGAGGTATTGTTTGAATTTCTCCTTTCCTTTTTGAGGAAAGAATGACAAGTGAGGACCAAACTCTTCCTGGTTGATCTGTGGATCACTCATTCATGCGGGTTGGAAGCGGGGTTATTTTCATTTTTGTATTTGAGTTTGAATTCTTAAATCTTGTTTGAGTCTCTAACATGGAGGGCAGGGGCTAACAAACAAGCCCGGACCCTTCCCAGATTGTTTGTTTGTTTGTGCATGTTTTGATGGGCAATGATGAAACGAGACCGAAACGGCGTATGGAAGTAGTCTCAGTAAAGAACAGGTTCCAGGAGAGCCGTAGGCACAAACGGTGGGTAAATCAGACTACCGGAGCGCGTCTAGTGGTCCGCGGAAGACGTTGTCGGCGCGCCTCGCTAGCGCCACGGCGCCGGTGATTGGAGGCGGCGGACGGAGCCGTCCAGCTGCCTGAAGGTGGTGGCGACCCAGCACACCGCTGGAGGAAACCCTCCGCAGCAACAGCCACGGTGGTGGTGCGACGGATCCCGCAGCTGCGCAGGATCCGAGACGCTTGGGGGGCGGTGCCAGCTGGTGCCACCAGCGTCAATCAGCGAGGAGGTCGCGCCTCCCCCGCTCAGCGCACCGCGCTCGGCCAACCGGCCGAGCTGCAACCAGCCACCGGGCCGAGCCCCTAGCGCTGGGCCGGGCCGGGCCGCTCCTAACAAGGTCGGACCTAGACTAGAGTAAGTTTGACCCAGTTTAGGCCGACCCAAGGGGTTTTGGGCCGGGTCAGACCAGGCCCAGACCCTATATTTTAAGACATTTTTCAGTTAAACGCTCATATCTTGAGTTGTGGACATTCTAATCGATGCACCGTCAGTTGCGTAGCATTCCTCGGATCGAGACGGCCATTTTGGTATATTATATTCCAGGTTTTAGCGAAGGTTGTGTACAACCGGGTTGGTTCGAACCTGAAACCAACCGGGCCCTCGGAGAGGAAACACTTATAACTTGAGCTCCGGACGTTCAATTTACGTGCTGTCGACTTTGTTGGAATCCTCTTGTTGAGACAGATATTTTGGCATACTTCACCTGAGGTTTGGAAGTAGTTGGAGTATGGTCAGGTTGGTTTTAGATTAGAAACCAACCGGACCCCTGGAACGCAAAAGCTAATAACATTCAGACCGGACGTCTGTTTGACGAACCATCAGCAGCTTTTGTAATCTCATTGAGAAACAGACCCTTTGAGTATACCCTATGAGAGTTCGGGGTACAGTTTAGATATGTTCAGGTTGGTTCATACATGAAACCAATCGGGCCCCCGGGATGAAAAGGCTAATAACTCACAGACCGGGCGTCTGATTGATGCGCCGTCTATTGCGTTGAGACCCCTGTGACGAGGCAGTCCTTTGTGATACATCTTCTTGGGACGTTGTGATACTTGGAGTATCAATCTGTGGCTCGTGGAGAGGACCCTCCTGGAGACGACCATACAGAGTGCTGAGACCTAGTAGCTGTATACCTAATGACTGCTTGACGAATTCAAGCCGTAGTGATTCGATTAGCCTAGTGGACGGAGCGCCCAATATTTGGTGGCAGACCCACGGTGGAAGGAGTGCCTGGTAGTTGGAAGCAGACTCGCGATACTCGACAGGAGGAGTACCTCTGACGGCTATTAGGAGGAGCGCCCGGTATTTGGCGGCAGACCCACAGCGGACGGAGCACTTGGTATTTGGAAGTAGACACACGGTACTCGACAGGAGGAGTACTTCAGTAGTCTAAGGTTAGTGAGTAGTGCCTCAGATCTGTGACAGGGCTACAATACTCGACAGAGGAGGTGTTCTCCAGTAGTTGTGGTTTCGTTAATGAAATTCCTGGTTTGAGCTGAGTCAATGACCTTTGTGTTTACCTCATGATTGAGATGGGTTACTTGATAACTTAGTTATATGTATGGGCATATACCTAAGTAAAGGTTATCCATTAAGATCATTCATTGTAGTTTATCCTTGTTGGTTTTAATGAGACCTTAAGGGTCTCTGGGTCCTTACTGAGTATCGTTATACTCACCCTTGCACGGGCTATGACCGCACCTCGTTGTATTGGATGCAAAAGACAGACATCACTGATCATGGTTGAGGCTTGTAGAGCGAGACGGTACCCGGAGGTGGACGTTACGACAAGATAGTACCTGGAGGTAGAACTCACGACAAGATGGTACCTGGAGGTGGAATTGACGACGAGATGGTACCCGGAGGCGGACTTCACGATGAGACGGTACCCAGAGGTGACAGAAGGACACAGAGAGCTAAGGTGGCCACATGTACCTACCCTTCAGGTAGGGACTCCGAAGGATGATCCAAGAGCAGCTTGACACCTTCCTACTATTTTGTCTTTTTTTATTGTACTTTACTATGGGCCTTGTGTTTTCGGTCCCCTTTGTACTTTCATCACACTTGTTATATTGCTTTACTTAGTGTTTGCATCCGCTTGTACTCTGGTTTTGTGTGTGTTTACATTTCATAAAGGTAATGCCTTCCCAGTTATAGGGATTTACGCCTTTGGTGCTAGTTGCCAGCCCCTGGCCTATGGAAGGTGGGCTTGGGGTAGTTACGACATGGGCCCCGGGGGACGGGTTGTGACAAATTGGTATCAGAGGAGTTAGTTCTACTACAGGACTAAGGACTCTGATATTTTGTAACACCCCAAGATTTCATAGTATGTTATTTCTTCAAAATAATTCAATAACTTGCACTACACGCAACACTGAGTTCAATCACACCATGACTTACAAAAAAAAGCCGTTCAAAAGAGGTTATGAATAGTATTATCTAAATTTTAAACTTTATATAATCCTTATAATTTTAGAATCCATATTATGAGTTTCTTAGATATAATGCAAGAACAAATTCATTTTCAGTATTGCACTTTTATCAACTTTTAATAGTGAACCCTTTTTAAATACAATATTTTAAACTTTTTGACTAAATGGGGACATCAAAAATTTAAAATGAAACATCCCAAGCTTCCACGGTACACTTTCTTTGAATAATACAGTAGCGTGTGTTGTACGCAACCTTGAGTTTTAACACACACCACAACCAATCAAACTAGCCGTTATGAATAGTAACACCTACTTTTTGAAATTATATATATTTTATATTTGAAAATGGACTTCATTTTTGGATTCGGAATATCGAATTTAGCCTAAGGTGAAATTTTGGTACATTTCGGATAACTTTCATATTTTGATGAATAGTGAAAATTACTAAGTTTTAATTAAAAACAACTTTTTTAATCAAAATAATTAATAGTGATAAATTATGAATTTTAGTGGTTTTAAAGTATATTTAGAATATATTTTTACCATTTAATATAATGTTGGTCATTGGACATAATTTTACAATTAAACCGAACATAAACAAGTGTCAATCTTTTGATAGTTATTATCTCTTAAAAACACGCTTTTTGTTTTGACAGCGGGAATTAATTTTAAATTAATTTCTGCCACTTCTGTGTTTAGAATTTAGGAAAATGTATTCCATATTTGGAATCAGGATGTTCAAATTGTGTAAATAGGTAACTTTTATTTTTAGACATTTTGAATAATTACTGCGGTAAATATTTTATTTACCATGGTTAAGGGTAAATCCGGTAAATAAGGGTTAAAAAAATAATATTATAATAATACTAAATTACCCTAAAACGTGTCTTAACCCTATTGGTTGTTACATGGTCGACCATGGGAATCTTTGGGTCTATTTTGGGACCCCATAGATCCACTTGTAAGTGATAATGACACTTTATTTTAATTAAGTTAAAATGAATACAAAAATGACACAAGCATATATCTTTTAGAAAAACAATTCTTACATAGGGTTATATATGTTGGATTTTAGATTATAAATATTCATTAGAAAGCTAAAAACATTTCCTACATAATGATATTTTATTTATAATTTTTAGACATTAAATAATTTATTTTATTTATGACACAATAATGATGCAGTAATTACTATAATAGTGAAAAATTAAAATAATTGATATTATAAATACCCAAATAAATATAATATGAAACTTTTAATGAATTAAACTAATTTTCTAGGATAATATGATATATTAGGATTGATTTAATTTACTTTGTTTGAAGTAATAAATCTGTTATGAGTTTCACAAAAATCAACTATTGAATAGTGTCAAAATTGACATAAAAGAGTTCTTAAAACAAATATTATATTATTAATTGATATTAAATTCCTAAAAATCTAAGGTTCGGCCAAGAGACTTATATCATGATAGGTTCATCATTAATGTACCAATTGGGGTTCTCTTGTATGTATATAGTAACTTTATTAACCATATTATATAAAAATACAAAGAGACATTGTAAAAGTGAAACTAATTAACTTAGAGTTAATACTTAAAGATAAGGTTAATATAAGTACCCAAACCTGTCTAAATTCTATTGTTTGAGTGTTTTTCGACCTATCCCCACCTTAACCCATGAATAATCAACTTTGGAGCCATTAGAAACCGAATATGAATTTATTATAAATTAATATTTCTAGCTTTTCCAAAGGTGCCCCTCACCCCTCTTATAAAAGGGCACTCCTCCTTCTCATTTCTTCACACCTTAAAAGCCTTTTGGTTCGGCCAAACTCTGCCCAAATACTCTCCCAACATCCCTCACTACAACCTAGAGGCCTTAGTTTGATCAGAAAGCCAACCTAAGGAGCCCTTTTGATCAAATCAAAAGGAAGAACCTGAAGAAGAGGTAATGATTTCACCACCCTTCTCCAAGTTCATTTCTTCTTCCACTTCTTCTTCCTTTGTTCTTACCATTCTAAAATAATAACTCCATTATCTCACATATACTGTGATGTTATTATAAATATGGTACAATCATATTCAGTATTCTATCCACCCTTTGAATAACATGTCACCATACGTGCGTACGTACGGCTTACCGTCTCCACGTCGTGGTGTAATTGTTATTCAATATAATATTATTTGGATGGGTATAATAATGATGTGTAACTCATGTAAATAATAAATATAACATGTTAATGATTCTGTATATATGATATACCATCCATTTATATATTATTTTAATATCAAAAGAATGATATTGTCGCTCGTGCGTACGTACGGACTACTGTCTCCACGAACACGATGAGATTCATTCTCCATCGTATCCATTCAAGTATAATTATCATTTGATGATTTAAAAATGATGTTTAAGGACTGGATATCATTCTGGATATGAATAAGATACAACAACCATGGCTTATGTAACAAAACATATAAAAGAAAATGAGTAAGTTAACTCCCGAAACAACGATAATTCTAAGATATTATTAACAAATCAATGTTAAAAGATCATATATGATATCATATTAATATATATGATTCTTGTATAATTTAATAACAACTATTTCACCATTATACAGGAGGTTAACCTACCCCAACCAAGGAAAAGTACAAGGTAAGGGTTTACTTTACAACCTCTTCATTATCCAAGGTTGTTTATACGTAATAATCTACTGGGATCTCTTTATCATCCACATCCATGTTTCTTAAAAATGAATTTCAAAACATTTTTACTATTTACTAAGATATGAGTTAAATTCATTTTTACCCTTGTTTGACTTTTTATAAGAGGTTTATAAAGGAATCTTTCCATCGTTTTCCAAACAAGGTGATTTTTAACCTTTTCGACAAAATTAAGGTAAGAATGTTCTTTTAACTTATACGACGGCTGGGGCTATTTACCGCCGTTATAAAATTTTAAAAGCTTCCCTTACAATCTTACAAGGATATTTTCAAAGTAAATGTTTTATTTTATATTTATGTGACTTTTAAATTATTTCAAAAAGAATATTTTAAGAATTTTGGAAGGGTACTCTTTATCAAAATCAGAATTTTAAATGTTTTAAAGATTTATCTTTCTAAATATTTTTAATTAATGTCCATGTCTTCAAAATGGTTTTTAAGGATTTATTTATATGGACATGAATGTTTTTAAAATGTTAATTCCTTTCAAAAGTTTCAAAGTGGTATGGGACACTTTGATTTAAAATTCTCTTTTTAATTACTTCCTTTATAAATGTGTGACTTTTAAATGATTTCAAAAAAAGAGATATTTCTCTCAAATAGTCTTGATTTCATCTATGTCAGCATCCTTTTATGGATTTTACGCTTATTTGAAGTTGGTTTATTATGATACAAAACTTCTATATTGTATTGAAGGTTTTGTGATATGTTTGACTGTGGATGTGCTATTTTTATACCATTCATAGTTTATGGTGAAAGTATTGACATTTCGTATGCTAGTTTTAATACGAATGTTTATGTTATATTTAAACTTTTTCATATGGGAATGCATTGGACTTAATATGTGACGGGTGGAGCCCGCTATAGCTCCTCGATGCATCGGTAGGTCTCATGAGACAAACTAGTGTCTTGGCACAAGGCCTTGACAAAATCTTATTTGTAGTCTTGGCACGAGGCCTTGGCTATGTGGTTATGATAGTCTGGCATTATGCATTCCAACATTATGAAAGTGGTTATTGATTTTTGCATGTGATTATTCGACTAGTAGAATATCCATGTGAATAAGTAAATGACATTATTTCATTTTACTTTTTCCATACTATGTTGAAGTTCAAGTTTAAAAGGCTTTTGTTTTAGTAATTCATTGCCTTAAATGTTTATTCTTATTTATGAAAGTTTCCGCTATATTGTTATCCTTACTGGGCATTTGAGCTCACCCCTTTTCTATGTTTTATTTTTCCCAGGAAGTGAAGAAGTAAATTATGAATGACCTGCAGGGATATTATGTGGGGATATGAGTGTGGATTATGGAGACATTATGTTATTGTAGTAGTTTTTCATTTTATGATGTAATGTAAAACTTATGAATATATCTAGTGTTTCCAAGGCTACTAAACCAATCGGTCTTTCGAGATTTGATCTTTCTTGTGATCATGCCAATGTTATGTAATAATGCACCGACTCTGGGTAACTGGGGTCGGGGCGTTACAGTTGGTATCAGAGGAAGTTTAGTACAAACCTTGGAAGCTAGATTTAGATAAACTCTGATTAGAGCACGTAGACCTAAGATGAACTTTGAGGATTAGTATAGAAGAACTTCCTAGAATTTTGGTATTGTAGAGATTTTGTGAGTTTTCCGAGAAATAAATCCCTGTCTGGATACGAGCAGGTAGAGGCGGCTCTGGCACAGATGTACCTAGGGGTAAAACCCGAAAACACCGCTTTGAGCTAGACTCGAACGGGAACTGGTGCACGACAACGGGCCTTGCTGCACTCTTGGTTACGACACTCCCGGGGGATATGCTTAGGATAACTCTCATTTTCTTTACAAATCATTATGAAGGGTTTATGAGTATATACTTCCTCAAAGAAAACATTTTATGATTATGGATTATATCCATAAATAGTTCAATTTATGTTAAGTGTTTTATAAGTATGGGATTATGTGTTTTGATTCATAAACTGATCTAGTTTATGCCATGGTATAGAAATGGCGCCCAGTAGAAGGAATGAGAACTCCAGAAATACACATGATTCAAAGAGAAGGAAGGATCATATCTTTCATGGTCTAAAGCTATAATTTATAAGAGAAATAGTCTCCCATGTATTATCATCATATGAAGAAATAATATCGTGTGTTGATAAGATATGTAAAGAGTTTACTGAGTCCTATGGCTTTGAAGGGAAGCAAGAGAAGAAAAGGATGGAAGAGAGAAAGATGGATAAAGGGAAGAGGGAAAAGAAGAATTTTCCCATATGTGGTAACTGTGGAAAGAAACACCCTGGAACTTGTCTGAAAGGAATGGGAGTTTGTTATAAGTGTGGAGGAAAAGGGCACAAAGTACGTGACTGCAAGGGTAAGAAAATGGTTTTAAATGTACAATGCTTCATTTGCAAGGAGTTTGGACACTACGCGAACCTATGTCCCAGTCATCAGACTATGCCGCAAATGATGTTATTGGATAATAACCAAGTTATGATACTACCACAGATGAAGAGGAATGATTAGAGTTCTTATGTTGATTATGTCAATTGAGTGTTGTATCAACAATGTACTTGTTATAATAATTATGGAGTATATAAGGATTGTACTTCAGTAATATTTCATTAGGGACTTGAGATTATGTGGAACAAAGAAAAGTGACTCAATAGCAGGATAAATTTTTGTAAAATATATGGTTGAGAGAATGATAAATCATAAAATAGTTCTGATACTGAGGTAGTGATTTTGGAATAATATGTGATTGTTTTGGATAAATTATATTGGATATTCTTGACTACCTTGGAACTAATTAATGATTTGTATATTCCATCATTGTTGGGGTTTAAAACATTTTTGGATTAATGAAGTATATCCAGCATTCTATATGGAATAGGGGAGCATGAATGTAATCAATAAAGAAATATGGTAATTCAAGATGTTTCAGTTTATTAAAAGAATACAAGATGAAGGTATTCATATGCTATTGCGGGGTAAAAAGGATCTATGTTATGTTTACCTTCCTTATAAATGTTGGACTGTGAGTTTGGACAGAAGTATTTTGGATAGTTCTAGTTTGGATTATTTTGGATTACCATAAAAGGAAAACCCGGAGGTTGGGCGGCAACCCGTCGCGTCCGGCAAGGCTGCGAGACTTGAACCCGCAACTGAAGGGCGACAAGGGTGTATCACCTACCACTGGCCATGAGATGTCCTGGATTAAATAATGTTGTTTTTTTTAAAGATCTGGTAGATGAATTATAAATTCATTTATTTTGGAACCCTGTACGAATAGTATAAATAAATAAAAAATTACATTCTATTATCTTTTAGAGTGAAAGATGAGTTTGTGGTAGAAACTTATTAATGGATAAAACTCTGATTATAAAGTAAGTATATCTCCTTATGATCTTAGCCAATCTCATAAATAAATTCCTCAACATTAATAAAAGGAACTTAGAACAAAAATGTTTCCCTAGATGGTACCTTAAATCATCACTAATTTATGGCTTTGGGATTGTTGGCCTTTTCATAGCCATGTTCTCTACCACTCTCCATCAGATGATTGATGGTTAGATTTCTCCTCCATATCCATATTTTCCTACATGGAACCCTAGTATGTGTTATTTTCGGTAATCTTCATACTTTCCACTCTTTATTTTAAATAGAGGCTGTAACACCCCAAGCTTCTACGGTACGTTTCCCTTCGAATAATGTGATAGCGTGTGTTGTACGCAACCTCGAGTTCTAACACACACCACAACTAAATAAACTAGCCATTGTGAATAGTAATACCTACTTTTTGAAATCATATATATTCTATATTTCAAAATGGACTTCATTTTTGGATTCGGAATATCAAAATTAGCCTAGGGTGAAATTTTGGTACATTTCGGATAACTTTCATATTTTGATGAATAGTGAAAATTTCTAAATTTTAATTAAAAACAACTTTTTTAATCAAAATAATTAATAGTGATAAATTATGAATTTGAGTGGTTTTAAAGTATATTTAGAATATATTTTTACCATTCAATTTAATGTTTATCATTGGACATAATTTTACAATTAAACCGAACATAAACAAGTGTCAATCTTTTGATAGTTATTATCTCTTAAAAACACGCTTTTTGTTTTGACAGCGGGAATTAATTTTAAATTAATTTCTGCCACTTCTGTGTTTTGAATTTAGGAAAATGGATTCCATATTTGGAATCAGGATGTTCAAATTGTGTAAATAGGTAACTTTTATTTTTACACATTTTGAATAATTACTGCGGTAAATATTTTATTTACCATGGTTAAAGGGTAAATCCGGTAAATAAGGGTTAAAAAAAATAATATTATAATAATACTAAATTACCCTAAAACGTGTCTTAACCCTATTGGTTGATACATGGTCGACCATGGGCATCTTTGGGTCTATTTTGGGACCCCATGGATCCACTTGTAAGTGATAATGACACTTTATTTTAATTAAGTCAAAATGAATACAAAAATGACACAAGCATATATCTTTTAGAACAACAATTTTTACATAGGGTTATACATGTTGGCTTTTAGATTATAAATATTCATTAGAAAGATAAAAAGATTTCCTACATAAGGATATTTTATTTATAATTTTTAGACATTATATAATTTATTTTATTTATGACACAATGATGATGCAGTAATTACTAAAATAGTGAAAAATAAAAATAATTGATCTTATAAATACCCAAATAATTATAATATGAAACTTTTAATGAATTAAACTAATTTTCTATGATACTATGATATATTAGGATTGATTTAATTGACTTTGTTCGAAGTAATCAATCTGTTAGGAGTTTCACAAAAATCAACTATTGAATAGTGTCAAAATTGACATAAAAGAGTTCTTAAAACAAATATTATATTATTAATTGATATTAAATTCCTAAAAATCTAAGGTTCGGCCAAGAGACTTATATTATGATAGGTTCCTCATTAATGGACCACTTGGGGGTCGCTTGGATGTATATAGTAAGTTTATTAACCATATTATATAAAAATACAAAGAGACATTGTAAAAGTGAAACTAATTAACTTAGAGTTAATACTTAAAGATAAGGTTAATATAAGTACCCAAACCTGTCTAAATTCTATTGGATGAGTTGTTTTCGACCTATCCCCACCTCATCCTTTGAATAGTCAACTTTGTAGCCTTTGTAAACCGAATATGAATTTATTATAAATTAATATTTCTAACTTTTCCAAAGGTGCCCCTCACCCCTCTTATAAAAGGGCACTCCTCCTTCTCATTTCTTCACACCTTCAAAGCCTTTTGGTTCGGCCAAACTCTGCCCAAATACTCTCCCAACATCCCTCACTACAACCTAGAGGCCTTAGTTTGATCAGAAAGCCAACCTAAGGAGCCCTTTTGATCAAATCAAAAGGAAGAACCCGAAGAAGAGGTAATGATTTCACCACCCTTTTCTAAGTTCATTTCTTCTTCCACTTCTTCTTCCTTTGTTCTTACCATTCTGAAATAATAACTCCAGTATCTCACATATACTGTGATGTTATTATAAATATGGTACAATCATATTCAGTATTCTATCCACCCTTTTAATAACATGTCACCATACGTGCGTACGTACGGCTTACCGTCTCCACGTCGTGGTGTAATTGTTATTCAATATAATATTATTTGGATGGGTATAATAATGATGTGTAACTCATGTAAATAATAAATATAACATGTTAATGATTCTTTATATATGATATACCATCCATTTATATATTATTTTAATATCAAAAGAATGATATTGTCGCTCGTGCGTACGTACGGACTACCGTCTCCACGAACGCGATGAGATTCATTCTCCATCGTATCCATTCAAGTATAATTATCATTTGATGATTTAAAAATGATGTTTAAGGACTGTATATCATTCTGGATATGAATAAGATACAACAACCATGGCTTATGTAACAAAACATATAAAAGAAAATGAGTAAGTTAACTCCCGAAACGACGATAATTCTAAGATATTATTAACAAATCAATGTTAAAAGATCATATATGATATCATATTAATATATATGATTCTTGTATAATTTAATAACAACTATTTCACCATTATACAGGAGGTTAACCTACCCCAACCAAGGAAAAGTACAAGGTAAGGGTTATTTCACAATCTCTTCATTATCCGAGGTTGTATTATACGTAATAATCTACTGGGATCTCTTTATCATCCACATCCATGTTTCTTCGAAATGTATTTCAAAACATTTTTACTATTTACAAGAATATGGGTTAAGGTCATTTATACCCTTGTTTGACTTTTTATAAGAGGTTTATAAAGGAATCTTTCCGTCGTTTTCAAAACAAGGTCCTTTTTAACCTTTTCGACGGAATTGAGGTAAGAATGTTTTTTTTAACTTATACGGCGGGTGCGGTTATTTTCCACCGTTATAAAGTCGTTGAAGCTTTCCATACAAGCTTATAAGAATATTTTCAAAGAAAATGTTTTATTTTATATGCATCTTAAATGATTTCAAAATAAAAGGAGATACTTCTTTAAAAAGAATTTTGATTTCATCTATGTCAACATCCTTTGATGGATTTTAAGATTATTTGAAGTTGATTTATTATGATACAAAACTTCTATATTGTATTGAAGGTTTTGTGATATGTTTGACTGTGGATGTGCTATTTTTATACCATTCATAGTTTATTGTGAAAGTATTGACATTTCGTATGCTAGTTTTAATATGAATGTTTATGTTATGTTTAAACCTTTTCATATGGGAATGCATTGGACTTAATAAGTGACGGGTGGAGCCCGCTATAGCTCCTCGATGCATCGGTAGGTCTCATGAGACAAACTAGTGTCTTGGCACAAGGCCTTGACAAAATCTTATTTGTAGTCTTGGCACGAGGCCTTGGCTATGTGGTTATGATAGTCTGGCATTATGCATTCCAACATTATGAAAGTGGTTATTTATTTTTGCATGTGATTATTCGATTAGTGGAATATACATGTGAATAAGTAAATGGCATTATTTCATTTTATTTATGCCATACCATGTTGAAAGTTCATGTTTAAAAGGCTTTTGTTTTAGTTATACATTGCCTTAAATGTTTATTCTTATTGATGAAAGTTTCCGCTATATTGTTATCCTTACTGGGCATTTGAGCTCACCCCTTTTCTATGTTTTATTTTTCCCAGGTAGTGAAGAAGTAATTTATGAATGACTTGCAGGGATATTATGAGGGGTTAATAGTGTGGATATGAAGACTTTGTTGTTGTAGTAGTTTTTCACTTTGAAATGTAATGTAAAACTTTATGATTATATCTAGTATTTCCAAGGCTACTAAACCAATCGGTCTTTCGAGATTTGATCTTTCTTGTGATCATGCCAATGTTATGTAATTATTGCACCGACTCTGGGTAGCTGGGGTCGGGGCGTTACAGTTGGTATCAGAGGAAGTTTAGTACAAACCTTGGAAGCTAGATTTAGATAAACTCTGATTAGAGCACGTAGACCTAAGAAGAACTTTGAGGATTAGTATAGAAGAACTTCCTAGAATTTTGGTATTGTAGAGATTTTGTGAGTTTTCCGAGCAATACATCCCTGTCTGGATACGAGCAGGTAGAGGCGGCTCTGGCACAGATGTACCTAGGGGTAAAACCCGAAAACACCGCTTTGAGCTAGACTCGAACGGGAACTGGTGCACGACAACGGGCCTTGCTGCACTCTTGGTTACGACACTCCCGGGGGATATGCTTAGGATAACTCTCACTTTCTTTACAAATCATTATGAAGGGTTTATGAGTATATACTTCCTCAAAGAAAACATATTTATGATTATGGATTATATCCATAGATAGTTCAATTTATGTTAAGTGTTTTATAAGTATGGGATTATGTATTTTGATTCATAAACTGATCTAGTTTATGCCATTGTTTAGAAATGGCGCCTAGTGGAAGAAATGGAAACCGTATCAATGCACGCACTCCATGTAGGGATTGCCCTCCTGCTCAAGATAATTATAGTGGGGCTGGTGATGCAACTGGTGCTGATCAGCTAATCACCGTACTGGGACAACTTACTCAGGTTATGAATAATAACCTTACCCGTATGGAGCACCCTGATCCGCAGCGTGGAGGATCAATGTTAGATTGATTCATGAGACAACAACCAACAACGTTCAATGGAAGTACAAATCCCTTAGTAGCTGAGCAATGGATATTTTCCCTAGAGAAAATATTTCAGGCTTTGGGGAGTAGTGAAAGGGAAAAAGTTACCATGGCAGTTTACCGCCTCACTGGAGATGCTGATCAATGGTGGTCATTGATTCAAAACATGAAGGAAGATGATGAAGTATCAAACATGGAATGGAGGGAGTTCAAAGATCTGTTTTTAGAAAAATACTTTCCTCGCGACCATCGAGCAGATATGGAAAGGCAATTTCTGAGTCTGAGACAAAAGGAGGATGAGAATGTCACAAAGTATGAGGCTAACTTTACAAGGTTAGCGAGGTACGCTGGTGATTATATTCGCAACCCAAGAAGTAAGATTGATCGTTTCTTTGATGGGTTAAAACCATTTCTCCGTCGAGCATTAGTCTCACAATCCTTTTCATCGTACGAAGACATTGTCTCATGTGCTATCAAGACCGAAAAGGAATTCTCTAAGTCTTATGACTTTAAAGCAAAGCAAGAGAAGAAGAGACCTGCTGATCAATCTGGGAATGGAAATAAGGGGAAGAAGGGAAAGGTTGAATATCCATCTTGTGGTAAGTGCGGGAAGAAACACCCCGGTGCTTGCCTGAAGGGAATGGGAGTCTGTTACAAGTGTGGTGAAAAAGGCCACCAAGCTCATGATTGCAAGGGGAAGAAGGAAGCTACCAACGTTCAGTGCTACAATTGCAGGGAGATGGGGCATTATGCAAATGCATGTCCTAAGCGTCAGGAGAACTTACCTCAGAAAAGGCCAAGGGATCAAGGCCAGGCTTATGCTATCACTACTGCTGAGGTAGAAACTCCGAAAGACGTGGTGGCAGGTAATTTAATGGTTTCCTCAAGTTTAGCAAATGCATTATTTGATTCTGGATCATCGCATTGTTTCATATCTTCCCAGTTTGCTAAGAAAATTAGATATTTCCAATTTGATTTAATAAGGGAGTTGTCAGTTAAAACTCCTAAGGGAAGTATCGTTGCAACAAAGTTTTGTGAATCAGTCCCCATTAGAGCACATAAATTTTCTTTATCTGCTGATTTCATCGTCATACCTATGATTGGGTTTGATATAATCCTCGGTATGGACTGGCTTTCGGACTATGATGCGAAGATTTATTGTAAGAAGAAAGAGGTTACGATTCTTGATGATAATGATAAGGAACACCTTATTTTTAGAGCAGAATCGTCACCACCTAATTCTTATTTAGACCCACCCCCAGTAGCTCAACTTAATTCAATTATTGGGGAGGAAGAGAATGAAATAACTGTCGGTGAGGAAAGGAATGTTCAAATAGAGGATGTACCTGTTGTGAAAGAATTTGTAGATGTATTTCCGGAAGATTTACCTGGACATCCTCCAGAACGAGAAGTTGAGTTTTCTATTGATTTGATTCCTGGATCAAGGCCTATATCGAAGACCCCTTATAGAATGGCCACTGTAGAGTTAGTCGAACTAAAGAAACAACTAGAGGAATTGAGTAATAAGGGATTTATTCGCCCTAGTGTTTCTCCATGGGGAGCCCCTGTTCTTTTTGTTAAAAAGAAAGATGGATCTATGAGGTTATGTATCGACTACAGGGAGATCAATGCTATAACGATAAAGAACAAGTATCCCCTACCTTGTATTGATGATTTATTTGACCAACTGCATGGAGCTCAATACTTTTCAAAGATTGACCTTCGATCTGGATACCATCAGTTGTGTGTAAAGAAGGAAGACATTCCGAAGACAGCATTTCGAACCAGGTACGGGCATTACGAGTTTACTGTAATGCCGTTTGGATTGACTAATGCACCCTCTGTATTCATGGATCTGATGAATAGAGTTTTCAAGGAGTATCTCGATGAATTTGTGGTGGTATTTATTGATGATATCTTGGTATACTCCAAAACCTACGAAGATCATGAAAATCACTTGCGCATTATCTTGAAGACTCTGAGGAGGCATGAATTATATGGAAAGTTTAGCAAGTGTGAATTCTGGCTTCAGGAGATTTCTTTTCTTGGCCATATTGTCTCTAAAGATGGAATCTCTGTTGATCCTTCTAAGACCAAGGCAATCCAAGAATGGCCAGCACCTACGAGTATAACTGAGGTACGTAGTTTTATTGGCTTGGCAGGTTATTATCGACGTTTCGTCCAGAATTTTGCCCGATTGGCTAACCCATTAACGAAGCTCACACGTAAAGGGGTTAAATTTGTTTGGACAAAAGAGTGTGAAGAATGTTTCGAAGAACTGAAGAGAAGATTAGTCAATGCTCCTATATTGACTCTACCATCGGGGAATGATGGGTTCGTTATTTATAGTGATGCATCAAAGAAAGGACTTGGCTGTGTCCTTATGCAGAATGATAGAGTTATTGCCTATGCATCACGACAGTTGAAAATTCATGAACAAAACTATCCTACTCATGATCTTGAGTTAGCAGCTGTGATCTTTGCTTTGAAGATATGGAGGCACTACCTCTATGGTGAAAAATGTGAGATTTATACTGATCACAAGAGTTTGAAGTATATTTTCTCACAAAAAAAACTCAACATGAGGCAAAGGAGATGGCTTGAATTACTCAAGGATTATGATTGCACGATACACTACCACCCGGGGAAGGCAAACAAGGTGGCAGATGCTTTGAGTAGAAAAGACCATGGAGTTTTGAACAATATGAGAATTGAAAGGGATCCAATTTTCATGGATCTAGTGAAAATGGACATGGGAATAACCAGGGAAGGTGAAACATCAATGCTTTTTCAAATGGTTGCCAAACCATCTTTACTAGAAAGGATTAAGAGTTCTCAGACCGATGATGACGAATTCCAAAAGAAGATTAAAGCTGTGAATGATGGGAGATTGAGAGACTTTGTGTATGAAGATGGAATTTTGAAATTCGGGAAGAGACTTTGTGTTCCCAATATACCTGATCTAAAAAGGGAATTGCTGGATGATGCTCATAGTTCCAATTTCTCTATACACCCTGGGAGCACCAAAATGTATAGAGATTTGAAGGAACATTTTTGGTGGGACAACATGAAGAGGGAGATTGCTGATTTTGTGTCAAGATGTATGGTTTGTCAACAAGTGAAAGCTGGAAGGCAACAGCCTGGAGGAGTCATGCAACCGCTTCCCATACCGGAGTGGAAATGGGACAATATTACAATGGACTTTGTCATGGGGCTACCAAAGACTCCTAGAAGGAACGATGCAATATGGGTTATTGTTGATCGTCTTACCAAGTCAGCACATTTTCTTGCTATAAGAGAATATCTACCCCTGGAACGTCTAGCAAGACTATACATTAATGAAGTTGTGAGACTTCATGGAGTACCCCTATCAATTGTTTCGGATCGTGATCCCCGTTTTACTTCAAGGTTTTGGAAAAGTCTTCAGAAATCCCTGGATACTGAACTTCATTTGAGCACTTCTTACCACCCTCAGACAGACGGACAATCAGAACGGACTATTCAAACCTTAGAAGACATGTTGAGATCTTGATCACTTGACTTTCAGGGTATGTGGGATCAATATTTACCTCTGGTAGAATTTTCCTATAACAATAGCTTCCATTCGAGTATTCAGATGGCACCATATGAAGCGTTATACGGAAAGAGATGTCGTACACCAACCTGTTGGGATGACGTCGGTGAAAGAAAACTTGTAGGTCTAGAACTGGTGGAGGAAACGATGGAAAAGGTAAAGGTAATCCAAAATCACATCAAAGCAGCTCAAAGTAGGCAGAAGAGCTATGCCGATAATCGAAGGAAGGATTTGGAATTTCAAGTCGGTGATCATGTTTTCCTAAAGGTATCTCCGTGGAAGGGAGTCATACGTTTTGGTAAGAAAGGTAAATTGAGTCCCAGGTACATCGGACCTTTCGAAATTCTAGAACGAATTGGGGCTGTAGCTTACCAATTGGCAATGCCGCCAAGTCTCTCCAAAGTTCACGATGTGTTCCACGTATCTCTGTTGAGAAAATACATGCCTGACCCAACGCATGTACTCACCTATGAGGAATTAGAACTGGAACCCGATCTGTCTTATTGCGAAGAGCCCGTCAGGATTCTTGATACAAGAGAACAAGTACTGAGAAACCGGACGACGCGTCTGGTAAAAGTTTTGTGGAGAAATCATAAGATGGAAGAGGCAACGTGGGAACCCGAGGAACTTATGATGAAGAACCACCCAAGTCTTTTTATGCAGTAATACCCTAGAAATTGCGAGGACGCAATTATTTGAAGGAGGGGAGAATGTAACACCCCAAGCTTCTACGGTACGTTTCCCTTCGAATAATGCGATAGCGTGTGTTGTACGCAACCTCGAGTTCTAACACACACCACAACTAAATAAACTAGCCATTGTGAATAGCAATACCTACTTTTTGAAATCATATATATTCTATATTTCAAAATGGACTTCATTTTTGGATTCGGAATATCAAAATTAGCCTAGGGTGAAATTTTGGTACATTTCGGATAACTTTCATATTTTGATGAATAGTGAAAATTTCTAAATTTTAATTAAAAACAACTTTTTTAATCAAAATAATTAATAGTGATAAATTATGAATTTGAGTGGTTTTAAAGTATATTTAGAATATATTTTTACCATTCAATTTAATGTTTATCATTGGACATAATTTTACAATTAAACCGAACATAAACAAGTGTCAATCTTTTGATAGTTATTATCTCTTAAAAACACGCTTTTTGTTTTGACAGCGGGAATTAATTTTAAATTAATTTCTGCCACTTCTGTGTTTTGAATTTAGGAAAATGGATTCCATATTTGGAATCAGGATGTTCAAATTGTGTAAATAGGTAACTTTTATTTTTACACATTTTGAATAATTACTGCGGTAAATATTTTATTTACCATGGTTAAAGGGTAAATCCGGTAAATAAGGGTTAAAAAAAATAATATTATAATAATACTAAATTACCCTAAAACGTGTCTTAACCCTATTGGTTGATACATGGTCGACCATGGGCATCTTTGGGTCTATTTTGGGACCCCATGGATCCACTTGTAAGTGATAATGACACTTTATTTTAATTAAGTCAAAATGAATACAAAAATGACACAAGCATATATCTTTTAGAACAACAATTTTTACATAGGGTTATACATGTTGGATTTTCGATTATAAATATTCATTAGAAAGATAAAAAGATTTCCTACATAATTATATTTTATTTATAATTTTTAGACATTATATAATTTATTTTATTTATGACACAATGATGATGCAGTAATTACTAAAATAGTGAAAAATAAAACTAATTGATCTTATAAATACCCAAATAATTATAATATGAAACTTTTAATGAATTAAACTAATTTTCTATGATAATATGATATATTAGGATTGATTTAATTGACTTTGTTCGAAGTAATCAATCTGTTAGGAGTTTCACAAAAATCAACTATTGAATAGTGTCAAAATTGACATAAAAGAGTTCTTAAAACAAATATTATATTATTAATTGATATTAAATTCCTAAAAATCTAAGGTTCGGCCAAGAGACTTATATTATGATAGGTTCCTCATTAATGGACCACTTGGGGGTCGCTTGGATGTATATAGTAAGTTTATTAACCATATTATATAAAAATACAAAGAGACATTGTAAAAGTGAAACTAATTAACTTAGAGTTAATACTTAAAGATAAGGTTAATATAAGTACCCAAACCTGTCTAAATTCTATTGGATGAGTTTTTTTCGACCTATCCCCACCTCATCCTTTGAATAGTCAACTTTGGAGCCTTTGTAAACCGAATATGAATTTATTATAAATTAACATTTCTAACTTTTCCAAAGGTGCCCCTCACCCCTCTTATAAAAGGGCACTCCTCCTTCTCATTTCTTCACACCTTCAAAGCCTTTTGGTTCGGCCAAACTCTGCCCAAATACTCTCCCAACATCCCTCACTACAACCTAGAGGCCTTAGTTTGATCAGAAAGCCAACCTAAGGAGCCCTTTTGATCAAATCAAAAGGAAGAACCCGAAGAAGAGGTAATGATTTCACCACCCTTTTCTAAGTTCATTTCTTCTTCCACTTCTTCTTCCTTTGTTCTTACCATTCTGAAATAATAACTCCAGTATCTCACATATACTGTGATGTTATTATAAATATGGTACAATCATATTCAGTATTCTATCCACCCTTTGAATAACATGTCACCATACGTGCGTACGTACGGCTTACCGTCTCCACGTCGTGGTGTAATTGTTATTCAATATAATATTATTTGGATGGGTATAATAATGATGTGTAACTCATGTAAATAATAAATATAACATGTTAATGATTCTTTATATATGATATACCATCCATTTATATATTATTTTAATATCAAAAGAATGATATTGTCGCTCGTGCGTACGTACGGACTACCGTCTCCACGAACGCGATGAGATTCATTCTCCATCGTATCCATTCAAGTATAATTATCATTTGATGATTTAAAAATGATGTTTAAGGACTGTATATCATTCTGGATATGAATAAGATACAACAACCATGGCTTATGTAACAAAACATATAAAAGAAAATGAGTAAGTTAACTCCCGAAACGACGATAATTCTAAGATATTATTAACAAATCAATGTTAAAAGATCATATATGATATCATATTAATATATATGATTCTTGTATAATTTAATAACAACTATTTCACCATTATACAGGAGGTTAACCTACCCCAACCAAGGAAAAGTACAAGGTAAGGGTTATTTCACAATCTCTTCATTATCCGAGGTTGTATTATACGTAATAATCTACTGGGATCTCTTTATCATCCACATCCATGTTTCTTCGAAATGTATTTCAAAACATTTTTACTATTTACAAGAATATGGGTTAAGGTCATTTATACCCTTGTTTGACTTTTTATAAGAGGTTTATAAAGGAATCTTTCCGTCGTTTTCAAAACAAGGTCCTTTTTAACCTTTTCGACGGAATTGAGGTAAGAATGTTTTTTTTAACTTATACGGCGGGTGCGGTTATTTTCCACCGTTATAAAGTCGTTGAAGCTTTCCATAAAAGCTTATAAGAATATTTTCAAAGAAAATGTTTTATTTTATATGCATCTTAAATGATTTCAAAATAAAAGGAGATACTTCTTTAAAAAGAATTTTGATTTCATCTATGTCAACATCCTTTGATGGATTTTAAAATTATTTGAAGTTGATTTATTATGATACAAAACTTCTATATTGTATTGAAGGTTTTGTGATATGTTTGACTGTGGATGTGCTATTTTTATACCATTCATAGTTTATTGTGAAAGTATTGACATTTCGTATGCTAGTTTTAATATGAATGTTTATGTTATGTTTAAACCTTTTCATATGGGAATGCATTGGACTTAATAAGTGACGGGTGGAGCCCGCTATAGCTCCTCGATGCATCGGTAGGTCTCATGAGACAAACTAGTGTCTTGGCACAAGGCCTTGACAAAATCTTATTTGTAGTCTTGGCACGAGGCCTTGGCTATGTGGTTATGATAGTCTGGCATTATGCATTCCAACATTATGAAAGTGGTTATTTATTTTTGCATGTGATTATTCGATTAGTGGAATATACATGTGAATAAGTAAATGGAATTATTTCATTTTATTTATGCCATACCATGTTGAAAGTTCATGTTTAAAAGGCTTTTGTTTTAGTTATACATTGCCTTAAATGTTTATTCTTATTGATGAAAGTTTCCGCTATATTGTTATCCTTACTGGGCATTTGAGCTCACCCCTTTTCTATGTTTTATTTTTCCCAGGTAGTGAAGAAGTAATTTATGAATGACTTGCAGGGATATTATGAGGGGTTAATAGTGTGGATATGAAGACTTTGTTGTTGTAGTAGTTTTTCACTTTGAAATGTAATGTAAAACTTTATGATTATATCTAGTATTTCCAAGGCTACTAAACCAATCGGTCTTTCGAGATTTGATCTTTCTTGTGATCATGCCAATGTTATGTAATTATTGCACCGACTCTGGGTAGCTGGGGTCGGGGCGTTACAGAGGCCTCATTAATTCATTTTTCGATGTGAGATTTCAACTAAGATATTTTGAAACGTCAAAAATGTGTTATCCCAATACCCTATATTTTGTTGAACCGATGGTACTTCAAATCATCATAGATTGATGAGTTTAAGGACATCAATTTTATACTTTTTGTGATTGATGACCTCAATCACTACCTATAAATATTTACGTTTTTCCTCCAATTATATGTCTCTAATTGCCACCAATGTTCTCCTAATCAAGATCATAATTTGGTGGTGACCCTTTCATTTCTCTTTTCCTCATATAAAGACTAAATTTTAGTAACCCAATTTCCGATGTGGGTTTTCCCACAAATATATTTTCTATTTTCAACCTTTTATTTTCGAAGAACAATTTCAAATTGCGAGGACGCAATTTATTGAAGGAGGGGAGAATGTAACACCCCAAGATTTCATAGTATGTTATTTCTTCAAAATAATTCAATAACTTGCACTACACGCAACACTGAGTTCAATAACACCATGACTTACAAAAAAAAAGCCGTTCAAAAGAGGTTATGAATAGTATTATCTAAATTTTAAACTTTATATAATCCTTATAATTTTAGAATCCATATAATGAGTTTCTTAGATATAATGCAAGAACAAATTCATTTTCAGTATTGCACTTTTATCAACTTTTAATAGTGAACCCTTTTTAAATACAATATTTTAAACTTTTTGACTAAATGGGGACATCAAAAATTTAAAATGAAACATCCCAAGCTTCCACGGTACACTTACTTTGAATAATACAGTAGCGTGTGTTGTACGCAACCTTGAGTTTTAACACACACCACAACCAATCAAACTAGCCGTTATGAATAGTAATACCTACTTTTTGAAATTATATATATTTTATATTTGAAAATGGACTTCATTTTTGGATTCGGAATATCGAATTTAGCCTAAGGTGAAATTTTGGTACATTTCGGATAACTTTCATATTTTGATGAATAGTGAAAATTACTAAGTTTTAATTAAAAACAACTTTTTTAATCAAAATAATTAATAGTGATAAATTATGAATTTTAGTGGTTTTAAAGTATATTTAGAATATATTTTTACCATTTAATATAATGTTGGTCATTGGACATAATTTTACAATTAAACCGAACATAAACAAGTGTCAATCTTTTGATAGTTATTATCTCTTAAAAACACGCTTTTTGTTTTGACAGCGGGAATTAATTTTAAATTAATTTCTGCCACTTCTGTGTTTAGAATTTAGGAAAATGGATTCCATATTTGGAATCAGGATGTTCAAATTGTGAAAATAGGTAACTTTTATTTTTAGACATTTTGAATAATTACTGCGGTAAATATTTTATTTACCATGGTTAAGGGTAAATCCGGTAAATAAGGGTTAAAAAAATAATATTATAATAATACTAAATTACCCTAAAACGTGTCTTAACCCTATTGGTTGTTACATGGTCGACCATGGGAATCTTTGGGTCTATTTTGGGACCCCATGGATCCACTTGTAAGTGATAATGACACTTTATTTTAATTAAGTTAAAATGAATACAAAAATGACACAAGCATATATCTTTTAGAAAAACAATTCTTACATAGGGTTATATATGTTGGATTTTAGATTATAAATATTCATTAGAAAGCTAAAACGATTTCCTACATAATTATATTTTATTTATAATTTTTAGACATTAAATAATTTATTTTAGTTATGACACAATAATGATGCAGTAATTACTATAATAGTGAAAAATTAAAATAATTGATATTATAAATACCCAAATAAATATAATATGAAACTTTTAATGAATTAAACTAATTTTCTAGGATAATTTGATATATTAGGATTGATTTAATTGAATTTTTTCGAAGTAATAAATCTGTTATGAGTTTCACAAAAATCAACTATTGAATAGTGTCAAAATTGACATAAAAGAGTTCTTAAAACAAATATTATATTATTAATTGATATTAAATTCCTAAAAATCTAAGGTTCGGCCAAGAGACTTATATCATGATAGGTTCATCATTAATGTACCACTTGGGGTTCTCTTGTATGTATATAGTAAGTTTATTAACCATATTATATAAAAATACAAAGAGACATTGTAAAAGTGAAACTAATTAACTTAGAGTTAATACTTAAAGATAAGGTTAATATAAGTACCCAAACCTGTCTATATTCTATTGGTTGAGTGGTTTTCGACCTATCCCCACCTTAACCCATGAATAATCAACTTTGGAGCCATTAGAAACCGAATATGAATTTATTATAAATTAATATTTCTAGCTTTTCCAAAGGTGCCCCTCACCCCTCTTATAAAAGGGCACTCCTCATTCTCATTTCTTTACAGCTTAAAAGCCTTTTGGTTCGGCCAAACTCTGCCCAAATACTCTCCCAACATCCCTCAATACAACCTAGAGGCCTTAGTTTGATCAGAAAGCCAACCTAAGGATCCCTTTTGATCAAATCAAAAGGAAGAACCCGAAGAAGAGGTAATGATTTCACCACCCTTCTCCAAGTTCATTTCTTCTTCCACTTCTTCTTCCTTTGTTATTACCATTCTAAAATAATAACTCCAGTATCTCACATATACTGTGATGTTATTATAAATATGGTACAATCATATTCAGTATTCTATCCACCCTTTGAATAACATGTCACCATACGTGCGTACGTACGGCTTACCGTCTCCACGTCGTGGTGTAATTGTTATTCAATATAATATTATTTGGATGGGTATAATAATGATGTGTAACTCATGTAAATAATAAATATAACATGTTAATGATTCTGTATATATGATATACCATCCATTTATATATTATTTTAATATCAAAAGAATGATATTGTCACTCGTGCGTACGTACGGACTACCGTCTCCACGAACGCGATGAGATTCATTCTCCATCGTATCCATTCAAGTATAATTATCATTTGATGATTTAAAAATGATGTTTAAGGACTGGATATCATTCTGGATATGAATAAGATACAACAACCATGGCTTATGTAACAAAACATATAAAAGAAAATGAGTAAGTTAACTCCCGAAACAACGATAATTCTAAGATATTATTAACAAATCAATGTTAAAAGATCATATATGATATCATATTAATATATATGATTCTTTTATAATTTAATAACAACTATTTCACTATTATACAGGAGGTTAACCTACCCCAACCAAGGAAAAGTACAAGGTAAGGGTTTACTTTACAACCTCTTCATTATCCAAGGTTGTTTATACGTAATAATCTACTAGGATCTCTTTATCATCCACATCCATGTTTCTTAAAAATGAATTTCAAAACATTTTTACTATTTACTAAGATATGAGTTAAATTCATTTATACCCTTGTTTGACTTTTTATAAGAGGTTTATAAAGGAATCTTTCCATCGTTTTCCAAACAAGGTGATTTTTAACCTTTTCGACAAAATTAAGGTAAGAATGTTCTTTTAACTTATACGACGGCTGCGGCTATTTACCGCCGTTATAAATTTTTAAAAGCTTCCCTTACAATCTTACAAGGATATTTTCAAAGTAAATGTTTTATTTTATATTTATGTGACTTTTAAATTATTTCAAAAAGAATATTTTAACAATTTTGGAAGGGTACTCTTTATCAAAATCAGAATTTTAAATGTTTTAAAGATTTATCTTTCTAAATATTTTTAATTAATGTCCATGTCTTCAAAATGGTTTTTAAGGATTTATTTATATGGACATGAATGTTTTTAAAATGTTAATTCCTTTCAAAAGTTTGAAAGTGTTATGGGACACTTTGATTTAAAATTCTCTTTTTAATTACTTCCTTTATAAATGTGTGACTTTTAAATGATTTCAAAAAAAGAGATATTTCTCTCAAATAGTTTTGATTTCATCTATGTCAGCATCCTTTTATGGATTTTACGCTTATTTTAAGTTGGTTTATTATGATACAAAACTTCTATATTGTATTGAAGGTTTTGTGATATGTTTGACTGTGGATGTGCTATTTTTATACCATTCATAGTTTATGGTGAAAGTATTGACATTTCGTATGCTAGTTTTAATACGAATGTTTATGTTATATTTAAACTTTTTCATATGGGAATGCATTGGACTTAATATGTGACGGGTGGAGCCCGCTATAGCTCCTCGATGCATCGGTAGGTCTCATGAGACAAACTAGTGTCTTGGCACAAGGCCTTGACAAAATCTTATTTGTAGTCTTGGCACGAGGCCTTGGCTATGTGGTTATGATAGTCTGGCATTATGCATTCCAACATTATGAAAGTGGTTATTGATTTTTGCATGTGATTATTCGACTAGTAGAATATCCATGTGAATAAGTAAATGACATTATTTCATTTTACTTTTTCCATACTATGTTGAAGTTCAAGTTTAAAAGGCTTTTGTTTTAGTAATTCATTGCCTTAAATGTTTATTCTTATTTATGAAAGTTTTTGCTATATTGTTATCCTTACTGGGCATTTGAGCTCACCCCTTTTCTATGTTTTATTTTTCCCAGGAAGTGAAGAAGTAAATTATGAATGACCTGCAGGGATATTATGTGGGGATATGAGTGTGGATTATGGAGACATTATGTTATTGTAGTAGTTTTTCATTTTATGATGTAATGTAAAACTTATGAATATATCTAGTGTTTCCAAGGCTACTAAACCAATCGGTCTTTCGAGATTTGATCTTTCTTGTGATCATGCCAATGTTATGTAATAATGCACCGACTCTGGGTAACTGGGGTCGGGGCGTTACAGTTGGTATCAGAGGAAGTTTAGTACAAACCTTGGAAGCTAGATTTAGATAAACTCTGATTAGAGCACGTAGACCTAAGATGAACTTTGAGGATTAGTATAGAAGAACTTCCTAGAATTTTGGTATTGTAGAGATTTTTTGAGTTTTCCGAGCAATAAATCCTTGTCTGGATACGAGCAGGTAGAGGCGGCTCTGGCACAGATGTACCTAGGGGTAAAACCCGAAAACACCGCTTTGAGCTAGACTCGAACGGGAACTGGTGCACGACAACGGGCCTTGCTGCACTCTTGGTTACGACACTCCCGGGGGATATGCTTAGGATAACTCTCATTTTCTTTACAAATCATTATGAAGGGTTTATGAGTATATACTTCCTCAAAGAAAACATTTTATGATTATGGATTATATCCATAAATAGTTCAATTTATGTTAAGTGTTTTATAAGTATGGGATTATGTGTTTTGATTCATAAACTGATCTAGTTTATGCCATGGTATAGAAATGGCGCCCAGTAGAAGGAATGAGAACTCCAGAAATACACATGATTCAAAGAGAAGGAAGGGTCATATCTTTCATGGTCTTAAGCTATAATTTATAAGAGAAATAGTCTCCCATGTATTATCATCATATGAAGAAATAATATCGTGTGTTGATAAGATATGTAAAGAGTTTACTGAGTCCTATGGCTTTGAAGGGAAGCAAGAGAAGAAAAGGATGGAAGAGAGAAAGATGGATAAAGGGAAGAGGGAAAAGAAGAATTTTCCCATATGTGGTAACTGTGGAAAGAAACACCCTGGAACTTGTCTGAAAGGAATGAGAGTTTGTTATAAGTGTGGAGGAAAAGGGCACAAAGTACGTGACTGCAAGGGTAAGAAAATGGTTTTAAATGTACAATGCTTCATTTGCAAGGAGTTTGGACACTACGCGAACCTATGTCCCAGTCATCAGACTATGCCGCAAATGATGTTATTGGATAATAACCAAGTTATGATACTACCACAGATGAAGAGGAATGATTAGAGTTCTTATGTTGATTATGTCAATTGAGTGTTGTATCAACAATGTACTTGTTATAATAATTATGGAGTATATAAGGATTTTACTGCAGTACTATTTCATTAAGGACTTGAGATTATGTGGAACAAAGAAAAGTGGCTCAATAGCAGGATAAATTTTTGGAAAATATATGGTTGAGAGAATGATAAATCATAAAATAGTTCTGATACTGAGGTAGTGATTTTGGAATAATATGTGATTGTTTTGGATAAATTATATTGGATATTCTTGACTACCTTGGAACTAATTAATGATTTGTATATTCCATCATTGTTGGGGTTTAAAACATTTTTGGATTAATGAAGTATATCCAGCATTCTATATGGAATAGGGGAGCATGAATGTAATCAATAAAGAAATATGGTAATTCAAGATGTTTCAGTTTATTAAAAGAATACAAGATGAAGGTATTCATATGCTATTGCGGGGTAAAAAGGATCTATATTATTTTTACCTTCCTTATAAATGTTGGACTGTGAGTTTGGATAGAAGTATTTTGGATAGTTCTAGTTTGGATTATTTTGGATTACCATAAAAGGAAAACCCGGAGGTTGGGCGGCAACCCGTCGCGTCCGGCAAGGCTGCGAGACTTGAACCCGCAACTGAAGGGCGACAAGGGTGTATCACCTACCACTGGCCATGAGATGTCCTGGATTAAATAATGTTGTTTTTTTTAAAGATCTGGTAGATGAATTATAAATTCATTTATTTTGGAACCCTGTACGAATAGTATAAATAAATAAAAAATTACATTCTATTATCTTTTAGAGTGAAAGATGAGTTTGTGGTAGAAACTTATTAATGGATAAAACTCTGATTATAAAGTAAGTATATCTCCTTATGATCTTAGCCAATCTCATAAATAAATTCCTCAACATTAATAAAAGGAACTTAGAACAAAAATGTTTCCCTAGATGGTACCTTAAATCATCACTAATTTATGGCTTTAGGATTGTTGGCCTTTTCATAGCCATGTTCTCTACCACTCTCCATCAGATGATTGATGGTTAGATTTCTCCTCCATATCCATATTTTCCTACATGGAACCCTAGTATGTGTTATTTTCGGTAATCTTCATACTTTCCACTCTTTATTTTAAATAGAGGCCTCATTAATTCATTTTTCGATGTGGGATTTCAACTAAGATATTTTGAAACGTCAAAAATGTGTTATCCCAATACCCTATATTTTGTTGAACCGATGGTACTTCAAATCATCATAGATTGATGAGTTTAAGGACATCAATTTTATACTTTTTGTGATTGATGACCTCAATCACTACCTATAAATATTTACGTTTTTTCTCCAATTATATGTCTCTAATTGCCACCAATGTTCTCCTAATCAAGATCATAATTTGGTGGTGACCCTTTCATTTCTCTTTTCCTCATATTAAGACTAAATTTTAGTAACCCAATTTCCGATGTGGGTTTTCCCACAAATATATTTTCTATTTTCAACCTTTTATTTTCGAAGAACAATTTCAAATTGCGAGGACGCAATTTATTGAAGGAGGGGAGAATGTAACACCCCAAGATTTCATAGTATGTTATTTCTTCAAAATAATTCAATAACTTGCACTACACGCAACACTGAGTTCAATCACACCATGACTTACAAAAAAAAAGCCGTTCAAAAGAGGTTATGAATAGTATTATCTAAATTTTAAACTTTATATAATCCTTATAATTTTAGAATCCATATTATGAGTTTCTTAGATATAATGCAAGAACAAATTCATTTTCAGTATTGCACTTTTATCAACTTTTAATAGTGAACCCTTTTTAAATACAATATTTTAAACTTTTTGACTAAATGGGGACATCAAAAATTTAAAATGAAACATCCCAAGCTTCCACGGTACACTTTCTTTGAATAATACAGTAGCGTGTGTTGTACGCAACCTTGAGTTTTAACACACACCACAACCAATCAAACTAGCCGTTATGAATAGTAATACCTAATTTTTGAAATTATATATATTTTATATTTTAAAATGGACTTCATTTTTGGATTCGGAATATCGAATTTAGCCTAAGGTGAAATTTTGGTACATTTCGGATAACTTTCATATTTTGATGAATAGTGAAAATTACTAAGTTTTAATTAAAAACAACTTTTTTAATCAAAATAATTAATAGTGATAAATTATGAATTTTAGTGGTTTTAAAGTATATTTAGAATATATTTTTACCATTTAATATAATGTTGGTCATTGGACATAATTTTACAATTAAACTGAACATAAACAAGTGTCAATCTTTTGATAGTTATTATCTCTTAAAAACACGCTTTTTGTTTTGACAGCGGGAATTAATTTTAAATTAATTTCTGCCACTTCTGTGTTTAGAATTTAGGAAAATGGATTCCATATTTGGAATCAGGATGTTCAAATTGTGAAAATAGGTAACTTTTATTTTTAGACATTTTGAATAATTACTGCGGTAAATATTTTATTTACCATGGTTAAGGGTAAATCCGGTAAATAGGGGTTAAAAAAATAATATTATAATAATATTAAATTACCCTAAAACGTGTCTTAACCCTATTGGTTGTTACATGGTCGACCATGGGAATCTTTGGGTCTATTTTGGGACCCCATGGATCCACTTGTAAGTGATAATGACACTTTATTTTAATTAAGTTAAAATGAATACAAAAATGACACAAGCATATATCTTTTAGAAAAACAATTCTTACATAGGGTTATATATGTTGGCTTTTAGATTATAAATATTCATTAGAAAGCTAAAAAGATTTCCTACATAATGATATTTTATTTATAATTTTTAGACATTAAATAATTTATTTTATTTATGACACAATAATGATGCAGTAATTACTATAATAGTGAAAAATTAAAATAATTGATATTATAAATACCCAAATAAATATAATATGAAACTTTTAATGAATTAAACTAATTTTATAGGATAATATGATATATTAGGATTGATTTAATTGAATTTGTTCGAAGTAATAAATCTGTTATGAGTTTCACAAAAATCAACTATTGAATAGTGTCAAAATTGACATAAAAGAGTTCTTAAAACAAATATTATATTATTAATTGATATTAAATTCCTAAAAATCTAAGGTTCGGCCAAGAGACTTATATCATGATAGGTTCATCATTAATGTACCACTTGGGGTTCTCTTGTATGTATATAGTAAGTTTATTAACCATATTATATAAAAATACAAAGAGACATTGTAAAAGTGAAACTAATTAACTTAGAGTTAATACTTAAAGATAAGGTTAATATAAGTACCCAAACCTGTCTAAATTCTATTGGTTGAGTGGTTTTCGACCTATACCCACCTTAACCCATGAATAATCAACTTTGGAGCCATTAGAAACCGAATATGAATTTATTATAAATTAATATTTCTAGCTTTTCCAAAGGTGCCCCTCACCCCTCTTATAAAAGGGCACTCCTCCTTCTCATTTATTCACACCTTAAAAGCCTTTTGGTTCGGCCAAACTCTGCCCAAATACTCTCCCAACATCCCTCACTACAACCTAGAGGCCTTAGTTTGATCAGAAAGCCAACCTAAGGAGCCCTTTTGATCAAATCAAAAGGAAGAACCCGAAGAAGAGGTAATGATTTCACCACCCTTCTCCAAGTTCATTTCTTCTTCCACTTCTTCTTCCTTTGTTCTTACCATTCTAAAATAATAACTCCAGTATCTCACATATACAGTGATGTTATTATAAATATGGTACAATCATATTCAGTATTCTATCCACCCTTTGAATAACATGTCACCATACGTGCGTACGTACGGCTTACCGTCTCCACGTCGTGGTGTAATTGTTATTCAATATAATATTATTTGGATGGGTATAATAATGATGTGTAACTCATGTAAATAATAAATATAACATGTTAATGATTCTGTATATATGATATACCATCCATTTATATATTATTTTAATATCAAAAGAATGATATTGTCGCTCGTGCGTACGTACGGACTACCGTCTCCACGAACGCGATGAGATTCATTCTCCATCGTATCCATTCAAGTATAATTATCATTTGATGATTTAAAAATGATGTTTAAGGACTGGATATCATTCTGGATATGAATAAGATACAACAACCATGGCTTATGTAACAAAACATATAAAATAAAATGAGTAAGTTAACTCCCTAAACAACGATAATTCTAAGATATTATTAACAAATCAATGTTAAAAGATCATATATGATATCATATTAATATATATGATTCTTGTATAATTTAATAACAACTATTTCACCATTATACAGGAGGTTAACCTACCCCAACCAAGGAAAAGTACAAGGTAAGGGTTTACTTTACAACCTCTTCATTATCCAAGGTTGTTTATACGTAATAATCTACTGGGATCTCTTTATCATCCACATCCATGTTTCTTAAAAATGAATTTCAAAACATTTTTACTATTTACTAAGATATGAGTTAAATTCATTTATACCCTTGTTTGACTTTCTATAAGAGGTTTATAAAGGAATCTTTCCATCGTTTTCCAAACAAGGTGATTTTTAACCTTTTCGACAAAATTAAGGTAAGAATGTTCTTTTAACTTATACGACGGCTGCGGCTATTTACCGCCGTTATAAAATTTTAAAAGCTTCCCTTACAATCTTACAAGGATATTTTCAAAGTAAATGTTTTATTTTATATTTATGTGACTTTTAAATTATTTCAAAATGAATATTTTAAGAATTTTGGAAGGGTACTCTTTATCAAAATCAGAATTTTAAATGTTTTAAAGATTTATCTTTCTAAATATTTTTAATTAATGTCCATGTCTTCAAAATGGTTTTTAAGGATTTATTTATATGGACATGAATGTTTTTAAAATGTTCATTCCTTTCAAAAGTTTCAAAGTGGTATGGGACACTTTGATTTAAAATTCTCTTTTTAATTACTTCCTTTATAAATGTGTGACTTTTAAATGATTTCAAAAAAAGAGATATTTCTCTCAAATAGTTTTGATTTCATCTATGTCAGCATCCTTTTATGGATTTTACGCTTATTTGAAGTTGGTTTATTATGATACAAAACTTCTATATTGTATTGAAGGTTTTGTGATATGTTTGACTGTGGATGTGCTATTTTTATACCATTCATAGTTTATGGTGAAAGTATTGACATTTCGTATGCTAGTTTTAATACGAATGTTTATGTTATATTTAAACCTTTTCATATGAGAATGCATTGGACTTAATATGTGACGGGTAGAGCCCGCTATAGCTCCTCGATGCATCGGTAGGTCTCATGAGACAAACTAGTGTCTTGGCACAAGGCCTTGACAAAATCTTATTTGTAGTCTTGGCACGAGGCCTTGGCTATGTGGTTATGATAGTCTGGCATTATGCATTCCAACATTATGAAAGTGGTTATTGATTTTTGCATGTGATTATTCGACTAGTAGAATATCCATGTGAATAAGTAAATGGCATTATTTCATTTTACTTTTTCCATACTATGTTGAAGTTCAAGTTTAAAAAGCTTTTGTTTTAGTAATTCATTGCCTTAAATGTTTATTCTTATTTATGAAAGTTTCCGCTATATTGTTATCCTTACTGGGCATTTGAGCTCACCCCTTTTCTATGTTTTATTTTTCCCAGGAAGTGAAAAAGTAAATTATGAATGACCTGCAGGGATATTATGTGGGGATATGAGTGTGGATTATGGAGACATTATGTTATTGTAGTAGTTTTTCATTTTATGATGTAATGTAAAACTTATGAATATATCTAGTGTTTCCAAGGCTACTAAACCAATCGATCTTTCGAGATTTGATCTTTCTTGTGATCATGCCAATGTTATGTAATAATGCACCGACTCTGGGTAACTGGGGTCGGGGCGTTACATATTTTCTTTTCTGTGAAGAAATAATGTTAAGCGTACTGAGTGTGGTTTTAAGTTCAGGGAGTCCAGTTTTGGTGCGGCGGCTGATGTATCCACACACCAGGACCTTGACTTCTAATTTCCGACTCATTGCACGAAACCAGTAATTGCGTGTGTGTTTACAAAAGTTTTCTTTATGTCAGCTCAAACCAGGTAATCTCACCATGTTTAGTCTATTGACCATGTCACATCTATTTCTTTCAGGATGCATCCCTGTGGATGACCAGCTAGAGCCGTGAGGGTTGTACGTACTGACAGCCCGCCCAGCGATGAGGCCTCAGTACAGGGCCCTCTTCCAGTTGAGGCACCAGCGGAGGCACCAGCGGTACTACCACCCATTGGGCCACCAATGCCACTAGCCCCAGCAGCAAGTGATGCATGTTGCTTGAGCGCGATGCACGATTTCCAGTGCCAGAGGCCACCCAGGTTTTTGGGAGAAACGAACCGACATGTGGCTAAGGATTGGTTGGAGGTTGTGGTGAGAGTCTTTAGGCTAGTAGGTACACCAGCGGACTTCATGGTGATCCTTGCTGCCAGCCTCCTTCAGGTAGCAGTAGGCAGATGGTGGAGTCTGATGCTTTAGACGGATGACAAGGTATCACTCCTATGGGCAGACTTCAAGAGCCTATTCCAGGTGGAGATTGTACCAGCCACCCTTCGAGTAGTGCAGATACATGAGCTACTTCATCTGCAGCAGGGCATCATGAGTGTAGCTCAGTACTCGGTAAGGTTCAAAGATCTCTCATGCTACTCTACAGACATGGTACAAGACTCATTCTTCAGGGCCCGGACATTTGAGCAGGGGCTCAAGAGAGAGATTAGAGCTTCAGTCATTTCTCACAGCATCCTGATGCAGGCAGGGGTGTTGGAGCAAGCCCTCATGGTGGAGAGTTTCCTTGCTGAGCAGTCTCCAGCAGCAGAACCCACCACTAGTCGACAAGAAGTGGATTATTCTATAGCTACCAGTAGACATATGACACAGACGTCCAAGAGGACTAGACCCACCAGTGGCCGATGGCATGACTTAGGTTCAATGGTGCAGGGAAACCAAAGTGGAGTCAGAGTTAGTCGTGCCAAGAGTGGGAAGTGTTACTCCTATGGTGGGCTCGGTCACATGGCACGTGATTGTCCGACCCACCATATAGACGATCAGAAGATAGATGAAGAACCTCCCAGGCAGAGGCAGAGGTTTGATCGAGGTGGACCGCAAGGAGCAGGCGATCGTGGCAGAGAATCTGGCCATGCAGCTGGTGGTGGACGACGCTTTGAGGTGTTTCCACCACTGCCACCATGAGAACCATCCCGACCGTAGGGAGTAGATGGACATGGGAGAGCATAGCTTCAGGCAGTTGAAGAATACGACTATGGAGCTCTGGAAGCAGGTGGACTGGAGCGGGACTAGTTCTAGGCATGGAGGCCTTTGTTCTTGGTGCTTCTAGTTTCCGTGTTGTTGTTGTTTGTGGTTGTTATGTGTCTTTGTACATTGAGCTGCAGTAATAAAAGACACTTTTCTTTTTCAAGTTTTTTATCTTATCCTTTTGTATTGTTGATACTAAGAGGTTCCGATTAAGGCTGTTGACTTGACCCTCACTTGTGAGATTCCTATTGGAGGAGACCCAGTAACCACACACTGATGCCGACAGTGTGACTTAACCCTTGGAGGGGAGAGTAATGGTTGGATCTCTTGGTAGTAGAGTCAAAGCCTTACGACGTCATCCATGACATGGGATATACTGTTCATGTTAGGATTGACTGTATTAGGAAGAGAATGTGGTTCATCCAGGGGATGAGACCAGATTTCCTTTTTCAGCAAAGGAGAAATCTTAGCAGCACCTGTAGAACACAGGCGAGGTGGCTTACCGCCTGGCCCTTCCACCTCAGATGCACCGGGTGCACGATGTCTTCCACGTATATCAGTAGAGGGGATGTGTCCACGACCCGTCCCACGTCATTGAACATGGGGAGTTGGACATTGATGATGGGGCTACTTTCATGGAGGTTCCAGTGGAGATTGAAGATCGACAGGAGCAGGTACTGCGTGGATGATCGATTCCCATGGTGCACATTCACTGGCAGCACGAGAACCTCCAAGAGATCACTAGGGAGCGGGAGGCTCAGATGCGTGCTCGGTACCTCCTTTAGTTTACCTAGTTTGTGTTGTACCTTTATGAGGATGTAAAGCCCTGAGATGCGAGTAATCTAAAGACCTGTAAATTTAATGGAATGTTTTTTCTTAAATTCATTGGAATTTTTCGAGTACGCAGTTTCTGACAGCACCTGATTCCGAGGCCCGGTGAGCCCAGAATAATTTTTTTTCTGAAGTTTTGTTAAGCTTAAATTAACGCGCGTAAGCAGTTTTCCTGAAAATGTGGACTAAATCTTAAATGGTTACTCAGATCAGAAATATGAGGGCACAATTGTGCTTTGGATGGCGGGTTTACCCTAGGCGTGACTTAAGTTTAGTCGACGCATGCCTCCTATGAGAAAACCTGAAATGGCATAACCATAAATAAAATAATTAAATAAAGTTATTCTATTGTTCAAATGCTTATAACTCACAAAAGGTTACTTGGATTAAAAATCCGAGACCACAACTGAACTTGTGAGGGTATGATTTCTTTAAGCAGATAATAACTTTGGACGGCACGGGTCACCTGAGAAAGTTAGTTTTTGGTGGTAAATAAAATAATTAAGTGACAATTATTTTATTGTAAAATTCATAACATCTAAAGGGTAACTCGAATTGAAAATCTGAGAGTACCGTTGAGTTCGTTGGGGCATGTTTCTCCTACGAAGAGCCTAACCTTGACCGTTGTGGGTTGAGGGTGACTGATAATAATTTTCCGAACTTTTTTAGGGTACGTTCAGTAAACGTACGAGCAGCGTTTTATAACTTTTGAACTGGTGCTTGGAATCGAATTCCGAGTGCACCGTTGAACTCGCAGCGCGAGTTTTCGCTTAAGAAGACTGTCAAATTGACGGTGGATGATCGGGTATGAAAGTTAGTTTTGGGGGTCTTACGTGGGTTAATCAAATAAAATAATTGAATAATTTATTTTATTTTGTTAAACACATGTCGTGCAGATAAAGTGGTTAGAAGCTTCTCTTTGGAGTTGGTGGTGGAACCGCCACACCCTAACCTCCCATTTAATGGGGAGGGAGAGGAAACCTCTCAAACCCCCCATTAATTAATTTTATGGGTCAACGTAAAATAAACTGATGTCAGTTATTTTTCTGAGTTGACATAAAATTAATTGTTGTCAGTTAATTTTATGTGTTGAGATGAAATTAATTACTGTCAATTAATTTTATGTGTCAACATAAAATTAATTCGTGTCATATGTTTTGATGCAGGCTATGTGGGGGAAACTTCTTGGCATCCTCCCCTCTTATGTTGTGCCAACGCACCTCTTAAATTTCTCCAACGCAATTTACTTCACCCGACCCTATTTTTAAATTAAGTAGCTGCATCGTTGGAATTTAGGAAGGTTAAAAATAAATGAACCTTCATAAATTCCACAATGGTTACATACCTCTCCACCTCTCCTATATATAGGGATCTTGGGAGAAAGTATTGGGATGGATTCACCAAGTGAAGAAGCGCTGTTAAAGTATCGCAGCGCCCAACACTTGGGGAAATATTATCCTATCCAACGAAGAACACAAAGAACACCAATGATGATCTTCTATGTGATTCTTCTTCGACCTTCCTTCCCCAGACACCTATCCTCAACAACATTGTTAACAAACTGATGCAGCTCGGAATTGGGGACGTGTGGTGGATGCGACGAACGACGGTCTTCATCTTCTTCCTTCTGCAACTCCGCCAACGAGCAACGAGCAAGAGGTAGGGGTTTTGTTTGAATTTTTCCTTCCTTTTTTGAGGAAAGAACGACGAGCGTGGACCAACCTCTACCCGGTTGATCTGCAGATCACTCATTCATGTGGGTTTGAAGTGGGGTTATTTTCATTATTGGATTTGATTTTGAATTCTTAAATCTTGTTTGAGCCTCTAACGCGGAGGGCAAGGGCTAACAAACAAGCCCGGACCCTCCACAGATTTTTTGTGTGCCTTTTGATGGGTGATAATGAAATGGGACCGCAACGGTGTATGGAAGCCATTGCAGTAAAGAACAGGTTCCAGGAGAGCTGCAGGCGCAGATGGTAGGCAAATCGGACCACCGGAGCGCGTACAGTGGTCCGTAGAAGATGTTGCCGGCACGGCGGCCGGAGCCGTCCGGCCGCCTGGAGGCAGCGGCGCCCCAGCGCACTGCCGAAGGAAACCCGTCGCGGCAACAACCGTGGCGGCAGTGCGATGGACCCCATAGCCATGTGGGATCTGGGATACCAAGGGGGGGCGGTGCCAGCCGGCCCCACCTGCGTCAATCAGCGGGGAGGCCACGCCTCCCCCGCTCGGCGCAACGTGCTCGGCCAACCGGCCGAGCCGCAACCGGCCACCGGGCCGGGCCCCCAGTGCCGAGCCGGGCTGCTCTGGCCAGACCAGGCCACTCCCAACTGGGCCGGACCCAGAACTGAGTTGGGTTGACCCGGTTCGGGCTGACCCAGGGGGTGTTGGGCCGGGTCGGACGGGGCCCACACCCCCTATTTTCGGACCTTCTTCAGTTAGACGCCCATATCTTGAGTTGTGGACTTCCGATTGACGCACCATCAGTTTAGTAGGATTCTTCAGATCGAGACGGTAGTTTCGATTTATTACAATCAATGTTTCAGCGAAGTTTGTGTAGGACCAGGTTGGTTCAAACATGAAACCAGCCAGGTCCTCGGAGCAGAAATGCTTATAACATGAGCTCCGGACATCTGATTGACGTGTTGTCGACTTTGTTGGAATCCTCTTGTTGAGACGGATCTTTTGGAATACTTCACCTAAGGTTTGGACTTAGTTGGAGTATAGTTGGGTTGGTTTTATCTTAGAAACCAACCGGGACCCCAGAACGGAAAAGATAATAACTTTCAGACTGGACGTCCATTTGACTAACTGTCAGCGGCATTGTTAATCTCACTGAGAAATGGTCCCTTTGAGTGTAACATATGAGAGTTTGGGGTATAGTTGAGATACGGTCAGGTTGGTTCGTACACGAAACCAACCGGGCCCTCAGGACGAAAAGGCTAATAACTCACAGACCGGGTGTCCGATTGACACGCCGTCTGTTGCATTGAGACCCCTGTGACGAGGCAGTCATTTTTGATACATCTTTGTGGGAATTTGTGATAATTGGATTATTGACCAGTGGCTCATGGAGTGGACCCTCCCGGAGACGAGCGTATGGAGTGCAGAGACCTAGTAGGTGTAGACCTGATGACTTCTTGACGAATTCGAGTCAGAGTGATTCGATTAGCCCAGTGTATGGAGCGCCCGGTATTTGGTGGCAGACCCATGACAGACGGAGCACCTGGTAGTTGGCAGCAGACCCGCTGTACTTGACAGGAGGAGTACCTCTGACAACTATTAGGGGGAGCGCCCGATATTTGTTGGTAGACCCACAGCGGACGGAGCTCCTGGTATTTGGCAGCAGAACCGCGGTACTTGACAGGAGGAGTACTTCAGCAGTCTAAGGTTAGTGAGTAGCGCCTCAGAGTCGTGACAGGGCTACTGTACTCGACAGAGGAGGAGTTCTCTAGCAGTTGTGGTTTCGTTAATGAAAAACCTGGTTTGAGCTGAGTCAATGACCTTTGTGTTTTCCTTATTATTGAGATGGGTTACTTGATAACTTAGGTATATGTATGAGCATATATCTAAGTAACGGTTATCTATTGGGATCTTTCCTTGTGGTCTATCCTTGTTGGTTTTTGTGAGACCTTGAGGGTCTCAGGGTCCCTACTGAGTATTGTTATACTCACCCCTACATGGGCTATGCCCGCACCTCGTTGTGTTGGATGCAGATGATGGACTACAGTGATCATGGTTGAGGCTTGTAGAGCGAGATGGTACCCGGAGGTGGACGTTATGACGAGACGGTACCCAGAGGTGGAATTCATGATGAGACATTACCTGGAGGTGGACTTGATGATGATATGTTACCCGGAGGTGGACTTTACAGTGAGACTATTCCCGGAGGTGACATATGGACATGGAGATCTGAGGTGGCCACCTGTACCTACCCTTCAGGTAGGGACTCTGGAGGATGATCCAGGAGTATCTTGACACCTTCCTGTTGTTTTGTCTTTTTTCTTGTACTTTACTGTTGGGATTGTATTTCCTCCCCCCTTTGTACTTTCAGAACACTTGTTATATTGCTTTACTTAGTGTTTTCTTCCGCTTGTACTCTGGTTGTGTGTGTGTTTACGTTTCATAAAGGCAATTTCTTCCCAGTTATAGGGATTTACGCATTTGGTGCTAGTCTCCAGCCCCTGGCCTATAGAAGGTGAGCTTGGGGTAGTTACGACATAGGCCCCGGGGGATGGGTTGTGACAAATATAGTTTAAAATATCATTAAAAAATTAAATAATTAACATAAGTTTGTTTTTAAAGAAGATAAATAATGATCATGACAAATGAAATCTGATGTAAGTAGCCTTTTCCCAATTTAAATTCATTGAGACATATTTCAATGTTATATACCTATATTATTTTATGGGATTTATATACATACCCTTTTAAATGTTGTATCACTAAATTATAAAATATCATGATATTTAACATTTTTTAATGTTTTTATTTTAGGGGGCCTATGATTCAAATATCACCCAAGCGGTAAGGGGGTTTCATTAAGAAATTCATGTTTTAATGTCTTCCATAAAATTATCCTTCACTTCCATGTACATGATTTTAATATGATTTGATGAATATAATTATATGTAAAATATAATTTTATAAGGGAATTTGTTTTCAATAATTCATATTTTTCAAAGAAGTAATCTTTCTACATAATATTTGAATTTCTTAAGAAATATACTTTTTTTCTCTATTTTAGCATGTACAACAACAATGAATTTTTCGAGTTCTATAACCACTATTTGTTGTTTATATTCCTTAAAAATATTTCTTGTTCTATTCAAAAAAATTATTTCCTTTTTGTGGGAATTTTCTCACTTAAAATGGGATATTAAAATAAATGGTTATTTTTTTTATCCAAAAGTGTTTTTCATATGGGATTAAAATGTTTTAAAGGGATTTGTAATGGAAATAAAAGATTTTATGATTTATGATGATGTTATGGTTCATGGGAATTGTTTTTGATGATTGTTGGTTCTGTTATAAATAATGAAAGGGTGGTTATGTTATAAACTAATGATGTGTGGTTCAGTTATAAATAAAGGGTAGGTGGTCACATTTCTAACCAAGGATCAGTGATTCTTGTTAGGGCCAATAGGGTCCTATATACCCGGAGAGGGGGGTGAATCAGGGTATGGATATTCTTTTTCAAAGTTCTTCCTACCCCACTAGATCTTGACCCCTTTATTACAAGGGCCACTTTGTTTTCTCTTGTGTGTAAACTGTGATCACTTCTTTACTTCTTTATCTAATGATGATGCTTTGAATGCAATGCAGGGAAGAAAACAGATAGACACAGAGATTTTTACTTGGTTCACCCTCACTGGGCTACGTCCAAGGAGAATACGCCGACAAGTTGCCGGTCGTACCAAATTCCACTAATCTTCACTAGCTGTGGATACAATGTTCGGGCTAGATCACTTCTATGCCCAGGCTCACTGCCTTTACAATGTTTAGGGTAAGCTCGCTGTTTTCCCAAGGGTCACTCCCTATTTCACTCTCTTTGGCTCACTGCCGGTGGAGAGGATCACCTTCTTCCTCTTCCTAAGCTCACTACTCTGGAAGGGAATCCACTCACAGTTTATAGACCTGTAGGTCTCTTCATTTTCATGAATGAATGCATCTTCATCTGTGTGTAGATGCTCTGTTGAAGTACAAATTTCACCCGAAGATGAATATATCTTTGCAACGAAGGTATCGGGAAAACTTCCAGCTTCCACGCAGTCCGAAAAACACTGCTGGAACAAACCTTACTTGGCGCGCAAGTCTACCTCGACGCGCAAGTATCAGCGCGCAAGTCACAACGGGCGCGCAAGTCCTCATCAGACACTTGCGCGACTCAATCTTCCTCAACTCCAAACATGCGCGACTCTCTTACTTTTACGCCCAAACCAATATTGGCACGCAACTGCCGACCAACGCGCAACTTCTAACACCGGCGCACAACTTCAACCTCTGGCGCACACGTCCCACCTGCGCGACCACACACACCACTTGCGCGACCACCACACCTGCGCGACGGGAGCTCTGAGTTGAACTCTGGTGAAGAATGAGGAGGGGTGGTCCAGTATTTATAGGCAATCTGACCACCCTGCGCGACGGCGCCACCTTGTATCTGTTCTTTTGTACCGCCTCCAGATAATCCATTCATTTTATCGACGTTCTTGAATCAAACATGGATCGTTGACCTCAGCTCTTGAACTTGACATTCCACCATGAAATCCTCTTTGTCAACAAATTTGTATGTCATTGTTTTGCTTTGTCAACAATCACAACTCAGATGTCCACTTTGTCAACAAACACAATCACCTCAAAAATGCTTCAATGATACCTTGAGGGATTTTTTCCCAACAATTCTGTTATAAACCAAGGATTAACGGTTCCTTGATACCCTCTAATTCATTTGGTACTTCATAGATAGATATTGACCAAATTATCTACTTCCCTTACTGTGATTTGTGTGATCATCCCATGTTTTAAAATGTTTTTCATTGGGTTTAAAGATGGTTGAATTAATGTAAGAGGCCATGTTGAAACTCGTGAAGATTTTTTATGAAAAAAAATCATGTTTTATTTCTAGAGTCTTCTATAATGAAAAAATGGATACTGATTGGTAGTTTTCACATTTTATATATATGGTTTTGTAATATATGAATTATAACATAATTATATAAAAATATAAACCTATTCAAATATAAGAAAATAAATTCTCAAATTAAAATTGATATTTATGTAATGTTTATGACCATTTTTTATAGGTGTTGTCTCAGTTAAATATTGAACGACCGCAATGCTCCTTGGGATAATTATTTTATTTAATATGTTTATAACTCACATGTAAGTGATCATAACCAAATTATTTTTAAGGTGAATTAAATAAACAACCTTGGATACATAGACCTTACATAATATAAGTGGAAGAGATAAAAAAATTCCATAATTTTTAATTTAATAAGAAGTAATTAAGAACCCCATGAAATAAATTAAATTAACGAAACCCATACATACACTGGTATTCTCAATGATTTTGATCAGTTATACACATTAAATGAATTCAAAAATTACATTGGATATCATTCACATTTATTAATTATTTAGTATTAATATAAATTTTCTTGTATTAATTAATTGTATTCCTTCATCAAAATGGCCATCCAATGTTTCTTAGAGATATAAGGAATAAATGGATTCATGGAAAATGAATGAAATGAACCATTATTGTAGTTAATAAAAAATAATTAGTTGAGAATTTGTTAATTCAACAAAACCATTATTACATAGTCCAACACATATTTACCAAAAGTGTATTTTTATTATAATAATGAATGTAATTATTTTATAGAAAATAAATACTTTCCTTTATTTATAGACTACATATTTTTTATTTACTAGGAACTCCCCATGTTCCTCATTTATCATGTATCTCAGATAAAAACTCAGGGACTCATCATTTGTCTTATCAAGATTTCATGAAAAAAACTAACCAAGTAAAAAAAATTATGTTCTATTTTCCTTTTGTTAGGATAAAATTTATATTAACTAAACATGTTAAATTGTTGTAGAATGACCCAACATGTACTCTAGATACATTCCATGTGACCATCTATCCATGTGTCTGTGTAACAAACTAATGTACTTGGAATGTACTTTAGATGAATAAATTAACGAGTTACATGTTTTGTACTCTAGTTAAATTCCTTGTGTCTCCTTAATAATCTAGTATATCCATCTCACATGACTAGAAACCATGTATTTGACCACACTGTTAAAATATATTTTAACTCTAGCTCATGAAGACTACATGCTGTGTATTCTAGATAAATGTTTTGTAATATGAAATCCATGTGCTGGGTTGGCCTGATATACATGTGGGGTGTAATAAATGACCACATGTAATATCATCTTAGCATGTCATGTATCCCATGAAATTTCTAGGTGATGTTAACTAAGGTACATGATATGTACTCTGGATATATTCCATTTAACCCAATCTACCTGTGAGAAACATTTTAATCTCCCGATGTAATCTCTTATCATTCTCCATCAATTCATAGTATATATGAAAAATTTAATCTTGGAATGTTAATATTAAAAATTACAAATAATGTAAATTAATATCACATTAAATAATGAATAATATATAAATGAAATATCTATCCAATTTTTTCAGATAATCGATCAAAAATAAAATAAATAACTATAAATTTGAATGTAACTACTCTAATACCACTTCATAGTTATGGAAGCACATTTGGGGATAATAACCATTAAGGTAATTTTTATATTTGAAAGACAATTTAGAAACTATGAAAGAAATAAATTTCATTAACAATTAATTTTTCCTGTTATTATTTCCATAGAAAACCCAAAATCTGGAAAATATACTTTTCTTATTAAATTTATAATTAATATAAATTAGATAATAATAAATATTACCTCATATTAGTATATTTATATTATGAATAATTTTAATTTATAGATCACTTTATTGGATTACTGTCATTATATAGGGAGAATTCAAGGTAGATATCTTCTCTTAGTGGTCCACATGTGATCCTTTGATCTCAAAACAACACTGATGGAATGTCAGGTGTTAGAAAAATGGTTTGATCATCTTGTGCTATTTGTATGGATTGATTAATGTTGCTTCAAGATAGAAGGAATATCCCATTCTTGAAAATATGATAGGTAGAGGAATCAAGAGATAAATCTATTATGTTCAATGATTCCTTATTATTGATTTTACCATAAAAAATAGGCTCGATAACATATTTATAGAGTTATAGTTTATGTTAAAAGAGTATTTTACTTTGAAAGGCCCTAAAATAATATAATAAACCTCATCCAACCCCATTATGTATAATAATAATAATAGTATTATTATTTTATAGAATGAAATATATTGTGCATTGATAAATATTATTTTATAGGATTGAAAATTAATATTTATCTCGAGACCCGATTTTGATCTACCCATCCTCCTTGATATTTATCAAATACAAGAATAAATATTTTTTCATAAATAAATATTCCATTAATAGTTTGGGGAATTAATATTTATTAAATATTCATAAAATATATAAAAATTCTATCTATAGTGTGGTGAATAAAAATATATTTACTATTAATGTATTTAAATAATACAATTTATATCAATAAATAAAAATTTATTAACTTGTGAATACAAATTTTCGATTGAAAAAAATTGAATAAAATTATTTCTTGGTTATGAGAATAAAATACATTTCTATAATTAATATAAAAAATAATTTAATTGATGTTAATGGAAACTCATAGTGTATGACTCTCTTGGCTTCTTTCACATTAGAATTGGTAGGGTAAAGATAAATACCAATATTGCTATCTAGAAATTGATCAAGATACGCAATTGAATGAATTTGATTCCATAATGTTGAAAACCATAGACAAACAATTACTATATATTACAATAAATTTTTCAAAATATCTCATCGATCAGGTTGCACATCTGGGTAATTAATCTAAATGATTTACATGTATTACTTTAACTATCTAAAATAAACTTGTTGTTATAGCATAGCCATGTAATTTAATGCGATGGTTATATTCCAATCATAGTTCTATGATATAAACTTACATTAATATGGAATGGAAAAATAATTCCTCTACTAATTAATTAAAAACATATCATTCATGAAACACCAAATGTTCTATACCTCTGTAGAACATATGACATCATGATTTTTGTTAGCACATAAAAGCATGAGATTCATGACAAGAATTTATAAAAAACTTAAATTTTAATAGCCTTTACAATAAACTGTAGATAGGTTGTATGATGACACATAAACATGTGGTATTCCTACTAGAGGTTCAGTTACCATAATCAACCGTCATTGATATTACTAAGTGAAATTTTTTTGGGAATAAGTCATATATTGTTACAAGTACTCACACATTATAGTAAAAATTATGTGTATCCCATAATAGTATGTTATCTACCCGTATAACTATATTTAAGAATATTTTCATGGAATTACTATGTTTTCATCATATAAAGGAAGTTGTAAAACATTATCATTGCATCAAATATACTAATAAATTATTATATTCAATCTATGCTGAAATATGAAAAATATGAAAAATATGTTTTATTATTATTCAAATATTCCAATATACATGAAATCTAAAGTACAATCAGTTGATTCTAGAAAACCAAATCCAATAAGTGGTAATAGTTTTCAATTTCCGTTAAATTGATATTAACCCTTTTGAATTTTTAGAGTCTTGAACCTCTCACATTATATATCAACCTCACCATTATGAAAAAATAATTCATAGAAACACAAATATGATAGGAATTTTTAAAAGGTATTACTCTAATGAGAGAACAAAGACTTTTTTATGTTCCTTATAACCCAAGACACATATTTCTACCATTATAATTAGTAGTTACAATAGGTAATGAATCATCTTGAACCCTAAGAGAGGCATCACATTTTACCAAATTTTTTAGGGGACGAAATCATTCCTAACTTAATGGTTTTATGTCCTACAATGATTTATTATATTGGATCCCACTTGTTTAAAAAGCCCCCAAAAAAGTAAACAATCAAGATCACATTAAATTTAAGATACTTCTGTAATAAAACCTAATATTCCACTAATACTTGAAAATGATAAGAATAAAAAACTTATTAGAAACTAAATTTTGGTAACTTAACCATATGTGTCATTGATATCTAGAGAATTATCTTTGGATTCCATAAATGAGAAATATTTTGGAATTTAAGAGATTTCTATATTACGATAACATTTTCTATAATTGCTGATATTATTAATATTCAACCCAACATATATTTTGGAACTTTTTTAGTCTATATATATCTTTACATATCAAATTTTTAGTACCAATTTTAAAGTTAAACAAGACTTTTAATAGACCTTACCTTGACAAATTCAGTATCTGAGCTCCATATCATTTACTCATCGCATACCTTAGAATATTACCATTAATACCTTTATAGATATCAAATATTAACTTCATCAAAATCCTACATAAAAACCATCTTCAACAATATTTAAGGATTCCAAAAATATCATCTAGAATCAGGATTTTAATATTGTGGGTTTTATAACATCGATTTCCTTCTCAAAATTTTAAAAATTATTATGGAATCAAAAAAATATTATGTGACATGTTTTTAAAATTTGGCTTCTCTAACATCACATTCTTTATCCACCTCTGATATTATCAAACCCTTCGGATCAAATAGATCATTTTTTTGTTTTCAGACATCTACAACTTATGGATCCCGATACATATCCTAATATTCTTCTATTATCCTTCTTTAGCTACAATATATTGTTTGAAATCAATATATGGACATGATATTTCAATAATTGTTCCAATATACTAGCAATTATATTGGAATAAATTTCTTTACATTTAATCTTCTTCAGTATTCAGATTATTCTATAAATCTTTCATTACTCTAAAGCATTATATTTACACCAACCAAAGTTATTAAAATTAACAACTACTTAATCATTCATTATTCTACACCATAATTAAAATCTATTTCCATAGTTTTGACACCTCTTTCTAGATTCAATCATGATTGTCCTTCCGATACTTATACTTTTTTCAATTCCCTAGTTCAATAAAAACAAATAACCCTTGTTTAAGAAATTATTTCTCATATGTTTCTCAGTGTGGAATCTCAAGGGACTATAAATATGTTTAATTTATATCTTCATAATACATTAAGTTGGTTATATAAAAAACTAAAACATCAATATTTACATGTGTATGTCCCAAAGGTTAATGAAATGAAACACTGTAGGGGGATTTTAATTAAAAAAAACTATGATTTTTCATCCCACTCAAGTATAAGTTTCTAAGTTGATATATGTTTTTTGTAAAATTAGAGTAATAAAAATTAAATGTAGTAGAATTATATTATTTTATTGTTAAAGTATTAAATTTAATAGAATTATGTTATTTGAAGTAAGTGTTTTTTATTTTATTTAATTTATTTATAAAAAATCTCATCCCATTTATGCTTACCTCTTTTTTGAGTTAGGACCATTATTGGTGAGGCCAAATTTGATAATACATTAATAATATCCATCATATAAAAGGAAAAAATGAAACACGAAGACATTATTGCATCTATACCAATATATCAAAACTTTATTTTTTTAGTAGGAATATATATTCCATTATCTTAAACAGTTTTTCCAAAAATTTCAAGTTGTAATTTGAAAGTTACATTTAGAGAACATTATGTATAACTTACCCAAAAAAATTACTAAACCAGTTTCTATTTTTTTGATGAATTGTATTATCCATGAATACTACCATAAAGTCATACAAACACTTATGAAATATTCTATTAATGAAATTCACAGACCTTATTGGTGTATTCATCACACCAAAAATATTTTGCAAGAAATAAAGTTTTATATAAAGACTTAAAAAACATCATTGATATTTCATATTATTTTAGACTTAGTTGACTATATATAGAGAAAAAATCAATAATTAAAATCCATAAATATCATTTCATTTGATCAAATAAATCCTATATAAAAATTAAATGATATATATTATTTATAATAATATGATTTAGTTTCTAGTGGTGGATACCCAACTACAATTATCATCGAAAATTCTTAAAAAACCCAGGTGATGACTATGGTAATATGGGAAACTGAGTAAATCTATTATACTAAAATTTAAAAAATGGAGTTTTTAACTCCTATAATTACATTATATAAACTAAGAAAAATTTTATTCTTTACAGTGAAAATATCAATGTAAAAATCCCATTTTCTTTATAGATTTGATCTTGAAAAATTCTAATTAAAAAGATTAAGTTATGTATCCACAATAATTAGTAGGTTATGATGGTTAATTTTATTTGAGGTTTCAGGAACTAAAAAAATAACTACTAAAAGTAGATTATAATATATTGAATATTTATACCACTCAAACTAACACTTAAATTCCTTTCTATAAGTAGTAATCAACAACATTATCAGGAGAAACAAAAATTCACCCAGTTGCTATAATAGTTAATTTTAGATTTATTCCAAATAAACCAGTGCTCTTAAATGATATAGGTGTATGTTTTAATACATAGGAATATAGAAATATTTAGAATTCAATATCACCAACCATAATATAATATAATGGAAACATTATTCATTCCCATTACCATGTGGAATTCTTATTCTCACATTATACGACATTAACTCCAACTTAAATCCGATTTTATCAACTATTCACATTGACTGCTTCTATATCTATCCTACTAACTACCTCACTAGTTATATATAGCCTCACTTATATAATAAAAAGCTATATTCTTAATCATATCAATATTTTAAACCTTCATGTAGTAACACTTTCATTTTTCATGAACTTGGGTGACTAAGACAAAATATTTATATATTTTATGCACACTCTAGCACTATTAGATTTTATTTCTCAAATTCAAAAATTATCAAGACATCAATATCTTTCACTCTTTCATAAAATAATATCCACTGAAGATCTTAAGGAAACCCATTTAGTAATAGTATTTCTGATGTTTTACTTTATTTTTCATATCCCAACATTTTTATCTAGTCTATCCTTTAAATAGTGTATGGATTCCAACTTTTAGGTATCTCAAATTTATAAGAATATGAATAATTTTTTCATATTATACAACCATTATTCCACCACATGTGGTCCAATATCTCCTTTAAGTGATGGTATAATCAATTTTTTAATCTTTTTTTCTAATTTAGTTTCTCTTATCCAATCTTAGTGATATTGTTTTTCCAATTATGTTGTATCCTATTTATACTTTCTCACTTTCCAAAGACTTGTTTTAGAAACTTACACTACTCATAATCCTTTCTCAAGATAATTTTTCCTTCAAGGAATTGTTTTATAATACCCAATGTTTTTACTAAATATAAATATTATGTACATATTTTTTCAAAGATATATATTTATGGTAATATATCCTACTATTCTATCAAAAAAATAATTCAACAATTCCATAGATTTTTTTTAATATAAATTCCAATTTAATTTTGAAAACTATTATAATTTATCCTTTCGTAATTAATTTGAAAAATCATCTTTGAAAACTAATTTCATGTGATTATTATATTTTATTTCTATAATGAAGAATGAAATATTACCTATATAAACTCATTAGGGTAAGATTGTTTTCATAAATAGAGGAAATGTTTTCAAAAACATTTATTTTACCTATACATTCATGTATCTAAAATATTAAAAAAAAGGTTGGATATGTCATTTTTAGGTATATCTTGATCCCTGAAAAACTAATTATCCTTAAAAACTAGAGTTAACAATATTTAACCAGGTTATGATTCCATTATATAATGGGAAGAGATGGGTACCCAAATATAGAGACATGAATAAGACCACAACATATTCTCATATTCTTTCTCTAATCACTAGATAATGAAAAATTGTGTTGAGAGATGGAAAAAAAAACTGAGGAATACTTTCTCCTTGAATAATAATTAAACAAAATTGAATATAATAGAATTTTTTTAAACTGGTTGGATTATTAAGTAGCAGTGGAAAAGATTTGAATTTTATAAAATAATACTAAAAGGTGGTAACATGTAGACACAAATATGAAATGTTATGAAATATCAAAATCCCCAAAATCCTCATACTATATATCCATCATAGACCTATATCTCACCACTATTGTAGAATGATGTCATATTATTCACTGAATCTCATCTAGTTACATATACTATTCTATAAAAATACAATATTTGATGGTTAGTATAAACTTAATAAGAGTTCTTGAAGAGTCCTTATTACCCTAGAATTAAGTAACCAATACATTCATAGTAAATTCAAGGTTTATAAAATATTTACTTAAATAGTATATAATAATATTTTCATGCAAAATTTATATGTTATTATAATAAATAAGAAAAAATTTGATACCATTATTTTATTTTAACAAACAAAAACTAATAATACCTATAGAAACCCAGGATTAAAATTCATGGATATTTAATCATTGTTTTATTAATATTCATCACATTATAAAATTACATTCCCAAGTACCATAATAGTTTAGTGTATTTTTAATCTTGGGAAAAAAATTCTAACATGGTGAAATATCTTTAATGTTTCCCACAAATATCTTCCCCTCTAATACTTGTACTTAAGACCTTTCTTTATAACCTGGGGAAAGGAACTATAAGAAATAGGTGATCTAAAATGATTAGTAAGGGTAAATAAAGGAAACATGTTGTCATAACATGAACATAATGGTACAAGAACATTAGAATAACATCTAAAGATCATGAAATGCATATCAAAGATTAGAAACATTTGGCATGGAATAATGATTAACAGTTCATAATATATAAATCATTAGATAATAATGAATATGATTCATGAGATCATATCATAGGCATAAATCATAGAATTTTTGGAAAACACATAAACATGTAATATCATTATCTATAAGTCAAGGAACATTGCCAAAAACTAATTAGGGAACTTTATAGGTGATACACCTACTAGTCAGGGCACACCAGCACACCTAATCATACTTATTTTCTTTATAAGGGATAAGATTTCCAATATTCCCATAGTGGATATGGTTTCCAAATATTCCAATAGTGAATCGGGTTCCCCATCTTCCCATAATGGTTTGAGGTCCCCATATTCCGATAGTGGATCAGGTTTCCCATTCTTCCTATAGTGGATTATGGCACACCTGTTTCCCATTTTCGATAACGACCAACTGATTTCCAATTTTGTATTTGTATGAACATGTTTCCCATTTTTGATCAATTAATTCAACTTGTTTCCCATCATTATCTAATGAAATATAAATATTTATCCAATGAATTGGAGGGAGATATTGGTCCTACCATTCTTATAATGAAATCATACATAAAATGGAAAATAATTCATAAATAATTATATCATAAACCATGAAATGAAATGGGTTATATAAACATGTAATCATAACGTAACATATGGAAAATGATAGGTTTCACAATAATTTCATCAATTAATATCCAATGGAATGAATCTGGTTTGATAATCATATAATCCATGTAGAAGAAACTAATGTCATAAACATCATTCCATCAGAACATAAATTGTAACACCCTGACCCTAGTTACCCAGATTCTATGAATTATTACATATAATTGGAATGATCATAAGAGATCAAGTCCAGACATACCGATTAGGTTAGTGGCCTTGGAAGTACTTGAAACATACATAAGTTTGACATTACATCATGAAATAAAGAAAAAAAATTTGTCCCCTTCGAACACACTCATATCCCTTAGCCTATTCCTTCTAGTTAAGCATGATATACTTCATCACATACTGGGGAAAATAAAACATAGAAAAGGGTGACCATAGATTCTTAGTAAGGATAACAATATAATGGAAAATTTCATAAATAAGAATAAAAATTTAAGGCAATGTATAAGACTAAAACACAAGCCTTTTAAACTTATACATCAGCATAATATTGAAAATATAAATCAAATAATTCTATTCACTTATTAACATGGATATTTTACTAGTTTAATAACTACATGTAATATCAATAGATATTTTTATAATGATGGAATGCACAATTATGGACATCGTAACCACATAGTCAAGACCTCTTGCCAAAACTACAAATAAGATTTTGTCAAGACCTTATGCCAAGATACTAGTTTGTCTCATGAGACCTATCGATTCATCATAGAGTTATAGTGGGATCCACTCATCACATACTAATTTTGATAGACTTCTCAGATGAAAAGGTTGAAACAAAATCTAAACATTCGTATTAAAGCTAGCATACAAAATGTAAATATTTTAACCACAAACCATGAATGGTATAAAAATATCACATCCACAGTCAAACATAACTCATTAAAAATAATATGAATTATTTTATTATAATAAATTAACCTCAATCGATAATAATGAAGGATATTGACATAGATGAAAATAATCCTCAAAACTATTTGAGAGAAATATCCCTCTTTTTCTTGAAAACATTTAAAAGTCTCACTATTTATCAAGAAGTTGTTTAAAATAGATTTCTGAATCAAAGTGTCTCATTAAACATTATAAATCTTATAAGGGATTTTAATTTTAAAACATTAATTTCCTTATAAATAAATCGTTAAAACCATTTATAAAACATGGACATTAATGAGAAAGATTTTAGAAGAATAAATCTTTAAAATGATATTTTAGTCAATGTGTTTCTAACAAAAAAAAGAGACTTGAAAATAAATAATTGATGAATAAATTTAATCAAAACATTATAATATCATGATAATAAAGGGATTCATGATATAATATGTCAAAGGACATTATTCACGCCATATAAAAGTGAATTGACACATAACAACAATGAAGTTTCAATTGAATGTAAATTGAGATGAAATCCCTTACAAAGACCCTATCCTCTAATTAAGGATAAATCAATGACATAATTATGTGTGAAAAAATATAAATACACTCAATATGATTGGATATTCAGTTTAAATCAATCAGAGTACATTCACACATGTTCTTGTGAAAACAAAACCAATGACTTGGATGTTTAACTCAATGAATGGAAATTTAGTTAAGATTAAACTTATCAAGTTCATGTCAATGACATGAGAATTTATCAATGAATTTAATATGTTTATCAAAAGTATATCCACACAAATGGAAGTGGAAATTGCTATATAAATAAATAAATAGTGATTTCACACATAATGTTGGATTAAAATAATTGATGAAGTGTGTGTAAAACCCAATGAGTTGAAATTGAAATTAGAAGTTCCCTTACAGATTTGGTAACTTACGAAACATACACTTGATAAAATAAGGATCATAAAATTAATATGTAAATACCTATAAATTATGGTATATTAGACAAATAATACAACTAGGGGTACTACATACACCAAAAAAAGTAAATAGTGGAAAATATAGCCTGAATCTCACGGGAATAAAAGTGAGATAAAAACCCTTTACCTTGTACTTTTCCTTGGTTCAGGGTATGTTAAACTCTTTTATAATAGTGAAATAACTATTATTAAATTATACAAGAACAATATACATAAATATGATATTATATAAGATCTTTTAATATTTCTTTGTTAATAATATTTTTGTAGTATCATAATTTTTGGTGTTAACTGATTCATTTTTCTTTATTTGTTTTTTATGTAAGTCATGTTTGTTATGGATATGATGTATTTTATTCATATCTGGAATGATATTATTCTATTAAACATTATTTTTTAATCATAAAATGATATTTATTCTTGGATGGTTACAATGAGGAATGAATCTCATCGCGTTCATGGAGATAGTAATTCATATGTACGCACGAGCGACAATACCATTCTATTGATGGTGAAATCATATGTAATTAGATGGTATTTTATATATAAAGAATAATTAACATGTTATATTTATTATTTACATAAATTATACTCATTATTATACCCATCAAAATAATTACATTTTGAATAATGAACTACACCACGTCGTGAAGATGGTAAGTCGTACGTATGCACATATGGTGACTTTATCATTCATAGGATGGATAGAATAATGAATATGGTTGTAGTATATTTATAATAACATCATAATATATATAAGGTATTGGATTTATTATTTTGGTATGGAAATAAAAAATAAATAAGAAGTGGAAGAAGAAAATAACATTGAAAGAGGTGATGATATAATTACCTCTTCTTCGGGTGCTTCCTTTTGATTTGATCAAAAGCGCTCCTTAGGTTGGTTTTATGATCAAAGTAAGGCCTCTAGATTTAATTAAGGGTATATGGGAGGATATTCGAGAAGGGAGTGGCTGATACAAATGGCTTTGGGAGTGTGATGTTGAGATAAGGTGAAGTATCCTGTTATAAGAGAGGTCAGGGTCACTTTAGAAAAACATTGATATATTATTTTATTATACTATCATATTCAGTTTATAATGGATTAAAATGATTTTTTTAGGATAAGGAGGGGATGGGTCGAAAAAATCTCAACCAATTGGTTTTAGAGAGGATTAGGTCACCATATTAACCTAATGTTTTATATTTAACTTTTGGTTAAATAGTTTAACATTTACCATATCTCTTTGTATTTTTATATTATATGTTTAATAAACTTACTATAAAATGACAAGAGAACACTAGGTGGTTCATTAATGAAAAATATATTATTATATAAGTCCTTTGGATAAACATTATATATTATTTATATTTATATTATTTAATAATATATTATTTGTTTTAAAAACTCATTTATGTAAATATTGAAATTATTTGGTATTTGGTTTTTGTAAAAGTCATAAAAATCTGATTTCTTAGAAAAAATAAATTAAATCAACCCTAAATTGTAATATTAACCAATAAAATTTGTTTAATTCATAAAAAGTCTCAATTTAAATTTATTTTAATATTTATAATATCAATTATTGTAATCTTTCATTAATAAGGTAATTACTGCATCATTATTGTGTCATAAATAAATTTAATTATTTAATGTCTTAAAATTATAAATAAAATTCAACGATGCAGGAAATGTTTTTATATTTATAATGAATATTTATATTCTAAATTGTCTTATGTATAACACTATATTAATAATGGTTTGGTTATTAAACATTAAATTTAATACTTTTAGCTCTTATTTAAATAAAATAATAATAATTGTCCTAATCTAAACCAAGTGAACAAAAAGTATCATATTTTATTTTTAAGGTTGTTTTTGGTCGAAATACACATATCCAATAGAATTAGGACAGGTTTTAGGGTAATTATAATATCATTTTTACCTTTAATTACTATATTTACTTTTAATTGTGATAAATAAAAGTCAAAAGTTACTATTCACCAAAAATTATTTTCATCTAATTGAAGAAAATTTTACTTACTGATGTCAACCGTGTCTCTTGGATTTTTGAAATTCAATTTATAGATGCGATAAAATTACATTTTATGCAAATTTGCTAACGTTCCTAGAAGGTGGGTAAAAGATGTTAAAAAATTCAATAAAATTTTCTACATATAATTTTATTATAAAATGAATCCAATTATTTAAAATGAACTAATATAGGTAATATTTTTCTATTTTTAATTAAAATAAATTTAAATAAAATAAATAAAAATTTAAATAAAAATTCGGTTTTAATAAAAAACGCAGGTTTTTCAATATTCATAAAAAATTGAATGTTTTCAGAAAAATAACAAAAATCACCCTAAGATAATTTTGATATTCCAAATCCACCAAATTCAAAACATAGAAGTTGCGTCAATTAATTTAAAATTAAGTCCTGTTGTTAAAACTAGAAAGCGAGTTTTTGAGAAGTAAAAACTATCAAAAGATTGATATGTGTTTATGTCTGGTTTAAAATTGAAATAAATTCCAATGACCAAGATTGGATAAAATGATAAAAATATAATATAAATATTATTGAAACCACTCAAATGTATAATTTAACACTATAAATTATTTGGATTAAAAAAGTTGTTTTCAATTAAAATTTAGTATCTTTCACTTTTCATCAAAATATGAAAGTTATGAGAAAAACACCAAAAATTTATCCAAACTAAATTTTTTTGTCCTCATTCTAAAGAAGAATTTAATTTCCTCAAATTGAATATATAAAAGTGTCAAATATTGGATTTAAAAAGGTTTCTCCATTAAAAGGCAGAAAAACTGCATTTTTTTAAAAAAACTTCTTTTATCTGAAAAATAGAATTTGTCCTCATATTATGTCTAAGGAACACAAAATATTAATGTTAAAAGTATATGGTATATATATAAAATTCAAAATTTTGTTATTACTATTCATAACTACTTTCAAAATGGATAGTTTGATAGGTCTTGGTGTACTTGAACTCGGTGTTGTGTACATCACACACTATTTTATTATTCAAAGAGAAGCATACCGTGGAATCTTGGTTTGTTTCATTCTTCCCCCTTCAATAAATTGCATCCTCCTAATTTGAAATTTTTTTTTATAAATAAAAGGTTTAACAAAATAGAAAATAACTTTGTGAAAACCCACATCAAAAATAGGGTTAATAAAATTTAGTCTTAATAAAAGGGAAAGGGAAATGAAAAGGTCACCACCAAATTTGGATTTCAAATAGAAGAAAATTAGTGGAAATTATAATTGGATAAAAAACATAAATATTTATAGGAATTGATAGAGGTCATCAATCATAAATAAGTGAATGGAAAATTAAGGGCCTCAAAGCCATAAATCTATGATGAATAATTTAAGGTATTAAGATAACACATTTTTGGGGTTTAAGATTATTTCCCTAAGGATTAAGAATTTATTTATTCATATAATAAGAATAAAAATACTTAATAAGTAGAGTTCCAACCTTTAACTAATTTCTACCACAAACTCATCTTTGACTCCAAATGAAGAGTATTCAAGATGACATAGTCATACCTAAAGCTCTAAAATCAACTTATAGAGAATCACATAATCCACAAAGTATGAACTAAATATTTCACTTTTATGTAGAGATGAACCAAAAAAATGGTTAGTACAAGATAAGATGATCCCCAAAAAGGATAATCCTTTAGAGAAATAAATACTAATCATAATTTCTAAAATTAATCCAACAATACCCAAAGTTCAATAAATACCATTCAATAAACAATTTTCCTTCAAATCCATCAATAATATCTAAACTAAGAATAAAACAAAAAAATCAGAATAATTTGATTACATAGTCTTCCATATTAAATTGTATCTCCAAATAACATCGACTACTCTTAAAGTCAAATAGATAAAAGTAATTAACCTAATAACATATTCTCTATGATAGGTTAATAATTTCCATAAATAACCCAAATCGCTATAAATATACAATTTAAACATAGATATAAATACACCATTACTCCTCAAATGAAATCTTATAGTATTCAATTTTCATTAGGCATATAGTGTTCCCAACAAAGCGGACGTCTTCCAAAACTACATTTATCACTTAATCACCAAATCAATTTCTTACACTAAGGATATCCATTTGATAAAACATAAGATCCCAAATCCACTTATTATTGATTAATAAAATCATTTAACTAAAACAAATTAGTCACACTAACCAGGTAATTCATGTATTCCAATGGTAGGCGATAAATCCCAGTCGCACTTTGGTTGTGGGTTCAATTCTCACAGCTTTTCTCGATGCAACAGGTATTCACACGGTCTGTGTGTTGTATTTTTTCAAAAAATATATTTTATATCTTTCTCAAAATGATATAAAATTCTCCAAATAACCATAACCTAATTTAACCAAAATATTATCTCATACCTCACATTTTCAACCCAAAAGTTATTAACCAATAATTTCCTCAAATTCAAGGATAATATAAACCCAAATGATTATTTATAAAAATATCCACAAAAGAAAAGATAATTTTTCCTCTAATAAAATTTTCACATAACAAAATGTAGGGTTACACATAAAAGGGAAAAGTATTCCAAAGTAATCCCATCAACCAAGATCAATAATACTTTTAAACATTTATTTATCCATTTATTTCCACATTGGTTCTTCCATGAACAAGAGGTTATCCTATGAAATAGGGCATTGAATTGGGTAATATCTAGGTCCCCAAAATTTATGGAAAATTACTGTAAATGGATTCTTAGGATAATTGTTTATTTTCTTCCATAATAATATTCATTTTTCCTATGCAATTTTTTACATTATGTCCTTATTTCCCACACAGAAATAATTTCTCTGTTCCATTAAGACACTTTCTTTGGTGTATCCTTCTACATTTCTTGTATGATATAAATTGAGCTTTCTTTTTTCCATGGTCACCACTACTGGAGCTCTTATTATTCACTGCCTTTATCTTATTTATTGAGTACCGGAGTTGGTTAATATATATGTTATTGATCATATTTTTGGAAAACAGATTCGGTATAAACACAATATCTTTTATGACTATCAACATTCCATTTAATTTCTCATTTCCACCACCGTTCCCACCTTGTAACTCATATTCAATGTTACAATCACTTCCTTGGAATCCATCCATTGATTAAAACCAGAATGCATTGTGTGAGTAAAAATAATCATAAAATCATTTAGAAAATATCATGACACCTTATTTTTAATCTAAAACACATTTTGATTAACCAAGATTATTTATTCTCATATTTTTTAAAAATATTTCAAATTAGATTGTTAAAGAATTTGAATTATCCTAAGAATATCCTCTAAGAGATTCGTAACCCAGAGTGCAACAGGGCCCATTGTCGTGCACCAATTCCGATTCAAGTCTAGCTCAAAGCGGTGTTTTCTTATTTAACCCTAGGTACATATATTCCAAAGCCGCCTCTACCTACTCGTATCCAAACAAAAATGTATTGATTGGTAAACCCACATAATATTTACATTACCATTTTTTTTGATGTTCTTATATACTAATCCCCAAACTCTATCTTAGGGTAATGTTCTCTGATCAGTGTTTTTTTAAATCTAGTTTATAAGGTTCATACGAAACTTCCTCTGATACTAATACTAATTAACTGACACTAGTTACCCAGAGTCAGTGAATTATTACATATCATTGGCATGATCACAAGAGATCAAGTCCTGAAAGACAGATGAGTTTAGTTGACTTGGAAGTACTAGATACATACATAAGTTTTACATTACATCATGAAATAAATAAATAAAACATTTTATCCCCTTTGAACACACTCATATCCCTTCAACTATTTTGGATGGTTAATCAGGATATACTTCTTCACATCCTAGGGAAAATAAAATATATAAAAGGGTGAGCTCAAATGCTTATTAAGGATAACAATATAGAGGAAAATTTCATAAATAAACATAAACATTTAAGGCAATGTATAAGACTAAAACACAAGCCTTTTAAACATAAACTGCAGCATAATACAGCAAATATAAATCAAATAATTCAATTTACTTATTCACATGTATATTCTACTATTCTAATAATCACATGTAATATCAATAGCTAAGTTCATAATGATGGAATTCATAATGTCAGACATCATAACAACATAGTCAAGGCATCATTCCAAGACTAAAAATAAGATTTTTTCAAGGCCTTGTTCTAAGACACTAGTTTTTCTAATGAGACCTACTGATGCATCTAGGAGCTATAGCGGGCTCCACCCGTCACTTACTAAGTCCAATTCATTCCTCATATGAAAAGGTTGAAACATAATCTAATAATTCTTATTAAATATTGCTTACAAAATGTCAATATTTTAACCACAAACCATTAATGATATAAAAATAGTACATCGATAGTCAAACATAACTCATTCAATAAAATATAAAATATTTTATTATAATAAATTATCCTCAATAAATAATAAAAAATTATTTTGACATAGATGAAAATAATCATAAAAAATATTTGAGATAAATATTCCCTTTTTCTTGAAAACGTTTAAAAGTATCACTATTTATCAATAAGCTGTTTAAAATGGATTTTTGAATCAAAGTATCTTATAACACTTTAAAAATTATAAAATGAATTTTAATTTTAAAAAATTAATTTCCATATAAATAAATCCTTAAAACAATTTTTAAAACATGGACATTATTGGGAATGATTTTTGAAGAATAAATAATTAAAATGATATTTTAGTCAACGAGTTCCTAACCAAAAGAGAGACACTTGAATACAAATAATTGGAGAATAAAATTAATCAAAACATTAAAATATAATGAGAATAAATGGATTAATTATATAATATTTCAAAGGATAGTATACACACTATATAAAAGTGAATTGGTTCATAACAACAAAGAAGTCTCAATGGAATGTAAATTGAGACGAAATCCCTTATAAAGATCATATCACTAAATTAAGGATAAATCAATGACATAATTATGTGTGAAATATATAAGTATAGTTAATATGATTGGATATTCACTGTAAATCAATCATATTACTTTTACACATATTCTTGTAGAAACAAAACCAATGACTTGGATGTTTAACTCAATGAATGGAAATTGAGTTAAGATTACCCTTATCAAGTTCATATCAATGAATTGAGAATTTATAAATTGAGTGATTATGTGTATCAAAAGTATATCCACAGAAATGGGAGAGTAAATTACTATATAAATAAATAAATAGTGATTTCACACATAATCTTGGAGTAAAATAATCGATGAGGTTTCCGTAAAACCCAATGAGTTAAAATTGAAATTAGATGTTCCCTTACCGATTTGGTAAATTGTGAAACATACACTCCATGAAAGAAGGTTCATAAAATGAAGACACAAATACCCATTTATTATGGTATATTACACAAAGAATACAACCACGGTCAGTACATACACCACACAAAAGGAAATAGTGGCAAATATAGCATGAATCTCACGGGAATAAAAGTGATATGAAAACCCCTAAACATGTAATTTTCCTTAGTTGAGGGCATGTTAACCCCTGTATAATGGTGAAATAATTTTTATTAAATTATAAAAGTACCATATACATAAATATGATATCATATATTATCTTTTAATATTTCTTTGTTAATAATATTTTAGTAGTATCATTGTTTCGGGTGTTAACTGATTCGTTTTTATTTATATGTTTTGTTATATAAGTCATGTTTTTTATGGAAAGGATGTATTTTATTCATAAAAATAATGATATTATGCTATTAAATATTACTTTTTAATCATAAAATGATATTTATTCTTGAATGGTTACAATGGGTAATGAATCTCATCGCGTTCATGGAGACGGTAATCCGTACGTATGCACGAGCGAAAATACCATTCTGTTAATGGAGAAATCGTATATAATTTGATAATATTTCATATATAAAAATTTATGAAAATTTTATATTTATTATTTACATCAATTATACTCATTTTTATACACATTCAAATAATTAAGTGTTGAATAACAAACTAACCACGACGTAGAGACGGTAAGTCGTACGTACGCACGTATAAAGACTCTGTCATTCATAGGATGGATAGAATAATGAATATGGTTGTACCATATTTATAATAACATCAAAGTATGTATAAGTTACAGGAATTATTATTTTGGTACAGAAACAAAAAATACAGAGGAAGTGGAAGAAGAAAAGAACATTGAAAGACATGATGAAATAATTACCACTTCTTCGGGTGATTTCTTTTGATTTGATCAAAAGGGCCCCTTAGGTTGACTTTCTGATCAAAGTAAGTCCTCTAGGTTTAATTTTGGGTAGTTGGGAGGATATTTTAGTAGGGTTTGGATGAGATAAATGGATTTGGAGGTGTGATTTTGAGAGAATGGGAAGTATCTTTTTAAAAGAGAGGTGAGGGTAATTTTAGGAAAACCTTGAAATATTATTTTATTATACAATAATATTCATTTTATAATGGATTAAAATGGATTTATTTTGAGTTTAAGGTGGATATTGGTCTAAATATTCTCAAACAATAGGTTTCAGATAGGATTAGGTCACCATATTAACCTTATCTTTTAGATTTACCTCTTTGTTAAATAGTTTAACATTTACAATGTCTCCTTGTATTTTTATATTATATGGTTAATAAACTTACTATAAAATGACAATAGAATCCCAAGAGGTTAATTAATGATATATATATTAATATATAAGTACTTTTGCAGAAAATTATATTTTTAGGACTATTATATCATTTCATAATATATTATTTTTTTTGAAAAGTTATTTATGTCAATTTTGACATTATTTAGTATTTAGTTTTTGTGAAAGTCATAGAAATCTGATTTCTTCAAAAGAATAAATTTAATCAGCCCTAACATGTAATATTAACCTAAAAAATTTGTGTAATGCATCAAAAGTCTCAATTTAAATTTATTTTAATCTTTATAATATGAATTATTTTAATCTTTCATTAATAAGGTAATTACTCCATCAGTATAGTTTCATAAATAAATTTAATTATTTAATGTCTAAAAATTTTAAGTAAATTTCCATGATGTAGGAAACCTTTTTAAATTTATAATTAATATTTATAGTCGAAATTATTTTATTGATAACCCTATGTTAAAATTGTTTTAGTTATTAAAATATGAATTTAACACTTTTAATTCTTCTTTAAATAATATAATAATAAATGTACTAATCTAAACCAAGTAGACCAAAAGGATCATATTTTATTCCTACAGTTATTTTTGGTCTAAATAAAATTATTCAATAGATTTTGGACATGTGTAAGGGTAATTATAATATCATTTTTACCTTTAATTTCTCTATATACATTTAACAATGATAAATAAGTCACAAGCTACTATTCACCAAAAATTATTTTCATCTTATTGAACCAAATTTTACTTAATGATGTCAACCATGTCTCTTGGATTTTTGAAATTAAATTTATAGAAGTGTTAAAATTACATTTTATGAAAATTTTATAACGTACCTAGAAGGTGGGAAAAAGACGTTAAAAAATTCAATAAAATTTAATACATCTAATTTTATTATTAAATAACTCCAATTAATTAAATTTAACTAATATAAGTAATATTTATCTATTTTTACTTTAAATAAATTTAAATAAAACAAATATTTATTTAAATAAAAATTTGGTTTTAATAAAAAACATAGTGCTTTTCACTATTCTTAAAAAATTGAATGTTTTCAGAAAAATACCAAAAAATCACCCTCAGATAAATTAGATATTCTGAAAAAAATGATGGATATTTTACCATATTCAAGACACAGAAGTTGCATTAACTAATTTAAAATTTAGTCATGTTGTTAAAATCAGAAAGCAGGTTTTTGAGAAGTAAAAACTATCAAAAGATTGATATATGTTTATGTCTGGCTTAAAATTAAAATTACTTCCAATAACCAGAATTAGATTAAATGATAAAAATATAATCTAATTATACTTAAAAACCATTAAAATGTATAATTTAACACTATAAATTATTTTGATTAAAAAAATTTGTTTTTAATTAAAATTTAGTATGTTTCACTATTTAGAAAAATATGAAAGTTATGAGAAAAAAACCAAATATTTATCCAAACTAATTTTTTATGTCGTGATCCTAAAGAATAATTTAATTTCATAAAATTTAATATATAAAAGTGTCAAATAATGTATTTATAAAGGGTTCTCCATTAAAAGGAAGAAAAAATGCATTTTTAGAAAAATACTTCTTTTATCTAAAAAATTAAATTTGTTCTTATATTATGTCTAAAAAACACAAAAGATAAATGTTAAAATTATATAGTATATATATAATTCAAAATTTAGTGAATATTATTCATAAAATCTTTTTAATCGGCTAGTTTGATAGGTCATGGTGCACTTGAACTCGGTGGTCCATACATCGCACGCTATTGTATTATTCAAAGAGAAGTGTACCGTGGAATCTTGGGGTGTTATATAAACCATTAAATAAAGAATAATAATGGTATTCTTGCATCATATACCTAGTAAATAACACCTATAAAAAATTTTATCATATTTTTTAGGTAATTATTTTGAATGATCAAGTGAAACATTTCACAATTAAAAGAGAATTTCTCTGAAAATGTTTTTTATAAAACCATTTCAAAATACTTTTCTTATAAATAAAGATTTACAATATCATTTAAATAATTTATTGAGTAAAATATATTGTCTTTTGTAAAAGAACATTTTTAAAATATAAATCATATTAAAAAACTTTTCTTTTTAATTTTTTTAAAACCTATAAAGGAATACTTAATATATTTTGGAAACTTTTCTCCTTGAAAACACATTGAAAACCATTTTATAAAAAATGAATTTTAAAAAATATAAATAAATACTGAAATTATTGAAATTATTTTCTTTGAAAAAAATCCTTTTTAAAACATATAAATGATGCATACAAAATAATTTAAAAAACTTTTTAAACATAATTGTTTTTGGAAATGATTATCATGAAGGTGGTTAAGTCCGTACATGAATAACATTGTTTTTTCTCCATAAAAGTTTTGAAATGTGGCTTGATCAGAAAATGATAAGAATATTCAAATTGAAAATATTTTCTAAAAATATAAACCATGGTTAAAAATTTTATTTAAACATCATAGGATAATATTAACACATTTATGATTTTTTTGGAAAACATGGATTAGAAATAACACTGATTTCTAACCGAAAAGATAAATAAAGTTTGATTTTTATGAAAACATTTTCTTAATTATATTAATTAAAAAGAGTGAAAATGGTACTAATACTTTAAAATATCATGGATAAATAGAGTATATGAAAATTTATGATTGTTCTTGAGATATTTATCATTATATTTCACCAATGGATGCATAATAATACTCAATCCCGATAAACGATAATATTTTAGTAATAAAAAGTTACCACTTTGGTAACATTGACTCATAATAAAATGGTAGTAATAACATAATATGAAGCTAAAAATATAATAAAAATATGGATATTTATTTTATACCATTTAATATAAAATATATACACCTTATTAAAAAAATATTTCTTCATAACATGGAATTAGTCTCAAAAAAGGAAAATTGAGACATAATTACTTTATAGATTTGGTAACTTTAGAAACATAATCCCTATGAAATAAATATCATAAAATTGATATATAAATAACCATAAATATAATTATAATAATCATATAATAAACCGAAGTTCAGTATATACACCACACAAAATATATGAGTGGTGAATAATGCATATATCTCATAGACATAATAAGTGAGATGTGAAAACCCTTAGAGTAAGTCTTGAATTTCATCATACATTTTCAAAACTCCTGTATAATAAATATATATTATTTATAATTCTTAAAATGATAAATATTTTATATATAATACCATATACCATTTTATTATGAATTTATATTAATCTTTTATTAAATATTCCTTGTTAATGTTACACTTAGGGTAATATTGACATTGTTTTTCATATATTATTTAACATCCTATTTTGGAAAATCTTACTCAAATAATGATTTAATTATTTAAATAATTTAAATATGGATATAATTATGATATATATTTAGTATATAAATATTTGTAATAATCTATAATATATATAATTATGAAATAGAATACACAATTCATGGTGAGGATAGGTCATATGTAAGCATGGATGATTTTTCCGTTTTATTGTTGTAGTGATAGAAAAAAAGTAAATAAAATTAATGTATATATATTATAATTATTGTAGAATTATTATTATATATATATAATATTATTTTACTAAACCTATATTTAATACACTCAATGTGAAGTGTGAACAAATCTCTTCACTCTAATGACGCGAAAGTCCACACTTCCATAAATGATGTTTCCATTTTTGAAAAAAATAAAAAACATGAAGGTATGTTTTATATATAAATTAAATAAGATTAAAAACATCATAAATATCATAAATATCATATATAATTAGATTTTATATTATAATTACCAACCATGAGATATGGTAAAATTAAATTGAAGAACATCATTTCGTGAGGCGGTAGTTCACCACACACAAGAACAAAAACTTCGTTAACCATTGGATGAAAGTGTGTATAAGTGTAGGTAAAAAAATATAATAAAAATATCTCAAAATATTATTGATATTAATGTTATTAAAAAATATTATAATTATAACATTTTAGGGTGTGGAGAATGAAAACAAAACAATGGAGATTGACGATGGATACAACCTCTTCTTTAGGTAACTCGTTTTGGTTTGCACTAAAAAGATTTATTAGTGGGATTTATTATAATATTTGGGACTATAGGATAAAGGGAGGCATAATTGGATCTTATTTTAGTAGATTTTGGGATATAAAATATTATTTATAGGTATGAATAAGCGGGGGGTTCTATTTTATACTGGAGGGGGTGGCATTCTTGTAATCTTTTGAAAAAGGAATTACCCCATGTTTCTACAATGAAAAATAGATCCCAAAATGGTAAAAAACTAATAAAATTATATATAGGTATAGAAAATTTCTTTTAAAAAAGAATCTAGGTTATTTTGGTGCTTATGTTTAAGGTTTAGTCCTTTGTGAAGCTAATTTTTCTCTTAATTACAATAATTAATTTAAATCACATTCACTAATATTTTTGTTCAAAAACAAATTTGACCAAATTATAAATTGTAAATTATTATTATTTTATACATGGAATCCATTTTTACAATTTAAAATTACATAATTTTCAGAAATTAATTTAATATTAATCCTACAGATGTGCCCTGACAATGAGTTTTTAAGTGAAAGGGTCCAAACGTTTGAAATGTTTTTATATCCATTTTCATTGTTAAATAACATAAAATTATAGAATTTAAATTAATTTATATAAATTCTAACCAATTAAACTTCAAAACAAAACTAACATATAATTTAACTATATAAATAAATTATAATGAATATTATTTTTGAATTCAAATTTAGTGTTTATATTTTTAATCAAAAAATGAAACTTCTTAGAAAAATACGAAAAACACACCAAAAGAAACCTTTTATATTTCAATTCCAAAATTGAATCTTATTTTTCTCAAATAATATTTATTAATGTGTTAAAATTTATATTTAAAATGGGTTCTCAAATAAAAGGCATTAAAATATCTATTTTATAAAAAATACATTTTTATTCATAAAATTTTATTGATTCTTATATTATTCCTACAAAATCTATTGTATGAGTATCAAAAATATTGATTAAATAAATAATATATACAGTTTATTAAAAATAGTAATCAATTGTGTTTTGTTTAATTTATTGAGAAAAAATTTCATTTGTACATTGAAAAATGGTTTTCTTAGAAAATTAATTTTTTTATTTTCAAATATTTCTTACAATCACTTACACCTATTGAAAATGAAAAATTAATTTTATATAGATATGTAAATCATATTTTCAAAATTTAGTTAATTTTATACGTAGCTTCCACTCATATGACTTGGTGGTATTTATAATAATACTTTAATAAAAATATTAATAATATCTCATAGATCACTAAAACATGACCTTGCCTCAAAAACAAACTATCAAAGGGAATCATAATTTTTTATAATACAAGAAAAAATAGTGTCTCATTTACCACAAGCTAATATAAGTGTTTCATATAGCACAATATTGACTTGGTATTTCATATATTTCTAGGAACACATGGTTATTATCTATAAAAAAAAGCTACATTCATTATTTCCTAAAAAATAAAATATAATTTTTTTAAATTAATTCATTTTTTTTCGAAAAATCTTATGGTGTTACATTCTACCCCGCATAAAATGATTTTCCCTAAAAATTTATCTAGGTTATTAAAGGTATAATACTTGAATGTTTCTTTATTAGAAACCCACTTCATAAAAATTAATTCTAAATCTTCATTTTAAAATGGAAATTTCGAAACATTATGGTTTCCCAAATTAACACATAACTAGGATTCCAAGTATGATAACATAAGTGAGAAGTGAAATCATGGACATGTAAGAGAAATATAACTATCATGTTTTGATGGAAGGTGATAGATAAAAAGGGCAGTATAAATTTAATGATCACAATACCATAAACCTATAATGATCTAAGGGGAAATTTTATTTATTGGAAAAGAAGATACTAGGATGAATTTTTTGATTCATGATCCATTTTTTGTAAGTTTTTTAACATTCACAATAAGATATACTCATATTATTTCCCCATATTTTAGATATAAAATCTCACCCATTTGTCTTACCATGATCAATTTTCACTTCATGTATTAATACATGTAATGCTGGTTAATTTGTTATTCCTAAAGAACTAATAGATCATGAGATCTATAAATATAATTATAGTTTATTCTATATGGATTTATCACAATAAAATGGTCATCACAAGTTATCAAATATTCATAAATCATCATATAGTGAGATAATACTTTAATCTATAAAATATCATTTGTAGTTTAATTTCAACCATTCCCTAAATGTTTATCCTTATGAACCTTCCAAAATATGGAAGTCCAAAACATAAGAAAGATAGTTACTAAATCCTCTTAACATTGATCCCCAATATATATCATAAAGTATCTCTTGATTGTTGTAGGACCTCGGGACACCCTGAGAGGGGAGGGGTGAATCAGGGTGGCAACTTTTTATTCTTAAAGTTGTGGATCTTGTTCCCACGTTGGTAGGAACTACTTAAACCTGTATGATGGATATGATTAGCAATTAAACATTCACATGCAGAGAGATGACACAACTATTTTTACTTGGTTCACCACTAAGGGATACATCTAAGGAGCATACGCCGACAGGTTGTCGGTCGTACTAAAATTTACTATGCTTTACTAGCTGTAGATTTCAAATGTTCGAGTACAGTCACTTTGTCCCAGGCTCACTGCATTTACAAAATTTTAGGGATAACTCACTACGTCCCTCGGGTCACTCCCGTTGACTCCCCCTGGCTCACTACTGTTGGTGAAGTCCTACTCATTTTATAGACGTGAAGGTCTCTTCAATAGATGTGCATTGAAGTTTTTTGTCTCTTGTTCAGCATGAGACTTTTCTTGCATCAGGGATCTGAGTTGATGCTTTTTTAGTTCAATACTTCTTCTTTAGTTCAATGACTGAATGCGCTAGATCTCCTTGTCTTCATTTTCTTGAATCATAATCACTTATGTGAATGCTCAATAAATGAAGCTCACCTTGTATCTGCTCTTTTTGTCCGCCTCCAGATCATCCATTCCTTTATCGATGTTCCTTGAATAAAACATGGATCATTATCCACATTCCTTGAACTCGACATACAACCATGGAATATCCTTTGTCAACAAATTTTTATGTCGTTTGTTTGCTTTGTCAACAATCACGATCACCTCAACAACACTTCTTCTTGGTGATCTGTATCCTTCAGAAACTCTTCTGCTTTTATCACAAACTCCACTATTGTGATATGTATTCTTTGAAGGCATAGCTTTGGAATCCTCATATTCTATGACAATGTGATTTGCATGGCTATCTCCAAATTCCAATCACCGCACGACCATCTTAGAATTACACTCATTTGCACATTTTCTTCTTCATCAACCACCATGATTTAATTCATGCAAACTATATGATTCAATTCATCAAGAAGCCTCATGCATGGTGCTTACGCAATCATGAGTGATTGCATGGTCTTCATCAAACCCATGGTTCTCATGAAATTAAGGAGTAAATGCATGGACGTCATCCAAAAAACCCATTCTTCATCAATCATCCTCAGATGGATCCTCAGATGGATTACACCTCACGTTCTTCATTGTTGTAAACAATGTGTCACCTTTGACACATGTTCTTTGAACTTTTTATCAGTACAACAATCGTTTGAATTTCTATTCCTCCACTTCATCAGAGTACTTCTTGATCTCATTCATTTTAATCTTCATTGAAAATTATTGACAACAAATACAACCTTATACACAAAGTGGTTCCAAAAATCTCTCCCTTTGTATTTTGTTGTCAATACCTTATACATCTTCTGAAATGAATTCGTCAATGTCAAAATGAGAATCCTCTCTTCAATGAATTTTTCTTTGCAAACGTTCATTTCACTATCTCTCCCCCTTATAGGAAAGAAATACAAAGCTCATGGTAGGGAGGGTATCAATCCATACTTAATAAATGTTTCATTAATCATTTCACTCTATGTCTACTTGAGCAATGCCCGATGTAGAAAACAAGAGGATTTTATTAAGTCAACAAGGTTGTCCATCATTCATAGATCATGATAACAACATTAGATGAGAAATCATGTATTTTTTTCTTCAAGGGTTTACCACTTTTATTTCAGGTAGAAGAAAATCAACTATGATAGGGAATAATCAACCTGAAACTCCTGAACTCACATCATCAGACAGATCAAAAACATTCAAGTGCAATTGGCAGGATAAGTGACCTTGGAGAACATCCATTCTTTTTACTTCACTGTTCAATTCAGTTACCCCCCTTTGTAGAATGATCTTTGATCTGAGTAACCAACAAATAGAGATTGAGAAATGGCATACCTTCTCTATTGACATGTTCTTCAAGAAATTTACAGAGTAACTGCTTTTGAGTCCAGCTGGAGTTGTTATTGATTGAAACAGTGATTATGGAAGCTTCTTCATTTTTCTCCCCCTCAAGGGAAACACTCCTCATCATCTTTCATCAAGAGTGATCCTTCATCATCATAATCTTTGAATATCAATTGAATAATCTACTAAGGATGGAAACTTCTTTAGCTTGGCTATCAAGAGTTGACAACATTCACTACTTCTCAGGTTCTCCACCTGAGAGCATTCTTCACCTTCAATTCCCTACATTATTAGCACAAATACAATACACAAATGAATAAGAGAATAAGGTGGTTCCTCCTTGATTCATCAACATATGCTGCATGGTTGAGGTTCTTTTCTCAACCAAGTTCCTCTGTTCACTCCAGTCTTCATGCCTGTACATTTAAACATATGTTCTGACATATATTGGTGTGGCATGGCTTTCTTCAAATTCTCTTCTACTTTGTGTGAGGTATTGTTCTTCTTAATAGCGATCATGAATGATACATTCTTACTCCTCTTAAGGACTGCTTCTTTCTCTGGTATTAAGGTTAGGAAACCTTTTGCAATGTGACCAGATTTCTTGCATATCTCACACAGAACTTCTTTGACACATGTGTTTATCTTTGTTTGCAATCTCTCATGCACTGTGTCTTTATCATGTGAAAGTTTTTCTTTTCCTTTATCACCAGCCTTGGCCTTTTCATCTTCATGTTTCCTCATTCTTTCCAAATCTTCTGGACAGATGACCAATATGTCATTTGGAACTATTGCAGCTTGTTTGGGTCTTCCACATGGGATCATATGAGTTTCATCCCACTTAGTGTTTCTTTTGGATGAATGACCCTTTAATTTCATGGATCTAATACCCTGGGGCTTCTCAACTTCCCTACTTGAGATATTCTTGGGGAATTGTGTGCTCACCATATTCTTCTGATTTATTCCCAAGGAATATTCTTCCTTCTTAGCTAGCTTGTGTGGTCTTTTGTTATTATCTGCTCTGGATATCTGTTGACATAGGGATGCACCATTCTTGTGACCACTATCACTGTAAACATCACAGATGTTGTCAAGTATTCCAAATATGTTTGCTGTAAATAGATGCTTCTGGACCTGCAGATGTTCCTTCTTCTTCTCTGGCTTCTTTATATTTTATATAGGCTTTCCCTGTGATTTTCCATGTAAGGGATTATAAAAACAATCCAGTGCACAGTGCCCAAATCTGTTGCAGCACCAACATTGACCCACAAATCTTTTCTTTTTGTATCTTCTGTATTAGGTTGTTGGGCCATCTGCGTAATCTTTTGTGCTCTATTTAAGGAACCAACTTCCTCATTTTTCTTCCCATCCACCCTAGCCATGGTGGTAGGTCTCTTCTTCTCACCTTTTCTCATCCATACTTGTTTATAACTTTTCTTCCAACCTGCACTGATTGTAGGAATGTATTTAGAAACATGAGTACAAGATGGTTTGGATGGTACCTTAACTTTCCCAGTTGCTTGTGATAGATCAATCAGTGAAGTCATGATCTTCTTATCACATGTTGGAGGTATTTAGACAATAGAATCCTCCAGTGAGCATTGAGTACCAGCTGTAACTGATTCTTAATGTGGATAATCAAGAGTTGTCATAATCTTCTTGTCACATGTTGGAGGTATTTCAGCTTTAGACTCCTCCAACGAATATTGAGTACAAGCATCACTCATTTCATTCTTTTGTGAAGTATCGATATGTGTATTCTCAATCTTGGTCAACTGGGCTTCCAATTTTTGACCCTCAATATTGAGGATGATCTTATGATCTTAAATCATGATCATCTTCTCTTCACAAGTCTTCTTCAATCTTTCAACCTCATCTTCATGCATCTTAACTTTGTTTTCTAACAAGGAGTCAAGTTCCCTGAATTTATTGGAAGTTTCTTCCAAACAAAAACTATTGACTTCATTTCTCTTCTTCAGCTCAGCTTCAAGTGCATGGATCTTTTCTTTTAGAGTCTTATTGGCTGCCTCATTTTCTTAAAAGATTTTAACCTGTTTGGTGAGATTCATACTTTCCAGAACTTTTCATTCCAATCCCTTTTCCATATTTTCAGCTTCTCTTTCTAGTCGAGTGATCTCAACCTGCATAGATTGGAATAGGATACAAATAATATCAACCCTTTCTTCAGGAATATCACGAAGATATGTTTTGAGTTTTTCCTGAAAGCTTGAATTAGGGGTGTCAACCTTTCTTCTGTAAGAATCATGAGCCACCTGCTCGATACATTCCAAGCCTAATGTTTCTTCATTATTGGAATGGCATGGAGAACAAGACACTGAATCTTATTTGGATATGAAGGAATTCTTCAGCTGATTCTTCTCTTTCTTTTTCCTGTTTGTCATGGTCTTGCTAGATGTAGATTTCTGCTCAGAAATGACTGTGTCATTATCAAGACTGCTCTTCATTGTTGACTTTAGGAAAGTAACTCAAATCCTCTTATGAATAGATTTACTGGAGAATATCCAACATATGTTAACTTCCCTCTGATACCACTTATAGGACCCTGGGACACCCTGATAGGGGAGGGTGAATCAGGGTGGAAACTTTTTCTTCTTAACGTTGTGGATCTTGTTCCCACGTTGGTAGTAACTACTTAAACCTGTATGATGGATATGATTAGAAATTAAAAATTCACATGCAGAGAGATGACATAGTTATTTTTACTTGGTTCACCACTAAGGGCTACATCCAAGGAGCATACGCCGACAGGTTTTCGGTCATACTAAAATCCACAATGCTTCACTAGTTGTAGATTACAAATGTTTGGGTACAGTCACTCTATCCTAGGCTCACTACCTTTACAAAAGTTTAGGGATAGCTCACTGCATCCCTCGGGTCACTCCCGTTGACTCCCCCTGGCTCATTGCCGTTGGTGATGTCCCACTCAGTTTATAGACGTGAAGGTCTCTTCAATATATGTGCATTGAGGTTCTTTGTCTCCTGTTCATCATGAGACTTTTCTTGCATCAGGGTTCAGAGTTGATGCTCTTTTTAGTTCAATCCTTCTTCTTTAGTGCAATGACTGAATGCACTAGATCTCCTTGTCTTTGTTTTAATGAATCACAATCACTTATGTGAATGCTCAATAAATGAAGCTCAACCTAATCGGTGTTTGTTAGAATCAGTTCTCCATGTATGCATGAAATCATGAATTTATCATTTAGATTTCCACTTTAATCTCACTTTGCACTGAAAGTATCAGGCAATCTTTCAGCTCTTGTGCATCTCCAGAATGGAAGACGTGCTTCAACAATATCTGGATCTCCTTTTCAAGCCTGACATGCAAGCCTCAATCCGGTGCGCAAGTCCTTGGCACGCAAGTCTAAACTGGCGCACAAGTGTCACCAAAGCACCTTCGCGGTGCGTCCTTCCCCAAATACAAACTTACGCAGTCCACTTTCTTTCTCCCACAAACCGCCTTGGGCGCGCAGCCAACAACCGGCGCGCAAGCTCTACATGCGCGACCCAACTTCCCTTTGCGTGGCTCAACCACCTGCACGACGAGAGCTCGAACAATCACTAAGTCTTGAAATCCATGAAAAATAAGGAGGTGTGGTCCAGTATATATAGGCAATTTGACCACCCTTTGTGACGGCATGCAAGTCCCTCATTGGCGCACAAGTCTCGTCTCCCGTAACCTCTTTCACGCAACTCACTTGCGCGACCCAACCAATACTCGCGCGACCTTATTTCCTTATCCAAATTATGAAGTTTTGTTCTTGGAAAACAATTTGCGCACAAGTCTGAATCCTTATAGGTTCCAGCGCGCAAGTTCTTTCATGGCGTACAAGTCCACATGTGTGACCTAACAAACACTTGTGTGACTCTCATCCCTTTGCCATATTTTTATGTTCTGATCCTCAAAAACATATGGTGCGCAAGTTTCCTCTCCTCCAAGACCTCGGCGTGCAAGTCCCTTTGCCAAAAACACTTTTCTTTATTTGTCGATTTTTAGTCCCAAAAATTTGGAAAACACTGGGAAACGGCGCCACCTTATATCTGCTCTTTTTGTCCACCTCCATATCATCCATTCCTTTATCGATGTTCCTTGAATAAAACATGGATCATTATCCACAGTCCTTGAACTCGACATGCCACCATGGAATCTCATTTTTCAACAAATTTGTTTGTCTTTTTTTTGATTTTTCAACAAGTACGATCACCTCAACAGCACTTCTTCTTGGTGATCTGTATCCTTCAGCAACTCTTCTGCTTTTATCACAAACTCCACTATTGTGATATGTATTCTTTGAAGGAATAGCTTTGGCATCATGATCTTCTATGACAATGTGATGTGCACGGCTATCTCCGAATTCCAATCCCCGCACGACCATCTTAGAATTCAACTCATTTGCACATTGTCTTCTTCATCAACCACAATGATCTAATTCATGGAAACTACATGATTCAATTTATCAAGAAGCCTCTTGCATGGTTCTTACACAATCATGAGTGATTGCATGGTCTTCATCAAAACCCATGGTTCTCATGAAATTAAAAAGGAATTGCATGGAATTCATCCAAAAACCCCATTCTTCTTTAATCATCCTCAGATGGATCCTCAGATGGATTACACCTCACATTCTTCATTATTGTAAACAATGTGTCACCATTGACACATGTTCTCTGAACTTATGATCAGTACAAAAATCTTCTGAATTTACATTCCTTTACTTCATCGGAGTACTTCTTGATCTCATTCATTTTTGATCTTCATTGACAATTATTGACAACAAATACAACCTTATACACAAAGTAGTTCCAACATTTGTCACATTCCCAATATGTGATTAACCTTATCATATATTCTCTTGAATCATGGTAATAACCTATATTACGATAAATATTTTTGTAAAATATGTGTGCTTCCTTATTACAATGATTTATATATATATTATTTAAATCCAAGATGTTTTAAACTTCACCCATGATAACATGTACCTCTTTGTCTAAAAATTATTTATCAGCTCTAATGCCATAAATACTATCCAAATTTCTTTGTCAAAAGAAATCATATCTTATGGTTCATAATCCTTCTTACATTTAAGGTTCATTTTTGGTCACTTTATCTTTAGTAATATAACAAATACTTATGAAACTTCCTGATTCTATTTATGTGATTTAAACTTAGGTAATCTATTTTCATTATGCCCATAGTTTCCACATCAAAAATATTTAATATTAACCCAATTAATTCTAGTTCCTAATATTGAATAAAAATATAAAAAAAGGGTGAGAAACACTTATCATAGTAGAAAACCACATAATCATAAAACATTACTTATAATATGCCTCAATAACGACACCAACTAATTTAATATTTAATACATTAGGTTTATACTAGGTTATTAATATTTAAATCATTCATGATGGTTGATAAATAGTTCTTTAATTCCCAAAGAATATCCATTAGGTGTGTCAAAACAGGTGTGCAGTAAGACTAATTTTCTTGCTCCAGTTATCAACAGAGTTTATCTCAATACGGTGTTTTCTGGGTTGTTACCCCTATATAAATCTATAATAGATTTACATACACTTTTAGTATCTAGATGGGGATTTATTTCTAGGAAACCAATCACTCTATCATTAAATAAAATTCCAGTACATTTTCTTATACTTTAACTCATTGTTAGAATTATATTTAGAAATATCCCTCGAAATATCATTATAAATATCCCTAGGTAAATCACTTAAGTATTATCATCTTAGTTTCAAAAGTTTGACTAAAAAATTCCTTTGATACCAACTATAGTGACCCATGCTTAATATTCATGGATATTACTCTATTTTTGTTGAATACTCATCACATTAAAAATGTATATTCTTGAAGACCATAATAGTTTAGTGTTTTTGAAATCATGAAATAAGAAAATATTAATTGGTGAAAGATATTTAATGTTTCCCACAAAGATACCCCTTTAGTTCTTATACTTCAACGATTTATTCATAACATGGGGAAAATAAATATAAGAAAGGGGTGATCCCGAATGTTCAGTAAGGGTAAATATAGGAAATACATAAGTATAACTTGAAAATAAAGGTACTAGAATATGAGCATAACATCTGAAGATCATAAAATGAATATAAAAGATCAGAAACATGTGACAAGAAATAAATAGTGGCAATTTATAAGACATTAATCATAATATAATCAATAACATGAACCATGAGATCATATCATGGGCATAAAACTATAGATTTATGGAAAATTCATGAACACATAATATCATTCCCTATATGTCATGGATATTTTCCCAAAAAAAATATTAAACAATTCATGGGGACTAAACCTAGTTGGCTAGACACACACCATCCCCAATCACAGTCCTCTTCTTATAAGGGATTTAGTTTCCTCATCTACCCATAGTGGATCAGGTTTCCACATATTCCCATGGTCTGAGTTCCCCATATTCCCATAATGTATTGGGTTCCTCATCCCCATCTTATAATAGTGCATCTGGGAACACCTGTTTCCCATTTTGGATTATGTTTTTTTTGACTTGTTTCCCATTATTATCTCATGAGATATAAATCCCTAAACAATTAATTAGATTGAGATATAGGTCTCACCCATATCATAATGCAACCAAACATACATGTTACATAAAATTTTAAATAATAATATCATAAAATATGAAATGAAATGGGTTTCATAAAAATGTAATCATATATTAAAATGTGAAAAAAGTTAGGTTTCATAAATATTTTATTGAATCACAGCTCTTGAAAATAAGAAGGTTTCATAATCATATAACCCACGAAAGAGAAACGAGTGTCTTAAAAATAATTCCATTAAAACGAAAACCATTCATGAAATAATATTATTGGTATTATTGTATAATATCACTGTTAAATCATAACTATAATAACGTATGTCATCTTATATATGAAGGATTTTCAATGATCACATGAATCATTTTCCTAATTAAAATATCATTCATTTAAAAATCCCTTTTATAAAATGATTTTGAAATCCTTTTCTTATAAATAATGATTTATAATTTCATTTAAAACATTTCTTGATGAAGATAAATTTTCATCTGTAAAAAAATTCTTTTTAAAACATCATTTATTTTGTAAAATAATTTATTTTGAATTTATTTTAAAACTTATAAAGAAATATTGAATAAATATTGAAACCTTTTTTTCTTTAAATAAACTATTAAAATAAATAAAGAAAGTATTTAAACACTTTAAAATAAATTCTATTGAAATTATATTTAAAAACTTATAAATAAACTCTAAAATCATTAAAATAATTTTCTTTGAAAATACCATTTTGGAAATATAAAAATGAATATTTAAAAATAACTTAAAACAAATTTTAAACATAAAACATTTTTTAATTAGTTTTTATTAAAAAACAAAAATTTTACCAATTTACATAATATTATGATAAATTTTTCTTTAAAAATAAACATTAAAACTTATAAAATATTCTTCAATTAAATGATAGTCATGATGTTAGGTAAGTCTGTTTGTGTCAAACATTCCTTTTTCACCTTAAATGTTTAGAAAAGTGATTTGATCAGAAAATGAAAAGAATATTCATTATAAAAACTATATTAAAAAGGTAAAACATGGGTCAAAATTTCATTTAAACATCATAGAATAATATTAAAATATTATTGAAACCATTTAAAAAAATCATTTTAAAAGAACATAGATTTTTGATCAAAAGGAGAAATAATGATAGATTTTCTTAGAGGAATATTCTTAATTATTTTAGTTAAAAAGAGTGAAAAATGGTAATAATACATTAGAATATCATGGATTACCATATTAGAAGAAAATTCATGATTTTTATTGATATATGGATCTTAATATTTTGTTAATGGAAGCATAATAACACATAATCATGATAAATGATGAGATTATAAAAATAAACTATTACCAATTTAGTTCCATTGAATCATAATTAAATGGTAATAATTACATTAAATATACTTAAAATATCATGAATAGATTTATATACATTTTATAACATGTAAAAGGAAAAATATACAGCTCACATAAAAATATATGTGTGTAACATGGCATGTATCTCAAAGAAGGAAATTTTTGTTAGAATTATAAAACTAATTTAAAACAATTTGAGACACAAACCCCATGAAATAAAGATTATAAAATATATATGTAGATACCCATAAATTTAATTATAATAATAATAAAATACATTTATATGCATTATATACACCACACAAAAGAAATTAGTTCTGAATACGGCATTTATCTCATGGATATAATTCGTGAGATGGGAAAACCCTTACCATAAGTCATGAATTTGTTCCTATACATAAGAACATCATGTATAATAAATATAATTTTATTATAAATATAAAAAAACCATATTATTTTATAAAATAAAATATATGATTTTATTGTAACTTTATATTACTATTTTATTAATAATTCCATTTGAATGTTATGTTTCTTGTAATATCAATGTTGTTCTCCTTATATGTTCGGACTTGTTATTCTTGAAACTCTTAAATAGATCATGATTTACATATTCAAAAAAATTATCACATGATAATAGTTTCATATATATTTAGTATATATATATTTATAAGAATTTATAAAATATATAATTATAAAATTGAACACACAATTCATGGAGACGGTAGGTCGTACACATGCATAAACGTTGTTTCTATTTTGTTTTCTTACTAAAAGAAAGAAAGTAAATAAAATATATGGGTAAATATAAATTATAATATATTAGAATTATTACTTCATAAATATAGTATACCTTTAATAAATACATCCTTAATACGTTTCAAGTAAATTGTGAATGAATCACATCTTTTGGGGGCTGTTATCCACACTTCCAAAAATAAAGTTATTATTTTTAAAAAATTGAAATAATGAAGGTTTTTATTATATAAAAATTCCAAAATCTTAAATAAATAATAAATATCATATAAATAATATAAAAATATAGCTTCCATAATAATTTCTAATGATGATAGGTGGTAATGAAAAAACAACATTTTTCCGTGAGACAGTAGTTCGCCATATACAAGAATGGTATGTTTGTTACCAATTATATGGAAAATTGTGTATTTGTAGATTTAACCTAGATAATAAAAAAAATTCAGTATATTTAGGATACTTAGGTTATTATATAATAATATAATAAGAATATTTGAGTTGGATTGGGAATGAAAACAATTCTAAGAAGCTTGAGGAAGGATGTTACCTTTTCTTTGGATAAGTCCTTTTGGTTTGAACCAAATGTATACCTAGGTTGGATTTATTACTAAAGGGATGATATTATGGTGAATATATTGGTTTTAAGATGTTATTTGAGAACATTTTGTGAGATAAAAAGGTATTTATATGTGTGAATAAGTGGGAGGGGTTAGTTTATTTTTATAGTGGAGGAGGAGTGACATTCTTGTAAATTTTTGAAAAGGGAATTCCACACATATTGTTTTCATTAACATTATCCCCCAAAATAGTAAAAAACTGATAAAATGGATTGTATGATCCATATATGAACAATAGATGGATTTTGGACAATGTTCTTAGCAATTTTGGGCCTTAAGTGTAAATTGTATCCCCTTGTTAGGCTAAATTTTCTTTTAATAATTGTAATTAATTTGAATCACTTTCACCAATATTTTTGTCATAAAATAAGTTGAAATTTTTTGTCATTATAAGTTATTATTATTAGAAATATGTAATACATTTGGAGAAAATTAAAATAACATAAGTTTCAGATTTTTATTTAAAATTAATCCCACAAACATACCACGACAGTGGGTTTTTATGCGAAAAGGTCCAAATGTTTGATTAGTTTTTATATAAATTTTAATTTTAATTTGGTTAAAATGACATAAATTGGATTATTTTTCATAAATTTAATCTAATTAAACATTAAAATAAAAATAAAATATTATTTTTCTATATAAATTAATTATATGAAAAATATTTTTGGAATTAAAATTTAGTGTTTTCAATATTCATCAAAAAATGAAACTTCTCCAAAAAATACCAAAAATTCACCCAATGTAAAATTATGAAATTAGACATCCAAAAATTATGTTATTTTTTTACTATAATATTATAAAAGTATCAAAAATAAAATTTAAAATAGGTTTTCTATTTATAGGTGGTAAAATTATATTTTAGAAAAATACATCTTTTTATTCATAAAATTAGATTTATTCTTATATTATAACTATAAAATATATTGGATTGGTATCAAAAATATTGAATGAATATATAATACATATATTTCATATAAAACATTAATAATTATTGGTTTGTTTAATTTATTTAGATAAAATTATGTTTGTATATAGAAAAATAGTTTTTCTAGAAATGTAATTTCTTTACTTTCAAATAGTTAGCATGTTCACTTATACTAATTGATAAAAAGAATTAATTTTATATTCATGTTTAGATACTAATTTCACAATTTAATTATTCATATTAATTAAATCCATTCCATTGTGTAGTTCATAGATAAAATAATATTAATAGTATCTTATAGTTTGATAAAACTTGACCTTACGTGTAACAAAATTTATCAAAGGGACTCAGAATTGTGTATAATACAAGCCAAGAATAGTGGTATGTTCCAGAAAAGATATTATAAGTGTTTTCTATAGTTTATGTTTGACTTGGTTTTTCATATAATACAAGACACACTTAGTTCCTTCATATAACAGGAGATATATTTAGTTTTGTGGGAAATTTAAAATATGAAAAATATTATATCAGTTATAAATAAAATAATTCAAAAAATATAGGGCAGTTACAATGACAAAAAATATAATAAGAATATAATATGATGCACTTAATTCATAATCATAAACCTATATAAGTAAAATCAAAATTTATTCATAATTGCACCATTATATCTGACATAAGGTCATCAAGGAAAATCATTAATTTTCTAAACAGATGGCTCACATGCTTTCAGTTCAATGTGAAAAAGATAGACCATCCCTCATGTAGACACATGTATGTAAAAATATATCACTATATCATAAAAAAACCTTCCCACCCTTACAAAATTATAGAAATATTTTAGTAACATACAAACATATACCATTTACTCAACCCAAATTACATAAGCATTTTTTGTTTCAAATAGAAATCAAACCCACTATTGAAAAAAAATTGTAATTAATTTAAAAATAAAACGTTGAATAATTTCAAAAAAAATCTTAAATACTCATGACTTAGAAATTAAATACAAAGAATATATCCTTTAAAAATGATTACTTATGATAAAAAATAAGAAAATATTACAAATTTATAATTTTGATAAAAAATGAATCATTAAAATAATTTCAACAAATTTTATCAAATTCCCTAAAAAAGATAAATTAGAAAGTTGATATAAAAACAAAATATTATAAAACAAAATTCATTAAAAAACATTTAGTTAAAAAATAATTCAAAAAACCATATTCAATGACATACCAAAAAAAATATAATAACAATCACTATATTAAATAGCATGAAAAACTCATGTCATGAATTTTCTATGATGGTAATAGTTATGAGTCACGTCTCAAGGTGATTTATATTTGAAATTTCCATAAACACCGAATCATAATTTTTTTCTAGGTAGAAGAAAAAACCTTTACCACCAAGATTCGCCTATTAATTCGCAATTCATACACCAATAAAATAAAATGGGTTATATATGAAATTATGTATAATTAATGCGGAATTATCATAATCCATGTAAAATTAGAATGACCTTGTGTAACTCTCTATATAGGAGTTAATCACATACAAGGAGTGGGATGGAAAACATTAAATAAATAGTAATTATATATATCTTTCTCGACACAAAACACAAAGTAAGAATATTCAAATGGAAAATTCTATTTGAATACCATGTCCCACATACCAATTTTTCAAGACCTATTCTGAATATTTCAAAACCCCATTATAACACCTAAAATGAGAGATCAAATAATTTATGATTTTTAATGTATTTAAATATATCAAGGAAATTTAATTATTCAAATACAATTTCTATAATATTTTTTTATACAATAATCCTTGATTATTTTCACATTTTCAGATCACCTTCCATATACTTCATCTTCCAATTTTCTACCATAACTAAAAAATTGAATGGATAGGGATCAAAAATTAAATAATCTCAATTCACATATATATTTATAGAATAATTATTATATCCCCTATTTTAACATTATGGAAATTTTATTAATGATTATATAATATTATACTATTTTCTTAAATTTTCTATGTTATACTTCTTTATAAATCCACTAGTTTAATTTATTTATATTAATTCCCTTTCTCTTTACCATATAACAAATTTATAATTACAATATTTTATTTCTATATAATATTATACATTAAAATAGAAATATTTTCTATTTATGTAATTAGACCACAATTGAACTCACTTATCTGTAATTCAACCATGTCAACTACTCTTTAAAATATGTTTATGAGAAGTTTTTCAAATTAACAAATTTGAATTAATTACAGTTTAATAATATCCATAGTAGACCCCAACCATAATTAAATGAAACAAAAAATATGAAATATAAAAAAATACACTACTATTTCTATTATGAAAAGTTTAAAAAAATCCAAGTCAAACATCAATACATTCCTCTAATTATCATATTTAATCTTTGAATATTTCATGGTAACCAAATCATCATTAAATTATAAAATATGAATTCAAAAATATATTTTCAAAATATTTATTATAAAAAACTTAAGTAAAAATTCATGTCAATCATGTCAATCACCAAAACACAAAATTTATTCAATAAATTTATTCTTCAAATCTTCCAACTAATCACATTTAAATTACACTCACATTAATCCTTTAAAATAATATTTTGATTAAATAAAATATTTATTTTTCAATGATATTACTATTAAATTATCACTTCATAACCCTAAATCCAGGTTAATATTTAAACATTATTTTCAATTATTTAATTCATCAAACCATATAACTATATAATACAGTAAAATCATAAAATATAAAAATATAACTACATAATTAAATAATAAAAAATTAATTATACATGATTTCATCAAATCAATATTATTGAAATAAAATAGTAAGTAAATTATATTATGTAATTTAAAAAATAAATGTGTCATAAATATCCTTACTATAAATTCTTTTTAACCTTATAATGTTACACAGTATTCCCAAATTTCATTAGTCACCGGTAAAACATGGGAGATTCCATTTCTCATGTTTTTACCTAAATATTTCAATGTTTCCACCACAAATGAACAAAAGAAACAAAATTTTCAATTTTCAACATCTCTTTATTTCCATGTCTTCAATGTATTATAATAATAGAAACTTGATGAAAAATATAGTACCCCCATTGAACACCAAGGGTAACTTTATATGATTATCATATGACTTCAATTAATTTTTTCCTTTCATAAAACATTTTTAAATAACTTTTATTAGGTATATTATTTTATGAAAACTATTCAATAAGATACCCTTCACCTACCTCCACCAAGAACAAGTGTAATTAGTAATTTTTTATGTACAAATACTTTAATTTTTCTATATATATTGAAGATTGGTAACTATTATTATAAAAGATTCCGCAACAAAAAAACGGTCTTCCCATGATTTCCAAAAATCAATAATGAATTAATGAATTATATCCTAAAAAATTGAAATATTCCACCATATCGATGCATATGAATTATGATGGTAAGACATACCCAACCGTAATTGTATATTCTAGGTTTTGTAATTGCCATTCAAAAAACCTAATCTAATATAATGGTGTTTGATAAAGCATCATTTCTCAAAAAATGTTATTTTATTATTAATTGATTATAACCTTTAGACTATTTTGATTAATGGGGAAATATCAAATTTTTGATATATGACAATATTTGGGGATTCATTATGAAATCATCTTAAATTTCTGATTTTATTAACTATTTATCATTTTTTGTTTTAAATTATATAGGTAAACATTAATCCATATTTTCTATCATAGAATATATTAGGTTTATAAATAAGATTGGTAGAAGAGTTTCATGAAGATATATGTGTAAATTTGATAAATTTTAGGCTATTGATGGTTAAACTAATTTATGGGAACTTATATAATAATAAATTGTATTTTCATAACAGTAAACCAAATTATTTGATATTTATGTAATGATCATAAACTTTTCCATGAAGTTAGAGAATGGTGCATAACTAAGATATATATTGTAAATTACATGAAATAATAAATGAACATACATAAGAATAAATGTTGGCTGTATAAGAATAAATGGAACCTAATTTATATTAAATTCAAGTTTCAAAAAGATACACAACGTTATTCCCCTTACCAATGTTAGCATTACTAGCTTCAAAAGATATTATTTCATATCCATATTCACATGATGTTTTAAAATTTCACACCAAATAAAGATAAAAATATGTATATTGATAAATGTGATGATTCACATGTTCGGTATTAAATTGTTTAAGGAGTAAAATTAAATATTTTTAGGATTTATTCTAACAAAATAAGTATTAACTATACCTGACTAGTGATATAGAGGATGCTCTTAAAGAGAAATAAATACTACTTTGAATAGAATTGGGGATATCTTGGAGTTGAATTCATTTTTATATTATATGAAGTTGGAAAACTATGTGTAGTGATTATATAGTCCACCATCACTAAATGATGTGATTAAAATATTTATAGTAGAGAAAGAATCCTATAAAGTGAATATAATTCTTGATAAAAAAGATTTTTTGATGATAGATCCCTAAAATTAGCTACATATTTTCACACTATAATTTTTCTTTTTTTTGATATATGAAATGTTATTATTTCCTCATGAACAATAAAATCCATATTAGTAATGTTATCATCCTATTATTAGTAGAAAATGTTGGTAGAACATATGCTTTCATTTGAGTTTTTAACTTTTAATATCTATGTCATATTTTCATTCTTTCTTTGATATTAGTAGAATATAGTAATAGTGAGGGGTCAGTGTATATAATGAACTATAACATTAAGGGTTTGAAAAATTTTCTAATATTTTTTCAAATTATTCTTATTAGTATAATTTTGAGTTAGGAGGAAATAGGTGGATATATAATTTGTAAATAGTAATAATTTAGGATGTTTTAAATTGGGGGAATAATTTTATTCAATAAACCATATTATTATATCACTATAAATTTCATACATAGAATTTCTCATTTAATTTTAGTTTATAAACATCCTTGAAAGATGCTCCAAAATCCCCCCATCGACATTCTTTGATCTAGTTTTGAATCAACATTCTGATTCATCTCCATGTGGTCATGGTATTACTTTGTTGTTAATCTAATGTTGGGATTATATATTTCATGAAACATCTGTTATTTTATAGTGGTTGCATTTATCTTGCACCCTATTCTTATTATATGGTTAATATCCAATAACCTTTTCCAATAATTATACTTTCAGGTGGTAAAAAAAAGTTATAGTCGAGGATCACGAGTTGAGGCTACTCAAATACATATAATATTTGTTTTTTTATTTGGGTAGTTATATAAATATATCTTTAATCATTCATAGTATTCTTCAATCTTTTGGTGTTGAAATAATTTCCATGTTTAGTCATAGGGGTTTATATTTTTATATAATAAGGTCAGTTGCATGTTCTCTTTCAATCAAATTATCGTTATTTTTTAATTACCGGATCACGATGTTGAGAAAGTGATAGGTAGATCATTTTAATATATAAAAGTTTTTAAAACTGTTTTTCTATATATAAGTTGAAATTGGTGATCTAATTTTGTTTCTATAATAAAAATGAACTGATGGTGATTTTTTGTTAATGATTATGCATACTATTAATAATAATTCCATGATACATGTTGAATTAAATTTTTTATATCGATATACAACTTTTATAAGGGCTACCATATTTTTATTACTATTTATGAAATAGTAAAAGTTTCAAAATTATATTTGGACTTCATGCACAATGAACATGAATGTGGAGAATTATTAAACTGATATTTCCCATCCGGGGTAAGTGTATCATTGAGAGGGGGATGAGGTAAATTAAGAGTATATTTTTCTTCAAGGAATCCTTTCTTTTGAACCATCCTTTACATCCTATTTAAGATTTATCACTTTGTAGAATAATAAATAATAACACATCCACATGAACACAAGTATTTACATGGTTCACTACTCAACAAGAGTAGCTACATCCATGGTATGGTATAGAAACAACCCAACACCACACAATACACTAGAAAAAAAATCATTTTTTGTGGATACAAACATGTAATATTTACGTTAAAACCTGGGTAACACTATAATAAATAAAAAAATTTTGGTGATTATTCTAGGATATATAATGTAATATATGTTTTGGTAACAATTTAATAATATTTAACAAATTTCATTCAAAAATATTAGTATTATGCCCTATCAATTTAAGCTTTTTAGAACGTTCAATACAAATTTTCACATTCCTACCAAGCAGTGGGTAATGACATATCTAAAATACATAATTATACTCAGTAAAATATCTCAATTCTATTCCTTATTATTATTTCTTAATTTTGGTAATATAAGGTCATCATAATACTACTAAAATAATTTTGAACTACTTATTCCTTAGTACAAAAATATCAGTCTAATTTCTCACTATGATGACCTAGTAAAACCAAATAAAAAATAAATATGATCTTACTTAATCTTCTTCTTCTACTCAGAAAACATACTCAAGAATAAAATATCTGGAAACCACATATATCTTTAATTTCCTAGCTTCTTTGTCTTTGTACGCACATAAACTGTGTTCCAATTCATCAAAAATTACAATTTACTCTCTTCCATATACAGGTGTGCCAAAAGTGGTTAAGGTGGGAACCTAAAAGGTTTTATTTCTTAAATTTTTTTTCCAAAACATGAATTTTCACTTCCTTTTGGCTCCATATTTTACCTTTTCAATTCTTATCTTCTATTCATGATTTTTCTCGAATCTTCTGAAAGATATAGCCTTCTTTAGTCTTTGAAACCATTCCTCAATCCAATTCTATTTTTCATGCAGATTTATTTATTATGAATAATACATATAAATGATAACATATTCCCTTTTACATTGTTCCATTCCATTCTATGAAATGAATAATATGAATTTTCATTACAATGCTCCATACAGGTTGAAAGACAAAAAAGGTCAAAACTATTTGGACATAAAAATTGTTTATTCTCTATTAGACTATATTTGCCTTTATTTTTCTATAATCATAGTTACAACATATAAAGCTATCACAATTTATTTGAGGCACTTCAACAATAGATTTAAAACTCATTTTATTATTTTCTTCAGATGAGAGACCCTCTGTCTGATGATGTTATTGGTACCAACCTACTTTTGATGGATAGTTCTATGTATCACTTCAATGTATCAGTTCTAGTGATAGTAAAATAATTCAGAATCAGTTCATGACTGATGAATATTTACCCAACTGTAAATATATCAGAGTTATTCCTTCAATCTTGACCCAATAGACAAAAATTTCAACCTGATGAAAATGGATGGCTACATTGTTGATCATCTTATGATTGATCGGTCTCTGAATTTCTTACATGCATTGGTTTTATAAATCTCCACTTATGTTTAATTTTTCATTGGTCCCAACTGCTGACAATAAAATAATTCTTCTTTCCATACATTAATCAATCCCTTCTTTCCAATAGAAACCCTAAATGATTGGCACTACATGTTCCCCCTTTTTCTTTATAAGGCTTTCATCATATGTTTTCCAAAAAACTTATGATTTATAAGAACTTAAAAATCATTAATGAATCATAAAATTTAGTATATAGACATTCAAAATATTGTATAATTTCTCAATACAACTAAAAAAATTTATTCTAGACCCAAGGTGAGTATGATGAATCTTTTTTTCTAGAAAACTTCATCAAAATCTGATGGACTTCCTTATGCATTTTTCATATGATCTTCTGATTATGATAAAACCCATATTATTTTCTATCTGATCATCAAAACATACAAAGTGGATTGATTTATTATCATTATAATAAAAGATAATAATTTTAGTGCAAACATATTATATCTTACAAAAAAACTTCCAAACAACATGTTTTTAAAAATCCCTCTCTTCGGATTATGTTGTAAACCAAGGTCTATAAATCACAAAAGGTTTAAGAAAATGTACTACTCGTCAGAAATTCTAATCCTACGTGAGCTAAATAATTTATGGAAACAAGAATTGTTGACAAAGAAATAATTATTTAAAAAATTTGTGACTTGTGAATCTTTTTCATTATTTTATAAAAAAATTATTCTTATAACCACTCCAATCAACTATTAGAATAGTTAAAACTATTACATGATGAGTTTAATTATTACCCACAATTCCCCTATCTACATTCTTCCATGAAATGTTTTCTACATATTAATTGATATATTGATAAAAAAATTATCCCCCTTGAAAACTCTATCCAAAGACTTGATGAGAGAGGGGAAAGATACACATACCTAAACATTGAATAGAAAGAGGTTGGATTCCTATGGTCAAACTCCATATGATTTGTTTAGTACAAGTTTTAGGAATATTCCTACAACTTGTTCCGATGTATGCACATACTCTATCATCAACTCATTATTATCTGCATGATCTTTGATGAAGTGGTCTTTGATATCAATATGTTTTGACTGAAAATATTATACTCATTTTCCTGTAAGGATTATGTGACTCTGAATATCACAACCCAAGAGAAAGGGTGACATTAATTCAAAAAGTAAGTCTTCCCATTGAGTATTTGTCCACAAATTTTGAGTTTTGTCTTGAGTGTAATAATCACACTAATATTTAGTCATTCTTAGAGTTACTAATTTTTTTTATATTACACCAACTCACACAAATTTTTCCTAAAAATAAATCTACACCAGATGTGGATCTTCTATCTTAAACATTTTTTCCCAATCAGTATATGAATACCCAATAAAGTTAATACATTCAAAACTATAAAAAATGATTCTAAAATATGTTATGAATTTGATATATATGAGAATTTATTCCATTAAATATATGTGATTCTATTAAAAGACTCTAAAATCATTCACATAATATAAGAGAAAAAACAATGACTGGTATTGAGACTGACAAACACAAAAATAAAATTGATCTGATTTTGAAACTATTTAGATTTAACTTCATTAAATTCTCCATAATTATTAAACTTGTTTACTAATGATATTTTTGTGTAAAGTGGTTTCAAATTTTATATTACAAACATCTTGAGAAGTTTCTTATCATAGTTTTCTTTTCAGATAATTATGTGTTTCTTATTTTGTTATATTTGCAACTCAAGAAAGTATTTGATTTCACCCAAGATGGACATCTTAAAAAAAATTCTCATATCTTTAGAAAATATTTCTCGAGTTCACTCATCATTCACATAAAGGACAATTTCATCAAAATAAACAAAAATTGTGAGGGAATGTTTCTTACATTTATTGATGTATAGATTACTATCAACACTTCCTTTATTATAAAATATATTTTTTATGTGGGTATCCAATTTGGAATACCATGACCTCATATCTTGTTGTATCCCATTAAATGATTTATTTTATTAAAACATATATATTTAATCCTTCACACAAAACATTTATATGATTTTCCAATTTAAATATCCTCATCAATATCACTAATCAGAATTTTTAATTTCCCATTCATCTATAAATTTTTTTACATCATTATAAAGAAATTTAAATAAATATTTTTATTATTTCTAACATTTAAATTGGAGTTAAGGTCTAATAAAAATAAATTCCTTCAATATGTGAGTAACCATTTCACACTAACCTTGATTTTTCACTTATAACTTCTCTATAATCATTTAACCTATTCTGAAACACCCATGTTGAACTAATAAATTTTTTTAATTTGGATTAGGTATTAGTTATGAAATATCATTCTTATATATTTGATTAAACTATTATTTTATATCCTAAACCCATTACAAATTCTCAAAATAATCATTCACATATTTTAGAACAACTGTTGGATATAAATAAGTATGTGTAATATATTTTGATTTTCTTCTTGTTTTAACCTTTTTATATTGATCACCAATTATGTTTTGAGATTCCACTTGGTCCTTAGTATTGGATGAGATTTTATAGATTCTTCTCCATTACTAAAATCAATTGTGTCTGGTTCTTCTTATAGAGTAGTATTTCTATTGTTTTCTTCGTTATCATAAATCATTATAGAAATTCTTTCATCATGTTATTCCTCTTTATCAGTATGAATTAAATAATATCTTCCCCATATTTTTAAATAACTTTTACATCAATAGAGTCCTAAAATATTCTTTTTTATTTTTTCAAATATCTATATTCTATTCCTTTAGGAGTATAGCAGTGTAAAATTTCTATCATAATGTTTCTGTAAAAACTTTTCACGGATTCATTTTTTCTTCATTATAATTCATGGACTTCCAGAAACTGTTAAATGTTTCCAACTAAGAATTATATCATAAAACATTTCATATAGTCATATATGAACTTAGCATGTAGAAACCTTAGTTTAGAATATAAATAGCAAGGATCATGGATTTTCTTGGAATGTAATGAGAGATACCATGTTCAAGAAACATAATTCATCTCATTTAAACAAAAATTATTTTTTATTTCATTAATACCATTTTTTTGGTGATTATATGTTGTAATGAACTCATTCTAAATTCCCTGATTCTAAAGATAAATTTCAAAATAAATTTTTTTATATTCACCATAATTGTCTGTTATAAAATTATTCATTGAATACTCACATTCCTTCTTTCGTTTTCTCTAAATACTTTTAGAAATTTTAATATCATATAACTTATGGTTCATAAGAATAACACATGGAATGTAATTAAATTCATCAATGAAAGTATTAAAGTACATATATCTATGATTTGATTGCATTCTCAGTGTACCATAAATATTTGAATGAATAATTTCTACTGATCCTTTTAAAAAATGTAAACTTTATTATGAACATAGTTTGTAATCTTTCCTTTAAGAAAAATTGGGAAAAATGAATCTCTTCTTGTTAACATATCTAAAATTTAATAGACACTATCTCTTATTGATAACTTACTCATATTTCTATAACAGATGTTTCCCAGCTTTTTATTCCATAACCAATTCTCTTCTATCAAACTTAAATAAAAATATTTTTGAACCTCACTAACTTGGAACAAGTTTCAATTTTTATGTTGATATCTAGTAGAAATTTTTTCATTATTATATCTTTTCACTATAAACCAATATTTTTTGAAAAGAACATTGTTTCTTTTATCACAATGTTGTGAAACACTTATAAAGTTTTTTTCACCCCTCAACGAATAAATATTTCTTAGAAATTAATTTTTATTCTCTAATAATTATATATCCATAAATTTTTATTTCAATGGATTCATCATTTCCAAATTTCATGATTCATTCTTTTAATAATTTCACATTATTATTCTAGTTGAAATTCTAGTCTAGTTTTTTTATTCCGAACTTCTACCTCATAACTCTTCATTATTAAATGATAAATAGAAGTATTCTCTATAACACTCTTAGTAGAATATTTAGACACAACCTCATTGTCTTCTTCATCATCATATTTCGATAAAAATTTCTCTTTTTGGACTTGGATATTTTTTATCATTCCCTTTATAATAAGATCTAGCCTTATTACCATATTTCTTCCATGATATTATTTTTCTTATATCATATTCATCCCTATTTTATTCATTGTTTCTTTAGGGTAAATTTACAAAAAATTTCCCAAAATCTCTATATTCAAAGAATATAAAGGGGAGTTTCCATTTATAATTATCTATACCTATTAACCCATTTTTAGAAAAAAAAGGATAAAAATTCATCATCATTTTTACATAACTCATTTTCAAAATCAGAATCCCCAAATTCATATTGTTCAAGAATCTTCCTAAGATTTTATATCATCATAGTTTTTACATTCATTTATTTATCAAATTTTTCTTTCTTTTAATTAATTTCTCCCTTATTATTTTATAAGTGATTAGAGTACTATGAAAATCATCTAGAGATAATGTTTATGTATCTCTATCTCCCAATGAGGAAACATTTGAACAAACATTGTAGGGATATTTCTCACAATATATTCCATAATAGTATAATATTTCAACATATCACAAAAGTATATAATATTAATAAAAATATTATTCCCCAAACTAATGAAGTCACCAAAAGATTCATAATCACCCATATTATGATCTTCATAAATCAATCTCTATATTTTTTACTTTTTCTTATTAAATTTTTTTATTACCTTTATAAATTTTCTTCAGCTTATCCAAGATACCATTAGTAGTTGAAACAACCTTTACTCATAGAAAATCAATTTCATAAGGTGATGAGAGTAATGTGTTCTTAGATTTTACATCATTGTTAAGATTATTCTTATACACAGATGTGAGGGGAAATTTTTCATGAGTAAGAGAAAATCCATCTGTAGTTACTTCGAGAATATCATACCCAAAATAAATAAGATAATAAACCATTATATCTTTATAGACATCATATTTATTCTCATAGAAAACAAGAACCCGTTACTGTTCCTGAAATTATGATTTCCCATCACAATATATATTTTAAAAACGTAAGTAGAGAGTAAACAAATGGAAACATGGTTCTAATACAACATGATATTTCCTTGAAAGGATCAATGTATCACTTAAAGGGAGGTGAATCTATGATATCATTTTCTTTTATGTTTCTTTTATTTTTGAAATAAAATTCACTTCCTAATAATGATTTATCACTTTATTGAAAACTAAATAGTAACACATCCACAAGAACAAATGTATTTATAAGTTCACTACTCAACAAGAGTATTTATGCCTATAGTATGGTATGGAATGATTCCAATACAACCCAATACACTAGAAAAAAAATCCTATTGTGTGGATACAAACAAGTAATATATTTCCTCACAGTTGTGTATCACTATTTTCATTACAACATTACACGTTCTTATTCTAGATTAGATGATGTAATATATGTTTCTGTAAGAAGTTAAGAAACATTAACCAATTGTTTCCAAACATGTGACTGGGTGGCCTTATCAATTTATCTTTTTATTAACTTCAAAAAAATCATCACATTCTAACCAATAGTAGGTAAGAACTTCTATGGAATTCATAATGATACTTAGTCTAATATCATATTATAATTCCTCAGTATGATTACTTAGTATAGAAATAAAAGTATCTCAGAATACTTTTAAAATAATCCTTAACTACTTTTACCTCTGTCTATAAATATCAGTTTGTTTTCCTTATTCGATTACCCTGTCTAATTTGATAACTACTGAATATTGTATTATTTCTTTTTCTATACATAAATCTTCCCCAGGAATGATGTACCCACAAACATATTATCTTTAAAACATAAATAATTCACTCTATTGATCTATACATGATTAGTGTTCCAATCCACTAGAATGAAAAATTTACTCTCTTCATTTTATAGGTGCTCTAAAAGTGGTTTATGCAAGAATCTAAAAAGATATCCCACTTAACCAAATTTCTTAAAACTTGAATTTTCCCTTCATTTAAAATTTTTCTTTAAATTATTCATCACTTCTGTACTCTTATATATTTTTCTTGAAACATATCAAATCATCATACTGCATCATCATTTATAACCAATATTAATTCCAATTCCATTTTTCATTTGAATTCATTTGTTATTTTGAAGACATAAAAACAAAATTAGATTCATCATTATTTTTTTCAGTACTAATTAACCATATAAAAAATAAATTACTTCTCATTAAGATTCTCCACACCAACTGAATGGAAAAACAAATTAAAACCTTTATGCCATAAAAATTATTGCTAATATATTAGTCTTTGGTTTCTTTTCTTTTCTTATTTAAATATTCTCCACTTCTAAATATATCATCAATTATTGGAATTACTTCAACATAAGCTTCAGAAATAATTTTTTTCATTTCTTCAGATCAATGTTCCTGTGTTCGATGATGTTATTGGTATCATCCTATTTCTTATGGATTGGTCTCTAATTAATTATGATGTATCAGTTTTAGGGATAGTATTATGAGTCAACACCACTTCTTATATGATGACTCTTGGGCCAATTCTAATCATATAAGAGTTATTCTTTCATTCCCGACCCAATTGAAAAATAATTCAATGTGATAAAAATTTGATGATAACATTTTTTATCATAATTTAGTAGATTAGTCTCTAAAATTCTTGCACTCATTGGTCTCATAAAACTCTACTTCTATACATTTCCATTATCCCGAACAATTTTCAATAAAAAAATTCCTTCCTATGATTGACCCGTGGAACACCATGTCTGATGGACCAGTATTACCAAAAAATTGTATTCCTTTTCAGAATATGGTACACAAAATGATAAATATTCACCATTTTCATTATCTAGATATTTATATCTTTTGGATTATCAGTCTAACTTAAAACCAACATATTCAACTTCTCACATTTCAAAAAAAAACTTCCCAACCTTTTAACAAAACTACATCTCTTGATTTCACTCTGATGAACTAAGAAACAAAGTAATTTATTTAAAATACTTTATTCTTTCAGAAACACTATATTGTAATCATGACTTCCACATGACTTTTAGAACATTTTGGATTCCCATAGAATCATCTTACATACATTGTAATGTATTATAACTTCACAATATTTATTAACTTACTTCTTTCAAATCAGACCTCAAACTTTTTGGAATCACATGTTTTCCTAATTCCTTCATAAGGCTAGCATCATATGTTTTCTAGAAAACTTATGATTTATGGGGACTATAAGATTATCAAAGAACCACCATATTTAAAAGGAATACTTATATACTCCGATAAAATTTATCATTATGATACAAACTTTTATTATAAACCCAAGGTGAGTTTAATGTAGCTTTTCCCCTAGAAAACATCTTCACAAATTGATATACTTCATTAAGAATTGTTCACCCGATGTTATGATTATAATACTATATTTCATCATTTTTTTCAAATCATTAAAACTCACAATGTGAATTGATTTATCGTATAAAAAAGGAAATAATTAAATCAAAATGTTCTTTGAGATTCCAAAAAAAATTCCAACCCCCATAGTCCCAATATAAATAATTTACTAAAAACCACGTATATGTATAATAATATTATTATAATCTGTTTTTAGAGTTTTATTTTTTATATCAGAACACATGCTTAATTCCCATGGTTCTTCATAGATTTTCTTTCGATTTAGAAATAATAGATTATTTTATGATCATATGATATGGATTATATTATCATTTTTAGTTACATAAACTGATGATAATTCATTAGTATTTCATTGTACAGTTCTGTATTTCACAAGTAGGTTCTTGAGGCCTGATTGTTTAGGTTACCCTTTGATAAACATAGTCTAATCAAAAACAAACACACACACAAATATTATAAGTTACTCTATGTGATGATAAAGGACTCATATACCAGAATAATAGTAATATATTTAATTAGGGATATATATATATATATTTGAAATTCACACACACACATATAAATTCCTTCATAAGAGATGATTAGTGGCCTCCTAAGTGATAATGATTCAAACCAGTGTATATAGTTTTAATCAAAGAGGACATAGTTGTTTCAATGGGTGGATGATGATGGAGTAATATATAAGTACACGACATCTAATATATGATTGGTTCTTAAATAAATCCTTGATGGATATATCCATTATTGTAAATATGTACACTATTTGTATTCTGAACAACGATTGTAGAATGTTTGGCTGATGCCACTGGAAATTATTAGTGTAATATTGGTGAATGATATGACTAAATGATTGTTAGAAAATAATGTCAAATTGTATATCAATATATATATTTAAATTGAATTCTTATTTATTACTCAATACCTACCTACGTTGTACTGCTATATTATAAGCATGGATTTATGATAGACTAGAGGTGGTCTGGTGGTGAGTAACACACAATACATTGATTCAAACCCTTTATATGTTTCTACTTAATTCCTAGAAACCATGATTTAAATAACCCATATTATGGAAATTTTCATTTTTACCAGGTATGTGGAAAATATAGCATTAGCTATCATTATATGTGATTCAAGGATTTAGGATATACAATTTTGAATTTTTGATGTATTATGGGGAAACTGATGTAATAGTTGTGCATTTGGGTTCAAAATAAACATATCATCTATGGGAATCTATTTTGTGGCTCATAATGTAATGTATTGTTTTCACATTATCTATGAATTTTTTTTATATCTATTTACTCATATTTATGAGTTGTATATATTCATTTGACAACCCTTGTGTAGAGTGAAATTGTATTTAGATTTGGTATTGGGGACTTACTAGGTATCTCTAATTTGTAGGTTCCAAATAATTTAATAAGTTTAAATGTTTTATTATTCTTCATACCCAAAAGTCTTACCAAATTCTTGTGTGATTATCCTAGTATCCATACATAACACTATAGAGGGTAATTTATCTCCCACTTATATGATGTATATATATCTCAATATTTATAAAATACAATAGTGATTAGAAGGCTTGCATGAGGTCTTGTGGTGAACATGTTTAGGTCTATTTGGGTATGCTAATTAGGTAATTACAATCATAATTTCTATTATTTATATAATAATATATTTTATTCCACTGTTATTACACATAAATTATGCCCCTTACTAATTTAGTGTATTTATGAGGGATCCATCTATGTTATCCGTGATCATCCAATGATAACGGTCATATAATGTAGGTTAAAAATTTAAACTTAGTTGAGTGATTCACGTCATAGTTGATTGTGGTGATTTTTATGAGTCGTATAATGAGGATGTCATAGAGTCACTCACTTGAGTGATGATTGGTTTATTTCACTGAACATATGATGAAATATGAATAGTTGACCTTGATTTATAATTTTTCAGTAAATACAGAAAAAACAATAATTGTTGAGTGTAAGAATGATATTGAATCCACACAATGATAGAGAATGAGATCAGAGTTACCAATTGAAACAATATAGGTCTAAATTCTAGATCATGGAAAGAGAAAACCCCATATTTCCCATAAAATTAATTATATTTTCACTTTTTTTTAAATATTTACAATTTCATGTCACACAAGAAACCCCAAAAATTATACTTAATTTAATTATTTAAATAGCATAAATTCCAAAAATAATAAGATATTAAAGTGGTTAAGGAGTGAAATCCAAGGATTAATTTCGGGGAAACATGTAGTCTGTTAACATTAATGCATACATTAGGAATATCAATTAATATTTTATGATTATACCCTTTAACATGGTCCTAATTATCAAATTTTAAATGATTTTTATGTAATATAATTTTGTTACTCACTTCAATTTGTCATTATCATAACAATTCATCTATGATTCTTTACATGAGTTATTTTTTTCAAAGTATCACTTATAGAATCTGAATGGATCATCAAAACCCATCCCAAATTCCAAGATTTTATGAACTTTTTATATTATTGAGGAATATATTGAAAAATAAAATCTCTAGTGTATATTTAATTCCATGGGTGAAGGCACAAAATATTCATATTATGTGATATTATGGAGACCTATACCCACAGAACTGATATTTATTATTTAGTTAAAGTTGATAAATATAGGATAAACTCAATAATTAGAATCATAAAAAAAATAGTGGAAGAAACAATAAATCCTTTTAAATATCACATTCTAATATGATGATATTGAACCAACCAACTATGAGATATTTGAATAGTTCAATAATAATGTGAATATATAAAAAAATTAAATGTGAAGTTAATATAGATTTTATGTCTTTCAGGATCGGTATAAAAATATTATAAATCGGGGAAAATGTATTTTTCTCTAGTTTTTTATGAATAAATCAATTAATTTAAATAAATAATAGTCAATACTATATTTCCCCACATTTTAGATATTCTAAAAGAGTTGAAAGAAACAAAATATTTTTATAACTACAGTATTTGAGGAAGGAAATTCCTTATGTGATGAATACTAAGTAGATAAAACCTATTATTTTAAAAAATAGATTCCCCTCAATTTGAAAATAATACATAGACAATATTTTGTTGTTATAGATGATAAAAAATGGCATAAAAATTGATTTATATTAAAAAAAAATTGATGTTCTCACTACCTGTTTTAAGAAATGGATTCCTAATGAAAATGGAAGAATAAGATGAACCCCATGTATAAAAAATTTTGGAGTTAATTTTTTTATTACTTTTTTTATTTAAATTTTATGGAATTAAAATTTAAAATTGATATATTATACATTCATAATACTGATTAAGTAATTTTTTTGTATGCAATGGATGGTTTAGATAATTATTTTACAAGAGAAGTGGATAGAATTGAATAAATGATATAAAAGAATTATTTTTCTAACATTGAGATATATTAGTATGGTTGTGCAAAGTAATATTACGAAGAAAAGTAAAATTCTTGAGAATAAGTGTACCAACTAATTCTTGGTTTTGATCAGTTTGCCTCTTTGAGAAATATATCTCTTTAAGTTGTGATTGAAGTGTCCCTATATATCATACTTCCACTATTACCTTTCTACCTAATGTTTATCAAATGGGGAGTAAGCACACTATAAATTTCATAGGGAATACAAAAAAATGTAATATGTGAATATCATTAGATCTGACAATATGTGGTGGTTAAATGATAGACCCTGAACATCCATTCTGTATAGGGATAAACAATATCACTTCCTGACTATATGTAGTCAAAACACAACACCCATTGGGGAAGCTGAACACCACTAACCACATAGATTATTAGCTAATTCTTAGTTATAAAATTTCATTCTAATTTTAAAATTGGTATAACTACTAATATTATTAAACAAATTAATACGAATTATAGCATAAAAATGATTTCGAATCAATTTTTAATTTCATGTTTATTATCCCTATTAAATTTAAATACACAAACCTAGAAGGTCTTCATAAATTTTCAGAATTTTCATAAATGTAGATGTATTTAAAGAGGAATATATATCATCTATTAATACATAGAAATTGTTATGGTTTATCTTTTAAAGATCTCAATGATTATAAGTTGTTAAAATGAGAATGTAAATTTTTACTTAAAATATCCTTTATAAATCCAATTTTTTCACTATGAAAATTGATCATTCTTAAAACTTAGAGCCCATTAATGGTCTTAGTAGGAACCAAATTAAAAAATTGAATCCCATACTGACATGATATTTGGGAAATTTTATATAAATAGTGATATCAAAGTGTGGTGGTGTAGGGAGATAATTTTTTATGTTAATTTTAATGTAATTCATTTCTAGGGGAATTATTTTTTGATAAAATAAACAAGTATGGATATTAGATTCAGAATAGTTGATGAAGTTAATTATTTATCTCAAATGTATCTAAAAATTATTTGAAAAAGGTGATGAAAATATTTAAAATATACCTTAGTATGAATCCTTTTACTATTATATATCTATTATGTTAATTATTTTAAATGAAATAAGGTACGGTGTTCGAAATTTTAAGGGACTTAGTGGAGAATTTCCCATAATCCTAATATGTCATATCATTAATTTTTATTTAAGATTCGAATATCATATTTCAAGACATTTTTTTTAAACATTTAATTACCAAACATAAGGTCTAGAATAACTCATACAATCACTTTTGATCATATTATTTCTTTTACCAAGTGAGTAGAAAAAATAGAGGTGTTGGATGATAATGAAAATCCTACATGATTCCAAGAAATATAAAAAAACTAAAAATATAATTTTACTTGAGTGTGAGAGGGATAAATTTAATTGAAGGTAGGTATTAAATATTATTTATGGGAATAATTAATTGGATTTAATTTTTATGGGACAAGAAAGAATAAGGAATGAACTGTTTATGAGGCATGATTGATTATCAATTGATATGACAACACACTGCCACTCCTGATTTTGAGAGTTTTATTGGGCTATATTTTAAATTTTACTTATGAAAGAAAAAGATAAGTGTAGAGGAGTGAAAAATCGATAATTTTACATATTTTTATAATGTTATTTATCGAATATAACCCTCCAAAATTGTCAATAAATTGATAAATATTTACTTCTGGAGTTTTGTTGTTTTTAGAGATCTATTATAAAACTGACCAAATTTGTTGATATTATTGATTATATGTCATTTTTTTTTTTAAATTCATTTTACTAACATTATTCAATGAGTTATCATAATATATGAGATATTAGAGGTTGGAAAAATCATAGATGAAATATATCATATGGATTTATATGTTTATAATGAAGAAAAAACATGTTTCCATTGATTAAACTAATATTTAGTATTATATAAGAATAAAAAATAGTTCTCTATGAGTATCCTAGATTTTGAGAAATCTACCTTGTGAACTTAAACACTTCTATGAAATTAAGTAATGGTACTAACCGTGTTCCATTAAATTAGACATTGTAAAGGTTATGTAAAAATAAATGGAGCATATGTAAGAATAAAAATTGGATATATAAGTATAAATGGAACCTTCATAAGATTAAATCATAGTTTCTGTTAGACATATAATGTTTTTTTACATTTCCAAAGGAAGACTAACATTTCATATAAGAACTATTTTATTGTTTATATTCATGTCTTGTTTTTATAACATCTCGAGAGTCCTCAACAATTTTTTTAATAAATGTTTATTAAATGGATCTTTTCACAATTAAAACCAAGTAAGGTATATTTTAATATATATAATATTTTACAAAAGTAATTTTTTTATAAGAAATTATAATTTTTTGAATAAGTTAATTAAAAATATTATAAGTTATAAAAAATAATACTTTAACCCTACTTGTATTGTTTTACAAGAAATAATATAAAATGATTTTTATTAAAAATAATTTCACATTTAATATGATAGACTTACAAAATTTATACTTAAGAGTAATTGTTTTTGTTTTATCATAAAAATAATGATTATTAACATATAAATTTAGAGTTATTTAATATCTTTAGGATGAATATATGAATTTGGTAATAGTAAAATAATATTTATTAAAGGGTATAAATATTACTTATTAATAAAATGCTAATTTAATAATATTCAAATTTCAATCATAATATAACATATAATACATTATCATAAATAAAATTTTTAATTGAATATATGTATAAAAATATATAAATAAATATAAATTTTAAATTACATTACATAAATAAATGATTATATTATTAATAATAAACTATATTAAATTATAAATATAAATTAATATGAAGAAATAATATTAATGTTGATAAATTGAAATTATGATAAAGATATACCATAAATATATGAAGAATTAATAAATTTAATATATTAATATTGATGTATTGTAAGAATTCTAATATAATTATAATTATTGAATTTAATAATTAAAATATAATTAGTGAAAAAAGTGAACCAACATAATGTTAAAACCTATTTTAAAGAGACAAGTGATGGTACTCATTGTTTTTCTTTAGATTCATAAGTGTAAGAGGTTTTTTCCTTCTGTTTCATAATGATAATTCAGTTTTACTAATGTATGCATAAAGTTAGAACCGGAGTATAAAGGATGCATAATTATATACAATCTACTATTTAAACTATATAAAGGTAGGTTCTTACCTGAGTAAGGCTAAGAACCTATATTATTCTTTGAGTAAGGGTAATTATATCTTTTGAGAGGGTGAACCACTCAATATACATGATATGTAGGGGTAACCCAAAATTATTTAAGGGTATCAAAAAACTTATGTTAGGGTACACCCGGGATATGTAAAGGCCAATGAAATATATATAAGGTAAAAAAATACAAGTGCTTGTGTGAGGGATATGAATTGAGTTGGAAAACCATTGTAATGGTAATTTTAATGCCATATAAAGGTAAGATAATACTAGTATTTAAACATATCTAATTTTCATCTACTCCCCACATGAAAATTTTAGATGAAATTCTTGAATATATATATATATATATAACTCACTATATTATCAATTCACATGTTGTTTTATTGATGAAAACGATCATGGTTGGTGATACACAACCCAAATATGATCTTATGAATTTATAAAAACTGGTAATTGTATCTATATTGGACTATAATATTGAAATAAAACAAAGAATCATGTTTGGATTCTAATATATTATTAAATATTTACAATTATGACGTTAATATCTCAGCATTATCTAGTATATTAATATATAAAATTTCATTATTAATCCTGTAAATTAATGATATAGTTTGATAAATTTGGATACTAATTGAAAATATATTTTATATAAATATCATTATAAAAGAACTTCATAAATCAAGTGGATAAGGAATTGTTCTTTAATATACGTAATATTTAAATATGAATATAACGTAAGAGATGGATATTAAAAGTAAACCTTTACTAGTTCCCATAAGGTCTTACTAATAATATCCAAGTATCATTATATTACAAAAAGAGATGTTACTGTGAAAAGTAATGTGGTCAAGTATCAAATGATAAATCAATATTTATTTTGAAGGATATGATATTTTAAAAAAATGTGTTTTAAAATTATATTTTTTTTAAATGTATCTATTATTATGGATTTTTAAAACCATAAATTCTTTTCTATGGGAAATTATAGTTTTCATCAAATTTTTTATTTACAAAAAAATATTTAATATAAATGAAATGGTTTTCAAAATAATTTTTATTGCATTTTAAAAGAGAAAGAAATTTACCTCATGTTTTAAAACCCCTTATTATAGATTTTTTCTCCCCTAAATTTTTAAAAATATTTTGAAAAGTATAGTGATGAATAAAATATTAATAGTGAATGGTATCGATTAGGATTATGGCTTGATTGAACCCAAAAAAGAGTTTTTATATTTTTTATAATTCCTGATAAGCATTAAGATTATATAATCCTCTAAAATTTGAAAACCAAACATTTCTTTGGGTATGTAAGTGAACAAATATTTTATTATTATGTTATATGTTTTTAAGGGTTGAAATGTGGTCAGGTTTATGGGTATCATAGCCAAAAATATGAATTTTTTTCCCAGTAGATTTAATTTTGTGGGTCTTGGAAGTCATATTTATTATCAAAGTGGGCTTTATACAACTTTTAATGTTGTGATAATTTTAGGTGAGGTTAACATAGGAGTCATGGATTCAATATTGGGTTTATATGTTTAAGGTTGATTATAATTCTAATGGCATAGATACTACTTTTTATGTGATATGAGTGTTTTAAGAGATGTTTATTTTAATACAACACTTGTGATTAGTTTGTGTTTTAGTAAACTGTTTTTTTGAGGAATAATGTTTTTTTTATAGACATATGTATAAAGTTATTAATAAACATTAAGGATTATATGATATTTTATGTTGTGGTTATTGAGGTAAATTAAGAAATTAATCATTTATTTCAATAGTTAAAATTGAAAGGATTCTATTTCATTGATGGGTGGAATGTAACATCCCAATAATTATAGAAAAAAATTCATTCAATAAAATTCTATTAAATAAATTGTTTCAAAATTAAAACATATTATTATATATTTTAATATAAAATTTCTTGTACAAAATTTAATTATATTCTAAAAAATATAATTTTTGGAATATGATAATTGAAAATACATTATTCTATAATAAATACTACTTTAACCATATTAATATTTTATTTTTAAAAATACTATGAATATATTTTTATTAAACATAATTTTTTATTTAATAGATTATCATTTAAAAAATTTATACATAACCATAATTTTTCTCTTTTCTATACTCAACATGATGACTACTGAAATTTGGATATAAAGTTAATTAACATCAATAAGATGAATATAAGTATCTAAATGTAATAAAATTGAATTTATTTAAGAATGTAAATATAATTATTATTAAAATATTATTTTAGTGAAAGTATATTTTAATTTTCATATTAATATAATAAATATTAAATTATCCTAACTATAATTTCCAAGTGAGTATAATTATAAAAATAGAAAATTACATATATTTTTGAAATCATATTTTCCCAAGAATATATATTATATTAATTGTTAATTATAGTAAATTTTATCAATAAATTAATATTTTGAAACAATATTAATGGTGATTAGATTAAATTATGTTTATCACAATAATAAATATATCAATAATAAATAAGTTGACCATATTAATATTAATGGATATAAATTTTTATTAGAATTAGAATTTTTGAATTTAATATCTAATATATATTTTTTCTACAAAATGAACATATTTAAGGGAATCATTTATTTTAAAAGGATTTATAAGGGTACAAGATGATTTTATTTTATTTTGATAGGGTAATATGTGTTTTCCTTATGTTTCTTAAAGGCAAAATGATTTTATTAATGGATTTTTATGTTTTATTTTGTACATCTATTTCAGTTTATCTATTGGTCTTGGGTTTCTGCCTTAGGTTATGAGTATTCCAATTTTATTTTTGTGGTTTTATTTTGGTTATTTTTGGTCTCAGGTTCACTCTTTAGTCTCCCTATGATTTTTCGGTGAAAATGGAAGTTTAGGTCTTGATTGAATGTGGTGCATGGTTGGTGAAAAGTTATAGGAAACTGTGCTCCATGATCTAGGAAACTGTGTGAGCCTTAGGATGGATTTGGAAAGGGTTGAATAACCCAAACACGATTAGGCAATCCGTGAGAAAGGAGTGCACATGGTTATTCCATTTTGGATAGAACCATGTCACATAGTTGGGGAACATTTAACAAACCATGAGGCCAAACCATGTGTGTTCCCTATGTGTATAGTAAGGGGTTCATGTTTCACACACTCTTTAGTAAATAGTGTGGCCAAACAGTCAGTAGTGACTAAGTTATTAAAAATTTGTACTCACATTTCAACCCTCGTTTAAATCTATCCCCAATCTGCCCATTTTATTTTCCCCATGGTTCGTAAAATCTTATGGGAGCAACTCCCTTATCCAATCCTCTTCCTTCCTCCCAAGTGTGTATCTACAATATTTTTTCAATATTTGGGGAGATTTTTCAAGGCAATCTACTCTTATTTTCTTCCTCTTCTTTCACCTTCCTTTTTCTCTTCAGATCCTATACTCCCTTGGTCTTATGGATCTAAGGTTTATGTGTCTCTTGTTTTATGTTGTAGGTTTTTCATTTTTAAGGTTCATCTTTGAATTTATAGGCTTTTGGAACCTTGTGGAAGATATTTTAGGTGTGTGTTACTGAAGACCATGTGTTTGAGGTAGGTTTCCCTTTTAACTTTCCCTTTAAAATTAATATTCATCATTTTATTTGTTTTCACAGCTTCCATATTTCTTAAAACGTGATGTGTGAAATTTGAAATAATTATTTGATGTGAAATTAAGTGGTTTTCAAAAAACTTTGTGCATACAGAATTGTTCTGTTTGTGGTACACTATAAGTCTTTGCAAAAATTCATTGTTGGATTTTGTTAGTGATTTTCGATTTCTAAAGAATGGTTTGAATTGGAATTTTTTGTAACATTAAATGTTTTTTTTATTTACAAAATTTATTTTTAATTGGTTTTGGGTTAAAAATTGGTGTACGTTTTTCACTTGAAAATGATATGGAATATAGTGGTGATGTGTATCTTGTCTGGAATTTTAATAAAATTTGTTCTGGTATTTTACATGTGGTGAGAGTACTTATATAGAATTTTGAAAATGAATGTGAAATTAAATATGGCATGATTTCACATTTTTGGAAATATGGTTGTGGTTCTTTGGAAAAAGGGTGCTTGAGACCTATTTGGATATTTTTTATAATTGGTAAAAATGACTATTATGAAAAATCCCTCCTGATAATTTTCATGCCTTGTTTATGTTTAATAGATGGGATTCCCTCACTGTGGAGTCCTTATGATCCATTTATGATGAATGGGTGGGATATCCTCACTATGGAATCCTGGAGACCCATTTACTTTGTGTGTAATGGGAGATCCTTAGTGTGGAATCCATTGAGATTTATGATTTGTAAGGAAAGAGATTGTTATTTGGGGTGACTTGGGGTGATGCATGTTGTATAAACTTTTTATATATGATATATTTTCAAGTTATTGGTTACTCAGTTAGAATCAATTGGATCAACCCTTTATACTCTTGATATGGTAACCTAGTATAACTAGAGAATTTCCTAGGAATGATTATTACACTAGTTAGGATTATGCTCTAGCTAGTTGCCCATAGTAGGGAATATGATTTTATTTTATTTTATTGTTATGGGATAGTTCTCTTCGGTCTGCACTGGGTAGGGTGTGGGTGAACGTGAAAGAAAATTTTGATTTCATCGAGTGAGGCATTCTTTTCATGATGAGTCAATATGCATAGTGTATTATGGATTATTTAACAAGATACTAGGTCCTCCCATGTCTATTGGAACTTAGTTGTCTACAAAATATGATCATGATGCATTTCTGGTTGGGTACTTTTGTGTTCTTATTTCGATTACCTAGATTATATGATAATTATTGGTGGTATCATGTGTTGTGTATTTCTTTGTAATGTATTGAGTCATTCATTCAAAAATTTATGAAAATTGTTTTCAGAAATGTTTTTCCCTGTAACATCCCATGTAAGTAAATAAATAATACTTTTTTACATTTATTAATGTTTTTAAATTAAATATTAATTTACCTTAAAGGGGTTTCTATGTTCTTTGGCGTACCTGATACGTAACAATGAGTTTCTTTGAAATATTATTTTGCACACTAATAATATAATATTATTATTTTAAATGGTAGTTAACACATATTTGTTGTATTTGATGGAATGAATATAACTAACTAAAATATTATTATACATGTTTTTTAAATGTTTTTAAATTTATCCAATAAAATTTTGAGGCTTAAAATGTGAATGAATCTAATTTTAAGCATAAATACTCTAATATTATTTAAAAGGTCGATTTACCACCTTTTTATGGCGAACCCTCATTAAATATAGTTTTGGTCACCTATATCTATTCTATTTGAAAAAATAAAATTATTTTTAGTTTCGGTTATAAAAATTTACTTTGGGTAAATTTTTGGTATTTTTCTGATAAAATTCATCTTTTTATGAATAGTGAATGATATTGTATTATAATTCAAAAGTGTATTTTAATCAAATTTATTTATATGGTTAGATTATCTTTTTAACTGGTTTTAAATTTTAATTAGATTATATTTTTACCAATTAATCCAATGCTTGTCATTGGAATTAATTTCACATTGAAATTGGACATAAACAAGTGTCAATCTTTTGATAGTTATTGTTTCTTAAAAACATGATATTTGTTTTGAAAATGGGAATTAATTTTAAATTAAATAATGCAACTTATATTTTTTGAATTTGGTAAAATAGACATAATTTTTTAATTTAGAATATCAAATATTGATTAGGCTGAATTTTAGGTATTTTTATGAAAAAACATTAATTTTTAATGAATAATGAAACCACTTAGTAGTTAAAAACTGACTTTTTAATTTCAATGAAATTATTATGCTTTTGTGAATTTAATTTCGAAAATAAGACTTACATGGTAGTTATTAGTAAGTAAAATTTGGTTCAATAAGATGAAAATAATTTTTTTGTGAATAGTAACTTTTGAATTTTATTAACTACAGTTAAAGGTAAATAGGGTGATTCAAGGTAAAAAGAATATTATAATAATAAAACAATTTCCTTAAAACTTGTTATAACCTTATTTTATTAGTCCTGGATGACCATTTCCATATTTTGGTTGATTTTGGGACCCCATGGAGACACTTAAGAGTGATAATGACACTTTAGATTAATTAATTTAAAGTAAAAAATGACACAAAAAATATATTTTTGTAAATTAATTTTTATATTGGGATATATAATTTATCTTTTAGACTATAAATATTCATTGAAAATATAAAAATATTTCCTACATCATGGTATTTTTTATATTTTTTAGACATTAAATAAATTAAATTATTTGTGACACAATAATGATGCAGTATTTACCTCATTAATAAATGATTTAAATAAATAATATTATAAATTATAAAATAACATCTAAAACCTATTCAATTATTATTTGATGATTTAATTTTGAACATGAGTCATCTTATCTTTTACTGTAATTAGTTTTGGTCCTTTAGAAACAAAAAATGATTATATAATAAAATAATATTTTCACACTTTCCTAAAGAGCCCCTCCTCCCCCTTACAAAAATACATCACTTTTAACTCATTCCTCACATCTATCAAGCCCCTTATATCATCCAAACACAATCCAAATAATCTCTCAAGATCCATATCTTCCACCTATAGGCTTTACCTTAGGTAGAAGTCACTTCAAGAAGTCCTTTTGGTTCAAACCCAAGGGAGTTACCCAAATTAAAGGTAACTATTTATCTTAACTTATTTTCTTTTATTTTACTTCTCCTACCCCTAATCTCTTTTTATTCCTTTATTTTATAACAAAACCAGTATCCTAAATATACAAGTATTTTTTTATGCGAAGGATTAGAACTACACTTACACACACCTCAATCTAATGGGTGAAGAACATACTCTTTCTGTGGAGGACAAACTAATGCCTCACGAAATGATGATTGTTAGATTATCTCCTACCACCTCTCATGGTGGCCACTAAGATGGAAATGTATTTATATATGATATATATTATGTTTATGTTTTCTTTATACTTATGTATTTTCCATTTATAGCATAACTTTATGGTTTTCATTATGGGTAATGCGATAATTTTATTTGAGGAAGTGTGGACTACCGCCCCCTCAATGTGATATGACTCATTAATGCCACATGTGAGACATATAAAAGATGGAGTTAATGATGTTATATATAATATTATACTTTAATTATAATATTCCTATGTATAATTATCTTTTAATTACATTAAAATATGAAATAGAAATGAAAGTAGCATTCATGCGTACGTACGACTTACCATCTCCATGAACGGTTCATTTCATTTCTTATATCCAAATGATATGTACTATTATAAATACATATATATACTGGATATATATGATATATATGATATCTAAAAAATTTATATCATTTTAGTGATAATGGACTATTGAACACATGGACAAATTGTAAGTATAAGGAGTTCATTTTTGACTCATGTACCAAATATCGACAAAATGACTGTTATTAACTTAAATTATTAAATAATGTTTATAACATGGTAATAAGTGATATAAAAGGAATAGTAAACTTGAAAAAGGTTATTAATCAAGTAGAAATTAAATTTATTTTATTATTTAGGAGATTAAAGAACAAACAGTTCAATTCGGACATGAGGTAAGGGACTTCGTCTCAATCTCCTTTCATTGAAGCATATTTTGTTTTAATACACGAATTTCTTTTATACGCAGAATAAACACCTTTAGACTTTCAGTTCATTCAAAGGGAATCTTTTTTTAAAAATTGTTTTACTAAATGACAAAAATAAATTTTCTTTTCAACGTAAGTAGTAACAACGACCTTTCCTCTACCGCGAGTATTATTTGATATTTGGCTTCCTTAATAAGCTATAATGTTTTTAAAAGGAAAATAAATACCATATACTCTTTTACAAATTTTGTTAATGAAAATGGTTTTGATAATGGATTTTTCTTTCAATATATTTAAATGATATATTGTGATTGAAATGTGGAAATGTTATCTTTCCTTTATTTTTGTTTCATATGTTATGAATATGTTATGGTTCTTGGGAATTGTCCATTTATATGGGTGGTTCTATGATAAACCTAGGGCGGGTGAGCTCGAGATAGCTTTCCAATGAATTGGGTAATGTGACAGAGGTAAATGTGAATGTTTCTCCTACGAGATTTAGGGATTATACTATGATGGGTATTCCAAATGTAAATCCCTACGTAGATGTGATAGCTTCAATGTAAGTGTGATATGGATGCCACAAGTTACCTTTATGATTTATGTTTTCTATGTGTCATTCATAAATCTTATGATTTCATGAGGTTTTTTAAAGAGATTATGTTATGTATGTATTGAGGAACTAATGTTTTCCTTTTTTGTTTTATAACCCTTACTCAGCTTTTTATGCTCATCCCATGTTTTGAAATGTTTTTCAGAGGACATAAAGATGAATTGGGTGAAGGATGGGATCAAGGGAATTCCATGCTATATAAAACATGGAACTAGACATGACACTTTTTTTCAAGAGTTTTTATTTTATAAAAAAATAGAAACTGAGTAGAAGTGTCTACTTTGAAATTTTGAGATGTAATTTAATAATTATGGCCTAACTCTCTAAAAATATAAACCTGAATGGATTTTCTATATGAATTATTCATTTAATTAAAGACTATGTAATGTTTTAAGGATGTGTCCTTATATTACCTCCTTCTCACTTTTTAAAAATAAATTTAATCATTATTATATAATATGATTATGTATCCTAATAAAAAGAGAATTTGATTTTATGTGGTAAAATGGATATGGATCAAGTGTTTATTTAATGGAAAAAATGTGTTGAAAATATTCATCTAATATATTGTATTTAAAACATGAGTTTAATTTTTATTTTATTTAAATTAAATGCATATGGAATAGATTTGTTTGGGGATGCCTACAAAGTTTTAATACTCATGCCTATATATCTTTCATGTATTTACATGTTATTGCAGGCTTCATATTGCATTAGATTTTTATGGGAAATGGTTGGTTTTATTATTAGAGAGTGACCCTTGGGGTTACATGGAGACATTGTGCTGATCAGGTTCAGTTTGGTTTTATTGTTCATTTTGTTTTATTTTTCATCTCTTTTGTAAAATATGTTCAGTTTGGATATTTTATTTTATTTTATTAGGTTGATATTTTTACTTCTGCTGTTTGTTTTATTTATATTGGGTTTAATAATTCCCTTGGATTCACTATTTTTTCCTGGAATTGGTCTCTAGCTTGTGGTGATCTTGAATTCCTTATCGGGCTTCTCTCAGATCAGCCCAGGTGACTACTTCAGGGTTGAATTAGGTTGGTTAACGAAAGAATAATATCATAATAGGTCGGTTCTTTAGAGGACATAGCTTTTAGGGTGCCTTTTTTTATTTGTGGTGTTGAGGTAGATGTAAAATGTTTTTTGGAGCTCAGTACATAAGTTTGGAAGGGATTCTGGCCAACCCCTTCGATATTGAACCTCGATTTTCCATGGTAATTAGGGTTTTTGTTTCCTTCTTTGGTTATTGTTTTTTATTTCATGTATGGGAAGGGAAAAGAGAGTTTGGATAAGTTATTAGTGGGCTATAAAGGCTAGGAAATCCATGTGTATTGGGAGACAAGGTCCATAAAGACTCAGTGTAATGGGGGTGCTATTGGAATGTGGTCACCAACCATCTTTCCTAGTCACCCATCGATACTAGTTTCCTATTGTTAATTATTTTGGGTCTTCCATGAATCTGAAAATTGTTTTGAAAACCCTTATTTTATAATTTTGAAAACTATATTTTAAATACGTAATGGTTTTTTGGGGAATATAGAAAAAATGGATTTTAAAAGTTGATTTAATAGAAGGTTTAGAAAATCGATTTTTGTAAAATAATTTATAGATTATCGATATTGGATTTATGTAATGAAAAACCTGTGTATTATAGAAATTTATTATTTTTAAAGTAAATGTTTATTTCTAAGAGGGTATTTCAATTTTATGCATGAGGAGAATAAAATTTTTATGAAATGAGTTTTTAATAAAATTATTTTTATATGGAATGTGGTTTGTTGAGATTTGGAAAATGGTTTGTATGAATTGTAATTTTTTGATGGAAATACATTGGAAATAATTTATGAGCATGATAAAGTATATTAATTTGTGGTATTTGAAAATGATTTTTGACTTGGAGGTTAGTGATCATTTGATAAGTTCTATGAATTTTAAAATTGGAAGTGGATTTATAATGTCAAAAAACTGGGTTGATTGTTTTTTTTTGGAGTGTAGAAATTTTTTTTTGACGATTGTAATTTATGTGGGTTCTCACATGCTTAAATATGTGAGGGAAAGTGGTTGTATGATGATGTGCGTGGATGAGTACCTGGATTGGAACTACTTGATTAGTTTCCTAGGTGGCCTAATAATGTGCATGTGTGAGGATACATGGAATACCATTGGTGAGTGTACAATCCACCACGTTTTATTTCTTTTTGAAATCACTTTGAGAGGAAAATCATGGAGTTTTGAAATCGATGTTTTGTGGTGATTTTTTGCATGATTTGAAAGTTTTTTATGTTGTGTTTTATGATTTAGGTCTTGTTAGAAATTTATTTTTCATGTGGTTCTTATCAAATTTTTATAATATATTTTTATAATATTTTCTGTCGTTTTATCTTTAGAGATGGTGGTTCCCGAGAGTTTTGGTTAATGAACTACTTTTGGTTGATCTATTGGTTTCTTGTTGGATAGTTTTTTCCCCCACAATGATTTGATGGTTTTTTGTGGTACAAATTTGGGTGATTCCTTATTAACATAATTTTAAGTTGATCACCAAGCATGTTTTGTAGACGATTCATTAAAGGATTGATATTTTAAGTATGGGATTTTTCCTAATCTGTTGTTGATAATTCCAATGATCAATTTAATATCCATGGTAAACGTGGTAAGGCAAGTTCATGTTTAAGCTACATTATCTGGATTTCTTTAGGTGTATATCCTCCCTCTAATATCTGTAAATGGTGAAGGGAATTGTAGTGAGGAAATAGGGAATCGGTTTGAAGTTTCTAGAGCTTTTCATGGAATTATAAGGCCTCTAAGTCTTTTGTAAACTCCTTCAAAGTGTAAGATCATGGTATGTTATTATAGTGGAAAGAAAGATAATAATATTTTATTGTATCTAAGTGCTCTAAATACCTTACTTTCTTATGTATTCCCAAATCACTTTGAATTGTTATATGGAGGTGTTTCAAGTAATAATTATGGAACCAGATCTACCCCTTTGAAAAACACCCCATCCCATTTGCAGGAGTGATGTGTTGTCTCGGGTTTAGTTTGAGGGCCCCTACTATGTGGGTGTTCCTTCCATTATAATGGTACTTCCCAATGGTGTCTCATAGTGTTTAATTTTATTTAAATTTTAAAATTGGTTGTTGTTTATCCCCTAAAAAATTATATTTAAAGCATGTGTTTTGGTCTTTTGTGAGTTGTGAATTTTTTTGTCTTAAGTGGAGGTGTTTTCTATGTGTGCCTTGTTTGAATAAATAAAGTTTCATATTGTGTTGTGATATTATGATTATTTCTAGGGATCCATGTGGATACTTATGAAACCCAAGGAGGTAAATCTGATTAGGGTTTATTAGCTCCCTACTATAAGAAAATAGATTCTTTAAGACATCAGATCTCTATCCATAGGTCTCAGAGTGATGCCTTTTAGACAGTCAGGAATCATCAAGGGTGTTGGGATCTTTGGGATGTTATTTTCTCCACTATTTGGGAGGGGATTTCTAAATACTCTTGTTGTAATTTTCTTCTTTATCTCAAGCCTCTCCTTACTACAAGGAGCCTAGTGGTATTATCCTCATAAAAATCTAGTGGTTGTGTGATTTTGGATGCGGGTTTCAATTTGGTTTCCATTGATTGGATATCCCCTGTGAGTTAGTTCTAGTTTTGGTTTTGATCTTTTGAATAATTTTTCCTATTGTAGAGATGATAAATTGTGGTTTGGATTCAGATTGGGTTTCTTTTCTTTCATTTCCACCCTCATGATGGGGGTTTTAGGTTGGTGTGGGTGTTTTTTAGTTTGTCTAAGCTAGTTGGCTATTAATGTTGGGGATACTCACCATCGGTCTCACTAAGATTTCATTTATATTGAATTAGTGCATGTTTTTTTCTAATAGTGGGGATCCCATTCTGACCACCCTTGTTCATAATCTGGTTTAATGTATTGGAGTTATCCAGGTAGTGGGATTTTTTGTTTGGAGTTATCTAATCTCATGTTCCTCACCATTTGGGTGAGCGTTAAGATTTTAGAGTTAACCAAATGGGTTTTTTATGTGGCTATGTTGTGTGTGTTGTGGTTTATGTTTAATTTTATTTATTTTAATTGGTTGTATTCATTGGTGTGTTTTGGTTATGAGGTTAAACCTTTTTTCATGGATTGAGAGGTTGGATTATATGGATATGGAAATCCTTGTTTTGATAAGTCAACTAGAAACTTTTGTGGGTTTCAAGGGAAGAAATCATAATGCTGGTGATAATTTTCACACATAGATTTTTATTTTGGACCTATTTTCTAGTTTATCTTTTGGAAATAGGTTTCTCCCTTAGGTATCAGGTGTTCCAAGTTTAAATTTTGAGGTTTTCTTTTGTGAATTTTTGTTCCCATGTTCATTATTTTTTCTCCCCATGAATTTTTAGTAAAAAATGAATGTTTTTTTCTTGAAAATAGGTGGATTAAAGTTGAAACATGGTTAGAGGAAACTGTGATACATGATCCTAGAAATCGTTTGATCCTTGGGATGCATCTGGATAGGGGTGTATAACCCACACATTATTTGGTATACCATGAGGAAGGAATTCATGTAGTTCTGCAATTTTGGAACAAACCATGTTACATGGTTAGTTCGTGGATTACAAAACCATATGGCCGAACAATGTGAGTTCTCTCTGTGTCCACTAAGGTGTGCATAGTTAACGCACAATTTGATAAATTGTATGTCTAAACAATGAATAGTTCCCAGTACATTAAAAATGTTCAATAACCTTTATACCATCTCGGGATTCTCTCCTAAATCCACCCATTTCTTCCACCTACTAGATTTTACAGTCCTAGGGGATCTCCTCCCTTGTTCTTCAAGCCCCCTCCTTCAATCCAAGTGTGGATTTAGGAGATTTATTGATGTTTTGGGGTAATTTCTTGAGGTAATATTCTCTTATCTTCTTAATCATCCTTCTCATTCCCTTTTCTATAGAGTCCCTTAACTCCCTTGGCCTTGTGGATATGGGGTTTATGTTTTCATTTGTTTATGTTTAGGGGTTTTATTTATTATGGTTCCTCTTGGTTGTTCTCAACTCTTGTAACTTTGTTGAGTTTTCTTTAGGTGTGCATTTTCAAATCACCATTTGATTAAGGTAGATTTCCCTTTGTACTTTCCCAATAAATTTAAAATTATTTGGTTTCTTAGTTTTCAAAACGTTGTTATATGTGAAAATGTGATTTGTGATTATTAAAAGAAATGATTTATGTTAAATTAAGTGGTTTTCATAATTATTTTAGGTACATGGAATTGTTTTGTTTTGTGATGCACTCCAAGTGTTTGATAAAATTCCTCATTGGACTTTGTAAGTAATTTGTGGATTTTAAATCATATTTTGACTTAAGAAATGTATTGTGACACCCTAAATAGAGGTTTAGATTTACATAATGGATTTTGGATTTTCTTTGGGTTTTATAGTTGTGTGATTTTTGTTCATTAAAATGGCATCGCATGTAATGATGATGTGTTTCCCATTTGAAATTTTAATGAAAGTGGTTTTGGTATTGAACATGTGGGGTGAGTAATTAAATTTAATTTTAAAAATTATTTTGAAATAGAAAATTGTATTTTTTCACATTTTGAAATGGTGGTATTGGTTCTTTGAAAAAAGGGTGCTTAAGGCCCATTTTTAACTTTTGTATAATTCGAAAAAAAAATTATCCTGAAAATACTCCTTGGATAATATTTTAACTTGTTTCTATTGAATAGATGTGATTTTATAACTATGTAATACATTTGATCTATTTATGTTAAATGGGTGGTAGGTCCTTGTTGTGGCATCCTTGTTACCCATTTACTTTGTACGAAATGGTATATCCTAGAGGTGGACTTATTTGAGATCTATGAGTTGTAAGGAAAGATACTGGCCCATGGGGTGACTCGAGGTGATGCATATTATGCGAATTATTTATAAATTATATATGTTCATGTGAATTGATTCTCGGTTTGAATCTTTCAGATCACCCCTTTATAATATTGACATGGTAACATGGAATAACAGGAAATCATTTTTGAGAATAATTGTAGTAATAGTTAAGATTAGACTCTGGATAGTGGTCCATAGTAGGGGATATAATTTGTTTTTGTATTTTTATGGGAAGGTGGTCCTTGATATGTTCTAGGCAGGTTGTGGTCGAGCATGTGGTAGAAATATGTTGTCACTAAGTGTAGCATTTGATCTGTGATGATTCAAGATGCATAGTATGCTCTGGATTATTTCATGTGCTTTTAGGTTCTCCCATTTCTATTAGTGCTTATTTTTCTATAATGGATGATTGAGATTCATTATTGTTTTGATAAATTTGTCATCTTACTTCCATTTCCCTTGTTATGTGATCATTGTTAGTTCTATCGTGTGTAGTGTATTCATTTAGAAAGTAATGATTGGGTTTTTCAAATACTTATAAAAATGGTTTTCAAAAATGTTTTACACTCTTTATCAGTTTTATAAATTTAATTTCATCATTATATTTAAGGTGAATTTGTCTCTTTTTGATAATATATTCTAGTTTAAATTTCTTAAAATGGAAATGGACCATGTTTTTATATAAAGGAAAAATGTGTGGGAATGCATAATTTATATATTGTACTTCAAACATGAATTTTATGTTTCATTTATTTAAAGTATGTTTATTAAGAATATATTTGTTCAAGCACCCATGATATGTTTTAATAATCATGCATAGATATATTTCTTGTTTTTAGATTTTGATATTGGTATCAGCTTGGTTTTGATCATTGTGGGTGATGGTTGGTTTTGAATTTAAAAAGTGACCCTCTGGGTTACGTGGAGATATTGTGGTCATCAGGTTCAATTTTATTTTGTTTTAGTTTTCATCTCTGGTGTAAAGGATGTTCATTTTTAAAATTATTTATATTTTATTAGTTTTTTGCATTTATTTCCACTGGTTTGTTTATTATTATTGGAAAAAATCATTCCATTGGTTTCTCTATTGAAGTATGTCACTAGTTTCATACCCATGGGGGTTGGTATCTCCCTTTGGGCCTTGATTCAGATCAGTATGGATTTCTGTTTTAGGGTCAACTCAAGTTGTTTCTTGATAATATAAGAGAAATATATGAGTTTAAATGTTTTGTAAGGGTATTTACTCAACTCCATAAACTATATAAAGTTAGTTTATTACCTATTTAGGGTAAGTGCCTCTTTCATTCTTTGTATAAAGTTAATTTTAATTTCATAAGGGTAATTCCAGATTGTGTAAGGTTACTCCACTCAATATAATATCTATATAAGGGTAAATAGAACTTAAATAATAGTGTAAAAACACTTATATAAGGGTATAATTGATCTACAAAAAATTCAAGGGACCTAATTTAATGATAATTTTTAAAACAATTATTTATTCTAGGGCCATGTATTGGAGTTTTAATACCTTCATAAAGGTAATTTTAAAGATACTTAAAGGTAATTGAACACATATATTTTATTCTTCCATCTGGTTTTATTATTCCTCATCTGAAACTTTCAAATATATCAATGAATATGTATATATTTAAAATATAATTATTCAATTGATATATAGGCTATTTGAATAAAAAATTAGATATTGGTTAGTAAAACATGACACAAATATGAAGATAAAAATTTATAAAACCTTTAATATTATATAATTTTTTCTTAATCTATCAAGAGCTCAAAGAAAAAAATTTAGAGGCTTATGGATTATAAAGTGGTCATTGTTAAGTATTAATGATATCATGAGGATCTAGAATTTCAATTTATGAACATGAATTATTATCGATGTTAATTGAATATAGGGTTTGGTAAAGTAGGAGACTAAAAAACTTATATTTTATATGAATATAATTATAAAATAATCTCAAGAATACTATGGTTTAGGATTTAGTATTCAATAAATATATTATCTAAATATGAATATATAATAAAGGTTGTCTATTTATATAAAACCTTTCCTTTTAGTTACATACAATCTATGTTCTTATTAGAACCTGAGATACATTCATATAGTTTTAAGTGAAAGAGTTAATATAAGAAAGAAAAAGAGTTTGTTCATAGGAAGCATATCTATTTTGAAGGAATGATTCTGAGGAGTAGTCCTTGGGGTCCACTGAAGTGATCCATGTAAAGGAAATCAATTTCCACGTAAAACAAAAGGGAAGGTAAAATTACTTAATTAAATTTATATATTTAAAAGTCATTTCTTGTAATGTATATTATTTTAAAATTATATTTTATGATTTCAAGATAAAAAATGTATTTCTTATAAGGGAATAAAAATTATTTTATTTTATTTTGTTATAAAACCATTTTTAAGGGAAAATAATTTTTTTAACTTATATTTTATTGGTTGAAAAATCTTTTCTTCAGAGAAATATATTTTATATAAAATTCTATTTTAATGTTTTATAAACCACTTATTTAAAAGGTAAAATAACTTTAAAATTGATTTTCTAATGTTTTAAATGTAGAATATTAATTCTCATAAGAATAATCCATTTTGAAAAACACTTTTTCAATAAGGTAATTTTCTTTTTAGAGTTATCTAATTTAAATTATGGTTTTAATAATTTTAAGGGATGTGATTTTATGTGAAAAATTATCTTTTATGTCACATAGATATCAATAATTATTGTATATATTGTATGACCATACTATATATTTCTCATCGGCATTTCATATATAGTAATAAAACTATTTTATTTTGTTCAATTTTCAATAATAATTTATAATTGTTTTCTATGAATTTTGGAATTAAATATAATATTTAGGAAATTAAATATTATATATTAACTGAACTATTAAATTTTTTTATTAAAAAGGTAATTATTTTACCCTTTAAAAAAATTCAAATTTGTGAGGTTTTAGGAAATTTATTTTAATGAATTTATTATGAAAAAGGAAATATTTATAAAAAATTATTTATTTAAATTTTGGTACTTGTGTATTGGTTAAGATGATTATGAATGGGAGGTAAACCCATAATATAAAAGGAAGATGTACTAACAATTATGTTTAAACCTCAATCATTCCTTTTTCCATATGGTTTTGGTAATGTTTTCTATATACCATTAAATTCCATAATGATATATTTTTTTTAAAAAATAATTGTTTTTAAGAATAAAATTACAAATATAGAATTATTTAAAAGCATATTATATTTTTAATATATATGGGTTTTCAAAATAATATGTCTTTTAATGTTTTGAGAATAAAATCTTATTATAGTTTTTGGAAAATATAAATTGTTTTTAGGGAAAAATATATGTTTTATAAAATGTTTATTTTCATAAAAATATTTAATATAAATGGAATTGTTTTTAAAATATTTTTTATCAAATTTTAAAAGATAATGTATTTAACCTCATGTTTTAAAACCCCATAAAAATAAATTTTGTTCACCGCCATGTTTAAAAAATATTTTCATAGGTATAGTGATCAATAGAAGATCAATAGTGAATGGTCTTGATTATGATCTCGTCTTAAGTGAAGCTAGATAAGAGTTCATTGAATTTTGTATAAACTCTAATATGTATTGTGGTTTCCTAATCCCCAAAAAATTTAAACCTAAATAATCCATGTATATATTAGTGATCCTATATTTTAGTTTTTTGTTATCTGTTTTAAAGCATTACAATTGTCCCACATTTATTAGTATTAAATAAAAATAAATAAATTTAATGTTTTTATCAATTATTATAGGGGTTAGGGTCTTATATTGTTATAGTTTTTATATTCAGTGTAAAATGAAGATAAATCTAGGTCCATTGATAAAAATAATGATATATGTGGATTTCATAATAATGACATAGAAAGAAAAGCGAATACCAATATTGTATTTTTGAACCAGATTAGAAAGAAGAAAACATACTATCCATTTGGATGATGATCCTATATGGAAGGAGCTTATGATGGGAACTAGATTGATGAGACCATCAATTCATAATAGTAAAGTAAAAATATGACTTCATGGAATGATCACATGAGAACTTATTTCCATGTGGTGAAATAATAAATGTAAAGAGAGAGAAAGAATGAATTCCATAAATTAATGAGAGTTGGAGATAAAAATTATTATGGGGTTTTAAGTTCCAAGATTTATCTACATATTTTAATAATTATATTTTCCCTTTTTATTTATGTAATTTAATTATTCCTCTATAATCTTCTCAAATACTTTATAGAGTGTGAACCATCTATCAGGAATATCTAGTAGAAATAACCTATTTCAATGTTTTAATTTATGATTTATTATATCCATGTAATACTTAAATACATCCTGTAATGTTAATGGATAATGTTATCAGTGACATACTAGTGACAATTACACTTTTTATATATTTCAACTTATTTTTCTTCTCTTTTTATTAATATTAAATTTCTTCCCTCTCAAAATTATCTAACTTAAAATGAATTTCATTGGGTAAATAGGAAATTTTGTTTGATAGAGTCCATATTTATTGGGTAATAGATTCATAATCAACAAAATTATGTGTTTTACACATGATTGTGGTGGTTTTATGAGGCTTGGAATGAGGACGTAATTGAGGCATCCACATGATCAAAGAGTGATTTGTATCATTTTTTCAATAAAGGAAACATGATCAATTTAAATGTATTCTTACTGTTTCTTACAAAATAGAAAATATAAGGAATTTGGAATAATTATACTAAAAACACTCAATGTGGGAGAATGAGATTAATGCAACCATTTGGAATAATTAAAGAGTAAATTAAGGAACACAATTTGAGGAAAACCCAAAGATCATATAAATTTAACTCAATTATCCTTTATTATTTTTTACATTTTATACTATTTCATTTCATATAATAAAATCCCATGATTTTATTGCATGTTTTCATTTAAAAACTATAAAAATAAAAAAGGCAATAAAAGGTATAGTGACTGATATTCGGGGCCTCAAAAAGAGAGTACATATGGTTAGCAGACTTGGATATATATATTTGGAACAAAAATTACACTTTGATGTTTCAAAATATTCATAATGTCCATATAATAAATAAATATCAATAAAAATTTAATTAGTAACATTGTGAAATTTGAAAACTCTTTGCCATACAATGAATAGTGTCCTTAGTAAAAAATTTCTCTCAAATAGGAAAGAGGTGAGATAATTTTTTTGAGGCATTTTACCACTAACTAAGTACCCACATGATTTAAATGTGACCTAGAAATACCCCTAAAAATTCAGTTGAATATTATTTTACATCAAATTAAATATAAATAAGGGTTGAAACAACCCATACATAATTTGATCTTTCACCTTCTACTATTAGAAAAAGAAGCAAAAAATATATATTTAAAGATATTTTTCACATTCTTGACCAAAAAACCATATTCTTAAAACTTGTATTTATTTAATTTTATGATATAATGAATACATTTAAGAATTAATACTTGAAAACATTATATTCTTTAACGGTATAATAGAAACAATTTTCTATTTTCAGTATAGTTTTAAATAAATCTCCAACTGCCACCCATTAGTTGTTAACCTACTATAAAAGGTGTCTCACATCCTTTTAAACAATAGGTTATTTAACTATAAGATGAAAACATCCTCTAATAATAAATATTCCACATTTTTACATGAATAAACTTCACCAATATCTATTTTATTTATATCTAGGTAAAAAACCAACATACACATTAGATTTCCCTACTTTATAGCTTTCTTAATTGATTAATATATGTATTCATCCTCAGTCATTGACTACAAAATTATATTTTCAAGGTGTACATGAACATTCAATATCAAAGGCTTTATTATATTCAACAATCCAGTAGTCTCAAATTGAGCTCATGTTGTGAGATAGTATACATCCAACTCCACAGATTGTTGTATCACTTTAACATTTTACAAAAGAGAAAATGTCTCCATATTAGAAAATCATGAGAATATGAAACAAATTATAAATCATGCATAAAATCATTTATTTCATCTAGTTTAAGCTATCTTAAAATATATTCTTAGAAACAAATTTCTTTTATAATGACACACCCTTTAAATAAACATAAATAATCACAATATACCTCACAACCAACACCATACTTCGGTAGGATAATAAATAATGTAGATGCAATTATTTTATTTGATTTTTAATACTCTCTATCAAATCTCATTACATTTAGAGATAATTTATTTTATATTTAAGTCCATAAATTTTTAATCCAATATTAGGAACTCTTTTATCATCCTTTGATAATATACATACATTCTAAGGAATCTAAATATCTTAATGAAATTTTTTTCCTTCTCAAAGCCATTAAAATCTATTTTTATAGTATTGGTCAAGAATAATTTTATTGAGAAACAAATTAATTAAAATTTACCTCATTAATCCATATATTCTTTTTATATTGTTATTCTTTTTCATGAAAACCACTTTTAAGAGTTGAATGGGAACCGAACATGAATAAAATTAAGCTAAAATTAGAACATCTGAACCAATTGAAGACAACCTTAAAATATTATAATGATTTATAGTGTCATAAATATAATTAGAATGAAATTTTATACCGACTCACACTTCATGAATGTAATCATAAAAATTCAAATTTTACCAGTTATTAATGTACTCCTCTATATAGATATTTCCTTCATTAAAACAAAAAATAAAAATACAATCTTAAGTATTTATCCAAGATGTTTTCTATTTATTCATGTTTTCATGGATATTTATATAATAAATCATGTTAATGACATAATTTTAGGCATTCATGGAAAATTACTTCCATTATATATTCTTTATAGTATATATAGAGTTCTATAGTAGGTTATAGGCCATATTTTTCTTCCATCAACCTTCTTACACCCCATACACTTTTAATATGCATTTCATCAACTATAATATTAAATATAACAAAAGAAACCTGGTTATCTTCAATCTCAAGAAAAAATATTTTCAAGAAAATATATATTATTTATTTATTTCTAATTTCATTTAATAAAAAACTCTATTATATATATAAAATTGATCCTTATAATCCATAATAGGACAATAACCCCTGGTGAATACACCAGAACATACTGATCATGTAAAATTCTATTAAGGAATATTAGAATAATACTTATGTTGTACTAATTTATTCATTCTATTATAGAGTATTCCATAACACTAAATCCAAATTTCTTTTTATTTTTAGTGATTTGAGGATAAAAACACCAGCCTATCCATTCTCCTTGATGTTATAATAAGACTTTATAGGCATACTAGTTTCTTGATATCAATAAAAATGTTCATTAGGTACCATTATAATGTTTTTGGCCTTAGTCGTGTATTTTAAATTGATGGAATTGACCTAATTATTCTTCTTCCTTATCACCAAAACATTGTATCAATTAGAATAATTGTTTTCAATATCTAATTCATGATCTTACAGTAACCATAAATAATAAAATATGACATAAAAATCACTAGAATAATGTCATACAATTATTTTTGGATGTTTTGATACCTAAAATAAAACATAACTATAATTTCATTGGTCACACAAAAATTCATGATTAGGAACCCATAATTACTATAATAACATTGAAAATATTTCCTTGGTATTTATTCTTATTAGATCATAAATTTATGCAATCCAAAATAAAAAATCTACCTTTGAAATCTATCTAGTTCCTTTTAGTTGAAATAAATCATCAATATTGGATAAATAATAATTGATCATTATAGCAACACAATTCAATTTCAAGTATTTAATACACAATTATAACTACCAAAAACCATGTTGAAAAAATATTTTTACCACTTGAGGTAATACAATAATCCAAAAAAATCTCTTATACTCAAATTCCATTAATAGTGTATTTAACTCTAATGATTATGTTGTATAATGGAAGGAAAATTAAATTTTTTTGAAAAATATTAATAGAAATAACCACCCCTATTTTTTATGTAATCTTACAAAATTATTGTAAAAATAGGATACCTATCAACAATAACTACTATTATTGTGTGGAAACATTCATTCTAGGTTTTTAGAACTAATAATATTAACTAAAAAGTTACAATCCAAAGTCTCAAAAATTTGGACTACTCATGTAGTTTTTATAGCCTGAAAACACAAATGACCACTATCATATGTTATTAAAACACACATGCATTCCACTTAATCACTAGATGTTGGAGTACTATTCATTAGTACAACATTACATGGGTGGGAGGTTTGTTTTTCCCCTTTAAATAATGTAATTACCTATCAAGGCATGTACCTATGTGTGGAAAACCATATATCTAACTTAGTTAACCCATACATACAATAAATCATCATCAAAATAGAGAATGAATATATAAAAAATAATTTATAGACAATAAAATATACATACACACACATAATATATCACAAAGGTATCAAAAAGTAACCAAATAAGTATAAAGTATGTGATCCTAATTCAAAATCCCATATATACATAAGTTTACAATACAAATGAGTCCTAAAGACCCAAATATGTTCTCCCATGCATGAATCTTGTTAAAAACACATCAAGGATAGCCTATATGGCTAATATATATGAAAAAACCCCTAAAAAATTCACCCATGATTCATGATTCACTAGTGGAACTAGCTCCCTGATTCAGTTTCCTTTCCATTAAAAGGATAATAAATAAAGTAGTCTATAAGAGTTTTGGGAGTTGACTATGTAGGATTTGAGTAAAATAATTCATTAATTTTTTTTTGATCCAACTCTATAAGCCTATAATAAGGTATAGTGTATGATATAATGATGAAAATATAGAGTAATTGTAGAGAAAACCACCTAAAGTAAAACAAGGGTTTTATGAATATTCATTTAAATTGGAAAGTGACTTCTTAAATAGATAGTGTCCTTATTTTAATACATACATTGAGACTTGATTGAAGATTTTAAATAATATTCTATGGATATACCCTATGGGAGGAAATTAATTTACCAATAATTGGATCACACATGTTCAAATATTCAACCAGACATTTGAGTATATGTGTTTATCAGAATTCATTATTCCAGAAAACTACCATGTATAAAATAGAATTATGTTTAGATACTCAAAAAATCTTATATTCCATCCCATATAATATGTCAAAACTTATTAAAAGTAAATATATTATGAGAACATCCCAAATATTTCGTTAGTATAACAAGTCATGGAATATCTTTCTTTATATCAATAAAACAAGTATTCTTTCAAAATGGTACCTATATAAGATCATATATAACAACACATACATATTATATAAGTAAACCAGGAATGAAAATATTAATGAAATGTCAGAAAGAGATGCTTAGAATACATATAAATGTAAGCATCTATGATTGTACCGTAAACATTATAAAGAAGATTCTAATAGAAGGGAAAGATCTCTATCATGATTTTTTAAATTTTACTAGAAATTATAGACATTCTAAGATTGAATAATCTAGAGAAAATTACATAAGGTAAAATAGGGTATATAAATTCACTGACTGCAACCAACAGTGGTGTGAGGGCTCACATTTTTTTCAGGACCTTCTCCCAATGAGAACCTGTAACGCCCCGACCCCAATTACCTAGAGTCGGTGTATTATTACATAACATTGGAATTATCACAAGAAAGATAAAATCTCGAAATACCGATTGGTTTAGTAGCCTTGGAAGCACTAGATATATTCATAAGTTTTACATTACATCATAAAGTGAAAAACTACTACAACAACATAATGTCTCCATAGTCCACACTATTATCCCCTCATAATATCCCTGCAGGTCATTCATAACTTACTTCGACACATCCTGGGAAAAATAAAACATAGAAAAGGGGTGAGCTCAAATGCCCAGAAAGGATAAAAATATAGCAGAAACTTTCCAAAATAAGCATAAACATTAAAGGCAATGTATAACTAAAACAAAAGCCTTTTAAACTTGAACTTCAATATAGTATGGAAAAATTAAAATGAAATAATGCCATTTACTTATTCACATGGATATTCTACTAATCGAATAATCACATGCAATATCAATAACCACTTTCATAATGATGGAATGCATAATGCCAGACTATCATAACCACATATCCAAGGCCTCGTGCCAAGACTACAAATAAGATTTTGCCAAGGCCTTGTGCCGAGACACTAGTTTGTATCATGAGACCTACCAATGCATCTAGGAGCTATAGTGGGCTCCACCCGTCACTTACTAAGTCCAATTCCTTCCCATATGAAAAGGTTTAAACATAACATAAACATTCGTATTAAAACTAGCATATGAAATGTCAATACTTTCTCCATAAACCATGAATGGTATAAAAATAACACATCCACAGTCAAACATATCACAAAACCTTCAATACATTATGGAAGTTTTGTATCATAATAAATGAACTTCATATAATCATAAAATCCATCAAAAGATGTTGACATAGATGAAATCAAAACTTTTTGAGAGAAATATCTCCTTTTTTTTAAATCATTTAAAATTCAAACATTTATAAAGGAAGTAATTAAAAAGAGATTTTTGAATCAAAGTGTCCCATACCACTTTGAAACTTTTGAAAGGAATTAACATTTTAAAAACATTCTTGTCCATATAAATAAATCCTAAAAAACCATTTTGAAGACATGGACATTAATTAAAAAGATTTATAAAGATAAATCTTTAAAACATTTAAAATTCTGATTTTGATAAAGAGTACCTTTCCGAAATTCTTAAAATATTCATTTTGAAATCATTTAAAAGTCACATAATTATAAAATAAAACATTTACTTTGAAAATATACTTGTAATCTTGTAAGGGAAGCTTTGAAAATTTTATAACGGTGGTAAATATCCGCACCCGCCGTATAAGTTAAAAAAAACATTCTTACCTTAATTTTGCCAAAAAGGTTAAAAAACACCTTGTTTGGAAAATGACGGAAAGATTTCTTCATAAACCTCTTATAAAAAGTCAAACAAGGGTATAAATGACTTTAACCCATATCTTAGTAAATAGTAAAAATGTTTTGAAATTAATTTTTAAGAAACATGGATGTGGATGATAAAGAGAATCCGGTAGATTATTACGTGTAAACAACCTCGGATAATGAAGAGATTGAGAAATAAACCCTTACCTTGCACTTTTCCTTGGTTGGGGTAGGTTAACCTCCTGTATAATGGTGAAATAATTGTTATTAAATTATTCAATAATAATATACATCAATATGATATCATATATGATCTTTTAACATTGCTTTGTTAATAATATCTTAGAATTATCGTCGTTTCAGGTGTTTACTTACTCGTTTTCTTTTATATGTTTTGTTATGTAAGAAATGTTTGTAATGGATAGGTTGTATATTATTCATATCCATAATTATATCAAGTCCTTAAACATCATTTTTGAATCATCAAATGATAATTATACTTGAATGGATACGATGGAGAATGAATCTCATCGCGTTCGTGGAGACGGTAGTCCGTACGTACGCACGAGCGACAATATCATTCTTTTGATATTAAAATAATGTATAATTGGATGGTAAATCATATATACAGAATCCTTATCATGTTATATTTATTATTTACATGAGTTACACATCATTATTATACCCATCCAAATAATAATTTATTGAATAACAATTACACCACGACGTGGAGACGGTAAGCCATACGTACGCACATTTAATTATTTTGATTAAAAAAGTTTTTTTAATTAAAATTTAGTAATTTTCACTATTCATCAAAATATTAAAGTTATCCAAAAAGTACCAAAATTTCACCTTAGGCTAAATTCGATAGTCTGAATCGAAAAATGAAGTCCATTTTGAGAGATAAAATTTCAAAAAGTTGGTATTACTATTCATAACGGCTAGTTTGATCGGTTGTGGTGTGTGTTAAAACTCGAAGTTGCGTACAACACATGATACTGTATTATTCAAAGGAAAGCGTACCGTGGAAGCTTGAGATGTTTCATTTTAAATTTTTGATGTCCCAATTTAGTCAAAAAGTTTAAAATATTGTATTTAAAAAGGGTTCACTATTAAAAGTTGATAAAAGTGCAATACTGAATATGAATTTGTTCTTGCATTATTTCTAAGAAAATCATAATATGAATTCTAAAATTATAAGGATATATTAGTTTATAATTTAGTTAATACTATTCATAACCTCTTTTGAATGTCTTGTTTGGTAAGTCATAGTGCGATTGAACTCGGTGTTGCATGTAGTGAAAGTTATTAAATTATTTTGAAGAAATAACACACTATGAAATCTTGGGGCGTTACATTCTCCCCTCTTTCAATAAATTGCGTCCTTGCAATTTGAAATTGTTCTTCGAAAATAAAAGGTTGAAAATAGAAAATATCTTTGTGGGAAAACCCACATCGGAAATTGGGTTACTAAAATTTAGTCTTAATATGAGGAAAAGAGAAATGAAAGGGTCACCACCAAATTATGATCTCTATTAGGAGAACATTGGTTGAAATTAGAGACATATAATTGGAGGAAAAATGTAAATATTTATAGGTAGTGATTGAGGTCATCAATAAAAAACAAGTGTAAAATTGAGGTCCTTAAATTCATCAATCTATGATGATTTGAAATACCATTGGTTTAACAAAACATAGGGTATTAGGATAACACATTTCTGGTTTTAGGATTCCTTAAATAAAGTATAATAATTAATTTCTTCATAGAATAAGAGAAGAAGAAAAATATATATTCTTGACATGTAGAGTTCCATCCTTTAACTAATTTCTACCAGAAACTCATCTTTCACTCTAACAGATAATAGAACGTAAAAAAATATTCTATTTATCCTATTTATATAGGGTTCCAAAAAAACGAATTTATAATTCATCTACTAGATCTTTAAAAAAACTACATCATTTAATCCCGGACATCACGTGGGTCAGTGGTAGGTGATACAACCTTGTCACCCTTCGGTTGTGGGTTCAAGTCTCACGGCCTTGCCGGACGCGACGGGTTGCCGCCCGACCTCCGGGTTATCCTTTTATGGCAATCCAAAATAATCCAAACTAGAACTATCCAAAATACTTCAGTCCAAAATTTATAAGGAAGGTAAACACAAGGAAGATCCTTTTTTTCGCATAATAACATGTGATCACCTTCATCATGTATTCTTTTAAAACACGGCAACATCCTGAATTATCATAAAACCTTATTAATTACATTCATGATCCCTTATTCCTCATAGAATAATAGATATACTCCTTCAATCCAAAAATGTTGTAAACCGCAAAAATGATGGAATATACAAATCATTAATCAGTTTCAAGGTAGTCAATAATATCCAATATAATTTAACCAAAACAATCATGTGTTATTCTAAAATCACTACCTTGGTATCAGAACCATATTATGGTTTACCTTTCTCTCAACCATATATTTTCCAAAAATTTAACCTATTATTGAGTCACTTTTCTTTGTTCCAAACAATCTCAAGTCCATAATGAAATAGTACTACATTACAATCCTTATATACTCCATAATTATTATAACAAGTACATTGTTGATACAACACTCAAATGACATAATCAACATAAGAACTCTAATCATTCCTCTTCATCTGTGGTAGTATCATAACTTGATTATTATCCAATAGCATCATTTGTGGCATAGTCTGATGACTGAGACATAGGTTCTCATAGTGTCCAAACTCCTTGCAAATGAAGCATTGTACATTTGAAACCATTTTCTTACCCTTGCAGTCATGTACTTTGTACCCTTTTCCTCCCCACTTATAACAAACTCCAATTCCTTTCAAAAAAGTTGCAGGGTGTTTCTTTCCACAGTTATCACATATGGGAAAATTCTTCTTTTCCCTCCTCCCTTTATCCATCTTTCCCTCTTCCATCCTTTTCTTCTCTTGCTTCCCTTCAAAGCCATAGGACTCAGTAAACTCTTTACTTATCTTATCAACACATGATATTATTTCTTCATATGATGATAATACATGGGAGACTATTTCTCTTATAAATTCTAGCTTAGGACCATGAAAAATATGATCCTTCTTTCTCTTTGGATCATGTGCATTTCTGGAGTTCTGATTACATCTACTCGGCGCCATTTCTAAACAATGTCATACACTAGATTAGTTTATGAATAACAATAAATAATCACAAACTTGTAAAACACATAACATAAATTAAATAGTTTATGGATATAATCCATAATCATAAAAATGTCTCCTTTGAGGAAGTATATACTCATAAGCCCTTCATAATGGTTTCTAAAGAAAATGAGAATTATCCTAAGAATATCCCCCGGGAGTGTTGTAACCAAGAGTGCAGCAAGGCCCGTTGTCGTGCACCAGTTCTCGTTCGAGTCTATCTCAAAGAGGTGTTTTTGGGTTTTACCCCTAGGTACATCTGTGGCAGAGCCACCTCTACCTGCTCGTATCTAGACAAGGATGTATTGCTCGGAAAACTCACAAAATCTCTACAATACGAAAATTCTAGGAAGTTCTTCTATACTAATCCTCAAAGTCCATCTTAGGTCTATGTGATCTAATCATAGTTTATCTAAATCTGGCATCCAAGGGTTGTACTAAACTTCCTCTGATACCAACTGTAACGCCCCGACCCAAGTTACATAGAGTCGATGCATTATTACAAAACATTGGCATGATCACAAGAAAGAGAAAATCTTGAAAGACCGATTGGTTTAGTAGCCTTGGAAGCACTAGATATATTCATAAGTTTTACATTACATCATAAAGTGAAAAACTACTACAACGACATAATGTCTCCATATTCCACACTATTATCCCCTCAAAATATCCACGCAAGTCATTCATAACTTACCTCTTCACATCCTAGGAAAAATAAAACATAGAAATGGGGTGAGCTCAAATGCCAAGTAAGGATAAAAATATAGAGGAAACTTTCCAAAATAAGCATAAACATTTAAGGCAATGTATAACTAAAACAAAATCCTTCTAAACTTGAACTTCAACATAGTATGACAAAAGTAAAATGAAATAATGCTATTTACTTATTCACGTGGATATTATACTAATAGAATAATCACATGCAATATCAATAACCACTTTCATAATGATGGAATTCATAATACCAGAATATCATAACCACAAAGCCAAGGCCTCGTGCCAAGACTATAAATAAGATTTTGCCAAGGCCTTGTGCCAAGACACTAGTTTGTCTCATGAGACCTACCGATACATCGAGGAGCTATAGGGGCCTCCACCCGTCACTTACTAAGTCCAATGCATTCCCATATGAAAAGGTTTAAACATAACATAAACATTCGTATTAAAACTATCATATGAAATGTCAATACTTTCTCCATAAACCATGAATGGAATAAAAATAAAACATCCACTGTCAAACATATCACAAAAACATCAATACATTATGTAAGTTTTGTATCATAATAAATCAACTTCATATAATCATAAAATCCATCAAAGGATGTTGACAAAGATGAAATCAAAACTATTTGAGAGAAATATCTCCTTTTTTTAAAATCATTTAAAAGTCACACATTTATAAAGGAAGTAATTAAAAAGGGATTTTTGAATCAAAGTGTCCCATACCACTTTGAAACTTTTGAACGGAATTAACATTTTAAAAACATTCATGTCCATATAAATAAATACTAAAAACCCATTTTGAAGAAATGGACATTAATTAAAAAGATTTAGAAAGATAAATCTTTAAAACATTTAAAATTCTGATTTTGATAAAGAGTACCTTTCCGAAATTCTTAAAATATTCATTTTGAAATCATTTAAAAGTCACATAATTATAAAATAAAACATTTAATTTGAAAATATCCTTATAATATTTTAAGGTATGCTTTGAAAATTTTATAACGGCGGTAAATAGCCGCACCCGCCGTATAAGTTAAAAAAACATTCTTACCTTAATTCTGTCGAAAAGGTTAAAAAGCACCTTGTTTGGAAAATGACGGAAAGATTCCTTTATAAACCTCTTATAAAAAGTCAAACAAGGGTATAAATGACTTTAACCCATATCTTAGTAAATAGTAAAAATGTTTTGAAATTCATTTTTAAGAAACATGGATGTGGATGATAAATAGATCCCAGTAGATTATTACGTATAAACAACCTCGGATAATGAAGAGATTGCGAAATAAACCCTTACCTTGCACTTTTCCTTGGGTGGGGTAGGTTAAACTCTTGTATAATGGTGAAATAATTGTTATTAAATTATTAAATAATCATATACATTAATATGATATCATATATGATCTTTTAATATTGCTTTGTTAATAATATCTTAGAATTATCGTCGTTTTGGGTGTTTACTTACTCGTTTTCTTTTATATGTTTTGTTACGTAAGCCATGTTTGTAATGGATAGCCTGTATATTATTCATATCTAGAATGATATAAAGTCTTTAAACATCATTTTTAAATAATAAAATGATAATTATACCTGAATGGATACGATGGAGAATCAATCTCATCGCGTTCGTGGAGACGGTAGTCCGTACATACGCACGAGCGACAATATCATTCTTTTGATATTAAAATAATATATAATTGGATGGTATATAATATATACAGAATCCTTATCATGTTATATTTATTATTTACATTATTTACACATCATTATTATACCCATCCAAATAATAATTTATTGAATAACAATTACACCACGACGTGGAGACGGTAAGTCATACGTACGCACGTATGGTGACATGTTATTCAAAGGATGGATAGAATAGTGAATATGGTTGTACCATATTTATAATAAAATCACAGTATATATATGATACTGGAGTTATTATTTTAGAATGGTAACAACAAAAGAAGAAGAATTGGAAGAAGAAAGGAACTTGAAAAAGGGTGGTGAAATCATTACCTCTTCTTCGGGTTCTTCCTTTTGATTTGATCAAAAGGGCTCCTTAGGTTGGATTTCTGGTCAAACTAAGGCCTCTAGGTTGAATTGAGGCAAGTTGGGAGAGTATTTGGTCAGAGTTTAGCCGAACCCAAAGGCTTTGAAGGTGTGAAGAAATGAGAAGCAGGAGTGCCCTTTTATAAGAGGGGTGAGGGGCACCTTTGGAAAAGCTAGAAATGTTAATTTATAATAAATTCATATTCAGTTTCTAATGGCTCCAAAGTAGATTATTTAAATTTCAAGGTGGGTATGGGTCTAAAAACACTCAACCAATATAATTTAGACTGGTTTGGGTACTTATATTAACCTTATCATTAAGTATTAACTCTAAGTTAATTAGTTTCACTTTTACAATGTCTCTTTGTATTTTTATATTATATGGTTAATAAACTTACCATATACATCCAAGAGACCCTCAAAGTGGTCCATTAATGATACACCTATCATGATATAAGTCTCTTGGCCGAACCTTAGATTTTTATGAATTTAATATCAATTAATAATATAATATTTGTTTTGAAAACTCTTTTATGTCAATTTTGACACTATTCAATAGTTGATTTTTGTGAAACTCATAACAGAATTATTACTTCGAAAAAAGTCAATTAAATAAATACTAATATGTAATATTATCCTATGAGATTATTGAAAATCATTAAAAGTATCAAATTATATTTATTTGGGTATTTATAATATCAATTATTTTAATTTGTCACTATTATGGTTATTACTGCATCATCATTGTGTCATAAATAAATTAAATTATTTAAAGTCTAAAAATTATAAATAAAATATCATTATGTCGGAAACCTTTTTAGATTTCTAATGAATATTTATAGTTTAAAATCCAACATATATAATCCTATGTAAAAATTGGTTTTCTAAAAGATATATGCTTATGTCATTTTTGTACTTATTTTAACTTAATTAAAATAAAGTGTCCATATCACCTACAAGTGGATCCATGGGGTCCCAAAATCGACCCAAAGATTCCTATGGTCTAAAATGTATCAACCAATAAGGTTAGGACACGTTTTAGGGTAATTTAGTATTATTATGATATTATTTTTTAACCCTTACTTACCGGATTTACCCTTAACCATGGTAAATAAAATATTTACCGAAGTAATTATTCAAAATGTCTAAAAATAAAATTTACCTATTTACACAATTTTAACATCCTGATTACAAATATGGAATCCATTTTTCAAAATTCAAAACATAGAAGTTTCAAAAATTAATTTAAAATTAATTCCCGTTGTTAAAACAAAAAAGCGTGTTTCTAAGAGATAATAACTATCAAAAGATTGACACTTGTTTATGTCCGGTTTAATTGTAAAATTATCTCCAATGACCAAAATTGTATTAAATAGTAAAAATATATTCTAAATATACTTTAAAACCACTCAAATTCATTATTTATCACTTTTAATTATTTTGAGTAAAAAATTTGTTTTTAATTAAAATTTAATAATTTTCACTATTCCTCAAAATATTAAAGTTATCCGAAAAGTACCAAAATTTCACCTTAGGCTAAATTCGGTATTCCAAATCCAAAAATGAAGTCCATTTTGAGAGATAAAATTTCAAAAAGTTGGTATTACTATTCATAACGGCTAGTTTGATCGGTTGTGGTGTATGTTAAAACTCGAAGTTGCGTACAACACACGCTACTGTATTATTCAAAGGAAAGGGTACCGTGGAAGCTTTGGATGTTTCATTTTAAATTTTTGATGTACCCATTTAGTAAAAAAGTTTAAAATATTGTATTTAAAAAGGATTTACTATTAAAAGATGATAAAAGTGCAATACTGAAAATGAATTTGTTCTTGCATTATGTCTAAGAAACTCATAATATGGATTCTAAAATTATAAAGATATATCAGTTTAAAATTTAGTTAATACTATTCATAACCTCTTTTGAATGGCTTGTTTGGTAATTCAAGGTGAGATTGAACTCGGTTTTGCATGTGGTGAAAGTTATTGAATTATTTTGAAGAAATAACACACTATGAAATCTTGGGGTGTTACATTCTCCCCTCCTTCAATAAATTGCGTCCTCGCAATTTGAAATTGTTCTTTGAAAATTAATGGTTGAAAATAGAAAATATCTTTGTGGGAAAACCCACATCAGAAATTGGGTTACTAAAATTTAGACTTAATATGAGGAAAAGAGAAATGAAAGGGTCACCACCAAATTATGATCTCTATTAGGAGAACATTGGTGGAAATTAGAGATATATAATTGGAGGAAAAATGTAAATATTTATAGGTAGTGATTGAGGTCATAAATCAAAAACAAGTGTAAAATTGAGGTCCTTAAATTCATCAATCTATGATGATTTAAAATACCACTGGTTTAATAAAACATAGGGTATTAGGATAACACATTTCTAGTTTTAGGATTCCATAAATAAAGTATAATAATTAATTTCTTCATAGAATAAGAGAAGAAGAAAAATATATATTCTTGACATGTAGAGTTCCATCCTTTAACTAATTTCTACCACAAACTCATCTTTCACTCTAAAAGATAATAGAACGTAAAAAATATATTCTATTTATCCTATTCGTATAGGGTTCCAAAAAAACGAATTTATAATTCATCTACCAGATCTTTTAAAAAAAACTACATTATTTAATCCCGGACATCACGTGGGTCAGTGGTAGGTGATACACCCTTGTCACCCTTCGGTTGTGGTTCAAGTATTGCGGCCTTTCCGGACGCGACGGGTTGTCGCCCGACCTCTGGGTTGTCCTTTTTTGGAAATCCAAAATAATCCAAACTAGAACTATTAAAAATACTTCAGCCCAAAATTTATAAGGAAGGTAAACACAATGAAGATCATTTTTTCGCGTAATAACATGTGATCACCTTCATCATGTATTCTTTTGAAACACTGCAACATCCTGAATTATCATAAAACCTTATTGATTACATTCATGATCCCTTATTCCTTATAGAATAATAGATATACTCCTTCAATCCAAAACTGTTGTAAACCCCAAAAATGATGGAATATAAAAATCATTAATCAGTTTCAAGGTAGTCAAGAATATCCAATATAATTTATCCAAAACAATCATGTATTATTCTAAAAAAACTACCTCTGTATCAGAACCATATTATGGTTTACCTTTCTCTCAACCATATATTTTCCAAAAATTTAACCTATTATTGAGTCACTTTTCTTTGTTCCACACAATCTCAAGTCCATAATGAAATAGTACTGCAGTACAATCCTTATATACTCCATAATTATTATAGCAAGTAAATTTTTGATACAAAACTCAAATGAAATAATCAACATAAGAACTCTAATCATTCCTCTTCATCTGTGGTAGTATCATAACTTGATTATTATACAATAGCATCATTTGCGGCATAGTCTGATGACTGAGACATAGGTTCGTATAGTGTCCAAACTCCTTGCAAATGAAGCATTGTACATTTGAAACCATTTTCTTACCCTTGCAGTCACGTACTTTGTGCCCTTTTCCTCGACACTTATAACAAACTCTCATTCCTTTTAGGCAAGTTCCAGAGTGTTTCTTCCCACAGTTATCACATATGGTAAAATTATTCTTTTCCCTCCTCCCTTTATCCATCTTTCCCTCTTCCATCCTTTTCTTCTCTTGCTTCCCTTCAAAGCCATAGGACTCAGTAAACTCTTTACTTATCTTATCAACACATGATATTATTTCTTCATATGATGATAATACATGGGAGACTATTTCTCTTATAAATTCTGGCTTAGGACCATGAAATATATGATCCTTCTTTCTCTTTGGATCATGTGCATTGCTGGAGTTCTCATTCCTTCTACTGGGCGCCATTTCTAAACAATGGCATACACTAGATTTGTTTATGAATAACAATACCTAATCCCAAACTTATAAAACATATAACATAAATTAAATAGTTTATGGATATAATCCATAATCATAAAAATGTCTCCTTTTAGGAAGTATATACTCATAAACCATTCATAATGGTTTGTAAAGAAAATGATAATTATCCTAAGCATATCCCCATGGAGTGTCGTAACCAAGAGTGCAGCAAGGCCCGTTGTCGTGTACCAGTTCCCGTTTGAGTCTAGCTCAAAGCGGTGTTTTCGGGTTTTACCCGTAGGTACATATGTGCCAGATCCGCCTCTACTTGCTCGTATCCAGACAGGGATGTATTTCTAAGAAAACTCACAAAATCTCTACAATACCAAAATTCTAGGAAGTTCTTCTATACTAATCCTCAAAGTCTATCTTAGGTCTATGTGATGTAATCAGAGTTTATCTAATTCTAGCTTCCAATGTTTGTACTAAACTTCCTCTGATACCAACTATAACGCCCCGAACCCAGTTACCTAGAGTCGGTGCATTATTACATAACATTGGCATGATCACAAGAAATATCAAATCTCCAAATACCGATTGGTTTAGTATCCTTGGAAGCACTAGATATATTCATAAATTTTACATTACATCATAAAGTGAAAAACTACTACAACAACATAATGTATTCATAGTCCACACTATTATCCCCTGATAATATCCCTGAAGGTCATTCATAACTTACTTCTTCACATCCTGGGAAAAATAAAACATAGAAAAGGGGTGAGCTCAAATGCCCAGTAAGGATAACAATATAGCAGAAACTTTCCAAAATAAGCATAAACATTTAAGTCAATGTATAACTAAAACAAAAGCCTTTTAAGCTTTAACTTCAACATAGTATGGAAAAAGTAAAATGAAATAATGCCATTTACTTATTCACATGGATATTATACTAATAGAATAATCACATGCAATATCAGTAACCACTTTTATAATGATGGAATGCATAAATCCAGACTATCATAACCACATAGCCAAGGCCTTGTGCCAAGACACTAGTTTGTCTCATGAGACCTACCGATGCATCGAGGAGCTATAGCGGGCTCCACCCGTCACTTACTAAGTCCAATGAATTCCCATATTAAAAGGTTTAAATATAACATAAACATTCATATTAAAACTAGCATATGAAATGTCAATACTTTCTCCATAAACCATGAATGGTATAAAAATAACACATCCACAGTCAAACATATCACAAAACCTTCAATACATTAAGGAAGTTTTGTATCATAATAAATCAACTTCATATAATCATAAAATCCATCAAAGGATTTTGACATAGATAAAATCAAAACTATTTGAGAGAAATATCTCCTTTTTTTGAAATCATTTAAAAGTCACACATTTATAAAGGAAGTAATTAAAAAGAGATTTTTGAATCAAAGTGTCCCATACCAATTTGAAACTTTTGAAAGGAATTAACATTTTAAATCATGTCCATATAAATAAATCCTAAAAAACCATTTTAAAGACATGGAAATTAATTAAAAATATTTAGAAAGATAAATCTTTAAAACATTTAAAATTCTGATTTTGATAAAGAGTACATTTCCGAAATTCTTAAAATATTCATTTAGAAATAATTTAAAAGTCACATAATTATAAAATAAAACATTTACTTTGAAAATATCCTTGTAATATTGTAAGGGAATCTTTTAAAATTTTATAATGGCGGTAAATAGCCGCACCCGCCGTATAAGTTAAAAAAAACATTCTTACCTTAATTTTGTCGAAAAGGTTAAAAAGCACCTTGTTTGGAAAAAGACGGAAATATTACTTTATAAACCTCTTATAAAAAGTCAAACAAGGGTATAAATGACTTTAACCCATATCTTAGTAAATATTAAAAAGGTTTTGAAATTCATTTTTAAGAAACATGGATGTGGATGATAAAGAGATCCCAGTAGATTATTACGTATAAACAACCTCGGATAATGAAGAGATTGCGAAATAAACCCTTACCTTGCACTTTTCCTTAGTTGGGGTAGGTTATCCTCCTCTATAATGGTGAAATAATTGTTATTAAATTATTAAATAATCATATACATTAATATGATATCATATATGATCTTTTAATATTGCTTTGTTAATAATATCTTAAAATTATCGTCATTTCGGGTGTTTACTTACTCGTTTTCTTTTATATGTTTTGTTACATAAGCGATGTTTTTAATGGATAGGTTGTATATTATTCATATCCAGAATGATATAAAGTCCTTAAACATCATTTTTAAATCATCAAATGATAATTATACTTGAATGGATACGATGGAGAATGAATCTTATCGCATTCCTGGAGACGGTAGTCCATACGTACGCACGAGCGACAATATCATTCTTTTGATATTAAAATAATATATAATTGGATGGTATATCATATATACAGAATACTTATCATTTTATATTTATTATTTACATGAGTTAAAAATCATTATTATACCCATCCAAATAATAATTTATTGAATAACAATTACACCACGACGTGGAGACGGTAAGCCGTACGTACACACGTATGGTGACATGTTATTCAAAGAATGGATAGAATAGTGAATATGGTTGTACCATATTTATAATAAAATCAATGTATTTATATGATACTAGAGTTATTATTTTATAATGGTAACAACTAAAGAAGAAGACGTGGAAGAAGAAAAGAACTTGAAAAAGGGTGGTGAAATCATTACCTCTTCTTCGGGTTCTTCCTTTTGATTTGATCAAAAGGGATCCTTAGGTTGACTTTCTGGTCAAACTAAGGCCTCTTGGTTGTATTGAGGTATGTTGGGAGAGTATTTGGGCAGATTCTGACCGAACCCAAAGGCTTTGAAGGTGTAAAGAAATGAGAAGGAGGAGTTCCCTTTTATAAGAGGGGTGAGGGGCACCTTTGGGAAAGCTAGAAATGTTAATTTATAATAAATTCATATTCGGTTTCTAATGGCTCCAAAGTAAATTATTTAAATTATAAGGTGGGGATGGGTCGAAAACCACTCAACCAATAGAATTGAGATAGGTTTGGGTACATATATTAACCTTATCGTTAAGTATTAACTCTAAGTTAATTAGTTTCTCTTTTACAATGTCTCTTTGTATTTTTATATTATATGGTTAATAAACTTACCATATACATCCAAGAGACCTGAAAGTGGTCCATTAATGATACACCTATCATGATATAACTCTCTTGGCCGAACCTTAGATTTTTAGAAATTTAATATCAATTAATAATATAATATTTGTTTTGAAAACTCTTTTATGTCAATTTTGACAATATTCAATAGTTGATTTTTGTGAAACTCATAACAGAATTACTACTTCGAAAAAAGTCAATTAAATCAATACTAATATATAATATTATCCTATAAAATTAGTGAAATTCATTAAAATTCTAAAATTATATTTATTTGGGTATTTATAATATCAATTATTTTAATTTGTCACTATTATGGTTATTACTGCATCATCATTATGTCATAAATAAATTAAATTATTTAATGTCTAAAAATTATAAATAAAAAATAATTATGTATGAAATCTTTTTATCTTTCTAATAAATATTTATAGTCCAAAATCCAGCATATATAACCCTATGTAAAAATTGGTTTTCTAAAAGATATATGCTTATGTCATTTTTGTACTTATTTTAACTTAATTAAAATAAAGTGTCCCTATCACCTACAAGTGGATCCATGGGGTCCCAAAATCGACCCAAATATGCTTATCATAGAACATGTATCAACAAATAAGTTTAGGACACATTTTATGGTAATTTAGTACTATTATGATATTATTTTTTAACCCTTATTTACCGGATGTACCCTTAACCATGGTAAATAAAATATTTACCAAAGTAATTATTCAAAATATCTAAAAATAAAAGTTTCCTATTTACACAATTTAACATCCTGATTCCAAATATGGAATCCATTTTTCCAAATTTAAAACACAGAAGTGGCAGAAATTAATTTAAAATTAATTCTCGTTATTAAAACAAAAAGCGTGTTTTTAAGAGATAATAACTATCAAAAGATTGACACGTTTTTATGTCTGGTTTAATTGTAAAATTATCTCCAATGACCAAAATTGTATTAAATGGTAAAAATATATTCTAAATATACTTTAAAACCACTCAAATTCATTATTTATCACTTTTAATTTTTTTGATTAAAAAAGTTGTTTTTAATTAAAATTTAGTAATTTTCACTATTCATCAAAATATTAAAGTTATCCGAAAAGTACCAAAATTTCACCTTAGACTAAATTCGATATTGTGAATCCAAAAATGAAGTCCATTTTGAGATATATAATTTCAAAAAGTTTGTATTACTATTTACAATGGATAGTTTGATCGGTTGTGGTGTTTGTTAAAACTTGAAGTTGCGTACAACACACACTATTGTATTATTCAAAGGAAAGCATACTATGGAAGCTTGGGATGTTTCATTTTAAATTTTTGATGTCCCCATTTAGTCAAAAAGTTTAAAATATTGTATTTAAAAAGGTTTCACTATTAAAAGTTGATAAAAGTGCAATACTGAAAATGAATTTGTTCTTGCATTATGTCTAAGAAACTCATAATATGGATTCTAAAATTATATGGATATATTAGTTTAAAATTTAGTTAATACTATTCATAACCTTTTTTGAATGGATTGTTTGGTAAGTCATGGTGCGATTGAACTCGGTGTTGCATGTAGTGCAAGTTATTGAATTATTTTGAAGAAATAACACACTGTGAAATCTTGGGGTGTTACAGAACCCCTCCCGGGTTTGAAATAAATATGGGAGTGGCCACCAAATCCCATGTCTAATAGGCCGTGAGTTAGAGATTATAATCAAGGGTATAAATCAACCAAATGGGATAAATAAAAACCATATTCCTAGAAATATTTATAAATATAACCACAAATCAAAAGTATAAAATAAAAATATATTCCATCAACCTGACATGAATATAAATGTCATAAAACCAAAAGTCTCTAAAAATACCATAATGAAATTCCTAAGGAACCAACACTGTCAATATTTCAAATATGAATATAGTTTTTCCTAGATAAACCTATAAATCACTTATAGTAACCTAAAAACATATTTTCATATATAGGGGTGAGAATACATTTATACTCAGTAGGATCCCACCAATGAAACTCATGAAAATATGGAACAAGGATATTAATGCATTTGTGAATATAAAATAGAACCAACAAGATCATACATGGTCAACTATCACCAAAACCCATGAATGATTTCTTAGTTTATATATCATCAATTTATAATAACAAAATATTATAAGAATATATTATATAGGTAACCCAAAACTACTTCCCTACAATGTTTTCTCTCTCATTCCCCAAGAAAAAAACATCTTCGTGCTCCCAATCCCTTCCACAACAATGTTGCATCACATCATATGTCATAGACCAAGCATTCCACATATCATAGACACATCATTATAATTGAATAACTTTCACCATATACCATATCCAACTACATACCACATTTCCATATTAGTAAGGTTTTATAAAAAAGAAGGAAATCAACCTTGTTCCCTCACATAACAATGATAAACCTGCAACATATTTCCTCACATCAACCATATAATCTTGTCAATCATTATAATACATACAAAAAAATTATGTTACTATTATCTATATTCTTATATAAATTGTGATCCATAATAGTTCTTGATACACTTTTCATAGTGATATGGTAGGAGGGAGTCGTAGAGACCTGATTGTTTCCTTGCAACACATTTGTAATATTTCTACATATATTTATAGATCTAGGCGCTGAGACGATGGAAATTTTAAAGGCCTGATGTGCCAAGAATTAATTTTATAAAAATATTATTTAGTTTTATAATATGCACATGAATGAAATGGGATAACTCTCAAATGGTATTTCATATCAGAAATACAAGGCCACAGTTGAGTTTGGAATGCGACGTTTACCCTAGGTGGGACATAACCTTATCGGCGTGGAACATCTTTGAGAAAAGTCACCCTCAGATAAAAACATAAAAAAAATAAAAAAAATAAATTTTTTTATCTCAAAATTCGAATCAAATAACTTTTTATCAGGGGTATCAGGTAGTAATTTCAAGACCACCATTGAGTTTTTAATGTGGAATTTTACCTAAGCTCACCATAAAATGAGGGGGTGTGGCATAATCGAATTCCTCATTAAGTAAGGAACCTATAAATATAAGTTTGGGAATTTATGATTAGAATTATACCTAATCAATACTCTCTATCTCTCTACCATACCCTCACTCTCTCTCTCATCCTTTCATTATTGAATCAAGTATATTTCTTCGATAAAAACTTAAAGGATCGATGAAGGAGTCTAAAGAGTGTCTCGGTAGTGAGAAACAGATCAATCAAGGTTGGATTTCTTCCATTTTATCTCAGAATGATGTTTTTCTTATAAATTATTTCATACTCATTTGATTCATCATTTTATTAGCAATCGTAGAATTTTGAACTAACACATACATTGATCTACGCTTGAATGTATAAAAATACTTGTTATTCACTCGTTCTTCGTGGATATACATCCCCCACTTTTGGGCACATAAAATCACTAATGAATTATTGTCTGGAGTCCTGAAATGTGACGAACTCCTTGTAAGAGATGCTGATCTAAAAGAGAATTCCCGATATGGTAACCATAGTTTCATAGGTGATCCGCGGAAGAGACCACCATAGACTCATTGTCGGTGGTGGCCAACAGATAGCGACGACAGAGGATGGAGGACAACCACATTTATAGATAACCGTCAGTTAATACACTAGTAAGCAACGATGGACGGGTAGATATGGAGTCATGTAGGGAAGAGAAATGATAGGAGTGTGGTTGGAGGTGTGGTGGGTGTGCATTTGGGTAGTGGAGTAGATCATTAAAGAAAGACTAGTGGAGTTGAGAGCGGAGGTAGCCGAATGGTGGGGACAGCGTAGTGGCTAGGTAGGGCTGCGATGACAGAGACTCCAGCTCACAAGATGTATGAAGATGACCATTGACAAGGAGGGGATTTTGGTGGATGGGGTCTGGACGGGGTTTTCTGACCTGAGAAGAGGGGTTTGGATAGAATGGGACAAATCAGTTCAAATCAGGCTAGGTCACTTTAAATGGCTGTATATCCAACACCAGGTGTCTGATAGACGTGCCATGAGCAGCGGTGAGACCCTGGAACGTGATATCACATTTAAAGAATAATTTATGGAGTCTAAAATAAAGTCATGGTGTGGGGTCGATAAGGCCTGGTTTTCTCATGTAGGGGTGAAATGCATTTTTCTCACCTAGTATCCATTTTGGACTAATGAGTAGTCAATTCCATGTGGTTTTATAATATGATTACAATGAAACTTTCCATGTAATTTGTTTCTGAATCAAGAAATGTTCCCCAAGGTATTTCATCCGGTCATACTACTATGACATACAACATTTCCATTGGATGTCTATTTGGGGGAAATGAATAGTCAATCTTGTGTTTTTTTCACAAGGATCGCAATAGTGTGACTTGTTTGAATGTGTGGAGACTTTTCATGATCTCATTAAATTTAGAATCATGAAATGACTATTGGTGGAAGATCCTTCTTATGTGTTTTAAAATAACCCATGGGTTAGGTCATCATCGACTCATATGAGAGTGAATAAAATGTATGAATATATTCCATCAAATGTTCTAGGACCATTGGAGGAGGCATGTCGGATAAGTTATGTTTTTTCCTGTGGATCAATGAAAAGTGTCGTGTCCTCATTGTCCTTCTGACTAGATGTTCCATGTACTCTGGGTGTAAACTAGTATGTCTGGGGGTACTTGTTCACAATTTAGTACACGGGAATAATTAGGTACACGACCATTCAATGAGGTTGGGTCACATATAGAGTGGTCCTCATACACACCATGTACCACTTTATGAATTCTGATGTTAATGGTTAGGGTTTTGACGCACAGTGGTACCTTTGAGTAGGGATGGCCAATGTATTTATTCATTGCTTTACAAGAGGAACCATCCAGCATGGATGGCCAATATAGTTTCTCAATGATTTTCAAGAGGATGCCAGAGAAGTATAAGGATTAACCTCTAGTTGGGCTAGGCTGCAGGTTCCCTGACGGTAGTACCTGGCTTACCCTCTTGCTGGGCTGGGCATCTGGTTTCCCAACAGCAGTACTAGGCTTACCCTTCAGTTAGGCTAGGCAGTGGGTCTTTGATGAGAGTTCCGGTCTTACCCTCCAGCTGCATTGGGAAGTGGGTCCCTGATTCTAGTTTCGGGATTACCCTCTAACGGTGCTAGGTAGTGGGTCCCTGATGGAAGCTTCAAATGGAACCCCCCCTACCTGGGCTAAGCTTTTGACTTCATCATTGAGGTGTGACCTCTCGACTATGTGGCATAATGATGAGACTTTCTTTGATGAGCCTTTATAATCTCGAGGAAGAGGAACTATTTTACCACCGAGATGCATGCATGTGATGTGACATAAAACCGTGAGGGTGAGATAGTGTCTCCAAAAGAGGATAGTAGTAAGGTGTGGTGACTAGGTCCCTATGACTTGCAGTTCAGGGTACATGGGTGTGATGTTGGGAATCATTGGTGGATACTTCTGGACTATTGGCTACACTTCTTCTTGGGTTGAGTTGTTATATGGAGATCCCCTTATTCTCTCAATTGGGTTTCTTTGATTGTATATATATATATATATATATGTATGTATATATTCTATTTCTAGTACCCACTCGTTGGGTTTTGGTTACCCAAATTCTAGGAGAGGCAAAGATGAGAAGGGTATTCCACATGCTTTCTGTTTCTATATTCTCTTGGTTGGATGAGTCTATTATCCTACTATATGTAGAGAATACTCAACGGGAAGTTCATATTCTCATGATTTCTAGCTTCTTGGGTTTAGATGACCATACATAACTATTTTTTGGGGTTGAGTTTCATTATTCCTTTTATGTTTATCTCTTACGACTCCCCCTTTTCCTTTTTGGGGCATCCTACAAAGCATTATTATAGTCACCCCTCCATGGTCTTTTCCTATATGTGTTGTGACATATAAAGATGATGGTCTAGTTGATCATGACTTTAGTGGAGCATATGGATACAGGTTCTTGGACTGTATAGGGTGGTCGTAGCTTTTGATCTAGGAGTGGGGATCTCTCAACTATTTTACTTTTTCAGTCACTACCGGGTTTTGGAACTTTTCAGGATGGGCATGTATTTTTCCCCTTTTTCATTTCAGTTTAATTTATCGTAATTATACTGTTTATTCGACCATGATTTCTTGGTTTATTTATAGTATTTTTTCATCTTTTGTTTATTTCCATCTGCACATTTCAATTGAGTTGGTTGTGTGTGTATAGGTTCTTAGGAAACTTCCTCCCAATATTTGTCATTCCTTTAGTGCTAGTCACCACCTCTAGCCAATGGCGGTGAGCTTGGGGTAGTTGCGGCTCGAAACCTGACTTTGGTTGAGTCATGGCGAATGAACAAGACTATGTGACTCTCTACCCAGTGTTGGTAGTGGTATTCTTCTCTATGAGTATGTAGAGACATTACCTTTTGGGAGAGTGATAGGTATTTTACATAGACCACCAGATCCTTGAGTACATCTTCACTCAGATAGACATGAACCTAAGGTAGTGATTTTGGTTGAACTTTATGTATGACTACAACATTTAGATATTCTATATTATAAGGATGGGTAATTTTGTAGCATATTTCCTTAGCATGAAGTCCCAAGCTCACTTAGTGTGGTGTGTTTATGATCAGTTAGGTTCCCTACAGCTGAAACTTGGGGAGGAGGTGGGTATAACTTTCTTCAGTCGATGTTGACTCTTTACTTCTTGAGTTTTTAAGAGAGTCTTGGTTGTGATTCATCATCTATAAAATCTTTCATGAATAAACATACATTAGGGTTTCACTAGTTGGATATTCTGAAGGAGAGAATCACAAGACCTTGTTCTTGGTATAAACATTGATTCCAGTCATGATGTAGGATGTATATGTTCTACTAGGGAGGAAATTTATCCCTTAAGTTTCATTGGGTTGTTTAGGTCCGTGTAGAAATATAGTGAGTTTGATTACTTCCTTTCCCAACCCCTAATAGATTGATTGGGAACACGACGTCTCCCAAGTGTTGTAGATAGGGTGATACATACGTGATCTTACGCACATCATCGGCTTGGATGAGTTGGACTTTAATGTTGGAATCACTTTTGTAGAGAACCTAGTGTTGATAGATAATCATTAAGAGGGAAAATTATATGGATGGGCCATCCCTTTGGTTTGCATGTTGTGGTAGTATGGAAACATGAAAGAGTCCCTAGGAGAGTGAGAGCCATGTGGAGGTTTAGTATCCCAATTTTTTCCCAAGTTTTTATTTTTGGGGGAAAAGGACTGAAGAATATATTTATGTAGTGACTCAGTTTTTTCATTGTAAGACTAGGAATATTTCAACATATATTTCCAGATTTAGGCATTGAGGCAGCGTAAAATTATAAGGCTTTGTGTGCCCAAAATTAATTTCATAAAAATAATAATTATTTTTATAAAATGAATGTGAGGGAAATGAGATAACTCTCTAACGGTAGCTTGGATCAGAAATCAGAGGCCAAATTTGAGTCTGGAACATAGTGTTTAACCTATATGGGACATAAATTTTGTCAGTGCGAGACTTCTATGAGAAAATTCAACAAGGCGTAAAATCATAAATAAAATAATTAAACTTTTTTTTTGAACTCCAAATCAAATAACATGTGATTGGGGCATTGTATTGGAAATAAGAGACTATTGTGTAGTTCATAATGGGGCATTTTACCAGAGTGCATCTTAAAATGTGGGGGCACGAGAGATTTAGATTTCATACCAAGAATGACTCCTTTAAATAGATGTTTGGGAATTTAGATTCGGGTTAGCCCTAATCCCACCCCTCTCTCTACAAAATCCAAAATCCCACTATCTCATCAATTCTTTATCTAATTGAGGAGATTTCATTGATGAAAACGTGGCGAATCAAAGAAGGATCATGAAGAATGTGTCAACAATGATAAACATATCAATCGAGGTAATATTTATTCCATTTTTATCTCTGATTGAAGATTTTATTGTTAATAAAAAATTTTAATTTGTTTTGTTGTTTTCTTATTAGTTGTCAATGGATGAACTAGCAGGAACATCGATCAAGGCTTAAACCTATAAAAATTATTCGTTCTTTGCCCATTATTTTTTGATATTTTCACCCAATTTGGGTTCATCAAATCACCATTAGATCATCATACATAGGTGGTGCTGTGAATACCTCATCGTAATGGACCCTGATCTACTGAAAGATTCACAATTGGGTCACTAGAGGAGTTTTGGTGGTCCGTAGAAGGGACCACTAGAGAGCTGTTGGCCGGTAGACATCGGCAGTTGGGAATGGTTGTGGCGTCATATGGTGGCGGGCCACAACAGCTTCGAAGAGGATACATCGCAATGTGCAGAGCGAGGCTAGGAGTGCAGCTCGCAAAACAATGGGTGTACGTTGGAAAGGTGGAGCAGAGTTGAAAGGTGAGGCCAGCGTGGTCGCGAGCGGAGGCGGCTGGAAGGTGGTACATCGTGATGGCTAGGATGGGTGACTGGGGCCGAGACACATCCCATGAGATGTGGGATGTCTTCTATTATTGGAGATGGGAGCCAAGGAGGGTCAGCAAAGTAGTCTAGGCTGACCGGGGTGAGTCATCCCACGTAGAGGGGTCTATCTAGAATGGGTCGGATCAGTTCGAATCAATCTCACGCACTTCAAATGGTTTTATCACCTAAACCAGTCATTCAATTGATGTTCTCTCTATAGCCACTAGTTCCCCTTATCTTGGAGGATTTTTTTAGACTGGTTTGGAAATTTTATGATTTGGTTTTGTGGATCGATTCTAAAAAAATCCATAGTTTAATAATAATAACATAATTATTATTATCTGGGGTTTCTTGTGTCGTACATAGATCCTAAAAGTGAAATATGATTAATGTGTCATTATTAGTGATGCAACACTAGTTCATTAATAGACATTTCACAAATAATTTTTTTGTTTTTAAATTGATGTCTAGGTGTAGGCCTCTGAGGCGCAGTTCGCACTTATAGTTGTGAAATGAAGTTTTCTCTCCATTTATCCGTTTTGGACAAAAACTTAGTCGATCATGTGTGTTTTTTCAACAGTATCTCAATTGTGAAATACATGTAATTTTATCAGGATTGATTCATAGACCCTAATAGATACTATCCCAGTGTACTGCGATGACATTCTACTTTTCCATCAGATGTCTATTTGTGGAAAATTAATAGTTGATCATGATTTTTTTCGAAAATGATCACAAAAGTGTGATCCCTTGGGATGTGTGAATCCTTTTTCATGATGTTATAAAATAAGGAAACATAAAAGAAATATGGGATGAGTATTCTTCTGTAGTTTTTGAAAAGAACCCATGGATTAGGTCAGAATTGAAGTTTGTGAGAGTAGAGAAGAAGTATGAAGAGATGAAATCAAATATTTTGGGGCAGTTGGAGGAGGGGAGTTGGTGAAATTAAATTTTCACCCTCCAAATCAACAATGAGTGTCATGTTCTTTTCATCCTTCTGAATTGATGTGACATATACTATGAGCATACACTGGAATACCTGAGAGTACTTGTTCAGAACATTTTACTCGAGAATGTTTTGGTACATGACTAGGCCATGAGGATAGGTCACATATCATGTAGTTACTTAATGATTTTTGAGAGATACCATAAAAAAAGGATGTCCAGAGTATTACCAAGATTAACCTCCAGCTGGGACGGGTAGAGGATTACCCAATGACTGTATCGGGATTACCCTCTAGCTGGGATGGGTAGAAGGTCCCCCAATTAATGTAATGGGATTACCATCTAGATGGGCTGGGCAAGGGGTCCTCGATGGCTCTTTTGGGCTTACCCCCCAGCTGGGGTAGGTAGTGGGTCCCCAAGGGAAGTTATAGGATTTCCCTCCCGGTGTACTGGGTAGTGGGTACCTAATGCTAATTCCAAGTTTAACCCTGTAACTGGGATGTGCATGGGTCATCAAACTTAATATGTGACCTCCCTACTATATTAAATTATGATAAGATATTATTTGACATACCTTTGGAATATCAAGGAAGATGGACACTTTCCCCATTGAGATGTGTCCAAGTGATGTGACCTAATAATGTGATGGAGAGAGAGTGCCTCCCAAATTATATAGTATCAAGTTGTGGTGATTAAGTCCCATTGACTTGCTATTTAGGTAATACATGTGGGATGTTGGGAATCATTGTTGTATACTTATGGATTGTTGGATACCCTTCTTCTTGGGTTGAGTTGTGAGATGGAGATCGCCTTACTTTATCATTTAGGTTTCTTGTCTGGGCATATATATATACTATTTCTAGTAACCAATCCTTGGGTTGTTGTTACTATCCTTCTTGGAGAGGTGAAGACGCGCATGGTATGCCATGTTCTTTCCATGTCTAGATTCCTATGGTTATATGGGTATACTCTCCTACTATAGTTAGTAATTATTTGGAAAGAAGTTCATATTCTCACTATTTCAAGATCCTTTTGTTTGGATGAGCTTACTTCACTCTCTTGTTGGGTTGAGATGCAATCCTTTTACTGTACCCTATCCTATTTACTTCATTCCTTTTCTAAGTATCTCTTTATGCTCCCTTTTTTCCTTTTTGGGGAATCCTATTGAGTATTCTTACAATAACCCCTATATGGGAATTTCCCACACATGTATTTACTTATGAAGAGATAGAAATGTTGATCGTGACTTCAAGGGAACATAGGGATACTGGTTCATGGACCACACATGGTGGTCGTATCTTGGGATCCAGGAGTGGGGCTCTATGAGCTGTTTTACTTTTCAGTAAATTCCAGGATGTGGCACGTTTTTGGTTGGGCATATATTTTCCCTATTTATTCATTTTAGTTTAATTTACCAAACCTGTACTGTTTAGTGGTATATGCATGTTAGGTTTATTTATAGCAGTGTTACATATTTTTTTCATTTCCTTATGCACTTCTTCATTGATTTTGCTATGTGTGTACCGGTTCTTAGGAAAATGCCTCCCTGACGTTTTTCTGACTTTGACACTAGTTGCCACCCCTACCCTATAGATGAGGGCTTCGGGTAGTTGTGGATCGAACCACGACATGGTTCATTCCATGATCTGATTATTCATCCATCAATTCCCTCTTCAACCTAGATATTTGGGAATAAAATGAGAACCCTAATAATTTTGGAACCCATGAGGTTATATGAATTTTTTGGGGGGTGAGTATAGAATAATAAGAAAATAAATTATAGAATAAATCCTCACTTATCCCAACCTATGATTTAATTCCAAAATATTTTTGTGTTACCCATGAAAACCACTACATCAGTACTACCCATAACTAGAAACTATTTCTATATATACAACACAAATCGAACCCACTTCCTCATGAATATATGGCTGATAATAACTATATTTTTACATAATCACATTATTTAACCAATTATAGATTTACCACAAACTAAACATATTCTATATGTTATACTATGCATTTCCATATTCAATGAAAAATCATTCAATAAACAACAACTAAATTTATTTAATATTATTATCCGTTCATTCCAATCTATTAGAATTTGTTAAAAAACATTTATTGATTCCAAGACCATATCTATCACCACATTCACAATTAATAATTATATTTCATAGCACTAGTCAACTATTAAAAATCCCCTCAACAAATAACTAACTACTACACAAACCACCACCCACACCATGTGCTAAATATTTCCCAAGACTATTAATGAACCATTATCTTTATACCCCACAAACCATAATATAGTTTCTATTTTTTATGACATCTCATCAACAATTCTACATCAACAATCAAATATCCCCATTAAAATAATAGAAACCATCCATAACATCCATTTCATAATGAATTCTTACTCCCAAAATTAGCCACAAATATCCACAAAAACAACCCCAGAAGTCACATAAATAAAAACAAGAATAAAAGAAACATATAACTTCAAATTTTAAAAAAAATTCTACATATTCTCCATTTAAGGAATGATTTTACATTGATTCAATATATATTTCAAAAAAAACATAATATTAATTTAATATTCCATAAAATGAGGTTGTTTAATTATTTACAATATTAAAAATTTATGAAATATTATTAAATCAATTTAATCATAGAGAAAGAACATATATATCCTAACAAAAATAATATTTTCATCAAAAATAATAAACGAAAATCTAATCCTAATAAACATCAAGAATTATGTCAAATCCATGGGAATCACCCTTCTACTTCAAGTTACCTTTAGTTTTTTTCATTATCTTTATTAGGTTAATCATTACCATCCAACTATATATAACAAAAGGATAAAATTACACAATTTATGAAAAAATATAGATGGAGAAGTACCAAATACCCTTCCTTAATAGGACCTTCAACAATCATTGTGCAATGAAAAAGTGAAATGGATGATAAATGTTCTAAAAAATAAAATAGATAATCCTCAAAGTCCTAGAACCCAAAAATATCACATGAATTCATGAACCAAAATCAACTATACAAAACCATCAACACTTCAATGTGATTCCAAGAAGGAATTAAAAAAGGTAGGTAAGAATATAAATAGTAAATCTATCATTAAATGGATTAATCTTGATCCATTGAAGAAAATAGTGATAAAATGATAAAGTGGGCTCAACTATTTCCAAATAAGATTCTCTAGTCACCTAATGTCTTGGGATTAATGATTTAAAAAAGAATAATTCATATTAGCTTGAGAATTTATCTTAAAACTGGAAACTCAATGTTTCATAGAGTAATTGGCCTCGGTCACACCATGATATTCTAAATAGAACCAACCTCTGAAAAACACGTATGAAATATTGTATATCTTCCTAGAATAAAATTTGATCATCCCCATTTAATTCGATAATACCCATGAGGGACCCACAATGACCAAAGAGGTCATATAATGATTCCTAACCCTCCAAAAGGCATGTGTATCCCTAAAACCATGCCAAGATAAAGAAATATCTCTGAGACCCAAAATGTTTAGAAATCAAAGAAGCACCATTTTAGTGAAAAATAATTCCTTACCCCAATTGAGAACCATCATACCATGATTGGGAAAGAGAAAATTAAATAAATTATAGTAAAAAATAAATATTTTAGATTAAATGTTCAAAATATATGTTTTTTACTTTTCTGAAATCATAATCAAAGGACTTCATTTTGTGACATGGGATTAATTTTAAATGACATCTATTTGTCCTTGAAATTGCATGGTGATCAACGATCATTATTTTCTACCCAAATCAGTGACACTTCTTCTCACTATGACACAATCAAATACAAAATAATATTATTATATAGTCAATCCTTTCATGCTATGATACCCAATTCCATTCCATAACACACCCTTCCAAAAATTTACCGACTAGTTTGACACACAAAAAACTCCAAATTAATTTTCTAGAATGTATGGATCTATTGCATTAGATACATGTTAATTTATTCTCATTTTTTTGTATTAAAATTAAACCAAAAAGGAAAATGAAAACCATAAGGACTCCCCAATATGTACCATTCAAATAGAACAACAACAACACACTACTATAATTCATTACAAAAAAATAAATAATCCTTGAAAAGTTAGTATTAAATAATAATATGAATCAACTAATGTAAAAAAAGAATACATCTTATTTTCAAACAAAAAAACGTTTCAAAAAAACCCTAAGGATATGAGAATTAATCTGAGTTTCATATTCCCACCTACATTATTCTAAACCACTATCCCTACAAAAAATGAGAATCAACAGATTAACACAACCATATAATACTTTTTCTCGATAATCACCAATCTCAAATGGATAGTCCAAAAATATAATTTCATACTATGAATTAAATTAAATTGATCAATAATGTGTGAATCATCAGGAAGATATTAAATAATCTATAACACATGGAAGACAACATGGATTTGTCCCAACTATATGTGAAGAGTTGGCTAATACCCCACCTCACCAAGATGTTGAAACCCCTTGAAAGGGATAATAAAAAAGGGATAAATATTACTCCATTAGAGAATAAATTTCACTCTATAATTAGAGGGAATCCTTGGTAACACCAGGTCCCTGATCTCAAAATCTAGAGTATCCCCCTTCTGATCAATACTAGAAATATAATGGTATTGTGTTGCCTTCATATTCTCTTTTATCCTCTGAACATTATCATATATTTCTTTCACAACATATAGTCAAAGAACTACTAAATCTATAACCTTGGTCTAGTACAATATATATGTAAGGCCACCCATTAAATGCCTTAAATTGGTTCATGTCAATGGAAATGTAATAGATATTATAATATTAGAAATCTACCAAGGGTGGGTCCTTTACCAATGATCTAAAAAAATTACAAACATATCATCATATCTTATCATCTAGTGATTGAATAACATTATTTGACTAAAAATTTACTTGATCATGGAAAAAAGTGTTACGTCATTATTGAGAGAAAAAACTCAATTGAAATCATACCGAACTGATGATGTGAAATAAGAATCCCAATCTAAGATGGTGGTTATCAGCACCCCATGAAGATTCACAATATTGTAGATATATCTCTTCACGATAACATCCACAATAATCAATGCATTAACTAATAATAATTGACCAAACATAATTAACCAATCCACAATAACAAAAATAACATCATATCCTCATTGAGCTTGGGAAAAAATGACGATGAAATCCATTAAAATATTTTCCCACTTTCACTCAATGACATCCAATGGCTGTAAAAGACCATAGTGAATATGATTCTCTACATTAACCAACTAAAATACTAAAAAAAATCAAACCCTACCATATACCACCTCATCCATGGAAAATGTAATGGGAACCTCATAATATGATACATCACTAATATACTGGGATATACTATCAAAGGTGAGTTGTGGAACTGAAAAAATACCACCCCTCAAATATCAAATCGAAAAAACTACCTCACTCCAATAAAAAATGATGGATGTCAAGAATCCTCCAACCACCCCACAAGAAAATCACTATAGAAGATGAAATCTGAAAACACCTCTACCTTTTTATCTCACCACATTGAATCCTCTAAATACTATATCAAGGAATATTGAACTATCTTCTATTATACGAAACCACTACCACCATCCTTATCCACATCAATATAGATAATTGTAATCGACTTCATCACTCATGAAAATCATCAAATAATATAATTTCAAGAACTACATTCAAAATCATTGAAATAGATTGATAACCTTTCAAGAAAAAATATACCTCAATACCTTTTTATTTGTGAAGTTCAAAATTAACTCACTGATGAGTCAATGCATCCAATGATTTTGTGAAAACACCACCAGTGAAAACTCATGAACATGAGTGGACTCCTCAAGATCATGGGGATTTAACTACCTTGACCCATATGGTATAACTACTGTATCAATACATAACACAACTAAACGTCATACTTGTAACAAAAAATCCTAAAATATGACTCCTACCTCTATGAACCATAGAATGAGGGAACTGATCAAATTCACTATATGATAGTCAACAGATTCCTAATAATGATTAGTCTAAATGGAGGTAGTGTCCTTCTTAGTCAATGAATTCAATGATGATTCAATCTGAGGGAAATTTGATATTGTCCATTGTTAATATCCTATGAGACCAAGGAAACTACAAGACCCTATAAAATTATTTACTTCTACCAAAAAAACAACCACCTTTATTTTTTATGAATTGAATGATAATCCCCATTGATACACTACATTATCTAGAAAATACACCTCACATATTCAAAAAAATTAATTTGATATTTTCCCATTGAGTGATTGGAAATGAATGATAGAGAAATTAAATAAAATATTCTTTTAATACGCATCTTTTTTCTCTGAGTGAATGAAAATTCTATTGATGAAAACATCCATGAACTTATCTTAGACCCCATGAATCTTCTAGTTCCTATGTCCTGTGAAAGTAGTCAGTACATTCTTATCACCAAACGATATAAAAAATAAATTGATGTTCATATAATAAAACTTGAAAACAGAATTTGCTATATCCACCTCCTTCACTCTCATCTTCATATATCCATACCATATCTCAGTCATCAAAAATAGTTTTCCCTATTTAACTGATCAAATACATCATCTATCCATGGAAGGTGTTGATGGTTATTTTCTATGATATGATATAACCAATTTTAGTCAATGAAAATAATATATTTCTATCTAACTTATGTGGAAACAACAGTAGATAACCCCCAGTAAAAAACTGGGCCACATAAAACCCTTTAATATCAAATTATCAATATGAACTCTCAACACCCATAGTTTATATTTTTACATTTTATAAGAATCCATCAAAATAAAAGAGGAAATAGATTGTAACTCTATCCTAAAATAGATATCACATTGAGAGTTTAGCACCAGAAACACCGTGGAAAAAACATTTGGAAACTCCATAATTTCTCATGAAACTCCACAAACTATTCCACTACTAAATAAATGATAACATTAATATTTGATAAATTAGAGTATAAGTATTTTTATGAATTTTTGTATGGTATCAACCACTAAAACCCCCTATAGATAATACTTCAATGATATAAAATGGATCTATAATTAAAAAAATTTGATGAATTTTTTAAAATATAACTAATCAATGTAAATGATGGAATCAAATTATCATATATGAAGCACGAAGAAATCCCATATTGAATCCTACTACCCCTTAATTAGCTCAGAACTCTATCCAACATCAAGATGACTTGACTCACCTAAAACTAGTTTTGTCGACCCTATGGGATCTAAAAGCATCTCTACCTCAAGTCACAAGATGGTGACCAAGGAGGGTGAAATAAAGGAGTATGATACTATGGAATTAAAGGAAAAAATATAGGGTAGATAATAAATAGAATATATCCTAGAAAATATCAGGCCTATTTGGTTCTAGCATCTCCATGGTGTGTAATTTCCATGTCTAGCTATCTTACCTTACTGGTGAAAATTCTGAACACACGCTTTAACACACTCATAGATATGTCTAGGAATGGGTATATTACAACATTTATATGTTACATATCAATATTTTATCAGATACTTGAAGAAAGTTTTATCTTTCTATTGATAAAACCTCTATGGAAATATTTGATAGAGGTGAAAAAGTTGTTGACAACCCATACTGTGCATATACTTAAGGATGGATAGGAACTAGAAACCCTAATGATCATTACCTTCAATTAATAAAAAACAATGGAAGAAATATACTTATGGATTCATGAGAACTACTAACTCTAAAAAAGTACAAGGAATATCGATGTGACATACTACCAACCGATCATAACCCAACATTTTCTAACATCCAAAAACCATAATCTTTTAGTTTGTTCCTCAAGGAGATAAGATGAATCACCTCTAAAATTGATCCTAATTACTCATCAATCCTCTTATTCACCTATTCCATATTTCTAGACTAAAAACATAGAGGAAATATAAATGGGTTAACCGTATACTTAAATGTGGGATGAGTCACTTCCACTAAATTTCAATCTCTTTCCTCTTTATAAAGTAAATAAATATGGAAAATATAGATATGGTCTTTGAATATGATCCTAAGATCCCATAAACAAGAGATCACATGCTAGATAGAGATAGAACAAATTTCATATTTTCTACCCAAAATACCAAAGAATGTAACTCTATAATAAAAGTACCTTTGAAAATTATCTGACAAGATTACCACCATCTTGAAATATTAAAGGAATTAACTTCACCATTAGTTCACATATACTCATATATCAGTAACTTCTAGTTTTATTCAATAGTATTCTCTGACATAGATCAAAATGAAAGAGATATTGAGAAACCCCAACCAGTAAAACATAACCAAATTAAAGATGATCCTCTCATACTGTGATAATCCGTAACATTAAAACTAACACAACATATTCTTAAAATTCTCATCGTCCTTAGACAAGTCAACCTTAATATAGTAAAATGGATCCCCCCATCTTATCTCACCAACCTAATCTACACATGGTTGATGAATAGGATTTTATTTTCAATAGAAGGTAAAATCCTTAACTCAGTAGAATAGAATTCATTTATTTATTATTAAATTAGGATTATTTAAATTTTTCAATAATCACTCCTATTCCAACACAAGAATGAAAATGTATGATGTGTGTATCTATGCATCGTATATACCTTATTATTGAAATTATATAACATGGGGTGCTCAATAACGTTATAGTTTTTTCATTTGATAATAGGGAACCCTAATCCCTTTTCCTTAGATAGTCTCCCTTGAAACTTCACACACAAGGGTCAACTAATATTATTTCCCTACTAGTATCATAGAATCCTCACTAGTACCTAACTCCAATATACATATCATCTCCCATCCATATCTCTAATACCACATTTTTATTCCCTCACCCACTAGGAACCCCTTCTGTATTTGTAGTGAATATGAGAGTGACCCCCATACCCCACCCCCAATATACAAAAAATTTGGTGAGTAGAACCATGGGTAAAAATCAATCAAATTGTAGTCATTAAACACATAATAATAGAAATATAAATAAATAAAACTATAAATCAATTACATGTAAATTTTAAAAAAATTGTGTTTAAAAGAAATAAAAAAATTAATGTTATAAGGTAAAAATATCATTAGGTACTTCAATATAGAGCTAATAATTCCTATATCGATAACCAAATTCTTCATAGAAACCTGAAAAACTAATTTATATATATATAGGTGAGAATAGATTCATACTTAATAATATTTCTCTAAAAATTTCTCACGGAAATATGAAGAAGCGTACTAATGTTTCCATGAATCAAAAAATAGATCCAATGAGCACCTACAAGGTCAACTACCAACCATCATCACTAGGGCTAATTCAAACAATATAAAATTGAAGTAATATAACATAATATTAGAATTATATATTAATGTGGTACCTTATAACCATTTCCTAACTATATTTTCTATTTTATTACATAGTGGAAAATATCAAGGTGCTTCTAATCTCTTTCGTAGTGGTTCTACAACACATCATATCTCATATCAGCACCATTCCATATATCATATCCAGATTACCATAACTATATATCCACCATAACATACCATATCAAAAAATTTACCATCTTACCATTAAAAAAGGGTATGATGAACATGAATGAGATAATCCTCTTGCTAACCTCCTACCATTCATGAACCCCACCACGTGTTACCACCTCAATCACATAACCAAACTAGACACTATATCATATACCAAAATATTAATCCATTTAAAACCATATTTTTATTCCTACTATAATCCATCATAACTCATGATATACCTACAAATGTGATAGGGGAAGAGGGAGTATTCAATTATCTATTCTCTCACCAACTTGTATTTTCTAGTAAAATACCCAAAACCCAAAAAAAATGGGAGTTAATGTATTATCCAAATTAGGTGTGATATATATAAAATAAAAATAAAAGAAAACATACAGTTAATCCACACATAACCCATACCATGAGGTCATACCCAAACAACACATGCATAACCATCATAACCACCACATCAACACTGCTGATCACTAGCAACAACTATCATCTATATAACTTGAATCATCCCCACCTCAACAAAAAAAGTTCTTTGAAAATATAAAAAAATTTCCAATTACCACATTAATCAATTGGTTATAGTTTTTCCTCTTTCCATCTATATGAAATTTTTATTTCAATTCAATAATATATTTTATTCCACAATATTTATTAAACATATCCGAATTTATTTCCTTCTATTACCCTTTCATTCCAATAATTCAAAATTCATTAACAAAAAAATATCATAATTTCTATACTATATTTATTACCACATTCAGGATCAATAATTAAAATACATATCAAAATAAATCAATAATACTTCCTCAAAACACATAACCTACTACTGCATAAACCACTACACTCATCATTTGACAAATAACCCCTACATCCATCACAAAACCATTCCCTTTCCTCAATACCAACCATTAAATATATTTGATATCATATAGATTCCCATGCACCATTCTACATCAACCTACACATCAACCCAAAACCATAATGGAAACCAGATGTTGCACTTATTAACCCACATAGTAGAAAACCCAAAACTAATGAAAAAACTTTAACACTATAACCACATAAGTCACAATGAAAACCGCAAGAATACAAGTAATATATAAGAGCCAATTTTTGTAATAATCACCCCAAATTACCTTTTTTAAGTCATATTATCACATTGATTTAATCATTCTTATATAATAAAAATTACATAAATTTTAGATTCTTCAAAATGGGTTCAATAACATTTTTACATAGATATCCTTTTATGAAATGAGATTAAATGAATTTAATCACAACGTAACAAACACACACACACATATATATATATATTAGAAAAATGAAATTATTTTCATAAATAAAAAAAATATCCACCCAATCATAAGAAATATATAGAATAATCTAAAACCCATGTGAATCGTTGTTCCCTATTAACTCACATTTATTCAATTTCATTATCTTAATTAGGATAATCATTTAAATAAAGATAAATAACAAATCACAAAAAATCCATAATTTTAAAAATATAAAGGAGGTGAAGTTTTGAATCCCCTACAACAAATGAAGCTTTGATAGTAGTTGTGAAAGTACATGGATAATGGGATGATAAAAATGCCAAAAAAACCAAAAATAAAATTCTTAAAAACCAAATACATAGTAATACCATATTATTACATGGCCCAAAATCACCCAAACCAATATTCCATAGCTTTAAAAAAACTCCAAATAATTTATAATGGAATGTAAATAAAAATAAAAATAATATGAAAACTTACTTTGGATGTTAATACATAATCCCTTGAATAAAAGAGTAAAAAGTTATTAAAGTATGATAAAGGTTCTATAATGAAACAATTATGGTCACCTATATTTTAAGTATAAATAAGGAAAATATAATCATTTTTATGTGCTATAAAATTTTTATTATCACTGGAAACTCAATGAGTCACAGTGCACTACCACAAAAATAGTTTTTCCCGGCGCCAACCTTTATCAGCGCTAACGAAAAAGTGTTGATAAAGGGGGGTACCTTTATCAGTGCTAAAAAAGTTCTGATAAAGGGTACCTTTATCAGCCCTAAAAAAGACTGATAAAGGTACCCCTTTATTAGAACTTTTTTTAGCGCTGATAAAGGAACCCCCTATATCAGTGCTTTTTTTAGCGCTGATAAAGGGATCCCCTTTATCAGCGTTTTTTTAGTAGTACTGATAAGGGGGGGCTTTATTAATGCTTTTTTTAAAACGCTGATAAAGGGTCGACTTCAATAAAAAATTAATTAAAAATAATTTATAAATATATAAATATAGTTATTTTGATATAAATATAATATATAATTTTTAAATATATTTTAGATAAGTATAAATATACATTTACACTTAATATACTTAATATATAAGATATTTAGTGAAAATGGATTATAAATAATTAATAAAATATTTTTAATTAATAATTTGATAATTATTATAGTGGAATAGTCATTTTATAACAATTTGAAGTCCCAAAAAATCAAAAACTTAAAAAAATACCCAAAATATGTTGAAAACGCATATCGAACTTCAAACGGCCATAAATTTTGATCCAGGTGTCCGTTTGAGCTCTACCATATATCAAATCTAAGCCCATGATGAGCTCTACACCCTTATGATTAGTGGAACCTAGGGAAAGTTTTTTTCGAGGCTAAAAAGGCCTAGAAGGCCTCCAAAACAGAGTTTTTAGTCAGGGTACACCGATTTTTTAACATTTTGTTGATTTTCATCCTCGTTTAAGGGGGTATTATTGCCTTTTTTTGGTGGGTACTAAATTTATTCAAAGGTATTACATTCATATTAATATTATGTCTTTGAAATATTATCACTTTATATAATTCATTGCTATTTATAATCAAATATACAACTACATGTACATATTTATATATATATATTCACACCGTAAAATTTAATTTTTTAAATAAATAATTAAACATATTCACATATAAAATATATTTGCTTTATCTAAATAATAACTAATATCCATTTTATTTAAAATACCAATATATGAATATTTATATAACTATATATTAATATAACTATATATATTAATATAACTATATATATTAATATAACTATAAATATATATATAATTATAACTATAAATATATATATTAATATAACTAAATATATATATTAATATAACTATATATATTAATATAACTATATATATATATTAATATAAATATATATTACTATACGAATAAATATAACTATAACTATATATATATATCATAAATAATAGAACAAATAAATATAGGGGAGTGGAAAAGGCTTCAGGCACGATAGGGGGAGGTCTCAAGATCAAATCTGAGTGGAGGCAGGGGCACGCGCGGAAGGGTGAATTTAAGGGGCTAGCGCTAATAAAGGTGAGTTATAGCATTGATAAAGGGTGTAGGTGGTGCGTGCGGGCACTGAAGGTGTGGGAAAGCACTGATAAAGGGGGGATCAAGCACTGTAAAAATCCCCCCCTGAGATTGGCAGGATTTTTTTAATTTTTTTTAGTTTTATGAGTGCTAAAAAGTTAGCGCTGATAAAGGACCCTTTTATCAGTGATTTTTTTAGCACTGATAAAAGCCCCATTTTATCAGTGATTTTTTAGCATTGATAAAAGGGGTCTTTATCGGTGCTTTTTGGAGCTCTGATAAAGGGGACCCCATCTATCTTCGCCGGCTTTAATAGTGATTTTCTAGTGCTGTTAAAGGCCATTTTTAGCGCTGATAAAAGGGGTATTTATAGTATTGGTGTGATGGTTCATGGTACTATTGTTATGGGGAAAAAGTAATTTAACTATAACATTTACACCGTAAATACCTCATATATCTTACATTTAGAACTTGATAAACCCTATTTAATTCAATATAATTAATATATATCACACCAAACCCAAATTGGCCACACAATGATGAAAATACCTCCAAAATAGATGGAACATCCTCAAATCATATCATGACCCAACAAAAGATCCATGACATATATGTTTTAAAAATTTTAAGCACCAGTGACTCACTACTCTAAAACACAACACAGTGGTGAAGAAACCCCATTCCATGAACATAAAAGGGAGAATTCAACATGTGATGGTAAAAAATCAATAAAAATTATTGAAAATTTTAAATATAAGTTTTTTCACTTTTCCAAAATTATCTTGAAGGACATTCATGTTGTGACCTGGACTCATCATACTATAGAACCACTTTTTCAAAACATTTTTTTGTAGACCTTTCAGAACCATTACCTAGAATCCATGACACTTCATAATCCATGAAACTCCAAATTTTAGAACCAACCTCTTCCCCAGCGCACCCCTTCAGTTTGTGAAAACAAGGTCCACACCCTAACACACTCTACCTGACTGAGATAACTACTCCAAATGGTCTCCCTTCCTCTATTTTTATATTGTTATATCTGACACCTAAAAAAACAATTCAATGGGATAATATAGTTTATGATATTACATGTTTCGTTAATTTTTTTATGAAAACATTTATAAATTTTAAAATCTTAGTATTAATTAGGTTCACTCAACCCCACATTATATTTAGGTTCACTCTATATGAGTAGAAAATGAAGTAGGCAGAAACATACTAAATAAATTAAAAATAGTCTCCCTATGGTCAAGGTTAGAAGAGTGATTCCACACTAAAATTATAAATTCTACATCACAATGGATTTCAATTAGGTCAACACCATTGTGATCTAAGGAGGAGTAATACAAGAAGATATGCCACATAATTATCTTATATTCAACTTTATAGATCCTTTACAGCTAAAAACCTAAAATAAAACAAAATTTTTTGAAAAATTTCACACAAAATATGTTTAAGAAAGGTGAGATTACATTAGTAACTACCATGAATTCAATGAAAGATAGATATTATAGAAGGATTCAACCTTAACACACTTATAGGTGCTTCTATGAATTAAAAAAACTTTTAGATAAAGGATGGAGGAGGAATAAACATTAAATTCTTAAAAGAAGAGTTTATAGAAAAAGGTATAAATGATCTTAAATCCTACACATATCATATTTATGGACAATTACAAGGTTTAAAATGACTTAAATTATTCCTTTAAAGAATTTATTCCTAGAATAATACCATGTACCAGATGTTAATTCACTAGGTACTTGGTACAACATGAAAGAACCATATATACACCATGTGCTCTACTGATTACCCAGTACTAAACCACAATACACCCAATGCTTTCAGCACTACACCCCTTACCTTTTTTCCTTATAACTCAACCCAAAACACCATAGTAACATCTTTTTCTTAGAATGAAACAAATCTAAACTCATATAGATAAAAAAATAAATAGAAATACATGTTTGGAGGGATAAGGTCCTTACAACCTCCCCACTACCAGGAATAACATCTATTGGAAGCGTTAATCAATTTATTTAATGAGAAACTCTAACCATTTCACATTCATCTTCGCCTCTCCTCATTTGTGCTATATTAGTTATTCCCATGATTCAAATTTACATAAAATATATTAATTATCATGGCCCATAATATGTATTCAATTTGGTCAAAAACTTCATATATGATGTGATATATACGACACATCATCATTAAGATCAATTTTTATAGGATAAATCAAATGTAAAGTGTTGATAATTAATTTCTTCTGCTTAGATATTTTAAATGTGGTATTCATGGAGATAAATTTTTCATGTATGGAAAAAATATTTTTTTTATTTGAGCCCATACTTCAAAATTCCTAACATTCAAATGAGTTTTATTTCCTTTATTCAATTTTTCTAGCAGCCTAATATTAGTGAGACTCATTTTAATAAATTATCACAAACATTGAATTTTTTATGTCACCTTCAATGATTGTTATATGAATTTGGGAAACATAAAGATGATGTGATACACTACTAAATCATCTATATATTTTTTGTAATCTATTGGATAGTTCTATGTCTAATCACTACTGATTCACATATGAATATCTATCACAAGGTTTAAAGACATTGGAATCTATATAAAGTCTCTAAGTGTGAAATTTAAACATTAGACTGATAATAGTTACAATAGGGAAATTCCCTTAAAGAACTTTCATTATCCCATAGCCCATGGATTTATTTTAAATCATGATTGGATAATATCATCAAGAAAATTTTGGTCTAATTATATTTGTTTTAATTATTTGGTTGCAATGTAGTAATAAGTTTCACATATGAACCAAATTACAATTTTATTATTTTATAGAACCTAGATGTGAATCTGGAATCCCTTTCATATAGAATTCTAGAAGTCACAACATAATATTCCACAATCTCTCTCATATATAACTTATAAATATAATTAATTAAAGCAGACTATTTAATCCATACCAAAGTGACCACCATTATTATATAATCTATGATAAATCAAAATTGTGTCATTTCCACATTGGGTTCTCCGCAAATTACCCACAAATTTTATAGTAGGCCTTGATAACTTTTGATAAACATCTTGAAACATCTTCCTTATCTATGTTTGTAAATACCCTCCAGAAGAATTAGATTATTTCATTACACATTAAATATTTTAATTTGAGATAACTTTACTTCCATGGACATTAAGGAATGATGATTTATCTTCTAAATAATAATCATTAATCAACTTGCCAATATATTTCTCATAAATAATGACACAATCTAGATCACTCTTTAGGATTCCTTAACCCACTACACAAGATAATATGTGAGATCCATATGACATAATCTTATTCCACTATTTTCATTGACCACATCCAAGATATGTTTACAAACAAGTGACTTCAACCTCCACTAATCATTTTCTTTTATCACCTTTTAAGTGTGATATTTTTATCTAATAGAATCGACAACAACATTACTCTTTTTAAGAGAATATTAAATATCATAGTTAGATGATAAGAGGTATTATACCCATAAAAATTTCCTCATATTCAAGTCCAACTAATAAAATATGTATTTTAGTCACTTTAATTCTTTGGACAATATAAAACAATCACTATATTAGTAGTGTTGTTAGTATTTCAAGGGTTGAACTACAATAACTAACAATAAATCACATGTAAGTAGATTTTATTTATGGTGATATAAATATCTAGAACTATATGAAACTTCAAGATGATATTTAATTAGATGACATCTATCTTCCACTAATTTAGTATCAAAATACACCTTAAATGAATCACCTAAATATTGATCAATAATAATTGTAGTTCAGTTCAACTATATCTTCTTCTTTTGAAAAGATGAATCAAAGTAATTTGACCACATAAATCTAGACTTGATCTTGGAAAAATAAGTGATTATATAAACATTGATAGTGAATCTAAAAATAAAGTAGAGTTAAAACACCACGGTACCAACATAATACTGAACCTAAAAGATTCTCCTTGGGACATTCTTGGAATACACTAATTCCACATTCTAAAGATCAAACAAAACACCAGCTTCAAATACTAAATGCCTTTAGAAAATCACATCTTGAATTAAGAAATATATTTTAAATAACTTCATATAAAGATGATTTTACCATATTGTATCTAGAATGATAAAAAATATATTATGTTTAAAAGAAGTCCAGGAATAGATAAAGAAATCGTTAATAAATACCACTAAAAAAGTGTAGAGGTATTGATGAAAATTCATGTTGTTTAAATATAATAAAATAGTTAGGAGATTCATTAAACCAAAGTAAAGTATTATATTTTAAAAATTACCATAATGAATAAAAAAATCCATAAAAGGAATGTCCTCTATTATAACATGAAGTCGATAGTAACCTCAATAAAATTCAATTTTTTATAGCCAATCTTCTCCATTTAAATATAAGAAGAGAGAAATAATTTTTGGTAAATGTTAATTGTTATTGATTACTAGAATGCTTTACCTTTTATATTACACATATAAGTTTATCATCACATTGGTTTACTTAGATATTTGTACTTGAGAACCCTATGGAGTCATTCTCAGTTTGATAAACACACATTATGATCCTCAAAATGGTTCATTAGTTTATTTAATTAAGAAAGAACCTTTTGATATGATGAGTGTGGATTATTTCAACAACATGAATATAATTAATAGGAAACTCAACTTCTTACTTTTGAAAAATAGCAAAGAAGTATTTAAGGAAAAAATTATATTAATATTTGAATTCAGAGTTTCCATAGAATTTAAATTTAAATTTTTTAAGTAACATGATTTATAATAAAATTAAATTATGAAATAATTTTTTATTGTTTATTAAGATAAAACAAATTAATTAACTATTGATAATATATATTTTATAAATGTAAAATGGTCATTGATATATACTTGTAGTTATGAAACATAAAGGGTACTATAGTAAAACACCTTTCTTGTTTAAATTTTCAAAAACTAAATTCTACTTAATTTGATGAATGATCTAATGAAATGTATAAAATAATTTTATAGTAATATAATTTGTTAAAAATATTCAATGGAAACATGGATACACACCAAAAACATAATGGATTTATATTTTCTACATTATATATTTATAATTCTTTCAAGAAAATTATATATTTTGAAATACAAATATAATTTTTAAATTTATATAAATAGATAATTATTATGAATAAAATATATTAATTTTTAGACTTATAAACTAAACATTTTTTTGGGTGATTTTATGATTTGTTTTAAAAAATTTTAAATTTTTTAGGAAAAATTAAAAATAATGGTTTTTTAGGTTTTGAAATTTTGATGAAATCTCTATGATGCAATAAATAAAAATTTCAGAACGATTTTCCTGGACTGAAAATAAATTTAATAGGTATAATGGAAAATTTTTATATATGAATTTCAATGGATAATTTTTTACTTCAATTTTTTTTGCCTTAATTATATTTTCTCTTGATAATTTTTATTCGTCTCTGTGTGTTATATGTGGTATTTGAAATTTCAATTTAGGTTTTCTCTTTATTAAATGGTTAAATAATCCTCATTTTATCATTAAATACCTGGATTTTTTTAATTTATTCCTCAAAAAATAGTTCAACCTAAATAAAAATATAATTAATATTTTATTCTATAAGTACATCTCTACTCAAGTATAAAAACCCTCCCATTATCCCTTCAATATCAACTCTACATCGAATGATCATTAATTTTATCTCATTACACCTATCAAGAGTCTCTAAAAGGTGTTTATATGATTTTAGTGTCCCACTGTCAGGCATTAATAAGCTTCTTATAATGATAATGTTTCTCTACCTCGTCTTTTCAATTCAATAGTATTCTTTGTTATAATAATTTTTATTTTAAAATGATTATGTTTCAATATGTTTATTTTAATTAATTACTACACAATTTGTTTCCAATTACTATTTTAATAAACCTATATATCATTAATCCCTTTGATGGAATTTTATGTACACCTGCTGTGCTATCAAAATTATACTTATATTTTCCATACCACTACCTCCTGTTTTGAAGAACCATCTATATTTTCTTTCAAGGTTACTCACCTAGATATCTATATTATTCATTTTTTGGTTACTTCCATTTATGAAACCCACATTACATAATAATTGGATTAAAATGATGAAATATTCCCATATTTTATATGATTGATGCGACACGAATAAAATTGATCATATGAATAGTTCTTCCTAGTCACACCCCAATGTGTTGGGTTATTTTTAAAACACATGTGATACATTGTATGTAAAATGGGTGCTTAACCTATGAATCCCACATTATTATTTATTGTTCTTTAACATAAACGTATTATTTTTATGTATTGGTGGTCAGTGTCAACTTATGATTATGATGTAACATTTTTTGTTCCTTCCACAATCCTATGATACCATGATTTTATAATTTTGTTATATGATTTCCTAACTCTATGTGAGTATTAATTATTATTATTTCTTTATATTATCGTTATATACCTCTTGAATAACATGTATTACTTATCATCATGCTATTTTTTGATTATTCCCTTTTTGGGAAGTGTAGCTCACCCCTTTCCTTTTAAATCCCCGAGTTATCCTATAATGTATTTGGATTTCAATGTAACATAAGATCATATTTAAAATTTTAAAATAAATATATTTTATTTTAATTTAATTTAAAGGATTATATATGAAATTATCATAATGACACCAGGCCTCTTGATCTTATAGGATTTTATTATTTGTGTCATTATCTTAAGAATCATGAAATAAATTGTATTAAAAATTTTGGTTTTTATAGTTGGTATCTAAGGATGGTCAAGTTATTTTTGGGGATTAGAGTTAAAGAAAAATTTTAAAATAATAGAGGGTTTTTATATGTATGAAAACAAAAAAAAATGGTATTTTTCGAGCATGTTCTTTTTTGAGAAATTTTATCCCTATCTGGATAAAAACAACTAGATGTTGTCTAGGGTATATATGTACCCAGGGGTAATAACACACAAAATTTTTGATTGGTTATCAACTAGATCATCACCATTTTCATGATAAAGGTTCCTAAATGCAAACATATTTTGACACTCCTGGTGTATATATGGCTTATAATTTAGGTAATCATTGTATAACATTTTGAAATATTTGAAAATTAGGTTAGTGGACATAATAGGAAATGGACCATGGATAACCTATAATGAAACATAGATGTTCATAATTTAGGTTATATATGTTAATACTTATAAGTAATGTAGTTATTTAATTTATATTTAATAAATAATCCTCATCCCAAACATTAATTCATTTTAAAATATGGAGGGAAATAAGAGGAATCTTGTCAACAACATATTATATGGGAAACATAAAAATTTCTGTAATGAAATGCCTAATATGATGGGATAAAGGGACATGAACATCATGGAATTACTCTCATAACTAACTCAAGTTATGTCTAATATCATCAATCAAGTATAATGACCTCATTCTATTAAGATAGAATAATATAAAGTTGAATCAATTGTGTGAAAACTTCCTCCTACTTATTATGGATCTTCTGATCCCCTAATTACAGGAAAATCGATTAAATCCATTGGGAAAATATTATTCAACCTCCAATGATCTTATTTGTATAAATTATTATTGAAAATATAACAAAAATCATTAGAATTTTATTAGTGGTGGATTATTATCAAGAATACAATGCCTGAAGAGGATATGAAGTCCCTAGAATGGGATAAATTTAACAATATGTTTTTAATAAATATATTCTTTTCACTCTATATCGTAAAATGAAGATGGAATTTCATAGACTCAAGAAAAAGGAGGATGAATCTATTAATTATTATAAAGAAAACTCAAAAATTAATACATGATAAGACTCTATCTTTGTCATAGATAATGAATTTATGGTTTCTAACGTCTTTAGTGGACTAAAGAAAAATCATTGAAAATCCATAGTTTTTTGAGACTTCAATAACTATGTTGATATTTTCCATTTTCCCCTAAAAGTATAAATAGAGAAAGGAGATTCTCATTATTCTGGAGAAACTATTGATAAAATTTAGAGGATGTATTATATCTCTATTGGATCACCAGAGAATCATCATTTTAAAAATAAATTCTATCTTCTAACTTTTCAAATATTTGGGATGAAGTATCCCATAAATTTTTTTACGAAAGTTTTAAAGTATTGCAAGTGCTTTAGGGATGAAAATAAAGATAAAAAATGTTAAATGGAGATGCAATTTCCCCCTAATGTGGTGGAATATAATAATATTATTATCAATATTGAACCTATGATATAATATTTCTACTCTAAGGAACATGAAAATTATTAAAAAATAATTGAATCCATGGGATGTTGAAGATAATTGACGATAAAAAACTATAATGAAATGAGAGTTGAGAAAATATTAGAAAATAAAAAATTATGATCTGGATTCAGATGATGATGTAGTGAAATGTACTCTATTCATTTAGGAATATAAAACACACAATTTGATTCTAGTTCCATGAATTATTTCATATCATGATTGAGTTAGAGGGATATTAAAACACTAACTCAAAATTTGGAGTTTGAATCATTACAAGAAATAAAAAACGGGAAAATTATTTCTTAAAATGTGTATAACTCCTCCATAGTCAATATTTGGGGGGTGAATCTCCAAGAAAACGTTGTGATACTATATTTATTGAAATTTTATGTTATACAATATATGGATCAAATATCATTATATAGATACAATATAAATAGTTTTAAGAAGTAAATAAACATTACTATTATAAATCACTCTCCAATTATATAAAAGTTCATGGTGGTGGTTGAATCTCCTTCAGAAACAAAATCTCATGAATGTATATTATTTCCTTATGACAATGTATTTCTAGCTCTAATTATTGATACAAAGGAGAAGATCACTCAATAAGACATTCCCATTATTAGGGAATATGATTATGTATTCCCTGAAGAGTTTTTTGGTCTTGTTAATAACAAAGAGGTTGAGTTTCTAATTTAACTTATTCATAGAGATATGATGATATCCAAGACTCCCTAAATAATTAACCCCATTGAATTTGATGATTTGAAAAAAAATTAAATATAATCTTGAAGATAGTTTTATATACCAAAGTTATTCATCATAAGGTCCACTAGATCTCTTTATTAAAAATAATAATACTTGGGTTAGTCTATTCATTGATTAATGTGATGATAAGAATACCATTATAAAGAACAGGTACCCTATTAAATGGTTTTATGAATTAATTGATTAACTAAATAGGCCCCAATATTTATGTAATGTGAACCTTCAGTTGGGATATCATAAAATAAAGGTGAAGAAGGAGGAAATTAATACGATTCAATTTCTTATATGGTGTGTAAATATTGAGATAATAATTATTCCATTTAGTCTTACTAATTCTATTAAAATCTCATTGACATAATAAATTGAGTTTTTAGAGATTACCTTGAAATATTTTTTGAAAACATTATAAATTATATTATAATATACTCAATAAAAAAGAAAAAAGATGACGATCATTTGTATATAGTGATGAAGATTTTGATAAAGAAATAATCACAAGCACATAATAAGAAATATAATTTTTGGGATGGGAAAAGTATAATTTTCAGGGCATGTTATCACAATAATGGGGGTATGTGTAGATACTTTAAAAAAATTGTGGCTGAGAAATGGTACATTAGAAATTATATTAAAAATATATTTAGATTCTTAAGATTAATTAGGGATTTTTTATTAATCGTGGGAAAAATTTCAAATCAATTCACTGGCCATACTAACTAAAAAGGGAGTGAAGTCTATTTAGTCTAATGAATTAGAATTAAGATTCAATGAGTTGAAGGAGATGATAATAATGTCACCATTAATCACATTACCTGCTCATGTGGGAGGATTTTTTATCTATAATGATGAATTAAATAAAATATGGGGATATATACTCATGTATAATGATAATGTGACTGAATACTTCTCAATGCAGTTGAAGGTGAATGAGTAGATTTATCCTATTCATGATATGGATATGGATTCACAAATATTTTATCAATAATTTGGAGTTATTATATATATGGGTAAACTGTTTCATATAGAAAAATCTTGATATCCTCGTGTATATATTCAAATATAAGAAGGCCGGTGTGTTCTAACCAAGATTGTTAGATATAGTTAGATATTATGACTACTCAATCCACTATAATTTCTAAAAGGTGAAAAAGTTGTATATTGTATATGTAGAAAAGATCCTATCATTCTATCAATTATGAGGATTAATAATGATGAAAATTTATTATAAATTTAAAAGGATATATATATTAATCATAATGAAGGGACCACATCATACCTTTCACAAATAGTCTCTGAACTATACATTCATGATATGATCTAGGATACACAAAGGGATAAAGTGGAGATAAAAAAATATAGAGGATTTTATAATAATTAAGAGATTATAAATAATAAATAATGATAAATGTGGATTTTTATGACTCAATATATGTCTATTCGTACACCCAGATATTGAGATAAAGATAGTCCACTGACTAATGCTCAAATATGCGCATTCTCTATCCACCTATGGAGTATAAAAAGGTATGGAGATATTTTATTGAAGTATTGGTGGGAAAATATAAGGAAATATACTGAGTAATATACATCAAGGTACCTAATATTACAAAAATTAAGGGAAAATAGGAAAAATCCCAATGGGTTGATGAAACCATTACCCGCATCTTCAATGAAATTGGATAACATCACAATAGATTTTTTTATAGAACATTCAAATGAGATCAAAGGAAATAATTCCATAAATGTTTTCATAGACCATCTTACAAATAATACTCATTTAATTTCCATTAGAGAGGACATATTAATGAATCAAAATGATGTAATATACATTTGGGATATTGATAGTATATATGGAAGACGACTATCAATTATATATGATTAAGATATAAGAATTAGCTAAATATAATAAAATGGTCTCCAACATGATATGAATAAAGAGTTGAATTTTAGTACGGTATATAACCATTATACTAATGGAAAATGCATTTATACATTAGGTACATCTGAGTATATGCTGGTTTCTTACTCAATGGAGTTCAATGGTAGCTGATATCAACAACTTCCTAGGGTTGAATTCTCATACAATAATAGCTTTAACTAAAGAAAATTAATGGCTCCATGTGAATCTATATATAGAGATAAATATGGAAATTAAATATATTTGGAGGAGATTGGATAAAAGATGATATTGGGATCCATACTAGTAGAATAAATATCTGAGAAAGTCAAGTCCATTCAGCAACATGTTAGTGCATAAAAAATTCAATAGAAGTGTTATAATGATAACTTTGGATGAAACCTAGAGTTCATGGTTGGGATAAAATAGTCCACTATATATATACATGGAAAGGATTTATGAGTTTTGGGAATAAATTAAAGATAATTCCTATGAATGTTATCCCATTTTAGAGTCTTGAATTCATTATAGTTATGAATTATTGACTGGGGATTCCACCTTACTTGTCTCAGTTAAATGAAGTTCACCACATATTCCTCTTGATGAATTACATTACAAATCCATCACATACACTGAATCTAAAGGTTTAATATTTTTAAAATGATCTTTTTTATGAGAATAATCTGGTGAATATCATAGAATATAGAGACAATGTTCTTGTAGAGCCTAAATGTATCTTAATGGGACTCCAAGGGGGGTTAATCAACGTACCAAAATTTTATCGATTTTAAAATTTCTTTTCAATTAGACCATGTTAATCTCAGAACTCTACTATAGTAAGGTTGAACGGATTAGATATATTCTCTATACAATATAATACGCATGTAATATATAAAATAAATGTGACATCATGACAGTGATATTTCTTCAAGATTTGACTGAATGAGAAACCCTACACCTTATCATGATAAAAATGTAGTTGTCTTATGAATTTTCTAATCACAATAATTTTTATTGATTAAAAGTTAATTAAAATTTGAACACATGTTTAGAAAGATAAAATCGTCTTCTTCTAAAATGCGAAATAGTGTTATTTATATAGTTACCAATAGTTCTTCAAAGGAATTATTTATACATGAACATCAATTTCTCCAAGGAATCATTCTAACAATTTTACCAAAAATTTATCTCCCTCAACTCAATTATTTAAATGAATCAAATTTAATAAGATCATATTCATTAGAAAATAAATCTTTTAGACCCAAATTATTTTAAAATGGATTTCATGGTTTTAAATATTTTTATACCACCTCACTTTTATAAGGATCAGTGCCTCTTGAATGCATATTACGACACACTGGTTTCTTCATTAATTTTCAAATTATTGGGAAGAAAATCCTACTATTAATAATGTTTCAAGATTCACTAGTATTTTTTCAAATTATGAACACAATATCTTCAAGATTATTATATTAAGGAATAAAATTTTAAAATCTCAATTTTTTCTCTTCTTGAATTCTCATGACAAATATTACTCAAATATTAATACCTTGTGAAATAATTCATAGGTATATTATAAATTTAATGCACCATATGCATGAAATTTATAAGTAATTTAGTTATTAAAAATATCATGCATGTAATGTTAAAATCATTTTCTTCTTCATTCTACTTATTACATGATCGTGTAAACTTTGTATGAAAGCACACTTATAATGACTCACCTTTGATATCAATATATAAAATCCTCTTTTTAATTTTTACACACTCAGTATATTTCCTCTATGGATGGAATAATGTATAATGGATTAATTATATATTTTTATAATTTTTAGGTCCACACTGTCTCACTACTTCTTAGAAAATTATTCCATCCATTTTTTTATAAAACTCTCACAACTGTGATACTCTATCATTAAATCTTATGCATGAATTTTATCATATGCATGAGTTAAGAATCATGTTATATTACATCATGAAAAAATAGTACGAAACATTTGTTCTTTTTATTGATATGAAGCTCTTGCAACCCAATCATATTATTATCCCAAAACCCTTGAGTGGGATATTCAAATGTCAGGTGGGAGGGATATTTATTTCTTCATAAAAGAAATAATTATTCAAAAAATATTCTATCATTCACATGAATAAATCATGAAGATATCCTCTTCATGAAATAAAGTATTCATGGATTCTCTATTTTTTGAAAATGATAGACATCTCTCTATCTCAAGTGTAAGAGCCTATATTAACCTCAATTCTTCTCTTTTTATAGGTTATTTCCACCACAATAATTCATTCTTACCTATATTTAATTCCTAATAGATAATTCCATGTTAAAAAAGTTAATATCCCATAATACCCAAACATTATGAAATATTTCCATGTTGGTTTATTTTTATTTCTTTAATGCCTCTTTATAATAAAAATAATGGAATATTCATGATGAAATACTAACATCAATAATAGGATAATCAAAACCCCCATCATTTTAAAAACTAAAACAAATAACATTATGAATGTTATGTTGTAACATTATATCATCCTCAAATTCTTTCATAAACATCGAATTATCACATGCATAAAACATGTATCTTTCGTGGATGATGTTGAGACATCTGAGTGAGTCTTGTTATCTTAGTGTGATCATTGGATATTGATTGAATCATGATCATCAAGCATTAAATTCAGATGGAATAAAAAATCATCATCGAGAGGTTGAAGACAACATAAAGGTTTTAATGAGAAATAATATATGATATTTATCAAAAGACAATTGTTACATCTATATCTCAAAAACATATAAATAGTACACCACACTATACTTTACCACATAATACTTTTCTTTAATAACTGACTTCTTAAAAAGAGAAAAACTTTCATCCACTATTGAAGCCATCACTTGGGTTCAGCACCTATAATAACCTTACACAAAATTCTTTTGTGGGATGTGACATACAATTATATTATCCCCTTAGAATTTAATCATGTACCATCCATACCACTATTCACTCCTTATGTGTTGTATACTCTTCCTTTCCCTGCTGCCATGCTAGTTGGCCTAACTAGTTTTCCCATGTGTTTGAGATTTATCCCCCATGTGTGGGATTAAGAAGGACCGTCTAAGTTTTTTGTTTCTAGAAAATTATTTATAACCACCCACAAAATATATAATTGTAAATTTTTTTATGTGTGAATATTATAATAAGTATGTTTTCAAAATATACATTATTAAAAATATTATTTATTATCGTATTAAAATATTTAAATTGAATTATTCTTCTAAAAAAATAAAATAATTATTTAAATCTCCTTATGAAATAAGAAATTATATTTTATATGGCCTCAAACATGTTTCACAAGTAATGTGTTAATATTTATGATAATACATATTTACAGGGTGTTTATAAAACTCCTTAGGAAATAATAGAAAATTATACATCCTCTTTCACTAAATTAGACAAAATATAGTTTTTTAATTTTAATTTTAACATGTTTAATACATTAAAAATAAGTCAAAAAACCTTCATAGTTGAACTGGGATAATATACATACCAAATGGCATCCAATGAATCCATAAAAATTTACCATGGGTCATCATCATCCTTCTTGAATGTCTCTCAAATTATTTCTATATACCTCTTTCCATGATTAATCATGAATCAATGATTATTTCCTTATACATTAAATTTGATTCCTTGTTATATATTGAGAAAACATAAAACTATACTCATATAACATCTACATGTTCATTTATATCCCCCATTTCCGTTGATGGTAATACCATTTCCCTAGAAAAATTAAATGACAATCCTCTACCATATTGAAAATAAATATAAGGGATTCAAATTTTGAATTTATAACTAGGAGGATGATACCACAAATTTCGATAGAAAATTGTTGTAATCTAGTCAGATATATGTCTAAATGGAAAAACATGGTGTAGAAAACAAGTGTTATTTCACAAAGACATCAATGTTGTATATTCACTAATTCATTAATTCTATCTTTGTGTCTTCTATTTTTTTCTTCTCTAGATATTAATATTCAAATATAAATCTTTATTATGTAATAATACAAATAATTTATAAGAAATAAGGGAATATTATGGAAGAATTATTAGCTTCTTAATAAGTGTCTAAGGTATGAGTACTTATCTCAACGCAATGACCTTTTCCTTATGTATATAAATTTTCTAGTTATCTTCATGCTTGTGTATCTTATAAATTTCACATTATAATATTTATTCAATTTTATGGACTCTTTAATTTTACTCACCATCATCTTTTGTGTATTATTAATATTCACATCCTCCAATAGTTAAATATTTTAACATGGTTTTTGTTTTTATATCATTGGTATCTTTTCTTGAGTTGGTAAAAGAGTCATACAATTTATTACTATTATGTACAGACTTATTACACCTTCCAATTTTTTTTGAAACACATAAATTTTCATTTATTAACTAGATAAAATTAAATTTGATTTCTTTTTAATGTGGAAAATATTATTTAACATTTCCCTTTGCTCAAGCTATTTCTCGATCATTGGTTTTTTTCATTTCTCCAGTTACATGGACTTGATTGAGAAAAATAAGTATTCAATTCTTATTAAAATATTCAATTTTATAGTTCTCACATTGATTCTTCTATTATTTTAAGTTATCATTCTAGGTTTAGAAAAATATTCTTCAGGAAAGTCTTAAATCTATCTTATATTATTCTTTCTCTCTTGGATTATTTATATGTATTATTTAATATTGTTTTTATTCAATTAAATTTCAGTGTTTTATTAGTAGTGGCCCATTGTATGACATCCCTATCTGAAATATAGTAATATTTTTTTATTAACATGAAATTATTAGTTTCCAAATTCTCAATCTTCTTAGGTGTGGTTTTTTTAGTTCTTTTCATATGTTGACCATATTCCTTCCCATACTTATCTCCCATGGAATCTATTTATCATTTTGTTAAGACTTAATTCTTTTATGGATTATAGTATTCTATTCAAAGGTGAATAGGATTTTTACCTAGGTTGTTCATATCAACACCCTCTTTATATATTACGATATATGGTGTAGTACTCTTTGAAATCCATAAGACAATTAAATCTAGTTCTATTGTATAGAATCATTTTCTTTTATGGAATATACACATATTTAGAAAGTTTCTCTATTTGTTAACATCTACTCACATTGAATTTATTCTTTCTATAGTCTTCATATGTTTTCATGTTTTTTGAAAACACAATTTCATGATGTTAATTTTTTTAAAAGAATGAAAAATATCCCACATTTCTTTTCTATTTAGTGGAAGTATATTTTTTACTAGTTTTGGTACCTTAATATTTCTGGATTTAAATTTCCTCATTTAGAGAATTATTTTTGGACTAGTTTTTCTTAAACTTTATAGTATCCTCATTGGTTGGGTTTATCCATATTTTTATTTTCCCATATATTCCCATATTTTGGCTTTAAACTTGCACTAGAAAATGAGACCGCATAAGTAGTAATAGAATTAACTAGGTTATGGGTTTCCTTCTTCTATGAGCTTCTATAATATTTCTCAATATTTGATTTTGAGATATTCCTTCCATATATATGAGTATATTTAGAGAAAAGAATCTAATTAATGGATTTTACATCAACATCCATTTTTTTGGGATTCAATCTCTTCATATGTTTTAGTGGATGAATTATTCTCATCAGCTAGCAATGTTCCAACATTAATCTCTTTCAAATTTCCCAATTTATCTACTAGTTGAAGAAATTTCATGTCTAGGTAAAACATACCATTTTAAAATGATTCCTACCTTTCATAACATTTAATTTTCATTTTATTAATATGATCTTAATGTTTTCTATGCCCTTATATTGATGAGTTGTCAAGGTATTTTATTCTTCTAGATTTAAAATCCAATTGAGATTCCTTCAAAATTATAGTGTACTTTTTTTACTCTTCTAGAGAATGTATTTTCTTAATATAAAAATAATGGAATTTTTTAGTTTTATTTAACTAAAACATCAATCACATTGATAGTAAATTTTTTTCTACATTTTGAGAATCTATAAACTGAATAAAAACATTGTTTTATATTTTATGTTCATGGATTACTTCCCTAAAAACATTTTTAATCATGATGTTCTCATAAAAACACCCTTTAAATTCATCCTTAATTAATGAAATATTTAATTTGGAATGAATCCAATATTCTTCCTTTTCATCAATGGTGGTTATGATGGAATTTAAATTTATGAATTTCAAACCATGTACATCCTCCATCTTCTTATTTTGCTCTTCAATATATGATTTTTCCTAAAAAATAACCTTAATAAACTATATATACAAGAAATAAATTCATTAGTAATATTCATCATATATCTTTAAAATTGATAGGAGAAGTGATCAATATATTTTTTATATTAAAATTCCAAATAATTTCAAAAACTCAAACTGGTTTTCTCAAATGGATCATTATAAATAGATTTGATATAATATAATTTATCACCCTGAATGATTCAAATTTTCATTAATAATTCTCTTATTTATTATATATTTTCAAAAATGTATTTAGTTCTTTAATCTTACTATTTATTATAGTATAGGTAGATATTTTCATGTCTTATTCAATAGGATTTAAGACTATGTCTTCCAGATGAAGCACTTTTGTATTAAATTAAAATATAAATTTCATATAAACATTGTAAAATAAATAAGAATAAGAAACATGAATCTAATTAGACACATTCCAAACCTTTTTAATGACATGAAGAGACCAGATAGATTGTGTAGGGCTACTGAGGAGGGGGGTGTGAATCATTGTAACCCACATTTACCATGTTTATATTTTCTTTTCAATTATACCCTTTTACTCTAGGACTCATTCCCTGGTTAATAAGAATAAAAAATTTATTCTATCACAAAAATCACATTCACATGTAGTGAATATGATAAATGAGATAAAGAAACACATGTTTTTTATAGGGTCTAACCTCAATTAGAATGACTACTGCATTCCACGATCAAACTATAAATGTCTCACTTATTTTCTTTCCTCTTTAATTATTAGTTATTAAAAATGCAGTGAAATATGTATCGAATTGTATATATGTAAAATACACATTCTATAAAAGATAAATGTAACTACTTATACTCATACCAACAATTCTTCAATAGTGTTTTTTATACTATCACAACAAGTTCTCTAAGGATTTTTTCCAGTAACTTTATAAAAATATATCTTAGTTAGCTCAAGGATTTAAGTGCCTCGTTTTGAATAATATATTATTCCACAAATAATATATATTTGATATCTAATTCATTTTCAATAGTGTTGTGATCTTGTCAACCTTTATATATCATGAAACTATCAGAATGAAAAATTTATATCAAATATATAATAGTCCATGCAACCTTATTCAATAATTGTTAAATTATTGGGAAGATAGTCCTTCTATTGATATAGTTAATAGAATTAGTAGTATATGTGATGGATATGAACAGAGAATATTCAAGATTATTTTATTCATGAATAAAATTATTTAATTTCAATTTCACCTCTTCTTTAATTCTAATCACACTGATAAATCAAGTATAATTGAATTATTAAATACTTCTTGGTTTAAGTCCAGAATTATAGAACCCTATTCATGAAAACTATATTATATGTTGTTCTCTAAAATATAATTCATGCAAGTTATAAATAAAATTCTTCTTATATTTACATATTTCTGGTGCATGCAAACATTATAATCAAGAAAACGTATTTTTCATGAATTTTCATATCACTTTAGAACTTAATAATCATGAAAGTAACCAACTCATTATTTCATTTATGAAAGAAACTCACCATAAGGCCTTCATTATTTATTTTCATTATTTTTTGTCTCTCATTAGATCAATTCGACTTTTTTAAATACATTAGTACTCTTTTATGAAACCCTCAAACTTTCTATACTTATAACTCAACCCCATTAGTATATATTATCATATAAATTAATCATGAAGTCGATGTTATAAATTCAAGAAAAAAAGAGTATGAATCATCAGTTTTTATAAAGGATGTGATGTTTTTGGTTCATATCCACATTTTCATCATGAAACCATTAAGTGTGTGATTCAAATGTCAGGAGGATGCAATATTTCATTCTAAATGAAAATAAATAATTATTTATTGAATTTTATACTCTTATCATGAATGAAGTGAATAAATATCCCCTTCATAACACAAATGTTTCAAAAAAAGTTTTTCTAGAAAAAAAATATATCTCTCTCATGCAGTATCACCAATATCATCCATGGTTATTCTCTTATTATTGGTGAGTAACACATCATAATTTTTATCTTCACTTCATTCAAATCGCAAAAAATAATACAATATCAATGCTTCCACTACTATCTATGATTAACCTATAACAAACATTTCATTATTTGGGCACAAAAAAAATAAGTGAAATTATACCATTCACCACTTGATCTAACACAAAGGTTGAACATATGAAACACCTTTGTAAAAACCACCCACATAGGCCACAACACACAATTATTTCACCCCTATTCATTTGGATCATGCCATATTTACCACTCCATGCTTTCTATGGGCATTATGGTTACCCAGTTCCTTCCACCAAGTTGGATGGCCTAGATGGATCTACCATGTGGTTGTGCTTCCTCACAAATTTGTGTGATTGAGTTAGACTATACTAGTTGGATATTCATCATCATTTTTTTAAACACTAAAATAAATATAGTAGTAAACATTAATAATTATAAAATTTACAAACCAACCATTCATTAAAATTTTATCCATGAAAAAAATATTATTTTGTATAGTGTTCAAAATTATTCTTTGAATTATTCTTCTAAAATAATCTTATAATATTTCAAATCTCCTTATGAAATAAGAAATTATATTTTTTCATGGAGTCCAACATATTCCATAGATAAGTTTCAATCTCAATGAAAATAAATATTTTTATGGTATTTATAAAACTACCCATGTAATAATATAAAATTGTATAGACATTTTAACAGAAGTAGATAATGTATAATTCTTCAAATATAAATTTCACAACTCTAAGTCATTAAGATCATCTCAAAATATGTCATAGTTGAAAATGAGTAATTGTGTTACGAAATGACTTCCAAAAAGTCTATAATAATTCTTTTAGAATTATCAACGAAATTCATAAATATTCCTTAATTGATTTACATCAATATATTTCCATGATTAATCAATAATCATAGTGAAAATTATGATAAATTTAATTTGAAATATTATTATATATTAAAAAAATAACTCCAAACACACCAAATATCCACATTGTATTATCAATCGTCCCTTTTCCTTTATTGTTAATACCATTTCCTTAAATAAATCAGTGCATATTGTCCCCCTTATATTCAATAAATGAAAATGATTCATTTGGTCAATTTTTAGTGAATAGGGTAATACAAAATTTTTCTAGAATAATTATTCTTTACCTTGTTATCTCTATGTATATGGGGGAAAACCCAGTTTAGATTACAAGAGTTATTTCATGAATACATGAATGTGGTTGGCTAACTGATTCAATATCTGATATAATTTCCACATTTTTCTCATTGGTAATGTATAACAAAATTTTCCTTTAAGAAATATATACCCTTTAATTTAGAAAAAAAATAAATCACAAATTTCTAGTGAAATGAGAATTTACTCACCCAATACATGAGTTAACTCACCAACCAACACCCCATTTACACACATATTTTATAAAATCATAATATGTTAAATAATTTTAATTTTTTTAACATTATTTTTGACTTTTGTAGATATGAAATGCACTTATGGATATTATTTAGAAAATATTTGATAGAATTATTATTTTTTCTTTTATCCCCTTCTATTGGAGAACTCTCATCATTTTACAGAGTCGACCATTCCCTCATATAGTCTTCAAGATATAAATATTTATGTTCCACTAATTTTGAAATAATTAGTTTTTTATTAGATCATGAATAATAATTTACACTTGTTGCTTCCAATTTGTTAATTCTTTTATCAAATTTAAAGTGAGATTCATGTTCAATTCCCTCTATTTAAAGAAAAAAATACTATAAAATAATTAAAGGGAATATGTTGAAGCATGTATGATCATCATAATATGTTCAATGGGGTATATGTTTTTCTATCAACCCATAGAACATTTTCCTTTTAGATTTAATGTTTTTGGTACTAATCATTCTTGTGTATCTTTTGAATTATACATTTTGATATTTTATAGTTATCTTGTAATATTTACTTTTATTTACTATCATATTATTAGAATTTTTTATCTTCATATCTAATAATAGTGTAATGGATTCTTATGGGGATGTTTTTTCTATCTTTAACATCTCTTCTTGAGAATGTAAAATAGTAATACAATTTATTTCATTATGACATAATTGTTCACGCATTGAAAAAAAAGAATTTATGAAATGTTAATTCTTTAATTTTTATACAAACAACCATTAAATTTGGTTTCTTATTCACTTAAAAACCTATTTTTAAGATAATAATATTTTTTGAAATATTTATTTTAAATATTTTTTGATATTTTGTGTTATAGGAAACACCAAGATTAATATTCATTACAAAAAACATTGAGTTCAAATTGACTTAAAGGAGAAAATTAGTTCAGCTTATATTACATGAAATAATTATCTTGTTTTATATTACACAAAATTTGTTTTATGTTTTTGAATCATGAAAAATTGAGTTTATCTTTTGTTACATGCAACATCATGTTTAAACAAAACGTGGTATATTATTAAAATATAATTATTTAACATGAAAGTTACCACCTAGCCATTGGAATTTTTGTAATGGATATGATTAAATAAATAAATAAAATATATGGGTTACACATTTATATGAAATATATTTTTTAGTGACCAATTCATTAGAAATAAAATAAAAACTATTTGAAAACAATGGAAGTCATTTTCTAAAAATATTTTTTTATACCCAAAAACATGTTCTAACTTAATAAATTAAAAAAATCACTATTGGTGAATAATTTAAATGTAATTTATAAATTTTATTTTCATTAAAATGTTTTTCATTCCTTATATGTGTTTGTTATGTATGATATATGAATAAATCCAATTTTATGCTTCAAAAATATATTTTCCTAAAAAACATTTTGACTTATATTGGAAACTTATTTATTAAAATTTTAGAAAATATATTTGAAAAAATTAATTTAATTTTTTATAAAATAATGTTAAATTATATTGGGGTAATTTTTTGAGAATTTTTAAAACCGACAAAAATTTTTATGAATAGTGAAAATGATTGGTTTTTATTTAAAATTATCATTTCTGTTATTGTATGAAAAAAATAAAAATTACTTTAATATAGTTTTAATAGTAAAATTAGTTCTATATTTTATTTTTGAATACTTATTATATCATTTTAATAAATTCCATATTGAATGGCGATATTAAATCGTTATATACTTATGATATTGTTTCTTTGGAAAACAACTTTCTCGTCACATCCGAGGGTTTTATTGAAAATTAATATTCAGCCACTTCTATGAATTTAATATGGAAAAATGGATATCATATTTCTAATCATAATAATTTATATTTTTTATAATTTCATGTTAATTTTTAAAAACTATGAATATTAAAATGAGTAAAAATTAATATCTATTGTTAAGGTGAAAATGGGTTTACATAGGGTTGAGCTGAAATGATATGGTTAAAAATGACCTAAAACATTTCCAACACCCATTTTATGGCAATATTTAGACCTTAAAACCTATAAAAAAATTTAAATTCCTGATTTTGGCCTTTTTGCATGTGAATTATTTAGACCTTTTTCATTGAAAAAATTATATATGTGCTACTCACCTCCCTTATAAATAGACACCCATCTTGTATCCTCTTTATACTACCAAAACCATTTAATTTGGACAATATCAATAAAAATATCTTCTTTATGTCACTCATAACATCTTATAATCCTTATATTTATCTAAAATATACCACATCAATGATTTTGATAAAAATCCATGGAGTTTTCCCAAAGAAGTGGCAACGTTCTTTAATGAGGATTTTTATTTAATTTTATTACCCATAGAATTAAAATATTATTAAAAAATTATTATATGTCAAATAATTTTCATAAATTTATAGAGAAGTTATTATTCTAGGTTCATGACCTATATTTATCTCCTCTACCCTCAAATGGGGAACAATAGTGTTAGATGTATGTACGAATGACTACTACCTTGAAAACCGACGTGACACACTTTCCATCAAAACCACTCACTGTTAGGTATGAAAATGGATATACAATATATATATATATATTATTTATGATATTATTATACATTTGGATTTCTAATTTCACATATACCCTCTTACTTTTAATTCGGTGAGAATACGAATAAGGTGACTGTGTGTACAACAGTCTACCCCCTAACCAAGTGATGCGATTTGTTTTTCAAATATGTTTCATATGGATGGTAATAAGGGATCAAATTTATGAATATATGTTATATATATGGAATAAAAATTATCTTTAAAAGGTAATATAATATTTACCTGTATTTTTCTTCATCCTTTGAAAAAATGAAAGCAGCGTTCCTATTTACGTATGACCTACCGTCTCTATGAATAGTTTATCACATTTTCTATATTTAAACATTATGGACTACTATAACTACATATATAATAAATATATATGATATTTATTTCATTTTTAATATTTTTTATATTATGTAACCATGATCAATATATCAATACTGGAAATAAAAAATCAGAACATACCTAAGAAATAAAGCAATTATTACTTGAAACATATTTCTAATAATGAATTGTAATAAACGATAAATAAAACGATATAAGTACATCATATATGATATGATATAAATTTTTATGGGGATTTAATAGTTTTATAATAATTTTTTATTTATTTTATAGGTGGATAGAGTGTCTTCGTGGAATGAGGAACTAAAAGTAAGGGACTTCTATCTAGGTTTTATTTCTTAGATACATATAACATATTAATAGCTTGTGTATTTTGTGTAGTGTATATACTAACAATTTGAAAATTTATATAATTAATATACTTAATTTTTTAATATTTAAATTTTCATTTGATTTTATTGTTTATTTGTCTTTACGATTCAAGAGATTACTAATGGAGTAAGTGAATTTTGTCTGAATTTCTCTTCTTTGAGACATAAGTTACGTTATGCACCTATATTATATTATTAAGTATATATAAATTAAATTTGGAATGGAATATAATGAATTTAATTATTATCATTACATTTGTTTAAATTTTACATTATTATTTCATAGGGATTATGATCCAATGTTACCAAATTGGTAATTGTTTTATGTTACAAACTCATTGTTTATTGGGATTATTTAAGATTACTCTTAATATGAGTAAATATTATTATATATATCCAATGAAACTCATAATTTTTACTATAATTTAGTTATTTAAAGATAATAAATGTTTTTCATTCATTTAAACCTATTAATGTACTCAGTTTTTCAACAGAACGTTTTTAAGGATATTTTTTCTTTATTTCTATCTTCGGTTGAAAAAAGGTTTTTATTCTAAAATCTTATTTTAAAAATTGATTTAAAATAGGTTTTTAAAATTATTAAAATTAATTTTTAAATAAACTTTTACCCATATATTTAGGAAAATTTATTCAATAGAATTTCCACAACATTTTTTAAATAAGGCATGTTTTTTATTTTAGAAAAAATGTGAATTGAATTTTTTCTATTTGTAAAAAATATGATAAATTTCTACCTTCATGGCTAGAAAATGTATTAAATATTCTTTTATAATCTTAGAAATTTTATTTTAAAATAAAATTATTTCTATAACATTTAATGATTTCTTAAATTTGAAAATTAATTTGAAAATAAATCTTTTTTTCTCAAGAAATGTTTTAAATAATTTTAAATCTTCCTCTTTAATTTTTTAATACTTATTTTCAATGAAAAGTTATTCAATTTTTTTTTATAAATTTTTATCATCACAATGTGATTATAAAATTGGAAGTAATTTTCCTCAATATTTCGTTAAATTATTTGTTAAATAATCCATTATATTTATTCTAGGTTATTTTCAAATGAAATGATTTCCTCAATATGTAACAAATTTATAGTTTTAAAAATCTAATTTTAAAAGAAATTTTATTTTCTAATGTAATGTTCCAAGTGATCTTTAAAAACTATTTTTTATCTAAGATGACATATTTTGATGTTACTCATGATTTACTAGGGATATAATTCCATAATTTTATTCTTATTATTTATCTGAATGGTTTATGTTTATTATGAGATGATGTTAATAAAAAATGTTTCTTTTATATGGGCTATATAAAGATAAAATGATTACCAAATAAAATTATATTTATATGTGTTATGATATTATTACATGATAAAATAATTATTAAAACGTTTTATTTTCCATACGTTATTATGTGATAAAATTTATATTAAATCAATCTCTTTTTAAGAGTTATGATATGTATAATGTTTAATTATCTTATGGAACAAAAATGTATGTTTTATTTTATGGTTGGGACCTACATATACCTTGAATTAATTGAGTAAATATTTAAATCTCATGAGATAAATATGACCATAATGGGGGGTGAACCTAGTTCAGCAAGGGATTTTATCCACTATGATAGTTCTGTGAGTGCTCCTTGAATGCTATGATTGTTTCAAGAGTGAACCAATTCTACTATGATAGCCTTAGAAATAATCCTTGACTACTATGGAAATTATTTTATATGATTTTGTGTATGAACCAAATTTGTGTCTTATTCCAATGTTTTCTATCATGGATTATGTACTTTTATTACATTATAATTTATGTCTTATGAATATCCAAGTTTTATTCCATGAATCATGTTAATGTTATATGATATGTAACCTATAGTTTTCAAATGTTATTATCATGTTACTATAATGTTATACTCATTATATATTGACATGTATCTTGTTTACAATCATTGAGAATATGATATCACCCTTTCTTATGTTTCATTTCCTCAATTTATAATGAAAGGTGATATGTATAACATTTCTTTTATAGGTTATAGTTATGAAGGGCATGGTGAAAGATGGTGTAGCACACATATGGACTAGTTTTTTATCTTTCAAAATATCCTATAGAAATATACCTAACCGACTCAACTGTGAGTCATTTTGGTATGTAATGAATATTATTATATTAATATATAATATTTTATTATGAGAATTTTGGGTTTTTACACAATGTTACTTTATCTTTTTCACTATATGGTACATCATATATATCATTTTTTATTTCACTAGTAGCTTCCAATTGATTATACAAAATAAATAGGACTAAATTCTAACCATTTCAACTTTAGAGAGTCCAAATGGACTCTTAATTTTTTTTGAGTTATGATTCTTGAGTTACTTATCAAAATGTTTTTTTGGAAAATATTATATCGATCCAATCTTATTATTTATCTCCCAGATTTATTTTATTCAATATTTCATCTTGAATATGTTAATTTTATTTCTATGGAATGTTTGTAGTGATCCATGGAATGACTTCTATTCTTACATTAGAATAATATTTTATTTATTGAATTGATATTTTTATCACCCATCCTCTCAATATTATAATGAGGGGTTTATTTGATTCTTTTCATCTATTGAACATCTTTCTTAACCAGTTTATCTTAAATGGTAGCTATTTATCCATTATTTATGAATTTATTTATTTTTGGATGTGGTATCCTATTAAAATTATCATATATGTTATACTTATATAGTTGATGAAAACCTTAATTTTCTTTGTGACCATATTTTTTAGAGTACTTAGAGAAATACTCAAGACATTCTAATGGTTATTTATTTTATATATTAATTATCATCTGAAAAATATTCTTCTATTTAGTAGTTTTCCTAATTTTTTCACATATACAACCATAATATATTCTTTATATAAGATTTTTACATTTTCTAATTGTGTAGAAAAACAATCACTAGAAATCCAAACTTCCAAAAGTACTAATTGTATCTAATAAATCACTTAAATTTTTTTTGTTGTACCAATTTTACAAGTTTTAGTATCTTACAATTTATAAATTTTTCTTTTTTATTCATAGGGTTACTTATGAGAGTAAATTTTCTTGATATTTCTAGTCCCCACCTTTGTTGTTTTTCTATATTTATCAACATTTTTATTTATCCACATCTTCATATATTTTGTATTTTAACCTACACCAGCAAATGTGACTGCATTAGTAGAATAAAATTAACTAGGTTATGGTTTAATTTCTTCCATAATTATGAATAGTTTCATTAAGAGGTGATTTTAATCTCTCCCTTCTACTCATGTGAGTCAGTTTAGATACATGAGTCACATCTATGTGTTTTATAGAAGCATAACATTCTAAGGCTTAAATCTCTTCATATGTTTAGATAGAGGAATTCATCTCAATATATTGTGAATTTACACCATATGTCTCCTTAATATTTTATAGTTTTTAATGGAGTTCATGTCAGTTCATTATAAAGGAAAATTACTCAATTTAAACTTATGTTATCCTTCCTTACCTTTAACTATTTATTTTATTGATGTGACCTTTATGCTTTATGGTTCCTTAATTCAAAGAGTTTTTAAGGTCTTTAATATTTATATATTTAAATTATAAATGGGATTTCATGATAAGGATAGTATTTTTATTTTTTTTCTTATAGATCATGACTCAATTGAATATAATCATCATAGAACTCGTTATTTTATTCATCTAAAATTTCATTCTATATAAACTTCAAAATTATGTCTTCAATCTGATAATTTTTATCCTTTATTGAAACATTTTTAGTGTTCTAAATGCATGTATTAATTCACTAAAAACTGGTTTACTCATGATACACTTATAAATCAGTATTTTTAAATTATTATTTAATTAATGAAATATTTTCATTTCAAAGAGTAACTTATTGTTCCTTTTCATCGACATGGACTATTATATAATTTGACCTTTTGAATTTCTTATCAAGTGAATTTTATATCTTATTATTTTATTCTAAAATATGTTCTTTGAAAAAAAAATACACTTCATGAAAATAAGTTGTAAAAATAAAACCACTTCGTCAAGAACATTTATTATATATCTTTTAATTTGAGAATATAATTCTTGAAATGTTTTGATAAAATAATCTTACACATTCTATAAATTGGTTGAACTAGTCACCTCAAAAGGGTAATTGTCAATAGATTTGATATAACAAAATTTATCACCTTGATCTAATTCAAATTTTTATGGATACTTCGATTCTTTCACGATGATTTATTATAATCATTTTTCTTCCCACATATAAATATTTTCCAGATCTTGGTAAATACCTTGATGTATTATTTAATAGGAGTGGAAATTAATTCATCCACATTAGGTAATTAAATATCAACTTAGAATATGATCTTTATATTAAAATTATAAAATAAAATTGTTATGAAAAAGTTCAATACAATTAGAGGAATACCTACCATATGATACAACTTGTAGAGCCCATATGGATCATTTAAGGACACTCAGATGGGGGGGGTGAATCAGTGTGCCAAAATTTTCCATGGTTATAATTTCTTTTTGTATTTATCTCTTAGTACTCTCAATCATCTACCTTAGTTAAAGGGAATAGATATTATAAAAACTCTCAACAATCAAAAAAACATTTGATGAAGATAATAAATGAGACAACAATACAATTTTTTTACAAGTTCTAGAATTAATGAGAAATCCTACTCTTTGACATGATAAACCTATGGTTATCTATCATATTTTCTTATCCCTATATTTTTTAGTGACTATAATAATAATAATAATAATTCACAAGTTTATATTGGTAAAATACACTTCCTATAAAGGATAAATATCATTATTTTTATCAGTACAACAAGTTCATCAATGTCATTTTTTTAATAAAACCACTAGTTTTCTAAGTATTACTTCCAAAAACATTCTAAATAAGACCTATTTGTCCGATCTGGGATTTCAATGTGAAAACTTTAATGAGACATTATTCCATAAAAACAAACCCTTGACGAAAAATTAATTTCAATGGTGTTCTATTCTTGTTGATAATACTATATCAGCTCACTATCGAATGATCAGTGATTATTGAATGTAAATTATTTCATTTTTTCTTATTAAATAATTATAAAATTCCTAATAAGATGCACATTATACTAGTTATATTTATAAATTCAATAATATGTATTTATGTGATTCAAAAAATATCTTTTATGTTAATTTATGTAAGAATAAACTTGCACAATATCAATTTGAAATCTTCATGAAATCTTAGCACACTAATAACCCTAGATTGATTAAATTAAAAAATACATTATAGATATAGTTTCAAATTAAATTACCCTATTTGTGAATGTTATTTTCTAGATATATTTTAAATTTCATGAATGTAATATACAATGATTCTTCTTCCTCAATGTATTTATTTCATGTGTATGTAAGAATTATAATACATAACAATGACACAACCACAATTAGCTTATCACTTTAAAATTACTCTTAATTAATGTCACAAACTCATGATACATCATCAAATCATGAAACTCAATGTCTTTACTTAGGAATTTAATAAGAGATCACTCATTCTTTGGAAATGTTTCAATACCTTTTAATTAATCAATTAAACTCATGGTGTTGTGGCATTCAACATAATGCATTAATATTATCATATACTTGATTTTTAAATCATGTTACATACTTTATTGAAAAAATAGTACACAATCACAGTTCTTCATAAGTCTATAAAGGTTGAGGAAGTCATTCATAGTCTCATCACAAAACTATTGAATGAGATATGCACATGTTAATAGTCCATGTAATCAATTTATTCATGAAATAAATGAATGATTCAAGGTTTATTATACCATTCACATGAAATATTCCTGATAATCCCATATTCATTAAATTAAGGTTTCATAAATGCTCTATTTTTAAATAAATTTAGAGCTGCATTTCAAGGGGAATCACCTATAGTGGCCATGGTGATTCTCCTTTAATAGGAGAGTACCAAAAACTTAGTTTTTTATTCTTCATATTAAAATACTAAAAAATAATGCCATCTCAATTCTGATATTAATATCCCAAAATATCACACAATTATGAAAAATTTATACATGGGTTCGCTTATTTATTATTGGTTGCTATTGTCACTTGAAATAATACAATCTTTGTGATGATCTCCTCATGTTCATGCATTGATAAAAAAATTGTCAATAATTTATAGAATAATATACTTGTGCCTTTATAAAGGTTAGAATGTATCTTTATATCATCCATGGAATTATTCATAAGCTTCAAATTATCAAATGCATGAAATACATAGATTGGATTCATGATGTATAGATGATAGAGAGAGCCTCATTATATAGGGGTGATCAATGGAGATGGAAAAAATCATGAAATCAAAATATTGGAGTCAGATAACATAAAAAATCTTCATTAAGATTTTGAAGGAAATATACAATTTAGATTAGATGGAAAATATTACAATGATTATATGGTCATGATTATATATATAATTCTCCTTAAATGTGGGAATAATGCACCGTACTATGTTATCCCTCATTAAAATTTTATTTTTTCATTTCCTACTTAATGAGTGAAGCACTTACATCCACCACATATGCCAGAATTGAGGTTTAAGACTTAGAAAAATATTTCACACACTATATAAATGATAAGTTCCACACATTTACACAATCTTCATGGGTATTCTTCACATGTCATATGACCAATATGTGCTTCCAATGGGTGTTATTATTTTAAATTTCCTCCCACCGTGATGTATAGATTGACTAGGTCTCTCATATATTTAATATTTCTCCCAAAGTTGTGTGATTGAGCTGGACTAGTCTTTTTGGCATTAGATGGGCAATTTTTTATAGACACACATAAAATATATACTAATAAAAATTACTGTGTACTAAAAATCCATGATAAACCTTATTTAAAATATTCATCATGAAAAAATATTATTTTACATGGCCTATAAAAATATTCATTGAACTTCTCCTCTAAAATATTATAATATTTATTCAAATCACTTTATACAACAAGAAATTATATTACTCATCACCTCCAACACGTTCCACAACAATATTTTAAGTCTTTAAGAAAATAATTTATTACGTTGTCTTTATAAAACACTTCACAATTTAGTGGAATATTATATAGTTTAATTCACTAATATATACAATGTGAACTTCATTAAATTTAATTTTCACATGTCTATGAAATTAATAGAAGTTTAAAAATCATCCTTATTGGCCATAGAGAATTTTCATTCCAAATTACAACCGATGAATCCTTAACTATTATCATAGAATAATCACCAACATTATTTTATTTTTCTCAAATTATTTTTAAGTATTTCTTTTGATGAGTATTCACTATTCACATATTAATTTATCATATATTGAATTTGATCCATCGTTATATAATGAAATGAAATACAACCATACACATTATCTATCCACATGGGATTTTAAATAACCCCTTTATCTTTGTTGGAAATATGATTCTATTAAATAATGTTAGTGTATATTATCCCACTGAATAAAAATAAATTAAAATGATTCATTTGGTGAATTTATAATGATTAGGATGATACAAACATTTTTTTAACAAAAATTCTTTTTCTAGTCACCCCTAAATAGACATAGGATAATCAGATGTAGAAAAATGGAGTGATTTTATAAAGAAATTAATTCCTTTTACTAACTAATTCATCATGTGATACAATTTCCGAAATTTTTTATCATTGATAATGTAAAATGAAATTTTCATTTAATAAATATTTAGTCTATAATTATGTCAATAATTATATCATAAATTTCAATTGAAAATATAATCCACTCCCCAATCAACGAGATTACTCATTAACTGATCCTCCACATTTATAAACATAATTTATACATTCTTTATAGAGAAAGAAGTGTAATCAGGTTACCTCTGTTTTAATCTTCAATAAAGATGCCACGAACTTGTAGATATTCCTTGAACAAGACTTGATAGCATATTCTTTATATTTTATCTCCCTAATAGGGTTCTCTCCCTTTATATTACAGGGTTTATGGTTTAATAAGATATTATTCTTGAGCTTGGTATTAGTATTCCACCATTTTTTCAACAATATACGTTTTTATTAGATCTTGAATAATAATTCATGTTTGTTTCCTTCCACAATATTTATTTAGTGAACATCTTAATAGTGATATTCACCTTTCATTACCTACAATGAAATATCACAAATACTATACATGTAGTACATGGTTTGGTGTGAGAACCTATGTGATTCTTAAAAAGGGAAACACAGATGAGTATTTCATCTCAATATAGAGGCTCTTTTCCTTGTAGCTCTAAAGTTTCTTGTAAGACTCATGATTGTGTCTCATTTTAATTTAATTTTTTTATATCTTTGATATAAGGGAATATTTAACTTCATTTAACATCATATTTTTAGTATCATTTGTATTCACATCTCTCAATATTGAAATATCTTCCCTATTTGCTTGTTTTTCTATGAAAAAAATATCTTCTTTAGTATATATAAGAGTAATAAAATTTATTTCATTATATCTAGTCTATTTGCAAATTTTAATTTTTTTTAAGAAATAATTATGTTTTAATTTGTTAAAAACCTCCCATTAAATTGAATTTAATCTTTATGTGGCACACCATATTTTTAGTTTTTCCATTTATCTAGTTTTTTCATCAAATGTTTCATTTTACTTTTATATAGAAATTTATATATTAGTATGAAAAATAATTATCATCTCATCTTAACTTATTCATAATTGGATATTAAATATATCTTCTTCAATGTTTTTGAGTTACTTTTCTTGGATTTCATATCTAAATATTCTTTAGAAATTTCTTCAATAATTTATATCTTTCTATTTCATTACATGATTGATTAACATAATGATTTAATCATGATTTTATTCACTATGGTCTCAATGAAATATTTACAGTGATGCATGGTACGATATCACATTACAACTTATAAGAATATTCTATTAATTGACATGAAATTATTGGCATCCATCTTCTCAATCTTCATTGGAGTGGGATTTTAGTTATTTTTATCTATCGAACATATTTATTCACTATTTTATCTCCAAATAAAGTTTTTTATTCATTATTTTTAAACTTTTTTCCACATTATTGTCTTCTATTCACATTATCAAAGTACATTTACCCATATGGTGCATACCATCACACTTATTTAGTTGACCATATATGTTATTGTACTCATAACAATATCTAAGATATTTTAATCTATATATAGGATATATATTATTTCTATTATATGAAATATGGAGATATCTTTAGGTTACATCATTTTTCTCATATATTACCCTGAATATGGTCCTCCAATAGTCTTTATACATTGTCATGGTTTTCCAAAATATACTAGATTAATGTCTAAACTTCCCACAACACCAATAATTGCCCACGAATCTTATTGTTTTTCTTTTCATAATAATATTACCATTTTAGTAGCTCAATGTTTCTATATTTGACTTTATTTATTTAGAGCATCATTTTGGGTGTTTTTATTAATCATTATAAAAACCACATATTATATTTTTGTGGATTTATCATTATCTATATCTACCCAAATCATTCTAGATATTGGATTTGAACCTATACTAGAATATGTGACTGAATTAGTTAAAATAGATTTATATAGTTTATGGTTTACCTTCTCCCATGTGATTGTATAAGTATGATCAAGATATGATTTTGATCTCTTAATACCACTATTGTGAGGCTCATTAGATAAATTACCATTAATACTATCTTGTACAACAACTTACATTTTTAGGGATTGACTATCACCACATATTTAGGTGGAAGATTCTTATCAGTTGATTGGGATTATCTTGTTTGTGTCTCCTTCAAATTTATTAATTTAACCTATAGTTCAATAAATTTCATGTGTAGGTAAATATGATCATTTTAAGAATATGATATCATTACATACCATTCTCATTTAATTTTATATATATGATCCAAATAATGTTTACAACCTTCATTAAATGTGGTGTTAATGTATTTAATTCTTTTTCATTTAACATCCATTCTTTATTAATTGGCATTGATAGAATCATTATGTGATTCTTATATATAATTGATATTATAAATATACTCATCAGAAAACAAGTTCATTTCATCAACTAAAATGTCTTGTTACTCGACCTTAATTTATTTTATTCATGATGAGATTCTCTATGACAAACCATAACCAATTCACCCAATAGTAACCAAACCTAGTTATACACACTAACTCAATATCACATCCCCATATTCCATAGGTTTTTGGTTAGAGGTAATGGTCCATAGTGGAATAGTGGTGATATTATACCCACATAATCATAATGTATCATATCATGATAATCAGGTCTATTAGTAACTAAAATATATAAAATAACTAAGAAACTGAGAATAAACAACCATCATTTAAATAATCCAATAATATCATCCAATATTGTGAAATAAAAATGATTTTCATGTCATTATATAAAAAAGACAGGAAACAAATGGAAATTGGAATCTAATACCGTAGATGTATCAAAAGAAAAAAATACAAAAAAACGATATATCCTCATATAACAACATGAGTCATATCCTAGCCCTATGCTCCTCTGTTCCTATTAAAAAAATCAATAAAGCATAAAAGTTGTAAAATTATCCCTATCTTGACCTAAAACCCTAATATTTATTTTAGGTAACCAGTGGAGGCTCAGGCATGGTGTGATATAACATTCAGTAGGATAACACCAATGGTGTCTATAACATATAAGTCTTGTTCATATAAGCTAATGATGAAAGCTAATATAATAGCAGTAAAAGTAATAATAGAATAAAATATTCTTTTCATTCTATGAATTCACACTGTGATTAGGAAACTAAATTATAAGGTCTATCTATAGGTCATAAAATGCATGAAAATTGTTATACGCTGTGAAATTAAGTATCATGACTACATGCTCTCTAGTCTAAGGAGTATAAATTTCCTGGGAATCCGAGTAATATATGTAAGAGAATTAAATAATATATAATGAGTATAAATGTACAAGGAACCCTAGAATGTCAAGTAAACTATTTAAACTAGATCCTTGGAGTATAAATTGTTAAGGAATCCAAGAAATATGGATACTAGAGTATAAATGTTCAAGGAATCCAATTAATATGAGTAAATGGGATCCACCATGTTGAAATGTTTAATGAATCCAAATAATCCATATAACATGTATGAAAGGAGTAGAAATGTTCAAATTATCCTAATAATTGGACATACACAAGGATTATAAATTCCCAAGGCATCCTAGAACATGATGTAAATTAAGTAAGAAGATCCATTGTGTGGAAATGTACATGAAATCCAAATAATATTTTTAAATGGGTTTCATGGAGTATAAATGTATATTACATACAAACCAACTAAATTACCTACTCATAAACCCCTACGTTGTCATATATGTTCCAATGGTTTATGCAATTTGTACCTTTATTATATTAATTAAAGGGTACTATAAGGTGATTAAAACTGTTAACTATTCACATTAATACCTCATTCAATTATAAACTATACAAAAAATAATCATCACACCCTAAGGGAGGAATAATCATGATTAATATATAGAACCACCCCATGGGTTGTTCAGGTTGAGGTCAATAATCTCTATCCAAGATGACCAGTTTATTGGCATGTATCATAAAGGTTTTTAACAATTAACTCATTATTAAATTAATTTATGTAGCACCACCCTGAATATTTATTATGTTTCACAACAAAAACAAGATATAAATAGCTATAATTTTTGGTAAACGGAATAAACCACATATATTATGATCTAAGAGGATTATTCATCCAATACCATCCTATACTTTTATTTATATTAGAAGAAAATAGAAGAATCGACAAATTCCATGAAAATGGTGCATAAGATCTTACAGGAAAATGAGGTCATTGATAGAATGGAATAAAGATAAAAGTGTAAAAGGAATGTAGAAAACATTGGTGTGTATCCAATGAGATGAAAAGATCATGAAATGGATTTTAGATGAAGTAATTACCCATAGCCTAGTTTTAGACTTAAATAAGCTCTCTAATGATAGAATATGGGCAAGAAACTAGACAGAAAAAAGGAATAGAGGAGAGTTGAATAAGGAAGTAGAAAATGGTCATTTCCCCTTAAAAATTGAGTCACATGGTTTGGCCTCATAGTTGACCAAACCACACACCATTCATCCACCAAGCTCTGATTCAATACCCCCCTCACATGTTCAAGGGGGACTGGTAGATTAAAAATGTACCAACTATTCATTTTACCCTTTTTAAAAACTATGTGGCAGACACATGAGCACGTGGCTAGGTTCATACTATTAGGGAAACCACACCCTCTACTGTGAACTAAAATTCCCCGTGTGGTTTACTCAAATAATGAATATTGTGTGGATAATTTTTAATGATCCATTAATCCCAATTTTTTTCTTAAAAAAATTGGGATATAAGATCTAAAAAATCCCTATACAACCTATTTTATATATATCCTCACTAAGGATTCACATTCATTCCAAAGTAAGGAAATAAATTGGAAATAAAAAGGTTTTGTAACTCATTGAAAAACCATGATCTTATAATCTCCCCCTTATATAAATTCCTCTACAAATTTACATTCCCAAAACATTCAAGAATCATTTGAGATTTAATCTGGCCACTCAGCACATATGTCATCCTCCCACATGCAAGTTGTATCTCGTGCATAGCCATACTTCCATTGAACCTGTACTAGAGGTACTAAAATACCTTGTGGAACCTTTGTTCCTCGATCAACAACATTAATATGATTCTCCACATAGGATGAATAAACCTCCAAATGAAACTACTCAGAATGAATAATATGAAACTAATAAGAATTTTATTTTATAAGGTGAGATATGTGAATGATTCCATTCATGGCCCAATAACGCTGAGGTAACACTAACCGATGTGATACCATATTGACTCTATCTAGAATATCAAAGGTTCCAACGAAATGAGTTGACAACTTCCATTGTTTAAGAATTTTTCTATGAACCAATCTAAGAGGAACTCATAAGAAAACAATACTCCCCACATCATACTCTAGTGGTCCATAGTGACGATCATCATATGACTTCTATCTAGATAGAGATATAGAAATCTGCTTCTAAATAAGTAGAAACTACCTCAAGTTATTCTGAATAAGATAAGTTCTACATAATTCTTCCTCTCCTACCTCTAATCAACATAGAGGTCAACAACTTGGCCTACCTTATAGGGAATAATATGAAGAAATCTATATGATCACTTGGATGCTATTATTAAACTTCAAAAAAACAACATATTAATGACAGTTTTTTAGATGGATTTATGCATAATCCAAATAAATTAATTTTAGAGAGGATTATACAGAACCCCCTATTATTTTTTGACATTTTTAAAATATCTGGTTGTATTTTAGAGGTTTTTGTGTCCCAAAAACCACTAATTTAATAATTACTGGACCTATATGATTGGTTGGATTTTAGACACTATATATATATATTCATATGGATATTAGAGGGGGGGTTTGAACCCCCATATAATGTATGAAATTATAGGGGGTGTTGAATCACCTCTAATATAAGATATTAAAATTGTCCAGGAAACACCTCTAAACATTTAGATTAGATGGATTTTTGAACAACATATAATTTAATAAATTTTAGTGGGTTCTAATCCCCCTCCAATTTATGATATTATAGGGGGTTTCGAACCCCCTTTAATTTATGACATTATAGGGGGTTTTGAACCCCCTATAATTTATGAAATTAGAGTTTGTTTTGAATCCCCTCTAATTTGAGAAATTGTATGGGGTTGTGAACTGCCTGTAATTACAAAAATTAGAGGGGGTTCATGAACCATGACTAATCCATTTTATAAGAGGGGATTTTTAACCCCATATAATTTTTATTTATTTTTTAAAATAAGCCTCATATAAATTCAAATTTTATAATATATATGTCTGTGTTTTCATGTGGGTGTGTGTGTATATATATATTACATAAGCACATTAGATAAATGTATTTAAATGTATTATAAACACACACAAACAGATATATATATATATATATATAAAGACATTATATAAATACTTTAAATGTGTGTCCCAGGGGCTTGTTTGGGGTTCTTCTCCTGGTGGGGTCAAGGGTTTATTTGAGGGTAGTGTCTGGGGTTCTTCTCTAGGGGGTGTCAAGGGTGTGTCCTGGGGGTGTCAAGAGGGTGTTTGAGGGGGTTTCAAAGGTGTGTCTAGGAGGTCCCATGGATTATCGGTGGGTATGGAGAAAAAATAAAAACATAGGGTAGATTAGGGGTGACTATAGTCTATCTGCCCTTAATTTTTATCATTGAGATAATTTAGGGTCGGTTCTAACCACCCCTAAATGAATTATTGAATAGGGAGCAGTCTGAACCACCCCAAAATTTATTTTTTATAGTTAATTTTGGATGATATTATAGGGGGTTAAAACCCCCTCTAATAGGTACTACAAAGTATATTCTATCATCCATATACCAATTTCCCATCCAAACGAGTGATACATGTCTTAAAGGACCCATTACCCTTTACAAATCCAACTGGAATGATGATGTGAAATGATAATATCTATCTGATTTGAAAGAACACAGAACCATTTATAGGTTTATTATCTCTCAAATTTGAAGCCTCCCATGATCATTTAGAAAAAGAGTATTTTGAATAGACTGAAATGGGAAAATTTTGTCAACATTTCTATGATCATCTATACAACATCAATGCATTGAGGTGGTCTATCTAGTCCCCTCAAAAAATCCATTTTGATTTTGTCCCATTTATCCTCATGAATATGAAATCATTTAAAAATTCTCTCTCAACACTGGTGCCCTTCCTTCACCTACTAATTGGTAGAACACTAAGTAAGAAAACTAGATTTATCCAATATCATCCCTCACCACCAATATTGACGACATAAGTCATGAAATATCTTTGTATAGCCGGGCTTCACAACCCATATTGAGGCATGGGAATATCACATAAAAAACAACTAGATGTTGATAGGAACCCATGCACACTCATGGATGCACAAGATAACATCCTCATTAATGATCCAACTAGGCAACAAGTCATCAATTTCAACACTCTCATAGGATAAAACCCTTTAAATCTGAAATCTTTCTCACATTCACTCTCACTAGAAGTGAATATGTCATTGATAATGATGTGAGTACTTACAATTTGCAATGGTCTTGAACATCTATGTGTATATTAGAAACTATTACCATAACCTGAAACTCTCTACAAGAGTCTTTAACTTCTTATATATAATTCACCCTTTTTAGAGAATAAAGAACAACATTAATTTTCCCAAGCATATATGAAAGCTCTAGATTGAAGGAACGAAGGTATTACACCCACATTCATTTCTTTAGATTGAAGTCATGATATGTAAAAAAATTATTGAGGATTTTTTAGTTAGTGTACACCAAAAAAATACTCTTCCTATAAATAATTTCTTGAAAAGTGAAATGGATGTACAAAAATGGATAACTCAAGATCATGAGTTGAGTAGTTTCTTTTTGGTGGCCTCAACTGATGTGAAACATATGTCATAAATCACTCCTATTTATGAAAACTACACCTAGACCGACACCTGATGCATGAAAATATATAGTATATATTCTAACAAGATCTGAATGAATTTGGATCAATGATAAATTTAGTCTCCAATTTATCTCCTAAAGGGTTTTCTCATAGGTGTATGACCATGATTACTTCACACCCTTCTTAGTAAAACTGTATGAGGTGATTCTGAGAATGATAAGTCCTATATGAAGTGCCTATAATATCCATATATCCTAAAGAAACTCCTTATGTCAAAAAAGTCTCATGGATTCTTCTAGGAAACTATAGTTCTCAGCTTTTCTAGGTCAACCAGTACTCATTTCTCTGAGATAATATGACCTAGGAAGTAAATCTTGTCCATATAGAAGTGGAATTTTGGGATCTTAGGATATAAATTATTCTCTCTCTATGTATCCAATATGATATCATAATGTATGACATGGTTGTATTGAGTGTTAGAATATACCATTATATCTTCCACAAATAGAACCATAAAAGAATCAAGATATGGATGCCAAACCCAATTCATTAGTTCCATGAAAACTTCTCATGCACTCGTGAGATTGAACAGTAAATATAAATACTCATAAATAATATACCTATTATAAAAATTTGTATAATGTATCTCTGAAGGTAAAAAAACTCAACTGATAATTATTCAAACTTCGATTAATATTTGAAAATACCCATGCTCTTTAGAGGTGGTCAAAGATATCATTTATCTAGGGAAAGGGATACCATGTTTTTAACTATAAATTGAGTCAAATATTGGTAGTCCACATATAAATGAAGGGTTACATCTTCATTCTTGAAGAAAATCCATCAAATCCCATAGAGAAGTAGTGGTTCAAACAAAATAATTTTTCTTCTATATCCTCTAACTGCCTTATGATCTCCTGTAACTCTATTATGGCCCCTATGTATGGATTAATATATATCGATGTAGTTCCTAGAACTAGATCAATCGAAAAATATATGGATCTCATAGGATTTATTCAATGGAAAATATGAAGCATTGACTCAAATGCATAAACTCTCTAGATCTATCATCCCTCAATATCTGAAGATAGTAATAATCATATAATTTTATCTAGAAATCCATCCAATCCTTATCTCTATAATGATTCATTTTAGTAATAAAATCCATTAATGTATTAGAAAAATCCCATAGAATATGTGTAGCGATCTTCACTATCCTCTAAGGAGGTATCTCGATAATGTAAAAGAAAAATAGCAAGGCCTCTAGCCATGTATTAATGGCCTTTGGTCCACCATCCACCAAAAACATGGTTTAATTATTCTGCTCAAACTCATGTGTCATACGCACTATAGTTTAGTCAGATCGCTAAGCTACATAGATTATATATAAGAAACATAAGAAAAACCGTGAAACTAGGCCACAAACCCCATTTTAGGTACAAATATAGGTGCCATAAGAGGTACTTTGGGAGGTTCCAGAAGTTGACCAAGGACCACCACATTCATATCATGGTCATCACCACCCTCCTGGTGTATGACTAGAGGTCATCGAAACAAGGATTGTTAACAACAAAATAAAAATGATACAAGTAGGATAGGTAAAAGTCCACCTATATACAATTAATCACCTTATTCCTTCTCCAAAATCTAGATCTAGGAAATATTCAGATCATAAGAACACATGATATACTACCTATTACCCACAAACATGGTTTTTCTAGAGCCATGTTCTTTTCTATAACTCCAAGGTCTTATTATATAGAGTTCCAGTTTTAATTTATTAAGGGACACCCAAAAATTACAATTATAATCCCTATTTACCATTGACCATTTCATTTTTAAATTAAATTTTATTTTAATTCATGATAAATTACATAGAAATTTTCATTAAAATTATGAATTATATTTATTACCACTTATAATTTATAATGTGCCATTCACCTTATAAATTGATGTGTGGTTTCCATTGAATCCCATCTAGTTATTTATGAATTCAATGTATGATATATTATCACAATTTTATAAAATTAGAAATATGACACCAAACATTCCATAAAAATTTAACAAAGTAATATAAACATTGAATGGAATAATGATTGAAATATAAATCTCAATGTTCCAATGGTGATGCATAAAGAAATATTTAATTTTCATTCCAGTATATTGGAAAATATGTAATCATAAGAAAAAAACCATCAAGTGTGTCACCCAACAATGAAGTTAAATAGAAAATAATAGGCATAAACCAGAAGACCATATCCCATCCTAGGAAATTTTTCTTTTTCCCCTACATGGGTTAGATACTCCCAGGGACAACACATTACAAAATCCTGAAAATTTCTAATAACCTGTATAATATTCCAAAACAATAAGAAAAAAGAAGAAATACTCTAATATAACTTTGTGATATACCAGACTTGGTTCACACAATAGCAACTAGTCCTTGTTGGCCATGTGGCATCAAGAATGCCTACCCATATGCTAGAGGCTACTGACTATTAACGAGGGTCCATGTTGGAAAAGTTGGATGAATATACCCACATAATATGATTGTATCACATAGATATAATTAGATAAATCACTAAATTAATCATATATAATAAATGAGAAACTAGGAATAAGAATCTATTTTATAAATATCCCAGAAATTTCATCTATTAGTTCTATATAGAAAGGAAAATCATGGAATTATATACAAAATACAAGCATTACATGGAGACAAGCATCTTGTACAATACATGTATCAAAAAAATACCCAAAAGGAACTATAATTATATAGAATAATGATACATATCTCAATTATGTTCTCCCCTTCCCCTATGAAAAAATATATCAAGCATTAGAAAGTGGGAACTTTCCCCTATCCCTATCTAATTCAATAAAGTCTATGAGGGAACCCAAAAGTAGTCTAAATATGGTGTAAAATAACACTCAGTAGGAAACCACCAACTCTATCTATAACATGTCTTTCATATGCATATAATCTGTAGTATTGTTCATATCTAACTAGACTACGAGTAAAAAAATCATAAAAGATACTTTCTAGTCTACCAATATCTCTGTGATCACAAAATCGAATCATAAGGGCTATTTATAAAGATTAAAGAGCATCAACATTAACCTAGGTCTTGTAATCATTTGTTAGACCTACATGATCTAATTTTCAAGGTGTATAAATGTCCATGTAAATCAAGTAATCTATGTAAAGAAAATAAATAGAATCTAGGGAGTTGAAATTTACAAGGAATCCTAGAAATTCAAGTAAATTAGTTAGACTAGATCCATGGAGTAGAAATTTTAAAGGATAAAATATTAATCCTTTAGTATAATTTCCTAGGATATCCAAGTAATCTATGTAAATGGTATCCAAGGTGTAGAACATTCAGAGGAATCCAAATAATCCATGTTACCTAGATCCAAGGAGTAGAAATATACAAGTCATCCTTGCAAGTCGATGAGTCCAAGGAGTATAAATGTACATTGAATCCTATAATATCACATAAATCAAGTAACACGATCCATTAATTAGAAATATCCATGGTATCCAAGTAATGTAATTAAATGGGATCCAACGAGTATAAATGTATAAGGAATCCTAAAAAATGTAGTCAGTATTTATTAAATTCATTAACAATCATATACATGACAATGGATTAAAGAATTTATAACTTACATACAAAAATGACATGGTTCTACTATGTGATTAAAGCCTTTAACAATTCACGTGAATTCCACATTCAATTCTCAATTTTACAAGGTGATCTCTTCCCAAAAAAAAAGTGTGGAATAATCTGTATAAAAAGGTTAAACATGCCTAATGGGAAGTTTGGGTTAAGTTCAAAAACCTACAACCTTGAAAAAAAGTATCATGGAATATATCAAACATTTTAATAATAAAAAATATAGGTTCAATTGATTTGTGAAGAATCACCCAGAATGTCTGGTATGTGTCACAATGACAAAAATCTATAAATAATATGACTTTTAGAGAAAAGGTATAGAACACCATCCTTATTATTCTATAGGAGTACTCATCTATTCTCAACCAGTAATTTTATCTAGATAAAAAAATGAATGAAATGATTATTGCCCTAAAAATAGGGCATAAGTTCCTAAAGTAAAATATAATCACCGATAGCATGAAAAACAATGAAAGGAGAAAGTGGAATATAGATCTCATCAATTTATGTCAAATGAGATTAATGGATATCATATCATATGTCGAAAGAAATAATTACATCATATAATAGATTTTTACTTGAAGAATGACTCCAACAGGAGAAGAATGGCTACCCACTAGAGGGAAAAAGAAAAGTAGGAGAGTTAAATGATGATAGGGTAAAATGGTCATTTCCACATTAAAAACTAGGTTTCACGGTTTTTGCACTTGCTTGTCAAGACCATGAACTAATATTTCACCATTGTTTTCCTTTATAACTCCCTCATTGGGTAATGTACATGGTTAGACTAACCATGAACTAAATATATTTTTTTCATCTTTCAAAAACACTATATAAAACTGGTGGGCAAGCAATATGGGTTGCACAGTTTAGGAAAATCATGTCCAACCGGCCATGCAATGAAATTTCCATCATAGTTTACAAAAACAATGCAGACACCGATGAATAATTTATACTAACTATGAATCCCAACTATTTTCACCAAAATCAAGGAACTAGACTCTGAACATGTTCCATACACCCTTATTTCCTCCATATCCTTATGAGGAATTTACATTAGGTGAAAACCATTAAATTAAATTGGAAATAAAAAGTTTTTTATACTTTATATAAAAAACTATGATTTAATAATCTATGACCTTCATATAAATATTATATAAAGTTTCAAGTGTGTGGACTACTTCAACAAAAACATTCTTAATCACTATGATCTTATAATAATTACTTTGTGATTATTCTCAAGTTAACAAAATATTTTCACTACCAAGAGAGGAAGATTATTCCTTTACTACAATAGGTATATAAGATAATTTCACCATATGAATTTATTACCCAGTGTATCCTCTATCTTATTAGTTTTATATTCAATTTGTTTATTTTCATCAAGAAAATCCTTGAAAAACAGGGTATATATGAATGAATTTCATCAAAAACAATATTCATATACTTTTCAAATGAATATATAATTCTCTGATTGCTTTTATAGACTAATCCTCCCCATAATCTCTATAACATGAACTGGTATCTTTAAATGTATTGTTTTAAATTGAATTTATATAAGGTCATTTATCAGATTGATATGCTTAGAATTACAATTGATCATTCTCTCTATGTTATTGATATTTTATGTAATATATTTTCTTCCTTGTTCATCCTATATTTAAATTAATTATCATAGACCTTAATGTATTCTTCAATAGGGTTGGAGACTATGTCTTACACCTGAAGAACTATTGTATCAACATTAAATTAACACTTCATGTAAACCTTGTAAACTCAACTGGGAATAAAAAACTCTAATCTTATCAGTGTCATACCTACCCCTTAATACTGATTTCATATCTCATTTGAATTATTTAGGGACACTGAGAGGGGGGTTGAATCATTATACCCAAATTTTATGATGTTTATACACTATTTTTAGTTAAAAACTACTACAATCAAAACTATTTTGGATTTAATATAAATTGATTTAATATTCACTCTCATTAATCACAAATAAATTTAATACAAATAAAAAAAATTATAGTAGCACATAGAGACTTTAATGATTCTTGAAATCAATGAGAAAGCCTACACGGTGTGTACATATCAGCACATGACATGTACTTCAAAAATTTCCAGAAACTTCTATTTTTTCCAAAAACACCAGAAAAAGGAGAACATACCTGTAAAGAAAATTCAGTTTCTTAAAAACTTCTCCCTTTAAATAAATTCAACCCCAAATTTCCTAATCGATGCAGTGTATAAGAAGGGTCCTCGAACAGCTCTGACCACTGCAATCGTTCATCAACCTCTCTCTCCCAAGTCTCGTCTTGTACTCGCCAGTGCTGCTATAGCACTCATACCAAAGGAATAGACCAGTCCTATAGAACCATCATACATCGATCAAAAATTTGGATAGGATTCTCCTCAAAAGATGAATCCACATCTAGCTCAACTTCCTCGGGTTGAAAAGCATGAGACGGGTCTCAGAAGTAATGTTGAAGCTGAGAAACATGGAAGACGTCGTGCATTGCCCTGGTACCTCTGAGGTAACTACAATTGATGGGAAACTAGCCCAACTCTCTCCAACACTTCAAATGGCCTGATGTACCTTGGGGAAAGCTTACCCTGCCTCCTAATCCTCTTGTGTCCCAACCTCGGTGTGACACGCAGGAAAAACTGATCTCTGGCCTTGAACTCCATAGGTCGTCTCTGTCAATAAGCATAAGACTTCTATCACTACTGTGCAGTAACCATCCTCTTTCGAATCATCTTGATCTGCTCTGTGGTCTCCTGGACAAGATGAGGTCCCATCATAGCTGCCTCTCCTTCCTCCAGCCAACTTAAGGGTGATCAGAAAGGCCTACCATACAATGCCTCATAAGGTTCCATCTGAATAGTTTCTTTAGAACTATTATTGTGGGAAAACTCCACAAGAGGTATGCGCTTCTCCCAAGAACCTCAAAAATCAAGGATACATTCTCTATGAATGTCCTTAAGCACCTAAATCATATGATCATACTAGCCATTCATCTAGGGATGGTAAGATATACTCAAAAGAAACTATGTACCCAAAGCTTTCTGAAGCCCCTGCCAAACCCGAGAAGCAAAATTGGAATCCCTGTCTAAGACAATGGAGTGTGGAACTCCATGAAAACGTACAATCTTATGGATGTACTGTCTTCCCTACTCATTAACACCGAAGGTCTCCTTGATCACCAAGAAGTGAAAAACCTTCATAAGTTTTTCAATGACAATGCATACTGCATCATTCCCTTGAGGTGACCTCTGTAAACCTGTCATGAAATCCAACAAAAAATCATTCCACTTCCACTCAGGAATGGGTAATTGCTACAAAAGTTGTGATGGTTGATGATGCTCCACCTTCACCTACTAATAGGTGGAACACATCATGATGAACCCAACAACATCTTTCTTCATACCTGGCCACCAATACTAATGGTGTGGATCACGATACATCATGGTAACACCAAGATGAACTACCCAAACTGAGGAATTAAATTCCAACATCAGCTCCCCACGTATGTCTGCGGACACCCATAAGCACCCATGAAAACGCAAGATCTCTTCCTCACCTATCGTCTATCTAGGAAAATGGTCCTCTCTTGAAACACTCTCTTGTAGGATTAGGTCTTCAGAATATGATAGTTTCCTCATTCGTAATCGATCAAGTAGAGTATAGGTAACAGATACAGAAGAAAAAAAAGTTCTTCCCTTTTGTGTCGTGCACCTCCAAATGTATCTCAGAGAATAGATCCATAATCTTCCACTCACTGCTAGCCTCATGAACTTCCTGTACTTGATTCCTCCTACTCAATGCATTAGCCACAACATTTACATTCCTAGGTGTATAGGCAAGTTCAATGTCAAACGACAAAAGGTACTCAACCCACCTTTTCTATCTCAAATTTAGGTCATGTTCAGTGAAGATATACATGAGGCTTTTGTGGTTGGTGAAAATCACAAAATGATCTTCGAGAAGATAATGTCTCCAACAGTGTAAGCATTGAACAACTGTAGCTAGCTTGAAATCATGCATCGGGTAGTTCCTCTCATGTGCCCTGAACTGCCAAGACCCGTATGTAATGACTCCTTCTCCCTACATAAGCACAACTCCCAGCCTGATTCCTGATGCATCACAGTAAACAGTATAGCTCCTTCCCAGCTCAAGAAATACTAGTATCGATGATGAAGTCAACCTCCATTTTATCTCCTGAAAGGTTGGCTCAAAAGAATCTTACCACAATAACTTTGCACCCTTCTTAGTCCATCCCTTCAGTGGCGTTGGTAAGCGTGAAAAGTCCTATATAAAACATCTTTAGTAACTAGAAAACCCTAGAAAACTCCGTACCTCAAAGAAATTCTTTGGCTGCTCCAAGGAAACTACTTCTCTGACTTTCTTGGGGTCTACTGATACTTTTTCCTCTGAGATAACATGACCCAAGAAGTGAATTTGGTTCATCCAAAAGTGTCATTTCAAGATCTTAGCATATAATTTATGCTCCCTCAGTGTACTCAAAATGATATCAAGATGTGTAACATGGTTTTGTAGAGTGTGATAATACAAAAAGATATTGTCCATGACGACTACCATGAAAGAATCCAAGTATGGATGGAACACTCTGTTCATCAGTTCCATTAAAATTGCAGGTGCGTTCGTGAGACCGAAAGGCATTACCATTTACTCATATAGAACATACCTACTCCAAAAGGATGTAAGAGGTATATCAGATGGTCTAATGTGTAACTGATGTTAACCGAACCTCATGTAAATATTCAAGAACACTCAGGCTCCATGAAGCTGATCAAAGAGATCATAAATCCTTGGTAAGAGATATCGGTTCTTGACTGTCAACTAGTTCAACATTCGATAATCCACACAAAGTTGGAGGGTACTGTCTGCCTTCTTCGCAAACAGGAGAGGCGAACCCCAAGGAGAAGTACTGGGTTATATGAAACCCTTTTCTTGCAACTCCTCCAAATGCTTCTTGAGCTCCGGAAACTCAGGTGTAGTCATCCTATAAGGAATAATGGACACCGTTTCCGCTCCTGGAATAAGCTTGATAGAAAAGTCCACCTCTCGCTCTAGAGGTAAATCTAAAAATTCATCTGGAAATACATCCCCGTAACGATCCACCATTAAAGGAAAGTCTATCTGTGAAGTCCCTTGGTCATCCAGATATAGACTAGCAATCTGGGATGTTACTCTTCTAAAACCATGATGCACGGGTCCTGCTCTACTTTCCCAGATATCCCACTCACCCTTATGAAGAAATGATCTACCTTCCAGTGATGTGAAACTCACCCTACGATGATAAAAATCGACAAATTCCTGGAAGGGAACTAACCAATCCATTATGAGAATGACATCATAGCCTGTCATCTCAAGGTCATAAATGTCCCATAAGAAATGACACCCACCAACCACAAGAGGGAACTCCTTGGACTGCCAAACACTAGTTGTTCATGTCCCTAATAGAGTGTCCAACATCAAGATATTGGCAGAAGAAAAGATACAGAGCCCAAGTCTCTCCACAAAAATAACAGATATAAATCTATGGGAAGCCTCTGTATCGAATTGAACAGAAGCCAAAACTGAGGCAACTAGAATCATACCTTGAACTATAGAGGGTTTGGGATTCTCCTCCTGCTTGGTCTACTCCACTGTAAATGTTTGGTATATACCACGACCATGTGACCCTACCTGACCACTCTGAGCTGATCCACCATCTTGTCCCTGAAATCCTAGAGAATGAATACCACGAACATGACCTCCACCTCATCTTGAATGGTCGGAAGAACTCCAGTTCCCAGACTGGTGAGAAATTGCTGGTGCTGCTCTTGAACGTGGTGTTATATAAGAACCTCTATCACCAACTGCCAGTGAGAAGAACAGACAAAAATGATGAATATGACCCATATTTATGCAAGATCGGCACTTAACTGGGTCTCTCAAGCAATTTGGCCTCGTATGCCCACTATTCCTGCACTAGTAGCACACCATCTGGATACTGGAATAAGTGTCTCGCCTCCTTAAATCACCACATGAAGACCCCCTATGGCGCTTCCTGATGTCAGTATGAGGGATACTAACTCAAGATATCGAGCATCCCTGGCTCACAACTCTAGAATCCCTCAGATTGTGCTCTGTGATCAGCAGTTGGTCGACTATAGAAGTGATGGAATTCAGCCTGAAGATTTTCACCTATGATTGAATGTCATGCCTGAGACCATCCTCGAACTTCCTTACCAGGAATAACTCATCACCTCTTAAAATAGTCATGAAGCTCAGTAGTTCTATGAAGCAAAAATAATACTCCATAACATAAAGAGTACCCTACTCCAGACTCATGAACTCTTAGGCTCGGTCGACTCTCAATGTCTCCAAGTATAAGTATTAGTAGAAGGTACATTGGAACTCATCCCATACCATAACCTACTGGGGTCCCACCTGTGATATCACATCCCACCATCTCTTGGTGGAATCCCAAAGCATGTACATAGAGAGCTTAACCCTCCTCTCTGGAGGAGTCTCCATATGCTCGAAGATAGAAAGCATAGCTTCTAACCATGACTCTGCAGCCTAAGGTCCTCCTTCCCCTGTAAAGGTGGGAGGATGCTGCTATTGGAAGACCCACATCAACGCTGTCATAGAAGGGGCAGGATGCGGTACTCCTCAGAAGGTCTGCATAAACCTCATAAATCCCTCTTAGAACTATGCATCATCGCCTATGTATAGAATGATGGCTGGTGCAAATACTGGCATAACTAAAGGATATACTGGAAGTCCCTGATCATCCATGTTCGGTGTCTGATCACTGCCCTATAACTGGCAGACAATATGAGGATGTCTCGGTGGCATGACTCTACAAGGTCAATAGAAGACCTTAGATCAAGACTGTCGAGGACTGAAAACTAGAACTACAAGAAGGAAACAGGGGAAAGAAATCATTCATGTTTTTCAAACACATTGATACACGGAGTGTATAATGACTACATGGTGTGTTCCTTGAATCCTTTCACATGGGCGTGTACTCCTACCAAAACTGAACGTGTAACACCCCATACATGGCGTGCTTTCTTAACACATGGTGTGTACTTGAATTTTCTTTCCCTGTCTGAGTTCTTTTATATGCCTAACTCACACGGTTCTCAAAGAATAAGACTACACAATATGTTTGTGTTGGACACGAAGTGTACTAGGCAAGCTTCACTGACCCATGTTGTTAGTGACACAGCCAGATTCACAGCACACACTACACAGTGTGTTCAAACATGAAACGACATGTATAACTTACTCTTTCATCCATACATGTCATTAGTCACACTGGTGGACACATTTTCTACCCCACACGGCGTGTACAGCCGGCACATGACATGTTCTGCCAAGATTTCCCAACCCTGTGATTCTGCCCACATAGTGAGTAACACGGTTAGAGACTACACAACGTATACATACAGTACATGGCGTGTACTTAAGAAAAATAGTTTCTTCCCGAACAGAAGAACACATGACGTGTATTCATCATTACACACCATGTATTCTGGATTTTTTCAGATAGTAAGCCTCATAAACCTCTCCAGAACCCATAAAAACACTCAAACAAACATTAAAGTTCCAAATTCCGATCTGTGGAGCCCATACTCCCCACAAATCAAAGCTTGGAATCTTATACATGTTATATACAAGGAAAACAAGGCTATGATCCACCAAATTCTGGTCCATTAGGTACCATAACACCTCAAGAACCAATGTTTGGAATTCATTCAAGGAAATACTTATGAAATTAAATACCCAATAAAAGGAAGGTATTCTATCAAAGCATCTATCAAAATAGCATGCATATCTAGAAAAACATCTATCACAACAACATGCAATCACTAATGCACCCTAAATGTCATGGAAAGGATGCATGAAATGTGATTTCTTGAAAGTTTCTATATGATGCATGAGATGGAATACCCTCATATCATTGGGTTGAAATATAAATAGAACCTCAATAGCATCAACAATAACAACACAATACATGTGAATCACCCAACAGTGAAAATAAAATAAACCGTAAAATTGTAAAACCATAAAATTGCATTAAACGAGGTAGATTGTCTTTTACCTATACACGGGTTAGCTACTCTCAGGCACCACTTATTACCAAGTACTTATTCCATCCTATTCTTGACTATAGGCTCCAAACAGTAAGTAAAGAAAAAAAATAAACCTCTGATACCACTTTGTAATGTCCCAGTTCCAGCAGCCTCATAGAGGCACCCTGTACTCGGTTGGTCACATGGCCTCACGCACATTTCCCCTAACGACAGAGGCTTCCCACTAGCAGTAAGGGTCATGGGTGTGATAGTGGGGAAACTATGCCCTCATTGCCGGAGTAACACAATAGAAGTAAAACCCAAATCAATAGCAGAAGAAGTAATATTATCATACAAAAATAAACAGTGGATGACTGAAGAAATAAACAGCTGGAGCACAAATATAACGATGCATGATACATATGGCTAGGAAAACAGCCAAACAAGTCACAATGCTGAAATACTATACTAAACCATAGTACAAGAAAAACAGTAAATAGCTCCATAACATCGTAAGCCAAATCTTGGTCCCATGCTCTCAAACTCCAAAGCAGTTAAGTACCTATAGTAGAAGGGCGCTTTCCCTTATCTATACCTATAATAATATAATCAATTTGGGCTCAAAATCATGGCCCAAACAGGCTATGAGACTAAATCGTAGTAGGCAACCACTAAGAGATTTGTGACTAACAGTCAGTGAATATATATATATATATATATATGGTAGGCAATAAACAAAAGAAGCAGCAAACAATGAAGTACTCAACAGTAAACAATTCCATAGTTTCAAGGAATTTAGTTCCACAAAGCTAGTAAATAGATATTCACAAACAAGTAACCCTCTGGGATGTACTCACAGTCAAATCCCATCCAGTCCCACCTATAAAACACAAGCAACCCTTTGGGAAGTACACACAAACTAACCCCTTTGGTTATGCTTTATTATAGACTCTCTGGGGAAGAAGTCACCGTTAATTCCCCCTATATTCTTGTATCAGTAACTAAAAGGCTCTCTGGGGATGAACTTAAGTCACATCCCCCCTGTGGCCCATATCGAGGAACTACAGACACACTATGTAAGAACTTACGTCAATTCTCCCTATGGTCTGACATCGTAAAAGTAAAAATAAACACACTGGAGAAGCCCTTACCTCTATTCTCCCTATGGTATACTACACCTAGTTCTCATGGCACATTGTAAGTCAAATGAGAACTACAATTCAATATGACCAAAGTAAAACTCAAGAACTACTTGGATAATAGTCTATAATATTACATCATGTTAGATAAAGAAATACTCAATCCTAGAGTACTAGGCATGGTGAAAAACGAGGCATCCTAACAAGATAAGCAGGAATAAACGGTCATAAAAAAATTCATGGGAAAACACTTCCAAAGCATAGAAATTTACCCTATTCACATTTAATTAACCTCTATTTTAGCATACAAGTATAGTAGTCAATTAACACGGCTAAAATTGTAAACATGCAATACCCCGTTCAAGGGTATTGGGAAATTTTGCACATATAACTCAAATACTTTCTATAGAAAGGCACAAACCACCTACCTCATTATTTTAGGGTTGTTATACATGAACCTCAAGCCTTGAATCTCCCAATAACACTGTAGATAAATAAAAACACTAAAAACTCTCAACCGAAGATAACTTGATAAAGAATAGAAATCAAGAAACGAAGCTCTAGGATAAGGAATATCTTATATAGGTGATACCAACTCAATTTACGGCAGTCGATTTAGAGAACAGTTGCTTAGTTGGGGTCTTGGAGATGTTCTGCAGCCGTACGATATCTCTCGGTCAAACCAAACCTAGAAGGAGATAGTTTTGTCCATCATATGTGACCTAGGTATGTTAAATGAAAAAAGTACTTGGCGTGTTCTTTTGAGGTACACAATGTCTAATTTCCCATAACGAGCCCCATTTTAGGCAGCCTCCAGGTCACCACACATGGTTGTGTGCTCAGCTGCTACACAACCAGTACATGGCTACATGCGGAAAAAGAGTACACGTTGTGTACTTAAAAAATTTCTAGAAACTCCTCTTTTTCTCAAAAATACCAGAAAAGGGAAATCATACCAGAAAAGAAGATTTGGGTTCTTACATTGTTGAAGGTTTATCAAGAGATAATTTTTGAGCTCTTCCTACCACCAATGTGTGTATCTATATATACATGTCTCTCATTAATTGTATATACAACACCATCCCTTTTAGGTCCTAAATGTCATTATAAGTTTGGGTGGTATACTTATTTCTATTTTCTATAAATGTTCTAACATGTATATCTTTCATATTTATCAATTTAACCTCTAGTTAAATACATTTTAAGATATGGTAAACTTATCATTTTTAATTTATCTCATCCATCATTTCAATTCAATTTTACATTTATTAATATGATATTCATGTCGACTACTATGTTTATTCAAAAAAAATTTAAAGTCCTTGATTTTAATGGATTTAACATCCAATTGAGATTCCTTGAAAAAACTTATAGTTTGTTATATTTTTCAAGTGCATGAAAATTTTGAATATATTAATCATGAAACTTTTCGATTTCTACCATTAAAATGTAATGATATTTGACCATACAAATTTTTTCTTAATTATGATCATTTAAAACATCACATAATCATTATCTAATGTTTCATGTGATTGGATTACACTGAAAAAAAATTTTCCTCAGGATGATTTCATGAACATGAATTTTATATTATTATTTGATTAATTAAATCCTTTCATTTTAAATTTTTATATATTATTCATTTTCATCAATAAGGAATGTGAGATCATTACACCAATTGAAATTATTACATACATTATCCTCCATAATAATAGATTCCTCTTCAAGATGTGTTTCTTAATTAAGAATCTACTTGAGAAAAAATTATATGTAGAACCAATTCATTATTAAGATTCATTATATATCTTTCAAATTAATACTAGATGTATTCAACTATTTTTATAGAGTCATCTGGCACATACTATACACCATTTAAGATTGTCTCATCAAAAGGATCATTGCAAATAGATTTAATATAGGAGAATTTATCACCTTGATCTAATCCAAATTATGATTGATACTTATCTTATTTATTTGATTTTTTTTAATATATATGCTTCCCCACAATTTTTTATAGAGTATTGGAAGATAAATCTTTGGCTTCTTCAAGAGGATAGGTGGAAAAGAATTTTTCTCAAGTAACGTATGTATCAAAATCATATGCAAACTTCATATTAATCGTGTAAAATAAACTGGGAATAAAAAATTATAATATAATTATAGTAATATAAAAAATATGATACCACTTTTAGAACCCACATGTATCATTCAATGACACTAAAGTGAGGGGGTGAATTTGTTTACCAACTTTTAATTAGTTTTTACATTATTTTCTATTTTTTCAAATTTCCATTGATCATATTCCATGGTAAATAAGAATTAATATAATATTCAATCTCAAAAATAACACAAATATGTAATGAAAATAGTAAATCAGGAAAAAATTGATTTTTTTAAAACGTTCATCCATAATGATAAAGACTCTTCTAGTCACAATAAACTAGTGGTTGTGTCACCAATTTTATCATAACTATAATTCATAGTGAATACATGTATGGAAAAATTGAACACATGTTTAGATAGGTAAAATCAAATTCCTATAAAGGATAAATTGTGTTTTTATATGAGTATCACCAATTCATAAGTAGTGTTTTTATACAAGCACCACAAGTTCTACAAGCATTCTTTCCACCAACATTTAGAAACATATATCCTAGATCTATCAAGGATTTCAGGGAAAATATTGAAAAATATATTTTTCCATAAAAATATATCTTCAATATCTAAATAAATTTCAATGGTATTTCATGATTTTCTATCCTACTACATCAACTCACTTTCATAATTATTTGTGATTTTTGAAAGAAGACTACTCTACACTGCCTTCTTCCATAATAGTAAAATTCGTAGGTATGTAATAATTCTATTAATGAAGTTAATAAACTAATTAATTTGGGTTCATGTTATGAACACAATATCTTATTATTATTTTATATAATAATAAACATTCGTAGTAACAGTTTGTTCTATTCTTTAATTCTCAGCACACTTATAACTCAGGTATAAATTCCTTGTGAAATACTACCAAAATTTAGTCTCACATTACTACACCATATTCATAAAATTTATATTTTATGTGGTTATATCAAATATAATGAATATAATTTATAAATAATGGCCTTCCTCAATGTACTAATTTCATGTTTATGTAAACTTTATAAGAAACAATACATACACTACCTTACATATCTTCTAACTTTAAAACATCCTCATTATGAAAGTCACATAATCAAAATATTATTTTATTAATGATACTCATTTTAATTACTTTTGTATTTCTTTTTTTTTATTCACATTGAATCGCTACTTCTATGAAAATGTTTTGATACTCTTTCATGAAACACTCACCTTTATAGTACCACATTACTCAAAATAAAGCATGTATATTATCATATTTATGAATTAAAAATACCAAAATTTAACTTCATGAAAATGGTTATTCAGTCTCAATTATTCATAATTCTATGAAGCTCATGGCATTCATTTACAGTTTCATCATGAAAATCTCAATTTGTGATATTTTCATGTGAGAAGGAGTGATATTTCACAGTTAGAAAAAGAAAAATAAATCTTTATGGAATATTCCTCCCTTTATAGGAATAAAGAAAAGGAATATCCTTTTCATGAAACAAATGATTCAAAAAATCTATGTTTTTCTAGAAAATGCATGCTCAGTCTCCTGCTTCAGCACCCATATCATCCATATCATTACTCCTTTTATATGTGAGTTTGACCACCACAACTTGTGATTATTCACATTAAAATAGAATAAAATAATGTCATTCTAATTTCAACATTAATAACCTTCCTGATCCTAATGTAATGAAATATTTTCAAAAAAGATTCCATTTTTTCATTGTCTCTGATTAATAACTAAAAAAAATTATGTCTTGATAATAAACTCTTCATATTAATACAATGATAATCAATATGTTCCATCATTTTTAAATGCTTTAACTCATATCTGTATAAACGACATAATGAAAATTAACATTATACTTCATTGTTTCCATGAACTTTGATTTATATAATTCATTAAAGAAATATATTTATTTCATGAAGTAGAGGTTATAGAATGTGTACCATTCTTTTATCATGATCATTAATGATGGGAAAAATAGTTATCACTGAATTCTAGAGTTAGAAAGAACAAAAAATATTCAATGAGATGTTAAAAATAATAATAGTTTTTAATCATACATTCTGTCTGAGAATGATCATATGATCATATTTATATTCACATCTTTTTAAATGTTTTAATCATGCACAAGATTATCATTTTCCTTGTCATACATTGCATCGGTCAAGAGATGTTTAATATGTGATGTGATTTCATTCACCACTTGAGCCAACACCAAATTTTACCCCCCAAGACACCATTTTAAACATTGGACACATGATCTATGAGCTATAATTTCATGCCCCGGGGAGTTATTCATCCTCCATGTATACCTATCAACCCTCCCTATAGTTTCTATTATGGAACACATCATGCCTCCAAATTAGATTTCCTAAATGAATCTAGAATGTGGTTGATCTAGATCACACATGTGTGGGACTTAGCTGGAATAGCTTGGTTGGAAATGGATCTCCAATTTTTTTTAAACACATATAAATTATTTACTACTATTTTTTTGAAATTACCAGGATAAAAAATCTTCAAAATATTAATCAGAAAAAAATATTATTTTTTTTACCATCAAAAATATTCTTTGAATTTCATTTCAAATATCTATTTTTTTCAAATCACCATTTTCAGTAAGAAATTATATTTTCCAAGTCCCCCATCATGTTCCAAAAAACTAATATGTTAATCATTTTATAAATATATTTATACATGGTCTTTATAGAATACCTCATTTAGTAATAGAATATTTCATATCCTCCTTCATTGATGATGAAAACATGAACTTATTTTGATTTTATTTGAATATGTATAAGATAATAAAACTAGTTGAAAAAAAAATCATAGTTGGTCATAAATAATTGACTTATAGAATGACATCCAATTAATCCATAAAAATTATACAAGGATCACCACCAAACTTAATATTTCTCAAAATATTTCTATATATATATTTCCATGATTAATCATTAATCATACTGAAATTTATAAAAACATTTAATTTTATTCTTTATTATATATTTACAAAAAAACAATGCTCATCAACCACCTATATTGAATTTCTAATTCTCTATTACAAGAAAAATCTACTGGTAAATGTTATTTGGTGGAGCCATAAATATGGGGAAGCAATAGGAGAACCAGAAGGAGTTATAAAATAAAGGTAACCTAAATTTTATTCAACTTGATGTATGAAATGAAATCTCATGGGTGGAATTTATTATGGGGGGTATAATATAACATCCCATATTCCTAACTATCTTCTTAGTTGAAATTTGTTTCAGTAAATTATATTGATGTATTTTCATTTATATGCATCTAATTTATATTCATATTTGAATTCATATTTTTCATTAATATTTTAATTCATTTGAAGATTAATTTGATTAATAAAATAAATTAATGATAATGTTTTTAATAATAAATTATAATAACATGAATTTTATGAAGTCTTCATCATATAACTTTTAAAAAACTAAAATGATCATTGACATAGATTTTTAATTATTAAGGATAAATGTTGTTACACTAAAATATGTTTTCTCGATTAAGTGTTTTGAAAAATAATTCCACATTATTATGATAATTATTACACAAAATTCAAAAAATTGTTTTATGATAATGTAATTTATTATATGATATCAATAGTGACATAGATACACAACTATATTATAATGTAATTTTATTTTCTATAAATTGGGTTTCTAAATTTCATGCACTGAATGGTAAATTATAAAATACATTATTATACATAATTTTTATAGAGATAGAAAATTAATTTCTAGAAATTGAATAATTTTTTTGTATGACTACCTAGAAATTATCTTAGGTTTAATTTTTTTTATTTTTCTGATGAAGATTATTTTTTGTTCAAAAGTGAAAATTATGGTTTTATGGGTACTATAAATTAGTTGATATTACTATGATGTTAAAAATACCAAAAAAATTATGAAATATTTTCAGCAGGGAAAATTTCAATTAATGTTTATAAAAATGTTTTTAAAATAATAAATTTGAATTTTTAAATATAAACATGAAATTTTATAACATTAATTAGATTTTTCTTTAATGAAAATTATTTTTGTATTATATGAATTAAATGATTTAATTGGAAGCTCACATTTGGTATTCTACAGATTAAATGGTCATATAATCACCATTTTATATTTAATTATCCATAAAATTTATTGATATTTATTCCAAAGGAATGTGGATGACTTAAATAATAAGATAAAAATTATTTGAAACCCTAAATACCTCCTTCTAAGATTATAAATACCCACTCATTCTCTCATATATCTCTAATGAAATTCCATTGAGCATTAATCCTCACTAATTCACCTCCCAATAGTATCACCAAGGAAGTTATGTGGTTTTATGGTTCCCCTCTCATTCATGAAGAAGATCCCAAGTAATGTAAGAGTTATTTTCCTCAACTTTTCAATTCAAGATCATCCTTTGTTATAATTCTTTTTTATTTTAAATTGATTTTTTTTCACTTGTGAATTGTAACACATTACTACCGAAATGTTCTACTATTATTTATATAATATCTCTATATCATTAATAACTTTTATTTAAATTTATAAAAACCTTGAATTATTATGAAATTATCCCTTCATATTCCATGACATGCGCTTGTGTTGTGAATACCCCACCCTATTTTCATTCAAGGATATTCACCTAGATACATTTATCCTTAATATATTCAGGATATCCATATATGAAACCCTTATTTCTTAATCATGGAATTAAAAATAATAAATATATATTTATATTATATGATCAATGTGGCACATGTAAAATTATAAATATAAACAACGAGGCCTAATAGTACTCTAATGCGTTTGAAATGATTATATTTCATGAGATACCATTTATTTTTTTCTTTTGGCTAACATAAAATACTATTTTTATATTTCCTTGTAGTTAAAATGGACTTATGATTATGTTTTTTGGTGGTTAGACTCAACTTATTCTTATGATTTAATGTTTGTTTGTGTTTCCAAATTCCTATGATACAATGATATTTTTATTTAATATTCTCATTACATTCCAGTATGAAAGTATGTATGAATATTTAATCCTTATCTTATCATGAAATAACACTTGAATAAAATTTATAATTTATCATTGTGATATACTTTTATTATTCCATTATTAGGCTTTATATCTCATCGATTGGTTTTTATGTCCATAGTTTATACTATGTAGTAATAATAGATCAATGGAAACTGTAACACCCGAAATTCTAATGTAAAAACATTGTGTATCACATAAATCACAAATATCCTAAGGGTATATAATTCCCCAATACTTTACAATATATTTACTATTTTAAATAAATTTAACCTATGATATATATTATAATGCATGTGATATTGAGTTATCATTTGTCGCATGAAACAATGAGTTTCTTAAATGGATTATGTTACATGCAAGATCATGTTTTTCCAAACAACAATATATTATTAAAATATTATTATTTAATATAATAATTTATATCCTGGATATTAAATTAGTTGTTAGGAAAAGTGTCAACAAAATTTTGAAAATATATGGTTTTCACCAATATAAGAATAATTCATTTTTTATAAATAAATTATAAATAAATATTAAACCTAATTAAATATATAGAAAATGTTATTATTTTTATGTTCATAAGGTTGTTTCATCCTAATAAATTAAATTAATTAAAATTGGTGAATCATATAGATGAAATATATATAATATATACTTAATTAAAAAAAATTATATTCATACAATATATCTGATATGCATAAGATACAAATAAACCCATTTTTATGCATAAAATAATATATTTTTATTAAGGTGATTTTATTGACTTTTAATGGAAAACCTATTTTAAGTCCAATTTTGGAACTTTTATAGATTTTATATGCCAAAATAAACTTGAAATTTAAAATTGGTAGATAATAAATTATGTAAGGGTGAATTTTAAGTAATTTTCTACAAAGTTTCTTTTTTAATGAATCGTAAAAAATAATGAATTTTAATTCAAAAAAGTTTTTTCCTAATTTATTTATACGATTAAATTATGTTTTTAAATATTTTTAAGTTTTCAGTAGATTATATTTTATTAATTAATCCAATATTTTTCATTGGAATCAATTTCACATTGAAATTGGATATTAAAACAAAACAAAATTTTGAACCTTTTTACTTTGAAAACCAACATTTTCATCCTCTCTCAGATATTAAATAAAAATAATTAATTTATGCCACTTCTGTGATTGGAATTTTTAAAAATGTATTTTATATTTGGAATGATAATAATTGAAATTTTTTAATAAGGTGAACTTAGTCTTTGATGAAAACGTTTTGTGAAATTTATTAAAATGAATTACAATTATTATGGTGAAATTAAGCTTAAAAAAGGACTAAAAATTAAAATCAAGGGCCCAAATGACATAGAAAATTTTAAAAAATCTTTTATATTGTGATATTTAGACCCTATAATCCCCTGTATCTAATTTAGATTATTTTTGGAGCCACTTTCATTAAAAAAATGTGGGTGGAATTCCCTTTTTAAAAATTTACAAGAGTGTCACTCCTCCTCCAATACAAAAGGATCTCAAGCTTCCAACCACCTCACACCTCTAAACCCACTTTTTATATATAAATCTATACCGAAATATATCTTCAACATCCATCACCTAAAACTAGAATCATCACCTTGGTCATAAATCTTACCAAGGAATCCCTTTGGTGAAAACAAAAAGGAGTTACCTGATTCAGAGGTAACATCATTTATCAAGATCTTTAGTTTTATTTCCTTTCCCAATCTTTAAATTATTATTATTCTATGATGGTATATAAACATTAGTATAATCTATATAATTTTAGTTTTTTATGTAAATGGTTTGATCTAAACTTACACACACATCAATCTAATTGGTAATAAACTTATCATTTTTATGTATGGTTAACTACTTTCTCACGAATTGAATCTATTTGTTCTTCTTGTACCACCTCTCATGGGGAAAAATATTATGGAAGCTATTTTAATATATTATATATATGATATTTATAATTTATTTATGATTTTTTATTTTTAATATATAACATACATTTATTCCTTCCATCTTCTAAGAATACATTAACATCATTTTTGGAACTGTGGACTACCTCCCCCTCAAAGCGATGTGATTCATTCACACTATACATGGAATGAGTAAAGGATGTTTTAAATAAAATTATATAAGACATATGACATAGATATGATACTATAATTATAAAATAAATATACATATGTATCATTTACTTTTCATTCTTTGAAAATATGACAAGGCTGTGAAAGTGGCGTTCATGCAAATGTACGACCTACCTTCTCCATGAATGGTGCATTTAATTTATAATATAAAAACTTTACAAGTTATTATAAATTAATAATTATTAAATATATAAGATATTTTAATAATGGTTTTCATTTTTTATATGATTATTTAATGATATAATTAATAATAACAACAAGTAACAAGTCAAAACATACGTGAAAAACTATGCAACATACACAAAAATAGTAAAAATAATGAAACATTGTTAACAAATAGGTAATAAGATATTATGAGAACATAATATATTATATTATTAATCTGAGTATGGTTATGGTATATTTTAGTAACATATTCTAAATCACTATATATGAGTTTAATGGACACATAACAACAAGAAAGGATAAGGTAAGGGTTTTGTCTGAATTTACATTCCATTGAGGATTAATTGTTGTTATCCACCAATTAAATTTTATATGGTGTATATAATTACCATTTAAATGTTAAATCGTCGATATTATTTTTATAATAAAATTTTATGTTTCATTTAATGTTATTCCATCACGTTTATTATGATTTTAGATGTTTCGAAGTGGTATGGGACACTTTGGAATTTTTTAAGATTATTTTCTTCAAGAATGTGTTTAATGATTAAATTTTAAATAACACTTTGTTTAGTGACTATTAAATTTCACTGGAAATAATCAATTCATTTTTATCATTTAAATTTTTAATTACATTTATCTATAATATCCATAATCTGATGTAATGCAAATTATTATTTCCTAAACCATATACCATTTTACATAATGTGTTCACTTTGATAGTTATTTGATTAACTGAGGAACTATTGATAAATATGTATATTTTATTCAATAATGATATATGATAAGGAACATTTTTGAATGGATTATTTGATATATAAGGAATTATATGGACAATTACAACCTGAGTGGGTCCCAGTTATAGATAACCCCTTGAGGTATATATAGTCTCATGAGACGAATGAGTTAGCCAAATTAGATGGGTTTTTACCTGATATATTGTAAATTGTATTGTGAAAGGTCTTGATGATAAAGGTACCATGTACCTAGAAAAAAAGGCATCAAATCATTAAAAAAATATCTAATTTAAATTCATTTATTATTCATCCATGAGATTTTGCATCGATATATCTATGAATACAGTTCCATCCCAGTTTATTGATAGAATGAAATGTGTTCTCATTTATTTACATTAAAATGTAAATTTATAAAAATTGATTCATTATATATTAAATTTTAATTACCCATACTAAGATTTTGATATCACCCTTATTTAATTTCCTTTACCTAGGTTACGAAGAAAAACTATTTGATTAAAATATAAAGGATGCAATTTATTTGATTTTATTATGTATCATGTCTTATTTTCTATTTCCTAATGTAAAATAGGTTCCATGTATGTAATATGGTATTTAAAGACTGTTGAACATATCAGTCCATCTGGATTTTGTTCTTTATAATCACGCCAATGTAATAAAATAATGTACCAGTTCTACTATTCTATGGTCGGAGTGTTACAGTTTGTATCAAAGGAAGTTTAACAATATCCTTGACAATTAGATCTAGAAAATAGAGATTAGGGAACATAAATATAAGATAGAAATTGAGGATCAGTATAGAATAAAATCCTATACTTTTATTAAGGTATTGATTATATGGGTATTCCTTTAAATACATCCATGTCTGTATACCACAAGTGGATGTAGTTCTGGAATAGATGTACCTAGGAGTAACAATTCCATCAATGTGTATCGAGCCTGAATCAGTCTAACCTGGTACACACCAACAATCCTGACTGTGCACTTGGTTTGAAAATCCTTGTGGGTACACTTAATATAATTCACATTGTCTTTATAATCTTTAATGAAGGATTTGAATGGAAAGATATCCACAAAGAAAGCATTCTTATTATTAGGAGAATAGATAAACATAATATTTTCAATTTATATTGAGTGTTCCACTAGTTTTTGGATTATACATTATGTTTCATATTTTTATGATCTAATTCAATATATTCTATTTTTTTAGAAATGGCCCCTAGAATGATGAATAGTATCAATAGTTATAAACAATGTAGAGATTTCTATACTAATAAATCCAATGTAACTGGTATTAGAACTAAGAAAGTTATGGATATATTAGGAAAAATTAATTAGGTTAGGACTCATAACTATTATTAGATGAAATATCCTATTCCATAATGATATTATAAGATATTATATTGGTTTATGCAATAGAGGGACCCATTATTTACTGGGACTGCTGACCCTGTGGCGACTGAGAAATGGATTTCAAATTTGGAGAAGATATTCATGGAATTGGGATGTGATGAATTGGAAAAGGTTATAGTTGTAGTAAATTATCTAAATAGTGATGTATATTAGTAGTGGTCATTGATCCAGAATTCAAGGTTGGAAGAATAAATAGAAATTAGGGAATAGAGAACTTTTAAGAAGATATTCATCGATAAATACTTCCCTCGTGAGAAAAAAATTGAGATGAAGAGAGTGTTCCTTAGTTTAAATAAAAAAAATAAAAAATGTTTTGTGGAGTATAAAGCTACCTTTTTCAGTTTAGAAAGTTATTAAATGGATTTAATACACAACATAAAGAGAAATATTGACCACTTAATTGATGTTCTTAGGAAAAATATTCATGGGGAACGGGTCTCCCATATTTTTTCTTCATATAATGAAATAGTTTTATGTTCCTTTATAATGGAGAAGGAATTTTCTACCATCAATAAATTCATGGTAAACCAATAAAATAATAGGTCATCTAAGCACCATTAAAAAGGAATGAGTAAAATAAGAATATAAGTAAATAATGACTTTCCCACATGTAATAGTTGTAGAATGAATTACGTTGGTAAATGCATGAAAGGAATGGGTGCTTGTTATATATAAGGAGAAAAGGGATAGTGGAAACAATAATGTAATGGAAATATGGATAATTCTACTACTTAATGTTTCAATTTCATGGAGAAGGGGAACTATGTAAAAAAATTCCCCAGGCTTTAAGAGAATATATATCAAAATAAGTTATCGCATCAAGGTCAAAAATATATTATTGACACAAACAAAATGAAATGAATAATGTAATTCCCTATTTGGATCTATGAAATTTATTGAAAAAGAGTATTATTTATAATGTTTTCATCCCAAGATTTATGAAATATGAAAGGATTTTACTACAATACTTTTTTGTTATGGATTTAAAATTATATGTTAAACGGTTCCATAAAACATTATTTAGTAAAATGTAAAACTTTTTTCAAAAACACATGGATGAGGTAATGATAACCCTTAATATGTTTCAAATGTAAAGGAAATTATGTTATGATAAAGGAATTATTTATTTTGATAATGTAAAATAGGATAAGTTCTGACTACCTTGGGACTGAGTTATGATTTATTAATGTGGTTTATCCTATCATTATTGGAATTTACAAAAAAATTGGATTAATGGAATATATTCAAAAATATGAATTTTAATTATAGAATAAGGAATAATTCATGTTCCAATTAAAGTATTATGGTAATCCTAGTGTTTAACATACTTCAAAATAACACAAGATAATGATTTTAACACATTCCGTATATAATGATTAAAGAGAAAAATAATGTTGATTTCAGGATAATAATAAGTTCATTTTGGAAATTCAGTGACCTTATTTTAATTTGTTGGATCATAATCTTTGGTATAAGTAATCCATTTATTAAATGGTTTAACATGACCTTTTGAAGATATTTTAGTTGGTAATGTATTAAATCGCAATACGATTCATCCTACATTGAGAAATAAAGTAGAATTAGTTCAAGGCACAAGTAAAGGATAATATCATTTTTATTAAATAAGAAATTATATTAACTTACATTCTTAGAAGGTGAAATATTTTAGCAAATATTGGAAAAGGGTCTTGAAACTAAATTTTTTTCCGATTATCATCATTTTTGAAAATATCAATGACCATATCATAATAGGGGTTTAATGATTTATTTTCATCAATTATAATTTAAAAATGTTTTATAAAACTCTCCATTATAACATGATTGTTATATTTTTATTCTAAATCCATGTTTCCATTTCCCACATATATTCTCCTACTACAGAACATAGTTACATGACTATATTACGTTAATTCCCTTATTATTAAGATGATATATTATTAACCCTTTTTAGTATGTGGGGTCTTCAAAAATAATTTAGTTTCAAACATCAAACCTTCAAGTAATAATATCAAGTTTAAATTTATATAATGAAATTTTATTAAGGTGGAGGGAATGTAACACCCCTAAATTCTAAAGTAAAAAATTGTGTATCTCTCGATTCACTAAGAACGTAAGGGAATATAACACCTGAAGACATTTCAAAAGATTTAAAATTATAAATAAATTAAATCTATGAAATATTATTCAATTCACATGATACTGAGTTAGTGTGCATCGCACAGAGTAACAAGTTTTTTCAATGTATTGTATTAGACACAAGATTGAGTTTTACTGAACAACAACATATTATTAAAATATTATTATATAATATTATAATATATAACAAAGATGTTAAATTAATTTTTATGAAAAGTGTGAAATAAATTTTTAAAATATATTCTTTACAAAAATTTAAAATGAATTCATTGGTTACAAATTAATTAGAAATAAATATGAAAACCAATTGATTATAATGGAAAATGTTATAATTTTTAAGCTCACAAAGCTAATTAATCTAAATAAATTAAACTAAATATAATTTTTGAATTATATTGATTAAATATATATAATATATATTTAATCAAATATTTTTTATATTCATCCATCATATTTTATAAAAAAAAGATAAAAACAAAATCAATTTTACACAAAAATACTGTATTTTTATTAAGGGGATTTTACTGCATTTTAATAGAAGACCTTTATTAAATAAAATTATTTTCTCTTTTATAAATCATATATGTAAATATAAAATTAATCCTTTAATTGGGAAAAAATAATTTTGGATGAGTTATTGATATTTTTCTGTGAGGTTACATTTTTAATGGATGTTGAAAAATAATGAATTTCAATTTAAAACTTTTTTTTGCCTAATTTATTTTTAAGGTTAAATTATATTTTGAAATATTTTTAAAGATTAATTAGAATTATTATTTATCAATAATTAAAATTCATGTCATTTTAATCAATTTTACTTTGAAATTTTATGTAGAAACTTATCAATATTTTGAACGTTTTAACTTTAAAAAATCGCATTTTCACCACTTATGTGGGAATAAATTTAAATTAATTTATTCCAAATATTTGATTGGAATTTGAAAAAATGGATTCCATATTTTTAATAATAATAATTTATAATTTCATATACTTTCAACATAGTTTTTGACAAAAAATATTAGTAAAATAAATTAAAATTTATACCACTGATTACAGTGAAATTAAGCTTAACAAAGGATTAAACCATAAACCTAAGGGCCCAAATAACATAGAAAATTTTAAAAAAACCTTTGGATAGATATATTTAAAACCTATAATCCATTTTATATACTTTTTATCATTTTGGTATCCACTTTAAATGTTAAAAAATATTGGTGTAATTCCATTTTCTAAAATACACAAGAGTGACACTCCTCCTCCATTATAAAAAGGCATTCAAGTTTCACCCTTCTTCACACCTCTAATGAATAATTTACATGAAAAAGATATGAAAAAATATATCATTAAAATACATAACTCATCTTAAAATCATCAACTTTTTTAGATATCCATCCAACAAATCCCTTTAGTGCAAACCAAAAGGAGTTACCTGATTATGTGATAACAACCTTCCTCAAGCTCTTTAGTTTTATTTATTTTTTCACAATTTTAAGTATTATTACTCCATGATTATATATAAAAAAATTAATAAATATATAGAGTTGTTTTTTGTTAAGTTTACAACGTACAAATACACACACTTACATATATAGGGTAACAAACTTACATTTTTTTGTATGAAGAACTGTCGTCTTACAAAATAATGTTATTTGATCTTTCTTTACCGCCTCTCATGGTGGAAATTATGATAGAAAATATATTTATATATGATATGTATGATATTTATAATGTATTTATGATTTTATAATTCATATATATAACATACCTTTTTGCTTTCCATCATATGATAATATGATAACAACGTTTTTAGAAGTGTGAACTACTACCACCGCAAAGTGATGTGATTCGTTCACGCTATATATAGAATGAATAAATGATGGTTCTAATAAAAATAGGAAAACTTATGACCTAGAAATTATACTAGAATTATAATATTCATAGTCATATACATCATTTACTTTTCATTATTTTAAAATAAGACAAGGCTATGAAAGTAGCGTTCATGCATATGTACAGCCTACCATCTCCATGAATAGTGCATTTTATCTCCCATCTCCATAATTTAAATATTTTTATAGGTTAATATATTTTGAATATATATATGATATCATAATTATTTTTTATATCATGTTGATTATTAAATCAGGATCTATTTAATTGTCATAACAAATAACAAGTCAACACATACTTGAGAAAACCAGACAATTGACCCTCAAAATATTAATAAAAATGAAATATTGTTAATAAATAGTCAATAAGATAATATAAAATGTTAATATATGATATTATGAATATTAATATTTGTTTATATATTTCATTAAATAATTTTAAACCACTATACAATATTTTAATGATAATAAAAAATAAAGGTCATTGTAAGGGGTTTTGTTTCTATTTATATTCCATTGAGACTTTATTTTTATTATACATCAATTCACTTTTATATGGTGTATGTACTTATTTTTTTCACATTATAACATTTATATACATATTAAAATTATATTTTATGTTTTATTTAATTTTTTTTATGATGGGTATTGTGATTTAAAATGATTCAATGTGGTATGGGACAGTTTGGAATGTTTAAAGATTATTTTTCTAAAGAATCTATTTAATGATTACATTTTCAATCTCACTTTATTTTGTGATTGTTAAATTTGTTTTGAAAAAATAACATAATTTTGATCATTTTTATTTTTCATTTCATTTATCTTGAATATCCATGTTCTCATGTAGTGTATACTATTATTGCCTAACCTGTCTACCATTTTACATATGGTGTTCACTTTGAAATTTATTTGATTAAATGAGGAATTATTAATAATTCAAAATATTTTATTCAATAAGGATATTTGATAAATAACATTATTAAACAATTATTATATCTAATAAGAGTGCTTTAGATAGGTACAAAATGGTTGGTTCCTATTTATAGACAGCCCCTTGATACATCAGTAGTCTCATGAGACAAATTTTTTGGCCAAATTAGTTGGGTTTTAACCTGATATATAGTAAACTATATTGAGAAAGATCTTGAAGGTAATGGTACCACATACCTAGGAAACATAGAATCCAATAATTAATCACTTTCATCATTCTGATTAAGTTATTATTTAACGATGAGATTTTGCATCATCATATATATTAATACATTTTATTCTCAGTTTATTGATTGAATGACATGGGTTATATGTTATTCAAATTTCCATGTTAATTTATTTTCTTTTATTCATTATTTATTCTTTTGTAATTATCCTTATTGATCATTTTATCTCACCCATATTGTTTTCCTTTCCATAGGTTATGAACAAGAAATCATTGAATTTGATTTTAAGGATAAAGTTTATTTCATTTTTTTAGTTATCATGTCTTATTTTCTATTTTATAATGTAAAATGGGTTCCATGTATGTAATCTGAATTTCCTTGACTATTAAACTGATTGTTTTGTCATGATTTGATTCCTTGTAATCATGCCAATGTAATAAAATAATGAAATGAATCTGGACTTCGAGGGTCAAGGCGTTATAGAAACTATGAGTATGTCATGTATTTTTAAATAAAGATGATATAGTTTATTTTATATAAATGATTTATGTACATGATTTCTATGAGATACAAGGACTCTATATATTTTTTTACTATATTATTTAGACCATTCTAATTTTAATCATGAAATAAAAATTATTCGAAGTATGGAGTATCATACATTAGTTATTCTAGGAACAATACAATATATCTATATTATGATGTATCTCACATAACATATCTATTCATAGAATAATTGAATTGGTAGGATAAATATTTTAGTTTTTGGTGAAAATATTATCTAAATCAGTCAGATATGGATGATCATGGCATGAATTTCTAAACAGAATCTGCTGGTTGGTGTGGGATTAAATCAGTTATAAAATAATTATCTTTATTTTTCAATTATTTATTGTTATTATTATTCATCATTGCTAATAGGAACAAAACATGTAATCCAAATAGCTATATCAAAACAATGACATATAATGCATAGGGAGTCAGTATCAATGTGTTAGGTGTAACTGTGAAAGATCTAGATCTCTTTAGTATCACATGTTGATCTCATAGTCCAATATTATGCACATTCAACTATTAGTGCTTAAGATAATGGAAGACCAATTTTTATAATGAAAAATAATCAAATTAAATTGGATATCTCTTATCCATGATATGAATTTTTCTTTTATACATAGTTTAAATAAAAAATAAATATAAAAAATGACATTTGAATGTTTTTCCATTGTATATTTTCTCCTTGATACCATTAACCATTTAATTAATAAAAAATAAATACTTACCATGGATAAATAATATTTAATATATTTCTTATTAAATAGATAATAAAATTTACTTACTAAATATATCAAATAAAATTTCCATGTGATTAAATAATTATAACATTAAATCATCACGTTGAACGAGATAATTAAATTTATTGGAATCCTTTTGTTAATTAATATTTAATTATTCATTAACACAAATAATTGTTGATTTTTAAATAAATATTATTCAACTACTTTATCCTTATAAATACTTTCTTGATATTTATTTATGATCAACACAAATTGAATGTAAAATATTCTAAGAAATTTTTCCAATTCTATTCTAATAATAAGATACATATGATTATAATAAGCTTCCAGATCCACATTTTGTTTTTCCCTCTAGAAATCATTATAGATTATAACAGTCAAAAATTGCTGACCAAGAGCAATATCAAGTAACAAAAAAATAATTACAAAGATAAGGAAATAATTACTGTAAATAGAAACCTCTAATAGAGTCTAATTTGTAATATAATCCCCTTTTCAATGGATATATCATTACAAAAAACAAGAAACCATTCCTTCAACCCTACTTTTATTATGTATATTTCTTTAATTTGTATATATGTCTTTTTCCATAAATACCTTGGCAATCGAATTAACTATGGAATCTTTATCCATATTCAAGGGAAAGAGATATCGTCCTCCATAACTCTTAAGGGAAATATCTTCTCTTGATATTTAAATCAATCAGCACAACATTCATGATATACCCAACAAAAACTACTTTAAAAAATCATATACATTTTGTTTGTCATCATGAATAAAGTAAAACCATCATGATATATAATTTCAATGATCTCAAGTCCAAGAATAGATACAAAATATCTTGGGTTGAAATATCCAGTGATAATTATGATACATAGAATTCATATGGAGCTTCTGTCCTAATGATCTCCCTACATGGAGAGCACTATGTAAACATTTCATTAGATTAGGTCTAAATAAAAATGACCCCCTATAACTTATAGAAAAACACTATATATGTCTTTGTTGAATTATATGTTTATATCATATGATATATCTTTATGAACAATTTAAATGAATATTGAGGTTGTTATTATGGTGAGGAACATACATAGTGTATCAGTATGGTAAATATTCTAAATACATTTTTAAATAAGGAATATAGAAGTATAATAAATCATTATAAGAATATTAATTATCAATAAATAAAAACTTCTATTTTAAATGGTAATTAAGTTTACATAAGATATTTTTTGTTTTAGGGAACCTACACTAATAATCTCAATCTTTCACTAGATTTGATGTTATTGTTTCTCAAACGGTTAGCTATTAAATGATATTTATTCTTATTCAGAGATATGGATTTATTTAATGGTTCCAGAACATTATCCTCTACAAAAATCATGATCACTCTAAGATTACCTATCCATGAGAAATCTCTAAAGAGGTTCTATATCTAATATATATTATTTTTTGGGATGTGACGAACAGTTTTATTCCACTAGAAGATCGGGAAAAAAAATTAATTCACTAGATTTTGATCAGTGGTAGGTGGTAGGTCTTCGTACATGATAAATTTCAATAAAAATATTGGAAACATGACTATCATAAGTTTAGAAATTATGATGGAATCTCGATGGTCAAGAATAGTTAGTGAGTTCTCTAGAAGGATCAATCTATATGAATGACTCTTGTAGTATTTAATGCTAAAGAGGTAAAGGTCAATAATGTTATATATGATTAATAGAAACATTCCATATCAAGGCCTTCCATGAATGTGGGATATTGGTGGGACTAGATGAAATGGAAGTGTTTCCTACAAAATGAAGTTGGTGGGATAAAGGATATTAAAAAAATCATCCTGATCATGAAAAGTATATAATAATTATAAATAGTAATTTATATAATTAAAAATTGTTTAATTGTTTTTAGTGTCTTAATAATGATGGTTTTATTAGATAGTGTACTATTTGTTTTTATAAGAATACAATACTGGACCTATTTTTATAGCATGATTGAAGGAAAACCTATTTTAAGACCTTTAAACCCTTTTTCATGATTTTATATTTTCTATATTTCTATTGTATGTTTTACAATTTTTTAAATTTCCATTATAGTAAACTCTTGTGATATTTTTCTTAAGTGTGTGAAATGTGGAATTCGTGTAATGGTTTGGGTGTCGTGACTTCTAACTATTGGTTTAATAATTCTAGGGGAAGTTGAATTTCTAGTTTCATGATGGGATGATATTTTGGTAGTTTTACTAGTAACATAATAAATGATAGTTTGATGTGTTTTTCTTATAAGTGAAATCAAATCAATGTTCAACAGAGTTAAAATAGCTCAGGTAGGACATCAGATGAAGGGAAGATCTGAATTTATCAATCTCATGAAATTGATTTTGGATTCTAGAGGATGTATATTGAATGTTATCTTATCTAGAATCATTAGGAATTACTATTGAAAGGTGTTATTCCAATAACAATTATAACACTCCAATATTTTATGGCATGTTTCTTCATAAATAATTTCAATTCATTGGATAGATTATTATGCATGAAACACTGAGTCTCTGCGAAAAAAACATTGTTACATAATGTAGTTATAAAATATCATTTAAACATAACTATGTGACTTTTCTGATTTGAATTTCCAAAAATGGACATACATAGTTGCATTCAATAAGAAATTTTGTGACCGATATGGTCAACTTAATTTTTTGGTAAATAGTAACTTACCCTTATGAATAATAATGTTACCCTTATGAATAGTAATATAAACTTATGAATAGTACTATAATACATATGAATATTAACCCCACACATGAAAATATAAATAATATTTTGGCACCTTATAAATGAAATTGAATATTTTAAAAATTAATAATTAAGTGTTGGTATTTTTATGAGTAATATATATTTAATTTTTATTTTATAGTTAATAAATTAATTAAAAAGATAATTCATTTTCATAAAATGTATTCCTATATCAATATTTTTCTATCTTATTATTTTAGGATAATATAATGAGACCTTAGATAAATTTTCATGGTATTATAAAATCAAATATAATTTTAAAAACATATTTTTCAAGAAAATTGTGATTTTAATTAAAAATTAAATTTCCCATATATAAAAAAATTATAAAATGGAGTTAATTTTTGTATTATAAACATCAAAAAATTGTTAGGGTTAATTTTTGGGTTTTTTATGAAATACATGATTTTTTGGTGAATAGTGAAATTCGATAATTTATGAAATATGATAAATAAATATATTTTTTGCAGAATTATTGAGTTATTGATGATATAAAAGGACATTGGTTAGAACTAACATGAACATACTATAGTTTATTTTCAAAATAATCAATAAAATTTATTTTCTTGTAGAAAATAACAAAATAATGAATAAAACACTGAGAAATCAAACCTCTCCTCGACTATAAAAACCACCATCACTCCCTTTTATTTCAACTCCTCTTGGCCTTGAAGATTCTAAATGTTCTACATAAAATATCCTCCATAGTAACTCCCCATTTCCAGGAGCCCTTGGTCTTTCCAAAAAACCAAAACCCAATCCTATTAAGAATATTCTCAAGGAGGAGTATCCAATAGGTAAAATCCTATTCCTTACCCTTTTATTTTTTTTTCAAGTTCCTTATTTATTTATTATTCTATCCTCACCTCCTATATTCAAACAATCATGATAAATCCAATATCACATATATACTGTAATTATATCATTTTAATTTAATATACATCATCAATCTCTTTACTCGTTCTATTCAGTTTAAAAAACAAAATCATTGTCCATGAGGTGTTGATTTAAAACCTTCTTGGATGACGAACCTCTGTTCTTCAATTTCACCTTCAATTCTGGTAATCAAACAATTTTTATTGTTTAAAAAGATTATAAAATATGTATTCTCTCTTATATAAGGTTATTTAACCCTCTTATATACATGATATTAATCAATGGATCAAAACTTGTTCATTGTGATCGAAAAAACTGCTAAAATTAAGACACATGATTATCACTAACATGTTATATAATGATACATCCTCATAAAATATACCAAATGATACATATAACCATTTAAACATGTTTATTATCATTAATAACATTCAATTACAATTATATAGAATTATACACATTTTATATGAACTCCATTTCTTATAATCAAGCGAACTGATCATGAAATCAAGCAAACGAACACTCCATAATAATGAGAATTAAATCTTATAACTTATCATAATATCAATGAATTAACTTAATCAAACTATAATGAATGGAATAAATGTAAACCGTTTTTAAATTAATTAATTAATTTATCTATTCTGATTATTCAGGACATTAAGATCATGTGAAGAACGCATTCAGACATAAGGTAAGGGGTTTCCCTTATCACTTTTAATTCTATGATATTTCTATTATCAACCGCATATTTCCTTTATGTGGTGTATTTATAATGCTTTTCAATATATAATATCATGATTCTCTTTATATCCATTGCATTAAATGATTCATTTGATTAATGTTAATTTTTGGACATACGATCTGATTGATTACATTTTTTAAGGGACTTCACCTCAATTTCAATTTCTTTGAGACTTATATGGTATTGTGAAACTAATAATATTTAAGATTCATCATCTCAATTTCCATGTCATGATTCAGAATACCAAAAGGCATTAAGAATTATTCCTGATTTCTAAAGGCTATAAATTAGTGATGAAGGGAAAAGTAAACTGCTATTGATTGAATTTACCTCAAAAAATAATAAAACATAAATTCATGTAAGGTTAAAATTTTAATAATACAAAAAGTGTAATTAAAATATAATAAAATCTCCTAGAGATTAACAAAACAATAACTAGATAAGAATCATTGTAGTAAAAAATATGAAACATGATTCAATATCTAGGGCATTAATCTCTAGTAATTATATCTATGTCATGGATATATGGATCACCATTGATGAAGAAGAAAAATTATTTCCACTTAGATCATTTCCAATTAAATATAAAATTCCAAAAAAACCATAATTAATGGGGGAGTAAAAACATAATTGGATTTTTCATTGACTCCACAATGATCTTGTGGTCACAAAAGATAAACATAAAATGTCATGAAAATGTTTATAAAATATTTATTTTTTATATTAGATCCAAAAATTTTCAAGTAACATATTTATATTTTAATTGGTAAAGAGGAAATAATAAAATAGATATATCATTTCATTTATCAAACAAAAAATAGAATTATTGAATAATAATCAAATATGACACCCTCAAGTCATAATCATAATCCCCTATATGAAATATCATATTGTTTTCAAAATATCATCCACATATATAATATAAGATCATCCTGGCCAACCATGAGTAGTTTAAAAAGATTATAAATAGGATTATAGTTTATATTTTTTTAAGACAAGTCATCACTTACTTTTTCAAATATATAGAAAATTCTATATCCTAACTTTTAAAAAAATTAACATTTCAAAAATTCTACAAAAAAATATAACTATATTTTTATAAACCATTCACTAGTTGAAAAGAAAATTTCTCATTTCAATTAAAATTTAATAAAATTATAGGACTGATAATAATATTTTTTTAAAAAAATAATTACAAATCCTTTTCCCAAGATTACTCAAACCCAAAATATTTATAAATAACATACTGGGAAATAATAATTTCTAACTCAAATATTAAAATGAATAGAAATACCATATTTTAATATAGTAATTCATTTATTAAATCAATCAATAAAATCATTTTGAAACTACTTTTTTAGAACCAATCAGTTTGGTAAATTAGAAGATAGATGTAAAAACTACATTTTATAAGTGAATAAGTTTTTATTAAAATTAATTATTGACTAAATAGTTATTCAAAAACTTATATCAAACAAGATACCATAAAATTAAAATAATCAATATATATTTAAAGCACTAAAAATAATTCATATCTGGATGTTCCCATGTAAGTATTAGATCTTACAAAACAACATATATATTTTGTCATATAAATTTACCTAAAAATTAATTAGATGATATTTATGGGTTATATCGCCAATAAATATCACAAAAATTCCCAATTGAATTTATGAATCATGAACCAAAATGAAAAAACTGATTATAGAAAAAAATTCAAAATGGACCTTGTATAAATGGAATAAATCTATGAAATTCTATGTACACAAGTGGATGAGCTCTAGAGAGTGTCATGATATTCACCAAACATAGACTTCCACTTGTAAATCATGGTTTAAATAATAGAAAATTAAGAGTTAGTGGTTAATATTCATAAGAGTGGCACTTCCACATTTAAATTTTGAATAAGCCATGCCTATTTTTTTGAAATTATTATGGTTTTACATTAAATGAGAGAACGTCCAATTTAGGGTCAATCAAGGCATTCAAATTTTGGTATAACTAAAATATATTTAAATCTAATTCATATAATAAAATAATACATAAAAAATACAAAAATTATTTTCTATTCCTTGGATCACTTTTTGAATTCTTTATCAACCAGAGTTCCACCACCAGAAATTAAAATGTTAATGTAGAGGGATTTAAGAGTAGAGCGTGTAAATGCATTACTATAATTATTAAATTATAAATCCCACCCTCTATATCACATCGTGGAAAAACCATTTATTATTTAATGAGGTTACATTGATTCCACTATTTTTATATGTCATCCTCCTCCATGAATGCATCATTTTAATTGCAAAAAATAATTTCCATTATCTTTCCATCAAAATAATTTAGGAAAATATCTATTTTATTTCCCCTTAATAGTGTCCATCCTATTGAAATTATTTATTATTTCTATATTTAAATCAAAATTGACCTAATATATCAGCTATTAAACCAAAAAAATATATCCATAAATGATTTCATGAATAATTTCGTCAAATAAATCCAAAAAAATTAATTCCATTAGATAAATATCCATAGTGGGCCACTAATATTATCACATGGCACAAACCATTAAAATAAAATAAATCTATAATATTAAATTTTTGAAAATGGTAATACAATTTGTGTTAAACATCTAACAATTCCACTAATCATTATATTTGAGCCCAAAATAGTTTATGTCAACTTCACCATCATTAAATATTTATATAAAAATTTAGTGAAATATACCTTTTGATTTAATATTAAAAGGTTAGAGAAAAATTCATTCCAACTATTTAAATCCTAAAAACCTATAAGTAATTCCTTTAATTAATTCCTTATAAACCCAATCTAATCTCATGTCAATAACACAAACCTTAAAATAAAAAAATATCATCAAAATTTAATTAGTTAATTATTTATAAATGAAATTTTCTATAAATTATTACTCCAATACCATAAATCTATTTTAAAATCTATACATTAATTTTAATGAGTTAATTATTCATCCCACATTATTATTTAAAACCTAAAAATAATATATTATCAAATGTAATTTTTTTTATTAAATAAATTGAATTTAACCAAACTACCTATCACCAACATTTCTATTAGAGAAATGAATTAATAATAAACATTATTAATTAATTAAAACATTATGAGGGCCACACATATCAGTATATAAATTTTTATTATTAAAAAATTTACACATTGACAAACATGCACATGGATACTCAAATAATGAAATATGGTTTGTGAACGTGTGTGTGATTAATGTTATTTAAATCATGGTATTATTTCCACCATATATGTTATTGATATGGGAATTAATGTCAAATATATCACTATAGAAACTGTATATGAGCCAATTTTAATGAGTACCACCTAGAAATGACCACATATTGGTAGGGAGGAGATTTATGATTTCTTATAGTTGAGTTTTCATAGAATAGTGTTTCTTTACCAAGGAATTAATGGGTTTGTATTTTTATTAATCGTGGAATGGTTCTTTAGATAGTGGTTCAATGACAATATATGGTGTTTATAGTGACTATAAAAAGATTTATGAGATATGTGGTGAGTTCAAGGGTATCTCTTTTATAGCCTTTTATTTTGTCATATATATGTCTTCTGAGATAGATCGGGTGCTCTAAATGGAATATAATTATTTGATTGGGGGATCATTATAGGATCATGTTGGGTATAAAAATTATCTAGTTTTGAGGAAATTCCTTCATCCAACTCTAGCTGGGGGATTTTTTAAGGCACAAATTCTTATGAACAGGTGTATGGTAATCCATTTATCCCTTATTTGGATGGTCGATATCGTATCATTAAACTAAAAACCCATATATATAAATTAGTTGAGGTTTTTTATAGTTTAAATGGTTAAAAGGAGTGGTAATTAGTAGGTTATAGAAAGAAGATTAATTAGAAGGGAATCAAATAGTATTGAACTGTAATTGTCTCCATGATTGGGAGTTTAAAAAAATAGACCTATTTATAAAAATGATATAGTTTCCACTCTGTCTTCTAAGTGTGAATAAATTTCACAAACTAAACAATTCATTTATTAAGAATGAAAAAGGGAATAAATGTGGTGTTTAATTGGGAGAATACCATGTTAAAAAGAGTGAAAAAATTAGATAATGTAAAGAGAACTACACTCTACCCATGACCATGATAATCATATTAAAATATATGAAAATAAAATCTAAATATGGAATTTAGTCACCAAAAATGTGGTTAGAAAATGTTAGGAGGCTAACAAGATTGATAAATATCAGTACCTAGTCTCAGATCTACATCCCAAAATGGAGTTATAAGTCAAGTATAATAAATTTTGGACATAAGATGTATATAATGATACCATTTTGAGACCCCTTATGGGGGAATCAATAGATAAATAACTGGGATCTAAGTTGCTCGTGGGGCAAGTAGTCTAGTTTATTATCAGAGTAATTAAACCTACTCTTTGTAATATAAATTTTTATGAAAAATAAAACCAAATATTTCCATAAAACCTAATTATAAATGGATAAAAGTATGAGATTTATTTATTGGAAGGATAAATTAGATATTATTTTTATCATCATGAGGTAGGATCATATTAAGAGCCTGTTAAATCTGTTGAAATTATTGGTAAATGTCTTGATGATTGAGAATTAGGTGAACCTTAAAGGAATTAATTTAATAATTAAGCCTCCATATAAACCCTTTATAATTGGATTCAATTTATTTCTCTAATTCATCATATTTTTTTGAAATTATATTGAAGATATATGACAATTTTAGTAAATCCTATTTGGTATAAGTTTTTTATATGAATAATGGTTTTACAATTTTGTCACCTAATAATAAAACTATAATACCTTTTGATAAATTTAAATTTGTTCCTTAAGAACTCCATAATAAATGGTTTCATTTTCATCATGAATCCAGTTTTAGTTATAGGAAAATAGAAATATTCTCTTATAATGTTTTTATGGATGTTTTAGATCATTACACCTCATAAATTAAAGGGAATAATGAGGAACATTGTATTTTTATCATTAGTGACATAACATGGAAATATCAGTAAGAACCTCTTGATCTGTGACTAGAAAATCCTTGACTATTGTATCCACATTTGGGCGTGGCATATTTTCCATTGAAGTAAACTATAACTAGTTCCACATAAACAGAATTGGATTATTGACAATCAAAAAAAATTATGTGTGTGTATAAATATTTTATATTATATATATATATATATATTTGTGTGTGAAATTTTTATTTATTGTATTTTTTTGAAGTATGTTTGTATTATATAAAATACCTAAAAACCTATAAAATTATAAATATAAACTCATAAAAAATAAGTTAAATAATATATAATGTCTAAATATACTCATGTTTCAATGATATTTCCTTAAAAACCAAAAAAAATCGAAATACCTATTAGATTGGGGATTAATTTGGTTTTATGTAAAAAATAATGAAAGCATTATTGTGAATCGTTTTTAGAACATCAATAAAAAAAGAAATTTATACTTTAAAATGGAGGAATAATCATATTCAGAGATTAAATTAGATTTAGTAGAGAAATATGGCTTCACATGTGGTGTCTTAGATAATTTTAGGTGGCTTAACTGATGGGAATATTACAGGTTACTGGATTATGTGAGATGATTGACTACATTTTTTTTTGATAGGGACAAACTGATAGGGGGTGTAAAAGCCAGATAGTAGGAATAACATTATTGTGATTATCATATAATATATTGATGTGATGAATTATTTTTTTAATGAAATATATATTTATTTATTTCATCTATTATAGAAACATAAAAAAATATTTAATGGTTTCAAAAAAATACCCTTATATTTTGAATACAAGAAAATTATATGTATAAAACCATATATTTTGGTTTTAATTGTGAAAATAATATATATATATATATTGAATTTATTATAAAATAATTTTATATTTAGTTTCATACATGGAATTTACATGTTTATATATATGAATATTTAATTAATATCCATTATATATTAGGTGTCATCTATGATAATGTTTTTATTAGTAGTTATTTATTATTGTATTTTTATTCCACCTTTAAATTTTAATTAATTGATTTTTTTGTGTTCAAATTATTGAATGAATAATTTATAAAATTATGCAGTTATATACTTTTTTATGTATAAATGTTTGGAGTTAGATTAATAAAAAGGATATTGTTTTTGTGTTTTCATGATTTTTTAATATCTCAATTTGTTAGTGTCTTAGTTAAATAATTTTACAGATACACTAATCCAAATACATGGTATGAGGGTTATAATTGGACTCAATAATGTTAATCAATTAGTATTGGTCTGAAACTAGTTTTGAGTGATATTCCAAAACTCATAAATAATTATTTTACTATGAATACATAAATTCAACCATGAATGTACTATAAAAATTTTTAGCACTTGGACAAATGTTTTATAATGAAAAACAGAATGCCGAAAATCATAATTTTTAAAAGAGGATTAAGTAAGTATAAGATAAACCACCAACATTGAAAATAAAATAATTGAAATAAAATGACCATAAATCTTCAAACATATCTGATTATGAAAATATTCCTATACTATTATAAAAGGATACAAAAATCATCACTATTAGAGAATACTATTATTTTATTACCTTTATAATGGTAATTAACATATACACCTACTTATTGTTTTAGGTGGTGAATATAAAATATAGTAGGGTTTCATCATTAAAAATAATAATGTGTTAGTAAATCCAAAATTCAAATCCATTTTCATATAAACCATTCAATTACAAATAAAAAATGAAATAAGAAAAAATATTTTTGAACCATAATTTTACTAAACAAATAAGAAGGACAAATATTTTCAAATAAACATTATAAAAATAAAAAACCTATAATTCAAATGTATGGAAACAAATTTTTGAAATAACTATCTATTATTAAAATTTAATTAATATTTGGAAACTTAATTGTTTTACAAATAAAAATATTATACCATCAAAATCATTCATTGAAATCTAACAAATTTTAAGGGAACACTCAATATCTGAAACTACAAGGGTACCAATAAATAGTGACCCAAAAATTATAGGAATTATTCTATAATTACTCACAACATTACATGTTTTGAATTCTAGAAGAAATTTTAGTTTTTTTATTAAGGGTTCTTTTTTATAACTTGAACTTGTATTAGAGTTTTAATCATTTTCACACCACGAAAAGGTGTTTTTATATGTGTTTTGTGGAATGGTGGATACCTTGGGGTTTTGGGGGTATTTCAAGAAGTATATAAGCTTCCATGTTACTAAAAAATCAATATAAATCCATACACAATATGAAATGGAATTCATGCAGTGAATGAAAGTTCATAAGGACCATTCATGATATGAAAGGGGGTAGATAGAGAAAGTTCTTACGACCAAGGATAATTCATGACGGGAACATAGATTACATCTTGAAAATATTCAGGTAGAGGGATATCCCTCTTCATGGAGGAGGATTCATAGTGTGAGCACTTAGTTTAGGCTATGAAATAGTTCCAGATTCACTATTTTTTAGGGGCCTTCTATTAATTTACAAGGGGGTCCTTTTTAGAATCCCCATTTTCATTTTCTCTTGATAGAATTAATGGTGTATGGGATACACATATTTGGATCTCCTACCTCCACCTTTGATTTCCCTTTGATAAATGTGAATTCATGGTGTTTCGTTGTGTTGATTTAGGGTAAGATCCATCCTCTTCATTTTCTAATATATCCTGTATGTTCCTTATTGATTTTAGATCATTTTATAATATATTTTAAGGAATAATTTCACTTTAATGTGGTTAAATAATCATATTTTATGGGGTTTCATATGCATAGTTTTTCAAAATGTTGATATGGGATTGTGTTGAATCAATAGTCAATATTGACCACATTCCATGCTAAATAGTTTGATAGAGGTTCCCTGGTCGAATGAGTGTCAATGACCCACCTTATAAATTTTTTAGTGGAATGTATGGGTTTTAATGAAATTATTAAATCATTTTTAAAACTTTATTTAATAAATTGGATTTTATTAAAATGGAATTTAAAAGAAAATGGATGATTTAGAAATATAACTTCCAGATGGTATTTGAAAATAAGAAATGGATTTTCAAGGAATGTTTTGTTAGGATTTTGGCCAAGGGTATAGTGTGATTAGGATTTTATATGGTTCCTTTAATTATAATTTATAGAAATATATTTTTATTTGGTTTTAAAGGAAGCCTAAAGGTTATGATTGACCTATTTTTTGGTCCACTTGACCACGTTAGGGTGATGCCTTATTATTAAAAGCTTAATTTTTTATTGACTATGTCCCCTTCGTGTTTATGCTGATGCATGACAACGTGTGTTTTGTGTGTAGACTTGTGAGTACTATTCTTTTATTATAAAAGTTATATTTTTTTATATATGTAATTTACATAACCCTTGTAGGGTTTACACATGTATTAGGTAGACTTAAAAGCATTAGTATATATAGTGATTTTGAAAAACCCTATGTTGTGTTGGTTAATTTCAAGATGGGAATCATTCCCTATTATATATTTAAGATGTTTCAATAATTATAAACTTGTGATAGGAATTTAATAATGGTTTGGGAGAGTATATCAAGTCTTGGACCCATCATGATGAGATAGAATGAATAATACTTTCATGGGAGAGATATAATCCTATTGTGCATGTTTTCAAGCCACACCATGATTGGTAAGGTAGTAATTGCATAAGGGACCATTCCATGAGTGAAATAAATTGGTATAGAATTATTTGAGTAGAATAACAGGTTTTATATATTCATATTTTTTCATTAATGAGTAAGATGATAGGACATTGATGTGAGTTCAGATGGTGGGACCAACATGAGTGATATGATGTTTTAGTGTTGATGTAATACAATATATGGATGTATTTATCTACCATAATTGAGAAGGTAGTGGTAATTTTATGATGTAGTATCTTTTGAGTGATAAAAGGTGGAGGGACACTTGGTTTTAGATCTGGGGTGGAATGGAACACTATACGTTGTATTTTGGTATGGGTTGGAACTATGTTATATAGTGGATCTTCCTTCTGGAATTGGAAGAAGTAGGTACGGTCAGAAATCATGGTGGCCATGTTTTCTCCAGAAAATAAATGTTATTATATGTGAATTATCTTCCATATTTTTTGGTGGATATCATTTTTGATCACTACTTAAAATATTAATATATATTTCTTGTAAACCATTTGATAAAAATTATACCAAATATTTGGATGTATTAGATATTCCTAATGGGTAACTAGACTCAACCTGTATCCATATAAACAACTTGGGTTTTTATGTATGTGGTTAGAAGTTCATATTTTCATTTAGTAAGAAAGTACCACTTGGAGATGGACATGTGGTTAACTCAGCAGGTTTTAGAGGCTGAGGAATCATCACAACGATTTTGTGAGTTTAGATTCATGTTGTGTATTTATTACAATGTTATTATTCATATGGTATTTTTTGGGACATTTATTGATGTATAATTCCTATTATTCTATAATTAATTCACATTTATCCCATATTATGATTAATTCATCATATTTTTAGATTTATTTATTTCTATTATAGAATGTAGGGCCCACATATTTCCCTTTTGTATGTCTACTTGTATTTTTTAGGATATTTGATAAAAGGAAAGGCCATGTAAAATTTTAAGTGTAATATTTCTATAACAACATGTGTTTATTTATAGCATATTATCTCTATTGAACTATGAGTTCCCATCACCACTAGTTGGTAATATCTAACATATAATGAGACACACCAGATGACAAGTAGTGACCACATAAAGGTTTTTTTTGTGGGGTTAAGTCCATGTAATTAAAAATCGGTATTATTACATGTTATTGGATAAGATATTTTATGATATGGATTAAGGTAGTATTTTGGTAATCAAATATAGATCTAGAACATTCATAGATAAAAAAACATTGGACAATACCCATATTTCTAGATTATTTTCTATTTTGGGATTATGAACTCTACAGTGACTGAGATGTTGGATTTGATTTTGAATTTCTTATGGGATAGATAAGACCTAGTATTATTTAGAGGTATTACTTAGGGTCTATTTAGTTGTTTATATATCATAGTATTTTCATATTTAGTTTATCTTTCATGCACAAATGAGAAATTTTTTATTTACATGAAGCCTCATCTAAATCCATCATTAATTTTACAAAAATATTATTTATAAGATGGTTTATAGAAATTATTGTAATGGGTGATTCGATTAATATGGAAACATGGAATTTTTTTGATTGATTACAATGTGTTTACGTGGATTCTATATGTAAATGGTTTTGAGGATGTGTGGACTATTGAGAAAACAAGGTTCTAAAATGAAAACTAATGTAATGGAATAAGGTTTTTATAAAATGGTTTGAAAATAATTTTTACATAGAATAACTAATAGGGATAATGGTTTTGAATTGATTGTAATTTTAGGATTTCAGAATAATAGGGAAAAATGGGTGTTGAGATCAAATTTTAAAAAAAAAATTGAAATTTTTATTCAATTGGTTTTTAAAAAATTTATTAGGTTTTGAAGAAGAAGAACTATTATGGTTGGGAATTTATTGATTTTGGTTTTTGTGAAAATCCATTTCCATTCAATGGGTATTTTGAAAACTCATGCACAATTTGGGTGTGCGTAAAATGATTTCATTGAGTTCAAGAAATAAGAACTAATTTCTTATGTAACCTAATATATATAGAATTTTAATTTTTTTCTCAAATTTTCATAGATGAATGAATTGTGTATTAGGAATACTTTAAATGTTTGTTTATATACATCCATGGGATATCAGTTGATGTGTTTTACTAGTCTTGTATGATATAGATATAGAAACTAGTGCTGATGTAGATTGGTTTTACATGATTTTTTATAGTTACACAAGGGTGATCTAGGTTGTTTGAATTTTTTATTTAGAAGGTATGCTATAGATATCTCACTAGTTTAAATTGTGGTGGGATCATGAGTTTGATGTTTTATATTTCACTGGACTAGCTTTATATATGTCGGTGTTTTTAAGAGATGGAACCCTTGATGTGTATTTTGATAAAAACATGGGTTGGATTAGTTGGTATGTGTTTTTTTACTAGTGATTCCACTGGTGAGGATCACCATAATATGGAATTGGATATTGGTATTGGATTATTTTAGTGGTCAGAAAAATAATCTTTGGATAAGTTGGGTTTCAAAACATTGTGTGTTTTAGTGGGGACATTTGTTGTCAGGAACCATATTGGTGTTCAGTGATCAAGGTTTTGTGTTACAGATATTGTGCTATAATTTTAGGTCAAATACTTGCATTACATTTGGTGATATACCTGAAATGGGATGTATAAAACAATATTTTTAATTAATTTAGGTTAAGATAAAAATACAATTATTGTGGGGAGAATCATTTTTCCCACTGGTATAAAAACCTCATGTTAAAATGGTTTTGTGTTAGGTGGAACTGGTTAGAGGTAATTTGAGATGATATTAGTATGAGGGTGTGTTGATATACCTAATTTAATATGTTGGGTGAGAAATTGTAAAAAGTTTATACGTTGAAGATGAAATTGGGAGGGTGGTATTTTTGTTCTGAGAGTGAGTCAAATCAATGATGCATCAGTGCTTGTGAGTAAGAATGATAATTTTATTGTATGGATGGGGATCTGTATATATATTACACCCATTTTTGGGGTAATACATCAATTTTAGTGTGCAAAAAGTTTAGTGATTATTCATAGTTAAGGAATCATGATTTCTTTATATAAAATGGTGATGCATTGGTGGGTGAGGATGATAACTTTCTAGAGATGTTACTCGTGGGAGGACCATATATATAGATTACACGGATTTAGATGTGGTGAGTTTGGAAATGAAATGAGATCATCCTTAAAAAAACTTTTGTGGATATTCTAGGATCGAATCATGGATTTAAGTGGTAATATGATGTGTCTATAACTCATTTTTTAGTGAAAATATGGAATAATACATTATAAATTGTAGGTTAGTCATGATAATATGATTGAGGAAGGTTGATGATCATTTTTGGATCACAATAATGGATTATCAAGGATGAGAAGTGTTGTGTTGTGTAGTTTTCAATTAACAACATCACTTTAGTTTGTAAATTATTCTATGAATTTTAATTTCTAGATTTATGAGAAGTTTTTTTTGGGTGTCATAACCTAGATTTAGATTTTGAGTATTTTTATGTCCTTAAAATGTTTTTTTGGATGTGGTTTTATTCTTGGTTGATGCATTGTATGTTCTAGAAGAATTTAGGAAATGAACTGAGGAATGATCTAATTTTTTTTCATCAATCATTCATTCATGACATGATAGATAATTCATGAAAAGAAAAGATATTTATGGCTACCTTTAAAGCTGTTAAAGTTAAAGGCCCAAACTAGGGACTGAAGACCTAGAAAATTCATAGTCTGAATAAAGATCACATTGTGAATGTGTTGGGGAATAAGGATATATCTCTATACAGAGGAGGATTCTATCCATGACACAATTTTTCAGGAATTGAACCTTTATTAGGCTATAAAATTTTTAAAGTTCTTTTAGTAATTTCCAATGGTTTCCATTTTAGGAATGTATTAGGATATTTTTCTATAATTCATTTGAATGAGAGGAAAGATCCATCATTTGATATATTACCTCAAACATTTATTCCCCATTAATAAATGTGGATTATTTGTTTTTCATAACATATATTAAATTAAATAACCTATTTTTTCAAACCTTATGTATATCATCTCTTAATTATTGTTTTATTTTCACATGTTGAGGGATTTTAAGGGATGATTTTATTTGTGTGTGGTGAAATTATCTTGATTTGTGGGAATTTCATGTATATCTCATAGAGAATGTATCAAAAAGAAGTATTCAATACAATATTCATCACTATCTCAAGGTATGCCTTAATAGTGATTTCTAGGGCTACTGGAGAGTTTTTTTAAAATTCAATAGATTAAAAGATTTAAATTGGTTCTTTTCTGTGGATTAAGTATGAGTGTGAGTCTATAGTGTACTACACCATTGTGTATGTTAACTTGGTGTTGTAGTGAAACTCATTGTGTTTGGATTGAAATATTCTAAATTGGGTTCAATGGTTTAAAAGGATTAATTAACTAATTTTATAGTGTCTATTAATGGAATAGGTTCGTGTTTACTCCTTGTTAGTTGTTATGAGAATGGGATTGATTTATGATCATCGATTGGAGTAGGTTCCCTTGGATTTATATTATTCTATTGGTAAATTGGTGATTTTAGGTTTCTGTTCCATCATTAATTTTATTTGAATACATATTACATGATTTCATGGTTTCTCCAAAATGTTGGCAAGGGATCACTTCGGCATAATAGTAAAAAAGAAGCTTGTAGCTTGCTAAATAGTTAAATTGTAGTGTCCTGGTCAAACAAATGACTATGGAACTCCTGTTCAATTTCATAAAAGAATATGTTTTTTCATTAAAAAGAAAATTTCTTTTTAGTATGTGATTTTAAAAATAGTATTTGATTGAAGTGGAATTTAATTAAAAATGGTTGATTTGATAAATTGTTTTTGAAATGATATATCAATATAGGAAAGGTATTTTATATGGAATGTTATTTTGGGATTTTGTATAGGGTCATAAAAATGACTAATAGAGAATGTTAAACATATTTTAGAATATTAATAAAATTTAATTTTTATTGGGTTTGAAAGGAGTCCAAAAGTTCTTGATTAGGATAGTTTTGGTCCGTTTGACCTAGATAGGGTGATTCACAATATATTTAAATATTGATTTCTTAATAAATATTTTTTTTGGTGTCTATGATGATGCATGAAGGTTTATTTTGTGTGTGTATCCCTATGAGAACTCTAATTTTGTTTACAAAGTGATGGTTTGAATCCATAGATTTGATAGAATCCTGAGAGAGTTGAGATGAGTATTGGTTTGAGTTTGAGGTATGATGATATTCATTTAATGACTAGATCCATGTGATGATTTTTGGAGTTATGAGATAGTATCCATGATTTGTTTGGTCTTACCTATGAAAAATTGATGATGGATTTGTTATAGGCAGTTTCACTATAGAAAACTAGAATTTAGTTACATTTTTAGCCACGTTTTTTGAAAACATGGCCGATGTACCAATATTTTTTAGGACATTTAGAATAAAGTATATATATATATATATAGTAATGTTTTTTAAAAACATAGATAGTTTAGTAATGTTTTTTAAAAACCTGGTTAACTTAGAGATGTTTTCTAAAAAATGTGGCAATTTTAGAGATCTAACTGAAAAATATGGGTAATTTTGTGATGTTTTAATAAATGTATCCAATTTGGAAATGTTAGAAAATAGAACTAAATTTAAAAATATCCATATTTTATAGAAAATAAGACTAATTTAGTGACATTTTTAATAAAATGGTGATATTTTAGACACTCTTAAAAGTATTTATAAATTAAAAAAAGTTATCTTTTCTAGAAAACATGTCCAATTTAGTGATGTTTTTTATGAAAATGTGGCTATTTTGTTGAATTTGTTTTAACACTATATTAAAACTGGAAAAATTATCTATATGTATAGTTTTGTTAAATTACATATACATATATTATTTATAATAATACTTTTATATATGTTTATATAGAAATATTTAATGATATACAAATACATTAATATATATTTAAATATCTATATATTAATATATATATATATATATATATGAACACAAATATAAATATACATGCAGATTTAAATATCCTTCAAGGTGAAGTTCAATGGTAGCAACTCAATGTATATATATATATATATATAAACACACACACACATAGGACATTTACATTTTATAGTTAGCCACATGTTTATGAAAAAAAGTCTATTTTAGTGTCATTTCTACTATTGTGTTAAAACATGGTTAGTTATATATATGATTAAAATTATATTAATTTACATATATAGAAAAATAAAAATTTATAATTATAAATATATATATTTTTTGTGTGTGTATATATATATTTATATTGATACAAAAATAAATTAACATATATTTAACTATCATGAAATATATATATATATATAAGAAATATATATATATATATATAAACATATACATACATATATATTTTTATATATACAAAGACACATATATAAATACATACATATATATATAAATCTATTTGTGTGTGTTTATAAACACAGACACACATAGATATATGCATATATATAAGGAGACATAGAAATATATGTACATATATATATATTAATTTTTAAATAGCACAATATATTAATATATTTATAAATATAGGATAATATAATTTTATATTCAAAAATAATATAGGTCAGTTGGTCCAATTTTGGTATGTTTGTTGACCGGTACTGGCTTCATTTCCCATTAGGGATCGAGTTTGTTCAGGTTGGGTTAGAAAGTTTGGGAGACTTCACTATGAAGTCCTATAAGACTCGTGGGTTATGAAGATTGTGTAAAGGGAGATAGGTGGTAGGGAAGGATTTATGTTATCCCTCGGGTGGGAGAATGAGTTGGACTCATTGATAAAAAAATTTATAGATTTTTATTTAATAATATTTGGAATCGTGAATTTATAGAAAAATATAATTATTTTTAAGAATCTTATCTAATTAATAAATAATTTACAGATGTTTCCAAAAAAATCATTGAAAACTGTGTCTCTAATTAAGGATTTAGTGAAATTTCAATAAATGAGTCTAAATGACTTTTATTTACAAATTTTCCTACAAAACTTGTAAAATATTATTTGGATAACTTTATAAACATCACTAATTAGAGGAACCTCATTTAAGGATGTTTTTTAGAGACATCATTATATTCATTAGGGATGTTTTGAAATGTATATAATGTAAAAACATCAATAAAATTTCTTTTTTAGTTTGTATTTATTTTTTGTTAGTGGTTCCTAAGGCTGTGAAACATAATGCATCAAATGGTTTTTTAAGGATCTCCATGAGAGATATAAGATACTAGTGTTCATGATATTGGGTCATAACTTGAGTGACAGTATTGTGGTTACGATAGTGGGTTTTCTATGAGAAAAATGGTATATAAAAACATATGATGTTTGAGAAAACGTGGGTTTATAGATGTTTGTTAAGTCAGTCATAAGTGAGAGGACTGGATTAGGATGCGATATTTGATGTATAGACCACAATTAGTGAGATGAGGTCCGAGTAGTGATGTGATCTGAGTTATGGATAGGTTTCTATACCCTGAGTGATAATGTAATGATTATTTGGTGAGGGTATTTCCCCTAAGTGAGTGGGGATGGTCGAACAAATAGAATGAGATAAGGTGTGGTATGACCTCTAACTGATATCTTTGGGTATTGGTTAGGACTATGGTACATGGTGATCCTTCCTTTTAGCATTGGCCAAAGATGGTTTGTACAATCATCGTGGTGGTCTTGCTAGAACATGATGACATATCATGTGTTCTTTTGTGTTTGTTTTGTGTTATGTATCTAGGTAGTTGGGTTTTACAAGAATGGATTAAAAAATTAATTTTTATTCTATGAACATCCACTTGATCATAAGACTTTTTAGTATGGCGGAGACAAGGGGTATTACTACTAAGTAATTGGAATCACCCCTACCTTCATACACAACATGAGTTTATATATACATGACAAGACCTTTCTATTTAGTCTTAATACAAAGGTACCAAATGTTGTTAGAAATGTGGTTTACTCATTAGGTATTAGAGGATGAAAAATCAACAAGATTATTATGTGATTTGGGCCAAAGGACATCAAATTATTTAAAAAATATTGTTCAAAATATATTAGAAGGTGTATAATTTATTTATATATAATTATTTTTAATACATGATTATATATTTATTCTATTTAATTATTTTTAGGGATTCATAATGAAAAATTTACTAATTTATATTATAGTCTGAACGTTACCCAAGAGCAACATATTTTGATCTTTATGTATTTTTTTGGAGTTCTGATATACCGATGGGTCAAGTTGAAATTTCATTATAATTTCATAATAAACCCTCGTGACTATTCTGAGGTCATAGTTTCTACAAGAATATGATATGTACTAATTTATAGGAAGACATAACTCATTTAATATTTAGTTTAATGGAATAATATGAATGATATATTTCTTAACACGAAACAAAAATCTTTCAACAAATCACAATATACCATAAATAATTTATTATTCAATTGTGACCATTATAAACAAGCTATTTAATTGTACCATATTAATAGGAGTAAAAAAATTATTAAATATATTTATATTTTTCTTACACAATATTTATTTATTACTTCTTTGGAAACATGCACTTAATTTATAAAAAACCCATTCTATACTTCCAAAATATAATTTTTTTCAAAAAAAAAATTTGCTTAATATTATAATAAATTTACTGATGGATTTGAAATTTTAGTTTATAATAAAGACATAATGTTTTATATAATAATATTATAATTATCTTGAGGGGAGATTTTTTGAAATTTTCAACATGATATTTTTTAGTGAATAGAGAAAAGTACTAATAAAATTGAAAACATTATTTCCTTTTTAGGTATTTATTGAGAACCATTTTTCTCAATTGGTTTAAAAATTAAATTAGCTAATTAAAATTAAAATTAACCCAATTATTTTTCTTCTAATTAATATTTTTCTAAATTTTTTTGAAAGAACATTTTTATAATTTAAATTACTTTTTCAAGAAAATGGTTTTTATCATGCATAGTAGGATTATTTTGAAAGTAATTTCTTTCAATTATATGTATTGGATACTAAAAAATGGATTTGGTATTTATAATTTTATTTCTGTATTTCTTAAATAGTTTAAAATTTTCTCAATCATAAGTAATAGTAACTATTATAAATAATTTTCACATTAAAATGTATAAATAATGTAATTAATTTTAAAAATAATGTGATAAGGCTTTAAAAATAAATCAATTGTCTTACTTATTTATTTTTTAGGAGTTTGGTTTGACCATAACAATCCAATACTCTACAATATGTTAAATGTTTTCTTTTTTTATAATGATTTTAATATTATTTTTTTAAAGAATAAATAAAAATGTTCCTCTCATTATTTTAATATATATAATATTTTATAGTAGGGAAAAAGAGTTTATGTTAACTTCAAAATGGTTAACTTGAATAAGAATTAACTTTCTTATGATGGTAATTTTTTTTAGTGATGTAACAATTAAATTAAATTCATGAACATCGCCAAGACAATGCTTGTTCAAGTAATAGAAAAATCAAGTAAATCAATTTAAAAACATATAAAGTTATATTTTTCATTGATTTATGGCGTTACATTATTTTTTTAGATAAATATAATTTAGTAGGTATGTTTTATAATTTTATATTACATTTAAATTAATTAATTAAATTTTAAAAGGTAAAAAATGTTAAATTCCTAAGAATTAAATTAATGATATCTTATGATAAATAATATTATATAAATTGAATTAATATTTATGAAAATAATTTAATTATACAAGTAAATGGGATACGGTATATAATATCAACCATTTTTTTAATTTTGGGTCCCTTTTTCTTTTATAGTGACATTCTTTACCCCTATATATTTGAAAACATTTATATCATGATAATCATCAATAGTGTCAATTAGGGGTTAAAACTAATATAAATGTGTTGGAAGATTAACAAATTTTATTTAAATTTTATTATATAATTTATTTAGATTAATAATTATAATAGACTTAAAATATATCAATTTTTCCGCATAAACATGAAAATTACTTTATGTTAATTTAATAGTTTATGTAATTCTATGGGTTTCCCTCTCCCCTTTTATAGAAGGACCCCACCTATATTCTCTTCCTCACATATATTAAAAAAATTATCTCAAAAAAACCCTACCAAAACCATTTTCTAACATTTTTCTACACTTAATCTACATTCTTTCTTCTAAATAGACCTTCCCTTATCTTCTTAAGGTGAGATTAAATTGAGATTTGTCAAAGAAGATGTAATCACCTTAACTGAGTGTTCTTTATTTTACTTCCTCTTCTTGACTCCTTAAATTCCATTATAAAATTTCATATATAATAATAACATTATATAAAATATTATTATTTATTATTATTTTAATTTTATAACTGAATTCGTCACATTTTTTCATAAAATTGGAAATGAATTTATTACTCAGGTGTATATGTGGACAACCACCACTATGATGTGATTAAATTAATTTTCCATTACCGCCTCATATGGATATTTATAATTAATTATTTAATGAATATATATGATATATATGATATAATAATTATTATGTGAAGGTGAATTTTAATTTAATTTTATTTTGATCCATCTATCAAAGAGTGTAAACATTTCTCATGTGTACATACAAAATACAGTCTCCACAATAAAATTTCATTAATTTTTCATATCCATATTAGATGAAAAACTATATAAGTTTTATAATAATTAATAATCATACTTAAGACTTGATTATTGTTCTATATATTATGAATTTTTGAGAGAGTCATATGTACCAATACCATTAAAAGGAATCATGCCTAGAAAATGGACTAGTTTTCACCTAAATGTTATAATTAAGGAAGAATTGAAAATAAAAGGATAATGTAAAATTACTAGTTAATGGTACATAGTAATTTGTGTGTGAATATGGTTATATAATATGTGTATAATAATATATATTTATTATATATTATTTATAAATATTCACAAATAATAACCAGACTCTACATAAGGGTTTCTTATATCACTTTTTTTCCTATGAGATAGATGTATTATTCAACAATTGTTTATAATTAATTGTGTTTATACCACCTCTAAATGTATTTTATTATGTTTTGATGATAATTATGGATATTTATAATTCTATATAGTTTTATCACTTTCATTTCGTTTTGATTTAGACTTTACGAATGTTGTAAGGGTTTTATGTTACAGTACTATTTCTATCGAGGTTATATATGATTAAATTTTCGAATAAGAAATTATATTATATATATCTCAAAAATATAATTAATTTCATAATAAATTGGTTTTTTTGGGATTAAATGTTTTAAATTAATTTCCCCATCTTTAGGAACTCAAGAAATTTAAATATTTATTTCTAGAAAATCATAGTTTATTTCTCTCTTTTGTAATGAATATTTTTATTCCATATCTTTGATTTATTAATTTTTTTTTAATAATATGGTTTCTATTATATTGTGATATATTAAGTTGATTTCTAACCATATTTTAATTTATATAAATATTTTAAAAGGAATATTCATGTGATTATCCAAAGGAGGTACTTTTAATGTTTTACAAAAATTGTGAAAGGAATCATTTTAAAATACTCAAAAAGATTGAAATATCCATACACGATGAGAAATAATGTATTAATTATTTATTTATGTAATTATAAGATTAATTTTGAATAAAATTATTTCATAAATTATTTGGTTGTTTTTATAATTTGAATACATGATTTTAAAATAAAAAGGGTATTTTCCACAAGAAATATTCCAGTGATCTTCCAAAGGAATATTTCACCTATGATAACATACTTTGATGTTAATTATGTTTTATACGGAATATAACCAATAATACTATCCTTATTAATTATATATATTCTTAATTATTATTATTATTATTTTAAGTAACAAATTTATTTTATACGGGTTATTCTATAATGATATTGTGAATGGTTTATGAATTTTCTTGCATAAATGCGAATAAACTCATGATTATGTGATGGGTGTTTCCAAAATTAAATATACCTCCTATACATTATTTAAGGATCAATTTATCTTTCATTAATTATATATTTCCATGATTTATTCCAGGAATCATGATTATTTTCTTTGAATTGATGGGTATGGTTTTCATATTTGTTCTCATGTTCTCAATCTTTCATGCTCATGGTTTACATAAATATTCTCTGAAATATTCTTTTTATCCTTATAGAGTCTATATGATCACCATTTATTTTGTTTCAATTTCCTCATGATATGAATAATGATTTTATGTATGGTATATCTATGATTGGTTCTAGTTATGAAGAACAATGTCAATGATGATGTAGAAATTTTGTGTAAGAGTTGTTAATGAATCTTGGATTCAAAAGAAAAAAAACCTTTTCTATTATGTCTTGTATCATAATGTTATATAATTAATTTTCATTTAATAGGATGTAATATTTTTATTTGGGATGTGTGGGTTACTATAGTTATCATCAGAAAATGTTATAGTTATTTTTAGAAAATAGGATGACAAATTGTTAGTGAGAACCATTTGGATAGGAATATGAATTGGACAATGCAAAAGTTATGTTAATGAGGTGTGTGTGGTTATCCAAAAAATAAAATTATTTTCTAGAAACAAGAAAGTGGATTCATTTATGGCATAATTTCATCAAAGTTAATAACTCTAAAAGGGGTGGATTGGGTACTAAATCAATTATCACTAGTGAATAGTGATTAGGCCTTAGTGCAACATCTTGTTACCCAATTTCAAGTATTATTACTTATTATTTATTATTTTATTCTTGAATTGGGTGTATATTGTGACTATTGAGGATAGAGAGAAATTTTTTGGAAAAAAGAGTTAAATTTTAGATATTTATGTTGGGATGAATTAATGGAATTCAAATATAAATGTGTAATGGTTTTGTAGGATTCACTCAAAGTTCAAAAAAAATTGAGTTGGATTTGTGTTTTAAAATTAAAATATGTTATTTTTTAGTCCAATGGATAAATATACATAGAAAAGTGGGAGTACACGATGTGTAGGCTCTAAATAGAAGATGCAGTGAACATGATTGATATTGTGAAGTGAGTATACACAGTGTACTGATTACACACTATGTAATAATAAAATACTAATTGTTATTAAAACATTTATGATTATTTTTTAATATCTGAATCTTGAGAATTTTATAACATATAATGTTATTACGTACCATAAAAATTTCTTGATCATGTAATTTAGGGTGGCGTGCTGGTGATATGTTATTTCATTATTCAACTTCTTCTTCGGATCTCAACTAGGATGCTTCTTCAGTGATTTTTGGAGTCTTTTTTTGGTCCATATTGATTTCTTTGGCAATTCATCACTGTTTCGGTTGGGTTGTGTCTCTCCATATGAGTAATCCTTTCTATTTTTTCATTTATTTGATTGCTTTATCACTATTTCATTGCATAATTGGGGTTGTTGACTCATTCTGATGTTTCTTATTTTTTCCTTCCAAATCTATGGTGTGATCATTTTCTAGGGACCATTCCATTTTTGGTTGTAGTATAATGGGTGTTCAGTCTAGATATATGTTATTATTCCTATTATTCTACAACACGTTTTTTTAATTACATCTATTTTATGATGCATAGATTGATTCTAGGACATCCTTTATCATTATTTAATTCCTCTTATTGGTGGATTATTTCTAGGATTATTAGAGCCTATGTTTTTTAGTATGTGGTTCTGTCTCTATCTTGTGTTGGTGAACTGCATTTATATTGTTTTGATAAATTGTTTTATTAATTAAAATGGAATGATTTAACTTTTTGTTTTGTGTGTGTAAAATTAGGTTTTTATAAATGATTTTTTCCCATTCATTTTGGTAAATAGAATGGTTTTAATAATAATAGTGTAATGGTTTTATGAAATTGGTTTCATATCATGATGTGATGAAATTAATTGATATATTGGTTTTGAAGATAGAGAACATTGTAATCCTTGAGTACCTGGGATGAAGGTAGAGTATTAGGCTTTATCCACTGTTGGGATATTTTCTCATGGGGCGAATATCTTCTCAATAGCCTTTTTATTCAAGAACCTGCTAAACCTACTGGGGGGTTCACTTTCTGAATCATTATTTTTTCATATATACTTGATGTATATATATAATGGAATGATGTGTATATGATTTTTTATGTTATTTTTGAGTGTCCTAGCTATCCTGACCTACTGTGATCCTTGACATGAAGTTATATGTAATTCTTATTTTGGTTTATATAGTTTTTTGTACTGTCATAATCATTAAATGAGAAATAATGAATTAATTCTATTTTTTTGACTTGATATATCAATTGATATATATGAATATGAAATAATTTGAAGTTGATTTACCTTATTTATTTATAAATTTTGAAAAAGGGAAAATTAAACTCTGTTTCCATGGTTTTGATATAAAAATTGTTAATCTACTATAATGCCTTTTTTTAATTAACATTTACAATGCATGGATAATTGTTTATATAATTGATATGGTGTGCTTAGGTGATACCCTTATAGTGATATTATTTCACATAATATGTACCTACTTAGAATTGTGTAGTCCTGGTTATATCTTTTGATGGAGGGAATAAAAAGGTTCCATAGTGAGTTATTAATTTTTTCTGTTAGCTAGGATGGGTAACTGGTGGCGAGATATCGGGATTCTACCCACACTATCATATGGAGAAGTTGGTTTTCCAATTTTTCAGTGCTTTGTGTCTATAATTTTATATGGAGATTTATTATTCTCTTGATTTGTTTAGTTTCTGGTCCTTTCTTCATCTAATGGAATATAATATTCTTTCCACTTCTGTTTTTATTGTATATATATATATGTTTCATATTGTTGCTTTAGGTTCGGAAAAATCATTTGGTCTATTTATTATTCTTTTCTCTATTGGTAGTATCCATACCATGATGATGAGGAATGCCCTTTTTGAATGTGTACTATCAGGTCAAACACCATTTTAAGATGGTATTTAGGATGGTTCATAACAAAATGGTATTGGAGTGGGTTTTTATTCAACTATTCTTATCTTGGGATGTTTTGTAGACTGAAGATAGGATTTTCTAGATGGAGAGGTATGTTGCGGTGAGTGAATGGACATATCTTGTTGTGATGAGATGAAAGTTTCCATGATATATTGGTATTTCTATCTTCCGTTTGAGTTATTAATGTTGATGTTAGTTTTTTCTTATGGTTTTTTTAATTTGAAATTATATTTTTAGTTTTTATGGTCATTAATTTTGTTTTAGTGTGCAGTATTATTCCTCTAAGATAGTCCCTATGTGTTCCTTAAGAGGGTTTGGATGATGACCCCCAAGGGAATCCACCAATGTATCCAAGAATTATCAAGGATATCGTGAAGGTTTGTTTGTCTTGTTGACAAGAATGTGAAACATGTTCATAAAATAGTTTTTTTGAGGTGCAAGATGGACATTTATGAGAAAGGGATTGATCAAAGGAGTTATTTCATGAGAATACACAATCTATTAATATTACAAATGAACCTCATTATTTGGAGGACTATCTTGACATGATTGATGAAATCTTCTACACCCTAGAAACATCATAGAATTTAAAGGTGAAGTGTACATCATTTAGAATTGAGAGTCCAAGATAGGGTTGCCAGGATTCTATTGTACATGTAGAGAGACATTTGGGAATGGAATAGAATGTTTTTAATATTATATTCATCTAGTTGTTTTTTTCCTGTGTCATTGATGATAGGAAAATTTCTGGAGTTCCTCTCATTATTGTAGGGAGTGTGCTCCCTTTCTTTATACACCAATTAGTTTGCTGAGTTGGTTTGTTATTCACCAGTGGTTGTAAATAATTCCCTGTTGAAAGTTTAGAAGTACCTACAGGGAATGCGACTGGATATCATACCATAGGTATTTATATCAAATATTTCAACCTATGTGGAGATAATGGATATAGTTATAATGGATGAGATGAATATAGCAAGGAAGGTTGGATAATATGATTTTTCTCTCCCACCTAATGGATGCTTCAGTGGAAAACCATAGAAAAAGAGAAAGTGGTAGTATCATCACAGGAGTAGTGGAGGTGGTTATCTATTGTAGGAATATTTAACACCACCTCTAACTTTATACCAGTGTCGTAAGGTCAGACACACATGGTGTTATTGTCCTTCACCTACTAATATTTTTAATAGATGGGGATGTTATGGTCATATGTTGTTTTTCTGTTAGAAAATTCATAATCCTCTATACGGTTAGGGATTTTTGACTCTAAATACTAATATAGTGCATTAATATTCTTAAAAGACAGTAGGGCTCCAACCACATGCCTCAAGAGTGAATCACTTTCACATACTATATGAGTTTTCTTTTTATTTATTATGCTCTATAAATAGTTGACGCAAAGTTAGTATTGGATTTTATTCTTCTATATATAGATTTTTTTAATATCATCATCATGACAGATTTACTTGTTTCTTATCTAGTTAAGGATTATTTTTTATCATTGTGTCTCATTTCTTACAGCATGTAATGTTCTGGGCAGGTGTGGTTTAATGTTTGATTATGTCTTCTTGGAAATAATTTGCAACCAGTTCTTTTTGGTTGATATGTAATTCAATCGTTTCATTACTATGGGGTCCCTAATATGACCTCAGAATAAATTGGGTTCATTCTGTTAATGAAATTCACACCAGATCATTTTTAGAACCCTTAAGTCATTTATCATAGAAAATACTGATGGTAGAGGTGTCGTGGATCAAAATTGACCTTTCTTGATTTAAAGACCAATGGTGGGGAGCACCATTAGAAAAAGGCTTAACAAGAAGATGATGTAAACTTTTATCCAGATAAAAAGGCTCAGATAATCCCCATCTAAGTGTATTGGTTGGAAAATATGGCTTGGATCGAGTTTTGAAGACTAAAGTGTCGTGTGCTTAAATCGATGCTCATATGTTCTTTGGGTGTTGGAAATGCAACACAACCATTTGAACCAAGCCTCATGACCCTTGGTGAATGGTTTATGTTTTCATTGTTCCCGAAATATTCTCAGGGAAAATAATTTATAAGGTTGGATGGTTTTAACATATCATGTTTTGAACTGGATAACACCGAATGGAATTTTAACTTTTTTCATTTACTCGACGCTCTATTTTTTAAACTGAGAATCAGAATATAATTTCAATAGTTTTATCACTTAAATATGAGTTTTTTGGTGTATTTCAAGTTCTGGGGGGGTCCCTATGTCTTCCATAAATTATAGGTAGTGTCAAGCTCATAATCCTCATCTTAGGAGGAATTGGAAGGGGTGCATGATTAGTCTAAAACGTGAGAACCTCAGCAGAAAAATAGTGTAGTTTATTTTAAAGAAATTAAATTAATTAAATTAAAATTTAATGAAAATAAATGGGGATTTAAAATAAAGAATTTATTTTATCATATTAATAATATTATTATTATTATTACTATTATTGAGTTTATGTTTTAATAAAAAAAGGAGATCATATCCTCTCCCCCTCTTGTTTCATGTGATGCAGGCACCCAGCCCCTCTCCTATGGAATGCAAGTGACCCCCACCATAGATCCATATCCATTGAATATTTTACACTTGATTTCATTTAGGTTTATCCTTGAATCTTCAAGGAAAGGTCATCGTCTCCTTCTCCATCACTTGGATGGTGGATTTTCTTCTCCCCATTTCCCTAACTTGTTCAGATGAAACCCTAGGGTTTGGGGTTAACTAATTTTGTTCTTTTCCTTTAATGTTATAGTATGACATGGATATCTCAGAACCCCTTCATGCATATTCTGAAATCCACCACTGAAGGTGAAGTGCACTAGTTCGATTCATCTTGTTGCTACTATCCGAGGAAAGGATTTTCATCTAATATTTATTTTTCCCGTTTTTCTTTTAGGGTCTTTATTTGTTATTGAGTCCCTATTAATTTTTTTTCAGAGTGTCTGATGACTTCGTGAAGTTTCCACTCATGTAGATAGGTATGTTTATATATATATATATCACTTGTACATATTCCCTCTTGGTGATGGGAATATGTTAATCAGATTAAGATATATATATATATATATATATATATGTATGTATGTATGTATGTATGAATTTATGTGTGTGAAATTATGGAGTGAATTTGATTTTCCATCGTCGGGTCATCAAGTTAAATGTTTTGTCTTGATCTACATTTGAGGTAAGGTCCCATTACATTCCATAATATATTTAATAATTCATTAATTAATTAATTTATCACATTCCTTATGTTTAATTAGCGCAGATTGAGTATTTAGAATAAATTTTTAAATCTACATAATAGAGTTGTTAATGAATAATGTCATGATTTTAAAATAAAACCCCTCCATCAGAGTTGGTATGTCTTCTAAACTAAAGAGTAATGATTATATATATATGGTTTCATGACTAATTACTTTAGTCTCTATCCATGCTTTGATTTCCTATTTATCTATGTGGCATGCTTGTACATGGCCTTCATTCATGTTAGTAAATAGTGTTTTTCTTTATTAAAATGTCTCATTGACCATTGCACTACCTATGTGCATATTCTCACAGTCTTACCTAAATAGATATTGAACGAAGATCCCTCTACGGGTATGTCTTGACTTATAAAATGGATTTTCCCATATAGTTAAACTCCCCTTTTGTTCATTATACCCTCTATGTGCCTTTTAAGATTGATAGGTGACTTGCCTTGTTTTTTAGCTAAATGGGATGTACTATAATAGTTGAATTACTTGTTCAATATGGCTTGTGTACTTGCCTATGTTAAATGGCTTATTTTAAATTAAACAAATTAGGGTGGTATGATCATGCATCTTTTTATGATTAATTAAGCATATATTATGTAATATGTTTAATTGATATGACTGGAATATATTCAACGACATGCTTCATGGAGGTTGCATGCATTAAAAACAAATTATTTAGGGGGTCTAAAAAATCACTTTTTGTTTGATTTCATTATCTAATGTATATTAAATACATTTTATCAATTCAAAACATTGTGTGTGACCAAATAAATTGGATAATACATGTTAAACTATAATCTGTCATTTTAAACAACCATTGGATTCCTTGGATCCATAGGCTAGGTGACTAAAACCTATAACAACCTAATTGTTGTTCTAGACATAGAAATTATTAAGGCTTTGTATGTTTGACTTTAAATCCATATAATAAATTTGATTAATTTTTTGATTTCTAGATTAGACTTTTGAATTTCCATAATAATAAATTATGTTATTTCTTATGGTAAAATAAACTTGGCTAAACTGGTTAATTAATATATTAACAAATTTAGGGTCGAATGATTCATTAAATAGGTTTGATATAATTATAATGATAATTTTGATTCTGGATTAATGTAATGAATTCATTTGATATATGGTAATATTTATAAATTGATCATTTTGTCTTATGATGCTAATTCTTGTATGTTTGATACTAGAATTCTGATTTTTCTTATTTATCTTTTGATCCTATGTGATATCGATGTGATTGGTACCTAAGGGTTTAATACTAATTTTCATGTTGAGTTTATCTGAATATGACTGATGTCTTCTGTGGATGTAGGAGGGCATGGTGCATGATTTTATATAGCGCATGAGGGAAAAGAGAAAAGGTACCTGATTCTCAGTGGATGAGTTTATGATTATATGGAATGTATAAGGACTCATGGATGGTGTTGACAACTGAGGTATTGGTTCAAATTTTTGTTCCACCTAAGGGCTAGGTGCACTAGTAAAAAATTCCTCATGTAAGAGTATATCATTATGTTTGATTCTAGAGGGATAGATGCAGAATCACACAATTCCAGAGGGCAAGATTCTAGTTATGCCACAGAGATAGATTTTGGTTATCTTGAGGGAAGAGAACATATGTTTATGGTATATTTTTAGTGATTCATCATCATAAGTAGAATCTTCAATCTATTTGGGTGATCCATCCTGATAGAGAAGGATCTACCCACATACATAGATACATGGTAGAGTTCCAATGTAGGTATTTCCACCATGTGTCCCTTATAAGCCTAGGATGGTTTTTGTTTATTTATTCAGCACTGAATGTTTATTTTTCTACATAATCAGGCTCACTACATTAAATTATATATCACGTAATGGATAGGGCTAGACACCATGGGTGCTGAAATATTGGGATTATTATCTCACACCCTGTATGGTCTTTTTTTCGAACCCAGATAGATCTACTTGATCAAACATTTTTTAGATTAATTTCTTTTATTTTACTATGTACATGGAAGATAGAGAGAATAATAATGGGCTCTTTCTCAGGATGATTGAGTAGTTGACCATTGGTTTTTTATTTTTATTTTTTTATTTTCTACTAATTTTACCTTGAATTAACACATTCCATTACATACATGATTATATCAAATTAGCATTGGTCATTTTTGTTTATTTGGTTATATTATTCTTCCACTGATATTAGTCTTCTATTTATTATACTTCTTCTACTATTGTTTTCTATATATTATATGATAAACTGATGTGATACTTTGACATGAGGGTATACTGTCCCATATATCTCCTCTTTATACCCTCACTGATAGTCAACAAGATTTGGAATATTTGGAGGCATGTCCAAGGCCATGTGAGCCACTAGTATGTTCATCGCTTTAGAGGTGAGCCTTACTAGTGGGTTACATGGCCACAAGAGTGCCTCCCTATATGCAAGAGGATGTTGACTAGTAGTGAGGGTCTAATCAGGTGATAGCGGGGAGACTATACCCTCATGTAAAAGTATCACATCAGTTTATCAGATAATAAATAGAAATAAATAGTGAAAGTATTATAATAAATGGAATATTGATACTAGAAAAAGATTCATATAAATGAATAAAAATAAAATTTACGATAACATTTCTGTATAATTATGTATTTAATGTTAGGTGTTATTAGAAAATTAAAGTAGTAAAATATAACAAAGGAAAATAAAAACCCAATGGTAAACTCCTTAAGAATCTTGAGCAAGATCCAACACATGTGAATCCTAGATCACATGTACACAACACAATACAACCAATAAATCAAAAAACTTATGGGAATAAAGATCAACTCGGGTGCCAAATAGTGCCTGAGTAGAGTATATGATAATAATCTCAGTAGTATGGAACCTATAGAGTCTAGACCTATCAATTATATGGTATATAATGTATATAAGTGAGTAGGTATAAGAATAAAAACAAAAAATAAGTGATGTATAAATAAATAACAACCTTCTCAGGTTATAAAGGGTCACCTAGTGGCTATAACGACTTCAAAACCCTTCCTTGTACCTATATATGTGGGTATATCCTTCTGCATTAGGATGGGTCACCCAAATCAGTGTAGGATTATCCTATTGAGGATGAATCACTCAGAATATACCATAAACATGTGACATATTCCCTTAGGCTAACCAAAATAACTAGAACATCTCCCTCAAGAATTGTGTGACTATGAATCTTTTCCCTAAGTATCTGAAATAATGTTATACTCTTCCCTCCTTAATTTAGTAACAGTGTGCCTAGACCATTCCCGGAACAAAGTCGTGCACCAATACCTTAGGCATCAACTAAAATCACGAGTCCTAAGGAATCCCATATAATCATAAACTCTTCCCTCGAGCATCATGAACCCATGTGCCTTTCCCTTAGGTGGTACGGAATAACATGCACTAAGAACTATGGATTACTCATTATAAATGAGTCATATCCATATAAAATCAACATTGAAATTAGTATCAAACCCTCAGCTATCAATCACATTGATATCACATAAGCTCAAAAGATAAGAAATAAAAATATCAATTCTAGTATCAATCATACCAAACATATCATCATTAGACATAGCGATCAATTTATAAAAATTGAAATCCATCAGAAAAATTTGTTTCATTAATCCAGGCTGTAACAGCCCGAGATTTTATGAAAAATATTCTTTTTAATTTTTTTAATGTCTTGTGTTGTACGCTACACCAAAATAAGCTTGCACAACACACATCCTTGACTTGCCTTGCATTACACGCAATCGCGACCTTCCTCGATAGCGTGTGTAATACGCAATACCGAGTTTCACTAAACAACGATATGCTATTAAAATATTATTAAAACTAGCCGTTATGAATAGTAATAACCACTTTTTGAAATTCTTTAAATCTTATTTTTCAAAATGGACTTTATTTTTGGATTCGGAGTATCGAATTTAGCCTAAGGTGAAATTTTGGTACTTTTCGGATAACTTTTATTTTCTGATGAATAGTGAAAATTACTAAATTATAATTAAAAACAACTTTTTTTTAATCAAAATAATTAATAGTGATAAATTATTAATTTGAGTGGTTTTAAAGTATATTTAGAATATATTTTTACAATTTAATACAATGTTGGTCATTGGATGTAATTTCACATTTAAACTAGACATAAACAAGTGGCAATCTTTTGATAGATATTGTTTCTTAAAAACACGCTGTTTGTTTTAACAGCGGGATTTAATTATAAAATTAATTAACGAAACTTCTATGTTATGAATTTGGTAAAATAGACTTCATTTTTGAATTCGGAATATGAAATATAGCTTAGGGTGAAATTTTGGCATTTTTCTGAAAAACTTCAATTTTTGATGAATAGTGAAACTACTAAGTGGTAGTTAAAAAAAATTAATTTTTACATAAATCTTAATTTTACCGCTTATGTGAATGGAATTTCAAAAATCTGAGAGACACGGTTGATGTCAGTAAGTAAAATGTGGTTCAATGAGATGAAAATAATTTTTGGTGAATAGTAACTTTTTAATTTTATTTACCACGGTTAAAAGTAAATAGGGTAATTAAGGGTAAAAATGATATTAATATTACCCTAACACATGTCATAATCCTATTGTACAAGTTTATCTCGACCAAAAACAACCTTAAGTGTAAAATATTATCATTTATGCCCACTTGGATTAGATTAGGACATTTATTATTAATTTATTTAAAGAAGGGTTAAAATAGTTAAAATCAAAGTTTAATTAGTAAATCATTTTTAATATGGGGTTATACATAATATAAATTCGACTATAAATATTCATTAGAAATCTATAACGATTTCCTACATAATGGTATTTTATTTATAATTTTTAGACATTAAATAATTTAATTTATTTATGACACAATAATGATGCAGTAATTATCTTATTAATGAAATATTGACATAATTGATGTTATAAACACAAAAATAAATGTAATTTGAGACTTTTTGTGAATCCCACAAATTTTCTAGGTTACTATGATATATTATTGTTGATTTAATCAACTTGGTTTGAACATATAATTCTGTTATGACTTTCACAAAAATCATATATCAAATAGTGTCAAAATTGACACAAAATAGTTTTTAAATAAAATATTATATTATTAATTGTTATTTTATTCCTAAAAATCTAAGGTTCGGCAAAATGACTTAGATAAGGATATATATATTAATAATAAACAATTTGGGGTTCGTTTGGCATGTTATAGTAAGTTTATTAACCATATAGTGTAAGAAAACAAAAAGACACGGTAAAAGTTAAATTATTTAACTTAGTGTTAAATCTAATTGATAAGGTTAAAATAATAACCTAAACATGTCTAAATCCTATTGGTTGATAGTATTTCGACCCATACCCACTTTAGCTTCGAAATAAGATCCTTTGGAACCATTATAAACCGATTTTCACTTTAATATAAAATAATATTTTGAGATATTTCTAAGGTGCCCCTCTCCTCCCTTATAAAAGGGCACCTCCTCCCCCTCCTCCTCACACCAAATTGAGCACTCAAGCTCGGCCAACCCCTGCCAAAATCCCTTCTCCACTTCCCTAGAATAATCCTAGAGGTCCTGGTCTTCTTCAAAGACCAATCTTAGTTCCTTAAGTGGAGGATTCAAAGAGGCATTCCAAAGAAGAGGTAATATCCATTACCGATCTTTTCAATTTCTTTATTCTTCAACTTCTTCTTCTTTAGTTGTTTCATGATAAAGTAATAACATCAGTATTACTTACATACTGATATGTAACAACCCTATTTCACCATTTATCCATCCTACGGAAAAATAAATCACCGCGCGTGCGTACATACGGAATACCGTCTCCACGCCGTGGTGTAATCTATTTTCCACCACCACCTTACATGGATGGGTATAATGGTGTAAAGAATAACTATACATAGTTATTATAACATCATATTGATTATGATATATTGTATAATCCACTACAATTCAATTCAATAATTATGGAAATGATATCATCGCTCATGCGTACGTACGGACTACCGTCTCCACGACGCGATGAGATTCATTCTCCATGTTAACCATTTAAGAATGATTATAAAGTATATATAAGAAATAATAATGAAATATATGACATTATAAAGCTACTGGATTTATGTATATATATATATATATATATATGTATGTCATCTACTTACTTCCATTCAAGACAATAAGGAAAGGAAAACAGTGTTCATGCGTACGTACGTACTACCGTCTCCATGAACGGTGTTTTTCATTTCATTTATCTATCTATTATATATATATATACTGAATATATATGATATATAAATCATATTTTATATTCTGGAAGTAAGTAAATCATGATATAAGTAATAATAATGTCAAGAACAACAAGTCAAAACACCTACGATAAATGAAACGATTTTACCCAAAACGCTTCTTTAACATGGAATTTACAAAATAACGGGTAATATAAAGTCATAAGTGAACCATATATGATATCATAATAGTGAATATGATTCTGTAATAAGTCAATGACATTATTTAAATCATTATACAGGAGGTTCGGACACATACGAAGCAAATCGGACCTAAGGTAAGGGAAATATCACAATCTCATTTTTATCCGAGATTGTTTATACTTTGGCATTTACTGGGGTGTATTTTATCATCCACATGAATTTTTCCTCAATATGTAATATTATTTCCATTCACCTAAAATTGTTTAAATCCTATTTTACCCTTAGGTGAGTTTTTAGTAAAAGATACTAAAGGAATCTTTTGTCGTTTTTCGTACGAGGTACTTTTTTGACTTTTCCGACAAAAGTACGAAGAATGTTTTTTTAACTTATACGGCATGAATGGATGTTTAAAACATTATTTCCAAAAATATTCCTTTACAAGTTTTAAAGTTTATTTTTAATCAACTTCTTTTAGTTTATAATTGTATGACATGTTAAGAAAAGAAAACTGTTTTTGAAGTAGAAAGGATATTTTCCTCAAGAATGGAGTTCAAGTGTTTTATCAAAATTATTTTCCATCTAAGATAATAAAGGGTTCTGTTTTTATCCCTATTATTACATTGATTTGATCATGTTGTGATGGAATTATTTTTATGAATTCCTTTATCTTATATGAATTGTTTTATGATCTCATGATGTTTAAGATTCCCATTTGTATTACATGGGTTATGCAATGATGTATGATTTATGATTTTGTGGCACACATAAGAATGGTATCATTATGAGATGGGTGGGACCTATATCTCCCTCCAATGCATTGGGTAAAGATTTTATATCTCATGAGATAGACATGGCTGGAAGGGTAGGTTATACCGGTTCAGTGAAGCAGGACTGAAACGAGGGTAACTCGGTTCAGAAATGGACATTGTCCACTAAGATAGTCTTGGCAATGAGTCTTGACTAACAAGAAATGATTCTCTATGATTATGTGTGTATGACACAAAGTTTCATGTTTTAAGTTATGATTATTGTGATTACATTTCACTGCCATGATTTATCCCATGTTATGTGATTATGCTCTCTTTTGCAGGTTAAGAGTTCCAAAATGTTATGTTCTTATGAATATGATGTGATCGATATTTATTTTGTTTACCCTTACTGATCATTTGAGTTCACCCTTTTATGTTTTCTTTTCCCCAGGATATAAAGAAAGGTTTTAGGTATAAAAAAAAGATCTTTATGGGAGATATGGAAGATCTTTCACCAGGATTAGAAGATTATATTCCGAGTTTCCAAAGACACTAAACTATTACGATCCTTGTGTGTGTGTTTTTGTTATGTACTAAGTATTCTGCAAATGTAATGTAATGTCAATGTACGTCAAGCTTCGGGTCTCTACACAGGCTCCTAATAATCACCATATTTATATCAAACCTATTTTATTAATCATTCAAACCTAATTTTGTTAATATATTAATTAACCAGTTTAGACAAGGTGATTATATGATAAGAAATAACAGAATTTATTATTATTCTAATTCAAAATGATAATCCATAAATCAAACAATGTATCTAATATATTATTGGGATTCAAAGTCAAACATACCCGATCATAATAATGTGTATGGATGGCACACCAATCAGGTTTCTATAGGTCTTATTCTCCCTACTTATAAACCTAAGTGATTGAATGGTGGTTTAAAACAATAGATTATGGTTTAACAGGTATGATCCAATTTATCTAGTCATGTGTGGTGTGATAGTGTGATAAAATATATTTCATATACATTATATAATTAAATAAAAAAAGATATTTAGTTTAGACCACCCAAATCAATCCCATTCAAGGCAGAAACCACCATGAAACATGTCATTGAATATATTCAAGTTATATCATTTAATTTTTTTACATAAACCACTCTTTCACTGATCCATTTTCCTCTGTGATGCGCGTCTCTGGTTGCTCCAGTTGCCTTTGTGATGCACTTTTTAGCTTCTCCAGTCGCCTATGTGATGCGTGTTTTAGTTCCTCCAGTTGCATCTGCAATGCGCTTTGAGTTTCTCTGATGGTTTTTAATGCACTGGTTTTGTTGATGATATCTCATGATGGTGATGCTCGAGTTGATGTGATGACGATGAAAGTGATGTGATGGTGCCGAGTCAAGGTATCGTCGACGATTTTTCCTGCATCTGTTTGCTTGGTACTCTACTCTGGTTCCAGGATTCCTCCAGTCTCTCCAAGGTGGAGTAGTGTGATGGTCTTCTTGGTCCTTTGGGATTTGAGTTCGAGTGATCATTTTAGGGAGATCGACGACGATTTTGATGGTTTTGTGGTGGTTTTATGGATTTGAGATTTGAAACTTCTTAGTGGTGGTCTTGAAATCTGGATTGAGTTGGATTTGAGATAGTTTTTGGAATTTGGTTTTTATTCTGAATTTTGATGGTTTATGCAACCAGCTCTCTACAAGGATCATCTCCAGATGATGATTCAGAACATGAATCTTTCATTTGTGGATGACCATTTGTATTTGGATGAACGAGATGGTATGGCTTTGCCGTTGGTACCAGGCTCATACAACCCTGCGCGAGACAGCTTTCCGAGCAGTCATGTGAGGTGGAAGCTTGACATACTTTGTAGTCTCTAGGGAGGAGCATTTTCTTGTAGTATTGTTCTAGGTTATTTCTTGTATAGTGTTATTCTGGGTTTCCCACTTTTTCCTCAAAAGTGATTTTACAATAAAAATTTAATTTTCAGTCAGACATTCTTGATAAAACTCATTTATAATTAAATCCAAACCCATAGAGGGAGCTTGGTTAAAAATTTATTTATTTAAGAGTGGGAGAACATGCACTTAGGAGGTGTAATGGTTAATGGGACATTTTAATTAAGACAATATACCTTTAATAAAAAGAATTAAGACCATGTAAAAGCATGACACATATATAAACAAGACATCGAAGCATGAAGAAATATTAAAGCAATATTTTAAGAAATCATAAATGGATTATCATTTCTTTTTAGTTTATAAGAAAGAGCACATCCATTTGAGGAGTTTTTTTATAAAATCATGACATTGTTCATTAAAAAAATTAATGTACATTTAATCATATCTTTTAAAAATTAATTCATAACTAATTAAACATAATGAAATTGAAAAACCAATTAACTAATGAATTATAAAATTTAAGGGGCAATGATATAGGACCCTACCTCAAAACTAGACCAAGATGATACTTAGCACTTGAATGATTGGTGAAGATGACTTGAATTTGATCCACACTTGCACGCATGTACATTCATATATATCCCTTAATCCAATTCACATATTCCCTTCTACATGAGGGAATATGTATAAGGAATATATATATATACACACATACCTTTGTACATGAGTGAAATCCTTCATCGAGTCATCAACTACTCTCTAAAAACATTACTCGGGACCCAAAAACTCTTAAAGAACCTTTATAAAAAAGTAAAGGACAAACACAGATAAAAATACATACCTCTAATGATGGAAACAAGATTAATCAACCCAATCTTCTTTCCTTAATCGGTGGATACCAGAATATGCATGAATGGGTCCTAAGAGATCCTTTATATACTACAACATTGAAGGAAAACACCATAATTGATTAACCCCAAACCCTAGGGTTTTGACAAAACAATTTAGGGAGACAAGGAGAAGAAAATCCACCAACCAAGGGGTGGAGAAGGATAAGAAGGGCTTACGTTGAAGATTCAAAGAGGTTCCATAAAGAAATTGGGAATAAATCATTTGGTGGAGAGGGAAACAAGTTTGGGGTCATGCATATACCATGAGAGAGTGGTTGGGTATGTGCGTCATGTGAAACAAGAGGGGGATAAAAGATTCCCTCCTTTTTCATTTATAAAAAATAACACTAATAATAATATTAATAATAATATTTTTAAAAAAGTTCTTTATTTTTACTCACCATTTATTTTAATTTATATTTAATTTCATTAAAAAGAAACAACACGGTTTTGATAGTGAGGGCCACACAGTTTCAGACTAACCCTGCACCCCGGCCAGCTCCTCCTGACTCAAGGTTTTGGAGACTGATGCTCTCAAATCTTGAAAGAACACCCAAGGAACAACCTTTCCTTGAACCACATCCAAAAACAACACATTAAAGTGATTAAACTCACAGAATTAAGTTCTAAGACTATGTTTCAAAAAATAGACCATCTAGTAAATGCCAAAATTTCAAATTCCCATCTATTTTGTTTGGTCTAAAACATGGGATATTACATGGTAGATGGGATCTCAAGAGTGTTTCAGGGAGATTGATATTTATGTGTGGTAAGGTATGAATTTATTATCCAGAGATCAATATCTTTCTATATTCTATTTCATTTGATCCTAATGAAGTTTCTTCTATTGTTTTTTATCCTGCCCTTATTCAAGATTTTCCTAACATTTTCCCAGATGATTTCTCCAGGCTTACTCTATAGAGAGAGGTAGAGGTTACAGTTGAACTGGTTCCAAAATTGTTTCAAATATTGATAAATTATTATCATATAAAACCATTATAATTGAAAGAGCTCATGATTTTTTTTTGAAAATCTGATGTAAAAGGTTTCTTTTCACCATAATGTCTCTCCATGGCAGCCCTAGTTCCCTTTTCTGAGAAGGTAGACAGTTCACTTGAATTTTCTATGGAATGTTAGAAGTTTTAGAAAGAAACAATAATAAATAAGTATCCTTTTAATTATGTGGATTATTTTGTTCATTAATTAAATGTGGAAAGTGGTTTCTGATGAGTTTCATTCAATTAGGTTATCATCATATTAGAGTTAGAGAGTCTGATATACCGAAGACAACTTTTTAAAAGTAGGTATGAATATTAAAAATAACTTGTAATACAATTTGGTTTGACTAATGATCCTATATTTTTTTTTCTTTGATGAATCAAATATTTCATCTGTTTCTTGACTTTTTTTACATTTCATTGATGAAATTTTGGTTTATTTGAATCCAAGAGCCATCATAAGCACTATATGAGTTTGGTTTTTGGAATCCTATAGAATCATCATTTCTGTGGAATGGTTTCAAAATGAATTATGTAGATTTCAGAACTAAAATTATTAGGGTATGTAGTTTTTGAGCCTGGTCTATCAGTTGATCATGATAAGTTAAAGGACGTCTTGTCAAGTGAAGAGTTGCATAATCTCATTGAGACTCGAAGCTTCCTTTGTAATTCTAGAAAACACTAATGTTTCATTAATGATTTCTCAAATTTGGTGTCCCATTTGAATTCTATTAGAAGTAGAGGGGTTAGATTAACATGTGATGAAAACTATCAGTCATCTATCAATGAGCTGAAGAAAATTCAGACACCATCTTCTATTCTGATATTACAAGACTCCAATAAGAAATATGTATTTTATTGTGTTTCTTTTGAAGCTATATTGGATTGTGTGGTAATACACTATGATCATGTGGTATCTTAGAGATTTATTCATTTTTTACCACATAACAATAATTACCCAGGTAATGATATTGAGCTTGCTGACGTTTTTCACACTCTTTAGTCCTGGATTCTATATCTTTTTGGGGAATGGAAGACAATATTTTCAAAAAATCAGATTTTAATCTATATCTTTTCATTGAATAACATGAATCCTATATTGAGGCAGTGGGTGGAAAAACTTAAGACATATGAATTCAATATCACCTATACCCTAGGGAATAGAAATTTCATGGATGATGCTATTAGTAGGAATGTTCTTTCATAATCTATTTTAGAATTTAAGGAAGAGTAGAACATTATGGATATTTTTACTCAGTTGCATCTAGATACTGAGGAGGATGTTCCAGTTATGGTTCTGACCAATGATCATTTATCAACATCTCATATTGAGTCTATTCTGTAAAATCAATAGTAATATGATGAGTTTTGAGGACTTTGAGAAACCCTAATGTAGGGGAGACTATTTCTAGTTTGTATCTCTATCTTCAAATGGTATTCTCAACTTTGTATATTGGTTTATCAACCCATCATCTTCGAGGTGATTAGTTTTTTTCTAATTTCTATAGTACATCATGGGCCATTCATCCAGGTGCTGTGAGGATTTATTATGATATGAGAGGGTGATTCATAAAGGCAGATATGAAGTGTGACGCTGATTATTATGTGTCTTATGATTATACTTACCAATAGATAAATGTAGATATTTTGAAACCTTATTGTTTACTCTATTAACTTCTAGTGACTATTTGTAAATAGTATGAGGTATATATGGAATTTTTTTTGGTTACCACAGACTCTATAAGGGAGGAATTCTATCTGGGTATTGATTGATTAGTTGATAGAGTCAGCTCATTTCATTCTAATTAGGGACACCACTAAAGTTAAATATCTTAGTAAGTGATATGTGTAGAAAGTTACGAGGTTATATGGAGTTCCTTTTTCCATTATTTTAGATAGGTATTTTAGGATTACCACTAATTCTATAGTATTATCTATGAGGTGATGATGAATTAGTATAGGTTGAGTTCAACTTATCATCTATAGGAATATGGTTATATAGAGCATGCTATTAAGATTCTATAAGATATAATTAATGATGTTTTTTCACATATCACAGCTCCTGAAATTTCATCTTGATCTCCCTCACATTTTAATTTGGTAAGAGATTGAGTTTGAGCCAGTTTTTTCTATTATTGAGAAGTCAGTAGATATCATTGACTCTAAATTGAAACTATTATGTGGGAGGTCTATTTCATTGGCAGAGTATTTTGGAGACAATTATCAGATTCCCATGATACTTGGGAGCATGAATTTTTATGAGGGAGTGTTGGCCTCACCACATTACAAGACTTCATTCTTCCATATGACTTTCCAGGGATGAATAATTTATTGTGGGGAGTTTGTAGAATCCAATTACCCAATTTTATATATTATTTCCTATCATTTCTTATTTTAATATTTAATTTGGTTAATAATGGGACTCCCGAGGATGAAGATAATTTTTCTAGAAAAATTATTTAATGTTCAAAGATGGATGTTAGGTGGAATTGAAAGAATATCAGTATTAATGTGTAATGGGTTAGTGGGGTTTTCACAATGTTTAGAGAATATCCATGTTATTTTTGGGTATTCATGTATGAATCTGTTATATATCTAGTCTAAAAGAGAGATACACACCATGTAATGGAAGTACATGATTTAAAATTTATATGTGAAGATACCAAGAACTTGATTTTATTTGTTAAGGTATTACTTGTTGTGTGCATATTACACTCTAAATAATAATAAAAGATCAATTTCTATAAAAAAAGAAATAATATTTTCTCTTATCCCAGTATCATGGATTACTTGATGTGTAAAGGTATTAAACACCCTATAAATGTTATGAAAATGTAATTTTATTTTGTAATTAAGGTTATTGTTTATTTAATTCACCTGCATCTACATGGGATCTCAACCTAGAATTATTCTCTAAAGCTTTTTAGATTCTCTATTCGATCCTGATTAATTAGTTCAGAAATTGATCACCCATGCAGTCTGTTTGCATATCTCTTGGTGATTAATAATTCATTCTTCTCCATTTCCCTAATATTGGTATTACTGTTTCATTTCATTATCAGATCCATTGAGCTATGGTGATGTTTCTTTTGAATTCTTTTGAGATCCAAGGTGTGATCTTTTCTCGAGGACATTCCTTTATTTGTAGTAGTGCATATGATCTTGGTTATCGAGATATGTTTTTTACTCTTCTCCTCCAACCATTTAATTAATATTGACCAATTCTAAAGTATGTATATTGATTTTAGGGCATCAGTTGATATTGTTTTTTATCTTGTTGGTTGATACTTTGTGGGTGTGTGGGACCCCATGTTTTGAGGTAGTTGGTTAAATTTATAGTCTATTTTGGTATGTAGCATTGATTGTTTTTTGTTAATTTGTTTCATTAATGGAAATGGGAATATATTAGTGATTTTTGTGTGTTTATGGAACTTTTTTTTATAAATTCTGGGTTTCCCATGGTTTTTGTAAAATTAGAAGGGTTTTCAAATGATTTTCAAATAGTTTCATGAAATGGTTTTGAAATCATGATATGATTAAATGGTTTATAAATTATATCTCAAGGGAATACTTGGGTACATAGGTGTTTTGTATAGTAATAGGTATCATCTGCTATTAGAATATTTTATTATTGGGGTTATCTCTGCTCTATAGGATTATTGGTTCGGGGACTTGTTGGACTTATTAAAGGGTTCACTATCTTGGGTATTCTGATGTCATCTATAGTTGATGAATATTTCTAGTTTCCTGATTAGTAGATGATTTTAGATTTTATATATGAGTTTCCCATATATAATGACCTACTGTGATCTATAGAATGAAGTTATATATTCTTTTTCATTTGGTTTTCAAAGTTTTATTGTACTACCACAGACTTGAAATAATAAATGATGCATGCTTTATTTCTTTTTGAATTGATTTATCTAATAATATATATGGATATTAAATTATTTGGAGTTTATTTTCCTTATTTATTTATAAACGATGAAAAGGGGAAATTAATATTTTTTGTAATGATTTTGATATAAAAAAATGTTACAATTTTAACCTGCCTTGTTTTCTACAAAATTGAGCATGATTAGATTATTTTTTAGATACTTGATATGAAACACCTGAGTGAGACCCTAGTAATATTATTATATCGCACCATGTGTACCACTTCAATGGTGCATAGACCAGGCTATGTATTTTGATGTAGGGAAAGAGAAGGTGCCACATTGTGGCGGTGAGGTTTTCTATCAACTAGGATAGGTAGCCAGTGGTGAGATGGTGGGAGTATTCATATTATATCACATATAGTAGTTGGTTTTTCTATTTTTTATTCATTTATGGTTGGACATGTACATTGAGATTTTTTCTTCTCTTATATTTTTTGTTATCTGATATTTGTTTCCAGTTATGGTGTATATTTATCATTCCACAATTTTCTATTTTATGTATAAATGTGGAAATTTGTTTTCTTTGGTTGGGTAAAATAATCCTATATGTTTAGTTTTCAAGGCCTGAATGATAGTCTCCAACCCATGGGGTTTTGCAACATCCTTCTGATACATGGAATATTTTGTCAGATATCATTTTGAGAGGGTATTTGGGTCAGTTTGTTACACTTATACTCTAAACCATGCTATTCAATCTTGAGGGATATAATTATAGCTAATTCATATTTTAATTATGAACCATTATGAATGATTTCAACTGAAAATAACCAGGTGTTACCAAAATTAAGGCTATGTTATCAGAGAGAAAAATAAGGTTTGATGATTTGTACATCCTATGAATGATTTTTCATGTTAATCTGATTTATCACTATGATTGTTGGCTCTCACAGTATGATATTTGGTTTTAATAAATTTATATAATGAGGAATCATGTTAAACCTTAATTTTATATATAATGGAATGATTTTAATATTGAAAAATAAACTGAAATAGGATTTATAATTGAAAACCTTGTGATTATGCCAAATAATCTATCTTATTATATGATTAACAATCTCTACTTTGGTGAGATTAGAAACACACAAAAATAGAGAAAAACTATGATTCCTAGCATTTCAATTGATGAGGATCATAAAAGAAAGAATATTTACCCTCCTAATTATTGATAATATTGGAAGAAGAACTCATGGGAATGTATCAAAGGAATGAAATGATATTTTATGTGTGGAAAATAAGGGTATAAAGAAAATTATTTCCTAGGTGGAATTAATATTTCAATCCTATGTAACCAATTATATAATAAGGTACCATTTTTAGTATAATGTGTTATTTTTGTGGAACATGATAATATTAAAGGTAAATGCACTATTTTAAGGGTTAACTCCCAGCCCAAGTTTGGGACTACACTACGTCTACAATTAAAGTTGAATGATTGAGTTTTTTAATTATTGGGATATAAGAATTATGTTTTATAATCATTTTATCAATTCTATTTTGTTATTAAATCTCACAAAACATATAAGGATTATTTTAGAGTGGTTTTTTAAAGTTATTTACAAGAATTTATGGAATTGTATCGATAAACTAGAAAAGTGATTTAGTGGTAAGGTCATTTTTTTAAAACATAATATTAATACGTAGATAACCCATAATATTCTCATTATGTTTAGATAATAATGTTTGGTATGGATAAAAAGATTATTGATATTAAAAATGTAAAATTAATAGTATTGGGGATGTTGAAATTGATTGGTGATTTTCATTCAAATTATTTTATGTTAACATTGATTTTTTTTTATTTTTTTGGATTTATGGAATATATTTTATAGTATGTGATTTTATTTAAGGAATAGAAATTTAGTAAATTATTGATATAGTATATGTTTTTATTGAGAATTTATGGTGGTTTTGGTTAATATGGGAAAATATTATAATGTTTTCAATAAAATATTGTCATGTTACTCATGTGTTTGAGTATAAATAAAAAAGTTTATGTTGGAAAACTATATTAGAAAAAATATTTTTGGTTTTCTGGTTTTTAATTTATGGAAACACATTTTTGAGGATTCACAATGTTAAATATTTATTGAATGTTTTATGTTGAACATTGGGTTTTATTGAGGTTATAGAGATAATGTATTATTTTATCATATGAATATTTATTTATATTTGATAACATTTTCCAAAAAAATTACAATCGATAAATATATAGAAAAAAATGGTTAAATTATCATTATATTATTTTTATTATTGTAATGACGCAAAGTTTTGCAGTGGAAATTACCTTCTTATAATTATGTCATAAAATCACATAAAAACACAACATAATGAACTACTAACTACTAAGTGACCTTTAAACATAATTTTATCACTTTTGTGTTTGGAATTTTAAAAATCTAACATACACGGTTGTGTTCAAGATGTTTTTTGGAGTCTAATAAAATAAAAATAATTTTTGGTGAATACTAACCTACCCTTAGGAATAGTAACCTACCCTTATGAATAGTAACATACCCTTAGAATAGTGATATGCATTAATGAATAGTAACCTTGCCAATGATAGTATAAAAATAATATTTATGTGAAAGTATGATGTACCTATATTTTAGAATAAGTAAATGAATTTTTTAAAACTGGTTTTTTAATAATAAATTATGATTTTAATTAAATTTTAAATTAATAATATTTAAAAAATTATTTTTGAAAAACTTACTTCATTTTTTGATTCTACATGTCAAAAAATGGTTGGGGTGAATTTTTGGGACTTATCTAAAATACTTGAATTTTTGGTGAATAGTGAAATACATTAATTTACCGTATGAATACATTATAATTAAAACCCGCTATTCATGACATCACAGGTGATGTAAGAACACAAATACTGAACTCACATGACTTATTTACTATTCTTGGTCATGGATTACTCACTATGCCTTGTCTTGTGAGGAAATAATAGACTAATGAATTTTATATTAAGAAAACCCTTCTCCCCACCACTATAAAAACCACCCTTCACACCCTCATTTCCTCACACCTATCAAGATCCAAGCCTTTTCTAAACTCTTCCCAAACATCCTCCATACCCCCTCTCCCACGTTCAAGAGCTTCTGGTCTCATCAAAATACCAAGCCTAGCTTCGTTAAGGAGGATCTTAAGAGAAGGATTTTAGAGGTAATTTCTCTCCCTCTTCTCCTTTAATTTCCTTTCAAGTTCAAGTTCATTTCTTGATCTCTCCCCACCTATCTTTATCCAAATGGTATTGTAACTCCATTATTATACATTTACTAGAAGTTTATGATGATAATGGGATATTATATCATCCAACCACCTTTCCCTCTTCCTTTTATTTTATGAAAGAGAACGTTGTTCGTGAGGTGTTAATTTATCACCTTCAAAAACGACATGCTTTCTTCATCCATTTCTACCTTCATATCTGGTAATGAAACCATTTTTATGGTTGAACCATAATATTTTATATGTATTATATCCTATCTAAAGTTCTGGATCTAACTTATGACCATATTGCTAGTGATAAAATAAAACAAGTTCATTGTGATCAAAAAATCGCTCAAATTAACCCAAACAATCATCATTTAATTCTTATCTAATGATTCAACCACATGGATATAATATAATTCATTATAAAATCATTAAAAATCCTGTAATATCATTAATGACATGTGATATCAGTTCTGGATGTTTACCCATGTTCTACCCGAACTTCAATTTAAGAATACAAGTGAACCACTCAAGAAAACAATAAAAACAAATAGTCTCGAACAATGTTTTTTAAACTCTATAACTCATACCAAGGCACATAAAATAACTTAATAAAACCATAATGACCCATATTAATGTACACAAGGTTCTTGATTTCTAATTAATGAATATAATTTCATTATACAGGACATTAAAGAGAAGAAAGCATTCGGATACAAGGTAAGGGGAAATTCTCGAACCCAACTTTCATCCTTCAGGTTCTCCCTCTTTCACACCATTTTTTGATATGGTTAATAATTAAAGATCATTTTTTCATCATTTTCTCTCCTTTTCTAGGATATACATGTTTTTCACTAGTTTTTATGTCAATTTTTTTTTTAAATAAATCTTCTTTTAAGAACACACCTTTTACTTCTCTCTCAAAGTGAACAGTTCTTGAAACATGTATGTTATTTCCTCTTTCATTTGGGAACCCAATGTTTATCAATGTGTTCTTATGAGATGTAACCCATTACTTTACATGGGTTATTTATGTTCACTTTTGATATATGTTCCATGTGTAAAGCATGATAATGATAATGTTATGATGTGACGGGTGCGCCTGGAATTATATAGCGCAATATGAATATTTAAATGTGATGGGTATGCCCAGAATTATACAGTGCTCCAATGCATTGGGTAAAATGATGAATCTCATGAGTAAATGTTAAATTATGTGTGAACAAGATTCTAGTTTGGTTCACAAGTATGTGTGGTAGTTATCCACTAAGACATGAGGTTTCATTTTTATGCATTGCCACATTTTAAGTCTTTTATTTATGCTCCTATAATGTTCATGATCTTTTGCCTATGTTATGATTATGCTCACCCCATGCTATATTATTCTTATATATCCTTTTACTGGGCATTTATCTCACCCCTTTTGATGTATATCCTCAAGTGGCTACATGTACTAATGAGACGAAAGTTCCAATAAGAATCTAGAGAAGAATAAATTAAATAAATGTTTATGCTTGATGTTATAATTGTTATGTATGGTCCTAGTTTCCCCAAGACAATAAACCTTTGGATCCTATATGTGTAATACTATTATGTTGTTTATCTTTAAAATGAAGTAATATTAATGTAAGAAAATGATTGGTCTCTATAGTTGGTATCAGAGGCAAGGTTTTGTTAATTTGGGAATTAGGATTAGTGAACCCTAAAGAAAACCTCTAGCATAAGAATAAGTACAAATATGCACACAAGAATATCTACATAGGGATCCCATATGTTATGATTTTAGTATAAATTTTGAAAATTAATAAGTTATTTATTCATGACTTGTCGACTTATTGTTTATTCTAACCTTTTCTATTTTATAAAATGGTAGGAACCAGGAGAAATCAGGCCAACAACTCGTGCGAGGGCCAATGCAACAATTGTCTGAACGACATCCCCAATGATTTGGGAGGTGGAGTTCAGAACTTCATGGAGAAGCTTACCCATTTATCTCAGGTTATGAACAATAACCATAATAATGGGGAACTTCCTCCTTCACCAAAGAGAGAGAAACAGGCTATTGAATGTTTTATGCAGCAACGACCACCGATGTTTAGTGGATCTTTTGATCCTCTAGTTGTGGAACATTGGGTCAACTTCATGGAGAATATCTTTTCTATGCTTCACTGTTATGAGATGGAGAAGGTGACTCCAGCTGTTTATCATCTAGATGGAGAGGCCGATCAATGGTGGGTTCTGATTAAGAACACCAATCCAAGGGAGGAAATTGAATAGATGGAATGGGAAGACTTTAAGATCATGTTTCTTAATAAGTATTTCCCATGAACTCTTTGCACAAAGATGGAGAGAGAATTCATAGAGCTCAAGAAAAAAGAAGGAGAATCTGTCACAACCTACGAAGAGAATTTCACAAGGCTTTGAAGGTATGCTTTGGGTTTTGTTATCAACAATGATAGAAAAATTGATATATTCTTTAATTGATTAAAACCACACCTTCGAAAGGCTCTTGCAATTCAAGACTTTGGGAGTTATGAAAAAGTAGTTCGGTGTGCTCTCAAAGTGGAGATGGAGTTTGGAGAATGGTTCCATGGCTATGGTGATAAGAAACGAAAGATGGAGTTTCAAACTGGTGGATCTAATTATAAAGGTGGGAAGAAAACTGAACGACCCACATGCCAAAAATGTGGGAAGTTGCACCATGGGAACTGCCTCAAAGGGAGGGGGAAATGCTTCAAGTGTGGGAAAGAAGGACATCTTGCTCAAGAGTGTCGAAAATACATGAAAAGGAAGGATAATGTAGCATAATAAATGAGATAACCACCCATGGTTCAATGCTACAACTGTAGGGAGCTAGGGCACTATGCAAGCCAGTTCACTAAACCTCAAGTTCTCGAGGGTAATCAGCATCAGCAGCCACCAAAGCCAAAGTAACAAGGGAAGGCTTATGCCATCACCACTGTGTAAGTGTAGAAAGATAATGAAGTCGTACAAGGTACACTTTATATTAACTCAAGAATGGAAAAATTCTTATTTGATTCCATTTCTACGCATTCCTTTATATCTTGCAAGTTTTCTAGAACTATAGAATTAAATCCCCAAAACCTTGAAGTAAAGATATCTATAAAAACACTAAGTGGTGAATTCATTGCAACCCATGTTTTTTACTCTTCTCTTATTGGTGTATGTCGGAAGATTCTTCCAGAAAATCTCATATTACATCCCTTGGTGGAATTCGAATCTATAATGGGAATGTATTGTCTCTCGTTATATAGATCACATATCAACTGTCAGGAAAAGGAAATATCTTTTCATATTCTGAACCATCCCATGCTCCTCTAAAAATAAAAGGAAGATCATAAATCTCCTTTGAAAAGCCCTTAATCTGTGTGGATGTTGATTCCCTACGAATAAGCATACCTCTCCCAAATAGTTGGGTCGAAGGATAGTTCCAGACTTACAGAAATTCCTATTGTAAGAGAATACAAAGATGTATTTCCCAAAGAGTTACCTGAAATTCCCCCGGATTGTGAGGTAGAGTTCTCAATTGAACTCATACCGGGATTTACTCCTATCTCAAAGTGTCCCTATAGGATGGATCATTTAGATGTAGAGGAGTTAAAGAATCAGTTGCAAGTGCATCTAGACAAAGGGTTCATACAACCTAGTGCATCACCTTGGGGTGCACCAGTCCTCTTTGTGAAGAAGAATGATGGAACAATGTGGCTGTGTATTGATTATCTGGAACTCAACAAGATCACCATAAAGAACAAGTATCCTCTTCCAAGGATTGATGACTTGTTCAACCAATTAATAGGATCTCAATACTTCTCAAATGTGGATCTTCGTTCTAGATATCATCAGGTAAAAGTGAAGATGGAAGATATTCAGAATACTTCCTTCCGTACAATGTATGGGAACTATGAGTTTTTGGTGATGCCCTTCGGAATTACTAATTCCCCTGAAATCTTCATGGATTTTATGAATATAGTCTTTAGAAATTACCTCGACAAATTTGTGGTAGTTTTTATCAATGATATTCTCATCTACTCCAAGAGCAAGGAGGAACTTGAAGAACATCTAAGACTTGTACTGACGACATTGAGAAAGGAGAAGATGTAATCCAAGTTCAGAAAGTGTGCCTTTTGGATGAAACAAGTCACGTTCTTGGGACATGTGATCACAAGTGAGGTAATTTCTTTGGATCCTTCAAAGACAAAGGTGATGGAGGAATGGCACAGGCCCTCTAGTGTCACAGAAATCTGTAGTTTTCTTGGATTAGCTGGGTACTATCAATGTTTTGTGAGAAACTTCTTACGATTGTTAAGCCCGCTAACTAAGTTAACAAGGAAAGTGTTAAAGTATGTATGGATAGAATAATGTGAGGGAAGTTTCAAGGAACTAAAGAGAAAGTTAATCACTACACATGTACTCACACGACCGAAAAGTGGAGAATGTTTCGTGATATACAGTGATGCTTCAAAGAAAGGTTTGGGTTGTGTACTCATGAAAAATGATAATGTGATAGCCTACACCTCACGACAGTTGAAGATCCATGAGCAGAACTACCTGATGCATGATCTAAAGCTGGAAACCATGACTTTTGCCTTAAAAATCTGGCGGCAATACCTTTATGGTGAGAAGTGTGACTTATACACCGACCACAAGATCCTAAAGTATATATTCACACAAAAGGATCTCAACATGCATCAAATGAGATGGTTAGAGCTAATCAAGGATTATGATTGCTCTATTCACTACCATCCTGAAAATGAGAACAAGATAGACGATGATCTAAGAAGAAAAGAACCCACTACTCTATACATGTTAAGGATTGAGAAAGACCCTATCTTCTAAGATATGCAAAGGATGTATTTGGAAATCATAAGGGAAAGGGATACATCCTACCTTTCCCAAATTATTGTGAAACCATCCATCCAACAGAAGATTAAGGAAGCATAAAGGGATGATGTAGATATACAAAAGAGGGTGAATGTTGTAAAGGAAGGGAAACTGCAAGAGTTACATATTGACGATGATGTTTTGATTCGGTTTGGAATGTGGATTTGTGTGCCTTCATCACCCAGGATAAAGAAGGAGATATTGGAAAATGCATAGAGCTCAACTTTCTCTATCCATCCTAGGAGTACCAAGATGTACTGTGATCTCTGAGAACACTTCTAGTGGAATAACTTGAAGAAGCAGATTACAAAATATATATCAAGGTTCTTGGTATGTCAGCAAGTTAAAGCAGAGTGAAAAAAGTACAAAGGGATGATACAGCCATTGACTATACCCATGTGGAAATGGTAAAATGTTACTATGGACTTTTTCATGGCTCTCCCTAAGGTGTTGAAGGGAAATAATGTGATATGGGTTGTGTTTGACTGACTCACCAAGACTTCCCATTTTATCACTATTCGGGAAGATATCTCTATTGAACAACTTTCAAAGATATATGTGAAGGAAGTGGTGAGATTGTACAGTAGTCCACTCTCAATTGTCTTTGACCATGATCCAAGGTTCACATTTAAATTCTAGAGGAGACTTCAACATGCTTTGAGTACTAAATTAAATTTTATCATGGCCTATCACCCCCCAAACTGATGGCCAGTCTGAGAAAACTATTCAGACTCTTGAAGATATGCTAAGAGCCTGCTCTCTAGAATTCAAAGGTGGATGAGATCATCATCTCCCATGGGCTTATTTCTCATATAACAATACCTTACACTCGAGTATTCAGATGGCTTCATATGAAGCTCTGAAAGGAAAGCGATGTAGAACTCCAACCTATTGGGATGAAGTTGGAGAAAGAAAGCTACTTGGACCCGATCTTGTTCAAGAGATGATAGAGAAGGTTTAAGTCATCCAGAAACACATCAAAGCTGCTCAAAGTCGGAAAAAGAGATATGCTGACAGCCGTCGAAGGGACTTGGAGTTCGACATTAGAGATAATGTCTTCCTTAGAATATCTCAATGGAAGAGAGTCGTGCGATTTGGGAAGAACGAGAATCTAATCCCGAGGTAGATTGGCCCCTTTGAGATCCTTGACCGCATAGGAGTCATGGCCTATTGACTTTCACTTACACAGAATATGGCTCAGGTTCAGGATGTGTTTCACGTATCACTCATGATGAAGTACATACCGGACCCCTCACATGTACTAAAGTTAGAGGTGGTACAGCTGAAAGATTATATCTCTTATGAGGAGTAGCCAATAGAGATTCTAGACCAGAGAGATAAGGTTCTACACAACAAGACAACCCACCTTATCAAAGTGTTGTGGAGAAACCATAATTTTAAAGAAGCTACTTGGGAACCAGAGGAGGTGATGAAGAAGAAGTATCCTCAGCTGTTTGTGTAGAGTGAAATTTTGGGGGAGAAATCTCTTAAAGGGGGAAGAATGTACCGACCCAAAGTTTTTCAATGGAAATTCGCTTCTTATAATTATGTCATAAAATCACATGAAAACAAAACATAATAAACTACTAAGTTCTAAGTGACTTTTAAACATAAGTTTGTCACTTCTGTGTTTGGAATTTTGAAAATCTGACATACACAGTTGTGTTCAAGATGTTTTCTGGAGTCTAATAAAACAAAAAAAAATGGTGAATAGTAACCTAACCTTATGAATAGTAACATACCCTTATAAATAGTGATATTCCTTAAGGAATAGTAACCTTACCTATAATATTATAAATATAATATTCAAGTGAAATTATGATGTACCTATATTTTAGAATAAGTAAATGAATGTTTGAAAACTGGTTTTTTAATAATAAAGTGTGATTTTAATTAAATATTAAATAAATAATACATAGAAAATTATTTTTGAAAAATGAACATTATTTTTGGATTCTACATGTCAAAAAATGGTTGGGGAGAATTTTTGGGATTTTTCTAAAATACTTGAATTTTTAGTGAATAGTAAAATACATTAATTTACCGTATAAATACATTATAATTAAAACCCAATATTCCTAACATCACAAGTGATTTAAGCACCCAAATCAGAAACCCACATGCCTTATTTACTATTCTTTTTCATTTATGACTCACTATTCTTTGTCTTGTGAGGAAATAATAAACTAATGAATTTTAAATTAAGAAAACCCCTCTCCCCTTCACTATAAAAACCACCCTTCACACCCTCATTTCCTCACACCTCTCATGCTCCAAGCCTCCTCTAAACTCTGACCAAACATCCTCCCTATCCCCTCTCAAATTTTCAAGAGCTTATAGTCTCATAAAAAGGCCAATCCTAACTTCCTTAAGGAGGATCTCAAGAGGAGGATTTAAGAGGTAATTTCTCTCCCTCTTCTCCTTTAATTTCCTTTCAAGTTCAAGTTCATTTCTTGATCTCTCCCCACCTATCTTCATCCAAATTGTACTGTTACTACATTATTAAAAATAAACTATAATTTTATGATTCTAATGGGATATTATATCATCCAACCCCCTTTACCTCTTCCTTTTATTTTATTAAAGAGAACGTTTTTCGTGAGGTGTTAATTTATCACCTTCAAGAACGATATTTATTTTTCTTCCATTTCTACCTTCAGATCTGGTCATGAAACCATTTTTATGGTTGAACCAGAATATTTTATATGTATTTTATCCTATTTAAAGTTCTGGAACTAACTTATGTCCATATTTCTAGTGATAAAATAAAACAAGTTCATTATGATCGAAAAATTGCTCAAATTAACACAAACAATCATCATTTATTTATTATCTAATGATTCATTCACATGGATCTAATATAATTCATTATAATATCATTAAAACTCCAGTAATATCATTAATAACATGTAATATCAGTTATGGATGTTTACCCATGTTCTACCCAAACTTCAATTTAAGAATACAAGTGAACCACTCAAGAAAACCATAAAAATAAACATTCCCGAACAATGTTTTTTAAACTCTATAACACATCCAAAGGCACATAAAATAACTTAATAAAACCATAATTAACAATATTAATGTAACAAAGGTTATGAATTCATAATTAATTAATATAATGTCATTATACAGGAAATTAAAGATAAGGAAGCATTCAGATACAAGGTAAGGGGAATTCTCAAACCCAACTTTCATCCTCCGGGTTCTCCCTCTTTCACTCCATTTTTTCATATGGTTACTCCTTAAAGATAATTTTTTCATAATTTTATTTCCTTTTCTAGTATATACATATTTTTCATTGGTTTTTCTGTCAAACAAAATGTTTTTCAAAAGAACCCTTCTTTTAAGAACACACCTTTTACTTCTCTCTCAAAGTGGTTCTTGAAACATGTATGTTATTCCCTCTTTATTTTGGGAACCCAAAGTTTATGAATGTGTTCTTATGATATGTAACCCATTACTTTACATGGTTTAGTTATGTTCACTTTTGATATATGTTCCATGTGGAAAGCATGATAATGATAATGTTATGATATGATGGGTGCGCCCATAATTATATAGCGCAATATGAATGTTTGAATGTGATGGGTGTGCCTGGAATTATACAGTGCTCCAATGCATTGGGTAAAGTGATGAATATCATGAGTAAATGGGAAATGATGTGTTAACAAGATTCTAGATTGGTTCACAAGTATTTTTGGTAGTTAAACAGTTAGACATGATGTTTTATTTTTATGCATTGCCACGTTTCAAGTCTTTTATTTATGCTCCTCTCATGTTCATGATCTTTTGCCTATGTTTTGATAATGCTCACCCCATGCTATATTCTCTTTATTTATCCTCTTACTAGGATTTTAGATCACCCATTTTGATTTATATCCTTAGGTGGATACATGTACTAAAGAGAGGACAAGTGTCAATAAGAAGTTAGAGAAGAAGAAATTAAATAAATGTTTATGCTTGATGTAGGAATTATTATGTATGGTCCTGGTTTTCCCACAACACTAAACCATTGGATATTTTATGTGTAATACTATTATTTTTTTATCTTTGAAATTAAGTAATAGTAATGTAAGAAAAAATGTGGTTGCTATAATTATGATATTTTAAAATTTAATTTTTGATCAAGAGATATGAATAATTCATCTTGAATACTCATTTCATGGAGTAAGAGATAAGATATAAGTTAAAATTGATCAAATCATAACAAAAGGATAATTGTTTTCTTATTAAATGGAAATAAATTAAGTAAGTATATTATTTTTGGTTATATATCTTTGGAGTGAAATTATCCATAAACTTTATGAAAAGGATATTGAAATAAAATTTTATTATTTTAAACTCTTTTTTTATGAATTTATATTTTCTTCCATTGTGATTGGTTTACGGTTTTTTAGTCATTAACAATATCATGAACATATTCTATATCACTATATTTTTCTCCTTTGATGTAAATTTTCTCCTCATTTCCTATAATTTAAAATTTCATATTTATTATCCTTATCTGGGAATCTGATTACATCTTACTTTAGGTAAACATCATTTTTCCCACATTAATTTTTCAACAGAAGATCTATTAACCCTTTGAATGATGTGGGCTTTCAAAAATGGTATTTTTGAATTATTAACCTCTAAAAAACAAGATAAAATTATGAGAATTAAATTTATGCAATGGGGATAGAATTTAAGCCCCTAAAAATTTAGAATCAAATAATAATAAGCACAACATATTTCTTAACACACATCACGAACCTTTAAGAGAATTGTGATATACTAAAAAAAATATTATTATTTAAATATTATTGTTATAATGTGGAATTTGAATTTTTGTCTATGAATATGAGTAACCACTTTATGAAATATATTTTTAATTGATATACTCAATAAAAATGTATTGACTAATTCTTAGAAAATAAGTAGTCATTTTTTAGTAAAGTAATTTTATTCTTCAAAAATAAGTTTTCTTCAAAGGTTGATTAAATTATTTTTGTGATAAAATATTATAATAATTTTCCTCAAATTTTTAATATTTTATCATATAATTTTTTTCTTTTTAAATTTTATAAAATAAAAATTATATTAGGGTGAAATTTCAGGATTTTCATAAAAAGGTTGGTTTTTCAGGGAATATTAAAAAATTTAGATTTTATATCTTTTCAAGTATTTTAAAATCCCCATTTTTTCTGAATAGGTTATAAAATTACATTAGTCACATTTTTTTAAACAAAATCAATTAATTTTATTTTAATCATCATTATACTAACATTTAGTTTAAAAATAATTTTATACTTAAAAACATCATTTCTTTGAAAACCCATTTTTCCTTTTTTTGGTTTTATTATAAAAGTAATGTTTTCTGGTTAAGTGGATTGAATTTGTAAAAAAAATGACTCCAAATTTTTAATTATAATTCTAAATTTTTTTAAATAGTTCAACTTTATATTTAGTCATAATAAATAGTGACCGTGTTAAATATTATTAACCTTAGAAAGGGTAAATATGGTAATTAAATATAAAAATAATGTGATATGGATTAAAAATATATCTAAAAACTACCTTATTTATATTATATGATCTTAGATAAAAAATTCTCATCTATTATTAAATGATTTGTAAATTTGGTGACATATTTCTTATATAATGACCTTAATAATATTTTAGGTAAACAATAAATACAAAATGTCACTCTTTTTATTTTAATTCATCTTGTAGTTTTTCATATTGATAAAATATAGTTATTTTAGATTCTAATTTTTTTAAAAATATGAATACTTTTTTCCCTGGAAATTTATTTTTAATATTTAGTAATTGCATAATTATCTTAAATTTTTAAGAAATATAAGTACATTACTTATTCCATAATAGAAAAAACATGTAAATGTATTTAATGTTATACCGATTAATATGTCATGGATGAGTGATGGTGTTCTAAAAATGGTTTTGATATATATAATATACCATAAATGTGATAAAATTTAATATTGGAATTAAATTACCTTCTCAATTTTTTTAAAATTTAACTAGTTAAAAGACTACAAAATTACATTAATTTTATCTTATATTAATAAATATTTTATTAATTGAATTGGTGTTCATAAAAATGTAATGTACCGCCACATAAATTTGATATCGATGATAATATACCCCATTTTACACTTATTTTTCAATTTTCATTTTATAGAAACATTCCTTACCCATAAGGAATAAGAAACATTGATATCATGGTAATCATCAAAAGTGATAATATAGGGTTGAAAATAATAAATATTTGTTATAAAATTACCTAATATTTTATAAATATTATTATATTTGAGGATTTAGACATATATTAATCCAATATTAAAAAAATATCAATTTTGAGCCACATAGAGAATGAACATTAATTTATATTAATTTAATAGTTTAAAAAAAATAAGGGTTACCCTCTACTCAATTATATAAGGACACCACCTATCTTATATTACTCAAAATTCTTCAGAAAATTGTCTTATAAACCCCTAAAAACCTATTATTTTCTTTATTATCAATAATATAATGGGTTTTTTCTTCTTAAAATACCTTCCTTTGGGTCCTTGAGAAGGTATCCAATGTTGAGGTTTCAAAGAAGAGGTAGTTGCATTTATTAAGCGTTCTCATTTTAATTCATATTCTAAATCTGTAAATTCTATCATAAACATTACAATTTAATAAAATAGATACCTCATTTATATGAATATATTATTATTTTTTTGAAATAACCATATTCACATACTTACTCCACCGAACGGGAAATGAAATTATAGATCATGCATACATGTGGAATTCCTCCTCCATGAAGTGATACAATCTATTTCCCATTACCTCTACACATTATTGTTTATAATTATTTATTTTTAATATATATATGATATTTAGGTTATAATTTTTATTTTTTAAATGTTAAATATAATTTCATTTTCATTTTTTTCATCGATCAAAAAGTGAAAACATCACTTTTGTGTACATATGGATTACCATCTCCAAAAAGTGATGTAATTCATTTTCATCTACATTTTATATAAATAGTTTTACAATTGTTTACAATGATAATATTTTATATTTATTTAATTATTAATATTCAATATACTATTAAACCATGACTGTGGTGCAGGGGACTCGAACCATCTAACTGAAACCTGATTGGAAAATAGACACGTTTTCACATTAATGTTCATTTTATTTTTTCATTTTTTATAATAGAATAATTTAAAATTATAAGGTATTTATAAATATAAATTCATTTATAAATATTTTTCTATAATATATTTATAATAAATATATATTATTTATACATTATTTATTAATACATATGAATAAAAATAGTACATGGGGGAAGGGTTTCTCATCTAAATTTTATTTTTATGAGGCATATTTTTTATTCCCCACTTGTTAAATATTTGTGGTGTATATAAATCACATGAATTTATTTAATGATAATTTTATATGAAATTATAGGGATCTAAAAATAGATACAATTTTCTATCATTTATGAGGTTTTGATTCATACATTACCAAATTTGTGAGGGTTTTGGGTTACAATATCATTTTTACTATAGATATTTTTGCTTGAATTTTTAATGATGAAATTATATGATCTATCTCTAAAATATAATAATAATTTTTGAACCCTATAGTTATTTCTATATATCACATGTTTTAATTTCATTTTTATCTATTTAATTAATTAAGATACTAAATGAATATTAACAAACATATATTACTTTGTGAACATATTTGAAAGGAAATAATTTTCTTAGATATGAATTTTATTTTTAAAATGCTTGAAATAATATTTCTATAATGATCCAATTATTTCATAAATTCATTTAAAACCATGCTTTAATTTCAATAATTTTTTTAAATGAATCTTCTTTCCATTTTATTAATGTTATTATTTTATTTATATATATAATTTGAAAATATTTTTATATATACTCAACATGAATGAAAATTTCCATTATCATGAGGGATTAATTATTTGATTCTTCATTTTCATGTTTCCATGGTTTAAAAAAATATATAATTAATTAATTAATATTTTCAATTTTTTATATTATAAATAATTGATTTTAAAATGAAGAGTTTATTTTCCTCAAGAAATATTCCACATATATTTTAATTGAGTTTGTTAGTAATGATAACATGCTTTGAGGTTTCATATGATTTTTTGAGAATATGATCCAATAATATCAACCTATTGTTGTTCTAGATATTTAATGATTATAATGATGATATGTTTGTAAAACCCATTTATATTACATGGGTTCTTCCATGATGTTATGGGGAATAATTTATGATCTTGTGGAATACATGTGAATGGATTTTTGAATATGTGATGGTGGAACTATAAGTATATGTCCTTACAATGAATTGAGTAAATATTAATCTTTTTATGTTGAGAAGGTACAAAAGTGGTTATCCAAATTTGGAAATAGGGTATGTCGGGGGTAATCCCATGCTTGAAAGAGGGACCATGGTAGGTTATCGCATGCCTGAATGTGGATGCATAAGATGATATTCCAACCTCGAAGGGTTGGTTCTGAGTACAGTAGATGTGTGTGGTGGTTCATGCTGAACATTTTTGGAATGATCAAAGATTAAACTTATATTTATATGATAATAAACACCATGGTCAAATAAATTGAATCAAACAATATAGATTATGGATAAACCTCCAAAGAGAAGTGTAGAATCATCCCATATTATTTATTATTAATTTTTGATATTAAATAATTACCTTGAATGAAATTATTTCTTCTATGATGGATCTGATAATAAAAATATGTCATATCATCATTTAATTATAGTAATCAATATTATAATCTCCCTAGTGGTGATCCTCACATGTTCCAAAAATCTCTAAACATCATCATAAGAATCTCTGGGTGCTAGCATGGAAGATCATATCACTTGTGTTTTTTTTCATTTCATCACAATGAGAATCACTTCCAAATGATTCTATTTGATCTCTCTTGAATTTAGAGTTGAAGTATGAGGTATATATCTCTCTTTTATTGATATAATTATTGGATAATGAATCTATCCAAGTCATTGAGTGGATTATTTGGTTTTTTTACAAAAAAATGAATTAGATCTCTTTAAAAAATATATAATTGGGTTTATATACCTCTTGGGTAAGAAATAAATATTGATAAAAGTTCTATTTATTTATTATTCAATCCATATGTAACCCAAAGTCTATAATAATAATAAAATTATTATTTATTTACATGCACTGAACTTGTGAATGAAATTAAATATTATTTATTTAAATAATATTCAATATATATTATTTCTCACTGAACCATTTAATCTTGGTCCACCATTCCTCCATAATATTTACCAGGTCTTGAATAATGACTATTTATTTAATTAATAAATATCATTACATTATTCTATAATTAAAAAAATATATTCTAATCACTAAATATGGAAAAGTATTTATTAAATATTCTACTCCAATAATATTATCTCAAATAACTTGTGATAGAATCTATGGGCTGAAGAAAACATGAATAATTATTAAATCGTGTACATGAATAATATTTATTTAATATGTTAAATAATAAATAAAAATATATTATTTAACTAGGGCTTTGGAGGCACTCAGTGTGTGACCCTCTAGTCCATCTTCTCAGTGCAATTTTGCGAAGTATCCTAAAGTACAAGGACAGAGTTTAGAAACCATCAAAAGAACCCATATCGAAAGAATATAATTCTATACTAATATAATAAATCACAAAGACTCTTATAGTGTAGTTAAATCCTATTATCATGATATTTTTAATGAAGTAGGTTTCTTGTTGGTTCCATCAACCAATGTGGCCAATGTCTCTTTTTTACTCTATGGATATAAAAATTTTATATAGAACACCATGGAAATGTATTTATTTTTTCTATATCATTTTATATAAAGATATTTATATATCTACTTCCATTAATGAATAGAATGTACAAATCCTTTCACGCATTATTTATTAATTGAATATTAATAGTGATGAACCCAATAAATCCTACCCCATGATGATTGTATTTCTTCATGGTTTGTTTTTAAATACATAAAAATACATGACATATAAAAATGATAAATAATAATATTAATTTATAAGGATAAAAAAACATCAGTAGAAAGGAACATCAAGATAAACCTATAGTTAAAAAAAAATTATAGGTTGTTCTCATTCTCATAATATCCTACAATAGATATTTCTATAGATGTACACCCTGATAAAGTGTATCAATGTCCTATGGGTCTCCACCCATAATATCCCATACAATTTGTGTCCCTCAAATGATATAATCCCACTATATAAAATATTTTTAAAAATATTTTCATAACACTTTTTGGGTTCTCAACTTAGTAGAACCTATCATCACCTTTTAGTTCAACAACTACACTAAGGAATTTATACATACTATGTTATGTATAAGAACAATAATTAATTTGTATGAAGTTTATTATTAATAAAAAAACATAAATATATATTATAATAATGTACATAGAATTTGTTTTTAGGGAACCAACTCCAATAGACTCCCACATTCACTAGAGCCAACTACAAATAACCTTTACTCTATAAGCTCTCACGTGATAAACATGCTTATATAGAGATAAGACTTTATTCATGGGGTTAGCCAAATTTTCCTCTATGGTAACTCTAATTATTGAAACTTAAACCCTCTATGAAAAATACCTCATGAGTTAGTACTTATTGAGTATATTATATTTCCATTTATTTGAACTTGGCTCTTTTTGAGGATCCATCACTACCGTATAATCTCAATAAAATGTGATAGGGTATATATAAAGAAATTACATCAATATAATATATTTTTGTTATCAAAATATCTTTTTTGGCCACATCAGATGTCTCTACGTACTTATAATCCACTTTGGAATTAGTGACAACTGACTTCTTATAAATATTACAACTCACAGCTCCTCCATTGAGATAATACATATCCTGTAAGTGACTTCATACCATTTTGGTCTGTTTTAAAATTAGAAAAAATATAACATCTTATGAATAGTTCTTATTCTCCTCTATACATGAGGAACATACCCCATGTTCTTCTATTACACATGAGGATTACCTTAATAGAATACTGATAATTATCTCCTTTAACTTATTTATTTATTCTTACAATGCTCAATGAATAGGAAACATCATGTCTTGTACATGACATGTAATATATGATGGATCCTATCGCTAATGTATATGGTATTCTAATCATTATATATTTCCCTTAGTTTTGTATGAGGACACATTTTCTTAGAAAGATGTATACCATATGAAACTAGAACTAATCCCCTCTTGGATTATTCCATAAAGGATGTAAAGACTGGGAAATTCCATGGAAAAGTTTTTCTTAAATACATGGGAGCTTTATGATTCCGCAAAAATTGACCGCGCTTGATTCCGAGACCCGGTGTGCCCGGAATCAATTTTTGGAGTTTTTTTTGGGTACGTTTAGTAAACGTACGAGCGGGTTTTTATAACTTTGGAAGTGGTGCTCGAAATTGAAATCTGAGGGCACCGTTGAACTCACAGCGCTGGTATTCGCTTAAGAAGAATTTTACCTCGATGGAATTTGGTCAAGAATAAATGTTTATTTTTTATTTTTTATTGAAAAAATAATAATAAAATAAAGTGAGTGACACATTATTTTATTTGATCTTCTATTGGAGTGTTTATTGGTTAAAACCTCCTCGTGCAAGTTGGAGGTGGGACCACCACACCTTAACCTCCCATGAGAGGCTATGTTGGTGGGGCCCACCCGAACCCAACCTTCTCTTCATGTTAATTGTGGTGGGGACCACCTGAGCTTTTAACCCCTTGAAACTCTCCATTAAAGTGGAGAAACTCTCAATCTCAAAATTAATATAAGGGAGCCACTTCAACTCCCCTTTTATTAATTTGTGCCAACTTTCCCTAATCTTCACATTAATTGGGTGGGGCCAATTAATTAATACTTCATTTTCAATTTTAAATCCAACATTATAAAATAATAGGCAATCTATTATTTTTGGGGGACATATTTCTTTTGGTTGGAAGTTTTCATTTGGTGGAACTTGGAAAGAGGAGAGCTAGGGAGAAAAACTCCCAACAAAGAACGAAGAATTCTCCATCGATAAAGAACGTTGATCCTTACAGAACTTCTTCCTCAGACACCTAAAGAAAAGGACCGTCTTCCATGAGCTGACGCAGCTCGGGATTGCAAGTGTGCAGCAGACACGACAAACGATGAACTTCATCGTCTACTTTTTGTGACTCTGTCAACGAATGACGAATGACGGACAAAGGTAGGGGTTTTACTTTTGTGTTTTATTCCTTTTCTCTTTCTCTTCTTCGGATAGAAAGAATTATTTGCGTGGTTGTAAAATAATTTTTGTACATTGTACATCTTTTATGAACCGATTGATACCACCCTAAACGTGGAGGGTGTGGGCCAAACCAACATGGCCTGACCCCACCACCGATCTTGTTTATGTAGAACTTTCTGCATGGTGATGAGCAACGAGGCGACGAAGGTGGTGACGACAAAGGTCGCGCTACCCATGACCTCTGCGAACTGCGTCGCCCCTACGGCGCTCCGGTACTTCAGGCCGAACCGAAGTCCTCTATCCGAGCCACCCCGGCCGCATCACTGCCGGCCCGCGCCACCCGGCTCCAGGCTACTGTAGGCCTCTCGGCCTCTCAGCCGACCACCGGCCCGCCTAGCCAAGCCGCTGGCCCACCTGGCTGCGTGCCTCTTAGCCACTGGCCTGCCTGGTCGTGCACCTCCAGGCCACTGAACTGCCTGTTCGTCCGCCTCCCGGCCACCGGCCCACCTGGACACGCCCGAACCAGCCAACCACCAGGCCGCCTGGCCACACCCTACCCAACCGCCTGAACCGGCCTGCCTGGTCGCACCCTGGCTGAGCCGCGTTGGCCGCACCCTTCCCGAACCGACCGCTCTCCTGGTCGTGCCCTGCCCAGCAACCTCCCGGCATCCTGAACTTGCAAATCGGTCTGCGGTCCCCCTCGCGGCGCCCTGGCCGAACCAGCCCGACCGCGCCCTCCGGACCAAGTCGTGCCTAGCCGTGCCTTCACAATGCTCCAGGCCAAACTAGCCCCGAGCTTGGGTGGAACCTCCCTTGTGGCCTATTGGGTTGGGCCCAGTGGTCCAGGCCAAACCTAATAGGCTGGCTCGCCCAATGGGTCGGACCAGAGCCTGGGTCGGACCTGGTCGGTCCCACTACCGACCCTTTACTTTTTTTGGCCATATCTTTGGGACCGAACATCCATTTGACGATCCATCAGTGGCTTTGAAAATCATGGAGTGTATCTGTCCCTTTTAATATACCCCATTGGAGTTTTGGGTTTAGTTGAGATACGGTCAAGTTGGATCGTACATGAATCCAACTGGGCCCCCGGGACTAAAAGGCTAATAACTCATAGACCAGGCATCCGATTTATGTATCATCTGTTGTGTTGAGACCCCTATGATGAGGTGGACCTTTGAGATACTTTTTCTTGGGACTTCGTGGCAGTGAATGTATCGAAACTCGTATTAAGGAGCGGACCCTCCCAGAATCAAGAAGGCTTCATGCAGAACCCTATGGCTAGCTATGCACTGATGACTGTTCCTGGATCCGGTGTGGGTTCGACAGCACTGACGACTGTTCCTAGATCCTGTGTGGGTTCGACAGCACTAACGATTGTTCCTGGATCTTGTATGGGTTCGACAGCTTCAAGGAATGTTAATGGATCCTGTGTGGTTTCGACAGTTCTAAATTTTATTCCTAGATCCTGTGAGGGTTTGACAGAATAGATGAATAAGTGGCTACATATGATCATCATTATCTCTATAAAAAAGTTGTATACCTGTTTGAGTTGATTCAGTAACTTTGTAATTACCTCATGATTGAGATGGATTACTTGATAACTTAGGTATATGTATGGGCATATACCTAAGTGGGTTTATCTATTGATTTCTTACTCTTTAGATTATCCTTGGTGTATTTTGAGAGACCTTGAGGGTCTTGAGGTCTCTACTGAGTATCGTTATGCTCACCCCTGCACAGGCTATGCCCGCACCTCGTTGTGTTGGATGCAGACGATGGACAATGCTGACCGAGGATGAGTATACAAGGACTATAATGTACCCAGAGGTGGACTGCATGATGAGTCGGTACCCAGAGGAGACTGACGGACGTGGAGTGCTGAGGAGGTTATCTATACCTACCCTTCAGGTAGGATCTGTGGTGGAAGATCCAGGAGCTTCTTTTCACCTTTCAGTTGTTTTTTCCTTTTCAGTTGTACTTGTACTTTACAGTTGGCTTGTATTTCCGGACCCTTTACTTTTCAACACTCTCTTGTTATACAGTTTTACTTAGTGTTTTGTGTCCATATGTGTGCTCTATTGTTTGTGTTTATAGTTGTAAAGGAAATGTCTTCCCAGTTTATGGATTTATGCTTTTGGTGCTAGTCACCAGCCCCTGACCCATGGAAGGTGGGCTTGGGGTAGTCACGGCACGGGCCCCAGGGGACGGGTCGTGACAAATTGGTATCAAAGGAGTTGGTTCTACCGCAGAACTTAGGGCTCTGATCTTTTCTGTGAAGCAATAGTTTTAAGGGTACTGAGTGTGGTTTTCAGTTCAGGGAGTCCAGTGGTGGTGCAGCGGTCGACATATCCATACACCAGGACCCTAACTTCTGATTTCTGACTCAGTTCACGAAAACACTGATTTCTTGTGTGTTTCAAGAGTTTGCTTAGTGATCTCTTTGATTCAACTCACTAGGTATAACTTATTGACCATGACACACCTGTTTCTTTACAGGATGCCTCCACATAGACAACCATCCAGGGTTCCAGGCTTTGTATGAGATAGCAGACCACCGAGCAACAAGGCCTCGGTGCAGGGCCCTATCACAGCGGAGGAACCAGTGGTACCACTATCCGTAGGGCCACCTATGCCACCATATCTAGAAACAGAGAGTGAAATCCACTTGAGCACATTGTACGAGTTCCAGATCGAGAGGCCTCCCAGGTGCAGGGGCGGGACGGACACACAGGCGGCTGAGGATTTGCTGGAGGATGTGGTGAGAGTCTTCAGATTGGTAGGGACACCCGTAGAACTTATAGTGATCATTGGCGTGAGTCTCCTTCAGGAAGCAACAAGAAGATGGTAGAGCCTGATGCTCCAGGTGAATGACGAGTTAACACTACTCGGGGCAAACTTCAAGAGCTTGTTTTGGGCAGAGTTTGTCCCAGCTACCCTACGTGCGGTGCGGATACAGGAGATACTTCATCTAGAGTAGGGTAGCATGACAGTGTCACAATACTCAATGAGGTTCACCGACCTATCGTACAACTCTACAAATATGGTGCGAGACCCATTCTTCAGGGCCCGGACCTTCAAGCAGGGGATTAGGTGAGAGATCATGGATTTGATAATCTCTCTCAGTATCCCGACGTAGGAGGGGGTATTTGAGTGAGCCCTATTAGTAAAGAGTTTCTTTGATGAGCAGACACCAGCAGCGAGACCCGCCACCAAGCATCACGTAGCCTAGTCTTCTGCAGCTGGTAGCACACAGATGTCGCAGAGGTCCAAGTAGACCAGACCATCCGGTGGACGACCTTAGAACTCGGGTTTGGCTATGCGAGGCACACAAGGCAGAGCCAATCATTCGAGGAACAGGCAATGTTTCATATACGGCGGTTAGGTTCACATGGCTCGTGATTGTCTGACCCGTTGTTCGGATGATTAGCAGATAGTTGAGGGACATATCAGGCAGAGGAAGTAGTTCAATCGAGGCAATTCGTAGGGTGCAGGTGGACGTGGCAGTGGAGCTGGTCGTGAAACTGGCGGTGGATGACGTTATGAGGTGTTACCACCACCACCACCAAGAGGTCCACCTCGACCGTAGGGAGTAGGTGGACAGGCGATAGCCCAGCTCCAGGTAGCTGAGGCTTATGATCATGGCCCTCCAGAGATGATTCAATTTACGATTTATGTCTAATCCACCTTGGTTGCAGTTCTTATAGACACAGGTGCGGGTCACTCTTTCATTGAAGCCACCCTTGTTCGGAGCTCGGAGATTCCGACGGAGCCATTGGCTCAATCCTTACGGCTAGAGACTCTTACGGGAAAAGACTCGATGATCACGAACTAGTTCCAGCAGTGTGAGCTTAATCTAGGAGGCTAGATCTTCGGCTGAGATATCCTCGTAGCGGTGTCGAGGCCTTATGACGTCATCTTGGGTATGGACTGGTTATCTACAGTTCATGCTCAGATCAATTTTATTAGGCGCAAAGTGCGGTGTGTCCGCACAGATGGGACCAGGTTTACCTTCACCGGTGAGAAGGGATCCTTCGCAGCATAGGATGGACTTGCTCAGAGGAGGTTGTAGCTGATCACTCATTAGTTAGTCTGCCTTACCCTCGGACCAGTTGATGTGAAGAGTCCGACTTGTCCTATAGTGGTGGACCAGTACACTGATGTTTTCCCGGATGATGTCCCAGGTCTACCTCCTCACAGAGAGGTGGACTTCTACATTGACTTGTACCCCAGTATGGCACCAATATCTACACTAGAATATTGGATGGCTCCCTCTGAGCTTTGTGAGATGCGGGTACAGCTGGAGGACTTGTAGGGGAATGGATTCATCTGTCCCAGTGTTTCTCCCTGGGCAGCCCTGATTCTATTCGACAAGAAGGCGGATGGGATCCAAAGGCTTTGTTTTGACTATTGTCGCCTAAACCAGGTGACTGTGAAGAAAAAGTAACCACTCTCAAGGATTGACGACCTTTTTTGATCAGCTAAAGAGAGCAAGGTGGTTCTCAAAGATAGACCTCAAATCATGCTATCACCAGCTCAGAGTTCAAGATGAGGATGTGCAAAATATGGCCTTCAAATGTCGGTATGGCCACTACAAGTTCTTGGTTATTCCTTTCGGAATAACCAACACTCTAGAAGTGTTCATGTGACTAATGAATAGGATCTCCCAACCATACCTTGATATTTTTGTCATATTCTTCATCGATGACATTCTGATCTACTTGACTACTGAGGAGGAGCATGCCTACCATTTCTAGTTAGTACTAGACATACTCCGAGAGCACCGGATTTATGGTAAGCTCTCAAAGTGCCAGTTTTAGATCCGAGAGGTTCTCTTTTTTGGACATGTCATCTCGGAGGTTGGAGTTGAAGTGGATCCAGCAAAGATTGAGGCGGTACTTTCTTGGGAGCCACCCAGGAGTGTGACGGAGGATCGGAGTTTCTTGGGTTTGGCTGGATATTATCGAAGGTCCGTACCAGACTTCTCCAGAGTTTCAGCACCACTATCAGCCTTGATGAAGAAGGGGAAACCCTTCGTGTGGTTGGACAGATGCCAGCAGGGCTTTTAGGAGCTGATGCAGAGGCTGACTTGTGCCTCCATCTTCAGGTTTCTAGAGGAGGGCATAGGATACGTTGTCTACTACGACACATCAGGGACCGAACTCGGGTGTTTCCAAATTCAGGAATGAGAAGTGATGGCTTATGGTTCTCATTAGCTAAGACAGCATGAGCATAACTATGCTACCCATGACCTAGAGTTAGTAGTAGTGGTATTCACCTTGAAGATGTGGTAGCACTATCTAATGGGAGAACAGTGATCGCTTATGTGTTCCTTGTGATTCTCATCCCAATAAATATTTGTAAGAACCTGGATCTTATTTTCAGGTATGTTTTCATTTTCTGGTCATTTTGGGAAAAAAGAGAAATTTATATAAATTTTCTAAGTATACTCCATGTACTTTTTGATTACACACCATGTACTGCCTTGCCGCAGGAGACCATGTGCTGGACATGTAGTAGCCACACACATGACTGTGGGGGAGTGACCTAAAGGCTTCCTAAAGCAGAGTACAAAAAAGGAAAATACACACCATTTATTTTATTTTTTTCATTAAATGCACCGGGGTCACGTCTAATCGACAGAACGATCTTGTTTTAGATCTCGTTTGACCAAGAGCTTCGTACGGCCACAGATCTTCGATGAACCCCTGAGGATGTGTCCGTCCTCTAAATCGAACATCATCTATTGTGTTGGAATCCCATCGGTGAGTTCTCTCTTCTACTAGAGCACCATTTTCTTTTTTCTCCTCGCTTGTGAGATATCGTGGGTTGAACTTTTTATACTTTTTTGTAGATCTTAGACGTTATAAGGAGATTTAAGCTTCTAGGTTCACTAATATCAATATTCTAAAGCTGAGGTAGGTGTTTTGTGCCTTTCGGTTGAATTTCCATGAGTTTTATATGCAAAATTGCTCAATACCCATGAATGGGGTATTGCGCATTTACCGTTTTAGCCTTATTGCTTTCCTGCTATGCTTTTATGCTTGAGTAGATGATAATTGATTGTGAATAGGGAGAATTTTTGTTCTTTGGTTGTGTTGTACATGCATGTTTTTCCTGTTTTGACCTTTGGGTCCAGTTTGCCTGATAGGAGGCTATTTACTCTCATTCCTAGTATTGTAGGATGGTGTGACTGTTGTTCTATTATGTTGTTATGTTGTAGAATGCTACCCAAGTAGTTCTTGAGGTTTACCTTGGACGATACGTGCTGCTACAATTGCTTGACTTACACGGGGCCGTGAGAACCTGGTGTATAAACTATAGCGAGAATGGAAGTTGAGTGATTCTTCAGAGTGTCTTTATAATTTTACAATGCGAGACCACAGGGGGAATTGACATTGAGAGCTTCCTCAGAGTTTCTGTAGTTATTCAACGTGGGCCACAGAGGGAAAGTGATTTAAGTGCTTCCCTAGAGTGCCTTTAGTTACGATACGAGACTATAGGGGGAATTGATGGTGAGTGCTTCCTCAGAGAGTCTATGCTTAAGAACCAGAGGGGTTAGACTGAGTGCACCTCCTAGAGGGTTTCTTGTACCTGTTAGGTAAGACCAGAGGGGTTAGACTGAGTGTGTTTCCCCGAGGGTTACCTATTTTGTTTATCTTCTTGTTCAGTTATTGCTTGATATTGAATCTATGAATTTTTTACTGTTGAGAACTCTCTTGTTTGTTGTTTCCTATGATTTTACCTGCCATATACTCATTGACTGTTAGGAATGGATCTCGTGGTGGTTTCCTATTGGGATTAGTCTCACACCCTATTTGGTCCATGCTTTTGGGCCCAAATAGATAATATTATTGCAGGTATAGACAATGGAATACTCCCTTCTACTTCAGGTACTTGACATGTTGTGGAGCTAGATATCATGGGACCAAGCTTAGGCTTGTGATGTTATGGAGCTGATTACTATTTTTCTTTTGTACTTGGTTTAGTATTGTATTTCAGCATTGTGCTTTGTTAATCTTCTTTCCTAGACATATATATCATGCATCATTTTATATATGTGCTCCAGTTTGTTCTATTAGTCTTCCATTATTTTTTTTTTATGATATTATTACTACTTCCTCTCTTGTATGTATTTTCTTACGTCCACTGTGTACTTTTCCAATGAGGTCATAGTTTCCCCACTATTACACCCAAGGCCCCCGCTGCTAGTCAGCAGCATCTAGAGTTCGGGGAAATGCACTTGAGGCCATGTGAACAACCAGGTATGGGGCGCCTCTAGGTGGATTTCGGAACTGGGACGTTACAAAGTGGTATCAAAGGAATTATTTTCACTTGACTTACTGTTTTGAGCATATAGTCAGGGATATGACAGAATATGTACTTGGTAATAAGTTATTCCCAGGAGTAGCTAACCCGTGTATAGAGAAAAGCCAATCTACCTCATTCAAGTGTAATTCTTCTGTATTTTCAATAATTACAGTTCATTTTATTTTAGCTTGAGTGATTCACATGATTTGTGCTATTATTGTTGATGTTATTGAGGTTTTATTTATGTCTCATCCTGATGAGATGAGGGTATACCATCTCATGCATCATATAGGCACTTGTTATAAATCACATTTCATGCATTCATTCTATTCCATTTAGGATACATTAGTGATTTCATGTTGTTTTAATAGATGTTGTGTAGAATATGCATGCTGTTGTGATAGATGTCTTGGTAAAAAAATACCTTCTCTTTGATAGGGTATTGTTTGTGTAATGTTTTTCTAAATGAATGCCAAAATTTGGTTCTTGAGGTTTTATGGGTCCTCATCAACCGGAATTTGGTCGATCATTGACTTCTTTACCTTGTTATAACATGTTTAAGATTACAAGATTTGATCCGTGGGGAGTGTGGGACCTCACGGATCATAATTTGGCACTTTCAATGTTCGTTTCAGTGTTTTTATGGGTTCCAGAGTAGTTTCTAAGGCTGACTGTCTGGAAAAACCCAGAATACACGGCATGTAGTTTCGAATACATGCCATGTGTTCTTTTGTTTGGGAAGAAATAGTTTTTATTAAGTACACGTCATGTACTCTATGTACATGCCACGTAGTCTATAACTGTTTCATCAGTCATGTGGGAAAAGACACGGGATGGGAAATTCTGGTGAGAACACGCCGTGTACTAATTTATCACGCTGTGTATCTTGACCCAGCTACCCGGCTATGTCACTAACAACATGGGCGGTTTTATCCTTCCATGAACACGATGTGTCCTCCTTGAACACGTTGTGTCGTATGAGTTGTGGGTCAGTCAGTGTCACTAAAAACATAGGCATGGTTAAGCTTTTCTAGTATACGATGTGTCTACTATGAACACGCTATTTAGTTCTGTTTTAGGAGAGTTGTGTGGCTTAACTGTGTAAAAAGACTTGGGCAGAGAAAGAGGATTCAAGTACACTCCATGTGTTAAGAAAAAACTCCACGTGTTTGGGAGTTACATGTCCAGTTTTTTCAGAAGTACATGCCCATGTGAATGACTTAGGGGAACACACCATGTAGGGGACATACACGTCGTGTAGATGAATTCTTTCTTTCTCTTTTTCCCTTCATGTACTTCCAGTTTTCAGTCCTTGATAATCTGGATATAAGGTGTGCATTTGACCTTACAGAGTCATGTCACTGAGACATCCTCCTATTATGCACCAGTTTCATGGTAGTTATCGGACACTAGATGTGGTTGATTAGGGACTACCCATAGATCCTCCTATTGTTCCAATCTTGTCACCATCCGTTATACTAGACATGGGTGTTGATGTGTAGTTCAGGGAAGGCTTTATGGGGATGATTTAGACCTTTCAGGGGCACCGCCTCCTACCCCGTCGATGGCTGATTTGACGCGGGTCTTCCAGTAGCAGCATCCTCCAACTTTATCAAGGGATAGAGGACCCCAGGCAACAGAGTAATGGCTAGAATCCATGCTGACAATCTTTGAGCATCTGGAGATGCCTCCAGAGAGGAGGTTTAAGCTCGCTATCTATATTCTTCGGGACTCTACCAAGAGGTGGTGGGATGTGATCTCACAGGAGAGATTCCAGTAGGTTATGGTGTGGGACAAGTTCCAGCGCATCTTCTATTACTACTTCTATCCAGAGACATTGTGGGCCAATCAATCCCGAGATTTTATGAGTCTGGAGCAGGGTACTCTTTCTGTTATGGAGTATTCCTCCCGCTTTACCGAGCTGTTGAACTTCACGCCTATTTTAGAAGGTAATCAGTTATTAATGGAAAGTAAGTTTGAGGATGGTCTAAGGCATGACATCTGATCATAGGTTAACATCTTCCAGTTGACTTCTATCACTTCTATAATCAACCAGGCGCTAATCATGGAGTGCAATCTGAGGGATTCCAAAGTTGTGATCCAGGGTGGCTCAACATCTGGAGTTAGCATCCCTCCCACTGACAGTAGGAAGCACTATAGGGAGTCTTCATGCAGTGATCCAAGGAGGTGAGACACTTCTTATGGTAGCCAGGTGGCATGCTACCAGTGTGGGAAGAGCAGGCATACAAGGACACACTTCCTTAGAGACCTAGTGGAGTGCTGATCATGCGGCAAGTTGGGTCACCTTCAGCACTTCTGTCGTATCTTCTCACCAGTAGATGGTGACATGGATTCTTTTATGACTCCTCGTTCAGGAGTAGCACTACCAGTTTCTCACCAGTCAAGGAACTGAAGTTCTTCTAGCCGTTTAGTTTGGGGTGGAGGTGAAGGTTGTGGTTATGGTGGTCAGTCGTCAGTCTTTCATCGAAAGCAAAGTTGATCAGCTCAGAGTGGTCAGGCAGGGTCACAGGGCTATAGAGCAGGCCAGACCTTTGTAGTGGAGCAGACCCAGTAGGAGTAGGATCCCATACCTTATACAGTTTGAGGTAAAATCTTAGTTGTCTTAGTTTTAGCTTCTTCTCTTTTCGATATAGGGGATTCCTATAGCTTTATATCTATTTCAGTTATGGAGAGCCTTGGGCTCTATATCTTTTCTTCTGCTGATATCTTGAAACTAGATACTCCTTTGGGGACTGAAACGGAGAGTGTACATCAGCTCAAGGAGTTCCCTCTAGAGTTTGGTGGGTGTCACTTTTTATGGGACCTCTATGTCCTAGAGATGACAGGATATGATGTTATTCTCAGAATAGACTGTCTAATTCCCTTCCAAGAAGTTGTCGACTTTTATCACCACAGGGTGAGTTTCACATCACCATAGGGTGTATCATTCTTTCATAAGGGCGAGTGTGATGTCCAGGTGAGCAGAACGGGTCCAGAGCATCATGGGTTAGGAGGAGTTACAGTCTAGATTGCTAGTTTATATCTTGATGATTGGGGAACTTCTCAGTTAGACTTTCCTATAGTGGTGGATCATTTTAGATATGTCTTTCCAGAGGACTTTTCAGGTTTTCCTCCAGAGTTTTAGGTAGAATTTTATATTGAGATTCTGCCAAGAGAGGCACTGTTTTCCATTCCTCCTTATAGGATGGCTATAGCAGAGTTGTAAGATCTCAAGAAGTAGTTAGAGGATTTGCAGGAAAATGGTTTCATCCGACCCAGTACTTCTCCTTGGGGTTCGTCTGTCCTGTTTGCGAAGAAGGCAGACGATACCCTCAGGCTTTGTGTTGATTATCGTAAGTTGAACCAGTTGATGGTCAAGAACTAATATCCTTTACCAAGGATTGATGATCTCTTTTATCAGCTTCGAGGAGCCCAGGTGTTCTTGAAGATTGACTTGAAGTCTGGTTATCATCAGTTGCGCATTAGACCATCTGATATATCTCTCACAACCTTCTGGAGCAGGTATGGCCTATATGAGTATATGGTTATGTCATTCAGTCTCACAAACATGCCTACAGTTTTCATGTCATTAATGAACCGAGTTTTCCATACATATTTGGATTCCTTCGTGGTGGTCTTCATGGACAATATCTTGGTGTACTCTCACACTCGACAGGACCATGATACCCATCTTGAGATCATTTTGAGTACACCGAGAGAGCATCAAATATATGATAAGCATTCAAAATGTCACTTTTGGATACATCAGATTCACTTCTTGGGTCATGTTATCTCAGAGACATGAGTGTCAGTAGACCCAGAGAAAGTGAGAGCAGTAGTCTCCTGGGAGCATTCGAAGAACTACTTTGAGGTGTGGAGCTTTCTAGGGTTGGATGGATACTACAAACGCTTCATATAGGACTTTTCATACTTAGAAGCACCATTGAAGGGTATGACTAAGAAGGGTGAAAAGTTTTTGTGGTCAAATTCTTGTGATTCATCCATTCAAGAGCTGACGGGGAGGTTGACTTAAGCATCGATACTAGTCTTTCCAAAGTTAGGAAAGAGATATACTATGTAATGTGATGCTTCAGGTATCGAGCTAGGAGTTATGCTTATGTAGGGAGAAGGAGTCATTGCGTACAGTTCTCGGCAGTTGCAACCACATGTGAGGAACTACCTCATGCATGATCTTGAGGTTGTTGTGGTTGTTCATGCCTTATGTTGTTGGAGACATTATCTTCTGTGGGAGCATTCTATGGTTTTCACCGACCTCAAGACTCTCAAGTACATATTCACTCAGCATGATCTGAATTTGAGACAGCGAAAGTAGGTTGAGTACCTACATTCCTTCGATTTCGAGATTTACTATACGCCTGGGAAAGGCAACGTAGTGGCTGATGCATTGAGTAGGAGGACTCAGATACAAGTAGTTCAGGAGGCCAGCAGTGAGTGGAAGCTTATGGATTTATTATCTGATATGGATTTGGAGGTGCATGACAGATAGGGGAAGACTTTCCTTTCTTCTGTAGTTTTAACCTCTACCCTTCTTGATCGAATATGAATGAGGTAACTATCTGATTCGGAAGGCTTAGTCCTATGAGAGAGAGTGTCAGGAGAGGACCCTATTCCTAGATGGACCATTTGAGAGGATGAGATCTTGTGTTTCTAGGGGTGCGTATGGGTACCAACAGACATACATGAGGAGTTGATGTGGGACTCTCATTCCTCAGTTTGGGAATTTTATCCTGGTGTCACCAAGATGTATCATGATCTACATCGTCAGTATTGTTGGCTAGGTATGAAGATAGATGTTATTGGTTTCGTCATGAGGTGTTCCACCTGTCAGTAGGTGAATACGGAGCATTAGTGACCAGCATGGCTTTTACAGTAGATGCCTATTCCCGAGTGGAAGTGGAACGATGTCACGATGGATTTTGTGATAGGTTTACCGAGGTTGCCTAGAGGGAATGATGTAGTTTGGGTTGTCATTGATAGACTCACAAAGGTTTCTCACTATTTACTGATCAAGGAGACCTTCAGTGTTGATGAGCTGGGACGGTTTTAAATTTGTTAGACTGTACGTCTGCATGAAGTTCCACACTCAATCGTTTCAGAGAGGGATGCACGTTTAACTTCATAGGTCTAGTAGGGGCTACAGAAGGCTTTGGGTACATAGGTACTTTTGAGAACAGCTTACCATCCCCAGACTGATGGCCAGTCCAAGCGTACGATTCAGGTGCTTGAGGATATGCTCCGAGCATGAATTCGGGATTTTGTAGGTTCTTGGGAGAAGCATAAACCTCTTGTGGAGTTTTCCTACAACAATAGTTTTCAAGAAACTATTCAGATGGCACCTTATGAGGCTTTGTATGGTAGGACATTCCAATCACCCTTATGTTTACTAGAGGCGAGAGAGGCAGCTATGATGGGACCCCATCTTGTCCCGGATACCATGGAGCAGATAGAGATTATTCGGAAGAGGATGGATACTGCACAGTCTCGATAGAAGTCTTATGCTGATCAGCATAGAAGACCTCTGGAGTTCGAGGTCGGGGATCATATTTTCATATGTGTCACACCGAGGTTAGGGTACAGAAAAATTAAGAGGCATGGAAAGCTTTCTCCGAGGTACGTTAGGCCGTTTGAGGTGTTGGAGAGAGTTGGTTAGGTTGCCTATCGGTTGCAGTTACCACAGAGGTACTGGGTTATGCATGACGTTTTTCACGTTTCTTAGCTCCGATGTTACTTTTCAGACCCATCTCACACCTTTCAACCTGAGGAGGTTGAGCTCGAAGTGGATGCATCATTTGAGGATTATCCTATCCGAATTTTTTATCACAGTACAATGGTTCTCGGTGGCTCATCTATTCTTTGGGTATGAGTGTTATGGCAGCACGGGCTGGTACAGGACGAGGCTTGGGAGAGGGAGGTCGATGTATGATCCAAGTGTCCGGAGCTGTTTAGGTTTTCTTCTTCTACGCCATTCTAGGAAAATTTGGGGATGAATTTCTTTAAGCGGTGATGTTTGTAAGAACCCAGATCTTCTTTTCAAGTATGTTTTCATTTTTTGGTCCTTTTGGGAAAAAAGAGAAATTTCTAGAAATTTTCTAAGTACACGTCATGTACATTATGAGTACACACCGTGTACTTCCTTGCTGCAGGAGTTCGTGTGCTAGTCATGTTGTAGCCAAACACATAGCTGTGTGAGAGTGACCTGGAGGCCGCCTAAAGAAGAGTACAGAAAAGTAAAGTGCACATCATGTACTTCAAAAATACACACCATGGATTTTCTTTTTTTTCCTTAAATGCATTGGGGTCACATCTAATCGCCAGAACAATCTTATTTTAGGTCTCGTTTGACCGAGATCTCTGTACGGCCTCATATCTTCGACGAACCCCTGAGCGTGCGTACGTTATCTGAATTGAACACCGTCTGTTACATTGGAATCACATCAGTGAGTTCTCTCTTCTCCTAGAGCACCATATTCTGATTTCTCCTCTCTCGTGAGATATCGTGGGTTTGATTTTTTAGACATTTTTTTAGATTTTCGACACTCTATGGAGATTTAAGCGTCAAGGTTCACTTATATCAATCTCATAATGCTGAGGTAGGTGGTTTGTGCCTTTATATTGGAAGTCCTTGAGCTTTATGTGAAAAAGTGCACAATAACCATGAACGGGGTATTGTGCGTTTACCGTTTTAGCCCTATTGTTTGCCTGATTTGATTTTATCCTTGATTAGATGATAATTGATTGTGAATAGGGATAATTTTTGTGCTTTGGCTGTGTTTCCCATGCATGTTTTTCCTGTTTTGACCTTTGGGTCTAGTTTGTCTTATAGGCGGTTGTTTACTTTCCCATGCCTAGTATTGTAGGATGGTGTGACTATTGTTCTATTATGTTGTTATGTTGTAGAATGCTATCCAAGTAGTTCTTGGGGTTTACCTTGGATGATATGCGCTGCTAAACTTTCCTAACTTACACTAGGTCGTGAGAACCTGGTGTATAGACCATAGGGAGAATGGATGTTGAGGGCTTCTCCAGAGTTTCTTTATAATTTTACGATGCGAGACCACAAGGGTAATTGATGTTGAGTGATTCCTCGGAGTGTATGTAGTTCCTCAACATGCACCATAGAGAGAATATGACATAAGTACTTCCCTAGAGTGCATTTAGTTACGATTCGAGACTATAGGAGGAATTGACAGTGAGTTCTTGCTTAGAAAGTCTATGCTTAAGCTGAACGAGAGGGGTTAGACTGAGTGTACTTCCTAGAGGGTTACTTGTACCTATTAGGTAGGACCAGAGGGGTTATACTGAGTGTGCTTCCCATAGGGTTTCCTATTGTGTTTATCTGCTTCTTTAGTTGTTGCTTGATATTGAAAATGTGGATTGTTTACTGTTGAGTACTATCCTGTTTGTTGTTTGCTGTACTTTTACCTAACATATACTCATTGACTGTTAGGCATGGATCTCATGGTGGTTGCCAACTGGGATTAGTCTCACACCCTGTTTGGACCATGCTTTTGGGCCCAAACAGATTATATTGTTGCAGGTATAGACAAGGGAAAACACCCTTCTACATCAGGTACTTGACATGTCGTGGAGTTGGAGAGCACAGGACCAAGCTTAGGCTTGTGATGCTATGGAGATGATTATTGTTATTATTTTTTACTTGGTTTAGTACTGTATTTCAGCATTGTTATTTGTTTCACTACTTTCCTAGACATATGTATCATGCATCATTTTATATATGTGCTCTAGTTTGTTCTATTAGTCTTCCGCTGTTTATTTTTGTATGATATTATTGTTGCTTCTGCTCTTGTATGTATTTATTTTCTTCTACAATGTACTCTTCCAATGAGGGTATAGTTTCCCCACTATCACACCCAAGGCCCTCACTGCTAGTCGGTAGCCTCTGGCGTTCGGGGAAATGCGCTTGAGTCCATGTGACCAACCGGGTACGGGGAACCTCTGGGTGGCTTCCAGAATCGATACATTAAAATAGTTGTTATGTAAAGTTCATAGTTCTCTATTTTGAGTTCATCTTGGAAGAACTAAGTAGTACATATGACATCAAGAGTATTACTGATGGGGTGTAATGAAAATATATTTTGATGATTTTACCATGGAATGTTTTAATTTTAAAGAGGTTAAATAAGAGTGAAAACTACCAAATGGGATGCTTCATCATTCTCCGATGCATGAGTTGAGATAGGAAAATATATCCAGGGAAGTTTTGGTAGGACTATGAAATACTTGTTGGGGTAACAATGAAATTTGGTTTATTATTTATCGAATGACTAAATTTACATATTTTCATCCCATTCAGGATAATCCCTATTTATATAATATTTATAAACTATACCTCAAATATATTTTTCTGTTATATTTTGTTTCCATCTCCATTGTATCTAAAAATGATCTGAGGTTCACTTCTTCCTTTTGGAAAGGTGGTCAGAATTAGTTGGGAACAAAATTAAATTTCATTACATCATTTCATCCTCAATATGATGGAATTAACGAGAGAATAATTCAAACCTTATAGGATATGCTTTGATAATTTTAAATGAAATACTAGTGAAGTTTGAATCAACAGAATTCTTTAGTTGAGTTTTATTATAATAACATGTTTCATTCCAATATACAGATGACACCTTTTGAGTGATCATATGGAAAAAAGTGTCAAACTCTAGAATTTTGGGATGAAGTTTGGGAAAGGATGTTTATAGGACCTTAATTGGAAGAGTTAGTGGATAAGAAAGTGAATATAAACCATTAAAAGTTAAGGATATCTCATAGCATGCAGAAATGTTATGAAGATAATAGAAAGAAAGACATTTCTTTCAAGGTAGGTGTCCATGTTTTCCTTATAATATCTCATTTGAAAAGTGTTATGAAATTTTTTGTAAAAGGAAAGCTAATCACATGGTTAATTGGACATTTTTAAATCCTTGATAAAGTTGTATCGGTTTCCTAGCAAGTTCCATGGCCTCTGAGTTTATCTCAAGTACTCAATGTTTTTCATATTTTGTTGTCTATAATGTATGTGTGTGATTTACCTCATGTTTCGATCCCAGAAGTAGTTCACCTATAACATAAAATTTTCTTATGAGAAAAATACTATTAATATTATTACTCTTAGAGAGTGAGTATTGTAGAATAAGGTAATTCACTAGGGTAAGGTTTTTTGAGAAAAAATATAGTTATAGAATCAACATGGGAATATGAAAATATTATGATGGAAAGGTATCCTCACTTGTATAATAAGATAATAAAAATTATGAGGAAACTTTTTCAAGAGGGGGATGTAACTACCCAGATAGTAAAAAAATAATTTATTTTCATTTTTCAAGTAAATATTTAAATTCATTGTAAAGGTATAATAGAAATAAGTGGGATTTATAGAAATTAATGAATTTATACTAATAGAATAGTAATATAAACTTAGGAATATTGACATGACGATTAGAAATAGTAATCTGGTCAATATAGTTGAAAACAAACCTAAGAAAGTATAAATAAAATTTAACGATTATATAAATTAAAATATTATATAATTATATCAAATTATAAGTAAATATTTTTTTTAAATGATATATTTAGTGTTGGTATTTTTTGTACAAAAATGATTATTTATAATTTTATAATTAATAGAACGATCTTAAATAAAATTTATTTTCATAAAATATAATCATAAATCATTATTTATTTGTCTTATTATTATAAGATAATTTTATGCGACCTTAATTATTTTTTCAAAGTGTTATAAAATGTGTTATAATTTTAATATTCGTACTTTTCCAGTAAATTGTGATTCTATTTTAAAATTAAATTTCATAAATAAAGAAAAATATTTTCATCAAATAAAGTACATTTTTTTATTAATTTTACAGGTCAAAAAGGTTAGCTTTAGTTTTTTTAATTTTTATGAATTAGTTTATGTTTTTTTTAATAGTGGAAAATGTTAATTTAGGAAATAATCTAAATATAGAAATTATTGAGTCATGGATGATGCATGGATAATGTAAGCCCAAAATCTCAATATATCCTTAATTATTTAAATATATTTAGTGATAATGATAAAAATATTCAAGGTATTGATCCAAAATAATAAACTAATTAATAAAACAATAAGAAAACCCCTCTCCTCTACTATAAACGTCACCCTCACCTCCTCTTCTCCTCTTACCTAAAAGCCTTGCAACATTTTTAATTTATCCAAATTCATTTACCAATACTTTTTCTTATGCCCAAGAACTAATGGTAGTACCAAAAGTTAAAAACCATGTGACTTAAGTAGGAGATCAAGGAGAACAATTCAAGAGGAAAAATCCTCTTTCAATTTTCTTTTTATGTTCTTTTATTTTCATTTCTTTTCTTTTATTTTTTGTATTAACTTTTAACCTCCTCATATAAAAGTGTAATAAAAACTCTATTATCTTCTATATACTATTATTTTATCATGTTTATGTAAAAATTCATCACCAATTTCTTCCAACTCTCACTTTTATTCTAGAAATTAGAATTTCATATGTGATGTGTCAATTTACCACCATCTTGGATGAGACACTTTCATTTTCCATTTTTTCCATCAACGATGGTCAAAAAACCATTATTATGGTTAAATAATATTTTATTATTAATATTATAATTTATATAATGTACTTGAACCAATATATAAACATGATATGAAATTAAATAATATAAGTTCTTGATGGTTGTAAAAACCATGAAAATAAATTAAATCATGTTCATTAATGTTTTTCCTAATGAATCATCTTCATATCAGAAAAAATGATATATGTAATCATTTAAAATTGTCGAAACATTTTAATACCATTTCCTTCCACTTCTAGTGTTTTTATTTCATTTGACAATAAAATCCATAACTAACTGACCATGGAAACCATGAAAATAATACACCAGAAATAATGGAAATAAAATAATATTATTAAGAAATCAGTAGAATTTTTTTATAATATGGACATGTAAGGTAGTATAAAAATGGGTAAAGCTCATTAATAAATCAATAACACTCTATAATATATTATATATTATCTTTAAACTCGTTTCAAGTAAGACAACCCTATAGTAAGGGATGTTTCTTTAAAAATCTTTTTTTTTTAAATTATATTCTTGTAAAATTAAAAAGAAATATTTTTATGATGCAAGTATTCTAGTTTTATGATTATGTTTTGGTTATTGTGAATTTTCCATAATTAAGGGTGGGACCTATATCTTTACGAATACATTGTAAATTTTTATGTTAGAAGTGGTTCATAATGGTTATTCCAAGTGTAACTTCTATGGTTACATCATAAGTTAGATGTGAGGATTACATTGTAAGCTAGCCATGAGGGTTACAAATTTGATGTTAGATGTGAGGGTTAAAATAATAACTATATAATGACCAAATATTCCTATATGGTTTTATTTATGATATTTTGGTTTTATATAAATATTATTTTCTCACAAAGTAACTATATGACACTTTATGGGTAATAAGTGTACCTCTGTGAAAATGTTTTTATGTGTTTATAAGTATTGGTGGACTAAAAATTTCTCTCAATATTTTATATCATTTTCTGGTAATTTTTTACGCATCCTCTATTTTCAAATTTATTTCGACATGGTTTAAGGATTCATATTATAAAAAAAGAACCAAGGTTGATTGTTGTAAAGAATTCATTATTTATTAAAAACATTTGTATTATTGAAGAAATGGATACTAATTTATTAGTATCCAATTTTTATGCTTGTGGATTTTCATGACTATTTTATGACCTAGTTCTATAAAACTATAAACTGAAAATTTCATTGGGAATTTAATAGGAGTGCTCTTGTTGAATTAATTAGATTATATAATGATTAAGGTTGGGTAATTATATAAATTGAAATTGAGTATATCAGAATATTGAAATTATAGACTACCATAATATTTTTAAGGTAATACCTAAAAAATCTATACATTATGTTGATGAAAATTTATGGTGAATTAGTGATCCTAATGTTAATGACATGAACTCATAGTGACCACACCTCTTTTAAAAGAATGTCTTGGGAATATCTTCATCATTCACCTTTAATTTTTGAAATATATATTAAAGGTATACCTTATAGAAATACTTGGCCCAATGTATTTGATCAAACAAGTTATGTATCCATGGTATGAGATACTTGTTCTTTATTATGATTTTTTTGAATTCACTATAATCAATGATTTAGTGCACTGACCAATCCTTATTCATGATGAATGGGAATAATGAACGCCTCGGTGAAGCACTTGGTCACATAAAACCCTAACCATATCCTCTTATATCGACTTCTTTAGTTCTTTTATCCCAATTGTTTCCTTAATCAAAGGAGTTTTTAATAGGGGAAGAGATCTACTCATAATTAAATTAAGAACTCATAATCTATATTAGGAGAAATTCTAGGAAATTATATAGGGATCACATCAGTGTAGCCCCTCACATTGGAAATGTATTCTAGAATGATCCTCTCCTTTGTATCAATAATTTTTATAGATATTATTTATCATAATTAAATAGTATCTATAATTGTAATGAATGTTACAATGGATATTCAACCTCCTTATTAAATTTTTATAGAATTTAGGATGCCTCATAATGCAAATACTGTTATCCCTTTATTGATATTTGATGTTGGATTTATATTAAGATAACCAACTCATGCCTAGTAAAGCAAAAAATTCCAATAATGGAAGTAATATGTTATTTTTTAGGAGGATAAATACACAAACCTTGACTGGGGATGAGTTATATATATTTGATGCAGCATTTTTCCAATTATCTATTCTCAATGATAACTAAACCTACATATTTGAATGTGGTGTTTATTAGTTCTAGTAAATAAGAAAGATGTAAAACAATGTATAGAACAAAAATAAAAAAGTATTTTTGATATTCTATAATGAATAACATGTTTACCTATCACTAAATCATAGTTGGGATCCCCCTAAAAAGAAGTGATAACTTATTCCCTTTCTGTATACATTGGACGTTGTTGTCATCGATTTTCTATGAAAAACATGAGCTTAAGGAATTGTTTCACATCATTTAAGTGTTACTTGTATTTGAAACATGATACTTCAAGTGGATTATGAATCTATAATTCACTTTATTCTTTTCCATTTGATGGATTATTCATATAACTTTGATTACGACTATCTTAATTCACCTCTTTTTCACATATGAAGCATTAACTAGTTCCATTTTGACTATTCCCATGGTTCTTATTCCCACATAGTTTACATGTGGTATGTTGGGTTTTATTTGATCAATGAGAATTATATATTGATCCTCCTATATCAAAATCCATTTTATATTTTTTGTCTCTAAGCACATGATACAACTTAGAGTCTACAATATCTATATCAACTTCATGGTAATGAAAAAAATATATCCTCATAGCAGTCAATTTCATGAATCACCAATGATTCTCTTATAATTATATTTAATCAACTAAAGAACCAATCTTCCTTTATTTCAGTATTAATGAAACTGATAGAGGGATATCATGAAATCCTTATGATGTTATCCCCATACACCCTGATATACTTCTCTTCCTTTTACATCTATCTAAAAAACTATCTCTTAATATTAAGTCGAAGAGTTTGTGAAAAAATATTATTGAAATATATATATCAGAATACATCATTTTCCTTGGAATCAATATCCCCTTTAGACATCATGTTCTTTATCAGTTTCCACAACTGGTCAAATTCCCCCTCAAAATGAGAGACTTACAACAAGAATTTCTCTTCATCTAAGAACTATGGTAAAGATAGTATAATTGCAATATAGAGTATACATTGTTCTATAATGAGGGGATTGGAAGATCTACTATAGGTAGTATGACTTTGTCTCATAATGGATTGCAAAACTACCCTATCATTCCTAGAACAAAGTCGGTGTTTCATATTATTTATTTCATTATTAATAAGATGGTATATTTGGTCCAATATAGTCATTATGTTCTTATATCCCTTTACCACCAGTATTGGCATCTCATTAGTGAAATTACCACATTTCCAAACACATTGGTTGTTATAATAGTTTCTCATATTTGAATCCATTAACATGAAATGAAAAATAATATTACTCCACATAGATACTTATATAATGATAATATAAAAATTATATTATGAAGATATAAGGATAAACTTATAAATGAAATGTAGATCCTAATATATGATTTCATATGATTCAATATAGGTTATTCGTTGTGATATAAATATTATTATGGTTATTACTAAATTCTTCACGTCATAATCTCAAAAAAAACATTAGTACATCCTCTTATACCAACTATAGTGACCCTATCCTTTTACATATATTATTACATGATTTTAGGAATTATTATTAATTAAATAAAAACCAAGGATCGATAAGCCCAATGTATTTAGAACACTAGGTATGTATTATGAAATCATCCAAACTATAATTAATTATGATTCTAATAATCTTTATAATTTGATATTAACTCTATTTGAGAACCCATAAATACATAGGATAATTTGAAAAATTCATAGAATAAGGGGGGATATGATATTCCTAATAAGGTAGAAGATAGGGGAAAAAGCATAAAGTAGGTTACAAAAGGCATAACATGATAACATAAAAGGAAAAAATCATGAGTAATAATGTAGAGTATTAATATATCTACATGAAATCATATGATCATATATATATAAGAATTTTTCTTCAACCTATATCATGACATAAAAATGAGTGAAGGATTGCTTCTAGAACTATATCACGTGGTGGACAAAGCCCCATAATAGATTAGGTTTTATCCATAATCCCATTTATAATTTTTCTTGAAACTAAAAATTAACCAATACATTGGAGCACTATCTTGGTGAAACCATAAAAATATGTCATGCATATGTGTGCCACGTAATGGAATCAGATATAAGGAATAAATGTAGTGTTTACCCATGGAATGAAATATGTTTTGTAATCATGTTACTAGGAATAAAAAAAGGGTTTATCATAATGGTGTCAATGAATTAAGTGATTTAAATAATTTTTCGACATTAATAGATAATAATAATAATTTATAATTAATAATTATATCAAACTTATGTGATAATAGTAAATATATTGGTTATGAAAATTTATAAATGCCCCACTTAAGAGTAGATTTAGGGATAATAATGAAGGGTCATTAAAGATGATAAATGATTAATTATTTACATAAAAATGAAAATTAAGTAAAATAGTATTTCATGATAGAATGAGTTGTTTTAATAAATATGGGGGGATTAAAACAATTTATGGTGTATACTTGTAATGGAGTATGAAATAAAGGAGTTCAATTTAATGGGGTTTTCTTTATCGAGAGGAATTGAGAAGGGAACCTTTTAAAAAATGTATTTCTCCATAAAATAAATATGAATTGAGATAAATATATATATTTGGAAAATATATATAGTATTTTGTTTAATTATATAATAACAATGAAGAGATAAATTTAGTCAAAGATAGATAAATAATTATATAAAGGAAATATGGAGGTTTGGAGAGATCCATTACCTTATGTCTGAATGCATTATGCACTTCCACTAAATGTACTATATAATCAAATTGGATTGATTAATTACTTAATTGAAAATAAAATATACATGTATTATAATTATTATAATTTTATTGAGTGCATTTTTGTCCATTTAGATGAGTTATAAAGTTTATTTTAATAGATTTGGGAGTGTTTGTTTCATGGTTTCATGGTCAATGCACTTCTATATAATTATGGAAATTAATTTAAAATGGGAAATAAAATCCATAAGTGAAATTAAATGGTATTAATAAAATTATATAATCTAAAATTCCCCAACATATATGTTTTTTGACATTTGGATGATTCATTTAATAAAACATTAATGAAAAATGGTTAGTTTACTTTGGTGGTTTTATGACCATCTCAATATAGTTTGGTTATATTTAATATCATGTATATGTATTAGTTAAAAAATATGAAATAAGTTAGAATATAATTATTAAATTTTTATTTGACCATATTATTTTTTTTATGACTACTCTTGAAGGTGGTAATGGAAAAAAAATTCTTATTAACCACGGATATGGTCAACCTCCATATTTTGGACAATGGTTTCGTTTCTTTGAATAAGAGGAGATGAGAAAAGAGATGAAGAGAAAGATATTATATTAAGAATATAAATTTATATTATATATAATATATTGGATTTATTATGATTTTATGGATGAATGAGGTGATTATAAGGTAGAATAGGGAAATAAATTAAAAGTGGTAGTTTTAGAATGTTACCTCTTGAATATCACATCCTTGAAGGACCCATTATAGAACATGGAATTGCTATTTTATTAGAAAAGTCGCATATAGATGTGGGGTGAATTTTTAGGGGAGGTTTGGGTAGATATTTTTCAAGCTTCAAGGCTTAGAAAGTGTTTTGAAAATGGGTGGTGAGGGGTGCTATTGGGAAGAGAGGGTTGTATTTGATTATTGTATTCATTAGTTTATTATTTTGTCTTAATACTATAAATAGTATTGTTTCTCATGACAATATATAGTAAATGGTTCATCTGATTTTGATCTAATGTTTTATTACATCATCTATGACTCATAAATTGGTGTATTTGGCCTAAAATGTTAAATACCTTAAATTATAGTAATCCATTATTAAAAAAAATCAAATTTTTTAGAAAAATATAAAAAATGTTCCCTAAATATTTTTTTATGTGTAAATTTCAAAAATGGAATCTATTTTATGAATATAATCTTCAGTATATAAATTATTTAATTTTTAAAAAAATCATAATTTATTCAAAAAAATACAAATTTTATTCTAATAATTAATTTTATGACCCATTGAAAATTTAATTGTAGTCCCATAAAATTATATTTTCATTATAATACAAAATAATATTAATATATAAATCCATTTTATATAAATAATATTTATTTTAGATCATTAAACATAATTTATCAAAAATATTTATTTTTGTGTACCGTGGTTCAAATATATTTCATTTTCATTTTATATGACACCTAAATACTATTTTTCATTTACCTTGGTGAGGTCACTATTCTATTGATCAAATTACTATTCCAAATAGTCAGTTGACTATTCCAATGGTTCGGTTACTATTCCAATGGTCAAATTAATATTTCAATGGTCTAATTTAAAATTGTAATAAAGGATCCCTATTTTTATATATTTATAATTTTCCATTTATTATTCAATGAATTCTATTTTCCCTTAATTTTAGTAATGATTTCATATCATAAATGATTATTATATTATGAAAATTATTTTTTATTTATTTATATTTTTTGAGTGATGTCATTCTGGTGGATCATGAGGATCCAAATTAACTTTTTATTATTCTCTTATTTTCTATTTATTATTCAATTTATATATTGGGAATTTTCATCATTTTATTTTATGGATAACATATCATTATTTATTTATGAGAATAATGTTTTGTTGGTTTCTCAATGTGATGTATGTTCTTTATGATACATTAAAAAAATTATAAGGGAAATTTCATTGATAAAATTATGGTTCATTATATTGAGGATGTCATTATGATTATTGAGATGAATTTATGTGGATACTTATATTTTAGATTATTTTTTAGGTTATTTAAGGAGGGATGGGATTAATAGAAATCATACGTAATAACCTCGATCATTATGAAAAATGGAAACACATGTTTAAGATCTATAAGGTGAAGAATTGGTAAAATAAAATGATTCAAACTATTATATGTAACATCACATTAATGATATGTAAGATTTATTTCATGAGAAAAAATATCTATAAGAGAATATTTACGATCCCATAGAGTTTGAACTGGAAATATACTGAGATAGAGAATAAATATTTTGAGTCTTCATTGAGGTATGTAAGAATAATAAAAAGCTTAAATAATATTTAAATGGAAATATGTAATAATAAATTTAATGTTTTAATGTATATCTTTGATTAATTTTAGTGACATATAAGATAAAATATAATGTTTCTAATAATATATGTGAAGTACTTTGTCACATGATAACGTAATTCACATGATTTTTTAGAGTATCCTGATGAATTAATGTGATATATAAGATCTTTAAGAAGGTTATATAATGATAAACTAGTGTTATGTAATATTAATTACATTGGTCCTATATTTTATTCAATATTTAAATACCATAACATTTTTTGACATTTCGTGATTCTATTAAATATTGGAATTATGATTAAAGGTAATGATTACACTATTTGTATTGTTTTTTTTATGGTTGGGGCTGAAGCCTCATTTTTATTATTAAATCAAAGCAAAGACCTCTTTTAACTGGGTAGAGGGAAACCCATTACATAGCCCGAAGGCCCAGTGGGATTATAGTCCATTATATAGTTCGTAGGCCCAAATATATGGCCCAATTCACATTCTGTGAATAGTGACCCGCTTGCTACAGTACCTGCACAGTACCGCTTCTGCTACAGTACCCACTGATGAACAGTGTCGCTGCTATTACAGTACCGCTACAGTAACCTGCACCCAATGGGTTTTGAACCCCTTCTTTATATGTAGTTTTACGGGGTGCTTACCACTAATCCAAACTCCAACTATGTATTAGTATGGGTATTTGTCACAGATATTATTTTATGTCTGTGTTCTTACAAGGAAATAAAGATGTGGTATTTTTTCTTGAAGTAAATAAGATTCTTAATCTTTTATATAATTTAAATTTTAATATCATAATTATATAAAAAGATCATTAATGGTTTTTATATGAATTTTTAATAAGGTCGATATGTTCCTATATCTTAGAAGATTAATACTACTGATTTTTAGAGGATATTTGACTAGATTAAAAAATATGATTTGAATATGATGATACATACTATGAGTTTATAGGATTCTCTAAATTTTAAATATTAAATAGTATCCTTATGATTCATTTTGAGTTTATAAATAAAAATATGTGTTGAAAAAAATTAAAGAAGAAGGAGATTCTAATAATGAATTCATTTTGAATAAATTAAAGTTTCAATGAAAAAAAAGATATATTTTGATAGAGTCCTATGAAAAATATATTAATTATCATATGACCATCAATATTTTATGGGAGATATATTTATTAACATACAAACAATTGAACTATTTAATATCATTTGTTTCAATGTTCTTTAAGAAGAAGAAAGGAAACCAATTTGTGATTTCTCTAAATAAGAAATAATATCAAATTAATTGTAGAAACATGGTTAAATTATTAAAAATAATTCATGGGGACCTAGATGAGTATATTTATAAAAAAATTAGATGGTTGGCGGAAATTTTGGTTAGGATAAAGGATCTAGTTGATGATAGAAGGAAAATTTGGTTCTCCTTAAGTTGGTTGATGTTGTGCACCGTAATTGATTTGGTGATAGGTATAAGTGTATAAGTTAATCCACTTTTCATTGACTGTAGTTGATAATAAAATATCATCTATGTGTGTATGGGATAACAAGAACCAAACATATATAAATAGAATAAAAATTTTGAATTAACCTCATAAATATTAATGTGATGTGTTGAATATTGTTTCTATATTCATTACATGCATGAATGATGAGTATGAGATATGATATTGAGATCCATTCTCTTTAACAGGTGGTAATATAAAATGAGGTAGTTTTATTGGATAAATAGTTTTCCATAATGATTTATTCCCCTCTTCGAGTTTCTACACAGATCATGCAAAACAAAATAATATCAGTGGGCTATAATTATAAATATAAAAAATCAATTATCATAAGTCAATTAATATTTATAAATAATTATTATCAAATTTATTATCGATAAAAAATATTTATATAATTTTAATTAAAATCATGGAATATTCCAAAATACACAATTTCCATAAAAAATACCACATTTTTATAAACTCCTTATTCATAAAATTAAACAAAGATACTTTATCATGAATCATTTATCATAAATTAAACATAAAATTAAATAGTAACAATTATAAAAATTATGAATTAACCGAATGAGAGAAACAAATAAAATACGCTTATTAGTATTTGGAATACCAAAAATCCTAAAAACTTTCATTCATTATCCTAAAAGAATTATCAATTATTTTGTCCCCAAAAAACCATTATCATCTGGATCTATGATCCCCTAGATCCATCATCCTATTTTTTGGATTACTATAGCTGAGGTATTGGAAGAAAAAAATTAGATCTACAAGTTGATGGGATCATAAATATCTTATCATTTAAATGATGTTAATTCTATCAATCCTTTGAGTAAGTAGTCTATAATTGTTTGGAGGAACTAAAATTTATTTTAAAACATACTAAAACTAGCCTTGAGTGATTTAGAGTTTTTATGGTGGTTAATGGATAAGATATATATTTTTATATCAAATAAACAATGATTTTACTTCATTAATTTTTTTTAAATTTTAATTTAATAATCCTTAAATGATGGATTGTACACTGTCTATTATTTTTGAAAATATAAGGTTGAATTAATTGTAATTTAATAATGAACATTATAATTCACTACTAGTTATTTTTTCTTTTGAAAAGTAGTGGCCTTTAAAAATTTATTTTTTCATGTACATGTTTTGTATTTTCCATAAATCCCATAAAACATCAGTTTTGTCACATAATTGACCAAAAAATAAAGAAATGGAAATATACTAGGCTTAGGTTACATTAATTCTCTACACAAAATTACATTACACCCCTAGAAATTAATTAGACAATGTCTTCTAAAAATAACTTCACCAAAACTTTATCAGATGGTTTTCTTTCACTCATAGGTCTCTTCTTAGACCACCCCATGCAACCATAAAATAATCCCTAGGAGAATAATCCTTGTATATAAACTATTTTATTATTTGAAAATTTTTTTCCCTAGTTTTTATATATTAGTAAAATCACATTCCCTAAAAAACATTCCATAATCTATGAAATGAGTGTGATGGGATGCTATTTCATAAATCGAGAAATAAGAATGATATTATTAATTATAAAATAATATTGAGAAAATAATAAATAATATTTTACACCAACAATCAATATAATAATATGAAGAGATCAACCTATTTTGATGGTACCTTTTCATGGTTCCCATAATGATAGTTTCAATATAGTTCCTAATAATTCGTTTTGATCTTCTATCTCATACACAAAATACTATCAAACATGTTTCTTTTATCCTATATGAAATCAATATAATTATAATCCATAATTATTTTCATACTAATTAATTGTTTTATATGGATTAGAGATTAGTAAATATTATTATTGTAAAATTCCACCAAAATAATATGATCTAATTAACGACTTACAAAATCATGAAAAAAGTATTAAAAAAATATCTTCCAATATATTATTAATATATTTTTTATTCATTATTTGAAGGATGGTAATCTTTTATAATCTTTTACAAAGTACTTCTATTGTCAGATACTTATTATTAGAATCTTGATACAAATAAAAAAAATATCTAATAGATATAACAGAAATTGGAACTACATGAATAATAATAACCTCCTTATTGTATAAGAATTAATGTTACTCAACTAACTTTTTCTCTTGGATAATTTATAATTACACTAGTTTAATGAGTTGATCCATTACAACTGAAATACAATTTATCTTCTAGGATGATTTAAAAAATTCATTGATGAATTATACAGAATTATTCCTTGCTTCACCAAATAATATGTGTGAAGGTTAAGGATAAATAGATCATAAGAAAGTGTACACCATTTTTATTATGATAGATGAATCATTTAGAAATATAATAATTCATGTCATTTTCTTACCAGGACATTAATGTGGATTCATAATTTTATTGTTTGTTTTTTTAATATGGAGATGCATTATCCATATTGAATTATAATTATCCTTTATGTATTAATTTAATTAATTCTACCAAACTATCAGTATCCTTAAAAATAAAAATTCTATATAATTTAATTCTCAAACAAGTAATTTAATACCTATAATTTAAGGTGTTTAGTATATTATCACACTTAGAATAATATAACAATTGAAATTTAAAATAACAAAAAAAATATTTATTTCACATTCTGGTCTAAAAGGAATACCTTATTCCCATTCATGCTTTTTTTCCAAGGAATGTCAACTATTATTTTCATTAACAAACACTTTTCTTAAATTTTCCTAAATGATTGAGTTTCATTATTCCATTTTAAAGTATCAACCACAATATGATACTTCACATGTGTATATACATGAATGATGTATAATGTTTTAAGGTACCCCCCACACATTCAGTGCTACAATTTGAGATATCATTATCATTAGATTCTATTTACACTTTTGGGATCAATATATACAAATAAAATAGGGGAAAATAATTTTGAATATTAATCCACCCATTAATTATTTTAGATAATTTTAAAAAATATACTGAGTTATTATTTTTACATTTTTTCAAATATATCAACCTATATTATATAATTGATATTAATTCAAAAAAAACATCCCAATAATTCTCCCAACGCATCAAAATAATTTACATATCTATCCCCTAGATTAGGAAAATGGGAGTTGTCACCAATTTGAGTTCTTGATTAAACTCCTTAATGGATAACATATATATATATTTTCTTTATAGTCTTTACTTTTTTGATATAAACACTGACATAGGTGAATTATGTTAGAGTTGGTGTCCTATAAAAAACTATTTATACTTTGATTACATTAATATTTTATATATTAAATATTAAATTAAACATCTTATTACATTTTTTCATTGTTCTATAAGACCTCAATGCAATAATGTCCTAGAGTATTTTTTTTATTGATAAATTCATAGTAGTACCCCACTATAACATGAACATTAAAGTGTGATGAAAATATTATTAATATAATTCTATTATTGGATAACATACTATGATGGGACGTATATTATATAAATTTTTAGGTGTGATTCCATGTAATAAGATGATACTTCATCTCCAAAAGCTATCAATTGGTAATCTTCATGTTGAATTATTATAGGAAAATACCTTCCAGTAGGAATTCTACATGTTTGGGGCCACTGGATATTCCTCTCTTTGAGCATGTGTAATGTCCCTTAGACTTTGAGACTGTTTTTAATGCATTTCATGAATCGCAAAATTTTATTTGATGATTAAAATAGTCATGCCATATGTTTGCAATAAGTAGGATAGATTTTCTTATTCACTAATGAAATGTTACTAATGGATAAGTCTAGGATGTATTTTTTTGTTCCGCATTTATGGAAGTTGATATCTTGGCCCTTTAATTGAAATAGAACTATCACCCTAAATTACATGGATATGGTGTGAGGATGAATTTATTTCAGTTAGTCAAATAATGTTGTATAGAGCATATAGTTTGTTGAAACCATAATGAAACCTTCTTGATGAGATATTATGATAAAGAGATTATATCATATATTGAGAATTCATATGTAGTTTTCATAATTGTGGCTTTATGCTCATTCTCTTGGGTGCCTTAACCCATTGTTGGGGAGTAATCATGGACAATAGAGAAGCCATCCTAATTCCAATGAAAAATAATCCTAGAGGGTCACACACTAAGTGTTTTTGTTGGTCTTTATTAAATTCTATTTGAATTTAATTAATCAAATAAATATAATTCTCAAGACTGAGAAATAATTTTATTCAAGTTATATTGATCGTATAAATTTAAAAAAAATTATTCCCTAATTGTGATTAAAATACATTTATTTATTTTATTTAATATTTAATAAATATTTATTTACTATTTTGTGAATAAAATAATTATTTAAGATAATAAAATATTTATTTAGGTGTTCAATAAATACCATAGGAGTTTGAATACACCAAGACCATGTCCGATGATAAAATAATTATTTACTAGATGGTAAATATTATTTATCCATTTTGTGCACATTGGAACACCACAAATTAATAATATTATTATTATTATTTAGTGTCATGGGGTTCCATAAATGATTATAGTTATATTTAATGTATTTTATGAAATTTGATTTTGTAATTGAAATCCCAACACTATAAATAGACTGTTATTTTTATTGTGTAAAGTGTTTGAAAAAAAAATCCATGTTTAGGAATAGAAAATTGATGCACACAAAGAATTCCAAACAGGCTCCTCCTCCTCTCTTACTGTTAAGAATTTGATTCTCAAGATATAATTTATTCAAGAGAGAAGAATGATCGAATAAGAACAAACAATAAAAGACATTCGATTTTACTTTCTAGCACCAAGAGAATGAGTATCATTTCATGGAGGCAATTGGAGCATGTTTGGATCACCACTAGAGGGATTATACAGTTCTATCCTTAATAAGGAAATGAAGGAAATATAGAAGATCCTTTTTAGATGATCAAAAATAATCAACGAAGAATGATCCTGAGCCAATGTATTGTTTTCCAATATTAAATAAATTAATTTTAAAATTGAAATGCAATATCTTCACTCTTGGTTTAGGGAAAAAATAATAAATGAAATCTTATTATATATCTCTCCACCGCAATGCTTCAGTTATGTCTGGAACTAATAAGTGGTATTAGATTGGTCACATTTAAATTTATGATTATTTATTTGAGTGTTGATCTATGCATAATTGTGGAAACATTTTCATTTCATGTTATTTTTTATTTAATCTTATTTTTTTACATTTTTTCTATATATTAATCAAGTTCATTTCATGTTTCATTTTAATTGAGATTTAAGAATAATTGAAGAATGATAAGAGATTCCATCGAGAAGGTAAAATAGTTTTCTAGTAAAGTTTGGTTAAACAACATGCGGTCGGAGCACACACTCTATACCCATGTTCATTGTATCTAGATTTACCATTAAATTAAAAAAAATTGTGCTTTCTGTGGACACGATCAGTTGATCGGGCCGACCTGGCATGCGAAAAGTAGATACAAGGTGTGTAGTTGGTATTTACACACCATGTAGTATGGATGAATTAACACACTGAATCCCCAGGCGTTTGACTTGGATATACGAAAATCAAGGTACATGGCCTATATATGGATGTATAAAAGATTTTGTCACCCATTAATTCAAAAAATTAAAACTTCATTATATTTGAAAATTTGCAGCATAAAAACTTTATTTTATTCATTTTAAATCCATTGTGTGTTTGAAAATTTAATAATGGTTTTAAATAATTTTGAGTTATCAATTAATTTATTTTAAGAAATATTTTATTATTTTTTATACCATTTATTTTCCACGAATTCAAAATTAATAGGTATCTATAATTAAATTTATATAATCATAAAGGTAAAAGGGAATTAATTAATTTATTAATTATTTTATACAAGCGCGTTCATATTAATAATTAATAACGAATAATGAAATGAATTATAGGTATTTACTTTTTACTTATTCATTATATGTATGACCAATTATGATATTGATCAAGACTTATGTATGTGTTGGAATTTATTTAGTTAAATTTATTGAATGGTTTTGAAATTATTTAATATTAAATTAATTGAAGACTTGTGAGTCATACCTCCCTCCATTATTATATAGGACCTATGTTTCCAAGGATATTTATCCAATTCACTTAAACCAATCCTTTAGTTACCCTTAACTATGAGTGAGTAATAGGAATTTGTAATTAATGGAGCATCCAAAGTCATGTGGAGACAGATCATGATGGAACCACAATGGAACCAACTCTGTGATATATAAGTGGACATGTATAAGGTTGTAGAACATTCCAATTCTGGAATAAGGAGTTATTTCACCTTGTCCATAGGTTGAATTAATTTCTTCCCATTAAATAGATCATTAATTAAGATCATGATTGGGTAAATTAAATATTTACTTTCTATCCCATGAATTAAAATTATATTTAATAATGATAGAACACGATCACATAAAAGAATTAATATGAAAATATGAAATTGAAATAAAACTGATTATGCATAAATTTTTTATACAAACATGGTTAATTAATTATGTAAAAATCCATGTAAATATTAATAGGACATATAGATGATAAAACAAGATAAAAATTTATTTATAAAAATATAAAATGATTCAGTCTAATATTAAGTCATGTTGAGCCTTCAGTTACATGATTAGGAACAAAACTCAATAGAACTATGTGTTTGACCAACCCTTATTGGGAAATTTACTTTTATAAGGGGAGTTCTTTGGATGGTTTTGGGTTAACTTAACTTAACTATTTTACATCAAGAATAATAGCATTTTCCTAGACATGGTGTAATTTCCAGGCTAGTGTTGAGAAAATACAAGTCATGGTTTCTGGATAGGGAAGTACACTCAATGGATCAAGGACCTTCATGTCCAGAGTTGGAAAATAATTTTCTACCTAAATAGATTAAAAATAGCTTGACCAACCCTTATTGGGATTATTAAAATGGGAATATGTATCATTTCCACTACAATTACCTAAAAAGTTAACATTCCAATTTCAATAGTGAGTGTTATTTGAACGTGAAAAAATAGTTGGATATTCAATAAAATCAATTAATTTATTAATTATTACAAAACTTGGCACCATGAAATTTACTAATAATCGTCTCTTTTAATTTTATAATAAGATTACATGATCATCATCCACATTATCCCTATGATAAATATTTGATTAAGACAATCTTCTTAATGGCTGTAATATCCAGAATTGGTTTGGAAGCATTCAGGTTTATCTATTCCATGAATTGAAATATTACATGCTAGAATACTCAATTATTGATTTTTCTTATCAAGAGGTGGGTGATTAAGAGTTTCTAATCTATGAAAAACATATGAATTATGTAGTCAATATTCATTGTTTGATGCTTTCATCTTTGTATAGTAAAATCATGAAGTCTCATGAAAACATGAATGCATATATCATGATTGAACACCTCCATGGTATTTACCAAAATAGAGATAGATTAGAATGTTTTGAGATTTCCAATGTGATATTTTAGTGTATTCGCAGATTGGTTTCCTCAGTTGGGCCTCACATAGTCAAGGTCATTGGCTACATCGTGAACCCATATGTTCAAGGGTTTAAACTCTCTGAAGAACTGAGCATTGATCTCATTCTGTCATCACTCTCTCAATGATTGTCCAGTTTTGTTGTGAATTTTAATATGAACAAATTTGATATGCCTATTCAAGATCTTTTCATCCTCCTTAACCAAGTAGATAATTATATGAATTGTGAAATTATTTTTTTCTTTCTTATAGTGGACATATAGAGAGTTAAAGAAAATAAATTTATTTCAAAATATTCTTCACGCACATCCAAGAAGTATAAGATGAAAAGGGAATCAAGGGAACATGATTCTATCTACTTCATGTGTGGAAAGAATGTCCACTGGATGAAAAACTACACCCATCTAAAGAATCAAGGGGAAGCTTCATGCATGTTTTTAATCGATTTAAATTTATATATTAATAGAAATTGAGTATTATATAGAGATTATGGTTCTCACATATGTAATAAATTACAAAAACCAGGTAGAATCAAAAACATTGACCAATTGGAGGTGGATCTATGAGTATCCAACAAAGCTAAACTTGTTGACTTATCTATTGAGGACTACCACCTCACATTGCTAATCAAAATAATCTTTGTTTTCAATTTTTGTAATTATGTTCCTTCAGTTAATAAAAAAATTATTTCAACATCCAAAAAACATACAGATTTATTCATTTTAAAATTTGAAAATTAATTTTGTTTCTATTACAAAGACATCATTTTTTATTATAAGACACATTTACATAACGATATTAAATGTTAGATCACATGATCTATATAGTGGAAATCGATAACAAAGCTACTTCACATGACTCATACCACACCCAAAATTGTGATCATCAGCTAGGTCATGTAAATAAAAAATTCCTGAAATAATTACATCCATATGGATATTCATATTGTTTTTAACTAAAATTACTTGGTGTATGTCATTCATGTTTATAAGGAACAAATGTATAAATCCCCAATTTTTGGGAATGGTTAAAGGGATAATGATCTTCTTGAATTAGTTCATACCAATGTGTGTGGACCAAGAACTGTTAAATAAAGGGTTGGGTACTCAAATGTCATAACTTTAACTAATTATTTTAATATATATAGATATATTTACTTAATGTGGTATAAGTCAGATTCTGTGATAAATTCAAGGAATACAAGAATAAATTTGAGAACTATATTAAAAAACTCTTCTCACAATATTGGGTGAAAATATTAATCAAGAATTCATTGATTACTTATGAGAGTTTGGGATCCAATCCCAACTCAACCATTACCCACCTCAGTGGAATAGTGTAAGATAAAGGAGGAATCTCACCCTATTGGACGTGGTGAGATCAATGATGAGTCATGTGAGTCTTCTGTTATCCTTTTGGATATATGAATTATAAACATTAGCACAAATACTAAACATGGTACCAAATAAATAGACAAATTGTTTTCCATATGAATTTTGGATTTGAAGAAAAATCATGTTGTCAAATTTACATGTGTGGTGGAAGTGAGGTCTTTGTTAAGGCCTCTTCAAGTAACAAGCATGCACCTCAAGGAAAAAAGTGTATATTTAAAGGATTCCTTAAGGAAAAAATGGGATATTACCTATGTGGAACCTCAAACAAAAAGGTTACAATTGAAAAGCATGTTGTATTCCTTGATCAGGATCACATCTCCAAAAGAGATAGTGGGAGAGAGGAAACCTTTGATTAAGTCGATACTCAAGGAACACAAGAGTTTGTACAATATTAGAATACAAAAAACCTCATGGAAGAAGAAACTATTCTAGTTACACAAGAACTTTATATGAGTAAAAGGGGGGGTAAAGAACCATAATAATATGTTTTTCTAGTTACCGAAGATGAAGACTCATTATTATTTGATAATTATGATCCTCTAACCTATAAGAAAGCAGTAAGTGGCACAAATGTTAGAATGTGGAAAGAATATTGGAATGTTTAAATTTATTACATTTACCTAAACCAAGTCAATATTTTCATACATACTTTAGTGGATGTAAATCCCGTTGTTTGGTAATGGGTATTGAAGAAGAAACTAGACATAGAAGGACAAGGCAGTACCCATAAGGCATGGACATTTGCAAAAGAGTTTAAATAGTGTCATGGAATTGAATATGAAGAATCATTTTAACTAGTTACAATGCTAAAATCATTTATAATTATAATTTCCATTATGGATTACTATGAATATGATATTTTTAAAATGGATGTCAAAACAACCTTCACTAATGGGAAGCTTTAGTAAGATGCCAACATGACACAACCTGAAGTGTTTTTTATGATAAATCGTATAAATAAGATATGGAAGTTGAAAAAAAATAAATTTATGGATTAAAGAGATAATTTATATCCTAGAACATTCATTTTGATGAAGCCATAATTGAATTTGGTTTTATAAATAATGAATTAGATCTATGTGTCTACAAATGGTTTAGTAGGATTGCAGTACATATTAATTATTGGAACTGAAATATATATATGTTTCATTCGATTAAGGAGTGGATGGAAAAAAAATTCCTTGAAATAATAGGATGAGGTGGCATATATTCATGGGATCAAGATTCATACTGATAGATCCAAGAGGTTGGTCATCCTATGTCATGGTACATAAATTGACATAATACATAAGAGATTTATCATCTAACAATAGAAGAGGGGATTACATCCAATTTCACATGGAATTTATATTTCCAAGAAACTGTGTCCTCATACCCCTAGGGAGAGAAATAAAATGGAAATTATTATATAAATATCAATGATTGGATCAGTCATATATGTTATGATATGTAATGGGTTAGATGTCGCCTACACATTAATTCTGGTAGGTAGATATCAAGTTGATCCAAGTGATCACCATTGTATGGTTGTAAAGGCTACCCATAAGTATCTGAGGTGTACTATGGATATGTTTCTAGTTTACAGAGTAGATAGGGAACTATTCATCCAAGGATATGTATATACTAGTTTCCAAACTGATAAAGAATAAATAAAATCACAAATGAGATACATATTCTCATTTAATGGAGGTACAATGAGATGGAAGAGATCAAACCAGGATGTGGTCATAGATTATACAGTATAGTCCTAGTATATTGCAGCATCTGATGTATCTAAAGAAGTAGTTTGTATGCACAATTTCATCCATGATCTTGATGTGTTACCTAATAGTAAAAATCCCATCACAATATATTATGATAATACTACAGTGGTGGATCTCACAAAAAAGACAAGGTATCAGAAATGGATGAAGAAAAAACTTCTGAAGTATCATTTCTTTAGATATTTTCTCAGAAAGGTGAATTTGTAGTGATATCTATTTCCATAGAAGAAAACATGGAAGACCGCTTGACTAAATTCTTGACTTTTTAAAAACCTGATTATCACGTGAGGTCTAGAATATTGAATGTTGTAGGTAGTTGGATCTTGTCAATGTTGGAGTTTGATAGAGTTGGTTTCCTAGAACCAACAATTTTTAATTTGATTACATGAATATTTTAGGTATGGAATATTAAAATAAACACCCTGTTATGAATTGTTCATTATTATTTATGACTTTAGTGTAATAATGTCATAGAGTATTTTTTCACCGATATGGTTATAGTATTTCCCATTAATATGGAGAACCATGTAGTGATATGAAAATATTCTAAATATATTTTTATAGTTTGGTAACATACTATGATAAGACACATAGTATACATAACATGAGGTTTAAATACTTTTAAAATGATGAGGAATCTTCTCATGAATATTTCCCTTGGTAATCTCCATGATGAGAGATTATAAGACAGACCCACCAGAAGAAATTTTACATGTTTTGGTTTCATCAGATATTCTTATTTTCAAGAGTGTGTAATGGTTGTTATCCTTTAAGATTATCATTTATATAAGTCATGACTCACAGACTTATATTTGATGATGAAAACTATCATGCCATATGTTGGGGGGAAGTGGGGTCCATTTGGTGCATCACGAATTATATGTTATTAATGGATAATTAGAGGAAATATTTTTCCCTTACATATTTATAGAAGTTGATATCTCAAACCTTTGATTGAAATATAATAATCACCCTAAATTACATGTCCATGGTATAACAACGTGTTCATTTTATATAGTCAAATAATGATGTATCAAGCATATAGGTTGATGACATCATCTTACAACCTTCTTTATGAGATATTTTTAAAAAAAGATTATATTACACTGAGACCATTAATATGTTCTTTTCATCATTGGACCATTAAGTTCTTTTTCTTGGGTGCCTTGACCCATTGCTAGATAGTAATCATGGATATTTGAAACTTTTTTTTAATGCTAATGAGAAATAACACTAAATGGTCACACACTATGTGTTTATGTTGGTCTCAATTAAACAATCTTTTAATTTAATTAATGGAATAAATAGCAGTGTTTAGAATAAAGAATAATTTGATTAAATTTATATTGATCGCATAAATTTAATAATTTTTTATTCAGCTGATTGTGAATAAAATTTATTTATTTATTTTGTTGAATATTTAATAAATATTTTTTAGTTGTTTTTGAATAAAATATTTATTTAAGAGAATGAATTTTTTATTTGGGTATTCAATAAATTAAAGAGGAGTTATAATAGACCAAGGCCATGTTCAGTGATAAAATAATTATTTACAATCTAGTAAATATTATTTATCTATTTTGTGCATGATGGAACACCACAAAATAATGAAAATATTATAATTATTATGTGGCATGGGATTTCATTAATGGTAATAATTATATTTGATGGATATTATGAAATTAAATTTTGTAACTAAAATCTCATTTCAATAAATAAATGTCTATGTCAATTGTATAAAACATTAGAAACCAAATCCATGTTTGGGAATAGATAATTTTTGTGCACAAGGAATTATTTCTCAACTATTCCTCCTCTCTCCCACTTAAAAAAGAGAAACCCATTATAGAATTTCATCAAGACCAATGAAGGGGCGATCAAGACTGAATAACTCAAGAAATTTTATTCACCACACTAGCACCTAGAGATTGAGTGGAATTACTTAAAGACAATTGGAGAAAGTTTGGATCACTGATAGAGGGATTATACTCTTGGATCCTTTCTAGCGCAACAAAGGTAATTCAGAAGTTCATTTTTGGATAATCAACAATCATCTATGAAGAAATTTGTTAAGCCCAGGTATTTATTTCTTAAAATTTTAAATAAATTAATTATAAATTTTAAATGAAGCATCCTCGCTATTGATTTCAGGAAATAACTATTTAAAGATATTTTAATATATCACCCTCCACAACAACACTTCCGCTGCATTCAGAACCAACAAACCCACTATAGGTAAATCTTCAATGAACCATTGAAAACATATTTCTACCCCAGGAAAATGTTATATATTAAATAAATTTAAAGGACTATCTTGAATAATTATAACCATCATCTTGATAGTTCTTGTCGAAATATATTTATCAGAGATAAAAATTTATAGGAATTTAAATTCTTGAAACATAAAAGTTTTTTTAAAATATTTTCTATAAAAAATGTCATCATATTAAACTCTTAATAAAATTCCATGAAGTTAATGAAAACCATACCAGTATACATGACCAAAAAATGCATGAAAAATAACTCATAATGGAAATAATTAAATTAGAAATCCATCTTTTTTATCTTTATTTTTTATAATTTTTTCTTTAATATCGACATTCTGGATATTCTTTATTAACAATCGATATACAATTAAAATGTAAAAATGTAATAAATATTGGGGTATAGGATATATACTTTTGATAATCATATTTTTTGTCTTCTTTAGTAAATATTCTACCCCAAACTATTATTCTGAATCATTTAAATTAACATAAAAACACCCAAAATGAAAAAATATTCTAAAAAATAAATTTAAGAATAATTTATCATATTATTCCATAAATTGTAATAATTTCTACTTATCCATGTTTTAAATGTTAAAAATATTTAAATTTTCAAAAAATATAGTCAATTAATAATTTATTATATCTATTATGAAACAATCATATGAAATTCCTATGAAATATATAAAGATACCTATCTACAACCATTATGATTCTGGGTTGGTTTTCTAGCACTATAGGCTTAAGAAAAAATAATATCGGATGAAAAGAAATATGATTACATTCATAAATGTTTGGGGAACCTATAATTCTATTACCATCTCATTACCCTTAAATTTCAAGAACATATCTAGAAAAAATAATTTAATAATACCTTTAATCATAATAGTGGACTAGAGACTTATACATAATGAGTTAGTCAGTCCAAATAGTTAGGAGATCTGTTTTCATCACATTGAATAAGATATCCAAAAATATTTGAACACTGCATATCATTATCCTTCATGGTCAAAACATAAACCCCTTCACATACTTCTTCCCCAAAGTTGTATCAATATTTATAGTGTATGAATCCAACTCCACCTAAAAACCCACCTAATACATTAACCATTTATTAGAAAATAAGAGATGATAAGGAATAAAATTTTATAATAGATAAGTTAGAAGTTAATCAAAATATTAATTTGTGAAATTTGAGGTCCTACCATTATATTAATCTCATTGGTCACACTCATAGAAGTAAAATTTTGACGTGTTAACTTTAGATGCATCAGTATATCCTTTTTATGAGTCTTATGCCTCTATTTTAGGTCATTGATCAAGAAAACATTTTTATATTCATTGATATCCTCAATACATTAACCTGATTTGATCCACATCCACTTATAATTTTTGGAAACTAGTCAAAAAAATATATTTAAGTGAAAAATCCTCCCATTTTTGTAAAAAAATAATTTTCTAAAAAATATAAATATTTTATACATATAACCGTGATCATTTGATGAAATACTTTATTGAGAGAAGATTAAAGAATAATTTATTTCCATGTTATGAAATTTTATTTATTTATTTATTTTAAATAATAAAATAAACCTATCTGCTATCTGATAACGAATGGAGGAGATCACCTTTGGAGTCACCATAATATAACCTTCCTCCATTATCATTATATTAATATCTTTTATTGAATTAATTAATATATAAAGGATGATCCTTCATTGAATCTATAGATAGACTCAAATCTAAATCCACTTTCATTTTCATTAGTCATTTATTTATAATTATTTAATAAAACCATGATTTCTATAAAGTTGACATCATACTCCATGATATTTAATATCTCATGAAAAGTGTTAATGAAATCATGTATGTTATCCAATGACAAATAATTAATATAGTACTTATAGTGAAATATTTTTTTTAAACATTATAATCATGTTTCCTAGGTAACAACGTGTCATTCACAACCACCTGGTCTTATTTAATTATGACATATAAGACATATATTTCAAATAGGTTCATAAAATAATTTTGTGTTTTAAAAAATGGGATAATATGATTTAACTTATCCAACCACTAATTTTCCTATTAGTTTTAAGCATCACTGCTAAACCCAAGTTGATTTTGTATCTAAGTTACTAAGGGTAAAATCATATCCCTAACACTGTAGTTATTCGCCTCCATGATAGTCATTTGTATTGACATCACTTGGGTTTTTAAATATTGAGGATTCAATAGATCATTCTTCAATACTCCACTTCCTTGTAAAATATAATAGTTTTTAGGGGGGAATTTTAAATATATAACATAAAATCATTTTCTATTAAATCCAAATTATATAAAGTCATAAAACATCAATGTAAAACACAGTTCCTATAAGATATCCCTTTTAAAACAATTGTTTAGGGGTCCTCATTCACATTCATTATTTAATCGCATTTCAGAACATAATAATATACCATGTTATTTTAAAATATATTTCAAAGTGAACATTGACAATAATCAATCAATAAAGTGAATAACATCAATTACCATGAAGAAAAATATATTTAAAACCATTATTATGCATGAATTATTTCTTAAATATATCATTCATGGTGGAAATAATATACCTAAAATAACTAAAAATATAAGTCATGTTTTCATCAATCATTTATTATAGAGAAAAATTACTAAAATTAAGGTTTAAATATTAAGGGGATATTTATGATTTTTTTATATTTATGTTTAAATTTTAACTATCATATTATTTACACCTACCATAACTTCCAATGACTCATCTTAACAATTGTACTTGATACCATTTTTAATTATCTTATCCTTATTTTCATGTTAAAACCAAGTTTAAAAATTCCACAATTCCTCATGAATTTTTCATGATTATAAGGGGATAAAAACTAGTTTAGAGATATGAAAAGAAAAATATTTATGGAATTAATTTTCACCACATATATAAATTAAAACATTCATATTATGAAAAAATTATATAATAGATAAAAACAATTTTATCACAAAATAAAACAAATAAAAATTTCATGAAATTATAAATACTTCTAATAATAAATGTAAAACAGACAAAAAAATAAAATATATTAAAAATAAAATACCCTTAATCTCATAATAGATATAATTATCACTAACATTCTATATCAATACTAAAGTACCTATGATGTACCATTAGAAAATAAATACATATTTTTCATACCTACATCCTGGACAATGTGGTATATATATACAAATATGTATTTTTAGGGGTGAGTACAAATTGTTTTTCCCAATGACTCCAAAGTATATTAACCCAGAAGAATATTTTAAATTAAATTATAGTTCCCTGAAAAAAAAAATATATCCATTTTCATATAATAAAAGATAATATATAATTTAAAAAATATGTACTAATTAGGGTATATTAATACCACTTTTCAAGTAGAAATATATTAAAACTATAAATTGGAATTTATTTCATTTTTTAGAAAAAACATTTTTGAAATATACACATCTTCTATATAAAATCTATTTTGAAAAATTAACCTCTTTTCCAACAAATGATATTAAATGTATAAAATAATTTATAAAAAAACTATTATGTGAATATGCACACAATAAGTATCTAAACCCAAAATGAAACCAAAAATCTAGAAACGGATACCCATCAAGTTCAGTTTATCACTAATTTAAAACTATAAATGAACCATTTTTTTTATTATTCATTTATTTATTTATCGAATATAACTATATTCATAAGCAAAAATATTACCAAAATATAATTCAAGGAATATTTCCAATTATACCAACCACTAATTTTGTATTTATAAACACTCCCCAACCTTCCAATTATAATTACTCTTTAGGGTATAGTGTTTTGGGGTTAAAAAAAGGGATCATTACCGAAAAGAATAAATTGATTCAAAAGCATATTGATTTTTGAAACAATTGTTACTAATCAAGAACCATGACATGAAAAAAAATCCATATTATTGTATAGAAATTTTAAAAACCATATTCCTACTCACAATAAATTATTCTATCATAAATAATTCAATATAAAATAATAATAAATTTTATAAGATTAAAATTAAGTAAATTATCACTAAACTGATATTAAAATATTAGATGATCCCAAAGTACCTAATTTTATATAAAAATCCCTATTTCCTAGAGACCAATATTTATAGAACTAAGAAAATGAAATTTATTTTGATGAATTATCAATTAATCAATTAATAAATTAAATAGAATTCAATATGAAAATTATAGATTAAAAAAATTATAGAGTCTAATAAATGATGATTAATGGGTTGTAGGTTTAAAAAACCATTAGATTTCTAATTTAATATTAATCATTTTATATTTATCCTTTAATACCTTTTTAAAAAAACTATAAAGAATCACCAGATCCATGATCATACAGGTAAAACAAATACATATATAGATTTAAAAGATAGTGAAGTAATGTATAATAGTGAGATATATAAGAAAAGGATATTCAAGATCTCATATGCCTAATTTGATGTCATTTCTCCTATCCATTGATTGTAATTCATTCAATTATGTAATAGTGGCTCTAAAATCAGAATAGAGACACCCTAAAACAATACATGATTAAATGAGGTTCTTAATATTGTCATTAGAGGTAAAAAAAGATTTAAAAAAATGAAAAGTAAATTTTTACAAAATTCATGTTTTTTACTAACATTTTTTTAATTATCTATTTTTTACTATAAAAAAATTGGTTATAATTTTTTGGATGGCCTTATTATTAAACCATGTATCTAATAAGGCATCAAATAATCCCTCTATTTTTTTAAATTCATATTTTAGGCACAATTATGTAACCACACATATCCCATGATATTTTAAAAAATATCATGAAACCTCTTTTCTTACCCAGAACAAAATAAAACCCAATGATATGATCACATATTAGTCTGAGGGTGTAATTTTTAATAATATTACCCATGTTTTTATCACGGATTAATGAGCCACATTCCAATATTTTATTAAAACAATTATATTATTTGCCCAAAAACTTTTAAAATAAATTTATATTATATTTTATGTTACATATATAATAATAATTAATTTTATAAAACATTTATTATAAAAATAATTAGTTACAAACTTATTCATTAATAAAATAATGTTTTGGTAAATTTTTCTTGGAATTTATTCAAGATTGATATTCGAAATTTATATTTTATTTATTCTTATTATTTTTTGTAGAATCAATTTTTTTAATATATTATTTTTTACCAAAAAAATTACTTTTCAAAATAGAATTTATTATTCATTCATATCAAAAAAATAAAATAATGAAATATTTTTAAAAATCGACCTCAAAATAATATTTCATCAACTTGAACAAATTATTATTCATTAAAAAATAATTATACGAATAAGAGTTATATTGATATTCTAAAAAATATATTGACAATATACTCATGGAATTAAATTTTAATCACTTTAAGTTGTATATTTCTTAGGGAAAAATTGACCTATCCAAGTAAAATACATGAAAATGATATTGTTTCCCAAAAGAAAATTCAAAGGGAACACTGGTATCTATTTTTTAAAAAAAGATTATATGAAATATATTTTTCACAAGGAAGATTAAAATTTTTAATCATGAATGAATTGTTTAGATAAATTTTAATTATAAAACTTTTTATATGATGGATATAATACCCAGTTACATGTAACATAAGTTTTCTAAAGAATGAATTTATTTATGTATCTATGATCCTATTGAGAGTAATAACTATATTTCAGGTGATAAAAATTCATTGAGATTTTATCAAATATCTAATTATTCAAGAACAAAATTATATTATAAATGTAAAAATTTTATTGAACTATCATATTATATGTGGTAATTTCACTTGAAGGATTTAAATTAATGGTGGCACATATCAATTTATATACGATTACAATTTTTGAAAATTAAACATTACATTATCATGATAATTTGTGAGTCATAGTAGAATGACAACATGGGGAACATGATCGTATGTTTTTCAAATACGAGTCCATATAAGCATGTGTTATCAATTTTTTATCAAAAAATATAATATCCAGATATATTCAAATATTTTATGTAACTGTTTTGGGATGAATTAAAACATGGTAAGTAAGAGAATTAGAAGTAATTATTTTAAGATTATTAATAGTATAATATAGCTGTAAAAAATGAATATATTTAAAATTAAACTATTACATCTCTTCTTTTCATGAGAATTAATCAGTCTACTAATCATGATACTAGTTATGATCTTTCAAATGGTTGTCAAAGTGTAGAAATTAATATTTTTTTATGCTCATAACTAATTTACTTATCCATATAAATGTGTAAATACATGATTATTCCCATGTAGGTTATGAATTAAATATTAAAATTCATTTTTAAAGATAATGTCAAACCTAAAATTAAATATTTTATGAACATTAAAATTCCATACAACTATCTAGGAAAAAATTAAATTAATAAAAATGTTAGAAACCAATTTCGTAAGATATTTATTTTATAAAATATTTTTCTATATAACTCATATATAAATTAATTTAATGTGATACAAGTTTGTCCAATAATAATTAACCTCTTTTCAATTAAATAATTTGATTCTAATATTTAAAAATTATTTAATATTATCAGGGAAATAAATTAATCTATATAAATTATTTTGATCCTTATAAATGAATAAATATAAATAAAAACTAATCCTCACAATTTAATCCTCTCAATTTTCATGGAAATTATCTTTTCATAAGTATTTTTCTAATAGACATATCGAAGAAGATGATAATAGTTATGCCACAAGGAAAACATAATTTTAAAAAAAAATAATTAAAAAATTGTTAAAATGATAACCATTGATCCTTATTTTCTTAACCCATTACCACTCATTTTCATTTTTTATTATATCATAATTGATGTATACATATTATTAATTATATTTAAAAAGGAATGAAATGGTATAAAAAATAAAAAGGAACTAATAATAGTTTAAAAGAGGTCAAAATACCATCATAAATTATAAATTCTCTTAAAACGTTTTTTGAATGAAATGGTGCTTCTAATAAATCAAAGGAGCCCATGAAAATATATGAAAGAAAAAATTTATGTAGTTTCAATACCAAAAAATAATGAAATACATTTTTATAAAAAAATATGGACAATGAAATAGTTTCATAATACATTATCTTGGTAATCATATCTTAATCTAAAATTTTGAGGTTTTTTAGAGGATATATAGACATTTAATCTAAACATTAATAAATATTTTGTTGATTTTATAGTTAAATTAATACATCTCATTAATAGTCATGAAACCTAAGGAAATATTGGTTTGGTGTCTTTATAATAGATAAATAAACACCTTATTTAATAACACATATTGACATTTCTCCATAACCATGATCCTATAGACCATCTTCTAAAGATTTTAAATTATATAGGTTTTTTTTATCATGGGTACTAAAATTATATGAAAGGGGGATCTTGAATTCCGAGCAAGAGAAGCTTATCAACTACTAATAAACATTATATCATGAACATTAGAGAAAGTGATCTAGGTATAATTATTACATAAAGAGAACATGGAATCATAATTGAAAATCATGAAACATGATTGAGCATTAAAGACCATGTAATGGAAATATAATAAGAAATAATGTTCATCAAAACATGTCTTAAAAACAAATCTTGGAAATCAAACAAAGCATGAAATCATACCACAAAAAGTATATTATATTTTGAACTTGGGAAACAATAAACATGTGTTATAGCATAGAAATGGGAAAAAATTTATAGAGGAAAAAAATAAAAGGTAGTGAAAAACATTCTAAATAAATACATGTGTTTCATACATTTAAATTTGTGAAAAAATCATTACATTTATTCCCATTATATTGTGAACCAATATAATAGATTTTACCATTTAGAATGTGATTAAATCCATGTATATACATTTTTAAATATCATACAATATACAAAACCATAACCAAAAAATTATAGAGATATATAAGACCCCACCTATGATCATCCATATATATGAGCGCCACACAAAATAAAATCAGTGATTTTATATTAAATATCACTCGAGAAAAAAGTTATTCTATAAAACTTTTCCAAATCATATTACATAAAAAATAAATTATCATTTCAAACAAGAAACAAAATTTCTGGGAAAAATTATTTAAGAATAGAACAAATTTTTCATTTATAACCCATTACTCCATTGGAGTTCAATCCTTTGAGAATGGGTGTGAAATCACAAAAATTGTTTTTTCTAAACAATGTTTCATAGTATTATTTTACAAAGATTTAGTTCTTAAGCTACATTCTATTTTTTTAAAATTGAATGGTAAGTGCTATAAAAAATTAATTCAAAAACAATCACATAAATAAAACATGATAAGAAATAAAATTTATTTAAAAATATATACCACTGAAGAGAATGATATAATATTTTAGAAATGAATAACCTTTTTAAAAATTTAAAAACACATTTATATAAAATCCAAAACATTAAAAGGAGAATGAATCATTCATTTTAATCTTAATAAAATTTATTTTTTGGATAATTGGAGATAAGAAAAAATTGGGATTACACTAGGGAAATGTGAAAATTAGGGACAAGTAAAAACAAAAACATGGGATAAAAAATCAAAATAAATGGGAATTACTCTTAATAAATGTCAAATTTCACATAATAAAAGAATAGGGGGATGAATTCTATGTGAAACGTGATTTCCCTAGAAAATAATGCTTAAATATGAAATAAAATCATCATATGGGAGTATAAATATTTGATTAAAAATTATAATTAATGTGGAGTCATTATGATTAAAGAAAAGGTTTGATTAAAGAAAAAACATTCAACATGAATTGAATTTATACAAAAACCTGTTGAAATGGAGAGATTTAAATTTGAATTATATGAATAAATTTTTTTCCACATATAATCCCTTAGATAAGTTTTTATAGGCCCAAAAGTGGCTTAGATAAACTGGGGTGAATCATGGTATGTATATTCTTTTCAAACTTTCTCAAGCCCCTCTAGATATTAACCTCTTTATTATAGGGTTCAATTTATTTTCTATTAAGTATTTATGTTTATCATATTCAATCATTCTTTATCTAATAATGATGAAGTGGGTGTAATTTATGATAACAATCAAAAGAACACAATGATTTTACTTTGTTCACCCTCACTGGGATATGTCAAAGGTTTAGACAATGACAATGTGCTGATGTACCAAATCCTCTAAGACTCTCTTCTAAATAATGTTTATTATTGATCATTTATATTCCCATGCTCACTACCTTTACAAGGTTTAGGGATAGATCAATATATTCCCATAGGTCACTCCCTAAATCCCTCTTTTGATTTTCCACTTCTAGTGGAAAGGATCACCTTCTCTTTCTTCTATTTCTCACAACTCTAGAAAGTATCCTCACACTATTTATAGATATTTAGGTCCCCTAACTATCAATAATTAATATATCATTAGTTTTAGATAGATTCTTTATTAAATTAAATATTCCATCCATTTTAGGAATATATCATTACCAAACTTTACTGGTAAATACCTTCAATTTTACACAACTCTTTATTTAGTGAAAACTTTGAATGGTTTACACACAACTCTACCACCTTATGCACAACATTTTTTGATTTTTACAAAACATAAATTTTTTTTTGAAATATTTGGTTTGACTCAAAACAACATATTTCACATAATTATTATTCTTTGAACACAATTTACTTATATATTTAAACACAATTTATTTTATTAAAGTCAAAAAATATTTCAATCAGTTATTCACACAATGCTATTTGCACGCAACTTCTACGATTGTGGGCAACACTCATTGCACAGAACTCCCTTTATACACACCTTTAACACAATTTAGAGCATATATTTTCACTATGGTTTGAGCTACTAAATATAGGTGGTATCCATCAATTTATATACCTATTATACCTTGCATGAAAGTATATGACCACCAATATGTGCAAGGTTCACAGTTTTATCATTGTTAATTAAACTGTACATCCTATTTATAAAGAATTTAAAACCTTATATAGTGTCATATCACATGGATGGAACATGGTTTTCCAAAATATGAAACATTCCTAGGTAATCATGAAACCTCACATTCCTTAAACAGTGTCTAGAAAAATGTTTTTTCATGGTTTGGAAAGATGTACTAGTAAACCGTGTGACCCAATAATGTTGGAAAAAATTACAAAATTTATATTATGTTATTTTCATGTTATACCTAATATTATCACCCATTTCTTACCTTTTAATCTTATGGATGAACCATGGCTCCCAAATATTCCAAGATATCAATCTCGATCATTTTTACATTTATTGGAGCACCATCGGTTGCATATCAACACTCAGGGTAAGTCTAATACTCAAAGTTATTCAATTTTCTAGATTAGGGGTTATATTTTGAGTGATTTTATTTTGAATCCACAATAGCCCCATGGGATGCATCAAGGACATTTTTACTAATTTGGGCCTCCCATGTGGTGCACTGAAATTCCAAAACCTAGGAATTGACAATGTTAAGTGTGGAATTGATGTGTTATATCATAGTTCCCCTATTGAACATGTTAATATGGATAGTGGGGTTGAAGATCTAATATATTTATTTTTTCCTAGGGTTGATAAAGGAATAATGGGTTGTTTGACATCACATAAAAGATGGTAAATTTGGATAATTTAGATTATGTCAAATGGGTTATGAATTATGTTGGATTTCCTAAAGGGTTGGTATGTGTAAAATGATGAAACTATTAAATTGGAAATGTCCCATGAATTGAAGAACATTTAAATGGGTTTGCATAATGGAATGGATGATTATGTTAAATGAGTTAATACAAGGGAATTATGGGGTATACCTAATGTGTTTCATGTAATAATGTGCTATGTTATATAAGAATTTTACTAGTGAAATGAAAAATGGGATAATGGGGTAAAGCTTTTTGATTGATGAATATTGGATAATATATGAAAATTGTTGAATATACTTAATTTGTTAGGGCATAAATATGGGAATTAGGATGAAAGGATATGTAATTTCATGAAAAATATATTATGTGGTTATAGTATAGTATCAATTCCCATGTTTATCGTTATGGAATATGATTATTATTTTTATTGGTAGTGTTTGTTTATGATATGACATGTATGCTTTGGGCCGATAAATAAGCATATGCACATGGCTTGGTAGTGTGGGGTATTGACATGATATTCTACGCCCATGGGTCATGTTAGACTGAGGGTATAAACTCCACCCAAAAAATGCATAGGTTAAGTGTAGAGACCCAAAGCTTGACATACATGGATATTACATTACATTTGAGGAATACTTAATACATAAAAAAACAAACACACAAGGATCATAATAGTTTAGTGTCTTTGGTAACACGGAACATAATCTTCTAATCATGGTGAAAGATCTTCAACATCTCCCATAAAGATCTTCTCCTTTTGTTTTCTTACCTAAAACCCTTCTTTATATCCTGTGGAAAAGAAAAAATATAAAGGGTGAGCTCAAATGCTCAGTAAGGGTAATCATGGAGAAAATAAAACAAACCATATACATTTGAACATAAAAACATGAACATAATGTTTAAACATAGAAATCTTGAGCAATGACATAAAACATGGCAGTATGTAAGGAATAGATCATAATGGAAAATAAATCATGATAAAATATCTTGGAAATAAAACTTGTAATTGTGCCAAAACATTAATCACATGATATGATTTCCATAGTAGCCAAGGCATTGCTGCCAAGACCATCTTAGTGGACAAAGTCCCTTTCTGAATTGAGTTCACACCTCGTTTCAGTCCTATAACACTGAACCAGATTAACTTACCATTCCATCCATATCTATCTCATGAGATATAAATATTTACCCAATTCATTGGAGGGAGATATGGGTCCCACCCATCTCATAATGAAATCATTCTTACTTGTTCCACAACATAATCATAAATCATTCATCATAACCCAAAGAGTAAAATGGGTTTCTTAAACATCATCCCATCATAATTCATATAAAACAAATGATTATCGTTTCATCATAAGAAAATTTAAACCATTTAAATCATAGATACATTATACTTGAAACATACACATATGAAATATTGTCATCTTATATGGAAAATGGTTTTGATAAATCACTTGAAATGAATTCTTGAGGAAAATATCCATTCTTCTTCAAAATCATTTTATTTTCGTAAAATGCCATGAAATTTTAAAATAAAAGGGTTTTGTGGAAAATAATCATGCAATATTGTAGATGAATATTCATTAAAATGAGGCGTTATGAAACCATAAAAATCTTTTCACACTGTATAAGCTAAAAATAACATTCTCCTCGTACTTTTGTCGTAAAAGTCAAAAAGTTCCTCGTGTGGTAAAAAAAGTAAGATTATTTTCATAACATGTGGTAAAATTAAAAAATGCGAAAAAAAAGACTTTAAATATACATGAAAACATTTTTAGAAAACTTGGTCTTGGATGATAACAATAACCCCAGTAAATACTTACGAATAAACAATCTTGGATAAGAACGAGAATCGAATAGTTATCCCTTACATTATGTCCAATTTCCTCCGTATGTGTCTGAGACTCATGTATAGTGGGTTTAAACATATTATTAACTTTTAACAGAATCATAATAATATTTATGATATCATATATGATTCACTTATAAATTTATATTATCTTTTCATTTGTCAATTCCATGTTAAAGCAGTGTTTTGGGTAAAATCGTTTCATTTATCGTCCGTGTTATGACTTGTAATTATTAATATGATTACTTAGATCATGATTACTTAGTTCTAGAATTTAAAACATGATTTATAAATAATATATATTCATAATATACATATATATAACATATCGATAAATTTAAATAAATACATCGTTCATGGAGATGGTAGGTCGTACGTACGCATGAATGCTGTTATTCGTTTCCTTATTGAATTGAATGGAATTAAGTAAATTAAATACATATATATATATAAATCTAGTAGCATTATTATGTCATATATTTCATGATTACTTATTATATATACTCTATAATCATTCTTTAATTGTTATCATGGAAAATTAATCTCATCGCGTCATGGAGACGGTAATCTGTACGTACGCACGAGCGATGATATCGTTCCCATATTTATTGAATGGAATTGTAGTGGATGATATAATATCTTAGAGTTAGTATGATGTTATAATAATCATATATAGTTATTCTTTACACCATTATACCCATCCAGTAAGGTGGTGGTGGAAAAACTGATTACACCACGGCGAGGAGACGGTATTTCGTATGTAGGCACGTGCGGTGATTATGTTTTTAGTAGGATGGATAGAAGGTGAAATATGATTGTTTCATATTTATAATAACATATCATTATATAAATAATACTAATGTTATTACTTTATAATGAAATAATTAAATAAGAGTAAGTATAAGAAGAAAGAAACTTGAAAGAGTCGGTAGAAGAGATTACCTCTTCCTCGACGCACCTCCTTTAAACATCTTCTTAGGGAACTAGATTTGGTCTTTTGACAAGACCCGAACCTCTATGATATAAATAGAGAGGTTGAGAAGAGGAATTGGTAGGGTTTGGCCGAGCTTAAAGGCTCAAAAGGGTGTGATGAGAAGACGGAAGGGGTTCCCTTTTTATAAGGGAGGAGAGGGGAACCTTTGGAAAAACTTAAAATATTATTTTATAATAAAGTCATTATCGGTTTATAATAGCTCCAAATTGATTTATTTCGAAACTAAAGTGGGGATGGGTCTAAATCCTCTCAACTAATAGGTTTTAGACAATTTTAGGTTACTATTTTAACCTTATCATTTAGATTTAACTCTAAGTTACATGTCATATTAACCTATAAAATTATTTTAATTCATAAAAAGTCTAAAATTACATTTAATTGGTTATAACGTCAATTATGTTAATATTTCATTAATAAGTTAATTACTGCATCATTATTGCGTCATAAATAAATTAAATTATTTAATGTCTAAAAATTAAAAATAAAATATCATTATATAGTAAATATTTTTATCTTTCTAATGAATATTTATAGTCGAATTTATCTTATGTATAACCCTATATTAAAAATGTTTTAGTTATTAAACTTTTATTTTAACTATTTTAACTCTTCTTTAAATAAAATAATAATAAGTGTCCTAATCTAATCCAAGTGGACCAAAAGGGTAATATTTTATTTCTAAGGTTGTTTTTGTTCAAATTAAACTTATCCAATAGAATTTGGACATATGTTAGGATAATAATAATATCATTTTTACCCTTAATTACCCTATTTACTTTTAACCGTGGTAAAAAAAAGTAAAAAAGTTACTATTCACCAAAAATCATTTTTTCTTATTGAACCACGTTTTACTCCTTGATATTAACCGTGTCTCTCGGATTTTCGAAATTCCACTCACAGAAGCGGTAAAATTAAGTTTTATTTAAATTTTCATATTCTCCTAGGAGGTGGGTAAAAGACGGTGAAAAGTTCAATAAAATTTTTATATATCTAAAATTATTATAAAATGATTCCAATGAATTAAATTGAACTTATATAGGTATTATGTATCAATTTTGACCTAAAATAAATTTAAATAAAATAAATATTTATTTAAATAAAAAGTCGGTTTTTAAATAGTAACCGAGTGTTTTCACTATTCATCAAAAATTGAAAGTTTTCAAAAACATACCAAAAATTCACCCTAGGCTAATTTCGATATTCCGAATCCAAAAATGAAGTCCATTTTGAAAGATAAAACTTATAAAATTTCAAAATGTGGGTATTACTATTCATAATGGCTAGTTCATAATAATATTAAAATAATATCTCGTTTAGTGAAACTCGGTATTGCGTACTACACACGCTATTGAAGAAGGTCTTGATTGCGTGTAATGCAAGAGAAGTCAGGGCTGCGTGTAGTGAAATCTCTGTTTGGTGTTGCATATAACATAATCAAAACTTATTTCATTTATACATTAAACAAAATCTATACTTAATGTTGCGTAGAATAATTTCCACAAAACGAATTGAAATTGTATGTAACACGAGCCAAGAATAGTGTTTTGTATACTTCAAGCTAATACGGTGTTGCATATATTACAAGCTAATCTTGGTGTAGTGTATAATAGAAGACATAAAAGAAATTAGAAATAATATATCTCAAAAAATCTCGGGGTGTTACATTCTACCCCCCTTAAAATGAATTTCGCCCTCGAAATTCGTCAGGGTTATAAATGGTTTACTACTTGAAAGTTTTTTCATAGAAAACCACATCGTAAAAAGAAATACTAAGACATAATTTTAAAAAATGAAGTATGAAACATATCAGTTACCCAAATTAACTCATCACTGGGTTTCCACATAGGATAACATAGGTGAAAATATGGATATGGAAGAGAAACCTAACCATCAAGTTCTGATGGAGAGTGGTAGAGAACATGGCTATGAAAAATCCAACAATCACAAAGCCATAAATTTGGGATGATCTAAGGTAACATCTGATTCATCAGATATAAGGGCACCAGGATAACATTTTTGGTTTTCAGGATCATTTTCATAAAGTTAATGAATTTGAATTAGAATAAATACTTACTTTATTTCAGTATAATCTCACTGTTGGTCGTTACTTGGACAATTTCCACTTCATCTCTTAAATAGATGAAGTTGAATTTGTCATTCGTGGAGTGTTATCAGATCATGTGATAAAATTATGGGTCATTCCCTCTGTCTCAAACAAAAGGTTAGAAAAAGTTATCAAAAATATATAAGTCCATCTATAGTGAGATTAATCATATATGGTTCCTAAAATGGACTTATACTTAATATATCATACTTCTTAATATAATAAAAATTGTTTCTACTAACCAGGGACTTCTTGTAGGCCAGTGGTAGGTGATAAAGGCATGTCGCACTTCAGTTGTGGGTTCGATTCCCACATCCTTTTCCAACGCGATGGGTTGTCACCCATCCTGCAGGTTTTCCTTTTTATAAAACTATATTATTATAACATTCCATAAATAATATCGAAAAAAGTTCTATCCTTAAACAATACTGACTTATGTCCAACATAATCCATTCCTATCTTTAGGCTTATCCAAAATACTTTTGTCCAAGCTCATAGTATAAAGAAAACAATTACTAGAAATGTCATCTGTCGAGCATGTGAATACCATCATTTATCCTCCATATATCATATGATATATCTTATTGTTCAAATTACAAACATGTGAATACCTTAATCATGTATTCTCTTGAAAAATGAATACCCATTGACAATTAGTGAAAACATGAATTCTGTCAAAATTTAACACTTTCCACATACCAAAATCCCAAAATTTCTATATACTAAAACCATGATATAACTTTGTCTCTATATTAGTCACGATCTCCTTTCATTTTTTCTTTATCGCTTTATTATGTGCATATCATCTTCTTTCCGAAATTATTTCAATCACTTTTCATGGTTACGGGTACCATATAATTATTGAAAACCAATACATAGATATTCCAAAATTCCACGATGCCATAAATGAAATTCCATGATACTATTTTCAAACCCATTACATAAACACTTAATCATTAAAAAACATCATTTTCATTCTCAACATCACAAATAGTGATCGCATGTGACTTCCCTTTATACTTTTCCTCAAGAGGTTTCTCACATTGATCATCATTAACCCTTGGATTAGGTCATTGATTAGCATAATGCCCCATTTCCTTGCACTTGAAGCATTGAAGTGTTGGTGGTGCGTTCTCTGCAGTCTTTTCTTTATTCATGTCATTAGCAACCCTTTTTCATTACTTAGACACTCATCTACTCAATTGACCTTCTTTTCCACACTTAAAACATTTTCTAGTCCCTTTAAGACAATCTCCATCATGATTCTTTCCACACATTGAGCATAAAGAAACATTCATCTTCTTTTCACCATTATTATGAGATTTCTCCTTGAACTCCATCTTTCGTTTCTTGTCAAAACCATGAGATGGATATGTAACACCAACTTCCATTTCTACCTTGATAGCACAATGCACAATTTCTTCATAGCTACTGAAGTCTCTTATAGCTAATTCCCTTCTAAGACTTGGTTTTAAGCCACTGAATAATCGATCAACTTTACTTTCAGGTTGGATGATAAATACAAATGCATACCTTGAAAGCCTTGTAAAATTCGCTTCATATATACCAACAGATTCATCATCCTTCCGCTTAACCTCAAGTAAATACTTTTCCATCTTTGTTTGAAAAATACGAGGGAAGTACTTATTGAAAAATAAGTTCTTGAACTCATCCCATTCCATGGATTCAGTTTCATCTAGGGGCCTTGTATTATTAATTAGAGTCCACCATTGATCTGCTTCACCTTGTAAATGGTAAATAGCCAGAATGACTTTTTCATGTTCCGAATAGCGAAGTATGTAAAATATCTTTTCAATGGTACTAATCCATTGTTCAGCAACAAGTGGATCAGAAGACCCACTGAAAGAAGGTGGACGTTGCCTCATGAAGGACTCAATAGAATATTGTTCCCTTCTCTACTCATATGGAAGTACAGAATGATTCATAGCTTGTGTAAGTATAGCAATAAGATTTTCACTCCATCTCACATAACACTGGTTTGTTCAGTAGGATAATCATTGCATTGTCCATTACATTGATCAACACAGTTCCTTCAAGTTCCATCCATCGTCTAAAACCCAAAAAGAATAGTGTGAGAGGAAAAAATTGTGCTAGGGAAAACAACATAATAAAGGGTGAGTAACTTCAATATATAGCATCTTAGGTTTAATTCTAAGATCATTACCATAATTCAGGGACTATAACCTATAATTTTACTTAACCTTAGGGACATCCCTAGACATACCTTAGAAATATCCTTAGGGATCTCACTAAAGTTTTCACATTCTAGTTTCCAAAGTTTAACTAAACCTTTCCTCTAATACCAACTGTAGAGACCCAAATTTTGACATACATGGACATTTAATTACTTTTATGAAATAATTAATACATAACAAAAACAAACACACAAGGACCGTGATAGTTTAGTTTCTTTGGTAACTCGGAACATAATCTTCTAATCGTGGGGAAAGATCTTCAACATCTCCCATAAAGATCTTCTCCTTTTGTTTTCTTACCTAAAACCTTTCTTTATATCTTGGGGAAAATAAAACATATAAAGGGTGAGCTCAAATGCTCAGTAAGGGTAAGCATGGAGAAAATAAAACAAACCATATACATTTGAACATAAAAACATGAACATAATGTTTAAAGATCGAAATTTGGAGCAATGGCATAAAACATGGAAGTACGTAAGGCATAGATCATAATGGAACATCAATCATGATAAAATATCTTGGAAATAAAACTTTTAATTGTGTCAAAACATTAATAACATGATATGATTTCCATAATATCCAAGGCATTGCTTCCAAGACTATCTTAGTGGACAAATTCCCTTTCTGAATTGAGTTCACTCCTCGTTTCAATCCTGTAACACTGAACTGGATTAACTTAGCGTTACAGCCATGTCTATATCATGAGATATAAATCCTTACCCAATTCATTCGAGGGAGATATAGGTCCCATCCATCTTATAATGAAATCATTCTTACTTGTGCCACAACATAAACATAAATCATTCATCATAACCCAAAGAGTAAAATGGGTTTCTTAAACATCATCCCATCATAATACATATAAAAAAATGGATATCATTTCATAATAAGAAAAATGAAACCATGTAAATCATAGATACATTATACTTGACACATACAGATATGAAATAATATCATCTTAGATGGAAAATGGTTTTGATAAATCACTTGAATTGAATTCTTGAGGAAAATATCCATTCTTCTTCAAAATCATTTTCTTTCCACAAAATTCCATGCAATTTTAAAAGAAAAGGGTTTTTTTGAAAATAATCATGCAATATTGTATAGGAAGCTTCATTAAAATGAGGCGTTATGAAACCATAAAAATCCATTCACACTGTATAAGTTAAAAATAACATTCTCCTCGTACTTTTTTCATAAAAGTTAAAAAGTTCCTCGTGTGGTAAAAAAAGTAAGATTCTTTTCATAACATGTGGTAAAATTAAAAAATGGGAAAAAAAGACTTTAAACATACATGAAAACATTTTTAGAAAACATAGGCATGGATGATAACAATAACCCTAGTAAATACTTATGAATAAACAATATCAGATAAGAACGAGATTGGAATAGTTATCCCTTACCTTATGTCCAATTTCTTCTGTATGTGTCTGAGACTCATGTATCGTGGGTTTAAACATATTATTAACTTGTAACATAACCATAATAATATTTATTATATCATATATGATTCACTTGTGACTTTATATTATCCGTTCATTTGTCAATTCCATGTTAAAGTAGCGTTTTGGGTAAATTCGTTTCATTTATCGTCCATATTTTGACTTGTAATTATTAATATGATTAATTAGATCATGATTGCTTAATTCCAGAATATAAAACAAGATTTATATATAATATTTATTCAGAATATACATATATATAATAGATCAATAAATGTAAAGAAATACACCATTCATGGAGACGGTAGGTCGTACGTACGCATGAACGCTATTTTTCGTTTCCTTATTGAATTGAATGGAATTTAGTAGATGAAATACATATATATATATATACATAAATCCAGTAGCATTATTATTTCATATATTTCATGATTAATTATTATATATACTTTATAATCACTCTTGAATTGTTAACATGGAAAATAAATCTCTTCACGTTGTGGAGACGGTAATCCGTACGTATGCATGAGCGATGATATCGTTCCATATTTATTGAATGGAATTGGAGTGGATGATATAATATCTTAGAATCAGTATGATTTTATAAAAATTATATATAGTTATTCTTTACACCATTATACCCATCCAAGTAAGGTGGTGGTGGAAAACAGATTACACCACGACGTGGAGACGGTATTCCGTACGTACGCACGCGCGGTGATTGCCTTTTCCGTAGGATGGATAGAAGCTTAAATAGGGTTGCTTAATATTTATAATAACATATCAGTATATAAATAATACTTATTTTATTACTTTATAATGAAACAACTAAATAATAGGAAGTTGAAGAAGAAATAAACTTGAAAGAGTCGGTAGAAGATATTACCTCTTCCTCGACGCACCTCCTTTAAACTTCTTCTTAGGGAACTAGATTTGGTCTTTTGAGAAGACCTGAACCTCTATGATATAACAAGAGAGGTTTAGAAGAGGAATTGGCAGGTGTGGTCCGAGCTTCAAGGCTTAAAATGGTGTGAAGAGAAGAGGGAAGGGGTGCCCTTTTTATAAGGGAGGAGTGGGTCACCTTTGGAAAAACTTAAAATATTATTTTATAATAAAGTCATATTAGGTTTATAATAGCTCCAAATTAATTTATTTCTAATATAAAGTGGGTATGGGTCAAAATACTCTCAAAAAATAGGTTTTAGACAATTTTATGTTACTATTTTACCCTTATCATTTAGATTTAACTCTAACTTAAATAATTTAACTTTTACCATGTCTTCTTGATTTCTTACACTATATGGTTAATAAACATACTATAACAAGCCAAATGAACCCCAAGTGGTTCATTCTTAATATATATAACCTTATCTAAGTCATTTGGCCGAACCTTGGATTTTTAGGAATATAATAACAATTAATAATATAATATTTGTTTTAAAAACTATTTTATGTCAATTTTGACACTATTTGGTAATTGATTTTTGTGAAAATCATAAAAACATTATTAGTTCGAAAAAAGTTAATTTTATAAATAATAAGATGTCATATTAACCTATAAAATTATTTTAATTCATAAAAAGTCTAAAATTATATTTATTTGGGTATTTATAACATCAATTATGTTAATATTTCATTAATAAGGTAATTACTGCATCATTATTGTGTCATAAATAAATTAAATTATTTAATGTATAAAAATTATAAATAAAATACCACTATGTATTAAATCTTTTTATATTTCTAATGAATAATTATAGTCAAATTTATCTTATGTATAATCCTATATTAAAAAAAATTTAGTTATTAAACTTTGATTTTAACTATTTTAACTCTTCTTTAAATAAAATAATAATAAGTGTCCTAATCTAATACAAGTGGACCTAAAGGGTAATATTTTATTCCTAAGGTTTTTTTGGTCGAATTAAACTTATCCAATATAATTAAGACATGTGTTAGGATAATAATAATATCATTTTTACCCTTAATTACCCTATCTACTTTTAATTGTGGTAAATAAAAGTAAAAAGTTACTATTCACCAAAAATTATTTTTATCTTATTAAACCAAATTTTACTCATCGATATTTACTGTGTCTCTCAGATTTTTTAAATTCCACTCACAGAAGTGGTAAAATTAAGTTTTATGTAAATTTTCAAATTCTCCTAGGAGGTGGGTAAAAGACGGTGAAAAGTTCAATAAAATTTTTATATATCTAAAATTATAATAAAATGACTCCAATGAATTACATTGAACTTATATAGGTATTATGTATCAATTTTGACCTAAAATAAATTTAAATAAAATAAATAATTATTTAAATAAAAAGTTGGTTTTTAAATAGTAACCTAGTGTTTTCACTATTCATCACAAATTGAAAGTTTTCAGAAAAATACCAAAAATTCACCCTAGGATAATTTCAATATTCCAAATCCAAAAATGAAGTCCATTTTGAAAGATAAAATTTATAAAATTTAAAAAATTGGGTATTACTATTCATAACGGCTAGTTCATAATAATATTATAATAATATCTCGTTTAGTGAAACTCGGTATTGCATACTACACATGCTATCAAAGAAGGTCTTGATTGGATGTAATGAAAGACAAGTCAGGGCTGTGTGTAGTGAAAGCTTAGTTTGATGTTGTGTATAACATAATCAAAACTTATTTCATTTATAAATTAAATAAAATCTATACTTAATGTTGCATAGAATAATTTCCACAAAATGAATTGAAATCATTTGTAACACAAGCCAAGAATTGTGTTGCGTATACTGCAAGCTAATACGGTGTTGTGTATAGTACAAGCTAATCTTGGTGTAGTGTATAACAGAAGACATCAAATAAATTAAAAATAATATATCTCATAAAATCTCGGGGTGTTACATTCTACCCCCCTTAAAATGAATTTCACCCTCTAAATTTGTCGGGGTTATAAATGGTTTACTACTTGAAAGTTTATTTCATAGAAACCCACATCGTAAAAAGAAATTCTAAGACATAATTTTAAAAAATGAATTATGAAACATATCGGTTACCCAAATTGACTCATCACCGGGTTTCCGCATAGGAGAACATAGGTGAAAATATGGATATAGAAGAAAAACCTAACCATCAAGTTCTGATGGAGAGTGGTAGAGAACATGGATATGAAAAAGCCAACAGTCACAAAGCCATAAATTTTTGATGATCTAAGGTACCATCTGATTCATCGGATATAAGGGCACTAGGACAACATTTTTGGTTTTCAAGATCATTTTTCTAAAGTTGAAGAATTTGAATTAGAAGAAATACTTACTTTATTTCGGTATAATCTCACCGTTGGTCGTTCCATGGACAATTTCCACTTCATATCTTAAATAGATGAAGTTGAATTTGTCATTCATGAAGTGTTAGCAGATCATGTGATAGAATGATGGGTCATTCTATCTGTCTCAAACAAAAGGTTAAAAAAAGTTATCAAAAATACATAAGTCCATCTATAGTGAGATTAATCATATATGGTTCCTAAAATGGACTTATACATCATATATCATAGTGCTTAATATAATAAAACTTTTTTCTACTAACCAGGGACTTTCTATAGGACATTGGTAGGCAATAAAGGCCTGTCGCACTTCGGTTGTGGGTTCAATTCCCACCGCCTTGTCCGACGCGATGGGTTGTCACCCATCCTGCAGGTTTTCCTTTTTCTAAAACTACACTATTATAACATTCCATAAATAATATCAAAAAAAGTTCTAGACTTAAACAATACTGAATTATGTCCAATATAATCCATTCCAATATGTAGGCTTATCCAAAATACTTATGTCCAAGATCATAGTATAAAGAAAACAATTACAAGAAATTTCATCTGTCGAGCATGTGAATACCATCATTTATCCTCCATATATCATACGATATATCTTTTTGGTCAAATTACAAACATTTGAATACCTTAATCATGTATTCTCTTGAAAAATGAATACCCATTGACCCTTAGTGAAAACATGAATGCTGTCAAAATTTAACACTTCCCACATACCAAAATCCCAAAATTTCTATATACTCAAATCATGATATAACTTTGTCCTTATATCAGTCATGAGGTCATTTCATTTTTTCTTTATCGCTTCATTATGTGCATATCATCTTATTTCTAAAAATATTTCAATCACTTTTCATGGTTACCGGTACCATATAATTATTGAAAACCAATACATAGATATTCCAAAATTCCACGATGCCATAAATGAGATTCCATGATACTATTTTGAAATCCCATTACATAAACACTTAATCATTACAAAACATCATTGTCATACTCAACATCACAAGTAGTGACCGTAAGTGACTTCCCTTTATCCTTTTCCTTAAGAGGTTTCTCACGTTGATCATCATTAACCCTTGGATTAGGGCATTGATTAGAATAATGCCCCATTTCCTTGCACTTGAAGCATTGAAGTGTTGGTGGTGCGTTCTCTGCATTCTTTTCTTTATTCACATCATTAGAAACCCTTTTTCCATTACTTAGACACTCATCTTCTCGATGACATTTTTTCCACACTTAAAACATTTTCTAGTCCCTTTAAGAAAATCTCCACCATGATTCTTTCCACACTTTGAAAATAAAGAAACATTAGTCTTATTTTCACCATTATTATGGGATTTCTCCTTGAACTCCATCTTTCGTTTCTTGTCAAAACCATGAGATGGATATATAAAACCAACATTCATTTCTTCCTTGATAGCACAACGCACAATTTCTTCATAGCAACTGAAGTCTCTTATAGGTAATTCCCTTTGAAGACTTGGTTTTAAGCCACTGAAAAATCGATCAACTGTACTTTCAGGTTGGATAATAAAGCCAGATGCATACCTTGAAAGCCTTGTAAAATTTGCTTTGTATATACCAATAGATTCATCATCCTTTTGATTAAGCTCAAGGAAATCCTTTTCCATCTTTGTTCGAAGAATATGAGGGAAGTACTTATTGAAAAATAAGTTCTTGATCTCATCCCATTCCATGGATTCAATTTCATCTCAGGGCCTCGTATTATTAATTAGAGTCCCTCATTGATCTGATTCACCTTGTAAATGGTAAATAGCCAGAGTGACTTTTTCATGTTCCGAATAGCAAAGTATGAAAAACATCTTTTCAATGGTACTGATCCATTTTTCATCAACAAGTGGATCAGAAGACCCACTGAAAGAAGGTGGACGTTTCCTCATGAAGGACTCAATAGAATATTGTTCCCTTCTCTACTCATATGGAAGTCCAGAATGATTCATAGCTTTTGTAAGTATAGAAATAAGATTTTTCACTCCATCTCCCATAACATTGGTTTGTTCAGGAGGACAATCATTGCATTGTCCATTACATTGATCAACACGGTTCCTTCGGGTTCCAGCCATCATCTAAAACCTAAAAAGAATAGTGTGAGAGGCAAAAATCATGCTAGGGAAAACAACATAATAAAGGGGTAGTACCTTCAATATCTAACATCTTAGGTTTAATTCTAAGATCGTTACCATAATTATAGTACTATAACCTATACTTATACTTAACCTTAGGGACATCCCTAGACATACCTTAGAAATATCTCTAGGGATCTCACTAAAATTTTCTCATCCTAGTTTCCAAAGGTTAACTAAACCTTTCCTCTGATACCAACTGTAGAGACCCAAAGCTTGACGTACATGGACATTACATTACTTTTTTGAAATACTTAATACATAAAAAAACAAACACACAAGGACCATAATAGTTTAGTTTCTTTGGTAACTCGAAACATAATCTTCTAATCGTGGGGAAATATCTTCAACATCTCCCATAAAGATCTTGTCCTTTTGTTTTCTTACCTAAAACCTTTCTTTATATCCTGGGGAAAAGAAAACATATAAATGGTGAGCTCAAATTCTCAGTAAGTGTAAGTATGGAGAAAATAAAACAAACCATATACATTTGAACATAAAAACAAGAAAATAATGTTTAAACTTCAAAATCTTGAGAAATGACATAAAACATGGCAATACGTAAGGCATAGATCATAATAGAACATCAATCATGATAAAATATATAGGAAATAAAACTTGTAATTGTGTAAAAACATTAACCACATGATATGATTTCCATAGTAGCCAAGTTATTTCTTCCAAGACCATCTTAGTGGACAAAGTCCCTTTCTGAATCGAGTTCACTCCTCGTTTCAATCCTATAACACTGAACCGGATTAACTTACCATTCTAGCCATGTTTATCTCATGAGATATAAATCTTTACCCAATGAATTGGAGGGAGATATAGGTCCCACCCATCTCATAATTAAATCATTCTTACTTGTTCCACAACATAAACATAAATCATTCATCATAACCCAAAGAGTAAAATGGGTTTCTTAAACATCATCCCATAATAATCCATATAAAACAAATAGATATCATTTCATCATAAGAAAAGTGAAACCATGTAAATCATTGATACATTATACTTGAAACATACACATATGAAATAATTTCATCTTATATGGAAAATGGTTTTGATAAATCACTTGAAATGAATTCGTGAGGAAAATATCCATTCTTCTTCAAAATAATTTTCATTTCACAAAATGCCATGAAATTTTAAAATAAAAGGTTTTTGTGGAAAATAATAATGAAATCTTGTAGAGGAAGCTTCATTAAAATGAGGCATTATGAAACTGTAAAAATCTGTTCATGCTGTATAAGTTAAAAATAACATTCTCCTCGTACTTTTTTCGAAAAAGTCAAAAAGTTCCTGTGTGGTAAACAAAAGTAAGATTATTTTCATTACATGTGGTAAAATTAAAAAATGGGAAAAAATACTTTAAACATACATGAAAACAGTTTTTAAAAACATGGGCACGTATGATAACAATAACCCCAGTAAATACTTACGAATAAACAATCTCAGATAAGATCGAGATTGGAATAGTTATCCCTTACCTTATGTCCAATTTATTCCGTATGTGTCCGAGACACTTGTATAGTGGGTTTAAACAAATTATTAACTTTTAACAGAACCATAATAATATTTATGATATCATATATGATTCACTTACAACTTTATATTATCTGTTTATTTGTCAATTCCAAGTTAAAGCAGCGTTTTGGGTAAAATCGTTTCATTTATCGTTCGTGTTTTGACTTTTAATTATTAATATGATTACTTAGATCATGATTACTTAATTCCAGAAAATAAAACATGATTTATATATAATATATATTCATAATATACATATATATATAATAGATCAATAAATGGAAACAAATACACCGTTCATGGAGATGGTAGGTCGTACGTACGCATGAACGTTGTTTTTAGTTTCCTTATTGAATTGAATGGAATTAAGTAGATGAAATATATATATATATATATACATAAATCCCGTAGCATTATAATGTCATATATTTCATGATTACTTATTATATATACTTTATAATCATTCTTGAATTGTTAACATGGAAAATGAATCTCATCGCGTTGTGGAGACAGTAATCCGTACGTACGCACGAGCGATGATATCATTTCCATATTTATTGAATGGAATTAGAGTGGATGATATAATATCATAGAATCATTATGATGTTATAATAATAATATATAGTTATTCTTTACACCATTATACCCATCCAAGTAAGGTGGTGGTGGAAAAACGGATTACACCACGGCGTGGAGACGGTATTCAGTACGTACGAATGCGCGGTGATTGTGTTTTCTGTAGGATGGATAGAAGGTGAAATAGGTTTGTTTCATATTTATAATAACATATCAGTATATAAATAATACTGATGTTGTTACTTTATAATGAAACAACTAAATATGAGGAAGTAGAAGAAGAAATAAACTTGAAAGAGTCGGTAGAAGAGATTACCTCTTCCTCGACGCACCTCCTTTAAACTTCTTCTTAGGGAACTAGAATTGGTCTTTTGAGAAGACTCAAACCTCTATGATATAACTAGAGAGGTTTAGAATAGTAATTTTAAGGGGTTTTCCGAGCTTCAAGGCTCAAAAGGGTGTGAATAGAAGAGGGAAGGGGTGTCTTTTTTATAAGTGCGGAGAGGGGCACCTTTGGAAAAACTTAAAATATTATTTCATAATAAAGTCATGTTTGGTTTATAATAGCTACAAATTGATTTATTTCGAATCTAAAGTTGGTATGGGTATAAATACTCTCAACAAATAGGTTTTATACAAGTTTAGGTTACTATTTTAACCGTATCATTTAGATTTAACTCTAAGTTAAATAATTTTACTTTTACCGTGTCTTCTTGATTTCTTACACTATATGGTTAATAAACATACTATAACAAGCCAAAAGAATCCCAAGTGGTTCATTATTAATATATATAACCTTATCTATGTCATTTTGCCAAACCTTAGATTTTTAGGAATATAATAACAATTAATAATATAATATGTGTTTTAAAAACTATTTTATGTCAATTTTGACACTATTTGGTAATTGATTTTTGTAAAAAACATAACAACATGATTAGTTCGAAAACAAATTATTTAATCAATAATAACATGTCATATTAACCTAGAAAAGTAGTGTAATTCATAAAAAGTCTAAAATTTCATTTATTTGGGTATTTATAACATCAATTATGGTAATATTTCATTAATAAGGTAATTACTGCATCATTATTGTGACATAAATAAATTAAATTATTTAATGTCTAAAAATTATAAATAAAATACCATTATGCAGTAAATTGTTTTATCTTTCTAATGAATATTTACAGTCTAATTGTTCTCATTAATAACCCTATATTAAAAATGTTTTAGTTATTAAACTTTGATTTTAACTATTTTAACTCTTCTTTAAATAAAATAATAATAAGTGTCCTAATCTAATCCAAGTGGACCTAAAGGGTAATATTTTATTCCTAAGGTTGTTTTTGGTGGAATTAAACTTATCCAATAGAATTAGGACATGTGTTAGGATAATAATAATATCATTTTTACCCTTAATTACCCTATTTACTTTTAACCGTGGTAAATAAAAGTAAAAAGTTACTATTCACAAAAATTATTTTTATCTTATTGAACCAATTTTTACTACTTGATATTAACCGTGTCTCTCTGATTTTTTAAATTCCACTCATAGAAGTGGTAAAATTAAGTTTTATGTAAATTTTCAAATTCTCCTAGGAGGTGGGTGAAAGACGGTGAAAAGTTCAGTAAAATTTTTATATATCTAAAATTATTATAAAATGACTCCAATGAATTACATTGAACTTATATAGATATTATGTATCAATTTTTACCTAAAATAAATTTAAATAAAATAAATAATTATTTAAATAAAAAGTCGGTTTTTAAATAGTAACCCAGTGTTTTCACTATTCATCAAAAATTGAAAGTTTTCAGAAAAATACCAAAAATTCACCCTATGCTAATTTAGATATTCCGAATCCAAAAATGAAGTCCATTTTGAAAGATAAAATTTATAAAATATCAAAAGGTGGGTATTACTATTCATAACAGCTAGTTCATAATAATATTATAATAATATCTCGTTTAGTGAAACTCGGTATTGCGTACTACACACGCTATCGAAGAAGGTCTTGATTGCGTGTAATGAAAGACAAGTCAGGGTTGCATGTATTGAAATCTCCGTTTGGTGTTGCGTATAACATAATCAAAACTTATTTCATTTATACATTAAACAAAATCTATAGTTAATGTTGCGTAGAATAATTTCCAAAAAACGAATTAAAATTGTGTGTAACACGAGCCATGAATAGTGTTGCGTATACTGAAAGCTAATACGGTGTTGCATATAGTACAAGATAATCTTGGTGTAGTGTATAATAGAAGACATCAAATAAATTATAAATAATATATCTCATAAAATCTTGAGGTGTTACATTAAGGATGGGGATAGAGGATTTATTCTCCTAACAGTTGCATTCCACCCAGACTAAGGCTTCAAGGGGATGATAATGTGTTTTTGTGATGTGATTATCCCTAGTGAGAAAAATATTTGATTTATTCCTTTATGCATACTTCTTAATTTCCTTATACCCATGTATAGATGATGTAAATTCAAAACCCATGGAACACGTGATGAAAATGTATTAATTAATAAAGAAGATGTAAAAGTTATAAATGGTAATAATGATATAAAGGGTTAATGTAAATATTTTTAACTAACGGTACCGAGGTGGAAATTTCTTACTTCTTATTTATTTATTACCTTCATGAAATATGTGTTAGAGTAGATATTTGTTATACATCGTTGGTGGTGTATTACATAGTTTTACTCACACCCTACTTAGTTCTCCATTTGGTACCTAAGAAGAATTCATTATTACAAGTTCAGATAAGGTTAAAGGCTCAGGTCCTGGGAGTTTAGTAGGTCCTAGGATATGCATGGAAGAGAATACTTGCATGGGGCCAAGGCCTTTTTTTAGATTCTGTTGTTTGTATTTAATTTTTGGGTTTTATCCACTTGGAACTACTTTATGACAAGCCATATTTAGTGTTGGTTTTGGTTTATACCCTCTTTTGGGAGATGGTTATTTATTCATGTTCATTGGTTATTATATATTGTTTCCTCTATTTTTTTTTATTTTTTTGTGGCTTACTCTATTAAAGAGGGTATAGTCTCCCCATGTTACTTTTAGACCCTCACTACTATTTTTCGAACTCTAGCATACTGGAAGGTGTGTTTGAGGTTATGTGGAGACCTAGATCAGTGGACCAGTTTAGAAGCTTCTATGTTGGGTAAAATACAATGTGATATCATAGGAGGTCTTTTATATGACTTACTATTTGGGTATAATAGAAAAGAGGTTATGTAGGTGTTGGGCCTTGGTAATGAGCTCATTCTGGGGAGTATCTAACCCATGTACGAGGGAAAACCCAAGTTACCCATGTTTGGAAATGATGTTCTCAAAGTGTGTTGTTAAAGAAGAATGATATTTCACCACTGGGTGATTAACATGTTGTGTTTTGTGACTCATTTTTAAAAAAATTTATCATGGATGAAATGGCATGATGTTGTGTGTTCATGAAACATTTTAGGATCCTAAAGATATAGGTGTCATGAATCATGATATAAACACATGGGACAAGTGTGTGGGGGAATAGAGAATAGAGTTCATTTTATGTCCTTGAAAAAAATAAGTAAAATGGTGTATAGTAATGGTAATGCAAGTGGCTAAATGAAAATAATGTAAATAAATAGTTAATGAATAGTGTTTATAATGAAACATTGTTAATGAGTTAAAATTTTGGGTTATGAAAAATTTAAACGACTAATTAGTGTCTAAAAGAGAAATATTTCATAGTGATGGTGAAATATATAATGCGTTTTTCTAAAAAAAGGAGTAAATGAGTTAAATTGAGGATTGAGAAAATTTGGGAAATGGGAAATGTGTTTAGGATAAAAGAATTGTGTAGTGAAAGAGGAAATGGTTTAAAAGGGTGTTTGATGAAATACTTTTTATTAAGTAAATTAGATCACCCTAGTTGACCATGACCCTCAGTAGGTATGGTTGATGGTAGTGTTCTAAGAGTGATGATAACTAGGGGGATAGTGTATGAAGAGTGTCTTATTTAAGGTTAATAATGTTGGATTTTTTTTCATATGTGGCTTAATCCTATCGATCATTCTTCGAAGTGTTTATTGATGAATTTTTTTGTTGGAATTTTTTCATGAATATGGTAGGTAATTTCAAATGTTGTTTATTTGAGGAGTTTAAACTATGAATGGTTTAGTTCAAAAAAATGGTGATGTTAAGTATAATAGGATGTGTAATGATAGAACTTTGGATGAACTAGATAGAGGGTATTCCTTGTTTTTTTGATTTAACCCTTGTATGGGTGGTTTTGGGTAGTGAGAGTCTTATAATTTGAGACATTGGATTTGGATTATAATGCCTTTCTTGTTATGAAATGGAATAGGGTATGTGCTTAGAGAACCCTCTATGGGGTTGTAGCCTTTGATTCATGAGGCGTGGTTTTGTAATGTGAGTATAGAAACTCTCATGGGTCATGATACTATGGATTGTATACTTGAATTTAGGGATGAAACTTTGGATTTAGTGCCCCTGTGTGTTGGCACCCTAGAGATTTATGTTTTTAATCCTAGATAGGGTGTTTGGACTATAGTGTTGATGTATCTCTCTGGATACCTTGGGTATAGGACTTAGAGTGAATAGTCACTTGGTTCTCTAGTCACAGTGTCTATCTGAATATAGGTTAGAGTAATGATCACAAGCATTTCTTGTTCGTAATCGAATGTGTGTATTTTGGGAATAGGACCAATGACCTTTTCTTGTTGTGAATCTATTTTAGGAAAAGGGTATCATTCAACCTTCAAGGTAACCTATGAGATAGGTTGAAAGTGGTTTTAGTGATTTTGGGTGTGTGTCACATATGTGGATGCCTTGGACCATGTTAGTGGAAGACATAGACTATTACTCGGTGTGGGTTAGCCTAGAGGCATTAGTGGAAGATTTATGGTTGATGATGTGACTCGGGTTGTGGTTACTCGTTGACAGTTTTTTTTTGAATCATGGGTGACCTCGTGGATGGATAACCCAGTGATGCGGGTTCCTTTGGATAATAAGCACAACATATGATTCCTAGGGGAAACTAATGCCTAATGAGTACTATTGGGTTTATATATGTGGTATGGTTCTTCTCAAGTTTTCTTATAAGGGGTCTTGAATGCCTATGGTATGGTTTAAGTTTTTTTTTGAAGGATTGTATCATATTGATGACTGGACTATCTATTTAAATGATGATTACTTGAGGTCTCAATGTTTTTTTCGTGAAGAAGAGACAAGGTTGAGTGAAGAATGTCTAAATAATTTTGTTTGAAAGTGACACTCAATGTGAGGAGGTTCACATTGATGATCTTGTTTGTATGAATGGTTGGGTATGTAAGTAGGCATTAGGATATGCTTAGGTAATGGTTGGATTGTGGGAACCAAAGTCGGAGTAAGATTGGTCACAAGAATGTGAGAAAACTTGAGGGGTCTAATGAGGTATATATGTGGGTATACGCTGGTAAGGGGTGATTCTGATTGGGATAATTTCCTTTCGTTATCTGCAAAACCAAAATGGGAATCATGGATATGTGAGAGTCTATTAGTTTTATTGGTTTTATAGATATTTTTGTATGGTTGATACCCATTAGGGTCATTCCAAAAGAGCTTGAGTGGTGTGGTGGAAGTAGTTTCAATGTAAAGTTAGTTCATGGCTACTTGGAGGATGTTCATGGAGTGGTGGTGAATCTTGGTTGGAAATAATGCCAAAGAAGTGGGGGTTATGTTTTTATGAGATGTGTGCGGCATGGGAATTTTAGATCCTTTGCAAGTCAGGGTGTCCCATAGATTGAGTTGACATCATAAATTGATAAGTTGGGGGTGGTGTTCTTTGACCACTTCGCAGTGTACCTCATCTAGTGATGATCATTCCCAATATCTTGACATCATCCTAGGTGCATTGAGAATCTCTATATTTATGCCAAGAAACTTGAATGTGTTTTGGTTTGATGAGGGACATTATGGAGTTTATTCTAATAGGGGTGGTATATGTGGAGCTGTATGATGGGTTGTGCACCATCGATGGTTATGGGTGAGGTTCTAAGGATGGAATATGTGTCTACGAATATTGTAGGTGTCATTCACTAATTTCTGGAATGGGAACTGCATTATGTTTGTTTTCTCATTCTGAAAAAATATAGATAGAAATGTATTTGTTTTGGGGTTTGTATTGTTATTGAGTGAAAGCCATGTGGTTGGAATATTTCATAGTAAATATGGTACTGACACTCCTACGGTGGGGAGTGAAAAATTAGTCCTAGATGTTGCGAGGAGAAATTTGAGTTAATGTGGTGTGATAAACCTAATTTATATATACATTATGTTGTCAATTGTCTATATTTTTTCCTAAAATTAATTAATAATGCGCGTGGAATGTGTCTAATTTTATAGGAATAAAATCTTCATAGGTCTCCATGGAAGATAGGCAGAAAAAGTGAAAAAATATCCCCGTACACATTGTGATGCTTCAGTACACGTCTTTTTCCTACAAATCACATCCTGCCTCAATCCATGAAGCCAAGTCATGGCCAACCCACAAATCCAGTAAGGATAAAACAACTTCACATCGTGAATGACCCTCTCACGTCATGATTCTAGTCAAATATCTAGGTAAGATCTCCATGAAGAATCCCAGCAAAAGTCAGATAGATATGAGGTACATGTTGAGAACTCCCAGGTCACATCGTGTACCCAGTCAAACCTCTTAAATTTTCAAGAGACCCAGGCGCCACATTGGAGATCCAAAATCCATGGAAAATGGCATGGATTGATGCTACATGATGTGTACTTCAAGAACACATTGTGACAAAATATTTCTATATAAGCAGTGGAGAATCAGAGCATTTTTGAGACTTCTATATGTTCTTCTATTCTTCCGTTCATCTCCTTTTTCAATTCATTCTCCCTTTACACTGTTAAACTCTCAAATTCTTAGTATTTGTGTATTTTTATTAATATAAGAGTCATGGAGATTCTGTTCTTCAATGTATTCAATTCTCACCATAAAATTTAGATTAAATATCTATTTGTCTTTCTCAATTAGTTCTTTTATTTATAATTTTTACTTAGTGAACATTTATTTCAATTACTATTTCTGAACCATTGCATGGTCTTGATTCCATTAATGTCAATCAATCTATCAAAAATGCAATCTCTCATGTGTTTAAATGAATCATACCCCTCCATGAGTATCAAAATTTCATATGGGGTAGGGATCAAGCGATGTATTTGTATAATTAAATACACCATTAAGTCTAAACTTGGCAAGTCTAATTGAATTAGTATCTAGGAAATTATCCAATGGTCTATCCCATTTGTGTGAATGTCCCCAACCATAAGATGGTCAAAAAATAATACTATCATAATTGAATTAGTCTAATATATGACCACTAGATTAGGAAACTTTTTATCTTTAGAATCCAAAAAAATGCACCTAGGCATTCACTATCTCCAAAACACATAATATCTACTTCCTAGGTAGGACTAGAAGGCTAAGACCAAAGTCAAATAGTGATCTATATCTACTTCGTAGACTAAGACCTGGGATCCTACCAAGGATATAATTAAAGTATATCCTTCACTCAGATACACAACTTGATCCAAACACCTTGTTTATCATTTTATGTCATCCTAAAATAGAACTTAAGTCAAAATATCAAACAAAGACTTCAAGAAAGGACTCCCTTACAGGTTTAGGAATCATATTTCCTCATAATCAAATAGTAGTCTCCATATAGATTCCAACCTGTAATACTACTACACAACATCTCTATAGTTAGTAATTTAGGGACCAATTATAAATTCTAAATTTGATACATGCCAAAAGATGTTACAACACTTCCATGTGGGACATATCAAATTTCTAGCACCATTTTTGGGTATGCAATGCTACGTTGGAAGAAAATAACTCTAGTTTTCTATCCTAGGATTACCTTTCCCTTATCCCTTTTATTCTTGATGCACTTACATTTATTTATTCATTTTATTTCATGTACAAAGGTCACTTGACCTGGTCATGGAATCCTAAATAACACAAACCCTTTTCCTTAGATCATGAGATTGAAAGGAATTTTCTTTCACTCCATCAGTTAGTGATGGCTAAGCAACATCACTATGTGGAACCAAACCCTCAATGCCCCCATCAAATTGTGGAGCACCCAATGCACTCAAATAATAGAATCATGGACTATGGTTTAACATATATCTATAGTGAAACACCAAGCATTGTGCGCCCTTCTATCCAAGATGGAATGTTTGAAATTAAATTGGGACTCATTCACATGATTCATAACATGGGTCAATTTAGAGGTCTTTAAAGAGGAGGCCCTAAAAAACATATTTCTAACTTCCTAGAGATATTTGTTACCTTTTTCAACCAGGGAGTATCATATGATGCTATAAGAATTTGTGTCTTCTCCATTCCACTTAGAGACCAATAAAATGATTAGCACAAATGAGAAGATCTCGACTCAATTATGACTTGGGATGAGCATGAAAAAAAAAATTCCAATTAATACTTTCCTCTGATCTGGACCTTGAAGTTACAACATGAAATTCAGAAGTTTTCAGAAGCAGATGGAGAATCCACATAGGAATCATGGGATCTATTCAAATAACTAATGGGGAAGTGTCCACTTCACAGACTTGACACATAGGTTTAAATTCAAAAATTCTATCAAGGACACTATCCAGAAACACAAATAGTTGTTGATGTTACCACTGAGGGAGGTATGACTGATACATGAAGAGCTATTTTGGATGAAGTATCCCACAATGCCAGTCTGTGGAAAAGTGAGTATGGACCACCATGATGTGGAATCCACCAATTTGATGATAAAACCTAGTTATCAGTGCATATTGAAGCGCTAACCATGAACCTCAGTCGTGGATATTCATATACCAACTATACAACCCCATCCTACCCTAGTCATGGAGATTCAGCCATGCGAGATGGGAAGTGGATCGTAATTGTATCAATATTTCAATGAAGGATATCAAGAACCACATGATTTGTGATTATGTTAATTAAAATTAGAAAAATCATCCATTTTATCAGTATATGATTTCTTAGTATCTACCTTAAAACAATCATGTATATCTTCAGTAACATAGTGGTCGTGCATAGTTTCGCAACCAGGTACCATCAGGGTATCCACTAATAAACCTTGTCCTGATACCACAACATTAGACATATCCACAAAAACCCTTTCCAAGCCCCAAAAACAACAACAATTTCCACTATCCCAACCAAGACTACAACAACCACCATCACTACTTCAAATTAACTTAGAGAACCTACTGATATCCTTCATTCAAAATTCAAAACAAAGGATGACCACATAGGAGACAAAGTTGCAAAACTAATGACCAATATTGAGAAACATGGAAATATAAATGGGTAAAATCTAAAAAACTATATCTGAAATATTACCAGTTTCTCTACCTAGAAACACTATGAAATACTGATGAGAGGAAGCTAGGGTTTTAGTGATGAGGAGTGGAAAAGTGTTAGATTTCTAATAACCAAAGAAAACAAGGAAATATGAAGAGCCCTAGAAACAACAGAAAGTAGTAGAGTAATCCATTCCCATAAAACTACAAGAATAAATACCAGATGAGAAGGATAAATCCCTGAAAAAATAGAAGGAACCTATTTAGGTATTCCCATATCCATACAAGACACATCTTTCCTTTCTGGAAAGAGTGATATAAGGTAGGTAAAAGGCTCAGTACAAAAAGTTCCTCAAAATGTTCAAACAATTACATATCAATATTACTTGTGATGAAGCAATAGCCCAAATGCCTATTTATGAAGAATTTATCAATGACATTTTATCAAACAAGAGGAAAATAGAAGATTTTCATATCATCTCATTAAATGAAGAATGCCCTGCTGTTGTAAAGAAGAAAATCCCACTAAAGATGAAATATCTATGAATATTTTCTATACCTTATATGATAGGAGAGTGAAAATTTGGGGTCGAACTCTGTTATCTTAGAGAAAGCATTAACCTAAAGCTGGTGAGTTTTTTTTCACAAGCTTGGACTCCAGGAACTCAAGACAAAAAGGGTAAAATTGAATTTATTTGATCATTCAGTTAAGTACCCACTTGGTATTCCTAAATTTGTTCTAGTTAAAGTTGGAAAATTCAATTTCCCTAGAAGACTTTATAGTTTTGGACTTGGAAGAGAAAGTATATGTACTGATCATTCTTGGAAGAAACTTCTTAGAAATATAAAATGACTTGATTGATGTTAATCCAGGATGTCACATCTTTAAAGTTGGAGAAGAACAATTTGTGTTTAACCTGAGAAAGGTTACACAACATTTAGATGATACAGTAGACTGTAATGCCATCTCTATTGCTCAATTAATAGAGGAGTACATATCTAATGAGGAAGAGACCGAATATTCATGTTCATAAAAGGAATAAGACTATGAAATCCAGGAAGTTAGCTTTATTGAGCCACTCACTAGAGACCTCGTACCTACATTTATTACATCCATCATTTAGCCACCCTAGTTGGATGTCAAAACTCTACCCAATACGTTGTAGTATTTATACTTAGGAGAGTCATTATCAATACCCATCTTTATCAATGTCAAACTATCTGAATCTAAGAAATAACAACTGGTTAATGTCCTAAAAAAGACACAAGCAATCAATTGTCTAGAGAGTGGCAGATATTAAGGGAATCAATTAATCCGAGTGCACCCACTGAATTTTATTTAAAGAGGATGATAAACCAAAAATACAACTTTAGAGGTGTCTCATGTTTCTAATAAAGAAGGTTGTAAAAAAGGAAGTACTGAAGCTTATGGATACTGGAATAATCTTTCCCATCTCATATAGTGAATGGGTGAGTCCCCTCCATGTAATTTTTAAAAAAGGATGACTCATTGTAAAAATGATAGCTGATAATGAACTCATCTCAACACACACCATAACTGGATAGAGATTTTTCATAGATTACATATTTTTAAATGAAACAACATGGAAATATCATTTTACCTTATCGTTTATGGATCAAATTCTAAAGAGACTCACAGGTCATGATATCTACAATTTTCGTGATGGCAATTCAAGATACAATCAAATTACAATAGATCTTATTGACAATCCCAAAACCACTTTCACATTTCCATTTGGTACTCTTTCATATAGATGCATCTCATTCGGTATGTGAAATGCACCAGAAAAATTTCAAAGATGCATGGAACACATCTTTCGTGATATAGAGGATGAATTTATTTAAATATTAATTGATGATTTCTTAGTCTATGTGAGGTCATTTAATTTCAATCTAAAAAATCTAGAACTAGTTCTCCAATGATATGAGGAGAGAAACTTAGTACTGAATTGGAAAAAAGGAAACTTCATGGTATAGGGAAGAATTGTTCTGGGACACAATATTTCCAAATAATTCATTGAGGTTAATCTGAAAAAGTTAAAATTTATCAATGATCTATCTGAACCATCAATCATTAAAATAATTAGAAGTTTTGTGGGGCATTCTAGGTTTTATAGATGCTTCGTAAAAGATTTTTCTAAAGTTTCGCATCCACTGAAACACTTGTTGTCAAAATATATTCCTTTAGAATTCAATGAGGACTATTGAAAAGATTTTGAAACACTTAAAAATAGTCTGATTCCATATCCTGTTATAATTTCACCATACTAGGAAAAAGAGTTTGAGCTTAAGTGTGATTCCAGTGACATATTTGTCGGAGCTATGACTGGACAATGCATTGAAAACACCTTCTATTTAATATATTATGACACCATACTTTAAATTAATCCCAGGTCAATTATACGACTATTGATAAAGAGATCCTAGACATCATATATGAATTTGAAAAGTTATGTTCATACCTCGTTCTATCCAAATTCATTATCTATACAGATCCTTCAAACCTTCGATATCTAATGAACAAGAAAGATGCAAAGCCAATATTGATACGCTGGATTGTTTTCCTACCGGAGTTCGACATTGTAATCAATGATACCAATGGATCAGAGAATGTCATTTCAGAAAACCTTTCTCGATTACCCATGACCATCCTTAAAGATGATAGTGAGACTGCTATTGAAGTAGATTTTCTAGATGAGACATAATTTATTATCAAGACCAAGAAATGGTTCTCAAACATATCTCTCTATCTTTCCATAGGATATCTCTATCATGACCTCTCATACCAAAAACACAAGAAGTTTCTATATGATTCCAAACAGTACATTTGGGATGAACCATTTCTATTCAAGCATTGTACTATTGGATTTTTGGATTATACATCCTGGAAGAAGAGATCTAGAATTTCATTGAAATGTTCCACACATCACCAACTTGAAAACATCATGGACCTGAGTGTATAGTGGAAAATATCATACAAAGAGTATTTTTCTAGCCCTCATTGCATCACAATGCCAGGAGATTTTTCCATCGATGTGATATATGTCAAAGAATGAGGAATATTAGTAAAATAAATGATATTCCACAAAACCCCATTTTGGAAGTTGATGTTTTTGACGTCTGGTGTATTGACATTTTGGGACCATTTCCTACATCACATGGAATGAGTTACATTCTAGTTTCCACAGAATATGTCTCATAATTTGTTGAAGAAAAAGCCATGACACATGACCCAAAAAGGGTAGTAATGAATTTTCATCAAAAGATAATGTTTTCATGTTTTGGATTTCCCTGATTACTCATTAGTGATCATGTAACACATTTATTGAATAAGATAGTGTGAAAAATTATTGAATGATATGAAATTTCATACAACACCAGAACTCCCTATCAACCACAAACATGTGGGTAGGTAGAATTTTCAAACAATGAGGTGAAACAAATATTTGAAAAAAAATGTAAACAACAAAAAAAGTGATGGGTGCTATAATTTGGATGATGCATTATGGGCATACAGAACCGTGTAAAAAACACCCATAGGTACCACCCCATTTAGACTATTTTACATTAAACCATGTCATATTTTGGTGGAGGTACAACATCGTTCATTATGGAAAATTAAAAATATGAATATGGATGTAGAAAATGATGGAGAGGAACAATTATTATAATTAAATGAATTAGAGGGAATAAGGATAGATGCATATAGAAATGCATGGATTTACTAGGGAAAAAATGAGAAAATGGAATGACCAAAAAATTACAAGACGTACCTTCATCCCAGGGAAATGGTTTTATTGTTCAATTCATGATTATAATTATTAGTTAGAAAGATGAAGTCAAGATGGTCTGGTCCTTTTTTGGTTGTCTGGAACAATTAAAATTGAATGATAAGGAGGACCACCATTCAACGTGAATGTTCAAAGATTTATTATAATTTAGGATCCATTCCATGAAGGATGTGTCATCAGCCTCAAGTTCCACAAAGCTTTGAAGGAGTAAAGATCCCAAATTTAAAGGAAGTGATGACTGGGAGGAAACCCTAGGTAGGAATGTTTTTAATAAGTTAGATTAGTATCATTGACCATGAATTACAGACATAAAGAAGGATGAGGTGTGGAAGCAACATCAAAATTGGGAAAGCACAGTTCAGTACAGGTCGTCTACACTGTCTTCACAACATGACGCTTTTTATTTGTATATTCCAATGTTTCTTCCCCATACACGACGTAACTCACCTATATACATCACGTACATGGTTGGTACATTTTTCAAAAAAAATGTTCACGATCCACAATCACAACCCACACCACTTCTACCACTGACCCCTCATCCCCCCCCCCACCCTCATTGCACCCGAATCACCCTCCCTAACCCCTCCTCCACTCTCAAACACACAACCCCCTTACTTTCCCTTACCATACACTCCCACCCCCATCTCCATTGACCCAACCACCCCACCAAAACACCTTCCGACATTCACTTCTCTAGAGAACAACCTGCACCATACCTACACCCCACCCTCATACATCCAAGGCACACACCAAGTGACCCCAGCCTGAGTCTGCACCCTCTACCTTAACCTCCAACTCTGAGAGCTATAAACCAGCTGCTAAGAGCCCCTGTGCTACATCTAAATATCTAGACGAAACCATTTATCCATTCATTGAAGAGAAACTACATTTTCTCCAGTGATCTACTTCAGAAACATGTAGTATCGAGTAAATCTTTTTCACTTATAGGCAATGTCGATGCGCACCAAAAAAATTGTTGTACTTGGACATGCTCACCAATTTGAATGTTGGTGATGATTTACTATACCTATTAGCGACATTAAATATTGAAAAAATTATCATAGTATGGTAGGATACATACCAGGAGCTATTCCTTGAGTTCATGGAAATTTTTGAGATCACCATTCATTGTCTACATTTTCAAGTTGGCAGCATACCTTGCCAGCTTGGTTTTTCTGAATTCAGAGTTGGTCTTGGTATCTTCACTGAGGAGATAATTATATCTGATATTTACCCCAACCTAAAAACATGGAAATCCAATAAGGTTGCACCAAACCTATGGCCCCTAATCACCCATGACCCCCAGTCAAATCATGACCCTCAACTCACGAAGTCGACTCAACAATGTGCCTCATCTTTTCTCATCTTTCATAGATCCAAGGCACATTACTAGTTTGTGAGAGGAGAGCCCTTTAGTAGCATTAGTCAGATGGACATCTTGATTATAGAAGCTTCCACAGGTGGTCCACCCATCAATATAGTCACCCAATTCCATTCATACATCAAATTCATAACTCAGAGGAAGAGATGTAAACTCATGGGTGGATCCTTCATCACCCACCTAGCCAAGTACATGTGCATCTTTGATGCATCTATGCCCCTCACCTCTGTTATAACTATAAAGATGGTTGATATTGTGCTTCTCCACAAGATGAAAATTCTCATGAAAGAGGAATACATTTATTTTTAGGAACCAGGCATCAATCAGGCCACACCTCAAAAAGTAGCTAGTTGGAGTAAAAGTAGCAGAGCCACCCCATCTTCCTCATATAACAACAATTACTACACCCATACCCCCCACCTCAGTCATCGTCGCTTCAGTCGTACTACCACCATCAGCACACTCCCCTTATTGAGCTCCAGGATGATATCTAGTTCATTTTGAATAATATACACCAAATATTGACCCACCCACATCTACCATTCATTGCGAACACTAAATTTTCTCTTTCACCATCTCCCACCCCTACTAGACCTTCATCCTCCACCATTCCCCCACACCTTCCAACTAGTTGTACTTCCCATCCTGATCTCACCAACCCTACCACCCAGTATGATTTCCTAGTAGAGTAGGCCTGGACAGGCAAGGGGGTTTCCACTGAGCCCATCCTTGAGGAACCATTCATTGATCTAGCTTTCAGACCCATGGACCTAGTACAGATTGGTAATTCTCCACTCACCATCCCAGCCCATCTCCCTACCTAAACTACCACCCCACCCACTTCCACTACACCTTCTTCCTCTACTTCTACTTATACAAACACAGATATGCCTAGCCAGTCATGTGAGACACCAAGAAGTGGGATGACATTAGAGGAGATTTTTTGGGTGGATATTTTATCTGATTTTGATCTATATTTTGGGATTTTTGGGACCCTTTTCATGTACATTGGTGGTTTTTTTTATTCATTTTGTTTCCTACCTATGTATGAACCTTAGATATATATATATATATATATTGTATTTTTTTCTAAATTTTTTTGTTTTTATTTACATCAATTTTATTTGTTTCTTTAGCATGTTAAGCTCCTTAAAATCATCTGACATCCTTGATGGTCTTGTACCATCAGTGTTCTTATAACAATAGGTACTTGAGCACATCATCTTCATTTTACAATAACTTCATGATCTATCACTCGCAATTCACCACCAGCAGTAGCTAATATGAAAAAATATCCCATTTTAACCACACCTCATTCATCCTCATACGACTACAGATGTAGTGTTTAACCCAACGAAATGACCAAGTGAACATGAGGACATAGCCTCTAGCATCTGTATGAGTTGAAGGAGAAACTGCTCTGATGGACCATCTGAAAAAAAAAATATTCATCAACCCATCTGGATATTGACGTTTAGTTAGATCTTTATCAGAGGAAACCCATAGTTTATTTCTTGTTTTATCAGGTTGTTATTTCCATGTATTTTTCATTTCATTTTTATTCCTCATTTTATGTATTTAATAAAACTAAATTTTACACCAATCACCATTTGAATAAAATGAATATCATACTTTCTCACTCTATGTTCCTACCATTTTTCTCTGTTATTCCAAATATTTATACTTGTGGGGTATTGTTTATTATCTAGTGCATGATTTTATTTTTTAACAATTTTGTAGGTACCTTTGATTTTCATGCAATGGAAACTCAAACACCACCATGGCATACAACTTGTAACAGAGACCTCTCTATTCCCACTTATTTTAATTTTTTCCAATATGCCATTTAAAATTCATTAAAATTCACTTCCATACCACTCCCATAGTCCTTATATTGATAGTGGGAAAACTAGATCTTACTATGTTGGGGGGGGGGGTCTTCTCACAGTATCACTGGTGATACACTTGAATTTTTATTATTCTCAATTTTCTAGGAATCAATTTTCAAAATAATAAGCATATTTTAGACTTGAAAATCATTATTCCATTGTAATAAATTAAAATTTTAAGTGGAAAAGTTTTAAGGACCTTGTTTCACTCTTGCATAGAATTTATTAAAATGATTGTTGAGTTTATAGAATTTATTCAAATGAAAAATAATTAAAATTATGATTAATTGACCTATTACTTTGGATTTATTCCCTTTGTGATTACAAGTTTGTATTTGATTCTCACTACCCAAGAGGAATCTAAGCCTTCAATTTCATACTCTTATCTGAGTATAATTCTTGAGAGATACCTAGGGCATGTAAACTGACTATAACATGCATTGAGATCTTTTCAAAATGATGAATGAAAAGGTATGGAGTTAAAAAGATTGAATCATTCTTCGATAACCACTTTTTCTGATACCCACCTGACATCTATCATTAATCTATCCCATTGTTACTTTAAATGACCTATTTGGATGAAGCTATTTCAAACCTATTTCCATTTCTACCATACACCTTGTACAGTGCGTATGGATATCTTTAAACAATGATGGTGGAGACATTCAAACAGCATGAGATTCATTCACATTTAGAGATGTATGGTTTTATCACTTGACTACAAGGTTTTGATCCATATACAATTTATTTTAAATCATTCATACTACGTTACATTACAAAATACAAAAAATAAAAAGAAAATTTGATGTGGGTTGTGTACTAGATTGGTCAAAATTCACCATTTCCAAACCAATGAATCCCTCAAAGGATCATATGTGGTTAAGTGATGGATGTAAGATCTATACTAGGCATGACTTTTGAAAAATAAAAATTCAAATGAAAAAATAATAATGGAACAAAATCATTTTTTATACATACTTGACACACATATGGATCCAACCTGAGATAATGGAGTATGGATTTGACTGACCAGAAGGAGGAACTTTATCACACGTGTTCTTTCACTTATTCCATATTACTATAGAGATTACCCTTCTTTATGAGCCTAATTATTCACATTTTACCTACCAACACACAACTGTAGAGTCATCAGAACCCGATTTCTTAAGCCACAAAGATTAATCTTTTACTTGCCTTTACACAATGGAGATGATAGAACCAATGAAATCCTATGGTTAGGAACATGTACTCAGGGTGCGAGCATACCTCTACTAACATTTAGTATTATGAGTGATGAGAGAAAATAATTATGAGGTAGGTTACAATTGAAAATTTAATTTATAGAATAGTTAAGAGGTTCTGATTAGAAGACTCGATTTTTTTTGAAAAACAAGACTATGAAGAATGAATAATTGTCTACATTTAGTATTATGAGTGATGAGAGAAAATAATTATGAGTTAGGTTACAATTGAAAATTTAATTTATAGAATAGTTAAGAGGTTATGATTAGAAGACTCGATTTTTTTTTTGAAAAACAAGACTATGAAGAATGAATAATTGTCTACATTGGTTTAATTATACAATATTACCATTTTTCTACATACACCTAATTTTAATTGCATGTACATAATGAATATTTCTTACTTTTCATATTTATTATCATTTAAAAAATCTTTATTAAGGTATTCTTTCTTGAGGATAAGAAATTATTCAAGTATGGGGGGTTTGATAAGAGTGATTTATATATACATTATGATATCAATTTTTTTTAGTTTTTCATTAAATTACATGATAATTCATATACAAGGTGTCTAATTTTTTAGGAATAAAATATTTACAGGTCTCCAAGAAAGATAGGAAAAAGAATTGAAAAAATGGAATAGTACATGTCATGATGCTCCAGTGCATGTTGTGTACCTATGGATCATAGCCTGCCTCAAGTGGTGAAGTCAATTTGTGACTAAAAAAAATTAGAAAGGAAAAATTCAATTCACTTCACAAATTACCCACCCACATCATGATTCAAATCAAATCCCTTTGTGATAAATCTCCAAATAATACTCGAAAAAGTCAGATAAAGATGAGGTATAAGTTGGGAACTCCTTGATCACGTCGTGTACCCAGTAAAACCTCTTAAATTAAAGAGAGACCCATGCACTATTCTAGAGATCCAAAATACATATAAAATGAAATGGATCAAGGCTACACATCATGAAAAAATATGCCTATATCATTAGCATATCAACAGATAATTTTAAATACTTCCAGATGCACTTATCTTCTTCATTTCATCTCTTTTGCGAATTCTTTCACCCTTTCTTCTCTAAAACTCTCAAATTATGAGTATTTTTCATTTTTTTTAATCCAAGATCCAAAGATATTTTGTTCTTAAATGAATCCAATCCCCTCCATTTCATTTAATTTCCATTTCCATTTCTCTTTCTCAGGTAAGTCTTTTATTTATAATTATGATTCACTTAGTGCACATTTATTTTAGTTACCATTTTTGTACCTTTTTATGATCTCAATTCCTTTAATGTCAATCAATCGATCAATTATTCTTTTTTTTATGTGTTTAAATGAATTATAATCTTCCATGATTAGTTAAATTTCTTAGGGGTAGGGATCAAGTGATGTATATACATAATTAAATACACCTTTATTTCTAAACATGGAAAGTCTAATTGAATTATTAACTTGGATATGAACCAATGGTCTATCCAATTTTTGTGAATGTCCCAATGCATGGGATGGTCAAACAAATGATCTAATCCCAATTGAAGTAGAGTGAGATATTACCACTAGATTTAGAAACATTATGACTTAATAATCCAAACATAATGCACTGAGGCAATCGCTATCTCCCAACCATAGAATAGTTACTTCCTAGGTTGGACTAGAAGGCTAAGACCAATGTCAACTAGTGATATCTGATTTATTCATGGACTAAGATAGCATCTTGCCAAGGTTAAAATTAAAGGACATCCTTCACTCAGATACACGACTTTATCCCAACCCCCTCATTTATTATTTAATGTATTCCCAAAATGGAACTTTGATCAAACTCCCAAACAACGAATTATAGAAAAGACTCCCTTATAGGTTCAAGAATCAAATATCCCCAAAGTAAAACAGTATCCTCCCTATGGATTGAACTATGTACTACCACTACACTATATATTTGTAGTTAGTGAATGTTGGGGACCAATTATAAATTCTAAATTTGATACACGCTAGGGGAGTAATGACAACACCATGCTGGAGCCATCATAGTGACACCGGGTATCCAATGTGGAACCTATGAGGTGCACATTAGGCCTCCCAGTGAGGCAAGGTGGGTTGTGTTTATGGTGGTCTATTGAACCAAGTGGTGGAATTGGGATTAGGGTAGTTTCAAAATAATTTTAAATGCCTATGTTAAGACGTTGAAGGGGGTTGTAAGACATGAAAACTATTTTTGGCATGAGTATTTGGGTTCTATAACTCCAATGAAGATCATAATTTGACTCAGGTAACTTTATTTGGGTGGTTTTTGAATGTGTTGAAGTTAGAGGGAACCTTGTCCATGTGATGTAGTGTCATTCCAATTGTGAATCTCAACATTCCAGGATGAGTCAGTCAGGGATAACTTTACTTATCTATGATTGCGGTATAGATTTGGAATGTTTTAAATATCTTTTGGTGGATGTTTTTATTTGATAAGTACATTTAAATTTCAGTATGGGTTTTAGTGAGATCATATCTTTATTTAGTTAATTTATGAATGCTAGTATGGCTTGGGTTGGGAATGATTATGGGGGTAGTGGAGCCGATGATGTTTTAGATGGGAGTAATACAAGAGGAATTCTGTGGGAGTTCAGGGATGACCTAAGTGGGAGTGTTGGATGATAGTGATAGGATTCAAGTTATTAAGTGGTCGGGGAAGGTAAGAAGGGGTTGCATGCCACCAGTGGAAGATGGGTGTGGTGAGAGTGACCCAAATCTGGTTTGATGTTTTAGGGGGAAGTGATACTTGGAAAATAATTTGTTCTTAAGTAGGTTAGATTGATCATTGTGTTTGAATGGATTGTGTGTTAATTTCCACCCAAATGGTTTGAACAAAAAGTCTAGATGCCATTTTAGGGTGATGTCCATATAGATGTTTTGGAATGGTGAGTTGGGAATGTGTTAGGTATGTTGTGGAAGATGATTTGAGATTCTTATGGTATTTATTCAATAGTGGGGGATCCAAACAAAAAAATATGTTGGGAAGAACTATACCAAGAAAGTGGTTGGAGGAAGAAATTATCAATGTTTTGGTTTGGATAAACTAGGTTTTTTCCTTCAGGTGATATTGATTTTTGTACACCATTAGATTTTTTGAGACACAAAAAAAAAGGAGAAAAGAAATTTGGGTCATTATTTATGAAGAGGATCATACTGATTGAGTTCCAATTGGTTCCTAAATGGTGGTATGATACTTTTTGTGATGTTTTTGTGTGTTTTGAATTAAGAAAGGTTGCCTAATATTTCCCTATGGTGTTTTAGTGGTTGATGTATGGTTGAATATAATGCATTCTTTGAGGAGTATCCAGTTTATGTTGTGGGTTTTAGTAGGAAAGACCTTGGGTGTATGACCATGACATTTGGTTATGTTTTATGGAAGCATGTTAGTTCTTAAGAGGAAACATTGGAAAGAGGGGTCAATAAGAAGACATTGTGGCTTGAACAACTTTTTAGGAATCCCAATCATTCTTGGGAATGAGGTTTGAGGATGAAACATTTTATGGTGGGAATGTTGTATGATCTAGGACATCATGGAGGTATTTATTTGTTTAAATTTTAGTTTTAATCTATTTATTTTGTCTAATTATATTTTTCTCAGGTTTATGATGAACAATGGGGGTGTTTAGGGGTTTATAACATGAACAGAAGGAATAACCGAGCCAATCTATGCAAGTGGAATAGTTTGTTCATGGTTAAGTAAACCATGAAGCATATCTTAGAAAACTATGCAACCATAGATAGTGAAATATCACACGATTGTTGCACAATTTTTCAACCCATGTGACATTACCAGGTAATCATGCAACCTATCCTTCTTTAAATAGTGTCATTTTCATGGTTTAAGCGTGGTTTGGAAAACCATGTGGGTAAACCGTGCGACCTGGTAAGGTCAGAAAAAATTAAAAAATTACCATTATGAGTACGGGTTTTTTATGTTCTACCCAAGATTATACCCTTTTCTTCCCTTGAAACCCTGTGAGTGAACCAAGGCTCCCACATTTTCTATGAGATCGATCACCCTCATTTCTAGGCTATTTGGTGAACTGTTGGTTGTGAATCCAAGCTCATGGTAAGTCTAATCATCTCATTTCTTCTCTTTTCCAGAGATGGGAGTGTATTTTAGGTGATATTCTTCCAAAATCTATAAAATCCAATTTTTATGGTGGAATTTATGTTAATACTTCAAGGGTGGTATAATCAAGATCTATGTCTTTGATTAAGAGTGTTTTCTCCAATGGGTAAGAGGTAGGTCATCTATAAATGATAACCAATAGTTTTAAAGAGAATATTTTCATATGGTATGTGTTTTTTCACATACCCCTCTTGTTTTTCATGGAATTAATTTAGTTTTATTTGGAAATATGAGTGTCTAAATAATGATTTGGGACCATCATGATCCTCATGGGATGCGTCGAGGATGATTTGACTAATTTGAGCCACCCATGTGGTGTGGAGACATTCCTAAACATAGGAATTGACAATGTCAAGTGTGGAGTTGATGCTCTATAACATAGATCCCTTATTGAACAAGTTAATATGAGTAGTGGGGTTGAAGGTTGGATATTTTTTTTCTTATGGTTGATAAAGGCATAAGGGGTTATTTTGCATGACATGAAAATTGTATTAATTGGGTAAATTGAGATTGTGTCAAATGCGTTATAATTATGTTGGAATGCCTAAAGGGATATTATATGTGAAATGATGAACCTATTAAATTGTAAATGGCCTATGAATTGAATAACATGTAAAAAAATTTGCATATGGGAATTTATGAACATATTGAATGACTTAATATAAGGGAATTATGGTTTATACCTAATGGGTTTCTTTTAATAAATGGATTGTGATATGTGATATAAAAATTTTACATGTTAAATGATAAATGTGATAATGGGATAAGGTATGGTGATTGATTAATATCAGATAATATATGGGAATTGTGGAATATACTTAATGTCTTAAGGCATGACGATGGGAATTGGGATGAAGGACTATGTAATTTAATGAAAAATGTATTAAGGGGTTATATAATAGTATCAATTATTATGTTGATGGTTATGGACTATAATAATTATTTTTATTGGTTGTGTTGGGTAGTGATATGACATGTATGTGGTGGACAGATAAATAAGTGTGCACACATGGATTAGTAATGTGGGGTATTAAATTGAGGTTCTACGCCCACGGGGCGAGTTAGACTGAGGCTCTAAACTCCACCCCAAAATTCATGGGTTAGGGATGGGGATGGAGGATCTATTATCCTAATGGTTGCATTCCACCTGGACTGAGGCATCAAGGTGATTACAATGTGATTTTTTGATGTGATTATCCCATGTGATATAGAGACTGGATTTATTCTTTTATTCATGCTATTCAATTTCCTTATACTCATGTGTAGATGATATATATTCCAAAACCATGGAACATTTGATAAAAATGTATTAATAAAAGAAGATGGAGTAATTAAAATAAATGTTAATAATGGTATAAAGGGTTAATATAATGATTGTAAACTAACGGTACTTCAGTTGATCTTATATACTTTTCATTTATTTATTACACGCATGAACTATGTGTTAGAATGGTTATTTTTTACATAGATGGTGATGTATTACCTAGTTGAACTCACACCATACTGAGGCTACCTTTGGGTACATGAGAAGGCTTCATTGTTTCAGGTTTTGATAAGGTAAAGGGCTTAGTGCTAGAAAGTGGATCCATGCTTGGGATATGCATGGATGAGGATCCAGACATGGGGTAAGGTGTAACATCCCAAGTAAATAAATAATATGAGATTTTCATATTTATTGATATTTGTGAATTAAATATTAATTTTAATTTAAATGGGATGTTATTTCTGATAGCGTACTCAACACAGAACAACAAGTTTCTTTGAAATCATACATTGCACACAATGTTGAGTTATATCGAAAAATATATAATATTATTATTATTTAAAATGATACTTAATGTCTATCCATTGTATTGGTAGGAATGAAAAAAATATCTAAAATATTATTACACATGTTTGTTAATTTTTTTACTTTTATCCATTAATTTTTAGAGGCTTAAAATAAGAATGAATCCAATTTTAAGCATGAAAAACTCTAATATTTTTTTAAAAATTTGTTTTACTGCCTTTTGATGGTGAATCCCTTTTAAATATAGTTTTTTTTCACTTTTATATTTTTCATTTGAAAAAATAAACTTCTCCCTTATAATCGAGATATCAAAATTTACTTTGGGTAACTTTTTGGAATTTTTCTAATAAAGTTCATTTTTAAAGAATAATGAAAAATACTGCATTTTAAGTCAAAACAATATTTTCATCTACTTTATTTATATGGTTTGATTATCTTATAAAATTATTTTAAAGCTTAATTGGATTATATTTTTACCATTTAATCCAATTTCTCTCATTGTATGTAATTTCACTTTGAAATTGGATATAAGCACATGTCAATCTTTTTGTATTTTTTACTTCTTAAAAACATGTTTTCTAGTTTTGACAACAAAAATTAATTTTAAATTAATTAATGTAACTTAAATGCTTTGAATTTTGTAAAATATAAATAATTTTTGAATTTATAATATCAAAATTAACTTTGGGTGAATTTTTGGTATTTTACTGAAAACGTTCAATTTTTTTATGAATAGTAAAAGACACTACATAGTAGTCAAAAACCAAATTTTTCCTTTAAATGAAATTTTATTGTTTCAATGAATTTAATTTCATGAATCCTAAAAACATTTTTGTCATCAATAAATAAAATTTGGTTCAATATGAGGAAAGTAATGTTTGGTGAATAGTAACATTTGATTTTTATTTACTGCGGTTATAGGTAAATAGAGTAATTCAAGGTAAAAATAATATTATAATAATATAAAATTACGTTAACACTTGTACAGAAATTATTTAATGAGTCATAGAAAACCAATAAAATCCTTGGGTATATTTTTTGGCCTTTTTAAGCCACTTGGGTAAGAAAATTACATTAATAACTTTTTATTTAAAGTAAAAAATAAAAATATCATAAACATGTATTATTTTGATAAAACAATTTTAATGTGGGGTTATATAATTTATATTTTTTACTATAAATAGTAATTATAAAGATAAAAATATTTCCTACATCATGGTATTTTCTTTATAATTTTTAGACATAAAATAAATTTATTTATTTATGACCCAATGGGGAAGTAATTATTACCTCATTAATGAATGTTTTTAATAAATGAGATTATAAATTTTAAAATAAATTTATTTTGAAAAATTTTATGCCATACACGAATTTTATGGATGATTATGACATTTTATATTTTAATTAATTATGATTTTTATAATTTATCACGTTTTTTTGGATTTTTTAAAAAGTCATGAATTGAATAGTATTTAAATTGACATAAATGAGTTTTTAAAACAAATATTATTTTATTAAATGATATTGTATTCTTAAAAATCTAAGATTCATCCAAATTACTTATATAATGTTGAAAATGTCATCAATAAACCACTTGTGGTTCTATTGGCATTTTATGGTAACTATATTAACCATATAGAGTGAATACACAAGAAGACATGGTAAGAGTCAAATTAGTTAACTAAGGGTTTAAGCTAAATGAAAAGGTTAAATGTGAAACCAAAATTTGCATAAAACCTATTGGTTGAGATTATTTAAAATAATATTCATCTTATATTCTAATTTAATTAGTTTGTGACATTTTGAAATCGAAATTTATTTTATAATAAAATAATATTTTCAAACATTCCTAGAGAGCCCCTCCTCCCCCTTATAAAAAGATATAAACTCTAACCCTTTATCACACCTCTTGATTCCCCTTGGATCATCAAAACTCTACCCAAATAATTTCCCAACATACCTCTCTTACTCATAGAATCCTTATCCTAGAAAGAAGGCAATTCAAGAAAACATTTTGTTTCAAACCAAAGGGAGTTACCTGATTTAAAGGTAATGTCTCCTCTCAAGTTCTTTTCTTTTTTTCCTTCTACACTACCTATTATATTATTATTATTTGATTTCATAACAAAATAGTATCCTAAATATACTAGGTTGTTTTTATGAGAATTATTTGAATACACTTACACACACCTCTATCTAATGGATACGAACATACTGTTTCTGTGTACGGTGAAGTGCTACCTCACGAAATGATGATTGTTCGATTTTCCCCTAACACCTCTCGTGGGGGCCATTATTATGGAACTATAATTATATATGATATTTATGATATTTATTTTATCTCTATTCTTCTTTAATTCTAACTTAAAACATAAATTTATGCTTTTCATGTTGTATATATACGAAAATTTTATTGGAGGGAATGCAGACTACTTCCCCTTCAAAGTGATATGACTCGTTCATAGCATCCATGGAACTTATAAAGGATGATGTTTATAAAATTAGGTAATGTCTATAAAATATTATATTATAATTTAATAATAATATACTTATGCATAATTTGGTTTAATTTTTTAAAAAATGAAAAAAAAAAAAAGAAATGGAATTAGCGTTCATGTGTATGTATGGCTTACCATCTCCATGAACGGTGCATTTCATTTTAATATATCCAAATTATATAGACTATTACAAATACATATATACCTGATATATATGAGATATATGATATCTAAATTGTGAATATAATTCTGTAGATAATATAATTTTGACCACATGGATAATTTTTAATTGTAACAGGTTCATTTTTTACTCAAGTTCCGAACATCGACAAAATGTACAATATGAACTCAAATAATTAACTAATTGTTATAGCAAGGCAATAAGTGACATAAAATGAATAATAAGAATTAAAAAGTTTCATAATAAATTATAAATTAACTTAATTTTATTATTCAATAAATTAATGAATTAACGAGTCAAGTCAGACACGAGGTAAGGGACTTCGTCTCAATATTCTTTCATTGAGGCGTGTTTTGATAATATACACCTCCTTTTAAATCCTGCATAATAAACCCTTTTAATTTTAATTTAATTTCTAAAAATTGTTTTACTAAATGAAAAAATGAATTTTTTTAACGTATGTAGTGACAATGACCCCTCCACCACCGTAATCGTTATTTGGATTCCTCTATAAGCCTTAATGTTTTTAAAATGAAAAAGAAACCCCTTATTCCATTTTTTGGTGTTTTGGTACAGAAAATGGTTTTCTAAAATGAATTGAGTATTTAAATATCATTAAAATATATCTTGTGATTTGAAAGTAAATGATATTAGTGAAATGTTGATATTTGAAATATTTTATGTGTTATGATTATGTAATGGTACTTGAACATTTGACATGTGGTTATGTGATAAACCAAATGAAGGGTGGTTTCATGATAAACCAAGGATGGGTGGTTAATTTATATCCTCCAATTAATTGGGTATGGAATTAGGTCGTATGGCTATTCCATTTAGTGATATGTGTGGAAGTCGACAGTATGGTTATTCCATTTAAGTATGTTTATGTCTCAAGTTACTTTTATATGTTATGTGTGATTTCTATCAGTTTTATGGTAATATTTTGGTTAAAAAAGGGTAAGAAGTGATTTTTTATTAAGTAAAAAGTATTTACTACTTCATAAAGGTGAAAAGTATTACTTATGATAAAGTATTCATGGTTTATTTGTTGTTTTAAAAAACTATCGGTTTTTATTCTTTGTCTATCCCTTACCGAGCATTTTAGGCTCATCCCAAGTTTTTAAAATTTTTTCACCAGACTAAAAGCAGAATAGGGTAAAGGATGAGATCAATGAAAAGTCATGATGATTATAACATGGAACTAAACTTGTTTATTTTCCTTTAAGAGTTTTTATTTTATGAAAAAATGGATACGGAGTAGAAGTTTCTACATATAATATTAAAATTGTTATGTATATGTTATGACCTAATTTTCTAAAGCTCTAAAACTAAAAATATCCTCAATGAGAATAATTAAATTAATTAAATATTATGTAATGTTTAATTTTGGGGCCTTATAGTTGGTATCAGAGGTTAGTTTAGATAATTTTAGTGGTTAGGGTGTTATTTAAGCATAAGTGACATAACCATAATGGATAGAATAATAGAAAGAATCACAGTTATTTTAGATAAATTTAATGGGTGTAAGATGACATGAATATGTATATATTATTTTTTAACCTCCATATAATATATTATATAAATATTTTACTGATATACTCACACTAACCTTTTTGATTTTCGTAAATGGATGGATTTAGCAGGAACCAAATTAACAATGGACATGAAGAAAACTGTAACGGTTTTCTGAATAAGCAACTGAATGAAATGGGAGTTGCAATGAGAACTCCTGTGGTTATTCTAAACCAACTATCTGGAGTCATGATTGACCACCTGAACCATGGTGATTTTTATATGGCATCACATATGTGAGAAAAAAATCCCTACGGAAGTTCAAGTAATAACTATAAAGGTAAGTATATTCAAAAACCTATGTGTCAAGGATGTGGAACGAAACACCTAGGAAAATGATACAAATGGGTGGTAATATGTTTTATATGTGGTAATTAAGGTCATAAATCATGAACATTCCATAGAAAAAGGAAGCATCCAGTTAACTTTAGGAAAGGGAAATAAGTTTTTTCCAAAGGATCAATTGAATGTTTTAAATGTGGTGTGCATGGTCATTATACAAATTGATGTCTGAATAAGAAGGTTTGGGAATGGGATTAGTAGGACCGTAAAAATATATGTTTACCAATAACTAATTCTATTCTAACTGAGGATGAGGAAACTAACAATGACCAATGAAAGGCATGGATTATTTCTTAGCTGATGGTTTGACACTATTGAATCTAAGGATATGTTCATAATTTTATTTGTAGTATTATGGATTATGTTAGTAATGAATGTTTAATTGATCTTCGATAACATTAAATGAGTAAGGATTCTACATATAAAGTATTCATGAGTTATGGTAGATTTTAAGATGATGAAATGAATAAATGTATTAAGGCTCTTTTGATGATGCGATTACTTTGGAATAATTTTTCTAGTATGTGTAACTCTGATGTTTGATATGTGGAAATGATATTCAAGGAGAAATTATATTTTCATTTTTAGATATATTTATAAAAAAATGGTTTTATATGATCCTTGAATTTGAGGAAATTACATTTTATTAATTTTTTGGATGAAAATGCAAGGTATGAGATAACATTTGTCGTTAAAATATGTTATAGTTATTTTTGAGGAATTTATCCCATTTTTGGGAATGTTATAATATTATATAGTTTTTAAAAAAGGAAAATAAATAGAATTTGTGACAACTCATCACATCGAACAAAGTTGTGGAAATCGAACCCACAACCAAAGTACGATTGGGATTTATTTCCTACCACTAGACTACGTGAAGTCCCTAGTTAGTATGACTTATTCGTTTTAGTTAAATGATTTTATGGATCAAGAATAAGTTTATTTTTGAAAATTATGATTTATCAAATTTATATCCTTAGTATAGAAAAATTATTTATTGATTAAGTGATAAAGGTTATTTTGGAAGACTTTCTCTCTTTTGGGGAACACTATATTCCTGAGGAAAATAGAATACTATGAGATTTCATTTGAGGAGTAATGGTAGAATTTTATTTTGGAATAATCTATGTTTTTATTGTGGAAATATGGTGATTTGGGTTATTTATAGAAATTATTATCCTATCATAGAGAATATGTGATTGGGTTAATTACACTTCAGTATGAGACTTAAAGAGTTGTTGATGTTATTTGAAGATAAATGTTATGATTAATCGTGGAATAATATGTGATCAAATTCTTCTAAGTTTTGGGTTTCAATCTTAGTTTAGATTATATTGAATAATTTTAAGGGAAATTGTGTATTTAATGGTATTTTTTGAACTTTGGGTACTATTTTTTGAATTTTGTAGATTAAGAGTAGTATTTATTTTTATAAAGGATTATCCTTTTAGGTATTATCTGATCTGATACTAACCATTTTTGTTTTTGGTTAATGTCTAAAGACAAGGGGAATATATAGTTCATCTTTTTTTGGATTAGTTGATTCTCTCAAATTTTATTTTAGCACTTTATATGTGACTATGTGATCATGAATAATCATCGTTTGAAGAAAATATGAGTTTGTTGTGGAAATTTATTAAAGGATGAAACTATACGTGAAAGGTAAGCATATTTATTTATGTTCATAGTCAATATCATAAATAAATTTCTTAAACTTTATGAAATATAACTTAAAACAAAGAATTTGTCCATTTACTTTTCCTACTAGGAAACCAATGACCGTTTAACCCATCACAAGTTTGTGGTTTTCTTGTTTTTAACTTTCTCCTGATCATGTTTTTATTACTCTCCATCAGAACTTGACACTTAGCTTCTCCTCCATATCCATGTATTCAATGAATCCAAGTATGCGTAATCTTGGGTGACCTTTTTTACTTATTTTTTTTAAAGTGATAGTTTAATTGACTCTTTTTCTGAAGTGGGACTTTCAATGAAATTTCCAAACCTAATATTAAATTGTGAGGGCACAATTTTCAAAAGAGGGGAAGGATGTAACATCCCAGGTAAATAAATAATAGGATATTTTTATATTTATGTATATTTTTGAATTAAATATTAATTTTACATTAAATGGGATTCTATGTCTGATATCTTACTCAACACGCAATAACAGGTTTCTTTGAAATATTGCATTTCACACAACTTTGAGTTATACTGAAAAATAATATAAAATTTTTATTACTTTAAATGGTAGTTAACACCTAGTCATTGTATTGGCAGAAATAAACATAAATAACTATAATATTATTACACGTGTGTTTTATATGTTTTTACTTTTATCCAATAAGTTTTATAGGCTTAAAATAAGAATGAATCTAATTTTAAGCATAAAAAACACTAATATTTTTTTAAAAGTTGTTTTACCACCTTTTGATGAAGAACCCATTTTAAATCTAGTTTTTATCACTTTTACATGAGTCATTTGACAAAATAGACTTATTATTTAGAATAGGTATATCGAAATTTAATTTGGGTAAATTTTTTGGTATTTTTATGACAAAGTTCATTTTTTAACGAATAGTTAAAAATACTGCATTTTAAGTCAAAACTGTCTTTTCATCTGATTTATTTATATGGTTAGATTATCTTTTTAAATGGCTTCAAATTTTAATTGGATTATATTGTTACCATTTAATCCAATGTTAGTCATTTTAAGTAATTTCATTTTTAAATTTGATATAAACACATATTAATATATTTTTAGTTTTTACTTCTTAAAAACACGCTTTCTAGCATTGACAACAAAAATTAATTTTGAATTAATTAATGAAAATTCTATGTTTTTAGTTTTTTAAAATAGGTATCATTTTTTAATTCGTAATATTCAAATTAGCTCTGGGTGAATTTTTGGTATTTTTCTGAAAACGTTCATTTTTTTATGAACAGTGAAAGACATTGCATAGTAGTTAAAAAACCGACTTTTTCCTTTAAAAGAAAATTTTATTTTTCTGCGAGTTGAATTTCAAAAATATAATAAAAATGGTTTTCATCAGTAAGTAAAATGAGGTTCAATTGGATGGATATAATTTCTGGTGAATAGTAACTTATGATTTTTATTTACCATAGTTAAAGGTAAATAGGGTAATTTAAGGTAAAAATAATATTATAATAACATAAAATTACTTTAACACTTGTCCTAACCTTATTTGATAGGTCATGGATGACCAATAAAATCCTTGGGAATGATTTTTGGCCTTTTGAAGCCACTTTTGTAAGATAATTACATTAATATCATTTTATTTAAAGTAAAAATAAAAATATCATAAACATGTATTGTTTTTCTAAAAAAATTAATGTGGGGTTATATAATTTATATTTTTTACTATAAATAGTAATTATAAATATAAAAAATTTTCCTACATCATGGTATTTTATTTATAATTTTTAGGCATCAAATAAATAAATTTCTTTATGACGCAATGATGATGTAATGATTACCTCATTAATGAATGTTATAAATAAATGAGATTATAAATATAAAAATAAAATTATTTTGATACTTTTTATGTCATACAATAATTTTATGGATGATTTTAACTTTTTATATTTGAATTAATGAAGTTTTTTTGAATTTAACAAGTTGTTTTCTATTATTTAAAAAGTCATGATATGAATAGTATTTAAATTGACATAAATGAGTTTTTAAAACAAATATTATTTTATTAAATGATATAATAGTCCTAAAAATATAATATTCTTTCAAATGACTTAGATAAGGTTGAAATTTGAATTAATTAACCACCTGTGGTTCTATTGTCATTTTATGGTAACTATATTAACCATATAGAGTGAATACACAAGAAGACGCGGTAAGAGTCAAATTAGTTAACTAAGGGTTAAAGCTAAATGACAAGGTTAAATTTGAAATATAAACTTGTCTAAAACATATTGGTTGAGTTTATTTATAATAATATTTATATTATATTTTAATTTAATTAGTTTGGGACCTTTTTAAATTTAAATATAGTTTATAATAAAATAATATTTTTAAACTTTTCTAAAGAGCCCATCCTCTCCCTTATAAAAAATCATCACCTCTAACCCTTACTAACACCTCTCAATCCCCCTTTTCTCATAAAAAATCTTCCCAAATAAGCTCCCAACATACCTTTATTACTCCTAGAATCCTTCCCCAAGTAATAAACAAATTCAATAAAACCTTTTCGTTCAAACCAAAGCCAGTTACCTGATTTAAAGGTAATGTCTCCTCTCAAATTCATTTCTTTTATTTTCCTTCTCTACAACCTATTATATTCTTACTATTTTATTACAAAAAAACAAAATTATCCAAAATATACTAGGTTGTTTTTATTAGAATTATTATAACTATACTTACTCACACCTCCATATAATGGATACAGACATAGTGTTTCTGTGTACGACGAACTGATGCCTCATAAAATAATGATTGTTCGATTTTCCTCTACCACCTCTCATGGTGGAAATTATGGTGGAAATATAATTATATATGATATTTATGATATTTATTTCGTCTCTATTCTTTTTTAATTCTCATTTAAAACATAACTTAATTCTTTTCATTTGTATATATATGATAATTTCATTTGAGGAAGTGCAGACTACCACCCCCTCAAAGTGATATGACTCATTCATACCATACATGGAACATATAAAGTATGATGTTGATGAACTTATTTAATGTATATAAAATATGATATTATACTAGAATAATAATATTCTTAGTATCATTTGATTTTCATTCCATTAAAATTAAAAAAAATAAAATGAAAGTAGCGTTCATGCGTACGTATGGCTTACCGTCTCCATGAATGGTGTATTTTATTTTCGTATATCCAAATGATATGTAGTATTATAAATACATATATACTAGATATATATGATATATATGATATCTAAATCATGAATATATTTCTGTAGATAATGGAATTTTGACCACATGGACAATTTGTAATTATAACAAGTTCATTTTTGACTCAAGTACCATACATCAAAAAAAGACCAATATAAACATGAATAATTATATGATTGTTATAGCAAAGTAATAAGTGATATAAAAGGAATAATAAACTTGTAAAAGGTTCTAAATCATGTATAATTAACTTAAGTTTATTTTTTAGGAAATTAAATAATGAACGAGTCAAGTCAGACCCAAGGTAAGGGACTTCATCTCAATCTCCTTTCATTGATGCGTGTTTTGATAATATACACCTCCTTATTTTACACGGTGTATAATAAACCCCTTGAATTTTACTTTCATTCAAATGGAATCTATTTTCTACGAATCTTTTTACTAAATGACAAAAGGAACTTTTTTTAATATGTGCGGTGATAATGACCACTCTGCCACCGTAATCATTATTTGGCTTCCTCTATAAGCCTTAGTGTTTTCAAAATAAAAAAGAAACCCCTTATTCTATTTTTGGTTGTTTTGGTATTAAAAATGGTTTTTTGAAATGGATTGATTAATTCAATATCTTGAAACTATATCTTGTGATTGAAAATTAAATTTTATTACTGAAATGTTTATATTTTCAATATTTTATGTGTTATGATTATGTAATGGTAATTTAAAATTTTACGGTTGGTTACATGATAAACCAAATGACTGGGCGTTCCATGATAAACCAAGTATGGGTGGTTATGTTATAACCTCTAATGCATTGGATATGGATATCATCCTTATGGCTATTCCATTTAGTGATATGTGTGGAAGTCGACTATATGGTAATTCCATTTATGTATGTTTATGTCCCAAGTTACCATTATATGTTATGTGTGCTTTGAATGGATTTTATAGTAATATTTTGGTTAAAAAAGGGTAAAAAATGAGCTTTTATTCAGTGAATAGTATTTAATACTTCATAAAGGTGAAAGGTATTACTTATGATAAAGTATTCATGGTTTATTTGTTGTTTTGAAAAACTAACAGTTTTCCTTCTTTGTGTATCCCTTAGTGATATTTTTAGGATCATCCCCAGTTTTTGAAATGTTTTCCATAGGACTTAAAGTTGAATAGTGGAAATTATGGGATCAAGGAAAATTCATGACAATTAAATCATGGAAATAAACATTTTTCTTTTCTTTTAAGAGTTTTTATTTTATGAAAAAAATGGATACAGAGTAGAAGTGTCTACATGTAATATTCAAATTTTTATGCATATGTTATGACCTAATTCTATGAATCTCTAAACCTGAGAAGATAACCAATGTGAATTATTAAGATAATTCAAGATTATGTAATGTTTAAGACTAGGGCCTTATATCATGACTTTTTTATGGATTCCATTATTTGTCTTAAATTTTTGGGTTTTTTCCACTTGGGACTGCATGGTGACATGACATATTTACTGTTGATTGTTGTTTATACTCTATTTTGGGAAATATATATTTATTAATTTTTATTGTTTATTGTATATTCTTTCCTCTTTGTAATTTTTTTGATGTGTACTACTCTATAAAAGAGGTAATAGTCTCCCCATTTGAGTTTTAGACTCTCACTAATTGTCAGAAACCTTTGTCGTACTAAGAGGTGCGCTTGAGGTCATGTGGTGACCCACATTAATTTAGTGGCTTCTATGTCAGGGTGTAAGAACCCATTTTTTCACTCAGGTATATATATTTTAAATTTAGTCTAATTATTTATTTTGGATCTAATATGGATGTATATGGGTTAGATAAGTACTTAAGGGTGTTTGGGGCTTGTTCTAATTTTGGAAAACATCTTTTTGGAATAATTGGCCACGTTGCACGGTTAGCGCATGGTTTGCACATGGTTCGTCTAACCGTCCAGATGTAAATTTATATACAGAACCAAACCACATGATTTGTACACGGTTGTGTGGCCTAACTATGCAAGTTCCCCTTATTTCCACATAATCGTGCATGGTTTGTGCACAATTTTTCAAACTATGCATACAAACAGTTTACAAGCAAATTTTTGGGTAAATTTTCATTTTCCCTTAGTGATATTTTTATATATGTCCTACTTCTCTAATATGAGAACCATCAAGATTAACCCTTTTTCCTCTCATTTTAGATATTTTTAAAGGCCAAAGATTGGGATTGAACTATCTACTTCATCTAGGATCCAATCAAGATTATGTTTGTCATGTTAGATGTGAAACTGTATGTACTCAAGACCATTTGATCATTTCTCTATTGGTCTTGCTCTCGACCTAGTTATCAAGGTGTGACTGTTTTATTCTTTTTTTAGATCTACTCCAATACAACCCAAATCAAGGGATGATACCAAAATAGGATAGTCATATAATTCTATGGTGGGTGGTCAATAACTCATCCCTCATGTTCGTTGATTTTGAAATTATTATGTGGGGCCCATCGATTTTATCAGGTTCCATTAATAGAATTTATATTCAATGATTATATTCCTTAGAAATATATGGTTATGATATTTCTATATATGTGATTAATTATTGGTGGTTATGCACACAACCCCATCCATACCATGTAAAATGTTATACCATAATTGTGTTTTTAGTATATAAAATATTTGAGCCACCATTCAGGTTTGACTTGACTTGACCCTTATAAAGGAAAGCTTTTCTATATTAAATGGGTTGATTTATATTGTGAATTGCATAATGTCAAGTACTATGTTTGATTCCCACTTGAGCCACCTAAGGTAAGTTCTTCATATTGATAATTAAATGTGAAAGGTTAATTGGAATTTATATTAAGTATATGACTTGACCAGATTAAATGTGAATGATTAATAGGTTTCATGTATGTAGAACCCCTTAACACATTAATAGAAGGTAGTATAATGAACATTAATTATTTAATATTCCTTAAATTGGATTAATAATGATTTCATACTACTTTTCCTTGTCACACTAATGAAAGGAAAGGCTTGAACCAAATGGACATATTGATTATTTACGACATGATTAAAGGGTTTCATGCTACTTGAACTTATCACAATAATGAAAGGAAAGGAATAAACCAAATGAAATATTACATGATGTTATAATAGAATAAGAGTGTCCTGAATGTAACTTACCTAGGATTCTTATCAGGGAATTCATTGAGCACTCGAGAACCACATTCCGATTCAAGGATTCGACTTACATAGGTTGAGACCAACCTTGATCCTAATCCTTTTTCATTCTTTGGATGCCCAGTATGACATCATATGATCCCTTAAATATCATTAAATGATTCCTTGGATACACTTATTGGATCCATAATTGATCAAGTAGGTTCCATGGTTACAGCCCATATGGCCCTGTCTCTACATATCCTCTTTTTACCTTGGATGATCACCTTGGCTTCGGTAGGCATATTAGTGTGGAATTTTAGGGAGTATTCTCCTTGTATTACACTCTTACACTTAGCTAGGCTATAGTTATTACTAATTTAGTGACCCTAGAGGTCTAAATTTCCATGGTTATTACCTTAGAACTTCATTATTAAATTTTCCTTATAGGTTCCCTAGTCATAAATTGGAACCTTCAATATTGTTAACATGCGACTCATTTGTAAACTATTATTAAATAGTCAATAATGTTCTAGTCATGTTCATACACCAGCCAAGGGTTGAATCAGTAACTTGGGTATTTACTTACATTGAACTCGTTTAATTTATATATCAATGCATGCGCATTGTTATATATCCAATACATGGGCTAGATTTTATAGACATCGTTGGTGGTGGACCACTAAGATTTATCTCACACCATCTCCGGTCGTCATTTGGTACCCAGAGTGGATTAAATAAATTTACATGTTGATAAAGGGAAGTATATATCTTTGATCCTTTAATTTCTTTCTCTTAAAGATGGAGCTTGATGATATAGGACTAATTTGGATCTCAGGATTCTTGGGATTGACATTTAATTTACATTATACCTTTGTGGAAAAAGTTATGCTTATGTCTTGTATCCTTGTTTTCCATTTTTCTAGTAACCTTATGTATCATCAGTTATTGAATTATTTTCCATTCATTTTACCATTGTCTCTATTTTTCAAATGTTCCTTCTATTTACTTTCATTTCTTTCACTATTTACCTTTGTTTATATTCATCTGATGCACTACACTTTCGAAATAAGTGCATAGTCTCCCCAAAGACACACCATAGGCCGATGATGATAGTTAGCAGCCTCTGGCATTTGAGGAGATCTGCTTGAGGCCATGTGGCCCAGCTTCTTGGGGCACCCATTAAATGGCGTCTAGGTTTGGGATGTCACAATGTGGTATCGGTGGTATTTCTTTTTTGGGTTTAATATTTATAGACAATAGATTAATGTTCAGAAATAATTGGGACTTGTTCATTAGCCTTGATTGGGTTTCCCAAGCCCATATTCTGATTAAAAAGAAACTTGAATAAATTATAATTATTATTATACTTTTTTCCTATTATAGGTGATATTATTTCACAATTGGGTGATGCACATGTTCTATAGAGTTGTTTATTACTACTCTGTTTAAGTATTTTCTTTAATCATTGGCCCAATGATGTGAGGGTAAGGATCATTGTTACATGCATCAGTATAGGGACCTATAACTCACTTGTAATGCATTTTTCTAGGCCATGTAGGTGCATTTAAATGTTTTTCATTTCTTTATATGCATGTGATTGATGAGTGAGGATGTGATACTTATATTAAGCATGTATTACTATTTTTTATTAGGTGTTTTCTTGTCTCAATTCTTATGGTGTATGAGCTCTCATGGGTTAGGATGAGTAATTTACTAAGTTGTTCCATTATGATATAAATAAATGGATGTCATTTCTAGTAATAAGGTGTATGGGATCTAATTCACTGGAAATAGATATCCATTTTAATGTAAATCATGACATCTAAATTGAATTGGTTGCACATTCTTATCCCTCCTTGTCATGTTTATAAAAGGTAATGTTGTGAACCTAGAAAATTAAATGTAAAATGAAATGAAACTTGTACTTGAGAAATTATTGATACATGTCCATCTAAGAGGATATTTTGTGTAGAATACCATGGTTAGTGAGTTTTCTTACATTTATCTTTTAATAGTGATGATATCCTTCTGCTTAATCTTGTTCTAATGAGTGTGTTTGTAATTTATAGACCAATGTCTCCATGAAGTCCTCGTATTGTAAGCCAGGTGGGTGGTGATGATTATGCTCCAGGCATGGTGGGCCTTGAGCCACCAGTATTACCTCCATGATTTCCACTCGAGGAACCTCCTATTGTACCTAACCTAGGAACTGATTCCCATGTTTGTGATATTTTCCTATGTCTGATATTTTCTATGCATGGTGGTCCATGGCTTACACCTACATTGGATGATCTAACTCGTGAGTTCCAGTAGCATAATCCTCTTACCATTTTAAGGGATTGTGGTCTTTATAATACATAGTCTTGTCTATAATCCACCCTATATATATTTTATCATATAGAGATGCCTCCAGAGTGGAGGGTCATGGTTTCTATATACATGATTTTGGATTTGGCCGAGCGATGGTGGGATGTGATTACCCCGGCTAGTTGTCATCCAGGCATCTTATTAGTTGATTTCTATACTAAATCCCATGATCAGTTATTTCCTCATATGCTGAGATATGAAATAGATATATAGTTCATGCATATTGAATAGGTTTTTATGTCGGTAATGGAATATTCTATGTGTTTTATAGAGTTACAGAACTTGCACCATTTCTAGCCAGTGATGGCCTTTCACGTGATAGATGATTTGAGGATGGGATCCAGAATTCCATATATACAAAGTTGAATGTCTATCACCCACATAACTTTTATAATATAGTGGATCAAGATCAATCACTAAGTGGAACCTAGGGGTGGTATTAATACTAGTTATATATAACCAGTTCCATGTCACGCTAGTAGTTCTTCAGGTGGTTGGAAACATTCTCTCGAGGTTTCTCTTCAGGGAAAATAAAACCATAGTGTATGTTTTAATAGATATAAAAATTATAATCAATGTGGATGATGGGGGAAAAATAATCCTCAATGTGATTGATACCCAATGGAATGTTGGGATTTCATCCATATAGGGCATCTCCAACATTTTTGGAGGAAATTTCCACCAGCTTCTAGTGGAAAAGGTTCCACATAATCTCCAACATCCTGAGTGGGTTATTTCACACTATGTCAAGTGGGTAGTTGGAATAGGACTGGTAGGTTTGTTTGAGGATGAGGTCATAGCCATGGTAGCTAGACCCCAGATCACCAATAGTGCTATGAGAGAATTTATGATCGGGGTATCCCATATGTTGAATAGGGTTGTGGATCAGGCCAATTGAATTCACTACAGTCGATACCCAAGGATCAGGATACGTGGCCATCTATAACATAAGGTAAATTTCTAATGGAATCTATATAGTATCTTCATTATTTGATATAGTTTCTTAGAACTCTTTTATATATGTATCTATCATGGAAAGTCTCAGACTAGAGATACAATATTACTATGGTGTAATGACCCTTGATATGCCTGTAAGGGTACGAACATATGGATACACCTGTGAAGAGACTATCTTCTTGAGGTAGGTAGTTACTCTTTCTTATAAAACTGCTTCATTCTCAATATGATAGGATTCGATTTCATTCTTAGGATGTATTGGTTGGTTCTCTATCATGATTTTGTAGATTTCTATCACCGATGGTTATTGTTTACATCACAATAGTGTATCAGTTATCTACATAAGGGTGAGTGGGATGACCAGGATGGTAGAGAAGTACAAGATCATATTTTGATAGGTAGAGTAGCCACACATATTGCAAATATTTTCATAGAGGATCAAGGTTTAAGACAAGATGATTTTCCTCTAGTAGTGGATTGTTTATGGATGTATTTCACGGTGATTTTTATGGATTAAATCCTAAGAGATAGGTAGAGTTTATAATTGAGATTATTCCAAGAGTAGATCTAGGGTACATTCTTACTTATAGGATGGAACCTATAGAGCTTCAAGAGATCAAGCAGTAGTTAGAGTATTTGGAAGACAAAGGGTTCATATGACCCAGTACAACCTCTTGGGGTCCGGCCATGATTTCTTCCAAGAATTTGTATGGGAAATTACTTATATGCATGTATTATAGAAGGTTTCACCATATTATGGTCAAGAATTGTTACCCACTTCCTTGAATTGATGATCTCTTTGACCAAATCTAAGTAGAAAATGTCTTTTATAAGATTGACCTGAGATTGAGTTATCATCATGTGTGAGTTTGGCCATGAGACATACCTCGTAATGCTTTCCATAGTAGGTATGGTATGTATGAGTACCCTATTATTTCCTTCGGTCTTACGAATGTGCCTGTCATTTTCATGACTCTGATGAATAGGGTTTTCCGCCCCTATTTGGACTCTTTTATCATGGTATTTTTGGATGACATCTTGGTGTATTCTGTCACTCGTATTGACCATTCCAATTGTCTTGATATAATTTTTATTATACTGAGAGAGCATTATCTTTATTCCATGATTTATAAGGGCCACTTTTGTATTGACAAAGTCAACTTCTTTTGTCATATGAAATCAGAATTAAGAGTATCTTTTTACCCATAAAAGGTTAGAGTTGTAGTTTCCTAGGGGCATCCCAAGAACGTGTTTGACATACGAAGTTTCTTTGGGCTGGATGGATATTACATTTATTTCATACATGACTTATAAAATATTTCTTCACCTCTAACTGAACTTACAAAGAAGGTTGTCAAGTTCATCTAGCCAAAACCATGTGAGAAAGCCTTTTTGGAGTTGAAAGGTATGATTGTATCAATGCATATTCTGACTTTTCCATAGCTAGGAATAGGTTATATCATCTTATATGATACATCAAGGATCATCCTAGAAGAATTAATAACATATGAAGATATAGTCTTTGTGTATAGATCTTTGCAGGTGAGGCCTCATGAGAGAATTTACCAGTTGTACGACCTCGATCTAGAAACAGTTGTCCATGCCTTACGTTTCTAGAGGCATTATCTTTTGGGAGTGTACTCTTTATTGTACACATACCAAAATATACTCAAATATAAATTTTATTAGAGTGAATTGAACCTCATAAAATAAATATGGGTTGAATATCTATAATCTTGTCATTTCGATCTTGCCTATACACCAGGTAAGGGAAATTTAGTTGTCGAGGCACTAAGTCAGAAAGCTCAGGCACAAGACATATGAGAAGTCAGTGATAAATGGGTGTTAGTGAATGTAATGCCCAGACCCTAGTTACCCAGAGTCGGTGCATTATTACATAACATTGGAATTATCACAAAAGATCAAGTATTGAAAGACTGATTAGTTTAGTAGCCTTGGAAATACTAGATACATTCATAAGTTTTACATTACATTATAAAATGAAAAATTACAACAACATAGTCTCCATAATCCACACTTATATCTGTTATACTATGCTTATAGGTCAGTAATAATATACTTATTCGCATCCTGGTAAAAATAAAACATGTAAAGGGGTGAGCTCAGATGCTTAGTAAGGATAACAATATAGCAGAAACTTTCATAAATAATCATAAACATTTAAGTCAATGAAAGACTAAAACAAAATTCTTTTAAACTTGAACTTCAGCATTATGTGGAAAAGATAAAATCAAATAATTCCATTTACTTATTCACATGTACATTCCACTAGTTGAATAATAACATGCAATATCAATAGAAACTTTCATAATGATGGAATACATAATTCCAGACATCATAACCACATAGTCAAGGCCTTGTGCCAAGACACTAGTTTTTCTCATGAGATCTATCGATGCATCGAGGAGCTATAGCGGGCTCTAACTGTCACTTACTAATTCCAATGCATTCCTCATATGAAAAGGTTTAAACATAACATAAACATTTGTATTAAAACAAGCATACGAAATCTCAATATTTTATCCATAAAAAATGAATGGTGTAAAAATAACACATCCAAAGTCAAAAATATCAAAAAACATTCAATAAAATATGTAATATTTGTATCATAATAAATAAACTTCAAATATGCTTAAAATCCATCAAAGGATGTTGACATAGATGAAATCAAAACTTTTTTTAGAGAAATATCTCTTTCTATTTGGAAATCATTTAAAAGTGATATAATTATAGAAGAAATTTTTTATTTTGTAAATATTCTTATAATCTTGTAAGGGAAGCTTTGACGATGTTATAATAGTGGAAAATAGCCACATCCACCTATAAGATAGAAAAAACATTCTTACCTTAATTTTGTCGAAAAGGTCATAAAGTGCCTTATTTGGAAAACGACGGAAAGATTGCTTTCAAACCATTTTATAAAAAGTAAAACAAGGGTATAAATTAATATAACCCATAATATAGTAAATTGTAAAAATGTTTTGGAATACATTTTTAAGAAACATGGATGTGGATGATAATGAATTCCGAGTAGATGCTTACGTAAAAACAACCTCAGAGAATAAAGTGATTGTGAAATTAACCCTTACCTTGTACTTTTCCTTGGTCGAGGGTATGTTAACCTCCTGTATAATAGTTAAATAATTTTTATTAAATTATACAAGAACTATATACATAAATATGATATCATATATGATCTTCTAATATAGTTTTGTTAATGATATTTCAGTAGTATCGTCATATTGGGTGTTAACTGATTCGTTTTCCTTTATATTATTTGTTACATAAGTAATGTTTTTTATGGATAGGAAGTATATTATTCATATTAAGGATTATATTAAGTTTTTAAACATTATTTTCAATCATCAAATGAAAATTAGTCTTGAATGTATACGATGGGGAAGGAATCTCATCACGTTCTTGGAGACAGTAATCCGTACGTACGCACGAGTGACAATATCATTCTTTTGATATTAAAATTGTATATAATTGGATGTTATATCATATATACAGAATTATTATCATGTTATATTTATTATTTAAATCATTTATCCTCATTATTATACCCATCCAAATGATAAAGTGTTTGAATAACAAACTACACCACGACATGGAGACGGTAATCCGTACATACGCACGTATGGTGACTTTTTCATTTATAGGATGGATAGAATAATGAATATGGTTGTACAATTTTTATAATGACATCATAGTATATAGAAGATACTGGAGTTGTTATTTTAGAATGGAAATAATAAATAAAGAGGAGTTGGAAGAAGAAAATAACTTGAAAGAGGTGATGAGATATTTACCTCTTCTTTGAGTTATTCCTTTTGATTTGATCAAAAGGGATCCTTAGGTTGGATTTATAACTAAAGGAATGCCTCTAGAATGAAGGGATGACAGTTGAGAGATTATTTGGGCAGGTTTTGGCTGAGCCAAATGGATTTTAATGTGTGAATTTGAGAGAAGGGGAAGTGCCCTTTTATAAGAGGGGTGAGGGGAACCTTAGCAAATGCTTAAAATATTATTTTATAATAAACTAATTTTCGGTTTATAATGGATAAAAAATAAATTATTTAAATTATAAGGTTGGTATGGGTCTAAAATCACTCATACAATAAGTATTATACAGGTTTGGGTCACTATATTAACCTTATCTTTTAGATTTAACTCTTAGTTAAATTGTTTGACATTTACCATGTCTCTTTGTATTTTTATATTATATGGTTAATAAACATACTATAAACTTCTAATAGAACACCAAGTGGTTCATTAATGAGATATATAATAGTATTTAAGCCATTTCGATGAACCTTATATTTTTAGGAATATAATACCAATTAATAATATAATATTTGCTGTAAAATCACTTTTATGTCAATTTTGACTCTTTGGTATTTTGTTTTTTGTAAAATTCATAAAATAATTATTACTTCAAAAAAAATTATTTAATCAACCCTAACATGTCATATTAAACTATAAAATTAGTGTAATTCATTAAAAGTCTCAAATTAGATTTATTTGGATATTTATAATATCAATTATTTTAATCTTTCATTAATAAGGTAATTACTGCATCATCATTGTGTCATAAATAAATTTAATTATTTAATGTCTAAAAATTATAAATAAAATACCATTATGTATTAAATATTATTAAATTTCTAATTAATATTTATAGTCTAATTTATCTTATTTATAACCCTATATTTAAAATGGTTTAGTTATTAAACATTGAATTTAACTCTTTTAACTCTTCTTTAAATAAAATAATAATAAATGTCCTAATCTAATCCAAGTGGACCTAAAGGATCACGTTTTATTACTAAGGTTTTTTTTGTCGAATTAAACTTATTCAATAGAATTAGGACATGTGTTAGGTAATAATAATAACGTTTTTACCCTTAATTACTCTATTTACTTTTAACTGTGGTAAATAAAAATAAAAAGTTACTATTCACCAAAAATTATTTTCATCTTATTGAACCACATTTTACCTACTGATATAAACCATGTCTCTAGGATTTTTTAAACTCAACTCACATAAGTGGTAAAATTAAGTTTTATACAAATTTGGAAATGCTTTTAGGAGGTGGGTAAAAGACGATAAAAAGTTCGATAAAATTTTATATATCTAAACTTATTGTAAAATGACTCCAAAAAATTACGTTAAACATATATAGGTATTATGTATCTATTTTGATATAAAATAAATTATAATAAAATAATTAAAATTTTAATTAAAAATTCAGTTTTAAACAATAATAGAGTGTTTTTCACTATTCATAAAAAATTGAATGTTTTCAGAAAAATACCAAAAATTCACCCTAATCTTATTTAGATATTCTAAATCCAAAAATGTTGTCCATTTTGAAAGATAAAATATATAAAATTTCAAAAAGTGGGTATTATTATTCATAATGTCTAGTTTGATTGGTTGTGGTGTGTTTGAACTCGAAGTTACATACAACACAAACTATTGTATTATTCAAAGGGAAACATATTGTGCAAGCTTGGGGTGTTACATTCTCACATCTTTAAAATAATTTCATCCTCGAAATTTCTAGAATATTACTACATAAAAAGATTCTGGTGGTTCTTCAACATAAATTCCTCAAGTTCCCAAGTTGCCTCTTCCATCTTATAATTTTTTCATAGAACTTTTACCAGACGAGTCGTCTGGTTTCTCATCACTTGTTCTTTGGTATCAAGAATTTTGACAGGCTCTTCACAATAAGATAGATCAGGTTCCGGTTTAATTTCCCCATAGGTGAGTACATTCATTGGTTCAGGCATGTTTTTTCTCAACAGTGATACGTGGAACACATTGTGAACTTTGGAGAGACTTGGCAGCATTGCCAAATGGTAAGATATAGCCCCAATCCGTTTTAAAATTTCAAATGGTCTGATGTACTTGGGACTCAATTTACCCTTCTTACCAAATCATATAACTCCCTTCCATGTAGATACCTTTAATAAAACATGATCGCCTACCAAAAATTCAGAATCCTTCCTTCGGTTATCGTCATAGCACTTCTTCCTACTTTGTGATGCTTTGATGTGGGTTTGGTAAAACTTCACATTTTCCATCGTTTCCTCAACAAGTTATGGGCCTATGATTTTTCTTTCACCAACATCATCCCAACAAGTTGTTGCGCGACATCTCTTGCCATATAATGCTTCATATGGTTCCATCTGAATACTTGAATGGAAGCTATTGTTATAGGAAAATTCTACCATAGGTAAATATTGATCCCACATACCTTGAAAGTCAAGTGAGCGAGATCTCAACATGTCTTCTAAGGTTTGAATTGTCTGTTCTGATTGTCCATCAGTTTGAGGATGGTAGGCAGTGATCAAACAAAGTTCAGTATCCAGGGCCTTCTGAAGACTTTTCTAGAATATTGATGTAAAATAGGTATCACGATTTGAAACAATTGATATGGGTACTCCATGAAGTCTTACAACTTCATTAATATATAGTATCACTAGACGTTCAAGTGGTAAATCTTCTCTTATAGGAAAAAATGTGCTGACTTGGTAAGACAGTCAACAATGACTCATATTGCATCATTCCTTCTAGGTGTCTTTGGTATCCCCATGAAAAATTCCATCGTAATATTATCCCATTTCCACTTAGGTATGGGAAGTGGATGCATGACTCCTCTAGTATGTTGCCTTCCAGCTTTCACTTGTTGACAAACCATACATATTGACACAAAATTATCAATCTCCCTCTTCATGTTGTCCCACCAAAAATGTTCCTTCAAATCTCTATACATATTAGTGCTACTAGGGTGTATAGAGAAATTGGATCTATGATCATCATCCAACAATTCCTTTTTTAGATCAGGTAAATTGGGAACACAAAGTCTCTTCCCAAATTTCAAAACTCCATCTTCATATATGAAGTCACTCAATTTCCCATCATTCATAGCTTTAATTTTCTTTTGAAATTCCTCATCATCATTCTGAGAACTCTTTATCCTTTCTAGTAATTATGGTTTGGAAACCATTTGAAAAATAATTGATGTTCACCTTCCATGGTTATTCCCATATCCATCTTTACTAGATCCATGAAAATAGGATCCCTTTCAATTATCATCTTGTTCAAAAATCCATGATCCTTTCTACTCAAAACAGATGCCACCTTATTTTATTTCCATGGGTGGTAGTGTATTGTGTAATCATAATCCTTGAGTAGTTCAAGCCATCTTATTTTCCTCATGTTGAGTTCTTTCTATGAGAAAATATACTTCAAACTCTTGTGATCAGTATATATCTCAAATTTTTTACCATAGAGATAATGTCTTCATATCTTCAAAGCAAAGATTACAGCTGCTAACTCAATATCCGGAGTAGTATAGTTTTTGTCATGAATATTTAGTTGTTTTGATGCATAGGTAATAACTCTATCATGCTACATAAGGACACAACCAAGTCCTTTATTTGAAGCATCACTATAAATAACAAACCCATCGTTCCTCGATGGTAGAGTCAAGATAGGGTAATTGACTAATATTCTCTTCAATTCTTCAAAACATTATTCATACTCTTTTTTCTAAACAAATTTAACCCCTTTACGTGTAAGCTTTGTTAATGGGTTACCCAACCGGGAAAAATTATGGATGAAACGTCGATAATAACTTGCTAAACCAATAAAATTGCATACCTCAGTTATACTCGTTGGTGCTGGCCATTCTTGGATTGCCTTGGTCTTTGAAGTATCAATAGATATTTCATCCTTAGAGATAATATGGCCAAGAAAATAAATCTCTTAAATCCAGAATTCACACTTGCTAAATTTCCCATGTAATTCATTTCTTCTAAGATTCTTTAGAATGATGCACAAGGGATTTTCATGATCTTCATAGCTATTGGAGTATACCATGATATAATCAATAAATACCACTAAAAAGTCATCAAGATATTCCTTGAAAACTCTATTCATTAGATCCATGAATACAAAGGGTGAATTAGTCAACCCAAAAGGCATTACAGTAAACTCGTAATGTCCGTACCTGGTTCGAAATGATATTTTCAGAATTTATTCCTTCTTCACACAAAACTGATGATATACAGATCGAAGGTCAATATTTGAAAAATATTGAGCTCCATGAAGTTGGTTGAATAAATCATCAATGTGAGGTAGGGTATACTAGTTCTTTATTGATATAGCATTGATTTCCCTATATTTAATGCACAACCTCATAGATCTGTCTTTCTTCTTAACAAAAAGAATAGGGGATCCCCACAGAGAAACACTAGGGCGAATAAATCCCTTGTTACTCAATTCCTCTAGTTTTTTATTTTGTTCCACTAATTCCACAGTGGTCATTCTATAAGGGGTATTCTATATGGGCCTTGAACCAGGAATTAAATCAATGAAAAACTCAATTTTTCATTCTGGATGATGTCTAGGTAAATCTTCTGGAAACACATCAACATATTCTTGCACAATAGCTACATCCTCTATTTGAACATTCCTTTCCTCACCCACAGTTATTTCATTATCTTCATCCCTAATAATTGAATTTAGTTGAGCTACTAGGGGTGGATCTAGATAAGAATTGGGTGGTTACATTTCTACTCTAAAGATAAGGTACTCCTTATCATCATCGAGAATTGTAACCTCCTTCTACTTACAATAAATTTTCGCATCATGGTCCAAAATACAATCCATACCAAGGATTATATCAAATTCAATCATGGGTATAATGATGAGATCAGTAGAAAAAGAACATTTATATTCTCTAATGGTAACTGATTCATAAAACTTTGTTGTAATGATAATTCCCTTAGGTGTTTTTACTAACAACTCCCTTGTTAAGTAAAATTAAAAATATCCAATTTTCTTAGAAAACTAGGAAGATATGAAACAATGTGATGATCTAGAATCAAATAAATCATTTTCTAAACTTGATCAAACCATTAAATTTCCTGCCACCACGTCTTTTGGAGCTTCAACCTCAACAATAGTAAAATCATAAGCCTGGCCTTGATCCCTTGGCCTTTTCTAAGATAAGTTTCCTTGGTGCTTAGGACATTTATTTTCATAATTCACCCTTTCTCTACAATTTTAGGATTCAACATTGATAGCCTCTTTCTTCCCCATGCAATCATGAGCTTAGTGTCCTTTTTCATCACACTTGTAACAGACTCCCAATCCCTTTAGACAAGTACTAAGGTGTTTCTACCCACATTTACCATAGGATGGATATTCAAATTTTCCCTTATTCCCTTTATTTCCATTTCCATAGTGTTTATTAGATATTTTCTTCTCTTACTTTTCATGGAAGTCGTAAGACTTAGAGAATTCCTTTTCTATCTTGATAGCACATGATACAATATCTTCGTATGACAAGAAGGATTGTGAGACTAATTCTCATAAAAGAAATGGTTTTAACCCATCAAAGAAATGATTAATCTTACTTATTATGTTAGCTATATAATCTAAATCATGTCTTGATATCCTTTTAAAGTTAGCCTCATACATTGTGACATTCTTATCCTTCTTTTGCCTCAGACTCAGAATTTTTCTTTCCATATCTGCTCAATGGTCATGAGGAAAGTATTTTTCTAATAAAATATCTTAAACTCTCTCTATTCCATATTTTATACTTCATCATATTCTTTTTTGTTCTCAATCTATGACCACCATTGATCTGCATCTATCATGAGGCGATAAACTACCATGACAACTTTTTTCCTTTCACTACTCCCCAAAGCGTGTAATATTTTCTCTAAGGAATTTATCTATTTCTCAGCTATTAATGGATTTGTACTCCCATTTAATTTTGGTGCTTATTGCCTCATTAAGAGGTCTAACATTTATCCTCCACGTTTTGGATCAGGGTGCTTCATATGGGTAAGTTTATTATTCACAACATGAGTGAGTTATCCCAGTATGGTGATAAGCTGATCAGAACTAGTTGCATCACCAACTCCACTATAATTAACTTGAGTAGGATAGAAATCCCTACATGGATTATGTGCATTGATATGGTTTCCATTCCTTCCACAAGGTTCCATTTCTAAACAATGGCATACACTAGATTAGTTTATGAATCACAATACATATTTTTAAACATGTAAAATAGTTAACATAAATTGAACAGTTTATAGATATAATCCAAAATCATAAAAATTATTTCTTTGATGAAGTATATACTCATAAATCTTTCATAATAATTTGTAAAGAAAATTAGAATTATCCTAATCATATCTCCCAGGAGTGTCGTAACCAAGAGTGCAGCAAGGCCCGTCGTCGTGCACCAGTTCCCATTCGAGTCTAGCTCAAGGTGGTGTTTTCAGGTTTTACCCCTAGGTATATCTATGCCAGATCCACCTCTACCTTCTCATATCCATACATGGATGTATTTCATGTTAAACTCACAAAATCTCTACAATACCAAAATTCAAGGAAGTTCTTCTATACTAATCCCCAAAGTCTATCTTAGGGTAATGTTCTCTAATCAGAGTTTTTAAAAATCTAGATTATAAGGTTTGTACAAAAATTCCTCTCATACCAATTGTAATGCCCTGACCCTAGTCAGCCAGAGTCGGTGAATTATTACATAACATTGTCATGATCACAAAAGATCAAGTCTCGAAATACTGATTAGTTTAGTAGCCTTGGAAATTTTAAATATATTCATAAGTTTTACATTACATTATAAAATGAAAAACTACAACAATATAGTCTCCATAGGCCACACTCATATCCCTTAGACTATCCCTGCAGGTCAGTCATAATATACTTATTTGCATCCTGGGAAAAATAAAACACAGAAATGGGTGAGATCAGATGCTCGGTAAGGATAAAAGTATTGCGGAAACTTTAATAAATAATCATAAACATTTAATACAATATAAGACTAAAACAAAAGCCTTTTAAACTTGAACTTCAGAATAATATGACAAATATAAAATCAAATAATTACATTTACTTATTCACATAGATATTCTACTAGTCGAATAATCACATGCATTATCAATAGCCACTTTCATAATGATGGAATGCATAATGTCGGACTTCATAAACACATAGTCAAGGCCTTGTGCGAAGACTAAAAATAATATTTTGTCAAGACCTTGTTCCAAGATACTAGATTGTCTCATGAGACCTACCGATGCATCAAGGAGCTATAGTGGTCTCCACCCATCAATTACTAAGTCCAATGCATTCCTCATATGAAAAGGTTTAAACATAACATAAACATTCGTATTAAAACTCATATACAAAATGTCAATACTTTATCCATAAACCATGAATGGTGTAAAAAAACACATCCATAGTCAAACATATCACAAAACCTTTAATAAAATATGTAATATTTGTATCATAATAAATCAACTTCCAATAATCTTAAAATCCATCAAAGGATTTTGACATAGATGAAATCAAAACTTTTTTTAGAGAAATCTCTCTTTCAATATTGAAATCATTTAAAAGTCATATAATTATGAAAGAAAACATTTATTTTGAAAATATTCTTATAATCTTTTAATTGAATCTTAGACTATGTTATAACAGTGGAAAATAGCCACACCCACCGTATAAGTTAAAAAAACATTCTTACCTTAATTTTTTCAAAAAGGTCATAAGGTGCCTTGTTTGGAAAACGACGGAAAGATTCCACTCAAAAAATTTTATAAAAAGTAAAACAAGAGTATAAATTACTATAACCCATATTCTAGTAAGTATTAAAAAAAAATTGGAATAAATTTTTAAGAAACATCTATGTGAATGATAAATAAGTCCCGGTAGATACTTACGTAAAAACAACCTCAGATAATAAAGAGATTGTGAAATTAACCCTTAACTTGTACTTTTCCTTGTTCGAGGGTACGTTAACCTCTTGTATAATAGTTAAATCATTGTTATTAAATTATACAAGAACTATATACATAAATATGATATCATATATGATCTTCTGATATTCCTTTGTTAATGATAATTTAGTAGTATCGACGTTTTGGATGTTAACTAATTCGTTTTTCTTTATATGATTTGTTACATAAGTAATGTCTATTATGGGTAGGATGTATCTTATTCATATCCAAAATTATATTAAGTCTTTAAACATTATTTTTAATCATCAAATGAAAATTAGTGTTTAATGGATACAATGTGGAATGAATCTCATCGCATTCATGGAGACGGTAATCTGTACGTATGCACGAGCGAAAATATCATTCTTTTAAAATTAAAATTTTATATAATTGGATAGTATATCCTATATAAATAATAATAATCATGTTATATTTATTATTTACATAATTTATACCCATTACTATATCCATCCAAATGATGAACTGTTTGAATAACAAACTACACCACGACGTGGAGACGGTAATCCTTATGTTCTCACGTATGGTGACTTTGTCATTTATAGGATGGATAGAATAATGAATATGGTTGTACCATTTTTATAATAACATCACAGTATATAAAATATAATAGGGATATTATTTTATAATGGAAACAATAAATAAATAGGAAGTGGAAGAATAAAAGAACTTGAAAGAGGTGATGAAATATTTACCTCTTCTTCGGGTTCTTCCATTTGATTTGATCAAAAGGCCTCCTTAGGTTGGATTTATGAGTAAATGAATGCCTATAGGATGAAGGGATGATAGTTTAGAGGATATTTGGGTAGGTTTTGGCTGAGACAAATGGCATTGAAGGTGTTAATTTGGGAGAAGGGGAAGTGACCTTTTATAAGAGGGGTGAGGGGCACCTTAGGAAAAGCTTGAAATATTATTTTATAATAAAATCATTTTCTGTTTCTAATAGATAAAAAATTAATTACTTAAAGGATAATGTGGGGATGGGTCCAAAAACACTCAACAAATAGGTTTTAGATAGGTTTGAATCACTATATTAACCTTACCTTTTAGATTTAACTCTTAGTTAAATAGTTTGACATTTACCATGTCTCTTTGTATTTTTATATTATATGGTTAATAAACTTAATATAAAATTCCAATATATCCCCAAGTGGTTAATTAATGACATATATAATAGTATTTATTCCATTTTATAGAACCTTAGATTTTTAGGAATAGAATACCAATTAATAATATAATATTTGTTTTAAAAACTCTTTTATGCCAATTTTGACACTATTTGGTTTTTTTTTTGTTAAATTCATAACAGCATTAAGGCTTCAAAAAAAATTAATTTAATCAACACAAATAGTTCATATTAACATATAAAATTAGTTGAATTCATTAAAAGTATCAAATTAGATTTATTGAGATATTTATAATATCAATTATTTTAATCTTTCATTAATAAGGTAATTACTGCTTCATCATTGTGTCATAAATAAATTTAATTATTTGATGTCTAAAAATTATAAATAAAATACCATTATGTAGGAAATATTTTTTTATTTTTAATGAATATTTATAGTCGAATTTATATTAGGTATAACCCTATATTAAAAATGGTTTAGTTATTAAATTTTGATTTTAACTCTTTTAACTCTTCTTAAATAAAATAATAATAAATGACCTAATATAATCCAAGTGGACCTAAAAGATAATAATTCATTCCTAAGGTTGTTTTTGGTCGAATTAAACTTATCCAATATAATTAGAACATGTGTTAGGGTAGTAATAATATCATTTTTACCCTTAATTACCCTATTTACTTTTAATTGTGGTAAATAAAAGTAAAAATTTACTATTCGCCAAAAATTATTTTCATCTAATTGAACCACATTTTAATTACTGATATCAACTGTGTCTCTTCTATTTTTTAAATTAAACTCACAAAAGTGTTAAAATTTTGTTTTATACAAATTTGGAAATGCTCCTAGGAGGTGGGTAAAAGACAGTAAAAAGTTCGATAAAATTATATATATAAAAACTAATTATAAAATGACTCCAATGAATTAATTTGAACATATATAAGTATTATGTATCTATTTTGACCTAAAATAAATTTAAATAAAATAATTAAATATTTAATTAAAAATTCAATTTTAAACAATAACATAGTGTTTTCACTATTCATCAAAAATTGAATGTTTTCAGAAAAATACAAAAAATTCACCCTAAGATATTTTCGAAATTCCAAATCCAAAAATGAATTCCATTTTGAAAGAAAAAATTTATAAAATTTTAAAAAGTGGGTATTACTATTTATAATGGCTAGTTTGATTGGTTGTGGTGTGTTTGAACTCGAAGTTGCGTACCACACAAGCTATTGTTTTATTCAAAGGGAAACATACCGTAGAATCTTGGGATGTTACAATAAACCTATTTTATGAGAACCATCTATAGTTTCATGATAGTCACAAGTAGTCTTATCACTCATCTTTAGTAGTTACGTCTTCTCTCCTTGAGAAGGTGAAGGATAGAAAATTTCCAGATCCTAATGTCTTGTTTCTCCATGAGAGTATATCAGGAGATAACCTGCATCTATATTATTATATGGACCAAGACAACATCCTGGGTATTCATTGATGTTTTTAGATTCCTATAGATAAGAGAGAGAATTTGATGAAATAGTCCCACACTTCTAAGTGTGCAGTTCATTTAGTCCTCTACAAGATGTATCAAGATATTCAACTCTAGTATCGGTGTCCTGGGATGAAATGTCATATGGTAGGGTTTATCACAAGGTGTTCCACCTATCAGTAGGTTAAAGTGTAGCACCAAATAACTATAGGCTTGTTAAAACCACTTCCAGTCCCATAATGGAAATGGAAAGATGTTTCTATGGATTTCTTAGTTGGATTACCAATGATTTTGAGGCATGTTGATGCTATTTGGGTAGTCATTGAGAAACTAATAGAATCGACTCACTTCATTCCTATTTGGGTGACATTATTAGTTATGGAGCTAAGAAGACTCTATATCAGAGAGATCATACGACTGTATGGGGTCCCATGTACTATAGTTTCATATTAGGATTCTTTTATAACATCACGTTTATGGTAGGGATTGGAAAAGGCTATGAGAAAATAGGTTCTTCTATAAACTTATTTTCACCCTCATACTGATGTACTATCAGAATAGAGAATATAAGTTCTAGAGGATATTCTCCAAAAATGTGTCCTTGACTTTAGAGGTTCTTAGAGAAATCATATCCTTCTCATCAAATTTTCCTATAATAACATCTTTCGTGTGACACTTCACATGAATCCTCTTGAGGCCATATATGGTAGGTTATGTCGTTCACCCCTGTTTGGTCTAGAGAGAGGTGAGGAATCCCTACTAGGTACTGATATCATTCAGGAGATATCAAAGTAGGTTTAGCTGGTCTGAATGTGTATGACTACTGCCCAGTCAAAATAAAAATTTTATGTCGATCACCATCGATGACCTCTTGAGTTCGAGGTTGGGGATCGTGTTTTCCATCAGTATCACCCAGGTTGGGGCTTAAATAGTTAAAAAAGAAAGGGAATCTATCTCCTCATTACATAAATTCATTTCATTCTATAGAGAGTCGGGACGGTAAAATTTTAGTTGATACTACCTCAGAGTTACTGTACCATGCACGGCGTCTTCCATGTTTCACAGTATCTCTAGTATCATGTAGACTTATCTCATACCTTTGATCCCAAGGAATTTGAGTTATATGTTGATTCTACCTTTGAGGAGTATCCAATATGCATTGGAAACCATATCATAAAGGTTCATTGAGGTTGATATGTCCCTCTGGTGCATGTGATATGGTAGCACAGCCAGGTATAGGATGAGATATGGGAGAGGGAAGCTGACATAGATGCTCAGTGGATAGAACTGTTCTCAGATAATGTTTCACCGCCCTTGGAAGGTGAACTTGGGGATGAGTTCTTTTAAGGTGGAAGACTATAAGAACTCGGGTTTTTCACTCCAGTATAGATCCTTTAAATTTAATTCAAATTTTTTATTTTGGACCTAATATGGATGCCTATGTGTTAGAAAATTCCTTAGGGGTGTCAAGGGCTTGTTCAGAGCCAGAAAAACATTGTTTTGGGAAAACTGACAGTGATTCTTGGTTAGAACACGATTGGATCATGGTTTGGCTAACCACGGAGATGGAAATTTCTAGATATAACCAAACCACATGGTTTATGCACAACTGTGCAACCTAAATGTGCAAGTTCCCCTTATTCCTAGGTAATAATGTGAAAAAATCATGCCCAAACTAATCTTCTATGTAAATTTTTATTTTTCCACTTAATGATATATTTAGATCCCTCCCTCCCGAATCTAAGAATCAGTGGGATTGACAGTTTTTCCTCTATTTTTAGATATTTTTGAAGGCCAAATCTAGTGATTGAAATATCTCCTTCATCTCAGATTCGATCGAGCATCCATTCATCACATTGAATGTGCACTAGTAAGTACTCGAGTATATTTGAACCTTTATCCTTCTCTATTTCTCTTGACTTAGTTATCAAGTTGTGAGACTATTTCCACTTTTTGTAGATATACTCTGATTAGATTCAAATCAATCCCTGATATTGGAGGAGGATATTCATAACGGCCTTAGGTGGGTGTCCTATAACTCATCCCACATGTTCTTTAAGTTTATAATTATCATATGGGACCCACCAATTTCATTCTGTTTATTTAATAGAATTTATATGTCATTATTATAATCATTAGAACCATAAGGTTACACTTTATCCATATATGTGATTAATTGTTGTTGGTTATTCCCATAAATCCATCCATCCCACATTGGGTGTTATTCAATAATTGGGTTTTTAGTATTTGACTTGTTTGATCCATCATTCATGTGTGAATTGGATTGACCCTTCTAATGGTAATCTTATCTATACTAAATGGCTTGATTTATATTTTGAATTTCATAATTGAATGTTCTGGGTATTCTCTCCACTTGACCCACCTAAGGTAAGTGATTCAAATTGATAATTAAATGTGAAAGTAAAATTGGAAAATATTTTTAGTATTTGGAAGGTAGCGTAATGAACCTTAATTAATGAATATTTCTTTAATGGGATTAAAAAAGGTTGAATGCTACTTAGCCTTGTCACACTAATGAAAGGCAAGGCTTAAACCAAATGGACTTATTGATTAATTATGATTTGAATAAAGTGTTTCATGCTAATTGACCTTATCATAGTAATGAATGGAAATTATTGAAAAAAATGAAATAGTACATGAATTTATACTCAAATAAGAGTGGCATGACTCGATCTCACCTTGGATTCTTATCGGGGAATGCCTTGAGCACTTGGGAACCCCCTTCAAATTCAAGGATTCAACTTTCTTAGGGTCAGACCCATATAGATCCTGATCCTTGTCTATTCAATTAATTTTTGATATGACACCATAGTATACATTCAATATCAATAAATGATTCCTTTAATATACACCTCGAATCCCACACTAAGAAGTAGGTTCCACGGTTATAGTTGATAGGGCCCTATCTCTGCATAACCCCGTTTTACCTTGGAAAATCACCTTAGATTAAGTAGGAATCTTATTGTAGAATTACATGGAATATGATACTTTTATTTCAATCTAAACTTTATCTGGGCTATAGTTATTACTGAGTTGGTGACCCTTGAGGTCTATGTTTCATTGGTTATTACCTTGGAACTTCATTATTAGATTTCATTATAGGTTTATTTATCTTTACATATAACCTTAAATACTATGAACATGTGACTCAATTATAAACAGGTAATAAATAATCATTTAATGGATTATTCATGTTCATACACTATCCAAGGGCTGAAGTAGGTACTTTGGTATTTAGTTACATTATACTGATTTACTTTATATATGCATTCCTAAACACTGTTACATTTCCATTACATAGGTTGGACGTTATAGACATTGTTCATGGTGGCCCACTAAGAATTATCTTAAACCCTCTCTGGGTGTCTTTTGGTACCCATAGTAGATTATATGAATGATTTTTTTGATAAAGTGAAGCATATGGCTTCGAATACTTCATTACTTGATGTTTAGGATGGATCATGATAGTAGAGGACTGAGTTGGATCTTAAGATTCTTGGGATAGTCTTTTTATTTCATTTGTACTTTTGGGGATAATGTTATTCCTACTATCTTTTATCCATTCCATTTTTCTAGTGACATGAAATATCATTAGTTGTTGAATTTTATTCTAGTAATTTCAGTTATTCTTACTGTTATCTCTATTTTTCTGATGTGTCTTCTGTTTACTTGTGTTACTTCTGATATTTATCTCGGTTTATATTCATCCATTGGGATACACATTGATATTGAGTGAATTTTCTACCCAATTACACACCCTATGTCATTTTTTCTAGTCAACATCCTCTGGTGTTCGGGGAGATGCACTTGAGGCCATGTGGCCCACTGGGATTAGGGAACCCATTAGGCAGTATCTGGGTTTAGGAAATCACATGGGGATGTTAAAAATTATTATTAGAGGAGGTATTTTCTATGAATTACAATTTGGGGATGGTATACTGGATGTTATGAAGGACTTGGTCCTTGGTAATAAGCTCGATTTTTGGAGTATCTAACCCATGTGCTTGGGAAACCCAAAGTTACATAGAGTGTAAATTGTTGTTCTCAATGTGTGTTGTTATAGTTTAATGATATTTATCCATTAGGTGATGAAAATTTTGTGTTTTGTGACTTATTTATGATATTTTTATCATTTATATAATGGAAAGAGGTTATGAATTCATGCATCTAGGTGATCAATGTAGTCCCATCAAAAAATCCATGTTGATGTTGTCTCGTTTTACCATAGGAATAGGCAATGGATGAAAAAGTCATGTTGATCCCTAGTGATTTTTCATCAACTAATGATAGGTGGAACACCATGTAACAAACATGGATATGTCCATCATCATCCCGGACAGCCAATATTGAGGGAATAAGTCATGATACATCTTGGTAATACTGAGGTTCACAACCCATGTTGAGGCATGGGAATATTGCATCAACTCCTACCAGATGTCAATAGAAACCTGCACACATTCATGGATGAACATGATCTCATCATCATAAATGATCCAACTATGTGGGGGTTTCACTTGCAACAGTCTATCATGTGATCAAGACCTAAAAATATAAATGTTGTATCATCATCACTCTCACGAGAAGTGAAGATTTCACTAATAACAATGTGATTACAAAAAATCTGTAATGGTCCTAAACCCCCATGTACATATTAGAAATATGTTCCATTACCTGAAACACTCTACTGGACTCTTGAATTTCTTATATCTGATTCCTCTTAATTAAAAAATCTGAAATTAAATTACTTTTCTGAAGCGTATAGGCATGCTCAAAGTTGAATTACATAAGGTATTAAACCCACCTTAAATTATTGAGATTCAAGTCACACAATGTAAATATATACATGAGGATTTCTCAGTTCATGTATACCACAAAACACTCTTCTTGTAAATAATTCCTCTAAAAGTGAATGAAATGTACAAAAATGGCTATCTCGAGATCATGATTTGAGTAGTTCCTCTCGGGTGTCTTCAAATTAAGTGACACATATTCCATGACTCACTATTATTCCTTATAACTACTTCTAGACTGATACCCTATGAATCGCAATATATAGTATATATTCTTACTAGATCTAGAAGAATTAGGATCGATGCTAACTTAAGTCTTTATTTTATATCCTAAAAGGATTTCTCGTAGGGATATGGCCATGAGAACTTCACACCCTTCTTAGTCAAGTTTGTAAGAGGTGATTATAATCATTATATGTCCTTTATGAAGTGAGTATAATATCCAGCCAGACCCATGAAACTCTTTATGTCAATGAAGTTCCTTGGATGATCCTAAGAAACTAAATATATCACTTTTTCTTGGTCAACAAATACTCATGTCTATGATATAATATGACCTACGAAGTGAATATTTTCCATCCGAAGTGGAATTTTGGGATATTAGAATATAAATTATTTTCTATCCGTGTATCGAATATGATCTCATAATGTATGACATAGTTTTATTGAGTATGATAATACACCATAATATATTCCAAAAAATACCACCATAAAATAATTATTATATGGATGGAAAACCCAATTCATTAGTGCCATGAAAACTTATCATGCACCCATGAGACTGAATGACATAACCAGATACTCATAAATACTATACCTATAATGAGATGTTGTAAAAGGTACATCTGAAGGTAAAAAAATACCTAATTGTAACTCAATCTCATATCAATATTTCAAATAACCCAAGATCCTCAAGGCTGGTCAAAGATATCATTTATTTCAGGCAATGGATTCTAGGTTTTTAAGTATCAACTGAATCAATTACTCATAATCCACACATAAATGAAGGGTTACATATAAATTGTTGAAAAAATATAGAAAACCCCATGGAGATGTATTGGGTCATATAAACCAGTTTGATTAAATTTCCTCTAACTTCCTCCTAATCTCTAGCAACACTATTGTAGCCATCATGTAAAGATGAATAGATATCAATGAAACTCCTAGAACTAGATCAATGGAAAAATATTCCAATCTCACTAGAGGTAGTCCTAAAATCTCATCCATGAAAAAATATCTGAAATGATCAACCACTATAGGGTAGTCTATCTTAAACATTCCCTTATCTTCAAGGTATAAAAAATAAATTTGGGCTATCATCCTGACTAGACCACGATGCTCAAATGTAGCTTTAGTTTCATGGTCATCCCATTCACACTTGTGAATAAAAAATCCACCCTCTAGATATATGAAAGTCACCCTATAGTGATTGAAATCAATGTTATCATGATAGGATACCAACCATTCCATATCAATAATGATATAAAACCCTGTTATCTCATGGAAAAATATGTCTCATATGAAGTGACAAAGTCCTACATCAAGGGGGAACTCCCTACACTGGCATACTGACTCTGATAAAATCCCCAAAAATGTATCATGTGTTATCATGCCACAAGATAACTAAACATTTATCCTAAGTATCTCCATGATAGACACACATTTGAATGAATTATATGAATTTTTATAAAAAAGTGTAGATACTAACATAGAGGCTACAAGAATGGTATCTCTCACTGGAGAAGTTTCAAAAATTGATCCTTAGGTATTGGATACACTCTGTAAATCTAGAATGAACTATGTCCCTAAGATATATCCAAAATACCCTGAGAATTTTCACTCTATTGTAAATGTATTTCAAGTGTATGTATTCCCTATCTGTGACCACATCCTCAGATGATCAATAGATCACACTCTCTATATCTACCTAACAAGATGTTATTTCCCCCACTATTGAACATAGAGTTGGTGCAGAATATCAATCATCAACATCAAGATGAATATTCGTTCAAAATAGCTATAGACAGGCCATAATGACATGGGATTGACACTCGACTAGGTCTCTATCAAACTATCTCATCATGGGTCCCAACCTTCCACAAAAAATATAGAGAACATAACTACCAACACCCATGATTTGACTAGTATTCCACCCATAAGGGGCCTAAAAGCATCTCTTCCTACCACCTGACATTGAGCTAATAGGTCGAAAAAATGATCTACTCTTCACTACACCACAAGATTACCTCAGGTTAAGTTTATTATTTAGTGAAGATTTAGTATTTATACTTTCAAATTCGATCGGATATCATACCTATGACCATCCATTAATGTCTTAAATTTCTATATATCTTCACCAAATATAATATGTTCGAAATGAAGGAGCATTGTAAAATAGGTAGAATATTCCATGACCGATATGAATCCTTTATTCAAATGCATAAACTCTCTAGATCTATCGTCCCTCAACATTTAAAGATACTAATAATCAAATAAGGTTATCTAGAAATCCCTCCATGACATATCTCTATGATGATCCATTTTAGTAATCACACCCCACCATTTTTTGGAAGAACCCATTATAATATGGATAGAAATCATCACTATCACCTCAAGAGGTATATTGAGATGATCAAAGGGAAATAGTATGGCCTCTAGCTATGTATCTATATCCTTTAGTCCATCATCCCCCGAAAACATGGGTCGATGATTCTACTCAAACTCATGTTTCATTTCTAACATAGTTGGGTTAGGTCACTGAGGTACATAGATAGTACGTATGAAACATAGGAATCACCCTCAAAACTGAGCCACAACATGTATATTAGGTACCGAAGTTGGTTCCATAAGAGGAACTATGGGAGGTTCCACTAGTTGAACAAGGGACACCACCTCTAGAGTATGGTCATCACCACCCTCCTAGTTCTTGACTAGAGGTCATCATAATAAGGATTATTAACAATAGAATCATAATGATACAAGGAGGATAAGTACACACCTTCCTATTTACAAGTCATTCTTTTCTCTATTATCTTTATTGTAGGTCTTAGAATCATTTAGATCATAAGAAGTCATGAGATACTTCCTACAACCTACAACCATAGTCTGTATTGATCGATGTTCTCTATAATAACTCTGGTGTCCTTATATATAGTGTAGCAGTTGAAATTTATCAAGGAAAATCTACCTAAAATTACAATTGTAAATCCTATTTACCAATTACCAATTCATTTTATAAACCATTTTTTTTAATTCATCATCATTTACATAAAAAATTTCATTAAAAGGATGAACTATATGGATTGCCACTTCTAATTTATATAGTACCATTCACATTATAAATTAATGTGTGGTTTCCATAGAATCCCATCTAGTTATTTGTTAAGTCACTATATGAAATGTTATCAAAATTTTACAGAATTAAAAATAAGGGACAAAACATTATTTAATCAATGAATATAATAATACAAACATAGAATGGAATAATGTATGAAATATAAATCTTGATGTGCCAATGATGATTCATGATGCAATATTTCCTTTCAATACACGGACATGGGAAAATCTAAAACCATAATAAAGAAAAAAATATAATGTGTTTCACCCAATAGTGAAGTCGAATCAATAATAATAGGCATAAACTAGAATAGCATATCCCATCCCATGAAAATTGGATTTTTCCCCTACGTGGGTTAGCTACTCCCAGGAACAACACCTTACAAAATTCTTAAATTTCATAATTACTTATATAATATTAAAAATGATAATAAAAAAGAAATAAATAATCTAATTTAACTTGTTGATATCCCGATCTCGGTTCACTCAACACTAACTAGACCCAATTGTCTATGTCTCCTCAAGAATGCATTCCAATATTCCAAAGGCTACCAACTACCAATGAGGGTCCATGCTGGAACAATGGGAAGACTATACCCACACAATAAGAGTTTATCACATATATATAATCAGATCAATCAGTAGAGGAATCAAATAAAATAACTTTTAAACTGAGAATAATAAATCATCATATAAACAACCCTATAGTCGCATCCAGTAATACCATATAAAAATAAAAAACATATAATTATATACAAAATAAAAGCATTACATGAATGCATATATCTTGTACAATAAATGTATCCAAATAAAAAAATCCAAAAAAGAACTATCCTTAGATAGAATCATTATCCATGACTCAGTTTGGTTCTCCCCATCCTCTATGAAAAAATTTATCAACCATCACCAAGCGGGATATTTCTTCTATCCCTACTTGCTTCCATGAACTATATCAGGGAACCCATAATAGTCTGAATAGGGTGAGAGATAAAACTCAATAGGACACCACAAAATGTGTCTATAACATGTTTTTCTAGTTCATATAATCTGAATTATTTTTCATATATATTAGATGAATAATTAATAAAATCATAAATGATATGTTCTAGTCTATCAATTTTCTCTGTAAACAAAAAACCTAATCATAAGGGAAATCTGTAAATCATAGAGAGTATCAGCATAAGCCTATATCATGTAATAATTTTTCAGAACTACATTTTCTAGGGTCCAAGGTGTAGAAATTTCCTTGTAAATTAATTAATTTATGTAAGGCTATTAAATATGATCAAAGGAGTTGAAATTTACAAGGCATCCTAGAAGATTCAGAAGAATAGTTATTTTAGATCCTTGGAGTAGAAATTTCTATGGATGAAATCTTGATCTTGTAGTAGAATTGTCTAAGGTATCCAAGTTATCTATAAAAATGGTATCCAAGTAATAGAAATGCCTAAGGTATATAAATAATCCATGTTCCCCTGATCCATGGAGTAGAAATATCCAAGGCATCCTAATAGGTCGATGGATCTAAAGAGAGAAATGTAAAAAGAATCCTAGAATGTCACAAAAATCAAGTAACCCAAACCATGGAGTGGAAATGTCCTTGGTCTCCAAGTAATCCAATTAAATGGGTTCCAAGGAGTATAAATTTTTAGGTAATCCTAGCCAATTTATTTAACATATAATAAATCCCTTAACAATCATATAAAATATAAGGAATTAATGAATTTAAACCTTCTCTACACAAATTACATGGTGCTATAATGTGCCTACAACCCTAAACAATTTACATTAATACCACATTAAATTCTCAATTATACAAGGTGATCTCATTAAACACAAAGGGTGGAATAATCCTGATAAAAGTTTTAAAACCAACCCATGGGAAGTTGTTATAAGGTAAAAAACTTCCCGCCTTAAAAAAAGGTATCATGGAATGTATCAAAAAAAAATTTAACCATAAAATCTATGTTAATTTGATTTAGATCACCTAGAATGTTTAGTTTGTGGCACAATGAAAAAAAATCTAAAAACAATAATACTTTTAGGGGAAAGGTATAAAACACCAACCTCATTATCTTATAAGAGTACACATCTAGTCTCAGCCTCTAATTTGACCTAGATCAAAAAAATAAAAGAATAGATTATTTCCCTAAAAATAGGGGAAAATATCCTTCAATTAAATACCATCACATATAGCATAGAAAATAGAGAATGGAGAAAGTGGAATGTAGAGCTCATCGATTTCTATCAAATGAGATGAATGGATCTTATATTAAACGAAAAATGGAGGAATTAAATCATATAGTAGATTTAGGATTGAAGATGAAATCTAATAGGAGAATAATGGCTACCCACAAGAGGATGAAAAGGAAAGGAGGGGAGTTAAACTATGATAAAGAAAAAATAGTCATTTCCCCATTAAAAAATAGGTTTTATTGTTTGGCCACATGGTTGGAAAAACCATGAACCAAAAGTGCACCATGATTTACCTTAATACCTCACTCATTAAGGAATACTGCATGGTTATACTAACCATGTGATGACCATATTTTTTTCCTCTGTCAAAAATTCTGTAGAAAACTGATGGGAAAGTAGCATGGGTCACATAGTTTGGGAAAATCATGTTTTGTCTATTGTGAACTAAAATTATCAATATAGTTTACTCAAAAAATGTAGACTAGGATGAACAGATTATACTAACTATAAATCCTATCTATTATTACCAAAATATAGGCCTTCAGGCTATGAAAAAGTTTCATGCACCCTCGTTTCCTTCATATCGTTACTAGGGATTCACATTACGTCAAACCATGGAATTAAATTATAAATAAAATGGTTCCATACCTTATAAAAATTTGAGATTTAATAATTTATGACCTTCATAGAAATATTAAATAATGTTACATGATCATGGATTACTTCACTAAAAACATGTTTACTCATTATGCTCCCATAAGAAAGACTTTGTAATTATTCTAAAATTAATAAAATCTATTCACTGCAAATAGACACATATTTTTTTCATTACTTCAATAAGGTCTATGAGAGAATTAAAATATAAGAATTTATTTCCCATTACATCCTATATCTTATTCATATTAATTTTTTTAAAATTTTGGGGCAGAAGCCTCATTTTATTATTAAAGCAAAGTAAAGACCTCTTTTAACTGGGTAGAGGGAGACTAATTACATAGCCCAAAGTCCCAGTGGGCTTATATCCCATTACATAGCCCGTAGGCCCAAATTTTTGGCATAAGGCCCATTCTGTGAATAATAACCCGGCTGATACAGTTTCCGCCACTACTACAGCACCATGTCGCCGCTACAGCACCCACTAATCAACAGTACCACCACTGCTACAGTACCACTACAGTACTACTACAGTACCTGCGTCCCATGGGTTTTGAACCCCCATTTTTCATGTAGGATTACGGGGTGCTTACCACAAAACCAAACCCCAACTACACATCCTCTATCTTATTATTTTTCGATTAAATATATTAAATTTAATCAATAACATCATTGGAAATAAATGTATTTAAGAAACCACTTCATCAAGAACATTCTTCTTATAATTTTAAAATGAATATAAAATTCTTCAATAGTTTTGATAGACCCGTCCTCCTCATACCCTCCATAACTTTAACTAATCTCTTTTAAATAATAATTTTCAATATATATTATATAAGTGAATTTATAAGATTGATATAGTTAAAATTAAAATTTATCATTCTCTTCTTTTTATTTAGTTTTTATGTAATCACTTTGCTTCTATATTATTCCTTTATATATGTTCCTTGGAATAAAAATTAATGTATTATTTAATAAGATTGTATACTATGACATCAACCTGATGAACTATAGTATAAACATTAAATTAACATTTCATATAAACATTATAAAATGAATTGGGGAAAATATTAGATCTAACCAGAGTCCTCCTTACCCTTTTATTCCAATTATATATATCATATGGATTATTCAGAAACACTGAGTAGGGGGGTGAATCATTGAACCCAAATTTTACCATGTTTATATTTTATTTTTAATTAAACACTATTATAATAGAAACTATTAATTATTTAATAGCTATTTATCTAACATTTACTCTCATCAATCACGAATACATGTAATACAAATAATAAATTGTACAGTATAAAATAAAGACTTTAACAAGTCTTGAAATCAATAAGAAAGCCTACATCTTGTTATGATCAACCAGTGGTTGTCTCATGGATTTGAATATCACTATAATTTGTTGTTATTAGAGGTGTAGTATAATTTAGACACATGTTTAGATAGGTAAAATCCACTTCTTGTAAGGGAAAAATGAAATTATTTAAACATTTACCACCAATTCTTCAATTGGTTTGCTTATACTTGAAACAAAAGTTCACTAAGGATTCCATTCAACAACTTTTTGAACAATATATCTTAGTCAATACAAGGATATTAATGAATTTAAATTAATAATATCTTCCTTGTCAAATAAATTCTCTTTGATAGACAATTTAATGTTGAAAGTATTGCATGCTTATTAGTATTTCTATATTTTCTCACAATCAGAATGATCAGTGATTGAAAAATGTAGATTACTTTACAATTCCATATTTTTAAATTATCCCATTCTTGGGAAGATACTCTAATTAGTTATGTTTTCATCCTCGATAAAATATGTAAAAGTGATGCATAGTATATAATCAAGGTTATTTCATGGATGAATAAAGTTTCTCCATCTCAATTTTTTCTCTAATTGAAACCCCAATACTCTAATAACTTGGGTATGAATTCCTTGTGAACTACTACTTGGATTTAGTCTAAAATTGTTGTACCCTATTCTTAAAATATATATTGAATTTATGCTCTCAGATATAATTCATGTAAGATAAAAATAATGTCCTTATTAAATTTACTTATTTAATGTGCATGTAAATTCTATATGTAAGAAAACTGACAGTACCTCGCTTATCTTATGACTTTAAATATTACACTTTTTGAAAGTAAAACAATAATTTTAATAATTTTATACATTAAACTCAATGAAATACCTTTAGTATTTTTTTTGTTTTTATAGTGGTTCAATTATTCATCGTAATTTATTTAGGACTATTTCACAAATCCCTCACAACCATGGAACTATATCAATTATCCTAATACAACCATATAATAATTTCCATGAAATATGAATACCATGATATAAGTTCATGAAAAAAAATAGTATGCAACCTAATTTCATAAAAATTATATGATGATCATGGTTCACATTCTCTATTTCAACATGGAACTGTTGAGTGTGAGATTCTCATGTAAATATGATGTAGTATTTTGTTCATTATGAATTGAAATAATGATTCATGGAATATTCTTTCCTTAATATGAATAAATCATGAGGAAATACTGTTATCAAAATATGGTTTCATGGATGCACTATTTTTCTCAAAAATGAGTGCTTTATCTCAATAAAAAATATCTATCTTGGCTTCGATAACCCTCCTTTTATATGTGACTTAAACCACCATAGTTCATGATTCATGGAATTAAAATCCCTATATATCATTTTATGTCAATACTGATATTAATGTTTAAAAATATCTTGTAATTATGATAATTTTCTTTGTGTTTTTACTTCAATTTCATTGTATCATAATAATACCAAAAATAATGGAATCTTTGGGATGAACTCCTCACTTTTATGTGATTATAATCACATGATATATATTTTTTAGATGCTAAAATACATTTCTAAATGAATGTTATATATTAAATTCATTTCAACCTCTACAGTTTTGAAAAATATCAAATTATTACATGCATAAAGAATGTACATTGCATGCATAATATTGAGATGATAGAGTGATTATATTCATCTTATATTCATCATTAGAGATGGATGAAATGATGATATTTAAACAGTGTAGTTTAATAAAAAAACTACTCCTCATCAAGATGTTTAATACAAAGGCAAGTCTTGATCAAATGGTGTATATGATATTGTTCAGATAATCATTGTTATATCTCTATCTTCTTAAATTATGGAAGAGTGAACCATGCTATCTTTTCCCACATCATAATTTTCTTCAGTCAAGATCCTTTTAAAAAGTTAATAACTTCAATACACTACTCAATAAAACACTAAGGATCAAAAAATAAAAAACCTTTTCACAAACCACATAGATGGGAAACACCACACCATTTTCCAATCCCCCCGTGTAGGATGTGTGTGCCATGCTTACCATTTCACAATATCAGTTAAAATATAACATTCCCCTTCATGCCACCAAGATGGATACCTATTATGGATATACCAAATAGTTTAGCTTTCTCCCTCATGTATGATATTGATCTTTCCTATCTTGTTAGGATATGAATTTTTACTTATTTTATAAACACTAAAAAATATATACTAGTAAAATTTGGTATGTATGAAATTTCTATGTGAAAATTTAATTAAAATACTCTCTATACAAAAATATAATATTTTTTATCATTAATACAATCAATTAAAATTTTCTTCTAAAATTATAAAATATTTTATGAAAATTCCATACGAAAAAATTAATTATATTTTTCATGGCCACGAACATGTTACACAACTAATGTGTAAATCATAATGTAATGAAATATTTACATAGACTTAATAAGAATCCTCATAAAATAATAAAATATTTCATAACCTATTTCATGGAAGTAGAAAATGTAAAATTCATGAAATTTAATTTGAACATATATAACACATTAATACAAATTCAACAACCATTATAATTTAACATTGAAAATGTTCATACCAAATGACATTCAATAAATCGATAAAATTTCTCAAAGAATCATAATCATCAATATCTAATGTTTTTTAAACTCTTTCCATGATTAATCACTAATCATATAGGAATTAATCATAAATTTACTTTTATTATATATTGTATATTGATAAAAAAATACCACCATACTCATTAACAATTTTCATGGAATTTCCAATATTCCCATTTGTATTTGATTTAAATACCATTTACTTAAATAATTTCTATATATATTCTATACATTATTGAAAATAAATGAAAAGGATTCATTTATTAAATTTTTAATTAGTTATATGATACCACATGTTGTTATATAAATGAGTCTTTTTCTATTTATAAGAAATTCTATGTGTGATAACATTATATAGAAAATAAGAGTGATTTTACTAAGACATCAATTCTTCCTATTAACTTATTAAACATGTGATATGATTTCCATATTATTCATCCAAGGGAAAGTGAAAATAAATTTTACTTCATGAAATATATACCCTACACTTCAATCAATACATACATCATAAATTTCATATGGAAAGATACGTCACTACCCCTCTCTATGAGCTTACTCATCAACCCAGACTACACCTCTATAAACATATTTGATACAATCTTGATCATGTGATGAAGTGTAATTATAATACCTCCATTTTCAAATTCTATATAGAATACCTGAACTTACATATATTCATTGAACAAGACTAGATAGTGTATCATTTATGTTTGATCCCCCTAAAGGGGTGAAATCCATTCATTTTACCTAGTGCATAGTTCCATCACATAGTCATCAATATGTTCATATCGGTGTTAACATATTTTTGTAACAATTTATGTTTTCCTCATATCAAGAATAATCAGTGATTTTTTTCTTATAGTATGTTAATTCCTTTATACTATTTGGTGTGATCTTTATCCTCAATTCCTATAAATGTAAGAAAATAAATATTTCACATTAACATAGGAAATGAAGATGAAAACTAATGAGAACCATTATATGTACATCTTGGTAGAGTTTTTTTTTCTCATTATAGAGAATATTTTCCTTAAATATCTAATGATCTAAACACTTCATGATTACGACTCCTTTATATTTCAAATTCTAATATTTCTTTTGACACAATAGACTATTAAAATTTATCCACATTTATCTTGTGTGTATTATTTAACTTCATATCCGAAAATAGTAAATAGATTCCCCCAATGATCTTTTTTTATCTTCAATATATCTTATTGTGTAGTAGGGGTGTCCAGACCTGACCCAACCCGACTTGAACCGATCAGGTTGGGGTCGGGTTGGGTTGGGTTAAAAAATTTATATGACGGGTTGGGTTGGGTTGGGTTATATCATGGTCGGGTTGGGTCGGGTCATGGGTTGGGAAAAAATTGACCCAACCCGACTCAACCAACCTGACTACTATGAGTCGCCTCTTCAGACTTTGCCCTCTCCCCCTGCCTCTTGACCCAATTCCTCCTCACCCTCACCCCACACTGTTGTCTATCTCATTTCTTACATCATCCATTGAGTTCATTTTATTTCCCACCATTACATGAATACTCTATTAATCACATAGATGATTGAATCATCCATGACATTTCTAAGACAAACATAAAATAAATTCAAAGGAATAGAGACACGTGAAATCAGTGGAAAAACAATGCCCGATCAACAAACAAAAACATTAAGATAACTGGATTTCATTCAATTTTGCTACGAAAACTAAAGAACAAGAAAACAACCAAAGGAAGATAGAACAATTTTAATGATTCAAAGATCCAAAGGTGGAGGATCAACTAAGAAAACGATCATTGAACATCTCCCTCGCCCTCACCAATCCAGTTTATCCATCACGCCGCACCTACATGTACCCCCTACCTCTACCACCACCTCCATCTCCATCGTGACTGTGTGCAGTGCCAAATCTATTAGTGTCAGTAACTACCCCATTCTTATCAACCTCTTGGCCTCACCTTGAACCTCCTCAAACCTTGATAACTACTGGAAGGCAAGCTAATCACATCACACCATAGAGCTGAAGACTGACATTTTTTGGGTTGATTTATTATAGGGCGGAGGATGAGGACGTTCCCTAGTGTGGCGAAGAAGATGAAGCAGATGAATACATAACCCGATAAACCCATGAGGTGATATCCAAAAAAAAGAACTGAACATTTTTTTTCATAAATCAGTCAACCTACAGGTTGGGTTTATAAAAAAATACCAAAAATTTTTTTCCCTTAACCCGATCAACCCGACCCGACCCAACCCGATTTGAGACGGGTTGGGTCGGTTCGGGTCTAAATCCAAAAACATCTCTGACCCAACCCAACCTGTTTTTCTTGGGTTGGGTCCAAAATTGCCCTCAACCCGACCCAACCCGACCCATGGACACCCCTATTGTGTAGGTATATGTTTTATTCAATTTATTGAATTATGTCCTAGATCCATTTACCAACATTTTTTTAGAAACTATTTTGTTTTCATTTATTGACCACCTATCATATAATTTTTCTATTTATTTTTTGAAATATAGTGCTTCATATATATCTTTTTTAATTTCTCAAGTTATTTGATCTTGATTAAGAAAAATAATACATAATTCGTTCTTAACATGCTCTATATTATAGCTTCCAAAATGTCTTATTTAATGTTTTTAGATACATTTATTGGGTAAATTTTCAAAATATTCTTCAAGAATGTCTTCAATCAATCCCATATTCTTATATCCATCCTGGATTGAATCTTTTATTGATTTTATCTTTATTTTATTTTTTTCATTTTTATACTCTATTTTCAATGGTCCATGGAATGAAATATATTCCCATAGTATAAGCGTGTTTTCTTGATACACATGAAATTATTAGAATTTATCTTGTCAATATTCCTTAGATTGTTTTTTAGTTCCTTTCATTTTTTGAGTATCTTCTTTCACCTATTTATCTTTTATGGAAGATAGTTATCCTTTATTTCTAACACATTTTTCTCTAGGTTGTGGTATTATATTTACATTATCATAGGTGTTTTACCTATTTGATTCATACAAACACTATTTTTCTATGTGGTCACATATGTTTCAGTACCCATTGAAATATTATATACATTTTAATCTATTTATACTGCATAGAATCATTATCATATATTGAATGTACTTTTTTAGTATGATTATTCATTGTTGAACATATAATCCCCCCTAAATTTAAGCTTTTATTAGTATTCATGCATTATTTTGTTTTGTGAAAACGAAATAGATTTATTTCAAAACTTATAGGTGCACTAACCATAGGAAAAAAATCTCAACCTATTTCTTATGGTACTAGTTGGACCAATTTTAGTACCTATTGGTTTCTGGATTTGAATTTATTTATTCAGACTATCCATTGGAGAGTTATTTTTCATCAACATTACAGTATCCAAATTTGGTTTTTTGGTAAATTAAGAATTATTTTCATATATTTAGACCATTCAATATTTTTTATTTGAACTTACACTAGCATATGAGACTGCATTGGTAGAAATAGAATTAACTTGGTTACTAGTTAACTTCTTCCATGAGACTATCGAAGTTTGACCAAGAGATAAATTTGATCCCTTATGACCACCAATGTGTGTCTCTTTAGAAACATGTGTCTCATCAATGGTATGTAAAATACCATCCCTATTTAGAGATCAAATCTCACTATAAGTTCAAGTAGTAGAACAATTCTTAGTATATTGGAATGTTCCAACAAGTGTATCCTTCAAAATTATCATTTTATCCTATAATTAAATATATTTCTTGTTAAGGTAAACTTCCCATTTAATATTTATTTCATCCTTCATTTCAACTCAATTTTTTCTTTTATAAATGTGATATTCATGTTTTATACTATGTTTATTCAAAGAGTTGTTAAAGTCTTCAATTTGTATAGATTTAATATCTAATTGGGATTACTTGACAATAATTATAGGTTTGTGAGATTCTTCCTGAGTATGGAAATTTTTAATAAACTAATCATGAAACATTTCACTTTTTTCCATTAAAATTGTATGATATTTGACCATTACATTTTCTAATGCTGAGAATCTATAAACTTGACATATTTATTTTTTAATGTTTTATGTGAATGGATTGCACTATAAAAAACATGTTTTATCATGATGATATCATGAAAATTACTTTTATATTGTTCATCAATTAATGAAATATTTTCATTTAAAATATTCATAGACTATTCTTTTTCTTCAATGATGTATGTGAGATCATTACACTATTTTAATTTATTACCTAATTTTTCTTCAATAATATTAGATTACTCTTTATGATGTGATTTGTAATTAATAAAATCCTTAAAAAATTATATATGAAACCACTTCTTTGTGAACATTAATTATATATTTTCAAATTAATATTATATGTATTCAACTATTTTTGTAGAATCATCTTACTCATACTATCCACCATTCAAAATAGTCTATTCAAAAGGATCATTTTAAATAGATTTTATATTAGAGAATTTATCTCCTTGATGTACTTCAAAATATGATTGATATTTCTATTTTTTTATCAAGATATTTTTAATATCTATGATTCCCTACACATTTCTATAGTGTATTGGAAGAGACATTCGTGTCTTCTTCAATAAAAGAGGTGACTATGTATTTTACCAAAGTAACATCTGTATAAACTTCATATATGCACTTAATATTAACCATGTAAAATCAACTAGGAATTTTTTTTTATCTAATTAGAGATAGATAAATAATTGGATACCACCTGTAGAACCCCAATGGATCATACAGTGTCACTAATGTTATAAGGGTGGGGGTGAATCAGTGTATCAACATTTAATGATTTTTTACATTATTTTCAATTAGATCATATTACTATAATATATCTTACATTTTTAAGGGTAATGAATCTAATATTCACTCTCAATAATAACACAAAAATGTAATGAAAATAATAAATGAGACAAAAACACAAAAAAAAATTATTAAAAGGTTTATCCTTATGGGAAAGCCTTTCCTTGTCACGATCAACCAGTGGTTTTCCCACCAATTTTATCATAACTATAATTAATTATGAATAAAAGTGTAACAAATATTTAACACATATTTAGACTAGTAAAATAAACATTATATAAGGATAAATGGACTTTTTATAATAGTAAAAATATTTTATCAGTATTTTTTTATAATAACAGAACAAGTTCTACAAATATTATTTCCACCAAAATTTTGAACAAGATATCTCAGTTATCTATAGGATTTCAAGGAAAAAAATTGAAAAATATATTCTTATTAAAAATATATATCTTCAATATACCAATTAATGTTAATGGTATTTCATGCTTTTGGTCCAGCTACGTCAACTCACTATCATAATGATTTGTCCTTTTTGAAGGAAGACTACTACACACTACCTTATTCCTTAGTTTTAAAATACTTAAATAGATATTAATTATATTAATGAAGTTAATGGATTAAATAATTTTTTTCATGTTATTCACAAACCATATTCAATATTATTTTATATAATAATAAAATTTAACAATAACAATTTGTTATATTCTTTAATTATCAGCACACTAATAACTAGAGTACAAATGCCTTGTGAAATATTACCTAAATTTAGTCTCAAATTACATTACCATATTCATGAAATTTACATTTTATGTGGTTATCTCAAATATAATGAATATAATATGTAAATAATTTCCTTCCCCAATGTACTAATTTCATGTTCCTGTAAAAATTCTAAGCAAGAACACTTTCACTACCTTACTTATATTCTCAGTTTTAAATACCCCCTTTATGAAAGTAACATAATTAAAATTTTTTATTTTATTCATAGATCTCATTGTAATTAATTATGTATTTATTTTGTTTATATTTTTTATTCATAGTGGATCACTTATCAAATGAATTTTTTTTCATGAAACACACACCCTCATAGTACCACATCACTCAAACTCATGAATGGATTTTATCATATGAATGAATTAAAAATACCATGATATAACTTCATGAAAATGGGTATTCATTATTAGTTCGTAAGAAATATATGAAGCTTAGGTTACTCATTCATAGTTTCCTCATAAAACTCTTGAATTTCGAGATTTTCATGTGAAAAGGAGTGATATTTAGGTCATAACAAAAGAAAAATTAACCCTTATAGAATCTTCTTACCTTCAAAAAAAATAATGAACAGGAATCTCATTTTCATAAAACAACATGTTCAAAATTTTATATTTTTCTAGAAAATGAAATATCTCTCTCATGCTTCATCACCTATCTCATCCATAGTTATTCTCCTTTTATAGGTTAGTTACACCACCTCAACTTCTGATTATTCACATTAAAATACTAGAAACTAATACTATTAAAATGTCGATATTAAAATCCCTCAGGATTCAGACATTATAAAATATTTTTACATGGTTTTCCATTTTTTATTTGGGTGTAATTATTGACAAAAAAATCATGTCTTCGTGATGAATTAATCATATTGATTCAATGATAATCACTTGTTACATCATATTTAGATGTTGAAATCATGGCTGTTTGAACGACAAGATGTAACTTCACACCTTTCTTTGTAGTTTCCATGAACATTAAATTATATAATGCATTAAATTAATATATTTATTACATGATTTTGAGGTGATCTAATGTGGATAATTTTCTTAAAGTGACCATTGAATAAGGTAAAAATTATTACCACTAATTTCCAGATTCAAAAAGGCACAATAAAATCTTCAATGATAGTTTAAATTTAATAATAAGGATTAATCATGCATCTTGTATGAGAATGATCATATGATCATATTTATATTCATATCTTCTCAAATGGTGGAAAAATTCACCACAATATATTTTCTACATGTTGTAAATTAATTCATTTGAGATTCACTTAATAAGTGAAGTGATTTCATTCACTAATTGAGACAACACCATATTTCACCACCCTAAACACCATTTCACACAATTTACACATGATCTATGTGCTAAAATTTCATTCCCCCTGGAATTTTGTATCTTCAATATATACTTATTAACACTCCTTATAGTATCTATATTGGCCTACTTCATTTCTCCATGTTTTATTTCATAGATGGACCCCCCATGTGGTTGACCATGATTCGAAATGAGAGGGACTAAGCTGACATATGCTGGTTGGAAATGGATTTCCATTTTTTTGTAAGCATTGCTAAATATTTTATATTTAAAAGAAAAATTTATAAAATTACTAAGATAAAAATTCTTTAAAATATTAATTAGGGACAAATATTAGTTTTCATTCCCATCCAAAAAATTAATCGTTTTTCTAATATTTATTTTTTTCAAATCACCATGTTAAAAATGATATTATATTTTCCAAGGCCCCCAACATGTTCTAATACAAATTTTTTAATCACTATGTAAATATATTTATACATGGTATTTATAAAACTCGTCATGTAGTAATAGAATATTTTATATCCTCTTTCACTAAAGTATAGAAAATTAATTTCTTTAGATTTATTTTCTGCATGTATAAGACAGTTACAAAATTACATCCCATTAATCTGTAACAATTTTTCAAGAATAATCACTAACCATCCTAAATATTTCTAAAATTGTTTCCATATATCTCTTTCCATGATTAATCATCAATAAAAGAGGACTTTATAAAAAAATTATTTTGATTTATTATCATATATTGAAAACAAATAAAACCATACTAATCAACTGTATACATTGAATTTATTTTTCTATGTCATAATAAAACACTCTTGGTAAATGTTCTTTGTTTGAAACATATGTTTGAGGAAGCAATAAGGGAACCAAAAGGAGTGATGAAACAAAGGTACCCTAAATTGTATTAAAAATAGTGTATGAAATGAAATCTCATGGGTTTAATTTATTATTTGGGGTATAATATAACATCCCATTTTCATAAAAAAAATATTATTTTATTGATTTTTTTAATTATATAGAGGAATTTTCATTCTTTTTATTATAATTTATATTCATATTTCATGGATGGTTTTTAATTATTATTTAAACTAATTTTATGTTGAAATTTTTTGAATAAAATTAAATATTGATAAAGTCATTAATAGTAAATTGTAATCACAATAATTTTATTACATCATCATCATATAATTTTTATAAAACTAAAATGGTTATTTACATTGATTTGTAATTATGAAAGATAAATTTTCTAACACTAAAACATGTTGGGTCAATTATGTGTTTTGAAACTAAATAACACATAATTTGAATAATAAGTACAAAAAATTCAAAAAATAAATTTACAGTAATTTATTTTATCACAAAAATCAACACTGACATTGATACATAGTTATCTCATAATGGAATTTGATTTTATAATTATAGGGTTTTAAAATTTTGTGCATCGAATGATCAATTATGAAATACACAATTTTATTAAAATTTTATGGAGATAGAAACTTAATTTATAGAAATTGAATGAATGTTATATATGAGTACATTTAAATTTTCTATGTTTTAAATTTTATTATTTTTTTGAAGAATATTATTTTCTGGTGAAATATGGTAAATAAGGTTTTATAGGTACACAAATTAATTGATATCACTATGATGTAATCACTACAAAAAATTTATAAAATATTTTCATTAGTAAAAAATTTATTTAATGTTTATAATAATTAATTTAAAATTATAAAATTTAATTTTGATATTTAAACTTGAAATTCTATATCCTTAATTAGATTATTCTTATATTAAAATTATTTTTTTATTATAGGAATTAAATAATGTAATTGGAAGTTCACATTTGGTTTTTACAATATTAAATGGTCATATAATCCCATTTTTATAAAAAAAATATCCATAAAATTAGTTTATATTTATTCCAAAGGAAATTGGATGGATTAAATAAAAAGATAAAAATATTTTAAACTGTAAATACCCACCTCTAAAACTATAAATACCCACACATTCTCCCCTATGCCTCTAATAAAATTTCCTTGAGAATTAATCCACACTAATTAACATCTCAATAGTCTCAAAAAGTTTATTATATGATTTTATGGTTCCCCTCTAAAGAATTAAGAATCTCCCTAGCAATGTAAGGGTTCTCTCCCTCCAATTTTCCATTTCAGAGAGTTCTTTATTATAAACCTTTTTATTTCAAATTGATTTTGTTTTCACATGTTCATAGTGACACATTATTACCCAAATTTTTTACTATTATTGATATAATATCACTATATCATTTATCAAATTTATTTACGTTTATAAAAACATATAATTCTGTTGAAATTATCCCTTCATTTTCTATGACATGGGTTTCTATTGTGAATACCACACCCTATTTTCATTCAAGTTATAGCATCCCGCCATTTTATAACATAAACTTTCATTACATTACACACAACTGAGGATCTTTAAGGTTTAGTGTCTTGGAAACCAGGAACAAAATACATGAAAACAACATAAAGCATTCTTCTTAAACACTTGAAAGGCTTCTCCTTAAGTTCATCCTAGGTTCATTACTGCATCTCATAACCTGGGGACATACATCAAAAGAAAGGGTGAGCAGAAGGCCCAGTAAGGGAAACAAGAGGAACATTTTACATGTGAACTTGAGATACTTCAATAAGGACATGAAAAGAACTTTAAGGCATGAGAAAGAAATCATGAGGCATTTCATAATAAAAATAAAATTTTCCATAACTTGAAGATGTGGCTACATAATTTAACATAGACAATCATGAACATATCACCAAGGTCCATCCCCAAGGTGTCATTTGAAAATCACCAGGGTTATTCACCAAGGTATCGTGAAAATTGTAATCTCTAGTGGTTACATCATTACCCAATGCATTGGAGCGCTATCAGGGCGCACCCTTAAATTTTCCTTTATTATCATGTGAGCCACATATATCATCATCAAACATTTCATAAATAACCCACATAGCATAAAATAAATTGGTTTCATTTCATAATCATAACGTTTTAAAAACTGCTTTAAAGACATGATCTTTACGTCACTTTAAACCCACGGAAAGGGAAAGCGGGTCTCATGTATGTAAATCCCAGAATTTAAAATGTAACATTTTCATATATATGTGAATACCCTTGTAGAAATAAGAGCTTTGAGTATTCACTTTATAACATAAAATAATTTTTGAGAAAAGAGAGAGGCATTTTGAGGGGAAAATTCTGCAGCATAACGGCTAAGTTTCGGGGTTTTAGAAAACATTGAAATGAGAGGGGACATGGGTCACCCACTCATAAATGATCCATAAAACAGTAGGGTGAAAGAATAAGAAGGAAATATGGACATGTTAATGAAATTTTAGGGACATACCATTTGAAATGAAAAACATGGAAGGAAAAAAAGATTAGATTTCTCTTATGAAAATTCTGCAGCCTTACGGCGTCACTTAACTTCAAAAGAAAATGATTTGACAAGATCAAATAGGGTCCCTCATCATATGATCATAAGAGATCAGTATGATAGATATAGATATCATACCCCAACATAATAAAAAGGAACTTGAAATACTTGACATGAAAATTGAATCTTGAAAAATGAGAAGGGTGAAAGAATCCCTTAAAAATTCGGCAGCCTAACGGCGTCACTTAAACTTTCATAAAACGAAATGATGAGAGTAAGAGGGGATCTATCATCATATAAACATTAAAGGGCAGTAATATGAATATAAAAGAGCATCCTCTCACATAAAAACATGGAGCAGAAAAGGAATGACATAAAAGAGATTACATGAAAAGAAAGAGAGGGGTCGGATCCCTTACCTTAAAACGTGACTCTTGAAACTCAAAGGATTGGACCTTGAGGGCTTGGGGGGAACCTTGGGAGGACTCCTTGGAAGGTAAGAAGACCAGAACTTCGTTGGGGGAGAGTTGGGAGTGAAAACTAAAGGAGGAAAGGGTGGGTATTTATAGGGAAAGTGAGGGGACAAGGCATTAATGGCCAAGGGACACCTCACATGTGCTTTTCTCAAACCCATGTGCTCTCCCTTGGAATTTATCATGGAGTTAGGCCACATGGGGCCCCCAAAACAATAATTCATCACCCTTGGCCGGCCAACCCTTAAAAGATCTCATGACATCATCATGACACAGTTATGATGTCATTAAACATACCGAAACCCTAAAACTGTATTTTTACTATTCACTGAAAATTCAACTTTCTCATAATAATCCCAAAATTTCACCTTAACCAAATATCAATGATCTGATTTCAAAAATGAAATCCATTTTATAAAAATAATTTTCTAAATATTTTTAATTTAATTTTTAAATAAAAACACTATTCATCGAAAATTCATTTTTTTCAGAAAAATCCCCAAAAATTACCATAACATAATATCGATGCTCTGAGTACAAAAATAAAGTCATTTTTATAAAAATAATTTTCTAATTATTTTTAATTAAATTTTTAATTAAAAAACACTATTCATCCGAAAAAACTAATACTTGACTAATAATTTATGAAACCGTTATTTAACCATTTTATTGAATCGCATTACTTACTCAAGGTGCCTAGATTATTTTAAAACTTTCTTTAAGTGATATTACTAAACCATTTGGTCACATTACTAATCCTAAGCGTAAAATCACTATTCACTATTTACTATTCATCAAAAATTAAGTTGATCTTATTAGACTCCAAATTCCTTACTGAACACTTTTGTAGAAGACCTTTTTTTGAAAATCATTACACATCATTTGTTATTTAGGGTTTACATAAATATTTTAAAATATCCCTTTTTCAAAATTCATCAATAAAATATAACCTAAAATTATCTGGACATTTGAAATTTCACAAACATCACTAAAGGAAGAAATCTCAATTTATTCACCTGAAAGGATTACACAAGGAAGCTAGGGTCTCGTCACATAGCCCCTTATAACACCGGCATAAGACCTAAGTGTAAGGTGTGCTATGGTGAGAGAATCTGAGGGAGGCTCAGATAACATTGCCCTAGTAGTAATCTCTACTAACTTGAACTTCTCCTGTAGGCGTTTCCGTTCAAGCTTGAGACGCTGGAGTTCGGCTTGGGCTTGGTCAAAAGCGAAGCCCACAGATGCTACCTCCTTCCCAAGCTCTGATAAGTGGGCTTCATAAGGGTTGAGTCTACTGGATGAAGCCATCGCCTCTTCTTTCTGCATTGACCATTAACATCTTATTAAATCATTAAGAGTAAGTTAATATACTACTCAAAAAGATTGGGTCGTTACATTCTTCCCCCCTTAAGAAATTTCATCCCCGAAATTTATACTTGAGGCCTAGTCGAAAAGGTGAGGGTACTTTGGCTTCATCGTTTCCTCAGGCTCCCAAGTCGCTTCTTCATACTTATGATTCCTCCACAACACTTTCACAAGGTGGGTAGTCTTGTTTCGTAGGACCTTGTCTCTACGGTCCAAGATCTCCACTGGCTGCTCCTCATAAGAGAGGTCATGTTCAAGTTGTACCACCTCTGGGTTCAGTACATGCGAAGGGTCGGGTATGTACTTTCTCAAGAGAGATACATGGAAGACATCATGAACTTGAGCTAGGTTCGGTGGAAGTGCTAGACGATAGGCCACTGCTCCTATGCGATCAAGGATTTCATAGGGGCCAATGTACCTAGGGCTGAGCTTCCCTTTCTTCCCAAACCGCATGACTCTCTTCCATGGAGAAATTCGAAGGAAGAATTTGTCACCAACACCAAACTCCAAGTCCCTTCGATGATTGTCAGCATAGCTCTTCTGCCGACTCTGAGCAGCCTTTATGTGTTGTTGGATGACATGAACTTGTTCTGTCATTTCTTGCACAAGATCAGGCCCAAGAAGCTTCCTCTCACCAGTTTCATCCCAACAAGTAGGAGTTCTACACCGCTTTCCATACAGAGCTTCATAGGGTGCCATCTGAATACTCGCATGGAAGCTGTTGTTATAGGATAACTCCACTAATGGGAGGTGTTGATCCCATCCACCCTTAAATTCCATTGAGCATAATCTCAACATGTCTTCAAGTGTCTGAATAGTCCTTTCAGATTGGCCATCAGTTTGAGGATGATAGGCCGTACTAAAATTCAATTCAGTATTCAGAGCATGTTGAAGACTTCTCCAGAATTTTGATGTGAATCTTGGGTCACGATCAGATACGATGGATAGTGGTACCCCATGCAGCCTTACCACTTCCTTCACGTATATCTTGGCAAGCTGATCCAGAGAGAAATCTTCCCGAATAGAGATAAAATGGGCTGTCTTGGTGAGACGGTCCACAATAACCCATATCACATTGTTTCCTTTGGATGTTTTTGGGAGACCAGTTACAAAGTCCATGGTGATATTATCCCACTTCCATACTGGTATGGGTAGCGGTCGTAATACCCCCTTAGGAAGTTGTCTTTTTGCCTTTACTTGCTGACACACCAGGCACCTTGTAGTGTAATCGGCAATCTCCCTCTTCATGTTATCCCACCAATAATGATCACGAAGGTCTCTATACATCTTAGTGCTTCCCGGATGTATAGAGAAAGTAGAGCTATGAGCTTCATCCATCAGTTCTTTCTTTATCTCTGGAATAGATGGGACACATAGTCTTGTATGAAATTTCAATACACCTTCTTGATCAATATTGAAATCAGGTAACTTCCCATCTTTTACAGCCTCCAACTTCTCCTGTAGCAAAGGATCTTCTTTTTGAGCCTTCTTGATCTTCTCTAGTAATGAAGGTTGAGAAATCATTTGGGATAGGGTTGATGATGTCCCTTTCCTTATAATTCCCATGTCCAGTTTTACTAGATCTTTAATCAAGGGATCTCCCAGGATCCTCATTGTTGCCAGAACAACAGGATCTTTCCTGTTTAACACATCCGCGACTTTGTTTGCTCTTCCAGGGTGATAATGAATTGAACAATCATAGTCTTTAATAAGCTCCAACTATCTCCTTTGTATCATGTTAAATTATTTCTGAGTGAAAATATACTTTAGACTTTGGTGGTCAGTGTATATATCACATTTCTCCCCATAAAGATAGTGCCTCCATATCTTTAGAGCAAAAACAACTGCCTCTAGCTCTAGATCATGCGTAGGATAATTCTGCTCATGAATCTTCAACTGTTGAGATGCATAAGCAATTACCTTGTCATTTTTCATGAGGACGCACCCAATCCCTTTCATAGATGCATCGCTAAAAATAACGAATTCTTCTCCGATAGAGGGTAGTGTTAACACAGGTGCAGTAACCAATCTCTTCTTCAGCTCTTGGAAACTTTCCTCCCATTCCTTTGTCCAGATGAACTTAACCCCTTTTCGAGTCAACTTGGTTAGTGGATTAGAAAGCCGTGAAAAGTTTTTCACAAACCTCCTATAATATCCCGCTAAACCAAGGAAACTACGAATCTCAGTTACTGTTGTGGGTTGAGGCCACTCCTCCACAACCATTGTCTTTGCAGGGTCAACCGAGATTCCTTCATTGGTTACGATGTGCCCCAAGAAAGCCACTTGTTGTAACCAAAACTCACACTTGCTGAACTTCCCAAAGAGACTCTCCTTCTGTAGAGTTTTCAAAACAACCCTCAGATGATCTTCATGCTCCACACGACTTTTTAAATATATCAAAATATCATCAATAAAAACTACCACAAAGTTATCAAGGTAGTCCTTAAAGACTCTATTCATCAAATCCATGAAAATAGCAGGAGCATTAGTCAAGCCGAAGGGCATAACAGTAAACTCATAATGCCCATATCTTGATCGGAAGGCAGTCTTTGGAATATCTTCCTTCTTCACCCTCAGTTGATGATAACCAGATCGAAGGTTAATCTTAGAGAAGAATTGATCCCCGCGAAGTTGGTCAAATAAATCATCAATTCTTGGAAGAGGATATCTGTTCTTCACTGTGATCCCGTTCAGTTCTCTATAATCAATGCATAGCCGCATTGATCCATCCTTCTTCTTCACAAAGAGATCTGGTGCTCCCCAAGGAGACACACTCGGTCGGATAAACCCCTTCTCCAACAAGTCTTGGAGTTGTTTCTTTAGCTCTTCTAGCTCCACATTTGTCATTCTATACGGAGTCTTTGATATCGGTTGAGACCCAGGTACGAGTTCAATGGAGAACTCTACCTCTCTTTCTGGGGGAGGTCCAGGTAACTCCTCAGGAAATACATCCATGTATTCTTGAACAATCGGAACATCTTCAATTTGTATGCTCCCTTTCCCTTCTTCATCATAACCGATTAACTCCATAAAGAAAGATATGGGAGGTGCTTCTAGATAGGGATCAGTTCGGGATATCTCTCCTTGGAAGATAACTGTAGGTTGTTCATTCAAGACTACTGAGATTTCCTTACTTCTGCATTTGATCTTAGAATTATACTTTGAGAGCCAGTCCATCCCTAGTATAATGTCGAATTCCATCATGGGAATGACTACTAGATTTTCGATAAGATTGAGCTCACCAAAGTAAACACTAGAGTCTCTAAATACTTTTGATGCAAGGATAATCCCACTTGGAGTCTTGACTGACAACTCTACCTCTAGCAGTTCAGGGATTGATTCTATATTCCTTGCAAACTTGGAGGAAATAAAGGAATGCGTAGAACCAGAATCAAATAAAGTACTTGCTAGTTTTGAGAGGAAAACAAGAGTACCTGCTACCACATCGTTCGGGACTTCAACTTCAGCTGTTGTGATAGCGAAAGTACGACCTTGCTCCCTTGGCCTCTGCTGAGGTTGATGGTGATTCCCCCCCCCACCGCCCTCAGATTTGGACATTGATTAGCAAAGTGCCCAAGTTGTCCACACTTGAAGCATGTGACTTTGGGTAGGGCCAGAACCATCTTTCCTCTGTCGTTAGTGTTGGGAAGTTGAGGTTTCACATCACCACGACAATTCCGAGAAATATGGCCTTCCTTTCCACACCTATAGCACTTGCCACTTCCGATCAAGCAGTTCCCCGAATGCTTCTTCCCACATTTATTGCATGTGGGATGTTGCATATGCTTTCCACCTCTTTCCTGATCAAAACTTCTTCCCAGGCTCGGTTCTAGAGTTCTCTTCTTCTCATTAGATTTGTGAGACCACTGTGTCTCCCCAAACTCTAGTTCAACTTTCATGGCACTTCGAACTATTTCTTCATAGCTATCATAGTCCCTGTTGGCTAGATTCTTCCGCAGATGAGGTCGTAGTCCACCAAAGAATCTATCAACCTTCCCATTAGGGTCCATGACAAAGCTTGAGGTATAACGGGAAAGCCTTGTGAAGTTCATCTCATAGCTTCCGACAGATTCGTTCTCCTTCTGCTTCAGCTCGAGAAACTCTTTCTCCATTTTCGTTCTCATGGAACGAGGGAAATACTTTTTAAAGAAAATCCCCCGAAATTCTTCCCACTCCATAGCTTCCATCTCTCCTCGTGGCTTCGTGTTTTTGATCAGTGACCACCACTGATTGGCTTCTCCCTCTAGGCGGTAAACAGCAAGGGTGACTTTTTCTTGTTCCGAACAATGAAGTACAGAAAAGATCTTTTCAATGGAGCTTATCCATTGTTCCGCAACCAATGGGTCAGTAGATCCACTGAATGTTGGCGGTCGTTGACGCATGAAGGACTCAACAGAAAGTTGTTCCCTTCGTGTTGAGGTCGGCCTCTCAGCTTGATTCAAGTTATTACTCATAACTTGAGTCAGTTGGTTCATCATTCGCATGAATGTTTCCATTCCGGCTTCCATCGGAGGGCCGTCAGCACATGGTGCATTGCGGTCACCATCGGCACGGTTCCTTCTATTGCTCGCCATCTTCTAAAAGAATAAAAACTTAGTGGGAAACTTATTTCATTTATGAATCTTTTAACTAAGACTTCATGCTTAAACAATTATACTTCTATATAATTCCTTCATAATGATTCATAAAAAGCTTGTGATTAACCAAACATATCCTCCGGGAGTGTCGTAACCAAGAGTGAAGCAAGGCCCGTTATCGTGCACCAGTTCCCATTCGAGTCTAGCTCAAAGCGGTGTTTTCGGGTTTTACCCCTATGTACATCTGTGCCAGAGCCGCCTCTACCTGCTCGTATCCAGACAGGGATGTATTTGTTTGATAGACCACTTACTCAATACTTACCAAAATACCAGGAAGTTTTCCTATATTTAAACTTTTCTATAGGGTTCTTCCTAAAGTTTTTTATATCCTAATTTCCACAAATAACTAAACCATCCTTTGATACCAACTATAGCATCCTGCAATTTTATAATATAAACTTTCATTACAATACACACAACTGAGGATCTTTAAGGTTTAGTGTCTTGGAAACCAGGAACATAATACATGAAAACAACATAAAGAATTCTTCTTAAACACTTGAAAGGCTTCTCCTTAAGTTCATCCTAGGTTCATTACTGCATCTCATAACCTGGGGACATACATCAAAAGAAAGGGTGAGCAGAAGGCCCAGTAAGGGAAACAAGAGGAACATTTTACATGTGAACTTGAGATACTTCAATAAGGACATGAAAAGAACTTTAAGGCATGAGAAAGAAATCATGAGGCATTTCATAATAAAAATAACATTTTCCATAACTTGAAGATGTGGCTACATCATTTAACATAGACAATCATGAACATATCACCAAGGTTCATCCCCAAGGTGTCATTTGAAAATTACCAAGGTTACTCACCAAGGTATCGTGAAAATTATAATCTCTAGTGGTTACATCATTACCCAATGCATTGGAGCGCTGTCAGGGCGCACCCTTAAATTTTCCTTTATTATCATGTGAGCCACATATATCATCATCAAACATTTCATAAATAACCCACATAGCATAAAATAAATGGGTTTCATTTCATAATCATAATGTTTTAAAAACTGCTTTAAAGACATGATCTTTACGTCACTTTAAACCCACGGAAAGGGAAAGCGGGTCTCATGTATGTAAATCCCAGAATTTAAAATGTAAAATTTTGATATATATGTGAATACCCTTGTAGAAATAAGAGCTTTGAGTATTCACTTTATAACATAAAATAATTTTTGAGAAAAGAGAGAGGCATTTTGAGGGGAAAATTCTGCAGCATAACGGCTAAGTTTCGGGGTTTTAGAAAACATTGAAATGAGAGGGGACATGGGTCACCCACTCATAAATGATCCATAAAACAGTAGGGTGAAAGAATAAGAAGGACATATGGACATGGTAACGAAATTTTAGGGACATACCATTTGAAATGAAAAACATGGAAGGAAAAAAAGATTAGATTTCTCTTATGAAAATTCGCAGCCTTACGGCGTCACTTAACTTCAAAAGAAAATGATTTGACAAGATCAAATAGGGTCCCTCATCATATTATCATAAGAGATCAGTATGATAGATATAGATATCATACCCCAACATAATAAAAAGGAACTTGAAAGACTTGACATGAAAATCGAATCTTGAAAAATGAGAAGGGTGAAAGAATCCCTTAAAAATTCGGCAGCCTAACGGCGTCACTTAAACTTTCATAAAACGAAATGATGAGAGTAAGAGGGGATCTATCATCATATAAACATGAAAGGGAAGTAAGAGGAATATAAAAGAACATACTCTCACATAAAAACATGGAGCAGAAAAGGAATGACATAAAAGAGATTACATGAAAAGAAAGAGAGGGGTCGGATCCCTTACCTTAAAACGTGACTCTTGAAACTCAAAGGATTGGACCTTGAGGGATTGGGGGCACCTTGGGAGGACTCCTTGGAAGGTAATAATACCAGAACTTTGTTGGGGGAGAGTTGGGAGTGAAAACTAAAGGAGGAAAGGGTGGGTATTTATAGGGAAAGTGAGGGGACAAGGCATTAATGGCCAAGGGACACCTCACATGTGCTTTTCTCAAACCCATGTGCTCTCCCTTGGCATTTATCATGGAGTTAGGCCACATGGGGCCCCCAAAACAATAATTCATCACCCTTGTCCGGCCAACCCTTAAAAGATCTCATGACATCATCATGACACAGTTATGATGTCATTAAACATACCGAAACCCTAAAACTGTATTTTTACTATTCACTGAAAATTTAACTTTCTCAGAATAATCCCAAAATTTCACCTTAACCAAATATCAATGCTCTGATTTCAAAAATGAAATCCATTTTATAAAAATAATTTTCTAAATATTTTTAATTTAATTTTTAAATAAAAACACTATTCATCGAAAATTCATTTTTTTCAGAAAAATCCCCAAAAATTACCATAACATAATATCGATGCTCTGAGTTCAAAAATAAAGTCATTTTTATAAAAATAATTTTCTAATTATTTTTAATTAAATTTTTAATTAAAAAACACTATTCATTCGAAAAAACTAATACTTGACTAATAATTTATGAAACCGTTATTTAACCATTTTATTGAATCACATTACTTAATCAAGGTGCCTAGATTATTTTAAAACTTTCTTTAAGTGATATTACTAAACCATTTGGTCACATTACTAATCCTAAGCGTAAAATCACTATTCACTATTTACTATTCATCAAAAATTAAGTTGATCTTATTAGACTCCAAATTCCTTACTGAACACTTTTGTAGAAGACCTTTTTTGAAAATCATTACACATCATTCGTTATTTAGGGTTTACATAAATATTTTAAAATATCCCTTTTTCAAAATTCATCAATAAAATATAACCTAAAATTATCTGGACATTTGAAATTTCACAAACATCACTAAAGGAAGAAATCTCAATTTATTCACCCGAAAGGATTACACAAGGAAGCTAGGGTCTCGTCACATAGCCCCTTATAACACCGGCATAAGACCTAAGTGTAAGGTGTGCTATGGTGAGAGAATCTGAGGGAGGCTCAGATAACATTGCCCTAGTAGTAATCTCTACTAACTTGAACTTCTCCTGTAGGCGTTTCCGTTCAAGCTTGAGACACTGGAGTTCGGCTTGGGCTTGGTCCAAAGCGAAGCCCACAGATGTTACCTCCTTCCCAAGCTCTGATAAGTGGGCTTCATAAGGGTTGAGTCTACTGGATGAAGCCATCGCCTCCTCTTTCTGCATTGACCATTAACATCTTATTAAATCATTAAGAGTAAGTTAATATACTACTCAAAAAGATTGGGTCGTTACACAAGTGTATTCAATTAGATATATCTATCATTAATCAATTTATTACTTCCATATATGAATCCCCCATTTCTTAATAATTTAATTAAAATGAATAAATATAACTATATGTTATATGATCAATGGAACACATGTAAAATTATAAATATAAACTATGAGACCTGATAGCACTCTAATGCAATAGTAATAATTATATTTAAGGAGATACCATTTATTTTGATAATTTGATAAACATAAAAAAACTATTTTTATATTTATTTGTGGTTAAAATTGAATTATTATTATATTATATTAGTTTTTATCCTCAACTTTGTCTTATGATTTAATGTTTTAGGTTGTTTCCACATCCCTGTGATATAATGATCTTATGATTTAATTTTCTCATTTTATGCCTCTATGAAATGATATAAGAATATTTCCTATTTATTTTACCAAGCCACACCACTTGACTCAAATTTATAATTTTTCATTATACGATGCTTATATAATTCCATTATTAGGATTTATAGTTCAACCATTCCTTTTTATGTACCCAGTTTATACTATGTCGTAATAAGAGATCAAAGGAAACTATAACACCCCTGAATTCTAATGTAAAAACATTAAGTATCATATGCATCACCAAAAGCATAAGATAATATAAAACACCAAAACTTTATAATATATTTAATATTTTTAATTAATTAAATCAATGATATATATATTTCAATTCTCATGATATTTATTTATTATATGTCGTATGCAACAATGAGTTTCTTCAATGGCTTATGTAAAACACAAAATCGTGTTTTTCAAAACAACGATATATTATTAAAATATTATTATTAAATATAATAAAATATATAATATCCATTAAACTAGTACTTATAAAAAGGGTTAATGGAATTTTAAAAATATATGGATTTAAAAAATATAAATAGTATTCATTGGTTACAAATTAATAAGAAAGAAATTTAAAAACCAATTAAATATAAAAAAATATTGAAATATTTATGCTCACAAAGATTTTTTATCCTAATAAATTAAATAAATTAAAATTTTAGAGTGATACAGGTGATATATATAATATATATTTAATTAAATTTTTTTTATATTCATTCAATATATTTTATAGAAATAAGATAAAAACGACCCCATTTCTACGCATCAAATGTTATATTTTTATTAAGGAACTTTTACCATCTTTTAATGGAGAGCCTATTTTAAATCAATTTTTTGGGACTTTGATAGATTTTATCTCTCCAAATAAAAATAAATTTCTAATTTTTAATATAAAAATTATTTTAGGGTGATTTTTTGGTATTTTTAAGTGTTTGATTTTTTAATGAATAGTGAAAAATATTGAATTTTAATTTAAAAATGATTTTTCTTCTAATTTTTTATAAGGTTAAATTGTATTTTTAAATGGTTTTAAATTTTATTATGTTAATTTTTTATAAATTAATCCAATTTATTTCATTGTAATCAATTTCACATTGAAATTGGATATAAAAACTTTGAAAAAATTTGAACGTTTTTTACTTTAAAACTTCACATTTTTGTCCCATCTATAGGATTAAAATAAAATTAATTTTTGTCGCTTCTGTGATTGGGATTTTAAAATTTTGATTTAATATTTTGAATCATAATAATTTCTAATTTCTAATAATATGAACATAGTGTTTGACCGATAATATTATTAAAATTAATTAAAATTAATTACAATGAGTAAGGTGAAATTAAGCTTAACAAAGCAAAAAACCTAAAACTTAACATCCTAAATGACATAGAGACTTGTCAAAATTCCATTTTATGGACATATTTATACCCTATAATCCCATTTATATAATTTAAACATTGTTTTAGCCACATGAAATTGAAAAACATGGGTGGAATTCCCTTTTCCAATTTTTAAAAGAGTGTCACTACTCCTCCACTATTAAAAGGCACTCAAGCGTCCCACTACATAACACCTATCAAGACACATTAAAAAAATATATCCTCAACACCCCATTACTAAAACTATAATAATAACCTTTGTTAAAAATCCATCCTCGGAATTTCTTTGGTGAAAACTAAAATGAGTTACACGATTAAGAGGTATGATCCATTCTCATGCTCTTTAGTTTTATTTCCTTTTACACTCATTAAATTATTCTTATTCAATGATTATATAAAAAATTATTATATTCAATATACTGAGATGTTTTTATATTAAGGTTTAAACATACAATTACACACACTTCCATCTAATTGGTAACCAACTTACCTTTTTTATGTACGGTGAACTACCATCTCGTGAAATGATGTTATTTGTTCTTCCTTTACCACCTCTCATGGTGGAAAATATGTTTAAGAATATATAAATATATTATATATATGATATTTATAATTTATTTATTCTTGTTTATTTTTTATATATAACATACCATTATGATTTTCGTTTTATAAGAATAAAATACCATCGTTTATAGAAGTGTCGACTGCCTCCCCCTCAAAGTGATGTGATTCATTCATGATATACAAGGAATGAATAAAGGATGTGTTTGATCAAAATATTTAAAATTTATGTCATATATAAAACAATATTGTTATAATATAAATAAATATATATATCATTTACTTTTCATTCTTTGAAAATATGACAAGGCTGTGAAGGTAGCATCCATGCATACATACGGCTTACCCTCTCCATGAACAGTGTATTTCATTTCCCATTTCCAAACATTATAGATTATTATAAATAAATATAAGATAAATATAAATGATATTTTCATAGTGGTTTTATTTTTTTACATAATGATCTAATTAATAAGAACCACAAGTAAAAAAGTAAAAACATACAAGAGAAAAACAGGCAATTATCATGAAAAATAAAGAAAATAATTAAAGATTGTTAACAAATGGGTAATAATATATTATAAGAAGTTACTATATGGTATTATGAATATTATTATGGTTATATTATATGTTAGTAATATATTTTAAACCACTATACTTGAGTTTAATTACCACATAACAAAAATGAATGATAAGGCAAGGTATTTTGTCTGAATTTAAATTCCATTGAGACTTAATTATTATTATGCACCAATTAAAATTTATTTGGTGTATATAATTCCTATTGACATGTTATATTGTGTTCCTAATTATTTTATTGATATTTTATTTTTCATTTAATGTTATTCCTTTAATTGGATTATGATTTTAAATATTTCAAAGTTCTATGGGACACTTTGGAATGTTTAAAGATTATTTTCCTCAAGAAAGTGTTTAATGATTACCTTTGAAATCTCACATTGTTTTATAGTTGTTAAATTTATCTTTAATCAATCACTTCCTTTTGATCATTTTTATTTTTCATTACATTTATCTAGAATATCCATATTCTTGTGTAATGGATATCATTATTGCATATACCATATACCATTTTACGAACAATGTTCATTTTGATTGTTGTTTGATTAATTGGGTAATTATTGATAAATATGTATATTTTATTCAATATTTATATTTGATAAGTCACATTTTAATTAAATTATTTTATATATGAGGAATCCATTGCCCAATTATGATAAGGGAGGGTATCTAATGACCCAGGCTTGACGTACATGGACATTACATCATTTTTGCGAAAAACATAACACATTACACAAATATATTCCCAACGACCATATTAGTTTAGTGTCTTTGGAAACACAGAACAAATTTTTATAACTTCGTGAATGATCTTCAAAATTTACCAAAAATATATTCCCCTTTATTTTTCCCACCTAACACCTTTCTTTATATCCTAGGAGAAAAAAAACATTTAAAGGATGAGATCAAATGATTAGTAAGGGTAAAAATGGAGATCATCAAACTAAATATAAACATAAGAATGTAAAAATTTGAACATAAATTCTGAATATCAAAACCATGATTCTTGAAATAAATCTTAGTCGTTCGTAAGACATAAATCATAAAAGAACACAAATCATGATAAAATAGAATTTTCATAAAACAAGGAATTGTGGAAAACACATAAACATAGAAAATAATTTCCATATTATTCAAAGATCATTTACAAGAACATCATATTTGAAAAAGTTCTTCCTTGAACTGAGTTCACTCCTCATTCCATCCCACTATTATTAAACTAGATTTACTTGTCGTTCTAGCCCTGTATTACTAAACCAGATTTACTTTCCATTCTAGTCAAGTATACATCATGAGATACAAATCTTTACCCAATTAATTGGAGGGATATATATGTCACACCTATATAATAATGAAATCATTCTTACGTGTTCTAGAAAAAATCATTCATCATAGTATAACCTAAGAAATAAAATAGGTTTCTTAAACCACATTCCATCATAATCCATATAAAGAAAATAGATATCATAAATTTCATTACATCATAAAAACAATCAACTAATAATAATGATAAGGATAGACATATAACCCTATTTAAAAAATTTCTTCTAATATGGAGAATTTTTTTTATATAACATATGAAATTAATTTTTGAGGAAAATATAATTCCTTTTTCATAAACGTTTTTTTACCTCAAAACACCATGAAATTTTAAAATAAAAATATTTCATAGAAATTAACCATGAAAATTTTTAAGGTAGGATTCATGTAAATAAGTCATCATTAATGTGCAAAAATACATTCATATTGTATAAGTTTAAAAAACATTTTTCTCGTACTTTTGCTGGTGAAGTCAAAATTCACCTCATATAGAAAATGAAAGAAAAATTCCTTCCATACCATTTAATTAAAATTAACTAATTAGTAAAATTAACTTTAATTAATACTAGAATAAAAAAAATATATTATATATTTAAGAAACATGTATGTGGATGATAAATATACCCAAGTAAATACTTACGTATAAACAATCTCATGTAATAATGAGATTTTGAAATTATCCCTTACCTTAGGTACAATTTCCTTTGTATATATCCAAACCTCTTGTATAATTATTAAAATAATGTCATTGACTTATTGTATAATCATTTAAATTTTTATGATATCATATATGATCATATTTTCATCCGATTGTTAGTAAAATTTCAATGTTAGAAGTTATTCGGGTATTAATTGCTTTATGTTCTAATGTGCATTTTGTCTAATAAGTTAGGATTCCATATCTTAGTTCACAGTTATATGATTCCAAAATAATATTAAAATAATATATACCATATTTATTCATTCTGTACATTTATATAATCATTCTTTAATGGATATTATGTAGATTTAATCCTATCACATCGTGGAGACGGTTGTCCATACGTACACACAGATGAATATATCATTCTCATATTTCTTGAATGGTATTTAATTGGATGGTATATAATATTTTCAAATTAATAAAATTTTATAAAATCATATATCATTATTTTTTTCATCATTATACGCATCCATGTAAGGTTGTGTTGAAAAAACGTATTACACCACAGCATGGAGACGGTAATCCATACGTACGCACGCGTGGTGAATAAATTTTTCGAAGGATGGATATAAGGTGGAATATGGTTATTTCATAATTATAATAAAATCTTAGTATATAAGTTTTATTAGAGATATTAATTTATAATTAAACAACTCATGAAGAGTATGTAGAAGAAGAACAAATATTAGGAGAATTGGTAGAGAGGATTACATCTTCCTAGATGTGTTTTCTCTAAGTCTCCTCTTAGAGAACTAGAGTTGGTCTTTGAAGAAGACCATAACAACTATAATTTTACTAGGTAAGTTGAGAAAGTAAAATATCAGGTGATTTATGATCTTTAAGGCTTAATGTGAAGTAAAGAGATGAGGGATGAGGTGCCCTTTTATAATTGAGTTGAGGGGAACTTTTGGGGTTTTTCCAAAAATATTAATTTATAATATAATCAAACCCTACCCAAAAACCTCCAAAATGACCAAATAGAGAATATAAAATGATATATTTTTGTAATCTCATCAACCAATATATTTTATACAAGTTTTCTATGTTAATTTAAACATTTTCATTTTAATATACACTTAGTTGTTCTATTTAATTTTAATTTAGATATTTAATATCATAATATTAAAAGGGTGATTTATTTACATATTTGTTTTCAATTAGACCATACATAAGTAAATAATATCATTTTAGACCATATAATAATTATTATATATTTTTTTATAGAAAATATAATTCTTAAATAATATAATAAAACATTACTTGACAAAACAAAAATAGTGTCAATTTTGACACAATTAAATTCATAGATTTTTAAAAATATAAATATAAGAAGTTATCCTATAAAAATTATTATATCCCTATGGGTTATTGGTCATATATAAAATTATTTGGACATATTAATTATCTAATATTACATTTATTTTAATATTTTCATTAACATTAATTTGATATTTCCACTAATAAAATAATTTCTACATCAGTTTTGTGTAATTATTTAATATATTTATTTTGGTTTAAAAATTAAAAATAAAAAATTATTATGAATATAAATTTACTATATTTAATAATTATATAAGTATTTGAATTTATCTTCAAGAAAATATATCATTTAAAATGTTATACTTATTAAATTATGAATGTGGTAACATTAACATCACTTTAAATAAAATAACATAATTGTCACAATCTCTTTTATAAGGCTTACCATGATCAATTACTTTATCTTTGAATGGTTTCGGTAGATATACACTCAACTCATAATATTTGGATGTGTTTTATGTACTTTTATGGTTATTATAATTTTAATAAAAATTGTTTTACTAATTTCTCATCAATTAATTAATTTTTACATGATTAAAGTATAAGTCTTTAAGGTAATTATTTTTTTCTAAAAAGTAAAAATCAATTAAAAAGATAAATAAAAACATTTAATCTTTAAAATGATAATTTATAATCATATTTATCTTAATTATAACTTTATATAAAAATTGTTTAGTTACTAAAAGTGTAGGGAAACATATTTAACTTTTCACTAGATAAAATAAATTACTTGTCCTAATCTAATCCAAGTGGGTTTCATAGGATTCCATTTTGCACAAGGACTATTTAGGTTCATACACACTCATCAAATGATATTAATACAAGTATTAGTGTAATTTTATAATGTTATTCTTACCCTTAGTTACCTAATTTTACCTTTTACCGTATTAATAAAAATTACTGAAAATAATATTCATAATGGCCAAAAATAAAATCAATATATTTACATAATTTATAACTAATGATTCAAAATATAGAATCCATTTTTTTAAAATTCAAAACAAATATGTTTCAATTATTAATTTATAAGTATTTCGATTGTCGGAAAGAGAAAACATGTTTTTAAAAGTTAAAACATTGCCAAAGATTGAAATGTTTTTATATCAGAATTAAATGTAAAATTAATTCTAATTACATAAATTATATTTATTTATAAAAATATATTATATTTATACTTTGAAACCATTAAATAATACAATTTAACTATTTAATGTTTTTAAATGGAAAAAATTGTTTTAAATTAAAATTTAGTATAATTTTACTATTCATCAAAATTTAAAACTTATCTAAAAAATATAAAAAATTCACCTGAAGTAAATTTTTATATTATGATTCCAAATAAAAAGATTATTTTTTTAAATATAACATATTAAGTTTTCAAAAAATATATTTAAAATGGGAGTGACATCAAAAGGCCGCAATACTGCATTTTTTGAAAAATACTTCTTTTATCCAAATAAATTAATTTTGTTCTTATATCATGTTTATAAAAAATATAAGATGAATTTTAAATAATATATTGAATGTATTACGCATATATTTCTTTAATAATATCCATCAAGATTGATTTTATTATTTTATAAACTAAATTATTTTGATTTAAATAGTTTTTCAGAAAAACGTTTCCTTTAATTTATAAAGTTATTATTTTCATTTATAATTAATTTTTTACCAATTAATTAAGCATATTTTCAAAATTAAGTTAATTTTTTTATAACCTATATTATAATGGTTCTATTATAAGGTAACATAATAATTATTTTTTTTCTTAAAATCATTTTTATGTAAAATGAATTCTATCAAATGAACACAAAATTGTGTGTAACAGACGCCAAAAATAGTGTTGCATATACCGCAAGTTAATACAGTGTTTCATGTAGTGAAAGATAATCATTGTTTAGTGTACAACACATGACATAAAATAAATTTAAAATAATCTATCTCATAAAATATCAAGGTTTTACATTCTATCCCCCATAAAATGAATTTCATCCTCGAAATTCATCAGGGTTATAAAAGGATTAATACCTTAAGTTATCTTTAATGTATCTTTCATAGAAACACACATTATAAAATAGAATACTAAAACTTTATTTTAGAAATAAATTTTATAAACATAACGGTTACCCAAAGTAACTCCCCCCTGGGTTTCCATATTGAAGAACAAAAGTGGGGAGAGAAAACATGGATATGAAATAAAAATCTAACCATCAGATGCAGAGTGATAGAGAATAAGGTTTGGGGAATTTAACAACTAAAAACCCATAAATCTGTGATGGTTTAATGGACCATCTAATTCATATGATAAGAAGTAACTAGGATAACCTTTCAATTTCAAGAACTTTCCTTTAATATTAATAACATGAGATAAATATTTACTTGATTTTAGTATAATCTCAACATTAGTCGTGACTTGAACAATTTACACTTCATATCTTATTCATTGAAATGATGTTTAATATATTATTCCTAAAGTGTTATCAGATCATATGATCAATAAATATAATTATAGTTAATTACATCTAACATTATCACAATTAAAAGTTATAACAAGTAATCAAATATGCATAAATCCACCTATGGCGAGATAATATTTTTATTCTAACAAATTTCATCCATTTTTTAACATAAACTTTCCATAAATTTATTACCATAAAATCCTTCTAAAATAAAAAAATAAAAAAGTTTAGATAGAGGAGAACTAAATCAGCTAATATTTTGTCTCTCATATCTCATAAGGTAGTTCTTGGTTGTCACATTCCAAAAATGGGAATACCTTAATCATATATTCTATTAAAACATGGTAATAACTTGAATTTACATAGAACATTAGTGGAAACATACATGTTTTCAAAAATTAACTCTTTCAATATACAAAAAATCCAAAAACAAATCTATACACTCAAACCATGATATCACTTTTCCCTTATATTAGTCTTGAGGTCTCTAATACTATCAATCATCTAATTATCTCTTTATACCATCATTATAAATATATCATGGGTTTTCCCAAAAATATTTCAATCACTTTTCATGGTTTCCGGTGCCATATACTAATGGAAACCTCCAATGGGCGGATACATAGATAATGAAATATTCTATAATACTATAAAATTTATTCTACAACATTCTTCTGGAATCCCATTACATAAAAACACAATCATTCCACCACTTCATTTTTTATACTCAACATCAAAAATAGATATCACATGTGATTTGCCTTTATACATGCACTTAAGAGGTTTTTGATGTCGATCATCATTTTTAATACTTGGATTAGGGAATTGGTTAACATAATGACCGATTTTCTTGCACATGTAGAATTTAAGGGTGTGTGGTGAAATATCTGTATCTTTTTCTCTATTCACATAATTATCTACCTTTTTCTCATTAAATCGACAATAAACTACCCAATTAACTTCTTTTCCATAGATAAAACATTTTTAATCCCTTTAATAAAATCTCCACTATGCTTCTTTCCATGCTTTGAGCATATAAAAACAGTCATTTTATTTTCACCATTGTTATGAGATTTTTCATTGAATGCCATATTTCTTTTCTTGTGAAAACCATGAAATTGTTATTTAACACCAAATTCAATTTATACATTGATATAAAAATTAACAATCTCTTCATATCTACTAAATTCTCTTATAGATAACACCCTTATAAGACTTGGTTTATGGCCTTAAAAAGTCATTCAAATTTACTTTCAGTTTGGATGATAAATCCATAAACATACCTTTTAAGTCTTATAAAATTTTCCTCATATTTACCAATGCATTCATCATCATTTTTCTTTTTCTCTAGGAACTTCTTTTCTATCTTTGATTGAATAATATTAGGAATGTACATATTGAAAAATAAAATCCTAAACTCATTTTATTCCATGCATACAATTTTATCTTTCTTCCTTGTATTCTTGATTAGAGTCCTTCGCAGGTCTGCTTCGCCTTCTAAATGATAAATATACCAAATTAATTTTTTTATGTTCCAAATATTGACGGATAGTAAATATCTTTTCAATGGTACTGTTCATTTTTTAGAAACAGGTGGATCTGAATACCCACTGAAATAAAGTGGGTTTTTTCTCAGGAAGTACTCAATGGAATGGTGTTCCCTTCACTGCTCATTTGAAGTCCAGAATGATTCATTGCTTGTGTAAGTAGAGCAATAATACTTTTCATTCCATCACCCATAACATTTGGTTGTTCATGAATAAAATCATTGGATTTATCATTGCATTGATCATTAAACTGGTTCCTTCAAGTTACATCCATTGTCTGAAACCCAAAAAGAATAGCATGAGAGGAAAAATCATTCCAGGAAAACAAAATAATCAAGGGGTACTTTCAATCTATAACATATTAGTTTTAATACTTGGATATTCATGATCATAACCATAATTGTATGGCTATATACTATATTTAGACTTACCGTTATTACATCCCTATATATACCATAGAAACATATATTGGGATATCAATAAAGTTTTCACATCCTAGTTTCCAAAGGTTGAATATAACTTTGCTCGGATACCAACTGTAACAGACCAGGCTTGATGTACATAGACATTATATCACTTTTTTGAAAAACATAATATTTTATATAGATAGATACCCAATGACACTATTAGTTTTTTTTATTTAGAAACATAGAACACATTATTCTAACTTGGTTAAATATCTTCAATATCTCCCATAAAGATCTTCCCCTTTAGTTTTCCATCATAACACCTTTTTTTAAATCCTAGGTAAAATAATACATAAAAAGGGTGAGCTCAAATTCTTAGTAAGGGTAAAAATGGATAATATCGAACAAAAAATAAACATAAGAATGTAAAAATATGAACAAAAATTTTTAATTTCAAAATATTCAGTCATGAAATAAATCATGTCCATTCATAAGACATGAATCGTAAAGAAACACAAATAATGAAAAAATTGTATTGTCATAAAACATGGAATGGTGGAAAAAACATAAGTATAGAAAATCATTTCAAATATTATCCAATGCACATTTCCAATACCATCATAGTAGACAATGACTGTTACTAAATAAATTTTACTCCTTATTCTAGCCATGTATTACTAAACTGGATTTACATACCATTCTGGCCCTGTATTACCAAACCAGATATACATTCCATTCCAGTCATGTCTATATCATGAGATAAAAATATTTACCAAATATATTAGAGGGTGATATATATCCAAACCATCTCATAATGAAATCATTCTTATGTGTTCCAAAAAAACATATATCATTCTACATATTATAACCCAAGAAATAAAATGGGTTTTATAAACATCATTCCATAATAATCCATATAAAGAAAATAGATTTTATAAATATCATTCTATCATAAACATAATCGAATCATAGTAATAAAAGGGATAGAAACAAAACCCAATTTATAGAATTTTATCTTAGATGGAAGATAATTTTTATATAACACGTGAAATTAATTTTTGAGGAAAATATCCTTTTTTTAAATGTATTCTTTTCTCAAAATGATATGAAATTTTAAAATAAATAAATTTGATAGAAATGGACCTTGAGAACATGTAATAGAATATTCATGTAAATAAGGCATAATTAATTCCTAAAAATCTATACATTCCGTATAATTAAAAAACATTCTTCTCATGCTTTTAATATTAAAGTCAAAAGGTAAATAATATCATCATCATCGGGTAAATTTTTTTTCAATGAAAAAGGAAATATATAAGGAGGACCTGCAAAGGAAAGGCAGAAGAAATGCAGACTAAGGGGGTCTAAATTAATGCAAACTGAGGGAATCCCCTCTAATGATGTAAACACCCATGGGCTTCTGGCTATGTGTGTTTTGAAAAAATAATATCTTTGATCTTGTTTAGTCAATATAGTCTAGGTAGTCCACTAATTTATAACCCCCCTCCAGGTATGGATCACTTTGATATTGTTTTGGAGGATAATGTGGCATTTTTTGATGATATATTCAATCAACTAGTGAATAACATAAAGATCATGCAAAGAATTGTTTAATAGAATTGAATCTATTTCAGCTTCCACAAGGGGAACACTCCTTTTCCTACACACTTTAAGACTTGAAATCATTGTCATGACCTATGCCTAAAAATAAGTACATTGGCCCAACTGGATAGAGAATTCCAGGATGACCAACCCATTTCCATCACGAATGAATCCTCCACCACGCATGACACCTGAGACACATTATTCATATATGATGAGACTCATCCCCCTTAGGGGAGGGTACTAACAGACCCATTTACCATTACTAATATTTCTTCCAAAAGGGGAATCATGAAAGACTAGATTAAAATTCCACAACAATGGTGCTCCCTCTATTTTCTTAGTCCCATTACCATATCAATTTGTATATTTTTATTTTAAATGATGATTGAGTGACTGGTTGATTTCACCCCTTCATGAAACCACTTTTTCCACACCTTACACAAACACTAGCCACCTTCATGAAACACTAAGGTATACATCCTTCTCTACGGCCCCCCATCACCCATGAAATGGAACTAATGATTGAGAAAGGGATGATCTGACATGTCCGGGATGGAAAGATCTATGAACTCACCAAAACACTTCCAAACCATCATCATAAATTAACTCTCACTGATCAAGTGACATGAAATTTCCTCCTTATTCCTCTTACATAAAGAACACCTAGAAGCTATACTAACACCACACTGCTTAATGTTCTAATCTGTGGGAACATCTTTGTTATAGATTCTCCATGTATGAAATTTATATTCAGTTGGGATACTCTTTTCCCACAGAACTTCATCCCACGCATTCCCATGGATTTTCATGGGAAAAACATAATGGTATTACTTTGTCGTGAATGTGCCTAAGGGATATAGGGTGAACACACACTTATCTAGATCGACATTTAGCTTAATGAGATAGAACATTTCCCGCTAGTCCCTGTCCAAAACTGCACTGATGAAAGTCGGATATAGGATGGATTCCCTAAAAGATATGTTAATGGATGGATATCTTGGATAACCAATGACCATACCGCTCCAATTGGAATGATAGAAAGTGTCATCACCAGTCTTGATAATCTAGAAATAATGAGTTTTGAGGGAGTTAACAAGGGGAATGATCTCTATCCAAATGGGTAAAGCATAGAAATCCCTTAAAACCCAAGTAGAGAGAAACCATGAAAATTTGATTGTTTTATTAAAAAAATCATAAATTATGACATGAGTTATCATGGGAAGGAATACCCTCTCCCTAATAATCTTTCCCCAGGCTGCAAGCATCCCACATTGGTTTATTCATGGTGTGAATTCTCTATCACACTATGAATAAACTGTTGTTTCACTTTTTCATCTCTCTTTCCTCTTTCTCATTATTCCAAAATCATCCCAAACACCAGTACAGTAATTGATCTCCACACCATGTCTAAAAAATCCTATTAGTTATGTCCAAACACTTAGAATCTCAATCTGATTCCTGGTTCTCAAAACAAACCCCATACTAAATAAAAAATTGTAAATCCTTATGGATTTCACAACCTATAATGTTGTGGGTCATTGAAATCAACCACATATATAATAATATCATCCTTTAGAGGATATGGTTCCCACTATCCATGAACCCCATCCTACCCTAGTGATTATTTTTTTGATTAACGTGCCATGTCTCATCCCCATCATTGAATGTGATTCCATTGTGCAACTACAAACACCAATCCTGGACACACTAAATTCTCTTACAAAATACCTAGTTAGATACCTGAACCACCAAAAATATTTCTTTAATGATTATACATATTAAGTTTCTACCTCAATAAAACTAGTTTCATATGAACTTTACTTTTGGATGTCATTTATCCAAATATCCCTAAAAATTTTTAGCCTAACACCATAATATATAACTGCATCACTACACCACAAGAGAATAACTCACTAATAGCTAAATGAATTATTAACTATTTACACACCCAAAAAAAATTGAACACCAAAATATTAGTTCAATACATTGGTCAGATTGTCAACTAACCCATCCAATAGTCATGATGTACTCTGAAGCACCGAAACACCCTGATCCAACTCACTCTTGAATCCCACAATCACCATCCTAAGCTAGTTTCTAAAACATAAAATCCGACCAAAATCACACATGAATCTCCAAAACAATTGTATCCACTCACTAGTATCCGACTATTACCACAAATTCTGCAGATAGTTTCTAATGCACCATAACTATTCTGACATGAGCATCATATGCCTGCAATAGATTTGATGCTCGACACCATTACAATATTATTATTTTTTCTATTATTGAACTAAAACACATGATCTTCCTGTTATAAATATCCAATGTTAGTATGTTAAATTATTTTAAATATTCCCATAACTAACATGTTATATCTAAACATGAAACAATAATCCCCAAGTTCAATGATGGTGATCGACAACACCCATCGATCATAAAAAACCTAATTTTAAATAACTGATTAATTTCAAGAATTATCATTCTCACCACCATAAGACCTTGTTAAAAGAAGATAATATCATATAGTGGTTCTCCCCAATATAAGAATCATCTATAAAATTACACATAAACACACCATCTAACTGCCAAATTTATTTAAAAAACATCTAGGTGTCCAACCCTTATACCCATGAACACACACCTAACTACTAAGCCCCAATTACATAATAAATTTATTTCATGATCCTTCCATAAATGAATAACAATAAAAAAATATTTTTAATATACAAGACAACACTCGAGTTTCTCTCGATCAAACACTTAGAATCTAGAAAACTAGCCTATATGGGGACCAATTTCTCTCTATGCACCACATCAAATTAATAAATAAAACCATCCTAACTCACTAGGATGTTTCCAAGAAATCATGAATCACTATACAAACAAACAATTCAAGCACCAAATTTATTCTTGGTATGTATTTCCAAATCTATATATACAAAGTTTTTAATGGTATTGGTTTCTTCTATAGAACTCGATCAAATCATTTTTTCACAAATAAAATTGAGCTAAGGTTTCAAAATATCCCTTAGAATCAAATTTATTTTGTTAAAAACCAAATAAAAAAAATATAAATACTATTATATCACATTTCTAGAAACCATAAACATTTCTAAAATCAAATTTGAAGTAAAATTTTAAAATCCATTTTTCTAATAATAATTTGAAAACACAGAAATTTTTTCAATTCCAAAATCATCAGCTTCATGAGTCATTAGAAGTAAAATAATCATATAAACCCATTTTACCCACACATCATGCAACTTCACGTGTTTTCCTTTCAAATATGGTTTTCATAAGAAACCAATCATATCAAAAATAATTTTCTTATTGATGATAAAAAAATCGGAATCAACTGAAAAGAAACCATGTATCTATATAAATTTAATAACACCTTATTGTGTAATCAATCAAGAATTGATTATATTATATTTTCATTCAATTAATAATGGATTTTTAATAGGATTCAGGCCAAAAAAAAACACCACCCATAGGTGGGTATATCATGCCTCTGTAATAAGACTATCCTAATGCATCAAAAATCACTTCATCCTAGCAGATAATTATGACTTATCAATATTTTCATCCATTATGCATGGGATTATCAATCCAATCAAACACCTCACTCATCTTAGACTACCTAGTCACAAAATCAAACATCCCCTGGAAACAAGGGTTTTATGGGATTCCATGAAAGCTAATGATGTGATCTATCTATATAATACATCTCGATATCCTTAACCAACTATAACTACACTATAATTTCCCAAGACATGTTTTGATACTATTTATTAATTCCCAAACCCTAACTTTATGAACTACACCTGAGCAGGGGTCACCATATGACCTTAGAAACACATCCCTATACACTAACGGATACTATCTAGTGGTGAGGTCCCAAAATTGTAATAGAGATACTATGACCTTTAAAATAAATCCTAGGTGTCATACATGAATATATCAAAAATTGTTCATCACCTTTTCATATAAAAGGAATCTGAAAAAAAATACAAACCTAAAATAGGATCCTTGTAACCCCCTAAAACATACAATATAATTCCATAATATATCTTTATAATATATCCACTATGAATGTGTGGTAGCAGATAACCTGGAATAATATTCTTAAATAAATGGCACACTAGTCAATACATATTGAACAATAACTGAAAATATAACTAAACAGCCTCTCGCCAAAATAAAATGATCTACCTACTATATATACAACCTCTCTAAACTGTTAGATCTATATCACATGTAAAAACCATAGTATTTTTTTCAAAGATAAAATGAGAAGGTATTCCAATGTATATCATAACCCATCACACGTATGCGGGTAGAGGGGGACTCTAATGACATAGTAATAAATCCAAAATGAGTCAACTATACTGAGTGTTGTTGTTATTAGGTGGATGTGTATGAAATATATATTGAGATTTTTATTGTTCTTAATAGATACACCAACTATAAATATGATATATAATTAACATATAATCCCAAAATTAATATTTCTATATTATAACCAAGATACCACAAGAATTGACATGACCTAATTCGGCTCCATGATGGGGTGTTGAAGTCACCTTAAATCACAATATAACCCATACATGAAGATATAGGTAGGGGTTTTAAACCATGTACTGAACCCATAACCAAGGAAAATAGTAGGTTATGATGCCACATCCTATCTTATATGAAGAATCTAATCATTCCGTTGAAATTAAGGAAGGATTCATCAGCGTCCTACAACTAGCTTGTCATTCTAGGTTGTGTATGTGATAAATCAAACATAAAATACTAAAAAATACATGAATTATAGAAGAAATTTCCATATATATATATATATTCCCCAAAACCATTAGTTTTTGAATTTTATTGAATCATTAATGAATTTTAAAAAATAAAGACCATTTATTTCTCAAATAAAGTATATTTTCCGTTAAATTTAAAACTACATAATACAGAATAAGTCTTCAATATCTCTCAAAAATTCTTATATCATGATATTTTATTCCAGATATATCATGTATAGTACTATTTATTATAACTTAATAAATATAAACATAATATAGGTGATATTAAATTCTCATTAAGGGAAATAGTATATCATAAGCTATCATAGAATAAAATGGAATGAACAATATGGATAGAAATAAATAAGAGTAAAATAATTCCATATAAATGATCAAATAATCAAGAAACAACTAAATATTTTACAATATAAACATATAAAAATATAATAATAACTAATTTCATGGTGATGGAATGTATAATGCTATAAATATTTATCTATACCATCTAGGACTCATCCAATACATTATTCATTATATAAAGGTCAGAACCAATAAATTTTTCTTTCCATTAGGTCGTAACCAATACATCATGAATGTATTGAATAGGCATAAAAAATATACCCAATACATTTTCTCATGAAACCAAATGATTCATTAATGGGCTATATAATATCGGGTCCCACCAATCACTTCATTAAGAAAATTATATGCACCTTATGAATGATATAAATTTCAATACAACTCATATTATTCTCACCATATAAATCAATAAACATCCATATTGGGATGAAAACATATAAAAAATGATTTTATAGTTAACAAATTAGTTGAAATAGATATAATTCATTCAGAAAGATATGTTTTACGGTTAATTAATAAATAATAAATTTTATTTAGTAATCTGTAATCATCCACATTAGTATTACAATATATGATATGTAAATACTTTTTAAAATCACTAAAAAAATAAAAATTCTTCCATAGAAGGGTGGTATATGGATAAAAAATATGTATCTCATGTGTAACATAAGGAATATTAAAATATATTTACATAGATTAAAAACATTTTCTTAAGAATAACACTTTAAATGGAATCATATATGAATTTAATTAAAAGAAAATAATTCTTATAACATTAGAAGTTTTTGAATGACAAATTTAGAAAGTGATCATTTATCCTAAAATAAGTGAATAACAAGTCAAGGGGTAAATTGAAATGGTGGAAAGACATATAAAACCCCAAAAATAACCATAATGGATAAAAAAAATGTTCTTTCAGAAAAAATGATCATTCAAATTCCATAAATTTATTTTATTTCAAAATAAATCCATTTTTTGAAATTTATACCAGAGAATAAAATATTATTGTCTGGGTAACATCACAAAAAAAGGCCAGTAAATGAGGAACATGAAGTGAATCATTTAATTTTATGAATATAAAAATAATATAGAGATTATTCATCAAATAAAAATCCATTAGTCCATAAAAAGAAACATGGATCACACTTTTAAACATTTGTGCAATTAATAAAAAGTTTTTACAAATACATTTTTTACTAAATTTATATCATTTATGGATTATTTAATGTGCAATATATTTATAATATTAAAAAATTAGGTTTTAAAAAATGTTAAATTAGGTTTTATAAATCCATAATTTCATATAATTAAATAAAAGGACAAAAAAATCATTTATTTGGAAAAATTAATTCAGTTTATAAAATCAGAAACATTGGTTTTCAAAATTTGTAATAGTATTTTGAAATTAATTTTTTTACCCCTAAAATACATATTTGATCATTTAAATTTATTTATAAGTATTTATGTAATACATATTTATTTATATATTGATAAACACTATGTATTTAGTAATAAAGGTAGTTCTCACTGTTCTCCAAAAAATAAATCTTCTTAGACAAATACCTAAACTTCATACTATGATAAATTTGAAATGTGATATTAAAAAATTATATTTGTATCTATTTTTATAATTTTCACCATATTTATATTTTTTTAATGTAATGCCTTCCTCTTTCATGTATTATATCATGATTGTTTTTAAATTCCTAACATTCAATGTTTCACTTCTTGTTCCCTCTTTCATGTGGTTTTGATTAAGATTTTACCCTTGATGTAATGGTTTTTGTCCAATTTAAATCTCAAAATTTGGATTTATATGAAAATTTATCTATCCAGGTAATTTAAATTCTATTTCTTTCTAAAACTCCCTTCATTTTTTTCTCCTTATTTTATTTTTTGTTCTTTTACATGTAATATCAATACTTTATTTTCTATATCAACTCATAATCTTACCATTGTATGTAAACTGATCCTAACTCATATTTTTGAGTTAGGAATCATCCTCTTCAATGTAGTATTCAGGTTTTATTTTAAAAATAAACTTATATATTTCCTAATAATTTATTATCATTGTTTCTTACTACATTCACCACTTTTTCAACAATTTGAATCAAATCACTATAGAAAAATTATCAATTACATAATTTAAATTTCAAATCATCTACTTTTATAGGAATGATTTTCATTCCAATTCATTTCTTATGACACCATTCTGGGCATTCTTTTATGAATTTTTTGTTCATTTATGTAAATATATCTGGAGATTCCTTTTAGTTATACATGCGATATGTATTTTTTAACTATCCACATTCTTTCAATGGTTGAATTATTATTATTTATCATCTAGGGAAAGTATTTCTATCTCTTATATTCTTATTATAATAAGGATGATTATATATTACTACAGAAAATAATTACTCATTTTTTAACCAACCAACTTATTTCCCAAGATGTTTATGTCTGTGTTATCCCTTTTATAGTTTTTCAAAGTATTAATATTCTATATGTTTTTATTTAGTTAGGATTTATATTTATTTCTAGGTATTGTTGATTATTCATTGCATTTATATTAATATATTTTATATTTTTATTTCATTGGACTTAAATAAGAGACTAATGGTGTCAGATATTATATAACCCATCGATAATCTAGTTGGTCTCATTTGAGAAAAGGTCTTGTTATTTGGTGTTTTCCAACCACATAAAATAATTCAATATTGTTTTTTACCTTGAAAATAATAATGATGTTGTTGTTTCAGCCTTGATGATAAGAATAATCACTTGGATGAGGCATTATTAGTAAAATATGTCCAATATTATACCTTTATCTACCATGAATTCATATATTTTTATACATTTTTTATATTGTTATCCCATACATGGATTTATTTTAAGATCTTTTTTTAGTTTTATGTAATTATTTGAATATTATTTACTCCCACTATAATAGAATCTAATATACTTTTTACTCTATAGGGTATTTAAGATCACCCTTCTTATGATTCTATTTCACCAGGTTATGATGAAATCTATTAAAAATGACATTTATAGATAAATAACATATGAAGTGAATTTTTGAGTGTCTTTAAAGTCTTATTACTGATTAATTAGATTCATATTTTGTTGGAAACATGTAAATTGTATGATAAAGGAATAGTCTTAATTAATTATATTTTTTTACTAATTCTATAATGTAGTAAACCTAAATATTCATGATAATATATATAAATGAAATGTTTTGGTACAATATATGTAATTATGGTATCGCTATGTCCGGGATATCATACCCATTTCTTGAAAAATACCAATACTAAGATCAACCCTCAAATGGTTCAATTATGTCCACCAAGATGAACCCACCACTTTGATAGTGACAAGAAAAGTTATCATAGAGAAATAAGGATAACCAAGATCATCATTCAAAACAATATCATTAAGAAATATAATATTGAATGAACAAAAAGAACCTAAGATCTAAAAATATAGCATTACCCTTACTAGATCATGTTGTTCCAAAAATATCAACTGATCCCTTCTGACATTTATTTTGAAACCAAGGCTAAAATACACATTCTAAAATATATAATAGAGGAATCACATACCTTTTCACTCACTCTATAAACATGGATAAATACTATGAAAAAACTATTTATAATACCCCTTTCATATTTTAAAATGACATTTTAAAACTCTTTTTTCAAATTTACAAATTTCAATAGATGTTAGCATTTCATCGAAACCAATTTTTAATCACATTTTAGTAGGGAAATAACTTTTCTTTTAAAAATAAAATTCTTTCCTAAAAATAGACCATAAAAGGGACCACTGAAACTCATTTGACCAAGGTGACCCCATTGAACCATTTAGTATGATATGTGGTTCTTGTTTACTATTACACTAACATATGTCTAACCCAACATTACAAAATAACCATAATGTCATTAAATATGAAGAAAGAAAATACTAGTAATGGGAATGAAGCAAAAAACTTTTAATTAAACAAGTGACTCAGAAATATAAAGTATAACTATCTAAAATGAATATCATAAAGTAATTTCGTTCTCTCATTGACCCCATTAAACTGTATGAGAAACTCTATTATAAGTAAATACCATCAATCAATTAATTAATCATTTATAACAAAAAACCCAAATTTTTATGATTGAAAAAAAACACAATAGGATACCTCATGATACTAAAACCATGAACAATAGTGTTCGAATTCTCCTTAAATCCCAAAATATTTATATCCAAAAAAAAATATCCAAATTATCTCGCTAATTTAATGACTAATTTAACTCAAAATTACAAAAAATAGTAAGCAGACTAACATGGAAACATAACATAAGAAAAATGATAAATGATGAATCAAATATTCCATTTAATGATATACTATATGGGATATAAATAAATTCACAACCATGCATGATGATTTAATAATGTTATAGTGACATAGTTCTTACAACTGCTATAAAAAAAAGAAAATAAAATGATATGAAATAGGGAGAACAACATAGAAGAATGTATGGACCATAAATGAAATATTCATGATGAACCACTTCCAAACAACTTAAATTTGTGGGTAAAAATGGGGGAAAGGTGTATATCTAAATGTTTAGTACACATTATAATTGAGTATCCAATGAAAAAAAATATGATGGTTTATAAAATAATTCCATAAAAAAATAAAACAAATCCCTTGAAAAAGTGGGTTATGAGTATGAGTTCACAGCGTATATATGGGTTCAGTCCATTAAAACTTCTATAGTTATATAAAATCCTATATAAATTGACTATTTCATGGAGTGAACCCTTTTTAGTGATGTCAATCCCTAAAGAAAGGACTCCCATCTACCCACTACTCTATTAATAATGTTAAATAACCCCACAAAAGGGTCATTATCTACATGAATTGATTTCAAAACCATGAATAGCCCAATGTTGCGCATTTTTAGTAGACTTACCCCCTATCCACTTAATCAATATTATATTTAATACCCAATACACATAAGAATACTTAATATGTGGATAATTTGTTTGGGACATCTGATCTCTCAAAATCCTAATTCAATCTCATTTATCCAAATGAACCCCCACCAAATTAAAAATTCAAATTTACATAGGAATTCACAAACATTAATATTTACATCCATTATAATTATTCTTATTATTTTTATTCATTATACTATGTTTTATTATTCTTTTTTTTATATTATTTACTTTAAACATGGGTGTATGATATATCAATGGGTGAAGATAGGTTTTCCTAAAGAATTCATGGGATTTTGTTTTCAATATCAAGGGTGAAATCATTCCCATTTGATTAGTTTTAATACTATGGAACTAGTTTGAATCCCTGGGATTTTTTCAGGTCAACCTTGGTCTATTTATTTTGGTAGTAGTGGTACTAATTTCCCTTAAAAGAACAATTTGTATTAATTTTTCAAGGACACCTAGAATAATGAAAATAAACAAAGGATCTTCTCAAAAAAAGAAATGAATGTATTCTTATATACAGGAATCACCGGTGGGACACACATTTTTATTTCACTGCTTTTCACTAAATTATATATCCCTGAAAACTATTTCCTAGGGTCCAACCAGTTATTGGATTCAGTACTACAAAACCATAATTACAACAATCTCTATTAGTATAATATTAATAACCACATTCGAGAATATTTTAATATTATAAATCATAACATTTATTTTATTAGGTACCTTAATCCTTAGATAAAAATTAAAATACATGTATTCCTAGTATCTAATTAGATATAGAGTAAAAAAAAGAAGTCTATAAGGGTGGAAAAATATCCCATGACATATATTAAAAATAATTGGATGTTCATAAGGTCCTTTACCATTAATTAATAGATGGTATTTGGTAAAATAGTATATAAAAGAGCTCTTAAAACCCTACCCAAGATCCCCTATATATTTTCACATCAATGATCATCATGTAACACCATTGATGTTATACACCTTATATGATTAAGGCGTATATAAAATATCAATGTAGGCCAAGTGTGTTCATTCTTTAAAAGAATCGATGGAGATGAAAAATATAGTGTTCATCGATATGAGGAGACGTATCACCCAGAACATCTGATGATGGTGAAATAAAAAATCCATCATTACATAAATGGTTGTAAGATATTTTTTTGATTTCCTCAAATAGGTTCTAGAACTAAATGAGTAATCCCCTCCATATATCATGGGTCAATAAGAGGTTAAATAGGTGGTATAGAAACATCATCTGATTCCAACCAAACATGAGGTTATTTTCATTATTTCATTATATAAAATATTATATAGAATGATATCCACACTATCATCCCCACAAATAAAACCTCAAGAAATTAATTAGATTACATTATTTTATTATAACCTCATCCATGTATCCCTTAATTACATTTACTAAAGAAAATTAAATTTAAATATACATTTATAAAGAATTTTAATAAAGTTTCACATTCTAAATTGATAATTTAGAAACATGTAATGACATTTTTTGGGTAAAAAATAATAGAAAGTAACTATTGTCAATTTTAAATAGGTTATTAATCTAAGGAATTATTTTATATCCCCTATTAAATTAATCAATATTAAAAAATATATGTTAAAACCATTTTTATTATTTATAATGATTCAATTAATACTACTAGTCAATGTGTTCATGTACTAGTAAGATAAATAAATATATAAAATCAAAATTAATGGAATGATACCCTACGCTTACCTACCCTTAGAAAACTATTATGATTCATGATACCTAAGGTCCTAGAACATAAATAATGGAAAATAATGAATAAATCCTTGACTAACCTTGTAGAGTTAAGATTCCACCATAATTATGATATAAATTCATATTTATGAGATATATTTAGAATACTAATATTATTATTCTTATATTTACTCAAAATAACAACACCCAATAGCCCATTGTGAATTATAATACCTCTTTATAAAATCTATGACCAAAATATCTGAACAACACCCATGAAACATCATGAAAACACCTAAAGTGAGCCTCTAATTCAATAAAGGTTGGTATAAATTTTGGCGCTCAAACTTTACACATATGGAAACTAGTTTTATCACATTAGATAATCTAATAATATAATAAGGTACATTATAATGTGTAACATAGTATATCTCAACCTCTATTAGTCCATATTTACAATTGAACATCAAACAATGTATGTATGTGTTTTTTATGGTGAAAAAATAAGAAATATAACATATACATGCATAAAATATGGAAAAAGGGTCTAAAAAATAAAAATAAGTTCAAAATAAGTGAGTTTAATACTACCCCCACATATAAATAAATGTTGGAGAGATAAAAATTCCCTATGTATACAATGTGGTGCTCGCATGTGTTATAGGGAAATATCACATGCACATGGAAGATCCATCCAATAAAATCCCAAAAAATAGTCTTCCATGCTCCAAACTATTGTTGTGTGAACAGATAATATAGTTTTTAGACACACCCTTTCTAAGAAAACACCTAACAAATTCTAAACACAACCTAAAAAGTGTAGGGAAAATGAATGAGTATGACAACTTAGTATGCGGTTTCCAACTACCCTTATCAACTTATTATATGCCAGAGTGAATCCCATAAATCATGCAATTTTAGGTTAATATTATAAGAATAAGTATATAATAATAACGAGGCTTAATTATATTTTATTGTATTGAAAATTAATCCATATATATGGAGAGATCATATCAAAAAATGTTTTCTGAAAATATTCTCAGGATTTGAGACAATCTTCCAGGGTAATACCTTATTGGATGTTATAAGAGTAAATTAAAATGGCTCAAAAAAGTATATACATGAATCCATATATTTTGGGTATATTTTTTCATCAAAAATTAGTTCACTAAAAACTCATCCTAGTTGAAAAAATATTAGGTCTATCTTTTCATGGAAATCATGCAGCCCATCCAAAGGAATATGGGAATACATTCACTGATTTAGGGTATATGGGCCTATCCCAAACCATTTAATAGTATAACTATTTAGGGATGAACTACTATATAGAAAATAAAATCTATACGACATCCAAAGGATACCTTCCTGATTTTATTTTCAATGATGTTCTAGAACATATATATCTATGATAAATGGGTAAATTATATAAAGACGGAGCTTAGACTAAGTCTTTACAACATATCATATCCACAATAGAGTAATTAAATCACTTTATATTGGATACCTTCATTCAATGAATGGATTTTACTTTTGGATTCAATGTGATAAAGGCTAACATACATTACCTATAATGCACACCTATTGAGAATACAATAGTTTTAATGTTTGAAATGATTTATTGTCCCATAAATGAATAAAACCATTGATTAATAACAAAAGGAAACTATTTAGATTAAATGGAATTGAATAGGATATAACATATTATATCTAAATTGCATCATATATTATAATAAAGGTTGATAATATCATCCTCATTCCTCTTACATTATAGACATATTTTAGGATGTGATATACATCACATGCATATCGTAGTCTCTGAATCGAAAGATATTACAATATTATATCACAATTTTTGTTAATTCAAAACAATATATGAAACAAAAAAAATTCAATAATTAAATTATATAAAAAATTGTAGCTCTTTTGGAATCACTCCCATATCTTTTAGATATGGTTTCTTAAACCGTCTTCATTTTATAAAAAACAATTTGTTATAAATTTATTCCTCATTATAAGGCCAAATTATGTGATCTTATGAGCCTTTATAGTGTTAAAAAGAACATGAAATATATATTTAATAGATACATGAAAAGAGTTTACATTAATAAAGAATCATGGCTACTCAATATATAAAGAGGTTTGATGTGATATCATTCAAACACCTTTATATATCCATCATATCATTTCCACTGGAAGATGAATCATATACATCATATCCATACCTATATAATCCCATTATCCATGAAATCTGGTTAACGCTACATGACAATCATGTAAATATAGTATAGTATATATAATATATTATTTATTCAAAAAAAATTATTAACTTGAAAATTTATTAAATTATATTTCGTTTATCTAGCGGATGATCACACCCCATGTCTTTCATCAAAATAGATGAACACTTCACAATTACTTTAAATACTTATGAATGTGAATTTAATTAGTCTAATTAATAAAGGGACCATATGTGTTTAGCCATCATAATGTTGGAAATATATCTTTTTGGTTTTGACATATCTAATGAATGGATAAAAACATATCGAATAATCACTTTATTAGATAAGATTAAAGTCTTGTGTAAGAATGGTTTTGAGGTATAAAGGTATACAGGTTCATACTATAGCTATCATTAATATCTCATCAAATTAGGGTTCATAATAAGAATGAACCCATATATATTTCAATAGCTCAATTATATTTTAGGCGATATACATTGGTGGCTCATTCTAAATAAAAAGTTTCATTTTTTATCTAATGAGTCTATTTTTATCACATATACAAATATTTTAACTATGTAAAAGATTTAATTAAGTTTGATATTAATAAGTAACCTCAACCCATAATACATTTTGATGATCAATAATTAATAACAACTCAAATTCATAAATTTTCGGGATAATTATTAGTTTACTTCATGTAAAACATGTGACCAATATGAAAGAAAGATAAATTAAACATTTGAATTTATAAAAAAATATAAATTTAAAATTATTAACCTAATTTAATAATTAATAACAAAAAAATAAAATATATACAATATAAAACTAAATCAAATTTACATTCTCTTTCCTTCCTGATATATTTTTAAATTTAGAAAATCACTATAAATTTCGTAGCATATATCTATGTGATCACCTAATAAAACTATCATACTAAAATATATTACGAGTAACATCTTTGAATTCAGGTAGTTTGAATATTGGTGAGATTTAGATAGTATATTTATGATTTTCAACTCCTTGAAAATATTCAATCATCCAAATTCAATAACATAAAATGTTATGATATTTGTAACTTTTGTTTTGAACATTAAAATATTTTTATATTCTTCATCACAATTCTTATAATTCATTCCATTGAAAATTTTCCTTAAAATATTATGGAAACTTATGCAACTATTTACATTAATATTGTACCAAAATATCTCCCAAACCCCCTAATGATAAAAAATGACATTCACTTTTTTATTTTGACTGAAATAATATTTTATTTTTTATCATTTCAATTCTCTAAGTCCAAATATTATACAAGAAAATTATAAGACTATATTCCCCCCAAAATTTTATATTAATATTCATCAAATTATCTTTCTTTAGTATTTATATATATATATAAATCACCCCCAAACTATAAGGGAAAAAATTTGATTGGATCATTTTCTTCTGAAACAATTAATTATTAATTAAAATACCCCACTCGTGGGTGGTAGTTACACTATCTCCCATGTTTTATAAAAAATAATCATAGAAACGTTTACCATGGGTAAATCATTTTTTTCATTTTCATTTTAACAAAATGTTATAAAATTTAATGATTCATAAACCATGTGTATTATATCAAATTGTTCATAAAACTTCTTTGTTATTAAAAAAATAATATTATATTATAAAAATGAGATAACTAGGATAATAATTTACTTAGATCTAATTTTTTCCTAATATATTTATTGATATTCAAATAATTCATTTATAACTCTTCTCTACATCAACTTATTGTAAAATACAACACCAATCAATTCTTTTATTGATCATGAACTCATTTTTACTGTCAACATCTATAATATATATATTTGGTGTTATATTTCTATCAAAAATAAATAATTAGTTTCTATAAAATTGACATAAAACATGTACATTTCATAGAGTTTCGCAATTTATTTATAGTATATAGGAATATTTTTCATAAATAATCATTATCTTTATTCCTAATAACTATTTTAGTTTTCATCGACCTATATTGGATATACATGGAAACATTTTTGAAATTTACAACTAAATGTTCTTCTTATAGTTTGAAATTTTACTCACATATATTATTTACATATCTCCATATCATCGATATCTTATACCTTAGTTAATAATTTCTCAATAATTAGTGATAGATAGTGTAATAATTTTTACAATCTCATTCATACTATCCAAAAAATTCTAACAGAATGAATTTCATTACCAAAATAATCCATAGATGATATCTCAAATATCACCAAGTTATTGGAATATGAATCATATTGATTATATAATAATATACTAACGTTCATTAAGATATTTCATCTAATTATTATAAAACCTTAATTGAATAATTATATGATTATTATAAATAACGATATTAATTTTTTAAAAACTTTAATAATTTATTTATTTTGGAATCTATTTCTCTAACATATCAATTTCTCTTTTCTTAGAACTTTATTAAGTAACCATCTATGAATTTTTTTACAATATGATTTCTATTTTTTGGATTAAACTCAATGTTATGTTTAATACAAATGATTTTATTTATCTACAATATAATATTTTATAAGATGAGTTTTGTTTTTTACATCTTTTAGTCATTGAATTTTTATGAAATTATTACCACTAAAAATGAAGACCTCATACCACATATCAATTGGTTGATAAAAAACCATATTTCATCATGACATACACAAGTTTGAGCAAGTAAATAATCCATGACTATATATAGTAGAAAAAAATTTATTCATATCATATATGAATCTTAGATACGATAGTGGATAACTCTTAATCCAAATCCATCACATTGATATAAATTCATCTATATTAATATGGAAACTTAACTAGTAGGGTTTCCCAGATAAGTGTAACCTAAAGAAAGCATAATGATAAAGAACCTAACCATTTGGACAACCTTATTAATTTCTTTCCTCATATAATATAATTATTTGAAAAAACCCCATTTAGGGTTACACATACATAATGATCGTGATCATTTAATGGGTTTATTTAGAAGGAATTTAATACTTAGAATTTGAGGTATTTTCTTTAAAAGTATCTTAATATCATATCATGTAATTTAATTTATATGTTTCACGTTTCTAGTGAATTTTCTTGTATTCATATTCCTTACACCACACTAATATTTTAAAACCATATTGATGTGTAACTCTTTACAAATACATAGTTTTTTACTCACTAATAAATAGAATCCAAAAATATTAACACATAACCTAATTCATCCTATTAATATGGCATATGAAAAAAAAATATTTGAGTGCTTACAATTATATGAAATTAAAAATTTCCATATGAGAAATCCTAGATCCATAGAAACTCAATCCCCACATTTCTAGAAAAAGTCATAAAAATACATGAAGGTGGAATATCTGACCAAAATTTTCTCTACCTAGGGATAATTTAATAAATAGAGTTAAATTCATCAAAAATATTAAACTTAATATCTATTGAAAATAAAAAAATCATGAAAATTAATTTAATTTAAAACATAATTCATGGTAAATTAAAGAAAAATATGCAAAAATACTAAGGATTTAGCTCCTTAGAAGCATGTAAATTAATATTAGAATTAGTTTAAAAACTTTAAACTAAAAAAATTCATATATTAAAATTATAAAAAATATATATCCATAAATAAAGTTGAGCATAACTTTTAAATAAAATGAAAACTTGCATACTCAAACTTGAGATAAGAATTTATGAATAATTTATAAATATATCTAAAAAATACACTTTATAATATAGCTGACCTTATGAATAATCCAAAATCCTTAATATAAAAAATTTATTTTCATTTCATAATGTGATTCATTTAATAGTATTTATTATATTAAATTTTATATAAATAAATGATATTATCTTAATCATAATCATTACATATTACACATTATATTCATTAAAATATTTTTTTAATCCAAATATCAAATATTAACTAATAATTAACCATGATCAAATTAATCTCCAAAACATATTTTATTTGGTTTAAATAACTTACTCAAATAAGTAATTAATGTTAAACAATTCGAATTAATAATAACGAAAAATAATTAATTTTAAATATAAAATGCTATTAAATTTTAACTTAGTTTTTAATTTATAAACACTATAAACCACACTTATAATTTTAATATAAACACATCATATATAAACTATAAGTCACACCATATAAGATTCACTAATATAATATAAATTATTTACTTATTAAATAAAGAACTATTTCTTCCCAATAAATCATTATGGTCACATTTTTTATTCCTTTATAGAATATTAAAAATCTATTTGAATTAACTTATTTATTAAATTCCACTATACATAATAATAAAATTATATAATCAATTTATATATATGAATATTGGAAGTACTAAAAAACTATTGATCTTTTTTCCATGCGAGAAATATAATTTTGAGCATTTCATATTTAATTTACACCTAAAAATATCCTATTTATAATTCCAAACACATACCATTAATAATTTTTTTAAAACCCTTAGTTATTTTTCTCCAAAATATTAAATTATTACATTCGGATTCATATCATATTTTATGAATGATATGGGGGAATTATTAATCCTAATTCGTGATAAGGGTTAGTGTGAACCCCTCTATACCATGAAATCACATATATAGAAGAGGGAGTAACCATTATGTATGGAGTAACACATGAAAAAAATAATCACTCATTTAAAGGAAAAATCCTTATGTATGGGGTAACCCATATGTAAGAGTATCATAAAAACCCCTTACTTATCAAGAAATCCTTATGTGAGATTAAATATATTATAAAGGAAAAACCATATCTGTGGGAAATTTATTAAATACATGAATATAATAATGAATGATATATGATAAATCGCTATTTATGATTTGTTACTATATTTTCTTTCAATGGAAGACACCCTTCTATACAGACTAACCCATACATAAGAGAATTTACCACTCTAAGGGAAAAATATTACATATATCAAAGTTTTTTATAAATTATTCTAATCAATGTAACCCTTACACATAAATTCATATTTTATAATACACATTATATTATTATTATTATAGAATGATTTATTTTCATGCCAAACTTTCTATCAACGCCTATTACATCACCAATATCTTAGCATAAAACATAAAAAAAACAAAATTTATTCAACATATCATAAATTATGTTACATATAAATCAAACCCTAGAACTAATAAGAATATTACCACACATGAAGATATCTTATATAATGAATCCAAACAGAGCAATATAATTAATTTCACTCGGCCATGTTATATCATACATTATGATTTGGCTGCAAGTATATTTTAATAAACACGTTCTTTATAAAATTTTATATAAGAATATTGATTAATTTAGGAATATGACTCTAATATGACTTAATAGTTTTGGATGATCATTATTTTATCAATAATAAATCATTAGTATAATGATCATGACAAATAAATTTTTTTACCTGAATCACATGAATTCAATATTTTCCCCACTAATAGAGTATTATTTATTTAGATCACCTAATGAGATACAAAATACTCTCACCTACACATGTATTACTCATGTCCCAGTAATTTTTATTCATAATAAGAGGACCCCCTAACTCTATAGGTCTTCTAGAATAATTACTTCAATGAAAAATAGAGTACTAGGGTAAAGGTGGATCTTTGGGTATGTATTGTACATATCTAATATACCTAGTAGGGTTATAATTATTTTATATAGGATAACATTATTCAATGAACATATTCAAGGGTTAAATTACATCACACAACTATAGATATGAGTTACCCATAATCATGTATTTAGGGAATACTGATGTTTGATAAAATTATTCTTCTTACTATAAATGAATCAACACATTAATTTATAACAAATAGAACTGTGTGGAAGACATGGTAGTAGGCATGAATTCACAACTCATATCATATGACCATTACACACTCTGATAGTGGATAATAGTTGAATACCCATGGTTCATATGATATGTATATTGTATCCTATGATATGAATTATATTCATATATTAGACTATGACTTATGGGATACAATACAATACAATTATTTATTTTATGTTATTTTAAAAAATAATTTCATTGGAATAAATATTAAAAACCATTTCATTGAAATATCTCAATGGAATATGTATTATCATAGTATATGAAGTTAAATACACTTATAATGCGAATTTTTGAACTAATAACACGTACCATTACACTAACTATCTTAAAAAACTACATTTATATATTTATGTAGTGTTAAAAAATTAATTTTTGGTCATTTCACAAATATTAACCACATTTTTTAACATTATATACTATGACTATTTTTTATCAAATACTCAAGTGAATAATAAACAATTTCAAAAACTATTATAAGTTATTGATCACTATCTAATTTACATTCTAAATTAAAAAATCTATTATACTTTCATAGCTTAAAATCCGATAGATAAAATTGAACATTGGGGATCCTATAAAAACCATCCAAAAAATAATTAATAATTTTTTTCTTCCTTTCCACTGATATCCATTCCCAATCTAGTGTATCCATAAAATATAATATGAAACCAACCATTTTATGTCTCTAAAATTTGTAAGAATAATAACATTTATTTGATCTTATCAAACAAATATTCTACAATTATGAATGAAACTTCACTTATAAATGAATGTTGAATTTAGTTTTGTAAAAATAATTCCAATTTAGTTTCCCTTAATATATCATACTTATTTTACTTATCCGACACTCAATTATCCAATACAATCTTACTCACCAGCTATGTATTTCCCAAAAAACTACCACTACTCATCATCTATTCTCATGGATATATCTTCTTATGGTTATTGTTCTTTAATCCCCAAAATTGATTCAAAAATATAAATTTTATCCATATAACTATTCAATATCTCATATGAGATTCTATCTAGCATTAGTAGATATAAAAAATATAAAGAAAAATAAAATATGCTCCATTTCACATAATAATTTATTAATTTTTTTTTTGAAATTTAAATATCATTATGTTTTTAGAAATCCATTTATTCAAACCAACTTCAAAAACTATCATAATGTTCATTAGATAATTTACCCTTAAAATAATTCATAAAAAACTTCATTCATTAAAATTTCATTGTAATACTCTTGGTATAACTCAAAACAAGGTTTTTTCAAACCATTATTCTAATTGGACTTCTTATTAACTCATCTTTCACTATAAAAAGGTTAGATATGTCCTTTTTAGGTATATTTTTAGTCAAAAATGACATATTCTTTATTCCTACTTGATGTAAAATTACATAACCTATATATGGTATCATTTTATACTAACTTAGTCTGGGAAGCTAATTATTTTGCCATAAATCAGAATACCGCAAGTCCTTAATAATTCTTATTGATTCCCAAAGGATATAAATTAGTGCGAAGGGACAAAATAAACTAATATTGATTGAATTTCCCTCAAACAATAATAAAACATAAACTCATGTAAGGTTATTTTTTTAGTAATACCAAAAGTGTAATTAAAATATACTATAAAATCATAGAGTTTAAATAACCCATAACATGATAAGACTACTTATAGACACTAATACAAAACATGATTCAATCTTCATGGCACTAATCTCTACATTCCATATATGTTTCATGGATCTATTGATTAGTATTAATGAAGAAAAAATATTATTTAAACTTAGATCATATCCAATTAAATCCCAAAGTCCATAAAATTTCATAATTATGTGGTGAGTAGAAAATAAGTATGATTATTCAATTACTCCACAATGATCCCATGATCATAATAACTATACATAAAAAGTCTGGAAAATGTTTATAAAATATTTTTATTACGAATAGATCCAAAAAAATTACTGTATCATATTTATATTTTAATTGGTAATAAGGAAATAATAAAATAAAAACATCATTTCTTTTATCAAACAAGATTTTTAACTATTGAATAATAATAAAATATGATACCCTCAAGTCATATTCATAATCTTATATATGAAAAATAATATTGTTTTGAAAATATAATCCACATATACAATATAAGATCATCTCGAAAAATCATGAGTAGATTAAAGGGAGTGTAAAGAGGATAACTATTTATCTTTTTCAAGACGAGCCATCACTTACTTTGTCACATATATAGAAAATGTCATACCCTACCTATGAAAAATATTTGAACCATCCAAAAAATTTAGAAATATTATAGAATCATATTTTTATAAACCGTTCACTATTTTAAAATAAAATTACCTACTTAAATTAAAATCAATATAATTATTGGAGTGACAGTAATATATTATTTAAATAATAAGTAAAAATTAATTTCCCAGAATATCTAAAACCCAAAATATTTATAAAAAACATACTAGGAAGTTATTATTTCTAACTAAAGATTAAAATGAACAGAAACATCGTATTATAATATAGTTACACATATATGAACTCCATGTATAAATTTATTTCGAAACTTTTTTTCATAACCAATCGGTTTGGTAAATCCGAAGGTGGATGTAACAAACTACATTTTCTCAATAACAAAATTTTCTTTAAAATAAACCAATGGCCAAATAGTTATTCAAAAACATATATTAAACAAGTTACCATAAAAATTTAATCAATAAATATTTAAAACTCTATCAATAATTCATATCAGGATGTTCCCTTATAAGGAATAGATCTTACATAGCAACCAATATATTTTTTCCAATAAATATACATGAAAAATTAGCTAGATGATATTTATGGGTTTAATCACCAAAACTTATCACAAAAATTATTCGTTAAATTTATGAATCATTAACCAAAATTAAAAAAATGGTTATAGAAATTCCATGTTTAGGGATTTATTTTATGGAACCTCACTCTTTTAGAAGTTCTTAGGATCTCGGCTCAGTCCTCCTTCTAGGGTTTAGATCTCCCTTCAATGGTGATGGAGGCTACCCTTATGGTTCTCCCATCTCTCCCACTTTATCCTATCATTGGGATCTTGGTTTATTTTTCTTGTTCTTCTTATGTTTCCTTGCCTAGCCTTCCACTTTTCTGTGGTTCTTCAACTCTCTTATAGGATGTGTTATCCAAACTCTGACCTTGAGCTCCACTATTCCATTCTAAGTTGGATCTGGAAAAATGGATCCTCTGAGGTTTTGGGTCTAGCGGATAGGTGGTTGTGGATTTCTCAACACCATATCCCCCTTTTTTAAGGAATCAACCCCTATTTCTTATTTATTACTGATCTATCTAGGGTTTCATCCCCATGGCTTCTTGAACTCCATTTGGGTTCTATTAAAATTTATTACTCTATATTTTTTGTTGATTTTCTCTATACTTTCATCTTTGTTGAGGTGTTTTTTCTGTTATGGTTGTGATTTGATGGTTCTTACTCAGTGTATTATTGCGAAGGTCCCTCCTCATGCCCCTCTCTGGCCTCTAGGACAACTACCCCCTTCATGGTCGGTCATTTGTGATGGTCTGCATGATGTTTTGGGTGTGTGGTGTGTTGTGGTGGTAGGTTCTTGGTTATTCAGGCAATGAGATTCTAGTTTTTTTTAATGTGGAAATGGAAATATAATGACCTAGTGGTGTGACAAGGTTGATTACGGTGAAGTTGATGAAATTATAGGATGGTTGTCTAGTCCTGATCTTCCTTGATGGAGGTTTCCTCAATAATTCACTAGTCCTCGTGGAGTGTTTCCATCCTTTTTTGGGAGTTACATTTCAAGACTTCTTGAAGGGTTCTGGTGGATAGTTTCTAGCATTTTGTTTATCAAGGCTTATGGCGAATAGAATGACAGTGTGTCAACTAGAGGAGGCTTGCTACCTAAGGCCATATTTTCCCAGTTCCTTCCTATTTTTTCTTTCCCCTGGTTCGAGGTCTTCATGTGTAACACCCCAGGTAAATAAAGAATATGACATTTTGATATTTATCCATATTTGTGAATAAAGTATTAATATTACTTTAAAGGGTTGCTATGCTCGATGGCGTACCCAACACGCAACAACGAGTTTCTTGGGAATCTTACGTTGCACTCTAATAATAAAATAATATTATTTTAAATGGTAGTTAACATGTAGCCGTTGTAATAGCGGGAATGGATAGAAATAACTAAAATATGATTATATATGTTCTTAAATGTTTTTACATTTATACAATAAAAGATAAAGGCTTAAAATACGGAAAGAATTCAATTTTTGGCGTATATGCCCTAGTTTTCACTAAAGGTCCACTTATCACCTTTTGATGTTGAACCATCATTAAATATAGTTTTGTTCACTCTTAAACATTATTTTGGACCAAATAAAACTCTTATTAAGAATCGGGACATCAAAATTTACTTTGTGTAAAATTTTGGTATCTTTCTGATAAAGTTTATTTTTTAACGAATAGTGTAAAATGTTGTAATTTAATTCAAATCCTCTTTTTAATATAATTTATTTATATGATTAGATTATATTTTGAGTTGGTTTTAAAGTGAAATTAGAATATATTTTTACCATTAAATCCAATAGTGGTCGTTGGAATTAATTTCACTTTGAAATCGGACTTAAACTAGTGTCAATCTTTTGATACTTATTGTTTCATAAAAACACGCTATTTGCTCTGACAGCGGGAATTAATTATTAAATTAATTAATGTGACTTATATGTTTTGAATTTTTTAAAATAGACTTAATTTTTGAATTCGTAATATCAAATATATCTTAGGGTGAATTTTTCGGATTTTTCTGAAAAACTTCAATTTTTGATGAATAATGAAACCACTAAGTGGTACTTATAAATACTGATTTTTCCGTTTAAATGAAATTTTGCCATCATTGTGTTTTGAATTTCAAAAATCCGACATACATGGTTGTTATTAAGAAGTAAAATGTGGTTCAATGGGATAAAAATAATTTTTTTGGTGAATAGTAACTTATTAAGTTTTTAATCGCGATTAGAGGTAATTAGTGTAGTTTAAGGTAAAAATAATGTTTTAATAATATGAAATGAACTTGAAACATGTCCTAACCTCCTTTTATGTGTAATGGACGACCCATAAAAGCCATGGGTCAACTTGGGGACCCCATGGATCCACTTTGGTTGGGAAATGACATAAATTACTTTTTATTTAATGTAAAAGTAAAAATGACACAAACATAATATGTTTTACAAAAACAATTTTTACATGGGGTTATAAAGATCATATTTTTGATTATAAATAGTAATTGGAAAGCTCAAAAGATTTCCTACATCATAGTATTTTTTTTATAATTTTTAGACATTAAATAAATTAAATTATTTATGACATAATAATGATGCAGCGATGACATCATTATTTGACGATTTAAATAAAATGGAAAGATAATGTAAAATCTATAAACTACACATGTCCAAAACTTATTGGATGGGTGGATTTTGAACCCTTATCACCTTATCCGTGAATTATATCAATGTGGTACCTTTTAAAACCGAAATACATTTTCAAATAAAGTAATATTTCTTACTTTCCAAAAGTTCCCCTCCTCTCCTTTTATAAAAGGCCCCCACCTCTACCTCATTTCACACACTCCTCAAGCCTTTGGCTCGGCCAACCCCCACCCATTTACTCTCTCCACATACCTCTCCCCATCCTAGAGGATTCCCTTTGGGCAGAATCCTTTCAAAGGAAGCCTTTAGGCTCAAATCAAAAGGAGTTACACTTTTAAAGGTAATTCATTCTCTCATGTTCATTTGTTTTATTTTGTTTCTACAACCCCCTAAACTCTTTTTATTTACTTCTTTTGTAACAAAAACAGTATCTTAAATATACTAGGATGTTTTTATAAGATTTATTCGAGCTACACTCTCACACAACTACATCAAATTGTTAAAGAACATACGGTTTCCGTGGATGGAGAAATTCTGCCTCCCGAAACGATGATTGTTCAATACTCATTTAACACCTTCAAAGGTGGCCATTATGATGTCACTATTTTTATATATGATATATAATATGTTAACGTTTTACTTATTCTTCTGTATTTTTCATTTGTGTCTTACCTTTATGGCTTCCATTATGGGTATACGCGATATCTTCATTTAAGGAAGTGTGGACTACCGCCCCCTCAAAGTGATTTGATTCGTTAAATACCATATGTGGGATGTATAAAGGATGGAACTATGATATTATATATGATATTATACTGGAATTATAATATACCTTTATATCATTATGATTCCATTCTATAAAATACGAAATAGAAATGGAAGTAGCGTTCATGCGTACGTACGGCTTACTGTCTCCATGAACGGTGCATTTCATTTCTTACCTCTAAATGATTATGTAATGTTATAAATGCATGAATTTACTGGATATATATGACATATATGATATCTAAATCATGAATACAATTCTGGTTATAATAAACATTTGTCCACACGAACAACATGTAATTGTAAGAAGTCCACTTTCGACTTAAGAACCAAATACCGACAAAATGAACATTATTAACTTGAATGATTACATAATGTTTATAACATGTCAATAATTGATATAAAAGGAATAATGAACTTGTAAAAGGTTCTTAAGAAAGTATAAATTAACTCAAGTTTATTATTCAGGACGTTAAATAACGATCGAGTCAAGTCGGACCCGAGGTAAGGGATCCTACTCCTCTCCTTTTTAAGTACACACTTTTATGTCATTCCTTTTAAAGCTCATCTTTCTTGTTATTGGGGTGATATTTTATATTAAACTTACTGTAATTTTTATGATCATGTGATTAGAGACCCTATTCTCTCTCATCAATCCATTTTGGAAGTTTTGAGTGGCCCCGTTAGGCTGTCGAACTTTCGTAAGAGATCTAACCTCTCTCTTTCTTTTTAAGTACTCTCCTTTATGTCACTTCTTTTAAGCTCCTATTTTTAATGTTTGGGGATGTTCTTTTATATTAATCTTTCTTTAAATTATATTGTAATGTGATGAGATACCCTATTTGATCTCATCAATCCATATTCGGAAGTTTTATGTGGCGCCGTTAGGCTGCCGAGTTTTCGTGAGGGATTTTTCATCTCACTTTTATTCCCATGAGATTTATGCTACATTTGCCACAAATTCCATTGAGTGGTGTATTTACTGCCCATTATTATACTCTTTGTGTAATATAATTTCGTTTATGAGTATTTAAATCAATGATCTATTGTCCTTCTTTCATGGGGTGTATGTTTTGAAAGATACCCAAGTCAGTAAGGGAACCTTTCACCCTCCTCTTTTTTAAAAGACTTCTTTTGTTGGGCCTTTTAATTTACATATTGTTATGTTGGGATATGTTCTCATATATCCTTATTGATTCAAATTTTATGTCCAAGTGATGAGATACACTTTTTATCTCTCATCAACTCATTTTGATGTGATGTCGTTAGGCTGTCAAGGGAACTTTTTAACCCAATTTTGATTTCTTTGGGTTCAACATGTAGTCATTGAATATGTCATCCATTGAATATGTTTGAATGACCTTTTATTGTTTTACACTTAATATACACTTATATTGGGTGTATTTATATTTTTCACACATATTTTTGAGATTGATTTGTCCTTAATTTAAGGATACCTTCTTTATAAGGGATTTCATCACATTTGACATTTCTATTGAGGGTTCATTGTTGTTATGCACCAATTCACTCTTATATGGTGTATATACTATCCTTTGGAGTATTATATCATGAATCCATTTATTCTCATGATATTATAAAGTTCTGACTAAATGTTATTCCTCAATTATTGTATTTAAGTGTCTCTGATTTTGGTAAAACCCCTTTAACCAAAATATCGTTTTAAATGTTTTAATTATTTGTTCTTATTAATATCCATGTTTTCAAAATGGTTTTAAGGATTTATTTATATGTATATTAATGGTTTAAAATTTTAAGCTTCAAGGTGGTATGGGACACTTTGATTCAAAAATCTCTTTATTAAATGTTTTAAATGGATTTGGAAATGGTTTCTTTTTGAATGGATTCAATATTTCAATATACTAAAATGTTATATTGTGATTGAAATGTGGAAATGTTATGTTTCCTTTATGCATGTTTTATGTGACACATTTATGTTATGGTTCTTGGGAATTGTTATGAAAACGGGTGGTTCTGTGATAAACTAAGGGCGGGTGGGCCCATTATAGCTCTCCAATGCATTGGGTAACACGAAGGAGTGAAACGTTAAGGTTTCTCCGAAGAGATTTAGGGAATATACTATGATGGGTATTCCAAACGTAACCAAGAGGGTTACTCCCTATGTAAGAATGCTATGAATGCCTCAAGTTACCTTTATGTCATATTATTTCTATGATTTTATGAGGTATGTTAAAGTGCCTATGTTTTATGGGTAAAGTATGATTTCATTCTTATGTATACATGTACTCATGATTCCTTTCCATATTTTTATATCCCTTACTGAGCTTTTTGTGCTCATCCCAAGTTTTTGAAATGTCTTTCACAGGTCAAGGGAAAGGTACATGATGTGATGATAGTGTCAAGGATGTGTCAAGAAAGAATCCATGTTTTATTTTCAATATGTTTCCGTTGATGGGAAGAATGAATACTGTCTTTTATGTAACCACTTTGTTTAAATGTAGAATATAATGCAAGTTTCATAATCTAATTATCTAAAACTCTAAACCTGAAAAGATCCTCAATGTTTAATCTTGTAATAACTCAAGATTAAGTAAGGTTTAAGGCTGGGGCCTTATAGTTGGTATCAGAGGTCGGTTTAGACAACTTTAGGGATTATGAGTTTTTGTGAGGCACATGATCAGTCCCTATAACTATTATTTCAGTTAAATCCTTGTTTTAAAACTTTTTTTTCAGGTCAAGTAAAGTCAGTTACGAATGGAAGGAGGAGGATCTCAAACGACATTCCTATCTCTTCCTGATGACATGCTTGCAATAATTATTGCAAAGTCATCTTCGGGTGATTGTGAAACTTTTTCTAGAATACAACTCACTTGCAAGCATTTGTTTGAGATATCAAACGCCTCCGCTATACCTCGTTATCATCGTGGATCATGGGTTGTTTTTAGAAAAATACTATTTTCACAATATTCTCATGTTTTCAAGAGAGGTAAATATTATCAAGGTATTTTCAAATATTTTACCTTATCACAAGAATTTGAAGCATATTATGATTTTCAAAATGGTGCTGAGGAAGGAGACCCTTGCGCAACCTATTTATATTTGCTTTTAAAATATAGTCTCACATCACATACTTATGGTATTTTAAAAGGACCAATTATAGAAAGTTTCAACTCAATTTCGGTCCGACTATTTTTTAGAAATCATGTTTTATTAGATGTTTTGGAATTATATGTCATACATGATTATTTTCCAAAACTGTTTTTCTGTGAACACCCATATGACCCATGTTGCACGAGGTGTATTTGGATGGAGGAATAAAATGATTTTGAAGGATCTCTAAATCATTGTTGTAATGCATGGGACTTCTACCTACGTGAGCAAGATGACGATGAAACTGAGTGGATTCCATGATCAAGGTATGATGTTATTCATTTTGGGAATTGTTTATTTTATCTTATGGTGGTAAAATAAGACTTCAAGAATTTAGGTGTTGAGATCATAATGAATTTGGATGAAAATTAAAGGTATAAGGAAACTATTGAGGTTAAAACATGTTAGTGTTATTTTTTGAGTTTTATAAAAAGGACAACATGCAGACCGTGTGACAACCTGTCGCATCGGACAAAGCTGCGGGAATCGAACCCACAAAAAAAGTGCAACTGGTATTTATCGACTACCACTGGACTACGTGAAGTCCCTGGTTAGTTTGACTGATTATTTTTAGTTATATTATTTTTTGAATTAAGAGTAAGTTGATTTTGGGTTATTTATGAAAATTATTAACCTATCATAGAGGATATGTGATTAGGTTAATTACTTTTCAATACGATACTTTAGGAGCAACTAATGTTGTTTGGAGATAAATGTTACGATTTAACTTGGAAGACTATGTGACTAAATCCTTCAAGTATTTGGGTTTCAATCTTAGATTGTTTTACTTTGAAGAATTTTATGGACAAATTGATTATAGAATGGTTCTCGTTGATCTTTGGGTTTTGTTGGACAAATTTTGGAGATTAAGAATAGATTTTCTTTTTATAAAGGGTTATCCTTTTCTGGATTATCTGACCTTGTACTAACCTTTTTGGTTTTGGTTTTGGTTAAAGCCTAAAGACATGGGATGTATGTAGTTCACTTTTTTGGATTAGGTGATTCTCTAGAAGTTGATTATAGTACTCTTAATGCGAACAAGTCTCCCTAAATACTCGTCTTTTGGAAAAAATATGAGTTTGATTAAGGAATCTAGTAAAAGTTGAAAGTCAACATGATAAGTGATTATGTTTCCTTATGAATAAATTCCTCAATAAAAAGTAACTTAAAACAAAAATGTTGTCTATTAACTTTTCCTACTGGGGAATCGAATACCGTTTAACCCATCACAAGTTTGTGATTTTCTTATTGTTAACTTTCTCCTAAACATGTTTTCTATCACTCTCCATCAGAACATGACCCTATGTTTTCTCCTCCATGTCCATATTTTCATACTTGGAATCCTAGTATGGGTTAACTCGGGTGACCTCTGTACTTATCTTCCTTTATTTTAAAGTGATTGTTTTACCGACTCTTGTTCCGATGTGGGACATTCAAGGATGTTTCCAAGCTCAATTTTAAAAATTGCGAGGACGCAATTCCCAAAAGGGGGGAAGGATGTAACACCCCAGGTAAATAAAGAATATGACATTTTTATATTTATCCATATTTGTGAATAAAGTATTAATATTACTTTAAAGGGTTGCTATGTTCGATGGCGTACCCAACACGCAACAACGAGTTTCTTGGGAATCTTACGTTGCACTCTAATAATAAAATAATATTATTTTAAATGGTAGTTAACATGTAGCCGTTGTAATGGCGGGAATGGATAGAAATAACTAAAATATGATTATATATGTTCTTAAATGTTTTTACATTTATACAATAAAAGATAAAGGCTTAAAATACGAAAAGAATTCAATTTTTGGCGTATATGCCCTAGTTTTCACTAAAGGTTCACTTATCACCTTTTGATGTTGAACCATCATTAAATATAGTTTTTTTCACTCTTAAAAATTCTTTTGGACCAAATAAAACTCTTATTAAGAATCGGGACATCAAAATTTACTTTGTGTAAATTTTTGGTATCTTTCCGATAAAGTTCATTTTTTAATGAATAGTGTAAAATGTTGTATTTTAATTCAAAACCTCTTTTTAATATAATTTATTTATATGATTAGATTATATTTTGAGTTGTTTTTAAAGTGAAATTAGAATATATTTTTACCATTAAATCCAATAGTGGTCATTGGAATTAATTTCACTTTGAAATCGGACTTAAACTAGTGTCAATCTTTTGATACTTATTGTTTCATAAAAACACGCTATTTGCTCTGACAGTGGGAATTAATTATTAAATTAATTAATGTGACTTATATGTTTTGAATTTTGTAAAATAGACTTAATTTTTGAATTCGGAATATCAAATATAGCTTAGGGTGAATTTTTGGGATTTTTCTGAAAAACTTCAATTTTTGATGAATAGTGAAACCACTAAGTGGTACTTATAAAAACTGATTTTTCCGTTTAAATGAAATTTTTCCATCATTGTGTTTTGAATTTCAAAAATCCGACATACATGGTTGTTATTAAGAAGTAAAATGTGGTTCAATGGGATAAAAATAATTTCTTTGGTGAATAGTAACTTATTAAGTTTTTAATCGCGATTAGAGGTAATTAGTGTAGTTTAAGGTAAAAATAATGTTTTAATAATAAGAAATGAACTTGACACGTGTCATAACCTAATTGGATGTGTAATGGCCGACCCATACAATCCATGGGTCAACTTGGGGACCCCATGGATCCACTTTGGTTGGGAAATGACATAAATTACTTTTTATTTAATGTAAAAGTAAAAATGACACAAACATAATATGTTTTACGAAAACAATTTTTACATGGGGTTATAAAGATAAGATTTTTGATTATAAATAGTAATTGGAAAGCTCAAAAGATTTCCTACATCATAGTATTTTTTTTTATAATTTTTAGACATTAAATAAATTAAATTATTTTTGACATAATAATGATGCAGCGATGACATCATTATTTGACGATTTAAATAAAATGGAAAGATAATGTAAAATATATGAACTACACATGTCCAAAACTTATTGGATGGGTGGATTTAGAACCCTTATCACCTTATCCACGAAGTATATCAATTTGGGACCTTTTAAAACCGAAATACATTTTCAAATAAAGTAATATTTCTTACTTTCCAAAAGTGCCCCTCCTCTCCTCTTATAAAAGGCCCCCACCTCTACCTCATTTAACACACTCCTCAAGCCTTTGGATCGGCCAAACCCTGCCCATTTACTCTCTCCACATCCCTATCCTCATCCTAGAGGATTCCCTTTGGGCAGAATCCTTTAAAAGGAAGCCTTTAGGCTCAAATCAAAAGGAGTTACACTTTTAAAGGTAATTCATTCTCTCATGTTCATTTGTTTTATTTTGTTTCTACAACCCCCTAAACTCTTTTTATTTACTTCTTTTGTAACAACAAAAGTATCTTAAATATACTGGGATGTTGTTATAAGATTTATTAGATCTACACTCTCACACAACTACATCAAATGGTTAAAGAACATACGGTTTTCGTGGATGGCGAAATTCTGCCTCCCGAAACGATGATTGTTCAATACTCATTTAACACCTTCAAAGGTGGCCATTATGATGTAACTATTTTTATATATGATATATAATATGTTAATGTTTTACTTATGCTTCTGTATTTTTCATTTGTGTCTTACCTTTATGGATTCCATTATGGGTATAGGCGATATCTTCATTTAAGGAAGTGCGGACTACCGCCCCCTCAAAGTGATTTGATTCGTTAAATACCATATGTGGGACGTATAAAGGATGGAACTATGATATTATATATGATATTATACTGGAATTATAATATACCTTTATATCATTATGATTCCATTCTATAAAATACGAAATAGAAATGGAAGTAGCGTTCATGCGTACGTACGGCTTACCGTCTCCATGAACGGTGCATTTCATTTCTTACCTCTAAATGATTATGTAATGTTATAAATGCATGCATGTACTGGATATATATTACATATATGATATCTACATCATTAATAAAATTCTGGTTATAATAAACATTTGGCCACATGAACAACATGTAATTGTAAGAAGTCCACTTTCGACTTAAGAACCAAATACCGACAAAATGAACATTATTAACTTGAATGATTACATAATGTTTATAACATGTCAATAATTGATATAAAAGGAATAATTAACTTGGAAAAGGTTCTTAAGCATGTAGAAATTAACTCAAGTTTATTATTCAGGACGTTAAAGAACGATTGAGTCAAGTCGGACCCGAGGTAAGGGATCCTACTCCTCTCCTTTTTAAGTACACACTTTTATGTCATTCCTTTTAAAGCTCATCTTTCTTGTTATTGGGGTGATATTTTATATTAAACTTACTTTAATTTTTATGTTCATGTGATGAGAGACCCTATTCTCTCTCATCAATCCATTTTGGAAGTTTTGAGTGGCGCCGTTAGGCTGTCGAACTTTCGTAAGAGATCTAACCTCTCTCTTTCTTTTTAAGTACTCTCCTTTATGTCACTTCTTTTAAGCTCCTATTTGTAATTTTTGGGGATGTTATTTTATATTCCTCTTGATTTAAATTATATTTTAATGTGATGAGATACCCTATTTGATCTCATCAATCCATATTCAGAAGTTTTATGTGGCGTCGTTAGGCTGCCGAGTTTTCGTGAGGGATTTTTCATCTCACTTTTATTCCCATGAGATTTATGCTACATTTGCCACAAATTCCATTGAGTGGTGTATTTACTGCCCATTATTCTACTATTTGTGTAATATACTTTCGTTTATGAGTATTTACATCAATGATCTATTGTCCTTCTTTCATGGGGTGTATGTTTTGAAAGGTACCCAAGTCGGTAAGGGAAACTTTCACCCTCCTCTTTTTTAAAAGAATTACACTACAGGAAAACTAACCTTTACCAACGGTTTGGAACCGTTGGTATAGGCCTCTAAACCGTTGGTATAGCCTATACCAACGGTTTGGAGAACCGTAGCCAAGTAAGCCGTTGGGATAGTTCTATACCAACGGTTTTCCAAAAACCGTTGGTATAGACCTATACCAACGTTTTTGGAAACCGTTGGTATAGGTAATATGAAATCTATACCAACGGTAATGGAACCGTTGGTATATAAATTCCAAAAATAAAACATCCGCTGGGATTTGATCGACTTAACCACTAAGCTAACATCACTTTTGTAAACATAATTTCATAAATATATATATGTATTATCATAATTATTTAAAATTTTGATTTATATAATGTTCTATGTTAGTAGATCTGGAAAAAAATCAATGAACATATCCCAACGGTTGTCAAAACCGTTGGGATAGACCTATCCCAACGGTTTTCAAAACCGTTGGGACACCCAACGGTTCTTGAGAACCTTTGGGAAAGAGTAACCTTTCCCAACGGTTCAACCGTTGGGAAAGGGCCTAAAAACACACCCTTTCCCAACGGTTTTGGTGAACCGTTGGGAAAGGTCACTCTTTCCCAACGGTTCAAAAAAACCGTTGGGAAAGGGCCTCAAAAACACACCCTTTCCCAACGGTTTTGGTGAACCGTTGGGAAAGGTCACTCTTTCCCAACGGTTCACCAAAACCGTTGGGAAATGGTGTGTTTTTAGGCCCTTTCCCAACGGTTTTGGTGAACCGTTGGGAAATGGTAGCTATACCAACGGTTTTTACAAACCGTTGGTATAGAAGTGTTGGGAAAGATCATGTTTCCAGTAGTGTTATTTTGTTGGGTCTTTTAATTTACATATTGTTATGTTGGGATATGTTCTAATATATCCTTATTGATGAAAATTTTATGTCCAAGTGATGAGATACACTTTTTATCTCTCATCAACTCATTTTGATGTGATGCTGTTAGGCTGTCAGGGGAACTTTTTAACCCAATTTCGATTTCTTTGGGTTCAACATGTAGTCATTGAATATGTCATCCATTGAATATGTGTGAATTACCTTTTATTGTTTTACACTTAATATCCACTTATATTGGGTGTATTTATATTTGTCACACATATTTTTGAGATTGATTTGTCCTTAATTTAAGGATACCTTCTTTATAAGGGATTTCATCACATTTGACATTTCTATTGAGGGTTCATTGTTGTTATGCACCAATTCACTCTTATATGGTGTATATACTATCCTTTGGAGTATTATATCATGAATCCATTTATTCTCATGATATTATAAAGTTCTGACTAAATGTTATTCCTCAATTATTGTATTCAAGTGTCTTTGATTTTGGTAAAACCCCTTTAACCAAAATATCATTTTAAATGTTTTAATTATTTATTCTTATTAATATCCATGTTTTCAAAATGGTTTTAAGGATTTATTTATATGGATATTAATGGTTTAAAATTTTAAGATTCAAGGTGGTATGGGACACTTTGATTCAAAAATCTCTTTATTAAATGTTTTAAATGGATTTGGAAATGGTTTCTTTTTGAATGGATTCAATATTTCAATATACTAAAATGTTATATTGTGATTGAAATGTGGAAATGTTATGTTTCCTTTATTCATGTTTTATGTGACACATTTATGTTATGGTTCTTGGGCATTGTTATGAAAACGGGTGGTTCTGTGATAAACTAAGGGCGGGTGGGCCCGTTATAGCTCTCCAATGCATTGGGTAACACGAAGGAGTGAAACGTTAAGGTTTCTCTGAAGAGATTTAGGGAATATACTGTGATGGGTATTCCAAACGTAACCAAGAGGGTTACTCCCTACGTAAGAATGCTATGAATGCCTCAAGTTACCTTTATGTCATATTATTTCTATGATTTTATGAGGTATGTTAAAGTGCCTATGTTTTATGGGTAAAGTATGATTTCATTCTTATGTATACATGTACTCATGATTCCTTTCCATATTTTTATATCCCTTACTGAGCTTTTTGTGCTCATCCCAAGTTTTTGAAATGTTTTTCACATTTCAAGGGAAAGGTACATGATGTGATGATAGTGTCAAGGATGTGTCAAGAAAGAATTCATGTTTTATTTTCAATATGTTTCCGTTGATGGGAAGAATGAATACTGTCTTTTATATAACCACTTTGTTTAAATGTAGAATATAATGCAAGTTTCATAATCTAATTCTCTAAAACTCTAAACCTGAAAAGATCCTCAATGTTTAATCTTGTAATAACTCAAGATTAAGTAATGTTTAAGGCTGGGGCCTTATATCATGTTTGGTGCTGATGTTCCCAAGTGACATGAATGGCAATGAAAATGCTATTGTGATGTGAATGATGGTTTGCAGTGATGTGATCATCTTATGTGAGAATTTATCATGAATGGTGATGATGATTTTAATTTCTACAAATCAAATTTAAGTATCTGTTGGTTATTTGGACTTCCGAGTAGGTGGGATTTGGTTTTTGATTTTCTATTGGACTTTCTCTGGTTGTAGTTGTTATGGGTTCACACATACCCCATGAATTTTTCATTTGAAAATACAAAAATATGGATTTTGTGGAAGACTACATATAGAATAAATTCAATATAGACCTTGTTTAAATAGAATGTCTCTATTAAACCTTATTTACATGAGTGGATGACCTGTAGAGAGTGGAATGATATTCAAAAAACCTGAATTTCCCCTTGTATAACATGGTTCAATACATAGAAAAGGAAAATTTAGATGAGAGTGTTCTTATGTGTGGAACTTCCAAAGTTTCAATTTTGAATAAGCCATGGAAAATTTTCAAAAATCCTTATTATTACGCATGAAATGAGAGAAAATACAATTCATGATTAATCAATTCCCTGAAATGTTTGTATAACTAAAAATATTTATCAGATAATTATAATAAAATAATGCATAACATAATCATCAAATTCATTTATATTCCTTGGATTAATTTTTTTCTTCTCTATCAAATTGTGTTTCACTATCAGACATAAAAAATATATTAAATAGGGATTTAAGATTCGAGTGTGTAATTGAATTCCTATAATTAATGAAACATCCATCCCACCCTCTATTTCCCATCTTGGAAAAACCGTTCGGTATTTAATGATAAAACATTGATTACTTTACTATTACATGTAAACATCCGTCATGGATGCACTATATTAATTAAAAAAATTAATTTTCATTATCTTTCCATCAAAATAATTTAAGAAAATATCTCTTTTATTTATCCTTAATAGTGGCCACCTCAATGAAATTATTTTCAATTTTTCTAATTCAATCAAAATTGACCACAACTCTCAGATATTAAACCCAAATAATTATATAAAATATTTCATGGGCAATTTCCTCAAATAAATCCTCACAAAATAATTCCATCATATAAATATCAATAGAAGACCACCAATAGTATCACATGGATAAAAAATATAAAAAATAAATAAATATCTAATATTAACATTCTAATAATGACAATACATTTTGAGTTAAAAATCTACTAATTCAACTAATAATTATATTTGAATCCAAAATAGTTTATTTCAACATTACCATCATTAAATCATTATTGAAAAATTTAGTAGAAAAAATATAATGATTTAATAAAAAAAAATTAATTTAAACTATTTAAATACCAATAACATATAAGAAAATCAATTAATTGATTATCTAAAACCACAATCCAATCTCATGTCAACAACACAATCCTTAATATAAAAAAAGTATCATCTAAATTAAATTAGTAAATTATTTATCAATGAAATTCTCTATAAATTATTACTTTAGGACCATAACTATATTTGAACATTGATAAATTAATTTAAATTGGTTAATTATTCAACCCACATTGTTATTTAACACCTAAGAATAATATAATATGCTATTTCTAATTTATTATTCAAGTAATCAAATTTAACCAAACTACATGTCAGCATCACTTCAATTACAGAAATTAATTCCTAATCAAGATTCTTAAATAATTAAAACATTATTATTGTCACACATATTATTTTATATTTTTTTGTTAATATAACATTTACACATATAAAAACATCTACATTCATACTCAAATAATGACACATGGATTTTGTATGTGTGTTTCATTAGTTTTCTTCAAATCCTGGTCTTATTTCCACCTTATATGTCATTAACATGGAAAATAATACCAACTATGTCACTATAGTAAGTGTCTCTGATACAATATTGTTGAGGACCACCTAGAAAATACCATATATTGGTAGGGAGAAGCTTTAGGCTTTATTAGTGTTGTGTTTTCTTAGAATAGTGATGCATTACCTAAGAATTCATGGGATGAGATTTGTTTTAATTCAGGAATGATTCCTCAGATATTGGTTCAAGGCCAATATATGGTTTTAAGAGTGACAATAAAATGATTTAAGATCAGTGTGGTAAGTTCATGGGTATCTTTTTATAAGACTTTGATTCCATCATCCATATTTCATCTAAGATAGATCTATGCTTTGAATGGAACCTAATGAGTTTAATGGGGGATCATCTTAGGTTCAATTTGGGTATAAAAATTATATAGTATTGAGTAAAGTCCTTTATCCAACTCTAGATGGGGGGATTTTTGAATGAATGGTTACTTAGGAACACAAGTATGGGAAGCCCTTTGTCCCTTATTTGGATGGTCCTTATTATAGTGTCAAACTAAAAAATCATATTTCTAAATTAGGTAATTATTTTTATAGTTTAGCTGATAAAGAGGAGTGGTAATTGGTAGGTTCAAGGAAGTGGAATTCTTAGGAGGGAATCAAAAAGTCTGTAAATGCAATTTTATCTGTTTTTATAAGTTCAAAAACAAAAATTCACTATATATATTAAAAATATATAGAGCCTAATATGTATTCTGGGTATGAATAAAGTTCAAAGAATAGATAATTATTGTATTTATGAATGAAAAAGGGTTTAAATGAGGTTTTTAATTCAAAGAATACCTAGTTAAAAAAGGGTAAAAAAATATAATGGAAATGGAACTAAAATCTACTCCAGACCATGAAAATTAGAACATAGTGTATGAAAAGAAAATATAAATTGAAATTTAGTTACCAATCAAGTTATTAGAGAATGTCAAGATCCAAATTATATAGGAAAATATCCCTATCTAGTCTTGGATCTACCTTCCAAAATGGAGTTATAAGACAAGTCCAATAAATTTCACACATATGCTATATATAATGATACCATTTTAAGACCCCTGATGAGTGAATCAACATATAAATAAATGGGATCTATGTATCTTGAGAATCAAGTAGTTTAGTTTCCTATCAGAGGAGTTGAAATTACTCTTAGGAATATCAATTTTGTGGAAAAATATAAGCCCCATATTTCCCTAAAAATATATTATAAAATGATAAATGTTTGATATTTATGTATTAGAATGATAAATCTAAAATTATATTAATCATCATGAGGTATGATCATCTTAAAATCCTATTAAATACCTAGAAATTATGGATAAATATATTAAGGTTTTGGAATTAGAAGAACCTTAAAGGACTAAATTGAATGTAGCGTCCTGCCATATTAATCCTTCACAAGTGGATTAATGGTATTTATCTATTCCTTCATATTATTTTTGAAATGATATTGAATATATATGAAAATTTTAGCAAATACAATTTTGTATAAATTTAGTATATGAAGAATTATTTTACTAGTCAAGCACATGGGAATAAATCTATAATATATTTAGGTAGATTTATATTGGGTACTCATGAACTCCATAATAAATGGTTTCATTTTCATCATGTTTTCAATTTTATTTACATTAAAATTATAATATTATCTTGTAATGATTTTCAAGATGTTTTGGATCATTCCACATCAACACTTATTGGCAATATTGAGGCCCACCCTAAGTTTATCATTTCTGACATAACATGGAGATATCAATAAGCCCCTCTTTATGTGTGACTTGATAATCCTCAACCCTTGTATCCTCTTTTGGATGTGGAAATTTTTTCTTTGAAGTAAACTATAACTAGTTCTCACATAACCCAAATTGGATTTTTTAAAATCAAAAAAAAAATTGTTTTTTGTGTGTCTAAATATGATATATATATAAACAATTTTTATATATTTAATTTTTATTTAACATATTTGATATTTTTTGTTTAGAAATATGTTAATAATATGGAAAATACCTAAAAACCAAAAACATTATAAATATAACCCATAAAAATTAAGATCAATCATATATTATGTTTTAATATAGTCATGTTTCATTGATATACCCTTATAATAACACCAAAACATTTCACTATACTTTTTAGACTGGTGATTAAGTTGGTTTTATGGAAAAAAATATTGAAATCGTTATTGTGAATTTTTTACTCAATATCAGTAACAAAAAAATTCAATTTAAAATTAAGGAATCATTATAATCAGATATAATATTAAATTGAGTAGATAAAAATGGCTTCATATGTTCTATCTTAGATAATTGGAGGAGGATCGATTTATATAAGGGTTATAGGATTACTGGATGATGTGAGATGAGTGACTACAATGTTTTTCAGAGTGATAAACTAATAGGGGGAGGGTGTAGAAGCCAAATAGTGTTATAACCTTACTAAGATTATTGTAAGATAAATTAATGTTATGAATTATTTTTTAATGAATGAAATATATTTTATTCATCGATTACAAAAAAAAATTTAATGGTTTTATGAAAATTCCCATATATATTCAAGACAATTAAATTATCTATATAAAACTATAAATGATGGTTTTATTTGTGAAACTAATATATATAAATTATGAATTTTTTGTGCACATGGAATTTAAATTTTTTTATATGAATATTTAATTAAAATCTATTATACATTAGGTGTTATCTATGATAAATTTTCTAAAAGTGGTTATTTATTATTGTTTTATAATCACACCTTTGTATTATATTTATTTGAAATTATTTTTTTGTTTTATTTTAGTGTTCAAATTATAGAATGCATAAATTATAAAATTATGTATTCATTCACTATTGAATGTATAAATGTTTTGAGTTAGATTAATATAAAGGATATTGTTTTTTTGTATTCCTGAATTTTTTTAATATCTAAATTAGTTGATGTCATAGTTAAATAATTTTACCAAAAGAATGATTTGAATACTAGAGACAAGGATTCCAATTGGAATCATGAATTTTAATCAATTGTAGTGGTCAAGAACTAATTGTGAGTAATATTCCAAAACTCTTAAAGAATTTTTTTACTTTGAAAACATAATTTCAACAAGGAATGTACTATAAATATTTTAAATACTTGAAAAAATATATTATAACGAGAAAAATAATTCCAAATCCATAATTCATAAAATATGACCAATTCAATATGGGATAAAACACTAACATTGAAAGAAAATAATCAAACTAAAATTACCACCAATCTTTACACATACCTAATCAGGAAATTATTCATATATCTTTATAAAAGGACAAAAAAAGCATCATATTCATAGAATACTATCATCTTATAACCTTTATTATGATAATTAATACATACACCTATTTATACATTTAGGAGGTGATTTTAAAATATAGTAGGGTTTCCTAAATGGCAACAATAATTCATAAGTAACTCCAAAATTCAAATACAATTAAATATAAAACATTCAACAAAAGTTAAAAATATTAAGAAATATTATTTTTAAAGCATAATTTTACTAAACATTAAAGATAAAAAACTCTTTTAAAAAAACTTTATAAAAAAACTATTATTTAAATTTATGGAAACCCATTTTCAAAAAACTATCTATCATGAACGTTAAAATAATTTTCGGAAACTTAATCATTTTTCAAACAAAAATATTATATTAAAAATAATTCATCGAAAACAAAAAAAAATCAAGAAATATGTCAAATATCTGAACTCATGAGGGTACCCTTAACTACTAACCAAAAAATTATAGTAATTTATCTTTAGTGACTCACATCATTACATGTTGTGAATTTTATAGGAAATTTTATTTTTTTTTTTGTTATGGGTTATTTTTGAGAAATGGAACTTGTATTATGGTTTTAATCATATAGACATCACTAAAAATAGTTTTTAGATGGGGTTTAGGGATTAGTGGACTCCTTCGGTTTTTTTAAGGATTTTAGGTAGTTGATAGGGTGCCACAAAACTAAAATCTCTACATAATTATATACATGTTATGATAAGAAAATCACATAGTGAAGGACTGTTCATAAGGGAATTTCATGATATGAATGGGAATGGAGTTAGAAAGGTATTAATACAAATGATAACTCATTATTTTGACATGGTTTAAATCCTGAAAGTTATGGGGTAGAGGGATATCCCCTTTCCTGGAGGAGGATACACATTGTGAAAAATTAGTTTATGCCATGAATGAGTTCCAGATTCCTTATTTTTAGGGGCCTTCTGTTGGTATATACGAAGCGAATTTTACAAGACTTGCAAGGTATGTATCTAGCTTCATCATCCAACTTGAAAGTAAAGTTGATCGATTTTTTAGTGGCTTAAAACCAGGTCTTCGAAGGGCATTAGATATAAGAGACTTCAGTAGCTATGAAGAAATTGTGCATTGTGCTATCAAGTTAGAACTGGAAGTTAGTGTAATATATCCATCTCATGGTTTTGACAAGAAACGAAAGATGGAGTTCAAGGAGAAATCTCAGAACAATGGTGAAAAGAAGATGAATGATTCTTTATGCTCAAAGTGTGGAAATAAGCATGGTGGAGATTGCATAAAAGGTACTAGAAAATTCTTTAAGTGTGGAAAAGAAGGTCATCGATCATTTGATTGTCGAAGTAATGGGAAAAAGGTTGCTAATGATGTGAATAGAGAAAAGACTACAGATAACTCTCCACCAACACTTCAATGCTTCAAGTGCAAGGAAATGGGGCATTATGGTAATAAATGCCCTAATCGACGGGTTAATGATGATCAACGTGAGCAACCTCTTAAAGAAAAATATAAAGGGAAGTCTCATGCGATCACTATTTGTGATGTTGAGTATGAAAATGATGTTGTGTAATTATTAAGTGTTTATGTAATGGGATTTCAAAATAGTATCATGGAATCTCATTTATGGTATTGTGGAATTTTGGAATATCTATCTATTGGTTTTCAATTATTATATGGTACTGGTAACCATGAAAAAGTGATTGAAATTTTTTTGGAAAGCAGATGAAATGCGCATATGGAAGGGATAAGGAGAAAATAATATGATAGTAATCATGAGCTCATGACTAAAATAAGGACAAAGTGATATCATGGTTTGGGTATATAGAAATTTTGGGGTTTTGGTATGTGGAAAGAGTTAACTTTTGACAGCATTTATGTTTTCACTAAGGTTAAATGGGTAATCATTTTTCAAGAGAATACATGATTAAGGTATTAACATGATTGGAATGTGATCAACAAGATATATCGGGGATAAATGATGGTATTCACATGCTCAGGAGATGATATTTCTAGTAATTGTTTTCTTTATACTATAAGCTTGGACAGAAGTATTTTGGATAAGCCTAAAGATTTGAAATGGATTATGTTGAACATAAGTTAGTTTAAGGATAGAATTGTTTTCTATATTATCGATGGAATGTCATAATGATGTAATTTTAGAAAAAGGACAATCTGCAGGATAGTCGACAACCTGTCGCGTCGGACAAGGCTGTGGGAATCGAACCCACAACCGAAGTGTGACTGGCCTTTATCGCATACCATTGGCCTACAGGAATTCCCTGGTTAGTAGAAACTAGTTTTATTTTATTAATAAGTATGATATATGAAGTATAAGTTCATTTTTGGAATCGTATACGATTAACCTCACCATAGATGGACTTATGTATATTTGATAACTTTTGCTAACCTTTTGTTTGAAACAGATGGAATGACCCATCATTCTTTCACATGATCTGTTAACACTTCACAAATAACAAATTCAACTTCATTTCTTTAAGAGATGAAGTATAAATTGTTCAAAGCACGAACAACAGTGAGATTGTACCAAAATCAAGCAAGTATTTCTTCTAATTCAAAATTTTCAACTTTAGGGAAATGATATTGAAAACCAAAAATGTTGTCTTAGTGCTCTTATATCTGATAAATCAGATGGTACCTTAGATCATCACAAATCTATGGCTTTGTGATTTATGGATTTTTCATGGCCATGTTCTCTACCACTCTCCATCAAAACTTGATGGTTATATTTTTCTTTCATATCCATATTTTCACCTATGTTCTCCTATATGGAAACCCAATGATGAGTTACTTTGGGTAATCGTTACATTTCATACTTTAGTTTTTAAAATTAAGTTTTAGTATTCCTTTTTACGATGTGGGTTTCTATGAATATTAAACGATTTATAACCCCAACAAATTTCGAGGGAAAATTCATTTTAAAGGGGGTAGAATGTAACACCCCGAGATTTTATGAAGAATATTCTTTTAATTTCGTTGATGTCTTGTGTTGTACGCTACACCAAAGGGATATTGCACTACACTCAACCCTGACTTGGCTTTCATTACACGCAATCGCGACCTTCCTCGATAGCTTGCATCGTACGCAATACCAAGTTTCACTAAACAACGATATGTTATTAAAATATTATTAAAACTAACCGTTATGAATAGTAATACTCACTTTTTGAAATTTTGTAATTTTTATTTTTCAAAATGGACTTCATTTTTGGATTCGGAATATCGAAATTAGCCTAGGGTGAAATTTTGGTATTTTTCTGAAAACTTTTAATTTTTGATGAATAGTGAAAACACTGGGTTACTATTTAAAAACCGAATTTTTATTTAAATAATTAGTTATTTTATTTAAATTTATTTTAGGTCAAAATTGATACATAAAACCTATATAAGTTCAATGCAATTCATTGGAGTCATTTTATAATAATTTTAGATATATAAAAATTTTATTGAACTTTTCACCGTCTTTTACCCACCTCCTAAGAGAATTTCCAAATTCACATAAAACTTAATTTTATCGCTTCTGTGAGTAGAATTTCAAAAATTAAAGAGACACGGTTGATGTCAGTAAGTAAAATGTGGTTCAATGAGATGAAAATAATTTTTGGTGAATAGTAACTTTTTACTTTTTTTTACCACGGTTAAAAGTAAATAGGGTAATTAAGGGTAGAAATGATATTATTATTACCCTAAAACATGTCCTAATTCTATTGGATAAGTTTAATTAGACCAAAAACAACCTTAGGAATAAAATATGACCATTTATGCCCACTTGGATTAGATTAGGACATTTAATATTAATTTATTTAAAGAAGGGTTAAAATAGTTAAAATCAAAGTTTAATAAGTATATCATTTTTAATATAGGGTTATACATTAGATAAATTCAACTATAACTATTCATTATAAACCTAAAAATATTTCCTACATAATGGTATTTTATTTATAATTTTTAGACATTAAATAATTTAATTTATTTATGACACAAAGATGATGTAGTAATTATCTTATTAATAAAATATTGACATAGTTTATGTTATAAATACCCAAATAAATGTAATTTGAGACTTTTTATGAATTAAACTAATTTTATAGGTTAATATGACATGTTATTATTTATTTAATTAACTTTTTTCGAACTAATCATTCTATTATGATTTTCACAAAAATTAATTACCAAATAGTGTCAAAATTGACATAAAATAGTTTTTAAAAAAAATATTATATTATTAATTCTTATTTTATTCCTAAAAATCTAAGGTTCTGAAAAATGACTTATATAAGGTTATATACATTAATAATAAACAACTTGGGGTTATTTTGGCTTGTTATAGTAAGTTTATTAACCTTATAGTGTAAGAAAACAAGAAGACACGGTAAAAGTAAAATTATTTAACTTAAAGTTAAATATAAATGATATGGTTAAAATAGAAACCTAAACTTGTCTAAATTCTATTTTATAAGATGATTTAGACCCATCCCCACCTTATCTTTGAAATAAATTAATTTTGAGCTATTAAAAACCGAATATGACTTTATAATAAAATAATATTTTTTGTTTTTCCATAGGTGCTCTTCTCCTCCCTTATAAAAGGGAACCTCCTCCCTCTCTTCCTCACACCATTTTGAGCCTTCAATCTCGACCAAACCCTGCCAAATTATCTTCTCCACTTCCCTAGAAACATCTTAGAGGTCCTGGTCTTCTTCAAAGACCAATTTTAGTGCCCTAAGAGGAGGTCTCAAAGAGGCGCTTCAAAGAAGAGGTAATGTCCGTTACCGATTCTTTCAACTTTATTTCTTCTCCCACTTATTATTTTTTTAGTTGTTTCATTATTAAGTAATAACATAAGTATCACTCATATACTGATATGTTATTATAATTATGAAACAACCCTATTTCACCATTTATCCATCCTATAGAAAATTAAATCACCGCGCGTGCGTACGTACGGAATACCGTCTCCACGTCGTGGTGTAATCTATTTTCCACCACCACCTTACTTGGATGGGTATAATGGTGTAAATAATAACTATATATTATTATTGTAAATTGATATTGATTTTGAAATAGTATACATACACTCCAATACAATTCTATGATCATGGGAACGATATCATCGCTTGTGCGTACGTACGGAATACCGTCTCCACGATGTGATGCGACTCGTTCTACATGATTTTCATTGAATAATGATTACATAAATGAATTAAGTGAATAAATATGATATATATTACACTAATACAATTATGTAAATGAGGTATATATAACCTAAAAATAAGAATAAGAATTTATTCGATAAAACACGCATAAGAACAAAAAGTAAAAAACACCCGAATAACAAGTAGCAATGAAATATTATTAATAATAAGCTAAGAATATGACCATATATGATATCATAAAAATGATTATGATTCTGTAATAAGTGTATTACATTATTTAAATCATTATACAGGAGGTTCAGACACTTACGAAGCAAATCAGACTTAAGGTAAGGGACAATCTCGCAATCTCAATTTTTATCCGAGATTGTTTATGCTTCAGAATTACTGGGGAGTATTTATCATCCACATCCATGTTTCCTCAATATGTAATATTATTTCTATCCTACTACAATTTTTTAAATCTAATTTTACCCTTTGGTGAGTTTTTAGTAAGTGATATGAAAGGAATCTTTGGTCGTTTTTCGTATGAGGTACTTTTTGACTTTTTCGGCCAAAGTACGAGAAGAATGTTTTTTTAACTTATACGGCATGAATGGATTTTTAGAGCATTATTTCCATGAATCTTCCTTTACAAGTATTCAAGTTTATTTTTAATCAACTTATTTTAGTTTAAAATTGTATGACATGTTATGAAAGGAAAAATGTTTTTTTTGAAGTAGAAAGGATATTTTCCTTAAGAATGAAGATCAAGTGTTTTATCAAAATTATTTTCCATATAAGATAATATAGGGTTCTATTTATATCCTTATTTTTACATTGATTTGATTATTTTATGATGTAATTTATTTTTATGATGTCTTTTTATCTTATATGGATTATGTTATGATGGCATGATGTTTAAGAATCCCATTTTTATTACATGGGTTATGCTATGATGTATGATTAATGATATTGTGGCACACATAAGAATGGTATCATTATGAGATGGGTGTGACCTATATCTCCCTCCAATGCATTGGTTAAAGATTTATATCTCATGATATAGACATGTATGGAACGGCAGGTTAAACTGGTTCAGTGAAATAGGACTGAAACGAGGAGTGAACTTGGTTCAGAAAAGGACTTTGTCTACTAAGATAGTCTTGGAAATGAGTCTTGACTACTAAGAAATGATATTCTATGATTATGTGTGTATGTCACAAAGCTTCATGTTTTAAGTTATGATTATTGGGATTACATTTCACTACTATGATTTATTCCATGTTATGAAATTGTGATCTCTTTTGCAGGTTAAGATTTCCAAAATGTTATGTTATTATGAATATGATGTGATTGATATTTCTTTTGTTTACCCTTACTGAGCATTTGATCTCACCCTTTATATTTTTTCTCTTCCCCAGGATTTAAATAAAGGTTTTAGGTAAAAAAACAAAGGGGACGATCTTTAATGGAGATGTTGAAGATCTTTCACCATGATTAGAAGATAATATTCCGAGTTTCTAAAGACACTAAACTGTTACGATCCTTGTGTGTCTGTTTTTGTTTTGTATTAAGTATTCTGAAAATGTACTATAATGTCCATGTACGTCAATATTTGGGTCTCTACAGTTGGTATCAGAGGAAAGGTTTAGTTAACCTTTGGAAACTAGGATGCAAAAACTTTGGTGAAATCCCTAGAGATATTTCAAATGTATTTCTAGGGATGTCCCTAAGGTTAAGTATACGTATAGGTTATAGTCCTAGAATTGCGCTAACGATCTTAGACGATGGCTGGAACTTGAAGGAACCATGTTGATCAATGTAATGGACAATGCAATGATTGTCCTATTGACCAGACCAATGTCATGGGAGATTGAGGTGAAAAATCTTATTTCTATACTTACACAAGATATGAATCATTCTGTACTTCAAAATGAGCAGATAAAGGAGAAACATTCTGTTGAATCCTTCATGAGGCAGCGGCCACCTTCATTCAGCGGGTCTTCTAATACCTTAGTGGCTGAACAATGGATCAGTACCACAGAAAATATATTTTTAGTTCTACAATGTTCTGAGCATGATAAAGTAATATTAGGAGTATATCGTTTGGAAGGTGATGTTGATCAATGGTGGAATCTTATCAAGAATACGAGGCAAAGAGATGAAATCGAATCCATGGAATGGGACGAGTTCAAGAAATTGTTTTTCAGTAAGTACTTCCCTCGTATTCTTCGAAAAAAGATAGAAAAGGAGTTTCTTGAGCTTAAGAAGAAGGATGATGAATCTGTTGGTATATACGAAGCGAATTTTACAAGACTTGCCAGGTATGTATCTAGCTTCATCATCCAACCTGAAAGTAAAGTTGATCGATTTTTCAGTGTCTTAAAACCAAGTCTTCGAAGGGCATTATCTATAAGAGACTTCAGTAGCTATGAATAAATTGTGCATTGTGCTATCAAGGTATAACTGTAAGTTGGTGTAACATATCCATCTCATGGTTTTGACAATAAACAAAAGATGGAGTTCAAGGAGAAATCTCAGGACAATGGTGAAAAGAAGATGAATGATTCTTTATGCTCAAAGTGTGGAAAGAAGCATGGTAGAGATTGCCTAAAAGGTACTAGAAAATGCTTTAAGTGTGGAAAAGAAGGTCATCAATTAGTTTATTGTCGAAGTAAAGTGAAAAAGGTTTCTAATTATGTGAATAGAGAAAAGACTACAGAGAACTCTCCACCAACGCTTCAATGCTTCAGGTGCAAGGAAATGGGGAATTATGCTAATAAATGCCCTAATCCACGGGTTAATGATGATCAATGTGAGAAACCTCTTAAAACAAAAGATAAAAATAAGTCTCATGTGATCACTATTTGTGATGTTGAGTATGAAAATGATGTTGTGAAATGATTAAGTGTTTATGTAATGGAATTTCAAAATAGTATCATGGAATCTCATTTATGGTATTGTGGAATTTTGGAATATCTATGTATTGGTTTTCAATTATTATATGGTACTGGTAACCATGAAAAAGTGATTGAAATATTTTTGGAAAGCAGATGAAATGTGCATATGGAAGGGATAAGGAGAAAATAATATGATAGTAATCATGAGCTCATGACTAAAATAAGGACAAAGTGATATCATGGTTTGGGAATATAGAAATTTTGGGATTTTAGTATGTGTAAAGAGTTAACTTTTGACAGAATTCATGTTTTCACTAAGGTTAAATGGGTATTCATTTTTCAAGATAATAAATGATTAAGGTATTCACATGATTGGAATGTGATCAACAAGATATATCGGGGATAAATGATGGTATTCACATGCTTGGTAGATGACATTTCTAGTAATTGTTTTCTTTATACTATAAGCTTGGACAGAATTATTTTGGATAAGACTAAAGATTTGAAATGGATTATTTTGAACAAAAGTTAGTTTAAGTCTAGAACTGTTTTCTATATTATCGATGGAATGTCATAATGATGTAATTTTAGAAAAAGGACAACCTGCAGGACAGGAGACAACCTGTCGCTTCGAACAAGGTTGTGGGAATCGAACCCACAACCGAAGTGTGACTGGCCTTTATCACATACCACTGGCCTACAGGAAGTCCCTAGTTAGTATAAACTAGTTTTATTTTATCAAGAAGTATGATATATGAAGTATAAGTTCATTTTTGGAATTGTATACGATTAACCTCACCATAGATAAACTTATGTATATTTGATAACTTTTGCTAACCTTTTGTTTGAAACAGATGGAATGACCCATCATTTTATCACATGATCTGTTAACACTTCACGAATAACAAATTCAACTTCATTTATTTAAGAGATGAAGTGTAAATTGTTCAAAGCACGAACAACAGTGAGATTGTACCAAAATCAAGAAAGTATTTCTTCTAATTCAAAATTTTCAACTTTAGGGAAATGATATTGAAAACCAAAAATGTTGTCCTAGTGCTCTTATATCTGATGAATCATATGGTACCTTAGATCATCACAAATCTATGGCTTTGTGGTTTTTGTATTTTTCATAGCCATGTTCTCTACCGCTCTCCATCATAACTTGATGGTTAGATTTTTCTTTCATATCTATATTTTCACCTATGTTCTCCTATATGGAAACCCAGTGATGAGTTACTTTGGGTAATCGTTACATTTCATACATTAGTTTTTAAAATTAAGTTTTAGTATTAATTTTTACGATGTGGGTTTCTATGAATAGTAAATGATTTATAACCCGACGAATTTCGAGGGAGAAATTCATTTTAAGGGGGGTAGAATGTAACACCCCGAGATTTTATGAAGAATATTCTTTTAATTTCGTTGATGTCTTATGTTGTACGCTACAGCAAAGGGAGATTTCACTACACGCAACCCTGACTTGGCTTGCATTACACGCAATCGCGACCTTCCTCGATAGCTTGCGTCGTACGCAATACTGAGTTTCACTAAACAACAATATGCTATTAAAATATTATTAAAACTAGCCATTATGAATAGTAATACTCACTTTTTAAAATTTTGTAATTTTTATTATTCAAAACGGACTTCATTTTTGGATTCGGAATATCGAAATTATCCTAGGGTGAGATTTTGGTATTTTTCTGAAAACTTTCAATTTTTGATGAATAGTGAAAACACTAGGTTACTATTTAAAAACCGACTTTTTATTTAAATAATTATTTATTTTATTTAAATTTATTTTAGGTCAAAATTGATACATAATACCTATATAAGTTCAATTCAATTCATTGGATTCATTTTATAATAATTTTAGATTTATAAAAAATTTATTGAACTTTTCACCGTCTTTTACCCACCACCTAAGAGAATTTCCAAATTCACATAAAACTTAATTTTACCGCTTCTGTGAGTGGAATTTCAAAAATCCAAGAGACACGGTTGATGTCAGTAAGTAAAATGTGGTTCAATGAGATGAAAATAATTTTTGGTGAATAGTAACTTTTTACTTTTTTTACCACGGTTAAAAGTAAATAGGGTAATTAAATGTAAAAATGATATTATTATTACCCTAAAACATGTCCTAATTCTATTGGATAAGTCTAATTCGACCAAAAACAACCTTAGGAATAAAATATGACCATTTAGGCTCACTTGGATTAGATTAGGACATTTAATATTAATTTATTTAAAGAAGGGTTAAAATAGTTAAAGTCAAAGTTTAATAAGTAAATAATTTTTAATATAGGGTTATACATAAGATAAATTCAAATATAAATATTCATTAGAAACCTAAAAATATTTCCTACATGATGGTGTTTTATTTATAATTTTTAGACATTAAATAATTTAATTTATTTATGACACAAAGACGATGCAGTAATTATCTTATTAATGAAATATTGACATAATTGATGTTATAAATACCCAAATAAATGTAATTTGAGACTTTTTATGAATTAAACTAATTTTATAGGTTAATATGACATGTTATTATTGATTTAATTAACTTTTTTAGAACTAATAATTCTATTATGATTTTTACAAAAATCAATTACCAAATAGTGTCAAAATTGACATAAAATAGTTTTTAAAAAACATATTATATTATTAATTGTTATTTTATTCCTAAAAATCTAATGTTCGTCCAAATGACTTATATAAGGTTATATATATTAATAATAAACAACTTGGGGTTCTTTTGTCTTGTTATAGTAAGTTTATTAACCTTATAGTGTAAGAAAACAAGAAGAAACAGTAAAAGTAAAATTATTTAACTTAAAGTTAAATCTAAATTATAAGGTTAAAATAGAACCCTAAACTTGTCTAAATTATATTTTATAAGATTATTCCGACCCATACCCACCTTATATTCGAAATAAATCAATCTGGAGCTATTAAAAACCAAATATGACTTTATAATAAAATAATATTTTTAGTTTTTCCAAAGGTGCCCCTCTCCTCCCTTATAAAAGGGCACCTCCTCCCTCTCTTCCTCACACCATTTTGAGCCTTCAAGATAGGCCAACCCCTACCAAATTATCTGCTCAAATTCCCTAGAAACATCATAGAGGTCCTGGTCTTCTTCAAAGACCAATTTTAGTGCCCTAAGAGGAGGTCTCAAAGAGGCGCTTCAAAGAAGAGGTAATGTCTGTTACCGATTCTTTCAACTTTATTTCTTCTTCCACTTATTATTATTTAATTATTTCATTATGAATTAATAACATAAGTATCAATAATATACTTATATGTTATTATAAGTATGAAACAACCCTATTTCACCATCTATCCATCCTACGGAAAATGAAATCACCGCGCGTGCGTACGTACGGAATACCGTCTCCACGCTGTGGTGTAATCTATTTTCCACCACCACCTTACTTGGATGGGTATAATGGTATAAATAATAACTATATATGATTATTTTAAAGTTATATTGATTCTTAAATAGTATACATACACTCCAATACAATTCCACGATCATGGGAACGATATCATCGCTTGTGCGTACGTACGGAATACCGTCTCCACGATGTGATGCGACTCGTTCTACATGATTTTCATTGCATAATGATTACATAAATGAATTAAGTGAATAAATATGATATATATTACACTAATACCATTCTGTAAATGAGGTATCTATAACCTAAAAATAAGAATAAGAATTTATTCGACAAAACACGCATAAGAACAAAAAGTAATAAACACCCGAATAACAAGTAGCAATGAGATATTACTAATAATAAGATAAGAATATGACCATATATGATATCATAACAATGAGTATGATTCTGGAATAAGTCAATTACATTATTTAAATCATTATACAGGAGGTTCATACACTTACTAAGCAAATCAGACCTAAGGTAAGGGACAATCTCGCAATCTCAATTTTTATCCAAGATTGTTTATAATTCAGAATTTACTGGGGAATATTTATCATCCACATCCATGGTTCCTCAATATGTAATATTATTTCTATCCTGATACAATTTTTTAAATCTAATTTTACCCTTCGGTGAGTTTTTAGTAAATGATATGAAAGGAATCTTTGGTCGTTTTTCGTACGAGGTACTTTTTGACTTTTTCGGCCAAAGTACGAGAAGAATGTTTTTTTAACTTATACGGCATGAATGGATTTTTAGAGCATTATTTCCATGAAGCTTCCTTTACAAGTTTTCAAGTTTATTTTTAATCAAATTATTTTAGTTTAAAATTGTATGACATGTTATGAAAGGAAAAATGTTTTTTTGAAGTAGAAAGGATATTTTCCTCAAGAATGAAGATCAAGTGTTTTATCAAAATTATTTTCCATCTAAGATAATATAGGGTTCTGTTTATATCCCTATTTTTACATTTATTTGATTATGTTATGATGGAATTTATTTTTATGATGTCTTTTTATCTTATATGGATTATGTTATGATGGCATGATGTTTAAGAATCCCATTTTTATTACATGGGTTATGCTATGATGTATGATTTATGATATTGTGGAACACATAAGAATGGTATCATTATGATATGGGTGGGACATATATCTCCCTCAAATTCATTGGGTTAATATTTATATCTCATGAGATAGACATGGTTGGAACGGCAGGTTAAACCGGTTCAGTGAAACAGGACTGAAACGAGGAGTAAACTCGTTCAGAAAAGGACTTTGTCCGCTAAGATAGTCTTGGAAATGAGTCTTGACTAATAAGAAATGATTTTCTATGATTATGTGTGTATGCCACAAAGATTCATGTTTTAAGTTATGATTATTAGGATTACATTTCACTACTATGATTTATCCCATGTTATGAAATTATGATATCTTTTGGAGGTTAAGATTTCCAAAATGTTATGTTCTTATGAATATGATGTGATTGATATTTCTTTTGTTTACCCTTACTGATCATTTGAGCTCACCCTTTATATGTTTTCTCTTCGCCAGGATTTAAAGAAAGGTTTTAGGTAAGAAAACAAAGGTTAAGATCATTAATGGAGATGTTGAAGATCTTTCACCACGATTAGAAGATAATATTCTGAGTTTCCAAAGACACTAAACTATTACGATCCTTGTGTGTCTGCTTCTGTTATGTATTAAGTATTCCACAAATGTACTGTAATGTCCATGTACTTCAAGATTCGGGTCTCTACACACACAGTCAATCTAAAACTGTATAGACCTTAGGAGCAAAACCATATAGATTATTTTTTAAAGAATGTAATTAAATTTTATCAAAATTGATTGAAAATAAATGTGGAGTAAAAATAATGAAATGTTTTTTATAATAATAATAATAATACTATTATTAAGGATATGTTTTATGAAAAAAATAAGGGCTTATCCTCTTCCCCGCTAGATTCATGTGATGCATGCACCCTACCCCTCTCCCATGGCATGTGTGCGACCCCCACCACATATTCCTATCATTTCAATGTTTTCCAACCGATTCATTTTTGGTTCCTCTCTAAATATTCAAGGAAATTCCTTCCTCTCATTCTATCTCCCTTGGCTGGTTAATTTTATTTTCCCCATCATCCTATCCTTTTCAGCCATTTCCATGGGGTTTGTGGTTAATAGATTTTGGTGTTTTCCTTTAATTTTATGGTATGACATGGGTCTTTGAAGACCCATTCATGTGTATTATGGAATACACCACCAATATTGAAGAACATTGATTCGATTTATCTTATCTCTATCATCCGAGGTAAGTATTTTCATCAGTTGTTTGGTTTTTCCTTTTTTATTTCAAATCTTTAAGTATTATTGAGTTCCTAGTAATTTGTTTGCAGAGCATTTAATGACCCCAGGAAATCCTCCCCTCATGTAGATATATATGTGTGTATATATATACCATATACATATTACATCATGGTGATGGGAATATGTGAATTGGATTAAGGGATATATATATATATATATATATATGTATGTATGTATGTATGTATGTGTGTGCAATTGTAGATAGAATTCAAGTTGCCTTCATCAAGTCATGAAGTGAAATGTTTCGGTCGGGTCTACATTTGAGCTAGGGTCTCATTTATTTGCCCAATAAATTTGATTAATTATTATATAATTGATTTCCCACATTCCTTATATTTAATTAATGATGAATGAATTCTTAGAATAAATTTTTAAATATAATTAAATTATTTTTTAATGAATATATTCATGATTTTATAATAAAACCACTCAAACTGAGTTGTTTTATATTCTAGGCTAAAGAGTAATAATTTGACATAGATTCTTTCTTGGATTATTACTCTAGTGTTTCTTCATTCTTTGATGACTTGTTTAGATATGTGGAATGCTTGTACATGGCCTTCATTCGTATTAGTAAATAGAGAATTTCTTTATTAAAATGTCTTATTGACCATTGCAACTCCTAAGTTCATGTTGACACACTCCTACCTAAATAACTATTGAACCAATATCCCTATAAGGTTTTGGATTGACTTATAAAATGTATTTTCCAAAGTAGTTAAATGCGTCGTTTGTTCATGATACCCTCTATGTGCCTTTTAAACATGACAGGTGACTTCCCTTATTTTTTAACTATTTGGAATGTACTGTAATAGTTGAATTACCTATTCATGATGGATTATGTACATGCCTATGTTAAATGGTTATTTTGATATGGAATGGATATGGGTGGTATGAACATGAATCTTATTTTTATTAAATAATCATGGTTTATGTAAAAAAAATTAATGATATGACTGTAATATAATCAATGACATGCTTCATGGTGGTTGCATTCCTTGAAATGAATTTATTTGGGTGGTCTAAACTGAATCCCTTTTTGTATGATTTTATTATTTAATGTATATGAAATATATTTGATTAATCCATCATGATGTGAACAACTAGATAAATTATAAAATCCCTGTTAAACTATAATCTTATATTTCAAATCACCATAGAAACCCTTGGGTCCATAGGCAGGGAGCCTAAGACCTTCAGCCAACCAATTGGTGTTACATCCATGGAAATTTTTAAGACAAGGTTTGTTTGACTTTAAATCCCAATAATAAATTTGATAAATTTTATGATTACTTGATTATAATTTTGAGTTGGCATAAAAATAAATTGTGTAATTTCTTAGGGTAGAATAACCTTGGCTAAACTAGTTAATTAATATATTAATGATTTTAGGGTCTAATGATTAATTAGAAATAATTGATATATTTATGATGATAATTAGGATCCTAGATTAATTAAAAAAAATTATTGATAGATGGTAATTTTTAAACATTGATCATTGTGTATTATGATGATATGTTTGGTATGTTTGAAACTATAATTGTGATTTTTATTACTTAGCTTTTGTGGTTATGTGATATTGATGTGATTGAAAACTAAGGGTTTTATACTGATTTACATGTTGAGTATATCTGGAGTTGACTCATGTATAATGTGGATTCATGAGGGCTTGGTGCTTGTTATTCTATACCGTCTGAGGGAAAGGTGATAGGTAATTGATTGTTGAGGGAATATTTTATGATTATATGGGATATTTGAGGAGTCATGATTGGTGTTTAATCTAGAGGTCTTGTTGCGCGTTTTTGTAATGCATAAGGGCTGGGTGAATAGGTACTAAATGAAAAAGAATAGAGTATATGATTATGTCATATTATTGTGGGCCAGATGCATAATCACATTATGCATGAAAGAAATATTCTAGTTATGTCATAGAGGGATATTTTTTTTAGCCTAAGGGAAGAGACTATAGGCTTATTCTATATATAGACTGATTCATTCTCATCAAGATAATCTTCCACTGATTTGGGTTATCCATCCTAATGCAGTAGGATCTACCCAAAAACATAGATACCTGGTAGGGTTCCAATGTTGTTATAGTATCCATGTGTCACCTAGGAACCTGGGAAGGTTTTTGCTTATTTATTCATAAGTTAATGCTTATTTTTTTACATATACCTGCTCAATACTTTACATTATATATCATGTAATGGATGGGTCTAGACACCATGAGTGCCATCCTATTGAGATTATTATCTCACACCCTACATAGCCACCATTTTCCACCATAATATTAATTATTGCTCGTAGATTTTTTGGATTCATTGCATGTGTTGAACTATGTATGTGGGAGCTAGGGATCATAAGAGTGGGATCCTGCATAGGATGCTTGAATAGTTGACCATTGGGGTTTTATTTACATTTGTTATTTTTCACTACTTGTTCTATTTAGTAACTCTTGAAATTACATAAATAATTACATTGAATTGGAATAGTTCATTTTACTTTTATCCATTTATATTATTCTTCCACTAATATCTATCTTCTATTTATTATATTGCTTCTACATTTTCTTTATATTTATTATTTGATAAACCATTGTTCTACTCTAACATGAGGGTATACTCTTCCTAATATAACATCTTTAGAAATTTATAGTCAGAATCCTTTGGAAAATGGGGAGGTTCTCCTGATTCCAAGTAAACCACTGGTCTAACCATTGTTTTAGTGGTGATTCAGACCGGTGGTTGACATGGACATAGGAGAACCCCACATAAGCTAGTGGCTACAGACTAGTAGTGATTGTATAAATAGGTGATATCAGGGATAATAGACCCTCATGCCAAATTATCACAACATTTATCATATAATAAATAGAAATAAATAATGTAAGCAATAAAATAAGTGGAAGATAAATATCAGTGGAAGAATAATATAAGTGAATAAAAGTAAAATGGCCAATGCCAACTCAATATGATGATGTATGTAATTTTAGGTGTTACTATAAGATACAAGAACTATAAAATAAAAAATGAAAAGAAAAACCCAATGGTCAACTCCTCGAACATCCCGAGGAAGAGCCCATTCATGTGAAACCTATATCTCATATACATAACATAGTATAACCAATGAATTCCTAAACCTATGATCAAGAAGATCTACTCAGCTTCCAAAAAATTCTCGAGTAGGGTTTGAGATAATAATCTCAATAGGCTAGAGCCCAAGGTGTATAGCCCTATTCATTACAGGATATGTAATTTAAATAATCTATTAGTTATAAGTAGAAAAATAAACAATTAGTGCAGAATAAATAAACAATAACCTTCCCAGATTCTTAAGGGACACCTGGAGGCTATACCTTCATCAACACCCTTCAAGGTTCCTATGTTTGTGGGTAGATCCTCCTACATCATGATGGATCACCCAAATCGGTGAAATATTCTCTTAATGAGGATAAATGACTCAAAATATACCATACACATATGATGTATTCCCTTATTCTAACCAAAATATCACTTTGAGGCATAAATTGAACCTATCCCCCAGGAATCATGTGACTATACATGTAGCCCATAGGTATCAAACATAATCATATAATCTACCATTAGGAATTTAGTACCAATGTTCCTAGACCTTAGGAGTTATGAAAATTTGCACCAATCCCTCAATAATAAACACTAATCATGAGTCCTAATGCATCCCATATAATCCTAAACTCTTCCCACGTGCGTCAATAACCTATAAACCTTTCCCTCATGTGGTACAGAAGAACCTGAACCAATCCCTAAGGTGTCCACATTAGATATGAGTCGTATCCAGACAAAATCAACAGAAAAATTAGTATCAAACCATCAGGTGTCATTAAAATCAATATCACATATGCTCAGAAGCTAAAAATAAAAATCAAAATTCTAGTATCGATCATACTATACTTATAATCATAAGACACGATGATAAATTTATAAAAATTAAAAGTTATCAAACCAATTATTTTCATTAATCCATGATTCTAATTATCATCTTAATTATATCAAACCTATTTGATTAATAATTTGACCAAAAATTCATTAATTTATTAATTTCTCAGTTTACCCAAGGTGATTATATGACAAGAAATCACACAATTTATTATTATTTGAATTAAGAATTATATACCATTAATCAAAAAACTTATCCAATTTATTATTGTGCTTTAAATTCAAATAGACCAAGTCTTAATAATGTGTAATGCTGGCACACATATTGGGTGGATACAGGTCTTAGTCTCCTTGCCTATGAATCCAATGGATTCAATGGAAATTTAAAATAAAATATTATAGTTTAACATGTATTATCCAATTTATCTTGTCATGTGTTGTGTGTAGACAAGATAAAATATATCCCATATAAATTTTTTAATTAATTCATCCAATAAGTTATTTGGGTTAGACCACCCAAATCAATTTCTTTCAAGGCATGCAACTGCCATGAAGCATGTCATTGAATATATACATGTCATATCATTGATTTTTTTTACAAAACATTTATTATTTAATCAAAATAAGAGGCATGGTCTTACAAACATAATTTTTTCCATCGGAAACTAACCATTTAACATAGGAAAGTATGAAACCCATATTAAACATGTTATTCATCTATTATATTACATTCATTTATTTAACAAAACAATGTAATTACCCTATCAAGGATAAAATTCACCTAGAGGGTATCATGAATGAAAGGGGAATTTACCTACTTTAGAAAATCCATTTATAAGTCATGATAAACACTTAGAGGGAGATCATCTCAATAGTTATTTATGTAGGAGTGTGTCAACATGAACTTAGGATGTGCAATGGTCAATGAGACATCTTAATAAAGAAAACCTACATTTAATAACATGAATGAATTCCATGTAAAAGAATGCCACATATCTGAAAGAGAAATCATATAATGGAGAAATATTAATGCAATATTACAACCAGTCATAAATAGATTTTCATTACGTTTAATCTTAGAAGATAGATCACCTCCATTGGAGGGGTTTTATTATAAAATTATGACATTGTTCATTAATAATTCATTTAAGTAGATTTAAACATTTACTATAGAAATTAATTTAGCACTAATTAAATAAAAGGAAATTTAAAATCAATAAACTAATGAATTATTAAATTTAATTTGAAAAGGAATGGGAATCTACCTGAATAGTAGACTAGGAAAAAACATAGCACTTGAAGGCTTTATAATGGAAACTTTAATTTGCACCACACTTAAACGCACATACATTCTTATATATATCCCTTAATCCAATGCACATATTCCCTTCCCCATGAAGGAATATTCACATGAAATATATATATATATACACACACATACTGATGTACATGAGTGGAATGCTTCATAGATTCATCAAATTTTATCTAAAAAAAATACTAGGGACTCAAAAATAATTAAATACCCTTTATAAAAAAAAGGAAAATCCAAATAGTAGATGAAAATATTTACCTTGAATTGTGACAACAAGTTTAATAAAACCAATCAGTTTTACCTTTGTCTACGTATATTAGAATACACATGAAGGGGACATGAGAGACCCTTCTCGTATAGTAACATTGAAGGAAAACACCAAAATTGATTAACTGAAAACCCTAGTGTTTTGTCCTAATAATATAGGGAAACAAGGTGAAGTAAATCCAATAAACAGTGGATAAAAAAGGATATGAGGGCCTTTCCTTGATTATTCAGAGAGTTTCCATGAATAAATCTTGTATAAAACATTGGTAGGAGAGGGTTTCGAGGTGGTGGTCACTTGAGCGCCAAGGGAGAGGGTTTGGGTGTGTGTGTTGTGTGAAATAAGAGGGGGATAAGAGAGAACCTAATTATTTTTTATAAAACATAACCTCAATAATATTATTATTATTATTATTAAATAATTCATTTATTTTTATTGCCCGTTTATTTTTATTTGTTTTTAACTTAATTAATTTATTTTATTTTAAAAAAACTACAAGGTTTTTCTGCTTAGTGCTTCACATTTTTAGACTAACCGTCTACCCCTACCAACTCCTCGTGACTTGAGGTTTTGGATCCCAATGCTCCCAAAAATTGACAAAACACCCATGGAACCATATATAATTGAACCACATCTAAAAACAAAAAAATTGATGTAATGAAACTCTTAGAATTAAGTTCTGAATATCGGTTTCAAAAATGGTCCATCCAATAAATGACAATAGTTCTAATTCCCTTTGATTTCATCCAGTTCAAATCACAGGATGTTACATGGAAGATGAGAGATCACGAGTGTTTCAGGAAGAGTTATATTAAATTTTTGGTTGTGCATAACCTTATCATCCTGAGATTAGGGTTTTGTTGCCTGCTATTATAGTTGACACCGATGAAGTTTCTTCTATTTTTTATTCCCTCCCTTGATCAGGATTTTCCTAACATTTTTTCAAATAGTTTCTCCAGGCTTCCTCAAGAGAGGGAAGTAGAGATTAATGTTTAACTAGTTCTAAGAACATAGTCAATATGTATAAATTGTTATTATATGGAACCATAAAAATTTAAAGAGTTCAAGGTTTGGTTGGATGATATGATAGAAAAGGGTTTTTGTTCACCATAGTGTCTCACATTGGGCAGGCCCGATACCCATTTTAAAGAAGGTGGATAGCTCACTTCAATTGTGTGTGAAATGAAAGAAGTTTTACCATGTAAAAATAATTAAGAAATGTATTTTTAATTTTTTGGATGATTTTTTTAATTAATTAATGTTGAAAAAGAAGTTTTCGAGGATTGATCTTCAGTTGGGTTAACACCAGATCATAGTCTGAGAGTGAGACATACCAAAAAAAAATTTAGAATTAGGTATTGTCATTAAAATTACCTTGTAATGCCATTTGGTATGACTAACACTCCAATATTTTTATTGTATTTGATGAATCATATATTCCATTAGTGTCTCTATAGTTTAGTTTTAGTGTTCATGTATGACATTTTGGTTTAATTGAGATTTGATCACCAATACAAACACCATATGATATTGGTTTTGGTAATCCTAAGTAATCATAATTTGTATAGAATGGTTTTGAAATGAACATTATATATTTAAGAAGTGAAATTATTAAGGTATGTAGTTTCTGAGCATGGGATATCAGTTTATCCTTAGAAGTTAGAGCTTGTATTGTTAAGTGAAGAGATTCACAACGTCAATGAGATTCAAAGCGTCTTTGGAATTTCTTGATACCATTGATGGTCAATTAATGATTTCTAAAATATGGTTTCACATTTAAATTCTCTTACTAGTAAATGAGTGAAGTTAATATGGGATGCAAACTGATTGTCTTCTTTCAACGTGATGAAACAAATTCTGACATCATCTCCTATTATAGTCTTACATAAGTCCAATAAGAAGTATATGGGTTTTTATGCTTCTAAAGCTATTTTGGGTTGTGTTTTCATACATTATGATCATATGGTATCTTAATGCTGTATAAATTTTTTACCACATGAGTAGAATTACACCACTAATGATTTAGAGCTTTCTGAAGTTACTCATGTTCCTTAGTATTGATGGCATTATCTTTTTGTAGAATGGATCACAATATTTTTTGAATATCAGAGTTTAAGTTATATAATTTATCATAATAACATGAATCCTATATAGAGGTGGGGGTGGAAAATTATTAGTTTTTTGACATCTATATAGACTATATCCCAGTGAATGGAAATGTTGTAGAAGATGCTCTTAATAGGAATGTGCCATTTTATGCTATTTTGGAATTGAAGGAAGTGTATAACCTTATGGATATTTTTACTCAGTTGCATCTGGATACTTAGGAATACATTTCATATATGGTTCTCACCAATGATTATGTATCATCATATCTATTTGAGTATATTATATAGAATCAATAATAGTTTGATGAGTTTAGAGGAATTCGAGATACCTAATAGAGGGGAGACTATTTCTAGTTGGTCTCTCTCTCTTCAAATAGAATTATCAATTTTGGGGAATGCTTTAACAACCCAAAATAATTGAGGAGATTGGTTTTTTTAAAAAAAAAATTAGTGCTTCATGGACCATTCATCAAGGTTCTATGAAGATGTATAATTACATGAGAGGGTGATTCTTATAGCCTATTATAAAGAGTGACACTCCTAATTATGTGTCGTATTATCACACTTCCTAATAGATATAGGTAGATCATTTTAAACCTTGTTGTTTACTCCATTCACATCTAGTGAGTATTTGAAAATTGTATTAGGTATATATGGAATTTTTTATTAGGTTACCATAGACTCTATGAGGGGGTAAATCTATCTGGGTTTTGATTGATTAGTTGACAAAGTCAGCTTATTTCATTCCTATTTGGGACACCACTAAAGATAATGATCCAGGAAAGTTGTATGTGTAGGAAGTTATGAGGTTACTTGGATTTCCCATTTACATTATATTAGATATGGGTTTTAGGTTTACCTATAGATTCTATAGTAATCTCTAGGAGGTGATTATGAATTAGGTTAGGTTGAGTACAACATATCATCCATAGGAATATGGTTAGACAGAGAATGATATTTATCTTTTATAAGATATGATACATGCATATGCCATAGATTTTGGTGGGTCTTGGGATAGCCATCTGGGCCTAGTCGAGTATTAATATAACCCAAACTATCAATCATCAATCATAATGTATCCTTTGGAGGCCTTGTATGTTCTTCTGTGTAGAAAACCTCCTTGTTGGGCATAGGTGGGTTAAACTTCTTTGGTGGAACCAAGATTGGTTTAGGAGATGTCCCTGAGGATTAAGAAAAAATGTCGAGGTTCAGTTATAAAATAGAATCATTATAAATATTATGAGTATGAATGGATTCATCCATTGGATATGTTAGGTTTCTTATTTTTTTGATGGATTCTCCATGGTAAGGTCACCATCATCATGGAGAATAGTGGGATTTCCTATAAGATATGTATAATTGTTTGAGATCATTGCCTTGCTAAGAAGGTTTCCTTTATATTGGAATTATCATCTTAGATGCCATGACGTAATGATGTTTTCCACTTATCACAACTCATGAAATGCCATCATGATCCCTCTCACATTATAATATGAGAATATATTGAGTTTGATATAGTTATTTTCATTTTTGAGAATCCAGTTGATATCATTGACTCTCAAGTGAAACTATTATGTGGGAAGTCCATCTCATTCGCCATAGTGTTATAGAGAAATGGATCATATTCCCATGTGACTAGGGATCAAGAATTTTTTCAAGGGATTATTGGCCACACTACATTACTAGACTACATTACTCTATATGATATTCTAGGGATGAAAAGTCTTATGGTGGGGAGATTGTATCATCCTGTTACCAACTTTTAGGTTTTATTTCTTCACATTTTCTATTTTTCTATTTAATTTGGTTCATCATGAGACTCTTAAGTATTAAGATATTTTATTGGTCAAAATTGATTAATGTTTGAAAATGGATGTTGTTTTGAATTAATGGAACCTCGGTATTAATGTGTAATGGATTTGTGGGATTTTCACCATGTTCTAAGAATATCAATGTTATTTTTCGATATTTATGAGAGAATATTTATTATTTTTATCCTACAAGAGAAATACACACCGTTTTGTGGAACTACAGATTGTGTAAATTCTATAGGAAGATACCATGAACCCGATTCAAAGTGTGAAGCGAGTATACACCATGTTCATATTAGACTCTATATAATAATAAAAGATCAATTTATATAAAACAGGAAATGGTTTTTTTAATATCTATGTCTCATGGATTACAAGACATTTAAAGTGATTAAAAACTCTATAAATTTTTTGAAAATGTAATTTTAGTGCGGCATGCAGCTGATATGTTATTTCATTCTTCTACAGCTCCTTTGGATCTTGACATAGAAGGCTTCTATAATGATTTTTAGAGTCTCTATTTGATCTAGATTGACTTGTTCAAGGATTTATCACCCTTGATATCATGTTGCATCCTTATTATCAATTAATAATTTCTTATTCTACATTTCATTGAACTTGGTAGTACCATTTCATTTCATTATCAGACCATTGATCTATGGTGGTGATTCTTTTAGTTTCCTTCTAGATCCATGGTGTAATATTTTTTTAGGGATATTCCTTTATTTGTTTTGGTGTGATGAGTATGCATTATTGGGGTATTTTTTTTAATCCTATCCTACAACCCTTTCATTAAATAAGATCAATTATAAAATATGTAGATTGATTTTGGGGATTTAGTATTTATTGTTTTTTTCATCTTGGTGGTTGATCCTTTGTGGGTATGTGTGACTCTAGGTTTTGAGGTAGGTGGTTCTATTTCTAGCATGTTTGGGTGAGGGGAATTGATATTATTTTGATAAATTGTTTCATTTAATTAAATATGAATATATTAATCACTGTTTTGTGGGTGTAGAATTGGGTTTTTATAAAATATGAGTTTCCCCTAGTTTTGGAAAAATTTGAAGGGTTTCCAAAGGATTTTCAAATGGTTTTGAAATGATGATTTGATGAATTGGTTTGATGAAATGGTTTGTAAATTATATATCATGGGAATCATTGGGTACTTAACTATAAGTTATAGTAATAGTTCTCATAATCTGTTAAGATATTTTCTCAAGGTTTTTATCTCCGCTCTTTTGGCTTATTGTTTTGGGGACTTGTTGGACCAGTTGAATTGTTCACTTTAATGGTTATTTTTATGGCCTCTAGAATCAATGAATATTCATATTTTCTTGATGTGTAGATTATTTTCTATGTTATGTATGATTGTCCTAGCTATCATGACCTAGTGTGATCCCTGATATAAATTTTCCCATGCATCTGAATTTGGGTTGCGCTGTTTTGTTGTACTACCATAGACTTGACATGAAAAATGATTAATGATTTATTTTGTTTTGACTTTAAATATATAAAAATATATATGGATATAGAATTATTTTATGTTGATTTTACTACTTTGTTTATAAATTTTTAAATGGAGAATTAATATTTTTTTCTAATTTTGATATAAAAACTATTAAATTTTTAACCTACTTGTTTTCTATAATGTTTAGCATGCTTGGATTAGTTTTTAGACACTTTATATGGTAAAACCATGTGAGACCCTACTAATACTATTATCTAACACCATTTGTACCACTTCAGTGGTGTATATACCTAGTTATGACTTTCAATATAGAGAAATACAAGCTTCTGCATTAACACGGTGAGGTTTTCTGTTAGATGGAATGGTTAATTGGTGTTGAGATGGTGGGAGTCTTCCTAGTCTCTCACATATAGTATTTGGTTTTCCTATTTTTGTAGTCATTTGTGGTTAGACTTATACATTGTGATTTTTTCTTCTCTTGGGATTTTTATATCTTCTGTTTGTTTCCAATTATGGCATATATTTATCATTTCGCCATTTTCTCTATTATATATAAATGTATCATTTTTTCTTCTTTTGGGTCAAATAATAAAATATGTTTACTTTTCAATTCCTTAATGCTAGTCTCCAGCATGTGGGTTTTAGAATTCTTTTCGGGTATGTGGAATACTAGGTCATATAGAAGTTTGGGAGAATATTTGGGTTGATTTGTTACACGTAGAACATAATGATATCTAGTCAATCCTAAGGGATACACTTATGGTTAATTAATATTTTAATTATGAACCATTATGATGGATTTGAATAGAAAATGACCATGAGTGACAAAAATTAGACCTATGTTATCATAGATCAAAAAGATTTTTTGATGATTTATACATCATATGAATTATTTTTCATGTTTATATGATTTCTCACTATGATATTTGTCTCTCACAATATTTTTTTGGTTTTAATCAATGTCTAGACCTATGAGTAATCCTGTTAACCCTTAAATTGATAGAAAATGTAATTATTATCATATTGAGAAAAAAATGATCATAGATCTAGAATATAAAACTGTTTGTTTATGCCTAATAGGCTATCTCATTATATGTTTTATTATCTTTACCAGGTGAGTTTTTAAACACACCTAAATAAAGAAAAATGAGAAATCATGGTATTTAAATTGATGATGATCATAAAATAATGAATATTACGCTCATAATTATTGATAATTGTGGAAAAATATCTTATGGGAATGTGTCAAATGAATGAAAAGATATTTTATATGTGGAAAATAATAGTATAAAGAAACTTATTTCCTAGGTAAAATGAAGAATTCAATTCTGTGAAATAAATTATATCCTAAGGTACTAGTTTAATACAAAGTTTTATCTGTGGGTAACATGATAATATTCCATGTAAATTCACCATTTTATGGGTTAACTCTTATACCATGGTTGGGCCTATACTATGAAAATACTTAAAGATGAATGATTGGGATTTTTATTTATTGGGGTACAAAAATTAAGTTTTATAATCATTTTATCAATGATATTTTGGTTTTAAAGATCATGAATCATATATTGGTTATTTTAGATTTATTTTTATATGGGATTTATAAGAATATTTGGAATTTTATTGATAACCTAGAAAATTGATTGATTGGTGAGGTGATTTTTTTTTTGAAAACCCATTATTAAGAGGCATATAACCCTTAACATTTTCATGATGTTTAGATAATAATGTTTTGTATGGATAAAAAGTTACTTGATATTAATAATTCAAATTCAATATTATTGAGGACCTTGAAATTGATCATTGATTTTTTGAAATATTCCTTTGTGTTACCATTGGTAATGTTTATTACATTTTTGGACTTATGGAATATATTTCATAATATGTTATTTTATTTATAAAATAATGGTTTAGTTAGTTTTTTAAAAAAAATATATATTCTTATTGTAATTTTATTGTGATTTATGTTATTCTAGGAATGCATTAGAATGTTTTGTGATAATATATTATCATGTTACTCATCTGTTTGAGTATAAATTTAAAATTTGATGTTGGAAAAAATATTAGAACAAATATTTTCGTTAAATTAAATTTAAACTTATATAGACAAATTTTGTAGGATTCCCAATGTTAAATATTTATTGAATGTTTTATGTTGAACATTGGGTGTTTTTTTGAGGTTATAGAGAGTAATATATTATTTCATCATATGAAGATTTATTTATATTGGATAACATTTTCCAAAAAAATTAGCATTGATAAATATCTTGAAAATAATGGATAACATATCATTATTTTTTGGATCTTATAATCTGTTAAATGTTAATTTTTTTTCACTAGATATGAATAATTCAACTTTAATATTCATTTTAGGGAGTAAGAAATATGATATATGTTGAAATTGATCAAATAAAATCCAAAGGATGAGAGTTTTCTTATGAAATGGAAAGTAATTACGTAATTATATTATTTTGTATATATATATTGGTAGTGAAAGAATCCATCAACCTTATGATAAGGATATTCAAATAAAATTTTATTCTTTTAAAGTCATTTTTACAAATTTATATTTGTTACCCTTTTCACTGATTAATGGTTTTGTAGTCATTAACAATATCATGAACTTATTCTCTAACACTATATTTTTCTCATTTTATGTTAATTTTCTCCTCATTTCTTATATTGTAAAATTTCACAATTATTCCTCTTATCTGGGAAACTAAGTATATCTTACATCTGGTAACCATTATCTTTCCTGAATCAGATTTTCAAAGGAATTTATATTAAACCATTGAATGATGTGGGTTTTAAAAAATTGTATTCTTGAGTTTCAAACCACTAATAAGTAAGATAAAATTAGGAAAATTAAATTTATTTAATAGTGAGAGAATGCGACTCCCTAAAAATTTATTATAAAATAATAATAATAAAAATAAGTTTCTTAACACACATCACTGAGCATTAAGAGAATTGTGATATACTATAAAAAATATTACTATTTAAATATGACTGTTCGAACCAATATATTTAATTTTTGGATATAAATATGAGTAATCACATTATGAAATATATGTGTAATGGTCATACCCAATACAAATATATTGATTAATTCTTAGAAAATAAGCAGTAAATTTTTAGTAAAGGCGCTTTATTATTAAAAAATATGTTTTCTTAAAAACAAATTTGATGTATTTTTGTGAAAAATATTATAATAAATTTCTCCAAATTATAAAAATTATATCATATAAAAAATTTAAATTTTTTTAAATCATAATATAAAACATATCATAGGGTGAAATTTGAGGATTATTCTAAAATGGTTGATTTTTTTGTGAATATTGAAAAATACCAATTGTATATCTTTTCAAGTATTTATAAAAACCCATTTTGTTTTGAATTTATTTTAAAATTTCATTAGTTTTATTTTATTAAACATAATTAAATTATTTTTATTTTAATTATCATTATGATTACGTTTCGTATGAAAAAAAATTATATATAAAAATGCATTTCTCTAAAAAAAATCATTTATGATTTTATTTTAAAAGTAATTTCTTTCAGTTAAGTGGATTGAATTTAAAAAAAACTAATTCCAAATTTTTAATTTTGGAAAGGTATAGGAAGCTTAGGGATACTTACCCATGCCACAATGGTTGATGGATCGCGATTCATACATAGATCAAAAGACCATCTAAGGAAGAAGAATTTGTAACCATTACATCGACAGGTAGCATTGGACCGCGCCTGAACAAAATCATCTTCTGAAGTAAATCGGGTCATGAAATGGCATTTGTCAAGAAGACCGACTACCACGTGGTCCTGTAAATCCCATTTTACAAAGATGAAACGGTCGAAATCATCGACTGAGGGCCTTCAATGGTTGAAATGAGCCCCCAGCATCAGTTCAAGATGAATCGAAGCTTCATAGAACACTTACTATGAGATTGATAACTGGGAGACACCAAGATTAAGATCAAGAACCTTTAGACTTAGAGAAATAACTGGGAACTCTGGGAGAAATCTAGGATTTGAGAAGGGGATGAATGGATTCTGCAAGATTGGAGGTGGTAAGATTAATTCCTCCTCTACCCTCCCACCTCTAGGAATGGGGGGAAGTCATCCTCGATCATCGTCTAGGGTTCCATCATCACGGGATGTCGTCGATGAAATCCATATTTTACTGAGTTTTCCACCACATAAATTAGATATTGATGATAAAAAACCCCATTTACACTAATTTTTCACTTTTAATTTTTTAGAAACATTGCTTACCCCTAAGAACTAGAAAAAATTAATATCATGTTAGTCATGAAAAGTGATAATATAGGTTTGAAAATAATAGAAATGGGTTATGAAATTACTTAATCATATATAAATTTTATTATATCAGTGTATTTAGACTAGTAATCATCCAATATTTAAAATTTATCAATTTTTAGTCGCATGGAGAATGAATATTAATTTATATAAATTTAATAGTTCAAGAAATTTTAATGGATACCCTATACACTCTTATATAAGTAAACTACCTCTCAAATATTCATCACACATCTTGAGAAAACAATATTGGAATACCCTAAAAACCCTAGTATTATCTTCAAAATCAAAAACCTAATGGTATTTTTATTCTTTAGAGATCATTCTTATGGTCCTCAAGGAGAGATCCAAAGTTGGGGTTTCAAAGAGAATGTAATCGTATTTATTGAGTGTTATCATTTTAATTCATCTTATAATTATTTAAATTTTATCCTTACTCTTCCAATATAATAAAATAAATACCTCATGTATACAAATATATTATTGTCTTTTTAAATAACCTTATTCATAAACATTCTCCATCAAATGGGAAATGAAATTATAGATCATGCGTATATGTAGACTACCTCCTCCACGAAGTGATATGATCTATTTTCCATCACCACCACACATGAGGGTTTGTAATTATGTATTTACTAAATATATATTATATTTATGTTATAGTTTTTATTATTGAATGTATAAATACAATTTAAATTTCATTTCATCTATCCTTCAAGAAGATGAAACATCACTCGTGTGTACGTAATAATTAACATCTCCTCAAATTGATATAAGTAATTTTTTATCTATATTTTATATAAATAGTATTACTAGTATATATAATGATTATATTTATTATTTATTTAATAATTAATATACAAGAGATTATTAATCCTTGACCATGCTGTAGGGTACTATAACGATCTAACTGAAACATGTTTTGAAAAGAGACATGCATTCACATTAATGTTCATTTTGTTTTAGAATATTTATTAATATAATAATTTAAAATTTTATGGTATTGATAAATCAAAACATATGTATTTAGGGTTTCTAATTTATCTTTTATTTTCATGAGACATATTACTTATTCACCCCTTGTAAAATTTTTGTAGTGTATATAACATACAAGAATGTATTTAATGATAAATTTCATTTAAAATTATGGGATTTAAAAATAGATACAAATTTATAAATTTCATGAGGTTTTGATTTAGAGATTACCAAAATTGTAAGGGTTCTCAGTTACAATCCCATTTTTACCAGAGTTATTTATGTTGAAATTTACTATGATGAAATTATATTATATATCTATTCAATATAAAACATAAATTTATTATCCACTAGTTATTTATATATATCACATGGTTTAATTTCATTTTTCTCTCATTAATTACTCAATATACTAAATTAATGTTAATAAGAAAAGATGTCATTATTACCCTCTTTAGAAGGAAATCATTTTCTTCCTTGTCCATTTTATTATTAAAATGAATTCAGGTATATTTTTACAATGGTCAAATGATTTCTTAAATTCATTTCTAATCATGTTTAAATTTCAAAAAAAATCAAATGAATCTTTGTGTAAATTTGTGCATGTTTTTTTTCTATTTATATAAAATTTTAAAGTAATTTGTTTTATATACTCAACATGAATGAAATTTCCCACTATCATGAGCGATTAATTATTTGATTCTTCAATTTCATGTTTCCTTGGTTTTTAAAAAAATACAATTAATTAATAAAAAATTTAGAATATTTTTTATTATAAATAAGTGATTTCAAAATGAAAAGGTTTTCTTCCTCATAAAATATAACATTTATATTTTAATGGATATTTTCACCAATGATAACATGCTTGGATGTTTCATTTCTATTATTGGGAATATGATCCAATGATACCATCCTATTTTTATTCTATATGGTTTATGATTATGATGATGATATGTTTGTGAAACACTTTTATTTTTTATGGGTTCTTCTATGATGTTATGGGGTCTCTTTTATTGATCTTTTGGATTACATGTGGATTGATTTTTTACTATGTGTTGAGTGGGAGTATAATTATATATCCCTTTAAGGAATTGGGAAATATTAATGTTTTATATATTGAAAATGTTCATAAAAGGTTTTCTAAAGTGGAAAATAGGGTACATGGGGGGTAATCCCATGCTTGAAAGAGGGTTCATGGGAGGATATCACAATCCTAAAAGAGGGTAAATTAAAAGATATTCCAATATCGAAGTGTTGCTTCCGAGTGAATTAGAAGTGTGTAATAGGTCATGGAAAACATTGTTTTTTGAAATGATAGATTTTTAATATTATGTTTACATGATGATAAACACCATGATAAAAAATTGAATGAAACAATATAGATAATAGATAAATGTCTAAACAGAAGTGTAGGATCATCACATATTATTTATAATTAATTTATGAAATTAAGTAAATACCTTGAATGAACTTATTTATTCCATGATGGATCTGAAAATAGGGATTTTTCATCTCATCATAATATTTTAAGAATAAATATTATAATCTCTCTAGTTGTGACCCTCATGTGTTCCATAAATATCCTAACATCACAGTATGAATCTCTGGGTGCTAGAATCAAAGATCACATCCCTTGGTTTATTTATCATTTAATCACACCGAGAATAACTCCAAAGGATTCTATTTGATCTCTCTTTAATTGTGAGTGGATGTTGGAGGAATATCTCTCTCCATTATATAGAGTTTTATTGTATAATGAATATCTCTAGGGAATCGAGAGGATTCTTTGGATTTTCTTTTGCAAAAAAAATATATTAGCTCTCTTAAAAAATAATATAATTTGGTTTATATACCTCTTAGGTTAGAAATAAATAATTACAAAAGTTATATTAATTATTTATTTAATACATATGTAACCCCAAGTCTATAAAAATAAGAAAAAGTATTATTTATTAACATTCCATAATCATGTGAATTAAATAAAATTTTACCAATTTAAATAATATTCAATATATATTATTTCTCATAGGACCATTTCAACTTGTTCCATCATTCCTCCGTAATATTTACCAGGTCTAGAATAATGACAATCTATTTTTTTAATAAATATCACTACATTATTCTATAAGGAATAAATAAATACTCTATTCACTAAATAGAAAACAAATATTTATTAAATATTCTGTTCAAATAATATTTTCTTGAATAAATCATGATAGAATATAGGTGATGAAGGAGACATGAATATTTTTGAAACCATGTACATGAATAATATTTATTCAAAATGATAAATTATAAATAAAAATATATTATTTAATTGATATTCTGGACAAACATAGTGTGTGACCCTTGAGTCCTTTTTCTCTGTGGCATTATGTGAAGCTACCTAAAGTCCAAAGATAGAGTTCAAAAATATACCATGAAACCCTTATCGAATGAAGATAATTAAAAAATGAGATAATATATTATAGATACACTTACAGTGTAATATAATCCCTATATCATGATATTTCTAATGAAGCGGGTTGTATGCCGATGCCATCAACCTATGTGGTCAATTTTTATTTATTTACATTTTGGATATAAATATATCATATAGAACATAATAGAAATGTATTTATTTATTCTACATCATTTTATATAATTGTTCTAAGATATATAGTTCCATTAAAGGGAAGAAGGTAAAAATACTTTCTCAAATTATTCATTAATTAAATAATAATTGTGATGCACCCAATGTATCCTACCTCACTAAGAATATATGTCATCATGTTTTTTTCAATACATAAAAATGAATGTCTTATAAAAATAATTAATAACATTAATGAATACTAAGTATCAAGAAACACATCAACAAAAAGGATACTCCATAAAAAATTATAAATACAAATTTTCTATTAGATGTTCTCATTCGTATAATATCCTATAATGGATATTTCTAATGACATACATCATGATAAGGTGCCTCAATTATATATGAGTATCCACCCCTTATAGATTGTATAATTTGTTTCCTTCAAATGATATCATCCGACTACACAACATATATTTATGAATAATGTCATAACACTTCTAGGTCTTTAACATTGCAGAAACGTCTATCACATTTTAGTGCAACAACTACTATAAGTACATTATCACATACTATGTTCTACATCAGAAAAATAATTATTTTGTAAGGATTTGATTAATATTAACAAACATAAGTACATATTATAATAATTAATATAGAAATTTTTTCTAGTTATCCAACTCCAACATACCCCCACATTCACTAGAGCTAATGACAAATGATCTTGAGTCTGCTAGCTCTCACTCAATACTAATGCTTCTAATGAGATATGTCTTTATTCATGGGGTTGGTCACTTTTTCCTATATGAGAAATATGATTATTGAATCTTAAAACCTATGAAAATAATACCTCAATAAGTAATACTTATATATTATGTCCTCTTTACATGGATGTGACCCTGATATATTTCAAGAACCATCACTAAAGTGTTATCTAAATACAAAGTGATATGGTATTTATTTCTTGGTATCACACCAATATCAGGATTATTTTTTGAATCCAAATAGCTTCCTTGTCCACATCAAAAGCCACTATATAGTTATACGCCACTATGGAATCTGTGAAAAATGACTTATTTTATATCTTCCAACATATAGCTCATATGTTGAGATAAATAACATGTCCTGAAAGGGTCTTTTGATCAATCAGATATGTTTTAAAACTAGAATCACTATAACCCATCATGACCTGATCCTATTATCCTCCATACATGAGGAACATATCCCAAGTTCATCTCTTATACTTGAGGATTAACTTTGTAGAAAACTGATTTTATCGTCCTTGAACATCTTGATATCTTCCTTTCATGATCAACAAAATTGAAACATAATTTATCATACATGACATGTAATATATGATGAATCATAACGCTAAAGTATATGGGATGTTACTTATTCTCTATTTCTCTTAGCAGTGTCTAAGGATAAATTTTCTTAGAAATATGTATACTATATGAAACTGGAAATAATCACCTCTTGAATTATTCCATAAAATATCTCCTTAGCATCTGGTTAATTTTTGAAGTTTGATTTAGTCTAAACTACCTCTTGGATGTATCATGAATTATCCTGATCCCCTAGATAGAGGATTCTTCCCCTAAATTCTTCATAGAGGAAAAATTCTTCAATTAGACCTTAATAGATAGTAGGATTCATTTTTCATTTCTAATAAGTAATATTTTATCAACAAATACTACTAGGATAATGATCACATTCCCACTAATCCTTTTATAAACACATGGGTAACATTCATTCTTAATGAAACCAAATTATTTTATAGCTTTATCAAATCAAATGTTCCAGGACTGGGGTGAATTATTTAATTAATAAATGTATCTATATAACATGAAAAACTTTTTGGAATCACATGGTGTCAAAAACCTTTTTGGTTGGGTCTCATAGAAATATTCCTAATGGATCCCATTAAGTAAAGTTGTTTTGATATCCATATACCAAATTTCATACGCATGGTAAAATTATATAGAAAGTAGAATTCTGATGGGTTTAAATATGGAAACTGGTGAAAAGGATTCATCGTATTCCATTTCATGATTCTTTTTAAACCCTTTATCCACTAGCCTTTCTTTGTAGGTATTTATTTTAGATTCTATTTCAATTTTCCTCTTGAATTCTCATTTTCACCCTATACGATTTATACCAACATGGAAATTGACTAGAATCCAAACATGGATCATATATATGGAATCCATTTTAGAATTCACTGATTCTTTCAATCTTATAGATTCTGATATCTCAACCACCTCTCGGTATGAGATCGTTTCATCATTATCAACCAGTAATGATTCAACATCTTTTATATCTAAAAAAGCAATATTTATTCGTTTCTCTTACCTTTTTAGTGATCCTAAGAAGTACCTATTTTTTAGGAACAACATATTCTATGGGGACACATGGAATCTTTTATGATAAAAACTTTTCTTTATCTTGAGTACCAACTTCATTGATGTCAATATTTCTCCCACTATCCATTTTGAGTATTTTCTTCCTCTCAATTAATATGGATTGTTTGGATATATTCAAATTATTTTCTAAGGGGTTGTATATTTAGTATCTCATTTTTTCCTTTGGATACCCTATAATTAAACTCCTTATGCCCTTGTGTGCTAGTTTTTGGACTGAAAAGGCCTTAACAATCACCGCATAAACCCATACAAATGTTTGTGTTAAATTGTGTTTCTTTCCACTCCATGAATAAAATTTAATTATTTCTTATACTTATGTTGGTACTCAGTTTAGTGTGTATATTATAGTTTATAATTCATATTCCCAAAAGATAATGGATGATATTCAGGACAAATCATCGACCATATAATGTCTAAAAGGGTATGTTTATATCTTTCACTATCACCATCCCACTATGGTGTATAAAGTTTAGTAATTTGATATTGAATCCAAAACTCTCATAAATTTATATAAACTCTTGGTTTAAATATTCACCACCTCATTCTGATCAAAGCTTATTTATCTTCATTCTATGTTTATTTTTTACTTAATTCTTGAATTCATTGAATTTATAAAAGGACTTTGACTTATACCTCATTAATTATACATTCTCATATCTACTAAATACATTATAAAATGATACTATGTAATAATATCTTTATCTATCTTCTACTAGAAATTTTCCACACACTTCAGTGTGTACCAATCATAGAAGCTTTATGGACATTTCACTATTTTAAAAAAATGGCGGTTTAGAAATTTTTCCTTATAAACAAGCATGGAATCATTCAACTGGTTTTAGATTATAATATTCTTGAAAACCATATCAAAAGATCTTTTTCAAACACTTATTTTTTACCTGACTAAGAGTTGATTCCATAGCTGGGTGTTATATGATTCATGTAAACATGATTCTTTATCTATGTCCAGTACTTGCTTTTCCTAAATTAGTACATTAATTAAATGTGACATACAATGAAATATATTTTATTTATAAAATAAGAAACATCTATTTACAAACATTAATTTAAAACCATATGTATATTTTCATGAAATAGGAATTCTATTATAGGAAACAATTGATACATAATAACAATATCTTAAAAAAACATCACTATTACTAATGAAATGTGGTAGTAAACAATAGATAGAGTATCCAGCCTCACACAATTTTCACCTCAAAAATCCACTACTCCCCTAAAAATCATTTAAATCCTACTTGGTCTAAACATTTGGATGAAAATTTGATCACCATAAGATATATTTAATACCTAATGTGTATATATTTAAATATTACACTCGATAACAAATGTAACTTTGGCATACCCTTTCTTTTCAGTGAAATACTTCTTCTAGTTTCCATAATTTCAACATGAAAAACACAATGCCTTCTTTTCCATTCCATGCCTCTCGATCTTCCTCTCCTCAAATGGATGATTCTTGGGATATTTAGTTTTTTATGAGTCTTGGTCCCATGTTTCACATTCTTCCTTTACGTATTCACCATAATTACTATAGGGTGGTCATGCCCCATTTCTTTATATACCTAAAGAATCAAATAAATATTATCTAAAAGACTCTTCTAAATATTTATCATGTTATAATTAAAAATAAAACTAGAGATGGTCCAGGGTTGTTAGGAAAGTATGAGATATGTGGGAAATTCATATATGAATTTAATAATTTAGATGTACAAGTATTCATTGTATCCAATAAGAATGACTACATGAGGCCCATATATCACAAACTATCCAAGTATAATTGTAAACATAGAATTGTATATATCATATATCTCTTGTCTCACCTTATCTTGATAGACATAAAAAATATGAGGCATCATGCTATACACATCCATGTCCTCATATTTATTCAAAATCTCCTTAGTCATGGATGATAGCATAAAAACTAAACTTATGTAGTATCATTCAAATGTGTCTCATTAAGAGATAATTATTCATCAGTAACCTCAATACTTAGAACATCAATAATACGTTCTTACAGCAAATATTATTTCCATTCATGGCATAGGAAAACGAGTAAGTTTCTTTTACACTATTAAAAATTTGAGCTAGTGTGAAGGTTATCCTTATCAGGTATGGATCATAGTGATATTTTTCAATTCATTTAATTGATTTTAATACAAATAATATTAGAAATTTTTTTACTTTATGTGATAAAATTTAGAAAAATAAATAAATATTATATTTGTTAATATCCCACTATTTTATCAAAATCTAATATCCCTCACCATTGGATTTTTAATATCCTATTGGTTGGCCATTCTAGTAGAATGTATCCATATTCTTCTTCTTATCACCCCAAAATATGGTTTCCAAGCAATTTGAAGGGTTTTAGATAGAAATTCAAAATTATAAAAGAATTAACTCAAAGTTCCTTAATCAGTTGAGTGGAAACCCAAATAATGAAATATATAAAGTTCACTTCTACATCCCTTTAGTATTAGTTACACCATCTCCTTATTTATTAGTCAAGACTTGATGTAAACTATGTTAAGTCAACTAAAAGCTTCACTTTAAAACTCCCCAATAATTGAAATCACCCTTACATTGGATGGTCAACAACATTGATCTATAGTTTGATTTTAAATGAAATAGTGGATGGATATACCAACATAATATTTATAAATGAGGGATTTTTCCTTTATGTGTATGTTACCAATTATTATATTTACAATATGGATGTTTATATTATTTAGATTTACATGGGTGATTAACCATTTCTTATATAATTTTTATGCATAAGATAATTTATTTTAGTTTTATCTTGAATTATTTATTAATTAATTAATTCATGTGATCATGAGAAAATATCCATAATGAAATAACCATGTAAATTGACAAAAATAAAATAATTAATTTTTCTAATCATGATATTTTACTAATGGTTATTTTATCTAGTAGATGGTAAATTATCCAACTTGGGGGAAACACCTTGGACAGAATATTTTCCATGTTGCCACTTTCCCCCTATAAACCAATTTATCACTCCTATATTTATTTCTACTCTCCTAAAAAGATGAACAACCTCCACTAGCTTGGGTTATCTATAAATTATATATTAATGTACTCACGTGTAGGTGAGGTGATACAAAGGAAAGGATAAGGGGTTTACATAAAATAAACCACAAGCACACATACCCATATATAAAGACATTAGATATGACACCCATTCCAACAAAATTAATTTAATAATAAATTAGATGAAACCAATCAAATAAAATGTTTAGGTATAGGATCATGATTATCCACCTGCATGAAATTAATTATGCATTAAGTAAAATTATAAATGAATTCTAATAATTTTTTAAGATAAGTAATGCTCAAATAAATTCATTAATTTATTTAATTAATCATTTATTTTATCTTAATAATAATCCAAATTTACCTAAGACTATATTAAAAATTATTTGAAACAAATTAATAAATTTATTTAAAATTAAGTTTTTACAAAAATTTATCTTGGGACAATATGGAGAGTACTTGTCAGAACTACCCAACATGTATTATATGCATATACTTTTTAATCTTGTGATATATGGCATACATGACTTATCCCATAATATCAGGATGTGTACTGTCAATATAATGATCACACAGTCTATAATATTTTTTATCATGTAATTCTTAAATGCATGTAGATTAATAACTATAACACAACATATAAATGATATTTTGATCCAAATATTTTTCAAAAATTAATTAAAATTTTCTATATATAAAAACCCGTCACCTAGTGTGTACTATCAACTTAATGATATAAAAAATGTACATGTTTATAAGGTTTTCACAGCAAAATAAATTAATTTTAATTCATTTTAATTTGCTAAAAGTACATGTTTAGTATATTTAAAGTACAAGGGATGTATTATTCTCACCATCTATTAACGAAAAATTCCTAAGTATTCAATTTTTAAGTGTAATATGGAATGTTTTGGAGCACACAACATGTGGTATATGAGTTACATGGTCACCAATCATGTAGGAACTGTAAGATGAAACACAACCAATCTATGACCAAGGGACTATATGTCAAGTACTAAAGTTACATGACTTGTATTCTGGCCGATCATGAGAAAGGTTGGCTCAGTCAACTTGTGGTGTGTTATTAAATTCACAACGTGTAATAAATTATCACACATTAGAATTAATTTTGAATTAATTAATAGTGAATTAAATAATAGTACACAACGTGTAACTTTGGGTTATAGGTCATGTACTCATGTGTTATATAGTGAGACTCCTCATCACCGCCAGATAATATTTCCTAATATATTTCATTAATAAAACAAAATGATTTTATTATATTTATGATAAATGAAGATAAAGAAAATAGATCTCATAAATTAGAATATTTTAAAATTAAATTAGAATTTAAAACCAATAATAAATGTGTAAATCAATCAATTAACTTTAAATAATTATAAATAAATATGGGACATGATATAATACCAATTTTTGGTTCTGGGGAAAATGTAATCATGGGATTCGTCATTCCCAACTTCAGTTTTTTCATTACCAATGACTAATTCATGGTTTACATGACTTTAAATTCCATGATCTATAGAATTTAATCAAATAATATAAACAATGGATAAATACTAGAAGTAAAGAACATGATATTTAATTGTTATTTATAATTAAATTAAGTAATTAAGTTATTAAATTTCATGAAATTATTTCTTCGTTGAAGGATATATTAATGGATGTCTATTTTAATGTATTTGAATCGTTGAAATCCTGATTAGATTCCCTCTAGCGGTTATCTAAACATGTCCCACAAATATCCAAACATCACCATAGTAATATCTGTGGGCTTGAATAGAATATGTTATCTCTTTCATTTTCCACCATTGGTCATCCTTAGAATCACATCAAAAGGGTTATATTTGATCTCTCTTATCTCGAGATTGGAAGGTTGAGGATGATCACTCTCCATTCATTAGAGAGTTTTTGGATAAGGGATCTCTCTAGGGATTCCAGATGAGTATCCAGATTTATTCGTGCAAAAAAAAGAGTTGGCTCTGTTGAAAAATAATAAAATTAGGTTTATATACCATTATGGTTAGAAATAAATAATTTTATAGTTTCCTTATGTTATTTATTTAATATATATGGAACCCAACATCTATAATAATAATATTATTTTTCATGACATGCACTAAACTCACAAAATAAATTAAGTATTATTCATTCAAATAATAATTAATATATATTATTTATCACATTAATATTTAAAATCAATACTAATTACTCTATAATATTTATGAGGTCTTGAATAATGATTATTTATTTAATAAATAAATATCACTACATTATTTTCCAATAATTAATAAATATTTTATTCACTAAATAGAAATTAAATATTTATTAAATATTTCTCTCACTAATATTCACTTGAATAAACGGTGACAAAATATACATTATCAATAAAACATAAATATTTTTAAAAAAAATTTGAGAATAATATTTATCTTACTTTTGAAATAATAAATAATAACATATTATTTAACTGAGAATCTGGATATGCTTTTTGTGTGACCCTCTATGCCTCTTTCTCTATTGCATTAAGAGAAGCATTATATATTCCATGTTTAGTGTCTATAAATATGTCAGGTGACCCAACCCCAATAATTCTGGAGTCAATGTATAATACCATTAAATTTTCACTATTAAATAGAATCGAATCCCAAAGGACATAATAGTTTAGTAGTATTGGTAAAATAGATATATACATGATTCTTGGATTACAAATGAATACAACAATTACAACAAAAAAAATTTAGGATAACATTATTCCTAAATAGTATATCCTTAGATATATTTATTAGTATACTTCTTAGATTAATGAGGGATAGAATCAAAATAAGGGTGATCTCAAATGCTCAATAAGGGTTATGTACAATGGAATGAATAATGAATAAATGAGAATAATCAATATGGATAGGTAAATAACTGAAAAAACATGACATGTAAACAATAATCTGAGGGGGAGTGTCTAAACATTATGGAATAGAAAATAAATGAACACACTTTCCATTTAAATAACTGTATAATGCATAATCAATATGGTAATGTAAAAAACTAAACACACATTTCATTTAATAAATTTTCTAAGAACCAAAATACATCCATAGAGAACAACAAGGAAAAAATATAATGGATAATAATAAGAGATTGATTATAAAGAAATTAATTTCTTAATTGTTGTGCATTATGTTTCTTAGGAACATGCTACCTTTACCTTCAAGAACAATCCAAATGAATGTTTAAAACAAAATAGGTGAAAACGAACTTAGCTTAGGCTTGATAAATGATTCATGCCATGAGAATACCGATACATCAATAGGATAGTGTTAATTGGTCATAAAATAATTCCTTTTATAGAAAAAATAATTCATCTTATATCAAATAATCATTCTAATTAATGAACAATATTCCTTGTCATCAGATATTCATATTGAATAAATGATACAAATTTATCAATAATTCCCTAATTGATCAAAGAAACTCTCAAAGTGAACACCATATGTATAAATGGAATATGGTATAGTAAATAATAATATCCAGTTCAATAGAATGTGCATATTTTAGATTAATTTAATTTAAAATAAAAATTATCCTATAGAAGTTATTGTTTCAAGATAATGTTAACAATCACAAAAGAATATAATATTGTGAAGATAACTTTTACTATGTGGTAATTTTCAATTTAAAACTGTTTGGATAATATAGTTCAATGTAAAACTTAAAATACCATAAATTATGAGTCAATAATTATATTTATGGTGTTAATTGCCTAGTTTCTTGATTACGTTTTGAATTGTTATTTGTTATTCTAGTTACTTAGATAATTATTTAATCATATCCAAAATTTAATCCCTGATGTGATTATAATATATATTTATTATGTATATAAATATAAATATTTATTTATTTATTTATAATAATCCATACTATTTGTGGATATAAATGAAATTCACTATTCATAGAGATCTTATGCCTTACGTACGCATGAACATTGTTTTCATTTTCATGTCAAATTAAAAGAATGAAAATTAAATTGTATATATATATATATATATATATATATATTATAATTCCCAAATAGTTATTATACCATATACATATCATATAATTATTAAAACCATCCTTTATACATTCCATGTATAGTGTGAAAGAATCACTTCTATTTGAGGAAGCGGTAGTCCATACGCCCACAAATGATCTTGTTGTATTCCCACAAAATGGGAAGAATGACGGAATGTGTTATAAAATAATTTAGTAAACATAAATAAATTATAAATATCATATATATAATATATAAAATATCAACACAACCTTATTCCCAACCATTTGATGTTGTAATGTATGATTGAATGATATCGGTTAGCGAAGTGGTAGTTCGCTATACACACGAACAATGATTACGTTTCGCATTTGATGGAAGTGTGTGTGAGAAAATGATCTAAAGATTGAAGTGTTTTATATGAAATTTCAATTTAAAATTGATTAAAATTACCTAACTTGGATTAATTAATATATAATTTTAATAATTTAACATTAATTTTTTTTTAATATAATTTATCACTACAAATTATTTTGAAGAAAAGGCAATTTTCAATTAAAATTCAATATTTTTCATTATTCATTAAAAAATGAAATTTAAAAAAAAAGTGACAAAAATTATCCATAAGATAATTTTTATTTTTTAATTTAAAAAATGAATATAATTTTTAATTTTTTTTATTAAATTTAAAAAAATTAATTTTAATATTGGTTCTCCATTAAAAGGTTGAAAACATCCTTTATGAAAATATAACTTTTTATACATAAAATTATGTTTATTCTTATCTTATTCCTATCAATTATAATTGATGTATTTAAAAAATATTTTATTGAATATATAATATATAAATTTTATTAATATAATTCTCTATTATTAATTAAATTAATTAAATAATAAAAAAATCCGCTATGGGAATAAAAATAATTTTTTTATAAAAACATCCCTTTATATTAAATTTATCTTTATATTCATATTTAATTAATTTGTAACCAATGAATTTAAAAATATATTTTCATAAGTTTTTTAATCCTATTCATGTTATATAATTTAGTGGTTGGAATATAGTTTTCATCCCATCTAATAATATTACTTGTATGTGGTAAAACTCGATCTTGCGTGTAGTGCAAGATTATTGGAGAAATTCATTGCATGTAATGGAAGAAAAAACATGGTGTTCTGTATAAAAAAAGATAATTTTTTTCACATTTATTTCATGATATTTTATAAATTTTATTTTTTTTAATATTAAATATGTTGGAAGGTCTAGAGATATTATATTTCTTTCTACCATTATTGTTTCGTATCATACACGCTATTGAATAAATAGTTATTTTTTAAGAATTTCATAGCGCTATACCAGGGAACCCATAATGAATAAAGTTAATTCCACAACATCATAATACCTCAAACTATTTCCCACTATGTTATATAATCTGTTTATCATGATATCTCTAATAAAAAAGGTTGTATGTTGGTTTCATCAACCAGTGTGATCAGTGCCTCTATATTTGAATTTCAAAAATAGAAATGACTACAGAACACCATGGCCATGGATTTATTTTGGCTATATCATTTCCAACAAAATAAATTATTTGTCATCTTATATTAAATAACATAAGTGAAAAAATATATTTTTTTAGTATTCATTAATAAAATAATACCCCTGAGACACCCAATGTATCCTAACTCACCGCAAACATATGTCAACTAGGTTTTTCACAATACATCAAAGTACATTACTTATATCACTCATTAATAATTATATTAATTTATAAGGGTAAAAATACATGTCCATAGGTATAAACATCTGATGAAATGTATAAGTATGGATTTCTAACTGGTGGGTCATGTTATCTTAATATCCAACACTAGATATTACTAAGGGATTACACCATGAGAAGTTTCATCAAATTCCGTTGAGCCTCCACTCCGGTTATCCTATATAATTTTTGTATATGAAATTATATCATCCATCTATATAACATATATTTAAGAATATTATCCTAGAAATTTTGGGATCTCAACATAGTAGGGAACTGCTATGATGTTTTAGTGTGAAAACTTCTATTAAGGTATTATCACATACTATGTTACGTATAAGAAGAATCATGATGTAATAAAGAATTTATTAATATTAAAAAGTGTTAATATTGGATTTTATAAAGTAAATAGAAGTTATTTATAGGGAAAAAACACCACTACATCAAATAGATAATCTCTATGACCAACTCAAAGAAGTTAGGGTGTTTTCTAAGATCAATATTAGATCAGGATATCATCAATTTTGTGTTAGGTCATCAAACATAACTCATAAAACTTTTTTTTTGTTTATATATTTTGTATGATAACCTTGTTATGATGTTAGGTATTATAAATTCTCCTTCCATTTTCTTGGATTCAATTAATAGGGTGTTCCAGTATTATCTGGAATCTTGTTTCATGTTCTTTTTGGATGGAATCTGGGTGTACTCTGACACTTTTAGAAACCATTTTAACCACCTTGAGATCATTTTTTATTACATTTATAGATAACTTGATTTATTTCAGGAGTGTTAAGTGGTACTTTTGGATCAAAAAAGTTCACTTTTTTGGTCATATTATCTTGGAATCAGGAGTATTAATTAACCCATATAAAGTAAATTTTATGGTTTCCATGGATCAGACTAAGAACATAATTGATATAAAGATATTAATGGTTATGGATGAATATTATATATGTTTCATAAAGATATGTTAATGCATTTATGATACTCTTAATCACTTTAAGAATAAGTATTTCACGTTACTGTGGTATGATGACTGTGAGTATTAATTTCAAGAGATGAAAGGAAGGCTTGTCTCGAAACCTATTTTAAATTATGTCAAAGACTAGTATAGGATATATAGTTTTACGCGATGAATCTAGTATCATCCTAGGTTTATTGATGATGTAAGAAGATGTATTCATTACATATATACCTTGGTAGTTGAGGTTTCATGAGAGAAATTATCCAAAAAAATACCTTGACCTAGTAGTAGTTTCCCATTTCAAACATTGCTGGAGACACTATATAATGGGTGGGCACTATGTGGTTTATATAGACCATCATAGCCTCAAATATGTATTTAAAAATAATTACATGATCTCTAGACAGTGTATATGGGATGAGTATCGTCATTCCTTAAATTTAAATCTTATTTATGGTCTTGTAAATGGAAATACAATAGATGATGCGTTGAGACAGAAAACTCAGGCATATGCAGTACGAAAATCTAGTGAATAATGGAAATGTTTAGTCTACTTTTCTAAGTTTTATATGATGTTTCATGTTAGTAAGTAGCATTCTTATATCTCTTCCTTTAATTTTACCTCTTTTATCATTGATAAGGTGATAATAATGAAATTTTTAGATTCGGAAGGCTTGGTTCTCCATGAGAGTGTTTTAAGAGATGAACTGAATCCAAGTTAGTCAGTGGATAAGAAAAAAAATCCAATGTATTAATGGAAATTTCTGAGATTCTATAGATATAAGAGAGGAAATTATGTGGGATTCCCAAGATTCCCAGAGTGGAGTTCATCCATGAATCACTAAAATGTATCGAGATATATAATGCAACTATTTGTGGCTAGGGATGAAATTACAGATAGTAGGATTTATTACTAAGTATTCTACCTATTATTAGGTGAAGGTGGATCACTAGAAACCTAAAGACTTATTATATCAACTTCCCGTCCTGAAATAGAAATGGGAAGTTGTTCCCTTAAAACTTAATAGTTTTCATAATTAGGTGACCCCTAGTTTTCATTGATCTATGGGTAATCATTGTCTCACATATGAAAGGGTCCAACTTATTTACTATATTGAAGGATTTATCAGTTGATGATCTATAAATATTTTATTCCTATGAGATCTTTCAACTACCCAGGGTCCCTCATAATTCATTTTAGATAGAGAAAATCACTTCATGTCATGTTTTTTGTAGGGGCTTACATAAAGATATGGGTACATAGGTCCTCCTGAGCACAACCATTCAACTTAAAACTAATGGTCAGTCAGGACTATCAATACTTGTTATAGAGGTTATAATTTGGGCTTTCATCCTTGATTTTAGAGGTTATTCATAGAATCATATCCATCTCTTTGAGTTCCCCTATAATGATAGATTATATGTGACAAATATGATGGGTCATTTTGAGGCCTTGTATGGTAGGCTATGTCGTTCACCCCTGTGCTAGCTCGAGGTAGGATAAATATCCCTACTAGGTCCTCATCTTATGTAGAATACATAGGAGAAGGTTGATTTGACTTGAAAGCATATGTATTCTACTTATTTTAGAGATAATTTTATATTGATCGCTATCAACGACCTCTATAGTTCTAGGTTAGAGATCTTTTTTTCATGTGGGTATCACCCAGACTAGGGAATAGACAAATACAGAAGCAAGGGAAAATGGTCCCTCATTCTGTATGGTTGTTTGAGATTCTGGAGAGTGTATAGATGTTATCCAATTATATTATAGTAACATCAATGTACCCTTCCATGCACTATGTACTCCATATTTTACATCATCGATGTTAGCATACCGACATGTTACATACATTTGATCTTAATGAACTTGATTTTGATGTCAATGCTTCTTTTGGGGAGTATCCTATAGACATCATTGATAAGAGCCCAAATGTTTTAATATTTTGGTCTATCCCTATAGTATAGGTACTATTGTAGAAAGATAGTGTACAATATGAGACTTGGAAGTGGGCGGCCGATGTAAGTGCCTAGGGAATAGAGTTGTTCACAAATAGTGTTCTACCTTCGTTTGATGGTGAACTCAGGGAGGAGTTCCATTAAGGGTGGAAGACTGTGACAACCCAGTTTTTATTTGACATATGGATTATTTTAAATTTATTTAATTCAATATTTTAAACCTAATATAAATACCCTATGAGGTTAGAAGGTTTTTAGGGGTGTCTGTGGATTGTTTGGAGCTCGGGAAATCAACCAGTGGAGAAAATCATATGGCCTCTTGGTTACTAGAAACCATGCGACCTATTCCACATGGTCAATACTAACCATGTGGTTCTAGAAATTGTGGTTCTCACATTTCATAGTTTTCCATAACCATACTTCTAGGGCCACACACCCGTGCAAAAAGTGCATACATTTTTATAGAGGAGTTCTTCATGCTTGGCACATAGTTTCTCTAACCATGTATCCAAACAATGAAAAGTTCCCCTTGAAGCTACAAAGAAAATAAATTTGGAGAATAGTTTGGATAACTATGTGTCCGAACCATGTGACCTGTCTTTTTGGGAAATATTACGAAACGCCCCTTAATAAAATATTTTAATTCTCCCTCTTTCCCCAATTTCCATTTCCACCACAAGGATTTCTACCCAATCTATTTTTAATATCTCTTAAAAACTAGTCAAGGATAATCCACATATAATCCATTCATAGTTCTCTCAATGAACTACTCATCTCATTGTATTCACACTGGTAAGATCTCAATTTATTTTTAGCCATTCATTGTTATTATTTCTGTCAATGAAACTATTTAGATGGAGGCTCATATGCCCTATTTTTAGGGCTTTGGTCCATTATTCAGATATCTTCCAATCCTGAACAATCTAAAGGATGATTCTAGGCAATGAGAGTCATATGATCATATGATAGGTTGTATATAACCCATCCTTCAAATTTTTTCATTTTTATATATTGACATAATTGTACACATGTAGATTTTATCAGGTGTGTCCAATTTAATTTATGTTACTTTATTATAGTCAGTAGAATCATATAATATGAACCTATTTTAATATTTTCTTCATATTTAGTGGTTATGACCTCAACTTAGACTACCCCTAGTAGGATTTTTCCCTTAATTATTCCTTTTGAGGTTTTTAGGGTTTGTTTTCTCTACCGTTAAACTTTTATTTGTCTTGAACCTGCTAATGGTAAGACCTTCCATCATTAAATGAATATTAATTTGGTTTTTGAATATCTCATAAATATGTTTGGGTCACGTAACCCTTCTATGGTAATTTTTCTACTTAATTAATGAATGATAAAATGATAATTGGAATTTATATTATATTATATCACTTGGAATATTTTATTATAAATGAATTGCACATGGTTTATCATCCTTATCCCTTATTGTAATGTTTATGAAAGGTATAAGATAGAACTAGGTAGATATATATGAAATTATATAATACTCCATTTTCATTGTCACGCTAATTAATGAAACATCTTGATCCAGTGACATTTTTAAAGGTATGATTACTACATGGAATTAATTAATTAATGAATCAAAAAAATGTTCCTAATATATATAGAACATGAAATCATTATAGGATCTATCACAGTGAACATTAAAATTTATTACTGAGTAAATTTCTTAAGCATTGGTGGATGAAATTCTAATTCAATGATGCTGGTTACCAAGGGTGAGATCCGCCTCGAACCCCAATATTTTTCGATTAGTGGATTCTTTGTATGAAAACATAAGATCCCTACATTATCACTAAAGGATAACATAGATACACTACTTTAATCCAATTTTATGCCTAAGGACATGTGGTAGTTGTGATACATAGTTGGGACTAGTCATTTCTCATCCCATTTTTCCTTATATGTTTCCCTTGGACTCAGTTAGATTTTCATTATTGCAAAATTCCTTATATGATTCCCCTTGGATTAACTCTTACCCATTTAGCTAGTATATAGGTTACTAAAGAGTTAGTTTGACCCATGAGGTCATGAATTTATAGGTTATTAACTTGAATCCCTTTTATTATTTTATCATTAGGATGAATTTTTATATATTTGATCTTTTACTTATTATTATCAAGTTAGGATTTTTGTACTGGTAATACCTAACATGAAAAATTTATATAAACTGATCATAATTAATAAATGAAATGGGTATATGATCACATATTGGGTGAGGTTGAAGCATGTTCTTGGGTATTTGAGTTACTGTACTACATTAATTTTTTCTATGAATGCTTGCACACTATTTAGTTTGTATTACATGGAAAGGATGTTATAGACACCATTGGTGGTGGCCTACTAAGATTTATCTCACACTCTATCTAGTCCTCCATTAGTACCATAGTAGATTAAAAATATGATGATTTTGATAAAGGATGACATCCCACTCCAGATATTTGATACTACTTCCTTTCCTTTGGATGGAGCTTGATATTAAATGACTGTGCTGGAGCTTTGAATACATTTATAGTTTTTAGTTTTATACTACTTTTTTCTATCCTATTATGCCTACTATATTGTATCCATGTTTTAAAGATTTATAGAAACATGACACATATTAATAACTTTTGTGTATGATTATCAGTTGTTTTAGTTGATTATTATTTACTTTTGATTTTGTTGTACTATATGATCATTCTATATTGATTCTTCTATTTTCATGTTATCATGGTTACATAATATATTACACTATAGAAATGTGGTAATAGTTTCCCCATGGACACACACTAGTACCTCACTTCATATCAACATCCTATGGAGTTCGGGGAGATTCACTTAAGGCCATGTGGCTGATCGGGATAGGGGTACCTTTGAGTGGCTCTGATTACATGACATAAAAACCTTTATGACGTTTAGAATAAATTTTAAAAGGGATACATCAAAATCATGAATGATATATGGTGATCTTTGTATGTGAGAAACTAAGTGTAAGAGGTTCCCTTTTTTAATTGTGATCAATTACACCAAAGTAAATATTAAGAACATTAAATTATAATAAATGTCTTTATCATGTAATTATCTACCAATTTAGCCTAATGTAAAATATAAGTTAATTTAACATCAAATTTAACTTTTAAAATCTTATTTAGAAAATGTTAGAGATATTTTAAGCTTTATTTATTATTTTAATCCCCCTCATTATCCCTTTTCAATTTCACAGTGTTGACAAACCTTAACCATGATAATAATTCATTATTAATAAAATATAAATTAAACTAAATTGAAATTTAGAAAAAAAATTCTATACTACGCAATATATTTCATTGGGATAAAATTTATAGAATTGTTAAAAATTACCATTAATATATGTTTTTAAAGCTCATTGAAAACCATGTTTATAAAGAAGACTTGTTTAAGGATAAAAATTATTTTACAGCATAATTGAGTATAATGATTATCTCTAGGGAATAAATTTTATTATTTTTAATAAAAGGATACTAATTTGAATTTAATAATAAAACATAAACTAAAGAAACATTGTGAATAATTCAGAAAAATTGAATAACAAATTTCTTTTTACAATGTTAATAAAAACATATATTTTATTTTTAAAATGTGAAACATAGATTTCTACGGTCAAAATTATAATTTAAATTATTTAAAATTATTATTAAATATATATTAAGTCTATAAATTTTATTTTTATAAACATTAAATTAAATATTATATCATAACATTTTCATAAAAATAATAATATTTGTAAAATCAATATTTTCACTTTTCACCTAAAATTAAACTATTTCAAAAAAATTCAAAAAACTCCTAGGGATATTTTTCCATACTGATGTAAAACATGAATTAATTTTTTTTAAATAAATCTATAAATAATCAAAATCTTATTTTATATAAAAATTTATGATACATGGGAAAACAATTTAATTAAATAATCATATTCATTTTTTTTAAAAGATGGTTCCTTGGTCAAAGACCAAGACACAAAATATAATAAAAAAATACGAGGATTACAAAATTCTAAACGATGGAAACTTTTTAAAATAATTATCATGAAGGGAGAGAAGATCTTCAGAAAGTTCAAATATCCAGGTAATGTCCTGGTTAACACCCCTATTAGCAAGGTCATTTTCCAACCTGTTGGCTTCGTAGAAGGTGTGAGTGACAATATAACTGATCTCCATGAGCGATTGAAGACAACTCATCCAACGAGTTGTGAGTGGCCAAGCAAGATGCACCACTCCATTCTAAATGGCCTGGAAAATTGTGGTTGAATCACTTCCAATCCAAATATTATTCTAGCCCTGTTTTTTGGTGAAGGAAACAACATGAATCACACTCATAATTTCCGCTTCCAGAGATTAAGCAATACCACAACTGTCATAGAAGCAACCAAGGAATTTCCCAAGGTGATCTCTAAAAATAGAACCACAGCCCGAGGGACCTAGATTTCCCTTAATGGCACTATCCACATTCACTTTAATCCATCCAGGTAGCTAGGATTTCCAGAAAACTTCAAAAGTATACCTATGTTGCTGATAGATACCGTCAACCCTAAGACGACGAAGAATCTCAAAGTCTTTGACAGTGTTGTCACAACAAGCCATCTTAATCGAGGCAGATTCATGAATAGCAATGATGATCCGCATCCGACCTACATTTAAGTTGAATGAGGAATTTTTATGAATGAGATCATTTATACCATACCAGATCACATGGAGGAGCTCCACAACAATAAATAGGAAATGATTAGTGATTTGCGGGGAGGATTCAATATCCCCGTAGTGATTTATATGTAAGGTGATAGAGTCAATAAAAATCAATCTATAATCAAATATTTCAAAAATATATTTCCAAAGAGCAGAATCTATAGTACAAGATATAAAAAGATGGTTAATATCTTCCCTATGTTGGTTACGTAGGTTGCATTTAGAGCAAAGATGAATCCCAAAATCTTGGAGGCAAACATCAGTGGGGAATCTTTTGTGAGCAGTGTGAAAAACAAGATTAAACCTCAACGGCTTAATCCAAGGCTTATCAAAATATTTTATCCAGCTGAAATTGCTATCCAAATTTTGAAAATTGTGATTGTAAAAATTCTTGGAATTAAGAACACCATTATGAGCAGGTTCCCAAAGAAGGAAATATTTAGAGTTGGAAAGGTATAATTATCAATGATATGCATTATGTTATCAAGAAGGTTAGAGATATTAGAATTTAAAACCTTCCTGATAGTACAATTAGTGCTCTCTGGTAAATTATTAGGAGGAAGAAAGGAGATTAAAGGGGTACCTGTACAGTTTTCTAACCAAAAATTCATGGAAGATTCATTGATAACCATCTATCTCAAATTGATCATAATGTTAGAAAAGGTCTTTCTAATTGAAGGTGAAATATAAGAGTTAAAATAACTCGAGGTGACCTTATCTAGTTTATCAAGGAATCACTTTTTTAGGAAAAAATGGTTGTTGAATCATTATAAAGGAGGTTCCATGTTAGTTGGGCTTGCAAGGAATCATTGAAAAGATTAAGGTTCTTAATGCCAAGGACACCTTTTCCCAGGGTCTGACAATAGATATTCTAGACGATGGTCACAATTTTTTGATCCAGCCTGCTTCAGTGCCAATTTTTTTTAATTTTAACATTTATATTTTTGAGGAGACCAACATGCCATTTGTATACCACCAAAGAGTAAACCATTTTTGAGACAATATTGGATTTAACCAGACAAATTATGCTAGCCATGGAGAGGGATTTACACTTCCAAGAGGTGAGTTGGCTTAGGATTTGGTCCACAGTGTTGAAAAAATAACTAGATTTAGGAAAAACCCAAAAAAATGGGTACTACAAGGTAAGTGAATGGAATATAGCCTTCTTTGATACTTAAGAGATTTATTATGGAACTTTTTTTCTCATAGGTAAATTTTTTTCCAAATAAAACAAAGGATTTTCTCTAGATAATGTTTTTTCTAGAGATATATTCATAATAGGAAATGACCTTTTTTAGATTTTGAATGTTCCTTTTTTTCTCCTTATAGGAAAAGGATAATATCATCAGCATAGAGGAGATGTGTGGGGACATTTAAGTTTCTATAAGCATTAATAGGTTTGAGTTCATTATGATCAACAAGGCAGGTATGTAATCTACTAAGGTAATCTTCAACGACAGAGAAAATAATTGCAGAAATGGGATCACCTTGCCTAACTCCCTTGGTGCATTTGATGTAACCCTTGGGGGAGCCAATGACAAGGATGGAAATAGTAACCAAATTGAAGAGAGTCTTAATCTTTACAATGAATGATTTATTGAAACCAAATCCCTGAAGCACTTTGAAAATAAAACTTCAGTCGATGGTATCAAAATCCTTCCTAATATCAAGTTTAATAGCAATATTGCCTCCTCTTGTAGACCTATTTAAGGTATTAGTATATTCAGAGGCAAGACAGATACCATCTTGGATATACCTACCCTTGATAAATCCAAATTGATTCCAGGAGACAATTCTACTGCTTATCTCAGTAATCCTGTTGGCAAGAAGTTTGGTGATGATTTTTTAAAAGGAATTAGTGAGGGAAATAGGTCTGAAAAGATGAATCTAAGAGACATTTCTCTCTTTAAGAATTAAAGAGAGTAATTGCGCATTCAATCCATGGGGAATCCAACCATTTAAAAAAAGTTTTAACAATTTTAAAAACATCATATTGGATGAATTACCAGAATTTCTGATAAAACCCATTGTTAAAACCATCAGGGCTTGGGGCACTGTTTGATTTGAGACTAAAGACAGTGTCTTTGATTTCATGGTCAGGAGGAATGCTTTGGAGATAAGAATTATATTCCCCATTAACCAAAATAGGAATTAAATATGTTAATATATCCTTTTTGATATTACGACCATTGAAAATATTTTCAAAATAAGTGACTACATGATTAGAAATACCTTCTTTAGTGTCAATGAGGTTCTCCTTGTATCTAAGAAAAGTAAGAGTCCTACTAACTTTCCCGATTCTTTGTAGAGAATTGCAAAATTTAGTGTTCCTATCACCGTCTAAAATCCATTTAGTTTTGAAAACTTTCTTACACATGTTGTCCTTAAGGGAAAGAAATACATTATGTTTCACAAAAGTATTTATTTCATGTTGTGGATCTGCAGTGAAGTAAGAGCTAGTACTGGAGTTTTGTAGTTGGGTTAGTTCATTTTCAAGAGAGGCAATGTCACTGTCATTCTTCTTGTATTTATTTATGAACCGACCTTTATGGTACTGTTTAAGATGTTTGATTTTGATAATACAAGAAAAAGAGTTATTGTGATGTTGCATAGACATCCAAAATCTTTTTATATTGCTAGAACACTTAGGATTAAAGGACCAAGCATTGTTAAATTTGAAGGGTAGAGAGTGTTTTGTTATTTTAGTATGCATACTAACAAGGATGGGATGATGATCAGAGTTCAGCCTAGGGAGGGTTATGCTAGAGATAGTGTCCAATTATTCAAAGTTGATTCATTCTTGAATGCTCTATAGAATTTACTAGAGACCGCCCTATTGTAATTTCTTCTATACCAAGTGAACTTTGTGCCTGTAAGGTTGATTTCAACAAGGTTACTATCCTCCATCAAAGCTTTAAAATCTTATGAAGAGATAGAAGAGTGATTTGGGCCCAATTCCTCACTAGAGTTAAGGATAGCATTGATGTCACCAATTATAAACCAAGGGTCGTGAATATTGCTAGACAGGAAAATATTATCATTCTAAATTGTTCTTCTATCTTGGTATCTATTCATACCATAGACCATATATAAGAAGATGTGTGACCACTCAAACTAGAAATCACAAGTAATCATTTGATCTAAAACATTTAAAATGTTCACATTTTGAAGTGAGGAGTGATAAAAAACCAAAGTTTTTCAATAGAAGTACTCTCTTTGCAAGAACCTAAAACATTATAACCATAGGTGTAGAGATGCGTGGTTTTGTGAAGAAAAGTTTACTTTAGGTTCTACAATAGAAAACATATTAGGTCTATGAGTCATAATAATTCTTTTTAAAACAATAAAAGTGTCCAGGTTTGTGATACACTAACAGTTCCAAAAAAATAAGATTCATTGGAACCTGGATTTGGAGGAACCCCCCTTTTTTTACTTCCAAATCCTTTTCACCTAGAAGATATTCTGACATTTTGGATTGAGGCCAGACTAGATTTTTTACCCTATTTTCCTTCAGAAGAAACAGGTAAAACATTTGCAGGATCTGTACTCTCATCCTTATCAGTTTCATTAGGTGGAGCAACCTTCAATGGAGAAACCATTGGGTTGCCACTTAACGCAGTAAACTATTTTTCATTAAGGTTCAATGTGGGAACAGTTCCATGTGTGTCAGCTATTATAGAGAGTCCTTCAAGAAGAACATTTAAAGGAGATGTCATCGAAATAGAAGAAGAATTTGGAAGAAATAAAACTGAGTCTTCAGCTAAAAGACCCGATGTAACATCACTGTTTTTTGGCAATCGGGTCTAAGGGGGTAAGAGGGATTGGTGTCACTGTGGAGGACTCCTTCATCCTGTGATCCAGTTGGGCCAAGGGAATCCCAGCATCAGATTCTGAACCCTCATCTTACTGTAGCGTGTGACTACCTGAAGAAATCTATGAAGAGGAGTCCCCTTCTATTCGTTTCATCAAGGTGGCCTTATCACATGTATCAGCATTACCCATATCAGCTTCAGTGGAGTTAATGAACCCAATAAAATGTTGCCCAGTTACATAAGAGGAGATCTTATGGGACTCCTCCAATAAAAGCTTGGATTGAGACTGTTTAGTGGTCGTAATGATCATCTTTTCAATGTCATCTACTATAACCTATTCTTCATTAGAATATTCCACTTCTTCCACAATTTTCAGCCCATGATTTGCTCGAGTTTTCTCCTATCAGTTTTGGGTCAGATGGTTTCTTCACCCAAATTTATTATTTTTCTAGGGAGGGTTAGGATTACCAATGACAATACCCTTGTCCTTCCTATTTTTCCTAACCTCTATCTAGTCATTATCCATGGTATGGATAGTATGGCTTTTCACTACTCTACAGTTTAGAATGGAGTGCCCCACAATCTTACATAGTTCACAAAATGGGGGAATTCACTCATATTCAACACTAAATTCCATCTTATAATCATTTTAATTAATGATAATAACATTCGGGAGTTTAGAATCCAAATTGAATTCCACCATGACCCTAGAAAACAAGCCTAATTCGGCATGTAAAGTATGCTGATCAATTTTACGTGGGGAACCTACACAAGAAGCAATATTATTCAAGATCTTAGGATTCCAGAAGAAACAATTGGGACCATTATAAGAATCCAAACAAAGGCCAAAGTATTATTATGTGTGTGAGGATTAAAAGAACAGCCCCATTCTAAGATTTAGAGGTGATCAGGTTTAATATGAATGTTCCCAAACTTCCAGACCCGATCTAACTCCTCCTGAGATTTCAATAGGATATAAAAATACCCATCACCAATTGGCACAAACTTCTTGTCAGAGAAGCCCCAACAGTGAGCGATTCTCAGTTTATGTTCAGTATAAATCCAAGGTTTAACCCCCTTAATATATAAAGTATGACCCAAAACAGAGAATTTACATAATTGTGTACATTGTTGAATGGCGTCGGGATTCGCCTCAACTAAGAAACGACCATCATCCAGTTTTTTTCATAATGGCGGTTTTGTAAAGGATGTTTTGGTCAGATCAATACCTTTAAGAGCTTCAAGGAAGGAAATCCCTCTTGTTCTTTCAATTGACGAGCGGACAACGGTTTCTTTTGGAATGGTTTTTTCCTTTTTCAATTTTCCACCACTTTTTTCAAACGATCACTCCCATTCCGAGTAGAAAGAAGACATTATCTTGTTGATTTATAACGTTGAGGCACACACAACATGAATATTGTATGGATTAGGTTTTATCGGCGAGAAGAGGTTTGTGAACTCGAGAGTTTTCCCGAGGAGACTCTCTACCATCTTTCTGTCACTCTGTTCGTTCATCATTATTCAGTACCTTCATTTTTCTATTTATAAAATAATATAAAATAATTTATAAAACTATGATGAATATAAATCCTTAAAATTAATAAATATAAATCATATAATTGATTCATTTCATGGATCACATGGTTGTTCAAATTCTCCCCATTTATGTAAATTAAAAAATAATAATTTTATTCATTAGTCAAATTCGTGTTAGTATTTTTTCTTCATATCTTTTTCATGTATTTTATTTTTCCTATTCAGTCTTATTATTCATCCAAAAAACTATAATCGTGTGAGTTAGCTTATTCAAAAATATTTAGTCTATATAATCTATAATATGAGATGTTTTTTCCATATAATAAATGTTATATTCCAACTAATCTATTTATAGGTAAAAAACATGAGATGCGTTACGTAAAATTTTCTATAATAACGAAACTTGAAACCAAACATGTACATGAGATAAAGTTATAGGTAAGGATACATAGTATGAAATCTATCTAACATTCTCTAAAATTCCATATAGTCTAATAAACCTCAAGTATTAATTTACATTTCTTCCAAAATAGATAACGACATTCAATGGAGATATTTTATGAAAAACATGTTATCCTACCTCAAATGAATGATCTCTCCACTGATCCTATGTATAACTCTATTTCTATCCCAAGTATATCTTCACATGGTGTTGAAAAAAAATTTCCTTCTGAACAATATTTTCTTCTAAAGTTTGGTCCCAACAATAATATCTATCTGACTTTTTCCAATATTGGGGGAGTCCGAAACATGTTTTCAAATAATTCATGAAATTTTTCAATTAAATTTTGAGAAAGAAATATATTATTTTATAAAAATTTCTCTAATGAGTGATGTTTCTCACAATTACCCTAACAATCCTATGATAAGTGAAGAATCAAATGTTCTAAAGATTGAATTTTTTAAACTCACTATCAATCATATTGAGGGAAAAAAGATTATTTTAAATTAAATTTTGTAACTAATGACTTATGATGTCCCTTATTAAAATTATATGAAAATGTGAGATCATGATTAGATAGAATAGACAATTGTAATACATGTAATATGACCACCTCTTTAAGATAATGTCTAGAAGGATAATACAAAGACAAAATATCTAAAAATGGAAGAAAATACATACATTCAGTCAAGAAAACATTAATAACACAAATAAATTTATTAACTCAAGATTTCATTGGTTAACCAACTATGAAATCATTGTTAATTTCTCACACATCAACTCTTTCATTGGAAATGGTTGAAGCATCCCCTTTGGTTGTTTTTTTTATCTTCAACCTGCTGAATTGTCAAACATTTCATGGAAAAATAAATAATTTCTTTCTTAATTCCTTCCCACCAATAATATTTTGAATGTCCTATGTATATCATAGTACCACTACAATAAATAGAAATATGAGATCTATAAGATTCACTCAATAAATCATTTTTCAATTAAAAATCGCTGAGTGAAAAAAAAGTTATTTCCCAATATTTGGAAAATGTCTTTATCAACATTGAATTCAGATAACATTTAATCCATCACCAATTATACATTTCTATTGAAAGTAAGATATTCCTTCTAATCCTTCATACTTATTTTTGATAAGGATAATTGAATTTTTTTTCTGATCAACAATTGAAAAGGATTATAGATATACAACATCCAATCCTAGATTCATTAAATCATCAACCTTAGATAAAATTTAAAATATAAAAAAGTTAATTATGAATTATAATTTTATCTCAAAAATTATTCTAAATTATTGTAATTACATGGATGATAGTGGATCATTAAAATAGAATACTTTAATAAATATAACCATCATCTTTAATGTATGTTCAACACTTTTTGGTGTATATATACTTGAAAACATTTATGATATATATATATTATATTTCTCAACATATAAATGGTGCCACCAAAATTTTGAAGAAAAAAATACCCTAAAGAATCTCAGAATCATGGTTTGGATCATTATGTTCATTGTATTTTAATTAATATAATCTATAAATAATGTCCCTGTTATTTTTGCATCAAAACACAACAAAGTCCTATTAAAGGAGCATCAAAATAAATAAAAATTCCCTCATTATTTATGGAAGGTCTAAAACTGGTGCACTAATCGACCTTATAATATCACTTGGTTTTATAATTTATTTGTATTAATTAATATATTATATAGTGTTTGAATAAATAATACAAATCTTAAGAAAACTGCGTTATACTATAAAAATTATATTATTTAAACACAATTATTATTACAAAGTAATTGTTTTAGAATATACGAATTATAATGATTATATTTTGAAATATATAAAATATTGTTTACTTAATAAAATGAGTAATCAGTAAAACATTACGTATCAATTGGAGAGGAAGATAAACTCTTTTGAATGTAAAAGAGATATTCTTCATAATGTTTTTATATTATGAATGTATTTTTATCATAATAGATTGAATTAATCACTATTGATAAATTTTTATAATTAAGAAAGTATATTATATTACAAATTTAATGAATTAGATCTCAATTAGACATGGTTATTGGGATTGGAATGCGAATAAAAACATTTTATTCTTCAAGAATACAATTTCTTAAAAATGGATTTTATTTCAATGGTTGTGGATATTATAATTCATGTTTTGAAATTATTGAAACTATTTTTGGAAAATTGGAAACCATTTTGGATGTTACAATTTAATAATAGGATAAATAAATTTTTTTGGTGTTTTAATGAAATGATTTATTTTTAGTGAATTATAAAATAATATTTTTTTAAAATATTTATTTTATTTTTCCTAAATCAATATTATTAAAAGATGGTTTTTTTATTTCAATTTCATGTAATAAAAAGTCACTTATATAAAACAAAAATTAATTAGTTTTATAAGAATCGTCATTATAATTTATTTTTTATAAAATTATTTTTATTTTTAGAAACACAATTTTCAAAAAACTATGATCCACTAGGGTTTTCCCACTTATATTATAAATAATTTATAACACTTATACACATTGAATATTAAAATATGGGGTTCATATTTAGAAATAAAAATTCAAAATTTCATAAATAAGACAATTTCATTTTTCCATAGTGAATAGTAACTATGGTAAAAGTTCATCACCACAATAATGAGTAAGATAAAATAATTACTGTTATAACTATGAGTTATGGTCTCAAAATAAACTCAACACTTTACTTTTTATCATTTTGTTGGTGTCATAATACCATAATCATCATAATATTTAAAATCTATCATTTTTATGCCCCTTGAATTTGATTATGACCATTACATTATTTTTTGTTAAGAAAAATTACAATTTTAATCTCTCACACTTTTAATATCTATAATATGTTTTTATATGGAAAATAAAGAGTATATGAATTATTATAAATGTTTATTTTTAATATGAATAAATTATTTTTTATTATACTAAATTATTTTAATTTTTTATATGCAGTATAATTTCTTTTAAAGCGTTTGAATCACCAATACAGAGCATGTGCAAGCAGTAGAAAAATTAAATAAATTATATTTAAAAAAATAAAAGTACTATATTTTTATTGTATTATGGTGTCCCATTAATTTTATGGGTAAATATAATGTATATATTATGGTTAAGAGTTTTACATTTGAATTACATTGTTATCATGATTCCATTGAAGGCAGTATATATGTTTAGCGTTGTAAAAGACCGTAAATGGTATTTAATTTCTAAAAATTATTTTTAAATCATTTTAAAATTATAATAATTCTATATTGACAAAATTTTATGGGAAAATTCATGCATGTAATTTATGGTTGATTTATGAGACCCTTTTTCCTTTTAAAATTACTTTTATTACCCTTATTGAGTGAAAAAATGTGTTATAATAGTTAAGGTTAAACATGGTTAATTAGAGGGTTAAACTAAAATAATGTTTAAAATGACACATTAAACTATCTAAAATTTATTGGATAATTATATTTCTACCATTTAAACATTATATTTTGATATATGGAAGTTCAGAGATATTTTTCATGATTTATAAACATAATATATATTAATATTTCAAGTATTTACAATTTTCCACCCCCACTTGTATACATTGGTATATACTCTCATTTTTTCCTCACCCCAATGGAGATATTTTTCTAATACAAAACCAAATAATATACCATCATATCCTTCCTGCACATTTCCTAGATGTTATGTTTTTTCTGAAATACCCACCTAAGAAGGATTATGGTGTGACCCATAGGTGGTTTTCCAAAGAATATATATAATTATTAACCATGTATTTCATGTTTATTTATTATTATACCTCAATAAAATAATCATTAAACATGATAAAATAATGAAATAAATATCTCTCATAAGTCAATTTTTTTATTTTACATCCCATTTTCCTCTCCTTCTCCATGTAACAGGAAATGAAAACATCGCTCAAGCATACATGTAGACTACTGCCTCCACAAAGCGATGTGGTTCATTTTACATCATTTCCTCACAAGGGTGGTTATTATAGTGGATTTAAGAAATATATATGATATTAATTACAAAATAAGTATTTATAAAAGATATTATATTACTCACATTCTAATATTTCAGCCCATTAAAAAGTGATAAAATCTCTCATTAGTATGTGTGGACTTCCACCTCAACGAAGTGATGTGATTGTTTTTTTTTTCATATCCTCCTTCAAGGGATTATTAAAAAACTATATTTTCTGTAAAAAAATGATAATTATTTAATGATTAATATTCTTTAGATGATGGAATAATGATCCATTTGACCATGTTTATCCTACCAAACATGTTTTGGTATTATGAATAGAATTTCATCAAAACATATGACATGAAAACAATTGATTTATTAACAATAAGACATTATAATAAATTTAGTAGAAGGGATTATGATAACTTAATAATACTAAAAATAATTATAATGAAATTAATCACATAATATATTCTTATTATTTTGGAGATAATAAAATTGCATGGTGATTCAGACTCAAGGTAATTGATTTCCCTTCCCAATTTCCACTTATTAAGAATTATGTGATTTTCACCACATGCTTTAATTTGTGTGATTTATATGATTCTATATGAATATATTTTAAGTATCATTTTACTAATATTCATGTGGTTAACGAATCATTTTAAAATTCTAATTTTAATGTCCTTTGGATATAATTGTTACAGATGTGGTAAGTGATTTTATTTAAAACCTTGTTTTAAAAATCTCAATTAAAAATATTTATATTCAATGTAAATGATAATTAAATTGTTTCAAGAATATTACATAATTATATAAAAATTAAATTTTATATATCATTAAAACCTACAAAATAATTTAAAAATAATTATTTTAAATGTTTTTAGAATGGGTATCCTTTGTCTATATTTACTAAAGTGTAAAATAATATTTTTTAAAACATATAAAACATGAATATATTTTCCATAAAATAAAGAACTTTATAGATTATCAGGATTCCTATATAATTATAATTGTTTTTCAAAAGAAAATAAATTACCTATTATCATGGTAATTTTTAATTTTTAAACGATTTCAATAGAAAATGATATTTCTTGTTATTTTTTTGAGATATCTCCATGTTTTTTTCTTATGGTAAAACATTAAAATTTTATGTTTTTTTGAAACAAATGATATCTTATAAGATATTTTGTATCTCATGTTATGATAAAATGATTAAGTTATTAAATTTTTTATCATAAAGATAGAATAAAACATGAAATTTAGTAAATGTTATGATTTTATTACCTAACACTTGGGAATTATTAATGAAAGTGGGAATATTAAGTGAACCCAAACCCTTTTATGGACTACGTACATTATGTAATCATTAGGCCCATCAATTTTCTATAATGAATTAGAGAAAAATAGTTAACAGATGTAATTTACTAATAAGAGAATTTTGATGGAGTTAATAACTCCTATCAAGTGATGTAGTAAACTATTATGTGTTAAAAATATGAGAATGTTAGAATTATCATGTTAGATGACTCAATTTTCAAATTATGATGCACCAAGTTTCAAACATATATTCTCTATTCATCTAAATGGGTTTTCATGAAAATGTTTTTATTTTAAATGGTATTAGTGAGTTTATGATATAATTAATATCTTATGATCTTCTAATGGTGAATGGTTTGTTCTCTTGGTAAATCTTTTATAAATTATTATTTTTAGTTATGATTTCTTATGAAATTATTTATTAAAAAATTTGGATTTTAATTATATTTCATGAGTATCTAAATTATTTTTTTGACATTGATTTTTTATTTAATAAAATATTTAAAATACTTATCAGTTTTCCATAATTGAAAATGGATGAAGTGGATTTATATATTATATATCAGATTTTAAGAACATTGGTTCTCATAAAATGTTCTAAAAAGTTTATCATAGGTCCTAAAGATGAGTAAGAATTTTTTTTATTTATATCTATTAATATAGGAAAGTGGACTCGAACAAAGAATGTATGTCATCAATGAAATAATATTTTGATTTTAAAATTCATGTTCTTATGAATAATGAATATTTAGTGGATGTTTCAACATTGTTATGTAATTGTTTTTTCTATGTTTCTAACAAACTAAACAAAAAATATCCTTAAAATTTATGAAATTTAAACCCTTTGTTATAAATCAATTAATTGTTAGTTTAATAAGTTATGGGGTGTTATAGATTATATAAAATGAATATTTTTTTTATAATTTTAAATGTTAAGATAATTAATATGAGGAAATTTTAAGATTATCAGATGAAATGATGGGTTACATAGTATAAGGTTTATCATAATTTTAAATTAAAAGAAACCCATTTTGAGGTTTTATGTGATGGGTTTACTTTGGGTTACAATTTTTTAGTTAAAATAAAATTTTGAGGTATGTATCTGTTAACATTAACTATTTTTTTACTTAAAAATTACATGAGGATGATTGAAATTATATTTTATGGACATAATTTGATTGTTATTGCTAAAATTTTAGATTAATATCATATTTGATGTTAAGGTAATAGTGATCAATTAGGATAGAAGGGTCATTAAATTTTGGGAACCTATATTTTTTCATACAGATAATGACGGGATTGAAAAGCGATTTCTTAGTTAAGTGATTAAATTTATTCTAGAATAAGATAACTGTATTCGAAACATTATATTATTATGAAAAATAGGATTATTTTTTATTAAGATTTGATTTTATTTTAGTAATAAATGTTTAATTAACAATTGGAATAATAAGTGATTTTATTATGTGTTTATTGAAATTATATATATTTATGAAGAATATTATTATATATTAGATAGTTATTTATAGAATCATTTAAGATCTACAATGGGTGTTATAAATGATATTTTATAGATTAATGTTTTTTCTTAATAAGAAGGTCTACTCGTTTTGTATATTAATTTATATTGTGCTAACCATTTTCATTTTCATTAATGTCAAAATAAACAAGGAATAAGTTTTTTCCTTTTATAGATATTTTGATCCTTTAGACGGATTTTTTAGTTCTTTAATAATAAAAAATTTATCTTGAATATTATTTTCATAGAATAAGAGGTCATATAAAATTAGATTTTGATCGAAGAAGAACCAATGGATGAAATGGTTCTTATGAAATGTAATGAAATAATGTAATTATATTTTCTTATTCTCTCTATCATGATAGTAAAAGATTCCCATAACTCTAGGAAATAGTATTTTGAAAAAAATTATAACTTTTTACCTTCATTTTTGAATAATTGATCATATTCATTATCCCTAAGTTATGTTTGGTTTTTTGTTCATTAAATTTCATTTTTCCCTCAATATATCTTAATTAGTACCATTATGTTCCACACACAGTAGCATATTTTATTATTAGTAAATGGCAGAATGTCCAAAGGGAAACAAGAACAAGACCAAAGAAAAGAACACAAAAAACAGGGAAGCAAGGAAGAGTAGCCTGGATCAAGGGGGCCTTTTGAAATGAAGTCCAAGTGCATCACCTTGGACAATGCTTGCACACTCTGGAGGCAAAGATCCCAAGCTAGAGAAGTAAACAGGATTGTCGTCGAGGGTGAACCGATAGGCTAGGATGTCTGCCACCTTGTTGCCCTCACACCATGTATGCAATATTCTTTTGTCGCTGACAATGAGTTGCTTGTATTGCCAGAGATGGCTTGAAATAGACCACAGAGAGCCCCTATTATCTGTCAGAGCATCGTGGATTATTTTAGAATCAGTTTCACTATCTATGAGAGATATGTGAGCGGAAATTCAGAACTTCATCTCTTTGAGTAGAGCCCAGGCCTCCTCCTAAGGTGAGTCTCCTCAACCAAACCTCGCATAGTAAGCAACAACCACACTGCCACCTGGATTTCAAATAACCCCTCTACCCCTCATAATACCCATAGCACAAGACCAATCTGATTTAGGTTTCAGAACTTCAAAAGGGGGTCTTCAGCAGATCCACCGGCCCTTAGACACCCTGTTGTTACCTTCATTAGATGAGTATTTGTGTCGAACCACCTGCTACAACGACGAATCCACCTCCCATTTTTTCAAAAGCACACCCAGATCATCAATCAGCCACTTCATTCTAGTAACTAGACTCGTCTTTGTGCATGTCACACCTTCGCCCGAACAAATAGGAGACGAAAGTCCATTGAAATCCCCCACGGCATCCCAGACTGCGCATGCCCAAATGCTTTGGAAAAAGAGATGATTTGTAGATTCGACGTTGGGGAGAAGGCAACATAAACATTTGGAGACAATACTAATCCCTTTTAAGAAGATCTCCTCGTCCGTAGAAATGGCACAGTGAAGGATTCTCCAGGAGAGAAAATTAATCTTTAGGGAAATATCCTTGTACCAAAGGTGATGCCCCCATGGATCATGAGTATGGGGATTCATGAGAATCGACTTGTAGGCCTTTAACAGAAAACGATCCAGAGAAAGTGGCCTTGAACACGCACCTTTACGGTTCTTCTGAGAGCTTAATAAGATGGAACATACTGATTTTATCTTTGTTAAGGACTGCTTGAATCATGTTTGAATGCTTGCTAGCCTGTTTGAATATAATGTTAGTAGTGGGGCAGCCAGAAAAACCTAGAAAATCTCCCTACCAATTGTCATGCCAGAATTTAATGTTGCTATGTCCGATGATCCATCTCGACTGATTATGATGATGTGGAATATAGCTTTGAGTAGTTCTCCAAAGATATGAACAGTTGCTGCTTGAATTCTCCAAGATATTCCCATATTTCTCCCTGATGACCCTTTCCCAAAGAGTTACCCCGTCAACTGACTCCCAATCCAGCCTCGCATGAAAACAGTTCATCATGTCATTAACACTACGAAGACCAATACCACATTCATCCATGGGAAGGGACATTCTATTCCAAGAGGCCCAATGGAACTATCCCTCATAATGGGAGTCCAAAATGAACCTGGTCATGATCCTCTCAATATTCTTTAAGACTGACTTTGGGGCTTTGAGAACAGAGAGCACGTGCATAGGGATTGAGGTAATCATGCTATTAACAAGAGTGATCCTCCCCCCAAAAGAGAGGAACCGGTTATTCCAATTACTATACGGGCAGAGATTTTGCCCACCACCTTATCCAGATGCTTGATACGAAGCCTCCCTGATGTTTATGGGGTCACCTAAATAGTCCATAGGGAGGATCATAATGCTGATACCCAAGCTGGATTCAATGTTTCAAGAACGTCTCTCCAAGCAATGCATCTAGATGAGACTAATTTTATCTCTATTGATGAGTTTCCCCCTCCATCTGCAGTATTCTTCTAGGGTGTTATTGATCCCCTGAATAGATTTAGAACACCAATTAATGAAAATGACCATATCATTAGCGAACATGAGGTGGGACAGGTTCTGAAAACGGAAACAGCAGCAATTAGGTAGAATGACGCCCTCTTGAATTTTGGTTCTAATGAATCTTCTCAAAGCATCTTGAGCTAGGATAAACAAACTTAGTGAGAGAGGGTCACCTTGTATATGTCCACGAAAAGGTTTAATGAACCCTTTCCTTCTTCCCATAAAGAAAATAGGAAACCCCGATGAACTCAAACATCTAAACATGAGATCGGTTTACCTCCATGAGAATCCCATGCATCTCATAACTTTGATTGTGAAATGCCACTCATGTTTGTCATATGATTTCTCCAAATCATGCTCAATGGACATATTCGATCCTTGAATTTTCCCATTAATATCTTCAATCATCTCTTGGGCAAGACCTATAGCATCCTAGATGATCCCACTTTTCACAGACCCATGTTGTTCTTTGGAGATCCAGGAGAGATGAATACCAATTAATTTGTTAATCACATTGGCCAGGATTTTGTAATGAAAATTACACATACTTATAGGCCAATATTGTTTAAGAGATTAAAGGTCCTCGAAATTCAGAATGAGAACAAGAGTAGTCGCACTCGCCACCTGTTGTAAGTTACCACCTCAAAAAAAATCCTGCACTGCCTAAGTAATATCCACTTTCACTATGCTCCAACACACTTTGTAGAAGGATCCAAGAAAGCCATCCGGCCCTCGAGAACTTTTGGGACTGAGGCCTTCCACTGCCTCCTAGATTACCTTCTCATCCAGAATGGATTCTAAGAGGTTATTTTTGGCTTCAAAAACCACTCTTGGAATGTTATCAAAAAGAGGAGAATGCCCACTTGGGTAACCATCCTGTATGGAAGGGTTAGGGCCAGCTAAGAGACATTTAAAAAGGGCCTCAACCATAACTCCAACAACATCGATATCGTTAATGAAGGAACCATCTTCACACATGATGTTTGGGTACATAATACAGTTTTGTTCTCTAATGTAGGCGTGATAGTAGCCTGAGTTTCTGTCACCAACCCGAAGCCAGAGAGCTTTGGATTGCTCAATTGCCAACCGCTCTTGCGTGATAAGCATATCTTCCAGTAGGCTCCGCCTATGAAGAAGGGTGCTAAGAAGGTCATCAGTCCATCCTGCTTACAGTCCTTGCACGATCTTCTCAATTTATTGTTTGATAGAATCCATATGCTGCTGTGAGGGAGAACTCATACTGCCCCATGAAGTTACGGACTCCTTCAGCCGCCGCAGCTTGTTGTGAAGGTTGATACCTTGTGAACCTAGAACCATTTGAGACTAGGAGGTTATCACTTCATAGTGGAAGGCAGGATATGAAGTCCAGCTGCTGGAGAACATGAAGCGCTTCCTCCCCTCTTCCCCGGACTCTAGGCGTATGACGATAGGAGAGTGGTCAGAAATGGAATAAACCAGGTGAGTGACAGAAGCCTTCTAGAAGGTGGAGATCACTGTCAAGTTTGCTAGGCACCGGTCTAAGCGACAACAAGTGCGTCTATGGCATTTTGGGTTATTACACTAAGTAAATTTCTCACCTGTGAAGCCCAAATCCATCAAACCATTACTAGAAATAAAGGAGGTGAAATCTTGTCCAAATTTCCTGTAGAATGGTCAGCCCCCCTTCTTTTCATAGGGGCCAGTAAAGGAATTAAAATCGTCTCCCACGAACCACGCCAAGGCACCTAGATCAAACGAACTGAGGTTATTCCAGAGATCTTTTCTGGCTTGTGGGTCACATTTTGCATAGACAAAAGACACATATATTTTCTGATTGCCTGAGGAGATCTTAGCAGTATTATGTTGTTATGAAATATACTCCTGATCCACATAAAGAATAGAATTTCATAAAATCCATATATACTAGTTGGAGGGGTGACCATGAAAGCAATGGTGAAAACCCATTCTCTTCGAATAATTGGAGATCTTGCCCACGTTCTGCTTGGGCTCCAGAATAGCCACTAAAGAGAGATTATTAGAGTGAACCTCATTGAATATAAAATCTGATTTCACCCGTGATCCTAATCCACGTGAGTTCCAAATCATCAGATTAAAGATATTAGTTGACACCATCATCGTTTTGAGCCTGATGATGAAGGCTTTTTTTGAAGGACCATGAGCCATGCAGTTGCTTGGTCTTAGACCGCATCTATACACCAGAATGAGGGGAAGAGCCAAGGCATAGAGAATGAATTGGAGTGGTCATTTCCAGCTCGTGCAAGGAGGAAGAACCAAGGTTGGAGAATCTGTAATGAAGAGGGACCGAGGAGGAACCTGAAGAACTAGGGTCCATCAAAGCTGGAACATCCGGAGGAGAGGGAGACCACAATAACTCATTCCCTTTTTGGGAAGCCTTGAGACTTCAGTGGGGAGGGTGTTGGAATGGAGGCTGGGAAGACTTGAATAGGACTAGAGGAAGGTGTGAGGGTAGGAGAGGATGAATATAAGGGAAGGATTCCGGAAGCTGATGGGGAGCAGGAATCATCAATAATAGCTAAGAGGGGGAAAAAGATCCACCTCCGAGGGTGGGGGATATGGGGGCCTATCCTGGGGAACATCTACTGGAATCAGAGAGGATGGGATGGGCTCAAGATTCTCATATGGAACCTCCGCCCTATGACGCTGCTTTCGGCACAAAGCGAGGTAGTGACTGTGATGGTTGCAGGAGTAGAAAACCCACACCAGAGACTCATAAAAGGTCTTTTTCCACCAAGAGACAGAATCGCCAGCACAGAGGAGAATGCGATCGGGAAACTCCTTGGTGAGGTCTAATTCCACACAAAGACGGGCCGCGAAGAAGTCGAGGAGGCGAGAGGGACTGTCATCTGAACAAAGGAATTAACCGAGAGAGTTTCCAATATGCCTTAAGAAAGCATCATTAAGAAAGGGTAGCAAAACCACAGGAAAGTTGATCCAAACCACAGCTTGAGGAGAGTCCTTTTCGATGTGAACCCCCATCGAACACCTGAAAAGATTAAAACACCACTTACGACAAGACCGGGATCAGCACGACCAAGCCTTCATAAAAACCATCTCAGAATCTAGCACCATACAGAAGGATTTGAGGTTGAACAAGAACTAAAAAACGCCTGGAACACCGGGAGATGGGGTTTGTCACCTCCGAACTGAGCCACTAACGTCTACCGGTGGAAATCTGAAGCTCCAGAAAAACCCTCATTCGAGAAGGTAATAGTCGGGAAGCCATCCACCATTGACGAACTGGGAGGGGAGATCTGTAAAGTGGGGATAGGAGACGAGGCAACATATCCCTGCGCGGGCACCCCCTATAGAACATCCATGGCCAAGGTCCCATCGCCCACACTAGAAGAGAGAGAATAAGGCCCCGAATGAGCCGAGCACTGAGTGATCTGAGGAGGATTTAGGGCACCGATGACCAACGAGGGGCCAGGTGGCGGCCAAGGCGGAGTGGGAGAAACAGACAAGAATTTCGAAAATAGTGGAGGCGCGTGGGGCACGTTCTTACTTAACCATCCATTGATTCCACTATCTTCATTAAATTTCTCATAATATTATTTTCTATCACTATATATTATTCATTAGATGTTATTTTTCTCATCCATGTTCATATTTACAATTCTCAAAAACATCCACTATATTTACTAAACCTGGGTACAACCGGGCTTAGGTGTCACTCTGCTAGCATTTCACGTCCCCCATTTCCATTCTCAAATTACCATTTCCCCATCCACGTTTCACTGAAATTCCTCTCGTATCCTATAGGATACCGTGATGCCCGACGCGGTTATCCCTGAAAATGTTTCCTCCAGCGAACAGCTTTCTCACGTGGGTCCTCCATTAGGGTTTCATCCTCCCAAATTCTTCCTCCCGTGGCTCCCTGATTATGGTGTCCATCTACGAGCTTCATTGTTTCGCAGCGCACCTTCGATCGTTCTCCCAGCTTCTTCCTCCCGCGGCTACACGATTACGGTATCCATCTCTGAGCTTCTTCGTCCCGCGGGTCCCCGATTATGGTATCCACCTCCGAGCTTCTTCTTCCCACAGTGCGCCTACGACAATGGCCTTACCAACACCCATATTCAGGCCGGCGGTTTCCCTCTTCCGGCGACTACGATGGAGAGACTGCGTCTACTACCCTTAAAACAAACGTTTCAACATTGTCTTCCTCCAGCCTTATTATCATTCTACATCGATTTATTCCGATACTAACATCATATTTGCAGTCATTATCTCAGGCAATTATATGTCGACTATGGCTACCAGATTCCGAGTTGTACAACTCCTCGGTACATAAATATTTATTTTTCTTCACAGATCTAACCGATGGTTCGAGATTTTACCTAACTAGAGATTCAACCTGTTACAGATGGATCCATCATACGGTAATATTTCATTCATAAAATCCCTAACATTTTCCTCCATTTCAATGATTCCCATTTCTCTCTATTTATACAAAATTATAATGCAGAAATATGATACATCTGTATTCATAGATAAGTAAACAGGGAGCCACAATGTTCGGTCTTCCACCATTTTTATAAGATTGAACGTCTTCTGAAACCCTACATACCCAGCGCTAAGAAAAAGGTGGGTTCTTCTCAATTTCTCAGTTTTTGGATGAATTTATTTAATGTTCTCTGTGATGTACTCTATTATAGAATCTTATTCATGTGACTGATATTTTGTACTATAAATTATCCATTAAAACCTCTTCATACAATACTTCCACAATGTAATGCAATATTACTAATTTCACATTTCAGTTATTGGGGCTTATTGGGGCTCCACCTAGTTTATTCTTCCACCATAATTATACTACTACCTATATTTAGAGACACTACATATCAAGATATGTGCAAAAGGTGTTCTATCCTCATTTCATGAAAACGGTTTACCTTATATTCCTGAGTTAATATTTCCAATTTTAGTTGAATAGTTTCAATTGGTTTTCTCACTGTCTGTGATAACATAATATGGAATTGGATATAGGTTTTATTACCAAAATTCCAGTAGATTTTATTACAAATTTCCATAAAATATCACTTAAACCAATTTGTTTGGATGGCTACCAGTCTGTGAATTTCTTTAAGAGTCATATGTAAACTGTTTAAACATACATTCCATCGTACAACTACCATTGTAATTTTCACTGGATATCTGTAAATTGTTAATTTCATTGTACTGATAATGTACATGTCATTTGTTTCTAAATATATCACATCACTAACATTATTGACTTATTAATGATTTTACAGGATCACTCAAATTGTCACCAAGAATTGAAGAGTTTCAGTGGAGACTACCAGTACAATAACTACAAAAAGGTTGTTCGATACGTATTAATCATTACATGATTTTTTTGTTAATTTCATTGTACTATTATTCCCTTATGTGTATGTTAATATTTTCTAAATATAACATTTCACTTTAATATTCTTGACTCCTTTATGATTTTCCAGTACTTTTTTTCTGAAATTTTGTCCATAAATTGATAGGTGTTTCCATAATGACAACTAAGGCAACAACTAAAAACAGGTTTAGAGATATGTATTAATCGTTATGTGATTTTGTTTTTTAAATTATAATTCATTAACCTTCTTATTGGGTTTTATTTAATTGAAGAAATATGTACTGTCAGTCACACATCTTGATTATCCCCTTGTCAGCATTGAAACATCAATTCTTAACACAATCACGGGGGCTGCAATATATGGAATTCAGTAGAGAGGTATTGTTTTCATAAAACTGGATTTATCCGTCACTGATAAATTCTTATTTCATTTTGATATTTCATTATTTTCAACAGGGGTATACTCTAATTATTTTTGAAAATTCTTCTATTAATTAATGTCCATGCTTGATCTTTAACGTGATTAATCCACTACGGATCTGTTTTTTAATAATCGAATGTGTGTTTGTTTTAATTTACAAACAGAATGAATTTAATATAAAATTTTATGTGTTATAAACAAACTCATACCCATTTTCCTCATGTCATTGAACATTTAAGAATAGGAGTGAATGTGTATAATTCATGGGTGATGCATTTTTTATTTCATTCTTGGAACTGGCATTTTTTTAGTAGTAACTCATTCCCCTTGCTCACATTTTCATAACATGATGAGGTTTCATGTTTGGTTGTTTAATGTTTTCAATATAGGGGTGGAATATCCTGTTTAGATTATGTTTCATATGTGTTTTTTAGTGCTTACAAGATTATATATTGGAAACACTGCTACTATTAATAATACAGTTAAGGGCTCTTTCCTTATTTTCATCAATTCATGCAATTCAACAACATATTATTCCATAAATTATATTTTTGCAGCTGTATGAGTTTGTTTACTATGGTATTCATAAAATTAGTTCTTTCTTTGGGAAGAGTTGGGAACGAAACAATCTTAAATGAGGGTGATTATTTATTCTTATCAAATAATCCTCTGCACATATCTCATATTTATTATTATAAGCACTCTTAATGTAATTTATCTTTCACTTTTTATTTCATTGTATGCAGTATTGATTTCCTAAATGTAGTTGATATTGAATAATGCCCCTTGAAACTCTTATTTATCGTCCCATCATCAATCAACACACTATTAATCTTCTTAACAACTTATATACTGCTTCTATTTCACTAACACTAAACATTTCCCCCCTTGAAGGCACTTCAATAGCAGGGAATCATATCACATAATCACTGAATTTGGTCTGCTGTGGTCTGTTTGCAATTTCAACTAATGTCACATTCTCTTCTCCTTACAGTTGGTGCATCTCAATTTGTTCATTTTTTTGTCAAAATGATCCATATTTTATTACATACAGGTATGCAGATTCGTTTCATGATTACTCTCCTATTTTCCTTTTTGATGAATTTGTAAGAAGTTACATGATTCACTAGATATTTCTACTTTTCAGTGCATACATGTTTCACATCATTTTCCCTCTTTGAAACTTCCTTTACATGACCTGAATGTAGAATATTAATGTTGTTGGCTAGAAACGGGTTTCAATGAGAGGATGCAACTCCCATGGATTAAGATTTTTCACTTTTTTATGATGTGTTTTTTTATTTTTATTTTAGGAGTGTTAACATGTTCATTTTATTTCTAATCTCTTCATATATTTTTTCAAACAGGTCCAACATTTATTCCATACAGGTGCACAAATTCTATTCATGATTATTATCCTATTTCCCACATGGATTTGTATATAAGGAATTATTAGAGTCAATAAAATTTTTTTCTTTTCTATACGTACGTGTTTCGCATAATTTTACCTCTTTGACACTTCCTTTCCATGTCTAGAATGGAGAACATTACTTCTACTAGCTAGAAAAGGGAATCAATGAGAGGCCCCATGTATGTCTACTATTTCCCTTAGTGTTGTTCTCCACGAATGGTTTTTACCTCTTATATAGAACATACTTTGCGTTTTTATTCTCTGTGTAATTAAATAAGGAGATCATATAATGTTACCACTTTGAAAGATGTAAAATCCATTTTTTGATGATTTTATGTGCTGTTAACTGTCACCTAAATCCAGAGGTTTTTATTCTTGAAACAGAAACTCTTCTTTTTTAGTTAGTTCGATATTTTCCTTTCTGTAACTATTGTCTATGCTGTTTAACAGACATTCCTTTTCACATCTATAAATGCGGAAGCTGGTATGAATCTCATAGATTTTGACCTTTCTATCTTTATTAAGCCAGGTAATAATTAATGATCTGGTTATTATTGTTGGATCAAACTGTTTATTTTTAAAAAAAACATGTATTTAGGTACATAACAACTATTTAGTTTTATGTGTGTAAAAGAAATGAAAATATTCATTTGATTATTGATTTAGTGGTCTGATATGTTTAAATTTTTGATTCCATATCAGATTGTGTAAATGTGGACAGTTTGTAGAAAAAAAATTTAATAGGTATTAATTTTTTTAATAAAAAATCAGAAACAATGTTTGTTCTTTCAAAATACATCTCATTACTGTTGCAGATGTGGAAAATATATAGAGAAAGATGCAAAATCCATTGTTGTGAAGATTTTAAGTTCTGTTAACCTTCACCTTAATCCAGAGGTTTTTATTCTTGAAACTGAAACTCTTATTTTTTAGTTAGTTTTATCTTTTCCTTTATGTAACTGTTGTCTATGTTGTTTAACAGAAAATCCTTTTCACATCGGTGGAAGGAATAAATTTTGTTAGATGCTTATTTGTTTCTTCAGGGATGTTATGCAACTAAGGGATAATCTTGGGAATTTTTTGGTATGGTTTTGATTCTGCATGGATGATCTAGCATAGAAGTGGTGTCTTCTATACATTGTAAGTGTTCCCCCATAACGATACAGTCAAATTTTCTATATTAGTTTTTCAATGTGGGTTTTTCATTAGGTAATAAAATAGTATATTTGACATGGATGTCTCATGATCTTGGAAATTTAACTTAAGGCCTCTAGATATAAACATTCATAATTAATTGTGTAGTTTGTCGGAATTGGAAAAGTTGATGCATTTTCATTTTTTGTTGATTCATATAAACCTGTTTCATGAGAAGAAAAATATGAGATGGATTAAAAAATTTTTATACTATAACAGTTCAGTAGTGCATAGTTTTTAATTGTTTTCTATTATACCAAGATGTAGTTTCATCCAAATTGTTTCTAAGTATATATTTATCTATGAAAACACTTATATCAGTATCTATGTTTTAAGTTTTATATCACTAACAATATCTTCATTTAATTACAGTATCCCTCTAATAAAAGGTTCCACTTTAAAATATGTTATTTTATAACATTTATTTTTTATTACCAGATTCTTAACTATGAAAATTATAATTATTGATTATCTTATCGTATGATTACAGTGATAGAGCATGCACGTTTCTAAATATATTTTTTCTCTTTCATCTAGGGATCTTAACTATTTGCATGTATTGTTTCTGTGTTACCTTTCATGGCATGTGCATCATAATTTTCCAAATGTTTAAGCTCACGGACAAGACCTTTCTGATCACCTAGATTTCAATGCTTTTTCAAATACCTACTAGATAAAGGTTCATTGTTCATGGATTTGTTTGAACATGCATTGTTTTTGTTGTTTTAATTTGAATCTTCATAGATCTGTTGAGAAATTATTATATATTTTACTGCTCATACTTTACCTGGTAACATGGATATATTTCAATCAACTAATCGTTGAATTTACACTAATTATAACTTCATTCTTTATAGATATGTCGAGAAATCAAGTGGTTGTATTAGACAAACATATCTTGATTCTACTACTAACAAGCCATTTACTTCAAATGTCAAATTTTCAAGGCCCTCCTCTCCTCCAAGAGCTTCTTTTCCTCTCTTTATCACCACTAACTAATGATTTTTTATCTCCTAGAAATGTTCTTGACGGGGTATCATTCCCATCTCATTCTATATCTGATTTTGGAATTTCCACAGTGATAATTATAGATGAAGAGGCCAATCAGTTTCACAGAAGACACCGGGTAGATGACAATGGGCTTCAAATTGATGTGTCTTTGTATAACCATAGCATCCAACATGATTTACAAGGTCCGTGAGCTTTGATAGATTCATATGGAAATGATAATGCAAATAAGTCGGTTATTTTATATCCCCTGGATGCAAATAGTACAGGCTATAAAGTGGCTGGCCATGAGAACATGGCAGTGTACTGAAGAAGAAGAGTATGATGGGGAATGACTTCAAATATGGAGTTGGACCTACGGAGCAATCAACAGTCTACTCAGTCTTAGCTACCGTTTGATGAAGAACCATTCATGATGCCTGGGGTATGTTGCTTTTAAGGTTTTGATTTTGTGATTTCTTTTTCAGTTTTTATTGTTTTGGGTTAATAAGGAGTTGAAATTGATACATCCCATTCGTTTACTGCTGTGTAAATCCAACAGGTTAAATTCATTATCTATGCATGTGTTTTTATCGGATAGTTCTATCAAACAATTTCATTATCGCACATAATTATCTTTGGTATTTTTCTTTGTAGCATGTCTTGATGAATTTATTAGCACTCCTTTCAAATCTTGACACCTATACAATTGAATCTATTTAATTTATATAAATCTGTGCACATATATAGTTGTATTGAATGATTTCATTTACATGTGTCACATCTTAGATCGATTCATATATCTTTAATTTTTTCATTATTTTGATCTCAGTTGATGGATCCAAGAGTGATGTAATTAATATATGGAGTGGAAATAAACCATGTAGTAGCCAACAAAATTGGAGGGGCTACATTTGTTTTTTCAGGAACATCATAACTTCTGGAGGTCATGATTTTGAGATGATAGGAGGGAAACAAATGAGAGGCCTCTTTACAATGTTGTGGCAGACTCGACAATGATTTCTTATCCTATTAGACATTGAAACATTATGTAAATAAAAATTATTATTTTTAGTGCGTCTTGTGGACTCAACAGGGTGTCCTTGTCCTATTTGACATTGAAACTATATTTAAATAAATAATTTTATATTTGCATATTATTATCTAACTGTTTGCCTCCAATAGTTTATATATTTTAGGCATGCATTTTATAAATTCCTGAAATTACACTATGAAATGTACTTCTTTGGCCGCATATACAATATACATTTCTATATTTATTTTATCAGTTTTATGATTATATTTCTTGTATGTATTTATTTTCCAGAAATTCATATTAGAAAATATCTAAATTATGTGGAAGTGAACGTATAATTAAATGATCATTCTATAAAAATGCATATCATTTGTACTAAATATAGACATACAACCCATGACTATAGACATTTAGTGAAGAAATAACCTGATTCAATTTGTCGTTATCTATTTTTTTATTCAATTTCATGTTGTCAAGTATAATGAAGTGGTTGTCGACTCTGTCTTCATCAATTTATTTTATTCAATTGCATCTTATGTTTCATATTTGTCTCTGATATCTACGTCCCTCATTACATATTGTTCTATATACATGATGAATAGTTTTACTCCATTTTATTTTTTCCTGAACAACCCACTCATTCAATGTATTATTATTTCTTTTATTTTCACATTTACCATTTTTATTATTAAAACCATTGTCTTATCTTTGATTCATCTTTCACTTTATATTTCAGTGCCCACATTAAATTTATAAATGGTGTCTTATTATTATATGAACTCCTATTCAATTATCATATACCATTACATTATATTAAAATTTATTCAACATTACTGTTTCCTCTAAAATTTTATAAATATTAATCTCTTATTAAAAGAGAAACCCGTAATCGAATACGCCGTGCAATAGCACGGGCGAGTACTAGTTTTCCATATATTAGATCCCAATTATGACTTATTCCGGGGGGAAATTCATATTTCAATGTTTATATTTTCAAAATGATATTTTATTATAATTTTTTATGATATAGGTTTTCAAAAAAGGTATTTGTAAAGATTAAAAGGCGATTTCCCCTCTTGATCATAGGTAATAAATCCCACACATTGGAATTGTTTTTCTAAAATATATTAAATCATATTTATCACAAATAAAAAATAAATTAGAGGCTAGATTTTTTTAAAGGGATATAATCTAAAATATCAATATATTCCAATTTATTTTCTTTAAATAATATATTCAACAGTGTGTGGTATAGAAAACACCGAGATAAAAATGAACTGTGATATACTATTAAAATATTATTATTTTAATCATATAGATATAACATAGCTATTGGTTTGGAGGGTATCAATATGAATTAATATATTATGAAATATATGTATAATTATTTTCTTTAAAAAACATAAAATAAATCATACATTTAGTATCAATTGGAAATGAAGATAAAATATGTTGTGATTGAAAGAGATATTTTTCATAAAACTATTTTGATGCGTGAGATGTATTATTGACTCAATTGATTAAATTAATCACTATTAATATATAATTCCAATTATATTTGAATATTATTTATCTAAATTAATTAATTAACATTCATTTAAATATGAGTATTAGTCAATGATTGATAATAACATCATTCTCTACTTCAAAAATGCATTTTTTTTCAAAATGCAATATATATATATATATATATATATATATATTCATGGATATTATTATTAATTTCAACTAAATTTAGAAAAAAAAATAGATAATTTTGTTCAAAAACAAATATCTAATAATATTATTTAGCTAATGTTTTTACATTTAACAAAAAGAAATAATTTTGCGGGAATATTTAAAATACCATTTTATTCAAAACAATCATTTATTTTCTCTAAATAAAGAAATATAATAGTACTATTCAATTTTTGGATTAAATTTTAATAAAACATATTATAAATTTTATTAAATATAATTTAATTAGTTACATATGAATAATCATTATTCTAAATTTAATGTAAACATATTTTTATGTTTAATAACTAATTTTTTTAAAAAAAAATTATTTCAATTTCTGAACTTATATTAAAATTTACACCAACTATTTAAAAAATATAACCCTTCAAAAATGGATATCTTATTTGAAATATAGATTTTAAAATTTGGTAAATAGGTTATTTTCATTTGTAATCATATTGAAAAGCAATATTTGTAAAAAAATTCACCATAGTAATTTGTAAAACTTCCTAACTATGGTTATAACTATGAGATAAGGTCTCAAAATAAACCAAAAAAATACATTATATTATTGCATGGGATTAATTATACAATAACCTCCCTAACAATAAAAATAATCATGTTTTCAATTTACTTTGATTATGACCTTTATATTATCTTAAGATAAGACAATTTACAAAATGTCGCTCTCTTTATTTTAATTCCCCTAACATGATTTCATTGTTAAAAAATATATATAAATATTAATTTTGAATGTAAATAAATTAGTTTTATGTTTGTATTTAAAGAAAAAAAATTATATCTAAAATAAGTATTTAACACTTACACAATATTGGAACACTGAATGCTGGAAAAATAGAAAAAATGAATAAATTGTTTTAAAAAATAAAAGTAATATATTTTGGTTGAATTACTATGTATGATGATTTAAATGTATAATTAATATGTTTATGTTATGGTGAAGTATTTTATATTTTAATTTCATTGTTATCATTCTTCATTTGAAGTCAAGATATATGAATAGTACTAACATTGACCTCAAATGATGTATTTTTACATAAAACAACTTTTAAATCTTTGAAATATTATAAAAATGTAATTTTGACTCATGTTTATAAGTCTTTTTTGAGTACATCATAAATGGTTCATTATTTCACCACTTGGAATTTTTATAATTACATTAATAACCCCTAATGAGTGAAAAATGTGTTAAAAAGTTAAAGATAAACAAGATTATCAAGGGAGTTAAACAAAAATATTTCACTTCAAATGAAACCTAAATGTATACAATTTTTTTATCATATTTAGTAATATAATTCATATAATAAAATATATGGATGTTTGGAACTATTTATGATGAATTAGAGTCACATTATATATTAATATTTCAAATATTTATGTGTTTTCCACTCGCCTCACTTATAAATGTGTATCACCTCTCCCTTCTTCATCATAAATATTGAACCATTTATCTCTACCAATAAATTACCAAATTACATTCCATCCTTTCTCTACATTTACTATAGGTTATGGTCATACAAAACGACCAACATAAGAAATTTTAAAGAATAGTGTAAGGGAGGTTATCTATAGAAGATCTATCATTACTTATATAGTGTTTCAAGTTTATTTCTTTTTTCACAAAATTTACATATTATTTAAACATAATGAAATTCTGAAATCAAAAACTTCTATATATTTATATTTTTTATTATTATTTATTTATAATATTTTATCATCTTAGTATCCTTCTTATAGAAAATGAAAAAAAATCACACGTACATTCATGTTTACTACTACTTCAACAAAGTGATGTATTTTATTATTCATCACTACCTCACAAGGGTGGTTATTGTGATGAATTTAATGAGTATATATATATATGTGTGTGTGTGTGTTCATCAATATATTATTATTATTATATAAATATTGACATATTTCTTAACTTATTACCTTTAAACCAGTTAATAAATGATAATGTCACTTTAGGCTTATATGTGACTACACCCTACATGAAGTGACATAATTCATTTTTATTGACATTTATTCATGGATAATTATAAAATTGTATTAAAAAATAAATATTATAATTATATAAATATAAATATTTTATAGAAAATTTAATATTTAACCCTTTGACCTTCTTCAATATAATGAAACTATTTTTGGATTATAAACCAAATTTCCTCAAAAAATCCAACAAGAGCACAATGGATTAGGTGAATATATAGGATGTTGTAATGAATGAAATAAAATAGATTATGATATGGTAATAAACAAGTTAATGTTTCATAATCAAGAAAATAATTTCTATTAATTTATTATATTGGAGTTACATAATGTATACAGTGAGTTGAACATGAGAGGAGAGATTTATTTTGTTAATTTCATTTCTTTGAGACTGATTCCATTTTCAGAAAAAGTTTTCTTTTTTGTGGTGTATATAATCAAATGTTAATTTATTTTATTATTAATTTATATAATATAATGTGGTCCATAAATCCTTTTTATATTTACTATTTTGTTGAACATTTAATTTAAAAGTCACCAAAGAGGATATATATTTTATTTATTCCCTTCTTTTAAAATTATCTTATCAAAATATATTTCATTCCTATAATATTAATTTAAAATATTTTAATAAAATTAATAGAATATTATAAAAGAAATTTATATAACTAAAATTTACTCATTAGATGGATTTAGAAAGGGTTCTTTTCAATGTTTTTGGAATGGGTCACTTTTTACCTTTTTTACCAAAGTGAAAAAGAAGTTTTTTTAACATATCTGTAATGAAAAAATATTCACAATGTTATGTACTTCCTTCAATTCAAAGATTATTCTTTAAGTTTTCATGGGTATTCAAAGAATATATTTTTCACACTGTTTTTGGAATTTCTATTTTTAAAATGATTATAAATGAAATGGATTTTTATTCTTATTTTTCTAATATAATTGAAAGTGATTTTATTATAGTATAGGATTCTAATATTATGTTTTTTATGGTGGAAAATGAATGTTACAAGATGATATTTTTCATGAAAGTATGTAAATTTTTAATTTCCAAATGGTTTTATTTCTACATATGATGAAAATTCCAATTTATTAAATGTTTACATTTTAAAAATGACACTTTGGAGTTAATAATGAAAATTGGAATACAGATTGAACGCAAATCCCTATCTGATTATGTCCATTATGTGATAAGTGGTTCTGTTAATTCCTACCAATTCATGGGTAAATGATAAATTTAGTGGATATATATTATTTCTAAGAGAATATGGATGGATTTAATTACTCCTCTGTTGTGATGGAGTTAACTGATGTATGTTACTCATAACATAATATTGGAAATATTTTGTTAGGTTATTAATTTCTATAATTATAATTTCCCAAGTGTCATACATGTTTTATCTACACTTGAAAATGGGTTATTAGTGAATTATTTTTATTTATAAAGTTTAATAGTAAGTTAATGATTTAAAATAATAGTGTTGGCACCAAAAACCGGAAGGGATAAATGCAATAAGAAAGGCTCTAAAGCTACCTCAGAAAGACCGTTCGTGGAGCGCCATGGCCCCACGAACCCGCCGCGTAGCCAAGAGGCGGGATGCTCTGTGAGCCCCTTTGACGTTCACGAGCCCGCCGCGAAGCCAGGAGGAGGGATTCTCCGCGATCCCATTTGACATTTGCGGGACCGCCGCGAAGTGGAATCCATCTTCACGCTAAGTGAGTGCTGCTCCATGGTGCCTCTTGCCTATAAATACTGGCCTCCCCCCATGTCACGAACCAGATCTGGTCACCATCAAACCAGCACCAAACTCGGACCGTTCCAAGGCCCGGAGGGTGTTCCCAATCCCCAAGGGTTGGCACAAGTGCCCGGGTATCATAAAATGATAATTGGGAATGATTTACCCAAATTTATTATACTTAAAACAACAAATGAATCCAAGAAATAAAATCTGGATTTTTCAAACCAAAACATCTTTTAATAAAAATTCAGAACTGAATTACACAATATTAAACAATGTTTGAACACCATTACAAAGGTACAAACCCAAGAAAATACATCCCATGAAACTCCACATGGAAATAGGCACCGCCCTCAAGCCATCTCCATGACACTGTATCACGATGGACCGCTAAAAACCCAAACCAAAGGCATAAAACCTGTACCCAATCATGTGACATAAAATAATCAAGTCTACTTACACCCAAAGGTGTAAGTAGGGTGTGAGCGAAAGCCCAGTAGGATACCACCACTAAGATATTCCATGTGATAAACATTTAAAGATGAAAAGCATGCAAGTTTTCAAAAACATGAAAAACTAGTTACAATTTCTAAAAGATGCAACTTTGAATAAAAATAGTTTTCAAGTGGGCTATTTTAACGGGTTAAAACTTTTAAAATAAACACCAAAGCTACTGAATTTTCCAGAAAAATGTACCATATGCTGATGGTAAGTATAAAGTAACTAATGAGCACAAACAATAGGAAATAACCCCTAGGCACTAGCTAGCTGTGGGTCCCAGGTACCTCGTATCCCGGTGAGAGTAACCATCACAAATATTCATTCTCGTTCATGAGCCATTAGTAGGGAACATACCCATAACCTAGTGGTCCCTAATCATCATCATCATAGTTTAGTTAGAGTTGTAAGCGTCAAACTTGTTAAGTGAAACTGAGGCCAAACCCCATGGATTCACTAGCATACTAGTACACGTCCACCCACCTAGATACCCGGGTTTTCCCTTTGTGCTCAAGCATGTTCAACAAGCCAAGAAATATAGTTTTCACATGTAGATAACACTTCCACATCACACATTAACCAAACATCCCCATGTATATCACATAAGTCACAAATTCCACTTTTCATTCAAATGCATTTTGAAATCAAACTCACCCCAAAATAGCCCACAACACTTTTTTCATAACTTTCACAATCCAACACATCCTTTAACAATTTTATGAAGTCACTAAAAATATGATAAACATCACATAACAGAACTATTCACATTTAAAATGGCTCATTTGAAAGTATAAACAATCCAAAACAGTTTTCCAATATGGTTTCACCTCTTAAATAAATCATTAAACCACTCAAAACATTCATAAAAAATTCTAAATAGTGTACCAAAGCTTTTCAAATAGAAACCATTTCAAAACCATATTTCAAGGAACAAATAACACCAATACAAATTCAAAACAGAATTTGAAGCCCCGAAAACATTTATTAAACAACCCCCATGTGTTATAAAAACACCTCAAACAATAGCACAAAAGATCCACATGAAACACACACGTTTTCAAAATCACTTTCAAGAAGTACAATAATGTTTTACACCTTAAACCATTAAAAAAACTCTTTAAGACCTAGTGGCACACCAATACCCCACCAAACTAGAATTTTCATCCCAAACAAGATTTATTAAACCAAATTCATATGTTATAAAACAATCCCAAACAATACCCAAAGGGTTACACATGAAAAACACCAAATTTTAAGCTAAAATGAAACTATAAAAATAAATGCTTGACCAAATCCAACATAAACAATTTTTGCACCACACACAGCATATTATGAGAATTCATAATAAGTAATTCAATCAAACTAAATCATCTAGAAATTATTACACACAGAATCACCTACTGGAAGTGTCAAATCCCTCAAAACTTGGTTCAAAATGTCAACCGCACAACCGCCGCACCACAAGGAAGATAAATTCAGACTTAGATCACAATATTTGACCACAAATACACCAAATTAAACCCTAGGATCAAACCCTAACTTCTGTAAATTTTATAACATAATGAAAGAGAGAGGAAACCCTAAGGGAAAAGGAAGAAACCAAGAAGGAATCACTTACCCAAAATAATCCTGAAGAAAACGACCCAAAATCGACCAGAATATGAATTTTAAAACAAATAAAAATTTAATTGATATTCGAAAAATAATGATAAGGTCATGTAGGAATTGTAATGGGGGAAAAAGAGTAAGAATAAGAGTTATGAAGGAATGAATTTACCTCTTCAAATCTGTCCGATTTTAGAAACCCTAATAAGTTTATCTCTCAATCACGATGTAGAAGAGATCCAAAGAGGGGAGAGAGATCTTGGGCGCGCTATTGGGTTCAATTTGCACGTTTGAGGCTTAGAATCACTGAAAAATACTTAAAAATGAATAAGTTATTAATTAATCAAATTTTATTTTTAAAACTGGAATTGGGATTTCGGGCAGGCCCAATCCATAAAATAAAAACCCATATACACCTTGGTTATGGATTTCCAAAGGCTCCAAATTTTAATTTTGGTGTTAATATATCAGGGGAGGACATTTAGGAGTTGGAATGAGTGAAAAATATTAAAAAATGAATAAGTTATAAAAGAAACAAAATTTATTTTTGAATCTGGAATTGGGCTCACGGTTTGACCCAATTCATGAAAACTCATCTATTCTCCATAAAGCCTTTGGAAACCCAAAAAACAAAGAATTTATGGAAATTAAAATAAAAATACATTTAAAATAAGCTATGTATGTGACAATTCTCCCCTCCATGAAAACTTTCCGCCCCGAAAAGTCACAGTAAGGCCAAAGCAACAACCAAACCCAACTAAGAAACCAAGAGGTACTCCCTTGCCAGGTTTCTCCCCCAAAGGCCAAAATACCTCCAGTGATCAATGAAGGAAGGAATACTCTCACAAACCTAACATACACCACTTTCCTGAAACAATCAAGTACATTCAGGCTTTATCCCAAATGAAAACTCCTCAAACACAATCTGAACAATACTCAACCAATTTACCTAAATAAACAACAACATCGAACAAGTTTACACGTACCCTACTATAACTAAAGAATTGGGAACTCTCCAATATCAATTTTTACCCAAGAAATATGTAGGTAGTTAGATATCTCTGAATGATAATACCTACTTCCCAGAAAAGACCAAGGAAAAATATGAGTTACTCATATGAAGAGACAAAAATGGGCTCCCCACCATAAGAGACAACTTAATTTTTTTTCCCGAGACAGAATCAAGACACTAATAGGGGGAGGCCCAAACAGAATCCCTAGTATAATGGGTATACATCCATTAGAAATTTACAAAATAATATTCATGATACCCATGGTGGGTCTTCCCACCACAAGAACCAACCATCTTAACCAACCGGCGTGAGTTGACATGAAAAGACCCCAAAATTAAGGAGTTGGGACGGTCACACGGTTAGTATGCAGAGTTTGAGAAAATGTGCGATAACTATGTGGATCCTTATATCTGCATGGTTATTTTTTTTGTTCATGGTTAGAAGTAACCATGTGAAAACCAAGTGCTCAACTTGTCTAGCCAAATTTCCAGCCATTCTCCAAATACTCAATGGAAACCAAAGGGGGAGAGAATAACATTATGTGATGACATGGGTACAAGACCCTCCACCTATTTCCACCAAATGAGAACAACAGAAGAAATATGATGACACCATAGGTTTAAACTCTTCTTATCTTTCATACCGAGGATAGGACTTTGTACAAGGGTTTAAACGACACTGGGGTTTCCCCTGACTATGCGCCAGCTTCTCTCCGGGACCTATGGCTGGAGCTCAAAATATTAAAGCATCTTCGACCTCATAGTTAGGTTGTGGAAACCCCTATATGAATCTTCTTCATTTGATGCCACAAACAACAACACCGCATACCCTGATGGGTTCATCAAGACATAACACACTCCATAACTCACTTTACCAAAACGAGACATTTCACTGAAACAAGGGATCAGAATAAGCACACACATCGCACCTTGTTTCTTTGGGTGAGAAACAACATAAGGGAAAGACTCGTATAAACACATTCCTCTAAGATAGAGGATTTGATGTTTTTTACAAGGGAGACATACTCCCAACATAACATAGAACCTCAGAGGATTGTGTGACCTTCACCTTTATGGTCAAAAGAGCACACAACATCACAATGAATCACCGAACATGACCCTTGTGATTGATAGAAACAATACATGGAATATGACCATATTCCAAGTCCCCAAACAACAAACAAGTCCAAAAAGTGGACACAATATCCTATCATGACCAAAATCTCAAAATTGGTGGTTTAATAATAACTCTTGCTTCAAGGAAACTATGAAGAACCCAGAGGCCCTCTTAGACACCATCATGACACTCATCCACACTAACAACCAAAGAACACTTCCACCTTCATTGAATCATGAAACTTAAGAAACTAAGGCCTATTTCAACCTTCCACAAGCACTATCCCACTACAAAAGGATCCAAAAATCAACTAAATGAATGGTTGTAGACTCAATCAACAATGATCTATAAAATATTCCTTATATTGATCAACTAGAGGATTTTCCAATGGAGAAACAATACGGGTTGCACTTCATTTGTGCATTAACCCTTAATGGGGGCATACCTTATCCAATGAGAGAACCCAAGGACCCAACCAAGCTGATCCATTGGTCAAAACTTGCCACAAACCAGATCAAAAAACATGAAGGGAACCACCGTAAAGGCATCCCAAAACATTTTTCAAAAGAGACCACTAACCATCCCTACGACACAGCTTACCGACCAAACACAAACCCAAAACACAGTTCAAACAGAAGGGGTTCTTAGACTCAAAACATCCTACAACATCAACATTTTCAAAAACCCATAATACAAACCATACCAAACTATTAATCAAGACATCATATTTTTCTTTAAAACCAATTCTTTGAAAACAAACGGTTTTGCAGTAAGTGTATCCACCAATGGTACCCCATGAGCCTCACACATGCATGTTTTTGTGCCACACCGGGCACCCTCCTCATAACCATCCCATCACTCATCCAGTCTTTCTATAAACCATCCATTATCCCATATAACCCCATGCATGTGGTCACTCATGGAAATACCAAAGGGTAAAACAAAAATTCCTTCCACTTTTCAAAAACAAAATGGTCAACCAACCCAACCTTTTTCTCAAAACTGCTAACAATGAGATCAAAATCCCAATTCACATCTTACAAAACTTTTCATAAGGACACAACAATTTAAAAAAGAACTCACTTTCAAGTTATTCACATCAATTTCAAAACATCTCATCCCATTAAAACACCCTTTAATCGTTTAGAAAACTATATTGGAAACACTTTTGAAAACCAACTTCAATATGGTTCCGACTTTCAAAAGAGGTGTAAGCATACTATTTTCCATTTCAAAACAATTCTGAAAATTCAGTTCCACCATTTCATAAATCAAAACATTCCATATTTATTTGAAAATAATTTCACAAAAACTTTACACTTCTTAAAACCAAGTCAGTTTAAAACCAAAGTTCCAAGATTTCAAAACTAAAGAACACAAGACAATGTGAGAGGAAACTAGTTTAAGTGGGTGACTTGGATATATGGTTGGCAGCCATATTCCAATCACTTCACTATCACATAGAGTGTTCTAGGGAATATCCCCAGCTCCACATGGCTTGCCAGGCCCTGCGAGCTTACTGAGACCATTAACCCAACTCTCTTTTCATTTCCCCTAATCATTGTTAAACCTAGAAAACCAAAGAACTTTGAAAGGTCCCGACTTCCCCTAGAAACTTGAATCCTGCCATGAGGTGTGGTGGTCAGGCACACTACCCATAACTAGAATACCAAGTCCCTACAATCTGATCTCCATACTATCTTGACTCTTCCCTAAATAACATTACCCAAAGAGAGCGAACCTCCTCCGATACCATTTTGTCACGAACCGGATCTGGTCACCATCAAACCGGCACCAAACCCGGCCCGTTCCAAGGCCCGAAGGGCGTTCCCAATCCCCACGGGTTGGCACAAGTTCCTGGGTATCATAAAATGATAATTGGTAATGATTTAACCAAATTTTTTATACTTAAAACAACAAATGAATCCAATAAATAAAATCTGGATTTTTCAAACCAAAACATCTTTTAATAAAAATTCAGAACTGAATTACACAATATTAAACAATGTTTGAACACCATTACAAAGGTACAAACCCAAGAAAAGACAGACCATGAACCTCCACATGGAAAGAGGCACCGCCCTCAAGCCATCTTCACGACACTGTATCACGATAGACCGCTAAAAACCCGAACCAAAGGCATAAAACCTGTACCCAATCCTATGACATAAAATAAGCAAGTCTACTTACAACCAAATGTGTAAGTAGGGTGTGAGTGAAAGACCAGTAGGATACCACCACTAAGAGATTCCATGTGATAAACATTTAAAGACGAAAATCATGCAAGTTTTCAAAAACATGAAAAGCTAGTTACAATTTCTAAAAGATACAACTTTGAATAAAAACAGTTTTCAAGTGGGCTATTTTAACGGGTTAACACTTTTAAAATGAACACCAAAGATACTGAATTTTCCGTCCAAATTTACCATATGCCGATGGTAAGTATAAAGTAACGAATGAGCACAAGTAATAGGAAATAACCCCTAGGCACTAGCTAGGTGTGGGTCCCAGGTACCTCGTATCTCAGTGAGAGTAACCATCACAAATATCCATTCTCGTGCACGAGCCACTAGTAGGGAACATACCCATAACCTAGTGGTCCCCAATAATCATCATCATAGTTTAGTTAGAGTTGTAAGCGTCAAACTTTCTAAGTGAAACTGAGGCCAAACCCCACGGATTCACTAGCATACTAGTACACATCCACCCACCTAGATACCCGGGTTTTCCCTTTGTGCTCAAACATGTTCAACAAGCCAAGAAATATAGTTTTCACATGTAGATAACACTTCCACATCACACATTAACCAAACAGCCCCATGTACATCACATAAGTCACAAATTCCACTTTTCATTCAAATGCATTTTGAAATCAAACTCACACCAAAATAGCCCACAACAGTTTTTTCATAACTTTCACAATCCAACACATCCTTTAACAATTTTATGAAGTCCCTAAAAATATGATAAACATCACCTAACAGAACTATTCACATTTAAAATGGCTCATTTGAAAGTATAAACAATCCAAAATAGTTTTCCAATATGGTTTCACCTCTTACATAAATCATTAAACCACTCAAAACTTTCATAAAAAAATTCTAAATAGTGTACCAAAGCTTTTCAAATAGAAACCATTTCAAAAACATATTTCAAGGACAAAATCACACCAATAAAAATTCAAAACAGAATTTGTAGCCCCCAAAACATTTATTAAACAACCCCCATGTGTTATAAAAACACCTCAAACAATAGCACAAAAGATCCACATGAAACACACACGTTTTCAAAATCACTTTCAAGAAGTACAATAATGTTTTACACCTTAAACCCTCAAAAAAACTCTTTAAGACCTAGTGGCACACCAATACCCCACCAAATCATAATTTTCATCCCAAACAAGATTTATTAAACCAATTCATATGTTATAAAACAATCCCAAACAATACCCAAAGGGTTACACATGAAAAACACCAAATTTTAAGCTAAAATAAAACTATAAAAATAAATGCTTAACCAAATCCAAAATAAACAATTTTTGCACCAAACACATCATATTATGAGAATTCATAATAAGTAATTCAAGAAAACTAAATCATCTAGAAATGATTACACACGGAATCACCTATTGGAAGTGTCAAATCCCTCAAAACTTGGTTCGAAACGTCAACCGCACAACCGCCGCACCACAAGGAAGATAAATTCAAACCTAGATCACAATATTTGACCACAAATACACCAAATGAAACCCTAGGATCAAACCCTAACTTATATAAATTTTATAACATAATGAAATAGAGAGGAAACCCTAAGGGAAAAGGAAGAAACCAAGAAGGAATCACTTACCCAAAACAATCATGAAGAAAACGACCCAAAATAGACCAGAATCTGAATTTTAAAACAGATAAAAATTTAATGGATATTCGAACAAGAATGAGAAGGTCATGTAGGAATTGGAATGGGGGAAAAAGAGTAAGAATAGAAGGAGTTATGAAGGAATGAATTTACCTCTTCAAATCTTCTCGATTTTAGAAACCCTAATAAGTTTAGCTCTCAATCGCGATGTAGAAGTGATCCAAAGAGGGTAGAGAGAGCTTGTTCACGCTACTGGGTTCAAGGGTCGCGTTTGAGGCTTGGAATCACCAAAAAATAATTAAAAATTAATAAGTTATTAATTAATCAAATTTTATTTTTAAAACTGGAATTGGGCTTTCGGGCAGGCCCAATCCATAAAATAAAAACCCATATACACCTTGGTTATGGATTTCCAAAGGCTCCAAATTTTAATTTTGGTGTTAATATATCAGGGGATGACATTTAAGAGTTGGAATGAGTGAAAAATATTAAAAAATAAATAAGTTATAAAAGAAAAAAAATTTATTTTTAAATCAGGAATTGGGCTCACGGTTTGACCCAATTCATGAAAACTCATCTATTCTCCATAAAGCCTTTGGAAACCCCCAAAACAAAGCATTTATGGAAATTAAAATAAAAATACATTTAAAATAATCTATGTATGTGACACCCCAGGCCCAAAGCATGGATCATCCAACCTTCCCTCTTCTGAGCTCTCAAATCGTGAAGCACTTTCAACTCTGCGAACCATGAGCTTCTCAAGGTACATTTGCTTCGTGAAGTGGATCCCATTTGCCTTATTTTCACCCCCCTTTCAAGAGGGACGCCTTTCGCAAATCCCACGGGCCTTCATGAAGGAAGGATATCCTCAAAGGGACTCGGTTCATCACAGAGCATTCATGATTCACGAAGCACCCCCCATGCACATGTGACTCAAATGCTAAGTCCGTGTCACTGTGCCTCGTGAAGCACATTGCTTCACAGGACCTTGCTTCGCGAGGTACCCATGCTACGTAGGGATTTTCTTCGCCAATGCCCTTACACTTTGCGAAGCACTTCTTCTATACACCTATTCCCAATGTCTAGGCAAGACCACTTCACTTTTCAAAGCCTGCACCTTCACGAAGCCCTTCCCTGGTACGGAGCACCAGAGCTCTACGAGGCCTCTACTCATAAACCCCTTTTCTCCAAAACTCCCTCTCTCGTGCAACCACCTAGGTTCGCACGAAGCAACTTCAAAGTCCCTTGGACACCACTTACCATTGAGTTTCTTCGCCTCATGCTTTTCTCATAGGCACGCTAACTGCTATTGCTTCTTCGAATAGCCACGCTAACAAGGACCCCCCAATGGTTCACTCCATAACACCCCTATCCATAGTGTTTCCTATCCCTTATCATCACCAAGGTACAGAGGATACCATTTATGTATGTACTAGGGGTGAGAAGTAAACCCACCTCGTTTGAGATGTAGGATGTTAAACTACCAAGCATCATCATACTTAGCACATGACGTTAAACTGTGACCTCGCCCCATGCCTCGCACACGGGGTGCTCCCACCTTGGACATTCTGCACTCCCACTGGTCTTCATGGGAGTGAGATCATTCCTCACATGGAATGAGATCCTCTTTATCAGAGCAGCATTTGTCCATGGGGAAAGGAAAACCACCCTAGTGTAATCCCCTAGCTTTTCTTGTAGGAGGTAGCATCCCTACCCCTCCTTTCTTTGGTGCCAAATCCATCTCCCGGTGGGATTTGTCACAACCAGGCCTCCATCCTAGAGTAAGTCCCAACCTCTTTGGGATGTGGACCATTCCTAAGCCCCTGTTTCTTTTTTGGGCTGCTAACTATGTGTAATCCCCACTCCACTTCCCACGGATGCACCTTTTGCGATGTGATTTTCAGGTCTCTGCTGCCTCTTTTTTTTCACACCAAGCATGACTCATGTGAGCTTAGAGTAAGCATCGACCATGAAATCCTCTCCGGGCCACCTATAGTGTAAGCCCCACACCCCTTCTGAACTACGTGGTCTTTGATCCTTTCCTAGGAAAGGTACGTAGGAAGCCTCCCAGAGGTTCAATCCCACCACCCCGATTGTTTTAATCATCTTCACGTCAGTTCACCAACACCTCGGGCTGCCTAGAGTGTAAGCCCCACACCCCTTTAGAACTATGAGGACTTTGATCCTTGCTAAGGCAAGGTAGGTAGGAAGCCTCTCAGAGGTTCAAGGCCAAATCCTACTTAGGTTCCGAACACTTTCACATCGGTGCACCAATACCCCTACCCGAACTACGTGGACTTTGATCCTCGCTATGGAAAGGTATGTAGGAATCCTCCCTGATGTTTAAGCCTAACAACCAGTCGTTCTGGCCATCTTCACGTTGGTTCACCAACACCCTGGGAAGCCTAGAGCATAAGACCAACAACCATACCCGAACTACGTGGACTTTGAACCTTACTAAGGCGAGGTACGTAGGAAGCTTCCCTGAGTTTCAAGCCCAACACCCGGTCATTCTAACCCCCCTTCACGTTAGTTCACCCACACCATCCATCTGGACCCCATGTCCATATTCACATCGATTCACCTTTGTACCACATGATGTTAAACTATAAACCACACGTAGCGGTAAGCCATTGTGTCCATTAATCAACAGTAAGCCATTGTATCCTTATAAGGCCCCATCCTTAAACCTTACTTAATCTTGAGTTATTACAAGATTACACATTGAGGATCTTTTCAGGTTTAGAGTTGTAGAGAATTAGATCATAAAACTTGCATTACATTCCACATTTAAACAAAGTGGTTACATAAATATAGTATTCATTTTTTCCCATCAACGAAACATTTTTAAAATAAAACATGGATTCTTTCTTGACACTTCTTTGACACTATCATCATATCATGTACCTTTCCCTTGACCTGTGAAAAACATTTCAAAAAAAAACTTGGGATGAGCATAAAAAGCTCAGTATGGGTTATATAAAAAAAATATGGAAAGGAAACATGAGTTCATATATACATAAGAATGAAATCATACTTTACCCATAAAACATAAGCAATTTAACATACCTCATCAAATCATGAATAAATCATAGAAATCATAAGACATAAAGGTAACTTGAGGCATTTATAACATTCTTACGTAGGGAGTAACCCTCTTGGTTACGTTTGGAATACCCATCATAGTATATTCCCTAAATCTCTTCGGAGAAACCTTAACGTTTCACTCCTTCGCGTTACCCAATGCATTGGAGAGCTATATCGGGCTCACCCACCCTTAGTTTATCACAGAACCACCCGTCTTCATAATAATTCCCAAGAACCTCAACATAATCGTATCACATAAAACATGCATAAAGGAAACATAACATTTCCACCTCTCAATCACAAGATATTAATACAACACATTGATATAAAAACATTATGAAAACCATTTTCAATACCAAAATAAAAGAAAAGTAAAACATGGTATTTATTTTTCTTTTAAAAAGAAGGTATGACTTGTAGAGGAAGCCGAAACTCAAATAATGGTCACAACGGCAGAGAAGTCGTTGTTGCCGCATACGTACGACAAAACATTCCCTTTTTTCGTTTAGTAAAATGCTTCGTATAAAAAAGATTTCTTTTGGATAAATGTAAAAGTCAAAGGGGTTTATACATCGTATAAAAGAAGGTTGAGTATAAAACAAAATATGCCTCAATGAAAGGAGATTGAGACGAAGTCCCATACCTCGGGTCTGACTTGACTCGGTCGTTCTTTAATCTCCTGAATAATAAACTTGAGTTAATTTCTACTTGTTTAAGAACCTTTTTCAAGTTCATTATTCCTTTTATATCACTTATTTCCATGTCATGAACACTATGTAATTATTTAAGTTAATAACGGTCGTTTTAACGATCATTGGTACTTGAGTAAAAAATAAGCCCTTTATAATTACAAGTTGTTCATGTATCCATTATATCCAGAATGGTATTCATGATGTAGATATCATATATTTCATATATATCCAGTACATGCATGCATTTATAATATTACATAATCATTTAGAGGTAAGAAATGAAATGCACCGTTCATGGAGACAGTAAGCCGTACATACGCATGAACGCTACTTTCATTTCTATTTCATATTTTATAGAATGGAATCATAATGATATAAAGTTATATTATAATTACAGTGTAATATCATATATAATATCATAACTTCATACTTTATACGTCCCACATATGGTATTTAACGAATCAAATCACTTTGAGGGGGCGGTAGTCCGCACTTCCTTAAATGAAGATATCGCGTTTACCCATAATGGGAACCATAAAGGTATGCCCAAAATGAAAAATACAGAAGATTAAGGAAAACATAAACATATTATATATCATATATAAATATAGTTTCATCTTAATGGCCACCTTTGAAGGTGTTAAAAGAATTTTGAACAATCATCGTTTCGGGAGGCAGAAATTCGCTATCCACGGAAACAATATGTTCTTTAACCATTAGATGTAGGTGTGTTTAATTGTAGATCGAATCCTTATTATAAAAACATCCTAGTATATTTACGATACTGGAGTTATTACAAAAGAAATGAATAAAAAGAGTTTAGGGGGTTGGAGAAGCAAAATAAAACAAAAGGACTCAAGTGAAGACATTACCTTAAAATCGGGTAACTCCCTTTGGTTTGAGCTCAAAGGCTTCCTTGGGAAGACTTCTGCCCAAAGTGAGGCTTCAAGGAGTAAGATAGGGAAGTGTAGAGACAAAATGGGTAGGGGTTGGCCGAGCCAAAGGCTTTGGAAGTGTGGGTAATGAGGTAGAGGTGGGGGCCTTTTATAAGAGGAGAGGAGGGGCACTCTTGGAAAGTAAAGAAATGTTACTTTATTTTCAAATGGGTTTCGGATTTTAGAGGTCCCACATTGATATAATTCAAGGATAAGGTGATAAGGGTTCTAAATATACCCACCTAATAGGTTTTGGACATGTGTAGGTCTTAGATTTTACATTATCTTTCCATTTTATTTAAATCGTCAAATAATGAGGTCATCGCTGCATCATTATGATGTCATAAATAATTTAATTTATTTAATGTCTAAAAATTATAAAAAAAATACTATGATGTAGAAAATATTTTTATATTTCCAATGACTATTTATAGTCCAAAAGATCATTTATGTAGACAAAATTAAAAATATTTTACTTAGGTGATACATTTTTTTGTTACATTTAACATTTTTAAAAAAATAAAAAGATAAAAAGTCACATTCTCACAAAATTGATTTCATGGGGCCCCAAAGTTTGGCACAAGGCATCCCATGGTCGGCCATGAGACAACCAGTAGCCTTAGAACACATTTTGGTGTCATTTTTTATTATTATGATATTATTTTATTATCCTTAACTACCCGATTACTCATTAATCAAGATAATTAAAGATAATTACCGTCGTTACTATTCATAATGTCTAAAAACAAAAGAGTCTTAATTACATAATTTGGAAATTATGATTCCAAATATGTAATACATTTTACCAAATTCCAAACACATAAATTGCAATAATTGATTTAAAAATAATTCCCGCTGTCAAAACAAATAGTGGGTTTTTTTGAAACAATATCTATGAAAAGTTTGGCATTAGTTTATGACCAATTTCAAAGTGAAATTAATCCTAATGACCACCATTGGATTAAATGGTAAAAATATATTCAGATTACACTTTAAGACCAATTAAAAATATAATCTAACAATATAATTAAATTAAATGAAAAAGCAGTTTTGATGTAAAATGCAGTATTTTTCACTATTCATTAAAAAATGAACATTGTCAGATTAATACCAAAAATTTATCCAATGTAAATTTCAATGTCCCAATCCTAATGAATATGTTTATTTTGAAAAATATATATTATAAAATTTTCAAAAGTTTTATTTAAAAAGAGTTTGACATAAAAAGGCAGTAAAACAATCTTTTAAGAATATTAGTGTATTCCATGCTTAAGATTAGATTTATTTTCATTTTAAGCCTCTAAAACACTATCTAATTAATTAATATACATAGATAAAATATCTATTATTCATTACTTACTTGGGATGTTATATCCTTCCCCCCTTTAGAAAATTGCATCCCCGCAATTTATTTACTTATCAAATAAATGGGGGTACTTATCCCTCATTGCATTTTCAGATTCCCATGTTGCCTCTTCCATCATGTGGTTTTTCCACAAAACCTTTACCTGATTAATCACCTTATTCTGTAACACTTACTCCCTGTGGTGAAGAATTTGGACCGGTTGTTCCTCATAAGACAGGTTCTCTTCTAGCTGAACTACCTATGGACTCAAAACATGAGATGGATCTGGCATGTACTTTCTCAGCATCGAAACATGAAAAACATTGTGTACCTAAGATAAACTCGGAGGTAAAGCCACTCGGTAAGCAACTGATCCAACTCTCTCCAGAATTTCATATGGTCCAATGAACCTTGGACTCAAATTTCCTTTCTTACCAAATCACATCACACTTTTCCATGGTGATACTTTGAGAAAAACATGATCACCTACCTCAAAAGAGTGATCCTTCCTCCTGTTGTCCGCATAACTCTTCTGCCTACTCTGAGCTGTTCTCATGTGTTTCTGTATCAGCTGAACTTTTTCTACCAACTCTTCTACCAATTCTGGTCCCATCAACTTCCTTTCACCCACTTCATCCCTAAAAGCTGGAGTTCGACACCGCTTCCCATATAATGCCTGAAATGGTGCCATCTGTATACTAGAATGAAAACTGTTATTATATGAAAATTCAACCAAAGAAAGATGTTGGTCCCAACTTCCCTGATAATCCATCGAACAAGATCATAGCATATCCTCCAAGGTCTGAATTGTTCGTTCTGAATGCCCATCTGATTGAGGATGAAAATCTGTACTAAAATTTAATTCAGTACCCAACGACTTCTGAAGGCCTTTCCAAAATTTAGAAGTGAACCTGGGATCACGGTCAGATACAATGGAGAGAGGAACTCCATGTAACCTAAATATCTCTATAAGATACAAACGGGAAAGTTTATCTAGGTAAAAAGTATCTCGTATAGCAAGGAAATGAGCAGATTTGGTCAAGGGATCAACAATAACCCAGATTGCATTATTACCTCGAGATGTCTTCGGTAATCCCACAACAAAGTCCATGGATATATTCTCCCATTTCCACTCCGACACTGGTAAAGGTTGAAGCATCCCTTTCGGTAACTACCACTCTACTTTAACCTGCTAACAAGTCAAACACTTCACAGTAAAATCAGCAATATCTCTTTTCATTCCATCCCACCAGTAATACTCCCGAAGATCTCTATACATCTTAGTACTACCTGGATGAACTGAAAACGGAGAACTATGAGCTTCACATAACAACTCTCTCTTCAACTGTGAATCACAAGGAACACACAATCTCTTCCCAAATCTCAAAACGCAATCATTATCAATGTTGAATTCAGGCAAATTACCCTTTTGAACCAGCTCTACCTTTTTCTGCAACTCACTGTCTTGCTTCTGTGCTTGCTTGATTCTGTCTGATAGAGATGATCTCACTGATACCTGAAAACAAAACAGAAGAACATCCTGAACCAACAACTTCTATAACAAAGTTCATCAAATCCTTAACCAAAGGATCATGTTCCAAACGCAACATTTCTAATGAAGCATTACTTTTTCGACTCAAAGCATCAGCCACTTTATTTTATTTTCCTGGATGGTAATGAATTGTACAATCATAATTCTTGATTAATTCTAGCCATATCCTTTATCTCATGTTCAATTCTTTCTGAGTGAATATATACTTTAAACTTTTTTTGATCGGTATATATTTCACACTTTAATCCATATAAATGATGCCTCCAAATTTTTAAAGCAAAAACAATAGTAGCTAATTCCAAATCACGTGTAGGGTAATTTACCTCACGAGTTTTCAACTGACGTGAAGCATAAGCAATTACCTGATCATTCTGCATTAGGATACAACCAAGTCCTTTCAATGAAGCATCACTGTATATAACAAACTCACCATTCCTGGAAGGTAGAGCCAAAACTGGAGCATTCACCAATCTTCTTTTCAATTCCTGAAAAAAATATTTACATTCTTTTGTCTAGATAAACTTAACACCCATCCGAGTTAGCTTAGTCATTGGACTAGATAACCGTGAAAAATTTCTAACAAACCTTTGGTAATAGCCTGCCAAACCAAGGAAACTACGAATCTCTATTACATTTGTGGGTCTTGGCCATTCTTCAACAACCTTTGTTTTTGCAGGATCAATGGTTATCCCATCTTTAGAAACAATGTGAACAAGGAAAGAAATTTGTTGCAACCAAAAATCGCACTTGCTGAATTTTCCATACAGTTTATTTTCTTTTAAGGTTTTCAAGATAACCCTTAAATGTATTTCATGCTCCTCTTTACTTTTAGAAAACACCAAAATATCATCAATGAAAACCACCAAAAACTTATCCAAGAACTCATGGAAAATTCTATTCATTAAGTCCATGAATACAGCAGGTGCATCGGTTAGCCCAAAAGGCATTACTACAAATTCATAATGGCCATATCTTGTACGAAACGTAGTCTTCAGAACATCTGATTCCTTTACCTTTAGCTGATGGTACCCCGATCTCAAGTCAATCTTTGAAAAATACTGATCTCCCTAGAGCTGATCAAACAAATCATCGATATGAGGCAAAGGATATTTGTTCTTAACAGTGATATTATTCAAGGCCCTATAATCAATGCAAAGTCTCATTAAGCCATCTTTCTTTTTAACAAAAAAGACAGGAGCACCCCATGGGGATGTGCTAGGTCGAATGAAACCTTTATCTAATAACTCCTGCAATTGTTTCTTTAACTCTAAAAGTTCAACTTGAGCCATTCGATAAGGGGGGTTTTGAAAGTGGCTTAGCATCAAGAACTAAGTCAACAGTAAATTCAACTTCCCGATCATGAATAATACTAGGAAACTCATCAGAAAAAACATCAAGATACTCATTTACCACTGGCACATTATTAATCTGAACAGTTCCATTGTTTTCAACAATATGTGCAAGGTAACATTCATTTCCATCTTTTACAAGTTTCTCGGCCTCTTGATATGTTATCAATAGTAAGGGTTCATTCTTGTACACAAACTGAAAGTCTTTCTGAAAAGAAACTTCTTTATCTCTACATTCAATCTTAGCATGGTAAATAGAGAGCCAATCCATACCCAGGATAACATCAAACTCTACTAGAGGTAGAACAATAAGGTTTGCAAGTAGGTTCTTTCCACAGATAAGGATAGTAAGATTCTTATAAATTCTTTTTGCCTCAACATTTCCCCTAGGTGTTTTTACCACAAGTTTAGGTGTCATTTCTTGAGATGGTATTCCCATTTTACTAGAAAAGGTTTCAGAGATGAAAGAATGTGTAGACCTCGAATCAAACAACACACTGTCATAATCTTAAAAAACAAACAAAGTACCTGATACAACTTCATTTGATGGCCCGACATCTGCTGAAGTAGTTGCAAAGGATTTCACCACCCCTTTCTGCTTGTAGTCTAACTGCTTCCCATCACTCAAGCTCTTTGTCAGACACTCATTTGCATAGTGACCCATCTAATTGCACTTAAAACATTTCACTAACTGTAAATCAAATTTGGTCTTACCTTCACCTTGATCTTTTTCAGTGCAATCACGAGCCTTATGTCCCATCTTACCACATCGGTAGCACTTTCCAGAATTCATAAGACATTCCCCAGCATGCCTTTTTCCACATTTATCACAAACTGGAAACTTAGTTTTCTTACCATCAGACTTTTTTGAAGAATTCTACCTTTCTCCTGCCACCTCGGTCTCTTCTTCTGTTGGTTGTTATAGAACACTTGATCATCGGAAAACTCCATTTCCACCTTCTCAGCACATCGAACAAGCTTTTAATAACTTTTAAACTCACGAGAAGCTAATTCCCTTCAATATTTTGGCTTTAATACTGAGTAAAAATAATTGATTTTACTATCAAGGTCTCAGATAAAATTTGGAGAATACCTTTCCAATCGAGTGAAACTTTCTTTATAGGCAGCCACTGAGTCTTACTCTTGCATAAATTCCAAGAATTTATTTGCCATCCTAAGTCGAACAGCCTTAGGAAAATACTTCTCAAGAAACATACCTTTGAATTCATCCCAGTCAAGAGCATCAATCTCATCGGCGTCCCTGATATTTTTAACCATAGACCACCACTGATCTGCCTCACCCTCCAAACGGTAAATAACAAGACTAACCTTTTGATTGTCTGAACACCCCATGACATCGAAAATACTCTCCAGTGCTTTAATCCACCCTTCAGCTAACACAGGTTCAGATGATCCTCTGAATGATGGGGGATGTTGCCTCATGAAATGTTCCACCACTGACATGTTCCTCTATGGTTGATCTGGCTGATCTCGTGCATGGATACCACCACCATTTATCGCTTGAGTCAACTGCGCCATTACTGCAACAAACTGTTCAGTTCCAATTTTGACCATCTCGGGATGCTGATTCAGAAGGTTATTTCCTTCTATATGCCTTCCTAGCACTGCTTCCCTGTTTCCTCTGTGGAAAACCATTCTGAACAAACATGTCTTAGATGAAGCAACATGGTAATATTCAAATTCTATATCATTTCAAAAAAAATATTTTTGGATAATCATTTAATAGAATTCTAACACCTAAAGTTATCTAAACCGACCTCTGATACCAACTATAAGGCCCCAGCCTTAAACCTTACTTAATCTTGAGTTATTACAAGATTACACATTGAGGATCTTTTCAGGTTTATAGTTTTAGAGAATTAGATCATAAAACTTGCATTACATTTCACATTTAAAAAAAGTGGTTACATAAAGATAGTATTCATTTTTTCCCATCAACGGAACATATTTAAAATAAAAAATGGATTATTTCTTGACACTTCCTTGACACTATCATCATATCATGTACCTTTCCCTTGACCTGTGAAAAACATTTCAAAAAAAACTTGGGATGAGCATAAAAAGCTCAGTATGGGTTATATAAAAAAATATGGAAAGGAAACACGAGTTCATATATACATAAGAATGAAATCATACTTTACCCATAAAACATAATCACTTTAACATACCTCATCAAATCATGAATAAATCATAGAAATCATAAGACATAAAGGTAGCTTGAGGCATTCATAACATTCTTACGTAGAGAGTAACCCTCTTGGTTACGTTTGGAATACCCATCACAGTATATTCCCTAAATCTCTTCGGAGAAACCTTAACGTTTCACTCCTTCGCGTTACCCAATGCATTGGAGAGATATATCGGGCTCACCCACCCTTAGTTTATCACGGAACCACCCGTCTTCATAATAATTCCCAAGAACCTCAACATAATCGTATCACATAAAACATGCATAAAGGAAACATAACATTTCCACCTTTCAATCACAAGATATCAATACAAAACATTGATATAAAAACATTATTAAACCATTTTCAATACCAAAATAAAAGAAAAGTAAAACATGGTATTTATTTTTCTTTTAAAAAGAAGGTATGGCTTGTAGAGGAAGCCAAAACTCAAATAATGGTCACGGCGGCGGAGAAGTTGTTGTCGCCGCATACGTACGACAAAACATTCCCTTTTGTCGTTTAGTAAAACTCTTCATATAAAAAATATTCCTTTTGGATAAACGTAAAAATCAAAGGAGTTTATACACCATATAAAAGAAGGTTGAGTATAAAACAAAATATGCCTTAATGAAAGGAGATTGAGACGAAGTCTCATACCTCGGGTCCGACTTGACTCGGTCATTCTTTAATCTCCTGAATAATAAACTTGAGTTAATTTATACTTGTTTAAGAACCTTTTTCAAGTTCATTATTCCTTTTATATCACTTATTGCCATGTCATGAACACTATGTAATTATTTAAGTTAATAACAGTCGTTTTAATGATCATTGGTACTTAAGTCTAAAATAAGCCCTTTATAATTACAAGTTGTTCATGTATCCATTATATCCAGAATGGTATTCATGATGTATATATCATATATGAATGCATTTATAATATTACATAATCATTTAGAGGTAAGAAATGAAATGCATCGTTCATGGAGACGGTAAGCCGTACGTACTTATGAACGCTACTTTCATTTCTATTTCGTATTTTATAGAATGGAATCATAATGATATAAAGGTATATTATAATTCCAGTGTAATATAATATATAATATCATAACTCCATCCTTTATACATCCCACATATGGTATTTAACGAATTAAATCACTTTGAGGGGGCGGTAGTCCGCACTTCCTTAAATGAAGATATCGCGTTTACCCATAATGGGAACCATAAAGGTATGCCCAAAATGAAAAATACAGAAGCTTAAGGAAAACATAAACATATTATATATCATATATAAATATAGTTTTATCTTAATGGCCACCTTTGAAGGTGTTAAAAGAATGTTGAACAATCATCATTTTGGGAGGCAGAAATTTGCCATCCACGGAAATAGTATGTTCTTTAACCATTAGATGTAGGTGTGTGTAAGTGTAGCTCGAATAATTCTTATAAAAATATCCTAGTATATTGAATATACTGGATTTGTTACAAAATAAATGAATAAAAAGAGTTTAGGGGGTTGGAGAAGCAAAATAAAACAAAAGGACTCAAGTGAAGACATTACCTTAAAATCGGGTAACTCCCTTTGGTTTGAGCTCAAAGGCTTCCTTGGAAAGACTTCTGCCCAAAGCAAGGCTTCAAGGAGTAATAGAGGGAATTGGAGAGACAAAATGGGCATGGGTTGGCCGAGCCAAAGGCTTTGGAAGTGTGGGTAAGGAGGTAGAGGTGGGGGCCTTTTATAAGAGGAGAGGAGGGGCACTCTTGGAAAGTAAAGAAATGTTACTTTATTTTCAAATGGGTTTCAGATTTTAAAGGTCCCACATTGATATAATTCGAGGATAAGGTGATAAGGGTTCGAAATATACCCACCCAATAGGTTTTTGACATGTGTAGGTCTTAGATTTTACATTATCTTTCCATTTTATTTAAATCGTCAAATAATGAGGTCGTCGCTGCATCATTATGATGTCATAAATAATTTAATTTATTTAATGTCTAAAAATTATAAAAAAAATACTATGATGTAGAAAATATTTTTAGATCTCAAATGACTATTTATAGTCTAAAGGATCATTTATTTAGACAAAATTAAAAATATTTTACTTAGGTGATACATTCTTTGTTACATTTAACATTCTTTAAAAAATAAAAAGATAAAAAGTCACTTTCTCACAAAAGTGATTTCATGGGGCCCCCAAGTTTGGAACAAGGCATCCCATGGTCGGCCATGATACAACCAGTAACATTAGGACACATTTTGGTGTCATTTTTTATTATTATGATATTATTTTATTATCCTTAACTACCCGATTACTCATTAATCAAGATAATTAAAAATAATTACCGTCGTTACTATTCATAATGTCCAAAAAAAGAGAGTCTTAATTACATAATTTGGACCTTATGATTCCAAATATGTAATCCATTTTACCAAATTCCAAACACATAAATTGCAATAATTTATTTAAAAATAATCCCCATTGTCAAAATAAATAGCGGGTTTTTTGAAACAATATCTATGAAAAGTTTGGCATTAGTTTATGACCAATTTCAAAGTGAAATTAATCCTAATGACCACCAATGGATTAAATGGTAAAAATATATTCAGATTACACTTTAATACCAATTAAAAATATAATCTATCCATATAATTAAATTAAATGAAAAAGCAGTTTTGATGTAAAATGCAGTATTTTTCACTATTCATTAAAAAATGAACATTGTCAGAAAAATACCAAAAATTTATCCAATGTAAATTTCAATGTCCCAATAATAATGAATATGTTTATTTTGACAAATATAGATTATAAAATTTTCAAAATTTTGATTTAAAAAGGGTTTGCCATAAAAAGGCAGTAAAACAATCTTTTAAGAATATTAGTGTATTCCATGCTTAAGATTGGATTTATTTTCATTTTAAGACTCTAAAACACTATCTAATTCATTAATAGACATAGATAAAAATATATATTATTAATTACTTACTTGGGATGTTACAATCCTGATTAGCGTTAAGCCGCTGAGACCCCTATTCAATGGTAAGTTGTTGTAATCCCCTTCACTGGGAATCACATCTTTGGTCCGCCCTAGTGTCATCAGACCAACCCGGGCTGCTAACCATGTGTAATCCCGATAAAAATCATTGGGTTGTTGTCCTATGTGTACACCCCAATTCAAACTCATCACCTGACCTTTCCCTCAAGCCTATGTATCTCGGGAAGGTCGTTCCCCAACCTAGGGGTTCCACTTCCTCCGGGTCCCATCTACGCATCCATTCTCACAGACCACCTCCTTAAGCATCCCATTGCCCTCATGAACTATGAGGAAATTGATTCCTTTCCACAAGGATGTGTAGGAAGTATCCCAAAGACTCAATCCCAACATTACCATCACCCTCATGGCAGTTCCATCCCATTCGCCACCCATTTCACTCAGCACCCCATCATCCATCATGATTCTTACCCAGGCTGCCACATCCCAGTGAGGTCATGTCAACCAACCTATATCTGTGTTCCCTCTAGGGGTTGCACCCATATGATCCACTCTAGTCAGTGTTCTGATCAGTCAGATCCATCTCCTCTAAATGTTAAACTTGTGGCATACCCTGTGTTAAACATGGGAAGATGAGGAAAACCTCAGATACATGCCCATGGAATATGATTCCCCATGTTCGATGTGGGATTACTTGGGATTACACGCCCTCGAGAATCCCTATAATAAGGTACAGAAGACATGCGTGCCATTGTCCCAGTACCCAGACACGCTAGTGATGACCAATGTGACTACTCACCTGACTGAAGGTTGTGGCTCTGACCAGACCCCTTGGAATGTCCTGACAGAAGCGGTGTAATTAACTGGTGTCCATGAAGATATTGTGCTAGGAAGAGTTTCAAGAACAATGTCTTAAATATATAAGAGAGACCCGGAATAGGTGACGAGTTTCGAGGAGGAATCCACAGAAGGAAGAACCGATATCCCATCATCCCATTTCGATCAAGGAGAAAACATCCTTGAAAAATTGATGGATGCCGCCCGCCATTGGAAAGCAGGAATGTGGGGAAATAGCCTCGTGTCCTCCACTGACTGAGGCACGCACCCTGGCGAAAGCGTTAGAAATAGAAATGGTCAACCTGATGTGAAATTATTCTCTTCAATATGGAGATTAGTAGCACTCGAGATGTCATTGGATTGACGTGTCACTGGATCCCACTATCCGGCGTTGGGTCCTGCCAAGAAAATATCAGGCCCGATGTGAAACTCACCAGATGTTGGGGTAGTAGAATTTTGGACATCCCATTCTGTGATGTGTCAGTGTGGATCCCTCTTACCAGTCATGGAAGACGGAATGCCACCAGGGCATTGGTTGTTGATTCTTTTTCCTTTTAATACTGACGAGTTAATCTACCTGATTATAAGGAATCATGTTGCTGCACTCAGAATGCGATCTCTGCCTGCACACCGATGCAGGGGCAAGGGCAGTACCAACGTGGTAGTCCCACGTAGCTCCGACTCATCTGCAACAACCTCTACACCCATGTATTTAGGGCACCCATGCCCCATCTCCCCATTCGAGGTTATTCAGCGGAGGGTAATCAACGACCCCGTGCATCGTTATGAGGAGGAGGGCATAATCCCGACTCAGGATATGGCCCACCTGGATCTGGAGGCATCTGTGCCTTATCACCAACACTTCTCATGAGGGATGCTTTGGGAGTTGCTGCTCCCCACGCTGATATATAACCGTTTCAGGAACCTCTCCCTGGAATACCTTGATGACTTCCTGCCTTATGCTGACGAGGTAGGTGACATTCGACCCATCTTGGTCAGAGTCCCATTCTAGGTACTCCTAGAGAGGGCTCCCACCCGACCATGTCAGTGCCACCACCCGACCTTTCTGTATGAGGAGTAGGTAAGACACATACCTGCCCCACCAGCTCTAGTTCATCTGAACCGACGCCAGTATCATGCGCAAGCTGAGGACACCCACCAAGGGGCATCAAGGTCGACGACTACTATGGCCCGAGCCACCACCAACGCATACCATTAGTTCCCTGAATACAATGAGCATTGGAACTTATATGCTCGACCAGGATCGAGGCCCCAACCACCCCACGGGTAGGCTGGGTCGACTCTCTTGGTCTCCGACATGAACAGTGGATGCTACGAGCTAACCCGCAGTGATGTCACTCAGTACGGAGGTCCTCCCTTTACCACTACCATGGAAGGCACGATCCTTACCTGATTCAAGTCTGGGCATGGAGGTATGCCCCGTGCCACCCTCAATCCAAATGAGGGTCTTCCTCATGGTAGTGATTCTCAGCGTGGGGGTCTCTCCCGTGCCCATTACACTGGGTATGGGGTCATTACTTCCGACCCCGACCACCGGTGTTGGGATGTCGCACATCCGGTCTCTCTCCAAAGTGTGGATCTTCCCCGAATCCTCTCAGTAGCTGGTGAAGGTCCTCCTCACCTCATAAACCAGAGGGATGAAGTCTAGCCTCGCTCCACCCACACCCAGCACGGAGGTCCTACTCGTGTTCAGCTAGCCTAGTACAAGGTCCCTCCTCATACTGAGGCCACTAGTGGAAACAAGCATGGGGGTCCTCCCCATGCTCCTGCCAGTTCTAGAGGAGGTCTTTCCCTCTCCCGAGCTACCAATAGAGGTCCTCCCCATTCCCCCTTTAACATCTGTCCCGATGCTCCTCGCACCCCGACTTTCTCAGGTGGAAATTCTCTTCGACTCAGCACCAGTAAAGGCGATGGACCTTGTGTCAGAAATCAGCCCTGTCCCGAGAAGCCACCCAGGGGTAGGAAGTTGGGTCTTCACCACCATAAGAAAAATTTTGGGAAGGTCTGAACATATATCAATGTTTTCTGCTTCTCAGACTCTGAAACAGAATACGACTCAGCTCGGGTACCCTCCCCTCGCTCATCCGAGTCATGGGATGGGGCAGGGAAAAGTCACAACAGCCTATTACTCCCGTAATGTGAGGTCCATAGGATTACCACCTCCCTCCATAGGTATATCCAGGAGGATGATGATCTGGAAACCCCACATGCCACGTTCGTGCAATCGCCACTGTCGTCACCAGAAGTGCTCTCTACCTCGACAAGTGATCATGGAGGACTATTATGGGGGCCGATGGCGGGCGAGCAGCAATGAAACCTATTTCCAGTAGACCTAGACCCTGAGCCAAGAACTGTGTCCAACAATACATATTATCATGACGTAGCATCCAGGTCGCTAAACTCTTCGGAGGACAACCTGAGATTCGGCGTCCAATCAGCCCATTCGTCGTACTCTCTACCCGTCGGCTTGCCGTACCAGTGGTCTACCTCAGTAACGCTACTAGTTTCTCAACCACCCTCAGTTGATGAATTGAGAAATCAAGGGCCAGACCCTGAATCCGAACCAAGGATCTTATGGAACATCCTTGCAACGGACCACTTCCTTGAGATGTTCTGGCCCTTGGCAGTGTCGAATTTTTGCACACCAGAACCCCTCACCCTAGAAGAGTTTGAATGTTTCTGCCAAACCCTCTGGGCTACACACTTTCTCCTTCATCATCAGTGATTGGTTTATCTCAAGAGCCAATCACATTGTGAAGACATTGGCAAGCAATGTCGTCTAGTCAATCTGGCTACGCTCCCAGTGGCCCAGCGCCCTGAGTCACCAAGCCACCATAAGGACCTCCAAGAGCAATGCGTTCAGAGTTTCAAGATGCTCTGTAATATCATCAAGGAGGCTTCCCCCCCCCCACACAAGTCTATACCTGGGTGTAGTATGATTCCCTCCTCTTTAGTCATATCTGTGCCTTGGGGTAGGTGCTATCATCATCCTTTCCATGATTTGTGATGTCCCATAGCTATTCCACCATGTTGGATTCCATTTCGTTGATTTTATCTTTTTTATTGGGTTCTTCATATCAAAGTGATCAATGCATCATGATACATGTCTTTTGATCATTGTTTTCTAGTTAAGAGGATGTTTACATCCTTTATAGAAACCCCATATGTATGAAAAGATGAAATACACCTTGTGGTTATTTTTCACAAATGACCATAACGTCTTTTTTTATTCTAGATTAGGTTATAAATAGTTTTATCATTTATTATCATTTTTAAATGTAATCAATGAACTTTTTAAGTTCTTTGCCTACATATACATGGAATTTCCTATATAGGAAATATCCTTAAATTCCATGTCACCTTTTATGTGACCCCATTGACCTTGTAAATGATAATTCCATGTTTTGGTAGATTGATTGGATTATTTATATGGAATCAATAATAAATGGTGGTTACTCTTCTTAATATGAATTGAATAAATTAAATGAAATAATATAAAAAGGTGGATATATTGCACCATATATTGCATGATATTAAATGATAATTATGAATTTCAATGTTTCATTGATATTAATTATGATCATTGATATGTGTGAGAGGTAATGCCACATCCCTATATTATTTATATTTTGACACCTTTATATGGTTGTGGTATGATGGGAAGGGTCATCTTGAGCATGATTGTATCACGTTCCCTTATAGTTGTTGTTGAGTATGATGTCTCACATCATTGAATCTATTTGTATGGTGGGATTGACATGCCATGTCCCTTGTTAGACTGTTGACATGATGGAATATTCACCATCTCAAGAGGATGACCTTGACATATCCCACTCAAGATGATATTTAGGTAATGTAACATATTTCTTGGTCTTATAGGATCGTTATACTTATCATGGATTTTTGAGTTAATCCTTAGTCAATCCAACAACTAGTATTTCTCGTTTATGAAATCATACGTCTTCACATACTTGGTTCATATAGGCGGATTCAATTTCTATTATACATTATATATATTACAATATATTTAAAGCTAAAAATTAAAAATTCTTCCTAATCATGCACCAAAGATGGAAGATGCTTCAGGCGTCCTTTAGGAACTTAACTGAGAAGTTATTTATTTATTTAGTTTTTTATTAATTGATTAGAACATGCACACTGTTTAGTTACGAGATACCATCATATTAATTATAGACAACATTGGGAGTGTCCTACTAAGATTTTATGTAACACACTACATAGACTAATTTTGGTACAAGAAAATATTATTTCTCTATAGGTATGGATAAGGGAAAGAACCATGCTTCAAGTCTTTGATATGCCTACTTATAGATAAAGATTAAGAGAAAAGGACCAAGCATATGAAAGAGATTCTAGTGGATCATCCTTTTATTAGTTTTTTAATATTTTTATAATATTATTTTATACTTATCACCTATTCCCATTTTTATATCAACATTATGTATATCCTTATATTTCCATTTCCTCAGTGGATTTTGCATTATTATCAGCTTTCTAGCTATTTAAACTTCCACACTTGTTTATTTAATATTTTTATAATCATATGATTCTACTACTGTATGTTTCTAATTATATCGCTTTGTCACTCTAATAAGAGTGTATAGTCTCTTCACTATACCACCTTTAAACCCTTGTTTTTTGTCCGCATCCTCTACTATATGTAGAGGTGTTCTTGAGGCCATGTGACCCACAGTCTCATGGCACGAGTTAAGTAAACCCCTAGACATGATATTCTAATGTATTATCAATGCTTATTTTTACATTATCTATCTACATTCATATTATAAAGAAGACTAACAGTTAAGGGGATTTTTAATTCACCATGTGTCTGGATGTAACTAATGCACATATATAGGAAACCCAAAATAACCCGGATGGGAAATTGTAATTATTCTTTAAGCCTATTATGGTTTATATGAATTCACCATTGGGTTATGCACTGATATTATACTATTATTGATATTGGTATTATTGGAATATCGATTACCTTTCCCTGCCCTAATGAAATGAGGGACTTGCATTAGTACACGAATCATCATAGGAATAATAGGATTAATATTCCATACATTTTTTCAAACCACATCCATTTTAGCATGATTTTTCTTATTAGAAATTTCGAATTCCTTGGTTATTATATGAAACGTGATTATATTCTTACAGGGATTAGAAATAATAATTGAAACATAAATTACCCCCCTTAACCAAATAGTGATTTCCCGACTAAGTAAAAGAAGACACCTTAAGCAGTCAATTATGGTGTGTTGAGCCATGAACCAATGGTCGAATGGGTTGGAACATGTTATGGTAAGGGTAAAGTGAATACCACATTTGGTTCATAATAAGTAAATTCCCTTATGGAATAGAAATGATAATACACTAAATTTAACCATTTATCACAGATTATGTATTTGAACAACCACAATTTTAAAATTAATATGACTCTTAAAGTAAAATTAGTTACCTTATACATGTAAAACAAAGACATAGATCTGAACTCGAACTTTGTTGTTTGTATTGGGTATTTATTACATTTGTATGAGCATAAATGGTATCCTAAACTACCTAGACCAAGATTTTTGAGCTGCCTAAGAGGCATGGACTTTTCCTTTGGAAGGATTTATACTATAAATATCTTTATATATATATCCTTTTCAGTTTCTTAAATATTTTCTAAGGAGTTCGTTTGGAATTGTAGTATCATGTGACTATAATATCCATCAGTTATACATCCTGAAGGTAGTGATGGCCATGAAACTATGGTGGAGGTCCTTGATCCACTAGTGGTTCCTCCTTTTGTTCCACCTAGTGTACCACTTCCTATTCCTCATATGGGAAATAACACCATCTTCCAAGACGTTTTTTATAATATGATGAAAATTATGAAAGGTATTGTCTGAACACCCCATAATATGGAAGAGTTGACTCATGAATTCAAGTAGTAGAATCCTCAAACCTTTTCAGGGAATAGAGGACCACATGCTACTGAATCTTGGCTCAAGAATATCCAATATATATCCAATTATCTTGAGATGCCTCCAAATTACTGGGTTTTGATTGATATATATATGATACACAATTATGCCATGTGGTGATGGGATGTTATCACCCATGAAGATTGACATCGTGATATATTGTGGATTGATTTATAGATGATCTTATATTATTAATTTTCTCACTAGAATTTAAGGGATAATAGATCTAGAAAATTTATGAACCCGTATCTGGGGAGTATGTCTGTTATGGAGTACTACGATCTTTTCGTGAAGCTCTAGAAATTCCATCATACTCTAGAAGGTGATGAAATTAGGACTACCATGAGATTTGAGGATGGTTTGGTATATGTTATTTTATCATTGGTTATTGTTTTTAGGTTGACTATTATATCATATATCATTAATAAGGATATTAATGTAGAACATAACCAGATGGAAGTTTATGGTGTCAGTTAGGGGGATTCTGAACCCAAATATACTAGTGGTTCTTCTTTTGAGAGAAAGTGATATTTTGAGGCTATTCATGGGGGTAGAAGTAATATTGATCCTTATAAAGATTTATTTATGATGTCACCACTCTGGGAAGAAAGGACACACAAAAATATCATGCATGTGTGACATATTGGAGTGCGTAGGATGAGGAAAGACATGACATATCGATGGATTTTGTAAGAGATTCCCTGGTCTTCGAGGTAGATCATGTCAAACTTACGATTCTGAGTTCCAATAGAGATGCCTTTCTCAAGGCTATCAGGTAGGGCCCTAGGTCCATAGCATACACCATTAAGATTTCTCTCATCCTAGTCCAGGGGAGAAGAGTGTTATAACTTATATTTTATGAGGTTTATTATTGTTTCTTGCACTTTAGTGTATTATTTATTTGACATAGGCATGTCTCACTACATTATATCTGAAACCATTATTGGGTGTGTAGGCCTCGATATCCAAATATTTTGTGAAATTATGAAAATAGATACCTAGTTTGGTATATTATTAGAGGGAGTTTCCCATTATAAAGATTTTCCAATAGAGTTAGGCGAATACCTTTTCATAATATTTTCATCCTTTAGAATACATTATTTGATGTAATCATCAGGATGAACTTATCTATTTTTTATCTAGACATTATTGTCTTCATTATTTATAGGGTGATGTTTAAATAACTAGGAGGTTGGAATATGCATAAGGGATAAAAGGATGTTGAAGATATGTGTTCAGGACCCAAGATATAGAGGTTGGGTAGTGTCATAGCCCATATTTAAAGTCTTTTCTTACATGAACAAAGGTTATAATCTTCTTTATTTTCTCCTATAGTGAAGTGTTTCTTGTTTTTATTTCTTATTTTCTTATATACTCTTCCTCTAGTGCATGCAGTAGAATTTTCCATTGACCATGTTCAATGAGTATCAATAGTGAACATTCCTACTTATAGGATTTCACCTAAGGAGCATCTTGATATGTATCAATAGCTAGAGGATATAGTGGATAATGGATTTCTAAGCCCCAACACATCTCCATGGATTCACTGATTCTCTTTTCAAAGAAAGAACATGATATTTTCAATAATTTTGTGGATTTCCATCAATCAAACCAGATCATAGTATATAATTAGTATCCACTATGTAGAATATTGGACCTCTTTGATTAGCTCTAAGGAGAGATAGTTTTTTAAATGATATATTTGCGGTAGGGCTATCACCATGTGCATGTCTGGTCCTCATACATACCTCAAACTTCTTTCAATGGAAGTTATGCTCTTTATTATTTCCTTTTCATGTCGGTTAGGCCCTCAAAAATTCCTATTATCATTATAGATCTTATGAATGTGGTTTTACACACGTATTTAGAATCATTTGATGTAGTCTTTGTTGAATTTATCATGGTGTATTCACGGTATAGAAACGACCATGATAGTTATCTTGAGATCATTCTTAGTACACTACGAGAGCATTAAATCTATACTATGCTTTTTTAATTCCACGTTTTGATCGATAATGTCTGCCTTTTGGGGAACATCATCTCAGAGTCAGGAGTTTCTATAGACCTATAAAAGGTGAGATTTATAGTTTTTTGGGAGTCTCCCATGAACATATTTTTCTGATGGAGTTTCTTAGGGATTGAAAAATATTAAAGACACATCATTCTGGATTTCTTATGTCTTGTTGCACTATATAAGAGTATAAAAAGTAAAGGTGTGAAATTTTTGTGGCCAGAATATTTTGAAGAATCCATTTAGGAGTCGAAGGAAAATTTTATTTCAGTGTCAATATAGAATCTTCTAGTGCCATAAAGAATCTATATTGCATACAGTGACACATCAGGTTTCAATAATGGGGCTATTTTGATGTAAGATTATTGAGTTTTTAGGTATTGGAATATTAATTTGAGGCCTTATGAGCTGAATTACTTGATAAAATATCACATTATATATTCTTCAGTTCATGCGTTATGTTGTTGAATATACTATTTACATAGAGAGTTTATTTTGGTATTAAATTATCATAAAATCCTCAAGTACATATTTATAGAGAGAGATCAGAATATCAGGTAGTGTAGATGGATTGAGTAACAATAACCATTTAATTTTGAGAGTATCTACACACCTAGAAATTATAATACATTAGTTGATATTATAATTTAAAAAACTCAGACACATGTGGTTCATGAATCTAGTGGAAAATTAAATCTTATGACCATATTCGTGGAGATACATATTGAGGATTAGGAGGACCATGGAATGACTATCCTCTCCACCTTAGCAGTGACCTCTACTATTTTGGAATAGTTAATAATGAGTAAACAATTTGACATCGAATGGCATATCATAAGGTAGATTATTATAGATGATGAAATATAATCAGGTTGGAAAATGTATGTGGATGATAAAATATAATTTATTGGGTGTGTATGTGTCCCGATAGACAACATAGTAGAGCTGATTTAGGAATTACATACCTCAGTACATGCATCTCACCCTATTGTCACCAAAATGTTTTGATATTTATGATGTTGGTATTGGTGGCCTATTATGAAATTCATGATTTCTATCATCATGAGTCAGTGTTCCACTTGTTTATAGGGAAAGATGGAACATTAACATTAGGCTATGATTTTATAGATATTTTCCATTCCCAATTTGAAATGGGACTATGTTGTGATGGATTTTGTGACTAGTTTACCCAGATCACTTTATGGAAATGATATAGTTTGTGTTATTTTTGATCATTTGATAAAGTATAAACACATCATTTTAGTGTGAGGGACCTTTTCAATAGAAGATCTAGGAAGGTTGTACATCAAGGTGGTTGTATGTCTTCATGGACCTCCTTGTTCAATCAATTTTGACAAAGATTGTTTTTAAAACACAGTTCTGGTAGGGGTTGTAAAAGGCCCTGGAAATATAGGTGATTAAATGAATGGACTATCACTCATAGATCGATGTAAAGATGGAGCATACTATTCATGTACTTGAGGACATTCTCCATGCATGTGTCCTTGACTTTTGGGGTTATAGGAACAAACAATTTGTCCTTATTAAGTTAACTTATAATAACATCTTCTTGGTTACCGTCATGATAGATCCTTATGAAGCATTATATATAAGGCTTTTCTATACCACTCTTTGTGATCCAGAGGCATAAGATGCGGCTATTATTGAACCATTTCTTCTATAGGTGAGAACCGAGTATGTCTACTTGATCAGAAACTACATGATGACATATTTGTCAAGAATGTAGTCTTATGCTAATAGATTCCAGAGGCCACATGAGTTTAAGGTCAGAGACTTGGATTTATTATGATCCTTATCCATTTTGTTAAATATAAATATTCAAAAATAGGGTTAGATCTCACCGAGGTCTATCATATCCTATGAGGTTATGAAATGGATCAGACCAATGGCTTACCAATTGGCACTTCCTCAGAGATACCATTATATTCTTATTTTCATTCCTGTATCTCATTGTCAATGATACCATCCCAACCCGTCAGATTAAATTCATCAGTATGAGGTTGGATTGTATGTAGATGATTCCTTTGAGGTGTATCAAATTCTTATTACTGATCAGAGTGTGAAGAAATATCGAGCTAGGTCAGTTCCTTTGGTATCGGTGATATGGAAGTATAGCTGAATACAAGATGAGATCTATGACCATGAAGTTGATATACCATCCCAGTGGCCAAAACACTTTGCTGACCATAACACATTACCCTCAGAAGGCTATCTCGGGGATGAAATTATTTAATGGGGTAGGTTGTAACAACCTTATATTTTATGAATATATAAAATTTGTTTTTTTAAATTACTTTAAACATTCCAAATAGTGATGCTCAATCCATCCAAGGAAGGATCAGGTGTATCCATGGCCTGTTTGGTCCTCGAAGCCTTGAAATGGCATGAAAAAACTATGTTGCATGGTTAAGTGAAATTGTTCCACCCTGGTCACATAGTTTCTCCAATATTCATGGTTGTATATAGTGGTAATGATGGTATAAAATAGCATTCCTTAAACTATGTGACCATAGGCACACAACCATGTGGAAAATTTCAGGTATGGGATAGATTGATTTTGCATAGCTTGCGCATTATCATACAAATTATGCACCGAAATTTGTGATGCTACCCTCTAAAAAAGTAGCTAGTTCATAGTTTCCACACTATTTTTTCCAACTATGTAGCTAAACCATGCACCATTATTTGGTGGCTGAAATTTTATTATTTCACTAATTTTTTATATTTACCCATTTCATCTTCATCCTTATTTCCAGTGTCTGGTTTGAGTTTTCCTATAAAAAATCTTTCATCCTACATAAAAATATGAATCTATATAAATTTCACATCCTATGTACAATTATATATCTATTAATGGCATTGGATTCCATAAGGTATTCTCTTGAATACTCTTCATTTCTATCTACATTTTTATTTTCATCCATTTCACTATTTTTTTGGAATCATGGTTTCCATATTTTCATGGTGTTGGAGAATTTCATATATCTATTCCAACATACTCTTAATTAGAAGCCTATATTGAGAATGCGTCTTTCAATGAAATTAAAGAATGTGGTCTCAATGTTTTTCCCATGGTTTTTTATTTTTTGTATCAATTCCATTTTTATACAAACCATATTTTTTGAAGTGTCACCTTTATGTGAAGTTTTTCATATAAAATTGTTCAATTCACCATGATACATGTCCCTTGATCATTGTTTATAAGTTTAGATGATATCTACCTCCCTTATGGGAACCCCATGGGTGTGCCATGTTGAATATCCCCTTGTGGTTATCTGTACCAAATTCTTGGAACTCTGTTGTAGCTTCCAACATAGGTTATAAATAGTTATTCCCTTAATTATAATTGATTAAATTGAACTAAGTCACCTTCTATATGGATGGCCCAACTATAATTCTAATTAAACATGTAGGAAATTTCTTTATTGGCCATGTATCCTTTTATGTTACCCCTTTGATATTATAAATGATAATTCCATTCATTGAAATATTTATTGTATTAATTAATTAGAATGGATAACACTTATTGTTTTACAATCTTAAAATTATTGAAATTATTTAAATGTAATAAACTCTAATTGTTGGAATGGACACACCATCTAGGTCATGTAATTGAATTGATAGTATGAATTGTATATTTTATTGAAATAGAGAATGACTATTGATATGTATGAAAGGTAATTACTCATTCCTTTATTATGTATATATTGATTTCCTATTATGGATGTGGTATGGTGATAAGGGTCTTATTGGGCATGATTCTATCATGTTACCTTATGTTGGATATCAATCATGACGTCTCACACTATTGACATAATTTCGAGGGTGGTCTTGATGCACTGTGTCCCGTATTAGAGTGTTGACATCATGGTACACTCACTATCTTGAGTGAAAAGCATCACATCTCTTACTAACTCTAATATGTAGGTCATGTACCCTATTACATGATATTATAGTCTCATTATAATGTTCATGAATGACTTAGTTATTCCTGGGTCCATACAAAATATATTATTCTAGGTATATGGCCACTTACATCCACACATACAAGGGACATATAGGTGGTTGAAATATATAATTATACTATATATATTATTACTATATATATATAGTTACTGATTAGACATTACTCTTGGACATGGGCCAAATCAGGTAGACCCTCTATCTATCCTTTCGGAAACTGATTAGGCCATTATTTATATATTTTATTTTTTTACTGACCTAGTTTAACATGAACACTGTTTAGTTATGCTAACTACCATTATTATTGTTGAATTAGTTGGTTAGGTCTTATTGAGATTATATCTTGACACCCTACTTGGGCTTCGATTGTCACCTGAGAAGATTTTTTGTCAATATTTATGGATAAGGGAAATCAACCTAATTCAAGTATTTGATATGCTTACTTATATATAAAGCTTATGATTAGAGGACCAAGCATATGATAAAGATTCTAGTAGAGAAACCATTTATATTTTTTCACATTTTTATAGCTTGATTATATGCATGTCCCCTATTCCCCTTCTTTATATCATCATGTCATTCATTCATTTATTGAAAAAACCAATATAGTTTTTTTATTATTATCAGTTTTCCAGTATTTTTTTCTTATTTAGTTATTTATTTATTTTAATGTTTTATTATTATTCTTTAATTGTTTTATGTTTTAAAATTTATCTGTTGTGTCACTCTGATATGAGGGTATAGTCTCCCCACTATACCACATTTATAACCTTACTGTTAGACGGTAGCCTTTGGCATACGAGGAGGCATTCTTGAGTCCACATGACCCACCAAATTAGATCACAGGTTATGTAGACCCTAGGACAAGATGTCACAGATAGAATATTTTGAGATAGGATAATGTAATATCATTGGGTTCTCCTCTCATTTTAACACAAGCCATGGTTTTTCATGTGTATCACCATAAGATTTCAATGTATAAACATAATAATTAGATAGAGTACATACCACACAACAGTAATCATTGGAGGGAATATGAGATCCTATGACACTATGATATATTTATTTTTTAAAGAGATTCAATATATTTGTTATATTTCAATATATGCAACACCATGTTGGAACGAGACATAATAATCTATTAAAATATTATTATTTAAGCATGACCATTATAACATAGACTTTATATTAGTGGGAATTAATAGTACTAATGAAAATTTTAAAAATATATGATTTAATCATGAATGAAATAATGTAAATTTATATTTGTTTATTATAGATACAATTAAAACCATTTTAATTAAAATGAAATAATTTTTTGAAAACAGTATTTTTTATTAATGATTGTTTAATCATGTCTTAAATACATAATTTATAGTAAATTTTTAACAATTTAATATAATTTATTGATTATTTTGAAATCATCATTTCAAAATTACAAGAGGGTGAATTTTTGGGTTTTTTCTAAAATTTATCATTTTTAGATGAATAATGAAAAATAATGAATTTTAATTGAATTTTTTTTTGATTTAAATTATATATAAAGTTACATAATATTTTTTAATAGTTTTAAAGTAAAATTTTTATAACTATATATATATATATGAATCCTAATTATCTCATTGTAATAATTTTTTATTGTGTTTTGATACAAAAACATTGTAATCTTTTGATGATTTTCTCTTTAAAACCCATATTGGTTATCATGTCGACATGATTAATTTTACCCTAAAAATTGCCACTTTATAGAAGGAAATATTTTTCAATGGATTATATATTTTTAATATTCATAATTTACATTATATATATAAGTTAAATTATTTTTTTCCACAATTAATATTATAATAGAAAAAATATCATTTACCGTGGTGAAGGTAAAAATAGGTGTACCAGGGGTTAAACTAAAATGATTATGGTTAAAATGTACTAAAATATGAATAAAATAATTTTATTGAAATATTATGACACTATAATATATATTTAAATATAATAAACTATTTCTAACCCTTCTTTATTTTGAGAAAGTAGGGTATACCTTTAACATTTCAAAACATACAATTGTGCCACTCACCTCACTTATAAAAGCTCTCCCCATCTCCCCTCTTATTCACACATTGAAAACCATTTATTTATACCAAGAAATTATACAATAGCCTTTAAAATTCATCATTATAATAATAAAACTCTATTTTTTCTAAATAAAATGTTGGGTGGTTTTTGGTGAAAATCTAATGTGGTTACTTAAAGAAGAGGTAACATTCTTCGACGAGTGTTTTATATTATTTCTTCCACCACCTCCCTAAATTATTATTAACCCATAATTATATAATAGTATTAATATATTAAATATAATTAATATTTTTTATAATATTTTAATTACATACTTCCATCCCCAAATCAATCAAATGGGTTACATAATTATCATTTGTATGTAAATAGGACTACCATCTCACGAACCAATCTCATTAATATTTTGATTACCACCTCTCATGGTTGGGTATTATTTTGTTTATAAAGTATATATATGATATTTTTTCACATAGTCATAAATATACATTAATTATATCATTTATACATTAATAAATTATATTCTATAGGGGATATGATAACATCAGTTGTGTGTATAGTGAACTACTTCATCTAGAAGTGATGTGATTCTTCATTCACTAACACATCACATAGTTGTTAATAAGGACAATTTTAATAAATATATTTGATATATATTATATTATTATGTTGTTAATTACATATTTATAATTCTTAACGTATGATATATCTTTTTCATTCTTACACAGAATTGGGATAATGTCGCTCGTGTACATGTGGACAACCGCCTCCCTGATATGATGTGACTCTCTTATATCACCAAATAAAACGGATGATATATATAAGTATATTTAAATAAATAATATTTTATATATGGTTTTATTATGATTATTGATATTTAAAATATTTCTTACTTCCTTTCCATAATTTTCATTGAAAATTGGAAACATTACTCATCTGTACATATGACTTATCGTCTCCATGATTACAACATACTTTAATTCACATTAACAACATAATGATTGTTTATAAAATTATAGTTTTTGTATAAATATTTTAATTATGATATGATAGTTTTTATTTATACATTTAAATAAGGACTTCTGTGACCATAGTTAGCCTACTAAGGTCCTTTTTGACAGATAATAGAAATATCGTCGAAACATTCGATATAAACATAACTGATTAAGTAATCTTATATAAAATGGTAATAAGTGAAATAAATGTAACAATAAAATTGAAAATAGTTATTAATATATTCACTAATTAAAATATGTTTATAATTTAGGTCTATAAAGAACGTATGTGATGATTCAAACTAAAGGTAATGGTCTCTCATATCAATTTTACATTTTTGATACATATTGTATATTAAACACTTATTTATTTTCTAAGGTGTATATACTAACCTTTATGTATTTTATAAAATGAATTAATTTTTATTCATGGTATTTAAGTAATCATTTAATGTTATTTATTTTACAGGGACCATGACAAAAAATTATCAATGTGGTATGGATTTATTTCAAAATCTCATTCTTATTATGGATTGTTTTTTAAGTTTACCATGGAATAATTATATGATATTTAAATACCTAAATCAATATAATATTTTTACTTTCCCTACTCTGAATATATTTCAACTAATTACGGTTTTTATAGTTTTTGGTATATAAAATTAATGAAAAATTGTTTTTAATAAAAATCTAGAATAATTTTTATCTTCAGTCAAAAATCAATTTTCTTCAAAAATAATGTTTTATAAAAATTAATAAAAAAATGTTTTTATGATTTTCAAAATGATTTATAAAATAAATTTTTAACCTTTTTTAACTTCTACCATTTTTGAAAGGAATTATAATTTCATTCTAAAACATGTCTCATTTTTCTTTTATAGAAAATATGAATATAAAAATTGATTAAAAATAATTGGAATGTAAAAAATTTCAGAATTTCATGACCAATAAATTATTTCAGTGATTACTTTTTATGTTTAAAATTTATTTGAAAAAAAATCAAATTTTTTTTGAAATTTTATTTTTTAAAATATAGTTTTCAAAATGAAAATGATATTTTCATTAATATTTTTTTAAATTTTCTTTCCATGGTATCTCTATTCATCAAAGATAAAAAAACCTTTATTCTTAATTCAATTGCTAATATTATGATTGATACCATTCTTTTTTTATTTTTCAAGATGTGTTATTATTATTTTTATTAACAATTTTCATTGAAAATAGAAATCACTTTTACTCTAGATGGTTTCTGATTATGTTTATTGAATATGAAGATAATTTATATTTTTTTCTTCTAGTTTAAATATGGATGTTTATGTGAATTATATTTCACCAATTTCATATGTGTAATGACTTTGAAATTTTTATGTTATTGGAGGGTCCTTATATTTCTATTCAATGTTGTGGTAGGTCTCATTAGTCAAACTAGATTGAGTTTTGGATGTGGTCTTACCCATTTTTGTAGATGTATAGAGATAAGTATTAGAAAATGTATTTTAGATGTCTAGAATTGTGCATTCCATCATTATGAATTCCATTATTAATATTCAATTGGATTATTTGATTTTCATGAATGTAAATGATTATGTTTCATTGTAATTTGAATATTTATAAGAAATAATTTGATCATCATTTATTCCTTCAAAATTATTCTCTGGTTATTGTTTAAATGACACTTGTTTAAATTATTTACCCCACTATATTTATTATTATTAACTACTCATATATTCCATTGTACTCTTTTTCTTTACTTATAATATGATCTCACCATTATATATGTTTTATTTTAACCAAGATACATGGAAGTGTTTGGTGAATGATATGAAAGGATACAATATGTGGAAAAATGGCATCATCAATGTAAATAAGTTGTGAATTTTTTGTTTTAAAATGTTTTTTGAAATTAATTTATGTATATAGTTTATAAGGAATACTAATATACTTGGATATTCAGGATGTGGCTCTTAATATCTTATGCTGACCTAATAATATAGACACTAGATTTAGGTTTTTGGGGCTGGGGCACTATAGTTTGTATTAGAGGATGTCTAGCATAAACATTAAGAACTATATTTTGTAAAACATAGATTATTTAATATAATATAATGATATATTTTTAGGATAATTAATCAATAATGATCCTATATTTTGGTTAGGAATAGATTGTAGGTATTTTCCAGGAAAATAAATCCATGTATGGATACTTTAAGTGGACATGGTTCTGTAAGAGATGTACCTATGGTAATAAATCAAAAAAGGGTATAATAAGATTGACCCGATCATCACCTAGTGCAAAAAAGGTACACGATTCACTAATAGTTTTACCCTCCTAAGTGGTATGGTTAAGATAACTCACATATTCATTAAATATAATTATAAAAGAGTTTAAAATAAAGATATCCATGTTCATGATTATGATACTAGATATGCATAAATTTTTTAAATTATTTAAAGTAAATCACTATTTTTGGGATTATACATTATGATTCACAATGATATGATCAAATAAAGGGCATTCCATCATTTTGATATGGAACCTGAAAGAAGGAATGTGATCGACATAAATGAATGTAATATAATGTGATTAAATGATAATTTATTTGATATTTGTAATCCAATATTTTTAGGGGAACTAGTATCTCAAAAATTATCATCATATGAGGACATAATATTGTTTTCTAAAAATAAAAATAAATAATTATCTATATATATATTATGGATTATATGGGAAGACAGATACATAGAGTATGATAGAGAAAATTTTGGATACAAGGAAGTATGAGAAGAATGATTATCCCATATGTGATAACTTTAGAATGAAACACCCTGATACATTTTTATAAAGAATGTGAATTTTTAAGTAGTTTATAGGGAAATGACACCATCATTTTCAATGCATCAATTGTAGAGAGATGGGGAACTATGTAAATGAATACCACAAGTGTTAATAAAATTTTCCACATAATAACAGATGGTATGAAGGGAAATCATATCTAATTTATAACAATGAAGTGGAAGGATTAATGTTCCCATGATTAGATTAATGAATTATTTCATTTGGATTTTTTATCAATTATTTTGTGGTTATAAGAATTATAAAATCTATAATGATTGTACTCAAATATTTTTTCATTATGGATTTTAAATCATATGTTGACTGACATATATATAGAGTGAAAATGATTTAGTGGAATGTTGAACATCTTGTAAAACACAAAATTTAATGGAAGATAACCCTTGATATCCACTGAAGGTTAAGTTAATGATGTTTTTACATATAGAAAATTGATATAGAAAATTTAAACTAGATAGTAATAACTACATTGGAACTGGTTATAGAACTGATAAAAAAATAGTTGATGCAATTATTATTGTGGTTAACATGTCATGACCCACCTTCACAAAGATGAGGGAAGGAACAACGGATTGCCAGACCCTTCCTTCCTCAAGTGGAAGGAGAGACAATGACCCCTGGAACCCACCTTCAATAGGTCCCAGAGTGGTGACTAGCATCAAGGGTATAGAATCACACACAAAATTTAAGGCATTAACCTTTTTTTGTAGGATTGGGAGGAATGATAGTAAATCCCATACAACACCAAAACTGTAGGTAAAGGTAATGCCAAAACAAACCATTCCCATATGCATGTTCCAAAAGTAAGTGCTACAAGGTACAAGAAAACTCCAAAAAAAAGTACCAAAGAAAAGAAAAGAAGAAACAACAACTGTACCAATGTCTGAACTAGTATGGTCCTACATGATCCCCAAATTCCTCCTAGAAACATAAAAGCAGTTTTATATATGTAGGGTGAGTATATAGGTATACTCAGTAGGGAAAACCAGAAGCTCTCGTGAACAAGTGTGGAGGCATTCTAATTCCCCATGAGAAAAGGAGACAACTGAAGCACCAAGAAAGGAATCTATCCACCCAACCTCACCAAGGAACACTCTCCAAATAACACAAGTCAAGTCATGTAATAATAATAGCACATCAATATTTTTCTACCCCACACCACTTTCCCACTGGTTATTGGAGACATCCTATGCATCAAACCTCTTCCGCCATTCTCACCGTAGTCCCACTGCCATCCCATGCCCGTACACATCTAGGATAACACAAAAACAAATCCTACCTATAAACACCTAGGCCACAACAACCACACATAACCATGACCACTAACACCTGGACCAGAACAACTACCACCATGCCCAAAGACACTTGGGCCTCATCCTGAAGGAACTTGTGAAACCACCTACCCGCACACACCTGGGCCAACTACCTCAGTATACCCTGCTAGAAGAATCATGGGATATAACGGAATTCAGGCCATCATAGCCTACCCAAATAATCTTGGGATACGTGGAAAGTGAGCATAAAAGGAGTCAATAACCATCCACTCATAAGAGTGTTGGGAAAAACACCCTCCCCAGTGAAATGGGGGTATTCGTCAAGAAGTGATCTACATGGATGGGGTGCCAATAAGAAACATAAAAACTAAATTATACATGTAGGTAACAAGCATTCATCCCATCCCATATTTTCCCAAACCAGCATATATACAAACACTCTCATTAATAGTCATTCATAAGAATCACCACAACCACAAACATGTCACTACTCATTCCCGAAAAACAATTCCCCTTTAAACCCATTCTTGTTTTCCTATTCAAGTGATTCCATTTAGATAATTATTCACTACTGGGAAACTAAATGAAATATCCACAATCCAAGGAAGGGAAAATAGTCATTCAGCAATTTAAGCATTTACACTCGGTTCTCTTGTAAAGTCACAATAACAAAAGGGATCCGTGAGATCCATCAAAGTACTAGAACCAAACCAAGACCCAACATATAGCCCCACATGACCTTAGGTCCACAAACCAATGACTGATCAATAGGGGATCACATCCCCATCCATGTCACCTCAAAAGAATCAATAGTAAACATCACTAGAACAAAGCAAGGGAGTTTTCAAATTTAAATATGCCATTCATTTAGTACTGTTTTTCAGTTTGGTTTACCAGGGTGATCACACAAGGACTATTATTTATTGGGAATCCATTTAATCAACTGTGCTTACATGATTTACTAGTTTCCATGTTACATCCAATCAACCACATAAATATCCAGAAAATAAATGTTCATTAGTGCGCAAGAAAGGACCACCAATGACTACGATTTTCAGTAAACAAAATCCAATTTGGTGAAACGGATCTATGAAACCGATTGTGTGAAACCGATCTGTGAAACCAATTTGGTGAAATAGATATGTGAAACCGATTTGGTGAAACCGATCTGGGAAAACTATTTGGTGAAACTGATCTGTGAAACCGATTTGGTGAAACTGATATGTGAAACTGATTGAGTGAAACTGATATGTGAAACCAATTTGGTGAAACTGATCTATGAAACCAATTTTGTGAAACCAATTGGGTAAAACCGATTTGGTGAAACTGATCTATGAAACCTATCTGGTGAAACTGATCTCTGAAACAGATTTTTTCGAACTGAGGTGTGAAACTTCTTTGGTCAAATCGATCTGTGAAACTGATTTGGTGAAATTGATCTGTGAAACCAATTAGGTGAAACCGATCTGTGAAATCGATTTGGTGAAACCTATTTGGTAAAACAGATCTATGAAAATTATTTAGTTATGAAGATGATCTATGAAGATGATTAGTGAAGCTGATACATGAAATTGATCTGTCAAGCTGATCAGTGAAGCTGATCAAAGAAGCTGATATGTGAAGCTGATCTGTGAAGCTAATCTTTAAAGATTATTAGTGAAGATGATCTGTTAGATAGATGCGTGGTACTGATTGATGAGTCCAGGACACCCCAAAACTTAGAATTTTGGAATGTAATGGACCAGGAGGTTCTAGGCCATTACATCAAGGGATCGTGCTGGACCATACTATTTCAGACACTGGGACAATTGCTGTTGTTATTTTTCTTTTCTTTAGTACTTTTCTTTGGAGTTTTCTGGAACCTTATAGCATGTACTTTTGGAACATGCATATGGTAATGTTTTGTTATGGATTTACTTTTACCTCTTGTTTTGGTGTTTTTTAGGATTTCAATCTTATGTCTCGTTCCTACAAAAATAAAGGGTAATGCCTTCCATTTTTTATGTGATTCTATACCCTTGCTGTTAGTCGCCACTCTAAGACCTATTAAAGGAGGGTTTATGGGGTCATTATCCACTAGTGGAAATCTGATTTATACCAACACCAGAATACCAATGGTTTTAAAAAATCAATGTTTTATGCAACCTATTCCAAAGGTTAAATGAAACCATTGGAACATGATAAATACTATGAGTTTTCCCAACGGTTTTGTGGAACCGTTGGGAATGTATTGGTTTTTAGACAACATTTCCCTATGGTTTTTAGAAACCGTTAGGAAAAAACCCCAAATAATCCTCAAACAGATCCTATGAATCATCAAACAGATCTCTCCTCGGTCGAACCATACTTCCCAAGCACGAACCTGCGATCTCATTTCAATCTTCGAACATAATCTCTCCTCCTCGAATAGATCTTTACACTAAACAAGATCTCCTCCTCCAATGAGATCTCTCCTCCAACCTTACTTCTCAAACATGAACCCTACTTGGTGAGCTCACTTCCTCCACCATGAGCTCACTTTCTTCGGAACAGATCTCTCCAGGCTTCCAAACCCAATTCATGTATGCCTCATTTGTAATATACCTTGAATCATAGATCTCTCAATTAGTTCTTCAATCCAAACATCTAGATTCATTGTTTTTTTCTTGAAATTGGTGAATTTATTTTATTTTCCACTTTCATATTCTTCTAATGGACTTGATTTGGTGTATTTATCAGTTTATATATGGGTTTATGGAGGATTACATTCATCAAAATTTTATGTTTTTGGATTAATATTATTTGTATTGAGGTGGGTGATTTGAAAAATCTCTCTAATGTCTTGATTGGTTTGATAGTATTTGAAGCTTGTATGATAGTGTCATCATGTTGTGTGTGTGACCTCTTCTAATTAGAATCCATAGAAATTTCTTAAATCCTGACCGTTAGAACTTCCACATATCCTGTTGGGTCCATTGTTGATGAAGACCATGGTCCTTAGGCCACCAAAGAGGTTATCTTATCTATAACCTTGGTTCAGAGCAAGGATGGTATGAGTCCGGTGCCTTATACTTGAATTGATAAATTGATTAAGGAATGAATAGAATTGTGAATTGAATTTGTTCTTCTCATGACATGTGAATTAGAATTTGTAATTATCAATATGTGAACTGGAATTGACACAATTTAAACATGAATTGATAATGTAGCATGTAAATGTATAATTGGTATGAAATTGGAAAAGTCACAATGTTATATTGACATGAAATGGTATTTGACATAATGGAATATGAGGAATGAGAATTTGTAATTTTTATGAATTAAAAAATGGGTCATATGTCAAAATATTTGTCATGTTTTGGTGTTTTGTTAGGGGTTTTTCTATTGGTTGTTCTTAATGCATGGTTACATAATACCTGGAATGGTTACTCCACACTTAGAATTATTTATTCTCCTTGGGAATGTAATCTTTTCCCTAATAAGAATTCAAATAAAGTTCATTAAACCATGTAAGATGAGAGATATCCCTAGAATTGGTAATCTGTGTAAGATTAACAGTCTGTGGAATTGGTAATGTACATTATCATGGTTCTTTATCAAGGAAATCATCATGGATAATGGTAGGCATGGACATAGATATATAGAACTATATTGAATCAAGTTTTGCATACCTCGAGTGTCAACCTATAGCTCGAGTGTTGGAAAGATAATTTGATGTTCAACATTAAATTAATGAATTCATCAAAATAAATATCATACTTTTACATGAAATATAAATTTAGACTAGATTTTTTAGACCCAATTGGTGGTGCCATACTATGTTTTACTCCAACCTATTTAGGATTTGCTTTAGAATCAAAGATTACCACATGGATACAGGTCAGGATAATGGTATGATTCCTTATACTTGATTTGTTCCTTGGTAAGATGAGATAAAATAATAGATATGGGATGGAGCAGGGTGTTCGAAACTAGTTTTGGGTGATGTTACTATTTTATGTGATTTTACTCATGGTTCGATATGGAATGGGGAACATCTAATACATCATAGAGAGATAGAAAGAAAATTTGGATTTCATGTACTTATCATTATAGGGATTCATTAATTGCATATGAAATTATATTACATGATTGATAAAAATAAGAATAAAAGCCTTTCTACTAAAATATGATTAATAAACATTCTCAACAAATAGTAGATGAAACCATTTATATATGGTTTTCTATTTTGTACATGCCCTTCAGATTTTGATATTTTTATGATCTCGATGATCTGATGAGTGTTTTGACCCATGTAGAGAAAATGATTCTACATTATATTTTTTTAGTGTGAGAACAGTAAACAGAACACACCACATATAGGGTAGTTGGAGCTTCCTAAAACAATGGGGAATCTGAGGGATAATCGGCTTTGTGATAGTATTCCATGAGTCTTGTGATCAATGTTGAGACTGACTAATCACAATTTCCCATCAATGTATGATACCAAGATAGAGTTTTAGATACATTACCCAACCATAGTTAATGGGAAGGGATTCCCATAGGTAGAAAATCTCTAGATTGAGTCTCCCATGAAAATATTTAGTCACCCGTAGAAAACATTGATGATTAGGGTCAAGATTTCTACTTGTATTCTACAAGTAACATTTAAGTGCTCGAGGGACATCATAGTACATGTTGGACAATAAGAAGAGCTAACACATAAAGGATTCAATGAGAAATATATGTTTCACTTTTATATAGATATTTTGAAGAATTAAATGGCTTGGTAAATCATAAAATTTATATAGAGGATGATGTATTTAATGGACCTTGAAGGTTACTTCACAGACCTGAAATATTTCCCCCCAACATAAGAAAGATATGATATAGCTAGGGAGATATTTTTTCATCACGGGATTCAGTATGATATCATTTCACAGGTTAATTCCCTTTTTGTGAGATTTTTTTTATTTGATTAATCATGATCTCATCACTAAATATAACTCAATGGAGGCCCTGAGTCAATGGAAATGTGTTTTCATAGGATGATCTAGGAGTTCCACCTTAGGCGTCAATAAGAATTGATATTAAGATTTCCACCAAGGAAGCAGTGGTTAGATCAACTTGTGACATAGGCCACAAGTATCTGGACATCATTCTGATTAATTTTTTTAAGAATTGAAGGGCATAACATAAGCTATTTCATTTTCCTTTTCCCATAGTGGATTACTGATCGTTTGATAAGATTGGTGATATATTGAAGTTATATCAGAGCACTTAGAAACTGATCAATGGAAGTGGATCATGGTAGGAACCAGCTACTGGGAGATGCTCTCCTACCACATAGTAGATAGGATGATGGGGTTTTATCTGTCACTCGGGTTGGGGTAGGGGACACATAACCCCAACATAAGAGTAGTGGAATCACTAGAATGGAGAACTATATGGGAGTCAATATAGAGACTAGGGAATAGGGTAATGTAATATCCATATTGTGGAGTATACTCAAACCAATAAATATATTGAACCGTCTACTTTCATATATACAATTCTTGTGTCATCTGGAATTTCTGCAATTTGATTAATATTGTGGGTTTTATTAATTTTCTTATTCCAAATTATCCAATTCCATTGGTCAGGCTATGTAAAACATATATGTGGTTATGAAAATTGAAACGTTATTAGGGGTGCGAGTCCACACTCATTATCTTATTCCTTTAGTGTTTGGATAAAATTATTCCTACAATCTAGTGGTCCAAGGCTGATGGTTTGGCACACCAAGAGTCATATATAATGGACTCAATACCGTTTAATTCATATGTGATATATATTCCTCTACCTGCAATCAATAACATATGGGGGCTGCATAGGCATTCCCTACTCCTTGCTTCCCGCTCCCTGCTCCTTGCTCATCATCTCCCGCCTCTCCCCTCACTCAAATCCCGAGCCCTATCATCCATCGCTCACCCCTCCCCCACAAATTCATCACTCTGCGTTTCATCCGCGACATGAACAGAGGTAGCATTTCTAATTTCAGAAGTGTCTGCTTTAGGGTTATTCATCGATTTCACTTAAGAATAGTGAAATCAATAATTTATGATAGAGATTTTTCTATAATTAGGAATAGGGGAACCCTAAATCAATGTTTCATATTTTTTTTTTGGGTTATTCAATGTTTTATATTCTTTTTTTGATATGATTAGGATTAGGAAGGGATATTTATCGATTTTGCTATAATTAGGAAGGGTTATTCATCCCTTCTTGTTTTTGAACATCTATCCATTAAGGTATTCACTTTTTCATATTCTTATAAGGGGTTTTCCCAAAAATAAATTTTATTAGTTATTGAATAGGCATTTTCAATTGGGGCTTTGTGCATTCGAGATTCATGAATGCATTGAGAGTGACATAGAAGAATAACAACACTATATGAAGGATTCATTTTTCAAAATTATTTTCCTTTACAAAAAATATATATGTGAAGGGAGTGTTATGTGACATTTATATTCTATTGTTTTTTATATCAACAAGTATGGTAATAAGGTGGGTTTATCAACTTCAAAGTTATAACACTGACTGAGGCTTTTTTCTCAACACTAATTTTTTTGTGGCTTAAAATTGCTTGATTTTCATTTCACTTTCTTAGTCATCAAATTCTAAACATTTTTTGTTGAGGAAACATGGTTTTATCTTATTTCATATGTTTATTATTGTTTGAAAATTTCATATTCACTTGAACAATTATAATAACTCTCAATGGTTTTCATTTTTTTAGTTTATCCTTATATAACTCATCAGACCATATGATTAAACATTCTTTCTTATCATGTTCAAACTTCTTCATAGGTGTGGATCCATTTGTAGCAACTGATTTAGAAAATGATAACATTGGCTCTTTTCCCTTACCACTAATCAAATTATTTTGAAACTAGAATCAAAATCATACATATGATATCTCCATGACCAACATAATTATACCTTCAAAAAACATCATCAACTGCTTTTGATTTTCCTTATGAAATCTTCTAGGACCTTCTTTACAAATGTCAACTACTAATCCAATTATACTATCACTTTATTGGATGATTTCCATTTTCAGTTCAAATTTTATATCATAAATGTTGTATATAATAATTTTTATAATTTACCATTATCTAAATTTGATCTTTGTTTATAGGGCGTATCATTGTTCTTTTTGGTCCACCTCAGATGTGATTTGGCATCCGTTGCTGAAGGTAAAGTAGTTTGGATCATCTTGGTTCATCTTCCACCATTTGAGGTTAGTTTATTCTGCCCTCTTTTTTTTCCCAATTTAATTTTGGTCTTTTGGGGATTTCTATGTCCATGAAAAATCTATATTAGGTATGAATTTCATGAATAAGACTACTTTACATCTTGCCCCTATTATGATTTTCCTTATATGATATCCTTCATTTCTATGTAATTTTTAATCCAGATATGAAACTAATGGATATAATTATTAATAGGGATTGATTTATTGTTATTAATTTCATGATCGACTAGAACCCAAATGAATGACATTGTCCAAGATAATATAAACAAAAACAAGGCAAACTAAATCTAATGGAAATGTCCCAAACAAAATTGTATCGAACAAAAATAAACTAAGCTCAAAATTGAGGCAAACTGATTATATACCATTAATGGGAAGATTAATTGTTAACTAATAGGAATGTACTATTTGATAGTATCATTTTGAAACATGGATATGTTTCCCCTTTGATTGCAGGAACATGATTTGACCCTTGGGGAGTTGTTGTTATTATATGTTGGGCAGTGATGTGTATAGTCACAGGAGACTTGTATGTTTTAGTTTAGTTTTTATTTTATTTTATTTATCACAATGGCCACTTAGGTATCTTACTGCTTTCTATGTAAATAGGGTAGTTATATTCTGCAAAGAGGTTTAGATTGATTTAGTCCACCAGCTTTGATCTAAGGTAAGATTTTATGGTTACTAATTGCCTCTCACCTCATTTATTTTTGTCTTTCGGTGTTTTTGACTCCATATTATGGTTTCAGTAGGGTGTTGGATTGTTTCGTGTTGGTTTGGGTGGATTTGGTTCTCTGCTTCAAATCAAGGTAAGGATTTAATGCCATTGGTTGGTTTCTCACTGGTTATTTAGCATCTTTTAAGTGTTTTGAGGTTCCTAATATCCTTTTTTAGAGTGTGTTGATCCCTACTCATTGGTTTCAAGTCACCAAGTCAAGTGTGACCCGCCTGCATGCACATAGGTAAGTAAGTATATGTATGTGGGTTCCCCTATTACATGTATAGTCATCTATGGTAGTGATTATGAACATATGGGGAAAGGTGTGCCCATATATATATATATATAAATGCATACGCAGGTGTGTGGAGACGGGTATATGCATATAAGCATATGTTCAAGGATCCCCTTGCACATGCTCATGGCCATGCAGGTGAGTGTATAGGGGCTATGTGTCCTTGCATGTGTGTGAAGGTGCGTATACCCAGTGGGGGAGCATCAGCTTTTAGTTAGAGAGCTCCAAGAGCCAAAGTGGATGACTTGGTTCCACCTTGAGGTAGGGTCCCTCTCCTAGCCTCTTTAATTCAAGAATGATTTAAATTGAATTTAACTTCTTTCTTAATTATGCTTAATTATATTGAATTTCATATCTTGAATAACTGTTCTTTAATATAATTGTTTCATTTGATAATTAAATTCATGTTTTTATAATAAAACACCTCCAATGGAGGTGCGATGTCCGTGAAAACTCACAGTGATAGTTATGTTGATCTAGTAGCTTAAGTTATTGCATTTGATTTGTACTGAATGAGTTTTAGAATAAATGTTAAATATAACTAAATGAATTGTATGATAACACCATGCCATGATTTTATAATAAAACCCCTCCAATGGAGGGGCACTGTCTTGTAAACCAAAGTGTAGTGATGTTTATTTGTATCATGTTTAGATTTTGTTTGATTTTTCTATATGTATCTTGTTGGTATTTTTTTGTGGCATGTTAGTTTTTGTATTATTTTAATAATATAAATTTTCTTATCATACTTGTTTAGATCAAATGACATTTCTTGAGTAGGCATATGTCTTGACCATGACACTTTTCTTTTCACCCCTTGAATATTATAAATTAAATTGCCATGTTTAAGAGAAGTGAATGAATTTGTAAATGGTTTGTTTAGGGTGTATGATTCTTTTTCATCATTTCGTTTCCCTTTAGACGTTGCGTCATTGTGCCGCTCACTACAACCTTATGACGATCACTTTTTATAACATATTAAATATTTTATTTGTTCTATCATGTTCGTTGTGACCTTATATTATGCTGAAACCCATTTCAGGTGTTTGCATGGCCTCTTGGACACCCCTTTGGGTGTTTAACTAAGCCTATATATCTATAAACACTGATGGTGTCATTGTTTAACACCTGTCAGGCTTATGGTGCTCCCCACCATAAGCTTAATCTTAACACCGTTTTGGGTGTTTTCCTGGACTCGATGCTCATCTAATTTTTTACATATATGAATTCTCCCATAAGATTTGTGTTGTATCCTAAGATGTTAAAACATACACAAATTCTATTGTTCTCAAGGTGACTGAAGTTTTATTATTAGAGTTCCAAGAAATTCATATACCATTGATAAGTAATACAACTGCATAATTTGATTCTCAATCAGTAGTTTCAACTACATAGTACCACTTTTAGAAAAAAAAAATATAAAAAATATATCTTTATCATACCACAATCCTGAATCAAGAGTCTGTTTTTTATAACATGAGATTGGTTTCTATAATGTGAAGGACAACTACATAGGATTTATTTGGAATCCTGTATAAAGAGTAATCAAAATTTTAATATCTAGTATAGACATTGGTAAGTAGAATAAAATTTCAATAATACATAAAAACTCTATATGATCACTAGTCCTCCCCACTTCATTCCATGAACACTTAGTTCCATGTCCTATAAGAGTGGATCCCCACCCTGATTTTTCCATTCAAGGGATTCATTAATTGCAAAGGAAATTATATAACATGATTGATAAAAATAATAATAAAAGATATTCTAGTAAAATATGATTAATTATCTTTCTCAACAGAGTTAATGAAACCATTTATGTATGGTTTTCTGTTTTTTACTTGTCCTTGTCCTTTAAAATTTGATATTTTTATGATCCCGATGATCTGATGAGTGTTTTGACCCTTGTAGAAAAAATGATTCTACATTATCTTTTTTTTCTACGTGAGAATAGTAAAAAACACACACCTCATATAGTGTTGTTGGATCTTTCCACAACAATGGGAAATCTAATGGATGATCAGATCTATGATACTATTCCATGAGTCTTGTGATCGATGTTGAGACTGACTAATCCCAATTTCTACCGGCGGGGAGACAACTGGAATCTTACCCCATCTCCTGCTGCTTCCTTCGCTCTTGGATAGAAGATGCTACCCTGCAGATGTCACTAGACTGGGCCAACACGTTGCGGTCATGCCGCGGTCACACCATGGTTATGCTGTGATTCGGCCTTGCTCTAGGACAACACCCTACAGTAGTTTGTAGTCCTATTTGAATTCTATATATGATACTTTGATAGAGCTTATGATACATTAACCACCCATAGTTAATGGGGAGGGAGGCCCTCAGGTAGAAAATATCTGGATTGAGTCTCTCATGAAAATATTTAGTCACCTGTAGACAACATTGGAGATGAGGGTGAAGCTTGCTACTTGTATTATACAAGGACCATCTCAGTGCTCTAGGTACATCATTGTAAATGTTGGATAATAAGAATACTTAAGACTACTTTTATAATGATATTTTTATTTAGAAAATTTTCTAAAATGTTTTTGTTTTAAAATGATAACCTATTTTTGGAATTTATTCAATTCCATTAGTAAAAGGGATAGTGTTAATTATTTTCAAGGTTTTAAAGTGATATTAATAAAGCATAATTAGAATCCTTTAAAGGATTTAAGCCGAATGTACTTTTAAAATAGATGCGTTTGAACTATTTGAATGTTTTAAATGTTTTACCGAAATCTATAATTGTGTTTAAATGGTTTCATAAACAATTAATGTTTCTCTTTATTAGATGAGTTTTTCATAACACTCATGCCATCCCTCTGCCACCTGCATTCCAGCCCACAACAGCCCCCCTGCCACCTTCAAATCAGCCACGCCATCCCCCACCACCTGCAAGCAGCCCCCTTCCACCAGTATTCCATCCCCATTCCACTGACATTCAAGCCCGCACCAGCCCCCATCCACCAGCAATGCAACCCGCACCAGCCACCACACCAGCCACCACACCAGCCCCCACCCCCTAGCATCCTTCAAAACACTCATGCCATCCCTCTTCCACCTGCAAAACAGGCCCATCCACCAGTTCCAGCCCTCACCAGCCCCCGACCTCCTACATCCCAACCATCACTAGCCCCTGCCACATGCCCAACAACCCCCATCCACCTGCAATCCAGCCCACACCAGCCCCCTGTCACCTATTCTAGCCCGCACCAGCCACCACACCAGCCCCCAACCTCCTGCATTCCATCCCGTACCAACCACCTAATACCTACAAAATAGCCCCATACCACCAATTCCAAACCACACTGGCCCCCTGCCAGCACCCTGTCACATGAATTACAATCCGCACCCGCCACTCCAGCCTAAACTAGCCACAGACACCAACCACAGTAGCCAAAAACCCCATCCCCTACACACAATAATCCCACACCCAGCTCCACAACAAACCATTAGTCCATCCACCAGAAAACCACTGCCACTATATATAGCCAAAATAACCACCCTGCAAAACTAGTACTCCAGCCCCCATCCAAACTACACCTCCAGCACAGAAAAAATGGCAGGCCACCCCCAGAGGAAGCCATTGAAGGATCTTTCTAAAAAAATTCCTATGGGTGGATTTAACGGATTTGACCAATATCTTAGGTAAAATGAAGTGAAGGCACACCTAGGAACCCCAGAATCAATATGGTATCCCCAAAATAATTCATTGGTAACAAGATTCATAGGATGAATTGGTTTTGGTACTGATAGTTGAGGATATTTTTATCCAGCATTCGATTTATGAGTCTCTTAATGTTATTTTTTTAACCATAATAGTAGAGGATATGAGTTATAAGTGGTGGAAGTATATTATTCAGACTAATCCAGATAAATACTATTCTTGGAAAAGTTTCAAGGCATGGTTCATTTAGAATTTTTTCATAATTAAGTGAAGGTACTGATGGATATAGAATTTTCTAGGCTCCAGTAAAGAGATGAAATAGTGTTCGAGTACAGAAATCATTTTATCCAGTTGGTTCCATACATTCCTAATATAGAATTAGACGATTCCTTAATGGCTTGGTAGTTTGAGTAAAGTCTTTGATGACTTGTCACAATTTGTTTCTTCCTTTGGACTCCACTTCTATAGAGTGATTGTGAGATAAGATATCAATGTTGACCTAAGATTAGTATGGTCAACTATACTATTGAACTTTTGACTTCTAGCCGGAAGACACTGTTGCACTTTTGGAAAAGGTGGCCGCTGTTCACTATAGCGACATGGACTTACTATTTTGAATAGTGGATCGTCTTATCCATATGTATCCCATCTTTGGGAAAAGGTTTATAACCTAAAATACTCTATTATTTGTGCTCTCAGTTTTTAGTGATAATTTTGCCTCTCTGTGGACGTAGGGATTATTCCCTAACCATGATAATTTGTGTGTTCTGTGTGCTTTCATTCCTTTTCCATTTTCATTCTTTTCTCATTTCTGTCATTGCGACTCCCGACAATTCCACAACAGGTATTTCCCATTTCTTCTATTCCTGGGTGCGGTGGAGGAATCTCCAATAAGGGAAAAAGGAAGTGCTATGTCAAAACCTATAAGAGGTGGTTTAAAAACTATATATATTTTTCTCACTGGTTTCTTGTTGGATAAAATACATGGTTTTATGTCAGTGCCCAAAAGTGGGACATAAGAAACCTTGTTTTTAGGATCATCAGAGGTATTTTTTATTAGTCTACCAGATGAAGTCTAAACAATGTAAATATATTGGGTTACATGAATCAATTTAGACTACTAGATGGAGTCTTTGGGATAATGAATCCATTAAGGTGATTCATATTTTTCTTGTTATATTGGTTAATAACTTAACTATCCAGAATGAAATTTTGGTAGTACTGAGAAAACAGGAAGGTTATTGTGTAGTGGTCAGAAGCCTGTAGGTGTAGGGGGGTCTACAGGGCAAGCGAGAGGGTGCAGGTGGGGTGTCTAGGACGAGTTGTCCAGGGGGTGTCTAGGAGGGGATGTCTAGGGGGGGTCTATATGGAAGGGGGCTGGGTGTAGTTGGGGTGTCTAGGAGGGGAGGTACAAGGGGGGTGTCTAAGGGCTGTCTGGGGGGGGGGGGTGGGGTCTGCCGGGTAGGGGGAAGGGTGCGGGTGGGGTGTCTAGGAGGGTCTATCAAGGGTGGGTGTCTATTGGTTTTCTGAGGGGGGGGGGGAGGGCTTTAGGGTAGGGTGAAAGTGGGGTATCTAAGAGGGGCTATCCAGGTGGGGTGTCCAAGGCCTGTCTGGGGGGGGGGGTGTCGGGGGGTCTTCAGGGCATGGGGAGGGTGCAGGTGGGGTGTCTAGGATGGGCTGTTTGGGGGGAGGGGGGGGGGGGGGTTCCAAGGGATATTCGGGGGGGGGGGGGGGGGTAGGGGTCTGCAGGGCAGGGTGCAGGTGGGGTGTCTAGGAGGGAGAGTCCAGGGGGTGTCTAAGGGCTGTCCGGGGGGGGGGGGGGGTGAAGGTGGGGTGTCTAGGAGGGGATGTCCAGGGGGTATCCAAGGGCTGTCTGGGGGGGGGGGGGGTCTGCAGGGCAAGGTGCAGATGGGGTGTCTTAGAGGGGATTCCCAGGGGGTATCCAAGGACTGTCCAGGGGGAGGGGTGCTGGGGGGTCTGCAGGGCAGGGGGGAGGGTGCAGATGGGGTGTCTATGAGGGGTTGTCCAGAGGGGTGTCCAAGGGGGGGAGTTTTTTTTTTTTTTGGGGGGGGGGGTCTGTAGGCAGGGGCAGTGGGAAGGTGGGGTGTCTAGGGGGGCTATCGGGGGGGGGGGGGGGGTCTAAGGGCAGCCTGGGGGGTGTCCAAGGGCTGTCCGGGGGGTTTTGCAGGGTAGGGGAGGGTTCAGTTGGGGTGTCTAGGAGGGGGTGTCTAGGGTCTGTTAGGGGGGTGGGGGTTTCTAGGGGGTATCAGGGGGTGGGGGGGAAGGGGTGTCCAGAAGGGGTGTCTAGGGGGAGGGGGTGTCCAGTGGGGTGCAAGGGGGCTGTCCAATGGGTGCAAGGGGGCTGTCCGGGGGGCATGGGGGTATTGGGGGTGCCGAAGAGGGGTGTCTTGTGGGGGGTGTCTAGGGAGAGGGGGTGTCCAAGGGGGTGTCCAAGCGGTCTAGTGGGTGTCTAGGGGAGAAGGAGTGTCTAGTGGGGTTGCAAGGGGGCTGTCCAGGGGAGTGAAAGGGGGTTGTCCAGGGGGGAATGGGGGTGCATGGGGGGGTGTTCAAGGGGGTGCACTGGGGCTGTCCAGGGGGTGAAAAGGGGCTGTCTAAGGGGGCATAGTGGTGTAGGGGGGTGTTCAAAGGGGTGCACTGGGGATGTCTAGGGGGTGGAAGGGGGATATCCAAGGGGTAATGGGGGTGAAAGGGGTGCAAGGAGGCTGTCCATGGGGGTATGGGGGTGTTCGGGGGGGGGGGGGGGTTGTGGGGGTATTTTTATAAATTCTGTACATTGTATTGTCAGCATGAGTATTTTCTGAAATTCTGTATTTTCAGGTGTTGTATTCATCATTGTATATTGTATGCATGAGAGTTTTTTTGTATTCACCATTATTCTACAGGTTTGTACTGTAATTTCATAGTGGATCCAGCTACCTACTGATTATTAGAAGGTAGTACTAAAATTGGAGAGGGTAGGCTGCTGGAATTGCATAGGTGGGGAGGCCACTGTATGTTGGTTCTAAATGGCTGGAAGAGAGGCTAGTAGGAAAATGTGCCCATGGTTTTTTTGTTGGGATGACTAAATTCCAGCTGTTCATAGAACAGTTGGTATACAGATCCATATAACCGAGATTATGGAAACTGTTCACTTTGAACCGTTGCAATTGGGGTATAACAACGGTTAAAAACGATTGGTGTACTTGTATAAACCCACAATTATTAACCATTGGGATAGAAATTTACCAATGGTTAATGCTAAACCATTAGTATTTTGAAAATCCAGACGACCTATCCTAATGGTTCTGTGAACTGTTGGGAAATAAATTCCCAATTCTTTTGGGTCTTTTACCAATGGTTTGAAACTGTTGGTATAATATTAATTTATAGTAGTGATCTCTCATTGAACTTGGGGAATGAATGGTCTGGAAATCCGTTGTCCCTTCCCTCATCTTGGTGAAGGCAGGTCATGCCAGAATGGTATCAAAGGCATAGTTTGAAAGATAGGATGGAGCTCGGGCTTAGGAACAGTGAGGATTATATGGTATGGAAGGGAAACAATTTTAGGAAATCATGGTGCATGAAATAGGATAGGGAAGACTGCCTAGGACATGGTATTTTAGGGCCCTTGTGATCCGATGCAAGGACTGAGGACCTACCAAACAACCATGTGAGGCTAGGCTTATTGTTAGGTAGAAACCCGAGAAAAGGTACATGCATCATAATGAATTGTTTTCTTATGTGTTCTGGGTGTTCTGGGTTTTCTGGGAATTTAAATAAATAAAAATTTTAAGCAAAATTTAAAAGCAATCTTCCACACTACTCAATCATAGGAATTACTTGTTTATCTTGCAGCTACGTCACCCAGACGATGACCACGAGTAGTGTGAGAGATTGAGGCCCAGGAGGCTGATTTGGATGATCGGAAAAGGTCTGATCGAGAGGGGGAGGATGACTAGTGGCAGAGGAAACTTCATGCCTTTCAGCAACATACCCTCAAGAAGTATGAGGGAAGAATCTCTGACATGGAGAGGGAGAGCTGGATTGAGGATCTGGTGATAGATTTTAACTTGATCCAAGCTCTGACAGAGTACTGGGTTCCTCTGGCTATAGTCCAGTTGCAGGGAGTGGAGAATCAATGGTGGACTCTCTATCTTGGGGAGAAGAGGGATACTGAAGTTTCATGGACTGACTTCGAGAGCGAATCCCAAGCGGAATTCATCTCTTCCCTGATGAAGGTAGAGAAGAGGAAGGAGCTACTATCCCTTCGACAGGGGAGAACGTCAGTGAGGGAGCTGGGAATGAAATTTAAGGATCTCATTCATTTTGCTCTGGACCCTTTTTCAGATGAGGAGTCCCAAGAAAGACGTTTTGAGGAGGCAATCCGACCTTCTCTTCAGTATACTGTTACTCCCTTCACCCTACCGACATACTTGGAGGTTCAGAAGAAGGATGAAGTGGTAGAAAGGATGCACACACTGGGAGGTGTTCCGTGAGAGGGGAACAAATTGGGCTCATCAAAGGGAAAGGTCATCAGCATCATGACTCCAGTGTCAGGGCCTTCTGGGTTTCAGCCATTGTGGAGTAGGACCCAGTAGTTCCAGTTTCAATCTCCCAGTACTCAGCCCTTCCTCATGGGCCTAGGACAGAGGTGCTTCATCTTTGGAAGTTGTGGGTACCTTCAGAATCAGTTCCAAGATAGAGTACAATACAGTGGTGGTGGGTAGGTTCAGTTCCCACCTTAGCAGCAACAGTTTCCAGCTAGGCCCTTTCAGTAGCAGCAATAGGGACAGCGAGCTCCCTCTTCTCCAAGAGAAGACATGGCAGGAGGAGGCCAACCCTAGGGTACCCCTCAAGGACCTCAACCAGGGCGTGGTTGGGGAGGCGGCTGACAACCGAGAGGCAGATGATCTGGGCATGAGGTGTTTCACGCCATAGAGGCAGTATTTTCAGCAGGGCCATATGTCGTTCGAGGTATAATCATCTTGTTTATCACTCTTGTCTATGCCTTGTTGGATTCAGGAGATTCACACTCCTTTTTTACAATTGATCTATCCCATGCCTTGGGCCTATACATAGAGAGACTCTCCATGCACTCTAGTGATGAGTAAGCTAGTTAGGGGGGGTCATACATGCCTGTTTGATGTTTTTCAAGGATGTAGACTAATGTTATGGACACATTAGTCTAGTGGGGATCTCCTTATGCTACAAATGTAGCCATATGATGTCATCCTAGGCATTGAATGGCTATTTTCTGTGCACACTAGGATCTAATGCTTATGTATAAGAGTCATGTTCTCCGATGAGGATGGCCAATGTATGGATTTTGTTGGCAAACAGAGTTGTCAGGTGGGGAGATAGCATGTGGATCCTCTTCTTTCTATGTTAGCCGATCTTTCAGAAAAATTAGTGGATTCTTAAATGATAAGAATAGAAGATCTATTTGACCAGATTAAGGGAGCATGTTGGTTCTCTTAGATTGATCTATGGTCTGTGTATCACCAGTTAAGGGTGAAGGCAAAGATATCTTGAAGACTGCTTTCAGGTGTAGGTATGTGCACTTTGAGTTTTTAGTCATGTCGTTTGGTGTTACGAATGCACCTGTTGTGTTCATGGGGCTCATGAACTCTGTTTTACACATGTTTCTTGAAAGTTTCGTAATTGTGTTCATCAATGAAAATTTTATCTACTCAAGATTAGAGGAGGAACATACCAAACACCTCAGGATGGTCTTGGAAATCCTTCGGCATCATCAGATCTATTGGAAATGGTCCAAGTGTAAGTTCATGACACAAGAAGTAAATTTCCTTGGACATGTGGTGTCTCATCAATGGGTAGTGGTTGATCCATCAATGGTTTAAGCAATTGTTTTTTGGGAAGCACCCATGAATGTGACAGAGGTTCGTAGTTTTTTAGGTCTCACAGGCTATTATCAGATGTTTTTACCTGACTTCCCTCAAGTTTCCACTCCTTTGACATCTTTGACCAGAAGGGACCAGGCCTTCGTGTGGAGTGAGTAGTGCCAGTAAGCCTTCAGTTATCTTAAGGGTAAGTTGGTTAGTGCTTGAGTGTTGAGGTTACCAGAAGAAGGGCTATTGTTTGAGGTGTTTTGGGATGCTTCTAGACTTAGCCTGAGGAGTTTGCAGATGTAACAACAAGGAGTGATATCTTATGGGTATATGTAGTTATGTCCTCATGAGTGTAACTATGACACCCTTGACCTAGAAATTGCAGTAGTAGTGTTCACATTGAAGTTGTGGTGGCATTACCGAATAGGGGAGTACTTTGTGGTCTTCACAGATCATAAGATTTTGAGGCATATCTTTACCCATAGGGACCTGAACTTGTGACAAAGAAGGTGGGTAGAGTTTATTCAGGACTAAAACTTTGATATCTCTTACACTGAAGGTAAGGGTAATGTTGTGTCTGATTCCTTGAGCATGATGCCACGTAGGGAAGATGTTCAAGAATATGTGGATGCTTGGAAGGCAATGGAGGAGTTGGTTGCCCTATACCTGGATACAAGGGCAGATTGTGGTAGAGGTTTTATATATCAGATGACAGTTCATGTCTACTCTATTACAGTAGGTGGAGAAGTCTCAGTGGGGAGACATAAAGAGTGAAGTGATGCGTGATCGGGTTAACCAAGGAAATGCTCCAAGAGGGTGGTCGAAGGATGATCATAATTAGATGCTTTTCTGAGGGAAGTTGTTTGTCCCAGAGATGATGCAAGGGGGAGTTCTATATGAGTTCCATAACTCACTAGTAGTAGTAAACCCAAGAGTTTCCATGATGTACCGAGGCTTGAGGGAATAGTTTTGGTGGCCTGGGGTGAAACGGATAGTGGCAGGATTTGTGGCAAGGTTCCTAGTGTGTCTGAAGGTGAAGGATGAATGCCATGTCCCATGAGGTTTGTTGCAGCCTTTAGATGATCCTGAGTGTAAGTGAGATGACCTCTCGATGGATTTCGTCACAAGACTACCCAGGTTTCAAGGAGGCTGTGATTCTATTTGGGATGTGGTAGACCGGCTAACAAAATCAGCTCACTTTCTGGTGATCAAGGGGTCAAGTGAGGTGGATGCCTTAGCACCGAGATATGTGAATTAGGTGGTGTGGTTTCATGGATTTCCAAGGTCCATAGTCTTGGATAGGGATTCATGATTTATCTCACGAGTTTGAAGGGGATTGTAGAAAGCTTTTGGCACCCATCTACATCTTAGTACTTCTTTCCACCCCAGACATATGGGAGAACAAAACGAACAATCTAGACATTGGAGGATATTCTATGAGCATGTGTTTTAGACTTTGTGGGATCCTGGGAACAACATTTTACCTTAGTAGAGTTTGCCTAAAATAATATCTATCACTATACTATTGACATGGCATCGTTTGAAGCCTTGTACGGAAGGCCATGTCTTTCGCCAGTGTGTTGTAACGAGGTTGGGGAGGCTGGTTTTGTTGGCCCAGAGGTAGTACATAGCAAAAAGAAGAAGGTTCAAATTATGTGTGAGAGGATGAAGGCAGCCCATGACCAGTATAATTCGTATGTCGATCATAGGAGGAGGCCCTTGGATTTCGAGGTTTGAGACAATGTGTTCTGGAAGGTTTCCCTTCAATGTGGTCCGTGAAGGTTTGACCAAGGGAGAAAGCTCTCTCTTAAGTTCATTGGGCCTTTCGATGTTTTGGGGTGAGTTGGTGAGGTGGAATATCAGCTTGCATTGCCACCTTCATTGGAAAGGATCCATGTTGTTTTCCACATCTCCCATATTCATCGATATCTACACGATGACTCCCATTTCATTGACTAGGGAGAGATGGATATAGGGGACAATGCTACGTTCGTGGAGTGGCTAGTGAGGATCAAGGATCAAAAGGAGAATGTTCATCATGGACGAACCATCCCTTTGGTTCGTGTGTTGTGGAGGCATGATGGCCTTGAGAAGAGTACTTGGGAGCAAGAATCTCAAATGCACGTATAGTACCCAAAGCTATTTTGAGTTTCCATTCTAAGACTTCCTGGTTTTTCTTGTTTTTGTAACCAACTGTGATGTAATTCTCACCTTGTTGGTTTTTGAGATGTTTTGTTTCCTTGCCCTGTGAATGTTTATGAAAGGACCTGATATGTGGGGAAGGGAGGACATGATCCCTAATCAAGATGCATTAAGGTGGATGCGATTAAACTCATGCAGGAAAGTCAATGTTTCCTAAAGCGGATAAATCTTAACATGGAGGAATGAACTCCCTGATCCATGTGTCAGGACAATGTGATCCTTGGGATTCGTATGGCTGTTTGGGGTGGTTTTCCCCGAGAGGTATCTTCTCGAGCGGTTGTTTAGGTTACTATTGTATTCTCAAGGGTGAGAATAAATTTGATAGGTATCTGATGTAATGGCCCAGACCCTCCTAGTCCATTACTTCACATATCAACTTCAAAGATCAGCTTCAATGATCAGCTTCACTAGTCAGCTTTAGAAATCAGCTTCAAAAATCAGTTTCACATATCAGTTTCACCAAATAGGTTTCACATATCAGTTTCACCAAATTGGTTTCATAGATCGATTTCACCAAATTGGTTTCATAGATCAGTTTCACAAATCGGTTTCACCAAATCAGTTTCACAGATCGGCTTCACCAAATCAGTTTCACATATCAGTTTCAGAAAATCAGTTTTAGATATCAGTTTCACCAAATCGGTTTCAAAGATCGGTTTCACCCAATCAGTTTCACAGATCTGTTTCACTAAATCGGTTTCACAGACAAGTTTCACCAAATCCATTTCACTGACCGTTTTCTCCCAATCGGGTTCATAGATCGGTTTCACCAAATCGGTTTCACAAATCTGTTTCACCAAATCGGTTTCACAGATCGATTTCACCAAATCTGTTTCACAGATCGTTTTCACCAAATCGGTTTCACAGACCCGTTTCACCAAATCAGTTTCACAGTTTGATTTCACCAAATCGGTTTCATAGATCTGTTTCACCAAATCAGTTTCACAGATCTATTTCACCAAATCAGTTTCATAGACTTGTTTCACCCAATAGGTTTCAAAGATATTCCACTAAATCGGTTTCACATATTGGTTTCACCAAATCAATTTCACAGTTCGGTTTAACCAAATCGGTTTCATAGATTGTCTTCATTGAATCGGTTTCACAGATCAGTTTCACCCAATCAGTTTCAAAAAATCGGTTTCACAGATTGGTTTCACACAATCAGTTTCATAGATCGGTTTCACAGATCGGTTTCACCAAATTGGTTTCACAGATCAATTTCACCCAATTAGTTTCACAGATCGGTTTCACACAATTAGTTTCATAGATTAGTTTCACAGATCAGTTTCACTAGATCAACTTCATGAGAATAGCTTCACAAGATCCGCTTCACATGACCAGCTTCACATGATTAGCTTCACCCAATCAGCTTCACTAATTAGCTTCATGGGATCAGCTTCACGGAATCAACTTCACCTGATCACCTCCACAAATTGGTTTCACCTATTATTCTCACAAATCATCCATAGAGGGGTGTCAGGGTTTCCATCCCCATTTTTTCCCATAACACCACTTTTAAGTATTTTATCATTTTTAAATTGGTTCAAAGCCATTTTTATCACCATAAACAACATTTTAAATCCCCTAGGAGTGGAGAGACCCTCAATGGACTTGTTTTACTCTCTTTAAATTAAATCCTTTAACTCATAACTATTTTGGCCACCCCTCTAATGAGAATTATTAAATAAAAATTAATTCAATCATGTGTAACTGTCTAACCATGAGGTGAAACCACGATCCGCCTTTAATGTCATTCAAGATTTTAATATCCCATAACACCAAGATCTCTCCCTTTTTATCACACTAAAATTATTTCTTTATTCTTCTTGGCTGGTTTCTTTCTTTCCTTGGTGCGTTTGGAGTACCCTTTATCGAGGCTAGTGGTGCGCCTGTGCTGGAGCCTTTCCTACTCATTTTTGGAGTCCACCGAGTTCCTCCCCAGCAAGTCACGCATCACCAGTTGTTGGCCCTAGGAGAAAAAAAAACATAGATCATTGATCATCCAGATAGGGTTCTTCCTTCGTATCTCTTTACTGTGTATCATGCCGAGTGGGTATGAAAATGTTTCCTTCAGGTATGGATGAAACCGAACATTAAAAATGATAATAAATGGATTTAAATAATGAAGGGGTGTGTTTGATAATGATTTTGTACTCCTCTATCTCTACCTATATGTTTTGAATTTAATGGGCTTATGTTCAATGAAAATCGTAGTCATTGGTTGTCCTTTCAAAAACACTAATGAACCTATGTTTTTATGGATATTTATGTTATTGAATGGACGTAACATAGAAACTTGTAAATCATGTAAACTCGGTTGATTAAATGGATTCCCAATGAATAAGAATCCTTTTGTGATCACCCCAGTTAACCAAATAGAAAAACAGAACTAAATGAATGGCATATTAAAATTTAAAAACTCCCTTGCTCTGTTCTGGTGATGTTTATAGTTGATTCTTATGAGGTGAAGTATATGGGGATGTGATTACCTATTAAAAAATCATTGGTTTGTAGACCTAAGACCATGTGGGGCCCTATGATGGGGCTTGGTTTGGTTCCATAACATTGGGGGATTTCATAGATCATTTTGTTGTTGTGACTTTACAAGAGAACCAGGTGTGAATGATTAAATTGTTGCTTGATTGTCTTCCATTACTTGGCTTGTGGATATGCCTTTTAGATGCTCGGTAGTGAATAATTATCTAAATGGGTTCTCTTGAATAAGATAACAAGAATGGTTTCAAAGGGGAATTGTTTTTTGGGAACAAGTAGTGACATGTTTGTGGCTGTGGTGATTTTTATGAATGACTAGTAATGAGGGTATTTATATATGAACAAGTTTTGGAACCCCTAGGATGAGAAGAGTGATTGTTACCTATATGTATAATTTAGTTTTTATGTTTATTATTCATGCCCCATCCAAGTTGATAACGTCGTGTCGAACACCCCCATTTCATAGGGGATAGTGTTTTTCCCAACACTCATATGAGTGGATGGTTATTGACTTCTTTTCTGCTCCCTTTCCCAAGTATCCCAAGAGTCTTCAGGTAGGCTATGACAGACTGAAGTCCATTATAGCCCAAGATTCTTTGAGCAGGGTACACTGAGGTGGTTGGTCCAGGTGTGTATGGGCAGGTGGTTTCCCAAGTGCCTTCGGGATGAGGCCCAGGTGTCTTCAGGCGTGGTGGTAGTTGTTCTTGCCCAGGAGTCTATGGGCGTGGTTATGTGTGGTTATTGTGGGCCAGGTGCTTGAGGGCAGGAAGTGCGGTTTTCATAGCCCAGGTGTGCGGGAAGGCAGCAGTGGCACTGTGGTGAGAATGGCGGGAGAGGTTTGACGCGTAGGATGTCTCCAATAACTAGTGGGAAAGTGGAATGGGGTACCCAAATATCGATGTGCTATTACTATTACTATACATGAATTGTATTATTTGGGGAGTGTTCCTTGGTGAGGTTGGGTTCATATATTCTTTGATTGGTGTTTTAGTTGTCTCCTTTTATCATGGGGTATTAGAATGCCTCCCCTCTTGGGCATGTGCGATTTTGGTTTTCCCTACAGAGTATACCTGTATAATCACCCTACATATATAAAACTACTTTTAGGTTTCTAGGAGGACTTCAGGGATTGTGTGGGACCATACTAGTTCAAACATTGGGACAATTGCTATTGCTTCTTTTCTTTTCATTGGTACTTTCCTTTGGATTTTTCTTATACCTTATGGCACTTACATTTGGAACATGCATATAAGAATGGTTTGTTTTGTCATTACTTTTACCTCCAGTTTTGGTTTTGTTTGGTATTTACTATCTTATCTCCTAATCCTACAAAAATGTTAATGCCTTCCATTTTGTGTGTGATTCTATAACCTAGGTTCTAGTTGCCACTCCGGGACCCATTGAAGGCTAGTTTTGGGGGTCATAATATCTCCTTCAAGTTGAGGATGGAAGGTTATGGCAATCTATTATCCCTTCCCTCATCTTGGCGAAGGAGGGTCGTGACATAACACCATTTTCCTATTTATGAAATATAAACAATAATATATGTTTTATTTTTTGAATAAGGAAGCATGAATGTTTTTACTAAGTTTTTTTTTGGGTAATTTAGATTATTACCTTGTTTCAAGAGAATAAATGATTAAGGAAATCACTTGTTTATTATGTAATTATTAAGAGATACTAATTATTATTTTTGGAACAAATGATATATTCAAGATGAAAATTTAGTGGCCTTATTTCAAATGTTTTTCATATTAATCATTTTTAAGGGTCATAATGTTAATAATTTATGAATTTTTTTTTCCTGAAAATTGGATGATATTTTATAGATTAATGTATTATATTGTATAACATATTCTAACTATACAAGAGAATATTTAGAGACATATGGAAAGATTTTTAACTCTTTTATAAATATTATGATCAATTAAATTTTTATTGTAGAGCATCATGAATAAAAAATAAATCTTAGATATTCATTTCTTATAGTAATAAATGAAGTTTAAAATGTTTAAACTAGAATAAAAATATAAAATTGTTCCAATGAAATAAAGATATATCTAGTATTTATATATTTATATATTCTCTGTGTAGATGGAAAATGAATTGATCACTTATAGAAAAAGTATATTATAATAGGATTATATCTTAATACCTATATTTATGTGGAAACAATTTAATTTTAAACCATAAAGGTTTTTGGTTTTTAGTTTATTTGATTTTAATTTATCATTCACTTTAATTATTCAATGACCTCCATCAATATCTATAATTATTTATGATTTTCTTATATTCTATATTTTAACTTCCCACCTATGTTATCCTACATGGAAACCTAGTTATGTGTTATTTTATATGAAATTTGTAATTAAATTATTTGTTATCAAGATGGTCATTTATTAACCAATATAATGACATGGGATTTCAAGAAATATATTTTCCAATAAATATCCTTTGATTATTTAGAATAATATTGAATAATGAAGACAAAATTTATGTAGTTGGTAAAATGTAACACGTTAAGATTTTATAAAATAATAATCTTATTAAATAGAATATATGAAAAAAACCTTTTATAGAACATAATATACCATAACATGACTTGATAATAGTTTTAAATGAATTCATCTCTTCAATATCTTGCAATATATGAAACAACTGATTAGAACGAAACATGATACTCTATTAAACTATTATTATTTAAATATATCAATTATAACCTGACCATTAAGTAGGAGGGTATGAGTATTAAAAACTAAATTATGAGAATTATAAGGATTAAACATATATAAAATAAATAAATAAATAAATATAATTTTTAGATAAGATTAAAACCATTTTAGAAAAAAATAAATATTTTTTTTGAAAAATTGTATTTATGTAAAGGATGGTTTATTTAGAGTTCACAAACATAATTTAAAATAAAATATCACAAATTTAAGAAAATTTAGTTGAAAAAATAAACATAATTTTTGAAATCACTATAAAAAATGTTTCATAGGGTTATTTTTTGGATTCTTTAGAATTATTTCATTTTACAGTGAATAATGAAAAAATACTGAATTTTATATGAAAACAACCATTTTAATTAAACAATTTATAAAGTTAAATTACTTTTTTAATTGATTTCAAAGATAAATTTGAACAATTATATATCATTTAATACAATTTAATTCATTTTAATCATTTTAATATAGAATATATATATAATTTTTTTAAAAAAATTGAACATTTTCACAAAAAAGATCAACATTCTCTGCAAATCGATGGGATTAATTTTCAATTATAATTTCCCAAATATGTGAATGGAATTTGAAAATATTTATTTCAATTATAGAATCATAATATTTTATATTATATAATAATATTAATAAATTTTTTTTCGTAGTGAATATTAAAACTGTTAGAAATATTTTAAGATGTTAAGGAACAAATGGGTTTAATGTGGGGAGGGGGGATTTAACTAAAAAGATAATGGTTAAATTGATCATAAAATATTATGAAATATATTGTATTTGAATTGTTTGACCCAAAATTTTATATGTATCATTAATTACCTAATTTAGTCCCATTAGGTATTAGGAAAATGTGGGTACACATTTTTTCTAAATAAGTACAAGTGTGCCACTCACATCACTTATAGAAGGCCAACACATCACCTCTCTTATTCATAATGTTAATCCCTTTTTGGTCATCAAATACATGAAAAAATAACAAACCTATTTCCACAATCTCAACTTATAATCCATATTTGTTTGATATATATATCGATGAATGTATTTTAGTAAAAACCTAATGAGTTTACACGAAGAATAGGTAACAATCTTCAACAAGTGTGTTCATGTATTATCTTAATCCACCTCCATAAATTTTTATTGATTAAATATGAAATAAAAAATAGTATATTACACATAAATATCTATTTTTATATTGAATTAATTACTTAAAACCATACACACATCCATCAAATGGGTTAAGAAATCATCATTCATGTGTACGGTGGGACACTATCTCATAAATAGATGTTATTATTTTACCAATTACCACCTATAATGATTTGTTTTGATAATGGATACAAAGTATATATAATATATTTATAAAATAACTATACATATTGAGTCTTTATAAAATATACAAATTTTTACATTCCACTTCGTAGGGGATTATATAATGTTGCTCGAGTGTACTACAGACTATCGCATTGAGAAGCAATGTGGTTCCTATTTCACTAAATATTTACATGGAAGATAATAAAGATAAAATTAAGGAATACATAGGATATAAGTGTTATAATTATGATACTAATGAAATATTTATCATAATTAAGGTATATTATATAATTATCATTATTACACAAAAAAATTATAACATCATTTGTGTTTGTGTGGACTACCGCCTTTACGAAGCGACATGACTATGTTTTCATCAGCACACCACATGGATGATATATATAAGTATATTTAAAGAAATAAATTGTTATTTATGATATTATTTTCACAATATAGTGATGAATTGTTTATTACTTCATTTTCATAATTATATTTTTTAAATCAAAATGTTTCTCATGAGTATGTATGGTCTACCCACTCAATAATCACGACGTACTACATTCATCATAACAATAATTAATGATTTGTTTGAAAAGTATAATTGATGTATACATATGATAATTATTTAATTATTATTATTTTGTATATGTTTTAATAATGATCTATTTTACCACTTTAAACATACGAAATTCATTTTTGGAACATATGAAAAATTTCATTGAAACTCCCAATGTAAACATAGTTGATTATGTAATCATATATAACATGGTAAAAAGTGAAATAAATGGAATAATAAACTAGAAAATGGTTATTGATAATTTAAATAATTACAATAAATTTGTTATGAAGGAAGATAAATAATGCATGTGATGATTTAAACTCATAGTAATGATTTATCGTCTCACTTTTACTTCCATGATACATACCCCATATTCAATGATTATGTATTTTATGTGGTGTATATAGAGATATTTTTTATTGAAAATATTTATTAAATTTATATTTATGTTATTTAACATTTTTATTAATTTTAATTCTTTTATGGGGTCATGACACACAAGTTTCCAATGTGGTTTGGATTTTTTCCAGAATCTCATCATTATTCGAGATTATTTCTGTTTATGTATCTCATAGATTTTTTTAGAAAAATTTAAATTTAAATACGTATATTTTATTCAAATATAGTTATTCATCTACATTTTAATGTAATAAATACATTTCTTTATCTCTTCATCACTTAATATGATTAATAAAATGTTTTTATGATTATCTGACATTATTTTTTTATTTGGATGGAAAATTGTTTTTTAAACCATGTTTTATGAAAATATTTTTTTAATCATTTAACCATTATAAATGATTTATAAATTTAATTTTTAACCATTATAACTTTTTAAAAAATATTTTGAATGGAATATTCAAAATTTTTTTCAAAACATGGTTCATTTGGATTTTATAGAATATATTAAAGGAATTATTGTTTTAACATACTTAGTATGTATGAAATTTCATACCATAATATGAACTCAAATGATATAAATATAACTTTATATGTTTCAAAGGTTATTTTCAATAAAAATTATCATAAATTTTTTTTATCAACATTTCAATTTAATTAATTATTTTCAACATGAAAAGGATATTTTCCTTAAGAATGTATTTAATGATATTTTTATGGTAACTATATTAATTAATAAATAATAATTTTTCATTTACTCTAGTGTGTACATATTGGAATGTTACAGTCTTTATTGTATCACTTTAGGAGTTATGATCTGTTTGACATAAATTTTAATATGTAAATTATAGTTATTTTACTCTGGATGGTTTATGATTATGTTTATTGATAGTGTAAAGTATTAATTCATCATATGATAGATTGGATATGAATGTTTACATGAATTATGTTTCACCCATTTTTGGATGCTAAATTCATTGGACTTGGTAATTTCTGGGTGGGCCATCTATAGACCCTCAATGCATCTCTAGGCCTCATAAGAAAAAAATGATAGGGTTTTCACTGAGGTCTTACCCATTTATATAGATTTCTTAGCAAGTTACTTGATGATATTAGATGTCTTTAAAAGAGTCCATGATGATATGTTTATATTTAAAACGCTATGCATTCCCCCATTTTGATTTTAGTAATTGGTATTCCATGTGATTCTTTGATTAGTTATAAAATCCATGGTCATGTTTAATTCTAATGTGAGTATTTATAGGGAATAACTTGATAATAAATTATTCATGATATATTTTTTAAAAATTATTGAAAAAATTTCATATATTTTATTTATTTATCTTTTCTTATTGATTTTCTCTTTTTTAGTCATAACATATGTTTTATGATTCCCTTTAAGGAGCATCTTATCTAATAGATTTATTTATTTTTATCTAGGATTCAATGATGTTTTTTTATTAATATTCAAGGATACACTAAGGATAATAATTTTATTCTAAATGAAAATTATTTTTTATATTTTATTTTTTAAAATGTATATTTAATTTCATATACGTATCATGTTTACCAATCCTAATAAACTATTCATTCCTTCAATATGTGATTACTTGTATCTTATTCCAATATAATAATGTATACATAGACTCTGGGGTACTAGGTTAGGAGAAATATATCAATCATAAATACTCAAATATGCTCCTTTAATTTAATTTTCTTATTTTATGCTAGGGTCTAAAAAACAATTTATTAGATGAGGTAAAACTTATTTTATCGACCTAGATGGACCATTCCCTATTATGATTTATTCTTCAGGTTTTATGTGTGATATTGTGATTTACTATACATGTGTGTTTTAGTTATAGAGACAAAAATCATGATATAGAGATGTAAAATTGCATGATAAATTTTGTGGACATGCATATTATATAAAAAATAATATCATAATATATTAGATTTTATTATATCACTCATAGTCTCTATCAAAAATTGGTATATGAACTAATTATTCATTATGGTCCCCCAAAAAATTAGTAGGTGGGGGATAATATAAAAGTATACTTAAATGGATCCCTTTAGGATAGTGCCATGGGTATACTAGGCTAAAATTTTATGGATTGTTAGTGATGTAGATATGTCTCTCTAAATTTTTTAGAAACCTCATTTTGAGGGGCGATTAGAGATGTAAGTTTTTATTATAATGGTTTAAGACTTATGAGGAATTGTGTATATTATAGAGAACAATATTATGATGATGTTTAATAAATTAATGTATCATGATGAACATTCATTACAATAACATTTAAATGCAGAGTTAAAGAAGGGGGATTTTGGATATGAATATCAAATTTAAGAAATCATTCCAGGGATTTATGTAAATAGAATTAGATAGAGATCCACTCGTTCTTTTTAAAGTATGGAGACCACACTACCATTTGTTATGATAGAATGTTGTATTATTATTAAATTTTTTTGATGATAATGTTCTTGGGTTGGTGTTTGGTAAATCAATTAGACATTATTATCACCATGTAGGTGATTTGAATGAGTTTAGTGAAATAAATAGACTATTTTGGGACCTATGGAATTTTATGGGATAAAATTATTTATAAGAGATAGAATAGATTATTGTCCAAGAATAAATTAATTCAAAGTTAATTAATCTTATCATAGGGGTTACCAATGCATCTTAGTGAGTGTGGGGTTATTTTATGAGTACAATTGGATATTTTTGGACTGAATTGCTATTAATTATATCATAGAACATGGGAGATATACAACAAATGATTATATTAGAGTTAAATGGCTTAGTCTATGTATGCAATTATATATTTTTTTATCATAAATGTGTCTAGGTAGTGTCCTAGTATAGAGAAAAAAACAAATGATGTATTCTATATAAATCAGAATCACGTATACTATGATCTATGATATAGATACACTTCTCTAAAGTATGGTGTATTCTTTTCCACCCATAAATTGTGGAATCTCTTCTAGTATCATAGATTTAACTATTATCATGATACAATTTCTCATAGTGTAAAAATTCATGATATATCTTGAAATTGTGCCATCTCTTTCGAAATATGTGTCAAGATATACCATTTTATATTCTTTACTATGTCTGGGAAGACATGATATAACCCCTTAATTCATGGTATTATCTATCATAGTTATTGTAATCAACTACACTGATGCTCTTCCCATTCAATATAAAGTCCATATAGATTTTAGGAATAATATAGGTTTTCCTCTACTATATTATGTATGAATTAGTGGCATGGGATAACAGTAAAAGGGCTGGGTCCCATAGTGGCCTTTTTAGTATATTATGACTATAAATTATTGTATTTGTGCTATATACTAATACATTATATCCTTTCTCATTCATATTCTAGAAATAGTTTGGCATATATTTGGGGCCCTAAAAATGGTTATGTTATTTTATTTGTTCTGAAACCATACTCATGAACATTATTAAATGTATTTTCCTTACGGATGTTTTTTAGTTAATGTTAAAGGTTGTATATGTGATCAATAAAAAAATAATTAAATTGGTTTGGAGATGAGAGAATGGATTCTATTTCGATTTCTTAGTATATTTTTATTCTATTTATTTTTGTTTAATTTAATTTTATTTAAAATTACCATACTAAGAAAAATCTCTTGATTCATAAAATATATCAAATTAGATGGTATGAATAATTAAATTATACTAGTTTCATTATTTAATAACTATTTTATCACATTATATAAGTTTTATTATTAAAATATTCAAATATATATTTTGTTTTAATTAGTTATTCATTATTAATTTCAATGACATATAGTGTGGTGTCTCCCAAATTACATTTTAGACTCATTAAATGAGATGAAATAATTTACCTTAAAATAAGGGTTACATGATGTAAACACTTCATGATTCATAAAAAAGAAACCAAGTATTTGTTGTTACACATTAAGAGTCTCTTAAATGTTTCCCATAGTTGTGATTTCATGTGTTTCACCGAATAGGTTATTATTAAAAAAATTATATTAAATATTATAGTTAGAAGTAACCAATGAAACTATATAGATAACCAATGGAGAACAACTGAATAAAACCATGAATTTTTTTTTTCTGAAGTAAAAATATTTTTGGAAAAAAAATAAACAACCACATGGTGTTGTAAAAAAATGGTATATTTCATGTGATTAAAAAAAATATAATATTCCTGAAATATACTTTAAGTGAGAGAAAATTTGATCAAATGATCTAATAATCATCCTAAAATCCTTTTGAGATTCATAAATGAACAATAAAACTTCCCTCATTCCATGTGGGATGAACTTACACTCTTGGGGGAATCTCATCACTATATTCCCTAATTATATATGAAACTATCATGTGGTATGAAAATATCCTTAATTGATATTGAATGAGATTAATATTGTACAAATTGATTTCAGATATTAAATTATGTTTTTTATGAGAATTGATTTGAGCCAGTAAATAAAGTTCACACATCATTGATAAGATATTTACCGTATCCATAGAATGTCTATATTTATAAGAACAAAAATCATATGCAGCCTCAAATAAAATAGCCTCCATGCATGATAACCTTTACAAAAGAGATATTAATGTTATTGTTGAGTCCTTGGATTGATTATTTCTATGATACTCAATTACTTGAACATTTCCTTGACAAAAAATTACTCAAAAAACTATCAGGAGGAATTTATATCATGATTTACAAATAAATATCCTCACTTAGAACTAGCAAGAAGAGTCATTCTATAGTATATGAACACCTTTTTATACAGTTTTTTATCAGAATGGTTATATTATGAATTTTTTTAATCTCCCATATTAGACATCAAACAGAGATAATAAAATTAATCATTAATTGAAAATTATAAGAATCATATTCATTGGTGTGAAAAAAATTAAATGGATGTTGGAATGAAAATTATTTTTTCCCTCAATGTCTTCACTGAGGTGATACTAGATATTGTGTTATCACTACCCTTGAAAAAACATGTAAAGAACATTATCCATTCTAGAATCATCACAACACAAATATTTTTAAATAATAATGATACCTTTCTTCTTTGCCTTAACTACCATTTCTAAATCACGGTTACAAATTCACAAAAACAATAAATTCATCATGTGAGGAATGATTTTGAACCATAACCCATTGGCACAAACATCATCTAGAAATTATTTTATAGAATTATTTTTTATCAGTATTTTTTGGAGTCCTATGAAGAATATATTATAATTTTGTAACCTACTTTAAAATAGTATTCTTAATTAAAATTTAGGACATTTCAAGGGTGATCATCTAATTTCAAATATATATATTGAATATGGATATGATAATTTGATGAGAAATGTTTTGGAGTACCATTTTTTCCATTTTAAAAAATAGAACCCAAAATTTCAATCCTTTTATTAATTTTATTCTTCAATGTTTTTTTATAAAATATGATTATTAAAATATCCATTTTTTAGAGTGATATGATAATTTATTAGTGAAAAAATTGTTTTCAAGGAATATTGTGTTGGACTAAAAAACATTAAAATGACTATGATATCCACTGATATCTATAGATTGAAAATACATAATGAATATAAGATGTAGATCTATTATTTTATACAATTAGTGAGTATATTTGATAAAGATTAGATAAAATTTAGTTTGATTACTTCTCACAGATTTCCCAAGCTATCATGTAAAATATTATTTCCTATTAAATATATAAGTGTCCATAGTCTTTTTGTGGATTATTTATTTACAAATAGAGAAAACATTATTATCTTTTTCTTATAATTATAATTACATTGATAATTAATGATTATATAATAAAACTAATTATCTGGGGATATGAGGATTATGTATTTTCATCCTTGAGTGAGTTATTTCATTAATGATTTATCCTTATGAAAACTAGAGATATTAAATATTATGATAGATGTAATCTAAGAGAAAATTATGTGATTTGGTTGATGTGTAATTTTCATTATAGATTATTTTTTATTTTGGTAAATAAATTAAAACATAACATATAACTATGTTCTTCATTATGAGAACATGGTATTGTGAAATTGTTTATTTTTGATATCCACTAGGAAATAATTTTTATAGAGTTTCTATATTACTCATTCCTAATTATTCTTAATACTATATAATTCTAGAGTGAAATGAATTATGTGTTTAGGTATGAATTTTATAGTTGTATGATTTATAAAATGTGATCATCTGTTGAAAGAAAATTGATCTAGGGGAGTTATTTTGACTAAATTGAGTCATTTTAATGGATGATACTCTATTTTATAATTAATTTATTCATTCCAACAATATTTAATTATAAATATTTTGAAATATTAATTTTTCTATGAAATTATTTAATGTCTACAACTATAGTCTATTTGGATATGATTGGTTTGGAGTGTCTCCATGACTATAATTATTTGGGAGTGTTATATTAGTAATTTTGGGTATGAATTTATTTAAATAGATAATCATTAAGATTATAATATATGGAATCATAAGAAAAGATAATATCCTAGTTGATGGTTTGAAGTTGGTAAACCTTAAACATTTATTTTTTTATGTATGTGTCTATATTCTAGAATTTCATATTAATTAATTATTATGAAATATTTTTATTTAATATGGTCATACAAAAGACATAATATGTTATATAGAGTGTTTTAATATGCATCCCTATAGAGGCACACATGTTGTTTTTATATTTTGGTTGTATTATGATTTGAGAATTTTTATGAGATCACCAAATTTATAACGTAAATATTTTAATATATAGTACGATCTATTTTTTTGGGTTAACATGGTAGGGAATTTTATTATAAATTTTATTATGGGTTAAATTTTTATTCATAATAATTATTTTTAATATTCTTAAAATGGGGCTGGTATTATGTCGATAGTCTGGGAATGAATGTCTTTGCTTTCATACCTATATAATAATTTTAACTATTCAATTTATTCATTTTATAATATGTATATGCCTTTAAATTGGACGTATCATAATGAAATTTTATATTAATTTTGTATAATGACACAAAATATGTTTATATGGATTTTAAGTGTCTATAATAATAACCTTACCCATTGGTATAACGTATAGGGAGACATACCAATTCATTTCACTGAACTAGTTAGTGTCCAAGAGGGTTTGGATCATATATAATTCTAAATATGATAATATTATTTATGTTGTTTGAAACATATAAATTTATGATATATCAATTATAGAAAATATAGTTGAATTTAATGTTAACCCACTACAAAGATTATTTAGAATGAAAGGTAGTACACCACATGAATTTATAATAAATATTTCATTCTAAGAAAAGAAAAATTATTGGATAGTTTAATTCACATGAATCAAAGAAGTAAAAATAGAGTCCAAATACCAGATAAAAAATATTTTAAAAATTATTAGAATAATAAAACCTCTAGAAAAGAATAAATAATTCAAAACTAAAATTTTATACATTTAGATGATAAATAACAAATATGGTTTAATATGAAAGAGGATAATCATTTATAAAATAAACAGTTATCAATTGTTATTATATTTTAACATAATTAAGGAAACATATTTTTTATAATATAATTTTATTATATCAACCAGTAAATTATCATTATTCATATTAGCAATTTTTTATATAAAATATTGAGACCCCTTAATGTTTAAAACCATCATTTTCTTTATAAATAAAGATTTATGTTATAATTTTTATTTTCACATAAAATGTAAATTCAAAAATTTTAGAAAATATATATCAGAACAAAAATTATTTATGAATTCATTACGAAAAATTAAGGTTAGAATGAAGTTTTGGGTTTCTGTGAATAGAATGGTTTTTAGGTGAGTAGTGAAAATAATATTTTTTTATTAATACTATTGATTTTATGATATTATCATTATATAATAATATAATAAAAAATTAATAAATTTTCATTCATGTGCATGATTGTTTATAAATTTTTAAAGAATCAATATTGATATATTATGTTAAACATATATCACACATGTGTACCATTTTGAAATATAGGTAATATTCTGTTCTAATAATTTTTTTTTAATTTTTTTTAATTACGTTATCACATAATAAAATTATGTTTTAAAATAATTTAACATCCAAATAACATTAACTTGGTTAATTAAAAACCATTTTTTTATACAAATCAAAATATATATTATTTTATCATAATCATAATTTTTAATAATAAAAATAAATTTTTCTAAAATTGGTTCTTATTTGTTATATATTCTAATATTAAAATTAATATTTACTACACATAGTATTTTTTTTTATAAAATGGATTTCAAATATTAAATACATAGGTCAAAATTTTGTGATAAGGAAATTTTTATTTTTAGGATTTAAATATAAATTTCTTATTACAAAAAATAATTTCTATGATAAAAGTCAAAAATGGTAAATGGAAAAATTAAAATATCATTACACTAAAACCATGTGTGAAAGTTAATGGTTAAAGTATTATCAACACTATTTAACCCATAATCCATTATTTACATCCTTTTCTTTATATCCCAGGTGAAATTTCCTCTCTCTTTATATTAAAAATTTATATTAAAAAATTACATTCACTTATCCTTTAAATGGATCTCACATCCAACCCATTAATCATCTTATAATAAATAAATATCTTAAAAAAATAAATTATATTCTATATTAACATCTTATAAACCTTTATAATTCCAATATACCATGCTAATGTGCAAAAAATTGTCATCAATAAAAAGTTATCCAAAGGGAGAGGCAATGTGCTCAACTGAGCTCCCTTAATTATTTTCATCTTATTACCTTCCTTCCATAAAAGTATGCTAAAATAATTATTAAGAATATGATGAAATTTTATTATACTAATGGTATGTACATTTTCAACCTTCACTTAAACCATTTAAAAAATAATTACTTCTCCTTGCATAAGTATAGATTCCCAACATCCGGAACACCATGATTGTTTTTTTTTGCATTACCAACAATGATTTTTGGTTAAAATGAACAAATTAAATGAATAATTATAAAAAATAAAAAATTATTCATATTATAAAAATATAAATCAATTCATACCTTCATTATGTTTCACAAAAATGAACACATCAACCATAAATACCGGCGAACTACCATGTATGGAAAAGCCAAAAATTTCATTTATTGTATTAAATTTTATTTTTAACCAAACAACCTTAAAATATGATTCATAACTTTAATAACATTTAAATAATAATACAATTCCTATTTAATAATGATACCATAACAAAAAAATTTACTTTTTAACCATAATTACCCATAGATTTTAGATTATTCATTATTAGGTTAGTTTAAGCAATAACTTGGAAAATGAAAAAAAAGTATCCTGGATAACTAAGGAAAAATAATTAATAGTTATTTTGGAATGAAATAGGAAATGAATTATTTTTTTTGTTTTTTAAAGATGGTTGTATTATATAGTGTATCACCTATGGTTTCATGTATGTAACCCAACAATTAAGTTTTCATAAGAATGTAAAGTGTTTTGGAGAAGCTTGGGAGGGATTGGAAGGATTTTGGAATGTTTTTTGGGGATTTTATAAAGGTTTATAGTTATATAATATTTATTGAAAACCATTGAAAACCTATAGTAAATTTTACCTGGTGAAATAGTGGCTTCTGTATAGGTGCATGGTTAGGGTCACAGTTTTCACCGACTGTGCAACCACGTAGAAGAAACAGTCTAAAATGGGGCTTAGGGATTCTACATGGTTGGATAATGGTTTTTCTAACAATGTAAGAAAACCATTATAGGTTCTTATTAAGGAAGAGGGTGACACATGGTTATCACAAAATTTTCCTAACCGTTCGATTAACTATACAGGGTTTAAAAGTGAGATCCCAAAAAAATCTATCTTCCTCATATTTACCCCGAATCAAATTATTTTCCCTCCACTTCAACCCTAATTCGACTTTTCTTCGTCCCAATGGATGTGGAGTCTCTCACTTTGAACCAGAATCAATCTCAAGGAAATCTGTGGTTTTTTGAAGCATTATTACCTTAATAAGTCATTGTTTGTTGTAGTTTTCATAGATCTATTTTACTTCACTCCCCTGAAATCATATATCTTGTCCATTGGGGGTATCTTTATGTTGATTTTATTGAATGATATCTAATGTATAAATTTTGAGATTCTACCTAGTTTTTTTGAAGAATTAGTGCCATTCATCATTTTTATATAATTCTCGAAGTAGGTGGATTCACTATTGACACCTACTATTTTAAACCTATGGGATGATTTTAAATTGATATTTTTTATCATATTGATTTAGAAATTAATTTTTATTTATTTTTGGAAACCCTATTTGGTGATGGTTTATGAAATATTAAAAATTGGATGTTTTGGTGTAAATTGAATATGGTTACATTATTTAAAAATCATGTCTTTAAAATGATTGTTTTTTATGCAAGGAAATGTGTTTAAAAAAAATGATATTTTTATTGAATTGGATTGTCAATTATTCTGTCATCATGATGTTTTATTACTTTGTTAATGATGAGTTGAAAGGGATGGATAATGATCAAGAAATACCTCCATCAAAGGGAGGGTTATGGCTGTGAAGTTCCACCATTAATAGAAAACACCATGATTTTGTGGTTGAGTGTATGTATGTGGTTATGTGAAATAGAATGGGTTGTTCCAAATGATTATTGAGAAATTTTTTAATGTTTTTTTGGTTTATTTTTTTGGAAATTGATTTTAATTAGAAAACTGTTTTAGAATGATTTTTTATAGAAAAACTTTAGTATTTCATAAAAATAGTTTCCAATTGTTAATTATAAATTGTTTTATATAAATGTTTTTACATGTTCTATCCTAGTTGTGTGATTTTATAATTCATTCTGGTAAAGCCTACGGTGATTCATTATTTAAATTTACTTTTTCACATTGGTTCTTTTATAGACAGTTTCTGTTAAGATATGTGAAAATGAATGTTTTCACATTTATTTAGTGGTTCTTCATGATACTTGGGATGTATTTTGAAGTTAGATAATGGAGCATGTTAGGAAATTTGGAGTTATGTATCAAATTATTTGTAAATATTTGTTTTTTCTTCCTCTTCTTTTTTTATATTGATATTGGTTTCCATTAGTTACTCTCATATACTTTTTTCATTTATATACATTGAGTTTTCATATTGTTTTATCATAAAAAATATCGTAGTTTTGTTAATGGAAATCTTGGTTGGTGTAGTTTTTTCAAAGGTAAAATAATCCCCTAATTGTATTGAATTCCTTGGAATTTATTACCATCCTTTGGAATCTTAGGTATGTTTCCTAAGTCCATGTCACAATTATTACTCAACTCAAGACAATGAGGAGGGAGAAGATGTTAAAAATTCTATCATTCATGGCCGATCAATCTTCCATTTTAAAGAATTGCATCAATTTTTTGGTCCATGACTTTCAAGTGGTATTTTTTTAGTATTGGAATATAAATTAGTTCTTGTTTAATTCTTAAGTTAGGATTCTTGAAATAAGTAGTATTAACATGAATTGAAAATGTAGAGCATAATAAGACATAACTAACTTTTTTATATTAAACTTCTAATTATAATGGAGTGGTTTAAATAGTGTTTTAGAGAAACTTATAGGATTTATAATAACATTTTCATGGGTTTAGACAATGAGACGATCATGACATAACTTGTAGAAATAAATTTCTACTAGGAGTACATATTTAAAATGTTATGATTTGGTGGAAATCTGTTGATGTTTTTAAAATTGTTGAAATTTTATTCAAATATAATATTTAAATAAGGGAATGATTGGAGTTTTTTTATAATGGTATGATTTTTTAAAGCATGGTGTAATTTAAACAAATGGGTTTAAATAGAAATTTTTTGATTTTTGGAAACAATTACTATGATCATTGTGATGTTGTATAATTTATATTTTTATGGCATGAGTTTATAAGGAGTGAGATATATGCAATTTGGTTTGATTATAAAAAATAGAACCAGGTAGGTGTTGAGGAAACCAACCAAAGTATGTTATTTAAAATGTGGTATCACCCAAGCCACAGGAGAACCAACAACTAGTTCAGAGTATAGTGTAATATTTTTTGTTTGTGGATAGTGGGATCATTATGGATGAACCAAGTCATGTGGGTTATTACTTATAATTCTAGAAGAGTAATCCGTCCATATATCAGGGTGATTTGAAATCATACAATATAGAGGTGTGTAAATATAGAAAAAGTAAAAATTTTCAGTTTCCCAGGAACTCCATTATAGATAAATGTCATGATAGAATGATATATGTTAGAGAATCATCCAAACCAGTGGTGGGATTTAGTAGTTGAGGCTCAATAAGACCAAGGACTATCATGGGAGTATTTTGAATATTTTTTCAACAAAAAATTCGATACATATATATATTCAGGATTAAATGAATGTCATAATTATTTAGCATGAAGTAAGAGAACTTATCAGTGATAGAGTATACAACAAAATTTATGAATTTAGTCCATATTGCACCCAAATTTTTAGTCGGTGCATACTTAAAAGAATAAAGCATTTAATTAGGTATGAGGTAGGATATTCAATTACTTATTATCATGGTATCTATAATAAAATAATACAGATATAGTTAATAGAGAGAAGGAGGAAAAAAGAGACATCTAAGGAGCTATAGGTGGAGGAAGCATGTTTATTCCCATGGTAAATGGTGGTTAATATAATTTAGAGAATAATTAGAAGAGTTACACCCATTTACAAGGTTGTGGGATGACTAAAAATCAGAGGGATGAATTAGAAAACCTTATTTCCAAGCCCAAGAGCAATATTATATGTTTTTAGTGTGTATATTTAGATCACAAGTAGTGATATTTTATGACACCAACAAGAGAATTCCAAAATTTCAATCAGATGTGGAATTTCTAATGACATTGTAGAAGTGCTACAAGGTTATGGGTTCATGACACTTACCAAGTTTTGTAGGAATAATTTTCTTCTATGGTACATGGATAATAGAATACTTATCTTTAGTAGAACCAAGATAGCCATATTTATTCTTATAATAACTTGAATCCTCAATAAGGTAAATCTCAACAAGGAAATAAAGAGCAGATTATAGTGAATAAAAAATTATATGAAGTCATTATGGTTGTTGTGAATGATCAATATTGACCATTAATGGTGAGAGGTATAATTATTTTTCATTCCACCCTTATGAATTTTTGTTGAAACTGGTGCATCCCATTATTTTATTGGCTCGCATGAAATTGATTTACTGTGTTTGAATATTGAGATGATGCCTTCTACTTTGTGACATCCAACACCTCTCTTTCAATGAGAATGTCAATAATTTTTTCATTGAGATTGTTAGATATTTGATGATGGAGTAGATTTAATATATGATTTTTTTTAGGAGGATGTATATGTCATAATCATTGGTATATATTGGTTAAAAGTTTTCAAAGTTCACGTCATTGTTATACCAAATGGGTAAGTTTACTACAGAGGATGGCATCAAGTATCTATTTAGAGCATAATTGAATATTAAATAGATGTTTTTGGAACTATAAATTGAAATTATATAGTACCATTTGGAAACTCATAAATTGTAATCGATGTAAGAGATTGAGAATAATAGTTTTCCAGTTGTTATTTTTCAGTTTCAACATGTTTATCCAACAAAAATCATTGGTTTGAAACAAATAATATAATTTGAGTTTATGGTTTATCTTATGTAAGGGACCAATAGTATCTCACTTCTATATTATTGAATGGAACTAATATAGTTACAAACATCAATGTGAGGTTGGTAGAGTAGGAAAGAAATGGGTTCATTCGACTAAGGGAGTATATGTCGGTAGCACCTGTCATGTCATCAAAAATGTCGATGGAACTCTTCCATTGTGTGTGGATTATCATAAGTGTATCCATTTTATTATAGAGAATAGGTATCCACTTCCACAGATTGATGATATATTTAATCAATTAAATGGAGATCGTCAGTTCTTCACATTTGTCTTTCTATCTATATATCACCAATAGAATGTTTTGAAGGATGATATTCCTAAGATTTCATTCAAATGAAGATATGGACATTATGAGTATTTGTTTATTTTTGTTGATATTAAAAATTCACCATATTCCTTTATGGAATTTCTGAATCATATATTTCAGAGATATTAGGAATATTTTTTTGTTTTGTTTATGGATGACATATTGGTGTATTAAAGGAAAAGGGCTAAACATAAACAACACATTGCAACAATGTTGGTAATTTGAGGGACCATTAGTTGTAAGGTAAACTACCATAGTGTAATTTTTAGATATAATAGGTTCTCTTAATTGGACTTGTATTATTCAAAATTGGGTTTTTTATAGATTCGGAAATGATAGAGACTATTTTATCATACAAATTTCCAAATAATGTCTACAATAAGCTCATTTTAATTCATCTTTCTTGACATTATCGATGATTTTTTCATTATTTTTCTTGGATAGATTCTCCTATGATATATTTTAAAAATAAAAATGTTATATTCTAATAGAATAATTAATGTTAGAAGTTTTTTCATGAGATAATGGTTTGCTTTATATCTACACTGATCTTGACTATCCAGAAATTAAGACAGGGGTATGTAGAGTGATAGTATGCTTTATGATATGTGTTAGGATTTTTTCTCATGTAGAGAGATCATCGTATTTTTTAGAGATCATGGAAGATTAATTTTCATTAGGTGAAATACCAAATGAATGATTTGGAGTATGTTTTCATAGTCCGTGATTTTAATAATTGTAATCATTACCTCTTTGGTGATAAATTTACAATGTTTACATATCATGAAGTCTTGAAACATATTTCACACAATGTTATTGGAATTTAGTAGTGGATTAACTAAGTAGAATGTTTTATGCTCAATTAGAAAATATTATTCAAATTAGTTGATGTTGATGTTGGTCCTAGATTTAATGCACATAGAATGTGATGACTATGGTGAAGTAGGGGTTTTCATTCTAGTTTCATTCATACCTGAATTCTTTTAGTCGGTTAAGGATGCACATACATATGATATAGAATATGATTCTATGAGTTCAAAACTCAATGGTGGGTAGACCATTGAGGGAAGAAATCTTGATGAGACTTCAGCCTTTTGGTTTCGATATTGGATGGTCGTACCTATGGATTTTCAGAAACAACTTCTTCATTCTTACCACCATTCGAGATTGCATTTTCATCCTAGAATAAAAATGATGTATAAGGTGTTGAAAGCATGCTTTTTGTGGGTCAGTATTAAAATGAAGGTGGATGAGTTTTTTTTGAGTTGCATAAATTTATTTTAGGTTAAGGTATATCATTAGTGAACGACAAGTAAATTATATTATCTACCAATTTTTATTTGAAAATGAGAGCCGATGGCCCTGGGTTTGTTTTCAAGTCTCCCACGAATAGTACAAAAAATAATTCCATATTTGTGATAGTGGATAATCTCATAAAGGCAGCTTATTTGATCAATATTTATGAATCTCATATAGTGGAGTACTTTTAAAAACACTATATCAAAAAATTTGTAAATATGAATGGAATACAATTTTTGATAGTGTTAGAGAGAGAGATACATGTTTATCCTCTTGTTTCTAGAAATACTTATTCAAATCCCTTTGGACTCAGTTGATACTATGTATAGAATATCATCCTCAGATAGATGGAGAATCTGAAAGGATGATATAAACATTTAGTGAAATGTTGTGGGATTATGTAATGAATTTTGACAGTTCATTGGAAGAGAACATACTGTTAGGGGAGTTATCATATAAAAAAAATTATCAAGAAAAAATACATATATATATTTATAAATAATTTGTATGGTAAACCATTTAAATCTACAAATTTTTGGGTGGAAAAAACTAGGACATCACTAGTTGGTCCTAGCCTTGTCCAAGAGGTAGTATACAAGATTCATTTGACCAGGAAAAAGAAAGATATGAATCAGTGTTATTAGAAATCATATGTGGATCATCATCGATGACTGTTTCCATTTGAGAAAGGTTATAATGTATTAATAAGGATATTCCCAAGGATTAGGACTTCTCATATTGTGAAATATATAATTTTATATCTTAGATATATTAAACCTTTGAGATACATGAATGGGTTAGTGAGCTTGAATATCGATTGGATTTTCCACTCAGTTCAATGTAATGCATAAAGTGTTTCACGTATCTTCACTAAAAAAGTATAATTCTGAACTTGGAAATGTGATTTATTGGGATCATATTAACCTAGACCCAGATGATTCATTAGTACATGTGGTAATAAATATTTTGTATTTGTAATAGAAAGACTTGTATGGAAAAATAATCAGTCCACTATAGGGTTTGTGGAAACATGATCAGATTTAGGAAGGAATGTGGAAACATGAGAGAGAAATAATCAGGTAATGTTTTTAACTTTATCAAACAAGTGGAGGTCTTCTACTTTCCATGGGAAAAAATTCCAATGGTGGGTAGAATACAACACCCCCTAGTATGATATATGTAATTCATTATTTAGTTTTATGTATGTAATGTTTTTTGTAATTATTGGTAGGTTTTGGAAGACATTTGATTGTTTTGGGGATTTTCTAAAGATGGATTAAAATTTGTTAGTGGAATAATTAAAATCCTATAAGAAACCCTGGAAGGTGGAATTGTGGCTTCTGGGTAGGTGCTTGTTTAGGTGAACAGTTATTCCAAACATAGAAAAAACCTAGAAGAAATTGTATGAAATTAGTTATTTAGATTTTATGAGGTTAGAACAAGGTTTTTTTACCCCACGGTCCAACCATAAGAGGTTCTTCTTGAGGTTGAGGTTGATGTATGGTTTTCTTAACTGTGTGACTGACTTTGCGTGGTTTAAAATTGGATCTCACTAAAATACACCCCAAAACAAATCATTTTCCTCAATTTATAAAATAATTCAATTTTTATACCTCCCAAATGATTTTGAGCCTCTCCCTTTTGAACATGAAGCTAATCCGATGCAATTCTTAGTGCGTTGAGGCTCGAAACCCTTTGTAAGTCTTTATTTTTTGGTATTTTTTCATAGATATACATTACTTCTATCTCTATAAATACACAATCAAATTCATTAGGGATATATCAATGTTATTTTATCCCAATTATGATGAAATATGGATGTTTGGTTATAAGGGAATGTTATCTAATGTGGGTTCTTGGAGATTCACTCCAGTTTTATTGATGAATTAGTGTCATTATTCATTTTCACTATAATTAATGATGTTGGTGGATTCAATATATACATGTGTTGTTATAATAAAAATGATTGATTTAAAATTGAATTTTTTTCTTGAAATTTATCAGTAAATCATTTTGAATTTCATAATGGATACCCCATTTGGTGATGGTTTATGAAATTGTAGAAATTGGGAGTTTTGGTGGAAAGTGAACATGATTTTAAAATGAGGATTTTAAAATGGTTGTTTGGTTTTGATTCATGGAAAAGAGTTTTTAATATAAGAATAGTTTTATATAAATAGTTTGTAAAATATTGAGTTGTCATTTTGTTGGCTTAAATGATTATGCGTGAGTTGAATGGGATGGATAATGTACATGAGGTACCACCATCAAAGGGATGAGTTTGTATGCGAAATTACACCATCTATAGTAAAAACTAAGATTATGTGGTTTAGTTTTAGTATGTTGTAGTATGAAATATAGTGGTTTATTACAAGATATTATTGAGTATTTGTTGAATGAGTTGTTCGGTTTCTTTCCTTGGAAACATATTTGAATTGAAAACTGTTTTGGAATGAAAATTGTTTTGTAGGGAAATGGTTTTGGATTTGATGTAAAATATTTATAACTATTTTATATAGATTTAAAACGTGTTATATCTTAGTGTCCTAATTAGGTAATTCATTTTGGGAAAGCCTACAATGTTTCATTAATCACCTATAATTTATAATGTTTGTTTTCTTGCAGATATTATCTATCAAGATATGGGAAAAGAAAATATATCACATTTCTTTAATAGTTCTTCATGATATGTGGGATGTATTATGGATTAGAGAATGGATCATGTCGAGAGTTGGGGAGTTATGTCTTGGAGTCTCTTTGATTTGATGTTTTTTCATCAGCTATTTAGATGATATTGACATTGTTTTCTATTGGGTACATTGATATAAATGGTTTGATTTTTTATACAGTGAGTTTTACCTTGTTATCATTCACTATATAGTAATTTTGGTTATGGTATGATTATTTGTTGTTATTTTTTCAATGTAATAATTTTCCTGAACTTTTTTTGATTCCCTTGAAATTTATTTCAAACCTTTGGGATCTTAGGGATGTATCCTAATTCGATGTAGAAATTCCACCTTGACTCAAGCCAATGATGAGGGGAGTGATGTTACATATTTCTTATTCTTAATATACCTCACCTGAATTATTATAATTATTAAAATATTGTCACTGATTTCATCATTGTGAAAAATAATTAAAAAAATAGTGACATGAAATTGGAACATTACAAATCATTACAAGTTATTTTATAGTATATATAATTGGGAAACCAGAGGGAGTTATGTAATGACTCAAGAGGGGGTGAATAGAGTTCGCAAAATTTTAACCACTAATTTATATCATACCTCATACAATTCCTAAATATTATTGAGATAGATACCAGAAATTAAAAGATTTATGAAAATGAAAAATTACATAAGATTTATAGTTTAACAAGAAACAATAATCACCTAGTCCACTATAAAAATTATCTCCCTTCATTCTAGATAAATTTCATTATGTAAGTTATTTTTCCATGAACCATGACTAATTAGTTCTACAAACTACATTATTTTATTAAATAGTGAACTTATATTTTTCATGGATCGCTTTTTTTAAAAGACCAATACATGTTATTTGAAACCTATGAATAATTTGGTTTCTTTTTATAGTATATAAAAGATGTATAATATATATTGTTATTCACCTAAAAAAACATATGATAAAAATGGAAATGATATGTTATTCTCTTATAGAGAATGAATAGGCTTCAATAAACTTCTATATAATATATATCAAAATTAGTTTATTTGATCATTAAATAATTGTAGAATAAATTTCATATTATTCATAGAAAATAAAGGAACTCTTTTTAAAGAAAAAATAGAGTTTTTTATTTGTTCATCAGGTAGTCACCGATATTACTTGTGTTCTTGAATTACTATACATTTTTTCATTGTGAATTTAAATACAGATATATACTTCAACAGTAAAGAGGAAATAGATTTATACAAAAGGATAAGCTATATTCTCACATGTGACCTTAAATTATAAAAATAGAAAACACTGAGATTGTTGTTGATTGTAAGAACAATTATCATTTAAAAAACATTATGTATAGGTTATAAATATATTATTTAATTATTATTCCCATATAGTTCCACGAAAATTCCCAAAAAAACTAAATTTCGGCATTAACTTCTTTTTAATTCCTACAATGGTAAAAAATTAATCAAAATGATGAATGAATAATCATAAAATAAAAACTATGAAGAATTTATTTAACTTATCCTTATGTCAATTATATCTTCATAAAATCATTATACTTAGTGAATTTATTATATTTTATCTTAGAAGAATATTTTTACTTCAGAATAAATATTTGACTTCATAACACAATCTACTATATAATTACCTAACAACACTTAATATGAGTTTATAAGTAAATAATATAGACTTTTTAAGCACCAAAATATATATAATATTAATATATGTTTGAAAGAATTATTATTTCCAATAAGGACACATTTTTTATCTTAAAAAAACACATGATAGTTGAAATAAAAAAATTGATTTTAGAAAATTCATAGTCCTATAATATTTTCTTTTACTAAATAAATAGTAAAATGTAAAATTTATTTTTTCGGTATTCTATATATTTTTATGTTATCAATAATTAAACCATTATAGTGATATTGAACATATTTAATATTTTTCAATTAATTATGATATAATAATAGACATTATTGATGTAGATAAAATTTAGTATTTTATTGCTGATGATTATAAAAAAAATAAATATGGAATGAATATATGTAATTTGAGGATAAGAAAACCACAAAGACATAATTTCATTAATTTAATAAATTAAATTATTTTATTACACTATAATACAAATAAATCTTTTTCTATGTGAAAAGTATATTAATATGATTTGTCTACGTGAGTCTTTGGAGAGGTAGATCCGTAATGATTTTTTAAAGGATAGGTGTAGATTATGTGTGTTTAAACCCATATGAACCTATATAATTTGTATATCTAGCTAGTTTCTTGGGAACAACCAAAATATTAACATAAAAATTTATGCCTCTTTAATAATAAAATGTTCCATTAATAGAGAAAGGAAGGATGAGTATAGTAAATGGAAACTATAGTTTCAAGGTAGATTCTTCCTTTAAAATGTTTTCTTCCACTATAGAATTGTACCATTCAATGGATAGAGAAGGATAATATAAGTTTTAGATCCTCTCACAAATATATAAAGAAAAAATGGGAGTATTATCTCCCTTTTTATTCATTCCTCTTAGTAAAAACAAGGTGTTTCCATATATGTCAATTTTTGAGACATGATAGTTGTATTAGAAATCAAATAATAAAAAAATCATTTTGTTAATTTCATTCTCAATATATTCATGAATATTATAGAGACCATTATTAGAGGTTTTATTTTAATAATTCATGTTATTTAACAAGGTTTGAATTACATTTTTGTTGAATTACATTAAACCAATTAAATATTTAAGAACCTAAATACCACTCTCTAAAATTATTGGTTGAGAGATAACATTCATTCCCTTCGTAGAAACAATATAATCATCTATAGGCCTATCATAATTCCAACATGGTGAAAATAATTTTCCCTATTTTGTAGATTAAAATTTAGAGGAATAAAAATCATGAAATTTATTTAGGATATCCTATAAAGATCCTATTAAGGTTGGTAAGATGGTGCTTATTGAATATTCCAACTATTAAAATATAGTTTCAACCATCTTAGTCATATAATTACTTTTAACCAAAGATTCCTTCATTGAGGAAAAAACATATTCAAAGAATTATGTAGCTCGATCGTCGTCTTATAAAATTATTACGTAGATATTTGTGAATTAGACTTCACAAGATGATGTTATGAGGGGATATTATTTCATAGTACAAGAATTGTTTTCATAGAAACCACAACATATCTCATTTCCTTAATACTCCTATCCATCATAACCAAATCTAAGTATAAAATCTTCTAATGATCATAATGAGAACTTTATTCATTTAGACAAATGATAAGGTAATATCATATGTTATATTCTCTATGAACTGAAATTATGAGATCCTAAGATTATTTATATAATCAATTTATATTTTGACACACATGGATTCATTAAAAAATGAATCAGTTATATCTGATTGAATATTGGATTATTTTTCATCATATGGAATTTTTTTATAATTTACTTTAAATCATAAAACAATTACATTGAATGATAATTCTCTACAAGATCTTCCAATTTCTATTTCTCCCATAAATCTAGGACATTATATAATTATACATATTTATAACCATATCATAAAATATTTATGTGTCTTTCTCAACTTTAAACCATTCAGGCACCTGAACTATGGGATATGCAATCCTCTTATTTAAGATGAGGGGTTTTAATTCCTAAAGAGATTATATTCTCTTAAATATCAGGAAAAATGAAGTTTCCTCAATAATATATTCTCCTAGACCTAAATTATTAGATATATTAAGTAATTCTTCATTTTTAACATTGATAACTTTAGGATATTGATAATTTCTAAATTTCTTTAGCATAGGCCAATCCACTATATTAATATGAAAAATATTTTTAGTTAACTTCATCTTGAAAATAAAGATTTAATGAATCTATAACCTCTATAGACACCATCCATATGAGATAACATCAAAGGGATACCTTTACATGGGTTCTTTGTAGATATAATTCTTCAAAAAAATCATCATTATAATTTTCTTGTGGTGTAAGATTCTCACCAGTAGGTTCATTATGATCTATATAAGAAATAATCTCTCTAGTTACCTGAAAAAAAAATCATTAATACATTCTATTTCATCAATATCAATATCTCTATTTTTTATAACCTATGAATCTACTAGAGAAAGAATTTTCTTGGCGAAACACTTCTTTCGCATATTCTCATTGTGTGAGATTCATCATTCATTGAATCCCCTAATTCATCTTCAATGAAATACGTATCATCCAGATTTCCCCACTCAACATGATTAGGGATTACCTCTATCTATTTAACACAAATTGAAAATAATTTCTTCTTTATAGGGATCCAAAATTAGAAAATATTATCAGAAAAACAGACACTAAGATAATTCTTCCCATTTAACTTAGTTTCATCTCCTAATTCAGCATTCTTACATCTCTCCCAAAGAAAAATGTGAGAATTATTCCATAATTAAATAATGTTCAAAACCTATTGTTGGAATGTTATATATATATATATGAATTTAACTATGTTGTTTGAATTATTTTTCAAATAAAACTAAATAATATAATTGGTAAATCCAACCATACAAATCCCAAATTCACAATTTTTTAATATTAATAATGTTTAGATTAAATTTACCCAAATATTTCATTTAGAATTAAAATCCTATAAATTTTTATATATTTTGGGAGATACAAAAGTATTTGTCTTGATTTCAATAGGATTCACATGATCTATGATAGAAATATATGACTTATACTCAATACTTCCTTTGTATGGGATATATGGAACATCAATAAACACCAATAATTATATTTAAAAGATAGTTTCACTAACATTTGATAAATAAAAATATTTAATACCCTTAAATATAAACTCAATATTTTTATAGAACACACTAAATTAATTCTCATTGAATAACTCACTTCTGCTTTCACAAAACAAAAACTTTAACCCTTGAATGTTCCAAACATTTTTATGAATAAAAAATTCAGTCTTTCTTGAGAAAATAAAAACTTTTCACTCATAACATTGTAGAAAACATTTGGCCACATAAATGGTTTGAGTATATTTCTTAATATAATTTTTATTTTTCTATTATCACTATGAATAAGGATTTTGGAGGTTCAAATTATTTTGTTAAGGTGATATGGGGGTTGATTTGGGAGAAAATAAGAGCATAGGTTTTCTTAAGGTAAATTTTTTCTCAGATAGTGTATTTCTTATGGAATACAGAAATTTCCCAGACATAGGTGATGTAATAAAATATATAAATAATATTTAAAAAAGTATAGTGTTAATTGTCACTTTATAACATGAAAGATAAACCTGGCACTTAAAAATTAAATTTTGAAATGAATACAACTAATTAAATATTTATGAAATAAATAACAAAGAATATAATTAAGTATAAAACATAAATGAAATTATTTAAAATTAAATTAAGCTAAATAAACTAAAACATAATCTAAACACTCAATAGGAAATGGTTTTTGTAAAAATATATAATAATTACTTTTTAGTATAAAAAATAAGAGAAATATCATCCTTTTGTGTATGATCACTTAGGAAATTATATCTTTAATCACTATGATTGGAGTTCAATTTATTTATTTTATTCATAGATATAATTTTAATAGTATTTTTAATTTATGTTATCAACACATGATTATAGATCAACCAAAATAGTAATTAGGTGTGTTTCATCCAAAATAATTGAGCAAAAAACCTAATGATTTTAATATACTCATTATTAGTAGTTGATAATGAATAATGATATTTCTATTTGTTACATGAAAAAAATATATGTATCTTCTTTAAATGGGATTCATTTTAGATTTGAGTTTTTTCTCTAATCCATAACTAGTAAAATAAGTTTCAATTATTTAAGTGAAATCAAAATCATTAGTTTTTAGAAAAAGTACTGGTAAAAATGGTTCTAATTATGTACCTTAGAATTTATTTGGAATATATTAAATTTAATTCCATTGGCTTTTTAAAACATATTGAAAAAAATTGGGATCATTAAATCTTATAAACTTTATTTTAGATAAAGTATGATCATAATTATTACACTATATAGATTATGGGGAATGAGTTTTCTAGATTCATCCAAGTGTATATTAATAGTTTAACTCATAGGGGTTAAAAATTTATAATTAATTTATAGTATATGATTTTAAAATCATTTTTTTATTTATGCTGGTCTTAAAAATTCCGAAAAAAAATTTGTAGATCAAAAATCCATGGAAGAAGTTCAACTCACCCATCATGTTAATTTCAAATTCATTTTTCTTGAGTTTTGAAAAATCATTAATCAATTTTGGATTTTGTGAATAAAAAAACATGATAAAAATATATATGAACATGGTATATATCATTTAGTGTAATTTTTAAATAAATTATGGTCTTACGATCCCAAAATAATACAAATCGACAAAAGAAATGAACATAGAATTCTATACCAAATTCTAGGTTCTAGTTTGAGACCAAAAATTTTTTTAGTTAGTTTTAAAATTTAATTTACCAAAAAAGGTTCTTCATAACCAAAAATTTTTGAAATATACACTTAATAAATTGAAAAACCATTTAGCGAGTCTTATTTAATATCCATTTTATAATATTTAGATTTTAATTGTGACTCATAGGATAAATGAATTTGAATAAATTCTTACAGAGAAAAAAGAGAAAATGATTATACATAATGTATTATTTCTTATTGATTATATACTTTGGAATATATTATACCTTATTCTTGGTGATCAAACCTTATTCATCATACCAATGTATAAATCCACCCTTTGTTCCCAAAATATGATAATCAATGGTTTTAGAAACTAAATACCATACTTTTTTCATATTCAATCGGTTTAGTTAATCATTCTTAGTAACCACCAAACACTCATCAATGAATGATTCTTATATGGTAATCAATTTTTCTGAGGAAAAAAAAGAATAAAACTCAAAAATGTGTACTATACATATTCTAGTCCCAACTCCTTCATTAATGTTTATTATTAGAGTTTTTAGTGAATAGATTTTAATAGTCGATGATTGTCTATGTTGGACACTTTAAGGTTCACCAGTTTCTTACCTTTTAGGAATAGATTGTTTGATATCATGTACTAATTCATCACTATTTTCTATTTTCAAATAAATGAACTCATCTATTGTTTTAAATTGAATCACTCAGGTCATCAATTTTTTTGTGTGGACAAAATGATCACATTCATTACATTTAACTTTTGTATATTCTTCAAAAAACCTTAAATATTAATTAAAATATTTATAATTTATAAAAGTAATTAAAAAACCTAAGAATATTTATTCTCCAAAGATTAGATTATACATACCAATATTATACATTTTGATAATTATATACACTATTTATCAACAGGAATTATTCAATCCAGATTTTTCTTTCCATTATTTAGTTGTTCATAGGATTATTTTGAAGATGTACCTTATTATAATTCTATTGTAGATATATAATATTTTATTAATACCTTCAAACCAAAAATTAATAAGCATGATATATTCATGAAATGTCATTATAAATATTTATTTTGAGTTCTTATTTATTTTTTCAAAAAAATATTTTTATTGATGTTTCCATGGGGAAGAGAATATATGTTTAATACTATATTTTTAGAAGAATAAACTAATTATTCATTATAAAATTATTAAATATAATAACTTCTAAAGGATAAAAATTTAATTAATTTTTTAATTTGAAAAATTCAAAAATATTAATAAAAACAACAGTAGATTCCCTATTAATTTATAATAAATGAAACCAAGTGAAACTTAAAAACCGATCTTCCAAGACATAGTAAATACATTTTAATATTAGTTTCATATTTTATAAGATTAAAAAATATCCATGTGTATATGTTCAAGTAGTTTGGATAAAGAAAGTTCTCTTCACTGGATTAAATGATGACTTGTGACACTTTCCCACTTTTTATGAATCACATAAATTATTTTAATCCTATTATAGTGTGGAAAAATTATAAATGATATTTTTCAAAGACAATATGTTTAGCGAATGGATGATTGAAATTTCAATCAACCTATGGAAAATACTGGATTTACCAATTTGAAAATTAAAAATTTTCAATTTTTATTTGAATAAATATGAATATATAAAGAATAATAATAATCAATTTACATTAAAAAAAATTATGAAACTTATTTTCAAAATAGAAGAAAAATAATTTAAAATATAAAAAAATATTTCATCTCAATGTTAATAGATACATATGATGTTTTAGTTTAAACCTTAATCATAATGAATATTGTTGATAATTATTGATAAGAGATCCCTAAAATATCCAACACAAACAATTTTACATTGGTAATGTGACCAAATATAATGTTTCCTCTATCAATTTTAGAGATTGAGTGAATGCTGGAAAAAATTTCACTCATATATATTGAACAACAAAATTATATAAAACACATTGAATAGATATTTACAAGGATTTTTTCTTGAATAATAAAATTAAGAAACAATAAGTTTTTATTATGTATATTTTATTGGTTCTATAAGATAAATAAATAATAGATTTGGGAACCAAATATTCTTATGAATTTTATAATTTTAATTTAATATATTTTTCAAAATAAATTACATCTGTATTTATCACAATAGAGGAAATATTAGGAATAAATAAATTCTAAAATTTACATTTTTTTATAGTGAAATTAAATGATATTATAAATATATGTAGTTTTGGATTTTACACCATTGTGTTAATTTTATGTTGGGGTGTTTGTTCATTACATAGATCCTTGTGTTTATGGAATTTTGTGATAAAAGGGTGATGATTTAGGGACTTTTTATAGATCACATTGTAAAGGAACACAATTACGCTAAATAGGAAGCCTATGTTTATAGCCCATTAAAACATTAATATTAATTATCTATATAGTTTTGTAAATTGAGTGGGTAAACCATGTGTCCCACTCAAAGATTGAATTTTTCAATTTGGGTATTTTTAATTTGGGTATCCTCCCTTAGATTCCCATTTACTACACCCATAACATAGAGTCCATAAATGGGGTAATTTTCCTCTATCAAGCTTCAATAAGTGGATTTTGAAGTTATTTCTTGGTGACTCTTAAAATAGATTGAATGGTTAGTGTTCCCTTCTCAATCATCTGGGTTTTTTTCCTATTTTATCTTTTATATATACACATAGTATGAATGGTTATCGAATTTACACATAATGGGTTGTTCTAAAATTTATGTGTTTCATTATATGGTTTATGATCCCTCAATTGAAACATAAATAATTAGTTTTATTCAAATGAGATATTATTTTATTCCATGTATTAATAACATCAATTTAATTTTGTTTTTTAATATTTCCTTGGACACCTGGAATTCTAAATTCAGTTTTAATCTTAACAATTGTGGCGTAGTTTATCTAGGATTGGTTTATGAATTTCTTCATTTACATCACATGGTTTTTATGTGGCTTAATGGGTGAGATTTTATAATTAAATTGATCATTGATGTTTGTTATATTTTTTTATTCTAAAAGATTAATAGAATTACAATAATGGTTTTCTTTTAGGATTTTTTTTTCATTAGTTTTTTAGTGAAATGTAAATTTCACTATTGTTCTAACTTTTTCATTTAATGGGGATAATTTTTAATGGGTGGTTCTATTTATTGGAATGAAATTGAGTTTTTTAGATTATTTGGTAATGATTTGTTGTTTTTTGTTATTATTATTGGATTTGTGTTTGGATTCCAAGTAATATTAAATTTAAATTTCCAACTTTATGTATTATGAATAACAAGTGAGGTGCCCAATTGGATCTTTGTGATATAATTAATGAATGATTGGTTTGTTGGGTCTTTCAAAATATATCATGTGTTTATTGAAAATGTTGTATTCATCAATGTGATGTAATTTGGGGTTGTGATTCATGATATTCTAATGGGTTGGGGATTTTTTTATTATGATTAAAATTACATTAAAAGTAGAGATCATAATTTATTTATTACAAGAGACAGACTTTTATAATAAATGGGAAGTCATTGGATATTTATTTGATAGTTGGGATTATGAGGTAGATAGGTAGTTATTGTTTTACATCTTTGTGTTTAGTGGGGGGACACAGAGGATACATGGTTTAGAGTGATTATGTTTAGAGATGTGGAATATTAACATATATATAATAGGTCAAACATTAATGACATACACTTGTACCATTAGTTTCTTAGGTGTTTCTTCATGATATGTATCTTATTTTATACCTTTTATTATTTATTATAATATATATTTATTATTTTCTGGATGGAATTAAATTGATATGTTGAACCACTTTTGGTTTGGTTGGGATATTGACTAGTGTTTTTCAAAAGTTTTATTTGAATTTTTTATAAACACATACGTTCAAAATTTCATTATAGTCTCCCTTGTTTTTTATGTCATTTGAGTTTATTTTTTTAAATATTTAAATGAAAAAATGGTAAAATTGTATTAAATGTGAATTCATTTATTAGAAAAACATTTGGAAGGCCATTAAACCATTAGTGGGTTAGTTAAAAAATGTGGTGTTTTAAATGAATGTAAAATGAAAAAAATATTATGTTATTTTTTTTGAAAATATAATTTATGGTTTATTTTATAAAAGGAATGTAGGAAACTTTTGGTGGTATCCTTATGGCCTATGGTTTCCATAATAAATACTAAAAAATGTGGGTATTTAGTCTTCATATCATAAGCAAGTTTCACAAGATATTGTTTTTCTTTTTTGATTCAATACCATATTCTATGGGATGCATATATTTTTTGGGATTATTGGGGGGACTAGGGAGACACATGGATATGGGTGTTAGTCATTCAGTTTTCTAGACCAGCTGGCCCAAGTTATGTTTCAACTAATTTGGTCTCATGTACTATTTTTATCATTTGTAGGTTTTAAATTTATAAACTTATACTAAATAGTTTTTTAGTTTTAAATTAATTTATTAGATTTTATTATTATTATTATTATTATTTATACACTGTTTGAATTTTTATGTTTAGGTTCCTAAGGGTGAAAAATTCATCAAAATTTATGTTTGATATACATAATTATTACCATGACTTGGGGGATAAGAGATATTACTCCAGTTACATGTGGCAAGGCTCATGCTCCTATCACATTCTTATCCATGAAATGTTTTTTATAAAAGGTATTACAAAGAAGGATTTCTAAAAGTGGGTATGATTATGATATTTACCTTCTTGTTCATTAAGGGTTAGTGGTAAAAATTAGATATTACTATTGGGACTCATGTGGTAGTTCAGGGGGTGTGTTGGGAAAGCACATCCATGTATCATATCCTGAGTATTCATGGGTGGATGATTTTGTATTTTTAGATGGTTTTTTTTAGATAATAAAATGTTTATTTCAATTAGTCAATGAAGTATAGAGATTTTTGGAGATTTATGAGGAAATTCCACATTTCTGAGTGAAATTGTAAGGGTTTAAATGGGTTCATGGTTACGGAACATGGAATATTATACCATGAATAGGCTACAGAAACCATTCTCAATATCTTCCAGTTCCACTATCATGATTATAAAATGGTCTGAAGACCCATTTAATGAATGTTTTCACAGTGAAAAATGTTTTAAGTGTTTTTTGTGGCTATTTGATTTAAATGTCTTGTTCATTGATTTCTCCTAATCATGATTTGAAGGAAATGTTTAACTATTTAGTTATTGGGAATTTTGGAAAACCATATTTTATGTGAGAAGCAGTGTTCTCCTTAATTACTTTTTAACCTTATTGAATGTAATTTGATTATAAGTTATAATCATGGGATTGTGTTATTTTTAAAATTTTATTAGGTTAGTGGTGTGAATAATTTAAAATATTTTATGTAATATTTGTAGGAGGTCATGTGACATTGATAAATTTTCTTTAAAGTTTAATTTCTTTGTTAAAAGATAATAGATAGTTTTATAATTTTGATTTTCTATGTTTGTGGATATTCTCTATATAGTGATATTTATTATTATTTGATTTTGATTTTTTATATGATAATTTTGAACGAAATCTCAAAAGTAGAAATAGAAAGTGAAGAAGGGAATGCCTTATGTATTGTTCCATGTGATCCATGAGTTTTCTTTTTGGTCAATGTCTCTTCCATGACTAATGTTGCAGTGGCAGTTACATGTTCTTCCCAACTCATGGAACTTAAAAGTGTGTTTTTGAAGTAGTATCCTCAAGTATTATGTAGTGAGTGATGATACCATGTGGTTATTGAGTGGATACCAAAAGATGAATATATTTTTTGTATTTTTACAAATCCCATAAGACTCTATAGTGAGGTTCACCATTACATTGTTGGAATGAATTTGTTTGGAGTGGTGGGAGACTAAAATTAATTCCAAATCATTTGAGTATCCATTATGGTGATATTTCAAGGATACATCCATTAAGTGTTTTTTACTATATATGTAATATTTGATAAGGATATAATGTTTTAAGGTATCCTAAAAGGCCATCATTTTGATAAATACTGTGTTGATAATTTTAATAGTTTGTTTTCCTTCTCTCTATAGATGAGTATACAATATTTAAAGAAAGTTTGGATCATTTCTAGAGGAATTTTTTAAGATTTACACTCATCATTTATTTATTTAGTCCTAAATATCTATATGTAAGTGAATCATAATTCCTTAATCATTGAGGCAATCCTAGATGGGATACATGTGGAAGAATATTCCCTAACCCTAGTTAGAGCTATTAAATATCATTTGGCTAGTAAAAATGGGGAATAAAGAGAAGATAAGGATGGGAATCTATATTCTCAACCTATAATTCATTTTTCTATAAATAATAAGTTGTTACTTAGACTCCTATATAATAATTACAAATTTTTTAGGCACTTATGTCCATAATTTCTAATTATATTCCTCATATATGGCCATTGTGGTCACATTTAATGGTTTTTTTGATATGGTAATGAATTATATGAAATTTTCTTAAACCTATATTGAATCTGGTTCATGTTTTGCATTGTTTCTTACATTAAAAAGTTTTAATATAAGAGTTGTATTGGGAAACATCCTCATTTTTATTTTTAATTTTTTCGGGCTTGTTCGATCTTTTATTATTCCATTTACCAAATGTATAATATTTGAAATCAATTTTTATAATTTATTCATAATATTTTAGATGTTCTATCCTTATCAATTTAGGATTGTTGAAGTATTTTATACATGGTGTGGATTATGTTTCCGTATTTTTTAGGGATTAAAATATGAATGAAATTGTTTTAGGATATAGTAATAGGTATAAGATATTGTATTTTTTTACACTGTGAGAGGAAATGTGTCCTGGTTTTCATTAGGAGTTCCATGAGTGGTAATTTAATCAGTTTTTTCCTGAGATACAGTATGTGTAGATTCATGTACATGGTTTAAAAACCTTCTGTTTTTGAGGTGTGTTAATATTGGGGTGCCCCAGGTCAAGTGGAATTTTATGATTTTTTAAGGATTTTATCAATTGTGCAATTTTGAGATGGCTTCCATGGTTATTGTAATCATGTCTCATTGGTGTATATAATCTCATTACACACCAAGATAATGTTTGACCATTTTTGTGAAATTATAAATGATGGGGAGACTTCTGCTAGGTCTCCATGTGTTTTCCCAATCATAGGGTGTGTGCTATTTGTTGTGATGTGTTTCCATTTGGCTATAGTGACCTCAGATGTTTTGGTGGTGGGGACTATTATTTTTACTATGATATGGGTTGGTACATTTGAATATAATAGGATATGTGGTGGATATAATGATATCATAGATGTAAATAAGATCATAGCAGTGGCTATACCAATGTCATATTTTTGTTTTTCTTCTCAATCACTCAGTTAGGAGTCCACTTTTTAGGGTTCATAGTGCGTTTTTTGTTTTGAATTAAAAATCTGTACACCATGTTAATCTTGAACAATGGGTAGTTCATGTCTTGGGTTATTTTTTTGATATCTAAGAAGTTGTTTAGTTGTTTATCCAAAATTATAGGTAATTTGGAATTATAATTTCCACATCTACTATGTTTTAGAATATTTTATATGAGTAGAAAGTAGGATAATGGTGAGTTTTTGAAACTCCAGTGGAACATTTATCTTAGGGTATTTGTTTCATATCTTGACAAATCTAGATAGAACAGTTTGAGGGCTGAAATTGTGAAATATTGGTGACAATTTTAATGCTTCTTGGTTAAGGAACAGAATTACTCTAATAAAGCAAACATTATTGTGAATCCTATGAACCATTTTTCTATAGAGATTTGTACGGTTACCATAGGGTTTGGTATGAAGTGATGATCACTCAAAGAGGGTTATTTTTTATTCTTTGATATTTTTTAATTTGATAATCACCCATTGGTTCCATGTGACAACTTTTATGACATAGATGCCTTCTATGGGTATATATCTCTATCGGAGGCTCGAATATCTATATTTATAAGCGGTTTCTTATTGATTCTTCACTCATATTGAATGGCTTGAGTTCCCATTTTCTTTATCTTGAGTTTTATTCTCATTTTATCAAATAACTATATCCCTAGTGTCCATGGATATTTTATTTTCATACATAGTTTTTTTCTAAACATGATGAGTTTATTTATAGGGGTCATGACCCCTATTTTCATTCCTAAACCAGTGGTATTCTTTAATGGTGGTATGATTTCACACCACCTGGATGGGGTTTCCATTAAAATTTTATTTATTTACAATTATTATGTATTTTTTGATTTATAAATTCATTTTGAATCTATATAATTATCGTGTGGGTTATCTATGTTTGGTTTATCAAATTTTATATTTACATAACTTGTTTACATGTTGATTAATGGGTGAAGTTTTATAGTTAAATTGATATTTAATGAATTTCATAATTTTATTCATTAGATATGTTTGTTAAAATTGTAGGTATGGTTTTACTCGAAAAATAATTTTCATTTATTTTTAATTAAAATATTATATTTATAGATGGTTTTTATTTTGGGTTTAATGGGTTTTCTTATTTTAAGGGTGGTGTTGTTTAGTGAAATGAATTGGAGATTCCAATGTGTTTTGTGGGTATTGTTTTGTTATCAATTATATTATCCCTTGAATTGGTGTTCTTTTAACAAGTAATTTTAAAAACATATTTCCAAATGTATTTATTGTAAGTTAAATATGAATTTCCTTATTGGAACTTTTGGATACGATGATTGATTGATTGGATTTTTGTTCCCTCATTTTTAATTTTTGAATTTTATAATACATTGTATGTATGAAAGTAATAGATGATTGTTATATGATTCATCACCTGTTTATGGGATTGGGATCTTTATAAGGGAAATGTGGGTGGTTGGAAGGATTTTATTGTTGTTTTATCCTTTGGGATTAGTTATTTTCATCTATTGTTATTTTCCTTTAAAATTTGTAGCCATAAATTTTTTATTCAATAAGGAACCCTAGGATAAGATGTGGGATGTCATTAGATTTTTTTGTGAAAGTAAAAAATATTAATTGTCTATTTTACCCTAGTGGTAAATATTTTACTCTAGAGGGAGGGTTATTAATGATATTGGGTATATAGTGATTTAGTTTATAGAATTGAGATCGCTCAACATCCATTTGTAGTTACACAATTCTTTCCTAATATGTTTTTAATTATTATATTAGGTGTTTCCTCAAGATATTTTTATTATATTTATAGTTTTACTATTTATGGGTATGCATGATTTTAATTTCCAAAGGAAACATGCTATGATATATTAAACCACTTCATGTTTAGTTGTGATATTGAATTGGGTTATTCCAATAATTTATTGTAAATTTTAATGAACTCCTATGGTTTAGTTTTTATTTTAGATTCCATTATTTCATTGATTATATTCTATTTGGGTATGTTAATGATTTTAATGAATGGTGTAATATTTTTCAATGTTATAGTATTTTTTAGAAATTCATTATGAATATTTTTTAACAATGTATTAGTATATTTTAAAAATATATTTTATAAATAATTGTATTAAGAAGACATGATTACTAATATTATTTTAAGACTAGTAGTTTTGGTTTCCCTTATGAATGGAACAAAAATTACTCAAGGTTGTATCCTATATTTTTAAGGATCAAACCCAAAATACCCATGTTTATGGGTTTGAATACACAATATATTATATTGGTTTATTTAGGTCAAGGATTTTAGGGTTAATTTATTGTTTTCTCCCTTGGGAAGAAGATGTTTATTTGGACTCTGGTGGTGAATAAAGATTCATATCAAGAATGTTGTCAGTCCATCGATTACATGTAACCATTTGGTATGAGATATGACTTGTCCTCTTTGTTATCTTTTTTATGTTTTATTTATTTACAAATCATATATTTTTAATAATTTATTACATATATTATTATTATAAATGTATTTTATTGGACTTTATTTTTATTTATATTTCTTATTCCTTACTTATATGTTGATGTTTGTTTTATTTCTAGTGAAACCATCCCCAATAGTCATGTTTGATACCCTTCATGAATGTCATATTCCTAGGGGATCAGGAACATTCCTCAGGTTAGTGGTGTTTGGGCTTAGGGGCTAGTGTGATTGGTATCTTAGGCTAGTTCGTTACATTAGAACTAGGGAAAATTAAATTTCAAATAGATATAGGTTTTCCCATTTCATCCCCAATTATAGTTTTCTTAATGTTATTCATTATTACCTATTATTTGATTAAGATAATTCTCCCCATGGTAAATACACTAACAACATCCATTATAATTTTCAACAATAAACATTAATTATATTATTTTTTTCATGAATAAATCAAGTAGATGAACTTTTATGTAATATAAAATTTATTTTATAAATATTATTATTTTAAACTATTTGGAGGAAAAAAACATAATGTGCTTCAACAATTTGGATAAAAAAATGAATATTTTCCATATAATTAGGTATATGATAATAATAATTACACATGAAATAAGAAATATATCCTTCTATATCACCCCATGTTTCCTTAAATTCTATTTTCTTCTTTACAATCTAATTTCATTTTAATGTACATTTCATAAATCTTCTTCTCCTTAAGAAGGGGGATATCAATCTTGATATTCACAATCTTATTGCATTCCTAAAACCATAAATATTTTGTATTTCCATCAAAATTGGTAAACATTATAAATGATTTTGAACCCCAATCTATTATTATATAATTTCTTAAATTATTTTAAAAAATTTGAAGCTCATCACTTGAATTTGAGATGATTACGTTATCATTGGTGGATGATATTGAAATTTATGCCTATTTTCATTTTAAAATCTTATTATGTAGATCCATTAAAAGAATAATTCTCTCATTTTATAATTTTATCCAATATGCCAGCTTCCATATTAGTTTCATAAATCAAAATAATTTTAATAAGTTATTTTATTTTATAAATTTTCATAGTAATAGATTTACTAACAATTTAAAAAATTACACTCTATTTTGATGGATACACTCTTAAAATATTTAGAAAATAACCATGTTTAGGAATCAGATCTCTTAAAGCATCTTAATTTTATAAAATTTCAGTCTATATTACATTAATTTAGGTCATTATCTCACCATGAATCATTATGGATGTTTGAAACATCATTTTTGTGTGTGTGTTTTATTGGAGTTACATTTCATTATCAGTACCTTCAGATGCTGTAAATTCTTCCCCACATTTCATGGGATCTATTACATTATAAAACATTGTAGAACTCATAAGGACCTAATCCACCTAAAATATTATTCATAGAAATATATTTTGGATCATATTATTCTTTTAAAATATAATCACATTTCACTTGTTCTCCTTAATGAATTTTATAATTCATGATTTCATTTTAATAATACTTTGGACCATGATTTCCCAAATATATAATCATTAATGCCTTCATACACACACTAACTTATCTATTCCAATACATATTACATAAAATTGAAATTAATTATATATTGAAATTATTTAAATATATAAATAATATATTTATAAATTCATCCTATTAGAGTTGAGAAATTAATATTCAAAAACTTTTATATAATTTTTTTACATAGAGGGAGCTACTAGTGACACAAGATAATTGAGAGTTGATTCATGAAAAAATTGACCCATATTTAAATTCAAACCTCAAGTTATTTATATATATTTTATTATATTGTCAATGAAAAAAAAATAAAAAAAATAAAAATGTAGGGAACAAAGAATTAATAATGGATCAGGGAAAAAGAATCCCCTAGTCCACTCTACTAATGTTATCTATTCATGTTTGGTGAATTTATCTATATAGGTTTTTTTATCATTCACCTTGAGTGTTGAGTGAAAGAAATTGTTTTATGTTTGAAAAACGACAATGGATCCATTATTGTTCACCCCTATTTATAGGACATATCAAAGGCCTCCTAACAATGAAAAACGTTTTTGTATTATAGGAGAAAAATTATATAGAATATCAATACATATTAATCACATAGTTTCAATATAAAACTTGATAAGATATGATATGATTTTCTTGAAAATGATTAACTTCTTAATGAAAATATTTAGATATTTTTTTTATAATAAATGATGTATTTTTCATTTAATAATAATATAAATTTTTTTCTCTTCAATGTAAAAAATGAAAATATTATTTACATAATAGAAATGAGTTTATGTTTTGTTCTTTAGGCGATAATATATATATATAATGTTCTTATTTTACTCTTTTTTATTTGGAAATACAATATCCATATATAATCCATTTTTTATGTAAAAAAATATAAAAATGAATTAATAAAGGCTATGTTATTCCATGAGATTGTAGATGATAAAAATAGGAGAAATAAAGATTAATTTTTATTAAAACTAGAGTCATTATTGGATCTAAACAAATTATTTAAGATAACTATATTACATAACTTTTCTATTCATATCTAGCCACCAAAGGTCCAAAAAAATGAAATTATGTGTGTATTTAACTTAAATTCATAAAATGGTAATAAATTCAATGAAAGGGTGAAAATATATTATTCAAAATACTTAAATTGAATTGATATAGCATTGAAGGTTTTTATCATCTTTATATCTCTTACTAGACTTCAAAACAATATAAGACATAATGAAATATATAGAATGAAAATATAATGAATGTTTTTATGTTGATGAAAATCATATATTTCATAAGATACTCAATTTTTTATTATATTTGAACTCTTTATAAGAGAATAATATCATTTTATGATATATGAACATGAATAAATATTCAAATTATAATAGTTATCCTTGTAAGATTTCTAAAAATTTCATTTGAAAATTTAAAAATATATATGATAATTTCCATTGTTATATATCAATACTCTGAAAAGATGAGATCATAGGAAAATTCATTATTTCATATGATAATTTTATATTCATAATGAAAATTAGTTAAAAATCGATGTTCATATGACATTATTCCCCCTTATACTATAATTCATAAAAATAAGATATTCATATGATAATTCAGATGTTTTGGAACATGAAATATACTATAATGATTTTTGTTAGTTCCTAAGATTATTCCCTTTGATAAAAAAACTATTTCCTCATAGTTTATGAAAAAATACTATTGAATGATATTTTATTAAAAAAATTGGACCATTAATATATTATTTTACCAAAATAATCTGAAATAAAATATTACTCCTGAAAAATAATAACTCCCCTAAAACACATAATATAAGTTTATTAGTAAAAAATGCGAAATTGTTGACAAATATAATATGAAATATTTATATATGGTGAAAAAACATGGTAAATCCAACAATTATGATCTCAAAATGATACACATTGAATCTATAAATGTGAATTAACATTGAAATTATAAAACTTGTACAAAAAACAATCAATGATTTTAACATTCATTAGTAAAAATAAACTATAACCAAATAACATATTTATAATAATATATTATAAGTGAAGTTAATTAATGGTTATAGAAATGAATAACATTATAAAAAATGAGTTTAATATAGTTATTTTTTTCATACATGTTTTTAGAAAATGTTCAGCTAAGATTGATTAAAGGTGAAGGTTCTTGCGTCATAACTTTTCATCATTGAGATATGATGCATGTTTAGAAATTTAACACTTTTTTTAGTGGACATATTGAACATATAATTATTTTATCATAATTTTTCATGATGTCTAATGGATATAAAATTAATTTTCATTTTCCACATTTCATTCATTTTCAATTTGAAAAACAATGATGATGTAAGTGTAATTGTTTAATAAAGCACCCTTCATTTGAGTTATATTTTTTATCATTAACTTATTAATTTTTTGATTGTTTTCTTACAATCTACAATTTTATATTGTACATTATCCTTCTTTATGGGTAATGTAACACCTCTGATTCAAATATTTCTTAGTGAATTTCTTCCCCATATAATTATGACATTATTTATAATATTTTCCATTCAACTTACCAATTATTTCTCTTCTTTTTATATATATTCACATTTATCTGATGTTTTCATTTCTATTTGAAAACATAATTATTATTTATATCAAGTGATTAAAATATTTCCCTTCTTTCCTTTCCATAAGAGTTTTTCATTACATCTTTTTAAAATGGTAAATTTCAACAAAGGCATTTTAAAATTTCAAAATGTGTCTCCTTAACTGATAATTGGGTTTATCTTTCACTATAAGTTTTATTAATGTAGTCATTATTTTTCATTCATATCTCTAATGTAATTTTTTTTAAAATCATCATATTTAAAAATTAATTCAGTTCAAAATTTGGAAAAAAATTTGGAAATATCACAACCCAACACAATGGTGATCAATAAAAATCTACAGTAATCTATTCTCCATAATCCAAGGGTTGGATAATTGTTTCAAATGTAATAAATAGTAATATATTCCTTTTCCTAATGTAATTATATGAACATACCAGACTATCTCAATATAATATTTCAAAAGAACAAAATAGAATGAAGTAAAAAATAGAGTAATAACTGTGTATGTGAAACCTCTAGAGAATAAAAAGATTACGGTGGTTTAAAATAAGAAGTAAATTAATAAAATAAATTCCCAACTAGAATAAGGTCCCAACCTAACCAAATTGGAAATGGAATTGTTGAGATACCCCAGATCATAATTTACATATTGTGACCACCATACCCATTCGAATGCATATGGGTATTCTTATGATTCTCTATAGTCAGAACTAACCTATATTTCATCTTCATAAGACACAAAACATGAAGTAAAATACATTATATGGGTTAGTATATATATACCTAGTAATAAACCTTAATAGTTGGAGGGGGAGAAGTAAGAGACATGATATGAAAAAGATATTTCAGCCAAAAGTAAGAGAATACCAAAATACAATTACATGGATATATATAGATATATACTATAAAATAATCCAAAACATGAGATAATGGAGATTTTAATATCATAGACCTGCCTAAGAAAAGATGGTGAAAATTTCCATGTTGAGTCAAAATAAGTTTTAACTTTTCCATCAATCATTTTTTTGGAAATCACAAATCACACATATCGTAATCACATTTATCGTTTATCATGTATGCTATTTTAACAATTATAATCTCTTAATTTTTTTTTCATGTTTGATGGATTCTTATGAAAGTCGTGTTTATGGATCATAAACATTGATTTATATATTGTTTCAAAATTTTAACCAGCTATGATTTGCATCAAAGTCAGGAATCATAACCTGACTGTGTATTGTATTAAAATCAGAAATCATAACCAGGTTAAGTACTGCAACATAATCATATATCGTAATCAAGATTAGTATAGTATCATAACTGCATCTTACTCATACTTCATAACCAGGTTAAGTAATGAATCATATTTATATCATAACCTGGTTAGGTTCTGAATCATAATCTTGTATTGTAATCACGATATCATAACCAGGTTAGGTTATGAATCGTAATCATGTATCATAATCAAAATATCTTAACAAGGTTATGTATCATCACCAATTTATGCATCATACTATTATTATGTATTGTATCTAAGAATTATAACTATATTATATATCATGCATTGTAACCAAGTTAAGAATCATAACCAACTTTTAATTTGCAATTGATATTCATTATTAACATGATAAGCCTAGAAAACAAGTTACGTAATGCACTTATGAAATGAATTACACTATTATATTAACTTCAATACCAATTTCATTTATCTTATACTCTTTGTTTTATACTTTTGGACATATTGTATTCTATGTAAACAGATGTCATTGAGTTGGTTATTTACCAATTAAAATGATTTTGTTTATTCTGTTTAGTTTTGACCATTGTAATGCCAGGTGTTAAAGTCCCTGTGAGTTTTTTAGATAAATATGAACGTTAGAGAAAATATGACCGTTGGAACCTGAATCCTATATATAGGAGGGAATTCAAATTTGAATATACAAAATTTTTCTTCTATTAAGTTATAGAGAATATTTTGTGACTTATCTCTTACTTTGTGCTAATTCCTTGAAGATACAATAAGTGAAAAACTTGTTCCATGTTCTTGTAATTCTATAAGTTCTTTGTTTCTACTTTGTGTGACTGATCATTGTGATAATTATTTAGGGATTCTAGGGATAGGAAGATGTGCTTCCGATCATCGTATCACGAGACTTCAATTTCTTGAAGGATAGAGGTTCATATTATCTTCTTAATCGATGAATTCTCGGGATATGAATACAACTATACTGATTATCGTATCAAGAGATTACCAAGGTGGTGGTAAGACATCCCTTATGTTATAGGTGAAAGGATACCATTCTCTTTGGGTTAAAAGAATTGTAATAATTTTACATTTTTTGTAGCTATTAGTATTAGAAAGGGAATTGTATTATTTCCCCTTACTTTTCATATTCAATTCAATTGTAATTGTTTCAATTAGGATTCATATTTCATTAAGAGATTATATACACTATATGGTAGAATCATTAACATTTTGTTGACTTTGATCATTTTATTCATTTCAAATACAATTATTTTACACTACTTGTAGTATTACATCTTATTATTTTTATCTGATCCATTACCTATATGGTCTATTATATTGATTGTGAATTGTATTAGTTTAATATATCTTAAACTAATTTCTTTCTTATGGGTTTTAAATGATATGTTTTTTAAACATATAATTCACCCTCTTGTATTGTGCCATCTAATATACATATACATCTATATTACAAACCAACAATTGGTACCAGAGGAGGGCTGGACTATTTTGTATTACTTTATATATTTCTTTTTCAGTACAATTGAATTTATTTTATAAATATTTTGTTTATAAAAACATACTACACTAACGTCTGGAATGGAAAAGTATTGTTTTATAAGATATAAGGAATTAGTATTAGATCAATTGAAAATATAAATACAAGTAGACCACCAATATTTTATGATAATGATTATAAGTACTGGAGAGATCAAATGAAATCATTTGATGTTAATATTGGAGTGGATAACATCATCATGCTTACTGTATGTTATAAAATCCCAGATAAGGAAGTCCGTACCATCTCTAATCAAGAGAAACAAGAATATAAAATAAATTATAAGGTACGAAATACATTGTTATGTTCCATGACCATGAATATATATATATATATATTCAGATATCATCTTGTGAAGCAACCAATTTTATCTGGAAGAAATTTTAAGTCACACATTTTGGAACATCCAATGTCATAGAAACAAGAAGAGAAATGCTTCGAGTAGAATAGCATGAGTTTATTTATTCCTAATGGAGAACTAGTATACAAGGGGCAACAAAGGTTTAGGAAAATCATCAACAGTCTAAAATATATGGGTGAAAAAGGTCTTGAAGATGAATCACTTGTAGACAATATTATTGATATTATTCCTAATGAGTGGGAATAAAATAGAACAATTATTGATGAAAATAGGAAAGTTACTCAAATGACTCTTGATGAGTTTTCTGGAACTCTACTTCAGCATGAGACTATAATAAAAATAGATACTGATTTCAATAAGAAAAATAATGGTAATGAAATTGTAGATTTTAATACTACTAAATCTAAAACACTAGAAAGGATAACATGATCCAAATATAAGAAAGTTTATATATTATAATCTAGTGATAATGATCACTCCGATAATGAGTTATCCAATCTTGCTCGAATGATGAACAAGATTATTGGAAATAATTAATTTTAATATAGATTAAAAAAGAATGATAGAAAAGAAAAGAAATATTCTGAGGTCACTTTTTATTAATGCAAAAGAGCAGTTCACTTTATACTAGACTGTCATTTACTAAAAATAAAATATAGAAAGGAAAATATTTATGAAAGAAACAAGAAAATGTATTTGCAGTCAAATAAAATGATTGTTTTTAATGAAAATGATACTTGGAGTGAAAGTGGTGGGGATTCATCAGTTGAATCCTCAGACTATATATCTTTTTGTCAGATAAATACAGAACTCATATCTAGACTAACAATTGAAAATCATTGTTATATGGATTAGGTACACTATGCTGAAGCCCTAACAAATGAATCTTTAAATGATAATTACCTTGATGAGAAACATTCTTTCTCTTTGTATGAAGAATCTTCCTCAGTAGAGGAAAATTTACCTTCCATTGAAGATGTTTCCAGATTTTCCAAATTACATGAGAATGAAAATTCAAAACTCAAGGAAAAGCTTGATAATGAAAAATTCTAGAATATATATTATTACAAAAGAATTATCAGATATGTCAAAAGATCTTAACCATAAAACTCTCGACTTTGAAAATATTTCTAATTATCTTAAGGAATTAAGTTCTGATAAGGATAAAATTTCTAAATACATTGAACAAATTTTTTTTAAAGAAAAGTGTTTTTTTCACCAAAAATAATTCCAAAACAATTTCTTGTGAGAATGAAAATTTAGTCATTAGAATAAAACCTGAAATATTGTCTCCTAAAAAACTTTTATCAAACTTTACAAGTGGTAAGGGAAATTTTGATAATATGTATTCTAAAATTATTATTTTAAATAATACATATAGATTTCAATACACTCACTCAAAACCCATTTTCAGTAATAACTATTTTTTTCTTCAAAATGCCCCATTTTGTAAAAAAGTTCAATGTGGTGGAAATTGGGAATGAAGTTGTTCTCTTAACAAATCCCAATCATTAGGATTTTAAAATCCCCATTTTTCAAAACAAATGTGGATTTACAAAATTATTTTATCTAACATTTCCGGATCCAAACAAGTTTGGGTTCTAAAAAACTAATTTTTTCTTTTTCAGGAAAATAAGAAGAATACCAACAATAAGAACATTTAGTACATGGACAATGGTTGTTCTTGACACATGATAAGTAACAAATATTTCATTGAAATTATTATTGAAATGAAAGGTGGAAGAGTGGCCTTGGGATATAATTCTCAGGGAAAGATCCCTGGTTTAGGTAATATTGTACTTTTAAAAAAAGTTTTAATTTCAAATATTTTGTTTGTCTATGGTCTTTAGCAAAACCCAATCAGCATAAGTTAATTATGTGATGAAGGATGCCTTGTGAATTTTAGGAATGATAAATGTTTTTTTCACAATTCCAAGGATTAATTATTTATTTATGACCATAGATATGAGAATTTATTCACAATCAATATAGAAGACCGTATGAGCCAAGACTTACCTTTCTTAAGTGCAATGAAAGACCAATCTTGGTTATGGAACATATGGTTAGGATAATGCAACCTAAGGAAACTATGTAATCTTAAAATATACTTGTTAAGGGTCTACCAGATCTTAGGTTTTATTCTTCAAAGTTTTGTAACCTTTATCAATATGGAAAGCAACATAAAAATAACTTTAAATAAATCAATGAAGTTTCAGCTTCTAATGAATTACAATTAGTATACATGTTTCTCTTTGGTCCTACACAAACTAGAAGCATCAGAGGCAAATACTATGTATTTTTTTTAGTTGATGACTATACTAGATTTACATGGGTCTATTTTCTACCAAATAAAACTAAAGATTTTTTTGATTTCAAAATTTTTAGAGCCCAAGTTAACAATGAGAAAAACCTACCATTGATAACTATATGTAGCGATCATGGTGGAGAATTTCAAAATTCATATATTGAATACTTTTGTAGTAATAAAGGTATTACTCACAACTTTACAGCTCCAAGAACCCTAAAGTAAAATGGTGTTGTTAAGAGAAGGAATCATAATCTTCAGGAAATGACATGAACCATGTTGAGTGAAAACTTAATTGCTAAGCATTTTTTGGATGAAGTTGTTAGTACTGCATGTTATACTATAAATCATATTTTAACTAGATATTTTTATAAAATAACACATTATGAATTGTGGACTGGCCGAAAACCTAAAATTTTATACATTAGAGTGTTTGGATGCAAATTATTCATATTTAATACAAAATAAAATTTACATATGTTTTCACCCAAATCCGATGATAGAATCTTTCAAGGTTATTACACAAATTCTAAGGCTTATACAGTTTTTAAAGAAAAATCTTGAACTGTTGAAGAAACAATTCATGTTAAATATAATGAAACCAACCCCTTTGTTTTTAAACAATCCTTACCTACAAAAAGTGATATATTTTCACAAACTAATTATCAACCTACGACTGAAAACTCTTCTGATAAAGAGAATACTAAATAAAATGTTTCTAAAACATTTACCCTAGAATAATTTCTATCATATGTTGTTGAATAGGTTTTAAAGAACCCAAATCAGTTGTTTCTTAAGAATCATCCATGAGATAATATCATTGGAGATGTAAATCAACCTGTAAGGACAAGAAAATCCCTGAGAAATGAAATAGAACATCTTGCTTTTCTTTCTAAAATCGAACCTAAAACTTATAATGAAGCCTTAAGTGATGAAGACTGGATTACGACAATACAAGATGAAAGAAATGAATTTGAGAAAAATTAAGTCTAGAACTTGGTTGAAAGACCTAAAGAAACAACTTTCATTGGTGTGAAATGGTTTTTTAGAAATAAATGTGATTTAAATGGAGTCATAATAAGAAATAAATCAAGACTTGTTGTTAAAGTCTATATTCAACAAGAGGAAATAGACTATGAAGAAACCTATGATCTGATATCTAGACTAGAATCTATCCAAATTCTATTAGCCCTTACAACATACTTCCATTTCAAACATTTTAAAATAGATATAAAATGTGCTATTCTCAATGGTTTTGTTCATAAAGAATTTTTTGTTGATCAACCCCCTAGTTTTTTAGAATCAAAACATCCTAATCATGTTTTTAAACATACCAACACATTGTATGTCCTTAAACAAGCTCTAATAACATGGTATGATATACTCACATGATTTCATTTACAATTTTTTTTGAAAAAGGTACTGCTAACCCAAATCGTTTTAAAAAAATGGATAACAAAAATGTTATTATAGTTCAAATTTATTTTTATGACATTATATTTGGCACAACTCAAGAATCCTTAACTTATTATTTTGTAAATATAATGAAATCTGAGTTTGAGATGAGTATGATGGGTGGGTTAAAATTATTTTTATGTTTTAAAATATCTCAAAAACTATAAAAAACTTATGTATGCCAACATAGGTACATAGAATACCTACTCAAAAAGTATGGATATGACAATACTAAATGTATTAGTACTCTAATCAGTACCTCAAATACACTTGATCCTGATGAAGTTGGGAAACCAGTTGATCAAAGAGATTTTAGAGTTATGATAGGAAGTTTTTTGTACTTATCATCTAGTCATCCAGACTTAGGGTTTTCGGTGTGCTTATGTGCAAGATACCAAGATTGTATAAAAGAATATCATTTAAAAGAAGTGAAAAGAATTTTTTGCTACATAAATGTAACTATAGATTTATGACTATTCTATTCTTCTTGAAATGATTTTGTTTTGAAAAGTTTTTTAGATGGTGACTTTAGTGGACGTAGAATGGATAGATAGAGTACATTTGGAACATGTCATTTTTAAGATATTATTTGTTTTCTTATTCATGTATGAAACAACAGTCAGTATCATTTTCCACTACTAAAGCCAAATATGTAGAAGATGGAAGTTGTTGTGCTCATGTGTTATGGATGCAACACACACTCACTTACTATGACATGAGTTTCTAATTAGTCAAATACAATGTGAAAATAATAGTCCAATTTCTCTTATTAAAAACCATGCACATCACTCATGTACAATACACATATATATTAGGTATCACTTTCATTGGGATCACATACATAAATGAGATATTGTTTTACAATTCATCGGAACACAAGAAAAAATTTCTGAAATTTTCACAAAACCATTATCTTTTGATAGATTTGAATATATTAAATAGAAACTAGGAATGATCATTGTAACGTAATCATTCACATCTATTTATTATTTAAGACATATCCTTACATTGAGTTACACATTTTTCAAAAGGGGGAGCATACATTTAATTTCAATTTTTTGTTTTATAGTTTATCAATTTCAATTTTTGTTTTATAGTTTATCAAATTCACTTTTTGTTCATTGGTTTCACTCTTCTGTCTTCTTTTATAGGTTTATGAATTTTATCGGTTTTTTGTTTATATGAGTTTCATGTTTCAGTTTTAAAATTTTTCAGTACTGGATATAGACAATAAATATTGAATTATCTAATCAGTTCTAAACTATCTCTATTTTATCACATTATTGGTATTGAACAATTGGTATTAAGTTACCTTATTGGTAACAAAATATTGATATTGATACCAGACCATCATTGTGGATTATTCTATCGGTTCAAAAAAATCGGTACCTGCATATTTGTCTTTATTGGTATTATATTATTTATTGGTTTTTGTTTGTTTTTCTTTCATAATAACAATATAATAAAACCACAATATCTATATTATTACTCTAACAGGTACATTTTCTAAAAAATTAATTTGCTTGTTTTAATGGTGGTTTCTTATTTATTTATTTTACTTATAAATCAGTTTCACTCTGAATACAATTTTATTTTAAAAGAAAACCTCAAGTGTTCTAAATCATTGTTGACTGTTATATCTATTAGATCAAATCTTGTCCATCAATTATCGTTATGAGAGTTTATCCCACATTGATTTGATTTATATTTTCTTCTAAGGCAAGCTTCTCTATAAATATTCAGAAAGGATCTATTGGTTCTTATCTTAGTTTTTGTAATCATAGATCTTCTCATCTTTCATAATCAATAGGTTTTTAGGGTGCAAGTTAGTCTTTCATGTACGAATATACTATTTCATCTCCAAAATAAATGCCTCTAAATAATTTATCTTACATGAATTTCTATGGTGAAATATTGGTCTTCCTAGATTTTTATGAGTCTTATGATTCTCCTTTTAAAAGAATAATAATTCTTTATGGATGTAAATACATTTGTTTGGAAAGACAAGGTATTGATAGAGATCATGTCTATTAGGATGAGGTTTTAAAATTTTACAAATTAGTAGAGATAGATAAGGATCTTAAGATTTATTTTAATATATATGACAATAATTTTAAAATCTATTAAAATAAGGAAGCTACATTTCTAGATGTTCCATTTGTGGGAGATGCATTATGTCCTTATCATAAGTTAACAGAAGATGATGGAACCTTTGATAGGTATAAAGCCGATGAAACCCTTTTTTTAAATTCATGAGGTCCAAAAAAGTGAGTCATCTATTAGGATGGAATAGACTAATATCCCATTAGATGAAACAGTTTTTGTGATGAGAACAGTTGATAAGGAAACTTTTTAAGTTTCATATGTGTATGTGCTTGACTACTTGGTGAACATGAAGAAGTTTAAACTTATGGGGTTTATTTTCCAAACAATTAAGAAGCATAAATTTGTTGGTATAAAATATCTACTGATCATGTTTACCACCATTATTAATAATTTTCTGAAAGAGTTCATGGGTTTGTGTAATATTGAAATTAAGTTAGATCTAACTTTCATCAAAAAGCCTTTAATTAGTATGGCTATGATAAGGACACTCAATTTACATTTCAAATCTGAATTAAAAAATTTTGAGAGAGATCCGGATGATGAGAAAGAAAATGATGATGTTGAAGTTAGTGAGAAACATTCTAATCCATCCAAGTCATCATTGAAAAAAATAATGGAAGTTAAGTATAAAACTCCAAAACCCTCATGGAAACAAAAGACTATATCTGATGAGGTTTCTGCTAAGTGGAGGAAGAAAAATCAATAAAGGAAAGAAAGGGATCTTCATTTTGGATTGGATTCGGTTGAATATTTTTCTTTAAATGTAAGGTCTGAAAAACATTGAAAGAAGAAGAGATAAAGAAGTGATTGAAGAAAAAAATGGCTGATGTTATTGATATAGGTAGTTTTCTAGGAATAGCTCATCAACTAAAATCTGGAATGGAAATAAGGGAGCTAACTAGTAAAACTAAATCAGTTTCAACAGGGAAAGGCAAGGGGAAACATGTTTCTATAAAATTGGATACAGATTTTATTGAAAAAGAACATGAAGAAGGGGAAGAAGAATAAGAAGAAGAATTTCAATAGGAACATGATCAAGAATAATAGGGATATGAGGAAATAGAATTCCATGAATAAGAATATACAATCAATGGAAGTCATACCGCAGTCATCAGAAATACTATCTTTTGTTTATCCCTCTCCAGATCCTTAGCCCCTTCGAGAGAGTATCTCAAAAGGTCCCCCCCAAAACATTCATTTAGATTTTTGATAAATAAGAAGAAGAATAAGAGGAAGATTAATAATGAAATAAGTATAAGAATCACCAACTCAAGTGATTGGCACTGAGACTCATTTTGATGATCTTCCAAAATTCAATGAGGACATTGATTCAGAAAGGATAATAACAATGAAAGGGGTTGATTACATTGAACATACTTTGAATAGACTGGACAATCCATTAACTGTTATTCCAAAAGTATAATATATGATGGAAATTATTTCAAATTATTATAATGATAGAATAAATTCTATAAAGGTTTTTATGGACTGGTTTCTAATTCTGGATGTCATTTTGATGATTTTCAAGGAACGTTCTACTGAGCATAGTAAGGCTTTCAATAAAGTTATTAAGTGGTCTTATAACTTTGATGAAATCCTAAAGAATCATCTATAAAAGAAGGAATAATTGGTACATCGGGTAAAAAAACTCAAATCTCTCTATCTAAAGCTGATTAATGATTTGGAGGAAAAGATTCATGATTTTCAAACACCCTATACCTCAAAAGGAGTATCCTTGAAAGAGATTGAGTCTTAAAGGGAATAGTTTTTGGATGAGAGTAATGAGGTTGTTTTACTATCAAATATAGTAGATATCTTAGAGATAACTTATTAACTCAAGATTAATGATTTCAATAACCAAAAAGAAAGACTTAAAGCTCAAGAATCTATTAATCTGCTTTGTGAAGATCAGCTCTAGAATCAAGAAAATATTATTACTGAACAATATGAGAAGCTAAAGGATCATCAAGAATCTCTTAACAAGATCAAGGAGGATATAAATGAGTTCAAGAATATGAAACTTTCATTGTTTATACTTTTGAAAAAACAAAAGGGAAAAGAATGATGGTTAAAATCTTGTTGTAATGAAGTCTTTCATCAAGTAAAAATTATTTTTTCATACTCTGTTTACCTAAATTTTTTTAGGAAATAAATTCTTTCCCTTATTATTTTGTAAAATCACAAAGGTGGAGAATGTCATTGAAAAGATTTTTTTTATTAATTCCTCATTAAGGGAGAGATGTTATAAGGAAAAGTATTAGAAATACGGTCCCTTGGGAGTTTTTTAAACCAAGGGTGGAATTATTCATATTCACTAGAGTTATTAAACTCAGGGGGAGATTAGTCTTTATTGTTTGTTATTATATTTTTTTTTGTTTTGTTTTGTGCTTTCCAAGAAGGGGGATATTGTTGTGTAAAAATATGTTTTGAGTTTTCCATCAATCATTTGTTTTTGAAATAACTAATCACACATATCATAATCACATATATTAGTTATCATGAATGTTTTTTTAACAATAGTAATCTCTTACATTGTTTTTCATGCTTGATGTATTCTTATGAAATTAATGTTTTTTTATTATACACATTGTTTTATATGCTATTTTAAAATCGTAACGAGTTTATGATTTGCATCATATTCAGGAATCGTATCCTCACTGTGTATTGTATTATAATCAGAAATCATAACCAAGTTAAGTATTGAATCATAATCATGTATCACAACCAAGATAGGTATAGTATCATAAGCACATAATACTCATATTTCATAACTAGTTTAAGTTCTGCATCATATTTATATTGTTAACCAGGTTAGGTTCTGAATCATAATCATGTATCGTAATTACTGTATCGTAACTAGGTTAGGTTCTGAATCATAATCATGTATCGTAATCATGATATCATAACCAGGTCATGAATCATCACCAGGTTATGCATCATAGTCTTATTATGTACTGTATCCAAGTATCATAACCATATTAAATATTGTGCATCGTAACTAAGTTAATAATCATCAATAGGTTTTAATTTTCAATCGATATTCATTGTTATGATGATGAGCCTAGAAAACAAGTTAGGTATTGCACTTATGAAAGGAATTAAATTATTATCCTAACTTCAATACTAATTGCATGTATCTCATACTCTTTGTTTTATAATTTTCGACTTACTACTTTATAACTAAAATGATGTCGTTGAGTTGGTTATTTACTAATTAAAATGACGTCATGTATTCTATGTTGTTTTAACTGTTGTAATGCCAAGTATCCAATTCCCTACAAGTCTTTCATAGAAATATGACCTTTAGAAAAAATATGACCATTAGAACCTTAAGCATATAAATTGGAGGTCATTAAAATCAGAATATACAACATTTTTCTTCTATTAATTTCTAGAGAGAGATGTTGTGACTTATCTATTACTTTGTGAGAAATCCATGAAGATACAATAAGTGAACAAATTGTTCCGTGTACTTGTAATTATATAGTTTCTTTCATTCATCTTTGTGCGAATAATAATTTTGATAACAATCAAGGGATTTTGGTGATAGGAAGATGTCTTTCCAATCATCGTATCGAGGTCCTTAAATTGCTTGAAAGACAGAGGTTCTGATTACCTTTTTAATAAAGGACTTCCGAGGATAGGAAGCCAAATATACCGATTATTGTATCGAGGGCATACTAAGGTAGTGGTAAGACAAAACTTTTATCCTAGGTGAAAGGATACCCCTCTCTTTGGGTTAAAAAAATTGTAATACTTATACATTTCCACTTCTATTTGTATTAGAAAGGGAATTGTATTGTTTCACCGAACTTTTCATATTCAATCCAACTGCAATTGTTTCAATTACGATTAATATTTAATTAAGAGATTCTATATGCTATATGGTAGAATCATTAACATTTGTTTTACTTTGATCATTGTTTTTATTTCAAATAAAATTGTTTTAAATTACTTGTAGTATTACATCTTAGCATTTCCATAGGACCCAATACCTATAGGGTCTATTGTATTGATTTTGAATTGTATTAGTTTAATATCTCTTAAACTAAGTTCATTCATAAGTGGTTTAAATTCGATGTTTTTTAAACATACAATTAACCCCTATTGTATTGTGAAATCTAATATTCATATACATATATATTACGATATAGCATTCCAAAGATCCATTATCGATTCCCAACATCTCATGCATATTTCCATAAGAGTAATTATGTAGAGGGACCACATATCACCGCTATGTCTCACATTTGAGGGGGGATAATCATTGAGTAGTGGATGCATTCCCTAGTGTGTTTAGGCGTTCCACTTAGTGTGATAAGGACTCATTACCTATTTGATTCGAGGATGTACCACTTGTTAAGTATCTATCTTGAACGCTAATGCAATATGGGGTACCAATCAGTAGATATATAACCCACATCGTAATTAAATATGGGGTACCTCTATGTAGATAGAGGTAAAACAACCTAGTTCCAAAATGGTATACAACTTAGTATTATAGGACCTGCACTGTAATTCCATTAGGGAGTACCACTCAGTAAAGAGTGGACCCAATCCATAATTCCATTGGGGTGATACCACTGAGTATATATAATACCATCACCCTATTTCCTTAGGGGGTACCGATCAGTAGCTAGAGTACTAACACCCTAATACCACAAGGAGTACCACCCAGTAGATAGAGGATCCAAACCCTATTCGATACGGTTACCACTCTAATGATATATCCCAATCATTAAATTCATTGACTACTGCATAAATATGTGTTACAATCTGAACACAATGAAAATGATCTCAACAACCTATACAATGGACACCATCATGATCTATATGGGAAAACACTTAGGATATAATAATTGTGGGTCAATATTTTGTTGCACAGGAAGGAGATGTGAGACATAGAGATTTAATAAAAAATGATGTTGGTGTACACATCATGTCAGGGGACCCACATAGTGTGTGGTATCACACCACTGCCAGGCCATGTCCCTATAGTTACCTGAATCAATCCCCATGTAACTCTACATAGCATATTATGGGACTACACAGCAGGCCTCATCCATGCAGTGTCCTACCCATTCACCTGAAAATGTCTGTGAAATGTTCCTCATGTCCAAGTATTATAGTACCCAGAGTGTCCTCTCGTAAGGGGTTCCACTAGTGTCCATAATTCATTGAACATGTATTCTATACTTGTTTAAGTACATGGAATGTTACTATCCTTTTATGTTTCCATTTTATCTAGGAGTACAAACTGGTTTACTAGTATCAGGATAGATGGTGTGTGGGGGTCCCATATTTCATGTGATATATAACTCACTTGAATCCCCAACTACTGCAGATATGGGATATACATCATGTTTTCTTTAGATGCATGGTTTTTAGTTTGGGTTTATGAATATATTCAAAATATGATATAACATTCCATATTAGTTACCATCATGTCTAATGATACGTCTCAGAAACCAAAAATTATCGGGGATACCTTAGTTTTTCATTTTCATTCATCCATTATCCATAAAAATGATTTTTTATTCACTCATTCAAAGTTGAAAAATCCTGTATGCCCCCCAAATTCAATGAAATCTCCCCTTAAAATTCTAAATCAATGAATTAATAATTATAAACTATAAATCCATTAGAAATACATCCCTAATTCATTATTTCATTCATCACAGACAAATCCACTATGAATCTGGGTGTTAGATTAGGTTTTATACCACCCAAAAATGTTGAACTGAGACCTGGTAAGCCAATATGTGAAACACTAGAAAATATTTTGGGATATAGGTAATGGAAAAAAGGTGAAACATTCATTAGAAAATAATCATTGGATTTTTTTTTTGAAATTGTGACTCTAGGGTTGCGGGGGGGGGGGGGGGGGGGTGAGAAAAGTGAATAAAATATTTAAAACCCTCTCATAGGCTCATCAAAATAATAACCTTGAATACAGATCAATGAAATAATATAATAAACTAAAACAATTAATAAATTGGGACATAATCCAAAAATAGGAGATTCAAACATTAAATTTTATTGTTCTTGAATAATGAACCCACTCTCCAAATAAATATGGATTTCTTTGTGTTCTCTAGGCCTTAATTATCTTGAATTTAGAGTCTCATCATCATCTAAATTGGATTCAACATTGATATGGTGGTATAAAATCCTCTGTACAATCACATGATTATCTTACTAACACTTGAGATTCGTAATAAGGGGCTACTTATAAAGGGATTGTAATTTTAGGTCATCTAAATTAGATAAATTATTTAATTATTATATGACTAAACAGACTGGACAACTGCTGCTTTTATTTTAATGTTCCACATTGAATGATTATAGGTCATTCCAAGGTTAAAACTCAAATTATGTACTAAAATTATGTCTTATAGGTTTGATCTGAGACTCCATTTAAGAGTTATGCCGTTTTCACTGAGAAGCCATGTACATGTCATATAAAGTATATTTATGATTTTTTTATCAAAATACAGGAACACCGAGCCTCAGAATCACAGACCATCTCAGTTCCTAGGTACAATAATATTTCTAGAAATTTATTTATAATATTAAAAGAAAAATATACATCTAAATTATTACCTCCTTCAAGAATTTAATTCTTGAGAAGAAATAACTGAACAAAAATTTCAGGATAATGAGCCTCCATCAGATGCTCTCGATGTCAGGATATCTCTTTCATCCTCTCATACAAATACAACCCACTAGCCAAATGGTTGTTTGGTCAATGAAATTTCCTCTCATACATAACCTCGGTAATCATAAAGTGTTCCAAAAAAATTTCACCATCTTCAACATCTAACTCGTCCCTATCAATAATGTGCATACTGTCATGCACATATCTCCTTAGCTATGACAGATGGATGGTGTTGTGTGCCCACTCCTACCATGGGGATGTGATTTGTGGTAAGAATCCTTTTCAACCCTCAAGATGATCTTAAATAACCCAATGATCCTTGGGTATAGGGTATCTTCCTAGATGAATATATAGAACCCTTTTTGAGGGAGACTTTAAAGAAAACATGGTCTCCATCCTTGAACTCAATGATACTATGAGGTCGATATACATGAGATTTATACTTTTACTATAATAACCTCATCCACTCTTATATGATTTATAGTTTCCTTTTTATTTCTTATTCCATATTTAGATAAATAAGAGATGAATTTCCAATCTCATTCCAACATATGGTTGACAAGAAGGGTCTCCCATACATAGCCACAAAAGGTTCCATGTTGATAATAGAGTGATATTTATTAACGTGCGAAAAACTTACCAATGAAAAATGATCCTCTAAACTCGGGATAAAGTATAATACATAGGCCGTCATCATATCCTTTAGTACCCAAATAACGAGATAGATCCTTCAATCTATCCATGGTTGGAAGGTAGTACTCATACCTATCATGATCCAAAATGCCTCCTCCAAGACTCAGTAAAAACATGATATGAATCAAACATCACATTCTGAGACAACATGCAAGACAACACCATGATGGAGAATGATATCCTATATGTAAAACTACTGAAAACTCTCCACCAAAGACTTATTCATGATATAATGGAAGTACATTGACACCGAGAGTTCATAAAATATCACTATGATGGCATTATGGATTCACATTGTCCATCAATTACCTATCAAGAAGTACATGGATATTTCATCCCATTTCCACTATGGGATCTCAAGAGGCCACAAAAAATTTCTAGAAACTAGTTATCATCCTTCAAATGCTTACACATGATGAATTGATATATGAACTCATCTACACTTTGTCTCATTCCATCACACTAAAACGATGGTTGAAGGTATACATTCATCTTTCCCACATAGGGATGTACATCAAAAGAGGATTTGTAAAACACCCTTAATATCCTTATTTATCATGTTTGGGACCACCATCCATCCCCAGAAAAGTATGACGTGATTACCTATTTTATGTAATACATATAGTGAATCTTTTTAGGATATGTTATTATGATAGACCTCATAGTCAATTGCTTCCAACTGGGACTCCCTCAATTGTTGAAGGAGTAGAGGAGTTAGCACCAATGAATTAATAAAAAATTCACCTTCATAAACAACTAGGGTTAGCTGTAGGAATCCAACTACTTATAAACCTCTTACACCTGATGAGTTTTAGGATTCATTCTGAGCTCATTTCCCACCACATTTTCCCTATGGGGATTATAAAATACCAGAATGTAGTAGTCATGAATGTACTCTAACCATTGACTCTATATCAGGGTTCTAGTCTCTCTATGTGGAGACACACATGAGGCTCTGATGTTCTATGTAAATAATAATGTTATATACCAAAAGATAGTTCCTCAACATCTGCAGAGAAAATACTATTACTAACATGTCTATGTAATGACTTCCATATTTATACTCAGGGGGTCTCAACAACATTTAAACATATGTGATAACTATTTGTATCTTCATCTACATAAAAAATAGGCTAACCCCTCTTACACTATAATACACTACTTCCTATATACCACGATTTTTTGGTATGAATGTAGGATTAATCATCAACTATAGTCTAAATTCCTAAAAGGACATTTGTGACTACTTGGATAATGTCAGCTGCTTCCCTTTCCACATCAAGGTGGTTAATGGGGATGAAATCTTGTAGAATTGTTCCACAAACCTTATGTAGTAGTTATCCAAGCTAAAAAAACTATGCACCTCTAAAACATTAATGAGTAGCCCCCATTCAAGAACTAAACTAATCTTCTCTAAGACCAATTCTAATCCATGATTGTAAATTACATTCCATAGAATGTCAACCTCATGGATTAAGAACTAGAGCATTGTATTCCTACAAGATAGCTAGTGCTCCAAATAAAAATATATGACCATCCTCAATTTCTATGAATGATCATATTACGATGTAAAGAATATTACTATGTATTCAATGATGATATACAAAAGTAGGGAGGAGTATGGATAAATGATTCAGTTAATCAAATTTGTAAACACAACAAGGGATTTTTTCACACCGAATATATCACCAGGATCTCATAGTTTCCATAGAAACATTAGAATTCTAGATTTAGAATATTAGCCTAAAAACTATCAATTAGTGGTGGTTAGATTTGAGATCAATATTCAAGAACCATATTTCCCAAAAAATACTAATCAAAGTGGTCATAAATAATTAGATATGGGTACTTATTCTTTATTGTTTCTTTGATCATGCAACCATAATACAAATAAATCTTGTAGCTCTAATCATCCCTTTTCATGTGCACTACTAGATTTGCCTTAGGAGACACACTGGGTCCGATAAAACCCTTCTATTGAAGGTCCTGCAACTATAAATACAATAGTCTGAGCTCTGCAGAGTCCATCCAATATTTTGATGATGGTATCAATTTTGTATTGTCTTCCACCATGAGGGTAGTCATAGAATGTCTAATGGGATGAAATCCAGAATATCCTCCATTAGTAAAGGAATCCTGATTCTTGAAGATCCATCTACACCATGTTCTAAACTCTCTAAATGATGGGTAATGGGAAGAAATATCCTTCTCTAATATACTACTTGTGACACCAAGAGATCTCTCTTACCCATATTAGAGAATCTCATTAGTGAAAAGTCATTTCATGCTTTTAAAGAGACAATATATTTTGTCCCAAACCCCATACAACAAATCCATACACATAATAATGACATAATGTTCCATCATGGTTACCAAAATGACCCACAATAACCTCTATACACCAAGTGAATTCTCTCACTACCATAAAATAATATATATAGAAGAATAATTCCATATAAGAACCTCTAGAAAAGTATTTTGTGATAAAATATCGACCAATAGATCTAGATCTCACACCAATTTAAAAGGGATAATGTAATAATCAAAAATATTTCTATTAATATTTAATAAAGAGTACAAGAAACTAATTTCATACTTCCAATCGTGTCATGTGCTTCTTGGTCACAAGAATCCAAATCATGTAGCTATTTGAGGCACCGACATCTAGCTCGTTGATCTTGACATAGGCCACTAAATGGTAATGATGGAGGGATTTGATAACATTTTATACCACCAATAACTCCCCCTCATGGATATCCACCTTCTCCTCTAAGAGATCTACTTCCATAGGGTCAACCCTACTCATTTGTACCATCCTAGTGTCGTATGAACACATGCCTGAGTCTAGTCTTGAGGATGTATCTTGTGTCTTAATCATGCTGACCGATGTATAATGAATACTCTAGATGAATCATCCCTATAAAATTCACTTCTATCTATAACTACCTAGATTCTTTATTTTAGGATTCTCTCTACCACTAGTACCCAAACCAACACCCTGGCATAAGTGGGAATGAATGATGCTACTATAGTAGAATGTATTTCTCTATATCGATAATGCTCAAGCTTCCATGCCCTGAAGTCTCCATCATGAATAATTTAAGGGGATGTACCATGTAAATTCTTTTAACGTCACAACACACTAAGCCATATTTATCCCTCTAAGATACATCACTATGTTTTCATGAATATGAACTGAGAACATACCTAAGGGGTGGTACTCTACAATGAATAGCTGATCTAAGTCAGTCTATGGGAGTGTAAACTCATCATTCATATTTGTAACTAGAATACACCAATTCAAAATCCCTCCATTGAAATGTATAGATACTTTTACCACCACATAATCTATCAGTTTCTAGATAACCCTGAAAACACAGATCACCAACTCTAGATAATCCTCCCCTTCCTGTGGTTATGGAACATTGTTAAACCTTACCAGCCTACTGTTGTATAACATGCCGAGTGAGATACAACTAATTGAATCCTCAGCATACTCTAATAGCTAAAAGAACCGATACAAAAAATTAATATGGGAATTCATTTCCTAATTTACCTTTACGAACAAATCAGACCATATTAAGGAATAAGATGAGGTTAATAAAGGAAAACGAATAAACATATTGATTAATAACTATTCATGTGAAAACTATAGGGAATATAAGGAGTATGGACCCTTAATGTGGGAACTAAAATATAAAAATAGATTTGTAACCAAAAAGATATCCCATCACCACAAAATTTGAAAGTCAAATGTAACGAGATCCAAGCTTTGAATATCTATGTTCCAACCACTGTACATGGTCGAGTACAACAACATATCCGTAGATTTTTCTATAGACACCACTGACCTATCCATCATGTTCATGAGACATGACACATGCAGATTATTCCCATGTTGGTGTGTGTATATATATATACACCAAGAAGGATTCCCAATAATCTAAACATGGATTAGTACGAGACACTATATGAAAATAATAGATCAACCCAAAGCAAGTGAGTAACAAAATACAAATATAAATATAGATATTATAAAAAATATTCCAAGGTAAGGGAGAGAAAGGGGATCTACATATCACAGCCCAACCTAGTAAAAGAATTAAAATACTTACAATGTTCCATTATCGATTCACAACATATCATGTGCTTGTCCATAGGAGATGCAGAGGGACCACACATTATCACTCTTCCACAAAGTCAGTGGGCACAAAGTAAATGTAGAGAAACTACACCCTAGTATGTCAAGGGGGTTCCAATTAGTGTAAAGAGGTCATGTGACCCATTCAATAGGGGTACCACTTAGTATGTAGAGGACCCAAGCCCTAATTACAAAGGGGGTACCAATATATATATATAATACATTCACCCAAATACCATTAGGGTGTACCGATTAGTAAAAAGATTATATGCACCCAATTTCTATTGGGGTGAAACTCAATAGATATAGTACTTACCCCAAAATACCATAGGTGTTATCACTCAGTAGATATAGGACCCAAACCAAAATTCCATAGCAGGTACCACTCATTAGATAAAGGACACACACCCTAATGAAATTAGGGGGTGTACAACTAATTATATATTTAACCTGGTTAATAAAACCATATGGTAGTACAACTTAATAGATAGAGTACATACATCATAGTGAAATTGGTATTTACACTCTAATGATCCTTCCCAATCACTTTCGCAATCTTTCACTCTTTAAAGAAGAATCACACTAAAATACCACACATCATATATCAAATCCACTAGAAAAGACATAATAGAATTATATATAGAAAAAATCATAGTATAGGGTACCTGGGTTCCATAATATGAGTCCAAATGATGGATATATGAGAGGTATTCATTTCATAAAAAATAAGTTATGGTACCTCTCATGCTATTTTACCCACACAGGGTATTTTCCTGCTCTTCTACCTCATATCACTACCCATGTAACCCTAAACATCATGTATGTGCAAAAAATCACATGCATATACCACCCAAGGTCATGCATATGCTTCTAGACATATCCATGTGAATTCTCTCATGTTCATATACTACGGTATATGGTGTTCCTCACACATGGGGTTCCACCAGTGTCCCTTAGGTCTTTTCCATATACTCTTTTTGTATGATAGTACACACATGTTCCTAGCTATTCTAATTCTAGTGTAATACTTCCATATAAGATGGTATAGTAGAACCAATTCACACAATAGTGGGGATCCAACAAGGCATGTGATATTTAAATCACTTGAAACCCTAGGCGTCATAACTAGGGGTTCTATACGCCTTGTTTCTCTGGTCAGTTTCTTCAAAAAAATTAATGACTATATATGGAGTTCTATATCATCAACCTCTACATTGAAGCCCAGACCCAGGCCACTGAAAATAAAAAGTGAATCCTTCAGTCATCATTTTTTCCATTCATTAGTAATAAAAACATATTTCAGCGTCACCTGTACAAATCCATACTTGCCTCAAATTCTTCATGTTCTACTCAATCCCATTTTGGATACCAAATTGACAAAAAACATATAAAACTATCAAACCATCTCAAAACCATCCATCATTAATCATTATGTTTTTCAAACACGAATCTTCCCTAAATATTGGTATCTGGTTGGGGACGATCCCATCCAACAATGTTAAACTGTGGACTCATAGATGAATTAATGATTATTGAAAATAATTATTTAGATATAGGAATAAAATACTAGTTAAAAAATTGTATTCTAAGAATTATTTTCCAAAAAATAAAAAATTGGATGCCTTATGGTGATAAAATAGAATAATCAATTTAAAACTGGTTCACGGGGTCATGAAATATCTCATCATGAATGCAAATCAAAGAAACAATATAATCATAATGATATGATTAAAAAACTCAGGAAGAATACAAAAACTAAAGAGTCCAAATTTAAATTGAATAAATTTTAAATAAATAACATTCTTTCAAATTAAATAGAGAAGTCATTATATTCAATTCTCTTCAGTTTACCTAGATCTCGAATTTCATCATCATCTGCTTTTGATTCACAAAAGTGAGGGTTGTCAAAACTCATCTCAATAATCCCAGTATTATAAGGATATCATATTATATCTATTACAACATGACACTTTTTTATGGATTAAAATTTAATTAATTTAATTATAATAAATAATTTAATTATTTTATTAAATAAACAACCCCAAAAATGGATTATTTTGTCAAAACATCTCATGCCAACACCTTTTATGTCACCCTTAGGGTAAAACTCATGTTCCTTAGTCAACTATGATACTAGATTTTCAATCATAGGATAATTTTAGGATTGATTTCATTTACTTTAGGAAACCATTATTGCGTGATATAGATTACAATTAATAATTTTATAAAATTAATTCTGGGAATAATGGGCCTCATAATTGCATGCCACCTTTGAACCTAGCGCTAAAATATTTCAATATGTTTTCTAATGTCTTATAATAAAAAATAGGATCTTTATAAAAAATCACATATAACATAATTATTTTATAATAATGCTAATAATGATTTCATATTTTTTTTTCCACCAAAAAACTTTTTTTTACCTTATGATCATTCATTTTAATAAAGATTCCTACCAATGTTTTAAAATTGATTTACAGTAAAATTTTAATTGTATTGGGAATAAAAAAATATTTATATATTTTCCAAATATAAATGTTTGATCTAAAAATGGAACTGTTGATTTTAAATGGAATTTTAACGGCCTTTGTTTTTAATGATAAATTATTTAGTGTCTTAGTTTCTTCTCAATGAATGTATATAAAATCATGATTCTTTTATAAAAGTTGTTTTTTAAAATTAATTTTTGGAATCCTTAATTTTTATTAATCTAAATGTAATTAATTTAAAATAATATATTCTTAATGATTTTTCAATCCTTCTAAAAAATGATTATTTCTTATCATTTTTCATTTGATTTAAGAAATTATCATAAAAACTTATTCTTCATCTATTAATTTTTTTAATGATCCTCATATTACATTGGGGATATTTTTAATACCTAATAAAAATTCATTCTAGGATTTATTATGCAATGTTCTAGGAGATTCATTCTTGAAACCCATCTCTTTTATAAAAATTTATTATTGGAGGACTTGTTCATAATATGTTTCATGTTTGATGCATCATATATGTATGTATTGTTATTATGTGATGTTAGTGTCCTATATAACCTTATAATGCATTGGTTAAATATTTATATATCAATATAAAATAATTGTAATGAAGTTTTAATACTTTATTAGTTATGGAAAACATGTTTTAGTGTATAATTAGAAATAAAAAATAAAATGTGACGTTTGATTCACTATGATAAATGTGTTATGATGCATGATTCACTATGGGAAAAATATTTCCATTATTGATACATTATGATAAATATATTTTTTAAACTGATCCTGTAATTAAAATAAGAATTGATTCCAAATGTACTAGGTTATGGTAACACTCTATATTATTATGGCACATTTATATGCTTCATGCTTATGATTACACTCTATTTATTTTTCTTTTTACCAAAAAAAATTTAATATAATATATGTTTTTATTTCAAATTATGTGACCTTATATCATTATTTTGGGATAGCTCTTATTGTTCCATGCTCTATTTAATAAGATATTTCTATATTAATAATGTTTCACATATGAATTTGATTTAACCACTGATGACAAGTTGATAAATTTTTACCTTACTACGGGTTCAATCTCAATCCTTTCTTTTGTTCACAATCCTAATCATATAATGATTTGTATAACCTTATATGGGTCTTGAATAGGATGTAGTTTGATTCAATTATTAATAAAAATTCATAAGTGGCTTAAATATTTTTACTTTTAATGATCTACATTGGTTAAAAACCATCCATTCTTGGGTAAATACCAGCTACGACTAATTACCTTCATGGATAAGGAATGCTAGATGAAGTGAGTGTCTTGGGGCCCTAAGACCCAACAAACCTTGGTTATAACTATATACTCCTTCTTAAGGTCGGTAATGGAGGGAATAAAAATGGTTTCGAGAATAAAGTAGGAAAGGAGGAATCGCTGTGTAAATATAGATCCCTCAAAGAAGGCATAGGGATTAAGCTGGGGAACAGTTCTGAAGGTCTGGTTGTTTAAGAACCACCCTTGAATCAAGAGGAGGACACATCAGGTGATGAAAACTATAGTCAACTCTCAGTGGATAGGATGTACCATATTCAAGGGAAAGGTACTTATATCCCTAGAATGAATAGGGGGAATAATAGAATTTGAGACTCAGGGAAATGTATTGTGGTATAAGGGAAAAAACCAAAGGGACCCACAGATTACTCCCACTTTCCAAAAATGATGGAGACAAGGTCTGCCAAGAAGGGTTGAAACACGGAAAGCAAAGCCTTGTTGATTGGGGAAAATGAAGAATCAAGTATAAATACATGAGACATATAAGAAGAGGATGTGGATTGCTTGAAACATATCCTTTACTATAAGGAATAAATGATAGAAAAAGTTGTTCTACCCAATGTCTCTAAAGAGGAGATTAAAAGAATTTATGAAAGAAGGTTGAAAGTTGATACCAATGAGGAGAATGAAGTGTGGATGGATAAAGAATATCGAATAATGGCCCGAGGTTTCAATTAGAGAAAAATCAACATGGAGGAATTTATTCAGATAATGGAAAAAATGATTAATCAATTTAAAGAGATTATCAGAGAGGATCCTGATATCCATGTTAGTCTATTACAATGGGAACTATACATAGTAGCTGATTCAAGTAATCTTTGTCTTATGTTTCATCTTTTTTTGATCTCTTTCAGCATGCAGTGGTATCTTTTTTGCAAACTATGGTTTCCCATTTGTCCTTAAAATGGATTAATAAAAATTTACATTTGGATGGTGATTCATTTTAGATTTAATTTTTTAGTTATGAGAATGTTGTAAAATAATATTTTATGTATATCTTGGATGTTCTAAATTGGTTTCAAAGCTTATGTGTAATTTATTTCTTATCACATGGACTCAGAATACTGGTATGGGGCTCCCCAGAGGTATTTTAGGTGACAGAATATATTTTAATGTTAATTATAATGATTTGTAGGGTTTTATAAAGGATTAATTTATCCCTTTTCAGGTTTATATATTATGAAACACATAATACATGGATAACATTGTTATTTTCATAAAACCATCCCCCTGGATAATGTATGAAAATCAATTTTACATATGATTTACATTTATTGATGGGATTATAATACTATGGGAAAAAATTTATTTTTTAATCTGGCATATTATTATTAAAATGTATAATATTTGTAAAAATTATGATAAAAAATATCCTTAATGATAATTAAAATTTTAAACTATGAGTTTTAATATAAAAATATTTAGTTTTATTTTGGTTAGATAAATTTAATTAGTTAGTATAAAATAAGATAATTGGATAGTATTGGATGTAATAAATGTAAAGTAATTTAATATGCATTATGCATTATTAATAGAGGTAATGTATTGGTAATGTAGAGACTCATTATTTTCATACATAAATATCAAATATTTTTAGATGAATATATATTACATTATAAAAAACCATGCCTAAGGACTATAAATGTATAGTTCAATTAGAAACATGGAACTCAATCATGATATTTATTGAAAGATATTTAAAATCTCACATAAATATATTCTCACATTGTATTTGTAATTGGAATACCATACCAAAACCTTTCATCATAAAATATGGAGGGAAAAATAAGAAAGGTCCATACTGGATGTTCTGTTAGGGTAAACAGAAGTGTTTCCAATCTATGATCATATGAATGAATAAAATAATAACAAGTGAATTTTTTCATGAAAATAACATAAAAATTTTATACCCAACCTATCATAGATCATAAGCATGACTCATGCCATAATACAGTAACATTTAATAAAGTAATGGCCCTAATAGTGGTAAATCATAAAAAATCAGTCCTGAATTGTAAAATTTTGTCATAATTGCATGGAACCATAAAAAATATATAAAAACCTTTAATATTTCATGTTTAAATACCATGAATATAAACATAGTGGATTAATAATTACCACCAATTTCTCATTATGGATCAGGATGAACTAGTTTCCCATAGTGGATCTGGATGCACCTTATTCTTATAGTGTATCATGCCTATCAACTTATTTCTCATGATACCTCAAGAGATATAAAAATTAACCATGAATTGGAGGAATAAAATGGGTCTCATGAACACCTCCTCAATTCCCCATATAATATAAAATTAAAATTATTATTTTTTGATTAGCATGCCATTAAAAAAAGTATCCATCTAGAGAAAGAATAAGGATAATATCACTCAATAATATCCCAAATAAATAATTAGTAACATAAAAGGATGACAGAATATATAGAAAATTATTTTTAAATATCACTAAGAACATTTTTATGTAATATAGCTTCCCACTTCTAAAAATATTTTATAAAACACAAAACATTTTTAAAATCAATTTCTTTAGTAGAATTTGAAATTGATTAATCTTGATTTAAATTTCATTTAGAAAAATTCATATGGAAAATTTACATCACATTTTATAATTATAATTTTAAAATATAAAATTCATAAAACATTTCTGAAATCCCTTTCATAAAAAATAATCTTTAAAACATATAAAGTGTGTTTTAAAAAATCATTTAAAACATTTCATGAGGAAAATATCATTTATGATTTGAAATAATATTTCGAAAGCATAATTAAATTTTAAAATAATTTTCTTTTAAAGTAATTTTCCTTCAAAAGAAACATTATTTTTTTTGGAATATTCAAATAATGTAATATTCATGATTATTAAAAATTCCATTTTCTCCGTCCATGTTAAAACATTGATTCCTTTGGTATTCTCTATAAAATACAAATGTGAATTCTTTAGAAAAGGCCATATAAATTCCTTTTAAAGAATTTTTCAATTATTATAAAATGGATAATAATTAAATTAATAAATACTTGTTGTAATGTAAAAGATATTTTATAAACTATTTTAAGAAAACATGTTTTATTAAGAAAGAATGGTTTTGATTGTAGAGAGATATTAAGAAGATTTTATTCAAAACACCAATTTGAACTCTTGAGTATATAAAAAGTGATAAATGATGGAAAATATATATTCTCTATAAATAACCATACTATTAAAATTCTCATCCATTTATTTATTGATTTATCATATTATTTCATCATTGAAATCATAATTGAAAACAATCTGGAAATATAATGTGATATTGATAACAAACTCTTACCACATTAGTAAAAATGACTCATAATCCCCTTAAAATAGTTACATTAAATGAAATAATAATTTCTTGAAAATAACTATATTAATGATATAATTATTCAATTTGGATGTATATGAACCCTATAGAATAATATAGGTGCATAAAATAGCTTTATCCTCTCTGAAGAAAATTTGAGACAGAAATGAATTTATTATTTGATAACATTTGATCCATAAAACAAATTAAATATAGATTAATCAATAGATATGTAAATCCAAATTATTTTATTTATAGTTATCAAAAAATATATTATTTGTAATTATATAATCCACATGGAAAACACATTGTGAATATGGCTTGTGGCTCACATAAAAAAAAGTGAGAAAAAATTCACTTACCTTACATCTTGACAAACTTAATGGAACTTTTAACCTCCTATATAAAAATATATTTTTATTATATATATAATATATAACCATACTTATATATATCCTACTATATATGTTTTACTTAAGACTTTTTATTACCCGTTTATTAACAATTCCTTCTTGAAATAAGATTTTGGGTAATAAATGTTTTTTATGTTTGTTTTGACTCTTTATTTTTATGATCACATTACATTGATAATGATTTCACTATATTCATAATTTTATCCATGATATAATTATAATTTATATTTTGTATATATGTTTTTATATAAATCTATAAATTATAGAGATGGAAAATGAAATACATTGTTAATAGAGAAAGTAGGCCATATGTATGCCTGAACATTGTTTCCATTTTCTCAATGGAAAGAAATGAGAAAAGATAAATATCATATTAAAAATAATTAAAAATTGTTAATTAATATATAAAAATTATTTTTATTAAACACATCCTTATTACAATCCATGTAAAGAGTGAATGAATAACATTGCTTCACGAGGTGGTGGTCCACCATACTCAGGAGCGATGTTACCCAATTCCCACCAAATGGAAAATAATAAGGAAAAAGTGCTATAAATATTACTAAAGAATAATATTATCATAATTCTAATATAAAAATACATAATTATTTTAATCCTTTGGAGGTATTGATTCAAAAAAAAAATACATCAGTTCGTGAAATGGCAGTCTGACGTAAAAATAAAGAATAATTTCATGACCATTTGATAGAAGATGATATGAATTTTGGTTATGAAATTAACCTAATAAATTCTCACTATATGGAATATAATTTAACTAATTTATCCTCATGTTATAATAATAATTTAATGAGGTGAAGAAAAAAAATAAAATACAATATTTGTTAATGTATGTTATCACTTTTTAAACAACATCATTTGGTTTTTACCAAAATATTATTAGGATGGATTTCTGGAAAAAATGAGTTTTCTATGATGATATGATGGATTTAAGGAAGTTATTTGGGTAGGTATTGGATGAACCAATGGGTTTTGAATATTTGAATATGAGAGGAGAGGGGTAGATTTTTATAAGTGAGGTGAGTGGCACACATGACATTTTTGAAAAGAAAATGGTGTACCCATGTATTTCACATACCCAAAGACCCAAGAAAATGGTACATTATAGATAATAGAAGATATAATGTCTATATAAGACCATAAAATATTTTTTGTACATGTTTTATTTCATTTTAAAGCCTTATACTTTTATTTTATCTAATGTTAAACCCATTTTACCTTAGCCGCAATAAATATTTGTTTACTATTTTTACTATTCAATGTGGTCAAACATTTAGTTGACCAAATTTGAAAATATAAATTATTATGATTACACATGTCAAATATTTTTTTATTAATTAACTTTATATATGTCGAAAATATTAATTAAAATTAATCATGGATATTCATTGAGAAAGTTTGTTTTCAAAGTGAAAATATAAAAATGTTTAAAACATTTTTATATAAAAAAATCAATGATACAAAATTGAATGAAATAAATTGAGTTTATAGATATATAATTGAAATAATTTTATTTTTAAAACCATATTAAAATAATTTATATGTTTTTAAGGTCTATAAATTAAATGTTAATACATAATACAAAGAAATATTTTTTCTATATTAATCGAAATAATTTACCTCCCAATAAAATTATGAAAATGTCATCCTATGATAATATTGAAACGATTATTAAAAAAAGTGTATTTATTTTTTTAATTAAACTTTATAATAGTTTGAAAAATTATTTTTAATATAAGTGTGCAAATTATGAAAATATATCAATTATAACATTATGTGCTAAGAAAAAAATGGATATATTATTCTCTCTGATCTAGAAAAAAAAAATATGAATATTAAAAATTATATTGAATATATAATATATAAAAATCATGAAATTAATTCACAAATCATTTTTATTTAATTTATTGAGGTAAAACACATTTTTTCATAAAAATAGTATTTCAGGAAAATATTTTTTTTTTCAAATGGTTTTTATTTTAATTTACAATTATTTTGTCACCAAATAATTTATTTTTTATACATGTGTCAACTATATGATTTCGTAATTTAGTTAATAATATACATATCTAATAATCCAATGACTAAGAGATAAATATTATATTAAATTGGAGTATTTTTATAATAGGTCATTTTTTTAAAAAATTGATATTCCATGTAATTGAGAATATATAAAATATTTAATTTCCTAGAAACATTGTATATCATAAAGTCACACCTTTTTGCATTATAACCTCTTTAAATAAATATATCCCTTAAAATAAATCACATTTTTGTAGATAAACAAGTATAAGTATCCCTCACTACATCCTTAGCCTCCCACATAGCTTCCTCAAGCTAGTGGGTTTTCTAAAAAATATGGACCAAGTGAGTTGTCATGTTTCATTGAAAAATATTTATTAAATACAGAATTTCTATAGATTATTCTTCATAAAAATACCATTATCAAGTGGCATGTGAATTTATTTTAGCAAATGTGATGGATTTTGCCTTTACTTTTCTAGGGGAGATACATGGAACACATAATGATCCTAAAAGTGGCTTGGTGGAAGCACCAATGTAACATCCCATGCAAATAAATAACATTACATTCTATTGTTTATCAATATTTTTGAATAAAATGTTAATACTACTTTAAATGGAATGCTATGCTCGATGTTGTACCCAATACGCAACAATGAGTTTCATTGAAATCATACGTTGCACACTAATAATATAATAATATTATAATAGTTAACACCTAGATGTTGTAATGGCAGGAATGAATATAAATAACTACAAAATGATTACATATGTTTGTTAAATATTTTTACATTTATCCAATAAATGTTAGAGGCTTAAAATGCAAATGAATCCAATTTTAAGCATAAATCTTCTAATATTCTTTAAAAGGTCGATTAACTGCCTTTTGATGGAGAACCCTTTTTAAATATAATTTTGACAATTTTATATGTTGTATTTGACAAAATAAAATCCTTCTTAAGAATCTGGAAATCAAAATTTTCTTTGTGCACATTTTTGTTATTTTTTTGATAAAGATCATTTTTAGTGAAAATGTTTCATTTTAATTTAAAACCTCCTTTTAATATGATTTATTTATATGGATAGATTATATTTTTATTTGAGATTAAAGTGTATTTAGAATATATTTTTACCATTTAATCCAATGGTGGTCATTGGAATTAATTTCACTTTGAAATTGGACTTAAACTAGTGTCAATCTTTTAATAGATATTGTATCTTAAAAACACGCTATTTGTTTTGACAGCAGGAATGAATTATTAAATTAATTAATGCAACTTATATATTTTTAATTTTGTAAAATATACATCATTTTTGAATTCGGAATATCAAATATAGCTTAGGTTGAATTTTTGGTATTTTTTTGAAAAACTTCAATTTTTGATGAATAGTGAAACCACTAAGTGGTAGTTAAAGAAACTGATTTTTCGTTAAAATAAAACTTTACCACTTATGTGATTTTATTTTCAAAAATACGACATACATGGTTGTAATTATGAAGTAAAATCTGGTTCAATGAGATTAAAATAATTTTTGGTGAATAGTAACTTTTAAGTTTTATTAATCGCGATTAGAGGTAATTAGTGTAATTTAAGGTAAAGATAATGTTATAATAATATGAAATGACCTTGAAACATGTCTTAACTTTATTTTATGAGTCATGACAGACCAAGAAAATCCATGGGTCAACTTGGGGACCCCATGGAGCCACTTTGGTTGGAAAATGACATTAATAACTTTTTATTTAATGTTAAAATTAAAATGTCACAAACATGTATTGTTTTACTAAAACAATTTTTACATGGGGTTATACAAGTCATATTTTTAACTATAAATTTCAGTATAAATCTAAAAATATTCCTACATCATGATATTTTTTTTATAATTTTTACACATTAAATAAATTATTTTATTTATGATACCGTGATGATGTAGTGATTACCTCATAAATGAATGATTTAAATAAAATGAGAATATAGGGTGAAATATAAGTCTTACACATGTCACAAACCTATTGTATGGGTGGATTTCGAAACCATATCACCTTATCCTTGAAATATATCCTTTTGGGACCTTTAAAATCTGAAAAGCATTTTATAATAAAGTAATATTTTATAACTTTCCAAGAGTGACCCTCCTCTTCTCTTATAAAAGGCCCCCACCTCTACCATCTTACCCACACCTCTCAAGCCTTTGGCTCGGCCAAACACTTCCCATTTTATCTCTCCACATCCCTCTCTTCATCATTGAAGCCTCACCTTTGGCAGAATGCTCTTCAAGAAACCCTTCTGGTTCAAACCAAGAAGAGTTACCCGATTTAAAGGTAATGTCTTCACTTGTGTTATTTTGTTTTATTTTGCTTCTAAAAACACCTAAACTATTTTTATTCCTTTCTTTTGTAACAAAAATAGTATATTTAATATACTAAGATGTTTTTATGTGAATTATTCGAGCTACACTTACACACACCTCCGTCTAATTGTTAAAGAACATACTATTTCTGTAGATGATGAATTACTGCCTCACGAAAAGATGATTGTTCAATCTTCTCTTAATTTTCATGGTAGACATTATGATTTCAACATATTTTATATATGATATATATGGTATTTATGTTTTAAATATGCTTCTGAATTTTATATTTAAAACATAACTTTATGCTTTGCATGTTGTGTAAATGCGATAATTTCATACGAGGAAGTGTGGACTATCGCCCCCTCAAGTGATGTGACTCGTTCATGCAATACATGGAATGTATAAAGAATGAAATTAATGAACTTATGCGACCTATAAAACATATATATTATACTTGAATTATAATATATATATCTCTCAATTATTTTTAATTCCATTAATATGTCAAAGAAATGAAAGTAGCGTTCATGCGTACGTACGGCCTACCATCTCCATGAATGGTGAATTTTATTTCTTTTTTATCTCCAAATGTTATGGAATAGTATAAAATTAATATTTACTGGATATATATGATATTTAAATAATTAATACTATTCTAGAGATGATTTACTTATAACTACATGGACAATCATTTTCAAACAAGTTCATTTTTGACTCATGTACCAAACATCGACAAAAACGTCTGATATGAACTCACATTATTAACCAATTATTATAACATTATAATATGTGATATGAACTGAATAATAATCTTTAAAGGAGTAACTTAAGAAATTATAAATTTACCAAATATTATTATTCAGGAATATAAAGAAACGAACAAGGTAAGTCGGACTTGAGGTAAGGGATCCTACCTCTCTCTTTATTTTTAAGAACTCTTTTTATGTAACTTACTTTAAGCTCCTATTTATTATGTTGGGGGATGTTATTTTATATTAATATTGCTATAAATTTTATGTTAATATTATGAGAGAACCTATTTTATCTCATCAATCCATTTTTGGAAGTTTTATGTGGCGCCGTTATGCTGCCGAATTTTCATAAGGGGATTTTCATCTCACTTTTTATTCCCGTGAGATTCATGCTACATTGGACACTATTTCCTTTTGTGTGGTGTATGTACTGCCCATTATATTACTATTTATATAATATAATCTCATTTATGGGTAGTTACATATTCATTGTATGACCCTTCGGTCATGGGGTGTACGTTTTGAAAGTTGCCGAAATCGGTAAGGGAACCTATCACAATCCTCTTTTAAAAAGACTTATTTTGTTATGTCTTTTAATTTACTTATTTTTATGTTGGGATATGTTATTATATATCCTTATTGATATAAATTTTATGTCCAAGTGATGAGATACCATTTTATCTCTCATCGACCAATTTTATGAATTTTAATGTGACACCGTTAGGCTCTCGAATTTTACCAAGGGAACTTTTTAACCCAATTTCGATTTCTTTGGGTTCAACATGTAGTTATTGAATATGTCATCCATTGAATATATGTGAATGAACTTTGACTATTTTACACTTAATATTCACTTATATTGGGTATATTTATATTTGTTACACATAATTTTGAGATTGATTTATCCTTAATTTAATGATACCTTCTTTATAAGGGATTTCATCTCATTTTACATTTCTATTGAGACATCATTGTTGTTATGCACCAATTCAATATTATATGGTGTATATACTATCATTTGGAATATTATATCATGAATCAATTTATTCTCATGATATTATAAAGTTCTAATTAAATGTTATTCCTAAATTATTGTATTCAAGTGTCTCTAATTTTGGTAAAAACCTTTTAACTAAAATATCGCTTTAAATGTTTTAATGATTTGTTCTTATTAATATACATGTTTTCAAAATGGTTTTAAGGATTTATTTATATGGATATTAATGGTTTAAAATGTGAAAATCTTCAAGGTGGTATGTGACACTTTGATTCAAAAATCTCTTTATTAAATGTTTTCAATGGTTTTGGAAATGGTTTTTTTGAATGGATTCATTATTTCAATATCTTAAAATGTTATATTGTTATTTGAATGTGGGAATGTTATCTTTAATTTATGCTTAAGTTATGTGCTATGATTATGTTTTTTTTCTTGGGCATTGTTTATGAAAACAGGTAGTTCCGTGATAAACTAAGGGTGGGTGAGCCCAATATTGCTCTCCAATGAATTGGGTAACGCAAAGGGGTTAAATGCTAAGGTTTCTTCGAAGAGATTTTGGGAATATACTGTGATGGGTATTCCAAACATAACCATGAGGGTTACTCCCTATGTAAGAATGTTATGAATGCCTCAAGTTACCTTTATGTCTTATGATTTTTATGAGTTATTCGTAAATCTTATGATTTCATGAGGTATGTTAAATTGCTTATGTTTTATGAGTAAAGTATTATTTCATTGATTCTTATGTATACATGGACTAGTGTTTTCTTTACGTATTGTTATAACCCTTACTGAGCTTTTTATGCTCATCCCATGTTTTTTTTGAAATGTTTTTCACAGGACATAAAGTTAAATAGGGTCGAGGATGAGATCAAGGAAATGTCAGGCTGTCTAAAACAAGGAACTAGACATGAATCTTTTGTTCAAGAGTTTTTATTTTTGTGAAACAAATGGAAGATGAGTAGATGTGTCTACTTTTTAATCTTTGAGATGTAATAGTTATGTCCTAATTCTCTAAAACTCTAAACCTGAAAAGATCCTCAATGTGAATTATTCATTTAATTCAATAATAAGTAGTGTTTAAGGTCAGGTCCTTATAGTTGGTATCAAAGGATGGTTTAGATAACTTTATAGGTTAGAGTGTTAAGTTAAAATTTGTGTATAACCACAATGGTTATTATATTAGATAGAGTAATTGTTATTTTTGAAGGTTGGAATGAGTTTGAGATAACTTGTATAAGTATATATTAGTGTTTATCTTCCTCTTTAGTACATAATGATTTTATTGATATAATCACACTGACATTTCTGGTTTTAGTAAATGGATGGATCTAGTAGGCACCAAAGTGACAATGGGTTTGAAGGAAACTATGGTGGTTCTCTAATTAAGAGACTGGATGAAATGGGGGATTCAATGAGAAATCACATGGTTATTCTAAACCATCTATCAAGAGTCATGATCAACCACATGAACCTTGGTGAGTTCTCTAATGCATCATGTATGGGAGAACCAACTCGACATGGAAGTTCAGGTAATAATTATAAAGGTAACCATTAGGGTTTATATGATCCTTAATTTTGAGGTAATTATGAGTTACTATATGTTATGATGGAATATGAACGACATGAGATAAACTTGAGGTTAAATTATGTTATAGTTATTTTTAAAGATTTTATCTTGTTTTGGGGAATGTTTTAAGAATTATATAGTTTTGGAAAAATGTCAACATGCAGATCGTGTGACTACCCATCGCGTCGGACAAAGATGCGGTAATCAAACCCACAACCAAAGTGCGACTGGTATTTATTGCCTACCACTGGACTACGTGATGTCCCTGGTTAGTTTGACTAATTATTTTTAGTTAGATAATTTTATGAATCAAGAGTAATTTTATTTTGGGTTATATATTGGAGTTATTAACCTATCATGGAGTATATGTGATTAGGTTAATTACTTTTCAGTATGAGACTTTAAGAGCAACTGATGTTATTTGGAGATAAATGTTAATTTTTACCTTGGGAGGCTATGTGAATAAATTCTTCAAATATTTGGGTTTCAATCTTATTTGGGTTTACTTTGAATAATTTTATGGACAAATTATTTATTGAATGGTCTTTATTGATCTTTGGGATTTGTTTGACAAATTTTGGAGATTAGAAGTAGTTTTTCTTTTTATAAAAAAAATATCCTTTTTGGGTATTATCTGATCTCGTACTAAACTTTTTTGGTTTGGTTTTGGTTGAAATATAAAGACATGGGAAATATATAGTTCTCTTTTGTGGATTAGGTGATTCTCAAGAAGTTGATTATAGTACTCTTAATGCGAACAAGTCTTCCTAAATACTCGTCTTTTGGAGAAAATATGAGTTTGATTAAGGAATATAGTAAAATTTGAAAGTCTATGTGACACGTAAGTATGTTTCATTATGATTTAGTTAATCTAAAAAATAAATTCCTCAATTAAGAGTAACTTAAAACAAAAATGTTTTCTGTTAACATTTCCTACTGGGGAATCGAATACCGTTTAACCCATCACAAGTTTGTGATTTTCTTGTGGTTAACTTTCTCTTAGACATGTTTACTATCACTCTCCATCAGAAAATGACCCTTTGTTTTCTCCTCCATATCCATATTTTCATACTTGTAATCCTAGTATGGGTTAACTCGGGTGACCTTTGTACTTCTCTCCCTTTCTTTTAAAGTGATAGTTTTACTAACTCTTGTTCCGATGTGAGACTTTCAATGAAGTTTCCAAGCCCAATTTTGAAATTGCGAGGATGAACTTCCCAAAAGGGGGGAAGGATGTAACATCCCAGGTAAATAAATAATATTAAATTCTATTTTTTATCAATATTTGTGAATAAAATGTTAATACTACTTTAAAGGGAATGCTATGCTCGATGGCGTACCCAATACGAAACAACGAGTTTCATTGAAATCTTACATTGCACACTAATAATATAATAATATTATAATAGTTAAATCCTAGCTGTTGTAATGGTAGTAATGAACAGAAATAACTAAAAAATGATTACATATGTTTGTTAAATATTTTTACATTTATCCAATAAATGTTAGAGGCTTAAAATGAAAATGAATCCAATTTTAAGCATAAATCTTCTAATATTCTTTAAAAGGTCGATTAACTGCCTTTTGATGGAGAACCCTTTTTAAATATACTTTTGACAATTTTATATGTTGTATTTGACAAAATAAAACCCTTCTTTAGAATCTGGACATCAAAATTTTCTTTGTGTAATTTTTCGTTATTTTTCCGATAAAGATCATTTTTAGTGATTATGTTGCATTTTAATTCAAAACCTCATTTTAATCTGATTTATTTATATGGATAGATTATCCTTTTAATTGAGATTGAAGTGTATTTAGATTATATTTTTACCATTTAAACCAATGTTGGTCATTGAAATTAATTTCACTTTGAAATTGGACTTAAACTAGTGTCAATCTTTTAATATATATTATTTCTTAAGAACACCCTATTTGTTTTGACAGTGGGAATGAAATATTAAATTAATTAATGCAACTTATATATGTTGAATTTTTTAAAATAGAAATCATTTTTAAATTCGGAATATCAAATATAGCTTAGAGTGATTTTTTGGTATTTTTCTGAAAAACATCAATTTTTGATGAATAGTGAAACCACTAAGTGGGAGTTAAAGAAACTGATTTTTCATTTAAATGAAACATTACCACTTCTATGATTTTATTTTCAAAAATCCAACATACATGGTTGTCATTAGGAAGTAAAATGTGGTTCAATGAAATTAAAATAATTTTTTTGAATAGTAACTTTTAAGTTTTATTAATCACGATTAGAGGTAATTAGTGTAATTTAAGGTAAAGATAATGTTATAATAATATGAAATGACCTTGACATATGTCCAAACCTTATTTTATGAGTCATGGCCGACCAAGAAAATCCATGGGTCAACTTGGGGATCCCATGGATCCACTTTGGTTGGAAAATGACATTAATAACTTTTTATTTAAAGTTAAAATTAAAATGTCACAAACATGTATTGTTTTACTAATTTTTTTTACATGGGGTTATACAAGTCATATTTTTGACTATAAATATTCATTATAAAGATAAAAATATTCCTACATCATGATATTTATTTATAATTTTTATACATTAAATAAATTATTTTATTTATGACACTGTGATGATGCAGTGATTACCTCATAAATGAATGATTTAAATAAAATGAGAATATAGGGTGAAATCTAAGTTTTAAACTTGTCACAAACCTATTGGATGAGTGTATTTAGAAACCTTATCACCTTATCCTCGAAATATATCCTTTTGGTACCTTTAAAATCTGAAAATCATTTTATAATAAAGTAATATTTTATAACTTTCCAAGAGTGCCCCTCCTCTTCTCTTATAAAAGGACCCCACATCTACCACCTTACCCACACCTCTCAAGCCTTTGGCTCAGCCAACACCTACCCATTTCATCTCTCCACATCCCTCTCTTCATCATTGAAGCCTCACCTTTTAGTTCAAACCAAGAGGATTTACCCGATTTAAAGGTAATGTCTTCACTTGTGTTCTTTTGTTTTATTTTGCTTCTCAAAACCCATAAACTCTTTTTATTCCTTTATTTTTTAACGAAACCAGTATATTAAATATACTAGTATTTTTTTATGTGATGTATTTGAGCTACACTTACACACACATCCATCTAATGGTTAAAGAACATACTGTTTATGTGGATGGCGAATTACTGCCTCACGAAACGATGATTGTTCAATCTTCTCTTAACACCTTTCATGGTGGCCATTATGATGTCACTGTATTTTATATATGATATATATGGTATTTATGTTTTCTATATGATTCTTTATTTTATATTTAAAACATAACTTTTTTGCTTTGCTTGTTGTGAAAATGCGATAATTTCATACTAGGAAGTGTGGACTACTGCCCCCTCAAGTGATGTGACTTGTTCATGCAATATATGGAATGTATAAAGAATGAAATTAATGAACTTATGTGACCTATAAAACATATATATTATACTGTAATTATAATATATATATCTCTCAATTATTTTTAATTCCATTAATATGTCAAAGAAATGAAAGTAGTGTTCATGCGTACGTACGTCCTACCGTCTCCATGAACGATGCATTTCATTTCTTTTTTATCTCCAAATGTTATGGAATTGTATAAAATTAATATGTACTGGATATATATGATATTTAAATCATTAATAATATTCAGGAGATGATTTACTTATAACTACATGGAAAATCATTTTCAAACAAGTTCATTTTTGACTCATGCACCAAACATCGACAAAAACGTCTGATATGAACTCACATTATTAACCAATTATTATAACATTATAATATGTGATATGAACTGAATAATAATATTTAAAGGAGTAACTTAAGCAATTATAAATTTACCAAATTTTATTTTTCAGGAATATAAAGAAACGAACAAGACAAGTCGGACTTGAGGTAAGGGATCCTACCTCTCTCTTTATTTTTAAATACTCTTTTTATGTAACTTACTTTAAGCTCATCTTTATTATGTTGGGGGATGTTATTTTATATTTCTATTGCTGTAAATTTTATGTTAATATGATGAGATACCCTATATTTTATCATCAATCCATTTTTGGAAGTTTTATGTGGCGCTGTTAGGCTGCCAAATTTTCATAAGGGGATTTTCATCTCACTTTTTATTCCCGTGAGATTCATGCTACATTGGACACTATTTCCTTTTTTGTGGTGTATGTACTGCCCATTATTTTAATATTTTTATAATATAATCTCATTAATGGGTAGTTACATCTTCATTTTACGACCCTTCTTTCATGGGGTGTACGTTTCGAAAGTTTCCCAAATCGGTAAGGGATCCTTTGACACTCCTCTTTTAAAAAGACTTATTTTGTTATGTATTTTAATTTACATATTTTTATGTTGGGATATGCTCTTCTATATCTTTATTGATGTAAATTTTATTTCCAGGTTATGAGATACCATTTTCTCTCTCATCGACTAATTTTATGAATTTTAACGTGACACCGTTAGGCTCTCGAATTTTATCAAGGGAACTTTTTAACCCAATTTCGATTTCTTTGGGTTCAACATGTAGTTATTGAATATGTCATCTGTCGAATATGTGTGAATGACCTTTGATTGTTTTACACTTAATATCCACTTTTATTGGGTGTATTTATATTTGTTACACATAATTTTGAGATTGATTTATCCTTAATTTAAGGATACCTTCTTTATAAGGGATTTCATCTCATTTTACATTTCTATTGAGACTTCATTGTTGTTATGCACAAATTCAATCTTATATGGTGTATATACTGTCCTTTGGAATATTATACCATGAATCCATTTATTCTCATGATATTATAAAGTTCTGATTAAATGTTATTCCTCAATTATTGTATTCAAGTGTCTCTAATTTTGGTAAAAATCTTTTAACTAAAATATCACCTTAAATGTTTTAATGATTTGTTCTTATTAATATCCATGTTTTCAAAATGGTTTTAAGGATTTATTTATATAGATATTAATGGTTTAAAATATTAAAATCTTCAAGGTGGTATGGGACACTTTGATTCAAAATATCTTTATTAAATGTTTTAAATGGTTTTGAAAATGGTTTTTTTGAATGGATTCATTATCTCAATATCTTAAAATGTTATATTGTTATTGAAATGTGGGAATGTTATCTTTCCTTTATGCTTAAGTTATGTGCTATGATTATGTTTTGTTTCTTGGGCATTGTTTATGAAAATGGGTGGTTCCGTGAAAAACTAAGGGTGGGTGAGCCTGATATAGCTCTCCAATGCATTGGGTAACGCAAAGGGGTTAAATGCTAAGGTTTCTCCGAAGAGATTTAGGGAATATACTGTGATGGGTATTCCAAATGTAACCATGAGGGTTACTCCCTACGTAAGAATGTTATGAATGCCTCAAGTTACCTTTATGTCTTATGATTTCTATGAGTTATTCGTAAATCTTATGATTTCATGAGGTATGTTAAATTGCTTATGTTTTATGAGTAAAGTATAATTTCATTGATTCTTATGTATACATGGACTAATGTTTTCTTTCCGTATCATTATAACCCTTAATGAGATTTTTATGCTCATCCCAAGTTTTTTTGAAATGTTTTTCAGAGGACATAAAGTTGAATAGGGTCGATGATGGGATCAAGGAAATGTCAGGCTGTCTAAAACAAGGAACTAGACATGACTCTTTTGTTCAAGAGTTTTTATTTTTGTGAAAAAATAGAAGCTGAGTAGATGTTTCTACTTTGTAATCATTGAGATGTAATAGTTATGTCCTAATTCTATAAAACTCTAAACCTGAAAATATCCTCAATGTGAATTATTCATTTATTTCAATAATAAGTAATGTTTAAGGCTGGGTCCTTATAACCAATATATATGATACCATCCTGATTCAATCAATATTTTAAAAGGTAATCATATTCTTATAGAATATCATTCCTTTTTATTATAAGAAAAAATTCATCTTTTGGTTTTGTTTTGTTCAATTTACACTTAATATCTTACTATAAGAATTGATGTTGAATTCCTTTATTCAGGAAGCACTAATGGATCACAAGATCTAAAATAGATTGATAAGTTATTCCCACTATATTCAGTTATAAAAATGAATATAACTAGTTATAAAATGTGGATAATTATTTATATGGTGAAGTAATTAATTAATCAAAAGAACTAAATCCAATTTTCCACTTAAACCATTTCATAATTGGTTAATAGTACAAACCTTACAAAAGATTAAGATCCAAAACATTAGAATGAAGCTCACAAAATTTCCCAAATTAAATTATCATTAATCCCTAATACAACTTGAACTAGCTCTTAATTATTACATTTGAATCATGTGAATACTTTCATCATATATTCTACTAAAACATAGTAGTAACATGAATTACCATAAATTATCATCTGAAATATAAATTCATCCTTTATAGTAAAAAAAACATTTTATCGGATATATTACTTAAATAAAAAAAATTTATAAACTTCATCCATGATAGTAGAAACCACTTTTTCAACAAATAATTAATTACTTCAATGTTAAATATTACAATAAAATTTAATTTATCCTTATCAATTATCTAGTTATACCAACAAAATTATCTCAACATTAGAAAAATATTAATGTTTATCCTTCACATAATCTTATGTTTTCAACAAAATATCACCATGAAATTAAATTTCCTATTTTTTTCATGAGTACCATTCAATATATTCTTAAAAAACATATATGAAAAATACCTTATATATTTTATAATCTTTGAATTCCAATACATAGATAGTTAAATAATTTTACTTCATTCATAATATTTTAATTATTATTCATAATATTATTCTATGATATCTATTTCATATAATAATATATATGAATCATGTATCAACATTATTCAATCACAATTTAATCATGATTATCATGTTTGATATAGGAAATACTATTATAATAACACACACCTTTCACATTCCATTTGAGTCATCTTCCTGATAAGTAATATAACCATTACTCATACCACATTATTGATTCTCTTCACAAGGACCCCCCATGAAGAAATAAATTTTCATAATGGCCATACATTACACATTAAAAACAATCAACCATTGATACTACCATATGTCAACCATTATTGTCATCAATTACATTAACTGAACATTCAATTTTTAATTTTAATTAATTTCATTTGTGTCAATATTTTCTACACTGAAAACATTTTATTTTTCATTTGAGAAATTATTTGGTGTAATTATTCAAAAATTGATGACATATTGGAAACTTATAATTATTTCATCCATAATATCCCCCACATAAACTATGAAAAAACTTTATCATTCACCTCGTTGGTGAGTTCTATAGTTGGTTATGGTACATGATGTAAATAATATATCATGATAAATAATTTGGAATAATCAAAATAACCTTCTCTCTATTCATCATATAGTTTGGGTTCTTATTAACAAAATTTTTACCACATTAAATGTTATCCTATTTCCTTCATGTTCCAACCATTGAATAAAACCCAATACAATACATTCAAAAAAACAAATCATAGTGGGAATCAAATTAATAATGTAAAGTAACTATCATGATTTATATATCCTGGATCCCTTAATTACACATTATATTTATCCTTTGCCATTATTAAAATGATTCAGGACCCATTATAAAAATTTATTCAATTTATAAATAATATCACCCCAATAGTGTTAAATAACTCTTATAGTGTGGCCCATTTTCATGCTCTATGTGACTATAGATCCCTGATCAATTCACTATTTTCAATTTTATTAACCTTAGGTAAATGTATTCTAGATAAAAAACCAGTTGTTGTGTCCAAACAAGGATTTTACACATTTAAATCCACAAGATATATCCTCTTCTAAAGTGAAATGAAATATTCTTATACTTAGACACATTCTTAGACATATACATAGACATATAATGAGATATACAATTTTAAATATATATAGGGTTCTCAATATGGTTTTCCCATTTTAGTTAGCAATGATTAAAAAAAAACCATTCCAAAATATACCAACTGTAATGAATAAAAATTTCCATACAGAAATATCACTTAATTTTTTATAAATATTCATTAAGATACATAATAACAACCCTGAGGATCATAATGGTATAGTTCCTCTGGAAACATAGAACAAAATATTATATTTTTATAAATGATCATAAACATAGCCCATAAATATCTTCTAACATTATACTATTATTAGTCACAAATTACATGAAACTTTATTCAAAACTGAGGTAAGGAATCATAATAATGTCTAAGTTAAAATTACTAGTAAGGGTAAACAAACGATATATTAATTTATTAAATTATTAAATAATAATATAATAATTATTTTATGTGATTTTGAAAATAATTTATGATGTGTATATCAAACCTTACATAGGTTATATGAATGTATCTCAGAATAAAACATTATCTTTTAAGAAAAAACAGTCCATAAGAGAGAAGATTAACCATAAATCAATCATGAACCAAAATAACATATAAAAAAAGTTTGGTTCTATCATAAATTTATAACATGATTTTATATGTCATGTTTTACAACCATGAATATCAATGTAGTTGATCATGATGTATCAATTTTTTCCCATTATAGATGAGGAAGCACATGTTTCACATAGTAGATCTGGAAGCATGATTTCCCCATAATTATAAATTTAATTGAATTTTTCCCCCTTATTATCTCATGAGATATAAAGCATTTACCATTTAATTAGAGTCAGATAACAGTTTGAACCATATTATATTGAAGAACATACATTTGTATTCCACAACATCTCATAATCTTAATCATATCATCACATAATAACCCTCATGAAGAAAATGTTTTTTTATAAACATTACATAATTTTACCATATCACAATACATGAAATATAGAAGTGTTTCATAAAAATTAAACCAAAATAAATATTAACAAGCCAAAGAAAAAATGATGGAATCATTAAATATTATCCCCATTAAATAATAAGTAACATCAAAGGATGACATTTAATATTGAAAATTATTTTCAAATACCACTTTGAAAATTTCAGGAAGAATATATCCATTCCACTTTAACAAATACTTTTTAGAACATTAATCATATTCAGTATCATTTTCAATAAAAGTAACAAATAAAACTTATTAATGAATGTTAAAAAATAATATCCAATATTTTAGGAGTTAAATATTCATTACATTATTTATACTATTTTTTAAAACTAAAATTATTAAATAATTTTTTGAAAATTTTTTCTATAGAAATAAAATTTGAAACATATTTAAAAAATTATTTAATACTTTTCTTGAGGAAATTTTTTATTTTGGAAGTGAAATTATAATTTAATGTAAAAAATGTTTCTAAAATAAAAATATTTTAATATAACATTGAAAGCATATAAAATAATATTCTATGAAAATAATGTTTATGATGGTAGAAACTTTCGTTCATGAAGTATATATTAAAACAAACATTCCTTTCTAATTTTCTTAAAAACCCAAAATGGAATTATTTGAAAATGAAATGAATATTCCATTCCAAAATTTTTTTAAAAATAAAAAAAAGTAAAAAATAATTTAATAAGTCATTTTAATAATTTTAAAAACTATCTTTATTTTATATGAATTTCTTTTAAAGAAAAATGGGTTTCAACTGAAGATAAAAATAAATGATATTTTTCATAAAATTATCATTTTGAAATAGTGAGTACATAAATAGAGTAAAATAATGAGAAAGACTATATTATATATTAATAACTATTTTAGACAAAAATAATGATTTTATTGAGATATATATCATAATATTTCATCATTGTAATCATAATCATAAATAATCCTGATAAATGATGAAATTTTAAGAGAAAACTCTTACCACGTTAGTATATTATAATTTTTATCGACATGAAATAATAACATTTAAAAAAAAATAATATGATATTTAAATAGGTATATTATTTATATAAAATTTCAAAGCAGAATTATATACCCCACATATAATAATATAGGTGCATAACACAACATTGGTCTCTAAGATGAAAATTTGTGAAAATTAAATCCCATAATAATTCTATAAATTTAGAACCATATACCCTGAATAGAGAGATAATCAAATGGATATTTAAATAACCATAACTATATGTTTAATAATCCTAAAATAAATTCTTGGTAAATATATACACCTCAAAAAAGAAACAGATTGTGAATATGTATTGTGTCTCATAGAAAATCAAAGTGATACGGAAAACCCTGACATTAATTCTTAACTTCTATATTAATCATTTGAAAATCTGTTTAAATAAATAAAAGTTTATTTTAAATCTATTAAATAACTAAAATTATATATATCCACCATTTATTATTCAATTAAGTCCATTTATAACCAAACAATTAATATTTCCTATTAAAATCTCATTTTTGGTAATAAATGGTTTTTTGTATATGTTTTGATTTACTATTTTTTCCTCTTAAATTGGTCATGGTTCCATAAATTACAAATTTTTAGTCATTATATAAATATATTATATATTACATATATTTGTATTTATTGATATCTATAATAGTTTGAGACATAAAGTGAAATACATCATTCATAGAGATGATAGGTCATACGTATGAATGAATGTAGTTTTCATTTTATTGATGATATTAAAGAAATAATGATAAATGTTATATTAATATTTTATAATATTTTTTATTTTATATGTATATATTATTTTAATTAAACCCATTCTTATTACATTCTATGTAAGTCATGAACAACTCACATCACGTCATAAGGTGGTAGTTTGCTGTAAAGACGAACGATGATATCATTTTCCTGAAGAATGTAAATTAAAAACTAACATGTGATATAATGTATCAAAAATAATAATAATATTATAAATATCATATATAAAATATAAATCCATCATTATATCTAGTGATGATAGGTGGTGATGAAAAATGAATAACATCACATTGTGAGGTGGTAGACCCTTGTACTCAAAAAAAACTATTTCATAAAAAAATATGATGGTAAAAAAGAATGATTTTGGTTATTCCATAAATATAATAATATTATATTATATTGAATATATATAGGTTGTTTTATAATAATGTTTTAATAATTATCAAATGAGGTTGAGGTAAAAAATATAACCCTTGATTTGGGATGTTAACTATTCTTCGAACAACTTATTTTAGTCCAGAACAGTCATATTATTAGATTGGATGTATGATAATAATAAGGATTATAATATGATATGAGTTTAAAAAATAAGTTATTATGTAAGGAATTGGATGAATCAATGTTTTTTCAGCATTTCTAGGAGAGGAGTGAAGATTTCTTTATAAGTGAGGTGAGTGGTTCACTTTTAGATATTTGAATGAAAAAGGTCTACCCACATTCCTCACATACCCCAAGGATCATAAATATACCAATATAGAACCTAAAAAATATTAGGACCAAATAAGGATATACAATGGTTTTTTGAAATGTGCTGGGTAATTTTTATTCCATATATTTTCAGTGTAACCCCTAGTAAAACCATTTTTTCCTTAACCACGATAAATAATTTATACCGTTTTTAGTACCCTTTATTATAAAAATTTAATGTTACCTTTAAATATAATATAAATTATAATTATTACTAATAAAAAATCAATTATGATGAAATTATATTCAAATGATTTTTAAAATTAAAATTTCAATTAATCCCACAGACAGGTCAAGGAAACTATTTTTCAAAGACAAAGTGCTAAAAAGCATAGAACATTTTTATATCAAAACACAAGATAAAAATGATTAAAATTACATAAATACCATTAATAAATATATAATTGAACTAATTTTACATTTTAAACAATATTGAAACATAAATTTAGTTTTTATATGATTTAATATAAATAAATCTTCTTATTAAAAGCTATCATTTTTCCACAATTATGGAATAATTTATCTTCTCATTAAATTGTCCAAAATTCACCCTATAATAATTTTGTGGTAATTATTTAAAAAATTAAAATAATTTTTAGAATTTAAATTTCAAAAAGAAAAAATAGTTGTAATATATGTTCATGAAATGTGACAATACCACTTGTTAGAAAAATAAATTTTTTTACTCTTCAAATTAGATTTATTACTATATCTTGTGTATAAAGAATATAAGATTTTTTTACCAATTTTATTAAAGATATAATATATAATTTTTTTTATTATCATTTAAAATAGTGGTTTTTAAACTTTATTGTTGTTAAAATTATTTTTAATCATAAAAATAATATTTCAGAAAAATATTTCTTTTATTTTCAAATAGTTTTTAGATTTACTTCAATTTTTTTGGTCACCACAGAATTCATTTGATATACATTTTTAAATCATATATTTTTATAATATATTTAATCTTATTCATACTATAAATTAAAATGGATAAGTGATTTCGATCATATTAAATAATAATGTATCAAATATAAGGCATGTTTCATATAAACTCATTGTTTCACGTAATGAATATATTAAAAAGATTAAAATTATTTGAAATAAATATTTAATAAAATATATATCTATGTTATAGGAAACATAATATTTATTTCTCGAATATATAATTTTAATAGAGACGACATATTCAATTAATAAAATTTATCTGAAATGAAAAAATCACATGATGTATGTTTTTAAAGAGTTAAAAAATCCTCAATTTACTTTTAATAGAGACACATGTTTCATTAATAAAATATATTTAAAATAAAAAAATCACGTGATGTATGTTTTTTAAGAGTTAAAAGATCCTCAATTTTCTATTATTCATTCTGTGAATAAAGAAAAAATTAATAATTATAAGATTAAATTTAATATTTTAATTGATCATACATGATATATATCAAATAATTATATAAATTTTATATCATCCATGAAGAAATAAATTATTATACATCATATTTTCATTCTAATAAACATTAATTTATCTATAGTCCCATATTAATTAGGAGGTAATCATCAAGAGTTATTTAATGAGTATGTGAATGTTGTATTAGATGTATCATTTGTATTCTATTTAATTTCAATAATCATATATTTTAAGATTTTATATTGTTTAATAGTGTCACATGTGCATCAAAAAAATTATATAATTATAAAATTAACATGGTAAGTCATTAAAATATATAAAAAATAATCTTTGATTTATTTTTATCCTATAAAAAATATAAAAGATTAATTTTTTAATAATTTTTTTAGATGGATAAAATGTATATTTATGTTTAATGTTCTAAAGAATGTTTAAAATATATATGAAATGAAATATTATATCAAACAAGATAAAATTGTTATAAAAATTTGGGAATCTAATACTTAAGGTTATTTATATTTTAAATAAATATATGTTTATTTAAGAAATATCTAATATGGATAAATTAATAAAATTTGAATTTCAGTAGTAAAAATATATTTTAACTACCAAATGAGTGTTAAATGATAAAAAATGGGAGGAAAAAATTGTTTTGACAATGTAAATTGTAGAAATATGGTCCCGATATTATATTGACAGGTATAAACTAAATAAATATGATGGAGAAGTTTATGATTATCTTAAATATTAGAAGGTAAATTTATAATTAAAATTAATTTTATATTTTAAAACATACATCAAAATTTTCATATATAGAAAAAAATATTAGTGTTATTGAAATTTTTGGAAATGATACTAGAGTCATGTATAATGTATATAGATGAATGTATAGCATAGTTATTTCATTGTGTGCTCTATTTGAGTTGGAGAATTAATAAAAAGTTTATTAGGAGAATTTTAGAGAAAATTATGCCTAACATGAAAACAAATTTTTTAATAAAACATCATATAATTTATTTTGATATATTTTTTTTTAAAAATAAAGAATTATTTCTATAATTAATATTGTATTTCACGATATTGGGATTATAACTAAAAAATTATATCATCCTCTATGTTTTTATGAAGCTTATACGAACTATGATGTAAAATGTTATAAATTAACATATTATTTTTTTTGGGAAAATTAACATTAAGATTATGTAATGGACCTACTTTGAAGCTATGTTTTAAGATATTAATAAACCACATCATGTTTTTATTAACTTTGTATTAATTGATTATATAAATGTGTTGATTTCAATTGAAGGATGTTTTTTTACATATTTGGTCATTTATTCTAATTATTTTATGATTTATTTTAACAAATTTTAAACCAAATGTTGTATATGTTACCCCCATTAATTTTTTATAAATCAAAGAAAAATAATGTTATACTATACAAAACATATTTTTTTTATAACTAATTCATTAATATGTAAAACCTAAATATTTTGTGACTTGAGGGTATATTTTATGAATCATGGTATCTATTGGAATATTTTATCTTGAGATACATAATAATAAATCTTATATTATATGTATGTGAAATTAATTTTTTTAGAAATTTCAGTAATTTTATTTTCCAAAATTTTATCGATAATATTTTTTATAAATAGATTAATCATGGGGATTTAATCATGGATATACATTTTCAAAGCCTGAAGTAATGATTGATGAATGGTTTATGAAATAATAAATACTTATCCCAATTATTTTTTAAACAAAATTCATTATGTTCTATTGTAACACTCAATCCATTATTCATTATTTTAGTGTAAAAATTAATTACTATTGAATAATACTTCATCACACAAGGTTAATAACTACCACAACTACATAATTAAATCTACAACATATAATTAAAAAAATAAAATTATAACCTTATAAAATTATAGAATAGACACTAATAAATAATTTTAACTTAAATCAATGTCATTAAATAATTGAAAATATAGTTACTTTCCTAGAAAAAAACAAGACTTTTCATTCTTAAAATTTCACCAGGTTTATTAACTTTTCAAATTTCTAGGGGCATTGTTTTTATAATTTAGTTTCACTTCCCAATGTTTGTTTTTATTTTTTCTGAATGCTATTAGAAAATAACCTATGAAATAATATATCCATTGAGAATCTTCTTTATTGTGTTTAAAATTGAAATCATATTTTGTAGATATGATACATATGGTTTTAAGTAAATTTTATACTATAATTTGTAAACCGAGAATAGAATATAAATTTATATATAATATTGTAGAAATTAAAAATAATATGAAACTTCAAAGATCAATTAAATGATATAAAACAGTCTCATATATTATTAAAATATCATTCCATTTCTCAATATCGTTCGATGCCATAGATTTGGTGATACTCTGAATAACCCACTATCATGAACATTATATTTTAATGATAATCAGCATCAGTAAATGAAATAATTATCATAAATATTAGTTTATACCTTATGATTAATATTTAATTTATATTTATATACTATATATCTCATTATTCTAGGTCTAATAAGATTATTTTATTTAGTATCAACTAAAAATAATGGTGAATTGAATAATATGAAATATAACACATCATATGTTGAATATGAATCATGGATTCTGAGTTGTTAGTATAAAAACACAACTATTAATATATAATCCTAAATATATTTTATAATTTCATCTTCACATTTGTGAATAATATCTTCTAGAATCTAAATCACTTAGTCTATTTTCTCATCCATTTGAGGATGATATTATATGACCAATTTTAACTGTGTTGCTAATAAATTCTATATCCCCATCATAAAAATAATAAAAAACATGGATCAATATCCCTAAAAAATAAAATAGAAACATTGTGACGTCTAAAAATTTATTTCATGTAAAACATATTGTGATCATAAACTAAAAATGATTATTGAATATGTATAAAATGTATTTTTCATAATTTAGTCAACCAATGAACATGCCCACATTGTTTCAATCTTGGTCTTAGTATTCCAAATATATATTCCCTTGAAATATCCCCACTATATGTGTCGGAATGAATAGAAGTTTCCACAATATTACCTAATATCATAACTCCACTATAATTGTAAGACAATTTATAAACAATTTAATAAATTCACCAATGCTCTTTATCATTCATAGACTAAAAATTTATTTTTAAATTTTATGATACATTTTGGTATCTCATTCCCACAATACCTAATTTAAATTGTGGAATATTTCAATGTATTATTTACTTAGTTCCAAATGAATCACCATCTGACCTATAATTCTAAATCCTATGCAATTTACAATAAAGTTATTGTGTCCTGACCATATATGGATTACATCACCTAATTTTATTCATCATCTAATATTTAGTTCTCTATAACATACACTATGTAAGAGGATGTCACATTAATAATAGACTGAATCATACCAAAAATTATTTCATTTATATCCATGTGGATGTTTCCTAATAACCCGATAAAATTTTCATTTTCTCCAAATTACTTTAACACTTATATATGATGTTCTTACCCAAATAATATACCACTATATTAAAATTACATACCATGTATAGAAGGCTAAAATAAAAATGTTAAAATACCTCAACAAATTTATATTGTCTTGAGTTGTGATCATGCAATGAGAAAGTGTATTAAAATATACTATAATATATATGAATAATAAATTTCACACTAAAAAACTAGTGACTCAATTATTTAAAATTTTAAGCTCAAAATTTATTTCTAAATTAAACATAAGGTATTTATTTTTATGGGTCCCAATTTCTTGGAATTATATTCTTTGACCATGGATATTAGGATTTGTACACATCCCAAACCCAATCATGATGCATCAAAATATAGTTCATAAAAATTTCTAAAAAATGACAAATATAAATAAGTGTTACAAAAAGGATCTTCTTGAATTACTCAAGTGATTATAAACCCCTCATTGTCTAATAAAATTTAACTCTGTTCTGATTAATTGATGTCATGTGCAAAGCTAATCTATTAATGTATTTAATAAATCTCCATGTATATCTATAAATTCAATAGAAACTACATATCATAAATTAATTTAGTAGGTCTTTCACTGAATATCATTCTATAAACCTCTTTAGGATCAAATTGAATTATTTAATTCCATATTACCTGACCAATAAATATCACCTGTCAAATATAAAATGGATTTTTTAGAACATGGATTAAATCTTATTTTCAAGAAATGTTTTGAATACAATATTAATTTAATTAACATTGTTAAATTATATCAATGTGAATATTAAAATTTCATATAGAAAAAACATATAGAAGGCATTATGAAATTTGAAATATACATGACACATAAATTCTATAAAAATAATAAATTCTTTGGTAACTCCAAATAGAATAAAAAAATATTTATAATTGATATAATTATGTCTTAGTGAAATTTTTAAAATTCCTCATCAATAACTCCTAACCAATATTTCTCAAAAAATGGTAAATATATAAAAATAATTAATTCGTATTTTGATGGTCTAAAATATTATCAACATGAGGTTTGACTGTGTTATTCATTATAATCACATTGTTTAATTTTGATTTTGGATTCATAAATAAAATATTCATTCAAATTTCATTAAAAAAGTATGAATTCTTCCCAAGGAGAAAAAATTAGAAATAAAAATCCTTTTTGATTATGTTATTCCAATTTCACATTAAATATCAATAACTCCATCTCATCTATTCGATATAAAAGAAATTAAATTTGTCATGATCAAGATTTAAGGTCCACAAAAAATTAAAATTATTTCTACTATATAAATCCAAAGAAATCCTCTATGGATCCTTCTTGATATTTATTCACTACTATATATAGAAAAGGTTGTATCTTAATCTATATTGATCCATGTTTCAAACATACTATCTATTAAGAGATATATCCTATATTTCATATCAATAGAACCAATATATTATCTTGTATATCCCACCTTAAATAGAATATATCAATAGCACCATTAAAATTTATGAAGATAAATATTTGACTATTTTATTAATTATATGGCCTCAATACACAAGTATATAATATTATAAAACTTCATTAATTCCATACAATCACATGTAATAAAAATTATAATAATATTTCCTTGTTTTATATCATTATCATGTTGGATAGGTACCCTTGATCATCCCATTCATCAAATGTGGCATCAATGAATATAGTATATAGAATCAAATCCATTTATGATAAAATTGGTCAAAAAATAATTATAGACAAATTAATTGGATGATTTAGTATAAAAAAAGAATAAACAATTTGATAGAAAAGAATAATGGAAAATCACACTGTATAATTCCCCATATTAACTAATTCCTCTTCTAATACCTACTCATCTATGAAGAAGACCCATTTAATCTTCTATGGTGATAACCAATCATCATTATTGAGTATTATTTTTTCTGTATCCTATAATCAGAAAAATTACCTTATGGAGATAAAATTTTATACTATGTTCTAGAACTTTTGAAATGAATAACATTGTTCAAAAAAAAACAAGAAAAAATAGAATCTAATTTCACCTTAAAAAAATTGGTGATATGATTGAAATGATATTATGAAAATAATTTAAATAGAAGTAATAAAGAAAACAACAAAAATGGGAAATAAATTAATTTCATATATTGGGACGTTCCCTACATCATAGATATAATAATGTATCATTTGTTAAGAAGTGAATAAATTGAAGAAAATTTACCTTATAAGAACTAATTATTTATAAAAATACACAGATAATTGAAGAATGCAACATTATATTAGTAAAAATTTACATATAACCCACCCATCTATTTATAGATTATATTTAAGGGTAGATAACTAGTTCCATTAGTGCCACCACTATCTGATCATAATGGGTGGTATCCATTCAATTATGACCACTTCCATTATCATACTAAATGCACTGACTGAACATTTACCATCAAATTAAAATTGAACTATTTCAATCTAGTTATTATACATTCCTAAACATCTTGAATATTACTAACACCACTTATTATTATTTTTAGACATTTATTCTCCTACATTGAACTATATCAAGTTCTATAAAATTTGTTTTGAATTATCTTCTTTAATAATTTTTTTTATTTTCATAGAAAAATATTTTTAAATTCTTAGACTAACAATCAGTATATTTATTATAATTTTATTGGATTACCTAACCTATCTAGTAACTTTTAAAAAATATATTTCTCTTATTTGTTTCAAAAGAAATGACTTCCAAAATGATTACATTCTTCAAGGTCTAACCATGGCACAACACAACCACAACATTTCACAAAAGCATGACCTTCAGAAACACATCTTCTAGATTTCGAAACCCATTGAAAATACATATCTTCCAAAATTTGTCCTATATAAACTTATATAAGTAGTTATACTTCAACTAAATATACATTTTATTGGAGTCAAAACTAAAAATTTTCAAAAGATTAATTATTCAATGACTATCATAAAAAAATTATATTCTAATATATTTTTCTATCATAATATACGATAACATTAATCCAGATAAAATATTCTATATATTTAATGACATACATATACTCTTAAACCATTAAAAACTATATATTGAAGTCTTGTCATCTACCAAACATTTTTTTCTAAAATTGAACAGATATCTTGGGGCGATTCATTATGTATTTGTATCTCCTTCGAAGAAAATATCCATGAACCCCAACAATAGATCAATTAGTCTTGAACAAAATACTTTTTTATCTAAAATATTGATATAAAAGTATATACAATACACAAAATCACAATTATATTATCCTTAATTCACCTTAAACTATCTGAATAAAGTCTATGTATACACAATGTCCATCATTTCAAAAATCATTTAAAAAATTAGGCATCTATCCTCTGATTAATATAGAACCATAAACTACTAATCTGAAAAAACATCCATTCCCAGTGTTTTCTCTTTTGATAACATGATTTTTTTAATTTGAGGGGTTCTATCATGTCCATAGATCCATTCATTGAATTTATTTTCAATACCATTCATATATCATCTAGCTAAAAAATTAAAATTTATATAATTCATGTACATCATGTTCTATCACCCTAGAATATAAATTATATCTTTAGGATTAGAGCACTCAATCATTACATTAAAATTAACACTAATTTCTTCAATATGAACAATCCATGATGCTATAGGTAGAATATAATCCATATATAAGAGTTGTATGGAATGTTTCCACTATCAAACACATTATAGTGTAATTAATTTTCTTAAATACTCATCATAAGAAGATTTCATGCTTCTAAGGATTCAAAATTGTTATTCCATTTCCTAGGACATTATCCTCTCCAATAAATACTATATTTTAAAAAACAAATAATAAAATCAATTACATTTTCCAAGAAATATTTATAATTTTTTTATGATTGTTTACCCTTCTATCCCTGTGTGAAATTATTTTTCTTTAATATGAAACTAAAAATGAGATAGAATATCTATATAAACTAATCTGATCAACAACCCAATTATACGCTATTAAAAATTATATAAATTAGTTCATCAAAATCCTAAACTTCTATTTATTGAAATAAATTCATTAGAATTCCTTAACTTTACCATTCCTTAGTGCCAATATCATCATTCAACCGATTGGACATTTTTTTCTTATGTAAATCACTTTTCCTAGAAGGATTTTTTGTTATCATGAATGTTTCAAAAATATGAAAGGACTATAATTGTTCCTTCATTTCTTATTCTCACTATATTGAGTTATTGATATATTCAACCTCTTTTTATATCTCTGGTTCTCCACTATCATTAGGAATAAAGTAGTTCAAAAAAGTATTGAACCATTTCCCAAGGAAAATATCCTTGGTAGATTGCTTTAACGCATCAATAGGTTATACTATTTCTTGAAAAAATACATATACAATGTATCCATTTAGTGATTTTCTTATAATTTTCAGCCTTTGAGTGTTATGGTATATATATTATTAAAAATTATAATTGAATATGACCTAATTCAATAAAAATATTCTAGAATGAATGGTATCCCATGAATATGATTACCCCTTGATCTACTAAGATCATCCAATGATTTATCCAAATAATCATTGGAATGAATCAATTATTTATTAGCAAATACATCATCTATGGTATGTTGATATTTCATAGGATACCATAATTTATTATGACATTTTGTGTTGTGAATAAATTTTGTTATCCATTATCCCGAAGTCATAATAAAAACAATATAGTAATCATAACCTAAAATAGAAACAAACATATGTCATTTCCTAAAACTTATGCATTTTAAAATGAAATAAAATGTACATTGGTGACACTCCTAAAAAATTTTAGGTGGGATACATCAAACAATATTCTGATAAATAGTTAATCTATAAGTTATTTCACTATTATATTTTAAGGATTCCTTCTTAAATGATAATACATACAATTAATGACCTCCACCAATAACTCCTCAGGGAATTTGATGTAGAACCTAATTATTATAGAACCCCCATTTAGAATTTTATTCATTCATTTGATGAAACAATTTTTATTAATACCCAATATATTTACACATATTATTATACTATTTTTAATATAGAAACCCATTAACTAGAACCAAAATATTATATGTCTACATGTATTTATAAAACAATAATTATAATAAATTAAAGAAAATTTACATAAGGAATCCTTATTTTTTTCCAGTATTTAGTGAGTTAATAAATTCATTTGACCCCCTAATACTTAATAGAATATCCTAGGGAATATATAAGTGATATGGGTGAGCTAAAAATCCCATCAAGGGAATAAACATTACCAAGAAACATAACATGTGGGTCAAAAATATAACATTATATTATAAAAAAAATTAAATGAGTAATCTCATGAAAAAAATGAGCATTGGATTATAAGATCAAATTAATATAGGAAATGTGGAGGCAATATGAAACCCGACTAAAAAATGATTCAAGGTTAAATGTCTAGATAATATCACATGGTAGATAATATCCAATAATGGATTAGTTTTACTCCTTAATACTAATTATAATGCCTGATATGAATAAACCATTACCAAATTAATTTTATTTCTTTGTGGTCACACCCATTATAACAGGTTTATGATCTATGTGTTCCACATAGATTAATTCAATAATACGACTTAACATAATAATTACCAATGGAAATAAATTGTTTTTCACAATATTTATTCATATTATAATAAATGTAAAATTAATGATAAAGGAATTATATAAATAGTTATATGTATTTTATTACATAATCAATAGAAGGGAAAATTATTTAGGTATATATATGAGAGAAATATATATTGATTTTAGAATAATTCTATAAAATTAAATATTGATTTCTTATAAATAGTAATATATATGACATTATGGATATTATAATCTTTTAAAGTATCCTAGAAACATATAATGTAATCTTTAAGGAATATAATTTTAATAGTAAAAAAAATTAATTTCTATGCTATACAGGTTAAGACATATATTTGTTTCACATTTTCATTAAATGTTGAAAAGTACCATATGTGAAAATTATAGGGATATTCCAGTTATTTATTATTTTAAAATTTTAATATTCGAAAAAATGAATTTTAAAAATAATAGTAGAATAGTTAAACCAATTTTATATAACACATTAAATGCAACATTGACATGGAATAGAAATGATTTTTGATTGAAGTGTTAAATGATGTTAATTTTCATTGAAAACATTATTTTGGAATCATGAGTACAAAAAAATAATAAATTTAAGGGAAAAATATATTTACATGGAATAACCACAGATAATAAAATTCATGAAGATATTGTGAATTATATCATATGATTTTATCACCATATGAATAATCATAATAAATCATGAAAAACAATTAGATTGTACCATCGAACACTTTCCACCTGGGAAATGTTTTAATTATAATCCCCATTGAAGAATAAAATATAATTTAACATTAAATATCATTAATAGAGTGGTATCCGTGATTTAATATGAAAAATCATAGTATTTACGTATCATAAAATAAGATCAAATCATAACATTACATATGTTTCAAAGATGAAAAATTAATAAAGAAATCCATTACCCCGAGCCAAAATAATCACATGGTTTATTTATCTTCATGAATCATAAACATATTCTAATTATTTAATTTATTAAGAACCTTTTTCATTTTTATTATTACTTTTCTTTATTTTTTCCCATGTAATATCAAATTATATTACCAAATAATTTGACATCCAAATTTTCAACGATAAATGGATCATCTTACCAAAACCATTTTTGCATCTCAACTAAGGTTTAAATGATTATAAATAAATCTTTTACTAAATGGTAATCATGATGTTTTTTCATTTTTAATATGAAAATAATCTTTCAAAACTAGTACTTAAATATGGTTATGACAAACAAACTAAGTCATTATCATGTAGACTTTATGTCTTACGTACACATGAGTAACATATCCATTTCTTAATAATCATGATGAAAAAATGGTATGTTTTTTTATTTAAATAATTAAAATTACATCGTAAATATAATATTATTTATTTAAATAACCTTAAACATACCATCCATGTGTTTTGGTAAAAAAATGAATCACATCACTTTGTGAGGAAGTAGTCATCCGCACACACGAACTACGTTATCATTAATTCAATTGATGGCTTGGTGAGAATGTATATGATATATTAATTTTAGGTCATGATTATAAATTAATTAATATTATATATAAGAATAAAATTAATTTTTTACCTTTTATATCTTATGTATTTGAAAAATAAATAACATCATTTAGTGAGTTGGTAGTCCATCGTACACTCAACTGACATTATTATATTATATATTGAATGTAAATTAAGAACATATATATTATATAATATTTATATGAGTATGATTATATCAGAAATATATTATATTAAAATAATATACATAATTATATCTAGCTTTGAAAAAGGGTCATGTAAAATAAATTGAATCAGTTTTTGAGACGGAAGTTTGCTGTACAGAAGATAAATGTTTTTATTTCCCAATTGAGCGAGGATGATATTTTTTAAAACATCTCAACATGTGTAATATCGGGATTTTATTATAATTTTTTAATAATATTTTATTTAAGTATAAGAATAAATAATATCAAATTTTTGGTTAAGGATGGTACATCGGATTTGGATATATTTTTTTGGTTTTCACCAAAATCCATTTTAGGTTGAAGTTATGATAAGACAAATTAATATAATATGGATTAATGGAATTAATGAAGTATGTTTCTAATTAAATCTACAAAAAATTGTTTTTGGATTTGTTTAATGTAGATGAGAGGTAGTTTTCTCTTATTTGTTTGGGATATGAAACATTTGAAATTTTTGAAAAGGAATAACTAAAACAAGATTTTACTAATCCCAAATGGCTCCAAAATGGCCCATTCAAGAACCTTGAAATATATAAGGTATTAACACGACCATAAAATAGTATTTTTATAGGTTTGGTTCATTTTTAAATCTTATCCTTTTAGTATAAACCTACGGTAAAATCATTTTAACCTAAACTTTGATAATGTTTTTACTGTTTCCACTATCCATTATGGAAAAAAATTAAGCTTAACATATTTGATAATATAAATTATTTTTATTTAAAATATTGAATTAATATTTATAAATTAAATTTTATTATGATATAAAATTCAATTTAAAATTTTTCCCACAAACACATAAAATAGTTGTTTTTGCAATAAAAAACATTCAAGAGTGTAAAAACAACTTATATCAGATATAAATTTGAAATGGATTCAAATTAATTAAATAATTTAAAATTTGATATATTTTAAATAATTTTACATTATATAAAGTTTCAAAAATTGATCAAAATTTTTATTATATTTAAAAAATAATATATTTTTCAATAAAAAATATTATTTTTCTGTATTCATCAAAATAACCATATTTTCTCAAAATTCAAAAAAAAAAACTGAAAGATAATTTTGACGTGTATATTTTAAAAGTTTAATTTATTTTTTTCAATAATTTTCTTAAAATTTGATATATTAATTTCTAAAATATTTTTAGAAATGGTGAGTAAACCATTTATAGATAAATCATTTCTTAGAAGCTATTTATTTTTTCAATCAAATGATTATTATTTTATTTATAATAAATATATAAAAGTGAAATTTATTTTAAACATTTTTATCAAATAAATTTTTATTAATCATTTATTCCTATGTATAACCAATAATTTTATCATTAGGTTTAAATAATATTCTATATTATGATTCATTTAGACATGGGATTTCATGATCTAAAAGCTATTGATGATATTGAATTTATTTAAAAAGTAATATATCTTATTGTTTTAGGGTATTAAATTCCATTCAGATCTCATTTTTTGGTTTAATATACATTATGTAACCTGATTTTCCTCTTTTATAAACTTGGGGTGTTATAATCTACCCCTATAAACAAATTGTATCCTCACAATTTAATATTCTATGCATTAATCAACCAATTTCCATTTAAAAATATATTTTTGTCAAAATCTACATCATAAAAAGGAATAGTAAAAAAATCTCATAAAAAGAGGTAAAGATAACTAATAAATAAGTCATAATAATTGGTTTCCACATAGTTTGACATTGGTGAAAAGAAAATAAATGGATATTTAAGAAAAGTGTAAATATCTATTGAGTATGGTAGAGATCATTCATCATAAGAAAGTGAATGATAACGAGAAAGTAAACATACAAAAAACCATAAATCTGTAAATAATTAAATGGAAATTAATTCGTCAAATATTAAGGTTATAGGATAAAACTGTTATTTCAATATCCATTCCCCTGAGTTGCAGGATAGATTCCTCATACACACATAGAACATAAAGAAATATAATTACATGACAAATATAATTTCATCCAATAACCATTTCCACCCTAATGTTATATTTTATACAAAATATGATAATTTAACATGACTTTTTCTTGCCTTATGAACTAAAATAAACTTTTAATGGATCATATTATCCAAAAAAGAGATATATGGTACTCCATATTTATGTACTAAAATAAAAATATTTTTCACAAGTTATCACATATAATACATTAATGAAAAATAAAACTTTTGTAACTCCCAAAGTTCAACTTAATCCATTTCATATGTGTCTATACTTAAAACTATTCACCTTTGACCTCAAAAAATGTAATAGAATATTTCCCAAATAATCCTTTATGTTAAACCTAAAGGTTAAGTATAATTAAACCTAATTAAAAAATTTATGAAATATCATTATTCTCCACAAAATGACTTTATAGAATTAATATTTATTCATCATGTCATTTATATATATAAATTTCAAAGTAACTTGTAAATTATGTAGGATAGTGGTAGGAGTTTCATGCTTGTCACCCCTCGGTTGTGAGTTCAAGACCATGGCATTTCTCAAAGTGATGGTATGTCATCTAGGTGACAAGTATCCCTTTTTTTAAACTATAGGAATCACATATGATAATAATATTCATAATTCTATGTCATCCAAAAACATTATCTCATATATGATTAAAATCCTCATAATAATCACTATGAATATAATCTTATGTTTAGAATCAATTTGGTTTTATATCCTCCTCATTCATTTCCAAAAAACAAAATAATTTTATACAAAAATTGTTGTCCAAAAATAATCTAAATACTGGATATTATTTTTTCCTCAACCATGTGTTTTACTATAAAAAAATATTGTACCATTAAATCAACTTCCATGAGAATTAGTACCAATTCACATATTATTGAATATCCTTAAAGAAAAATATTACAGAACAGTCCTTAAAAGTTTCATGATTCTTATAACCCAAATAACATTAAAACACTTCAACAACATGATACTTGAATTATTAAACCTAACAATTAATCACTACACATTATTTATTTCCATAACATAGTAAAATTGGAACTAATCGTTAGATTAGGGAAATGTAATTGGATAATGTAAATGTTTCCCACATATAAGACATCAAAATACATGGAAATTCATTGTTATATAACCTTAATTTCAATATAAAAAACATCTTTACCCAATTTTATATAACTTTCTACATAATAATTCCTACATTCTTTTCATTTATAAGTATGAATATTATTTTTAATTATATTCTCTACTTAGAAATCCATGATATACAATCCTTCTCTTCTTTGATGTGTTTTGAATCCAACCATGCTCCAGTTTGTGGCCAGAATTCAAGATAGTTCATTTGGAATGACCACAATATGTACAATATTCATTAGCATTGGTTTATTAATATCATTTATAAAAATAATAAATTTACTATAAATTTTTTATTTAGGATAATTTATCATATTTTTAGTTATTATCATACAATATAAAAGAAAAAATATGTCATTACTTTAGCATTCCAAATGGAAAATTATAAACATATAAGGAGTAACTTATAAATAATAAGCACGTTCAATATTATAAGACTATATGTTTCTATCTATGTTATCCATTTTAATGATTTATATTTTGTTTTGTAACATAATTTTTTTCAAGACCCTCATAATGGTTATTAAAGTGAATCTGAATTTTAAAAACCCTTCCTCAATGAGTTTGAATCTAGGTGCATAGAATGGTAAATTATCATATACTAAGTGGCACTCAAGAAATTCCAAATATTTAATTCTCATATTTATTAACAATATTTACTTATATTTTAGATCCATGTCCACTTTTAGTATCTCAATATAGATTTAATGATTCAAAAACAACTCACATTAGAATTCACCATTATTCAAGGACGTTTTGGAATAATATTTTATTATCATTTGAAATATCCATAGCATTATCACGAATGATTTCCCATCATAGTTACAAAGGTTATCTAATCCTTTTCTCTAATACAAAATATTAAAACCCATACTACTTAAAAATACTAGTATATGATTTTTATCATCATAATCCATTAATCACAACCTAAAGATCATTTATCTGAGTGTCTTTGAAAGATAGAGTTCATGACATGTCAAACAAAAAAACGAATTATTATATTTTTGTTATCCTTAGTGACATCATAAAACCATTTGATATGCAAAAATAAAATAGGATAATGTGGGGAATACATAGAATAAAGAGGTGTTATAGAAAACCCAGAAAGGGAATAATCAATATAGAGAAACATAACATGTGAGTCAATGATATAACCTGCTATACAAAATGGAAATCCATATGAGTAAAAATTCATAATAATAACATAATGATAATAGAATCATAAGATAATTATATCACATGAAATATGGAAAAAACATAAAACAAGGTATATATATGATTAATGGATAACGTCATTGAAAATTTCACTTGGTGGATGATATCCCATAATGGATTTGGTTTACTCCAAAATCTCATACATGATGCCTCATGAGAATAATGATTATGTAATTCATTGGATCTCTATAGTTGTGCATAGATCATAAAATATTCGTTAATCATGCATTAATCTTATAGTAAATCGATTATTAATATTACAATAATAATTATCCATGTAGAGAAAATGGGTTTCCTAGTCCTAATTCACAACATGAGTACAAGATAATTATAGATAAAGTCATTTATGAAATGATCACAATTCAAATATCAACCCATCAAATGAAGGTAGAAATATTTAGGTATATATATGATGGAAATATCTAATGAATGTTTAATAATTATATGATATTTGAGGTTGTGGTTATTTATTAAATAATTTTTTTTATAATATTGAAAAAATTATTCAAGATAATAACTCTTCCATTTAGATAATCAATTTTAAAAAATGAAATCTAAAAAATATTAGAGAAATAAATTTATTTGAAAATAATGTAGTAAACTAATAAATTATGATTCAGGTAAAATCATAATCATTATTGAAGAAAGTACAATTTTTTATATACTTGTAAAACAAATAATTATTTTCATTTTTTTGTTAAAAGATAAAAATTAACTTTTTTGGAAAACAATAGGATTATTCCTTTTAAACCATTTATAAAAAGAAAAACTTGGGTAAAGAATAACAAGAGAATTGGAAAAAAATGAAATGTTTCTCAAAACATAGATATATATAAGAAATGCTTTTTTACCAAATAAAATTGGGATATATATATATATATACCAAGGGGGTGTCCAAGGGGGTAGGGGCTGTCCAGGGGGTGGTGGGGGATGTCCAAGGAGGTAGGGGAAGTCCACGGGGGAAGGGGTGAGGGGGTTTCCAGGGGGTGGGGGCCTGTCCAGGGGGTGGGGGTGTCCATGAGGGTGGGGGTGTCCAGGGGGTGGGGGAGTGGTGTCCAGGGGGGTGAGGGGGATATCCAACAACCCTACCCCATTGGATACCACTCCCACCCATTGGAAACTCCCTGGACACCACCACCCCTAGACTGACCCCACCCCCTAAACAACACCCCACTCCCTTTGGACTCCCCCACCCCCTAGACACACCCACCCCCTAGATACCACCCACCCACTTGGACATCCCACTCACCCCTAGATTCCACCCCACCCCCATGGACACCCCCACCCCCTGGACAACCCCCTCATGCCAACGGTGTGAGAAACCGTTGGGGTATTCTATCCCAAAAGTTTCAGGAGATATCCCAATGGTTTCAAATAATTAGGATATGTGTAATTTTTAGTAGTGAATGTATACATATTTTAATATTCACTCTTCATATTTTATTTTTATGGAAGGGTGAATTTGGTATCTAGTTGAACCAGTATGTATTCTTTGCATACCTTAAGAATAAAGGATCCAAGATGAATTTAAAATTGTTATATCTAACTATATTTTCTTCTTAAAATCATTTTCATGTATATATTTTTTCAAATACGCAACCCCATGGACATACCCCACCCCCATAGACACCCCCACCCCTTGAACATTCCCCACCCCCTGGACACCACTTACCCCCTTGGTCACCCTGGACAGCCCCCTACCCCCGTGGAAAGCCCATACCCTCTTTGACAGCCCCCACCACCCCCAGGATAGCCCCATACCCCCATAGAAACCCTACTGATATATATATATATCCCAATGGTTTCACTGAAACCGTAGGAATATTTTAACTTCAGGTAGTCTATACTAACAGTTCCTGTAGAACCGTTGGTATATGGTTATGGAAACAACCATCATGCCAACAATGTGTGAAAACGTTGGCGTATTCTATCCCAATAGTTTTAGGGGCTATCAGAATGGTTTCAAATCATTGGGATATGTGTAATTTTTAGTAGTGAATGTATACATATTTTAATATTTACACTTCATATTTCTCTTTTATTAAAGGGTGAATTTGGTATCCAGTTTCACCAGGATGTATTCATTTTGTACCTTAATTTGAAATGATCCAAGATGAATTTAAAACAATTATATCTAACTATATTTTCTTTTCAAAATAATTTTCATGCATATTTTTTTCAAATACACATAGATTTATTTTTTATTTCAAAATTGTTTTACATTCAAATTATTTTATTTTTCATATAAATATATATTTGTATTATCTTGACAAGATGTATAATTTTGATATTTTTTATAGGTAATAATGAGTCAAAGTTAGATTACGGAACATAGAATGTGTAATGAATATGAGGAAGGTGTTGATGCCTTTTTGGAATTTGATAAACGAAATGTTCCAAGCAGTGACATTTTTTTCTGTCCATTCCGGAAATGTTTGAATATGAAGAAGTTGAAAAGTAGAGAGATCAAAGATCATCTGATTTTTCATGGGTTTATTTCAAGTTATATCCATTGGATTTGGCATGGGAAAACTGGATAGAATGTCAGATCTACTGATAATCATGATTTTCAAGATGGTAACTCCAATGGAATTGAAGAAATAATCTATGATATTGCAGCAGAACAAATTGAGATAAAACTAACAATTGCGTATCTATATGGTGATTCTGAAAAACCATTATATCTTGGTTGTATAGATTTTATGGTTTTTTCGGTGGTGTTAAGATTGATTAACCTGAATGAGAAACATGGATGGAGTGAAAAAAGTTTTACAGAGCTGCTACAATTGTTGAGAGGCATTCATCCAAAAGACAACGATCATTCTGATTCACATTGTAAGGGAAATAAAATATTATACCCGATGGGATTGAGATACAAGAAAATACATGCATTTCTGAATGACTGTATGATATATAAAAAGGAATATTAATTTCTGTCAGAGTGTCCTAAATGTGGGACAACACAATATAAGTTGAAATAAAAATCATAGGCTGATATAGATATTACAAATATCCCTTCCAAGGTATTTTGGTATCTTTCTATAATTCACCCTTTAAAACTATTATTTTCTAATTCACAAGATGAAAAAAGGTTAATATGGCATGCTGATGAGCAATTATGTGATGGAAAAATATGTCATCCAGCTGCTGTCTATAATGGAGGAAAATTGATGAGCAGTATCCTACATTTGTAAATGAAATTAGAAATATCAGACTAGGGTTATGCAAAGATGGAATGAATTCATACTGAACCCTCAGTAGTAGACATAGTTCATGGAATATTTTATTGGTAATTTAAAACCTCTATTTGGATGTTTGTATGAAGCACAAATATGTCAAGTTGAGTATAATGATATCTGGTCAGAAGCAACCCATAAATGATATTGATGTTTTCTTATCACCATTGAGCGATGATTTGAAAATTTTATAGGAGGATGGTATTAGGGTGTACGAAAATTATAAAATGGAATATTTTCAACTACTTATAGTGCTTATGTTCACTAAAAATGACTTCCCAGCATATGGAAATTTGTCTAGATACATTGTTAAGAGTCATAAAGCATGTCCAATTTGCGAATAACAAACATCTTATTGTCAATTACATCGTGGGAGGAAAATAGTGTACATGGGTCATCGAAAGGTTTTGCCTATGGATCACTCTTATAGAAGAATTAAAAAGTCATTCAATAGATCACAAGATTTTTATATTTCTCCAAAAACTATATCCCCTGATGTGTATTTTCATAGGGTGGAAAACCTTGATGTGACATTGGGAAAGACACAGAAATCTGGTAATGATAGACATATTTGGAAGAAAAGGTCAGTATATTTTGAGCTACCATATTAGAGATATCATGAAGTAAAACATAATATTGATTTTAGGCCCGTTGAGTATACTATCTATGATAGTTTCTTTGGATAATTGTTAGATATTAAAGGAAAGTCAAAATATGGGTTGAATTCAATATTAGACTTACTATCAATGAAAATATGTTTGGAGTTTTTACCCAATTATAATGGAAGATGAAAATTTCTTCCCCTGGTTTGTCATACACTGTCGAAGAAGGAGAAAATTAGATTTTGTCAGTATCTTCATGATATAAAGTTACTCAAGGTTATTCTTAAAATGTACAAAAAAAATCTCATTGAAGGATTTGAAGTTGATATGTATGAAATCTCAGGATTTTCATGTCATGATGCAACAAATTATTCCAGATGAATTTCATGGAATATTGACCATCCATGTCAGAAAGACTATAATGAAGTTGTGTTATTTTTTAAATTCAGTTTGTAATAAGGTGATTGATGTGAATGCTTTGAACATTCTAGATAAGGATGAAATTTCTATACTTTGTCAATTGGAAATGTATTTTACTCCATCTTTTTTTTGATATAATGGTTCATTTAATAATTCATCTGGTTCAAGAAATAAGGCTTTATGGATGTGTATTTATTCGTTAGATGTATCCTTTTAAATGTTATATGAATATATTGAATGGGTTTGTTAAGAATCCAAATCGACTTAAAGAATCCATTATTGAGAAAGTATATTTATGAGGTGGTTTCAGAGTTTTGTATGAGAAACTTTACTACAGTGGAACACATAGGTTTTCCTCCATCTCGTAATGAACGAGTTAATAACGAGGGAAAGAGGATTTGTGGCTTGAAAGTGAATAGTTATCAGCTGAACATGTGAAGAAGATATAATTAAACATCTTGAATAACATAGCTGATTCTCAACTGTATATCACATTTTATATTAATGAGTTGAAACAATGTCATCCAAAGAAGAAAGAAATGCAGATTTTGAATGAGCACAATAATTTTTTTTTCATGGTTTAAATAGACCTTAAATAGTAGATCAGATGTATCATAGACATTAAGATGGTTATTGGGTGGTCCATGATTAAATTTGATAACATGGTCCAATTATGACATTAATGGATATACATTTCATACAAAAAATCAAGATAACAGAAGTGCAATTCAGAATAGTGGTTTATTGGTGTTTGTAGAAGTAATTATTTTTCAAGTTCTAAAGAAAAAAACCCAATTTCTACATCAACTACATATTATGGATTCATAGATGAAATATGGGAGGTTCATTACATGGAAATTAATGTTCATGTTTTTATCTGCAAATGGTTTATCGGTAACAATAATGTTAGACACGATGAATTTGGAATGATAGTTGTTAATCTGAATAGATTGGAAGACAAAACAGATTCTTTTATAATGGAAACACATGAAAAATAGATTTTATATTTTGTAGATCAATAATATAATCACAGGTATGCTATTTTACAAGTAAAAAACAATATGTTGGTGAAGATCAACTTGATTAAGATGTTGATTAATGTTAGATCCCCACTTCCATGGTAAGATTACAAGAACATAATGATGAGCATATTGAGGAAATGGTTTGTGCCATAAGTATAAATCATGATGAAGGAATTTAGGAAAAAATACATTTTTAAATTCCGAATATTACAGGTAACATATGTTGATTTCTTTTTTACATTTATTATTTTCATAAAATTTTAAATATTGTAATTTTTTTCATTATTATAACTCGTATTAAAATAAATAAGTATAAGTTTTTGTTTATTTTAATTTTGTTTAGTTTAGTTTATCATGTTAACCATTATGTAAATTATATATCTATATTTTTTGTTGAATGATAATTACTTTACCATGTTTACCATGTTTACCAAATTTACCATGTCTACCATGTCTACCATGTTTACCATGTCTCCATGTTTACCCTGTTTACCATGTTTAGAATTGTTTACCATAGTTTACCTTTATGTAACATATATATTTGTTGATTTTGTTGAATGAAAATTACACTACCATATTTACCATGTTTACCATGTTTACCATAATTTACCATAGTTTACTATAGTTTACCTTTATGTAATGTATATATTTATTGATTTTGTTGAATGATGATTACACTACCATGTTTACCATATTTACTATGTTTACCATATTTAACATGCTTACTATATTAACCATGTTTACTATTATGTATCTTAGTTCAGTTTTCCATATTTTTTTTACATTATTATTTTAGTATTTGAATTTGTATATTTGTGAAATAATGTTTGTTTATTTTATTTAAAGGATAATGACATATCAATCATTTGATCAACAACATGATTTTGGAGATGAGAATAATGATCATACCTTTGGGGAGGAACATTCACTTTCTCCTCTTGATGTTCCCTAATATTCCTCATGTGCTCTCAGAATGACAAAGAAGAGTTCCAGAGTTGGTAAATGTGGGTGCACATGTTTAGCAAAATTATTACTTGACCGTACGCAGGACCAAAGGATACTCGTTGAGTTTGATGAGAATGATATTCCTAGAGGTCTAAATGAAAAATATTTTAAGAGTTTTGTGTCATCTCAGGGTAAGAGAAAAGTAATATTTTTGTATGATGATTGTATAAGTGTGGAAAAAGAGATAATATCTCAGTTGTGGGAGACAATTTTGATAAGTTCTTTTTCTATTCATTGCCTATTCTTTAATAGTTTCTTGTATAATATGTTTACCTCTTCTTTTTTAGATAACATTTGATATTCCTGACACTGGAGGACTCAGGATGAAATTCTTATCGATGGCTACTTGGAGATGGATGGATTTTAAATCAACCCTCACATCTTATTTCATTTTTTTCATAGGTTTCATGAAAATCCATTTCATAAAGATCCTTTCATATATGAAGAGACATGGACACAATTTGTTGAATGTAGAAGAAAAAAATCATTTTTGGTAAGGGAAATATAATATTTTATAATATTTCTTATATATCTGATCTTATTAATGTTTTTTCAATGATTTATTATTCTTAATTTACCGAAAACAAGGACATCTCATTAGGAGATCAATCTAAAAATGTATACACTCATAGTTTATCTTCAGGAGGGTATACATTATTAGAAGAACAAATGACGACTGATAAATTAAAAAAACCGAGAGCTGAGTCTTCAAGCTCTAGCGAGGTTACCCCTCTATCCCCTCCATCTAGACATGAATAATGGAAGAGATTTCAAATGAGAAAAAGGGGAAATATCTTTCAGAGGATTTGAGAAGCGTAGCTGAGAGGATTATAATATATTTATTTTATTTATTTATGTTAACTATATTATTTATATAATTTGAATCATTACAAAAATGTTCAATTAATTAATACAAGATTATCTTCAGGAGCAGATCTTACAGGGGGTATTTACAACTACTGGGAGGCAAGTTATTTTATTTACAACATTGGGAAAGCATGAATATCCTAATCGGGTATGAGGATATCTGATGGGTGTATTAGTAAGAAAAGTGTTTCCACGTTTATAAACATCTTCTGTTGAGGATGTTTATAAAATAAATAGAATCTTTGGATACTGAAGTTCATAATATTAATGCGTTGATGGAGGAAAATATTAGAGCTTCATTACAGTCTATGTTTTCAGACATGCAAAGACAATTTCAGACAGTAGATCCCACTCCTCCACCTCCCCCTACAGACCCCATTTTTTATCCTCCACCCCCTCCAGTAGCTCCCACTCCCCCAATTCAGCTTTCGGACCCCATTTTAAATCATACTCCTCCGCCGCAAATTCTTACTTATTGAGAGTTGTATGTTGATGATCCTCAGCATCATATAGTTTCATATGGGATGGTATATTGTATAAGATATACAATTCATCATCAAAAGTTAGAGGTTGAGCATCATAGGGCCACTGTACGTGATATAATAGATATATCAGCTCAAGGACCATTACCTACAGATGAGGTGATGACAATTGGACATAGTATCATCTATTTTTTAATTTGGCCATATATACTTCTACAACTCATTACCATAGATGTATGTATGTTATATATTCTATTTTATTTTATTTATTAAGGTTTTTTTAACAATTTAAAACTAAAATATTTTTCTATTTATTTTTACAGGAATACATCAAAGGTAAGGAAATACTATATAGACAACAAAAATGAAAAATGTATATGACATCAGATACATATTTTAGCAGTCTTTAAAGACATTCAAGATATTCAATTTTTTTAGAGGATCATAAAGAGTTTTCAATGGAAGATCATGTTTGTAGAGGTGCAATAAATGTTGGGATTCTGAAAAGTTATATCACGCAGCTTGTTACTAGAGATATGTTGGGAATCAATGTGGTGCAAATTTTTTCCATGTAAGTATTAACACATTTTCCCAGCATTATATTTATTAAAAATGTATACTTATGTTTGTTTTGTATTATGTATATTTATAACATATGTGGGAAGAATGAGTGTATAGATTTATATTGATTCATGGACCCGCATTTTATTTCCCCTAAAGCACATGCATTAGATGAGGAAAAAAGAAATCTTTATGTTTCTAAAATATTTGAACAGAATATAATCACTCAGTATTGGATGATGACTTTTTGTGCGAGGTTTGACACATATCTCTGGAAAAGAGTTCATTATGTTTTAAATTAAAAAACCACTAACCTTAAATTTTTTTATCAGTGATCATTGGATGATAGGTGTTTTTTCCCAAAGGAGAAAACAGATTATTGGATATTCTCTATCCATGGTGATGTTTGGGAATGTTTTAAGAATATATTGGAAAAGAAAATTTCAATTTCTTAATAGTTTTAAATATTAAAATAAATTTCAAATTTAACCTATTCATATTATTTTCTAACATGGGATGGGTTAAATTTTGAAATAAACACAAGGATAAGGAGTGACAATATCAAATATATAAAATTAAAGGTAGATATCCATTTATAATTTTTTCTTTTATGTGTTAAATAAAAATAATATTTTGAATTTAAATTCATTTAAATAGAATTTTCATGAATAACAAGGCGTCGTCGAATATAGATATTATATGTTAAGATTTATGTATGAAATAATTACAACTGGAACACTTGTGAACTTTGACATGGTAAGATTTCCTTTTAAACTTTTCCATAATATTTCATTTGATTTATTCATTATACATGTTAACTACTATCATTTTACTTTGTAGCTATTTGATGACCCTCAACCCTATAGTGCTAAGGATTTCAAATACTTACAAGTTAAATGGTAAAATTATTTTATAGGTTTGATTGGATTTTAGTTTGTTTGTAGTGTAAAATGTAATTAAAATATTGTCCTTATAATTGTGTATTTGGTAGTAGTTTAGGTTGGATTTAGGCTTTTGTTAGTTTACATTGAATGTTTTGAATGTTATATATGTGAATGTTTACTTTTTCTCTACCACTTGTTTTGGTCTACTTCTGATGGTTTTTGTGGTATGGATTCTAGTATGGGGGGGGGGGGGGGTTCTAGGGGGGTTTCCATGGGAGTGCAGGGGTGTCCTATGGGGTGTGGTGGGGGGGGGGTTCTAGGGGTGTGGAAGGGTTGTCTAGTGGGTTAGGGGTGTCCAGGGTGTCCATGGGGGTGGGAGGATATCCAAGATGGTGGGAGGGATATTCAAGGGAGTGGGGGTTGTCCAGGAGAGTGGGGGTGTCTAGTGGTGTGGGGGGTGTCCAGTGGGTGCGGGGTTTACAGGGGTGTGGGAAGAATATCCAGTGGGGTGGGGGTGTCTGAGGTGTCCATGGGTGTGGTAGGGTGTCTAGGTTTGTGGGAGGGTTGTCCATGGGGGTGGGGGGTTGTCTAGTGGAATGGGGGGGGGGGGGGGCTATCCAGGGGTGTGGGGGGATGTCTAGTGGGATGGGGGGGGGGGGGGTGGGGTGTTCCAGGGTGTGAGAGAGATGTCCAGTGGGGGTGGGGGTGTCCAGGGTGTCCATTGGGGTGAGAGGGTGTCCAGGAGGATGGGAGGTCTGTCCAGGGGAGTGAGGGGTTATCCAGGAGGGTGGGGGTGGGGGGGGGGGAGGCTATCCAGGGGGTATCTAGGGGTGTGGGGGTGTCCATAGGGGTTGGGGGGTTTCTAGGGGTATGGGAGGGTTGTACAGTGGGGTGGGGGTGTTTAGTGTGTCCATGGGGGTGGGAGGGTGTCCAGAAGGGTGTGTGTGTGTGTGTGTGGGGGGGGGGGTGTCCAGGGGTGTGTGTGGGGGGGGGGTGTCCATTGGGTGGGGGGTTTCTAGGGGTGTGGGAGAGTTGTCCAATGGGGGTGGGGGTGTCTATTTTGGTGGGAGAGTGTCCAGGAGGGTGGGGGCTGTCTAGGGGATGTGTGTAGTGGTGGTGGTGGTGGTGGTGGGGGGGTGTGTCTAGTGGGGTGGGGTGGTGGGGGGGGGGGGGGGGTTAAGGGTTTTGGGAGGGTTTCCTAGTGGTGCGGGGGTGTCCAGGGTTTCCTTGGGGGTGGGAGGGTGTCCAGGATGGTCAGAGGGTTGTCTAGGGGGTGTATAGAGATGTAGGGGGGGTGTCTAGGGTTGGGGGGGGGGTTCCATGGGTGCGGGAGGGTTATCCAGTGGGATGAGGGTGTCCAGGGTGTCTATAGGGGGTGGGAGAGTGTCCAGGAGGGTGGTAGGGCTGTCCAGGGGTGTGGGGGCTATCCAAGATGGTGGGGGTGTCTAGGGGGTGTCCACAGGTGGGGTGGTGTCTTGAGGGTGGGGGGTGTCCAGGGGTGTGGGAGGGTTGTCTAGTGGGGTGGGAGTGTCCAGGGTGTCCAAGGGGGTGGGAGGGTGTCCAAGAGGGTGGGAGGGCTGTCCAAGGGGGTGGGGGTGGGGGGTGTCCAAAGGGATGGGGGTTTCCAGGGGTGTGTGAGGGATCTCCAGTGGGGTTGGGGTGTCCAGGGTGTCGATAGGGGTGAGAGGGTGTCAAGGATAGTGGGAGGGTTGTCCAGGGTAGTGGGGGCTATCCATGAGGGTGGGGGTTGTCCAGGGGGTGTCCAGTGGGGTGGGGGTTTCAAGGGTGTCCATGGGGGTGGGAGTGTGTCTAGGAGGGTAGGAGGGTTGTCCAGGGGAGTGGGGGATATCTAGAAGGGTGGTTGGGGGGGGGGATTTCTAGGGGGTGTCTAGGGGTGTGTGGGGTGGGGGGGTGTCCATGGGGTGGGGGGTTTCCAGGGGTGTGGAAGAGTTGTCCAGTGGGGTGGGGGTGTCTATGTTGGTGGGATAGTGTCCAGGAGGGTGGGGGATATCTAGGGGGTGTGGGGGGTGTCCAGTGGGGTGGGGGGTTTCAGGGTTGTGGGAGGATTATCTATTGGGGTGGGGGTGTCCAGGGTGTCCATGGGAATGTGAGGGTGTTCAGGAGGGTTGGAGGGCTATCTAGAGGGTGTCTAGGGATGTGGGGGTGTCCGGGGGTGGGGGGTTTCTAGGGGTGCGGGAGGGATGTCCAGTGGGGTGGGGGTGTCCAAGGTGTCTATGGGGGCAAGAGGGTGTCCATGAGGGTGGGGGGGCTATCTAGGTGGTGGGGGATGTCTAGGATGGTGGGGGTGGGGCGGTCTAGGGGTGTGGGGGGTGTCTAATTGGGTGGGGTGTTTCTAGGGTGTGGGAGGGCTGTCTAGTGGGGGGGAGGGGGGTTTGTCTAGTTTTGGTTTGTTTTTGGTCTGTTTCATGTTTTATTTTCTAGGTAATAGTTTTGGGTGAACATTTTTATTAAAAAAATTGGTTTTTACGTCGTTTATTTTATAACTGACATAAAAAATGTATGTTAATGGGTTTTAACATCGATTATTTGAAAACCGACATAATAAATGAATTGGAATGGATTTTACGTCAGTTATTTCATAACCAACGTAATAAATTGAGTGAAATAGATTTTTTACATCGGTTATTTTATAACTGATGTAGTATATATGTTTTCATGTTGGTTATTATTTTACAGACATGAAAAACGCTTGGAAGACTGGTTTATCACATTGGTTATGAAAATAGCAGATATGATAAACTCTTCAGAGGCACAATTTATTACGTCGGTTATTATTTTACAGACATGAAAAAGTGTATACCACATCGGTTATTTAAAAACCTACATAATAAATCATGACTCTGAAACATTTTCCATATCAGTTTTTGATGAACTAACGTGAAAAATGTTTCAGATTTTTAGTTTTTACATCGGTTTTAAAATAAGCACCATGAAAAAAATTTTTATAACATATCCTGTTATAAATTCGTCCAAAATACGAAAAAAAATAAAAAATAACTATCATAAAAAATGTTTTCTTCACTAGTGAAATGATATTTTTGAAAATGAAATAGAATTTAATGCATAATTTTTACAACATTTTCCATCAATTTTCAATCCATCTACATGATAAGGATAGTTATTTCCTAATAAAATATTATATTCACTATAAGAACATCTGATTTTTATATGCAATAATATGATCTACATTAAAACAAAAATTTCTGGATTTATATCCATCATTATTGCTTTATAAAAAATTTCAAAGATGATTACAAGGTAAAGAAGATCACAAAATAATTGATGTTTCTTTGATAATTAATTATAATGATAAACTTCCATGATCATCCTGAATATGAATGAAATTATTACATATTGTTCAGACCATAATTTCACTACAAAATTTTATTCCTATAAAAATAAAAATTTGAGAGTCTGTGAGATTCATCAGCTGTTGACCATTAAATATCAAACACCATGTTTAGACTACTACAAGCATTCTCTTTCTAACAAGATAACTCACATAAAAATTATTTTTCGATACCAAACTACACATCATGAAGGTTTTTTAACCAATAAAATGAAAAAAACATTCTATGAACAATCGAATATTCAAGATTTATAAACTACGACAAAAATAGGTTGGGTTATTAAATACCCCCAATTTCTTTTGTTTATAAAAAAATTAAACCACCTAACATAACATTGCTGAAAAAATAATTCATTCTTAAACCCCATTTGACCATCAAAACAAAACCATTTATTTTTCACTTAGAATAATGACCAAATAAAAAAAGAACCATTCAATCAATCCCATAGTTTAACATCCATCAACAAGAACAACTTATGTAATTTATCATCATTGAGAAAACATCCTCTACATCATCAATCATAAACCCCCCCTTTTCATACACTTCCCCAAAATAACACAATTATCTCCCCAATTGAAAAAAAAATCATATGACTCTGAGAAGATAAGAAAAAAATTTCAATTATGAGGGTATTATTGAATATGTAATTTCCATCTTAATAGTAAAAAACACTCACATGGTATATATTTTTTAAGGACATCAAAAAGTTGTTCCATTGTTCCACTAAATAAAAATTTGAGATCACATGATGAAACCTTCTATTTGAAAAAATGAAATTGAATGTCATTTTTTAGACTGATGGTATTGAAATGTACTTTTTAAATGATCGTGAACAAATAAATTTTCATAAATAATATTCAAAAATAATTTTATATTAACCCACAATTCATCTAGCTAAAATTACATTCATATTTATTGTGTAACCAAATGAGTAGACATCATATAATCTAATTCTACTATACTATGGGTCACTTATCTCTTCTTCATAACACAATAGTCAACACAACCATCACCAATAAGAAACACTAAAACCGATGGTGATCTATGATCGGTAATATTACCATTCCAATATAATCCAGTGTGGAAATTAAATTATATATCCACACTAGATATATAATTAAATCCATAATTAACCATGTCGTTTGCATACCACAATATTATTTTTATTATATAATTTTATGAATCCATTGATTTACAATGATAACATAAATATAGTGTCACCACACAAAAAATTTCATGTCTAGATATCGTGAGTCAAGAAAGGCTACCAATCATAATTTTAAATTTATTGTATTCTAAATTTCTACCTTATACATTTATTCTAAAATTTGTTCTAACTGATATATGTCTTGAAACCTCTTTTTATTCTTCCATTTAAAAATTTTAAAATAATAACATTATATAAGATTTTGAGAAATGAATATTTAATCTGATATTTTTCATAAATTTTAAATTCATAACATAGTTTAATTCTCCCAACATAAATATCTCAATTTCATTTAATTTCATTATTATTAATTATATACATAGGAAATGTGTATTATTGAAAAATATATGACATTCAAAAATATATTATCCATCGTTGTGTTTATGAAATCTTTATTCAAGTACATGATTATATCAAAAGTGACATTATTAAACCAACTTTTCCTCAAACCATCATCAATTTTAGAATGAAAATCCCTTGAAGTCTATTTCAACACATACAATTATGTCCTAAATCTATATACCATTATTCCATTTTTTCTGGAAAGAATCCTTCTAATTGTCCTTTATGATACTTCTTCATCATGGACACCATTTAATTAATTAGAATTGATATCTATTTTATATTCCTAATAATGCTTATAATCTACCACTAATAATAATATTCATATTCTCTCAACTCAAGGATATAGGGAAAACGTAACTCCATTTTCCATGGCATCAATTTAAGAATATATATATTAAAATTGTATAGACTTGTTTTGTGTTTTTAATATACCATTAAAAGTTTTTAAATATTTTTATATGTATTTTATACATATATTTGAGTACACAATGATTGGATTTATTAGTGGGTTTTTTCTAGTGTTTTTTTGGACTTTTTTGAAGGTTTTATGAATATTCACAGATTGTACATGGTCTGAGTATGATATAACAATGTGTCCAACATAGAAAGATGTTTCTCACATGGTTTTCACAAGGATAATCTATGTGTGAAACCAAACTATGAAACCCTTACAATGGATCTATTTTGGGAAGACATTTAGGAGCACTGTATGTACTAACCATGTGGCCTTTAACACCATGAGATTCTGTAAATTATTATTTTTAAATTAATTTTATCTATTTAAAATTTTTCATTTAAAACAACACTGAATATAGATTTTTATAGATAAAAGAACATAGTTTGTCTTATGTTTTACACAAAAATATTTCATGGTTTTACTATACATAGAAATTAGATTATCTTTTGGCATATGCAACCATATTCTGGACATTTATTAAAATAATACTAAGTCCCTTCAATAGTTTGCGTTACATGAAAAGATGAGGTTTAGTAAAATTCATGATACAATTAATATCATTATTAAAATATTATTACAGCTACCATCAAACTGTTAGAGTGGAAGTTACAAATAATATTCATAATTTTTTTTGAAATATTATTTACTTATATTTATAAATTCAATCCTTTGGTTATTAATTAGTATAACTGAATTCTATAACTATTTGAAAATAATGAAGTTACGTTTCTATGAAAATTATTTTTCTATGTACAAACAAAATTCTAACACACTAAATTGATTGAACCCAAATTTTATTATTGTTTTTAATAAAAATTATTTAATATATATTCAATAAATATTTTCTATACACATAATATATATTTTATAGATTCAAGATAAGAATAAATCATATTTTATAAACAAAAATATGTACTTTTTTAAGAGGTTATTTTTCTATTATTTAATGGAAAAACATATAAAATATATTTTTAACACATTTATAATTTTAATTTTTCAATATAAAATCAATTTGTTGTATATGATTATCAAAACTTATTTCAGGTTATTTTTCGTATTTGTATGAGAAGTTTCATTTTTTTATGAATAGTGAAAAGTAAGGAATTTTAATTCAAAACTTTTTTTCTTGTAATTTATTTATATTGTCAAAAAAATTTATAATATTAATTAATATATAATTATAGAATTTATAAATTAAATAATTAAATTTATGTTATTGAATTTAATTATATAATGATATTGAATGCAAGAATATTTTAAAGCATTGGACCATTTAAAATAAAAACCCCCTATCATGACACGTCATTAATATTAATTTTGTAAGAACCCAGTTATTCTTTTCATGTATGTTTTCCTTTTCTGGTCATTTTGTGAAAAAGATAAATTTTGGAAAATTTTCGAAGTACACGACCTGTACTTTATGAGTACACGACATGTACTTCCTTGCTGTAGGAGGTCGTGTGCTGGCCGTGTAGTAGCCACACACATGGCCGTGTGGAAGTGACTTGGAGGCCACTTAAAGCAGAGTATGGAAATGGCAAGTACAAGCCATGTAATTTAAAAGTACACACCGTGTTCCTTTTTTTTTCATTAAATGCACAGGGGTCACGTCTAATCGCCAGAACACTCTTCTTTTAGGTCTTGTTCGACTGATAGCTACGTACAACCACAAATCTTTGAGGAAACCCCAAGCATGCCTCCGTCCTCCGAATTGAGCCCTGTCTGTTGCGTTGGAATTGCATCAGTGAGTTCTCTATTCTCCCAGAGCACCATCGTCTGATTTTTATTTTCTCGTGAGATATCGTGGGTTTAACATTATAGACATTTTTTGTAGATCTTTGATGTTATATAAAGATTGAAGCTTCTAGGTTCACTTATATCAATCTCCTAACACTGAGGTAGGTGGTTTGTGCCTTTCTGTTGAATTCCGTTGAGTTTTATGTGAAAAATTGCCTGATACCCATGAATGGGGTATTACACATTTACCGTTTTAGCCCTATTGTTTTCCTGCTATGCTTTTATGATTGAGTAGATTATAGTTGATTGTGAATAGGCAGAATTTTTTTATTTGATTGTGTTGTCCATGCATGTTTTTCCTGTTTTGACCTTTGGGTCTAGTTGCATGATAGGTGGCTGTTTACTTTCCCATGCCTAGTATTGTGGGATGGTGTGACTGTTGTTCTATTAATTTTTTATGATTTTGAATGTTATCCATGTAGTTATTGATGTTTACTATGGACGATGCATGCTGCTAAACTTTCTTGACTTACACGGGGTTGTGAGAACCTGGTGTATAGACCATAGGGAGAATGGACATTGAGGTCTTCACCAGAGTGTCTTTATAATTTTACGATGTGAGACAACAAGGGGAATTTACGTTGAGTGCTTCCTCAGAGTGTTTTTAGTTCATCAACATAGGACATAAAGGAAATGTGACATATGTGCTTACCTAGAGTTCCTTTAGTTACGATACGAGAATATAGGGGGAATTGATGTTGAGTGCTTTCTCAGAGAGTCTATGCTTAAGCTGAACCAGAAGGGTTAGACTGAGTGTACTGCCCAGAGGGTTTCTTGTACCAGTTTTGTAGGACCAGAGTGGTTAGACTAAGTGTGATTTCCAGAGGGTTACCTATTGTGTTTATCTTCTTGTTTAGTTATAGCTTGATATTGAAACTGTGGATTGTTTACTATTGAGTATTCTCCTATTTAATTTCTCATGTACTTTTACCTTCTATATAGTCATTGAATGTTAGGCACATATCTCCTGGTGGTTTCCTACTGGGATTACTATAACACCCTGTATGGGCCATGCTTTTGGGCCCAAAGAGATTATATTATTGCAGGTATGGACAATGTCAAGCACCCTTCTACTTCAGGTAGTTGACATGCTATGTAGATGGAGATCATGGGGCCAATATTAGTCTTGCGATGCTGTAGTGCTGAATATTGTTTTTCTTTTTTATTTGGTTTAGTATTGAATTTCAGCATTGGGCTTGTTTCGCTGGTTTCCTAGACATATGTATCAAGCATCATTCTAAATATGTGCTCCAGTTTGTTCTATAAGTCTTCCATTGTTTATTTTTTATGATATTATTAATTCTTTCTATCTTGTGTGTATTTGTTTAAATCCATTGTGTACTCTGCCAATGAGGGCATAGTTTCCCCACTAGCACACCCAGGACCCTCCCTGCTAGTCGACAGTCTCTGGCGTTCGGGAAAATGAACTTGAAGCCATGTGACCAACCAGGTACAGGGCGCCTCTGGGTGGATTCCGGAACCAGAACATTACAAAGTGGTATCAGAGCCCTTCTTTTATCTTGATTTACTGTTTGGATCCTTTATCCAGGGATAGGAAGGAATAGGTACTTGGTAATAAGTTGTACCTGAGAGTAGCTAACCCATGTATAGGGGAAAGCCAATCTACCTTGTTTATTGCAATTTATTCTGGTTTTTTAAGTTTATGGTTGATCTAATTTTTACCATTGGGAAAATCACATGATTTGTGTTATTACTGTTGACATTATTGAGGTTCTATTTCTATCGCAACCCGATGACATGAGGGTATTACATCTCATGCATCATATATGCACTTGTATAAATCACATTTCATGCATTCTTTCCATGCCATTTAGGATGCATTAGCGATTTCATGTTTTTGTGATAGATGTTTTGTAAAATATTCAAGCTGTTCTGATAGATTCATTGATAAAAAAATTCATGATGTTTGATAGGGTATTTTTTGTGTAACGTTTGTCTGAATGAATTCCAAACTTTGGTTATTTAGGTGGTATGGGCCCTCAGGGACCAGAATTTGGTGGATCATTGAATTTTTTACCTTGTTATAACATGTTTAAGATGACAAACTTTGATTCAAGTAGAGTATGGTCCCTCACGTATCGAAATTTGGAACTTTTGATGATCCTTTCAGTGTTTTTCTGGGTTTCAGATAAGTTTCTGAGGATTACTATCCAGAAAAACCCAGAATACACACTGTGTAGTTTTGAAGACATGCCATGTGTTCTTCTATTCACGAAGAAACAATTTTTCGTTGGTATACGCCATATACCGTATGTACAGACCGTGTAGTCTCTAACCATGTCATAGGGCATGTGGGAAGAGACACATGACAAGGAAATTCTTCAGTAACACGCTATATACCAGTTGTGCATGCCGTGCAGTGTTCACCTTGTGTCCACCTGTGTAATTAACAACATGGATGAATAAAACTTAAGCTACACACGCTGTGTTAGGATTGAGCACACTATTTAGTCTGACCCAGGTACCCGGCTGTGTCACTAACAACACGGTTCGGTGTTATCCTTTCACATAAACACCATTTCCTCCTTAAACATGCCGTGTAGAGTGAGCCGTGTGTCAGGCCATGTCACTAACAACATGTTCCAGGTGAAGCTTGTCTAGTACACACAATGTCTACTGTGAACATGCCTTGTAGTATTGTCATAAGAGAGTCATGTGGCTTTGCCGTGTAGAAGAAATCGGGTAGAGAATGAGTATTCAAGAACAAATCGTGTGTTAAGAAAACACGCCATGTGGTTTGGGTGTTACACGACCTGTTTTGGCAGAAGTACACACCCATGTGAATGACTTAAGGGAAATGTCGTGTAGGGGACATACATGTCCTGTAGTCATGTTTTGTAAAACTTGAATTCTTTCCTTCCCCTCTTCCATTCCTTTAATTCTAGTCTTTTAGTCCTTGATAATCTTTATCTAAGGTGTGCATTTGACCTTGTAGAGTCATTCCACCAAGATGTCATCTAGTTGTGTGCTAGTTGTAGGGTAGTGATCGGATACCAGATGTGGCTGATCAAGGACTACCCATAGATCCTCCTGTTATGCCAGTCTTGGAACCATCCATTATACCAGACATAGGTGCTGATGCAATGTTTAGGGAAGGATTTATGAGGATGATGCAGACCTTTAAGGGGGAACATTATCCTACCCCATCAATGGATGATTTGACGCGGGTCTTCCAGTAACAACATCCTCCCACCTTCTTAGGGGATGGAGGACCCTAGGCTGTAGAGTCATAGCTAGAAGCCATGCTGACAATCTTTGAGCATTTGGAGATGCCTCTAGAGAGGAGTGTCAACCTATGTTCTTTGGGACTCTGCCAAGAGGTGGTGGGATGTGATCTCACAGGCAGGATTCCAGCAGGTTATGGCGTGGGGAGAGTTGGAGCTCATATTCTATGAATACTTAAATCTAGAGACCTTGAGGGTCGATCAAGCTCGAGAATTTATGAGTCTGGATCAGGGTACTCTTTCTATTATGGAGTATTCATCCCGCTTTACGATGTTATAGTGATTCACGCCTATTTTCAGGAGGCAATTAGTTATTCAGGGAAAGGAATTTCGAAGATGGTCTGAGGAATGACATCCGATCATAGGTGAACATATTTCAGTTGACTTCTATCACTAATATCGTCAATCAGGTGCTGATCATGAAGGGAAATATGAGGGGTTCTGTAGTTGTGAGCCAGGGCGGCTCAACATCTAGAGTTAGAATCCCTCCTATTGAAAGTTGGAAGCACCACAGGTAGTCTTCATGTGGTGATCCAAGGAGGAGAGACACTTCTTTTGGTAGCTAGGTGGTGTGATACTAGTGTGGGAAGAGCATGCATATAAGGCCACACTGCCCGAGAGTCCTAGTGGAGTGTCGATTATATGGAAAGTTGGGTAACCTTCAGCACTTCTGTTAGATCTTATCACTAGTAGCTGGTGATATGGATTCTTCTTTGACTCCTCATTCGGGAGCAGCACCACCAGTTTTTCACAAGTCAGAGAACCAGAGTTCTGCTGGCCGTTCAGGCTGAGGTGGAGGTTGTGGTCGTGGTGGTCAGTCATAGGTCTTTCAATGAGAGCTAAGTGAATTAGCTCAGAGTGGTCAGGTTGGATCACAAGGTCATGGAGCAGGCCAAATCTTTGTAGTGGAGTAGAAACAGCAGGATCAGGATCCCGGACCTTCTACAGTTCGAGGTACAATCTTAGTTACCTTAGTTTTAGCTTCTTCTCTTTTTGATACAGGGGCTTCCCATAGATTTATATATGTTGTGGTTGTGGAGAGACTTGGGATCTACATCTTTTATTCTTCTGATATCTTGACACTAGACAGTCATTTGGGGGCTATAATGGCGAGTGTTTGTAAGTGTAAGGAGTGACCTCTAGAGTTTGGTGGGTGTCACTTTTTAAGGGACCTCTATGTCCTAGAGATGAAAGGGTATGATGTCATTCTCGGAATGAATTGTCTAGTTCCTTTCCAAGCAGTCGTTGACTGTTATTGCCGTAGGGTGAGTTTCAAATCACCAGAGGGAATATCGTTTCTTCATAAGGGAAAGTGGGATGTCTAGGTGAGCAGAGTGGGTACAGAGCATCATGGGTTAGGAGGAGTTACTTCCCAGGTTGCTAGTTTATATCTGGATGATCAAGGGACTTCTCAGTTAGACAGTCCTCCAGGGGTGGATCATTTCAGAGATGTCTTTACAGGGGACTTTTCAAGTTTTCCTTGAGAGTGTGAGGTGGAATTTTCTATTGAGCTTGTTCTAGGAGCAACACCGGTGTCCATTACTCCTTATAGGATGACTACACTAGAGTTGCAGGACCTCAAGAAGCAGTTGGAGGAGTTTCAGGCAAAGGGTTTCATCTGACCAAGTACTTCTCCTTGGGTTTCTCCTATCCTATTTGCGAAGAAGGTAGATGGTACCCTCAGGCTTTGTGTGGATTATCGGAAGTTGAACCAATTGATGGTCAAGAACCAATATCTTTTATCAAGGATTTATGATCACTTTGATCAGATTCAAGGAGCCTGGGTGTTCTCGAAGATTTACTTGAGGTCCGATTATCATCATTTGCATGTTAGACCATCTGATATACCCTCACATACTTCCAGTGCAGGTATGTTCTATACGAGTATATGGTTATTCCGTAAGGTCTCACGAACATGCCTACATTTATTATGGAACTGATTAACCGAGTATTCCATACATACTTGGATTCTATCATAGTGGTCTTCGTGGATGATATCTTGGTGTACTCTCACACTCGAAACGACTGTGATACCCATCTTGAGATCATTTTGAGTACACCGAGAAAAAATCGGTTATATGCTATGATCTCAAAATTCTCCTTTTGGATGGATTAGATTCACTTCTTAGGTCCTGTCATCTTAGTGTCAAGAGTGTCAGTAGATCTAGAGGATGTGGGGGCAGTAGTTTCCTGGGAGCAATTGAAAATGTCTTTGAGGTGTAGAGTTTTCTAGGGCTGGATGGATACTATAGACGCATCATACATGACTTTTCACACTTAGCAGCACTACTGATGAGTCTGACTAAGAAGGTTGTGAAGTTCTTGTGGTCAGATTCTTACGATTCAGCCTTTCATGAGCTGAAGGTGAGGTTGAAATCAGCACCGATACTAGTCTTTCCAAAGCTAGGCAAGAGCTATACTGTGTGTTGTGATGATTTAGGTATTGGGATAGGATCTGTGCTTATGTAGAGAGATGGAGTCGTTGCATATGGGTCTTGGCAGTTGAGGCTGCATGAGAAGAACTGCCCGATGCACGATCTTGAGTTGGATGTGGTTGTTCATTCCTTACGTTGTTTGAGAATTTATCTTGTGGGAGAGAATTTTTTTGTTTTCACCGACCACAAGAGTCTCAAGTACATCTTCACTTAGCATGATCTGAATTTGAGATAGCGAAGGTGGGTTGAGTACCTACAATCCTACTATTTTGAGATTTCCTATACGCTTGGGAAAATCAACGCAGTGGCTGATGCATTGAGTAAGAGGACTCAAATATAGGTAGTTCAGGAGGCCAACATTGTGTGACAGTTTATGGCACTATTTTCTAAGAGGCATTTGGAGGTGAATGACAGATAGGGGAAGAATTTCCTTTCTTCTATATCTTTTACCTCTACCCTTATTGATCGAGTACAAATGAGGCATCTATCATATTCTTAAGGCCTAGTCATACAGGAGAGTGTTTAAGGAGAGGAACCCATTCTTGGATGGACCATAGGTGAGGATGAGATCTTGCATTTCTCATGGCATGTATGGGTGCCAATATACATACGTGGGGTGCTGATGCGAGACTCTCATTCTTCAGTTTGAGCAGTTCATACTGGTGTCACCAAGATGTATCATGATCTACACCGTTATTATTGGCGGCCAGGTATGAAGAGTGATGTTGCAGGTCTCGTCATGAGGTGTTCCACCTGTCAGCAGGTAAAGGTAGAGCATCAGCGACTAGTAGGGATTTTACAACAGTTTTCTATTCCCATGTGGAAGTGGAACAATGTCCTGATGGATTTCGTGACAGGTTTACCATGGTCACCTTGAGGGAATGACGCAGTTTGGGTTATCATTGATAGAATCATGATGGTTGCTCACTTTTTCCAATCAAAGAGACATTTAGTGTTTATGAGATGGGATGATTGTACATTCATGAGATTGTATATCTACATGGAGTTCCACACTCCATTGTTTCAGATAGAGATGATTTTTTTACCTCTCAGGTTTGGTAGGGGCTTCCGAAGGCTTTGGTTATGCAGGTAATTTTGAGTACAACTTACCACCCCCAGACTAATGGACAATCCAAGCATAAAATTCAAGTGCTTGAGGATATGCTCCGATCATGTATTATGGATTTTGGAGGTTTTTGGAAGAACCATATAACTCTTTTGGAGTGCGCCTACAACAATAGTTTTCAATAAACTATTCAGATGGCAGTTTATGAGGATTTGTATGGTAGGCCATGCCGATCACCCTTATGTAGGCTGGAGGCAGGAGAGACTGCTATAATAGGGACTCATCTTGTCCAAGAGACCACATAGTAGATAGAGATGATTTAGAAGAGGATGAATACTACACATTCTTGAAAGAATTCTTATGCTGATTAGCAGAGACTACCTCTAGAGTTCGAGGTCGGGGATCAGGTTTTCTTCTGTGTCACACCGAGGTGGGGACACTAGAGGATCAGGAGACAGGGTAAACTTTTTACGAGGTAAGTCAGGCCATTTGAGGTGTTGGATAGAGTTGGTCTGGTTGCCTATCGGTTGCAGTTACCTTAGTGGTACTAGGCTATGCAATACATTTTTCACGTATCCCAGATTCGACGTTTATTTTTCAGACCCGTATCATGTCTTTCAACCAAGGGAGGTTGAGCTCGAAGTGAATGCGTCATTCAAGGAGCATCCTATCCAGATTTTTGATCACAGTACAAAGGTTCTCTTTGGTTGGTATGTTCCTCTGGTATGAGTGTTGTGGCAGCACGGGTGGGTACATGACAAAACTTAGGAGATGGAGGCCGATGTACGAGCCTAGTGGCGAGAGCTATTCGGGGTTTCAACTTCTATGTTGTGCTAGGAAAATTTGAGGAAGAATTTATTCAAGGGGGAATTTTGTAAGAACTCTGATATTGTTTTATGGTATTTTTTTTCCTTTTCTGGTTGTTTTGGGAAAAAGAGAAATTTTTGGAAATTTTCTAAGTACACACCGTGTACTTTATGAGTGCACGCCGGGTACTGCCTTGACATTGGATGTCATGTGCTGACCATGTAGTAGCCACACACATGGTCATGTGGGAGTGACTTGGAGGCTTGTTAAAGTGGAGTATAGAAACGACGAATACAAATTGTGTACTTTAAAAGTACATGCCGTGCAATTTCTTTTTTTTTTTTCATTATACACACTGGGGTCACGTCTAATCGCCAGAATGCTCTTCTTTTAGGTATCATTTGACCGAGAGTTCCATATGACCACTGATCATCAATGAACCCCCGAGTGTGTATCCATACTCCAAATCAAACACTCTCTATTGTCTTCGAATTGCATCAGTGAGTTCTATCTTCTCATAGAGCACCATCTTCTGATTTCTTCTCTCATGTGAGATATCGTGAGTTAAACATTTTATATTTTTTTGTTGATATTTGATATTATAATAAGATTTAAGTTTCAAGGTTCCATTATATTGATATCCTAACACCGAGGTATGTGGTTTGTGCCTTTATGTTGAAGGTCCTTGAGTTTTATGTGAAAAATTACCCGATACCCATGAACGGGTTACTGCGCTTTTACCATTTTAGCCCTATTGTTTGCCTGTTATGCTTGTAAGTGTGAGTAGATGATAATTGATTGTGAATAGGAAGAATTTATGTGCTTTGGATGTTTTTTCCATGATTTTTTTTCATATTTTGACCTTTAATTGGGTCTAGTTGAATGATAGGTGGCTATTTACTTTCCCATGCCTAGTATTGTATGATGTGTGACTATAGTTCTGTTATGCTGTAATGTTGTAGAATGCTAGCCAAGTAGTTATTGAGGTTTAACTTGTCCAATACATGCTGCTGCACTTGGTTGACTTACACAAGGCTATGATAACCTGGTGTATAAACCATAGGCAGAATGGACATTGAGGGATTCTACAGAGTGTCTTTATAATTTTACGATGTGAGACCACATGGGGAATTGACGTTGAGTGCTTCCTCAGAGTGTCTATAGTTTCTCTACATGGGCCACATAAGGAATGTGACATAAGTGCTTCCCAAGAGTGCCATTAGTTATGATATGAGAGTATAGGGGGAATTGACAGCGAGTTATTCCTTAGAGAGTCTATGCTTAAGCTGAACTATAGGGGTTCGACTGAGTGTACTACCCAGAGGGTTTCTTGTACCTGTTAGGTAGGACTAGAGGGGTTAGACTGAGTGTTCTTATCAGAGTGTTACCTATTGTGCTTATCTTCTTGTTTATTTGTTTCTTGATATTGACACTATGGATTTTTTACTATTGAGTATTCTCCTGTTTATTATTTCCTATGTAACACCCCAAGATTTCATAGTGTGTTATTTCTTCAAAATAATTCAATAACTTGCACTACACGCAACACCAAGTTCAATCACACCATGACTTACCAAAAAAGCCATTCAAAAAAGGTTATTAATAGTATTAACTAAATTTTAAACTTTATATAATCCTTATAATTTTAGAATCTATATTATGAGTTTCTTAGACATAATGCAAGAACAAATTCATTTTCAGTATTGCACTTTTATCAACTTTTAATAGTGAACCCTTTTTAAATACAATATTTTAAACTTTTTGACTAAATGGGGACATCAAAAATTTAAAATGAAACATCCCAAGCTTCCACGGTACGCTTTCCTTTGAATAATATAGTAGCGTGTGTTGTACGCAACTTCGAGTTTTAACACACACCACAACCGATCAAACTAGCTGTTATGAATAGTAATACCTACTCTTTGAAATTTTATTTCTCAAAATGGACTACATTTTTGGATTCGGAACATCAAATTTAGCCTAGGGTGAAATTTTGGAACTTTTCAGATAACTTTAATATTTTGATGAATAGTGAAAATTACTAAATTTGAATTAAAAACAACTTTTTTAATCAAAATAATTAATAGTGATAAATTATGAATTTGAGTGGTTTTAAAGTATATTTAGAATATATTTTTACCATTTAATATAATGTTGGTCATTGGAAATAATTTTACAATTAAACCGGACATAAACAAGTGTCAATCTTTTGATAGTTATTATCTCTTAAAAACACGCTTTTTTGTTTTAACAACGGGAATTAATTTTAAATTAATTTCTTCCACTTCTGTGTTTTGAATTTGAAAAAATGGATTCCATATTTGGAATCAGTATGTTCAAATTTTGTAAATATGTAACTTTTATTTTTAGACATTTTGAATAATTACTTCGGTAAATATTTTATTTACCATGGTTAAGGGTAAATCTGGTAAATAAGGGTTAAACAAATAAGATTATAATAATACTAAATTACCCTAAAAAGTGTCCTAGACTTATTTGATGATACATGTTCGACCATAGGCATCTTTGGGTCGATTTTGGGACCCCATGGAGCCACTTGTAGGTGATAGGGACACTTTATTTTAATTAAGTTAAAATGAATACAAAAATGACACAAGAATATATCTTTTAGAAAATTTTTTTTTACATAGGGTAATATATGTTGGATTTTGAACTATAAATTTTCATTATAAAGCTAACAAGATTTCATACATAATGATATTTTATTTATAATTTTTAGATATTACATAATTTAATTTATTTATGACACAATGATGATGCAGTAATTAAAATAATAGTGAAAATTTAAAATAATTGATATTATAAATACCCAAATAAATATAATTTGAGACTTTTAATGAATTAAAATAATTTTATTGGATAATATGATATATTAGGATTTATTTAATTAATTTTTTTCAAAGTAATCATTCTGTTATGAGTTTCACAAAAATCAACTATTGAATAGTGTCAAAATTGACATAAAAGTGTTTTTAAAACAAATATTATACTATTAGTTGATATTAAATTCTTAAAAATCTAAGGTTCGGAAAAGATACTTATATCATGATAGTTGTATCATTAAGGGACCACTTGGGTGTCTCTTGGATGTATATAGTAAGTTTATTAACTATATAATATAAAAATATAAAGCAACATGATAAATGTCAAACTAATTAACTAAGAGTTAATACTTAAAGATAAGGTTAATATAGTAACCCAAACCTGTCTAAATTCTATTGGTTGAATGGTTTTCAACCTATCCCCACCTTAAAATTTAAATAATAAATTTTTGAGCCATTATAAACCTACTATGAATTTATTATAAATTAATATTTCTAGCTTTTCCAATGGTGCCCCTCACCCCTCTTATAAAAGGGCACTCCTCCTTCTAATTTCTTCACACCTTAAAAGCCTTTGGTTCGGCCAAACCCTGACCAAATACTCTCTCAACCTTCCTAACTACAACCTAGAGGCCTTAGTTTGATCAGAAATCCAACCAAAGGATCCCTTTTGATCAAATCAAAAGGAAGAAACCAAAGAAGAGGTAATGTTTTCACCACCCCTTTTCAAGTTGCTTTCTTCTTCCACTTCTTCTTTCTTTGTTATTACCATTATAAAATAATAAATCCAGTATATTATATATAATGTAATGTTATTATAATTATGGTACAACCATATTCAGTATTCTATCCACCCTTTGAATAACATGTCACCATACGTGCGTACGTACGACTTACCGTCTCCACGTCGTGGTGTAATTGTTATTCAATATATTATTATTTGGATGGGTATAATAATGATGTGTAAATCATTTAAATAATAAATATAACATGTTAATGATTCTGTATATATGATATACCATCCATTTATATATTATTTTAATATCAAAAGAATGATATTGTCGCTCGTGCGTACGTACGGACTACCGTCTCCACGAACGCGATGAGATTCATTCTCCATCGTATCCATTCAAGTATAATTATCATTTGATGATTTAAAAATAATGTTTAAGGACTTGATATAATTCTGGATATGAATAATATACAACCTATCCATAACAAACATGGCATACCTAACAAAACATATAAAAGAAAACGAGTAAGTTAACACCCAAAATGACGATAATACTAAGATATTATTAACAAAACAATGTTAAAAGATCATATATGATATCATATTAATATATATGATTCTTTTATAATTTAATAACAATTATTTCACCATTATACAGGAGTTTAACCTACCCTCAACCAAGGAAAAGTACAAGGTAAGGGATTTTTTTATCTCACTCTTAATTTTGTGAGAATTCCATTGTTCACCACTTATTTATTACATGTGGTGTATGTGTACTACCCATAATTGTATTCATTGTGTATTATACTTTAATTCATGGGTATATACATTATAATTTTATGATACTTCTTTCATGGGTGTAAGTTTCGTATGTTACCTAATCGATAAGGGAATTAAAAATTTCAATTTCCACTCATTTGGCTTTACGCATATTTCATTGATTATATTACTCCAAGATTATGTATGGAATCACTATTCATTTGATTATGCAATAATTTCCACTCCATTTCCTGTGGATATAATTTTGATACACATAATCACTTCATTGATAATTTCTCAAGTCATTGATATGAATTTTATAAGAGTAATTTTAACTCATTCTCCATTTGTTGAGTTAAACATCCAATTCGTTGGTGTTGTTTTTACAAGAATATGTGTGAATGTCCTTTGATTGTTTTACACTGAATATCCAATCATATTTATTGTATTTATATTTTTCACACATAATTATGTCGTTGATTTATCCTTAACCTAAGGATACAACCTTTATGAGAGATTTCATCTCAATTTACATTCCATTGAGACTTCTTTGTTGTTATACACCAAATCACTTTTTTGTGGTGTATATAATGTACTTTGACATATTATATCATGAATTCCTTTATTCTCATGATATTACAATGTTTTTATTACCTCAATTATTTGTATTCAGGTGTCTCTCTTTTGGTTAGAAACTCTAACTAAAATACCATTTTTTTAAATGTTTTAAAGACTTATTCTTCTTAATCTTTCTCATTAATGTCCATGTTTTAAAAATGGTTTTAAGGATTTGTTTATATGGAAATTAAAGTTTTAAAATTAAAACTCCTTTTAAATGTTTCAAAGTGGTATGTGACACTTTAATTCAAAAATCTATTTTTAAACGGCTTCTTGACAAATAGTGTGACTTTTAAATGTTTTCAAGAAAAAGGGGGATATTTATCTCAAATAGTTTTGATGGTTATTTTCATCTATGTCAATATCATTCATTATTATCGAATGAGGTACTATAAAATCTTCCATATTGTATCGAATGAGTTATGTTTGATTGTGGATGTGCTATTTTTTATACCATTCATGGTTTGTGGTTAAAGTATTGACATTTCATATGCTAGTTTTAATACGACTGTTTATGTTATGTTTAAACCTGTTCATATGAGGAATTCATTGAACTTAATAAGTGATAGGTGGAGCCCTCTATAGCTTCTCGATGCATTGGTAGGTCTCATGAGACAAACTAGTGTCTTGGTACAAGGCCTTGGAAAAATCATATTTTTAGTCTTGGCACGAGGCCTTGGCTACGTGGTTATGATAGTCTGGCATTATGCATTACATCATTATGAAAGTGGTTATTGATATTGCATGTGATTATTCTATTAGTAGAATATCCATGTGAATAAGTAAATGGAATTATTTCATTTTATTTTTTCCATACTATGTTGAAGTTCAAGTTTAAAAGGCTTTTGTTTTAGTTATACACTGCCTTAAATGTTTATTCTTATTTATGAAAGTTTCCACTATATTGTTATCCTTACTGGGCATTTGAGCTCACCCCTTTTATATGTTTTATTTTCCTAGGATATGAAGAAGTAAATTATGAATGTCCTGCAGGGATAGTATGAGTGGATAAGAGTGTGGTCTATGGAGACTATATTGTTGTAGTTTTCATTTTTATGATGTAAAACTTTATGAATATATCTAGTGTTTCAAAGGCTACTAAACCAATCGGTCTTTCGAGATTTGATCTTTCTTGTGATCATACCAATGTTATGTAATAATGCACCGACTTTGGGTAACTGGGGTCGGGGTGTTACAGTTGGTATCAGAGGAAGTTTAGTACAAACCTTGGAAGCTAGATTTAGATAAACTCTGATTAGAGCACATAGATTTAAGATGGAATTTGAGGATTAATATAGAAGAACTTCCTAGAATTTTGGTATTGTATAGATTTTGTGAGTTTTCCGAGCAATACATCCCTGTCTGGATACGAACAGGTAGAGGCGGCTCTGGCACAGATGTACCTAGGGGTAAAACCCAAAAACACCGCTTTGATCTAGACTCGAACGGGAACTGGTGCACGACAATGAGCCTTGCTGCACTCTTGGTTACGACACTCCTGGGGGATATGCTTAGGATAATTCTCATCTTCTTTACAAACCATTGTGAAGGGTTTATGAGTATATACTTCCTCAAAGGAGACATTTTTATGATTATGGATTATATCCATAAACTATTTAATTTATGTTTTGTGTTTTACAAGTTTGGGATTAGGTATTGTTATTTATAAACTAATCTAGTGTATTCCATTGTTTAGAAATGGTTCCCAGTAGAAGGAATGATAACTCTAGCAATGCACATGAACCAAAGAGAAAGAAGGATCATATCTTTCATGGTCTTAAGCCAAAATTTATAAGAGAAATAGTCTCCCATGTATTATCATCATATGAAGAAATAATATCATGTGTTGATAAGATAAGTAAAGAGTTTACTGAGTCCTATGGCTTTGAAGGGAAGCAAGAGAAGAAAAGGATGAAAGAGAGAAAAGTGGATAAAGGGAAGAGGGAAAAGAAGAATTTTCCCATATGTAATAACTATGGGAAGAAACACCCTGGAACTTGCCTGAAAGGAATGAGAGTTTGTTATAAGTGTGGAGGAAAAGGGCACAAAGTATGTGACTACAAGGGTAATAAAATGGTTTCAAATGTACAATGATTTATTTGCAAGTAGTTTGGACACTATGAAAACCTATGTACCAGTTATCAGACTATGCCGCAAATGATGCTATTGGATAATAACCAAGTTATGATACTACCACAGATGAAGAGGAATTATTAGAGTTCTTATGTTGGTTATTTCATTTGAGTTTTGTATCAACAATGTACTTGTTATAATAATTATGGAGTATATAAGGATTGTACTGCAGTACTATTTCATTAAGGACTTGAGATTGTGTGGAACAAAGAAAAGTGACTCAATAACAGGTTAAATTTTTGGAAAATATATGGTTAAGAGAAAGATAAACCATTATATGGTTCTGATACCGAGGTAGTGATTTTAGAATAATACATGATTGATTTGGATAATATTCTTGACTACCTTGAAACTGATTAGTGATTTTTATATTCCATCATTGTTGGGGTTTACAACATTTTTGGATTGAAGGAGTATATATATTATTCTATAAGGAATAAGGGATCATGAATGTAATTAATAAGGTTTTATGATAATTCAGGATGTTGTAGTGTTTTAAAAGAATACATGATGAAGGTGATCACATGTTATTACATGGAAAAAAAGGACCTTCATTGTGTTTACCTTCCTTATAAATTTTGGACTGAAGTATTTTGGATAGTTCTAGTTTGGATTATTTTGGATTTCCATAAAAGGACAACCTGGAGGTCGGGCGACAACCCGTCGCGTCCGGCAAGGCCACGAAACTTGAACCCAAAACCGAAGGGTGACAAGGGTGTATCACCTACCACTGACCCACATGATGTACAAGATTAAATAATGTAGTTTTTTTTAAAATATCTGGTAGATGAATTATAAATTCATTTTTTTGGAACCCTATACGAATAGGATAAATAGAATATTTTTTTATGTTCTATTATCTTTTAGAGTGAAAGATGAGTTTGTTGTAGAAATTAGTTAAAGGATGGAAATCTACTTGTCAAGAATATATTTTTCTTCTTCTCTTATTCTATGAAGAAATTAATTCTTATACTTTATTTAAGGAATCCTAAAACCAAAAATGTGTTATCCTAATACCCTATGTTTTATTGAACCGATGGTATTTCAAATCATCATAGATTGATGAGTTAAAGGACCTCAATTTTACACTTGTTTTTGATTGATGACCTCAATCACTACCTATAAATATTTACGTTTTTCCTCCAATTATATGTCTCTAATTGCTACCAATGTTCTCCTAATCGAGATCATAATTTGGTGGTGACCCTTTCATTTCTCTTTTCCTCATATTAAGACTAAATTTTAGTAACCCAATTTCCAATGTGGGTTTTCCTACAAATAAATTTTCTATTTTAAACCTTTTATTTTCGAAGAACAATTTCAAATTGCAAGGACACAATTTATTGAAGGAGGGGAGAATGTAACACCCCAAGATTTCATAGTGTGTTATTTCTTCAAAATAATTCAATAACTTACACTACACGCAACACTGAGTTCAATCGCACTATGACTTACCAAAAAAGCCATTCAAAAGAGGTTATGAATAGTATTAACTAAATTTTAAACTTTATATAATCCTTATAATTTTAGAATCCATATTACGAGTTTCTTAGACATAATGCAAGAACAAATTCATTTTCAGTATTGCACTTTTATCAACTTTTAATAGTGAACCCTTTTTAAATACAATATTTTAAACTTTTTGACTAAATGGGGACATCAAAAATTTAAAATGAAACATCCCAAGCTTCCACAGTACGCTTTCCTTTGAATAATACAGTAGCGTGTGTTGTACGCAACTTCGAGTTTTAACACACACCACAACCGATCAAACTAGCCGTTATGAATAGTAATACCTACTTTTTTGAAATTTTATCTCTCAAAATAAAATTCATTTTTGGATTTTGAATATCTAATTTAGCCTACGGTAAAATTTTTGAACTTTTCGGATAACTTTAATATTTTGATGAATAGTGAAAATTACTAAATTTTAATTAAAAACAACTTTTTTAATCAAAATAATTAATAGTGATAAATTATGAATTTGAGTGGTTTTAAAGTATATTTAGAATATATTTTTACCATTTAATATAATGTTGGTTATTGGACATAATTTTACAATTAAACCGGACATAAACAAGGGTCAATCTTTTGATAGTTATTATCTCTTAAAAACACGCTTTTTGTTTTAACAACGGGAATTAATTTTAAATTAATTTCTTCCAATTATGTGTTTTGAATTTGGAAAAATGGATTCCATATTTGGAATCAATATTTTCAAATTCTGTAAATAGGTAAATTTTATTTTTGGACATTTTGAATAATTACTTCGGTAAATATTTTATTTACCATGGTTAAGGATAAATCCGGTAAATAAGGGTTAAAAAAATAATATTATAAAAACAATAAATTACCCTAAAACGCGTCCTAGCCTTATTGGTTGATACATGTTCGACCATAGGCATATTTGGGTCGATTTTTGGACCACATGGAGCCACTTGTAGGTGATAGGGACACTTTATTTTAATTAAGTTAAAATGAATACAAAAATGCCACAAGAATATATCTTTTAGAAAAACAATTTTTACATAGGGTTATATATATTGGAGTTTCGACTATAAATATTAATTAGAAATCTAAAAATATTTCCTAATTAATTATATTTTATTTATAATTTTTAGAGATTACATAATTTAATTTATTTATGACACAATGATGATGCATTAATTAACATAATAGTGAAAATTTAAAATAATTGATATTATAAATACCCAAATAAATATAATTTGAGACTTTTAATGAATTAAAATAATTTTATTGGATAATATGACATATTAGGATTGATTTAATTAACTTTTTTCTAAGTAATCATTCTGTTATGAGTTTCACAAAAATCAACTATTGAATATTGTCAAAATTGACATAAAAGAGTTTTTTAAACAAATATTATATTATTAATTGATATTAAATTCCTAAAAATATAAGGTTCGGCCAAGAGACTTATATCATGATAGTTGTATAATTAATGGACCACTTGGGGGTCTCTTGGATGTATATAGTAAGTTTATTAACTATATAATATAAAAATACAAAGTGACATGGTAAATGTCAAACTAATTAACTAAGAGTTAATACTTAAGGATAAGGTTAATATATTAACCCAAACCTGTCTATATTCTATTGGTTGAATGGTTTTAGACCTATCCCCACCTTAAACTTTAAATAATCAACTTTGGAGCCATTATAAACCAAATATGAATTTATTATAAATTAATATTTCTAGCTTTTCCAAAGGTGCCCCTCACCCCTCTTATAAAAGGGCACTCCTCCTTCTCATTTCTTCACACCTTCAAAGCCTTTTGGTTCGGCAAAACCCTGCCCAAATACTCTCTCAACTTTCCTCACTACAACCTAGAGGCCTTATTTTGATCAGAAATCCAACCTAAGGAGCCCTTTTGATCAAATCAAAAGGAAGAACCCGAAGAAGAGGTAATGTTTTCACCACCCCTTTTCAAGTTCCTTTCTTCTTCCACTTCTTATTTCATTGTTATTACCATTCTAAAATAATAAATCCAGTATATTATATATACTTTGATTTTATTATAATTATGGTACAACCATATTCTGTATTCTATCTACCCTTTGAATACCATGTAACCATACGTGCGTACGTACAACTTACCGTCTCCACGTCGTGGTGTAATTGTTATTCAATATATTATTATTTGGATGGGTATATTAATGATGTGTAACTCATGTAAATAATAAATATAACATGTTAATTATTCTGTATATATGATATACCATCCATTTATATATTATTTTAATATCAAAAGAATGATATTGTCGCTCGTGCGTACGTACGAACTACCGTCTCCACGAACGCGATGAGATTCATTATCCATAATATCCATTCAAGTATAATTATCATTTGATGATTTAAAAATAATGTTTAAGGACTTGATATCATTTTGGATATGAATAAGATACAACCTATCCATAACAAACATGGCATACGTAACAAAACATATAAAATAAAACGAGTAAGTTAACACCCTAAACGATGATAATACTAAGATATTATTAACAAAGAAATGTTAAAAGATCATATATGATATCATATTAATATATATGATTCTTTTATAATTTAATAACAATTATTTCACCATTATACAGGATTTTAACCTACCCTCAACCAAGGAAAAGTACAAGGTAAGGGATTTTCTTATCTCACTCTTAATTTCGTGAGAATTCCATTGTTCACCACTTATTTATTACATGTGGTGTATGTGTACTACCCGTAATTGTATTCATTGTGTATTATACTTTAATTCATGGGTATATACATTATAATTTTATGATCCTTCTTTAATGGGTGTATGTTTCGTATGTTACCTAATCGATAAGGGAATTTGAAATTTCAATTTCCACTCATTTGGCTTTACACATATTTCATTGATTATATTACTCCAAGATTATGTGTGGAATCACTATTCATTTGATTATGTCATAATTTCCACTCCCTTTACTGTAGATATACTTTTGATACACATAATCACTCCATTGATAATTTCTCAAGTCATTGATATGAATTTTATAAGAGTAATTTTAACTCATTCTCCATTTGTTGAGTTAAACATCCAATTCGTTGGTGTTGTTTTTACAAGAATATGTGTGAATGAATTTTGATTTTTTTACACTGAATATCCAATCATATTTAGCGTATTTATATTTTTCACACATAATTATGTCGTTGATTTATCCTTAACCTAAGGATACAACCTTTATGAGAGATTTTATCTCAATTTACATTCCATTGAGACTTCTTTGTTATTATACACCAAATCACTTTTATGTGGTGTATATAATGTACTTTGACATAGTATATCATGAATTCCTTTATTCTCATGATATTATAATGTTTTGATTACCTCAATTATTTGTATTCAAGTGTCTCTCTTTTGGTTAGAAACTCTAACAAAAATACCATTTTTTTAAATGTTTAAAGACTTATTCTTCTAAATATTGCTCATTAATGTCCATGTTTTAAAAATGGTTTTAAGGATTTGTTTATATGGACATTAATGTTTTAAAATTAAAACTCCTTTTAAATGTTTCAAAGTGGTATGGGAATCTTTAATTCAAAAATCTATTTTTAAACGGCTTCTTGAAAAATAGTGTGACTTTTAAATGTTTTCAAGAAAAGGGGGATATTTATCTCAAATAGTTTTGATGGTTATTTTCATCTATGTCAATATCATTCATTATTATCGATTGAGGTACAATACAATCTTCCATATTGTATAAAATGAGTTATGTTTGACTGTGGATGTGCTATTTTTTATACCATTCATGGTTTGTGGTTAAAGTATTGACATTTCGTATGCTAGTTTTAATACGAATGTTTATGTTATGTTTAAACCTATTCATATGAGGAATGCATTGGACTTAATAAGTGACGGGTGGAGACCGCTATAGATCCTTGATGCATCGGTAGGTCTCATGAGACAAACTAGTGTCTTGGCACAAGGCCTTGGCAAAATCTTATTTTTAGTCTTGGCACGAGGCCTTGGCTATGTGGATATGATAGTCTGGAATTATGCATTCCATCATTATGAAAGTGGTTATTGATATTGCATGTGATTATTAGATTAGTAGAATATCCATGTGAATAAGTAAATGGAATTATTTCATTTTATTTTTTCCATACTATGTTGAAGTTAAAGTTTATAAGGCTTTTGTTTTAGTTATACACTGCCTTAAATGTTTATTCTTATTTATGAAAGTTTCCGCTATATTGTTATCCTTACTGGTAATTTGAGCTCACCCCTTTTCTATGTTTTATTTTTCCAGGATATGAAGAAGTAAATTATGAATGACCTGCAGGGATAGTATGAGGGGATAAGAGTGTGGTCTATGAAGACTATATTATTGTAGTTTTCATTTTTATGATGTAAAACTTTATGAATATATCTAGTGTTTCCAAGGATACTAAACCAATCGGTCTTTCGAGATTTGATCTTTCTTGTGATCATGCCAATGTTATGTAATAATGCACTGACTCTGGGTAACTGGGGTCGGGGTGTTACATCCTATACATTTACCTGCCATATTTTCATTGACAGTTTGGCATGGATCTCGTGGTGGTTTCCTAATGAGATTAGTCTCACATCCTGTTTGGGCCATGATTTTGGGCCTAAATAGATTATATTGGTGCAGGTATAGACAAGGGAAAGTTCCCTTCTACTTAATGTAGTTGACATGCTGTGGAGCTGGAGAGCACGAGACCAACCTTTGGCTTGCGATGCTGTGGAGCTGAATACTCTTTTTCTTTTGTATTTGGTTTAGTACTATATTTCAACATTGTGGTTGTTTCACTACTTTCCTAGACATATGTATCATTCATCATTCAATATATGTGCTCTAGTTTGTTATATTAGTCTTCCACTGTTTATTTTTTTATGATATTATTACTGCTTCCGCTCTTGTATATATTTGTTTTCTTCCACTTTTTACTTTTCAAATGAGGCCATAGATTCCCCACTATCACACCCAAGTCCCTCACTACTAGTCGGCAGCCTTTGGATTTTGGGAAAATGTGCTTGAGGCCATGTGACCAACCGGGTACGGGGTGCCTCTTGGTGGCTTCCAAAACCAAGACGTTACAAATTTTAAATAAATATATGCCACTTATGTGATTTTAATTTGGAAATATTGATTCCATATTTAGAATAAGAATAATTTATAATGTCTAATATGATCATATTTGTTTTACAAAAAAATATTAGTGAAATTGATTAAAATAAAATATAGCGATTAAGAAAACAATTCTCATAATGAAGGACTAAAACATACTTTTAAGGCCTTAAATGTCCTAGAAGCTTTTTCAATATCTATTGTTTCTTAATTTGAGATCCCATCCTCAATTTTATCATATTTGGACTATTATGGGAGTCATATAACATGGTAAAACATGACTGTAATTCCCTTTTCATCAATTTTTAGGAATGCCACTCTTCCCCCAATATAAAAAGGAACTCACACCTCTCCCCACATTACTCCAATGAAGACTTTTTTACAATAGCTAGAAAAAATAATCCTCAAAATCCCTATATTCACCATATAATCCTACTCTTGGTAATAAATCCTTCCCATGAATCCCTTTTATTTAAAACAAGTGGATTTTCCCAAATATGATGTATCATCCTTCCTCAATATAATTTTTTTTTATTTTCTTTACCAACCTCCATAAAATATTCTTATTCCATGATTATATAATAACCTCACAATACTATATATACATATAATATTTTATTATACATTTCATAAATAAACTTTCACACACTTCTATATAATGGGTAATGAACATACCATTCTTAGGTATGACGAACTATCACCTCATGAAACATTATTATTCATGTTTTCATTACCACATGAAATGGATTGGAATTATCCTCAACACAATGTTATTAGATTATATGTATTATATTAATTAATTATTTTTTATTATTTAATTATTATGTAAAACATACCTTTATGTTTTCCATTTTGTGAAAATATGATAACTTCATTTGTGGACATGTGATCTACTACCTCCCCAAAGAAAAGTGATACGTTCATATTATACATGGAACATATTAAGGATTGATTTAGTATAATTATAGGACATATATATGATACAATAATTAAATTGGATTTATAATATATATATATATATACATATATTTCATTTCATTTCTTTCCTCAAAAAAGATAATTGAATAGAAATAACATTGATTTGTACGCACGATGTATTGTCTCCATGAAATGTGTGTTCCATTTGATATTTTAATATTTTATTAATTATTAAAAATAAATATATAAAAAATATATATGATACTTATTTTGTGATTTAAATTCTCTGATTAATTAAATCCCAATGTATATAAGATGATCATGAATTACATGCCAAATCATTTGTGAAAAAAGCAGATATTACAAAAAATGAAACATTAACCTACAATGGTTAATTAAAAGGTAATATAATGTTATAAACCATAAATATGACATTATATATTATAATATGTTTATATTTTAAATTTATAATAAAATTATATTTATTATACACGTGTTTTGAACATGTATAATGAAATTTAAGAGCAATGGTAATGGAATTTCATCTAATTTTTTTATTTCCCTGTGATATATGCCTTATTCACAAATAAAGTTTTTGTGTGGTGTATATAATTAAAATTAAGGTTTTATATAATAAATTTACTTAATTTTTTATTTTACATATCCATTTTATGATATTTATTTCATGGGTTTTAAGGTTAAAAGGTTACTATATCACTAAAGTAATTTTATCCCAATTTTCATTCTTTGAGATGCATGTCATGTTATGCACAAATATTATTCTATAAAGTGTATATAAATCTAATTTAAATATTATATAATTAATATTCTTCATTCAATGAAATTATATTAAAAATTAAATTTTATTCCTTCATGGGGATTTTGATTATGATTTACCAAATAAGTACCAGTTTATATGAATAATCTAATCATTTATCGAGATTGTTTACGAGTATGATTGAATTGATTAAATCATATGATCTATCATTCTATAAATCCAAGAATTTTATTAATATATAGATATCTAGTGTATAATAATGTATAATTATGATTTTTAATCTCTTTAGTACATATGATAATTAAGAAAAAGTTAAATGAAAATTAGACTTTATTTCTATTTTTGTCATAAATATATGTTATTTCAAAACCATTTTTTCTAAAAATTTATTAAAAATTGATTTAATATTATCATATAACTTTTAATGTATTTTTTAGACATGTTTTAACCTTTTAAATATTGGGTTTTAATGTAATCTTATGGTATTTTTATAATTAAGGAACATTTATATACTTTTATGGTATAAAATTAATGTTCGTCATGTACAGAATTACCACCATCATGACTGTCACTTCAGCAGAGCTTCATTTTTATATTTAAATGGTTATTTTATTAAAATAATATGTTTTTATAGAATTTTATAAATTATTTTAATTAAATATTTCCATTCAAAAAATATGTTCTTTGAAAGAAATTTATGTTTAAAGATTGTTTTAATTGTTTTTTATAGCTTCCATTAAATGTTTTGAAAAAGATTATTTTTAGGGGAAGTGATTTCAATGATTTCAATCATTCCTTATATTTTTTCAAATCCATTTTCATGAAAATGGATTTCAAAATAGTTTCAATAATTCTTCTTAGTGTATTATAATTTTTTCAATGAAAATGGTTTTCAAAATATTTTCATGATTCATTTATATGTTTTCAAAGCTATTTTAAAAGAATTATTTTTTCAAATTGTGTTATTTTATAAAAATATTTTTTCATAATATAAAATGTATTTTCCATTATAATATTTTATATAAAACTATAAATATTTAATTATAAAAAAAGTATTTTGAAATGGTTTTATAAAATTTATTTTAAAAGAAAGGCTATTTTACTTAACAAATATTTCATTTGATCATTAAAACTACATATCTATATAAGATGAAATAATTTTTTATAATTTATTCTTTACTATGGATATGATCTAATAATACCATTCATATTTTTTCATGAGTGGTTTATGTTTTGATGGAATGGTGTTTATGACCCCCATTTCACTTCCACGGGTTATATAATTTTGAAAATGCTTTTTTTCAAAAGATATGCATTATTGAAATGATTATGAAACCTATATCATTATATATGTAAAGGTATGATTAAATTTTTTTTATGCCCATTTCATTTCGTGGTTTATGATATGATGTTTATAAAACCCATCAATTTTGATGGGTATTGATATGATGAATGTTTTCTTATCACATAGATGATGTATGGATGATTTTATTATGTAATTAGTGGGAAAAATATCCCCCAATAATTCAATAGGTATTGATTTTTAAATCATTAGATAATTATGTGAAATAATTAGAATGGATTGATCCATAATAGAAAACATGTGCTTCCAAATCCAACATAGGGAACTTGTGTGTCTTGATCCAAAACGAGAAATTGTTTGTCTGGATCCAAAATGGGATATATGTGCGTCTAGGTCAGATATGGGATGATAGAAAACACCAATACAATATAATAATATGGGTAAAATATATCTCTTATAAGGAATGGACTATGAGTGGTGAAAGTTGTGTATCCCACGTAGTAGGTGTGTTGCTCTTGAATTCCCCTATCATGTTTAAGCAATGTTCCTTGACTTATAAGGAACGATGTTACATGAATACGTGTCTATAAAAAAATATCTATATTATTCCTTTATTACGGTCTCATGAATTATACTCTTGATTCTCTTAGGATTCATTTCTTATGATCTACGAATAAATTTTCCATGAATATTTTATATCAACTTTTATATATAGGTTATGAACTGAAAATTTCATTCTCATGTTCTCAAACCTGTATGTTCATGTTATGCATATGTGTCTACTTTTTAACATTACTATGAATCCATGCTCACTCTTTCCTTAGTATTCCTTTCCCCAGGATATAAAGAATGGTTTTAATTAGAAGTAATAAAGGGTTGATCTTTGTGAGAAATATTTGAGATCATTCCCCATATTAGAATATTTTGACCCATGTTTCCAAAGATAATACACTCTTACAACCATTGGGAATTTATTTTTGTAATGTTCTAAATATTCATCTAAAATGATAATATATATATATATGTATATGTTGGGAATGGGCCGCTATAGTTGGTATCAAAGGAAAGGATTAGTCATCCTTTGAAAAGTAGGATGAGAAACATTTTGTGACATACCTAGGGGTATTTCAAGGATATGTATATTAATATCTCTAGTAATATTTCTAACGAACAATTGATGTATAGTACAATGTTTGGGATGTTTGGTAATGGATTGAGCGAGTGGTTTCATCACAATACATCCCTTTTAGGATACTATAAGTAGATGTGGATCTGGAAAATATGTATATAGGGGTATCTATGAAATTCTATTTAATATAAATATTTTTTACACTTATTAATATATATTAATTAGATAATAATTAAAAGAGATATAATGTTCAATAATGTACACAATACACAACATATATCTTAAAAAACACACTGAATATTATTATTTAATATAGTAGTTATCATATAGCTATTAGAATGATTGGAATGAATATGATAAATCAAATGTAAAAAATATGGGTTATATTTGTATATATAACATTTTCATTATTAACCAATTAATTATAATTGAATATATATCCCTTTCTAAAATAAAATGAGTTTTTTTTCTAAAAACCCATTTTAATGTGCACAAGTGTGTTTTATACCAATAAATTAATAAATCACACGATTGGAATATATTAGTGAAATATATATATAATATATGCAATATAAAATTTGAAATTAATTTTATGTTTTCTCTATACATGATATAAGAACAAATCAAATTTTATGTATAAAATAATTCTTTTTTAAAAAAGAAGTTTTACTTACTTTTCATGGCACACTAATTTTAAATGTAGATTTTATTAATTTTATAATTTAAATTTTAAAAATTAAAATCCATATATGAAATAATAATACCAACATTTTCAATGGGTTATTTTTTAATTTTTATGAAAAGTATCATTTTCTAATGAATAGTGAAAAATACTGCATTTTATTTTAAAAACGCATTTTCATAAAATTTATTTATATTGTTAAATTATATTTTTAATGAGTTTTAATTATAAATAGATTAATTTTTTATCATTTAAACCAATTTAGTTCAATGGAATCAATTTTACATTAAAATTGAATATAAAAACATTTCAATTGTTTGATTGTTCTTACATTAAAAACTGTTTTCTCATTCTATCGATGATTTTAATTTTTTTGTAATTTCTGAATTTTTTATGATTTAAATTTTGAAACAAGGATTAAATATTTGGAATCAAAAGTTACAAATAATTTAAATATTTCCATTTTATTTTTGGAGATTACAAACAATATCTTTTGTAAATTTTCTTTATTTACACGGTTAAATGTAAATCGAGTAATTAAGGGTAAAAAATAATATTACAAAAAAATTTAAATTACGCTAAAACTTTTAATAATTTTATATTATGAGTTTCTTGTGAACAAAAATAATAAATAGGAAGAAATTAAAACCTTTGTAATCCACCTGGGGCGTATTATGATATTTATAATATTATATTCAAAGAAAAGTTGATTTTTACACACTTTTATTTTTAATAAGTGAAATATTTTTAATGTGATGTAATATAGGGAATATATTATACTATATATAGTATTTTTAAAAATATAATATGTATAATTATCATGATTTTTTTATTTTTTTAGAAGAAATAATTAAATTAAAGTCTTGCACAATGATGATGTGGTAATGTTTTTTAAAGAAAATTTCAAATAAATGATATTAATAATATTAAAATAAATATAATTTGAGATGATAAATGTCATACAAGAAATTGTAATATATTTCATTGAAATGTTAGTGTTTTTTATAATAATTGGTTTGATTTGTAAATTTTTATGATATTTTTCATTAATGAATATTTACAAAATTGATATTGTTCATATTTTTAAATAAATAATATTTTATGAACTGATATGCAATTTATAAAAATATAAATTTAGAAAAACTGGTTGGGATGCGTCTGAAAATTAAAAAAATGTCTCATTTATTATTATTTTTTAATTTTACTATAATTATATTAAACCTCAATGTGTAAATAATATGATATCATAGTAAGAGTTAAAGGGTTAATTAACTATTAAAACAAATTGATATGAATTAAAAAATAATCAAAATATTTCTAATTTTTGTGGAATGAAATTATTTTTATTCATTATATCCCTTTATCCTAGATAAATCTCTTTGGACCCATTTGGAATAGAAAATTAATTTATATTAATTTAATATTTTGAAGAATCCTACGAGTTCCCCTCCCCTCTCATATAAAAATGCACCAATTATTCCCATTTTTAATTACTCAAAACCTATTTTTTCGCCCAATATCATCCAAAATACCTTAACATAACCCATTCATACATTATAGATCTCTTATACTTGGCATAATAGGCTCAATATAGGTTATAAGGTGTTAATCAAAGGATATTGACCTAAGGTAAGGTATTAGTTTTAATTAAATGTTTAGTTTTGTTTCTTCTTCAACTTCCATAAATATTATTCTACCATTATGAAATAATTAATCTAGTATACATAATATTATAGGATGTTATTATGGTTATAAAATAACTTAAATCCATATTTAATTCCATCAAATGTGAAATAAATTATTCATTCATTTCTACAATGGACAACCACCACCTGAACCAATATTTTCCATTTTTCATCACCGTCACTCAAAACTATTTATAATGATTGAATTTATATTTATATATTATATTAATGAAATATTTATCACTATTAAAAAACAATATATAATGTATGTTCTTACCAATTGATTCACATTATAATAATAACATCGTTCGTGCATACGTGTGAACTTTCACCTCCACGAAGCGATGAGATTCGTTTTCATAACTACATCACACAAATGATATATATATATATATATTTGTATATGTATAGTTAAATTAAAAATATTACACCAATTAAATTATTATCATTATAGAACGATATAAAAATAAGAACGTACTTTTCATAATGGTCAATGAAAAATGAAAATAGCACTCATGCATATATACAGCTTATCGTCTCTATGATTGTAAGATTTTTAATTTTTCATATACATTTTTAATGATGGATTTTAAAGTATAATAGATGAATAAAAGTGATTATTATTTCATTAATATTATTCTTGAGATGATGCAATTATAACTATTTTGACTATATTCATTATATCAAATTCATTTTGGACTCAAGTATCGAATATGAACAAAACATCCAACATGAACATAAATAATTATCTAATTATTATAACATGTTAATAAGTAATACCAAAGAAATAAAAAATTTAAAAATCATTCAATAAATATATAAATAATTTTTTTTAACTATTCATGAATATAACTATTTTACATGATGAGTTGGTCTCTAGGTAATATAAATCCTTTTAAAATAACAATTTAGGGATCCGTTTACTACTCTTTTTATAAAATACAATGGGAATGTTTTTTAACATAAATTAATTGAATTTGTATTAATAATTTTTTGTTTCATTGATTTTTTAATCATTATTTATATGTTTATTATTTTATTTTGAAATAATTTGTATTAATTTATTAGTGTGCCTCTTTGTAAAAACAAAAACTCATTTCCAAGTGGAAATGTTATTAATCTATTATGCATGATTTACGTGGTGTGCTTATGTTTTGGTTCTTTTGAATTTATTATGAGTGTAGGAGGTTCCATAATATATGAATCTTGGTTGAGCCTATGATATCTCTCAAATGCATTAATTAATAAGACAATGTTAATTTGTAGGCTTCATCCTAAGAGATTAACTTAAAATACTACAATGAATTTTCAAAATGTAACCATGATGTTTAATCTCGATGTCATATTGAAAGATACATTGAATGTAAGAGTTATATCCAATTTATTCCACAATATACCTTTTTTATTTACGATTTATAAGGGGTTTTACATGAATCCTTTGATTTCATGAGGAAATTTAATGATCTTATGTTTTACATGTGAAAAGGATAAATTTTTAAATATGTATACATGGTTTTAAATTATAAATAGACTGTTAGGACCAATAAGGGCCTATATATTCTGAGGGGGGGGGGGGGGTGAATCAGGGTATGGATTTTCTTTTTCTAAATTCTTCCTACCCCACTAGATCTTGACCTCTTTATTACAAGAGTCACTTTGTTTTCACTTGTGTGTTTATTATGATCACTTATTTTCTTCTTTATATAATGATGATGCTTTGAATGTAATGTAGGGAAGCAAGCAGGCAGACATAGAGATTTTTACTTGGTTCACCCTCACTGGGCTACGTCCAAGGAGTATACACCAGCGATTTTTTGATGTACCAAATCCACTAAATCTCACTGTTTTCTACATGATTCTGGATAAATCACTTCTATTCCTAGGCTCACTATCTTTACAATGTTTAGGGTAAACTCATTGCTTTCCCAAGGGTCACTCCCTGTTTCTCTCTCTTTGGTTCACTACTGGTGGAGAGGATCACCTTCTTCCTCTTCCTTTTCTCAATGCTCTGGAAAGGATACACTCACAGTTTATAGACTTGTAAGTCTCTTCATTATCACAAATGAATGCATCCTCCACTGTATGTAGATTCTCTATTGAAGTTCAACTTTCACCCGTAGATGAATCTCAGTTTGCACCGAAGGTATCAGACAATCTTTTAACTTTTGCGTATCCCCGAAAAGACATGCATGCTCCAACAACACCAGGCACTCTTCTCCAAGCCCGGCGCACAAGTCCCAACACAGCACGCAAGTCTTCAGCGCGCAGGTCAAAACTGTCGTGCAGGTCCACCTCAACCACTTGTGCGGCACAACCTTCTTCAACTCCAAACTTGTGCGACACACCTCCTTTTACTCCCAAACTGAGTTTGGCACACAACTAACAACCGACATGCAACATACATCCAACACACAACTTATACTTGCGTGACCACACACCACTTGCACGACCACCACACCTGCACAATGGGAGCTGTGATTTTCTCCAAGTGTTGATATCGTCTAGAATGAGGAGGGGTCGACCTGTATTTATAGGTGTTTGGACACCCTACGCAGCGGCGCGCAAGTCTCCCCTTGGCGCGAAAGTCTCAGCGCGCAGGTCCAACCGCCCAAGCCTCTGTCACACTACTCACTTGAGCGACCACACCAATACTTGAGAGAACCTCTTTGCTTTTCCATATTTTGAAGTTTTGATTTTGAAAAACAACAGGTGTGCAAGTTTCCAATCCTCCTAGGCACTAGCGTACATGTCCTTTCTCGGCATGCAGTTTACTTGCGCAACCAAACCCAAAACTTGCACGGCCCTTATCCATTTTCCATATTTTGATGTTCTAATCTTGAAAATCACTAGGAGCGAAAGTTCCCAATCCTACAAGTACACGGAGCACAAGTCTCTTTTCAAAAAACCACTTTTCTTCCTTTGTCGATTTTCAGGCTCAAAAATTTGGAAAACACTAGAAAACAGCGCCACCATGTATCTATTCATTTTGTACTACCTTCAGATCATCCATTCCTTTGTCTAAGTTCTTGAATCAAACATTGATCATTAACCACATCTCTTGAACTCGACATTCCACCATTAAATCCACATTGTCAACAAATTTTTATGTCATGGTTTTCTTTGTCAACAATCACAACATAGATGTCCACTTTGTCAACAAATACAATCACCTCAAAAATGATTCAATGATGCCTTGACATATTTTTTCCCAATGATCTCCCCATTTGGGTTTATTGACAACTCTTCTATAAAAATATACAACATTAATTCTTCAGCCACCATTCACATCTGCGATTCTGATACCGATCAAGGATTTACTCAACACATACTCTAAGCCAACATGAGCAATACTCGGCGTGATAAACAAGCGTAAGTGAAAAGTTCATCAATGAATCACTTCATCTGTGACACCCACTATTGACACCAAAATGATACCAATTGTTACTAAAATGATTCAATTTTTTGGAAATATTCTTACCATAGTCCAATGCCACTATTTTTCTATTATCACGATCCTCAGCTATCGTGATATCTATTCTTTGATCGATCACTTCTAGCGTCGTCAGATTTAATACTCTCACCCTTTCTCATTGCTCCCCCTATCTCGCTGCTCCAATCATCAGCTTTTCCCCATATCAATTATGATTTATCAAATTTCCATACTGTATCCCCCTTGAACAATCACTAGTTTCTCCCCCTTTGTCAATGAACCCAAAGGTCACTCATTTGTAGTCTATAACAGAGTAGAGAACACATATCAGTACATTAGGGAAAAACACATCATACCTCGGGGGGAGGGGGGGGGGGGGGGTTCCACATCCATAGTCTTTCAAGTGCGGGGAGTCTACTGAACTCCCAGAGCTAGTCGATGTCTCTCAAAAGCTTCCTTGGGTAAGGCCTTTGTCAGAATGTCCGCAACCTGTAGCTCTGTAGGCACATACACCAACTTCAAGATTCCCTGCTAAACTTTCTCCTTGATAAAATGATACTTTATCTCAATGTGATTTTTCCTTGATTGATGGATGATATTTTTGATAATATTTATAGAACTTGAGTTATCACACGGGATTCCGATCAGAGACTTCACTTTAACTCCCACATCTTAAAGCTGTTGCTTCATCCACAATAACTATGTGCAATATTGAGTGGCCTCAATATACTCAGCTTCTGCTATGCTCAATGAAATGAAATCTTGATTCTTGCTTAGGAAAGAAATACACAATCCACTAAGTTAGAATGCACCTCCTGAAATTGATTTCCTATCATCCGTAGATCCGGTACAATCTTCATATGTATATCCTAAAAGCTCTTAATCCGATTTTTCAGTATACTTCAAACCGAAATCCACAGTGCCCTTGATATACTGAAGTATCCTTTTCAATGAAAGCATGTGGATTTCCTTAGGATTAATATGATATCTCACTAGTTGGCATGTGGCGAAAACAATTTCAGGACTTGTTGTGATCGAGTAAAACAAACTTCTAATAATTTGCCTTTATTCTGTGATATTAACTGCCTTGCCATTATAATCTTTTGATAACTTCATCCAGGTCACAACCAAAGTTTTCATTTCCTTGGAATTTTCCATTAAAAATCTTCTCAAAACCTCTATGGAATATTTTGGATTGAGAAATGAAGGTTACATTACTTCCTTGTGTCACTTGTAGACCAAGGAAAAACATTATCTCTCTAATCATTGACATTTCAGACTCACTTTTCATGAATTTGGAAAACTATTTGCACTGAGCTTCATCTGATCCACCAAATATTATGTCATCGACATAAACTAACACCATCATTATTTGATTAATTTTTTGTTAATGTAAATATTGTAATTAACTCCACCATGCTGAAAGATAAGCTTTTTTAAATACTGATCCATCCTTGAGTATCGTGATCTTGGTTCTTGCTTCAACCCATATAATGCCTTCTTCAGCTGAAAAAATTTATTCTCATCTTCATGAATGAGAAAACCATATGGGTGCTCAATATACACACCTTACTCTAGAACCCCATTCAAGAATTCGGATTTTACATCCTTATGGATCACTTTGAACTTCTGTTGCACTATACTGGCTAGAAATAATCTGATTTTCTCCAACCTTGCAACTGGTGCAAATGTCTCATCAATATCTATTCCTTCTATCTGGGAGTACCCCTTACATGCTAGTCATACTTTGTTCTGAATCACTGTGACATCTTCATTAACCTTGTTGTGATAGACCCATTTAGTCCCAATGAAATTCTTATCTGCTGGCCTCAAAACAATCTCTCATGTCTGACTCTTCTCAATCTGATCTAGCTCTTTATTCATGGCCTGATCCATGTTTTCATCTTCAGCTAAATCAGAAAATCATTTTTGATCAACCTGAGATAGAAACGATGTTTTCTATAGTGATTTCAATCTCCTTTTCTGAGTTAAAGCTGACTAATCATCAATGATATTCTACCTGTCAATTTCAGCTTGACTCTTTGGCTTTTGTACAGATAAGGATTTTACTTCCTCATACTCACTATCAATATCTTCTTCTAAATCAACATCAAACACTTCTACTCTCCCTATTTCTATTACCACTTCCTCAATTTTAACAGAAAACTTTTCACTGGGTCATTGTTCAATGTCGTCATTTCTTTCAACTAATTTCTCAGATTTTGGCTGAAGCACATTTGATTTTCTCTGACAACTTCTTGGTATCCTGAAAGTAATCAGCTGATACCATTTTATTAGAACAAAATAAATAATCCTGAAAAAACCTGTGTGTTGCTGCTTGTCCACCAATCATTCTCCATGGACATAAACATTCATCCTTCATATCCCATTTAGATCTTTCATTTGATTAGGATATAGAGTTCTACCCCTATGTTATACAACTATTCCATTTGTTAGGCCCACTTCTTAGGCCCTTAACCATTTTTCTCCACCTGCATCATTTATACCAATCTGGAACATGACATTGAGCCACTAAAAAAATATCTAAGCCTAATGAGTTGGAACTCGGTGTAAGAAACAAGAGATTAAGTTAATAACACAATCACTTTCTATTGTGCTCTGTTTCTCCTTTTCTTCTTCAACTTTGGTACCTAATTTGAGAAAATTAAAACCCTGGAGCACATCACATCTCCACTTTTCATATTTAGATGACACTTCCCTTTGGATAGTATTTCCCTAAAACCTAAAACACTTGAATCATCAGTTAACAACATTTATATACATAGGGAAAGGGGATTTTCTAGAATCCTCAAGATGAGGTTGGAGGTTGATTCCAATGGGTCAACCCTTTGATTCTTTCTCGAAGAGAATCACACTCTTTCTTTACTTATTCTAGATGCCTAGACAACTTCAACTGCTCTGGCCATATGACTAAGCATTCATTACCCACATGCTGAGCCTTTTTCTGATATGTGGATTCTGCAGGCCTGACCTTTATCACCATTTGGGGTTTAAACCCACTAGTACACATTTACGTCTTTAATGTTCCACCAAAATTACATTTCCCTTGATTTCTTATCTAAGCAGGAATATCTCTTCTTGTCATCATCCTTGGCTCCTTCCTCCATTGTAGGGATCTTCCTCTTTTCTCCATTTCTCGCTGCAGAACATGACATGTGAATTTTTCAATACATTCTATGTTCGTATTTCTTTTTTTAGATATCTAATTCACCACACTATTTTTCACCAGTGGTGAGTCCCCCACTAAACCTGCATTCTTCTAACTCACATCTGGAGTATTTCCTCCTTTTTTCCTCCACATTTGTTCACGTTCTTTCTAATAGAGCGGTTGTGAGTGTGACTGATAGAACTTTCGTTAAGCTTCATGTGATTTCCCTGAGGCTCTAAGCATATTTTCCAATTTACCACTTTGTCTTCCAATGTATGATTTCTCATTATACACCACTGGATTCATGAGTCTCCTTTCAAGTTTCTTTCCCTTTATTTATTTATTATTGTAGAAATGTCTTGCCAAATTCCCATAATCAGAACATATAAAACATTTTCCATTAAATACATACCTCATTTCATCATTTCTCTATCGAGATGTTGATGCATATTGAGTTCATTCTCTGGCATTGAGTTCCTAAGCTTCCTGACACATACTCATGGTGTGTCCCATTCTTCTACATTAATATCATCTAACAAATGCTTTCCTCTGAGAGACTCTTATTTATGACTTCTCAGGACACATATTCTTATTCTTAGATTTATCAAAGTTTCTATTTTCATAGCCTGAAATGTATTCCAGAGCCTCTGAATATGATCTTGATGTGTGGCCATAAATCCCATATAAATAGAACATGTCATCACAACTTCTTGTAATTGTCCTCTTGGGCATATCTCCAGCACCTACAGGATTTTCTCCAAATCAGGAACTATTCACAACTCTTTTTCCAAAACTTTATGGTCTTTGAGATGAGAAAATTTGTTCTTTCCTCTTTTAATAAATAGAAAATTTGATTTTCATTTCATCATCACCTGCTGAAGGATAATCAAATAGTAAGTTTAAGGCATCCTTCATTTTAGGCTTTCCTCTAGCATTGAATTTCTCTACTTCCTTATTTAGTGATTATAGATCTTCTTCCAACTTCTGATCCTTCATATCACTTGATTCAAGTTGGGCATTGAATTATCTTCTGAGATTATTTCCACAACTCATCTCATCTTCTAGTTCTTGTGTGAGATTTTCTACCATACCACTTTGCTCCTTTACTTTCAATTTTTCTTGAGAAACAGATTCAGAGAAAAATTCATTCTCTTGTTGGAGACTTTTATTCTTTTGAACTTCTTCAGACAACTGTGTGACTAGATCATCATTTATAGCTTTCAAATTCAGAACTTCATTTGACATTTTATTCTCTTCATAATCATTAGCCTTTTGTTTTCCTTTCATTTTAGCCATCGTTTTTAGTTCTTCCCCTTGAGAACCATTCTTCTCTCTTAGGTCAGTAGCCACATCAATAAGCCTTTGATTTAATCCTCTTATCTTGTTGACCTCAATTTCCATTGCTTGGATCCAGATATCTTTAGATTTACCTTCTTCATCCAATTTCCGATCCAATTTATTTTTCATGTTGACAACATCTACTGATGGCCTCCTTCTTAAAACTTATTCTTTATCAGTTCTTTCAGTATCACTTTGATGTTCATGTACTTCACTTATTCCTACATCATGATTGAGTGGATCAATATTTTCCTTATCAGATTCATCCAGTCCTTCCTTCAGTAAGCTATTTGATTCTTTAAGTTGAATAACACTTTTTCCATAAACACTCCAACACTGAGGGATATCACTTGACTTCTGATTCTTCTTTGATGTTTTTCCCTTTTCCATGGCACACTGGGATAATAGTAAACTGATTCTTTAACCAAAAAGATTGACTATACCAAGTCAGAGAAAATAAATCTGATAAAAGCAACATTCTATTTGATACCAATTTTTAGGACCAATAGAGGCCTATATACCCTGAGAGGGGGGGGGGGGGGGGTGAATCAGGGTATGTATTTTCTTTTTCTAAATTCTTCCTGCTCCACTGGATCTTGACCTCTTTATTACAAGGTTCACTTTTTTTTTCAATTGTGTGTTTATTATGATAACTTCTTTTCTTCTTTATATAATGATGATTCTTTGAGTGTAATGTAGGGAAGCAAGAAGGTAGACACATAGATTTTTACTTGGTTCACCCTCACTGGGCTAGGTCCAAGGAGAATACACTGGAGATTTACCGATGTACCAAATCCACTAAAGCTTACTACTTTCTATAAGGTTCGGGATAGATCACTTCTATTCCCAGGATCATTACCTTTACAAAGTTTAGGGTCAGCTCACTGCTTTCCAAAGGGTAAATCCCTGTTTCTCTCTCTCCGGCTCACTACCAGTGGAGAGGATCACCTTCTTCCTCTTCCTTTTCTCACTGCTCTAGAAAGGATCCACTCACAGTTTATAGACCTATAGGTCTCTTCATTATCACCAATGAATGCAACCTATGTTGTATGTAGATGCTCTATTGATGTTCAACTTTCACCCGTAGATGAATCTCACTTTGAACCGAAGGTATCGGGCAATATTCCAGCTTTTGTGAAGCCCTGGAAAGATAGGCGTGCTCCAACAACACCAGGCACTCTTCTCCAAGCCCGGTGTGCAAGTCCCAAAACGAGGCGCAAGTCTTCGGTGTGCAGGTTAAAACTGGTGCACAGGTCTACCTCAACCACTTGCGCGACAGAAACTTCTTCAACTCCAAACTTGCACGATGCAAATCCTTTTATGCCCAAACTGATTTTGGCACGTAAATAACAACCAACGTGCAACTTACATATGGCGGACAACTTATACTTGCGCGAATACACACCACTTGTGTGACCACCACACCTGTGCGATGAGAGCTCAGATTTTCTCCAAGTGTTGAGATCATCCAGAATGAGGAGGGGTCGACCTGTATTTATAGGTGTTTGGACACCCTACGCGGAAGCATGCAAGTCTCCCCTCGGTGCACAAGTGTTGGCGCGCAGGTCTAACCGCCCAAGCCTCTGTCGCACTACTCAATTTCACGACCACACTAATACTTATGGGAACATCTTTCATTTGCCATATTTTGAAGTTCTGATCTTGAAAAACAATAGGTGCACAATTTTATAATCCTCCTAGGCACCAGTGCTCAAGTACTTTCTTGGCGCGCAGGTTACTTGCGCGACCAAACCCAAAACATGCACGACCCTTATCCCTTTGCCATATTTTGATGTTCTGATCTTGAAAATCATTAGGTGTGCAAGTTCCCAAGACTTCAAGTAAATTTCATGCAAGTATCTTTTCTAAAAACCACTTTTCTTCATTTGTCGATTTTTAGGCTCAAAAATTTGGAAAACATTGGAAAATGGCGCCACCTTGTATCTGTTATTTTTGTACCGCCTCCAGATCATCCATTCCTTTGTCGAAGTTCTTGAATCAAACATTGATCATTAACCACAAATCTTGAACTCGACATGCAACCATGAAATACCCTTTGTTAACAAATTTTTATGTCATAGTTTTCTTTGTCAACAATCACAACACATATGTCCACTTTGTCAACAAACACAATCACCTCAAAAATGATTCAATGATGCCTTGAGGGATTTTTTCCCAACAGAGAGTAATAGTTTAATTAATTCTATTATGAACCTTATTGATCTATTTGTATTTATCCTATGTTATAAAATTAATTTCATAGGTTATAAGAATGGGTAAGAGATGAATGAAGTCATGGTTGATGTTATGAAATTTTTTTGGGAAAAAGAATTCTAGTTTTATTTCAAAAATTTTCATATTGTGAAACTAATGGATACTATTATAGTTGTATCCCCTTGTATGAATTTTGGATTTTATGTATTAATGAGGTCCTAATTCTCTAATAACCTAAAATTGAAATAATCCTCAATACAAATGAAATTAAATTCATGACTAAAACACAAGATTATGTAATGTTTGAAGTCATGTCTTTAATACTGGTATTGTAGGTTGGATTAAATAACATTAGTGGTTATGGTAATATTAATAACATTCAATTTAAATACATTGCTTTATATAAAAGATAAATTGTTATAGCATTTGAAGATTACCACATTGGTTTATCAAAACTATGTCTATTCATAATGGTTTTCTACAGAGGGAACATGGTAGTTATGGTTGGAAGGAATCAAGAGGAAAATATCCTTTAAAATCATCATCCTAAGATGGACATAATAATAAGATAATAGATTTTTTATTTGATAGGCAATTTATAATTGTATATAAATGGAGGTTTCATCCACACATTATATTAGCTAGATTAAAAATAGTGTAATTTGTCAGTTGTGGATCATTTCTGGAGAAGAAATTTATTATCATTTAGTGGGTCAATAGACCTAGTGGAAGCTGTAGGGTGGATTAAATTCCTAGAAAAAAATTTCAATGTAATTGAGTGTTCGGGAAATAAAAAGGATATACTTGATGTTAACATTTAGATGATGAAGTTTATTGGTGTTGTTTAGTTGTTAGGAATATCAGTTATAGTTAAGACATTGATTCTTTAGATTGGGATGAATTAAAAAAATTCACTAGAAAATTTTCCCAAAGGTAGTTTGACATAGGATTGAAAACATTTATTAAAATTGAAGTAGGATGAGGATTTAGTGGATTCATATGATACCCAATTCACTAGACTGTCAAGGTACACTCCAAATTTCATTGAGGATATTGATTGTAAAATCAATCATTTTTACTCAGGATTAAAGAAAAATAATAAAAGTTCATAAGATTTTCAAAAATTAAAATGTTATAAAATGTTTTTCAATTTCTGGAGAAGGTATAAATGGGATTGGATGATGATCATGTGTTCTTTGACAACATGTTGAAAATTTGGTCAAGATTTCAGATAAAAATAGAATAATTCATCAAATAAGTCTAATTGTAAGAAAATTAAATTTACATTTTCTGATAATTATGGTAAAAAAACACAGGGGGATGAATTTTGAATTTTGGTAAGTGTTTTTGATGTGGAATAATGGGGAATTCATAATTACAATGAAAAAAATCAAGGTAATGGTAACAAAATATGATATAGAATTTGTTTTTTTTTAAATTCAATGATATGGGCCACTATGAAAATGAGTGTCTGAAGAGGAACTCAAATGATGGAAATCATCCAAACTATAAGTATTGAGGTTTGGTGATATCCCTTGAATCTAAATTAGTCGATATTGAGCCATAAAATGAATTGGTATCAGGTACATTGATTGTTAATTCAGATTATACTAACGTGTTTTTGGATTCATGGTTTACACAATCTATCTTTTCTGAGAATGTTTATGGTAAATTTGATATTCCATCTCAAAAAATGAATCCACAACTTATAGTGAAAACACATGGAGGAATATTAATTCAAAAAGAAATTATAAAAATCTTCTTGTCATTTAAAGTGGGAGGAATTTACCTAAAAACCATATTATTTTACCTTAGTTGAGTTTTATATTATTTTAGATATGGATTATATTTTTGTTTACCATGATAATATATATTTTACAACTAAAATTTTTTCCTTCTTTAAATTATTTCAGTTGGTATAGAAGATGGAATCCATCCCAATGATGAAATATTAAAAATCCAAATGACTGTTTAGTGATGAAAATGAATGTTATCGTGAACATATTCATGAATTAAAGGAATTGTTTAGTTTAATGATGTGTAGGTTGTAAATGAGTATATTCTTTTTTTTGATGATTTATCATGTATTATACCTGGTCTAGATGTTGAATCTATTACTGTCTTAGTTCTTGATGACAAAACAATTTCTAAACCCACATATCAAATGTCTCAAATTGAACATTTATAGTTGAGAAAAGGGCATGAGTTATTAGATAATGGTTTTATCCATCCTAGCACCTAACCATTGGGTTTACCATTCTTTTTTGTTAAAAAATAAAGATGGTTCAATGTGACTTTTCACTGTTTATAGATCCTTGAATAAAATCACTATTAAGAAAAAGATTAATTTTCCTCATATCAAATTTTATTCATCAGCTCTGGGGAGATCAATATTTTTTGAAGGATGACCTATAGTTGGGGTAAAATCTATTGTAATTAAAAGAATCATATGGTATGAAGACTTATTTTCATAATATATATGGGAAATATGAATGTTTAGTTATTCTGTTTCAATTAACTAACACACTAGTTTTAATCATGGTTTTTATGAATATTATATTTCACGAGTTGTTGGATATGTTTTAGGTTGTGTATATTGATAAAATTTTGGTATAATAAAAATTAATTAGGAACATGAAATAAATATATGGGTTTTGCCTAATCAATAAATAAAAATAAATATCATTAGAAATTTTTTATGTATGAATTTTCGTGGAAAAAATTTATTTCCTTCATAAAAATGTTTCTAATGATGGAATAACTATTTATATTAATAAAAAAATTGTTGAATAATGGATATTACCCATAGTTATAACCAAGATTCATATTTTTTATGGTTTATCAGGCTATTACTAGAGGGTTGTTGAAAACATTGTATTGTTGGCTATCTTACTGAATAATTTAACTAGAAATAGGGTTATGTTAATCAATAAAAAAGAATGTGATGATTGTTTTCATTAATGGAAATAAATATTTGTGAATTATCCAATTCAGTACCTTAGTCCCAAAAATAGTGAATTTTTATTCTGTAGTAACTCTTCAATGAAAAGATAAGGTTGTATCCCAAGGCAGAATGACTAGGTAATTTATTATGCTTCATGTCAGTTGAAAATAGATGAGTTAAATTACCCTACACATGTGTGAGGATTATCATTTATTGTTTCAAGAATTAAAATTTGAGAGACTCATTTTTATGGATTAAATTTTAAAATATACACTAATCATAAATGTTTGATGTATATATTAAATATAAATTAATTGAATATGAGAGAGAGAAAATGGCTAGAACTAATAAAGGATTATGCTTGAATGATTCTGTACCATCCTGGAAAAGAAAACAATGTGGTCGATGTATTGAGTTGGAAATGTAAATCTTAATTAACCATGATTTGTTTGAAATTTGAACCTTTTGTTATTTATTAGATTAATTATAGATCACAAGTTATTGGTTTATGAAATTCCACTATTTTGGTTCATTTTGAAGTGTGATTGTTACTATTAGAAAAAATTAATCATGTGTAGAAGGAAGACCATGAGTTATAGAAAAACATATAATTTGTTTAATATGGTATGTTTTCTTGAATACAACATTGATAAATATTGTATTTTGATATTTTGGAAGAGATTATGTGTGGATTGTGATTTATAGTTGAAGAAATAATGGTTATGTGAAGCTTATTGTTCTTTGTTTTTAGTTCTTCATATAAATAATGAGATATACAGAGACCTTAAGGAGTATTTTTTTTAAAGGTGGTGACATGAATTGCACCAATTCATGCCCCAAAAGTAATTTATTAAAAACAAAACATAGCATTACAAACACGAGGTGTAAAGAGCATACACCAGCAGGTAGAAAACGGGGAAACACAAAATACAAAGCCAACATACCAAAGTCCATCAATAAAGACTGCCATCAAGAGATCCAAAGATAGGCTGCATGACATTTCTTCATGTAATGTAGGGTTGTCCTCCAATTCCATCTTTCATCAGCCCTCAAATCCAGCGGCCTTGGAGCACCTCATCAAGATCCTCAGCATTCTTTAAGCCTGAAACTTCCCGAGGATGAACAAAAAAGAGAGAACAAGCTTTGGAATCAAACAGAATCTAACCAGTGAAGTCCCCCCCCCCCCAAAAAAAAATTCTTCTAAACCAAAACTTCATGAGTGTCAAACTGAGCAGGTCCAGAAATCAAAATAAGATTTCCAAGAACAAATAAACAGCAGAACTGTCAAGGTAAGCTGGTCAACAAACTTCAGCCAACTTTTGAAAACAGAACAGAATGATCCAACCAAGAAATGAAGAAACAGTTCTAAAAAAGCATCTCGCAGATTCCACTTAAAAAACCACAGATCAGTCTCAGTAACACAAAAAACAGCATCATCCTCAGAAGAGATCAAAAACAGGAATGCAAGAGAAACCACAATAGATCATCGAACAGACTTATTCAGTAGGCTGAAACTGGCCATCAACAGCAAATAGAGAGGATATCCTGCTTGAATCTCATTATGAGCAAGCACAAGCTGCTCTTCCATATATTGATTCTAGTCTTGAATATCTTCTTCATCAAAATCCTGCAAGAAATAGTACAGTTCAGTACTGGAGGATTTTTTTGGAGGATCCTTTACAGGTTCTGGATTGGAATTCTCAACTTGAGACTTCTCCTGGGGAACTTCTACATGTTCAGCCTTAGAATTGTCCACTGAACTGGTAATAATGGTACGTTCTAAATTTGAACAATCCTTACATCTTCTAGTTTTCCTTGGATGTGGAGTGATGAACCCATCTTCATCAACCATAGGTTTTTTGCCTTTTTTGGCCATGTTGTTTAGGTAAGATTCCTCAATCTGGACCGAATTATCAACTTCCTCAACATTAGAAACAAAGTCATCATGAACCTCCTCTTCTGTATTTTCTTTAGATTCAGTGGGATCATTCTTTCCTTGATGGGGAAGTGAGTTCTGAGATTCTACATTCTTGGAATCATTAGGGGGCAGGATCCCAAAAGGATCCTCCTTAGAAGGAACAACTGCATTTTCAATCACAGCTTCAATGAAATCTGAAATTTGGTTTTCAGAATTATGTGCATGATTAACTTCATCAGGTTTAAGTCTATGCTCAACTTGAGAGGTACCAGCCTTATGGCTATTAACAACCCAGGAGGATTTCTTAATCTTAGTACAGACTTTTTCCTTGCCACAGCAACTAGAAGGCTGACCGAGTCTAAGACAAAAGTGACAATAGTCTGGGAGTCTCTCATATAAAATTTCCTGAAAAAAAACCTAGCCTACCACTCTGGATCCAAATCTGTGCTGGTAAAGGCTTTGAAACATCTACTTAAATGCAAATTCTAGCAATGGAAGGCCTGGAGAGAGACTTAGTAGCAGAGTCTAGTCTCAAAGGCTTACCAATGAGACTAGCAATAGGAAACAAAACATTTTGGTGAAACAAGTGTAAAGGAAGTTCAGGAAATCCAACCCAGATCGGCACAACTGGGGATTCAATGTGCGGATCAAAATCCGGTTCCCATTTTAAAACTCTCATGAAGCAGCCACCAAAATACCACGATCGACGGACCCATAATCTATAATACTCAGCTTCAGTCCAGAATCTAAAAATTATGTGAGAAGAATTGAGGATCCCTAAATTGAAACCCGAAAATCCCATAATGATAGATGTCGAAGGGGATTCTTTATCCATTTCCAGTTCTAGTGTGTAAATTGGAAAATAATTCCATGGATTTCAAAGTGGGATTACCATACACTACTCAACATAACTATTCAATCTAGGTCATTGTTTATTGACTAACTAAATATACTCATTTTATTCAATTTCAACACACCTTATATTTAGATAAACATTATCAGATGTATCTGAAAGATATATTCAAGTTATATGGAGTTCCTCTCTCAATTGCATCTGATCATGATCCCATTTTCACTTATTACTTTTAGAAATTCTTCTCGAATTCATTAGGTGATGAATTAAATTTAAATACATATTTCTATCCTCTATAATATGGGGATATATAATAAAGAATTAAACCCTTGGATGATATTCTATATACTAGTTCAATGAATTACTATGTATGTTTTGATAAACATATTTCTTTGGTTTAGTATTATTATAAAAACATTTTTATTCAAGTATATATATGGAACCATTTAAAGAATTATTTGGATAGATGTGTTGAACTCTAGATTTTTGGTATGATAACAAAAAAATGATGTTTATAGAAATTTAGTTAGTAGAGGGAATAATAGAAAATATTCAATTGATTTAGAGACACATGATAAGTACTAGAGTAGGTAGAAAACATAAAAAGATAACCATAGGAAGGACATTTTTTTCGACGTAGGTGATCATGTATTTCTAAAAGAGTCTACATGGAAAGGTGTGATGCATTTTAATAAAAAAATAGAAGACTAGTCCATGGTTCATTGGACCCAATGAAACCATGGATAAAGTGGGATTAGTTTCCTTTTGATTGGAATTTCCTCCACGTTTATCCTATGTAGACAATGTTTTTAATGATTCAATGATAAGAATGTATATTCTAGTTTCATTTCACGTTTTGAGTCTAGAAATTTTTTTTATGGAATAAAATATTTCTTATGGAGAATTTCCAGTTCAGGTTCTTGACCATTGATAGGAGGTTTAGTGGAATTTGGGGACCAACCATGTTAAGGTTTTATTGAAGAACTATCTCATGGAGGTGAAATATTAAATCAAAAAAATATATAAATGAATGGTGCCCCAACTTATTTAATAATGGAATAAAAATGTGAGGACACTATTTCAAAAAGGTAGGAATAATGATAAATCCCAAGAAGTATATGTCTTTCTTATATTTATTAAAATCTATTAATTATAAAATAATTAAAAGATAAACTATGTTCAATGCCGTACATAACACAACACATCATGTTTAAAAAAACTGAATACTTTTATTTAAGATAGAAGTTATTACATTTCCATTAGAATGGTGTTATAAAAATGAATAACCGAATTATAGAAATATTATTTACACATGTATAAATATTTCATTATTTTTTATCAACTAATTATAAATGAATATAAAACCTTATTCAAAATAGAAGACATTATTTTTTTAGAAAAACAATTTTAATGTGCACGAGTGTTTCTTATAATAATAAATAAATAAATATCACTTGTTGGATTATATTATTGAAAAAATATATATAATATAATATATTTTAAATTTTAAATTCATTTTATGTATTTTATTTATAATAAAAAGGAACAAATCAAATTTTATGCACAAATGAAGAATTTATCAAAAAAGGCATCTTTCACGCCTTTTGATGGAACACATATTTCAAATCTAGATTTTTTGAAATTTAAAAATAATATTTGAAAATAAAATAAAATTATTCATTCAAAAATTAATACCAAAATTTTCTTTGGTCGATTATTTTGTATTTTCCTATTAAGTTTAATTTTTTACTGAATAGTGAAAATACTGCATTTTATTTTTAAAATACTTTTCATCAAATTTATTTAGAATATTAAATTATATTAATGAATGGTTTTAAATTATTATAATATTTTTTGTTATAATTTAATATAATTTGGTTCTATTGAATAAATTTCACATTGAATTTGGGTACACAAATTGTTCACTGTTTTGATGGATTTTACTTTATAATCAAATTTTATCAGTCTCTCAACACAGTTAATTTTCAAATAATTGTTGAAATTTTTGTGTTTTGAATTTTGAAAATTGGATTCTATATTTTTAATAATAATTTAAAAACTATTTAAATATGTTGCAGTTATTTTTGGAAATTATAGATAGTAACTTTATTAATTTTTTTATCAACTTAGTAAAAAGTAGAATTGGTAATTAAGGGTAAAAATTAAATTTTAAATATTATAAAATTACCCTAACACTTTTCCTAATTTTATTGTTTGAGGGTATCTAGAAAAAAATAATCCAGATAAATAAAATATAACCTTTAGAATCCAATTGCGTGGGAGTATAAAATTTATAAATTTATATTCAATAAAAAGTTAATTTTGTAACACTTTTATTTTAAACAAGTGAAATATTATTAGTATGGGTTATTATATGGGATATGTATAACTATAAATATTCTTCTAAAATATAAAATTATTATCTTTATCATGCAAAATTATTTTTAAATTTTAGAGAAAAATCATTAAATTAAATTCTAGCACCATGATGATGTAGCAGTTGTTTAATTAAATTAAATATCAAATTAAGGATATTAATGATACTGAAGTAAATATAATTTCATTTTATTAATGTAATCAAGGAGTTTTTTATTTTAAATTTTCATTTTATTGTTGTTTTAGAAGATTTTTTTTTCAATTTATCTATTTTTTATGATATTTTAAAAAATCCATGTAATGAATAGTTCCAAGAACGATATTATTGATATTTTTAAATAAATAATATTATATTAAATGAATTTTTTTTATAAATATCCAAACATATACCAAATTAATTGAATAAGTATCATAATTTAGTCAATAAATTATTTAATTTCCTTTTTTTATTTTATTATTATTATATTAAACTGTAGAATTTAAATTATATGATATCATGATAAGAGTTAAAAGGGTTAATTAAGGGTTAAAACAGAACTATAAGGACTAAAAATAATCAAAACATGTATTTTTTTTATTAGTTTAATTAGATCAATAATAATTTCATATCTTAAATATATCACTTCTCACATATTTTTAATGGAAGATTAATTTATATTTTTTTAATATTTTGATGAATCTAAATAGTTTCCCTCTTGTCTCTTATAAAATAGAACCCATTTTTCTCATTCATTCGCACCTAAGAACCAATTGTCTTGGATATTACCAACCTAAATGACTTCAAATAATCCATCCTCACATTATAGATATATTATTTTTGTTATAACACTCACCATAGAGGTTTTGAGGTGTTAATTAAAAGAGATTGTTTGAAGGAAATGTATCATTTTTAATTAAGTGTTTTTGTTTTTTTATTACACTTCCTTAAATATTATTCATCCATGATAATATATTATCTAAAATATATTTAATAGAATTATGTTTTATTAGGTAATTTTAATCACAAAAATCCATCAAAAATATAATCAAATGTGAAATACATTATTCATTCATGTGTACGACGAACTACCACCTTGTGAACATATATAATTAATTTTCCCCCAAATTTCTAATGACTTTTCATAATGATGAAATTTATTTTTATATATTATATTCATGAAATATTTATCTTTATGAATGAATAGTATTTCATTTATTTTCTTACCTACTTTACACCTAAAAATGATAACATCGTTCATGCGTATTTGTTAACTATCACCTCCACGAAGTGATGTGATTAATTTTTCATAATCAAATCACCTGAATTATATATATAAGTATATTTAAATTAATATTATGATATTAATTATTTCATTATTTTAATTTAGAGAAAAAATAATACTTACCTTATTTTTATAATGATCGTTAAAAAATATAAATGTTACTCATTCTTATACATGGCTTACAGTCACCATGAGTGTATTGTAATTCATTTTTGATATACATATGTATGTATGGATATAGAAGTATAATTGATGTATAACAATATTTATAATATCATTTATACTATTTTAAATATGATTTAATTAATAAAATTTTGACTATAGACATCATATGAATGTCATTGTGTACTCATTTATCAAATATCCTTAAAATGTATAACATATACTTATATAATTATATAATTTTTATAACAAAATAAAAATTAATATAAAATTAATATAAATCATTAATAATGTGATAATGAAACGATATAATGAAAATTAGTTTATAATTAAAAATTATAGAGGTTATATATCACAAGTCAGAATCAAGGTAATGGATTTCCTTTTAAAAGCTTTATTTAAGGATCCTTTTCTAACTCTCTTTAACAAAGTGAAAGTGATTTTTTTACTTATACTTCACAAATGGATATTCAAAATTTTATGTCACATTAATTTTTTGATTCAACCTTTATATTTTTACCATTTTATTTAAAAATATATATATTTTTTTATTTATTAATTTGAGACAATGAAAAAAATGAAAAGTGATTTCAATGTTGAAATGATATTTTTGGTTTATGAATGATTTATGTGTTGTGATAATGTTTTGGTTCTTAGGTATTTTTTAGGAGTATGGGTGTTTCTGTAATAAACAGAGGGAATTTTATCCCACTGTAAATCTTAAATTCATTGGGTAATGAGACAAAAGTAATCGATAGGGTTTCTCATAAGAGATTAATAAAATATTCTATATTGGATATTCAAAATATAACTGTAAGAGAAAGTTCCTATGAACTTGTGAATTATATAGTAAATGTAAGAATTGTATGGAATTAATGAAAAATAATTCATTATTGATATACATTTTCTATTTATTTTTTCAAGAATATTATCATTTTAAGGGTTAAGTTAAAGAGGATATATTTTATTGGTGAAATGTATAAATTAGAAGAAAAATTATTCATGGGTTTAATGTATTCATTGACTCACAGTTTCATTCATTATTGTATATCCCTTACAAATATTTTTCCCCATACTATGTTTTAATTTTATTCTATGGAATAAGAATGAATTAGTGAAATAAATAAGTCATGTTGGATGTTATGAGTATTTATTAAGAAAAATAATCCATGTTTTATTTTAAAATATTAATATTTTAGAAAAATGGATACTATTTTTTAGTATTCTCTTGTATGATTATGGGATATTATTTATGAATGATGACTTAAATCTCTAAAACTATATACATGAAAAGATCCTAAATGAGAACAAAATTAAATAATTGACTAAAACTCATGATTTTATAATGTTTAATGTTTAGTCCCTATAGTAACAACCCCAAAACACCATATCAAGCTAGAATTGATCATAAATTGGTTCATGAAAATGGTACTTTCTGCACGCCGCGTTTGAAACTTCTGGGATATATTCTTTGGGAATTCACAAACTATTTATGAACCACTGATAAATCAAATATGGCTATTAACTACCAAGGATAAGCTGATGGTGTTAATGATTAAAGAAGTATGTGTAATTATTTACATATACTATATGTTATTTTTCATAATTATGTGGTTTTCTACTACGACTATTGTTTCTCCCCCTATGTTTGTTGGTTTTATTCAATAGTTGGACCTAGAAATAAATATGTTAAGAATAAATGTTTCTGGTGTGGAATGTATGGGAATGAGGAAAATAAATTTCCTAATTATAAATATCATGAAGATAATCAGGATGTACAATTATAATTTTTTATAGTGTTGAAGTTAATGAGACCGAAGATGACGTGTTAAAGTTAAGGGGTGTTCTTATAGCATTATTTACATTAAATTAAAGAAGAATTATTAGATTCAGGTTAAGGAACCTTATGACATCATTCATATTTTATATTTTAGGAAAGGAGAATTAAGGGATCATATAATGAGGAATGACAAAATTTTTATGAATAATAGAGGATGATTGATGTGTATATGTATACGAATTTTGGAATTATGCTATATGAATCATGAAGAATATGATTTCCATTAAAAATTTGAAAAAAATATAATGGATGGTATTGATGAACTTAAATTGGGAATTAATGGAATTTTTTTTATTATGGGTAGGTAACCCTTAACATTACCCTGATATTGATAAAAATTATCTTTTTCCTGTGGAATGAAATGGTTGATATGGATAAAGAAAATTTTATAGTACTGATTACCCTTGAACTAATTATTTATTTGTTGAATGTGCGGTCTATATAATCATTGAATAATTTAACAATATATTGGACTTAAGGAATATATCCAGTAATCTTTGGAATAATAAAGTATGTATGTTTTCCAAAAGGATTTGTGATAATTCAATTTATTACCAAGATTCATGAAAATATACTACTATGGTATTCACATGTTTAGAATTTTAAAACAAAGAGCTACATTTTGATATATATGAGATAAATGTTATATTGATTTTGTGAACTTCTTTCTAATTTATTGGACTTTCTTATTTTGAAACTATAATAAGGATAACCATTTATGTAATTTTTTTTATTAAACTTTGGAATAAGTATGCACTTTTAATGTATTATCTCACCAAATGACGATTTTCTCATATTTTAAAACCAATAATAACTATATTTATATAATAAAAAATGATACATGGAATTAATTATCATTCTATTATTGAATTTTATGATCTGTTAGTTATTTAGAATTAAAAATTGACCTTGATTCCCTAGGGTATGAGATGAAGTTGGAATTGAACAAGGAAAACCAAAGGGTGAGATTGTGGATATGTAATGGAATGAAATCAAGTAAGTTTGTATTCTTAGAGAATTTAATCAACTCTAGAAAAGAGGATATTGAAAAAACAATATTATCATAGTAACATGGATTATAATGAATCAAATGGCCCAATAGATCATTACATATTATTGAATTTGTGATTATTAAATTTATCCTTCACATGTTTCCTACCACTCTCCTTTAGAACTTGATAGTTATAGTTTTCTTCGATGTATATATATTCAATTTCCACATATTTCATCTGATGTGGAATCCTAGTTATGTGTTACTCTAGTTAACCGTTATGAATTTAACTTTACCCTTTTAAAGGTAGTTTCCATTTCATTTTTATGTTATGGGTTTCTTATAAATAAGCATTTATAAAGTAATTTTTTAATAACGTAGATGAATTTTTTTATGAAATTAATTTTAATCCATGGTGTAGAATGTAATGTAATAAAATTTTTTAGATTATTATTTTTGAATTAATTTAATTAATTTGGTATTTTTCATTTATCACAACACTAAATATATCATTTGTTATATGAAATAAAAAATGTGGTTTTAATTATTTCCAACACCATGTAATGCTTGTGCTACTTAGAATACTTATATTAGAATGCCTCACATGAAAAAAATTTCTTGTATTATACACAGTATTGTACCCCTTCAATATATTGTGTAACACGCAAGGTTGAGATTTACATAATTATAAGATACTGTTAATAATATTTTTAAAATATGGATATAGCTACCAAATATCTATTGAAATCTATGTTACAAACAGTATTAACATAATTTTTAAAACTAGATTTAATAATTTGTATAAAATTAATCCTTTTGTTATCAATATGTATAGTCAAATTTAATAAATACTAAAAAATAATGCAATTATTTTTCTAAGAAAACTATTTTCTATGTACCAACACAATTTGACCTCAATTAATTAAATAAACCAATTGTAATTAATTATTGAAACAAAATTTGACTGTAACATATTTTATTACTATTTTTATACTTATACACTTGATTTGATAGGTATAAGATAAGAATAAATCAAATTCTCTAAATAAAAAGATGATTTTTCCAAAAAGTAATTTTATCACATTTTAATAGAGAACCCTTTTTAAATATAATAATCAAAAATTTATAAATTTTATTTAAAAATATACTCATTTATTGATGATTAATATCAAAATGTAATTTGGTTTAATTTTTTATATTTTTTTGAGATGCTCTATTACTTGATTATTTGTGAAAAACCACTAAATTGTTATTCAAAACTACTTGATCTTATTATTTAATTATATAGTTAAAATTTATTTTAAAAATGTTTTAAAGTATACATGATAAATTATATATAAATTAATCTAATATAGTTCATTAGGGAAAGTTTTACATTGAAATTGTATATAAAAAAATTTCAAACTTTTTGACCTTTTTTCATGAAAACCCACTGTAGTGATGTATTTGTGAGATTAAATTTAAAATAATTTCTGAAATAATTGTTATTATAATTTGGAAAAAATTTATCAAAATTTAAAATCATGATAATTGATACTTTATATTATGATCATCATTGTTTTGTACCAATCTTACCAGTGGATGTGATTAAAATTAATGACAATGATTAATGAAAAAATTAAATTAATAAAAGACTAAATCATAATAGTAAAGCCCAAAAATCCCTATAAACATTTCAAAAATCTATTTTATATTCATATTTTGACACTATAATCACTTTTAAAATATTTGGACAATTATTGGAGCCACATTAAAAGGGAAAATGAGGGAGTAATTATCTTTTTAAAAATTTACTATAATGTCACTCCTCATCCACTATAAAAAGGCCCTAAACCTTCCCCCCTCTTTACACCTCTGAAGCCCTTTTTTCTCAGCCGACACCTGATTCATATCCTCCCAACATATCAAAATTTATTGTAGAAGAATCCATTTTAGAATAAATCCAACTAGGGAAGACCATTAGTGCAAACTAATAGTATTTATCCAATGAAGTGGTAACATGATTCCTCAAGGTTTATTATATTATTTTCATTCTTTACCCCCTAATATATTATTATACAATTATTATATAATAACCAACATAACATAAATATAATGTTATTTTCTTATTATATTTTTTATACCTTCATATACACACATTTCCAATTATTGGATAACTAACATATCGTTCTTGGAATGATGACGTATCAGTTAGCATCATCTTCATTGTTGTTAGTGGAAGGTGTTGCACAAATTGTTCTTTTGGATGTTTTGGAATAGTTTATTGATGTCTATCCAAAATAATTATTAGGATTTCCACCCATGAGAGAAGTGGACTTTATTATTGATCTATTTCTAAGGACTAGTCCTATCTCACTTCCACATTATCGTATGACACCTACAAGATTATGGGAATTAAAAGTATAGTGGGAATTATTATACATCAAAGGGTTCATCTACCTTAGCACGTCTCCATGGGTAGTACCAGTGTTTGTTAAAAATGAAGATAGAACTCTACGACTCTACACTACTGGAAACATGATCTATACCAACGGTTTTGGGAAAACCTTTAGTATAGTTCACTAATTTGGACCTATACCAACGGTTTGGACAAAACTATTGGTATAGGTCACTAATATGGACCTATACCAATGGTTTTGGACAATCCCTTGGTATATATCTCAAAATCAATGAACCTATACCTATGGTTCTAAAAAATGTTGGTATAGGTCTATACTAACAGTTTTGAGAATTGTTGGTATAGGTATATTTATTTTTAATGGAATCTTCTTATCGAGAACATTAAATAAATAAAAATTTAAAATAATTATGATAATACATATATATATTTATGATATTATGTTCACCAAATAAGTTAGGTTAGTGTTCAGGTCATTCAATCACAAACGGGAGGTGCTGGGATCAAAACCAACAAAATGATTACTTTTTAAATTACATATACCAGCTATATATGGAATCGTTGGTATAGAATTTCATATTAATTATAGCAATGGTTTTCAAAACCGTTGGTATAGGTCTATACAAAAAGTTTTTCCAAAACTGTTGGTATAGAAATATCCCCACGGGTTACTTGGCAACAGTTCTCCAAACCGTTGGTATAGCCTATACCAGCTGTTTGGAGGCCTATACCAATGGTTAAAAACCGTTGGTATATAGTATTTTTCTAGTAGTTTTATGTGGATTATTGAAGAAATAATCAATTTATAATAAGAAAATAATATCCACATCCATGCATTGTTGATTTGTTAGACCAGTTGAGGGGATCTCAGTAGTTCTCCAAGATTTAAATGAGGTTAGGATATCATCAATTGAGGGTGTAGAATGAGGATATTCCCAAAAGAGATTCCAGAAGTGGATATGGACATTATGAGTATATAGTTTTTACCTTTGGTCCAATTAATTTAAGAAAAATGTTCAGGCAATGATTAATAAGATATTTCAATGATATATCTATTCTTTTGTGGCGGTGTTTGTTGATGATACACTGGTGTATTCAATAACTAGGGTGGAGCATGAGTACCACATTCCGATAGCATTGGGGGTCTTGAGGCATCATTAGTTGTATGCCAAATTGTCAAAGTGTGTCTTTTTGAGAAAGTATTTTCATTTCTTTTGTCATGTTATTTCTGAGAAGGGTGTTTCAGATGGTCAGGAAAAGATAGAGGATATTATATCCTAGAAACATATAAAGAATGTTTTTAAGATATGGATCTTCCTTGGTCCAACTGGCTATTTTCAACATTTTGTTCCTAATTTCTCACAATTGGACACACCCATGAAAACTATGATAAGGAAGAATATCACATTTAAATGGGATGATCAGTGTCCGAAATTTTTTTAAGAGCTAAAGGGTCACCATCCATCATCACCAATACTAGTTTTTACTACACCATGTAAAGGGTACATGGTGTATTGTGACACATCAAGATAAGTGTTGGAGTGTGTTCTCATGGAAGGGGATCATGTGGTTGTATATGAATTACAGTAGTTGAGGTTTCTGAGATGAACTACCAAACACATTATTTGGAGTTGGTGGCACTGGTTGATGCTTAAAAAATATGGTGTCATTATCTCTTCATATGTAAATTCATGGTTTTTACTGATCATAAGAGTTTAAAACATATTTTAGGGAAGATTTATTTGACCATGAGTAAAAAGAGGTGGACGGAATATCTCCATACATTTGATTTTGGATTAATGTACTATCCGTGTAAGGGAAATATAACGGTGGATGCATTAATTATTAAATCATATACTCAAGTGGTGAAATAGGAATCAGATCATTTGTTGTTGATGTCTGTCATAGTTGACTTGTGATTGGAATTTGAGTACTAAGGTGATAGAGCGGTCTAATTTCGGGCTTCGTTGTTTCCTAACATGGTTTGTTTGGTTAAATAGGTGAACGCATCTGACTCTGAGTGTATGGCAATATGGTTGAAACTCAATGGTGTGGAGACCATTAAGGGCTGGGAACTGAATGTCAATTTAGTTTTGGGTTTTCAAAATCATCTGGTGGTACCAGTAGATTATCAGGAAGAACCTCTCATGGCTCATCATCATTTAGGTGGGTTTTCCATCCTAGAATTTAAAATATGTATAAGAGGTTGAAACCACATTTTTGATGGGATGGTATGAAAGTTCAAGTGTCCATGTTTGTTTCTATATGATTTACTTGTTAGAAAGTTAGGGAAGAGTATCAAAATCCATATTGAAAGTTTCAATATTTTCTTATTATAATTTGAAAGTGAGAGAAAATAGTGATGGATTTTGTGACAGGTCTTTCAAGAAGGGTAAAAAAACACGATGCCATATGGGTGATTGTGGATCAGCTCACAAAGTGGGCACATTTCATTTTGATTCATGAATCTCACAGGTAGAGGATCTATCCAAAATATATATCTTGGAAGTGGTAAAGAGGCATGGTGTTCTAGTTTTGATTGTATTAGATAGAAATTCAAGGCTCACATGTTTTTTTGGTAATTCTTCTAGAAATCCCTTAGGACATAGTTGACTATGAACACAATATATCATTTTAAAAAGGATGGATAATTCAAGAAGATAATACAATTTTTTGAGAATATTCTTAGGGAATTTTTAATGGATTTTTTTATTCATCAGACGATCACTTACCTTTGCTGGAGTTCTCTTATATGAAAAAATTATCAAGACACAATAAATATTGCCCTATTTGTTGCATTTTATGGGAATCCCTATCTTTCTCTACTATATTGGGTGGAAATGGGTGAGATTTCTATGATGGGACCATGCCTTGCCCATGAGACTATAGAGAAATTCAAACTAAATTGAAAGAGTATAGAGACAGATCTATGTTGTCATAAATAATATACAGGCCAATGTTGATGACCATTTTCATTCGAGGTGTGTTGTCATGTGTTGTTGAGAATCTCTCCTAGGTTAGGAAATCATTGGTCTTGAAAGAAGGGTATGTTATCTCCATGGTATATTCGACCTTTTGTGATTCTTGAGTAGATTAGAGTGGTAGATTATCGGCTGGTTTTCCACCATGGTATGGCATGGTGCACAATGTGTTTCATGTGTCACAATTGAAAAAGAATCATTTGAAACATTACCATTAGATTTTGTGAGATAATGTTAAGCTGGATCCAGATTCTTCATTCATGCATACGTCAATGTTGATTGTGGTAAGGCAAGATAAAGTCTTATGTGGTAAAATAATTAGTTTAGTACGTGTTTTGTGGTAGCATAGTCAGATTCAGGAGGAGGCATCAGAGCAGAAGAAAGAGATGGTTGACCAAAGGCCTGATCTCTTTTGGAAAATAGATGGTTCTCCACTTTCTAAGGAAGGAATTTCTAATGGTGGGGAGAATTTAACACCCCCAGTTTGATGTATGTAGCCTTTTTTTATTCCCTTGTATGTGTTAAATGTTATTGGGATGAGTTTGGAATATTTAGGTAGAGTTTCGAATGGTTTTATAATTTTTGTGGCCTTTTTAGGGCTGCCAGTTTTAGCATGGTTAGAGAAACCATGTAGATTTCCTTGGAAAATCATACCACTCGAGGTTGTTGGGTTCCCCACATTTTTCAAATGGTTTTTCTAACCATGTGAGGAGGCCGTCTGAGATGATATCGAGGCAATATAATCCACATGCTGAGTGAACTATTTGTTAAACCATGTGAGCTAGCCATGAAACCCATTAATGGTTGGTTTTGTTAAAAAATAGGAACTATAAAGATTAAAATAAATCACTACAAAAATTCAACCATTCAAGCCTCACTTAGGATTTTGAATCTCAATGGTTTTATGGACTCTCCTACTCATTTTGGAAGCAATTTGAAGGGGTTTAAAGGTGGATCAATTTAGGTAATTCTCTCCAATTGGTTCCTTCTAGGTTTCTATATAGATCTACTCCTATCCCTTTCTTGGTTTTCTTGATATACATCTATTTAATGTAGGTGTAGGGTTTTTGAAGCCTAAAGTGATGATTTAAGGTCTTGTTGATTATTCAGATGTGGATGTAGTGTGGTTTCAGTGGTACGTTTTCTAGATTTGTTGGTAGTTTCTTGTGGGTCAATTTCGCCAGAACCTTAAAGGTAGGTGGACTATCTCTCGACTCAAAATGGTTATAACTAGTGATTTTAGTTGCAATTAATTTGTTTTTCTTGATATTAATTTTGAATATGATGTGCGAGTCTTGGTGGAAACCCGTCCGGTGACGATTTAGGGATTTTTGGGTGAAATGGGATATTATTGGAAGATGGGTTTGGTTGTGTGATTTTATAATGAAGATTTTTAAATTTGTTTCTTCATTTAGATAAGTTAAATTGTTATTAAAAATTATTTTCATAACAAAATTTGGTTTTATTGAAAGGTTTTTCAGAATGGAATGTGGTAGAAGGGTGTCTCTAAATAATGGGTGATTTTGTGATGTAGAATTGGTTTGTGTTGGGAATTGATTTTTTGATGTAAATAATGGTTGTGTTGAATTTTTTTTATATGCTCATGGGTTGATTAAGAGTTATGGATTCAGTTGATTATGTGGAAGTGGATGGGAAGTGTCACTTTAAAAGGTGATGGATAGTAGACTGAAGGGCCACCATTATGGATAGTGGTCGGGAAGCACCCCTATTAGGAAATTTATCAAACAGGTCAGATGGATGCTCCACCATTTTTGTTTCCTTATTATGTTTTGTTTTGAATGATGGAATTTTTTAGGCTAATGTGTGATGGTGCTATGATTTATGTAATTTTTGTGGTTTTATCATGTTTGACATGGAGTGGTAAGGGTATGTTTGGCTTATGGTAATGGTTTCACTTTTTAATGTATTATATAATTTGTTTTATATAAATTTTCTAATGGTTCATTCCAAGTGTCATGTGTAGGGAGATCATTTGGGGTAATCATAATAAGAATTGGTACTCACCCCCTTCTTTGGCACTTTGGTACTTTTTTAGATGTTGTGTTCTGGGACACAGATAAGATTAAAACATCTCATTTTGCTAGTGGTTAGACATGATGCTTTGGTTTTGTTGTGGTTCTTGGACTATGGAGCATAATGTAAAGCTATGTATGGTGTCCTAGTTCTTTGGAGTCATGTTGTGTAGTCTTACATTTGGTACTCTGATGTTTGGTTAGGTTGTATCAGTTTTTTCAAATTATTATAGATGAGTTTCGTTGCATTTTGGTAATGTATGTGTTGGGTTTCTTGTTGACATGCATAAGGTATCTTGTTGGTAATGGTTTGTTTGGTTGGTTGATTTTATCTTAAGGTAAAATCATTCCCCAATGATTATTGAAGCCCTAAACATTTATTGATAGCCATTGGAACCCTAGGAACATATCTTAGGGCCAAGTAACTCCTCATCCACCTTCTCAAGTTAATGTGGAAGGGGTGGTATGTTACAATATTGGGTTATAATATTTTTTTTCTCCAAATATATGCCAACACATTAGACTTATATACATAATTCTATAGATGGATTTAAAAGGATCCTTCTGAATACTCATTCCAATTTTTTATTGGATGAAAACTCTTCTAGAGGGTGATATTGATCAGACGAACATTATAAATCTATATAAAATGATATTTATATATCCTCTCTGGTTTTAATGGTTCTATTAAACTACCATTTTTTGGGATGATATTTAGTGCTCAAACCCAGCTATATAATTAGAGCTTATTAAAAACTTAACCAGAAAGTTGAGGTAATTATCTAGTCCTAATCAATCATTAAAAATTTTAATACATTCTTAATGAATTTTCTAGAAAAATGATATTGATGTAAATTTTTCCAAATAGTAAGTATCCTGAAATTAGAATAAATGTTACTATAACAAAAAAAATTATATACTTTACATGTTTTAGGGAGTCAGATAACAAAATTTATGGTTATTTTTTGCCATTTCCATTCTAGTATGGGTAATAGTAGAGTATTACCTAGATAGATATTTCCAAAAAAATGGGGGGGGGGGTGGGGGTTAATCAGTGTAGTCTACTTTTTACCTAATTTTACATTCCTTTAGTTAACCTAAATAATCTATAATATCTACCTAAGTTAAGTGAAATGGATTTATTTTGTGCTATTAACAACCACATGCACATGAAATGAAGACAACAAAGGAAAAAACATCACCAAATATATTTTTACTAGGATCAGTTCAAAGAAATACATATTTTTGGGATCAACTTTTGGTTGTTTAATTAGATCTTTCATCAATATAATATGTAGTGATAAAAAATTCATATAATTGGAATAAAATGTTCATAGAGGATGTAATAACTATTTAATTGTAATGGGTATTCTTTATAATGATTCTACTAGTATTCAAGATCATTTTTTATACTAGAACCACAAGTTATATAATAGTTTTTAATAAATACACAAAATAAGGTATCTCTATTCCACAATATTAACTTAAATTAACTAAATAATGTTGTTTTGGAAGTAAAGGGATTATACTTACTCATAATCAAAAATATTATTGCATGATGGAAAAATACTCATTAATATGTGGAAGATGTTAATTCCACTTTTACTCACTGTTTTCAAAGAAAAAGTAACTGAAAAATTCACGTCATAATACGAGTTATACTATTACTTTTATCATATATTTTCATCTTGCACATAAAATATAATATTTTTTTATTAATTTATGTTCTTATTTAATTCAATTTGGGTATCACATTTATTAAAGGTTTTTTATAATTATGGAATCATGCATGAACCACATTCCAAGTTTTCTTTCAAATAACTCACACATTACATGGTCTTATTCATGTATAAAATCACATGCCATATATATCATGAAAATAACTAAAAATGTGTGTGTAACTAACTGTCCACATTATTTCCCATGTTTAGGTTCAATGTATGGTTATCATGCATATGTACATCCATTGTTCATGTTATTCTTTCAAGGTTGGATTAATAACTAATATAGATCTCTCATAACCATTTTAAAAGCAAGCTCTATACCACATATAAATTATTATAAGATTTATTCTTTTCACAAGGATTAGTGAGGCCTTCATATTCTTCATGAATCATAATTTAGGTCCCACTATTACATAGAATATCATCTGATTGTTGACTCCAACATAGGCTCCTGGTAATTTCTCTTTTTAAAATACGTGGGCTGTTAAAATAATCTTCACAAAATCTTGGGTGATGCATTACTGAACTCTCCTATTTTCTGCATGGAACATTGTTTATTGTGAATCAATAAGAGTGTGTAATGAACATGTCAATAACACAAGGGATATTACCTTTTATGTGTAGGTATAAACCCTCATTGAAGTACTTATTTATGAAACAAGGATTTATGGTGTACTATTTCAAGGAGAAATGAGATATTTTTTTCACGAAGAATAAATATTTATCAGCCTCATATTCAATCCTTTTATAGAAGATGAGGATATCATGTTGCAACACCATAGATCCTATTTTTAGGCCACATTGTAGATTAATCAATTAACCAATAATTATTACATTTCAATACATACCCTCAAAGGATTTTTTCTTTTGGGACACTTAAATATACACCATGCTTTATGACATTTCATATTCTCGATTTATCATTATTCTTTTGCGATGGAGTTCTCACATGTATATGACTATGGTAAAATGCTCCAAACTATAGATACACTAATAGATATACCTATATTAGTAGTTTTATAACTTTATTTACATAATATGAAGCATTTTTTTTTTCAATTTAACACATCCACGCAAGATGAAATTTCATGCATGTTCTTGGGAGGATTGTATGACATTCAATCCATTTGCGTCACCATAGAAGATTGATGGATGATTTATAAATGTTGGATTAAATAAATATGGTTTACTATATCACTTATAGAGTCCAAATGTAGGATAAAATATCCCAATTTTATGGGACATCTGTGTTCAACAGATCTAGAAGCCATTATTTTATCTAACATTTAAATTGTGTATGAATAATAACCCACATATTTCTCTCCCAAAAAAAATTAACATAATTATCTTCATCATAATTTTAATAAAATTATTTGGTTAGTTCTCAAAGAAACTCATATACATAATAATACAAATTTTTACCATTATACTATCATTGTGACGCCCTTCACATTGGCATAGCCACACCTTCCATTCACCCTGCTTGCTTCTTAGACAACCTATGTGCACCTTTTAGTCTACTCCTCCCGTGGATCTTCTATAAATACTCCATGCTACATAAGGGATGGTCATGTGTTCTCATTTTTCAGATTTTAACCTTGTGTTCCCTATAATATATAGATGAGTGGTTATGGAAGGCCTACTGGTTGTTCATGTTTTTAGTGAATCCACCATAAAATACCTAAGAAAATGCTTTGTGTAGAATTTTAAAAAACTTAATAAAAAAAATTCACTTCATTGTATAATTTTACTAGAAAAAAACCTCCTATCAAATTCAAATTGTCCCAATAAAAAACATATTTATATTCTACATGGCCATTATATAATTACTTCTACAATAAAATCAATATTTAAATGATCTTCACTCAATGTAATCATCAAATTATTTTATCATAGGAATATCAATGTCATTATGAAATATATAAATTATTTGAATATGAAATATTTGAATCATTATTCCAAAATAAATACATCATGAAAATGTATATATGTGTGGTATTCCCCTTACCAAATGTTGAAGATAATGTGAAGACTTCATGTAGAATAAAAACATCTATTTGAAAATAAGAAAATTTCAAAAATAATTAATGTTAAAAATGGATAATTACTCAAGAATGAAATCCAATATTATGAATCCATGACATTTCTCCATATATAATCACCATCCATGGAGAATGAATTTACCAAATATAATGAAGTGATTTAATAGAAATTATCTATGAAATATACACAATTTTCTTAAGTATTTTCAAAACCCTATCAATCATTCTCAATCCCGGATTAATAACTAATCATATAGGACTTACTCATACATTATATTTTGATTAATTATTAAATATTTTATATAAGACACAACCATGTTAATCAACCATCCATGTCATCTTTTCAATATACCCTTGTTGCTTTGTTTTCAATACCATATTCTTAATGTCCTCTTCTTGTTGTTATAGAAAACTAATGTAAAGGAATAATAAAAGTTTTTTCTTCTGATTTTCATGGAACTTGTAAATAGGTTATTTTTTATGATATAAGGATGATACCATTATGATTCACTTGAAAAATATCCATTAGTTAGTGTACTCTAAGTCTACGTGGGATAGTCTAGTGTAGAAAAATAAAGGGATATATCAATGTTTGTCTATGTAATCCATTAAAAACAATCAATGTGATATCATGATAAAATTTATTTCTCATACGGGAGTTTATCAAACATAATTATTATGTAATATATTCTCTATCAAACTTTAGTAAAATCATAATAAATGTCAACTGATTGAATCTTTTACAACTATAAATAGATTACGAATCAACCAACAATACCCATTAATTCACATGTTTAATATAATTAAAAAAAATAAATGATTTTAAATTGGGTTTCCTATATTTTTAAATTCTTTTTAGATAAATTGAATATCAAGAAATTAAAGAAATAATTCTTGATGTTATTGGATTTTTTTTCTACCACTTATGGGGTGCACTCTCATCTATTTTACTTGATAGAAAATTTAATTTGATATTCTTAAAGATAACAATGTTTATAATTCACCATTTTGTAATAATTCATGTTTTTATCAGATATTGAATTATCACTTGATTATGTTATCTTCCACATCGTTCATAATGTTATTATCTTAGAGTGATCATCACCTTCAATTCCTATAAGGTAAAAAAATACTACAGAAGAATAATTGAATAATATGGAACATTTGTGAGCTTCTTAAAAATTATAAAATATATTAGAATTTCCTCCAAACCCAAATACACTTATACTTGTAGCTCTGATGTGTTTGGATGTCTTTATGCTTATGTAACATTTATATTTTACATTTTGCGATTTATCTGATAGTTTGGACACTTTACATCCATTCACCATTATCTTGTGTTGATTGTTTATACTTACTTATTCCAATGAAACAATATCTTCCTATGGTTCTTTTTTTAAAATCATAAAAATAACCCTTTGATGTGGTAGAATAGTTATACATTTATTATCATTATTTTTATCCTTCTTCAACCTTTAATTTTTTTTGACAAACACTTTAGTTTTAATGTGATGACATCCTCTCATGAAATTCGATATCATCATGTGGAATAACCAATTTTAATTATTCTATTTATTTATAAAGTGATTTATCCTCAGAATTATGCATTTCCCTAGAATCATTCAACTAATCATGGTAAATTATTAACTAATCCCACTTGAAATATTTTGTCTTAGAGTTTAAAAATGGATTTTTAAATGATTTTGATATATCTTTATTTGTAAACATGTTGACATATTCTTTAGGAATTACATCAATCAGTTCTATCTTATTTTTTCAATCGTTGATTAATACAATTCATTATTTCAAAATTTTTCCATACATTTCTAGGGATTTTTTATATTGATATGTGGTATGGAATCTCTTTCTAAAATAGAAGAAACTTTTCTTGTTTGAGATGAAATTTTTGGAATCCATATTGTCATTAATATTTTTAGTAGATTGTTTCACAATTTTATTAACATATAACCGTTTCATTTCCCCAAGGAATACTTTTCTACCTTTTTTCCTTTTATTATTGCTTTATCATTACATTTTGTTATCATAAACAAATGCATGGTGCATGGATCAAGTTAAATAGAACTCATGATATCTATGGACACTTATTGTGTAAGAAGCATATAAGACTTCATGATAACCAAGCATATTATTGATAGACATATTATTCTTCCTCTATGTATTTAGACTCATTTTTATAGGGTTCTGAAATTATTAACATTTACTCATCCTTAATTTATTCTATCTATACTTTTTATATTTTGACACATTTTTCCAACAATCAATGAACCAATTCCAAAATTTCTAGCAACAACATAAACAACCAAAAATTATATATTTTTTACTTATAATATCTATATTACATGATTTAGTGCCTTATTGTGTGTAAATTTTATTTTCCTTAATAGATGGATAATTTTGAGAGTTATTTTTATTATTAATTACTGTATAATTCCTTGATGTTTTTTGGATTTATTAGCATTTATATTAGCCAATATTTTCATATAATTTATCATTGAACCTACACTAACATATGTGACTGCAATAGTAAAAATAGAAATAACAAGGTAATGTGTTACATTAATCCTATAGTTGGTAAAATTTTGATAAATACATGACCATTAGATATTTTTCCCACTAAAATGACTTTCTTTAGAAGCATGAGTCACACAAATAGTTTCTAAAGAATCATTCCATATTAATCTTGACTATTCATATGTTTCAATGGGGGAATTCATCTTCTCAACAACATAGAATGTTCTAAAATGTGTATCCTTTAAATTTATGAATTCAAGGTGAAGAGGAAAAAAATTCATACTGATTGTAAATATCTCCTTTTTGAATAATGTAATATACCTTCCTATTATAGTTTTATTCTTTTTATATGATCTTCATTTTTCTTTCTATTATTGTTCAGATATGTTTCATGGAATTTTATTCTTCTAGATTTAACATCCAATTGGAATTCCATGTTATGGATTGTATATTTAGGTTGTTATTATAGATAAATGATCATTTTAATATATTATTCATGCATATTTTTATTTTATTCCCCTAAAATGTCACGATCATTGATCGTTTATGTTTTTTATTCAAGATGAGCATCTTTGACATTCAGGGTAACATTGATCGATGTTTTATGTTCCTATATTAATTCTCTAAAATCATTTTTACTCATAATTATCTAATAATTATATCATTAAAATTCCACTTCAAATATAGAAAATTTTTTATTAAAAAGAGTCAATAGTTATTATATAGATTTAAAAAGGACTGTAAGAACATTATACTTTATGGATTTAATTGTAAGTGAATCATCCTATTTATTTATTTGTTAATAAATCTATAACATTTCATAAAAAACATCCTTCAGTTAAAAAAGAATATATGAAATAAATTATTCAAGAAATTTAATTATATATAATCAAAATTGAGAGTAGAATCCTTCCTCAACATTGATGTATTAAATATATTCATACTATCCACAGTTTGAACTTGTTTATTCATGAAAATAATTGTCAACTAATTTAAAAAGAGGTCCTTTATTAATATATTATATCAAATTTATTTTTCTTAATCTCTTTCCTACCTTCTTATTCTTATTTTTAAAGGTCACATAAGATACCTTCATGTCTTCTTCAATAGGAGTTTTAATTAAATTCCCTACATGAGGGGATTTAAAATCAGCTTCAAATTTGCAATATATATAATCATGGTAAAACCATCATGGAAAAAACATTGATCCATTTAGAGGTTGAACTACCCAATGTTACCACTAGAAGAGCCTCGATAGATTTTTCATGGTGACTAGAGGATGAATAATCTAACCAAAAATTTTGTTGAATTTTACCTTCATTAAATTAACCCTTATACTCTATTACCTATTTCATGATTAACTTGAATGGATCGACTGCGTGCTATTTAAAATCATATAAAAATGATATGAAGGTATCATAGGAAACAACAGAAAACCAGGATTTTTTATAAGGATCTGTTAAAAGACATACTCTATTCCTTGATCAACATTTTTTTTTTCTTTCATAGATTCACTTACCACTATAACATTCAATGAAAAAATTCTTTTAACTGGAAAAAATATTTTAGTAGCAAGTGAAAAATATTCCAAATTTAGTGATATTATTTATACTTGTTCCACCAGACTTCAATTCCATTGTTTATGGTGTAGTGGTAGTAGAACTCCTTTATTTTCTCTAGTTTATAAAAGGACATACAATGTATTAAAGTGATATTTTCTAGATTGTTTATTGAGCATTTTAAATAATAATTTGAAGATTGAACATCCAATATAAGTAACCATTTTCTTATAATTACCAACTAATGAATTCCCGACATAATATAGTTTTTCATATTCCTTTGATCATTAATTATCACATTGAAAATAACAAAATATATTATTTATTAATTTATTTTATTCTTATATTATATTTTTTTTATCCCAATTACTCAAGGTTTTTATATACATATGGAAACATGCTTGCACTATATTGAAATTTTTATGTTAAAATATACACACCTTACTAATTATTAAAAATTCATGTAATCACATGAATTTATATCATGAAAATATTGACATGTGTGTGTGTAACCCTCAATCCACTTTGTTACAAATTTTCAGCTTCAATGCATTGGTATCATGAATGTGAAATTACCGTATGAAAATTCATCCATCAATCTTGGATGAAATATTAACTTAGATATTAGGTATTAATTTTTAATAAAAGAACTCTACCTCATACAAATTGTTATAAAAAATCTTCTCTATGAAAGGATTAATATGGAATTGTTATTTTTCAAAAAAAAAATAGATGACAATATTACACAAAAAATATTATCCTTCGCAGTGCTATCTTAGGATGATTAGAGTTTCTCTTCATTAAAGAATAGAGATGTGTGGGCCCTCTTCGCAAGAGCCTGGGAGATGCTTTACAACACTATCCCATCTTATTAAGGGAAATTTGTTCTTCCCAAGGTACTAATAGGGAGAAATTCATAGGATGTTAAACCAAGGGATCATCCAAAATTTTCATAAGATGAAACAATCAAAAATATTTTTCCCCTTGAAACAAGTTTTCACAGTGCTCTATTTGAGGTAGAAAAGTTATATTTATTGATAATAAAAAATATTCTCATCCTCATTTTCACTAAATTTATAGAAGATAAGGAAACCATATTTCATCACCTTATATCCTATTTTAAAGATGCATTTTATCTTCCTACATTCTTTAATAATTATTTTATTTCATGATATATCTTCCAACACAAGAGTAATTCAGAATATATAAATGTGAATTTTTTTTTATAGAGTCTTGACATAATGAGTTCTCATTAATCGTTTATATGGAATCCTCATATGTATCTGATGTGGATCACATGTTACCCACTATGGAATATAATATTTGATCTATATATATTATTGGAGTCACAAATTCATTTTCATTATGCAATTCATGTTCTTTGATTTAACACATGCATGCAAGATGAAACATCATTTATGATCTAAGATTGACCAGATCACCTAAAATCCATATAAATCAGTTTATAAGATTATAATTTTATTGATTAATGTTTGATTGACTGAACTCTAGTGTAATGGATAACTCATGGTGACCGATTTTAGAATACAACATCCCTATTTGATTTGATGATCATGATCAAATGATCTAGTGAATATCATTCTATTTGAAATTTAAATGATGTGCGAATAGTATCCAAACAATTTCCTCCCCATATAGAAATTAAAATAGTTCTCTTTTTAGTATATCAATAATGGGTTTCAATTAAAAATCCAAAAATCCCTTCTCTCTCAGAGTACCACTGTATATCATTCTCCATCCACTATGACACTCTAAATGGTGGTGTCAACACACCATCCTTGCACCCTTTGGGATTCTATGACCACGTATGTTCACCTTTGAGATTCTAGACCTTGTGGGGATTATACACATCCCCCATTCATCTTGAGGGCTGGCATGTGCTTTTCATTTTGCATGATTGAACCTTAAGTTCTACATGTGCCTTAATATAGTGGATATGGCGTTCTAAAGTTATTATATTCCAACCATGAAAAATCAACCTCTCATATCTAAATTCCCCCATGAAAACACACACACACACAGATATATATATATATATATATATTAAATTTCATTCATATATGAAAACTACATTCAAATGAATATTTTCGTGGAATTTAGTAAATACAATCTATAAATTATTTTTTCATGATAACTTCAATATCATCATGTAATATATAAATAATTTTTTATAGAAAATATTCAAATATTATTTCTCAAATAAATGTACAATGAAAATGAATATATTTAGGATCACTTCATTATCAAATTTTGACGAAAATTTTCACAATAATAGTACAATAAGAATACATCTTTAGACATAGGAATAGTCAAATAATCATTATAGTTATAAATCATTGATAATTTCTCAACAATGACATCCAATTATATGAATAAATAATAATTAACCATGAATTATCACCATTCATGGTTATTTGTCTTATCCAATGAAAAGAAGTGAGTCAATAATAGTTATCCAGACAAAATCACCAATATTCTTAAGTATTTCTCAAACACTTTCCATCATTATCATTCTATGATTAATCACTAATTATAGAGGACTTAAGAACACATTTAATTTTGATTCCATTATATATATTACCAAAAAACACTACCATACCCATCAACCATAAACATTAAATTTTTAGGTTATAACATCTGTTTAGAGTTACGTGTCTCAACGTCAACTAACTGAAATTAAATCTGTTTGTATAAAAACTAAAAAATATCTCTATTTATTTTTTCCCTATAGAAATACACATTCAAATATCTACACATATTCATATTCTCAAGATAAATAGGAATGATGAAATATAAGCATCATCAAGAAGCTACTTTTTTAAATTTGGTATCTATAGAAAATATACAAGGTTCATGAATCTTATCATTATTTTATAATCAATTTTTAATGAAATAATAATTTTGACCTTCTTCTATAGAACAATATATTCCTTTTTCACTGATTTAATCATCACATTTATGGGTAGTTGAAAAGTAATTTGAGAAAGATTATATTTATCACCTTCCGTAATTATTTCTAGATCTATCCTTTCGAATTCCATAAATATTGGATACTTAATAATTTTTATCATAGATAAGATAACATTATTTTTTTACACCCAAAGAATCACATGCCTTGTTCTATTTTCTAGTGTGGAAATGAATTGAGCTGAAATAATCTTTAATAATCTCTAACAATATTATTAAGGGAATATTCTACTCCTTTTGAGTGACTATATACATTTAATTTTTATGGTCGACATATATATATATATATATATATATATATATATATATATATCACATCTCTATACATAAATATTATTCTTCCAAACCTATAATGATAAAATTACTACCGCTAACTATAAATGCATGGTTGGGAATTTTTTCTCATGAACCTTAAATTGTTTTGGGAAATAGCTTATAAACATGAAATTATGTATCAAAATGCATCCTATTACCTTCTTTAATGCATCATTATTGAATCAAAACCCTTATCTATTGTAGGGTATTTTAATTATATTTTCATTGACTACCCTTCTCTTATATTCCTTTAAATTTTCGTCACATTCCTATATCTAAATGAATATATATCACATATATGTCAATTTTGTGAGTGGATTAATCATCTGTGAAAAACTATCCAAAAATAACTCATAATATCTATCCAAATAATAAAATGTTTAGGTCTTATTCATAGTGGTAGGTCTGACCAATTCTTTATAACTTAAATCATTCATAGATCCACAAAAATACACTCTATTAAGAATATATTATCCAAAAATGAATCCTTTCCAATAAAAAATTTACAATTGGTAAATTTTTCAAACAAACTCTCTTTACACAAGGTTTTATAATAATTCTCAAGTGATAAACATGATGTTATTTAGTCTTTGAATATATAAAAATATATTCAATAAATTCATCCAAAAACTAAAAATGTAATATCTAATGTATCTATTCATTAAATACATGAATATAATGCATTAATTATTCAAACCAAAGGGAATAACTATTAATTAATTATTTCTAAATCTTGTATGGAATGTTGTCTTGGATAAATCCTACTACATAACCTTTAATTAAAGGTATATATAATGATAATGAACCTTTTAAATGTTTTGAGATTTGAATAGTTGATAAAATGAGTCATAAATACAGGTAGAGTACTAGTTTTATTTATTATAGTCTTGTTCAATTCACGATATTTGATGTAGAGTGAAATATATCCACATTTTTATAAAAAATTAATGGGTTCACCTGATGGTGACACACATGGCCAAATAAATCCATTTTTTGGATTATCCTGGAGATGCTTCTTAAATTACTACAACTAATCCCGGTCTATTCTATAAGGATACATTTAAATTAGTGTTCAACAAGGAATAATTTCTTTTTAAAACCCCCTTCATAATTTTTTTTAATACTATGAAGATCTTCAAGAAAAACATAAAAAACTCTTATAAAATAAGAATTTAATTTATACTAAGTTCCCTGTATCTATATGAGATAAATACCCATTATAATAAGTTTCAAGTACCACAAAATGGATAAACTTTTCATTGGATGTTCATATTTATTGTTTCATAGATTTTTTATTATAGGTTAGTTTGGAATATAAAATGTTAAATGACATACATGTAAATTTATTTGGTATTTATTAGAAGAAATTTAATCCACTAATAATATAACATCTAAGACAACTATAGGGAGAATAAAAATATTTATAGGAAGAAAATAACAATAACCCCAATCCTAAGAAGAATCATAAACTTGATATACATTCATAATATATATTGGTTTTCTATGATAAAAATATATTAATAATTTATAGGGTTTTATTTTGAAACCCATAGAAAATTCATTAGATATAAATAGTTTATAGATCTAGTGTCCAATAAGACATTATATGTTTAAGAATTGATGAAAAGAAATCATTTCACAATTTCATTGTTACGCCCCTCATATCTAATAGTGATCACAGGGGATTTTCATTAGTTTCTCATCTTATGGGGTTGAAGAAATTGATCTCGGAATTTTACATTCAGATATAAGAAGTGTTTAACATAATGATTATACATCTTTTATTTGAAACATTGGAGTGTGAGTGGTTCTTTTAGTGGAAATTTCTTAATATTTTTGTATCATTATCTAACATCATCCCCGCAAATATAATCAAATTTATAGTAACATTCATTCCAAAACATAAAATATTTACTTTTACCCTTAATAAAATATCCTCCATGTTTCTTTCCACACCTAGATTATAAAATAAATATCATCTTATTTTTAGTTTGATTCATAAAATTTACAATGAGTTTTATCACATTTTTCTTATCAAAACCATAATATTGGTGTGTAAATCCATTCTCCAATTAATCCTTGATATATCATCAAATAATTTCATCATATATACTAAATTACACTATAGATAATATATTTTTTACAATTGGTTTTAATCCACTAAATAATTTATTAACCTTAATATGAGGTTGGATGTTAATAGTATAATGATACCTATAAAATATTGTTACATATTATCCACTAGTAAAAATTGATTAATCATCCTTATATTTTTAAAAGTAATTACCACTTATTTTTTTTATAAAATATATAATGAATGTAATGTTGAAAAATAATCTCATTAACTCATCCCAATTTGTGGAAAAATTTTATTCATATTTCCACATGTTCTTGATATGTGTCCATCATTAATATGTCTCACCCTACAAATGGGAAAGAGTTAAAACGAATTTATAGTGATCCAAACATTGGAGAATAGAAAAATATCTTAGATGGTATTGATAGATTGCTTAGTGAATAATTGAATATTGGACCCACTAAATTATGGACAATGTTGTGTCATGAATGACTCAATGGAATGTTTTTCCCTCCTTGTCTCATTTGGAAGATCTGAATGATTCAATGCTTGCAAATGTTGTGTGAGAATAAATTTGAGATTTTATATTCTAATATCCATAAAATTTGGTTCCTTGTGTTGATAATCATGGTATTTTCCTCCACATTAAACATTAAACTCAGTGCTCCCTAGATATTTAAGGATACAAACTAAATTCAGATTGAAGAACAGCTACGTGATCTCTCTTCTTCGGGATTTCCTTCTGGATCTTTTATCTTCTCAAAAAATCACATCACACAACGTATTGTTAGAAAGGGTTCCAATTTTCATGTTCCTGCTTCAGGTCGAATGATCTTTCAAAGGTTGGAACATTGCAAAAACTCTTTCATTACTCAAATCTATCTATCCAAGGGTATGAAACCCTGGAAAATTTATGAGATTATTTCCCAACTGTCTATGATTTGGGGATTCAGTGATTTTAAATGTGTCTCATTTGGGAGGGGGTTCTTCAACTTGCTATTCCACTCTATTGATCTGAAAGGTCAAGCATGGAGTTTTGGGTCAGTAAAACTCAAACCAAGAACTCTTCGGATTTAGGAATGGAATACAAATTTTAGTCTTCATGATTTTAAGGACACTTTTTCTCATGTCTAGATCGAGATTTATGGACTAAATTGGGTCTTATGGCACTCTGAGATTCTTTTTGACATTGACTCCATAGTAGGTATTCCAATTTAAATGGACCCAGCCATTTAGAATGCTAGTTTTGACCATTTTTCTTGAATATTAGTTGAAATTTATTTAGTATACACTTTGGTTGATAAGGTGATTATATCCACATCTCAATAAAAAATCAAATTTATAATTTTCTATGAAAACTGGCTCCATATTTTGAAGTGTGATTCATAATAAGACACTCTAGGTCCAACGGTCGCTCCAGCAAGAAATGTGCCAATTTCATGCTTAAAGGGCACAAATCTTCTCAATGTCGAAGGAAAGAGAGCCTCAAACCCTCCCAATTGAATTATGCACATTCAAAAAAATCTCCAGGTGAACCTAAGGTTCTTACTGGCAGAAATTCTCCTTCTGAAAATGCTTAGGCTGGTATGATTCAGTCTGAGTTGCAGACTCCTAGTCATACGTTAACTCAAATTTTGATACAAGATGAAGGTCTTCCTTTCACCCATAAATTTTCTGGATTATGCAAGTATAGCTTGGATGATATTTCTAAAGGGAAGAATCAATATGAAAGAGGTCATTCATTCAAAGATTCTCTGGTCCAAGGTATGGAATATGGAGGAATAGAATCAGACTCAGAGGACAACCAAATGGAGATAGAACTCTCAGCACAAGCAGAGGATGATGATAGAGTTATGCTGAACATGTATGCTCTAAAATGGAGAAAGGGTAAGATAATACATGATGGTGCGACCTTAGAGAAGGTTAAGATCAAAGATTACTACCACTCAAAAGCACAAAAATCAGATTATTTTAAGGTTCATGTTTACATTACTGAGGGAACATGTTGCAATGCTAATCCTAAGCTTAAAAAAGACCCCCCATAACTGTAGATTGAATATCTGTTGTCTAGTACCCCCTACAGGATTACCCAATTAATGCAGTTTGATAGAATAAGAGGAACAGAAGAAGATGGACTAGCTTGAAGCCTCCCTCCAAAGGAAGGACTGATACCCATGCAAAAATTTCCATCTCCTCTTAAGAAGGTATGCTGTAACGTTATTATTTCTAACCAATTTATTATGCTCACTGATAATAATAAAGAAATTGGATAAAATGACGATCCTTCTACATCTATCATGACTCCCATCGATGCGAAAGAAACTTTAGTTTATGAATGTGGTGCGTGGACGCAAAAAACAACTAAAAGAAGGGGTCGACACCCCCGTGGAAAAGGTGGGTGACTTCCTTACCACTGCTTGAGCACCCACTCTAGAACAAGGTAACCTTTCTAGTTCTGTCTATCTGATGTACCACTTGGTTCTATTTTTTCCCTTTCACTGGATGTTTTTTGATTCAATAAAGTGGTCATAACACCTCAACATTTAATTAAAAAACATATCCTCAAGAGTGTAAAACCATGTTTTTATCATGGAATGTTTTTCTAAACATGTGATGAATGTATATAAATAAAATTAAAAGATTTTAGATTAATTTCTTCTAAAAAACTATGTCAGATACATATCCATTTTTATTATCCAAAGAGGGATGTAATTATATGTAAACCAATTTATCTATCGATTTCCAGAATTAATGGATATTTTATTATACATATATTTATCCATACTATAATGAGTAATGTTTCATCTTCCATATTTTCAAATGTTAAAAAATTATTTATCTTATAAAAACTATAGTAACCCATACACCTCATACATAGGCAATAAATATTTTTATATGAAAATTCACTAAATAGTAGAATGAGTCATGAAATAATTATATTGGTGTAGTACCTTTAGAAATGCGTATTCTTAAATAACATGCTCATATATTAACTACATAATGTCTCACTAATTTTATCAATAGTATAACTCATCCTAAACATATCATTCATAATAACATTCCTCATTACAAGGTGAAGGTAGATATAATAAATAGTTGTCTTAGATTCTCAGTACGGGTAAATAAGGAATTAATCAATGATCACATAATCATAACATGAGCATAAATATATAAGAATGTGTTCATAACATTTCAAAACCATTCCATTTAGATCATTGATAAAAATATTTAGTCATTGAAAAATTCATGGTATTTCTAAAATAAATCATAAATAAAATAAAGAATAAGATACATGAAAACATAAGATTGGAAAAAAAAAATTGATATTTGTAATACATATTAACATTGAAAACCATATTTCTCGTTGTCAAGGATCACTAGAATACTATCAATGTAGATATCCTTTACTCCCACATCCATCATAGTAGTCAATTACCACTCAAAAAATATCAATGTTGATTGAGTTCACTCCACCAACCATCTTAGTAGTCAAGGATCACTCCCAAAATAGTTGTAGTGAATAGAGTCTCATACTGAACCATGTTCACATCCCATTCTATTTTTGTATATATCATCATATATCAATATTTATCTGACTCATTTGAAAGATATATAATATTTAGACCACCATTAACATTATGGGAATCATAAAAATGTTTTTTTAAAAGATCAACACCAATTATTCAAATCATAATGAATTTGATTAAAAGGAGTTTATTAAATATTTCATCACAACACAAACTATGAAAATGAAATGGGAATTATAAAATTCACATCACTTAATCATATCATTACCCACGTATAAATATCATGTTTCATAAAATTCACTCTAATATAAAAATATACTATCCAGAGAAAGAATAAGTATTGTATCGTTGAATGACATCTCGAAAAAGATTATGAAATATTAAATTTTGTCTTATTATATTGAAAATGGTTTCAAGAAAAAAAATTACCATTTCTTGAAGAAAATTTAAATTTTATGTTTAAATAAATAATTTTATATATAAAAATTTAACATTTAGTAATGATATTTTATTGATTTAATGAATCCTTGAATAATTATGAAGCCTCGAAATGTTAATAAGTCATGATGGTGAAAAATTATATTCATGTCATACACATTAAAAAACATTCCTTTTAATTTTTTAGTAAAAAATCATAAGAAACTGATTTAGAAAATTATATGAAGATTATATTTTTAAAACATTTTTTAATTAAGTAAAACATGCGTATAAATTAAATTAAAAAACCATATTTGATTATTAAAAAAAGTTTATATAATTTTTAGAAAATATAGAGATTGAAGAAATATTATAGATAAATATATTTTTTTTGAAAATATTTTTTTGCAATATGAAAACATGTAGAAATAAAAATTAGAGGAAAATTTAATCTATAAAAATAAATATAAGAGAATAAAATTCAATAGTTTCATTATATATATATATCTCATAATATTTCAACAATGTAAGAATAATTAGAAAAAACGCCAGTAAACAATGAGATTGTATAAAAATCACTTACCACATTGATATCATTTGAATTGTAAGACCCATGAAATAAATAAGAATGTATTGATATTAATATATCATAATTTTTATGATAATAATCATTAAATACATTCATGTGAAGTATATAAGACAAAAAAATAAACAAGTTGAGAATATGGCATGTCTATAATTGAAATAATAGTGAGATGAAAATCCATTTCCTCAGGTCTAACATCCTTCATATGTGTTCAAACATAAAACATAAAAAATATACGATTATTAATCATATATTAAAAAAATACACCAATATATATCACACCAAGAATGGTTTACTTATTATATTTTATTACCCATTTGTAAATGATTCTTTTTCTAATGCTATTATTTTGAGTAATAATGAATTTTTTTTCAATGAATTTTTTTCCTATATTTTTGACTTTTTTTCAGGAAAACCCACTATAGTGATGCGTTTGTGGGATTAAATTTAAAATAATTTCTGAAATAATTGTTATTCGAATTTGAAAAAAATTTATCAAAATTTAAAATCATAATAATTGATAATTTATGTTATGATAATCATTGTTTTGTACCAATATTACAAGTGGATGTGATTAAAATTAATGATAGTGATTAATGAAATAAATTAGTTTAATAAAAGACTAAATCATAATAGTAATTCCCAAATATCCCTATAAACTTTTCAAAAGTCTATTTTATATTCTTATTTTGACACTATAATCACTTTTAAAATATTTGGGCAATTATTGGAGCCACATTAAAAGGGACAACAGGGGTGTAATTCTATTTTGAAAAATTTACAATAATGTCACTCTTCATCCACTATAAAAGGGCCTTCAACCTTCCCCCCACTTTACACTTCTGAAGCCATTTTTTCTTGGCCAAAACCTAAATCATATCCTCCCAACATATCAAAATTGATCATAGAAGAATCCATTTTAGAATAAATCTAACTAGGGAAGACCTTTAGTGAAAACTAATAATATTTATCCAATGAAGTGGTAACACCCTTCCTCAAGCTCTATTATATTACTTTCATTCTTGACCCCCTAACATATTATTCTACAATTATTTTATAATAACCAATATAACATAAATATAATGATATTTTCTTATTATATTATTTATACCTACACATACACACATTTCCAATTATTGTATAACTAACATATCGTTCTTAGAACGATAACGTATCAGTTAGCATCATCGTCATTATTATCAGTTGAAGGTGTTGTGCAAAGTGTTATTATGGAAGTTTTGGAATATTTTATGGATCTATATCTAAAATAATTTATAGGGTTTCCACCCCTGATAGAAGTGGACTTTATGATTGATCTTCTCCTTGGGACCAGTCCTATCTCACTTCCATATTATCATATGGAACCTACAGAATTATGGAAATTAAAAGTGTAGTGGGAAATGTTAGAGATCAAAGGGTTCATCTGGCTTAGCATGTCTCCATGGGTAGTTCCAGTGTTGTTTGTTAAAAATAAAGATAGAACACTGCGAATCTACACTATTTAAAATATGATTTATACCAACAGTTTTGGGAAAACCGTTGGTATAGTTAACAAATTTGGACCTATACCAACGGTTTGGCCAAAAATATTGGTATATGTCACTTATATGGACCTATACCAAAGGTTTTGGACAAACCATTGGTATAGGTCCAAAAATAAATTAACCTATACCAACAATTCTCAAAACTATTAGTATAGGTCTATACCAACAGTTTTGATAACCGTTGGTATAGGTACATGTATTTTTAATGGAATATTCTTATAGAGGACATTAAATAAATCCAAATTTAAAATACTTATGATAAAACATATATATATTTATGAAATTATGTTCACAAAGTTAATTTAGGTTATAGGTCAGTCGTTCAATCACAAATAGGAGGTACTGGGATCAAAACCAAAAGAATGATTATTTTTTGAATTGCATATACCAACAGTATATGGAACCATTGGTACATATTTTCATATTACATATACCAACTGTTTCCAAAACCATTGGTATAGGTCAATACCAATATTTTTCCCAAAACCATTAGTATAGACCTATCCCCACTGCTTACTTATAAATGGTTCTCCAAACCATTGGTGTAGCCTACACTAATTGTTTAGAGGCATATACCATCGATTACAAATCATTGGTATAGGGTTTTTTCCATTAGTTCTATGTAGATTATTAAATACTTAATCAGGTTGTAATAAAAATATAATATCCACTTCCATGCATTCTTGATTTGTTAGACCAGTTTAGGGGAGCTCAGTATTTCTCAAAGATTGACATGAGGTTAGGATATCATCAATTGAGGGTGCAAAATGAGGATATTCCGAAAAGAGATTCTAGAAGTGGATATGGCCATTATGAGTAAATGGATTTTCCCTTTGGTCTAATGAATGTACCAAAAATGTTTAGGGAATTGATTAATGAGATATTTCAATTATATCTTTATTCTTTTGTGGTGGTATTTGTTGATGATACAATGGTGTATTCAAGAACTAGGGTGGAGCATGAGTAACACATTCCAATAGAACTGGGGGGTCATGAGGGATCATCGGTTGAATGCCAAATTGTCAAAGTGTGACTTTTGGATAAAGTATGTCCGTTTCTTTTGTCATGTTATTTATGAGAAGGGTGTTTTAGATGATCCGGAAAATATAGAGGCTATTATATCATAGAAACATCTAAATAATGTTTTTAAGATATGGATCTTCATTGGTCTAGCAGGTTATTATCAACACTTCGTTCCTAATTTCTCACAATTGGACACACCCATGACAACCTTGACAAGGAATAATATCCCATTTTAATTGGATGATTAGTGTTAGTAATGTTTTTAATAACTAAAGGGTCACCTTCTATCATCACCAATACTAGTTTTTCCTACACCATGGAAAGGGTACAAGGTGTATTGTGACACATCAGGATAAGTGTTGAAGTGTGTTCTCATGGAAGGGGATCATGTAGTTGTATATGGATCACAGTAGTTGAGGTTTCATGAGATGAACTACCAAACACATTATTTGGAGTTGGAGGCACTGGTTCATGCTTAAAAAATGTGGCCTCATTATCTATTAATTTTCAAATTCATGGTTTTTACTTATCATAATAGTTTAAAACATATTTCATAGAAAAATTTATTTGGCCATGAAGCAAAAGAGGTGGATGGAATATCTCCAGCCATTTGATTTTGGCTTAATTTACAATCCATGTAAGGGAAATTCAATGGTGGATGCATTAAGTATAAAATCATATACTCAAGTGGTGAAATAGGAATCAGATCATTTATAGTTGATGTATGTCATAGTTGACTTGTGATTGGAATGTGAGTACTGAGGTGACAAAGCGGTCTTATTTTAGGTTTTGTTGTTTCCTGACCTAGTTGGTTTGGTTCAATAGGTGCACGCATCCGACTCCAAGTCTATGGAAATATGGTTGAAACTCAATGGTGGGGAGACTATTGAGGGCTGGGAACTGAATGTAAATTTAGTTTTGGATTTTCAAAATAGGATGGTGGTACTAGTAGATTATTAGGAGGAACTTATCATGGATCATCATAATTTTGGTGGGTTTTCCATCCTTGAATTTAGAATATGTATAATAGGTAGAAACTACATTTTTGGTGGGCTAGTATGAAAACTAAAGTGTCCAAGTTTGTTTCTAGATGATTTAATTGTTAGAAAGATAGGGAAGAGTTTCAACATCCATATGGATGTTTTCAGTATTTTTTTATTCAAATTTGGAAGTGAGAGCAAATAGTGATGGATTTTGTGATAGGTCTTTCAATAATGGTAAAAAAACATGATGTCATATGGGTGATTATGGATCAGATCACAAAGTGGGCACATTTTATTCTGATTCATGAATCTCACACGGTGGAGGATCTATACAAAATCTTTATCTAGGAAGTGGTAAAGAGGCATGGTGTTCCAGTTTCGGTTGTATTAGATAGAGATCCGAGGTTTACATCTTGTTTTTTGAAATGCTTCAAGAAATACCTTAGTACACAATTGACGATGAACACAATATACCATCCTATTAAAGATAGATAATTCAAGAATACGATACAATTTTTAGAAACTATTCTTAGGGGTTTTAAACGAATTTTGGTTGTTCATCCGACAATCACTTACCTTTGGTGGAGTTCTCTTATAAGAAAAATTAACATTCCACAATAAATATGGCTCCGTTTGTGGAATTTTATAAGAACCCTTGTCGTTCTCCACTATATTGGGTGGAAATGGGTTAGATTTTGATGATGGTACCATGCCTTATCCATGAGACTATAGAGAAAATCAAACTAATTATAAAGAGTATGGAGATGGCTCTATGTTGTTATAAATAATATGAAGGCCATTGTCGATGACCGTTGTCATTCGAGGTGTGTGGTCAAGTGTTTTTGAGAATCTATATTAGGTTGGGACATCGTTGGTTTTGAAAGAAGGGTATGTTATCTTCATGGTATATTGGGAATTTTGTGATTCTTGAGCGGAGTGGAGAAGTGGATTATCGGTTGGTTTTCCACCATGGTATAGCATGGTGCACAATGTGTTTCATGTGTCACAGTTGAAAAAGAATCATTTGAAACATGACCATTTGATTTTTTGAGATAATGTCAAGCTAACTCTAGATTATTTATTCATGCATGCATCAATTTTGATTGTGGAAAGGCAATAGAATGTCTTATGTGGTAAAATAATTGGTTTAGTTCGTATTTTGTGGTATCCTAGTCAGATTCAGGAGGAGTCATGGGAGTAGAAGAAAGAGATTTTTGACCAATGGCCCAATCTATTTCAAAAAAGAGATGGTTCTCCACTTTCTGAAGATGGAATTTCTAATGTTGGGGAGAATTTAACACCCTCAGTTTGAGGTATGTAGCCTTTGTTTATTTCTTTTTTATGTGTTTAATGTTGTTGGTATGAGTTGGGAATATTTAGGTAGAGTGTCGAATGGCTGTATAATTTTTTGAGGCCTTTATAGGGCTTCCAGTTTGAGCATGGTTAGGGGAAACCATGTATATTTCCTTGGAAAATCATGCCACTCGAGGTTGTGGGGTTCCCCATAGTTTTCAAATGGTTTTTCTAACCATGCGAGGAGGTCGTCCGAGATGATATTGAGGCAATAGAATCCACATGGTTAGTAAAAAAATTTTCAAACCACGTGAGCTAGCCATGCAACCCATTAAAGGTTGGTTTTATTAAAAAATAGGAACTCTCAAGATTGACATAAATCACTCTAAACATTCTACCACTCGATCCTCACTGGGTATTTCGAATCTCAATGGTTTTATGGGCTCTCCCACTCATTTTGGAATTGATTTGAAGGGGTTTAAAGGTGGTTCCTTTTAGGTAAGTCTCTCCAATTGGTTTATTCTAGTATTCACTCTAGATCTACTCTTATCACTTTCTTTGTTTTCTTGATCTACATATATTGAATGTAGGTGTAGGGTTTTTGAAGACTAAAGTGATGATTTTAGGTCTTGTTGATTATTTGGATGTGGATCTAGAGTGGTTTCGGTGGTGCATTTTCTAGATTTGTTGGCAGTTTCTTGTACGTCAATTTCACCAGAACCTTAATGGTTAGTGGCTTCTCTCTCAACTCCACATGATTATAACTAGTGATTTTAGTTGAAATTAATTTGTTTTTTTGATATAAATTGTGAATATGATGTGGGAGTCTTTGTGGAAACCCGTTCGGTGAAGATTTAGAGATTTTTGGGTGAAATGGGATATTATTGGAAGAGGGGTTTGGTTGTGTGATTTTAAAATGAATATTTTTAAATTTTTTGCTTCATTTGGATTAGTTAAATGGTTATTAAAAATGATTTTCATAAAAAAAATTTCTATTGAAAGGTTTTTTTAGAATGGAAAGTGGTATAAGATTGTCTTCAAATATTGGGTGATTTCGTGATGTGGAATTGGTATGTGTTGGGAATGGTTGTGTGCTTATTTTGTGGCCTTGGTGCTGTATGCTCGTTGGTTGATTAAGATTTATGGCTTGTGTTGATTATTTGTAAGTGGATAGGAAGTGGTCACTATAAAAGATGATGGATAGTAGACTGAAGGGCCACCATTATGGATAATGGTCGGGAAGAACCCCTATTAGGAAATGTATTAAACAAGTTGGATGGATGCTCCACCATTTTTGTTTCCTTATTACGTTTTGTTTTGCAAGATGGAATTTGTTAGGCTAATGTGTGATAGAGCTATGATTTATGTAATTTTTGTGTTTTTATCATGTTTTACATGGGTTGGTAAGGGTATGTTTGGCTTATGGTAATGGTTTCACTTTTTAATGTTTTAAATAATTTGTTTTATATAAATGTTCTAATGGTTCATTCCTAGTGGCATTTGTAGGGAGATCATTTGGGGAAATCCTAATGATTATTTGTACTCACCCCCTGCTTTGTCATATTGGTACATTTGCATATGTTTTGTTTGTGGACATAGGTAAGATTAAAGAATCTCATCTTTCTAGTGGTTAGACATGATGCTTTGGTGTTTTTTTGGTGCTTGGAATATGGAGCTTATTGTAAAGCTATAGATGGTGTCCTTGTTCTTTGGAGTTATGTTGTGTATTCTTACATTTGGTACACTGATTATTGGTTTGGCTGTATCAGTTTTTTCGAATTATTATAGATGAGTTTGGTTTCTTTTTGGTAATGTATGTGTTGGGTTTCTTGTTGACATGCATAAGGTAGTTTGTTGGTAATGGTTTGTTTGGTTGGTTGATTTTATCTTAAGGGAAAGTCATTCCACAATGATTCTTGAATCCCAGAACATTTATTGATAGCCTTTGGAACCCTAGGAACATCTCTTAAGGCCAAGTAACTCCTCATCCACCTTCTCAAGACAACGTGGAAGGAGGTGGGATGTTACAATATATGGTTATAATATATTTTTCTCTCTAAATTTATCCCAACACATTGGACTTATATACATCATTATATAGATGGATTTAAAAGGATCTTTCTGAATACTCATGTCAATTTATTATTGGATAAAAACTCTTTTAGAGGGTGATATCGATCAGACGAACATTATAAATCCATAGAAAATGATATTTATATATCCTCTTTGGTTTCAATGGTTCTATTATACTTCCATTTTTTGGGATGATATTTAATGCTCAAACCCAGCTATATATTCAAAGCCTGCTGAAGACTTAACCATAACGTTGAGGTAATTATCTGGTCCTAATCATTTATTAAAAATCTTAATACATTTTTAATGAATATTATAGAAAGATGATATAGATTTAAATTTTCCCAAATAGTAATTAAGTGTCCTAAAATTAGAATAAATGCAACTATAACCAAAAAACATTATATCCTTTATATGTTTTAGGGAGTCAGATAACAAAACTTATAGTGATTTTTTTCCATTTCCATTCTACTATGGGTAATGGTAGAGCATTAACTAGATGCATATTTTCCAAAAAATGAGGGGGGGGGGGTTAATTAGTGTAGTCTACTTTTTACCTACTTTTACATTCTATTAGTTAACCTAGATAATATAGAATCTCTAACTAGGTTAAGTGAAATGGATATATTTTGTGCAATTAACAACCACATGCACATGAAATGAAGACAACATAGGAAAAAACATCACCAAATATATTTTTACTCGGATCAGTTCAAAGAAATACATATTTTTGGGATCAACCTTTGGTTATTTAATGTGATCTTTCATCAATATAATATGTTGGAATAAAAAATTCTTAGAGTTGGAATAAAATGTTCATAGAGGATGTAAAAACTATTTATGAGTAAGGGGTATTCTTTATAATGATTCTACTAGTATTCAATGTCATTGTTTATACTAAAACCACAATTTATATAACAATTCGTAATAAATACACCAAATAAGGTATCCCTATTCCACAATATTAACTTGAATTAACTAAATAATGTTGTTTTGTAAGTAAAGGGATTATACTTCCTCATAATCAAAAATATTTTTCATGATGGAAAAATACTCATTAATATGTGGAAGATGTTAATTCCACTTTTACTCACTATTTTTATAGAAAAACTAACTGAAAAATTCACAACATAATACGAGTTATACCATTACTTTTATCTTATATTTTCATATTTCACAAGAAATAAAATATTTTTATTAATTTATGTTCTTATTTAATTCAATTTGGGTATCCCATTTATTAAAGGTTTTTACATACGTATGGAATCATGCATGAACCACATTCCAATTTATCTTTCTAATACCTCACACATTACATGGTCTTATTCATGTATATAATCACATGCCATATATATCATGAAAATAACTAAAAATGTGTGTGTAACCAACTATCCACATTATTTCCCAAGTTTAGGTTTAATGTATGGTTATCATGCATGTGTACATCCATTGTTCGTGTTATTATTTCAACGTTGGATGAATAACTCACATATATCTCTCATAATCATTTTCCAAGCAAGCACTATACCACATACAAATTATTATTGGATTTATTATTTTCACAAGGATTAGTGAGGCCTTCATATTTTTCATGAATCATAATGTAGGTCCCACTATTTCATAGAATATCATCTGATTATTGATACCAACATAGGATCATGGTAGTTTATCTTTTTGAAATATGTGGGATGTTAAAATAATCTTCACAAAATCTAGGGTGATGCATTACCAAACTCTCCCATTTTCTGCATGGAACATTATAATTTGTGAATCAATAAGAGTGTGTAATAAACATGTTAATAACACAAGGGATATTCCCTTTTACGTGTAGGTATAAACCCTCATGGAACTACTTAGTCATGAAATAAGGATTCATGGTGCACTATTTCAAGGAGAAATGTGTGATTTTTTTCGCAAAGAATAAATATTTTTCAGCCTCATATTCTGTCCTTTTATAGAAGATTAGGAAATCATGTTGCAACACTATAGATCCTATTTTTAGGGCACAATGTAGATTAATCAATTAACCAATAATTATTCCATTTCAGGACATTCCCTCAAAAGATTTTTTCTTTTGGGATACTTAAATGTACACCTTGTTTTATTAAATTTCATATTCCTGATTAATCATTCTTCTTTTGTGATGGAGTTCTCACATGTATATGACTATGGTAAAATGATCCAAACTATGGATGAACTAATGGATATAACTATATTAGTAGTTTTATAACATTATTTACATAATCTGAAGCATGTTTTTCAATTTAACACATCTATGCAAGATGAAATTTCATGCATGTTCTTGGGAGGATTGTATGACATTCAATCCATTTTCATAACCATAGGATTGACGGGTGATTTATCAATGTTGGATTAAATAAAATATGGTGTACTATTTCACTCATGGAGTCCAAATGTATAAGAAAATATCCCCATTTTATGGGACATCTGTGTTCAACTGATCTAGAAGCCATTATTTTATCTAACTATTAAATGGTGTATGAATAATAACACACATATTTCTCTCCCACATGAAAATTAATATAGTTCTCTTAATCATCATTTTAATAAAATTATTTGGTTATTTCTCAAAGAAACTCATCTACATCATCATATTAATTTTTATCATTATACTACTTTTGTGATGCCTTTCACATTGGCATCGCCAAACCTTCCTTTCACCCTGCTTGCTTCTTGGAAAACCTATGGGCACCTTTTAGTATATTCGTCCAGTGGATCTTGTACACATCCCCCATGCCACATAGAGGATGTCTAAGGATTATTGTTTTTCAGGGTTGACCCTTGTGTTCCCTATAATCTATAGATGAGTGGTTATGGAAGGACTACTAGTTGGCCATGTTTTTTAATGAATCTACCTTAAAATACATAGGAAAACACTCTGTGTATAATTTTAAAAAACTTAATAAAGAAAAATTCAATTCATTGTATAATATTCGTAGAAAAAAAACATCCTATCATATTCAAATTATCCCAATATAAAATATACTTATATTTTACATGGCCATTATATAATTACTTCTATAATAAAATCAATATTTATATGGTCTTCACTCAATGTAATCATCAAATTATTTTATCATAGGAATCTCAATGTCATTATGAAATATATAAATTAATCGAATATAAAATATTCAAATCATTATTTTAAAATAAATACATCATGAAAATTTATATATGTGTGGTCTTCCCCTTACCAAATGGTGAAGATAATGTGAACACTCCATGTAGAATAAAAACATATATTTGAAAATAATAAAATTTGAAAAATAATTAATGTTAAAAATAGATAGTTACTCAAGAATGAAATCCAATATTATAAATCCATTAAATTTCTCAAAACATCATCACCATCCATGGAGAATGAATTTACCAAATATAATGATGTGATTAAATATAAATTCTCTATGAAATATACACAATTTTCTTAAGTATTTACAAATCCCTATCAATCATTCTCAATCCCTAATTAATAAATAATAATATAGGACTTCTTTATACATTATATCATTATTCATTATTATATATTTTATATAGAACACAACCATGATAATAAATCATCCACATAATCTTTTCAATATCCCCATTTTTATTTCTTTTCAATACCATATTCTTAATGCCTATACCCTTCTCATTGTTATAGAAAACTAATGTGAAGGAATTATAAAGTTTTTTTCTTCTGATTTTCATGGAACTTGTAAATAGATTCTTTTTTTTATGATTGAATGATGGTAACTTATGGTTCAATTGACAATGATCCATTAGTTAGTGTACTATAAGTCTACGTGGGCTAGTCTAGTGTAGAAAATTAAAGGGATACATCAATGTTTCTCTATGTAATTCATTAAAAACAGTCAATGTGATTTCATGACAAAATTTATTTCTCATAGGGGAGTTTATCAAACATAATTATTATGTAACATATTCTCTATCAATTTTTTTTATAATCATCATAAATGTCAAGTGATTGAATCTTTTACCCCTATAAATATATTACTCATCAACCAATAATACCTCTTAATTCACATGTTTAATACAATAAAAAATTTAATGATTTTAAACTGGGTTTCCAATATTTTTCGACTCTATTTAGTTTAAATAAATATCTAGAAATTAATGAAATAATCCTTGATGTTATTAGATTTAAGTTTTCTACCCCTTAAGGGGCGCACTCTCATCTATTTGACTTGATAGAAAATTTCATTTGATATTCTTTAAGACAATCATGTTTATAATTCACCATTGTGTAACAATTCATGTTTTTGTCAGATATTAAGTTATCACTTCAACGTGTTATCTTCCACTTCATTTATAATGTTATTCTCTTGGAGTGATCATCACCTTCATTTCCAATAATGTAAAAAAACTGCTACATAAGGATAATTGAATAATATGGATCATTTTTTAGCTTCTTAACAATTATAAAACAAATTAGAATTTCCTCCAAACCCAAATACCGTTTTACTTATAGCTTTGATGTGTTTGGAAATCTTTATACTAATGTCACATTTATATTTTACATTCTGTGATTTCTCTGATATCATGGACACTTTACATACATTCACCATTATCTTGTGTTGATTTTTTATACATACTTCTTCCAATGATACAATATCTTCTTATGTTTCTTTTTTTAAATCTTAAAAATAACCCTTTTATGTGGTAGAATAGTTATAAATTTATTATCATTATTTGTATGCTTCTTCAAACTTTAATTTTTTTTGACAAACACTTGAGTTTTCACGTGATGGAATCATCTCATGAAATTCGATATCATCATGTGGAATAACGAATTTTAAATTTTAAATTTCTTTATAAAGTGATTTATCTTGAGAATTATTCATTTCTCTTGAATCATTCAATTGATCATGGTAAATGATTAACAAATCCCTCTTTAAATATTTTGTCTTTGAGTTTCAACATGTATTTTTAAATGATTTTGAGTTATCTTTATTAGGAAACATGTTGAAATATTCTTTAGGAATTACCTCAATCAGTCCTATCTTATTGTTCCAATCATTTATTGATACAATTCGTTCTTTCATCATGTTTCCATAAATTTCTTGGTAATTTTTATAGTGATATGGGGTATGAAATATATTTCTAATGTAGAATTAACTTTTCTTGTTTGAGATGATATTTTTGGAATCTAGCTTTTCATTCATATTTATAGGAGATTGTTTCAAAATTTTCATAACATATAACTTTTTCATTTCCCCAAGGAATACTTTTCTACTTTTTTCTTTTATTGTAACTTTATCATTACTTTTTATTATCATAAACAAATGAATGGTGAAAGGATAAAATTAACTGGAACTCATGTTATCTATGGCCACTTATCTTGTAAGAAGCATAGAAGACTTCATGATAACCAAGCATATTATTGACAGACAAATTATTTTTCCTCTATGTATTTAGAATCATTTTTATAGGTTTCTTGATTTCATAACATTTACTCACCATTAATGTATTCTATCTATAATTTTTATATTTTGACACATTTTTCCAATAATCAATAACCCAATTCCCAAATTTCTAGCAACAGCGTCAATAGCCAAAAATTATATATTTTTTTACTTATAATATCTATATTACATGATTTAGTGCCTTATTGTGTCTAAATTTGATTTTACTTCATAGATGGATCATTTAGAGAGTTATTTTTATTATTCATTCTTGTATAATGAATTTATGTTTTATGGATATATTAGCATTTATATTAACCAATAATTTTATATAATTTATCATTGAACATGCACTAACATATGTGACTGCATTAGTAAAAATAGAAATAATAAGGTAATGTGTTACATTCGTCCATTGGTTGGTAAAATGTTGATAAAAAGAGGTCATTGATCCATTTAGAGGTCGAACTACCCAATGCTGCCACCGGTAGAGCCTAGATTGATTGTTCATGGTGACTAGGGGATGAATAATCTAACCAAACATTTTATTGAATTTTACATTCATTAAATCAACCCCTATACTCTATTATCTCATTCATGATTAATTTTAATGGTTCAACTATGTGATATTAAAAATCATATAGAAATTATATGATGGAAACATAGGAAACAATAAAAAACCTTGATTTTTTTATGAGGACCAGTTCAAAGACATAATCCTTTCCTCGATCAACATTTGGTTCTTTCATAGATTCACTTACCACTATAACATTCATTTATTATAAATGATTATAACTAGAAAAAAAATAATTTAGTAGGAATTGAAAAATATTCCAAATTCAGTGATATTATTTCAATAATAATTGGAAGATTAAACATCCAATCTAAGTAACTATTTTCTTATAATTACCAACTAATGAATTTCCAACACAATATAGTTTTTCATATTCTATTGATCATGAATTCTCACTTTGACAATAAAAAAAATATTTTTTATTAATTTATTTTATTCTTATATTATATTTTCTTATCCCAATTACTCAAGGTTTTCATATACATATGGAAACATGCTTGCACAATATTGACCTTTTTATTTCAGACTATACACACCATACTTATTATTGAAAATTCATCTAATCACATGAATTTATATCATGAAAATCATGAAATGTGTGTGTGTAACCCTCAATTCACTTTTTTAAAAAATTTCAGCTTCAATGCATTGGTATCATGAATGTGAAATTACCCTATGAACATTAATCCAACAATATTAGATGAAATATTCACTGAAATCTAAAGTATTCATTTTTAATAAATGCAATCTACCTCATAAAAAATTTTATAAAAAATTTTATTTATGCAAGGATTAAGGTAGAACTATTTTTTTTTACAAAAAAAATTTAGGTAACAATATTACACAAAATATATTATCCTTCACAGTGCTATCTTAGGATGGTGACAGATTCTATTCATGAAAGTATAAGGATGTGTGGGTCCTCTTCGCGGGAGCCTGGGAGATGCTTTACCACACTATCCCATCTAATTCAGGTAACTTTGTTCTTCCCAAGGTTTTATAAGTGTGAAATTCCTAGGAAGTTCAACCAAGGGATCTTCCATAATTTTCATAAGATGAAAAAATAACAAATATTTTTCCTCTCGAAACAAGTTTTCGCTCTACTCTATTTGAGGTAGAGAAGTTGGATTTATTGATAATAAAAAATCATTCTCAGCCTAATTTTCTCTATGTTTATAGAAGACAAGGAAACCATATTTTATCACCTTAGATCCTATTTTCATGATGCATTTTATCTTCTTAAATTCTTTAATAATTATTTTATTTAATGATATATCTTCAAACACAAGCATAATTCAGCATATAAAAATGTACAAAAAATTTTATAGAGTCTCGAAATAATGAGTTATCATTAATACTTTATATGGAATCCTCATATGAATATGATGTGGATCACATGTTACCCACTGTGGAATATAATATTGATCTATCTATATTAGTGGAGTACCAACTTCATTTTCATTATGAAATTCATATTCTTTGATTTAACACATACATGCAAGATGAAACATAATTCATGATCTAAGATTGTTCAGATGACCTGAAATCCATCTAAATCAGTGTGTAAGATTATAATTTTACTGATTAATGTTGATTAACTGAACTCTTGTGTAATGGATTACTCATGGTGAGCGATGTTAGAAGACAAAATCCCTGTTTGATTTGATTATCCTGATCAAATGATCTAGTGACTATCATTCTATTTGAAATTTAAATGATGTGAGAGTAGTATCCAAACAATTTACATCCCACATCTAAATTCAAATAGTTCTCTTTATAGTATATCAATAATGGGTTATAATTAAAAATTTCAAAATCCCTTCTCTCTCAAGTACCACTACATATCATTCTCCATCCACTATTCCACTCTGTATGGTGGTGTCACTGCACCATCCTTGCACCCTGTGAGATTCTAGGACCACATATGTTCACCTTTGAGATTTCCCACCTTTTGGGGATTATACACATCCCCCATTCAACCTGCGAGATGGCATGTGCTTTTCATTTTTCATGATTTAACCTTAAGTTCCACATGTTCCTTAGTAGAGTGGATATGGAATTCCAAAGGTATAAAATTCCAACTACAAAAAATCAACCTCTCATATTTTAATTTCCCCCATGAAAAAACACACACACAAACACACAAATATATATATATATATATTACATTTCATTCATATAATGATAGCTACATTCAAATAAATATTTTCATGGTCTTTAGTAAATTTAATATATAAATTATTTTTTAGGATAACTTAAATATCATCATATTATTTATAAATAATTTTTTAAATAAAATATTAATATATTATTTCTCAAATAAATGTACCATGAAAATTAATATATTTAGGATCTCATTGTTATCAAATTTTGATTTAAATTTTCACAATACTAGTACAATAAAAATATATATTTAGACTTAGGAATAGTCAAATAATCGGTAGAGTTAAAAATCATTGATAATTTCTCAATAATAACCTCCAATTATATGAATAAATAATAATTAACCATGAATGATCACAATTCATGGTTATTTATCTTATCGAATGAAAATAAGTGAGTTAATAATAGTTATCTAGACAAAATCACCAATATTCATGAGTATTTCTCAACCACTTTCCATCATTATCATTCCATGATTAATCACTAATTACAGAGGAATTTATAACAAATTGAATTTTGATTCCATTATATATATTATCAAAAAACACAACCATACTCATCAACCATCCACATTGGATTTTTAGGTTATAACATCTGCTTAGAGTTACTTGTCTCAACGTCAACTTACTAAAATTTTATCTGTCTATATAAAAACTCAAAAATATCTCTATTAATTTTTTCCCTATAGAAATACACATTCAAATATCTCTAAATCTTCATATTCTCACGATAAATAGGAACGATGAAATATAAGCATCATCAAGAAGCTACTTTTTTAAATTTGGTATGTATAGAAAATATACAAGTTTGATGAACCTTATCATTTCTTTATAATCAATGTTCACTTAAATAATAATTTTCACCTTCTTCTATAGTACAATATCTTTCTTTTTCACCGATTTAATCATCACATTTATGGGTAGCTGAAAAGTCATTTGAGAAAGATTATATTTATCTCCTTCCCTAATTATTTCTAGATATATAATTTGGAATTACATAAATATTGGATCCTTTATAATTTCTATCATAGATAAGATAACATGATTTTTTATACCTAAAGAATCACCCGCCTTATTCTGTATTCTAGTGTGGAAATGGATTGAGCTAAAATAATCATTAATAATATCTAACCATATTAGTAGGGGAATATTCAAATCTTTTTGAGTGACTATATACATTCAATTTTTATGGTCGATACATACATACATATATATATATATATATCACATCTCTATACATAAATATTATTCTTCTAAACCTATAACAATAAAAATACTACCTCTAACTCTAAATGCATGGTTGGGAAATTTTTCTCATAAACCTTAAATATTTTGGGGGAAATTGGTTATAAACATGACATTATGTATCAAAATGAATCCTATTACCTTTCTTAATGCATTATTATAGGATGAAAACCCTTATCTATAGTAGGGTATTGTAAGTATATTTTCATTGACTAACCTTATCTTATGTTCCTTGAAATTTTCATCACATTATTGTATCTAAATGAATATATATCACATATGTCAATTTGGTGAGAAGATTTTTCATCTGTGAAAAATTATCCAAAAATAACTCGTAATATCTAGAAAAACTATAAAACGTTTAGGTCTCAGTCACAGTGGTAGGTCTGACCAATTCTTTATAACTTAAAGCGTTCATAGATCCACAAAAATACACCCTATTAATAATATATCATCCAAAAATGAATCCTTCCCAAACAAAATTTTACACATGGTAAATTTTATAAACAGACTCTCATTAAAAAAGGTTTTATAATAATTCTAAAGTGATAAAAATGATATTATTTAGACTTTGAATATATAACAATATCTTCAATAAATTCATCCAAAATCTAAAAATGTGATATCTAATGTATCTATTCATTAAAAACATTAATATAATAAGGGAATTATTCAAACCAAAGGGAATCACTATTTATTATTTATTTACAAATATTGTATGGAATGTTGTCTTGGATAAATCCAACTATATAACCTTTAATTGATGGTATCTATAATGATAATTAATCTTTTAAATGTATTGATATTTTAAAAGTATATAAAATGAGTCATTAATACAAGTAGAGTATTAGTTTTATTTATTAAAGTCTTGTTCAATTCACAATATTTGATGTAGAGTGAAATATATCCAAAGTTTTATAAAAAATTAATGGGTTAACCCCATGGTGACACATATGGACAAATAAATCCATTTTTTGGATTATCCTGGAGATGCTTCTTAAATTACTACAACTAATTCTGGTCCATTCTATAAGGATACATTAAAATTTGTGTTCCACAAGGAATAATTTCTGTTCAAAACCCCCTTCATAATTTGTTTGAATACTGTGAAACACTTCAAGAAAAACATAAAAAACTCAAATAAAATAAAAATATTCTTAATATTATGTTCCATCTATCTATATGAGATAAATACCCTTTAATAATAAGTTTCAAGTACCGTACAATGGATAAAATTTTCATTGGATGTTCGTATTTCTTGTTTCATAGATTTTTATTATAGGTTAGTTTGGAATATAAAATGTTACATGACATACATGGAAATTTATTTGGTATTTCTTTGAATAAATTTAATCCACTAATAATTCAACATCTAAGACAACTAGAGGGAGAATAAAAATATTTATAGGAAGAAAATAACAATAAACCTAAACCCAAGAAGAATCATAAACATGATATATGCTCATAATATATAAAGGTTTCTATGACAAAAAAATATATATAATTTATAGGGTTTTATTTTGAAACCCATAGAAAATTAATTAGATATAAGTAGTTTCAAGATCTAGAGTCCAATAAGACAATATATGTTTATGTCTTGATGAAAATAATGCATTTCACAATTTCATTGTTACACCCCTCATATGAAATAGTGATCACAAGGGATTTTCATTAGTCTGTCAGATTATGGGGTTGAAGAAATTGATCTTGGTATTTAACATTATAACATAAGAAGTGTCTAGCATAATGATCATATATGTTATATTTGAAACATTGGAGTGTGGGTGGTTCTTTTAGTGTAAATTTATCGATATTTTTGTATCATTATCTAACATCATCCTCACACATATATATTCAATGTCATAGTAATATGCATTCCAAACCATAAAATACTTACTTGTACCCTTAGTAAAATATACTCCATGTTTCTTTCCACACATAGATTTTAAAATAAATCTCATCTTATTTTTTGTATGATTCATAGAATTTCCAATTAGTTTCATCATATTTTTATTATCAAAACTATAAGATTGTTATGTAAATCCATTCTCCAATTAATCCTTGATATATCATCAAATAATTTAATCATATATACTTAATTCCACTATAGAAAATATTGTTTTTAAATTTTGTTTTGATCCACTAAATGATTTATCAACCTTATTATGAGGTTGGATATTAATACCCGAATGATACCTATAAAATATTGTTACATATTCCCCACTAGTGAAAATAGATTAATCATCCTTATATTTTTAAAAGTAATTATCACTTAATTTTTGTATTAAATACATAATGAATGTAATTTTGAAAAATAATCTCATTAACTCATTCCAATTTTTGGAAAAAAATTATTTATATGGATTCATGTTGTTGATATGTGTCCATCATTAATATGTCTCACCCTATAAATGGGAAAGAGATAAAACAAATTTATAGTAATAAAAAAATTAGAGAATAGAAAATATATTAGATGGTATTGACCCATTTCATAGTGAATAATTGAATATTGGAACCACTAAATTATGGTCAATGTTGTTTCATGAGTGACTCAATGGAATGTTTTTCCCTCCTTGTCTCATTAGGAAGAACTGAATGATTCAATGCTTATGAATGTTGTGTGAGAATAAATTTCAGATTTTATTCTCAAATACCCATAAAATTTGGTTACTTGTGTTGATAATCATGGTTTTTTCATCCACAATAATCATTATTCTCAGTGCTCCCTGGATCTTAAAGGACACAAACAAAATTCATATTTAAGAACAACTAAGTGATCTCTCTTCCTCGGGATTTCATTCTTGATCTTTTGTCTTCTTGGAAAATTGCATTGCACAGCATATTGTTAGAAAGGGTTAAACTGTGCATGTGTTTGCTTTAGGTGGAACGATCTCACAAAGGTTTGGACATTGCAAAAACTCATTCATTACTCGAATCTCTCTATCCAAGGGTACGAAACCCTAGAATTTTTTTGAGATTATTTCCCAACTTTCTATGATTTGGGGCTTCAGTGATTTCAAATGTGTATCATTGGGGAGGGGGTTATTTAACTTGTTATTCCCCTCTGTTGAACTGAAAGGACGAGCATGGGGTTTTGGGTTAGTAAACCACAAACCAGGAATTCTTAGGATTTATGAATGGAATCCAAATTTTTGTCTTCATTCTTTTAAAAAAACTTTTTCTCATGTCTAGATCAAGATTTATGGACTAAATTGGGTCTTATGGCACCCTAAGATTCTATTTGGCATTGCCTCCACAGTAGGTATTCCAATCCAAATGGACCCAGCCATTGAGAATGCTAGTTTTGTCCATTTTTCTAGAATATTAGTTGAAATTTATTTAGGATCCACTTTGGTTGATAAGGTGATTATATCCACATCTCAAGAAGAAATCAAATTTAGAATTTTCTATGAAAAATGGCTCCATATTTTGAAGTGTGATTAATAATAGGACACTCTAGGTCCAACAGTCGCTCTAGCAAGAAATGTGCCAATTTCATGCTTAAAGGGCACAAATCTTCTCAATGTCGAAGGAAAGAGAGCCTCAAACCCTCCCAATTGAATTATGCACATTCAAAAAAATATCCAGGTGAACCTGAGGTACTTAATGGATGAAATTCTCCTTCTTAAAATGCTTAGGCTGGTATGATTCAGTCTGAGTTGCAGACTCCTGGTCATACGTTAACTCAAATTTTGATACAAGATGAAGGTCTTCCTTTCACCCATAAATTATCTAGATTAAGCATGGTTAGCTGGGATGATATTGTAGAATGGAAGAATCAATATGAAAGAGGTTGTTCATTCAATGATACTATAGTCCAAGGTATGGAATATGGAGGAATAGAATCAAACTTAGAGGAAAACCAAATGGAGAGGGAAATATCAACACAAGAAGAGGTTGATGATAGGGTTAGGTAGAATATGTATGCTCTAAAATGGAGAAAGGTTAAGATAGTGCTTGATGGTTCGACCTTAGGTAAGGTTAAGTTCAATGATTACTTCCATTCCAAAGCATAGAAATCAGCTGCTTCTAGGGTCCATGTTTACGTTACGGAGGAAAAATGTTGCAATTATAAGCCTAAGCTTGGGAACCCCCCCTTAACTGCAGATTGAATCTCTGTTGTCTAGTCCCCCATACAGGATTACCTGATGAATGCGGTTTGATAGAAGAGGAGGAACAAAAGAAGATGGACAAGCTTCAAGCCTCCCCGCCAAATGAAGGTCTGATACCCATGCAGAAACTCCCATCTCCTCTTGAGAAGGTATGCAGTAATGTTAGAATTTATAACCAATTTGTTACACTCACTAGTAATAATAAAGAAATTGGATCAAATGATGATCCTTCTGCATCTACCATGAATCCCATCAATGAAAAAGAACCTGCGATTGATGAAGGTGGTGTGTGGACTCAAACAACAACTAAAAGAAGATGGTTGACAACCCCGTGGAAAATGTGGGCGCCTTCATTACCACTACATGAGCACCCACTCTAGAACATGGTAACCCTTCTTGTTCTATCTATCTGATGTACCACTTGGTTCTATTTTGTACCTTTCACTGGATGTTTTTTGATTCAATAAAGAGGTCATAACACCTCAATATTTAATTAAAAAAACATATCCTCAAGAGTGTAAAACCATGTTTTTATCAAGGCATGTTTTCCTAAACATGTGCTGAATGTATAAAAATAAAATTCACATATTTTAGAGTAATTTCCTCTAAAAATCTATGTCAGAGACACATCCATTTTTATTATCCAAAGATAGATGTAATTACACGTAAAAAACTTTCTCTATCGATTTCTAGAATTCATGGATATTTTATTATACATAGATTTATCCATACTATAATGAGTAATGTTTCGTCTTCCATATTTCCAAATGTCAACAAATTATTTATCTTATAAAAACTATAGTAACCCATACACCTCATACATAGGCAATGAATATTTTTATATGAAAATTCACTGAATAATAGAATGATTCGTGCAATAATTCTATTGGTCTAGTACATTTAGAAATATGTATTCATAAATAACATGTTTATATATTAACTACATAATCTATCACTAATTGCATCATTAGTTGAATTCATCCTAAACATATCATTCACAATAACATTCCTCATACCAAGGGGAAGGTAGATATAATAAATATTTGTCTTAAATTCTCAGTATGGGTAAATAAGGGATTAATCAATGATCACATAATCATATAATGAGCATAAATGTATAAGAATGTGTTAATAACATTTCACAACCTTTATATTTAGATGATTGATCACAATATTTATTCATTGAAGAATTCATGGTATTTCAAAAATGAATTATAAAATTAATAAAGAATAAAATCCAAGAAAACATAACATTGGAATAAAAAATTGATATCTGTAATAAATATTGGCATTGAAAACCATATTTCTCATAGTCAAGGATCACTGGAAGACTATCAATGTTGATCTCCTTTACTCCCACATCCATCATAGTTTTCAATTACCACTCAAAATATGATCAATGTTGATTGAGTTCACTCCCCCAACCATCGTAGCAGTCAAGGATAAATCCCAAAACTTTTGTAGTGAATAGAGTCTCATAGTGAACCATGTTCACATCCTAGTATATTTTTGATTATTTCATGATATATCAATATTTACCCAACTAATTTGAAATATATATAATTTTTGGACCACCATTAACGTTATGGAAATCGTAAAAATGTGTTTTACCAGATCAACACAAATTGTTCAAATCACAATGAATTTGATTAAAAAGAGTTAATAATTATTTCATCACAACACAACCTATGAAAATGAAATGGGAATCATAAAATTCACATCATTTAATCATATCATTACCCATGTAAAAATTTCATGTTTCATAAAATTCATACTAACATAACAATATACCATCAAGAGAAAGAATAAGTATTGTATCGTTGAATGATATCCCCAAAAAGATTATGAAATATCTAGTTGTGTCTTATTCTCTTGAAAATGGTTTCAAGAAACACAATGACCATTTCTTGTTGAAAATTTAAATTTGATGTTTCAAAAAATAAATTTATATATAAAAATTTAACAATTAGTAATGATATTTTATTTATTTAAAGAATCCTTGAATAATTATGAAACATCAAAATTTCGATAAGTCATGATGGTGAAAAATTATATTCATGTCATACGCTTTAAAAATATTCCTTTCAAATTTTTAGTATAAAATCATAAGAAACTGATTCAGAAAATGATATGAATATTAAATTTTTAAAACAATTTTTAATGAAGAAAAACATGCGTATAAATTACATTACGAAACCATATTTTATTATAAAAAAAATTATATAATTTTTATAAAATATTGAGATAGAATAAATATGATTGAAAAAAAAATATATTTTTTGAAAATATATTTTTGCAATATCAGAACATATAGAGATGAAAATTGGAGGAAAATTGAATCTACAAAAATAAATATAATAGAACCAAATTCAATAGTTTCATTATATATATATATATATCTCCCATAATATTAAAACATTTTAATAATAATTAGAAAAAACACCAGTAAACAATGAGATTGTAAGAAAAACACATACCACATTGTTATCATTTTATTTTTAAGACCCATGAAATAAGTAAGCATGTATTGATATTAATATATCATAATTTTATGATAATAATCATTAAATACATTCATGAGAAGTGTATAAGACAAAGAAAAAGAAGATTAGAATATGGCATGTCTCCAATGGAAATAATAGTGAGATGAAAATCCATTTCATCTGGTCTAACATCCTTCATATGTGTTCAAACATCAAACATAAAAAATATACAATTATTAATCATATATTAATAAAATATACCAATATATATCATAACAATAATGGTTTAATTATTACCTTTTTATTACCCATTTGTAAACAATTCATTTCTAAGGTCATTATTTTGAGTAATGACGACTTTGTTTTCAATGTATTTTTTATTCTATATTTTTTACAAGTAAATTTATTATGGTTTAATAATAAATACATTATTTATACATATATTAATATAATATATATGAATTATATAAAAATTCAAATTCATACATAAATGTTATGTATAGAAAAATTAATTACACTATTTATGGCGATGTTATGTCATTCATATGATTCGAAGTTGTTTTAATTTTCTTGATGGATAGAAATAAATTTATTATATAATTAGAATTTAATAAAACAATTTATATAATTTTATATCATATATAAAATTATTTTTTATTAAATGTGTACATACTTATATCATTTTCAAAATAAACAAAATATATCATATTATATTGTAAATGTGATAGTTTGGATGTTTGCAATAAGCGATGTTATAGTATTCCAACAAATTAGAAGGTAAAAGTTATATGAGATAAAAAATAAAGAAGAATAAATATTTAATAATTATAATATATATAATATAAATTCATTAATATATCTGTTAGCGATAGTTAATGATGGAAAAAAAATTAAATCTTATTTTGAGGTGGTAGTCCTCCATACACAAGATTGACAACTTTCTTTCAGAATATATAGAAGACTATATTGATATAAATTACTGAATTATAGTTATTAAAAAGAAATATATAGAATAAAATTATGCTATTATATCATTATGGGTATATAAGATATGAATGAGGTGGAAATATAATTAAAATTAAATACTGAGTTACGAACGATACATCTTCTTAGGACAACCACTTTAGGTTAGTAGAAAATGACTTCTTAGGAGGTTATAATAATCATTAAATTACTATATGATGTGGTATGTGGTGTAATTAATGTATTTTTGAATGTTTTGGATGAATGAAACTGAACTGTAATTGTGAATAAAAGAGTAAAGGATGTGTCTTTTATATGTGGCGAGTGACATTTTTCTATATATCTCAAACAATGCAACAATCGGAAGTCACACTCAAGGAAACTACCGTTATTATTGAAAAATAAAATAGTGGATGTATGATACAATATATAAAAACCTAAAACACTAAAAAGAAACATTTTTAAACATGATATTCCTTGACCTATAGAGTTACATACATTTACCAATTTTTTTCAGTAGGGTAACAAGTTTTTTAGCTAGGTAATTTATCAATTTAGCCTAAAATAATGAGGAGAAATATATTATTTTAAAACATTTAATAAAAATAATAAGTATAATTTATAAAATTAAAATTCTATTACCATATAAAATAAATAATTACAAGAGTTCATTTCGTGCGTAATGTTCATTTTTTAAATTAACCTCTATAATTAAATTTAGAATATTTTTTATTAATTATGAACAAAAAAGTTGAAATTATTACGAAAGTTTAATTATGGTTACTAAAAATACATAATCTATTTTTCTAATTAAAATCATATAATTGGATGAATTTTATTTTAAAATTACTTGTGTAATCTTGGTGAAAAATAGTTTTCGATGATTTTTTTAATGTAAAGATATTTTTGTATATAAATCCCTCATAAAATTATATATATTGAACAAAATTTTATTTATAATAACATAATTGAGGTATTATTACCTTTAAAACCATTTTAATACAAAATAAACATTTGTAAATAATTTAAATAAAAAAAATTTAATTAAAATTAGTAATTTTTAATTATTAATCGAAAGATTAATCATTTTATATTATTATAAAAAATAATGATTAATAAAATTTTAAAATATTGATTTAAACAATAAATTTTATTCTTTATTTTTTTTCTAAATATGGGAAAATTTTATTTTAAAATGTAATGAAAACACTTTTATTAAAAAATTATATAGTTTTTATGCATAAAACATGATTTATTCGTATTCCTAGCATAGAAATTATATTATATGATTGATAAATTTTTTTTATTTATATATAATATAAAACTTTCAATAAAATAAATCACCAATGGGGATTAATTTATATTATTTTTATTAAAACACATTGTGTGTAAAAAATAGTTTTCAAAAAAATATTACCTTTACTTTAAAATGATTTTAATTTTTCTATAGAATAGATTTATAGAAAATAATTATATTTTATACATGTGTAAACTAGAAAAATTTCCTAATTTAGTTATTCTTATTCATACCTTCCAATTTAATAGCTATTTTATATATTTCCTATTGAATAATAATAATTTAAAAGTATATTATAATTCATTTAAACTATGTATTACATATGATGCAAGCTATTAATGAAATTAAATTTATTAGAGAAAAAGTTCTTTAAATAACCTCATTTTTTAGTACATAGGATGGAGAATATTAAGGTGTTCCGTCTGATTATGAAGTAAAATTTAAGGAAACTAATCTGCATAAGATAGATAGAGAATTTGAATAGTTCCTAATGAAATATATGTTTGTATAAGAAAGTTTTGTAAGCATTGAAAAGTACCAATAGAATTTAAAATTTGTGGAATAATTTATATTTAAATTTTATTTAGTGAGAAAATAAAAATTTATTTTCTCCTTTACTCCTATGAGTTATCCTACAATGAAGTGGTTCATGTACAATATGAGTTTATCCTAAAATATTATTCATGTGCGTATGAGGGAATGAACTGAAGGATTTGTGCTATGTGTTTTTGATCAACTTCATACTTGACTGATGAAGTCATATCAGGATGAATTCAATCAGTCATATAAGAGGAAAAACAAGAATTTAATATTGAATTTATACTCAACCAATGTATATTTATATTCCATGAATAATTAGATAAAATTGGTCATTCGCTTCTTTAAACAAGCTTCATTAGATAATGATGTTTTACAAAGAGTCATAATATGTATATTTTTTGAATAGATCTTACTATATCGAAGTGATTTGATTTAGGGATAATTAGAAATAGATCAATCAAACATGGTAACAACTGATAGAGTGTATACGTGATGGAGCCATTTGGACGAACATTCCTAAGAATGGTTTTCAAAAAAGTTCTAAGAATGGTGATATTGAGCATATCCCAGTCATCATGTGATCAAGATGATGTTTTAATCGACTATATAATCCTAATAAATTAAATGAAGAATTATATGATCATTCAATTTTAAATCATTAAAAATGAAGGTAAGGGCATGTAACTCTCGATATAACTAGTTCGTAAAAACTCCTAAGGGGGGTGGTATATCCAACTATGATGAAATATTATACTTTTTGAAAAAAATAAATTTATAAACCAATATAGAAGAAGTTCCGATTGGTGGGGTTGGTCTAGGGTTAGCTAGATGAATGATTAACTAGGAGAGAACTAATTGATTTATATACCTTTGTAATGCTGAAAGATGTTAGTAAAATAATATAGGATGCATGGGTTAAATAAAAAGGAAAAGAGTAAGTATTTTTACCTAAACATGAAAATATTTTATGTTGATATATATAATTATATTATTTAATATGAAGTGATGTTAAATTATGTCATAAGAGTGGATTGTAACTCTAAAAAGTTATAAAGGATAGGAATATTTCCCTATAGTTTAAAGAAATATTCTTGTAAATGAAAAAGTTATACTATTTCAGCCCTTTCCCCTTTCAATGATCATACAATAATCATAGATCCTCCAAATAATGTACCTATTAAATATTATTTTTATTCCATTTAAAAAACCAGAATTTATAAATATATATATAAATAATTTATCTATTTTTTTAAAATATAGATAATCACACTCGGGATTGATGTTACGAGTTAGAATAAAAATTTCATTTTTCAGAATTTTATATTTATACAAATATAAAATAAAATTAAATATCTATAAATACATTGTAATAAATTTTTTTATAAAATAATTTTATTGAATTCAATATGATAATTTTTGGACAACTTTGACTGCATATAATATTCTAAAATATAATTTATTTGTGCTTGGGAATAAAAAATTATAAATTGTAAATTAAATTTCACATTATCACATTTATTCATTTTGAAATATAGATTATAATGAATATTAATGATGAATACTTACATAATTTTATATTCATTGAATCCATATTGATTTTTGTGGAAAAATGTTTCATTTCAAAAAAATATTGCACCAGTCCTTATAGTTATTGTAAATGAATGTTCTGTTACATGTAATTGTATAATTTTTTCATATTGGAAACATTATTAGTCTAATTAATGGAATTATACTCTTATAATGTCTAATAAATAATTGAGATATATTTTTAGTTATAAAATATAACAAATAAATTATACCATAATAAAGTATTTTCAGTAAAAAAGTTAGATAAAATATTGTAAATAAATAATCATATTATTTATTTAGATATCTTTTTTTATTTAGCAGTTGTTATTATTATTAATCTTGTAATACATAACCAATGTGAGTTTTTTATTTATAGAATAGGTAGAGGACTATTCTCTAATTTAGTTAGGAATGGAATTAGTATAAGTGGATGTTCAAATAATTCCAAGGGTATTGTGGGGGTACTCTCTAAATATAAATTTATTGCCCGTTCATATTAATTGTTTATAAATATTAAATAATTCACAATATATTTAAAATATAGTACTAATAATTTTTTTATAGAATAAAATATTATATATTATTGATAAATTTAGGATGGACTGTAATTTAATCTTCTGTTACTTTAATGGTTCGAGTTCCACCATTATTACATGACTCTAGGCTTAGAACAATAGATTTCATAATTTTCCTATCATATATGACCTGATATTAGCCTTGAAAACCATAACTACTTTTCTACAATCTTAATAGGGGATACTAACCCTAATATAAACGAATAATGGGAGAATATGAGTGAGGTAATATTTCTTGTGAGGAACAGATCCACTATGGGGATAAACCCCTATAATGACTGATTTTGATATGGTCTTTGAAGTATACATTATATAATGGTTATTTCATGAATATGATGGTACTATTGTACAATTTTTTTTTGAAAATTAACTTTTTCAAAATGTAGTATGGATTGCGTGAGTCGTTGGGAGATAATTTGTGAACATTATATCAACAAGGGTGTTGACCAAGTCTACATGATCATATTTTTTTGTGGTTTCTCTGAATCATTATGGAAAAAAATTTATTATATGATCTAGAATATTCTCACAAGTTCTTATAGGTATATAACATAGGGAATAATTTAAAAAACATTGTAAAATAATGATATTCATTTGTATATCCTACTTATTTATGTTGACTCTTTAAATATTTGTTTATTATAGAAAACATCGATATTAATCACCATGTAAGAAAAATTATCCTCAATCTCATAGAAAATAAATTTTATATAAAAAATAGATCATCACATGAACCAACTTATAAATAAATTCTCGTAAGACATATTTAATCATCAAACTCATGTATCTATTTCAATAATTCCTTGAAATTTCCATTAATGCCAAAATTTCTTTCCATTGGATACTATTTTTCCATCTTTTATATCCAAAAAATAACAATACTATATATGTTTAATACTATAACAATTTTATATTAGAAATAATATATTTTAATTATTATTCTATATATAATAGGATGTATTGGTTATTTGTAAAAATTATAGAATTTTTGTGGTATAATTTATCATTTGAAAATTGATTCACCAAACAAATTATGTCAATGAATTAGAAAATTTCAATAGAATTATTGTTATTACTTTTTGATGAACATAAAAACAATGCCATTCTTTTTTCCTATTGAATATACTACAATAATATTTTCATTAAAAGATGTGTTGGTATAAATATTCATGAATATAGTCTAAATACTATTTAAATAATGATGATTCATATAGGAATAATTTATGGCCAAAGAATTGTATTAAGACAATGATAACTCAATGAGATGGGTAATTCAACATGATGTAATGAATAAATGATTTTTTATAATGATTTATAGTAATGAATTTTTAATTTGTTTTAAATACTATGTAATAATGATAGAAATAACTAATATGATCAATAATATATTTTGATTAAGATAATATAATGTTTTTAATTATCTGTTGTATGAATTAAAAATTTAAATATATTACATCTATTTACTAAATGTTAGATATCATTTATTTTTTATAGAAATTATTATGGTATTAAAGATATATTGAATCACATGGGGTGAATGTATAATTGAATTGACCAAGGCAATTGATTTTAAGGGATTAATATGTTTTTATTCATTTCTGAGATGATTTTGTTTATAATTGGATATCTTTTTATGTGTATGTATGTACTTCATATTTCTCTTTTTTAGTAATTTATTTCTATAATTTTTATTGAAATTTCAATATATATTATCTAGTGATATCCTATTACTAGGGAATAACCATGGTTATAATTACAATTTACATGTTATGGACATCATAATGATTTAATATATTATGGTATCCATCAGTAAATATATAACCATAAATAATTTTGGTTATCTGTAATATGATTGGTCTTTATGAATTCATAAGAAAATTTAATTTATGTTTTTATTTAGAGTTTTATATATTTTTAAAGGATTCTAAATTAGAGTATTTTTTATATTTAATTATATATATATATAGGTTATTTTATATTTTACACATGAATTATCATATATTCATGTATTTTCATATATATATATATTGTGGGAATTTGTATGTTTCCTCTCTATTAGTGTCTTATTGAATTGTTTTTACAACCAGGATGATTCATGTTAGGTCTATTGAAAATCACTAATGGTATATCTTAAAAAATGTTTAATAATGGTTGTATATTTTTTATTTTAATAACTATGTTATTTTTATTTTATGACTATTGAGAACTTATTCTAGAATCATTTAATCTATTCAGAGGTGTGATTCATAACTTTTTTCACCATAACTTCCAAATTAAGTGAAGGATTATTTGGATGCATAGACGCTGAATTCTATTAAGTTGAATATATTATGGAATTAACTAAAAATTACATCACATTAATGTCACAAATATATTTTTACATAACTCATCCATAACTGATCTAGAAAATTAGAAAGTTCCATAAGGTCCCCTTCTCTACATAATAGTCAATAATTTGATATGTAAGTTAACTATGAGTAGAATTGGTTTAGAATTTAATTTTTTTTGATTACATCATATATATGTAAGAGTAATTTTTATTAATATGTAATAGTCACCTGGATAAGAATTGTCAAATTTGTGATATGTGACATTTATTCATTCCTAGGAAATATTATACATGCTATGATTATCTCATATATAACAGTTCAAGATCATACATATTGGTCTATCAGAATATGATATATCAATTGCACCTGATGAAGTTTAGGTGACGATCAATTGTTTTTTATTTATATAAATTTTCACACCACCATACTATTTCATGTTTTAGTGTTAATGGAGGCTGAAGATTTTAGGAAATAATCACACTAAGAGACAAATGACACACTATGATGGAAGGTACCACAACTTGATTTTTAGTCCATAAAAAAATTTGAAAATATTGGAATTTAATGGTTCATTATATTGATTTCCAAAATATAGTTCATTCTATTATTATACATATCACAATTTAATTGAACAAAATAGTTAATGGTTTTTAGACCATGGTTGAAGAATTGATGAATTTAATAGTTAATGATTAAAATATTTTTTAATAGAAAACATGTTCAAATATCAAAGCTCTATTGGATTCCATGAATCATATAGTTGTTGAAGAAATTTGAAAAAGATTCCAACCGATCATACCATAATACAATATGGTTCACCGTGAATTTTTTATACCACTATAATTATAATAGTTCTGATTTACTTGAAATATCATATTATTTTGGATGTTATCGAGGTATTATAGAAAACTCATTTGAATTACCACAGTGGAGATTCATATACTGATAATCCAATTGATAGATGAGTATAATGGGGATATGTATGTTTAAAGGTTATAACTTTTTGGAATAATAATATCAAATTATTAAGATATATAAGAGTGATTTCTTTAAATCTTGTGAAGGTGGTGATAAAATAATAGAAAAACCATAACTAAGTGTTTTGAGATTATTGATGGAAGAATATGGAGGGGTTCATTACAAGGTAATTATTGATTATTTGAATTATAAAGGAATATTTTTCACTACAATTGAATATATAGATGATTCATTTATTGAGGAGAATGTGTATTATGAAAAAATGAAGAGCACATGATGAGAATATCTTATATTATATTTATTATATATGATTATGCGTAGAGAATATGGTCAATATAATATATATAACAAAATAGATCCAAATGACCCGTTAATATAAATATTACACAATACATTGAATGTAATTATTATTCTATAATTATATCTATCAATTTATTTCAGAGTAGAACACTTGGAATACATTAGAGTGTCAGATTTTTAAAATTAAGACACATATAAAAATAGTTATGTTTTTTAAACACATTGTTTCCATCATGTAAATAATTTTATATGTGACTTAAAAGTGTATAAATTGTTATATTCAATAAAAAGTGTGCAATGGAAGAGAAGGGAGTAGCACTTTGGATTTAGTGAGTTAGTCCTTATTCAATACGATTGGAAGTGTATTGTATTTAGCTTTTACATCTCATAAAAATTTATAGGCATTGAGCCTTATTTATAGGTACCACATCTAATTTTTTTATAAAAAATGTGAGTGATAGTGTTTTTCTATTCCACAACACAATAATTTGTGTATTATCCTTAAATATAGACTTTTGAAGGGGAATTTTGTAAAATTTGTGTGTCACTACATGCTTTAAATTATTCACATATTCATGATTCTTTAGATAAATGTGCTATAGAAAATTTAATAAAATATTTAATAGTGTACCTTAAATAAGTTAGAATGGTCATAAGGGAAATAATAGAGATAAAACTATTAAATATACTAACACCTTAATTCATTACCCCATATAAAAGATATAAAATGTTATAAGAATTTTTAGTAGAGGAAATATGATCTATTATTTATTCCACTTACATATTCACCTTATGAATATTTGGATATTATGCATGATATTTGTTAACCTTTAGAGATTTATTTTTTATGACCAAATTTTTCATGTCAGAAGAATGACTTTCAATAATAATTAGATGTAAATGTTTGAATCAGTCATGATATCCAATTAATTTTCTTTTTCGGACTTTGAAATTGAATTGTTTTTTAGACAGATCAAAAAAAATTTATACAAATTGTATGTAATTGATAAGGAATTCACTAGATGAGTTTGTATCTACAAATCTATTCCACTATATGTTTTCAAATGATACATTGATAAATTTGGGAAAATTTTATAATGAATAATAATTTTTGGATGAAGATAAATTATATGATTTAATGAGGGTTGAATTTTAATTAGATGATGATATAAATATCAATTCTATAGAGTATGAATATCATATGTCTAGATGAAAATAGAAGAATAACAATAAGATGTAAAAAATTGGGAATTACCATTGAAATGAAATAAATGTAATCCATGGGTATTTTTAAATATTACTCTATAGTGGTTCATTATACTAAATATAAAGAAATATATAATACATAACATGAATTTTAGGTGGATTATAGTTGAGAATATGAAACTATATAATATCCTAAATATAGATATAATTTGTTGTAAAAAAATATAAGATTGAATATTATATGAGTGAATAATGTTTTTGGAAGAATAAGGTGAAATGAATTTTTCTTACAATATATTTTAATAAAATATAATTGAATGTTTATAAGGGAATAAATATTTTCAAAGGATTCCATTTAACTAATGATAAGTAAAATGAATGATCAATGTTCTATTTTTGAATAATAACATCATGAGTAAAAGTTAATTATATGGGAAGTAAAAATTCAGGAAGCCTTTATATTTTCAATAAGGGTATATTTTAATGATAAATAGAAAATTTTAAGAAATTATAATAATTATAAAATTCATTATTTTGATAAATATTCACGCGGAATAATATTAAATATTAAATATCATAAGGTATACTTTAATTCTATAGGTAATATGTCAATAACAAAATATTCTCACTTGGAAAATTCATACTACAGAAAGAATAATAAAAATGACTAATTTTTAGAGGATATGTTTTTTGAAACAATATTTTTAAGGAAATAAATTCAAAAGATAGTGCTTCATATTTTTAATTATTGTGAAATCATGTGAAATCCAATTGATGTTAGAAAGAATAAATATAACAAGTGAAACTAAATAAGGCATATTTTGACATTTCTTCCATGGAATTATATTAAATTTAAGGTGAATTTAATTTGGATATGTAATATATATTATAAAATTAGTAATACAGAGAGGTAATGCAATAAACATAATGATGGAAATGACACGATGTAACTTCACGCTCTTATGATAATAATCCCAAAATGAATCGAATAATGAAAAATTAGTTTCTCTTCAAAAAATATTTATGGATTTGAATGATTTTGATTGATCAAAACTAAGGAATAATCTTTTAGAATGATTTATTTCCTATTCAAATTTATTATAATTTAATGAATAGAATATATATAGATAAAACAATAAAAATGTGGTTTCTCTCAATGATAATAAAGGGGATTAAAAAACAAAGGTAATCACTTTCTGGAAAAAAGTAGATTAAATCCATAAAACAGTATTTTGATGAATGTTATATTAGTATTTCACCATAGATAAAAATTTAAGATTTGAATTAAATTTTAATCATGGAATAAAAACTTAAATCATTTCTATGTGATTTCATATATTCTATTACAAATAGTGACTGAGATATTCATTGATTAATCATTTCATAGAGAATGAATCATAATAAATAATGTAGAAAATATGTATTAAATAGTGAAACATATATGAGTGATGCAAGTAAAAGAAAGAATATAAATAAAAGGTTTAAAAAATAACTAATTAATGTCCAAATTTTTTATGGAAAATTTCACTATTAGTATTATAAAGATATTATATTGAAAAAAATAAAAAATTAACCGTTGGTTTTTAGTTTACCAACGACACTTTTCAACATGATTCTTTCTTAGGTACCTTTATCCCCATGTTACTGATTTTAATATTTTGTTATTGATTAATTATTATTTTGTGGGATATATAATCTAAGGGGTGTATATGAATTAAAATATAATGATTTAATAGTAATATGTAGAAATATATGAGAATAATTTAATTTATAAGGAGGAGGTAAAATAAAAAATTAATGTTTAAAGTAGACACTCTAGATGTATATGTAAAATATGAGAAATACAATTTGATAATAGATATTTAATTAAAAAACATGATAAATCTAAAGATACATATATCAATAAATAATTTATTCTGATGTCAATCCAAACAACATCAACATGTGGTATCTAGTAGCCAACATGATGTATTATTATCGAATCAGGTTATATATTCTAATATAAAAAAGATGAGATAATACATATCTTGATGTAGATGGAATCAGGTTCTGAAACCACATAATATAATTCCATATAGTATTAAAAAAAATAGAATTAAAAATGTTATATAAATCAGTTTTCTCATTTTTCCTGACACTATAGATGAAAAATATTGAAAACATATTATTTTTGAAGCTACATCAATAGAGGAATAAGTTTTCTACATGATTATGAATAGAAAATGTACAACATTAGGCTATATTCCTAGATACTAAAATTATATAAAAAGATAGTATTATATATAATAAGTTGTTTCTCTATGATAATGATTACTGCAATATTTTGTGACCAAAATTTAAGATATACAAGGGAGCTGGTGATAAACGTTTAATAGATTATTCTCCTCATTTGAGAATGGGGTCCCTTTTTGTAGAATGTAATAATATGGATTTATATCTTGTTATATTAAAATATTATCATTAAATTATGATATAAAATTCTTTAATATGTAGTATAACTAAAACCATTTGTCTTGTATTACCTTTACACTGATGTTTTTTATGAGTGTTATTATGATAACGTATATCATGACATTGAAGAAACATTGTTTCCAATATTTTTTATGATTTTTTTTAGTGAGTGACATAGAGATAACTGATGTTATTTACATAGAATAAAATTTATTATAATGATATTAGAATATATAAGATTAGAGTATTTTTTGGTGACTCATTTCAAAGTAGTAAATACACTCAATCAAATTTCTTTAGAAAAATTCTGTTGAAAGTGAAATTGACATGATGTTTGTGTAACAATGATTGTAGTTGAATCAATTTCATAGGTTATAATGATATTAAAAATCTAGTTTAAAATGGATTAAATAAAATGATTATAAGAGAATGTATATAATATCTATGATGATATTATTTACCAAATGGGAATATAGTCTCTTTGAATATGGAGGATCATTTCAGAATTTTTAAATAATGATATTTATTTAATGTCTTATACTAAAATATTACTAAAAATGTTGAATTAAATATAGTGGAGATTACATAATAATGTATTTGGTGCATCAGAAAAAATTTTATTTTGTTAGAAAATGGGGGTTATACATGTCTATTAATTCATAATGTTTTAAAAGACATTATACTAAATGAAAAATTTTGATATTTTATTTATATATCATGATGGTTAATGGATTTTATGAAATAATTTTCAATAAAATCTAAAGGTGGAGAATGTAAAATCTCTAAGGTGATGGCGATTATGGTTTTAAATTTTTAATCCCATGATTTGATAAGTTATTATATTTCAAATGATAAAACTATAATTATAATCATTGATTTAATGAGAATGCGTTCATCAAAATTCTAATAAAAAAATGTTTCTAAAATATGTGATGATTTTGTTGTAATTCATGATGTTTTATATTTATTATTGAGAAAAAAATCTAGATTAAATAGAATATTGGTAAACTAATTTATGATTACATTGTACATAAAAGTGTCTAGTGATATTTTTATTTGTAAAATATAAAATTACCAAAACATTTCATTATGCATGTACGAGTACACTTAATCGATTCATATGATTTCTATGAGTATTATATGTCTATATGAAACAATGATTTTTTAAACCCTGTATATTTAAGGTAAAATACACAATAAGAATGTTTCATATTAACCAAAAATTTCTAAATTATTATTTTTATGTGTTGGTCAGTCTTTTGTGAGATTATTAATTCCATGATTATATAATATGCAATGTTTAGGGATGTTTTTAATAGTTCTTCATGACATAAAATATTAGTGATGAAAACAACTACTATACTTAAAAATAACCATTACAGGTGATATCAATTCAATAATCATTGTCAGATCCTATTCTATAACATATAAAAATTTCAAAACCAATAGATTTATGGAATCACTACTAAGATCCTGCATTTATTGTGTGTAAACAAAATAAATCAATTTTTTAAAGCTAAGAAGTACCAAAATATTTTTCTTAATTTTCATTATACTTTATTTTGATTTTAAAAAATATATCTATATCAACATATTTATTTGGTATTATTCCATACCATTAATTAAAATCATGAGGTATTGTTGGCTATCAGAAATAGGGTCTAATGAGATTACTGTGACTACAACTCCATAGGTCACCATAAACAGTGTCCCTGACCAATCAAAGCGAAAGAGTGCATGTATAATGTGATGTCACAAAAATAAGTAAATAAATAGATATATACATATTACCTATGATATCTAATAACTCTTCTCATGAAACCTATAAGTGGCTATAAATGATTCAATTGGTGTTGAGGTGTTTTTAATTTTTTTTACAAGGATAAAAACTAGGAATGTTTTATTGAGAAAAATAAAATAGAAATCCAGCCTGAAAAAGTTGAACCATCATCTTGAGAGGCATCATTCCCAATCCACCACATTATATCCATATATAGTGGAGTCACAACAAATATACCACATATATATAGTATTTAGGTTTATCACATACAATCATCTACATAAAAATCATTTTAGGTGGTGGGGGATCATGTCCATCCTTCCAAATTACAATAATCTTTAGAGGCATCATAGTCAACCATAAAATCATGATCCATTTCCAATATAAAAATAAACTTATATTTGATAGGGAAATTAACTAATAAAACACATATACCAAAATGGAATTCATCATTATTTTTTTCATAAAATCCCTACAAATTACACACATCCTGAGATTGATATGCTGACACTAAAAGTGTCCCTTTCTAATTTCCCTAGAAAATAAGAATACCCCTACCATATCAATAACTATCCAAGGTTTCCATATATTTTAATCAATATAATCACTAACTTAAATTAATCATGGGACTCCATATATGGAAGGCTATTCCAACAATCTATAGATATTTAACCCTGTCGCATCTAGCTTACATTTGGTTGGAACGCTTATTGATCCCACTTTCACTTTATAAACCGAGTGCTTGGTTGGAATGAATTTTGAGTTCATACTTTCCAAATAAATCTATTATACCAATTATGATAATTAACATAATACTAATCATTTATTTTATTTAAAAAAATTAATAGAAGTATAGGTCAAAGAACATAGACACACATATCATGATGGTTACATTGGTTGAAAAATCATCAACCCGTTATTATTTTCATATGTTTTCCTTTCTGGAATATAAATTTTTTCCATATTCAATCCATATAAGTTTACCACCCTATAATACAATATAAACTAACCCCAATGTTTCTAGAAAGAGACCAATGTACTTATGTGGTATTATAAATTATACAATAATCGGGGAACCCATAATGGATTATCATAACCCATTTCAAATAACTAGTTTCAAGGACCACATCTCAATGGGTAAAAATAGCCATTAAATATCTACACTCAAAAATAAAAAATTAAAAGATATAATAAAAAATATCCTAAAAAATTTAATAAGGGTTAAAATATCCTGAACCACACTTCCAAATTCCCACAAGGTTATTCCTTTAATGTTGAACCCATTTATATTTCAATGTCCAAGGAATACTCACAAATATACTGTGTTCTAATGAAAGAGTAACACTCACCACATATACTAAAAATTTATCCATGATGTTTTTGGGTAACTGAGTATTCTACATGCTATGATCATAAGAAATTTATTAAATTCCATTACTCTCTTATACATATAGTCGACTCAAGGGACCTATAACTAGGAAATTTATGTTTCATTTAAAAAATCACACATTTCTCATTTTCACATGTCATATATCTCATATAATAATCCAATCCCATTTCCATAAACAATCAAGGGAAAGTGATAAACAAACATAGGTCAATTGTTTCCCCATATACATAAAAAAACATCCATTTGTTTAAGGAATATAAAATAATTTTTAGTTTTTGGGAGATCTACCCTATGTGTAAAGACTGTATATCATAGGTCATATATCAAATTATATAATAGATATGATTAATTATCAAGGAGACACTAAAAATATCAAATTGAATTCTCCATATTTTAAAACTCTGGATAAAAAAACTCATATTAATATATTTAATTTTTTTTAAAATTAAATAATTCTCTGTATAACCATTATAAAAAATGAATTTATGGAAAAAATAAAAATAATATAAGGAAGATGATTTCTATCCATACCCATGAAAAACACTAGGAATAGGAGAAACTTAGATTAAAAGGTGAATAATTAAGATGTCATTCTAGAAGGAAAGATAGGTTGGAGTGAGGGTATATGTGAATCCTTTCGAGAAAAGATGAGGGAAAACATAATTAAAATTATTATAATCTTAAAATAAATTTAATTTAATAATAAAAATAATCATAAAAATTATTTTTTTATACCAAAATAATCACAATTTCATGAACCCAATAGGGTCTCTATTATTTCATAGACTAACTACCCATTTTTCAATACGCCCACTCTAGGAGAATAAAAAATCACTATCCCAAAAATTCATGAAGAGACCCTTACTCTTCATAAAATTGAAATCTACCACCGACCTATAAAAAATATTAATACAATATTTATTATGGAGTGATAATAAGCCCATTGATAAATCCCTCACGACATGCCCATGGGATTTTCCACAACCTAATGCCCATAAAGAAAACATTGTGTTATAGGGATTAAGAGTTACACATACACAACATAGAAATTATGGAACCACTCATTATAGATAAATTATTCTACAAACCATGGGAAATTTATTGTCACACATCCCTTAGTATGTATCAATACAATAAAATATAGTGTGGGGTCTCTTGTAGCTTTAGAAAATTAATCTCCCATTACAACTAGTAATTGTGTAACCCATCATCGTTGCGGTGAAATACATGACATACTCTACAATTCCAGCATAAGAACCATAGAAAAATATAAAATACTAACTATCAACACCTAAAATAACCTCCAATATCCTAAAACCATCAAATAAAATATTGTTTAGAAAATATTTAAATAATATTTTTCTTTAACATTAAAATATTTTTATAGGTTCCCGACCAATATAACTATCATACCCTATGATTTAAAAAATAAATAACTTTTTAAATTCCTGGATGACTAAAATTTCATAAAATATTTAAAATCATAACCCACTCACTAGGATCATGTTGAAGATAATACAAAACTCATGATATATACAATAGTTGATACACTTTACTATCTTGTTCATTACACTAGTAGATCATTTTATGAAAGTTGAAAGTAGATATTTATACCAGACACATCTGTCGATCACATATAGAAATCACTATAATTTACCTCTTTACACCAATAGTATCTAAAATAATTGATTTCTCTTGAATCAAAATATCATATGGTCTAACCATTAAATTATGATTCCCACTCTATATATAATTTATAGATTTCTGGTTAACAAGTTCACCCTAAATACGGTTGATGTATATATGGTACATTAGACCATATCTTGAACATCATCGTACCCATGAATATCCCAATAATACCTCTCAAATCCCTATGTCTCACACTAAATACTACATTCATAACTAGGAGCCTTACCTAATGGAAAAAACTACCATACTTACTCATGATTGCAGATAGTAATTGTCACTAATTGCTCTAATTTTTTTTACCAAAAATCAATTCTGTACATGTACAAGGACAAAAAATGATATTCATAACAATAAATTATCATAAAAATTGGATGTACCTAATCCAAATCTTTTGATACCTATATTGAGTCTTTCACATTTACTTTCCATAAAATGACCATGTGAATCAAAGTGTTAGGTCAAAATTGTAAGCAACTATATGTATTGTCCACTAACACATCCCCCCCATCAATTATCTATAAATAATAAAAATGATACCAACTCTCTTAGACCATCCATAGTGTGATTATCTATATATAATTTCTTCTATAATCGATCAATATCCATCATCCTACCAAAAAACCATTACTATTCAATACTAATACCCACAATCTCTAATAATATTTATAAAATATATCCATAACATGATCTTAAATCAAGGATAAATTAGTATCATGGTGGCCAATGTAATTTATTCCAATATCTACATCTAATATAATGCTATTGATGAGAGTGGTTTGTCATGAACCTTAATTCAATTAAATTCTTATGAACCTAATATTGCACCATAGTGGCACACCCTAGGGTCGAACACAAGGAGGTCACTTCCACGCACTATTTTCCTATTGTCACAATATAAAATCTATGTAATATAATAATATAATACTAATATAAATGGGAGATAATATAAAAATCATAAAATATAGATATATTATAAATATATAAATATATGAAAACACAAAATACAAATAAAACGAAGAAAATAGAAAAAGAAGTTAGTAAAAGAAAACCATTGTTCTTGGGGTTTCATAGTGGAATTATCATTATAATTTAAAATATTCCTCAATGAGATATTCAATGTGGAGATCAAGACCTATCACTCCACACCCTCTCGTTTGAATGGTATTACACTACACCGAGACCTTTTCAAGTATTAGTAATCTCTTACACATTAGTACCCAATCCAAACACCACTATTTGAATGAATTAGATACCGATGAGAAGGAAAATTAATAAACGAGGAGGAAGAGGACAATAATAGATAAAGTGGGGTGAAAACTCACCAAAATAACTTAACCACTATTGGATCCTTAGAATAAAACATTATAAATAAATAAATCACAATAAACTCAAATACCCCCACCTCCCCCCTCGAACAACAGTGAGGGTTAGCTCTCCACAAACATGGAGTTAGAAAGAAGCACGGTGGGAGAAACACATAAAATAATAGAAATGACAGAAAATATTAAATTAATAGAAGAAGAATAAAGCTACACTATTATATATTATAAATAAAAAGAACAATTACAGAAACAAAACTCAACCTTTCCCCCTTGAAATGGCTATCCTTGTAAAAAGAGAGGAGGTACAAATTTATAGAGAAAATGGGTGAATAAATCTTGCTCAAATTCTATCATCCGGATTGCATCAACTTTTAGGCCCATTAAATGGATGAATATATAAAAATCCGCTTCTTTAATGTTGTTCCAGTATTCCACCCATGTGCCACCACAATCTATCAGCCTCATTGGTCCAAGTATGAATGAGTTATGGATGTTTTGGTGTGACACATGTAATCTATCCAGGTGAATCTTTGTATTCCTCAACTCCAACTTCCCATTACATTATGGCCTTGTAATAAGTGGATTCAGATGTGGAATCATTAATGAATTATGTTAACTAATTCCTCTTCAAGTTCATTATTGAAGTTCAACTCCAATGGACCACCACAATACGATATACAAGCACACCTTTAAAACATTCCAGATCTATACACAGTTTTTGAGGCACAGATTGTGAGCTAATTTTGGGCCTCCCAATGATTGCTTGAGCTGGTACACTAGAAGGATGAAATGAGGAACAATATGTAAGGAAACCTAAAAAAAATGAATTTCACAATTTGGGTCAGTTTCACAAATGTTATGTCCAAAATACCAAATACAAAAGAAATAGTTAAATCCCAAAATTAATCCATTTTTGCATTGGAGCTCAAAATACCAATAAAACATAAAAATGTGACAATTTACCCTAAAATAAAACTATAGTGGGTATTATAACATTGAAATACAGTATTAAATTTGTGAAATTTCTAGCTTCATCAGCTATACAAATGAGTTTTAATAGATATAACTCATGTTCTATGGCCTTGTTCATTTATATATTAATCTCACATTCCAACATGACCTTGTGTGATGGTCCATGAATTAACACAACATTGAAATACTATTTTTAATGGGTGGAGGTGTTTAGGGGAGGTTCTATGAGTTTTCTATGGAGTATGTAGGTTTATCACAATTCTTGTAAGAAATACAAGTCATGTATTATTTACATGACATGTGACGATGGCTCATAGAACGTAAAGATGGTTTGATCATGGATTGTACTCATATAATGGGGAAATTATGATATGGATTACATATCATATAAGTGAAATTTGTGATTTTAATTAATGAAATACTGATTTGATGAATTTTTCAATGAGTACTATAATTTTCCGAAATCTCGAGGTTTACACACCATGTAATGGTTATTCGACAAAAACCCAATGTGATTCCATGTTTTAATGTTCTCTTATTGGATGATTTTCATTTGTTTTGTCTCAAATACTTATCTCCATCATTTTGTATGAGCCCTATATTCCACCAGGAGTATATTATATCCGCTTCCTCCTGCTTTGGGTTTTTGGTTCCTGTTGATGCATGTTTGTGATTGCCTGTGAGTTCAACTCACTCTCATGGTGGTTTTATCATTCTATCATCAAGGGGATTTTATGTGGAGATTTTTTTTGATTTTGGGTGTGATTTCTGATGAGTTTTGATAATTTTTAATTTTTTATTAGGTTTATTCATGGTTTCTCGTGGTGTGTTTATTGTTTTTGGGCATTTATTTTTCACCATGAAACATGTAGTGAGTCGACAAAGATTTTTTGAGGTTAGTAATCCCTAAATTATATACATTTTCTATAAGGTGGGTGGGGTTTATTTAGTATCATATAGGGGTTATGGTTTTGATTACATAATTAATTATAATGAATTGATTAATTGACATTAAAGGGTAAATGCATTTATTATGCTTCTTTTATATCTTTGATATTATTATGATATGCTGGATTGTATGATAGTTATACCCCACTAAAAATTGATGCCATAAATGGTTTTTTATGTGTTTGATAACATGTTTTGTGACCTTTGTACTTGTTTTTAATGATTTATATCACCATAAAATTGAAATTTGTTAACATCATATATTTGGATAATGACAATGTAGATGGTAGATTTATGGATTGTGTTATAACAGACCTAAAATAAAGTAGAATGTGGTAAAAAACAATTTTTAATATGTATGATGATATTTAATGTGTTAGGATGTGTAGTCATGCTTATGGGGTAGAATTGTGTATTATATATGTGATGTGGGGGTGGTGGATGAGATGTGTCTATGATATTTTGATGGTGAGGTGATGTTTGTTTAGTTGTAATTTTTGGGAGGTGGGTTGATGGTTGTTTGATCTTGATTTTGGGGAAGTGAGGTGGTGGTTTCTTGGATCTGATTTTGGGGTAGTAAGGTGGTGGTGGTTTGACTTGTATATTGAGGTTCTGAGTCATTGGATTGATGAGAATGATGATAATTTTAGGACATATTGTTTCTTTAGTCTATAAACCTGGCTATCGATTGAATATATAATTCATTACTAATGATTTAAATGGTTGGGGTTTGTTTTGTTTAAGGGGTATAAAATATAAATTAATAAATAAATGACCATATTTTTGTTCAAATGTAGATGATGATAAAAAATTAAATTATTGGTGTGGATAGTGTAAATTGGATGGAAATTTGAAATGGGGCTTGTGGCTTGTTGTGTGGTGTTATACAATGAGAGGTGGTGGTAGAAGTTATTATATAATAGGTTGGATATTGTTATTGTTTTAACCCATATTATGTGATTGTGTATTTGGATTATATTAATACCTTATATATTATTTTAATTTCTACACGCATCCCACTCACATTGAGTATTATTTTCCAAAACTCACATAGTCACATGGGGGGTGTTTTTCTCAACATTAAGTTATATGGAATGGTGGATGGGATCATGATATCCTCCAATATCCCATCTAGGTGAGGTAGGAATTAAATATTCTATGATGGCCTGAGGTATAATACTATATGAGATGTTTGTAATAGGATATATTACTTTAGGTGAGCAGTGATGCAGATGTGATTGTTGGGGAATCCATCAAATGTGTTATTTTACGAGAGGTGATATTTCCCAGGTGTATGTGTGTTGGATGATATGTGATGAGGTGGCTTATAGTGGGGTTCATTCATGGTAGGATGTTGTATTCAGGTTTATTTTCTTCATGTTTAAGATACCCTACGGTTCAGGTTGTTTTTTGTGGATGTATGGTAGCCCATGAGTTTTCAGGTGATATGTTATGGGTCATTATTAGGTATGTGAGGCTACATGTAAATATGCATGAAGTGAAGTTAAAATAATTTTGGGAAGGTGAGGTATATGGAATATACAGGAACTATGAAATGTATGATGATGGATTTCGAGATCAGCATACCAATTTGAAAGTAGTGGGTCATAATCAATATAAATATAATTTATATTATATTATATTACTTGGCTAGCGTTATTTTGTGAACATTCCTTGGTCAGGTTAGGATTGATAATTGACCTTTCAAGGTACATTTTTTTCTCATGACTTCTCATATGTGTTTTTGTATTCATCATTCACATGTTTAAGAGAGACATTTATTTTCTAACTGATTATACCTTTATACTCAACCAATATATATATATATATATAACTATTTTTATTTTGGAAAGAGTATTACATGGACAATCCTGAACATTACTGGCTTAGAAATTTGATAGATATTCTGTTTTTACTTTAGGTTTGTTGTAGGGTATTTAATTTTGGAGAGATTTATCTCTGTTGATTTTATTTATACATGAATTATTGGATGGTTTTGGTTTCTTTTTATATTATAACACAGAGTATATTGGGGTTGAATCCTATTATCTCAATATCATATTTTTTTACAGAGGGTAATGTGTCCCATTTCATGAGATATTTATTCCCCTAGGGCTAGTCTCTAACTCGGGTCCTAATGGAGGTGAGACTCACAAGTCATTATTTATCTGCCATATTTGTTGTATATTTTGAGGGAGGGGACAAGAAAGTGTAGTAACTGAGGTGATGGTTCAGATATAAGAAGAAATTTGTAGTCAGTAACATTTATTTTTTCATTGGTTTTTTAGTAAATAGGTCTATTTGACCATGGTAAATGACACAGGGTAGGTAGACTCTCTAGGATATGTGATTTTTCCCCTACCCATGATCCGATTAATGGAATCTAATCATATTGAACAAACAAGTGAGGTTCAGTTGTTTGCTTGATTTAAACCAAGGAGACATACACGAATCATGATGACTTGGGTTCTTGTTTGAATTGTGTTTTTTGTAAGGTTATGATTAATAAGTTTAATTTGAATTACAATAAGTAAAATTTCATTCTACATAGATTAGGAATTCCTTATTTTATTTTTGAATATAGATCTGGTTCATCATCTGAATGTGTCTTAGGATGTTGTGGTTTAGTAGGGTTATCCAGTTGATCATAGTAGGGGTGATATAAAGAAGGAGTATGAGGCATTCCAAAGGGTGTTGTGTGTATTCCAGTGGAAATCAATGTGGTTCTATAAGAGAAGTGTTATAAATATGAATGTGAAGAGATTGATGTAGGATCTTGCGATATCATTTGGTTTGATATGGGACTCAATGCACTACTAGGTACCTCTTTCAGTAAATCATATGTTCAGACTTGTGTTTTAGTGGTGGAAACTATATCTATGAGATAATAGGGAGTTTGATGATTCATGGGTCGAATTCCAAAAAGAATTCCATGAATAGTTCATTTCTTCAGCCATGATGTAATAAATGATATATGGGATTATTTATATTAATCAAGGGAGTTTTTATTGAATTATTTGGGAATCAGGCTCATGTACATTCTACTGTATGTCCCAAATGTTTTTCAAGATGGGGAGTCTCATGTGAGATATCCTGACGAGGCACTCCATCTTTCTATATAGTATGTTGTTACAACATTTATATTGAAAACCAAAATCGAGCATCAGTGGAAGGTAGAATTTATAGAGTAAATACAATCATGAGTAGGATTTCCATGATAGGGGAAATATTAGAGTTCCTTAAAAATAAGAGTTTTAATTGGAAGGTAGAGGGTACCAGGACCTTTGAGGTTTTGGCTAGTAGGGAGTCAAACTCAATACCTTCCATTTCATCCTTTTAGGGTTTGGGGGTTTTGTAGAATTCCAGGGAGATTTTTTTATTGTTATTTGTCTATGATTTCCATGGACAACATCAAAAATAGTGCCTAGTTTTCTTTATATGTTAGTTTAGTAAAGGTGGATAGGTTCAATGTCATCCTCATCAGCAGTTTCCAGCGAGACCATTTTAATAGCAGGTGCTGAGGGCTTATTCTCTATCAAGGATAGGTGGGGTAGGTAGAGTCCAGCCTTAGGATATTTCTTGTGTTTTGGGACATTCAAATGATCATTTCCATGGACTTTTTCATCAATAGAGTGGTAGAGGAACAACAACTAGATAGTTTCAGGCAGTGGTGTTGGCAGTGCAAGAGGAGTCAGATATTTTCGAAGGTATAGTCAGTTTTTAGTGCCCTTATTTGTGACTTATTTGATTTTTGAGCATCACAATCCATTATTCCACCCAATATAATTCATGTTCTTAGAGTAGACATTGATAATATTCCCATTCCCATAGTGTTTATAATGTTATATGTAGGCCATATTTTTTTTTTGAAGTGTACATGTGGATTTTACAAATAATGGGGCCACATCAGTTCCATAGTGAAATTTTTATATTATAGATGAATCCATATTATGTTATCCTTATCATGAAATAGTTTACAATGTATGTTCCATTATCTACAACGTCCAAAGGAGAGTATCTTTCTCATATGTGGATGTCTAATATGCAGTTATCATTGGAGAGTGGGGTTTTCAAGTTTGAACTTAGTTTTTGGAGCCCCTCCTATCCATGTTGTCTCAATTTTTGATGGAATTAGTGGACACTGGTATAGTGGAACCACCAATTATTTCATACAATATCTATATGTTTTTAGAAATGAGATTTTGATGGTACCCCGTAATGTGATGTTGATTTCGGGATAGATATGTGGCCTAGTGCTTCTTTTATTTCTTTGTATCCCTATCAGATGAAACCTTCTAGGTTTTTGTATTTGAGGATTCAAATATATTTTTGATTTTAAAATGTGTTTCTAGGCGATTTTTTTAATTTTAATTTCAATTTCAAACCAATTTTTTTTCTCTATCATCATCAAATTTTTGAATTTCGACATATATTTTTATAAAAAACAATAGATATTTAAATTCTAAACTTTTGATGTCCTTATTTAGAAAACATATATAAAAAGTATGATTCCATTAAATTTTTACATCATTTTTTATGCAAGGCGATGTTAAATTTTTTATGGATGAATTTTAACTGATTTAATTCAAATAGCAATGCTAAAAAATCACTTTCAATTACCTTTCATAAAAAAGACACTATAATTCTCATAGATGACATTTAAAATCTATTTCATCTAGTAACCAATGATAAAAGTCATTATTGACATCAATTTTCCAAATAAATGATATTAAAAATTATCACATATTTTACTTCATTTACTATGACTTGATTTTATTAGCGATGATGCTGAAAGGAGTTACAGATCAAACATTATGGGTACCAGAAGTTGGACATCTCTAGGATTTAATAGATATTACTCGACTCAATGAAAACATGATTAACTTTAGTTGAAAATTTAAAATAAAAAATAAAAAAATTATAAATCACTGAACTTATTTTTACGCATTTAAGAGTTTCATTTGAATTGATATATTTTTCATCACCATTTATCTTCTTTTTAGGGAAGAACAAATTCAGAAATTAAAGTAGTTATCGAAATTGAAATTTTCACCGTAGTTGTTAAATATACTTATGAAGTTTGAACTTTTATTTTATATCAAAATAAGGTGTGATCATTGTAAAAAAATGGTAAATATTTTTAGTGATTGAGGAAAAAATATAAAAGAAACCACATGATTATAACAGACTCATTGTTCAAATCATCAATTGAATACACGTTAATGATTTCACTGGCTTGAAGTTTCCAAAAATATTGAAAAAAATAGAATATGGATTTATATATAGTAAATGATAATATTTCCATTGGAATTTTATTAATATTTAGGTTGGATTTAAAAAATTTTAAAAAATGTATTGTAAAAAAATTAAATACCGATCTCGTGTATTTGAAATTTTACTTTCGATTTTAAGAAAATAAATTACTGAACATAAAAACCTTCATGTATAAGGATTTTAATTTTTTTTTATAAAATGGATGTTAATGGACCTTTGTAACTCTATTAATTGTGGCCATTCAGTTTCCATAATTTAAGTAACACTTTTAGTAATAGTTTATAAAAACAATATTAAAACATCTCATAGAATTTGTATAACATTTGTTATTTAATTAAATGATAATAATTGTATCTTTTGAGGTAATTGTTTTAAAAAAAATTTTAAAAATGTTTTCCTGGTTTTATTTCGTATATTTTATTCATTTTGGATATAAAATGAACTTATTGATCAATAGATAAGGACATCAGATGTTGAAATTTAGAGAAGTTTTAATGTCAATTTTTTCATTAATTCATTTTAAAAGAAAATTTTAACCTAATTTTTAAAAAACATGGTGTTAAATATATTTGGATACGATTTATAAGATTTATGAAGCATATATTTGACTAGTCATGGATATCAAACTGAGTTACATATCACTTGTAATGGCCATTGAATGTTGTAATTTTCTTAGACTTATCTTATAGATGTTCAACTTCGGATCCCTATAATTATTGATCTGTATGCCCATATTTTATCCATGAAAAGTAAATTGATATATTATGAAATTAATAAAAACATTAAAAAAATTAGGCCTGGTTGTTTGAAAACAAAATCATTTTCTATTTGACTAATAACTTTAGTTCCTAAAAAATCGTCATTAAATGTTTTATATGAGGACTTCAAAAATCATTTTTTCATGAACTAATAAAAAAGTAGGCTTTTAACATCTATCACTAAATAAAAAATATCAAAATTATTCTATAACGACTTTTAATGTTATTTGTTGAGTATCAATGGTAAAATGTGAAATTTTAATGTTAAATACTGAATGACCGACACAAAAAACCATTATGGATGAATTCTAAAATTGGTCTTGATGAAACTAAATTAAAATAATGTTTTAAAATATCATTCTAATATAAGTGATAATATTGTGTTGAAGGTTTTTATTTGTACCATTATTTTGTAGTGAGTGATCCATTATTGTTTGATAAGAATGTAGATAATACTCTAAAGTTGTGTATAGACTATCGGATGTCAAATCCGATGACAGTAAGTAATAGTTACACTATGATGAGGATAAAAAATATTTTAAACTAGATTAGATGGGTGATTTTATTTTATAAGATCAATATATTGTCATTATATCACTATTTGATGGTGAAAGAAGAAGATATGGTGGATACTACATTCAGATTTTAGTCATGAGAATATTGATTTTTTATTCTTGTCCTTTTGTGTTACGAATAGACCATCTATGTTTATAGGGATTATAAAGTCTATGTTCTGTGAGTTTTTGTTCTGTTATTCGCTATCTTCATCAATGACATATTGATATACTAAAATTATTATTAGGACCATACAAATCATCCCATAATGGTCTTGATGGGTTTTTAGGGACACAATCTCTATGAAATGTTTTCTATGTATATGTTTTGTACAAAATAAGTGCATTTTATCAGGTATGTGTTTTCTCAAAATGTTGTGGTAGTGGATTAATTAATAGTCAAGATAGTTATTCATGTGAAACACCATTTTTGTTGGAAAATTTTAAATGTTTTTCTTCTATTTATGGATATTATTGGTGGTTTGAGCCTAATTTAAATTTATTTGAAGCCCAATTGTCAATTTTTACTTGGATGGACCATCAATTTTTTTGGACTGATCTATGTTAACATGTATTCTCTTACATGAAGTGGAATTTGATAAGTTCTTGAATTACCTTATTTTAGATTGATTTGTGGTTTTCACAGATCATAAGATTTCTAGGTCTATGAATTCCTAGTTTTATCTAAACTTGTTGAAGTGTATTTGGTTTATGTTTATTTGGGATTATTATTTTTATATCTCCTACACCATAAAAAATGGAAATGTTTTGGATGATTCATTGACTAAGATGTTGATGAATGGTGTTTTTTGGAGTTTGGGGATGCATGGAGAGTCATGGAGTTGTTGATTTCCTTTTATATAGATACAATGTTGGATGATGGATTAAGTTATATTTTTAGATGATTGTGTAGTCTTCTCTGATGTGGTTGGTGGATAAGTAAAAATGGGGAAACTCATATGCATAGGTTATACATGGTCCATTTAGAAACTTTAAGTCACTGAATGGGTGGTTGGAGGATTATCAGAACTATATGTTTTATCATGGGAGGTTTTTTACTAATAGTGATGCGTGATAATGTACTTCATGAGTTTCATACATCTCCTTTGGTAGTAAATAAACATTTTCCAATATATACATTGTTTTAGGATATACTTTTGGTTTCCTGAGATGAAATGTGAGATGAGAGAGTCTGAAATGATGTTCTTGGTTTCCTATATAGTAAAGATTGGTCTTGTAGGGACCCAAGATTGATGTACATGGAAATTACATTACTTTTTCAGAATACTTAATACATAACAAAAACAGACACCCCAGGACCATAATAGTTTATGATCTTTGGAAACTCGGAACATAGTCTTCTAATCAGGGTGAATGATCTTAAAAATCGCCCATAAAGTTCATCCCATTTTTCATACCTAAACCCTTTATTTATATCCTGGGGAAACGAAAACATAAAAAGGGTGATCAAAAATTCACATTAAGGTTAAAAATGGAGAAAATAAAACAATCTATAAACATTTGAACATAAAAACACGAACATAAAACATGATTAATAACATAAATCTTTGAAGTACATAAGGAATAGATCACCAAGGAATATTAATCATGATAAAATATCATTGGAATAAAACATGTAATTGTGGAAAACCATTATGTAAATGATATGATTTCCATAGTAGCCAAGGCATTGCTACCAATACCATCATAGTGGACAAAGTCCATTACTAAATAAGGTTTACTTGTCGTTCTAGCCCTATATTACTAAACCAGATTTACTTGTCATTTCATCCATGTATATCTCATGAGATATAAATCATTACCCAATGCGTTGGAGGGGGATATAGATCCCACCCATCTCAAAATGAAATCATTCTTACATGTGCCACAAAATAAACATAAATCATTTATCATAACCCAAAGAATAAAATGTGTTTCATAAACATCATCCCATCATAACATAATCTATGTAAATCAAATGGATATCCTTTCATCATAAGAAAAATAACACCATGTAAATAATAGAAACATTATACTTGAAACATAAAAATATTAAATAATTTCATTTTAGATGGAAAATTGTTTTGATAAAACACTTGGAATGTATTTTTGAAGAAAATATCATTTCTTCTTCAAAATCATTTTCTTTTCACAAAATTCCATGCAGTTTTAAAAGAAAAAGATTTAGTTTAAAATAATCATGAAATATGATATAGGAAGCTTCATGAAAATAAGGTGTTATAAAACCGTAAAAATATGTTTATTTCGTATAAGTTAAAATAACATCCTTCTTGTACTTTTGCCTAAAAAGTCAAAAAGTATCTCGTATGGTAAACAAAAGAATGATTCCTTCCATACCATGTGGTAAAATTCAAAAAAGGGTAAAAATGACTTTAAACATACATGGATGAAAAGTAAAAATTTTATGAATACATTTTGAGAAAACATAGATATGGATGATAAACATAACCCCAGTAAATACATACGAATAAAAAATCCCAGATAAGAACAAGATTGGAATAATTACCCCTTACCTTATGTCCAATTTCTTCTATATGTTTCCGAGACTCCTATATAGTGAGTTTTATCATATTATTAACTTATAATAGAACCCAAATAAAAGTTATGATATCATATATGATTCACTTACAACTTTATATTACCTATTTATTTGTCAATTCGATGTTAAAGCAGCGTTTTGGGTAAAATCATTTCATTTATCGTACTTGTTTTGACTTGTAATTATTCATATGATTACTTAGATAATGATTACTTACATCAAAAAAATATGAAATGATTTAAATATAATATATATACAGAATATAACATATATATAATTTATCGATAAATTAATTGAAATACACCGTTCATGGAGACGGTAGGGCGTACATACGCATGAACACTGTTTTCATTTCATTATTAAATTGAATGGAAGTAGGAAGTAATTAAATAATATATAAATAAATATAGTATCATTATTATGTCATATATTTCATGATTATTTATTATATATACTTTATAATCATTCTATAATGGTTTACATGGAGAATGAATCTCATCGCGTCGTGGAGACGGTAATTCGTACGTACGCACGAGTGATGATATCGTTCCCATAATTATCGAATGGAATTGGAGTGGATAATAAAATATTTAAGAATCAGTGTGATGTTATAATAATCATATATAGTCATTATTTCCACCATTATACCCATACAAGTAAGGTGGTGGTGGAAAAACATATTACACCACGGCATGGAGATGGTAAGTCGTACGTACGCACACATGGTGATTTCATTTTTTGTAGGAAGGATAGAAGGTGGAATAGGCTTGTTTCATATTTATAAGAAAATATTAGTATATTAGTGATACTGATTTTATTACTTTATAATGAAACAACTAAATAAGAGGAAGTAGAAGAAGAATGAAACTTGAAAGAATCGGTAGAAGAGATTACCTCTTCCTCGATGTGCCTCTTTTAAACAGCCTCTTAGGGAACTAGAGTTGAAATTTTGAGAAGACAAGAACCTCTATAATAAAACTAGAGAGGTTGAGAAGATTAATTGGTAGGGGTTGGCCGAGATTGAAGGCTTAAAATAGAGTGAAGAGAATAGGGAGGAGGTTCCCTTTTATAAGAGGAGAGGGGCACTTTTAAAAGCCTCCAAAATATTAATTTATAATAAACTGAAACCCACCTACAAACATCCAAAATGAATCCAAATCAAATCTGAGATGATATAGGGTTTGAATTTCATCCTCCAATAAAATTTATACATGTTGGAAAATTATTTTAAACCTTATCAATTTGATTTATCATTATTTAATCAATTTAATTTTATTTATGGTAATAATATTCTAAATTTAAAATTATTATAAATACTTACATATGTATTTTGAATTGTACATAATTAAATATTTTATGAAATTTTTGACCAAATAAATTTAAAATTATAATTTTCATATATTTTAGTGATTTTAAACAATTTAATAATATGCTATTTTTATAAAACATCAATAGTGTCAATTTTGACACTATTTAACTATTTGATCGTAAATAAAATAAACACAAAAAATATGTTCGAACCAAATTATTTAATAGATTCCTAACATTCCATATTTATCTATAATATTACTGGATCACATTAATTAGTTCATAAAATATTTATTTTAAAAATTTTAGAACCATTTATTTGATATTCCTCTTTTTAAAATAATTATTACAGAATTTATGTATAATCATTTAATATAATTATTTATTGTATAAAAATTAAAAATAAAATACTATGATAAATATAAATATAATATATTTTATAAGAATAATTTTATTCGAATTTATCATCTTAAAATTATAACATTTAAATTGTTATATTTAATAAATTATTAAAGTGACAACTTTGACATCTTTTAAAATAAAATAATATAAGTTTCTTAATAAATATTAGTAGTCTCCAAATGGTCCAAAATTCTACCATTTTATGATTATGGTGTAGATATACACAACCAATAAGTTTTGGTAAAGTGTTTGGGCCTTCTATGGGTATTATTATTTGAATAAAAACTATATTATTGATTTTTCACTAAATAAATAATTTCTGCATCATTAATGTATATGGTATTTAGGTAATTAAAATTTTCTATAAAATTACAAATAAATTACCAAAATAAATAAAATAAATTTATCTTTCAAATGAGTATTTAAAATTTAATTTATATTATGTATAACATTATATTAAAAATACCTTAATTATTAAATTTTGAGTGATACATATTTCAATTTCTTTAAATAAAATAAATTTATTGTCTTAATCACATTCAAGTGGGTTCAAAAGATACCATTTAAACTCAAGTATATTTTAGGATGAAATATAATCATCCAATTATATTAATAAAAGTGTTAGGGTAATTTAATAATATTATTTTTACCCTTAATTATATGATTTACCTTTAACTGTTGTAAATATAATTTACAGTAGTTATTATTCATAATGAATAAAAATAAAAGTACCCTATTAACATAAATTGGACCTAACAATTACAAATATGGAATCTATTTTTCCAAATTCAAAACATAGGATTTGGAGTATTTAATTTAAAATCTTTCCCACTATTGAGAAAACAGGTTTCAGAAGTTAAAACATTTCAAAAGATTGAAATGTTTTTACCTATGAATTCATTGAAAAAATAATGATAATGACATACATAATATTGAATGGTAAAAATATATTCTATTTATACTTCAAAACAATTCAATATTATAATTTAACCATATATAGTTTCTTGAGGAAAAAAGTTTTTTAATTAAAATTTAGCGTATTTTTACTATTAATCAAAATATGAAAGTTAACAGAAAAATATTAAAAAATTATAAAAAGTTAATTTTTATATCCTTATTGAAATAAATGAGTTTATTTTGTCAAATTTAACTTTTAAATGTGTATAAAACTATATTTAATGTTGGTGTTCCGTCAAAATGTGGAAAAACTACATGTTTTTGAAAAATACTTATTTTACCTGAAAAATAATTTTGTTCTCATAACATGTTCTAGAATATGTATAAGATGAATGATATTGTTATAAAATTCAAAATATTTTCAATACTATTGATAATGTATAGTTCATAATAATCTTATAACAATATATCATTGTTTAGTGAAACTCGATATTGTGTACAACACACGCTACTGAGGAAGGTCGCTCTTGCGTGCAACACAAGCCAAGAATAGTGTTTGCATATACTACAAGATAATATGGTGTTGTGTATAGAGCAGGCTAATATTTTTGTAGATTATAACAAAGGACATGTATGAAATTAAAAATAATATTTCTCATAAAATCTCGGGGGGTTACATTATACCACCCTTAAAATGAATTTCGCCCTCGAAATTCACCGGGGTTATAAATTGTTTACTACTTTAAAGTTTCTTTCATAGAAACCCACATCGTAAAAAGGAGTTATAAAACATAATTTTAAAAAGGAATGATAGAAAAATAATAGGTAACCAAAGTATCTGAGCACTGGGTTTCCACATAGGAGAATATTAGTGAAAACATGGATATGGAAGAGAAATTTAACCATCAAGTTCTGATGGAGAGTGGTAGAAAACATGGATATAAAAACGCCATAAATTTGTGATAATCTAATCTACCATCTGATTCATTGGATATGAGGGTACTAGGACTACATTTTTGGTTTTCAAGATCATTTCCCTGTAGTTGATGAATTTTTTCATAAGGAGAAATACTTGATTTCAGTGTAATATCATTGTTGGTCATTCCATGAACAATTTCCACTTCATCTCTTATTTAATGAAATGAATCTGAATTTTTCATTCATGGAGTATTAGATGATCATTCTATAGAATGATAGGTCATTCCATCTGTCTCTATCACAAAAAATGTTACCACAAGATATTAAATATACATAAGTCCATCTATGGTGAGGTTAATCATATATGGTTCCAAAAATGGACTCACACTTCATCTATCATACAACATAATAGAATAAGACTAATATTTACAAACTAGGGACTTCCTATATGCTAGTGGTAGGTGATAAAGGTCTGTCGAACTTCAGTTGTGGGTTTCATTCACACAACCGTGTCTGACGCAACGAGTTGTCGCCCGTCCTGCATGTTGTACTTTTTATAAAACTATACCATTATAACATTCAAGAAAAAAGTTTTTTCCTTAAACAATACTATCTGATGTCCAACATAATCCATTCCGACCATTAGTCTTATCGAAAATAATTGTGTCCAATCTCATAGTATAAAGAAATATATTACTAGAGAGGTCATCTAACAAGCATGTGTATACCATCATTTATCTCTGTATATCATAAGATATAGCTTTTTGGTCAGATTCCAAACCTATGAATACCTTAATCATGTATTCTCTTGAAACATTAATTACCATAGAACCTTAGTGAAAACATGAATTTTGTCAAAATTTAACTCTTTACACATACCAAAATCCCAAAATTTCAATAGACTCAAACAATGACATCAATTTGTCCTTATATCAGTCATGAGTTCATTAATACTGTCCAAAATATTATTTTTTCCTTATCCATTAATTATGTGCATATAATCTTCTTTACAAAAATATTTCACTCACTTTTCATGGTTACTAGTACCATTTAACATATACTTTCAAATACTTAAAGAAAAAACAATAGTGTAACAATCCTTATATTTTTCATTATTCCATAGTACCGTACATTATTCTTGATAAACATGAAATCATTATACTACCTTATTAAACCATTGACTGAGATTTATCATTTTATTCCTCAACACTTCTTTTATCTCATATATCATTTGTAGTCTCTTCATCATCTACAATATAAATATTACCCATAAGACCCTGCTGATTCTCCTCATGAGATTCCCGCTTAGGGGATCGATTTGAATAATGCCCATAAATTCCAGATTTAAAACATTTAACCATTGTTTATGTCTTACCAATATTGTTATCATTGTCTGTTGTGTTAAATAAACCTTTTCCTTTGCATGTATTGGATTTGTGTTCTTCTTTTCCACACCCAAAACATCATCCAGTTCCTTCGAAACATTATCCTTGATGCCTATTCCCACATGATTTACATGAAGGAAATTGAACTTTCTTTCCTCTATGATCATCATGAAACTCCATCGTTCTCTTATTATCTGAGTCAAGAAACTTACCAAAGTTTATATTATTGATAATATTATGATATTTCTTATTAGGAATAATAAAAATGTTTGGACTTACAAATCCCGTTTCATTTGGTTTCCCATGATGAATATCATTTCATTGTTCATCATATCCTCCATTACCATGAATCTTCCTATTTCTAGCCATTTTTCTAAAACACAAAAAGAATAGTGTGAGAGGAAAAAACCATTCTAAGAAAACAATATAATAAAGGGAAATTACTTTAAATCTCTAACATCTTATGTTTAGTACTAGGTTATTCATGATCATTATCATAATTCTAGAATTGTAACCTATACTTAATACTTAACCTTATGGACATCCCTAGACATACTTTAGAAATATCTATAGGAATCTCAATAAAGTTTTCACATCCTAGTTTCCAAAGGTTAACTAAAACTTTAATCTAATACCAACTATAGATACCCAAGATTTACATACATGTACATTACATTACTTTTGTGGAATAATTAATACATAACAAAAACAGACACCCAAGGACCATAATAATTTAGTTCTTTTGGAAACTCAGTACATAATCTTCAAATCATGGTGAAAGATCATCAACATCTCCCTTAAAGTTCTTACACTTTTTTTCTTATCTAAAACCTTTATTTATATCCTGGGGAAAAGAAAACATAAAAGGGTGAGCTCAAATGCTCAATAAGGGTAAACATGGAGAACATCAAACAATCTATAAACATTTGAACGTAAAAACATGAACATAAAACATGAGTAATGGCACAAATCTTGGTAGTACATAAGGCATAGATCACAAAGGAACATTAATCATGATAAAATATCATGTTAATAAAACATGTAATTGTGGAAAACCATTAAGCACATGATATTATTTCCATAGTACCCAAGGAATTTTTACCAAGACCATCATAGTGGACAAAGTAAATTATTGAACCGGGTTTACTTGCCGTTCCAACCCCATATTACTGAACCAGATTTATTGGTTGTTCCAGCCATGTCTATATAATGAGATATAAATGATTACCCAATGAATTGGAGGGAGATATAGGTCCGACTCATCTCATAATGAAATCATTCTTAGGTGTACCACAAAATAAACATAAATCATTCATCATAAACCAATGAACAAAATGGTATTTATAAAAATCATCCCATCATAACATAACCCTTATAAAACAAATGGATATCATTTCATAATAAGAAACATCGAACCATGTAAATAATAGAGACATTATACTTGAAACATAAACATATAAAGTAATTTCATTTTAGATGGAAAATAGTTTTGATAAAACACTTGAAATAAATTCTTGAGGAAAATATCCTTTCTTCTTCAAAAACATTTTCTTTTCAAAAAATGCCATACAATTTTATAAGAAAAGAATTTTTTTGAAAGTAATCATGAAATATTGTAGAGTATGATTCATGAAAATAAGGTGTTATGAAACTGAAAAAATCTGTTCATGTCGTATAAGTTAAAAAAACATTTTTCTCATACTTTTACCGGAAAAGTCCAAAAGTACCTCATATGGTAACAAAAGAAATATTCCTTCCATACCATGTGGTAAAAGTAATAAAAAGGGTAAAAATGATTTTAAACATACATGGAAGAATAGAAAACATTTTATGAAAACATTTTTTGAGAAAACATGGATATGGATGATAAACATAACCCTAGTAAATACTTACGAAAAAACAATCCCGGATAAGAACGAAATTGGAATAATTATCCCTTACCTTATGTTTAATTTCTTCCATATGTGTCTAAGACTCTAGTATATTGGGAATATACATATTATTAACTTATAGAATAACCATGATAATAGTTATGATATCATATATGATTCACTTACGACTTTATATTACCCGTTTATTTGTCAATTCCTTGTTAATAGAGCGTTTTGGGTAAAATCATTTCATTTATCGTACATGTTTTGACTTGTAATTATTCATTTGATTACATAGATAACGATCACTTACTTACAGAATATAAAACATTATTTATATATAATATATATTCAGAATATAATATATATATATATATATAATAGATCTATAAATGGAATGAAATACACCATTCATGGAGACGGTTGGCCGTACGTACACATGAACGATGTTTTCGTTTCCTTATTAAATTGAATAGAAGTATGAAGTTAGTAAATAACATATAAATAAATTCAATATCATTATTATGTCATATATTTCTTGATTATTTATTATATATACTTTATAATCATTCTAAAATGGTTAACATGGAGAATGAATCTCATCACGTCATGGAGACGGTAATCCGTACGTATGCACGAGGGATGATATCGTTCCCATAATATTGAATGGAATTAGAGTGGATGATATAATATCTCATAATTAGTATGATGTTATAATAATCATATATAGTTATTATTTCCACCATTATACCCATCCATGTAAGGTGGTGTTGGAAAAGCAGATTACACCACAGCTTGGAGACGGTAAGCCGTACGTACGCACATGTAGTGATTTCATTTTTCATAGGATGGATAGATAGTGAAATTGTGTTGTTTCATATTTATAATAATGTATCAGTATATTAGTGATACTTTTGTTATTAATTTATAATGAAACATATAAATAAGAGGAAAAAGAAGAAGACAAAAACGTGAATGAATCGGTAGAAGTGATTACCTCTTCCCCGACTTGCCTCTTTTGAACTTCCTCTTAGGGAAGTATAGTTGGACTTTTGAGAATACCAGATCCTCTATAATATAACTAGAGAGTTATAAAATTGGAATTGGTAGGGGTTGTCTGAAATTGAAGGCATAAAATGGAATTAAGAGAAGAGGGAGGAGGTGCCGTTTTATAAGAGAAGAGAGGAGCACTTTTGAAAACCTCCAAAATATTAATTTATAATAAACTCAAACCCCACCTAAAAACCTCCAAAATGACTCAAATTAGAATATTATATGATATCAGGTTGTAATATCATCATAAAATAATATTTAGACATGTTGGGAATTTATTTTAAACCTTATCAATTTGATTTATCTTTATTTATTCTATTTAATTTTATTTTTTGTAATAATATTCTAAATTTTAAATTGTTATAAATACATACTTATGTATTTTGAATTGTCCAAAATTGGATACTTTATAAAATTTTAGACCATATAAATTTCAATTTATAATTTTTAAATATATTTTTTTGATTTTTTAAAAATTTAATATTATGTTATTTTTATAAAATATCAATAGTGTCAATTTTGACACTATTCATTTATTTGAATTTAAATAAAATCCACACATAATATATGCTCGAATAAAAATATTTAATAGATTACTAACATGTCATATTTATCTATAAAATTCTTGGATCACATTAATTACGTAATATAATATTTATTTTAATATTGTTAAAACCATTTATTTGATATTTCTCTTAATAAAATAATTAATACAACATTTATGTATATTTATTTAATATAATTATTTTTGAATAATAATTAAAAATAAAATATTATGATAAATATAAATCAAATATATTTCATAAGAATACTTTTACATGAATTTATCATCTTAAAATCATAACATTTAAATTGTTATATTTATTAAATTATGAAGGTGACAACTTTGACATCTTTTAAAATAAAATAATATAAGTGTCATAATAGATTTTATAAGGCTCAAAATGGTTAAAAATTATACAATTGGATGATTATGGTTTATATATACACGACTAATAAGTTTTGGTAAGGTGTTTGGGCCTTTTATGGGTATTATTATTTGAATAAAAACTATATTATTGATTTTTCACTAAATAAATAATTTCTGTATCATTAATGTATAATCTATTTAGGTAATTAAATATTTCTTAAAAATTACAAATGAATTACCAAAATAAATAATTTTTTTTCTTTGAAATGATTATTTATAATCGAAATTATATAATGTATAACCTTATATTAAAAATACATTAATTATTAATGTTTGAGTGAGACATATTTCACATTCCTTAAATAAAATAAATTAATGGTCTTAATCACATCTATGTGGCTTAAAAAAGATACCATATAAACCCATGTATATTTTATGACGAAATATAATCATCCAATTATATTAATAAAAGTTTTAGGTTAATTTAATAATATTATTTTTACCCTTAATTACCTGATTTACCTTTAAGTATTGTAAATAAAATTTACCGAGGTTACTATTCATAATGCATAAAAATAAAAGTAGCCTATTAAAATAATTTAGACCTAATGATTCAAAATATGGAATCCATTTTTTCAATTTCAAAACCCAGAAGTTGCAGTATTTATTTTAAAATTAATCACGCTATTGAAAAAACTGGTTTTAAAAGTTAAAACATCGCAAAATATTGAAATGTTTTACATATGAATTCAATGTAAAATAATGATAATGACATACATAATATTAAATGGTAAAAATATATTCTATTTATAATTCAAAACAATTAAATATTATATTTTATCCATATAAATTATCTTGAGGAAAAAGTTGTTATTAATTAAAATTTAGTGTATTTTTACTATTAATCAAAATATGGAAGTTAACAGAAAAATATTAAAAAAATTTCCAATGCTAATATTTATATACTTATTGAAATTAATAAGTTTATTTTTTCAAATTTAACTTATAAACGTGTAAAAACTAGAATTAAAATGGGTGCACCATCAAAAGGTGACAAAACTACATTTTTTGAAAAATACTTATTTTACCCAAAAAATTTATTCTGTTATCATACCATATTCTAGAATATGTGTAAGATGAATGATATTGTTATAAAATTAAAAATGTGATTAATACTATTCATAATGGCTGGTTCATAATAATATTATAACAATATATCATTGTTTAGTGAAACTCGATATTACGTACAACACACGCTGTTGAGGAAGGTCTCTCTTGCGTGCAACACAAGCCAAGAATAGTGTTTGTGTATACTAAAAACTAATACGGTGTTGCGTTTAGTGAAATCTAATATTGGTGTAGCGTAAAAAACAAGACCTCAAATAAATTAAAAAGAATATTTCTCAAAAAATCTTGGGGTGTTACAGGTCATTTCATTCTATGTTTTTTTGTAGTCTTTGGATATTCTCAAGTAGAAATGGGATGTAATATTGATGGATTTATTCATAGGGTTACCTAGTGCTTAGGAATGTTGGGATAATTTAAGAGCATGATAACTAAATTTTTTTATTCAATTCTAAAAGATAAACATTATTTTTTTATATTTGATACTGATAAATGTTCTGAAAAATTATTCATTAAAAGATAGAACATAAAAGGGAAATATTTGATAAATTACAAACACAATGAACTCTTAGGTTTATAGTTTTAGATAATTAGAAAAAAATATGACATATATGGAAAAATAAACATCTAGTCCACAAAAATCTATATAATATCCCAAAAGTTATTCACATTTAGAACTGTTCATTAACATATCATACTATAAACCTTTATTTATAAACTGGGGAACGAAAGAATAGTATATTGTGATCTCAGATTCTTAGTTATGGAAAACATCGGAGATATTGAACTATGATCATATCTTAGAATAAGATAATAATAATGTTATATGAGCATTAACATAACTATATATATTCATACCCAAACTATCATAGATCATAAGCATGATTCATGGAATAGAAAATTATCATTTCAAATAACATGGACCATAAGAGTGATAGATCATAATAAATATGTCAAGAACCATAAGCTCATGTCATTATTGTACGTCACTAACATAAATATTGAAAACCATTTCATATATCAAGGATTAATATGGAGACCATCAGCATAGTGGACAAGGAAAAACATTTTTATCATAGTGTGTTAGGATGAACTTATCTTCTATTGTGGATCATGCCCCTCAACTTCTTTCCTATTACTATCTCTTAAGTTATAAAGATCTAACCAATGCATTATAATGAGATATAGGTCCCAAAATTCAAAAAATAAAAACAATATTTATGTTTTATATATAATAATAAATCATTCATATTATCAAAATATATAAAAAATGGGATTCATAAATATTTCATCATTTCATAAATCATGGAAAATAAATGGGTTCTAAAAACATTATTCGTAGAATAACTCATGGAAAAGTAATGGAAATCCTAATAATTAGTCTATAATACACATAAATCATTCTGAAAATATACATGGATAGTTTCTATGGCTATAAGCCTAGTAAATCATAAATAACATCAAATATTTTCATCTTAAATTGAAAATTATTTTTGAATATCACTTCAATTAAATCTTGAGAAGAATATTTATTCCATTTTGATAACATTTTTTAAAAGGATCACAATTACAAAGGAAGAAATATTTTTTGAAAATTACATTGTAATCGTGAATAGGAATCTATAATGCATTATGGATTCATGGTGGAAGTAAAATTTTGTCATGCATTATAACTTTAAAAAAATTCCATCTATATTTTTCAGAAAAGTAACAAATTATCCTATTTAGAAAATGATAAAAAAAATTATTCAAACATTTTTTTAATTTGAAATTTGGGAAATATTAATTTAAAAATTCTAGTTATAATATTAATAACCATTTTTTATTAATTTTTAGAAATATGGACTTTTAAGAGAAATATTCTTTAAAAGATACATAAATATGAACCATCCCAAATAATGATGAGATTGTGGAATAAACCCTTACTGAGTAGGTTACATTTTAATTATAACCCCATGAAGGAAATAAAAACAAATGTATTTTTAAATCCCCAAAAATATTTTATTATGTATCATAAAATTCATCTATTTTAATTATATGCACAAATCAACAGAAATAAGTGGCGAGTATGGCATGTGTCTCACATATATATTAGTGAGAAGATAATACTATACCTAAAGTCTTTCCATTATTCACTCATTTTGAAAAAAATATATAATAAATATATATTTAATATATATTTATTAAATAAAATTAATTCATTCATATTTTTCAATTTATTTCCAAAAAAACATACCACCGGTTTTTAAATATATTGTATTCAAATAACTGTTCTTGGTTGTAATTTCTTAATTTTCTAAGAATATTTAGAATCAAAAATAGTTATCTTTATACATTTAAGTTGTTGTCATCATTTAAAAAAATTTAATCATCATATAGAAAAGATATAATATATATATATATATATATTTATAATCACTCATAAAAAGTATATATAAAAATATAGTTACACCATTAGGGGAGTTGGTAGGAAGTACATACACATGAACATTATTTCTATTTTAAAAAATACTATATGAAATAAAAATAATTCATATTTATTGGTAGTTATTATATCATATATATAATATATTGTATTTTAACCCGTCATATTACCAATCTTTAAAATATGGTTGTGAAAAATTAGTTGTATCACCATGTTGAGATGGTAAGTTATACATAGGCACATGTGATACCTTCTATTTTTGTTTTATGTAAAAAGGGATATATAATTGTGAATTTATAATCTTAATAAAAATCTAGAATATTCTAGATAATTTATTATTTATTTTATAAACATAATAGATTTAGAAGAGTTAATAAATAGTCAAAAAATAAACTGATCATTCAAAGCGGTTACCTCTTCTTGGAAATATATCGTTTGGATATTTCCTATAGGATTGTAGGTTTTGACATTTGATAATACCAGAACAATAAAAATATTTATATGGAAGTAGGAAAGAGAATTTTTCATAGTATGATTGAGATAGAAGGCTACATTTTTTGTAAATAAGTAATGGATGAGGTGCCATTTTATAATTAACATGAGGGGTTCTTTTGAAATTTCATAGATTATTAAAATATAATAAATTTATCCTCCAAAAAACATAAATAAAATGAAAATGTATTAAATGATAAAATAAGATAAGGTTTTACTATCATGATAAAATATATTTTTAAAATTTTTTGGTTTCATTTTAATCATTATCATTTTGATTAACCCATATTCAACCTCTTTTAATTTTAACTATGAAAACATATTTTTCAACATTAAAAAATTTGTAATAATTACATATTTGGAATCATTTAGACCATAAATTATTAATTAATTTCATTTAAGGAAATATATTAATAAATTTGTTTTTTACATATTATAATTATTTATAAATTATTTAATAATATAATAATATCATGGAATATCATTATTTTCAATTTTGATGCTATTCAATATTTTGAAAATTATGAAACATAAATGGAAAATGTTAAATATTACCCAACAATTTTGTTATATCCATAAATTGTCAAGGACACCTATATAACTCAGGTATAACAATAAATATATAACATATATTACTTTTAATATTTTTCATATAATATATTACATTTAGTTTGTAATTGAATAATTACAAGATCAACGTTGTGTAGAAATTTAGGGTAATTATATAATTTCTAAAAATTATAAATAAATTATCATTGGTAATATAAATAATTTATATTTCAAAATAATATTTATAGTCAACAATATCTCTTATATTAACCAAAAATAAAAAATGTAATATTTATTAAAAACATGAATATGATATAATTGAATTTTCTATAAAAAATTATATAACAAATAATTTCATCCATGAGGCCCCAAAAGTCAAAACAAAATATATATCATTAAAATAAGTTTAATAATTTCAAAATGGGTACTTATGATTATTAATAACCTAATTTTTTCTGTATACGGACACATAAGAGATATTTATGACAACTAATGTGACATTTTGTGACATTATTTGATTTAAATTATATATAAGTCAATTCAATGAAAAACTATCCATAACAGACATACTTTATAGCCTTAGTTTTCAATGGTAAAATTTAATTCCTCAAATAAGAAATAGTTTGAATCATTAAGGCCTTATCACTTATTTGTTTTCCATATTAACCCATCTTACCCTTCAATTAAGTAATAAAATTTATTAGGGTTACTATTCATAATCACAAAAATTAGAAGTGAACTATTTAATAAATATGGACCCACAAATAGAAAATATGGATTTAATTTCAAAAAATTTAAAGCACTGAATTTTTATCTTTTAATTCACAACAAACCTAGTAAAAAACTTTGAAAAAAGAGTTTCTTATTTCACAAAATTATCTTATATATATACATATATTCTTAATTAAATTATAAAATATACTAAAAACACATTATTTTATTATATAAAATTTAAATTTGCTAATTATAATTTAAAAATGATTAGAAAAAATAAGTGATCATGTAAAAACATTAAAATAATATATTTTTTTTCAATAAAAATCAATATTTTTCACTAATCCTAGAAATATAAATGTTTATAATTTTTTTAAAAACTATTTTAAGATAATTTGTTAATTATGAAATAAGTAATGAAATTAGTGTAGTAAAATATATTTTTTTAATACATATATAATTTAATATTTATTTATAAAATAAAGAATTTTTTCTTCAGAAAACAAATGTTTTTTAAGAATAAAATGACTTTACTAAAACATTATATGGATTTTCAAAAATAATTTATGGATTAATTAACATTGGGTAGGATGCTTATATTTTTTTCATAAATTAATTACTTCAATTATTACCATCCAATTCAATGTCTATTTTATTATTGTCACATTATAATATTTTATTTTCCATTAAAACATAGTGTGGTATATCATGTACTCTATTGAAAATGGTCATTCATTTTAAAATATTAGGATATTACATTATCACCCACCCATTAAAATATATTCACCATAATTTGAACATATTATCAACAACTATATTTTGACTTTTCAAAATTCCTTTTTTGGAAAATCATAAAAATGGTCAATAAAATATACAATTTCAAATAATGAAAGGAATGTATTAATAACATCTAGATGAACACATATGAGATGTCCATTTAGGAAAAAATGGCCATGTAAGAGGAAAAAACTCTCAGGAAGTTATAGTGAGTGATATATAACATTGTCATGAGAATGTTAACTATCACAAATCAATAAATATATGATGTATTAAAATGCTATTGAGTTCTCATTATGAAATATAAATAGATAATTTTTTTGTTTCAAATCCCATTTTCTATTGTTGAAGAATTAACACACCACCTATAGTTAGTAAATAATGCAATATACCTAATAAAAATGGGGTTTTTTACTTTAATAAATTTTAACCACAATCCCATATTTTTCTATGAATGTTTAGTATAAATATTTCATTCATAATGAAATAGAATAAACTTCCCCAGATCATGAATCCCATGAAAAAGGTTAAAAAACAATTTCTCTTGTGTTAATAAATTAACATTAACCAAAATTGTAATTGCAAGATATGTTGTTTCCCAAAAATTTTAAACATTCATATGTGAAAAAATAATTTAATATGAAACATTTAACAGCAATACCAAAAATATCATCATAGATCATCTAATAAATAATCATCCTTAATATTTCTCAAAATATGTATTCATTTATTTAAAAAATTGTTCACTCTTCAAAGTTAAATATAATATTTATCCCCATATAATATCAATCACTCTAAAGGTGCATAAAAAATACAACTTCCTTTATAAAATAATCACCAAGTTATGCTAATAATTTTCATATATAATTTGAAACACCATAAATCCCAAATAAATTCATACATTATTCTCAAACATAATAAAACCTTTAAAACTCATACAATATCCCATAAAATCATATATACTTCCAAAAATTTTCAGCATGTTTGGACATAAAATTTATCACCTATCCACCAAATCAATTTCTAAACCCATGGTTATCTGTATGATAAAACATATGTACCAACAAATAAATTTACAATTTATCAATATAATCTCTTACAAAAATTATTTATTAAATAGGACCCCACATACAATAGTGGAATGAAATTCACTACCATCACCATTCTATTGTGGGTTCAAACCTCAGGGCCTTTTTGGATGGGATGACTTGTCTTCAATACTATGTGTTTTCCATTTTATAAAACTATTTTTAAAAAAATTCAAAAAGGGGGATATTAACTCAAAATAAACATAATATATTCTATATTAAATATATATTTTATCCTCAAGGGTAATCTCATACATTTAATTTTTCATCCCAAAATAAAATAACTAATAATTATCTCGAAAATAAATATCTACAAAATTATCATTAGTCACCGTGACATTTTATAACATAAAACCTCAAAAGGGTTGCCTATATCTCTACATATATTTTCTAATATACCCTTGATGATATATATAACACTTACAATAACTTCTATTGAAAAAAATTAAAATCACTAATGTAATCAAAACACTACTTTGATACGAAATGTAGCAACCCAAGACCGAAACTTCCATATTCGTTTCGAAAACCTAAATACTATATTTATACCATTTATAATGATAAATTAACCCCAATGTTTTCCAAAAAAAACATCAAAATGAAATATTTAGTCACTTACATACTTGAGGTCCGTTTATGTTTGGATTTTTAGTGAATTATTGAAAAATCATACATATTATAGAAAAATAAAGAACTTTCCCATAAAAACTTATATCATATCCTAGAATTTCATCAGGTCCAGAACTCTTGTTAGATATATCCTGCATGAAACCTTTATTCATAACCTAGGGAATAGGATATGAATAAAAGGGTGGGTTTAGATTCTCCCTAATGGTAAAAATAAGAGATATTAATACAATATAATATGAAATCATATGATAAGAACAAGGTTAAGTGACCATGAACATCACTATAGAATCTTATACCCAACCTCTAATATATCAAAAACAAATCACATGATAGAAATCATTATGATATCAATGTATATGGACAATAAGAGTGTGAAATAATAAATAATAAATATTTAACAATAAGTTCATGTCATAAATTTGAGGTGCCATCATAAATATAGAAAACAATTTCATATTCCATGGTCAACTATAATTACCATAATCATAGTTGATCATGACACATCAATTTCCCATAGTGGATATAGGTTCACTGGTATCCCATTGTAGATCAATCACATCAATTTTTTCCCATTATTACCATTTTCATTTTTAGGAGATATAGGTACCACCTGTCACATTATAAAACCCATACTTATCTATTAAGTAAGATCATAAATCATTAATCATATAAGAACCCATGAAAATAAATTGGTTTCATAAAAAATTCGTCATTGCATAACCCATGGAAAATAAATGTGTTTTAAAAATATTTATTTATAGAAAAATTCATAGAAAATAACAACATTTATACACATAATGTCATTATAAATATAAAACATTCCTATAATAAATATGGATAGTATCCATTTATCAAAACACCAATAATGAATAAGTGAAAGGAAATATTGGTTTCATGGATGGGAAAATATATTAAAATATCACTTTAAATAATTCCAATGAAAAATATTCTTTCCATTTTAAAAACATTATTTTTCAAATGTATACCAATTACAATGTAAAATATTTTCTTTGAAATTCGCCTTAGAATATATTATAGTATTCATAAAAGCATTAAGGAATCCTAAAAATGTTAAAATACACTCATTACTTATAATTGAGGAAATAGTCCATCAATATTATTATCCGAAAAGTCTTAAAGTACGTTGTTTGGAAATTGATAAAAATATTATTTTCAACTAATTTGGTTAAAATAAAACATGGGTATAGATTTATTTAAAATTTTATAGGATTATATTAAAATAATTTTGAAAGCATTTTTATAAATCATTGAAATTGATGTGAAAATTTCCCATTAGATAGTGAAATGTAAATAATCCCAAATAATGATGAGATTACAATATAAAAACTCACTACTTATGTAGCTTTTAAATTATAAACTCTTAAGGAAATAAAAATAAATGGATATATAAATAAACATAAAATTCATTTCATTTAACAAAAAATTATTTCATGGGATTATATACACCACTCAAAAGAAACAAGTGGGGAATATGTCATGTGTCCCAAAGAAATAAATGTAAGACAAAAATCCCTTACCTCTACTCAGTAATTTATTTGTTCATATTCACACCTCCTGTATAATAAATATAGAATTATTATAAATTTATTACAAAACCTAAATTATATCATACCATTTATTATTTATTTATGGAATATTCTTACAAATTTATTAATATTTTGTTATTAAAATCACTATTCTGGGAGTTAACTGCTTCATTTTCTAGGCTTGATTCATTTTTGTAGTCCTGGTCATTTTACATTGATCATGTAATAATAATTTATATATTTTTAATTATATTATCATAATAATATAAAATAACTATATACATATTTATAATAGTTTATATAATGTAGATATAGATATATGTCTGACAACATTCATTGAGATATCATCCTGTACATACACATAAACATTTTTCCAATTTTTTACTAATGAAATGAAAAAAAACAATTAATATTTCTAGAATAGTTAAAATATCATATATATTATATATATTAATTGAACCCAATATAATAACTATCTATATATTTTGTTGATGAAAAAATAGTTGTATCGACATGGAGATGGTAATCTTTACATACACACGTGAGATACATTCAGTTATTGTTTAATGGAAAAGTAGATTCTAATGGTATTTTAATAATCATAAAAACATTTAAACATATTAAGGATAAATAATTTATAATTTTATGATAAACCTAATATATTTATAGTATTTAATTAGTAGTATACAATTAAATTTATCGATTGAAGTAATTTTCTCTTCCTCAAAACGTCTCTATTGGATATAATTTAAATAGGCTATAATGTTGGTATTTTATGAATACAATTAGATATATAATGTAGATACTAATGTGTAAATTTTTTAATTATGTTGTTAGGAAGTTTTTGAATTTCTAAACAGAGAAAATTAAATTAAATTTATCATAATTAAAATACCACCAAATAACTATGTATTAGAGGATACAAAATGATTGTGTTGTAATAACATCAATTAATATAATTTAGACATTTTTTTATTTCAACCCATATCATTTAGATTAACTCCTATCTAACATATTTAGATTTTAACTATAGTAATATCTTTTTCAATATTAAGGGTTGTAATTTTTAATTATATGGTATAAATTGGTCCATAAATGGACAATGTATAATATTTATGACCATATCATATTAAATTTATAATTTTTTCAATATATATAAATATATGTTTTTATAATCATATAATAATATTATAATCCCATAAAATACCATTGATCTCATTTTTGATACAATATAATATTTTGACTTTTAAAAAAATCAAGACAACATGTCAAATTTTTACCAACTCTTTCATTATATATCCAGAATGAAAATTTAATCAATATAATTCAGGTATAACCATCAATATCTCATATTTCACTAATTTTAATATTTTAAATATTACGTTTTTTTTATTTTTTTGTTAATTGAATAATTATTACATTAGAGTTGTGTAAACATTTAGGGTAATTATGTAATTCATAAAACTTATAAATAAATTACCATGATGAAGATTAGTATTTTATAACTATATATACTTGTTATTTTCAAACATAACCTTTGGGTGATTCAATATTAAAAATATTATAGTTATTATAAACTTGAATGTTTCTCTTCAAATCCTTTAAATAATTTTTTTGAACATCATAATCTAATCAATGTTGAGTAATAAGTAATTAATAAATTTAAGTCCTGAAAATATGTTTATTAAGTTCAAAATGAAATATTAGATTCCTTAATAACCAAAATTTTTCATTATGTGGACACATAATAGATATTTAATACCAAGAAAGTTACACTTTGTGACATTCATTGATTTAAATAAATCTTAACTCATTTTCAGGTACAAGTTTCCATTAAACAAATAAATTTATAACTATATGAGTTGAAGGTAAGATTTTATATTTCTAATAAGAAATAGGATGAAAAATAATTCATTTTCACTCATTTTTAATATATATTAACCTGTTTTACCATTTACAAAGGTATTAAAATATATAACTATTAATATTAATTTTGAATAAAAATAAAAATTTATTATTTTACAAATATACACCAACTAATTCAAATATGTAAATTAGTTCTTATAATTTCAATAATTAGATTTTTTATAAATTAATATAAAATAAAACTATCAAAATTTAATAAAAGTGATTTTTTTCTAGAAAATACCCTTGTAAATATAAAAATTTAAAAAAAAATTCAATTATACAATCTATTTCTAAAACTATATTTAGATTATTTAATGATAAAAATGAACTAATAATAATTTAATTCTGATTTAAAATATAATTTTACCTTTTAAAAACATGAGAAGAAAACAAATTTCACAAAAACAAAATTTATTTTTGCACTATTCATTGAAAATTAAATGTAAAAAAACTAAAAAAATAATTTTAAGAAAATTTTGAAATGAAGAATTTAAAATGAAATTAATTTTTTGAATTAAATTTTCATGGATTTAATTTTTTAAAATTCACAAAAAAACAAAAATGACAAACTCAACATTTATGAAAACATAATTTTCTAATAACAAAAGAAAAAAATTCAGTTATTTTTTTCTAATCGTTTGATGAAAAGTTTATAATTAGTAGGATGTTTATATTTATTTCATAAAATATTAATTCTTATCTATATGAACCAATTTATCATCTAAGTTATAAAATTCACATAATAATATTTCTTTGTTCATTTAAACTCGGTGTGGTGTATCTTATACATTATCAAACATTGTATTTATTTATAAAATCAAAGGATAGTACTTATTCTATATAGTTGATCATGAATTGTTTACTGAAATATACCAATTTATTATCAAACAATGTATTGGGTGAAATTGATGCATTAGATAATAGGTATTCAGAGGAGGTGGTATAGATTATAACACATGTTTTATATTGTAAGTTTGTAGGGGATTACAGTATGATTTTGGCACTCAGTTATGCCTCAACACTATTTTCCTCCATAAAAAAAATACACCAATACATATAATTTATATGTTGGAGGATATGTTTGTTGAAAATTTCATGGAATTTAGTGGATATTGGTTATGAAACATGCCATTGGTTGGGTTTTCTTATAATAATAGATATCATTCATCAATTAGAGTGGACCCATTTTAGTTTTTTATGGGATAATGTTTTGTTCTCTATTGTATTATATGGAGGTTGGGAAGGTAGTAGTTCATTGTGCTGATGTTGATTCGAAAATGATAGAGAAAAATTAGATTGTTCATGGGAGGATGAAATAAGCACAAGACATGTAGAAGTCTTATGTTGATCATAGCAGGGGGTCCTTGGAGTTCAATATTGGAGACCATGTGTTCTTGATGGTTTCTCCTCAATTTTTGAATTGGAGTTCAAGAAGGGGGAATAATATTTCTACTAGGTTTTAAAACTCCTTATTGTTTTGGGGAGAGTTATAAAGGTAGAATATCGATTGGAATTATGATCCTAGTTAGAGAGGATCCAGGATGTCTTCTATTTATATCAACATTTTTTGTATCATTATCATTACTACCAGTGTCATTTAATATGTAGAGTTGGATATATTGGATGATGCAATAATCATTTATCAAATAATAGTGATCTAAGATTTAAAAGATATATCACTACATGGATGGAAAATTTCTTTGGTTAATGTGTTCTGGAGGCATGGAGTCCAATAGAAGAGTACTTGGGGATTTGAGATGTGGATTCTTTCCTAGTACACTAAGTTGTTTTGATAATTCCTTTTCTTTATTTTTCTAAGTGATTTACTAGTTGATCATTATACATTGATATATTCTATTATTACTCATTACTTATTGTATGAAGTTTGATAATTTCTTCACATATGAAAAGGGGATGTCATTATTACAAATCAAGATATATTAAATATAATATAATTAATCCTGTATAGGGGAGTTGGTTCCACATAGATTGGATAATATTTTTACATGTGGGATGGAATTCCATGATTTGTGTGTTTGGGGATGGGCGTTCCATTGGTTTTAGTGGTTGATGGTTTTGACTATGTAGAGGTGTGATGGTTGGGGGTGATATAGTTGTTTGGTGATAAGGTTGTGTGGGATACCTTGGGTATTTTTGTCATAGTTTTTTATAGTGTTAGAAGTTGAGTTATGACATAATCCTTGATAGATATATCCCAGGGTAGTTGTTCAGACCCCTTTCCGTCACAAATTGGTTTTGGATTATTGAGTGTTATAATTTATTATAAGGTTTATAATCTAATGGAACATGCCTTAATGAAAAATTACTTTTCCAATTTTGGTGATTGTATGTGTTTTTGGTTGTTTCAAATATTTTTTATTTAGGTGTAAGGTGTAGAAGGTATTTTATTGAAAATAAATGCCATGTATTTTTTTCCTATAATGAGAAGGTGGTTCACAATATGTGAATTTAGATGATTCATGCATTATATAAAAATATGTGGGAACACATGATATTGAAAAAAAATCATGTAAGTGGACTTAAAGAATATTACTATATAACAGTTGAGGCGTCCTTTTTTTAAAGCTATAATTTTTGGAAAACATGAGGTTTGCATGAAGTATAAGGGTTAAAAAATGATAAACATGAAACATTCTAGGGTTTAATATTATTTTCATTAATGATTTTAATTCATTATTTAGAATATCATTCCCTCTATCATTTTTACAAACCTTACATTCCCCTAAGGATATCTGAGACCCCATTCCTTCTGATTTGGTCTGTTGGTTTTTGTTAATTCCCATTAATGATCAGAGTTGTGTTCATCTCCCTTTCTGAGTGTTTTTATCTTATTCTTCCCTCAAGGAATCATTGTGGTTATTCTATTTTGTGTTGGGGTGTGATTGGTTATGTATTAGGATGATATGTTTTTGTGGGATTGGTCATTATATGGTTACTTGTTGTTTTGGTTGTGTTTTCTAGTCTTTCATCTTTTCACTATAGTGTATAGTTAGTAGGAAACACTTCTTGGGGGGGGGGGGGGTATTCCATGATTCTCTTTATTAGGCATCATGTGGGTGGGTTTTACACTTATTTATAGTATGTTTATTATTGTGATAACACAATCAAGGTAACTAATTCTATAATTAATATTGAATGTTAATGGGTTTCAATTCGCTTGTTTTTATAGCATGGATTTTGTTGAGATATTATAAATTGTATAAGAATTATTTCAAACTTAAAATTACGATAAATGTGGAATTTATTTGACCTTAATGATATGTTTTAGGGTTAATACATTTGTTGTGATTATTTGATACCACCAAAAAATATAAAATTCATAACAAATTATATTGTATTATTAAATTGATTCCCTTAGATTGATGGATTGTGAGATATCACCCCGAAAATAAAGTGAAATGTGATAAAATCCCCATAATTAAATATAAACAATATTTATTGATTTTTCATGATTTGTGGTGTAGTTGTGGGGTGGAAATTTGTGTATTCAATTCAATTATGGGGTGATGGGTGATATGTGGCCATGATTTTGTGGTGGAGAGGTGGTGGTTGTTCGGCAATAATTTTAGGGTGGTAGGGTGATTTTTGTCTGGACATGATTTTGGGGCGGTGAGGTGGTGGTTTTATATCCAAACTTTTAGGGCGGTGATGTGGGGGTTGATTGGGTGTGATTATTGTACATTGAGTTATTAATATGATGGGGATGATGACTTTTTTTGATATATGGGTTCTTTTGAAAAAATGATTGGGTAGTGATGTAAAAAATAATTGTTTAATAGAGATGGAAAGGGAGAAGGTTTGGTTTTGTTTGGTTAATAGGTTGGAAATGAAATATTAATAAATAACTAATGGGTTTTTTTTGATAAAAAGTGGATTTTCCTAAACAATGAATTGGTTTTGATGGATAATGTAAATATCTTAGAATTATGAAATGTGTCTTATGGCTTATTTTTTGGTGTTATTAAATTAGAGGTGGTAGAGATAGTGGGTATATATTGAGTTATCTTGTTTTTTTGTGAAGAAATATGATTGGTTTTTATGTTACTTATATATATATATATTATATAATTTTGATTTCTATAAACACCCCACCCTCATCTTGCACAATATAACTACACCATCATAGTCTAATGAGGGTGTTTTTTCCAAAATCCATTAAAAATGATATATGGATGGATACCTAATCTTCCCCTCTCTCTCATACAAGTGAGGTAGGTATTTCAAAAGATATGATGGGTAGATATATATTAGTGTAATAGATGATATTGATAGACCATGTTTCATCAAGAAATATTTGATGTTGTCATGTTTTGGGGAAGTGAGACAAGGTTTCTTCAAGCGATATGTGACGTATCCCATGTTCATGTTGGTGTGTGATATGGGATGATGTGGGTTTTAGTGGGTGTTATTCATTGTAGGATGAGGGAACATGGTTTTTATTATTTATGTTCATAATTACCAACATTTCTGGTTATGGTTTTTGTTGTGTAATGGACCAGTTTTTTTCAGTTGAGATGTTAACTATCCATGGATGTGGGTCGTCTATCATATGTGGTTACTGGTGTGATGTGATGTGACCATTCATTTGGGGTCTTGTGTTATACAAATGATGGGGGAGACATAGGATGTATGATGTTGTGGTGTGAGAGTAGCATACTATAATGAAACCTATACTTGGTACCGTTTATCATGATGATTCTTTTTATATTATATTATAGGGAATTCCTTATTTGGAGAGCATGACTTGGTGATGTTGGGATGGATATTTGACCTATTTAAGTGTTTTTGGTTCTGATGTTTGAAAACCGGTTAATTCTTCTTCTTCTTTCACCTTTCCATGAGGGAAGTATGATTTCCTAGTGAGTATACTTTTATACTCAACCAATATATATATAAATGTTTCCATGTTTCATGGAGAATTAAGTAGACTGTGCTGGACATTACTAGCTTGTACCTTAGATAACTACTATGTAACTACATTATATTTTAATTTTTTATTTAAATTTGAGAATTTTATCAATTTTTGTTACAATTATTAATGAATTTTTCGATGGTTTTTTTCTTTTTATACTATTTTGGGGATTTAATTGTGATTATTCATATTATCTCATGATTATATTTTTATTATGGAGTAATTCCTCACATATCACCAAATTTTTATACTCTCAGGTGTAGTTTACAACCCAGGTCCTATAATAGGTGGGAATCTAGGGGCTGTATTACCTCTCTCCCATTAGTATTGAATCTTTGTAGGTTGGGGGATTCATAAAAACACAATCCACATAGTCCCATAAGATTAATATAATACATCTAATTCCCAACTCACCACAATAGATATAGATTCCTACTTCCATAATATTCATGTTTATATTTTCAACCCATTAGGGTTTCATTATTCTTATTGTTAAATGTTTATATTTTACATTTTCATAAAAGATCACATATTTTCCCTCATAAGAGATAATGATATCAACAAAATCAAAATATCTTGGCCACTCAATCGTCTCATCACCACTCTATAGATACCACATCCCACACATGGATCAAATCTTGTTGCACCTATTTCAATAACCAAAACCTTAAATTACCCTCAAATAAGAAAATATATAATTTGAATTAATGTACATTTAGAAGACCGTTTTCTGACAATATATTTCAACAATGATCCACATACCAATTTTTATTTTATTCATTGAAACTATATTTATAAAATATATGGCACACTTAATATAGTGAAGTGAAATCCCAATGGATCATAACATAACATCACCAAAGGTTATATTCATGCACTTAGTGAGGTTCTACCATGTATCAATCTAATCAACCAGGGTAGAATACTTAGTTTGGGTGGATTCACTGATGAAAATGTAATATAACACAACCCTCATTCATGAATCCAACTTATATGATAAAAATAGTTCATCTCTAATGATTTATCTTAATATAAGAAAAAACAAACACATTAATATAAATAAGATGTTACACGGTCTCAATATTTTTTAATCAGTATCCCCCAAGGGTATTTAGTTTTAATATCTTGGAACCATTGGATGAAAGAACTATTCCTAGGAATTAATGCATTCCCAAGTCTCCAAACACACTTTTGGTATCCTAATTAATCATAAGGCATAGTAGAAGTAGTATAAAAATATGTATTATTATATTACCCAATGTATTTACTTATTAAAACATTAATTGAACACCAATTTACCCCTAATTCACTAGAATAAAGTTAAATGACCCCATAATTGACTAAATATTTTGGAATCACTCATTATTATAATACCTAATGGTCACTCCACTAGAGAGAACCCTTGATCATGAATTCTCACTAGTGAAATACGTTTCCTTGATCTTTAAGTAGGGATATTGAGTATCAAGGGAACTATATATGTTTGACCACTTCTCTATATCCTTAACTAGGTTTCTCCTTCTTCCATGACTCCACACTAAGGAAAAACATTAACTGAATGTCCAATTTAGTATAAAAAATCAACAAAATCATCAAGATGGGTAAAAATTCTCCCTATTCCATTACTAGTGTTACACTTTTCTTTAATTCTCAACCAGTGGGATATATTTACTTTTATATGCTAATAGGGTGAACACCTCACCCTAGCCTTCTTATAGTTCTCTCCATCATCGAAGGCATTAGTTGGGAAACTCACTTTGCTCGAGCCTCACAACATGGATCCCTAACCAACACAGGCTCTACAAAGTCACCTAATTCTACGTAAAAATATATGAATTTTTATATTTCTCCCTAACCATAAAGAGAGGTGATCATTTCACCCAAGCCTCAGTTACGGTGATACTTCACCTTATTCCATTCATAGGGAAACCCATTTCTTTCAAGTCTAAAAAACGATAATAACCCCACATAGTATTGTAATAGTGTTCCAAATTCATTGTAGTATCCTATTAGTTCATTACATTGTCCATGTATCCCTACTCACATTCATAACCCATAAGAATCACATACCAACTAATTTTTTCTTACATTTCAGAATTTGGAAATTATGATTTCCTAAGAGACCATGATGAAAGACATTGACCTAGAAAAAATCATAACCCAATAAAAATATCATAGTTTTTACCTATATCCTCTTAATATACAGGAATGAAGAACCATTAATTCTAGTTTTCCCACCTTATATAAGGTATTCCCATAAAAATAGTGCTCCCCTAAGAAATATTTCATTACAAATACCATATTTATAGTGATAAAAACTATATACCACTATGATAATTAGGATCCATTTCATATTGGTATGGATGATAAATCTTTTTTTTATAATTTGAATCTCAGCTTCTTAAGATTTAGAAAATCCTTTCAAGTCCTCTTAATAATCCATTCAAACATGCACCTTCTACATATGTGAAAGAAATTGGCATGATATCAGTTATGATTTCATCACTCCAATGTATCATTGAGAAAGGGAAATACATACTAGGGAATACTATAAATAATCAATAACTTCTTCCCCAATCAGATAAATTACCTTGTATTCAGTGACAATTTCATTCAACAATCACCAGATATGTGGTATATGTGTGTTTGGGCCTTATATTAGGTCAAAATTGTAATTTCTATTTAATCGGGTTTCCCACAATTTTCAATCCTGGAAATCCTACCTTCACCTATGTCACCTAATTACATAGTGACATATATAATCGTTTCCTCTAAGAACTAGTTGTGTAAAAAATATGTATGGAAATATTTTTTTTCTAACATGTTCTTATTTCTGGTGATTCCACTGGAACTTTTGTATCCTTTTACTAAAAGAATTATTTTGGAAATCCACACATAAGGGACTTATATTAATAATTGTAATTCATATCCCTCTTCTGAAAGTGTTTTATTCTTAAATAGTAATCTTACTCAAAGGTCCAAATTCTTTATGATATTATTACAACTCCTCCTATGTCATTTTCGATAAAAAATATTAACACATATTTTCCTATGAAGGGTTTTCACCACTCAATCCTAAGCTTTCATCCATTTTATTTCAATGATTTCATAGTCACATGAGATAAAACTACATGTCAACATCCACCCTACATAATAATAAAGATTACAGTATTGTCCAGTCACATGACCTTAGACCATGTGACACTAACTATATAGGCTTTCATTTATATTAGTTATGATACATTGTATGTGTATCGGATGTTCAAAACTAATAAATTATAAATTCATTCATTCAGTGAACCACACATCATATAAAGACAATATTCTCACCAGGATATATTTCATTTGAAAATTATTCAAAATTATTCTTTTTCATTAAGAGACACATCCCCATTGATCCATATTCCTCGTGGAACCAATCATCACTTGGTGATATGTTGGATGTGAACTGAAATGTACATGCATGAGATACATTCCGAAATTCCAATGAAAGATGATATATATAATATGATTATATATATAGTATTAATTTAATATTTGAATAATGCATGTGATGAATGAATATAAAATATATATTATTTATTTCTCCTAAATAATTTATTCATTTGAAACAATCCATTATGAATAGATTAATGTACGCTAATTAAATACATTGAAAATGTATAATTAATTATACCCCTAATGTTTTAAACATAAAAAATGTAATATAAATTGGATAATCCTTAGGCTTTTTATAAAAGGGAATAAGAAACTCTCTTGTTTGGTGTATGATGTGTTTTAGTTTTTTTTGATTCTCTCTTCTTTCCAAGTTAGTTTCACCACACCTTATAAGGTGTTAGCACCCCTTTAGTTTCTCATGAATCCAAATAGTTTGGTCATAGTTATATTGGATAGTTTATCAACATGGAGGTAAGGAGATTTCAATCACTGGTATCTAAATAGTTTGGTCATAGTTATATTGGATAGTTTATCAACATGGAGGTAAGGAACATTATTTTACAATATTTTTTTCACATTGATTTTTGAAGATATAACTGAATGTTTTTGGGTTTAAATCTATTGTAAATTATCATAAATTTATAATATGATACCCATTAGTGGTATAATAGTAGTTTCATAATGATTTTAATATGATTTGTCTAATGGTTTTTAAGAAAAATTAGAACTGTAAACAAGAATAGTGTCTTGTAAAAAAAATATATTCCATGAATAAATGTAAATATGATTTACCCTTAAAGTATAGAATTACATATAAGGTAATTTAAAGGTTAACTAATTGTTCAGATTAATAAAATAGGTTTTTTAATGGTACTACCATTACATAAATAGGGTTTATTTAAGGGTCGTTGGCACATTACCATTATAAAAAATATGAAATATTAAGAGTGAACATGCATAATGTTGTGGCATAATGGTAATAGATTTACTCATGGGAGATTCATAATGTTATTCTATATACTAACTATGAATAACTATTTTCAAATCGAGTTACATTATGGCATCATTATATTATGATTATGCATTCTTTTGAACAACCAGTTACCTTATTCTGAGCCTCTATGTAATGGTATGGGGGAGGATACCCCTACATAGATTCTTCATTCAATTTAATGGTATGTATAAAAAAAATATAATTATATTTAATATCAAATGGTATTTACAATATATAAAAAGATTATAAATCATAGTAAAATGTATTTTAGTATATTTAAATTTATAAAGAATTTATATCTAAATTAAAAAATTAAAAAATTATTTATAATTAATTAAATAATTTTATTTGAAACATTTTTTTCAAATATTAATGGTTTATAATTTTAAATAAATTTTTCTAAATTAAATGGAAGCCATTATGATTTATCCAAAATGTATTTTTTTGAGATCACCAGAGATAACTTATAAACGGGTTATAAATTAATATCTATATATTTATATGATATTTAGATCATATAAAAAAGTTTTCATAATATATATTGAATTATATATTATTTACTATAAATGAAATATCATATAAATCAAATTTATATATTATATTAAGGATTTTCATATGGAAATGAATATACAATATTTATATTCTTTATCAATTTTAAAATTAATATAATTATTATAAATTAATGGATAATTGAAAACGGTATTATGATTTGGAAAATAAAATATATATTTATTTATTCTAAAAATTTCTGTGAAATTAAGGTTTATCAAATTATATATGAAATATGAGTATTTTGAGTTCCAAATTATATGATAAATTTATTCTTATATAGAGTCCATAATATCATTCTAGGATTGATTTCAAAAAATCAATTTTTTATATACATTGATAAGAGTTTTAATTTTAGATATGTGATTCAGAATAATTGTTGGTTACACATTATTCACAATAGGTGTAATAGTTTTTTAAAATTAAAATATAACTTGTGTAATTTTTCCACGAATAGGGACTTGGGGTTGAACAACCTTCTTTCCTGGAGGCCCACCAAGGCTAGAAAATTGAATGGGGTTGGATATCAATTTCATTGATACTACTAATATAGATTTTCTCAATTTCATGAAACTATATTTCATTACATGAACATTTCTCCAACATTATGCATATTATGAATATGGATATGTATAAATATACATTATTTTTTTGGGAGAGTAACATTAAAATATGGTCATTATAAAATGATAGACATTGATGTTTGTGAATAACTTAATTAGGCCACTAGAATTGGGATTTCCAAAACTATATTTTTATAATAATGTATACTCAAAAAAAATAATAAATATTAAATAACATGTAATATTAATAAATTTAATATTTATATCACATATTTTAAATTAGTAACACCTTAAATGAAAACCCCACAAAAATTGTGTTTAGATTCTATCGAAATAACCACTTTTCAAGAAATAGATCATCTAACTTGGTTGTTTCATGTGAAATATAGTAACACCAAGATTATTTATTATATGAAAAACAATTAATCTATGAATTTGGATTGTATCATCATGTATTTTGATGAAAAATATGGTTTTCGATAGATTTAACTTAGATAGATTATTTTGTATTAAACTAGCTTGGAAGCCATACAAGATAAGACAGAAGAGTAAGAGAGGTGAGTGAATTAGTATGGTGGATTTAGAAATATAGATATTCACTCAACTATCCATGAGTCAAATTTTTTTTTATTTAGATGATTATATTTTGAAATAAATGAATTTTTAGATGAACACTAAATAAGTAATATTTCTTAGTGAAATATGGATATTGGATAAATAAATTTATATGATGTAAAACTTCATCATTTATAGTTAGATATGATTCTCCTAAATACCATAAAGAAAATGATATAATACATGATACTCACATGTTGATATGGAGTCAGTATATATTATATAATTATTAATACTAATCATAATTAGATCATTAATATGTATGACTCATAAAATAGTTAATGATTGGTATATAAAATTGAGAAGTGTTCTCCGAGAGAGAAATTATGAGTACAAAAATGTAATTGTTATAGAAATAAATTTCTAGAACATTGAATCATGGATATTTGATACCTGGTGTGTGTCATAATTTATTATATGGAATAAAACACTCACATATTATATGGAATTGATTTTGGGTGATGTAGATATTCCTGTAGGTAGTGGAGTATGAGTTGAATTATTATAGTTCAAAACTTATGGTATGATTTAACCAAGTGGATGTATCTTTTAATTGAAAAAATATTAGTATGTTCCTATAAAAAATTGTAATTTTATTCCTATATATTTTTTAAAAAAATAAAAAAATTAGTTATTATTAATAACTTGAAATTTTATAAATAAATAAATTATTATTTTTTGAATTGGTAATATAATGAAATTATCATATATTTTTTATATGGATACCACATTTTATAACATTAAATATAAGATGTCTTGGGTTGATTAAAATATCACCACCACTAGCATTTTTATCGTGGATGTATTAATGAGAAACACATTCAAATAATATATAGATTTATATTTTTGGACTCATTTGATTATGAATCATATTATATATGAAAATCATGGTCATTTTTTAAAAGGAAATTTTAACCATTTGGTGGAATGTGGTAGAGGGATAATGGTTTATATGATCTCATTCATAGTGGTGTATGTGGATAAATGAGATGATAAGAAAATGGTTGTTTTATGTACTTAATAAACATTACCAAAGAGACTATTCAGTCTACATATGTGTTTTTAACGAAGAAAACATATAAAATTTTCTAAAATACCAAAATAACAGGGAATTAGAAGTAATTTTATATAATTAAATTTTGGTGTTCAATTCACATGGCACGGTTACACGACTTATCCCATTGTTAGTGAAATTGTTTCAAAAATGAATCCTCTGAAAAAACCATAGTGGAGTGGTTTGTCTGAAAAGAGGAATAATATATTGTTAAAAATGGTTATATTGATGGTGATTTTTTTAAATTATTATATCTATTTTTATTCTTCAATAAAGGACACTAAATTCCTACTAATCCCCACTACATATAAATAAGTCATTATGAAACCATATGAGATATGGTTTTGAAAATATAATAAAAGAAATTTTATAAAAAATCTTTGTCGTGAAGTACTCATATACAGAGTTTCTTATGATAATATTTGAACTAAATCATAAAAGTTATAACTTATTAGTAATAACCAAGAATCTATGTGATGTTATTTATACCACACCACTGAATAGGTTTTTTAGTTTCCATCATTATATATGAATTGTGATGAATTGTATAAGTCAATGAGTCTATGGAATAAAATATAACCTGATAGATGTTCGTGAACAAGAAACAAGAATGGTTCTTGGGATAAATATTGAGATAATTTCAAAAATATTTTTGTAAGATGAAGTATTTTAATTAATGTAGTGCCTTGAAGGTTTGGTAGGATTCATTTGGAGGTTTGGAGAGAGGAATTTTTTTTTCAGTGATGGTAAATTAAATTTCATAGGACATGAACCTACTTCTTATTGAGTGGATATTTAGTGCCCAGATTCTTAAAAATAGATAAAATACATTTAATATATTATGGGTTACATTCACACTAACCATATATGGTTATTGGTGGATGATAATGAATAGGTGGGACTCATATGGTTCAAGTGAATATTCCATAATAAAAATAATGTGTATGGTATGGTGTCTACCTATAAATCATGACATTTTTTAAAGGTATAAACAAATTCTAGGCATTGAAAATAAGGAAAAGTTTTCACTTATTATAATGATAATGAATATTTATATTTTTATAGACATTATTGATCATCACGATTTTGATAAATTTGAAATTGAAGACAAAAAATCATTTTATAATGCCAATTTAACTTGGGAAACATATGCAATACAACATTATGGATTAAAAGACTGAAATGATAAATATAAGGTTTAGAAGATGTAACTATCAACATATGTTATTAAAAAATATTATTGGATATGGAATACCTAGTTTGATAGTTCATTCAATGTGTTTAGTTTCGTCAATAATATAGATGATTATATTGAATAATTTTTTAGGGTAGTATAGTTGTATTTCTAATACTATAGGTCAATGATTTTATTTTTATTGGAAATAACATCTTAAGAGTTAAATATATAAATAAATTTCTTGGTAAATATTTCTAAATGAAAGAAGTTGGTGAATCAGCTTACAAAGTCAATATGAAGATTTGTATAGATATATTCTATGATGATTTTTTTACAGAGTTAGGACACATATATTTGTGAATTGTTAATGATTTTTATCATGGTAATTTCAAGAAAGAGACTTTATCAATGTTTCATAGTGATGGTATTAGGGGGATTTCAGATCCTTTGAAAGAGATTAAAATGACATATAATATTCCAAATCATTATTCCATAGAATATTTCATGCATGTCATGTTATGTGATCAAATTGATGTGTCAATTTAAATAATAATGACATATAGATACCTGTCAAATACAAGTCAGATTCAGTGGATGAATATAAAGATAATATTTATATACTTGATACAATATAAGGACATTCCATTGGTATTTAATGTATAGGGTGATATCAGTGTTATGGTATACATATATTCAAGTTTTAAATATGATATTAATGATGTTATATCTAAGTTTTGATTTTTCTTTTTTATAAATAGTTGAGTAATTAGTTAGAAGTGTATCAAAAAACACCCCATATTAGACTTGAAAAACAGTGGTGAAATACATCACAACATCATATTCTATGAAGGAAGATATTCAAAACAATAGATTCATTTCTGAATGAGTATTTCTTTTACTAGTGTCTATGGAATAATTGAGATATATTGTTACTAAAATGGTATTGTTTCTTAGGAAAAAGAACCCCCATCTCATATAAGGACTTATTGTTTTTTAATATACTTTCTCATATGGGACATACTTGAGAGTATAGATGTAAATATTAGTTGGGTGGATAAATAAGATAATATTAAGTATTCATTAACAAAACCGTTATGAAAGAAACAATATAATTTTCATTTAGATTCTACATGTCTTTGAGACATGTGAAATTTGATTAATTGTTGTAAATGTATCATGTTATTACATTAATGGAAATATATAATTATTTCTCACCCATGTATCCTGTAATTTTATTTTAGATGAAAATATTAATGATAATATCCACTCAATTTATGACTGAGTTTTCATAGGCCGATGATCATTATAAAGTATTTTGGGATATAATGAAGTGCTGAAGTAATATTAAGTAGAATATAGAAATTATTTAAAATTGATTTATATGATGTATGAGGAATAGATTCATGAGTTTATAAGTAGAGGATTATTACTTGGATTGATCCAATAATTTATATATCATGTAATGTTATATATTCATTTTTAAACTAAGGGGTATGTGCCTATTGTCAATCATTTTAACTAATTTTCATGAAACACCTACCGTGAGAACCTACAAAACATTATACAATAATTATGAAAGACCACATGTTTACTTATATGTCGGAGGTTGGGTATATTGATGATAAGGTCACAGGTTGGAGTAAACCCCAGAAGAGATTTTTTGTAACAACCCTTAGTTTCTCACTATCTTGAGATGGTGATGGAGTGCTACTCGACCTTAGGTGACATCCCTAAGGTGCCAATGGCTGGAAATAAATGCTAATGGATTCATAAGTAGTAGGGGGAATGTTTCCCTTTTGAATGAAGGAATCCAACAAAATATCCAAAAACAACCAAAAATACATGATTCATGTAAAAATGTGACCTAATATAACACATTATTAAGAGACAACCATATAACCCACCATTCCATAAAAATTCACATATACTAATATAAAAAAACCACAATAATATAGAATCAGTGTACCAAGTGGAAGACGAATCCACAAAATCCCAAAGTGGCCATGGCACAACACTACAAATCCATTCCAAGATTCATCTCAAAGTACCACAATACCACCAAGGATCACGATGGACAACTAACTAAATGAGATGTTTTACTCTTATATGTGTATGGGTGTACAACATATGAAAATGCACCAATTTTCTAAAGAAGAGGATGAGTAATAATAAAAATTAGTTTTTTCCCAATTGAAATCCCTACACATGTTACTAGAGAGAACTATTAACACAGTTTGTATAAAAAAATTATATAATGAAAATAAACAAAATGTCAATTAACAACAAACAAAACACATCCATACCCAGATAAATTCACCCCAAATCAACATGATTCCATGGATGACAACCCAAAATGTTCTTATTTATTCTAGATTGAAAAAACCAATGTTTTTAAACATGTCCATAAACCTAACACGACCATACTCACACTTTTCCTCATGTTTTTAGTGTTACCATTGACGAAATCACTTCTCATCCATCCTCTCCCACTTTTTAAAGTGGTACTTCATGCCCACATTCCAATCCTTAATGGTTTTCCTTCCCACCCTCTATCAATCCCATCCAACCCATTCCTAATCCATGTAATCCAAAATCCATAACAATTAATATCTAAAAAACCACATCCACACACAATTTCTATACCACATTATCCCTTGAGTAGATCATGAATTCCAACTCAAGCCATCAACATTTAAACAAAACAAAGTTTTATTGAAAACACCCTCAAACCTCATCCATACCAAATGTAACTTCAATAAAATTAACCTTTTTATTTTAAAACATTTTTTCAAACACTTTCCAAAAAATCCACCATTATATGGATTTTTATATTATCATTTTAAAATCCAAAGTCAAAAAATAGTACACAATAATAACACATTTTTTCCCAATTCCACAAAACATCACAAAATGGGTGCCAATAAACTTTTTCACATCAATACATTTTCAATTTAAAGAATCAGATATTTATTTGAAATTAAATCATTGTTGTTATATTATGATTAAGATGAGAGTGAAGCCACTGAACTCAAGGTTTATGAGAAATCAACTAATGAACAACCTCAACCCAAATATTGGTTAAAACTCAACAAACCCACCATAAATGTATTTCTAGGACAAAAAACCCCAACTCTCATAATTTTAGGCAACAAAAACAGTATATCTACATGAGATAGATATAGATCTAGAAAGCTGAGTGAGATACCTATAATAAAATCCATCACTATTTTCCCCCATTTCCACACTAGGATAGGTAAATCCTGCAATATACCTATTGGATGTTGATGCACTACCTTGAAAAACATGACATAAATGTATTCAATAAAAAATAATATATAGTAGTTTTCATATATACCCACTAAAACGTCACTTTTAATGCACTATACATTTTCTGAATTCCATGATGGAAAAAGCATCTTGAATTATGATAATCCCTTCGATGTTGCTCTTAAAAAGCGTCAGTTACAACCATTTGATTCCAAAATAACAAAAAATGAATTCACATCAATTTTCCAACCCTTCTCCCCACCATAGAGTTTTGGCCTCATCATAACAAACTATTTTTTATAAAACTGCTCCTCTATAACCAAACCATCAAATCCTCTATCCAAAAAGAATAGAAAGGAAATGGGCACATCACCCAAGTCTTCACATTCCGACATCATTGAAGCTATAAATGACATCAAATTCTACTTATCAAATTCTTCTTTCATCCCTTGAGCATATTAATTTCTACTTAATACCTCTACCACTGAATTTCTCTTAACTAGTGTGTACACTAATTCAATGTAAAAAATATAGATATACTATATCAATCTCATTTTCCTAAAATTCAATTTTCTCTTATATAATATATGAATGTATATCTAGTGTCAGTATACAACATGAATTTCTCATAGAATTGACCGTGATGCCATGTTTTCAAAGCATGAACCACCATTGCCAACTCTAAATCGCGTGTTGGGTAGTTCTTATCATGAAACATCGAATGCCTTGAGCCATATGCAACCACATGATTCCATTTAATGAAAAAACACACCAACCATGATCCTTATGCATAACAATACACCACATAAACCTTACCTAGTTACGGTAAAACCTAGATCATTAATAATATAAAACGATCTTAAAGTTGTTTGAATGATTTCTTTTACTGGTCATTCCATTTAAATGAAACATTATTTCTTGTCAAAGTTTTCATTGGCGAAGACAATCATGATAATTCATGAACAAAGAATTGATAATAGCTAACTTGACCATGGGATCTCTATAAATAAGAAAAATCATTGATTTTTCCAAGAGATAACAACCTATATCTTATTTGGATCCACTAAAACACCTCTATCAGAAATAATATGGCCAAGAAAGCAAACATATTTCATAAAAAATCACAATTTTATAAATTTTCAAACAAATGTTGATCTGTAAAGATACACAACACTATATCCTTGTGTTTCCCATGGTCTGAACTTTTCCTGGAATACACTAGTATATCACCCATGAATACCACCATGAAGGAATCTAGATATCTTTGAAATATATGATTCATCAATTCCATGAACACTTCTGTTGAATTTTTATGTCCAATGGGAATAACCAAATACTCAAAATGGCCATATCTACCTCTAAAATTTGTTTTGGGAATATCTACCTTTTGTACCCTCAATTGATGATATCTGTATACCATGTCAATCCTGGAAAACCACTCATCCCCCGTCAACTAATCAAATGGATCATCATTGCATGGAAGTGGACATCGATCCTTTATTGTAACATGGTTAATATTAATATAATAAAGTCACTTCCAAATAATTCCATCCACCTTTTTAATAAATAGGAATTGTGATTCCCATGGAGATGTGTTTGGATGGATGATCCCCTTGTTTTCTAGATCCTCTAACATCACTTTTAATTCTGCACTATTCTACCGGTTCTATCCTGTAAGATATAAATAAGATAGGACCAGTCCATTGAAGGTGATCAATCACAAACTATACTTCTCTAACTAATAGAAACCCCAATAATTATTCAAGAAATACATCCATATACTAGTCAACCACTTCTATAAATCTACTTATCAAAACCTCTCCAATTTATGAAAAAGAAAATGAAACTAATTGATATGATATAATTCCAACTATTTGTTCCCAAAAGTTTGTTGTTCTCATCATAAAAATTTTATATCCTCTAAGGATATGCTCAAAACCATTACTCATCGTAAAACTGATAATTCATGCATAATAGTCAATGTATGAATTAAAAATTGTTAGCCAATCCATAGTCATAATTATATCAAATTCATACATATCAAGAACTAAGAACTCTCACATAAACTCATCATCATCCACAACTATAGAAGAAGATATAAAAAATAAGTATTTCCACTCTCTTTGGCCTAGATGAGTTTAATGTTTTAAAATATAAGGCATCATTTCAGCACTAAATCTTAGAAAATAATCCTCACAAGAAGCAATCAAAGAATGAGAATCACCGGTATCAAACAACACTTTTAAAAATGTAGAATTCAAAATAATAATACATTGCAATATGGATGGTCCAAACTAATCATCCTCTATAACCTGATAGGCTCCAAATAGATTCTTTCTTGCCACACATTTCACTTTATTACCCTATTGCAACATCCCATATTGGGGAGTCATGGTATTCCAAGAATCCCCATGCCTAACTAATCTCTCTTGAAGAGGGGTATATTGCTTTCCTCATACCATAGAGGCATAATATTCCTGTGACCCAGGAGGAGTGTCATGAGCACCCTACCTCAGAGAATTATGATAGTAACACTGGAGATGACCCATCTGATTGTTGTTATTTCATGGTTTGGGATGTGTTGTATAATCCCACTTCATGTGTCTTGTAAAAAAACACAAAAACAATTATTACTTTATCTAAGGGGTCAAATAAAGATTCATTTACCCCACCATTGGATTCTGAATCATACTCCCATCCTGGAAATAAGTGTCCCTATTCCACTTAATCCAAGCATTAGAGTTTACACTATTTCTCAGGGGTACCAACATGCTTCCCCCGCCTATATCCCCCAAGATATCCCTTTAATACATATATTCTATATTAAAATTTTCCATATAATCACTTATACATAGCACTAAAATTTGGGCACTATTTTCTCTCCTCAAGACTGCCTCAACGATCTATGACCTCAAGGACACGCACAAGCCACCACCTTAGGTTCCTACCACACAATGTTCATAAACATAGCTACATATTCTATTATATAATTTTTTTTATTTATAGATAATGAAATATGTTGTGTGCTCAATTTTGAACTTTTTAAGGTAGAATTGTTTATTAAAAAATTACTCAAAACCAACCAATGTCATACATTTGTCCCGTACATCCTCAATCACCTACTCCCACTAACATGAAATATCATCCAACATGTATGTCACTAGATTTTATTTTAACTCTTCTAGTGTTCCCTAGAAATTTAATATCTGATTCATCTTGTTCAAACATTATTCTTCCCTTTATAGCTTTTAAACACCCAAAAAATTAATGGGTTGTGACTTTGAAACGAGACTAAGTGATCCAAAAGCCTCAACTCATCACTAATATTCCCACTTTGCATATCATAGAAATATTTTAATATTCTCTTCACCAGCTGATGGTTCACCTAGGTCTTAGGTGAAACCAAATATTCCACAATATCCTTTGATTGGTTTCTACCACTAATACCCAGTACAATTTCTATCATCACAAGAATCACCATAAGTATCACACCCTAGAATTTGAAGGATTACAATTTCAAAGTATATCATATTCCATCTATAAAAACCATTTATTCCAATGAATTTATTTTTCAATGTCCATAAATTATGAAAAATTAATAATTTTTTTAAAATTGACCCATTTTAAAAATACCACAACCAATCACTTTTCAAAAATCTACAGTTGAAAAGAATTTATAGAATTTTAAAAATAATCACATTCATACCACATAATAAATAATTATGCCAAATGAAATATTAAATCCTAGTGGAGTGTCATTTCTACCTAGAATGTCATGCTAATCTCATTGGCTATACCCATGAAAATGAGATCATTCTCTTATTAGTGTCCCTAAAATAGTTATGTACCCAACTCCCATGGAATATAATGTTCAATATAAAATTTTTAACTATGTCTTTTAATGATAATCATTTAATGTTCCAAAAATCCGACACCTTGCTACCATCCCAACTCAGGTAATACACCAATAATGAATGTCAACTTCAAGACTGGGAATCAATGCCAATGAACCCAACAAACATATATGTAAAATACCTAACAAACTAATACCACATTTAACATCCTGAACCTTCTAATTTGCTTGAGAATATAGTGGAATGATACTAGGCCTTAGGGGACATCCCCAAGGTGAAAAAGGTTAGAAATAAATTTCTTGGTCTTCAAAAAAGGTTGGGGATGATATTTACTTTTGAATGAACAGAACCAAACAACAAGACAAAACAAACTAGAACTACATGCTACATGTCAAAAAAGTGACCTAGTACAACACATTACCAATAGAAAACCATACTACCAAATATTCTATAAAAATTCCTAGATGCAAAAAATAATATACCAAAATAATCAAGAATCAGGGTACCACACGGAAGAATAAAGAAAAAAACACAGAGAGTCCATGAAACAACTACAGAGCTCCACTCCAATATCCATGCTCCAAGCACCACAATACCGCCAAACCTCATGATGAACCACTAAAGAAATGAGATTTTTTACCCTCACATGCATCTTGAAGTATAATATCTATAGAATCACCTAGGTGAAAATGCAGGGGTGAGTAATAATACTCATTTTATTTTCTCTATATTACTTTTCAAAACATTCCATTAGGATAGACCCATTGGCACTGCTTATATAAAAAAATTAAATAGAGAAAATAAATAGAATCACAATTAATTGTAATCCAAACACATCATTACCTGATTAAATACACACCAAATAAACATGATTCCAAGGAATACAACCCAACATTTCATTAGTCATTAAATATATGCTTAGCCAATGTATTTATGTGAGTCCAAACACCTACCACAACCATACTCACACTTTTCCACATGATCTCAGTGTTACCATTGACAATGGAACATCACATCCGACCCCGTCCAAATTTTATAGTGGTATGTCATACCCACATTCCTATCCATGATTTTCATAATTCCCACCCAATATCTATCCCATACAACCCATTCATAAACCACATAATCCAATAATCATAACAATATATATTTACCAAAACCATATCAACACACAATTTACAAAACTCAAATCCCTTAATATGCTCAAAATTTTCCAAAAATTACATCATTTTATCAATAAAACCAACATTTATTTAACCCAACCTTAAACCACACCCATGAAAAATGTAACATCAATAAAAAAACCTTTTAATTTAAAACCAATTTCTTCAATAAATTTTCTAAAAATCGATTATTCTAATGATTTTAAAATTATCATTTCAAAATCAAACATCAATAACACTATATAACAACAAACCATTTCTCCCAAAATTGAAAAAACAACACAAAATGGATTTTAATCAGATTAACATGTCATAAAAATAATCTATTATAAAAAAACTCATTATTTATAACACAAATCCTTCTTTTCCTATCAAAATTGAGATAAGAGTGAATCAACCTACCCTACAGTTTTTGTGTAATCGAACAATAAACAACTGCATGAAAAATATTCTTGAAAACTAAAAAAATAACCACAAATATCTTTTCCTATCACCAAAAATCCCATATATATTCATTTTGGGAAATAGAAACTGTAGAACTACATGATATTGATGCATATCTATAAACTTGATAGATATAAAAAACTAGATGTACGGAAAACCAAGAAACAACTAAGGGTGAGATGTACCAAGGAAGAACCACATTTAAACCACCTAGAAAACCCTATTATTCACTTCCTAAATCAGTGAGACATGCCACCAAATCTTTTAGAATAAGAAATCTCAAGTGGTGTTTGAGTGAGAAGATAATGGAGAGTTTTAGGGTAAATCCCAATTGACCCCATTCTTAAAAAAACCCTAATATTAAAAGTCGTAAATAGTTAGATCACATGGTTGGAAAATCCATGAACTAACCATCTCACTGCTATTATCCCATTGGTTCCCCATACGATTTCCTTACATGGTTATAAAAAATTTGAATCAACTGTGTGATATCCAACTTTTTTATGTGTCATAGTTACCTAGGATTGTTATATGGTATTTTTTAGTTATTATCAAACTATGCACCCCTGGAAAATATTTGAGACCATACTAAAACCCTTCCAGACTCTCTAATACATTGATGAACCAATTTACATACATAAAAAGACAAAAAGGGTTACATACCTCAATCTGGGGGCTCTACATTTTGTCACTTGTATTATATGATAATTATATATAGCCTTTTACTGAATTATAATAAAAAAAATTATGGGACTTCATTGTTATTTCAAATATTATATGTTAAAATATATGGATAAGTGACATATGTTGTTATTATCATATATATGGATGACTTGGGATGTATTCATCAAAATGGTTAGTCATTTTAAGAGAATAAAAAACAATGAGATGTCAATACTCGATTGCCATCTTCAATATCTAATTCTCACTAGTTGTAATTGAGAATTGATTTTATATGTGTACATATAATACATAAAATTCATATAATGGTAGACATGTTCATATAGACATATGAGTATGTTTTACGGATATCACAACTAACCCATTAGTTGTTTGAGCAAAGCAAATTCATTGAAAAAGGCTGATATTTTATAACATATGTTAAATAGAAATTTAATGCTATTTTTATTTTCTTATAGGGACCATACAGTCACATAGGTTTTCCACTAGATAAGGATAATGTTTTGGACCAATTTTAGGTTGAAATTAAAGACTATTTGATGAAAAATAATATCCAAAAGAGTAAGATTTATAAAAAAATAGTTATAATGTTTTATATATAGTACCTATAGGTATTTAATTCAAGTTGTAGGTAATTTCATAGGAATTAAAATTTAATATCATGAGATGCATGAACACATGCATTCAATGCATGATATATATATTTATATAATACAATATTAAATATATTTTAAGTTTAATATATGTATATGATGCATGAATTCTTTATTCATGTGATGCTTGAATATAACAAATACATATATATATATATATATGTCCTATATATATCTATATATTATTCATTTATCCCAAATGGTTTATTTATGAGTTACAATTTCTTACGAATGGATTGAAGTATATGGATAAATTTATTTTAAAATAGTGGACGAATAAGTCCCCAATAGAATGAAATGTAGGAAAAATTTTATAAATTAGAGGATCATTGGGCTTTATCTATATAAAAATTGAAATATTATCCTATTGGTTGTGTATTTTTTAGGAGCCTCTTATGATTTTGTGTTATTTTCGAGAACTACTATTGAATATGGGAAGGGGATATCATCCCTCTATTTTATCGATAATCTTCTTGATATGATTGTGGATTCAATAGTCAGTTTATTACATCAGTGGTTGGGTGCTTTTCTTAACTATAATTTTTGGTCTTCCTCATGAATTATCATTCAAGATAATAAGATTGATATTATTGTTCAAAAATTCTAGGGAATAGTTTTTGTAGTATTATTTACATATAGATTATTAATGATTGTTTTCCCAATGTTTTTGGATTTCATCCACTATAAATGATTATTATATTTTTAATAAAAAACCCATACCTATATCCCACGTATGTCATACAACACCTCATTAGGCTATATTAGGAAAGATAAAAAATCCATCCATTAAATAAATATATTCCCTTATAGGACCACCTAAAATGTAATATCATGTGTAAGTACCATTCCAAGAATTTCTATGTATTTTTTACATTGCAATCTATAAATCCTAAAGGGACATCCATATAGTGCACTTCAAATATTCTAGGTTGTATTCCATTAAAAGGCATTGCAATGCCCCTTTTTAGTTTGATGTAAAGGGTAAATTTTTTCTTATTTAGAAGGATAAAAGTACGTGGGATATGATTTCCTTCGTAGTGATACATTTGAAGATTCATTCAGGGGATTGATCCAATTCCCACAATAGGTACTACCTCCCTGAATAGTGATTAACTCTAGAGTTCCCAGACATGTGCATTTTAACCATAGTCTAATCAATCCATAATAAAAATATAGAGAACATCCAATAAATATAAATGTAACTATTAATAAATAATTAATGATATATATATATATATATATTTACATAATTGTATAACCACTGACATATATTTATGTTCCATTAAATTCTTGATTGGGGCCAAATTCCTAGCCTAGTTGTCACGGGCCTGGCACTAGGATTTATGAAGGATTAAAAAACATATAATAAATCAATAAGAGATTCTTAATATAGAAAATATTCCCCCATGTGTTTTAGAGTCATAAAAATGATCATATAGAGCATTAGAAATTCAAAGGTACCAATCATAATTTCCTATTGACTGCTTTATATTAGAAATAAAATTGATATCTCAAAATGGACACAGCCTAATGTGAATTATAGTTTAAGGAGAAAATATAATGATAAAACAATTATAAATCCATTAAATTAAAATTTATTGATCAATCTTCATATTAATATTAATTCTACACGTACATGTATTAGTTCTTGAATATTTTGATCGTTTTTAAAATATAATAATCATATTAATTACATACCAAATTTAGAAGTCACTATAGACAAAATAAATTGATGAATCGAAGATTAGAACATGAAACTCACCTGAATTGATGGTTGTGGCCCTGATGTCTAAGTTATCATTGTGAATAACCAAATATATCTATGGTTGAATGACAAATAACCTGATATGGTAACACCATATCAATGGATAAATACCATTGTTTGAGGAAACTAATGAAATCCATTGGGTGGAAAAGTCAAATCAATTTTCCTCTCGATGTTGATCAACCAAAAATAAATTTTCCTTTGCTGAAAATTTCCATCCTTTTTAGGGTCTTTCCTCATGAGTGGATGAAATCCATATTCCTTATATAAAGTTGGGTGTGTAGGATTTCATAAATTCTCTATTTTTGCCATGGAGACTCCTTGGTGGAGTCTTACAGTTAGTATTCACCATGGATAGTTTTTATTTCCATAAAATATATAGAACCCATAAATGAGGGAATCTAGATGAATGTAGATATAGTCACCAAGGCATGAGTTCTTGAGGGAAAGACATGACGAGGTAAATATATTAATGGAGGATGGGAAAATTCCATATTTATATTCCTCCTAAAAATTATGTCATTATAATTTGTTGGAAATTGAATATACTATTTATATTCTTGTTCACTCTTAGAAACCATATTAGAATATACGAGTAGCATAAAGAGGGTAATGTTGTTATATTTTAGAAGAAATCATGGATCAAGACAATATTATTTTCTGATATACGATTGTTTACTAAATATCTCAATAGTAAAGGGTGGATATATATATGAGACTATATTACCACTCCCATTGAAGTTCAGTATTAGATTCCCATTCTTAATACAGAAGACCATTAACATTTACTAGAAAAAATGGAAATGATGATATAAATCGATGCTAACTCATTTAATATCCAAAATTATATTACAGTTTCTATAGGGGAATATCACTAACATATTATGGATACCATAAGGTGAAGTCTTATATTGATAATCCCACTAGTATTGATATTACATGGAGACATATCAAATTTGATACTTATAGGGGGGGTCATATTCCTACTCAACATTATTAATTACTTGTTTACATATTAGTGGTGAATATATCTTGATCATTCACATATTTAACTTCCAATAAGGGTTTTATGGATTTTCTCGATATACAGTTTTGAGGATGCTCATAATCATTCCAATAGCCCATGATATCTCCCATAATGTTTTGCAATAACTCAAATGTGTGATTATATACATACTCCTTTTAAAACACATTAGAATATTTTTCTAGAAATGTCATATGGGAAATATTTTATTCATTATCACTCACATTTACCCCATTGAATAATCCCAATGGATCCAATTTAAGATAAGGTTCTGATTCCTATCCTCACCAAAGAAGAATGTTTATGCATTTCGATAGTGATTGATGATCATAAGAGGGATCATATCCATATTCTCTCTGATTCCTGAAAGTACATTTATCATATTCTATAAATCACACACGATATTCATTTACATAGTCCAGTGATAGAAAATGCGTTGAATAGAGAGGATGCTAAACATAAAGGATATTTACAATATTGTATCTATCTAATACATATTGATAATAAAACATTAGTAATAGAGCCATTATGATCTAGGATGTATCATAAGGGGTTTAATATGACCAAATATCAAAATAATATTACTATATAGAAAATTTTTAAAATATATTGAGTCATTTAACATATGTTAATAGCGTACAAATATTTTAGAAACTCCCCAGAAACATGAAAAAGAAGTAGTGAACATGGTGGTCCTCTGTATAGATATTATTCTAGTAATTGTTGATTTCCTCCCTATATTTTAAGCCACTATGGTCTTCCATGTGGTAATATACCAATAAACCATAGTGTTCCATTGAATTTTACAAGATATGCACTTCTTTCTTACAGTGTAAAGAAATATTAAATAAAGGTAATCCCATTAAAAAAACCAAAATCTTTCTATACAATAGGTTATCCATAGTTATTCAATGTATATAACCATATATAACCATCCCATGGTTCCCATAGTTAATGTCCTCCCAACAATGAAATCTAATGATAATAATAAGTCCCTCATCCAGTTGACACCACTGAGAGATTTCCATCACAAAAGGAGGTACTCAAGAGAATGAGGATGACTACACAAAACACACTATCATTAAGTAATGAAATATACTAGAAGAAAAAATGATAGTCTATGGTGGATATCATCATCATCCTCAAGACCCTCTAGATCTCTTACTCTCTGATACAATTGAGAAGAATCATTATTATCCCACTGAACAAGATTCACTCAGAAGAAGGTGAACTTTTTCATCTTATTAGTTTGAAGAATACATCTCTGAGTATGATGAGAATGTATAGATCATGTTGAAAGAAAAATTTAAAGAGAAAATTCAATTCATATTCTATCCCTTTACCACACCATGGTATGAAATTATTATTTTAATAATAGAGTTATGAATCCCTTATTTATGAAAAAACATGTGGGTGGTCCTTTTCTATCTAAAGAAAAAACATATATCCAATGGATAATAGCCTTCCCCCATTCATATGATGATTGATATATACAATCTAGTTGATTTCTACACCTTAGTAATTATCTTGAATCATATCTTGGTAATGTTATCAAATAGACTCTAAATGGGTTTCCTCAAATAAATCGAGGATCTCATAAAACTAATCATAAATTCTTCATAAGATGTGCATATTAGAGGATAGTTATAATATTTACTCTTAAATTTCACCCCACTCAATGGGATATTACATTAATTAAGAATCGTAATATGTTACTTAAAAAATTGATCACCATGGTCTACACACATCAAATGGTTTATATATCGATTCCATGTTGTTCTTAATTCACAAAAGTGGGGTACATAACATTAGTAGCCCATTAAGTGTATCTTACATCAAGAATCTGAAATAGTTTATATGAAACTCAATTCTTTGAAATAAAGGTATTAAATTAATGTTAAACTGTCACTAGAGTGTTTTTCATTTATAGAGAAACCATCACACATGGACCAATTCCGAGGTAGAGCCCTAAAAATCATGAAGGATGTCATAGCCGTTTCCCCCATAGTCTTTCAAGAGAATCCCTAGCCTCTAGTTCTTTGGAAAATATTTCAACTACCAATACCCCTCATATAATCAAATATACCATATCTCTATGATGTTGTAGACACCGAAAAAAAAATCAAGTGGTGAATGAGGTTTTAGCACAAAAAAGAAAAGACATATTTTAACCCGGTGATCCATTCTGCAGGGCTTGAAGGGGCCGCATGAAAAACTCTTAGGTGTGCACAAAAAAAATCACTCTCATGTAGAAAAATACAGGGTCCGAATAAGTTTTCCATGCATGTGTGGAAAAATTTGTGCCACTAACTGCATCCATGGAAAGTTGCGCACGACCACCACCGCACGGTTGAACTTTTGGGCCACCGAAACAAGTGTTCAATCTTTCACGTGGACCAGTTTCTATTCGGATCTGATGACCCCAAGAGCCTATAAATAGAAGGCCTCCCCTTCAACTTCTGATGGTTGAAGAATCCGAAATGCCTCCTCTGCGCGAAATCCACCACTCCTTCATGCCAATAAATGGATTTCAGGTATGATATTTTTCGCGACAGGTTGCCCAGGGGTCCACATTCGCTTGAGACCAGTCAGGATTAACCTTCATCCAAATTCCTATCCCCTACGCACAATCCCTTACAATTGAGCACAACCCTTATTTCTTGCATGCAATCTCTTCCAATTTTGCGCAAAACTACAGCCCCCACTTTTGCGCGCTGAACCTCCCCAATTGCGCTCTGACCCAGTCTTTTCCGTGAAAGTGTCCTAATTGCATGCTATCCCAACATTTTCTATGAAACTGTTCTATTTTTCACACAAGCCTCCCTCCTTGCGTGCATGTATTCAATGTCTCTCTTCTAGACATCATTTTGGGTGCCTCTTATGACCTAAACATCTCTATCAAACACAGATTTCCCGTACGAGATTCAAGGCTCGTACGAAGTAAATTCAAAGTCCCTTGGGTGGTGTTTCACATTGCATTGCTTCACCTCATGTTGCTTCGCATAGGCATGCTAACGGCTATTGCTTATTCACATAGCCACACTAATGTGGACCACCAATGGGATCACCTCATGAAACTCCCTAGTCATGGAATTGTCAGTCCCTTCGCAACACCAAGGTGTATAGGGTTCCAGTTATGTAAATCCTAGGTGTGTGGAGTGAACCTGCCTCGTCCGAGCTGCAAGATTTTAAACTGCCAAGCCCCATCATCCTCATCAAATGATGTTGAACTGTGACCATGACGCTGCCCTTGCACTCGGGGTGCCCCATATCAGACATTCCCTATGCCCACTACTCTCCACGAGAGTGAAATAATTCATCAAAAGGAATGCCATCCTCTTTATCGGAGCGATGTCAGTTCACAGGGAAGAGAAAACCACCTTTGTGTAAGCCCCCTATCTTTCCTTACATGAGGCATTACCCCTACTCCTGCTCTCTTCTTGGGTGAAAAATCCCTCTCCAGCTGGGATTTGTCACCACCCAGGCCTCCAACCTGCAGTAGGTCACTATATCCATCTCCCTGGGATGTGAACCGTGCGTAAGCCCTAGTTTCCTCTTTGGGCCGCTAACACTGTGTGAGTCCCACTCCACTTCCCATTGATGCACCTTTCATGACATGATCATCAGATATTTGATTTCTCTTGTTTCTCACACCGAAAATGACTCACGTGGACTTAGAGAAGCATCGACCATGACATCCTCTCTTGGAAGCCTAAAGTGTAACCCCACACACCACCTGAACTATGAGGTGTCTGATCCTTTCCAAGGCGAGGTACGTAGGAAGCCTTCCTAAGGTATAAACCCACTACCCATTGGTCCTGACCATCTTCATGTTGTTTCAGCAACACACCACCTGAAATGTGTGGTCCTTGATCCTTTCCAAGGTGAGGTACGTAGGAATCCTCCTTGAGGTTCAAGCCCCCCACCCATTGGTCCCAACCATCTTTACGTTGGTTCACCAACCCCCATCCTAAACTATGTGGTATTTGATCCTTGCCAAGGCATGGTACATAGGAAACCTCCTTGAGGTTCAAGCCCAACTCCCAGTTGTTCCAACCCCTCCTCATGTCAGTTCACCCACACCACCTAAACTCCAAGGTTGTTGATCCATGCCAAGGAAAGGTATGAAAGAATCCTCCCTAAAGTTCAAGCCCGCCACCCACTAGTCTTGACCATCATCACATCGGTTCACCGACACACCACCTGAACTATGTGGTCTCTGATCTTAGCCAAGGAGAGGTATGTAGGGAGAATCCCAGAGGTTCAAGCCCACCACCAATTAGTCCTGACCATCTTCACATCGGTTCACCAACACACCACCTGAACTATGTGGTCTTTGATCCTTGCTAAGGTGAGGTACTCAGGAATCCTCCCTAAATTTAAATCCCACCACCCATTGGTCCTGACCATCTTCACATCCTTTCACCAACACACCACCTGAAATATGTGGTCTTTGATCATTTCAAAGGTGAGGTATGTAGGAAGCCTCCTTAAGGTTCAAGCCCACCACCCATTGGTCCCGACTATCTTCACGTTGGTTCTCTAACCCCCATCATGAACTACGTGGTCTTTGTTCCTTGCCAAGGAAATTTACATAGGACACATCCTTGGGGTTCAAGCCCAACACCCGGTTGTTCCAACCCCTCTTCATGTCGATTCGGCCACACCACCTAAACTATGAGGTCTTTGATCCTTGATAAGGAAAGGTATGTAGGAAGCCTCCATGAGGTTGAATCCCAACTTCTACTTGGGCCCGACCACTTCACGTTGGTTCACTAATGTCCCATTCATAACTATGTGGACTTTGATCTTTTCTAAGGCAGGGTACGTAGGATGCCTTCCTGAGGTTCAAGCCCAACAACAATTAACCCTGACGACCTTCACATCGGTGCACCAACATCCACATCCTAAACTATGCAGAAAATGATCCTTGCTAAGGCAGGGTACGTAGAAATCCTACCCAAGGTAAATGCCCAACAACCCACAATACCAGACAACCTCACGTTAGTTCACCGCCATACTGAACGACGTTAAACTGTGTTCTACTCTAAGCAGTGGTAAGCTGTTGCACCCTAATCAGTGGTAAGCCGTTGTTTCCCATCCGACTGTATGATGTTGTGTCCCCTAAATAGTGGTATGCCTTTGTACCCTATTTAGTGGCAATCCATTGCAATCCCCTTTACTAGTACCCACATATTTGGTCCATCCATGTGGTGTCATACCAACCCGGGATGCTTACCATGCATAAGAACAATAAAAATCATTGGTTTTTCATCCTATGTGTACACCCCGACTCAAGTCCATTGCCTAGTCTTCCCTTCAAGCCTATGTGTTTCAAGAAGGTACTGCCCCAACCCAGAGGTTCCACTTCCTTTGGGTCCAATACATGTGTCTATTCTCACGGGACACCTCTTTAGGTGTCTCATCACCCTACCGAACTATGTGGACTTTGATTCCCTTCCATGGGGATACATAGGAGGTCTCCTTAAGACTCAAGACCAACATTACCGTCATCCTCATGACGGTTCCATACCATTCACCATCCACTTCATTCAAACACTCCATCATCTATCTATATTCCTACCTGGGATGCCACATCCTAGTGAGGTCATGACATCTCACCCCCCCTATATCAGTGTACCCACCAAGCGTTACACTCATCTTATCCACTATTGTCAGTGTTCTGACCAGTTTGATCCATCTCTGATGGATGTTAAACTTGCGGCATACCCTATGATAATCATGGGAAGCCGAGGAAAACCTGAGAGATGTTCCTAGGGCATACGATTCCTCGCATTTAACATGGGATGACTTGGGATCCCGCACCCACGAGAAGCCCTATAATATGAGCCAAAAGACAGACACACCTATGTTATAGTGTCCAGAGATGCCAGTGATGTCCAACGTGACTACTCCCCTGACTGAAGGTTGCTTCCCTGACTGGACCCTTCAGAATGTCCCTACCGAATCAAAGTAATTAACTGGTGTCCATGAAGATATGGAAGTAGTAAAAGTTTCACAAATGACATCTAAAATCTATAAGGGAGACCTAGACTAGGTGATGAGTTCTGAGGAGGAATCCACAAAATGAATAACTGGCATCCCATCATCTCATTTCGATCAAGGAGAAAACAACCCTGAACAAGGAAGGGATGTCGTCTGCCTTTGGAATGTGGGAATGCAGGGCGACAAATAGCGTCGCAATCCCCCAACAATATGGATGCGTGTGCCCCAAAGAAAGCATCAGAAATAGAAATGGTGAACCCGATGTGAATATATTATCCTCAACATGGATTCTAGTATCATTCAAGGCATTAATGGATTAGTGTGTCACTAGATTCAGTTACCTATCATTGGGTACCTCCACGCAAATAGCATGCCTAGCGTGAAATTCACTATAAGATGGGAAAATATATCATTGGACATCCTGATATGTTACACTTTCAGTGTGGACCCCTCTTACCAATCATGGAAGATGGGATGGTGATGGGGAACTGGATGTCAATTCCTTTTTCTTTTAGAACTATTGAGTTAATATCCCTGCTTTTAGAAACCATGTTTCTGCACCCAGAGCTCAATCACTGCCCGCCCACCAACGCAGGGGTAGGGGAAGCACTAGCGTGGTAGTCCCACGTGGCTCCTCCTCTTCTGAAATGGTCTCAGTGGCCCTGACCATAGGGAGCCACCGCCCTCTCTCTCTATCCGATGTTTCTCAATGGAGGGTGATCAATGACCTCGTACACCGGTACGAGTAGAAACGGATCATCCTTATGAGGGTTATGAACAACCGAGATTTAGAGGCATCTGCACCTCATCATCAACACCCCCCCTCGAGGGCTGCACAAGGAGCCACTGCTACCCACTCCAAAATATAACCATTTCAGGAGCATATCCCTAGAATGCTTTGATGACTCCATTCCCTATGCCAACGAGTTAGGGGATGTCCAGGTCAGCTTGGTCAGAGTCCCATTTTAGGGAAACCCAGTGAGGGCCCCCACCTAGCCATGTCAGCACTACCACCTGGGCCTATTGGATGAGGAGTTGGTAAGCCACTTACCTACACCACTGGCTCTGGTCCGTCTAACCTGACACCAACATTGGATGCAAGCTGTAGAGGATGACCGCCAAGGGGCATCAACATTAGTGTCTATTGTGGCCCAAGACACCACCGAACAATCTAACCATCTCCCTGTATACGCTGAGCAGGGGCAGTTATATGCCAAACTTGGATCGATGCCCCAACTGCCCTATATGTAGTCTGGGTCGACTATCTTGGTCACCGACACTGGAAGTGTCCGACACTAACTAAACCATGGCAACGACACCCAGTACGGAGGTCCTCCTTGTACACCTACCTTTGAGAACATAGATCTTCCCCACTTCCATACTTGTAATGGAGGCCTACCTCATGCCACCTTAAATCAAAATGAGGGTCCTCCCCATGGAGGTGACATTTAGAACGAATGTATCTTCTGTTCCCACTACACTAGATATAGAGTCATTCCTCCCGCCACAGACCATTGGTATAGAGACATTACACATCTGGTAACTCCCCAACATGGGGGCCATCCCCATGTTCTCATAGTAGCAAGAAAAAGTCCTCCTCACCCAGAAAATCAGGGGTATGGAGGCCGACTTCACTTCACCAGCACCCAACACGGAGGTCCTACCCGTGTTCAGTTCGACCAGTATGAGGACCATCCTCGCACAGATTTCACTAGGGGACAAAAACATGGAGGTCCTCCCTATGCTCTTACTAGCTCCATAGGAGGTCTTACCTACTCCATAACTACCCACAAAGGTCATCCCCATGTCCCCTTTGATATTTGTCCTGGTGCTTTGTGCACCCCGACCTACTTAGGCAGAAACCCTCTCCACCCCAGCCCCAGTATGGCCAAAGGACCTCCTCATGTCAGAAATATACCCAGTCCAAAAGAGCCATCTAGGGGCAAGAAGGTGGGTTGTCTCTACCATAAGAAGAATTTCAGGAATGTTCCGAAATAGATCAAACAATTATTCTTCTCAGATTCCAAAGCAGAGTACGACTCAACAGTAGAACCCTCCCCTCGGTCTTCCGACTCAAAGGTTGGGGCAGGAACAAGGCGCATTAGCCTCATACATCTGGAGTGCGAGCTCCACTAGATCCCTCTATCCCTCCACAGGTATATCCAGGAGGATGAAAATATGGCGTTTCCCTATGGACCTCCCACACAGTGACCACCTCCATCACCAGAAGAACCCTCTACCTCGACTAGGGACCACATAGAGAATTTTTAGGGATCAATGGTAGGAGATACACGACATAGTCTATCACCATTGTCCACAGATGTTGTGTTGGAAACCTCGGTTGGCATCCAGTCTTATCAGGACGTAGCAGCCAGGTCACTAAACTCTTTGGAGGACAACCTAAGATTCTGCTACCAGTCAGCCCATTCACCATATTCCCCACCGGCCAGCCTGCCATCCCACTAGTCTGCCTCAATACCATTTCCATTTCCTCAGCCACCACCATTTGATGAATGGGTCAATCAAGGGATAGAACCTAAATCCGAGCTGAGGTGATTATGGGATATCCTCGTAGCGGACCACTTACCCGAAAAGTTTTGGTTGGTTGTGGCACCGAATTTCAGTGCACCAGGATCCCTTACCCAAGAAGAGTTCAAATGTTTCTGTAAATCCCTTTGGTCAATTCACTTCCACCTTCTTCATCAGCAAGTGACTTATCCCAGGAGACAAATGAATTTTGAAGACATCGAAGAGAAATGGTGTCTGGTCAATCATGTCGCGCTTCCTGTGGCCTAGCTCCCAGTGTCACCAGGCCACCGTAGATCCCTCCAATAGCAATGCATTCATAATTTCAAGGTACTCTACTAGATTATCAAGGAGTCTTACCCCCACGTTCAAGTACATGGCTCGGGGTAGTACACTACCCTCCTGTTCTGTATTATCCAATGATAGCCCGACTCGATAGGTGATATCGAGGGAATTCCCCAAGAAGAGTCACAGTCAACATGGATGAACTACTCATATGGGAGAATGAACTGGAACTCCATGAAAAGGATGTACCCCCTAAGGGTGTGCCACCACTACTAGACCCATCGGGAAGGGTAACTCGCCAGCAGAGGAATTTACTGGGTCTCCCTGTGCCCACCTCGGCGTTGGTTCTCAGTCAAAATCTCTATAAGGATAAAGAGTACCTCAGGGATACCAAACATTCATACCCATCTGACTTAGTGCAGAAGATGGAGGAAGACCTTGAGAAGGCCATGTTGCATCAGCAACTTTTAGAGTAGAAAAAGTTGGTTGACACCCTCCTGGTTGAACATGTTACTGAACAACACCCAGATTACGACGATCCATGACCAGTACAACAAGGACAGACATAAATCCCTTCTGGTGAGTTGCCTATATGTAATCCTGAACAACCTGCCCATGCAGAGAGGGTAGAGGCTGGTACATATAGCAAAAGGGTGTGATATGTGTCCCCAAATCCACCCGAGTGATCAATTAATTTCTGGAACCCAGCTTAGGTTCCCCCAGCTTCTCCACAAGCCCCCCACTAGTTGCTCCATGAGCCGCTAGGCCTGATTATTGCATCAATGAACCCGTCAACACACTAGTGGTTAGGAACCCCTGTCAAGACATGAATCCCCATCCAGATGATCTAATAGCGGCGATCATCACCCACCTCGAGGCATTGGAAACACAGCAAGTGGGAGTCCCACCTGATGGTAAGCCTTATTCGTCTTATTGGATGATATGCTAGGACTCCCAGGTTTCGAAAATCAAACCTTCTTCCCCTTTAATGGGACGGGTGACCCCCCGCAACATCTAGCCCACTTTATTTCATAGTACGAGCCCACGTTGGGAAACCCGGTGCAACAAGAGGCCTCCAAGATCTTGTGTTTTGTACAGACATTGTAAGGGCCCGTATTCCTTTAGTATAGCCAACTACACATATAGGAAATAGCCGGATGGGAGGATCTTCGCAGGTAGTTTCTATAAAAGTTCAACTCCACCACTTGGAAGATGAGTATCACAGACCTCTTCAAGTGAAAACAGATGCCTGATGAGCGTGTCACGAACATTATCACCCAGTAGAAAGGGATTACATACTCCCTTGACATTCCATTGACTCAGGAGCAATTATAGACAATGTGTGTAGGTAATGTTAAAATGGAACTCGTTCCCTCTTTGATAACCCAGAACTACCCTAGAGTATTCTAAGACATCTATAACAAGGCCCAGTGCCTAGAAGAAGCCCTACAAGAGGCCATCCAGGCACGTCCATTGTCCCCTGCAATTCCTGCGATGAGGGCTATTAGAGGCGAGCCTGCCATAGTCGCCTAAAAAGAGCCCCCCCCTAGGAAACAATAATTATTACCAGTGGAGCTGACTCTGCATCCTTGCAGAGGCCCACCACCACAGGCATAGCCTCTATACCCGTAGAATTCGCCTCAAAATCGGTAGGCACCCTCGCACAACACACAACCACCACCCTAGAGGTATAATCAGGATCTGTCTCCTTAATAGGCTCCTCCATCTCCTCATTAGGGCCAAGCTCCAAGTCCCCCCTTTCCAAACATAAGAAAACAGACTTACTCATTCAATGAGAACCAAGTCCCTGTCTATTTCCAAAGTGACTTGGATTAAGGGATTGTGCATTTTCTTGAGTGTAGAAGCCCAGAAGAGGCAAAACTCACTGATCACCCCAACTACTACCTCTATCACTAGATCCTGGGGCACACTCACATGAAGTTATCTATGTTCAAAGTATAGCTCCAAGACCCGGTCGACAACAATATAGTCTTGCTGGGCCCAGCCCTGGCGCAGGTATCATGCATCATTGTGAGGCTTGACAGCAACCGCGACAGTGAGGGTGAGTGGAATCAGGTTTCAATTTGCAGATCCCAGAATTATAACAACTTTATGGCTAGAAAAACAGTCTCCTATGACCATGGTGTCATATAGGCATTCATTAATCAACCAAAGACTTCAGAAGCTATAGCCACCACTTCTGCATTGTCATCTCAGTCGACCTATTTCCAGAAGAGAAAACACCGATGAAACAATGGAAAGAAAAGTCCCCCACCGATGCCATCATCATATCGTACTCTCCGCGAATTCATGCCCATAGAGATGGGGATACCTCCCAGAATCCATCCAGTAGTGGATAGCACTTCAACTGACTACCAAGGGCACGCCTTATTTAACACTGTAGAGCTGGTAAATCCCTACATGATTCCAGAAGATGAGGAGCGCCCAACGAATCCTCCCAACATCCCCAGTCATCGCTAGAATCAACAGATCCATGGCTATACAGGCCATTGGAGTGCCTCAGTCATCACTTACAGCCAGGCTACGCATGCTACCAAAACCTGATAGTAAGCTCACCACAGAGCTCTACCTGCGTAGCCTCCTCATCTGATGTCATCAGGCCCGCCTCCACTGTTGTTTGTGCTACTAGAAAAAGAAGGTCCTTTTAGGCCTCACCGTGATCAGCCACGCTCCACCCCAGACCAGTCCTAGTTGGGTAGCCCTAGTATAGAAGGTACTCCGCATGATTCGAATAGTGGGAATCAAGACGTTCCCAGTACCAGTCAGCCGCCAGTCCAGTCGGTAGGGCCCACCATACCTCTTATCATAGAGAGACCTCCTGTAAGCAAAATTTCATGCCTGCCACAAAATTATGATGTTCTCAAGCATCTTTCCAGTTTTCCATCAAGGCTCTCTATCCTTGAGGCCCTTCGCCTGTCGTCAGATATGCATGAGTCCCTTGCTGAGGCTTTAAGAAGCCCCCTCTAGTTTGAGATGGAGGTATCTACTAGAGAGGCATTTCATGCAGAAGTGGTTGAAAATGATGAAGGATAGGTCATTATCTTGTTCTATAGAGAAGATTAAGTCACCCCAATACAGGGGAACATTCTCCCACTGTACAGCATCGACCAGTTCAATGGTGTGGTGGTTCGTCTCTATCTTGTTGACACGTGCTATGAAATTAATATAATCTTGACTCGAACACTGTGAAAGCTGGGATTGTTAGAAGATGACATGAGTCCCTCTGACCTATGAATCCAAGGTTAGGACAGGATAGAATAGACAATAGTTAGTATGATCCACTTGAAGACTTAGTTTGGTGTTAAAATTTCCAGCACCAAATTTATGGTATTCTCCCAGGACACTGCCTACAATGTGTTGATGGGAAGGCCATGGCTCCACCTGCATGTGGTGGTTCCCTCATCATATCCCCAGTGCCTCAAGTACTCCCTTAATGGACTAGAGGGTGTGCTTCAAGGTGATGCATATCCCTCTTATTCTTGTGAGGCATGCTATCTGGATTCCATTTACTATAATAGAAATGAAAAGTAGATTCAGACCAATGAGGTTGAGCATGTCGTGGCTGCGACTGACCCATGGATTGATTAAGATGATGCCTACTTCTTTCCAGTCCACTGATTGGAGGCTATAAACCTGGACATGGGACAATTCTTCCTCATGTATGGGACGAGGGGGAACATATTCAAAGGTCTAAGCGATGACAAAAAATCACCTCGTATTCTTATAAAAATTAGGCTTAGGTGATCCTAGAGCCTCCTACCCCCATAAGGTATCAGAATTTCTACCCCATGGCGACAACATTATGTCACACATGCTTGTTCCACCAGGTGGGAATTAACTAGATCAAGACAAAAAACCATTATTGGTTCGATATCATGAAGTTAAGCCCATGGGCCCGAAGGCCCGATGTGATCGGATTGACAACCTTCATCGATATTGTTGCGGCGGCACATGAGTCTTTAGATACAGTGTCCATTATCACTCAGGAGGGTATCAACTTCCCATCAGGATCTACCGACACAGAAGTGACTCATCCCTCAGAGGACTCCCCCTCCACACATGAAGAAGAATATTTAGAGGATTCCCCCTACCATTGAAGAGAGAGTCTCTACCACAGTTGATGAGCTGGTACAGCTAAACCACATTTTCACAGAAGACCCGAGACCCACATTGATCAGTGTCGCCATGTCCTTAGAGGAGAAACCACAATACATAGACTTTTTGAAACAACACCGTGATGTGTTCTCCTAGAGTTATGACAAGATACCAGGACTAGATCCTCAGGTAGCCTTCCACCACCTCAGTCTCCCTGCAAATCATCACGGGTTCAAGAAGCCTCTCAAAAAGATGCACCCTTCTTATGGTGGCATGGTAGTGGTGGAATTTAATTAGATCATCCGACCCAATTTCAATAAGGAGATCAAGTACCCCAAATGGCTAGCATACATTATGCTGATCAGGAAGAAGAACCGACAGATGAATGACTGTATTGACTTCTGAGATCTCAATCGTCAGTGCCCGAAAGATGATTTTCCACTTCTAGTGATGGAGTTTCTAATCGATGCAATGACCGGGTTCCAAGTCCTTTCCTTCATAGATGATTACTATAGACATAATCATATTTAGATGGCCCCTAAGGACAAAGATTCTACAGCTTTTAGGGCACCACAAGGTACATTTTGTTACCAAGTCATTCCATTTGGCTTAAAGAATGAATGTGACACCTATCAGCGAGCCAAGCATCACATATTCAAGCTAATCCTCAGGAAATTGGTGGAATGTTATGTCTATGGTCTGGTGGTAAAATCTCGGTAGCACCAAGACCATCTCAAGGACCTTGAGAAACTGTTCAGATTCCTCAATTCTAGCCACCTAATGATGAAACCATTGAAATGTTTCTTTAGGGTCACCTTTGGGAAGTTCCTTTGATTTTTTGTCAGATACTGGGGTATTGACATTAACCATGAGAAGATCAAGGCCATCAGCCAGGTGTCTCCCCTGAGCAACATTCAGGAACTTTGGGGTTTCCAAAGCCACTTGGCCTATATACACCGATTCATTGCGAATATGCTCGGAATGTGTAAGCCCTTTTTCTCAGCTCAGGAAGAAAGGAACCGCCTATGAATTTGATGAAGATTGACAAACCGAGTTCGAGGAAATCAAGAAGTATCTGCTCCAGCCAACGGTCATGATGCCACCAGTTCTGGAAAACTACTGATCCTTTAGGTGAATTCCCAAGAAATTTCTCTTAGTGCCATTCTCACCCAAAAGAATAATGAGGGAACTGAAAACAGTCTCTACTACCTCAGACGCAAGTTTCTCGATACGGAGACCAGATACTCACCCATCGATAAAAGTTTCCTTGTGCTCGTATTCATAGTACATGTGTTACAAAATTATCTGCAACACCACAAGGTACAGCTTGTGTCCTGAGTAGACCAACTGAAGTACATTTTGAACTGCCCCATGCTGATAGGCCGTCTATCATAGTGGGCGGTAATCCTCTAAATGTTCGACATCAAGTTTGTACCTCAAAAGGAAATTACAGGGAAAGAATTGGATGATTTCCTTGATTCCCATCCAACCCTCGTAGACTAGTCTCTGGACCAGAATTTTCCTGATGAGGCAATCCTCTCAGTATATCTTACCATCTAATGTTGGTAGATGGATTTTGATGGTGCTTCCCAGAGACCCACCGGCAGAAGGCTCAATGATCCCAAGATCAACATGGTAGGTTTGGGTATTGTCTTTATTTCCCAAGAACAATCCATTCATCCGTACTCATTCCTGTTCTAAGAAGGCTGCACCAACAATGAGGAAGAGTATCAGGCTCTAATCACTGGCCTCGAGCTGACCCTTGAGATTAATGTGCCCCATTTTCATGTGAAAGGGGATTTTGAACTAGGCATCAAGAAGATCAATAGTGACTACATCATCAGAAAGCAAGAGCTCATACCACTATTGGAATGCACTCTCCAGCTAGTTTCCTAGTTCCCATATCGCCCAAAAGATACCCATGTCCCTCAATATCAGAGTGGTCGAGCTGACGCCCTGGCTGACCTGGTTGCATCACTTGCAAAAATCAAGTAGGATGATCTAATTATCCACATGGTGCATCGGAGAGTCATTTCTCTTGTCTCCCCAGATGAAGAAAAAGGCCTGCAGGTGATCCATCTTGCCACTAGAGCCTCCACTTTAGGATCCCCAGATGTAGTGGTTGATGTGAATTCTGACTGGAGATCCCCCTTTGTCGAATATCTCCAAAATGGTAATCTCCCAGCAGATCTGGCCGAGCGCAAGAGTATCTGATGTCATACGCTACAGTTTACCCCTTAGAGTGGTCATAGTCTTGAGAAAATTCTATACAAGAATGGGATCAATTGTGTTCTCCTCTGTTTCATCCAAGGGGTTGAGATTTCTCAGGTCATGTAGGAAGTTCATGCTGGTTTTTGTGGAGCCCATCAGATTAGGACAATGTTGTCTCGTCAGATCTGAAGACTAGGGAACTTTTGGCTCTCCATGAACCATGACGGAGTCTAGTTCACCAAAAGGTGTCATGTCTGTCTATTTCATGCCAAAATTGTGCATCGGCCACCGGATCCTCTCTACACTACCAAGTACTCTTGGCCCTTCATAGTTTGGGGACTGGATGTCGTGGGACCATATCCACCGGCGACAACTCACCAATGTCGGCTCATCCTGACTGCTATAGATTTCATTTCCAGGTGGGAAGAGGCAATTCTACTCAAGGAGTTCAAGGCTTATTCTATCATTGACTTTGTGAGCTCCGATATCATTTACCATATTAGAGTCTTTCACACTGTCCTCACTGATAACGACACCAACTTCAGGGTAGCCGAGTTGATGAAATTGTACGCCAAGTATAAGATTCGTTCTAACCATGCCTCCTACTACCACACACAATCAAATGGGCCAATCAAGTAATTCAAAAAGACCCTCTCTAACATTTTTCAGAAAATGGTTGGTCCGAACAAGAAGATTTGGCCAGAAAATCTCCCCAACACCCTCTGAGATTATCGAATAATGAATTGTAATTCCACACTACTAGAATTTATGGTTTTCAAGGCGGGGGACTTTTAGCAGCCGCCAATCGGAGGCTGCTAATACTATCAACAGTGACCACCAAATGGCGGCCGCTGCACTTTAATATCTAAAATCCTAAATTTTCCCTTCCCCCTCCCCGACCCCGCGACCGCCCCTCCCCAACCCTGCGACCCCGACCCCCGGTGACCCCGACCCCCGACGACCCCGACCTCGACCCCCAACAATACCAACCCCTGGAAACCCCTCCCGGACCTTCGGTGACCCCTCCACGACCACCGAACTCCGGCGACCCCGACCCCCGACGACCCCGACCCCGGACCTCCCGGCGACCCCGATATCCCCCGGCGACCCCGACCCCCTGCGACCCCCACCCCCTTGACTCCGTGCTACGACACCCGCAATCCCGGTGACCCCCACCGACTTGCCTTCGCGCTGCGCCCCCGTGACCCCGACACCCCCGCGACCCAAAAACCCCCACCCCCTACCTTTGCGCTGCACCTTTGGACAGTCCTGCTGCCGTCATCCCCTCCTGGCCCCATTGCATCCCTCTGACAAGTCCTCCTACCTCAGTTAGACCCTCCCGGTCCGTTGTGCCCTGCCATGTAGAAACCTCCCACACTTCGGCCAACGAACCCCTGTCTTCAAGTCACTACACTTTCATGGATCTGCAATCGAGTCACACCCTGTTACCCGCGGTTGAGTCCTCTATAGGTAATGTTTTTTATTCTTAAAATTTGGTTTTTAAATTTTAATGATATGTGTTTTTTATCCTTCAAATTTGAATTTTAGTGAAAATTGTAATTATATCCCCAGTTATTATTTGTTAAAATATTTATGAGTTATATATATATAAATTTCTTGATTTAACGATAATTTCTTTTAATGTAGGTATGTCACAGGGTGGTCACAGTGGTTCACCTGATGTTGTTGGTATGTATGTTTTCATTTTTCTAAATTAATTGATTGTAATTTTCTGTGTATATTTCCCTAACTATTTCTAATCATTAATTTATATTGTAATTGAATTGTGAATTTATGTTTATCAGGATCTAGTACTTCTTCCAACAGATGAAGGGGTCCTGGTAGAAGGGTTCAATCCTGGAACTCTAGAGCCCGATTGGATGTGTTATTTGACGACACATTTCATCTAGTTGGAGATGGTGATACTGCATTGAGTCGTCAGTTTGGGCATATGATACGAGACTCACACAGATTCCCTTTGATGACTCGTGACTGGAGTTCTTTCCCCCAGGATACGATGGACAGATTATGGAGGGAGGTTCAGGTAAATTCAATGTTTAATTTTTCATGATATATTGTTATTATTATTGTCCCATCTATTGATAATTTTTTTAACAGGATAATTTGACATCCTGTCCAGATGAGTTTCGGGCTGTATGTATGTCCAAATGAAATAATTATGGAAGTATTACAAGTCAAGGGAGAAGAGAGATCACTGGAAACCATTTGTGGGTGTGCCAGACATTCTACTGCAAGTCCCTCCGGGCATTCTTCCTGCGCAGTGGCAGGATTTGGTTGCGTTTTGGTTGAGTGAGGCAGCGATGGTAAGATTTATTACTTTTAATCTATAAATGACTAATTTTTAAAATGTCTACTATGTAAATACGTTGAATTTAGACCGAGTATTCTCTCCATTCACATAATTGGGCGATGGAGGGCACACCTTCCAGACTTGGCACTCGACATGTGTCACAGCTCACACATGATGTAAGTTTAGAATTCACTATTTCATTCATATTTTAAAAATATTGTAGTATAACATAGTGAAACCCTTTATTATACTTACACCAATGCAACGAGCCAATCGATCAGATGTCCATATGGATGAGGACTCGTAGGGCGGGTGATCCCGATGTTGTCGGTGTTATAGTAAGAAAATTATTTACTAATAAATGTATTTTTATTTTATATAAATTATTAATATTTGTTCATTGATTCATTATATGCTACAGGCTCAGTTTGATGCTCAGTTAGCAGAGTTTCCATAGGAGCAACGGTGTAGTATTGTGCGTAGAGATGAAATATTTCACCATGTCGTGGGGCATTATGGTCATGGTTATTCTTTGACTTATGGAGGTGGTGTCCCATGACGTGCAGTTGTTAGAGCATATGTGATGGGTTCATGCAGAGAGTCGGGGATGCGCACACAGGCTGAGATAGATTCTTCCATGCAGGATATGCAATGCAATTTTGATGCACAATTTCAGCAGTTACGTGCAGAGTATAAGGAGGGGTTGTCACATATGTCATCACGTATCGATGATATGACGACACAACAAGTGGAACCTCAAGTAAACAATAAAATAAACCATACTCAGATTGACTTTTATTGATATGTTTAAGATACATAATATTGATATATATTGTAGGCTTCTGAATATAGCTGGTGGACATTTTAGTGATATTGGTGATCCAGGTGAGAATGAACCCCATGCATGTGGTAATTTCATTTGTGTTGATGAATTCTATAGAAGTTTTTATATCCTTGGTGAATATAATTTTCCCTTTTTACCTAGATTTTTTTTTTAGTATTTTTTACCTAAAACCAACGTGAAACAATTTAATTATTATTCGTGACGTGTACGTGCAGACGGTACGTCAATCGGACTTGCGGTTTGCGCGGTATGACTCAATGTGCATGTTTTAAGTGATGTGTGCGCTTCATAAATGTGCGTGGGGGGGGGGGGGGGGGTCCAAACGGGCCGAATGAAGTTGGAATGGACTGAAATCAGACGAAAAATACGGGTTAGTGATTTGTGAAGTGGTCGAGCAGACAACACGTCAATCAGACGTGTCGTGTTCCCGCGGTGACCGAGAACGCAATTCTGGTGTCATAAACAGCCAAAACGGGCGTCAAACGGTCAAATTCAAAGAAGACGACCTCGTATTGACCTAAAACCACTGTGAAAAAATATAATTATTATTCGTGATGTGTATGTGTAGATGGAACGTCAATCAGACGTGCGGTTTGCACGGTAAGGCTCAATATGCGTGTTTTAAGTGATGCGTGTGATTCATAAAAGCGGGTGGGGGGGTCCAAAGGGCTGAACGAAGTCGGAATGGCCTGAAATCAGATGAAAAAAATGGGTGAGTGATTTGGGAAGTGGTCGAGCAGACGACACATCAATCAGGCATGCCTTGTGCCCGCGGTGACCGAGAACGCAGTTCTGGTGTCATAAACGGCCAAATGGGCATCTAACAATCAAATTCAAAGCAGACGACCACAGATTGACCTGAAACTACCCTTAAACATTCTAATTATTATTCGTGACATGTACGCGCATACGTCACATCAATCGGACGTGCGGTTTGCACGGTAAGGCTCAATAAGCGAGTTTTAAGTGATGCACGCGCTTCATAAACATGCGTGGGGGGTCCAAATGGGCCGAACGAAGTTGGAATGGCATGAAATCAGATGAAAAATACTTTTGAGTGATTTGTGAAGTATTCGAGTAGACAACACATCAATCGGACGTGCCGTGTACCCGCAGTGACTGAGAACGTAGTTCTGGTGTCATAAACGGCCAAAACGGGCGTCAAATGGTCAAATTCATAGCGTCAACCATAGATTGACCTGAAACCACCATGAAACATTCTAATTATTATTCGTGATGTGTATGTGCAGATGACATGTTAATTGGATGTGCGGTTTTCACGGTAAGGCCCAATATGCGTGCTTTACGTGATGCACACGCGTGTGTGTGTGTGTGTGTGTGTGGGGGGGGGGGGGGTCCAAACGGACCGAACGAAGTCAGAATGGCCTGTAATCAGTCAAAAAATACAGGTGAGTGATTTTTGAAGTGTTCGAGTAGACAACACATCAATCGGACACGCCGTGTCTTCGCGGTGACCGAGAACGTAGTTTTGGTGTCACAAACAACCAAAACGGGCGTCAAATAGTCAAATTAATAGCGGACGACCTCAGATTGACCTGAAACCACCGTGAAACAATATAATTATTATTTTTGATGTGTACGCGCAGATGAAACATCAATCAAACATGCGATTTGCGCGGTAAGGCTCAATATGTGTGTTTTAAGTGATGCACACACTTCATAAACGCGCGTGAGGGGGGTCCAAACAGGCCGAACGTAGTCAGAATGACCTGAAATCAAACGAAAAATACGAGTGAATGAATTTCAAAGTGTTCGAGTAGACAGAACCTCAATCAGATGTGCCGTGTGCCCGCGGTGACCGAGAACACAGTTTTGGTGTCATAAACGGCCAAAACGGGCGTCTAATGGTCAAATTCATAGCAAATAACCTCGGATTGACTTGGAACCACCGTTGAACATTCTAATTATTATTCTTGATGTTTACGTGCAGACGAAACGTCAATAGGATGTGCGGTTTGCACGGTACGTCTTAATATACATGTTTTAAGTGATGCGAGCACTTCATAAACGCGCGTGGGGGTCCAAACGGGTCGAACGAAGTCAGAATGGCTTGAAATCAGACGAAAAATATTGGTGAGTGATTTGGGAAGTGGTCAAGTAGATGGCATGTCAATTGGACGTGTCGTGTACCCGCGGTGACCGAGAAAGCAGTTTTGGTGTCATAAACGGCCAAAACGGGCGTCTAACGGTCAAATTCATAGTGGACGACCACAAATTGACCTAAAACCACCATGAAACATTATAATTAATATTATTGACATGTACGTGCAGACAACACATCAATTGGACATGTGGTTTGCATGGTAAGGCTCAATATGCGTGTTTTAAGTGATGCATGCGCTTCATAAACGCGCGTGCGGGGGGTCCAAAGAGGCCGAACGAAGTCGGAATGGCCTAAAATCAGACGAAAAAATAAGGGTGAGTGATTTGTAATGTTTTCGAGCAGACGGAACGTCAATCGGTCGTGCCGTGTGCCCGCGGTGACCAAGAACGCAATTCTGCTGTCATAAATGGCCAAAGCGGGCGTCAAATGGTCAAATTCATAGAGGATGACCACAGATTGACCTGAAACCACCGTTCAACATTCTAATTATTATTTGTGATGTTTACGCATAGACGACACGTTAATCGGACATGCGGTTTGTGCGGTAAGGCTCAATATGCGTGTTTTACGTGATGCGCGCGCTTCAAAAACGCGCGTGGGGGGGGGGGGGGGTCCAAACAGGCCGAATGAAGTCGGAATGGCCTGCAATCAGACAAAAAATACGGGTGAGTGATTTTTGAAGTGTTCGAGTAGAAGGCACATTAATCGGACGTGCCGTGTGCCCGCGGTGACCGAGAACGCAGTTCTGGTGTCATAAATGACCAAAACGAGCGTCAAACGGTCAAATTCATAGCGGACGACCTCAAATTGACCTAAAACCACCATTAAACAATATAATTATTATTCTGACATGTACGCTCATACAGAACGTCAATCAGACATGCGGTTTGCAGAGTAAGGCTCAATATGCGTGTTTTAAGTGATGCGTGCGCTTCATAAACGCGCGTGAGGGGGGTCAAAATGGGCCAAACGAAGTCGGAATGGCATGAAATCAGACACAAAATATATTTGAGTGAATTTCAAAGTGGTCGAGTAGATGACACGTCAATCGGACGTGTCGTGTGCCCGCGGTGACCGAGAACGCAGTTCTGGTGTCATAAACAGCCAAAACGGGCGTCTAATGGTCAAATTCATAGCGGAAGACCACATATTGACCTAAAACCACCATGAAACATTCAAATTATTATTCGTGACATGTACGCATAGACGGCACGTCAATCGGATGTGCGGTTTGCATGGTACATCTCAATATGCGTGTTTTAAGTGATGCACGCGCTTCATAAACGCGCATGGGGGGTCCAAACGGGCTGAACGAAGTCATAATGGCCTGAAATCAGACGAAAAATACGGGTGAGTTATTTTTGAAGTGGTCGAGCAGACGACACGTCAATTGGACGTGCCGTGTGCCCGCGGTGATCGAGAACGCAGGTCTGGTGTCATAAACGGCGAAAACAGGCGTCAAATGGTCAAATTCATAGCGGAATACCTCAGATTGACCTGAAACCACCGTGAAAAATTCTAATTATTATTCGTGATGTGTACGCGTAGATGAAACATCAATCGTACGTGTGGTTTGCACGGTAAGGCTCAATATGCGTGTTTTAAGTGATGCACATGCTTCATAAACGTGCGTGAGGGGGGTCCAAATGCGTCGAACGAAGTTAGAATGGCCTGAAATCAGACGACAAATACAGGTGAGTGAATTGCGAAGTGTTCGAGTAGACAACATGTCAATCGGACGTGTCGTGTGCCCGCGGTGACCGAGAACGCAGTTCTGGTGTCATAAACGGCCAAAACGGGCATCAAACGGTCAAATTCATAGCAGACGACCTCGGATTGACGTAAAACCACCGTGAAACATTCTAATTATTAATTGTGACATGTACGCGCAGACGGTACATCAATTGGATGTGCGGTTTACTCGATATTTCTCAATATGCGTGTTTTAAGTGATGCGCGCGCTTTATAAATGCGCGTGGGGGGGTCCAAACGGGCCGAACGAAGTCGTAATGGCCTGAAATCAGTTGAAAAGTACGGGTGAGTGATTTTTGAAGTGGTCAAGAAGACGGTACATCAATCGGACGTGCCGTGTGCCTGCGGTGATCGAGAATGCAGTTCTGGTGTCATAAACGGCCAAAACGGGCGTCAAATGGTCAAATTCATAGCGGACGACCTCAGATTGATCTAAAACCATCGTGCAACAATATTATTATTATTCGTAATGTGTATGCGTAGACAGCATGTCAATCGGACGTGCAGTTTGCGCGGTAAGGCTCAATATGCGTATTTTAAGTGATGTGTGCGCTTCGTAAACGCGCGTGAGGGGGGTCCAAATGGGCCGAAAAAAGTCTGAGTGGCCTGAAACATACGAAAAATAAAGGTGAGTGAATTGCGAAGTGGTCGATCAGACTTCACGTCAATCGGATGTTCCGGGTACCTGCGGTGACCGAGAATGCAGTTCTGGTGTCATAAACGGCCAAAACGGGCGTCTAACGGTCAAATTAATAGAGGATGACCATAGATTGACCTGAAACCACCGTGAATCATTCTAGTTATTATTTGTGATGTGTACGTGCAGACATCACATTAATCATATGTGTGGTTTGCGCGGTAAGGCTCAATATGCGTGTTTTAAGCGATGCACGTGCTTCATAAACGCACGTGAGGGGGGGTCCAAACAGGCCGAACGAAGTCGGAATGGCCTGAAATCAGAAGAAAAATACGGGTGAGTGAATTTCGAAGTGGTCGAGTAGAGGGAACGTACATCAGACGTGTCGTGTGCCCACGGTGACCGAGAATGCAGTTTTGGTGTCATAAACGGCCAAAACGGGCGTGTAACGATCAAATTAATAGCGGGCGACCACAGATTGACCTGAAACCACTATGAAACATTCTAATTATTATTCGTGACATGTACTCATAGACGACACGTCAATCGGACGTGCGGTTTTCACGGTACGTCTCAATATGCGTGTTTTAAGTGATGCACGCACTTCATAAATGCGCGTGGGGGGTCCAAACGGGCCAAACAAAGTAGGAATGGCCTGAAATTAGACAAAAAATATGGGTGAGTGAATTATGAAGTGGTCGAGTAGACGACACGTCAATCAGACGTGATGTGTGCTCGTAGTGACCGAGAACGCAGTTCTGGTTTCATAAACGGCCAAAACGGGCGTCTAATGGTCAAATTCATAGTGGACGACATTGTATTGACCTGAAACCACCGTTAAACATTCTAATTATTATTCGTGATGTGTACACATAGACGACACATCAATCAGACGTGCGGTTTGCGATGTACGACTCAATATGCGTGTTTTAAGTGATGTGCGGGCTTCATAAACGCGCGTGGGGGGGGGGGGGGTCCAAACAGGCCGAACGAAGTAGGAATGGCCTGAAATCAAAAAACAATACATGGGGGTGATTTGGGAAGTGGTCAAGTAGACGGCACGTCAATCAGACGTGCCGTGTGCCCATGGTGACTGAGAACGCAGTTCTGGTGTCATAAACGGCCAAAACGGGCATCTAATGGTCAAATTCATAGCGGACATAGATTGACCTGAAACCACCATGCAACATTCTAATTAATATTCGTGACTTGTAATCACATACGACATGTCAATCGGATGTGCGGTTTGCGCGGTACGGCTCAATATGCGTGTTTTAAGTGATGTGCGCGCTTCATAAACGCGCATGGGGGGTCCAAATGGGCCGAACGAAGTTGGAATGGCCTGATATCAGACGAAAAATACAGGTGAGTGATTTGGGAAGTGGTCGAGTAGAAAACACGTCAATTGGACGTGCCGTGTGCTCACAGTGACTGAGAACACAGTTCTGGTGTCATAAACGGCCAAAACGGGTGTCTAATAGTCAAATTCATAGCGGATGACCACAGATTGACCTAAAAACACCATGCAAAATTCTAATTATTATTCGGTACTAATTTTGTTATTAAATTTTTTTATGTAGTTTTATTTGATGATGGATGTGGAGCTTGGAAGATGACTGATTAGATTTATTTGGGTATATATTATTGTGTAATTGAATTTTTTTAAAAAAAATTTAAAATCTATAGTGGCCGCCATTTGGAAGCCACTATAGCTGTTTCCATGGAAACCTTTAGCGGCCGCCTTTCGTTGGCCGCCAAAGGTATGGGTTACAGCAGCCGCCAAATGGCGGCCGTTAAAGCCCATCCTGACTTGCCTACAGCATCCAGCAAGTAGCGGTCGCTAATAGAAACAGTGACGGGGAAAAAGCGACCGCCACTTGGAGGATGCTGGGCGGCAGCTATAGACCTTTAGAGACGAACTTTGGGGGCCGCTAAAGGTCATGACTATACTAGTTCCACCTAGGTGACTCCATATTCCCTAGTATATGGAACTGAGGTCGTCCTGCCTATCGAGATTCAGTTTCCTTCATTACGAATAATGATCTATGATCAGCAGACGCCAATTAAAGTAGCTGAAATTCGTCTGGTCGAGTTGGAAGCACTTGATGAAAATAGACTTTGTGCCCTGCAAAATCTAGAAAGGCATCAGAATAAGATAGCTAGAGTCTTCAACAAGAGGGTTCGCCTCCGCTCTTTCCTACAAGGAGATTTAGTCCCGCCTTTGAGGACACAAATGATTCCTAGAAGGAAGCCACTAAAATTGGAGCCCAAAGGGGAAGCACATTACATAATTCACAAGTTTTACCCAAATAGTGCATAATTCTGGTAACTATGGACGGTGAGCATATAACTCCTCCCACCAATGCTAAGTTATTCAAGAAATACTTTTCCTAATCCATCTGGTCCTACATGACTTTATACTGTGAAATATCCCACAGGATGTTAAACTGTATGTCGTCCTACAAGACGTTAAATTGCACCCTTAGAACTACGTGTGGCTTGATTCCCATATCCATGGGATATGTAGAAACCCATAGATGTTTCGTTTCAAGTGAAGTCTCCAAACCCTTCTCTCCGACTATTCCCCCTGGGTATAGTTCTCTCAAGGGATCCCCAATTGGTGTAGTATGGGCTTCTGTGGCCCCATTCATGTCTAGATTATGACCGTTACACCATGTTCTCCCTCCTCATTATTTTAATCCCCCATGTCCTTAAAACATGACGTTAAACTACATGTCCCCTTCATAACTACCTGTGTCTTGATTCCCATCCTCATGGTATATGTAGGAATGCCTAGAAATTTTGTCTGTTCACCCAACCCAAAATTTTGAATCTCCCCTCGGATAAGGACATATGGTGTCGTGCAATATTTTTCCTCAATTCGTCTTGAGTTAATAATAACCCCACTATATGTACCGATCCCTGGATACTTCCACCTCTTTCACCATCATTCTTGGCGTTGAAATGAACAGGAACACTTATGCTTTACGCATGCTCATTGTTTAGAACTCAGTCATCTTTCATGTCCAAAAGGGACCCCGAATGGCATGGATTCTTGGCTCATGGGCCCTCAAACCATTACAGTCAAATGTCCTTGATGATTTTGAACAACAAATTGACATGAGCCCCGCATTGCGAATGTAGTCAATTGGCGATCTTCATTTTTTGTTCCTATTAGAGGTCACATGATATGGACGTTGTGTTTCGAACATGGTTAACAGCTATACTTTGTCATTATCGCCATGCCAATAGGTCCCAAATATTGTGTGTAGTGGTTCATTCTGCCGCTCTTACCTTAAAGCTGTGGTCCCCTTCAGTTGATTATAGCTATCTGACCCTTATATGATGGGGAGGGAAAAGTCCTAGTCCTTGTTTCTCACCTCGAGCATTGCTCACATAGGCTTATGAACTATGATGAGGTAGCACCCCCATTAGAGGTTATGTGGACACAACTGATACGGACACCTAATCTCGGGTCCCTCGACCCTTTTCAGTCCCCTGGCCCATGTTCTCATTTATGGTTGTATGGTTTGGTGTAGGATTATATCCTCATTCACATTGGGTTACTAGCTGTGCCATACACATCCTCAGATGAGATACCGTACCCCTACATTCTTCCTCACTGGAATACATTAAATAGAAAATTGGCCGGGACATTCCATCTAAGGCCCAACCTCAGGACACTTGGCCTTCTCGGGCCCCTGGCCCAAGTTCTCACTGTGGGATGTACAATGTGGTGTGGGAGTATGTCCTCATTCACATCGTGTTACTTGACGTGCCGTACACCTCCCTCATTGAGGTGTCCTACCCATATCTGCATCTCTTCTATAACTATGTGTGGCTTTATTCCCATACTTATGAGATATGTAGGACTGACAGAATATCTGGTCTTCAGGTTCACCTTGATCTTGGTCCCTTGGCATGCATTTCCCTAGGGTCGGGACACATGGGGTGGTTTGGGTTTATGCCCTCATTCACATTGGGTCTGTAACAACCACACTATGTACCTATTTCTACTGAGAGTTCTCTATCCCCTTGTTCTATGCTCATCTTTTCAAATTAGCCAATCTCAAGTTGAACCCCTCAACCCTCTTTGTTGATTCACCAATGTGCCCAAGAGTACTCTGGTTCAGAGTCTGGAGTGTCAGATTTTACCTGGATATGTTCCCAGCCACCTTCCTGGCTCTGTGTTCCCCTTTATTAGGTATTTCATCACATTTCACATCTGAAGGGACCCCCAAATGGCATGAATGTTTGGCCCAAGGGCCCTCCTACCATTACAGGCCAACATCCTCAAGGGTTTCAAGAAACAAATTGATACAGGTCCCGTGTTGTGAATATGGTCAATGATTGATTCTCATTTGTTGTTCCCATTTTAGGTCACACGATATGGGTACTGTTTTTCAAAAATAGTCAATAGTTATCCTCCATCGTCACAACAACCCCATTAATCCCAAAATATCAGTCGCTTGATTCACATCATTTTCAACCTCATCATGTCTAATGTTGAATTTTGACACTCTCGATACTATCCCTCAGTGCACATTTTCACGGTAGGAGGACATAACTGCGATAATGGAATTATTCGAGGCTATGAACTGATTTCCCATTGGCGTTCATTCCATGTATTGAAAAAAATCACTTCTGCCCTTGTTTTCCAAACTGAGTTCGACTCATGTGGGCTTAGGGATCAGATTAAGGTCCGAACATACTTAGTAGGATTCCGCTCCTCTATGGTCCATGATCTAATACCATAAACTAAGAATTTTTTAGAACCACATACATCTTGATTCACATTCCCCTGGGATAGGTAGGAATGCCTAGACATCTTGTCTTTGGGTCTAGCTCGAGTTCCACTAATTTATCACTTTTTTCTGTTTTTGAGGCTTTAAATCTTACCGGATAGCATGGCGTGGTATGGTATTATGTCCTCATTCATGTCAGGTTTGCCTTAGCCACACCACATATGTCCCTATCTAGGAGTTCCCCCCGCCTAATTCTTGTCCCACATGACATTAAATTTTATGTTGTACCACACGATGTTAAAAGGCACCTTCAAGAACTATGTGTGGCATGATTCCAATTCTCATGGGATACGTATGAACACTTGTACATCTCGTCTTCAGGTCCAGCTTAATTGGGATCTAGTTTATCTTGCCCCTTATCCTCTAATATTTCTTGGCCCCTCGGACTGAGGTTCCTTCCTTGTAATTGTGCACGGTATGGTGTATACCTTGTCCTCATTCATGTTAGTTGTGCTTTATCACGCCATGCACATCCCCTCTAGAACCTCATCTCTCTTGTATATATCTGATCCATAAGACTTTAAACTATGATGCTTAGTCCCACATGGCTTTAAACTATTGTATCCATCCTTCATGATGTTAAAAATTCATTTTTTGTCCCATCACATGACCCCTAACCGTGACATTATCGTCCTGGATGAACGAAGAAAAATGGAACTGCATTATGATGTCCTCATTCGAGGGGACGCCAGGTTTGATATAGGTTACACACCATACCATTTGTTAACACCTACATATGTATTGATTCCTATGGTGATACCTGGGATGTCCATCCTAGGTCCATCACTTCACAAAAAAACACATTCATCCTAAAAAACAAACATGGTATTTCAAATGTTGCTTCTCTTGTTGGAAGGGACAGACCTGCAAGACCATATCTCTAGCACCGGTATCTTACCATGACACCTTCAGAACTACATGTGGATTTATTCCTATCTTAATGGGATACATAAGAATGCCCAGTCACCTTGTATCCAAGTCCATCCCTAGGAATCAGAAATCCTATTTCCTCTTATATTTCAGCCCCTTAGCCAGAAATCTTTCATGGAACCCTATAACTACAGTTCTACCTTGAACAGGTTCCGGATTCCCCATGATAATGTTGGGAGTGGATAGTTTTCTTTCTAGAGAGGTCATGTTTTAAAGAACAAATGATCAATGATCAGACCAGTGCGCCCACCTAATGTGTTCTCACCAAGGTGGCATAATGCCAAGAGTGTTGGATTAAATTCAAGAAAACCACCACTCCACCTTCCACAATTTGTGTTCCATTTATTCAGATCCTCATCCTCTTTCACGTCTAAAGGAACCCTCTAAAATTATGGACGCTCAACCTATGGCTCACCTACTATCCTGGGACAACATTCTGGAAGACTAATGGATGAAATTCTGAGTCAGGCCCTATGTTTAGAATATAGTTAGCGGTGTACATCATTTTTCATCCCCATTTCAGGCTAATACAATATGGATACTGTGTTTTGAACACGGTCAACCGTTATCCTCTATTATCACGCCACCCCCACAGTATCTTGAATCTGGGGTATTGTGATTCACATTTTCCACTCCCTTAAGTTTGGGTTGATTTCAAACACCCATGTCGTTACCCCGTTCATGCACTAGATCACATTGGGAAGATGGCACATCGATTGTTCTGAGGTACTCATCCCTTAATTTGGACTTTTCCTTATCTTAGTGGGAATCTATATTTGTTGTTTGAACCTCAGGTGCTCGAATCACGATTTTCACTCCTACATTCAAATAAAGTAATAGTGTGAGCATCACTAGTTTCTCACACCGGGTATGACCCATGCGAGATTACAAATGGATTGTTATTTATTTCAGGATTGTGGTTGAATGCATTAAACCAAACGAACAAGTAAATAAATCTATCCATACCTACAGTTTAGAACAAGATGTAATAAGGAGAAATGTGTTTATGAGTTCAACCAAAATTGGGCCCTTCAGGATCAGCATCTTGGATAGATCGTTCCAGAACTGCTACCTTTTGGCTTGTGGCCTCCAGGATTGATTCACTCCCCCTGAGAACCCTTTCTTCATCAGCTACCATAGAGCACAGTGCACTTTCCCTAGCCTAAGCTTGCACCTGTTCAGTTTGAAGTTTAGTCATTTGGGGACCCGCTTCCACTAGCTGCTCTAGGGAGTCTGCCAGTTGGGCCCTCAATTTCTCCACAAGATCAGAACAGTTGGAAATGAATACCTCTTTTTCATTCATCTCTTATTCAACGTGTCGTACCTCTTGTTCCGCCTTCAGGAATGCTTGTATAATCCCCGACTCATTCTGACACCGGGTTCCGTCGGTGCGTCGGTTGCTCTCGTGCAGATTCGTGGCCATATAGTAGCAGACTGTCGAAGGAACACAATGATAATCCACCCCTCTAGCACAGAGAAATCGTATCCAGATGTGGAGAGATCCCATCCATTTTAGCCATTCTGTCTAAGGATAACTGAGAAAGCGCTTGATACACTTCCACCCATTGTGCCATGTCATACAGATCACTTGGGCCACCACTGAATGAGAATCATCTATCTCATCGGGATCTGTAGGCCGATAGTTTGGGAAGGCAGCCAAGAGACTAGCGGTAGGGTTTTCTTTAGGTATTCCTCCCAAGGGGGTAGGCTCTTCAACACCTGGGTGACCTTCCTCTCTTGTCTTAGTCTCGGTATCTCCTTCTCCAACTTCCGGTCCTGCCCCGATGTTAATACCAATGATATCCACATCTCTTTTCTCACCAAGTGCTCAGGAAAACAAAGTTTGGGAAGTGTTCTATGAATGAGATGGCACATATTCCATTGAATCAATAGCATATGACCAGGATTCGGCAGTCCAACGATCTTACAAGGTTTTGATTACTGGACAAACAATGAACACCCTGATCAACTGAGCTTTCAGATGGTAAATATTGGTGTTGATGCAATGAACATATAAGATCCCAAAGAATTAGCCTCCGGTGTTCTAGCTGCTACATGTGTTTTCATTGAAGGGGACCCCTCAGCACTTGTTACCTTAATAATGGGATTCGACTCCCCAAATTGATTTATTGGCACCTCCCCCCACCCTCGGATGGAGCCTATTGGTCAGCGCTAATATCCACTTATGGAGAATAAGAAGATTTGATTGAGGTTTACAATAAAAAAATAAAGTGGGAATGATAGATTAGGGATAATACATACCTCATGTAGCTCAGTTATGTCTACATCAGAGCCACTTATCTATCCACTATCCCAAAGACTTCCTTGGTAGGATTTCCCCTGAGACCCTCCACCTTCAAGCTCCTCTACTCTATCACCCCTCTTTCACCTTCCCCTTATGCCTCATCCTCTTCCATCTCGCTGCCCTCCAGATCCTCGTCACTGTCATCATCCTCGGATGACATCTTATCTGGATCATGCTCCTAGCCGACCATTACCTTCACTAGGAGGGGTGGTTCCTCACGCCGACCACGCTGGCATGCATACACATACATGGCCGCCAGTTATTCATGTCATCGATGGAAGTTCACATGTCAAAAATCCAAATGATTTCATCCTTTGGAAGTTGGATTAGGTCTTGTACTATATTATTCCATAGGACTTCAGTGCCCATCGACTGCCGTAGTGTCAACCAGGCTGACCACAATGCCAGGAAGATTGCATCATCAGATGGTTGGAGAAGGTACCTTATCTGCAACCCGAGAAGCTCTCTGGCTGCTCTGTGAGCCCCTAATTCCCTAGGCGACGAGGGCAAGGCCACGACATGTGACATTACCACTATTGTAGTCTCGACCTATGTGGGCCTAGTTGCTCAACTTGCTTCTGGCCTTTCCTCCCCAATAGTGCCCTGTCTTCTCTCTCGCCGCCTAGGGTCTACACCGGCTACCTTGAGCTACTGAGCTCGCTTTCGCAAAATCCCCACAGGGAATGATACAACCCAATGTCTGACACATTCTATCGAGAGTCCAGCATCAACTCCAATGGGAGGAAGGGTAATGACATCACCAGAGCTGTGAGTTGTGAACATCAACCACATTTGGAGAAGAACACAGGGGAACCTCTTCTCTCAGACATCTATATACAATTTCTTTGTCATTATTTAGAGGCATCCAAACTTCCTAGAAAATCTCGATGGCACGTAGGGCTCACAAAGGATCTTCCTGTCAACCCGTGCCACAAGAACCCCAACTCTAATGCACTAGAAGTATTCCCTTTTCACCAATGAGCCTTGGTCATTGTCTATCATTTGGCCAGTTTTAGTGGGTAACATACTAAAAGTAAAATTGGCATGATTAATGATTCTAATCCTTACCCCCTCCTCGTTGAGTGTCAGTGGAATGACCCCAACAATATTCATCAAGGAAGGTCACAGGTCGTTACCTGGAGGGTGAATGGAGTTTGGAAAGGCATATCCACTATAATGAGCTATGATCCAACCAAGAAGAATCTGAATGAAGAAACAGATCCCCCTTGGGGAACACCCTCTTGAAATTCATCGCAAAATGGCATATAAGCAGGCCAACACCTGGACTCCCAAATTGAACCTCTGATTAGCAACCATGATGTCATCCATCACCAATGTTTCCAGACGAACTCTCATCCTTATGTCCCTCATTGGTAGGAGGCAACAGTCAAGAAGGATGCAAGAAATCTGGCATATCGGACATTCATGTCCTGAATCTCATTTATACTAAATCCCCATGATTGATATTCCCCCACCTCGAGGATCGTCCAGTATGATATCCCTTTGCTCCTCTGTGCCACGGTCAGACACTGTCTTCTTCACCTAGGAATCTTGATATCCAAAAATCTTTTCAGAAACAATATAATCCATTTGTTGAGGTGATTTCATTTAAAAAGTCCTTGATGCCCAGGCTCTCCTTAGCCTGCTTTAACAGATGCCATGTTTGGATAGGATTTCACGATCTGTCTCCCCAGATGTTCCTCATCGGAATGAATTCATCATACTAGTGCCCATACAAAGGGATACCCCAATGAAATGAATGTCCCAAAGGCTGATACTGACCTCCCCATAGTGAATGAGGAAGGTATTGGTATCAATGGACCATCAAGTATACAACTCTGGCCCGAGCTCTTGCTAATGGTAGAAATGAAACTACAACGTCCACACCGCCTTGAAAAAACCAATGTGCCACAGTTTATCCCCAAACTGGTCACAAATCTGGCATACCCAATATGCCCAGGACCATTCACTGGTAAAATTTCCTCCAGAACATAGGTCCCAATCCTGCATCCAACCTTTAGTTTTGTTGGTAACACTCTGTTTGAATGTACTTGCGTAATATGCTGGAGAATCATTTGTGACTGGGTTGCTTCCCAAAATAGTCTTTGTCCTAGGATTTTGGATGTAAACATACATATTCCTGGTTTCTCTAGTTGGATGTCCATTGTTAGTGATATTATATTGAGGTAGGTCATCCTCCCGGGTCACCCATGACCGTGGTGTGTCGACTTCAAATCGTGGCATGGGTATCTCCTCCAAAATATAGAAGTCCCATATTGGCAAGTTTTCAGATAGTGAATACTCTTTATGGGATGGGGTGAACATGTGGAAGTGAGTATGGTTGCTGGATATGATCTTTTGGGTGACATAAACCTTAGGGTTGGAAACAATCTAAGCCCTTTGGGTGGAGAACACAGATTCTCTCTCAATGCCAGCCCAATTAGCAGCCATCTTCTTCCAGCGATATCTCAAGGAGTCAGTGCGAAAAGGATGATATGGAGTGAAAAATGAAGAGGTTGCCTGAAAAATTGTGGGTTGGTGTGAAAAACAGAGGCATCGACGCGAAAGAACCCAGGTCTCGGTGTAAACCGATGGCTGAACATGGGAAATTACGCGAAACCGAGACAGTTTTTCGTGTATGACATGGATTTTTTTTGGTGTGTGAGATCTCAGGACTTATCACATGATAAAAATACATATGAAATGAGGGACCCACAAGGGGTTTTATAGGAAATAAGCAGGGAGTTCACGCACAAGAAAAGATATTTGCATTCCCTCTCTGGTTTTACACGCATATGGATGTTTTGGTGTGCACCTACTCTAAGAAGTTATGTGTCTCAGCATTTCCCTCGGAATCTGACCTTTGTATCCCCTCATTAATCCGATTCTGAGGGGGGAAATTTTTAGAGGTCAGAAAAGGATCAAGGGCTGAAGGAGGTTTTCGCACGACAAAGCAATGAAATATTTTAACTCGGTGATCCATTACAGGGGGCCCAGAGGGGCCGCATGAAAAAATATCTGGTGTGCATGAAAAAAATATCTCTTGCATGGAAAACAATAGGATCCAAAGAATTTTTCCATGCAGGTGATGAAGCTTTTTCAGCACCGACCGTAGGCGCAGAATGTTGCACACGGCCGCCACCGTGTGGTAGAACACTCGTTCCACTAAAATGAACGCACAATATTTCACACAGACCAGTTTTTTCATGGATCCGATGACTTTTAGAGCCTATAAATAGAAGGGTGCACCTTCATCTTTTGATGGATGAAGAATCCGAAACATCTCCTCTATGAAAAATCCACCTCTTTTACGCGTAAAAAATGGCTTTCAGGTATAGGATTTTCCACGATAGGTCGCCCAAGGATCCACCTTCGCGTGAGACTAGTTGGTCTTAACCCTCATCCAAATCCCCATCACCTATGCAGAATTCCTTCCAATTGAACGCAATCCCTTAAAATTCCGTGCAACTGTTATTCCTTGCACGAAATCTATTCCAATTCCGTGCAAAACCGCGGCCTGCCCTTTTGTGCACAGAACTTCCCCAATTGCACGCCGACCCTGTCTTTTCCATGCAAGTGTCTCAATTGCGCACCGGCATAACATTTTTTGTGAAACTGTTCCATTTTCCCCACAAGACTCCCTCCATTTTCACATGTATTCAATATCTCTCTTTTGGACATAATTTTTGGGCGCTTATTACACCCTAAACATCTCCATCACACACTGTTTCCCTGTATGACCTTCTAGGCTCGTATGATGTTACTTCAATGTCCCTTGGGCGGTGTTTTACATTCTGTTGATTCGCCTCATGCTTCTTCACATTGGCACACTAATGGATATTTCTTTTTTGCATAGGCACGCTAACATGGACCCCCAATGGGATCACCTCACTACGCTCCCTAGTCATGGCGTTGTCGGTCCCTCCACTTCACCAAGGTGTATAAGGTTAGAATTATGTATGTCCTAGGGGTGTGGAGTGATCCCGCCCCATCCGAGCTGAAGGATGTTAAACTTCCAAGCCCCATTATCCTCAACACATGATGTTAAATTGTGACATTTCCTTGTGCCTTGAATGCGGGGTGCCCTGTCTCTGGAATTATCTATGCCCACTAGTCTCCATGGCAGTGAAATCATTCCTCACATGGAATGACATTCTCTTTATCAGAGCGATGTCTATCCACAGGGAAGGGGAAACCACCATGGTGTAAGCCCCCTAGATTTCCTTGCAGGAGGCGACACCCCTGCTCCTCCTCTTCTATTGGGTGACAAATCCCTCTCCCACTGGGCATTATCACCACCCAGTCCTCCACCCTGAAGTAAATCCCAATATCCATCTCCTCGGGCTGCGAACCGTGTGTAGGCCCCTGTTTCCTCTTTGGGCTGCTAACCATGTGTGATCCCCAATCCACTTCCCACAGACACATATTTCATGATATGATAGTATGGTCTTTGTTGTAACTTTTTTCTCACACCGTGCATGACTCACATGGGCTTAGAGCATGCATCGATCATGACATCCTCTCCGAGGAGTCTAGAGTGTAACTTTTACACACCACTTGAACTATGAGGTCTTGATCCTTTCCAAGGAGAGGTATGTAGGAAGCCCCTATGAGGTGCAATCACACCAACCATTAGTCCTGACCATCTTCACATTGATTCACCAACACACCACCGGAACCACATGGTCATTGATCCTTTCCATGGTGAGGTACGTAGGAAGCCTCCCTGAGGATCAATCCCACCACCCATTGGTCCCGACCATCTTCACATCGGTTCACAAACCCCCACCCTAAACTACGCGGTCTTTGATCTTTGTCATTGAAAGGTACGTAGGATACCTCCCTGAGGTTCAAGCCCAACACCCGGTCATTCCGAGCCCTCTTCACATCGATTCTCCCACACCACATGAACTACAAGGACATTTGTAACGACCCAAAGTTTCATTAATGGAATTTCCCCTTGATCTAATCGAATGTATCTTTATGTTTATATAAAATTTCAACTTCATTAGTTTTATGTTAAGAATTTTGACCGTTGCTAATATATTCGTTGAACAATGATCACATGATTAGTATAAATATAGGGCCTTAATAAATCCAAATTTACTCAGACAAAGAAGCGATAACCTCATCCAGTAGAATTTCTCCATACGAAGCCCATTTGTTGGAGCTCAGAAAAGAGGTGGTGTCCTTGGGAATCGCTCTTGACCAAGCCCAAGTTGAGATTCATCATGTAAAGCTCGAACGGGACCGTCTACAGGAAAAGTGGAAGTTGATAGAAATTACCACTCGAGCGATGTTATCCGAGCCACCCCAAGACTCCGTCACCATCGCACACCTTACCCTTAGGTCTTATAAGGCTGTTTTTAAGGGTTTTTGTAACAAATAAATAGTACTATGTTCATGCACATTATTTTTTTTGTATATAATAATGAATATACTTTCTTGTCATTTTTTATACATTGTAAATAGTTTTTAAAGTACAAATGGTGTTTTTAATTATTATTTAATTAAGAAATATATTTTATTAAATTAAGGGATTTTTGAATTAAATAATATTTTAATAAAATAATAATAATATTATTAGATTAATTTTATTATATATAAATGATCATATAATTGTATGAATGCAATTATAATTTTTATTAAGGTTTGAAAGCCATTTTTGTCAAAACCCGTGAATTTTTTATAAATGTCGGTTTTTATTTTAAAAGTTAAAATTAATATATTTAAAAAATTATTTAGATAAAATAAATATTATTTTTGGAATCAGGATGTCGAAATTATCCAATGGTGAATTTTTCATAATTTTCTGAGACAGTTAAATTTTTGAGTAAAAATTAAATACCATTTAAATATATAATGTGTTTTATGACATCATAATGACCCAATAGTGATGTAATAAAATACCAAAATCTTTATGTTCGGGAAATATATGTTTTACCATTAAAATAATGTGATTTTGGGTTTGTTTGACTTACTTTTCAAAGCATTAATGGACCCTTCAAGACTTATTCAACACCTTGTCTTTTTAAATTAATTTCCATGGGAGTGTGACTCACCTCCACATAAGCAACCATATTATTTTAATAATTTTGGACTTTGGCATTATAAAATATTGTTTTCCTATTACATTTTCCAAACACCATGGGCAAAAACCATGGTATGGTTTGTGGTTTGGATTAATTTAATGTAAGGGGACCCAAACCTAAATAATAAATAATTCCCCCACTTTTCCTATATAAACCCACCCAAGCTCCCACTTCATCCTCGCTCAAAGCCTTTTGAGTTCGTTCAAACACTGGCTTACTCTTTCTAGAATCCTCCCAAGGTTCCCTAATCTCCCAAGAAGCTTCTCACAAGCCTCTCTCTAGCCTTTGGAAGCGCACTTCCAAGTAAGGGTTTTTTCTTCCTTTCTCATTTTTGTCCAATTTTCTTTAAGTTGTTTTGCCCTTTACATTTCAATTATGAATGTTGGGGTATGGTTTATCACCTCCCACATACTGCCCTATTATTGTTTAAATGACGGGATACCTCTTTCTCTCTCATTTAATGCCTTTCATGTACACCCATTACTATGCCGAAATTCTGAAAGGAACTTCTCTCTCCTATTTTACGTTCAAGCAATACTTTTGTATCATGAATCTAAATTCCATTAAAATTGCTGGGAAATGTATCTATACGACCTCCTTACTTTCCATTACATGTAAATACGATGAGTAACCCCTTTCTCTCTCATCAACCATTTTTATGAATTCTTATGTCACGCCGTTACGCTGCTGAAATCGCACCGATTTTCTAAGCCAATGTCATTGTGTAGTGAATACCATGCCCATTTCTCCATCAAGGGTATTCAACTTTATGCACATTTACCTATTGATTATAAAGTTTTATATATGAATTCTACATTATTTATCCTGGAATAAATGATTATGTTTTATGAATCCATGTTTTATGATTCATGTGGCACACTTATGCATGAAATGAAATGTTTAAGAAGGGTGGACCCTTATAACGCTCCAATGCATTGGTTAAAGTATAGTATCATGATACGTCATGTGCAATGAGTGTTGAATCATGATAATACAAGTTAAATGAGGGTTTAATCATGCTTTATGTGCAATGAGTATTTACTCATGCTCCATGTGCAATGAGCCTTGGCTCATGCTAATTCCATGTTAAGTGTTGTTGCCACATTTCCAGGTTATGATTATCATGCTTTATCATGACTTTATGTTCATGTTTTTCTTATGATATATTGATATTTCTATTGTCTATCATGTATTGTACTCCTCATGTTATTCCATGTGTACTCCCTTACTAGGCTTTATAGCTCACACTTTTCTTATGTATGTCCTCAGGTTATCCCATGCAATGGTAAGTATGAAGGAATGTAGTGGTCATGTAAAGGAAGTTTTCAATAAAGATGTTGTATTTCATGTTTTAAGTTTTTATATAATGATCCCAAGCCCCAAATACACTAAAACTCTCATTATTCTTTGTTGTATCAAGTGAAGTTTTATGTAATAAATCATGTTTAAGTTTGTAATAAAAGTAGGGTTGTCATAGTTGGTATCAGAGGATAGGATTAGTTATTTCTGGGATTAGGATTAGAAAACCCTAGTAAAGCCTTAGAGACAAGACTATGTATAATAAGAAAATCCCTATGTTTTTTTAAGTACTGAGTAAGTGGTTTATCAAACAAATACATCCCTGTCTGGATACGAGCAGGTAGAGGCAGCTCTGAAACAGATGTATCCAAGGGGTAAAACCCAAAAACACCGCTTTGAGCTAGACTCGAACGGGAACTGGTGCATGATAATAGGCCTTGCTGTCCTCTTGGTTACGACACTCTCGGGGGATATGTTTTGATAAATTCACAATCTTAGTATGAACCCTTATTAAGGGAATACAAAAAATTCCCCTAAGAATATATGTTAGAAAGTAGATCATGAAAAGCCTAGATTGAAGCCTATAGACTCATGAAGAAAATAAAAGTTTATTTATAAGTCATAACCTTTTGTATTTGGATTACCCTTTATGTGTAACCCCTTGATATTCCTTTTATTCTAGCCAATGGCCGGTAATAGGAGGACTCGTGCTAACAACCGATGTGAAGATCAGTGTGATAACCGTACTAATGAGATTCCCAATCCAATGGGAGTGGGAATCACGAACTTTGTCACACTTATATCTTAGAATACTCAAGCATTTAATAGAAACATAGGCCAAGAGGAATGTACAAACCCCCCTAAGACAGAACAAGTCGCTATTGAGAGCTTCAAGAGACAAAGGCCTCCTACTTTTAGTGGATCATCTGATCCCACGATCGCTGAACAATGGATCAACTCCATTGAAAAGATCTTCTCCATCCTTCAATGTTCTGAACAAGAGGAGGTTCTCCTTGTGGATTATCGTATTGAGGGTGAAACTGATCAATGGTGGACGTTGATCAAAAATACAAAGCCTGAGGAGGAGATCGTGGTGTTGGAATGGAAGGATTTCTAGAAGATGTTTTTCGATAAATATTTTCCGCACACCCTCTGGCTTAAGATGGAAAGGGAATTCCTTTCCCTCAAGAAAAAAGATGAAGAATCTATTAGAGCATACGAGGAAAAATTCATAAGTCTTGTACGATATGCTTCCATCTTTTTCATTACCCTCGAATTCAAAGTTGAACGCTTCTTTGGTGGGCTGAATCCTAGCCTGCGGAAAGCATTGGCAATCTGTGACTTTGACAGATATGAGGAAATTGTCTGATGTGCCCTCAAGGTCGAAATGGAGATCATGGAATCACAGGGGTATCATGGGGACAAGAAGCGTAGGTGGACTTTAATGCTGGTGGTCCGATGGATAAATCCAATGGTGCTAAGAAGATCCAAAACCCCACTTTCCAAATGTGTGGAAAGAAGTACCCTGGAAATTGACATAAGGGGACGAGGAAATGCTTCAGGTGTGGAAGAGAAGGGCACCTAGCTATTAACTGTCGGAAAGAAACACACGTGGCTGCAATAGTGGAGAGGAATGCCCTGTTCGAACCTCAAACCATTGTTCAATGCTATAAATGCAAAGAACCGGGTCATTTTGAAAATCAGTTCCCTAATCCAAGGGTTTTCGGAGGCAACCAACAACCTCCAAGGCAGCAAGGAAGAGATTTTTCCATCACTTATGCTGAATTGAACCCCGAAAATGAAGTAGTGATAGGTACGCTTGTTATTCATTCAAGAATAGCGAATGTACTTTTTGATTCAGGTTCTACGCATTCTTTTATATCTTGAATGTTTAGTATAACAATCCCAATACCATCAAAAATCATGGAAGTGAAGATGTCGGTGAGTACGGAAAATGGGGAAATCATTGCATCCCATGAATATAAGTCCTCCTCTATTATAATCTGTGGATTGAATTTCCTGGCGAATCTCTTCATACTCCCTCTGGTGGAATTTGATGTAATTCTTGGAATGGATTTACTTTCCTTATATAGAGCCAACATAAATTGTCGGGAGAGGGAAATCACACTCTATATAGAGAATCGACCCCCTATTATTTACAAGTGTCAGGAGGAAGATGAATCTCCTTTAGCTCCATCATCTCAAGCATGGATATTACTGCCTTATGAGTATGCGTATCTGGCTCAGATGATTGGGTCCAAGTAAGAAACCATCCTTGAAGAAATGCCTATTATGAGGGAATTAGCTGAAGAGTTTCCCGAATAACTGTCTGGTCTTCCTCCTAGAAGAGATGTTGAATTCTCAATTGAACTTATACTCGGGGATTTACCAATATCCAAGACTCCATATAGAATGGCTATTATAGAGCTTGAAGAGTTGAAGAAAAAACTATAGAAGAATCTAGATAAAGGGTTTATATGCCCAAGTGCTTCACCATGGGGTGCACCAGTCCTCTTTTTCAAGAAGAAGGATGAGTCAATGCGGCTTTTCATTGATTATCGTGAACTTAACAAAATCATGATAAAGATCAAGTATTCTCTCCCAAGAATTGATGACTTGTTCGATCAGCTGTGTGGAGCACAATACTTCTCCAAGGTGGACTTGCGGTTGAGATATTATCAAGTAAGGGAGAAGAAGGAATATATCCCCAAGATTGCTTTTCGCACCAGATATGGGCACTATGAATTCATAGTAATGCCTTTCGGACTCACTAATGCTCCATAAATCATCATGGACTTAATGAATAGAGTCTTTAGAGATTACCTCGACATATTTTGTGGTAGGGTTTATAGATGATATTCTAATATACTCCAAAACCAAGGATGATCATGAGGAGAATTTAAGAATTGTACTGAAGACTTTGTGCAAAGAGAAGCTCTATGCAAAGTACAGAAAGTGTGAGTTTTGGTTGAAGGAAGTCTCATTCTTGGGCCATATCATCACAAGAAATGGGATATCTATTGATCCCTCCAAAATAGATGCAATTGAGGGATGTCCAAGGCCAATATCAGTAACATATATCCGTAGCTTCTTGGGGTTAGCTAGATATTATTGACAATTTGGGAGAAATTTCTCAGGATTTCCCAAACCTCTTACTAAGCTAAATCGACAGGGAGTAAAGTTTTCTTGGAGTTATGAATGCAAAGAAATCTTCAAGGAGTTGAAAATGAGGCTTATCACTGTGCTCGTGCTCACTTTACCCACAAGTGGGGAACTTTTTGTTGTTTTCAGTGATGCTTCAAAGAAGGGATTAGGCTGTGTACTAATGCAGAATGATAAAGTTATATCCTATGCCTCAAGGAAGTTGAAAATCCATGAGAAAAAATATCCAACGCATGATCTGGAGTTGGCGGTGGTGATCTTTGCCTTGAAAATTTGGCGGCATTATCTCTATGGGGAGAAAAGTGAGATATATACCGACCACAAGAGTCTTAAATATATTTTCGCACAGAAAGAGCTTAATACGTGTCAGAGAAGATGGATAGAGCTTATCAAGGATTATGAAAGTTCAATCCATTACCACCCTAGTAATGCGAACAGGGTGGTAGATGCCCTAAGTAGAAAGGATCCAGTGATTCTATCAATGATGAGAATTTATAAGGATCAAATCTTCTTAGACTTGATGAAGATAGACATGGGAATCCTAGAGAAGGGAACATCATCAATCCTTTCACAAATGATTTCTCAACCGTCTCTTTTAGAAAGGTTAAAGGATGCTCAAAGTGATGATGTGGGAATTCAATAAAAAGTGGAAGCTATCAAAAAGGTAAATCCTCAGAGTTTAATGCTAATGAAGAAGGAATTGTGCGGTTTGGGAAAAGACTATGTGTTCCATCAAGTCTAGAGCTGAAGAAGGAACTTTTGGATGATTCACATAGTTTAAATTTCTCTATTCACCCAGGGAGCACAAAGATGTATCGAGATATCCGAGAAAACTTTTGATGGGATAATATGAAGAAGGAGATTGCCGAATATACATCAAAGTGCCTTGTGTGTCAGCAAGTGAAGACAGAGAGGCAGAAGTCTAAGGGGATGATGCAACCATTGCCCATACCAGAATGGAAATAGAGAAACATCACCATGGACTTTGTCACTGGACTTCTGAGGACATCCAATGGAAACAATGCAATCTGGGTTGTTGTGGATCATCTTACAAAGACTGCACACTTCATTGCTATTCGGGAGGATTTCTCATTGGATTAACTGGAACAGATATATATCAGGGAAGTGGTAAGGTTTCATGGAGTACCACTATCTATTGTGTCTGATTGAGATCCAAGATTCACCTCTATGTTTTGGAAGAGTCTTCAACATGCTCTGAATACTGAACTGAACTTTAGTATGGCCTATCATCCTCAAACTGATGGGCAATCTGAGCAGACTATCCAAACACTTGAGGACATGTTGAGAGCATTCTCAATGGACTTTAAAGGAGGATGGTATGGACATCTTCCTCTGGTTGAGTTCTCTTATAATAACAGTTTCCACTCGAGCATCCAAATAGCACCATATGAAGCCCTGTATGGGAAAAGGTGAAGAACACCAGCATGTTGGGATGAGGTCGGTGAATGCAAGCTGCTTGGACCAGAAATGGTCGAGGAAATGGTAAAGAAGGTGAAAAACATTCAGCAGAATATCAAGAAATCCCAGAGTCGATAGAAGAGTCATGAAGATAATCGTCGACGAGACCTTGAGTTTAAAGTTGGAGACAAGGTTTTTCTACGCATATATCCATGGAAGAAGGTTATGAGGTTTGTAAGGAAAGGAAAGTTAAGTCCAAGGTACATCATCCCCTTCTAGATTCTTGACCGTGTCAGGGATGTGGCCTATCGACTAGCACTTCCACCTACTATGGCCAAAGTACATGATGTCTTTCATGTATCCCTCTTAAGGAAGTACATACCAGACCCTTTACATGTACTCTTTTTTGAGGTGGTAAAATTGTAAGATGATATTTCTTATGAGGAGCAACCAGTGAAGATCTTAGATCATAGAGAAAAAGTTTTACAAAATAAGACAATGCCCCGCGTCAAGGTGTTGTGGAGAAACCACAAGTTTTAATAAGTGACTTGGGAATCAGAGGAAATGACGATGCTGAGTTACCCACATATATTTTAGTGTGGGAAAAGGAAAAATTTCAAGGGAAAAATTTCTTAAGGGGGGAATATTGTAACGACCCAAAGTTTCATTAATGGAAATCCCTCTTGATCTAATTGAATGTCTCTTTATGTTTATATAAAATGTCAACTTCATTGGTTTTATGTTAAGAATTTTGACCGTTGCTAATATAGCCATTGAACAGTGATCACATGATTAGTATAAATATAGGGCCTTAACAAATCCAAATTTACTCAGACAAAAGAAGCGATGGACTCATCAAGTAGAATTGCTCCATATGAAGCCCATTTTTCAGAGCTCGGAAAAGAGGTGGCATTCTAGGGCTTCACTCTTGACCCAGCCCAAGCTGAGCTTCATCATGTCAAGCTCGAACGGGACAGTCTATGGGAAAAGTGGAAGTTGATAGAAATTACCACTCGAGCGATGTTATCCGAGCCACCCCAAGAGTCTGTCACCATCGCACACCTTACCCTTAGGTCTTATGCGGCTGTTTTAAGGGGTTATGTAACAAATAAATATTACTATGTTCATTTACATTATTTTTTTTTTATATAATAATGAATATACTTGTCATTTTTGATACATTGTAAATAGTTTTTAAAGTACATATGGTGTTTTTAGTTATTATTTAATTAAGAAATCTATTTTATTTAATTAAGGTATTTTTGAATTAAATAATATTTTAATAAAATAATAATAATATTATTATTAAATTAATTTTATTGTATATAAATTATCATATAATTGTATGAATGCCAGTATAATTTTTATTAAGGTTTGAAAGCCATTTTTGTCAAAACCCGTGAATTTTCGATAAATGTCAATTTTTATTTTAAAAGTGAAAATTAATATATTTAGAAAATTATTTAGATAAAATATATGTTATTTTTGGAATCAGTACGTCGAGATTATCCAACGGCGAACTTTTCATAATTTTTTGAGACAGTCAAATTTTTGAGTAAAAATTAAATACCGTTTAAATATATAATGTGTTTTATGACATCATAATGACCTAATAGTGATGTAATAAAATACTAAAATCATTATGTTCGGCCAATATATGTTTTACCATTAAATTAATGTGATTTTGGGTTTGTTTGACTTACTTTTAAAAGTATTAATGGACCCCTCAAGACTTATTCAACACCTTGTCTTTTTAAATTAATTTCCATGGGAGTTTGACTCACCTCCACATAAGAAACCCTACTATTTTAAAAATTTTGGACTTTGGACTTATAAAATATTGTTTTACTCTTCCCTTTTCCAAAAAACATGGGCAAAAACCATGGGATGGTTTGTGGTTTGGATTAATTTAATGTAAGGGGACCCAAACCTAAATAATAAATAATTGCCCCACCTTTCCTATATAAACCCACCAAAGCTCCCACTTCCTCCTCACTCAATTCCTTTGGAGTTCGTCCAACCTCTACCCTACTCTCTCTAGAATCCTCCCAAGGTTCCCCAAGCTCCCAAGAAGCCTCTCACAAGCTTCTCTCTAGCCTTTGAAAGCACACTTCCAAGTAAGGGTTTTTTCTTCCTTTCTCATTTTTGTCCAATTTTATTTAAGTTGTTTTGCCCTTTTAATTTCAATTATGAATGTTGGGGTATGGTTTTTCACCTTTTCCATACTGCCCTCTTATTGTTTAAATGATGGGATACCCCTTTCTCTCTCATTTAATGCCTCCCATGTACACCTGTTACTATGCCAAAATTCCGAAAGGAACTTCTCTCTCCTCTTTTACGTTCAAGCAATAATTTTGTATAATGAATCTAAATTCCATTACAATTTTTGGGAAATGTGTCTATATGAACTACTTACTATCCATTACATGTAAATATGATGAGGAACCCCTTTATCTCTCATCAACAATTTTTATTAATTCTTAGGTCACGCCGTTACGCTACTGAAATCGCACCGATTTTCTAAGCCAATGTCATTGTGTAGTGAATACCATGGCCATTTCTCCATCAAGGATATTCACCTTTATGAACATTTACCTATTGATTATAAAGTTTCATATATTAATTCCACATTATTTATCGTGGAATAAATTATTATGTTTTATGAATCCATGTTTTATGATCCATGTGGCACACTTATGCATAAAATGAAATGTTTAAGAAGGGTTCACCCTTATAGCACTCCAATGCATTGGGTAAAGTATAGTATCATGATACATCATGTTCAATGAGTGTTGACTCACGATAATTCAAGTGCAATGAGGTTTTACTCGTTCTTTATGTGCAATGATGATTTAATCATGCTCCATGTGCAATGAGCCTTAGATCATGCTAATTCCATGTTAAGTGTTGTAGCCACATTTCCTTGTTATGATTATCATGCTTTATCATGCCTTTATGTTCATGTTTTTCTTATTCTCTATTGATATTCCTATTGTCTAACATGTATTTTACTCCTCATGTTATTCCATGTGTACTCCCTTACTAGGATTTATAGCTCACCCTTTTCTTATACATGTCCTTAGGTTATCCCATGCAATGCTAAGTACGAAGGAATGTAGTTGTCATGTAAAGGAAGTTTTCAATAAAGATGTTGTATTTAATGTTTTAAGTTTTTATGTAATGATCCTAAGTCCCAAAGACACTAAACCTCTCGATCTTCTTTGTTTTATCAAGTGAAGTTTTTTGTAATAAATCATGTTTAAATTTGTAATAAAAGCAGGGTTGTCATAACATTGATCCTTGCCAAGGCGAGGTATGCAGGAAGCCTTCCCAAGGTTCAAGACCACCACCCATTGGTCCTGAATATATTCATGTCAGTTCACCAAAACACCACCTGAACAATGTGGTCTTTGATCCTTGCCAAGGTGAGGTACGTAAGAAGCCTCACTGAGGTTCAAGCACACATCACATTGGTCCCAACCATCTTCACATCGGTTCACTAACACTTCCACTAAACTACGTCATATTTGATCCATGCCACGGAGAGGTATGTAGGAAGCCTCCCTGAGGTTTAAGCCCCCCAACCATTGGCCCCAGAAATCGACATGTCAATTCAGCAACACACCACCTAAACTATGAGGTCTTTGATCCTTCCCAAAGAGAGGTATGTAGGAAGACTCTCTCAGGTTCAATCCCACCACCCATTGGTCCCGTCCATCTTCATGTCAGTTCACCAACCCCCCTCTTAAACTACATGGTCTATGATCCTTACCAAGGAAAGGTACGTAGGATGCCTCTCTGAGGTTAAATCTCAACACCCAGTCGTTCTGACCCCTCTTCACATTGGTTCTCCCACACCACCAGAACTATGAGTTCTTTGATCCTTGCTAAGGCATGGTACATAGGAAGCCTCCATGAGGTTCAATTCAAACTCCTAATTGGGCCTGACCACATCTCGCCAGTACACTAATGCCCCATTCTAAACTACATGGACTTTGATCTTTTCTAAGGCTGGGTATGTAGGAATCCTCCCTATGGTTCAATCCGAACAACCATTGTCACCTAAGACCTTTAATTGAGTGTGCCAACATCCCCATCCTAAACTACATGGACTTTGATCCTTGCTAAGGCATGGTACGTAGGAAGCCTCCCCAAGGTTCATGCCCAACAAACCACCGAACCTAACCACCTCACGTCAGTTCACCACCGTCATACACGAAGTTAAACTATATTCTCCCATAAGAAGTTGTAAGAAATTGTCCTCTATTAAGTGGTAATATATTTGCGTTGTGTCCCCTAAACAACGGTAGGCCGTTTTACCATATTCTGTGGTATGCCGTTGTAATCCCATTTACTGGGACCCACATATTTTGTCCATCCTAGTGGTGTCAGACCAACCTGGGCGGCTAACCACACGTAATCCCCAAACACATCATTGGGTTGTCTTCCTATGTGTACGCCCCAATTCAAGTCAATTGACTTGTCTTCCCATCGAGCCTATGTGTTTTGGGAAGGTTATTCCCCAAACTAGAGGTTCCACTTCTTTCAGGTCCAATACATGCGTCCATTCTCACATGCCAGCTATTTAAGAGTCCCATCTCCCTACTGAACTATGAAGACTTTGATTACCTACCACGGGGATATGTAGGAAGTCTCTTTGAGACTAAAGCCCAACATTACCATCGTCCTCATGGCGTTTCCATCCCATTCACCATCCATATCATCAAACACTCCATAATCCATGTTGATTCTTACCCAGGCCACCACATCCCGGTGAGGTCATGACAGCTCACCCCCCTATATCAGTGTACCCACTAGGGGTTACACTCATATGATCCAATCTATTCAGTGTTCTGATAACTTCGATCCGTATCCACTGGACGTTAAACTTTTGGCATACACTGTGTTAAACATGGGAAGTTGAGGAAAAACTTAGAGAAGTGCCTAGGGAATACGATTCCTCACATTCTATGTGGGATTCATTGGGCTCCTACACCCTCAAAAATTCCTATAATAAGGGACATAAGACAGATGCACCAGTGTTCCAGCGTCCAGACATTCCAGTGAAGTCCAACGTGACTACTCCCTTGACTGAAGGTTGCTTCCTTGACTGGACCCTTTGGGATGTCCCTACTGAAGTAGTGTAATTAACTAGTGTCCATGAAGAAATAACACAAGGAATAGTTTCAGGAACAAAATATTAAATATATAAGGGAGAACCAAAGTAGGTGACGAGTTCTGAGGAAGAATCCACTGATGGAATAACTGACATCCCATCATCTCGTTTCGATCAAGGAGCAAACGTCCCTAAACAAGGCACAAATGCCGCTCACCTTTGGAAAGTGGGAATGTGGGAAAAAAAACATTTCCTCCATCCCCCCAAAAGACGGATGTGCATTCCTTAATGAAAGTGTCAGAAGAATATGTGATAGTATATGATCCGTGTCATCCCTAGGGCATAGGGATGGAGGAACTTATATAATACCCCCCCACCAATATGGAAATCATTCTTCACAAGGATTGATGATGTCCCTTAAGAAGTAATATTATTATAGTTTCCCCCCTTCATAACCTGTATCATATATTAGAATAACTCTATTTAAAATTAATGGGAGAATAAATCAAGTTCACCATCCACCACAGATGATATTCGAATCCCCAAAAGGATGTAAAATAAATGATCCCTAGTGAAGTAATATATAGAAAAAAATAATGAACCACTATATTGGTGATATTATGATAGGGTTTATTACCCTTATTACACAAATGATGATAATTAAATGTTTCATTTTTTGATATCTGTGAAAATAATCTTCATCAATTTCGGTACTACAAATGACATAAAAAATGATATTAACAATGAATGTCAAAATTAAGTGAAATTAACTCAGGACATAGTCAACACTGAAAAACATTGTGTGATTTCCTTGAATTAGTGGAATGATAAAAATATTAATTCCCTTCTAAATAACTATATATTATTTACATTAATTGTATAAGATAAAGGAAAAGAAATATTATTAACTACATCTACTACCAACCAATCACCTGATAAACCCAATCCATTTCGGAAAATGAATTATTTTCCCAATATAAAGGTTAGATATAAGAGAAGATGCATATTAAAATCAAATTACATAGAGTTAATATTTCTTATATGTAATTTTTTTGGTAGATTCTAATGTATCTTATAAAGAATTTTTTCAACATAAAAGAAATAAATGACCAGTAAGAGTGATGTATATCACCCAGATAAATCAGAATCAAGACCCTCAATTTATTATAACCATGTGAATGGTGAATATAATTAATTTTCCTAGCCGAGAAGGAAAATTTCACTTCATGTAGGCTACCCCATACCATCTAAAATAGGATATTGAAAAAAATAATAGTGAATTTTATATATTATGATCCACTCATTCATCCAACTAGGGAATCAACCCCAAACCCATTTTGGTAATATCAAATTTATTATATTGATTTCCCCACAATTGGGATTGATGCTATTGATTCATGAAGTGCACTAATAAAATACGAGATAAAGTATTAAACTATATAGTTGAAGTCTAATACCCCAACATAAAATTTTATTAATCCCATGTTCCCATTATTCATTGGAATGGGAAACCCAATGTAGTGTGTGAGAAAATTTATATATCATTATGGTACCATGATGATAATATTAGAGAAATAAAAATTAAAAAATCGTAGATGTTTTTCCATACCCTTGAAGGACTAGTATTTATCTTGTTTGACCATATAAAAATAGAGACTTTTACTAAATTGAAATATCACAGAAGAAATTTCCTCTCATAATTTATCTCAACATTAAATAAGATGACTATCCATGGACTCTATTACATGAAATAAGATGAAAATAATTGATTCATACACTTTAAACCTATATTTAAGGCACTTACATAATCCATTTACTTGTTACTTCCTTAAGATAATCAATCATATATTTTAAAATTGACATTCAAAAATGAGTTTCTAATTTCGTTGATTCTTCAAAAATATCCAAGTGTATTTAAGAATATTGCAGATACCAAATATAAATGAGTGGATTATATGAAATTTTCGAATGATAATTCCTATATGATTCCATTAGTAAAATTAAATAACATTGGATGAGAGAAGGTCCCAATCATAAGACTAAATCTATAACCAATGCTAGAAAAAATCATAAACCCATGAAATATCACATGATTCCAACCCTATAAGAGAAAAAAAATTAGAAACACACACGATTGGATGTAAAGAGGGAGAAAATGAAGACTCAATTAGAGTACTAGAAGAACAGTTATTATTTATTCATTATAAAAAAGTTATATCTATATATCATTGTGTCTATAGAGAAAAAACCAATTTGAAATAATATAGATGAGTAATCTTAATGAAGTTAGTGAAACTAAAAAAGTTTATTACCACCATTCCATTTTTTATTAAGATAGAACATCCCAAAATCCAACATCTTAAAAGATATTCTCTCTAAAATGGGTGACTATGTGAATATCATGTCAAAAAACCCTCGATATAGGTGATTCAGAATTTATCCAATCAAATGTAAATGAAAAACAATGGTATGATATCTTAAGAAAGATTGAAAAAAAATTAGACAAAAAAATGTTTGTGAAATCATCCAACTGTGTACACACCGTACTAAAGGAAAAAATAAAGCATTTTACTATGAACCTATCAATATTTTAATATCATATATAACACCATAAACACATTAGTACTCTAAAAGTCATTAGAACCATCAATAGTTATTCATGACACATTATAAGGAATATTCACTAGTACCCAAGTTGGCTGAGACCCTATAGACTTCATACCTTCAACACATCGGGGATGTGAAATGTCTCACCAAATGAGGCAACTAGAACTATAAAACCAAAATAAATGTTCATAAGATGAAGAATACGATTATTATTATATAAATTTGATTCCCTTGAAAAAATTTCTCTAATGAAAACAACACATGGAAACATGAGTTTGAGTCCATATGTTGGGATTCAGTCATAGAGGTTAATGAGGCCAAGGAGGCTCAAGAAGAAATAGTCAAATCAACTAGAAAATTATGGAATCGTTATATCTAGGTACATATATAATCTATAAAACTAAATAAAATACCTAAATTGAACCCAAAAATCAAAAAATATGATATTGGTTTATCTAGGGCTCACCTAGACCCAATCATATTAAAGGTCAAACTGGTATTTTTGTTATTGTCCGGTCAATGATAGATTATAGGAATTTCATTTCACCCTAATTGGGGAACCATATATATACAACAACATCTTTATCATTCAAAAGAGTATATAACATTATCAAAAAAAACTTCTTTGTCATAGGTAATGTAATCAAACATGTTTGTTAATCAGTTATACTTGGTCTAGAAATATAATATCTTAAAGTATCTTGGCATTTGTTGATCACAATCTCAATACCTAATACCAATCAAATTTCCAAACAAATAATTAAAATCTATACTAAAGAAACTATTTTGTATGATGATTCGAAGGCATATGAATCAACAATATAAGTATATATCATATAGATACATGCCCTATCAAATTCCACCTAATGATTTCCATAATGTAACAAGATCGGGAAACATCCATGTTTTGATATATCAAAACCTTCTATATATCTAGATAAATGGGTTATATCAACATCCCTTAACCCTTTATGGTTAATTTCTATAGTATTAACCCCATTACTATCCGTACCATATGTCATTTCTTCGATGGCAGGGAAAACCTTATAAGAGTGAGAAGAAGGCACTCATAAGCCTCAAATGGAGATCCATTTTTGGTGTTATTATATCTGAAAATGAATTAGTTGTACATAAGAAAATCAAACTCATTAGTATATTATTTGGAATATCATAGATTCTTAATCCTATTATGGTAACTTTATTATACCATTAGTTCATCATGTACTCTATTGATATAAAATTTGGGGTGTTGAATGGTTAAAATTATTCATTTGATCACTTTAATGATTAATATTTATACGTATATTTTTATAGAAGGGATGTAATGAAAATGATTTTATATAATTCTATTCAGATTGTAACACCCTAATTTTTAATAAAATAGTTTAATTCAATAAAATACAATTCCTTGATAGGTTTCATTACATTAAACATTGATTTTTAATAAAAAAATGATATATTATTTTAATAATATTATTTATAATTAAATTTATAGTGTAGAAGGTGGATATGTGGGTATGAATAGAAGTAACTAATTATTTAAAATTCTAGAGTTATATATGTATACATTTAATTTATTGGTAATAAATTGAAAGTAAATAAAAAAATCATTTGAAAAAAATGAATTATTTCATACGAAAAATTGATTTTATGAGCATAATAATCTTTTATTTTAATAAAAAAATTTAATTAATATTGGTGGATGATTCTATTTCAATGTAAACATTATATATTTTATAAATTATTTTATTATTTAATTATTATTATTATTTGAATAATGGAATAAGAATAAACCAAGGTTTATGCTAAAAATGTATATTTTATAAATTTTGGTTTTCATCAAGAGATGGAAAATTATTATAAAATTAAATTCTTCAATTTTTTTAAAATGAATTGAAAAAAATAAAATAATATTTCTAATTAGTCATATAATATTTTGTATGTAGTTTTTTTTATTTTGGGGATATACGAATAAAAATTATGGTAAAATTTATCGCCTTAGTAAAAATATATAGTTATTCTAGGTTAAACATTAATAATAAGACCCATATTTTTTCATCATAATTATAATTTCACAAAATTAATAGGTAAATTATCATATTAGTATCAAATTATAATTTCTTAATAATTTTTTTTTTTAAAATGGAATATTTATTATTTAATGAAAATAAATCTATAAAATGAAAGTATTAACATTTTAAATAATTTTTATAGTTTCACATATGGAATAAAGAAATTTACAAATTAATATAATTTTATATTTTTGAGTTTAATGAAATTATTTCCATTATAGGAATTTAATTCATGTTTACCAAAATTATGTAATTCAATAAAATTACTATGTAATGATAATACATTATTTATTTAATTAATAGAAAAGTAAAATAAATTATTTTGAAAATATTAAATGTGATACAATTTTGGGACTTCAAAGTTCATTAAAATTTTTATAGGTGAATATGACATAATTTTATTATGTTAATAGATTATATTAATATTAACATTTTTATTTATATCATTTATTTAAAATAAATGAATATGGTCCAAATTGACAATAATGATATTTAATGAAAAGAATAGTTTATTTAATAATATAAAAAATGATAATATTAAAATAATACAATGTGGACATAATATTTTCAAGAATTTCATAAAATTTCCATTTACAGAATTTTTTTAATATATGTAAAAATTTAAAACCCTTTTGGGTTGAAACAATTATTATTGTAGTTAAAAATAAAATTGGATATTTAAGGGTTAATAAAAATAATAATGTTTATAATAAAACCAAAATCTATCCATATTCAATTATATAATTGTATTAAAATCCTATCCCACCATATATTCATATTTCATGCCACTTAGAGGAATTTATTTTTGGAATGAATATATAATTATTTAATCTATAGAGGAATTGACAATGTTCCCCTCACCAAAATTATGAAATTTAATATCCTCTCTAACATCATCACACACCATTTAGGACTATACCTTGAGTACACTCTACCAATTTTAGTTATAATTTTTTTTCTATAACAATTCTAGAGGATCTAGTCTTTGCAAAATACTAACAAAATTTCATTAAAGGATATTTAAAGGAGTTATTTCAAAAAAAGAGGTAATATCCTAAATTGATCACTTTCATTTATACCATTATTTAGCTCCTATGAATCAATGATGTTTATTATTAAATAATATATTTACTATCATAAATATTAGGAACTGCTATTATTATTATGAAAAAATAATTGTAAATCTTATTTCCCATCTAATAAGAAGTGAAAGTATCCCTCATGAATTTGTACGAATTACTGTCTGTACAAAATTATACTCTAATGGAGGCTTCCTTTTCTTTTCTTAAAGTATTTCTTACAATGTTTTACTTTTTAAATAATTATGTAGAAGGAATATTCTTTTAATTTTCCGAACAGGGTACTTGGTGACTTTTCTGATAAATGTACGGAAGGATTTTTTTAACTAATTTGACATGAAAATGATTTCCCATAGTATGGATGATAATTTTTATAAATCACCCACTATATGTTCCCAAGGTTATTTTCAATGAAATTGTTCTCTATAATATTATGGGAATTTAATTATTTTAAAGATTTAATTTTAAAATGCAATTTTTTTTTGCCTCAACAATATTTTCATGATATTTTAATTTTTCAACATGAATTAGAAATAAATGTTGTTTATTACTTATTGTAACACCCCATGATCTCATAGTACGTTTTCTCATTAATGTAATTTAACAGCATGCACTACAAGCAACATCGAGTTCGAGCGCACCACAACATTACCAAACTAACCATTCAAAAAGAGGTTATAAATAGTATTAAGTACATTTTGAATCTTATATACTCTATATAATTTTTACATCCATATTATTTGTTTCTTAGACATAATATAAGAACACATTCATTTTTTCAGATAAAAGAAGTATTTTCCAAAAATGTAATTTTATTATCTTTTAATGGCGAACCATTTTTAAATCCAATATTTGATACTTTTATATATTAAATTTAATGAAATAAACTTATTCTTTATAATTGGGATATAAATTTTTTGTTTCGATAAATTTTTGGTGTTTTTCTGATAACTATCAAATATGGGTGAATAATGAAAATTAGTAAATTTTAACTGAAAAAAACTTTTTTAATCAAAATAATTTATAGTATTCAATATTACATTTGAATTGTTTGGATGTATAATTAGATTATATTTGTATCTCTTAATACAGTGTTGGTTATTATATGTAATTTCACATTTAATTTGACATAAACACATGTCAATCTTTTGACAGTTTTTACTTTTTCATAACCCCCTTTTTTTGTTTTGACTAGGGGAATAAATTTTAAATTAAAAAAATGAAACTACAATGTTTTTAATTTGGTAAAATAGATTTCATTTTTGAATTCGGAACTTAAAAATTATCTTAGAGAGAATTTTTGACATTTTTCTGGAAACTATTAATTTTGGATGAATAACGAAAAACACTGAGTTATTGTTTGAAACCCACTTTTTATTTAAATAATTAATTATTTATTTAAATTTATTTTAGGTCTATATAGATACATTATATCAATGTAAGATAAATGTTATTCATTGGAGTCACTATATAATATGTTTTGTCATATAAAAATTTTATTGAACTTTTTACCGTCTTGTACCCACCTCTAGGAGCATTTTCAAATTTGCACGAAACATAATTTTACCACTTCTGTGAATTGAATTTTAAAAATTTGAGAGATATGGTTGATATCAGAAAGTAAAATGTGGTTCAACATGATAAAAATATATTTTTTTGAATAGTAATTTTTGACTTATTTACCACGGTTAAAAGTAAATAGGGCAATTAAAGGTAAAAATGATATTATTATTACCATAAAATGTGTCCTAAATCTATTGGAAAAGTTTAATCCGACCAAAAAAAATATTTAGAATAAAATATGACCCTTTAGGTCCACTTGTATTAGATTATAACATTTATTATTATTTTATTGAAAGAAGAGTTAAAAGTGTAAAATTCAATGTTTATTAACTAAACCATTTTTAATATAGGATTATAAACAAGATAAATTTGAATATAAATATTAATTATAATGATAAAACTATTTCCTACATAATGGTATTTTTTTTATAATTTTTAGACATTAAATAATTAATTTTATTTATGACACAATGATGATGCAGTAATTACCTTATTAAAGAAAGAATCAAATAAATCGTATTATAAATTTTAAAATAATTATAATTTCAAAGTTTTTATGACATACACAAATTTTATAGTTTAATATGACATGTTTCAGTCTGTTCAATGTATCTTGTTTGAAGTTATAAGTTGTGATGAATTTCAAAAAGAAAACAATACTAAATAGTGCCAAAATTGATAAAAATGATTTTTTTAAAATATTATATTATTAAATTATATAATATTCTTAAAAATATACAGTTCAGCCAAAGGGAATAAATAATATCATATATTTAATTAATGAACCAATAGAGCTTCTCTTAGATGTTTAGAGTACGTTTATTAGCCATATAGTGCAAGAATACTAGAAGACACTATAAAAGTTAAATTATTTAACTTAGAGTTAAATCTAAATGATAAGTTTAATATGATGACCTCAACCTGTCTGAAACCTATTAGTTGAGAGGTTTTCGACCAATACCCACCTTATCCTTTAAATAAATCATTTTTGAGCCATTGTAAATTGAAAATTATTTTATTATAAAATAATATTTCAAGCTTTTACTAAAGTGGCACTTACCTCTCTAGTAAAAGGGCACTTCCCCTTCTCTTAGTTTCACACCTCCAAAGCCTTTTGGCTCAACCAAACCCTACCCAAATATCCTCTAAACTATTCTCCTTTTATCCTAGTGTCCTTAATTTAGTCATAAAGAGAACTTATAAAGCCCTTTTGATCAAATCATAAGGAAGAACCCGAAGAAGTGATAAATATTTCAACATCTATTTCATGTTCTTTTCTCTTTCCACTTCATCTTTTCTTTTTTGTTTCAATTATAAAATAATAAATCCAGTATATTATATATACTATGATGTTATTATAAATATGTTACAACCATATTCATTATTCTGTCCATCCTTTTAATGAAATGTCACCATACATGCGTATATACGTCTTACCGTGTCGACTTCATGGTGTAGTTGTTATTCAATACATTATTATTTTGATGGGTATAATAATGATAAATAATTGATGTAAATAATAAATATAACATGATAATTATTCTGTATATATGATATACCATAAAATTATATTCAATTTTAATATCAAAAGAATTATATTGTCACTCGTGCTTATGTACGGATTACCGTCTCTACGAACACGATAAGATTCATTCCCCATTATAACCATTCAGGAAAAATTTTCATTTGATGATTAAAAATAATGTTTAAAGACTTTATATAATTCTAGATATGAATAAGAGACATCCCATCCATAACAAAAATTACTTACGTAACAATGAATATCAAGGAAAATGAATCAGTTAACACCTGAAACGACGATAATACTAAAATATTATTAACAAAGCATTATTAGAAGATCATATATGATATCATAATTAAGTATATGGTTATTTTATAATTAATAAAAATGATTTTACTATTATACAAGAGGTTAATGAACCCTCAAAAAAGAAAAATTAAAAAGTAAGGGTCAATTTTACAATCTCTTTATTATCCGAGGTTGTTTTTATGTAAGTATCTACTGGGACCTCTTTATCATCCACATCCGTTTTTTCTTAAAAATGAAATTCAAAACATTTTTACAATTTACTATAATACGGGTTAAAGTAATTTATACCCTTATTTCACCACATATCTTTTGAAAGTAATCTTTCCATCATTTTCCAAAAAATGTATTTTATGACCTTTTCGACAAAATTAAGGTAAGAATGTTAATTTTTTATTTTACGGTGGCTGTGGCTCTTTTCCTCCATTATAAAATCGTAAAATATTCTCTTACAAGCTTATAAGAATATTTTCAAAATAAGTTTTTTATTTATAATTATGTGACTCTTAAATTATTTCAAAATATAAAGAGATATTTATCTTAAATAGCTTTGATTTCATCTTTGTCAACATACTTTGATAAAATTTACACTAGTTTGAAGTTGATTTATTATGATACAGACCATCCATATTGTATTTAAGGTTTTGTGATATGATTGTCTATGGATAAGTTATTTTTATGACATTAATGGTTTATGGTTAATGTATTGACATTTCGTATGCTAGTTTTAATACGAATGTTTATGTTATATTTCAACAACTTTTTAAGATGAATGTGTTGGACTAGTATGTTCTGGGTTGGGGACCAGTAAATGTAAGCCCTTTGGGTTGGGGTCCGGTTATAGCAGACCCTCCGGGTTGGAGTCTAGTTACAGAGGCTCTCTGAGATTGAGTCCGGTTACAGAGGCTCTCCTGGTTGGAGTCTGGTTACAGGGGCTCTCTAGGTTGGAGCCTGGTTACAGAGGCTCTCCGGGTTGGGGTCCAGTTATAGTTATCCCCTAGGTCATGACATGAGGCCATGACACCAAAATTAAAGTTCGGTACAATACATTCCCTCATTATGAAATTAGTTATTACAAAAGATTATTCGACTAGTACAATATCAATGTGCATGTTTATATGGTAATGTTTGATTTATTTTTTCAATATTATGTTCAACATTATGTTTAAAATGATATTGTTTTTATTACATATATTGCCTTAAAATTTATACCTTCCAATAAATTATTTACCCTTACTATGTATCTGAGCTCACCCCTTTCATATGTTTCATTTTCCTAAGATACCAAGAAGTTTTATATGTTTCAGATGCAGGGTTAAGCCAAACGAACAATGGAATTCTCAAAGGATTATTTTTTTATTGTTGTATGTTAGAAAGTGTATTGTAACATTCATGTATGTAATCTATTTTCCAAGACTACTAAAATTATTGGCCTTTAGGGACTTGATTCCTTGTAATCAGGCCAATGTATTAAAATAATTCACTGACTCTGGGAATCTAGGGTCGGGGCGTTACAGTTGGTATCACAGGAAGTTTAACTATAACCTTGGAAACTAGATTTAGATAAAATCTAATTAGAGCACATTACCCTAAGATAGACTTTCAGGATTAGTATAGAATAACTTTCTAGAATTTTGGTAATGTGGAGATTTTGTGAGTTTTCCAAAAAATATATCTCTATATAGAAACGAGATGATAGAGGTGGCTCTACCACTGATGTACCTAGGGGTAAAACCCGAAAACACCGCTTTGAGATAGACTCAAATTGGAATTGGGGCACGATAACGGGAATTTTTGCACTATTGTTTATTAAACACCTGGGAGATATGCTTAGGATAATTCTTATTTTATTTATAAATCATTATAATGGATTTATGAGTATATTCCTTCTCAAAGAAAATATTTATATGATTACGGATTATATCTATAAAATTTTCAATTTACATTAGGTATTTTACATGTTTGGAATTATTCATTGTGATTCATAAACTGACCTAGTGTATGCCATTGTATAGAAATGGCGCACAGTAGATGGAATGAAAACTTCAGTAATACGTATGATCCAAAGAGTAAGAAAGTTCATATCATTCATTATATTAAGCCATCATTTATATGGGAAATGGTCTCCCATGTATTCTAAACATATGAAGAAATAATATCATTTTTTTAATAAGATAAGTAAGGAATTCTTTGAGTCCTATGGCTTTGAATAGAAGAAAGAGAAGAAAGGGATGGTATAAAGAAAGATGGATAAAGGGAAGAGGGCAAAGAAAGATTTTCCCATATGTGACAAATGTGGAAATAATCACCTTGGTAAATGTTTGAATGGAATGAGAGTTTGTGATAAGTGTGGATAAAAAGGACACCGAGTACGTAATTACAAGGTCAAGAAAAAGGGTTCAAATGTAAAATGATTCATCTACAAGGTGTTGGGATGATACATGAATCAATGTCCCAATCATCAGAGTATACCTCAAATAATGCTATTGGATAATAATAAATTTATGATACTACCTCAGATGAAGAGTAATGACTAGTGTTGTTATGTTGTAATTATAAAATTATTTCATTTCATTATTGTATCAACAATATACTAGTTACATGAATTATGATGATAAATAAGGATTTTACTATAAGACTATTTTATTAAGGATTTGAGATTATATGGTTCTTAGAAAAGTGACTTAATAGTAAGCTACACTTTTTGGAAAATACATGGTTTAAGGAAAGGTATTCCTTAATATTGTCTTGATAATGAGGTAGTGATTTAGGAATAAGAGATGGTTGGTTTGGATAAATTATATTGGATATTCTTGACTTCCTTGGAATAGATTAATAGTTTTTTATTTCTTCATTGTTGGAATATTCAAGATTTTTGGATATAAGGAATATATCCAGTATTATATAAAGAATAAGGGAGCATGAATGTAATAAATATGGTTTTATGGTAATTCAGGGTGTTACCATGTTTTAAAAGAATACACGATGAAGGCGTTCACATGTTATTACGTGGAAAAAAGGATCATCATTATGATTAACTTCCTTATAAATTTTGGACTGTGAGTTTGGATAGAAGTATTTTGGATAAGTCTAATGGTTGGAATGAATTATGTTTTAAATTGGATTCAATTGTTAAGGTTATTTTTGGATATTCATTAAAAGGACAACCCAGAGGTTGGCCGATAACCAATCGTGTCTGGTAAGGCCGCGAGACTTGAACCTGCCACCAAAGGGTGACAAGGGTGCATCACCTACCACTGGCCTACGTGATGTACTAGATTGTATAATGCGGTTTATTTTTTAAAAGTTCTGATAGGTGGATTATAAATTCATTATTTTTGGAACCCTATAAGATTAACATAAATAGATTTTTTTTGAAATCTTTTAGAAGGAAAGACGAGTTTGTTATTGGAATTAGTTAAAGTATGTAACTCTACTTGTCAAGTAAAAATATATATATTCCCTCTTATTATATGACTAAATTAATTCTTAAACTTTAGTTAAGGGAATTCATCTCAATCTCGTTTCATTGAGGCATCCTTTGATTTCTAAATGACTTTGTTTTATACGTTGTTTAAAACCCTTTGCCTTTTCATTTCAAGGGGAATCATTTACTATGAAGTTTTTTACAAAATGAAAAAAAGGAATGTTTTTTTACGTAAGCGGTGACAAATACCTTTCTACCGCTGTGATTTTTATTTTATATTTGGCTTCCTTACCAAGCCAAAATGTTTTTTTAGAAAATAAAATAAATACCATATACACTTTTTATGTATTTTGGTTTTGAAAATGTTTTTGATAATGGATTTGTTATGTCATTATATTTAAATAATATATTGTGATTTTTGACCTCAATCACTCCCTATAAATATATAAATTTTCTCTCCAATTATGTGTCCCTAATTTACACCAACGTTCTCTTACTCGAGATCATAATTTGGTGGTAACTTTTTCATTTCCCTTTCCCCCTTATTAATACTAAATTTTATTAACCCAATTTCCGATATGGGTTTTTCACAAAGGTATTTATCTATTTTTAACCTTTAATTTTCAAAAAACTATTTCAAATTGTGAGGAAAAAATTTATTTAAGGAGGGGAGAATGTAACAACTAAATATTTCATAGTACTTTATCTCATTAAAGGAATTTAATAGCTTGCACTACACGCAACACCAAGTTCTAGCGCACCACAACATTACCAAAAAAAGCCATTCAAAAAGCGGTTATAAATAGTATTAATTTCATTTTGAATCTTATATACTATATATAATTTTAAAATCCATATTTTTTGTTTCTTAGACATAATATAAGAACAAATTCATTTTTTTTTCAGATAAAAGAAGTATTTAAAAAAAATGTAATTTTACCACCTTTTAAAGGCGAACCTTTTTTAAATACAATATTTGAAATTTTTATATATTAAATTAATCTAAATAATATTTTTATTTAGAATCATGATATAAAAATTTACTTTTGATAAATTTTTGGTGTTTTTCTGATAACTTTCATATTTAGGTGAATAGTGAAAATTACTAAATTTTTACAGAAAGAAACTTTTTTAATCAAAATAATTTATAGTGTTCAATTATAAATTTTATTGGTTTAGAAGTATAATTAGATTATATTTTTATAATTTAATACAATTATGGCCATTATAAGTAATTTCACATTTAAATTTGACATAAACACATGTCAATCTTTTGATTGTTTTTTCTTTTAAAAAAAACCGTTTTGTTAGGTTTTGACAACAGAAATTAATTTTAAATGAATAAATTAAACATGAAAGATTTTAATTTGGTATAATAGATTTCATTTTTTAATTTGGAATATAAAAATTAGCTTAGGGTGAATTTTTGTGTATTTTTCTGAAAACTTTCAATTTTTGATGAATAGTGAAAAGCACTGACTTATTGTTTAAAACCGACTTTTTCGTTAAATATTTATTTATTTATTTAAATTTTTTAGGTAAAAATATATATATAATACCTATATAAGTTCAATGTAATTAATTGGAGTCATTTTATAATGAGTTTAGTTATATGAAAAATTTTATTGAACTTTTTACTGTCTTTTACCCACCTCCTAGGTGCATTTGCAAATTTGCATAAAACATAATTTTACCTCTTTTGTGAATTGAATTTAAAAAATAATAGAGAGAAGGTTGATATAAGTAATTAATATTTGGTTCAATAAGATAAAAATAATTTTTGGTGACTGATAGCTTTTGACTTTTATTTACCACTGTTAAAAGTAAACAGGCTAATGAAAGGTAAAAAAGATATTGTTATTACCATAACACATGTCATTATTCTATTGGATAAGTTTAATTTGAAAAGAAAAATATTTTTAATTAATTATGACCCTTTAGGTCCACTTGGATTAGATTAGGACATTTATTATTATTTTATTCATAGAAGAGTTAAAAGCGTTAAATTCAATGTTTATTAAATAAACCATTTTTAATATAGGGTTATATATAAGATAAATTAGACTACAAATTTTAATTATAATGATAAAAATATTTCCTATATAATGGTATTCTATTTATAATTTTTATACATTAAATAATTAAAATTATTTATGACGCAATGATGATGCTGTAATTATCTTATTAATGAAAGAATCTAATAAATGGTATTATAAATATTAAAATAAATATAATTTCAAGGTTTTTATGAAATAGACGAATTTTATAGGTGAATGTGACATTTTAGGGTTGAATAAATGTACCTTTTTCGAAGTTATCAAGTTCTTATGACTTTAAAAAAAACCTGATAATAAATAGTTCCAAAACTGACATAAATGAGTTTTTAAAACAAATATTATATTATTAAATTATGTAATATTCCTAAAAATCTAAGGTTCTGCAAATGGGATTAAAAAATAATATATATGTCATTAATGAACCACTTGAGTTTCTCTTGAATGTTTATAGTATGTTTATTAACCATATAGTGTAATAATACAAGAAGATACGGTAAAAGTTAAATTAATTAACTTAGAGTTAAATCTAAATGATAAGGTTAATATGATGACCTAAACCTGTCTAAAACCTATTAGTTGAGAGGTTTTAGACCCATACACACATTCAGATTTAAATAATTCATTTTCGAGACATTATAAATAGAAAATTATTTTGTTATAATATAATATTTCATGCTTTTCCAAAAGTTACCCTCACCTCTCTTATAAAAGGGCACTTTCCCTTATCTTAATTTCACACCTACAAAGCCTTTTGGCTCGGTAAAAACCTACCAAAATATCCTATAAATTGTCTTAATTTCTTCTTAGATTCATTTCTTTATTCTTAAAGATAACCTGTGGAACCCTTTTGATCAAATCGAAAGGAAGAACCCAAAGAAGAGGTAAATATTTAATCACTTCTTTCAAGTTATTTTCTTCTTCCACTTCTTCTTTCCGTGTTGTTTATATTATAAAATAATAAATCTAGAATATTATATATAATGTGATTTTATTATAAATATTTTACAACCATATTCATTATTCTATCAATCGTTTGAATGACATGTCACCATACGTGCGTACGTATGTCTAACCGTCTCCACGTTGTGGTGTAGTTGTTATTCAATACATTATTATTTTGATGGGTATAATAATGATAAATAATTGATTTAATAATAAATATAACATTACAATGATTATTTATAAATGATATACAATAAAATTATATATGATTTTAATATCAAAAGAATGATATTGTTGCTCATGCGTACGTATGGAATACCATCTCTATGAACGTGATGAGATTCATTCCCCATCATAACCATTCAAGATTAATTTTCATTTGATGATTAAAAATAATTTTTAAATACTTGATATCATTTTGGATATGAATAATAAACATACCTTCTATAACAAACATTAATTACGTAACAATAAATATAAAGGAAAATGAATCAGTTAACACTCGAAACGAGGATAATACTCAAATATCATTAACAAAGAATTATTAGAAGATCATATATGATATCATAAATTTGAATATGGTTCTTTTATAATTTAATAACAATTATTTAACTATTATACAGGATCTTAACGTACCCTCAACTAAGGAAAAGTACAAGGTAAGGGTGAATTTCAAAATCTCATTATTATCCGATGTTGTTTTTACGTAAGTATCTACTGAGACCTCCTTATCATCCATATCCGTGTTTTCTTAAAAAAGTAATTCAAAACATTTTTACTATTTTCTATAATATGGGTTAAGTTCATTTATACACTTATTTGACAATATATGTTTAGAAAGGAATCTTTCCATCATTTTCCAAATAAGGTACTTTTTGACCTTTTTGACAAAATTATGATAAAATGTTTTTTAACTTATAAGGCGGGTGCAGCTACTTTCCACCGTTATAACAGCATAGAATCATCCCTTATAAGCTTATAAGAATATTTTCAAAATAAATATTTTCTTTATAATTATGTGACTCTTAAATTATTTCAAAATAGAAAGAGATATTTATCTCAAATAGTTTTGATTTTATTTATGTCAACATTCTTTGATAAATTTTACACTTGTTTGAAGCTGATTTATTATGATACAAATCTTCCATATTGTATTTAAGGTTTTGTGATATGTTTGACTATTGATGATTTATTTTTATGCCATTATTATTTTATGAAAAATGTTTTGACATTTCGTATGATAGTTTTAATACGAATGTTTATGTTATATTTCAACCTATTCTTAAGATGAATGTGTTGGACTAGTATGTTTTGGGTTGGGGACCGGTAAAAGTAAGCCCTCCTGTTTGGGGTCTGGTTATAATAGACCATCCAGGTTGGAGTCTGGTTATAGAGGCCCTTCGGTTTGGAGTCCGGTTAAAGAGGCTCTTCGGGTTGGAGTCCGGCTACAGAGGCTCTCTGAGTTGGAGTCCGGTTATAGAGGCTCTCCGGGTAGGGATCTGTTTAAAGTTAGCCCCTAAGTCTTGGCATTAGGCCTTGACACAAAAATTAATGTCAGGTACTATACATTCCCTCATTATGATATTAGTTATCACATGTGATTATTCCACTAGTAGAATATAAATGTGCATGTTTATATGGTAATGTTTGATTTATGTTTTCCATATTATGTCCAACATTATGTTTAAACTGATATTTTTTTTATTATACATCTTGCCGTAAAAGTTTATAGCTTCCACTAAATTATTTACCCTTACTGAGCATCTGAGCTCTCCTCTTTATTATGTTTTATTTTTCCAGGATCCCAAGAAGTGTTTTATGACTGATATGCAGGTTTAAGCCAAGATAACAATTTTATTCTCATAGGATTATTATTTTTTGTTTTTTATGTTAGAAAGTGTAATGTAACGTTCATTTATATAATCTATTTTCCAAGACTGCTAAACTGATCGGTCATTTTGGACATGATTCCTTATAATCATGCGAATGTTTTAAAATAATGAACCGACTTTGGGAATCTAGGGTCGGGGCGTTACATTTGGTATTAGAGGAAGTTTAGAAATAACTTTGGAAACTAGAGTTAGATAATCTCTGATTAGATCACATTACCTTAAGATAGACATTGAGGATTGGTATAGAATAACTTAATAGAATTTTGGTAATATAGAGATTTTGTGAGTTTTCCAAGAAAATTCATCCCTGTATGGATACGAGCAGGTAGAGGTGGCTCTGGCATAGATGTACCTAGAGGTAAAACCCGAAAACACCGCTTCAATCTAGACTCAAACGGGAACTAGGGCACCACAATGGGGATTACTCCACTCTTGTTTATGACACTACTAGGGGATGTGTTTAGAATAATTCTCATTTTCTATACAAATAATTATGAAGGATTTATGAGTATATATCTCCTCAAAGAAAGTATTTTTATTATTACGGATTATATCCATAAAATTTTATATTTAAGTTAGGTATTTTACAAGTTTCGAATTATTCATTGTGATTCATAAACTAACCTAGTGTATTCCATTGTATATAAATGGAACCCAATAGAAGGAATGAGAACTCCAGCAATTCATATGATCAAAATAGTAAGAATGATCATATCATTCATGGTATTAAGTCAACATTTAGAAGGGAAATAGTCTCTCATGAATTCTTAACATACGAAGAAATAATATCATGTGTTAATAAGATAAGTAAATAATTCTCTAAGTCCTATGGATTTACAGAGAAGAAATAGAAGAAATGGATGGTAGTAAGAAATATGGATAAAGGGATGAGGGGAAAGAAGGATTTTCCCATATGTTATAAATGTGGAAGGAATCACCTTGGTAAATGCTTGAAGGGAATTAGAGTTTGTTATAAGTGTGGAGAAAAAGTGACACCAAGTATTTGATTGAAAGGTAAAGAAAAAGGTTTCAAATGTAAAATGCTTCATCGGAAAGGCGTTGGGAAACTACATGAATAAATGTACCAGTCATTAGAGGATACCTCAAATGATGCTATTGGATAATAATCAATTTATGATACTACCTCAGATGAAGTGAAATGACTGGTGTTCTTATGTTGTTATTATATAATTATTTCATTTGAGTGTTGTATCAACAATGTACAGGTTATATGAATTATGAAGATAAACAAGGATTGTACTACAGTACTATTTTATTGAAGATTTGAGATTATATGGTTCTAAGAAAAGTTACTTAATAGTAAGCTACACTTTTTGGAAAATACATGGTTTAAAGAAATGTAATCCTTAATATGGTCCTGATAATGAGGTAGGGATTTTGGAATAAGAAATGGTTGATTTGGATAAATTATATTGGATATTCTTGACTTACATGGAACAAATTAATAGTTTGTTTATTTCATCATTGATGGAGTATTCAAAATTTTTGGATATAAGGAATTTATCAGGTATTATAAAAAGAATAAGGGATCATTAATTTCATCAATAAAGTTTTCTGGTAATTCAAGTTGTTACTATGTTTTAAAAGAACACATGATGAAGGTGTTCTCATGTTATTACATAGAAAAAGGATCTTCATTATTTTTAACTTCCATATAAATTTTGGACTGTGAGTTTGGATAAAAGTATTTTGGATAAGTATAAAGGTTGGAATGGTTTATGTTTGAAATTGGATACAATTGTTAAGGATATTTTGGGATTGTCATAAAAAGGAAAACACAAAGGTCGGGCAACAACCAGTCGCTTCTGAAAAGGCTACGAGACTTGAACCCGCAATTGAAGGGTGACAAGGGTGAATCACCTACCACTAGCCTACGTGATGTCATGGATTGTATAATGTAGTTTATATTTTAAAGGTCTGATAGGTGGATTAAATAATCATAATTTTGGAACCCTTTACGCTAAGGATAAATAGAATATTTTTTTGAAATCTTTTGCAGTGTAAGATGAGTTTGTGGTAGGAATTAGTTAAAGGATGTAACTCTACTTTTCAATTATATATATATATATATATATATTTATATCCTCTTATTATTTGACTAAATTAATTATTAAACATTAGTTAAGGGAATTCGTCTCAGTCTCCTTTCATTGAGGCATCCTTTGATTACTAAACGACTTTCTTTTATATGGTGTATAAAACCCTTTGAATTTTCATTTCAAGGGGAATCATTTTCTATGAAGCGTTTTACTAAATAACAAAAAAGTAATGTTTTTTTATGTAAGCGGTGGAAAAAACCTTTCTGCCGTTGTGATTGTTATTTTATTTTTGGATTCCTTACCAAGAAAAAATGTTTTTTTAGAAAATAAAATAAATACCGTATACAATTTTTATGTATTTTGGTTTTGAAAATGGTTTTGATAATGGATTTGTTATGTCATTATATTTAAATAATATACTATGATTGATGACCTCAATAACTCCTTATAAATATTTATGTTTTCTCTCCAATTATGTTCCCCCAATTTCCACCAACATTCTCTTAATCAAGATCATAATTTGGTGGTAACTTTTTCATTTCCCTTTCCCCCTTATTAATACTAAATTATATTAACCCAATTTCTGATGTGGGTATTCTAAAAAGGTATTTATCAATTTTTAACCTTTAATTTTTGAAAAACAATTTCAATTTGTGAGGAAACAATTTATTTAAGGAGGGGATAATGAAACACCGTAAGATTTCATAGTACGTTATCACATTAAAGTAATTTAATAGCTTGCACTACATGCAACACTGAGTTCAAGCGCACCACAAAATTACCAAACAAGCCATTCAAAAAGCAGTTATAAATAGTATTAAGTACATTTTGAATCTTATATACTATATATAATATTAATATCCATATTATTTTTTTCTTAGACATATTATAAGAACAAATTCATTTTTTTCAGATAAGAGAAGTATTTAAAAAAAAACTATTTTACCTCTTTTTAATGGAGAATTTTTTTTAAATCCAATATTTGAAACTTTTATATATTCAATTTTACAAAATAAACTTATTATTTAGAATCATGACATAAAAATTTAGTTTTGATAATTTTTTGCTGTTTTTTTGATAACATTCATATTTGAGGGAATAATGAAAAATACTAAATTTTTACTGTAAACAAATTTTTTGATGAAAATATTGTATCATGTTAAATTATACATTTTAATGGTTTTTAAGTATAATTAGATTATATTTTAATCATTTAATACAATTTTGGTAATTATAAGTAATTTCACATTTAAATTTGACATAAACACATGTCAATATGTTGATAGTTTTTACTTTTTTAAAAACACGTTTTGTTTTGTTTTGACAACATAAATTAATTTTAAATTAATAAATTCAAATTATATGTTTTCAATTTGGTATAATATACTTAATTTTTGAATTTATATTATAAAAAATCTCTTAGGGTTAATTTTTGGTATTTTTCTGAAAACTTTCAATTTTTGACTAATAGTGAAAAACACTGAGTTATTATTTAAAACTGACATTTTCTTTAAATAATTAATTATTTATATAAATTTATTTAAGTTAAAAATATATACATAATACATATATATGTTCAATGTAATTCATTGGAGTCATTTTATAATAAGTTTAGCTATATAAAAAATTTTATCGAACTTTTTACCGTCTTTTACCCACCTCCTAGGTGCATTTGCAAATTTGTATAAAACATAATTTTACTACTTCTGTGAATTTAATTTCAGAACTCCTAGAGAAAAGGTTGGTATAAGTAATTAATATTTGGTTTAATAAGATAAGAATAATTTTTGGTGACTGGTAACTTTTGACTTTTATTTACCATGATTAAAAGTAAATAGGCTAATGAATGGTAAAAATTATATTATTTTTACCCAAAAACATGTCCTAATTATATTGGATATGTTTAATTTGACGAAAATAAATCTTTGTAATTAATTATGACCCTTTAGTTCCACTTGGATTAGATTAGGATATTAAGTATTATTTTACTCATAGAAGAGTTAAAAGCGTTAAATTCAAAGTATATTAAATAAACCATTTTTAATATAGGGTTATACATAAGATAAATTAGACTATAATTTTCATTATAAAGATAAAAATATTTCTTATATAATGTTATTATATTTATAATTTTTATTCATTAAATAATTAATTTTATTTATGACACAAGGATGATGCAGTAATTATCTTATTAATGAAAGAATCAAATAAATGGTATTATAAATATTAAAATAAATATAATTTAAAGGTTTTTATGACATCCACTAATTTTATAGGTGAATTTGAAATTTTAATTTTGAATCAATGTATCTTCTTTGAAGTTATCAATTTGTGATGACTTTCACAAAAACCAAATAATAAATAGTGCCAAAATTGACATAAATGAGTTTTAAAAAAAATATTTTATTATTAAATTATATAATATTCTTACAATGGGATTAAAGAATATTATATATGTCATTAATGAACCAATTTAGTTTCTCTTTAATGTTTAGAGTATGTTTATTAACCATATAGTGTAATAATAAAAGAAGACACTGTAAAATTTATATTATTTAACTTAGAGTCAAATCTAAAAGATAAGGTTAATATGATTACCTAAAACTGTCTAAAACCTATTGGTTGAAAGGTTTTAGACCCATAACCTCCTTATGATTTAAATAATTCATTTTTGAGCCATTATAAACAGAAAACTATTTTATTATAATATAATATTTCAAGCTTTTCCTAAAGTTACCCTCACCTCTCTTATAAAAGGGAACTTCACCTTCTCTTAATTTCACACCTCCAAAGCCTTTTGGCTCGTACAACCCCTGCCTAAATATCCTCTAAATTTACCTAATTTAATCCTAGAGGCATTCCATTTGTCATAAAGTTATCCTAAGGAACCCTTTTGATCAAATCAAAAGGAAGAACCTGAAGAAGAGGTAAATATTTAATCACATCTTTTAGGTTCTTTTCTTCTTCCACTTCTTCTTTCCTTGTTGTTTACATTATAAAATAATAAATCTAGTATACTATATATAATGTTATTTTATTATAAATATGGTACAAACATATTCATTATTCTATCCATCCTTTGAATGACATGTCACCATACGTGCGTACGTACAGATTACCGTCCCCACATCGTGGTGTAGTTGTTATTCAATCCATTATTATTTGGATGGGTTTAATAATGATTTTTAATTGATGTAAATAATAAATATAACATGATAATTATTCTGTACATATTATATACCATAAAATTATATACGATTTGAATATCAAAATAATGACAATGTTGCTCATGCGTACGTACAGATTACCGTCTCCACGAACGCGATGAGATTCATTCCCCATCGTAAGAATTGAAGACTAATTTTCATTTGATGATTAAAAATAATGTTTAAAAACAATATATCATTCTGGATATCAATATAAAACATCCCATACATATCAAACAATACTTACATAACAATTAATATAAAGGAAAATGAATCAGTTAACACCTGAAACGACGATAATACTAAAATATCATTAACACAACATTATTTGAAGATCATATATGATATCATAATTATGTATATGGTTCATTTATAAATTAATAAAAATTATTTAACTATTATACAGGAGTTTAACGTACCCTCGACTATGGAAAAGTACAAGGTAAGGGTTAATTTCACAAACTCTTTGTTATCCGAGGTTGTTTTTACGTAAGTATCTACTGGGACATCTTTATCATTCACATCCATGTTTTTTTAAAATGTAATTGAAAACATTTTTATTATTTAATATACTATGGTTTAAGTAATTTATACCATTATTTGACCATATATTTTTTGATAGTAATATTTCTGTCATTTTCGAAACTAGGCACTTCATGACCTTTCGATAAAATTAAGGTAAGAATGTTTTTTTTGAACTTATACGGCGGGTGAACCTATTTTACACCATTATAACATCATAGAATATTCACTTACAAGATTGTAATAATATTTTAAAAATAAATTTTTTATTTATAATTATGTGACTCTAAAATCATTTCAAAATAGAATGAGATATTTATCTCAAATAGTTTTGATTTCATCTATGTCAGCATCCTTTGATAAATTTTACACTTTTTTGAAGTTGATTTATTATGATACAAATAATCCATATTGTATTTAAGGTTTTGTGATATGTTTGAATGTGGATGAGTTATTTCTATTCCATTCATGGTTTATGGTTAATGTATTGACATTTCTTATTCTATTTTTAATACGAATGATTATGTTATATTTCAACCTCTTCTTAAGATGAATGTGTTGGACTAGTTTGTCCCGGGTTGGGGACTTGTAAAAGTAATCCCTCAGGGTTGGGGTCTGGTTATAGAAGACCCTCTAGGTTTGAGTCCGGTTACAAAGGCTCTCCGGGTTGGAGTCCGGATACATAGGCTCTCCGGGTTAGAGTCTGGTTACAAAGGTTCTCGGGGTTGAAGTCCAGTTATAGAGGCCCTCCAGGTTGGGGTCTGGTTACAGTTAACCTCTAGGTCCTAGCATGTGTCCTTGACATAGAAATTAATGTCTGGTACTAAATATTCCCTCATTATGAAATTAGTTATTACATGCAATAATTCGACTAGTAGAATATCAATCTGCTTGTTTATATGGAAATGTTTTATTTTTTTCCATATTATGTTCAACATTATGTTTAAAAGGATATAGTTATTATTACACATCTTTCCTTAAATGTTTATAGATTATGATAAATTATTTACCTTGACTGAGCATCTGAGCTCAACCCTTTCTTATGTTTTATTTTTCGGGATCCCAAGAAGTTTTTTATGTTAGAGATGAAGGGTTAAGCCAAGGGAACAATGGAATTCTCAAAGGATTATTTTTTTGTTGTATGTTAGAGAGTGTGATGTAATGTTCATGTCTGTAATATATTTTCCATGATGGATAAACTGATCAAGCTTTCGAGAATTGATTCCTTCTAATCTTTCCAATATATTAAAATAATGCACTGACATTGGGAATCTTGGGTCGAAGCATTGCACTTATTAGGGATATGGTTGAAGTATACCATCCTTACTCTATATATAGTTATTATGTGATGACATGGTTTTTAGGAAACAAATTACTTTTCCACATTTTTTTGGGAAATGGTGAAATGTATATAAAACCCATTTCCTTTCCTTCTGTTATTTTATAAAGAAATGTTTATGAAATTCATTTCAATTAATGGGTTCTGATACGATGAATATATTATGATCATGTCACACACACATGTATCATTTTAATTATGTTATGAGTGAAAAATATATCAGCATATGATTCATTGGGTAAAATTGATATCTGATGAGATAAATAAGAATGTAATAGTGAGTGAACCATGTTTAGTAAGAGAGTTTCTCAACTATGATATTCGTGAGAGTGAGAATTAACTACAATGATTACCTTTATAGTGAACCCATTCCAAAATGATAATCTGGATAAATATCATTTACTAATAAGGAAATGAATTTCTATCCTTATATATATGCTAAGATTCCATCTCATATTCTTATATTATGGTATCATGGAACTTGTTAATTAATTAAATTATGATCAATTTATTATAAAATACCATGATTTATTACATGAATAAAGATTACGATCTATGAAGTGCAGGGTATGGTTTTCAAATTATAAGCTCATGTTCTCATACCATTTATCTCATGTTATTCTTATATGATCTTCAACATATCCCATGTTTCATGTTACTGATCCTCATAGATCACGTTTTTATAATTATATTAATATTTTATGAAGAATGGTTTTATGTATGATTTTTTATGAAGGCATATAGATTATAGTGAACCGACCTTTTCTTACATTACTATTACATCATTTCAAAGATAAAAAACATAATAGTATTACACATAGTGGATATAAAGGTTTAGTTTATTGGAAAAACAAGGACCATACATAACAAATACAACATTAAGCATAAACATTTATTTAATTTAATCTTCTCTAGATTCGATTTGGCAATTGTCCTCTCCTTAGTACATGTAGCCACCTAAGGATATACATCAAAAGGGGTGAAATAGAAGCCTAGTAAGAGGATAGATAAGAATAATAAAGCATGGTGTGAACATAATCATAACATAAGTAAAATATCACGAACATGAGAGGCGCATAAATAAAATACTTGAAATGTAGAAATCATAAAAATAAAACATCATGTCTTAGTGGTTAACTACCACACATATTTGTAAACCAAGCTAGCATCTTTTTCACACATCATTTCGAATTTACTCATGAGATTAATCACTTTACCCAATGCATTGGAGCATTGTATAATTCCAGGCGCACCCGTCACATTCAAACATTCATATTGCGCTATATAATTATAGGCACACCCGTCACATTATAACATTATAATTATCATGATTTAAAAATATAACACATATAAAAAAATGAACATAACTAACCCATGTAAAGGAATGGTTTTAATATCATAATAATACATTCATAAGCTTCGATTTCTCAAAAGAAATAGGGAACAACATACTTGATACAAGAACTGTCAATCTTGAATGAGAAGTAAAAGGTGTGTTATTGAAAGAAGAGTTCTTTTGGAAAACATTTTATTTTTCATAAATACCAGTGACAAACATGTATATCCCAGAAAAGGTAAGTCAATGACGAAAAAATGATTTTATAGGAGTAACCATATCAAAAAATGGAGTGAAAGAGGAATAACCTGAAGGAAGACAATTGGGTTCAAGATTTCCCCTTACCTTGTATCCAAAAGCTTCTTTCTCATTAATGTCCTGTATAATGACATTATATTAATTAATTAGAAATCCAGAACCTTTTGTACATTAATATGTTTCATTATGGTTTCATTGAGTGATTTTATTTGCCTTTGGATGAGTTATATAGTTTTAAAACATTGTTTGAGAATGTTTGTTATCATGGTTTTCTTGAGTGGATCACTTATATTCTTAAATTGAAGTTCGGGTAGAAAATGAGTAAAAATACAGAAATGATATTACATGTTATTAATTATATTATCGTATTTTTAATGATCTTATAATGAATCCTATTATATCCATGTGGATGAATCATTAGATTATAAATAAATGAAGATTGTTTGGGTTAATTTGGGAAGTTTTTCGATCACAACAAACTTGTGTTAATTTATCACTTAGTAATATGGACATAAGTTATTTACAGAACTTTAAATACGACATAATATATATAAAATATTATGGTTCAACCATAGAAACGGTTTCATGACCAGATCTGATGGTTGAAATGTAAGAAGAAAGCATTTCGTTCTTGAAGGTGATAAATTGACACCTCACGAACAACGTTCTGTTTAATAAAATAAAAGGAAGACAGTAAGGGGGTTGGATGATATAATATCCCATTAGAATCATAAAATTATAGTATATTTTTATTAATGGAGTTAAAATACCATTTGGATGAAGATAGGTGGAGAGAGATCAAGAAATGAACTTGAACTTGAAAGGAAATTAAAGGAGAAGATGGAGAGAAATTACATCTTAAATCCTCCTCTTGGGATCCTCCTTAAGAAAGATATACAAGGTCTTTTGATGAGACCTGAAGCTCCTGAACGTGGGATAGGGGATAGGTAGTATGTTTGGGCAAAGTTTAGTGAAGGCTAGGAGCTTGAGAGGTGTGAGGAAATGATGGAGTGAAGGGTGGTATTTATATTGGAGGGGAGAGGGGTTTCCTTAATATAAAATTCATTAGTTTATTAATTTCCATCAAGATAAGGAATAATGGGTATTGAATGACCAATAATAGTAACTTTATAATGTGATCCCGAACTAAGTGGGATTACATAAGTAGAACATCATCAATGACTCAATTAATCCATTATTTAGCATTTATTGTGAATTACCAGATTCTAATATTCATTAAAATTTCAAGTATTTCAGAAAAATAACAACAATTTACCCCAAGCATTTTTCGATGTGTAGAATCCAAAAATGAAGTCCATTTTTTAAAAATAATTTTCTAAATATTATTAATTTAATATTTAATCAAAATCATTATTTAAATAAGAAAACAGTTTTTAAAAATTAAAACTGATTTTATAGTGCTTTCAAAAATTATGTAGGGTCTTATAAAATTATCAAAAAACTACAAGAAATTGATTTGATAAATGAATAATACATTTAAATAAAATAAATTTTATTTTAAATTAATTAATTAATTATAATTAATTATTTATTACTTAAAAAATTCAAAAACATTTACTAAGGTCAAATTGTCACTTTCTAAGATGTCTAAATTTTATTTAATTATTCATGGGTAAGGTTACTCTTATGTTGGATGATTTAATATTCATAAGGGTCATAATACTATTCATAAGGGTATGTTACAATTCACAAGGGTACATTACTCTTGAACTCCTCATTCTTTAATCATGTTTTAATGATCACAAATCCTATTACTGATTAATTAATCTCAATCTTAATTGACCATCATGTTAATGCTCTCCAATATTAATAATAACTACACATCATGTTTTAATAATAGCTATTCTTATTGATGTTAATTACTCGCTTTATTATTTACAAGTCTTATGCATGATCACCTATCTCACTTATATTATCATGCCTTTACATTTATGATTAATGGGTTAATCTTAATCCATATTCTTCATATTACTGTCTATGTCTAAATACAGATATTTGTCTAAGTATAGAGACACCGTGATGTTTGACACAATAAGACAGACTGTGTACAAGACACAGTCATAGTCAGACAGACACTGTGAAGGACAAACCATGACCCATACATCGTGAAGGAAAAACCGTGACCCTGAAACCGTGAAGGACAAACTGTGGCCCAGACATCGTGAAGGACAAACCGTGAACCAAACACCGTGAAGGAAAAACCGTGACCCAGCCACCGTAAAAGGACACACCATGATCGAAACACCGTGTGCTAGACACTGTGACATGGAGACACAGTGAATCACATACCGTGGAACATATACCATGAAGAAGACGCCGTTTACATAATCACTGTAACACCATTTCTTAACTTATGTCAATATTATTTAAATAATGCCAACGGTCATATTTGATGGTTTTAATGCAATTAATGATATTTAATGATAGTTGTTGACATGTCAGGAAACCATATCTTGTACTTATGAAAAGTGAATATTTCTTACTTGCAAAACTGTTGGAATATAAAGAAGATTGAGCTGTAGTACATGAACACGGGTGTGAATATACAACGAGAAGAACTTACATACGCACAACAACTCAAGAAAACAAAAGTGCACTGTGCTGAACTAGAAGAACAATCCTGAGCACAAATGAGAGATTACAAGACTTACAATGAACTCTCATGAGCACAATCCAACACCTCTGAAGAACACAATAACACAAGCTGAACTACGACACTCTGTTTTTCAGCAGAAAAACCAGAGAAGGACTCAGAAGCAGTTCTGCTGAATCCTACGAGTCCAGAGCTGCTTTACTAATCACTAGAGCTTTTTAATCTCTTATCTGTTCTCTCTATGTGATTTGTTTATTTAATTTCGAGCAGTGTGTTGTACTACATATATCTCACACACACTCTGTCTCCTGCACTGAACTGGAGGATATCAAAATCCTCACTCCAAAACTCTTAACTCTTGTTTACCCACATCAACTATAGAAGAGGTCCTTCTATGGCCTGGTCTTTATTTTTCCCACAAAGAATAGTGGTAGAGGTCCCTACGCGGCTTGGATGATTTTTTAAACTGTTGTTAACCCCGATCTAGGGTGTGGAACAAATTTATATAGATTTTAGAGGACTAAGTCTCGGATTGAGACTGAACCTCTTGTTATATCTGCTGTACATCTTTAGTTTAAGTTTAAAGTATACTATATATATATATATTTTATATTCCAGTGCTGTTACTTTGAAATAAAAAACCATTTTAAATTTACTTATATAGTTAAATTAGGAAGTGTTTACACTTATTATAAATCAGTAGGTTAGTTTCAAAAGTCAGTTTAATCTTGTGATTGAATTAACTGAGACCTAATAAATCTTTCAGAATCTACGTGAACATTTACAATCTGTATAAATTCACTAAAGTTTAATTTGTTTTATAAATTGGGGGATTTGAAATAGACAATATTTTAACAAAAAATTTAATTGGAACTCAATTCACCCCCGTCTTGAGTATCCACTCCGACCAACATTTGGTATCAGAGGTTTGTTTTTGTTAAAGGATTTTTGAAATACTCTGTTTTTTCAACTGTGATTTTAGTTGCATCTTTAAAGATCGTAAATTTCCGTTAGTTCTAAATTTTTTCTCTTTAAAAATATTCTCTAAAATCTAGTTATGGATAATAGACTAGAGGGTGTTGCTACTAACATGCCACCTTTCTTTAATGGTACAAACTATGCCCAATGGAAACTTAAAATGAAAATTCATTTGTAAAGTATGGGTTTTGATATTTGGACTGCTATAGAATCTCAATATAAAATTCCAGAAACCAAAAGAACAATGTGGGATGAACCTACAAAGACTGCTTACAATAATAATTATAAAGCCATGAATGCCATGTACTGTTCTCTAGGAGATGAGGAATTTAACAGAATTTCTTTCTGTAAAACTGCTTATGAAATTTGGGATACTTTAGGTGTTTCTCATGAGGGAACAACCAATGTTAATGAAATGAGATTAAATACTTATACTATTAAATATGATAATTTTAAAATGAAGACCGATGAACCCATTTCTGATATGTATCTCAGGTTCAATGAGATAGTCAATACAATGAATTCACTTGGAAAGCTTGTTCCAAAAAAGTAACAATTTATGAGGATACTGAGTTGTCTACCAGACCGATGGAGAGACACATCTGTTTCAATCAGAGAGTCATGTGACATTGGAGCTCTACCTGTCAAAGAGATGATTGGTAAGCTTATGATGTATGAGGAAGAACTCAAGGTAAATAAAGAGGAAGATGATAAACTAAAAAGGAAATCAGTGACTTTCAAGACTACTACTTCAAAGAGCAAGGACAAAGAAAAAGCTCAAATACAAACTGACAGTTCAACAAGTGAAAGTTTTGACTCTGATAGTGATGATGAAATGGATCAAATAGCCAAGAGATTCGAGAAGTTATATAGAAAGATGAAATTCATTAGAAAATCAAACTAAAAAATAAAGTATGACAATAAGGGACATTGGAAAAAGGATTGGAAAAAGCATGATAAGGAAGATGATATAGTTTGCTACGAGTGCAAAAGAAAATGACACATTAATGCAGACTGCCCAAAGCTAAAATTCAAGATTAAATATGATTACAATGACAGTAAGTACAAGAAAGCTATGAAGGCTACCTGGAGTAATTCTGATGACAACACAAGTGAATCTGTAATGTCTAATTCTGAAAGAACTCATGCCAACATGTGTTTCATGACCAACACATCTGAGGTCACCTTAGATACTCTTGTTTTAAATTCTTATTATTCTGGAGATGATGTTGAATCTGATTTTGATTTTGAAAACATGACTAGTGAGGAATTATTTTAATATTGTAATATGCTGGAAGATACATGCAATGAACTTAAGGATAAATACAAATCATTGAAGAAATAGCATGCTCTCACTACAACTATTAAAACTGAACTTACTATTGAAAAAGAGAAAAATTCTCAACTATTAAAGAAAAAAACAGAACTGAAAATGTCAAATGAGAAACTTAGAAAAGACCTAGAGAATTTCCCAAATTGAAAGGATAAACTAACTCAAATGCTAGGAAAGCAAGTGGCACAAAAATAGACTACTAGAATAGGCTACAAACCTAGATAGAGACAGCTTACTAAGAATATATTTATTTCTTAAATCTGGACAGAATACTGCTAGTTCATGTTCTAGAAATTCGTATGCGTCAACCAGTTATTCATATGGTTATAGATCAAATAATGTTTATCTTTCAAAATCTATTGATTTTGTAAATTATATGAGACCTATAATACAAATATGGGTACCTAAAGCTTTGATTACTAACCTATCTGGACCCAAGAAGATCTGGGTACCAAAATAATTTCCTATCTAAACCTATTTTGTAGGAAACCTTCTTGAAGAGTTCCAACAAGAAGACATGGTATTTGGTCAGTGTATGTTCAAGACATATGTCTGGGGATTACTCATGATTAAAGAGATTAATAAAGGTTGATGGAGGCTCTGTCACCTTTGGTGATAATTATAAAGGAAATATCATCAGCCTAGGACAAATTGGTAACACTAATTCAGATTTAATTTCGAAAGTTTTATTTGTTTATGGACTGAAATATAATATGTTATGTATCTCTCAATTGTGTGATATTGGTTTTAATGTCAATTTTGAGAATGATTCTTGTAACGTTTTTAATTCTAAAAATATTTTAGTATTCTCTGCTTTAAAGAATGAAAATTTTTATGCCGTTGATTTAAATTATTTAGCTAAGAAAAATGTCACTTGTTTAAATGTTTTTCATAAAGAGTCTTGGTTATGGTATAAAAAATTTGGACACTACAATATACAATCACTTAGGAAACTAACTAGGAAAAACTTAGTTAGAGACTTACCCAAACATGAGATTCCAAATGAAAAAGTTTATTATCCCTATCCAAAGGAAAAGAAAGATAAAGTTTCTTTTAAATCAAAGAAAGAAGTCTCAACTACTCAACCTCTCGAGTTGGTTCACATGGACCTGTTTGGACCATCTAGAGTTTCTATCTTAATTGGGAAGCACTATGTCTATGTCTTAGTAGGTGAATTTTCTAGATATACTTGGCTATACTTCTTAGCTCACAAAAGTGAAGCTTGTTATTATTTTGTTAAATACTCCAAGTCTGTAGAAAACCTTAGTGGACTTAAGATTAAGACTCTAAGAAGTGATCATGGTCGTGAGTTTAAAAATCATGAATCTGAATCCTATTACTCAAACAATGGATATAATCATAACTTTTCTTGTCCTAGGAAACCTCAGCAGAATGGTGTAGTAGAAAGAAGAAATAAAACCCTTAAAGAAATAGCAAGAACTATGATTAATGAGTATGACCTGCCTATTTATTTTTGGGATGAAGCTGTAAATACAGCTTGTTATATCATCAATAGAGTCTTAATTAGACCTGTTCTTAAGAAGACACCTTTTGAATTTTTGAACAATAGAAAACCTAAAGTCAATTACTTTAGAGTATTTGGTTACAAAGTATTTATTCTTAATACTAAGGATAATCTTGATAAGTTCGCTTCTAAGAGTGATGAAGGAATCTTTCTAAGATATTCTATAACCAGCAAAACCTATAGAGTTTTCAATAAGAGAACCAAGTGTGTGGAAGAATCTGTTCACATCAAATTTGATGAAACTAATCCACATGAGTCTAAAAACTCTCTTGAAAATCTTGAAGAAGATTTATTTGTTATGGATCTTAATGACAAATCTAAAGAACATGCTATAAAGAAATCCAATCCTGGACTTATTCCAGAATCTTCTCCTAATGATCCCGAACCTATAGATGAACCTGATATTTCTAGTCCTACCTTTACTAGATCAACTAGAATTCTAAAGAATCATCCTTTAGATGCTGTTGTAGGAAATTTGGATAGGGGGACAGAGAATAGAGCTTCTCTTAGAAATCAGGTTGAACATCAAGCCTTCTTGTCATAGCTTGAACCTAAAAACATTGATGATGCTATTAATGATGAATTTTGGGTGATTTCCATGCAAGAAGAACTCAATCAATTTTAAAGAAATAAATTTTTGAATCTTGTTGAAAGACCTAAGGACACTTCAACCATAGGCACTTAATGAGTGTTTATAAATAAAGTAGATGAATTTGGAAACATAGTTAGAAAAAAAGATAGGATAGTTGCACAAGACTACAGTCAAGAAGAAGGAATTGACTATGAGGAGACTTTTTCTCCAGTAGCAAGATTAGAAGCTATTAGGATTTTACTTGCTTATTCTGCACATCTAAATTTCAAACTATATCAACTGGATGTTAAGAGTGCTTTCTTAAATGGATATATTGATGAGGATGTTTTTGTTGAACAACCACCTAGATTTAAAAACCCTCATTTTCCAAACCATATTTAAATTATCAAAAGCTTTATATGGTTTAAATCGATCTCCAAGAGCTTGGTATGATAGGTTATGTACTTTTATAATTTACAAAGGTTTTAAAAAAGGTATAACTAATCCTAATCTTTTTATAAAACGCATTTATAATGATATTTTATTTGTACAAATTTATGTAGATGATATTATTTTTGGATCTTCAAAAACTACATTATGTACTGATTTTTCTAAAATGATGCAAAATGAATTTGAAATGAGTTTAATGGGTAAACTCAAATTTTTCCTTGGATTTCAAGTCTTTCAAAATGATGATGGAATTATTTTAACTCAATGTAAATATACTAGATATCTTCTAAAATGTTTTGGACTGGATAGCACAAAAAGTAGTGACACTCCCATGAGTACCACCTGTAAGTTGGATCATGATGAAGATGGTAAATATATTGATCAAACCACTTATAGAGGAATGATTGGAAGTCTAATCTACCAAACTTCTAGTCATTCTGATATTATGTTTAGTGTGTGTATGTGTGCTCGTTTTCAAGAAAACCCTAAAGAGTCACATTTAAATGCTGTAAAGATAATTTTCAAATACCTCAAGCAGACTCCCAATTTAGGACTGTTCTATCCCAAAGAACAATCATTTGAATTAGTTAGTTATTATGATTCTGATTTTGCTGGATGTAAGTTAGATAGAAAAAGAACCTCTGGAACATGTCACCTTTTAGGCAAGTCACTAGTATCATGGTGTAGTAAGAAACAAAATTCTGTTGCATTATCTACTGTAGAAGCTGAATACATAGTTGCTGGAAGTTGTTGTGCACAAATTTTATGGATGAAACACACATTACTAGACAATGGATATCAATTCAGACATGTCCCAATAAATTGTGATAACACAAGTGCTATTAATATTTCTAAAAATCTTTTCTCTCATTCTAGGACAAAACATATTGATGTAACAAATCACTTTTTGAGGGATCATTATCCAAAAGGTGATATCACTTTGGAATTCATTGTTACTGAATATCAACCTGCTGATATATTCACTAAACCATTAAATTTTGAGAAATTAAACTATATCATACATGATCTTGGCATGATTAATCATAAATAGATATCTTAATGATCTTAATGTTTAATACTTTATTGTATTTTACTTTACGGTTTCATGCTCACTGTTTTACAGTTACTGTTTCATGCTTATGGTATCACCATTAAGACCTTGTGCTCATGGTCTGTCAACTCACTATCTCACCATGAATGCACAAAATGGTCACTGTCTCACCATGACGATCACTAACTGTCTCACCGTGATGACTGTTTTTCATCACACTGTAATTCCTACTCACGGTCTCACCGTGAAGATTATTTATAATCTTATTTTAACCCGTATCGTGGTAATTTTTATTTCACAACTATTTGATTTCCCACATTTTTGTTTTTATGATGATTGACATTCCCAAATGATAAAACATAAAGGTTTCACTCAATCTCTCACCCGAACTCTCTCCTGATCTCTTTCCCTCGAACCCTCTTTACCTTGTGAACCTCTTCTTCTCTCTCACCCGAACTTTTAGTAGATGCCAAGGATGAAGCGTCCGTCTTCATCTACCCCTGAGAAGCTCCACCTTAGGATAAATAAGAGGATACCGAGGATATCTCTTAAAGGACATCTAAACCCAAACATGGAAAACTGTACCGTAGTTCCTGAAAAAGAAATTTTCCCTGAGTGGCTGCTATCTAGAAGATATTTGGTCATGAAAATCTTGAGAGAACAATGATGGTTTGAATGGTTCTCTGGACAAGATAGACCGATTTATCCATGATTGGTATCCCAATTCTACCAATATGTGAAGTTTTCCTTGGATTTTGGAGAAGAATTTACTGTGACCAGATGGATCAATGGTCAGAAGTGTTCTTTCTCTTCGAGGTTGTTGGATACATGCCTAAGGATACCACATGATGGAGTTTGTGAAGACTACCAAAGATACCCTCCTCCTTCATTTGAAATCTTCAATCTAGAAAACGATTTGGGAACCTTAACTGGTAATGGAACCAAGTGAAGGGCTATAGCTGCAGAGCTAGATGGAGAAACTAGACTACTATTCAAATTTGTTCAGAATTTGATCAGTCCAAGAAAAGGGGATTTTGCTGTAATAAAGTATCAAGATGTGTTCTTGATTCACCTGTTAAAGAATGGCCATAAGATCAACCTATGCAAGTATGTTATTAACCATATCTGTGAGCTTATTAAAGTCACTTCCAAATCCACCACCTTGTTTTACTCAAGGATGATTTCATCCATGCTAGTTGCCAAAGGAATGGTTGGACTGAATGAAGAAAAGTTAGAGGAATTTGATTTCTTCTTATACAAGCCTATCATCAGAAGGATGAAGATTAGTTGGAACCCCTGGAAGAAGTAGTGGGTTGAGGATAACGATCAATTATATAAGAATTTTAATCCTGTTGATTATCCAAGAAGGCCTACGAACCTAGTTGATCCTGGTCTGGAACTAGATGAAGTGGCTGAATACTCAGATGCTGAAGAAGAAGAGGAAGTGGTAGCTAAAGTACCACCTAGAGAAGAGGCTCAAATATCTCAAGGAAAGGAAGTTGTTGTTGAAAAGGAAATGACTGTGGATCCTTCAGTTGTTCTTAGTGGGGAAGAAGCTCCTTCTTATAGAGAAGTTGTAAATCTAGATATCCAATCTGAGGATGTAAGAGATTTTGTAGTAACAAAATCAGAGAAAAAAGCCTTGGAAGAGTCTGCTGGTGTAGAAGAACTCCCAGTTGAAAAGCAAGACAATCTGAAAGCACTGCCTGTGGAATAGTCGGTTCTTGAGATAATTCCCTCTACTGAAGAGAGGATGGAAATTGCCTTTAAGCTGGCATGGAAATAGTTTTTTGAAGAGATTAGAGATGATACTATGGATCTTGACCATGTTTCTAAGCCTATAATCTCTGAAATGGAAGCACAATTTGATGGGTAGGAAACTCAAAACATTGAGACTAGTCCAGCCAAGTCTGTTGAATCTGAATCTGATCCTAGTGATGAGTCATACTCTATGTACACTCGATATGTTTTCCCAAGCTTTTATGATGTGAATGAGTCACAACAAGTGACTACAACTGGAATGGATCTCTCTTCTGTGTTTAAACTAAAGTCTCTAGCTATTTTAGAACTAGAACCAGAACCAGGGCCTCAATCTAAATCAGAATCTGAGTCTGAAGATGACTCTGAACCGCAACCAGAGCCTGCTCCACTACCTTTACCTGCACTCTTGCCCGAGCAACACTCCTTTGTAACTAAAGACGATCTGAAAGTCTTTGGAGAGACTCTTTTAGCTGGAGTTGAGATGATCTTATCCACTCAACCTTGTCCAGTAACTCAACTAAGTCAAGAAGATGCCTCAATTCTCTTGGAAAATATTATATTTCATATTAAACCAAGGATGATCCATGAAATTCAAGAAGTCAGAGTGGAAAACAAGCTACTGAGTGCTGATATTGAAAACCTGAAAAATATGGTAGCAAAATTGCAGAATGAGTTGTCTTTAAGATCAGAACCTGCTCCTGTTTTTGCGCCTGCACCTATTGATGCTTCTCCTGAGCCAACTGATCCCACCCTTGATAGAGATATTGTGTCTCAAGTGCATCCATATCTACTGTCTTTGGATGATAATATTGGAAAAAGACACATAAAAATGCTAAAACACATGAGGGATCTTGTAGAAAATCTAAATAATCTCACAGATGAATACACTGGATGCCTGTAAAAAGTTCTGAAACAACTTAATGTTCTAACCGAAGCTGTCAAGGCTTTTCCTGCTTCTGGTCAACCTTCTGTTCCTCCTTTGGATGATTCTATGATGAGATCCATAATCAAGGAAGAAATTCAGAATTCCTTCAGTGTCTTGGATCTGTCTTCTTTGTCAGATGTGGTTAAGAACAGTGATTGAGCTTTGGACCTGGTTATGATTCATTCAAAGATTTCCAGTGATGCTCAATATGAAATCACCAAGAAGATTGATTCCTATCTCAACCGTATTTTCTCTAAAAGTGATATGACAGATCACTTTATATATCTTGTAGAGAATTTGAGAATCCCTCCGTAACTCAAGATTTTAATGCTCAAGTTTAGAAGCATAAAAAATTCACCAGATTATTGGACAAATTTATGGAGAATAAGGATGATTTTGAAAAGTCTATGCAATATGGTGGTGAGATCATTACTGATTTAATAAATCTTTTGAAGCTGTATATTCATGTGCAGAGTACTGCTATAGTTTCTCCAGCTATTGTACCCCTTAGACCTAGTCTACCTACCCATGCCTCAACTGCCATGATAGTCAGCCAAGCTCTTTCTCAGATCCAGCCAGTCATTCTTGACCAACTGCAACCAAGATCTTCTACTACTCCTACTTTGGCTCCATACATTTCTAAAGGTCTACCCTTACCCTCCTTGTCTACCACATCTGTTCCTTCCTTTACATCAACACCAACTCCTACTGCTGATAAAGGCAAGGAAAAGGCAGCACCCAGAAGAGTCCAATGACTGTTTTCTTTTTTGATGGGATGTCATTTGTTGTTTACTGTTTGTATTTATCCTTTATGTTTTATTCTAAACCTTGTTAATGATACATTAAGTGTTTCACTTCATTCTCTCTGCTTTTTGATAATCCCAAAAGGGGGAGAAACAAGTACAAGTATTAATATTCTAATTGTCGAGTCTGTTGTTTTCTTTAATGTTGCATTTCAATAATAACTACAAATCATGTTTTAATAATAGCAAGTCTTATTGATGTTAATTACTCACTTTATTATTTACAAGTCTTATGCATGATAACCCATCTCACTTATATTATCAAGCCTTTACATTTATGATTCAAGGGTTAAGCTTAATCCATATTCTACATATTACTGTCTAAGTCTAAATACAGATATTTGTCTAAGTATAGAGACACCATGATTTTTGACTTAGTAAGACAAACTGTGTACAATACACAGTCATAGTCAGATAGAAACCATGACGGACAAACTTTGACCCATACACAGTGAAGGACAAACCGTGACCCAAACACTATGAAGGACAAACCGTGACCCAGACACCGTCAAGGACAAACCATGACCCAGACACTGTGAAAGGATACACCGTGATCGAAACACCGTGAGCTTGACACCGTGACATGGAGACATAGTGAATCACATACCGTGGAACATATACCGTGAAGAAGACACCATTTACATAATCATTATGAAATCATTTCCTAACTTTTGTCAAGATTATTTAAATAATGCTAACGGTCATATTTGATGGCTTTAATGCAATTAATAATATTTAATGATAGTTGTTGACATTTCAAGAAACCATATCTCATACCTAAGTAAAGGGAGTCTTTCCTAATTCTATAACTGGTGGAATATAAGGAAGATTGAGCTACAGTACACGAACACGGGTGTGAATATACAACAAGAATAACTTACATACGCACAACAACTCAAGAAACCAAAAGTGCCCTGTGCAGAACTAGAAGAACAATCCTGAGCACGAAGGAGAGATTGTAAGACTTAAAAACAACTCTCATGAGCACAATCCAACACCTCTGAAGAAAACAAGAACCCAAGATGAACTTCGACACTCTGTTTTTCAACAGAAAAACCAGAGAAGGACTCAAAAGCAGTTCTGCTGAATCGAAGGAGTCCAGAGCTGCATTTCTAATCACTAGAGCTTTTTAATCTCTTATCTCTTCTCTCTATGTGATTTGTTTATTTACTTTCGAGTAGTGTGGTGTACTTTGTATATCTCACACACACTCTATCTCCTACACTGAACTGGAGGATATCAAAATCCTCACTCCAAAACTCTTAACTCTTATTTATCCACATAAACTGTGGAAGTGGTCCTCGTGTGGCCTAGCCTTTAATTTGTCTCCCACGAAGAACAGTGGTAGAGGTCCCTACATGGCCTGGACAGTTTTGAAAACTGTTGTTAACCCCGATCCAGGGTGTGGATCAAATTTATATAGATTTGAGAGGACGAAGAGTTGGCTTGAGACTGAACCTCTTGTTATATCTGTTGTGCATCTTTATTTTAAGTTTAAAGTATACTACATATATCTTTTACATTCTGCTGCTGTTAATTTGAAATAAAAAACCATTTTAATGTTACTTTGATAGTTAAATTAGTAAGTTTTTACACTTATTGTAAATCAGTAGGTTAGTTTCAAAAGTCAGTTTAATCTTGTGATTGAATTAACTGAGACCTAATCAATCTTCAAGAAGCTAAGTGAAGATTTACAATCTGTATAAATTCACTACAGTTTAACTTGTTTTATAAATTGGGGGATTTGAAATAGCCATATTTTAACAGACATTTAATTTGAACTCAATTCACCCCCCTCTTGAGTATCCACTCTGACCAAAAATTACTATACACCAAAAATTATTTTTTGTTTCATTAGACTCCAAAAATTATCTTGAACAAAACCGTGTTTGTCGGATTTTCGAAATTCAAAACATAGAAGTGACAAACTTATGTTTAAAGGTCACTAATCACTTAGAAGTTTATTATGTTGTGTTTTCATGTTATTTTATGACATAATTATAAGAAGGGAATTTCCATTGAAAAAATTATGGTCGTTACATTCTTCCCCCCCTTAAGAAATTTCACTGCTGAAATTTCACTCTACACATACAGGTTATGGTACTTCTCCTTCATTACATCTTCTAGTTCCCAACTTTCTTCCTCAAACTTATGGTTACTCCACAAAACTTTGACAAGATGGGATGTCTTGTTGCATAGAACCTTATCTCTCCAGTCCAGAATCATTACTGGCCGCTTCTCATAGGAGAGATCATCTTCCAACTGAACCACCTCTGAGTTTAGTACATGTGAGGGGTCTGGTATGTACTTTCTTAGTAGTGATACATGAAACACATCATGAACTTGATCCATATTCAGTGGAAGTGCAAGAAAGTAGGACATAGATCCTATGAGGCTAAGGAGCTCAAAAGGGCCAATATACCTTGGAATTAACTTCCATTTCTTCCCAAATCGCACGACTCTCTTCCATGGAGATATTCGAAGGAAGACTTTATCTCCAACGTCGAACTCCAAGTCCCTTCGACGGTGGTTAGAATAGATCTTTTGCCAACTTTGAGAAGCTTTGATGTGTTTCTGGATGACTTGAACCTTCTCTGTCATCTCTTGAACAAGATCAGGTCCAATTAGCTTTCTTTCTCCAACTTCATCCCAACAGGTTGGAGTTCTACATCGCTTTCCATATAGAGCTTCATATTGAGCCATCAAAATACTCGAGTGGAAGCTATTGTTGTATAAGAATTCAACCAATTGGAGATGATGATCCCAACCACCTTTGAATTAAAGAGATCAGGCTCTTAGCATATCTTCAAGTGTCTAAATAGTTTTTTTGGACTGGCCATTAGTTTGGGGGTGATAGGCCGTGATGAAATTAAATTCAGTACTCAAAGGATGTTGAAGGCTCCTCTAGAATTTAGATGTGATCCTTGGATCATGGTTAGAGAAAATCGAGAGTGTAACACCATGCAGTCTCACCACTTCCTTCACATATATCTTTGCAAGTTGTTAAAGCGAGATATCTTCCCAAGAAGTGATAAAATGGGCAGTCTTGGTGAGTCGATCAACAACAACCCATATCACATTATTTCCCTTTGACGTCTTAGGGAGACCCATGAAAAAGTCCATAGTAACATTTCCAATTTCCATATGGGTATAGGAAATGGATGAATCTTTCATTAGGACTTTTTTCGCTCACCTTTAACTTGCTGACATACCAAGCACCTTGATATATATTCCACAATCAACTTCTTCATGTTATCCCACCAGAAGTGTTCTCAGAGATCACGGTACATTTTGGTACTCCCAGGATGGATAGAGAAAGTTGAGCTATGTGCACTGTCCAGTAGCTCCTTCTTTATCCCAGGTGATTAAGGCATACAAAGCTGTGTTCAAAACCAAATCACACCCTCATCGTCAATATGGAACTCTTACAGCTTCCCTTCCTTTATTGCATTCACCCTATTTTGTATCTCCACATCATCCCTTTGTGCTTCCTTAATCTTATCCTTGATGGATGGTTGAACAATCATTTGATCAAGGTAGGATGCATCCCCTTCCCTTATGATTTCCAGATCCATTCATTGAATATCCAAGAAGATTGGGTCTTTATCAATCCATAACAAGGATAGAGTAGCAGGTTCATTGCTGCTTAGTGCATCAGCTACACTGTTTGCCTTTCCAGGATGATAGTGAATAAAGCAATAATAATCCTCTATTAGCTCTAACCTTCTCCTTTGACGCTTGTTGAGATCCTTTTGTGTGAATATATACTTTAGGCTCTTGTGGTCGGTGTATATGTCACACTTCTCTCCATAAAGGTAGTGCTTCCAGATTTTCAAGGAAAAAATCATGGATGCCAGCTCTAGATCATGTGTCGGGTAGTTCTTCTCATGTATCTTCAATTGTCGTGAGGCATATGCTATCAAATTGTCATTTTTATGAGTACACAACCCAAGCCTTTCTTTGAAGCATCACTATATATCAAAAAACTTTCTCAACTTTTCGGTAGTGTGAATACAAGTGCAGTGATAAACCTTCTCTTTAGCTCCTTGAAGATTCCCTCACATTCTTCGGTCTAGACATACATTACCCCTTTCCTTATTAACGTAGTTAGCGGGCCTGACAATCATGAGAAGTTTCTCACAAAACTTTGGTAGTACACAGCTAATCCAAAAAAATATGGATTTCTGTGACACTAAAGGGCCTGGGCCATTCCTAGATCGACTTGGTTTTTGAAGGATTCACATAAATTCCATCACTTGTGATAACATGTCCCAAGAATGTGACTTTTTTTATCCAAAAGTTACACTTTCTGAACTTGGCGTACAACTTATCCTTTCTCAATGTCGCCAACACAAGTCTTAGATGTTCTTTATGTTCATCATTGCTCTTGGAGTAGATGAGAATATCATCAATAAACACTACCAAAATTTTTTCAAGGTAATGTCTAAAGACTCTATTCCTCAAATCCATGAAGATTGCAGGGTCCGAAGGCCATCACCAAAAACACATAGTGCCCATACCTTATACAAAAGGTAGTCTTCTGAATATTTTCCTTCTTCACCTTTCCCTGGTGATATCCAGAACGAAGATACACCTTTGAGAAGTATTGAGCTCATCTTAACTGGTCAAACAAGTCATCAATACTTGGTAGATGATACTTTTTTTATGGTGATCTTTTTGAGTTCCCGATAATCGATACACAGCCGCATTGTTCCATCCGTCTTCTTCACAAAGAGAACTGGTGCACCCCAAGGTGATGCACTAGGGCATATGAACCCTTTATCCAGATACCCTTCCAGCTACTTCTTTAGGACCTCCAGTTCGATAGGATCCATCCTATAGGGACACTTTGAGATAGGATTAGCTCCAGGTATGAGTTTGATTGAGAACTCTATGACACGATCCTGGGGAATTCCAGGTAACTCTTTTGGAAATACATCACCGTATTCCCTCACGATGGGCATTTCTTCAAGGTTGGAACTTTCCTTCGACTCAACCATTTGGGCGATGTATGATTCTTCATAGGGAATCAACACCCACACCATTGAAGGATTTTTCAAAGGAGATTCATGATCTTCCTTGAATTTGTAGAGGAGCATGGGATGGTTCAGAATATGAAAAGATATTTTCTTTTCCCGACAGTTGATATGTGCTCTATATAACTAGAGGAAATTCATTCCCATTATAGCGTCGAATTCCACCACGGGAAGTATTACCAGATTTTCTAGAAGAATCCTCCCACATATTCCAATAGGAGAAGAGTCAAACACCTGGGTTGAAATGATTGCACCACTTGGTGTTTTTACAAATATCTATACTTGAGGGTTTCAGGGCTTCGATTATATAGTTCTAGAAAACTTGAAAGATATAAAGGAATGAATAGAACTATAATAAAATAAGACTTTTTCCATTCTTGAGTGAATAGGAATTGTACCTTATACTACTTCATTATCATGCTCCACCTCCACAATAGTGATGGAATAAGCCTTCCCTTGTTCCATTGGTTTTGGTGGCTACTGACACTGATTACCCTTGAGAACTCGAGGTTTAGTGCACTAGTTTTCATAGTTCCCTAGCTCCCTATAGTTGTAGCATTGAACCATGAGTGGTTCTCTCCTTTCATCAGATAAATTATATATTTTTTTCATGTATTTTCGACACTCTAGAGCATGGTGTCCTTATTTTCCACACTTGAAGAATTTCCCCGTCCTTTTGAGGCAGTTACCATGGTGCAACTTCCCAAATTTTTGTCATTTGGGTCATTGATTTTTCTTCCCATCTTTGTCATTAGATCCTCCATATTGAAAATCCATCATTCGTTTCTTATCCCCATAGCTATGGGACCATTCTCCAAAATCCATCTCCAATTTGAGAGCACATTGAAAAAATTATTCATAACTCCCAAAGTCTCGAATTTCAAGAGCCTTTTGAAGGTGTGGTTTTATTCCACTAAAGAATCTATCAATTTTTCTATCATTGATGATAACAAAACTCGAAGCGTACCTTGCAAGCCTTGTGAAAATCACTTCATAGGTTGTGATAGATTCTCCTTCTTTTTTCTTGAGCTTTATGAATTCTCTCTCCATCTTCGTGCAAAGAGTTCTTGGGAAATACTTATTAAAAAAATTATCTTAAAGTCCTCCCATTACATTTCTTCAATTTCCTCCCTTGGCTTGGTGTTCTTAATCAAATCCCACCATTGACCAGCTTCTCCATCTAGACAATAAACAGCTAGGGTCACCTTCTCAATCTCAAAACAGTGAAGAACATAAAATATTTTATCCATGGAGTTGACCCACTGTTCTGCAACTAGTGTATTGGAAGATCCACTAATCGTCGGTGGTCATTGACGCATAAAAAGTTCGATAGCCAGTTTCTCCCTCTTTGGTGAAGGAGTACGTGCCCCATTATTATGGTTATTGTTCATAACTTGAGATAATTGGGTAATAATTGCCACAAATTTTTGAACTCCACCTCCCAAATCATTGGGGATGTCATTCGGGAAATCGTTGCACTGGCCCTCGCACAAGTTGTTTGACTGAGTTCTCCTGGTTCCCACCATTTTCTAAAATAGAAACGGTTAGAACAAAATACAAGTAAACAAGTCATGAATAAATTATTCATTTAAAAAATTTATACCAAAAACATAACATATGGGATCCCTATGTAAATATTCTTATGTGCATATTTTTACTTAGTCTCATACTATAGGTTTTCTATAGGGTTCACTAATCCTAATTCCCAGATTAACTAAACCTTTCCTCTGATACCAACTATAGCAACCTGAAATTTTCTTACATTACCATTACATAATTTCAATGATAAACAACATAATATTATTACACATAGAGGATCCAAAGGTTTAGTGTCTTGGTAAAACTAGGACCATACATAACAAATACAACATCAAGCATAGTCATTTATTTAATTTATTCTTCTCTAGCTTCTTATTGTCACTTGTCCTCTCCTTAGTACATGTATCCACCTAAGGATATACATCAAAAGTGGTGATATAAAAGCCCAGTAAGAGGATATATAAGAACAATATATCATGAGGTGATCATAATCATAACATAGGCCAAAGATCATGAACATGAGAGGATCATAAATAAAAGACTTGAAATGTGGCAATGCATAAAAATAAAACATCATGTCTTAGTGGTTAAATAACACACATAATTGTGAACCAAGATATAATCTTGTTCACACATCATTTAACATTTAATCATGAGATTAATAACTTTAACCAATTCATTTGAGTGCTGTATAATTTTGGGTGCACCCGTCACATTCAAACAATCATATTGCGCTATATAATTTTGGGCGCACCCGTCACATCATAAAATTATCATTATCATGATTAACACATAGAAAACATATCAAAAAATGAACATAAATAATCCATGGAAAGTAATGTGTTTCATCTCATAAGAATACATTCATAAGCTTTGGGTTCCCAAAAGAACGAGGGAACAACATACTTGATACAAGAACTGCCAATCTTGAATGAGAAGTAAAAGGTGTGTTCTTGAAAGAAGAGTTCTTTTGGAAAAAAATTGATTTTTCATAAATACCAGTTACAAAAAATTTTATCCCAGAAAAGGAAATAAAATTATGAACAAATGTTTTTATAGGAGTAACCATATCAAAAAATTTATTGAAATAGGAAGAACCCGAAGGAAGAAAATTGGGTTCGAGATTTCCCCTTACCTTGTATCCGAATGCTTCTTTCTATTTAATGTCCTGTATAATGAAATTATATTCATCAATTAGAAATAAAAAACCTTGTGTACATTAATATGGTTCATTATGGTTTCAATAAGTGATTTTATGTGCCTTTGGCTGAGGTAAATAGTTTTAAAACATTGTTCGAGAATGGTTGTTTTCATGGGTTTCTTGAGTGGATCACTTGTATTCTTAAATTGAAGTTCAGGTAAAACATGAGTAAACATACAGAAATGATATTACATGTTATTAATGATATTATAATAGTTTTAATGATCTTATAATGAATCATATTATATCCATATGGATGAATGTCAAGATAATAATTAAATGACCACTGTTTGGGTTAATTTGGGCGGTTTTACAATCACAACAAACTTGTGTTAATTTATCACTTAGTAATATGGCCATAAGTTATTTATAGAACTTTAAATAGGAAATAATACATATAAAATATTTTGTTTCAACCATAAAAATGGTTTCATGACCAGATCTGAAGGTAAAAAGGGAAGAAGAAAGCATTTCATTCTTGAAGGTGATAAATTAACACCCCATGAACAACGTTCTCTTTAATAAAATAAAAGGAAGAGGAAAATGGGTATTGGATGATATAATATACCATTATAATCATAAAATTACAGTATATGTATAATATTGGTGTCAAAATACCATTTAGATGAATATAGGTGGGGAGAGATCAAGAAATGAACTTGAACTTGAAAGGAAATTAAAGGTGAAGAGGGAGAGAAATTACCTCTTAAACCATCCTCTTGAGATCCTTCTTAAAAAAGATAAGATTGGTCTTTTGATGAGACCAACAGATCTTGAACGTGGGATAGGGGATATGGAGGATTTTTGGGCAAAGTTTAGAGAAGGCATGGATCTTGATAGGTGTGAGGAAATGAGGGAGTGAAGGTTGGTATTTATAGTGGAGGGGAGAGGGGTTTTCTTAATATAAAATTCATTAGTTTATTAATTTCCATTAAGACAAGGAATAATGAGTCTTGAATGACCATGAATAGTAATTTTATCATGTTATCCCGAACCAAGTGGGCTTACATCAGTAGAACATCATCGATGACTAAATTAGTCCATTATTTAGCATTTATTGTGAATTATCAGATTCTATTATTCATCAAAATTTCAAGTATTTTAGAAAAATACCAAATATTTACCCCCAACCATTTTTCAATGTTTAGAATCCAAAAATGAATACCATTTTTCAAAAATAATTTTCTAAATATTATTAATTTAATATTTAATAAAAATCATAATTTACTTAAAAAACAGTTTTTAATAATTAAAACTAATTTTAGAGTGCTTTCAAAAATTATGTAGGGTCTTATTAAATTATCTAAAAACTACAAGAAATTGATTTGATAAATTAAGAATACATTTTAAGAAAATAAATTTTCTTTTAAATTAATTAATTAATTAATATTAATTATTTATGACTTACAAAATTCCAAAACGTTTACTAAGGTCAAATTGTCACTTTCTAAGATATCTAAATTTTATTTAATTATTCATGGGCAAGGTTACTCTTATTTTGGATGATTTAATATTCATAAGGGTCATAATACTATTCATAAGGGTATGTTACTATTCACAAGGGTACATTACTATTCATTGAAAATTATTTTTGTTTCATTAGACTCCAAAAATCATCTTAAACACAACCGTGTATGTCAGATTTTTGAAATTCAAAACATACAAGTGACAAACTTATGTTTAAAGGTCACTTATCACATAGTAGTTTATTATGTTGTGTTTTCATGTTATTTTATGACATAATTATAAAAATTGAATTTCCATTGATTTTTTTTGTTCATTACATAGTTATGAACATCTAAGAGGGATATTTTATAAAATAAATATGATCTATTTGTTTATGATTCTTTTTTTTTTTAAGATACTGCACCAATATGTTTCAACATTTGATCTTTATGTTATTAAATTAATATTAATCAACTAAAAATTAATATAATTGTATGAAATGTATGGGTCACTAAAATTGTTATCAGATGAAGGATTATTTATCCCTTTGAAATGATAATGAAAAAACATTAGTGATAACCCTAAGGATAAGTCTATGTGTAAGTACAAATATAATGTTTTGGTGATGATTGTGAATAGTCTAGGGAAAATAAAAATTTATATAGATGAATGTGTGTGATTTAGATATCTTAAAGATGATTTTTCATGATTATGTGGTTTCCCACCCTGATTATTATTTCCCACACTATAATTTTTTTCTTTTTTAAAAGGTAATAACTCGGAGGAATCATTATAATAATGAATATGGTGGACAATGAAATGATTATCCTCTTGAAAAACTGAATATTATGGGAGATGGATTGGAAAATATTATTTCTATGATCAGACACCATTATGAAGATATAAATGATGATGGGATTTAAAATGGGAAACTAATTGAACATTTTTTTAGTCCATAATGAAGAAACACCCACCTCATGTTTGTGGTTCCACTGATACACTAGTCATTGAGTAAAGGATAGTAAAATTTAAAATATATTTAATATTCTTTAGTTTTTGGAACACAAGAGTGTTATTCATCATTTTTTTTCGACTGTGAAATTTATCAGTTGGGGGCTCTTATTAATAACATGAGAGAATAATCGAAAATTGAATCTATGGATTAAAATGAATACTTTTTATTAATTTTCAATAAGTAATTTCTTAATATTCAATGAATGATAGTGGGGAATGAATTCCATGAGTTAAATCAGAACTGTGATGAATCTATTAGTATATATAAAGAAAATGTCACAAGACACAGAAGTTATGATTTCAAAATTATCACAAAACCTAATTGTATAATTATTTGACACATTAGTGGTATAAAACTAAGTCTTCATTGGTGATTATCCAAATGTTAATTCAGAAGATAACATCAAGTAGTTTTATGTGATATTATAGTGGATATGGTTATGGATGTTTCCTATCAATCTAATGATTTTTAAATGAAAATAAAAATTTAATTGGAAAAAAATTCTAAAAAACATTGAGAGAACAAAATGATCATTCGTGTATGAATATTTTACAGAAGAAATGGTTGGGAAAATTAAATTAATGGAAATGATAAATTTATCATGTTCATAAAAGAAGGTCCTCATGTTATTAATTATCAATGTGATAGAATGAAGTAATAAAATGACACAAATAAAAGAGAAAGTTAAAAACAATTTACAAACCACACATAAGTGTGTCAAATGAAAATAGTATGGTCATTATGTTAACAAGTGAACAAATATAAATGTTAATTATGATGATATATGTCAACAGACTCCTAATATGAGAGAGATAGTGAAATCTCTTGAGGTCAATATTTTTGATGGGTGGTATCAAAATGATGTGGAGAAAGGTACACTTACCATCCACTATAGAACTGTAAATGTATTTTTAAATTATAGTTCTAACCTTACACAGATATATATATATATATATATATTTATTTATTTATAATGGTATCATAGTATCACCTAAAAAATTATGTGTTTTTTATAATTAATATCCCATAATGGTATGATTATCATATCCCAAGTCTATGATTATTTTACTATTTATGTTAGTGAGAATGATTTTCCTGCAAATCAATTCATTCTTCAACGAGTTTAATTTGATGTTATTTTTGGAATGGTTTGGATTTATTTAAAGAAATTAAATATGTGTTTACAAGGAAGGAATGTTAAACATGAAATTCGAAATGAACCTATAGTCTCCACTTAGTTTGATTAAAAACAATATTCTGAAGGAATTCTCATTCATTATATGGTTCATGATTTACATTATAAATGGTTTCTTGGGTCTGATGGTAGGGGAACTGAATATAATATATATATATATATTAAAATATTATTAATGTATTTATATAAATGTTTCATTGTTTTCTATTGAAAAATGATGTTTAGTTTTCAAAATAAATCATACATAGTGCTACATGAATATCCAAGACTCCATAAAGAATACCCCAATTAAGTTATAGGAATTGATGAAGAAACTCTAGGAGAATATTTTAATGGAATTCATTCACCTATTTTTATCTATATTGGAGGACCAATTACCTTTTTAATGAATAAATATAGATCAATGAAAATTTGTATAGATTATTTAAAATATAAAAATTTCACTATTAAGAGTATGTACCCTTTATAACGTATTTTTGACTTTTTTTATTAAATTAATGTTGATCAATATAGTAACATGACTGATCTTTATTATTTATTTCATCAATTTATAGTCAGGATGGGTGATATATCGAGGTAGAAATTATATACATGGTAATGAAACTCTTAATTTATAATGGTTCCATCTTGTCTTACTAATTCATTTGATATAATTATCTAATTAATGTACAATATAATTAGATATTACATTGATTATTTTGTGATAGTATTTATATTTTATAACCTAATTTATATATATAAAGTAATAAAGGTAATATAGTTTTATAATTGTGCTAAAGATCCTGAGGAAAGAGTTTATTTTTGAAAAATTTATAAAGTGTGAATTTTATATTCTTAAGGTTCAATTATTGGGTTATATAATCTCATGTGATGGTATATTAGCAGACCATCTAAGATATAAGTTATTTAAAAATGGACTAGATGAACCACTGTGATTGAGATACAAAGATTTCATTGTTTGGATAGATGCTATCAGTGCTTTGTGTAGAAATTTCCATGTCAATCGAATCAAAACTCAATGTTAACTCATAATGTATCTAATTTGATTTGGATTAATAAAGTTGAGGAATGTTTTAAGGATCCGAAGATAATTCTAGTTAGCATAATAGTTATTATATTACCTAAAAGAGAAATTGGTTTTAATCTATTGTGACACATCAATTAATGTATTGGGATGATTACTCATGAAGAATGATATGGTCATAGATTATATCTCATGAAAATTGATGGACTCTGATAAAAATTACCCTACTAATTTTTTGGAGTTGTCTTTTTTGGTTCTTAATTTAATATATTAAGGAATTATCTATGTGGACAATGGAGTTGAAATATATACCAATTAAAAAAATGTAAGTATATTTTCACTCAAAAAGTGATGAACATGTTCCAATAAATATATTTAGAGGGGATTAAGTATTATGACTGTTCTATACATTAAAACCCCAAGAAAGTGAATTTGATGACATATACTCTAATTTGTAAGGATCGTGATAACTCATCTATTATGAGGATAACAAGAGATCCAATATTTATGGACATGAAAATTAAAGATCATGAAATTTTATTTGAAAGGGATAGATATTATCTTTAAAAAATTATTGTTCAACCATATATCATTTTTATGATTATAGAGACATAGAAGAAATATATTGAGTTTAAAAGAAGGTGAAACACATTCAAGTGTTATAAATTTATACTTATTCAATAATTTGTTTCATGAATTAGTTATGTGTCCCTTCAGTACCATATTTTAAGGTGTTCTTGGAAAGTTCTAATAGTTCATCATTATCAATATATTCAAGATATATGAAGATATATTGATATATTAATGATTAATTATGGTGGTATTTTAGGTACAAGGATATTTCAATGTATGTTTCCTAGTTTATAGTATTCCATAACATTAAGGATGAGAGATTCAGTTATACGTTGATGTTATAATTGATAACCATAATTTAATGAAAAAGGTAAAACATCACTAGGGTTTTTTCCATTGGATTCCAAAAAAACTAAATGGAATAATGCTATATGGGTTTTATTTGACAACCTTATGAAGATAGAAAACTACAATGAATTTAGATAATGTTTATTTACTGAAAAGTTTTGTCAGTTATACATTTTCTAAGTGATAATATATCATGGTTCTATACAATATGTTTTAGTTGATTAGGAACTAATTATTACATTTATATTTTTGGATGTCTTTAGTAGGCTGTAGAGATAGTGTTTCGTTTTGGTATAACATATCATCCTGAAATTTGTTTTCAGTATGATAGGATAATTCAAACTCCATAAGGCATGCTAATAGCCTTCTATAAGGATTTCACAATTTTTTGGGATAAACATGTTCGTTCTGGGTTATTTTCTTCAAAAAATAACTTCCACCCAAGTATTCAAATAGTTACTTTTTAATCCCTCTATAGTAGGTGGTGGATATAGCCAACATATTGAAATAAATATAAAGAACAACATATATTAGTACATGATCATGATATGAAAAATAATATAATGTTAATTATATTCAACAACACACAAGAGAAGCCTAGTAATGGAAAAAAATGTCATGCAAATAGTAATCAAAATGAAGTAGATTTTAAAAATGGTGAAAAGGAATTCCTAGGAATATTTACTGGGAAGAGAGTGATGTGATTTCGAAATAATGGAAATTTATTTCCTGGCTATATCTGTTATTTCAAATTTTTTTGATCAAACTTGGATGGTATCTTATCGATTAATTCTGGAAATAAATGTCTATCAAGTTCAGGATGTATGCCATGTATTTATCCCAAATATGTACATATATGATACTTATCATATAATGAACTCATTGTTCAAACAAATATACCATGATATAAGTAATGGTGAAAAATAGTGGAGGTTCTATACTATAGAGAGAACTTGATGTGAAATAAGACCACACAGGGGTCTGTGTTTTCTGGTGAAACAACCAATTGGAGTAAGCTACAGGGGAACCTGAGGAGGTGATGAGTTAGAAGAATTTTCATCTGTTTATTTCATAGTGATTAATATCAAGAGAAAATTTAAAATTTTATGTGGTATATTTTGAAACACTGATATTTTTTGGAGTATTTTTTTCAAATTAATATAATTTCTAGGAAATATGGTTTTACACAAAACACCAAGTTTATATAAACCATAATATGTTAATAAAAATTTATTTTATTAAATGAATGTTTTTTCCAAGCTATTAAATTTTTGGGGTATGAATATGAATGTATAAATTATATAATAATGATTATAATTTAAATATAAAATTTAGTTCATTGGTTAAAGATTGATTATAAATGAAAACAAAATATAATTTCAATGAAATTGAAATATTTTTAAGGAAAATACAATTATGCACAGAATGTAGTTTTGTTTTCAAAATTAAAATAAATCACATTTAGTGAATGGTTTTTTATAATTTATAAATTATATATTAAATATAATGTTTCAATTTTCAGTTATGATTTTTTCCTATGCATGGGTTAAGAAAAAAATACGTTTAAGACTAATTGTTTTTTGGCCATTTATATTCATAAACAACAGTTTATTTGGAAGGATCAAATGTTATTCCGTCGTTATTTACAGTATTCCAAAGAAAAGAAATGTGTTCTAAAAAAATATCACATTTTTTACTTTCTTTTATGAAACTATTTATTTTATTTTATTTATAACACTACCTATATTATTTTCATGATCCTCATAAATTTTTGAATAAAATAAAATATCATCTATAGAAACAAGGAAAAATGTATCGAAATATTCATGGAAGTTTATATTCATATTTTATATAAACACATTTGGGGAATTTTAATGTCCGAAGGAAAAAAAACAAGTAATTACCCTATCTATTATAAAATGATTTTATCAAAATTCCATCATCCTTTACCTTCAGCTGATGGTTCCCAGTTCAAATTTCAATTATTGAGAAATACTAATCTCACTTGATGAAGTAAAACAAGTATTCTATATGAAAAATGAATACTTATTCTTTATATTATTATTTTCCAATTCAATATAATAAATAAAAATCCTCAAAGAAACATGTTTTTTAAAAAAAAGGGGCTCCCAAAGGAGTTATACTCAAAAGAGTTAATCATTTAACTAGAAACACATGGAATTGATTTTTTCATTTGTACATGTTCTACATAAGTAATTAATTAAGCAGTTTTTAAAATAGGTTTAGAATCTGTGACTAGGTCAAAAATAAAATCATCCTCTAAATCAGGTATAATACCATGGAACTCATATATAAATAAAACTGATACTCATTTACCATCGATAAATCATTAATATAAATAGTTCTCTTATCCTAAATTTTTTTTTAAAAGATAAATTTCATTTATATATTTTAATAGTTTCTCAAATTATAGATATGTTATCAATGTAATGGGTTCATAATTGTAGATAGAATGAATTTCAATCCAAAAAAATTATTTATCTATAAAATTATACATCTCTTGGTAAATATAAATCCAAGCCATTCCCATAATAACATGAAATTATACTACGGGAAATCAAAAAATAATTTCATGTAAATTCTATCCATAGACATTCACAAAAATATTCTTATAATTTATTTCTTCCTTTATATGTCCCTTGTGTGTTTGTACCATATGTTCTTGCTTTATTTTTATAGTAGAAATTTTTAATTTATAAGAATATTTCATAGATATGATAGCATGTATAAAACTTGAACCAAACAAGACATTAGAAAAATTCTTATAAAAAACAACATACCTGACACCACATTATTGGATGTCCCAACATCTACTGATGTAGTTTAAAAGCACTTCACCACATTATTCTTATTACAGTATAGATGCTTCCCATCATTGGCCTCCTATTGGGACACTAATTTTAAAAATAAATAATTTTGTTTCATTTAAAACATTTTACAATCTTTATATCATAATTTTTATTTCCACTACCGTGTTATTATTAATTTAATGTAAAAGTCATATTACCAAACATACCACATTAGTAACACATAAAAAACTAAAAATGGAATTAACTGTGTGTTTTTACCACAATTCTATTAAACTGGGAACATAATATTCATACTATAAAAATTATTTGATGCATTATATCATTTTTTATATCCACCTAAAACGCATTTCTACTTGTTTACAAAGAAAATTTGATAATTATAAAACTCCATTTCGACATTTTTCACACATCAAACATGTATTTTTGAAATTTTAATTCACATGAATAATGTGGCCTTACAAATTTTTACAAAAATTAGGACTAAAAAGGATTTTATTACTATCAAAATACTTGATTATATTCAGATAATATCATTCCAATCAACTAAATTTTTAATTTTATGATGAAAATGGATCCTCCAACACCCTCAATTATAAGAATTTTTTTTGATTCCTAAGACGTGTCTCCTAATAATAATATTTCTCAAGGAAACTATTTTTGAATTCATCACATTACTAATCATCAATCTCCTTGCTATCCCCAATATTTTTTACCATCAACCAATATTTCTCGACTTCACTTTAAAAACTATAAATAGAAAGACTTTTATTTTGATGGTTTTATCACCCCATGATATTAAAAATATTTTCTATGGATTTAATCCACCCTTCATATACAACTGGATCAGAAGATCCACTAAATGTTAGAGGTTGTTTCCAAATAAAATGTTCCACAACTAACATATTCTTATGAGGTTTATCAAGCTAAAATCATTACTTAATGTCTATAATATATAAATCCTAAGACAATGGAACCATTACTGTGACAAAATTATCATCTCCAATCCCACCAATTATACATTGTGGATTCTGAAGGATATCATCCTCTCGATGAATTCTTACTTCATCTTCCCAGTTTCATCTATGGAAGACCATTCAGAACTGACATATAATAGATGAAAAAACATGGTAATATTTAAATTCTATATCACTGAAACATAAAACTAAATTAAAAATTATTTATTGTCACTCTATTATCATTATATTAGCCCCTAATATTATCAAAATCAATATTTGATACCAATTATAATGGTCCAACCCTAAACATTACATACTTTTTAAATTCAAATAGAAATATATTTCATACCCACCAAATGATATTTCAGGATTAATGTTCTAGTGAAGTAGGTTAAAATATTTAGGACCGCTGATTACTAGTATGTAACCCATTTTTTATGATTTTATGTGTTTAAAGGATAAAGGTGAATGTTAAGAGAGTTTCAAGATCAATCAGGTGGGTTTGGTGCTAAAGGGGAAGTTTATGAGACGTGCACATTTTCTCTAATCCATGCTGAAATCCTAGAAAAATTATATAGATTTGTAGATTTCAGATATGATATTTGAAAAATGTGCACATGTTTAGGGATTCCATTTGAGGAGGTCATGTGAGGGTCATACCAGATATTAGCTAACACACTTTTAGTGCACGATTTTTCCAATCGTGTGACTAAACATTGTGTGTGGTTAATGTGAGATCCTAAAAAAAGTATATGTCACACATTGTTGACTCTATATGATTTTTTATTCCTCATATGTGGCCCTAATTTGAGATTCATATTTATTGTTGTTTTTAGAACTTCTCCCAATTGAATTGGAATCAATCTAGAGCCACTCCTTAGCGTTTTGAACCCCGATTCTTGAGGTATGTAATCTTTCTTCTTCACTCATATCGGTCTTTTTAGATATACATCGATATATTTCACCTATCCACTTAGTTACTCTGATCTATGTTCATAATGGGTAGATCCAAGATTCTGGATTCCAAATATGATGATATTTGGTCTCGTTTTTTATAAAAGAAGTGTTTTAAGGTGGTTTCAAAGAATTCATACCATGTATCGTGAGCGTACTTCATCCATTTGTTGTTTTCATCAAAACATTAGAGGTATGTGTCTTCACTCTTGAATACTCCTAGTATACCTGATTGGAATGATTTCAAATTGACTACTTTTCATGAATTTTATAGTTAATTGGTTGCTTTATTGTTTATAGAAACCATTTTTTACCATTTTTAAATATCTAGAAAATTAGAGTTCTTCAATAAAGTAATTTGATTATTTATTTTGAAATGAGTATTTTAAAGTGGAATTTTTTTATGGAATTGTGAAAAATGAGTTGACTAACTTGTTTTCAATAAATGGAATGGATTTATTGTAATTAAATTGTGTCTTGTAATTGGCTGTTTAATGGTTTAAACAAAAGAATAGTTTATTTAAGTGGTTTGAAATAGTTATTTGAAATGGTTTTGGCATAAATTAGGTTGCGTGAGATCGTGTTCAATGTTCCCCAAATAAGGGATGTGTATGAGTAGGGTACAAGGTGCCTGACCTGGGATCAGGGGCATGTGTCAGTGAAACAAAAATTTATTGGTGGAGAGATCACCCATGAGTATGGAACTATTAAGATATAGTATTAATGTGTGGTTTTGTTTTGAATCAAGTAATCGGTATACCCAAAAGGATATTGAGAAATGGGGTTAATGCCTCATTTGGTAATTTTATAGAAATGTTACATGATGGAAAATAACACCTGTTTACTTTTGGTTTATATTTTTTTGAGACTTGGTAATATTTAGTTTCAGAATGTTTTGGGAAAATTGTTTTATTTAAACTATTTTATATAAATGTTGCTAAACATTCTATCATATTGGTATGAGTAGGGAATCCATTGGGGAAATCCTACCAAGTTTTATACTTACCCCTATCTTGGAACATTTGTTTTTTTGAAGATTCTATCATTAGAGACATGGGAAAAGGTAAATTATCACATGTATTTAGCACCACCACATGATACTTGGGATATTTTGTGATTGGATCATAGAACTTGTGAAGCATGGAGAATTATTATTGTCCTTGATTTTATTAGTTTTCTTTGTATTGTTTACTTTTATAACTTCTATGTAATCCCCTATAGTACACTTTGGTGTGGTTTTGATATAAATCATGGGGTGGAGTTGTCTCTCATTTATTCAGGCATCATATATTGAGTTGTTTTGTATGGTTTTCTAGGTTAAAGGTTTAATTTCAGTAAGGTAATTTCTTCCACCACATGTATTTGAAACGATTAATCATTTATTTCTAGACATTTGGATCTTGGTAGTGTCAAGTAAGGCCTAGTAATGATTCATTGTATTCTTAATCCAATGAGAATAAGTGGACATTAAAAATGGTATAATCTTGTTTAGTCCATTCCAAATATCTGGTCTTCAAATACTTTGTCCTAGAGTTGCATTCATTCTTATCTATTCCATGGGTTGTTATATTAACAAGGAGTTGGATTGTCAAAAGATGAAATGTATAGCATTAAATTATATAGCTAACCAGATTATTTTGAACACCAAGTTAGCAGGGAGTTGAATAAATAAGGGTTTTGAAGAAAATTATTGGATTTTGGAATCTCATTTTCATGGGTTTATCCCATGAGATGAGCATAACATGATTTAGATGAATGACTTCCCACTAAGTTGGCATATTTAATTTTAGATTAATGGTCTACATTTTGTGAAAATGTTCTGATTTTTAAAAATAATGAAATTATTTTAAAAAGAATGTCTTTGAAAAGAGTATGTTTGATATATTTTGAAAATGGATTAATTTTCCAAAAGAATGTTTGATGTTTTAAAAAATGGTTGATTTTGGAAATCAATTCTATGATAGTTGATGAGGTATAATTTGAAATGTAAAGAATCCAGTTTCTAGAAGGTGAGAATTATAGAGGATGTTTTTTATTTAGAAAATGACACCTAGTAGGCATCATAAAAACTAGTCTGAAAGGTTTTTGGGAGTTTAGATTCACCTCAGCCACAAGTGAACCAATAATTGGTCCATATAATTACAAAATCCTTTCAAACCATTGAGTTGGGACCGAAACCAGATACACTTTGTACAATATCTGTCACTGCAAAATTCTGAAATGAGGAAGTATGGTTGTATTTAAAAACAATGGTGAGAACTCTAGAACTAAGAAAAAGAGAAAGAAGGACACTGATTCTCAATGTAGGGAAACAAATTGGATTGAGACCACAATAGAAAATAAATTTACTCCAATATTGAAGATCAAGAACGTATGTTCTTAGTGTTTTTTATGGTTTCACGTGAAGAAAGTGTGTAAAAAACCACCAAGATCATTCCATAATTGAAACAATAATCACTATATTCACAGTGATCTAATGTTTGGTTCTTGAGACACATCTCAGGTTCCATCGAAATCACATGATTCAACATGGCTAGGGATAGAAAACTAACCTCATCAGCAGATCAGAGCTGGAAATGATGATTCATGGAATTCCATGACCCCTTAGTGAGTGAAATATCATTAAGGAAACAAGGATCAGAGTGAATCAAAGAAGAAAATATATGGACCTGAGCAAGTTATTATGGATAACTAGGCTAGACCATCTTTAGTGAGAGGTACGAATCATTAAAATTATACCCCTATAAAAGTTTTTCTATACTAGTGCATCAAAATATTTCATTACTTCTCTAGATTTTGATTTTCTATGTTTAAAACTAGATATGATTCATTTTGTGATAAAACATAAAATTCTTCTTATTCAAAGAGAATGTCGAGCCACTATGAGAAGAGCATGTTTTATAATAGTTGATGTATAAGAGGCGAAATGGGACTTCATAGTGTGGGAGATGGATTTCTATGATGTAATCATTGACGTGTATTGGTTGAAAGTGTTCTAGGATCAAATAGATTGTCACAAAAGAATAGTTAGTTTCAAGACTAAAAATGATGTTGAGCATCTCTACAAAGGAAAATTGGTTGTAACAACATTTGAAATGGGCATGTTAGGACCATTAATGGGAACAATCTCTTAATAGATGTAGGTTTTGACATTATCATAGATAGAAGAGATTAGGAATAATATTTTTCCAGCACTTGTAGATAAATTTCCCTATGTCTTTCCCATGAACATCTCTGGTTTTCCACCTATATGGGGAGAGGATTTTATGATTGATATGTTTTTAAAGACTATCCATAATTCCTTTCCATATTATAGGATGGAGAAAATATATTTAAATTAATTTAATCTGAATTATGAAGAGTGAGAAAGCAAAGGTTTCATATGACAAAATACATCTCTGTGGGCAATGCCGATTTTTCTTGTGAAGAAATCTATTGGAACTCATCGACTGTCTATAGATTATCGTAATCTTAAATATGTCATAAAAAAGAATAGATATAAATCAAAATTCATTGATTACATGTTTGATAAATTTAGGGGAGCACAATGGTTCTCTAAAATTTACTTTTGATCATGATAAAACAAATTCCATGTTCAGAAAGAATATTTTATGAATTAAGCTTTTAGAAGTAGATATGATCACTAAAAATATGTTTCCATGCCTTTCAATATTACTAATACACTAGAATTATCTTTGGAAATTATTAATTAGATATTTAAGAGATATCTTGATTCTTTCTTTTGTGTGTTTTAGATGAGTTATTGGCATATTCAAGGAAAATGATTAGCTTGAGAAAAACATTGCCATGGTGTTGGGAATCAGGAGAGGTCACTGTTTATATGCCGAACTATCAATGTTTGTTTTCTAAATACAAATGGTACACATCTAGGGCCATGTAATTTTTAAAAATGTTGTTTTTATTAATTTGATGAAGTTAGAAGATGTTATCTACTGGAAACCGATGAAGAAGATAATTGAGATAAAAAGTTTTATTGTTTTTACTAATTATTACCGACGTATTTTCCTAACTTATCACAAATAGAATTTCCAATGATAGATTTGACTAAGATGAAAATTCAATTCCAATGTACTGGGGAATACAAGAAATTATTTCAAGAGTGGAATGTTCTTCTTACATCAACATTTATCATGATTTTTCTTCAATCAGGATAGGTGTATCTGGTGTACTGTAATGTTTTAGGATCTGGGTGTCACTGTGTTATAGGGAAAAAAGACCATGTTGTGGCTTATGTCTCAAAGAAATTGAGTGTTCATGAGAAGAACTACCCAAAACACGATTTAGAGATTGCACTGACCATCCATGATTTGAGAACCATGAATCATTATCACTTTGGTGAGAAATTTACAATGTTTACAGATCACAACATAATGAAGCACATTTTATCACAATGTGATTTTCATCTAAGGAAAAGGATATAGATGGAGTATATCCATAGGATTGAATTTTACTTTACGTATAAACTAGGAAAATGTAATATAGTGGCATAAGAGTTAAGTAGAAAGTCATATGTGTAGTTGGGAAAAGAAGCATCAGAAGAGTGGTAGTGGATGTTGTTGATATCCGACATTCATGTGAAATGTGAAGATAGAGGTGATATTGATTTTTTTTGTTACTATGGTTCCTAATTTTGTAATTATAGTCGAAGAGGAACAAACTTCTGATGCGAATTTCGGGTTATGAGATCAAAACTAAATGGTCGGAAGAACATTGAGAGATAAAGGTTGGGCGAGAGTTCAATGTTGTGGTTTAGGAATTGGATGGTGGAACCTATCGACTATAAAGAAATAATCCTTCATGATTTCCACCATTCCATAAGGTCTATTAATCCTAGAATATGTAACATGTATAAGGTGCTAAAGCCACAGTTCTGGAGGAACAGTATGGAATAGATGGTGGTAGAGTTTGTTTCAAAGTATTTATCTTGTTAGCATGTTAAGGCATAACATCAATGACTAGTGGTTATGTTATAGAATTTACCTATTGTAGTGTGAAAATGGGAGTAGATATAACATGATTTTATTATAGTTCTACCAAGAACAATTTTTCAAACATGATTTCATATGGGTTATAGTGGATCAACTCACAAAGTCAACACATTTCATCAATATATGTGAAACTGATATGGTGAAGGATATGGCCAAAATCAATATCCTAGAAGTGGTAAAGAGGCACAATGTACTTGGTTTAATCATTTCATATATAGATCCAATGATTATGTAATATTTCTGGAAGTCCTTAGAAATATGTTGACTATGAGTACAACACATCTTCCTAAAATGACTAGAATATATAAATGGATGATACAAACATTAGAAGACATGTTGTTGGATTACCTAATAGATTTGGGTGTCTCCTGGGAAGAGCATGTTACTTTGGTGGATTTCATGTATAATAACTGTTACCAGGCCATGATACATATTGTAACGAGCCAAACATTAATTAATGAAAATTCCACTAGATTTAATTAAATATATTATTATGGTTATTTAAAATTCTAACTTCATTGTTTTATTGTTTCTAGATTTTAGAAAACTGTTATGAATTGTGACCATTGCTAATATAGTCGTTGAACAGCGATCACATTATTAGTATAAATATAGGGATTTAAAAAATCCAATTTACTCAGACAAAGGAAGTGATGACCACATCCAGTAGACTTCCCCATACGAAGACAATTTTTTGGAGCACGTAAAGGAGGTGGCGTCATTGGGATTCACTCTTTACCAAGACCATGCCGAGCTTGAACATGTTATGCTTGAGCAGAACCGACTACAAGATAAGTGGAATTCAATATAGATAACCACCTGTGCGATGTTATCAAAGCCACCCCAAGAGTCTATATCCATAGCACACCTTACCCATCGGTCTTATGCTAGTGTTATAATAGGTTATTTAATGAGACCTTACAACTATTACTATGGAAATTATTATTGTATAGAGAATATACATTTTTTATTGTTACTTTGTATAAAGTTTTTAAATTAAAAATATTTTTTTAGTTAATATTCAACTAAGAAATCTATTTTGATGAATTATAGGATTTTTGAAATAAATAATATTTTAATATATTATTATTATTATTAAATTACTTTTTATTAAATATAAATGAACATATAATTTTATGAATGCAATTGTAATTTTTATTAAGGTTTGAAAGCTGTTTTTGTCAAAACCCATGATTTTTTTATAAATGTCGGTTTTTATTTTTAAAGTAAAAATAAAAATATTTAGAAAAATATTTTTATTAAATGAATATTATTTTTTGAAGTAGGAAGTCGGAATTATCCAATGGGGAATTTTTCATAATTTTCTGAGACAGTCGATTTTTCGTAAAAATTAAAAACTGTTTAAATATATAGTGTGTTTTATGACATCATAATGACCCAATAATAATGTAATAAAATACTATAAATATTATGTTTGTCCAATATATGTTTTACTATTAAAACAATGTAATTTTATATTTTTTTGATTTTTTACAAAGCATTGGTGGACCTTCCAATACTTAATTTTTTTTTTGTCTTTTTCAATTGTTTTCCTTGAGAGTGTGACTCATCTCCACATAAGAGATCCCATTGTTATTAGAAATTCGGCCATTTGCCTCATAAAATTCTATTTTCAAATAACCATTGGAAAAAACCGTGGGAAATAACAATGGGCTGGATTTTAGTTTTGATTAGTTTAATGTGTGGTGTCCCAAACCTAAATAATAAAGAATTCCCTCTCCTTTCCTATATAATCCAACCCAAGCTCCCACATCCTCTTCACTCAAAAGATTTGAAGTTCATCCAACCCATTTCCTCCTCTCTCTTGAATCCTCCAAAGGTGCCCCATGCTCCAAAGTAGCCTCTCTCAATCCTCTCCCATGCCTTTGGGACCACACTTCCATGTAAGGGATTCCTACCTTTCCCTTTTAATCCAAGTTTATTAATATTGTTATGCCCATTTATTTTCAATTATAAATGATGGGGTATGATTTTTAACCTCCCACATACTTCCCTATTTATGTTTTAATGATGAGAGATCCCTTTCTCTCTCATCTAAACCTTCTATATGTACCCATTACCATGCCATAATTCTGTAAGGAATTTCTTTCTCCTCATTTACATTTAAGCAATTATTTTGTATTATAAATCTAAATTCCATTATGTATGTTGGGACATGTATCTATATGACTCTCCTTACTTTCCATTTAATGTACATATGATGAGACACCCCTTTCTCTCTCAAAAACCTATAACACCCTGAGATTTTATGAAAAATATTCTTTTAATTTCATTAATGTCTTGTGTTGTATGCTACACCAGGATTACCTTGCGCTATACGCAACACCGTATTAGCTTGCAGTATACGCAACACAATTCATGGATCGTGTTATACACAATGTCAAGTTCATTTGATAGAAGTTATTCTATGCAACATTGAGTGTATATATATATATTCAATGTATAAATGAAAAATGGTTGGATTCTGTTATAATGAAAAAAAAGGAGTCTTTCACTATACACAACCCTGACTTGGCTTGCATTACACGCAATCGTGGCCTTCCTTGATATCGTGTGTTGTAAGCAATACCAGGTTTTACTAAACAACGATATATTATTATAATATTATTATGAACTAGCCATTGCGAATAGTATTAACTAAATTTTGAATTTTATAACATTATTATTCATCTTACACATTTTCTAGAACATGGTATGAGAACAAAATAAATTTTTCGTGTAAAATAAGTATTATTCAAAAAATGCAGTTTTACCGCCTTTTGATGGTGCACCCACTTTAAATCTAGTTTTTGACATGTTTATAAGTTCAATTTGATAAAATAAAATTCTTATTTGGAATCAAGAAACAAAAATTTACTTTGGATAAAATTTTCATATTATTCTGCTAACTTTCATATTTTGATGAATAGTAAAAACACGCTATATTTTAATTAAAAATAACTTTTTTCCTCGTAATAATTTATATGGTTAAATTATAATATTGAATGGTTTTAAAGTATAAATAGAATATATTTTTACCATTTAATATAATTTATTCCATTAGAATTGATTTTACATTGAATTCGAAGGTTAAATCAGTTCAATCTTTTGCAATGTTTTAAACAAAAACCCGTTTTCATTCTACAATGGGATTAATTTTAATTTAATTTCTGCAACTTATTTGTATTGAATTTGAAAAAATGGATTCCATATTTGGAATCAGTGGGTCCAAATTATGTTAATAGGCTACGTTTTATTTTTGGAAATTATGAATAGTAACTATGGTAAATTTTATTTACCATAGTAAAAGGTAAATCAGGTAATTAAGGTTAAATATAATATTATAAAATTACCCTAACACATGAAAAAATTCTATTGTGTGGATATAGTTAGACCCATATCACCTAATTGTCAGATTAGATTCATTTTATGGACTTTTGACTATGAAAATAATTTAATTATTATTAAAACCAAAGAAAGTGACAACATGTCACTCTCTTAAATCTTATAAGTATAATAATTTTAATTTAGTGATAAACATCATAACACATCAAAAATGAATAGTCTCCAGAAAGATAATAAAAGTATCTACATAATATTAATTTATTTATAATTTTTATGGATTAAATAATTATTATTAATTATGACACAATAGTGATCTGGAAATTGTTTATCTAGTGAAAAAACAAGAATATAGTTTTTATTAAACTAATAGTGACCATAAAATGCACAAAACCCTGACCAAAACTTATTGGTCATGTAAATGTAAACCAAAATCATCCAATGGTCTATTATTTGACCATTGGGAGCCTTATAAAAGCAATTATGACACCTATATTATATTATTTTAAATGATGCCAAAGTTGTCACCTTCATAATTTAATAAGTATAACAATTTAAATATTGTGATTTTAAGATGATAAATTCTAGTAAAAGTATTATTGTAAAAGTTAATAGATTTATATTCATCATAGGATTTTATTTTTAATTTTTATGCAAGAAATAAGTATATTACATAATTATACCAAAATGTTGTAGTATTTATTTTATTAAGAGATAAACCAAATAAATGGTTTTAAAAATAATAAAATAAATATTATATGAACTATTTAATGTTCTAAAATAATTTTCTAAACACATATGAAATTTTATTAATCTATTAAAGATTTTAGTTCGAACATATATTCTGTATTTATTTTATTTAAATCCAAATAAATGAATAGTTTCAAAATTGAAACTATTGTTATTTTATAAAAATAACATATTATAAAATTGTTTAAAAATCACAAAAATATTTAAAAATTATAAATTTAAATTTATATGGTCTAAAATGTTATTATGTATCCAATTATGGACAATTCACAACAAATAAGTAATTATTTGTTATAATTTAAAATTTAAAATTTTATTACCACAAATAAAATTAAATTGATTAAATAAGGATAAATCAAGTTGATAATGTTTAAAATAAATTCCTAACATGTCTAAATTATATTGGTTGATGAGATTACAACCTTATCTTATCTAATATTCTAGTATGAGTCATTTTTGGAGGTTTTTAAGTGGGGTTAGATTTATTATAAATTAATATTATTAAGATTTCCAAAGGTGACCCTCTCCTCCCTTATAAAAGGGAACCTCCTCCCTACCTTCCTCACACCAATTTGAGCCTCCAAGCTTGGACAACCCCTGAAAAATTCTCTTCTCCACTTCCCTAGAAACATCCTAGAGGTTCTGGTCTTCTTCAAAGACCAATTATAGTTCCCTAAGAGGAGGAAACAAAGCGGCGCTTCAAAGAAGAGGAGGTTTGGATACGTACGAAGCATATCAGACCTAAGGTAAGGGATAATTTATCAATCTCATTTTTATCTTAGATTGTTTATTCGTAAGTATTTAATGGGGTTATCTTTATCATCCAAGCCCATGTTTTATAAAAATGGTTTCATGTATGTTTAATGTCATTTTTACCCATTTTTTACTATTACTACATGGTATGTAAGGAATATTTCTTTTTTTTATGTTACGAGGTACTTTTTGACCTATCCGACAAAAGTATGAGAAAAATGTTATTTTTAACTTATACGGTGTGAATGGATTTTTATTGTTTCATAATGCCTCATTTTCATAAATCTTCCTCTACAAGGTTTCAGGATTATTTTCAACAAACCCTTTTCTTTTAAAAGTACATGCCATTTTTTTAAAGGAAAATGATTTTGAAGAAGAAAGGATATTTTCCTCGAGAATTCATTTCAAGTGTTTTATCAAAACCATTTTCCATCTAAGATGAAATTATTTCAAATGTGTATGTTTCAAGTATAATGTCTCTATGATTTACATGCTTTAAATTTTCTTATGATGAAATATCCATTTATTTTACATGGATTATGTGATGATGATATGATGTTTATGAAACCCATTTTATTCTTTGGGTTATGATGAATGTTTTAAGTTTATATTGTGGCACAAGTAAGAATGATTTCATTATGAGATGGGTGAGACCTACATCTCCATCCAATGCATTGGGTAAATATTTATATCTCATGAGATAGACATGGCTGGAACGGTAAGTTAAACTGGTTCAGTAATACAGGATTGGAACGAGGAGTGAACTTGATTCAGAAAGGGACTTTGTCCACTAAGATGGTCTTGGCAGCAATGCATTGGCTAATATGGAAATCATATCATGTTCTTAATGGTTTCTACAATTACATGTTTTATTCCCATGATATTTTATCATTCTTAATGTTTCTTTATGATATATGCCTTACGTACTTCCAAGATTCATGTCTTTGCTCATGATTTTGATGTTTAGATTTTATGTTCATGTTTTTGCATTAAAATATTTAGGGATTGTTTTATGTTATCTATGTTTATCCTTAATGGGAATTTCAGCTCACCGCTTTTATGTTTTCTTTTCCCCAGGATATAAAGAAAGGTTTTAGTTAAGAAAAAAAAGGGAAGATCTTTATTGGGAGATGTTGAAGATCTTTCACCACGATTATAAGATTTTATTTCTAGTTTCCAAAGACACTAAACTATCACGGTCCTTGTGTGTCTATTTTTCTTATGTATTAAGTATTCCACAAAAGTAATGTAATGTCCATGTACGTCAAGCTTCGGGTCTCTACAGTTGGTATCAGATCAAAGGTTTAGTCAACCTTTGGAAACTAGGATGCGAAAACATTAGTGAGATCCCTAGATATATTTCTAAGGTATGTCTAGGGATGTTCCTAAGGATAAGTATACGTATAAGATATAGTCCTAGAACTACGGTAACGATTTTAGAATTTAACTTATGATGTTAGATATTGAGGGTGATCCCCCTTTACTATGTTGTTTTCCCTAGCATGATTTTTTCCTCTCACACTATTCTTTTTCGGTTTTAGAAAATGGCTGGAAACAGGAAGATTCATGATAATGGAGGATATGACGGACAAATAAATGATATTATTCATGAGAAAACAAATGAAACGGAATTTGGAAGTCCAAACATCGTTATTATGCCTAATCAGCAATCTCATAATATGATCAATAATCTCAACTTTGGAATGTTTCCCGACTCAGAAAATAAGAGAAAGATAGAGTTTCATGATGATCATAGAGGAAAGAAAGTTCAATTTCCCTCATGTAAATCATGTGGGAAGAGGCATCAGGGAGATCATTTCAAGGGAACTGGAAGATGATTTGGGTGTGGAAAAGAAGGACACAAAGCCAGTAAGTGAAAAGGAAAAGGTTCAGTTACCACCATGGATGAGGATAATGGTATTGCTACGACATCAACAATGGTTAAATGTTTTAAATGTGGAATGTACGGGCATTATGCAAACCAATGCCCTAAGAGAAAGTATCATGAAGAGAATCAGTACAGACGTATGGGTAGTATTTATGTTGATGATGATGAAGAGACTACAAATGATATTTGAGATGAAAGAATTGTTGAAGCTCAATCAATGGTTTAAGAAGGTAGTGGAATGATTACATGTTTATCAAGTGTAAATTTGTATAAGTCATCTCATGGTACTATGGAATAAAGAGACACCTAAGGATTGTTACACTGTTGTCTTTCCTTGAGTTTTGAAAGTGTATGATTAATGGTACTAGTATCCATGAAAGGTTATTCAGATATTTTTGGAATGTAGATGATATGCGCAAAATGATGGGGATAAGGAAAAAAGTAAATGTTTGATAGTATTCATGAGCTCATGACTGATATAAGGAGAAGGTTATATCATTGTTTGAGTATATAGAATTTTTGGATTTTGGTATGTGGAAAGAGTTAACTTTTGACAGCATTCATTTTTTCACTATGGTTTAATGGGTATTCATTTTTCAAGAGAATACATGATTAAGGTATTCACATGATTGGGATGTGACCAATAAGATATATGGGGGATAAATGATGGTATTCACATGCTTGGTTGATGACATTTCAAGTAGTCATTTTCTTTATACTATGATCTTGGACCGATGTATTTTAGATAAGCCTAATTATTGGAATGGATTATGTTGGACATAAGTTAGTATTGTTTAAGGATAGAACTTTTTTTCGATATCATTGATGGGATGTTATAGTAATATACTTTTAGAAAAAGGACAACCTGCTGGTCGGGGGACAACCCATTGCGTCGGACAAGGCTGTGGGAATCGAACCCACAACCGAAGTGCGACTGGCCTTTATCGCCTACAACTGGCCTAAAGGAAGTCCTTGTTTAGTAGAAACTAGTTTTATTATATTAAGTAGTATGATATATGAATTATAAGTCCATTTTAGGAACCATATATGATTAATCTCACTATAGATGGACTTATGTATTTTTGATAACCTTTATAGAAATTTGTTTGAGACAGATGGAATGACTCATCATTCTATCACATGATCTGCTAGCACTTCATGAATGGAAAATTCATCTTCATTTATTTAAGAGGTAAAGTGGAAATTGTTCAAGGCACGAACAATGGTGAGATTGTACAAAAATCAAGTAAGTATTTATTTTGATTCGAAAATTCTTCAACACTAGAGAAATGATCCTGAAAGCCAAAAATGTTGTCAAAGTGCTCTTATATCCGATGAATCAGATGGTACCTTATATCATCACAAATCTATGGCTTTGTGATTGATGGATTTTTCATAGCCATGTTCTCTACCACTCTCCATGAGAACTTGATGGTTAGATTTTTCTTCCATATCCAGATTTTCACCTATGTTATCCTACATGGAAACCCAGTGATGAGTTAATTTGGGTAACCGTTACATTTTATACTTTAGTTTTTAAAGCCAGGTTTTTGTATTCCTTTTTACGATGTGGGTTTCTGTTAAAAAAAACTATCGGGTAGTAAACCATTTATAACACCGACGAATTACAAGGGCGAAATTCATTTTAAGGGGTGTAGAATGTAACACCCCAAGATTTTATGAAAAATATTCTTTTAATTTCATTATTGTATTGTGTTTTATGCTACACCAAGATTACCTTACACTATACGAAACACTGTATTAGCTTGTAGTATACGCAACACAATTCACATATCGTGTTATACACAATTTCAAGTTCATTTGATAGAAGTTATTCTACGCAACATTGAGTGTATATATATATATTCAATGTATAAATGAAAAATGGTTGGATTCTGTTATAATGAAACAAAAAATGAGTCTTTCACTATATGCAACCCTGACTTCGCTTGCATTACACGCAATCGTGACCTTCCTCGATATCATGTGTTGTACGCAATACTGGGTTTTACTAAACAAAGTTATATTATTATAATATTATTATGAACTAGCCATTATGAATAGTATTAACTAAATTTTGAATTTTATAACATTATTATTCATCTTACACATTTTCTAGAACATGGTATAAGAACAAAATAATTTTTTCGTGTAAAATTAGTATTTTTCAAAAAATGCAGTTTTGCTGCCTTTTGATGGCGCACCCAATTTAAATCTAGTTTTGACATGTTTGTAAGTTAAATTTGATAAAATGAAATTCTTCTTTGGAATCATGAAATAAAAATTTACTTTGGATAAAATTTTCATATTATTCTGGTAACTTTCATATTTTGATGTATAGTAAAAACACGATATATTTAAATTAAAAAAAACTTTATTAATAGCAATAATTTATATGGATAATTTATAATATTGAATGGTTTTAAAGTATAAATAGAATATATTTTTACCACTTAATATAATTTATGTCATTAGAATTGATTTTACATTGAATTCGTAGGTTAAATCAATTCAATCTTTTGCAATGTTTTAAACAAAAACCAATTTTCATTCGACAACGGGATTAATTTTAATTTAATTTATGTAACTTATTTTTATTGAATTTGAAAAAATGGATTCCATATTTGTAATTAGTGGGTCCAAATTATGTTAATAGGATACCTTTTATTTTTGGGAATTATGAATAGTAACTACGGTAAATTTTATTTACCATAGTTAAAGGTAAATCGGGTAATTAAGGGTAAATATAATATTATAAAATTACCCTAACACATACCAAAATTCTATTTGATGGCTAAAAGTATACCCATATTACCTAAGGGTCAGATTAGATTCATTTTATGGACTTTTTACTATGAAAATAATTTAATTATTATTAAAACCAATGAAAGTGACAACATGTCACTCTCTTAAATCTTATAAGTATAATAATTTTAATTTAGTGATAAACATCATAAAACATAGAACATGAATAGTCTCCAGAAATCTAATAAAATATTCTACATCATATGAATTTATTTATAATTTTTATGGATTAAATAATTATCATTAATTATGACATAATAGTGATGCAGAAATTGGTTATCTAGTGAAAAATCAAGAATATAGTTTTTATTAAAATAATAGTGACCATAAAATGCAAAAAACCCTGACCAAAACTTATTTGTCAAGTAAATGTAAACCAAAATCATACAATGGTATAATATTTGACCATTTGGAGCCTTATAAAGGTGATTATGACACTTATATTATATTATTTTAAATGATTCCAAAGTTGTCACCTTCATAATTTAATAAGTATAACAATTTAAATATTGTGATTTTAAGATGATAAATTCTAGTAAAAGTATTATTGTAAAAGTTAATATATTTATCTTCATCATAGGATTATATTTTTAATTTTTATTCAAGAAATTAGTATATTAAATAATTATACACAAATGTTGTAGTATTTATTTTATTAAGAGATAAACCAAATAAATTGTTTTAACAATAATAAAATAAATATTATATGAACTATTTAATGTGCTCCACTAATTTTCTAGATACATATGACATTATATGAATCTATTAATGCTTTTATTTTGAACATTTCTTCTGTATTTATTTTATTTAAATCCAAATAAATGAATAGTGTCAAAATTGGCACTATTGTTATTTTATAAAAATAACATATTATAAAATTGTTTAAAAATCACAAAAATATTTAAAAATTATAAATTTAAATTTATATGGTCTAAAATGTTATTATGTATCCAATTATGGACAATTAACAACAAATAAGTAATTATTTGTTATAAGTTAAAATTTATAATTTTATTACCACAAATAAAAGTAAATTGATTAAATAAGGATAAATCAAGTTGATAAAGTTTAAAATAAGTTCCTAACATGTCTAAATTCTATTAATTGATGATATTACAACCTTATATTATCTAATATTCTATTATGAGTCATTTTCAGAGGTTTTTATGTGGGGTTAGATTTATTATAAATTAATGTTTTTAAGATTTCCAAAGGTGACCCTCTCCTCCCTTATAAAAGGGCACCTACTCCCTCCCTTCCTCAAACCAATTTGAGCCTTCAAGCTCGGCCAACCCATGACAAATTATCTTCTCCACTTCCCTAGAAACATCCTATATGTCCTGGTCTTCTTCAAATACCAATTATAGTTCCCTAAGAGGAGGACACAAAGAGGCGCTTCAAAGAAGAGGAGGTTTGGATACATACGAAGCATATGAGACCTAAAGTAAGGGATAATTTTTTAATCTCATTTTTATCCGAGATTGACTATTCGTAAGTATTTAATGGGGTTATCTTTATCATCTAAGCCCATGTTTTATAAAAATGGTTTCATATATGTTTAATGTCCTTTTTACCCATTTTTGACTTTTGCTACATGGTATGTAAGGAATATTTCTTTTTTTTACGTTACGAGGTATATTTTGACCTTTGTGACAAAAGTAGGAGAAAAATGTTATTTTTAACTTATATGGCATGAATGGATTTTTATGGTTTCATAATGCCTCATTTTTATAAAGCTTCCTCTACCAGTTTTCAGGATTATTTTCAACAAACCCTTTTCTTTTAAAAGTACATGCCATTTTTTGAAAAGAAAATGATTTTGAAGAAGAAAGGATATTTTCCTCAAGAATTAATTTCAAGTGTTTTATCAAAACCATTCTCCATCTAAGATGAAATTATTTCAAATGTGTATGATTCAAGTATAATGTCTCTATGATTTACATGCTTTAAATTTTCTTATGATGAAATATCCATTTATTTTATATGGATTATGTGATGATGATATGTTGTTTATGAAACCCATTTTATTCTTTGGGTTATGATGAATGTTTTAAGTTTATGTTGTGGAACAAGTAAGAATGATTTCATTATGAGATGGGTGGGACCTATATCTCCCTCCAATGCATTGGGTAAAGATTTATATCTCATGAGATAGACATGGCTGGAACGGCAAGTTAAACCGGTTCAGTAATACAGGACTGGAACGAGGAGTGAACTCGTTTCAGAAAGGGACTTTGTCCACTAAGATTGTTTTGGCAGCAATGCCTTGGCTAATATGGAAATCATATCATGTGCTTAATGGTTTCCACAATTACATGTTTTATTCCCATGCTATATTATCATTCTTAATGTTTCTTTATGATATATGCCTTACGTACTTCAAAGATTCATGTCTTTGCTCAAGATTTTGATGTTTAGATTTTATGTTCAAGTTTTTGCATTCAAATGTTTATGGATTGTTTTATGTTCTCTATGTTTACCCTTACTGGGAATTTGAGCTCACCCCTTTTATGTTTTCTTTTCCCCAGGATATAAAGAAAGGTTTTAGGTAAGAAAAAAAGGGAAGATCTTTATTGGGAGATATTGAAGATCTTTCACCACGATTAGAAGATTTTATTTCTAGTTTCCAAAGACACTAAAATATTACAGTCCTTATGTGTCTATTTTTCTTATGTATTAAGTATTCCACAATAGTAATGTAATGTCCATGTACGTCAACCTTTGGGTCTCTACAGTTGGTGTCATAGAAAAGGTTTAGTCAACCTTTGGAAACTAGGATGCGAAAACATTAGTGAGATCCCTAGAGATATTTCTAAGGTATGTCTAGGGATGTCCTTAAGGATAAGTATACGTATAAGATATAGTCCTAGAACTATGGTAATGATCTTAGAATTTAACCTAAGATGTTAGATATTGAGGGTGATCCCCCTTTACTATGTTGTTTTCCCTAGAATGATTTTTTCCTCTCACACTATTCTTTTTGGGTTTTAGAAAATGGCTGGAAATTGGAAGATTCATGATAATGGAGGGTATGACGGACAAAGGAATGATATTATTCATGAGAAACCAAATGAAATGGGATTTGGAAGTCCAAACATTGTTATTGTCCCTAATTAGCAATCTCATAATATGATCAATAATCTCAACTTTGGTAAGTTTCCCGACTCAGATAATAAGTGAAAGATGGAGTTTCATGATGATCATAGAGGAAAGAAAGTTCAATTTCCCTCATGTAAATCATGTGGGAAGAGGCATCGGGGAGATTGTTTCAAGGGAACTGGAAGATGCTTTGGGTGTGGAAAAGAAGGACACAAATCCAGTAAGTGCAAAGGAAAAGGTTCAGTTAACACCCTGGATGAGGATAATGGTATTGCTACGACATGAAAAATGGTTAAATGTTTTAAATGTGGAATGTACGGGCATTATGCAAACCAATGCCCTAAGGGAAAGTCTCATGAAGAGAATCAGTATGGCCGTATGGGTAATATTTATGTTGATGACGATGAAGAGACTACAAATGATATGTGAGATGAAAGAATTTTTGAAGCTTGGTCAATGGTTTAAGAAGTTAGTGGAATGATTACATGTTTATCAAGTGTAATGTTGTATAAGTAATCTCATGGTACTATGGAATAAAGAGATATCTATGGATTGTTACACTGTTGTCTTACCTGGAGTTTTGAAAGTGTATGATTAATGGTACCAGTATCCATGAAAGGTTATTCAGATATTTTTGGAGTGTAGATGATATGCGAATAATGAAGGGGATAAGAAGAAAATTAAATGTTTGATAGTATTCATGAGCTCATGACTGATATAAGGAGAAGGTTATATCATGGTTTGAGTATATAGAATTTTTGGATTTTGGTATGTGGAAAGAGTTAACTTTTGAAAGCATTCATGTTTTCACTAAGGTTCAATGGGTATTCATTTTTCAAGAGAATACATGATTAAGGTATTCACATGATTAGAATGTGACCAACAAGATATATGGGGGATAAATGTTGGTATTCACATTCTTGGTTGATGACATTTCAAGTAATTGTTTTCTTTATACTATGATCTTGGACTGAAGTATTTTAGATAAGCCTAATGATTGGAATGGATTATGTTGGACATAAGTTAGTATTGTTTAAGGATAGAAATTTTTTTCGATATCATTGATGGGATGTTATAGTAATGTAGTTTTAGAAAAAGGACAACCTGCAGGCCAGGTGAAAACCCATCGCGTCGGACAAGGCTGTGGGAATCGAACCCACAACCGAAGTGCGACTAACCTTTATCTCCTACCACTGGCATACATGAAGTCCTTTTTTAGTAGAAACTAGTTTTATTATATTAATCATAATTATATATGAAGTATAAGTCCATTTTAGGAACCATATATGATTAATCCCACTATAGATGGACTTATGTATTTTTGATAACTTTTATAACCCTTTGTTTGAGAGAGATGGAATGAATCATCATTATATCACATGATCTGCTAACACTTCATGAATGTTAAATTCAACTTCATTTCTTTATGAGATGAAGTGGAAATTGTTCAAGGCACGAACAATGGTGAGATTGTACAAAAATCAAGTAAGTATTTCTTTTGATTCGAAAATTCTTCAACACTAGAGAAATGGTCCTGAAAACAAAAAATGTTGTCATAGTGCTCTTATATCCGTTGAATCAGATGGTACCTTAGATCATCACAAATCTATGGATTTGTGATTGATGGTTTTTTCATAGCCATGTTCTCTACCACCCTCCATCAGAACTTGATGGTTATATTTTTCTTCCATATCCATATTTTCACCTATGTTCTCCACGTGGAAACCTAGTGATGAGTTAATTTGGGTAACCGTTACATTTCATACTTTAGTTTTCAAATCCGGGTTTTGGTATTCCTTTTTACGATGGGGGTTTTTATTAAAAAAAACTATCGAGAAGTAAACCATTTATTACCCCGACGAATTTCGAGGGCGAAATTCATTTTAAGGGGGGTAGAATGTAACACCCCGAGATTTTATGAAAAATATTCTTTTAATTTCATTAATGTCTTGTGTTGTATGCTACACCAATATTACCTTGCGCTATACGCAACACCGTATTAGCTTGCAGTATACACAACACAATTCATGGGTCGTGTTATACATAATTTCAAGTTCATTTGATAGAAGTTATTCTACGCAACATTGAGTGTATATATATATATATATATATTCAATGTTTAAATGAAAAATGGTTGGATTCTGTTATAATGAAACAAAAAAGGAGTCTTTCACTATACGCAACCCTGACTTGGCTTGCATTACACGCAATCGCGACCTTCCTCGATATCGTGTGTCGTACGCAATACCGGGTTTTACTAAACAACGATATATTATTATAATATTATTATGAAATAGCCGTTATGAATAGTATTAACTAAATTTTGAATTTTATAACATTATTATTCATCTTATAAATTTTCTAGAACATGGTATAAGAACAAAATAAATTTTTCGTGTAAAATAAGTATTTTTCAAAAAATGCAGTTTTGCCGCCTTTTGATGGCGCACCCACTTTAAATCTAGTTTTTGAAATTTTTATAAGTTCAATTTGATAAAATAAAATTCCTCTTTGGAATAAAGAAATAAAAATTTACTTTGGATAAATATTTCATATTATTCTGGTAACTTTCATATTTTGATGAATAGTAAAAACACACTATATTTTAATTAAAAACAACTTTTTTCATCGCAATAATTTATATGGTTAAATTATAATATTTAATGGTTTTAAAATATAAATATAATATTTTTTTACCATTTAATATAATTTATGTCATTAGCATTGATTTTACATTGAACTCGCAGGTTAAATCAATTCAATCTTTCGCAATGTTTTAAACAGAAACCCGTTTTCATTCGACAACGGGATTAATTTTAATTTAATTTATGAAACTTATTTGTATTGAATTTGAAAAAATGGATTCCATATTTGGAATCAGTGGGTCCAAATTATATTAATAGGCTACCTTTTATTTTTGGGAATTATGAATAGTAACTACTGTAAATTTTATTTACCATAGTTAAAGGTAAATTGGGTAATTAAGGGTAAATATAATATTATAAAATTAACCTAACACATGACAAAATTCAATTTGATGGCTAAAAGTAGACCCATATCACCTAAGGGTCAGATTAGATTCATTTTATGAACTTTTGACTATGAAAATAATTTAATTATTATTAAAACCAAAGAAAGTGACAACATGTCACTCTCTAAAATCTTATAAGTATAATAATATTAATTTAGTGATAAACATCATAAAAATACAAACATGAATAGTCTCCAGAAAGATAATAAACTTATATACATAATATGAATTTATTTATAATTTTTATGGATTAAATAATTATCATTAATTATGACACAATAATTATGCAGAAATTGTTTATCTAGTGAAAAATCAAGAATATAGTTTTTATTAAACTAATAGTGACCATAAAATGTGAAAAACCCTGACCAAAAATTATTGGTCATGTAAATGTAAACCACAATCATCCAATGGTATAATATTTGACCATTTTGAGCATTATAAAAGCAATTATGACACTTATATTATTTTATTTTAAATGATGCCAAAGTTGTCACCTTCATAATTTAATAAGTATAACAATTTAATTATTGTGATTTTAAGATGATAAATTCTAGTAAAAGTATTTTTGTGAAAGGTAATATACTTATCTTCATCATAGGATTTTATTTTTAATTTTTATGCAAGAAATAAGTATATTAAATAATTATACAAAAATGTTGTTGTATTTATTTTATTAAGAGATAAACCAAATAAATGGTTTTAAAAATAATAAAATAAATATTATATGAACTAATTATTGTGATCCACTAATTTTCTTGACACATATGACATTGTATGAATCTATTAATGATTTTAGTTCGAACATATCTTCTGTATTTATTTTATTTAAATTCAAATAATTGAATATTGTCAAAAATGACACTATTGTTATTTTATAAAAATAACATATTATAAAATTATTTAAAAATCAAAAAAATATTTAAAAATTATAAATTTAAATTTATATGGTCTATAATTTTATTAAGTATCCAATTATGGACAATTCACAACAAATAAGTAATTATTTGTTCTAATTTAAAATTTATAATGTTATTACCACAAATAAAATTAATTGATTAAATAAGGATAAATCAAGTTGATAATGTTTAAAATAAATTCCTAACATGTCTAAATTCAATTGGTTGATGAGATTACAACCTTATCTTATCTAATATTCGAATATAAGTAATTTTTGGAGGTTTTTAAGTGGGGATAGATTTATTATAAATTAATATTTTTAAGACTTCCAATGGTGACCCTCTCCTCCCTTATAAAAAGGCACCTCCTCCCTCCCTTACTCACACCAATTTGAGCCTTCAAGCTCGGCCAAATGATGAAAAATTCTCTTCTACACTTCCCTAGAAACATCCTAGAGGTCTTGGTTATCTTCAAAGACCAATATTAGTTCCCTAAGAGGAGGACACAAAGAGGAGCTTCAAAGAAGAGGAGGTTTGGATACGTACGAAGCATATTGGACCTAAGGCAAGGGATAATTTATCAATCTCATTTTTATCCGAGATTGTTTATTTGTAACTATTTACTAGGGTTATCTTTATCATCCAAGCCCATGTTTTATAAAAATGGTTTCATGTATGTTTAATGTCCTTTTTACCCATTTTTGACTTTTACTACATGGTATGTAAGGAATATTTTTTTACGTTACAATGTACTTTTTGACCATTCCAACAAAAGTATGAGAAAAATGTTATTTTTAAGTTATACGACATTAATGGATTTTTATGGTTTCATAATGCCTCATTTTCATACAGCTTCCTCTAAAATATTTCAGGATAATTTTCAACAAACCCTTTTCGTTTAAAAGTACAAGCCATTTTTTGAAAATAAAATGATTTTGAAGAAGAAAGGATATTTTCTTGAAGAATTCATTTCAAGTGTTTTATCAAAACCATTTTCCATCTAAGATGAAATTATTTCAAATGTGTATGTTTCAAGTATAATTTCTATATGATTTACAAGATTTAAATTTTCTTATGACGAAATATCCATTTATTTTATATGGATTATGTGATGACGATATGATGTTTATGAATCCCATTTTATTCTTTGGGTTATGATGAATGTTTTAAGTTTATGTTGTGGCACAAGTAAGAATGATTTCATTATGATATGGGTGGGACCTATATCTCCCTCCAATTCATTGGGTAAAGATTTATATCTCATGAGATAGACATGGCTGGAAAGAAAAGTTAAACCAGTTCAGTAAAACAGGACTGGAACGAGGAGTGGACTCGATTTAGAAAGGGACTTTGTCCACTAAGATAGTCTTGGCAGCAATGCCTTGGCTAATATGGAAATAATATCATGTGCTTAATGGTTGCCACAATTACATGTTTTATTCCCATGCTATTTTATCATTCTTAATGTTTCTTTATGATATATGCCTTACGTACTTCCAAGATTCATGTCTTTGCTCAAGATTTTGATGTTTAGATTTTATGTTCATGTTTTTGCATTCAAATGTTTATGGATTGTTTTATGTTCACTATGTTTACCCTTAATAGGCATTTGAGCTCACCCCTTTTATGATTTCTTTTCCCCAGGATATAAAGTAAGGTTTTAGGTAAGAAAAAAAAGGAAGATCTTTATTGGGAGATGTTGAAGATCTTTCACCATGATTAGAAGATTTTATTTCGAGTTTTCAAAGACACTAAACTACCACGGTCCTTGTGTGTCTATTTTTATTATGTATGAAGTATTCCGCAAAAGTAATGTAATGTCTATGTACGTCAAGCTTCGGGTCTCTACAGTTGGTATCAGAGCTAAGGTTTAGTCAACCTTGGGGAACTAGGATGCGAAAACATTAGTGAGATCCCTAGAGATATTTCTAAGGTATGTATAGGGATGTCCCTAAGGATAAGTATACATATAAGATATAGTCCTAAAACTACAGTAACAATCTAAGAATTTAACCTAAGATGTTAGATATTGAGGGTGATCCCCCTTTACTATGTTGTTTTCCCTAGCATGATTTTTTCCTCTCACACTATTCTTTTTGGGTTTTAGAAAATGGCTGGAAACAGGAGGATTCATGATAATGGAGGATATGATGGACAAAGGAATGATATTCTTCTTGAGAAAGCAAATGAAATGGTATTTGGAAGTCCAATCATCGTTATTATGCCTAATCAGCAATCTCATAATATGATCAACAAACTCAACTTTGGTAAGTTTCCCGACTTAGATAATAAGAGAAAGATAGAGATTCATGATGATCATAGAGGAAAGAAAGTTCAATTTCCCTCATGTAAATCATGTGGGAAGAGGCATCGGGGAGATTGTTTCTAGGGAACTGGAAGATTCCTTGGGTGTGGAAAAGAAGGACACAAAGCCAGTAAGTGCATAGAAAAAGGTTCAATTAACACCATGGATGAGGATAATGGTATTGCTATGACATCAACAATGGTTAAATGTTTTAAATGTGGAATGTAAGGGCATTATGCAAACCAATGCCCTAAGGGAAAGTATCATGAAGAGAATCAGTACGGCCGTATGGGTAGTATTTATGTTGACGATGATGAAGAGACTACAAATGATATGTGAGATGAAAGAATTATTGAAGCTCGGTCAATGGTTTAATAAGGTAGTGGAATGATTACATGTTTATCTAGTGTAATGTTGTATAATTCATATCATGGTACTATGGAATAAAGAGAAATCTAAGGATTGTTACACTGTTGTCTTTCCTTGTGTTTTGAAAGTGTATAATTAATGGTACCCGTATCCATGAAAGGTTATTCAGATATTTTTGGAATGTAGATGATATGCACATAATGAAGGGGATAATGAGAAAATTAAATGTTTGATAGTATTCATGAGCTCATGACTGATACAAGGAGAAGGTTATATCACAGTTTGGGTATATAGAATTTTTGGATTTTTGTATGTAGAAAGAGTTAACTTTTGACAGCATTCATATTTTCACTAAGGTTGAATGGGTATTTATTCTTAAAGAGAATACATGATTAAGGTATTCACATGATTGGAATGTGACCAACAAGATATATGGGGGATAAATGATGGTATTCACATGCTTGGTTGATGAAATTTCAAGTAATCATTTTCTTTATACTATGAGCTTGGACCGAAGTATTTTAGATAAGCCTAATGATTTGAATGGATTATGTTGGACATAATATAGTATTTTTTAAGGATAGAACTTTTTTTCGATATCATTGATGGGATGTTATAGTAATGTAGTTTTAGAAAAAGGACAGCCTACAGGTCGGGCGACAACCCATCGCGTCGGACAAGGCTGTGGGAATCGAACCCACAACCGAAGTGCGACAGGCCTTTTTCGCCTACCACTGGCCTACAGGAAGTCCTTGTTTAGTAGAAACTAGTTTTATTATATTAAGAAGTATGATATATGAAGTATAAGTCCATTTCAGGAACCATATACGATTAATCTCACTATAGATGGGCTTATGTATTTTTGATAACTTTTATAACCCTTTGTTTGAGAGAGATGGAATGACTCATCATTCTATCACATGATCTGCTAACACTTCATGAATGGAAAATTCATCTTCATTTATTTAAGAGGTGAAGTGGAAATTGTTCAAGGCATGAACAACGGTGAGATTATACAAAAATCAATTAAGTATTTCTTTTGATTCGAAAATTCTTCAACACTAGAGAAATGATCTTGAAAACCAAAAATGTTGTCCTAGTGCTCTTATATCTGATGAATCAGATGGTACCTTAGATCATCAAAAATATATGTCTTTGTGATGGATGGCTTTTTCATAGCCATGTTCTCTACCACTCTCCATCAGAACTTGATGGTTAGATTTTTATTCCATATCCACATTTTCACCTATGTTCTCCTACGTGGAAACCTAGTGATGAGTTAATTTGGGTAACCGTTACATTTCATACTTTAGTTTTAAAGCCAGGTTTGGTATTCCTTTTTACGTTGTGGGTTTCTATTAAAAAACTATCGAGTAGTAAACTATTTATAACCCCGACAAATTTCGAGGGCGAAATTCATTTTAAGGGGGTAGAATGTAATACCCCGAGATTTTATGAAAAATATTCTTTTAATTTCATTAATGTATTGTGGTGTATGCTACACCAAGATTACCTTGCGCTATACGCAACACCGTATTAGCTTTTAGTATACGCAACACAATTCATGGATCGTGTTATACATAATTTCAAGTTCATTTGAAAGAAGTAAATCTACGCAACATTGAGTGTATATATATATATATATATATATTCAATGTATAAATGAAAAATGGTTGGATTATGTTATAATTAATCAAAAAAGGTGTCTTGCACTATACACAACCCTGACTTGGCTTGCATTACATGCAATCGTGACCTTCCTCGATATCGTGTGTTGTACGCAATACCAGATTTTACTAAACAACAGTATATTATTATAATATTATTATGAACTAGCCGTTATGAATAGTATTAACTAAATTTTGAATTCTATATCATTATTATTCATCTTACACATTTTCTAGAACAGGTTATAAGAACAAAATAAATTTTTCGTGTAAAATAAGTATTTTTCAAAAAATGCAGTTTTGCCGCCTTTTGATGGCACACCCAATTTAAATCTTGTTTTTGACTTGTTTATAAGTTCTATTTGATAAAATAAAATTCTTATTTGGAATCATGAAATACAAATTTAGTTTGGATAAATGTTTCATATTATTCCGGTAACTTTCATATTTTGATGAATAGTAAAAACATGCTATATTTTAATTAAAAACAACTTTTTTCATCGAAATAATTTATATGGTTAAATTATAATATTGAATGGTTTTAAAGTATAAATAGAATATATTTTTACCATTTAATATAATTTATGTCATTATCATTTATTTTACATTGAATTCGTAGGTTAAATCAATTCAATCTTTTGCAATGTTTTAAACAAAAACCCGTTTTCATTCGACAACGAGATAAATTCTAATTTAATTTATGCAACTTATTTGTATTGAATTTGAAAAAATTGGATTCCATATTTGGAATCAGTGGGTCCAAATTATGTTAATATGCTACCTTTTATTTTTGGGAATTATGAATAGTAACTATGGTAAATTTTATTTACCACAGTTAAAGGTAAATCTGGTAATTAAGGGTAAATATAGTATTATAAAATTACCCTAACACATTACAAAATTCTATTGGATGGATAAAATTAGACCCATATCACCTAAGGGTCATATTAGATTCATTTTATGGACTTTTGACAATGAAAATAATTTAATTATTATTAAAACCAAAGAAAGTGACAACATGTCACTCTCTTAAATCTTATAAGTATCATAATTTTAATTTAGTGATAAACATCATAAAACATAGAACATGAATAGTCTCCAGAAATCTAATAAAATTATCTAAATCATATGAATTTATTTATATTTTTTATGGATTAAATAATTATCATTAATTATGACACAATAGTGATGCAGAAATTGTTTATCTAGTGAAAAATCAAGAATATAGTTTTTATTAAACTAATAGTGACCCGAAAATGCACAAAACCCTGGCCAAAACTTATTTTTCATGTAAATGTAAACCACAATCATCCAAGGGTCTAATATTTGACCATTTGGAGCCTTATAAAAGCGATTATGACACTTATATTATTTTATATTAAACGATTCCAAAGTTTTCACCTTCATAATTTAATAAGTATAACAATTTAAATATTGTGATTTCAAGATGATAAATTCTAGTAAAAGTATTATTGTGAAGGTTAATATATTTATCTTCATCATAGTATTTTATTTTTAATTTTTATGCAAGAAATAAGTATATTAAATAATTATACAATAATGTTTTAGTATTTATTTTATTTAGAGATAAACCAAATAAATGGTTTTAAAAATAATAAAATAAATATTATATGAACTATTTAATGTGCTCCACTAATTTTATAGATACATATGAAATTTTATGAATCTATTAAAACTTTCAGTTCGAACATATATTATGTATTTATTTTATTTAAATTCAAATAAATGAATAGTGTCAAAATTGACACTATTGTTACTTTATAAAAATAACATATTATAAAATTGTTTAAAAATCACAAAAATATTTACAAATTATAAATTTAAATTTATATGGTCTAAAATGTTATTAAGTATCCAATTATGGACAATTCACAACAAATAATTAATTATTTTTTAGAATTTAAAATTTAGAATGTTATTACCACAAAAACAATTAAATTGATTAAATAAGGATAAATCAAGTTGATAATGTTTAAAATAAATTCCTAACATGTTTAAATTCTATTGGTTGATGAGATTACAAAAGTATATTATCTAATATTCAAATATGAGTCATTTTTGGAGGTTTTTAAGTGGGGTTAGATTTATTATAAATTAATATTTTTAAGATTTCCAAAGGTGACCCTCTCCTCCCTTATAAAAGGGCACCTCCTCCCTCCCTTCCTCACACCAATTTGAGCCTTCAAGCTCAGCCAACCCCTGAAAAATTCTCTTCTCCACTTCCCTAGTAACATCCTAGAAGTCCTGGTCTTCTTCAAAGTCCAATTTTAGTTCCATAAGATGAGGACACAAAGAGGCGCTTCAAAGAAGAGGAGGTTTGGATACGTACGAAGCATATCAGACCTAAGGTAAGAGATAATTTATCAATATAATTTTTATCAGAGATTGTTTTTTATTAAGTATTTACTAGGGTTATATTTATCATCCAAGCCCTTGTTTTATAAAAATGGTTTCATGTATGTGTAATGTTGTTTTTACCCACTTTTGACTTTTACTACATGATACGTAAGGAATAATTATTTTTTTTACATTATGAGGTACTTTTTGACCTTTCTGACAAAAGTACGAGAAAAATGTTATTTTAAACTTATATAGCATGAATGGATTTTTATGGTTTCATAATGCCTCATTTTCATAAAGCTTCCTCTACAAGTTTTCAGGATTATTTTCAAAAAACCCTTTTCTTTTAAAAGTATATGCCATTTTTTGAAAATAAAATGATTTTGAAGAAGAAAGGATATTTTCATCAAGAATTCATTTCAAGTGTTTTATCAAAACCATTTTCCATCTAAGATGAAATTATTTCAAAAGTGTATATTTCAAGTATAATGTCTCTATGATTTACATGCTTTAAATTTTCTTATGATTAAATATCCATTTATTTTATATGGATTATGTGATGATGATATGATGTTTATGAAACCCATTTTATTCTTTGGGTTATGATGAATGTTTTAAGTTTATGTTGTGGCACAAGTAATAATGATTTCATTATGAGATTGGTGGGACCTATATCTCCCTCCAATGCATTAGGTAAAGATTTATATCCCATGAGATAGACATGGCTGGAACGAAAAGTTAAACCAGTTCAGTAATACAGGACTGGAACGAGGAGTGAACTCGATTCAGAAAGGGACTTTTTCCACTAAGACTGTCTTAGCAGCAATGACTTGGATAATATGGAAATCATATCATGTGCTTAACGGTTTCCACAATTACATGTTTTATTCCCATGATATTTTATCATTCTTAATGTTTCTTTATGATATATGCCTTACGTACTTCCAAGATTCATGTCTTCGCTCAAGATTTTGATGTTTAGATTTTATGTTCAAGTTTTTGCATTCAAATTTTTATGGATTGTTTTATGTTCTCTATGTTTACCCTTACTGGGAATTTGAGCTCACCCCTTTTATGATTTCTTTTACCTAGGATATAAAGAAAGGTTTTAGGTAAGAAAAAAAGGGAAGATCTTTATTGGGAGATGTTGAAGATCTTTCACCACGATTAGAAGATTTTATTTAGAGTTTCCAAAGACACTAAACTATTACGGTCCTTGTGTGTCTATTTTGATTATGTATTAAGTATTCCGCAAAAGTAATGTAATGTCCATGTACGTTAAGCTTCGGGTCTCTATAGTTGGTATCAGAGAAAATGTTTAGTCAACCTTTGGAAACTAGGATGCGAAAACATTAGTGAGATCCCTAGAGATATTTATAAGGTATGTCTAGGGATGTCCCCAAGGATAAGTATACATATAAGATATAGTCCTAGAACTACGGTAACGATCTTATAATTAAAGGTAAGATGTTCGATATTGAGGGTGATCCCCCTTTACTATGTTGCTTTCCCTAGCACGATTTTTTCCTCTCACACTATTCTTTTTGGGTTTTAGAAAATGGATGGAAACAGGAAGATTCATGATAATGGAGGATATGACAGACAAAGGAATGATATTCTTCATGAGAAACCAAATGAAATGGGATTTGTAAGTCTAAACATCGTTATTATGCCTAATCATCAATCTTATAATATGATCAATAATCTCAACTTTGTAACATTTCCCAACTCATATAATAAGAGAAAGATGGAGTTTTATGATGATCATAGAGGAAAGAAAGTTCAATTTCCCTCATGTAAATCATGTGGGAAGAGGCATCGGGGAGATTGTTTCAAGGGAACTGGGAGATACATTGGGTGTGGAAATGAAGGACACAAATCCAGTAAGTGCAAAGGAAAAGGTTCAGTTAGCACCATGTATGAGGATAATGGTATTGCTATGACATCAACAATGGTTAATTATTTTAAATGTGGAATGTATGAGCATTATGAAAACCAATGCCCTAAGGGAAAGTCTCATGAAGAGAATCATTACGGCCTTATGGGTAGTATTTATGTTGATGATGATAAAGAGACTACAAATGATATGTGAGATGAAAGAATTGTTGAAGCTCGGTCAATGGTTTAAGAAAGTAGTGGAATGATTACATGTGTATCAAGTGTAATGTTGTATAAGTCAATTCATGCTACTATGGAATAAAGAGACATCTAAGTATTGTTACACTGTTTTCTTTCCTTGAGTATTGAAAGTGTATGATTAATGGTACCAGTATCAATGAAAGGCTATTCAGATATATTTTTGGAATGTAGATGATATGTGCATAATGAAGGGGACAAGGAAAAAATTAAATGTTTGATAGTATTCATGAGCTCATGACTGATATAAGGAGAAGGTTATATCATGGTTTGAGTATATAGAATTTTTGGAATTTGGTATGTGGAAAGAGTTAACTTTTGACAGCATTCATGTTTTCACTAAGGTTTAATGGGTATTCATTTTTCAAGGGAATACATGATTAAGGTATTCACATGATTTGAATTTGACCAACAAGATATATGGGGGATAAATGATGGTATTCACATGCTTGGTTGATGACATTTCAAGTAATCATTTTCTTTATACTATGAGCTTGGACCGAAGTATTTTAGATAAGCCTAATGATTGGAATGGATTATGTTGGACATAAGTTAGTATTGTTTAAGGATAGAACTTTTTTTCGATATCATTGATGGGATGTTATTGTAATGTAGTTTTAGAAAAAGGACAACCTGCAGGTCGGGTGATAGCCCATCGCGTCAGACAAGGCTGTGGGAATCGAACCCACAACCGAAGTGATACTAGCCTTTATTGCCAACAACCGGCCTACAGGAAGTCCTTGTTTAGTAGAAACTAGTTTTATTATATTAAGCAGTATGATATATGATGTATAAGTCCATTTTAGGAACCATATATGATTAATCTCACTATAGATGGACTTATGTATTTTTGATAACTTTTATAACCCATTGTTTGAGACAGATGGAATGACTCATCATTCTATCACATGATCTACTAACACTTCATGAATTTAAAATTCAACTTCATTTCTTTAAGAGATGAAGTGGAAATTGTTCAAGGCACCAACACCGGTGAGATTGTACAAAAATAAAGTAAGTATTTATTTTGATTCGAAAATTCTTCAACACTAGAGAAATGATCCTGAAAACGAAAAATGTTGTCATAGTGCTCTTATATCCGATGAATCAGATGGTACCTTAGATCATCACAAATCTATGGCTTTGTGATTGATGGATTTTTCATAGCCATGTTCTCTACCACTATCCATCAAAACTTGATGGTTAGATTTTTCTTCCGTATCCATATTTACACCTATGTTCTCCTACGTGGAAACCCAGTGATGAGTTAATTTGGGTAACCGTTACATTTCATACTTTAGTTTTTAAAGCCAGGTTTTGGTATTCCTTTTTCCGATGTGGGTTTCTATTAAAAAAACTATTGAGAAGTAAACCATTTATAATTCCGACAAATTTCAAGGGCGAAATTCATTTTAAGGGGGGTAGAATGTAACACCCCGAGATTTTATGAAAAATATTATTTTAATTTAATTAATTTATTGTGTTGTATGCTACACCAAGATTAGATTGCACTATACGCAACACCGTATTAGCTTGCAGTATAGGAAACACAATTCGTGGATCGTGTTATACACAATTTCAAGTTCATTTGATAGAAGTTATTCTACACAACATTGGGTGTATATATATATATATTCAATGTATAACTGAAAAATGGTTGTATTCTGTTATAATGAAACAAAAAAGGAGTCTTGCACTATATGCAACCCTGACTTGGCTTGCATTACATGCAATCGCGACCTTCCTCGATATCATGTGTTGTACACAATACCAGGTTTTACTAAAAAACGATATATTATTATAATATTATTATGAACTAGCTGTTATGAATAGTATTAACTAAATTTTGAATTTTATAACATTATTATTCATCTTACACATTTTCTAGAACATGGTATAAGAACAAAATAATTTTTTCGTGTAAAATAAGTATTTTTCAAAAAATGCAATTTTGCCGCCTTTTGATGGCGCACCCACTTAAATATAGTTTTTAAAATGTTTATAAGTTCAAATTGATAAAATAAAATTATTCTTTGGAATCAAAAAATAAAAATTTAATTTGGATAAATTTTTCATATTATTCTGGTAACTTTCATATTTTGATAAATAGTAAAAACACGCTATATTTTAATTAAAAACAACATTTTTCATTGCAATAATTTATATGGTTAAATTATAATATTGAATTGTTTTAAAGTTTAAATAGAATATATTTTTACCATCTAATATAATTTATGTCATTAGCATTGATTTTACATTGAATTCATAGGTTAAATCAATTAAATATTTTGCAATGTTTTAAACAAAAACCCATTTTCATTCGACAACGGGATTAATTTTAATTTAATTTCTGAAACTTATTTTTATTGAATTTGAAAAAATGTATTCCATATTTGGAATCAGTGGATCCATATTATATTAATAGGCTACCTTTTATTTTTGGGAATTATGAATAGTAACTACGGTAAATTTTATTTACCATAGTTAAAGGTAAATCATGTAATTAAGGGTAAATATAATATTATAAGATTAACCTAACACATGCCAAAATTCAATTGGATGGATAAAAGTAGACCCATATTACCTAAGGGTAATATTAGATTCATTTTATGGACTTTTGACTATGAAAATAATTTAATTATTATTAAAACCAAAGAAAGTGAAAACTTGTCACTCTCTTAAATCTTATAAGTATAATAATTTTAATTTAGTGATAAACATCATAAAAATTCAAACATGAATAGTCTCCAGAAAGATAATAAACTTATCTACATCATATGAATTTATTTATAATTTTTATGGATTAAATAATTATCATTAAATATTACACAATAGTGATGCAGAAATTGTTTATCTAGTGAAAAATCAAGAATATTGTTTTTATTAAACTAATAGTGACCATAAAATGCACAAAACCCTGACAAAGATTATTGGTCATGTAAATGTAAACCAAAATCATCCAATGGTCTAATATTGGACCATTCAGATCCTTATAAAAGTGATTATGACACTTATATTATTTTATTTTAAATGATGCCAAAGTTGTCACATTCATAATTTAATAAGTATAACAATTTAAATATTGTGATTTTAAGATGATAAATTCTAGTAAAAGTATTATTGTGAAAGGTTTCAGATTTATCTTCATCATAGGATTTTATTTTTAATTTTTATACAAGAAATAAGTATATTAAATAATTATACAAAAATGTTGTAATATTTATTTTATTAAGAGATAAACCAAATAAATGGTTCTAAAAATAATAAAATAAATATTATATGAACTATTTAATGTGATCAAATAATTTTATAGATACATATTGCATTTTATGAATCTATTAAAGATTTTATTTCCAAAATATCTTCTATATTTATTTTATTTAAATTCAAATAAATGAATAGTGTCAAAATTGACACTATTGTTATTTTATAAAAATAACATATTATAAAATTTTTTAAAAACCAAAAAAATATTTAAAAATTATACATTTAAATTTATATGGTCTAAAATGTTATTAAGTATCTAATTATGGACAATTCACAACAAATAAGTAATTATTTGTTATAATTTAAAATTTATAATGTTATTACCACAAATAAAATTAAATTGATTAAATAAGGATAAATCAAGTTGATAATGTTTAAAATAAATTCCTAACATGTCTAAATTATATTGGTTGATGAGATTAAAACCATATCTAATATAATATTAGAATATGAGTCATTTTTGGAGGTTTTTAAGTGGGGTTAGATTTATCATAAATTAAAATTTTTAAGATTTCCAAAGGTGACCCTCTCCTCCCTTATAAAAGGGAACCTCCTCCCTCCCTTCCTCACACCAATTTGATCCTTCATGCTCGGCCAACCCCTAAAAAATTATCTTCTCCACTTCCCTAGTAACATCCTAGAGGTCCTGGTCTTCTTCAAAGACCAATTTTAGTTCCCAAAGAGGAGGATACAAAGAGGCGCTTCAAAGAAGAGGAGGTTTCGATACGTATGAAGAAAATCAGACCTAAGGTAAAGGATAATTTATCAATATCATTTTATCCGAGATAGTTTTTTGTAAGTATTTATTGGGGTTATCTTTATCATCAAAGCCCTTGTTTTATAAAAATGGTTTCATGTATGTTTAATTTCATTTTTACCCATTTTTGACTTTTACTACATGGTATGTAAGGAATATTTTTTTTTACGTTACGAGGTACTTTTTGACCTTTCTGACAAAAGTACGAGAAAAATTTTATTTTTAACTTATACGGCGTGAATGGATTTTAATGGTTTCATAACGCCTCATTTTAATAAAGCTTCCTCTACAAGTTTTCAGGATTATTTTCAAAAAAAACCCTTTTCTTTTAAAAGTAGATTCCATTTTTTGAAAAGAAAATGATTTTGAAGAAGAAATGATATTTTCCTCAAGAATTCATTTCAAGTGTTTTATCAAAACCATTTTCCATCTAAGATGAAATTATTTCAAATGTGTATGTTTTAATTACAATGTATCTATGATTTACATGCTTTAAATTTTATTATGATGAAATATCCATTTATTTTATATGGATTATGTGATGATGATATGATGTTTATGAAACCCATTTTATTATTTGGGTTATGATGAATGTTTTAAGTTTATGTTGTGGCACAAGTAAGAATGATTTCATTATGAGATGGGTGGGACCTATATCTCCCTCTAATGTATTGGGTAAAGATTTATATCTCATGATATAGACATGGATAGAACGGTAAGTTAAACTGGTTCAGTAATACAGGTCTGGAACGAGGAGTGAACTCGATTCAGAAAGGGACTTTGTCCACTAAGATGGTCTTGGAAGCAATGCCTTGGCTAATATTGAAATCATATAATGTGATTAATGGTTTCCAAAATTACATGTTTTATTCCCATGCTATTTTATCATTCTTTATGTTTCTTTATGATATATTCCTTAATTACTTCCAAGATTCATGTCTTTGCTCAAGATTTTGATGTTTAGATTTTATGTTCAAGTTTTTGCATTCAAATGTTTATGGATTGTTTTATGTTCTCTATGTTTACCCTTACTGGGCATTTAAGCTCACCCCTTTTATGTTTTATTTTCCCCAGGATATAAAGAATGGTTTTAGGTAAGAAAAAAATGGAAGATCTTTATTGGGAGATGTTGAAGATCTTTCACCACGATTAAAAGATTTTATTCCGAGTTTCCAAAGACACTAAACTATTACGGTCCTTGTGTGTATATTTTTCTTATGTATTAAGTATTCCGAAAAAGTAATGTAATTTCCATGTACATCAAGCTTCGGGTCTCTACACAACCAATTTTATGAAGTCTTATGTCACGCCGTTCTGCTACCCAAATTGCACTACAATTTTCCAAGCCGAGATCATTGTGTAGTGAATACCATTTCAATTTCTATATCAACGGTATTCACCATTATGAAAATTTACATATTTATGTAAGATTTTAATTTATGAATTAGACATTTCTTAATCATGTTATAATTTATAATGTTTTATGAATTCATGTTCTATGATCTTGTAGCACACTTATGCATGAAATGAAATCTTTAAGAAGGGTGTGCCCAGATAGCACTCAAATGCGTTGGGTAAAGTATTCTGTCAGGACACGTCATGTGAAATGGGGTTTTACTCATTATAATTTAAGTGAAATGAGGGTTTACTCATACTTCATTTTCAATTATGGTTTACTCATGTTCCATGTGCATGAGCCTTGGCTCATGATAATTCCATGTTAAGTGTTGTTTCCACATATCCATGTTATGATTATCTTTCTTTATCATGCCTTTATGTTTATGTTTCTCTTGTGCTCCATTTATATGAATATTGACTAAAATGTATTATATTCCTCATGTCAATCTATGTTTATTCCTTTACTGGGATTCATAGCTCACCCTTTTCTTATGCATGTCCTTAGGTTATCCCATGAAATGATAAGTACAAGGGAATATAGTGGTCACGTAAAGGAATTTTTCAATGAAGATGTTGTGTTTAATGTTTTAAGTTGTTATGTAATGTTCTCAAGCCCGAAAGACACTAGACCTATCAATATTACATGTTTTATCAAGTGAATATTTTTTGTAATAAATCATGTTTAAGTGTGTAATAAAAGAGAAGGGTTGTCATAGTTGTCATCAGAGGATAGGTTTAGTTATTTTTGGGATTAGGATTAGAAAACCTTAATGAAGCCTTAAAGACTAGATTATGTTTAAAAAGCATCCCTATGTTATGGATCATATTGAGTAAGTGGTTTATCAATCAAATACCTCCTTGTTTGGATATGAGCAGGTAGAGGTGGCTCTAGAAAATATGTACCTCAGAGTAAAAACATCGTCAAGGAGTTTTGAACATGACTTGGGGTATCCTGGTTCATGTCAATGGGCCTTTCTGCACTCTTGGTTATGAAACTCCCGTTGGATATTCATTGGTAAATTAAAATTCTTAGTATGAACCATTATTAAGGGAAATTAAAAAATTCCACTAAGAATACATGTTAGAAAGTAGATCATGGGTAACATAGATTTACACATATAGATTAATAAGTTATGGAAATAAAAGTAATTTATAAGTCATCCATTTTTGACTTTGGATTCCACTTTATGTGTTTAACTGTTTAAGATACACATATCTATATATATATTTGATAGATTAGAACCAAAATCAATAATTGAAAGGTAGGGTTGTTGACCATTGTTCTACACATTCTTTTATATCTAGAAAGTTTAGTTGAAAAATCCCAACACCACCACAAATCATGGAAGTGAAGATGTTGGTGAGTACATAAAATGGGTAAATCATTGCATCCCATGAATATAACTCCTCCCCTATCATAATTTGTGGATTCAACATCCTGGAGAACCACATCATACTCCCTCTCATGAAATTTGATGCAATTCATGGCATGGATTGAATTTCTTTATATATATACCTACATAAATTGTATTGAGAGGGTAATCTCTCTCCATGTGATAAATTGACCCATGAATCTATACAAGTACAAGGAGGAAGATGAATCATATTTAGAACCATCATCTCAATAATTGTTATTATAGTCCTATGAACACACATATCTAGCTCAGATTCTTGAGTCTAAGGAAGAAACCATCCTTGAAGACATGCATATTGTGGGGGAATTCTCTAAAGTGTTTCCAAAGGAACTGCCTTGTCTTCCTCCTAGAATAGATGTTGAATTCTCAATTGATCTTATACCTGGAGTGTTTACAATATCCAAGACTCTATATTGAATGTTTGTTGTGGAGCTTTAGGAGCTAAAGAAACAACTACAGAAGAATCTAGATAAAGGGTTTATACGCCCAAGTTCCTCACCATGGGGTTCATTAGTCCTCTTCGTCAAGAATAAGGATGGGTTAATGCACCTTTGCATTGATTATCATGAGTTTAAAAAATCATGATAAAGAAAAATTATCCTCTCCCATGAATTTCTGACTTACTTGATCAGCTACATGGAGAAAAATAATTTTCTAAGGTATATTTGCGGTTGGGATATTATCAATTTAGGGTGAAGAAGGATGATATCCCCAAGACTACTTTTTGTAGAAGATACATGAACTATGAATTAATAGTAATGCCTATTGGAGTCACTAATGCTCTATAAATCTTAATGGACTTGATGAATATAGTCTTTAGAGATTACCTCGAAACAATTGTGCTAGTCTTTATAGATGATATTCTAATATACTCCAAAACCAAAGAGGATCCTGAGGAGCATTTGAGGACTATACTAGAAACCTTGCGAAAATAGAATATCATTGAAAAGTAAATTAAGTATGAGTTCTAGTTTAAGGAGGTCTTATTCTTGGGCCATATCATCACAAGAAATGGAATATATATGGATCCCTCCAAGACAAATGCAATAGAGGGATGGACGAGGCCAACATCGGTAATAAATATCTGTAGCTTATGGGTGTTAGATGGATATTATCAACGATTTGTGAGAAATTTATCACAATTTTCCAACCCTCTTACTAAACTATCTCAGAAGAGAGTAATGTTTTTTTGAAGCGATGAATTTGGAGAAATATTCAAGGAGTTAAAAAGAATTATTATCACTACACTCGTACAGACTTTATCCACAGGTGGAGACCTTTTTGTGGTATTCAGCTATGCTTTGATGAATGGCATGGGAAGTGTGTTGATGAAAAATGACAACGTCATTGCCTATGCATCAAGGAAATTGAAAGTTCATGAGTATAATTATCCAACACATGATCTGGAGTTGGCTACAGTGATCATCACTTTTAAAATTTGGCAGCATTATCTATTTGTTGAGAAGTGTGAAATATATAACAACCACAAAATCCTCAAGTATATATTCACACAGAAAGAGTTTAACATGTTCCAATGAATATGGTTAGAGTTGATCAAAGACTATGACTGCTCAATCCATTACCACCGTGGGAAAATGATCAAGGTGGAAGATGCTCTATGTAGAAATGACCAAGTGACTATATCATTGATGATAATTGAGAAGGACCCAATCTTCTTAGATATGATGAATATGAACATGGGAATCATAAATAAAGGGAACATCATGAATTCTTTCCCAAATGACTGATCTACCATCTCTTTTGGGAAGGTTAAAAGACGATCAAAAGGATGATGTGGGAATTTAAAATAATGTGGATGATATCAGAAAAGGGAAATCCTCAGAGTTCAATTTTAATGGAGAAGGAATTGTGAGATTTTGGAAAAGATTATGTGTTCCATCAAGTCTGGTGCTGAAGAAAGAACTTTTGGATGATGGGCATAGATCGAATTTCACTATTCACCTAGGAAACACCATGATGTATAGAGATATCTGAGAGAATTATTGGTGGGATAATATAAATAAGGAGATCTCTGAGTATACATCAAAGCGCCTGGTGTGTCAGCAAGTGAAGGCATAGAGGGATAATTCTAAGGGGATGATGCAACCATTGCCCATACCAGCATGAAAATGGGAGAAAATCACCATGGACTTAGTCATTGGACATCTGAAGATATCAGAAGGAAACAATGAAATTTGGGTTTTTTTGGATTGTCTTACAAAGTCTGCACACTTCATTGCAATTCGGGAGGATTTATCATTGGATAAACTAGCACAAATATACACTAGGGAAGTTGTAAGGCTGTATGGAGTACCACTATCTATTTTATCTGTTCGAGATCCAAGATTCAACTCTATGTTTTGGAAGAATATTAAACATGCTCTCGATATTGAAGTAAAAATCAGCGTAGCCTATCATCCTCAAATGGATTGATAATATGAGCGAACTAATCATACACTAGGGGATATGTTAAGATTATGTTTTATGGACATAAAAGGAGGATGTGACCAACATCTTTTACTGGTTGAATTATCCTACAATAATAGTTTCCACTCGATCATTCAAATGGAACCATATGAAGCCTGGTCTGGAAAGAGGTGTAGAACACCGACATGTTGGGATGAAGTTTGTGAGTGTAAGCTGCTAGGACCAAAAATGGTTGAAGAAATATTGGAGAAGGTGAAAACCATTTAGCAACATATCATGGCAGCACAGAGTCGATATAAACATTATGAAGATAACCATTGATGATACCTTGAGATTAAAGTTATAGAAAAGGTATTTCTATGCATATCTCCATGGAATAATTTCATGATGATTGGAATTAAATGGATGTTAAGTCCTAGGCACGTCATACCCTTCATGATTCTTGACCGTGTTGGGGCTGTGGCCTATCGACTAGCACTTCCACCTACTATGGAAAAAGTACATGATGTTTTTCATGTAACCCTCTTAAGGATGTACATACCAGAACATCCACATGTACTATATTTAGAGGTAGTACAACTATAGGATGATCCTTCTTACAAGGACCAACTAGTGAAGATCGTAGATCATAGAGAAAAATTTCTACAAAATTAGACAATTCCACTCATCAAGGTGTCATGTAAAAACCACAAGTTTAAAGATGAAATGTGGGAATTAGAATAAGTGATGAATCATATATATTGAAATATATTTTAGTGTGGGAAAATGAAATTTTGAGGGTGAAATTTCAAAAGGTGAGAAGATTGTAATGACCCAAACATTCATTAATGAAAATTTCTCTTGATCTAATCAAATGTCTTATTATGGTTATATAAAACATGAACTTAACTGGATTTATGTTTCTATATTTTAAAATATTGTTAAGATTGTTGACCATTGCTACTATATCCATTTATAAATAATCACATTATTAGTATAAATATAGGGCTTTAACAAATCCAATTTACTCAGACAAAGTAATTGATGGACTCAACCAATAGATTTTCCCCATAATAACCCCATTTGTCAGAGCTCAGAAAGGAGGTGGCATCATTGGTATTCTATCTTGACCAATACCAAGCCAATCTTGAACACATTAAGCTTGAGCGGAACTGACTATGGGATAAGTGGATGTCAATAGTTATAACCCCCCGAGCGATGTTATCCAAGCCACCCAAGAGTCTGTCAGCATTGCACACCTTACAATTCAGTATTATTCGGGTGTTATAAGGTTTTATGTAATGGGACCATATCAATATGACTATGTAGATTTTTTATAGAGAATATACATTATTTTTTTTGTTACTTTGTAAATTGTTTTTAAAGGACAAATAATATTTTCAGTAAATATTCAACTATGAAATATATAATGATTAATTGGTGGATTTTTGAATTATATAATATTTTAATAAAATATTATTATTATTAAATTACTTTTTATTAAAAACAAATTATCATATAAATTTATGAAAGAAATAGTAATTTTTTATTAAGGTTTGGAAGTTATTTTTGTCAAAACCCAGGAATTTTAGATAAATGTTGGTTTTTATTTTAAAAAAAAAAATCAAATATTTAGAAAACTATTTATGTAAAATGAATATTATTTTTGGAATCAGGAAGTCAAAATTATCCAATGGTGAATTTTTCATAACTTTCTTAGACAGTCGAATTTTTGGTAAAAAATTAAATACTGTTTAAATATATAATATGTTTTCTGTCATCATAATGGACCAATAGTGATTTAATAAAATACTATAAACATTATGTTTGTCTAATATATGTTTGACCATTAAAATAATGTGATTTTATATTTGTTTGATTTTTTTTACCAAGCTTTAGTGGACCCTCCAAGACTTATAAAACATTTTTTCTTTTTAAATTATTTTCCTTGAGAGTGTGACTCACCTCCACATATAAAACTCTATTATTTTAAGATGATATTCCATTGAACTCATAAAATACCATATTACACCGCCCTATGGGAAAAATCATGGGAAAAAACCATGGTCTGGTTTGTGGTTTTGATTAGTTTAATGTGTGGTGTCCCAAACCAAAATAATAAAGAATTACCTCTCCTTTCTTATATAAACACACAAAATCACCCACTTACTCTTCACTCAATTCCTTTTTATTTCTATCATCACCTTCCCACTTCTCTATAAAATCCTCTCAATGTTCCCCAATCTTCCAATAATCCTCTCTCAAGCCTTTCCCATGCCTTTGGGATCACACTTCCAAGTAAGGGATTCCTACCTTTCTCTTTTTATCCAAGTTTCTTAATATTGTTATGCCATTTTATATTCAATTATAAGAGTTGGGGTATGATTTATCACCTCCACCATACTTCCATATTTATGTTTAAATTATGATAGACCAATTTATCTCTCATCGGTTCCTCCCATACATACCGGTTACCATAACGAAATTCCATAAGTAATTTATCTCTCCTCATTTACATTCTTGCAATTATTCTGTATTATGAATCAAAACCCCATTATGTATATTGAGACATGTAACTATAAAACTCCACTTACTTTCCATTTCATTTATATATGATTATACACCCATTTATCTCTCATCAACCTTTTTTATAAAGTCTTATGTTAGGCCGTTATGCTGTCGAAAGTGAACGACAATTTTCTAAGCCAAAATCATTGTGTGTTGAATACCATGTCCATTTACCTATCAAGGGTATTCACATTTTTGAACATTTACATATTTATGTAATAGATTCATTTAATAATTCCACATTACTTAATCGTGGAATATATTATGATGTTTTATGTATTCATGTTCTATAATCTTGTGGCACACTTATGCATTAAATAAAATCTTTAAGAAGGGTGTTCCCTGATAGTGCTACAATGCATTGGGTAATGTATAGTATCATGATAAATCATGTGCAATGGGTGTTGGCTCTTGATAATTCTAGTGAAACGAGATTTTAATCGTAATTCATTTACAATGAGGGTTTTCTCATGCTCTATGTGCAATGAGCTTTGGCTCATGCTAATTCTATGTTAAGTGTTGTTGCGACATATCCATGTTATCATTATCATGCAATATCAGGACTTTATGTTTATGTTTCTCTTATTCTCCATTTATATTCCTATTGAATAACTTGTATTGTATTCCTCATGTTATTACATTTTTATTCCGTTACTGGGATTTATAGCTCACCCTTTTCTTGTGCATGCCCTTAGGTTATCCTATGCAATGCTAAGTACGAGGGAATGTAGTGGTCATGTAAAGAATGTTTTCAATAAAGATGTTGTGTTTCATGTTTTAAGTTGTTATGTAGTGTTACTAAACTCGAAAGACACTAGAACTCATGATCATCCATGTTGTATCAAGTTAATATTTTATGTAATAAATCATGTTTAAGTGTGTAATAAAAGGGAAGGGTTGTCATACTTATGGATCCTTGGTAAGCTTTGTATGGGAGTCCTTTTTTCTTCTCCAGTATGTTTGGTTGAAACAAATGAGAAACCACTATTTGGGAAGGGCCTTGTCCAAGAAATGACGAAGAAGGTTCTATAGAAATGGAATATGATTTAGACTGGTAAAAGTCATCATAAATCTTATGATAGTCATTTTCGAAGACCATTTTAATTTTTAGCGAGTTATCCTGGGTTCTTTAGGATCTATCAAAGGCTTCGACAACATCATTTTGGAAAGAACGAAATGTTATATCCTCGAAAAATATGTTATTTAATGAAATTAAAATCGATTGGATAGGTGGAATATTGGTTTTCATTTCCACTATAGTTCAGATTAGTGAATATCGTGTTCCACACATTTCAATTGAATTAGAATCAGCCTAATTCTAACCATTTGACTAGATGGTATCACATTGACATTGATATGGATGCTTCATTGGTACATATCCCAATGCAGACTTTGGAATGGTAGGAGAAATTATTTCATGAATAGAGCATCGATCTAGTATAGGTTTTTTTGAATCTTATTCACCTTCATGAAGATACTTGGGAATACAAGAAGGAAATGAATGAGGAATAAATAGAACTCTTTCAAGGAAATGTTGGTTTTCTGCATTATGGGGATGAAAAGACAAATTGAATGAAGAATTTAGTACACACATTTTCAAATATAAAACCATTTTACTTGTGATTTTATGTATTTAAAGGATATGTATTATGATTTGAAGAGTTTGGTGAAAATTCAATGTGTTTTGGGGGATAAAGGGGGAGTTCATGGGTTTTTCATGATTTGTCTAAACCGTACAGAAATCATAAGAGAAACTGTAAAAATTTGAAGATATTGGACAAAGTCTTCAGCATGGTTTGTGAAATTTTAGGGAGACCATGTGAGGTGTTCATTCAAGGGTCTTCCCAGATAGTAGATAATGAAGTCATCATGCATTGTTTGTCCAACTGTGGGACTAAACCATGCGCTGGGGTTAAAGTGTGATCTTAAAATGGTAGATCTCACAAAATTTTGACACTATATTCTTTTTTCCCTCTTATGTGGCCCTAATTAGAAATTATACTCTTATGAAAGTTTCATAACCTTTCCCAAGAAAATTGGAATCGATATGAATCCTTTATATAGATTTTAATAACCTGATTCTTGAGGTATGTCATTGCTCTTCTTTATTATAATCATATTCTCTCTCTCTCACACACACATATATATATATATATAGATATACTTCTACACTCATATTAGTTTCTCATATCTGCACTTGTTATTAGTAGATATAATATTTTATATTCCTAATATGTTTATATCTAGTGTCATTGTTGGCAAGAGAATATATCTCAGGTGGTATTATGAAATTATTTCCTAGTTTCAAGATCATTCTTCGTCTAATTTCTATTTTCATCAAAACCATTGCGGTAGGTGGCTTTATCTTAACTCATCCTAGTATAACTGATTGTAATGACTTCAAATTGATTACTTTTCATGTATTTTATTGTGAATTGGTTTCTTGATGATTTTTATAAACCCTCTTCAGTGTTGGTTTGGTGAAATATAGAAAATTGGTGTTCTTAGAAAACGTGATTTGTTTATTGATTTTTAACCGAGGATTATAAAAATGGATTTTCATAGAATTGTGAAAAAGAATTTGACTAATGTTTTTAAAATAAAAGGAGTGGTTTTAATAAAATGAAATAATATTCTATAAATTATTGTTCAACGATTTTCAATAAAAGAATGGTTTTATTCACATAGTTGTAAATGGTTGTTTGAAATGGTTTTGGCATACATTGGGTTTTGTGAGTTCATGTTTGATGTTCCCTTGAATATAAGATGTTTCTTACTGAGGTAAACAGTGTGTGACCTAGGATCGGGGGTATGTGTTAGTGGGACATGTGTTGATTGAATGATAGACCAGTCATGAGTATGGAATTGTCATAATGAAATATGCATGTGTGGGTGTGATGTGAACCATGGAACGAGTTTTCCAAAATTGGATATTGAGAAATTTTTTTAAATACTCATTTAGTTGTTTTTTTGGAAATTTGACTTGTTAGAAAATGGTTTGATATAAAACTTGATTACATTTTATTCTAAATGGTTTTTAGACATGGTTATATTTATTGATAAATGATTTTTGGAATTTTTTTTTATATAAATGTTGATAATTTTTTATAATAGTGGTATGAGTTGGGAAGTTAGTGGAGAAAGATGACTAAGTTTTATAATCACCCCTAATATGGAAAATTAGTGATTTTGCATATTCTATCTTTTGAGACATGTAAAAAGATAAGGTATCCCATATATTTAACAACACCTCGTGATACATGGATTAATTGGTGATTGGATCATGTAGATTATAGATCATGGAATCTTATTTTCACTCATGAGTTCAATAGTTTTCTTTTCACTGTTTACATTGATAATTTCCTTTTCATTTGTGGTAGTACACTTTGGTGTGATTTTTATATAATTATTGTGGATGAGTTGTCTTTCATTTATTAATGCATCATATAGTGAGTTTATTAGGTATGTTTTTCTCTGTTAATGGTTTTATTTCATAAAGGGTAAATCATCTCCCACTTGTATTTGAAAGACTTCAACATTTATTCCCATCTTTTGGCATCTTGGGGATGTCACTTAAGGCCTAGTAATGATTCATTGTACTCTCAATCTAATCAGAATAAGTGGGTTATTACATAACCTCATACATAAAAACTCATATATTACAAATTAGAATCTTTTCTACAATATAAAATTTTTACAACATGAAACATAAAAAAATGATCTCATTCCATAATAAAAAAATGAAAAATTATACTTGAATTCTTCCTTATTATACAGATCCATAAACACTGTGAATTATTTAAAAAAGAATGGGATGAGAAAAAAATTCTGAGTAGTGGGCATAAAAGGAACATAGAAATCATTAGTCCGAGAATGAAAACATTTTTTGAATGTTATTACTTTTACTCATAAAAAATATGACTTGTATCATTCCATTTGAAATTATAATATTCTTGTAAACCATAGAATGCATACATAAATCATAAATGGTAAATTTTGGAATCATTTTCATATCACAAAAACATACAATTTTCATATCGTGGATATGAATATAGTAACTAATATGGTTACACTAGAAATAACTATCACAATACATTCCCATTATCTCTTAGGAGAAACCTAACTGAATAGATTTATCCCTTTACTCAATTCAAAAGAGAGATATAATGGTCCCACTCACTATTAGTTTATCATAGTACCATCTATACTCTTAATAATTCATAGGAACTAAGACATAATCATAACACATAGATTTTGTATAAAAGAAACATTCTTTATGAAAATAAAATTTCCATTTCGAAATCACATTTCATTTTGATGAAATTGTATGATTTGAAATGAAAAATGTTTAATTTAATATAAACTATTAAAGATATAAAGGAAAAAAAATATCAATATGGTGTCAGGAATACAGAAAAATCCTCTCATTCACATATGTAAAAAAAATTTCTTTAATAAAAATTGTTGTAACTTGAAAATTTAATTTTTAAAAAGAAAGTACATAAAAATATCTTATCATTAATGTGATAATTAATCAAATAAAAGGAAAAAATTATACCCAATTTATATCCAAATAATACTAAATTACAAAATGAAAATTCATTTAACAAATAATATTAGCATGAAATAAATAATGAAGTATAAGGTTAATCCATATAATGAATAATGGGATAATAATTAACATACCTTATATCCAAAATCATTATGCACTTGTACATAATTATTTGGATAATGAAAATAGATTAATTAATTAATTAAAATAAATTTTCACATATATTTTATTTACTTAAATTTTACAAATATTGTTTTTTTCATATTTATATGAGTTATAAATATAAAAATTTTCATTCAATGATAGTTCTTTTGATGGATTTATGGATAGTTTCCTTGAGTATAATTATGGGAGTTCATTTCAAATGGAAGAAAAACACCATAAGTGGAATGAAATGGTGTTAACATGTTTCCGAAATTTTAAATTATCTAATATATAATATTTTTATTATATAAATATTATTTTATAGATAAAACATTACTGATATGGTTTTGGTTTGTTTTTTCAGTTATTTTAACCATCAAAACTACTTTCATTTTACCGAACTATTATGTATACAAATTAATTTTACTATATTAAAAATTTATAACATATGTATTAATTTTTTTGACCATAGTATGGTTTTTATGACCATTCATGATGTATTTATGTGAAATGAAAAATTTTCATCCACAATGATAGTGAATCAATATGTTAGGGGCGTTGTTTTAATTTCTAATAATAATAGTAGAAGAGAAGAGTTTTGATGATAGATATTCAACTAAAAATTAATATTCTAGTATATTTATATATATATCAATTTATTTATCATTTAGTATTGTATATTGGATGTTAGGATAAAGTATAAACAACAAATGAAATAATTTAAAAGAGAAATAAGGATTTTAGCACTTTCTTATCATCGTTTTGAGAACCTCTATAATGAACCAGGATTGGGATTTGGTGAAAAAAGTAGGACTCAGAAATGGGGAAGAGGCTTTGGATGTAAATTTTGATTAATTTATAAAACATTCATTTCTAATCATGTGTGAAGAGAAGAGTTGGTAAGGGTTAGTATATATAGGTAGATGAGAGGGACATTTTTTTATTATTTTATTCATTTGTTTAATATTTTGGCTCATATCAATCAAAATTATTGATTCGGGTGAATATTTAAAGTAATTAGTGTACGTGAGTTCAAACTATTGGATTATTATATTAAAAATGACTAAAAAAATCACAAATTTAACTTATAATGTTAAATACTATAATTTAATGTATTTCTCTATTGACTCGATATTCAAGTATTTTAGAAAAATAAAAAAACATCCCACTAAATGTTTTACAACATGTTGATTTTATAAATGAAATAAATTATTTTAAAATAATTTTCTAAATTTTCTAAATTTAATTATTAATTTAAATTATCTTTATTCAAAAAATACCGATTTTTAATGTTATAAAATATTTTATGACACTTTGATAACTTTATCAAGATCTCAAAAAATTATCTTATAATTATATTGTAACAAAATATTAATTTTAGAATCTATTTTATGAAAATAAATTTTATTTCAATTCATTTTTTAGTTATAAAATTGTATACAAGCAATTATGTTTTACAAAAATACCAACACATAAATTATCAATTTTCAAACATTTATTTAATTATTACATGTTATTTATATAATATATTTACATGTATTAGATGGAAAAATTTTATTTATACATTCATAGGTGAGTATGTTTTTCAAATGGACAAAATAGGATTAAAAATAGTAACATTACTACTCCAACGGTTTGTATACTATTTGATTATTATAGATTACTTAATTTTACTAAATACCAGTATGAAAGTTCTAAATTTATTATTAATTTAGATATTTAAATACATAATGAAATAAATTTCAATAATTAAATGTGTTTTAACACTGATAAAATATTAATTTTGTAGAAATGGTCCTTTCTAAATCCATGATTCATTAAATTTGGATATAGAGTATTGAATAATTTTTAATTGATTGTTAGAGAGAGATAATGAATATGATCATGAGATTGTAAATGAAAAAAAAAACTATAAATAAATAAAATATGAATAACATACCATAAATTCTTTGAAAATGATTATTTTATATTAAAACAAATAATTTTTGTAATATTAAATATAGTATAAGGAGGATATTGAAAAACTACATTATAACTTTAAAAACTGAGTGTTTATGAATTTTTTATTTTGATATATTTGCATTAATAACAAAACTAATATTAAACTAACCATGATTTATAAAGTTTATTATGTAACTCTAATAACATAGCTATAAACTTTTAGGGTATGAATAATATTAACTACAAAATATAATATAAAAAATATACTACTCAATATAAATTTATCAACTAATATATACGATATAAGAATTCCTTTTTTATAAAATCAATATTATGATTAAAAATTTATTTCTGATCAAAAAACTTTTATTGATTTTAAGAGAAATTAGATATTAAATTTTTTGACACTATTAAAAATTCCATTTAATAAAAAAACTCAATTTTTTAAATAATTTTAACAATATATTATTAAGGTGAATTTCAAGAATTTCACTACAAATAATTATTTTTTAGTTAATATTGAAAATATATTTTTCATTCAATAATATATAGTTCTTTATTTTTTTGAAATGGATTAAAATTTGGAATATTTCACTTAAATTCTAAATGATATAATTATGTTTATTGGGATCAATTTTATCATTGAATTTGGTATATATAGATTTTTATAAGTAGAAATCCCACTTCCTGATAAACTATGATTATATACCCAATGTATTTTTATCTTATTAAATTAAAATTTTAATTATTGGTGGAATAATTTAATTAAATTTTTATATTATATAATCAATAAATTTTTTTAACAATCATGTAATATTTTTCTAAGAATTCGACATGACTATATCCTTTTTAATGCTTCACTTATTCAAAAATAAAGTTTTGGTCAAATTTTTCACAAATTTATGAATCATTATTTTGGAAACTTATTTATTTTTAATATGATATTATTGATTCCAAATATTAAATATGGAAGTTAAAATATAGTAAATAGACCAATTCTAATTTTTTTAACCTGAATTTTAATCATGGTAAAATTTATCTCTTTGGTAAAGGGTATATCCGGTTAAACTTTTTAAAAAATATTGTATAAGGGACTAATATTTCATCCAAATTCATATATGATAAAGGTAATAAAACCCTTATCACTATAGAAACTATATTTTTTTAATTTAAAGAATCTTTTCCATTAAAGTATCCTATATAATATTTAATGAAATGATATATGTAAAATCCAACACTATTATTTTAAAATATCTCTTATATTTCCACAATGCGATAAAAAAAATTATTAATTAATCTAAATATCTATTTTGATATTAATAATATTATTTTAGGGCCATAAATTTATTTATAATTTTGATAAATTACATAATTATCTAAAATTAATGTTCAATTCTAGTGTAATAATTATTTAATAAACTGAAAAATAAAATAATTGTTTTTAAAAATTACATTTGATATAATTTATATTAGTTTATATATCCCATGAATTTAATATATCTATTTGACATGTTAATAATGATTTAAAAGATTATTTTTAAAACATCTATTTGTATTAATATATGTAAATTGGAATTTAATGAATTGTATTGACAATATCGGGATGATATTTTCTAATAAATATTATTTTTTTAAAATGATATAAAATTAATTAATATCTTGGATTTAGAGAAATTATTGGGGCATGGTTGTAACCATCATCCATGGTACATTTATGGGTCTTTTTATATTTATTGTGACATTAAAAACCCTTAAAAAGTTTAATACGTTAATATTACTATATTTTTTAAAATGGGTAATGAAGGGTGAAAAGAAAAATATAATTATAAGAATTTGATCCAAACAAGTCAAAATTCTATTAAATTAGATGACTTTAGTTCACCCCCTTATAGTATTTGAATAGAATCAATTTGGATATATTAGTAAAAAAATCAATTCATATTAATTTAATACTTTAAGAAAATTAATGTGTTTCCCTTACCTCAATTATAATAGGGAACCCATACTTTGTCTTCTTTAACCCATGTTGAACCTTATTTCTCAAACATAATCAAATATTCTCTATTATAAACCTCACTATTGAAATTTTATTTTAGATTATCTTCCCAAAATAAAAATCGTAGATCAATTTTGGTTATATATAGGGACTCAAACATATCTTACATAAATATTACAACATTTAGATGAGTATTTATTATATTACACAAACACAAATAGTAGTATCATAATGGTTTAGTACAATTGGTGACTATGTACATAGACATATAATTTACTGAATGATATAAATTTTCTTTATAATGATCTTTCCCTTTTTATACTCATCCTAAATATACACTACCTAACACCTTTATTCATAACCCAGAAAAAGAACCATAAGGAAGGGTGAGGTCATATTCTCAATAATGGTAAACATGGGAAATATATAAACACAACATGGGAAGAATGGTTAGAGAACATGACCATAATGGTTTTAGGACATGTGAATAATAAGTGAAAACCATAACCTGAATATCAAAGATTAAAACTATTTTTATCATAATAATGATTGGTAGTTTATAAGATATGAATCATAATGGTATCAAGAAATAGAGGGCTGTAGGAACATAACATTTTTATAATACATAGATTTGTGTCATAAAAAATCTTATTAAAATTAGAACATTTATAAATAGTAACTAGATCCATCATTAAATTACAGAAATTAAGTCAGGCCCTCACATAAACTCATAGATAAGAGTCTAGGTCCACATATAACATTATGGGATTGAAAATCATGTTAATGAATAACATTTTGAATATGTAATCATGTCCAAGAACAAACTTTTGACCATGTCTTTAGGTTCTTGCATAACAGTTTGAACATGCTATCAAGTCCATGAATGAAATATTGACTCATGAATTATCCAAAATTACCCAACACATTGGTGGGAGATATATCACTACTAACAATTAGGGTTTTATCAGCACTATAAATCACTTTTAACAGCGCTAGAAATGCACTGTTAATGGCAGTGAAGATAAAATGGGGTCCCCTTTATCAGTGCTAAAAAAGCATTGATAAAGGTACCATTTATCAGTGCTAAATAAAATAGATGATAAAAGTCCCCTTTTATTAGCGCTAAAAAATCACTAATAAAATATAAAAATATTAATAAAAAATTAAAAGAGTATATAATCCGGGGAGCTTTTATCAACTCTTACCGCCAGCTTTTATCAGCGCTTTCCCCCCTTTTATCAGTGCTTTACAACCATTTATTAGCGATATGGTCACCCTTTTACTCTCACTACATGATTCAGTTTGCCCGTGTAATGCCCTCACTTTAACAATGCTATCCCCCACCCACATGTGACCCTACATCCATTAAAACTCGAACCCAAGACCTCCCCCCTTGCACACATACACCTTTACCACTAATCCATTTAGTTTTTTTTTCATTTAATGATATATCTATTTATATATATATAGCTATATTTATTATTATATTAATATATACCCATATTAATATAAATATATTTAGTTATATAAATATATATAAATTCATATATTAATGTATATATATTTATTCATATATTAATATATATTAATATATGTTTAGTTATAATTTTTTATCCGTATATTTATTTGTATATTAATATATATTTATAAGATTAATTTTAAATACATTTATAAAATATGTTTTCTTATGTGTGTTTATAAATAAATAAATAAATAATCATACATTCATACAAAAATATATATGACACACACACACAAATATATGTATATAAATAAATAAACACACACATATATATATATATATGTTTGTGTGTGTGTGTGTGTGTGTGTATTAGAAAATCCATAGAATGTAAAAACAACCATAACTTGTAATCCATATGTCTGTTCTAACTCCACAACAAGTCAAATTAAATAATGAAATGATCTTTGATATGATATATGGTACATGCCTAACGAATATCAATATTAGATGTTATAGCTATTCTAATGTAAAAAAATTGGGGTATCTCAACTAAAAAAATCTATTTTGGAGTCCTTATGGGCATTTTTAGGCTAAAAAATGTAACAAAAGGGTTCTTTGGGTCACTAGCGCATAGAACTCATCACAATATTTGATTTGATATGATGTAGAGCTGAAATGGACACTGAGAGAAAAAGTTGTTGTCATTTGAAGTTCGAGTTTCATTTTCAACTTATTTTTTTATCTTTTATTAATTTTTTTAATATTTTTTTATATTCATACTATTGTTAAATGAATATTACTCAATAACAATTAGAAAATTATTAAATAATTTTTTTTAAAAAAAAACTTATAAGCCTATTTTACTAAATATATTATAGATTAATTTTAGATGTACATTTACCCTTAGCTAAAATATATTTTAAAATATAAATTATATGTATATCAATATAAAATAGATATATATATTTATATATAAATATATTATTGTAATGTCTTTTTGGTGAAATTTAACTTTTTCAGCACTTTTATAAAAGCACTGATAAATGAGGGGGGGGGGGGGGGGGGTTTACCAGTGCTTTTATAAAAAGTGTTGATAATGGGGTAACGCTTCCCTTGCCCCATATTGTAGTAGTGTATGTAGTAACCGTCACATAATCCATACATCTATGATTCACAAGATCATAAAATATATATCATAACAAAACCATTGAAAATCATTATGGTTCCATAAAAGATTCATTATTATATAACCTAAGGAAATAAATGTGTTACATAAATATTTCTTTATAGTATAACAAATGGAAAGAAACATGTTTCATAAATATCATGCCTTCATAACCATAAACCATCAAGATAAAGAATAAATATGTTATTATTGGAGCACATCCCCTGTATAGATTAATTAATACTGAAAGATGTCATCTTAGATAGAAAATTAGTTTTATATAAAAATAGCTTAGAACACTTCATAAATTAAATACAATTTTGTTGAAAATAAATTTTTTAATCTATAATATCATAAAAAATTTCAGAAATAATTTTCTTTGAAAATTTACATGAATAAATTATAAAGGAATCTTTAGAATAAATCACTATATTTCACGTGAAAAATATCATTTCCAGCTTAAAAATAATTCATTTAAAATATAAAACATTTTTAAATTAATTTTCTTATGAAATAATATTTTAATCTTATATATAAGTCTTTAAAATACAATGTTCATTATAAAGGGAAAGTCTTTATATGTTAAAATAAATATATATTTCACATTTTTAGTGAAAGGAAAAGAAGCCTAGTTTTGAAAATAAAAGGCATACTAATTGTATATATTTTAAAAAAAACATATATGTATAAAAATTACATTAAAAATATTATTGGAACAAGATAATAGTTTTTAAAAAAGAGTTATAAAACATAGATATTTAGAGAAAATGTGTTTTCAAATGAATAGAGAAATAATGTTAGTTTTCATTAAAAGAACTATTTTTTAATCATAATAAAAAACAAGTGTGAAATGAAGGTAAAACAGTTATTTTCATGAAATAACCATATGAAAAGAAAAATAATATTTTTATTGAAGTATAGGTCATAATATTTAATCACCAGAAGCATAATAATAAACTATCATGGTACATTATGAGATTGAATCATAAAACCCTTACAACTATGAAAGATTTAAATCAAAAGTCCAATGAATGAATAACATAAAATAAAAAAATAAAAAAAAATAAAAATTAAATAATTCCTGAAATATAATACCTTTCTAGAATAATTTATTTCTCATATATATCACATAAAGTCATTAAATTTATCCTAATTACCTTCTATGCAAAGCGATGCTGAAAAATTAATCACATCACATTACAAGACGGTTGTTCACCGTACACACGTTAGGCATAATAATATTTACAGTGTATTTATATTAAGATGTTACATGTGATTTTATTTTTACATAGTTATATTAGTATCATAAATATAAAATATTACCAATAAATGCATCATCATATGAATCCTTGAGAGTACGTGATGAAAAATGAATGACATCGGTTCTTGAGGATGTAATCGACCACACATGCAGATGGCGATATTTTATCCCATTTGATGGAAGTGGATATATGTAATAGTTATAACATTAATATAATAAAATATCAAAATCTATTATATTCTTGTTTTAATATTTAATGATAGTTGGTTGAGATTTGAATGAGTTATACGAATAAGTAAAGCACGTACACATAGTTAAAAACATTAAATATTCGTTAGACAATCTCATTATCTTTATTCTAAAGCCTATGATGATTAGATTTATGATCCCAACAATGAATCTTGGATGTTGGTAGGGAATTAAGGAAGGTATTATTGTAGTTGTTTTATTTACAAAATGGTTTAGTAAGTATAAATAGGATATGATATGGAGTTACCTTTTAAAAGTTAGGTGAGCGGGAGAATTTTAATTTATTAAATCAAAATGGCGTACACAAGTTTTTTACAACCCAAAAGGCATAAAAATGGTCCATTACTAAACCATAAAATTTATAAGTTATTAATATTTCAATTAAACTGGGTTGTAAATGATTCTAGGTCATTTAACCACTTATATTTTTATCTTTACCCTTGATATAACCATATTAATCTTAATTATAGCAGTTTAGTTTTTATGGTTTTACTATTCATTATGGTCAATGATTACGTATTATTTATTAGATTATATAATTTATGATGGTCCCAATTGTGGAATAAATTTTTACAAAGTCCATATAACTTGGTGATAATTTTTTTATAAAATTAGTCTCACCATTGCGATGAAATATATCATTTCCAATGAAATTATTTTTCAAAATGTTAAAAAAATGTATATAAAAAATATTTATATAATTTAAAAAAATGTGATAAATTTGAAGAATATATATACCATTAAACTAATGTTACTTTTAAAAAAACATCAAAAAAATTTATGTTTCTAGTTTATTTAAATGAAATGATTTTTTAATAAAATATAATATTTTTTATTATTCATATTAAATTTTTATTATTTAGTAAAATTATAAAAAACTTATAGAAATATAATTTTTCGAATATAATATCAAAAAAATTATTTTTTAATGTAAATATTATAAAATTTTAAACTGATAATTTAAAAAATAGGTTCAAAGAGGATTACAAAACAAATTTTTACAAAAATAAATTATTTAGGCATAAAAATTGATTTATTACTACCTCTTGCCAATAAGACACATAATATGAGTATTATACATTTAATTGAGAATAAAATATGTTAATTTAATAAAATTAAATCGAAAAAAGTCATTTGTTTAATTCATTATGGTAAAACACATTTGTGTCCCAAAAACCAGTTTTTCAGAACAACAATTCCTTTATTTTTATCATGTTTTTTATTTTTATTTATAATTATTTTATCAGAAATGAATCAATTTTATATAAATGTGTAATCCATAAAATTTTATAATTTCTTTAATCATATTCAATTATTTTATTCTACAGGCTATTTTAAAAAATATCATATTATATAATAATAATATATTAATACTATGTCACATTTTGTTTAAATTTAGTGGTGCATGAAATGAAGGGCTAAAATCAATATTTTTAGGAATGTAATGAAGAATTATTTTTTATGTATGTAAAGATAATATTGGTTGTTTGTGTAATGAAAATATAAAAAATTAGTAAATTTATTTTAATAAATATTTAAAAAAATCTCAAAGGGTGAAATTCTAACCACCATAACATGAATTTCACCATCCAATTTCATCAACATGGTAACAAAACTAAGGATAATAATCCCTCATTATAAACACATGTTCTCACATATCTTTATCAAGATCATGGTTTGACCATAATAATTTGACCCTTTTAGTGGTATTTTTTAGATGTATTCTCTTGACCTAGATTTTCCATTGACTTCTCCTTATAAGAATGATCATGATACAATAGAATGAACACTCAATTGAGTACATGTATTGATCAGGTGTGTACTTCTTCATGAATGGTACATGTAACACATTCAGAACTTGTGAGTGGTTTGGTAGATGTTCCATGACATAATCTACGTTTTTGATATGATCATGGATTCCAAGCGTAATGATATACATATGGATTATCCTTCCATTCATTCATCAATGGAGAAATTAATAGAAAAAACACCAAAATAAAATTCTAGATCAAATAAATTCTTATTAGGATAATATTGTTTTTCAACATATACATGACTTCATGAGTTGATGAATTCTTATAAGATTCAAATATATTTATTCTAGTAGATCAAGTTCCCTAGATTTATTTCTTCCACATTAATCCAATACATTATATTTTGATGCTACGTTCTATAATGGTTTTCATAATTATCCTTCGTATTACTCTAGTGAAATCTATGATTGTTTAAAAAATATTTCAAATATTGTTTTGATCCCAACCACATATTAAATATATTGATCAAGATATAAAAATATCAAATAATTTTTGTATTATTACCTCAATCAAAATATTGATATGAGGATGATACGATGTGCAAAAACATATCTCCATATTAAGGTCCTTCTCAAGACATCTCTGGAACAACATGATAATCCTCTGATACTAATCAGATAAAATATAATTATTTACTATATGAATCCAAAACTAATCTATAAGGTATCTCGTAGACATAATATACAATGTGAAATATTATATGATAGATATGAAATGTGCTATCTTTGGATAGAGATCCATTAAAAACGTTGTATCATTATACCCATTATAATTTTTGGATTTCAATGAAAACCCAAAAAGAGATATTTTTCAATTAAATTTACGACATGGATATTAGTGATACAATTTTTCAGAACACCATATCATGGCCTTAATATTCTGATATACAAATAAAAATTAGAAATATCTACCATTATATTTTCCTATAATAAATAATTATTCACCTAGGCCATTGGTATGAACTTTAACCTTATCAGAGTTCGATAGTGGTTTTATGCTCCATGGCCTTGTCAGAGGAAATAGGTTATCAACTAGGATGTGTATTAAAATTTTCAATAGAATTCATTAATATATTTCCAAAAATATTCTGAAATTAAAATAAACTATAACTACCTCAAAATAAAATATAATATAAACCCTAAAGGTTACCAAAATTTTAAATCATTTTCCCATAAAATGTGAGTGCATATATCCTAATTTTTGTTCCATTATAACATATAAAATAGAAAAGGGTTGTATTAAAAAAAATGATTCTAAAATATCTATAAACATGATAGACACTCACCTCATAAAAACAAAAAATGGGTTTCTAAGAATTTGAACTTCTTATCAACCATAAACCCATAAACCCAAGATGGTTTACCTTAATCTTATATTAATATTACTTAGAAAAAATATAATCATCCAAAATAAAATTTGATATTTTCTACATAAATATGATATTATCTTATCCAAAAAACATATATGTTGTAATCTTGACTTCACCATTGTACAATTTAATATCAAATTTCGTTTCATAAATCCATAATCCAAATATATTTCGAGATGATAAATTAGTAAAATTAAATATAGTTTCAGAAAATGATGATAATTGATATTTTTAGACATATCCTTCTTAAAAAAATTTATACGAAATTCCCATAAAAGGAGTGGAGGATATGTGTTCCATAATTATCATTTTTTCTTCAATCTATTATGATATCATAAGATTTTACTTTTTAAATTTTATTTAAGGGGTATTGTTTTATATCATCCACATTAAGACATATATTGGGGAATTGATTTTGATAAGTCAAAATCTTTGTGAATATGATGCACTAGATTTTGGGTGGTTCATTTTTTGGAGTTATATTTATATTTTCACTAATAGCCAATTTGATCCATTAACATCAAAATTTATCGACATGATGAAATTCTATTCCAATCATCAAATAACAATATTCCTCAAAGATAATTATCTCCATGTTTCTTTCTACAATTCAATCATAAAGGGAGGCTCAACTTCTTTTCTCCATTTTTTAATGGTTTCATTGAATTACATAATTATTTTCTTTTCAAAACCACCATTTAATGGGTTTATACAAACTCCATTTCCACCATGATAGAAGAAAAAATGATATCATTGAATCTATTAAATTATATTATGGATGTATCCCTTCAGAAACTTCATTTTAATCTAGTAAATAATCGATCAGCCTTATAAACTTATTTGATGATAAGACTAGTAACATAATTAAATGTCTTCTAAAAACTGATTTATAGAAAATAATGGAATTACTGTACTTCTACTGAAATTTTATGAATACCTTCTCCATTTTCATGTGTATAATATTCAGAAGGTACACAGTAAAAAATATATTCCTTAACACATGCAATTATAGGGAATCAAAGTCAAATTATTGAAGCTTATTCCTGATAAGAGTACACTACTATTCTACTTCTTATTCCAAATGATAAATCACCAAATGATTTTTTCAGTCTCTAAATACTAGATAATGGAAAATATATTTTCATTGGTCCCGATACAGTCCTCAAAAACTAGTGGATCAGAAGACCCACTAAAAAATGTTGTCATTATCGCATGAAGGAATCAACAAAATGTTGTTCCATTATATTCTCCACTCTAAGTTCAGTATGATTTATAACCTAAAAAAGTTTTGTTTTTATATTAATTAGATTTAGCATTGCATCTGACATAAATTTTGGTTTTTTGTGAATATAATAATTTCATTTTATTTTGTACTCAACATAAATATAGTTTTATTATGTCCCATACAATGATAGAAACTAAAACTAATAGTATAAGTAGAACGATCATCATGTGGTATCATATATTAAGAGAAAATAATTTATATGATGTATAAATAAAAACTCCTTCTTTTAAAAAAATAAATCTAGTGCTTTATCCTAGGTGAAATTCTTATAATTATTCAAAATACATCATGATAAATTAAAAAGTGTTTATGAATTTCCAAATCATATCTTCTATGATGTGAAACCATGTGTGTAAAATCTATCAATTTCTTGAAGTATTTAGTGTTTGATTCTTGCTCAATATTCTATTTTTAGTGTTATTACCCATATTTATCACAATACTAGAGCGACATCCACTTGTAGTATATTTAAATGAATGTAGTTTATTAGAAATAACACCCTCTATCCTTTACCAAATATTATAGTATATTTTGTATACATTGAATCATCCATTGAAATATCCATAGACATATACTTAGACATATCCCTAGGAATATCCCTTGGGATATCCCTTATTTTTCCTCTTCCTAATTTATAACTATTTACTAAAACCCTCCTCTGATAAAAAATGTAATGTACCAAACTAAATATAAAATGATTTTACATATTTTTAATGAATTTTCATTACATTATAGAAAAAAACGTCTGAGTATAATATTGTCTTAGTATCATTGGATATGTGGTACACAATATTAATATTTAGTGAAGCAACTTCATTTCCTCCCATGATAGTCTTCCTTTTTTTGTACACTTCATACATGTATCATACATAAATTTTTTGTTTATAACTAGGTAAAGGAAACATAAGAAGGGGTGATATTAGATTTAATTTTAGTTTAAACATGAATAATATGTAAACATAACATAAAAATAAGGGTATTCGAACCTGAGAATAACATATGAAAAATATACCCTAAAAATAAAAGAAACAAATATTATATCATAGAACCATGATTAGGAGTTCGTAATATGTGAATCATAATGGAATAGAAGCACATGGTCCGTGTGAACTTAAAATTATCATAAAACATAGTTTTTATGACAAAAAATCTTATAACATTGTGATCATGTATAAGTATAAATAGGTTCAATAATTATTTTACGAACATGAAATAAAGGCCTGACATAAAATTATTGGAATGAAACCAGTCCACACATAAAATTATTAAAATAAAATCATGGTCCTTGCATAACATTCTAATCATGTAATAAGGTTTAAGAATAACATTTTGAATATGTCAACAGGTTCACATATATCATTGTGAACATGTAATCCGATTTCCACTTACCATATTTACTCATGTGGTATTAATCTACACCAAATTAATTATTCGTGAATATAGTTCCCAACTATCTCTTAATCCATACATATTTTGGTCCAAATGATCATAAAACTTCCACCATATAATATCCTTTGAAAGGGGGCTGTTTCCATAAACATAACATTATAATTAAAAGTATTGGAAGAAATATGTTCCTTAAAAATTTATGATAGTATAACCAATAGAAGGAAATAGGTTTAACAAACATATAGTAGTTTTAATCATCAACCATATATAAATATAAAAAATATGGTATCATAATATCATCTCACTAATAAATATTATGTTTCCAAAAATTTTATATTGTTAGATGGAAAATGATATTTAATGAAAATTCACTAGGAAGATTTCTTAAAGAAAAACAATTTCTTTTAAAAAACAGTTTTTAAAACATGAAATTCCACCAACATTGCCAAAATCATTTTCTTTTTTAATTTCCTTGAAAAAGTATAAATAAAATATGAATATCATTTAAAACATTTATTTAAGAAAATTCACATTCCACTTTTCAGAATATTTTTTTATAACATTGCACTCTCTCCAAATCCTTTTTTTTGAAAAAACCATTAAAATTTATAAATTAATCCTTAAAAAAGTCTGGTCATGGTTGTTGGAAATATCATACACTTTAAAACAAAGATTCCATTCACATTTTTGGTCAAATAAAAATTGGCATTTTTTTGAAAGCAACATAATGAATATTTTTACATTATTTTCAAAAAAATAATAATAATGGGTGAATATTTATTTTAACTAACCTAAATTAAAATTCTAATATATTTTAAAATATTTTTATAAAGCATGTATATGGAATAAAGAAGCGTTTTCAACCGAAGAGAAAATTAATGTTAAGTTTGTTTTAAAAAATAGTGTTAGAATCATGAGTATATATAGAAAGGAAAATGAATAGAAAATGTGGATTCGAATAACAAAACCATATGAGAAGAAAAAAATTAATTTTTTGAGAACAATATAACAATATTTCTTAATCAGAAGGATAAACCGTGACAATAATGATAGATGATGAGATTGTATCATGAAACCCATATACCTTTTATATATTTGATTGTTAATAAAAATTAAATAATAAAATTTTATAAAAATAAAATTATCATGAGAATAAATAGATTCATTATATTAAATGTGAAACATTTTTTATATAAAACTCACAAGAGAAGGTACATTTATAAAATAACGTGTATCCCATAAAAGACATATTGTGACAAAAATCACTTACCATAATGGTAACATTTATCTAAAAACCACATGAAATATATATCACAATATAGATATGTATAATCCTATAATATTGTGGATACGAATACTAAAAAACATATTTGGGTAGTATATCCACCAAAAAAATGAAACACATGGGTAATAAGGCATTTTTCTCATAGATAATAAAATTTAGACGAGAATGCCATACATTAATCCAATAATTTTTTCTTACACAATAAAATATTATGTATAATAAATATATGTTTATTAAAATTATATTAAATATTGATAATCATATTTATTATTCCATATATTATTAATCTTTTAAAAACATTTCCCTTTATTAACAATTCAGTGGTAATATAATGATTCTAGAAATAACTACTTTGTTCTTACTATCGGTTTTGTTTTGTTATTTTTTATATTATTTCATTGATCATGGTTCCATAATATCATGAATAATAACCATGATATATAAATATCATATATTTATAAAATATGAATTTCTAGTAATCCATAAATGACAGATATAAAAATTTAAAGACACTGTTCATTGTAATGGTTGATAGTACACACACATGAACATTATATCCATTTACTCGATAGATTAAATGAAAGAAAGGTAAAAATATATTACCTTTATAAAATAATTTTATGTCATATACTTCACATATATTCATTAAAATTACCTTAATAACCTTCTATGAAAAAAATTACTGAAAAAAGAATGACATCATTCTATGAGGTGGTAGTCTTCTGTGAACACGTGCGATGTTATCAAACTCCCACAGAATGAAAGTATGATGATAAATAAAATATTTTAATTCTGTAATTATTTAATTATCATAATTATAATATATATATAATATATATCTTCCATATATCAATCCATTAGAGGTGGTGAGGGAAGATGAACAACATCAGTTTATAATATAGTAGTCCACTGTACACATGAATAATGATTTCTTATCCAATTTGATGGAACATGAGATATATATTTTATATGAAAAGAACATAATAAATTCTATTTTTATACTATATATTATTCTTATTATTTATTCATATTTTTAAATATTTTAAGGATATATAAGAGTAATTAAAATAAAAAACATTAGTTAAATACATTACCACTTCTTTGGAAATTGTCTTTTAGTTTAACCTTATGCCTTTTTAGATTGCCTTTCAGATATCATAAAGGAATATAAAATATTATAAGGAATTTTATGAGGTATTTTGGGATGTTTTCACGAATATTTTTATTTGAAAATATGTGGGTAGATGTGATGTCTTTTTATAAGTGAGGTGTGTGGGACAATTGTAATTTTTAATGTAAAAATGTTGAACCACATTTTTCACAAACCAATAGACTAAAAAATGGTCCAATATCAAAAAGTATAGATGATAAGGTAAAAATTTTACCATATAATTTTTTTTTCACTCGTGTATCGTTCATTTTATCGAATCTCAATTTAGTTTATGACCCTGGTAATGTATTTTCATATTAACTACTACTATTAATTGTTATTGTTTTTACTATTAATTATGTGGAAAATTAATTTTAAAAAGTTAGATAACATATATTATTCTTATTAAAAATAGGTAACATATTTATCCAAGTTCCAATAAGAGATTTGGATAAATATAATTTACTATTAATACCACATACATGTTGGAAAATAAGTTTTCCAATGATAAATGTTTCCAAAGAAGAAGAAGTTTTTATATTAATTTTAAAAATGAAATAAATTAAAATCGAATAAATTGGATTAATAGTTATATAATTGAAATAATTTTATTTTTAAAACTATATTATAATAATTTTTTTTTGTTTTAAATTCATTAAACAAATTATTTTTTAATTAAAATCTAGTATTTTAATTACTCATTAAAATATTTATATTTTTCAACAATTATCAAACATTCATTAAAAGATAATTTTGTTATGATGAATTAAAAATTAATGTTATTTTCTTAAAATAATATTTCATATGGTTTAAATAATTATTTTTGAAAATATTTATACAAAAGTCGACAAAACTAATTTTTGTAATGATAATGTTTTATGCATAAAACTGGATTTATTAATGACTCTCCTCTAAGAAAAATATTCTATGAATGTTAAAAATTATGTTTCATATTATATATATAATTATATATAATTATAGTAATTCAAAAAATGTGATTTATTTAATTTATTTAGGAAAATTCATTTATTTTCATAAAACATGTTTTCTTATATGGACTTCCATTATTTTAAAAAAGTTTTTTATTTTCATTTCTAAATAACTTGTCACAAAATAACTGAAAATATTTAAAATTTAAACTAATAATTTTCATAACTTATTTTATCATAAGGATACCCACAATTTCAATTCGTAGGAGATTACTATAAAATTAAATAAAAATATTTTAATTTTTTATCACGTTTCATTTAAACTCAGTATTGCATGTACTGTAATCTAAACCAAAAGTTTCATGTAATACAAGATAAAATCAATGTTTTATGTAAAAAATATAAACCAATTGATTAATTTATTTAAAATTATTAAGATTATTAAAATTATATGATAAACATGTATAAAAAAATCATAGTGTTTTACAGGAGATCTAAAAGAGTTATTTCACAAAAGAGGTGATCACATTTAACAATAAATTTCATTATAAATAACCATGTATATCCTATGAATTTATTATATTAAAAATGAAATAATATCTTAATTATATTTAATATTTCATAAATTGTTTTATGATTATGGAAACATCCTTATTCATTATGTTTCTGTTGAATGGGATGTGAAAATTTTGTTTGTGCGTACGTAAGGCTTACCGTCTCCACGTATTGATACAATTCATTTTCCAAATCAATATTTTATGAATGGGTATTATGATGGATTTAGTGAATATATATTATATGTATGTCATAATTATACTTCTGAAAAAAATATCATATCTATCTTGGTATATTCTCAACCTTTGGAAAATAATAATATTTGATCATGCATACATGATGACTACCGTATCCAAGAAGTGATGTTACTCATATTACATTTTTATTTTCCATGGGCTATAATAATGAATTATTTAATGATTAAATGTGATATTATAATGATTTTTAATAGTGATTTATAAATGAATTTTTTTATTTACATCAATTGAAAAAATGAAAAAAAATCCATGCGTACCTACGCCCAACCATCCCCATGGATAATGTTGTTCAATTTTCACAAAATTTCTTTAAGAATTAATATAATGTTTTATATAATTTATATTTATGATGTTTATATCATTGTTAAATTTTTGATATTATAGTTCTATGATCAAAATAAAAGGACTAAGACTTCTAAACCAAATTATATATGAAAAATGAAACAAATATTACCTAAAATATTGAATTTTATAAAGAATTGCTAACCAAATTGTATTAAAATATTATATTTAAATTATATATGGTATAATATATATAATTATTTATATTTTATACTTGTGAGATAAAAATAAATTTATTAAAAATAATTTTGCTTCTTTAATGAGATTATTTGATATTACCTTCACTTTAATAGGTGTATGATATAATGTTTTAATACTTATTGTATTTATATATGGTTTAGGTTTATGATGAAATTATTTTAATTAAAACCATTCATTTTCCACAAGTTTACTATGATGAAATGATAAATTGTAAATGAAACTGATTTCTTTTAAATAGGTTATGCTATGATGAAATGTTTTTGATACACATTTATTTTATGGGATATATATATGATGAGTTTTTTATGATCTTATGGAACCCATATTGTATGTTTTCATTATTTTTTGTTTGTTACGTTATAAGCAAGGATAATGGTTACGTAAAAAATCAAGGATAATGAACATATTATATCCATGTATAGCAGTTACATTCTAAACAGTAATATTTGATATATTTCATCATATTATGGTGGTCATATAACATATAAGGAAGGGATGGACCTAAATATCCATCCAATACATTGGGAGAATATTGATGTCTATTTAGATAAGCATTTATTCAATACGGAGTTAACCAAGATCTTTAATGAAAACATCCCACTATGGTAGACATGGGAGTAAACCTTAAATACTATTATAGATTTAGGAGTGAACCAATTATACATTTTTAGTATGTTAAATGAGCCTTTACTATTAAATAAATGAATCTCTATGCATATTTCTATAAGATAAACTTTTTGTTAGGCTAATTTTATGCTCTTGGGTATCATGTACATTGATTCTTTTATGAATAATGTGAAATGTACTACCATTATTTGGGAAATGATACAATATTATGATACATGATATTTGTGGTATGATTTTATAATGTTATTATCTTGTTATCATAAACTTATTTTCTTTTTATACTTAATTGATCATTGATTTTTAAATTTTTTACCTTTATTAAGAAACTCAGACCCCCCTTACGTATGTTTTGTTTCCATATGTTATGAATCATGGAACTAGGTATAATATTCCTAAAAATGGTCGTTGTTATAAACAACATGGTGGAATAAGATACATATATCTTTTAAGAACTAGTGGTTTATGTGTTTATGTTTACAAATATTCTAAACCTATGCAATTATGGAATGGATCGTTATCATATGTAATGAATACTCTATAATAATTTATGAAATCATTGTATGAAATTTAAGGGTCCCAATAGTGACATTTTGTAAGAATAAAGTTATATATCACGTTGAAAATTCATTTCTTTCCTTTATTTAAATAACACACTTTTCATTTGATAAATTTTAAACAAAATATTCCAAGAGTTTTGAGAAAAAAAGATTTTTTTGAAAATAACAATGGAATATTTTAAATAATTATCCATTATAAAGATAGGTTATTATGGCATAAAATTATGCTCATTTATTCAACTATAAAAAAATATTCATTTTAATAATTTCAGTAAAAATTCAAAAAAATATAGTTTGGGAACATAAAAGGTTACCTATTTCAATTACATTATATTAGTTAAAATATGTTTAATAATTTATTCTCATAATAATTTGAGTTAAATGAAGAACATTCTTGACATTTTAAGAGATCATTTACACATACATGAAAATATTTAGAGGGAAAAATTTTAATTAATAATTTTATTAGAATGATCATTACATGGAATTTAGTTTTTTTTCACGATATAGAATTAGAATAAATGGAAAATAAAAATTAATAAAATTACTATATGGGATTAAAATAGTTATGGTTCAAGAGATTATGATATTATAATTTTACCAATGAAAATAGGATTTTAAATTGTCTTAAAATAAAATGAGAACTATTTAAAACCTCAATCCATGTGTCTCCAAAAACAATAAAACAGTTGTTCCTCTTATATTTCAAAGTTATGTGTATTAAATTCTTCAATAAGAAGTTTTTTTATAAAATTAATTTTTTTGTGGTATTTTTATAAAAATATGAAAACCATTCCTAGAAAAGATATTTCATACATCAAATATTTATGTTATTTTGGGTAAATTATATAAAATTAAATCTTAATATTGTCTAAGGTTAATAATTTTTTTGAAAGGGATATATCCTCCAAAAAATGTTAATAATTTTTTGAATATTTTTAAATTATATCAAATTTTAGAATCATCCATTGAAGGTTGTAGTATAAATGTGAAGAACATGGTTTTGTAGAGGTGGTGGTATGCATGTATTCATGAGAAAAATTATCATTTAATAATATATAGAAGTGTTAAAAGATGTATAATATATAATATTCAGTAAATAATAATTATTACATATAATATATATATATATGTTAATTAATTCTTTCTTTATATCCTTCTTTGTGAAATGTTTTTGAAAAATGAATTACACAACTATGTAGAGATGGCAGATCAAACATCCATGTGAGTGTTATTTCTATTTCCCATATGAAGGAATGAAAAACCTAAAATGGATATACCATTATCATAATAACAAAATTTTATAGTGAATATATTTATTTAATTTTATTATGTTGTTTATTGAATAATTGGGGGTGTTTAAGAAGAATTTAACTTGAGTGTTCTCATTAAGAACACATACAAATTGTTTTGGCCACATAATTTTGATTCCATATTAACGATTCATTTATTGGAATTTTGGCTAGATGAGGAACCCCAATAAGTGTGTATGGGTGTTGGGAAAGCATATTATTCTTTAATTTTCTGGACTATGTGGCGGAAATTGTTTGTAAATGATAGCAGAGGGGGTTCTGTTTATAAGTGATGTTAGTTGAAAAATTTTAAATACATTGAAATTTATATTGTTATATATATATTCATGTATTGTAAATAAAAATATCATATATTCAATATTACATGTCTATGTTCAAAATATAAACATTAAATTTGGTTTAGTAATGATTATTCTATTATCTTGAAACCTTATCCATTAAGTTCAACCATTTGTACTCATTTAACTGTAAAATGAAGTGTTAAATAATTACCATGGATACTATTTATCATGAACAATAATTTTATATAACTTTTTACCTAATATTTATTATTCTTTTTATAAATATGGAATCTATTTTACATTATTGAATTATTTATGTGGTAAAAATCAAATTTTTTTCAGCTCACAAAATGAATTGAAAATAGTTTTTAGAAAAATGATAGTTTCATACATACAATTCATTTTTTAGAAAAATAAAGTATATTATAGATTTTTATGGAGTTTATTGGATTAATTTAAATCGATGAAGAATTATTTTTTAAAAAAATAAGTCAAAAATTAACATAACCTTCGAAATACTTGATTAATATAAAAAATGAAGAATATTTTTAATTTCAAATAAACAGATTTCCTATATTTCCAAAATGTTAAGAATCTATTTATATGTTAAAAATAATATTTTAATATTATTAATATTATTAATTGAATAAATATTTAGACTATTAATTTTTTCTAAAAAATTTGTTATTATTCTTATATCATTATAATTTCATAAAAATGGATGTTTTTTCTAAAATCAATATATTTTTTACAACTCCCAAAACAAATATTTCTAAAAAATATTTAAAATATCACCTAAACTAATAATGAATAAAATTTAAAAATGAAATTAAAATTTAAAAATTACGGTTATGATGTTTTTTAGTTCATGTTTTTATAAGAATATTTGATTAATTTTATGGGAAATATGTTATAGTCTCTTAAAGAGAAAATCTTACTTATAATAAATGAAGATCTTGGGGTATATTCCTTCCTTCGAAAAACTCATACCTTAAATTTATAGAATTTTATCTTTTGAATATATGTGGGTATCTATTTAACATAAATTAATTAGGTTCTTATGTTTCCAATTTTATTATATTTTTATAGAGTAAACTCACCAATCATGTTGTCTAATTTTTTAACCCTTTCTCAAAGGTGTCTATAATCTGGAAAGAATGTTACATGAAAAATAAATTAGGTTCAAATTATATTTCATCTTAGTTGAGGAGACCCGTTCAGTCTATCATTTTCATCTTAAATAATGATTTATGTAACACACATTGAAATTTATAAATTCTAGGTGTAATTTCCTTGTGGTATGTAACAACTCTAAATTATTCCAGGATATCAAAATTCTTGATGTACCAAGGTCTTATTTTTTACTTTCATTAAAACATTTATGACATCCTTCCAAGGAGATACCATAATTAAAACATAATATTCTAAATTGAAATAAAAGTTATTCATTTTTAAATATTATTATATCGTTTCCTATTTTTCAAATCATTGATATGACTATTAATAGATCAGAATTTCATAACTCTATCCTTAAAAATATAGGTCCCTAAAATATTCCATTACCCAAATTCATCCCATAAGTTTTTTCATATAACAAATTTTACTATAAAATACACAATATGGTTATCTTAGAATGATTTAATTGAATAAATTATTATATTTTAATATCCCCAAAGAAAAATACTACTCCCACAAACCATGAAGTTCAATTGGGCATGAACTCAATATATCTTCTAATTTTTGAATAGTCCTTTCAAACAATATTTTTTCTAGTGTTGATAAGAAGTTCTCAATTATATCTTAGTGTTGAATGCCTTATAAATTCATTCCATAATATAAAGGTAAAATATGGGTCACATACAAATATAATCAAAATTGGTTCACTATGAATTCTCACAACATTATTAATATAGAACCACATGAGGCTATAAAGAGGAATGTATTTCTTTATTCTGAGGAAATGTTTGTATTTGTTATGGTGATAAAAAATAACCTATACATAATTATGTAATCTAGGTGGTATTTTAATGAATTGATAAATTATTTTATAATATAATCCTACTACCACATAAGAATATGTTGATATTTCATGACTCCATTAGGTTTTTTCTCTCATACTTTTCTTATTAACAAACCAAGTATCTTGAAAAAATACTTTTATTTCTGATTTCATTTTTTTGCTAAAAAATGATCTATCAATTTGAGATACATAATTTTGAAAAAATGGTGTATAAATAAACTTGGTATATTATATTCATCTTATAAATATATTTTTTAGCAGGAACAGAGAGAAAACACAAGATCTTTCCGAATTTCAATATTCTATTTTCATAGACGAATTCTACTGATATAATTTAATTCAAATATATGATTTTCATTTCCAAATCTATGTTATATAGTTGAAAACATTATATTTTCATTAATAAGGATTGATTGGAATATTTTTTGAATAGATATAATGTTTCCCCTCCCTTCATTATCCCAATATAAAACATAACTAAAGACATGAATATAAGCTAATATTAAATCATGCTTTTAGTCTATACCAATGTATCTTTCCTACTCAATACATCATCTACCTCATTTTTCAATTCAATGTGGTAGTGTATTTTGAAATAATAGTCATTAAGTAGTTATGAGCATCTATATTTTCCCATCATGACCTATTTCTATTACAAGATGTATTTTAAATATTTCAAAAAACATCCCAAAAAGACAATTCATATGTAACATAAATTCAAATATTAAAAATTCCATCCCAATATCATGTGTTAAATTATTCTATTTAATAATCTTTACAGTCTTTGATGCATGTGAAACAACAATATTTTCTCTTTTAATGACACATCCAAGTATCTTTTTTATATATAACTATATGTCACAAATCATTACCATCCTAAGCTTAATGTGAATATCGTTGAATTGACCAATATCTTATTCAATTAATCAGAATCATATTTACACTATGTTGACCATATAAACATATCATTTTTACAAATAATCTTCAATAATTGATAAACAATTTGGATTTTGCTTGCGAAAATTAGTGATAGGAACCTATAAACCGAAGGAAACTACACACCTTAGTTATATTTTTTGGAACAAGAATTTCCATCACATACATTATCATTAAACGATAAATATATATTCCATAATAGTGACAACATTTAAAAGAAAATAATCTTCAAGATTCCATAATTTTTTTTAATTTTCTATATAACACATTTTCTCTATAATCATTAATATTCATTCAATAATTACTCTTATGAGTACCACTAATTTTAGAGTATACCATGTTATCATCAATAAATACCAACACATAATTATCAATAAAATAATAGGATACTCTATTAGTAATATATATAATTGTATTTGTTTGACTAGTCAATCCAAATAAATTTATATAAATTTTTGTTGCCTATACCATATAGAAAAGGTTGTCTTTGGAATATCATCCTTCATTACTTATAGCTGATTATTCCTAACGAGAGTATCAATCATTGAAAATTACTGGTCTTCTTGTAGTTGAACAACCAATTCATTAATACAGGCTAGAGGAGACCTATTATTTATATTAATTAAATTTATTTCCATGTAATCAATGCACTATCACAAAAATAATTTTTTAATTTTATCAAAAAAGGTAGGTGCTCCCCATTCTGAAATATTTGGGCTTGTAAATCCCTTATCACAAAACTCATGTAGTTTTTTCTTAATTTCCACTAATTCTTATATGTACAACTTATGTTGAGTATTACATATTGTTTTTTATTTATGGATACGATTAATGGATGTATCAACCCCATGCATAGGTTGATGTAAATGTATTTTATCTGGGAACACATCAATGCTTTCAGTAAAAATATGTACATACTCTATTGTAAGGTTGAATTTTCCATTCATAGGTTATATATTCTTTTGTAATAAATTGTTTTAATTTAGGATATATATTGGATGTAATCCTAGAACATATTTTGGTGATTTATTCTCCCTTATGTGGAAAATATATTCCACATGTCCCGAATAATTTCAATTCTCATATCATAGAAATAAATTTTCTATTTATAAAGTAAATTAAAATCCACTAAGATAATTATTTAAAGGATATATATAAATATACATATATATTAATGAAGATTCTATATTGGTTATGTCTGTGTGAAAAATTGGAATTGATTTATTTTTCCTCATTTGAATAACATTTTCACTTAAGGAATTGATTAAAAAAAATATTTATAACGTTCTAATGAATGATTACTACCATTAATAGAATAACTAGAAGATATAAAAGAGTGATAAATTCCATAATAAAAAAAATCATCCAAATTTTATGTTACATTAAATGTAATTTTTAAAACATCTTTAGTTGTATCAACATCGATAGTAGTAATCATATATTCCTAGACTTCATTATGGGACCATATCTGAGTAAGGTTCCCAAAATGTTTAAAAATTGGTTTGAGTAACCCTCCCATCTCTTTATAGATGAAACCCTAGAGAGAAGTGGTTTCCTTTATTCACTTTCATTCCTTAGCCCTATCAAATTATTCTTTATACATAAAATAGTCTTATGTCCACATTAACAAATTACAGTTCTCATTATTTCAATAATTATCACATGATGGAAATATCAGCCTTGTGGATTCAATAATATTTACTTATGAATATTTCCATTCCTTTATGTTTTGAAAATCACAAACACCCTTTCTGAAGGAATATTTTATTTTCCCTAAAAATTATCTTAATAAGGTAAATTTTCCAACCCCCAAGAAACATTATCCTTACCTATGTTTTCATTGTTCATTATATAGTTTATCAATTTCTAACTCTTTTTTGTTATAATGTCTAAAAATTGGTTTCACATATAAAACCTAGAAATCCTAGAAATCCTTAGATATTGGGCATTCTGTTTTTAGATTCCAATATCTCTGAAATTTAGATTCTGAATTCCCTGAAATTCTGACTCTGAATTCTCAGAAATTCAGATTCTGAATTCACTAAAATTCAGATTCCAAATTCTATAAAATTCAGATTCTGAATTCTCTGAAATTTAGATTCGAAATTCTCTAAAATTTAGACACTGAATTTATTGAAATTCAAACTTTGAATTCTCTGAAATTTTAATGCTGAATTCCTCAGAATTCAGATTCTGAATACCTTAGAATTTAGACATCAAATTCCTCAGAATTCAGACTCCTAATTCCTTAGAATTTAGCTTCCAAATACTATTGAATTCAGGTTCCAAATCCTTTAGAAAATAGAATCCAAACATCCATGATATATAGTCTTCATGTTTTTTTCTTAAACTCTGAACTTTATTTTTTCCTAAGACTCTTGAATAATGGATTTGGTAAAGCATCCATATTTTTCATACCCTTGTTATAGTTATGATATGATGTCACACAATCTATTTCTAACTAACCGTTGTTTGAGTGACATGTGTACATGTCCCTCTCAGATTCAAGGAAAAATATGACCATTGGAGGAGGGAGTAGACCGATTGATAAGTGCCTATAAATAGGAGCTCATTTGAATGAGATCATAAAAATAGATGACCGATCCATAAATCTAGATATCGTATACTAATTAATTAATTTCTAGAGAGAGAGACTCTCATTCCTTGTGCATACTGAACATACTATTCATCTTGATTCATGTGACTCTTTTGGTTGTAGTGCACAATCGAGGACTTCTGGGGTTAGGAAGATAGAGGTTATGACTTCCTTAAATTTCTAGGAGTCCTTTGGATAGAAAGAGAGTGGTTTAGACAACCACACAGTTTGAGGTCTTGAGGGGATAACAAGATAGATTCTGATATTTCTATCAGGGGATTACCCTGGTGTTGGTAAGATAGAATTTCATGAGAGTAAAATCACGAGACCTTTATCCCAGGTTGCTGGATACCCTACTCTTTGGGTTAAAAGATTTCATACTTGTTACTTGTTTTTATTCATGTCTATTTTCAGCTTTATTTTTATAAAGTAAGAAAGTATAACCTTCATATAATTTCTTATTTTAATGTACTCTAATAAGTAAGATTCCATACGATTCAAGGTGGAATATTTTCCTTGTATACTTCTATTATGTTTCACTTCCTGAACTATATTTCCATAACCCAACAATTTTTTATAACTAAGAGGTCTTGTGAATTTAGATTGTTTAACTTTGTTAAACATATTTTTCCTTATGGTAAAAAATGAGAGTTTTTAAACATACAATTCACCCCGACTTATAATTGAGCATCTACATTCATATTTCAATCCTACAATTGGAATTAGAAGAGGTATCTAATATAATTATATTCACATATATGTTTTCTTGCTCATGTTTTCATTGTTGAAAATATATTTTTCTTGCTTAGGATTTTTATCCTGGTTTACAAAATTTTACAATTAACAATTTTCTGTGGAAATATATTTTCTTTTAGGTGGAATTAATGAATGTGGGTTCGATTAGAAATCTAAATCCTAATATACCACCTATATTTTATGGGAATGGCTATGAGCATTAGAGAGATTGTATGAAGACTTTTTTTATTAATACTTGAGTGTAAAACTTTTTTATGCTTTCTGGACATTACTAGATTCCTCATAAAGAAGTTAGAACTTTTACTAATGAGGAAAAGTTAGAATATCAACTAAACTACATGGTATGCAATATCTTGTTGGTTTCCATGACCAGGAATATATATATGTAAATTTATTATTGTGAATCTTCAAATTGTATTTAGAAGAAATTGGAGGTTACTAATTTTGGTACATCCGTGGTTATAGAAACTAGAAGAGATGTTCTTAGGAGAATAATATCATGGATTCCTATTTCTTTATGGAGAACTAGTGTGTGAGGTACAACAAATTTTTATGACTATTTTTAACAGTTAAAAATTTATGGGTGAGAAAGGTTTAGATGATGAGGAACATGCAAACATGATTATAGATATCATACCTAATGAGTGGGAATCTAAGAGAAAAACTATTAACGAGAATAAGAAAGTATATCAAATTACTCTTGATGAGATTTTTGGAACCCTTTATCAATATGAGACAAGAATGAAAATATATTTTAATTTGAATATTAAGAAGAAAAGAAATGTATGTATAGCCGTCACTACTACAAAATTCTAGACTCTTGAAAGGGTTACAAGATCCATGTTTATGAAAGTCACTATTTTATTTAAATCTAGAGAAGTTGAACCATCTGAGAATGAGATAGCTAATCTTGCTCGAAGGATGAAGAATATAGTTGGAAAGAAATAATTTTAATATATATTTAAGAAGAAATAAATAAAATACAAGTAATACACTGAAGTGACATGTTCTGAATGCAAAAGACCTGGTTATATAAGGCCAGATTGTTATAAGTTTAAAAAAAAGATAGAAAGGAAAAGTATTCTGAGAAGAATAAAAATAAGTACTACAAAGATAAATCTAATAATGTTTTGAAAGAAAATTACACGTGGAGTGCTAGTGGTGGAGACTCTTTTGTTGAAAGCTCTAAGTATGAATCTTTTAGTTAGATCAATCTCGGTTTACTAGTCCTATTACCCATTAAAAATCATTGTATAATGGATAAGGTACGCAATTTTGAATCTATAACTAATGTTTCCTTAAATGTTAATTATAGTGATAATAAATATTATGAATCTTTGGATGAATAATCTTCCTCTAATAAAGATAATACTTTACAGTCTTCGGAAGACTTTTCTAGGTTTTTTAAGATACTTGAGAATGAAAACTCTAAACTGATAAAAAAACATGATTAAGAAAATTCTAGAATTTTTTATTTTATCTAAAGAAGTATCCAAATTTTCAAAATATCTTGGTAAGAGAATTCATAATTTTGAATGTATTTTAAAAAAACTTAAGGATGTTAAATTTGAGAAGGCTAAACTTTCTAAGTATCATGAAAATGTAATTTCTAAGAGAAATATTTTACATACTAACTCTAGTGCTTAAACTAATGTTTTTTATGATAAAAAATTAGTTATTAATCTAAAGTCAAAAATATTTTCCTTGAGGAAGTGTTTTTCATACTTTACATCAGGTATGGAAATCTTTAATAAGATGCATTCCCAAATTCATCTTCTAAAGAATAATTCTGGAATTGGTTATTCTCATTCTAAACCAGTTTTTAGTAATCGCTATTTTGTTCCTCAAAGTGCTCAATTATGCACTAAATGTCTATGTGGTGGACATTGGGAAAAATATTGTTCTTTAAACAAAACTCAGTCATTAGGTTTCATAAATCCTATTCTTCTATGAAGATGTGTATTCCAAAAAAATTTCTTTCTAATGTTTTCATATCCATGAATGTTTTAGGTTCTCAATGTCTAAGACACCTATTTTCAGAAAAATAATGAATATACTAATAGAAATACATGGTATGTAACATCCCAAGTAAGTAATGAATAATAGATATTTTTATCTATGTCTATTAATGAATTAGACAGTGTTTTAGAGGCTTTAAATGAAAATAAATCCAATCTTAAGCATGTAATACACTAATATTCTTAAAAGATTGTTTTACTGCCTTTTGATGGCAAACCCTTTGTAAATCAAACTTTTGACAATTTTATAATCTATATTTTTCAAAATAAACATATTCATTATGACTGGGACATTGAAATTTACATTGGATAAATTTGTGGTATTTTTCTGAAAATGTTCATTTTTTAATGAATAGTGAAAAATACTGCATTTTACATCAAAACTGATTTTTCATTTAACTTAATTATATGGTTAGATTATATTTGTAATTGGTATTAAAGTGTAATATGAATATATTTTTACCATTTAATCCAATGGTGGTCATTAGGATTAATTTCACTTTGAAATTGGTCATAAACTAATGCCAAACTTTTCATAGATATTGTTTCAAAAAAACCAGCTATTTGTTTTGACAACGGGAATTATTTTTAAATAAATTATTGAAATTTATGTGTTTAGAATTTGGTAAAATGGATTACATATTTGTAATCATAATGTCTAAATTATGTAATTAGGACTCTTTTGTTTTTGGACATTATGAATAGTAACAACGGTAATTATCTTTAATTATCTTGATTAATGAGTAATCGGGTAGTTAAGGATAATTAAATAATATAATAATAATAAAAAATGACACCAAAATGTGTCTTAAGGCTACTGGTATTCTCATGTCCGACCATGGGATTCCTTGTACCAAACATGGGGCCCCCATGAAATCACTTTTGTGAGAAAGTGACTTTTTATCTTTTTATTTTTTAAAGAATGTTAAATGTAACAAAGAATGTATCACCTAAGTAAAATAGTTTTAATTTTTCCTACATAAATGATATTTTGGACTATAAATAGTTATTGAAAAGATAAAAATATTTTCTACAACATAGTATTTTTTTTATAATTTTTAGAAATTAAATAAATTAAATTATTTATGACATCATAATGATGCAGCGATGACCTCATTATTTGATGATTTAAATAAAATGGAAAGATAATGTAAAATCTAAGACCTAAACATGTCAAAAACCTATTCGGTGGGTATATTTCAAACCCTTATCACCTTATCCTCGAATTATATCAATGTGGGACCTTTAAAATCTGAAACCCATTTGAAAATAAAGTAACATTTCTTTACTTTCCAAGAGTGCCCCTCCTCTCCTCTAATAAAAGGCCCCCACCTCTACCTCCTTACCCACACTTCGAAAGCCTTTGGCTTGGCCAACCCCTGACCATTTTGTCTCTCCACTTCCCTCTATTACTCCTTAAAGACTCACTTTGGGCAGAAGTGTAACACCCCAGGTAAATAATGAATATGACATTTTCATATTTATCCATATTTGTGAATAAAATATTAATATGACTTTAAAGGGGATGTTATGCTTGGTGGCGTACCCAACACGCAACAACGAGTTTCTTGGGAATCTTACGTTGCACTCTAATAATAAAATAATATTATTTCAAATGGTAGTTAACATGTAGCCGTTGTATTGGCGGGAATGGATAGGAATAACTAAAATATGATTATATATGTTTTTTAATGTTTTTACATTTATCCAATAAAAGCTAAAGGCTTAAAATACGGAAAGAATTCAATTTTAGGTGTATATGCCCTAGTTTTCACTAAAGGTTCACTTATCGCCTTTTAATGGAGAACCGTCATTAAATATAGTTTTGATCACTCTTATACATTCTTTTGGACCAAATAAAACTCTTATTAAGAATCGGGACATCAAATTTTACTTTGTGTAATTTTTTGGTATTTTTCCGATAAAGTTCATTTTTAATGAATAGTGTAAAATGTTGTGTTTTAATTCAAAAACTCTTTTTAATCTAATTTATTTATATGATTAGATAATATTTTGAATTGGTTTTAATGTGAAATTAGAAAATATTTTTACCATTAAATCCAATAGTGGTCGTTGTAATTAATTTCACTTTGAAATCAGACTTAAACTAGTGTCAATCTTTTGATACTTATTGTTTTATAAAAACACGCTATTTTCTCTGACAGCGGGAATTAATTTTTAAATTAATTAATGTGACTAATATGTTTTGAATTTTGTAAAACGGACTTCATTTTTGAATTCGGAATATCAAATATAGCTTAGGGAGAAGTTTTGGTATTTTTCTGAAAAACCCTAATTTTTGATGAATAGTGAAACCACTAAGTGGTAATCAAGCAAACATATTTTCAGTTAAATGAAAGTTTACCACTAATGTGTATTGAATTTTGAAAATCCGACATACATGGTTGTCATTATTATGTAAAATGTGGTTCAATGGGATGAAAATAATTTTTTTGTGAATAGTAACTTTTTTTTATTAATCGCGATTAAAGGTAATTAGTGTAGTTTAAGGTAAATATAATGTTTTAATAATATGAAATGAACTTTACACATGTCCTAACCTCATTGGATGTGTAATGGACGACCGAGAAAAGCCATGGGTCAACTTGGGGACCCCATGGAGTCACTTTGGTTGGGAAATGGCATAAATAACTTTTTATTTAATGTAAAAGTAAAAATGACACAAACATGATATGTTTTACTAAAACAATTTTTAAGTTGGGTTATACAAGTAATATTTTTGATTATAAATATTCATTGGAAAGATAAAAAGATTTCATACATCATAGTATTTTTTTTATATTTTTTAGACATTAAATAAATTAAATTATTTATGACATAATAATGATGCAGCGATGACATCATTATTTGACGATTTAAATAAAATGGAAAGATAATGTAAAATCTATGAACTACACATGTCCATAACTTATTGGATGGGCGGATTTAGAACCCTTATCACCTTATCCACGAATTATATCAATGTGGGACCTTTTAAAACCGAAACACATTTTCAAATAAAGTAATATTTCATTACTTTCCAAAAGTGCCCCTCCTCTCCTCTTATAAAAGGCCCCCACCTCTACCTCATTTCACAGACTCATCAAGCCATTGGCTTGGCCAACCCCTGACCATTTACTCTATCCACATCCCTCTCCTCATCCTAGAGGATTCTTTTTGGGCAGAAGCCTTTCAAAAGAAGCCTTTAGGCTCAAATCAAAAGGAGTTACACTTTTAAAGGTAATTCATTCTCTCATGTTCATTTGTTTTATTTTGCTTCTCCAACCCCCTAAACTCTTTTTATTTACTTATTTTGTAATGACACCAGTATTTTAAATATACTATGATGTTGTTATAATATTTATTCGAGCTACACTCTCACACAACTATATCAAATGGTTAAAGAACATACGGTTTCTGTGGATGGCGAAATTCTGCCTCCCGAAATGATGATCGTTCAATACTCATTTAACACCTTCAAAGGTGGCCATTATGATGTAAATATTTTTATATATGATATATAATATGTTTATATTTTACTTATGCTTCTGTATTTTTTCATTTGTGTCTTACCTTTATGGCTTCCATTATGGGCATACACGATATCTTCATTTAAGGAAGTGTGGACTACCACCCCCTCAAAGTGATTTGATTCGTTAAATACCATATGTGGGATGTATAAAGGATGGAACTATGATATTATATATGATATTATACTGGAATTATAATATAACTTTATATCATTATTATTCCATTCTATAAAATACGAAATAGAAATTAAAGTAGCGTTCATGCGTACGTACGGCTTACCGTCTCCATGAACGGTGCATTTCATTTCTTACCTCTAAATGATTATGTAATGTTATAAATTCATGCATGTACTGGATATATATGACATATATGATATATAAATCATTAATACAATTCTGGATATAATAAACATTTGTCCACACGAACAACATGTAATTGTAAGAAGTCCACTTTCGACTTAAGAACCAAATATCGGCAAAACAAATATTATTAACTTAAATGATTACATAATGTTTATGACATGGTAATAAGTGATATAAAAGGAATAATGAACTTGAAAAAGGATCTTAAGTAAGTATATATTAACTCAAGTTTATTATTCAGTAGAGTAAAGAATGATCGAGTCAAGTCGGACCCGAGGCAAGGGATCCTACAACTCTCTTTCTTTTTAAGTACACTCTTTTATGTCATTTCATTTAAGCTCATTTTTCTTAAGATTGGGATGTTATTTTATATTACTCCTATATAAGTTTTATGATCATGTGATGAGAAACCCTATTATCTCTCATCAATCCATTTTGGAAGTTTTGAGTGGCGCCGTTAGGCTGCCGAACTTTCGTAAGAGATCTAACCTCTCTCTTTCTTTTTTAAATACTCTCCTTTATGTCACTTCTTTTAGGCTCCTATTTGTAATGTTAGGGGATGTTATTTTATATTCCTCTTTCTGTACATTTTATTTTAATGTGATGAGATACCCTATTTGATCTCATCAATCCATATTCGGAAGTTTTATGTGGCGCCGTTAGGCTGCCGAGTTTTCGTAAGGGATTTTTCATCTCACTTTTATTCCCGTGAGATTTATGCTACATTTTCCACAAATTCCATTGAGTGGTGTATGTACTATCCATTATTCTACTCTTTGTGTAATATAATTTCGTTTATGAGTATTTACATCAATGATCTATTTTCCTTCTTTCATGGGGTGTATGTTTTGAAAGATACCCAAGTCGGTAAGGGAAGCTTTCACACTCCTCTTTTTTAAAAGACTTCTTTTGTTGGGTATTTTAATTTACATATTGTTATGTTGGGATATGTTCTCATATATCCTTATTGATGTAAATTTTATGTCCAAGTGATGAGATACACTTTTTATCTCTCATCAACTAATTTTGATGTGATGTCGTTAGGCTGTCAAGGGAACTTTTTAACCCAATTTCGATTTCTTTGGGTTCAACATGTAGTCATTGAATATGTCATACATTGAATATGTGTGAATGAACTTTTATTGTTTTAAACTTAATATCCACTTATATTGGGTGTATTTATATTTGTCACACATATTTTTGAGATTGATTTGTCCTTAATTTAAGGATACCTTCTTTATATGGGATTTCATCACATTTGACATTTTCTATTGAGGGTTCATTGTTGTTATGCACCAATTCACTCTTATATGGTGTATATACTGTCCTTTTGAGTATTATATCATGAATCCATTTATTCTCATGATATTATAATGTTCTGACTAAATGTTATTCCTCAGTTATTGTATTCAAGTGTCTCTAATTTTGGTAAAACCCCTTTAACCAAAATATCGCTTTAAATGTTTTAATTATTTGTTCTTATTAATATCCATGTTTTCAAAATGGTTTTAAGGATTTATTTATATGTATATTAATGGTTTAAAATTTTAAGCTTCAAGGTGGTATGGGACAGTTTGATTCAAAAATCTCTTTATTAAATGTTTTAAATGGTTTTGGAAATGGTTTCTTTTTGAATGGATTCATTATTTGAATATACTAAAATGTTATATTGTGATTGAAATGTGGAAATGTTATGTTTCCTTTATGCATTTTTTATGAGATACATTTATGTTATGGTTCTTGGGCATTGTTATGAAAACGGGTGGTTCCGTGATAAACTAAGGGCGGGTGAGCCCGATATAGATCTCCAATGCATTGGGTAACACGAAGGAGTGAAACGTTAAGGTTTCTCCGAAGAGATTTAGGGAATATACTGTGATGGGTATTCCAAACGTAACCAAGAGGGTTAATCCCTACATAAGAATGTTATGAATGCCTCAAGTTACCTTTATGTCTTATGTTTTCTATAAATTATTCATGATTTGATATGCCTATGTTTTATGGGTAAAGTATGATTTCATTCTTATATATACATGTACTCATGTTTCCTTTCCATATTTTTATAACTCTTACTGAGCTTTTTATGCTCATCACAAGTTTTTGAAATGTTTTTCACAGGTCAAGGGAAAGGTACATGATGTGATGATAGTGTCAAGGATGTTTCAAGAAAGAATCTGTGTCATATTTTAAATATGTTTCCATTGATGGGAAGAATGAATACTGTCTTTTATGTAACCACTTTGTTTAAATGTGGAATGTAATGAAAGTTTCATGATCTAATTCTCTAAAACACTAAACCTGAAAATATCCTCAATGTGTAATCTTGTAATAACTCAAGATTCAGTAAGGTATAAGGCTGGGGCCTTATAGTTGGTATCAAAGGTCGGTTTAGACAACTTTAGGGATTAAGAGTTTTTGTGAGGCACATGATATATCCCTATTACTATTATTTCAGTTAAATCCTTGTTTTAAAACTTTTTTTTTCAGGTCAAGTAAAGTCAGTTACGAATGGAAGGAGGGGGATCTCAAATGACATTCCTATCTCTTCCTGATGACATGCTTGCAATACTTATTGGAAAGTCATCTTCGAATGATTGTGAAACTTTTTCTAGCATACAACTCACTTGCAAGCATTTGTTTGAGATATCAAACACCTCCTCTATACCTCATTATCATCGTGGATCATGGGTTGTTTTTAGAAAAATACTATTTTCACAATATTCTCATGTTTTCAAGAGAGGTAAATATTATCAAGGTATTTTCAAATATTTTACCTTATCACAAGAATTTGAAGCATATTATGATTTTCAAAATGGTGCTGAGTTAGGAGACCCTTGCGCAACCTATTTATATTTGATTTTAAAATATAGTCTCACATCACATACTTATGGTATTTTAAAAGGACCAATGATAGAAAGTTTCAACTCAATTTCAGTCCGACTATTTTTTAGAAATCATGTTTTATCAGATGTTTTGGAATTATATGTCATACATGATTATTTTCCAAAACTGTTTTTCTATGAACACCCATATGACCCATGTTGCACGAGGTGTATTTGGATGGAGGAAGCAAATGATTTTGAAGGATCTCTAAATCATTGTTGTAATGCATGGGACTTCTACCTACGCGAGCAAGATGACGATGAAACCGAGTGGGTGCCATGATCAAGGTATGATGTTATTCATTTTGGGAATTGTTTTATTTTATCTTATGGTGGTGAAATAAGACTTAAAGAATTAAGGTGTTGAGATCATAATGAGTTTTGATGGAAATTAAAGGTATAAGGAAACTATTGATGTTAAAACAAGTTAGGGTTATTTTTGGAGTTTTATAAAAAGGACAACATGCAGACCGTGTGACAACCTGTCGCATCGGACAAAGCTGCGGGAATCAAACCCACAAAAAAAGTGAAACTGGTATTTATCGCCTACCACTAGACTACGTGAAGTCCTTGGTTATTTTTACTGATTATTTCTAGTTATATGATTTTATGAATTAAGAGTAAGTTTATTTTGGGTTATTTATGAAAATTATTAACCTATCATGGAGGATATGTGATTAGGTTAATTAATTTTCAATATGAGACATTAGGAGAAACTAATGTTGTTTGGAGATAAATGTTACAATTTAACTTGGAAGACTATGTGAAAAAATCCTTCAAATATTTGGGTTTCAATCTTAGATTGGTTTACTTTGAATAATTTTATGGAAAATTTTTTTATCGGATGGTCCTCGTTGAACTTTGGGTTTTGTTGGACAAATTTTGGAGATTAATCATAGATTTTTTTAAAAGGGTTATCCTTTTCTGGATTATCTGACCTTCTACTAACCTTTTTGGTTTTGGTTTTGGTTAAAGCCTAAAGACATGGGATGTATATAGTTCTCTTTTGTGGATTAGGCGATTCTATAGAAGTTGATTATAGTACTCTTAATGCGAACAAGTCTCCCTAAATACTCGTCTTTTGGAAAAAATATGAGTTTGATTAAGGAATCCAGTAAAGGTTGAAAGTCAACATGATAAGTGATTATGTTTCCTTATGAATAAATTCCTCAATAAAAAGTAACATAACATGAAAATGTTGTCTATTAGCTTTTCCTACTGGGGAATCGAATACCGTTTAACCCATCACAAGTTTGTGCTTTTCTCATTGTTAACTTTCTCTTAGTCATGTTTACTATCACTCTCCCTCAAGAACATGACACTTTGTTTTTTTTTCATCCATGTCCATATTTTTATACTTGGAATCCTAGTATGGGTTAACTCGGGTGACCTCTGTGCTTATATTTCTTTATTTTAAAGTTATTTTTTTACCGACTCTTGTTCCGATGTGGGACTTTCAAGGATGTTTCCAAGCGCAATTTTAAAATTGCGAGGACGGAATTCCCAAAAGGGGGGAAGGATGTAACACCCCAGGTAAATAATGAATATGAAATTTTCATATTTATCCATATTTGTGAATAAAATATTAATATGACTTTAAAGGGGATGCTATGCTTGATGGCGTACCCAACACGCAACAACGAGTTTCTTGGGAATCTTACGTTGCACTCTAATAATAAAATAATATTATTTCAAATGGTAGTTAACATGTAGCCTTTGTATTGGCGGGAATGGATAGAAATAACTAAAATATGATTATATATGTTTTTTAATGTTTTTACATTTATCCAATAAAAGCTAAATGCTTAAAATACGGAAAGAATTCAATTTTAGGTGTATATGCCCTAGTTTTCACTAAAGGTTCACTTATCGCCTTTTATTGGAGAACTGTCATTAAATATAGTTTTGATCACTCTTATACATTATTTTGGACCAAATAAAACTCTTATTAAGATTCGGGACATCAAATTTTACTTTGTGTAATTTTTTGGTATTTTTCAGATAAAGTTCATTTTTTAATGAATAGTGTAAAATGTTGGGTTTTAATTCAAAACCTCTTTTTAATATAATTTATTTATATGATTAGATAATATTTTGAATTGGTTTTAAAGTGAAATTAGAAAATATTTTTACCATTAAATCCAATAGTGGTCGTTGGAATTAATTTCACTTTGAAATCAGACTTAAACTAGTGTCAATCTTTTGATACTTATTGTTTTATAAAAACACGCTATTTGCTCTGACAGCGGGAATTAATTATTAAATTAATTAATGTGACTAATATGTTTTTAATTTTTTAAAATGGACTTCATTTTTGAATTCGGAATATCAAATATATCTTAGGGTGATGTTTTGGTATTTTTCTGAAAAACTCCAATTTTTGATGAATAGTGAAACCACTAATTGGTAATCAAGCAAACTAATTTTTCAGTTAAATGAAAGTTTACCACCAATGTGTATTGAATTTTGAAAATCCTACATACATGTTTGTCATTAGTATGTAAAATTTGGTTCAATGGGATGAAAATAATTTTTTGGTGAATAGTAACGTTTTTTCATTAATCGCGATTAAAGGTAATTAGTGTAGTTTAAGGTAAATATAATGTTTTAAAAATATGAAATGAACTTTACACATGTCCTAACCTCATTGGATGTGTAATGGCCGACCAAGAAAAGCCATGGGTCAACTTGGGGACCCCATGGAGTCACTTTGGTTGGGAAATGACATAAATAACTTTTTATTTAATGTAAAAGTAAAAATGACACAAACATGATATGTTTTATTAAAACAATTTTTAAGTTGGGTTATACAAGTAATATTTTTGATTATAAATATTAATTGGAAATCTAAAAAGAGTTCCTACTTCATAGTATTTTTTTTTATAATTTTTAGACATTAAATAAATTAAATTATTTATGACATAATAATGATGTAGCGATGACATCATTATTTGACGATTTAAATAAAATGGAAAGATAATGTAAAATCTATGAAATACACATGTCCAAAACTTATTGTATGGGTGGATTTCGAACTCTTATTACCTTATACACGAATTATATCAATGTGGGACCTTTTAAAACCGAAACACATTTTCAAATAAAGTAATATTTCGTTACTTTCCAAAAGTGCCCCTCCTCTCCTCTTATAAAAGGACCCCACCTCTACCTCATTTCACACACTCATCAAGCCTTTGGCTCGGCCAAACCCTGCCCATTTACTCTCTCCACATCCCTCTACTCATCCTAGAGGATTCCCATTGGGAATAATCCTTTCAAAGGAAGCCTTTAGGCTCAAATCAAAAGGAGTTACACTTTTAAAGGTAATTCATTCTCTCATGTTCATTTGTTTTATTTTGCTTCTCCAACCCCATGAACTCTTTTTATTTACTTCTTTTGTAATGACACCAGTATCTTCAATATACTATGATGTTTTTATAATATTTATTCGAGCTACACTCTCACACAACTACATCAAATCGTTAAAGAACATACGGTTTCCGTGGATGGCGAAATTCTGCCTCCCGAAACGATGATCGTTCAATACTCGTTTAACACCTTCAAAGCTGGCCATTATGATGTCACTATTTTTATATATGATATATAATATGTTTATGTTTTACTTATTCTTCTGTATTTTTTCATTTGTGTCTTACCTTTATGGCTTCCATTATGGGCATACGCGATATCTTCATTTAAGGAAGTGCGGACTACCGCCCCCTCAAAGTGATTTGATTCGTTAAATACCATATGTGGGACGTATAAAGGATGGAACTATGATATTATATATGATATTATACTGGAATTATAATATACCTTTATATCATTATTATTCCATTATATAAAATACGAAATAGAAATGAAAGTAGCATTCATGCGTACGTACGGCTTACCGTCTCCATGAACGGTGCATTTCATTTCTTACCTCTAAATGATAATGTAATGTTATAAATGCATGAATGTATTGGATATATATGACATATATGATATATACATCATTAATACAATTCTGGATATAATAAACATTTGGCCACACGAACAACATGTAATTTTAAGAAGTCCACTTTCGACTTAAGAACCAAATATCGGCAAAACAAATATTATTAACTTAAATGATTAAATAATGTTTATGACATGGTAATAAGTGATATAAAAGGAATAATGAACTTGAAAAAGGTTCTTAAGGAAGTATAAATTAACTCAAGTTTATTATTCAGGAGATTAAAGAATGATCGAGTCAAGTCAGACCCGAGGTAAGGGATCCTACAACTCTCTTTCTTTTTAAGTACACTCTTTTATGTCATTTCATTTAAGCTCATTTTTCTTATGATTGGGATGTTATTTTATATTACTCATACTGTAATTTTTATGTTCATGTGATGAGAAACCCTATTATCTCTCATCAATCCATTTTGGAAGTTTTGAGTGGCGCCGTTAGGCTGCCGAACTTTCGTAAGAGATCTAACCTCTCTCTTTCTTTTTTAAATACTCTCCTTTATGTCACTTCTTTTAGGCTCCTATTTGTAATGTTGGGGGATGTTCTTTTATATTCCTCTTTCTGTACATTTTATTTTAATGTGATGAGATACCCTATTTGATCTCATCAATCCATATTCGGATGTTTTATGTGGTGCCGTTAGGCTGCCGAGTTTTCGTAAGGGATTTTTCATCTCACTTTTATTCCCGTGAGATTTATGCTACATTTTACACAAATTCCATTGAGTGGTGTATGTACTATCCATTATTCTACTCTTTGTGTAATATACTTTCATTTATGAGTATTTACATCAATGATCTATTGTCCTTCTTTCATGGGGTGTATGTTTTGAAAGATACCCAAGTCGGTAAGGGAACCTTTCACCCTCCTCTTTTTTAAAAGACTTCTTTTGTTGGGTCTTTTAATTTACATATTGTTATGTTGGGATATGTTCTCATATATCCTTATTGATGTAAATTTTATGTCCAAGTGATGAGATACACTTTTTATCTCTCATCAACTAATTTTGATGTGATGCCGTTAAGCTGTCAAGGGATCTTTTTAACCCAATTTTGATTTCTTTGGGTTCAACATGTAGTCATTGAATATGTCATCCATTGAATATGTGTGAATGAACTTTTATTGTTTTAAACTTAATATCCACTTATATTGGGTGTATTTATATTTTTCACACATATTTTTGATATTGATTTGTCCTTAATTTAAGGATACCTTCTTTATAAGGGATTTCATCACATCTGACATTTCTATTGAGGGTTCATTGTTGTTATGCACCAATTCACTATTATATGGTGTATATACTGTCCTTTGGAGTATTATATCATGAATCCATTTATTCTCATGATATTATAAAGTTCTGACTAAATGTTATTCCTCAGTTATTGTATTCAAGTGTCTCTAATTTTGGTAAAACCCCTTTAACCAAAATATCGCTTTAAATGTTTTAATTATTTGTTCTTATTAATATCCATGTTTTCAAAATGGTTTTAAGGATTTATTTATATGTATATTAATGGTTTAAAATTTTAAGCTTCAAAGTGGTATGGGACACTTTGATTCAAAAATCTTGTTATTAAATGTTTTAAATGGTTTTAGAAAAGGTTTCTTTTTGAATGGATTCATTATTTCAATATACTAAAATGTTATATTGTGATTAAAATGTGGAAATGTTATGTTTCCTTTATGCATTTTTTATGTGATACATTTATGTTATGGTTCATGGGAATTGTTATGAAAACGGGTGGTTTCGTGATAAACTAAGGGCGGGTGAGCCCGATATAGCTCTCCATTGCATTGGGTAACGCGAAGGAGTGAAAAGTTAAGGTTTATCTGAAGAGATTTAGGGAATATACTATGATGGGTATTCCAAACGTAACCAAGAGGGTTACTCCCTACATAAGAATTTTATGAATGCCTCAAGTTACCTTTATGTCTTATGTTTTCTATAATTTATTCATGATTTGATATGCCTATGTTTTATGGGTAAAGTATGATTTCATTCTTATATATACATGTACTCATGTTTCCTTTCCATATTTTTATAACTCTTACTGAGCTTTTTATGCTCATCCAAAGTTTTTGAAATGTTTTTCATAGGTCAAGGGAAAGGTACATGATGTGATGATAGTGTCAAGGATGTGTCAAGAAAGAATCCGTGTTATATTTTAAGTATGTTTCCATTGATGGGAAGAATGAATACTGTCTTTTATGTAACCACTTTGTTTAAATGTGGAATGTAATGAAAGTTTCATGATCTAATTCTCTAAAAATCTAAACCTGAAAAGATCCTCAATGTGTAATCTTGTAATAACTCAATATTCAGTAAGGTATAAGGCTGGGGCCTTATAAGAAGTCTTCCCAAGGAAGCCTTTGAGCTCAAACCAAAGGGAGTTACCGGATTTTAAGGTAATGTCTTCACTTGAGTCCTTTTGTTTTATTTTGTTTATCCAAACCCCTAAACTCTTTTTATTCATTTATTTTGTAACAAATACAGTATCTTCATTATACTAGGATGTTGTTATAAGAACGATTCGAGATATACTTACACACACCTACATCTAATGGTTAAAGAACATACTATTTCCGTGGATGGCGAATTTCTGCCTCCCAAAACGATGATTGTTCAACATTCTTTTAACAACTTAAAAGGTGGACATTAAGATGACACTATATATATATGATATATAATATGATTATGTTTTCCTTAAGATTCTGTATTTTTCATTTTGGGCATACCTTTATGGTTCCCATTATGGGTAAACACGATATCTTCATTTAAAGAAGTGCGGACTACCGCCCCCTCAAAGTGATTTGATTCGTTAAATACCATTTTTGGGACGTATAAAGGATGGAGTTATGATATTATATATGATATTACACTAGAATTATAATATACATTTATATCATTATGATTCCATTCTATAAAATATGAAATAGAAATGAAAGTAGCATTCATGCATACGTACGGCTTACCGTCTCCATGAACGGTGCATTTCATTTATTACCTCTAAATGATTATGTAATATTATAAATTCATTCATGTATTGGATATATATGACATATATGATATCTAAATCATGAATACAATTTTGGATATAATGGATAGATGAACAAATTGTAATTATAAAGGGCTTATTTTTTACTCAAGTACTAATGATTGTTAAAACAAACGTTATTAACTTAAATAATTACATAGTGTTCATGACATGGCAATAAGGGATATAAAAAGAATAATGAACTTGAAAAAGGTTCTTAAACAAGTAGAAATTAACTCAGGTTTATTATTCAGGAGATTAAATAACGACCGAGTCGAGTCGGACCCGAGGTATGGGACTTCGTCTCAATCTCCATTCATTCAGGCATATTTTGTTTTATACTCAACCTTCTTTTATACGCTATATAAACCCCTTTTACTTTTAAGTTTATCCAAAATGAATCTTTTTTATACGAAGCATTCTACTAAATGAAAAAAGGTAATGTTTTGTCGTACGTATGCGGCGACAACGACTTCTCCGTCGTAGTGACCATTATTTGAGTTTCGGCTTCCTCTACAAGCCATACCTTCTTTTAAATGAAAAATAAATACCATGTTTTACTTTTCGTTTATTTTGGTATTGAAAATGGTTTTCATAATGTTTTTATATCAATGTGTTGTATTGATATCTTGTGATTGAAAGGTGGAAATGTTATGTTTCCTTTATGCATGTTTTATGTGATACGATTATGTTGGGGTTCTTGGGCATTATTATGATGACGAGTGGTTCTGTGATAAACTAAGGGCGGGTGAGACCGATATAGCTCTCCAATGAATTGGGTAACGTGAAGGAGTGAAACGTTAAAGTTTCTCCGAAGAGATTTAGGGAATATACTGTGATGGGTATTCCAAACGTAACCAAGAGGGTTACTCCCTTCGTAAGAATGTTATGAATGTCTCAAGTTACCTTTATGTCTTATGATTTCTATGATTTATTCATGATTTGATGAGGTATGTTAAAGTGCTTATGTTTTATGGGTAAAGTATGATTTCATTCTTATGTATATATGAACTCATGTTTCCTTTCCACATTTTTTTATATAACCCATAATGAGCTTTTTATACTCATCCAAAGTCTTTTTTGAAATGTTTTTCACATTTCAAGGGATAGTTAAATGATATGATGATAGTTTCAAGGAAGTGTCAAGAAAAAATCTATGTTTTATTTTAAATATGTTCCATTGATGGGAAAAAATTAATACTATATTTATGTAACCACTTTGTTTAAATGTGGAATGTAATGCAAGTTTTATGATCTAATTCTCTAAAACTCTAAACCTGAAAAGATCCTCAATGTGTAATCTTTTAATAACTCAAGATTAAGTAAGGTTTAAGGCTGGGGCCTTATAGTTGGTATCAGAGGTCGGTTTAGATAACTTTAGGAGTAAGAATTCTATTAAATGATTATCCAAAAATATTTTTTTTGAAATGATATAGCATTTGAAGATTACCATGTTGCTTCATCTAAGACATGTTTGTTCAGAATGGTTTTCCGCAGAGGAAACAGGGAAGCAGTGCTAGGAAGGCATACAGAAGGAAATAACCTTCCGAATCAGCATCTCGAGATGGTCAGAATTGGAACTGAACAGTTTGTTGTAGTAATGGCACAATTGACTCAAGCGATAATTGGTGGTGGTATCCATGCATGAGATCAGCCAGATAAACTACAGAGGAACATGTTAGTGGTGGAACATTTCATGAGGCAACCACCCCATCATTCAGAGGATCATCTGAGCCTGTGTTAGCTGAAGGGTGGATTAAAGCACTGGAGAAGATTTTTGATGTCATGGGGTTTTCAGACAATCAAAAGGTTAGTCTTGCTATTTACCGTTTGGAGGGTGAGGCGGATCAGTGGTGGTCTATGGTTAAAAATATCAGGGACGACGATGAGATTGATGCTCTTGACTGGGATGAATTCAAAGGTATGTTTCTTGAGAAGTATTTTTCTAAGGCTGTTCAGCTTAGGATGGAAAATCAATTCTTGGAATTGAGGCAAGAGGAAGACTCAGTGGCTGCCTATGAAGAAAGGTTCACTCAATTGGAAAGGTATGCTCCAAATTTTATCCGAGACCTTGATAGTAAAATCAGTCATTTTTACTTAGGATTAAATCCAAAATATCAAAGGGCATTAGCTTCTCGTGAGTTTAAATTTTATGAAAAGCTTGTTCGATGTTCTGAGAAGGTGGAAATGGTGTTTTCCGATGATCAAGTGTTCTATAACAACCAACAGAAGAAGAGACCGAGGTTGTAGGAGAAAGGTAAGAATTATTCAAAAAAGTCTAATGGTATGAAAACTAAGTTTCCAGTTTGTGATAAATGTGGAAAAAGGCATGCTGGGGAATGTCTTCTGAATTCTGGAAAGTGCTACCAATGTGGTAAGATGGGACATAAGGATCGTGATTGCACTGAAAAAGATCAAGGTGAAGGTAAGACCAAATTTGATTTACAGTTAGTGAAATGTTTTAAGTGCAATGAGATGGGTCACTATGAAAACAAGTGTCCGACAAAGAGGTTGAGTGATAGGAAGCAGTTAGACTACAAGCAGAAAGGGGTGGTGAAATCCTTTGCAACTACTTCAGCAGATGTCGGGCCATCAAATTAAGTTGTATCAGGTACTTTGTTTGTTTTTTCAGATTATGACAGTGTGTTGTTTGATTCGGGGTCTACACATTCTTTCATCTCCGAAACCTTTTCTAGTAAAATGGGAATACCATCTCAAGAAATGACTCCTGAACTTGTGGTAAAAACACCTTGGGAAATGTTGAGGCAACAAGAATTTATAAGAATCTTTCTATCCTTATCTGTGGAAAGAACCTACTTGCAAACCTTATTGTTCTACCTCTAGTAGAGTTTAATATTATCCTGAGTATGGATTGGATCTCTATTTACCATGCTAAGATTAACTGTAGAGCTAAAGAAGTTTCTTTTCAGAAAGACTTTCTGTTTGTGTAAAATAATGAACCCTTACTGTTGATAACATATCAAGAGGCCGAGAAACTTGTAAAAGATGGAAATGAATGTTACCATGCACATATTGTTGAAAACAAGGGAACTATTCAGATTAATGATGTGCCAGTGGAAAATGAGTGTCTTGATTTTTTTCCTGATGAGTTGCCTGGTATTATTCATGAACAGGAAGTTGAATTTACTGTTGACTTAGTTCCTGATTCTAAGCCAATTTCAAAACCCCCTTATCGAATGGCTCAAGTTGAACTTTTAGAGTTAAAGAAACAATTGCAGGAGTTATTAGATAAAGTTTTCATTCGACCTAGCACATTACCATGGGGGTGCTCTTGTATTGTTTGTTAAAAAGAAAGATGGCTCAATGAGACTTTGCCTTGATTATAGGGCCTTGAATAATATCACTGTTAAGAACAAATATCCTTTTCCTCATATTGATGATTTTTTTGATCAGCTCGAGGGAGCTCAGTATTTCTCAAAGATTGACATCAGATTGGGGTACCATCAGCTAAAGGTAAAGGAAGCAGATGTTCCGAAGACTGCGTTTCGTACAAGATATGGCCATTATGAATTTGTAGTATTTCCTTTTGGGCTAGCCAATGCACCTACTCTGTTCATGGACTTAATGAATAGAATTTTCCATGAGTTCTTGGATAAGTTTGTGGTGGTTTTTATTGATGATATTTTGGTGTTTTCTAAAAGTAAAGAGGAGCATGAAAGACATTTAAGGGTTATCTTGCAAACCTTAAAAGAAAAGAAACTGTATGGAAAATTCAGCAAGTGCGAGTTTTGGTTGCAACAAATTTCTTTCCATGGTCACATTGTTTCTAAATATGGGATAACCGTTGAACCTACAAAAACAAAGGTTGTTGAAGAATGGAAAAGACCCACAAATGTAACAGAGATTCATAGTTTCCTTGGTTTGGCAGGCTATTACCGAAGGTTTGTTAGAAAATTTTCACGGTTATCTAGTCCAATGACTAAGCTAACTCGGAAGGGTGTTATGTTTATCTGGATAAAAGAATGTGAAGATTGTTTTCAGGAATTGAAAAGAAGATTGGTGAATGCTCCAATTTTGGCTCTACCTTCCAGGAATGGTGAGTTTGTTATATACAGTGATGCTTCATTGAAAGGACTTGGTTGTGTCTTAATGCAGAATGATCAGGTAATTGCTTATACTTCATGTTAGTTGAAAACTCATGAGGTAAATTACCCTACACATGATTTGGAATTAGCTGCTGTTGTTTTTTCTTTAAAAATTTAGAGGCATCATTTGTATGGAGTATAGTGTGAAATATATACCGATCACAAAAAGTTTAAAGTATATATTCACTCAGAAAGAATTGAACATGAGACAAAGAAGATGGCTAGAATTAATCAAGGATTATGATTGTACAATTCATTACCATCCAAGAAAAGCAAATAATGTGGCTGATGCTTTGATTCGAAAAAGTAATGCTTCATTAGCAATGTTGCGTTTGGAACGTGATCCTTTGGTTAAGGATTTTATGAACTTTGGCATAGAAGTTGTTGGTGCAGGATGTTCTTCTGTTTTGTTTCAGGTATCAATGAGATCATCTCTATCAGACAGAATCAAGCAAGCATAGAAGCAAGACAGTGAGTTGTAGAAAAAGGTAGAGCTGGTTCAGAAGGGTAATTTGCCTGAATTCAACATTGATAATGATTGCATTTTGAGATTTGGGAAGAGATTGTGTGTGCCTTGTGATTCATAGTTGAAGAGAGAGTTGTTATGTGAAGCTCATAGTTCTCCGTTTTCAGTTCATCCAGGAAGTACTAAGATGTATAGAGATCTTCGGGAGTATTACTGGTGGGATGGAATGAAAAGAGATATTGCTAATTTTACTGTGAAGTGTTTGACTTGTCAGCAGGTTAAAGCAGAGAGGCAGTTACCGAAAGGGACGCTTCAGCCTTTACCAGTGCCAGAGTTGAAACAGGAGAATATATCCATGTACTTTGTTGTTGGATTACCGAAGACATCTCGAGGTAATAATGCAATCTGGGTTATTGTTGATCGCTTGACCAAATCTGCTCATTTCCTTGCTATACGAGGTACTTTTTCCCTAGATCAACTTCCCCATTTGTATCTTAAAGAGATAGTCTGGTTACATGGAGTTCATATCTCCATTATATCTGACAGTGATCCTAGGTTCACTGCTAAATTTTAGAAAGGACTTCAGAAGTCGTTGGGTACTGAATTAAATTTTAGTACATCTTTTCATCTTCAATCTGATGGGCAGTCAGAACGAACAATTCAGAACTTGGAGGATATGCTACGATCTTGTTCGATGGATTATCAGGGAAGTTGGGAACAACATCTTTCTTTGGTTGAATTTTCATATAATAACAGTTTTCATTCTAGTATACTGATGGCACCATTTCAGGAATTATATGGGAAGCGGCGTCGAACTCCAACTTTCTGGGATGAAGTGGGTGAAAGGAAGTTGATGGGACCAGAATTGGTAGAAGAGTTGGCAGAAAAAGTTCAGCTGATACAGAAACACATGAGAATAGCTCAGAGTAGGCAGAAGAGTTATGTGGACAACAAGAGGAAGGTTCTCTCTTTTGAGGTAGGTGATCATGTTTTTCTCAAAGTATCACCATGGAAAAGTGTGATGTGATTTGGTAAGAAAAAAAGCTGAGTCCAAGTTTCATTGGACCATATGAAATTCTAGAGTGATTTGGATCAGTTGCTTACCGAGTGGCTTTACCTCCGAGTTTATCTCAGGTACACAATGTTTTTCATGTTTCGATGCTGAGAAAGTACATGCCAGATCCATCTCATGTTTTGAGTCCAGAGGTAGTTCAGCTGGAAGAGAACCTATCTTATAAGGAACAACCAGTCTAGATTCTTGAACACATGGAGAAAGTGTTATAGAATAATGTGATTAGTCAGGTAAAGGTTTTTTGGAAAAACCACATGATGGAAGAGGCAACATGGGAATCTCAAAATGCAATGAGGGATTAGTACCCCCATTTATTTGATAAGTAAATAAATTGTGGGGACACAATTTTCTAAAGGGGGGAATGATGTAACATCCCAAGTAGGTAATGAAAAATAGATATTTTTATCTATGTTTATTAATGAATTAGATAGTGTTTTAGAGGCTTAAAATGAAAATAAATCCAATCTTAAGCATGTAATACACTAATATTCTTAAAAGATTGTTTTACTGCCTTTTGATGGAAAAACCTTTTTAAATAAAATTTTTGACAATTTTATAATATATATTTGTCAAAATAAACATATTCATTATGACTGGGACTTTGAAATTTACATTGGATAAATTTTTGGTGTTTTTCTGACAATGTTCATTTTTTAATGAATAGTGAAAAATACTGCATTTTACATCAAAACTGCATTTTCATTTAATTTAATTATATGGTTAGATTATATTTTTAATTGGTCTTAAAGTGTAATCTGAATATAGTTTTACCATTTAATCCAATGGTGGTCATTAGGATTAATTTCACTTTGAAATTGGTCATAAACTAATGCCAAACTTTTCATAGATATTGTTTCAAAAAAACCCGCTATTTGATTTGACAACGGGAATTATTTTTAAATCAAATATTGCAATTTATGTGTTTGGAATTTGGTAAAATGGATTACATATTTGGAATCAGAATTTCCAAATTATGTAATTATGACCCTTTTGTTTTTGGACATTATGAATAGTAACGACAGTAATTATCTTTAATTATCTTGATTAATGAGTAATCAGGTAGTTAAGGATAATATAATAATATCATAATAATACAAAATGACACCAAAATGTTTCCTAAGGCTACTGGTTGTCTCATGGCTGACCGTGGGATTCCTTGTGCTAAACTTGGGGGCCCCATGAAATCACTTTTGTGAGAAGGTGACTTTTTATCTTTTTATTTTTTAAAGAATGTTAAATGTAACAAAGAATGTATCACCAAAGTAAAATATTTTTAATTTTGTCTACATAAATGATCTTTTGGACTATAAATAGTCATTGGAAATTTAAAAATATTTTCTACATCATATTAGTTTTTTATAATTTTTAGACATTAAATAAATTAAATTATTTATGACATCATAATGATGCAGCGATGACCTCATTATTTGACGATTTAAATAAAATGGAAAGATAATGTAAATTTTAAGACCTACACATGTCCAAAACCTATTGGTTGGGTATATTTCGAACCCTTATCACCTTAGACTCGAATTATATCAATTTGGGACCTTTAAAATCTGAAACCCATTTGAAAATAAAGTTACATTTCTTTACTTTCCAAGAGTGCCCCTCCTCTCCTCTTATAAAAGGCCCCACCTCTACCCCCTTACCCACACTTCCAAAGCCTTTTGCTCGGCCAACCCCTGCCCATTTTGTCTCTTCACTTCTCTATCTTACTCCTTGAAGCCTCACTTTGGGCAGAAGTCTTCCCAAGGAAGCCTTTGAGCTCAAACCAAAGGGAGTTACCCGATTTTAAGGTAATGTCTTCACTTGAGTCCTTTTGTTTTATTTTGATTCTCCAACCCCCTAAACTCTTTTTATTCATTTCTTTTGTAAAAACTACAGTATCTTAAATATACTAGGATGTTTTTATAAGAAGTATTCGAGCTATACTTACACACACCTACATCTAATGGTTAAAGAACATACTGTTTCCGTGGCACTAGTGCAGAAATCGTTTTTTACGTCACCATTTTTTATGTCGGTTATATATAACTGATGTAACAATGCGGAGAGTAGATTTTTCACGTCGGTTATTTTAATAACCGACGTTAAAAATCGCACCTGTTGGGTTTTTACGTCGGTTATTTGATAACCGACGTAAAAAAACCCGATATCTACGTGTTTTTTTACGTCGGTTATAAAATAACCGACGTAAAAAAGCAAAGGGCGGGAGCCTTTTTACGTCGGTTTTAGGATAACCAACGTAAAAAAGCTAAAAAATAGTTTATAACGTCGGTTATTATATAACCGACGTTATAAAGCATTTAAAAAAATTAAAGCCCGTGTTCTGTCATTTACGATTTTTTCGATTGACAGTCGCCGGCTCGTCTCTCTCTCGCACGGTAAACCGTAATCGGCTCGTCGATCGCCTGCATTACACTCATTTTGGCTTCATTGTTTATCTTCTTCACTGCTCTCGGATCTATCATCTCAACTCGCGACATTCTAGTAATCCTTCCACGAATTTATTTCGTTCGTTTTTGTTTCGATTCTTGATGTGCTTTTCGTTCGTTTTTGAATCTCGTGGAATTTTTTTTATTGCAAATGGTTATTATATTCATTCAACTCGCAACATTCAACTCGAAAATGATTATTAAAACATTGTGAATTAGCTTCAGCAAAATCTGAAAAATAATGGGTGGTACTGTAACGTTCCATTCTTCCAGCAACATTATTATTTCCTACTTAGCTGGAATGTGTCTTTCTGGATGAAGATTGGTAGTACTTATTTTCTTAAAATCATATTTTCAATATGATTGTCCAGAAAATTATTTTCATCAATGAAATTGGACCAGGTACAATCGGTAATACCTATCCTTAAAATTTCATTCAACATTCTTACATCATAATATTTTTTCAAAAAATTATGATTTTTAGAACTCCTAGATCAGAAAACCATCATCTGTTTTCATCTGCATTCATAAAAATGTCAATTCATACCTATTACAATCAAATATTTCATTCTGGACTCATGGTGAGTCTGATAATACATTTCTTCTTTCAGTCATCTCCAATGTGTCATGTGATGTGCCTGGTAAGAAATATTATAATAAATTATAGGAAAGCTGATTAACATATCCCAATATGAGGTGAATGAAACTATGTTTTCCATTGACATATGTTATGACTTAGATGATTAAGTTTGTGCCACACTCTTATGTTATTCCACATACCAATGTTGTGATCTTGTGAATAAGGTTTTTTAAATCATGTTCCCACCATCATATAAATCATGTCTTTTGTTATGCTAAAATTGTTATACTTGGACTCAGGTTTTATGATCTATGATTATATAGAACTATTTCACTTATCTTTTAGATCATGTGCTTTGTGTATGCTCTTATACCCCCATGGATATCTTTTTATGAAATTAGATATTATATTTATATATATCATGTTTACCCATAATGAGTATCATAAATCAAAACTTTTTTTATTTTCTTTCCCTAAGTTATAAAAATAAGTATTATGTAGGATGATTCAAAAATTTAATCTGTGAGATGAGTTGATATATGTGTGAAACCCAGGCCAAACACATATGTATTTTTTTATTGGTATTACATATATATAGTTCGACATATACTTTTTTTACATTACCATGATATTAAAATTACTTTTTCTAAAGAAATATTAATGTCCTTAGATTATATATCGGATCAAAAGGATATAGTAATTCAAATATATAATCAGAATGATCAGATAATATGACAATATTATTAAACATAAAACAAATGGTCTATATTCATATTTTTAACATGACACTTACGATGTATAGATATTTGGTGTTGGGTACTTATGAAAACTACTACTACTTTCAAGATTTGTTTTATATTTTAAATTGTTTTACATTCAAATTATGATTTTTTTTCATATAAAGATGTTTCGTCTTATCTTAAAAATATATATTTTTTGTTGATATTTGTTATAGGTAATAATGAGTCGAAGTTGGATTACGGCACATCGAATGAGCAATGAATTTGAGGAAGGTGTTGATGCCTTTTTGGAATTTGCAAAACGAAATGTTCCAAGTAGTGACATTTTTTTCTGTCCATGCCTGAAATGTTTGAATATGAAGAAGTTGAAAAGTAGAGAGATAAAAGATCATCTGATATGTCATGGTTTTAATCCGAGTTACAGCCCTTGGATTTGGCATGGTGAAAGTGGACGGAATGTCACTGATGATGATGATTCGCAAGATGGTAACTCCGATGGAATTGAAGAAATGATTCGCGATATTGTAGCAGAACAAATTGAGATAGAACCGACAGTTGCACGTCTATATGGTGATGCTGAAAAACCATTATATCCCGGTTGTACAGATTTTACGGTTCTGTCGGCGGTGTTAAGATTGATTAACCTAAAGGCGAAGCATGGATGGAGTGACATAAGTTTTACAGAGCTGCTACAATTGATGAAAGACATTCTTCCAAAAGATAACGATCTTCCAGATTCACATTACAAAGCCAAGAAAATATTATGCCCGATGGGATTGGGATACAAGAAAATACATGTCTGTCTGAATGACTGCATTATATATAGTAAGGAATATGAATTTCTGTCAGAGTGTCCAAAATGTGGGACATCACGGTATAAGGTGAAAGAAAAATCACAGGGTGATGTAGAGATTACAAAGCTCCCTTCAAAGGTATTTTGGTATCTTCCTATAATTAATCGTTTCAAACGTTTATTTGCTAATTCAAATGATGAAAAAAGGTTAAGATGGCATGCTGAAGAGCGGGTATGTGATGGAAAAATACGTCATCCAGCTGATTGTCCACAATGGAAGAAAATTGATGCGCAGTATTCTACATTTGGAAATGAAATAAGAAATATCAGACTATGGTTGTGCACAGATGGAATAAATCCATACCGAACACTCAGTAGCACACATAGTTCATGGCCTGTTTTATTGGTAATTTACAACCTCTCTCCTGAAGTTTGTATGAAGCGCAAATATGTCATGTTGAGTACAATGATCTCTGGTCCAAAGAAACCCGGTAATGATATTGATGTTTACTTGTCACCGTTGATTGATGATTTGAAACTGTTATGGGCTGATGGTATTAGGGTGTATGATTCTTATAAAATGGAATATTTTCAACTGCATGCAGTGCTTCTGTTCACTATAAATGACTTCCCAGCGTATGGAAATTTTTCTGGATACAGTGTTAAAGGGCATAAGGCATGTCCAATTTGCGAACAACAGATGTCCTATTGTCAATTGCATCATGGGAGGAAAACAGTGTACATGGGTCATCGAAAGTTTTTGCCTATGGAACACCCTTATAGAAGACTAAAAAATGCATTTAATGGCTCACAAGAATTTGATACTGCTCCAAAACCTTTATTCCATGATCTTTATTTTGAGAGGGTGAAAAACCTTGACGTGACATTGGGAAAGACATAGAAATCTGGTAATGATAGACATATTTGGAAGAAAAGGTCAATATTTTTTGAGCTACCATATTGGAGGTATCATGAAGTTAAACATAATATTGATGTCATGCACGTGGAAAGAATATCTGTGATTCTTTGATTGGAACATTGTTAGACATTAAAGGAAAGACTAAAGATGGGTTGAATGCAAGATTAGACTTAATATCAATGGGAATACATTTGGAGTTAGCTCCCACTCCTAAAGGAAGACGAACATTTCTTCCCCCGGCTTGTCATACATTATCGAAGAGGGAGAAAATTAGCTTCTGTCAGTGTCTTCATGATACCAAAGTGCCTCAAGGTTATTCTTCTAATGTAAAAAATTATGTCTCAATGAAGGACTTGAAGTTGATAGGTATGAAATCACATGATTGTCACGTCATGATGCAACAAATTCTACCAGTTGCATTGCGTGGAATATTGCCCATTCGTGTCAGAAAGACTATAATGAAGTTGTGTTATTTTTTCAATTCAATTTTTAACAAGGCGATTCATGTGAATGATTTGAACATTTTGGAAAAGGATGCAATTTTAATACTTTGTCAATTGGAAATGTATTTTCCTCCAACTTTTTTTGATATAATGGTGCATTTAATGATTCATCTGGTTTGAGAAATAAAGCTTTGTGGACCTGTATATCTTCGTTGGATGTATCCTTTTGAAAGGTATATGAAAATATTAAAGGGGTATGTTAAAAATCTATATCGACCTGAAGCCTCCATTATTGAAAAGTATATTTCTGAGGAGGTAGCAGAGTTTTGTACGAGCTACTTGGCTGCGGCGCAACACATAGGTTTGCCTCCATCTCGCCATGAACGAGTTAATAATGAGGGAAAGGGGATTCGCGGCTTGAAAGTCAAATCATTGTCAGCTGAACAGATGAAGAAGTTAGAATCATACATCTTGAAGAACATAGCTGATGCTCAACCATATATCACATTGCACATTAATGAGTTGAAACAATGTCATCCAAAGAAGAAAGAAATGTGGATTTTGAATGAGCACAACAAAACTTTTTTGTCATGGATTAAAAAGACTTTGCTTGGTAGATCAGATGTATGAGAGACATTAAAATGGATAGTGGGTGGTCCATGTTTAAATGTGATAACATGGTCTGGTTATGACATTAATGGTTATACATTTCATACAAAAGCTCAGGACAACAGAAGTGCAGTTCAGAATAGTGGTGTATTGGTGTTTGCAGAAGCAATGCATTTTTCGAGTGCTAAGGACAAAAACCCAATTTCTGCATTAAATTCATATTATGGAGTGATTGAAGACATATGGGAGGTTGATTACTTTAAAATTAAAGTTCCCGTTTTTAATTGTAAATGGTTTAACGGTAACAAAAGTGTCAAACACGATGAATTTGGAATGACACTTGTTAATCTGAATAGATTGGAAGACACAGCTGATTCTTTTACAATGGCAACACATGCAAAAAAATTTTTTTATGTAGTAGATCAATCAGATATGCAGTGGGCTGTTGTTTTACAAGGGAAAAAACAATATGTTGGTGAGGATGAACTTGATGAATATGCTGATTTATGTGAGAACCCTACTTAAATGGAAATATTAACAGAACATAATGACGATCATGTTGAAGACATAGTTTGTGCCATAAGGAACGATCATGACGAAGGAATTTGGGAAAACAATCCATCTGTACATTCCTAAAATTACAGGTAACATATGTTTATTTCTTTTTTACATTTATTTTTTCCATAAATGTTAGATATTTTAAGTTTTTTATTTATTAAAACATGTTTAAAAAAAAAAGTATACTTCTGAGTCTACCGGCCAGCCGGTGGTCTCTGACAGAAGCATTGCTTTTTTCCAGAGCCACCGGTCAGCCGGTGTTAGTGAACCGGCCAGCCGGTATGGGCACCGGCCAACTGGTTCTTGCCCACCGGCCAGCCGAAGGCCCCAGGCAGTAGGCTTGCCCACTGCCTGGTGACACCGGCCAACCGGTGGATGACCACCGGCCAGCCGGTGGTCTCTGGAAGAAGCATTGCTTTCTACCGGAGCCACCGGCCAGCCGGTGTTTGCGCACCGGCCAGCCGGTGTTTGCGCACCGGCCAGCCGGTATGGGCACCGGCCAACCGGTTCTTGCCCACCGGCCAGCCGGAGGCCCCAGGCAGTAGGCTTGCCCACTGCCTGGTGACACCGGCCAACCGGTGGATGACCACCGGCCAGCCGGTATGGGCACCGGCCAACCGGTTCTTGCCCACCGGCCAGCCGGAGGACCCAGGTTTACCATTTTTTCCATTTTTTACCATCTTGACCATCTTGACCATCTTGACCATCTTTGCCATCTTTACCATTGTTTAACATGCTTACAATATTACCAATGTTTACTATTATGTAACCTAGTACAGTTTTCTATTTTCTGATTACAGTAGTATTAAAATATTTGAATTTTTATATTTGTGAACTGACATTTGTTTTTTTGATTTGAAGGATAATGAGAGATCGTTCAGATGATCAACCACATGATTCTGGGGAGGAGAATTTTGCTGGTCATACCTCTGGGGATGAACATTCACATGCTCGTATTACGACAAAGAGTTCAAAGGTTGGTAAACGTGGTTGCACACGTTTACCAAAATTATCACTTGCCCGTACGCAAGATCAGAGGATAGTAGTTGAGTTTGATGATGATTATATTCCTAGAGGTCCGAATGCCAAAGATTTTAAGAGTTTTGTTGCAACTCAGGCTAAGACCAAAGTAAGCATTCTGTATGATGATTGGAGAGGTGTGGATAAAGCAATTATCTCTCAGTTGTGGGAGACGATTTTGGTAAGATATTTTGTCATTGTTTGAGCATTCTTTTAATGTTTCTGGTATATATAATATGTTTCACCTCTTTATCAAATGACATTTGATATTCCTGACACTGGAGGAGTCAGGAAGAAATGCTTATTCGTTGGCTGCCAGGATATGGAGGGATTTCAAATCAACCCTCACATCTGATTTCATTTATGGTCATAGGAGTCATGACAATCCATGTCGTATATATCCTTTTATAGATGAAGACACATGGAGACAGTTTTTTGAAAGTAGAAAAAAAGAGTCATTTCTGGTAAGGGCAATGTAAACTTTTATATACTTTCTTATATAAATGATTTTATTAATGTTTTGTTAATGATTTCTTATTCTTAAATTATAGCAAACAAGGAAATCTCATCAGGAGATCCAATCTAAAAATGTATACCCTCATAGTTTATCTCGGGGAGGGTATACATTATTGGAAGAAAAAATGATAGCGGAAAAATTTCAACAACTAAGAGCTGAGTCTTCAAGCTCTGGAGAGGTGGCCCCTCCATCCCCTCCATCTAGACATGAAAAATGGAAGAGAGCTCGGAAGGGAAAAAAAGGGAAATATCTTTCGGAAGAATCGAGAATCGTAGCTGAGAGGATTGTAAGATATCTATTTAATTTATTTAAGTTAAATTTTTTCTTCATATAAGTTTCAATCATTACAGAAATTTTCAATTAATTAATACAGGACTCTCTTGAGGAGCAAAGTTCAGAGGGGACATTTAGAGCTACTGGGAGGGAAGATATTTTATTTGCAGCATTGGGAAGGGCCGAACATCCTGGTCGTGTAAGAGGATATCCGACAGGTGTATCGGTAAGAAATGTGTTTCCACGTTCTTCAACTTCTAACATTAAGGGGGTTTATAAAAAAAAATAGAATCCTTGGAGGCTGAAGTTCAAAATATTAATGCGACAATGGAAGCCAAGATTAGAGATTCGGTGCAGTCTATGTTTGCAGAAATGCAAAGACAATTTCAGACTGCATCTCCCACTCCTCCACCTCCCCCTGCAGACCCCATTATTTATCCTCCACCTCCGCCAGTAGCTCCCACTCCCCCACCTCAGCCTGCGGACCCCATTCTTTATCATACGCCTCCGCCGCAACTTCCTACATATTGTGAGTTGTATGTTGATGATTCTCAAGATCATATAGTAGCATACGGGTTAGTATATTGTATAGGAGATACAGTTCATCATCAACAATTAGAGGTAGAGAATCAGAGGGTCACTGTACAGGATATTATAGATAGATCATCTAGGGTACCAATACCTACAGATGAGGTGGAGATAGTTGGACAGAGTATCGGCCATTTTTTAGTTTGGCCATCTAGACTTCTTCGACTCATTACCATAGAGGTATGAATCTTATATCTTTTATTTTATTTTTTTATTAAAGTTGTTTTATCATTTTAAAACTACTATAATTCTCAATTTTTTTTCACAGGAATACTTCAAAGGTAAAGAAATATTGTATAGACAACAACAAAGACAACATGCTATGAGATCAGATAGAGATTCCAGTGGTCTTGGTAGATTGTCAAGATATTCACATTTGTTGTTGGGTTTTTATGAGTTTCCAATGGAATCTCATGTTTGTGGACGTGAAATAAGTGTGGGGATTACAAAATCTGATATCATGGAGCTTGTTACTGGAGATAAGTTGGGCATCAACGTGGTGCAAATTTTTTCCATGTAAGTCTTAACACCTTTTCCCTGCGTTATATTGATTAAAAATGTATACTTACATATGTTTTGTATTAGGTATCTTTATAACATTTGTGAGAGGAATGAACTGACAGAAGTATATGGATTCATGGACCCGCAATTGATTTCCCCTGAAGCATGTGCATTGACTGAGGAACAAAGAATGGTTTATATTGCTGAAAGATTTGAAAAGAATATAATCCAACAATGTTGGATGATGCCTTTTTGTGAGAGGTATGAAACACATTTCTCTCAAAGATTTAATTATCTTTTAACATAAAAAACCACTAACATTAAATTTCCTTTTATCAGTAATCATTGGATGTTAGGGATTTTTTGCCCAAGGGAGAAAGCTCTTTATTGGATATTCTCTGTTCATGGTGATGTGCAGGCAAGTTTTAAGAATATATTGGAAAAGTAAGTTTCAATTTCTCAATAGTTTTATATATTATAATGAATTTTAAATTTACCTCATTCGTATTATTTTCTAACAGTACATGGGCCTACTTTCGAAAAAACACAAAGAAAAGAAATGCAAAGATCAAATATGTAAATGCGAAGGTAAATTTCCATTTAAAATTTGTACTTTTTGATTTATTACATAAAAATAATATATTGAATTTACACTCATTCAAAACAGAATTGTCATGAACAACAAGGCCTCATCGAATGCAGATATTATATGTTAAGATTTATGTATGAAATAATAACAACTGGGACAGTTGTGAATTTTGACCTGGTACGATTTCCTCTTAAACTTTGCCATAATATTTCAATTTGATTTATTCATTATACATGTTAACTATCTTCTTTTTCCTTTGTAGATTTTTGATGACCCTCAACCCTATACTGCTGAAGACATCAAACACGTACAAGTGGAGTGGTCAAATTATTTTACAGGTTTGATTGAATTTTAGTTGTTTGTAATGTAAAATGTAATTTTGAATATTGTCGTTTTAATTGTGTATTTGGTAGTTGTTTAGGTTTGATTTAGTTTTTTTTGAAGTTGACAGTGTAAGTTTTGAATGTTATATAAGTGAATGTTTAATTTTTCTCTACTTCTTATTTTGGTCTACTTTTGATGGTTCTTCTAGTATGGATTTGGGTCTGTGGGGGAGGGGTTCCAAGGGTGTGGGGGTGTGTTTAGTGGGGTTGGGGGTGTCCAGCGGTCTGGGAGGGCTGTCCAGTGGGGTGGGGGGATAGTCCTGGGGGGTGGCAGGGATGTCCAGGGGTGTGGGAAGCCGGTCCAGGGCTGTGGGAGTGCTGTCCAGGGGTGGGGGGGTTGTCCATGGGTGTGGTGGGGGCTGTCAAGTGGGGTGAGGGGATGAGGAGGTGTTGTTCAGGCGGGTGGGGGTTGTCGAGGGGTGTTCGGGGGTGTCCGGGGGTCGGGGGGCAGTCCAGGAGTGTGGTGTGGGCTCCAATGGGGTGGGGGAGGGTTGTCTAAGGGGTATACATGAGGGTGGGCGCTCCAATGGGGTGGGGGAGGGCTGTCCAGGGGGTATACATGAGGGTGAGGGCTCCAACGGGGTGGGGGAGGGCTGTCCATGGGGTATAAATGAGGGTGGATGTTGTCTAGTGGGTAAGTTTTATATGTTATCTATGTACATGCTTAATTTCGATGTACTTCTGTTTTTGTGGTACGATTTCTTGATTTGTTTTCTTGTTGATTCTGGTAGAGAGAAGATCACTGCATTATGTTTAAAAAAAATTGGGTTTATCACATCGGTTATTTAATAACCGACGTGATAAAATGCCTGGAAAATAGTTTATCACGTCGGTTATTTAATAACCGACGTGATAAAAGGCCTGCAGAATGGTTTATCATGTCGTTTATTTAATAACCGACGTGATAAAAGGCCTGGAGAATGGTTTATCACGTCGGTTATTTAATAACCAACGTGATAAAGTTCCGGGAGAATGGTTTAGCACGTCAGTTATTGAATAACCGACATGATAAACCGCCTCCCTCCGGTTTATCACGGCGGTTATACAATAACCGACGTGATAAACCCCCCTCCCCCGGTTTTTCACGTCAGTTTTATATGAACCGATGTGATAAACCACGCTCAGCCCGGTTTATCACGTCGGTTCTTATCGAACGGACGTGATAAACCGCCCACACCCCCAGTTTATCACGTTGGTTCTAAAATAACCGACGTGATAAACATCGCGATTTTATGTTTTTGACGTTGGTTTTTAAATAACTGACGTCAAAAACCTTATTTATAACGTCTCACGTATTAACGTCGGCTAGAAACCGACGTAAAAAATTAAAAATAACCGACGTAAAAAACGTTTTCTGCACTAGTGTGGATGGCGAATTTCTGCCTCCCGAAACGATGATTGTTCAACATTCTTTTAACACCTTAAAAAGTGGCCATTAAGATGAAACTATATTTATATATGATATATAATATGTTTATGTTTTCCTTAAGCTTCTGTATTTTTCATTTTGGTCATACCTTTATGGTTCCCATTATGGGTAAACGCGATATCTTCATTTAAGGAAGTGCGGACTACCGCCCCCTTCAAAGTGATTTGATTCGTTAAATACCATATGTGGGATGTATAAAGGTTGGAATTATGAAATTATAAATGATATTACACTGGAATTATAATATAACTTTATATCATTATGATTCCATTCTATAAAATATGAAATAGAAATGAAAGTAGCGTTCATGCGTACGTACGGCTTACCGTCTCCATGAATGGTGCATTTCATTTCTTTCATCTAAATGATTATGTAATATTATAAATGCATGAATGTACTGGATATATATGACATATCTGATATCAACATCATGAATACCATTCTGGATATAATGGATAAATGAACAACTTGTAATTATAAAGGGCTTATTTTTTACTCAAGTACCAATGATCGTTAAAACGACTGTTATTAACTTAAATAATTGCATAGTGTTCATGACATGGCAATAAGTGATATAAAAGGAATAATGAACTTGAAAAAGTTTCTTAAACAAGTAGAAATTAACTCCAGTTTATTATTCATGAGATTAATGAATGACCCAGTCAAGTTGGACCCAAGGAATGGGACTTCTTCTCAATCTCCTTTCATTGAGGCATATTTTGTTTTATACTCAACCTTCTTTTATAAGGTGTATAAACCCCTTTGAATTTTACGTTTATCCAAAAGGAATCTTTTTTATATGAAGCGTTTTACTAAACTACAAAAGGGAATGTTTTTTCGTACGTATGCGGCTACAACGACTTCTCCGCCGCCGTGACCATTATTTGAGTTTTGACTTCCTCTACAAGCCATACCTTCTTTTTAAAAGAAAAATAAATACCATGTTTTACTTTTCTTTTATTTTTGTATTGAAAATGGTTTTCATAATTTTTTTATATCAATGTGGTGTATTGATATCTTGTGATTGAAAGGTGTAAATGTTATGTTTCCTTTATGCATGTTTTATGTGATACGATTATGTTGAGGTTCATGGGAATTATTATGAAGACGGGTGGTTCCATGATAAACTAAGGGCGGGTGAGCCTGATATAGCTCTCCAATGCATTGGGTAATTCAAAAGAGTGAAACATTAAGGTTTCTTCGAAGAGATTTAGGGAATATACTGTGATGGGTATTCCAAACGTAACCAAGAGGGTTCCTCCCTACGTAAGAATGTTATGAATGCCTCAAGTTACCTTTATGTCTTATGATTTCTATGATTTATTCATGATTTGATGAGTTATGTTAAAGTGCTTATGTTTTATGGGTAAAGTATGATTTCATTCTTATGTATATATGAAGTCATGTTTCCTTTCCATATTTTTTTTATATAACCCATATTGAGCTTTTTATGCTCATCCCAAGTCTTTTTTGAAATGTTTTTCACAGGTCAAGGGAAAGGTACATGATATGATGATAGTGTCAAGGAAGTGTCAAGAAAGAATCCATGTTTTATTTTAAATATGTTTCGTTGATGGAAAAAAATGAATACTATCTTTACGTATCCACTTTGATTAAATGTGGAATGTAATGCATGTTTTATGATCTAATTCTCTAAAACTCTAAACCTGAAAAGATCCTCAATGTGTAATCTTGTAATAACTCATGATTAGGTAAGGTTTAAGGCTGGGGCTTTATATGGTGCAAGGGTAATTGATGTTCCTGACCTGTGACTAGTAACAAAAATATCTTTTAAATGATTATCAAGACAAAAAGAGGAAAAGTAACTTTCAGAGTTAATGATAAGGCAGAAATTGTTGGTCTAGGTAACATTGTTCTTCCTAGAAAAACATTGATTTCAAATGATTTATTTGTTAAGGGTCTTAAGAACAAATTTATTAGAATATGTTAGTAATGTGATGAATATTACCTTGTGAATTTTAGGAATGATAATTGTTTAGAACACAATTCCAAGGATGTGTTTATTTTTTCTGGCAATAGGCATGATAATGTATACACACTAAACATCGATGACCTTAGTAATCGATACCTCCTTTTTCATAGTGAAATGAAAGATCATTCTCGGTTATGGAATATAATATTAAGACACCATAACCTTAGAAACCTATGAAAACTCTCTATGAAAAGAATAGTTAAGGATCTAACAGTGCTTATATTTGATTCTTCAAAAGGTTAAAATCCTTTTTAATTTGGAAATCATCATAAATCATGTTTTAAATCAGTTGGTGAAGTCTCAACTACTAGTGAATTATATTTTGCACATTTGGAACTTTTCGGTCCTATAAAAACTGTAATAAATGGAGGAAAATATTATGTATTTTTCATAGTTGATTATTACACTAGATTTACATGGGTCAATTTTCTAGAAAAGAAATCTGAAGATTTTTCTTATTTCAAAATTTTTAGATCCCAAGTAAAAAATGAGAAAAACCGTCAATTGATATGTATTCATAGTGATCATGGAGGAAAATTTAAAAAATTCTAATTTTGAAACCTTTTATAGTTGAAAATGCATTACTCATTACTTCTCTGCACCAAGAACCCATCAGTAGAATGGAATTATTGAAAGATGCAATTTAGTTCTTCAAGAGATAACTGAAACCTTGTTGAGTGAATATTTGATAGCTAAACACATTTGGTATGAAGTTATAATTACTTCTTTTTATAGTATAAATAATGTTTAAATAATACATTTTTAATAATAAAACCCCATATGAGTTATGTAATGGTAGAAAACCCAGACTTTAATACCTCATGGTATTTGGATGAAAAGTATTCATTATGAATAATAATGATAATCTACATAAATTCGCACCCAAATTTGATGAACGATTTTTCCTAAGCTACTCCACAACTTCTAAGTCTTATAATGTTTTTAATAAAAATACTTGTACTATTGAAGAAACAGTACATATTAAATTTGGTGAAACTGACCCTTTTGTTTTTAAACACCCTCATTATACATATGTGGATTTGTTTACAAAAACTGATAATAACCCTTGATATAAGATCCTTCTGATAAGGAAAATTTTCAAGAATATTCTTTTGAATCATTTACCCCTGATTATTTCCTACCATATGTTTATGAATAGGTTTTCCGAAACCCAAATATTATGTTTCTGAAGAATCATCCCAGTGATAGTATCATAGGTGATGTAAATCAACTGATAAGGACTTGAAGTTCCTCAATAAATGAAGTAGAACATCTAGCATTCCATTCTCAAATTGAAGAAAAAAGAACTGATTATTCTTTAGGTGATGATTATTGGATAAAAGTTCTGCAAGATGTGCTAATTAAATTTTAATGGAATAAAGTTTGGACCTTTGTTGAATGACCAAAGGAAACATCTATTATTGGGAAAAATGAGCCTTTAGAAATAAGTGTGATGAAAATTGAATCATAGTATGAAATAAAGATAGATTATTTTCTATAGGATATAGTCAACAAGAAGGAATAGACTATGAAGAAACCAATTCCATAGTAGCTATAATTGAATCTATCCTTATTCTACTACCTTTAAGCATTCATTAATTTCAAACGTTTTCAAATGGATGTTAAATGTGGTTTACTTAATGGTTATGTTCAAGAGGACGATTTTTTTGAACAATATCCTTTTTTTGAAGATACAAAACATCATGAACATGTTCTAAAACTTTCCAAAGCTTTATATGGACTTAAGCAATCCCCTAGTGCCTCGTGTGATAAACCTAGATGATTTTTGAAACAAAATAATTATGTTAAGGGAAATACTTATCAAACTCTATTAATAACGAAAGATAAAAAATGTTTTTATTGTTTAAATTTATGCTGATGACATATATTTGGTTCAACTTAGCAATCTTTAACTGATTCATTTGTGAATCAAATGAAATATGAGTTTGAAATTTGTATGATGGGTGAGTGAACATTTTTCCTTGGTTTTCAAATTTTCTCAAAAAATATAAGAATTTTTTATATCACATCATATGTTTATTAAAAATCTTCTTTAAATGAATGGATATGACAACAATAAGAGTATATGTTCTCCCGTTGGTACCTCAAATTCACTTGATCTTGATGAAGCTGGGAAACCAGTGGGTCAAACATCATATAGAGATATGATAAGAATTATAAAATACTTGATAGCTAGTCATCCAACATAATGTTTTCAGTATGCTTATGTGCCATATATCAACCCAATCCTAAGGAATCTCATTTAATGGTCGTGAAAAAACACTACTTAAATGGAACCATGGATTTAGGACTCTTTTATACTTCTGAAAATTATTTTATTCTAAAAAGCTATCCAGATGATGACATTGGTGGATATAGAATAGATATGAAAAGTACATCTGGAATATGTCATTTATTAATAGATTCAATTGTTTCTTGGTCATGAAAAAAGCAACACTATGTATCACTTTCCACTGTTGATTCTGAATATGTAGCAGTTGGAAGCTGTTGTGATCAAATGTTGTGGATGAAACACACACTCCAAGACAATGGTATGAGTTTTACCAAAATAAAAATAATGTGTGATAATACTAGTGCCACTTAATTACGTAAAAACCCTACACATCACTCTTGTGCAAAACACATAGATATTAGGCCTCACTTTCTTAGGGATCAAACACAAAAAATAGATATCATTCTTCAATTTATCAAAACACTAGATCAACATGCAGATATTTTCACAAAATAATTACCCTATGATAGATTTGAATTCATTAAACAGAAGTTAGGAGTTACAACCATATGGTAATCTTTGGTGTTAACTTCTTGTTGAAACCTATCTCTTAATAGTAAGATAGTTCTATTCATAGGGGGAGTACACTTGCTTCTTAATCAAATTTTTTCATAGTCAAAATTTTTCGTAGTCAAAATTTTTCATATTCAAAATTTTTCATATTTAAATTTTTTTTTCATAGTCATGTTTTAAAAAAAAATCATGAATCTAATGTTTTTTTGAAGAATAATCCTCATTACCAATAATCTTCATAGCAATCTGAAAGGTATGTTTCCCTTCTTAAATTTTCATAATCATCTTTATACATGATGGTATTTTATATTTTTCTAGAAACCATTTCGAATTTATTTTTCCCTTTTAAATATTAATATTTTTTCTTAAAAACCTCAAAATATCGGAACCTATAAAAATCTTTCTTCTATTATAATCTAAACTATCAGATCTGATCAGAAGTATTTCAACCATTGGATCAATTATAAAAGATGAAATCTCACTTAAAGTGCATATATGAGGACCCCTCAATGTTTTTCCCACATCGATCATGAAGCTCTGGTGTGCTAAATTCTTACCACTCTATTAAAGTCCAATTCGAATCTTCTATGTTTCCTCTATACCGAATGTCTGTGAAATCCTCCCCACAAAAAGAAATGTCTTCTGTAAAGGAAATATCTAAGTGACAGATATACCGAGAAAGGTTGGTCGATTTGAAATTATATGATAAGTATGAATCTCCCATTTCGATTAATATTAAGATAAATGGCTCAGAGAGCCTATGTATATCGAAACCAAGGGCACATGATCTGATCTATCTGGTCTTGTTGATTGAATTTTATGAGTCAACATGTTTTTTCAATGAAAGAGGGAGCTATAAGTTTTCTTTCAAGATCTATGGGAAGACTTATTCCCTTTCCTACAACAATACAACAATTTTGACTAGAATTACTTATAAAGGAGAAGTATAGTTCTCTACTCACAATCTACTGGATGTAGCGAGATCATCTGATAAAGATAAAGCTCTAGTATGTCTTGGTCTTTCAGAGGTTATGACTCCAAATATTGTTCATCTGTCTAAAAATTTCGAGATTCTTGAATTGTGGGTTCAAGGTTTTATTATTATGAGGAAGTAGATAATGATACTTTGAAAAAAAGTGATATCTACAATTTATATTTCATGGTGAACCTTAGGAAGATTAATTTGGTTAAATATATCTTGGTTACGATTAAGAATATCAAGAATGGAAATTTGAAATCTCAAATCATTATGTATCAGGATATTCTTTCGAATATTATTTTCCTTTATCTTGAATCTTTTAATATTAATTGTTGTTCTAAGATGATAAATTACAAGGTGATGTTTTTGGGTGATGAATCACTAATAAGAATGAAAATTGATTTTTCTAGTGCACCAATGGAATTCTATGATTTCCCAGAAGAAGAAGTAGATGCATTGTCAAAGATATCAGATGTTGATGAAACTTCTAAGAAGGGTGGAAGGAAGAGGAAGGCCAAGGATCCAGAAGAGAAAGGAAGAATCCCTGTGCCCAAGGAAAGACAATCATCTCCACCAAAGCCAAAGAAGGAAAAGGCTTACCCTGATGATAGTGTAGAGAAGATATGAAAAAAAGAAGAAGGGGAGCCTACTTTGGTCTTGGATCCTATTGAAGAAAAATCTGTAATGATAAATGATGCTGAGAATATTGAGAAGAAAGAAAAAAGGAAGAAAAGGAAGAAAACGATTGAGGTTGAGATAGTTCTATCTGTTCTCAAGGTTGCTACGAAATCCTCTAGAAAACATCAGGAAATAGAATCATTTTGGAAAGAATCACTCCCTGTGTCTCTGGGAAATAAGGTGGTGATTCCATAACAACATCAAGAAGAAGAAATAAGTTAAGAGGAACAAGTGGAAGAAAGATAAGAAGAAGGAAATGGTGATAAAGAAGACAAGATAAAGAAAGTGGAAATTATCATGAGAAGGAGAGGCCTTTTGAGAAACATTCAATATGACTTTCTGAATAAGTGTCCTCAAAACTTTCTACACATTGAAAATAAGATAAGGGTCAGAAAGAAGTAAAAAAAACCTCTATAGAAGAAAGCAACAATCTTGATTTCATTCATCCAGAAGATCAAGTGGCTAATTCTAAGAAAGAAGAAGTTAATGAAGATTAGATTATTTAGTTATCTAATAGAGAGCCCAAATCACCATAAATAGAAGACATTATTCTAAGAGGTGATAAGGGAAAAAAGGTTGTAGTAGATATATCTAATAAATCAATGGTGAAAAAAAGAATTTGGTGCCTTTTGGAAGAGGAAATCTGATTAGATAGAAAGAGATTCCTCACAATTCAAACACTCTAATTTAGAATCATCCATTATTGGAAATGATTTTTTTGTTCAGTATTTGAAAAAGCTAGCTGGAACTATTCACCTGTTACCAAAAATAGATTCATAATTCTAGATGATTTAACATTATAAAAATTAGCAATCAGATTATTCTTCTATGGTTATGGATAAATGTGTCAGACTTAGGGAAGATTTCAAATCTTTTCTCCCTGGTTATGAGGCTCATAAAAGGTCATGTAAAAATATAACAAGCTTCTCAAGGAATACAATCAGAGAGCTCAGATTCTTTTATGAATTTAATGATAATTTCAAGGACGATTTTGACATGAAATTTAGGAAGATCAAGGACCATAATAATAGTTTTGAGGAAAAGATAAGTCTAGAATAGACTTCTCAGAAGCAAGAAGTTAAGGATCTGAATGAGAATCTTAATTCTATGGCTCTGAATTGGAAGAGGGAAAGGGATCTCAAAATATAATTTTAAGAAAAGATTGTTAAGAAAGAAGAAGAATTTACGGTTTAGAAAGATATTATTAAGGCTTTGGAAAATAAGATAAAATCATTTGAGAAGAAAAGTGAAGATCTTGATCATTTTCTTAAGCATATTGAAGAAGATCCGAAGGAGATAAATATTCTGAAAACCATTGTCAAGAAGCTGATGCCGAAGGAGAAAAAAAGGTAATTTTTCTAATTCTGATATTTTGATTAATTTCTTCCTTGTAAAAATTCTTTCATTATTAATGTAATTTTCGTTTTTATCAATATATTTTCTTGTTTAGTACTAATTTTTTGCTACCATTTTTTTACTATTACCTCTATTCTTTTTCAAAAATCACAAAGGGGGAGAAAGGAATGATAAAAATAATACTAAGAAAGAAGATATTTCGCTAAGGGGGAGTTTATCTAAGGGAATACACTTATCAAATAAAGTTTCATATACAAAGAAAATGTAAAATCACTTTCAGGAAATCAAGAGTATAACCATTAGGGATTTAAAAACCTAAGGTCAAGATAATAATATTCACTTTGATCCATAAGTAATGGGAGATATGTTTTATTTTCATGTCTATACAAATTTTATATCCTTATAATATTTTTTTATAAGGATTTTTATGCCCTTCAAAAAGGGGGAGATTGTTGAGTCAATAAAATTTAATTAGGACTCTTTTCATTCCTTCATGTTTTGAAAATCACAAACACTTTATCTTAAGAAAAATTTTATTTTCCTTAAAAATTATCTTGATAAATTTTTTTTCCATCCCCAAGGAAATTTTATCTTTACCTATGTTTTCATTGTTTATTCTATAGTTTCTATATTTATAATTCTTATTTCTTCTATAGTATAACAATCAGTATCACATCTAAAATATAAAAAACCTAAAAATCCATAGATATATAGTATTTTTTTCTCCGATTCGAAATTCGTTGAAATTCAGATTTTGAATTCATGGAAATTCAGACCCTGAATTCTTTGAAATTCAGATGCCCAATTCTCTTAAATTCAGATTCTAAATTCTCTAAAAATAAGATTCTGAATTCTATGAAATTCAGAAATCAGTTTATTTGAAATTTTGAATCCAAATTCTATGAAATTTGGACTCTGAATTCCTAGGAATTAAGACATTGAATTCCATAGAATTCAAACTACGAATTTCTAAGAATTAAGTTTATGAAATCATTAGAATTCAGATTATGAAGACTATAGAGTTTTGGATCTGAATACTTCGGAAAATATAATCTGAACAACCATGATTTATAGTCTCCAAGTGTTTATTTGCATAGAATTTGAAATTTATTTTTTCCTTAGACTTCGGAAAATAGGATTTATCTAAGAAACCATATTTTTCATACCACTATTATAGTTATAAAATGAAGTCGTACAATCTGTTTCTAACTAAAATTTGTTTGATTGACACGTTTACAAGTCCCTCTGAGATTCAAGGAAAAATATGACTTTTGGAGGAAGGCGTTGACCGTTGGAGATGTTACTATAAATAAGATCTAATTTTAATGAGCTCATAAAAACTAATGACTGATCCATCAATATATAGATTGCATAATTATGATGTTATTTCTAGAGAGAGAGTCTCTCATTCCTTATTCTTATAGAACATCTTTTTCATCTAGATTTTTATGACTCTCATTGTTGCTATGTATAATCGAGTTCATATGGGGTTAAGAAGACAGATGTGCTTACTACCTTAAAGTTCAAAGACTTTTGAGGATATAAAGATAAAGGTTCAAACAACCTTAAAGTTTGAGGGATTTTGGGGATAGGAAGAGGAATTATGATATTTTTATTGAGGGCTTACCAAGGTGTGGGTAAGAAAGATATTATTGAAAGTATAAATCAAGAGACCTTTATTCATGGTTATTGGATACCCTACTCTTTGTGTTAATAAATTTCATACTTGATACTTATTTTGTTTCAAGTCTATTTTCCATTTTATTTTGATAATGGATGAAAGTATAACCATCTTATACATTCTTATTATTATGTACTCTGATATGTAAGATTCTATACGCTTTAAGGTATAATATTTCTTTGCAAACATTTGTAATGTTTCATTTTCAGAACCTAGAAATTTTTGGAACTAAGAGGTCTTGTGAATTTACATTGTTTAACATTGTTAATAATAGTTTTCCATAATGTTAAAAATGAATTTCTTAAACTTAAAATTCACCCCCTCTTATAATTGAGCATCTACATTCATATTTCGATCCTACTGTACTCCCATTATTCAAATTTAAGGCATTTATTTTCATCATAGTGCTCCACTAACCACTTATTTATTGGATTTTATATAATGATATAAGACCTGAAAACTAATTTATATTCCTTATGGTACTTAATTCAATATTATCATATGATTAAAAAATTAGTGATACAGTTTCCTTCAAATACTCATTACAATTTAATTTGTTTAATTCTCAATCATTCTTTATATATTTTGTGTTAAGTTGAAAACATGTCGGACTAATCAAGTATTGTTGGCCTCATATTCTGTAACACATTCGTCTAAAATTTGATTAAAATTATTGAACTTCCACTCTAATGCCACACATTTCTCATGGGGAAATTATTGTCCAAATATTAGGTCATGAAATGCAATTAATTCTACATTTTCTATTTCATATACCTCTTTAGTGTTGATGATTAATTATCATGATTTATCATTATCCTCACATATGAAAATAAAAAAATAAAATAACATCTTCCATTCCGTTATTTCCAAAATTTTAGGATTTTTTTCATGTGATGTAATCTATTTTCCAACAAAAAATGGATAAGAATATTCATTATAGTATTGAGTCTTATATTAGATTGACCAATACGACATAGCTGAATCATGATATTGAATAATCAGTCTTTCATTATGGGTATGGTAATTCATTATAACCATAGGGATATACCTTAATATTGAAAATGATTAACTAATATTGTGCACTGGTTTTAAAATTTTTATTATTAAGGAATTATCATCATTGGATACATGTAGATAGTCACCCTCTTACCCTTGGTATCCCCTCTAAAATATGTTGAAAATTTAGTTTTCTCAAAATAATCATTAATAATGATCCATAAAATTATATTATCTTTGACAGATAAATTTATCAAATATCCTATTGGATTATCACATATCTTACATCAACTATGTTCAATTAAAATGTAGTTCCCAAGGTTTTAAATAAAACTTCCCTGCTAACAACTATAACGAACCAAAATTAAGTAACGTGGATTTGGTTTTACCTTATTACATTGGTAAATAATGAAAAGGATCTCACCATACATCATTGAGAAGTATATAACTATTATAAATATTTATAAATAAAATATTGGCATATGAAATTGGTAATATAAAAATATAGCATATGAAAAATTATTGAAGAGATGAAATCATTCATAATATCTTAATTTATATCATGAAAAATGTAAAACAAAATAATGGGCGGGTGTTGATAATTTTTAAGGGTTAGGTATATTATAATTTATCATGATTTGATTAGGTATAAATAGTATTTCATAGTGGATAATCATAACACATAACATTAAACCATTAATATGAGTTTAATGTACATTGGATAATAAAATTAATAAATCAATCACACGGGAAATGGGGACAAAATTATTAATAATAGAAATGTATAAAGCAAGGACATAATGTTTTTATCATTATTTCCTTGGAAAGAATATCATAAATATTTCAATTAGGGAATTTTCCAAAAAATCATGATAATTTTTTGGTGTGAAAAAAATACACATCAAATAATGAACATTTTCTATTTTGTCTCATGAGACTAGTTCTAACATCGAGGGACTGTCTATAATTCAGACACACCCATCAAATTTACATCATATGTATTATATATATATAATTAATGTTCAATATATTTCATTCTAGAAATTTCATATAAATGATCATTTATCCATATTGAATTACGAAATTTGAATATTATCTTTTCAATGATTTGAAAATATTAATAAAAATCCTTGAAATGATACCATATATAGGGTTGGGATATGGTATAGACAAAAACATTGTGGTGGAAATGATTTTATATAAATACATGATTGATAAAATATGTTCATGTATTATAAAATAATGTAAAAATAAATAATTACGAGTGATATGTAGTATGATAGTGAGAATGTTAGTGATCACAAAATGATAAACCAATAAAAGATCAAAGAAGAGAATTAATTGGTAAAAAATGGCATACTAGTAAATCCAATCCATGGAGAGATATAAAGGAAATTATAAGTAAAGTATTAAAAAAATTTATCTTTATGTAATAATGATGTTATAAACAAATTAAAAATTCTTTAAAGTGCATCTGAAAATAATTCTATTTTTATTTAATAACATTTTATAAAAAAATTCAATGATACAAAGGGAAATTTTTTATTTTAAAATATAAATGTAAAATCATAAATTATTTTTCATTTTAAATATTATAAATTTCCATTCATGTGGAAAATGTTTAAAATAATGTTACTTTAACAAATCGTGTAAAAAATAAAAAATACCATGTTTTGATGCAATAATAAGGAATCATTTTAGTTTTTTCAACAAAAGTCAACTATGGATAAAAATTAAATCAAATAATCAATGTTTTTAAAATAATAATATTCATGATAAATTTTAATGAAACATTACACAGAAGAAAATCATTGCAATATGACTTTGAAAAATAAATTATCTCACATGTATCTTATAACATGATTATTTATCTGATATTATATTAAACAAAAAGTGAAAATGAAAAACATAAATATAGGAGAATAAAATGTGAGGGATTTACGAGATAAGTATCTCATAATTTTCCTATTGTAAATTTGGACATAAAAACTGATGAAATAAATTGTGATTTAATAGAAATCACTTAATTTGGATCTCCACATATTCATATGTGTTGATATTGTTGTACTATAAATTTAATTTCTTTAAATGCATTCATAAAAATGGTATTCATATATATTATAATGTTTATGGTCATTTTATAATCATTTTAAATCAATTCATTTGATTCTATTATTATCTTGTTCATATCATTTTTATGGATAATTTATCCAATCAACAATTTGAAATATTTTCCATGTATATAGATGTTATGAAATGGTTCCCTAATATATATAGAGTTAAAAAAATGATGAATATATTATTTATTCATTATGATAAAATTTCTTTCCTCTATTATTATTTGAAATAGACGAAAATCAATTCTCCTTATTGAGGTTGTAGTCCACTATACACATTATAAATGTTATCATTTCACAATATATTAACTGGAAATTAGTTATATGTAATTACCCAACCTAGAGGGACCCATTCCTTGACTATGCCAAGCCTTCCCTTTATAGGCATGGGGTTGGTGACTAAAACTATGTAGAAAACTCCCACAAATGGGTGACTTTTACCTAAGTATCGGTGCACAGAAAAACATATCCAAGCCACCAAAATTAAAATGTATAAGAACTGAATTAATTAATGCATAAATCTGTGATCCTTCAACATAATTACAATAGGAAGTATTGTAAAAGTAAATTGGGCCAAATACAAGTCCACAACAAAGAGTTTTAACACATGTCCAACTAAAACTATAAAGAGTCCAACCTACTCAATGATAGAGGTCTATGTCAAAGGTGTGGTCCCTAAAAACACCTTAGTCTACTGGGCCCCATATATGATCTAAAAAATCTTAGTACTGTTATGGCATTGTAAAAAATGGACGTCGTCTTCACAAGATAGAACATGTGTGGGAAAATCCCCTATAGGTGTGAGTATAACAATAATCTACAGGACACCATAAAAACAGAAACAAAAAACCACCAAATATAGTCATATAAATAATATATGTAAAAATGGCTCATAATGAAAATCATTACAAAATTATATATATACTTAAGAATGGGACAACACCGTACAATGGTTATAAGAAACTTCCAGCCACATGATTCTACATGAAGCAATGCTCATTCTGGGAGAACTCACTCCACGATCCATGTTATCATTAGAGATATTCAAAAAAAGGTCTAGATCATTGGGACCCACCTGATGAGAATTTATTGGTTTGAGAATACTATGAAACATAGATAGGGGTCACACAAAGACCCATCGAGGGACATCACAAACCTAATCTGGATCAACCGACTACGTAGGGGATCATATTCCAATGATTCCACAAACCCTACTTAAACAACCCACTAGATAGAAGATCAACATCCCACTCAGTGAGGTCAAGATAATTCCAGAAACGACACTAGGGAAGAAATAATTTCCAAAATTAGTATCACATAGGGAATCAAAAACACTATTTCAGACTCATCTTGTATAGGGGATTAAAGTCTAGTGATGTGGATGTAATGTAGCATTTTACCCATAAGAAACTTCAATGGAACACAATCAACCTATAATGGTGAAATATAGGAAGAAAAGGGTATGAAATATGAATAAAGTACCCAAAAATTGGTGTTGATTAAATTCTCTTAATATTAGGGTCACACTGCCATTGATGATAGGTTGTTTGGATGCTCCTCTTATAAGTTATGGCCATTTGAAAGAAGATGCTTGAAGATTGGTCAAGTCCTATAGACATAGAAATATTGTAGGTCCAACTACAACACAGACTATCCACATATGGATGGACCATCGTGGTCAGTCCACCTGTTGCTCTTAACTAACCACTATGGTCGACCACCATGGTCCAATGCCTCTAGACCTGTAATGTTATTTCTACTCTTGCATCATCCTATGCTTCCCTTGAACCATGGTCAACTGCCACGGTCAATCCCCAAGGTCTACCACAATGGGTCTCTACCCCAATTTCACGGATACTTCTTAAGGTCCATCCTGGATTGGCCTCATCTGGGCCGGGCCACCAAACTGACCCACTGATCTGACCCGACCCACCGACTTGCCTTGGCCTGCTCTGCACTGCCCACCTGGTTGACCATGCTTGATCGACCTAATCCACATATACTCTCTCCATCTCAGCCGGTCACCATTTTGTCCTAGTATGCTGTCCCCACCAAATCCACTTTATCTTCAAAACTAGGCCCACACCTAAAAGATCCTCTCCGTCCATTGCCCAGCTGGCCTCCTAGCCACCTCCACGCAAAGTGGCCCCCACAATGGTCGGAAATGGCTCTTTTAGTTGCCACCATCATGTGTCGATAGTTCTTTATGTAGACCATTGTGCCTAATTTAATGCCATAAAATAAAAACAATCATAGAGTAGAGATCCTTGTGTCCCAGTCTATACGAATCAATCCTTGGTTGTTGATTCCCCTCCAATTTTGGGTTTTGATCAATATTAAATCCATCTGTCAACATCGAGCTGAGACGATAAGGATCCAACCAGATAAGAATGCGATCAAAGAGGGAAAAAGGAATAGGAATGATGGTTTATTACCTTTTCACAATAATTATTGCACAATGAAAAAATAACAACATATTTGAGTTAGAAACCCATATCAGATAAATCCTATATAATAAAACCCTAATCGTGATGCGATCAATCTGAAAAACAAATGATTCCCCTATTCAGTAATATTCATTAGAGATATTATGAATTAGAAAAAACTAATATAAAAAATGTTCCCTACAATAATTTCGGATCAATCATTGATGATGAATGGTTTTGTTGTCATTGTTGACAATATCCTCCAGCTCCAATGGCATGACGATCTGGCGTCCCATCCTAATTCAATGTCTTCTGCTAAGAATGTGCTCCTCCAATGATCCTACCAATGTTCTAGGTTTATGAGGCTGACCCTAAAATTAATACATTGTTATAAACATATGGAAAAATTTCAGATGTCACTATATCTAAAAAATAATTTAATAATTTTATTTGTTTTACACATGTGGAATATTTTTCACAAATGACCCTTGCTGAAAAATGTTAGGTTGTGTCTATAGTAAAGATGCTATACTGTAATAAAGAAGTTCCCTCATATTTATTATTTGGGACCTATATTAGGATTTATTACATTTTTAGTAAAAAAGGAATGTGTATTGTATTAAATATTTTATTATTTTTCAAATATATTTCCAAGACCCAACAAGCCTCAAAATTGTATGCCGTCTTCACAGCAGGTCTAAAAATTAATCCATATAATATCTAAATATAATTCAAATAAAATATATGAGGTTACATTAGATGTTATATAATATTTAAAAAATAATAATTATTTCATGAATAAAATATATATTAATTAATTATGTAAATATATTCATACTTTTAAACCATTGATAAAAATGAGTTAAACCACTATGTGGAGATGTTTGGCCATATGATTTCATGGGTGATGATTTTGATTTCTATAGGATGGAAATGAGATATAAAATTGATGCCCCAATAAAATAGCAATAGATCCATAATGTGAATGTACCAATGTACAAATTTTTATATGTTTAATCAATATTTGGGTTTTTATTAATAAGAATGGAACCGAAAAATCAATGTATGACCATATATATCTTTCTTTGGAAAACCTTATATGGATTATAACATAAGAATGTTTGATGTGGTATTTTAGTGAGACAACAACAACTATGATGCATGAGGATGTTTTGATAGTATTAAAATAGGTTGGGTCAAGATAAGTCCCTCAATTATAATATTGAATTGATGATAGGGTATTGCCCTTAATAGGTGAAGTTGTTGAAAACACATAAATACTAGATGCATTATAAAATAATATAATTCTCATTCATGTCAATTTCATAAATTTTCCTAGATTTTTTTGATAATTTTATTATCCATTAAGGGCCATATAATAAGTTTTAATATATTTTCAATACTTGAAGAAATAACAATTTATATTAACCTTTTAAAATCTATTTACCCATAACTAATGTGATAAATATTTACCATGTTTATTGCTCAATTTGAAAAAAAATTACGTTGAACATATTACGTAATGATAAATATTTTAATTGAAAATATGTATTAAATGTTAACATATTAAATTAATATAATTTTTTAAATTTACTTTTAATATACATTCATAAAAAACCCCACTTTTTGAAAAAAAAAACATCTTGCAAATAAATATGATTTTATGAATAACTCATGTTCATCATTGATTATTATAGAATTAATTTTATATTTTTCTATAAAATAATATTAAATTATATTTTACACCAAACAAAAAACTAAAGGATAATTTTAATGTTAAATATTATATAGTTTCCCAACACGTGATGAATATATTTATATATTCAAAATTATATTTTTTGTCAATTATAGTAGGTACGATATATATATATATATATTAATAAAAACTAGTTTTAAAACCATTCTTATTATTCTTATATCATTATAATTTAATAAAATAGTTTTTTTTGTAAAATTGTTATTTTAAATATTCATTAAAAATTAAAAAATTTCTAAAAAATGAAAATAAATAACCCTAAGAAAATATTTTCCTACTATATTTAAAACTGAAATTAATTTTATCATATAAAAATATAAATTTATACATTTTTATTCTAATCAAATTCATGAATAATGGTTTTTACATTATGGTATTGTCTCTTCAGAAATAAACGATTACATAATATAATTGATGATCGATTGTTATGATATATAACCTAAAAAACTTGTAAAAATTGTTCCAAAAACATTTTAGGTAGAAATCTCTAAAAGTTTACTTATGTAGAAGCTATGTCACCCCAATATAGGTCATCATCACTATAATAAAAAATGGTTTTGGAGACCCCTTAAACAGGCGACCGTTGTTGGCGGTCGCAAGGATTCCTAAAAAAAATTAACATCCGCACCCACTCCCCCACCCTCGTGCCTGATCCTAATCCCTACCCCCAGCTGCTCATCCCCTCCCTCTTCTCACCGCCGCTGCTGCTCCTTCCCTCCCTCACCGCACTGGCGATGCCACACTGCTGATGATTTCACGCATCCCCTTTCTCATCGTACAACTCATCCCATCACTAGGTTCACCACTACTGCCACACCGCCTCCTTCTCATACTCCCCATCACTACTCATCCCCTCCCTCGCTGCAACACCTCAGAATCAATCTCCTCCCTATTACCCCTCATCTCCCTCGCAGCACCACCTCTAGCTCCCCTCCCTTCCAAATTTTTGGCACTATCAGGTATTCCCTAATTTCTATTTTAGGGTTTTAATTTTGGTCAATTTACAGCTCATATATGGCATGCATGAATGTTACATAAATATTTTGTGTGAATATTTCATTAAAATTTGTGTGCATGAAGAATTATTAAACAATGTGTGTTGAAAATGTGTGTATGAGAAGACACCAAAATTTACATGAGGTAGGAAGTTACATACAATTTAGATTCCATTTATATGTGGAATAAATTGATATTACGTTGTGTTGTTATTTGATTTATACTGTTCATGAGTGTATCACATGTTTGTGTGTGTGTGTGTCCCAAGAGAAAATGATTGAGGTTTGACAACATTTGTGTGATTGTAATGCCCATGAGACCCATGTTTAGGTTTGTTCACATGTGTGTGTTTTGATAATATATGTTTTTTTAATATTATATGTTGTTCCTCTATATGATATTCCATGTTTTAATGTGATTTACTTTGTATATTTTATATTGTGTTGTTCTATTAATGGTACCATTATTACTGTTGTGAACATCGTGTCTCAATAGCCCTTAAGGGGGAGCATGGTAAGATGATGTATGTTCCATGAATATTTGATTGAGATAGAATATAGGGTATATTTTATTTTTTCGCCTCGCATTGGGTGATGGTAGACTTATGTGATCTGAACTTTGAGGTGAAAATGGGGAAAGATGGTATTCAAAGACATGACTTGAGACGTATTTTTGGGATATGAACTCCCAAGTGAGTGTAAAAATGTGTTGTCTATATTGATTAAATCAGAGAGAAATGGGGCTTGATTGACTTCTATAGTTTTAATTGATAATCTTACCTTTTTTATGTTTTGGAAAACAAGATGTGACATTTTGGTTGTCTAAGTTCATGAATTTTTTTATAACTACATTTCCATCAGAGATCCAAAGTCTGTTTAGCACATGACCACTTAAAACATGGTTGTGTATTTTATTTCATGACAATTTATTTGTTATCACAACATAAACTCTTATACAATTTCACATGTGTGAATCACCAATTGGTTTTTGCCTAATACATTCATATTCCCACCATGCATGGTAATCTCAAAGCATGTGAAGACTTCATAGTCTGGGATACACGGGAAAGGCCCAGATTATAGGGTCTAGGATATATATAATGGTGTTTAGTGGAATAATTGGGATGGTATTGAGAGTGATGTATTAATAATTTTTCACAATCTTGTTATTTACCACACTTTTATTGACATAAACTTTGAGGGTATTTGGGTTTTTTTTATGGTATGACATTTGATACCTACCATGGATTATGATTTTCCATTGTTTATTAACTCTATTATGATATTGTTTATCATTTTATTTGTAGATACTAAGGGTATATTTTCTTCCCTGACGACATTCAGACACTTACTACTAGTAACAAACATCTTGCATTAAAGGATACTGCTTGAGGCCACGAGGAACACTATCTTGGACCCTATGATTCAGCCTAGGGCATCACGTAAAATGTCCCACATATTCTCCATTGATAACATAAGTGAAGATAAAATGATATTTTTTTGATCTGGAATTGTATATATTTGATGTTATACTTGATATAGATTAGTTGATTTTCCATAAATCAGAGATTAATTATTATCTTTGATGGTTAATATTTACTGCCTCTGATGGCACCATGGAAGTGTGAATCCTAGAGGGAGTGAGACATTATTTATACAATGATACAACTTCATAGAGTTAGAGAAGACTGTTCATCACTAATTGTCTTTGGGCACTTTTAGAATATCACTTTCTATAGTTATAGTTGCTTTATATGTTTTGATTATATTGTATCAGAATTTATTAAATATGATATTAGTGGACAATAGATTCTTTATTTTTCGGGTTAGTTTTATATTTATTAGTATACCAAATATATAATGTATATTTTTCTTAACTGATTGCCTCCCCCACCTGTCCAATAAAATGAGTTAAGTAATGTCATTATATATGACCGATGATTTATACAGCTCCATATTATGAAGAACAATATATTGAAGGGAACAAATGATCATGATTACAGGAGAAGAATATGATAAGTGTGAGTCACTTTATGGAAACACATTGGAGAAACAAACATGAAATTCCCATCCCAATAATGATACGCTTATTGTGGACGTCCTAATGAGTTACCCTAGGATACAAATTAACAAATGATTGTGATAAATTAAATAGTTGTAAAGAAAACTTATTATACAAGATGATTTAATAATAAACTTCCATAGCTATAATATTCTTTTCATGATAAATGTTTACTCTATTGAATTATTTACCAAATTAATTCTCAACATAGTTTCTTCATTATAACTATTTTCATCTAATCATTTTAGATTTATGAAATATTTCATTTACATTTAAATATAATAATCAAAAAATGATTATGGACTCTTGAATATAGAATCACCTTTAAATTTACCACACTAACATGGTGGTGATGACATGGGATTTCACTTCAATTCAATTATCTATTCTCTTATTTATTATTAAGAGATATAAATTGTTTATTTTATCAACGATCCACATGCTATTGATCAATATTTGTTTTAAATATATTTGATATGATAAATTCATGTAATATGATGTCTTGTGTAAATGTTTGTTATATAGATATTATTTTGGATAATAATTGGATTTATCTTCCAAATCTAACATCTAGATAATATATCAAGGGAATTATGCAGTTTATTGAGTTCAATAGATGATTAAAAAATAAATATATTAGTTGTCCATGTAGAAAATGTGAAAATAAATGTCAATTCACACAAGATACCAAGAGGGAGCACCTATTATTGAATTGATTTCTGAGAAATAATAAGTGTTGGACTCATCATGGGGAAGAATTTATTTGTTTCCAAAATACGAATGCAATTAAGATGGATGTTGATGCGAGGATGAATGATCCAATGCATGGAATGATTACTATAATAGTACATGGGTTGGCACATAAAGGCATTGACATCCCTAATGTTGAGAATAGTGAGATAAATATGAACACTGGTGAAGATCATGATTTGAGGAGGTTTTATGATGTACAAGATGACGGAAAAGTGGAATTATATCCTATATGTACCGATTATAAAAAATTGTCATTTATCATGGAGTTATTGCATTTGAAGACTTTCAATTAGTGTTCGGACACATCGTTTGACATAGTGTTGGTGTTATTGAAAATGGTTTTTCCTATCGAAGCTAAGATTCCTAAATCATATTAAATTGCTCGTAAGTTGAAAGAGAATATAAGTTTTACTTATTAGTGAATATATGCACGTGAAAACAACTGTATGTTGATTAGAAAAGAAACTGTACATTTAAAAATTATTACATTCTGTGGTGCTTCCAGGCGGAAAAAGAACAGTGGAATTCAAACTCATCAAAGTCAAAATATGAAACAACAAAAACTGATTAGTGTAAAGAAAATGCATTACATTCCCATAAATCTAAGGTTTAAAATATTTATTATTTCATATAATGTTTATAATTTAATGAGATTTCATGCAGAATGTAATCAGGGAAGTTATATGTTAACCCACTCGATAGACTCTCGTGCATGGAAGGATTTTGTTAATAGAAACCAATACATTTCTAGAGATGTTCATAATTTCCAATTGGTTTTGGAAGAATATGGTTTGAATCCATTCAATTCTATGGTTTGTGAGACTCATAGAACATGTCCTGTGGTGTTGGTTCTATATAATCTTCCTTCATGAATTTATATGAATCAGAAATTTATATTAATTTATACTCTTTTTGATGCAGCTATATTTCTAAGGGATAATATTGATGATTACATTCAACCTTTGATTGATTATTTGAATGAATTTAGGGGTGATGGTGTGATGACTTATGACTGGGAAATTAATGAAATGTTTAAACTACATGCTACGTTATTGTGTACAATCAATGACTTCACGACAAATGAAAATTTATCAGGATGGAGTACAAAAGGGGAATTTGAGTTCCCTTGTTTCAATAAAAGTAAAAATATATATGGACTAAACATTCATAAAAATGGGCATACATGGGTGACATAAATTTTATACCCCCTCCGCACAGGTTCAGAAAGGAAAGAGTGACATTTGATGGTTCTAGAGAGTTCAACCTAGCACCAAAGATCATGACAAGAGTTGAAATATTATCATAGATTGATGAAAAAATCATTTGCACTGTATATTAATTTCATGATCTAGTGGCTCATCTATTACCTAATATCAATGTTGTGGATTGAAAAAGTAGTCACAATTTGAAAAAGAAAAGTATTTTTCTACAATCACCCTAATTGGAAAACTAACATGCTAAGGAATAAAGTGGTAGTCATGCACATTGAAAAAATAATTTATGTGATAATATATTTGGGACCATTTTAGGTGTTAGTAGAAAATCAAAGGACCATGTTAATGCACATTGTTATTTGGAAGAATTGGGTTTAAGAAAAAAATTTCATAGACCTTTACATAAGGGAAACAAGGTATATTTTCATGCTTCATAGTATATGATGACTAAAAAAAGGAAAGATACATTTCTTTCCATTTTGAAGATGTAAAGGTGCCTAATGGTTACTCTTATAGTATTTCAAAGTGTGGGAATCTGAAGAGTAGGTCATTGTAATCGATAAAATTTCAGGACAATCACATACTAATTTAGTAGCAGATTCAAATCACAATTTTGGATTGTTTATCCCCCAATGTTGTTCAACCATTGATTGAGATGAGTATTTTTTTAGACATATCTATTTATGTAATCAATTAATGAGTGATTTAAAAATTTTGCAGGACCGAATTTTACTTATGCTTTTTCAGTATGATAAAATATTTCCCCCTCATCTTTTGATGTTATGGTTTAATTGAAAGTGCACCTAATTGATGATGTAATGGCAGATGGTCTAGCACAATTCAGGTGGATTTATCTTATTGAGCGGTATGTGAAAACATTGAAACGATTTTTATGTGATAGAGCTCATCCGGAGTCATCAATAACCAATGTTTATTTGATGGATGAGTGTACAACTTTTTGGGAAGAATATCTTATCGATGCTAAAACAAAATTTGATAAGCCATATCATATTCATGATATCCTTGTTAGAGAAGGATCTATATTTGATATGAATAACATCTAGTCGATACAATCACATTTATATAATTTGTTCAGTACACCATTAGTTTCATCATTAATGTTGTATGGGTCATATCACTTTATGTTTTTAACTTTTACGTGTTTCATTTTCATTAGATGATCATTTAAACATCGTGTTATCATTTAAAGGAAACACATTAATGAGATAAAAGAAGAGATGTATCGTTCAATTTAGTATCAAATTCGACAATCTCCTTATCCCTCATTTCATTATTAGTTAAAGGATTTTGTATATATAAATTTATTTTCATTATGAGTGAGTATTATACAAATTTTATTCAGTAGATATCATTATTTAATTCTATGAATTATATAGGTTCGTAACCTAAGGGAGCTAGGTGACCCCATGCTAACTGAATAATTTATCCAACAAGAAGAGGGTACATCTATAATGGATCATTGTTGTAAATCTATAGATGGTAATGGCTTTAGATTTCTCTTTAATGATGTTGATTACAAACAAGAAACGCAAAAAAGTGGCATCGGTTTTCAATTCATTGATTCTGGTTATTACTATGTTCAATTGAAAGAAATCACTGAAGTTGTATATGCACACGAGTTGAAGTACATATTGTTAAAGTGTAATTGGGTTGATCCAGTTCATGGATGTAAAGTCGATCAATATCAATTTACATTGGGTAATATTAACTATATATTATTCAAAAAAGAATGAGTTGATAAAGAACCTTTCATTTTAACATCAAAAGCGGAATAAGTATTATTCGTTACATTTCCTTCGAATCCTTATCAGCAAGTTGATGTGAACGTGTCCATGTGAGAAGTGTTTTTATTTGAACAAGATGAACCTGAGACTATTCGATTAGTTTCCCAACAACATTGTCAACATATCCTAGTTCAACGTGAAGAAGATATTTATTGTGTTAGAGCAGTCTTTGAAGGGGAACAATCAATTCGTATGTTCAATGAAATGTATAATTGTTTTCATGCTCTTTAGTTTAAAGCTATTTTTAAAATTATTTAAAACAACCCAAAAATAATATAGTACATAATAAATTTTATTTATTATTAGTCATAATAAATCCCTCTTCCTAGACAGTCTCCCACAGCCCTAGATAGCCCCCACTCTCACCCCCCCTGGACAACACCCCCCCTCAGGAACAACCCACCCCCAATACTCCCCTGGGACTTCCACCTCCCCCACCTACACAAACCCTCCCCCAGCAGATTTATATCTTAAATAATGATATTTATAGTCATTTTGAAATAGTCTATAATGTCACCTCTCTTACAATAATAAAATAATCTTTTTCTTGTTTGTTTGATGCCCGTATCATCTTTCTTCACTAACTTCATGATACTAGTTAGTTAAAATATCTTCTTTTGATCTAATCCAAGGCAGACTTGTAGTCCTCAAATTCCTTTTTTATATTCAAAATAACATTCATGGGTTTAGTGTAAACCCAAACAGACTACCATAATCCCATAAAATGTTAAACAACATATGACATAAACAAACCATTTTTGAATAGTTTTACCTGTTTGAGTCATTCACCCTTTTCAATTTCTGTTTGATGGATAATACCATCTCTGGATCATATTTAATAATATCCTTGATGAAATAAGGTACCTAATCCCTGGTCATTCTGATCTCTTCTAGGAAAGTTTTTCCATCCTTGACCCCTTGAACTAAGGTGTGATGTTTATTGTTTATTCTGTGGTTATGGCATTCTTCTTTCAATAGAAAAATATTTGTGTTGGATTGGTACGTACTCACACTCTTCCTAAAAGTGACCAACATTGTTTCAGTAATCATAGGACCTTCCAAAATAATCAATTTTATTAAAAGACAAATTTTGCATTTTTTGAGTTATTTTCTATTATCCAATGGGTTTTCTATTTTCTTCAGTTTTTCGCTCTTTTCTTTAGTCATTTCCATATCACATGCAAACTTATTATGTCATCACTCCATAGAATTATGTCTGAACCTCTAGAAACACCAACAGTGGCCAAAATAATGATTTGTCTTCTCTTTAGAAGTAGTCTGACCAGATTTACTTACATACAATTTTTGGTTGGAAACCTCAATCATTTTTCTTCAATTTGGGGAGTTTCTCTTCTTAAACAAGAAAACATTCACCCTTGATGACATGGTAAATTTATGGGAAATTTTCTCCTTAAAAATATTTATTTTTTTTAATTTACTTGTGCAATAATAGTTAAGACAAATTCAATGAAAATAACTTTATTAGGGTTGTGGGATACCTTCATTTAAGATCTGTTTGAGTGTTGATCATGATATTATTCACAGATATTCTTACAAACATTTTTATTCTTTTTAGGAGTAAGATTCACCTTAAAATTATGTGTCAAAACTCCTTTCTCTCATCACAGTATGAAGATCCAACAAACGTGATTTTTATACTTTTTTTAGTTCCACATCCCACTCTAGACATAAAATTTTGAGAGTGTACTTATTATCTTCCAGATAATTCATCTTATATATGCATTGTTTTTCAATTTTTTATTTTATCTTCATGCAATTTATTTGTCTCTTGTAATGAAATATCCATCCCTCTTACCCTCCTAGATTTTTTTAACTAATCATATTTTACATTCTTGGAGACTTTAGGTATTGTCTCCAATGAATTATTTCATTGTGTTCCTTGGTGACTGATGTAATTGACCCAGTACAATGAGTTCTTTTCAATTCACCATTAATAAAAGAATATATTTTTTCTTAAAATGAAGTAGATTCATATTTGGCTTCAAAAAATCGGGTGAGAGTCTTACAGTTACTTTTTAGCTTATGTATCCTCCATCTCTCCAGCCATCTCTTCTAGTTTTTCTTTTTCATCTTGTATCTCATTGATGTGAGAAAATATATATGTATCTTATTAAATACTGAACAAATCCATACATTTTCATCTTATTATAAATGTGTTTTAGAATATTAATAATAAGTTAGAGTATAAAAATTAACTCTACTACCTCTTTCCTTCAGCCTTGAAATCAACGTTCATCCAGATGATTTAAATCACTAAATACAATGACCTACATGCTATGTTCTCAATGGTTGGTTTTTCCACCACATCTGTTAGATCTCCCTCCATAGTTAGATTCTTTTATGACCTTTCCATTTTATTGTAGACATTATTCCTCTTCCATCACTTTCATTTTATTTGAAGATCAGCTCAACAATAATCATGTTTCAGTGATTCCCACTTGAATATGTCCAGCTAGTTATATTTGGGCACGAGAACATCCCACTACACAAAACTCCCCTAAGACAACCCCCTACCCCAACTCCAGCAACACAGCCCCTACCCCTCCACCTAAACACCCCCACCCCAACCCTAGACATCCCCCACACCCAAACTTTATTAAAAACCCCCAACCCGACTGTACAACTCCTCCCCTTCCACTTGGACAACCATCACCCCACCCCCAAATAACCCCAACTCCCAACCCCATTGCACATCCCCCCACAAAAAAATCAGCCACAGATAGACCCCCCACCTGCACAGCCCCTCCCCCTCCACTAAGACATAACCCCCAAAACCCCAGACCCGAACAACCCCCACTCCCAACCCCCCTTGGATCCCCCCCCCCGAAATAAACTCCCCCCCAGAAAGCCCGAATCCCAACAACTGCAACCCCCACCCTGACCACCCCCACTCACCCCTTGGACATCCCCCACTCCCAAACCCCTACAACCCCACACCTATCCAGGATAATAGTGTTTTTAACTATTTACAGTTTAATTAGAAATATATTTCTACTAGAAAAGATAAGAATTATTCCATCATATGAATTTTTATTAACTATGTAAAATAGTTCACTCTTGAAAATCCCTTCACATTAAAACAACCCTCTAAATACAATCCATTTTTATAGATAATTTTATTTTTGTTTTTTGAAGTTTGTGATTTTTTAAATACATTTACCACTAATTATTCTATCCTTTTTTATTAACAAACTATACACATTTTTATTTTTTAAAAAAAATCGAATTTTTTTTAACACATTTGATGGTCCTTTTACTATTTTTTTCTTCAACTACAGGCATGTCAGGGGAACATGCAGTAGATCCAAATCTTATATCTGAGCCATATACATTTCAGGGTCAAGGTATGATTGAATATAACTATGTTTATTTTTTATGTAATTTCTAAACATATATATATATATATATATATATATGAATTTTTTTCAAATTATATATAAAATTGTTTTCAATAGGATTAGACTCGATCGCTTATTCCTCTCACAAGAGGGGCCTTGGTCGTGGAATTTCATCATGGAATTATGACACAAACTTTGGTGATTCATTTGACGAGAGATTTAGTCCTTTGTGTTTGACTACCCCTACCTTTATTTTCCAGCTAGGTCATATCATTCGTGACACACATTGATTTTTATTGACCACACGTAATTGGTATTCAATCCCACAGGACAAATTAGATCAGCTTTAGAGGGAAGTTTAGGTAAGAATACAATTTTAGTTTCTTCCCTTTGCTTCAAAAATACTAACATGTGTGATTTTTTCCTTAAATAGAATAAAATGAATGTGCACCCCGATGAGTTTTGGACAGTGTGTATGCAAAAATGTTGTAAGATTTGGAAATATTTTAAAGGCAAAGTCAAGTGGGAGAAATGGGTACCAAATATGGGTGCCGCATACATTCTGGAAAATGTCCTGAGAGGTGTTCTCCCATCTCAGTGGAATGAATTAGTGGCCTATTGGTCTACTGAGGCCGTTTCGGTTAGTATATATATTTTGGTATATATATTTTCAAGAATTTGTGATATTATATTTGTTTGAAATTTTAATTAATTGAATGTAGGAGGTGTTAGCACACCATTCCGAGAATCGAGCATTGCATGGACCACCTCACATGCTCGGGAATCATCATGTGTCATGATTTATATATTATTAATTTATTATTAAATATGTTTTTGTGTTGTTTTTTTATTGGTATACAGTTACAAGAGAAAGGTGCATTGAATGATAAAATTTCTGTGTGGATAAGAACTCATGATCGAAATGATCCAGTGGTTCCACTTCTTATAGTAAGTGCTTATACTCATTTCTAATATTTACATGCACCTGCATATAAATATATAAATGTATATATATTTAAATATAGAACAAGATTAATTTGATGCTATGTTAGAATAACTACTAGGGGACCAAAGATATTTTCACATGCGAAGGGATGGGATATTCTATAACATTATAGGTCGTGAGGGGTATGGATATAATTTGACCAATGGAACGAGGGTTTCTGATTCTATAGTATCACACACTGCAGTTTTCAGTGCTACTGTTTATCAGATGACACAACAATTGTTAGATTTCGAGGCATGGTTGTCCGCTTCAGAGGAGATAAATGCCCAATTGATTGTTGAGGTTAGAACACTGTGGGAATATTTCCATCCGGGTGATGGTTTAGGGGATCATACAATGCAAGTTTATACTAAATTTATTTATTTATTTTCTATTATTTTCATTATTAAAATATTTAAAATTTTTATTTATTGTTGGCCCCTGGCATACCAGATAGAGGTAGAAGCCATGATCATGCATGACACATCCTTTTCACGAGGTGTGTTAATTTTATATTTATTATTGAATTAATTTTATATAGTGATTTGGACTTTAATTACATAATTGTTTAAGATTAGAACAATTAATGTTTTAAAAACTCTATGGTTTTTTAATTTAAGACTATGATCAGTAATTGGACACTTTATTGTGATAGATAATTTCATAGAATCCCCATTAGATGATAGGAATTTGGTTAGTGGCCCAGGACTAATGGACCAATGGCATTATGGCCCAATGGCCTAATGGCCTATTGGTCTATTTTCCAAATGGCCTATTTGCCTATTGGCATAATGACTGAATGTCTGAATAGCCCAATGGCCCAATGGACCAAATGGCCAAATTCCATAATGGAATAATACCCCTACGACCTAATACCCCAATGTCCCAACATCCAAACGGCCAAACACCCCAAAAACATAATGTCCCAACACCCAAACACTCCAAAGGACAAATTCCCCAATGGCCCAAATGTCGAACTGCCTAATGAAACAATGGAAAAATTGGAGAAATCGACTTGTGGCCAATGTTGTTGCTTTATACCTTAATAATAGTTTTCCTACTCTGTTGATAGATATTAAAGTATATATATATATATATATATTTGTTATTATGTTTTTTATGCAGTGGATTAACATGCTGTTCTTAATAGAAACTTCTAAAAATGTAAAGACTGAATTGATTGCGAATTACTAAGATAGTGAATTAAGAGTATTGTTTACTAAATTAGGTGTTGGTTATAATTTAATCATAATAAAAATGACACATTTCACATGTGTAATTGAAAATGAATCCGCTGTTGGGAGCTGCTAGGTAGAGGGGGAGGGGCTAGGCAGATGGGGGGATGTCTGGGGAATTATTTTAGGAGCTGTCTGGGGGGTATGGGGGTGATAGAGGCTGTCTAAGGGTGTTGGGAGGGGGCTGTCACCCAGTTGAACGTGGAGGTATTTTCATAAAAAATATCTAAATTAAATCAATTTTTACATACTATGTTGATTCTCATTATTGAGATGTATGAGGCTCTTTATTTTCTAAGAACGATATTTATAAATTGGCTCAAATATTGAAATATCAATTACATTGAATCCTCTATTTGGAAATCTATAAAATATTCTTTCTCTATGATTATAATGAACTCCCACTATTTTTTCAACATTATCTCTTTCTTCAATTTCTAGTTAGATAATTAAACTTGAATTCCACTTTTTGAGGTTATAAATTCATTGGATTCCTAACCTGACCCAACTATATTGGTCAAAGAAAAAATGGAGGGTTATTTGGACAATATTGATGGTGAAGTTAAGGATATCATCATGAATGTCACTTTTATCAACGACAACAACCCTTATTATAGGAACTATCAACGAGTGGATGGTTAACATAAAATGTTTCCTCTAAATAGCTATGTAGGCGCATTCTAATTCCTAGGAAATTCATTTAATCAGGTTTAGGATTCTTGCATCCTTGTTTACTCTTTCTTGGAGAATCATTCATGCCAGGATCCCCACAGAAAACCTGATTTAGCGAGTTGGTATTAATTTATACTTGTACTTCATGTTATGTAATCAACACCAGGATAATATCAATCATCTGTTCATTTGATACAAAACTACTACTAATACATTTTGGGATGAAAAAACAATATTGTTTGAGACTTATATGCCATATTCTTCTGGTATATAGGATCAGAAGGAAGTGTGCACATTGTTTTTTGGGGGTGGGTGTGTTGGGTGTGAGTGGGGGGGGGGGGGGGGGTCACTATGGGGGCTTTCTGGGAATGAGTATGTGGGAGGGGTGGTTGCTTTCTAGGGAGAGTTGGGGGGGGGATTCGGGGGGTTTTCAGGGTGATTGAGGAGGGGGGGGGGGGGGTCTGTCTACGGTGGTTAAGATTGGGGCTGCCGGGGGGGGGGGGGCTATATCAAGAGATATTATTTGTGGGGGGGGGGGGGTTGGGAGTGGGGGCTGTCTGGGTGGAGGGGGAGGTTGTATGGGGTAGGGAGTGAGGGATTACTGGGGGTGGGGAGGGGGGTGTCAGAGGGGTGTTTTTTTTGAAGGTGGTGTACGGGGGTGGGGGATATCGGGGGTGAGTGGGGGGGGGGGGGGGTGTTCAGCGTGTGGAGGGGGGATTTTTAGGGGGCTTTTTAGGGGGTTGGGAGTGGGGTATTTTGAGTGATGGGAGGGCAATTTGGGGGGAGTTTTGTTTTGGGGGGGGCTATCCGGGGGGAGTGTGGGGGTTATAGGGGGTTGGGAGGGGGCTGTTGGAGGGATATTTAGTACTGAACTATAATCCATATAGATCATTGACAAACAAATGCAGAAGGATGGTTGTCCAAACCTATATTCAAACCACCTAATCACATATGAGCAACATAGTAGGTCCTTACTAGAGTAGAGTAGTGAGTCTCATAGACTAATGTCAAAATTAGCCTAATTACCAATTGGATGAATGAAGAAATGGTCACATGGTAAAATGGCCAAATGACCTAATGGCCTAACACCCTAACTCCCTAATGGCCTAACACCCCATCTCCCTAACAACTGAACGACCTAACGACAGAATGGAAAATTGCCCAAATGAACTACTTTGCTAACTACCTAATGTCATAATGATCTAATTTACTATTAGCCTAATGGCTTATTAGCCTATTTTCCCAATGACCAATTAGCCTAATGACATATTAGATTATTGTCATAATGGACAATTGGATAAATGGAGACATGACCAATTGGATAAATTCTCAAACGCCCAAATGGCTAAACGTCCTAACTCCCAAACTCCCAATCGTCTAGACTCTTTATTCTCCAAATGCCCTAACGAACAAACTCTATAATGACCAAACACCCTAACGCCCTAACGGTCTAACACCCTAATGCCCTAACACCCTATCAGTCAAACACCATAACACCCTAATATCCCAATGACCTAACAACGGTCCAATGGCCCGATGACCAGATGACATGATGGCCCAACGACCCAACGACCTAACGGAAAATTATCCAAATGGATTACAATCATAATTACCTAATTTAATATTGGCCTAATGTCCTATAGGCTCTTGGACTAATGGAATATTATCCTACTATCCTATTGGAATATTAACCTATTGACCTAATCAAAAAATGGACTAATATAATATTATCATATTGGACTAATGGCCAATTGGATAAATGGAGACTTTGCCAATTGGCCAAATTATCAAATGCCAAAATGGCTAAATGCCCTAATCTCCTAACACCCTAATGACCCAATGGACTAATAGAAAATTAAAAAAATGTACTAATATCCTAATTAGCTAATTTTATATTATCCTAATGACATATTAGCCTATTTTCGTAATGAACAAATCGACTAATAACATATTTGACTGTTGGCCTAATTACCAGTTGGATAAATGGAAACTTGGTCAACTGGCAAAATTCCCAAATTCCCAAATTCCCAAATTCCCAAATGGATAAATGGAAATATGGACAAATTCCCTAAAGGGAAAAAAATCCCTAATGACATAACTACCTTACGACCTAACTCCCTAACGACCTAATGGCCTAATGCCCTAATGGCCTAAAACCCTTATTCATTAATGGACTAATAACCTAACGGCCTAACAGACTAATTCCTTAATTCCTTAAAGGCCTAACATCGTAATGCCATAACTCCTCAATGCCCTAAGGGACTAATGGACAAATTCTATAATAGCAGAAAACCCTAAGGCCCTAATTGCCCAATTTGATTATTATATTTTTATAATAACTGAATAAATATGTCAACTTTTAATTTTCTTGGTTTAGTTATTTGATTTTCCTATTATTGTATGTTTATTAGAGTAGATTATTTGAATGTATTTGATCCATTTGGATAAATGGATTTGATGAAGTATGTCTTTAATTTATTTTTTTGGTCGATACTAGTGTTTCCACTATTTCGAATTGATTTGTTTCCTTATTATTGTTCTATTTTGGATGTTTTAGAAGAAGCAATAGTTTTTTTAAAAAACTTTTCCTAGATTAGCGCTGAACTATGGAAGTCACTAATGGGTGGGTTTTTTTTCAGAATCTAGTTACTGGAAATGGAAGTTGTTGTAGGAAAAATTTTCAATTACTTATAGAGACCACCAATTGCGGTCTATATACCTTGACCCAATAGTGACCAATATTCTACTGACCATTTGGTCACCTACAGAGACTAAAAATTAAACATTCTATATCCCTACAGTGAGATACCTAATGCGACCTCCTTTGGTAGTCTCAAGGTGGTCTCTAAAGACCAATAGCGACCTCTAATGGTGGTTTCTATTTGTCAAATTTCAAGTATTGGATTTTAAAACCTAGATAAAAGTTATAATTAAAATTGAAGAAGAAATAATGTTGTAGGGAAAAATTTATGGACATAAATTATACAATCATTTATCATTCCACTTGTGGGCCTATTATATTTTAACAAAAATTATTGTAATATATCTTGACCTCAAATATGTGTTAAATACATGGTGGGGTAGACATTACAAAATTATAAGCATACCAAAAAACTCATTATCCCATAATTAATCATCCTTTCATTTTTTAGGAATGCCTAATAAAATTTCTCTATTAAGTACATGTTGGTGTAGACATTAGGGTGTTATAAGCATACTATAATACTCAATTTTTCATAATTATACATCCTTTCATTAGTGGTATAACCCCTAATGAAATCTCACTGATTTTTTATGATAGATACACCCCACACCAATGGATACCTGTCTTTCTAAGGATCATTTATGTTCCAATATTTCTCCCTGCCAACTAGAAGAATATTTATCCTATGTAAAAGGTTATCTATTCTTGGTGCGCCTCTAAATCATTGTATTGGAATCTATCATTCTAATTTTGTTAGTATTCTCCCTTTTCATACCTATTCGATATCAAAATTTCCCAATTTAAAGGTATTATTTTATAATAAAACAAATCCCAAATTAAATTTTTCAAAGAGGATTTGATACTCTCAATGTTACCCATTTTTTAGTAATGCTCATTTTGAAGGACAAATTATGACGTCAAATACAAAAACTATACAGGTCCTCATAACGTAACCTTATATAATTTATCACAATATTCTACGCGTCATGAACCAAAACTATATTCAACCATATATGAGGTAATATTTGGCATTATAATTGGGATCATAATCCAAATAAGGTAGTACTTTATCCATTAAAATGGATACACCTCCTCATATTGCATTCACGATAGTCCGTCTTGAAACCATAGAAAAAATTTGGTGTGAGTGTGAACATAAATTTTGTAAAATAAACTATGGGATTGTCAATAAAACTATTAGGCTCCCTATTCAAAGTTATCACCCTTACTAGATATAATATATTTTATTTTCTTAATTATGTTTGACCTTAAAATATAAAAACCATTTCTACAAGAATCTAGAAACTAATGTACATGATCATATTCATGTGGCTTTGTTGACTACTGATATTGGGATATTTTCTCATACTATGTTTTCTCTGCTAGTGTTTCTATGGATAAATCCTCAACATTATTTTGGTCAAATATTTCCAACATTAAACTTCTAAAAAATATAGTTTGATAGTAATGAACATAAACTATGTACAATATTACTCTAGTTTTTATACATTCATGATATTATTCTCAAAATTAAAATCATCTTGTATCACCCCATGTATATTTGAAGACTACCTCACTCTTTCATAACAAAGTTGTATGAACTAAAAAAAATATTTATCTGAAATGAAAGTGGATAAACATCACATTGACTAATTTTCAGTATAAAAAATGATGAAAAAAATGTGTATCATTATAAAAGGTTGAGTTTCCAATTACATGAAAATCACCTCACATGATTTATGAATGTTTTTTCAAATAAAAATGAATAATAAATTAAAATATCTAGGATGAAACACATAAAGGGTAGTTTCAGAAAAATTATAGTTTCTAACTATTATTTATCATATATAAAAGACATATTAAAATGATAGGGAAAAGTATAATATGATAACAATTAATTTGGTGTATATTACAATATAAGATTGAAAATAAATTTAATCTCACATTGTCTATTATACTTTAAAAAAATATCAAAAATCCTTTGGTTCTACTCACAAATTGGTTTAGATCATCCATGTTTAACATAAAAGGATGTAGTCTCATGGTGGTCAATACCTCTGAACCATTGAAATAATCATTATTTTTTTAATACTCATAATATTATAATAATAACATTATATCACAATAGACTGAATATAGTGTATGATGATGATATATATGACTATGCCCCTCAATAATCACTTTACTATGACAAAATCATGATACATATCCTCATGGAATATCTCTTGTGAAAATTAATAATATATATTCATATACCCATCAATTAGTTTACAAAAATAATGAAATTATCATCTATATCATAATAGACCCATTAGAGTGTATAATTATTGTATGCGTGTAGATACATGCCCATGATCACATGCCTAAGAAGATGTCTCACCGACTCAAGTTTTTTAAAACCATTATTGTCTTAATCAATTTCCATTCAATGTTCATGTGGATTCATGATTTCTTGATAATTATCTTTTAGGATTTTAAATGTTATCATAAAATATTAATTGGACTTATAAAATGGTGAAATGATAAAAAATTAATATGAAAAAATTTTGTTTTCATTTATCTGGAAATCAGTGAAGATAATAATCAAAAAAAATTAGTGTCCCATTTTGATATGTTATATCTTAAAAAAAATTCAATATAGAGGCTTATATTTCCTTAACTGATTTCTTGGAATCTTCCATGGTGTGTAGAATTCCATCTGAATCAAAAATAATTTCTTCCTTAGTAAGACATATATTATTCACCTTAGTAGTAAAATTCTTCTCCCCAATCATGAAATCAATTTAAATGTTATGGTATCACAATAAATTTTGATAGATAATTAATTGTGATCAACATATATATATATATATATATAATTAAAATAATGTGGAATGTTTTGAGTAAGATCTATTAGTAAAATCATTACAATCTTTTAAATTGCTAGAGTGAAGTGTTATTTTATTGCCGAAGGTATGTGTGAATAATATCCTCAACCTTAAATGGTTGATATATTTCCATAATATCATTTTCAATGCCTTGGGTCTAGAACCTAGGGGCATCAAAACCTATGGTTGCATAATATTGGATATATATTATTCTATGTATGAGAGCTTCATATTTTATTAGATCAATGGTTGAGATGGATGGATTGTTTTGAATATGTTATTCCATTATATTTTTTCATGTATACTTCCTGATATCTCATTATATGAGTTCTATTTAGATGTTAATAATTTTGGAATTATAAATTTCTTTACTCTAAATGTATTTTCACTCTCCGATAACAATGATTTTATGAATAATTGGGTACAACATCTTATAGTCAATGATATATTTCTTTATACTCACAAACAATTGACTGTGGAATTTGAATTTTATCCCTATTTAATTAATTAGTATCTAGGTAGTTCAATGAGTATAAGATATTCTACACTCATTCATGTGTGAACTACTTAATTTTAACAGATTAAATTCCAGAAATTTATTCTCTTTAATTCGATACACAATTTATTATTAATAATGTGAAATCTATATCAATGATTTAATGTGAATGGGATCTAATATTTCAATTATTATATTATTTTCCTCTAAGGACTGATGACGAGAATAAATTATATCATTTATAGAGATAAAGGTATTATTATATACGTTAAAACTTTAAATTATTTTTCATACTTTTATGTCATGATACCATCTTCAAGAGTGGGGGCCTCTCCATCATCATTCAAGGATCCTAGATCAATAATGTCAACACCCAATGGGATTCTTCTTGGTTTTAATCCATATATTTAAATATTTTTCCAAGTTTTAATTGAGTAATATTCATTGAAAGAATTTTTTTTATCATTTTACCCGTGATTAGTTGTATTTCATGGATAATCTAATTGGGGATTTAGTTGGATGTACTAGGTTCATAGGCCCAATGCCTATCTGTGTCACCATCAACTAGATATGGCAAAAGATCATAGAGTGCATCTCACTATTATTCCAATATATAAGAGATATGTTTATTGTATGGATGTAATGAAATTGGTTCTCTATATTGTATGGAAAGTAGGGTTAAAAAATTGAGGTTCTATTATTCCTTATTTCAATAAATCTATCATATAGTGAAATTATATATGAATGTGTGACTGAAGAATCAATGATGTAGAATACCATTATAGTGATAAGGGAATCATAGATAATAATATGAATTATTAATGATGCTCTAATAGTTGATATTGAGCTGGAACTTCCATGGTATTAATATACTTGGTCACAATATACGTCACTATAGGTAAGTGGCCAAGTTGAGGCAGTAAAAAGTTCTATCCCAAAACATAAACAACTTGGTGTGATGTTTTCCATCCATGAATACTTTTGTTTGGTATTCATGAGCTATTAGGTGTATCACCACATTTAATATGAACTAAAACATTATAAAATTATTGATGGTTTAATGAAAACCTATGTTTTACGATATAATAATCTTTGATTTATCTCCTTACATGAATAATTTATGTTCAAATGAACAATGATATATTACTAAAATATTATTATTAAATGTTTCAGTTATCACTATGTTATAGGATTGGAATATCTGAGTAAAAAAAATTATTATGAAAATTTATTATTCACACATCTGTAATATATATTCATTTTTTATTAATTGGTTAGAAATTAAAATTAAATCATTTTATTTTAAAAAATAAATTTTTTCATAAAAATTATATTTATGCATAAAGGTACTGGTTATTATAAAAAACTAAAATAGTTACTATAGATAAATTATTTGAATGAAATATATATTTTATATATTAACTTAAATGTGTTTACATTATTCTACTAGGTTTTTATAGGCATATAATGAGAATAAATTTTGTTTTATACATAAAATGAACTATATGAGATTTTGTTTCCCTGAGACTTTCAGATTATAATTAATAATATATTATATAATAGTGGAAATTTTAATTTGATCACTATGTTTCCATATTTGTAATTATCATGTAAAAATTTAGAAAATATACGAATTTCATTTTTCTCATTTGGAATATTAAATATGGTAAAAATTAATATCTATAATAAATGTTAAATTAGGTTATTATGGGGTTAAATAAAAGATAATATTGTTTAAATACCCTATAAAACTTCAAATTCTTATTTTTTAGTTTATTTCAATCAAATATCATACCCTCAATGAAATTGTATAACTTTGGAGACACTTTCCTATGAATTTGACATTGATATATTTTAAAAAGTACTTGTGTTCCCCTCCCGTCACCTACAAAAGGGAATATCCTCTACTATAATATTCCCATATCATAATTCCCATAGCATAAAAATCCTAAATTAATCTCTTATAAACATGTATAGTCACATTCTAGAGGTTTTGGACTACATAATTTACAGACCGAAGGGTCTTTAAGAAGTGAATTATTAGAGGTTTCTCAATGAAGAGATATATGTTCTTACAAATAATTCTAAATTATCTATATTATTCAACCACATATAAATATTCAATAACCAACTAAATATTATTTAATTATTAAATTTTATATAATAAATTTTTGTATGTTAGTGGTATATCCATTTTTTATCTTTATTTTATTTATTGTAAAATAGAAAAATCACTCATGATTATGTATGATTTACCATCTCCATGAATCATTGCCTTTTAATTTTCATCTCTATATCTATTGGATGGATATATAAATAAATTATGAGGATATATATTATTTTTATAGAATATTTATGATTATCAATATATAATATACTATCAACCATCATAATGTTCCATCTGATGGAAAATATTAATGTTTCTCTTACATATAGGTCGACTAACACCTCCATGAAGTTATGTGATTTGTTATTAATTTCCATTTTACATTGTTGTTAATATAGATATGTAAAATAGGTAAAAAATATATTTCTGACATAATAATGATATATTGACACTAAACGGTGAATCACTAGATGGTTCTTTTAATTATTATATTGGAATACTTACAATGAATAAAATCATGAATGACCATAAAGAATAGATGTTTTTGAATACCATATTATATACATGTTACCCATTTTAAATTAGTGATATAAAGTAAAAAATAGTATATATAAAATTATAATATACTTCATCCTTGAAAATTAATTCAAGTATCTATTATTAAAAACCTCAAGAATGAAAGAAAAATAAGGGTGATCTCAAATTGTTAGTAAATATTATTTACAGAGGAATTTATAATGAATCAATAATGAATAATAATTGTGGAAAAGTAAATAACAAAACATGTAATATATTTAAATACTTAGATAACACATATTTAATATGGGATTTCAAATAAATAACACACATCCATTTAAATAATAATCTATGAATGAAATTCATCTGTAATATGTTTTCCTTCGTAAAATATCATTGATAATAATTACTAGAATCTCAATATAGAAAAATTATTAATTAATAGATTACATGTTTCCTATGTACATATACCATTGCTATCAAGATTTATTCTCAAGTCATTTTAAAAGATATTTTTAAATACTAATTAATTTATTTAATAACGATATGTGTCATCATATTTCCATACTAAGTAATGAATATGGATTCATCAACATTTCCCTAAATATATAAAATAACATTAAAAGTATTCCACATATGTAAACATGATATACCATTTAGGAAATAGTCATACCCATTATAAAATAATATGGATGTTTTATAGAAATTAAATGTATGAAGAAATATTATTACAAGGATTTATTGTTGTTAATTAATGTTAATAATCAGAAAAAATGGTTACATTTCACAATAACTTTTACGACATTGTAATTTTCATGTAAAATCCTCTTGGGTGAACTAATTAAAATTGAAACATAAAACACCATTAATAATGACATAATCAAGATATTACATGTCAATGAGGAATTTTATACACCACATTAATGTTAATTGGTTCATAATAAAAAATTAGTGTTAATTAAATTTAAATTCATATGAAATACCTTACCTTACACTACCTTTTGGTTAATGATATTTAAAATCATTTAATTTTTTAAGCATGTGACTAACAAATAAAAATAAAAATAAAATTTATTTTATATTATATTATTTTTTTATAATATCTTATTAATATTTCTTTAATAATCCCTGATTATTTTCATTGTTTTTGTTTTTAATTAGATTTTTTCGATTATCTATTGACATATTATATATTTATTACTCTAAAATAGATCATTATTTAATGATCCAGAATATCTTAAACATTATTTAAAAAAAATTGAATATATGTATTTAGACTAATAATTTTTATTTACAAAAATGACATGAATTGGTAAAACAATTGTTGCTCAAAATATTTTATTAAAATAAATGTTTTTAAAAATAAAGAATGTGGTTTATTGTATTTACAACAATATAAAATTCTAAGAAAAACATTGAAACAATTAGTTTCAAAAATAAAAGATATACCTCCATCCCACTTCATCTCAACAATAAGAAAAAAAGGTTGTGATAAACCATATTAGGGGAGAATAGATCAACATTATCTTATTGAATGAATTAAAAATAAATAATATAAATATTATAATTAAATAACCAGAATTAATTCATACATATCACATATTTTTATTAAAACCATACTTAATACATTCTATGCAATGTGTCAACGCATTTCAATTCTTCATGTGGTGATAGTCCGCCACACACACAAGAAACATTACTATATTCAAAAAAAAAAGAATGATGGAATTTGTAAAATGAAAATTATGGAAGTATAAAAATATAATAAATATCATACTGATTAATTATAAATATAAATACATCATTATTAACATATTTGAAAGGTGCAATGTAAAAATGATTGACATTAGTTTGTAAGGCAAGTAAGCCACCGTATAAATAAACAATGAATTCATAACCAATTTGACAGAGGTGTTTAAATTTGTAGGTTATACCATTAAAATAAAAAAAGTATGAGTATGTGGTTGATGATGAGGATATTTTATTATATTTTAACAATATAAACTGAAGGTGGTGGATAAGTAAATAAACAAATGTTTTTAGAAGAGCATTATCTATTCTTTGGGAATCTTTCTTTGGTTTGCACAATTTAGTCCGGAAGTTGCATTTAAACCCTTGATAAGGGATATATGATGAGTATAGGAATTTTTTTAGTGAATTGGGTAGGTATTTTTTGATCCTATGTGGTTTTAACATGGAAAATAGAGAGGATATGGACGTCCTTTTATAAATGATAGAGAGGACACATTTGGCATTTTTTAAAAGTAGTTCGGTGTACCCATGTTTTTTCCAAGTCAAATGATTAAATAATTACATAAAATAAATTAATAAAGTTATATGGTTAATATATGTCCATATAATGGGTTTTATACAAGTTTTGTGTCATTATTATACCTTATATTTTAATATAAGTCACTATGTAAACACATTTTACCTTAAACACATTAATTAATTTTAAATATTTTCCATAATTATTTATGAAAAAATTATTTTTTGATTATAATAAATAATAAATAATTATTATTAAAAAAATTTAATTATTTTTTACATATTTAAATCAGATAAATTGTAGAATTTAATTTAAAATACAACTTACATACGTACTGAAAAGAATGTTTTTGATGTAAAAATGCTCAAAATTTACAATGTTTTTTTATATAAAAAATTAATTTTTTATTATTAGAATGAACTAAATTGGATTAATAGATGAATATTTTATATAATATATATCTTAAACCAAATTAATTATACAATTTATCATTTCAAATTATATAAATGGTCTTTCATTTTTCCAATTAAAATCAAATATATTTTATTTTTCATAAAAAATTGCAACATCTCAGAAAAATATGAAGAAATACCCCTAACATAATTATAACATAATTATTTACAAAATGAGTTCTATATATTCATATAAAATTTTAAAAACTCTGAAAATTTCCTTTAAAATCAATTATGTAATCAAAAGGTCACAAAGAACCTTTAGAAAAAATAAAACTTTTAAGCATAAAATTGTATTTTTTCATATCTTATGCTTATAAAATAATTTAGATTAATTTATAAACATGTTTTTTGATATATAATATATATGTTTCATTGTTATCATCAACTAGTAGTAATTAAAATAATTTATTAATATAAAACTCATTCGACCCATTTTTTATAAAAACATTTTCCTTAAATTTAATTGGTTTTATATTCATTTATAACTAATTTTGACCATTGAATTAAATTATATATTTTCATATGATAGTTAATCCTATTTATAAAACCTCATATAGTATCTACAATTTTATTTATATTGTAAATAACTATACTAATAGTACATTATTGTTCCGAAAAATCATTTTTTCCTGTAACGTAATGTTTTGAATGAACTCATTTTTTAGTGTAACAGAAGATGAAATAAATGATATGTGTAATGAAATATAAACTCTATCTATAATTAAATTACATATGACTTAATATTTTGGCAATTTCATGTAAAAAAATTGTATATATTTCAAAAATTATTTTGTTGTTATATTTTAATTCTCGGCTATTGTTGCACGTTATATACATAAATTAATAAGATATTCATATTTTAAAATTTTTGGGTGTTAAATTCTAAGTTGGATAAATAAATTTCAACTTTATAAATAAAAAATTATCACAGTAATCAAGTGTTTTACATTAAAAACATCCATTTTCAAAAACCACAAATCAAAGAATTGTTAATAGAACAACCTCTAAATTAGGGTGAAAATGAATTAAGAAGGACATCTAGAATATCTCATTACAATGTCTCTATATAGATGAAAATTAGAGAAATTTGAATATATTTATTTGGATGAAAGGAATAAATATTTATAGAGGCTATATAAGGTCATTGATAATAGAAAATTATTAATTAGTGGAATTTTGAGGGGTTCCGAAACATAAATATGTGATGATTTAAAAGACCATTGCGTCAACCAAAAATATGGTCTTATGATAATTTTTTTTATTTTAAGAAAATTTTCCCATTGTTGAGTAATTATTTAAATTTTTGTGAATATAATGGAAACATATGTGTTATGTTTCTATTTAATAAAAATGTTTAATCCTTTTTCTGTTTTTTGATCATTTTCTAATTGAGTCCTTACACTAAGAAAAAATTATCAAAAAATGAAATATCAGGCATGAATTAAAAAAATTACCAATTAACAGATCATATGATCCATAAAAGAGTATTAAGATATTCATTAGATAATTACTAAAACCAATATGGTCAGAAAATATTATCCAATGATAATTGATTTTCAACTTCATAAATTCCATAAACTTAACTATCATACAAAATACGCCTCACTAAATTTAGACATGATTTTATATTCCCTATGAAAAATAATGTGTCTCTTTTTTTTATATACCAAACATATGAATACCTTCTTCATGTATCATATTAAAACATGTTAATAAAATTAATTATCAAGATACGTTACTAAACACATTCATGAATCCTTATTACCTATGTGAAACAATGTTTTTGGGTATTTTCTTTAAATCCAAAAATGTTGTCGAATCCATAAATAATATTATAACAACTTTTATAAAAAAAATTAATAACATCCATTCTAGATAGTAATATATAATTTACATTATCCTTATCAATTATCTCTTTTCCCAACTTAATTTTCTCAACATCGGGACCATATTAGGGGTTATTATTTCATTAATAATATATTTTCCAATATGTTCAATATAGCACTGAATCAATTTTCTTGGTCATATATAATACTCATAATAATCTATCAAATATTTTATAACACTATACAACTATAAAATCCTTATATTTTTCATCATTCATATGGTGATAATATCATTAATAATATACTTTTACAATATTTTTGTGATCCAAATTCACATTCATATAAATCATTCTAGTTTATTTGCATCAATAACATAAGCTTAACCATTATCCATTTGTTTGATCTATTGTATATTTCCTCAACTTTTGGAGCATATATTTTCTTATTTCCCCATATCTTTTCTATTGAAATACTCCATGTAACACTATTATTTATTTACTTTTCATTCCTTTTATATTTAATCATTTTCTATTCACATATTATAATACCCACATCCCCTCAAAAACAATTGAGGATGATTCGTTCAATAGTTATATCATGTTTAAATAACATTCTATACCTTCTTCACATTTGATAGTATATTTTCTGTCATCCTCTCCTTCTCTTATTTCCTTTTGAAGACATAATTCATGGAGAAATTTTTCTCTAACTTGATAGTACATAAATCTATTTCACCATAAGATTAAATTGATCAATAAATAAGTTCTCTATAAAGACTTGGAATAATCATTTCGAAGAAATTATAAATATTTTTTTATGTTTTTTGTATGAAATCATTATAATAAATTCATATAATTATAAATTTAGCTTAATACTGAAAAAAAATTTCTTTATCCTTTTGAATAAAACTATGTAACATTCTATTTATCTCAGTTTGTTGCTCATGAGTTAACAGATGGTCAAACAATATATCATGAAAAAATTTCAAATTTATGAGAAATACTTCTTATTCCTACATAGTATTCTGGATCAATGACCACTATTGATCCTCAACACCATCGAGAAAATACACTACGCTTTTTAACCATATCATATTCATGACATCCAAATTCCATAAATATATTCCCCAATGACCAAATCCATATTGTGATGTAGATAAGATTTTAATATATTTTATCCTTCAATTAATGATTTATAATACCATGATAATGTTACTTTATGGGTAATTTTCATGTTTTTAGGTTTTTAAAGAATTTTCCACTTCAATGAAAAATTGACCTATTTTTGGAATTTTGACAGCTTTTTATCATGAGGGTATTTTTGGAATAAACATTAAAATATTATTCCAATTTGTCAAATTTTTTTTGTATTCATTAATTTATTTTCTATAACTTTTCCTTTAGGACCAAGGGAATATTGTACATCCAGAGACCCTAAAAATCAATCAACTTTAACAATTGTTCAGGAGGATAGTGTGGACCCCACCTCTATAATAGAAACATAATTCAGCCTAAACAACTTTAATTGGGGAGATTGAAAATGGAAATGAACGATGACAAAATGAGACACTTCTAAAATCAATTTTTTAGAGTTTTTAACTCATTAAGTGGGCCATTGGATTCTATATATTGGAAAAAGGACAATGGAATTCTTGACCCAAAAAATAAAATCTCCGTAATTATTCAATAACATTTACAGAGAGTGGTAACTGATGATTAAATATTTAGGGTGAACATAGAAGACATTATGGAACATAATTATTGAAGAAAAATATCACATAATCTTTTATTTACTAGGACATACAAATAGAAATATTTATAGTTAAATTTGGTTGAGAATTCATCACCCCTTCTCTCAATAAATATACATCACTTCTCTAATTTCATGAGATAACCATTTTCAGGGGGATAAGTTTGAGTTTGTTTATGGTCATTTTTCATTAAATAATTAATATAACTTAGTTTATATTTACTTTTTATTTATATCTTCTTAAATTTAATTTAATTTATGTGTTATTCCATTGTATTTCTTTTCTCAACTCCACTAAAAAATGGGGAACTAACCTCAACGCCTATTTGAGGGACATAATAGTGATTTTATTGTTTTTAATAAAATTTTTCCTTTAATCAATATTGGTAGTTTTCAATAAAGTTAAATTGATTATGGTTAGTAGTCTATCCTTTTTTCTGTCCTCTAAATTTTTTTTCTCATTTATAAATCATCCTTTACATCATTATCTATGTCAGACATTCAGTGGAGTATAGATTCATAAATAAATATCACAAATGAGGTATCCAAAATTATTTTCAGAATTTTATTTCACCATATGAATAAGTCTTGGTGTAAGGAAATCACAATTCAAATAATAATTTGAGTTTTTATAGGACTTCATCACCTCATTGAGTTAAATATTGAGAATAAAGTTTAACAATGATTTCAATTTCCATAACCTCCTAACAAAAATTTCATCATTATTTCTTCTAATAAGATTAAATTTTTTATTTAATATATATATATAACATTTATATTTCATATTTTTCAAAAATATGTATCATTATATTAGTTGTTTAGTATATTTTTAGTCTGAATTATAATAGAGATAATAATAAAATAGTGTGTTTGAGCGACATCTATGTAATTGAGCATATGATGTGGTACTATGATGAATTTATAAGATAATAATAAATTAACTAAATAGTGATTCATTAAAAATATATATCATCTATTTCACACCCTTTCTAGGGAGTAAAATTGCTTATATATTCTATATGACAAAAAATAATGCAATATTTCTAAATGAAAAAATTCCTTTCATAACATTATTTTATTCTATCAAGATGGATTTTTTATATTGATTACTATAATTAGTGTATTATTTAAAAAAAACTATGACAATCCTATAAATGTTTAGATATTTAATATTCAAATTGAACACAATTCCATGACACTTAGAGAGAATTTCAATTTTATTGAGAAAGAAATCAAGATTTTTATGGTCCATGATACTGATGTTGAAGAAGTTAAATTGTAATATATGGAATGTGAAAAAAGTTTATATAAGGATAATGATATTTTTCTACCAAAATTTCATGAATACATTATTATGGTTAAATAACAACATGAAGATCTACTTGCATCACTAAAAAACGTATTATGGGCTACCCAACAAGAAAAAAACGAGTTTTAAACTAAAACATTTGAAGATGATTTAATTTCCAAGTATAATTTTAATAAAAATATTATTACTTATGAATTATATAATTATACATGTTATGTTGATTTTTTATATTTATTACAATTACTTCAAGCTTAGGATAGAGAAGAAGAAGAAGTTCTATGTGTCGAGGAGAGAATGGAGGAGCCTGTAGAGTTGTAAAGTTGTGAAAATGAGGAAATTGGTAAAACATAAGAAATACAAAAGGAATTGTTTGTTGATCATAAAGAAGAATATAAAAAACTTACTAGAAAACTACCTTGCCCACCTATGGACACCACACTTCCAATAGAATAAAATAGGGTTCACCCTTGTATTCTTTTTCCTCGCCCTCTGAGCATCGATTTGTATTTTTCACCTCTATTGAGGACATGGGTTATTTATATTTTAATTAGGGATATCAATTCATGATTCAAATTACAGATTTTAGTAAAAATAAAATGTGTTGATTTATGATAAAGATATCCCATCCCTCGTTGAATTGGGGTTAAACCGATGTAGCTACCTGACTACGGGCTATACAAATCTTTCACCCATCAGGGGTCAAACTAAGAATTATCTTATTTCTTTACCCTTAATCTTTAATATAAATTATTTATATTATTAATTTAATTATTTCTTGCTTTATGGGAATATGTTCTAGTGGATACGATATTATCTTTAGGATTCAATGAAAAAATAATTTTTATTTTCATCTTTTTTTTCTCTCTTGTTCTTTTGCCATAATTTTTTAGTTTTTTGTATAGATATAATGGGTAGTTAAATTTTAGTGTGGGGGAGTTTCAACCAATTATTTTTTATTTTGTACATTTTTATTTTTTACAATTATTAATGTTTTTTAACTTCAATGAATATTATAATCACTTTCTACAATTGATTTTTTATAGAAATTAAGTGATTTATGAAAAAATGGATTTTATATAATTATTGAGGTGTTAAACTTTTTACATGAGTTTGATTTTCAATCATTTTTATGTATTTATAGAATTTAAGATATCCAATCCCATGAAACACTAACTGAAACTAAATTTCATGTTTTTTAGATATTCTAATCCACATTGATATATCTATATAATACTAAAACATTATTGATGTAAATTTAGATTTTGTGTGCCAACTAGAATTTTTGTTTTTTATCGTTGAATGATTTGGATTTCATGGAATTAATTAAAATTTATATAGGATAATTTTTAGACAATGAAATTTTTAAATTTAGACACACCCTTACATCTATCATTTGTTATCCTATAGATGTTGTGAATTACCTTGTTGGTTTAAGTTGCATTACAAGTTTATTTCTCTTCACCTATACACAATCATAAAATATTTTCGTGGATATATTTGGTTTGGATTTTGGAAAAGGAAATATATAGTCCATAATCTGGGATGTGTTTCATTTCTTTTGTAATTTAGGGTGTTTTTAAACCTTTTGGGCAGTGGATAATGATATAATTGGGCTTCAAATATCATTTCATAATGCATAAAATTTTTCATTAGGTTTTCATTCAAAAAAAAAATAATGAAAAAATGTAAATGAGATTGAATTCCTCATTTTATATCATTTTATGGCTCATTTACCTATATAGAATCATGTTCTTGATTTTTATTCATTAATTTTATTAAATTATTTTCCCATCTACTAGGAATGATTTAAAAAAGGGAGAATAAAATAAAGGTGTTCTTTTATGATGCATGAAAAAAATAAAACAAATGGGAGAACGAGGATGATTTTCTTTAATTTTTATCATTTAATGGCTCATGTTCCATGTTAAAAATATGTTATTTGTTTTTTTCACATTTTATAGTGGAATTTAGGGTGGATTGTCTTATGTTTTATTTTTTTTATTCATCCATTATACAGAAGTGTCAAACCTCCACTTTCTATGCTGAAAATGTTTTATAATTTTCCCACAAAACCTAATCTAAGTAACTCACCTAGAGTAATATTCATGATTTAAAACATTTTCATGTTTCATGCTTTGGAGAAATTATAATTTTAACAAGACTATGGTCATAGATGAAGTTTCTATTTATGATAAAAACACCATATTATATTTTTTTGAACATAAAAATGGAATAAAATTCAAGGTTAGATAGGTTGTGACTAGGGAATGAATGGATTTATGAGCTTGAAAAAATTTATATGGGTGGAATGAAAAAGAAATGTTTTTTATATAAGATACTTGATATAATTATACTTTGGATAGATAATTTATTTTTTCCATTTTTTATCTTTTTGTGGATTTCGATTTTGGTATATAATGATTCCCTAGAGTGCTATGATTATGTTTAGAGAAGTGATTAAGATAATATTTTCATATATTTTATTTAATAATTAAATGTTTATAATGATAAAATAGTTTTATTTTATGGTTAATTGACTCATATTTAGGGTTTTGAATTATTTTGAGCACAAATGCAACAATGGCATCATTCAAGGTTTTTTTGATTTTTCTTTGCACAATGTTATATTTATAATTAAATTTAAAATATTATTCCAATTTGTGTGATAATATTTTAGCATTACATTATTTCTATTCTTGAACTTTACGTTTTAGACCAAGACTTAATTTGAAACTAGAATCTTGAAAAATCAATCATTTTGAACAATTTTCTTGGTGAATAGTTTTAACCTGACCATTATAACTAAATCATAAGTCCAGATACACACCTCCAATTAAGGATATCCCAAATGAAAGTGAAATATGTCACATATACGGACTTCCTAAAGTAAATTTATAGTGTTTTAATGCAATTAATAGGGATATTATATTTCATACATTTGGAAAATAATTCTAGATTTTTCAACAATAAAAATTCAATCCCAAAAATATTTCAATAACTTATATTTCCCAAGGTCAATGATGATGGTTTTTTTATATAGGGGAAATAAATGAGCCAAATTAATTAAGAAACCAATTAAATATTATTCCATTTAATTATATTTCCATATGAAAAATTTTGGATATCAAATTTTGAGTGATAATTCTTCACCCGTCGGATTGTGGCCTCTAAGTGACGTCTATCCCTCATCACTCGGATCTGGGGGTTTCTCTCAGTGTAAAGATAGAGGGGTGGCTCGAGCACAATTATCAGAATTTATCTTTAGGAATTCTCTTGTGTCACATCCCATTATTTCTTGCATCAATTTTTTTATCTCTCAAAGGGTTTTTCATTTGGTAGATCTCATGGCTCTAGGTGGTTGTTTTATTTTTTGGTTCCATTGATATTTTAAGTTATGATAATGGTTTAGAGGAATTGAAATGTTCAGTTTTCCCATAACCTTACTTCTCATAGGTTTCCCTATCATTTTCTACCTATGAGTTTCCTTGTTTTATCCTCCGGTGGGGTTTCTTCCACGGCTCAGATCTACCCAGTTTTATCCTAGAGTGCTGCTTCTAGTTCAGATCGACTCAAACCCCCTCATCAGTGAAGCTCCTTTGGTTTTGATGTTGGGTCATGCATACCTAATGGATTTGGATTGACTTCATGTATCTTTGACATTCTTCCCCTTCAGTTTTCTCCTTTTATGGCGCTATTTTCGAAAAGAGTCTCATTGATTGTGGTGGGGTTTTTTTGGTAATTGTTCTGGTGACTGGGATGCAGACAACATTGGTATTGTTTTAATGAATTGTGGTTCTAATGAATTCTTTGAATCGAGTAATTGATTTTAAGGTTTGTGAATATGATTTGTGGCCTCTTTGGTATGCAGTTCATGGGATCATGCAACCAGAAATACTACTAGGGGATGCTTTAGATGGGCTTTAGAGCACATAGATTTTAACTAGACCATTAATAACCTAATTGGGATGTTGTAACGGGTATGTAAACCTCCATTGGTACTAGACCCATGCATCTCTTCAAAGAAAAACTAGTCAGGAAATGTCAAGAAGGTGGAATTTGAACAAAATATTATTGATGATCATGAGGGTCTTTTTTTATAGACATGATTGGGATTGTTTAGGGCATTGGGATTTTGAACTTTTGAGTTATGATTTACATCTATATGTCATTAATTCGATCTTGGGATCACCTAATCCCTTAAAAGGTTGTTTTTGTTAATAAAAAATATTAATTTTCAGTCATAATTTTTTTACCAATTATCCTTATAAATATGTATCTCTTCTACCATTTCAGAATATAGAAATGTTCATGTTTATAAGGACGAATATTTATTTTTAATTTTGTTTATATTTAAAATATACATTAGTTTATATTTATTTCTCATTTTCCACTTTTTTTATTTATTTTATGTTATGTTTTCTCCCAACATATATATCTTCTCAACTATACTAAAAAATGGAAAACAAAACATGGAACATGTTTGTGGGAGAGAATGGTGATTTGACTGATTTTTTTCTACTTTAATTTGTTATCATGAATAAATTATGAGATTTTTGGTGATGTTTTAAATGATTATAATGAGTGGTCACCCCTTTTTCTCTATCATTGAAATTTCTCTTCTCATTTATCAATTATACTTTCCTTCACTATATAAGTCATTTTTACGGTGGAGTGTGGATTTCGTAGTGATGGTCGACATATAGGTCTCAGAACCAATGTTCATAAGAGGATTTAACCATATACAGAGGCCTTAGTATGGGGTAATAATAATTCAAATTATAATTTGAGGTGAGATAGGTCTTAATCATCTCATTTAGTTTAATATTGAGAACAATTTTTAACAATTATTTGAATCATATTGGTATCATGAGAATATTTTCTTCTTTCATTCTTCTAATGACATTCTATTTTTCATTAAATTTTCATATATTATAGTTATGTTTCTTGTATTTTTTAAAACACCCATTTTTATATTAGTATAGTAGTATATTTATAGTTTCAATTATAATAGTTTAAATAGAAAAATAGTTCATGTGAGAGGCCTCCTTGTGATTAACCCTAGTGTTTTCCACTATAACACATTCATAGGATAATAATAAATTCATTGAATAATGATTCACACAAAATATTCACCATCACTTAGTATCTATTGGATTAGAGGTCTCACTAAATAATGGGGACCTTTTTCATATAAAGGGATCCAGTATCAGATAATATCGATGGGAAAAAAGTTTATCAATTTGAGCATGGTGTGTCATAACTAAATTAAGCCACCCTAATATATTCCTACAGTTCCATTATAAGCTACGTCAGCTTTAATAGTTTAAAACACACTTAATTGGACACTAGTACCGATACATTTCTTTATTCTAGGTTCAATATCACAAAAAATCTAATATATTGAATTACCTAATAATATTATGATTTTTAAATCACAATGTGTAATTCGAAAACATAACGATGTTCTTCTATACTTATCATCAATGTATATGATGGTATTATTTAACTAATTTATTTTTTATTAAATCTCAATTCTTTGGATTCTCTTAGACATCATTTGACACCGACAGTAATGACCCTGATTGTAGAAGATAGATTCGGTTCATTAAATTAATATATTAAAATTATTACACTAAATAAAATGCCAATGGATTGAAAATATTAGAACTTTTGAAAATATATATTACATATATGTTTCCCATTTTACAATGGAAATTAAAAATAAAAAATATTTCATATGAAAAACTAATAAATTGCATCCTTGAAAACCCATTTAATGATATATTATTCATAAATATGGAATTGAGAAAAAATAAGGCTCACATAAAATAATCAGTAAGTGATATGTATATGAGAATCATTCACAAATCAATAATGAGTAATCCTTATTTTATTTTAAATAATATAGCACACATTTTATTTAAATAACTGGATAAGGAATAATCCATAAGGAAAGCTAAATAACTAAACACATATGGAACTATAAATAACTTGACAAGGCATAATCATGGATAATATTATCTATGTTATAAATAGGAGAATTCCTTTTGTAATTTGATTTATTTTTCCTAGTTATATAGAACATTTTCTATCAATATCTATTCTACTAAAAGTCTAAAACTAATAGGTAAAACCACATCTAATTTGGACAATTTATTCATATCATGAGACTACTGATGCATCTATGGGATATCATTAACTAAGATATACCTATGTATTTATGTCAAAATATTTATTAAAAAATTTAATAATAAATATATTAACATTAATTATCATTAAATATATGTATTAAGTAAAGAGTACAAATTTATCAAAATTTTACCAATAATTAAAATAACATTCAAAGTATTCACAATATGTAAAATGGTATAAAATTTTGGAAATAAAGATATAAATCATTATATTATATGTATGTTTAGTAGAAATGAAATTTTTTATGATAAATGGTAATTATGGATTTATTTTTGGAAATGAATTTTAACAATCACAATGAAATGTGAGAATACACAATATCATTTACCCCATGGGAATTTTTAAGTGATGACATGATAAATGAAATAATTAAAATATAATATTAAAATACCCTAAATTATGATTTAATATGGATATTACATTCTAATGGGGCTATGTATACACCATATAAAAGTGAATTGGTTCATAATAACAAATAAATCTCAAAGGAATGAAAATTGAGACCAAATATTATACCATGTACTTAATTTTGATTAGACCATATCAAACCACTTATATAATTGTATTATTAATGTTATTAACTTATCCAAAAACATTATCAATGATTATAATATCATATATTATTACTCTATAACATCTTTTCACACATTCATAACTAATTTGAAATATTTTTAGTTATTTCGTGTGTTAATTTTAATGGGTTTTTAAGTATACTTTAAATAGTTATTTATTATTGCTCTTACAATGATCATAATTTAGTCATACCAAGAATATAAATTATGATGTAAATATATTATATAATCATTATATTTTTATTTAGACTAGTCATTAATATTTAGTGATAGGAAATTAAATACATCATTCAATGAGACAGTAGGCCACACATATACTTAAGCATTGTATTAATTTTTATTTCATATTGAATGAAACAAAATTAAATGATATATATATATACTATCATTATAGAATAATTATTATTTTATATATGTCACATTATTTAAATAATAAAATTCTTAATGGAATCCATGCATATATTTAATGTATCACTTTACTTCGGGATGCGGTGGTCCGCGGTATAAACGAATGAATTTATAATGTTCTTAAAAAATAGAAAGCGTGATGTTATGTGTAACATATTAATTATTGAAGAATAAAATAAAAATAAATAACATAAGTATTATATATAAAATATAAGGACATCATTATTTATAAACATGAATAGTGGTAATTGAAAAATGAATGACATTGGTTCGTGAGGAGGTAGTCCACAATAGAAACTAACAAAGAATTCGAAACCTATTTGATGGAAGTGTGTGCATTTTTTAGGTAGTACCAAAAAAAAACTTATAAGTATAGTTATTATATAAATATTATAAAATAATTTGTATATAATATAGATTTAATTATGAGTACAAGAAATAACATTTAAAACACTTTTAGAAGAACATTACACCTTCTCCGGGTATCCTCTTTTGGATTTCACTAATATGTTATTAAGTTGATTTTTTCCTTAATATAAGGGAACTAGGATGAGGGTAGGTATTTTTTGGATTTAATTTTGTATTTATTTTATGAAACTATGTGTTTTTATGTTTTTAAGTGAAGATAATATGGGAGTCCTTTTATAAGTAAGGGGGAGTACAAACTTGGAATTTTGGATAATAAGTTTGCTGTAGAAACATGTTTACATAAAAATGATTAAAAATGAAAAAGAAAATATTTTAAATAAATATTGTGGTGGATATATTCCCATAAAATGTTTTTTTTGGAATAGTATTCGTTCATTATTACACCTTATATTAAATGTTTAATCACTTCGTTAACTTATTTTTACCTTAATCAATGTGATTTATTTCAACTTATTTCACTTATAAATTTTATAAAAAATTATTGTAATCTTATTTGAAATTAAAAATTATGATTTTTCAAATATGGAATCAATTTTTCTATATTAATCTATAATAATTGAACTAGTTTAATTTAAAATTAATCATGCCTAAGTGGAATGAAAACATGTTATTAAATATAAATGTTAAAACAAAATATCATAATTTTCAATCAAAATTCAACATAAACGTGATTAAAATTAATTAAATCAGAATAGTAGATGAAACATTAAACTAATATTACATTAATTAAAATTAAATGTATAATTTTCATTATAATTTAATTATATTAAAAGGTAGTTTTCAATAAAAATCTAGTAATTTTTAGAATTCATCAAAAATGAAACATCAAAGAAAAATAATAAAATTCACCCTAATATATTTTTGATAGTATGATTTCAGAAACTAAATTTATTTAATCAAATAAAATTTATTAAAGTATAAAAACATGGTTTTATATCAAGTGATTCATTAAAAGGCATAAAACTACCTTTAGTTAAAATATAGTTTTTATGCATAAAAATGTAATTCATCAAATATTATGATAATAAAATGTTTTAGATTAATGTAAAAAAATATTGAATATGTAATACATAAAACTAATTAGGAACATACTATAATATTATTTAATATTATTTTTTAGATAAAACTCCTTTTTCATATAAAATTTATTTATAAAAGTATTTCAAACATGTTCAATTGGGTTTTATATTCATTTAAAATTAATTGGTAACCAATGAGTTAAACAATATATTTTCATCATTTAGTAAATCCTATTTATAATCTCAAATTTAATGGATATGAGATAATTTAAATTTTAAATTATATCATTAATTGTATAATTTTCTTTGATAAAACTCAATCTTTCATGTAATATAAGATATCAAAGAAAATCATTTTGGAATGTAAGTAAATCTACAATAAAGGTTGTTTATATTGAAATATAAACTCAGTTTTGCATGAAATGAATGACATAGTTATATTGTGTGCACTATAGGGTATATAATAGTAAATATATCGTATTGTATCAAGATATTATATTTCTTTTTTGATTCATGGTGCTTCACGTCACAAATGAAATTTAATAGGATGTTCATAATTTAAAATTGTAGAGAGTTAAAAATTATCCTATAATGTTGTATTTTTATTTTTTTCCTCAATTTTCAATCACAAAAATGTGGAAACATCACCCATGTGTAGGTATGGAATATAGTATCCATGATGCATTGAAAGTTATTTTTCGACATCAATTTTTATAAATGTTTATAAAAGTGTATATAATTAAAATGTTCTTATATTTTCGAAATTATTGATATTTTTTAGATTATATGACCTTTTCCATTTGGAAAAAACTAGATCCATGGAACAGAAACATTCCTGGAGAATGGTCTATCTTTCACCCGAACAATAATTTTAAGGAAAAATTATCAGTAAAGGGGTAATAAGAATTAATAATGGAATGATATATATATTAGTATATATATATGTTAATATAGGTTTGTTATTGGTTTATAATAAATATACATATATTATATAATAGTTTTAATTTTAGACAAATTTGGGCACTACATATGGTAAATGATTTTTGTTATGATTTCATTTCTTTTTCTGGGATTTTTGGTGTTGAATTTTGGTAGAAAAATATTATATGATCCTTAAACATTAAATTAAATATATAATCATATATTTTCATTATTTTTAGGTTTTTAAATACATTATTTTCTATTTTGGTACTTAAATATCTTAAGAAATTATTTTTATGAAAAACATATTATATTTCCCCTTTTGGCCAGTAATTGTTTTATATGATAAGTATGGTCTAAAAAATGTTTCTAAATAAAATTATTACTATTCTCTAATAATTATATATAATTTTAAACTATATTTGTTTTTCATTATTTTTTTAAAAGGTAACTTCTTTTAATTTTCCAAATATCTTAGTTTTTTCATTTTACTAGAAATGATAACAATTTTTTTTGTTTCAACATTTACCACGTGAACAAGTTTTAACCCTATAATGGGAAATATTTTCATTGAATATATCATTAAATTTTTCAAATTTTGATTTCCAATAAAATAATTTCCTCAATATAATATGAATTTATTTTTTATTCTACTACCAAAATAAATGTGAAAAATTTTCTTGATTTTTAATTAATATTTTAAATACATTGATAGGAGAGATTTTTTATATATTTTAACATCTTATAAGGATTATTTTATTTCATTAGGGATATTGTCTTATAATTAAATATAATTTTAATGACCTATTTTAATAATGATGATCCTAGGATTATTTCATGAAACCTTTTCCCTCTGCACTTAATTAATCTATGCATTTATTGTTAATTCTATTTTGTTACCATTTACATACATTCACTAGATGTATTATGAATATTTGATGATGTGATGTTTAAAAAACCCATTTCATTTCCAAAGATTAGGTAATTATGAGATTACGAATGTTTCATAAACTTGTTGTAAAAATATGTATGGTTTTAAATATTTAATGAGTATATGTATAATTAAACATGACTCCAATGAATTGGATAAAGTTGTATACTTTAGAAGATAATCTGTAATTCAATGGTGAGTTAAATAAATTCATTAAAATAACTTTTCATCTGTGAAATTCAATAAAGGAAACAATAAATATTGAAATTATTTAATATCGGGTGATCCCGATCCACTTGGATAGTCTTGGGAGTGGGAATTTAAAACAATTTTTTTATGATTATGACTATGATATATAATTAATATGATACATTTTTTATTATATACTTGGTTGGATAATGACTGATTTATGATTATTCCTCACCATTATGAATAATAACTTCTATATAAATTTAGATTTATTATTTGACTAATGTTTTTCGAGTTCTGAAAAATTAGATATGAATTTTTTTGGTTATGATCATCTTCTAAAAGACTTATGATTATATTATGTTTGAATATGATCATTGATTGATATCTCCCATGTTTGACATTACTGAGCATATGAGCTATCCCTATATTATAATTTTATTTTCTATAGATTATAAAGATAATATTTAGAAAGGATATGTCCATGAACGGTACAATGATATAAGAAAATTAATTGGGATGTTGAAGAAAGTTTATGAAATAATTTTATTGTGTATCTAGTCTCAAAATACTATAAAAATTTAAAATTATTGGGAACTCATAATTGTGATATGTGGTGAATATTAATATTATAGGACATAATAATTTTGTATGATGTGTTTAATTCACCTAAATTTGATTCAGAGATGTTTTTAGTTATTTTTGTATATTAGGGGTAGATAAATATGAATAAAACACAAGGGAGGAGTCTATATATATGATGAAATATTAAATTTGTCATAAGATAAGGATTACATTGTTTTTTTATATCTAATTAATGTTTGGATAGAAACCAATTGATTTAGGCTCTAGTACATATACATCATGGCTTGAAACCCCTGAAAGGGATAATTGTGTATTAACCTAATTTTAACATGGTAGACACAAAATAGGCTCTCACACATCTCTAGGGATATTATTTTTTTAATTTATATTATCTTTATGGATCACTATGAAGAATTCCTTGATTAATCTGTGAAGATATATAAAAATACATAATTAAAATAGATTAACATCAATCATCAAAGTTTGAATGAGGGTTTAATTTTTTTTGGAAATATCAGAATGATTTTATTAAACATATGATTATTTTTTCTTATTAGTGATTTTTCATAATTACACGAATATTTCAGTTTTAGTCAAAAGATTTTCAAAATATTAATTGTGTGAAAAATCAATTTGATGAACAATTAAATAACTATTCTCAATCATGAAAAATGGGATTTGGAATGTGAATTCACATGAATATGGATAATAATTTATAAAAAATTATGAATTACACTGTGAAACTATGGGATTTTTCTATGTCAAAAAAATAATAGGGAAATGGTGATTTAGAAATCCATTAGTGATAATAATCATAGATAAATGAATATTATACCTTATATATTTTGAGAATGTGTGAATAGGTACCCATAAAAATGTCCAAAATTAATTTGAATATGATTTATATATGTGAATTAAGGGTTTTTAATACCTTGAAATATCATTGTCTTCAATATTATTGATTTCATTGGGATGGTTTCCTATTGTTTGGTCCATCCATCAAATCTCACCAATGTTCATGATTTGATCTATTATTAGTTTTCATAATGTACATACCTCATACTTTGAATTTAATAAAGATAGATATTGTAGAGGTAGAGAATAATTTTTTACATGAGGAGTAACTAGTGTTGGTTCAATATCATAAAAATTGTGCTCTATAAAACAGCACCAATAACCATGTTAATTTTTTGTGGATTAACTATATATTTGAGGGGAAAACATGGGAATCCAAGTATGTAATGAGTCATGAAAATATTTAGTCACTAATATAAGAGTGATATAATCTCATGGGTGATGATATTATTTAGGGGTATAATAAAAAAAATATTTAATGATATATTTAATTTTTTATATGTTTTATGTCATTCATTGGCCTCATTGAACACATCACTGATTTTAAACATACAATTTTATATTATAGAAATAATATGATCATATATCTCAGTAATCAACAAGATGTTAATTTGGAGGTTTGGAATAGGAATAACCAAATTATGAAAATATAATTTTATAAACATGTTGAAATTTAATTATCGGGAATTTAATTTTTTTAAAATGAAAAAATAATGTTTTGAAATTAAAAAAACATGATTTTTATATCACAATATGTTTATGTGAACAATGATTTTTTGAAATAAAAATATTAATTATTAACTGAAAATTATATATTTTATTTAAATTTATAGATAATATATTTAAGTAAAAATATTAACATTCATGTAATAGTTATATCTTGGAAGTGACAGAGAATAAATTCAATGTATGCTAAAAAATGAACTTATTTAAAAGAAGTATTCGTTGTGTATAGGAAATTTTCACTAAAAGAAATTTCATCCAACTAAATTTATTGAAATATTAAAATGGATTCTATTTTTTATAATAATTTAAAATGTTTCAATTTAATTTATTTTCATTCATTTAAATTATAATTATTAGAAATATTTTTAGAAATTCATTACTTTAGTAAAGGTTAAAAGGGGATAGTAAAGTGTTCAACTAAATACTAAAGAGTAATAATTCCATAAAAAGTTTCCTAAATCTTATTATTTATATTTTTTATACCATATTTTATAAACAATTCTCAATTAAGACCAGTTAGGTCAGTATTACCATGGGGGATACTTTACTATATTTTGATAATCATAACTGTGTTACTTCTGTCACACATACAAGGGAATCTATTATCCTCTGTTTATTTATGTACTGAGATAATGAGTGCAACCAAAATGTAAAAACACCACATATGATCATTTTTTAACCCATCATAGAGGATTTGGTCTTTTCGAAAGACCATCACAAGGGTATATAAGAAGATATTTCCATGAGGTTACTTATAGAATAGGTTAATGTTCTTACTAATCTTTTTCAAGTTCATTTCTAATTATACAACCTATAAATATTCAATGAACATCTAAAAAATTAGATATGTGTCTATATAATAGTATTATATTTATTAGTTCAACTATATGACCATTTTCAGTGTCAATAATATATAATGTAAAAAACTCCTCTCATGTGTACTAATAGATTACCATCACTATACGGAGTTGTCTTTTAGTTTTCATCACCATCTCTTTAATTTGTTCATATTAGAAAATTTACTATATATATATATATAATAATTTTATAAAAAAATTATTATTTTTTGATATAAAATATATTACCTATCTACAACAAATTTTATCATTTGGAAAATGACAACATCGCTCAAGTGTATGTGTGTACTACAACACCAATAAAGTGATGCGATTTTTTTTCAATTCTATTTTACATGGATGGAAATAAGGAGAAATTAAATTAATATATTTTAGTTTTAATAATTAAAAATTATTCTTTAAATGATAATTGTTATATACCATTACTTTAGCCATCCATAAAAAAGTATAAAAATTAATTTTGTTTGCACAAATAACTCTCTTGGTTAAATGATGTACTTAATTTTTCATCTCCACCCATATGGAAGGTTAAAAATGTGTATATAATTATTTAATTTTTGATTTATTAAATGGATTTTATTTTTTTGGTTTTAATCCCATGACCATAGATGATAAATCAGAACTGTCAAACCGAAACATGCATGGAAAATATTACATTTTTCACTATAATAATGATTTTAATGAGGACTTATTTACAAAGGGATAATTATACATTATAAGGGTGTGATATATATATATATATCATTTGTGTATATACATCTAATAAATCCATAATTATTATGCATTGGGTTTTAACACATTTGTTGAAGGGAAATACTTAAGGTATGTTATTTATTATACAGTATTGTTTCTTTTCAAGATTTTCTTGGATAAATTTTGATTGTGGGAATTATAATATTTGTACACTCAAAACCCCATATATTTTATTAGCTAATTTTATTTCTAGTTTTTTCATTTTTAATACATATTCAAATCATTTATAATTAAAATGGAATGGAAATATTTTTGAAAAAAACAAATATTATTAATTCATTTAGTTGCGAATCTTTCTCCTTGATATTTATGTTCAACAAAAAAATAAATGAATATTTTTACCAATACCCATTGATGGATAAATTTAATTTTCAATAATTTTTAAATTTGTTTAACAATAATTTATTTTCAACTTCTTGTCATTTTATAAATATGGCATGCTATACTTTTTGTTAAATAGGTGAAAGGAATATTGGGTTTAACGACGACTGTATGAATGATGTTTCGAACAATTTGAAAACTTTATTAAATAAATCATCATTTAATTGTTTTCTTGTTTATTTTAAGATAAAAAATGTACCTCCACATTATAAGAATTTAATTTTTGTTATAAAAATTTCAAAATTAATAGTGAGTTTTTTTCTTGACTTTCAAAGTGTATTTCAAATTATTTAATAAAATTAATTATTCACATATGAAAAAATATATTAATGAATTTTATCATTTACTACATATGTGATATTATAATTTAATAAAATTTTTATATGAATTTATATAAAGGTGAGGCCAGGAAAATTTTATGAATCTCATATATTTCTAATAGTTAATTAAGATATGTTGAAATAATGAATTCACTTAATAAACTAAAAAATTGATTTATTTATATAGATTAGGATAATTTGGTGATGAGATGTTTATGAAACACATTTATTTTCCATGGGTTATTCTTGATGATATGATATATTTATTGATCGAGTGGCACACATAAGTATAGTTATCATTATTTTATTCGTGGGGCCATAATTATATATCCCTCTAAATCATTAGGTATTGATATATATATCTCATGAAATAATATGTACTATAATAGAGAGTAAACACATTTTAGGTAGGAACTTGGTAATATATGATAATTCTAGGAGTTATCTCTGACTAAAGAAATGATAAAATTAGGTAGTGAATTCAATCCAGTATGATAGTCAAGGAAGAGAGTCTTTTCAATAGAAATTTTTATTAATACATATTATTTTGTTGAAAAATTCAAGTAAAATGTTATAATTATTATGATATACTACCCTAGAGTATGATTAATTTAGTATAATTCTGTAAACTTATCACTCATTTATTTTGAAATACCAAATCATTATTCCATGAATCATGTTTTATGATATATTGATGAATGTGTATAACAATTTTATGTATTGAATACAATCTCATACCCTTACAATTTTTTTCATATGATCATAGATTGATATCTCCCATGTATACCCTTACTTATTTGAATATCCTTTTATTATTTAAATATTATCTCTAGGTAAAGGATGAACTTTTTATGTAGGATATTTACTTTAAGTGAATAACTTTTTAATATAAATATAAAAAATATTGAAGATATTTCATGAAATAAGTTGATTTATATATACTCATTGAAGAAAATAACATTTAAAATTTTTGCGTGTTTTTATATTTTATCAGTATTGAACATTCATCCCAAATGATGTAATATTTATGTATATAATACTCAATCCACCTCAAGGTTGTCGTGATGATATTCACTAGTAATTTGGTGTTAGTTGACCCTCCACCATAATAGTATATTCCTTAAACCTAGTATAAAAATCTTAGGGAGAATGTAATATCCACTATGGAACATGAAAAAATCAAAAGAAAATATAATATACAGGTTCCAGTTTGTTTTGGCCTGATATTCATAAAATGAACATTGGCATTAATTTATAATAAAAAAATAAATTATTTGTGTGCCACAAGTATGATTAAGAATGAAATTCCACAGTCACTTTTCATTGGCCCTTCATCCATGGGGAATTAGAAACATTCCTATTCATGAACAAACGGGAATATTGAGGGTTGTTTATACAACATTCCTTAAATACCGTCAATTTAAGTTTGTATGTACCTCACCATAATTTGACATATCTAATAATTATCATAGTAATTGTGTTGGGGATAAATATCATCATACATGTCACCCTGAATTTGGATTCCCCCTGTTATAAATATCCCAAAGACAGATGATGAATTCCTATTGAATAAACTAAAACATTTTATTATTAGTGTACCAGTGACTACCAGTCTATGGAATGACATTGGGATGGAAGTAAATCAAAACCTTTGGATCCCATAAAATCATTTAGAGTCCATAAACTCCATATATTTCTTCTCACTTGACCGATATTTGTTTTTTTAAGTATGTCCATAATCATTTATCCTATAATTTCACTGTATAATAAAGGTCCCACTAGAATCCCTATCATTTTCTCTATCTTGACATTAAGGATTTAATTTTTGAAGAACCTTACATGGGCTTGAAAGAAACTACTACATTGAATAAACCCAATTATGTAACATATTGACACTATATTTTTGGATGATATTCCCATCAATAGATATGTACACTCAAATAATAACATGGTATGATATATATTTTTATTGGCTATATATGTTTCAATTAACTTTAGGTTAAATTGATGGAAAAAAATTTATATAGTAAACTTATTAAATAGGGTATAGTTAGGTTAATTTTATTAAAGAAATCTATATATGGTCTGATGACTGGAGAATGAAATCATCTGAATGTTTTTCTAAATATCCTCAACCATCACCTTAATTCATGAGGTGGATTTGGTATCTAAGTTAGATATTTAATTACATTCTAAATATTACCTATATTTGAGTTCAAAGAATTACCATTAAAGAAAAATAGAACAATATAAAATAATCAATGGAAAATGTATTATAAGAATTAAATCAATATGATGAAATGTGAGAATTAATAATTTTTAATCAAGCGTGTTTTTATTGTATTTGTTATAAAGTAATTCCCCAAATAGATTCACCTAGTTGATTAAAAAATTTATCTTATAACATGTATTAATTATCATTTTTTCCATAGATACCTACATTCATATTTCTTTATGATTCTCTCCAAACAAGAACATCAATTCACATTTTAGTTTGAAATAAAAAAGAAAAATTTCTAATTGTAGGTAGAATGATAGGCATTAGAAGTAAAAAATATAATCATATATCAAGATTAAGATAGTAATGAATTTGATTTGAAAACAAATATCCCACTATTTATAAATTGGAACATTTTATTTTCTCAAGTAAACACATACACCATTCTCTAAGTTTATAGTTTCTAACAATGAGTTATAATAACCCACTTAATGTTGTGAATAGTGCACCAATGTCGTTGAGTGGAAAAAAGCTATTCAATAATAAAAATGTTGGTCCCAATACTCTATAATTTATGAAATATATTTGAATGCCTAATCTCTACCTCTTCATTAGATTCTATTTTTTCTATGAATTCCAATTCCTTGAGGAATTTTCTAATGCTCCTTTTATATAATTTATGGAATCCATTATATTGTAATGGGAAAAGTATTGGGAAGGGGGAATATAAAATATCCTATAACCTTTTCCTTGCATGAATATTGGGGTTTCAAACTCTATATGTATTCTCCATGGGTAGGTATTTGACTATATGTATCTTGACTGGAATGAAATCACTAATAGACCCTCCCCCTTCATGAAGACGACTTGTATGAATAAACCTGCAGGCCCATATTTCACAATTTTGATTCATACATGTACCACCACACATTTAAAAACATGTTTCAACCTACTATCTGTATTTAATATAAAATTAATCCCCTGGGTCATCATTTTAAATATCATGGAAATCACATATGAAAAGATAATCCTAGATTATATCCATGTAAAAAAGTCTTAAAACCCATTCATGTTTCCTAGTTATTTAATAACCCCAAATGAATTAATATCAAAATGGTTATAATTTCTTTTTCTAATGTATTATCATATAAAAAATTTCTTGTAAACCAATAATTCTACCCATTCTAGAAAATTATATTGATGGACCCCAAACAAGAAAACACACTTGAGCACTACTCATCCAAGACATACCTAGTGTCCTATCCACTTTAGTGAAAACTCACCTTGGTATTATCTCATGGGATAAATTTTTCTTTATTATACATCACGGATTATACATTATCAAATCATATAAATGAAGAAACTAATTTATTGTTTCCCTCATTATGTTAATCATTTCTCCATAAACTCCTCCCCGAGGTGAAATATAAACCTGAGATCATAACATGTGAGAAAATTCATTATGAAATTCATGATGGGTTAAAATTCCCCAAATAGAATCATAAATAAGCCTCATCACCTTATTTCTCAACTTTAGGAAAATATTTTCCAAGCCATGTAACTGGGGTGACTACATCTGCTGAGCCCCGTGATAGGGAACCACATTTTTCATAGGTTCCAAAATGCAGCAAACATTGGTCAAAACTCAAAATAAGCTGAATTATTCACCATAATATTATATAGGTTGATTTAGTCCCTCTTGAAGACTAATAAGGATGTATTAAAATTGTAACCATAAATAAGGATATACCATTCACCCAATCATATAAAAGTGGGAAAACTTTCCATCGACCAATACTATGGGAAATTTTTTCCCCTAAGCTCCCATTTGGGAAACACATCCCATTATTATCCTAATATAGAGACTAAATTCACCTTTTTTCCTATTAGTGTGATAAATTTTCCAAAAGTCATTTAAAATTCTCTAAAACTATATGAAAGAATCCTAGAACCTGTGTCACACTTCGTTTTTTTCTATTTTATTTTCATGTCTTTGTTTTTATCATGTTTATTGAAAATTCAGATCCTTTTCTTGTGTGTTGTATGAGATTAATTTTGAGTTTTTTACTTCCATATTTGTCTAATCACCATAATTTGGGTTCCCCATTTCTTGTTTAGGGGTTTTTGGAGAGAGGGTGGATACTTCATGATTTGGGCCAACCGTGAGCCCATTTCCAGTTTTAATAACAAAATTTGTTTCTTTTATAAATCCTTTGTTTTTAAAATTTTTTACCCATTAAACTTCATATATTTCCTCCACTGATATATTCATACTACCTTATCCTTTTTTACCCTTATAAATTAATAAACATGGTGAATTGGGGTTACTTATTTTGGTACTGGGCCAGCCCAAGGGTCCATTTCCAGTTTTAAAACAAATAAATTATTTCTTTTATATCTAATTAAATATTTAATATATTTTGGTGATTCAACATTCCACTCAAAGACAATATCCTTATACTCATCCCCATTATCTATTGTCCCTTTTTTGAGCTCATATGAGTCATCGATTAGGGAAAAGGTTCCCATGTTACCTCAAATCGTTTAGAATTGATAAGGGAAATTGTTTCATACACAACTCATTAAATTTGGGATCTTTTCCCCACAAATATTTTTTCCCTGGTTCTTCCAAAACTTATGATAATCTCCAAGAGGTTTAAATACATTTAATTTTCTCTCAGGGTGCATATCTAATGGAATACAAAGAGTTATCTAGTTAAAAAGGTGATATTCCTCCACCTTTATCCCCCCTCTTGTTCCTCCTTTCATTATTTCTTGGTTTTATAGTCTCCCCCAGTCATGATAGACATATGGTTATTTTATAACATGAATTTTGTTGGGTTTTTTTCTTTTGTGTCTGGTCTTCATAGGTTTAGGGTTTGTGAACCCTCAGATTGTGATTTTGGGTGTGTGTTTCCATTACACCAAGGATTTGAGGTAGGATATCCCTTGCACATGTATTTATATTTTAATATTCATTATTTAATTTTGTTTTCATATAGTATGTATGTTTATTTTTATTTTTCATCATTTTTATAATTTTCATTGATTGAAAAATGGTTGTTTAATCCTTGTTTTGTAAAAGGTAATGTAGTTTTGTCATAAAAGTGCACACCAAGTGTTTGTTTAAATGTTACACTTTATTTTGAAACTATTTTGTAAGGTTTATAACCTGGTTTTTCGTATTTTGAATATATTAAAGTGTCTTTTAAAAAGTATTTCATGAAATTTATGCTTTATTCCATGTCATGTTCTTAAAATAAATTGTTTTTAAGGGCATTTCCGGTATTCAGTAAATTTATCGGTTGGCTTTTATGTGTTATGTTTGATTTTAAAATTATTTGTTTGGTTTTATAAATGAATATTAATAATTATAAATGATATTTTTGGGTACTTATATGGATTTTCAATTTTTATTTGTTTTTTTTAGACAGATGAGTTTTGGATTATAACATGTTTTGGGCCAAGTTGCCCGAAAATGGCCCGTTTCCCATTCTTATTAAAATCGTTTTGTTTTGAATATGTAACTGAAATGTTTTAAGGGATTTATGAATGTGTTTTGATTCTATAAATGGTTTCTACTCACCTCCTTAATAAAAGTGATATTCATACCTTGGTCGAATGATAATTTTGATAATGTCTTAAAGACCTGTCTGGCATTTGTTTTTTTGTAAAAATGGTTTCCATTTGTCTTTCATGTTATATCTTTTGTAAAAATTTAATGGTCCATGAAAATTATTTATTAATTGGGTTTGGGGCTGAAAAATCTGTGTTGTTATGTTATCTATGGTTTTTTGGCCGTAAAAGAGCATTATTGAATGGATTTTATGTGCAAGGCCTCGTTATACTCCTTGAAATTGTTTTACAAATCTTTATAGTGGTTTCTTGATTCGTGAAAGAAATGTGAAGCATGTTAGTGGGTTGTTTGTGTGTTTATGGTTTGGTAATGAAATTTGGATGTGAAATTTGTGTTTTATAATATGTGTAACATGATTGAACACTAAAGGGAATCTCAGGTTTCTAGGTGGGCGGACTTGTACTAGTATGCTAGTGATTCCGTGGGGTTTGGCCCCTATTTCACATAGAAAATTTGACGATGAAAAAACTAACTAAACTATGATGATGATGATGTTGGGGGAACCCTAGTTAATGGTTATTATCACTACTAGTGTCTCATGTTTACGATAATATGTATTTATTATGCTTACTTTCACCGAGATAGAAGGCACCTGAGCCTCACAACTAAATAGTGCCTAGGTGTCTTCCCTTGACTTGTGATCATTGGCTATTTTGAACTCATTATCAGCATAAGGTGTGTTTGGTTGGTAAATTCAGTAGTGTGTGTGACTTATTTAAATGTTTAAATTCTTTAAAGCAGCCCTCTTGAAATCTATTTTAATTCTTAAGTTGCACCTCTTGGAAAATTGTTACTAGAATTCTTGTTTATAAAACCTGATTGTTTTTGTCTGGTATTTTGTTTTATATAGCATGGTACCTTATTTTGAAAAAAAATCCATTATATTTTGTATTGAAAACTTGAAATTTATTTATCTTTTATTTTAAATGATGTCCATTTGGAAAAGAATATCGGGCTAACCTATTGAGTTTTGATACTCACACCTATAGTCTTCTTCTGTTATTAGCCCTTGTACAGGTTTCAGCTTGAGTCTGATTGCCTTGGGAAACATAAGATCATTGTGTTGGAGAGTGAACAGAGGGGTCACATGGAGTTAGTAGGTTATCGGGGTAGGTTAGTTGAGTTGTTGTTTTAGTTCTACTTTCAGTTTCTTGTACAAATAATGTTCAGTTTAATTTTTATATAAATGTATTTTGGTCTGTCCATTTATTTCCGATATTTGTTTGTTTGTTTATATATGTGAGAAATAATTAACTTGTGTAATCTATTGATGCCCTTGGTTCTAGTCACCCACCCGGGAGGATCGGTAATGCATCTGGGGACTTGTCGCGGGATGGCCTAGGTGATCGGTTCAGGGTTGAATCAGGATGGTTTGTGAAAAAATGGTATCAAAGGGGGTCAGTACTTAAGAAACCGTTCTTTTTAGAGATCCCTTTTTATTTGGGAGATGTCATGGTAGATGTCTTAGGATTTTTGGGACTTTATGGGTAAGTGCGGGAAGAGGGTCACAAACTCTTTCTCCTTTTAATCCTTAGGTTTCCATGGGAAGTCTGGTTTTATTAGTGTCTTTTATTCGTGTTGATTGTCTGGTTTTGGGATATGATAAGGGCAGTCTGACCAATGGCCTCTGTGATCTTGCAGGTCTTGGAAATCCATGTGGAGCTGGGGCATAGTCGTAATAAGTCTCTCTGTGTTGGTGTTGTGTTTGACATATGGCCTCCAACCATATGGTCAAGTCACCCACCGACACTAGTTCCATTTTATGGGTTTCATAGACCTTTCTTGAATTCAGATTTTTTTTAAAATCCTTTGTGAGAATTATGGAAATGGGAATTAAAGGAAGGATTGGATTTTTAAAAGGGGGAAATGGGTTTTCAAAAATTAAATATAAGAATGGTTTTGGAAGGATGTTTTTTTAAGAAATTTTTGGGAGGAAGTGGAAATGATTTAGCAAGATTGGAATTTTCCTAATCTAAACTTGTGGATTGTTGAAATAAAAGGTTTTCAATGTGTGCATCATTTTAAATTAATTATGACACATTATTTTAAATGGAGTGTTTTTTTCTATTGATTTTTTTTTGAATTTGATGAATTGGTTTTGGAAGTTTGGTTTTGAGTTGCTGGTGTTTTCTAGAAAGGGGTTTTGGCCTTTGTGGTTATTGGATTATAAAAAGAGACCTTGCTGATTCTGAAAAAAAAACTGGAATGGGATATTTGGAATAGAATGATTGTTTTTGGAAGTTCTATTAAATTAAATGGATTTATTTTTAATCAAATGGTTCTTGATGAAGCTTTTATTGTCTCGTGAAATATGAAAATTGTTTTTGATTTGGTGGTTAATGTGCCTTTAGATGGTACATGATTATTTTTTTAATGATGATGTTTTGTTTTTCCATTAGGTGTTTTCATGGGTTCTCACATGCAAGGTTTTATAGATATATGGATGAATACCCGGTATGGCATGGTATTTGAGTGCCTGGGGTAGAATGTAAATATTCATGTGTGCGAGACATGATGAAACACCATTAGTGAATGTGAAAATCCCCCAAGTTTGTTTATTTTTTTATTTATTTTTCAAAAGTGTTTTTTGATAAAAAATTGTGTTGTTTTTTTTTTGAACCTAGTGTTATGTGGATGGTTTACCCTATATCTTAGAAGTGTTTTCTATTCAGTATGATTTCTTCAGGATTGAGAATTCATACTCTTGTTGCATCTTGGGATGGGATATTGTTGGTGGATAGGTTTTGGGGTAATGTTCAATGGGTTTTTAAATAAGTGTTGGATATTTTTAATATTTCCATGGATGGTTCTACATTGCTATGATTTCCAGTTGATCAACATAAGGATTTGTTTCAAATGTTAAATCCACCTCTTAGAATGATACCTCATCCCATTTGTTGAAATAGATAGATGTTCGGGCTCGATTTACTCTGCCTTCTATTTATGGTGATTCTATCGGTTGTAGTAGTTGTGCTCAGTGATGTTTAGTGGTTGTTTTTTTGTGACTTGTTCATTCTACTCCCCATTCAGAGTGAGAGAAAATAGTGTTGTGTATCTCTATTTTCTTGTTTGGGTAAAAATGTGCTATTGAGGAAGAGAGTTCCATGGTGTCTCTTGATCTGTTGTTTCTTACTTGGAGTGTTATGTGGTACTTTTTGGAACTAAGGGATGGAGTAATTGTTGGGGATTATCAAAGACTGGCTGTGAGGCAAGAGATGCTTCAACCATCACAGCTCCAGCCATAGGTTTCAGAGTAAATCTAGCACGTAGTCAAGAGTCCTAGGGTTATGGGTTGTATTGCTAAGCTCATACCTAAACCATTTAATTGAGGTAGTTCCATTGTTTATTTTGTGTATTCAATGTCCTAATGATTGGGTCCCCTTCCACCTCCTCCCTAATTGGTGGGGGTTTGGATCCCTGTAGAGAGTGTTGGCCTAGTTCTTATTGCCTCCATTCGAGGGTGGGTGACCTAAATGTTCATTTTTTGTTCCTCTCAACATGGGTTTGTAGGTTGTTGTTATAGAGTTTTTGTGGTCCTGTTTAGGTGAGTTCCAATTCTAGTTCATTTTGATTTCTTTTTTTTGTTCATTTATAGTTAGTCTCTAATGGTGGGGAGACCCACTGTGGGTCTCAAAGATATTTCCTTTTTGATTTATTGGATATTAGTTGTGATTTAATAGTGGGGATCCCATTCCGGACTCGACCCCAAGTCATTGTAATTTTGGAGTGAACTATGGTTTGGGGTGATATTGGGGTTCATTGGGAGAAGGCCCAACAATCTAGTTCTTGGCATGGTTGGGGTGGTGGTGGCTTGATCATTCTGTTGATTCTCCAGATGTGGTTGTGAGTTGGTGTTTTGTTAGAGAAAGAGTATTAAGTTAAATTATTAGCGAATGATATTTACATATCATTAGAGGATGGATTATGTTTATAAGGAATCATTATGCTTTTTTCTATCAGTTTAGAAGCATTATGGCTTTCCGTGGGTGGAAATAATTAATGGTGGGGACAATTCTCACACCCAGTTTTTTCTCTTTTATTTTCATGTGGATTTTATCATATTCACTGAAAATCCCGATACTTTTCTTTGGTGTTGGATGAGATTAATTTTCAGTTTTGAACTTTCATATATGTCTAATCACCCTAATTTTGGTACCCCATTGCTTGTTTAGGGGTTTTTTTGGAGAGAGGTTGGATTTCAGGATTTGGGCCAACCATCATCCCATTTCCAATTTTAAAAACCAAATTTGTTTCTACTATAACTACTTTGTTTTTAATAAATTTTTACCCATTAAACATCATACTTTTCCTACACTGATATATTCATACTAAAAGATCCTATTTGACCCCATATAAATTCATAAAGATGGTGAATTGGGGTTACTTATTTAGGTACTAGGTCAGCCCAAGGGCCCCTTTCCGGTTTTAAAAAAATAATTTGTTTCTGTTATATATAATTAAATATTTTTTATATTTCGGTGATTCCACATCCCAATCGAATCCAATATCCCTGTCCTCACCCCCATTATCTATTTTACCTCTGGAGCTCATATGTCTGGTGTATTAGGTTGAACGTTGTCATGTTACCTCGAATCGTCAAGAATTGATAAGGTAAATTGTTTCATACATAACTCATTCAATTTGTGATATATTTCCCAAAAATATTCTTTTAATGCACCTTATAGAAATAAAGAAAATCTCCAAGATTTTTCAAGCCATTCCCTTTTCTCTAAGGGTGCAGATCTAATTGAATACAGAGAGTTTTCTAGTTGAAAAGGTGTGATTCCTTCTCCTTTATCCTCCCTCTTCTTCCTCCTTTCATTATTTCTTGTTTTTATAATATACCATAGTCATGATAGACTTAGGGTTATATTATCACATGATTTTTCATGGGTTTTTTTTCATTTGGGGTTGACCTTCATAGGTTTAGTGTTTGTGAACCCTCAGATGGAGGTTTTTGGTGTGCGTTTCCATTACACTAAGGATTTGAGGTAGGATATCCCTTCCACATGCCTTAATCATTTAAGATTAATCATTTTAATATTTTTTTCATCTTTATATATGTTTATTATTATTTTTTGTCATTTGGATAATTTTCATTGAGTGAAAAATGGTTTTTTAATCCTTATTTTGTGAAAGGTAATGTTTTTTTGTCATAAAAATGAACACAAAGTGTTTGTTTAAATGTTACACTTTCTTTAAAAACAATTTTTTAGGTTTACAACCTGTTTTGTGGTATTTTTAATACATTACAATATCTTGTATAAAATATTTCATGAAATTTATTCTTTATTCCATGTCATGTTCTAAAAATAAAATGTTTTTTTAAAGGGCATGTCTTGTATTTAGTAAATTTACCGATTTTATTTTATGTATTATGTATGATTTAAAAATTATTTTTTTGTATGTATAAATGAATTATAAGAATGATAAATTATAATTTTGGGTCCTTATATTTCTTTCCAATTTTTTTTGGGTTTTACAAACAAATGGGTTTTGGATTTTAACATGTTTTGGCCCAAGTTGTTGGAAAATGGCCCATTTCACATCCTTATGAAATTGTCTGTGTTTAGAATATGTAACCAAAATGTTTTAAGGGATTTATGAATGTGTATTTCTGATATAAATGGGGTTTATACACCTCCTTAATAATAGTTAAATTCATACCTTGTTCAAATGATAGTTTTGAGAAAGTCTTAAAGGCCCGTTTTGCATTTTTTTTTGTAAAAATAGTTTCCATGTGTATTTCATGTTCTATATTTTGGGATACTTTTATGGTCCATGAAAATGATTTATTAATTGGTTATGGGGCTTCCAAATCTGGGTTGTTATTTTATTGATGGGTTTGTGGCCGTAAAAGAGTATTATTGAATGGATTTTATGTCCAAGTCCTTGTTATACCCCTTGAAATTGTTTTACAAATATTTATAGTGGTTTCTTTATTAAAGAAATAAATGTGAAGCATGTTTGTGGGATATTTTTGTGTTTATGGTTTGGTAATGAAATTTTTATGTGAAATTTTTATTTGATAATATGTGTAACTTGATTGAGCACTAAAGGGAATCCCGGGTATCTAGGTGGGTAGACTTGTACTAGTATGCTAGTGATTCCATGGGGTTTGCCACCTATTTCATATAGTATGTTTGAAAATGATAACAGTATCTAAACTATGATACTAATGATGTTGGGGGAATAATAGGTAATGGGTATTATCCTTACTAGTGTCTCGTGTGCATGAGAACAGATATTTATTATGCTTACTTTCACTGAGATATGAGGCCCTTATGGCTCACAACTAAATAGTGCCTAGGGGTCTTCCCATGAATTGTGCTCATTGGAAAATTTGAACTCACCATCGGCATACGGTGTGTTTGGTTGGTAAATTTAGTAGTGTGTGTGCTTTATTTAGAAGTTTAAATTCTTTAAAGAAGCCATCTTGAAAACTGTTTTCATTTTTGAAGTGCACACCTTTGAAAATTGTTAATAGCATTCTCGTTTATAAAACATGATTGTTTTTTATCGTAATTTGTTTTATATAGAATGTGACATTATTTGGAAAACATTACCTCATATTTTGTATTTAAAATTTGAAATTTATGATTATTTTATTTTAAAGTATGTGCATTGGGAATAGAATATCGAGCTAACCTACTGAGTTTTAATACTCTCGCCAATAGTCTTGTTATGTTTTTTAGTCCTTGTGCAGGTTTCAGCTTAGGTTCAATAACCTTGGTCAACGTGTGATAATTTTTTGGGAGACTTACTAGTGGGGTCACATGGATTTAGTAGGTTATCAGGTTGGGTTAGTTGAGTTGTTGGTTTAGTTTCACTTTCAGTTTATTGTAAAAATAATGTTCAGATCAATTTTTAAATAAATGTATTTTGGGTTGTCCATTTCTTCCTGCTATTTGTTTGATTGTTTATATATGGGTGAAATCATTCACTTTAGTTCTTTATTGATTCCCTTAGTGCTAATCACCATCTCGGGTGGATCGGGAACACATCTCGGGACTTGTTGTGGGCCGGCCTGGGTAATCGGTTTACGGTCGACTCGGGCAGGTTTGTGAAAACCCATATTTTCTTATGTTCATTAATTATGAAATTTTTATTTACCTCAAAACCATGTCTAACCTCATTAACATGGAAAAACCCATGACCAATATCAAACCATTAAATACTACTCCACAACATCCTATCATATATGATTAGGCCATCAAAAATGTCATATTTCATCCTTCTATCATGTATTCCCCAAATAAATTAGATCTCCTAAGAAATATGCTTCAATTGATATTATTTTTCAGGTGATAAAAGTTATGTATTCAAATGATTATTAAGATCAATTCCATGAGGATATGGAGGATACAACTCCCATCATGGGATTCCCATCATAGCTAAAAATGTTTGGAGTCAATGATTTGTGTCTAGGAAATGATCAGTGAATTAATCTACCTCTTATCTAGATGTAATATATTTCCATGATCCCCTTAATAATTTCATTACCATGATATATCAATGATCCTTAAAAATATATATTATGGAATCCTAGTAAGAATCTCTAATTTATTCCATACCGGTCTATTTTTCCATGAGTCAATTCATTTAACTATACAACCCTAAATCGATGGTAGGAACATTTTTTATTAGGACCCCTCTTTATTATACAACTATTCTAATATAATAATGGTTTCCTAATGGTATTAATCCCTAAAATTGATGCACCACATGTGTCACCAACCAGGATGGGTACCTTTGAGATAGACCCAGTTCTATTTTTCATGAGCCCTGGTAATGTGATAAATAGTAAATCCCCTACAATATTATGATGCATACATATTCCTATTTATTATTAACATTCTTCTTGATTATATAACTGTAAGAGAGGAGATTGGTTAATATACACATGGGATCCATCTTAATATGTTTGTGCACCAACTCTTTTATAAAAAGACAACATATTCTAACATATATCCTTCTAAATGGAAAATATTCAATTTGATACAACTATATAACCTAATTTTTCCTTAAAAAAACCTCGTGAACTTGTATGGGCTACCAATGTGTAATCTCCACTCATTCATCTATTTGATTCTCATTTAACATCACATATATTATATTCACATGATGTTAAACTTTTCAATAATATCTATCCTTCCATACATTTAACGGTATGGTATCGTCTAATACTATGACCTTAAACTATGAGAAAAAAATATTATGGTAATTGATTATTGTTATTTTTGTCACATAGATTTCTTATTTTCGGACAAAATATAAAAATAATATTTATATACAATCACATTTTTATATATCCTTTTATGATTTAACCTTCATTGGTCCATATTTTCTACCAAAAAATTTACGATTATGTCATATTTCTTATGAAACCCATCCTCTTTGAGACTTTTTCTTTATAAAATCAATCATCAACAAGTAATATTATTTTTCATTAAAACAACTCCACATTAGACCTCATTTAAGAGGATACACATTAGACATCATTAATGGGATATATTCCATTCTATAAGAACAAAGATGTGATTCATAAGTAAAAGTATTATTCTAATAATTTTGTTGAATCATATTTGTAGTAATATATTGTTCTAGGATACACAATAATAAAAGGAAAATCACTATATCATGGTTGTATAACCTTAAAAGAAACAAATTTAGTTGTTTTCACATACAAAATAAATGTTTTTTCATGTCTATTTATGTTTCATATCTGTTCTTGGGCTTTCTATTCCTTAATATTGACGCATGGGAATCTTTATTAATGGCCCAGATCTCAACTCTACATCACCTACCACTTCACCAGATGGAGAAAATATATATATCACCCAATTATATAACTTTAATTTGTAACCTAATCACATAAAATTAGAATTATGGATCACATATGATTTTATAGATATCACCATTGAGGGTGATCCACTGATACATAAATATGTCCACGTCAATGGGTATCTACTGATGTACATATTCATGTTCACATCATTGAATGATTTTTAACAAATCACTAAAAACATGGTAGTATGTACCATTATATGAATTAGTAAGGTTTAATGGACATATATTGAATCTATTATAATGAAAATTAGTATGTAAAAATTCTTAACCAAAATGTTTTGATGAGACCATCCACCAATCATTTCAACTGATGTTCATTCAAAAGTATCTAAGGTATTTTTATTCTGACATCATACCCTTGAAAAATATGACTTGGATAATTAATATGGTCTTGAATAGATTCATTTGAATAATTAAATATGAAAAAGTTTCATATAGGATCACTATTCAAAATTTATATATTATTGTGCCATTGAAAAATTGAAGACATACCATCATGGAGTCAGGATGATTAATGAGTCCGAGACCACACAATAACAAAAAAGTAACCTCTTGGGATCCTACACCACATATGTGTCTCAATGGATATTAAAAATATTCCATTTTATGCTAGCCACATACTTGGATAGTGTCACTATAACCTCTATTCACATACAAAAAATGATTACAAACTCACACCTATGAGTAACTTTCCCTTCACCACTCATGCATTATATCCTAAAGATCTACTAAAATCCAACCATATAATTATCACACATTTCATCTAAGCATAATTATGAAAATAAACCACCCTCTCATCTTATAATGGTAAAAAATATATTTTTAAACCCATGAACCATGATTTAGGAAGAAAAAGTAATTCTATTACTAACTAGTATTACAGTATCAGAAAAAGCATCTATAAATGTTTCTATCATTGATCAGTGTTGGTAAAAAAGAAACCATGAAGGCCTACCCCATGATGAAACACAAGACTCATAGAATCATGATTTAATACCAATAATCATAGACTCATTTTTATAATTAGACATCAAAACCCACATAACATTCATGGCCATGTCATTATTAATATTAAAACATTCATAAGTAATAAATATATAAAACCTTTTTAATAATTTATACATATCACAATATAAACACCCCTAGTTTTATCACATTCTAAATATCTACAGAATATGGATTCCTAAATGGATAAATGATCCCACACCACCTAAATTTTTTCGCTAAAACATGAATAATAAACACATTATCTTTATCTTTTATGCAACTCACAAAACTAGGACAACCCAAATTTTGAGAAAACATGATATATCTAAATATATATTAGGTATTTATTGGTATCACATTACTAAATGATTATAAAAACTAAATCTCCAATATATTGAGTAACATATTTACACAATTAGGCCCTCCCAAATAGTATTTAAACTATACTCTCAATAGGTCATAACTCATAGTTAATCATCATTACAACATATTTGAAACATTAATTCAAATCATTAACCAATATCCCTAATATAGGGATCAAATTATTATTTGGAACTTTTTACCCAATCCAACTAATGATACATGATATATAATCATCCCTAATATTACTTTTTCCATAATACACCTATAAATATTTTGTTCATATCCATAGACACCATGATGATGCTTTGAAAGAAACATGATTTGTTATTGAATCATTGAAAGGGAAAATGAACATTAAAACATATGTGTTCCACTTCTCCATTAACAACATTCATAACAAGTGTATTACAACACTATGGTTTAACCGAATCCCAAACAACCCAGTCTCAATGATAACTATTAGATTTATATTTATATATATGATACACCTCCTTAATTATTCAACTTCATTAACCTAATAAATATCCAAGTCAAGATATATTAAATAATATAATTGTCTTCTACAGGAAAATGCCTTATATGTTCTCGATATCACTTAAAATAAATGGGACACATATCATAATATTAGTTTTGAATCACAGACAAACACATTATTGCCATGTGGATATAGCATTAATGACATAATGAAAGAACTCAATCCTCTATCCATCCTATAACATGAAGAAATATCAGAAATTATAAAACACATTCAAAATTTTGAAATAATATATCGACCTAAAAAATCTAGAAAATAAAAATATAAATCTTGACTTCTCCAAAAAAATAACACCCATCCTTTTTTTGGATTTTTATTATATCCAACATAAAATTTCCGAAATCCTAAAATATTAAAAAATTATGACTCATTATTGTAATGTCCTGACGTGGAACAATCAATACTCACAGTACTTGAGAACCACATAACATTAAACTCACCTCCCCATATTCCAATTTTTCTAGACTAGATTGAATGGTCTATAATGAGTCCATTTGAAGACTATTATATATAGTAATAACCATATATCTCATCCTATGTGACCTACTACTAGTCATAATAATAACTAATACAATGGAAATTAATCCTTATAGTTAAGTGCTAAGAATTAATAAATAATGAACCATATACTAAAATAAAATAAATAAATAAAACAAAATTAGTTATGGTGATAACAATAGGATATATCATTGGAAGAATTTATATGAAATATCCATAAATAGAATAAAAATTCAAGACATTCATAACCTACTCCTATGTCTTATCCAAATCACATTTATAGACATTAACTAACCTATCAATCTAAATATCGAACTTCAAGCCACTCTCCACCTATATCTACGATCAATAGGTATGTTGAAGTAGCAATGTTATAGTGTTTGTCAAAAAGCGTATAAATACAACCAAGTAGTAAACCACTAATTATTTCTAGAAATTTTCTTGTACAAATGTTGCATTTATAATTTCATATTTTGGGAAAAAGGACTATAAAAATTAAGCATTCAATTCCACAGGTGATTCTTACGCCCCCTAGCAGTGAAAATGCATTATTCAACATTTTTTGGGGTTTTATTTTATATGTTACAATGAAACAAACAAATTATAAAATATCATTCCATATTACATATTAAATCATTTGGAATAAAAAATTCATTATTCAACGAGGTTATCACATAAAATCCACCTTTAGAGGAATCATGTTCAACCCACCACATCAAAACTATCTTGAAATGTTACATCCCAAATGTTTTTATGAATTATTATTTTTTAAATAAATTTAATTTAATATTTATCATGAAATACCCACAAGAAGGAGTTAAAAATGGGTTACATGCAAAACTGTGTTTAGCTATGTTACACACAAAATTGAGTTTTAGCAAAACCACAATATATATTTAATATTAAACATACATGAATGTTATAACCTCTTAGTTAAACTAAGAAATATTAATATTAATAAATAGATTTTTAATATTATGTAAAATGGTTTTATATAATGAAATAAATTTGGTAAAATGTATTTAATTAATCAATATTCTCTTTATATGTTTTGAAAATACTATTTTATCAAAATTTTTTTTTTCAAATTCATTTTTTGAAAATTAAAAATATTATAATATTTTATTTGATTAAGTAAATTTATAATGATAATTTATAAATTATATTATAGTAATTTTTTGAGATTTTAATGAAAGCATTAACTTCATGATTAATAGTGAAAAAATACAGAATAAAAATAAAAAAATTACCTGTTTATTTAAATTATTTATAATTATATAAATAATTTTAATTAGTTTTCATACTAAAATAAGTAACATTATATATATTTTAACCCATCATAGTTACATGGAATAATTTTTATATAGAAATTGGATATAAAAACATGGTAAACATTTGATGTTTTTCTTATCGAAAATATGATTTCTCATTAAATATTTGGGATTATTTTTAAATTATTTGTATCCACATAGATGAATTGAATTTCCAAAATTTTATTCCACATTTTTAATTATAATAATTTAAATGATCAAATAATTTCAAAATATTTTTACCAAAATAAATAGTGAAAAAAGAGAAAAAAATTTATCATGGTTAAGGTAAAAATGTGTTTTCCAATGGTCAAACTAAAATGATAAGTATTAAAATGACGTAAAATTATTTCAAAACTATATTAGATGATCATATTTGGACCCTATAATTTATAATTCTCAATAAAATCAATTTTTAATCCTCGTTTCATGATAAAACATGCCTAAAAATTTTTCTTTTCAAAAATATTACATTTGTGGAAAATACATCACTTGTAAATGGTCACCCACTACCCTATCTTTTTTTATAAGTACATTATGTTTTGGTAAATAAATGATTAAATTTCATCAAAAATTACATCAAATTGTCCTTGAATCCTTATTTTTTGATTAATTCCACCTTAGCTGGGGTCTTTGTGAAATCCTAAAGCGGATAATCAATGAAAATATATCATACTTCAATGAGAAATTTTAGATTATTATTTCATCATCCACCTCCATAAATTCATATTAACCATGATGATATAATATAAAATATTATTTAATTTTATAAGATGTTTTTATGTTAAAATAATAACCTAATACCATCTCCACATCCGTCAAATATGTTACCAAATCCGCATTCAAGTGTAAGGAGGACTATATTTTCAGGAACAAATTTCATTTTTTCCATAATCCCATCTAATGGTTATTTATGATTATGTATATAATGTATATATATTATATTGATAGCATAATTATACATATGGAGTCATTATATCACATATATATACACACACACACAAAGATATATATATATATATATATATATTACAATCAATTCCATAGTTGATAAGATAATATCGGTCTTGTGTACGGAAAAATTTCTCCATACAAAGTGACATGATTAATTTTCAATAATGATTTACATAGATGATAATAAGGATACATATAAAGAATATATGTGATATAAACGATATAATTTTGATATTAATGACATATTTATTAGTCATAAAAGATAATATATCATTTTATTTCATAATTTTTCACTCACTAAATGATGACAACTAATTTCGTGTATGCATAGAAAACCGACATCAGAAAGTGATGAAACTCACATTTTTCATCATAAAAAAATATGGATGAAATGTGTAACATCCTAGATTTTCCTAAGGCAGAGACCATATACATTTTTCTTAAATATCTAATAATTTCATTAATTGTGATGTCTTAAAAAGTCATACGGATCTTAGGTGTGTCCAAGGTTCGTTTGGAGCCTGGAGCCCCAAAATTAGAAGAAAATATTGGGCCACATTGTTTGGGGAAAGTGCTTCAAACAACACACATTATTTTGCTAAATTGTGTAGCTGATGATAATGTGCATGTGAGGGATTCACATTTTGTATGATACCATGCATCCCAGGGTTCATGAATATGAGACCAATGTGATGTTTTTAGACATTGGGGATTTCAAAGTTTGTACATTGTTAGATAAACCTTGCACCTAAATGTGGAGTATATCACTTTAAAGTAGTGAATTCCACATTATTTTCACATAGTTTGGAAAACCTTGTGGCTAAACCATGCGTATTGTTATTTGTGGGTGAAATTTAATTTTCACCATCCTTAAATTATTTGACTCTTTTTTTTCACATTTACTCCATTAATATTTTTTTTCATCCTTATTTTATGTATATATATCCCACCTATCCTTCATATAGGATTTTTAACAACTTCTGAATAGGAAATCTATTTTTATCACTATCATATCCCAAAACTCTTATAAGTATAATATTAAATTCTCCCTAATCTATTTCATGTTCTTTGTTTTATCTATATCTCTGTATGGGTGTGTCATGACCCGTCCCCCAGGACCCATGTCGTAACTACCCCAAGCCCACCTTCCATAGGCTAGGGGCTGGCGACTAGCACCAAAGGTGTAAATACCTATAATTGGAAAGGCATTGCCTTTATAGACATAAAAAAAAAACACAACTAGATTACAAGAGGAAGAAAACACTAAGTACAATAGTAACAAAAGTGCTGAATGTACAAAGGGGCCTGGAATTCAAGACCAACAGATAGGTACAACTACAACTGAAAGTAATGTACAATAGAAAAGACAAGCAGCTGGAAGATGACATGAAACTCCTGGATCGTCCACCACAGATCCTACCCGAAGGGTAGGTACAGATGTCCTCCTCACCACTCCATGTCCGATCGTCCATCTGTCTGTCTCCTCCGGGTACCGAATCGTCGTGAGATCCCCCTCCAGGTACCGTCCAGTCCTCGAACGCTCGGCCTCCGTCAGCGCTGTCCGTCGTCTGCATCCAACATAATGAGGTGCGGGCATATCCCGTATAGAGGTGAGTATAACAATACTCAGTAGGGACCCCGAGACCATAAAGGTCTCTCTAAACCCAACAAGGATAACCACAAAGCATAATCTCAACAGATAACCCTTACTTAGGTATAAGCCCATACTTATACCTAAGTTATCATGTAACCCATCTCAATCATTAGGAAACACATAGGTTATGAAATCAATGGATAACCACTACTTAGATATATGCCCATACATATAACTAAGTTATCAAGTGACCCATCTCAACCATGAGGTAAACACATAGGTAATAGACTCAACTCACACCAGGATTTTCATTATCGAAACCGTAACTACTGAAGAGCTCCGTCTCTGACGAGTATTTTGATCTTGTCATGACTCCGAGGTACTGTTCACTAACCTTAGACTACTGAGGTACTCCTCCTATCGAGTACCGCGGGACTGCTACCAAATACCGGGCGCTCCGTCTGTTGCGGGTCTGTCGCCAAATACCAGGCACTCCCCCTAATTGCCTACAGAGGTACTCCTCCTGTTGAGTACCGCAGGTCTGCGGCTAACTACTAGGTACTCCATCCACCGTGGTTCTGTCGCCAAATACCGGGCGCTCCGTACACTGGACTAGTCGACTCACTCCAAGTCGAGTCGATCAAGAAGTCGTCAGGTCTCAGCTGGCTACACGGTCTCTGTACTACGTACGCTCGTCTCCGGGAGGGTCCGTTCCACGAGCTACAGGTCGATACTCCATGTATCACAAAGTCCCAGGAAGAAGTATCTCAAAGGACCGCCTCATCATAGGGTTCTCAACGCAACAGACGACGCGTCAATCAGACGCCTGGTCTGTGAGTTATTAGCCTTTTCGTCCCAGGGGCCCGGTTGGTTTTGTGTGCGAACCAACCTAGCCATATCTCAACTGTACCCCAACCTCTCATAGGGTATACTCAAAGGGACCATTTCTCAACGTGATATCCAACGCTGGTGACGGTTCGTCAAATGGATGTCCAGTCTGGAAGTTATCAGCCTTTTGTTCCAGGGGCCCGGTTGGATTTTAGGTACAATTCAACCCAGACGTACTCCAACTGCGTCCAAACCTCAGGTGAAGTATGTCAAATGTTCCGTCTCATCAATAGGAATCCAAAAACATCGTCAGCACGTCAATCGGACGTCCGAAACTCAAGTTATAAGCGTTTCCACTTCGAGGGCTCGGTTGGTTTCGGGTTCGAACCAACCCGGCTCTACCCAACGTTCTCTAAAACCTTAAGTGTAATAAAGAAAAACAACCGCCTTGATCCAAGGATCTCATCTCAATTGACGGTGTGTCGATCGGAGTTCCGTAGCCCAAGTTATGGTCTTTTAAGCGAAACTGTTCGGTTTTAGGGGGTTTAGGGCCCGGACCGACACGGCACGAGACCCCCCATGGGTCGGCCCAAACCCGGTCGACCCGACCTAGGTCTGGGTCGGGCCCATTAGGGAGCAGCCCAGCCGGCGCGTTGTAGCCCCACCAGAGCGGCCCGGCCCGGCCTGGGCGGCCGGTGGGCCTGGCGATGCCGCGGCGCCTGCGCGCCCAGCGAAGAGCGTAGTGGGGGGGGGGGTGCTTCCCCCCCTGGTTGACCGAAACGGCGTGGAAAATAAGCCGCGCCTCCCCCTAAACCTAGAATGGATTAGCCATTCTGGTCTGTAGTGACAGTCTCCTCGGGCGGCGCACCACCGCCGGTCGCAGGCATCGCCGCGCCGGTGAAGCGCACCGTCGCCGCTTTCCGCGAACTACCGGATGTGCTCCGGTGGTCCGTTTCACTCGTCATCTTCGCCAGTGGTCATCTCGGGTCTTGTACTTCACTTCAGAATCATAAAATCGCCTCTGCGGCCCGTTCCTTCATCGCCTGTCGATCCACACATCAAATAAACAATTTGTGGAGTCTTCAAATAGCCTCTGCGGCCCTGACTCCGGCTGTGGTTTCGTTAGGCCTCAACGGCGCAACGCAACGACGTCGCGCTTTCTCGCCATGTTACTCCTTGTTTCCGTGCGGTGTAATTACACCGCATCTCCTTCTTTCGAGCCGCAACAAACACAACAACCAAGGGGGAGGAGGGTCGTCTGTGTTCGTGCAGTCCAGCCTCCTCCTATTAATTTGATAACAATCGGCCCCAAATAAAAGATGAAGAAGGGAAAAGATTGTTCCACGAACCAAAATTACCCCTACCTAATGAAGTCGTCGAACTATGGTCGTTGCGGGAAAAGGACGTCGTGGAAAACGACGTCGCAGAAGACGAAATCGTGGATCGATGCTCCATAAGTGTCATTGGTGTCACGAAGAAGAGAATCGTCGGTGTCGCGGTACATGGCGTCACGTTGTCGATCTCCGAGGAACCCGTATTCTTCATCGTCCTTCGTTGGAGGCCGGCGTTCTTCGTCGGCGATGGTGCATTCTTCGCATTCTTCGACAAGGAAGAAGGTGTCCAAGACTTGTGCTCTCCTCTTCCAACCCTTCTTGCACAAGAAAACAATCTAATACAATAAGGATTTGCCTTATTTAATTTCTCATGCCAAACCTTTTTGAAATTCGAAATGAATTCCTAAATTAATTACATTGAAAACATAATCAATTAATTAATTAAGAGAGTTGACTTTTCGTTTAGGGGGGGTGTGGGTGTGTTACACAATTAATGGGGGGGGGGGGGGGTTGTGGATGTTGAAAGGGGTGGGGATCGTGTGGGGCCCACCTCACATTTATCCACACGTGGGTAGTTAGAAACTAGTGGGTCCCACCCCAACTCCCTTACATAGGATATAACTACTTAGATATAAAAATTAAAATTGGTTGCACAAATTTTATTTTTATTCATTACTTAACCCATTATTTTAATAACCACACCCGAGCAAACACAACTCCAGAATAGGTGTTCTTAAGCAATTATCGGAACTACAGTTTCATCGGTGCCCTCATATTTCTATTTGGAGCACCGGTTCAAAAGTTAGAAAAATCCACTCATTAGTTCACTAAACGTACCCGACCTAAACTTCAGAAATTGATTCCTGGCACACTGCGCCTTGGAATCAAGTGTCGTCAGAAACTCCGTTCTTGTAAAATCCAAAAGAAAATTAAGAAAAAAATTTCCTTGAAATTTCTGAGTCTTTACATTACTCCCACCTCAGGGCTTTACATCCCCATAGAACTTTAACACAAACTAGGGATACAAATGTGGTACTGAGCACGCATACGAGCCTTCCGCTCCCATGTGCTCTCCTAAAGGTTCCCACGTTGCCAATGAAATCACACAAGAGGAATCGACAATCCTCGTAGGACCTACTCCTGTCGATCCTCAACCTCTACTGGAACCCTCCAAAAGTCACCCCATCGCCAATGTCCAGCTCCCCATGGTCGATGGTATGCGTCGGGTCAAGCACGCATCTCCTTAGTTGAGATACATGGAAGTCTCCGCGCACCTAGTGCAACTGAGGTGGTTGGGTTAGACATGAATCCACCTCGCCTACCCTGACGAGGACCAGAAAAGGTCTGCTGAACCTCGAAGATTACTTGTGCCTTGGCCACATATCTATAGACATCGTCGAGGTGAGACCTGTAAGAAAACATGGTCACCATCCTCGAATTCCAGTGGTCCTGTATCCTATCAACATATGATTTCTGCCTGCTCTATGCAGTCTTCATCCACTCCTGGATGATCTGCACCTTCTCCATCATGGCCTGGACCATCTATGGTCCCACAAGAGCTGCTAAGATTTCTTCTTTTACTGATAAGAGAAATCCGGTCTCATCCCCTGGATGAACCACATTCATTGCCTAAAACCGTCAATCCTATCGTGAATGGCACTAATCTATGCCATGGATGAAAGCGTAAGGCCTCGACGCTACTACCAAGAGATCCAACTGTTACTCTCACCACCAAGGGTTGAGTCACACTGTTGGCATCAGTGTGCGGTCATTGGGTCTCCTCTAGTAAGAATATCAAAAGTGAGGGTCAAGTCAACAGTTTTAACTTGAACCTCTTAGTACACAAAAAGAGAGGAAGAAAACGTCAGAAGAAAAAGTGTCTTTTATTACTATAGCTCAAGTTCAAAGACACACAACAACCAAAAATAACAACAAGGAAACTAGAAGCACCAAGATCAAAGGTCCCATGCCTGGAACTAGTCCCGCTCTTGTCCGCCAGCTTCTGGAGCTCCATAGTCATATGATTCTGTTGCCTGAAGCTGAGCTCTCCCATGTCCACCAGTTCTCTACGGTCAGGGTGGACCTCCTGGTGATGGTGGTGGCAACACCTCGAAGCATCTTCCACCTCCAGCTATACGACCAGATCCCCTACCTCGGTCTTCTACTCCTTGTGGTCCGCCTTGATCGAACCTTTTCCTATGTCTAAGGGGTTCTTCATCTATCTTCTGATAATCTGTACGGCGGGTCGGACAGTCACGGGCCATGTGACCAAGCCCACCGTAGGAGTATCACTTCCCACTCTTGGAATGACTGGCTCTGACTCCACCCCGGTTTCCCCGAACAACTGAACCTGTGTCGTGCAGTCGGCCACCTGTGGGTCTGGTTCTTTTGGACCTCTGCATCAACTGTCTACTACCAGTTGCAGAAGACTCCACTACATGTCGAATAGTAGTGGGTTCTACTACTAGATATTGCTCAGCAAGGAAAATATCAACTAGGAGGGCTCTCTCTAACACCCATTTCTACGTCGGGATGTTGTGAGAAACAATTGAAGCTCTAATCTCTCGCCTAAGCCCCTGCTCGAAGGTCCGGGCCCTGAAGAACGGGTCCCGTACCATGTCTGTAGAGTAGTGTGAGAGGTCTGTGAACCTCGCAAAGTACTGAGCTACACTCATGCTGCCTTGCTATAGATGAAGTAGCTCCTGGATCCACACCGCTTGAAGGGTGGATGGTAGAAACTCTGCCTGAAACAGGCTCTTGATGTTTGTCTACAGAAGTGATGCATCGTCATGCACCTGGAGCATCAGGCTCCACCATCTACCTACTTCTGCCTGAAGAATGCTGGCAGAAAGGATCACCATGATGTCTCCTTGCATCCCCACTAGCCTAAAGACTCTCACCACATCCTCTAGCCAATATTCAGCCACCTGCGGGTCCATCTCTCCCCTGAACCTGGGTGGCCTCTAGTGCTAGAACTCGTGCAGTGCACTCAAGGAAAGTGCACTCTCTGCTGTTGGTGATGGTGGCATCGGTGGCCCAACGGGTGGCGGTACTGCTGATGCCTCCACTGGTGCCTCAACTGGAATAGGGCCCTGTACTAAGGCCTCATCGCTCAACGGGCTGTTAGTAAGTACCACTCTCAGGACTGTAGCTGGTCGTCCCCGGGGAGGCATCCTGAAAGAAAAAAACATGACACAATCAAATGATTAATACCTGGTGAGCTGACCTGGTTTGAGCTGACTTTTAAAAACTTTTGGAAACACACACGCAATCAGTGTTTTCACGCACAAAGTCAGAAATCAGTTTTCAGGGTCCTGGTGTATGAATACATCGGCCGCCCACACCAATACTGGTCTCCCGGAAATATAACCACACTCAGTACCCTTAACACTATTGCTTCACAAAAATAAAATATCAGAGTTATAAGTTTTGCGGTAGAACCGACTCCTCTGATACCAATTTTTCCTAACCCGTCCCCTGGGGATCGTGTCGTAACTACCCCAAGCCCGCCTTCCATATGCCAGGGGAAAGAGACTAGCACCAAAGGCGTAAATCCCTATAATTGGGAAGGCGTTTCCTTTATAGACGTAAAAAAACACAACCAATGTACAAGCGGAAGAAAGCACTAAGTACAGTAGTAAAAAAAGTGGTGAAAGTAAAAAAAAGGGCCAGAAATATAATCCCAACAGATAGGTACAACTACAACTGAAAGTAAAGTACAATAGAAAAGAGAAGCAGCTAGAAGATGACACGTAGCTCCTGGATCATCCACCACAGATCCTACCTGAAGGGTAGGTATAGATGTCCTCCTCAACACTCTATGTCCGATCATCCGTCCGTCTGTCTCCTCTAGGTACCGACTCGTCGTGAGATCCACCTTCGGGTATCGTCCAATACTCGAATGCTCGACCTCCGTCAGCGCTATCTGTAGTCTGCATCCAAAACAATAAGGTGTGGGCATAGCCCATGCAGGGGTGAGTATAACGATACTCAGTAGGGACCACGAGACCCTCAAGGTCTCTCTAAATCCAAGAAGGAGAACCACAAAGCAGAATCTCAACAGATAACCCTTACGTAGGTATAATCCCATACTTATTCCTAAGTCATCAAGTAACCCATCTCAATCATGAGGAAAACTAGAGGTTATGAATTCAATGGATAACAACTACTTAGATATATTCTCATACACATACCGAAGTTATCAAGTGACCCATCTCAATCATGAGGTAAACTCATAGGTCATATACTAATCTCAAACTAGGATTTTCATTATCGAAACCATAACTACTGAAGAGCTCTATCTCTAACGAGTTCTGTGATCCTATCACGTCTCCGATGTACTTCTCACTAACCTAAGACTGTTGAGGTAATTCTCCGGTCGAGTACCGCAGGTCTGCTACCAAATACCGGGCGCTCCGTCCGCTGTGGGTCTATCGCCAAATACCAGGCGTTCCCCCTAATTGCCTATAGAGGTACTCCTCTTATCGAGTACCATGGGTCTGCAGCCAACTACCGGGTGCTCCATCCACCATAGTTATGTCGCCAAATATTGGGTGCTCCGTCCACTGGGCTAGTCGACTCACTCCGTGTCGAGTCGGTCAAGTAGTCGTCAGGTCTCAGCCAGCTACACGGTCTCCGTACTCCATACGCTCATCTACGGGAGGGTCTGCTCCATGAGCTACATGCCGATACACCAAGTATCACAAATTCCCATGGAGAAGTATCTCAAAGGACCACCTCTTCATAGGGGTCTCAACGCAACAGACGACGCGTCAATCGGACGCTCGGTCTGTGGGTTGTTAACATTTTCATCATAGGGTCCTGGTTGGTTTCGTATGCGAACCAACCTGGCTGCATCTCAATTGTACCCCGAACTCTCATAGGGTATACTTAAAGGGACCATTTCTAAACGTGATTTCCAACGCCACTGACGGTTCGTCAAACGGACGTCCGATATGGAAGTTATCAGCCTTTCCGTTCAAGGGGCCCGATTGGATTTCGGGTACAATTCAACCCAGTCTTACTCCAACTATGTCCAAAACTTAGGTGAAGTATGACAAAAGTTCTGTTTCATCAAGAGGAATCCAAAAAAGTCATCATCACGTTAATCGGACGTCTGGAACTCAAGTTATAAGCATTTTCGCTCTGAGGGCCCGGTTGGTTTCAAGTTCGAACCAACCCGTCCATACCCAAAGTTCTCCGAAACCTTGTGTGTAATATATCAAAACGGCCTTCTGGATCCAAGGATCACATCGTAACAGACGGTGCGTTGATTGAAGGTTCGTAGCCCACGTTATGGGATTTTAAGCGAACCTGTCAGGTTTTAGGGGGTTTTGGGCCCGGACCGACCCAGCCCAAGACCCCGCTGGGTCGGCCCGACCCGGGTCCGGGTTCGGCCCATTAGGGCACAGACCGGTCCGGCCGAGCAGCCGGTTAGCCTAGCACTAGTGCAGTGCCAGCGCAGCCAGCGAAGAGCGGGGGGGGGGGGTGCTGTCCCCCCCGGTTGACCGAAACAACATGGAAAATAAGCCGCGCCTCCCCCTAAACCCGGAATGGCTTAGCTGTTCTGATCCACCGTAGCCCAGCCACGACGGTCTCCTCCAGCGGCGTGCCACCTCTGTAGGTTGCTGGCGCTGCTGCGCTCGTTGGGCGCACCGTCGCCACTTTCTGTGGACCATCAGACGCACTCCAGTGGTCCGTTTCACCCGTCGTCTTCGCCAGTGGTCATCTCGGGTCCCGTACTTCACTACGGAATCATCAAATCGTTTCTGTGGCCAGTTCTGTCATTGCCCATCGATTCACACGTCCAATAAACAATCTGTGGATTCTTTAAATCACCTCTGTGGCCCCGACTTCAGCCGCGGTTTTGTTCAGCCTCAACGACGCGATGCGACGGCACCGCGCTTTCTCGCCGTGTTCCTCCTTGTTTCTGCATGGTGTAATTACACTGCGCCACCTTCTTTCGAGCTGCAACAAACACAACAACTAAGGGGGAGGAGGGTCGGCCATGTTCGTGCGGTCCGGCCTCCTCCCGTTAAGTTGATAACAAGCGGCCCCAAATCAATGATGAAAAAGGGAAAAGATTATTCCACGAACAAAAATAACCCCTACCTGATGAATTCGTTGACTGAAGGTCGTCGCAGGAGAAGGACATCGTGGAAAACAACGTCGCGGAAGACGGTATCACAGATCGAGGCACCGTAAGCGTCGTCGGCGTCATGGAGAGAGAATCGTCTGTGTTGCGGTACATGGAGTCACGTCGTTGATCTCTGAGGAACCAGCATTCTTCGTCGTCCTTCGTTGGAGGCCGGCGTTCTTCTTCGGCGATGGTGCATTCTTCGCATTCTTCGACGAGGAAGAAGGTGTCCAAGACTTGAGATCTCCTCTTCCAACCCTTCTCGCACAATTAAATAACCTAATAAAATAAGACTTTGCCTTCTTTTATTTCTCATGCCAAATGTTTTTGAAATTCTAAATGAGTCCCGAATTAATTACATTGAAAACATAATCAATTAATTAGTTAAGAGAGTTGACTTTTCATTTAAGGGGGGGGGGTGCGGGTGTGTTACACAATTAATGGGGGGGGGGGGTTTGTGGAAGTTGAAAGGGGTGGGGCTCCTGTGGGGCCCACCTCACATTTACCCACACGTGAGTAGTTAGGAACTAGTGGGTCCACCCCAACTCCCTTACAAAGGATATAACTACTTAGATATAAAAAATGAAATTGGCTGCACAAATTTCATTTTTATTTATTACTTAACCCATTATTTTAATAAGCACACCCAATCAAACGCAACTCTGGAATAGGTGTTCCTAAGAAATTACCGGCGCTGTGGTTTCATTGGTGCCCTCAGATTTCGATTCCAAGCACCAGTTCAAAAGTTAGAAAAACCCGCTTGTTCGTTCACTGAACGTACATGAGCTAAACTTCGGAAATTGATTCTGGGCACACCGGGCCTTGGAATCAGGTGTCATTAGAAACTGCATTCTTGTAAAATCCCAAAGAAAATTAAGAAAAAATATTACTTGAAATTTTTGGGTCTTTACATTACTCCCACCTTAGGGCTTTACGTCCCCATAATGCTTTATCACAAAGTAGGGATACAATAGTGGTACTGAGCACGCATCTGATACTTCCTCTCCCATGTGCTCTCCTAGAGGTTCCCGCGCTTCCAACGAAAGAGCACAAGAGGAATCGAACATCCTCATAGGACCCAATCCTGCCGATCATCAACCTCTACTGAAACCCTGCAAAAGTCACCCCATCGCCAATGTCCAGCTCCCCATGGTCGATGATATGCGTCAGGTCAAGCACGTATCTCCTCAGTTGAGATACGTGGAAGTCGTCGTGCACCTGGTGAAACTGAGGTGGCTGGGTCAAATGGTAAGCCGCCTCGCCTACCCTACTAAGGACCTGAAATGGTCCGCTGAACCTCGGAGATTACTTGCTGCCATGGCCACATCTCTATAGACCTCATCGAGGTGAGACCCGTAAGAAAACATGGTCTCCATCCTCGAATTCCAGTGGTCCTGTCTCCTATCAACATATGATTTCTGCCTGCTCTATGCCGTATTCATCTGCTCTTAGATGATCTTCAACTTCTCCATCATGGCCTGGACCATCTCTAGTCCCACAAGAGCTGCTAATATTTCTTCTTTGCCGATAAGAGAAATCTGGTCTCATCCCCTGTATGAACCACGTTCTTTGCGTAAAACCGTCAATCCTATCATGAATGGTACTAATCCATGCCATGGATGACATCGTAAGGCCTCGATGATACTACCAAGATATCCAACTGTTTCTCTCACCTCGAAGGGTTATGTCACACTGTTGGCATTAGTGTGTGGTCACTAGGTCTCCTCTAGTAAGAATCTCAAAAGTGAGGGTCAAGTCAACAGTTTTAACTGGAACCTTTTAGTACACAAAAAGATAGGAAGAAAACATCACAAGAAAAATTGTCTTTTATTACTACAACTCATATTCGAAGACAAACAACAACCACAAACAACAACAAGGAAACTAGAAGCACCAAGATCAAAGGTCCCATGCCTGGAACTAGCCCTGCTCTTGTCCGCCAACTTCTAGAGCTCCACAGTCATATGATTATTTTGCTTGAAGCTGAACTCCCCCATGTCCACCTGTTCCCTGCAGTCAGGGTGGACCTCCTGGTGGTGGTGGTGGAAACACCTCAAAGCGTCGTCCACCTCCAGCTGTACGGCCAGCTCCCCTGCCTCAGTCTTCTACACCTTGCGGTCTGCCACGATCGAACCTTTGCCTCTGTCTAAGGGGTTCTTCATCTATCTGCTGATAATCTATATGGCGGGTCGGATAGTCACGATCCATGTGACTAAGCCCGCCGTAGGAGTAACACTCCCCACTTTTGGCATGAATGGCTCTGACTCCCCCACGGTTTCCCCACACAACTGAACCTGTGTCGTGCAGTCATCCACCGGTGGGTCTGGTCCTTCTATACCTCTACGTAAACTATCTAATGCCAGTTGCAGAAGACTCCGCTGCATGTCGACTAGTATTGGGTTTTTTCTGCTAGAGATTGGTCAGCAAGGAAAATCTCCACTGGGAGGGCTCGCTCCAACACCCATGTCTGCGTCAGGATGTTGTGAGAAATAACTAAAGCTCTAATCTCTCGCCTGAGCCCTGCTTGAAGGTCCGGGCCCTGACGAACTGGTCCCATACCATGTCTGTAGAGTAGCACGAGATGTCTATGAACCTTGCTGAGTACTGAGCTACACTCATGTTGCCTTGCTGCAGATGAAGTAGCTCCTGGTTCTGCACTGCTCGAAGGGTGGCCAGTATAAACTCTGCCCGACATGGGATCTCGAAGTCTTCCCACAGAAGTGATGCGTCGTCATGCACCTGGAGCATTAGGCTCCACCATTTTCCTTCTGCTACCTGAAGAAGGCTGGAAGCAAGGATCACCATGAAGTCTGCTGGCATCCCCACTAGCCTGAAGACTCTCACCACAGCCTCCAGCCAATCCTTAGCCGTCTGTGGATCCATCTATCCCCTGAACCTGGGTGGCCTCTTGCGCTGGAACTCGTACAGTGTGCTCTAGTGATGTGCACTCTCTACTGCTGGGGCTGGTGGCATCAGTGGCCCAACGGGTGGTGGTACCACTGGTGCATCCGCTGGTGCCTCAACTGGGATAGGGCCATGTACTGAGGCATCGTTGATCGCTGGGTTGTTAGTACGTACCACTCTCGAGGCTCTAGATGGTCGTCCAAGGGGAGGCATCCTGAAAGAAACAAACGTGACACGGTCAAACGATTAATACCTGGTGAGATGACCTGGTTTGATCTGACTTTTAAAAACTTTTGGAATCACACACGCAATCAGTGTTTTCGTGAACAATGTCGGAAATTAGTTGTCAGGGTCCTGGTGTATGGATACATCGGCCGCCCGCACCAACACTGGACTCCCTGAACTAAAAACCACACTCAGTACCCTTAACACTATTACTTCATAGAAAGAAAATATCAGAGTTATATGTTTTACGGTAGAAACGACTCCTCTGATACCAATTTGTCATGACCCGTCCCCCGGGGCCCGTTTCGTAACTACCCGAAGCCTGCCTTCCATAGGCCATGGGCTGGTGACTATCACCAAAGGCGTAAATACCTATAACTGGGAAGGCGTTGCCTTTATAGACGTAAACAAAAACACAACCAGAGTACAAGCGGAAGAAAACACTAAGTAAAGTAGTAACAAAAGTGCTGAAAGTAAAAAGGGGCTAGAAATATAATCCCAATAGATAGGAACAACTACAACTGAAAGTAAAGAACAATAGAAATGACAAGCAGCTGGAAGAGGACACGCAGCTCCTAGATCATACACCACAGATCCTACCTGAAGGGTAGGTATATATGTCCTCCTCGACACTCCACGTCCGATCGTCCATATGTCTGTCTTCTCCGGGTACCGACTCATCATGAGATCCACCTCCGGGTACCGTCTAGTCCTTGAACGCTCGGCCTTCGTTAGTGTTGTCCGTCGTCTGCATCCAACACAATGAGGTGTGGGCATATCCCATGTAGGGGGGAGTATAACGTTACTTAGTAGGGACCCCGAGACCCTTAAGGTCTCTCAAAATCCAACAAGGATAACCACAAAGCATAATCTCAACAGATAACCCTTACTTAGGAGTAAGCCCATACTTATACCTAAGTTATCAAGTAACCCATCTCAATCATGAGGAAACACAGAGGTTATGAAATCAACGGATAACCACTAATTAGATATATGCATATATATATACCTAAGTTATCAAATGACCCATCTCAATCATGAAATAAAAACATAGGTCATACACTCAGCTCAAACCAGGATTTTCATTATCGAAATGATTACTGCTAAAGAGCTCTGTCTCTGATGAGTACTGTGATCCTGTCACATCTCCGAGGTACTGCTCACTAACCTAAGACTGTTGAGGTAATCCTCCTGTCAAGTACTGTGTGTCTGCTACCAAATACTGGGCGCTCCGTCTGCTGTGGGTCTGTCGCCAAATACCAGGCGCTCCCCCTAATAGCCTACAGTGGTACTCCTCCTGTCGAGTACCGTGCGTCTGTGGCCAAATACCAGGCACTCCATCCGCCATGGGTCTGTCACCAAATATCGGGCGCTCCGTCCACTGGGCTAGTCGACTCACTCCAAGTCGAGTCAGTCAAGCAGTCATCAAGTCTCAGTTGGCTACACGGTCTCCATACTCCATACGCTCGTCTCTGAGAGGGTCTGCCCCACGAGCTACAGGTCGATAATCCAAGTATCAAAAAGTCCCATGAAGATATATCTCAAAAGACTACCTCGTCATAGGGGTCTCAATGCAACAGACGACGCGTCAATGAGACGCCTGGTCTGTGAGTTATTAGTCTTTTCATCCCAGGGCCCGGTTGGTTTCGTGTGAGAACCAACCCGGACGTATCTCAACTGTATCCTGAACTCTCATAGGGTATACTAAAAGGTACCATTTCTCAACGTGATTTACAATGCCGCTGACGGTTCGTCAAACAAACGTCTGGTCTAGAAGTTATCGGTCTTTCCGTTCTAAGGGCCCGGTTGGATTTCGGGTACAATTCAACTCGGTCTTACTCCAAATGTGTCCAAACCTTAGGTGAAGTATGCCAAAAGTTTTTTCTCATCAAGAGGAATCCAAAAGATTCATCGGAACGTCAATCGGGCATCCGAAACTCAAGTTATATGCGTTTCCGCTCCGAGGGCCCGGTTGGTTTTGGGTTCGAACCAACCTGGCCATACCCAAAGTTCTCCGAAACATTGTGTGTAATATAATGAAATGACCGTATCTATCCAAGGATCACATCAAAACTGACGGTACATCGATCGGATGTCTGTAGCCCAAGTTACGGGATTTTAAGTCAACCTGTCCGGTTTTAGGGGGTTTTGGGCCTGGACAGACCCGGCCCGAGACCCCCCTGGGTCGGACCGAACCGAGTCCGAGTCCGGCCCATTAGGGAGTGGCCCGGCCTGGTGGGCACAGCCTGGCCTGGGTAGCTAGTTGGCCTGGCGCTGGCATGGCACCCGCACGACCAGCGAAGAGTGGGGGGGGGGGCTGCCCCCCCGGTTGACCAAAACATCCTGAAAAATAAGCCGCACCTCCCCCTAAACCCGGAATGGATTAGCCGTTCCAATACACTATGGCTCAGCCACAGTGGTCTCTTCTAGGGGTGCGCCACAGCCTCCGGTTTCCAGTGCCGCCAGGCCGGTGAGGCGCACCGCCGCTGCTTTCCGCGGTCCACCGGACGCGCTCTGGTGGTCCGTTTCACCCACCATCTTCGCCAGTGGTGATCTTGGGTCCCGTACTTCACTGTGGAATCATCAAATCACCTCTGCGGCCCGTTTCTTCATTTCCAGTCGATCCACACGTCAAATAAACAATCTGCAGAGTCTTCGAATCGCCTCTGCGGCCCCCACTCCGACCGTGGTTTCGTTCAGCCTCAACGGTGCGACGCGACGACACCGTGATTTCATGCCGTGTTACTCCTTGTTTCTGTGCGGTGTAATTGCACCGCGCCGCCTTCTTTCGAGCCGAAACAAACACAAAAACCAATGGGAAGGAGGGTCAGCCATGTTCGTGCGGTCTGGCCTCCTCCCTTTAAGTTGATAACAAGCGGCCCCAAATAAAAGATAAAGAATGACAATGATTATTCCACAAACAAAAATAACCCCTACCCGATGAAGTCGTCGAGCGAAGGTCATCGCGGAAAAAGGACGTTGTGAAAAACGGTGTCGCGAAAGACGGCATCGTGGATCGAGGCTCCGTAAGAATCATCGACATCATGGAGAATAGAATCGTCAGCATCAAGGTACACAGCATCACGTTGTTGATCTCTAAAGAACCAGCGTTCTTCGTCGTCCTTCGTCCGAGGCCGGTGTTCTTTGTCGGCGACGGTGCGTTCTTCGTGTTCTTCGATGAGGAAGAAGGTGTCCAAGACATGAGCTCTCCCCTTCCAACCCTTCTCGCACAACAAAACAACCTAATAAAATAAGGCTTTGCCTTATTTTATTACTCAGGCCAAACCTTTTTGAAATTTAAAATGAATTCGTGAATTAATTACATTGAAAACTTAATCAATTAATTAATTAAGAGAGTTGACTTTTCATTTAAGGGGGGGGGGGGGTGGGTGGGTGCGTTACACAATTAATGGGGGGGTTTTGGAAGTTGAAAGTGGTGGGGCCCATATGGGGCCCACCTCATATTTATCCACACGTGGGTAGTTAAGAACTAATGGGTCCCACCCAAACTCCTCTTACATAAGATATAACTACTTAGATATAGAAAATAAAATTGGTTGCACAAATTTTATTTTTATTCATTACTTACCCCATTACTTTAATAACCACACCCGAGTAAACAGAACTCTAGAATAGGTGTTCATAATCAATTACCAGCGCTGCAGTTTCATCGGTGCTGTCAGATTTCGATTCCGACCACCGGTTCAAAAGTTAGAAAAACCCGCTCGTTCGTTCACTGAACGTACCCAAGCTAAACTTCCGAAATTGATTCCGGGAACAACAGGCCTCGGAATCAGGTGCCTTCAGAAACTGTGTGCTTGTAAAATCCCAATGAAAATTAAGAAAAAATCTCCTTGAAATTTCCGGGTCGTTACAGGGTGAAATATAATTTTCACTATCTTCAAAAATTCAATGGTTTCATTGATTTCTTCCATCATAAATAAAATTAAATGTCAAGGATAGATGATGTATGATCTATGAGGATATACTATGTAATCTTGGCTCTTTCCCATCATTTTGTTTCATTTCAGAAATTGATCTATTGTATGGGGAGTCAGATCCTTCCATTATGACCCCAAAGTTGTTAACATAAATTTAACTGAATGACATACAAAGCCTAAGAGACCTAATATTGCAGTAAATAATACCTGTGGTATGATCTCAATGTGTTAGGACTCCCCATTTTTTTCTTTTATAATAGATCTATTTCCCCGTTTTTTATAAATTTTACAATTCTCCTTGTGGTGTGTTACATCTTTAAAAATTCCATGATTTTTATAATCGAACTAAATTGGGAGATGAGGCATGAATAAAGAATTCCACTCTATTATATTAAATAAATTGGATATAATAACTGCATTGAGAATATGGTACTGAATTTCCCCTTTGTAGCATAATTTGCGACTTAATTGAATGATTTCCCAACACACTACTATGTTATGAATGCCTGATTTTAGTGAAATGTATCATTTTTAGACTAGATTTAAATGATTTCTTGTTTATCTATGTTCACATTAGTGTCGAGTAGGAAATAAGGGGTTTCAATTTCAGGACCACTTGGATGGACTATCGAGCCTTATATTGCTTTTTTATGTTCTTGAAAACCTGGCGGGGTGACAAAAGTTATGGATGAGACAATCTATACATACATAATCTATTTTTACATCCCAAAGAGTTACTATAATTACCTATGGATAAAAAATTCTATGGTATTGGTGTCTTGATTGGTTGCACAATTCCATCATTTAGACTCATGCCCCTATGTGTGATACTATGTATGAACATCAAAGTCTAATACTTTTAATATGGGTCACATATGATGGAATCCTTAAAATTTGACTTATATTGATCCCCTCAAATGATTCATGAATTTCATTTAGTATTGTAAATGAAGAAATATGGGTGACTCTTTATTATATATAAAGTGGGTTCAAAAGTAATTAAAATGTAATTAAATTTTTTCATAAGAGAATTGAACTTTTATATTTTCAAAACATAGGGAAATGTCCTTCAAGACTAATCATATTATTGGAGAAAATGTATAATCCTTGACATTACCGAAATTACTCAACATTATAAGATCTATCAGTTTAGACACACCTGCATAGGCCAAAGAAGGAAAATATGGTGGGCCACCACATGGAACCCTTTCCAATGTATGCATTTATCTATTATGAATTTAATTTAAAATTATTTTACAATTGTAAATTTATAATGAACATTATGGACTGTGATAGACACTATGACTATCATTATACAATGGATTTATCTCAAACCCTGATTGGGCCTCTTTGGTACCCTTGTAGACTTTATGGTTGCAACTATAGAAAAAGGGAAGAATTTAGATTCCAATGATTGATTTCTAACTCTTGGATGGTGTTTGGGGGAAAATTACCTACTCTATGCATGATATTATAAGTTGTTGTAGGAATTTCAATTTTTGTATATTTTCATAGAATGTTTTACATGCTTGTATCACATGACCTAACATATTAATTTTCGTATTATTGTATTACCATTACATGAGAATCATTTTGTATCTTATTTCAATTCCTCTTCTAAATATTATTTAGTTAGCTTGCATAATTATTAAAATTGTTTCCACTATCATATAAATGTTTACATTTATTTTACTATACCATATTATATATTATATATATATATATCATTGTGCTCTATTTTGAGAAATTGGATTACAATATCCCAACAGACACATCCCTGGTCCTTCCTACTATTCAGTATGCTTTAGCTTTTAGAGAGGCATGCTTGAGGAATTGTGGGCCACCGTAATAGGGCACTGCAAAGTGGAATATGGGGATGGAGACTAAACATTTTTACCATTAGTTTTTCATTTGTATTACTACATTGGTTTAGATAAGAAACTATAATTTTGGAATTTTTATGAGGTTATTCTTGGGATTAGCTACACCACATACAGAGGAAAAACAAATTTTCTTGGATGTGTAAATACTATTATTTCTGGTGTTGTTAAAGTTTCATGTTCTTTACCACAGGGTGAAACACTTTCATTATAATATTAATATTTTAAGGATATTTATTTTATTATTAACCCAATTATACAACGGAATATTTGTATCATTTATCATAGTAGATCCATATGATCTAAAATTCCATGTACTATGCAATCGAATGTTTACATGCCTACGTGCATTGCTTGTTTTGCATTTGATTATTGTACGTTCTTAATTAGTTACACCTTTTAGTCAGAGTTTTTTCTTTATAAAGTATTAATTGATAGAATATTCCCATAATTATACATTTTTTGGTTTAAATGGAATGTTCTAATGATAAATTACCCAACAATACCCATTTTATAATTTAAGGGCCATGATACAATTATTTGATTCAATAGTTTCAATATATAAATATTTTCGAACATATAAGATAGAATTAGAGACACAATTAATTATATTGTGATTCTTATAACCAAATAAATTAAAATTTATATGGTTTGAAACATGAAGTGACTCCCATATTTGATATATTAGCCTGACTTTACCTTTGTATTGGGTTGTAGGCTTTTTCACCTATGTTCCATCTGTGAATAATTATTATTATCCCGAACCAGCACCTAGAGTAGGATACAGGTTGTAGGGTTATTACTGGCATCCTTGTACATGTCCTTTTTTTTATCACTTTACGTATATATTATAAATATTTTCTGATGAATGTGATTGGAATTTTTAGTGATATTCCACCTCTAAGACATAGTTTTGTATCCCTATAATGTGGAAATGAGCATAATCTATATGTGGTGGGACCTAAGACATCTATTATATATCATTAAGCCCAACTGAGGCACCTACATTAAATATTCAACTGGATGTTAATTCATAGTTAGAGGATAGTACCCTTATCTATATGGAATCTGTTCAAGGCACTCCTTAACCTGCCCCTTGTACGAAAGAGATAACATGGGTGTTCTAGAAGTATCATCCTCCAACCTTCTCAGGGGATGGAAGACCTCGAGAAAATGATTCATGGTAAGGTTCTATAGTTATAATATTCAAGCACATCATGATTCCTGAATAGTATATGATCTAGGTTGAGACATATATGATAAGTGTCTCTGAAAAAAAGTGGGGGGATGTTCTAATATGATGAAATTTTAGGATGGAATTTCTAATGAAATTCTCACATAGGTGAGAAAATTATTACAGGACACTATTTCAAGTATTTTAAAACATTCAATAGAAACTTATTTTAACTTGAGTGAATCATGAGACCTTATATAGGGAAGTTATGTTTCTAGGAGAGAAATAGTTTATCATGGGTCATGAAGTGAAAATTATAGTTTTCACAAGGGGGAAGTACCATATAGGTGTCAGGCACTGAAAAAAATGAACTGTGTATCATGTGATTAAAGTTAGGCTACAAAAATACCCAGTGTACAAGGAAACTGATTGAGTTCCTAACTTATAGAAAAATTGGTCACCTAAAATATTTTTTGTGATATGTTTCTATTGTTTCAAGAGAACGGTGTTCTATACCATCACCATCCTTAGGTTCTGGGTCTATATCACCTTGATGAGTAGAAAAATAGTCTTCTATAGACTGTTTATCCTGATCAGGATGTCATGGATGAGGTTTTCAGATTTTAGAGTTCCACCATCTATAATGTGGACCTTCTAAAACTATTTAAGAATAATTTTAGGGTGGTTGATCTTTCCATATCTACGATATTAATCATATTCTAGAGGAGTAGAGTCTATATCCATATAATGTTTCAAGTAATTTTCTAGTAGCTTCATCTTTATCATTATCCTTGTTAGATAATGTTTCATCACGCTATTCTTAATCTTCTATAACCGTGGGATGTCTGGGATTAGTGATAGAATACCATGTTGGTGTTATTACCATTGACACACCAATGAGAGTTTCATCAGTTTTTATAGGCCAGTGCTATGATTTCCCACTTCAAATAGGTGGGAATTATTTTCTGTGGATTTTCATCATACTCAAGATGAATAAATATTACATCATTATCAATATGAAATGAATTATCCCTTATACATACCTTGTAGATTCATATCACTGATGATTTTCATTCACATCACCTGATGGAGATACAAATATTTATAATGGAGAACAGAATCTCACAGCAAGATGAGATGGAATCAAGCATAAAAGGCTAGTAAGAGTAATAGCCTAGAAGGGAAATCACTTTATGAGTGATCCTGGAATGTAGGTCGTGGAATTACCTCTTATTTGGGATCATTTCAGATAACTCTTCCCATATAATTTCTCAATCTTACATCCAAATAGGGTGACTGAGTTCAACATAGATATTGTGAAAGGCGCAACATTGGTATCCAATCGTCTATATGGGATTCCACCTATAGATCTCGATGGACTCAAAAAAAGATATAATATATAATGGCCAAGGTTTTTATCCAACCCAACATATCACCATGGGGTATAATGATCATCTTTCTATGAAGGAGGATGATACATGTAGATTATGCATGGATTACCTCCAACTAAACCAATTATGGTGAAAAAAGGTATCTATATATTGGAAGAGACAAACTCACTGTCCATCTAAAAGGATAATTTTTTTTCTCAATGATTGATTTGAGGATTATCTACCTTCATGTGTGTGGTTTGATATCAAACATTCCACATACAATGTTCCTAAGTAGGTACAACTTGTATGAGCATATTTTTATGGTGATTGTTTTTTTGAGTGCACTAACATTCTTCTGGGAATTAATGAATCATGTTTTCCATCAGTATATTCATTTCATTATGGTAGTATTTGTTGAGGACATGATAGTGTATATGTACACAATTCATGGATATGCCAAATATATTGGGACCATCTTGTGTAAACTGAGAGAGAACTAGATATATGAGAAGATCAGTAAATTCCATATTTTGATCATTAAGTCTCACTTCCATGGTCATATCATAACTAATGTCTGAGTTTTAGTCTACCCAAAGAAGGGTAGTGTCGTGGATTCCTGGGGAAATCCTAATAATTTTTTCAACATACATAGATTTGTAGGGATGGGTACATATTATAAGATATTCAACTAGAACTTCTTAATACTTGAATAACAATTGTTGGGCAAGACCAAGAAGTGTCACTTGTCCAAAATGAATGAAACTTATGATAGTTTATATGATTTCATCCAAAATATATTGAATAAATGGTCTAGGTATATTAAGGGAAGTTATATGAGGTGATTTGTTTGGTATAAGATCATTCACATAGTTTCACCGTGTTCGAAAAACTGAGCTATTATTCTATGAGCTGGACCTTTCTACATTCACCCCAAATTTGTTACATTAAATTAAATTGAATTCCTTATATAACCTAAGAGACCCGAGATATTATCAAATCATCACAATGGGATTATCTCCATGAGTTATAACACCCCATAGGCATGCTTAAAATTATACACCTTCCCCTATATATTATAATTTTCTTAATTCCTCATGAGGGTAGTTACATGTTAAAAAATTCCTTGATTTGTTTAAATGAACTGATTTGAGAGATGATCGAACAAAAAGATATAGGTATGATTTTTTTATAAATTCTTTCTAATTAAATTTTTTTCAATTATGTGTTGAGCGTTAACCAAGCGGGTTCAATATGATGACCCATTAGAAGGACTCCCTTGATATAGTTAGTTTTTTTGTTCTTGTATGCATGCTAGTGGTGACATCATCAATTCTTGAGATGGGATCACCATGATTAATCATTTTTACATCAAGATGAGTAACAATAATTCTATTAGGGAGAAACATTAGAAAGGCTAAATGGATCAATTGGTTATAACATGCAATAAGTAAGACTTTATCCCCTATATTTGATACTATTTACAGACTTGGTAGAAAATTGAACTTTGAGGGTTTCCACACAATATCTTAGTGACACTTGTGACTTTATAAATTTTTAACCATGGATGGATGCAATTGTGTTTGATATACACCAAGCCCCTCAAGCGATACTTGAAAAGACATTCAATATTATCACGGATGGGATATGGGTGGCTCTTCATTAACTATATATTGATTCTAAATGGGATTAAAAAGGAATTAACTGTTTTTAAAATAAAATTGACCGTTGGAATTTTAAAATATTGGGATGTTTCCTCCATGTCCAAACACATGATTAGGGAAAATTTAACACCTTCCACATTACCCCCAATTACATTACCATTGCTAGATCACTCAGTTATGACACACTAGCTTGGGACGAAGCTAGTAAATTGGATGGGTCTACTCATAGAACACTATCCAATGTAATTATTTAATTATTATCCATTTAATTTATTTAGTTATGGCACACCATAGTATTTATAATTCACATTATATATTTCCATTTATAGTGTGAGTGTTGGAATACAGAGATTGTATCTCACTCTATGATAAAAAACCATTCTTAATTGAGTAGAAAATATGTATTTTGTTATAGAAAAATATAAATAACCATCTCCCAATGTTCTATTTCTATCTTTTTGATGGATTTTATGGGAATAGGACTAAGTCTATGATCAAGATGCTAGATATGGAATTTTTTGGAATGTTTGTAAATTTTTATCACAAATTTAATATGATTGTATAATATTCCATAACATATTATTTTTTATTGTTTAAATTCCATGACATTGGCATAATATTTTATCTTATTACTATTCAAGTTCCGAAGATTATTTGTATAGCTTGCGAGCTTTTTAAAAATGTTCAACTTCAATATGAATGTTGTCACTGCTTTTGTTTTCTATCATTATATTATAAATTACATATTATTATATATCATTTATCTATTATCTGATAAATTAGGTCATATTCTCATCATGGACAAAATATAGTCCCTCAAAGAATGTTGGTAACCTCTACTATTTGGGGAGGTGAACTATAAGTCAGGTGTCCAACCATTGCAGAGAATTACTATGTGGAATCTGAGGTAGGATTATAAGATATGTATAATTATATTTTAATAAATAATATGATATTTATAAAAATCTGATCAATATGTGAAGTTAAAATATTATTTAACTCATTTCCATGATGATCATTGAAAATGGAAAAATTATTTATGCATATGTACTATCAACCTTCTCTCGGATCGTAACATATTTCTATTCACAAAACCATATTTCATGATTGGTATAAATACTATAGTTAATATATAGATATGATAATTATGTTAGGATAATTAATATAGATATTATGGTTTTATTATAAAAGTAATAGGAAAAAATAATAATTCAAAAAATATAAAAAATAATGTTGTTATTCCCAAAACTCCAACTTTAAAATGGATTTGTAAAAAATTGTTCACAAAATGCCTTATGTAAATAATATATGGAATGATTGAATATTCATGTATTATTTCATAATAATTTAATCTTAAATTTATATTTATTATAGAGGTTTTTTTGAACTTGTATAATAGATTTAGACACTTAACATAAGGGATTTCTTGTCTCCCTTTTATTTCAGAGAGGCATATAAAAATTCACCACTAATTTCATATCTTTTCGACATATATGGCCCCCTTAACATGTTATATCCTTAATACCATTAATTTAATTATATTTAATGTTTTTATGATTTTTTAAGGCTTACTATTAAAAATATTACTAAATCAGTAAGGGATTGATGTCTCACATTAACATTTGTGACACACATGACATATTTAATATCCATTTTTTGTTGTGTATATGAATCCCATGATTTTATTTTATTACTATAATTGTAAAAAAATATGAAGATTTAAATATCAATTTTATGATATATATTTCGTGGTGGTTAATTATCAAATTTTAGCAAACTGGTTATGGTTTTATGTTATAGTATCATGATTTATCGATATTGTTTATGAATAAGTCTACAATGTGGAAATATTACAAAATAACTCAATTGAAATATCCGGAATTTTCATCCCATAATTAACTCATCATATATTCATATAATAATATAATTTTCCACTCATTGGTACATCAAATGATTTAGGTATTTTTTTAATCATAAATCATCTTTATCTCCATCTATAGTTGAAAACCCTTTTCCTTCCAATAATATGTTTTGAAAAAAAAGTTTTCAAAAATGATTATAAAATTATTTAGTTGATTTATTAATTAAATTTCATCCCATGTTTGAATAATTATAATTTTTTTAAATGAAATATTTAATTCATTTTACAAAAAATGATGGTTTTTTCTTTACTAGAAATATGAAATTAACTATTGTTTTGATGTATATGACATGAATGGTGTTTAACTTTTTAATTAGATTTAATTCTATTGAATCATCCTTTATAAATATTATATTTTATTTTCAAATAAATGGATATAAAAATATAGTGTTTTAAAAAATATTCATAGTAGAAATGATATTTTCTTCAAGAAAAATATAAATATTTTTTTTAATATTGGATTATATTTTTTCATTATAATTTTCTAGAAAAATGATTTTCAAATCAATTATGTTTTTCTATTTTTATTACATAATTTTAAAAGAATTTTTTTTCCTCAACAAATATTCTATGTAATTTATCTTTAAAAACCATTATTCATCTAAGATGACATCCTTTGATATATCATATGCTTTGTTGTGGATATGAACCAAGGAGAAAATTATAATTCATTATCAAAATTATTTATGATGATAAGATATTTCTGAAACCTATTTATACTTAATGTATTATACAATGATAAAATTATTAAGAAACCCACTTCTTTCTCCATGTGTTATGAAAAGTTGAAATTTTGAAATGATTATGAATCTTGTTTATTTTCCATAGTTATGAAATGATATAATTTTTAGGGAAACAATATAATTTAATAGGTTATTATTTAACGAATTCATTATGAAAATTTAGATCACATATTTATGAGTTTCATTATATTATGGGTGTAAAATATATCTTCCCCAAATTCAATGGGTAACGATTTGTATATCATTAGATATATGTAAATAGAATGGGGATTAAACCTAATTCAGTGAGGGACATTATGCACTAATATGGTAATGGGAATGAACCTTAACTACAATGATGTGTTGGTTTGGTTACCTACCCAAATCATATATCCATGGTAGTGATCCTTGGCTATAATGGAACTGATTTTGGATGCTTTTATATATTTTATAACTCCATGTTTCATTTTAATGTTTTTCGGTAATGGATTATGTTATTTGATTTCCACGTGACTCATGTCTTATGAACTAAAAATTTTTATTTCAAGACTCATGATTATGATATTTGATAAAAAGGGTGTGGTTTTATAATGGTATTATCATGGTCTAAAACTTATATATTTAGCATTTTATTATGTATCCCACTAATTTATCCATAATTAGAATATGAGATCTCCATGTCTTATATTTAATTTCCCGTGTTAAGATTAATGGTTTTAATTTGGATATGTTTTTGAGGAGTACTAAATGGGAAAAAAAATATTGGGATATGTTGAATATCATCGAAATAATTAGAATATTCATTATTAGGTCTCCAATGATTGTAAACAATTATAATCCTTGTGCAGTTTTTGACTAATATATTGAATATTCATTTAAAATATGTAATATCAATGTATTCAAATCATTGGTTTTTATAGTTGGTATCAGAGGAATGATAAAGTTAATATTTTTAATGTTGGATAAGAAAAATTTAGTGAGATCCATAGAGGGTATTTCTATGGATTTGTCATGGGATTTATCTAAGGATATGTCTACAGATGAGTTAATTTATAAGAGAATGTTTTGTAATCTTGTTAAATGATATATTGAGTGGTTTCTATGAAATTTTATCTCTCTATGGATACTAATTGTTGATGTAGATATTGAATCCAGGTACCTATTGAAAATAACCCCAATAATGGAGCATTGATCTACTATTAATATTTATTTGCTAAATGATAATGGGACTTGCTGTAAACCGGGTTCGATACGCCTAGGGGAAATGTTTTGGAAATTCGAAAAATCTTTACAACCAATTATGATGTATATAAATAGAAGAAAAATACAGATGAAAAACATCGGGGTTAAAATCTTAAAAATTATATTTAATGATTTAGATATCCTATGAGTGATTTTTAGGATTATGTTGTTTTCAAGTATGATTAGTTTTTTCAACCATTTTTTTGTTTTATTAAATGGTTTGAATAAGAAGGAATCGTGATAAAAATATATGTAATGGAAAATTCAATTACAATAAGAAACCAAATTGGATGATGATATGATTTAAAGATATTGTGATTATTCCTAACTATCTATAATAATATATGATTGAAAATATGAACATCAATGAGACTCATAATACATCACATCAGAGGAATACTGAATTTTAAGAACATTAAATTTATGAGTAACATATATGTCAAAATATTCAGCTTAATTGATGTAAATAATATCGGAGTAATAACATATAATAATATATCAAATTTAAGGAAAGATTTCGTCTATTTGGAAAATAAGTTCTTATAGAGTGGAATGGTTGAAGAGTTCAATGTCATAGGAGTGGGGAACATTAGAATTATGCAACACAATTCCATTACCAAAGAATTAACTTCTAGATAAAGAAATGAAATATTCTGTTACAATAATTGATGTGAAAGGGTTATATTATTTATGAATTTTAATTCCGGAATTTTTATGTTAACATATTTTAGAAAGGTAATTTTGGTCATAATTATCATAAAAACATATAGATTTCATGAGGTTTGGAAGAATATATATATATAGATGTAAAATTAACATACTAGTTCTGGATTCTATCATGGGTGTATGAGTTTATGATTGATAATAATATAAAATTCATAGAAAAAACATTTGAGAATTAATTATATTGTATTTTATCAAGATTAAGGATATTTTGAGATATATTTAGATAATAAAACCCTATAGTTTTGAAGAGGAATTCCTTTTTATGGACATATGATTAAGGGAATTTTTAACCACGCGAGTCAATATCCATAAGAAGTAACCACAATTTATCCATATCACAGATGATTTATAATTGGATAAGCATTCTATAAGATAAATTAATGATGTGTTAAGTAATTCGTAGAGACAAACAAATTATAATATCTAATCATGACCCAATGTTTACTTTTATGTATTTGAATGATTTTCAACATGATTTTGATACAGAGTTAAATTTTAGCACTGCATTTTATTCTTAGTTAAATGGTCTATCTAATTAAATAATTTTAAACATAGAGGATATTCTACCCTAATGATCTATGGATTTCAATTGTAATTTGGATCAACTTATTATTGATGTTAGGTTTCCTTACAATAATAAAAATCTATCAACCTTTCTTATGGATCCTTATAATGTCCTTTATCTATAAATGTGTAAAAATATACTGTACTAGAATGATGTTTAAGAAAGAAAGTGATTTGTAACTATGAATGTGGATGATATTGTAAGGAAATATTGATCCATTCAGAAAAACATAAGGACAACACAATGTTGAAAATAATGATATGTTGATACTCACCAGTGTGATCTATATTTTAAGGTTGAGGAAAAGAAAGTTCAAGTAATTTTCAAATAGAAAAAAGAGTATGAGATTCAGAAAGTAAGGGAAACTATCCCTCAATTATATTAGTCCCTTTGAAATTAATTACCATGTCAAAACAATAGCATATCATTTATTTCTTCTGAAAATCCTATCTAATGTACATTATGTTTTCCATGTATCTCTCTTGAGAAAATAAATACTTGACCCTTTATATGTTCTAAACTGAGAGGTCACACCACAAGATAAGGATCATTCTTGTAAAGAACCATTAATGCAAATTATGGATTATACATAGAAATTTACACGAAAAAAGACAAATCAAATGGTAAACTATTTTTGGTGAAACCAGAAGGCTGAGGAAGGATTGTGAGAATGTGAGAAAAAGAGAAGCATATATATCAATATTTTTTTGAACCAATGTGATAAATTTCAATAGAGAAATTAATTTTAAGGCGGGTAAAATATTACAACCCTAGTTTTAGGAAATATATATTTTTCAAAAATTTAACATATTTTATATCATTCATTATACTCTTTACTATGGTAAGCATGAATTACATAGCACACAAGGTTTATATTATGATATGCGCGACACTAATTTTTAACAAAATCACAATAAATTTTGAATATTATTATATCATGATTATTATAACGTAAAAATTCAACATAAATATATCAATTGTAATAAATAATTCAAAAATGTAAATAATAATGTTTTTTCATAAATGTATATAATAATGGTTTTTTCATAAAGAATACTTATTGGAAAAAGTATATAACATTTTAATAAATTCAATATATGTTTTTGAGAAAAATATGTTTAAAAAAAATTTCTTATTATTTTTTTAAAAACATAATAACATTATTTTTTTAATATTTAGAAAATATACTCTATATAAATAACTTCATTTTTTAGTCTTTATATCAAAAATATCATAGGGTGAGTTTTTGATAATTTTATGAAAATAGTGGTATTTTAAAGAATAGTGAAGACATTGAAATTTAATTCAGAGCATCATTTTCCATAAGGTAATTCCTAAAGATAAATTACATCTTAATTTGGTTCAAAGGTGAAATTAGTTAAATTTTAAATCTCTTAAACAAATTATGTCATTGGATTCCTCATCATATTTTATTATGACATAATTACCTTATATGTGTTTGGACATTTTTTCTTTTAAAACCATCTTTCTCCTCACCTTTATGAGATTAATTAAAATCAATTTTTGATCACCAATTTTAATTTAATTTGAAAGATTGATGTTTTTAATTTATTATTATTATATTTTATATAATCTAATATGGTCAGTGTAATATATTTAAAATAAAATAATAAAAATAGAAAAAAATAATCACTGTGGGAAAGGAAATATGGGTTTACCGAGGGTTAAACAAAAAGGATGAGAGATATAATAACATAAAAACTAGTTTAAAATATTTTTAATGGAAATATTATTATTATATAATTCTTAAGGATATATAAAAATCTATTTTTGATCAAAATTACTAAAAAAACATGGTTACACATTTTTATTTGGAAAACATTATAGGTGTTCCACTCACCTAACTTATAAAAGGACACTATATTTACTCTCTTATTCACACCTTCAAACTATTAAGGTTTATCAAATACCTATAAAATCCACGTGTAACAACAATAATATAATCCTATAAGCCTTATTTTTTGTATAAATGTAGTCTAATATGGATTTTTGCGCATTTATAATGAGGATGCCTGAAAAAGAGGTCATGTTTTTCAATGAGGGTTTTTATTTCATTTCATTAACCACCTCCTTATATAAATATTAAACCACAATGATATAAGAAATAATTATATTACATATATTTTGATGTTTTAATGCTATGTTCATGACCTATAACTCCATATACAATCATCAAATGGGTTAAAAAATCATCATTCATGTGTACTAAAGACAAATTAATTGTGAATCAATCTCATTTATTTTTCTATTTCCTTCTTTCACGATCGAGTATGTAGATGGATATAACATGTATATGTTATTAGTAAAACATATATACACCCATAGTAATTATATAATATATTTATTATTTTTCATTTAATTTCATATCGGATATGATAACACTGCTTGTGTGGATGGTGGAATACCGCCTCGTGAAGTGATGAGATTCATTTTCACTCATTTATAATTTGGAAGATAATAAATAAATATTTATTTAATATAATTACTATACATGAAATTGGTATGATATGCATGATATATTTATCATTCTAATAATGATAATATTTTGTGTTCTTTTTTACATTTTCACTCACGGATTGATGCTAACATAGTTTAATTACATTTGGACTACCAACTTCACTCAGCGATGTGAATATTTGGTTTCATCACCACACAAAAATGATGAAATGAAAAGAATATTTGATGATATAATTTAATAAACTAGAGAATACACCCTATTACCTTAGCAATAGAGCCTACTTTGACATAACCCAAAGGGTGTTCCGTAACCCCATGGGTTCGTGACTAGTCAATAACATCATACATTACAAAAGTGAGAAAAAAATATCTATAAATATAGTGAATGAAATATATAAACATAAATATGTTGAAAAACTAAACATGGAGATAATTAGAGAAAACAAATAGGTATATAAAAAACTAAAATTGTACATCATTAATACACTAAAAAGGAATGAGAAAAAATCCACATCCAAAAGGACATGTCACTCAAAATCCTATGGGATAAAGAACATCAACCTCATCCATTATAAACCATTACATTACTCAAAAATAGTTGGATAAAATTTATAAACTCCCAATGATAAAGGGAGTGTGTGATCTAAAAATTTTATTAGGGACTCTCTAAGTATATCATAATTATATTCCATAATAATTAACCAAATATTGCATTAAATTTTAATACATTGGGAATATGTTTAAATTTTACTATTAAATGAAATCCATTATTTTCAAATATTGAAAAATTTTCAAACATAGATTAAAAATAACCTTTATATTTAATTGATTATATGAATCATTAGTCATGATAAAAAAAGATTCATAATGAATAGAATTTATATTCAATATAGACCATAATGAAATACCATCATTTACCCTGAGGTATGAACGTTCCATGTTATAGTATCCACACACATTCCATACCCGTGATCATAGAAATATGTGAACACACTTCCCTCAAGGTCATGCAAAACAAGACCCATTAAAAAACCATCTATAAGAAGATTTGACAAACAATATTTTAAATTGTTTTAAATTATTATTTGGATTATTATTATTATGGAATATTTTTAAGGAACACCTAGTGAGACCATAATAGTCTTTTAAGCCCACACACATCCTTTTAATTCATGTTTGTTTAGTTTTTTCTTCTTCCATGTTTGAGTAATGGGAATTATACACTTGAATGAGTTGGATGTTCATGATATGTTGGGGCTTATATTGATGTTCCCTTTAGGATGTAGAGTTAGTATTGTTTCTTTTTAGTACTCTATTGATGTACTGTTATGGGATTTAGTATACATATTTGGATTTAGATAATATATCCATTTAGTTTTTTAAACATATTTATAAGTATCTATATTTTCAATTCTTTTAGAAGAAAATTTCTTCCCAATTTTGTTTTGTTTGATAAAAGGTTCTAGTCACCATCCAATGGGAATTGGGAATCACCCTTCCGCTATGTTATATCTAAATCAGTTATTAGGGTATCTGGGTATTCATTGTGGTTCTTGAAAAAGTGTTATAAGATGTAAATGATAAATATCATTCCCTTAAGAGAGTACGTAGTATCCAAATCCTGTCGGGATGAATGAGGTTGTTTCGAGTGAGTTCTTATACTACTATCCTCATAAAAATCCTTAAATAAACATGGTTGTTTTAGGAATGGTGGATTTAGGATTTATTAGTGTCATTTACCAATATATTATTTGGATATATTTAAATCCATGTATATTTCACCGATATAATGTGATTAATTTCCCTATTCATATTTTCTATGTTGTTGATCTGAGTAATATTTTGATGTAATAAATTTTTCTTAGTGAAGTTGTGTGAAATCCTTCCTTTGAGAATATGTGTGAATAGGATCTAGTAGAATGATAATGGTGAACCATACAGTGAAAATCATATAACTCATCGTAATATTGTTGTGGTTATTTTGCTTGTTGTCCATGATAGGGGACATCCACATACTCCCATACCCGCTTAGGATCAAGTTGTGCAATATCAGAGAGATGAATCTCAGAATCATGAGATTGATTAATTCCTTAGAAAACAACTATTTCAATGCATGCAATGATCTTTAAGAGGATGAGGACTAGTAGATAAATATCAATATTCTCTTTGACTTTTTTGAGAAAATCAGAGATATTATTGTAAAATGTTCACACATTATGCTAAAGGGACCTAGAAATAGTTAGTGGGACTCGATGTTGATGAGGATAAATAATAATGATTTTGAGTGGAAGGAATCCATTGTTCTATTAATTTACTAGCCATATCCTAAATCTATGGTTCTAGATATTCTTATGATGTTTTCCAAACTATAGCATCCTGAACGTACCATGATAGAATAAGAAAACCCCCCTTCTAATATTGTGTGGTCTGAAACTGATATTTTATCATATTAAACGATATATACTCAATGTTTTGAGATGTGGATTCCTTATGATATTTGATCCATGGGTTTCTTACCGATCATCCGTCCTTTTTCTAACGTGCAGGATAATGTGCAGATAATCGAATATGATCTGGATATTATTTATTCATTGAAAGGAGTTTCTTTTTATACTAGAGGAAGTAATTATAGTTACCATAGTGGGAAGAGAATTATTTAAGAGACTTGTGGTGTTTCTCATAGTAGGTTTCTTCTAGACCTATGGTAGTTACAGGTAGAGACCCTTGCAATTTATAAAAGTATGTGTGAAGTGGTTATTTAATTTGATTGAATCTTTTGGAACCTAAGATATGATTTTTATGAATTCATTAATTAATATTTTATAAATTATACTATATCTTATCTACTCCAGGTAGTTTCATGGAATCATAAAGAATAAGAATTACTTCGATGGAATGTAATTCTTTAATATCAAAGGGGTTTCATCTACATGCTTCATGAAGGATGATTGTTCATATAATATCAGTGTCTCTAGAGGAAGAAGTTAATGGTCTAGTGACTATTATAGGCATAGTCACTATATATTCATCTTTTGTGATAAAATTATTTTATATTGTTGAATCTCATGATTTCATTGCGATTCATATTTTGAAAATTTTAAAACATATAATAGATCATTGATAATATGTGAGGGATATTTATACACCATTAGAATGACGAGAGTATAGGTTTTTCAATGACTTTATTATGTTTCATCATTATCAGATAAAAAGACTACCTATGATTTTCAGGGTCTTAACATGAAGAATCTTGACATACTCTTGAGGATGGATTCTATTATATCCAATAAATCCTGAATTTATATTCATCATTGATGGGTCTATTTACGTCACTTGATGTATTGTGTTATATTATTCAGGACGAATGGGACTTGAGGTTGAGTAGAAGCATATATTATTACCTAGATTTTAGGAAATTTATTTTAGTGTTCTATATTTATCTGGATAGGGAATCATTCAGTGTTGATATCCCTCTTGTTGTTTTCGAGTTTCGGTATGTTTATCCTTATAAAATCTCTATTTTTTCACCTGTAAAGTTGGTAGAGTTTTTTATTTATTTAGTGTATATTAATTATCCAATATTTTTCACTATTACCATATGAAACTAAAAAAATGAATCATTTGAGGACTCAGTTGGATGTTTAATTATAGATAAGTTTTATATGATCGAGTGTGTTGTCTTTCGGCACAAATTATCTTAGATAAGAAATATGATGGATCACATCACCTATGTGTTGATTTATAGAAACTCTATGTAGTCATAATAAATAATATGTTTTAGTTACCATATATTGATGATCTTTTTGTCATGTTGATTGGGTAAAAGTGTTTTTATAAGATTAATCATTGATATGGTTATCACAAGTTTAGAAAAAAATAAAATGACATTCTAAACACATCCATCAATGATTTGTATGGAAATTAGAAATATCCTGTTATACCATTTGGTCAAACCAATTAATCTATTGTGTTAATGGATTTGAGGAATAAGATTTTACCTAAGTATCAAGATATGTTCACAGTTTTCTTTGTCGATGATGTCATGGTTTACTCCATGTATGAGGATGATAATGTGCATTATTTGAGATAAATTTTGGAATTTCTGAGAAATCCTTATCTTTATTCCTACCTATCTAAAAGTGATTTTCGGATTTATTAAATGATTTTATAGGGAACAATTGTTTGAGAAAATTTAATTTCAATTTTTTTTGATAAGGTTAACATCATTATGGAATGGGATCACTAGGCACTAATGAGAGAGAAATGACCACAACATTTTGATTTTGATGCTTCATGATATATTTTTTGAAAATAAAAGTTTTTAGGGAGGGGATATTATTACAACCCATTAAATTTTAGTCAGGTAACGTTTATGACTTTTATGTGTTACCTATTTTGTCTCTAGGGTAATTCAAATAATGAATTATGAGGATAAATGTAATGGTGATGTTTGGAATTTGGTCGAATTTTCACCATAATACATGTTATTTATACAGTCTAATAGGGATTTACATGCACTGTTATAGTGTTACATGATATATAATTATTTATTGAATAATTCTATAAATTGGTTACACAATGTAAAAGGTTACATTATGTGTATGATTTAAAAGTTATTAAAATAATAAATATTCGGTATTTTAATAAAAAAGGGATATGTTTTGTAGAATATATGGGTAACAGAAATGATATGATGTATAATGGTGCTAAAAACCTTTTAAAATCATGATTGTTGGTTTCATATAGATAGATAAAATAAAAAAGTCATTTCAATCCCTTAGGTTTCCTTCCCTCTCGACATAGAGACTTACGTAGCTGAATTTGGAGATTTATAATCCATCCAGATCAGCTATTTGGGGATTAATCGTCATTTTGGTTGTGGTTTATCTATATGGGTAATAATTATCCATTTATATTCAATTATCCTCTTCTCCTCTATAAATTTTGATATATCATCTTTAGAATTTGGATCTAAACTCAATGTGGTAAAAAATAATTCTTTATTATGTTCCTAGATCATCCATACAATATTTTTTTTCCATTGTAAAGTTTTATTATAGGCTCTGTGTTTTAGTTATAATGTTAGGTGGTTCCATTAAATATTTTCCATTTTATAGAAACATTAATTTATATGTTTTGAAATTGATTTAAATTTCAATGTGAAAAAATTTATGCAAATTGTATTTGAAATTCACATTGTATTATTTTTTGGGAAAACCACCAAATGCAATGGAATTGGAATTAGGGTGTGTTTCGAAATTGATGTAAATTGTGAAATGATTTGAGAAATAATTTTAGAAAATAAATTAAATATATTTGGTGAAATCCAATTGTTGATTTTGAATTTAAAATGTATGAAATTATAAAATAATAGTTTGTTGGTTTTGAATATGAATTGAAATATTGAAAAGGAAAAGTTGGAGATTGTGAATTGTTTTGAAATGAAATTATTTTTCCATTTTAAGATAATTTATTTACCATTATAGATATAGTGTAATTATTGTGATATTTAGGAAAAAACATGGTTGGTTTTAAATTATATAACAACATATTGATTATTTACAACTCTAAAATACCTAGTTTGACATATCTTAACCCTGATTGGATGTTCATAGGTCCTATTCAGTATTATACTGAGGGATTTGTGTATAAATTCTCTATATGATCATTGATATTTGATGTGTGAGTATCCGAAAACTAGAAACTAACATATTATAGGGTTGATTAACATGTTTCAAATTTTGATTAAATTGATATATATAAATAGTTTTGTGTAATTGATTTACTCACCCCGAATTATTTATAAAATTTATTTTATATAATGTTTTTATTTAATCCATGTTGATTTTTTTGCATCATCTGAAATGAAAATAATATTTTGTTTTATATATTAAAATTTATGGCCATTTAAATTTTATTTTAATTGACATAATAATTCCATTTCTTATTATGAAATATTATTGTAGAACACATGGTGATACCCTATTGGTATTTTTAGATCACACAATATATTTTCATTCAATAATATTTATAATTTATACTACCTTATTCATGTAAAGGGAAAACATATCTTGGATGAGGTGTTTGTTCTTGATCTCTTAAGAAATGGGAAAACATGTCATTTGTGTTATGATTTTTTATCCTTGTTTTCTAATACATAGTTGATGTAACATTTGGATTTATGATATATTAGTTTTGTTTTTTGTACTATCTAAATTTATTTTTTTTAGAATATTGATATGGATCATTTTATTCCACAACATTGGAGGAAAATTAATTCCTACTTTTTTGTTGTATAATTCCATGTTATAGTCACCAACCCATTGGGATTAGAAATTCCTTTCAAACTATGTCTGAGATAGCTTAGTTATCAAGGTACCATGGTATCTAAGCTTGTTCGTGAAAAATAATATTTTATTTTCTATATTATGAACATTCTGAAATATAACATATTTCTTAACTCATTTCTATAATGAATGTTTAAAAATTTAAATGTGACTCATGCTTATGTATGGCTAACCATCTCCATGATCGTAAAATATTTTATTCATTACTACCATATTTCTTGAAATTTATAAAAAAAATATTTGATGTATATATGATAATTATAACATTATTATATTTCTTGAGATTATGATACAAAGATAAATGTATGTGGACCAAAAATAACATATGAAAACATACACAAAAATTTTCACAGTTATTGCCCGTAATATTACTTTAACATGGAATTGTTAATAAATGGGTAATAAATGGATGTGCATAAATTATATATGTTATGATATATTATATATATATATATCAATCTATATTTATGGATCTATAAGAAATTATAGTGAATTGTTATTTATTATATAGTAGTTTCAAATGTTTGTAATGGTTTTTGTGACTAATATTAATGGGATTCTTGTATCTCTTTCATTTCAGGGTGACAAATAAAAATTTCATAACTCATTTCATTTTTGTGGTGTTTATACTAAAAGAGTGATATATTATATCATTAATCACTTCTATTTCATTATAAATTATGTTTAATTTTTTTATTCTCTATAGGGGCTTATAAAGTATAATATTAATAATGTGGTAAGTGACTTCTGTATATCTTAAATAATTATGTAAAATATATTATATATTTACAACATATTATATATATGATTTTTTATATATACCATGATTTTTTGAGGAATATTCTAATAACAATTTTTGGGATTTACGTATCTATTTTGGGATCTCTATTTCATGGGTAATATATTGGAAATATTTCCAAAGTGTTAATGTTTTCTTGTCACAATGTTATCATATATCCGAATTATTTATGATTAAGGATCCCATGTTAGAATATTATTAACTACCTCTCAATAATTATAATGATTTTTATTATCATCTATTTATTAATAATATTATCATGTAACTCTACCATTTTCAACTTTTTCAACTTTTTTTTAATTTTAAAATGTTTTTATGAAGAATCATCATTATTTCTCAATTTAGCCGAAAAGATTTTTTTTTCAAAAAAAAAATTTATAAAAAAAGTTAATTTTTTTGTAATAATATTTAATATATTTATTAAGAACATAATTAACCATGATTTACTTTTTTGAGATTATTTTTGAAGTGAATATTCAATACCTTTTAGAAAGAAAATTATCGATCATAAAAATGTTAATGGAATATATATTTTAATGTGTAACACATGAATGTAATTTTACATAGTCATGACCATTATTTTCTTCAAAAATACCATTATTTGGTTTCAATGTTATTTTAAAATTAAATTATACAACTTTTTCATTTTAAAAAGTATGTTTTCAAGAGAAAATGATGTTTTATTCATCAAAAGTTTCAAAATATATTTTGAATATTCTATTTTATGATTTGTTGATTATTTTTAATGAAAAGGATTTCACAATGTTTTATGAATTTTTATTTTTGAAATTTGATTTTCCTAGAATAGTAATATGAAATGGGAAATGATCCGAGTGATTTATTTTTCAAAATAATTCTACATATAAGATGACATCCATCGATGAAACATATAAATTTTTATGGATTTGTACAAATGATACCATTCTCATTCTTTATCAAAATTATTTATCAAAACAAGATATTTTTTAAACCAATTTCCCTTCCATGGGTTATATCCTCATCAAATTCACATGGAACCCACTTCTTTTTCGACATCTTATGTAGTGATGAAATGATGAAATTGTTAGAAAACAAGACTTTTTTCTCCACTTGATATGTAATGATGAAATGTTGAAAAAAATTTGGAAACCATTTTCTTTACAATGAAAGTTGATTTGAAGAAATGTTTTTGAAACTCATTTAATTTTATTGGTTATTATATGATTAATGTTTTTTACCTTGTAGATCATATATTTCTGATTTTAATTATGTGATGCTTGGGACCTATACCACTAACCATTGCCTTTGATAATGATATAAATCTCATGTGATACACAGTAAAATAATTAGAAGTGATCACTCTTAATTAATTCAGTTTTCCACTATCATGGTAATTTGATTGGTAATTAAATATTATGATGGTTTTGGGATTTAACCCATTCGACAATGATATACTTGGTTGTGACCCTTATCTATTATATAAATATATTTATATGTTTATGTATATGCCAAAATTCCATATCTTATGTAAATGATATTATATCATTAAAAATTTTCATTAGTTTCCTTATTATTTATTTTATATAAATGTCCAATAATTATTTCAAGATGTAATATTATGACCATTGATATGGATGTTATGATTTTTAAATGTTATTTTCATATTATGATTCCATTATGTTCATGTTATTCTTCTGTATCTCCCTTGTTTACCTTTACAGATCATCTGAGTTCGGACCTTTTTTGTTTTTGTTCACCATGTTATGATAAAAGGTTTTAAACAAGTATTTTGTATTAATAGTATAAAATTGGATGATGGTTTGGGGATATGTTGAAGATATTTTTCCAAATTAAATTATTAGGAACATATTCTACAATGACGCAAAACTTTTATAGTCCTTATGAAAATGTTTTTAATTCTATTGAATATTCATCTCGAATGATATAGTGTTTATATATGAATAAAATATGTGTCTATATGAAATATTTGATTTTCACCCCAGCACTTTAATAACATCATATTAAAATTCACTTCAGACCTAATACATCCCCAATATTTTAGGACAAATCATGTCTATCACGGAACATCATAGTCCATCACCCATATCATAATACACCCTCATATATAATGACCCCTTGACCATAAAAAACATTAGTAAACACATCATTCATCAAATAAAATTTGAATAATCTCCTAAATAAACTAAGTAGGTGTGGTTAATGTTTTAATGGAATACAATATGTACCTTATACACAACCTTAGTGGAAGTTAATGCCAAATCCATATAAAAAACATCCCATGGTTGGAACATATTCAAACCTATGATATCTCCTACTCTATATCAAAATAATTTCCAATGGATACTAGAATAAGCCTACACATTAAACGTCTCAGATCCCATTACCTCCCAAAAACATGTGGTTGGAATTCTCAATTATGATACATTCTCAACACATTTTGTGGTCATTGTTGGAATGGGCACCCAAACCATGAAATTCATATCAATATTTCATACCAAAGAGAAAATTACATAATATAAATCATTTAGTAAATTAAAAATATATGAAATGAAATATATTAACAAACACACACACATACTCACACACCCACACCCACAAACACATATATATAAATATCATGAACTACATGTGGGTTGGAAATCACCCCACCTATTATATATTATCATGTTCCTCCTCAATGCACAAAAAATATTGCCAAATTATAACCATTACATGGTATCACCATGTTATTCATTTTTATAATTCCTTATGGGTTTCTCAAAGAGATCGAGGCACCTATATGATCCACAAAGTAATATCACAATTAGAGGAACCTGAATTTTTATCTTAACTAATTTCTAAACATTGTAATTTACTCGATTTATATCAGACAATTAAATGAAATATCAAAACTATCTATGAATTAATTACTAAAGATGAGTAAACAAGGGTTGTTTGGGGACCATTAATCATTAATATCACTCACATGGGTAAAATAATAACAGCTCTCTTTTAATATATAATTGATTTCCGAAACATGGGGAGACCATATATCACATGACATGTTAAAAAATTTATAATCATGAAAAAGATATTCATGGAAACCGAAATTGATCATCTACAAAATTGTCCATTAAATTACTCAATATTAATTTTTGCTGATTTTTATATATCCTATAATATATTAAAATACACTATATATCTATTATCCAATGACACATTAAAAATGATATAAATTTATAATGAATGGTTTCATAGTCGTAGTCTTAGTCAAAGATACTATTTATGACAAGAGAAACAATGATTCGAGGATGATTGATGAAGAAAACATGATGGATGGGGGACATGTGGGGTAGTTGAGCTATGTTTTGTGATATTGGGAAATATTATGTAACTCCATTTAATATAATTTAAATAAAAAATATAAGTCTAAATTAAGAAAATTAAATAGAACATTTTTTTGGAATGACCACAATTGTTAAAGTGTAATGATGTGGCTATCTTCTCCAATGTGGGGAAACCCCACCATCCACTATTCACCACCACACATATTGGAAGAAACTTGAAACTCTACTCCATGATATTTTATAATAAACATTCTCCATAATGGAGAAATCGTCCTATACTAGTTTTGATTCACATTATCACATCTCTTTAAAGTGGCGTAATACTTTACCACATTACAATGACCTCCTGGAATATACTAGGGGTTGTATTAGAACCTACTAACCATAACGATAAATTAATATTACATGGTTTATGTGATACTCTTATGAATCCCAAGTCAGTCCATAAACACCTTCCTCTACTGTGCGATCCTCAACCACAAAAAATCTAAAAAAAACATCACCATACTGCATTTTCCAATATTATGGAATGGTATCTCGTAGTCCCAAATTTTCTATCTTAGATAGGACAAAAACATGAAAAAACTCATATTATTGTGGTTTTAACCATGAGATTCTATAGATTTATATCTAGATTAGTTGTCTAACATCTAAAATATATTATTTTAGATTATGAAAGGTGTTACAAATGGGTTTTCCTTGAGTAAATTTTTCTATGAATATAAAAAACTGATATATATATTAATATATAGTGACTAAATGTTAAATGAATTTAATCAAAATACCATTCATAGGAACACAAGTAGCATATGGGATTCACCTAAATGGTCTACCAACAAGTCTCTATACATTACGCCCCACTACCTACCTACATTCAGGATAATGATTCTGAAAACTACATGTTATTTAGATATATATAAAGTATAATAACTGAAAATAAATTTTTAATTAAGATAGGCCACCTTTTAATGGGTTAGGTGGAACCCAACAGACTTTAAATAAATAAAAAAACTAGCCCCATAGTCCACAGTCCAATGTCCCAATACCAAAAACAATCCAATTAAAATATACAAAGAATTTCTCCTACCTAGTAAATAAATCCTTAAGATGAGATTCCACATTATCATCTATGCTTGGATAGCTGTTTCGTGCATGGATGCATGAGCTTGGTACTGATGTCAAATTATATACCTTCTCAAACTTCCAAATTCGGATAGCCGTGATCTGTGAAATCTCCCTACTCTAAACCTCTTATATAAATGTCCCTTGTAGTTAATTGGATGTATTATCTCAAGACAACAAACACAGAACAATAATTCAAACATATGAAATCAACAACCATACCACCAATTTACATATTCTAATAGAACAAAAATCAATCCACAAGATCGCAAAAATAGCATTGAAACTACTATATATCAGTAGATTTCAATATTACACATGTTCATGCACTCATGAAAATCATCCAATGAAAGAATCTACCAAACAAATTAAACCCCTTATACCAATCTTGAACCATCATCCTTGTACACCAATCCTATATGGAAATCTGGCTGGTAGCATTGCCAATCCTCCATGGAAATCTTGCTTCCCACATCGCTAAAGGAGTGATTGACCACAAAATGAAATCCCTCCACCTTCATTTCCCTTAATCAACTTCAAACATTAGCAACCAAATTCATCTCATCAACCAGAAACCAATGATAAGCACAATATAACTTCCCATATGAATGCTCCTCTGTCGACACAGAAACTCGAAATCCATTCAATGCCAGAAGACCCCCACTATCATATGTGACACCTTCTCCATAAATCAATTAGATTCAAACAATTATTTATTTTTGAAAAGCAAAAACTATTTTATTTTTCACATTTAAATAATTTATCATTCTTTCAATAATAAAATAGAAATCATATGGCTTTTGAAAATATGTTACAAATCATGCTGCATAAAATCATATTCATTCAAGAAACATTTGGAAAGATATATTAATAAACAATAAATCCAATAATATATTTCAATGAATAAATAAATCGATGATACAATATCAATAAAAAACTCCATTGTCTCTAAAAAATAGTTGTGTAATTTATAGGTTCAAGCCATATAAATAATATATTCCCACCTAAACACTAATCATCATATCTCTAATCTAACTAGCCCAAAATAATAAGACATGAAAAAAATATATCACTAATGTTATTTTTTTGTTCTGTTCCATAATTCCTTATGTATGATCTAGATATGTATGTGGCCTTATGTGTGACTACTCATAAAAAAGATGTTGTAATGTAGTGTTGATAGAATGCACCATATATTGGGGAAAATATACCCTAGATATCAAGAAACCATTAATAATAGAAATGATGAAGTTATTAATATGGGTTGAAAAATATTAAATGACATAAAAACACAACCATATATTGACATAGATTGAAATATCAAAAGGAATTATTCCAATAATATATTTCAAAAAATTATGTACCCTCTATAACGTATTGTACAATAAAATAAATATCTACAAGAAAAATGTAATATACAGGTTATTCTATTAAATATAACAATAAATATTCCATTATATTACCTATATTCATCCGTCTCTATCTTCCCAATATCCGAACAAATGGGCCTTCCATTTTCATGGATATATAACAAAAATGTTTTTTTACACCTCACCGTTACAGTATAGGGATTGGGAATATAAAATAGTATGGAAGTGGAAATGAATAATTTGAAAATTAATGGATAATATATTTGATTCAAAATATTAATAGAAAATAAATAATAGTATTAAAAAATTCACCATTGTGAGATTATTATTTTTAACCAATATCCCATGAAACTAAACCATACCTTATCTTATCAACACATAATGAAGTGATATATTCTATTCCTAGAACATATTTCAATCATTAATGAAAGTGACATGAGGAGTTTATAATGTATGAAAATTTAGATAAAGGATACACAATACTATCACACTATGTGTGTTCCCATTAAATTTCTTGTTCGACTATTGATCACATAGGATATAGTCAGAGGGAATAAAATAGATAAACACCTACAAAAGATGATAAAAGACAATTCCATGACATGTGGTCACGTGGATAGGTTACTATCAAATTTAGTGTAATAAGAAATTTTATTTGTAAGGAATATCAATGCCACCCCACATTTTTCTATAAAACTATTTCCAATATAGATGTTTCTTACCATAATAATATACTTTGTAGTAATTCATATAACTGGTAGAAGGACTCTAATCCAATAGCCCATGTTATATAGATAATTCATCGATTTCATTATCAAGAATTTGACCCCATAACTACATAGATTTATCCATTGGTAATTCCCTATCCTCAACCAATTTCAACTCTTCGTACTATTTTTTTACCAAAATACACATATAATTGGAATGGTGTTTAAAAAAACTTCTTATCCAACACACACGACTCTGGTTCAATAAACCAACTAAGGAAACTCACTTTGTGTCATCATTTACATGTTGGATAGCCCAACCCAATATTTACATAACCTTGAAAACAATGACACATCCACATAATCATTATCACATACATATTCACAAGGAACGACAAAACATATTGTTAAATCCCAACCAATTTAATAAATTATGGAGAGGAATAATTAACAAATTCATTCAACATAATATATGATAGAACATTATATGACCCAAAATTGTAGTAATTTTGTACATACTACCTTCCTCAATCCATTGGATAAAAATTCACCATGCGACACATGAATATAAATTTAAATCGATGAATCTAAAAAATATGCCACAAAACATTAAAATTGTGGATTGGAGATAAATATTGATGAAGCAAGATAAGAGAGATAGTGAAAAATTGGTATTAGATGGTGTTCAATATGAAAAGAGGAGATCATAATTATGTATAACACTTTAAAATTATGTGAATGATGATTAAATATAATAGGTTGACTTTGAGAGTGTAAAATATGGGTTTCTATTCATTTTTAGGTCAGTGATGATACTAAAGGGGGATATAAATGTTGGTCTAGATGAAATTATTTAAAATACAATATTGTGCCTCATATATAATTCTATGTACAACATTTTTCTACACTAGGTTCATGGGATTCCACTTTGGATATCCAATAGTTTCATGACTCATCGAATATCCATTAGATAACTAGTTCCCCAACATCATGTAAATAGTGTCATACTGAAATATATTTTATTATGAGTTCCCCTAGTACGCCTCTCCAAAAATCCACTAATCCCTAATTCCCCATGATAACATAAAAATATTCACATATTAAATTAATATATTCTTATAAAACTAAAAATAACATCTACATACTTTAAGGTCATTAAAATATAGATATAAAGGACATTATTAATATATTAAGATAGTGAAATCATATGATGTGACAATGACAAAATGACTCAATAACAATGAAAATATAAGAATTACATTTCTATGGATTTTATCACAATGGTAAAAAAATCATTTTGATAATCATAATATAACCTATAATGAAGAATGGAATAGTTCTTCATTTATTAATTAAAATATAATCGATTTATTTCAATACACCATGAAAAATGTTTAGGGTTACTCCCATTACCTAATTCTTGATTATCCCATGGGAACTATGGATATATCTAGAGGTTTTATAATTTTAGAGCTACTAGTCATATAAAAAACCACCAATGATTTATGATAAGATTTAATAATTAAATGGATGAAAATACATCATTACATTTTTATCATTTTTATAATGAGGATTATTGATGAAAATAGAGGTTTTTTAATATTAGGCCCCTCCAATAACATACTAATTTTTATACATTGTTTATTTGAATTGAGAATCAGTAAAACATAATACCTAATGATATCTATGAAACATATTATATTATCAAATATATGTAATATACAATTATTAAATAAAGAAATGTCAATATATAGATTATAAAACTATCACCCATATATTTAATAAAATTCCAATAAAGGTGATTATTCATTCATTAAAATAAGGAACTATGTAGTATTAGAATTGTATATATAGATAGTTATAAAGTAAAATTAATATTTTTTCCCTATCAATAAAATGACAAGGATATATAGATGAGATCACTTTAATCAGAGGAATGATGTATATAGTATTCATAAAATAATGGTATTATGATATTGTGGAAAATTATTATAAAAATTTAAGATAAAGTAAAGAGTGAATAAATCTAACCATATTAAATTAAGATTCATTTTAATATTATAGTCATCAAAAATATTTTTCAAATAATAAAATCCTATATTATGATGAATTTAATAAAAAGTAATATTGAAAACATCCAAGGTAATCTATATAATAGAAATTAAAAAAATTATTAAATAATGATAACATATGAGAATTCTTAAAAGAAGAAAATTTAAATGATTCTATTTTCAAGATCATAAGTAATTAAGAATTATACTAATATAAAAATAGTATATTAGATATAGAATAAATATATGGCATTCAAAACATGTATATAGAGGGAAGACATCTAAAAAAATTACAATTTTTTAGTCTCAATACACTATAATGGTAAATGTATGATACAAGAAATGGTGAAAATAAATATAATTTTTCAAAAACTATCAGAAGATAATAAACAGTGGATCTAAAATTTTTTTTAACAAAAATTCATTTTTTGTGTCATTAAATATAGTTAAAATCTAATATAAATGTTTATGATGAAAGACACACTTATAAATTTAGTAAGTCATGTATGAAGCATTTTTTCGAATCATAATAGTTATATAAATCCTTTGAAAAGATCAATAGTTTATTGTGTTTTTGAAATGATATTGAATATATATTTAGAAGTATAAAAAATTGTAAATAATATTATTCAAAGGAGGTGATTCCAAAAGAGAATGTTTAAATCATAGAATTCATTACATCGAATCCATGATTATTTCATATGTATTTTAGCCGATTGAATAATAAAAATATTTTAATTAATTACATCATTCAATACAATATATATATATATATATATATTAAAATTAATTCATTTACCATTTCTATATTAGTTTGAAGGGTTTCACATTGACTATTCAAATATATATATTCAATAGTTCTAAAGTTTTTTTATAAATGAAATGATACAATATTATTATTTAAAAGATTTTCATGATCCAAAAGTGTTATAGTTAAAAGTAGTCTATTTCTATAAATATAACTTCTCTTTATTTTAAAATATGAACTAAATTAAATATAATTATAATTTTAAATTTTTTTCAGGTCATTCACTTCTCTGTGGAACCCGTGATGCAATCCATATTTATAAAACAGAAGTAATGTTTGAGTAGAAATTACCTCCAAATCCAAATAAAATTTAAATTTGGCCTATACATGTTGTTTGATTTTTCAATAACTATTTTTTCGATATACCAGAAAAAATTCATCTCAATTATCATTGTGGTGAGAACCTCCAACTTGCATTAATACCCATAGTTAGTTCATTAGTGTTAGTTAATGTGTTAACACTATAAAAAAATTTCAGGGGAATTATATGATCACATTTTCTTTATAAATAACAAGATATAGTGAATATATATCTAAAATAGAATTTCTTATTTCATATGATTTATTTTATTCATTTTAGATCCTAATAAAACTACTAGATATAAATTTATGACTTATTTATCTTGATCAACATTTTATCCTGGATGAAATTTAATAACATAAATAATATCAAGAAATCTCACGATTGACTATGCACTTTATATAAATAACAAAAAATTACTACATAGTTCCAATATGGTAATTATTATTATGGCTCAGTCACTATAGATTCATGAACTTACATTGAAGTTTTGAGATAATCACCTACAAGACCTCCCTATCAACATGAAATCAATAAATTCCATCACAATTCTGAGATGAGAACCCGTGTAGCCTCCCACTCACCCATCATAGCTCTATATAATTAGTACACCTCCATACCACATGAGGATACGATAAAAAAACTTCCTTAGTGGATTACTCCCACCCACGTGTACCTCCTATATGAGGCCACTACGTGCACACCTCATTGGAGATTTCACATAACCCAGATGAATTTCTTCCCCTACGCACCTCCCAAATTGGAACCCAAAAGATCCCCTACTTATACACCAATAATATTATATTACCTCTTATTAAAGACTTCTAACATTCAAAAAAACCACTTTTATGATCCATCAATATTAACCACCCTATATAAGAATCCATCTACACAGATCATATTTGATGCCTCTTACGTGAGATTTATAGGCCTAAAATGATATACAAACACTTTCTCCATGCCCATATAGATGGGTCTATACATGTAGGGATCTACATTGGTAGTCAAAATAATGATCAGATATGGTATATGATTCTAGGATTTGGCATTGTCCAATTTATTTTTTATTAACCCCTATGAAAAAATGATAGTCACACCATGTACTTTTCAAGTGGTCTTAACATATTTTGGGTTGAAATATCTATAACCCCAACATTGACCCAACATAATAAAATTCCTCAAGATAATAATTATGTAATTAATAAATAAATTTTTCAAGATACTGCCCTTAGTTACCTCATACACCTTGATTTGAGATACTCTTTTTTGTTTCCCAAAATTCCTTTAGTTATGATCCTCATCCAAGTTATCTCGCAACGGACGCCTTCTAGTTGTATGCCCCAACCCTACATCAAAGGGATGAAAAATTCTATAATCCCCAATAAATATCAAATTATATCCCATTTAACGATATAGAAACCTAATTATGTATGTCCTTGATTAGACCCCACTCGATGTACAATTATATTATACCATTAAACACAGGAAATCTTCAATTTTTTCTTAAACCATTAACAACCCATATGGGATTGGATATTTTGTGGGTTATTACATTAAAATAATTAATAAGTGTCATAGAAGTAATAATCATGTCCCATATGCATGATTTAAAACATTAAAGAACATGTACATACCAAACAACTTCAAACTATACAAATCATTCCTCACATATGGCCTTAAATCCTCTCATTCAAGCTATGTGAGCATTGATTTCCATCAATTAGGATAACTAGGGAGAATCCAAGAGGTTCTGTCCATATACACCACAACATAAATTGTCTCTTATAAGATGATAATATGATCACATATTTTTAATATGAGTTTAGATACTCCGTAACAACCTAATATTTTTAATGATGAAATTTAGTTTTTATAGCATATATGACGTGCTACACCATGAAAGAAAAGGCGAATATTTTTTTTTATTTGACCCTTATAAACACGACTTTGAATTGGGATTTATGATTACTAATAACTGAATTATGTAATATTATAAAGGAATTACTCAATTAAAATTCTTGGATTAATTCCTAGAAAATAAGTACTAAATTTTTAGTAATGTTATTTATTCTTCATAAATACATTTTCTTAAAAAATTTATTTTTTAGATATTCTTGATAAAATAATATATTTAATTTAAAAAACAAATACAATTTTTTTTATCATAATATATTTATTTTTTAAATTTTAAAAACATAATTATTAACGGGTTATATTTTTATATTTAAAAAAAGGATGAACATCCAGTGATTTTTGAAAAATATCAATTTTATAAATAGTATATTTTATTTAAGGAGTTACAAAAGATAATTTTTTGACGTTATTTAAATATAAAAAAATATATATATATTATATTATTAGCTATTAAATAATTTTTTTAGAATCAATTTTATGATTGAATTTGGTATAAATATATTTTTACACATAAAAATGAATTTTTCTGAAAAACCTCTTATCGTTACATTTATTGTTTTGATTTTAAATTAAATTATTCCATATATAAGTATTGAATTTAATAAAATGGATTTTTTATTTGTAATGAGGAGGTTTAAATTTGGTAAATATCCCACTTTAATTTTTTAAAATATGAATTATAATCCTCATATTATATATCACCTCGACAATGGTTAAATATGGTTATTCTACATTAAAATTAGTTAAAAGTTCCCAGTTCAAAATAAAAATTCACATAATATGGATCTAATTAATCCTATATCACTATATTCTATAAATTATTATGTTTAATGGACACATTTCAATGAATGTGGCTAATATAATTTTTAAATAAAATAAATATTCAAAATATCACTCTCTTACAGTCAAATATCTCTTACTTTCCCACATCGGGATACAATAAAGTGATAGATAACTATAAATGAAAATTTATTGAAAAAATTATTTCTTTATGATAATTTATTCATAATGTTTTTCAATATATAATTACCATAAATTATTTCACAACACTAATGAAATATCTATTCAGTTACAAGAAAAAATAAAGTAAATCATTATGAAAATGTTAAATTATATTTAACGTTAGTGATTTATATGGTTACATAAATTTTATTGATTAATATGAAATAATAATTTTTAAAATAATTTAATTTTAATTAAAAAATTTTATTAATGAATTTGATGTAAATTTCAATAAACCGTGTCAAAATTTACGTTAATGATAATTTATCATAATAATACATTATTAAATTATTTAAAAAAATTAAAATACTGAAATAGGTTTATGGGGATAATATATGGTCTGAAATGAGACTATTTTTTCATTTATTAGTCTATAGTTTCGATATTTTTTAATTTTTAAAAGTTTCATAGTGAAAAATATTTTACCATGGTTAATGTTAAAAAATTATATTAAGTGGTTAAACCAAATGATAAGACATAAGCCACCATTATACCATATATAAATTTTATTATTTTATTATATTCCTTCCATATCCATCCATAGGTAAAATTCCCTATAAATGATCTATCATTTTTAGAGTGACTCTATTATAATTAATCTTTTATGAAATTCAAAAAGTTCTCCTCACCTCAATTTTTAAAGGGAACCTCCTTGGTCATTTTATTAAATCACATTGAGCAGTATAGCTTGAACAAAGCATAAAAATCCCTTATTATATTTCGGAAATTTATTACATATTTTCTAGCAATCCCATAAGTCCAACCATAAAACTCATAAGAGTTTATTTAAGGGAATTCATTCACTAGTGATGTAATTTCCTTAACTAATCAGTTTTGTTTTTCTACAACTTCATTACATATTATATATATATATTTTTTATATTATAAAATAATAAATTCAGTATCATCAATATAATAAATTTTTATTATGTTAATTAAATAGCCATTATCCACCATTTTCCCATCAAATGGGATGTGAATGTATTGCACATGTGTAGGTATGACATACCAACTCAATGAAGTGATACAATCAATTTTCTACCTCCATATTTCATGGATGGTGATTATGATGAGTTTAATGTAAAGATATTATAATTTTTAATTAATTATACAATTATAATGTTAATATAACATCAACCTCTTATATTCCAATTGGTTGGAATGAAATTATTTTTCTCGTACATACACGTGTACTACCACCTCCAAAAATTGAGATTATTTTTTATTTACATTTTAAAAGGATCACTATAAGGGTAATTTTTAGGAATATATATTATTTATATGATAATTATAGTTATTATATAGATGATAACTACTTTTTATCTTTCATTCATTCCATCATTCAATAATTTAAAATATTTTTTTGGTGTATGTACAACCTACCATATCTATGAACGGTTTAATTCGTTAATATATATATAAATTTTATTAAAACCACTAAATATATATTTAAATAATGAATATAAATGATAATTATTTAATTATTATGATTAAATATATGATGGAATTATGGGTAATGCATAAGTACCAAAGCAACTGAACTGAAACATAAATAAGAAATGACGAAGTTATCACCTAAAACAGTGACTTCAACAAAGAATTATTGGAAAATAAGTATTAAATGTTTAAAATTAAATAATATGTCATATTTTATATATTGATACTGTTTTAAAATATATTTATAATGAATATATATTTATTATGGAATATTTTTTATCATATACAAAGGATTGTTTATAAGAGGGAAGATTTTATTTCAAAATATCATCATTATTTGGAAGTGTATGTATTTAGTTATTCCTTTGGGGTATTTTTTTATATTTCTATATTCTTCCCAAAATATTTTCTTATCCACTTTATATTCATAAAATTTGTGTATTAGTACCATTTTAATCCCTATAGTATATATAATGATTGAGAAAATATTTTATTAATTATGAATTCAATTATATGTTCTGTCAAATATCCTTTTTTCTTCCATATCCATGATTTCTAAAAATAATTTCATGAACCCTTTTGACACCCTAGTAATTATTTATTAATATAAATATTTACCCATGTATTTATATTTAATTTTTTTAAATGAATATTCTATTTATTTTTTAAATGCGTTACTTTTTTTGTTTTAGCTAATATTTTGAAAGAAACATTGTCTTAATAGATAAATCATGACTAAAATTCATGTCCATCATGAACCTTACATAATTTAAAGGTTCCCCTAAATGATTTTAGGATTATATTAAAATAATATTCTTTTCCAAATATTTTTTAAATTTATTGTTTTTAGATTCTTTTTTAAATTGGTTTTTTATTTTCTACTATATTTTTTATATGAAATTTTTATTGTATTAATATTCATCAATAAAAAAACCCTTCCTTAAATTTTTATGTATTGTGGATATGTTGAAATGATACAATGACTATTATTTATCCTTTTGGTTTTTTATTTTTCTGACTGGGGATTTACTATTCTGATTCCAGTCTCTATATTACTATGAATGGGTTATGATTATTTTTATTTGTTTGGGAATTTAGTTTTCACGATCCAGTCCCGATTAAACATGAATCGATCACCCGAGATGGCCCATGATAAGGCATGAGATTCCTTACAGATCCTCATGAATTGTAAAACTATATCAAGCATCAAGGTAAAACCATTATGAATTATTTGTCCTAGAAAATAAAAGAGAAATAAGTGAATATAAACTAAATGATAAAAATAAAAAAATATGAGCTGGATGAAATAAAACTACACTTACTACAACTTGACCCTAAATATATCCAAGATAAACCAAACCAACATTTCTCTCATGTGATCATTTTCAAGTAGGATGTTTCACAATAATTTAAAAAATAAAGATATAATTATTGTTGTGAGTACTAAAAATCAGTGGATTTGACTAAATAAACTATTCCCTATGTATTCCATTTAAAAGTTTAACCAACTCATGATGGTTTGAAAAAAATTCCTATAAAAAAATTCCTTTCCATTATCTATAGAAAAATTTCATATGATAATTTTTTTAACAAAAAACATTATCCATCATATTAAAAAACATGAGAGATTTCTAACAAATTATTTATGAGATAGAGTGAGGAAAAAATTTAGACTCAAAGAAGGAAACAAGTCATTATGTGCCAAAAAAACGGTGAAGGAAAATATTTTTATTATTATTTAAAACTTGTAATAGGAATTAAAAAATTATCTCTTAAATGATTCAAAAAAGGGTAGATGATAGAATGTTGCATGGAAAATCCCAAAGTATCTCCGGACATTGGGGTTCTAGGATCCTCGTACATAGGTGGTAAGTACATAATTCCCACAATGTCCTTGTACATGAGAAACTAGAGCGGAATAAAATCCCAGATTATAGTGGTCTCTAACTATAATAATCATTATCTGTTTAGTTATTTTTGTAAAATGAATCATACTAAAGGGAATTAGGCCTTGAGCATCTTGATCTACCTAGGATCTAGACCAACCTTAATCACATTGGTACCTAGGTTCCCATGTGCAGTATTCCAATATCAACATAAATGTTAAACCCATTACATATGTTTAAAATAAAATTACCCACTTATTAACAATGAATGTACCCGTAATCACAAATTTAACACAAACATAATATTTATAAATCAAGGGTCACGCCTAAAAAGGGGTTCTCCCTCTCCATTAAAAACCCTCAAAGTTTCAATTATGCATAACCATTAAAAATGGAATAGCTTTACATTAGAAAAAAATTCTAAAAATGTTATGATCTAAAACCATTTATAAGACCAATTGATCAATTAAGGTATCATATTTTTAAATACCAGCTTGAAACCATGCCTAAATCAAGGAAACCCATTTTAAAAACATCTGTAATGGCTTAGAAACAAATTGAGAAGACAATTTCTGTGAACAAAAACCAATATTAATCATGTTGAATGTGAGTTCCATAGAAAATGTGATAGAGATTTTTTAAAACTCTAGGAAACAATAGATATCACTTTTAAAGGATTATTCATAGTGAAATTACCTCAAACTCAAGAAAATTGGATATGAAAACATGATTATACACTATACGCTTACACACAAAAGAATTTTTACACACACTCTCACAGACACACACATATATATATAACCATCTCTTCAATATATATATTATCTACTCTATAAGAGAATATATTCAAATAAGGTATATTTATTACTTTTACCAAGCGTAAGCGTTTAGTTAATTGTCTAGAATGGTGGTCCAAAATGCATTGAACTTGATGCGTCACAACCCGCTCCCCATAATGTGTACCACTCCTGGGATGAAAATGGGAGAAGAGAGATTATGACCAATGAGTACCACCTCCTGTATGTCTTAGTATAGATACTAAAAATGAGGGTATTATAAACCCATAAATGGGAGGAATTACCCTATAATAAAAACACATGTAGAAAAGAGAGATTAGATAGAAACCAGCTAACTCATACTCAGACTACAATATTAAAGAAAACCCAAGTAAAAAAATGTAATTTCATAAAAGAACCACTAAAGCTAAAATGGAACCCATAAGTACAAAATTAATGTAAAGATAACATCGACCAAAAAGCCCAAAAAACTCCTGTAACCCAAAATCTATTAGTAACTACAATAATTTTCCAACAATATCTAAATAACCTGAAAATAGTTTATACAAATTTATGGTGAGTATTAAAGTATTCTACATAGGATCCTCCCTAAATCCTCTCTTGAAAAAGTAAACAAATCATGCTAAAGAACAACAAACAAAAAGTAAAACTAACTCGTCACCTAAACAGTAATATAATATTTCTAACATCACCATGGATACTCTCACCATGTATCATATACAAGATCATATTATATAATGAATATCAAGGGTACCCTGCTACCACTTCCCTATTATTTATCCACTTTCCCCCAATATCTCACATCCTAAACATCTCTCTCCAAAATGGATATCTCACAGACAGCTAGGAAAAGCCCAAAAACATGCACCTTGGGAAACAAACCACCTCATTCACTTAACCAAAATTAACCAAGTACTTTTCAGGTGCTGTCACATCTCACATAACATGTATTATACATGCTCTCTTATACCTCAATCCATCATTGACCAATCATTGAGTTCAGATACTTAAAATATCATATCCTATTCACATTATACCTATAGTAGTTCATAGGGACTATATCTTGAATAGATGTTTGTGAAGTAACCATTATCCATTACATCTCTCTGAAGACATATATTGAGAATCCTAACCTCCATTAATACTATAAAAATTACATACCAAAAGAAGAGATAGGGGACAATGGTTTAATTCATCCATCGATACTCTAACCTCTATGTTGGAAAAAACCAAATATGGCTCAGAATCCCTAGGGTGTCTGTTTCCCTAATCGATATGGTAAAGTGGCATATAGAAAAATAGTACATGCCATAATATTGATCATAGCCACACTTTGGGAATAACCTAGTCTTATACTCAATTCTAGTACACATCTATTGGACTCCAGACATACACTTCCAAGAACATATATTCTATAGGCACAAAACTATATATAGAGATACAATAAATTTTATTTTTTTCATTTTCATCCACTAAAAATTAAATTATGTAATTATTAACCAATAATTTACAATTATCCTTTCAAAATCACATGACATTTCCATTTCAACAATGATTCATCCACTACAGTTATAAGAAAACATAGTACATGGCTTCTCAAAATTTCAAACTCAGCATTTCATCCTTGGAATCTCCAACCCCATGTGCTAAAAATTATTCATTTTGTTAAAAATCATTACAAAGTTCTATATTTCTAGGAATTATAGAAAAAAATTATATGATTCCCAATTCAAGGGGATCAACATAGTTGATATATGAACTACCCTTCTAGTATTCCCCTTCTAAAGCATGATCAAAGACTCATCCAAACATGAGAAGATAAACACGTAATGCCCATGGTATATCCAGTGCATCCTTTACTCTCTAGGATGAATAGTAACTAAAACCATCTGACTCATGTAATCAGAAAAGGATAATAGATAAACAAACACGAGAGTCACATAATCATCCAACATTCAAATCAATGGGTAAGCACGACTTTAACTTTTCTATAATCTATGATGTCCTCCTAGAAACCACGTGCAAAAATCGATGCATCTCGCCACTCTATGCGACAATTGCTTCAACAAAAATAGGTCTCCCTACCCATGTACCACAATAGCTATCCTAGGATCATGTCATATTCTGGCTTCCCTACCCCAAAAACCAGAATAGCCTTCCAGAATCAGTAATATCACAATTTTTTGGAAAAAAACATAGAAACCAGGATATTGGACCTAAATCAAGGAATTCTACTTTCACTCATAATGATGTATCATGAATCCAAATCATAACACACATAAAATTTACATGATATTTGGAAACTCAACCCCTATAAAAAATTATATTTATCACACAACAATATTTACTTCCATATTAAGGAATCTGATTCAATATTGACATGTTCTAACTATGGGTAACATAATAAACAAGCTATCAAAAGAGACAGGAAATTAAAATAAATAATTAATTTAACATCACTTTAATTACTTTGTAAACAACCATCAACATGAATCATTTTCATTAAAAAATCAATTAAACAAGCATACTTGCATGAATTTAATTAACATCAAATTTCAAAAATATCAACCAGATTCATTAAACATGCCTCATGAATTATTTTATACAATTAATTGCCTATTAATTCCTTATGTATGTTCGTTAAAAATTTATATCAACAAAAACATTATAATCCAATCAATGCATATATATAACACTATCAAGAAAATAGAGAGTACAATTTTTATCAAGATATAAAGAAGAAACTTCGCTATGCGATAGATATCAATTATTTAATATAGATAAAGTAATTATTAGGTCAATTTAATTATGATAAAAGGGGATAAATACTGATATATATAATATTTAACATAAATATATTGAGAATAAATGATCCCAAAACCTCAAAAAGGTAATCAAGAATTCTTCGCACGAGAAAGGACCGCACAACAAATCTCTGATCACCTCCCCCACTAGAACAACATCCAAATGAAGAATCCAAGACACCCTCACAGAAAAAAAGAGGGAGTGTAACCCTATTAAAACCAGGGGTAAGCACCCAATTTGGATAGATTAAAATATATGAGAGGAAACAAGATATAAACTGAATGAAACTTCTAGATAATGGATGGAAAATTCACTATAGATCATGTTGGGTCACCATGGATCTTAGATGATATCCCATTATTGATTCCCATTGAAGGAATCTTATAAATGCTGAAGTGGGGACTATTGGGTTTCTAGGTATGAGAGAGAGGGAATATATAGCCAATGGGATTCACAACCCAAGAGACTAGAATGTTTTAAGAAATTATAGCATCGAGGGATTACATGATGTGTAATCCCTTACACATCACAAAATTCTTCGATGAATATTTCCAACGAAAAAACAATTCCTTTTGAATTTATTTTATTTTTTAAAACCATGAAATATTACACAAAATGATTTTGACATTAGCATCAAGAAATTATTCTACAGTGCATGAAAAATAGTTCCACATTGTGAATATTCCCTACTCATAGTTCTCACCACCTGAGTCCCACCAAACATCCTTTGAGCCCCCTTCATGATTCTCAAGATTCAGGATCATGAAAATAGCTGATACAGGTGGATCTAGACCCTTAAATAAGATACCTATGGAAAAAATTATTATCCTTGGGAATCCAAAACCATTGAATAGAGAAAATATATAGGGATCATCTGAAAATCCACTATATAAGATACCACTTAAGGCTCTCTTCACCATAGGATCTCACCACCTCACTAGAGGAAAAATTAAAAAAACTATGTAACAACCATAAGCATCTCCTAAACACTATCCCAGGGAGATAACTCTCAAAATAATCAATTCAAAACATGTAACAAGTGAAATACATCTCACAACCAGAAATATCTATATCTATAAAACAAACAATGTTACTAGAGAAGACATAAACATACAATAGATAGGGGTACTAAGCATGTATCTACGAATCATGTTCCTAGGTCCTCTCCCCTATGACACCATGACTCCACAAGACATAAACCAAGGGGATAACACACCCACACAACACCTTCTAATAGCTATCATAAATCTTTACAAGCTGATCCTTGATGGTCTCATCATCATCAATATCTATCTCTCCCCAAATGATGATTCGAGTGTCATCATGAAGAAAATGATGACGTTGTGCCATGGGAAATGAATTATGTATCCGACACATCTTTGGGGAAATAACAATCTGATAACCCACAACATAAACACTATACAACACCTCCATAGTCCCAAAAAACTATGTAAATGATTACTACCATGACCAAAACTTCATTTCCCACAACGGAGAGTCCCTTTATGAAACAAATGACCCCAAATGTTGAACTCTATAGGTTTACTCCTATGATCGGCTTAGGTTTTATAATGGTCCTTAACTACTTTAATTCTCTCATGAATAACATAAACCACTTTTTTCATATTCTATACCAGTTGTAGCCTCATAATAAATGAATCTCTAATCCCTACCAATCACAATGGAAAGGGAAAAGTAAGACATACAAGGATCAAAATACCATTATATCGATAGTGGAAGAAAATAATTTTTGTATGTGATCTCTAGAAAGGGCTAGTTCCTCATCAATGACCCCCCAAAATCAAGGACACAAGAGAATAACAAGTTTTCATCAGTCTGTATAGCCTTCTATGTCTTACCATCCATTTACAGATGAAATGTAGTGCTATGGAATATATGATAACTAAAAATTGTTTCATACCTCTCCACACATTGAAGGTAAAATGATGACCTCAATTGGGAATGATCTTCCACGAGACCCCATTCAGTCTCACCACCTCTTCCAGATACTACCTTGACAAGACCTCAATTGAGAATGACTCCTTGATCACTATAAATTGGGATTATTTACTCAAACAATAAACTACCACCATTTAAGAATGATAGCCTCCCTGATCTGAAGGTAAATTGGTAAAAAATTTCACCAATATTTACTCCAACATTCACTATGGGAAGTATAATATCAATATAAACCAATAGGAACATGGTGCTAAACCATTATTTGTTGGCAGACCAAACATCGAGACACAATCTCTGTGACTTCACACTTAATCCCAGGCAAAAAAAAGTTCCCGCTCAATGCTTGGTGCATCATTGTCACACATAGACGCACTAACAAAGATGAAATATGGAACTCTTTTATAACCATATCATGAATCATTAAAGGATTAAAAACCATACCTAGAACAACATGTGATGTTTTTATCTTCTAAAGAACCATCCATGGCCTCTCCACAGACAACTCAGTCTCTCCGAAACCCAACCTCAATTTTCCAGAACTGTTTTCCCCCACCTTTTGTACAAAATATGACTAAACCATCATCTAAAAAAATAAAACTCTTCCCCTAACTTCTCCCATATCTATATGCAATATAGAATGTTCTTCCATCTATCCCCGTGAATCACTAGATTTATACACTACATAACTACAATAATTTCTGTACAATGAATCAAAAAAATATTCTCCATTCCAGGTTTATAGAAAATCCTGAGGTCGTAATATAATAACACATCTATCCATAAATGTTAAAGAATGTTCAGGTTAATCATGGGGAAAAAATTACTAAGTTTATTGTATCGATAAAGGAAACAAAGAATTTTCGGAAGAGGTAATTTCTCTAAAACATCATGGAAAAGACACCCTCCACCAACTTAGGATTCTGTGTGGCATTTCACCACTCATTGGCATGTAACAATAGTGACTAATAAGAAATGATTGATATATTCTTCATTATAACACATCCCAAACCATGATGCGTTGTGTCACAAAAAAATCAAACCATACTCCTTTTGCAGGGCAACATAGAACTTTAGGACTGACAATCATCCCCTTCAGATACTCAAAATATGTATGACACTGTTCATTATTTATGAACGGAAGATAATTATTTGTTAATTCTATCATAGTATTTGAAACCTGAGAAAATCTACTGTAAATATCATGTAATAGACTGAAAGAATAGGTAATCAACGTACCACTACTACTATCATGGAGGATTCCCTAAATAGAACTTCTTATATCTTCGATAGATCCATGGAAACTATCATTTTGGACACAAAAATCCCCATTAAATGGACATATCTATACTAAAACCCACACTTTAGCAACATCCCAAACAACTTCTCTCATAAAGAACTCCCTATACAACACACAAATGCTCCACTTTCTCCCCCTTGAATACAAAGTACACAAAGATGTCATCCATTAAAACCATTTCTAACTTATCCACAGACTCACAAGTCACAACACTCATTAACCCCATGAACATATCTGAATAATTATTTATACTGAACAACATCACAAAAAACTTTTAATGCCCCCCACGATAACATAAATAAGTATTTGGGGTATAATCGTCCTTCAATCACATCTGATGATACCCTAATTACAAATTGGTATTTGAGAATCAACATAAATTATTTAGTTAATATAATAAATCATCAATCCATTCAATAGGGTAGTGGTTTTTCACTATCACATGGTTCAATCGATGATAATCAATACCCAACTAAAAACATGCATCAATCTATTTTATAAATAATAATTTTACAAACCTGTAACACATGGATGTTTTTTTATGAAATATTTTTATGAAATATTTTTTATTCTTTATTAAATTAATTTTCATGAAATTTTGAATTTAAATGAACTACCCGATTCCCTTAAATTAAAATTTCCATTATATCCTATCCATTAGGTTAACATGAATAATTATAATTGACATATGAAAATTCATTATGAATACATTGGCTATTAATTATTTATGAAAAATAAAAATCAATTTTATATTTTTATTTTTGAGTGAATAAAATTTGGTAATGAAATTAATGTGTTATCTTTTTCATATACTTAATAATATATTTTTGATATTCATCCAATGGATATTATAGTCAAAGTGTATGAATAAAACCTTATTTAATGTACCAGAACCCGTTTTTTGAAAAGTTAATTTTACCCCATAAATGATGAACCCATTTTAAATAATTATTTTGACACATTAATAATTTATATATGACAACATAAACTTTTTATTTTTAAGCTGGATATAAAAATTTACATTGGATAAAGTTTTGATATTTTCCTCACAACTTTCTTTTAATGATGAATAGTAAAAATACGCTAAATTTTAATTAAAAACAAAATTTTTTTAGTGATATAATTTATATGGTTAAATTTTAATATTTAATGGTTTTAAAGTTCAAATATAATATTTATTTACTATTTAATATAATTTATGTCATTATCATTAATTTTACATTTAATTAATATGTAAAAATATTGCAATATTTTGCAATGTTTTAACTTTTAAAATTTCTTTTCACATTTCAATAATGAGTTTCATTTTAAATTAATTACCAAAACTTATATATTTTGAATTTGGAGAAACTAATTCCATATCTAGAATCAGAAGGTCCAAATTGTGTGAATATGTTTCTTTTATTTTTGGACATGATGAATAGAAACTTTACTAAATATTTTATTTACTGTGGCTAAATGGTGAATCTTATAAATATGGGTAAAGAAATAATAATTTAATCATATAAAACTACACTAAAACATATCCTAATCCTATTGGATGAGATATTTCTGACCATGATAATCCTTTATTTGATTTTAGGACCCCATATATTTACGTGTATATGAAGATGACATTTTATAAGAATTAATTTAATGTAAATATAATTATATTCTAAACATATATCTTTTACTAAATCAATTTTAATATAGGATTAAATAACTGATCCCTATTCTTATAAATATTCATTTTAAATTTAAACATATTTTTTACATCATGTTATTATTATTTTTATTTTTTATACATTAGATAAATAGTTTTATATATAACATAATTATGATGTAATGATTATCTCATTAATGGAAGATTGTAATAAATGTATTTATAAATATTAAAACAAATGTAATTTGGTTATATTGATGTCATAAAATAATTTTATGCATGATATTAACATATTATATTTGTGTTAATTACTTTCTTTCTATAGAAGAAAGTTGGTTTTTATTTTTAAAAAAGTCAAGTACAAATAGTCTCCAAAATTTTCAGAATTCATAACATAAAACATAAAATATTTTATTAAATGATATTAAATTCATAAAAATATATGATTCTTCAAAATGGTTAATATAAGTAAAAATATGTCATAAATAACTTTTTTTGGTCGTTTTTGAGTATGTTGTAATTAAATTAACCCACAATATGTAAATTAAATGATATCATAGTAAGATTACTAAGGTTAAAATAATAGAAAAACAATAAATATAAGGATAAAAGCATATTCTAACATTTTATAATAATTATTGGATGATGGGTATTCTAACCAAAATCATTGTATCTTAGAATAAAATATGATTTGGACCATTTTTAGTCAAAAATGTATTTATAATAAATTTATATTTTGACAGTTTCATAAAGTGTCCCTCCCCTATCTTTTAAAAGGGAACCTCCACCCTCTCCTATTAAATGGGGCCAACCACTGACAATTTATTTTATAAACTACCCAAATATCATTCTAGTGGTGCCGCTATTCTCATATTACCATATCTAGTTTCCTAAGATGAAATTTAATGGAGGGACATTGATGAAGAGGTAATCTCATCTACAGATTCATTCTAATTTTTTTTCTTCTTCTACTTCCTGTTCATTAATTGTTTCATTATAAAGTAATATAATCAGTATTAATAGTATAATAATATGTTATTATAAATTTGAAACAACCCTACTTCACCTTTTATCCATTATAAAAAAATGAAATCACCGCGCGTGCGTATGTAGGACTTACTGTCTCCCCGCCATGGTTTAATATGTTTTTCACCCCCACATTATTCAGATGGGTATAATAGTGGAAATAATAACTGTATATGATTATTATAAAATGATAATAATTATGAGATATTATAAATCACCCATGTAAATACCGTTAAAAAATTATGGGAATGATATCATCTCTTGTGCGTGCGTACAACTTACCGTATCCATGATGTGATATAATTAGTTCTACATAATCTTCATTAAATCATGATTATATAAATCAATTGAATGAATAAATATGATATAGATTATATTAATACCATTCTTTTAGTGATATATCTATGACCTAAAAATAGTAATAATAACACATCCGACCAAACATGCATGAGAACATAAATAAGTTAATACCCAAATAATGTGTAAACAATTAAATATTACTAACAAAAATATTTAAATATGATCATAAATGTTATATTAAAAATTCTTATGATTATAGAAAAAATAATTAGTAGTATTTAAATCATCATATAAGTGGTTTAGAAACATTCAGAGCATATCAAACCTAAGGTAAGGGATAACTTTTCCAATCTCATTTTATCCGAGGTTGTTTATTAGTAAGTATCTAATTAAGAAATATTTATCATCCATGTCCATGTATTCTAAAAATATTCGCATAAAATGTTTACTATTATTATATGTATTTATAAAGTCACTTTTACCCATTTTGACTTTTACTACATGGTTTGGAAAAAATATTTCTTTTGTTTACCATACAAGGAACTTTTTGACTTTTCCCGCAAATGTACCAGGATAATGTTTTTTTATATTATACAGAAGGAATGGGTTTTTACATATTTATAATAACATATTTATACAAAGAATTATCTACATGTTTAGAATTTTATTTTCAACATAATTCTTTTCTTCTAAAATTGAACAACATTTTTGGAAAGGAAATTTTTTTTGAAGAGGACAAGGTATTGTCTTCAAGAATGAAGCTCAAGTGTTTTATCAAAATTATTTTTCATATAAGACTACACATGTTTATTTTTATATCCCTATTATACCTATGATTTTTTTTATGGAATGTTATTTATGAAATCACTTTGTATAATATCGATTATGATGGAATGATTTGTAAGAAACCCATTTGATTTCATGGGTTATGCTATGATGAATGTTTTTTTGTTTTTTTGGAACACGTAAGAATGGTTTTATTATGAGATTAGTGGGAAATATATATCCTTCAAATGCATTGGGTAATTATTTATATCTCATGAGATAGACATGGTTGTAATGGAAAGTTAATCTGGTTAAGTGATACAAGGCTGGTACGAGGAGAGAACTCGGTTAAGTAATGATTATTGTCCATTATGATGTCCATGGAAATGAGCCTTAACTAATATGAAATGATTTTCATTTCTTATGTCCATATCCCAAAAAATTTAATGCCTTATTTTATGATTATTGGGATTACATTTTACTTCTATGATTTATCCCATGACATGATATTGTGGTCATTTATATGCAGTATATGATTTTCAAATGTTAGGATTTAATGAATAAGATAATATTGATATTTCATTTGTTTACTCTAAATGATCATTTGATCTCCCCTTTTATATGTTTTTTCTTCTAGGACATGAAGAATTTTATTATGTATGATATTCCAAAATATGTCTACTTATGCTGAAATAAGTAGGAGACAATGTAGATGTTTTTTGAAGCAGTTGTTTATGTTTACCAATTCTTGAAGACACTATACCTATATGGTCCTGTCATGGTTTTGTTATATGTTGTAATAAATATACCTCAATTCTAAATTGATAAAAATGGTTTTAATGAAAGGTTCACTATAGTTAGTATCAGAGTAACGGTATAGTTATCCTTTGTAAACTAAGATGATAAATCCATAAGGATATGACTATATATAATATAAAATACTTGTGTTATAGAAATGACCATGAATAATCTAGGATAATACCTAAAGTGTCCTTAATTGAAAATTTATTCTTGATTATCTAGATTTCCTGTTATGATTAGTGTTTCTCACACTATATATCTGGGTTTTAGTCATTATCTCGAACTCAAAGCAACTGTGATAATACTGAATGTAGTAGGAAATTAAATGATTGTCCCCATGAGATACCAAATTTTATGAGAGATGTAATGAATGTTCTATTAAATAAGACCAGAAAACATTCTCAAGATATAAATCATGCTAGAATTCCAAATGAGAAAAGAAGGGAATAATATTTTGTTGAAATCTTCACGAGGTAGTGTCTACCTTCATTCAGCGGGTCTTCTGATTTATTAGTGGTTGAACAATGGATCAATACCACTGAAATGATATTATCAATTCAACAATGTTTTTATCATGATAAATTCATCTTAGTATAATATCATTACTAGTATTCTTCAAACAAAGATGGAGACGGAATTACTTTAACTTAATCCAAGGGATGATGAATCCGTTGGTACATACGAAACCAATTTTACAAGTCTTTCAAGGTATGCTTCTTGAATTACTATCCAACCTGAGGGTAAGATTGATTGATTCATTAGTGGCTTAAAACCAAGTCCCTGAATGGAATTACCCATAAGGGACATCAATAAATAGGAAGAAATTGTTTGATGTGCTTTCAAGGTTGATATGAAGATAAGAGTAACCCATCAGTCATATGGGTTTGATAAGTAGAGGGAAATTGAATTCAAACGAAAATCTAAATATTACACTGAAAAGAATATGATTTTTACCTTATTCTCAAAGTATGGAATGAAAAGAGAGGTAATTTTCATACAGCTAGTAGTAAATGTTTTATGTGTATAAAATATGGTCATCAGGCAATTGAATGATGACGTGATGGAAAAAGATGTCAAATGATGAAAACAAAGAAAAGGCTACATAGAATGAACCTCCAACACATCAATATTACCAGTGCAAGGAAATAGAACATTATGCCAATCAATTTCACAATCTAATGGTTATTTATTATTATTGATATCAATACACTCTTATGGACAAAGGCAAAGGAAATTCACATGCAATTACTATCAGCGACATAGATTATGATAATGAAGTGTTGAAAGGTACAATTACCATCCACTCTAAAGTAGAAAATTATTTATTTGATTCTGGATCCACCCAATATTTTATATTAAATTATTTTCTACGGTTATCTCCATATTAAATCAATAATTAGATGTTGAGTTAGCTATGAAAACTCATAATGGCACAACAGTCGTATAAAATGTTTACAGTTTTTCTCAAATTATTGTTTGTGGGAAAGTTCTTCATGTAAATCTTGTGATCATTCATATAGTGTAAGTTTATGTGATTCTTAGCATGGATTGGATTTAATTATATAAAGCTCATATAAATTTCAAAATAAAGTAATTCACATTTCATATTCTAGACTTATCTATGATCATATACAGATGAAATGATGAATATAACCTTCCAGTAGATATTTCATCTACTCTATGGGTCTTAATTCTAATAAATGAAGTTTATTTATCTCAAATGGTAGGTGGGAAACTCATGATTGAGAATATGCCAATTGTACAAAAGTTTTACGATTCCATTCCAAAAGAATTCCCATGTCTTCCTCCAAATCGTGAAGTTGAGTTTTCAATAGAACTCATACTAGGTGTGGTGCCTATATAAATGGAACCTTTATAAATATCCCCAAATGAGTTCTAGGAATTATATAAGAAATTTCAAGAAAATCTTGATAAGGTATTCATACGCCCTAGTGCAACATCTTGTGGAGAACCTGTGATATTAGTTATGAAGAAAGATGGATCAATGAGACTCTACTATGATTATTGAAAACCTAATAAGATCTCTATCAATAAAAAATATCCTCCCCCACACATTTATTAATTATTTGATCAACTACCCATATTTTATTAATTTTCTAAGTTTGATGTTTGTTCCGGATATGATCAATTAATTGTCAAAAGGGTGTTTATAAGAATGACGACATTCCATTCAAGGTATAAAAACTATGCATTAATAGTGATACATTTTGGTCCTATGAAGTCCCTTAGAATCTTCATTAACTTAATGAATAGAGTTTTTCGAGACTATCTTGATCAGTTTGTGGTAGTCTTTATAGATGATATTATTTTCTACTCAATGAGAAAGGAAGAACCTAAATATCACTTGAGAATTGCACGAAAGAACCTAATAAAGGAGAAGAATTATTCTAAATTTACCAAGTGTGAATTTTTTCTTCAAAAAGTTTCATTTTTGGATCACATAATCTCAAGAGAGAGGATATCTATGGATCCTGAAAAAATAGAGGTTATGGAAAGATGGTAGAGACCGACAGTAGTAACTGAAATCCAACCTTTTCTTGGTTTGTCTGGATATTTCGACATTTTTTGATTGATTTTTCAGGATTATCTTATCCACTCAACAAGTTTACTAGGAAAAAATTTATGTTCATTTGGATTGAGGAATGTGAATATAATTTCAATGAGATTAAAAGAAGGTTATCCTATGCACCTGTGATCACACTTTTAGTAGAGAAATGTTTTTGTCTACATTGATTCATCCAAGAAGGATCTGGGGTGTGTTCTCATGAAAACTGATATGGTGAGAGGTTATTCCTCATGATAGTTGAAAATTAATGAGAAAAATTACCCAACTCGTGATTTGGAGTTAACCGCAGTAATTATTTCATTAAGAATATGGAGGCATTATCTTTATGTTGGAAGGTGTGATATTTATACTGATCACAATTGTTTAAATTATATTTTCACACAAAAGGAGATGAATATGTGCCAAAAAATATGGTTGGATTTGATTAAAAATTATTACTGTTAAATACATTACCACCTAATGAAAACGAACAAGGCGGAAGATGCTTTGAGTAGAAAATTCCATGATAGCTTATCCATGATGAGGATCTTGAAGGATCAAATATTTATGGATTTGAAAAGGATAAATATTAAAATTCTAACTGAAGTGAAAGAATATTGTCCTTTTCAAATGAATTTTCAACCATCTATACAAGTTAATATTAAAGAGGTACAAAAGGAATATGTATAGTTACAAAAGATGGTGAGAAACGTTCCAGAATTCAACCTTTATTGTGATGAAATAATATGGTTCAAGAACTGGGTTTGTGTTCCTCCCATACTGGAATTAAATAAGGAGCTATTAGATGAGGCTCATAGTTCATCATTCCCTTTTCACCCTAGAAGCAAAAAGATGCAAATGAACCTGAAGGAGTACTTCTAGTGGGATGGAATGACAAGAGATATCGACAAATATGTCTCTCAATGTTTGATTTTCAGCAAGCTAAGGCCAAGAGACAAAAGTTTGATGAGATTTTACAACCATTTCCCATACGAGTATGGAAATGGGAAAACATCACTATGGATATTTTTATTAGACTTCCCAAAACAAACAAATTAAATAATTCTATCTGAGTTACAGTTGATCGCCTTTCGAAGTTGGCACACTTCATTGCTATTAGATAGGATTTTTCTCTTGGTTAGCTTACCCATAGAGGAAGTGGTAATATTTCATGGAGAATGACATTACACTATATCTGATCAAGATCTAAGGTTTACCTCGATATTCTGGGGAAGCCTTCAGCATGATCTGGATACAGAGTTATGTTTCCTCACTACCAATAATCCTCAGACATACAGTTATTCTATGGGGACAATTCAAACTCTGGAAGACATGTTGAGATCATTCTCTATAAATTTCAGAGGTAGTTGGGATCAACACCTACCATTGGTTCCATTTTCATACAATAATAGTTTTCAAACATGTATTCATATGCCACCTTATGATTCCCACAATATAAATAAGTATCAATCTCAAACTATCTAGGATGAAGTTGGGGATAAAAAGCTATTAGTAACTAATCGTATTGATGAAATGGTAGAAAAGGACTTATCTATTCAACAATACATACGAGTATCTCAGAGTCGACAAAACAGTTATGCTGAAAATAGAAGAAAAGACCTAGAGTTTGAAGTGGGTGATAAGGTGTTCTTACAAATATCTCCTTGGAAGTGGGTAATAAAATTTATAAAGAAGAGCAAGCTAAGCCCTAGTAATATCTGTCATTTTGAAATATAGTATCTTGTTAGGAAGGAAACTTATCAATTGAACCTTCAACCAAATCTCTCTCAAGTTTATGATGTGTTATATGTATCTCTCCTAAGATAGTACATACCTGATCCTTTACATGTAATTAGCTTAGAAGTCATACCATTTGAGAAAGATCATTCTTATGAAAAAAACTAATAGAGAATCTCGATCATTGGTAAAAACATTCTACAAAACAAGACCACTAATTTGGTTAAAGTTTTATAGAGGAACCAAAAATTTTATAAAGATAAATGGGAACATGAGGATATGCTGAGGAAGAGGTATCCTCATCTTTTTACTCCTATGTGATGAATTTCAAGAGTGAAATCTAGTTTAAGGTGGGTAGAATGTAATACCTGGCTATTTTTATGAAATATTTTCATTAAATAAATTTTACCCATTTATAGCTTTCATTGCACATAATCATGAGTTAAAATAAACTAAAATTTCCCTTTTTATAAAATTACAGTTATATACTATACAGTAGGTTAGCGGGAAGAATTAAAACCATCTTATAAAAATTAATTATGAATACCTTGGCTATTAATTATTTATAAAAAATATAAATCAATTAGATATTTTTATTTTTGAGTGAATTACCTTTGGTATTGAATTTAATAAGGTATATATACTAATAAACATAAAAAAATATTTGTCATATTCATCCAATGGATATTTTATTCATAGGTTATGAATAAAACCTTATTTTATGAATAAAAACATATTTTCTAGAAAAGGTTAATTTTACCTCATTAAATGGATAACCTATTAAAAATTAATATTTGTACACATTATTAATTTATATATGTCAACATAAATATTTTATTTTAATGCGGGCAAAAAATATTTACTTTGGATATGTTTTTGATATTTTTCTAATAACTTTCATGTTTTGATAAATAGAAAAATACACTAAATTTTAATTTAAAAGAACATTATTCATCGAGATAATTTATATGGTTAAATTATAATATTGGATGGTTTAAAAGTATAAATAGAATATATTTTCACCATTTAATATAATTTTTTTCATTATCATTAATTTTAAAATGAATTAATAGGTAAAAACATTTCAATATATTGGAACATTTTAACTTTTTATACTCGTTTTCTCATTTCAAAAATGGTATTAATTTTATATTTAGTTTTGAAACTTATAAGTTTTGAATTTGGTAAAATGGATTATAGATATGGGATATGAAGTTACCAATTGTGTGAATATGTACCTTTTATATTTGGATATTATTAATTGTAACTTTAGTAATTATTTTATTTACCTTGACAAAAGGGTAAATCTGGTAAATAAGTGTAAAACAATAATAATTTAATAATAAAAAACTACCCTAAAACAAGTTCTAATCCTATTTTATGAGATATTTCCAAACATGGTCATCCATGGGTCAATTTTTGGACCCCATGGATTCACATGGATATGAAAATGACATTATATAAGACTTAATTTAAAGTAAATATAATTATAACCTAAACACATATGTTTTACTGAAGTGATTTTAAAATAGGGTTATATAAGTGATATGTATGCATATAAATATTAACTATAAAGCTAAAACGAATTTATAAATCATGTTATTTAATCTATAATTTTTATACACTAGAAAAATAGTTTTATTTATGACACAATTATGATGTAGTGATTACCTCATTAATGAAGGATTGAAATAAATGAATTTATAAATGTTAAAAAAATGTAATTTGGCTATCTTGATGTCATAATATAATTTTCATGGTTATATTGAATTATTATAATTTTGTTAATTCATTATTATAAAAGGAATAAAGTTGTTATGAATTTGTAAAAAAGTCACATATGAATAGTGTCCAAAATTGACACAATTCATAACCTAAAACATAAAATATTTTATTAAATGATATTAAATTCATAAAAAAATATGATTATTTAAAATGGATAATATGAGTCCAAATATTTCATATATTCCTTTTTTTGGGTCGTTTGACATGATATTGTAATAAATTTAACCCACAATTTGTAAATAACATGATATCACAGTATGACATAAAAGGGTAAAATAAGGGTTAAACAAAAAAAATGATAAAAAAATATTCTAAACATGTATAAAAATTATTTCATGATAGGTATTAGAAACAAAATCATCGTATCATCAAATTTAATAAGTTTTGGACTATTTTTAGTCGAAAATTAATTTATAATAAATTAATATTTTGAGATTTTTGTTACAGTGACCCTCTCCTCTCTTATAAAAGGGCACATCCACCCTCTACACTTAACTCTATTTTTATCCTTTAATCATGAAAAAACCCACCCATTTATGTTCTATACTTCTATAGTTACATTATAGTGGTTTTTGTATCCTCAAAAATCCAACTCTAGTTCCCTAAGAAGATATTTAATGGAGGCACATTGGGGAAGAGGTAACCACTTCTATCGATTCTTTTTCAAAATTATTTTTTCTTCTACATCCTATTATTTACTTGTTTAATTATATAGTAATAGAATAATTATAAATAATATTCTAATATGTTATTATATTTATGAAACAAACCTATTTCATCTTCTATCCATCATAAGAAAAATGAAATCACCTCGCGTGCGTATGTATGGCTTACCGTTTCCACTTCGTGGTGTAATATGTTTCTCACACCCACCTCACATAGATGTGTATAATGGTGGAAATAAAAAATATATATTATTTTTATGAAATTATACTAATTCTGATATATTATACACCATCCATGTCAATATCTTTCAACAATTATGAGAACGATTTCATCGTTTATGCGTACGTACGGCCTACCATCTCCACGATGTGATGTTATTCATTCTACATAATCTTCATTAAAGAATTATTATATTAATGAATTGAATGAATAAAAATGATATATATTATAATAATACTATAATTCAAATGATACAACTATAACCTTAAAATAGTAATAATAACACCTCCGACAAAAAAAATCCTAAGAACATAAATCATTTAATACCTGAATAACGAGTAACAATAAAGTGTTACTAACAAATGGATGAAAATATGATCGTAAATGTTATCATAAAAATAATTATGATTATATAATAAATGAGTAACATTATTTAAATCACCATACATGATGTTCAGATATATATGATTCATATCAGTCCTATGGTAAGGGATAATTTTTCCAATATTTTTTAATTCGAGATTTTTTATTCGTAAGTCTCTATTAGGTATATATTTATAATCCATTCCATGATTTATAAAAATAATATCAATTTTATTACTATTAATTTATGTATGTTTAATATCATTTTTACCCATTTTGAATTTACTACATGCTTTGGAAGGAATATTTAATTTTTTTACCATATTATATTCTTTTTGACTTTTCTTGAAAATGTATGAGGATGACGTTTTTTAATTTATATGGACTGAACGGGTTTTTAAATATTTATAATGATGTATTTCAATGAATCTTATTCTACACGTTTAAAATTTTGATTTCAACTAAATTATTTTCTTTAAAAATTGAAATATGTTTTGAGAAAATAAAAAAAAATTGTAGAAGAAAGGATATTTTACTCAAGAATAAAGCTCATGTGTTTTATCACAATTGTTTTTAATCTATGATTACATAGGTTAATGTTTATATACTTATTACTATTATTATCTGATTGTGTTTATGATGAAATTTTATTTAGTAAATCCATTTGTTTTATATCAATTATGATGGAATTATGTTTCAGAAACACATTTGATTTCATGGGTTATACTATGGTAAATTATTTTTTTGTTTTGCAGCACGCATAAGAATAGTTTTAGTATTAGATAGGTGGGACTTATATCTCCCTCCAATTAAGTATGTAAACATTTATATCTCATGAGTGAGATATGTCTATAATGAAAGGTTAATATGGTTCTGTGATATAATGATGGAAGGAATAAATAACTCGGTTTAGTAATGGACTTTGTCCTCTATGATGGTCTTAGAAATGAGACTTGACTAATATTAAATGATTTTATATGTTTTTGTGTGTATTCCACAACATTACATGTCTTATGTTATGACTATTAGTATTATATTGATCTTTTATGATTTATCCCCTAACATGATATTTTGATCTTTTACATGCAGGATAAGATTTTCAATTGTTATGATTTTATGAATATGATATAATTGTTATTTAATTTGTTTATCCTTACTATGCTTTGAGCTCATGAATTCATATATTTATTTTCACCATGAAATAGATATGGGTATTAAATATGATATTCCAAAAGGATTCTAGTTATGATGAAATAAATAGGAGACAATGTAGATGCTTTGTGAACCTGTGGTTTATGTTTACCATTTTCTAAAGTCACTATAACTATACAGTCCAGTCATGGTTTTGTAATATGTTATATTAAATATACTTCAATTATGATGTGATATCAATGTATATAATTAATGAGTCATTATAACCCCTCAGTGAAACACTTAGATAGACAAAATGATAATGCAATAGAACTTTGAGCTATATATTCAACTCTCAAAACATAGAAGCCATCATCTTATATGGAGGCATTGATATAGGAGACATAATTGGTTGTAGTTTGATATGAAAATATATATCTTAATGAGGGGGTAATTCTAAATCCTCCTCTAGATATACAACAATTTAATATTATAAAACCATTGGAAAAAAATTATCGAACCTCAGACAAAATCATCATTAGCTCAACCACCAATGATGATAAGGATGGAAGATGCCTCTGACTCATATGACAATCTCACTTTCCAACATACGTGGTTGTCTCTTTATCATCATCATAGAAAAACACATCAATACTAATGAAACCCACGATTTCCTAAACTAAATACAACCATCTCCCACTGAGGATGACATCATATGGTTTTATCCATAAACATATGAAATATCCCCAAGGGTGGAGCTACCCCAACACAAGATCACAATTTCTACATAATTCAAACAAGTCAGCTCATCCGCTAACAGGTGTAGTCCACAATAAATTAACTGGTAGCATCTCTATATAATGTACAAAATCATGGACATGGGAAGGTGATAGGATGGATTTCGTCACTCTAAGAACAAACAAAGCATGCACCAAAGTAGAAAACAAGGAATGGGTACCTCTAAAGGAATATATCGGGCCTAGAACTTGGAACACTAAAGCATGAAGATGACCACGACCTTCACCATAGACTCTCTAACCATGATGACGAACAACTTTACAACTACACTCTATGTTAATGGGTATCATCCTAGGGTTATCCTCTTTCAACCTCATATTCCCCATCCTAATCCAAAACTAGATCCACTTACAACTATTTCCTCAGTTGGAGGTGCCTCAATTGAGGAACCTAAAGAGGAATAACTGGTGCATGATGACTACATAGAATGTTATGGAAATCTTGTCCCTGAGGACCCTAGCCTCTGTATAAAATTTCTGATCCATTAGAATAATTCCGAGAGCCTTCGACCCCAGATAAAGAAGACATTGAGGGATGGTTCCTACCCCTAGATGATCAGAATCTCTTTTGTTCAGACCATTTTGATCCTCATACAATGTCTCTACTTCATGAATAATCCATACGACTCCCCTCTTGCATTGTTAAAGTTTTGGATAATGTCTTCTCAATGAACAATACTCTCTCTAGCCCCTCATGTTACATATACAATTTCAATAGGGTGAAATGTTGTAAGATCTCTAGAATAAAAACCTTTTATATATACCTCACCCTACCCTCCTCATTTGACAATAGGTCCGAAGCAAATCATAGAAGATTCATAGAAAAAATTCCAAACACTCGCACATAGGAGCTCTCATGCTGAAGGGTAGGCTGCTCATGGAGAATAGAGACCTTTGTAGTTAAAGAAAGAAACTCAGATATGAACAGGTCTCATAACTCCTTCTGTGAGACTTATGACTCCTTACGATCTCAGAGGAAAAAGAACCACCACTGACTCACTGTCTCACACAACATCATCATAGCCAATAATACCTTATGCTCCATTTGAACATGGATTGAACTGAAAGCCATCTCAACCTCCTCCAACAAGACTTTTAGGATTGTATCTAAAATGGATCCGTTAAAACATTTCATAATCTGGTGCTAAAAATCTATAAGTGTCCTCCTTAGATTATTGTCATCATCAACCTCTACTCTATGGAGAACCATTGGTGTAACCTACTAAACATTTTCACCTTGATCTTAATAAGGATGTTAACCTAAAGACAGAACAAAAAAATAATTAATAGTTAGTTCTACAAAACATATAATAGAGAAGTCTATAACATTAATTATTTGTTATATATTATTAATTTTATGTTTACCTATCTCATGGTCTACCCATTCAGACATAGGTGAAAAGAAAATTTATGCATTCCTAGGACATTACCTCTAAACCAACATCAATTATTTTAGTATCCAATATATGCTCAATGGTCTATGAATCACATCACAATGGGCCTCTAATACCTTTTTCTCATCCAATATCCCATGAATACACCACTTTGAATACCTAGCTAAAATTGTTTCCCTAAAACCCTTGAATACTTACTTGTACCTAACTCTAAACTCTATACTATCCCTAAAATGAATTTTGATACAACTCTATCATGAACCCCTCCCCATAAAGTATACCCCTCCTGGAGCGGAAATGGGAAAATATAGATAGTGACCCCCCGAGTCCCGCCTATAGTAGGCCATGGGTTGGCGACTATCACTGAGTGTATAGTAGACACACATATGGGAGGCATTGCGCTATAATAGAAACATATGTGGAAGAGAGAAATATGAATGAAACAGACCAAATATTTCATAGACTACAATATATAATAACACCATTGTACAACTATCTAATTTCATGAAAGAACTACTAAAAAATAGAAATTATTGGTACTAAAAGAAATTAAATACTACAGTGGCCATGAATCCCAAACAACACCTACAACCCACATGATATTAGTAACCATCCAGATCTCCAAAATAATCAAACTAACTTAAAAACATTATATATATATTTATAGTTAGTATAATAGTACACTAATTTGGATCATTCCTAGTGCCTCTCATGCTACTGTAAAGAAATCATGCTAAATCTTAGTGAACATCAAGTGAAACTAAATAATCACATAAACATATATATTATGTCCCCAACATCACCATGGATACTATCACCAAGTATAGAATAAAGATCATATATTTTACATAATATCTAGGGTAACATTTTACAGTATTCCCACTAGATATCCTACTTATTCCAACATTTCATGTCATGAGTGTCTGCCTATAAAAAGGCTAACCCGTAGACACCTGATAAATGCACCAAAACATTCACCTCATGCAACACAAAACCTTGTCCACATAACCAAACGTAACTGGGTAGTTTCTCATAGAAACTACATCTCACATAACATCTATTATATGTGATGTATTATACCTTAATCCATCCCAACCCATTCAACGTGTAAGGATCCTCAATCCAACACAACCTACACATGTTCTACCAATAGTAGTCCTTAATATCTATATCTAGAAATTCTTTTTTTGAAATAACAAAATTATTTATTTCTTTCTAAAAATATATTTTTGGGAAAACTAACCATGATTAAAACCAGAACATGTGACTACCAAGAGAAGGGAGAGGGGAAATGGGTGCAGTCATCCATACATCATCCCACCCGAGATATTGGTGAAACACCCCAAGTTATCATAATACTCAGGGAGTTAGTTCCCATAACTGATAGGGTAGAATTTCATATAGAAACTCCAAAAGTACATGATTTAATATAGCTCACAACCACACTATGGGAAAAACAAGTCTGAGACCCAACTTTCGGTATCATCTCTCGAACTCCTAGCTACAACTACAAATACCTGATATCCTATAATCATAGAACCATTTATTAAGATAAATTAAATTAACTTCTTCCTTTAATTATTTACACTTTAAATTAATTACTTCATAACCACTAATTAATGATTATGGTTTCCACATCACATCACATTACCATTTCAACAAAGATGAATACCCTCCAGGTATAAGAAAACCACATCCATGGATTATGAGTATTTCAACCTCATCACTGCATCCTAGAAATATCTAACCCCATGAATTAAACATTATTCATGTATTTAAAAACCATTACCCTTAAAATATTTCCATGTATTCTAGATAAACTGTCTATACTAACAAAAACAACAGGCTCAATATGGTGAGTAGATGAACAACCTATCAAGTTTTATCCACCTAAAGTAGGAGTATAAAATCATCTAACCACAAAAGCTAAACATGTAAAGAATGTGGAATAACCAGTGCATATTCACCTATTTTTTATAGAGATTAACTACACCACATTCTTAAATGAGAGTAGAAATGATAGAAATAAAGAAACAATAGAGACAAACAATATTCTAACTTTAATATCAAAGGGTAATCTTAGCTTCAACCCATTACATCATCTCTATTATCCTACCTGACATCATGTGCATAAAGAAATGCATCTCACCACTCTAGTAATAAACTAAAGACACAAATAACTGGCCTAACATCCCCACATAACATAATATTTCTCAAGGACTAGCCATCCCAAGAACAAGTCACATACGGGCCTTCCTACCCCACAAACACAACATCCATCCATGCATAGCCATATCATAAGCAGTTTGAATCCTATATATAAACCTAGTTATTGGCCCTACAAAAGTTTATTCATCCTTCACATAGAAAGATCTATAATGGATTCAATGCATAAGTCACATGGTATTTATAATCCATAAGGACACTAAAACCCTACAAGGAATTATCATTGTGATATAACTGGTTCTTATTCCTTTAGGATTCAACCGATTCATTATTCACTAGATATAACTATGAGAAACATAAGAAACAAGCTATCTCAGGCTGTCACAAATTAATTTAAAAAATAATTTAACAAGCCCATAATTCTTTTTTCAACATGAATCAACATTATTTAGGTTAAAAAAAATTCAATTTAAAATTTATACTTTCATTAATTTGATTAAAATCAAATTGAAACAAAAACAACCAGATTCATTATAAATTACTAAAAAATACTTTATATTTTTAATTATCAATTAATTATGACTTTATGAACATAAAATAAAATTTATTAATGAAAAATTATTAACCAATAAATCCATATACATCACACTATTTAGAAAATCAAGAGGCAACCCATTAAAATGGTATAAAGTAGAAACATTGATATGTGATTGATATTAATTCATTAATCAAATTCAAGTAATTATTCATTCAATTCCATTGTTATTAAAGGGGATAAATAATTCTAAATATAATATTACACATAAATAAATAGAGAAGAGACAAATTCCATACATAAAAAATGTTGTCAGCGTTATTCGCATGATAATAGACCATGCATCGGATCTATGAATCCTGTCCTGTAAGAACATCATCCAACCGAGGACGATGTAACACCATTGCAAGAACCAAAACCAGGATAAACCCCATTAAAACCAATGGTAAGAAAAGTCCAAAGAATAATGAGATGATATAAGTGGAAATGGAATCAAAACAGGGGGAAAACAATATAAAAAATATGAAAAACACAACATGGATCAATATGTGTCACTACGAATCGATGATGAAATCCCAAGATCATTTCCCATAGAAGGGATCTCAAATATTCCATGGTGGGGAGTTTTTTGTCTCCTGTGATGAGAGTGATGGAAGCTATAGTGGTTGGGTTTGAAAACCTAAGTAACTAGAAAGCATACAAAATTACAGCATCGAGGGATTAAATGACATGTAACCCCTTTTAACAATGTGAAATTAATAAATGTAAATATCCATAAAAAACCCAATATATTTCATATTTATTTTATTTTTCAAACCACAAAATATTACCTGATGTTAATCAGACTATAACATTGTGAAATTATTCCACGCTGCGTGGAACCTACTTTCATGCTTTGAAATATTGATGCACCTATTTCTCAACACCTGAGTTCCCTAGAACTTCTTCTAGCGCCTTTAAAGCTCTAAATTCATTAAAGACATGAAAATGGTCGATACATATAGACCTGATCCATTAAATAATCACACACCCACTAACCTCGATGGTTGTACCTAGAATCCAACTGTAATTGGGAATCAAAATCCTAAAAAACAAAACCCAACCCAAAAATCACCAAAGGCCCCCCAAAAAAATTTCAACATTAATTAAAATAATATAAAACCTAAGAAAACACTAAATTGAACCAAAATGGTGCACCTTTTGTGGAAAATACTCTAACATGATTGAAGACGACCCATGAAACCCATCAACTACATAGATAAAAAGACGTAATGTATGAATCTAGAAACACGAAACCCCAGTTATTATTTTTAATCGCACACCTTAAGAGGGAAATATAACATCTCTAAATTATGGAAAAAGTTTCAAGTATAAGACCATAACTTGAGATTTTGACCAAGAAACCAATAAAATCTTGTGAAATAATTAGAAGTAGAAGTATATGAGTGGTTGTGGGGGTACATGGGTATATATGATGAGAGTTTTGAGTATCCTGACACACCAAGGGGGAGTGGGAAAATACAAGACCCTCTAAAGTGTAAAATAAATGATAAAAAAATTGTAAATAGAGGAAAATTTAATTTTTATAAAAATAAACAATGATGTTGCAAGGTTTTCAACATTTTATTCTAGACCATACACCAACAACACACATTATGGTGCCTCAAAAGGGAACCCTTGAATGACTACCCATAAGTAGATTCAGTTTCTAGAAAACTATGATAAAAATAGGATACTATGTACTATAAAAAAGGAATATTCTACAACATACTTGTGGAAGGATTTAATAAGACATGCATAAGTAATGAACCACATCACAGACTTACATGGCCACACACATGATCACCATATAGTTACTTCTAACCAACTGGGATAAATTGAAATATCTAAATTTCCCTAAAAGTAAACTATGTCTCACCAACAACTTAAACTCAATACCACTCAAAAATATGATATATTAGGAGAAAAATAAATAAAATAATATAAATTTTTTTGGTCATGGTTTGAAAAATTCTTCCCGCTATGAAATTATATACTGAAAAATTTCCCTAGAGAATTAACTAATAATATAACGTTGAAATAATGCAATGAACCTGGAAAAACTACCGGTACAACCAGAGGCTCGGAAAATAAGAAATCTCTCTCACCTATAAAATTTAATATCCCAAAACGGAAATGGAAAACCTTAATATGGAGATTGAGGGACTCATATATCCCAAAATATCCTATAAATAAGGAACATGTCATCCCCTACCACATAGTTCACTGTAGAACCCATCATTGATTTTATAGATCTCTGTGAGTATATATCACATCACTTGTTTTTCAAGGCTGTCCAACTACTATTGTATAGGTCAGGTGGGGAAGAATCAATAAAACAAACTAGAGAAAAAATAAAATTTTAAAAAAAGAAAAAAAAAAGAATTATCATACATGGTTCAACAATCCCATCCCCCTACCCCATGGTGGTCTCCCCACAATTTTAGCTTTCTTGACGAAACATAAATTTCCATGATGAAACATGTCCCAAATATCAACACAACATATAACAATGGGGTTACCTATTAAGATATCATGTCCCACCAGACCACCTAAAAACATGGCAATAATGAGACCCATAGTTGGTATACCCACCATTAAGTTGATAAATATTATGATAGTCTCTCTAAGAGAGATTCTCAACAAAACATCCACCCAACAAAAAAATGGTTCAACCACATATAAGTACCACATGAAAACTGTGATAGGTTTAATGAAGAATAACAATCTAAGATATCATATTCCACAAGTCATAGAAATAAGATATAAAAAGGTGGCCACTTTTATCATTGAGACCAAAGGTTCACAAGTACATCAAACCACATAAAGTAAAAACATTAGTGGTATCCATCCAGTTTCGAAGAAATTTTTTTCATGGGTTTCACCCACATAAGAAAATTCCCTTGAAATGGTAACAATAATCTCGATGGGATATACTTATAGAGCCCTGCCGTCTTGAAGCAACTATTTCACAACAATTGAGAACATTCCCACACCCACTAAGACATCACTTTTGGATACTCAAAAACCACCATGAGTTAAAATTGTAGAAAAATTAAAGTCTTAAACACTTTCATCTCCTTAAAATCCAAGAGAATAATCCATTGAATGATAATATTATTGAATATCACCATTAATAATACAATTTACAATGAGAATGGAATGTTAACCTTTTACAAGTCAAATATATTCCCTTCAAGAAAAAATAAGACCACATGTAATCTCATAAAATATGGTGTTCCCAAATAAATAATGACCCCAATCCACTCTACAACCTCTAATGGGGCATGATTACTATTTATGACAATAAAAAAGTGGGAAAGGAACACAACCACCACACTATTAGGAGTATGGGAAGAGATAAAAACCATAAAAGACCCCATAGAAATGTTCTAGGTAATTCTGAGTGGCACATTATGAACAACATAAACCATAAAACCAAATCATCAATGATCTACAAAATGGGAAATTATTAATCAAAAAATCTATTCCATGTGAAATCATGATGTCAAAAATAAAAATAACATAAAACTAAATAAAAAATACTCTTTGAAAATAAATATTTCAATATTCATAAACATCCCTGATACTAAAAAATATATCAAAATATTTCTTCTCATTAAAATACCTCATTAAATAAAAAACATTCTAATTATCCAGCTATAGTTCCCAAAACAAAACATCAAATTTTACATTATAACAACAAACTACACAAATATGAATAAATTTTCTAAATGAAAAAAATTCCAAAAAAGAATTTATAAAAAATTTATTTTCATAATGAAATATATTTTCGAAAATCATTTTACCTTCAAAATCCAACCACACCAAAAAATATTAGAAAAAAGAATAAAAAATATCAGAAAATTAATAATTGGAAAATAGTTTTCATGCATTCATTGACCATTTGATTTATAAGACCATGCAATGAGCCTGCAATAACCACTAGAAGAATATTAAACCCTGAACACAAGCTCTATATTTTTCTCCTTGCTATGTAAGATCATCTTTTAAAACCATATGACTTCCAATGTGATCCCCAAAAATACAAAATCTCATAGAACAAAATTATTACTAATTAAATAGTCTCAAAATAAATAATATTGAATCCCAACTACACCTGGTGACTCAAGTCTCAAAATTAGTAGAAATGATCAGGAACCAACACATGACCTACCTCCCAAGCCCCATAAATCCTATCTCTAGTCTACCAAACATCCCAAATAAAATAGTCCTCATATAATACCATTTTTCATGAACCAACGTAGGTAAAATTTAACATGGTCACTTGAGTTAGCTTATGAAAATGCAAATGGGGAATTCACGATTCTCCTAGGATGGAAAATAGTGTCAGGCTTCAAGATAAAACCATTGGGAATAATTTATTAAAAAAAACGACATAAAGTTAAATGGACTTTAACAAAATAATAACAATAAATAATAAAAGGGAAAAAAGAAATAAAAAACCCATACCTATATGTGACCACATGTTTCAACACCCACCAATTATCAAATGTCACCCCATTGATAATAATTCAATGCTGGATATAGAACCCGAAGAAAAAATTTATAAGGACAAAGTATTTAGTATAAAAAATCAGTTATAATGCTGGAATAAACTATTCCCTATGACATACCTTAAAAAGTAAAACCATGTCATTCCAGGTCGAAAATAAAACATATTAAATTAGGGGAATTACATTATTTTTAATAAATATTTATAAGATATGATTTATATGAGAAAATACATTATATTAAATTTCCAATCATTGAGATATTTCAAATAAATAATTTATTGTAGGGAGTGAGAAATTAAATAAGATTCCCAATAGGAAAAAAAATCATAGTTGAAACAAAATAGGGGACGTCAAATTTTATTTTTATTATCACAAAAATGTATATGAGACTAAGAAATGAAATTAAAAAAACCCATAGAAAATTTGTGGTAAATGGATGCATAAACAATGTGAAATCCATATCTAGATAGGTTCAGTAGGGTCCTATGTTCCTTATTCATTAGTGATAAATACATTAAAAAACACATTATCCTCATACAAGATCCACTATAAATGAAGAATATACCATGGTATAACTGTCTCCAATAGTCATTATCATTTTTCTAATAGAGTGTTGTAATTTCATTCCTATAAGGGGGTATATGACCCTCGACATGTTGATCTACCTATCGTAATATACCTATACGGCAATATAGATACTCAACTTCCTATATCCTCTATTCCAAATTCTAAATCATGATTAATCCCTTTCTATTATATCACAAAAATGTATAAGACATGTCACTAGGAATGTTTCAAAAATCACACAGTCAACACATAGATGGCATTTTTAAATGAAGGGAAATTCTTGAAATGGGTGATTTTAAATCCATTAACCATAATAAAATCCAATCAAGAGCCACCTTTTAAAAGGATATAAGTTTAATTTAGAAAAAACAAATATCTAGAGCTTTAGAGTTCCAAAAAAAATGATAAAAACAATTGATAATATTTGAAATGAATCATCTAAAAACATGAATGAAACCATTCATAAATAATTGGAACCAAATTTAAAATGTTAAAAGAATTATTGAATCCAATTTGAGAAGATAATATATATGAACCCAACCAGTTAGATATACAATGTCAATTTCATAAAAAATGAATTTTTAAATAAAATATCCAAAAAAATAAGAGGATTCACTTTTTATAGATTCTCTTTTGAGATCCTACCTCATTATTGAGGCACATCGACATAACAACATGATTCCATTATTTATTCTTAAACACACACTGATTTTAACACACATAAAGACACACACATACGAATACCCCAGGTCACCTGTACATATTCCCTTAACCTTGATGTAATATATACAGAAAAAGTTAATATATATATAAACCATACCTATTCATATTCATATAAGATACCCTCATTAATGATGGTCAAAAAATTCTCTAAAATTGATTATGAACAACTACGACAATTAATCTAATATAAGAAAAATCTATAACTGGGGATCATGATCCTAAATATGAGAAATGAAAAAAACAAAAAAAACCAAAAAAAAATTCAAAAAATAAATATTATAGAATAAAACCAACCAAAATAATAGTGTAAAAACAAAAAAAACTAAAATGCTTCACTTTCAATGGAGAATGAAAAAATACTTCCAAATCCGACAATAGAGACAAATTCCCTTCAAAAGAAGCAACATCTGATTATACAATTATAAAATAAGAATCCCATATGGTTTTCCAAATTTCACAGCATAATAGGGGAATTTAAATTCACTATTAGAAGGGACAAGGATGGGTGAATGTACCATACCTCAAGGTTGTGACCAAGAAACAAGAAGAATTTGGGGGAAATAACTAAAATAATATGGACTAGATAGGTTTTGTGGAAGAAATATATGGAGGAGGGGAGGGGCTAGTCAAAAAACACACTAAGAGGGAATTGGAAAAAGAAGTCCCATTTAATGGAAAAAATAACAACGATAAAAAACAATTAAATAAAAAAACTACGTTTTTATGAAAAATCATGGTATCCACATTGTCTTCCAAATCCTTCACTAATAATGTAATATCCATTGAATTTAATAGGAACCATTACATAGTTACCCATATATAGATTCATGGTTGAGAAAAACATGCTAAAACAGCGAAAATTGAACCACAAAATTTATATTTCACACCACACAGTTGTCACACAATTCTAATAATTGTGCACAATTCCTATTCCACATCATTGAAAGATGCGAGAATCTCTATTATCACTTCATAGTTACTCCTATCTATGTAGTCTAACCATTAAACATCCAAAATCCTCTTAAAATTAATTTCCAACTGGCCAACTATTGGAACTCAAGATATTACTAGCACAAGATAGAATAAACCAAAAATAAATAAAATAAATGATAAGTTTTAGGTTGTAATTTGATATTATTAACCATTAGTATTCTTGTTTTTAATAAAAAAATTAAATTGATTATTTTTTACAACATTAGTATGAGGAATGAATTGGACCTATTAAATGACATTTAGGGCCTAGTATAGTTTGTAGATTCATTTGTAGGTCTCATAAGACAAACTATATTTTACTTTGGTTGAGGATTTAACTATTTATGTATACTTTAGGATATAATAACAAGGTGTTAATTTTAATTTCTTATCCAAGGCCCTAATGATAAGTTTTAGACTTACATTATCAACCATTCCATCTGTATGAAAATAATTATTGATGTCCATGTGGTTATTTGATTTATTAGGATATCAATGGATATGTTTATAGACGATTATATTGTTTATATGATATTATTTGATCACCATTTAATTACTATATATTCATTATTATGTATTAATCATATGATGTATGCATACCCTTACTGATAGTATGATCCCACTCCTTTATTATGTTTCATTTCCCTTCGATATGAGGAAGTGTTTTAGGACTAATATGTAGAGATATGTTTAAGGGGACTATTTACTTCCCAAATAAAATAATATTTTTAATATTATTCTTCCAAATAAAATTTAGAATCTCATGTATGTATCTTGTTTTAAAATAAAACAAAACTATTCATTACATTCTTATATAATCACTTTTAAATGCTTCCAATATATAAATATAACAACAAACTCAAGGCTCTTGGGGTTAGGGAATTTCCTATTTTTATAATATATACATTATTAGATTCATTGAGAACTCTGTTTAGGAAAAAAATGAATATATAGAATAACACCATAATTTAAATTTAATATGTTACCAAATGAACCATGTTAATGATAATAATATTATCTAGGCATAAAATTTTCAATTATTGTTAACTATTTCACTTTATTTGATATTATAAATTATGGTTCAAAATAATATTTTCTAATATAGTGTATTATGTTTTTTAGAAATGGTTTCTAATATAATAAATTAGAAATTATCAATGCACATAATTCATATAGGCATTTCTCTCTAGGGAAAGATATTGAAGCTAGAGTTGGAAATGAAAAAATTATAACTATTATGGGGAATGAAACTCATGTCAATACCAATGATATTTCATTTAAAAATCATCATTTTGATCTAAAATGTGATGTAAATATGTTATAATATTTCATTCAAAATCATCCCTAATCATCCAAAGGAAATAAAAATCCATTTTTAGGCTTAAAATGGTTAATTTACATAGAGTTGATATTTTTTCACATTTGAATGTAATGAATGGGATAATTTTGTTATGGAATTTTATCATTACTAAGGTGATCTGGATCAAAGGTGGTAATTTATTAAATACACTATCGATGATTGAGAGATAAAAAGAATATAATATAAGTATTTAAAGAACTTTCCTTTGATAAATATATTTCTACCTGAACATCGAGACTATCTAGAGTTAAAGATCTTGAGTTTGAGACAAATTTATTTGGAAGATGTTTCAATGTATGATAATAAATTTTCTAGGATAGATTTAAATAATCATATTGCATACATAATCCAATGAGTTTGATTGATAGTTTCTTTTATGTGTAAAAAATAATCAATAATAGTGAAGAAGTTTCCAAAATATTTTCATCATATGAGGATGTATTAAAATGTTTTAAAAACATAAAAAATAAATCCAAAAGTCTTATGGGATCAATGTAAAGAAAGAGAAAAAAAGGATTTCAACAAAAAGATTAGGGGAAATGTATTTTATGAATAATCCCACATGTGATAATTGTGTGAAGAATTAACATGGTATATGCTTGAATAGAATTGGAGTTTTCTATATGTACAAAGAAAGACCATAAGGATCATGATTGTAATGACATGAAGGAATAATAAAGAAAGAAATGGTTTAACTTTTTGGAGATAGGAAAATAAAAATGAATAATTCCCCTAGAATCAAGGGAATATATATTATAATATTCTTTGGGGTCATATTAATGCTTATTCTATAATTGAAACTAATGTGGAATGATTAAATTACTTTTTTATTTAGAATAAAATAATTATTTTTTGTGAGTATTATTTTAATTTATACTATGTTATTAGAGTAATGAAATATTTAATTTTTTTCCTTCATTTCCATATTTTCATATCCAACTAATGTTCATAATTTTCAGATCCCACTAATGTTCTTAATTTTCCAAACCTAGTCATGTTTTATTCATGCTGATCGTCATCTCTCTATTTCCATCTTTTCTAAGGGAAGTTTAATTTACCCCTTTTATGATGTGATATTTATACAAAGGAATATTCATATTTTAAACACTGAGTACCAAAAAAATTAAATTTATAAGATAAAAATTAATTTAGGGGGATAATGTTACACCATTAGATTTTAAAAATAATAAAATGAGGTTTGATAGGTTACAGAACATCCAATACTGATATTAAATGAACCAAAAAATTTTATTATTAAAATTATGACCATTATAACCTATATATTGAATTATAATGTATGAATATTATTAATTGAGTTATGAAATATATAAAAAAGAAAATACTCCATAAAAATTCATCGATTGAGGCCTATAAAATATGTTCTAAATATATACTATTGTTATTATTTGTTTTAGAAATTTCCTTTCTTAAAAAAAGTTTATTAATTTTTTGTGGGTAAATATTATATTACTTTCCAAACCTTATATACGTATTAATTAATTGAAATAATATCATTTTTATAATTATAATATCATAATTTTTTATGATGATATTTTATGGTTTTTCAAAATGTTTATACTTTCGAATGAGTTGTGAAAAATAACTAATTTATTGATTTTTTATTGTACTTATAAAAGAAAAATATTATCCATAAATTATTTAAATCATATATTATTTACATTATATTATTAATAATTATATTATGCTAATTGTAACAAATTCTATGATTTAATTTAGAATAGAATCATATTTATACAAAATGCGCATTTTTCTGAAAAATTGTTTTTTGTTTCATTTTTTATTTTGATTATATACTAAATTAGATCACATATAGATATGAATTTAATAAAATTGATTCTATATTTGTAATATGGAAGTTAAAATTTACATAACTGGACTCTATTTTTGTTTAATATTGATAGTATCTGATAAAATATTTTTCTCTTTAGTAAATGTTAAATCCAATTACTTTTTGTCAAAACTATTTGATAATGTGATTATTTTTCATCACAAATCATATTGGATTAATATAATTATACCCATGTTATATTTTGAACTAAATTGAAATGATAAATAGATACTTAACCTTGAATATGGAATATATAATATTTTAATTAATGTTAGTCTCAAAATGTCACTCTCAAAGTTTTAAATATCTATTAAGTGTCCACATAGAGATGAAAGAATGATAAGAATGAATAAAAAAATAAATTATATGTAAAATAAAATTATCCTACTGTTGATATTTTATTTATATTTTTTATTTTTTAAATAATATATTAAATGTTAAAACATCAATGACAGAATATTTATTCAATTAATAGAATCATCAAATAAATTATAATAAAAATATTATAAGTGATATAATTTTAGTGATTCATAGAAATGAAATAATTTTTTATACGAATACGAAATTTAAATATTTTATACATTAATTAAATTTTAAATAAAAAATTGTCTCGATGTATTATAAGATAGATCAAATTAATAGTTCCTAAATTAATATTAATGATAATTTGATAAAATTATAAATTATGAAAAAAAATAGCCATAAAATATTAAAATTGGAAAAGGAGATAATTCATGGTAAATAAGTTCATAAATAATATATTTATGAGTTAATATTTACATTATATGTAAAATAATAATCCACTAATTATGGAAAAAAAATTATTTTTCATTAATGTTATATTAGGTTACTTAAGGTGTTAAGAAACAAGAAATGGTTTAAAAAACCAAATTATCTTTTGAAAATATTATTTTACGATATTATTTCAACCATATTTTACCCTAGGATTTAATCACTTTACATGTGGTTATATTTTTCTTGATTGTTACATTATTATTTTCTTATTTTTTTTAAATTCCAAATATACTTCTCAAATCAATTATAAAATGGGACCTCTTCCCTCTCATATGTACAAAACATTGAGCTATCCACCTCAACAAATCATTGAAAAAATAACTTCAAAAAATTATCATAAAAATTATATTAGTTATTTATAAACCAAAATATCTACCCTATGACTATACAAGGAGATTCAGAAGAGGTCTTTCAAAGGTGAGGTAATTGCTTTAATTGTTTAGAATCTTTTTTTAATTCATGTGTATTGAATATAAATCTATGGTATATATCATTACACAATACATTAACAATAATTAATATAATTAAATGTTATTTTTATTATTAAAAATTAATTATATATCATTTTACCACAAATATGATGTCTAGGAATCGCTCACACGTATGAACTGATTACTATCTTCATGATGGAAAAGCATTTGTTTTTCCTCAACATGTTTCAAGGTTTGTAAATATGCATAGTTAATAATTTATATATTATATTTATGAAATAATTATACCCCTGTAATGATAATATAAAATATAATTTCTTACAGTCCAATCAATTGAAATACAATTACTTTACTCATTTATAATTGTGGACTTTCACCTCCATGACAATATGTGTTCTATTTTTCATTTATAGTTTAAATAGACTAAAATGAAGATTTATTTGATAAATATATATGATTTATAAGATATCATAATTTTTTTGAAATGATAATTATTATTTTTCTTTTGTTTGACCAATCTATTAGAAAATGAATGTAGTGTTCAAACATATAGATGACCTACCATCTCCAGGAATGATATAAATCATTGAAATATATATAACTTTTATGGATGACCCTAAATATTTATACATGATAAATATATCATTATTAACTTTATTTATATGATAACACCACAATTAATATACAATTACAAAAATATTGAACCAACAAATAAATGAAAAACGATGTAGTGATGAAAGGAAATAATATTTATAATACAAAATTTCAAAAAATGTCTTCTAAATGGTGATTTTTAAATCCTATATGGAGTGATATACATATATATGTTAAAGTTCTATAATATATATATATATCATATTTGTTTATATTAGTGTTTCAAAAAATACAAACAAATATTACCTGAGGTAAGTGATTGTTTTACAATATCATCACTATTTATGATTATTTATGTTTAAGTTTCCATTAATTTTATTTTTGGTATTTATACCTTCATCAAAATAAATTTTATTTTTATACTGTTATTTATTAAATTTTCATGTACTAATACTATTTTACTCCCTTTGTTACGTAAAATTCTTTTTATTTTTTTAGAAAATCCTACTTCATTTCACTATTCAAGAGTATATACATTTCTTCAATATCCATGATTTCATTATGTATTTTCATGAATTTTATGAGAAATCTAAAAATAAATAATTACATTAATATACACCATTATTTTAATATTTAAAATAATTATTTAATATTTTTATTCTAATTATTTTCCTAATAACGAACATTAGACATTTTTTTAAAAATTTGAAAAAAGTCATTATTTTAATGAATTAAACAGAAGGAAATTTTATCATCACTGGTCATATTAATTTATTTTAAGCTTACCCTACTAGATTTCATGATTATTTTTAAGGAATATTTTTCCACAATATTATATAAATTTATTTACAATTAATGTTATTTTCAAATTGAAATGTATATTTTCCTTAAAAATATTTGTTATAACATTTTTTATAATTATATTCATCACCTATAGAAAACCATATTTTACTTATGTTATATTGGGGATATGTTTTAATGATTAAATTATTATTACTTTTCTGGGTGTGTTATGATCAATTTGACATGGCATATAATATTTTGATATAGTTCAATATGTTACTGTAGTGTTTTAGGATTAGGTATATTCATTGGGAAAATAATAAATATTTCATATTCCTGTTTTTTAATTGGAATATTTATATATATTTTGTTTTACACCTTTTATATGAGGAATTAATAAGACATAGTAATTGATGTTTTGGGCCCACCATACCCCATCAATTCATTGGCAGATCTCATGAGAGAACATGATTTGGTTTTGGATGATTCATTATAAATTTATGTAGATGATAGAAAAACTCATTAGTGGTAATTTTAGATATATTTTCCAAGGCCTCGATGGTATGTTTCATAAGTCACGAATTATGAATTTCATAATTATGGTATTATATTTTGATTTCCATGTGATTATTTTATTTTAAATGATATAAATGGATAATATTCTTGATAATAACATTATTTATATGACATTACTAGTTTATCATTTTTTTCAGACAAAATTACTTAGGAATTCTTTATCTTCCACGGTGACGTTTCCTTGATAAGAATATAATATTTTTGATTTTATATATTACATTTCCTTATAATAAAGAGGCATTTTTTATTGATATCTAGGGATATTATAAATGGGATAATGGGTTTCCCTAATAAAATATTATTCCTTATATTTTTTTCAAATGTAATGTGAAAACTGAAGTTTGTAACTATTTAAAAAGACAAAAAACAATTTGATACATTGGTATGTGATCAGCAGTATCATGTTCCTAAGTAATAATTTTACCATAGACTCTAGGATTTATGTATTGGGGTCTTTAATTAATCCTATTGATGTACACATATATAACTTGATTTGACAGTCTCGTATTTATTGTAAAAAAACATGAGTTGTGGTTGTTGTATTGGTTTCCAAATATTTAGGATTCATAAAAGGTTTAATTATCAACAAGATAATGATTCGTCTAAAGTGATAATTATAAGAAACCCAAGTTATGGGGAATGTTTTATAGAAACCATACATAGAAATCCAGCCTATGGTAATAAAAATCAACCTCTCTATGTGAAACTTGATGAACACAGAATGTATCAAACATTACATCTCCTTGTTATTATGATCATAATGTGATTCATATTTAATTCTTGGTGAGCCAAGTATTCCATTGATGATGTGCTAGGTATGGCTTTGGTGATGAGATACGGATGATACATCATCTTTTATGTGATAATTATAACATTATTTTATGATTATGAATGAAGAAGGTAACAAGAACCACCGATTAAGTGTATTTAAAAATCATACATTATCTAGTTTAGATAAAAAATAAAGATAAACTGAAAATGGAATCACATGCATAAATCCTACACCAACCATTGCCAGAAAGCTTTTATATCCATACCAATTGGTTGTGGGTGAAAATGTTAAAATTAAATTAAATGGTCATAGTTATATGACCATAAATAACCATATGGTCCTTCTCACATGACCATAAAATTGAAAAATCTTACTTATTAAGTGGAATAAAAAAATGGTTTTTGATTCATTTCAAAAGTATATACTGTAATACCCTTTCATGGGCCCTTGTCTCAACATCCTAAACACCTTCTACTTCCCATGATTATGATAAATTGTATAGTTATCCTTTTTTATTCCATAATCTAAATAATCACGAACTCATAATAGAAAAATGTATGATAATTAATACAAAAAGTTTTTCATATCTTTAAATAGATTTAACTAGATAATTCACACATGGGTAAACATTCTTGTTCTAGGATTTGGAAGGGATTCAAGAAAATTTATAAAATCTATAATAGATTTATGGAGAAAGAAATAACCCCATAAAAAGATATAATGAGCTTGACCACCCACAATATCGATAGACAACCATTCCAAATCATTGCATTCCAAAAACCCTATTCTCCACCATCCTTTATAGTGTACGCAAACAATGATTTTCCAAAATAAACATAGTGTGGGATGAATTTGGAGTTTCCATTAGAAAAAATTCATAATTTTTTCTAGGAACACTAATTTTTAAATATTGAATTTAACATGTAGGTTTATTATTAGTTTCATTTATATCATGAATATTATTTTCATTTCTGTCATTATTTTTCATTAATTAATTATTAATTTTATATTTATTCATTCTATTAAATTATATAAATACATATTTAAATTTTTTTATTAAAAATTATAAATTATCATCCATATATTTTTTATAACACTGCTATATTATAATAATGTTTTCAAGAGAGAACAAGAATAATGGAACTGTTATGATTATTTGTTCAAAAATAAAATTAGATGATCATTATAAACAATTTTTTTTATATTAAAGGGTAAAAATAGATCATATATGGGTAAATAATAATGAAAAAAAATGAAATAATTGATATTTAATATGCCTCAACTTGCTCAGCAGCACACCCCCCTTAAAAATGAGTATTCATTATTTAAGGGATTATTATTGGTTAGAAATGGAACATAAATATTTTACGAGTAAGATTTAAATGATTTTTAAGAAGGTAGATGTTCTGAAACAGAAATAATATTGATGGTGAGGGGGTGTATTTCGAGACAAAATTGAGTGCAATATTTGAATAATATATTTAATAATTTATAATTTTAGATCAACACTATTATGGGAATTGATTATTTTGGAAATTAATAGTGTTTGATGAAACATAATATATATTTTATTGAAATTTAAACCATTATAAAATTGAATGATATAAATAGAATATTTAATTTGGATTTAAAATATAAATATTTTTTATTTGTATAAAATGAAATTAAAATTTTGATAATGAATTAACCGGTTTTCTAATAGATTTTAAAAATTTTAGAGACATTATTTTTCTCAATAATTATATTTTTTACATTAATAATATTTTATAATATTTTTAATCATTTTTAGTTCCAAATGATGTGATAAACCAGGCCATATATTGATAAAATATATTTATTTTCTTAAAATTTTTTAAAAATCAACATTTTTTTTAAACCAAAATAATCGTCACCCTTTAAAATTTTTGACTTTATGATTCGAAAATTTATTTCAACATTACTCCCAAAATTTAAATGATTTATTTATAAAGTTTTATCATTAATATGTAATTATAGGATCTAATAGATTAGAAAAGATATAAATTGCCATTATTTACACATATGTAACATAGTAGGACAAATAAATTTCCGTTATTCAAATATTTAAATATTTTTATTTTATTGCCTACATATATTTTGTATCAATGATTTTACAATTATAACTATTAGGTCACAATAAAAATATTCATATTTTCCTTGTAATTCCAATAAATTCTTCTTAATTTCAATATTAATAATTCAGAAAATTTACCGTCATGATTATAAATACATCATTTAAAAAATATAACAATGTGTCTAGTTTTTCATTAAATAGAGTTATTCCTGTGTACGTTTCTTTATTTCTGATTATGACCCACTGGATTTCCAAATATTTTATTTTATTTTATACATGTTTTTATTATTATATTACATTTATAATAAACTTATGATATATATTCATCCTTTATATAAATTATTATGTAATAAATAAGTTAAACCGTGATCCTTTCTTATATTTTATAATTGAAAACAATTATAACAAGATCATATTTATTTAGTTATAAAAAATATAATTTAGGGAATTAAAATTTCTAAAAAAAATGTGGGATGTTACATTGAAGGGGAAATATACTCTAGTACATGCATCTTATGTTTGATTAAATCTACCAATATTATATAATACCACAGTAAGGATAATGAGATTCAATCAAGGTTTCAGTGGGAAACAAAGACCAAATTCTACCTTGTATTTTTTTTTTGTTTTAAATAACCTAGTTCAATTCATTTCCTATATAAAAGAACCCTAAAACCTCCTTTAGTTCTCTCTAAAAAATAATCCCCTTACCTTATTTTTTGGATAAAATTTATTTACTTGAATCAGGAAATACTAATCATGGTTTGTCAAATACCCCAAATTATTCAATCTATCAATTACTCTACATGTAGTTTGTTATTAATTATATTTACAAATTTATGTTTTTTATGTATGTAATTCATTTAAAACAACATGATAATTTATTGGATAATTGTATTGGATGAGGTATAATATAATTACTGGAGGTATGTTATCGTCAACATTTATTACCATTTATATAGGGGTTCATATACATAATGAAAAACATATGTTTATTTCATGGGATAGTGACAGTTTCATAGACCACATGAACATGGTGTTATAGTTTTTGGATGATATTAATTTTTTTGGGGTGTTTTGTTACCCTGAGTTTTTATAAACAATAATTATTGAATAAATTTAATTTATTTCATAGCATACATTATATGAAACACCAAGTTTTAATGAGTCACAATTTACTATTAATGCTATTATTTTAAAATTACTATTGAAAAGAAGACATTAAGCATAGAGTAAAGAATATAAATAGAATATTTTTAAAATCTACTTATAATGTTTTTATAAAAATAAATAATGTTGATAAAAATGTACTAAATTTTTGTAGTCTTTATATGATTTAAAATAAAAATTTCCAAAAAAAATCATTTATATTTTAGATAAAAAATTTAATATAATTTTTACAAATTTCATAAATTTAATAAGAAATAAAAAATGTGATTTTTTAAATAAAAATGTATGATTTATATTTGATTAATATTTTTAGTGTTTTTTTCAAAAGACAAATATTTCATTGAATAGTAAAAATATGTACTTTTAAATGAAAATTAAATTTAAACATAAATAATTCACCATGATACATATTTTATAAAAATTTTATGAAGGTATAATTAGATTAATAATGTTATTATTGATCCATTTTTGTATTTTTAGAAGAAAATTTATGGTGCATTTTGATATTAAAACCCTATATACCTACGAAGAGTTATTTTGAAAATATTATTCAATAATTTTAATAATTGTAATTACTATTATATAATATGTTTATATGCAGTTTTAAACAAAAGTAATAGAAAAATTAGTAAACAATAAATTATCATGGTTATGGTGAGAATAAGATTATCATGGGTTAAAGTAAAATGATAAGGGGTAAAAAATGAACAAATCACTTTTTTCCTTATTTATAATCATGTCATATTATTTATGATAATTATCCATTTTGGATCATTGGGACAAGTTTAAAACATAGGTAAACCATTTTCTATTAAAAAATTCCATATGTTTCAACTACACCAATTAAAAATGTGAAACCCTATCATGTCCTGTTTACAATAAAAAAAATATATTGTTCCCACTAATACCAACCCATGTCATATCCTTAATTGAAACCTCACATCTTAAAGGACATGGTTTGATCATCCAACCATCCTTGGAAGACATTGGGTGAAAACCTAAGGAGGTTATCCAAAGAAGAGGTATCGTTCTCATGTGATTATTTATATTTTGTTTTTCCTTACACCAAAATCAAATAATATTAATTATTCTAGAAATTATAACATCAAAATCCCTGATATATTTTTATTTTTTTAGGTTAATACCATAACCTATATTCAAACCCTCTTAATCAAATGGATAACAAAACTATCAATCTTGTGTACGACTATTTACAACCTCGAAAACCGATGGAATTAATTTTCCAACACCACTACTTGTTGATAGATAAAATTATGGATTGTAAGTATATATATGATATTTTAGAAGCTATTAATCTTTTAAATTTTTAATAACACACATATTGTAACATCTTAATCTTTCAATGTATATTAAATAAATTTAATCTAATCAATAGATTACAATAATAGAAATACTATGAATATCAGATAATATAATACACTAAGGATCTATAATATATATATTTATTAATTTATTACTTTAAAGAAATTATGATTCACTTAATACTTGTTTTAAATGTATTATATAGTTTTTTAAAATTATATTTTTTAGACACGAACAATATCACCAATTTATTATGTTAGTGATTATAAATATAAAACTAAATTAATAAAATTATACGACATAATATTGTATAAAATAAAATAAATATTTTAATATTTACTATGAATTATATAATAATTATTTTAAAGAATAAAAAATGTTTTCTAAAATCATAATTTTTATAAATTGTGGTTTAGTAATGTTTTTCATAGATAATTTAAAACTATATTTACAAATTTTTTTGTATTTGATTGATCAAAAAAATTAATCTTTTAAATATATTTGAAATAATTATCTTTATTTTATTCTTTTTATTTCTTTTAAAATGATTATTTATTTTTTTAAGAATGAAAAATACATATTATTTTTATATAATTTATTCTGATTTAAATTAAATAAAAATTATTATAATATGTTAAAATAATTTTTGTGTAAAATTAATTCAAATGAATTATATTATATCTATTTTTAGATACAATAAATTTCATAATTAATTTTTATATTATAACTATTTTTATTTTTTTATTCGTTTCAATGAATGAACCTATTTTTGATGCATCTGTGTGTAATTTTAAATTAAAATATTCCACTTCTATGAGTTGAATTTGGAAAAATGAATTCCATATTTGGAAAAACAATATTATATATAAAAAACAATTTTGTATTAATTTTTTAGCATAATAAATATTTAAAATATTTAAAATTGAATTCTATATTTAACCTAAAAATTAAATTAATTGGGGTCAATTTAAAACAATAATTGATGAAAATTAGATTGGAAATAACTAATTGATATTGTATGGTATTATTTTTTAATAATATCATAATTTTTTTGATAATGACTAATTTTGAAGTGTTTTTTCATTATAAAAACATGGCTATCAATTTGTTAAGAAAATACAATTGTGTCCCCCAAAATTAGAATAGGTCAACAGCTCTCCTCCCCTATGTACAATTCCATGACCAAAAGGATAATAGAATCCCCAAAAAATGACGTAATTACTTACCTAATACATCTTAATATCTTTATGTGATAATTAATACAACATGTGAAGGATTTTTGTGAAAACATATTGATGTTCCCCAAAGAGGAAATAATATTCCTAAATGATATTTTTTTTTTATTTTCATCATCCACCTTAATAAAATATTATTAAATAATTATAATATAATAACAATATTACATATAAAATACTATTATTTTATTATGATAATATCTAGAAATAAATACATCTCATCTTATATCAAATGGGAAATAAAACTTTTCATTGTGCGTATGACAGACTACTAACTCTCAATGAGATATAGTTCATTTTCCATTACCACAAATCACAGATGGATTTAATGATTATTTTTAAGATATTTATATTATATTAATAACATAATTATACTTTTTGATAAATAATATCACATATAACTTGTTATTTTTAATTAATTGTGGGGGATATAATAATGTCACTCTTGAGTTTGATGAATTACTTATGGGGGATATTATGTGTTTCTTTTTTCACTAATGATTTTATCGAATGGTATTATGTATAATATTAATAAATATTTATTTATATTAATGACCAATCCATTATTCTTGAATTAAAACATCATGTATTACTTATTAATATCTGATCTATTGAAAAAAAACAAATCGAATGTTCATACATGTGGATTCCCACATCATCATAGAAATGAGAAATTGTCGGTCCAAGTAGATTAATCATGGGAGTAGGTGTGAATTTAGTATCTAAAAAAATTTCAGTTAAAAATGCTTCTTTGAAAATTTCCTCTAATTAAAATAGAACAAAATCTAGTTTATAGTGAAGTTATGAACATCGTGAATGTTTAATTAATTTCTCAGAAGATTGATTAGTTCTCAAATATATTAATATAGAGATTAATATAACTTTTGAAACTAACCTACTGATTCAAAATAGTTATAAAAGCATGATAAACTTACTATAAATGTTGAATTTAGTTTTATTGAAAAGTAATAAACAGAGATTAAAACTAAATTGAAATGGAATAATATATATAAAAAATAGGTCTAGTCTCATGTTGATACATATTAATCTCCACTTGGTGATCACCTACCACCATGTAGTTTAATTTAATAAATAGTTTTATCCACACCCGAGATCAGGGTTCATAACAGCACATAAGGCTATCCAGGTCACACTAGTCCCCTACAATAGTTATTCTTGGGAAAACAACAAATAAGTCACACGTGACCTCTTCCACTGTTCTTCGGGGGATACAAAGGATAATAATGAAAGTGTGTATGTAGATGTCATGTATCCTCCAATTATGCCCATGAGTCAGTTTATGTGTTAAAAATATATACACACACTTGTCAAATATTTTATGAAAATAATCATAACAAAGCTAAGATGTAGAGATTGGTTTATATATCTTTGTGTTATGATGTGAAGTGATAGACTCTTTTAATATAGTGAAAATAATGTTTTAGACCTCTTCAGGTTGTTTTCTCCAAAACAGATTATTGTAGACTATGTACTCTACCTTCCAGGCGTGAATAGATTAACTCTTTATTGTTAAGATGTTCCAGTTAGCAAAGCTGGATTTTCTCATGTTGTTTATGTCTCCCTATATTCTTGATTTTAGTTTATGAGATTTAGAGGAAATATTGAGGGTTGTTATAGACTTTAGATCTTCTCTTATGTTTACTTTTATGTGTATATTTAATGATCCAGCTTGTAATTATTTTAGAGATTGAGGTCCAGCAAACATGAAGATATCCTCACATGCATGTACCTTATTCTGTCTCTTACTATCTGCAGAAATACCTACAAACAACATTAAATAATTATTGAAACATTATTTTATCTAAATATAAGAAATAGCTTTATGTTTGAATTAGTAAATTAAAAACAACTTTTATAATTATTGGTGAGTTATAATTATCGGTGACTCATTGGCATCAATATGTCATCATTGGTTTGCCATCATTGGTCTATCAGCATTAGTGAATCTCTAAATCAGTGAGTCCACATGATTGGAATTAGTGAATCGACATAACAGTGAGTCCTTTGTGTTATATGTTGGTTTGGGCATCAGTTAGTCATCAATGGTGACTCATTTTGAATTGTCAGTGTGTTGTCCATCGGTGACTCATCCATCTGTGAGTCGTTAATCGGTGTGTCGTTTTTTTATAGATGAATCGTTCTTTGGTGAGTAAAGCATCATAGTCTTCTATGATTGGTGAGTCCTTAGACCAGTGACTCATTATCGGTGAGTTGACCAATGGTGAGTTCTTTTGAACTATCAGTGATAGGGAATCTGAAAAATTAAAATGTTTATAACTTAAATAGAACACAACCAAATTAATTTACATTCATAAATACATGTAAATACATATATGTAAACATATTGAAGTATAAATATTCATAATTTATTGGATTATTGATATTTAATATAAAATATGACATAATTTATTTACTTAAAATATTCATTGACTTGATTAACATGAGTTATAACTTATTATATGAATTAATAGAATTTGTAGATTGGCATGATTTTTTATTATGAAAACCACTATTTCAAAAAACTTCCAACAATCTCCCCCTTTTTATGATCACAAATTATTTCATTAATGGGTTACACAAAATCATAAGGAATAAAAAATACTCGACTTATCATACCTATAGGGAATGTGAATTCTCAATATGACTAGGGAATTATTTTTATGATTCTCCTAATTTTTATTACATAGAAAATATATATAGAAGGTGACTTTATATTAGAGAAGGTTCATTTGTATTATAGGTGAGATATATATATATATATATATATTATGTTTGAGTGAATACCATGTTCCCTATGCCAGAGAATCTCCCCCTCAGATTATGAATTAATTCCTAAAACATTATCCCCATTTTGGGATTAGAAAAATAATTAAAATAAGGATAATGAATAAAGAGAAAGAACACAAGGAAAATGAGAAACATGGGGAAAGAAAAAAGGAGTTTCATTGTTGTTAAAAAAGTACAAGTATCAAAATAAAAATATAAATTATAAAGCCCTATCAAAGAAACAATATATAGTAGAGGATTTGGATTTTGAGGTGATTGTACTTTTTCTAAATGATCAAGAGTAGTTTCAGAAGGTTTTGGTGTTGCTATTGGTAGCGATGGTCGAATGACAATAACAGGCAAGGAAACACCTGTATGAACATCGAATTTAAGACTGGGTCTTCATTCTGATAGAACAAGACTATGTGGTTCCTCTTGAATCATAGGAGAAATCAGAGAAAGGTCCTAAGATTAAGTCAATAGGCTGGAGCCATTGAGCTAGGTCCCATTAAAGAATCAGTTGGTACCATGATTGCCTCACCTTGGACATACAGATAAGTATTCAAAACCATGATGAAATCATTAACGATTTATAATCCACACTAAATTTCGTTTTCAAAATCATCCTTGTTCTCCATTAATTTATCCAAGAGAAGAGTAAACTATTTCATCTAGTTCACCTTCCTCTTAAATACTTCTATCACATGAGTAATGTTGATATTTTCAGCTAAATACTTGAAATTATTGGTCAAATATAGCATTGTATAGATTTTGGAGAAGTACATATCCACCTTCTATCTAATATCTTTTTGAGAAGTAGAGGATTCATTGGTGCATTGTCTTACAATCTTGTAAGCAAGATCATTATTATTGTGCACCTTGTAAAGAGTTTCTTTTTGATAATCACTCTGAAGACTCTTGAGTTCTACCTTCATTACATCTTGGAGAGACTCCATATTAGCTGCTGAATCCTTGGTACCTTTAGATATAGATAGTCCAGATATCATATTTCTAAGTTACTCATTCAATTTCATCAAGTCTACACATAGTATATGTCTCACTATGTTCTTAATTACCTCCATCACACCTATAAAAGTGGTCATTAAATTAGTATAACAAGTGTTCAACTCATTCCTCATTCCCTTCACTTATTCTCTTAGTAGGGTATTATGACTAATGATTAACTCAGTTTTAGAAATGTGATTAGGATGAGTCTTCTAAATAAATATCCATTAAATTCTAGAATCATTAGCATGTGAAATTCTCAATGAAGTAGAGGCTTAACTTATGGATCAAAACAAGGATCTCACTGAGTGACAAATATCAGATCTAAATTCCTCTAAATCATCCTTAGTGACACAGTCACTAGGCACTGGTTGTACAAATGTTTCACCAGTAAGAGGAACTACTGGTGAAGTAGGAGTATTCAATTCTACTTCATCCAGTGCTTGTGAAACATGAGGAGGTCAGACATCTCCTCGTATAAGTTATAATCCAAGCCAAATAGAGTGTAACCAAGATCAATATTCCACTCATGAGTACATGTCCAGTCTCTTGGCCCCACTTTATCAATCCTGACTCTTAATCCCTAAGGCTCAAGTATAATATTATCCTCCTCTTCTTCTTCTGGTACTCTATCCAAAATAGCATTTCTAGGAACTTTAACAAACTAAACATGAGCTTGTGATTTTACTCCAGTTAGTTCAACTTCTCCAGGTACTTCCTTAACCTGAGGGAGAAGTTCAATCTAGTCCTCAACCTCTTACTCTTGGCCTCTAGCCATAATTTCATTTAACTCATGAATAATACCTTGACTATCTGTACTAGGATGTTCATGCATATACTCATCACCAGTATCTCAAGCATCATGAGCAACTATATCCTATTAAATTGAATCAATATCCTCCTGTCTATTAGCTCCATCATCAAATCCAAGCAGATATTCTTCACTTGACCTGTCTAGAACTTGTTTTTCTGCTTCTAATGTGTCAATAACTTATTTACCATCATAATCATCATCATCCTCATCATAAGGCTAACTTACATAACCTTCCACTATAGTTACCTATGCCTCTTCTTCTTCATTGTCACCTAATAAAGGTTCTCAAAATGATAACTCGAATGGTGGAATTTTAGGTTCATATGAGATGTCATTTGGGGTCTCACCAATATCAGGGCCACTAAAATCATCTATAGAAGACCCTTATTCCCCTGATATCCCATCTTCAACTCCCTCATCTGAATAAACCACTTCTTCTCTAGGTATAAGGTCTGGATCATCTTCATCCTTTTGTCTGGTAGGATGGTCAATAGGATTGTAATCCTTATACAATCTATCCTCATCTCCTTCCCAAAATTTCTTCCATGGGTTCAAAAAAATCTTTATCCTCTTGAATATTTCATTTTCATGGAAGAATCCACTATAATAACTGATCAATTCATCTTCATATTCCACACAACCCAACCTCTTCAGCATTAAAAAGATCATCTTAGTGTAGTAAAAAAGTGTTACATTCTTATAGGGTTTTATATTATCAGAAATATGTAACATCAGCTACCTAAAAAGGTTCACCTTTACCCCATTATTCAATATACATATCAGGAAGACATCATGATACTTCATAGCAGCAATGTCTTCCTTCCTTGGGAAAATTTGATGTTGAATGAACTTAAAGAGAAATCGTGCCTCTCCATCCAACACAGTGGCAATACCTCTCCTCGATTATTCATTTCCAGTAAATTCCAAGGATCATCATATGAAAATATGTATGAGGTTTGAGGAATGTTACCATTGTATTCAACATAGATTCCCTCAAGTGACATCTCCATACATGCTGCCCATTATTTCGAAGAAAACTAAATCTCATTGCCACTTACTACTGACTTCAACCTTGCTTCCTTGGATCCTTCCAAATAAATCCTTATGTTTAGAGAAAATTCATGTAATAACTAGGAAAAAATACTTCTCATTATTTGAAATCTGAAAAATCCAACCATGAGATTCCTGCTCTCTCAAAAAAAGATACATTCTCGAAGAAATACATTCATAAGACAATTCCATCTCAGCGGTTACAACTCGGCATACCAAACATGGCTTCCCATAACATGAAATACAACATAACTCACCATTATTAATCTTTGATGATGGTGACTCACTCATTCCATCCATCATGTTCTTTATTCATTCCATTTCTGAAGGTTCATGTTTAAAGGGTGTCTAAAGATCATGGGTAGAGAGGTAGAGTGTCAAAGGGTAGAAGGCTCAAATATAGCGAGGGAGATTAATGGTTGATGTGTGGATGTAATTTATTTTATCATTTTGGGATTGTAATTTTTAAAATATAATATTGAATAGTGTAAAATGGAAATGAAATCGTTGTTGTTATTATAAAAATAGAAATATTTAAAAAAATTATTCTTATAGGACTTAGTTTCACTCGATCGGTACTAGACAATATGCTTCAAGTAATCAGCATCATATTATCGATTTTATATGATATGATTCCCTGATTGGTTTCACCAGACTAGTTTCATCAGATATGATCCACATATCGATTTTAGCTGATCAATTCCACTGATAAGTTCAAGCTGCTCAATTCCACTGATCAGTTTTAGTTGATCGATTCCACTGATCGGCTTAAGTGGATAGGTTTGACAGATCAGTACCATCAGATTTTTTTCACTAATACACACAAGATTTATAAGTGAAAAAGTCCAGGTTGACTATAGATATTTATCATTCCTCATTTATTTTTGATATAGTTAAATCTCTCATAGTTTTAGGGTTTGGTGAATATGTCAGCCAGTTGATTCTCAGTCCAAATAAACTCAAGAGTTATATCACCTTTTTGATAATGATCTATCAAAGAGTGATGTATAACATAAATATATTTTGTTCTAAAATAAGAAGTTTGATTTTTAGTGAAGCTAATAGCACTTGTATTCTCAAAGTTTATGGGGATATTTCTGAATTTAAATACATAGTCTAATAATGTGTTTTTGATCTACAACATTTGTGCAGATCCCCTACCATCAGCAATGTATTCTGCTTCAACAGTTGATAATAGAACCAAAATTTTCTTTTTACTACAAAATTATATTAAATACATTCCCAAAACTTACAAAATCTAGATGTACTCTTTCTACCTAACTTACATCCACAAAATTTATCATCGGAATAACTATCCAAATAAAAAGGTTTTCCTTTAGGGTTGAAAAATTCTAAATTAGTTGTATACTTGAGGTATTTTAAAATTATTTTACTAACATTTAAATTTGAATCTTTTGGGTTATATTTAAATCATGAACACATACATGCACTAAAAATAATATATGTCATACTAGAAGTTAGGTACATCAAACTCCCAATCATTCCTCTATAAGATATTTGATTATAATTTTTTTTATTTTCATCAACATATAACATACATACAGAACTCATAGGGGTTTCACTACTCTTAATTCTATCAAATCCATATATTTTCAAAAGATCTTTAGTTTAATTACTTTGATTTATAATTATACATTATTTGGTATTAAATATTTGATATCTAAGAAAATATTTAAGTTCACCAATAAAGATCATTACAAATTCACATTGCATCATTTTTGAAAATCATTACATAAAGAATTTTCAGATGATCCAAATATAATATAATCTATTAATATTTGAGATATTATAACTTCATTATAATTTTTTCATAAAAAACGTAGGATTTACAACCCTTTTTATAAAACCATTAGAAATAAAAAAGTTTCTTAGTCTTTTATACCATGATTTTGGAGCTTGTTTCAAACCATATATATCTTTAGATAATTTGAAAAATTGATTTTGAAAATGTTGATTTTTAAAACCAGGGGGGTTGTTGAAAAAAAACTTCCATAATTATATAACCATTTTAGAATGCATTTTTGACATCCATTTGATAAACATTGAAATCCACATGTTCTGCATAGGAAAGTAAGATTATAATGGCTTCAAGACTAGCTACTTTGGAAAATCTCTCTTCATAGTGAATTCCTTCTTATTGTTTTTTTCATGTAAAACCAACATAGCGTTGTTTCTGACTATATTTTCAACTTCATCCACTTTATTTATAAACACCCAATTACATCCAATTGTGAAATTATTTTTTGGTTTATCAATAAGCTTCCAAACTATGTTTATCTCAAATTGATTGCACTTATTGCATATCCATCTCCCAAAATTCATCATTGATTGCATCATTAATATTTTTTGGTTTTTGTTGCGACAAGAATGATTTATGTTCAACTTGATTTCTCAACAAAGCTCTAGTTTGTGTTCCTCTATCTAAATATCCAACAAAAACATATATGGGATGGTTTTTAGGCATCAAAGTCGGTCTAATGAAAGTAAGATTAGTTATTTCAGGTTCATCATTTGGTTATGGTTCATTATGGGTTGATTCTTATGAATTTTTATAACTAAACGTTTTTAAAGATTATTTTGTAGGATGTTTTTATGGTTTTTCATTATTTTCATAATTGGACATATCCTCATGATGATTTTCTAGTGAGGTTTTAGGCTCTTGTTTATCTATTATGTCAAACATGACATGTACAGATTCTTCCACACATTTGTCTCTTTATTTAAATACTCTTTAAGATTTGTTTAATGTTGAATATCCAAGGAATATTTCTTTAACACTTTTTGAAGAAAAATTATCTAAATTGTATTTAATTTTTAGTATATAATTTTTACATCCAAACACGTTAAAATAACTTTCCATGGGTTTCCGATAATTCTACAGCTCATAAAGAGTTTTCTTATTGATGGGTATAATTAAGACTCTGTTAATTATATAACATGTCATATAGAGATCTTCTTCTCAGAAGTAAATAGATATATCATATTCATTATGCATAGATTGGGAAATTTGTTTTAGTGTTCTATTTATTCATTCTTCTACACTATTTGGTTGAGGCATCATTGGAGAATATAAGTTGTGTCTATAGAAATTTTGGGATAAAAAGGATTCAAATTATTGATTTTCAAACTCACAGCCATGGTTACTTCTTAAGAATTTAATTTTAATTCCACTAATATTTTCTACATTCCTAGCATACATGTTAAAGATAAAGAAAGACTCCCTTTTGTGTGCTATGAAAAATGTCCAAATATACCTAGAGAAGTAATCTACAAGAACAAAAACATAGTGCTTCCTATTTAGACATGAATCTCTAGATGGTGCAAACATGTCCATGTGAACAAACTTGATAGGTTGAGTAGTAACTTCTTTCTTTAGTTTGAAACGAATTTTATGTTTATTTACTTTTTGAGAAGGATTTCACACCCTATTTTCTGGAAACTCTTACTTGGGAATGTAATTAAAAAAAACTCTTTTATGGAAAAGTTTTTAAGGGAGTGAATATTATAATTTTCTAGTCATTTATGCTAGATCCAAGACTCATTTTGAAAGGAACATAGATAAGAAACATTCTGTGAGGCTAGTGAATTTAAATGTATAGAATAAATATTATAATTTCTAAGAGTAGTAAATAATAAGTTATTCTTGGAATAAAAAACATAGCGTGAATCGTTTTTGAATTTAACATTAAATACATCATCACATATTTGGTATATTATAATCAAGATACTCTTTAATACATCAATATAAATTACTTTGGTAATCTAAATTGAGTTAAGGTTACCAATCTGGCCTAGGATGATGATTTTCCATTTACCATTGTCACCCAATGTGACATGTACTCTATTAATATTGATAAGACTTTTTAATATTGGGAAGTCCCTTATCATGTATCTTGAAAACCCATTGTCTATGTACTATATATTTCTACAGGAACTCTTTAGACATTATACCTACAAAACTATTAATCCAAGAAATGAATTTGTACCCATATTTGTCTGGGTCCACAAACATTAGTAATACGAGATTTAAGAACCCACACTTGTCTTATGGGATTCCTATAGGTAGAATATAGAGTATTTGAAAAATAAACTCTATTTAGTCCAGAAGAACAAGATGAAATAAAATAATTTTAAGAATTTGAAGTTGTAGTAAAATTCTGGTTTTTGAAGAAAGCGGAAAATTTTCTAGTTTTGTTCATAATATGTGTTTTTGATAAGTTCATTTTTCTGAGTTGATATTCTATTATATAAGTGTACTTAGGATCTTTTTTTACTAAGCATTTGATTAAGGGTATTTTTCCTTGGTAAAATTTTCTAAATCATTCTTTAATTGCTCATTAGATAATATTATATCATTATTTTACTTTAAAAATAGATCATTTTTATCTCTCTCAATAGTAAGTTAAAACTTAATAGTAATAGTAAGAGAATGTTTCTTCTTTAATGGTTTAAATTTTTTTTAGATCATTACATATTTCTTGCAGCATGTTGAAAAATTAAAATAATTTTTCAATTAGCATATCTTCTTATTCACTTTAATTTTCCGAATAATAAGAATTGGGAACATGAGATTCAATGTTTACCTTAATAGTGTTTATCATAAAACACATATTTTACATGTCATCTTTTTCAACATGAGAAGAAGGAGATTCACTGGAGATTTCCACCGAAGTACTCCAGGTGGCCTTCATTGCATTCTTATTTTTTATTGTTCTTATTCTCATATGTCTTCATATATTTCATCTTTGGATAGTATGCTTTAACACGCCCTTTCCGTTTATATTTGTATAAAACTCTCTCTTTAAATTTATCACTTCTCTTCTAATCCTTTTTCCATCTTCCCTTGTTATCATACATTCCCCTATAGTTGGGATTTTTGAAAATCATATTTTTCCTATAAAATTTTCTATATCATCTGGTGAGAATGAAAATATCCTCATCACATTCTAAATTTGATTTCTCACTACATGTTCCCTCATCAATTGCTTTAACTTTCTCATTGTCTTTATTTTTAGGGGATGTAGTCTTGAAAGCTACATACATTCTCTTAGGCTCATCATACTCATCTTTGTTGACTTTCATCTCTTCTTCATATATCATTATCTTTCCAATGAGTTATTTATCTTGTCATTTGATGATGTCACATGATTCTATAATTGAGGTAGAGGTTCCTCACCAAATATCATGTAAATTTCATAAAATCTACACGATTTGTTCTTTGGCTGTAACTTCACTTCTAAGAGAGATCATTGTGTTTACTATTTTATTGAACCTGAGATATATATCAGAAAGAGATTCACCCGATTTTATTATGAAATTATTATATTTAATAGAATATGTATTTATTCTCATATCTTTCACATTAGATGTTATCTCATGGGAAAAAGAAAAAGTTCCCTAAATTCCTTGGGTAGTTTTACAAGAAGAAATATGATTAAACTCTTCATATCCTAGTGCACAGTATAGATAACTCTATTGTTTAGAGTTAATTTTATAGGTAGTATTGGTAGTTTCATCCTAAGGGTTTCTAGTAGTCTTAGGTATTAGATATTTATTTTAAATTGCAGTCCAGATTTCATATCCCATTTTTTCTAGATATATTTTCATTTTTAGCTTCTAATGAGCATAGTTTGTTCTATAAAAAAATTATCTATTTGTCACATCTTCTTTTAAACGATTGTCCATAATATAAATATTTTTGGGATTTCAAGTAAATAAAAAACTTATAATTAACAAAAATTACAAGTCATTTGAAATAAAACTACAATCTCAGTTGAAAAATATAAAAATCGTGGAAAAATAAAAAAATTTAAAAATTCATTTGGTGCCAAATGTTGGTCGATGTATATTGATCAAGATGGGGTCAATTGAATATATATAAAAATTTCTATTAAAATTGGTTATTTTAAAATTTCCCCCAATTAATATATAACCAAAGTTAGTTTGTAGTGAATATATAAAAGTCATGAATGATCAATTAATTTTTTAGAAGATTCATTACTTCATAGATATATAAATCTAGAGATTAATATAACTTTTGAAACTAACCTACTGATTCAAAAAATTTATAAACACTTGCTAAAATAAATATCATAGTTCAATTTAGTTTTATGGAAAAGTAATAAATAGAGAGTAAAAGTAAAAGTAAAAGACATAGAAGATGCAAACTAGAGGTTTAGTCTCAATATGAGACTTAGTCCTCTAAACATGGTGATAATCTTCCACCAAGCTGTTTAATATAATAAACAGTTTGACCCAAACCCTGGATCAGGGTTCACAATAGCACACCAACCTATACAAGTCAGAAAAGACCTCTAAAATAGTTATTCATGAAAAAAACAAGAATGTCACACTTTAAATCTTCTACTATTCTTCGTGGGATAAAATGTATTGAAAAGAGATTGAGTTTGAGGATATCAAGTATCTTCTAGTTATGCACATGAGTCAGGGTATGTGTTAAAACAAATACACACACTTCTCAAAAAATATATGAAAATAATCATGGAAATGCTAAGATGTAGAGATAGGTTTTGAAATATTTGTGTGTTATACCACTAACCTCTAAACTCTTTTAATGTAGTGGAAATGATGTTTTAGTCTTCGTATGGATGTTATCTTCAAAAAATAGTATCGTAGCCTTAGCACTCTAGCTTACAAGATAGAAATGATCAGCTTCTTATTGTTAAGATATTCTGGATAACACAACAAGTTTTTCTCTTATTGTTGATGTACCTAGATGTTCTTACATTAAGTTATTGCGATTTTAAAGATATCTCTAATGTTTCAGGAGTATGCAGTTCTTCCGTTCTCTTTATATTTCATCATATTCTGAATGATCGATCCTGTAATTATTTTATACTTTGAGGCCCAGTAGACATGAATATCTCTTCACGTGGATGTGCCTCTCACTCTCTTGTGTTGTCAACTAAAATTCCTTCAAACAACATTAAATAGAATCAGAAATATAAATTTGTCTAAATATGACTATTACAAATAAATATGAATTAACAAATTAAAAATAGTTTTTATGACAATTAGTGAGTCATAAGTATTGGGGACTCACTATAATCAGTTTTTCATCATCAATCTGTCAGCATCGGTCTGTCGGCCTCACTCTGTTAGCATCAGTGACTCTCTATATCAGTGAGTCCTCTTCATAGGTATTGGTGATTGGATATATTAGTGAGTCATTTGTGCTATTGATCTGTTCGGGCATCAGTGAGTCATTATCGGTGACTCATTTTAAACTATTTGTGTGTCTTCTATCATTGAATCTTCCATCGGTGATTCTTTCATCAATGTTTCATTATTTCTATCGGTGACTCGTTCATTGGTGAGTCTAGAATCTATATCTTCTTCAATTGGTGAGTAATTTGACTGGTGTGTACTTAACAGTGAGTCGAACAATGGTGATTTTTTGGAACTATCACTACTTGGGACTCTGAAAATCATATAAAGGGTTTTTCTTTCACAAAACACTACCAGATTAAGTGACATTTATAAATACATGTAAACACATACTAGTAATCATATTGATTTATAAATATTCAAAATTTATTGTCTTATTAAAATGTAATATATAATGTGATTTAATTGATTTACTTAAAAATATTCATCGACATGATTAACTTGAGTTATAACATAATATATGAATTAATATAATTTGTAGATTTTCGTGATTTTTTATTATTAAAACCACTATTTCACAAAAGGTACTATAGAATGTGTATTGATTTTATTTTGAAATGGACAGTAATAAGGATGGATTTGATTATTATTTATTATATAAATAAAATTATTATTATTTTAGTGTGGTTAGTTAATATATATATATATGTGTGTGTGTGTATATATATATATATTTCTCATTCTATCTAATGGTGAAATGTAAAGATCTTTTATGTTAACATATGACCTACCATCTCCGTGAACCGTATTATCTATTTTCATTCTATGAATTTTATAGACTACTCAAACAAAATATAAAATTAATAAATATGATTAATATATCATTTTTATCTTATTCTAGGTGATTCAATAATGATAATGGTAAAGATACTGGAATTTCCATACAAATATTTATATTAAAAACAAAGTAATTATCCTGGGAATAGTGATTTTAATAATGAATTGCTAAAAACGGAGATAAATGATTATTAGTAAAAAAATTATTTTATGTGATATAAGATTATGGTTTATAATATACTTATAATAATCATATATTTATTATAATGGTATTTTGGACACATACACTCTATATCATAGGTGGGGTAAGATATTTCATCTCAAATTGCATTCATTAATAAATATTATTGGGTTATGCATCGAACAACTTATATATTGTTTTGATGACCAATTTTACAATTAATATGTCTAACAATTAATAATTTTTAATAATTACTATTTTAGTTTTAATTATTTAATAAAAGATGATTTGAATTTATTGTTACTGAGTGGTAAAAAATTTCATCAATCACTTTCATTTCATTGGGTAATATTACTTATTTATTGTCATTGATACTATTATATTAAGTGCACAATGAATATTGATTATAATATATAGTATTTAAACTTTATAAATTTATATAAATTTTTTATATATAAAATAGACTCATTAATTAATTCTAACTACATCATTATGATAATTTTAATTATTTTTCTTCAGAATTTGTTTTCTTTGGGACATATGTCATGTTATACACCAAACCTCATTAGGGAGGTTTATATACTAACCCTTTCAAATTATTTATAATTAATGTATTTAAATTGATGTCTTTAATGTTTCAATAGAGATTATTCCTTTCATAAAATTTACAGTTCAATATATCCCAAACTATTTAGAGACTTATGTTTGAATCACATTTCAACTAGGATTATTTATACATGATTTTTCATTGAATAATATTATTTGATCATTTTCTAGTAAACCCAATCAATTTATTCATTCTTTGGTTATTCATGATTTTCCCATATAATAGTTCCATTTTTACCTCTTTTGTAATAATAACGACCAAGAACATTCTTCTAATAAAATTATATTTATATATATATATATATTATCAATTCCATTGAAAATTATTTGTGTCCAAATCAATGTTTTCTAAAAAATTAAAAAATGTTTTAATGGGATGTTTTCAGTCATTTTTAGAAATAATTTCTTTATTATTTTTTTAGAGCAATCATGTTGTATCTTTCAAAACAAGGTACTTTTCACTATTCATAAAATATGTCAATGGGAGCATTCTTTTAACATGATCTGCATGAATGAAACATTCCTAACATCATGGGAAATCATTTCATTTATGTTTTGTTTACATTATTAAATGACTATTTTTATAGGTTTTTTTGACTAATTATAAATATATATATATATATATATCTTTTTTAAGTGTCATTTTATAGTTTAACATGATATTTTCATAATGAGTTTTAGGAATGATAAATTTATGGTATTTTTATTGTTCAATGACTAAAATCCATTAATTATCATATACATTAATAAATATTTGTTTTAATGCTATCATCTTTATTATTTATATAGACTATTTTAATCATTTTAAATAGTAAATATTTATTAATTTAATATATTGATTAATTATTCTAATAGTTGACATTCCACTGAAATATTCTCTTTATTTTGATCATTTGAAATTAAATATATATTAAATATGAATGTTATTTTTCATTGAAATTTTTGTTAATTTAACTATATATCGTTTCTATATATATTATTTTACATTGAATTACATATGATTGACTGGTGATGTTATTTATATGTTGCATACCAAATTCTATATTGATGTTTTTTTATAAGGAATATTGGCCATGAATTAAATTGATCATTCAATATATGAGAAATGTGTTCGGCGTGTAGTTATTTTTGGGGCTTACATATATATCCATATATGAATCAGTAGTCTCGTGAGATGAAGTGGTTTTCTAGATTTATTTAAATGTAACACTAGTGTATAACTACACATCATTTTCAAACCTTCCTGTGAATGGTCTTGATGGTATAGGCATAATGATTCATGATATCAGGATGTCAAAAGATTACGTATTTACTTCTTTATAAATTCATTAATTAATATTATCTATGATATTTTCATATTGATACAATCCGAGGATTCTTTTCATTATATGTTAAATTAAATTTTGTTTTAGTTATTTATCTTTCCATATTGATTATTCCTTATCTATTAATGACAATAAGGTTATTGATTAAATTAAATGTATTTTTATATATTAAATATTATGTATTTTATATGACTTATTGATTATTACTTTTTTATTTTTGATAGATTTTTCTTATGTAACTCTTACTAAAAAACTATACTCATTATTATTATAAATACTTTCCCAATCTTAAGGAGATAAATTATTTTATTGGGTTCTTAGATGAGAAAATTTTGAATTTTATATTTTTATTCAATTTTTAAAATTTAATTATAAAAAAATAATGTATATTGTTTACCAAGACTACTACATTATTTTTCCTTCATGATTTGATCACTTGTGTCTTATATAATGTATTAAATTAACATCAATCTCTAGGATACTGGGGTTGGGGAATAAACTATTTTTATGAGATGAATTTTAGAAAAAACCATAGGAAATATAATTAGGAAATTATAGATTTTATAACATAAGTATAATATTGACATTGAGGATATGTTTGGAAGAAAAAAAATGTATTTACAATGAAGTGATTATATATTTTTTCATAGAGATACGTCCATTTTATTATAATATAAGTGGACATGACTCTCAAATATATTTATATAGAATAATAACTTTAGGGAAGTCATATAAAGATTGAATCGACTATTTCTAGGGAGATGAAGGTGTTCTGTAATATGCACCTTTTCTGAAATAACTAAGGGATATATTTCAGAAAATTAACATACTATTTAAAAACAATTATCAATGATTTTTATAGATTATGACTATGAAAAATATTGGATAAAAATAATGGTTTTATGGTTGATAATTGTATGCTTGCTCATAAGTTTGATGGAATAATTACCCGTTTCATCTTTTTTTGTTGTGGGATTTTAATATGATTGATAATATTCTAGGAAACATTTATGAAAATAGATCCATTTCCTTTGGTATAAATATTAGTGAACATTTTCTGAAGGATAATTGAAAATTTCGTGTGGATAATATTATAGGTATTTTAATCCTTTATAGTCAACATGGTCATGGATTTTTGGATAACAATAATTAATTATTATTATTTAATATCATAGAAAATAATTTTTCATATAAACAACCCTTGGGGTAAACATTGATTTGATGACCAATATTGATTTTTTTATGATTTTAATGTATGTTTATTTATACATTTAGTAATCTATGTTGAAATTTTAGTGGATATATTTAAGTAAAATGAATTATTTTATTCTATGAAGTTTTATTAATTTATTTATATCTTATATTTTCACAACTATTATAAATTTTGTTAATATTTAATGATTCTAGGAATATCTAATATATTTTTTTGGACCTTACAATCCATAAAAGACCCTTTTAGTGCCTCTATATTAATATATTCATATTGGAAATTGATTCCATTATATGGGAATTTATTGAATCTCAATGAAATAATGAAATTATAGTTAGAATATATAACATAAATATATTTTTGGTGTCCCTTATCTTGATAGTTAAATAACCCCTCAACTCGTTGGAAGAGATATTGAAAAATAAAATGGTATACAATTACATTAATTTCTATTATATATATTTATCATTGTGGCTGTAAAATTTTCATGATTATTCAATTTATTATGATCAATGTTCTCTATCACCCTCTGTGATTGTTTATGTTGTCTTCCATACTCATATCTTAACATCCAATTAATGTTTTTAGTTATTTGAAAACTAGTTTTGTTTTATTATAGAAAAAATATATATTAAGCTTTACATTTTTTGGATTATTTTTCCCTAAACCTTTATATGATGTTTGATTTTAAGAAAGATAATTCAAAATATCAATCCATTACTTTACAAGTGAATCTTCAAATTGTGAGGATGAAATTTATTAATGGTAAATAGAATGTATCACCATAGTAAATAATGTTATATTAAATAAATATATTCACATAGATATTTTTTGGTATGTAATACAATATATTAATATAATATAACACCCAAATACATTTTAATATATTTATTTTTAAATTAAATTTCTTTTTATAGATTTTGACGCATGAAACATTAGGTATAAAAGAAAACCTGATACTCTATTAAAATATAAAATTTAAATTATCCCAATATAACAAAGTTGTTATGATGGATGGTATGGATATGAATATATATGTTGTTTAAAATTTAGTTATAAAAAAGAAAAAATAAAATCAATTGTAATTTGTTGATTTGGAGAAAATTAAGAATATTTTGGAATTAAAAAAAACTATTTTAAAAAAAGAATTATTTTTATAAAATGAGGTTTTGTTGTGCATTAAACACATAATTTAAAATAATTGTCACAATTTTGAGAATATTCATTAAAAAATAATCATAAATTATTAATCAATATAAAAAATTATTCTTGGTCTGAATTTTTTAGATTTTTTTGAATGATTAATTTCTTAATAAATGAAAAAAGGTACTACTTTTTATTGAAAACTACCTTCTCATTTAAATTATTTATTTTTTAAAAAATCTATTTTAATGTAAAATTTGTTCTATTTTATTAAAATATATTTCATTTAATTCATTTGAATCATTTTAGTATTGAATTATGACATGAAATGTTTTTAATCATTTTCTGTTTTTCTTTGGAAAAACAGTTTTCCAACTTGTATGTAAGTTTGTCATTTAATTGAATTCCTCAAATTATGGGAATTCATTATAAAAAAATGTAATCCATAAATTTAATTATAATAATTTATATGATAAATTATTATTATATATATTTTTTACAATAATTAATTGTCAATATACTAAAAATTAATTGTTGGAGATATGGTAAAAATGGGTTTTATGGTAGTCAAAAAAAAGATAAGGATTATTAATGACTCAAAACTTGTAAAATTCCCATTTTATGGATATATATCGACCTAATATTATATATTACTATATAATGTCCCATTATGGGGGAATTTAGTATAAGATAAACATGGGTATCAATTTTTTCCATTAAAAACTCTTGGTATGTCCTCTCTTCCACTTCTAAAAGGCAATCACCTATACTCAGAAATTTCCACAACCAAATATATATTTTTTCATTACATTATTACCATAATAATATATTTTCTTACATTAAAATATTATATATTCTGTTTTTACAATAAATAAATCCATGGAAGTGTTTTGTGGTAAAATTAAATAAGTTCTTTGAATAAGATATAACTTTCGTAAAGACACCTAATTATATTAATTCTTAATCCACATCCTTAATTTATTATTCAATAATTATAACATAATATCACCAATATATATCATATACTAAGAAATTATTATGATAATAGAATTACCAAAATTTATAACCTCTTTCGTTAAATGGTAAACGAAACTGTTGATCATGTGTACATCAGTTTACTGCCTCACAAATTGATATAGTAAGTTTTTTTTATCACCACCCATAATTGATAGATATAATGATATATTTAACATATATTTTCTATATTTATGAAAAAATTATTATTCTTTTATTATTAAACCAGATATAAATTTTCACATTTCAGTCGTTGGGGGGATATAGTAATGTTTATCATGTGTGTGGAAGACTATTGCCTCAAAAAGAGATGTGAATCATTTTAACTTACTCTATTAATGGATTGATTTAATGATAAATTTAATGAATTAATATGATATTTAGTACCTAAAAATACTTCATGAAATATAATAACACATATTATCTCTTACCTTCCAATTTATTGGAAAATTATAACGTCGTTTGTGTGTGCGTGAGGACTACCACCTCCATGTAATGATGTAAAAAAAAATCATTATATTTTTACACGGATGGTAATAAAGATGATATTATTTATATTTAAGATATATATATGATATATTTATTTCTCTAGAAAAATTGAATTAATATTTGTTTTCTTTTCATTCTATAAGTCATGAAAATAGAAACAACATTCATGTGTAAAAATGGCCTACTTTTTCCATGAACGGTGTTATCCATTTTTTTAATATGTCTTCCATATTGTACAATAAATACATATATAATGATTATATATGATATTAGGATAATATAAATATTATATATGTATCTATCCATAATTAATTTAAAAATAATGAAATTAATATATCTAACATAAGTTAAAAATGAATCAATTTTTGCACATAATAGTGAATTTAATGAATAATTTTTAATGAACTATTGAAAAAACACTATAATAAAATATTATATGGTATGATATATATAATTATTAATCTATAATATATTTATAATAAACATATATTTAATATAAAAATAGTTATAACACATACAAAAGATGTCTAACCTGAGGTAAGTGTTGTCGTCTAAATTTCTTATCATTGAGACATATTGTAGTATTATTCACCTAGAAAAAATTATAATCTATATTTATGTTCATAGTTATTGTAATTATATTCATTTTATTTTATGATTAATATTTAATTATTTCATCTAGGGATATTTTACATGAATTGTACAATGAGGAAAATAATTTCAGAACTCAATATATTTTGATTGAGTAATATTATGTCTTTATTGGCTTTGATACTCAGAGATTCTGAGTTTCTGTAATAATGGTTATATTAGGTCGTATTTATATTTTTTTTGAAACTGGATTTGTATTTGATACACATAATATATTAAATAATAAATTCTTATATCAAAATTATTGTCATTGTATGGGTTTCTCATCTCTAATTATAATATTTGGGACATATGTTATGATATACACTCATAGAGTTTTATGAAATATACATATTAAAAAATGTATATATTATATCATGAATATAAATATATTCTTGGTATTTAATGGTTCATTTTATATTATTCATTTCATGGGGTTTAAAAATCAAAAGATACCAAAGTGGTAAAAGATTTATGATTCAACATCATTTTAATCCAGATTTTTATACATGAATTTCTATCAAAGGAAATTATATAATCATTACCTCATAAATCCCATTAAATTTATTATCCTATAGTTATTTATGATTTTTTTTTCAAAAAGAATACAATTTTCTTCTCTTTATTTTTTAAAATAATTTTGGATTTTCTAAAAGAAATTATATCTTCGTTTATATTTTTGGTTGAAATATATTTTTTATCTGAATCCCTATTTTTAATTTTTTTTTCAAAAATATGCTACCTAAATTGTTTACATTCATTTTTACCCATAATTTTTATTTTTTTAATTAATAAATATGAATCATTCTATCTCTCTATAAACAATTAAATATTTACTTTTCTTACAGTAAATTTGAAAATCTAATTTGTTTCAATGTAATCATCATCAATATAAAATTCCAATCATTATAACAAATCATTTCAAGAAATCATTGAATAAAAATTTATAAATAATATTTGTTAATAGAAAAGGTGTTCCAAAACATGTTTATACATATATTTTGTTAATGTTATTTTACAATCTAAAATTATAATATCATCATTAATGTGATTAATGATATTTTAATGGTACATTTAAAAATTATTGACCAAAATATTTTATTTGAAATATAATTTATCAATGATATATTTTAATGATAAAATCATTATTTATTACTTTGATGGTTTAATATAATTTTGACTTGGGAAAATACTAAAATTATTTGTCTTGATATGTTATTTTAATCAATAACATTCAAATGAAATATTCACATTCCTAGGACATATGAAACAATGTTTCATATAAAAATAAAATTTAATTTTTGGGAATATTATTATTTCATAAGACATATATCATTTATGTATATAGTATTTTATATTGAATGTTTCATGATTAAATAGTGAAATTATTATAAATTCATATTACATAATCAATATGTATTTTTTATGAGATATGTTTTTCATAAATTAAATAAATCACAAAATGTATGCGGAATTTATTGGACTTGTAGATATAGGTGATGAACAGTTATAGATATCCATTTGATTCACCCTTAGTCTAATGAGATGAATTATTTGGAAATGTATATTTAAATAGTCTTCAATTATTCCTTAACCATATTTTTTAAACAATCATTTGAAACTTATTGATTATATAGGTATAAGGATGCAATAGATCATCACATCCTATAATCATTCTTTTCCTTTATTAGATATTCAGTTATTATTAATATCAAATATATTTTTGAGTTGATGTTATCTATGGATTTTTTTTCATTGTCATTTAAATGTTACATCATTTAGTTATTTATGTTTCTTTTTTTATTACTTATCTAATGATGGTAGTTAGGTTATTGATTAAATTAGTTATCTTCAGATATTTACCTTTTAGTATTGTTTATTTCTTTTGGATTATTATTTATTTATTGGTGATAACATCCATTCTACATAACACATTATAAGAATACAAACTCAACCTTATTTTTTTAATTTTCCCAATTATCTCAAGAATAATTCATTAAATGTGTTTGATGTTGTGGAATTATTACAATAACTATGTTTTATTTGATCTCTTCAAATGTAATGTAGGACTTAAGTATGTTTCTAGTTTTCCAAAACTAATAAATTATTCTATCATTTAAGATGTGATCACATTTTTATTATGAAATATATTAATTTATCCACCAAATAAGGAATAATAGGCATGGGATCTATAAATATACCTTAATAATTTCCATTATAAGGGAATAAGATAATGTATGTCTTGAAAACAAAAAACTACTACCTAGTGAAGTGATGTGATTAATTTTCAAATTATTCTTTACATAGATGGTAGTAAGGAAATAATCATTCAATATATGTGAAATAGTTGAAAAAATAATTATTATGGAATGGTGATAATTTATTTATGACCTACCATATCAATGATTGGTGTAATTAGTTTTCAATATTTAACAATTATTGATTACTCTAAATAACTATGTAGTGAATATTTATTATATCTATATCTTATCTAAAATTTTATAGATTATGGAACCATGATTAAAATAGACACTAATAATTATTGACAAAACCATACAAAAAAATGTAGTAGGTTATTACAGGATAAGTGATATGAAATTCATATTATTGATAAATGAGTAATAAAATATCATATTTATATTTTATATGTTATTATACATTTTAGAATGGTTCATGATCTTATTTATAATAAATAAATATTCATTATTCACTCTTTTTTAATGATTTTAAAATAATTCATAAGTTATGTAATGATATTTTAATCAAACATTAATCTATGTGAATCACAAAACAAATACACCACTTGTTTCCTTTGATTAGTGTATATATATCCCATTAATATATTTTATTATTATTTATAATATTTATTTGAAATTATATATCTATATATAGTTATTTCTTTAAGGGGTATTGTTATAAAAATGCTACTATTTTGGTAATGGTTTTAATGTTACTATTAAATTATTTATCTATAATTTTTTATGAGTATACTAGAAATGATGAAATAATATAATCTACCACTCAAGACACACACTAAGTATCATTTCTTATGATTTTCACTAGATAATAGGTCTTTTTATTTCGTTTTTATCTCCCAACAAACAAAAGATTCTAAAAGATTTATTTTTCAAAATAACTGACCTTATTTCTATTTTCAGTAAAAAATCATTTTTCACATGTCTATATTTTCTAAAATTGTTTTAATGAAATTCTGTACTATCCTCAAAAAAGTCCACAGTTTTATTTAATTTTTATTTCATTTATAAAATAATTTCATAAGATTCATATTTTTTTTAATGAGGGTCAATTTAGAAAATTTAAAAATAATGTTCAGATTAAAATGTATGATATGAACCATGTTTCCTCTATCCTGAACACTCAATGATTTCAAGATTTACTCTTATGGTTTCAAATATATTTTCAAATAAATTTTTTAATTTTTTAATTGGGAAATTATTAGATTATAAATAATTTATTTCAATTTTAAAAGGAAATTTTTGTAATCACATATCTCATCTCATTGCTGAAAATCATTTTCTATTAAATAGGACACTGTTTTGTGTAATATGAGCTTAATAGAAGGTGTTATCAAATGGTACTATACATGTACATTATTGGTATGTTTTATATTTATGTTGACAATATCTTTGTGAGAAATGATCAATTTCCATGGGTTATGTTTTGATTTCACCAATATATGATTATAAGAGATATTTGTTTTTGAAGGGTTATTCTTTGAGGAAATTTATATAAAACACATTTACATTAAAAAATTATTATATACATTTTTCGATATTTTTTGGAGAAAATTGAAAGGATTATATTACTAGTGGGACCTATATCTCCCTCCATGACATTATATAATGTTCTATATCTCATGATATAATAATAATAACCAAAAAGATGTGCATGATCATATATGGGAAATAAGACATGTGCTTCATCCACTATGGTATATATGTGATGATTCCATATCTAACAGGAAAATGTAAATAGTTGTTAATTCCTAACCATCAAAATCGATTTTATTGTATTTTATACAGGTCACTGTATGGATTAGTGGTTACTAGTAATTAAAAAATTTAAACTACAATAACCTGATTCATATACCATAAAACATCCCACCATAAAAAATTCTATTTCAAACGTTAATTTCAAATCGGTAGAAAAGATATTTATGCATGCACCATGAAACCTACATGGGCCACTAGATACCATACTACATTCCACCATGATCCCTCACTAAAGACAATATACCCACCATCATTGTAGGGAATAAAAACCCACATCATCAAAAGATGAAACCATAATGAATGATGCCATTTCTGCCACCACAAATAACCACAAACAATCAATGTCGGAGGAAGATAATTATTGATCTGTCGATGGACACTATTGGAATCACCATATCTCTGAACACGAATAAAGACACACCATTTTTGTAATAGGATTTTAAATTTTCATTTCGGACTTGAGAAAATATCAAGCCAAAAAAAACAAACTTATTAATAAAAAATGATAAAGAAACACAAAACCCCCCCATGAGTCAGAAAATTTCACCACATAATGCACCTCATGTAACGCCCCTTCCCTCTCTTATGTAAATACTATCACCTCCTTTGGATCCATCACACTTGATAGACCTGGGAGGGAGAAAAGGAAATAAAATATAGAGTAGAGAAAGATAGATATGAACTCCAAAACAAGCCACGACTAAGTGAGCTTCATTGACCCCTCTAGCCTTCATCATCTTCAAGCCTTCACTAATGAAACATAGACCAATGTGAAAAAAATAAAAACAATTGAAACTGAGAACACCGTTAGATTTAGAACTAGAGATGAGTACTAAGAGAATCAAAGATGAATGTATGAATTAGGTTAATAGAGTAAAACCCATGTTAGATAAATAAAGAGTCACATCTGATAAGTAATCTCAATATCTAGAAACCTGGAAGTAGATGGAGTAGTAGGGATGAGAGTGAAATAGTATGTTTAGAAAGATACAAAGGGGAATAGATGGATATCATGAGTGATAGGGTATAGAGAAGGTATGCAAACTAATCCAATGATATATACATGAATAGATGGAAACAAATGAGAGATACGAATGATTATGAAGAAAATAATGGTGGAAAAAGATGGCTTAGAATGATCAGAATAGAGAAGGAGAGTGCAAGGTGATGGAAAACCTAGATGTAGAGATATGAATATAAAAATCTAGCCATAAAATAATATAATTTCCAAAAATCATTCCTTACTCACTATTATTTTATTATATTATAACATAACCTTGAAATATTAAAAAAAATTATACTTATTATGGAGCCATATAAAAATGTCATGAATATATGGTTAATAATTTATTTATTATAATTTTATAATTCTACTTATTAATTACTCTTTAAAAGACAATGTTTTATTCAAAATATTATCTATAATTTCAATGATATTTTGGTTCTGAACATTGTGATTTTTATTCATAATCTCATACACTTATTCTTAACATATTTGTTGATTTGACGATAGATTGATTCATTCCATTCCTACCCATATTGAGAATCTGAAAGCACCCTATCATCTTTATCCACTACCCAAGTCATAAAGAATGATTCTTTTAGGATATGTCAAATAAATTAACCAAACTGGATTGTAAATTTAGATGATGTTGATGATCATTCGTGAAATAATAATAGCGTGTATCTATTCTCCAAAGTCACCAATATTTTACAATAATTTGGAATTTACTTTTGAAAGGTATTTAATATTGTTCTATTAAGATTTAATATATATATATATATATATATTTATAAAATCTTAGGTCATTATAATTGTAAGTACATTATTTATTATATCCCATTTTAGGTGTACCAATATAACCATATCATATTGGATTTCTAAGGTAGTCATTATCCTTAACATATGACACATAATAAATTTTAATGGTTAAAAAGTAATTAATGATTGGATACATTCCATTAATTATAATTTGGTTTCATTATGGTGGGCCTATAGGTATGAGATCCTTAGATAGAGTTAAAAGTTTGAAATGGAGCATTAGCTAAATATAAAGGGTACACGGAACCATAACCCATTTAGGATGATTTTTTATTCCAATATAGGTAGTGTTAAAACTTATAATTGATAGGTTGATGTATTTATTGAGAATCATTCTTATTACAATACTTATTCATTCCCAAATTGTTGAAATTGTGAGAAACTCATCCCAATATATTTTATATTTCAATTAATAATAAAATCTTAAAAATGATCAATTTAATGTGATTCAAGTCGCATAGATATTTTCTTACATTATAGTATAAATTTTATCATATTTAATTACATAGATTCTTGATAATTTTTATAATTATATTATTCCATAAACAAGGATATTTTTAAGGTATTACCTATAATATACCTATAAATAGTATATATTTACTATATTTTCAGTGGATTAGGTTGGTGGTCTCATTTTACTATTGGGAATTCTCTATAAACTATTTAATTATTATTACAAATATAATTAGAATTGGTCAAAGATTGTATTGTCTTAATTATTGATAGATTGGTAAGTGAATCATGACATGTCTTCATTAATATTTGTCTTCTTATATAATTTATATTATACATTCACATATATTTGTGATGGTTTTAAAACATTATGATAGTGGTATCCTTGTGTGTTATATAATTATACCCAAAACAAAATCTATAGTCTTCACAATCTTCAAATAGATAGTTGGAAATATTTATAACCAATTTTCATGAAGTCTAATTCCATTATAATGGTTAATTAATATAGAAACCAACCATTTTACATTATGAAAAATCATATATTCATCACACTAACAAATAATAACTTCTAAACCCACAATATTTAAAAGGCATAAAATTTAATAAATCCCTCTCACATTAGTTCAATGATGATCAAGTAAGAATTTATTTAATATAATAGTAAATTCACAAACAAGACATGACACACCATAAAAATATCATACCTTGATAAATTTCAATTATTTATTACAACACATACCTTAAAAATGGCCAAAATATACCCAAGGGTATATGGGATGATGGAAAATAAAAATTTACAAGAGGATAAGGGGAGATTACAGGGATCAGAGGAAATTTTCAAGGAGGAAACCATTTAAAACCAATGGAAGATTCCATATAAATAAAGAGATGAAGGGAGTATATCCCATTGTAGTGTTCCTAGAACAATATATTTAGATTAGAAATTAAATTAGGTTGGATTTTTTAAAATAAATTAGGGAAGTTTCACGAAACACAAATTTAAATTGATATTGAAAAGTCACACGGCTTGTCTACCTAGTTTTCCCAACCATCCACCAACCATCCACAAGTAACTACCTAGAAAAAACCCATGATCGTAGATTTCATGTGACCTCAAAAAGTTTGAAAATCCATTATTTAATCAATAAAAAAGGAATGATATAGATAAATAGTGGATTCACATTCTTATCTAATGGTTTAACAGATCATGTGCATGATGTGAACCCATACTCTAGGCCATAATGGAGCTGATATGGTTTCCCCACTAACTCACATTAATTGATGAAACCTATGTGATCCCCTTGAAACATAAACCATGTGATTTATTGTTAAACCATATGAGAGGGATTAATAGTATCATGTTAGATTCTTCACTAAGGTTACCCTTAACATCGTACCCTAATCAAGAGAATGATCAAAATTTCATTTCTTCCATTTTTTATAAGAGATGAAAGAAAAACATTAAAAACCCCACCATATCGTACAATTAAATAAAATAAATTCCACAGTGACATGGATGATGTCATAAGTCTCACATATATGTTACCTTATTCACCCGGAAAGTCTTAGGTCCATGTAGTGGAATAAATGAAACTAATTCTAAATCAATATATAATGACAAAAGAATATTTCTAAAAAAAAGATTAATCCACAAGAAACCCTTAACATCCTCTTGAATAATCAATCAATATTCTATCAAATATAATCTTCAGATAGATGGAGACAAACCATTTATATACTTACCATCTAGAATATATCATCAATTGTGGAATAATTTATGAGATATTTCTTTAAAATAATGAAAGGATATCACAAAATAATAATATTCCCAAATAACCATTAAAATGGATAACAAAGAGCCTCTATTTATAACCAACTAAAAAACATCCCAAACATTCCAAAGAATGCCACCAAACCTTAAAATATTCAAATGTATCACCAAAATGATAGTAAAGCCCATTGTATTAATAATTAAAAGATCACTTTATCCATCAAAATTCCTTCATAATAAACTAAAAATCTTTAACACTAGAGACACAACCATCATATGAGCGTTTTTAGAATCAAATCAATGGTGTGTTTCCACATAGTGACTCAAATATAGAACACATCCCAAAAAACCCTTAGATAAAAAAATAAAAAACCACACCCCAAATTATAAATAAATGAACAATAAGTTATTTCCATGCTCAAATGGAAAAAATCATCACATGTTCAATAGAAAATAAAATTAACCCCAAATTAACTAAGAAACTAAGGATAAACATTGCAAACACTGTTTCCACTCATGGTAAGATGAAAATTAAGCACCCAAAACACCATGAAATAATTCTATGAACACCCAAATACTCCAAATCAAAGAGAAAAAAACCAAACGTATTGTCATATAAAATTAACCCAAGAATACTAAACAAATATACCCACAACAATGGTCAATTCACTAGATTAAAACATATCTAGGCTCATACAATCCAAAATCCAAAACCATGGACTACACTAGAGTCTCTATTAAATCATACCCTATCTGGTCCAATTATAATATTAATCTCATGGGTATACTCCAATTTTATTATATAACATAAAATAAAACACACTCCACCAACATGGACATCAATAACACCAAGGTAAATAATCTAGAAGAGAATAAGAACATTCCACTAAATTTTAATCATGTGTAGTATTAAAAATTGGTTGATGAATGTCCCCCAAGAAAATAATTCTACTTAAATTCTAGTTCTTTCATGGATTATTACAACAACCACATGATATATTATCTCAAACTATACTTTCTTCAATAATCATATCATGTCGTTCTAAAATTGGATAAGTGATAAAAAACAACACATTTTATTTAAACATGTAACCCCCTTCAAAATAAATATATTTTATAAAATCAAACACATTAAAAATAATCTTAAAAAACACTCTGAAAATCATAGGACCATTATAATTGTGTATAAATTTCAAAAATATTAATGGAAATAATTTTACAATTCCAACACCAAGTCATATATTAACATTATAAATTTTATTTTCATCCAAAATATATTTAAAAATAATATCAATTAATTTTCAACACATAACACCATTATATAGTTTTTTAAAAAATTAAATCACCTTCCATTTAAATCAATTCAAAATCCCTAGACATTTTTAAACTTATAGAAATAGTAAAAATGACATAAGAAAAAAAATAAAATTTTTAAATAATAATATTACCTTTAAAAAGGAAAACAATATTTTGATGCATCATATAGACTTGATTATACAATCAATAAAAATTAATAATAATTTAGAATTCTACAAATGGAATCATCTTTATATAAATTATAATTTAAAAAATATAATGTTACCAAAAAATCATATGGAATTTATTTTTAAACCAAAAAAATTCTCCCAATATCACTCACTCACACACATATAAAAGATTTCACATCCAATATGAAGACCCATAAATAGAGCCAAAAAATACACAAATGGAATTCAATAAAATGATGTCAAAATATAACAAGAATAGTCTAGACACATTTACAAGTGACAATACATATTAGTAAATACATGGGTCAATGGGTATTAAAATATATATGTGTATTGAAACATGACCAACTAGGATACATGGTTTATAACGACATTATAATCAATTATTTTTTCTTATAACATATCATGAATTTAGTTTTTGGTTGTAATGTTTTTCTCTAGGACAGATAAGACAATTTAACACATTCATAACTTTTTATTCATCCATTTCAAACAAAAAACAGAATACCTTAAAAAAAATATAAATTATATTAACGATCAATGTAATAGGAATAATTAAAATTCAAATAAATTCATTAAATGGAATGATAAGACCAAAATAATAACAACTACTACCAATGAAAACTTGATCACCTATGAAGGAATGGTCTCTTATTAATCATCATGAACCTACCTCCCGAGTCTCAAAATCCTTATCTCCATTCTCGAAACATTCTAAATTATTGAAGGTTATCCAAAAAATAATCTCCTGTGAAGAAAATTTCATTTGATTCATAATTTTATTGAAACATCCTTGGGTATCATCTGAATCTGTACCCAAAAAAATCCACAGCAACACTCGAAGGGTATTCTTAATCCCCATGGGATGAAAACTAGTGTAGAGTAATCATTAAACATTCCAATGGAGTGGTTTATATACTGTATAATAATAAAAATAATAATTTTAAAAAAATAGATCTATCCAACAAAAATAAAGATAATAATAATGAACATCAAAGACAAAAATATCAAACTAATAAAAAATAATCATAAATAGATGGAGATATAATGAATGAAAAAAATTATATGACAAGGTAGTTGAGAGAAAACCTAATGATAAATAATGCTAAAAAAATTATCCCTTTACCTATATGGGTCATTTGGTCAGATTCCCACCATTTTTATCACAAATAATATAAGTATAGGTAAAAACAATTATAATGGACAAATAACAATAAAATAAAGACAAGATTTAAATAGCGCAAAATGATTTTGTCCACTTAATATATGTTGTTTATTTCAAATAATATCATTACAAATAGTGTTTCAGATATAATGAAATCAATAATTTCTATAATTATTAAAAAACTAAACAAAAAAATTCAAATGTGTGTCAGAACACTTTTTTTATTATTTTAATCTAATGAAAACAATAAACTAGAAAAAACTATTCCATAGATGAAGCCCCGCATTCCTAAACTACAATTTATATTTCTACAATAAAACTCTTTCATAAACCCTAAGTATTCTATTACAGATTTAAAAACATCAAATCGGTTCCCACATTTCAAATTTTCTCTCAAAAAGCATAGATAAAAAGAATATTCCATATATATCTAGGCATGATATTGTAAAACATCTTTCTTAAAATGCATACATTCTATGTTTTGAAAACACTCCATTTCATAATTTTTATTAAAACACAACAACATATCATAGAGAAAAAATTAATATGTATAGAAGAATCTTTTCAAACACCTTTCATGGTAGTTTTATTGTGTATTAAATTTACACCCATACCTTTCTTCATTATAAAAGATTATGGAAACCCCATTGGAAAAAAATTAAAAAATTACAATTTGAGCATGATGAATTGAAGCACAAAAATAAGGAAAATAATTTAAAAATTATATTATAATGAAAATAATGAAATATATAGGTTCAAATAATAATCCATGAAGCATGGGATATAGTCAATGTATAAGGATAAATTTTCTAAAGGATCTAAAATACGCCCATATATCCATGGGAGCTATAGAGATGGATATAAAAAACGGGCTCATGAATGACTTCCTATAAAACCTGGTTATAGGGATCTATTAGTGAATAAAAATTATATGTTCTATTGATCATCCTTACTCTCTCTATGACCGAACCATCAATGATATCTCTTATCCATTTAGTGAATATTCCATCCATATTCTCTCTTAGTCACCTAAACAATGTTGTTAATATATAAAAAACCTAGGTTAGGTATTTTATCATCACTGTCACATATACCCACACAAAAGGATTAAAATATATGAATGTAATTGAAATCCCATATTAAAATCTTTATATCCTAAATCATTACACTATTGGGTTTAAATTTTATTAAAACATTTTTATTCTCTTGTGGGTACCCACACTTTACTTAAACAAACAATTAATATTAACCCATGTTATAAAATATTTTCAAATGCTACACATAAGGGATACAACCCCAATTTAAAATAAAAATACAATGTTAAGAATTTGAAGAGAATTAATCCACTCAACCACAGGGTTTGAAATCCAATTAATATAATATTTATATATAAATATCTATTCTTAACTCACGAATAACTTTTTCAAACACCCAAAATAATTAAAATGAAACTTGAGAGAATTTTTAGAAATGAACATAATGGAAACCCATTTCTTTCAAAGGGTTAAACCCATTAGGAAACCTCCATTAATTTATCATAGAAAATAATATGGGTAATGATTTAATTAAAAACCATTAAAACCAACCATAATTCATAGGCATGTGATAAAAAGGAATAATAAAGAAACTTCTACCTCTGTTCATTTGTGGTCAAGAGGGATGTTTTCAAAAAATATAATGAATACACTAATTGGAAGGAGAAAAATTCTATAAACATTATAAATAAAAATGCATATCACTTACAACAACCCCTTTCCTAAAATTATCCATCATATTCATAATGTTTTATAAGAGGAAGGAAAAACAATGGGACCAAAGTAAGTTAGTAGATAATGTGTTTATTGGGACATACAATAGAAAAAAATATTGAAAACTAGAGGATAATCTATTATAATTGAAGAAAAAATGGATGAGGATTTAATGAAAATGTACATTAACATTTCAATTAATAGGTGAAAAAGAATAAGGGACGGAGGATGAAAAATTAAACAGCGGTATTTCTAGAAATTCCACATTATATGAATATGGTAATGTTAAATTGTTTTCAAACACAAGCCCTAACATTGTGTACATTACATTAAAAACCAAAACATACACATATAATTTCCTAGGACCCCATGTTCTAGGGATAAATGTGTTCCAATTATGAAAAAATAAAATATAAAATTAATGATCTGAGAAACATTCTTACCACATGGTTTACTAATGCTCAAATATGTTTCATCTTACACTCAGATGATCAAAGGTTCCTAAAATATTTCTGCACTGAATCACATGATTATAAATACACCAAAAACTACCCAATAATCCCAAATATTATAGATTACAAATAAATTTTATGTTAAGATAACCATGAATGTTTTATGTTTTTTCACAGAGTATACCCTAACTCAAGTTAGAAAATAGTGTAAAATAAAAAATTAATATTTTACAATGTTTTTTTAATAAAATAATAGAATTCATAAAAAAATAATTGAAATAAAAGAAATATAATATAAATTCCACAGTTTTATAGTGAATGTGTCAAAAATACATTATGAATACAATCATGACGTTGAAAAATGGAAAAAATTTATTCCACTTCACAAATTAGTTTGTTATTATATGGAGAGAGAAAAAAACAATACATGAGTGTCCCCTACATCCTCAAATATTGACTCCCGAATCTTGGGAATACCCTTCATAATACATAGTGTACTCCATGATTCATCACCTGTAATCAACAAACAAAAAATTACAGAATTGATTAGTAATTAACCTTATATATATCAACTTCACCTTCTTGGTGGCCTCCTATAATATTCTTCCCCAAACACTACTAAATAAACCAACATTAGATTGTATAACAACATTCAGTATAAACTAACATAAAAATCCATGATGGGGTCTATCAGGATGACAACATAATTTTTTTCATAAATTTAAACTCTTCAATGACAACATGATCATCCTACAGTTTTAAAAAATTGATCGCTCACACCACGAACATATCATTATGTATCTGAATCATCCTCTTATATTTTATTTATATCTATTTGTGGTGGGATTTACATAGATTCCATTATGACCCAATATCCTTTGGTATGTTCTAATGGCATATCAATTTGATGCATCCATCCCTATATATCACTATTCGCATATATAACAAATGGCAATAAAATAAATTAATCAAATATAAAGTTATTATACTATCCAATAACTATGTATTTCTAATATTAAATAAGCACATAAAAATAATTAATCAGCCCACTACAACAAATAATACATCATTGTCCCTTAGGGTTAAAAATATTATTATGACGAAGTACAAAGTCACCTCATCCCATATTTATAAAAGAACTGGAAGTTGATTAATTAACCCAATATGATGATTATTCTCAAACTGTATCCTTTAATAAGTATGATAGTGGACAAAACATATGATATTCTTCCCCATATATAATCAAAATAAGTAACACATAATATCAAGACACATATTATTATACTAAATATTAACCACACAATGAATGTTATTAGATTCCCACATCAACTCTTATATCATAAATATTGAGTCTAATTAACTAAAAAGGTAATAAAGAACCATTCCCTCATCTAGACATCGTCAAAGAACATTATCTCCTATAATGATCCAATTTGTAATCATTAATAAATCAAAATAATTTTTATTTAATGTTTTTAACAAATTTAACAATGAATGGGTATTGAATAAATTGCAATAAATTATAATAACCAAACGCAAAGACATATAACCTATCATGTTATGATAAAAAACATTTACATAAACAATTTATCACACATATAATCACTATTATCTTGATCCTTTTTTCTAGGATCATCAAACAAACATTACCTGTAACACCCATGTTTTTTATGAAATATTTAAATAATTTTCCAGTAGCTTGTTTTGCAAGCAATCGTGAGTTTAAAAAAACTATGAGATGACCTTAATATAGAGTTACCATTATAACTTATCCATTATGTTAGAAGGAATAAATAAAACTAAATTTTACAAAAAAATATTTAAATCAATTATTTGTCATATTATATTTTTGAGTGAATGAAATTAATAAGATATGTATTGTATTGAAATGGTATTTTGGATATTCATAAAATAGATAATAAAAGAATGTTCTTCCACCTTTTAATAGAAAACCCTTTTAGACACATTAATTATTTTAGTATTAAAATTTAAACCTTTTATTTGGAATGGGAATATACAAATTTACTTTGGTTAAAATTATGATATTTTACTGATAAACATCATAATTTGGAGAATAGTAAAAATACGCTAAATTTTAATTAAAAAAACATTTTTCAATGAGATAATTTTTATGGTTAAATTATAATATTTAATGTTTTTAAATTAAAAATAGAATATATTTTTAACATTTAATATAATGTATGTTATTATAATTAACCTTACTTTGAATTCATAGGTAAAAACATTACAATCTTTTACAATGTTTTAACTTTTAAAACTAGTTTTCTTAATAGTGGGATTAATATTAAATTAAATACTACCACTTATGTGTATCGAATTTGTAAAAAATAGATTCCATATTTTGAATCAGTAGGTCCAAATTATGTTAATAGGCTACTTTTTATTTTTAGGCACTATGAACAGTTACAACGATAGATTTTATTTACAATAGTTAAAGGTAAATCAAGAAATTAAGGGTAAATATAATATAGTAAAATTACCCTAACACTTGTCTTAATATAATTGGATGATAATATTTTTCCCTAAATCATACTTTGGTCGAAATGGAATCTATTGGAACCCACTTGGATGTGATTACGACCTTTAATTTTATTTATTTAAAAAAAGTGAAATACGTCTCACTCAAACATTAATAATTAAAGTATTTTTAATATAAGTATATAAAGAATATAAATTTTATTATAAATACTATTTTTAAATATAAAATTTTTTTCTTTGTTATGGTAATTTATTTTTAATTTTTATGAAATATTTAGTGACCTTAATAGCTTATACATTAATGATGCAGAAATTATTTATTTAGTAAAGAATCAATAATATAGTTTTTATTAAAATAATAATACCAATCAAAACGCCCAAAAACCTCACTAAAACATATTGGTCGAGTATATTTATACCTTAAGTATCCAACGGTCTACTTGTGGACTATTTGAAGCCTTATAAAATAGATTATGAAATTTAAATTATTTTATTTTAAATGATGTCAAAGTTGTCACCATCATACATTAATAAAAATATCATTTTAAAAGTTGGTTGTTTTAGAAGATAAATTAAACGAAAATTATTCTTATAAAATATATTTTATGTATCTTTTTCATAGTTTTTTTAATTTTTATTCAATAGATATGTATATTAAATATTTATACAGAAAAGTTGTAGTAGTAATTTATTAAGAGATATATCAAATAAATGATTTTAAAAATATTAAAATAAATACTATTTGAACTAATTAATGTTCTATAAGAATTTTATTGATAAATATGACATTTTAGGAATGCATTAAATATTTTGGTTTGAACGTATATTCTGTTTGGATTTTATTTAAATTCAAATAAATGAATTGTGTCAAAATTTAAACTATTGATATTTTATTTTATTAAATTTTTTAAAAATCACAAAAATAATTAAAAATTATAAATTTAAATTTATATGGTCTAAAAGGTCATAAAATATCCTGTTATAGAAAATTCACAAAACATAAGAAAGTATTTATAACATTTTTAAATTTCGAATATTATTACGACAAATAAAAATAAATAGATTAAATAAAGATAAATTAAAATGATAAGGATTAAAATAAAAAACAAGTCTAAATTTGGTTTGATGATTATATAAAAAACCTATATTATGTCATATTTGAATTAGAGTCGCTTTTTATGTTTTGAAGTCGTATTTGAGTTTATTATAAATTAATTTTTTGGAGGTCTCCAAAAGTGCCCCTCTACTCTCTTATAAAAAGGGCACATCCTCTATATTCTCTTCACTCCATTTTGAGATTTAAAACTCAGACAAACCCTACCCATTTCTCTCTTAAACTTACCTAGAAACATACTATTGGTCATCGTCTTATTAAAAGACAAATGTTAGTGCCCTTAGAGGAGGTTTAGAAGAGGCATGTCAAAGAAGAGGTAACATCCTCTACCGATTCTTTCAATCTTCTTTCTTCGTCTACTTCCTCTATATGAGTTGTTTCATTTTTTAATAAATATAGTTTCTCTTTTATACTAATATGTTTTTATGAATATGAAACAAACATATTCCATCTTCTATCAATCCTATAAAAAAAATGAAATCACCACGTGGGCGTACATACGACATATCATCTCCACACCGTGGTGTAATCTGTTTTTCATCACCAACATGCTTGGATGGGTATAATGATGGAAGAAATAACTATATATGATTATTATATAGTGATATTGATTCTGAAATATTATACACCATACACTTCAATGCAATTCCAAAATCATGATAATGATATCTCCGCTCAAGCGTACGTACAGCCTACCGTCTCCACGATGTGATGCGATTCGTTCTACATGATTTAGTTGAAGAATGATAATATAAATTGAATGAATAACTATTATATTTATTATACTAATACCATTTTTTAAATGATATAGCTATAAAAAAAGATTTGGAATAATTTATTCATCAAAACATGCATAAGAACATAAAGCAGTTAACACCCGAATAACATGTAAAAATGAAATGATACTAATAAACAGATAGAAATATGACCATTTATGATATAATTTCAATGAATATGATTCTATAATAACTTAATGAAATTATTTAAATCATTATACATGAGGTTCATATACGTACCAAGCTAATCAGAACTACAGTAAGGGAAAATCTCTCAATCTCATTTTTATTTGTGATTGTTTATACTTTAGTATTTACTGGGGAATATTTATCATCTACATCCATTTTTCCTAAATTTTTAATATTATTTCTATCCTACTCCAATTTTTTAAATCCAATATTACCAATTCGTTAATTTTTATTATAATATATGAAATGAATCTTTTGTCATTTTCACTACGAGATACTTTTTGACTATTCGGTCCATAGTACGAAAAGAATGTTTTTATAACTTATACAGCATGAAAGAATTTTTAATGATTTAAGAGAAAATTATTTCCATGATGCATAATTTATATTTTTTCAAGTTTATTTTCTATTAATTTCCATTATTTTAAAATTTCAGGACATTTTGAGAACAGAAAATGTTTTTGAAGAAGAAATGATATTTTCCTCAAGAACTACGTTCAAGTGTTTATCAAAAATATTTTCCATATAAGATGATATAAGGTTATGTTTTTATCCCTATTATTACATTGATTTAATTATGTTACTATGGAATAATTTTTATGAAGTCCTATTATCTTATTTGGATTATGTTATGGTGGCATGATGTTTAAGAATCTGATTCTACTATATTGGTTATGATATGATGTATGATTTAGGATTTCATGGCACACATAAAAACAGTTTCATAATGAGATGGGTGGTACCTATATCTCTCTAAAATGCATTGGGTAAGGATTTTTATCTCATGATATATACATGGATGGAATGAAAAGTAAATCTAGTTCACCATAATAGGGTTGGAATGAGGAGTGAACATGGATCAGTAATGGACTTTTTCCACTATTATGGTCTTAGTGTTGAGACCTGCCTAATATGAAATGATATTCTATGCTTATGTGTTTATGACACAAGGTTTCATGTCTTATGTTCTGATTTTTTGGATTACATTTTAGTTCTATGATTTAACCCATGACATAATATTATGACCTCTTATGCAGGATAATATTTTCCAATGTTATGATTTTAAAAATAGAATATGATTTAAATTTCATTTGTTTACCCTTACTAAGAATTTGAGATCGCCCTTTTGTATTTTTCTTTTCCCTAGGTCAGGAAGAAGGGTATTAAATATGATATTCCAAAAAGGATTTGAGATATGATCAAATAAATGAAAGACAACGTAGATGATTTATGAACCAATTATTTATGTTTCCCAGTTTCTAAAGACATTATACCTATACAGTTCTATAAAGATTTTTTTATATGTTGTATTAAATATACTTCAATTTTGAATTATTAACAATGTATGTAATTTATGGGTCATTATAGTTGGTATTAGAGGAAGGGTATATTTAAACTTTGGAAACTAGGATGTGAACACCTTAGTAAGAACGCTAATGATATGTCTAAGAATAACACACTATCCTAGTGTTTTAGAAATGACCGTGATTGACATATTATAAGACCTAATGTGTGGAATTTTATTCCTAATTATGTGGTTTTATTATTGTAATTCGTGTTGCTTACACTATGCTTCTTGGTTTTAGTCAGTGGGTGGAACCTGAAGGAACCGTGTTAATGCTTAATGCGATGACCAATACAATGATTGAACCCTGAGAAACCAAATGTAATGGAAGGTGGAATGAAAAATCTTGTATTCATGCTCACACAACATTCTGAATCTACGAATCTTGTAGGGATTCCAAATGAGCAAATGAAGGAGGAAAATTCTGTTGAATCCTTCATGAGGAAGTGTCCACCATCATTCTTCAGGTCTTCTAATCCATTAGTGACTGAACAATGGATCAATACCACTAAAAAGATATTTTTAGTTCTATAATGTTATGAACATGATAAGGTCATCTTAGCATTATATCATTTTGAAGGTGATGCTGATCAATTGTGGAATCTTATCAATAATGTTAGGTAAGGAGATTAAATTGATTCCATGGAATGGGGCGAGTTCAAGAACTTATTTTTCAATAATTACTTCCCTCATATTCTTCTAACAAGGATGGATAATGAGTTTCTTGAACTAATGCAAAAGGATGGTGAATCTGTGGGTACCATTAAATCAAATTTTACAAGACTTTCATGGTACGCTTCCGGAATTCATATCCAACCTAAGAGTAAGATCGATCGATTCTTAATGGTGTGAAACCAAGTATTCAAAAGGCATTATCTATAAGGGACATCAGTTGCTATGAGGAATTGTTTGATGTGCTATCAAGGATGATATGGAGATTGGAGTAACCCATCAGTCATATGGGATTGATAAGAAAGGGAAAATGGAATTCAAAGGAAAATCTATAGACCACATTGAAAAGAAGATGAGTTTTCCCTTATGCTCAATGTTTGGAATGAAAATGGAGGGAATTCTCTTAAAGGGATGTATAAATGTTTTAAATGTGGAAAAGAAGGTCATCGGGTGATTGAATGCCTTCGTGACTGGAAAAATATGTCTAATGATGAGAACAGAAAAAAGGCTACATAGAATGCACCTACTACACTTCAATGTTACAAGTGTAAGGAAATGGGGAATTATTCCAATCAATGACCTAATATAAGAGCTATTGATGATGATCGAGGTCGAAAAACTCTTAATGACAAAGGAAAAAGAAAGTCACATGCAATTTCTATTGACGATGTGGAGTACGATATTGATGTGGTGAAAGGTACACTTACCATCCACTCTAAAGTAGAAAATGTTATATTTGATTCTGGAATCACCCACTCATTCATTTCTAATGAATTTTCTAAGGGTATCGTTGTATTGCCTCAACAATTAGATGTTGAGTTAGATGGGAAAACTCGTAATGGCACAATGGTTGAATCAAATGTTTATAATTCTTCTCCAATTGACATTTGTGGGAAAGTGCTTATTGCAATTCTTGTGATCCTTCCTATAGTGTAATTTGATGTGATTCTTGGCATGGATATACTTTCCTTATACGGATCTCATATCAATTGCCAAAGAAGGTAAGTCACGTTTCATATAACAGATCCATCTATGAGAATCTATCAATGCAAGGATGAATATAACCTTCCAGTGGAAGTTTCATCCATCTTATGGGTCTTGATTCCAATAAATTAAGGTTATTTATCTCAAATGATTGGAGAGAAACTCATGATTAAGAATATGACCATTGTATGTGAGTTTTATGATGGCTTTCTAGAGGAATTTCTAGGACTTCCACCAAATCATGAAGTTGAGTTTTAAATAGAACTCATACTGGGTTATATGCCCAATTCAAATACACCTTATATAATGGCCCCATTTTAGTTATAGGAATTGAAGAAAAACTCCAAGAGAATCTTGATTAGGGATTCATACAACCTAGTGCATCACCTTGGGGAGCACCTGTTCCTTTTTTAAGAAGAATGATGGATCACAAAGACTCTGCAATGATTATAGATAACTTAACAAGATCACTATCAAGAAAAAATATCATCTCCCAAACATTGATGACTTATTTGACCAACTACATGGAGTTCAATTATTTTCAAAGATTTATATTCATTCACGGTATCATCAATTAAGGGTAAAAAAGGAAGATATACCAATAATGGATTTCTATACAAGGTATGGACACTATGAATTTAGAGTGATGCCATTTGGTCTTACTAATTCCCCTACTATCTTATTGGATCTAATGAATAGAGCCTTTAAGGACTATCTTGACTAGTTTGTGGTATTATTTATAGATGATATTATTGTCTATTCAAAGATCAAGGAAGAACATGAAGATCACATTATAATTTTATTGAAGACCCTGAGAAAGGAAAATCTTTATGCCAAATTAACCAAGTGTGAATTTTGGCTACAAAAAGTTTCACTTTTGGTCACATAATCTCATGAGAGAGGATATCTGTGGATCCTGCAAAAATAGAGGTTATCGAATGATGGTTGAGACAAACAATAGTAACTGAGATCCAATGTTTTCTTGGTTTGGTTGGATATTATCGATGTTTTGTGATTTATTTTTCTTGATTATCTAATCTACACACTAGGTTGACTCGAAAAGGAGTTAACTACTATTTCGCTCCCAGTGTGGCGCACGACCGGGGGTCATGTGAGAGAGACGTGCGCTACCCAACGATTGATTAAAGAAGGCTGAGATCTGCTTAATCACTCATACTGAGTGCACCATTTGCGCCTCAAAACACCCAATAATTCCATATCCCGTAGTGCGTGGACCTTCTTTCCAAAGGTAGGAATTCACTAGATATTTTGTCCAGCGAAGCTTAAAAACTAACATTGGTCGATAGGATGCGAAGTCGGGCTCATCACACCCTTTTGAGAGGAATTGTTGCATGTTCTGGGGATCTCTTATAGATTTAAGATGCATTCATATGTTCATGAATCTTTTGTTTATACCCAAAGATAGTATCCACAGATTTAACCCTGGTGGGCAATGGTCAATTGGATGCAGGGGTTCGAAATCATTTAGGCCTGAGGTTTACCAACCATCATTGGATTAATGACCCCGTGGAGTCAGGACTCATTGGGACGACGCTGGGATTGGCACGCTGAACCGATGTAAAGATAGTCAGATCTGTCGATTGTTGGGCTTGAACCTCACGAAGGCTTCCTACGTACCCTGTCTAAGAGACAGGGATCAATGTCCACATAGTTCACATTAGTATGGTGCATACGCTCTATGGCGGCCCAAGGTGTGGATGATGGGCTTGAACCTCATGTAGGCTTCCTACATACCCTGCCTAAGAGATAGGGATCAAAGTCCACGTAGTTTGCATTGGGGTGTCGAATAACCGACGTGAAAGTGGACCTGGGGGTCCGATGGTGATCGGGTTTGAACCTCTTAGAGGCTTCCTACGTATCCCTGTGGTGGGGAATCAAAGTCCTCGAAGATCGCATGAATGGGGCTTACGCTCTGAGGCATCCCATAAAAGGATGTCATGGTCGATGATTACTCTAAGGCCACGTGAGTCATGCTCGATGTGAGAAACAAGGAGTGGCAAGGTCTAGACAATCACGTCGCGATAAGAGTGTCCGTGAGAAGTGGAGTAGGGATTAAGCATGGAGCCGACCATAAGGTCATGGATCACTCCTAGGTGGATGCCCATGGTGTCTTTATCATGTCTGGCCATGAGGGAATCCCAACCCATTGGTGGGTTGAGGAGTATAATGGGGTCAAACACCTATGCACAAGTTCCCAAGCAGGATAACGCCAAGGGCATTGGAATCAGTCCAAACAAAGGGAGATGAAAAGTGTGAATTACATGCCTCATATTCAGAATGCAATGAGGGTGCCATGGCAATGGAGGGTAACTGTTGACCATGTTTGGAACAGAGTATCCATATCGCGTTAGCCTGAAATGGGGACAAACAAATGAGGGTTGACTATTGATCGTGTTCGAAACACAGGACCAGACATAAATTGTTGTCCAATGTCTTCTGGGGTATTGGCCTAGGACGGTAGGTGAGCCGATGTGGCATGACGCCAGGCCATTAGGGGGTCCCTTCAGACATGAAAATGGGATGACGATATGAATGAAGGATGTGAAAAGCATGAGGTGGTGTGATGGAATGTTTTAATGGATTCCAATTCTCTTGAAGGTATTCCACTGTGATCATGGCATTAGGCATCTTATGTTTGGAGAATAAGGCATCTCTCGCATGGAGAAAGAGGAATCCAATTATTGAATGACAGGGAATGCTATAGTTTATAGTCATGTAGAGAGGAATGTTTCCATATAGTTTAACGTCATATGGGTAGGATGAAGTCCATACAGTTTAACGTCATGTGGTCAGGATGATGTCCATACAGTTTAACAGCATGTGGTCAGGATGACATGGTAGGAGATACCTAGAAATGGTTGGTGTGGGACTTACGCAAGGGAAGCCTTTTCTGGATGAACCTAGAAAAAGGAGATAGGAAATGGTGTTATATGAGAGTCATTAAAAGTAGCTCAACTCATGGAATGCATAGGATGGATGTTGGGTCGGCGCAAGGGTGCAATGTAAAATCCCAATGTCTCAACCCGAAAAGTTTGCGGTGCGACTCTCCATTTTTCATGGGGGTCAGTGAGGGTAGCGAAGGGACTGTCTACAAGGGACTGGATGCATGGGTTTTGTAGTTTGGTTGTCCGAGAAGGGTGTCCGTGGAGGAATGTAACACTAAGGGCTGGCCGAGAAGGAGCTGTCTGCGAAGGACTGTCTGTGGAGGAGCGAGCTACGAAGGAGCTGGCTAGGAAGGAATCACTCCTCCATTTCGCGAATGAAACTGGTATGCGATGGAATGTGCCACTAAGGGGTGGACGCGATGGAGCAGGCTGCAGAGGATTCCCACCTCCATTTCACGAACGACACGGGTCCGCGGAGGGAATGTCCGCTAAGGGCTGGCTGCAACAAAGCCGGCTGCATGTGGTTCGCGGTTTGGTTTCTCTTCTCTGCGGAAGAGTGCATCTGCAGACGATATGGGGTCCGCGGATAGTTGCGGACCACTGGGAGTGATTTCTCTAGCATCTCCCCACGTGTTTTCACCCATCCTTCCTCCTTTTTATTTTTGGTATCCCTCGTTGACTATTTATATAGTCACGAAAGAGATATGGAACATGAAACTTTTTGTGGAAGTGCATGAAGGAATCCCAACCCGTGAACGACTCGGTCAACTGGGGATTTTTGAAACCGAGGTCTACAGAATTGCTCCATGACTGCATACCTCTCTGCATCTGTTTCACAAATGATAGCGGTCTATGGCCGCATAGGCGTTCTACCTCCATTTAATGAATGAAGGAACATGCGGCATGGGCCGGTTGGCGTGGATCGCGTTAGTGGACTGGCCTAGCTTCACTGGCAGTCTTCCTGGTTCACGCCCGTATAGGGGCTCCACCCTCATTTCGCGAATGAAAGCATCTGTGGTAGGGCAGTTCACCGAACCAGCCGCGTACTGTTGCTGGGAACCGGTACGCGGACCAGTTCGGTCCTTTTCCAAGATTTGGGGTAATTGGATTTCACCTCTATGGAATTTTCAGGACCATAAAATACATTTAGATGGAGGCGTGTGAAGATAATTTGATGAATTTAAAATGAAAGTTATCCAGTGCACCTATGCTCACACTACCTTATAGTAAAGAATGGTTTTTTATCTATAGTGATGCATCCAAGAAGGGATTGGGGTGTGTTCTCATGCAAAATGATATATTGATAGCTTATGCCTCACGACCGTTGAAAATCCATGAGAAAAATTACCCAACTCATGATTTAGAGTTAGCCGTGGTAATATTTACATTAAAAATATAGAGACATTATCTGTATGTTGAAAGGTGTGATATTTATACTGTTCATAAAAGTTTGATGTATATTTTCACACAAAATAAGTAGAAAATTTGCCAAAGAAGATGGTTGGAGTTGATTAAAGATTAAGAATACTCTATACATTACAACCATGGGAATGAAAAAAAGTTGGCAGATGCATTAAGCTAACATGACCATGCCATCTTATCCATGATGAGGATCACAAAGGATCCAATATTTATATATTTGAAAAGGAAGGATCATGAAATTATAATGGAAGGGAAAATGTCTTATCTTTTTCAAATGAATGTTAAACCATATATACATGTGAAGATTAAAGCGGTACAGAAAGAGGATGTAGAGTTACAATAAAATGTGAGAAATGTTCATGAATTCAACATTGATTATGATGAAATAATAAGGTTCAATAATTGGGTTTATGTTCCTACCATACTAGAATTAAAGAAGGAAATATTGGATGAGGCTAATAGTTCTTCATTCTCTATTCACCATGCAAGCACGAAGATGTATAGGGACCTGAAAGAGTATTTCTAGTGGGATGGAATGAAAAGTGATATTGCTAAATATTTCTCCCAATTCTTGGTTCATTAGAAAGTTAAGGCTTAAAGATAGAAGTGTGAGGGGATGTTGCAACCATTACCCATACTTGAATTGATATGGAAAAACATCACTATGGACTTTGTCATCGTACTTATCAAAACATCCAAAAGAAAATAATGTTATATGGGTCATAGTTGATCATCTTACGAAGTCAGTACACTTCATTGCTATTAGAAAGGATTTCCCTCTTGATTAGCTTGCCTGGATATATGTAAAATAAGTGGTAATATTGCAAGGAGTACCGCTTTCCATTGTTTCTGATTGGGATCTGAGGTTTACCTAAAAGTTCTAGCGTAGTCTTCATCATGCTCTAGATACAAAATTCAGTTTTAGCACTGCTTATCATCCTCAGAAAGACGGTCAGTCTTAAAGGAAAATTCAATCTTTAGAATACATGTTAAGAGCTTGCTCTATAGATTTAAAAGGTTTTTGGGATAACCACCTACCATTGGTGGAATTTTCTTACAACAATAGCTTTCACTTCATTATTTAAATGGATCCATATAAATCCATCTATGGAATGAAGTGAATAACTCCAACTTCCCGGGATGAAGTTTGGGAAATAAATCTCTTAGGACATTATCTTGTTAATGAAATGTCCAAAAATGTCAGATCAATTCAACAACATATAAGAGCAGCTCAGAGTTAACAAAAAAGTTATACTGAAAAACGAAGAAAATACCTTGAGTTTGAATTGGGAGATAAGGTGTTCTTATGAATATCTCCCTAGAAGAGAGTAATGAGATTTGGAAATAAAGTAATGTTGAGACCTCGGTATATTGGTCCTTTTGAAATTCTCGATTTTGTTAGGAAAGTAGCATACCGGTTGGCACTTCCACCGAATCTCTCTCAAGTTCATGATGTGTTTCATGTATCCCTCCTGATAAAGTACATTTCTGATCCTTCACATGTACCAAGCTCAAAATTCTTACCACTGGAGAAATAACTTTCTTATGAAGAACAACCAATAGATATTCTGGATCATAGTGAAAATGTTCTACGAAATAGGACCACCCGATTAGTTAATGTTTTATGGAGGAATAACCAATTAGAAGAAGCTGCATGGGAACTAGAAGAAATAATGAGTATAGGTGTCCTCATATGTTTATTTACATGTGAAAAATTTTGAGGGTGAAATTTTGTTTAAGGGTGATAGAATATAACACCCACGTGTTTTATGAAATATTTAAATAATTTTTAAGTAGCTTGTTTTTCACACAATCGCGAGTTTAAACAAACTGTGAGATACCCTTAATATGAAGTTACCGTTATAACATCTCCATTATGTCAGTGAAAATAAATATTACTAAATTTTACAAATATCTATGCAAATCAAGTATTTTTCATATTAGTTTTTTGAGTGAATAAAATTAATAAGATATTTATGTTATAAAAATGGTATTTTTGATATTCATCAAATAAATATTAAAAGAATGTTTTCGCACATTTTAATAGAAAACGATTTTAGAAACATTAATAATTTTAATATTACAATGTAAACCTTATCTTTGGAAGTGGAATATAAAAATCTACTTTGGTTAAAATTCTGATATTTTTTGATAAACTTCATAATATGATGAATAGTAAAAATACACCAAATTTTATTTAGAAAAACATTTTTCATTAATATAATTTATATGGTAAAATTATTATATTTAATGGTTTTAAAGAAAAATAGAATATATTTTTACCATTTAATATAATTTATTTCATTATTACTAATTTTACATTGAATTTATAGGTAAAAACATTTCAATCTTTTTCAATGTTTTAACTTTTAAAACCCATTTTCTCAACAGTGGGATTAATTTTAAATTATGTATTTACAATTTTATGTATTGAATTTGTAAAAATGGATTAAATATTTGGTATTAATAGGTCCAAATTATGTTAATATGCTACTTTTTATTTTAAGGCATTATCAATAGTAACTACGGTACTTCTTATTTACTATAGTTAAAGGTAAATTGGGTAATTAAGGGTATATATAATATTATAAAATTACCCTTACACTTGCCTTAATACAATTGGATGATTATATTTTTCCCTAAATCATACTTTGATTGAAATAGAATCTATTGGAACCCCCATGAAAGTGATTAAGACCTTTAATTTATTTTATTTAAAGAAAGTGAAATTTCACTCACTCAAACTTTAATAATTAAAGTATTTTTAATATAAGCTAATAAAAAATACAAATTTGATTATAAATAATAATTTGAAATAAAAAATTTTTTTCTTTTTTATGGTAATTTATTTTTAATTTTTACGAAATATTTAGTTTCCTTAATAACTTATACATTAATGATGCAAAAATTATTTATTTAGTGAAGAATCAATAAAATAGTTTTTATTAAAATAATAATACCCATTAACAGGCCAAAAAACCAGACCTAAACTTATTGGACGAGTATATCTATAGCATAATCATCCAAGGTTCGACTTGTGGACCATTTAGAGACTTATAAAACAGATTATGACATTTATATTATTTTATTTTAAATGATGTCAAACTGGTCACCTTCATACTTTAATAAAGATAACATTTTTTAAGTTGGTTTTTATAGAAGATAAATTCGACTAAAAGTTTTAGTATGAAATATATTAGATTTGTCTTCATCATAGTATTTTATTTTTAATGTTTATTCAAAATATATGTATATTAAATAATTATTCCAAAATGTTGTAGTAATTATTTTATTAAGGGAAATATCAAATAAATGGTTTTGAAAATATTAAAATAAAAACTATATGAACTAATTAATGTGCTCCAAATATTTTATAGATACATATTACATGTTATGAATCTATTAAATATTTTGTTTTTACCATATCTTTTGTGTAGAGTTTATTTAAATTAAAAAAATGAATGCTGTCAAAATTGAAACAATTGATATTTTATATTATTAAATTTTATAAAAATCACAAAAATATTTCGAAATTATAAATTGAAATTTATATGGTCTAAAATGACATAATTTATCCAATTATATACAATTAGAATCACATAAGTAAGTATTTATAACAATTTATAATTTATAATATTATTACCCCAAATAAAATTAAATAGATTAAATAAGGACAAATCAAAATGATAAGGTTTAAAATAAATCCCAAACAAGTATAAATTTGATTCGTTGATGATATTACAACCCTATATTATATCAGCTTCTAATTTGAGTCAATTTGGACGTTTTTATGTCGGATATGACTTTATTATTAATTAATATTTTGGAGGTTTCCAAAAGTGCCCCTCTACTCTCTTATAAAAAGGGCACCTCCTCCCTCTTCTCTTTACTCCATTTTGAACTTTCAAACTTGGTAAAACCCTGACCATTTCCCTTATAAACATACCTATAAACATAATAGAGGTCCTGGTCTTCTCAAAATGCCATCTTTAGTTCCATAAGAGGAGGTTTAGAAGAGGCACGTCGTAGAAGAGGTAACATCCTTTACCGATTCCTTCGAACTTCTTCCTTCTTCTACTTCCTATATATATTTTGTTTCATTTTTAATAACTCTAGAATAAATTTTAAACTAATATGTTATTATGAATATGAAAAAAACATATTCCATCTTCTATCCATCTTATAAAAAATGAAATCACCATGCGTGCATAAGTAAAACCTACCGTCTCCACGCCGTGGTGTAACTTGTTTTTCCTCACCAACATGCTTGTATGGGTATAATGATGGAAGAAATAACTATATATGATTATTATAAAGTTATATTTATCCTGAAATATTATACACCTTACACTTCAATACAATTCCACAATCATGATAATGATATCATCGCTCGTGTGTGCGTATGTACGACCTACCGTCTCCATAATGTGATGTAACTTTATCTACATGATTTTCAGTGAAGAATAATTATATAAATTCAATGAATAAATATGATATATATTATTATAAATCCATTCTATAAATGATATAGCTATAACCTAAAAATAGGAATAATAATTTATTCAACAAAACATGCATAAAAACATAAAGTAGTTAACACCTGAATAACAAGTAACAATGAAATGTTACTAATAAATAGATAAGAATATGACCACATATGATATTATAATAATGAATATGATTATGGAATAAGTAAAGGAAGTTATTTAAATCATTATATAGGCATTTCAGATAAGTACCAAACATATCCGACATAAGGTAAAGTAAAATCCTGTAATCTCATTTTTATCCGAGATTGTTTATACTTCAGTATTTACTGGGGCATATTTATCATCAACATCTGATTATCCTAAATATTTAATATTATTTCTATCCTTTTACAATTTTTTTAAATTTTTTTTACCAATTGGTGAATTTTTATTATAAGATATGAAAGGAATAGTTTTTTGTTTTCAGTACAAGATACTTTTTGACTTTTCAGGCCATAGTACGAGAATTTTTTTTACCTTATTCGTCATGAACAATTTTTTTATGCTTTTGGAGAACATTATTTCAATTAATATTCCTTTACATGTTTTCAAATTTATTTTCAATTAAATTCTTTTATTTTAAAATGTTATGACATGTTTAGAACGGAAAATGTTTTTGAAGAAGAAAGGATATTTTCATCAAGAACTAAGTTCAAGTGTTTTATTAAAATTATTTTCCATCTAAAATGATATAGGGTCATGTTTCTATCCATATTATTACATTAATTTGATTATGTCACGATGGAATTATTTTTATGAATTCCTTTTATCTTATATGGATTATTTTATAATGGCATAATGTTTAAGAATCTCATTCTATTACATTGGTTGTGCTATAATTTATGATTTATGATTTTGTGGCACACATAACAATGGTTTTATTATGAGATGGGTGGGACCTATATCTCCCTCCAATGTATTGGGTAAATATTTTTATCTCATGATATAGACATGGTTGTAACTGTAAGTAAATCTTGTTCAGTATTATAGGGCAGGAACGAGGTGTGAACGTAGTTCAGTAATAGAATTTGTCCTCTATGAGGGATTTAGCGATGAACCTTGACTAATATGAAATTATTTTCAATGCGTATGTGTGTATGACAAAAATTTTCATGTCATACATTCTGATTTTTGGGATTACATTATAGTTCTATGATTTATCCCATGACATAATATGATGACCTCTTATACAGGATAAGATTTTCAAATGTTATGATCATAAGAATATGATATGATTGAAATTTCATTTGTTTCCCCTTACTGATCATTTGAGCTCACCCTTTTGTATATTTCTTTTTCCTAGGTCAGGATGAAGGGTATTAAATATTATATGGAAAAAAGGAGTCTAGATATGATTAAATAAACAGGAGACAATGTAGATGCTTTATGAAACAGTTGTTTATGTATCCCAGTTTATAAATACACTATACCTATATGGACCTTTCATGTTTTTGTTATATGTTATAATAAATATAATTAAATTCTAAAGTATTAAAAATGTATGTAATGTTTTGGTCCTTATATTACCCTTCCCAAGGGCATCTTCAATATCTAAATAAATGATCTATTGTTAATAAACACTATATGAATATCACATTTTAAGTTTATAAAAAAAATATTTAACATGTATTCTTGTTGACCATGTAGATAGAAAATCACTCATCTAATAGATGAAACCACTAACACCTTATAGTGTGAACCAAAATAATAATCATAAATTTTGGGGAGAGTAGTTCATATCATGTTCACATTGTTTATGTAAATCAAAAGCAACATCCCAATCACCTACTTGAAAAAATAATATGTATAATGCCTTGGATCCATAGTTCATGATATAATAATTCTATGAGATAAGATAAATAATTATTAGATAAGATTTTAAAATCTATTTCAATTGTGGGAATTCCTATAAACTCCAACTATTCTAATCAAATTTATCATCCTTATTGACAATCAATTTCAGGTGAACACATAGAAAAGAGATATCTAAAATGAACTACATGTTATCCTATACAGACCAAGTAACCTCTTAGACAAAAAACATTCCTTGGTTCATTACAAGGAATACGTATCCCTACACTCTCTATATCAACTAATATACCAACATATAAAATTATATGTCTCTTAAATTATACATTCAAAATAATAAAATAATGCATTATTTACTTAGAATATTTTCATTCATTATGAAGAATCCTCAATTAAACATAAATTCCATTGATGGAAAAATAATTTGTTTTTTATAGTAATAGGTTAATAATATAATCAATAAAATATGGGTCTATGTAGGGTTGGGAAATAATGATTTTAGAATCCATGAAAAGTAACTATAAATTACCTAGAATGAATGAAATAAAAATGTAATTATTTATCACATACATTCTCATAGATGATATAATCAATATCTATTTGTCCATTATTGATAAATAGAGGAATTTTAATTGTAGGATAATCAAATAGAACCATATAATTCTCCTCAATATGACAAGCCATCCATATTTAGTAATAAACAACTATTCATCATCATGAAATGATTCATCATATATTAATCAAGATAATACATAATTCTACCATCTGACATCTTATATAATAACAATATAACACCCAAAGAGAGGTCATCAAATAGATTAACCCATTTCCCTATTGTCCTAGAGTCGCATTATAGTTTTTCCAAGCCCATCTAATGATATACGATAAGAATGTGCCAATATGTTCTACACTCATAGAGAATGACCTACCATTATCATGAATACACTGTGAGTATGTAATCCAATAAATCCACTAGTGAAATCATCCATGAAATAGACTATTAATAGGGGTGAGTAGTTGAAACGAACACCTAATCCACTATTGAAGCAATCTCCCTTACCTTAATTATAATCAATCACATCTGAATAAGTATTGGTCCTACTCTACCAGTATCCAAATCCCACTATCACATTGTTATTAACATCTCTCCCATTACATTGGTAAAAGAATAATATTTATTGAAGAAAATAATGTGATCCTAATATCTCATTAACTAATCCATAAAAAATATGATTTCTTAATTCTTCATATCTATAAAACTTAAACTATATATTTTCTTATTTACACTAGTCACTAATATTTTTTGGGAACCTCTACATATGATCTATCTTATTTTGGGTAAGAGTCTTAAGATCTAACATTCTAGGGGATGACTTTATGTTCATCCACAACATAGAAGAAACATGGGAATGGAATAATGAATGATATATTACGAAGACATCATAACCCTAACATCACATCAATAACGAACCCATGAGACATCTTTGGTTTCTTATCCCACCATGAACCTTCTCCAGTCACATAAAAGAACTACCAAACATGGACTTTCAATATATGTGATGCCCCCAATCCAATATCTCTAAGTATGCATCTTTCCAACACTACTACTTAAAACTAGCTAGAAAATGTTCATACATAATCATTTTCATTGAGTCAGTCAACCACATGCAAAGATACCCTTTAGTGAACTCATAATTATACTATATATTTTATTTTTAAACCTATATTGATTCCTTTTAAGGTCGAATCCATAGAAGTAAGGGAATGATGAAACCCTAACATTACTAGACTATCTATCATGACATAGGTATATCTCATCAAACCTACTCTTCCAATCACTATAGGATGGAACACCAAATCCACCTATGAATTCATCACATGAAATATTGAAGAATGGAAGAAATAACACAAAACTATTTTACAAAAAGTCTACCATACCATTGATGTTTTAATTGGAACCATCTGAGTATGTTTTTAGGTTAAACATCTCATCCTTGTCCTTCACCAATGGTGGAAGGATAATAAGAAAGTTTTGATCCATCAAAATCTCATTCTCAATAAGAAACTAAAAAAACATAATAACATGATAAAGTGGGTAAAATAATTTATCATAGATATAATCCCTTTCTGAATCTCTAGGGAAAATCTTGATTCATCATTTTAAAAAATAAATATTAAAGGATGGTGTCCTTGGATTCAACCCATGTGAAATCCATCATGCCTCCAAGCCTATACAATGACACCTCATTATCATTTAGAAATCCGTTAAAACATGTTGGATACCATATTATCCCACCAATCATTGGGTATCTCCACCAACTCAATGATAAAATAAATAAAAACAATTTATTAATTTGAATACTATATAAATATCATAATCTATAATTTTTAAGGAATAAACATCTGTATTTCCCATGAATAAAACAACATGGAATCTCCGACTAGATGAATACCCCTATTATCAATTAAAAATTCATGAAGTTCCATTATATGAATCAGCTAATCTACTAAAACTTATAGAACATACACTAGACCCTGAATACACTATGATTCTTAAACATTTTAAGGCATTATTTTATCATATTATACCTTAGTAAAAACCTAGAAATGGTTTTAGGATATCTCTTATAAATTTCATAGAGGTTGTGTTTTTTTTAATTACCAAATATACTAATAAAAAAATGGATCTTCCCATATAAATCATAATATAATTTAAGAAATTAATAGTTGTATATGCAAAAAACCCCACAAGATACATTTCATAATTGTCTACTCCCAACCACTAGGGAAAACTACACACTATATATTCAATTTCTAATGTCAAATAATTTGTACATCCACATAAGTTATATTTATATTTACCAAAAACATTAGACACATGAGATAAATTAATTTAATATCATATATTCTTTATTTATGAATAATAAAGAATAAATTATATTTTCAATTGATTAATTTTACACATATTAATCATGTTTATTCAATAATAGTAAATTTTGAACAATGTACCTTATCATGATAAATGAATCCATTAACTCTCACCAACCATGGAAAGATAAGAAAATAATAAACATAACTACACAATAAAACATGAAAATTATAAATAAAACATAATATAAATTACATTGAAAGTAATCAAACTTCCATAGAAACTAAAAAATTACTATAAATGTGTTGGTAATAAATAATCATAGATTCATTCCCTTATTTTAACACTCTTATGTTTACCCTAGAAATAACTTTATCATTAAACAAAATAAATGTGGCACTAATACCATTTTTTTACACCATGAACCAAAAAATTTCATCCAAATTAGAGAAGAACAATTTCTCTAGAATGGATGGACATACAGAGGAAACCATTGACTAATGGTGAGGGACTCTATCATATGTTGGGGATAATATTTTCTAGGTACCAATTAATTAATAATATTAATAATTTTGAAGGGAACTCAATAAATGAATAGTATTAAAAACAGAATGAATGTGAAATGGTATGTAACCTCACATGTTATATAAAAATTATATAGGATTAGTCATATATCCATGTCAAAATTATAGGCATATATGTAAGATCAATAGATGAATTAAGTAAATAATAATAATAATAACATGTTATTATAAAAAAATATCACATAGTGATTACTATAATCTTATAAAATACACAACCATTAAAAATAAATTTGAGAATAACATTGGGCGCTATTCCTTTTCAACATCATTAATAATAATATCTATACAGACATTATAGTTTCTTTTAAGGTTGTGAGTAATAAACCATGTAGTATAGTACCGACATATATCAATCATAATAAAAACACATATATGCGAGTTTCTTCACTAATATAAATTAATAAACAAAAAAAAAGTTTATATTTTAGGTCATCACTCACTTACCGGGTCATTACAACCCTCATCCCATTTGGTGAGGGCTCGACATGTGAATCCAAGAGACCTGTGTTCAAACTGGGTGGAGACATATTTTAGGGTACTATACTAGAACTATAGTTGTACTGTAGTATACATTTTAGCATACACTATTCTGTACTGTAGAAGCTAGAACTATTTATCTATTTGGGATTTCAGGCCTTCAGTTTGGGCCTCGGGTCCTTTAAGGCCATCAGGCCACCCATGGCCCTTGGTCCAATATGGATTTTGGGCCCCTCAAGGTCTTCGGGCCACTTAAAGGCCACTGGGCCACCTCATGTCCCATGACCATTCCCATAGGGTCTGTGTTGTGACTACACCAAGCCCGCCTTTTATAGGCCAGGGGCTAGCGACTAGCACCGACAAGGCATGTATCTAAAATCGGAAAGTCATTTCCTTTTATCCTGCTAACTCACACATTCAAGCACAGAGAAAGATACAAGCAAAAAAGTAAACTATATAATAATAATGGTGAGTAATGTAATGAAATGGGGCCGTAATATAATCCCAAATGGAATGTACAAGTAAAACTAAAAATAGATCCTATGAGCACCCGCCAAGGATCTGACCTGAATGGTAGGTACAACTCTTGAACAATCATCTCTGTTGTACGTCTCGTCTAATGGTCCCCCTCCGAGCAGCCTCTAGTCATAGCATCCTTAGCCTCGATCAATGTTTTCCTTCATCTACAAAAGACACAGAAAGGTGCGGGCATAGCCCGTGGAGGGTTTAGTATAACAATACTCAGTAGGGACCCTGAGACCCCTAATGGATTCTCAGAATCCACAATGTATAAACCATGAAGCCAGACCTCAATCTCAAAGAATGAATCAATAGTCACCAACACTACCTAGATATTTTCCCATACATATACCAAAGTTATAAATATATATACTCATCCCACACATGAGGGAAGTATACCACAAAGGTAACACCAAGAAACTAGAAGTACCACATAAGAAACACCATAAAGATAAAATTACCACACAGGAAACATCAAGAAGGTAAGTACCACAAAGGTAAGGCAACATAGAAGAATACCACTAAGGAATCACGGCACAGAAGAATACCATGAAGATATCACCTCATAGAAGTGTTCAAAAAAGGTAAAGAATCATTTCACATCTTGTATAACTTATGTACGGAAGTATAGATGATTAGTTGTGTCTCTATATCATCTTACTTCATTGAGAAGGTCTACTATTGACCCACAAAAGATCATTGATGACCCACACATGATCAAAAGATGACCCACACAGGATTTGAAGATTCCCCACACATGATCTAAAGTTTAACCACACTGGATCTGATGATGAACCACATAGGATCTGTAGATGACCCACACATGATCTGTAGATTCTTCAAGTATAACCAACCGTAGGGTTCCCGCACTAAGCACGCATGATTCCAAGAGTATCCGCTCCTCAACCCATCGGTCGATACTTCATATAACATGATGTCCTGTTAAGATATATCTCAATGTACCATCACACCAATTGGTTTCCAACTCAACTTACGGAATGTCGATCGGACTCCCGATCTTAATGTTATTAGTGTTTCCATTTTGAGGGCCCTGTTGAATTTGGGTTCGATCCAACCCGGTCATACTCCAAATTTATCTAATACTCAAATGGAGTGCCAGTACCCAGAGTTGTTTTGAGTTTTGTACTATTCTGTTTAGATTTGTTGTGGTGGATCATTTATCCTTTAGCTATGAAATATGTGGTTCTACTCTGAATCTGTGTGAAAAGTCCTGGCTATGGGGAGGGGAGGACCTGACCCCTAATGAAGACGCATTAACGTGGATGCGAATAAACCCGTGCGGGTGAGTCAGTGCCACCCAAAGAAGATAGTATCTTGACATGGGGGAAGGAGACTCCCCAACCCACATGGATGGGTAGTTTGACATGGTATATTTCTTGGTTATTGACAGAGAGGTGTTCTTAGTTAACGATGAGGTTCACTCTTGAGAGGTATCTTTCGAGGTGGTTGTTCAGACCCGCTCTTTCCTTCTGGGTTGTTTAAATTCTCGAGGGCATGAATAGTTTGAGAGGTATCTGATGTGATGATCCAGACTCCCAGGGTCCTTTCTTTTGCCCAAAATTTCTGGATCCTAAAGGGGTAGCATCTCGGGATGAGACCGATCGGCGCGACCGATCAGTGAGACCGATCATTGTCACCTAGCCTTGTCGGGGTTTTTCCAGTAGTGCCTCCATCACAAATTGGGTTTTAAACCCTATTTTGACCCTTTTAAGCTTGTTTTAAAGCCCGGTAATGACCATGTTTTAATTAAATATTTAATGAATTAACCTTTGCGTTGGTTTAAATCGCCCGACCCTTTTATGACGTGTGGGGCCACATGGTCAACCCATGACCCCGCTCCTTATGTGGTTTCACGTTCTTATCTCAACCGTCCCCAGCCCTTATAAACTAAAAGGGTACCACCTTAGGTTTTTTTTCTCGATCACCCTGTGCTAGGAGTACCCTTCGTTCAGACGAACCGCTTTTCATTCAGACGAGATGCATCGTTATCCGTGAAGTTCCGCACCCAACCTTAACATATATAGTTGATCAACAAGTAGGGAATTTCTCCTTCGTCTCTCCCTTTTGTGTATCATGAGGGGTGGGCATGCTGTTGTTTCTATGGAATTGGATTAACCAAACCTTAATGAAGATAATGAATGAATTCTAAAGAATGAAGGTGGAGGGGTGTGATTGATGATGATTCAATTTATGATCTTCCATGATTTATGATTCCTAAATTGTGCTATCTACGTCTTATGAAAATCATGGTCGTTGGTGGTCTTTCTCTGTGCACTAATGAACCCTTGCTTCTAGTGACTTTTAAATCGATTGTTTTGCAGTGGATAACCCTTACTATGTAAAGGAATTTGGTTAATTACTTATATTCGGCTAAATAAATTAGATGCCCCAGGATAAATCCTTTCTATGATAACCCCGGTTAAAGTACAATGAATTTGAAAATCATGGAGTGTGTTAAATCTTATAAATCTGAAAATATTGACATGGGCCTACTTAGTGGTGGTGGTTTGGTTGTTCTTCTATCATGGGATGGTTGCTGGGTGATGTGGGAGGGGATGGGATTCCCTGTTATTATACTCTCGGTGGTTGTGAAATTGGGGATGGGATCCCCTGTGTTATGCTTCTAGTGGTTTTGACTTTAAGGTCTGATGGTTACATTATTTATATCACGAATTGGGGTGGAATCCTCTGTTGTTGAGAAACCTTTTGGCTCCTGGATATTGGACATGGGGGCTGTATCTTGGGGTTTTCTTTGGTTATTTTGGTTTTACGAGAGAACCAGGTGTGGATGTTGTAGTTAATGGTTGACTGTTTGCTTTCCTGGACTTGTGCCTATGCTTCATAGTTTCCCAAATAGGTGCATATCTTATTTAAACATCATTATTGAACATGAAAACATATGGGACAAATGGGTTTTGTTGGCAAGAGTTTTGAATCATACTTGAGTGTTGTTTATGTTCCTTAGGTTGGCTGAAAAAACTAAACTTGGGAGAGTTCTTTTTACCTATATATTACTTGTAGTTTTTTGTTTCTTATTTGCGCCCCACCCAAGTTGAGCACTTAGTTCCGAACACCCCCATTTCATGGGGGAGGGTCTTTTTCCAAACACTATTATTAGTGGCTGGTTATTAGCTTCTTTTCTACTCCGTTTCCCAGATAGCCCAAGAATATTTGGGCAGGATGTGATGGCATGAGGTCCATTATTAGCCCAAGATCCTTCAGGCAGGGTAGTGTGGTGGTTATGGCCCAGGTGTGTGCTGGCAGGTAGTTTCCCAAGTATCTTCGGGATGAGGCCGAGGTGTCTTTAGGCATGGTAGTGGATCTTCTAGCCCAGGTGTCTTCGGGCGTGGTGGTGGTTGTTCAGGCCTAGGTGTTTGCAAGCGTGGATACGTGTGATAGTTATGGACCAGTTGTGTGTGGGTGGAGTTTGGTAGTGGGACTGCGTGAGGTTGTGGCCCAGGTGTGTGCGGGCGGGGTGTGGTAGTGGGGCTGCGGTGAGAATGGTGGGATTGGTTCAATGTGTAGGATGTCTTCAATAACCAGTGGGAAAGTGGTGTAGGGTACCCAAACATCGATGTTATCTTATTATATATATCACTTGACTTGCATTATTTGGTGAGTGTGGCCGGTGAGTGGGATGGAGGAACTCCTTGATAGTGTTGGTTGTCTGCTTCTCACGGAACTTTAGTACATTCCCCCACTTGTGCATGAGAGTCTTGATTTTTTTCCTACTGAGTGTACTTTTATGCTCACCCTACATATATAAAACTTCTTTCAGGTTTCCAGGAGGACTTTTGAGGATCACGCGGGACTATACTAGCTTGGACCTTTGGGGCAGTTGTAGTTTCCATTTTCCTTTCTTGGTACTTTACCTTTGTAGTCCCTTGTACTCTGTGGTATTTACTTTTGGAACATGCATATTGGGATGTATGTTTTGGTTTTTCTTGCACTTCTAGTTTTTGTGTTGTGAGATTTACTATCTTATCTCCCGATCCTATTAAAAGAAAAAGGGTAATACCTTCCATTTAGTGAGTGATTCTATACCCTTGGTGCTGGCCACCACTCCAGGACCTATTGAAGGCGGGTTTTGGGGGTCATTATCTCTCCTTCAACTTGAAGAAGTAAGGGCCTGGGAATCTACTGACCCTTCTCTCCTTTTGGTGAAGGCGGGTCGTGACATTTTTTTTGAAAAGGTAGATTTTTTAAAATTAAATATGTTATTATATGTAATAAAAAATATGATAAAGTAATATAATTTTTTTTATTTTATATGCAATAAAAACTTTGACAATGACAAGAGGGTCTTATAAACTAATTAATCTATGTGGTGTAAATTATCATGGCCTGAAAAAATAGAAAACCAAAATAGATTGTAACTATAATATCATTGACCTATTTGTTTTATAAAAATATATTATTTATCATGCATATAAAATTAAATAAATATATCCTAGATAAAGTAAAAGAGGATGAGAAAACACACCTAGGCCTTGAAAAAAAGAGATTTCCATTAAACAATCCACATCCCCTATAACTGAAATCATGAAGTCAAAAAAACCCAATGATTTACCAAAACATACTCAATGATGGTAGTTATGTCTACTAAGAGCTAAAATTAAACCCAATAGATTTTTAAAGGGGATGAAAACACTAAACATTCCAAATAGACTGACCTAATAGACACATAAAATAGCTTAGAAAGACTAGTCCAACACCAAATGAGATCTAATCACATAATTGAAATGGAAAACATGAAATATGAAACATAATGCCCAAGGGTAACAATCAGATACCCTACCATCCAATATCACATCGAGATGTTTTAATCCATTATAAATCCAAAAAAATCCCATGATGTATTATGAAATCCAAAATCTCAACAACCATCATGAATTCTATCCCCCACTTCTCCAAGAGGATCAATAATAGTTGCCTCAGAGGACAAATCAGCCTCACTAATATATTAGGAATACTTTCTTCATCATCATATCCCCTCTTTACATTATTTCTAGAGTGAACATGTAAAACCAAGTAGTATTAAAATTGAAACAATTAAAATTATCTATTAAATCTAGTCAAAATTCCATGAGCACCATTTTAAACACACAGAATAAACGAAATAACAATAGTAGTACTCCAACATAATCATCATCCCACCGTGAATAATCAAGGGGGCTCCACACATAGATAAAAAATAACATAGCACAAAACCCAATAATAAACCAAAATCTTAATCAATCCATGAACAATCAATCCATGAAGAATTCCCATCTTGGAAACAAATAAGACATGAATAGGGCCCCAAAACAATAGAACCATCTCAAAAATACTACCATTCTAGAAGAACAACCATATGAAGTTGTTCAGGTCTAAAAGAAATGATACTTTTTTGATTGAAAAAAATCCCAGATAAAACACTAAATGTTATACTACGACAAAAGCATAACCCCAACAATAAACCAAATCTAAACACCAAGAAATCCTAGTGGACATACCAATAATATTTATCTTCCATTAAAGACGGATGGATTAATCTCCCTCAACATAGGTAGTGGAAATCGTAGAAGAAATTTTTTCATAGTCTATCCATCATCAAACTAACGGTCTTGCATAATCTTCACATAAAATGAGGAGAAAATAAAAATATGTAAACAGAATCTTCAAAAAATACCACTAGTAGGGACTCACAATATAGATGAAAAATTCCACTTCATACCCTATTGTCTATAAACTATTACAAAACTAATTTCATAATAGTTGAAATTATAAGTATTAAATTCCTTAACAACCTCATCAAGAAATTGTAACTAAAAAGTCACCACATGGGATATAAATCACCTAAATTTAAAGAAATATTGAACCTCATAATTGAATCATAGAGTCACCAACTTACCACTGTGGAGGGAAAATCCAAAAATGAATGCCTGTGAAAAATGAATCAAGGCAAGGGGAGTGGAATATTTTTTTTTTCTATTGATGATTTTTTGAAGTAAAATTGTGTAACTCTTTTAATTTATTTAATCACATAGAAATTTAGTGAGAGGGAATATTGGGTTAGATTTCATCATAGCATCTTTTTTGTGATAAAAAACTAATGAGTTTATTATACTAAACTTATAGAAACATCCAATATTATACATAATAGAATAATTAATTCAAATAGATCATATAAGTGGAATAATAATAAATTCTACTTGATAGGTAGTGAATAATACCTAAACATCTTGTATGTAAATAAATACATCAGATGAAGAGACTCTAAACTTACCATTGTATTCACTAAAAAATATGTTAACACTAGATTTTGGTAAAATAATTCATTATATTTTTTATTCTCCTTGTAAATATTCCATTATATGTGAACTAAGTAGAATCCTTGTGTTCTCATGTGCTTTAATTTCAAAACATGTGTTTTATATTCAGTGTGAGTATATTTTAATGAGAAATATATTAAAAATTCTTCATATTAACATCATAGATATATATATATATCAAAGTATTTGTGAGAGTAAATCATTTAGAGTGAATGGTAAATTAAATTTTTTAGAACCTTGATTCATCACACTCTTAAGTCGTCCTGGGTCTCATGTATTAACTACATAGTCCTAATATCTCCATTAAGATCCAATTTACTCTATGAAATATTTAATAGCATATTTTAACAACTGAGGAGGACTTGATGGTTCTAGAACATTGATCTTCATTTGGATATCATCAACTCGGTGTATGAGATAATTATGTACCAAAGATGATTTTCAGAATATGATATAGTGATTTTGGGATCTTAGAAATTTATTTGGGGGTAAGAAATCCTCCAGTTTTATTTTTGGATTTGATAAAATGAATCATTTTCCCTTATATAAAATCAAATGTGATCATGTTTCTTTATGAAATATTAATTTATTCATGATATAATAAGAAAAATAGACAGTGTTTTCACTATTGTCTTAGATACATTGACGCCTCAAAAAATTCATGCCAAAATACTTGTATATCATTTATATATTTAATAAATTATGTTTCTCGGACATTTGGTTATTTTTTTCTGTAATTTTATTTGATCCTAAGAATGAGATAGGACTAATGCTTTGGGTAGTTTCTAGGAATTTTTCTAAGATTCAATTTTTTTGTGGATTGATGGGAGTTATCCCTTATTTATTCAAGATTTCTCCCATTATGTAGTATCGGTGATGTATCTAAGAAAGGGATGATGTTATTATTGGATGATTATTTTGATGTGAATTTTTAGGAATTGAAGATGAATTTTTGGTTTTCAGTAATTTGAATAGTAGTATAAATGGTTCAATGATATTCAGTTTATTATGAAACATCCATTGTGGCATTGGGATATAAATTAGTATAATAAGATAATATGATATAATTTGGTTTTGGGAGAAATATGAATCATGTAAAGAATTATCCCATGCATTATCTTGAAATGATATCTACAATGAATATGAAAAGGGTTAATGTAATTATATTTTTGTGATAGGATTATTATTAATCCCATTATATACCATGTATATAATTAGTGAGGACGATTTATTTTACACTATAATCCTATACTATCATATTTATCACTAGTGTGGAAACCATATTCAATGGGTTTTCCCTCTCCTTAAATCCCTTATGATTGAGATATTATATTTAATTTTTTATATGATTTTTAATGGTACTTCTAAAATCTGTCCTCATAAATTATATGCCCTTTTATTATTAGGTTTTCATGGTTTCAACATTGGAGTTATTATCTATTGTTGTCTTTAGTATAAAAATTACTTATAAAACCTAGTGGTGTTGATATCATACTCCCATTTTTTTAATAACAATGTTCTACCTATGTCACCTCTAAAGTGGTAGTTCAATCCCCTACATGGTGATATATTATAAGAACTCCATTTCACATTTTTCATCTATTAGTGATTCCCCCCTATATCATCATCCTATTTGATAAGGACAACCCCTTATCCCCCCTTAAATGATGAAGTCCTCTGAATCCCCTTTAGTGGTGTTGTTTTTTCTTGATTTGGATATTTAGACATTTCATTCCCCTTTTTAGGATATCCAATTCAGAACAATCATATTATTCCTGTTTTTTGTTGGTGTATTTATCATTTGATCAAATTTGAATAAAATATAGTTCTTTAGAAAACTATATTTTAATAAAAATGAAATTATCTATTATATGGTTTAATAAATATAATAATGTTATAAAATGAAAATATTATTAATTTTATATGAAACAAAAAAACCAAACAATGAAAAAATGATGTTATAGACAAATTAATCAATGGGGTAAAAATTATATAACCATGAAAATAGACACTTTGAAACTAAATGGTCCATAAATGTACTATACTTGATCTATTTATTTGAACAATATAAATTATTTATTCTACCTAAACTATAAGATCAAAGGACTATAAAAACAAAATGATGTCAGGAAAATTATCTTGGATCTCAAAACAAAGAGACAACCATTAGAAAATACAAATCCCCCTTAACAAAAATCATGAAATTTAAATAACCGAATGATCAGCCATAAGAAAAAAAATTATGGTATTGATGTCTCTAAAATCCTAAAATAGAACTTAGTATAGTTAGAAAAGGTACTAAAACATAGGATCATACAAATTGTCTAACCAAGTAGACACACAAATTTTCTTAGAAGGAATAGTACCACAAAAAAAAGGACATATAATCACCAAAATACTAATGAGAACATGAGATATGAAATAAAATCCCAAAGGAGAATAGTCATATTTCCACCAATGAACCACATTATACCATGTTTAAGAAAAAAAGAAGTTAGAAAAATCCCATGATGCCTGATAAAATTCTGAACACCATAAACTATCATCACATCTAACTACTACTACCACCTCAAGCCTAATAAGATCAGTAAAGATCACAAAAGAAGATTCATTGACCTCAGTAATGATTAATTTTACCTAACTTCATCATAAAATCCTAATTAAACATGTTTTGGAGAGGACACATGAAACCAAGTAGTATAAAAACATTGAACAAAATAAAACTAAATGGAAACTACCCAAAAAATACAAGAACATCATAAGAAACACACAAAAGAAACTAAAGAATAATAGTAGTAATATGGCATCATTATCATCCCACTATAAAGATGTGTGAGGGGCCACCATACATAGAAAAGAAATAACACTACCCAAAACCCAATAATCAACTAGAATCATCTCCAATCACTGAATGATCAATCCATGAATAATTCCAAGGTTGGAAACAAATATGATATGAATAACAACCCAAAAAAATGCATCATCTATAAACCAATAACATGATAGAAGAACAAACATAAAATTATTTCAAGAATTGAATAAATAATACTAATCAATATGTTAAAAACTATAAAAAAACACTTAAATTGTTGTGATAATAACTAGAGAACTCCAATAAATAAATAAATCTAAACACTAAACCATCTGAGAAGACATCCAACCAATAATAATCTTTCATTGAAGTTGGATGATATTAACCTCTATCAAACTAGGCAGTGAAAACCAATAAATCAGATGTGAAAATGTTTTACATCCAATCTTTAACACCATAATATTTTAAATGGAGAACATTATTTTTGATAGAATATTTGACATGCAAGACTGAGCTTAACTAACCCGTGAAATGTATGACTATTATAACCAAGATGTTATATTGGAGGTTATGAATAGTATTAACTACCTAATGAAATATATATATATATATATTAATATAATAATAAAAATAATTTTGTATATAAATTATTAGAAAATAATTATCACATTTTTAGTAATGTAATTTTATTATTCAAAAATATTTTTTCTTCAAAAATGATTTTCATTAATGTCACGACCCGTCCCCCGGGGCCCGCATCATGAATACCCCAAGCCCACCTTCCATAAGCTAGGGGCTGGAGACTAACACTAAAGGCGTAATTACCTAAAACTAGGAAGGCATTGCCTTTATAAAATGTAAACACACACAACTAGAGTAAAAGCGGAAGAAAACACTATGTAAAAGCTATATAACAAGTGTGCTAAAAGTACAAAGGGGAGGGAAATACAAGCCCAACAAAAAGGTATAGCTACAACTGAAATAAAGTACAACTAAAAAAGACAAACAACTAAATGGGGAAACAACTCCTAGATCGTCCTTTGGGGTTCCTACCTGAAGGGTAGGTACAGATGGCCTCCTCAGCTCTCCACGTCCGTCAGACTCCACCGTTTACCGATACGTCGTAAGGTCCTCCTCCGGGTGTTGTCCAGTCCTGGCGCTCTTGGCCTCCATCAGCACTATCTGTCGTCTGCATCCAACACAACGAGGTGCAGGCATAGCCTGTGGAGGGGTGAATATAACGATACTCAGTAGGGACCACGAGACCCTCAAGGTCTCACAAAATCCAACAAGGATAAACCACAAAGTATGATTTCAATGGATAACCATTGATTAGGTATATGCCCATACATATACCTGTGTTATCAAGTAACCCATATCAATCATGAGGTAAACACAATGGTCCTTGAATCAGCTCAAACCAGGATTTTTATTCACAATGTCGAAGCCACGACTACTGGGAACTCCTCCTCTATCGAGTATAGTGGGTCTGCCGCTACAACCAAGAGCTTCCCACTAACCTTGGACTGTTGAAGTACTCCACCTGTTGAGTAGTGTGGGCCTGCTGCTACAACCAAGCACTTCCCACCATGGGTCTGCCACTACAACCAAGTGCTCCCCCTCATAGCCTCCAGAGGTACTCCTTTTGTCGAGTACCACGGGTCTGCCGCTACAACCTAGCACTCCTCCGCCGTGGGTCTACTGCTACAACCAATCACTCCCCACTGCGCCATCTAAATCACTCCGAGTCGATTGATCAACAGTCGTCAAGTCTCAGCCAACTATTAGGTCTCTGCAATCTGTTCGATCATCACTAGGAGGGTCCGTTCCATGAGCTACTGGTCGATACATCCAATTGTCACAAAATCTCATGTGGAAGTATCTCAAAAGAACCGCCACGTCATAGGCGTCTCAACCCAACAGACGACGCGTCAATCAGACGCCCAGTCTGAGAGTTATTGGCATTTTAGTTCCAGGGGCCCGGTTGGTTTTGTGTACAAACCAACCCGACCGTAATTCAACTATAACCCAAACTCCCATGGGGTGTACTCAAAGGGACCGTTTCTCAATGATATTAACAACGCCGCTGACGGTTCCTCAAATGGACGTCCGGTCTGAGAGACACTGGCTTTTCCCTTCGAGGGGCCCGGCTGGATTTACGCTCGATCCAAACCTGGCCATTTTCCAAAGTCATCCAAAACTCACTAAGAGTATCGCAAAAGGGTTGGTTCGTCGTGAGGGTCCCAGTGCCGCAGACGGCATGTCAATCGAACACGCGATCTTGATGTTATTCCCGTTTAAGTGAAACGGGCCCGACCCGGTTTGGCGGGCCTGACCCAGCGGGCCGTGGCCCAGCCCGGGGGGGGGGGGCACAGTTTGGCCCGGTGGCACACAGCCCAGACCGGCGGGGCGTGGCCTAGCCTACGGCTGGCTGCGGCTCGGCCTGACGGGCCGAGCGGTACGAGGGGAGCGGCCCACCGGTTTCCCGAACCAGCGACTCTACCCCTCCTGCCCGGCCAGCTTCGGCTGGATGGTCTTCTTCGGCGCAAGCAGCCCGCACGGGCATGCCGCGGTTCATCAGTAGCGCGGTGCCCAAAGGTGCTGCGGTCTTCCCAGCCTGGCCGGTTCATCCAGCAGGCTGCCCACGGATGCGGGCCGCTCCTCCTCCGCGTGGCACCTGCGGGTGCCGCGGTTCACCAACCCGACCGGTTCATCATCCCGAGCGGCCCACAGTCATGGGTCGTGGTTTTCCTCCAAGCGGCCGGCGCGCGGCCGCCACCTCCTCCATTTTCTTCCACCTCCGATTTCCACCGCCTCCCATTTCCGACGCCAAAAATATTCAAGTACCATCGGAGGGTCGTCAGCCCATGTTCGTTCGGCCCGCGCCCTCCGCGTTAAGCGATATCAATTGGCCTAAGGAAAAGAAAACATTCACCAAGAACGAGATATAATTTCATTCACTTAAAATTATATCAAACCCCCTACCTTGATTTTGATGCTCGCTTGTCCGTGTCGCGGGAAGAGGATTCTAAGATGACGTCGATTCGTTGACGTCGGGATGCGTCCGAGGAGGAAGCATAGTCGATGTTCCTCGTGGGAGGAGTCTTCTTCCTTGACACAGAGGAAGAAGAATGAAGAAGATGACAGTCATGGGCCTTGAGTTCTTCGTCGGTGAGAAAACAAGTTCTTTGTTGGAAGAGAGTTCTCTCTATTATCCAAATCCACCCCAAAGTATAATCGCCAACCAAACTAAAATAAAATCACACCACCTATATAAAAGAATGGATTAATTCTTTCAAAATTCAAACACTTAAATTAATTAATTAATTATGGATTAATTAATTAATAAAAAGGTGTTGGAAAATTTATTAGGGAGATAGGGAGGTGAAGAGATCACATTAAAAATGGAGAGTTGTCAAATTAATTAAGGGGGTGTTAATGGGGAGTTTAAGGGAGTTAATGGGAGGTGAAAGGGTTTGGGTTCGTGTGGGCCCCACCACACTAAATCCTCTCATGGGAGGTTATGTGGGGTGTGAGACCCACCCCTAACTTCCTCTTGGAGGAAATAACCACCTCTTAAAATAAAATATTGCATCACCACAATTTTATTTAATTTAAGTTAAATTCCAAAATTATAACTTTCAACCCGCATAAAATGCAACTGCGGTCAAGGTCCCCTTAAGTGAATACTGGTGCTGCAAGTGCATCGGTGTCCTCATATTTCAATTCCGAGCACTGGTTCAAAAGATAGAAAAACTCGCACATACATTTACTGAACGTACCCGAACAAAACTTCAGAAATTGATTTTGGGCACACCGGGCCTCGGAATCAAGTGTAGTCTGAAAGCACAGACACATAAAATTACAGAGTATTTAAGAAAAAAAATTCCTTGAAATTTCCAGGTCTTTACATTACTCCCACCTCAGGGATTTACGTTCCCGTAAAGCTACAACACACACTAGGGAAACAAATGGGGGTACTGAGCATGCATCTAAGCCTCCCGCTCCCAAGTTCTCTCCTGGAGGTTCCTGTGCTGCCAATGAATGTGCAACGGAGGAATCGACCATCCACATAGGACCTGCTCCTATCGATCCTCGATCTCCACCGGGACCTCCATGAATGTCGCCCCGTCATCGATGTCCAGCTCCCTATGGTCGATGATGTGGCATGGGTCATGAATGTATCTCCTCGGCTGTGATACGTGGAAGACATCGTGCACTTGGTGCAACTGAGGTGGAAGGGCTAGGCAGTAGGCCACCTCTCCTACTCTGATGAGGACCTGGAAAGGTCCGATGAATCGTGGAGATAAATTGCCGCCCCGACCAAATCATTGTAGACCCCATCGAGGTGAGACCCGTAAGAAAACATGGTCGCAATCCTCGAATTCCAGTGGTATCCATCTCTTATCAGCATAAGACTTCTGTCTTCTATGTGCAGTATTTATATGTTCCTGGATGATTTGCACCTTCTCCGTCATAGCCTAAACCATCTCTGATCCTACAAGAGCTGACTCCCCACCTTCAGAAAACACTTCAGGTGTCTTTTGTGAGGATATCCGAGCACATTGGGTCTCACAGTCAACGTCTCCACGCTGCGCCTGCCTGACTTGATAAAGAAGTGGGGAAGTGATTGTAAAGAGTTCGCCCAATGAACTATGGGTGAGACTATCCAATTTAAAAGATCTAGTCTACACCCTTCTTTGCCTATGATTTACAAGAGATGTTATGATTTCTCCTCTGCCGAAAAGAGAAATCCAGTAACATCCTTTGGATGAACCACATCCATTTCCTAATACAGTCAATCCTGACCTGAACGGTACAAATTCATTTCATGGATGACGTCGTAAGGCCTCGACGCTACTACCAAGAGATCCAACCATTACTCTCGCCTCTAAGGGTTGAGTCACACTTTCGGCATCAGTGTGTGGTCACTGGCTCTCCTCCAGTAGGAATCTAGAAAGTGAGGGTCAAGTAAACAGTTTTAACCGGAACCTCTTAGTATTAACCACACAAAAAGGAAGGAAAGAAAACGTCACAAGGACAAGTGTCTTTTATTACTGCAGCTCGAAGTACGAAGACACAAATCAACCACAAAAACAACATTAATGATGCTAGATCATCATGAACAAAGGACTCTATGCCTGGAACTAGTCCCACTTCTGTCCACCTACTTCCGAAGCTCCATGGTCGTATGCTTCAGATGCCTGAAGTTGTGTTCTCCCCTGTCCACCCATTCCCTATGGTCGGGGTGGACCTCCTGGTGTCGGTCGTGGAAACACCTCGAAGCGTCGTCCACCACCAGCTACATGACCATCTCCTCTGCCTCGGTCTCCTGCTCCTTGTGGTCAGCCTCGATCGAACCTTTGCCTCTACCTGGGAGGTTCCTCATCTATCTACTGATTGTCTATATGGTGGGTCAGACAGTCATGTGCCATGTTACAAAGCCCACCATAGGAGTAACACTATCAGCTCCTGGTAAGTCGTTCTCCACCCCGGGTGCCTCGCACACACGATCCTGAGTCATGCAGTCGACCACCTGTGGGTCTGGTCCTCTTGGACCTCTGCGTGATCTGTCTACTGCCAGCTGCAGAAGACTCCACTACATGTCTACTAGTGGTGGGTCCCGCTATTGGAGACTGCTCAGCAAGGAAACTCTCCACTAGGAGGGATCGCTCCCAAACCCCCGTCTGTGTCGAGATTCCATGAGACACAACTAAAGCTCAAATCTCCCACTTGAGTCCCTGCCCAAAGTTCTGGGCCCTGAAGAATGGGACCCGTATCATATCAGTGGAGTAGCGTGAGAGGTTGGTGAACCTCACTGAGTACTACGCCACCGGAATGCTACCATACTGAAGATGCAATAGCTCCTGTATCTACACCGATCGAAGGGTTGTTGGTACAAACTCCTCCCAGAATAGGCTCTTGAAGTATTCCCGTAGAACTGTCGCCTCGTCATGCATCTGGAGCATCAGGCTCCACCATCTTTCTGCTGCTACCTAAAGGAGGCTCGTAGTAAGGATAACCATTAAGTCTGCTGGCGTCCCTACTAGCCTGAAGACTCTCATCACAGCCTCCAGCCAATCCTCAGCTGCCTGTGGGTTCGTCTCTCCCCTAAACCTAGGTGTCCTCTGGCACTGGAACTCGTGCAACACACTCAAGCAGCGTGCATCGCCTGCTGCTGGGGCTGGTGGCATCGGTGGCCCAATGGGGAGTAGTACCGCTGGTGCCTCAACTGGAAGAGGGACCTGTAATGAGGCCTCATCGCTCGGCATGCGGTCAGTATGTACAACTCTTGGGGCTCTAGCTGGTCATCTACGAGGAGGTATCCTGAAAGAAACAGTTTCGACACGGTCAAAGACTATACCTGGTGAGCTGACATGGTTTGAGATGACCTAAAGAAAACTTTTGAAAACACACACGCAATAAATTTTTTAGTGCATTGAGTCGGAAATCAGAAGTCAGGGTCCTGGAGTATGGATACGTCATCCACCCGCACCAACACTGGACTCCCGGAACTGAAAACCACACTTAGTACCCTTAACACTATTGCTTCACAGAAAAGAAACATCATAGTCATAAGTTTTGCGGTAGAATCGACATCCTTTGATAATAATTTGTCACGACCCATCCCCCAGGGCCAACATTGTGACTACCCCAAGCCTGGATTCCATAGGCCAGGGGCTGGCGACAAGCACCAAAGGCATAATTCCCTAAAACTGGGAAGACATTTCCTTTATAAAATGTAAACACACACAACTAGAGTACACACAAAAGAAAAAACTATGTAAAATCTATATAACAAGTATGCTAAAAGTATAAAGGGGCCGGAAATACATGACCAACAAAAAGGTATAGCTACAACTGAATGAAAGTACAATTGAAAAAGACAAACAACTGAATGGGGAAACAACACCTGGATCGTCCTTCGGGGTTCCTACCTAAAGGGTAGGTACAGATGGCCTCCTCAGCTATCCACGTATGTCAGACTCCACCATGTACCGATACGTTGTATGGTCCTCCTCTAGGTACTGTCCAATACTGGTGCTCTCGGCCTCCTTCAGCGTTGTCCGTCGTCTGCATCCAACAAAACGAGGTGCAGGCATAGCCCGTGTAGGGGTGAATATTATAATACTATGTAGGGACCCTGAGACCCTCAAGGTCTCACAAAATCCAACAAGGATAAACCAAAAAGTATGATTTCAATGAATAAACATTACTTAGGTATATGCCCATACAAATACCTAAGTTATCAAATAACCCATCTCAATCATGAGGTATACACAAAGGTCATTGACTCAACTCAAACCAGGATTTTTATTCACAATGTCGAAGCCACGGCTGTTGGAGAAATCCTCATCTATCAAGTACAGTGGGCCTGATGCTACAACTAAGCGCTTCCCACTAGCCTTGGACTGCTGAATTACTCCACCTGTCGAGTACTATGGACCTGCTACTACAACGAAGAACTTCCCACCATTGGTCTGCCACTACAAGCAAGATCTCCCCCTCATAGCCAACAGAGGTACTCCTTCTGTCAAGTACCGCGGGTCGGCCGCTACAACCAAGCGCTCCTCCACCGTGGGTCTGCTGTTACAACCAAGCGCTCCCCACTGGGCCATCCGAATCACTCCGATTCATTATTTCCAAGTGTCACAAAATCTCATGTGGAAGTATCTTAAAAGAACCGCTACGTCATAGGGGTCTCAACGCAGCAGACGGCGCGTCAATCAGAGGCCCGGTGTGGGAGTTATTGGCATTTAAATCCCGGGGCCCGGTTGGTTTCCTGTACGAACCAACCCGACCGTAACTCAACTATACCCAGAACATCCATGGGGTGTACTCAAAGGGTCTGTTTCTCAACGATATTACCAACGCCGATGAAGGTTCATCAAACGAACATCCGGTCTGAGAGAAACTGGCTTTTTCCATTCTAGGGGCCCGGTTGGATTTACGCTCGATCCAAACCCAGCCATTTTCCAAAGTCGTCTGAAACTCACTAAGAGTATCTCAAAGGACTGCTTCATTGAGAGGGTCCCAGTGCCATAGACGGTGTGTCGATCAGACACACGGTCTTGATGTTATTCCTGTTTAAGTGAAACGGGCCCGACCCATCAAACCCAATGGGCTGGCGGGTCAGCCCAACCCAGTTCGGCAGGTCCGACCCGGCTAAGGGTCGGCCCGACCCAGTGAAATGCGACCCGGCTTGGTGGGTCGTGACCCGGATCGGCGGTGCACTGTCCGGCCCGGGGGGGCGCGACCCAGCCCGACGGGGTGCGGTTCGGCCCACGGCTGGCGGCGGCCCAGTGGGGCACGACCTGGCCCGATGCAATATGGCCCAGCCCAGCGGGACGCGGTCCGGCCCGGGGGGGGGGGGGGCAGCCCAGCAGCGCGCGGCTTGGCCTGGAGGGGCACGACCCGGCCCGCGACAGGCTGCAGCTCGCACCAGTTGGCCGAGCGATGCGGGGGGCACGACCCCTCGGTTTACCGAACCGACGGCACCGAGCGGCGCCTCCTCTCCTGCAAGGCCAACTTCGGCCGACCGGTATTCCCTAGTGTGAGCGGCCCGCATGGGAGGGCCGCGGTTCATTAGTAGCACGGCACGCAAAGGCACCACCATCTTCCCAACCCCGCCAGCAGGCGGCCCGTGGATGCGGGCCGCTCCTCTTCCACGCGACACTTGCGGGTGCCGCGGTTCACCAACCCGGCCGGTTCTTCAGCCCGAGCGGCCCGTGGTTGCAGGCCATAGTTTTCCTCAAAGGGGCCGGTGCGCGGCTGACGCCGCCTCCGTTCGCCGCCGCCTCCGGTCGCCATCGCCTCCCATTTCCGACGCCAAAAATATTCAACTACCATCGAAGGGTCATCAGGCCATTTTCATTTGGACCGTGCCCTTCGCGTTAGGAGATTTCAATTGGCGAAAGACAAAGCAATCATTCACCAAGAATGAGATATAATTTCATTAACTTAAAATTATATAAAACCCCCTACGTTGATTCCGATGATCTCTTGTCCGTGTCGTGGGAAGAGGATTCGAAGATGATGTCGATTCGTTGATGTCGAGATGCATCCAAGGAGGAAGCGTAGTTGACATTCCCCGCGGGAGGAGTCTTCTTTCTTGACACGGAGGAAGAAGAATGAAGAAGACCACGGTTATGGGCCTTGAGTTCTTCGTCGGTGAGAAAACAAGTTCTTTGTTGGAAGAGAGTTCTCTCTATTATCCAAAGCCACCCCAAAGTATAATCGCCAACCAAACTAAAATAAAATCACACCACCTATATAAAAGAATGGCTTAAAGCTTTCAAAATTCAAACACTTAAATTAATTAATTAATTGTGGATCAATTAATTAATAAAAAGGTGTTGGCAAATTTATTAGGGAGATAGGGAGGAGAATAGATCACATTAAAAAGGGAGAGTTGTCAAATTAATTAAGGGGGTGTTAATGGAGAGTTTAAGGGAGTTGAGGGGAGGTGAAAGGGTTTGGGTATGTGTGGGCCCCACCACACTAAATCCTCTCATGGGAGGTTATGTGGGGTGTGGGCCCCACCCCTAACTTCCACTTGGAGGAAATAACCACCTCTTAAAATAAAATTGTGTATCACCATAATTTTATTTAATTTAAGATAAATACCCAAATTATATCTTTCAACCCGCATAAAACGAAACTTCGGTAATGGTCCCCTTAAGTGAATACCGGCGCTGCAAGTCCATCAGTGTCCTCAGATTTCAATTCCGAGCACCTGTTCAAAAGATAGAAAAACCCGCATGTACATTTACTGAACGTACCTGAAAAAAACTTCCGAAATTGATTCTGGGCACACCGGGCCTCGGAATCAAGTTCCCTCAGAAACTGCAGACTCGTAAAATTCCAAAGTATTTAAGAAAAAAAAATTCCTTGAAAATTCAGGGTCTTTACAATTAAAAAAACCATCCCATATTATAATTAATTTCAAAATATTATATAAAATTAAAATTATAAAATTAGATTAATTTTTTAAATCATCATAATAAAATTATATTAGGGTGAAATTTTTTCATTTTTCAAAAAATACCGTTTTTTCAATGAATAGTGAAAAAATACCAATTTTTTTTGTAAAAATGTCATTTTTTTTAATAAATTAAGTAATTAAAAGCACTATTAGATTTTGAATATAATTAAAAGTAATATATATATTATTTTATTAATATTTATAACAATTAATTGCATTTTGATCATATTTATATTGAATTTTTTTGTATGTTTATTTTTCAGGTCAAAAAGCAGGTTTCCCCTAAAAAACTATTTTAAAGTGCATAATATATCTCCAATTTAATTAATTTAAATAAACTCTAATGAGTAATTATTTAAATTAAATTTTTATATTATGTATCAATATATATTAATTTAAATTCATACTATTATTATCACATGAAATAGAGTTTATATAAAATCATCATTATCATACAAAATACTTTTCCTGAAAACCCCTTTTTTTGTCACGTTTGAGGGTTTTTTTTAAATTAATGTTTTAAAATTATACAATTTTAATTTGGTAAAATGGTTTAAATATTTAAAATAATAATTAAATATATTATCTAATAATCTGAACATAATTTTATTTCATGATGTATAGAGAAAAGAGTAAAAATATATTACCATAGTTAATGTGAAAATGGGTTTACCCAGGTTTAAACATAAAATTTAAATGTATAAATGACCTAAACAGTTTTCTAAAAACTATATAATATAAAAAATTAGAAATTATTATTCCTAATTTTTTATAATGGTCCATATTTAATCCTTTTGTCATGTGAATAACATGGGTGTGCCTTTTTCTTCATATAAATTACAAGTGTTCAACTCACATCACTTATGAAAGGACACCACCTATCCTCTAATATTAACACATTAAAAGCATAATGTCTCATCCATTACCTATAAAAATACCTTATTTACTTTCTTACCAATATCTAAGATCCTGTTGTTTAGTTAGAAATACATCCTATGAAAGCTTTGGGTGGTAACATAAGGAGGTTTTCTGAAGTAGAGATGTCGTTCTTAACATAGAATTTGTATTTTATTTTTTCTTATGTATCTCTAAAATACTCTTGAATATCTATAATATACTTATATTTTATTTTTTATGTAATAACCTAAATCCATATCCTCCTCTATCAAATAGGAAATGAAATCATTATTCGTGTGTACAACGGAACACCGTCTCAGGAACTGGTGAGATTCATTTTCCAACATCCTCTCTCATGTATTATTATAATTATTTATTTAATGTAAATATATATGATATTTTTATCATAATTATACTTATGTGATTAATATACCATGTTGTGGAATATGATAACATAGCTCGTGTGTACAACAGACTACCACCTCTTGAAGTGGTGTGATTCTTTTTCTCCAGCACTTTTCATGGAAGGTAAAAATGATAAATTTAAAGAATATTATATATTTATATTAAATAATTACTATATTAGTGATATATTTATCATTATGAAAAAATAATATATCGTTTTCCTTCATACCTTTCCATTCACTAAAAATTGGTAATGACGTTCGTGTGTACGTCAGGACTACTACCACCAATAACTGATGTGATAATTTTTCATCTCAAAATCACATAGAGGATATATATATATATATAAATAATAAGGATTTTATTATATTATTATAATTATTTATATAAAAAATAATAATTACCTCCTTTCCAAAATTATCATTGAAAAATATAAATGTTACTAATGTGTACATGGGTCATATAATCTCAATGATTGTAATGTAGTTAATTTCTCAAAAAAATTATTATTGGTTGGTTTGAAAATTATAATTAATTTTAAAAGATAAACATTATTTCATGATTATTATTATGGATATGATGAAATAGTGACCTCTTTGACCTTGGTCAACACACCGAATCTGTTTCGAAACAATGAAAAAAACTTCCTCAAAACACACAATATAGACATGAATAATTAAGTATTTAAATATGTTATTATAAAATTTAAAATTAATGATTTGAGTATAAGGTATTAAACATTTAAAATGTTCTTATGAAATGAAATAATTTATATACTCTTATTTTACATGAGTTAATGAACATTCTTGGAATGTTTGGACTCAAGGTAAGATATTTTTTCTCAATTTTATTTCCATTTGGAATATTTTAATTTGATGGGTATAATTTATTTTATATGATGTATAAAATTCGAATTTATAATATAATTTCTCGAATAATTAATATTTACTAGTATTTTAAGTTTTAATTTTAATTATTTCATACAATGAGATTTTACTTGAATGCTACCAAGGGGTAAATAATTTCATAACTCAATTTATATTCATTAGGTTATATTACTTCTTAATTGTATTTGATATTATAATATTATGTGTTTAATAACTTTTTACTATATTATGTTATATTTCCACTTGTTTTATATGGATTTACATTTGACACATATAATCAATTCATTAATTAATTCTCACATCAATATTATGATCATTTAAGGGTTGCTCTCCTCAAAATTTCTTCTCTGGGACATAAGTTATGTTTTACACCAATATTATATTATGAGGTGTATCTAATGACTCATTAGATATTTTATTTACAGAATATACTTATTTTTATTCTATTAAATGTTTAATTTGAAGTTATTCTTTCATGTGTTATATGATTTAAATGTTACCAAATTGGAAAAGGATTTATGTTATAATCGGTTTTCTTTCAGAATTAATTATGTTCATGGTACATTTAGAGTAATTCATAAGATCTTATTTTCATGACCCAGATATATTTCTTCATAATTTTTTTATGAAGTTTTATTAAAAGAATTATTTTATTTTTTAAATTGTTGTTTAAAGAAACATCAATAAAGTTGTTTTTAATTCATACTGATCTCATATTTTCTTTTAAAAGGGAAATATTTCGCTTATATACCAATGTTTTAAAAAATGTTTCTAGAAATGTTCTTTCAAAAAATAAATGATTTAACAAAGATATTTTACATATTCTATGACTTTATTTTTAAATGTATTAAAAGAAAAATTTCTCAATGTTTTCCAAATGGGTAAATTTTTTCTCGCTTTAATTTTTTTGAAAACAACATTTATTTTTAAAATTTACGTAATGAAAGGATTTTCCCACTATCCTAATCATTATATGTTTTGATTCATGATTTTTTATTTCTCAAAGTTTATATTTAATGAAATTTATTTTTCAAAATATTTATCAATTTTTTACCTTTTGGAATTGATTTTCAAAAAAGTTTATTTTCATCAAAAATGTTTTAATGTCTTTTTAATCAAATTTTAATTCATAAAAAACCAAAATCATTGATGTTACATGCACTCCACTAGGGATATATAGTATTTCTATTTTTAGTGTCTCCATTAACCTCTTTATTTTTTTATAATTACAAGGATTTATTTATTTTATTTCTCAAATATAAGTATTTAAAATCTTAATAAATTATTTTGATATTTAAAAAACATTACTTATTTTATTTATCATAAGTATAAAAACAATGATTTGTGTAATAATAATTTCACATAGATTTTTATTTTATTTTATTATTTTAATTATAAATTATTTTTTATTCATTATTTATTTATTATACTGTTTTATAATATATTATTAAGTGTTTTATTTAGTTTATCTTATGTATTAATTAAAATATTTTTTAACATTGATTATACATTTTATTCATTACTTAATTTATCTTGATATTTCATGTTTTAATTTTTTATTACATGTTCTAAAAGTATTATGAGGGGTTACTAAGATACATATGTCATTTGAGAAATTAAAATATTATTTATACAGTTTTTTACTATTCTTATGTAGTCAAATTATTGTTCTCATGTATCAAAATCCCCCATGTAGCCAAAATCCATGTATCCAATTCTGTCAAGTAACTAATTTTCCATAATTGGGTACCTTATGTATTTTAACCATAACATGGGCTACACAACTGAAAAATATTTGATAATTGTTGAATTGGATATCTAAAAATTATCTATATTTTGTTAGAATCCCTACAACTTTGAATCCCCTTCTATTACATACTAATTTAGGTTATAAGTCAATGTATATATTCTATCTGAATTATGTTCTTTTAGAGAACTAATTTTCTACTATGTTTTGATGATAATATGAGGTATAAATGTATGGATAAGATGAATCTTGATTCTATGGAAATATAATGAAATAATAAAAATATAATTAAATTGGAACTAAATCTACTTCGGCATTTTGAAGGTATGTTTTACGTATGAAATTGTATAATTCAAGGAATCTACAGTTTTTAGAATTCACCTATGTCGATTTTTTTGGATAATTATGTAATTTTATTACATGAGAAAAAAATACCTGGATATTCAGTTACATGAAAAACATTTCATAAATAAATTTTTTTTATTCATAGTAAATAATGGTGACATGATTTTTCTTACATAAATCCGTTATGTCGATTACCTTACATGAATTAGGCTACACCAATTCACCTATATGATTCACCTGTGCTGATCCAATTACCTAAATGACCAACATCAATCACTAATATAGACCGCCTATATAAATCCCCTATTCCAATTCCCAACATGGGTTTGACAATGTGTTTTTTTGATTTTATAAAGGATATTATAAAATATGGAATTATGCTTTCTTTTACATAATATTTCATTTTTCATATTGTCTCAAGTTTATTATAGATATAATTACTATTTTCATTATTTTATATTTACTTATTAATTATATAGGATAAATGAAAACATGTTTTAACTTGTTTTATGAAGAATTAAATGGGATTTTTATGTGATTAGAAATGCATGGATGTTCATGCTAAAATTCCAGTTCTTGAAATACAAAAAATCAAATTGGTTGGTATAAGAAAATTGTCATTGATAATTAGAATAAAACATTATAAGGATATTAATGGTTATTATTAAATTTTATATTAAATGTGATAACTGGTTATACTATTTTTTTGTTTTATCGGATATTGAGGTGAACTTTAATAAATACATTTTTTCATTAATAAATGGTAAAAATGTGGAATATCATATGAGAAATAAGAATTTAAAACACTAAAGTAGTTCATTGAAGCTTCTTGCATGATTCTTTCATTAAGAAAATAAAAGATGCAGTGGTAATCATATTTCGATGTTATTGTGCATAAAGATACTCTATAAAAAAATTGTAAGAACTAGTGAAAATAAAAATGATGATGTTGAGGATTCTTTCAATCTATATAGTGCTTAATTTTTCCGGTTATCTACTACTTCTCTCATATGAACTAAAAGTCATTTGATCCTTTTCTTATAGAGACTTCAATGCTACCTCTACCCTCAGATAATAGAACTATCCATCTACTTATTTGTTATATTTAATTCCTATTTTCTTCTACATGTATAATTGTAAAGGCTTATAATCCATATAAAAGGTAGGCCTATTGGGTGTGAACCCCAAAAAAAGTCACACATTGGGTTGTGCCTCTAATGGAAAACGTATGGTTGTTTGAGTTTTTCTTTCATGTGGGAAATGGATGTTATTTTGGGCTTATGTTTCTTGGGAAAATAATTTTAAATTTGGTTTTGACTCCTAATGTGAAAAAATCATTGTAAGATTCCATTTTAATGGTTATAGTAAGTTCCATATCTCTTAGTTCGTGAGAAAGGTGAATAATAGAGTAGGATCATTTAGATCCAAAACACTATAATATACTCATATGTTATTTTTATTTTTATTTTCCACTACACTAATTTTTATTAAATATGATATAATGATTCAATAAAATAATTTTTAAAATAAAAATTTACCCAACCTCTTGGATATTTTTCAATATTAACACCAAACTAGAAATTGGTATCAGATCCAGGTTCACTAGATCTATATAAATATTTTTTTTTTTATAAAAATTCCTTATGTAACCATGAAAGGGAAAATATATATTTAATATGGAAGGAAATAACTTGAAATATGGATGGGTAAATCAAAAACCACATCATTTTGATGGCATGGATTATACGTACTAGACACCTCAGATGAAAGAATTCTTCAAGAAACTAATAATTGATCATTGGATAGTCATTTGAAATCCATAAAAGCTACTAGAAGGTGAACCTAAATATTTATTTGGAAGTAATATGGAAATTCATATTCTAAATTACAAGGGGATGAATATATTATACTATGAAATAAATAGGAATGCTTATATTCTGGTTTCAATAGGTGAAATTGTTCATGATATCAAGAAAATTTTACAAGTTACACATCTTGGTTTGGATATGATTATTAGAAAAAGATGGTTATTTTAAGAGTAAAATAAAAAAATTTAAAATAGTAGAAGAGGGAAATGTAAATAAAATAGTTACCAGATATACTAGTATTGTAAATGGTTTGAGTTTATTAGGATAAAGTATTGGAAATCCTATTTTTGTTGAAATATTCCTTGGATAACTTCCTAATAATGTAATAAAAAAGAGGTAACTATATATGAAAATAATATTTTTAAGAAATATATTATTGATTATTTTATCAAATCATTATTCTAATATTATTTATAACTAAAAATACTTACTGAAGAAGTGAATTCAAAGAAAAAGGGAATTACTTTGAAATCAAATGTTCCTGCACACTCTTTTGATTCTTAGTTGTGGAGTAGAGACATGAATGATACAATCTAAGTTTCAAATGGTGGATAAAGAAGGAATAAAAGTTTCCTAAGGTCATGTTGGAAATAATATCCTAAGGATGATTATAAGGAAATGAAGAAAGGTAATTCTAATTCTAATGATGCTCAATATGTAATTTTTCATGAGTGCAGGAAAATATGTCACATCAATCCAAACTGGATAAGAATAAATAGGGATGATAACAATTGAGAGTGACAAAAGAATTAAAAGAGGTCAATGGTGGTCCTACGGGCCATTTAATGGGCTTTATTACCACTGTTCCTTCAGGACACAAAAATTTATTATGTAATAAAGATGATGGTTGGGTAGGTTATCCATTGGGGTTTCTTATTACCTTCCATTTAGGTATGCGTGTGTGTGGTATGTGTGCGTGTTTGAATGTAACTGTAACAAAAAACACCTAATATATATATATATTAAAAAATGTTGACATACATTAACATATTTTTTAAAAAGATATTTTTCATACAATATTATTAATAGAAAACATAATAATGTTCTTAAGGACAATAAAAATTTGAAGAAGTATATCCAAGATGAGAAAGATTTTGTTAACTATAATTTGTAAAATGATCTATAAAATATGAAAAATTCTCTTTCTCAAAATGATAAATTAAATATTGGAGATGATTTCATATCATAATTTCAGGAATTTGAAATAATAAATTTTAATACCATTCCTAAGGATAATGAAGATCTCAAATGAATTTTAAATTTTAAAGTCAAGTATTTTAATTTTTTCAGTGAAATGAAAACATTGCTAAATTGATGATATTTAATAAAATGAGCATTAGAATACCATGCCTTGGATATGATAATAATATACCTAAAATATATAATAATTTCTTAGTAAAAGGATGTAATGGATGTTCATATACTACTACTTGTATTATATTTCATATCAAAGTTCATTATTTCAATGAGAGTTAATTGAGATTCCCTTAATATCTTGGAATAATTAAGGCTCATATTTATAAATCATTCTCTTATATATTCCCTATAATAATTTTTTTAAAATGTATTTGGATTCATAATAATTCATATTCTATTCCCATTGGACCCAAATTTTCATTGGTAGAAAAACATTCATAAATCTATTTTTGTAGGAACTATGTCTTGGGAGCATCAAAAAGGATATTTGGTATATAAAAAGTTTATTCTCATGGCATATTACTATTGGTATTTCAAATTTTCTATTGTTCAAAAAACATGATGGAATTAATGTGATTATTGATAATAATTATAATGTAAAATAATAGGTTTTATTGAGGTTTAAATTCCCGATTCTATTATTATTTATTATGTTATATATATTGAATGTTTCAAAGAAAATTTAATAACCATTTCTCAGTTATATGATGATATAATTTTTTTAAATTTAAAAATTTTATTTTGATTGTACATATTTTTTTTCATGATATCATATTTGGATTTTAAAATGAAGATAATTGTAATAAATTTTTAGAATTGATGACTTCTGAATTTTATATAAGTAATATGGGGGAACTAATCATTTTACATTGTTTACACATTTTTCAAATATTTTATCGTATTTTTAAAACTAATCTAAAAAATCTAAATAATTTTCATCGGTGTCTGGTTTAGAATATTATAAAATTGAAAATAATCATGTGAGTATATCTTGGAAATTATATTTACATAAATCAAGAAAATTTGTTGATGTAAAAACCTATTCATGAATGACTAGAAGTCCATTATAATTAAATGATTCTAGTTTTTATTTGATTTTCAATTTCTCCATGTGTGATAGATATTAAATTGAACCTATGTTAAGTTATATAAAATAAGTTAAAAGGATCAGTAGAAATTTTTATGAGTCTCTAAATATTGGTTTATTTTATCATACAAATACAAACTTTGACATGATAAGTTTTTCTGATTATAATTTTGGTGGATGTAAGACATATAGGAATAACACTTCTCGTATATCAAATTTTCTTGGTAAATACTTATATTAATGGGATTCTAATAAAAAAATTATGTTGAACTTTCACTTGTTGAATATGAATATATAGTTTCTACATCATGTTTTTTTCTCAATCTTTATAGTATAGGTAGAATATTTAGGATTATGGTTTTAGTTTTCATATGAGTATTATTTTTTAATAATGATTTAGTTATTTATTTTTTCTAAAATTCCCTTACAACACTCTAGAACTAAGTACATTGATGTTTTGTTTCATTTTATTATATATCATGTACAAAAATAAAATATAAGTGTGTAATTTGTTTCAACAAAAAATCAGTTTTAACATATATTTACTAGGACATTGGGTTTTAATAAGTTTTAAAGAATTAATTTTGAACTTGGTATGATAGATATTTAAATATAAATTTATATGGTATTAGTTTAGGTGGAGTTTTTGTGTGTTTATATTCTAAATTTTTCATATCTTTGAAATATGGAATCAATTTTTCAGATTAATATTTATTAATTTATATATATATATATATATTTGATTTTTATAGTACAATTTTTAGAGTTCATGTACATACTAGATTATATTATCTTTAATTTTAATATTTTAGTTTACATAAAATGATTATTTTATGAATGGTTTCTCAATACTTTTAATAAATAACTTTTAAAAAGTTTGATCACCTTCTAATTGATACTTGACACTTGTTTTGACATTTAAATGTTTAAAAAGTTTTTACATTTTTTATATTTATTATTATCAAATATAATATGTTTAATAAACATATTAAGAAACATAATCATTTCAAAATGGGAATAATTTATCTAGTGAATATTTATCTTTTTTGTAGTTTTAAAAAGGGTGGAAGTTTAGAAATTATACTTGGTTTTGTATTATCAAAAAGTGGGAGAATGTTGAGTTTATCCTTGAACCAATTTATTCCTTTAAAATTTTAAATATTCATTTGCTTTGTTCCTAAAAATAGGTATTTAAATTATTAATCCATGGTTTTTATATTTTAAAAACATTACTTGTTTTTTAGCAAAAGTCTAAAAACATTGACTTGTGTGCTTACTATTTCTCCTATCATTATTGTGTTTTAGTCTAATTTTAGTTTTCAATTATTTATAATTAATTTTTTCATTGATTATATTATATTATTATAGATTTATTATGTTGTTTATTTATTTTATCTTATGAATTAATAAGTTTAATTTTTATCTTTGATTATATATTTTTATTCATAACTTAATTTTTCTTAAGAATTCATGTTTTGATTGTTTTTAATGTGTTATACAAGTATCATGAAGTGTTACTTGGATAGAAGTTTCATTTTAGACATTAAAAAAAATTTATAAAGGTGTATACTGTTCCAAAATTTCCATGTTATTATTCTGATGTAGCCAAAATCCATGTACGAATTCTCTCACATATTGATTTTCCATAATAAGTTGCCTTTTGTATTTCGACCATAACATGGGCTAAAAAACTCCAAATTAAGTGATTTGTTTTTAAGTAGAATGGTAAAAAAATTATCTATATTTAATTTTAATTCATAAAAGTCTAAAAGTATCTATATCATTTTTTGATTTAGGTTATATGTCACTGGATATTTTCTGTCTGAATTCATTAGTTTTATTGAAATAATTAGATAATTTATTTTCATGAAAGAAGATAAATAGATGTATGAATATGTTGATTACTGATTCTATGTAAGGTTAATGAAATTATCAGAATACAATTAAAAATTAGTAAATATAATTCTTCATTTTTGAAGGTCTATTTTATGTATGAAATTAGATAAGTCAGGTTGTCTATAGTTTTCAGAATTCAGTTGTGTCGATTTTTTTGGATAGATGAGTCATTTTATTACGCGAGTAATGAATACTTGGATATTTAGTTAAATGAAAAATATTAGATAAATACATTTAATACATAGTAGAAAATTGTTATTTTAGTTTTTTTATGTAAATAGACTTTGTCGATTCCCTTATGTGAATTATACTATGACAGTTCGCCTACATAATTTGGATACATTAATTCAGATACCTAAATTGCTTATGTAAATCACATATTTGAATCCCATATGTGAATCCACTATATTGATTTTCCAACATTGTTTATTTTATTTTATAAAATATATTTTAAAATCATGAAGTATGATATATTTTACGCAATATTTTATTTTTCATTTTTCTCTAAGTTTATTATAGATAAAATTAGTGTTTTATTTGTTCTATAATTACATATTAATTATATAGAATCTATAAAAACATGTTTTATATTTTTATTTATGAATAATTAAATGGGGTTATTATGGGACTAATAGTTCATGGATATTCACTATGATATTATGGAAACTAAAATATTAAAATTCAAATTGGTTGGTTTGTGATGAGTTGGACTCGATTATTAGTAGGAAAATATCCAAGGAGATTAATTATTATTATTAAATTATGTAATAATTTTTCTAATGTGTTACACTATGTAGGTATTTTGTTTTATATAATATCTAGGTGAACATTCAAAAATATGTTTTAATTTATAAATTATATGCACATATAATATCATCTACAAAACAAGTTTAGACCACTCTAAAGTATTTCATTGAAGCTATATTCTGGATTCTTTCCTTGAGAAAATAAAAGATGCAATGGTATTCATTTTTTAAAGTTTTTGTGTGTAAATACACACTATATATAGATTTGGTAAAACCAATGAATAGAAGAATGATAATGCTAAGGATACTTTTGAACTGTACAATGTTGCGTTTTTTGGTGATCAAATACTACTACCAGACGAACTAAAAATTATTTGATGCATTTCTGCTGGAGATTTCACTACTGACTCAAAACTTATATACTGTAACTATTAATATGGTATGTGGTTCTAACTCATTCCTTTTCTTATTATGTTTCGGTAATTTTAATGGGCTATACAACCCATTAAATAGCACGATTGTGGGTTTTGACTCCTAAAAATAATCCATAATTTGGTTGTGCCTCTAAGTGAAAAAGAAGGATGTCTGAGTTTTGATTCTAGGTGGGAGAAATAAATATCTTTTGGGGTTAATAATCTAGGGGGAGAATGGGTATATAATATAAGTGTGACTTTAGGTGAAAGAAATAATTATAATATTATGTTATATTGGTTATAGTGGGTGTTATCGCTTTGAGTTTGTGAGATGGGTGAAGAGTGGAGTAGGATCACATAGATCTGAACAACTATAAAAATATATTTTTTCTTTATATTATTTACAATGCACTTCTTTTTTTATTAACGCTGATATACTATTTAATTAAAATAATTATTAAAAAAGAGAATTCACCCACAGTTGGTATTTTTTCTATATTAACTTCTAACCAACAATTATAATTAGACCAAGGTTTCCAAGCTCTATATATATATTATTTTAGCTTAGAATTACCCAACATAAATTCCAAGTAAAAAATATTTTTTTAATATGGTAGGGACTATTTTAAATAATGTATGGATAAATAAAAGACCACATCATATTGATGGAACTGATTAATGATAATGGTGATCAAGGATCGAAGATTTCATGAAGAAACTAAGAATTGATCATTGGAAAATCATTGAAAATATATAAAACTTTCCTGAAGGTGAACTAGAATCAAATGATGGAAATTATGTGGTAAAATCTGTTCTAAATTATAGGGTGATTAATATATTATACATTACAGTAAATATTAATATTTATAGTTAGGTTTTAGTGTGTAAAACTGCTCCTGACATTTGGAAAATTTTACAAGTTACACATCTCAGTTCGTACATGTCATGACCCGTCATATAGGGGCCTATTCCATGACTACCCCATGAAAACCTTCAATAGTATAGGGGATGGTGACTAGCACCAAGTTGGAATATCCCACAAATGAGATACATTTTCCTAACTACCGGTACACACGTACACATCTCCACGCCCAAAATGATAAAATGTAAAAAACACCAAGTAAACAATGCATTCATACATTAAGATACCAACCAAAGAACACGGCAGTAGGAAACTTTAAAGTAAACAACACTAGTATACAAGCCCACCAAAAGAAAGATTCAATCATGTAAATGAACAAGTTCTTTTAACTCACCCATAGAAAACCGTACCTGAAGGGTAGGTGTAGGATAAATTCCTGAAGTCATAAGAGCACCACCCGTCCATCTGATCACTCTAAACACCACCAGGTCCTGGTGCAACGATAACTACATAAAAGCATCAATCATATATACAAGACACGACATGTGTGAAAAAATACCATGTAGGGGTGAGTAAAACAATACTTAGTAAGACACCCTAAAACCAAAAAATAACACCACTAATAAATACACGAATTACACCACAAATAAATACATGAAGTATACCACTATGAAATACATGAAGTATACCATGAATAAATACATGGTATACCACAATGGAAATACATAAAGTATAGTCAGACCACATAGGTATAATTCTAAATCAAAAAAGTAGTATTATCAGTCATAGTCCACAGAACACCCAGAGTCGATAACACACAAAGTGCCGATAACACACGGAGTGTCGATAACACACGAAGTATCGATAACACACCGAGTGTTAATAACACATGGAAAGTTGAGAACACACAGTGTTTCGAGAACACAGAGAGTTTCGATGATCCATGCAACCCCCAAGTCATGTAGTCACCAATATCACCTAGTCAGAAAGACAACATAGTAAAAAAATATCACATAGTCGCAGCCAGCTATAGGATTACACACTTAGCATGCTCGTACCAGGAGAACATATTCCTCAATCCTTTTATACGTATGGAAACATCCAAAATAACTCACATAGAGTATCTAAAAAGGATCATATCATCTCAAGGGTCCCAATGCTACAAATAACTCAACAAATAGACACATGGTTTGAATGATATGGATACATTTGTAAACCAGTTTGACCCAGGTCTGCGCCGACCCACCGGCCAACCCGACCCGACCTAACTCGGTCAGCACGATCAAAATCAGTATGGATGACCTAACCCAACCTAGTTCGGTCTGGTTTGAACTGCCCCAGATTATGGGGATCGACCTGCTGTATAGTTGGGTCAATCCCACTGGGCAGACAGAGTAGCCCAACCACCCTAGTCTGACCCACCACAAGCGAGCTAGTTTACTCCACTAGACACGGCATGCCCTGGCCCCACCGCATGATCTACACAGTTCTACATGACCACGTGGATCCCCCAATGGCACACAGTCCCCAGAATTGCACCCTATTATCTTGTGTCCCCAAGGAACTCACTGCCTTCGCTCCACACGACCTACCTTTCACGTCTGACTGATGCTCCGATTTCCGCACCATGCTACTCCAATTGCTGCCTATAGTCGTTCTAGTAGCTTCCTATGGATGCTCTATCCCGCCGCTACCTCACGCTAATAGTGCTGCTATCGCACCACGACCTACCACCATGCCTGACCCATGCTAATGGTCCCTTCTGTAGACCAAATGGGATCCTCTGATACCTGTAAAATCGTGCAGTCGTAGATTTGGTTTTGTTAGGTTCCGTTCTACACTATTGCAGCCTCTATAATCGATTTTAATTCGATTTGAGGGTTCGATCATACTCAGAGCCACCCGGAAACGTCGATCTATGACCACGGGGGTTCAAAAGTGAAAGCGCAAAGAACAAGGAAGAGGGAAAGGCAGCAAGAACAAATGAAGAATGAATATCATCGTTTGTTTAGGTCAATGTCAATTAATTTTATTTAAAGGGATGAATAAATAACAAAGTACCAAAAATCCACAAGATTATTTCCCCCTTTTAAAAACCCTAATATTTATCCATCCCACAAGAATGAACGAATACTGAACCAACCTATTCATTCATTGGTCCATGTTCATCATAAAATATAATAAAGGAAAGAGGGAATCACAAAGAGATCAACATAATACATCAAGGTTGGATCAGTCGTTGATGAAGAACAGAGGTCCACATTATCATTGATCCTTGATCTATAGGCATTATTCATCAAGAGAGTTTCCTTCCAAACCTCATAATAATTATAGGTTTATGGTGATAGCCATGAATTCCTAAAAAAGGTTTAATTAAAAAGAAAAGCATCACTTCATCTAATAAAATAATTTTATTAAAATATTTTAATAATAGTTATGTCTAAATTATAACTTTGAAAATCGAACTGCACTGGTCTATATTAGGCCCTGCCTAATGTAAATTCACTACTCTGAATACAATGATACTATCATATTTTAGATTCGGGCACTTTTTAGGAGTTATTACACTCTTTAAGGTAACCCTCTCACACGAGCTGTAACAAACTTAACATTTTTCAAAAAACTATCCCAAACACACCGTGCCTCGGAATCACACACTGTCTCAGTGACTGGTCTCTGAATTTACCTAGTTAATTTATAAAAATAAAATTAGAGAAAATACGAGTCATTACATTCTTCCCACGTTAGGGATTTATGTCCCCAAAATCAAAGAAATCTTTACAAACAAATGGGGGTTCTGAGGAAGAATATGAGCCTCCCACTCCCAAGTGATATCTTGGACATTCCCACGCTACTGATGAATGTGCACCATAGGAATTGAACACCCATGAAGGATTCACTCATATCGATCCTCGATCTCCACTAGGTACTCCACAAAAGTATCCCCATCATCAATATCCATCTCACCCTAGTTGATGATGTGAAATGGATCATGAACATACCTCCTCATCTACGATACGTGGAAGACATCATTCACATGGTGTAACTTTGTGGGTAGAGATAAAAGGTATTCCACCCCACCGACTCTACTCAGAATCTAAAAAGGGTCGATGTATATTGGAGATAACTTGTCACACCATCCAAATCTTTAAAAACCCATCAAGGTGTGACCTAGAGGAACACATGGTATCCCTCCTCAAACTCCAAGGGCCTCCATATCCTATTAGAATATGACTTATTCCAGCTCTGTGTAGTCCTCATTCACTTTTGGATGATCTGAACCTTCTCAATGGTAGACCGCACCAACTCTAGACCCATTAGTTCTGACTCTCCTAGGGGAGTCCATCAAAGTCCGGACATGCATGGTCATCCGTACAAGGACTTGAATGGTTTCATACCAATGGTGGAGTGGTAACTGTTGTTGTATGCAAACTCCACTATATGTAGGTGATCGTCCCAACTAAATAAAAAGTATAGGATGCATGCACATAGCATGTCCTAATGAACCTGGTTGGTCCTCTACCTATGGTGATTCTTCTAGGGACGAAACATCGTGCTCAAGCGTAATCAGGTCCCAAAAACCTCCTGCAATCCCTTCAAAAAACAAGACGTGAAATGAGAATCACAATTTGAGATAATAATTGATGTAACTCCATGAAGATGAACTATATCCAACATGTAGAGGCATCCCAAGCTCTCTACTGAATTATGATCACATATCGGTAGGAAGTGGGACAACTTGGTGAGTTGGTCAACGATCACCCAGATGGTATCATGCCCCCTTGATGTATATGGTAAACTTATCATGAAGTCCATCAATATCTCATCCCAGTTCCATTATGGAACCTCTAGGGGTTGAGCTAGACCTACTGGATCTTGGTTCTCAACCTTCACTTTCTAGAAAGTGAGGCATTTAGAAATGAACTATGCCACTACCTTCTTTATCCCTGACCACCAAACCTGATGTCGGAGGTCTTAGTACATCTTCGCCACACCTAGATACACAACCAAATGGGATATATGTAACTACCTTAAAACCTTCTCCTACAATGCTACTAGTACCAATGTTCTTCCTTTGAAGAGAATGATGTGATACCATCCCTTTGAATATCCATCAAGGGTAGGCCATGTGGACATCTAAGTAAGAAAAGTCTCATTGTCAGTGTCTCCAAGATATGCCTCCCCGACTTGCTGTAAGAGTAGAGGGTTGACAACCATCTAATGGAGGTAAGCTATTCTATCTCCACCCAAAAAGAATATCTACGATGTAGTCAACTAATATGACGCCTCACCCAGCAAGTGCAAACTGGATCTTCTACTTAGAGCATCTTCCACCACATTCCCCTTCCCAGGAGTATAGAAAATATCAAATTCATATTCCAAGAGGAAATCTAGTCATCAAATCTATATACAGTTCAATACTTCTATGAGAAGATATAATTGAGACTATTGTGGTCAGAGTATATGGTAAACCACTCATCCATCAGGTTGTGTCACCACATATTCAAGGAAAAGACTACTACTGGAAACTCAAGATCATGGGTTGCATAGTTCTGCTCATGCTTTTCGATTGGAGTGAGATGTAGGAAAACACCACTTTCCCCTGCATTAGTAAACAACCAAGATCGGTACCGGATGCATAAAGAAATACCACATACTCAACACCATCCTCTGATAATATCAAGATAGGAGGGCTCTCCAATATCTGCCTTAGCTGCTAAAAAATCACCCGACACTTCCCAATCCACATGAAAGGTTTCCCTTTTTGCATCAAAGATGTCAAGAATGATGATACTATGGAAACATTGTGCACAAATAAATGATATTACCCAACCAAAACTAGTTAACTCCACACCTCGGTTACACTCTTGGGTGGCTCCCAAGCAAGCACCGCTAGAATATTCACTATATCCACTACAACTCCATCCTTTGAATTAACGTTCCCCATAAAGTGGACTTATCATATCTAGAAATAACACTTCGAGAGATTCCCATAATTCTTGTGATCTAGGAATATTTCCATGACCATCCTCAAGTGTATAATGTGCTACTCCTCAGATTCCTAGTACACTAGGATTTCATCAAAGAAGACCATGATGAACTAGCCTAAGTAAGGCTGGAAGATTAAATTCATGAGTCCCATGAAAAATGCTGGGGTATTTTCCATACCGAACGACATTAATAATTACTTGTAGTAGATGTACCGATATCTGAAATCTATATTCAATATGTCCTCATCTCGTACTCAAAGGTGGTGATAGTATGATTTGAGGTCTATCATCAAGATCCACATTGCTCCCTTCAGCTGATCGAAGAGGTTGTCGATACTCGATAGTGGAAATTTTTTCTTCACTCTCACCTTATTTAGGCATCATAAGTCCACATATAACATCTATCTCCTATCATAATTCTTGGAAAATAGAAATGGGGCCACCGAGGGTAAAACACTAGGTCTCATGAAGACCTTCCTCTGCAAGTCCTCTAGCTATACCCTCAACTCACGAAGATCTACAGGAGCCATCCAATATATAGGTGCAGATATCGGTGTCATACCAGGGTACAGATTAATGAAGAAGTCAACTTCTATATAGAGAGGTAATCTAGGGAAATCTTCAAGAAATACGTCCTCATATTCTGCAAACACTATAGAAAACTGAGGACTCCTCTCATCCACTGCACCGAGGGACACTCTAGCCAACTGAGTGTGATTGGTTATACCCTCACATGAGTGTGCCTGTCCTATGTCATATGTGATTCCTTTTTACAAAAAAACCGGGTCCCATCACTGAGGATACAACACACTCTATGCCTAAAACAGTCAATCTGGGCATGAACTATGGATAACTAGTCCATACCCAGAATATCGTCGTAAGGCCTTGACACCACCCCAAAGAGTTCCAAACTGAAACCATCTCCCCCTATAGTAAGGGAACACTGTCAACACAAGTGTGTGATCATCAAATATTCCCCCCTAACAGTCTCTAATAACAGGTATATAGTCAATGTTTCCACTAAAATATCTGAGTCTTGAACAAGGGTCATGGTGAGAAAAGAGTGATTATTGCCTATGTCTATCAAAACTACAACTAAGGTGTAAAAGACATAGATCGTACCTATAATCATCATGGGATCCTTGTGATAATAATCATATATTTTATAAATATGGCCTTGTCCCTATCCACTAGCTCCTTGAGCCCATGGTGGACCACTTGGGGTGAGGGTGGTTGTACCTCAAACCACTACCCACCTCCTGCTTCCCAACATTCTCCCTTGCCATGCATGCTACCCGCACTACAAAAAAAATAGTACATTAGATGGGATTATTTATAGGGGGTTATGCACAACCCCCTATAAATTCATTTTCTATAACATTAGAGGGGGTTATACACAACCCCCTCTAATCATCGAATTTAGAGGGGGTTCACAACCCCATCTAAATTTTTTAGCATTTTTTAATATGTAGTTGGATTTTAGAGATGGTTATGTTAAAACTGTCGCTACTTTAATAATCAGTGGTGCCATATATTTAGTTACATGCACTATATATTCGGTTAGAGGCACTATATTCATACAGACACACACACACACACACACACACAGATATATATATATATTTAGTTGGTTTTTAGAGGTGTTATGTGCGTGTGTGTGTTATAAGAAATTTGTTTTTTTAATAAAATAGTGGGGGTTCAAAACCCTTTATAATGTAAGACATTAGTGGGAGTTTAAAACCCCCTCTAATGTAAGACATTAGTGGGGGTTCAAAACCCCCTCTTGAACCCCCACTAATGTCTTACATTAGAGGGGGTTCACAACCCCCTCTAATTTAAGAGATCAGAGGGGCTATGAACCCCGAATATTTTCTTAAAAAATTCATAATATATATATAGTATATATTGTATACATATTTGAATGTATTTATAAAATGTATAATATATTATATTCATATAAATAGGTAATATATATATATATATATATATTAATTCTGCATGTATAAATATAATATGTATATATATATACATAATACATTTGGGTAACATATATATATAAATATATGTATTCAAATAAATATAAAGAATTACAAATAAATATTAAAATACACATTTTCATTTATGTGTGTTCGATATAAATGTATTTATAAATAAATACATACATAATTTTATTTAAATATATCTAAATGTATAATTTATAGAGGTGTGTAGAAAAAATATATATACACATATCTTTATATTTATATAAATATAGATACATGTTATTTATTTAATATATTTAAATATATTATGAAAATAATGTTTATCTTAATAAACTTATTAATATATATATATATACAATAATATATAAATTATATGCATAAATGTTTTAATATATATATGTTTATTAATATATATGTTTATTTCAATAAAACTTGTATATGTATTTAGATATATTATTTTAATAATTTTTATTTTAATAAACTTATTAATATATATAAATACAATATTATATAAATTAAGTGTAAATTTGTTAATATATGTATGTTTATTAATATATATACATATTTTAATAAACTTATTATATGTATTTAAATATATTATGCAAATAATTTATATTTTAATAAACTTATCAATATATATAAATAGAATAATATATATTTTGAAAAAAAGAGAGTTGCGGTAGTGGTTTAGGTGCAGGCCGTATACCACGGAGAAGCCGGTTCTGCTTCAACATTTTAGAAGCCTCCAAATTTGTCGACCGAGAGGAGTCCTGGGGCTGGACCTACTCACAGAGGAGACCGGGGGGTGGTGCTGGACTGGGACATGCATGCGGAGACTGGGTGACAGACACTCACGCCAGGGGGGGAGACTGGGGGAGACCGAGACAGACATGAGAGGCGGCAAAGGACTCACACCGGGGGACTGAGGGGAGATCGGGGGAGATCGAGACAGACATGTGGGGGGACAGAGCTGGGATAGAGGAAATACGTGGCGGGAGACAAATAAAAGGGGGAAAAACACGTACATGGGGGGTGGGGGTGGGGGGGATAACACGGATAGGGGACAAACACGCAGGGGACCCAGGGACAGACACAGACATGCTGGGACCAGGAGGCAAGGCAGAGATCGGGGGATGCACAAACACATAGGAGGGGTGGCATGGGGAATAGGAAATAGGGAAGGTGGGAACATGCACAATGCTAGGGATAATTTTTCTTTAAAAAAAATATATGCATTAGGGGTGGTTGCATAAAACCACCCCTACTGAAATCAACAATTAGGGGCAGTTTGAACTGACCCTAACACCTCTATTAGAGTCGGTTAGGGTTATAACTGCCCCTAATGACAACCAACTATGGTAACTTACTCACAACATTAGAGGGGTTTTAAACCCCCTCTACTGTAACCACTACTAAATTCATCACACATTTACCAGCACTTCCTCAAAACCACCTCTAATAATAGTAGGCAGACACATTAGCAGTGGTTCCTCATAACTGCTACTAATGTCTTTAGAAGGGGTTATAACCACTTCTAAATTAAAAAACAACCCCTTCTACAGTGGTCATTTTTTGTAGTTCCAATAGACCACCATTCTCATCTCTCCGCCTCTATCTTAGTGGTCCCTCTATTGTCTTCTGATCATCCGTATGGTGAGTCAGGTAATCTGTATCCAGGTGTCCCTGGCCACTATACGAGTTACACAACCTACCTTTCAGCTGACTCGCTCTACCCTGGGATCCCCAAACTATTGATCCCATATCATGGGGTCATCTCCTAAAGTCATAGGAGAACCACATGTTCATCTGATCACCGTATGTTCTACTTGGTCTTGGTCCACCAAGAACTTCGTCAAATTGTCGATCATCTGCATAAGAAATGACACGTGCGGGAAAATCCCAGTGAAGGGTGAGTAAAATAATACTCAGTAGGAAACCTCAAAACCAAAAAGGAATACCAATAATAAATACAAGAAGTACACCATAGTTAAATACAAAAAGTATACCACTTAGAAATACATGAAGTATACCGCAAATAAATACATGTCATACTACAAAGGAAACACAAAAAGTACAGTCATCTCACACATGTATAATTCTAGGTCACAAAAGTTCGATTATCAATCGTATTCCACAGAATACCCAGAGTTGATAACACACGATGTGTTGATAACACATGAAGTGTCTATAACACACAGAGTGGTGATAACACATGGAGTATTGAGAACACACGGCGTGTCAATAACACACAGAGTTTCAATGAGTTAGGAAACCCCCAAGTAACATAGTCACCAAGATCATCTTGTTACAAAGATCACATAGCCATAAAGATCACATAGTCACAACTAGCTATAGGATTCTGCACTTAGCATGCTCATACTGGGGAGAACCTACTCCTCAATCCATTAACCATTTTTTCAAATTCCAAAACAACTCACCTAGAAGGTATCTAAAGGAACTTATCATTACAAGAGTCCCAACACCACAAATAGCTTGTTAAATAGACACACAGTATGAAATATATGGTCATTTTTGTAAAAAGGTCCGAACTGAGTCCAAAACAACCCACAGAACCAACCTGACCCAGCCTGGGTGAACCGACCCGACCCGGTCTGTTCAAGTCCGAACCATCTAGCCTTTCTAGGCTGAACCTACCAGGCTTGATAGACCCAACCCACAGGGATGATGGGTCCAGCCCACTAGGCCACCAGAGCGACCTGACCGCCCTAGTCTAGCCCGCTACATACTATCCGGTTAACTCCTCTAGATGCAGCATGCCCTGGTCATGCCCCTAGTCCACATGGTCCGTCCTGACTACGTGGCTCCCCCATTTTCACTCGGTCCACCACGTCGCACCTCGCTGGCCCAAGTCGCCTATGTGATCGCTGCCTATGCTTCACACGACTCCCACACGGCCTGACTACCTCATGTTTCATGGGCTCCAAATGCTATAATAGGCCACTCCAGCCATCGCATCTGGTCAATCCAGCTGCTTCCTCTGGCCTCTCCAACTGCTCCAGCCCACCGCCATCTCAAGATATCGGTTCCACCGCCTCACCACACTGGTCCACCACGCTGGACCCACACTGGTTGTCCTTTCTGTAGACCACCAGGGCTCTTTTAATGTCCATAAAATCATTTGGTCACAGATTTGGTTTCCTTGGGATTCCCTCTACACTCTTGCAGCCTATGAGGTAGCTTTACCTTCGATCCGGGGGTCCGATCATACTAGGAGTCACCCGACTACGTCAAGCTGTGACCACATGGGTTCAATGGTGAAAGCACAAAGAACAGGGAATAGGGAAAGGAAAAAAGAATACACAAAGAATAAATCTTACCCTTTGTTTATGATGGCATCAATTCATTCATGTTAAAAGTATCAACGAAGAATGAAGAACAGAAAATCCCCCATATTATTTCCCCTTTTTAAAAACCCCGCAATTTAACCATCCCATAAGAATGACTGAATCACAGATCAAACTATTTTTTGGTTGGTCCACATTTGAAGTGAAATCTATGAAGGGAAATATGAAATAAAAAAGATATAAATAACCTAACTCGAGGTTGGATTAGTCATTGATGAAGAACTTGGGTTCGTGTCGTCGTCGATCCTCAATCAGCCAATGTTCTTCATCGAGAGAGTTTCCTTTCATGCCTCAAAGGAATTCCATGGTTAGGGTGATAACCCAATTCCTAAAAAAGGTTTCATTGAAAAAAAACTAAACTACATCTACTATAATATTTTTATTAAAATATTTTAAATATGGTTACGTACAAATTATATCATTCATATTCGACCTGTGCTGGTCGATGTTAGGCCCAACCTAAGGTAAAGTCGCTGGTCTGAACGCTACAGTGCCCTCATATTTCTAATTCGGTCACCCATTTAAGAGTTATTCCATACTTCTAGGAAACCCACTCACATGAAATATTAAAAACATAACATTTTTCAATGAACTTCCACAGGGACACTGGGCCTTTGAATCATACACTATCTCAGCACCTGTTCTCTGAATTTTCCCAATTAATTTATTATAATTTAACAAAATTAAGTAAAATTCATTACAGTACGAGATTATTATAACAATTTGGGATTTTTTAAGAGTTTAATATCAAAAATTTAAAATGGTAGAAGATAAAACTGTGAATAAAATATTTTATTGATTGACTAGAATTGTAGATGGTATTAGTTATTTAGGAGAAAATATTGAAAATATTATTCTTATGAAAATCTTAATTAAATAACTTCCTAATAACTGGTAGGATAAAATATATTCTATAGAAGAAAGTGATAATTTTAAAGATCACACACTTGATGAGATTATCACATCATTATTACAATATGAGATAGAACTGAAAACTCATTATGAAGAAGGTAATTAAATGAAGAAGAGAATTTCTTTTCAACCAAATATTAATTCTTACTCTTCTAATTCTGAGTTATAGACTATTGATAGGAATGATACCAGCTATGTTTCAAAATGTAGATATAGACAGATGAATGGTTACTCAAGGAGATATAGGAAAAACTATCCTAAGGATGATCACAAGGAAAAGATTAAAGGTAATTTTATTTCTAATGATTCTAAATATGTAATTTGTTATGATTGTAGGAAAAGGGGGAACACCAATCCAAAATTCTTGAGTGTAAAGAAGGATATAAATAATAGAAATAAATAAAATAAATAAAATAGAGTAATGGATACTCGGTGGTTTTGTGGGGAGTATTCTTGTACTGATGAAGAAAATTGTTCTGGAAAGGATGTTTCAAACATATTTTTGATGGATTCTTAAAATCAAGTAAGTGATCGTTCTTATTACCCATCTTCTGAATCTGAATCATAAAAACCTACTATTGTGTAATTTCATAAAAAAATTTATTGACATAAAAATAATGTTTAAAAATACACTTGTTTATAAATAAATATTAAGTGATTATATAAGTATTTTTTAAGGATAATAAAAATATAAATAAATCTATCGAGGTTGAAAAATATTTTGTTCATAAAGATCTAGAAAATGCTCAAGAAAATATAAAAAACACCCTTCCTAAAAATTATTAATTAAAAAAATAATATAATTTCATATCAAAATATCATGATTTTGATATAATAATTCTTTTGTTACCATTATTAATGAGAATGAAATGATCAAAAACAAAGTTGAAATATTGAATTAAAATCTGTGCATTTTTTTAAGGAAGGGAAAACAATGATAAAATGATGAATTATAATAAAATTAATAATATGATATTTGGTCTTGGTTTTGAGAATAATTTAACTATAATGTATAATACCTTATTTATTCATAGTTATAATGGAAGTGAATCAACTTCTTCTTGTTTTAGATGTCAAATAAAAGGACCCTGTGTTAATGAGTGTTCTTTGGGATTTCTATAATCACTTGGAAACAACAAGGATTTTATTTTTAAATTATTATATAGTAGATTTAATATCAAAAAACGTTTTTACATATATTTGGATTCATGGGGAATCATATTTCAGTCCCATTTGAAAAAAAAAATCATGAGCACCAAATCGTTCTTAATTTTTTTTTGTGTAGGAACTATGTCTTGGAAGAATAAAAATTATGTTTGGTATAAGGAGAGTGGATTCTCTAGATATAGGAATGTTGATATTTAAAATTTTATGTCATTCAATACATAATATGGAAGTCATGTTACTTTGGTAACGATTCTAGAGGAACAGTAAAAGGTTTCCGTGTGGTTATAATTTCAAATTTAGATAATATTTATAATTTTTTATTTTCTTACGGGTTGGATCATAATTTAATAAGAATTTCACCAAAGTATAATGATGGAATGTTTTTTAAATTTCAAAATGATACTTTTAATTTAAAATTTTATTTTTATGATGTCATATTTAGTTTTTTAAATAAAAATCATTATAATGGACTTTTAAAATTGATGAATTCTAATTTTCTATGAGTATGATGGGTGAATTGAAATTATTTATTACTATATTTTTTTGAGAGATTATGGTAATTTTATAAATGAATAAAAGTATTCTAAATAATTAGTTAAGAAGTTTGGTTTAAAAACTTCTAAAAGTCAAAATACTCTTATGAGTACTTATGGAGGTTTAGATTTAGAAAAACAGGGAAACGTTGTTGATGTTAAAACCTATAGAGGAATGATCAGAAGTTTATACTATTTAACATATTATTTTATTTATTTATTATTCTCATTTTTCATGTGTTCTTAATATCACATTGACCCTAATGAAAGTCACATAAATTCTATTAAAAGGATCAACAAATATTTTAAATTTTCTTTGATTCTTAGTTTATTTCAACCTACAAAAGCTAGATTTGATTTGATAATCTATTTAGATTCTAATTTTTTTGGATTAAATATAGATAGGAATATAACTTCAGGTATTAACAATTTATGTGGTAAATTTTTATTTTTATGGTCTTCAATGAAATAAAAATTTGTTTCACTTTCAACTTGAGAATCTGAATATATAGTTGTTGTGTGATGTTGGGATCATTCTTTATTGTTTTAGAATAATCATTCAGATTTTGGTTTTAATTTTTATATAATTTCTATTTTGCGATTTTAATTATTCTATTTATATTTCCAAAGACCCATTACAACACTCTATAACTAGGAACAATGATGTTAAGATTTATTTTCATATACATCCTGTACAAAAAAAAGATATATAATTTTAGAATTTATTTCTATTGATAATAAAAATTGTCATATATTTATTAAGACAATGTATTTTGATAAGTATGAGAAAATAAATTTTGAACTTGGTATAATATATATTTTAATCTATAATAATATAAAATTACTTTAGGGGGGAGTTTTTGGTGTTTATATGCTGAATTTTTCCTGTCTGTGAAATATGGAATCAGTTTTCAGATTACTATTTATATATTTATAAACAAATTTGGTTATTATTTTACTATTTTAAGAGTTAACATACACCATAGATGGTGTGATCATATGGTTTAATCTTTTAGTTCATGTAAAATTATAATTTCATTAAGGTTTCCTCATTTCATTTTGTAGATAAATTTTAAAAATCATGCTCTCTTTATAGTAACTTCTTTACATATGTTTTGACATATACAGGTTTAGAAAAGATTTTATATTTTTTTATATTTATTATTATGAACTATAATATTTCAAATAAATAGTGGATTGAAATTGATCATTTAATAAATAGAATAATTTATCTTTTGAATCTCTATCTTTTAAATAATTGCAAAAGGGGGAGTTTTTTTGAAACTTTACATGGTTTTTTAATTTTCAAAAATGGGGATAATGTTAAGTGGAACGTTTAACCTATTTAGGTTTTGATAGTTAACATTGTTTCTTTGTTTTATTCCTCAAAAAAAGTATTTAATATCATATTACATTGTTTTTATATTTAGAAAAAATAACTTGTTTTATTTTCCATAAGTTTAAATACTATGATTTTTGTAATTATAATTTCTCAGAGCATTATTATGTTTTAATCTTATTTTAGTTCTTCATTATTTGATATTAATTATTTTATGATAACAGTTTTTAATATAGTTTATTAAGATTTTTCTATATTTTATCATATGTATTAATTAAAATACATTAAAATTTGATTATATCTTTTTTTATTTACTTAAATTGTCTTTAGATTTCATTTTTTGACTATTTAAAACATGTTCTCCAAGACTCATGAAGTGTTCCTAGGATAAAAATGTCATTTGATTTCTTAAAATATCATTTATAAAGGTTTTTTACTATTTCCACATAGCCAAATTATTTTACCCATGTAGAGAAATCTCTTATATTGAAAAAATCAATGTGGGCAATTCTTTCACATTGACCATTTTATAGAATCAGATACCTTTTGTATTTTGAAAATAAAATGGGATAAGTAACATGAAATAAATTTGTTATTATTGATTAATAAATATTAAAAAATTGTATAAATTTAATTAAAATACAAAAAACTCTAAATGGATCCTAGTTGTGTTTTAATTTAGGTTGGAATTCATTATAGGTTTTCTGTCTAAATTCTATAGTTTTACAAAAATAATTTTCTTTAGTATTTTTATGATAATTTGATATATTGATGTAAAAATATGGTGACACTTGATTATATGGAAATATAATAAAATTATAAAAATATAAATAAACTATCTTTAAATAATATTCTATATTTTTGGTGGGATGTTTTAGGTATGAAATTGTACAAATCAAGTTATTTACTGTTTTTACAATTCAGCAACATCGATATTTAACAAAGTGATTTATTTTATTACGTGAGAAATGAATACTTATATATCAAATCACATTAAAAATATTTCATTAATATAAAAATATTATATGTATTTAAAAATTTTTAAGTGAGTTTTCTTACATAAATCGGCTATGAGAATTCCCTTACGTGAATTCAACTATGTCGATTCGCCTACGCGATTGAGCTATATCGATTCACTTACCTAAATCACCTATTTAAATAACCTATGTGTATCTACTATGTTTATATCCCTATGTGGTTTAGTAGTTTTATATAGTATATTTTATAATCTATAGGTATGCTCTTTTTTACGTAATATGTCATTTTTCATTTTGTTATAGGTTTCCTAAATATATAATTATTTTTTAATTTGTTCTATAATTACTTATTAATTATATAGAATCCATGAAATTTTGTTTTAACTATTTTTTATGAATAATTAAAAGGTATTATCCTGGTATTAAACATTCATTGGTATTCACGCTGAAATTTTGGAACATAAAATAGTAAAATTCAAATTTCAAGGTATATAATGAGTTGGGCGTGATTATTACCAGAGAACATTAAAAATATATTAATTCTTATTATTAAACTCTAAATTATAATTTTTAATAGGTTTAACTATGTAGATTTTCTTTTTTATAGAATATCGAGGTGAAATTTTATCAATATTTTTTTTTCATTTAGAAACGATAAGAATATAGTGACCCAGAATTATCATACATGGATATTGCATATTTTTAGATGAATCTTCATTACATTGAATAGAAACATGCCTAAAGACTGTAATATTTTAGTTTTATTGGAAACTTGGTATAAATTATTCTAATATGGTGAAATATCTTCAATGTTTTCAACAAAGATAATCCCATTTATTACTGTTTATAAACATACCCTATATAAAACCATTCTTAACAACTTAGGGAAAGAAAACATAAGAAAGGGTGATATCAGATTATTAGTAAGGGTAAATATAGGATATATACCATGTACCTACTTTAAGATTGGGCTGAACAACAGTGTACCCTCCTTTTCATGCTTTGGTTAGACACTCAGAAAACCTCATATTTGGTCATGGTATGACCAACCATGTATGCTCCTTTTTGGATTAGTCTAATAACATGTGTACCCTCTGATCTTGTTAACATTTATCATTACTTAATTCATTTGAGTGTTATCTAGGTTCACCCACCATGTAAGCTATACCAATCTCACCCTCATCAATCCAGGTCACCCCATTATATGAGTTCTAATGATCTTAGTCAGTGCTATCTGGGCTATCCCATTTTATAAGCTGTAACAATCTTACTTAGAACTCTCTGGTCCACCCATAGTATAATATATGTCCAAGAACCACATCTTAATAAAGTAAAATGGCTTGAATATCATCATGAAAAATCATAAAAAACTCATTATTATTTTATAACCTGATTAACCTAGAAAAAATAAATGGGTTTCATGTGAATATCTTTCAAACATTATTATTCTATATAAAATAAATGAGTTTCATGCTAATATTTTTTAGAATATGATTTACCCATGGAAAACAAAACAAATTATATAAACATAATTCCACAAAAATATAAACCATTCGTAGAAATAATGTTAATTATATCCTTGGATAATGTCCCCATAAGTAATAGCTAACACCAAGAGATGTCATCATGGATGGAAAATAAATTTTAAAGAAACATGAAAAACATTTCTTGAGGAAAATATCATTTTTTTTAAAACAACTTTTAGAAAATAAAACATTTTGAAATCTTTTTTATTTGAAAATAACATTGAAAACTTATAAAGCATGATTTAAAAATCATTTAAAGCACTTATTAAAAAAATAAAAAATAATTTTCCATGAAAAAATTCTTAAAATATAAGTAGAAAAAAAATTTGAAAACTTTTTTAAAAAACATTATTTTGGGAAGAAAACATATTTCTAATCGAAGGGATAAATAAAGATGGATTTTATTAAGAAAAATTTCTTAATTAGATTATGTACCAATGAGTGGAAATATAGTGGAATTTAATTTATATTTCATTAATGAATAAAGCAGAAGAAAATTCAAGAGAATTATTGAGAGCTGTATCATGATATTTTAACATTAGATACTTGATCAGAAGAAAACACAATAAATAATGAGATTGTAACATTAAACTATTACCACACTGGTAACACTGAATCCTAAGCCCCATAAATAAATAACATAAAATTAAACATACAATATCATGAGTATGAATAAATTCAATATATTACATTTAAAATGGGATTTATATACACTTCATGAAAGATTATAAGTGTTAAACATGATATACCTTTTGAAGAAAACAATTGAGAAAAAAATATCTTTCCAATTTGGTAAAATTTTAACAATAAATCCTATGAAAGAAAGATCCTAAAATGGATATTTAAATAATAAAAATTTTAAGTATAATCATCATAAAATATAATAATGGGAAGTATATAAACCACATTAAAGTGTCATTCTATAAATATAGCATTTGTCTTAGAGAAAGTAAAAGTGAGATGAAAATCTCTCTCCTTATGTCTTAAATTTCATCATTCTCATTAAATATTCCTATTACACAAATATAAAATTATTATAAATATATTAAATAACCATATAAATATATATCACACGATGTATTATTTTTAAAAAACCATTTGTTACCCTTTTATAAACAATTTCATGATTCAGTTAATAACCACTTTATTGTTCTTAGATGTTTTGACATGTTATTTATGGTCCTATTAGTTTTTATATGATATAATTATTACTATAATTTTAAAAATCTTATAAATATTATATATATACATTATATATTTATTCTTCTTACCCATAACCTTTAGTTATAGGAAATTAATAACACTATTCCAGGAGATGGTAGGCTATACGTAAACCTGAATGTTGTTTCAATTTTAATTTAATATTGAAAGAAAGAAAGATAAATGATATATATATAATCCTTACAGTATAATTTTTTTGTCATAAATATCACATATTTTTTTTAAACCCATCCTTAATACATTCCATATAAAGTGTGAATGAATAACATCGCTTCGCAAGATGGTAGTTTTTCGTACACATTAACGAGGTTATCGTATTCCCACAAAATGGAAAACATGATGATATTTTTCATATGCACATTAAAAAAGTATAAATTCATCATAAATATCATATATATATATAATATAAACCATAAATACATCATTATTCCCAACCTTGAAGGTGGTAATATAAAAAAGTAATACCATCAGTTCGTGAGGCGGAAGTCTGTCGTACACATGAATAATGATTTTATAACCCATTTTGTTGAAGTGTGTGTAGTTATAGGTACTAAAAATAACATTGAAATATCAAATTATTTATATTATAATGAAATTATTATATAATATTTTTATATTATTAATTGAAGAAGTTGGATAAGGAAATAAAATAAATATTCTCATTGAATAACATTACTTATTCTTTTAATATTCTCCTTAGTTTTGCACAAATATCTTCCTATAATAGATGTTTTCCAAAAATAGGGATTCTAAAATGATATTAGGAAAGTTAGGAAGTAATTTTTTAATTCATTTTGACAACAATATTTTGATTGGCATGAATAAATGGGGAGAGTGAGTTCCCTTTTGTAATTCAGGAGGAGTGGAATTCATGTAAATACCCAAAAGTATTCACTATTAAGAGGTGTCCCATAACACGTATGGATAAAACACTAAGTAATAATGGAAGGGTGATATGAACTTATTAAGACATACCCACACCAAAAAATAAATAAATGCATTTTTTTAACTTATTCCTTACTCCTAAAATTTACCCTATTTTATCCTTATAGTTTTCACCAAGGTAACTTGTATCTTTTTATTTATATAGGTAATTTACCATTTAACAGAAAAATTAAATGATATATATTATAGAATTTATAAATAATTATTTTAAATAACAATTCCAATTAATTAAATAAAAATAATATGGGTGTGTAAAATAAATTTTAGTACAAACACATTTTAATGTGTAAAATCCTTTTTAACCATAATTTTGGTAATAAATTTTAACTATTTTCACTAATAATTACTGTAAAAATTTAATTTTTACCATATTAGATAATAAAAATTATTTATATTCAAAATTTTAAATCTATTTTTCAAAATTTAATCCACTGAAGAGGAAAATTTTAATTTAAAATAAATGTTTAATTCCTAAAAAGAAAGTGGGTTTTGAAAGGGAAAACAATGAAAAGTTTTCAATGTATTTAATATCCAATTTCAATATGAAATTGATTATATTGACCTAAATTAGATTAATATATGTATAGTTAAACTAAATATATATTAAATCTAATTTAAAATATAATTTAACTTTTTAAATAATCTAGGTGAAATGAGGGTTTTCAATTAAAATTCATTATTTGTCACTATTCATAAAAAATGTAACTGTTCAAAAAATCCAAAAATTCACCCTAATATAATTTTGGTATTCCAATTTCAAAAATCATATTTATTATAGAAACTTAATTTTTAAAAATTCCAATTTTTTTTTAATATAAATGGACATAATAAAGGAAACAAAACCTTTTTTTCCAAAAATACATTTTTTAAATGTAACATTGGATTTATTCTTATCCCTTGTATGGAAAAAATATATGGTGAATGTTAAAAATTTGATTGAATATGTATAAAATATTAATTAAATTAAAATCATTAACTAAAATTTATTTGATAAATTAATTGATATAAAACACACTTGTGTGCATAAAAATATTTTATTCAAAGAAATATTTCCTTTTTTTCGAAATGGTTTTATTTTTATTTCTAATTAATTAGTCACAAAATAAATCATTTTAAGTATATTTGTAAACCATATTTTCAAAATTTAGTTATTATATTTCATACCCATCATTCCAATGGCTTGGGGATAAATATCACATTAAATAATAATATTTTAATAATATGTTATGTTTTATTTTAACTCTATACTGATTGTAAAAATGACAATATCAAGGTTTCATATAATAAAATCCAAATTAAATATTGCATGTAACTCAAGATAAACCTATAGTTACATGTAAAGAAAATATCAAAAATATAAAATTAATTTAGAAAAAAATAATTGAAAAAATATCAGGGTGTTACATTTTACCCCCCTTAAAATGAATTTCTCCCTCAAGATTAATCTTGATCATGAAATTTTTAATATTTGAAAATTACTTCATTGAAATCCATATCGTTCAAATTAATAATAAAACTTTATTTAAAAAGGGGATTTTGGAAACATAACGGTTACCCAAATTAGCTCATAACTAAGTTTCCATGTATGAGAACATAGATGTAAAATCAAGATGTGGACATGGATGAAAAGAGTAAAGAATTATAAGGAGTGATGAAGATGATTGATCATAATAAAGTGGGTGGTCCAAATAAATTTATCAACCAAAAAACCATAAATCTATAGTAATTTTGGGGGACCATTTTATTTAATGAAAATGAATGTACTTGGATAAAATTTATCTTCCAAGATCCTTTTCTTAATGTTTATGGGTTCTCCCATGAATATATACATACATGGTTAGATTCCATTTCATAAGATAAATCTCATCCATCAGTCATTCCATCATCAATTTCCACTTCATCTCCTACTCCAAGAAATAAAGAAGATTTTTTTGTGTATGAAGAAAAAACATATCATAAGATCCATACATTAAATGATAAGTTGTTCCATCTATAATCAGATAACATCACAAAATAAATTATAAATTGTTACCCAATATTTATAAATCTTCACATGACAAAATAATACATCATCCTCTAAAATCACATTCATATATCAATATAAACTGTTTCATAAATGGTTATACTTATAACCCTTCTTAATGATTGAAATACAAAGTATTATAATGAAAGTCAAAAATATTCTCAAAATTAAATTAACATTAATCCTCCATGCATCATAAAATATCTCTTGATAGTCACATGAAAAATATATTAATACCTTGGTCATATATTCTCTTAAAGCTTGGTAATTACCAAAATTACCATAAAATCTCAATGAAAACATCCATTCTTCCTCATTCATTGAATACAACAATATATAATTAACCGTATTACATAGATCCAATAATGTTGGAAAATTCATCAACGATAACATATATTACAGTTCCAATAAGTCAATTACCAGTTCTAAAGTCATCAATACTATAAAATTTAATTTATCCATATCAATCATCACTTTATCTAGTATAAAAAAAAATTTCTCAACCTCAGGAACACATTGAGGGTCACCTTACCTTAATCAAAATATCATCATTCCATTAAATCACTTTTTTAGGTCATCATCACCATTCAATATATTTTTAAAAATCCAGAATGAAATAAATTTACATCATGATTCATAAATCATGAATTATGATACATACACACTTCAATATCCAAAAATTATTCTCAAACCATCAACTAGAATTCATCATCTTATTTCATAATACACCTTTACAGAAATATCAAATATGAATCATGTTTTAATATTCACCAACCTCAATTTAATCATGCCTATAAACAATACTATTAGAACTTCACATACTTTTCATATGTCATTTGTGGCCTCTTCATCACTAGCATCAAAACCATTACTCGTACAACTGTTCTAATTTCCTTCATAATATTTTACCCTAAGACATTTATTTACGTAGTTTCTATATATTACATATTTAAAACATTCAACAGTTGACAATACCTTAGGGAGACCAATATTCCCATCCACTACATTAACTAAACTATTCATTTTTCTTTGTAAATTAATTACATTACGGACTTCTTCACCGCACATAAGACTTATTCTCATTCTTTTAAGACATTTCATTAATTTCAATTTCTATATTCTTGATATATATCAATATGAATCTTAATTCCTCAGTGGTTTTCACCATATAGGACCTCATCAAACTCTGTTCACATCTTCTTTGGTGAGTCTGAGAGTTGGATAAGATAAACATTTTTAATCATGTTTTATGATGAATGATTAATAAAATTATAAATTTCCTTTACTCAATTCATCATCCTATTTTTGGTCTTATTAAAAAATTTCTCATCCCATAAAATGTTAAACGGCATCTTTCTAGTTCCCACAATTGACTAAAATCATAAGACATAATGTGAGTAGCACTAATCATTATGGGAAACCAAATAAATATAAAATCACTTATAGTATATCTAAATAATGAATCATAATTAAATATATGACACCTTAGATTTATCCTAGGTTATTCATAGTTATCATCTATTTAAATACTTAATGATGGTTCATCATGAGTTTGAGAATTTCTAAAGTATATCCCCTGAGAGTGTCAAACCGAGTTTGCATTAACACCCATTTTCTCCACCAGTTCTAGATTGAGTCTAGATTTATACAGTGTTTTTAGGGTTGTTACCCCGAGGTACATCCATTCCACAACCATATCCACTTGTAGTATCCATACTAGGATTTAATATATTGGAAACTAGAAACTTTTTCCTTTACCAAAATTACAAGAAATTTTCTTACATATTAACTCATCTATAGAATAATACTCACATACATCACAAGATATATCCTTATAAATATCCATAGGGATCTAACTGAAGTTTCCTCATCCTTATTTCCAAATTTTAACCAAATATTTCTATTGATACCAACTATAGAAACACTGGCTTCTCATACATGGATATTACATATTTTTAGATGAATTTCCATTATATTACACAATCACACGCTATGGAAATATAAGAGTTTAGTGTAAATGGGAACATGGAACTTGTTCTTCTAATTGGTTAAAATATCTTCAATGGTTACCATAATGATATTCCTATTTAGTACTCTTCATATTAATACGCTATATAAAGCCTTTCTTTATTTTTAGGGGAAAGGAAAAATATGAAAGGACAATATTTGATTCTCATTAAGGGTAAAACTAAGAGACATAAATATTTGATCATATGAAACCATAAGATAAGAATAATAGAATTTGATTATGATAATAAATTATGAAGTTTATACTCAACTTTTCATAGATCCTAAACATGAGTCATGGCATAAATATTAGATGTTTATAAGACATAAATCCTAAGGGAATAAAATAACATGATCCATGAGAGAAAAATAAGGGAAACAAATGATTTTTGCAACACACATGTTCTTAGAGAACCTTATTTCAAGAATAAACACCATGCCATTCATATGATGTTAGGATTAGACTAACCAACCAAGAACCTACTTTGGGCATGGGTTGACCACTCATGTACTCTCATTTTCAGGCTTTGGTAGACCAACAATGTACCCTTTTTTTGGGAATGGGAAGACCACCCATTTTCCATCCATTTTGGGCTTGGGATAATCACTTCTGTGCCCTATGAGATTATAGAACTTTATAATTACCCAATGAATTTGATTTCTATATTAGAATACCCATCATTTCATATATAATGGGCACACCTGACAGTATCTCAGTTTCCCCATATTATTAGTTCTAATTGGATTACATGGTGTTATCTAAGCTACCACATTCTATAATTTGTACCGGATTACCTAGTTCTATCTGGTATTCCCCATCATATAATATTTTTTCAAGAACCACAACACAAACAAACTACAAATAGCTCACAAATCATCATAAAAAACATAAAACCAATAATTATTATTTCATAACATGATTAAAAGAGGGATAATAAATGGGTTTTAAGTCAAATATTTGAAACTTGATTAAACGGTGAAAAATAAATGGGTTTCATATCTATATTTTTTAGAACATAATTGTATTTTTGAAACGAAACAGGTTCTATAAACATCATTCCATCAAAATATAAACCATTCAGAGAAAGAATATGAATTGTGTCCTTTGATCATATCCTATATAAGGAATAAGTAACACTAAGATATTTAATCATAGATGGAAAATAATTTTTAATGGATAATTTAAGAAATTTTTTTTAGAAAATATCCTTTCTTCCTTGAAAATTTAATTTTAAACGTCTAACATTTTGAAAACCTTTTAATTTGAAAATAACCTTAAAACTTATAAAGGAAAATTTTAAAATAATTCAAAAACCTTGATCAAAATAAAATATTTTGAAAATAAATTTCCTTGAAAATGATTTTACTGAAAAAATAACTTAAATTTTTATTTAAAAACATTTTTAGAAAACATTATTTTGGTGTGAAAAATGATTTCTGACTGAATAGAGAAATAATGTTGAATTTTCTTAGAAACATTTTTGTAATTATCTTAAGTACAAAAGAGTGAAAAAATGGTACCATTACATAAAGATAAAATGAATCACTAGAGTAGATGTAAATTTATGAGAATTTGTTGGAGGTGGATCATGATATTTCAACATTAGATACTTGATCATAACCAATCATGATAAATGGTGAAATTATAACATAAAACTGTTACCACTTTAGTAACCTTGAATCCAAAACCCCATGAAGGAATAAAAAATGAAATAAAAAATATCACGAGGATTAAAAATTTCTTTGTATTACATGTCAATGGGGCTATATATATACCTCATGCAATAGTATAGGTGCATAACATAACATACATCATAAAGAAGGAAAATTATGACCAAAATCACTTTTCAATTTTGAAACATTTGAACCATAAAACCCTTGAAAGATAGATCCTAAAACTGATATTTAAATAAAAAATTTAATTATAATAATAATAAATTATAATCATTGGTAGTCTATACATTATATAAAAGAAACATATGGTGAATATGGCATTTTTCTCACAGAAAGTACAAGTGAGACAGAAATCCATTACCTCAATCCTTAACATATGTCATTCTCATTAAATATTATTGTATAATAAATATAATTTTATTATAAATATATTAAAGAAGCATATTAATATATATAACACCTTATTTTATTTTCTTATGACATTTTATTACCTATTTATTAACAATTTCTTGTTAAAGTCATATTTCAGGGAATAAACGCTTTGATTTTAATATATGTTTTAACTTGCTATTTTTCCCCTTAATTTGATTGTGATTTAGTAATTTATAGAAGTTAAAACATTATATAAATATTATATGTATCTATTATAAATTTATTTATAGTAATCCATAAATTTTAGTGTTAGTAAATGACATACACCATTTATGGAGACAATACATTGTACGTAAGCATGAACGTTATTTCTATTTTCCTGTTATATTGAATGAAAGAAAGATAAATGATATATATATGTTATAATTAAAGTTTCATATTTATATCTTAAATATCATAAATTTTTACTAATATTATCCTTAATACATTCCATGTAAAGCATCAATGAATCCCATCGTTTCATGAGGCGATAGTCACACACACAAACAAATGACGTTATCGTATTCCCACAAAATGGACCGCATGAATATAAATATGATTTATAAAAAACCAATTATTATATTTTATTATTATTGTAACTAATTTTTTTATTTAAATATCAATTTTAGTAGATCTCTTTCATGCGTTTTACAGTTCAAATGTTTGCGAGGTGGTAGTCCACCGTACACATGAATGATGATTTCATAACCCATTCGATGGAAGTGTGTGCAGTTGTAAGTAATAAACGTTGAATAAAATCATCTCAGTATATATAATATATTTATTAACATAATAAGGATTCTATTATTAGAATAAGGATGTTGTTAAGTGATTTTTTCATTATTTTTTTGAGACAAATTTCTTGAGAGGTGTGATGAAATGTGGAGACTGACTTCCGTTTTATAATTGAAGAGGAGTAACATTTGTTTAAATACTGAAAGGTAATTAATATTAGGATGTCTACCTTACCTAATTTGGATAAAAAATTAATTAGTAATAGTGGTTAGAGATGAATTTTACAATTAGTACCTATAAAACAAAAAATAAACCCATTTTTATTGAAGTTATTCCTTAGTCCTTATGTTTAACCAATTTTATCCTTATAGTTTTTACCATGGTAAATTGTATCCTTTTATTTACCTTGATAATTTCTCCATTAAGTGAAATATTGAATGATATATATTATATAATTTATTCCTATTAATTATAAATATTAAATAAAATTCATTAAATAAAAATTATATGGGTGTGTAAAATCCATTTTTATATAAACATATGTAATATGAAAAACCCTGTTGTAACCTTAATCACAGTAATCAATTTTAACTATTTTCACTAATCATAATTGTAAGAAATTAATTTATCCTCATTATATAATATTTATTATTATTATTCCAATTATGGTATCCATTTTTCCAAATTCATATAAAATTATTGGATGATTTTAACTTAAAATAAATCCTACAGAAGTGAAGATAAAGTGGGTTTTTAAAGTGAAAATGATAATAGTATTAAAAAGTTTTTTATATGTAATTTTAATATAATAATGATTAAAATTACATAAATTTTGATAATAGTTTTTAAATTTAACTATTTATAACTTAAAATAAATTTAAATTATATTTTTTCTTTTAAAATAATTTTGGTGAAAAGACGATTTTCTATTAGAATTCAGTATTTTTCACAATACATCAAAAATTAAACTCATCTAAAAAAACCCCAAAAAGTGACCCTAAGATAATTTTTTTATTTCTATTTATAAAATGATATTTATTTTATCAAATTATTATTTTTAATTTAGAATAATTTAGTTTTAAAATAAGTTCTCTATAAAAATCATAAAGAACTTCTTTTAGAAAAATAACTGTAAAATTGTATTTTATCTTATCCCTTTTATATGAAACATATTATATAAATGTTAAAAAATTTATTGAATATATAATATATACATTTTATTAAAGTCATTAACCTAATTTTATTCAGATAATTTATTTATATAAAACACACTTTTTCATATAAAAACAGTTTTTTAGAGAAAGATTTCATTTTATTAACAAAAGGGTTTTATTTTCATTTTTAATTAATAGATCACTGAATAATTAAATCTATGTACATTTGTAAACCATATTTTCATAATTTATTTAATCTTATTCATATCCTTCATTCTAATGGATAGCTAAAAACTATCCTATTATATAATAATATTTTAATAATAGGTATATTTTCATTCAAAATCAGTGATGTATGTAAGGAAAGATAATCTTGAGGTTTTATGTAAGGAAATCCAAGAATAATGATGTGTGTAACTCAAGATAATCATTGTTTTTAATGTAAAGAAAAATATCAAAAGGATTAAATTAAATTGATAAAAAAATATTTCAAAAAATCCCAGGGCGTTACAATAAATGTAGAATATCATCTAGGAAACAAGTGTCAGCATCTATGAAGTAGTTTGTTGAAGATGCATGTGTGGTTAATTATTTGATAAAATAAAAGATGCAACAGTCTTAATATTATAAATTTGTTGTGTATAAAGGAAATATATATATATATATATAGTTGGATGAACCAGTGAAAATAATAATGATAGGGTTGATGATACTTTCAAACTATATAGTGCTTCATTTTTCAAGTGATTAGATATTACTCCCAGTTGAACTAAAAATAATTTAATCCTTTGCTGCTAGAAATTTCACTATTTCCTCAACACTCAGATGATGTAACTCAATATTTATTTTTAGTTACAATTATTTAATATTATTCTTTTTTTTGAAATTGTATAGAGTTATATTAATCATTAAAAGGTAGTATTTTGGGTTGTGATTCCCAAAAAATTCAGAAATTGGGTTGTGCCTTTAGGGGGAGAAGGTAGAATGTTCAGGTTATGCCTCTAGGTGGGAAAGTGTAGTTTATTGTGGGTTTATTATTCAAGGGAGAAATTTATTTGTAATCAGGTTGTGACTTCGGGTGGGAAAGGGTACTTGTAAGATTCAATTATACTATTTAGACTGGGTTCCATATCTCGAAATTCATGAGAGGGTAGAATAGTGGAGTATGATCATATAGATCCAAACCATAATAAAAATCCCTTTTGTTCTTTTTATTTCTATTTTCTATTTCCCTATTTTCTATAAAATTTGATATAACATTTCAATAAAAATAATTTTTAAAATACCAATTGACCACCACTTGGATATTTTTCCATATTATCACCAAAACAACATAGATTCCATCATTATTATTTCTCTAGATAGATTATGAGATTTTCACATAACCCACTTCTTTTCCACTGGTTAATCATGCTATCCGAGAATGTTGATTATTGTTATTATTGAAAAGTGAAGCCTTTAAAAAAATTATTCATGAATGGTACATGGAATTTTTTGATGATTAATGTGTGATCTTGGTAAAACATATATGAAGGCTTTGTCCTCATTTTAGCTAATGAGTGAGCCCAAGATAGCTTATACAATGGGTGATCCAAGATAGTGTCGGGTAATACCGATATAGCTTATACGATGGGTGAATCTAAATAGAACCGATTAATAATGATATATATATATTATAAAATGGGGTGTTCATAGAGAGTGCTTAGACGAATTAAGTAATGTTCATTATCCTTAGATGTAAAAATGAGGTAGTTAATGGAGGGTTTCTTGCATTGATTTAACATGGCTTCTATTATTTCTGACATGGGTTTAACATAGGTTACAGAACAATATATATTCTAAGATCCAAACACATTTTCTTTATAATTTATATAGGTTATTAAGGATTCTTTCAATCATGATATAAATCACATGGCTCATGATTATAGTTTCTTATTACTCATACCTTTGATAATTCTTATGAAATTTTTCATGATTGTTAATTTAGGTATTAATGGGTATGTTTGTTTTTGTTATATGATCATACAATTTTATTATTTATTCATATAATTAGGAAATTAATATTCCCACTAATGAAATTAAATTGTTTTATGCCAATGTTTAACCTTAATGATAATTTTATCACACCCATATTATTTTTCCTCTTCCCTAGGTTGTGAATAATGATGATAAAATGATTTGTGTTTAGGAATTTTTATAATGTTATGAAGTATTGGGAGAAGTTTAAGACTCACTATGGAATATGATAATATGTTTATAGCTGTAAACATGATCTCTTGAATTCATGTGTATTGTTTATGAATGTGTTTTCTCCAGTTATCCAAAACTCTATACATAAAAGGTATTTGGGAATATCAGTGATCCAATATTTTATTTTGATGTTGTATTTTCTGTATGGAAATAAATTGGAAACCATTATCAGGATCAATTAATTTTTTAAATATTATGCATTTTGATCCAGATTTAGGAGTGTGTGTTTGGGGCTATTATAGTTGGTATTAGAGTAAAGGTTTCGATAACTTTTGAGATTATGATTTTTTTTCATGTGAGGTTACCTTAAGAGTTATGTATAACATCATATGTCTACAAGATAATGGTTGAACATATGATCAAAGTCTTAAAATCCCCTCTATAGTTTTTAAGATATGAAATATTAAATTTATTAATAACTTTTTGGGAAATGTTTTATTAAGATTAAGTATATATATAGCTTTGGTTTAATATGAGGTAAGACTTTAGATTTTTTTGACTTAAGTTTTATGGTATTGATAAACATTATGGATTATATGATCTTAGATATTTTGGTAATTATGAGAACAAGTGTCTTATCATATAGAAGACCATGAGAATGAAAAGTGATTTGGTGACTTGGTGATTAATGTTATTTTAGAAGAAGATCACTATATTTTTTGTAAAGTAAGCTGAAAGGTGTGATATAACCCTTGAAATTAAAAAAATATTTAGTGTTAAGGTTATTATGTTATTTTGGATATAGGTTTATTTATTTATGGAATTATTTAGTTTGAACATTGGTAATTATGATTGAATTTTATAAATTAATGTTGTATTTTACTATATGAGGGTTTATTAATTTTGGGAATTATCTTAAAATGTAATACCCATTTTGGTTTTTATTCATGAATAAAGATAGGATAAATTGATTCATTACCCTTTTATGTTTATGTGATCCTTTAAAAATTGATTTTAGTGCTTTATGAAGGAAAAACATATCTTGAATACTCTTCATTTGGAAAAAAAGATGAGATTGTTGTAGAAATTGATTAAAGAATGAAATTAAACATATCATGTAAGTAAAGTTTCTTATGTTATTAGTATATACGGTAATGAATTTCTCAACCCTAGGAAAAGGATCATGAAATTTAAAATTTCATCTAATTATTTTCATTTTTGATGAAATGATGGTCCTTTTCACACATTTTCTATTTACAGTTTTGTGGATGTTAAATTTCTCATTATCAATTACTTTTTTTGGGATCAATGATCTCTTTCACTCTCAATAATTATTAAGGAATTAATATTTTCAAAAATTTCCAAATCATAACTTCCCATTAATTTTATCATATTTTTTTGTAAAATAAAAATTATTAAAATAAAAAAAATAATTCTTTTCTTGATATAAATATTCTTGAATTCTTTATTTCTTTTACCCTGCCTTATACCCTGCGAAAAACATTTCAAAAACATGGGATGAGCATAAAAAGCTCAGTAAGGGATATAAAATAAAGAATTAAAACATTATTTCATAAATACATACAAAACATAAGATCTTTAAAATACCTCATGAAATCATAAGATTTATGAATAAGACATAAAAACCATAAATCATAAAGATAACTTGTGTCATCCATACATTGTAGCTTTCGCAGCTACATAGGGAGTTACATTTGGAATACCCATCACAGTATATTACCTAAATATCATAAGAGAAACATTAACGTTTACCTTTGTCATGTTAACCAATTCATTGGAGAGCTATCTCAGTCTCACCATCCCTGGGTTTATCAAGGAACCACCCATATATGTAAATAATTCCCAAGAACCATAACATAATCATAACACATAAAATAAGCATAAAAGAAAGATTAAATTTACACATTGTCATCACAATGTATCATTTCAAGATATTGACGTAATAAATACTTTCTTGAAACCATTTTCAATACAAAAATACATAAAAAGGGTATCTGGTATTTATCTTCCTTTTAAAAATGTTATGGCTTGTTAAGGAATCCAAATATCAAATAAAGTTCGCAGAGGCAGAATGGTCGTTGTCACTGCCTATGTTAAAAAGAAACATTCCCTTTGTCATTTAGTAAAACGCTATGTAGAAAAATATTTTATTTTAATTAACTAAAGTGTAAAATGGGTTTATACACCGTATAAAATAAAGTCGTGTATAAATCAAAGTATGCCTCAATGAAAGGAGATTGAGACGAAGTCCCTCACCTCATGTCCACCTTGACTTGTTCGTTATTTAATATCCTGAATAATAAACTAAAGTTAATTTCTACTTTATTAAGAACCTTTTCAAGTTTATTATTCCTTTTATATCACTTATTAACATGTTATAAATATTATGTAATCATTTAAGTTAATAACAGTCGTTTTGTTGATATTTGGTACTTGAGTCAAAAAATGAACTTCTTATAATTACAAGTTATCTATGTGGTCAAAATTCCATTATATACAGAATAATATTCGTGATTTATATATCATATATATCACATATATGTAGTATGTATATGTATTTATAATAGTATATAACATTTGGATATAAGAAATGAAATGTACCGTTCATGGAGACAGTAAGCCATACATACGCATGAACGCTACATTCATTTCTATTTCATATTTTAATGGAATGAAAACTTAATGATAAAAATGTATATTATAATTCCAATACAATATCATATATAATTTCATTAACTCCATCCTTTATACTTCCCACATATGGAATGAACGAATCATATCACTTTGAGGGGGCGGTGGTCCGCACTTCCTAAAATGAAATTATCATATTTACCCATTATAGAAACCATAAAGGTATAATATAAATGAAAAATAAAGAAGTATAGAGACAATATAGATATAATATATATCACATATAAATATAGTTCCATATTAATGGTTACCGTGGGAGGTGGTAGGAGATAATTGAACAATCATCGTTTCGTGAGGTAGTAGTTCGCCGTTCACAGAAACAATATATTATTTACCAATTAGATGAAGGTGTGAGGATGGGTAGTTATAATAATTCTCATAAAAAAACCTTGTATATTGAGGATACTAGTATTTTTTTGTAAAAAAATAATAATAATATCATCTGGAGTGAAGAAGTAAAATAAAAGAAGATAATTTGAGGGAAGATGTTACCTTTAAATCAGGTATCTCCCTTTGGTTTGACCCAAAATAATTTCTTGATGTGCCTTATGCCTAATTTAAGGATTCTATGTGGAAGAGAGGGATCTTGAGAGATTATTGGAGCAAATTTTGGATGAACCAAGGGGCTTGAGAAGTGTGTGAAGTGGGTTAGAGTTGGTGACCTTTTATAAGGGGGATGAGGGGCTCTTTAGGAAAGTTTGAAAGTATTATTTTATTATAAAATGATTCTAGGTTTAAAAAGGTCCAAAACTCATTAAATTCTAAGATAAGATGAATATTGTTAGAAATAAAATCATCAAATACGAATTTTACAGGTTTTGAATATTTTTTTTTAAATTCTATAATCTCATTTATTTAAATCATTCATTAATAAGGTAAAGAGAGCATCATCATTGTGTCATAAATAATATTATTTATTTTATGTCTAAAAATTATACATAAAATACCATGATGTAGGAAATAGTTTTAGATTTCAAATGAATATTTATAGTTGAATAGTCAACTTATATAACCCCATGTAAAAATTGATTTACTAAAAGATATATTTTTATGTCATTTTTTTCTTTACTTTAAATTAATTAATATAATGTATCATTATCACTCCCAAGTGGCTCCATGGGGTCCCAAAATCGATACAAGTATTCCCATGGTCGGACATGTATCAACCCATAATATTACGACACATGTTAGGGTAATTTAATATTATTATAATAATATTTTTTCCCTTATTTACCAGATTTACCCTTTAAACATGGTAAATAAAATATTTACTAAAGTAAATATTCATAATTTATAGAAATAAAAGTTACCTATTTACAAAATTTAGACCTCTTGATTAAAAATATGGAATCCATTTTTCTAAATTCAAAACACCGAAGTGGCAGAAATTATTTTAAAATTAATTCCAGTTGTCAAAACAAAAAGCGTGTTTTTAAGAAATAATAACTATCAAAAGATTGATACTTGTTTATGTCCAATTTCAAAGTGAAATTACTTCCAATGACTTAAATTGGATTAAATGGGAAAAAAATCTAATTAAACTTTAAAATCAATTAAAAAGATAATCTAACCATATAAACAAATTAGATTAAAATCCAGTTTTGAATTAAAATGCAGTATTTTGCACTATTCATTAAAAAATGAACTTTATCAAAAAAATATCAAAATTTCATCCAAAGTAAATTTTGATGTCTCGATTCTATATAAGAATTTTATTTTTTCAAATAGAATATATATAACTGAAAAAACCTAGATTTAAAAAAAGTTTCTCCATCAAAATTCGGTAAATTGACCCTTTGAAGAATATTAGAGAATTTATGCTTAAAATTGGATTATTTCTTATTTTATGCCACTAAAATTTATTGGATAAATGTAAAAACATTTAACAAATATGTATAATCATATTTTACTTAGTTCTGTTCATTCCTACCAATACAACGGCTAGGCATTAACTACCATTTAAAATAATAATATTATATTATTATTTTTCAGTATAACTCAACGTTGTGTGCAACGTAAGATTTCAAAGAAACCCATTGTTTCATATCAGGTACAACATCAAACATAGAATACCCTTTAAAGTAAAATTAATATTTAATTCAAAAATATTAATAAATATTAAAATATCATATTTCTTTATTTACCTAGGATGTTACATCCTTCGCCCCTTTTGGAAATTATGTCCTCATAATTTTATTCAATTATCAAATAAATGAGGGTATTTATTCCTTATAGATTTTTCAGATTCCCATGTTTCCTCTTCAACCATATGGGTTTTCCACAAAACTTTTACCTGATGGAGTACCATATTCTGCAACACTTGCTCTCTTCAGTCAAGAATCTGGACTGTTTGTTCCTCATAAGAGATATTCCCTTCCAACTGAACTACCTCTAGGTTCAAAACATGAGATGTATCTAGCATATACATTCTCAACATTGAAACATGAAAAACATTGTGTACCTGGGATAAACTTGGGGGTAAATCCACTTCATAGGCAACTAATCCAACTTTCTCCAGGATTTCATAAGGTCTAATGAACCTCAGACTCAGCTTTCTCTTCTTACCAAAAATGAATCGCACTTTTACATGGAGAAACATTGAGAAAGACATGATCCCCTACCTCTAAAAAAAGATCCTTCCTCTGGTTATCTTCAAAACTTTTCAGCCTGCTCTGTACTGTTCTCATGTGCTTCTGAATCAATTGAACTTTTTTCACCATTTCTTCTTCCAATTCTAGTCCCATCAACCTCCTTTTACATAATTCATCCCAAAAAGCTGGAGTTCAATGCCGATTTCCATATAATTCCTCAAACAGACCAATCTGTATACTGGAATGAAAACTATTATTATATGAAAATTCAACCAAAGAAATACGTTTGTCCCAACTTCCCTAGTAATCCATTGAACAAACACGTAGCATATCCTCCAAGGTCTATTTTTTTCGTTCTAAATTCCCATCTGATTGAGGATGAAAAGTTGTACTAAAATTTAATTCAGTGCCCAATGACTTCTAAAGTACTTTCCAAAAGTTATAAGTGAACCTCAGATCAGGATCAGATATAATGGATAGGGGAAATCCATTCAACCTGACGATATCTTTAATATACAATCGAGAAATTTAATCTAGAGATAGAGCATCTTGAATAGGATGGAAATGAGTATATTTAGTCAATTGATCAAAAATAACCCAGATTGAATTACTACCTCGAGATGTCTTTGGAAATACCACAATGAATTCCATGGATATATTTTCCCATTTCCACTATGGCACTGATAAAGACTGAAGAATCCCTTTTGGTGACTCCCACTCTACTTTAACCTATTGACAATTCAAAAACCTCACAGTAAAGTCAGCAATATCAATTTTCATTCCATCTCACCAGTAATACTCCTGAAGATCTCTATAAATTTTAGTACTTCCAAGAAGAACTGAAAATAAAGAACTATGAGCTTCACATGACAACTCATTCTTCAACTATGAATCAGAAAAAGCACATAATGTCTTCCCACATCTCAAAATAAAATCATTATCAATGATAAAATCAAGAAACTTACCCTTCTGAACCAACACTACCTTTTTTTGCAACTCAATGTCTTCCTTCTATGCTTGCTTAATTCTGTCTGATAGAGATGATTTCATTGAAACTTGAATCAAAATAGAGGAATTTTCTGCACCAATAACTTCTATTCCAAAGTTCATCAAATCTTTAATGAAATTATTTTATTCTAAACACAATAAGGTTAATGTAGAATTAATTTTTCGACTCAATGAATCATCCACTTTATTTTCATTTCTTGGATGGTAATGATTCATGCAATCATAATCCTTGATTAATTCCAACCATCTACTCTGTCTCATGTTCAATTCTTTCTGAGTGAATATATAATTAAAAATTTTGTGATCAGTATATATTTCACACTTTTCTCAATACAAATGATGCCTCAAAATGTTTTAAGAAAAAACAATAGCATCTAATTCCAAATCATGTGTAGGGTAATTTAACTAATGAGGTTTCAACTGATGTGAAGCATAAGCAATTACCTGATCATTATGCATAATAAAGTAACTGTGTTTTTTTTCAATGAAGCATCACTGTAGATAACAAACTCACCATTTCTAGAAGGTAGTGCCAAAACTGGAGCATTCACCAATCTTATTTTCAATTCCTCAAAACAGTCATCAAATTCTTTTTCCAGATGAACTTAACACCTATTCGATTTAATTTAGTTAGTGGGATAGATACCCATGAAATATTTTCAACAAAACTCTGGTAATAACCTGCCAAACCAAGAAAACTATGGATCTTAGTTATATTTGTGGGTCTTGGCCTTTATTCAACAACTTTTTTTTAGCAGGATCAAAAGTTATGAATTCTTTAGAAACAATGTGACCAAGGAAATAATTTTTTTGTAACCAAAACTCACACTTTCTGAATATTCAAAAAAGTTTTTTCTTTTAAGGTTTGAAAGACAACCCTTAAAAGACTTTCATGCTCATATCTACTTTTATAATTTACCAAAATATCATCCATAAGCATAACCACCATTTATCACTTGAGTAATTTGTACCATCACTACAAAAAACTCTTCAATTCTAATTCTAAACATCTTAGGATGCTGATTTGGAAGGTCATTTCCTTTTGTATGCCTTCCCAACATAACTGCTATGCTTCCTCTACGAAAAATCATTCTGAACACAAATATATCATAGGTGAAGCAACATGGTAATTTGTATATGCTATATAATTTCAGTATTAACATAAATTAATTTATGGATATTAATTTATCAATATCCTAACTCCTAAATATGTCTAAACCGACCTTTGATACCAACTATAATGCACCAACCTTAAACATTACATAATCTTGAATTAATTACTAATTCACATTGAGGATCTTTTCAGGTTTTGGTTTTTATAGAATTAGGCCATAAATATTACATTACATATCAAATATTACAAAGTAGACACTTTTACTCAGTATACATTTTTCCATAAAATAAAAATTCTTACAAGAAAATAATAATTCTTTTCTTGATATAAATCTTCTTGAATTATTCCTTTCTCTTACACTGCCTTATACCCTGTGAAAAACATTTCAAAAACTTGGTATGAGCATAAAAGGCCCAGTATGGGTTATAAAATAAAAAATGAAAACATTAGTTCATCAATACATTCAAAACATAAGATCTTTGACTTACCTCAAGAAATCATAATATTTATGAATTAAACATAGAAATCATAAATCATAAAGGTAACTTGTGGCATCCATATCAAACTTACATTGTGTCCTTCATAGATACATAGGTTGTGACATTTGGAATACCCATCATAGTATATTCCTGAAATCTATTAGGAGAAACATTAACATTTTCCTCTGTCACGTTACCCAATGCATTGGAGAGCTATGTCGGGCTCACCTGCCCTAGGTTTATCATAGAACCACCCATATACGTAAAAAATTCACAAGAACCATAACATAATCATAACGCATAAAACAATTATAAAGGAAAGATTACATTTCCACATTGTCGTCACAATATATCATTTCAAGATATTGACATAAACAATACTTTCTAAAAACCATTTTCAATACCAAAATACATAAAAAGGCTATATATTATTTATTTTCCTTTTAAAAATATAATGCCTTGTTAAGGAATCCAAAAATCAAATAGCACTCACGGTCGCAGAAAGGTCGTTGGAACAATGTATGTCAAAAAGAAACATTTCCTTTGTCGTTTAGTAAAATGATACGTAGAAAAATATTACATTTGAATAAATGAAAAAGTAAAATGGGTTTATACACCATATAAAATAATGTCATGTATAATTCAAAGTATGCCTCAATGAAAGGAGATTGAGACGAAGTCCCTTACCTCATGTCTGACTTGACTCGTTCATTCTTTAATCTACTGAATAATAAACTAATGTTAATTTCTAGTTTCTTAAGAACCCTTTTCATGTTTATTATTCCTTTTATATCACTTATTACAATGTTATAAACAATATGTAATCATTGAAGTTATTAATAGTCGTTTTGTCGACATTTGGTACTTGAGTCAAAAAATAAACTTCTTATAATTACAAGTTGTCCATGTGGTCAAAATTCCATTATATACATAATGATATTAATTATTTAGATATCATATATATCATGTATATCTAGTATATATATGTATTTATAATAGTACATAAGATTTGGAGATAAGAAATGAAATGCACTGTTTATGGAGATGATAAGACGTACGTACGCATGAACACTACTTTCATTTATATTTTGTATTTTAATGGAATGAAAAATTAATGATACATAGGTATATTATAAATATAGTATAATATCATATATAATTTCATTAACATTATCATTTATACGTCCCACTTATGGAATGAACTAATCATATCACTTTGAGGGGGCGGTAGTCCACACTTACTCAAATGGAATTATCGTATTTACCCATTATGGAAACAATAAAGGAATGATATAAATGAAAAATAAATAAGTATAAAGACAATATAAATATAATATATATCACATATAAATATAGTTCCATCTTAATGGTCACCATGAGAGGTAGTAGGAGATAATTGAACAGTTATCATTTCATGAGGCAGTAGTTCGCCATCTATAGAAACAGTATGTTCTTTACCCACTAGACGGAGGTGTGTAGATGTGTAGTTGGAATAATTATTATAACAAAAACCTAGTATATTTAGGATACCAGCATTTTTATGTAAACAAAAATAAGAAGATAATAGATAGGTGTGTATATGTGTAGTTGGAATCCTTTCAAACATGATGATGTTTATAGGAGAAGTTGAAGAATTAATATGAAATATAAATATATTGGTATAGTTGGAAAAATAATCCCAGGAATTAATGGGTATTATTTATGTATGATTTTTTTCTTAATTCTGTGAATCTCTTAACCTAAAATGTTCTTGGGTTTTTAAGTGGTTCCATATTTCCTTGTGATGTGTTAACTTTTTGATGGAAAAAATGGGGTCCCCTTCATCAGTACCAAATACATAAATGTAAATTTCATGCTTGTATCACTAGATATGGGAGTGTAGGTTTGGGGTTGTGAATAATCCATAAAAAACTAGTGGTTTCACATTAACGTGGCATCAAATAAGGGGACTATAAAAAAATAGAAATCCAAAAATACCATTGGTATTTCATTAAAATTGGAATGTCCAAGGACTCCTTATATCATGTTATCTATAAACCATCCCAAAAACAATATAATCACAACTTAAATGTTCAGAATGTACTTCCCCAACCACCTCATATTGATGTTGCATCCAGGTCATCACCATAGGAGAGATACAACACCTAAGTCACTAGAAGGGCAAATCTCATAATCGAAACATAGAATCACTGAAATACCACCATAAATAACCAAACAAAAAATATAGGCCCATGAAAAAGTATTCAAAACAAGAGGGTGGGGAAGTAACCATTGAGAGATGTGGCTCTGTCAATGATAAGAAAAAACACCTTCAAAAGTATCTCACATGAATATAATAACCAAAAACAACTCACATAGAGAATAAATTAGAGGATAACACCTAGAAACACTAAGGATCCACCCATGGGTAAGGGTAGTTTTTTATGTATGAAAATTTACAAGATATTAAAAAATATCTCATAACACTTTAAAACCCCATTTATCTATTATTTTAAAAACTAATGTTAAATACTATATTTTAAGTTTTTTTCAAGGAAGTTTTAAAAATGCATCACTTATAATTAAATTTAAAATTTTATATTCAATTTTATGGATAGTTTATTCATAGTTGTTCTAAAAACACCCATTATTTAGTAAAATTTACATTTAATTTATTTTTAGTGATGATGTTTTAAATAATTGTAGCATATTATTTTATTTAGATGATTTTTAAATGGTAACTAAAAATATTAAAAATACAAATTAATATGAATGAATAATTATTATTTAAAATATTAAAATTACAAATAAAATTATTCTTTAATAATAAATATTAATAATATATAATAGATAATTTTTAATAAACATTTAACATTGGATAAGTAATAAAAAAATATTGAACCAATAATAATAAAAAATTATTAACTATAAGGGATAACATTGTTATAAATAATTAAATATCAATTATTAGCAGCAATTAATTTCTAAAACATATTCAATAATTTTTTATATTTATTTAAAAATGAAAAAAATATTACTTATTAATTTTTAACTTGTACATATTAATTAATAAGTAATTGTTAATTAAAATTATGTATTTATTACTAATTAGTTATTTATTGTGATTAAAATTAATTAATAAGTAATAATTAGTCATTGGAATTAAGAAATTATTATTTATAAATACATTAATTAATATAAAAATAATTATATATATATACATATACATATATAAACACATTAATGATTTAAATATATAAATAAATCATAAATTAAATTAAGTAAATGCAATATATTATTTTAAAATGAGTACTTTCCCAAAAATAAAAGACTAATTTATTGAATAAAAAAGAAATTTCAAAAGTCTAAATGAAATTTTTTTAACAATAATAATTTCAAAAAAAGATAGAAGCTCATTGGGAATGTTTTCGCACCATATCAATTTAGGAGTAGTATCCCCCTTATATAAAGCCTATTAGAAAAATAATTTCCCTCAAGATATGGTTTCCTGATGATATAATTAATGGATGAAATCGCATCCTTACATTTTCTCTATATTGGAGTCCGTTTCAAGGATTGATGAATGATACCATTCTTGATAGCCAAATAAATGGTAGTGGAGTCCCACTCAACCAAATAATTTAGATATCCTTTTTTCTTTTCATTATCCACCACTTTGATAACACTTAGAATTTCATCCTCATGGGAAGGGGTTATACCAAGGGGCCTATAAAAGCATCTCGTTGCATGACTACAATGACCTCTAAAAATCGTACCATAACCAGAAGGACATCGATTATCCCTTCACGCACCATCCATGTTACATTTAATCCATCCTAGAAAAAGAGGGATCCACGTGGCCTTTAGGGCCCCATAAAGAGGATGATAGTTACTGATAATGAAAATATGATTAAGAGAAGAAAATAATGAATTGAGTTATCACAATATCCATTTTGGACCTTATTTTAATATTCTTCAGTAGAGATAATGTGATCCAAAGTCAATTGTAAATTGAAGGTAGCACCCTTATTAATTATTTTGTTCTGATTTTTCGAAATAGAAAGAATAAAGACCAAAAAGGGTATAAGAAAGAGGTTATTCATCTATTGTGATAGAGGAATATAAATTTAAACAAGATGATGATCATGAATTCTATTTGTACCAAAAATACTACTTTCAAAAAAATTGCTACAATAATCCATAGATTAAAGGCAGTGGCACATTGATCAATGTCAAAGTTCACATCTGAATAAAAGACTAAGACCAACAACCTACAAAAAACATCAATAGTCAATTTGGAGTGCATGAGTCTTCAATCCAATTTAAATCTAGATGGTAGGATAACATTTATACTTTAAGCATTATCCTAATTATTGATAATACCTTGCACGACCTCATAATAAATTTCTTTTAATGAATGTTTTACATTGGGGGTAGGTTCCCAAACAAGAGTGTCATCACCTTACCCAGATGTATTTATTATTCAACATAAGAAATTATTTAAATATTTTTATATAAATATATTTAAGTATGTATAAATGTAAATATATATATATATACATATATTTCTATGTTTTTAAATATATATATATATATATGTGTAAATTTATAAATTTATGCATAAAAATATGTGTAAATGTGATCCTATATATTTATATATGTATATATAAATGTTTAAACATAAATTTGTGTGTGGGTAAATGTAAATAATAAATATAATTTTTTATGTAATTATATTTGTATATGTATATATATATATATATTTATATGTGTTGTGCGTGCATGTTTTTTAAAATATAAATATATATTTTTAGATGAAAATGGTTTTTTTTTCTTTTTTAAATTGCAGATACTCGAATAATAACCTATTTGAGGTTTCAAAACTGGAACCTGTTCGTAACCAATTTTTTAAAAAATTTATTTAATTTACCCTTCCATATTACATTTTGAAATTCACATTAAAGTACCCTAACCCATTTAAATAGTAATTTTTAATTTTGAAATTTCAATTCTCAATAATATATTAAAAATTAAAAGATATAAAATTAAATAAACATTTTTTCTAAATTTTATAATCCATTAAAAAATATAGTTAATAAACTAATAATAATTAACTTAATCTAATTTGAATTTAAAATTAATTTATAAATATGATATAATAAAATATAATAGTAGGTAATATATTTTATCATATTACAATAATTTAGAAATATATAATTAACAATTTAATTTACATATCTTGCGGTATGAGAAAAATTAATTTAAAATCTACCAACACCTACAATGCACTCAAGGTGGATCAACCTTGGGACTTCCCCAAGACCCCTCAAAGGTGTAAAAAATATAATTGGAAATATATATAATGAAAGAATTAATAGTATTTAATTTAATCAGGTATGGGATTTGATATACCCTAACATTTTTACATTAACCACACCCATCTATTAGTTGGGTTTTTAATTCACAACCAACTCCATTTAAAAACCTACTTAACACCCATACTATAATCTTACTTAATCAGGACAGGAAGTGTTAAGTAACCTATTGATTGGAAAACAATGCTAGTGATTCAGTTCTCATTTACTATCCTCTATGGGGGGTTTGAATACCCTAATCCATATATTAATAAGCTATGTTTTTTGGGGATTATCTAGTGGAAAAATTGTAAGGGTCCATCAGTAAGGCAATATAGAAGGGTTTACAATAGTTGGGGATGGGGGAACATGGGTGAGGTGTTTTCTCATCCAATTGATCGGTTAGATCAGATGTTTTTTATAATATTTTATAAATTAAAAATATTTTTAAAAACTCATTCAATTAATATTTTAAATATTAATATTAATATTAAATTAAATAAAATTCAATGTGAAATAAATAAAAAATATTACAAAATAAATAATCATCAAATAAATTGTGTTTCATATTTTATAAATTGAGGATATGTCAAGTTGGGTGTCCAAGTTGAGTGGTTTCATCATTTCATGTCAAAAATTATTGTCAAAACATCATAACATAGAAGTATAATTTTGAGGGGTTTCTTGGACCCAAACTTGAATGGAAATTTTGAGAAATTATTCGGGAGATGGGTAACTAGGATGATCAAAGTTGAAAATGTGATTAGAAAATGATATTGTAAATAACCTCAATTTTTTGGGATGAAAATTTCAATAGAAATTAATTTGTTTTCATTTTTTAGAGGGTAATTTTGAGAATCGGTTTTCAAAATAGAATTTTGAGCGTTGGAACATCTTTGGTGATGTTTTATAGAAGTTTTCTGAGACCTAATTGGTTTTATGGTGGAAAAGGTGAATATCAACGAAGTTTCAAGTGAATCGAGAGATTATTTCTCAATTTTTTTATCCATTAACACCATAAATGGGGATAGATGAGGTGTGTAGTACAATGGATTACGGATTTCATGATGTGTTGTGTTCTTCCTTAAAATATGGGAAATTTATATAATGATGTTGCTGGATTTTTAACCCTTAACAACCACTTCCCCTCTTCTTGTGTGTGATGGACCAGGGTATATCCCGTCCATCCATCTCCTATGTTTCCCATCGATTTTGGGGCTTTTGACAGTTTGAGGTTTGGTCTCCTCACTTACTTACTCTTTATTCTCCCTCTTTATTTCACTTCAGTTTGGTTTCACTTGTTTAGGGTTTTAATGCCAATCCCACAATAACATAGTAGAATCAGTATATTTTGATGGTACATTCATATGAAATGGAATGAGGTTATCCTTATACATCATCATCACACCATTTCAGAACATTTTGATGGTGTTAAATCCTTATATAAACTCATCATTGGTTTTAGCTTAAATTAAATTAATTTTCCTAATGAATCATTATTGGGTGTTTAGATTTTTTCATAGGATTGTTTCAAGAGTAATATATGGAGATTTATTGTGTGTTTTATTGTAGTTCTGGAATAACATGAACACATAGTGAGTTTTTTATCATTATACGTATTTGGTTTATTTATGTAATTAATTTTTATTCATTAAATTTATTAATGGGGTGTTATGAACTAGGATCATTTGTTTTTTAGGAGTGGAGTGCACCTCATGGGGAAAAGTTTTTGTGAGTGATTATGGATCAATTATATTTTAGGATTTATGCCTAATTATGCAAATTTTATATAAAATATAATTTTCTTAAAATATTTGAATAATTAATTAATTAATTTTTATAATTAATTATTGGATATTATAGATCAAGAAAGGTTCTAAGGATGTTGATGAGATGTTTGATATGTCTCGACTATGATTGTCGAGAGTGATTTTAAAAGGTGAATAACATTGGTTTGAGGTCAGTTGTCCTTTACACATACCCATATGGTATTATGCATTATTATGTATGGAATGTGATATGTGTGTTATCACCAATATGTGTAACCTAACCATTTTTATTAAAAAATTATATATTTTATATATCAATTCCTATTAATTAAACAATGTACCATGGGCCCCATTAGACCCCTAGGCACTAGCTTATTTTAATTGGCCACAAATAGATGAGGCCTTGAGATTTTGGTGTGCCTTGAGATACAATGACACCATTAGGATCTTCTTATGTTTATATAATCTTAGTGGCCCTTGGTATATGTGCCATGTTGAACTCTATGTATATGTTTGTGATGTTATGTGAATGAATGGACCTCATAGGACTTAGTGGACCCTTCAAATGACTTAGATACATCTGTATAACTGTGATGAACAAAGGGATACAATTCCAACTGCACTGAGATGTGATTACATGGTTATTTAGACCATTAAAGTACAAGTTAGGTGTGAATACCAACCTAAGGGGATTGAGAAATGAATTTTCTTCTTATTGCACCCATTATGTGTTACTGATAAAAGATTACCTATGAGTCCAATGAGTCCAAATGATGATATTGAGATAGAGGAACCCTTTTGGGGTGTCCAAATAGAGATAAATATAGAGGTGACCATGATGGGTTCCCATGTGATATGTTTCACACTAAAGAGTATGCATCTAGTTAATGGGTAGTGATGGTCATGGATGTCACCTTAGAATTTGGATCAACAATGAGATACTCGGGAGGCTGTTGTCACTTGGAGATGAGATATTTGGGAGGGAAAATTTTCAAACTAAGATTTAATATGAGACATGAGATTTCATGTATATTTTCTTAGGTTTCAAACTTCTTTATTTATATCATTTTTTGGTCTCTTGGGTAATATCCTTGGATCCGTATGTATGGAACCACAATATATTGAGATCTAGACACAATGTTTTGGGATACCATGGATATTCACCTTCGATCCATGTAGTAGGATGGATAGTCCATCAAGGTGTTGATATAGGGGTTGGGATTCCTTGGACAAGCTCCTTGAATCTCAATGTTGTGATATCTGGTATGGTAGAGGCATTCCATTGGCTCCAGGTGATGGATTCCTAACAAGGTTTTCCCCTGAGTCTCCATATGTGATTTTATTTCCTAGAAATTTCTCCTAGGAATCATTATGATCTGAGTTAGAATTTCATGTAAATAATCCTTTTATTCACATGTGATGTTGATTCGGATTTCCTTTTAGTTTCCCCATGGAATCGAGGATAGGGGATATGAATCACCTATTTGGCCTATGGTATTATTTCAAATTGTATGGGAAATTCTCCACAAATAGATTATTGAGCATACTATTACTATATTTTCTAGGACTTCCACCAATGGTTTGTCCATTATATTCATTTTATTAGGGATGGTTGTATAAATTTCTTGAAGATTCTCAGAAAATATATAAACTGGGTTTTTTTTCTTTCGGTTCAATGGAAAAACCAAGAATCAAGAGTGGTTACTCTTAATTTTTCTTCAATATAAATTATTTTTTATTCTAACAATGTCACATGTATTTACACAACAATTATTGTTCTTATAAGTGACTATATGGGGGTTACCTAAAAGGTTTTACTCACACCCAGATCGAGCGGTAATGGATCTTGGGTACCTGAAATGACATCACTAGTTGTAGAATTATGTTGGGTGTCCATTTTCTAGGGTATCTTGATATATTGTGATATCTCAAATGAGATTCTAGGTTAGGATGAGTTGAATTCTATTGAAGGAGTTAGAGCCTCTACTTATTTTAATTAATTTAAGAATTATTTATATAAATGATGATTTTAGTGGGTGGTTAGCTATGGTATATTATATAACTATATGGTTTCATATTTCACTTGACATGGAATGTTAGGTTTTATTACTTCTTCATAATGTGATTTATTAATATCAACATTGTTTGGTAACTTTTATTATTTTTCTCTGATATGGGGGTATATTATACCTATAGTATAACCATAGATAGCATTTACTATTTGGTAGTCTCTGGAATATAAGGATGCATGCTTGTGGCCCCATAGATCACCCACTCTAGTTACTATTCCAAGTGAACTAAGCAGGCTATGTCATAAAGTGGTATCATAGTATTTATGTTACTAATATAATAGAATGTATCATTTAATTATTTTTTATTACTATTTTGGGATATGGTAGACATGTCATATTGAAATTTATATAAACTTTTGATAGACATCATATTGATGCATTGGAAAAATATTTTTCCTCTATAAATTATTGGTTACCGATTATATTAGATTTCTACGTTTTTATTTCTATTTTATGGTTGTGTTATATATCCTAGAAAAATGCAATTCTCTTTTTATATTTAGGATTTAGATCTTTTTTGATCATTTCCCATTGGTAAGAGTCCATGCACGTACATCATTCTTGGTGCATTGTATTTAGATGAAATTTATGTCCTGATTATAGTTGGTTTTCCTAGTGAGAAATGACGTCTCCTATTTAATGGCTCTAAAATAACTTATATGGTGTGTTCCCAAATAACATTTTTATGTAATTATATTATTTAGTCCATGGAATATGTTTCTTTTGATGATATTTCATGTGTATCTATAGAGATATGGTCCTTGATGATAAATATATAGTCACTCAGTGTATAAGATGTCTATTGACCCCATGTAGGAAGATATATACATTTGATTCCATGGTACTAGTTCTGAATGAAAATATTTCTAATTACATAAATTTTCAACAACAACCTAAATGATGGTTTCTTATATATATTCTTGGTTGAATTCTACATAATCGAATGATATGACTATTTTATACTTGATAAATATCATATTAGGTTAATTAAATTATATATATATGTGTGTGTGTGTGTGTGTGTGTGTGTTCATGGATGATAATATGATCCTTGAGGGTGTGGCTCATGTATACAGTGGCCCAGTGAGGATCAACTTAAGATTGTGATTCTCAAGGGGGTATTTATTATGAGGTTTCCCAGTGATAATTTGTTACCTAGTTGGGTATGAATTTGGCATGTGATGTAGGATATGGATACATGTAGTTAATAACATAGGGTGGATAGTTTGGCATGAGACTCTCTATCTGATGTTTCAAATGGGAACAGAGTGGTTTTTCCAATGATATATTAATGACATGAGATATTACATATGGGTTAGGTAATAGATATTAGAATTTGTATATACTCTATAAGTGATTATTGAGCTGGGAATTATAGATTAGATTATTTTTGCTATATAAGGGTAACATTAGAGCAGGGTTATCTGAATATGGTGAGTTCATTAAAGGAAGGATACATGCGTAGATAATTTAGGATATGCGATCAGTGAATGTGAGGTGCTATTGGGTATGTTATATTGGAAAAGAAATTACTTGGACATTTGACGTAGTTCACTAGAGTGATAATAGTTTTTTTATGGTTTGGTTTAGAGGGTGGGATCATGATGATTCATATCCCTATGTATTTTGATGTTTTTAGGAGTGAAACAATAGTAATGAATGGATGGATTCTTGTATCTTTCTAATGACACCCATATAGGGGATGATCATTAGATAGACCATGAAATACGTGTGATATCTTATTTTTAAGGGTGTAGAGGGTGTTCTGGTAAAATGATTGACATGGAAAGGATTATGGTCAGTGGTTTATGCAAGTAAACCTTGATATGTTAATGTATAACTCATTGGATCATGAGTCGGGTTTAATTACTAGGTGGTATAGGAGGGTACAACTGTTGGGTCTAGATGAGACTGAGGTATTGTGTCCTGGTTACACATGGTCCTAATTTAATTATAAATGGGTGGGTGTCTCTAAGGGGTCAAGTACCTATGGGAATATTTAGTGTGTGTGGCCATAGTTTTTTGTGGCTTTGATAAAAATTTGAAGTATCCATAAACACTGAGTGGTGACATTGGAATTGAATTAGAGTGTGGTGGCATGATTTATATGGGATTTAATCCTAAGCAGGTGTTTCCTATGTTCGTATGAGAATGGATCTTGAAGAATACTAACCATGTGATGATTGAAGTTATTAAAGATGTTCTCAAGAAGTGATATAAGGTAAACCATATGGTAGGGATTGATCCATTGACTATTTTTAGTTCTAAACTTCATTTTATATGTATTTAGGGGGATTTTGAGGGAAACATTATTATGATTCATGAAAGGATTGTGGTTGATGTTTTGATCTTACACTCTTGAATATACAAGATAGACATTTCCAATAATTACATGGGGTCATGAATAGAGAATTAGGTGTGTAGGTTTGACCCTCATAGTGGTCTTGTCATGGATGTGATTAGGATGATCATTGGATAGTTGAAATAGAATTTATATGTTTGTGAGAATGTAAATATGATTTATCTGCCTCAATATAAAAAAACAGTTTTGGGATTCAGACATGTTACTACATGATGTGTAAGCATTGACTTTGGGAATAAGGTGGTTTTAATGTGATCAATGAATGATTCAAATTACTATAAATTTTTTCTCAATTTAGATAATGATAATAGTTTTGATTGGTTGGATATCCAATTTGGTAATTACATTGTGATCCATATTGTGACAGATGTTCATGTTTATAAGTGATCATAGGGTTACTCTAAGCATTTGAGGTATCTTAGTTTGGTGGTAATGAGAAACTGAATTGGTAGGTTTTACAAAGTGTTTTTGGAAATGGTCATGCAAGGGAGGTCCAACCATTGTTTTGTGTTTGATTTGATGCAGTGGGTTATAATCGATATTTGGTATGTCATATTAGCTATGAAATCTATTTTTTGGGGAATATATGGATATTTTTAAGGAAATATTTTTGTATCTATGAATTCTGCATTGATTGTGGTATCTCATAATATTAAATTCAGAATTGGAGATGATGGTAGGCATCAACATTAAACTGATGTGTTTTCTTACTTTCAGGTGCAATGAAAATAGAGTTTATCCATGTGGGTCATTATATCATTAGACGTATGTTTATGTAGGTAATTTTGATGTTGGGTAGCAATGTGGATTGGAATTAGCAGATGTGATCTGATTCATATAGTGAGGATCACTATGAGACTTTTATGAATTTATTAATGAAACCACAGTGTCTTGGGGTAGTCATGTGTCATCGAGCATCATCATGGTATATTTATGTTCATGATGAGAAGTAGCATGAGTTTTTTTAATTCTACACCATACATTGGGGGGTTTATATTTTGATATAAATTGGAATACTAGATTATAAAATTTTGAGATGATGGTTATAAATTGATGACCCTCACATGTCTGGATATAAGGTAGGAACAAATCTGAGGATTATTGGGGATGATAAGTTCTATAGTGTTATTCTTATAGTGTACTTCACTTTTCTAGTTTGGAAATTTCAGAACTAATTTAATTTTTTCCATTTGGTGAGAGTTTCTTTTTGATAAATTGTATTTTCAAAATAATCAAATGTTTTGGACATCTTAGGGTGATTTTTTTGGATGTGGTTCAACATCTGGTTGTAGTAAAGGTACTCAAACTAGCATCGGAGAAGGTCCGGGTGGCCCAAGTATTTATTTTTGGGCAGTTGCAGCAATTCACCTCATGAATCATAGGGTTTATTAGATTAATGGGGTTGGATAAGTGGTGTATTTATCTTCCTTAAGGATTTGAGGCTCTGAATCATTTTTTCACACCATGAGAATAGTGGAATCGATAACTTTTGACGGGGATTTCTTATAGATCGTATAGATTCCATCTCAAGATGATATCAACATATCATCACACATATTTTTAATAGATTCATGTCACCATATGATTTTTAGGGGTTTTAACTTAAATTAAATTAATTTGGATAATTAATTATTATCATATGTTATGGTATTTACTCATATTGGTGTACATAGTGTATTGTGAAAATTCTATGTGATTTTATGTGGTTTCATTGTAATGGGACCACCTGGTGGATTCATCAACATTATTCCTATTTTTATTATTTATGGAATTATTTAATATTCATTATATTTATTAACGGGTTTTTGGGAATATGTTTTGAGTGCATTTTGGGAGTACACCACACCCCATGGATTTTTATTTTGATGAGTTGTTGTGGTTCGATGATATTTTTGGATTCATACATAATTAGTTTATTTTTTGGATTACTATTAAATTAATAAAATGAATTGAATAATTATTTATAAATATTTTATAAAAAATTATTTGTTGTTATAGATCAAAATAGGTTCTCATTATGTTGATGTGAGCTTCGATGGGTCATGAAGAGGGTGGCTAAGAATTCTTTTAAAAACGGTATACCTCAGGTTTATGTTAGGTGGTTTCCCCACTTACCCATTTTGTATTATTATTTGCTATTTATGGATTATAATATGTGTGGTATCTCAACCATGGGCGACTTAACAAATTTTATGAAATAAATTATTTAGTTTTAAATAAAATGAATATGGATTGAATAAAGTGTGAAGGGCCTCATTGGGACCATGTGTAGTGGATTCTTTACCTCATCCAGTTTTGGACGAGACTTTGATATTTTTGTGTACCATGAGATACATGGACCCCATATGGAGTGTGATTAGATTTTATAGTCATAGTGAACCTTATTATAGTCTCTCTATTGACCTCTAAGTATAGAGATGTAATAGTATAAGAACAAAGGGACCATGTAATCCTTAGTGGAATCTTAATATTCATTAGAGTAATTTTTTAGCTATGAAAACCATGGTGAAAGGGTTCCACCATGACAAATATATGATTACCATGGTGGGTAGACCTAATGAATATTGACATACATGTTGGGTGTGAGGATCTACCTAGGTTGAGTGGGATGTTGATGAGCATGAAGCTATCTTCCTTCTGTTATACTATCATGGGATTACCAATGAGAAAAATGTGTCCTGATGATGATATTGGGATAGAGTAAACCATGTGGGGTTTCCTAGAAGAGATGATAGCCAAGAAACCATGTTGGGATCCCTAGTGGGGATTGTGGGTTCTAAATTAGATCCTGTATCAAAAGTGTGACCTTGAGGATGTTATTAGAACTTTTGAAACATAAATTTGGGAGGGATGATATTACCATAAAGATAAATTGTGCTATATGGGATGCCTAGGGAATGAGCCTATGATTTGTAATTTATACCATATAACAACAAATAATTTCATGTACACACTCCTTATATATGTATTGGGATTTCATAGTACACCAACATGTCGACACTATAGTTTGTGATTCCATGGATACACTCATTGAATTAGTATGGTTTTATGAACAATAAAACAAGAATATAACACATGGTTTTTAAGAATTGTACATGCTACTTGGATCTGATTGTTGGGAGGGATAGTACACTGGGAAAAATATGTTACACCTTGGGGTTCAATAGACATACTATGTGCATAAAGATGATATGATTCCTAGCATGAGAGAGAGAAACCCTTATCATTGGGTGTTGGTTTCTCCAAAGTTAAATCCCTTTATTTTCAAGTTGACATTGGATTTCCATAGACATGCTCCTAGGAATCATTACATTATCATTGGAATGATATAGATATAATCATTAGTTTTTTTTGTGAAACTAATTTTGATTACCTTGGAGTTGTACTGTGGAATCAGGGATTGGGGATGCGACCCTCCTAGTTGGCCTATGGTAATGAATTTTATTTCTGATGACATTCTTCTATGAATATTCTATTGAGTATGATGTTAGTTGATTTCTAAGGAACTAATACTCATAATTTCCTATGGGTATCATGTTGGTAGGAACAGTAGTGTAATGGGTTTAGAGAGACTTTGGAACTATTGTATGAAGGTTTGGGACAATCCTAGGATCAAAATAAAAACCATGGATTGACTTTGGTTATTGATTATACCTCTAAAAAATAAATTATTTTGTATTCTGATCATACAATATGCAGTTACCCTACATTTACATGTTACTTATGGGTGTGTACTTATGTTGTCTTGCTAAATTTTAATAACACACATCTCTGGAGGCTATGGAACAAGGTTACTTTAACAGAGTTCTATTATGGGAGGTTCAGGTTGAGAAGAGGCATGAGGTATCTTTACCAAGTGGTATAGTTCAGATGGGATTAGAATTTGGGATAATATGAGGCTTAGGGATAGAAGTAGATACCTTATTTATTTTTCTTCTTTTAGTAAATCGTTATATATGATCATCCTGGTGGGATTAAAGATATAGTATGTTGTATAACTCTTTGATTTCACATTTCCATTGAAATTTCAAGTTATGTTTTGTTGCTTTCACATACTATTATTTATTATTATTTATTTTGATTAGTTATTTTTTTTCAAATTGATATGGGGATATAGTCTCCCCATGATGCGAACCTAGACACTTTCTTCTAGTCAGTGACCTCTGGCATACATGGAAGAGCACCTGACAGCCTAGTGGTGACCCACTATGGTTACTGGTTGATGTGAACTAGTGCATAGATGTTATATATATATTTAAATAATATTTATCCACCCCACATGTAAAAAAATTTTCCAAAATTTTAATATACCCCATGACTTGTAGAAAACTAATAGAAGTATATTATAAATAATGAGACATTAAAGAAATATTGTAAAATCAGAAAATAATTAAAATATATAATATTGAAGAAAAAAATAACAATAATACTCAATTATTACTATAATGAAACAAATAATTACTTAACAAACTAATAGAAAAATTAGAAACTACGATTTCATGTTTTCCATTTTGTAATTTCCAGGCATAGCAGAAGCACGTTGGTCTGTTAGCCTAACTTTAATTTTAGCGTTAAACAACGTTCAATCCGAGATCTGTCACGATATAAAATGCCGAATCCTTGGAATAGAACGAAGAACAAAAAGAGAAAAAGAGTCCCGGAACCCTTGAGGAGGATCATCATATGTTGATTATAATTAATTTAATTAATTCATAAGAATTACCTCGTTGGAATTCTTTCTTCATTGATGTGTCCGGTCATGATTCAGTGATCCTTCATTGGGTCATAGAATCCAAGTGTAGGATTCCTCTAGCAGTGATCCACACATGTGTCACATATCTCCGGACGTCGCCAAAGGGATCTCTGAGTGCTAGCGCGGAAGAACCTTCGCTTGCGATGTCCGCCTTCGACCGCCTTGATTCGGTGGAGGATCTTGCTCTCATAACATGAGGGCGTTCTTGGTGGAAAGGGAATTCTCACTTGGATTGAGAGTATTTCAAAATCAGTTGTGCACAATAATGGCTCTCCAATATGCTGGGGTTGCGAGGATATTTATAATCAGGTTTGAGTTTAATAGAGTTATGACAATAAATAAATGCATTACGCGTTTTATTTATTTTATTAACTCTTATTGAAAACCCCCATGTCGAATTATTAATTCCTTGACATGCGCCAACACTGATTATAATAAATATAATTTAATAAAACAATATTAAATCCTCAAAATCCCAACTGGAAAAACTACACGGCGTGTAATAATTAATACATGACATGTAATTTTATTTTCCATTTTTCTCCACCACATTTATTAGACCTTGAGTAATGACTATTTATTTCTTAAATAAATTTTACTGCATTACTCGCTAATAAATATATTATTTTTTCCACAATATATATTCTCTTGAATAACTAGTGTCAAAATAAATGCGATCAGACATCCTAAAATAATTATTAAACCACAGTCAGGAATAATATTTCTTTAACTTGTTAAATTAATATTTAACTGAGATACATAGACACACTTAGTGTGTGACCCTCTAGGCCTCTTTCTCAGTGGCATTAGGCTAAGCCTGCCTAAAGTCCAAGTTTAGCGTCTAGAAACATGCCAAGGCACCCATAGAGAAAGAAGTTAACGCCGCAATGATTTGTCTCCTCCTACGAACGCTTAACATGTAATATAATCCCTTTGTCTCGATATCTCCAATCAAGCGGGTTGCATGCTAGTGTCATCATCCCATGTGCTTGATTATTATTTCTTTGACTTCCTGGAATTGAACTTTCCCATACCATACCATTGCCATGGATTTATTTAGACTATATCAATTCCATCAAAGGGCCTGAGATATTTACTTCCATTATGGAATGGAAGGGACAAATCCTTTCTCGCATCATCTATTAATGCGGTATTACTCGTGACACACCCAACGTATCCTACCTCGCTGCGAGTAGTGTGTCATCATAGTTTTCGTCAATACATCTAAGTGTGCGAGTTGTAATACCCATTAATAATAATCTTAGAGTCTAAGGATCAATACACACGTCCGTAGATAGGAACATCCAATGACACTATGAAATGTGGATTTCCTACTGCCGGGTCTCATTCTCATAATATTCTCCTAGATATTACCAAGGGCACACACCATGAGAAGGTGCCTCAAAGTTTTATGAGTCCTCACCCTTAATGACCTGTATTATTTGTGACCCTCAAATAATATCATTCGGCCATAGAACATACATTCAAGAGCAGTGTTATGGAACTTTCGAGTTCTCATCATAGCAGGGAACCGCTATGACCCCTTAATGCAATAGCTGTCCTTAGGACATTATCACATGACATGTCATGCAGAAGAATAATCAATATGTGATAAGGTTTGTATTTAATGAATAAAGTACAAAGTAGTTGGTTCTAGAAAACCAACTCCAATAGACTCCGACTTGGACTAGAGCCAACTGCTAACAACCTTTAACCTGCTAGCTCTCACATGATATTCATGCTTCTGCTGAGATAGGACTTTAGTCATGGGGTCCGCCACGTTCTCTTCCATGGAAACTCTGCTCACTGCAACTTCACCCCTTTGATAGAAATACCTCAAGATGTGATACTTCCGGAGCATGTGCTTTGTTCGTTGATGTGACCGTGGTTCTTTTGCAAGAGCCACCACTTCAGTATTATCACAATACAATGTAATGGGATCTTTACTACTAGGCACCACATCAAGCTCCTGGACAAAGTTCAAAATACAGATGGTTTCCTTTGTTGTATCAGAAGCCGATGTATACTCGGACTCCGCTGTAGAATCGGTGACAACTGGCTGCTTTGAACTCCTCCAGCTCACAGCTCCTCCATTGAGACAAAAAACATTTCTGGATTGCGACTTCAGATCATTCTGATATGTTTGAAAACTAGCATCAACATACCCTCTGATAACAAGCTCCTCGTCTCCTCCATACACCAAGAACATATCCTTAGTTCTTCTCAGATACTTAAGGATAGTCTTAATTGCAGTCCAATGTTGTTCTCCTGGATCTGCTTGATATCTGCCTACCATGCTCAGTGCATAGGAAATATCATGCCTGGTACATAACATGGCATACATGATGGATCCTATAGCCGAAGCGTATGAGATCTTGCTCATCCTATCATTCTCCTGTTGTGTCTGGGGACACATTTTCTTAGAAAGATGTGAGCCATGTGACACTGGAACCAATCCCCTCTTGGATTTTTTTCATACTAAATCTCTTTAGTATCTGGTCAATGTGTGTACCCGAACATAGTCCAAGCAGCCTCTTGGATCTGTCAGGAATGATCTTGATCCCTAGAATGTAGGCTGCTTCTCCAAAGTCCTTCATGGAGAAACACTTGTTCAACCAGTCCTTAACTGACTGTAAGGCTGGTACGTCATTTCTAATAAGCAATATGTCATCAACATATACCACTAGGATGATGACCGAATTCCAATTAAACTGCTTATAAACACATGGCTCACATTCGTTCTTAATGAAACAAAATTCCTTTATGGCTTCATCAAATCGAATGTTCCATGACCTGGATGCTTGCTTCAATCCATAAATGGATTTCTACAACTTGCAAACCCGTTTGGCTTCACCTGGTGTCACAAACCCTTCTGGTTTTGTCATATAGACATCTTCCTGAAGGTTCCCATTAAGGAATGCTGTTTTGACATCCATCTGCCAAATCTCATAGTCATGGTAAGCTGCTATGGAAAGTATGATTCTTATGGATTTAAACATGGCAACTGGCGAGAAGGTTTCATCATAGTCAATTCCTTGACGTTGTCTGAATCCTTTAGCCACTAGCCTTGCTTTATAGGTGCTAACTTGACCTTCCATGTCGAGCTTTCTTTTGAATACCCATTTGCATCCAACAGGCTTGACATCAACTGGCTCATCAACCAGAACCCAAACTTGGTTCTGATACATGGAATCCATCTCAGAATTCATAGCTTCTAGCCATCTTGTAGCTTTTGAGCTTTCTACTGCTTTCTTGTAGGAGAGAGGTTCATCATTGTCCAACAATAATGATTCACCATCCTCGGTGACTAGGAAACCAAATCTCTCTGGTTCCCTTACCTCTCTTGAGCTCTTACGCAGTACTTGTGTTTCTGGAACCTCTTCCACGGAGACCTGTGGAACTTGTTCCGGTACCAAATTCTGTGTATCTTGAGAATCAACTTCGTCGAATTCAATCTTGCTCCCACTATCCTTCTTGAGGATGTGCTCCCTCTCAAGAAAGACGGATTGTCTGGCGACAGACACTTTCTTTTCTTGAGGGTTATATAGGTAATATCCTTTCGTTTCCTTGGGATATCCTATAAAGATACACTTCGTGCCATGGGGTGCTAGTTTGTTGCCTGAGAAGGCCTTAACAAACACCTTGAATCCCCATACACGTGTGTGGGACAAAGTGGGTATCCTTCCATTCCATAACTTGGATGGAATTCCATTTGCCGCCTTAGTTGGTACTCAGTTTAATGTGTATGCTGCAGTTTATAGTGCATATCCCCAAAAGGATAATGGATGATCTGTATGACTCATCATCGACCTCACCATGTCCAACAAAGTTCGGTTCCTCCTTTCACTAACACCATTCCTCTGTGGTGTATAAGGAGGAGTGATTTGAGATAGAATCCCAGACTCCCGTAGAATATCGATGAACTCTTGGTTCAAATATTCTCCACCTCGATCCGTTCGAAGCTTATTTTTCTTCTTACCAAGATGATTCTCTACTTCATTCTTGAATTCCTTAAATCTCTCTAAGGACTTTGACTTATACCTCATTAAGTAGACATAGCCATATCTACTCAAATCATCAGTAAAAGTAATGAAGTAAGATTATCCCCCTCTAGCTTCTACTGGAAATGGTCCACACACATCCATGTGTACCAATCCTAGAAGCTCTGTGGCCATTTCACCTTGTCCACCAAAATGAATCTTGGTCACTTTTCCTTGTAAACAAGCGTGACATATATCAAGTGGTTTTAGCTCAGTAGAGTCTAAATAGCCATCTTGGCAGAGTTTTGTCAAACGCTTCCCGTTCATATGACCAAGGCGGTGATGCCATAACTGGGTGATGTATGAGTCATGTGAGTTTGTTTCGTTATTGATTTACAACACTTGGTTTTCATAATTCAATATATACAAACCATTATTTAAATGTGCCATACCATAACATACGTTGTTCTTATAAAAGAGACAACCCTTATTTCCAAATTTGAAAACAAATCCATCCATATCCAAACAAGATATAGAAATTATGTTCTTGGTAACACTAGGCACATAATAACAGTTATGTAAAACCAAAATCATCCCAGTTGACAATGAGAGGTGGTAGTCGCCAATAGCCAATGCAGCCAGCCTTGCGCCATTGGCATCTCGAAGATCCACCTCTCCTCTAGCGATCTTTCTAAATCTACTTGGTTCCTGCATTTGAATACAGATGTGAGCACCACAAGCTGTATCTAATACCCAATGTGTAGAAATAGAAAGATTACACTCGATAATAAATGAACAATTAGTGTTTCCACACTTCTGGGTGCAGTTCGTCTTCCAGTGGCCCTACTTGCCACATGAAAAACACACTGCCTCCCATTCCTTGCCCTGCCTCTAGATCTTCCCATTCTGGGAGGGACGATGCTCGGGGGATTCAGACAGTTTATAAGTCTTTGGCCCCTTTTCCTTTCCCTTCCTTTTATTTTTCACCATAAGGACCGCGGGTTTGTCACACCCCGTGTCCTTATCTACCTGGCGAATCAAGGTCATAAGCTCCGATAGACTCTTCTCATTGCCGCTCATGTTATAGTTGACAATGAAGCTAGAGAAGGTCTTGGGCTGTGATGATAGGTTGAGATCTGTATGCAACTCATCCGGGAATTTAATCCCTAAGATTTCCAGGTGTTCAATGTATCCAATAAGCTTGACTACATGAGGCCCAGCTGGTGCAGACTCTCCAAGCTTCGTGCTAAACAAAGCATTGGAGATCTCATACCTCTCCTATCTCGCCTTCTCTTGGTAGAGATCTTTAAGGTGAGATATCATGCTATACGCGTCCATGTTTTCATGTTGCTTAAAGAGCTCATTATACATGGCCGATAGCATGAAACACTGGACATCTGTGGAATAATCCATGTGTTTCATATAGAGAGTTAATTCCTCATCACTAGCCTCTTTCCCAGGCGCAACTGGAATAGGATCTTCCAACACATATAATTTCCTTTCGTGGTGAAGGACAACGTGTAAACGCCTCTACCACTCTTGCAAATTGGTGCCGGTGAGAAGGTTTTCTTTTTCATGTATGGTGCGCAATGATATGTTGGAAGTAATTTTCTTGTCGTTTCTACAAAATAAGATGAGAAAAGGTTTAGTACTTTATTAAAAAAATTTAGACAAATAAATAAATTAATACTTATTAGTCTCCCACTATTTTATCGAAATCCAATATCCCTCACCATTGACTTCGGAATATTCTGTTGCGTGAATATTCTAGTGGCAAGGATCCATATTTCCCTTCACATTACCCCAAATAGGGTTGGTCAAGCAACTTGAAGGGTTTTAGGTAGGCATTCCAAATGCCAACTGCATTAACTCACAGCTCCTTGATCCGCTGAGTGGACTCCCCAATCCTGAAATCCTATTTGGATTTCCTCAACCTTTGCCTCTTGGTCACACCAAGTCCTGTTGTGGCAGTCAACCCTTGATGTGAACCAAGTCAAGTAAACCCAAAACCTTGAATTACAATTACCTGATAATTGAAAGCACCCCAACTAGGGTTGGTCAAACACTTTGAACTATGGTTCGATTCTAACCAAGATTATGGAAGGCAATGCCAACTTAATATTTATTTTGAGGGATTTTATCCTTATACGTAAATTGCCATTTTATTAACTTTGATTACATGCTTGTTAATATTAAGTGGGACATACTTAAGTAATTAACCATGTCTAAGATAATATTTACGTATAAGCCAGTTTTATTTTAGTTCCATCTTGCATGCTCGTTTAGTTCATTAATTGTGTGACCGTGACAACACACCCACAATAAATAAACCATGAAACTGAAAGAAATAAAATAAATGGTATGATCATGATATTTTCTATTGGTTAGTTTATCTAGCAGTTGATAAACTAACCGAAGACCCAGGGGAGAAACACCTTGAGCCTTTTGGGTTCGTGTTTACAGGTTTCCACCTGTCCACCTTTGTATCTCCTTGGATTGGTTTCACCTTGGCTCTTGACTTGAGTTGCCTCCACTAGCTTGGGAGATCCATCCATTACATATGCATTTATCTCACACGCAGGTGAGGGGTAAAAAGGGGTTTTTACATAAAATAATCCTTGGGCGTGCAGTCCCTACATATTAATGAGGAGATGGCTCATAGGCCATCAAATTTAATTTAAATAAATAAATTAAAAGAAACCATTCACATACAAAGGTCTCGGTCTAGCTCATGATCATCCATACATGCAACGATATTTACGCATAAATAAAACTATCATTCAATTCTTTAATCATTCTTGTTTAAGATAAATCACGCTTGAATCAATTAATTATCTTTAATTAATCAATCCTTTTATCATAAATCCCTTTTCTAAATTTCATTGAGATTCTCATCCATCATAATTTTAAACAAATAAATTCATTTAAAATTATCCTTGTACGTAACTTTTACCTTGGAGGAAATCGGGATAATTCTTATTTATTACGCAGAAGTTAAATTAAACACATATATATAAAACACCTATCACGTTTTGTGCCTCAGATTTACGCCTGCACCATGGTACACGTCTCAAGGGTTTGTATAATATAAAAATAAATTTTAATAAATCTGCGTAATTTGGGTGAGTACACGGTGTGTAGTTCCGTCTACACGGTGTGTACTTTTCTTCACCGTCCATCCGAAGTACACGCCCGGGGATAGGGCGTGTTAATGTACTTCGGAAATTTTTGGAGTACACGGCGTGTACTATGGGACACACGCCGTGAAGTTTCCGCGGTACACGGTTTCCAGCTGGGCAGGACGTGTACGGAGTACATGACCCAACACTAACCTGAAGGGACTACATGCATTGTTCATTGGACCACATGGCGTGTATTCCAGAAACCATGTGCCACCTGTTTCTGGTCAACACACGGTGTCTTAAATTCTTAGAAAGAATCCAATACACGGCCTGATTTGGTAGATCAGTCAATGCATTGAACCTAGACTACACGATGTGTACTTCTGAATACACGTCGTGTATTCTGGTGTTATATGGTCAGAAACGTTTGGCTCCTCCGGATGAGTTCCCATATTTTATTTTAATCAAAATTAAAAGAAAAAACCGTTTCTGTGAGGTGAACGAGAAACGAGGGGGGAGGAACAGATCTCGAGATTCAGATTTCCAGAACGATTAAACATGAATTGAAATAACTAAATTATTAAATGCGTAAATCACTTATGAAAAACTAATTAATTATAACCAACGATATGACCCCCTCTGATACCACTTGTAGGTTCCGGGCGTAGCGGAAGCCCGTTGGTATGTTAGCCCAACTTTAATTTTAGCGTTAAACAACGTTCAATCCGAGATCCCTCACGATATAAAGCGCCAAATCTTCAGAATAGAATGAAGAACGAAAAGAAAAGAAGAGTCCCGAAACCCTTGAGGAGGATCATCATATGTTGATTATAATTAATTTAATTAATGCATAATAATTACCTCGTTGGAATTATTTCTTCGTTGATGTGTTCGGTCACGATTCGGTGATCCGTCATTACGTCGTAGAATCTAAGGGTCAGATTCCTCTACTGGTGATCCACACGTGTGTCACGTATCTCCGGACGTCACCGAAGGGATCTCCGAGTGCTAGCGCGGAAGGACCTTCGCTTGCGATGTCCGCCTTCGACCGCCTTGATACGGTGGAGGATCTTGCTCTCGTAACTTGAGGGTGTTCTTGGTGGAAAGGGAATTATCTCTTGACTTGAGAGTATTTCCAAATCAGTTGTGCACAATGATGGCTCTCCAATATGTTAGGGTTTCAAGGATATTTATAATCAGGTTTGAGGTTAATAGAGTTATGAAAATAAATAAACGTGTTACGTGTTTTATTTATTTCATTAACTCTTATTGAAAACCCCCATGTCGAATTATTAATTCCATGACATGCGCCCACGCTGATTATAATAAATATCATATAATAAAACAATATTAAATCCTGAAAATCCCAACTAGAAAAACTGCACGGCGTGTAATAATTAATACATGGCGTGTACTTTTATTTTCCATTTTTCTCCACCACATTTATTAGACCTTGAGTAATGACTATTTATTTCTTAAATAAATTTAACTGCATTACTCGCTAATAAATATATTATTTCATCCACAATATATATTCTCTCGAATAACTAGTGTCAAAATAAATGGGATTAGACATCCTTAAATAATTATTAAACCACAGTCGGGAATAATATTTATTTAACCTGTTAAATTAATATTTAATTGAGATACATGGACACACTTAGTGTTTGAAACTCTAGGCATCTTTCTCAGTGGCATTAGGCAGAGCCTATCTAAATTCTAAGGTTAGCATCTAGCAACACACCAAGGCACCCATAGAGAAAGAAGTTAACACCGTAATGACATGTCACCTCCTACGAACGCTTACCGTATAATATAATCCCTTTGTCTCGATATCTCCAATCAAGCGGGTTGCATGCTAGTGTCATCAACCTATGTGCTTGATTATTCTTTCTTTGAATTCCTGGAATTGAACTTGCCCATACCTTACCATGGCCATGGATTTATTTAGGCTATATCAATTCCATCAAAGGGCCTGAGATATCAACTTCCGTTATGGAACGGAAGGGACAAATCCGTTCTTGCATTATCTATTAATGCGGTATTACTCGTGACGCACCCAACGTATCCTACCTCACTGCGAATAGTGTGTCGTCACTATTTTTGTCAATACATCTAAGTGCGCGAGTTGTAATACCAATTAATAATAATATTAAAGTCTAAGGATCAATACACACATCCGTAGATAGGAACATCCAATGACACTATGAAATGTGGATTTCCTACTTGCGGGTCTCGTTCTCATAATATCCTCCTCGATATTACCAGGGGCGCACACCATGAGAAGGTGCCTCAAAGTTTTATGAGTCCTCACACTACAAGAAAACTTTCGTTTAGCGGCGGTTTTAAAAACCGCCACGAAATGCGTTTCGGGCCGGCATTTCGCGGCGGTTTTAAAAACCGCCGCGAAAAAACCTTCGCTAGACGGAATTTTTTTTTTAATTTTTTTATTTGTTTTTTAATTTTATTCAATGATTAGTGGCGTTTTTTTTAAAAACCGCCGCGAAATGAAATGAAAAAATAAAAAAAAAAACACGAGAAAACCCGAAATCACTAAAACGACCATAACTTTTGATCCGGGCATCCGTTGAAGCGCCACGACCAGTAAAATCGAAGCTCATGAAGAGATATAGAGGCACATATAATCAAAACTGTGAGACGGTCTATGGTGCAGAAGATATTTGAGTTATAAGAAAGTTGAAAAAATTTCTCCAACTTCAAACGACCATAACTTTCGCTCCGGGTGTCTGTTTGGGCTCTACCACATATCAAATCGAAGCCAGCGAAGAGAGCTACGCACTAAATCAATAGAAAATAAATTCTGTTGTGTTTTTCGACCCTAAAAACCCCTCTGAAGGCCTCCAAAACCCCATTTCTGTCACCGGTGTCTCGTCGAACTTGTCTTCAAACAGACCTAACTTTCGATCCGCATGTCAGTTCGGCCTCCTCCACCTGCCAGATCATAGCTCATTCCATGAGCTTCAGATTGACTGGTCGCGGTGGCCACATGCACTCTTGATCATGTGTTATGGCTTTTTTAGTGGGTATCGGGTTTGTTATACTTTTCAATGCCTCATTTCTAGCACCCGTTCCCCATCAGCTTTTTTTTAAATGGTCGTAACTTCCGATCTGCCTATCCATTCAGACTCTTTCACCTTTCAGGTTGAAGATCATTTTAGGATATTTGATTTGACAGGTCGCGGATCTAAAACGGACTCTCGGATCATAAGTTATCTCCGTTAATGCGAGTCCAATGTTTTTGTCTCTTTATGACCGTTTTGACGGGTTTTAACGGTACCTCCATTTATTACTGTTTATTTGGGTTTCCATGACTTGTTATCTTTATCAATGGTTTTTTGTGGGTTATTATGATGATTATGTTGAATTATTAAGGAGTTTTATAGATTTGTCAGGAGTTTTCATGCGTTCTCATTCTTTCTAATGATCATTCTTCATATGCTTCTCCATCCTTTTTCATGCGTTTTCATGATTTTTCACCCCTTATCACGTCTTTTCATACTTTTTCATGTGTTTCCTTTATTATATATTATTTATTATTTATAATATACTTTAATTTATTTATTATCTATTATTTGTAACTGGATATTTATTACTTATTATTTATTCTTTATTCTTTATATTTATTAATTATTTATGTTTATTTATTATTTATTATTTATTATTTATTATTTATATTTATTTATTAGTTATTAGTTATTAGTTATTATTTATTATTTATTATTTATATTTATATTTATTTATTATTTATTTTTTATTTTTTATTTTTTATTATTTATACTTATTTATCATTTATATTTATTTATTATTTATTATTTATATTTATTTATTATTTATTATTTATATTTATTTATTATTTGTTATTTATATTTATTTATTATTTATTATTTATTATTTATTATTTATTATTTATATTTATTTATTAGTTATTATTTATTAGTTATTATTTATTATTTATTATTTATATTTATTTATTATTTATTATTTATATTTATTTATTATTTATTATTTATTATTTATTATTTATTATTTATTATTTATTATTTATTATTTCTATTTATTTATTTAATATTTAATATTTAATATTTAATATTTAATATTTATTATTTATTATTCATTATTGATTATTGATTATTGATTATTTATTAATTATTATTAATTATTTATATATATTATTTATTATTTATTATTTATTATTTATTATTTATTATTTATTATTTATTATTTATTATTTATTATTTATTGTTTATTATTTATTATTTATTATTTATTATATATTATTTATTATTTATATATTATTTATTATTTATTATTTATTATTTATTATTTATATTTATTTATTATTTATTATTTATATATTTAGTATTTAGTATTTATTATTTATTATTTATTATTTATTATTTATTATTTAGTATTTAGTATTTATTATTTATTGTTTATTATTTATTATTTATTTATTTAATATTGAATATTGAATATTTATTATTTACTATTTGTTATATATTATTCATTATTGATTATTGATTATTGATTATTTATTATTTATTATTGATTATTGATTATTGATTATTGATTATTGATTATTGATTATTTATTATTGATTATTTATTATTTATTATTTATTTATTATTTATTATTTATTATTTATCTTTATTTATTATTTATTATTTATATTTATATTTATTTATTATTTATTATTTATTATATATATTTATTTATTATTTATTAATTATTAATTATATTTATTTATTATTTATATTTATTTGTTATTTATTATTTATTATTTATATTTCTTTATTATTTATTATTTATATTTATTTATTATTTATTATTTATATTTATTTATTATTTATTATTTATTATTTATTATTTATTTATTTAATATTTAATATTTAATATTTAATATTTAATATTTAATATTTATTATTGATTATTCATTATTGATTATTGATTATTGATTATTGATTATTGATTATTGATTATTGATTATTGATTATTGATTATTGATTATTTATTATTTATTATTTATTATTTATTATTTATTATTTACTATTTACTATTTATTATTTATTATTTATATTTATTTATTATTTATTATTTATTATTTATTATTTATTATTAATCTTTATTTATTATTTATTATTTATTATTTATATTTATTTGTTATTTATTGTTTATTATTTATATTTATTTATTATTTATTATTTATTATTTATATTTATTTGTTATTTGATATTTATTATTTATTATTTATATTTATTTATTATTTATTATTTATATTAATTTATTATTTATTAATTATATTTATTTATTATTTACTATTTACTATTTATTATATATTATTTATTATTTATTATTGATTATTGATTATTGATTATTGATTATTGATTATTGATAATTTATAATTTATTATTTATTATTTATTATTTATTATTTATTATTTATTATTTATTATTTATATTTATTTATTATTTATTATTTATTATTTAATTATTAATTATTATTTATTATTTATATTTATTTATTATTTATATTTATTTATTATTTATTATTTATATTTATTTATTATTTAATATTTATATTTATTTATTTTTTATTATTTATTATTTATTATTTATTATTTATTATTTATTATTTCTTATTTATTATTTATTATCTATTATTTATTATTTATTATTTATTATTTATTATTCCATATTTATTATTTATTATTTATTATTTATTATTTATTATTTATTATTATCGAGTTTATATCTATTATTTATTAATTTATTTGTTTTTTCAATTAATATATATTATTATATTAAATTCTATTTATTCACCACATGATGAGCTTGCTAGAGTGGTAAAGTCTTTGGAAAATATGCAAGAGGTTAGGGGTTCAAATATTACAAAACAGAGAATTTCTTTATATTGCCTGGGCATGCATATATGCATGTGCATGGGATGTGCATGCATGGAAAAATAAAGTAAATAAAATATTACGAAATAAATAAATAAATAAATAAATAAAATAGGAAATAAAATAAATAAATAATAAATACGAAATAAAAAAAATAAATAATAAATAAGAAATTAAATAAATAAAATAAATAAATAAAATAAATACGAAATTAAATAAATAAAATAAATAAATATGAAAAATAAATACATAAATAAATAAATAAATACGAAAAATAAATAAATAAAATAAATACAAAATAAATAAATAAATAAATATATAAATAAATAAATATATATATAAATAAATATATATATATATATATATATATATAAATAAATAAATAAATAAATACATAAATAAATACATAAATAAATTAATATATATATATAAATAAATATATAAAATTAAAAATAAAAAAAATTTAAAAAAATTAAAAAATTAAAAAACCGCCGCGAAATGTTCTGCGACAGTTTTGAAAACCGCCGCGAATAGTTTCCTGGCGCACGATTTAGCGGCGGTTTTTGAAAACCGCCGACAATCGATTTAGCGGCGGTTTAAACCGCCGCGAAACGAAAAAAAACCGCCGCTAAATGCCTTTTTTGCCGTAGTGTCACCCCTAATGACCTGAATTATTTGTGTCCCTCAAATAATATCATCCGGCCATAAAACATACATTCCAGAACAGTGTTATGGAACTTCCGGGTTCTCATCATAGCAGGGATCCATTACGACCCTTTAATGCAACAGCTGTCCTTAGGACATTATCACATGACATTTCATGCAGAAGAACAATCAAGATGTTATAAGGTTTTTATTTAATGAATAAAGTACAAAGTAGTTAGTTCTAGACCACCAACTCCAACACATTTAATATCTAATATAATTTTAATTTCAACATCTATTTTTTCATAAACTAAATTGTGGTAAATTTCTATGTTTATTAATTTTTGATTGACAAGATATGATATTAATTATCCATTAATTTATTTGATATTTTTTGGGATAAAATTAATTATATAATAAATTAGTTTATTTTCCTATTAAATAATTCAAAAATGTTATATTTTAATGGAAATATATTGTATTTATGAAAAAAATTAATTGGTGAATTTGGAATCCTTATATAATAAAACATTATTTAAATAATTAAAATCAATGAAAAATTATTATACCAATATTTAAAGACTAAAATGGTCAAACCATCAAGAATCCAATTAATTACGATAATAGGTATATAAATTTTATTAATCATTATAATAAATTATTATATTAGAAAATTAAATTCACTAATTTTTTGGCCATATATAGTGTTCTTAACCTCCCCAAATTATATTTAAATATTTTCTTCTAATTTTTTGGTGAACTGATGAAGATTTTTATTTTTATTTATGTATATTGTTCTACATAAGATCTAGACTATGTTATTATATATGTGGAACTTATGGAAAAAATTTAAACAAAATTTTCAAAATATATTCTAGAGGGGTAGTTGAATTTAATCAACAATTTATTGAATTTATAAGTATTTATTAATTCTAATGTTTGATATTTTAATATTCTATATTGATTTATTTACATTTCTTGAATAGTTAAAAATTTTATTTAATTTTATTCAACTATGTAGATTAATTAACATGATAACATAATTTTTAGAGAGTTTTTTTTCTAAAAATCGTAAAGAACATTTTCATGATTAATTTATCACTAGATATTATTTTCAAAATAATTCTATCGTGTTCTAGAATTATTACTTTGGTAAAAAATTTAAATCTTTGGACTAGATAAAAAATTAAAATACATTGGCTTAGAAGTTGGAAAATATGTATATATATCTTGTTTAAAAAAACTGGTATGCTTCATATGATTCAGTTTGAAAATTAGTAACCAACTAAGGATGATTCCAAACATGATAAGACTGATATGGAAAATGAATAGGATTTTTTTGGTAGATTTATTTTTTTATCTGCATTATCATACATTCAATATAAGGTTTATAATTCCAAGACATGAACTAAAACATTAAAATAAGTTGAATTTTATAGGAAATATAATACTTATGACTTGAATCTATAAATTTTTTAAGTTTTTAGATTCTTAAAATTTAAAATTATTAAAGGATAATCAATGCCTGAACAAACCAATGAGCTTATGTGGATCATACATTCACTATATAAAATAAAAATAAATATTCCTCAGGTGTTTTATGTTTTTTAGTTATAGAAAATTTTTCCCATATTAGCAAAGGATTTTAGAAATACTCTCAAGAATCAAATGGAGAAATTAAATGTTAACGACATTATGTTTGAAATTACTGTGGGAGAATAGTATTAGAATGAAAATTTTAGGGTACAAATTAAACTACATACAAATACGAAAGTATAGACTATTAATAAATGTTTTTTAAAAAAATTAAAAAATATAAACACCAATTTAATACCAAAAAAGAACAAAATAAAGGCTCAAAAACCACATGAAAAAATAATGACGGAATTTAGGAAAGGTTGGGAATTGGGACAAAAATTATAAATGTACATAGTCTAAGGATAAAAAAGAATATATTTTTTCAACATAATATAAAATTGTAGTGAAATCTAGTGAGGTGAATATAATTTCTATAAAGACTAGTATTACTAAAATAATAAATTGCCATGTTACAAATAATATAGAATTTATCACTATATATAAAACAATTGAGTAGTTATTTGATACATGCAAAATGTGTAAGATTATGATGAAAAACAACTTTTTGTATCTTAATATCTTATATATAAAAGGACTATAGAGTCTGTAAATAACAGTGCGATCAAGGTGTATGGAATATTACATGTAAACTTGAATTTTCATTCAATTCGCATTATTTATTTGAATAGGGTGAAAAAATAGCTACAATTGATAGAAATAATTTTATTTCATTAGGTTTAGTGAAATAGGGTTTCCCAATATCATTCAAATGTAGTAATTTTTTTTAAAAAAAATTTTTTATTAGAAAAATTTATATTTCTAGTGGTTTGTTTAAACATAGTGTCAAACATTCTATTATTCTTTAAGTAATTTTTTTTATAAAAAAAATCAATTGTAATTTCTGTTGTATGTTATAATAATTGGAACACTCATCGTAGTCACTCAAATGTTGGTACTATAAAATGGTTGATGATTCAAAATAAAATAGAAAATCTTTACATTAATAAAAAACAAACATGTAAAGTGTGTATGAATTCTATGAAAACTAGAAAATATTTGCATTCAATTGAAATGGAATAACAGTTCCTTTAGAAAATATAGATATATATTTTTTAATTCAGTGGATAGTTTACATTGGACCAAAAGAAACACACTATAAACTTCATTTATTATTTTAGTATATATTTCCATGTTTTTTTATTAAAAATGAAAACACAAGGAACTTGAAAATTTAATTATTTACAAGAATGATACAAAACTTTAAGCTTTAGTGAAACATAAATGGTTATGATTTGATATTTTGGAAAGTATGCATCCCATAAATTTCACGAAAAAAAACAATGGATTCATCTATGAGTAAGTTTATAATTATCATATTCATTATAAAGGGAAAATTTAATTAATTAATATGAATTCAAATGATATGATCAAAAAAAGTATTTTTATATATGGATTTCCAAAATATATTTGGGGATAAGATTTCAATATGATGTCAGAATTTTGAATAAAATATATTCAAATTATAAGTGATACAATTATTTTTATGTGTATAAATGAATAAGTCCATGCTTACGATATTTTTGAGTGTGTGTCTATAATGCTAAATTATTAGCCCCAGAGAACAAAATTTAAATGATAGGGCTTAAAATAATCGATGTTGCATTTGTTAGGTATACTGAAATATCTTTGTATTTAATCTTTTTTATTTTTAAATATGAAATTTAATGCATATATAAGAATATAATTATTTTTTTTTGTGAATATAAATTCATTTTAGATGTTTTTTTGATTAAAATATATGTCCCCTACATTTGTTTTCTTTAATTTCATCCCATACATTTGGGTCCATTTTTTAACATGTAGAGAATATTAAAAATACAGGGATAAATCGAAAGTGTATTTCATAACCCATTAGTTATGATGAAATAGATGAACTGATGAGGAATACATGGACAATATATAATAATGACCATGGATTTGGTTTCAATATATATATTATTGATGTTGAACCAAAAAAATTTGGTCAATACATTGATTGATCTAAAAAAATCAATTAGAATGTTGTGGCCAAAAGTGAAATTCACCAAATATTTTCTAATGGGTAATAGATTTTTATTCCTATTCCACTAGGTAATATACTCTTGGAAGTATATAGTGATTTAAATGGAAACACAAACCCTATGAATCAATTAACAAGTACAAAACCATACTGGTTGATAAATATAAATTTTATGGTTGTATCACTAGATAGAGGAGTGTAGGTTTGGGGTTGTTATATAATCCATCAAGAAACTAATGGTTTCACATTAACATGTCATCAAATAAGGGGACCATAAAAATAACCGAACAAGAAATCCAAAAATACCATTGGTATTTCATTAAAATTGGAATGGCCAAGGACTCCTTATATCATGTTATCTCTAAAACATCCCAAAACCAATATAATCACAATTAAAATGCTCAGAATTTACTTCCCCTGCCACCTCATCAAGATGTTGCAACCAGGTCATCACCACAGGAGAGATACAACACCTAAATCACTTGAAGGGAGAATCTCAAAATGGAAACACAGAATCACTGAAATACCACCATAAAGAACCAAACAAAAAATATAAGCCCATAAAAAAGTATTTAAAAAAAGGAGTATGGGGAAGTAACCATTGAGAGATGTAGCTCTGCCGATGATAAGAAAAAACACCTTCAAAAGTATCTCACATGAATATAACAACAAAAAACAACTCACATAGAGAATAAATTAGAGGATATCACCTAGAAACACTAAGGATCCACCAATGGGTAAGGGTAGTTTTTATGTATGAAAATTTATAAGATATAAAAAATATCTCATAACACTTTAAAACCCCATTTATCTATTATTTTAAAAACTAATGTTAAATAATATATTTTAATTGTTTTTCATGGATGTTTTGAAAATGCATCACTTATAATTAAATTTAAAATTTTATATTCAATTTTATGCATAGTTTATTCATAGTTGTTCTAAAAACACCCATTATTTACTAAAACATACATTTTATTTATTTTTAGGGAAGATTTTTTAAATAATTGTAGAATATTATTTTATTTTGAATATTTTTAAATGGTAACTAAAAATATTATAAATACTAATTAATATTAACAAATATTTATTATTTAAAATATTAATATAAAAAATAAAATTATTCTTTAATAATAAATATTAATAATATATAATAGATAATTGTTAATAAACATTTAACATTAGATAAGTAATAAAAAAATATTAAAAAATTAATAATAAATAATTATTAACTATAAGCGATAACATTGTTATAAATAATTAAAAATAAATTATTAGCATCAATTAATTTCTACAACATATTCAATAATTTATTATATTTATTTAAAAATGAAAAAATATTACATATTAATTTCTAACTTGTACATATTAATTAATAAGTAATTTTTAATTAAAATTATGTATTTATTACTAATTAGTTATTAATTGTGATTAAAATTAATTAATAAGTAATAATTAATCATTAGAATGAAGAAATTATTTTTTATAAATAAATTAAACAATATAAAAATAATTATATATATATATATACATATACATATATAAACACATTAATGATTTAAATATATAAATACATCATAAATTAAATTAAGTAAATGCACTATATTATTTTAAAATGATAACTTTTTAAAAAATAAAAGACTAATTTATTGAATAAAAACAAAATTTAAAAAGTCCAAATGAAATTTTTTAAAAATAATAATTTCAAAAAAAGATAGAAGCTCATTGAGAATGTTTTCACACCATATCAATTTAGGAGTAGTATCCCCCTTATATAAAGCCTATTAGAAAAATAATTTTCCTCACGATATGTTTGCATGATGATATAATTAATGGATGAAATCACATCCTTGAATTTTCTCTATATTGGAGTACGTTTCAAGGATTGATGAATGATACCATTCTTGATAGCCTTAAAAATGGTAGTCGAGTCCCACTCGAGCAAAAAATTTATATATCCTTATTTCTTTTCATTATCCACCACTTTGATAACACTTAGAATTTCATCCTCATGGGAAGTGGTTATACCATGGGGCCTATAAAAGCATCTCATTCATCACTACAATGAATTCGAAAAATCATACCATAACTAGAAGGACATCGATTATCTCTTCACGCACCATTCGTGTTACATTTAATCCATACTAGAAAAGGAGGGATCCAGATGACCTTTATGTTCCCATAAAGAGGATGATATTTACTCATAATGAAAATATGATTAAGAGAAAAAAATAATGAATTGAGTTATCACAATATCCATTTTGGACCTTATTTTCATATTCTATAGTATAGATAATGTGATCCAAAGTCGATTGTAAATTGAAGGTAGTGCCCCCATTAATTATTTTGTTCCGATTTTTCGGAATAGAAATAATAAAGACCAAAAAGGGCATAAGAAAGATGTTATTCATCTATTGGGATAGAGGAATATAAATTTTAACAAGATGACGATCCCAAATTCTACTTGTACTACAAATACTACTTTCAAAGAAAATTGCTTCAACAATCCATAGAGAAAAGGCAATGGCACATACTAATAATAGGTGATCAATGTCAAAGTTCACATATAAAGAAAAGGCTATTACCAACAACCTACAAAAAACATCAATAGGCAATTTGGAGTGCATGAGTCTTCAATCCAATTTAAATCTAGATGGTTGGATAACATTTTTACTCAAAGCATTAGCCTAATTATTGATAATCCATTGCACGACCTCATAATAAATGTCTTTTAATGAAAGTTTTCCATTGGGGGTAGGTTCCCAAACCAGAGTATCATCACCTTACCAAGATGTATTTATTATTCAACGTAAGAAATTATTTAAATATTTTTATATAAATATATTTAAGTATGTATAAAGGTATATATATATACATATATGTCTATGCGTGTAAATATATATATTTATATATATATATGTAAATTTATAAATTTATACATAAAAATATGTGTAAATGGGAACATATATATGTATATATGTATATATATATTTATACGTTTAAACATAAATTTGTCTGTGGGTAAATGTAAATAAGTAAATATAAAATTTTATGTAATTATATTTGTATATGTATAAATATATATATTAATATGTGTTGTGCGTGCATGTTTTTTAAAATATAAATATGTTTTTAGGATGAAAATGGTTTTTTTCTTTTTGAAATTGCAGATACTAGAATAATAACCCATTTGAGGTTTCAAAACTTGAACCTGTTCAAAACCAATTTTTTTAAAATTTTATTTAGTTTACCCTTCCATATTACATTTTGAATTTCACATTAAATTACCCTAACCCATTTAAATGGTCATTTTTAATTTTAAAATTTTAATTCTCATTAATATATTAAAAATTAAAAGATATAAAATTAAATAAACATTTTTTTATATATTTTATAATCTATTAAAAAATATAGTTAATAAACTAATAATAATTAACTTAATCTAATTTGGATTTAAAATTAATTTATAAATTTGATATAATAAAATATAATAGTAGGTAATATATTTTATCATATTACAATAATTTATAAATATATAATTAACAATTTAATTTACATCTCTTTCGGTATAAGAAAAATTAATTTAAAATCTACCAACACCTACAATGCACTCAAGGTGGATAAACCTTGGGACTTCCCCAAGACCCCTCAAAGGCATAAAAAATATAATTGGAAATATATATAATGAAAAAATTAATAGTATTTAATTTAATCAGGTATGGGATTTGATATAACCTAACATTACTACATTAACCACACCCGGCTATTAGTTGGGTTTTTAATTCACAACAAACTCCATTTAAAAACCTACTTAACACCCATACTATAACCTTACTTAATCAGTCCAGGAAGTTTCAAGTACCCTATTTATTGGAAACCAATGATAGTAAACCCTTCAGTATTGCCTCACTGATGGACCCTTACAATTTTTACACTACATAATCCGTAAAAAACATATCTTATTAATATATGGATTAGGTTATTCAAACCCCGCCATAGAGGATAGTAAATGAGCACCAAATCACTAGCATTGGTTTCCAATCAATAGGTTACTTAACACTTCCTGGCCTGATTAAGTTAGGTTATAGTATGTGTGTTAAGTAGGTTTTTAAATGGAGTTGGTTGTGAATTAAAAACCCAACTAATAGACGGCTGTGGTTAATGTACTAATGTTAGGGTATATCAAATCCCATACCTAATTAAATTAAATACTATCAATTTTTTCATTATATATATTTCTAATTATATTTTTTATGCATTTGAGGGGTCTGGGGGAAGTCCCAAGGATGAGCCACCTTGAGTGCATTGTAGGTGTTGGTAGATTTTAAATTAATATTTCTCATACCGAAAGAGATGTAAATTAAATTATTAATTATATATTTCTAAATTATTGTAATATGATAAAATATATTACCTACTATTATATTTTATTATATCAGATTTATGAATTAATTTTAAATCCAAATTAGATTAAGTTAATTATTATTATTTTATTAATTATAATTTTTAATGTATTATAAAATTTAGAAAAACATGTTTATTTAATTTTATATCTTTTAATTTTTAATATATTAATTTGAATTAAAATTTTCAAATTAAAAATGACCATTTAAATGGGTTAGGGTACTTTAAGGTGAATTTTAAAATTTAATATGGAAGGGTAAATTAAATAATTTTTTTAAAAAATTGGTTATGAACAGGTTCTAGTTTTGTAACCTCAAATGGGTTATTATTCGAGTATCTGCAATTTCAAAAAGAAAAAAACCATTTTCATCCCAAAAAACATATTTATAATTTAAAAAACATGTACTCACAACACATATAAATATTTATATGTATACATATAAAAATATAATTACAAAAAAATTTATATTTACTTATTTTTATTTACCCATGCACAAATTTATGTTTAAACACACACATATATATATACATATATACATATATATGTTCACATTTACACATATTTTTATGTATAAATTTATAAATTTACACACACACATATATATTTACACACATAGACATATATGTATATATATATATATTTACTTTTATACATACATAAATATATTTATATAAAAATATTTAAATAATCTCTTATGTTGAATAATAAATACATCTGGGTAAGGTGATGATACTTTTATTTGGGAACCTTCCCCCAATGGAAAAATTTCATTAAAAGAAATTTATTATGAGGTCGTGGAAGGGATTATCAATAATTAGGCTAATTTTTTGAGTTGAAATGTTATCCTAACATATAGATTTAAATTGGAATGAAGACTCATACACTCCAAATTGCCTATTAAAGTTTTTTGTAGGTTTTTAGTATTAGTCTTTTCTTCAGATTTAAACTTTGACATGGATAACCTATTATAAGTATGTGCCATTGCCTTTTCTCTATTAATTGTTGTGTCAAGTTTTTTTGAAAGTAGTATTTGTAGTATAATTAGAATTCAAGATCATCATCTTGTTTAAATTTATATTCCTCTATCACAATAGATGAATATCCTATTTCTTATGCCCTTTTTGGTCTTTATTTTTTATATTCAGAAAAATCGGAACAAAATAATTAATGGTGGTGCTACCTTCAATTTATGATCGACTTTGGATCACATTCTCTCTACTGTAGAATATGAAAATACGGTCCAAAATGGATACTGTGATAACACAATTCATTATTTTATTCTCTTAATCATATTTTCATTATCAATAACTATCATTTTCTTTATAGGACCCTAAAGGTCATGTGGATCCCTCCTTTTCTAGGATGGATTAAATGTAACACAGATGGTGTGTGAAGATATAATTGATGTCCTTCTGGTTATGGTATAATTTTTAGAAGTCATTGTAGTGATGCAATGAGATTCTTTTATAAGCCCCATGGTATAACCACTTCCCATGAGGATGAAATTGTAAGTGTTATCAATGTGGTGGATACTGAAAAGAAATAATGATATCTAAATTTTTGGCTCGAGTAGAACTCCACTACCATTTTTATGGCTATCAAGAATGGTATCATTCATCAATCCTTGAAACGGACTCCAATATAGGGAAAATGAAAGGATGTGATTTTATCCATTAATTATATCATCAGGAAAACATATCGTGGTAAAAATTATTTTTCTAATATGATTTATATACGGGGGATACTGCTCCTAAATTGATATGGTGTGAAACCATTCCCAATGAGATTCTATCTTTTTTTTAAATTATTATTGTTAAAAAATTTCATTTAGACTTTTGAAATTTCATTTTTATTCAATAAATTAGTCTTTTATTTTTGGGAAAGTACTCATTTTAAAATAATATATTGCATCTACTTAATTTAATTTATGATATATTTATGTATTTAAATCATTAATGTGTTTATATATGTATATGTATATATATATATACTTATTTTTATGTTGTTTAATGTATTTATAAATAATAATTTCTTAATTCCAATGACTAATTATTACTTATTAATTAATTTTAATCATAATAAATAACTAATTAGTAATAAATACATTATTTTAATTAACAATTACTTATTAATTAATATGTACAAGTTAAAAATTAATAAGTAATATTTTTTCATTTTTAAATAAATATAATAAATTATTGAATATGTTGTAGAAATTAATTGCTCCTAATAATTGATTTTTAATTATTTATAACAATGTTATAGCTTATAGTTAATAATTATTTATTATTAATGGTTCAATATTTTTTTATTACTTATCCAATGTCAAATGTTTATTAACAATTATCTATTATATATTATTAATATTTATTATTAAAGAATAATTTTATTTGTAATTTTAATATTTTAATTAATAAATATTTATTAATATTAATTAGTATTTTTAATATTTTTAGGTACCATTTAAAAATCGTCTAAATAAAATAATATGCTACAATTATTTAAAAAATAATCACTAAAAACAATTAAAATGTAAATTTTAGTAAATAATGGGTGTTTTGAGAACAAATATGAATAAACTATCCATAAAATTTAATATAAAAATTTAAATTTAATTATAAGTGATGCATTTTTAAAACTTCCATGATGAAGACTTAAAATATAGTATTTAAAATTATTTTTTAAAATAATATATAAATGGGGTTTTAAAGTGTTATGAGATATTTTTTTATATCTTATAAATTTTCATTCATAAAAAACTACCCTTACCCATGGGTGGATCCTTAGTGTTTCTAGGTTTTATCCTCTAATTTATTATCTATGTGAGTTGTTTTTGGTTGTTATATTCATGTGAGATACTTTTGAGGGTGTTTTTTTCTTATCATCGGCTGAGCTAAATCTCTCAATGGTTACTTCCCTACACTCCTTGTTTTGAATACTTTTTCATGGGCCTATATTTTTGGTTTGGTTCTTTATGGTGGTATTTCAGTGATTCTATGTTTCGATTGTGAGATTCGCCCTTATAGTGATTTAGGTGTTGTATCTCTTCTGTGGTGATGACCTGGTTTCAACATCTTGATGAGGTGGTTGGGGAAGTACATTCTGAACATTTCAGTTATGATTCTATTGTTTTTGGGATGGTTTAGAGATAACATTATATAAGGAGTCCTTGGCCATTCCAATTTTAATTAAATTTAAATGGTATTTTTGGATTTCCTATTTTGTTATTTTTATGGTCCCCTTATTTGATGCCACGTTAATGTGAAACCATTATATTTTTGATGGATTATATAACAACCCCAAACCCACACTCCCCTATCTAGTGATACAAGAATAAAATTTACATTTATGTGTTTGGTACTGATGAAGGGGACCCCATTTTTTTCCTCAATTTCTAATTTGATTATCATTAGAATGGTAATAGCTATAGGATTTATATATTATCTCAACATCCAAAAAATATATTGGGAACTCATTTATTAATGGGTAATTTTACGGAGATATTTATATAGATTATGTATAAGGATTTTTAGTATCTCGTAATGAGAATATGGTATACAAATTAGTTAATTATTTTTATTGATTCAAGAAAAAACATTTGAAATGTAATGAGAAATTGGATAGAATAATTTTATATTTTGGAATTAACATAGAATTAAATTTTCCAGTGTGTATACTTCAAACCAATATGTTATTATCATATTATATTGTAATTATATATTGATGACGTTATTTTATTTTTTTACAATATTAAGATTATTAATATGGAAATGTCATTTTTTGAATATCATATTTAACATAAAGTATATGGGAGTAGTAAATATAATTTTGGGCCTTAAGAAGTTCCATTCAGTTTAAGGGATAACAATTTCACAGTTTCATTATCTTGAGAAAAATAAATGCTATTAATATGTTTATAAAAATTCTAAAAGTGTTAAAAATACATATGGTCTTTCTATAGGGGTTTTTACAAAAAGGATACATGTGTTCTTATGTATTATTTTAGTTATTATCAGTTAATTAGTGGTCTTCAAAATAATATTAAATTTATGAGACTATAAATTTATTTCATAGTCTCCATACTTCCCAGATGTAATATTTTTTCCAATAAGACACATTGGGTGGGATTATATTGGTAAATTTAATACTTAAAAGGAAATACATCCCTAAGAATTATTATTTGATATTCCTTTATATTCCATAGGGGTATATCGATGAATATTGGATAGTTAAGAAATCTTAGAGCAATGGTTGTACATGGTATGTGTTTACCTTGGATGGTGGTGCGAATGCCTGGTAATCTTGTAAGCTTCCCATTCTAAATATGTCAACATTTTTGGATGATTTATATTTTTTAAATAATAATGGAGTGGTGTTTTAGTGGATGTATAAAATCTTATTCACTTTTTTGATTACTAAAGATCCTAATCATATAATCTCTATACATTGTGAAAATCATGACATAATAGAAAATAATAAGAGTATAAAGTATAATAAAAAGATAAGTAGATATGTTCCATTAAAGCTTAAATATATGTTAGTTTTGTGTTAAAATAAATTTATGAAATTGATTTTTTTCATTATAAAATAAAATATAGTTGATCATTTATCTATGTAACATGATGTTTCTTTGGTAAATTTTTTTTATTGGGGACAATACAATAAAAAAGAATGGTATATCTACAAGAAAAACCTTACCATCTGAGTGGAGATCCCAAAAGGTGGATTCAATTTTCTATAAACATGTCAAGGGATGGATATGGAACTTATATATATAGATTTATGAAAATTTATCTGATTTTATCCAACAATAAACTAATGTTAAGAAAAAGAATGTTTATTATAGTAGTTTACTTATAATGCGATTAATCTAGTTAGGAAGGATGTTACAAGTACATGTAGAATATGTGTATCAAATCCAGCATGTTATTGTTATTTTCACTATGGTGTGGTGGTCTTTATAGTAGACCAATGAATAGTAAAAGTCACTATTGTATGTTGGTGTTTATAGAAATTATATTATTGTATCTTACTTCATTGTTCAAACTCTATCATCCCTTAAAACCATCATTTTTGGTTTAATCGTCATGTGATGATTATTGGAGGTATTTGAATGTTTATTAATGTTCATTTATATATTAAATGATCATTATAAGGATTTAACTATGAATTATAGGAGTTTTAATGTTTGAGTTTTTTTGGAAACTCTCCATTAGCATAGTCGAATGTTTCAAATCCATGTAGGGTCTTTATATGGATATATAAATATTTCCAATCAATATATTTGTGTGATAGTAACATTTTTTTGATAAATTTTTATAAAATCCATGACTAAAGTCTTATTGTATCCCTTCCCCTCTTTGTGAAATCACACAAAAGTTCTAGAAAACCTTAGATTAAATGGGATCCTTCCCATGCATTGGGGGATTCATACAGTGCATGGATATTGTGAATGAATGAGTCTTTTGGATATTTCTATTTTAGATCATTAAATATCATGTGATAATATTTTATAATATCGATCACTAAATATGAAAAGTATGTCATTAATTAATAATTTTACGAAATATAATTTGTGTGGAAGATTATTTTATAAGTATATTTTGGTTATTAGTTTAAACTACCTTGGGATAGTCATTATCAGTTCTAAGACCCATCAATGATAACATATATAGGTTCATTATAATTGGATAGATTTATCATATGAGTAAAGAAATTAGAAGATGAATTTTCCAAGCACTGTGAAAAAGAATAGATAAATACTCTAGTTTCATTTATTATTTTCATATACTAAGGAATTGATTTTTTGTTTATGGGTGAGGTTTTATCCAACCACAAAATTGATTAAAAAAACTTTAATTTTATTCCATAAATGTTTTTCACAAAAAACATAGCATTATTTTCAATGTATGTATGTCATGGTCTAGAGATTTATATATTGTGCTGGTATTATCCATGTGTAAGGACCATGAAATAGTATTAGTTGAGAATCCATTTCAAAAAAATAGATTCAGTGAAAATATACAAAATAGAAAGAATTCATATTCTATGTCATGGACCATGTCTAAAACACCTTCCAAAATAATTATGTTATATGTAGTGACCAAAAGACCAAATAGCATGGGTTTATGAAATATAGGAAGGGAACATCCCATTACAAGATTTGTACTCATGTAACATCATTCTATAGTTAAACATGTTTTGGGAATAAGTTTAAATAAAATTACATTTTTTCTAAAAATATTATACAAACATTATAATTTTATTTTTTTCGGACATTAATCCACACAAAAAACATTTTGGTGGATGCGATTTAGGATAAAATATAATTTACTTTGTTAGTATAAAGTGAAATATAATTGTATTTACAATGATTTATGATTAGGTCTTAGCTATTAATATATAATGTTTATATTAAAATTGTTATATGATTATTTTATATTTATAATTGGTAGAATAATTTAGGAAATAATTATTATTTGAAAATAAAAGTTTTCATAAATGACACAAATTTAAAAATTGTGAATGATTTAATATTAAAACCATTTAAATGTTATGTTGAAAATTTCTTATTATAAAATAGTGAATTGTTCATGTTTTTCTATTACTAAATTATAAAGTGCTTATAATATCCATTATTTATGAATTGTTTATAATTGTTAATCTCATGTATAGATTTTTGAACTATTCATTTTTTTAATAATTTCCTATTATATTCATGGATATAATTTTTTTATTATGGACTTATGTGTGATTTAGTTCATTGGTTTTCAAATGGTTCTATAAAATTTTATACATGTATTTAAGTATTTACAAGAAAAGTATATTAATTGATTTATTTTTCTTCTACATTGAATTTGGTTTTTATTAGATTATGAGTTTTAATTATAATGTTAATTATTTTTTTTTATTTTTATTCCGTATTATAGTTAAGATGTAATTCTAGTCTATTATAATTAAATAACTAAGGGCAGATGACCTTTGTTTCAAACTTCACATTCACCTAGAAACATAGTATTTTTCTAGAAAAGTATGAGTTTTCAACCTATCAGTCCATTTTTACTCTTATAGGGTTTTTTATTTCCTATGTTTATATGTTTTTACACGAATGCATTTTATTTACCTTATAAATTGTATAAATTTGAATATGTCTAAATATACTCAGATTTTATATTGGGTTTGTATCACATGCTATTTATTTTAAATAGTTACACTTCAATATGGTTCAAACATATTGATTTAGTAGAAGGAATGAAGATACCAAAAAAATCATTAAAATCATGCAAAAATATAACGGAAATAACATGAGAAAATATGGTGAAGATTAAATCCCCTTTTAAAATTTATATATGCCATATGACATCAAAATAAAACACTTTTCACAATCCTAATCCTTCAATTGGGTATTTTTATGTGAAACTAAGGGGTGATTGGAATATATTTTTAATGTAAAGAAGGAAATTAGTAATCCTAATAGGATTAGTTGGATATATTTTCATTTCATTTGGGTAAAACATCTCTAGGAATAATATGGGAAGGATACTACAAGAATAATATTGATATTATTCACACTATGGATTAGGTAAGGAGTTTTACACAATAAATCCAAGAGTTATATATGACAATACTGGAATGATGGCCTCCATAAATATATAAGTGATGGGATGAACACTAATGCATACTCATTACATAGTGATATATGGAACTGGGAACACTAATGGTTATAATGTATTTAAAATTTTTCATCATCTTATGGGGGTCTATTTAAGGTATTGTTATTTTAAGTGAATATAAAACATGATAATCATCAAATAAAACAATATATTATCAATAACATTGCATCATATTCATCGAACTTTAGTTTGAGATCATTCCTTGAGAAGGCGAAGATTAACATAAAATTATTATTATATTAGTATATAAATAAAAGTATTATACTTAAGGAAGAAATAATTATATAAGTGATATGAAATTTTATTCCTGAGTAACCCAATGTTTATATAGTTTAAGAAGTGTATGTAAATTTTCACCAGCAATATAGCTGAATTAACATAACTTTTAATGATATTGTATAACTATAAGATGATCGAGGTAAATTTAATCTCCCAATATGATATCAATATGATTGGATATATTAATAACATGGATAGAATATAGTTTTCTATTAACAATGGTTTTGGTCATATATTTTTCACTATATTATCATTTTAAATGTTCTGATAATGTTAATGATTTAATGAAAATGTTTAACCATTTTTTTAAGTGTTGGGGATAGATGAACTGGGTATTATATAATTAATTTCTTATTTTTCATTGAAAATTTATGTTTATAATTGATTAAACCAAAATAATAAGCTTTTTTTTCATTTCAGCAATATTTCATTAAGCAGTTAGTGATAATTATTTTAAACCAAAAATTGTAATAAAAAATTAAAGATAATTCAATTGGATTTAATTTTCTTGGATACATGAAGGGGTCTGAGAAACAGAAAGGATAGTTAATTTTTGGTATCAATATTGTAAAAAAATTAAATTCATATATTTTTAAGGGAATATAATACCAAATATACCGTAAAAAAGTGATGTAAATATCTATATGAGTTCAATGATTATAGAGGATTAATGATTTTAGATTGGTGTTTTCATTCAATATATGGATAAAAGGGATAATACAACAATTATTTGGTTGTGATGATTTCTATAATATCTTGGATTAATATATGCGAAATATATATATTTGGGATCTTATTTTTTTCTTTATATTATTAGAGATGTCTGAAAAAAATAGTTTTTTGATGAATTAGTCAAATAATCATTTGATGAACATGGTTAATGATTTAGTATATTTTAAATAATGTTTTGAAATAGAGAAAAGGATAAATGATGTTTTACCTTATATGATACCATTTTTCTATCTTATTTTTGAAAATATAAAGGAAAGAGATCCCACAACCCTTTGGTGGAATATTTTAAATAATTATTCTCTTACCACATTGCTCCAAATACATATAATACCATTTTACTAATGGTTATTAAAAGTTTACTTATTACATATTACCACTAAAATGAAATATGTTCAATTTTTATAGACTAAATGAGTATTTGTTTCTCAGAAAGTGATTATATATATAATATTGTTTATAAGAGGATAGTTGTAGTACATTTATACTCAGAGAAGTTCAAGTTAAAAAAATAAAATATTATTCTAGTAAAAAATTCATTGTAAATGTAATTTAATATCCTAAAAGAGTTTAATTTATTATAGTATAGATAAATGTAAAGAGTTTCATTTATTTATCATAATGAAGTGAATACCACTTTATATGTTAATGGGTTTATGATGTGTTGGTAATGAATGAAATTAATTTAATTTGTTATATTTGTTATCAAGTGATCTCAAATTTAGTGTTTTTATAGATAAGTTTTGGGATAAGAATGATGGAAACAAAAAGAGATCTAATTATACTAATGAATATATCAACATCATAACATTGGATGTTGTGGGGTGAAGAATTTTGATAAATATGATCAAGGATTTGAATGTTATAAATATAATTAACAAGTATCATTGTTATTGAAAGAAATTTATTCATGGATGTTACTCAATAATTTTTTTTAAAGGTAGGTTTTATCACATAACCACATAGAGATGTGTTAGTAATTACATAGAGATGTATTGTGTAGTAATCTTAGTTATTTACTAGGTGTGACATATCTCATCTTCATGTTGTGGAGTCCTAGGCCCTAAAAATATAAAATAGAAAATTTACCTAAGTAGAAGGCACTATATTTTTTTATTGTTTTCTAGTCTTTGGACTTTCAATCTACCCTTGGGTTGAATTTTGATGATATTTTTAGCATGTTTTTATAATGCTATTAATTATTGATTTGATAAATAAATATTTTTCCTAGACATCTCAGAAGTGATAAATCATTGTTATAGATTCAAAATAGAAATTTTGATACAATACTTATATCTAGAATGGTGTCCCTAACCTTGGAGATGTAAAATTATCATGCATGGATTTTAGGCCCTAAAGCACACCATTTTAGGTATTTTAATGAGTTTATCATTTAAGCTCTTTTAGTGATATAAAATATATTAGTTTATTTCTCTCTAGTATTGGTCAAATGTTTCTCCATCTTGAACCCTATATTGATAATGGGGGATATCTGGGGGATTATTTTATAAATAGAATGACAATCCATCATCAAATTATAGGGTTGAGATAGATTTCGGTGGAAATGATAAACATGTCAAGTGACATCATTGAGAGAATCAATGAATATGTATTTACACCTTTAGGTGGGAGTTTTTTCTATTCCTTTCACATTATTATATGAGTTATTATATTCTTCTATTCTCAATATTTAATAACTTAATTTCCCATGATGATGATATGATAAAAATCACAGAATATTTATATTTATAATATTAATCAAATATTAGTTGAGGAATTAGTCTAGGAAATTCACATCATGTAAGTTAAATAGAAATTCATAGAATATTGGGAACATATTTTTATTTTAATTTTATACTATCATTTTTTATGGAATATGTATTAAAATTATGAATTATTCACCCAATTGTTTTTCTAAGTGAACTATATTGATATTTTAATGATTAATTTTTTTGTAAGCATGATTTACACACAATAATCAATGACGAGTGTTTGGAAAACTATTCATGAGCCAACCATATTCCCCTTCTATCTTGTATTTCTTGGAGGAATGACCATATTAAACTTCATCAAGGATTAAAATTTAATTATCCTTGATCAAAAAATAAAGATGAATATGAACTTGTATAGTGGGGGTTGGTTTGGTGGGGTAGCACTGAAGAGGGTGTAGGTGCATTTAAGGGGACCTTGTAATTTTTTTAAACTATGGATTAAAAAAAAGAAACTATATTTTATAAATAGTGATTCAATGTAAATGTTTCAATGATAATTTATAGACAAAATGAAAATAAAATTGGATCTAATAGTGACCACTGATCAATAAATCTACGTCGGAAGTATTGGAATGGTAGGAGGAAAACTAACTTGTGATGACTGCAGTTTGAAATGAGAGAGGGGTTATTATTTATCTTGTGGAAATATTCTATCTACATTGAATATATTATCCCAAAAATATTCATTGTATGTTTCTTTTTTGGTGTTAGAGTTCATTTGTGGTTATACATATCACATGATGCATGGCTCCAACATATATATCATCTACATCAATGTGCTTATGCATGAAATAAAATATTGCATGGGGTGTAAATTTGATTCCCACATATCATATGGTAGTTCACATGACTCAAAATATAAATTATGTTCATTTTATTAAACTCCATGGCCCAACACTCCTCAAAATCCATTTTTTGATATTTTCTAAGATCGACTTTAAGGGAAAGTGGTAACCGTACATCACAAAATTCAAAAATAGCACCGCATTACAAAAAATCACATCCCACCTTCTTCATAGCTACAGTGCCATGCCACCGCTAGAGATTTCAAATTCAAAATTCACAAACATAAATTGATTTTAAATCCACGTTCCAGCCATCATCATTTCCAGTTGATCCAAGAGACACCTTGAGTCGTGTAGACACTGACTCGGTCACCCACCTCAATTCGAGCAGACATCGTAATCATCATCCAGTCACCTCCAAAAACATGGCTTCTCAGATCCACCACTGTCTTTGTCATCAGAGCTTCCATCACTGGCATCACCGGAGCACCATCGCCGTCTCGTAGTCCTTGTCTCTCAATACCAAAGTCCACTCATCGACGTCTCTAAACAAGACATCATCGGCATTGCCAGAACACCTGAAAAGAAACCAATGAACCAGTCGTGCTTCCATGGACACCCATCCACTCGCACGAACACCTCTCAACGCCTCCTCGGAAGCTACCGCACCCAACCGACCAAGGAGGGTGCGAAGAACCTGGAAACCAGAGTAGAGCACAAGCATCAGGGTCTCCACAACAAACCTAAGCCACCCCAAAGTCGCTCCATCTTCATCATCACCGTCGACACCGACGTCCGACATCGCACAGAAGAAAATATCACCAAAACCAGAAACCCAATCCGAATTCAACACTGATCGATCATCAAACATAAATATCTCACCCAGAGAATCACAAAAATTATTCACCAATTTCATTGAAGAATAAACACAAATAACAACTTACCGACGATAAAACTTCTTCACAAGAAAATATCGCCTCATGACACGTCTGGTGCACCAGCAGCCGCCGAACCACACATCCCAGAGCCTCAAAGATTCTACCGCTCCAGGTCTAACTCAGAGAGGAGCCTTGGAATTCAAGGTCAGAACAAAGATGAGCGACCGAGGTCACTGACAGACACCATCTTCAAATAAAACCCGTAGTAGGCATGACAGAAGCAAGAAGATTTCTGAAGCGCCTAGAAACCCGTCGACCATCAGACCACATAATCCCTCTTATTGATCAACCTCCCCAAAAAATGTATGGAGCCCATCCTCTATTACCCCTAATTCACTCTCAACCTCATTTGAACCTATTTTTTAGGAACCTATTTTTTCACTTAGGTATGGATACATTAAATTTTGGACTATTTCTTTATTTTGACCTAATGTAGAGTCCTTATGGGTTAGTAAAGGCGTTGGGGGTGTATGGGGATTGCTTGGATCCTAGAACTAAGATTTTTGGGAGAAAAGGCATGTTACATACTTATAATAAATCATATAAGGTATGAAATATTGTAATATTTAACCATGTGAAGATAGATAGTGAGGAGAAGGAAGGCACACAGTTTTACCTAACCATGTGAAATGGGCCGCATAGCCGTGTGAGAATGTATGGAGTTTTGAAAGTGTATTTTTTCACATTTTGTGCAAAATTAGTCAAATTGTGTGCACTAACCATGCGGTGTGCCCCTTACTATAGCTGACCATGCATGGTTAGCACACAGTTTGGCCAAATCATGCATCCAAACCATGCTAAGGGTTTTTTTGGGTAAATTTACCTTTTCCATTGAAAATATAATTAAATAAACCCTCCTATAATATAATTTATATAGTGAATAGAATCCTATATTTTCCTCCATTTATAAATCATAAATCCATCAATGATATAAATCAACCTCAAGCGCTCTTCTTGAGTCCGATCAAAGCATCATTTATTTGATTGGATCCACACCAGTACGTTCTTAATTCCTTTTTAATTTTTCTTAAGTATAATTCCTATCAATGATTCTATCTAGATGTAGTATATTATACTGAAATTTAAGGTAATTTAATCATTCTTCATATCTCTTCTAATCTAGGCTGAATTGGAGTCTGATACTGGATGATGAGAGTCATATGTGTATGAGTTAGGTGGTCTATAACTCACTCCTCAAGATTCAAGATTTTATAAATTGCCAGTTTGGTGTGCCAATTTCATCTAGAGTCATTTGTTAAATTATTATAGCTTTCTTTTAGTAGTTTTCAATGTGTTCTAAGACCCTTTCCACATATGATTTTTATCTTTAGTGGTTATGTACACGATATCATCCATCCCATGTGGGGTGTTTATATAGTTTATGCTTTTAGTAGCTTGTTATGTGCTTTTGTACCACTGTTTGGTTGTGGTTTGGATTGAGACTTATAGTGGTGAGGTTCCTCAATTAAATGACCTGTGGAATTCTAATGGTTATATATGTGTAATGTCACTTGGCCTCCTAAGGTAAGTGATTCAATTTTTAAATCAAACATAAAGGGATAAATTTGAAAGTATATTATAATTATGACTTAGCCTAATTAAATGGAATCAATAAACCCAGTTCAATGTCCATATCACACTTTTCCATGTTTATGGAAGGTAATGGTGTCAACCATATAAATTGAATATGACATAAATTAAATGACTTTAATGGTTGCATTCCCCTTGGTCTTATCACACTAATAAAAGGATAGGCTTGAACATTATGACATATTAAATGAATTGAGTATTATAAGGCATAATTAACTAAATGAATCAATTATAAGGTTCCTAATTACATTTTTTCATTGAAATATTTATAAGAGTGGTCATACTTGAGTTAGATTCTAGATACCTAAGGGAATGGCTTGGGCACTCGTGGATTCCATTCCGATTCAAGGATTTCAATTGCATTGGATGAGACTTAGCTTGGAACCTGATCCTTTTCAATCAACATATGATTGATATGACACAATAGGATCCATCCTTTACTATTATAGGATTCATTGGATTCACTCTTTGGATCCAGGGTGGCTTCTATTCACACAAGATTCCTTGGTAATATCCTTGGGCCAAGACAAATCTTATCTTATTTTACCTTGGATGTTTTCCTTCGACTCAGTTAGATCATACAATTGGGGAATTCCTTAGATGATGCTATTTTGATTACAATATTAATATTATAGCTAGGATATATTTATTACTGAGTCATAATCCCATAATGTCTTGGATTCCTTAGTCATTACCTGGGATCCCTTTTATTATTAATATCTGTATGGGATGCCTTGTTACATATTAGAACCTTTACTATTACTATTACAATGTGATGTCAGTGATAGCTATGGATACCATGAAATAAATATATAAAGTGGAGCTTAATTAATTAATGTACTTGTTACATGTTTAGACATCGGCCGAGGGCTAAAGTATGTACTTGGGTATTTACATTACTGTACTACTTCACTAATATATATGTGTGCTTTCACACTGTTCTAGTTTTTGTTACATAGATATTATGTTATAGAAACCGTTGGTTTTGGACTACTAATATATATCTTACACACTATCTGGTCTATCAATGGAAATCAAGGAGGCTATATTTATACAGATGTTGACAAAGGGAATAATCTTTCTATGGACACTTATTTCTTGTTTCTCATGATAGAGCAGGTAGCTGATGACCGAGTTGGAGCTCAGGATTATTGGGATAGCTATTGGTTTAATTTTTCTATTTTATATAGAATTATTTTTTTTGATTATTTGTATCCATTTTATACATCTTTATAAATAGATGGAATTTACCATCATCATCTTTTGTATAACATTATCAGTTGTTAAATTATTTATTACACCTGTCAACTTCTGTTGTGCTGTCTTAATTTTTACTTATTTTAATTTTTTTATTTCCCTATATTTCTTTTTTATACACTATAATACACGCTTATAATAAAGGAATAATCTCCCCATAGACATAACCCAGGTCCTCACTACTAGTCAGCATCCTCTAGATTTATTTTTGATGCGTTCGAGGCCATGTGACCAACTGGGAATCAGATACCTCTTAGTGGAATCTGAGCATGGGATGTCACAAATTCATATTAGAGGATTCCTTTCTTGATTAACTATTTAGAGACAATATATTGAGGATTATGAACCATTTTAACTTAGTCATAATCCATGCCTAGTTATTGTGATCCCCTTTTTAGGGTAAAAGCTAAGTTGCCTAAATTACAATTTTGTTCTACTTTTTCCAATCATAGCCAATATCATTTCACCATTGAGTGACTCACATGATATGTGTTTTTTGATCATTATTATGATTGAGTATATTATTTCATCCTTAGATCAATGACATAAGTTAGAGGAGCATTATTACATGAATTATCATAGGAACCTAGAATTCACATGTCTTGAATATTTCCATTCCATATAGGTTCATTTAACTCCTTACATTTCTTGATATGACTATGATTGTTGAGTGATATTGTGGATGTTATATTGTTCTAGTTCTCTTCATTAGCTATGACTGAGTGATTTATGGTACCAATTAATGAGGTTTTATGGGCCTTCATGGGTTGGAATTGGTAGTTTATTGGGTTTATCCATTAGATTAAAATCAAATTGGTATTGTTTCCAGTGATAAGGTGTATGGGTCCGGAATCATTGTGACTAGTGATCCATTTTAAATGAAATTTTATATAATTTATAAGCAAATGAAAACTTTAAAAGTTGAAAATAGATTCTAAAATTAAATGGTTTCACATCCTTATACCACCATTTCATGTTTATGAATGATAATGGAGTGAACCAAGATATTAATTATAAAATGAATGAAATAGTTGTCTATAAATGATGATGAAATCTATAGTTGTCCCTCCATATACTAAAACCCTTTAATTATTACTTGAGAAATTACCAATATTTGGCCTTCTAAGCAGGTAGTTAGGCAAGTATACCATAGGGTGGGATCCCTTTATTATGTTCAAGTTCCATTAGTGTTTCTATATATCTTCTTCTATATTGTTCTCGGGCATATACTTGGAATTTGTAGACCTGTTCTTCCATGATTTCCTTATGTCATATGCTAGGATGATAGTGAAGAAATTTATCTTATTATGGTGGGACTCGATCCACCAAACATACCTCCAGGAATTCCACTAGAGCATTGCTTGATGTACCAAATATTCTCACTAATTCTCAAGTTCGAGATATTTTCCTACATCTAATGTAGTCCATGCATGGTGCTCTATAGCCTACACCTACGATGGCCGATCTGACGTGTGAGTTCTAGAAATATCAAACTCTTATCTTCTTGGGGGATAGTGGTTGAAAAGCTATTGAGTCTTGGATAGAGGAAAACTTATATATCTTTGAGCATCGGGATATGCCTCCGGAGTAAAGGGTTGATCTTTATTCATAAATGTTATGTGATTTGGCCAAAAATTGGTGGAGTGTAGTTACCAAGGCTGGTACCCCTCAGGGCATAGTATGGGATGATTTCAAGACTACCTTCTATAATAATTTATTTTCTCAGATGCTGAGAGTTGCATAGATATAGAGATCATACTTCTCGAATAGGGTTCTATGTCAGTTATAGAATATTCATTATGTTTCACTGAGTTAGAGAACATTACAACACTTCCAGATGGTGATTATATTTCTCATGAAAGATTCTTAAAGGATGGGATCGTGTATACCATTTTTCTTAAGTAAATATATTTCTCCTACCTAACTTCTCTAAGATAGTTAATCAGGATCATATCAATAAGCACATCTAGAGGGATGGAGATAGTACCACACATATACGATTAGTGCTGTGGAGGCCAATAGTTATTCCAATAGAAAAAAGTTATCCCTCAAGATTTATCATTATGGTAGTGTCTACTAGGGTACATGTACTAGTAGCTCTATGGAGTTCCAACTATGTGGATGACAGGGGCACCTGAAGCCTTGGTGTGATAGAGACCATCTAGAGTGTTGGGATTTTAGCTGTATGTGTTACCTTCTTAGATTATGTAGGACCATTCCATCAACATCTAGTTCAATATGTTCTTTACCATCTCTATATTCAAGGGATGTTTCTTTTATGTCTGTTCAGGGGGGAGTTTGTGTAGCACCAACAGGACTGGCCGAGAAGGAGGTCCTAGCCAGGGTCTCTAAACTCTTGATCACCTGTATTGGTAGCATATCAATATTGATCACAATAGTCCAGATGTTTCGCATGGCCATGAATCAGGTTAGTTTCATTATTTAAAACCACTACCCAAGGATCAGGATATAAAACCATATATAGTATGAGGTACTATTCTAGTACCTTCCATTATAGTAGATTGTTTATTTTATATAGGTGATTGACACTGTCTTATCTCTTTATCTATTGTCTAAAGTCTTGGGCTAGAAATATTTAATTACTTTGGTTTAATGACCCTGGATACACCATGGAGAGTATGTATAGAGGGTACACACCTGTTTAAGTACTTTCCTCTTAAGTTATGAAATTACCCTTTCTTATGGTACCTCCTTGTTATCGAGATGAAGTGATTTGAAATCATTATCAGGATAGATTGGTTGGTTCTGTATCACAAATTTGAAGAATTCTATCATTATAGAGTATTGTTTACATCACTATAGGGAAGAAGTTTTCTTCATAAGGTTGATTGGGATGTCAAGGGTATTAGATCTAGACTAGAGCATCATGGTCTAGTAGATTGTTTCAGGGGTGTATTTCCTGAAAAAACTATCTTACCTCTTTAGAGAGAGTTATATTTTATGATCAATATTATTCTCGGAGTAGTTCTACTGTCCATTATTCTGTATAGGATGGAACATACTGAGCTCTAGAAGATCAAGCAGTTGTTAGAGTACTTGGAGGCCAAAGGTTTTATATGCCCTAGCACTTCCTCTTGGGGTTCACCCATGATTTTCACCAAGAATTTGGATGGGACCCTTCATCTATTCATGGATTAAAAATAGTTAAACAAACTTATAGTGAAGAACCAGTATCTGCTACCCAAAATAGATGATCTTTTTGACTAGATCAAAGGAGAAATGTTCTTTTCTAATATCAACATGAGATTGGCCTATCATCATGTTCGATTCGGGACATTAAACATACATTGTAAAACTTTATATAGTAGGTATGGTCTGTATGAGTACCTCGTTATTTCATTTTATCTAACGAACACACATTTTGTTTTAATGGATCTAATGAATTGGGTGTTACACCCCTATCTGGATTCTTTTACCATAACCATTGTGGATGACATCTTGGAATATTCTCAAACTCATAGTGACTATGATAATAACCTTGAAAATGTGATGATTACATCGATACAACATCATATTTATTCCTTTATTTCTAATTCCTACTTTTGGATTGACAATATTCACTTATTGAGTCATATTATCTTAGAATTTAGAGTCTCTATTGACCTAGAGGAAGTTAGTGATGTGGTTTCTTGGGAGAATCCCAAGAACATGTATGATATATGGATTTCCTGGGTATGGATAGATATTACAGGCATTTTATTCTAGACTTATCAAGACTTTTTTCACCTCAAACTAGTCTTAAAAAAAGGGTGTCAAGTTCTTATGGACAGAAGAATGTGAGAAATCCTTTCAAGAGCCAAAATTGAAGCTTGTCTCAACACTTAATCAGATTCTTCCATATCTTGGAAGAGTATATACTATCTTATGTAATGAATATGACATTATACTAGGTTCAATGTTGACTTAGTAGGAAATTTTTTTTGTGTATGGATCCTATCACTTTAGTTCTCATAAAAGAAATCACTCGACACATGACCTTGAGTTATAAGCATTTGTATATGCCTTACATTGATGGAGACACTATCTATTGGGTGAGAACTTTATGGTGTATATGGATGACAAGAGACTCAAATATATCTCTTCATATCATGAATTAAATCTCATACAGTGAAGATGGGTCAAATATCTTTTTTCCTTTGATTTAGAGATTTCCTATATTCTGGAAAAAGGAAATGTAGTTGATGATGCACTGAGGCAGAAAACCCAAGCATAGGTCGTATGGTAATCCAGTGATGAATGGAAACTAATGGCCCTAATTTATATGCTATATCTAGTGTTTTATGACATCCACGTGATGTCCAATCTTTTAGGATTAATAGTTACCTCTTCCATACTTGAGAGGGTGGAGAGTATGCAATTTTTAGATCAAGAAGGCTTGGTTCCCATGAGTATTTCTGGTGACTTCCATCCTCTAAATTGGTATGTTGATAGAGATGACATCATTATTTTTCAGGGATGTTTCTAGGTTTATATATATATTAGAGAGTATTTGATACGTGACTCCCATGCTTCTCAATGGATAGTTCATCCAAGAATCTCTAAAATCAATCAAGAAATGTGATGGTAGTATTGGTGGCCTCATATGAAACATCAAATAGAAAAATTTACCAATTGGTGTTCCATCAGTCAGTAAGTGAAGTCAGAAAACCATAGACCTATAGGATTGTTACATCAATATTCAATCACATAATGGAAATGGAATGATATTTTTTTGGACTTTATTGATGGTTTACCTAGGTCTCCTAGAGGTAGTGACATTGTATGGGCATTCATTGACCAAATGATGAAAGTATCCTACTTCCTTACTATCTAGGATACATTCTCAGTTGATGAGATGAGAAGATAGTATGTTCATGAGATCATTCAACTATATAGGATCCTTTGTACTATCATTTTAGATAGGGATTCTTGCTTCATGTCATGGTTCTGGAAGGGGTTGTAGAAGGATACAATTAAACAAGTGATTTTGAGCACATCTTTTCACCCTTAGACTGATGGATAGTTGGAATAGATTATTACGGTTATAGAGGAAATTCCAAAAGCATGAATAATTGACTTTGGAAGTTTATGGGAGAAGCATATCCCTCTTCTCGAGTTCTCTAATAATAATATCTTCTAGAAGACAATTCAGATGGATCTATTTGAGGCCTTGTATAGTAGATCATTATTTTCTCCCTTATGATGGATAAAGGGATGTGAGGTAGCCCTACTATGTCCTCATATCACATAGGGTACTTTAGAGAAGGTTGAGCTGATCAGGAAGCATATGTCTACTGCTCATTCTAGATATAAATCTTATGCTAATCGTTGTTCAGGACCTCTGTATTTTGAGGTTAGGGATCATGTTTTCATATGGGTATCGTCCAGGATAGGGAATTTATGGATAAAGTGGAAAGGGAAACTATTACCTTGTTATGTAGGGTCATTTGAGATTCTAGAGAGAGTCGTGTCAGATGCCTTTTGGTTGCTACTACATCATAGGTATTGTTCCATGCATGATATCTCCCTCATTTCATAGCTTCATCATTATCATGTTGACCCATCTCATTATTTTGATCCTAAGGAAGATTAGTAAGATGTCGACATTTTGATTGAGGATTTTCCTATACACATCACTGAACGACGCAGGAAGGCTCTTAGAGTATTATGCATCCCTCTAGTATGGATGTTATGGAAGTAAAACTATGTATATGACAAGACTTGGGAGGAGGAGGCTGATGTACATGACCTATGGTAAGAGTTGTTCTCAGATTTTTTTGTGTAGCCCATGGATGGATAACTCCGGGACAAGTTCCTTTAAGGGGGAAGACTGTAAGAACCTGGTTTTTTACTCATTTATGGATCCTTTAAATTTTGGTCTAATTATATATTTTGGACCTAATTTTGATTTCTTATGAGTTTGTGAAGGTGTCAGGGTGTCAGGGGGTTGTTCAGAGCCTGGAACCCGACTTATTTAAGATAAAATTATATTTTTCACTATTAAAATAAATTTTGCGAGGTTGGATGAAATGTTATATTTAATCATGTGAGGCTTGGAAGTTAGAATCCAGATGGCACATGGTGTGACTAGACTATGTGGAATGGGCCACACAGTCATGCGAGGATGTTAGTAATGTTGACAATGGATTTGCACACGTTTTTCACACAGTTACTCAAACTGTGCACATTAACCATGTGGTATATCGCTTCCTAAATATGATAGTGCATGGTTGGTTTATGGATTGGCCAAACTGAGTGGCTAGACCATGAGAAGGTTGTTTTGGTTGAATTTAGTTTTTCCCATTAAAAATATAATTAGGTCAACCATTCTCTCATTTTCTTTCTCCATCAAATAGAAGATTCTATTTTCCTCTAATTTTAATGCCTAAATCCTTATATTCTTGAAATCGACATCGAATGTCCATTCTGAGTCTGATCAAATCACAGTTTGTCTTGTTGGATCCACCCTGGTGAATTATTAATTCCTTTTTAATCTTTATTCATTCCTGTTACAATCAAAAACTATTTTAGATGTAGGATCATGATCCCCAATTTCAATTAATTTATGTGTTCTTTATATATCTTCCAATCTGTTCTGAAATAGAGGATGATACTGGATGATGAGAGTTATACAAGTTTGAGGTAGGTGGTCTATAAATCACACCTCAAGACTCGATGTTTTATAAATTGGTAGGTGGTCACGTTGATTTCATCAAGAATTATTTGTTAAATTAATATACCTTTCATGTAGTTATTGGAAATAGGTTCTGAGACCCCTGACATATATTCTATTAATCCTTGGTGGTTACATCAATAGTGTCTTCCATCCCATGTAGGGTGTTTACTTTGTTTTTGATTTTAGTAGTTTTTATGGGCATCTGCGCCACCATTCAAGCATACTAAGGATTAAGCCTGCTAGTGGCGAGCTTAGTTCGTTGAATAAACAGTGAAATTATAATGGTAAGACCTTACATGTGTTGTGATACATGATCAATCTAAGGTAAGTGCTTCAATTGTTCAATAAATCTTAAATGTTTAAATTGGAAATTATATTGTAATTATGAATTATCCTAATTAATTGGAATTGAGGAACTCAGTATATTGATAGTTGAAAAACCATTCCATGTTTATCGAAGTCAGTGGAGTGAACCATATTAAATGAATATGACTTAAATGTAATGAAATTAATGGTTTCATTCCCCTTGGCCTTGTCCACTAATGAAAGTCAAGGATTTGACCTTTTGAATTATTAAATGGATTGAGTATCATAAGGCCTAATTAACTAATTGAATCAATTTTAATTGAATAATTACATTTAGAACATGATGTATTTATAGGAGTGGTTTGACTTGAGTTAGATTCTATATTCCCAAGGGAATTCCTTAGGAAACCGTGGATGTCATTCTGATTCAAGGATGCTAGTTTCTTTGGTTGAGCAAACCTTGGATCCTAATCCTCTTCTATCAGTGTATTTTGAACATGAAACCGTAGGATCCATCCTTTACTATTATAGGATACCTTGGATACACTCCATGGATCCAGTGTGGGTTCTACAGAAATGATCTTCCATGGTTATATCCTTGGGCCTATCCATAGAATATCCCGTTTTACCATGGATGTTTTTCCATGGAATTAGTTAGAATATACTATTTTGGAATTACATGGATAATGATCATTGGATCACACTCTCTCTCATTTATCTATGATGCAGTTATTTCTTAGTTGGTAGCCCATGAGGTCTTAGATGCCTTGGTTATTAAATTGGATCCCTTTTATTATTAATATCAATATAGGTTTCCTTGTTACACCTTGAAACCATTTCTATTAATATCACGATGTAATGTCAGTGCTGGATATGCCTCTAATGAATTAAATATTCAAAATAGAACTTAATTAATTAATAAACTGGTAAAAATTTTAGACACTATCTAAGGGATGAAGGAGGTACATGGGTATTTACAATACATTATTGCTTTAATTTTATATATTCATACTTGAAAACTATTCCAGATTATATGATACAAAATGGATTTTATAGATACCATTGGTGGTGGCCTAATGATACTTATCTCACACTATATCTAGGCCTCCAATGGTACCAGGGTAGACTATATGTATGCAGGTGATGAACAATAGAAGTGCATGGCTTTTGACACTTGATTTCTTGTTGCGTCGGATGGATTTGGTAACATGTGATCAAGAAAGAGCTCGAGATGCTTCAGATAGTTTCTGGTTTCTTTTTTCTATTTTTATAGAATGCTTGTTTACTTCTTTGAATACATGTTTTAGGTCATTATGGATATATGATATTTATCTCCATCATCTTTTGTATAAAATTATCAATTTCATCAATTATTTATTACACATGTATTCTTCTGTTGTGCCAACATCCTGTTTACTTATATTTCTTTCTCTATTTACCTATATTTCCTATTGATTTGTTGTGTTTAACTATAATTATGAGGTAGTAGTCTCTTAATAGACACAACTAATCTCTTGATGCTATTCATAAGCCTTTGGCCTTCGAGGAGATTCTCTTAAGACCACGTGGCCAACCGGGCTTAGGGAACCACTAAGTGGCATATGGGTCTGGGATGTCAGATACATGCCCATACCATGCTTCTCCTAGAATTACGTAATCATGTGAACTCACTCCCGTTACCCCCATCGCTCAAATTCACTTTTTTCTCAAAGTGCAATATGGAGTTATAAAGTGGTAATTTGAAGTTACAACTCCATCCGATGTTCCCCACCACTATTATTTTGATAAAAAGGTCTCAAATGCCTATCATTTGTGGAAAAAGATAAAAAAATTAATCAAAGACATCCTATTAAACCGTTTTAAGTTCTAAAGGTACTCAAGATCCCATCGAGTTACTTATCAAGACTAATCCTAAAGGAATTAATAAGAGAAATCGGGGTTTCCATCCTTTGAAGTTTTTGTTATCCAAATACATCATGAGTGAAAATATTAATCTTTCTAATCAAGGATAAGGAAAAGGACCCTTCATAGAGGTTCCCTACATGGGTGAAAAATTAACCATGTTATGAAATAATCCATGTGCTACTTCACACAATGTTTGATGTTTCCCACATAGGCAGAACATCACCTTGACATTTAAGTTCCCTCTTTGTTAACAACCACTCATGGTATATAAGATTACTACTTTGGAACCATGATTCCCAAGATTTGAACTGCCTCACTTGGGCACTAATTCTCTTGGGTTTTAAAGAAATCCCTATTTGGGTTCTATTTCAACTATCTCACAGGTTCCACTAATTGGGGTTTCATTTCATCTAGCATGGATATATTAATGTCTGACCCTACCTAGGAATCCTATCTGAGATTGATCTAAGAGTTACTATCCATAGTGGAATAATCTCTTCGAAGAGAAACTGCATCAATCCCTAAAAAAAATACTTGGGTTCCCCTATGTTCTTTGGTCTCTAATTATAGCTAAATCCAAACCACTAACCACAATGGCCTAAAATTTCTTATTAGCCTCTTATATTGATGTTCAAAAACATGTGAATACTATTTTATAAAGCCTTCCACTAATACCACATGATTTGAATAATTAGATCATTTTCCACATCTAAATTCTATATTACATTGTGATGTTATTTTTTATTTTTTCATTAAATAAAAATTGTGTTTAATATATTATTTCACATGAAACACCAAATTAAAATGAACTATGAAACATTATATTTACATATAATATTATAATGAATGATAAAAAATAATACACTATGGGAATTCAATATGAAACACCATTATGAAAAATAAAACTCGAATAAATCTATATGTAAGTAAAAATAAGATGGTCATAAAACCATTATCTTTATGGTTTTTCAAGAAGACCGTCACCCTGATTGAAACTATGGAAATAAGTATAGTAAAGAGAAATATTATTATCACATTGAGAATGATTTTATTAATGTATTTAATTAAATTTATTGGAATGAAATAAGAATGTTATATATCGTCATTGGAAATATGGATCATGGATATATAATCATTGGGTATATCTAATGGATATGTTTTTTAAATGAAAATAATAATTTATTCTAGATTAAATTAAATAAAAAATATAAAATTAAATAATATAATTTTATAATTTTAGTATTTATATATTTTTTATTAATTAATGATTCAATGTATTTATAACATATGATTAAATATTTTTTTAATGAAATATTGATAAAATTAAATGCTTAAAACATGATTAATTTAATGGAATATGATATGGTTAAAATTATTTAATATTAATAATAAGATATATTTTTTCTAATACCTATTTCTATTATGTAATGTGTATTTTATATTAATAATTTAAATTGATAACTTTTTTATGTATAATATAAGGTATGGTTTCAATGAATAAAAAAATTAAAAAAAACTCAATTAAATTAATAATTAAAAAAGTAGTTTAAGAATAGATAATATTTAAATAATAACATTTATACAAAAATAATTATTTCTATATAATTTATATTTTCAATTAAATGTTAATTTTAAACTAATAATATGAATTAAATTTAATAGAGTAAAATTTTGGGATCATAATATCCAAAAAAATCGGGGGACCATCCTATATTTTTTGAAAAAAATAATTACCATTTTAAATAATTTAACAAGTTAAAAGGGGTAAAAAGTGGTAAATTATCATTGTTCAAATTTTGTTTAAATAATATTATATTTATTAATAATATAAGTCATTTCATATGTGTGGGATTCAAAACTAAATGTGACGCGAACATTTCCTTTTCCATCTAATCCAACTCCAATGTGATTCCATCATTACCCTTCACAAAACATATGTTTATAAGGGACTGTATCATATTTTAATCTATAAAATGGGACCTCTTATACCCATTAAAAAACTCAAACTTTTTATTTATCTATTTAATAATTTATCATTTTTCCATAAATAAATACTTTATATATTTGGTTTCATATTATTTAAATAAAGAATAATAAATCCTTTATTCTGGAGGAACCCAGATCAAGAAAGAGAGAATTAATCAAGCATTTATGTTTTTACTTTAATTTTTTAGTTACCCTTCCATTTATACTCTTTAAAAATCTCTTCAACCAATATAATAATTTTATATTATAAAAATTATGATTATAATAGGATTTTAAAACTATTATGTAACTCCAAGATCTTACTAGTCCACTATTATAGAATGATTATGTTTGTGTCGGTTCAACATCCAACATAGGTAATTTTATACAAAAAATACCTTTTTTACCAAGACTAAGTATCATGAAATTAAAATTATAAATATATTAATTTAAGGAGTAATATATTTCATGAATATGGTTCTATAAATATGGCATAAAAATGAATGGTCACTATTAAGTAACACGTTCATATCATTAAATTACGTGAAACATTCTCAGTGTAGATTCTAATATCATGAACCATATCCATATATTCCATCAAATGAATATATAAATACATAAAAACTATAATGAAATTATTCCACTACCATGGTTAATATTATAATTATGAACACTAAATCATGGATCATGGTTTGGAATCACTATTATGAATCTTATATGAAACAATCAAAATCACTATTATATGATGATGAAAAATAAACAATAACATAATAATATATAGTTAATGAATGATTATAATTGAAGTATATTAAAATTAATTTATATTAATAAGTTTCATAAATAATTTATTAGTATGGTTATGTTTTTTATATAGATGATTATTGTGTTTTAATGGAATTTATAAGTAATGGTTATGGTTTCATTAGAGTCTCATATTGAAATATAGATTATCTATGTTTAAATTTGTATTTGGGGAAATTATATTTCTTTCTCCCTAAAAACAATATATTTAAAAATATTATGCTTATTAATGGGATTTACATGTATTATTATCATTTTAAATTTCATTGGTTCATAGTTCAATATAAATAATACATGTAAATGTGGTGCAACCTTAACACTTTTTTTCATTAGGGAATGTCTCTCCTATATGTCTGTATTCTTTATATTGTATTATAATTGTACTTATCTACACTTTAAGGATATATTATGGTCCATTTGTACTTTCTTTTGATTAAGTTACAATATTTTGAAAGAAATATTCTTAATTTTTTTGTATGGGTCATTTTATAATCACTTTCGCTTTATTTACACTTGTATAAAAGGCATATACTTTTAAATGTTTTCTACATGAACAAAAATGTCCCACTATCTTCATCAATTTTCATTAGGAAAATTACTATATATTTTTAATTAATTTTTCAAATAAATTTATCTTCTACATTTTTTATAATTTTTTTTAAAAAAATATAAGTAGTCAAATATGTAAATGATATTTCTTGTTCTTTCTAAATTTTTTTTAATGATCTTATAAAATAATTTTCCATATATGTCTATTTTTTTAATTTTTATTATAATTATCTATTAGTTTTATGTGATGATATCATCCACCTTCATTCTATTTATTTTAAATGTTAATTTCACATGGATGTTTTCATGGTACCCATATTTTTAAATGAGTTTACTAAGTTATGATGGAATTAAGGATGTTATCATGTTTATATGGAATGAATTTCTATTGTTTTTCATAATGCAGTTGGAATTACTAAAATTATATAGACCCCCATTTCATTGGTTAAATTTTATGTCTCTTCAGAACATTGGAAATGGGCTTTGAACCCAAACTTCTAAGGGACTTCATCAACTACGTCTGGTGTGGGATCGAAATCATATAACCCTAAAATGCATTTTTAAAATAATTATATCTCATGAGATGACATGTTAAGGATTATGGAGAAAATTAAATCCACTATGGGAATCTTTCCATTATGTGATGATGGTCTTGGCAGCGAGCTTGATGTAAAGAATGTTTTTATTTTCTTATATATATGATACATTATTGTGTTGTATTTTCAAGGATCCTAATTATTTAATCATGCTTCCACACTTCTATCGTTCATTCTTTTTTATTCCAAAATCATTATTACATGATCAAGATTCATGATCTATGATTTATTAGGTTTGATTCTCTTTTTTATGTTCATGAACCTATATTTTGTTCAAATGCCCAAATTTTTATCTTCTTCCTGGTTATGATCTTAAACTAATATCTCTTATGTTTAACATTACTGAACATATGCGATCACCCTTTATTATGATTTAATTACCTTGGTGATGAATAAGATTATTATTTACAATTTGGATAATAAGATATCATGTGAAAAATATATTTGAAGTATATATTGAAAATGTTTTAAGAAAAGTTTTTTATGCATCTAATTTGTAAATAATCTAAAACTATGGGTTCTATGGTGTGATTTTTGGGAAATTTAATTAACATTCATAAAAAATATTTTAGTATACATATATGTTGTCCCTAGGTTGCCTCAATTTGCATCAAATCGGGGTTAATTATTATTTTTTGGTATTATAGTATAATGAATTAGAGGATATAACCTAAAAAAACCTATAATGAATAAAATTTTATATAGGATAAAGATAAGAAGTACTAAGTTGAAATGAAGATATCATAATTTAGAACCACATAGGATTATTGTTTTATCATATTATTATCTATACAAGTTTTTTTATACTCACACTAACATTTTTGGTTTTAGTTAATTGATGGAACTAGGAGTAATGGATTTACCAATGAGTGTGATGGATAGTAAAATTATTGTACCAATGAGAAACCAAACGGTATGGTAAGATGATTGTAAATTAAATTTTCATGACTTCCCAAATCTCTCTATCTATGAACATTAATGTGAATCAGGTAAAACTCCCTAACACACTAAAGAAGAAGCAACTATTCAACGAGACCTTCTTAAAAATTTCCACCAACCTTTATTGGGCCTTCTAAACCACTTTATTTGGATAAGTAGATCAAAAAAATAGAAAATTTATTTCCAATTATTATTTGTCCATAACATTAAAATGATATCTTAGTTTTTTATACATTTGGATCTGAAGATGACCAATAGTGTACTGCCATGATGAGTTAATTTTGGAGGAAGAAATTAACTCCATGAAATATAAAGTGTTAAAAAATTTATTATTCAATTGAAAATTTCCTCAATATAATCACTCTAAAACATTGAGAGAATTCTCAGAGATAAAACAAATGGTGGATGAATCAACTATTACCTATGAGTAAAATTTCATGAGACATATAAGTTACACATTTTTTAACAATGAACTAAAAAGAAATATTTACCATTTCTTTAGATGATTTAAAATAAGTCTGAAAAAAAAATAGTTATAAGCGATTTTGATAGATTTGGATAAATTTATGGATGTATTGTCACAGTGGAAATGGAAATGAGAGACTCCAATTAGACTCATGGTTTTCGTGACAAGAAAATTAAGTCAACGTTTCATGGAAAAATTATTGATAAAAGACATGGAGGAAAGAAGAATCATATTCCTATATTCCAATGATATTGGATGAAGCATGGGGGAATTGTCTCAAAGGAAAGAGGAATATATTCATGTATAAAGTAACATCCCATCAAGCACATAAATTTGAAAGAGATAAAAAAAGACCAATGAATTAAAGGTGTGAAAATATTTTTTAACCAAATGCACCACCCACACTCCAATAAAATAATTTTGAGGAGTATAGAACTTACACAAACCAGTACACCAATCCATGGGTTAATAATGATATTGGACACCCACAACCTCTAAGTATATGTAAGAAAGGTAAGGAAAATGAAATCCCAACTATTAATGTGGGATACACAAATTAAGTGGTAAAGGTACACAAATCATATACTATAGAAATTCAAATGAATCTTTGATAATATATCTACCCACTTATTAATATGTGGTCAGATTTATAAAAGAATCAAATCACCACCCCCGTCGATAGATATTGAATTTGTGATGAAAAATAACTGTGGCATGATTATTTCATCGCATGTCTATAACTCTCCTCTGGTAGAGTAATGTGGGAATTTAATTCTATAAAATATTATTATTCTCCCTTTAGAAAACTTTTATGTGATAGTGAGCACAAATCAGATCTAATTACATAGATCCTATATTAATTTTTAAGATATTAAATCCTCATTTAAAATTCACAATCATCCTATGACCATTTATCAATGCAGGATGAACATAGACTCCATACGGAAAATAAATCCACTATATGGGTTTTAATGCCTAAAAATGATTGATGTTTATCTCAAAAGGGTGGGTAGAAAGAAAAAATGGAAGATATTCCAATTATTAATAAATATGTTGATTTTTTTCTTGAAGAGTTTTTTATACTTTCCATAAATAATGTGGTTGATTTTTCAATAGAATTAATACCTGGGGATATACCATCATAAAACCAAATATATAGAATGACCATGATTGAATTAGAATAATTTATGGAGAAACTCATAGAGAATCTATATATGGTTTTTATATACCCCAAGTACTACTACATGAGGTTCTCTAATCCTATTTGTTAAAAATAAAGATAGAACAATACATATTTCCCCTTACTATCATAAAATTAAAAAAATATCAATCAAGAACAAGTATCCTAGACACCACCTTGATGACATGTTTGACCAACTTTAAGGGGATAAATACTTCTAAATGATTAACCATCGATTTAGATATCAAAAATTAAGGATTGAATGCATGGATTTACCCATAGAATCCATACATAAAATACAAAGGCATTAATAATTCATATTGATTCCATTCAAGATCACAAATTCTAGTTTCATATTCATGGATATAGTTAACAATGTCTTTTTATATTTCATAAATTAGTTTGTGTTAGTATTTATTGATGATATTATATAAAATTAAAATAGAAATGATGGGTATATTTATTATTTTATGATTATAGTAAATACCTTGAGAATGATTATATTGTATGCCATATTTATTAAGTTTTAATTCAACTATATAAAGTTTCATTAATGGATAATATAATATAGATAGAGGGTAAATATTTGGAACCTTAAAAGTAAAATTTTATTAATAAATTTCCACGATCAATCAATATAATATAGATCCATAGTTTTCTTGGATTTTCCTAGATTTTATCTGTTATTTGTTAGAAATTTATCATTACTTTAGAATATACAAACAATTTTAACTCATAAGAGAGGAAATTACTCTTGAAATATGATTGTAAATAAAGTTTCATGGATATTTATACAAGGTTGGCTAATGAAATTTCCCTCAAATTACCCAGTATAAGAAATTTTTTTATAATTTATAAGGATTCATCATAGTGGAAATTAGGATATATCATTATGTAGGATGACATTGTAGAATCTTATGCCTCACATCAATTAATTATTCAGGAGAAAAATCAACTAAAATTGGATTTAGAGATAAAATTTGTAATATTTTAATTGAATATATAGAGACATTACCTCTATGGTGAACATTGTATATATTATTATCACAAGAGAATAATGTATATATTCACATTGAAAGATTTGAACATACACAAAAGGAGAATGTTGGAGTTAATTAAATACTATAGTTACTCAATACATTACCATCCAAAAAAAGAAAATAAGTTGGTTGATGATATTATAATGAAATATTAATCTACATTATCCAAGATGAGGATTAAAAAAGACCCAACACTCATGGATTTTAAAATAATGGATATTTAAATCATGAGGTAAGGGTTGATATCCTATCTTATTCAAATAAATATCAACCATCTATCTATATAAAGATAATAAGAACACAAAAGGATCATATATAACTACATAAAGTGGTAGGTAATATTATGATGTTTAAATTGTATAGTGATTGAATTATAAGATTCAAGAAATGAATATGTGTTCCATAAATACTAGAATTTAATATGTAGTTATTGGATGATAAAAATAACTCACTATTTTTTCCATCCTATAATTAAAAATATTTATTGTGATATTAGGATTAAAATTTGTAGAGAAAACATAGATATATTGTTATATATTGTGATGCTTTCTTTTCCAGAATGTTAAGGAAGAAATGTAGATATCTGAGGGGATTAAAAAATGACTACCAATACTAGTATAGGAATGGTAGAACATCAACATGAAATTTATGGGAGGTTTTATTTAGATCTTGAAGGACTATGAATTAATTTGGTTTACAGTTTATCACCTCACAAAGTCAGAACATTTCATTATTATTTAAGGATATTTTTTACTCGATCGATTTTAAGGATATATATAAAAGACGTGGTAATAAATTATAGAATAACAGTATTAATTGAATATAATTGAAGTATAAAGTTTACCTTAAAATTATAGATAAGGTATCAAAATGAATTATAAATACATTTGAGATTCATCACAACATATCATCCTCAGATAGACGGTCAATCAAAAAAGGCCGTTCAATATCAGGGTGATTTTTTGAGATGTTGTTCAATGGATTTTAAAGGTGTTTGAGACCAATATATTCCTGGTAGAGTTCTCAAGGAACAAAAATTCAATTATATATTTTATATGGAACCATATGATTATTTTTATGGGATGAGGTGTAGAACTACAAAATATTATAATGAAGTGGGATATCATAAGCTGCTAGGACTATATCATTCTCAAGAGAAGGAAGAAAAGATTCAAACCATTTTGCATCAAATTAAAACATATAAAAGTCAAAAAAATATCTATATTAATAATCAATGTTGAGATTTGAAGTTTTATATCAAAAAAAACATCTCATTGAATATCACCAAGGAATAGGGTTATGATATTCAGGAAATGAAGCTTAAACTTTGGAAATAGTGGATCTTTTAAAATCCTTGATACTGTGGGGATAAAATCTTATTGTGTTTCACTTCCACTAATTCCATCATAAGTTCATGATGTGTTTCATGTATAAATTTCGAAGAAGTTAAAATTTGAACTATTATATATATTTAAGGTAGATGCTTTATGGTTAGAACATGATCTTTATTATTGATAGAAACCAGAAGAAATCATGGATCATAGAGATAAGTTATTGTGAACCAATAACACTCCCATATTTAATGTTATATATAGGATTCATAATTTTCATAAAGAAACCTAGGAACCCAATGTTGGGATGAGTCATAATTTACCTCCTTTTTTCATTAAAGTAATGAATTTTTTATGGTAAAATTCATTTAAGGGGGTTAGAATGTAACACCCCACTATTTTATTTTTTATTTCCCATTAAATAAAAACTATGTTAAATAGATTATTTCATAGCAAACACCAAATTAAAATTAACCATGATATATTTTATTGAGATAAAATATTTCAACCCATAAGAAACCTAATACATTATTATAATGAAATAAGAAACATCATTAGGAAAAATACAAGTAGAATAAATTTTCAAGTCAATAAAAATACCATGAAGAAAAAATAAATATCCTATCTTTTATTGTAAATATCATCCCACTGAATAAAACTATAGAAATTAGAAATTGTATTAGCAATATTATATACATATTATTATGGAATTGAATAAATAAAATTATTGGTATCAGTAATCTACACAAGGATATATTTATGGTAATGAAGTTAGTTTTTAATACATAAGGCCATTCGAAATATGGTTATTTTAAATAAGTCCGTTGGTAATAAACAATGGGTAACTAATTTAATTGATAATAATTAATTCTCGAGTTAACAAAATATTTAATTAAAATATTTTAATATTTATTTAAATGGGTTGTATTTTAATAATAACAATATTATTATCATTAAATGGCTGGATATATTAATAAAAATCAATAAAAAAAACTTCATATAAATTTATTGGTAAAAATAATAGCTTAGAAGATAAATAAATAAATTTAATATGTTGTGGTTAAAAATATTTTATGTTAAAAAAGATATATTTTTACCAAGAAATGTTTCTATTAAGTAATGTTTATTTTAATCGAAATAAATTAAATTGATCAAATTTACCAAATAATCTATTATAATGTTTCAATTAATAAAAAATAGTTTGACACTCATATATATATTTTTTATATGAAATATTAAAAATAACACTTAATGTTTAAATAATAATTTTTCTTCAAAAAAAATCTTAGTATATATTTATATTTTCAATTAAAAGTAAAATTTAAATTAGATTATTGAAATTTAAAATTTTAAAAAATCACATTGAAATATAGTAATAGGTGTAATATTATGTTTTTAGTAAAACAATAATTACCATAGAAAATAATTAAATACAGAAAAAAGTTATAAAAATAGGTAAATTATCATGGATCAAATTTTATTCAATTAATGTGATATTTAATCATTATAGAAGTCATTTTTTAGGTTTTGGAGTCAAAAATAAAAGTCTCGCTATATTTTTTAGCTAATAAACCTAACTCCCTAGTGATTATATCATTACCATTCACCTAAATCAAGTTTCTCAGGGAATGTCCCCAAGTTACACCTCTAAAAGGATCCCACATCTACCCCTTCCAAAACACTGAAATAAAATTGTATCTCTTAAACTTTTTAATACATTTATTATCCTAAATAATTCTAAAATGTTTGGTATATTCTTATTCTATGAAGTAATCTAATATCATTCATTATGAAGGAATCTATGTCGAGAGGAAGGGAATTCATCATGTATGTTTCTAAGTTATTCCCTTATTAATTTTTTTCTCATCTCCACTCATTCTAAATCGCATACAACACTATGATGATGCTATATTAAATTCATTATGATTCAAATAAAATTATACTACTATTATATAACTCTAAAATCATAATATTTCACTAGTATAACATGTTTTTTTGGTTGGATCAACCACCTACATGATGGACACTATACCAACATCACCATTTTTTACAACGATTATGAATCAAGAAAATAATACTGGTAATATATGATATTAATGGTTAATGATTTTGAATTTATTAAGAATATACAAACAATTGAGATGGTGGGGTGAATCATTGGTGATCTTTTATATATTACTTTACTCATGAAAGTAACCTCTAAAACATGTTTGAGATTTGATCCTATGAAAATTTAAACTCAACCTCACTCGCATTCAGTAATAAGAAATGTAAATTCAGGGAACAATAAGTTTTTATAAAGTTCACTCACAATGTGGTTACATACTCTATTTTATGTAATATTGTTATCTGCGACAATAAATATTCACCAAATAATCACAAGTGAAGAAAAATGTGAAATCCACCAAAATCCTCATTCTATCTCTTGATAGGAAATAATATTGGTCCCCGATAATGATAATATATGGTACTTATTTTTAGACTAAATAATATTCAAACATTTATTTATACTCACTATGTAACTTTCCCTAAATTAATTCTCTATATCCTATATCACTGAGGGAGGTACTTTTTGTTTCAAAAATCTATTGTCCCCTAAAATTGGGAACTTCTACATAAGCTCTAAAAAACACTATAACATCTATATTTTTTCAAGACTTATTATTGGTTGAATAAGGTTAGTTGTCAACTCCACAATAATAAATTTGTCTATAAATTATTAAAATTCAACAGTAGTAATCAAATGAAATCACTTCTTAATACTCCTCCATTTCCTAAAATGTCAGGAGGTTCATTGTATTTGAACACCAAAATAGTCCCACTTCTTAAATTTTGATTGAATACCTTTATATCATCCTACTTAATTTGATTCAAATTTCCCCATAAGACCTTACATGAATACTAGTATCAACAACCTTTAAAGAATACTATGATCTAGAAAATAATATCATGATTTTAATCATGTATGAGATCCTTGGGCATCTATCAAAGTACCATCATAACATGAATTTTATGATATTTTACTAGGATGAGTTATACTGAATTTAATTTTTTCATGAAAAAGTTACTTCATAATATTTTATTGAAATCCGATATAATAGTTTTCATCAACCTTATGATCATTATAATTCAACATTCTTCTATACCACATATCCAGTTCCTATTTTATCTATCGAGCACCATTCCTTGCCTCTTCAAAACACATAGAATTTCATATATTGTAAGACTTAATACACACTCACACAAATTGAATCTAAATATTTTGTGAATGTTATCTATTTCATCAAAATATAGATCAAAATACAACACCCACTTCAAATTTCAATCTTCAAACTCATGTTTCTTTTGGTATCCTGCTTTTATGAAACATAAATGTTATCTTCCAGCATCAATATGATCAAGATGGATTACGAACTCTCATGTTGTCTATTTAATCAAAATATAGATAAAATACAACACCCAATTTAACTTTCAATATTCAAACTCATGATGCCTTTGGTATCCTACTTCTAAAAAACTCAAATTTCATCCTCCAACATCACTATGATTGAGATATATTATCAACACACTAGTTTTTTATAACCTTTCTACATAGATCCATCATTATATTTCTAAAAAACTAACTTAACCACCGATGAGAACTTGGCTTCATGTATCATTTGGTATCGGTAATAAAATCATATTTAATTTCTCTACAACATAGTCTTCTTAAAGGTATATCTCTTTACACACTAATCTTGAAATCCTTTGTTTTGTGTATTCCTCAATATAGAAGCATAGTTTCACTATGATATATTTTTTTCTAAATTAAAGCACATGTATTGAATAATTTGTTTTTATAGTAATATTCTCATATAATTATCATCTACCTCTACTTCAACATTGTATCTTTATCTTTAGGCTACCATTAAAAAACCATATTCTAATTCTTTTACATGATTTTTGAACATCTTGATTCTTACCAAATAGTTTATACTGGTAGTATTCACATATCATGATTCATCAGTTTCTATCATCTTAAAGCTTTAATTAGTGGTGAATCATTTGTAATGATTAATTAGTTTTACTAAAATATTTATGGAATGTTATGATACTGATGTCAAGCATTGATTATCTCTATACACCCTTCATGTTTCCTTAGTTGACATAGACATTGGGTAAACCTTTTTGGCTTAGTTGAAGACAACATGATGATCTCATGAAAAACATGTGTGTTTTAATTAATCGGGGAACATATCTTGTATAATTAATCCAAAATTATATTTTCATGTTGGTATCACTCTTTATTATTATAAACTATTCTTCTTAATGTCTTCAAACAAACCCCACTACAGACATCAACTCTAGTTTTCTAATTTTTCCCCACATAGTGTTCTTAACTTTTTTATTCTATAAAATGAATCAATCATAAACTATTTTAATCAATGTCATTTTTTGGTAGTTCTTAGCCACCATTATTCCCTTCTATTGACACCTTGAGAATAACCACCATTGAGCTTGTCCATTACAGAAGTTTTATTCTACTTGGGTGGTTGGATTAGTTTGGAAACATAATTTTGTTAAACATATAAAAAATATCCTTTTAGGATGCTTCAAACATCATAACTATAATAACTACCAGTAATATAAGTACATTACCTTTAATGAGTCTTCCATACTTAGACCATTAGAACCAACATCCTCATCTAAACATAAAATATAAAAAACATTCAAGTAAATGATTGAAAGTGATTATATTCATTTCAATAATTCCTAACCATGGGTTCTTCAATCTGTCCCTTTGTATTTTTTTAAAATAAACACCCTCAAATATTACATAAGATACTCTCAAAATTACAATAAAATAGATCCTTTTTTATATAGAGGTGTCTCGACACAATATTTTTATATTAAGCAATTTTTTATGGAATTTAATAATTTAGTGTTAAGAAATTTAATTCCCATGAAATTAATATAATACCAATAATTTCCATACCATAGCTTTAGATTAAAAAGATATTAATCATACTTTTTATGATACAACCATATTCATATTCCAAAAATGATATTATAATAATAGAGTTGTGTAATTATTCTCCCCCATTGGCAATATAATACAATGAAAAATGGGATTTCCTAAAAAACATCCCTGAGTGTTAGAGGTTGAACATTTTGTTTCAACCTCACTTCCTTAAATATTTACCAAAGAATATATTGGGTTAATACATTATCAATTTGATATTTGTCTGATATATACTCTAGATTTATATCTCAACTGTAAAATATATTCCTGATGAAATGATAATTAATATAAATATTTATGGATTTGGAGTGTTTCACTGATTGTTTAGATAAATAAATTTCACATTGAATATAATAAATAATTTTCATTGTATTTTCAACATTTTACATCAAATATTTGTGCTCAAAATTCATCAACATCATTTGAGTATATGAATAGGTGGTGGAAACATAAATTTTGTCCAGTATAGTTAAAGTCACAAAACATTTTTTTACAATTACATATAACATAATTTTCCAGAAAAATAAAAGTTCCCCCATAAGATTATTTCCAATTTTTGAAATCTCTATCCCAATTAGTATCAGTGAAACCAAGTATGTTTAAATAATTACTCAAATATATTAGGATGTAATTTTATATGATTTTAACATAACTAAGGATTCTTTTTTTCTTCCTTCATGTGTCCTTCCCTCATATCATTCTAATATATTTTTCATAAGGTTTATGTATTTACACTAGGAACCCTTGATGTAGTATGATAATGTAAAATTGTGATAAATTGATAATTACTATTGAATCACATTTTTTATAGAATTAAATTTTCTCATTTTTACACAAAATTTATTGAGTGTGATAACTTCCTTTGATTATTTAATTAAAACATTCATTAAAAATACTTTGGCCTAGTTTTCTTATGAAATAATGATATGTCATCATTTCTGTAGAACATGAGGTACAAGAATAAAATTCCACTCTCTGAACATTGAAAACTCAATTTTTCTCTTCATATATTCATAAAAATCATCAAACGTTTTATGCCCACCACTAAAAAAATTATCATCAAAATTATCAATGAAAATCAGTGTACCTACCCACATTTCTTTAATATATAAGTTTTTATCAACATTTTCATTTGAAATGTTCAACTTCATTAGAAAATGGTTACTTTTTTAATTATATGAATAAGGGGACAACTCCAACCCATGAAATTATTTATTTAGTCTAAATACCATGGTATAATTATTATCCAAAATGAAACCATGGGGTTTCTCAACAAAAAATTCTTCTTCAACTTCACTATTCAAAAATTCTGTCATTACATCCTTCTGATATACATTAAACTTTTGGTGAGAACAAGTATTCTAATGCTTTCAAGTATTTCAAAAATATAATGAGATTATTTAGAGAAAACACCATCCACTTAAGAATATCCTATATAAACTAATTAAAATTTATTCATAGAAATATAGATATTTTCAATGAGTATAAATATGAAAAACCACTATGTTTCTATGACATTTTTTTCATCCAGTTTACGAAGAATATACCATGGTTAATTTTTTCACATATAATCCATATCTTAATTTAAATAATTTAAAATTTATGTAATATCAACTACTTTTTCAGAAGATTATGGGTTGACCTATGAGATAAGTATAATTTTATTTTCAGAACTCATCTTCTTTTTGGTCTGAATTGTGTTTTCTAGAAATATGATGGTTTTATTAGGTCTACTAATTTATATAAATTCTATAATTTTTGTGGTATTTTACTCTCTTTCTATACTCATAAATATATTAATAAGAATCTATTTGTATAAAGCTATTCTCATAGTCATCTTCCTTTTTATTAACTTATCCTGAAGTTAGAATTCTATACCATTTTAAATTAATAATATATTCTTCAATAACTTCCATTATGGTGGACATATTTTCAATAAATTTTTTATCAATGAAATAAATTGTAATTATGTTGCAATTTATTCTAATACATATAGCTTCTTCTATTCCATGGATATCCCATGAAAAAACCTTCTTCCATATTTGTATCCATCATCTTGAAATTTTGATTTTTGATATTCATGTATCATGGGTTTCTAAACAATATAAAAAAATTTCACAGTAGGATTATTTTGAAACTACATCGCATTAGGAGTCCATTTTAATTTTGTATATAGAAAAAATCTATTCAAAATATGAAAATCTCAACCTACAGATTCCTTACTAAATAACTTTGAAAATTTTTATTCAATAAGCATGGTTCTTCCTATTTCAAATAAACTTTGAATTTTTTATTTATGAAACTCCATAGTACTAGGGACTAAGAGAGAACCATATAGGTTATGTAAAGACCCATAAATTTCAAGAAAATGTTTTCTTAAAAACTTTGTAATTTTAAGAGTCTGCGGTTTCTGACGGCACTTGATTCCGAGGCCTAGTGTGCCCAGAATCAATTTCTGAAGTTTTGTTTGGGTATGTTCAGTAAACGGATGTGCGGGTTTTTCTATCTTTTGAACCGGTGCTCAGAATTTAAATCTTAGGACACCGATTAACACGCAGCGCCTGTATTCGATTAAGGGGACCTTTACCGTAGTTGCGTTTTATGTGGGTTGAATGTTAATTTTTGGGGTTTAATAAAAAAGTTAAATAAAATTGTTGTGAACAATTTTATATATCTTGGGTAGTTAAATCCTAAATGGGGAAGTTATTATTGGGTCCCACACCCACATAACCTCCCATGAGAGGATATTTGTGAGGTGGGCCCCACACGAGCCTATTCTTTTCCTCTCCCCATAACTCCCCCTAAACTCCCTTAAACCCCTTCTTTAATTCTTGACAACTCACCTATTTAATTGCTAAACTCTCCACCTTCCACATGGTCATTAATATGACAACACCATGAATTAATTATTTTGTACTCCACAAATTAATTAATTACTTTGGGAGGATTTGAATCTTTTTTAAGATGCATGGAAAGTTTTTTTAAAATAGGGGAAAGCCTCATTTTAATATTTGCTGGGAAAATATTGTGGCGGGGAATTCTTGGTGAATTAAAAGAGAGATTTAACATTCCATGAAGAACGACATCTTCTTTGATGAAGAACCACCGAAGAATGACGATAAACTACTTTGAGCTTCAGGCAAGCCAAATTAGAGGGAGCCACCCGCAAGGAACGCTGACGACGCGCTACCATCAGCTTCTTCTTCCCCTATGTCAATGAGTTGACTCTGTATCCCCATGACTCCATCTTCTGTGATGCTGATTATCATGAACCTTATTTTGAGTTAAGGGGATTGTGTTTAATTTGGGGTTTATGTTTAATTCTGAGTGAATAAATTAAACTCTTATTATCAATATAATGAGGAGTTTTCGGACAGCACAAACACGGTCGACCATCCCCCTTATTGTTTCTCTTTGTGTGTTGACAACAGAGGCGGATCACGGGAGAGGCTGGCGGTGCAAGGGCAGTCGTTGCACCACGCAATGAAAAGCCACGACCAAACGGGCCGCGGCATAGCTGGAAGGGCGTGGTGTCGTCGCACCACGCCGGAGAAAGGTCGTGGCCAGGGTGGGCTACCGCGGAGGGAGGACGACGTCGTCACTCCGTGCCGGCGATGCGGAGCCGCGGCTATGCTGGGCCACAGCGGACGGTGCGGCGCTGTCGCGCCGTGCCAGTGATGGGAAGTAGCTGGCCCAAGCGGCTAGTTGGGAGGTGTGGGACCCCTTCGGGTCCCGTGTGGGCCGGACCGGTGCCACCGGGTGCCGGTTCGGTTCTACCTGAACTGTTAAGCCTTTTAGGGTGCCAGGGGCGCGCGCCACCACCCTGGCGCAGCCAGGCCGGGCCGCCCTCGGCCGGGCCTCCCTCGGCTGGGCCACCCAAGGCCGGGCCACCCTCGACCGGGCCGCCTACGGGCCGAGCCGCGCCTCGTTGGGTCGGGCCGTGCCGCCTCAGGCAGCGCTGTGCCCCTTCGGGCCGGGCCGTGCCCCTCGGGTCGGGCCACGCAATTCACCGAGCCAGTCCGACCCTCTAGCATGTCGGACCCGCCAAAACCGGGTTGAACAGACCCGCCAGCCCACTGGGCTTAATGGGTCGGGCCCATTGTCACATAAAGGTGAACAACTCAAAGACTGCGCGTCCAATCGACGCGCTGTCTGTGGCACTAGGACCCTTATGACGAGGCGGTACTTTTTCGATACTCAAAGTGTGTTTTGGATGACTTTGGATAAAGTTCGGGTTTGGAACGAGCGTATTTCCAACCAGACCTCTAGAATGGAAAAACTAATATCTCTCAGACCGAGCATCTGATTGACGCACCGTCTGTCACGTTGGGTTTCTTTTTATGAGACCAAACATCGAGATAAATCAACTCTAGACTTTGTGATAGTTGATGTATCGACCCCTTGGCTCAAGGAGTGGACCCTCCCGGGATGGAGTGTGCTGTGTGCGGGAACCCTAGAGCTGGTTGCGACTGCAACGACTACTATACTAGAATCCTCCGTGGGTTCAACGACGATGGAAAATATACTAGAATGCTCCGTGGGTTCCACGATGACGAAAACTGTAATGTAATCATCTATGGGTTCAACAATGATGACTACCATACTTGTATCCTCAGTGGGTCCAGCGGTTTGACTTCTGTTCTAGTATCCTACGTGGGTCCGATAGAGTAGCTGGTCTAGAATCCTACGTGAATCCGACAGCTTAGCTGGTCTAGTATTCTACGTGGGTATGACAAATTAGATGAATCAGTGACTACATCTGATCATCTTTATCACTTTAAGAAATATGTATACCTATGTGAGCTGAGTCTTGACATTCAATCATTACCATCGGTGTGATTGACTTCTTTCCTGTGTGGACTTGGTTGTTCTTGGGATCGAGAGTTGGAGACGAATCGGGATTGATGACTTAGGTATATGTATTGGAATATACCTAAGCAGGGTTGGTTGTTGCACCATGTTTTGTATCTTAATTATTTTTTATCCTTATTGGATATTGTGAGAACTTGTGGGTCTCGGGGTCCCTACTGAGTATCGTTATACTCAGCCCTGCATGGGGACGTCGAACAACGCTAATCATGGTAGAGGATTATAGAGATGGACGGTACCCACAGGTGGACCACTTGGTGAGACGTACACGGAGCAGCCGGACGGACCCGAGGTGATGAGGAGACTGTCTGTACCCACCCTTCATGTGGGATTCCTAGAGGATGACTCAGTGGTTTCTACTTTACTTTACTGCAGTTGTACTAACTTTTTAGTTGGGTTTGTATTTTGGCCCATTTACTTTTCAGCACTTACTTTTGTATTCAGTATCACTTTGTGCTTTCTCCAATTGCATACTCTTTTGTGTTGTTTACTATTATAAAGGCAATGCCTTCCATTTTTATTGGGATTTATGCCTTTTATGCTAGTCGCCAGCCCCTGGCCTATGGAAGGCGGGCTTCGGGTAGTCACGACACGGGCCCCGAGGATGGGTTGTGATAAATTGGTATCAGAGGAGTCGTTTCTACTATAGAACTTAGGACTCTAATTTTTCTTACTCTGAATCAATAGTGTTAAGAGTATTGAGTGTGTTTTTCAGTCCAGGGAGTTTAGTGTTGGTGCGGTGGCCGACGTATCCATGCACCAGGACCCTAACCTCTGATTTCCGACTCAGTGCACGAAAACACTGATTGCATGTGTGTTTAAAAAGTTTTCTTTGTGATTACTTTGTGTCAGCTCACTAGGTATAGTGTTTTAACCATGCCGCACCTGTTTCTTTTTAGGATTGTCCCATGAAGGCATCCATCTAGGGTTCCGAGTCGCATGCGAGATGGAATCCCACCGAGCGATGAGGCCTTGGTGTAGGGCCCCATCACAGCGGAGGCACCAACGGTACCACTACCCGCGGAGCCACCGATACTACCAGCCCCAGCAACAGAGAGTGAACGCCGCCTGAGTGCATTTCACGAGTTTCAGCGATAGAGTCCGCCCATGTTTGGAGGAGAGATGGACCCTCAGGTAGCCAAGGATTGGCTGGAGGCTATCATAAGAGTCTTCAGATTGGTAGGGACACAAGCCGATCTTATGGTCATCCTTGCCTCAAGTCTCTTGCACGCAGCTGTAGGTAGATGGTGGAGCCTGATGCTCCATGTGCATGATGAGTAATCTTTACTCTGGACGGACTTCGAGTGTCTCTTCCGCTCAGAGTTTGTTCCATCCACCCTTCATGCGGTGCGGATTCAGGAGTTACTTCATCTGCGGATGGGAACCATGACAGTAGATCAATACTCAGCGAGGTTTACCGATCCTTCATGCTACTCCACAGACATGGTACGTGACCCATTCTTCAGGGCCCAGACCTTTGAGTAGGGACTGAGGCACAAGATCAGGGCTTCGATGATATCCCCCAGCATTCTGACACAGGTAGGAGTGCTGGAGAGAGCCCTTCTTGTGGAGAGCTTTCTCACTGAGCTAACACTAGCAGCGAGACCTACCGCAGGGCGACACGTAGCGGAGTCTTCTATAGCTGGCATTAGACAGATGTCACAGAGGTACAAGCGGACCAGGCCATCCGGAGAGAAACCTCAGGATATAGGTTTGGTTGTGTGGGGCACCCGAAAAGAGCCAGATATACGAGGAGAAGGAAGTACTATGAATGCGGCAGGCATGGTCACATGGCTCGAGATTGCCCGACCCGCTATGCAGATGAGCAGCAGACAGTGGAGGGACCTCCCAGGCAGAGGCATAGGTTCGACCATGGTGGTCCGCAGGGAGTAGGCGGACGAGGCAGACGAGCTGACCGAGCAGCAGGTGGTGGACGATGTTTTGAGGCTCTACCACCACCACTACTAGGAGGTCTACCCTGACTACAGGGAGCTGGCAGAAAGAGGCAGGCTCAGCTCCAGGCAGTGGAGGCTTACGACCACGGCACACCTGATATGATTTGAGGTATTATATGTGTCTACTCCACCCTTGCTGCCGTACTTATAGACACAGGTGCGAGTCATTCTTTTATTGCTGCTGCCCTTGTTTGGAGCTCGGAGATTCCGACAGAGCCGTTGGCTTGATCACTAAAGCTAGAGGCTCCTACGGAAGCAGAATCGACAATTACACACTGGTGTTGGAAGTGTGAGCTTACTCTTGGAGGCGAGAGCTTCGACTGGGATCTTCTTATAGAGGCATCGAGGCCTTACGATGTCATCTTGGTTATGGACTGGTTGTCTATAGTCCATGCTCAGATCGACTGCATTAGGCACAAGGTGTGGTGTATCCGCACAGATGGGAGCCGGTTCACCTTCACCGGAGAGAAGGGAGCCTTAGCAGTGCAAGATGGACTTATACAGAGGAGAGTGCATCCGATCACACATCAGTTGGCTAGTCTCCTCCTCGGCATAGTTGATGTGCGGAGTTCGAGTTTTCCTATTGTGGTGGATCAGTATGCGGACGTGTTTCCTAATGATGTTAAAGGACTACCTCTTCATAGAGAGGTAGACTTCTATATTGACCTATACCCTGGGACAAAACCTATATCTACTCCAGCATATCAGATGTCTCCCGCTGATATTCATGAGCTACGAGTATAGCTGGAGGACTTACAATGAAATGGATTTATCCGACCCAGTGTTTCACCCTGGGCTTCTCCGAATTTGTTCACCAAGAAGGTGGATGGGAGCTTGCGACTGTGTGTCGACTACCATAGCCTAATTCAGGTGACCTTGAAGAACAAGTACCCACTTCCGAGGATTTAAGACCTCTTTTATCAGCTCAAAGGAGCATGATGGTTCTCAAAGATAGACCTCAGGTCAGACTATCATCAGCTCAGAGTTCGATACAAGGATGTGCAGAAGATGGCCTTCAGGTCTCGGTATGGCTACTACGAGCTCTTGGTTATCCCTTTCGGTGTAACCAACACACCATCAGTGTTCATGAGTCTCATGAACAGGATCTTCCAGCCTTACCTCTATTGTTTTGTCGTAGTCTTTATCGATAAAATACTGATTTACTCGACTACTGAGGAGGAGCATGCCTACCACTTGCGGGTTGTACTGGATACACTCTGAGAGCACCAGATTTATTGTAAGCTATCAAAGTTTCAGTTCCGGATACGAGAGGTACATTTCTTAGGACACGTCATCTCGGAGACGGGTGTTGTAGTGGTTCTAGTGAAGATCGAGGCGGTACATTCTTGGGAGCCACCCAGGCGCGTGACGGAGGTGCAGAGATTCCTAGGTCTAGCTGGGTACTATTGGAGATTTCTGCCAGACTTCTCCAGAGTTGCAGCACCACTTTTAGCTTTGATGAAGAAGGGGAAACCCTTCGTGTGGTCTGATAGATGTCAGTAAAGCATTCAAGAGCTGAGGAAGAGGTTGACCAGTGCACCCATCTTGAGGTTTCCAGAGGAGGGTGTTGGGTACGTAGTTTACTGCGACACATCAGGGACCAGACTCGGGTGTGTTCTGATGCAGGAGCGAGTAGTGATTGCGTATGGTTCATGGAAGTTGAGACAACACGAGTAGAACTATGCTAAACATGACCTAGAGTTAGCAGTAGTGGTCTTTGTCTTGAAGATGTGGCAACACTATCTGATGGGTGAGCACTTTACAGTCTATTATGACCACCAAAGTCTCGGGTATATCTTCACGCAGAAGGACCCGAACCTAAGACAATGTAGATGGCTCGAGTTCCTACAGGACTATGACTTTGAGATAGTCTACACTCATGTGAAGGGGAACATTGTAGCTGATGCTCTCAACCGGAGATCAGGCATTTAGCTACTAGGAGAGGCGACATAGCAGCTAGCCGTGTTGCAGATATCCTTTGTGGATAGATATGGAGCAGCCTTTCTACAGTTGCTCACATTCACTCCACCACTCCTTCAGCGAGTCAGAGAGGCACAACATGGGGACGTTTACTATGAGATACGATGTGCTCAGATATCCATAGGGTAGGTGCCTGATGGATTTTTCTGAAAGAGGGGAGCACGTCATCCTCTTCAGGGGATGTACTATGGTACCAGTTGCACTGCAGAAGGAAGTTCTGAGGGAGTTTCACACTTACCCTCTAGCGGTATATCTAGAAGTGGAAAAGATGTACCAGGACCTCAGACGATAACACTGGTGGCCGGGTATGAAGAAGGTTATAGCAGATTTCGTTTCACGATGCCTCACTTGTCAGCAAGTGAAGGCAAAGAACCAGCTACCAGAAGGCTTTGTACAGCCCTTAGAGGTCCCGAAGTGAAAGTGGGATGGGATATCCATGTATTTCGTGATGGGGATTCCATGTAATTCTAGAGGACACGACTCTATCTGGGTGATCATATATCGACTCACCAAGTCGGCCCACTTCCTACCGATCAGAGAGTAGGGATCAGAATAGAGCCTGGGACTCCTCAACTTTCAGGAGATCATATCGCTTCATGGTGTGCCATCGACTATCATTTCTGATCAGGATTCTCGATTCACTTCCCAGCTTTGGAAGGGGCTGCAGGAGGCCTTTGGGACCCAGCTTTGCTTGAGCACCTCATTCCATCCTCAGACAGATGGTTAGAGAAAGATGACCATTCAGACTCTCGAGGACAATGTCCGTGCATGTTTCCTCAACTTTGTTCGCAGCTGGGAAGACCACTTACACTTGGTGGAGTTTGCGTACAACAACAGTTACCACTCCACCATTAGGATGTCCCCTTATTAGGCACTGTACGTCTACCCTTGCAGATCACCTCTGTGCTGGACTGACCCTGGGGAGTCAGCACTTGTAGGACCAGAGATGGTTCAGGCTATGACGGAGAAGGTGCATATCATCCAGGAGCAGATGAATACTGCACATAGCATACATAAGTCCTATGCTGATAGGAGACGAGGACCACTGAAGTTAGAGGATGGCGACCACTTTTTCCTACGGGTCTCACCATGATGAGGTCTACAGAGATTTGGACAAGGCGGAAGGTTATCTCCATGACTCATCGGACCTTTATAGGTCCTCAATAGAGTAGGCATGGTGACTTACCGCCATGACCTTCCACCTCAGTTGCATCGGGTTCATGATGTCTTGCACGTATCAAACCTGAGGAGATATGTGCACGACCCGACCCACATCATCGACCACGGGGAGCTGGACATCGATGACGGGGTGACATTCACGGATGTCCCGGTGGATATCGAGGATCGACAGGAGCGGGTCCTACGTGAACGTTCGATACCTCTGGTGCGCATTCGCTAGTAGCACGGGAACCTCTACGAGAGCACTTGGGAGCGGGAGGCTCATATGCGATCTCAGTATTTCCATTTGTTTCCCTAGTGTGTTTTATAGCTTTATGAGGATGTAAATCCCTAAGGTGGGAGTAAGGAAAAGACCTGGAAATTTTAAGGAAATTTTTTCTTAAATACTTTGTAATTTTACGAGTCTGCGGTTTCTGACGGCACTTGATTCTGAGGCCCGTTGTGTCCGAAATCAATTTCTGAAGTTTTGTTCGGGTACGTTCAGTAAAAGTACATGCGTGTTTTTTCTATCTTTTGAACCAGTGCATCGAATTGAAATACGAGAACACTGATGAACTCGTAGCGTCGATATTCACTTAAGGGGACCTTTACCGTAGTTTCATTTTATGCAGGTTGAAATTTAATTTTTGGGGTTTAATAAAAAATTTAAATAAAATTGTTGGGAACAATTTTATATATCTTGGGTAGTTAAATCCTACATGGGGAAGTTATTGGGGGGCCCACACCCACATAACCTCCCATGAGAGGATATTTGTGAGGTGGGCCCACACGAGCCTAACCTTTTCATCACCCCATAACTCCCCCCTAAACACCCTTAAACCCCTTGTTTAATTTTTGACAACTCCCCTCTTTAATTTATAAACTCTCCACCTTCCACATGGTCATTAATATGACAGCACCGTGAATTAATTATTTTGTACTCCACAAATTAATTAATTACTCTAGGAGGATTTTAATCTTTTTAAAGATGCATGGCAAGTTTGTTAAAATAGGGGAAAATCTCATTTTAATATTTTCTGGGAAAATATTGTGGTGGGGAATCCTTGGTGAATTAAAAGAGAGATTTAACCTTCAATGAAGAACGATGTCTTCTTCGACGAAGAACCACCGAAGAATGACGATCAACTCCTTCGATCTTTGACCAATCCAAAGTAGAGGGAGCCACCCGCAAGGAATGCCGATGATGCGCTACCCTCAGCTTCTTCTTCCCCTAAATCAACGTGTTGACGCCGTCTCCCCACGATGTCGTCTTCCGCGATGCCGATTATCGCGAACCTTATTTTGAGGTAGGGGTTTTATGTTTAACTTGGGGTTTATGTTTAATTCTGAGTGAATAAATTAAACTCTTGTTATTAATATAACAAGGAGGGTTCGGACCACATGAACATGGCCGACCCTCCCCCTTATTGTTTCTCTTTATGTGTTGACAACGGAGGCGGATCACGGGAGAGGCCGGTGGCGTAAGGGACGTCATCGCACGATGCAAAGAAAATCCATGACCAAACTGGCCATGGCGGAGTCGGAAGGGCGCGGTGCCGTCGCACCGCACCAGAGAAGGGCCGCGACCAGGGCGGGCCGCGGTGGAGGGAGCACGGCGTCGTCGCGCCGTGCAGGTGATACGAAGCCATGGCTAGGCCGGGACGTGGCGGAGGGCGTGGCGCCGTCGCGCGGTGCCGGTGATGGGAAGTGGCTAGACCGAGCGGCTAGCCGGGAGGTGCGGAATCCCTTCGGGTCTCGCGTGGGCTGGACCGGGGCCACCGGGTGCCAGTTCGATTATACCCAGACGACTAAGTCATTCGGAAGCTAGGGTGCGCACGCCACCCCCTGGCGTGGCCAGGCCAGGCTGCCTACGGGCCGGCCCGTGCCCCGTATACCCGGGCCGCGCCCCTTGGGCAGAGTCGCGCAATTCACCAGGCCGATACGACCCTCCGGTAGGTCGGACCCGCCAAAACCGGGTTGACCCGACCCGCCAACCCACTTGGTATAACGGGCCAGGCCTGTTTTCACTTAAAGGTGAATAACCCGAAGACCGCACGTCTGATCGACGCACCGTCTGTGACACTAGGACCCTTACAACGAGGAGGTACTTTTGCAATACTCTAAGTGAGTTTTGGGAGAATTTGTATAATGACCAGGTTTTGAACGAGCGTATTTCCAACCAGGCCCCTGGAACAGAAAAGCCAATATCTCTCAGACCTGGCGTCCGATTGACGCGCCGTCTGTCACGTTGGGTTACTTTTGACGAGACAGAACTTTGGGATACATCAACTCTGGACTTAGTGACAGTTAATATATCAACCCCTTGGATTGAGGAGTGGAACCTCTCGAAATCGAGCATGCTGTGTGCGGGAACCCAAGAGCTGGCTGCCACTGCAATGACTACCGTACTGGAATCCTCCGTGGGTTCGACGATGATGGAAAATGTAATAGAATCCTCTGTGGGTTCGACGACGACGACAACTGTACTGGAATTCTACATGGGTTCGACAATGATGACTACCGTACTTGTATCCTCTATGGGTCCAATGGTTTTTCTTCTGTTCTAGTATCCTACGTGGGTCCAACAGAGTAGCTGGTCTGGAATCCAACGTGGGCCTGACAGCTTAGCTGGTCTAGTATCCTACGTGGGTCCGACAGCTTAGATGGATCTGTGACTACATATGATCATATTTATCACTTTAAAAAACATGTATACCTATGTTAGATGAGTCTTGACATTTAATCATTACCATCAGTGTGATTGACTTCTTTCATGTGTGGACTGGGTTGTGCTTGGGCTCGAGTGTTGGAGCCGAATCGGGATTGATGAATTAGGTATATTTATGGCCATATACCTAAGTAGGGTTGGTTGTTTCACCATGTTTTGTATCTCACTTCTTTTTTATCCTTAGTGGATATTATGAGACCTTGCGGGTCTCAGGGTCCCTACTGAGTATCATTATAATCACCCCTTCACGGGAAATTCCCGCACTACATTGTGTTGGATTTAGATGATGGAAAACGCTGATCGTGGTAGAGGCTTGTAGAGCTGAATGGTACCCGGAGGTGGACCACTTGGTGAGACACACACGGAGCAGACAGACGAACCTGAGGTGATGAGGAGACTGTCTGTACCCACCCTTCAGGTGGGATTCCTGGAGGACGACTCGGTGGTTGCTGCTTTACTTTACTACAGTTGTACTAGCTTTTCAGTTGTACTGTACTTTCAGTTGGGTTTGTATTCTGGCCCATTTACTTTTCATCACTTACTTTTGTATTCAGTATCACTTTGTGCTTTCTCCTATTGCATACTCTGTTGTGTTTTTTACTATTATAAAGGCAATGCCTTCCCTTTTTATTGGTATTTACACCTTTGGTGCTAGTCGCCAGCCCCTGGCCTATGAAAGGCGGACTTGGGGTAGTCACGACACGGTCCCTAAGGACGGGTTGTGACAGGTTATTAATCCCGTGTTTCAATAGGTATAAATCAATGTAATTACTTGTATACTATTTTCCATTATATATTCTCAATATTGAAAAATATACACCCTATTCCTTCTCAACATCTCTCAACTCCACATCCTATCTTTTTTGTTTCCTGAAAATTATGTCTGTCATCTGAGTGAAATAATCAATGATATTAATAAATTATAAATAAAACATGTTTGATAGATTTCTTATCTCCCCATATAAATTGGATTGTATGAACTCATGTGATCTAGTGAAATGAATTTCAATATTATTATGAATTCCACTAATCATCCTTCATTTATAGAAATATTTGAAAATATTACCTGTTTTCATCATGATTAATGGTTAATGTCACACAATATTATCCCTCTATATTTTATTAAAAATATTCTAGTAAATAAAACCACATATTAGGTGCCATCACTTTTTTTGATCCTCTGTACTAGAGTATCGTGCGTTACTCAGGTCACTAATTTTTAAAAAATGACCACTATTTTCATCTGCCTTTGAAATATTATTCCAATATTTCAATAATCAGATGATACAAGAATATTTTCTAAAGATAAATTCATTCCCATAATCAAATATCTATATAACACTCATTAAGTTTTTTTATGTCTATCAATAAATAGAACATCCTTTGAATTGTAATCTTCAGCATAAATTTTAGTCTTATTAATTCATATTTTTTAAGGAACTATAATTTATAAAGGTAACTACTCCACCCTCATGTTCTTCAATTCATTCCAATAATTTCACATCGCCTATCATTTTTTATGATCAATCACTTTCATGAATCCTGGGTTTACTATTTTTTCTATCCTCTTGAGAAATCTCAAAAATAAATGATCTTCCATCCATCTACCATTTGCAAACATCATTTTCATTTCTAACACATGAAACTTTCCTTGAAATTATTTTCATTCACACATCCAGATAGTGTTCAGGTTGGTCACATATTCTATAAATCTCGTCCAACCATAAAAATTGGTTCCACCTTTTGTAATTTTTAGCATAATTTTTCCATATTTTTAATTCTTCATTAAATTTTATGAAGTTACATCCCTCTCTTATATTTTTTTTTATCTTACGATATTCATGGATACTCTTTATTTTTGACATGGTGTTCCAATATTTGTAAAAATTTTGACAAAATATCCCATTATACCATATATTTTGAACATTGATATTTCATAGTAGTATGACCATTTATTTGGATGAATTTTTTGATATTTAGTGGTCCTTATAAAGTCAATGTTCCTTTTGAGTGGGGATTCATTTGATAAAAAAAATTAACACCTATTTATGTTAAAGATTATTCACATACATTCTCAAACCATGCTCTCACATTATTTGTTCAGGAATCTGCATGGTTAGTAGAACAAAGTGAACTTAAAATTTTAGTGGGTGTATATTTCACCATAATTTTTGAGTTAGTTTTTTAAAATTCCTTATATGATTCATCCTTATCATCAGAGTGTTCATTAAATTCCTCATTTATTTTAATCATGGTGTTTTCACCTCAAGACACTATATTTTCTCATGTAACATGTCTTCTTTACCATAATTATTTTCATCAAGTTATATCACCATTATCCTTATTAAAAAAACTTAATTTAATTTTTTTTTAATTTTTTCTACCTTAGAATCTGTTTTCTTTTTATGAATTATTCTTTTCCAAATTTTTGTTCACCATACCATTTTAATACCTTAACTTCTTTCTTGAGATTATGATTTTTATCAAGGAAAACCTTGTATTTTGATCTCATCATGTGATATATATAAATATATTAACCTCCAAATTATTCACTCATTAAAGTATCATTATATATTTTCACATGATACATGATTTTACTAAATTTTTATGGAACATCATTTTTCATTGGACTATTGTTAGTGGTGTTGTCTACCTCTTAATTACTAAGAATACTTATTCAAGTATTTCCGGTGATCTTTTTCATTCTTCCAGGGGAGTATTTAAATTATTTCAAAGTATTACCTAACTTATTTATAGTTACCCATACATTTCCTAAATATAAAGTACATATTAATAGATTAATATTCATTACAAAACATAATGAACCATGCTAGAATTGTATAGGTCTAGAGCCTTTAGAATCATGGATATGTCGAAAAATGGTTCACTAGTGAACTACAGAATCTCCCACTAAGTTCTTTAAAACATCCACCATTCATATACGTATCATCCATAATACCATTATTAAAATCATAGGGAAACAAAACTTCATAAAGGGTGAGATTCGATGCAAAATAAGGGAAAAAGGAGATATCAACATAACATGAGTTTAAGGGTATGAGAACATTAAAATAAAATTTTAAAAATATAACCTGCATACCAAATATCATAATCACGAGTCATGGAATAAATCATGGATGTTTATATGACATGAATCGAAAAGGGAATCAAGCAACATAATCTATGACATGATAACATTGAATAATACATAGATTTATTGTATGGATATATGCATAGAAAATCAATTTTTTTGTGGAAAAGACTCACTACCAAGGCTATAATAGTGGAATGGGTTACCTCCCCAAACCATCATATAATTCAAGGATCACTCAAAAGAATATTATATTGGACAAAGTACCATACTTAGTTGGTTTCACTCCACTTTATAGACTCATTTATCTCCTGAGGTATCAATAATTACCTAAGGAATTAGAGGGATATATAATTCTTGGACCACAAGTCATATAATTAAAATCATATAGATTTTTTCCAGAAGATCATAAAAAAATTATTCATATAATAACACACAGAAAGGATATTTGTTTCATAAAATTTTCATTATAAAATAAAAAATGGAGAAGAAACATGTTTCATAACTATAACCCATAGAAAAGAAACAGATTTCATAAAAATCATTTTATCATAATCATAAAACACCCAAAAAAAGAATTAGGATGGTATCATTAGATAATATCCCTACAAGATCATATTTAGAATCAATGGTTGTTGAAATTTATGAATATAAATACCACTAATTGTCTATTAAAAATATTCTTGAGGAAATTACACTTTCAACTTTTAAAATCACTTTTAAGGACTAAAATTATTATAATAAATTAAAAAAAATATTTTATTCTAAAATATCCTTAGAAACTTTTAAATCAAGATTTAAATAATTGAGTGGTCATTATGATTGGAAATACTATTCATGTAGTACAATTTTAAACCAAGATTCCATTCACATTTTTTGGTAAAAAGTAAAAATTACCTTGTTCATAAAATGATAACAATATTTCTATTAAACCATTTTTTAACAATGAAAATAATTAGTAAAAATGACATTAAAAACTAATTAAATAATATTAAATATATTCTTTAAAACATTTATGGAAATGCATTGATATAGAAGAAAAATTATTTTCGACCTAAGAGAGAAATAAAGTCATGTTTCCTTAAAAATATTACTTTGTTATATTTAGTTCATAATTATAGGAAAATGAAAAGAAAAATTTTAATTTCTATAATTAACATAGGAAGAATAAAATAAATGAGTTTATTCAGGGACATTTATCATGAAATGATCATTGGAGCACCGATAAAATTAGAAATTTATATCTCCTACTACAAACTAGGATTCTGGAAAGTAGGGTCCAACCCAATAAGATGTTGGTGAATGTTCTAATGGATTATTTAAGAACCTAAACTAATAAAATAAATGGTAAAAATGTTTTTTATTATGAAAATAGTTCAATAAGAAATTTAAAAATGCAATGCAAGTTAGCACAAGATATGTGAAAGTGTGCAAGTAAAATTTCAACCACTTGATTAAAAATAGATTTATTCATTTGTGGAAAAATAATTGCATATGAAACTGAATAAATTGATTAGCTGAATATCCCTCACTTTTAAATTTTAATTTATATTGGATAATTATTATAGATCACCACTAAAAAGATCCATCCAAAAGAAAATGAATGAATCCAATTCAACAAAATTGATTTATCCAAATAATTTAGAAGACATAAAATTCATTTTAAGAAACACAATAAATTCAGAAATTTGAATCAATATCACTAAAATTATCAAATGAAATAAAGAAATAATGATTATTTTTTAGAAAAAATTATAATTACAAATTCCCCAATCACAGAATTAGCTATACAGTTTTAGTTTAAGAAACCTAAATGACCGGTATGGAATGTAGATACAAAAGACGATAAACGAAAGGTAAAGACCGAGATTCTTCCATCACATCATCATATACTTTATCCCTTCAATTAAGTATATATCATATGCACCAAAAGAATTTCCTGATCTTGTATCCCATCTATGAATGTTTTTCCAAATAGAAGGTGGAGTCTCTACTTTATTATAATTCAGGTTAACCCTTTTAAACTTTATATGCATACCGAATTGTTCTTATATGATCAGTTTTTAGTCATCACTACAAGTATAATTTTTATTTTCCATTTTTCACCATCCCATAAAATTAATTAAACAATTAAACCATCTCTACAAAATTCATTGAATCATTAATTTCTCAAGATGACAACATGTGTCAATGCATCATGATTGTATCACTACCATCTTCATTAAGCTAGTACTAACAAAAATAATCATGAACTCAGATCATAAATGGAACATTTAAATTTACAAACAATTAATAGAGAATATAATTTGATACTCAAGAAGGTCCGTTAAGTAATTTAATATGAGTGAAAACAAACTACTGACTTCATTCCCATAATTAATCAAACACACTTGAAAAAACCATCTTTAAAGGGCATAGAAACATCATTTAATAACCTCAAAATTTGAACCCTAGTTCATCTTCTTTAATTAATTTCTTGTTCTCTCCCTTGAAGAATATAAAATACAAAAAATTTGTTCTATGATATCTTGAACTCAAATTATATTTCATTTGATAAATAAAAAACCCAGCATGGTGAATCACAATACAACACAAACAAATCAAGAACAATTTATCTTCTAAATTTCACATATATGAGAATTTATTATTCATTTGGAACAAAAATAAATACCCAAAATCATTTTTATTCATATCAATACTAACCCAAATCTAGAACAATCATGTTCTTCATCATAGGGTTATCCAAAAAACGTAACATCCAACTTTTACTACAATCACAATGAGGTCTTATGACAACATTCGCATACTAAAACCAATAATTTAATCACCTCATTATTAAAAATTGAATGTGATGGAATCATAAAAATTATATTTTAATTATATCCTCCACAAAATACAAGAATCCATTAAATTTTAAAAGGTTTGGTCGTCAACTTCAGTTTGCATGCTTAAACTGTGATCATAAGGACTACGACCATTTCCCCCACCCGTTAGAAATGGATCTTTAATGGAAAGGGTAGAACAATGGTGAATATTTAGTTATACTTCAACATGATTCTTATATGATCTTTGGTAATTGGTTTCACATCAACACATTCAGAAATCTCTAGGTTCTTTGAATGTACTCTGATCCCCTTTTGCCTAACTCAGAATCAAGATCTGGTCATTTAGTTCAAAATGTGGGTTTTGTAAGATAAATTATCTTATGATGGCTGCATTTATCAAACTCTTCTTTAAATTCCTTTACATAGTAGGACTCTTCTAAGCAGTATATATTTATCCTACACAAATTGTACAAATTTATAATATGTGGATTCTTTTACACCGATCCTTATCAAACACAAAATTATCTTCCAACATCTTGTTATATCTTATGTGAAGTCTGGATATATTATAAATCTTATTACAGAAATGTGCTGCTAAGATAATTAAAAGTAGGAGAATGATAAAATAAATAATGAAAATAAAAATTAACACTTCAGATAAAAAATAAAAAAGGTATAAAATGATATAATTAAAATAAAAATTCAAAAATTAAAAACTTAATAAAAAAATGATGAATAAGATAATAAAAAAATACAAAAATATTAAATCATAAGATTTAAATTAATATTTTAAAATAATTATTATTTTTACATTAATTTAAAAAATTTACATAATATTCAAAAACTAACACACTAAAACCAAATAAACCATGAAACTTATAATAACCAAATAAATTATAATTTTATCATTAAATATACATTAAAAAAGACAAAAAAGTAAGTTGAAATATGAATGAAATATGAGCCAAATAAAATTACCCCACACAAAATTATTTATTTCCCCTACGAAATTACTTAATCAAATTTCAATGTAAAAAATAAAAATCAAAAGTGAAAAAATATAATGACACATTGAATTATTCTTTTAAAATATTCCTAGGAATATTTCATGGGAGAAATCTTATTTCCCCTTAAAAATAAAACAAATTTATTGTAATTTTTGGTTTCTATTTTATAAATTAATTGAAACTGAAAAGTTTGGATGGAATTAAAAAAAATTTAAATTTTCATCCAACTAAAAGTATAAACTTCACGTTACCTTCAGTTGAGAAGACACAAATTATTAAATGGAATAATAAATTGAAACTCTTCTTGGATGAGAAATTTAATAAATAAATGAAAGATAAATACCTCACCTAGTAGCTTAAAAAATAAAATAAATAATGAATGAACAATTTGTGGCTCAACCCTAATTAGGATATTCATTCCATAATCAATTCAAATGCATATCTTATAATTTTATTTCTAAATAAAAAGTTTTAATACAATTAAATTTTTAAAAAATTCCACAAAAAGTTTACCAAAATCAATTTATTCAAGAGATAATAAAAATAATGTGGTTAATTGAATCCGTGAAGTGGTAATAATTTACTTCCTTAAAGTGGCATCAAAATCATCAAACATAAGAAATATTTTAATTCACTAAAATTGTAAATAAAATCTTGATAATCAACTAATTTTGAAACTTTTTGAATAAATTTTAGGCATATTGGAGAGCTTCATAATAATGCACATTTAACCTTTTTAAAGGGATTCTGATGAGCTTCGTACTAACTCCTAGTTAGGTTTATTTAATAAGTAACTCTCTACCACACATAAAATATAGTTTTTTCCTCGAAGATGAATTTTAATGTTAATGAATATAGTTATACATTCTCATTTATAAAAAAATTTCCATTTAGTAGTACAAATATGTTCTTAAATCAGTTATATTACAACTCATTAAGATTTTTTCCAAAAATATTCATCACTATACAAAACAAAATTTAAAAATTTACATTCTTTGAAATTGTAAAAGAATAATTTTTTTCAATTAACTAAAAAATTAATAATGTTAAAACATTATTGTAATTTAATTAAAGTGACGATCATATAGGTATTAAAAAGGTTAAAAAAATATTTTAATCAATTTTAAATATAATTTTGAACATTGAAGATATAGGCAAGCATGTCACCCATAATTTTCAAGAAGACTAAAAAAATTCCTAATAGAAAAAACCCTCCCATACTTAATTACCAATCAAGGTATAATTAAATGAAAAATTTCAATTTAAAATTCACTTTTCAATGAAGAAATAAATGTTTTCAATAATTAGTTATACTCAAAAATGAGAGAGAGAACATCCCAGAAAATGATTATATTTTTCCCAGAGTAGACCAAAAATCAATCTCCTTAAGAATTTAAAAGGATACATATCCTCTTACATGAAGTTTATATCAAAGGTAAAAAAATATAAATAACATTCAAAGAAAATTAAAAACATGAAACCCAAATAACGGTGATAATGTTTTTCTGCAAGAAACAGGTCAAACGATCCAGAAAAGAGTGTTAAAATTCCATAACAAGGATTCTGAGAAATTATTTATTAATAAAAATAAAGGAAACAAATGAAAACAAATTTTTTAATAAATCATTGGATAACTCCCATGAAACACTAGATTTAATGTCCACAACTAGAACGTTCTAGAAACTAACTATAGTGACCAGAGGGATGTGGTTTTCATAATAAGAACCACCACATGTTTTTTCCAAGATTATGTTTAATGAAAATATGAATTCTATGGGAACATATATTTCTAAGGACAAAACCAAGTCCCTTATAATCTACCAAAATTCAATCAAAGACCCTTTTTGGAAATATGGGAGGAAATATATCAATATTTTCAGTAAAATTATTCTCATTGTATACTTTAAAATTCATGAAATAATATACCCATTTAATGTGATTTTTAAATGGAAAAAAAATATAATGATGATCAAAGGTTGGGGTAAAACTCTCAAGGTATTCCTTACCAAAAATATCTTCAAATGAAAAAGAAAAGTAGGTAACAATTACTGTGTTTTGAAATTATATTTTTGGAAGAGTTTATTTAAGTCTAATTTTAATTTTTTTGAGCCATCTATATCTTGTTGTAAACATTTTCCCATGTTTTAATAAACACTTAAATAAAGGTTAGAAACATCTATTTATAATTGAGGAAGCAGTGGAATGCTAAAATTTAAAATGTAATCTTATAATTTAATTTCAACCTCTATGAAAAAAAATTCACAAATAGTTTTTTGTTAATTTCAAAACCATGATTAAGGTACATGGATTTTTATTATAAATAATTACCACTCAATTAAGTTTCTAAAAATTCCATTTTTGTTAAAAAAATACATTGTTGATTTTTCAAACATTAAATTTGAGATTAACCATTTTGAAGAGTTACAACATTTAAGTACCAAAAATATTTGGTCAATTGATCACTTCATTCACATTTAAATTTCATGTTCAATGTTCTTTCATTAATTTTAGGAATTTAAACCTTGATAAATTTAGAAAAAATATTTCATTCACTGATCACAAGTTCTAAATGGTCCATTTTCAAGAATCTAATGAAATGAATTTATTTATATACATTCTTTCCAATTCATCAAAATTTTCCCATAATTTTTCATCACTGTGATGCACTATAAATTCCCTTATTAGTTTTTTCAATTCATATTGTTATTATTTCTTAAATACATTAAAGAAACACTCTAGTAGTTTTTGAATGTTAAATCCATGTATGGTCTATTGATCTATAAAATCCTTAACCCTTTTCTAAACATCAAAAAATCTCTCTCTATCATCTTTAATGAAGACGATAATATTTAACCTAAAGTGTTTACACCATTAACGATATATTATATGCATTTTTAAATTACAATGACTTGATGAGAAGTGAAATAGTTGATTCTATAAATTTTTTTATGAAGTACAATGAAAAAGGAATAAAAACATTTAATTTTCACAAAAAATATATTTTTTTATCATTTTTAGTTTCTTTTTTTGTTATTTTTAAATTGATTTATTTTATCTTCTAATCCCAAGACCCATAGTGCAGGACATCCTGAAAATAAAAGATCCAAATTTGGATCACAGTGTTGTTATTGGTGTATGGGTCAAATTAGAAATTTATATATCCTAATACACACTAGGAAAATAGAAAATAAGGTCATACACAATAGAAGGATGAGAATATTAAAATGGATTATTTGAGACCTAAAATACTAAAATAAATAGGAAACATTATGTATATAATGAAAATAGTGCATGAAGAAAGAGCAAAATTTAATGTATTTTAGCACTAGATATGTGAAATTATGTAAAAATAATTTCATCCACTTGAATAAATATTGATTTGTTCATTCAGAAAAAAATAAATACATTTATAAATGTACAAATCGATTAATTTAATCTCAATTTCTAGGAAATTAACATTTAAGTTGAATTATTATTAAATCTCACCACAAAAAGATCTATCAAATAGAAAAGATAATGAATCAAATTTGAACAGAATTGATTTTGTCAAATGATTCATAGAAAAGATAATTTATTTTAAAGAAACACAAGAAATTCCAAAATTGGAATCCGTCTATCCAAAAATATTTAAATAAAATGATGATTTTACATGAATAATTTTTAAAAAACATCAATTGGTTAATTACTCTAGAATATAATTATCTATACATTTTCAGTTTATGAAACTCGAATGAGAAGTATGGAATAGAGATATAGAAGTAGTTAGTGGAAAGATAAATACAATGATTATTCATTCACATCCACTTCTACTTTCACCATTTGATGAAGTACAAATCATTTTCACCAATAGCTTCTTTTTCTCTTGGCTCCTATCTCCAAATTAATGTTGATAAGAAAGGTGGAGTCGCCACACAATTTTTCATCATTTCCCCCATTTTACAACGTATACGCACATATATATTGTCTACTACACACACTTCTTAGTCATCATGTATGGCTTAATTTTCCATTTACCTTTTTCACCATCACATTACTTTAATGAAACACTCCAACTATCTCTTCCAACTACAAAAAATCATTAATTTCTCAATACAAAAAGATGTGTCAATTCATCTTGATGGTAGAACTTCCATATTCACTAATCCGGTACTAATTTGAATATCTATGAAAACAACTCATCGACAATAACTTCAAATTATCATAAATTTAACCAAGAATCTAATCGAAGACTCATGAAGACCCCTCGAATGATTCCATATGAGAATAAAGAATCAATTGAATTCATTCTAATAATTAATCAAACACACTTGACAAAATCCTTTTCAAAGTGCTCCAAATCATAATTCCAATACCAAAAAGATTGAACCCAAGTTTTCATTATTCAATGAATCACATTCCATCTCCCATGGAAGATCTCAAATAAAAAAATCATGTTCCGTGAAATATTTGATGTGGATTTGATTTTATTTGGTAAGTAAAAGATCCGACAATAAAAAAAACAATCCAACACAAAATATATAAATACAGTTCATCTTTTAATTATCACTTCTATGAGAACATTAGATTCAATTGGAACAACAACACATGATCAAAATCATGATTCTTCATCTATAGCCTAACCTAAAGCTATACCAGTCACCTTCTTCATCATATGGTTCTCCAAAAAACTAGACATCCAACTTCGACTATAAGAGCAATAAAGCCATCTAACAACATTAGTAAACTAAAATTGGAATTTCATCAACAAAGTCTTAAAAATTAAATTTAATTAAATCTTAAAATCATATTTGAATGATCACCTTCACCTAATGAATCCATCAATTGAATTTAAAAAGATTTGTTTTTCACCTTCAGTTCACAATATTGAATTGTTACTCTAAGGACTACAACCATTTACCCATTTAGTTCCAAATGGTTATTAGATGGAGAGGGATCAACAATGATGAATAATCATATAGATCTCAACATGATTATTCTATGAGCTTAGGGAATTATTTTCACATCAATTCTTTCAAAAATATCTATATTCGTCGAATGTACTCGGATATCCTTCAACTGAACTTGGATTCAGGATCTAGTAATTTGGTTCAAAAAGTGGGCTACACAAGATAAATTATCTCACACTGGATTCATTTATCTTAATATAATTTAAATTATTTTATGTAGATAGATTTTTTTAAGCAAAAAATATTTATCTTACGTGAATTGTCTACATTTATCCAATATGGATTCTTTTACACAACTCCTTATCAAATACTAAATTTTCTTGAACCAGATGATTTTATCTTACATGAATCTCAAAAAGACTATAAGTCTTATTACAAAAATGTTCTTACAAGAGAAATAAAAGTAATACAATAATAAAATAAATTAAACAAATAAAAAATGCCACTTCAAATAAAACTAAAAATAAAAGATATGTTGAATCATATAATAAAACTAAAAATTTAAAACAAAATTAACAAATATTTAATAAAATAATAAAATAAAATAAAAAGATATATGAAATTATAATATTAAAATGAATATTTTTCAAAAAATTATCTTTACAATAAATTGAATAAAAATAACAATAATCTACGATTAACTAACTAATACAAAATAAATCATGAAACTCAGATTAACCAAATGATTGTCTGTTTTATCATTAAATATCAATTAAAAATGTGAGAAAAAAGATTTTTAAAATTTCATAAAATATGAACCACATCAAATATATCATAATATTTTATGATCAGAAAGATTATCATAAACAATCCCGATAAACAATGATATTGTAATATAAAACCCTTACCACTTTAGTTACTTTTGAATTATGAGCCCCATGAAATAATTAAAATTAGATGGATATTTATATAGAATAGTCTTCTTAATAATAATAATTAAATACAATCATGGGTAGTATATACACCATAGAAAAGAAACATGTGTTGAATATAGTATGTGACCCATAGAAATAAAACTGAGTTGAAAATACCTTACCTCAAGTCCTGACATTCATCATACACGTTCAGAACACATTTATACTAAATACTGTTTTATTATATATCCTTTACATAATAATATTTATATATATAATATGATATATTATTTACATATAACCTTTTTCACCTTTTTATTAAAAAATCACTATTTTAGGTGACAACATCTTTCTTTTTATGTATGTTTTGGTTTGGTAGTTATGTGCCTCAAACTTTGATTATGGTTCCATAATATCCATAATGTAAATAATGATTTAAATATTATATATATATGTATATTATAAACTTATTTAATTTCACCAATTAATGTTATAGATAGGAAAATTAATTAGACTATTCATGGAGATGGTAGGTTGTTCAGATGCTTCAATGTTGTTTCCATTTTATTAATGAATGGAATGAAAGGAATCTAAATAATATTTAAAATTTAAAGAATAACTTTTATAAAATTTATATAATATATATTACTTAAATATAAAATTATTACCATCCATGAAAAAATAAAATGAAAATTGTATCACATCACTTCATGGTGGCGATAGTCCACATGTACGTATGAGCGACAATATCATTTTTCAACAGATTGTAAGGTAAGAAGGTAGAAATGAAATTATAATTTGAATAGTATAATTATGTAATTAATATAAAACATGTACTCTAAATAAATCATTATATATATCCCTGATAGGTAGTGATGGAAAAAATTATATTATTTTGTGAGGTGATAGTCCGTTGTAAAAATGATCGACAGATTCATTTCCCATTTTATGGGGAAGAGATGGATGTAGGTTAATACAAAAAAATAAAAAAATATAATTACATGGAATATAGTTATGTTTTTATATCTGAATATTTTAAGTAAATTTTAAAGTGGTGGAAGAAAAAATAAAACAAAAATGCTCAGATAAGAATGATATGTCTTCATCCGATATCCACTTTAGGTTTACACAAAAAAGCCTACATAAGAGTGTTTCCAAAACTAACTAGTGTCTATAAGAAGTTGGGGATAAAATTAATTAATGGATTTGGGTAGATAATTTCTGAATCAAAATTCATTGGAAATTTTAATAGGAGAGTAGAGGGGGTTAACTTTTAAAAGTTGGGAAGACAACACACAAGGAAATTTTGCGAAAAATAAAATATATCCACGTTTTACTCGCAAAAAATGGATCCAAACACTACGGGAAAAATGAGCATTTGCGACCGGTTATTTGCAACGGGAATAGATCACGTCGCAAATAGTCCTGTTAAAAACATATTTGCGACGGGGTTATTTACCCGTCGCAAATAAGTATCCTTTTGCGACGCGACAGCTTTCCCCGTCGCAAAAGGACTGGCGCGGTTTGCGCGCCAAATCACGGGAAACTTATTTGCGACGGGGGAATATTACCGTCGCAAAAAACCGGCGGCGGTAAAAGGTATTTGCGACGGGAATATTCCCCCGTCGCAAATAGTATGTCGGCAGGTGGTTATTTGCGACAGGACCCGTCGCAAATAACTATTTACCCGTTGACCGTAATAAATGTCGGCTAAGGTATTTGCGACGGGAATCCCGTCGCAAATGGACCCGTCGCAAATAATCTAACCCATAAATACCCCCATCCGTTTTTTTCAAATCATTATCAAACTCCATCTTCTTCTTCTCTCAAAGTTGTATTTCTAAAGTTCATTTTTTCTCCAGTTTAATTTTTTTCTCCAAAGTTGATATTAAAGATTTGAAGAACGATCAGAGCAGATCAATTTTCAAGGTATTTATGTTTATTTTAATTTAATATTTATTTTTAATTTTTTATTAGTTTCAATTATTCTTAATTAGTTGTAATTTAATTATGTTTACATTTTTTTGTTACTTAATAAATTTAAATTATTAGTATTGTTCATAGTTAATGGTAATTAGGAATAATTAGTAATTTTTTTTAATAATTAAGAATAAATATTAATAATTAATAATAAATACCAATAATTATGAATAATAACATTATTACATTATTATTATATTTTATTATTAATATTAAAATAATATAATTTTTTATATATATACAATTCTCTTTTCATCTGTGTGTTTGTTGTCTTCACATGTATTATTTGTATGTGGAGATAGAAAACGCACGGATGAAAGGAGAATTGTATATAAATTATAAAATTATATTATTTTAATATTAATAATAAAATATACTAATAATGTTATTATTTGTAATTATTGGTAATTATTCCTAATTATTAGTAATTATTCATTTAATTACTAATAATTAGGAACAATTACCAATAATTATCAATAATTAGGAATAATTAGTAATAATTACCAATAATTAGTAATAATTACCAATAATTAGTAATAATTACCAATAATTAGTAATAATTACCAATAATTAGTAATAATTACCAATAAATAGTAATAATTATCAATAATTACCAATAATTAGTAATAATTAGTATTAATTACCAATAATTAGTATTAATTACCAATAATTAGTATTAATTACCAATAATTAGTAATAATTACCAATAATTAGTAATAATTACCAATAATTAGTAATAATTACCAATAATTAGTAATAATTACCAATAATTAGTAATAATTACCAATAATTTGTAATAATTAGTAATAATTAGTAATAATTACCAATAATTAGTAATAATTACCAATAGTTACCAATAATTACCAATATTTACCAATATTTACCAATAATTACCAATAATTACCAATAATTAGAAATAATTAGTAATAATTAGTAATAATTACCAATAATTAGTAATAATTAGTAATAATTAGTAATAATCAGTAAAAATTAGGAATAATTACCAATAATTAGTAATAATTAGTAATAATTAGTATTAATTACCAATAATTAGTAATAATTACCAACAATTAGTAATAATTACCAATAATTACCAATAATTACCAATATTTACCAATAATTACCAATAATTACCAATATTTACCAATAATTACCAATAATTACCAATAATTACCAATAATTACCAATGATTAGTAATAATTATCAATAATTACCAATAATTGGTAATAATTAATAATAATTACCAATAATTAGTAATAATTGGTAATAATTAATAATAATTACCAATAATTAGTAATAATTATTAATAATTAGTAATAATTAATAATAATTACCAATAATTTGTAATAATTACCAATAATTAGTAATAATTATCAATAATTAGTAATAATTAAAAATAATTACCAATAATTAGTAATAATTAGTAATAATTAGTAATAATTAGTAATAATTAGTATTAATTACCAATAATTAGTATTAATTACCAATAATTAGTAATAATTACCAATAATTAGTAATAATTACTAATAATTAGTAATAATTAGTAATAATTAGCAATAATTAGCAATAATTACTAATAATTACCAATAATTAACAATAATTACCAATAATTACCAATAATTAGTATTAATTACCAATAATTAGTATTAATTACCAATTATTAGTATTTATTGCCAATAATTAGTATTAATTACCAATAATTAGTAATAATTACCAATAATTAGGAACAATTACCAATAATTATCAATAATTAGGAATAATTAGTAATAATTACCAATAATTAGTAATAATTACCAATAATTAGTAATAATTGCCAATAATTAGTAATAATTACCAATAATTAGGAATAATTACCAATAATTAGTAATAATTACCAATAATTAGTAATAATTACCAATAAGTAGTAATAATTATCAATAATTACCAATAAGTAGTAATAATTACCAATAATTAGTATTAATTACCAATAATTAGTATTAATTACCAATAATTAGTAATAATTACCAATAATTAGTAATAATTACCAATAATTAGTAATAATTAGTAATAATTACCAATAATTAGTAATAATTAGTAATAATTAGCAATAATTAGTAATAATTAGTAATAATTACCAATAAGTAGTAATAATTAACAATACTTACCAATAATTACCAATAATTACCAATAATTAGTAATAATTACCAATAATTAGTAATAATTACCAATAATTAGTAATAATTACCAATAATTAGTAATAATTACCACTAATTATCAATAATTACCAATAATTAGTAATAAGTACCAATAATTAGTAATAATTAGAAATAATTAGTAATAATTACCAATAATTACCAATAGTTACTAATAATTACAAATAGTTACCAATATTTACCAATAATTACCAATATTTACCAATATTTACCAATATTTACCAATATTTACCAATATTTACCAATAATTAGAAATAATTACCAATAATTAGAAATAATTACCAATAATTAGAAATAATTACCTATAATTTGGAATAATTACCAATATTTACGAATAATAACATTAGTACATTATTTGTATATTTTATTATTAATATTAAAATAATATAATTTTCTATATTATATAAAATTCTCTTTTCATCTGTGTGTTTTCTGTCTCCACATGTAATATTCGCATTCTTTTTCAAAATTATCAACCTACTCGCCAATGGAGAGGTGAAAGTGAATGTAAATATTACATGTGGAGACAGAATGTTAAACACACAGATGGAAGGAGAATTGTATATAATATAAAAAATTATGTTATTTTAATATTAATAATAAAATATACTAATAATGTAATAATGTTATTATTATATAATTAATGTTTATGAAAAAATTATATTAGTATTATTAAAATAATAAAAAATCAATATAATATTAAAATTATCAATATTTGTAACATGTTTTGCTTTATTCTCAATATATTCAATCTTTACTTGAGTGTTTTTTCTACCAAATTATTCAAAACCAGTAATACTTTTATATTTTATAGAGAAATATGGAACAACGAGGTCGTCAACAATCATTATTAGGTGATCGCATATGGATAAATCAACGTGGAAATCCAAACGGTTCTGGTTTAAATCCAGTATATGTTGAGGGTGTGGAGACTTTTTTATCATTTGCGGCATCAAATTTAGAATTTGTTTCAGAAGGCAAAATAAAATGCCCTTGCAGAAAATGTGCATTGAGAACGTTTGACACGTTTGACAAAGTAGGAGAACATCTCTTGCGTTTTGGTTTTCAACCAGATTATGTTTTTTGGTATCAACATGGTGAACGTAGTTCCAGAGCAGGTGATACCAACTTGATTCTGGATCCATCCCGGTTTCAAGATTTAGTACATGATGTTGCAGGTTCATCTGTTCAACATACAGAAACTCCGGCTGATATAGCTTCAAATCCTGAGTTGGCACCGTCTGAATTTTATGAGTTGTTGAAATCTGCTGAGGATGCATTATATCATGGCTGCAAGATGAGAAAATTAGAAGCAGTTGCAAAATTTATGGCTATCAAATCAGATAACGGAATGTCAAACACCTGTTTTGACCAGATATTTTCTTTGCTTAAAACACTGTTACCCGAAGGAAATGTTTTACCTGCAAATTACTATGAGATTAAGAGGCTTGTTCGAAATTTGGGACTTACTTGTCAGAAGATTCATGCATGTTCAAATGACTGCATTTTATATTCTGGGGAAAATGAGTCGTTGGATAGTTGTCCTACATGTGGGCAACTGCGATATAAAGAAGGACAACACGGGAAGTCTGGTTTGATTCCTGTAAAAGAGTTGAGATATTTTCCGCTTACATCCAGACTTCAGCGTTTATTCATGTCTAAGAATACAACGACAATGATGTCATGTCATAAAGAGAATATTTCAACCGATAAAAGCTTGAATCATCCAGCCTATGGTGATTCATGGAAACATTTTGATAGAGTGCATCCATCCTTTTCTTTAGAAGCTAGAAATGTTCGACTGGGCCTTTCCACTGATGGTTTCTGTCTGTTTGGATCTTATGGTAGTCAATATTAATGTTGGCCTGTTTTTTTAACTCCGCACAATTTACCTCCATGGATGTTGATGAAGGAGCCATATATCTTTTTGAATTTTCTAATTCCAGGACATCCGAAGAAAAATATTGATGTTTATTTGAAGCCATTGATTGATGAATTAAATTTATTGTGGAGTACTGGTGTCAGTACATATGATGTTGCAACGAAACATAATTTCATACTGAGAGCAGCATTGATGTGGGCAATAAGTGACTTCCCGGCTTATGGGATGTTATCTGGCTGGAGTACACATGGTCAGAAATCATGTCCTTACTGTATGGGAGAGAACAAAGCATTTATGCTCATTCATGGAAAGAAACCTTGTTATTTTGACTATCATCGCATATTTCTTCCAGCTGATCATCCTTTTCGCAGAAACAGATCTCATTTCAGAAAAGGAACAGTTGAAAGGGATGGCCCTCCAAAAATTCTATCAGGTTCGGAGTTAAAATCAGTTGTATTTTCATTACCCCCCATCACTTTTTGTCCCACAATAAACCAACAGAAAATTTCGGGTTTTGGGAAAGAACACAATTGGATTAAACGTAGCATATTTTGGGATTTTCCATATTGGTCTGATCTTTTGGTCCGACACATGTTAGATGTCATTCATATTGAGAAGAACTGTTTTGATAATTTGTTTCATACAGTTTTGGATACGCCAGGAAAGAGCAAAGACAATGTAAATGCACGTTTAGATCTTGCCCAAATTTGCAGGCATCCAGAATTGGAAGTATTTGAGAATGTCAGAACAGAAAGGTTACTGAAACCAAAAGAAGCTTATACACTGTCAAAAGAAAACCGTTTATTATTTTGTCAGTGGATTGCAGATTTGAGACTTCCATATGGTTGTGCTTCTAATTTGGGTAGATGTGTAAAGAATGGTCATATTACTGGATTAAAAAGTCATGATTGTCATGTTATAATGGAGAGACTTCTACCCATTGGATTAAGAGGTCTGTTGAATTCTGTGATTTGGGATTCCATAACAGACATGTCTCATTTTTTTCGGGAAATTTGTGCGGCTACGACAGATTATGATGCTCTATGCAAACTTGAAAAAGATGTTGTTGTAATTATATGTAAACTGGAAAAAATATTTCTGCCGTCTTTCTTCGACTCAATGGAACATTTGATGTTACATTTTCCATATCAAGTCAAATGTGGAGGTCCGGTACAGTTTCGATGGATGTACCCATTTGAAAGATGCATGCAAAAATTGAAAAGAAAAGTACGTAACAAAGCATCTGTTGAAGGATCTATTGCAGAAGCTTATTTGCAAGAGGAAATATCTTTTTTCTGCTCCCATTATTTTGAATCTGAGTATCCTTCAAAACACAACCGAATGGGACGGAACGAGAGGAATATTGATGAAATCGACAATCAATTATCTATTTTCAACCAGTTAGAGCTTGGTTTTGGTGGAGTTTATGAACACTGGCTTTCAGATGATGAACATCAGAGAGCTCATACGTATGTTCTGCCCAACTGTGAAGAGATGACATCAGTTGTACTGTAAGTGTTTATATCACTTATTCTATCATTTATGTTACAGTAAATACCTTTGGTTTTTATAGGTTGTATGATAATCATATCAAGAAACAAATTCCACAAATTACAGCAGCTGCTCTCGAAGAACGTCGACTGAAAAATTTCTCTCAGTGTTAAAAAAACTGGTAACATAAATTCTTTATCTTTTAGCAACTCATTCAATGTATAGTTTACTATATTGATAATTATTTCACAAATTTTCAGGTGTCTCGACATGCTGATAAAATTGACAAACGGCTGTGCGTATTGAGTAACCCACCTTCCAAACTTGTTAAAACTTATAATGCATATTTGGTGAATGGATTTTGATTCCACACACATGCATATGGGGAATCGAAAAAAACAATGAACAGTGGAGTTAGCTTGAGAGGATCTCATCATCGAGAAAATGAAGTTGACTTTTATGGCATACTTGATGAAATCATTGAACTCTTTTATCTTGGACAACATTACATAACCATGTTCAAATGTCGGTGGTTGGATACAGAGAGAGGCGTGCGTGTTCATCTGACTCATGGAATCATCGATATTAAATGTAAAAGTGTTCTCGCAGTAAATGAACCATTCTTATTGGCTCAACAGGCATATCAAGTTTATTATGCAAAGTACTATGCAACATCAAGAGACTTGACTGATTGGTGGAGTATAATAAAAATTAAAATTCGAGACAATCAGTTTAGTCAGAGTGAATGTGCTTTCACTGATGTGCAAAGAATTGAAGTTTTTCAAGAGAGTACTCAAAATCAATCTTTTTTACAAAGAGACATGATTATCGATAACGACACCCCACATTTAAGAGTCGGTGATGACGTTGATGTTAATGATGTCACATATGAATTTGAAATGGTAAGAGATGAAGCAACTGTAACTCGAATGGATATCGATGATGTTGAGGAGGAATATGAAGATGACATTGACATATATGATGATGATGATGAAGATGAACACTGATAGCATTCCATGGTATTTATATACAATCATAATATGTATATATGTATATATAATAGTAATTATCAATTATTTGCTAACATTAACATTTTCTGTTTCAGATGGACGACGCCACATTTCGTGAGTTGGCGGATGCTGACCTGACTTTCGATGCGGATGCATTGCTAACAGATGACCCTCAGCCTGTAGGCGCTCTAGGGAGTACGCGGAGGGGGCGCGGTCTTGCACGATTGATGATTCATGACCCCGTCCCTGAGCGACGTCCACGTCTTGGGTTTGATCCACGCACACGGAGGTGTGATAACCTGTGTGATAACTTGTGGATTTGAAAAAGATTTCATTAATCTATTCACATAATAAATGTTTATTATTTTTTCAGTTTTCCGCATATAGCAGTCGGACAGGGCAGCGCTATTTTGCGCAACTATTTCTCTCAGTCGTGGACCACATGGGAGCAGATTCCCATTGATGTGCAGCAGGCCATATTCGGCCATTGGTTGGTACGTACGTTAATAAATAATTTTTATTTTGAAAATTATTTCATTTCTAACTTGATATTTTGATTTATTTGTAGGGTTTATGGTATCTGATCGAGGATACCATGCGTGACGCCATCCACGAGGCATGGGAGGTGTCCATGCGTGATCGCCTTCGTCAGTTTTTGCACAATTTAAGAAAAGCTGCGATGAAGAAAGCAGGAGTGTCAGATTTTGAGAAGTCATGTAGAGCTCACCGACCAGAGTATATTTCATCCCATGTATGAGATGGATTATGTGCGCACTGATTGAGTGGTGCCTTTCAGAGGAGATCATCGGTGGGGAGGCAGAATCGGGGGAGACAGGAGGTGACTCATCGAGCTGGGAGTCGTTCTTTCAGTACTCATAGACAGCATCTGGTACATACATTATTTATAAATATTTTATATAACTATAAATATTAACAGTTTATTTTTTATTCTTATAGGCTGTCGAGCACCCCGATATTACAGAGTACGACGTATATCGGAGGATGTATAGTGATCCTGCTACTGGGGAGCTCAGAGGTGATCGTCAGCATCACATCGTGGTCAGTATTATTTGTTTTCATGTTTAAAAATTAACTGCATATAATATATTCACAATTTTAATTTTAAATTGAAACTATAGGAGTCATATGAGGCCGCAGCGTCACAGGCCCGGCCTGAGAGTCAGGCCGAGTCATCAGATCAGACCACTGCCCGTCAGTTTGATGAGGCGGCATGGATGCAGGCCACCCAGTATGCCTTCGAGAAGGGCCGGGTAGTTGGTATCAGCTCTCGACTGACTCCCAGAGATTTTTATGGCAGTGCTGCGATGTCGGCGTCCAGCTCGAGAGGAGCTCGTGCATCTTCTTCTACTACACAGTATGAGGATCAGTTGCGATCTCAGACTGCACAGATAGAGAGTCTCCGACAGGAGTAGGAGTAGATGCGTCAACAGCATGAGGAGGAGCGTCGACGCTAGCAGCAGCTGTACGAGGAGCAGGCGAGTCGGTGGCAGCAGCAGCATCAGGAGCAGATGGAGTACATGCGCCGACTCACTCATGCTTTAGGGATGAAGTTGCCTCCACCACCATCTGCAGATCCCCCACCTCCCCCCTCCTTCAGATTAGAGATTGTACTTATGTCATAAAATTTGTGAAATCAAATTATTTTTTTTTCTATTCGTAGTTTCTGTCTCATTATAAAATATTAATAATATTATATTTTTAAATAACAATATTAATATGAATAATAATATTATTTATATTTTATAATATTAAATTATATATATATATTAAAATTTTATAATATTATAATTTAATTATATTTTTTGTAATACTTGAATTATTTTAATATTTGAATGTAAAATAATTCTATTATTTTTATATTAATTAAAATAAATTATTAATATTTTTTTATTTATGAATTATAATTCTAATATTATTATATTAATTAAATCATTTATTAATATTCTATTATTTTTTATTTTTGAATTATATTTCTATTATTATTATATTAATTAAAATAATTTATTAATAATTTATTATTTTTATTTGTGAATTAAAATTCTATTATTATATTAATGAAAATAATTTAATAATAATTTATTTTTTTTATTTTTTTATAGTATTTGCGACGGGATACTATACCCGTCGCAAATACTAGTATTATTAATAGTTTTTTATTTTTTTTAAAAAATAGTTTTTGCGACGGGACCCGTCGCAAAAAATATTTATAGTATTTGCGACGGGATACTATGCCCGTCTCAAATACTAGTATTATTAATAGTTTTTTATTTTTTTTAAAAAATAGTTTTTGCGACGGTACCGTCGCAAAAGGTATTTGCGACGGGCCCGTCGCAAAAACTATTTTAAAAGTTTTTTACAAAAATACGGAGCACTATTTGCGACGGGGAGAATGACCGTTGCAAAAAACGGCTTTAGCGATGGGCCTGTCACAAATAAGTGTTGTTGTGACGCCATTTTCAGCAACGGGCAATTTGCGACGGGCCCCCGTCGCAAATGCCCCGTCGCAAATACCTGTTTTTCTAGCAGTGAAAATAGACCATTGAGAAATTATTTTTGACATATGTCATAAATATTGTGATTAAATAGAAATTATACTTTTTAAGGTCATTTTAACCCTTATCATCTTAAATTAACACCCGGTAAACTCTTTTTAACCTTAACCATTTGAACAAATTTTTACAATTTTTACTATTTATTATTATTAAAATTATGTTGGACTTATTATATAATTTTCATTATTCTTATTAATAATGTGTAATACATTCTTCAAAATTTAATTCATAAAATTTGTGGAATTTAATTTAAAATAAAACCAATGGACATGATGAAAAATTGTTTTTCCAAAGAAAAGGATTTCTTGAATATGAAAAATTTTTGTATCACAAAATGAACACGAAATTTATAATAATGACCTAAATTAGATTATTAATAATATAATTAAATTAACTTTACTCTAAAAACATGTAAAAATAAAATTAATCTTTTGAATTCTTTATATGAAGAGGAAATTTTAAAAAAAATCAATATTTCTCACTATTCATCGAAAAAATTAAACCTTTCAAAAAATTATCAAAAATTTACCATAAGATAATTCTGAAAATTTTATTTCAAAAATTAATTTCACTTTTTAAGATATATTTTCAAATATTTTAAAATATATATTTTATTATTTTTTCACAAAAAGCAATATAAATCGATTTTGAGGAAAATTGTATTTTTGAAGCATATAAAGACTTTTCTAATGATTAAATAGTTATTTATCAATATATTTTCTTTATATAAAACCATTAAAACTATTTCTTTAAAAAAAATTCTTATTAATACCACCAATTTGAATGGTTAGGTTAAAATTCTCCAGTTTGAATAATAATACTAATTGTATATAGTGATTCATTGAAAGTTCATGTTCTGTGTAAGGCATGATATCAAAGAAATTAAATTAATTTAAAAAAAATATTTCATAAAATATCAATTTGTTAAATTCTACACCACATTAAATGAATTTATACCTTTAGATTACACAACTTTAATACAAATAACTTAACATACTTATACCTCATCATATCCTCAGCTTCCTGTGTCACACCCTCAAATTTCTGGTTTTGACACAAAACATTGACCAGGTGAGTAGTCTTATTTTATAACACTTTATCTCTATAATAAAAAATCTATATAGGTTGTTCTTAATAAGAAAAATCATGATACATTGGTATGTCCTCAGAGTTTAGTGCATGTAAAGAAACTAGTATGTACTTATTTAGGAGTGATATATAGAGCATGATGTGGACTTGAGAGAGGTTTAGTGGAAGAATCAAATGATAAGAAACCTTTCATACATGATCTAGAATATTGATAGAGAAAATATACCTTGGACTCATCTTCCCTTTCTTATAGAATCTCATAACCTTCTTCTCTAGTGAAATTTGATTGAACACTTTCTCACCAACATCAAATTCTAGATCATGCTAACGATTATCAATATATATTTTCTATGTACTTAGTGCTACCATTATGTTTTGTTTAATGGATCTAACCTTTTATATCATTTATTTATCTATATTTGGTCCAAATATCTTTTTTCGTCTAACATCGTCCTAGCACATTATATTTATATAATTCTTTCCATAGAGTGCTTCATAAGGAGCCATATGAATACTAGGTTGTAAGTTATTACTGTATGAAAACTCATCTATATGAAGGTTTTGATCCCAACCACCTTTAAAATCCTTGTAAGAAGATATCAACATATATTTTAGTGTTTTATTTTTTATCTCAAGATAAACATAAATCTATGGATGACATGCACTGTTGAAATGAAACTATGTATCCAGATCCCCAAGAAGACTTCACCATAACATCGAGGTAATCCTCGAATCCTAACCCTATATAATAGAATGTGTTACTCCATGCATCCTTACCAATTCCTTATTGTATATAATATAATGTTTAACCATAGTAAATGTTATTTGATAGTGATGAAGTATACTAAATTCAAAATGTGATTGACTAAAACCCATATACCATTGTTCCCTTTATATGTCTTACAATGTCTGATGTCAAAACCCATGGGAATGGTTTATATTTAAATTCTAGGTTGGGTAATGGTTATAATATCCCCTTAGACATTTTTCTCTCATCTATAACCTACTAACATCCCAATAACCAAGATACAAACTCTACAATATCTCCCTTTATTCTATCTAATCATAAATACTCCTTCAGATCTATATAAATCTTTATACTTCCAGGATGAATAGATAATGAAGAACAATAACTTTGATATTACAGTTTTATCTTATAAACTGGATTAGATGGAAAACATACACAGTTCCCGAATTTTATCATTACATCATAATTGATGTTAATCCCACGAAATATTCTAACCTTATATTACAGCTCAATATCTTCCTTATGCACCTCTTTAATATTAACATGGTTAAATGGTTGAAAACACATTTTAGAGAGATAAAATTTCTCCTCTTATTTCAATATATATAGGTCGATATATTATAATTATAGAAATATTGGATGTTTTTTGATCCATATCATAGATAATCTATAAGAATCCTTTCAAATAAATAATTCATCTGTCGGGTTTACTTTCCCAATGTGGTAATGTTTTGAGTAGTCACACTCTTTAATTATCTCCAACCATCTTATTTGGTGTATTTTAAACTCTTTCCATGTTAATATATAGTTTAAATTTTTATGATTAATATATATATCACACATTTATAAGTACATATAATTCCTCCATATCATTATTAATAAAATTACCATAGTTAACTCCAAATTTTGAGTTGGAAAAGTTTTCCAATTAAGATTTATTTGTCATGAGGAATAATCTATCACTATATTATTCTAAATGAGAATGCTTCTCAGTCCCTTATTCATTGCATCACTATAGATCACCAACACTTCTCCACTATAGTAAAATGTAATCATAGGTTCATTGAATAATCTTCTCTTCAATTACTTGAAATGTTCCTCACATTCATCTATCTAGTGTAATATGGATCCATTACAAGTTAACATGGTGAGTGGATTATATTGTTGTAAGAAATTATCTACAAACCATCAATAATATATATATAAAACATGAAAACATTAGATCTCTATAACAGTGGTTGATCTAAGCCAACATTAAATAACTTTTTTCCTTTGATGGATCCAAAAACATACCCTCTCTGGAGATTATATGAAACAAAAATGAAATATTTTTTACTCAAAATTTACTCTTTTTAAAATTTTCCTACAATATATATTTCTTTATAATCTTCATCATAATTCTCAAGTGATCTTCATAACATTCATTTCTATTTTAATATATTATAATATCACCTAAAACGACTACCACAAACTGATCAAGGTAATATATAAATACTATATTCATTAAAACTATAAATATAATGGGGGAATTAGTAAGACCATATTGAATCACTATATATTCATAGGGTCTATACCTTGTATGGAATGTTTTCATGGGTATATCCTCTTTATCCACCCTCAATTGATGATATATAGAATAAATATCAATCTTGGAAAAGTATTGGGCTCTACAAAATTTATCATACATGTAATCAAAACTGGCTAGAGGATACATTTTCATGATTCTAATCTACTTTAGTTTTTGATAAATAGTACTGAGTTGTAACAATACATCTCTCTTCTTAACAAAAGGAATTTTTTCACCCATAGGTGACACACTTTCACTGAATGAATCCCTTGTAAATATTATCCTAGAGTTGATTCTTCAATTCCTATAACTCAATCAGCTCCATGTTATAGGGAGTATTTGAGATAAGCGTGGAACCAAGTATGAGTTCTATTAACAACACAACTTCATTATTAAGTGGAAAACTATGAAACTATTCTAAAAAAATCAAAAAACTCACAAAAAAATAGGTATGTCTTTGATGTTGAGTTTCTCCCAAACCATTTTAGATAAACAATGCTTTTTAATGGGAATTAATACCCATAATATGGATGTGATTTCTATTGGAAGATCATATTATTCATCACAATGATATATGGTCTTATGTTGGTTTGGAATATCAAACATGAATTCCCTTACTCAAAAATTGATGTTGGTTTTTTATAGATAATTCCAATCAATGCTTAATAAAACATAAAATTCAACTAGGGGGGAGAATAACATGGTTTTTAGAAAGAAAATTCTGACAATAATCAACTGGAGAAAAATCATAGACTTAAGAAGAGATCATCCAACCATAATATATTTTCACTTCTAATTCAACATCAACTTATTGGGGAGGATTTCTGATACACTTGTAATTTTTTTATATAAAATAGTTGTTAGATCCACTGTCAATTTAGACATTAGTACTTATTGAGTGGACGATATGTGTACACTTCAATAGAACTTTTTCGTACCCCTTATCTAAAATGGTTTTGTCATTTGATTTCACTTTTTCTATAAACTTACAAGGTTTCTATCATCTATCATCGTTATTAACATTTATATTGGATCACTAATTAGCATAAGTCTCATAATCCTTGTATTTGAAACACTATAGTTTGATTGTTCATTTGAAGTGATTTATCTATATTCACTTCATTAGATAACTTCTTTCTATGAAATCATCATTCAACCACTCAAAGACCTTCCTTTATATACCTAAAAAATTATCTAGTCCCTTTAAGACAGTTTACTCAAGGTTTCTTTCAATACATTTAGTTTTTAGAAAATCTCATGTTCTTCTCTCTATGGTTTTAATGTATCTTTTGAATCGTAGATTTCTTTTCTTATCGAATCCATGGGATTGAGAGGTAAATCCAATATTTTTTTCCACTTTGATAAAAAATTGAATGATTTCTTCATATCAACTTAAGATCCATATGTCCAATTCCCATTAGAGACTTAGTATTAAGCAACTGAAGAATCGATAAATCTTATATTCATGATGGATGATAATGTTAGAAGCCAAACTGGCATATTTTTTGAAACTTTTCTCATAGGTAATATTAGTTTCTCATCCTTCTTCTTTATCTTAATTAATTCATCTAACAATTAGACCCCAGAATCCCAGAGTCGATGCCTTACATAATTACATTAGCATGATTACAAGGAATAAAGTCCCAATGGACCGATTAGTTTAACTTTTTTGGAAGACTAGATTAGATACATGATACAAATTTTACATTTGGGATTGAAAATGAAAAATAATACAAACAAAAGATAAAAAACTGCTTCCTTGAAACCCCATTAAAATATATCTTCTTTATAACTTGGGGGAATGAAACAAAATAAGGGAGAGGTAAAATACTGAGTAACGATTAAGTACAGTGGGAGACATAATGAATCATCAATGAATAATCGATATACCAAGGTAAATAATTGAAAACACATTCCATTTAATCAATATTTGAGAATAAAATGCATCCATATGTTTTTTTCTTAGTTAAAGTTTTTTGGATAATAATAAATGAAAAAAAGAAATTCATAATTATTGGATTTCATGTTTCAGTCATATATGACACTATACCATCAAGACCTATTCTGTAGAGACCCCAAACTTGACGTACATGGACATTACATTAACTTGGATTAATACTTAATACATAACAAAAACCAACACTCAAGGATCATAATAGTTTAGTGTCTTTGGAAACTTGGAACATAATCTTCTAATCATGGTGAAAGATCTTCAACATCTCCCATAAAGATCTTCCCCTTTTGTTTTCTTACCAAAAACCTTTCTTTATATCTTGGAAAAAAGAAAACATATAAAGGGTGAGCTCAAATGCTCAGTAAGGGTAATCATGGAGAAAATAAAACCAACCATATACATTTGAACTTAAAAACATGAACATAATGTTTAAACTTCAAAATCTTGAGCAATAAAATAAAACATGGAAATACGTAAGGCATAGATCATAATGGAACATCAATAATGATAAAATAGAATGGGAATAAAACATTTAATTATGGAAAACCATAATCACAAGTTATTATTTCCATATTAGCCAAGGCATTTCTGCCAAGACTATCTTAGTGGACAAAGTCCCTTTCTGAACCGAGTTCACTCTTCATTGCAGTCCTGTATCACTGAACCAGATTAACTTACCATTCTAGCCATGTTTATCTCATGAGATATAAATATTTACCCAATGAATTTGAGGGAGATATAGGTCCCTCCCATCTCATAATTAAATCATTCTTATATGTGCCACAACATAAACATAAATCATTCATTATAACCCAAAGAATAAAATGGGTTTCATAAACATCATCCCATCATAACATAATCTATATAAAAAAATGGATATCATTTCATCATAAGAAACGTGAAACCATGTAAATCATAGATACATTATACTTGAAACATACACATATGAAATAATGTCATCTTAGGTGGAAAATGGTTTTGATAAAACACTTGAAATGAATTCTTGAGGAAGATATCCTTTCTTCTTCAAAATCCTTTTCATTTCACAAAAAGACATGAAATTTTAAAAGAAAAGGATTTTGTTGAAAATAGTTATGAAATATTATAGAGTAAGCTTCAATAAAATTAGGCATTATGAAACTGTAAAAATCCATTCATACTGTATAAGTTAAAAAAACATTCTCCTCATACTTTTAACAGAAAAGTCAAAAGGTACCACATATGGTAAACAAAAGAAAGATTCCTTCCAAAACACAAAGTAAAAGTAAAAGAGGGGTAAACATGAAATTAAAAATACATGGAATAATATTAAACACTTTATGAAAATCATTTTACAGACATGGATGAAAAATATAACCCCAATAAATATTTACAAATAAACAATCTCAGATAAAAATGAGATTGGAAAAGTTATCCCTTACCTTATGTCCGATATGCTTCGTATGTATCTGATCTTCCTGTATAATGATTAAAATAATGTTATTGACTTAGTAAAGAATCATATTCATTGTTATGATATCATATATGGTTCAATTATGACTTTATATTACTGGTTCTTTTGTAAATTCAATGTTAAAGCTGCGTTTTGGGTAAAATCGTTTCATTTATCGTACGTGTTTCGACTTGTTGTTCTTGATATTATTAGTTATATCATAATTTACTTAATTCCAGAATATAAAAAATGATTTATATATAATTTATATTCAGCATATAAATATATATGATAGATCAATAAATGGAATGAAATACACCGTTCATGGAGATGGTAGGCTATACGTACGCATGAACGCTGTTTTCGTTTACTTATTGAATTAAATGGAATTAAGTAAATGAAAAATATATGTTCATAATCCTAGTATCATTATTATGTAATATATTTCATGATTATTTATTATATATACTTTATAATCATACTTGAATGGTAAATCATGGAAAATTAATCTCATCGCATTCGTGGAGACGGTAGTCCGTACGTACGCACGAGCGATGATATCGTTCCCATAATTATATAATAGAATTTGAGTGGATGATATAATATCTCAGAATCAGTATGATTTTATAATAACCATATATATTTATTCTTTACACCATTATACCCATCCAGGTAAGGTGGTGGTGGGAAAATTGATTACACCACGGCGAGGAGACGGTACTCCGTACGTATGCACGTGCGGTGATTTCGTTTTCTGTAGGATGGATAGAAGGTGAAATGAGGTTGTTTCATATTTATAATAACATATCAGTATATTATTGATACTGATGTTATTACTTTATAATTAATCAACTAAAGGTGAAGAATTTGAAGAAGAATGAAACTTGAAAGAGATGGTAGAGGAGATTACCTCTTCTCGACGCACCTCCTTTAAAATTCTTCTTAGGGCACTAGAGTTGGTCTTTTGAGAAGACCAGAACCTATACGATATAACTATAGAGGTTTATAAGAGGAATTGGCAGGGTTTGTCAGTGATTAAAGGCTCAAAAGGGTGTGAAGAGAAGAAGGAAGGTGTGCCCTTTTTATAAGGGACGAGAGGGGCACCTTTGGTAACATAAGAAATATTAATTTATAATAAATTAAAACTCAATAAAAAACCTTAAAAAATGACTCCAATTATAATATTAGATGATATAGGGTTGTAATATCATAAACCAATAATATTTCAACATGTTGGGAATTTATTTTAAACATTACCAACTTGATTTATCCTTATTTAATCTATTTAATTTTATTTGTGTTAATAAGATTATGATTTTTAAATTATTATAAATAATTACTTATGTGTTGTGAATTGTTTATAATTGGATAATTTATGAAATTTTAGACCATATAAATTTCAATTTATAATTTTTAAATATTTTTGTGATTTATAATCAATTTTATAATATGTTATTTTTATAAAATAACAATAGTATCAATTTTGACATTATTCATTTATTTTAATTTAAATAAAATCCAAATAGAGGATATATTCTAAACAAAATATTTAATATATTACTAACATGTGAAAGTTCTCTAAAAAATTCGTGTATAACAATAAATAGTTCATATAATATTTATTTTAATATTTTTAATACATATTTTTGGTATATCCCTTAATAAAATAATTACTATAACATTTTTGTATAATTATTTAATATAATTATTGTTGCATAAAAATTAAAACAAAAATCCTATGATGAATAAAAATATAATACCTTTAATAATAATATTTTTACTCGAATTTAATATCTTAAAATCACAACATTTAAATTATTATATTTATTAAATTATGAAGGTGACAACTTTGACATCATTTAAAATAAAATAATATAAATGTACTAATCAGTTTTATAAGGCTCGAAATGTTCCACAAATCTACAATTAGATGATTAGTGTATATATATACTCAACCAATAATGTTTGGTCAAGTTTTTTATCCTTTTGATTGGTATTGTTATTTTAATGAAAACTATATTATTTATTTTTCATAAATAAATAATTTCTTCATCATTAATGTATAAGCTATTAAGGTAATTAAATATCTCTTAAAAATTTAAAATAAATTACCATGATAAATAAAAACATTTTAGATTTCAAATGAGTATTTATAATCCTATTTATATTCTCTATAACCTTATATTAAAAATAATCTAATTATTAAAGTTTGAGTGAGACATTTCACTTTTCTTTAAATAAAATAAATAAAAGGTCTTAATCAAATACAAGTGGGTTCCATTAGATTCCATTTCCACCCAAGTATGATTTATGGTAAAATATAATCATCCAATTATATCAGTACAAGTGTTAGGGTAATTTTATAATATTATATTTACCCTTAATTACCCGATATACCTTTATGGTAAATAAAATTTACCGTAGTTACTATTCGTAATGACTAAAAATAAAAAGTAGCTTATTAACATAATTTGAACCTACTGATTCCAAATATAGAATCAATTTTTCCAAATTCAATTCACAGAAGGTGCATAAATTAATTTAAAATTAATCCCTTTGTTAAGAAAATGAGTTTTAAAAGTTAAAACCTTACAAAAGATTGAAATGATTTTACCTATGAATTCAATGTAAAATCAATGATAATGAAATATATTATATTAAATTGTAATAATATATTCTATTTATACTTTAAAACCCTTAAATATTATAATTTTACCATAAAAATTATTATGATGGAAAAAGTTGTTTTTAATTAATATATAGCGTGTTTTTACTATTCATTAAAATATGAAAGTTATTAGAATAATATGAAAAATTTATCCAAAGTAAATTTTTATATATTTATTCTAAAGAAGAATTTTATTATGTCAAATTGAACTTATAAACAAGTCAAAAACTACATTCAAAGTGGCTGCGCCCTCAAAAGACGGCAAAACTGTATTTTTTGAAAAATATTTATTTTACTCGAAAAAATTATTTTGTTCTCATATGATGTTCTAGAAAATGTGTAATATGAATAATAATCTTATAAAATTCAAAATTTAGTTAATAATATTCATAACGGATAGTCCATAATAATATTATAACAACATATCGTTGTTTAGTGAAACTTGGTATTGCGTACTACACACGCTATCAAGGAAGGTCATGATTGCATGTAATGCAAGCCAAGTCAGGTATGTGTGTAGTGAAAGCTCCGTTTGGTGTTTCGTATAACATAATAAAAAATTATTTTATTTATACGTTAAACAAAATTTGTACTTAATGTTGCGTAGAATAATTTCCACAAAACGAACTTGAAATTGTGTGTAACACTCGCCAAGAATAGTGTTGTGTATACTGCAAGCTAATACGGTGTTGCGTATAGTACAATCTAATCATGGTGTAGTGTATAAGAGAATATATCAAAGAAATTAAAAATAATATATCTCCTAAAATCTCGGGGTGTTACATTCTACCCCCCTTAAAATGAATTTCGCCCTCGAAATTCATCAGGTTTATAAATCATTTACTACTTGAAAGTTTCTTTCATAGAAACCCACATCGTAAAAAGGAATAATAAAACTTTGTTTTAAAAAGGAAATTTTGAATCATAAAGGTCACCCAATGTAACTCAGTACTGGATTTCCACATAGGACAACATTGGTGATAATATGGATACAGGAGAGAAATCTTACCATCATGTTTAGATGAAGAGTGGTAGAGATGTTGGATATGAAAAAGCCAATAATAATAAAGCCATAAATTTGTGATGATCTAAGTTACCATATAATTCATTAGATATTAGGTCACTAGGACAACACTTTTGGTTTTCAAGATCATTTCCCTAATGTTGAAGAATTTTTGAATTAAAATAAATACTTACTTGATTTTGGTACAATCTTACTGTTGTTTGTGCCTTAAACAATTTCCACTTCATCTCTTAAAGAAATGAAGTTGAATTTGTCTTCCGTGAAATGTTAGAAGATCATGCGATAGATTGATATGTCATTCCATTTGTCTCAAACAAAAGGTTAGAAAAAGTTATTAAATATACATAAGTCCATCTATATTGAGATTAATCATATATGGTTCCTAAAAAGGACTTATACTTCATATATCATACCACTTAATAAATTAAAACTAATTTCTACTAACTAGGGACTTCCTGTTGGCTAGTGGTAGGTGATAAATTCCTGTCACACTTCAGTTGTGGGTTTGATTCCCACAGCCTTGTCTGACGCGACGGGTTGTTTCTCATCCTATTGGTTGTCCTTTTTCTAAAAATATACTATTATAACATTACAGAAATAATATCGAAAAACAAGTTCTATCCTTAAATAATACTATCTGATGTCTAACATAATCCATTCCAATATTTATGCTTATCCAAAATACATCTATCCAATCTCATAGTTTAAAGAAAATGATTACTTGAAAGGTCACATAACAAGCACGTGAATACCATAATTTATCCCCCATATATCATAAGATATATCTTGTTGGTCACATTCCAAACATGTGAGTAAAATAATCATGTATTCTTTTGAAACATGAATTACCATAGAACCTTAGTGTAAACATGAATGCTGTCAAAATTTAACTCTTTCCACATACCAAAATCCCAAAATTTCTATATACTCAAACCATGATATCACTTTGTCCTTATATCAGTTATGAGCTCATGAATACTATCAAAAATTTCATTTTCTCCTTATCACTTCATTATGCGAATATAATCCACTTTCCAAAAATATTTTAATCAATTTTCATGGTTACCGGTACCATAAAATTATTGAAAACCACAATAGACTAATACAAAAATATTCCAATATACCCTAAAAGTACCTCAACAACTTTATTCTTGAATACCAATACATAAACACTTCGATCCATACTCTTCAATTATTGTCATGGAAAAAGTCCTTCCTTGATTTAGAAGTAACCTCTTAGGTCATAGCATTGAGTGGGTAATGCCCATGTTCTCCACAAATAAGAAATTGAACTCCATGACATTCTGTCACTCTATGACCCTTTTCTCTACACAGATAACATCTTCCCCTCCAATTGAAACATTCCTCAAGGTTCTTCTTCCATTCTTCTTAATACATAGAATGCTTCATCTTCCTTACTCTATGTTCCTCTCCATGAGAACATGTATAAAAGTTCATCTTCCTCTTATTTGATGACTTAAGAATACCACCAAAGTTCTCCTTGTTAATCATATATCGTGATGACTGATTCGGCAAAATCACAATATCTTTCTCTCTAGAAATTACATGATTTTATTGATCACAGTCACCAATTTTTCCATCAGAATCAACGTTAACTAAATTAATTCTCATTTCCTCCATTGACTAAAACCAGAAACCATAGTGTAAGAAACATTTAAAATAACGAGGAACCACATAATCATTAAAAGTCACTTATGGCTTGTCTAACTTATCACACATTCTTTAATCCATGATACCTTAGGTTCACCCTAGGTTATTCAAGATCATAAATATAACTCTATTACTATAACCTATACGCATACTAAACCTTAGTGACATCCCTAGACATACAATAAAAATATCTCTAGGTATTTAACTAAAGTTTTTTCATCCTAGTTTCCAAAGGTTAACTAAACCTTTCCTCTGATTCCAACTGTAGAGACCCCAAACTTGACGTACATGGACATTATATTACTTTTGTGGAGTACTTAATACATAAAAAAAACCAACACTCAAGGATCGTAATAGTTTAGTGTCATTGGAATCTCGGAACATAATCTTCTAATCATGGGGAAAGATCTTCAACATCTCCCATAAAGATCTTCCCCTTTTGTTTTCTTACCTAAAACCTTTATTTATATCTTTAGGAAAAGAAAACATATAAAGGGTTAGCTCAAATGCTCATTAAGGGTAATCATGGAGAAAATTAAACAACCCCATATAAATTTGAACTTAAAAACATGAACATTATGTTTAAACTTCAAAATCCTATGCAATAAAATAAAACATGGCAGTACGTAAGGCATAGTTCATAATTGAACATCAATAATGATAAAATAGAATGGGAATAAAACATTTAATTGTGGAAAACCATTAATCACATGACATGATTTCCATAGTAGCCAAGGCATTGATGGCAAGACCATCTTAGTGGACAAAGTCCCTTTCTGAACCGAGTTCACTCCTCGTTTCAGTCCTGTATCACTGAACGAGATTAACTTAATATTTCATCCATGTCTATCTCATGAGATATAAATCTTTAACAAATTCATTGGAGGGTGATATAGGTCCCACCCATCTCATAATTAAATCATTCTTACGTGTGGCACAACATAAACATAAATTATTCTCGTAACCCAAAGAATAAAATGGGTTTCATAAACATCATCCCATCATAACATAATCCATTTAAAACAAATGGATATCATTTCAACATAAGAAAATTGAAACCATATAAATCATAGAGACATTATACTTGAAACATACACAAAATAAATAATGTCATCTTAGATGGAAAATGGTTTTGATAAAACACATGAAGTGAATTCTTGAGGAAAATAGTATACATGGGTCATCAAAAAGTTTTTACCTATGGATCACTCATATAGATGACTAAGAACGGAATAAATTGGGTCACAAGATTTATATATTTCTCTGAATCCTTTATCCCCTAATGATTATTTTGAGAGGGTAAAAAACATTGATGTGACATTGGGAAAGACACATAAATCTAGTAATGATAGACATGTTTGGAAGAAAATGTCAATATTTTTTGAGCTACCATATTGGAGATATCATGAAGTGAAGTATAATATTGATGTCATGCACATGGAGAATAATATCTGTGATAATTTGATTGGAACATTGTTAAATGTTAAAGGAAAGACTAAATATGGATTGAATGAAAGATTAGACTTACTATCCATGGGAATACGTTTGGCATTTTCTTCGACTTCTGATGGAAGACAAACATTTCTTCCCCCGGCTTTTCATACATTATCCAAGAGGGAGAAAATTAGCTTCTGTCAGTGTCTTCATGATATCAAAGTACCTCAAGGATATTCTTAAAATGTAAAAAACTTTGTCTCTCTGAAGGATTTGTATTTGATAGTTATGAAATCTCATGATTGTCATGTCCTGATGAAAAAACTTCTTACCTATTGCATTGCGTGGAATATTGTCCATCCGTGTCAGAAAGACTATAACGAAGGTGTGTTATTTTTTCAATTCAATTTGTAATAAGGTGATTGATGTGAATGATTTGTAAATTTTAAAAATGGATGTAATATTTATACTTTTTCAATTGGAAATGTATTTCCCTATATTTTTTTTTGATATAATGGTTCATTTAATGGTTCATCTGGTTCGAGAAATAAGAATTTTTGGACTTTTATATCTTTTTTGGATGTACTCTTTTGAATAGTATATGAAAATATTGAAGGGGTATGTTAAAAATACTTATCTAACTGAAGCCTCTATTATTGAAAAGTATATTTATGAGGAGGTTGCAGAGTTTTGTATGAGATACTTGTATGCGGTGGAGCACATAGGTTTGCCTATATCTCGTCATCAACGAGTTAATACTGAGGGAAAGGGGATTCATGGCTTGAAAGTAAAATCCTTTTCCATTTAAAATATTAAGAAGGTACATTTATACATCTTGAATAACATATATGATGCTCAACCATATATCACATTGCATATTAATGAGTTGAAACAATGTCATCCAAAAACGAATGAAATATGGATTTTGAATGAGCACAACAAAAACATTCTTGACATGATTTAAAAAGACCCTACTTGGTAGATCAGATATCTCAGAGACATTAAGATGGTTAGTGGGTGGTCCAAGTTTAAATTTGATAACTTGGTCTGGGTATGACATTAACAACTATACATTTCATACGAAATCTCAAGACAACATAAGTACAGTTCATAATAGTGGGGTATTGGTGTTTGCAGAAGCAATGCATTTTTCAACTTCTAAAGACAGAAGTCCAATTTATGCATCAAGTGCATATTATAGAGTCATTGAAGAAATATGGGAGGTTGATTACTTTAAAATTAAATTCCTATTTTTAATTGAAAATGGTTTTTTAGTAACAATTGTGTGACACATGATGAATTTGGAATGAAAATTGTTAATCTGAATAGATTGGAAGACACAACAGATTCATTTATACTGGAAACACATGTAAAATATATTTTCTATGTTATTGATCAATCAGATATGTAGTGGCCTATTATTTTACAAGAAAAAAACAATATTTTGTTGAGGATCAACTTGATGCAGATGCTGATTTATGTGATATCCCTACTTCCATGGAAAGATTAGCAGAAAATAATGATGAGCATGTTGTAGACATGGTTTTTTCCATAAGGAATGATCATGATGAAGTAATTTGGGAAAACAATCCATTTGTATATTCCTAATATTATAGGTAACATATGTTTACCATGTTTACCATGTTTATCATGTTTACCATGTTTACCATATTTTGTTCCATAAGGAATGATCATGACAAAGGAATTTGGGAAAACAATCCATTTGTACATTCCTAATATTATAGGTAACGTATGTTTACCATGTTTACCATGTTTACCATGCTTACAATGTTTACCATAGTTTTTTCCACAATGAATGATCATGACAAAGGAATTTGGGAAAACAATACATTTGTACATTCCTAATATTACAGGTAACGTATGTTTACCATGTTTACCATGTTTACCATAGTTTACCATAGATTACCATGTTTAACATGTTTACCATATTTTACCATATTTTACCATATTTTATCAGAGTTTATCTTGTTTTCCTTTACGTATGTTATATATTTATTGATTTTGTTGAAATTAAAATTACACTACCATGTTTACCAAGTTTACCATGTTTACCATTTTTTATCATGATAAACCATATTTACCATAGTTTACCATGTTTAACATGTTACCATTTTTTACCGTTTTTTACCATATTTTATTATAGTTTATCATTTTTCCTTTACGTAAGTTATATATTTATTGATTTTGTTGAAATTCCAATTACAATACTATGTTTACCATGTTTACCATTGTTTATCATGATAAACCATATTTACCATGTTTACCATTAGGATAGTTGAATTTTTTTATTTGTGAATTAAGGTTTCCTTTTTTGATTTCAAGGACAATGATAGATCAATTAGTTGATCAACCACATAATTCTGAAGGTGAGAAACATGATGATTCCTCTAGTGAGGAACATTTACATGCTACTGTTGATGTTCCCCAATCGCCTTCATGTGCTCCCATAACAACTAAGAGTTTAAGAGTTGGTAAACGTGGCAACACACATTTACCAAAATTATCAGTTTCCTGCACCCAGGACCAGAGGATAGTAGTTGAATTTGATGAATATTATATTCCAGGAGGTCCAAATACAAAATATTTTAAGAGTTTTGTATCAACTCAAGGCAAAATAAAAGTTAGATTTTTTTACAATGATTGGAAAAGTGTGGACAAAACGATAAAACCTGAATTATGGGACACTATTTTGGTAAGATCCTTTTCTATTGTTTAACCAATATTTAAAAAAATATAGTATAATATAAAATCTCTCTTCCTTATCAGATGAAATTTGATATTACTGACACAGGAGGACTCAAGAAGAAATTTTTATCAATGTAAGATAGAAGATGGAGGGATTTCAAATCAACGCTCACATCTGATTTTCATTTATGGTCAAAGAAATCCTGATAATCCATGTCGTATATATCCTTTCATAGATGAAGACACATGGAGAAAATTTGTTCAAAGTAGGAGACATGAATCATTTTTGGTAAGTGAAATGTAACCTTTTATAAGTTCTCTTATATAAATGAACTTATTAATATTTTTTTAATGATTTCTTATTTTTAATTTACAGTAAACAAGAGAATCTAATTAGGAGAACCCAGCTAAAAATGTATACCCTCACAACTTATCTCGGGGAGGGTATACATTATTTGAAGAACAAATAATGGCATACAAATTAGAAAAACATACAGCTAAGTCTACAAGATCAGGAGGGGTTGTTCCTCCTTCCCCTCCATCTAGACATGAAAAATGGAAGAGGGATCAGAGGGTAAAAAAGGGGAAATATCTTTCAGATGAATCGAGGATCGTAGCTGAGAGGATTGTAAGATATTTATTTTTTTTATTTAAATTATTTTCAATGAATTATATACTTTGAATCAATAATTTTTTTATTTAATTAATAGACGATTCTCTTGAGGAGAAGAACACACAGGGGGAATTTACAGCTATTGGGAGGGATGATATTTTATCTAAAACATTGGGATAGCCTGAACACCCTGGTCATGTACGAGGATACCCGACGGGTGTATCAGTAAGAAAAGTATTGCCACATTATTCAATGTCTTACATTGAGGGTGTGTATAAAAAAATAGATTATTTGGATGCTGAAGTTCAAAATATTAATGCGACGATGGAGGAAAAGATCAGAGCATTAGTATATTCTATGTTTGCAGACCTGAAAAGACAATTTCAGACTGCAGATTCTACTCCTCCAGCTCCCCCTGCAGACCCCTTTTTTATCATCCACCTCCAGAAGCAGATCCCACTCCCCCACCTCTGACAGTAGCTCCCACTCCTCCAACTCATCCTGAGGCCTCTATTGCTCCACCTCAACCTGCATACCCCATTTTTTATCCTACTCCTTTGCCACATCTTCTTACTTATTGTGAGTTGTATGTTGATGATACTCACCATCATATAGTGGCATATGGGATGGTATATTGTATAGGAGATATGGTTCATCATCAGTAGTTATAGGTAGAGTAGCATAGGGTCACTGTACAAGATATTATAGATATATCAGCTCGAGTTCCAGTACCTATATATGAGGTGATGACAATTGGACACCGAATCGACCACTTTTTAGTTTGGCCATCCAGACTTCTTCGAGTCATTACCGTAGAGGTATATATATTATATCTTATATTTTATTTATTAATAAAGTTTTTTTAGAACTTTAAAGCTAATATATTTATCAATTTATTTATAGGAATACTTTAAAGGTAAAGAAATACTTTATAGACAACTACAAAGACAAATTGATATGACATCAGATACATATTCTAGTAGTCTTGAAAGATTTTCAAGATATTCAAATTTATTAGTGGAGCATTATTCATTTACATTGGAAGGTCATGTTTTTGGATGTGCAATAAATGTTGGAATTTTGAAAAATGATATCGTGGAGCTTGTTACTGGAGATAAGTTGGGTGTCAAGGTGGTGAAGATTTTTTCCATGTAAGTTTTAACACAATTTTTTCCCTAAATTAAATTTATAAAAAAGAGTACTTATTTCTCTTTTGTATTAGGTATCTTAATAACATGTGTGAGAGGAATGACCAGACAGATGAATATGGGTTCATGGACCCACATTTTCTTTCCCCCGTTGCACATTCATTGGATGAGAAAGAAAGAGCAATTTATTTTACTCAAAGATTTCAACAAAATATTATCACAAAGTGTTGGATGATGCCGTATTTTGAGTGGTATGAAACATATATTTTATAGTGTTCTATCTATTTTAACAAAAAAACTACTAACCTAATTTTTTTTATATCAGTGATCATTGGATGTTGGGTGTTTTTTATCCACGGGAGAAAACACTATGTTGGATATGCTCTGTCCATGGTGATGCACGGAAAAGTTTTAAGAATTTGTTGGAGAAGTATGTTTAAATTTCATAATAGTTTTTTATATTATAATGAATTTTAAATTTATCTCATTAATATTATTTTCTAATAGGGGATGGAACAAATTTCGAAAAACCACAAACAAAAGGGGTGCCAAGATCAAATATTTACAAGTGAAGGTAAATATCCATTTATAATTTGTACTTTTGAATGTATTACATAAAAAGTTACATTAAATTGACACTCACTTAAACAGAAATTTCATAAACAACAAAGTGTCATCGAATGCAGATATTATATGTTAAGATTTATGTATGAAATAATTAGAACGGGGAAACTTTTGATGTTTGACCAGGTTAGATTTTCTTATGAACATTGCCAAAATATTTTAGATGATTTATTCATTTTACATGTTAACTATTTTCCTTTAACTTTGTAGCTATTTGATGACCCTAATCCTTATAGTGCTCAAGAGGTCAAACACTTACAAGTGGAATGGTCAAATTAATTTACAGGTTTGATTTGATTTTAGTTTCTTTGTAATGTAAAATGTAATTTTGAAAATTGTAACTGTAATTGTGTATTTGGTGATTGTTTTGGTTGGATTTATGTTCTTTTTAGTTGACATTGTAAGTTATAAATGTTATCAATGTAAATGCTTAATTTTTCATTGGTTCTTGTTTTGGTATACTTATCTTTTTCTGGTACGAATTCTTTGTTTGGTTTCTGGCTGTTTTTAAGAGAGTAGAGGACTGCTTTCTATTTTTTTTAAAAAATTGTTTTTTCACGTCGGTTATTTAATAACCGACGTGATAAAGGCCTAATAAATGGTTTACCACATCGGTTATTAAATAACTGACGTCATAAACCATTTCCTAGGGGTTTATCAGGTGGGTTATTTAATAACCGACATGATAAACACCCCTCGCACTTGTTTATCACGTCAGTTATTAAATAACTGACATGATAAACCCTCCCCCAACTAGTTTTTCATATCGTTTATTTAATAACCGGCATGATAAAGGCCTCAGAAATGGTTTACCATGTCGGTTATTAAATAACCGATGTGGTAAACCATTTCCCAGGGGTTTATCACAGCAGTTATTAAATAACTGACATGATAAACACCCACCACACTGGTTTATCACGTCGGTTATTAAATAACCAACGTGATAAACCCCCCACTGGGTTTGCACAACAGTTATTAAATATCCGATGTGATAAAGGACTGGGAAGGGTTTATAATGTCAATTATTTGAATAAACAATGTGATAACCCCTGGGAAATGGTTTATCACGTCGGTTATTTAATAACCTACTTGGTAAACACTCTACCACTGGTTTTTCACATCAGTTATTAACTAACCGACTTGAAAAACACCTTGATGTTATGTTTTTTACGTCGATTATCTAAAAACCAAAAAAAATAACTATATTTATAACGTCTTTTATATTAACATCGGCTAAAAACCAACATAAAAAATGAAAAATAACCGATGTAAAAAACAGTTTTTGCACTAGTGAATTGATCTTGGCAATATAGGTTTTTTTATTTAGAAATGACATTGTTGAAAAAATCACATCCTAAAAGGGTTCATAAAATATCCTATTAAAAAGATAGACAATGATGTGAGAAGGTCAAGTATCAAGGATCCCAATTAGGATAACATAGTTGAGGAAAAAAACATGGAAATGAAATAAAAGTGTAAACAACTACTCTCCTAGGTCATAAGAAAGTTAGTGATTAATGGAAAGTTAAAGGCCTCAAGACCATACAAATTTGATGACATAAAGGACAATTTAATTCATCAAATATAAACGTAACAAGATAATTTTTTTATTTAAAGATCATTTTCCCATAGTTGAAGAATTATTTCTCTCACTATGAATATATATATATATACTTACATGATACATTTCTATTTTGTTACCCCAATATTGTCCTTTGGATGTTCCATGAACTATTTCTACTTCATCTCTTGGAACTGGATGTATCACGCGATGAAGTAAATCCTTAATCTCTACAACCTCCTCTAAATATAATCATAACCCATTTTATAAATGGTTATGTTTTCTAAAATATATGATCCACCACTTTAAAATAATGTTAACTAAATTTATAAAATGAACTTATCAATAACCTTTATTCAACATGAAGAAGATATTTAATCATCACATACCGAAAATGTGAACACCTTCATCATGTATTCTCTTAAGATTTGGTAAAACCATGAATTAAATAAAGTCCTCATTGAAAACATGCGTGATTAATTACTACTTAAGATCAACACGATTATTGGATATATTCATTAAATCTAAAAATGTTTTAAACTCCATCAATGATAGCATAAAAAAAATTTCTAACAAACCATTAATCAGTTCCAAGGTAGTCGGTACTATCAAATTTTCTTCATCCATATCAGTAATATATTTATTCCAACATCATTATCTCAGTATTTGAAATGTATTAAGGTTTATATTCCCCTTAAACATATGTTTTCCAAGAATATCAACTTGTCACTAGGTTGTTTTTCATAGTCATTTGTACCATTCAAAATATTATTTGAAATACTTACATAAAAGGTGATTATATACAATCCTTATATGTTCCATAATTATTATAACATGTACATCATTAATAAAAAAATGACATAATTCTTGAATTGAAACATAATCACATTAATCATTCCTCTTTGTCTATGGTAGAAAAATAAGCTTAACCATGATCCATTGGATTCTTCTATGTTATATTTTCTTGATGCTTGGGTAATTTATTTGTTTAGTTCCCCATTTCACTACAATTGAAACACTGAATAACATTTTTTTCATTTTTCCCTTTGAATTCCTTTTCCTGGTGACCCTTTTCTCCTCAATTATAAAAAAACCCAATCCTTTAATGTATTCCTTTGTTTTATTGCTTCCATAATTATCACATGTAGGAAAATACTACTTTTCCTTATTCTTTTTATCTATATTTCCCCCATCTATAATCTTCTTCTCATGATTTACTTAGAATCCATAATCATATAGGTTTAGGTGCTTCAGAAAATTGATAGATATAAAATTGATTCATAATTAAACTATGTCATCTAACAGTTATTTTAACACAATAATAAACCTTATTAGCAAAATCATACATAATACCTTTATTCATACCCTGGGGAAAGGAAACATAAGAAAGGGTGATATCAGCTGCTTAGTAAGCATAAACAAATGATATATCAACAAATCTTGTGCATAAGGGTATTAGAACATCAAAATGACATTTAAAAACCATACTCTACATATCAAATATCATAATATAATGTTATAGAATAAATATTAGACATTTATAAGATATAAATCATAAAGGGAATACAATAACATGATCTATGATAGCATAACATTGGGATAAGACATATATTTGTGACATACATAAAAGCATATAAAATCATTACTTATTATTCATGGTTCATTTTCAAAGTTATCATAGTGGAATGAGTTCAATCCCCAAAACATCATAGTATGAAAGGTTCAATCTATATAATATCATAGTGGATATTATGTCTTATTGAACTACGTTCACTCCCCATTCTGGTCATGTTTATCTCATAAGATATCAAAAATTACTCAATTCATTAGAGGTCATTATAATTATAGGCCCTCTCATCACATAATGAAAAGTATACATCTGTATCCCATAAGATCATAAAATGTTCATTATATTATAATCCATAGAAAGTAAATTTTTATTATAAACAATAAATCATAACATAACCCATGGGAAATGAATAGGTTTCATAATAATAACCCATGAAAAAGAAATGGTTTTCATAAACATGTTTTAATAACAACAATAAACCATCTAGGTGAAGAATATGGATGGTATCTGTAAAGACACATAAATTTCAAGGAATTTTTTTTTCTTAAATTCTTTGAGAAATTACGAGTATGCAGTTTCTGACGACACCTAATTCTGAGGCCCAGTGTGCCCAGAATCAATTTATGAAGTTTAGATCAGGTACGTTCAGTGAACGAACGAGCGGGTTTTTCTATCATTTGAACCAGTGCTCGGAATTGAAATCTGAGGGCACCGATGAACTCACAACACTGATAATTGCTTAAGAGGACTTTTACCGTATATGTGTTAGCACGAGAGGAGAAGTTTAAAATAGTGGATTAATTGGGAAGTTAATAAAATTGTGGGACAATTTTATTTTTATATCTAAAGTGGTTATATTTTAATTGAGGTGTTGGGGTGGGACTCACTAGTTCCAAACTAACCATGTGAGGATAAATGTGAGGTGGGGCCCACATGAGCCCCAACCCTTCACATTTCCAAACTCTTTAACCCTCTTTAAACCACCCATTATCTCCCCTTGAATTAGTTGGATGACTCCTCATAAATTAAGTCTCTCTACCTTCCTCTACTCCATCAAAGTTTTCCATCACACATAATTAATATCTTGAATTAATTTGAAAAGGGTGTCTTGTCTTTAAATGGGAGTAGGTTATTACATTATTTTTTTTGGCAAATAATATGGTGAGGGAACCTCTGAAGTAATAAGAGAAGCTTCATTCTTCAACCCTCCGACGAAGAACGAGAACGCGCCATGCCTTACAATCTTCTCTCCATGAAAAAAAGGTAGATGCTGCTTCCTCCTCAGACGCTCTCCATTGACGTCTACGAATCCTTATCTTGCGACGTTGTCAACCGCGACGCCGATGTTCGACATCGATCATCGAGGTAGGTGGTTTTTGTATTTAGTGTATAAGTGATTTATATCTCGTGCATGGGTATTTAATTTCCAGGGTGTTGGTATGACTTATTTTGAATAAATTAAACTCTTGACGTTGATAAATTATGGTTTGAACCTTTAATGCAAATGGCACAGGCTAAAGAACAAGCTCAGACCCTTCTCTAGTTGTTTTTTTGTGTGCCAATTGATGGACGATGGTGAAAGGGACCACAACGGCATTTGGAAGCCGTTGCAGTGAAAAGTGGATCCCGGGTGAGCCGCAGGCACAAGTGATGGGTGAATCGGACCACCGAAGCGCGTTCAGTGGTCCGTGGAAGGGGCTGTCGGTGCGCCATGCCGGAACAATGGTTTCGGTGACCGGAGGCGGCGGCTCGAGCCGTCTGGCCGCCTAGAGGCGGTGACGCCCCATCGCGCCGCCAGAGAATACCTGCCGCGGCGGTGCGACGCGGTGGATCTCGTGGATGCACGAGATCCCGGGACGACGGGAGTGGGGCGCGACACGACGTCGCACCGGTCGAACAGAGCCGCGGCCTAAGGCCGTGGCAGAACACAAGGGCGGCCGACTGGGTCGGCCGCTGACACCACCTAGAGGCGGGACCTGAGGGGGTCTTGCAGATACCAAGGGCCGACCATTATGGACGACCGTTTCTGAAGAACTGGGGGGGGGGGGATGTAACCCCCTTGACCAGCAGCTAGGGCGGGCCCTACTGGACACTGCCACCCGCCAGGTCGTCCAGCTGGCCCTCAGCGCCCCCGGTCGGGCCAGGCTAGGCCACGCGGACCGGACCGCCAGCGCCGAGCCGGGCCACCAGCTCCGGGCTGGGACGCGCCGGCTGGGCCGAGCTGCGCCAGGCGAGCCAGGCCGCACCCAACCTGGCTGGACCCGGACCCGGGTTGAGTCAACCCGGTTCGGGCGACCTAGGGGGTATTGGGCCGGGTCAGACCAGGCCCATACCCCCTATTTTCGGACCGTTTTTGTTTAAATAGACATATATTGGGTTACGGACCTCCGATTGACGCACCGTCAATTGTGTAGGATTACTTGGATCGAGACAGTCATTTTGGTATATTACACTCAAGGTTTTGGCGAACTTTGGGTACAGTCGGGTTGGTTCGAACATGAAATCAACCGGGCCCTCAGAGCGGAAACGGTAATAAGCTGAGCTCCGGACGTCTGAATGACATGCTGTCAAATTTGTTGGATTCTTGATGAGACAGATCTTTTGGTATACTTCACCTTAGGTTTGTACATATTTGGAGTATGGCTGGGTTGAATTGTACCCAAAATTCAACCAGGCCCCTGGAACGAAAAATCCGATAACATTCAGATCAGACATCTGTTTGACAAACCATCAGCGGAGTTGGTAGTCACGTTGAGAAATGGTCCCTATGAGTATACCCTTTGAGAGTTTTGGGTATAGTTGATATACGGTCAGGTTGGTTCATACACGAAACCAACCGGGCCCCCGGGACGAAAAGGCTAATAACTTACAGACCAGGCGTCCGATTGACGCGCCGTCTGTTGCGTTGAGACCCATTTGACGAGGCAATCCTTTGAGATACATCTTCGTGGGACTTCATGTCAGTTGATGTCTCGACCCCTTGGCTCGTGGAGTGGACCCTCCTGGAATCGAGCGCACTGTGTGCGGGAACCCTACTACTGGCTGCGGCAACGATGACAACTGTACCTGGATCCTCCGTGGGTTCGGCAGCGATGATGACTATAATTGGATCCTACGTGGGTTCGGCAGTGAGGATGACTGTACTTGGATCCTCCGTGGGTTTGGCAGTGAGGAAGACTCTACTTGGATCCTATGTGGGTTCAGCAGCGATGGTTACTGTACTTGGATCCTACGTGTGTTTGGCAGTGACGAATTCTATACTTGGATCCTACGTGAGTTCGGTAGAGAGAATGATTCAGAGGTTACATATAATCATCTCCACCACTCTTCATGAGTAGTATACCTGTGTGAGCTGAATCTTGAATTTCAATCATTATCTTTGATATGATTATGATTTCTTGTGTGGACTGGGTTGTGATATCCTATGTGGACTGGGTTGTGATTTCCTGTGTGGACTGGGTTGTGATTTCCTATGTGGACTGGGTTGTGATTTCCTGTGTGGAAAGCGCTGTGATTTCCTGGGTGCACTGGGTTGTGATTTCCTGTGTGGACTGGGTTGTAATTTCTGTGTGGTCTGGTTTGTAATTTCTTGTGTGGAATCGGTTGTGATTCCCTGTGTGGACTGGGATGTGATTCCCTGTGTGGACTGGGTTGTGATTTCTTGTGTGGACTGGGTTGTGATTTCCTGTGTGGACTGGGTTGTGATTTCCTGTGTGGATTGGGTTGTGATTTCTTATGTGGACTGGGTTGTACTTGGGCTCATGAGTTGGAGCCGAGCTGGAATTGATGACTTAGGTATATGTATGGGCATATACCTAAGTAGAGTTGCTTGATACTTTGTGATTGTATCCTTACTTTGTGGTTTACTCTTCCTGGATTCTAGGAGGCCTTCAGGGGTCTTAGGGTCCCTACTGAGTATCGTATACTCACTCCTGCTTGGACTATGCCCGCACTACATTGTGTTGGTTGCAGATGATGGAAAACGCTGATCATGGTTGAGGCTTGTGGAGCGGGATGGTATCCAGAGGTGGACTATCAGGTGGGATGTACACGGAGCGGACGAACGGATCCAATGAGCTGAGGAGACCATCTGTACACACCCTTCTGGTGGGGTTTCCAGAGGACATCTCAGTGGTTGCTGCTCTACTTTTCCGTTGTTGTACTTTAATTTTCTCAGTTTTATTGTACTTTCATTTGGGTTTGTATACTGGCCCACTTACTTTCTAGTACTTAATTTTGTACTCAATTTAGTTGGTGTTTACTTCATCTTGCGTTCTCTATTGTGTTTGATTACTTGTTTAAAGGAAATTCATTCCCTTTTATCGGGATTTACGCCTTTGGTGCTAGTCTTCAGCCCCTGGCCTATGGTAGGCGGGCATGGGGTAGTCACGACATGGGTCCTGAGGACGGGTTGTGAAAAATTGGTATCAGAGGACTCGGTTCTACCGCAGAACTTAGGACTCTGATAATTTCTTCTCTGTGAAGCAATAGTGTTATGGGTATTGAGTATGGTCTTCAGTTTAGGGAGTCCAGTGTTGGTGCGGCGGCCGACGTATCCATACACCAGGACCCTGACTTCTGATTTTCGACTCAGTGCACGAAAACATTGATTGCATGTGTGTTTCAAAAGTTTTCATAGTGATTACTTTGAGTCAAATCAGTAGGAATACTGTATTAACCATGGCGCACCTGTTTCCTTATCTCGATACCGCTGTAAAGACAACTAGCTGGGGTTCCTGAGAGAGAGTACGCGATGACGGCCCACTGAGCGACGAGGCTCCGGTGCAGGGCCCTCTTACTATGTTTCCACCTTAGGGTGGTGTACCAGCAAAACCACCACCTGCTGGGCATCGGATGCCACTAGCCATACTAGAATACGGTGCATGCCGACAGAGCGCATTGCACGAGTTCCAGTAGTAGAGGCTTCTATGGTAAAGAGGCAAGGAAGATTCCTAGACAGTAGAGGACTGGATGGAGGTGATTTCTAGAGTTTTACGCCTAGATGAGATACCAGTAGAGTGGATGGTGGATTTAGCTACTAGTGTTTTCCAGTGACTGACCATGAGGATTTTCCACATAGTGATGAGGCTTCGGTACCTGGACCGATTCCTGAGATTGTACCTTCGGGTAGTGTGTCAGCTATAGATCACTACATGTTGGCCAGGAGTTACAACAGGCAGTACCAGTAGGTGACACATGTAGGATTACTGCATTACACGTGTTACAACAATAGATACCCTCATGTTCCGAGGTGATACCGACTCTCAGGCGGCTGAGTACTAGATTGAGGAAGTGACTGAGTGTTCTTCTAGAGCTTATAAAGTTATGACGAATGAAGTGTCGGTAGCTGAGTATTCATCGAGGCATACCAATCATTCCGGGTACTCGATGAATACGATTCTATCAGTTCTATAGAGCTCGGACCACTGAGTGTGGTGTTTTAAAAGATATTTGAGATAGTACCTTATCCTATATGCATTTCTACATATGTTAGGATGCTAGAGAAAACATTTTTGGTTGAATGTTCTTTGGCTGAACGAATACAACTAGAAAATGTTAGCAGTATAAGAGCATGGAACTGGCTCCAGTCTCAGAGACTTGGGTGTGTAAAATGTTTCAAGAAGAGGAAGTGTTAAGGACAGATTAATCGGTAGAGCAGTAGACATGGAAGTATAGCTAGAAGTGCAGCATGAGGTGGTGTACATTTCAACATGTTACAACCACCCATTTTTGTAGTCTCCGCCAGGCTCAGGGATCCGGAGGTTAGGGGAAGAGAATAACTGTATGCGGTCAAGGAGTGTGACCCAAGGGCTCTAAGAATGATTTGAGGTATGGTCTGTGTCTACTACAAGCTGCCATATCAATAGACATTGGTACCAATCATTCCTACCTTCCACGAATCTTTTCTCAGACCTAGAGTTTCTGGTTAAGCCGTTGAATTGACCCTCATGTCTAGAGATACCTTTGGGAGGAGACTCGATAATCACACTTACGCTAATGGTGTGATATGACCTTGAGGTGAGAGTTTCTGTTGGAACCTCTTGGTGGCAGATTTGAGACCTTATGACGTTAGTTTGGGTATGAACTGGGCAACCACAGTTCATACACGGATTGACGATATTAGGAAAAAAGGTTGTGGTTTATCTACAATGTTGGGATGGGATTTTCCTTGGTCGGCGAAAAGGAAAACCCAGGCAGCACAGGAAGAAATCATGTATAAGAGGGTGCATTCGATCACTTAAGAGATGGCCAAACTTACCTTTGTGCCAGAATTATCCAGAGTTGCGGCACCACTTCCAGTAGAGCTTTTAGGAGCTGGGGTAGAGGTTGAACAGTGTGCCCAACCTGAGGGCGTTGGTTACATAGTTCACTATGATAAATCAGGGACCAGACTCAGGTGTGTCCTGATGTAGGAGTGGGAAGTGATCGCCTATGGATCACGACATATGAGACTGTAGAGAGCAGACAAGAGACCACTAGAGTTCGAGGGTGGCGACCACATATTCTTACGAGTTTCACATCGACGAGGACTAAGAAGATTTGGCCAAGGTGGAAAGTTATCCTTGAGGTTCATCGGAACCTTCTCGGTCCTCAGCAGGGTAGGAGAGGTGGTTTACCACTTGAACATTCCACCGTAGTTGCACCGGGTACACGACAACTTCCATTTATCTCAGCTGAGGAGATGTATGCATGACCTAACCATCATCAACGACCACGGAAAGCTGGGCATCGATGACGGGGCGACTTTCTCAGGGTTCTAGTAGGTTGAGGATAGAATGGAATGGGTCCTATGGGGACGATCGATTCCTCATATGTGCTTTTGCTGGCAGAATGAGAACCTTAAAGAAAGCACATGGGAGTGGGAGGCTTAGTTGCGTTCTTGGTACCTCCTTTAGTTTCCCTAGTTTGTGTTATAACTTTACGGGGACACAAATCCTTGAGGTGGAAGTAATGTAAAGACATGTAAATTTCAAGGAATTTTTTTCCTTAAATTCTTTGGGATTTTACGAGTACGGAGTTTCTGACGACATCTGATTCTGAGGCCCAATGTGCCCAGAATCAATTTCCGAATTTTAGCTCGGGTACGTTCAGTGAACGAACAAGTGTGTTTTTCTATCGTTTGAACTGGTGCTCAGAATTGAAATCCTAGGGCACTGATGAACTTACAGCACTGGTAATTGCTTAAGAAGACTTTTACCATAGATGCGTTGGCACGAGAGGAGAAGTTAAAAATTTTGGATTAATTGGGAATTGAATAAAATTGTGGGACAATTTTACTTTTATATCTAAAGTGGTTATATCCTAAGTGAGGGTGTGGGGGTGGGACCCACTAGTTCCTAACTACCCATGTGAGGATAAATGTGAGGTGGGGCCCACACAAGCCCCGACCCTTCACATTCCAAAATTCTTTAACCCTATTTAGACCCCCCATTATCTCCCCTTGAATTAATTGAATAACTCCTCTTTAATTAAGTAGCCTCTCCACCTTCCTCTCTTCCATTAAATTTTGCCATCACAGATAATTAATATCTTGAATTAATTTGAAAAGGGTTACTTGTGTTTAAATCGGAGTAGGTTATTACATTATTGTTTTTGGAAAATAATATGGCGAGGGAACCTCTGAAGGAATAAGAGAAGCTTCATTTTGCAACCCTCCGACAAAGAACGAGAACATGCCACATCTTATAATCTTCTCTCCGTGACCAAAAGGGGAGACACCGCTTCCTCCTCGAATACTCTCTGTTGACGTGTGCGAATCCTTATCCTGTGACGCCGTCAACCACGACGCCGACGTTCGACATCGATTATCAAGGTAGGGGTTTTCGTATTTAGTGTATAAGTGATTTATATCTCGTGCATGGGTATTTAATTTCTAGGGTGTTGGTATAATTTATTTTGAATAAATTAAACTCTTGACGTTGATAAATTTTTGTTTGAGCCTCTAATGCGGAGGGCATGAGCTAACAAACAAGCCCGAACCATCTGCTGGTTGTTCTTTTGTGTGCCAATTGACGGGCGATGGTGAAAGGGACCGCAACAGTGTTTTGAAGCCGTCGTAGTGAAGAGTGTATCCCAGGAGAGCAGTAGGCACAAGCGATGGGTGAATCAGACCACTGGAGTGCGTATGGTGATCTGTGGAAGGGGATGCCAGCGCGCCACACCGGAACGGCGGTTCTGGAAATTGGAGGCGGCGATTGGAGCCGTCCGGCCGCCTGGAGGCGGTGGCGCCCTAGCGCGCCGCCAGAGAAGACCCGCCGCAGCAAGCTGCGACAGTGCGACACGGTGGATCCCGCGGCTGCGCAGGATCTCAGGATGACGGTGGTGGGGTGCGGTGCGACACCGCGCCGGTCGAACAGAGCCGTGGCGGAAAACAAGGGCGGCCGGCTGGGCCGGCCACCAGCACCACCTAGAGGCGGGACCCGAGGGGGTCATGCGGATACCAAGGGCCGACCATTATGGCCGACCATTTTCAAAGAACTAGGGGGGATGTAACCCCCCCCCCCCCCCCCGACCAGCTGCTAGGGCGGGCCCCGCTGGGCCCCACCACCATCCAGGTCAGCTAGCTGGCCGCCAACGCCCCCGGACGGGCCGGGCCGGGCCATGCAGACTGGGCCGCCAGCGCCGGGCCGGGCCGCGCCGGTTGTCTGGGCCGCACCCCCAACCGGGCCAGACCCGGACCTGGGTCGGGTCGACCTGATTTGGGCAGACCCAGGGGGTATTGGGCCGGGTCAGACCCGGCCCAGACCCCCTATTTTCGGACCATTTTCAGTGAAATAGAAATATCTTGGGCTACAGACCTCCGATCGATGCACCGTCAGTTTTGTAGGATTACTTGGATCAAGATGGTCATTTCGGTATATTACACTCAAGGTTTAGGAAAACTTTGGTATGGCAGGTTTGGTTCGAAAACGAAACCAACCGGGCCCTAGGAGCAGAAACACTTACAACCTGAGCTCCGGACGTCCGAATGACGTGTCGTTGACTTTGTTGGATTCCTCTTGATTAGACGGATCTTTTGGAATACATAACATAAGGTTAGGACGTAGTTGAAGTAAGTTAGGGTTGGATTGTACCTAAAATCCAACCGGGCCCCTCGAACGGAAAAACCGATAACTTTCAAACCGGACATCGGTTTGACGAACCGTTAGCGGCGTTGGTAATCACGTTGAGAAATGGTCCCTATGAGTATACCCTATGAGAGTTCGGGGTATAGTTGAGATGTGGTCGGGTTGGTTTGTACACGAAACCAACCGGGACCCCGGGACAAAAAGGCTAATAACTCACAGACCGGGCGTCCGATAGACACACCGTCTGTTGCATTGAGACCCCTTTGACGAGGCGGTCCTTTGAGATACTTTTTCGTGGGACATCGTGTTATTTGATGTATTGACCCCTTTTCTTGTGGAGCGGACCCTCCCGTAATTGAGCACGCTGTGTGCGGGAACCTTAGAGCTCGCTGCGGCAATGATGACAACTGTATTTGGATCCTCCGTGGGTTCGGCAGTGATGACGACTATACTTGGATCCTATATTGGTTCGTCAGAAAGGATGACTGCACTTGGATCCTCCGTGGGTTCGACAGCGAGGATGGATGTACATGGATCCTACGTGGGTTCGGCAGCGATGGTTACTGTCCTTGGATCCTACATGGGTTCGGCAGCGACAAATTCTATACTCTGATCCAACGTGTGTTCGGTAGAGAGGATTATGCATAGCTTACATCTAATCATCTCAACCACTCTTCATGAGTAGTATACTTGTGTGAGATGAATCTTGACTTTCAATCATTATCTTCGATATGATTGTGATTTTCTGTGTGGACTGGGATGTGATATCCTGTGTGGACTGGGTTGTGATATCTGGTGTGGACTGGGTTATGATTTCCTGTGTGGAATGGGTTGTGATTTACTATGTGGACTGGGTTGTGATTTTATGTGTGGACTGGGTTGTGATTTCCTATGTGGAATGGGTTGTGATTTCTTGTGTGGTCTGGGTTGTGATTTCCTGTGTGGACTGGGTTGTGATTCTCTGTGTGGACTGGGATATGATTCCCTATGTGGACTGGGTTGTGATTTCCTGTGTGGACTGGGTTGTGATTTCTTGTATGGACTGGGTTGTGATTTCCTGTGTGGACTGGGTTGTGCTATCCTGTGTGGACTGGGTTGTACTTGGGCTCGTGAGTTGGAGCCGAACTGGAATCGATGTCTTAGGTATATGTATGGGAATATACCTAAGTAGAGTCGCATGATACTTCATGATTGTATCCTTACATTGTGGTTTACTCTTCGTGGATTCTGGGAGGCCTTCAGGGGTCTTGGGGTCCCTACTGAGTATCATATACTCACCCCTACACGGGCTATGCCCATACTACATTATGTTGGTTGTAGACGATGGACAACGCTGATCGTGGTTGAGGCTTATGGAGCAGGATGGTATCCGGAGGAGGACTATCAGGAGGGACATACACGGAGCAGACGGACAGATCCGAGGAGCTAAGGAGACCATCTATACCCACCCTTTAGGTGGGGTTTCTGGAGGACGTCTCAGTGGTTGCTGCTCTACTTTTCAGCTATTAAACTTTACTTTTCTCAGTTTTACTGTACTTTCAGTTGGGTTTGTATACTAGCCCATTTACTTTCCAGCACTTACTATTGCACTCAGTTTACTTAGTGTTTACTTCATCTTCCATACTCTGTTGTGTTTGATTACTTGTATAAAGGCAATGTCTTCCCTTTTATCGGGATTTATGCCTTTGGTTCTAGTCGCCAGCCCCTGGCCTATGGAAGGTGGGCTTAGGGTAGTCACGACACAGGCCCCGAGGACGGGTCGTGACAATATCATTAGAAAATATCTACAATATATCATATGTAAAATAAAGGTTTTTTTGTTTATGAAATGAAATACTATTAAAAGATCAATAAAAAATTCTGAGGAAAATAACCTTTACACTATGAAAATCACATTTAAAAATCTAAAGTATTAAACAAACATTAAAGATTTATTTTAAAAACAAATCTCGTAAACTTTTAAAGTAATTTTTAATTTCTTGAGTGTTTACTATGATGGGAAATACCATTCATTATATAAAACTTAAGATAGATATTCCTTTCACATTTTAAGTAAAAATCGAAAAGTACATCATTCCAAAAAAAATACGATTACTTTTAAATAATTTTATATGAATTTAAAAAAGTTTCAAAATTAAATTAAACTATAATTGCATAATATAAACAACATGCATTGAATCATTTTTAGAAAAAAATGGATATGGAAGAGAAAGGGTTTCCGACCAAAGAGATAAATAAAATCGGTTTCCTAAAAAACTTTCTTTTAGTATATTAAGTACATAATAAGATAAAAATGAAATAAATAAAATTAATTTCTATAATTAATTGTATGGGAATAAAATTCCTGATTTTCATGAGAAATATATCTTAATATTTCGTCATCATAAACCTAATTATAAAAATTGAAATAAACAATGATATTAACAAGAAAAAACCCCCACCACTTTAGTAGAGAGTGAATTTTATGCACCTTAATATAAATAACCTAAGATTTTTTTATCCCATTATATTCCTTATAATAACAACTAAATTCATTCATTTTTATTATGTACACCATTAAAAATAATCATGTGGTGAATGTGGCATGTGCCTATAAAAAAGTGACATGAAAATCCTTTACCTCAAGTTGAAATTTACTTCATACATAGTTGATCCTATTGTATAATTAATAAATTATTGTTATAAATATACTATATCACTATAAACATATATACCATACAATTTACTATTTAATTATAACCTTTTATCACCCGTTTATTAAAAATTATTTATTTAAATCACTATTCCTGATGACAATTGATTCATTTTTTGAATGCATTAGCTTTGTAGTTTTTGTAATTATAATTTGATTATAGTCCAACAATATATATAATTTTAATAATGATAAAAATATAATATATATAGTTTTTATATATATAAATTTATATTCATCCATAAAATTTATATATTATAAAATGAAATAACCATTCATGGAGACGATTGGTCATACTTATGCATGAACACTGTTTTCATTTTTTAATGTATTAAATGAAGGAATTGTAAATAGTATTCCAACTATAAATAATTTTTACTATATTATATATATATATATATTATTTTCATTAAATATATCATTATTAACATCTATATAAAGGTAAAATGAAAAATGTATCACATCGCTTCTCGTAGGTGGTAGTCCATATAGATGCATGAGCGAAGTTATCATTTTTCAATGGATTAGAAGTTAATTGTCACGACCTACCTTTACCAAGACGAGGGAAGGGACAATGGACTACCTAAACCTTCCTTACTCAAGTTTAAGGAGAGATAATGACCCCCCGTGTCTCGCCTTTAGTAGGCCCCGAAGTGGTGAATAGAACCAAGTTTATAGAATCACATGTAATTGGAAGACATTACCCTTTTTATATAACACGATCAGGAGATAAGATTGTAAATCCCTAAAACTCCAAAAAACTAAAAGTAAAAGTGAAGAAAAAAACCATTCCCATATGCATGTTCAAAATAAACTGAAACAAAGTACAAGAAGACTCCGATGAAAATTTCCAAAAGAAAGAAAAAATGCAATGACAAATATCCCGATGTCTGAGCTAGTAAGGTCTGAAACGGTCTTCAAAGACCTACTGGAAACCTGAAATTAGTTTTATATACGTAGGGTGAGTATATAGGTATACTCAGTAGGGAAAACCAAAATCTCTCATACACAAGTGGGTGAAATTCTAATGCTCTGGGAGAAAATAGAGATAACCAAAGCACCTAGAAAGGAAACTATCCACCCAACCTCACCAAGGAACACTCCCCAAATAATGAAAGTCAAGTAAAGTAATAGTAATAACACATCGATATTTAGGAAACCCGCATTGCTTTCCCACTGGTTATTTAGAAAATCCTATGCATCAGACCTCCTCTGTATATCCCATTGGAGTCCCATTGCTGCAACTAATAACAACCATATGGGACAACCTAACCCCAAATCTATCTCCCCTACAAACATTTGGGCCACCACAACCACACAAAACCACACCCTCATACAGTCATGCCATAACAACTAGTACCACACCCAAAGACACCTGGGCCTCAACAACCACTGCCACGTTAGAAAACACCGGGGCCTCATCCCGAAGACACTTGGGAATTAAACCTGCCCGCACACACCTGGGCCAACCACCAAAACACGACCTTCCCAAAGAGTCTTAGTACATAAGGAACCTTAGGCCATCACAACCTACTATAATAATCTTGGGATACCTAGGAGAGGGAGTAGAAGAGAGTTAGTAACCAGCCACTCATAAGAATGTTGGAAAAAACACACTCCCCCATGAAATGGGGGTGTTCGACATGAAGTGCGCAACATGGGTGGGGTGAATATAAGAAACAAAAGAACTAAATATTATACATGTAGGTAAAGAAGCACTCATACTAACCAAAGGGTTCTGAAATAGACAACCAACCCATACACAACCACTCTCACTATTATCCCTACAAGCACAAATGCACAACAATCATAACCAGAGCATAACCCATTTCTATCAAAACAATTTCCCTATTGTACCAGCTCTCGTTATCTTATTCATGTGATTTCATTTAAATATCTCCCCCACTGCCAGGAAACTAACAAGAATAACCATAATCCAAGAACAAAACCTCAAACAAAACAACCAAGCATACATTTAAGTATTCACACCTTGTTCTCTTGTAAAGTCACAACAACAAAAGGGATTCTTGAGATCCATCTAAGTAATAGAACCAAAATGAGCCCCAACTTGTGGTATCAAGAACATTTACCACCGGATACACATATCCTCTTCTTCACAATCCAAAAAACTCTCAACTAGAGATCCCATCCCCATCCTTGACACCCCACAAAGGATCAAACAGTTTAATCATGCACATCACCAGAATAGAGCAAGGAAGTTTTTTAGATTTAGAAACACCATTCATTAGGTTACTTATTTAAGTTTGGTTAACCGAGGTGATCACATAAGGGATTTTATTCATCGATCATCCATTTAATCAACCAAGTTTACGTGATTAACCAGTTTCAATGTTACACCCATTCAATCAAAATATTATCCATAAAAATGGGGCTTCATTAGTGCCTAAGAAAGGACCACCAACGACCATGATTTTTATTGAACATGAGTTCATATAATTCACAACATATAAAAAAGGATATAAATAACATAGTAACATCATCATCATTCCCACCACTTCATTCTTTAAAAAGGTCCGTTCATTATCATCATTAAACTTGGTTTCATCTATGTCCTGAAGGATCATCATCATACCCACCCCACATGATGAACAATTAATGAAAGATGATGGAAAAAACCCTAATTTGATGATGAAGGATCGATGATTTCTCCTAGTTCCAAGAACCGGGGATGCTCCACTTAGAGAGGAATAACTACAAGGACTCCAAGGATGAGCGGGAAAGGATCCCGCACAGGTGCATGATTCGTCTCTGAAAGAGGTACTCCAAGCGCACCAAGGAAAATGAATTGACCAAGGAAAGAAGAAGATATTGGTGTGTTAAAAGGAACGATCCTAGAGTTACGGGATGTGAAATCTCTATGTTCTTAAAAAATGGATTGTGAATTGAACACATGGTTGGGTGGTTGATCACGCTAAAATTTGATGAGATTTAAAAAAATTCCTCAAAGATGGTGGAGATAACGACTGTGATTTAATATATATACATATAAAACCCGTAAAGTGGGGGGGGGGTGAAAAGCCACACGTTTTTGGCAACCCAAGGGTTTCCCCACTCTTAAGGGATTTAGAAATATTATTTACGGGATTTAAAATGGCCTTAAGGTACTTTAATGAGGTATTAAAACTTAAAGGATATGTTATAGGGAAACAGGGGAAAGAAACCCTAACACCCCTGTATGGACGATTAGTGAAGCTGATCGGTGAAGCTTATCAGTGAAGTTAATCACTGAATCTGGTCGATGAAGCTGATCAGTGAAGATGATTGCTGAAGATGACCAGTGAAGCTCATTAGTAAAGATGATTAGCAGAGATGATCAATGAAGCGGATTGGTGAAGCTACTCTGTGCAGCTGTTGAAGTTTATTAGTGATGCTGATCAGTGAAGTTGATTGGTGAAGCTCATCTGTGAAGTTGATCAGTGAAGCTGATTAGCGAGGCTGATCAGTGAAACTAATTCGTGAATCTGGTCAGTGAAGCTGGTCAGTGAAGCTGATCAGTGAAGCGGGTCGGTGAAGCTGGTCAGTGAAGCAGCTTGGGGAAGCTGATCGGTGGAGGTGATAAGTGGAGATTATCAGTGACACAGATTGGTGGAGCTGATCAGTGGATTTTATTGGTGGAGTGGATTAGTGAAGCCGATCGGTGAAGTTGATTGGTGAAGCTGATCGGTGAAGCTGGTCAGTGAATCTCATTGATGATGCCGATCGGTGAGACCGATTAGTGAAAAAGATCGATGAGACCAATTGGTGGCATTGATTGGTGACACCAAAATGATATGTTGCCACTGACACTAACATCCTCTTGACCCACTGATGGTGTCTAAGACACCCCAACACTATGAATTTGGCAACGTAAGGAACTAGGAGAGTCTGGGCCATTACATCAGATACCTCTAAAACTATTCTCATCCATAAGAATTCAAGTGTAACCCAAAAAAAGAGAGGGGTTTGAACACCCACCTCGGAAGATACCTCTCAGGAAAAAACCACCCCAAACAGCCATTCGAAACCCAAGGATCTCATTTTCCTGACACACATATCAGGGATTTCTTTTTTCCATGTCAAGATACTATCCTCTTTGGGTGGCATTGACTCACCCGCATGGGTTTAATCACATCCGCCCTGATGCATCGTGATTAGGAATCATGTTCTCCCTTCCCCGCACATCGAGACATTTCATACACATTCAAAAATTAAAGGAAAAAACTCATCTCATAATGGAACATGGTCATCATTACATCATATCAAGTCACAAAACAAGAACATTAAGGAAGGCTCAGAACAACAACTCAAAACAACTCTGGGTACTGAGCTCACATCTAAGCTTCTCGTTCCCAAGTACTCTCCCCAAGTCCATCGTGCCTCCACAAAACATGAACCAAATGGATGGTCTATCCATGAATTACCTTCTCATTTTGATCTTAAATCCTTAATGGCCACTCCATGAACGTAGCATCATCCCCTATATCCAACTCTCCTCAGTCAATGACCTGGGAGTCATCGTGTAGACATCGACAAAGCTGGGAGATATGGAAACCTTCGTGGATCCTTTCCAACTGAGGTGGAAACTCTAGCTAATATGAAACCTCACAGACTCTCCCCAACACTTTGAATAGACTGATGAACCTAGGAGAGATCTTTCTCCCCTTACTGAACCTTCTCTGCCCATGTCGAGGGGAAACCTTCAAGAAAACATGGTATCCAACCTTGAACTCCAAGGGCCTCCTCCTATGATTGGCATACAAATTATGTTGGTCCTAGGCTACCTCATCCTCTGACGCACAAGTTGAACCTTCTCTATTGTTCTAGGCACTACCTCTAGGCCAAGAACACCTATCTCCCTAACCTCGGTCCATCACACAGGAGAAAAACATGACCTCTCGTACAAGGCTTCAAATGGTGTCATGCCAATAGTAGAGTGGTATCTATTATTGTAAGGAAACTCTACTATAGGAAAGTTTCATACCCATGATCCCCTCCAGTACAAAATACATGACCGTTGTATATCCTCCAACATCTGGATGGTCTGCTCTGGCTTCCCATCTGTATGGGGGTGGAAAGAGGTGCTAAGGCATAAATGGGTGACAAAAGAATACTGAAATCCCCTCGAGACTCATTTGGTAAACCGTGCATCCCGATCTGAGACTATGAACCTCGAAACTTCATGTAACTGCACCACCTCATCGACATATCTCCATGATATGTAATCCATCACAATCGACTCCTTGATCGCCAGGAAGTGAGCTGATTTCGTCAGCCGGTCTACCACTACTCATATAGTGTTGTAGCCTCCTTGAACCCTGTGTAGTCCTGTGAAGAAATCCATCGAGATGTCATCCCACTTCCACTCGGGGAAATCTTAAGGCTGCAAAAAACCTTCTGTGAAGTGGTGTTCAGCCTTCACCTACTAACACACTAGACACCTTTCCACAAACTCTACCACTTCCCATTTTACCCCAGGCCACAAAAACTATTACCTCAGGGCATTGTGCATTTTATAAACTACTGGGTGTACCACTAGGGGTGAGTAGGGGTGAGTTATGGAACTCACGAAGAACTCCCCCGCACATTGTATCTGGGACAAACAACTTCCTGTAGAAAACCATCTGATTCTGACCATCCTCTAACCACCCTTCCGGATCATTTCCCTAGTCAACCCAATCGTGCATCACTTGACTCTCTAAGTCCCCCCACTATGACTATTCCACGTACCAAAATAGAGAGAACTATACTATCATCTGAAATAGATATTCTCTTCCACCATCAACCCTTGCATCTAAGTGTAAGGTATCCAACTCCTGCATCAAATTCCAAGAACCCATAGATTCCCAAACAACTTCCCTCTGCAACTTCCTACTCATGGCATAAACCACAAAGTTCTTCTTACATTCAGTGTTAGAGATATCAAATTCGTAGTCTTGAATAAATTGCACCCACTTTTTCTGTTACAAGTTCACGTCCCACTGGGTAAAGATATGCCTCAATCTCTTGTGATCTTTGAAGACCACTAAGTGATCCCCGATGAGGTTATGCTACCACAACTTCAATGCGAACACTAATAATTTATTCTCTAGGTCATGGGTGGCATAATTACGCTCATGAGGATGTAACTTCCTAGACCCATAAGAGATCACTCCCCAGTTCTGTATGAGCACACACCCCAATCCAATACCATAAGAATCACAAAAAACCTCAAACAACACCCCTTCCTCTGGAAACCTGAGCACCAAAGGACTAACCAACCTTTCCTTCAGATATCTGAAAGCTTCCTAGCACTGCTCACTCCACACGAAAGCCTGGTCCTTTCTAGTCAAAGATGTCAATATAGATGTAACGTAAGAGAAGTCAGTTATGAAACTCCAATAATATCCTGTCGGGCCCAGGAAACTATAAACCTCCATCACGTTCTTTGGTGCTTTCCAAGAAACAACTACTTCAACCTTTGACGGATCCACCACTACACCTAAATGAGACACCACATGTCCAAGAATGTGCAATTATCATGTTATGAACTTTCACTTAGAAAACTTCCCATAGAGACGGTGGTGTCAAAGGATCTACAAGACCATCTTGAGTTTCTTATTGTGCTCATCCTATAATCTTGAGTAGATCATGATGTAATTGATGAACAGAATGATGAATCGGTGCAGGAACTCGCAGAAAACATAGTTCATGAACCCCATGAACACAATAGGTGCATTTGTAACACCGAATGATATGAATATGAACTTTATGTGGCCATAACTGCACCTAAAACCAGTATTTGGGATATCACCATCTTTCAACCATAAATAGGGATACTCAGACCACAAATCGATCATAGAGAACCAACCTAATCCCCTCAGCTGGTCAAAGATATCTTCTATCCTCAAGAGAGGGTAACAGTTCTGGACCATTACCTGATTCAGTCTTCAGTAGTCTATACACAACCTGATACCACCATATGCATTCTTTGAGAACAAGAATGTAGCACCCCATGGTGACACGCTAGGTTAGACAAAACCCTTCTTCATCAGATCATAAATCTGAATCTGCAACTCCCACAACTCAGAAGGTGACATCTGATAAGGATCCATTGAAATCGGTCAGGCACCTGGTTGTAAGTATATCCCAAACTCGACGTCACGTCAAGGGGGTTGAGTGAAAAACTCTTTAGGGAAAAAGTCCTAGAACTCTCTAAAAACTCCTAGAAATTACATCATCTCAACATCCACTGATTCTACTGACATATTTTCCAACATAGAAAGAAGAGGCTCTATGGTTTGTCTTCCCACCTTACAACTCAATTCACAAAAAAATCCACACAACGACCATCCTCGTCGGAGAGCATGAATATTCTCCAAGAGTAGTTGATAACATTATGCATAGAAAACAGCCAGTCGATGACTAATATGACATCGTATTTTTACATTTGTATCAGAAAGAGATCCCTACTAGACTGATGTGGCCCCAACATTAGTCTGCATCCTTGAAAAACATCAAATAGGCTGATCTGACCCCCAACTAGTGTACTTAGCACTAGGGGCATGGATAGTATCTCTACGTCTAGGCCCAAGTCATGGGCTAGACCTGGTGTAACAAAAGAGTGCCAAACTCTATAATCAAACAAAGTACAAGAAAAAGTAATAAACAAGCTGATCATACATTGAATGACCACTTTTCCTATTGGAACTGCTACCTCTGCGGCGTGCCACTGCACAAGCCCAAATCTTCTTCCCCTTGGCTGTTGGTTGCCTCCCTGAACACTCCCTAGTCGATGTCCCTAAGGAGAACCCTAAGGTGAGCCTCCTCCGGCACCATCCTCCCTTGGTGGAGCGGGAGCTCGCAGCCCCTAATACTGCTGCTGATAAGAAAGTCCAGCTGGAAACGGTTGCTGCTGAGTTGGGCACTGAGCCTGCCCACCCCCACCGTAATGTGCACTATCTAGTCCCTAATTCAAATGATTCCCACCGCTTCCGTAGATAAAGAATCCCGGTCCTAGGTTTGTGGAGAAAGGGTGAGGACCGGGAGATTGAAACTAGAACTGCTGAGGTCTGCTCCCCATCGGCCAAAACTTAAAAGGCCCTAATGCTAGAAGCATTATACTGACAACCATTACTTTTGAAAAACCCAACTGGATCCCCTCTCGTATCACACCTCCAAGCATGTTCATCCTCTCCACCACTTCAACCTTCTTATGTACTTCCAATTACGTAGGTCAAGTGAACACAGTAACAACATACTAAAGAGAAGGATAGAGTGCCTCCTCTAAATGTCTCATCTGACACACGTCATTCAGAAAGTGGTCATGAGAAAAATGAAGGAGGTCCTTGAACTTGATACTTGACTCCCTCACTGATATACTCCCCTAATTGGTTGAGAGTAACTCATACCTCTTCTTGTCCTTCATCGTAGATGAAAGGAATTATGCCCAGAACTGCTTCTCGAAGTCAGTCCACCAAACCATAGTTTCCATCCTCTCTCCAAGGTAGAGTTTCCACCACTGATGTGTTTCTCCCCTCACCTGATTGACAATCAAAAAAACCCAGTACTCTCTCGGAGCACAGATCAAGGTAAAGGTGATCACCAACTCCTCAAGCTAGCCCTCTATCTCCAAGTCGGAAACACTACCCTTATACTTTCCAATAGTATGCCCTTGTAAATAACATAGATTCTTATACAACTTTTAATTATCTTTGTCTTGGTCAATCCTCCACCAATTGACCATATAATCCTCTTAGGCCTCAATTTCCATCACTACTCATGGAAGTCGTTAGAGTTCCGTAGCAGCAAGGTAAACACGGAATTCTTAAGCCCAAGTAGTTTAGAAGATTCCTTTTAAAATTTTCTTAAACATTTTATTTAATTTAAATTACAGAAACTTCCAAGAAACACAAGAAAAAAAAGTCATTATGATACATGTACCTATCTTAGGGTCTCTACCCTGAAATCAGTGTAGCCTCATTTGGTTATTTGGTAGGCCTAGAGTCCCTACATCAGATCACGAGGGGCCCTAAAATCTTGTATCCTAGCTAGTATTCCCTGGCCTATTTCACACACCAAGATTGCCTAACACCATATCCCTACTATCCCATTAAATAATCACTATTCCTAACCTCGAACTCCGTCCTATCTCTCAACCATCACCTCTAATACCATTATGTTATGACCTGCCTTCACCAAGATGAGGGAAGGGATATCGGATTTCCAGACCCTTATTTCTTCAAGTTGAAAGAGAGATAATGACCCTAGAGTCCCACTTTCAGTATCCCCCGGTGTGGTGACTAGCACTAAGGGTATAGAATCACACATAATATGGAAGGAATTACCCTTTTTATAGAAGAAGATAGAAAGATAAGATGGTAAATCCCAACAACTCCAAAAAACTGAAAGTAAAATTAAAGCCAAAAATCCATTCCCATATGAATGTTCAAAATAAACTGATAAAAGTACAAGAAAATTCTAATGAAAAGTACCAAAATAAAGAAAAATAGAAATGACAGCTTTCCTAACGTCCAAGATAGTAAGGTCCATCACAGTTGTCAAAGACCTTTGGGAAACCTGAAAGTAGTTTTATATATGTAGGGTGAGTATAAGGGTATAATTATTGAGGAAAACTAAAAGCTCTCTTGCATAAGCGGGGACGAATTATAAGGCCCCATAAGAAAATTTAGATAACCAATCACCTAGAAAGGAAACTATCCACCCAACCTCACAAAAGAAAAATCCTCAAATAACACAAGTCATGTAAAGTAATAGTAATAGCACATCGATATTTGGGTACCCTACACCACTTTTATACTAGTTATTTAGGACATCCTATGCATCATTCCTCTCCCAAATATCCCACTATAGTCCCACTACTTCCCCCAATAACAACCATATGGTTCATCCCAGCCACAAATCTATCCCGCCTGCAAACACCTGTTCCACCACAACCACACATAACCACGCTTGCAGGCACCTGGTTCACAACAACCACTACTACACTCTAAGACACATGGTCCTCAACAACCAATTCCATGCTCGAAAACACCTAGGCCTCATCCCAAAGGCACTTGGGAAACAAACCTTCCCACAAACACCCAGGCCAACCACCACAACACACCCTATCCGAAGAGTCTTTGGCCATAATGAAAATTAGGCCATCACATCCTACCCGATGAATCTTGGGCTACCTAGGATAGGGAGAAGAAATGAATTAGTAACCATCCACTCATAATAATTTTGGAAAACACCCCCCCATGAAATGGGGGTGTTTGGCATGAATTGATCAACATGGGTGGGGTGAGTATAAGAAAAAAGAACAAAATATTATACATATAGGTAAAAATAACTTATCCCAACATAAAGGTTATAAAATAGACAACTGGACCATACACAACCACTCTCGTTGTTATCTCTGCATGCAAAAATGAACAACAACTATAACCAGATCACAACCAATTTCTATCAATACAATTCCCCCATTGTACCAGTTCTTGTTATCGTATTTAGGCGATTTCATTTGAAGCTTTCCCCCACTAATGGGAAACTAACATGTATAACCATAATCTAACAATAACAACCAAATAAAATAGATAATTAGACATTTAAGCATTCACAATCGGTTCTCTTGTAAACTCATAACAACAAAAGAGATCTGTGAGATCCATTGAAGTATTGGAACCAAAAAAGGACCCAACTTAGGGGTCCAGAACATTTTCCACTGGCTCCACATGGCCTCAGCATCACAAACCAACAAAATATCAATCAAATATTCCATCACCATCCTTGTCACCCCATAAAGTATCAAATAGGTCAATAATGCACATCACCGGAATAGAGCAAGGAAGTTTTAAGATTTTTCCACACCATTAATTAAGTTAATTCTTTCAGTTTGGTTAACTAGGGTGATCACACATGGGATCTCCTTCATTGACCATCCATTTAATCAACCAAGATTACATGATTAACCCATTTCCATGTTACATCCATTCAATCAAAAGGTTATCTATAAAAACATGGATTTAGTAGTGCGCAAGAAAGGACCACCAATGGCCATGATTTTCAGTGGACATGATTTCATAGAAATCAAAATGTAAAAAATAGGGTAAAAAGTATACAACAAAATTATCATCATTACCACCCATTTATTATTTAAAATGGTACGTTCATTATCTTCGTTAAAGTTGGTTTCATCTACATCTCGAAGGACCATCATCATACCCACCCCGCATGATGCACAGTTAAAGAGAGTCGAAGGAAAAAACACTACTTAGATGATCAAGGATCGATGATTTCTTCTGGTTCCAGGATCTTGGGATGATCCACTTACAGAGGAAGAACTCCAAAGACTCTATGGATGAGCAGGAAGGGATCCATCATGGATGAACGATTCATCTCTGAAAGAGGGACTCCAAGCGCACCAAGGAAAAGAAAGGGACCAAGGAAAGAAGAAGATTTTGGTGTGTTAAAGGCATGATACTAGAGTTATGGGATGTTCAATCGCAAAGTGCTCAAAAAAATTATCGTGGATTGACCTTGCGGTTGGGTAGTTTCTCAAGTTAGAATTTATTGAGATTTAATAATTCTCTTTAGAGATGGTGGAGATAAAAGCTATGAGTTAATAGATTTCGAGAGAAAACATGTAAAAGGGGGGTGATAGGCCACACATTTTGGTAACCCAAGGGTCACCCCACTCTTAGAGGATTTAAAAATATCATTTATGGGCTTTAGAAATGACTTAATATACTTTAAAAAGGGTATTAAAACTTAAAAGAGATGTTATGGGAAAACTTTGGAAGGAAACCCCGACACCCCTCTGCAGATGATTAAGCAAGATAATCGGTGAAGCTGATTGGTGAATATGATCTGTGAAGCGGATCAAAGAATCAGATCAGTGAAGTAGATTAGTGAAGCTGATCGGTGGAGTGGATCAGTGAAGCTGGTCTGTGGAGTGGATCAGTGAAGCTGGTGGGTGAAGACGATCAGTGAAGCTGATCTGTGAAACTGGTGAAGCAAATCAATGATGCCGATTGATGAAGCTGATCGGTGAAGCTTATCAGTGAAGCTGATCGGTGAAGTGGATCTTTGAAGCTGATCTATGAAGCTGATCAGTAAAGGTGATCGGGGAAGCTGATCGGTGAAGCTGATCGGTGAAGGAGGTCGGTGAAGCTGGCTGGTGAAGCTGGTCAGTGAAGCTAGACAACGCAACTGATTAGTGAAGGTAGTCGGTGAAGCTGGTTGGTGAAACAGATCAGTGGAGCTAATAGGTGGAGACTATCAGTGGAGATGATCGATGGATCTGATCGGTGGAGAAGATTGGTGGAGTTGATCTGTAGAGTGGATTGGTGGAGCTGATCGGTGTAGCAGATCGATGCCACTGATCGGTGAGACCGATCAGTGAGACAACGATCGGGGAGACCGATCAGTGAGACACCGACCGGTGAGACTGATGGGTGGAACTGATCGGGGAGACCGATTGGTGGAACCGATCAGTGGTATCGATTGGTTACACCATGGTGACTCGTTTCCACTAACACCGACATCCTCTTGACTCACCGATGGTGTCTAGGACACCCAAACACTTAGAATTTGGCAATGTAAGGGACCACGAGGGTCCGAGACATTACAATAATAATATTGATATGTTGTTATAATTAAAAAACTAAAATTATTTTATAATTATAATACATATATATACTTTTAATCCATAATTATATCTATCTTTGAGTGGCAGCGATGAAAAACTAATTACATCAATTCATGAGGTGGTAGTCTGCCATACACACAATCCATGGTTTCATTACCAACTTCATAGATGAGAAGATGCATATTTTTTAATGGAATTAAAATAATAATGCCTTATTATATAAAAGATTATTATTTAATTACATCACAATATTTTAATATTATTTGAATTATTTTAAAGAATAAATAAAACAAAAAAATCGGTTAATAATGATTCCCCTCTTCGGACAACCTATATAGATCTGAATCCAAAGAATTATTCGTATGGATTCCCAATAAAAATAAGTACACTTTGATTTTGGGAGATAATTAAGTAAGTTATTTGGATAGGTATATTATAAAACATAATTATTTGGATTTGGGAAGCAGGGAGGAGAGGGGATTTCCTTTTATTTGTGGGGGAGAGGACACAATATGAATTTTAGAAAAGAATGAAATATACCAATGTTGTACACACACCAAATGGATCTAAAATGAACTATTAAAGAACCTTATATGTTATAAATAATAAATATTATGATAAAATAGAAATTAGGCATGTTTTTAGTTCATTTTAACCCTTATCAATTTATTTTATCCACCAGATAAACCCCTTTAAACCATAATTATGGTAACATATTTTTCTCAGTTTACTATTCATTATGACCAAAAATTAATTTATAATTATTATAAAATTTTAATTATTATTTTTCATAATATGGAATCAATTTTACCAAATTCAATTCATATATATGGATGAATTTAATTTAATATTAATCCCACATACACCACAAAAGTTATTTTTTTGAGGAAATATTTTCATAAGTAGACATTGTTTTTATATATTAATTGAAAATAAAATTAATTATAGTAGAATAAATTTGATTTATAATAAAATAATTTATAAAATTTTACATTTAAAACAATATTAAATCAAAATGGAACTTCAAAATTCTTCAAATTAAAAGACTGTTTTTAAAAAAAATTATGATTTTTCACTATTCATCTAAAAAATAAATCATTTAAGAAAATCATAAAAAAATTACACTAATTTAATTTAGACATATTTATTTCATATATGATGTTAATTTTTTCAAATCAATTTTCTAAAAGTGGAAAGAATACATCTTATCATATGTGAAAAAAAATTAATAACAATCATTTTTGAGGAAAAAAGTAAATTTGAAGCATATAAACACATTACTAAACATTAAGTGGTTATTTATCAATATATATTCATTATATAAAACCTTAAAAATCAATTTTAAAATTTTTTATGTTCTAATACATATATTCAATTTTAATTTCTAGGTTATAATGACCATGTTTAAAAAATAATATTAATTGTATATTGTTGTTTGTTAAAACACCTTGTTCCATGTAACACTAGCTCTCAATGAAATAACATTTATGTCAAAAAATAATAATAAAATATATTGGTGTTATATTCTTCCTCTAATTCTTTTCGTCTGGAACATTATTATCATATTCATCACCTTTATTCAATGGAAAAAGTTTAATAAAGTGTTTGATTCCCCTATGTAACGATCTGGTCACTTATGAATAAAATTCCCTTTCTTTTATTATCATGTGGATATTAGAAACAACGAAAATATTATTATTATTATTATTGGGATTAAATGACCGTTAGGTATCTTTACCCTTGATAATATATCCATTGAACAATGATCACACAACTAATTTAAATATAATGTTTAACAAATCCTTTCAATACATACATTGGAGATGATGACCTCATCCAGTAGACTCGGGCACTACGAAGCTCATTTTTTGGATCTCGGAAAGGAGGTAGTATAACTAGAATTTTTTCTTAACCAATAACAAGTCGATCTTCAACACGTTAATCTTAAAAGAAACCTCTTATGAGAGAAGTTCAAATTAATAGAGATTACCACTCGGGCGATGTTATCCGAGCCAGCCCAAGAGTATGTCACCATCAAATACCTTACCCTTAGGTCTTATGTAGTGTTATAAGGGTTTATGTAACATTGTATTAGTTACTTATTGTCTAATCCCATTTTATGAATAAAAGTCTTATTCCCTTGATTTCTTTATGGGAGCTGTTTTTCATAAAAAATGATTAATTTGATAAATTGATTTTTTGGTAAAAATGGTAATTTTGAGAAATATATGATTTATTATATTAAAAAATTATTTTATTAATAATATTAAAAAAACAATTCTTATAAATGATGATTATATAAGTTCCTTATCTGTAAATGATTAGGTAATCAGTTTTATAAGACTTTTATTTTTATACAATAAAATAGAAAGTGTATTTTTAAAGAATTTATGTTAGGAATTAATGAATTTTTGGAATAATTAAAATTTTAATAAAATATTATTATCAAATTAATTTTATTAATAATAAATGAGTATATAATTTTTATGAAGTCAAATGTAATTATTATTAAGGTTTAAAAACTGTTTTTGTAAAAACCTATCAATTTACAATAAATATCGGTTCTCATTTTAAAAGTGAAATTCACATATTTAGAAAATTATTTAGATAAAATGAATATTATTTTAGGAATCAAGATTTAGAAATTATCCAATGGTGAAGTTTTCATAAGTTTCTAAGATAGTACAAATTTTTGGGTAGAAATTAAACAATATATAAATATATACTATGTTTTGGGACATCATAATGACCCAATAGTGATGTAATAAATACCATAAAAGGGATATTCAACCAAATATATTTTTTAAATTTAAAATAATATGATTGTATTTTTATTTTACTTATTTTGTAATTCCTTAGTGAATCCTCCAAAATGTATCACATATTTTATGACTTTATGTTCATTTCTTAAATAATGTGACTCACCTCCATATAAGAAAGGCTAATATTTTAATTTCTTCAGCCCATGGACTTATAAAATAATTTTTCCACTACTATTTGTAAAAAACTATGGGAAAAAACCATGGGAAGGTTTTTTATTTTTAATATTTAATTATATAGATTCCAAAGCCTATGTTTTTGAAATACTAAAGAATTCCTTTCTCATTTCCTATATAAACCGACCCATGATCCCACTTATTTTCACTCAAAATCCATGGATAACGTTATTAATATGTCCTTCCCTCTCTATAATCCTCCAAAGGACCCCCAAAATCTCAACAAGTCCCTCTTCAAGCTTTTGAAGTCACACACTCAAGTATGGATTTCATTCCTTCCTCATTTTTATCCAAGTTTCCTTATATTGTTTTTCCCTTTTATATTCAATTAAAAATGATGGGGTATATTTTCTAATATCCAATATACTACCCTTATTATGGTTTAATTATTATATACTCATTTATTTCTCATTAATCCATCCCATGTACACCTTTTACCATGCTGAATTTACGTAAGAGTTATTTCATTCCTCCTCTTTCTTCATGTTTCTTTATTATGTTACACCATCTATTTACAAATTCATTACGTTGGAACATATATTTATATGACCCTATAACTTAAAATTTCATATTTATATGATTAGAGACCCCTTTCTCTCTCATCAACTCTTTATATAAATTTTTATGTCACGCCATTATGATGCTGAAATTGCACTGTAATTTTCCATGCCAAAATCATCATGTAGTGAATACCATACAGATTCCTCTATCAAGGGTATTCAACTTTATGCACATATTACTTTTTTATAAATGAATTAAATGTATTTATTCAACACTCTTTGATCTTGGAATGAATTATTATGGAGAATTAATCCATGTTTTATGATCTATGTGGAACACTTAAGAATGAGAATGATTTGAATATGACAGGTGCACCTAGAATTATATAGCACTGCAATGAATTGGGGAATTTTTAGTATAAGGATATTTCATTTTGGGAAAGGGGTTTAACTGATTCCTTTTATGAAATTTTTCCACCATGTTGGGATAGGGGTTACCTTATTCTTTTATGTTTATGATGAAATGGTTTATGTTGTTCCCACATTTCCATGTTATGATGATCATGCTATATCGTGCCTTTATGTTCATGTTTCTCTTATGATCCATTGACATGTATATTTCCTAACATTTATTGTATTATTCATTTTATGCCTTGTTTAATCCCTTAATGCGATTTATATCTCACCCTTTTCTTATGCATGTCCTCTGGTTATCCCATACAATGCTAAGTACGAAGAAATGTTGTGTTCATGTAAAATAATTTTTTAATAAAGATGTTGTATTTTATGTCTTATGTTATCATGTAATGTTTCTAATCCCTAAAGATGCTAGAACCCTCAATCTTCTATGTCATATTAATTGAATGTTTATGTAATAAGGCATGTTAAAAATAGAAATAAAGAGAAGGGTTGTTATAATTGGTATAAACGTAAAGGTTTAGTTATTTTTGGGATTAAGATTAGAAAACCCTAGTAAAATTCATTGGCATACGACTATGTATAAGAAAAAATCCCTAAATTTTGGTGATTATAGAGTAAGTGGTATATCAAGAAAATACATACTTGTCTAGATATGAATAAGTGGAGGTGGATCTAGAATAGATGTATCTAGGGGTAAAACCCAAAACACCTCTTTGAGCTAGACTCAAAGAAAAACTAGTGCATGACAACGGGCCTTGCTACACTCTTTGTCTGACACTCCAGGGGGATATGCTTTGGTAAATTCATAAGATTAGTATGAACCATTATTAAGGGGGCAAGACAAAAATCCCATAAGAATATACGTTATGAAATAAATCATGTATAACTTAGATTGAATCTTAAAAATTCATAAGTTAAGAAAATAAATGTAATTTATAAGTTATCCCTTTTTTCATTTTATTCCTCTTTATGTGTTTAATAGTTTAAAATACTTACCCCTAATTTTCCTTTTATTAAATCCAATGGCCAGTAATAGGAGGACTCACACTAACTACCTATGAAAATATCAATTTGATGATTGTTCTAATGAAATTCCCAATTATATGGGAGTGGGAATCACAAACTTTTCCATGATAATCTATCAGTTAACTAAATATTTGAATAGAAAAATGGGTCACGAGGAACATCTACCCCCCCAAGAAAGAACAATACGCAATCGAGAGATTAACGAGATAAATCCTTCATACATTAAATGGTTCATCTGATACCTCATTCATTGAATAATGGATCAAATTCATTGAGAAGATATTCTCTATAATTCAATGTTTAGAACAAGAGAAGGTTCTTATGGATACTTATCATATGGATGGAGAAGCTGATCAATGGTGGATATTGATAAAAAATACGAATCCTATGGAAGAGATTGAGGTGATGGGATGGAAGGATTTCTGGAAAATGTTCTTTGATAAATATTCCCCCCACACCCCCATAATAATATGGAAAGAGATTTCCTTGAACTCAAGTAAAAGGATGATGGATCTGTTGGAGCGTATGATGCAAACATCAATATACATTAATGATACACCTCTGGTTTTGTATTACCCCTGAATGAAAGGTTGATCACTTCTTTTGTGGGATAAAACCTAGCCTATAAAAATCCTTAGTGATTAGCCACTTTGATAGCTATGAGGAGATTGTTTGATATTCCCTTAAAGTCGAGATGGAGATCAGAAAAACTCAAGGGTATCATAGGTCTAAGAATGAAAAAGTGGACTTTAATTCTAGTGGTCTAATGGATAAATCCAATGGTACTATGAAATTACAGCATACCACTTTCCAAAGGTGCAGAAAGAAGAACCTTATAAATTTATTGAATGGAATGAGGAAATACTTTAGGTGGGGGAAGGAAGGACACCTATCTAGTGCTTTTCAGTAAGAAAAACACGCTATTTTGATAGAGGAATGGAACACTCCTTTAGATCCTCAATGCATTGTTCATTGCTAAAACAATAAAGAACTAGAGAACTTTGCAAACTAGTGACTTATTCCAAGGGTGTTCATAGGAAACTAACAACCTCCAAGACAGAAAGGGAGAGATTTTTCCATCAAAACTACTAAAGTGAATCTTGAGAATGAAGTGGTGATAGCTATGTTGGTTATTCACTCAAGAATAGAAAATGTACTTTTTGATTCTGGTACTACACATTCTTTTGTATCCCAAAAGTTTAGTAAAAAAACCCAAACATCACCACAAAGAATGGAAGTAGAGATGTTGGTGAAAAAGGGAAATGGTGGAATTATTTCATCCCAGGAATATAACTCTTCCCCTATAACAATTTGTGTATTGAACTGCCTGAAGAACCTCATCATACTTCCTTTGGTGGAATTTAATGCAATTCTTGTCATGGGTTTTCTTTCACTATATAAAGACAACATAAATTGTTGTGAGATTGAAATCACTCTCCATATGGTGAATCGACTCTAGATTATATACAAGTGAAAGGTGGTGGATTAATCTTCTTTAGCACCATCCTCTAAAGCATGAATATTAATTCCTTATGAGCTCACATGTCCTTTTTAGATGATTGATTCTAATGAAGGAACCATCCTCGAAGGCATGCCTATTGTGAGGGAATTTATTGATGTGTTTCATGAGGAAGTTCCGAGTATTCCTCCTAGAATATATGTTGAAGGATGGGTCAATGGAACTTTTCATTTATTATCATGAGATTAACAAAATCACGATAACGAATAAGTATCCTTTCCCACAAATTGACGACATGTTTGATCAGATACTTGGAGGAAAATAATTCCTCAAGGTGGATCTAAATTCGAGGTATTACCAAGTAAGGGTGAAGAGGGAGGATATTCCAAAGATTTATTTTTGTGTAAGGTACGAGTACTATGGATTCATAGTAATTTCTTTTAGACTCACTAATGCTCTATAAATCGTCACGAACCTGATGAATAGAGTCTCTAGAGATTACCTTAAAAAATTTGTGGTAGTATTTATAGACGATATTCTAATATACTCTAAAACCAATGAGGAGCAGGAGGACAATCTAATCACTATACTAGAGACATTAATAAAGGATAATATCTATAAATATTACAACAAGTGAAAGTTATAGTTGAATGAAGTCTCATTCTTTGGTCATATCATCACAAACAGTGGGATATCTGTGGATCCTTCAAAAAAAGAAATTGGGGGATGGCCTAGTCCAATATCTATGATGGATGTTCATACATTCATGGGGTTATATAGATATTATTTCTGATTTCTTATAAATTTCTCACAATTGTCAAACACTCTAACCAAGCTAACTAAGAACAGAGTCAAGTTTTCTTGGAATGATAAATGTTGATAAAGATTTAAGGAGTTAGATAAGAGGCTTATCACTGCCCATGTGATCACACTATAAACAAGTAGAGAGATTTTTGTAATCTTTATTGATGATTTAAAGAAGGGAATGAGATGTTTGTTGATGCAGAATGAAAAATTCATCACCTATGCCTCAATGTAGTTGAAAATTAATGAGAAAAAATATCCCATGCAGGATATGAAGTTAGCATCTATGACATTTGAGTTGAAAATATGGTGACGTTATATTTTTTTGGGAAAAGTGTGAAATATATACGTATCACAAAAGTTTCAAATATATATTTTCACCAAAAGAGATAAACATGAACCAATGGAAGTGGTTAGATCTCATCAAGGATTATGACTACTCAATCCATTACCACCCAGGGAAAGTGAACAAGGTGGATAATGTTCTAAGTTGAAAGGACCCAATGATTCTATCATTGATGATAATTTAAAACAATCCAATCTTAATAGATTTGGTGAATATGGATATGGGAATCATAGAGAAGGTAACATAATTAATCATTTTACTAATGATTTCTCAACTGTCTCTTTTGGAAAGTTCAAAGGATGCTAAAAAAGATGATGTGGGAATTCAAAAAAAAGTGAATGATTTCAAAAAAGGGAAATCCTCAGACTTTATTGTTAAACAAGAAAGAATTGTGAGATTTGGGTAAATACTATGTGTTCCATAAAATCCAAAATTAAAGAAAGAACATTTAGATGATGCACATAGTTTGAATTTATTTATTCACCCTAGAAACACAATGATATATCGGGATCTCTGAGAGAGTTATTAGTGGGATAACCTGAAGAAGGAGATCACTGAGTATAGATCAAAGTGACTGGTATGATAGCTAGTGAAGTTTGAGAGGTATAAGTATAAGGGGATGATGCAACCATTACCCATGCCAACATTGAAATGTCAGAACATAACCATGTAATTTATCGCCGAACATCTGAAGACATCCAAAGGAAACTATTATATCTGGGATGTGGTGGATCATCTTACAAAGACTGCACATTTCATTGTGATTTGAGAGTATTTCTCTTTGGATAAAATGGAACAGATATACATTAGATAAGTGGTAGGACTACTTGGTATACAACTATTGATTGTATCCGATCAAAATCCAAGATTCACCTCTATGTTCTAGAAGAGTCCCCAATACACTATGAATACTGAGATAAACTTTTGTATGGATTATCATCCTCAAAATAATGGAAAATGTGAGTAGACTATCCAAACACTTGGCGGAATGCTGAGAACATGATCAATAGACTTCAAAGGAGGAAGTGATCACCATATTCCTCTATTTGAGTTCTCTTACTACAATAGTTTCCACTCAAGCATCCAAATGGATCCTTTTGAAGACCTTTATGGGAAGTGGTTTAGAACGCCAACATGTTGGGATGAAGTTGGGGAGAAAAAACTTCTAGGTCCAGAAATTGTAGAAGAAATGCTGGATAAGGTTAAGACTATCCAACATCTCATAAAAGCTTCTCAAGGTCAAAAAAAGAGCTACGTTGACAACCATTGATGATACCTAGAGTTTGACATTGGAGATATGGTTTTCCTTCACATATCTCCATGGAATAGAGTGATAATATTTGGGAAGAAGGGAACTCTTATTTGAAGGTACATCCTCTCTTTTGAGATCCTTGATCACATCATATTAGTGGCCTATCAATTATAATTCCCACCGAACTAGTCTCAAGTACATGATGTATTCCATGTATCAGTCTTGAGGAAGTACATAACTAACTCATCACATATACTCAATGCAGCAGTGCTACCATTGGATATGAACCTATTTTATGAGGAGAAGCCGATTAAGTTCACAGATTATAGGGAAAAAGATCTACGACATAAGACAACTCCCTTCATCAAAGCATTGTGAAGAAACCATATGTTTAAAGAAGAAACATGGGAACTGGAGGAAGTGATGAGGTAGAGTTACCCTCATCAATTTGAGTGTTAGAAAAGAAAATTTTTGGGGTTAAAATTCCTAAGGGGGATGGTTGTAACGACCCAATCATTTATGAATAAAATTACCTTTCATTTAATGTATTGTGGATATAGAAAACACATGCACTCATTTATTATTATTATTGGGTTTAAATGACCGTTAAGTGTCATTATCATTCATAATATAGATATTTAATAGTGACCATACAACTAATATAAACAAAAGGTTTTAACAAATCTTTTTGACATAGACAAAGGAGATGATGGCCTCATACAGAAGACTCAGGTAGTACAAAGCTCATTTATGAGATCTTGGAATAGAGGTAGAGTCACTAGGCTTTTCTCTTGACCAATCCCAATCTGAACTTCAATACGTTAAGCTTGAATGGAATATCCTATAGGAGAAGTTCAAGTTAATAGAGATTACTCCCTGGGCAATGTTATATAAGCCACCCCAAGAGTCTGTCACCACTGGAAACCATACCCATAGGTCTTATGGGGGTGTTATTAGGGGTTATGTAACAAGTTATTAGTTACTTATTAAATAATACCTTTCTATAAATAAAAGTATTACGTTATCAATTCCTTTATGGGAATAGTCTTTCTAAAAAAATGATGAATTTAATAAATTGATTTTTTAGGTAAAAATGGTACTTCTGATAAATATATGCCTTATTATATTAAAATATTTTTTAATTAATAATATTATAAAAAAATTCTAATAAATTAATATCATATTAGTTTCTTATCTGTAAATGATTAGGTAATCAGTTTGATAAGGGTTATATTTTTATATGATAAAATAAAAAGTGTATTTTTAAAGAATTTATTTTATAAAAAATACTGAATTTTTGAAATAATAAATATTTTAATAAAAAATTATTATCATATTATTTTTATTAATAAAAAATGGTTATATATTTTTTATGAATTCAAATGTAATTTTTATTAATGTTTAAAAATAGTTTTTTTTCAAAACCCATTAATTTTCCAAAACTGTCAGTTCTGATTATAAAAGTGAAATTAGAAATATACAGAAAATTAGTTAGATAAAATAAATATTATTTTTGGAATCAGGATGTCGTAATTATCTAATGGTAAATTTTTAATAATTTTTGAGACAATCGAATTTTTGGGTTAAAAATAAATAATATATAAATTTATTGTGTTTTATCACATCATAATGACCCAATAGTGATGTAAAAAATATCATAAAATGGATCTTATACAAAATCTATATTTTAAATTTAAAATAATGTTATTTTAGATTTATTTTACTTATTTTTGAATGCCTTAGTGAATCCTCCAAAATGTATAACATATTTTATGATTTTAAGTTCATTTCATTAATAATGTGACTCACCTCCACATAAGAAAGGATAATATTTTTATTTATTTAGAAACTGAACTTATAAAATAATTTTTCACACTTAAATTTGGAAAAAACCATGGGAAAAAACCATGGGATTTTTTTTGTTTTTGAATATTTAATTATATAGATTCCAAAATCTATGTTTGTGAAATATTAAAGAATTCCCCTATCATTTCCTATATAACACCATCCAATATCCTAATTATATTCAATAAAAATCCTTTTATCACGTCCATACACTATCCTCACCTATTTATAATCCTCCCAAGGCTCCCCAATCTCTCAATAATCCCCTCTTCAAGCTTTTGAAGTTACACACTCAAGTAAGGGTTTCCTTCCTTTCTCATTTTTATCAATGTTTCCTTATATTGTTACACCCTTTTATTTTCAATTAAAAATGATGGGTATGTTTTCAAACCTCCACCATACTACCCTTATTATGTTTTAATGATTATTTACCCCTTTCTCTCTCATTAATCCCTACCACTTACACCTATTACCATGCCAAAATATTGTTTTGAGTTATTGGACTCATCCTCTTTCTTCAAGTTTCTTTATTATATTATGCCTTCTATTTACACATTAATTATGTTGTAACATGTATTTATATGACCATATTACTTCCCATTTCATGTATATATGATGATAGACTCCTTTATTTCTCATCATCTATTTTTATGAATTTTTATGTCACACTGTTATGTTGCTGAAATTGCATCGTGATTTTCAATGCAAAAATCATCGTATTGTAAATACCATACCCATTATTCTATCAAGGGGATTTAACTTTATGAACATATAACATTTTTATTGAGGAATTAAATGTATGTATTACATCCTCCTTGACTGTGGAATGAATTATGATGAAGAATGGATGCATGTTTTATGATATATGTGGCACACATAGGCATGTGAATAAAGTGAAAGTGATGGGTGTGCCCAGAATTATATAGAGTTCCATTGTATTGGGTAATGTTTAGTATCATGATATGTCATATTGAGATAAGGGTATAACTAATTATTTTTAGAAAATTTTTCCACCGTTTTGGTATAGGGGTCACCTGATTCCTTTATATTTATGATGTAGTGTTTTAATTAGTTTCCACATTTCCATGTTATGATGATCATGCAAAACCATGCCTTTATGTTCATGTTTTTATTATGCTCCATTAATATGTATATTTCCTGATATGTATTGTATTCTTCATTTCATGCATTTTTTACTCCCTTACTAGTCTTTATAGCTTACCCGTTTCTTATGTATGACCTCAAGTTATCCCATACAATGCTAAGTACGAAGGAATGTTGAGGTCATGTAAAAGAAGTTTTCAATAAAGACATTGTATTTTATGTCTTAAGTTGTCATTCAGTGTTCCTAATACCCAAATACTCTAGACCTATTTATCTTTTAATTTTTATTGATTTAATTTTTATGTAATAAATCATTTCTAAATATGAAATAAAGCGCAGTGTTGTTATACCCTACACTCAACATATTTGAGTGGGAGTTTTCATTTCTACATGATTCCTTCTTTTTGGAAATTCCAAGAGATAAGGAACAAGTATTATTATAATATTCATCATCATATTTCTAATGATTCAATTCATTAGATCACATATTCTCATCTTCTAGTTCAATAGTTTTTTGGCTTCTTCATAGTTTCAAAATATATTTTCCCTTGAATATTCTTTTGGAATATTGAATTTTTACACAATTTTTACACAAAATTTACATTATTTAGTTCATCAAGAGATAAATATTTTCTATTATATAATGTTTAAAATTTTTCATAAAGAAATATATATATTTCATAATAATCTTTTTTAAAATGTCTTAATCATCAAGAATTCCTCAGATTCCTTTGATACTATTGAATACTTCATTTACTCTTCAGAATTAATCATCAATAGTTTCTTCCTCTATCATCTAGATATCATTAAAATTTATTTGTGGGATCTTATTCATTTCTTAATTTAATTTTATATCTCCCTTAAAATTACTTTTTAATTTTTTGCTGGGTCTCATTCTTAGTTTGGTGACCCATCACCATCATATACATCATATCAAAAAAGTATATAAGAATAGAATTATGGTCTTATCCATCTAATTTGAGATTAATTTTATTCAAAAAGGAAATAGGATAATCATTCTTAATTTGATGAAATACCACATTAACTATATTTATCACTTCAATGATTAGAGATAAAATATGGGGTATCATTCTATTTTTCAATATGTGATAATTTTTTTCATCGAAGGTATGAATACCTATACTACTGAATGTATTGAGATTTTCTAGGATAGATATATGAGGACCATATAGAGGTATCCTAGTTTACTATAATATATATCAGAGTTCCCATGTAGATATAATCAAATAAGAAGGAAAGGGTTGATTCTATAGTGAAATATTATAATTTCTTAAACTCCTAAAACTATCCATTACTTTTTGTTTGAGTTTTGAACCTCTAAATGTTAAAACTCAAAATTAATTTCATGCAGTTATAAGAAACGTAAATGATGAGCATAAAGGTATTTTCCAAGTATGGTACCAAAGTAGGTACCTACTATTTGTTGTGCCAGGTTATTATACCAGGCCATAGAAATTTCCTAAATAATCACAAGTGAATAAAAAAGTTCAATCTCTTGAAATGATTTTTTCAATTCATGATTGGAATTAAAACATGTTCCCACCAGCAGTAGGATATGGCTCTTCTTTCAATCCTATAGAATAGTCAAACATTTCCTTCTACTCCCAATATAAATTAACTTTAATAAATTCTAAAGAACATAATACACTATATGATATATATCTCTTTTCACAACACTATAGATCTCTGTAATTCGAAACTTTATCTTGTGATCTGAAAAAATTCTAAAACATTAGAACTTCTTCATCAATTTTGATTCATCAAAAAATGTTGTTCAGAAACTCCACAAAAATATATTATCTTGAAAAATATTAAAATATAGTAACAATGATCAAATTAACTCACTTATTATATACTCTTTCATTTACTAAAATTTTAATAGGTTTATAGTATTAGAACATTGAGAATTTTTCACATCCCAATATTTTATTAAATGCCTTCAAATCCTATTCATAAATCTGAGTTAACATTTCAAATATGATTTTCAATTAATATAAGATTCAATAAACTTCAAATATTCATGTGATATTACTATGAATCACATGATTTACTTCACTACTAAAATCTTATTATTTCCCACATATTTCCCACAAATCATTCATTTTTTCATCCTATAACTATTGTTCGTTATAATATGACTTCACGACCGAGGTGCCACTCAAAGGAGCTCTAAAACCACATGTCCACATGGCCTCAAGAACCCACTATATGCTGACGGATTCCAATTAGCAGTGAGGGCCATGGGTGTGTCTGTGGGGAGACTATCCCCTCAACACAAGATTTTAGAACACAGGATATTTAATATCAGGTAAAGAGAATAGGTAGCATAATAAATAAGCAGCTAGTATCAGAATACAAGGTTAAACATCCAAGAACAAAGTAATAATAAAAATCTAGAAGCTGAATCATATAAAAAATGATTCAATACATGTCATGTATCTATAAAAACTATAAAACAAGAATACATGGATAAAGGAAAGACATGTAATACCAAATAAGATTTGAGAAGACAAAATGTATCCAAGCATTCTGAGAAATGGAATGATCATATTATACTAAGATACATCCTAAAGAAATAAATCAGGATCATGCATCCAAATAGGGATGTTTCCCTTTATCAACACTTGCATCCAAATAATCTTCCTAGGTACCATCGACGACCCATATAGGGTGTGTGATAAATCTCAGTAGGCCACCACTAACGGTGTCTATACCATCCAGTCTGAGAAATAAAAATTTATTATGTGAAGGTATATAGAAATATAAAGAAATGTTATAAAGCCAACTAAGACCTTCTTCGGCCACATATAGCAATGTATCTAAACTTGTAATCATTTAATTAATAATGTTTTAGTTTATAATAATGGATTTAATAGGATCCAAGGTGTGACCAATTCAACCTATAATAATAATAATATAGAATCCAAGGTAATAACCAAGTCCTACTTCGTGATGACAATGATAATAGAGGATCGAAGGTAATAACCAATGAATCCTTTATGATAATAATAATGAATATAATCCAAGGAAATAAGCAAGGAATCCATAACCTTAGGGGTCCATCCAACTCATAAATAACCTATAGTATAGAAATAAGGGGAATAAGTGTAATCAAAGGGGAATTTCCCAAATCATTCCATCATGATATGATTTTAACTAAGTCCATGGATCTTGTCTAAGGTAAGAATGGGCTATGAAATGATGGGGCCCAATGGGTGTATCTATAGAGCCACATGTCTAAAGATATAAAGTTGGATCCAATGTGTTTATCCAATTAATCATAATATCTAAATGATATTTAAAGGATCATAAAACATCATATTGGGAATCCCAAAGTAGACAATGACCAGGTTCCAAGTTGGGTATCTACCTTGGAAATTAGTATCCTTGAATCAGAGTGGTATCCTCTGAGGGAAAAATGCATTCCCTCGTGAATCCAAGGCTATCTCAAGTCTGACCACTCCTATAGAGATTAACACGTCAATATATTATAACACCATATACACAATTAATTATTTAATTAAGTTCATGTAATACCCCTACCTTGTAATAATTCAATTAGTTCATTCCATACCATTTATTAGTGTTATAAGGATAAAATGACATGAAACCATTTCTTTCATTGCATATTTATTAAATTCATTGATTAAAAATGTGCCATGTGATATGTAAAAATACACATAACATTTATAATATAGTTATATTTAACATATTAAAACACTTACCTTGGAAGGGTCAAGTGATATAACAGTGTAATAACTATTAAGAATTCATTCATTTAACATAAATACGCACGTTTATAAATTTCAAGTAAAAGAACATCTAAAAAATGGTGCTTATAGTCATAAAAAATCACTAATGGCATAATAGAGGAAAAAATATACCTGGGGTGAAAGGATTTGAGGTTACATCCTCCAATGACATGTAAAAAAATTAAGAAAATGGATCTAGAATATGATAATGATGAATAAAATCTTGTAATATGAATTAAATAGGAAATTCCAAATGAAACCCGTGAGCACAAAATGAAGTGTTTTTATAAAATGGAGAGTCTTGATGGACGAGTAATAGACCACTTATCTTTGCATTATAGAACTCTTCTCATCCAGTATCATTCTCTAGTTTAGCCTTGATATGAATAAACAGGTTGGACGAAACAATAACGTAAAAAACACGGTATACGAGCCTACATCAAAATAGAATCTTTGAGAGGAAGAAAATGATGAACTAATCCAAATGAATGACATCCATACAAGTTCACTTCTAATGTGATGGAAAAATATGGAATCAGATTTGGGGTTGTAAAGAAACACCAAGCCCTATGTATAGGATTAAAATGGGGTCTTACTCAAGTGGATGGGAGAGGGGGATGTTCTATCCAAAAATAGATTCCCTGTATTTATTTTAAATATTAAACTGAATTGGGAATTTTCACAATGTGTAAAAACTTTACAAATTATCTAAATATAGGAGACTTCCTCCCTAGGAAACCCCTTTATAAGGTATGAAGGATTCTGGCCATACCATACCACATCATGTAACTGATACAGATTGTGTTTTCCAATTACAAAGTGTGATATTGGACTGCATCCAATCTAAATCCCTCCTTCCCCATAATTTTGAAAACTAATCAACCTTCCCATGACCCAAAATTATGGTCTAGGATACAAAGGAGAACAATATAATAAATTAAAGTTAAAATTAAAAGGATCCATACTTGAAAGAAAAATCGATTTGTAGAGTCCTCCCCCTTTAAGGTGCTCATCTCTAAGTTCTATTCCAATGGTGAAAAAACTTCATCTAAAAACAACTCAATCTGCTAAGCATGTTCAAGGGACTCCCACGCTCATTTCTCATCTTATCCATAGCGGTTCTTCCATCGAACCCTTACTAAAGGGATATATTGTCCATAGAGAGCCTTCATTATCTGGTCAACAATGCATATGGGATACCCCTCATAAGAATCATCATCATCTATCTCAACATCCTCAGGATCAAAATAATGAGGTGGGACAGGATGATAACAGTGAAGCTGTGAAATGTGGAAGAAGTCATGCATGGAAAGGTACCTATGATGTTGTAGAAACCAATAGGCTACTGGATTGAATCTATCTAGAACATCAAACATCCTGAAAAGCACAATGATAGTCTACATTACCTCTATATCCATCTATGAAAAAGACTGGGTGATACCCATAGTAAAGCACGATCCCCGACCTCGAACTATAGAGGTCATTGACGATGTTCATCTTAAGACTTTGATCAAGACTTATCAGTAGAAATAAGTTTCCTGATCTTCTAAACATACTCAAAAGTATCCTACACGAAACAAGGATGTAGTAGTACTGCCCCTCCTACCTCTAACCAGCACATGGGTGAATGGAACAACCAACCATACATGGCCTCAATAGGATCCATCTAAATTGTCACCTAAAATATATTATTGTAGGTGAAGTCAACTAGAGGTATTTTCAACTCTGAAGAAGCACTAAAATCAAGGATACCTGATCTTGGCATGTCCTCTAAAATTATTATCTTCTGTTTTGAATGTCCATCAGTCTGAGGGTGAAAGGTTGTGCTTAGAAGTGTCTGTGACCCCATTGCCTGCTGCAACCCCTTACAAAACCTCTATTTGAAACAAGAAAACCTATCTAAAAAACAATACAAGGGACCCTTTTTATTTGTATAATATCATAGACATACAATATTCACATCTCATCAACTGAGAAATTATCTCGGATAGAAAGGAAGTGGCATAATTTCATTAATAAATCCAGGACTACCCAAACTATGTCACTACCCTGAGGCGGCCTCAGTAAACTGACGGTAAAATACATCATTACATCATCTCATTTAAACAATGAGACCAAAAGTGTCTATAAAAATCAAGAAGAACACTATTTATCCATTGCTACCTTCTAATAGGTGGAACACCTTGTGATAAGGCCTTCTATATATGATTTCAACCTAGGCCACCAATACGAGAGTTACATATCTCGATATATCTTGGAGTTGCCTGGGTGAACTGCCCACTATGAATCATGGGGCTCTTACATTAGTTCCTCTGTCATTTCTATAGGAACGCAGATATATCCATCAATTCCTAGGATTTCATATCCATCTATAAACCAATCTGAAGGTGGTTCCTCATTATAAATACTCTCCTAAAGAACCAATCCTTTTGGATGTTAATACTACCTAAAATTAAACCTATCATAAAGGGAAGAGGTAGCGACCAAATATGTAATATTACAATGATTTTTACTCTCATGAAACTCTATATGTATATTGTAAAAGAGATCCATAAACTTCCATTCATCACTAACTTCATGTACGACCTATGGATGAGTTTTAAACTTAGTGAATCCACTACTACATTTCCATTTCTAGAAATATTGGAAATATAAAAATAAATATTCTAAAAGTATTTGACCCATATTAACTTTATGATATTAATTTCATGCTTTTAAATATTTATTTGAGGCTCTTATTGTCTGTATACACCAAAATGTTCTCACCAAATAGAAAGTTTCCCCAATTGTGTAAGGCATGGACAACAACCGCTAACTCAATGTCATGCATTGGGTAATTTATCTCATGAGGATTCAACAAATGAGATATATATAAAATGAATATATCCTCATTCATAATAACTACACCCAATATGATGCCTAATTTATTACATAACATTGTATAGCCTCTAACTGGCTTTAGAAGAAAATACAATCACAGCAAAAAAAGCCTCCATTTCAGCTACGGAAAGGATTTCTCACACTATTATGACCACATTAACACCACAACCTTATTAGTAATATTATTAAGAGGTGAATAACGTCATGATATTTCATTTATGAAATTCTTGTAATATTCATCCAACCCCAAGAAACTATTTATATAAAATTCATTCGTGGGTTTATCCTAGAAAAAAATAGCACCCACTTTCTATGCTTCAAATGATACTCCTGATTCAGAGATAATATGAACCAATAAGTGATCATTTTCAATATACAGGTATTACTTAAAAATAATGGAATACTGATAATATAATATCATTGTATTTAAATCGATCTCAAGGTGTCTATCATTGTCACTATGAGTATAAGAATACACCAAGATTACATCCAAAAAGACCATAATAAAGAATCCAGATGAGGATGAAAAACCATATCCCCAAATCCATGAAAATGTTGGGTGTGTTTTTAATTTCAAACGGCATTGAAAGATACTCATATAGACCATACTTGCAAAAAAAACATGTAATAGGTATGTATGATGTCATGAATCACACCTGATCATAGTCTAATCTCAGTTTAATCCTTGAGAATACCCTATCTCCTTAGATCTATTAAACAAGGTGATCTGTCTGAGGTAGTGGATAACTGGTTTTAACCATAAACATATTCAATGGTTAGTAATCCACAGATACACTAAGGGTACCATCTTCCTTCTTGGTGAAAAAAATGAGTGAACCCCAAGAGGAAGTTAGTGGTTGGATAAAACCATTAGAATCCAGATACTCCAACTATATCTTGATCTCATGGAGCTCACTAGGTACCATATTTTATGGAGGAATAGACACCAGTGATGCTCCTATAATGAGATCAGTCCTAAACTCTACTACTCTATCAGGAGGTAATATAAAAAATAATCTGGAAAAAGTTAAAGAAACGATTTACTACGGGAGGATAATCTACCAGATGTACTTATTGCTCCTCTATGAAGAGACTAGAAATTTGGACCATCACTCCACCTAACCCATGATGCTCTAGTCCAATTATACTAGCATAGACATCTACCTCACCATTTTGGAGATAATTTTTGCCTTGTGGTGATGTAAAAAACAACCTGCGGTGATAGAAATCTATACAGGCATGACATGGAACCAACCTATCTATTATTAGAATAAAATATAAAATTATCATCTCAAGTATGAAGAGTTACCACAAGAAGGGATAACTACCTACATTAATGGGGAATCCCCCGCACATGTATATTCCCTCTGAGCACACAGTAAATGGTGTATTCAGGGTCATAACACCACAAATATACTAAATTTCAAAACTAATACTTTCCATGGTCGATAAAGATATAATTTAATTTTAATCACCTGTATGAAACAATGAATATATATTAGTATAGGGAATCAGAATAGAACCTCATACAGTAGATGATCCTACACTCTGATCCTTAGGTATCAGCTCTAAGGCATGATACTGAACTGATCCATGAACTTGTGCTATAGCTGGACTACCCTGAGTAGGTCCACTATTATATTTATGATAATTAGAAGTCTAGATACCATGAACACGACCTCCTCCTTGTACTCTTATACCAATGATACTCTCGATGACCCCTTGACATGACGTAAGACATCATACCCCTAACGGTGGAGAAGGTATGGTTCCAATTCCACTAGATGTATATGGAAATGTATGATAGAATCCCTAAATATTCCTCATATGACCATAAGCATGGCACTCCAATGGGTCTCTATCACAATATGAAATCATATTCCATTTTTGTTCAAACCGATGGCATATAACGGAGCTGTCAGTGCGGTTACTCTGACCACCACTAATCTAATGAGAAACATCAAGGGAACACTTCCTACATCTAGAGGAAAGATTTACCTTCCTTAGAATAAAACCTCATTTACAAGGACCATTTCATCTCCTTAAGTAGTGCTCAGTGATATGATCCTTATTAACATTCTTATAAAAATTAGGTAGGAGAAATACATTCACCAGTGTATGGATGGAATAATGGAGACCATCCTTGAATTTTCATTCTTAAGATATATCGTCATCGGTTATAAGTGGTGAAAATGTTGTAACTTAGTAAAATGTGCTAAATAATCCATAACTTACATAACACCCTGCTCTAGATGCGTGAACTCTTTATGTTGGTAATCTCTTAGTGTATGAGGAAAGAAGTGATTGTAGAAGGTAGTATGGAAGTCAGTCCAAACCATAACTTGATAACAACCAGCCTGGGTAAATGCATCCCACTAGTGGTTGGATGAATCATGAAGAATATAGGTGGAAATCATGACCCTCCTCTCAGGATCTATCTCTAGATGCTCGAATATAGATAAAGTAGTCTCCAAATAAGATTCAACACCCCATGGGCCACCATGCCCCAAAAATATGCAAGGATGCTACTGATGGAACTAATGTGACTAATCATTAACCATAAGTGCAGGTCATGGAGAACCCTATATGGGATACATCATATGTAGGAAACCTTCATGAAGCTGAGTGTTAGTGCCCGATTGATGTATAATAGGAGGTTCCTCAAGTGTCACTACCAGAGGAATATCTGGTGGCTAAGGGCCCAACACCATCAGATAATGGTCATCACTACCCTCATTGTACATGAATTAAGGAATTCATGGTGTCTTAACTACAAATTTCAAGCCCACACTTCAGATTGATATTTGGAAATAGATAGGAACACAAGAGGAATTGGTTCATATGAATATGGGATCACTACCCATGGTACTACCTCAACTACATTCCTATAACACCAAGTATTGGAAGGTGTTTATGTTTAATATAAAGGTGTTCTATTAAGTGAAAGGGTCATTTACACTTTTCCTCTTCATTTACTAGAAACTAATTGATTTTATATAAACCATGATTTCCATTTTTAGTTTGAATTTTCTTATTTATATATAAAATTTGGATTAAATGGACCACTATTCCATGTGAATCTGGTCCCATACACCTTGTATCTAAAATAGACACCCATTCAATTTTAAATTCACCCCATCAAAATTATTTCTTAGAGTGTAATAGGTAGTATACGACCGATTTACTCAACATATTATCCCTTACAATCTATGAGGTCTCATACACCTCATGAATTGAGACTAAAAATCACTAAATCGCAGCCAAGTCTAGCTCATATAACCATTGTTACATAGATAACATGGGTAAAAACTAGTTATTTAAGAGTCCATCATTAGCCTATATAGAAAAAAACTATTTAGATTGGTGTTAATGTTGTAAATAACCAACTCCCTACCATATAAAAGATGTTACCAGCAAAATAATATATTACAAGCCTAACTCACACAAATATCACACCCAACACAAGAAATAAAAGTAGTAAAGTTCACTTTAACGCAATGTGTTTTGAACCTAATGAAAAAGTGAAAGAAATTAATTTTTTTCGTTAGTAGGGCACGTCGGTTTTAAAACTGAGTGTCAAAACTTTGTATTTCCAATAGTTGACACTACGATGTGTATTTTAAATAAATTTTATTAAAGTAATTAGATTGATATTAAAATAGAAACAAATTAAATGAAGGGTAAAAGGCTTATTAAAAATGTGGAATATTCTATGATATATTTTCCAAGTTTGATGATGATTTAGTGTGGGATTATGAGACCTGTAGACTCTCAGGGTAGATAGAATAATAATATTAAATTTATTTTATTCATACATGTCTTTTAAAAAAATGAAATAACTATCAAACGGTGAATCATATGAGAAATCTGAGACCACCGTTATGTCTATAACGTTGGGTTTACCCTAATAAGGCTATAACTTTATTATGGGCCAGGTGTTTGGAAAACATGCATGTGATAATACCCTCTTTATTTTTAATTAATTTATTATTCTGATTTTTTAATAATAAATATTTAATTTCTCTCAAACGGTTCATCATATCATAAATATGAGGCCATTATTAGGTCTAGGACATGGGGTTTACCCAAGGCTGGGTATAAAATTTGCAAGCATCAGGTGTTTTGTCAGATTACATCCAAAGATAATTTATTTGGGTTATATATATTTTTGTTGGGCAGTTAGAAATAATAATAGTAATTTTATTATTAATATTATAATTTGTGTTGAAGATAAAAAAAATTAAAATTTACTTCCACAATTAATAAATTTTGTTGAGGTGTAAATAATAACTAGAATATATAATAAATGTGATAATATTAATTGTTCTAATTAAATAAAAATGTTCAATCAATATTAATTTAAAAATTGTTATCCTTTTTTTGGTTATTGTTGTTAAAATATTAATGGTGTCACTGATGGAATGTATTAAAAAAAATAATTTTAATTATAGTTATTATTATTATATTAGGAAAAAAACATTGATGTATATATATAAGAAGTATAACTATGTATAACAAGATTAAATACATATACATAGTTATATACATATGTACTGGTGTTTGTATATGAATATACAGAGGGTGTATATATATACCATGTATATATATATGGGTGGATATCAATTTTTTGGGTTAGATAAAACATTATTAATTTCCCATATAAATGCTTCCAATGTATTAGTTTAAATCAAGGTGCAGACTGTTTATGTTTTTTGTCCAAATCATCAAAATGGCTTAGGGCGTGCACCTATGCACCCTGTTGCAAGTCTCGAGCAGCTATTAAAATTAATTAAATAATTTATCGAGTTTTATATAAAAATTTTACGTCATGATCTAGTGATATTTTTATGCTAAAAATAATTAAAATGGGTTAAAAAAGAATAAAAATAATCTAAATAAAATTAATGGTATTTAAAGAGAGTTAAAAAATAAATAATAAAATAGAAACTGTTGGAGAGAAATTAAAAATAATTTTAATGGGGTAAATCTATTTTAACTAATTGTTTCATTTATTACACCATTTTATTTTTATTAATTAATTATTTTAATTATTTTATTTTTTCATTTTTTCTTTCCTTTTTTCCCTCTCCTACTCTCCTCCCTCTCCCTATGCATCGCCCAAGTAGTGCCCCCTTGATGGGGCACCTCCTATCCTCTCCTCTCCTCTTTCAGAAGCCTGATATGACTCTGTTTCTCATCTATTTTCTTTATCATCTATTGCGTAGTTAAGCTCTCAATAAGGATAACCTCACGCCCCAATAATCAAATGATCTCTTTCTAAATCTGCACACAATCTGTCCCGAAATGATTTGAACAGAAATTAGAGGATTTATAAAATCATCTGGTTTTTTCTTTTTCAGGTCAAATTAAATATTGCATTGGAGCATAAGATCCTCTATGAGTATAAGGTAGGGAGTCTACTCTCTTTCCATTCATTTTTTTCATCATTTAAATCACACGATGTGCCGCTCATTGGTGTCTACTGGTGATGTCTAATTTTAAACCTTTCTAAATTAAATAAACTTTTTTTTGAACCTTCACAACATTGTGTGAGAAATTTTAACCCATTTAAATTATTGCATCATTATTGGATACCCCTTTGGGTGTGCCGAAATTCTTGGACTATTTTACATTAGCCCCTAATTAATTAAATTAATTAATTGAACATGTTGTGCGATCTCTTTTGTTGAGTTTTAATTAAACAAATTATTTTTGGTAATTGTGAACAATGATATTTAGTTGTGTTGGTTAATTATTTCCTAACGATTTTTTTAATTAATATCTTATTGTGCCTTTATAAATTAATATGGGAATTTTTATTTCATTCATTGATAAATTGATTTGGATATAGCTGCTCGGTTTAAATAATCATTTTTTTTGTGGTAGAGTTACCTATACTGTTTAGTTGGAATTATAAATGCAACTCTATGATACCTATTCTGTGACATCTAATTAAATTTAGAGTGGTGAGAGAACAAAGTTACGTATTAAGCACTCCCTCTTGAACTCTCTGTTTCTGAATGGTTACATTTATGCACCAATGGGGGAAATATATTTGGATTTTGTAGACAAGTACTTCTTTGAGCCTTCTATATACTTTTGGGTGACATCAATTCCCGAAGGGATCATCGAGGAAATACCATTGGAAAGCATCTATGCCAAGACTTGGGTGATACTAAACCTCTTTAGTGCGAGATCGAGATGGACTCAAGGTAAAACCATGCCTCGATTGATACATGGTATTTCAATAGATTGCCTCGAATGGGCTCAATGGTATTGGATAATTTAAGGATGTGTGGTAGGTATACCCTCAGGACGGGCTTATACTACAACTCTAAACGTGAACCTTATCATAATTATTTTTCATGGAAAACTTTATTTGTTGTATATTTTTTTTCCTTGTGAATTGTGATACTTTTCCGGTACTTTGACCCACCTTGTTGACACATGAATTAAACCCAAGACAAATCACAAGCTTGGGGTATGTTTCCTTTTGTGTGCCTTTTGTTTTATAGAATTTTTATATACATATATTCACCTCATGCTTTATTAAAAGTAACCTTTTCTGATTTTTGGATTAGGCCGAAGTAGGTGTATGGGAGGAGTGAAGTTGGGAACCCAGACCAAGATACATTTATTTAATTATGGTTATTTAATTTCTTTCATTTAGTATATATATATATGGAACACTGATATTGTTTACAACATGAAATAGAAAGTTTTAGAAACTGTGGGTGCCAACCTACTAGGATTTTATCTCACTCTCTACTTGGTCACCTTTTGGTACCCATGTAGACCTTATGATCACAGGAATGGATAACGGGAAGCATGTTTCTTCTGCTGTTTGAGTTTTTCTTGCAACTTAGGATGGAGATTAGGGCAGTGGATCGAGCCTTTACTCAAGATGTAGCAATTTATTTTGTTTCATTTCACTTTCAGTTTAATTGCATGATTTTATATCTATTATTGTACTTTTACATTAGAACAAACATCATTGCATGACATCATTGTATACCTGGTTTCATTTATCAGCTTCCATATTTATGATTTATTCAGTTGCCTCTACTGCAGTTTTCTTGTTTATACACATACGTAATTTGTTATAAATTTGTTTGCTTTCCGATGTGCATTACCTTAACCTATGAGGGCATAGTCTCCCCCACTAACATATTAAAAAGTCCCTCACTACTAGTCAGTAGCCCCTGGTATTTTAGGAGATGCGCTTGAGGTCATGTAACCCACTGGTCCGGCCACTGTATTAGAGGTGAGTTGAGTCAGTACATTACATTAACCTATATAGAAAGGTATATGAATTACACACTACTGCAAAACTTGTGTTCAACAACATTAGTTTTTATTAGTGATTGAAAAAAAACACTAACGAATGATATATTTATCAGCCCTAAGGAAAGCGATGATAAATTTATCATTTTATCAGTGCTTTTTTTAAATGATGATATATGAATCCTTTATCAGCGCTTTCTTTTTAGCGCTGATAAATATTTCATTCATTAGTTTTTTTAGCACTGATAAAGGTTTGAATAAATCAAATGAAATAATGAAATAAATAAAAAATAAAAAATTATTTTAGTAAAAAAATTAAAAAATTTAGTAACTAAATAATTATGGATAAAAAATGAATACATCGATTATATATTGTTAAATATTAAAAAAATTATTAATTAGATAATTATGATAATAAATTTTATAAAATCATATATAGTAAATATATAGATATATATTAATGTATATAAATATGATTTATAAATTAAAAAATATTTATGTGCTTTACTTTAAATAGTCATATATTTAATTAATAATTGTTTATAATTTATAATTAATATGAATTAAAAATATTGGCTTATTTCATAGTATTTGACATATAATTGAATGTTTTTTGATTTTTCAATTTAAGTTATATTGCTCAAATCAGTGTTATATTGATTTCACATATATGTAATTAATGTAGTTTTATATATAATACACACACAAAAAACATATCCATTTTTTCAATATTGTTAAAGTGTACTTATTCTTAATTTATTCAATTTCACTCATTTTTAACACATATGCATGCACTTAAAATTAGATATTCATTAATAATTTTAAAAATATAGTTCTAAATATATATATATATATTCAGGTTCATTTACTATATTTAAACTATTATATTATAAGAAATTTAATTAAATAAATATTTTTTAAAGTATTTCTTTAATTGTAAATAAATAACTATATATATTTAAATAATTTTTAAATTTATAATAAATTTACTTAAATAATGAATATATTTACTATATTTATAAATATTTATTAAATAAATAAATATATATATATATATATATTTATAATTATATAAATATATATAATGATATAAATATATATTTTTAAATATTTCTATAATTATAATTAAATAATTATAAAATTATAATAAATATATTTAAAAAGGAATATATTTACAATATTTACATTTATATATTTTTAATAATTATATATAAATATTTTAAAAAATATATTTATAATTATAATTATAAATATGTTATCAATGCTTATATAATAAGTACTAAATAAATCATCTTTACCAGTGTTTTTTCGCACTGATAAAGATGAGGCTTTATTATTGCTAAAAAGAGACCAAATAAATTTAACATTTATCACCACTATAATTTTATCACTAATGAAGAATGACTTTTCCAGTAATTTTTTAGCACAGTTAATGGCCTACCTTTATCGGCACTTACTTGTAAGTTCTGATAAAATTGTCCCGATCTAATTAAAAACCCCTAACCATATGTGAACACGTCATGATTTGATAAGATTTTTGTGGAATCCACCCACTGTCATTGATCCTCCTTAGTGAATTGAACCTCGAATCACTCCAATTTCCTACCTATCTAACATCTCATCTGACATCTGGTGTTCAATTAAAGTTAGGGTTCCCAAAGAGGGTTTTAGATTTTATTCAACCTAGTGAGGTAGACCTTTCAATTTTCATTGTTTATTTTTGGTTTCGTTTTTAATTTCTAATTTGACGATGTTGTGATTTGTGGTCTGGTGATTGTAAACTAGCGGGGCGGGCCTTTCGATTTTCTCAGTTTACAATTTTGATTCAACTCTTGATCACACAAGGGGATTTTATTGTTATTGGACTCTATGGTGACACATGGAGTCATATGGAGTCTAGTTGGTTGTTTTATTTTGTTATCATTTCCAAAATTTATCACCCAAAACTATCATACATATTTTTCATTCTTCATTTTATCAATGGTTTTCCATACATGTGAAATTTTCGAAATTGGAACTATGGATTTTTTGTTGTGAGGGAGTTTAATGTAGGTTTAGGAATTTCTTTATTACTATACTGATTCATATATTATTTTTTCTACTTATCTAGGTTAGTGTGGGAATCTAATGTATGGATGCATCATGGAAGTTTTTATTTAAATTTTATTTCTACTTGTTTTATTTATTTTTTTGGGCCAAATCGTTCCCACCATGCTATTTTTCATGCCCTGTTGCTTATTTCTAACCCAAGGGAGATCGAGAATGTCCCTTGGACAATATATTGGACCAAATATGGTGTTTGATATATGGTTGTCTAGCATTTGTTTTGGAATCAATATTTATTGTTAAATATGTTTCCCCTTTTCTCAATAATCTGACTTTCTATATATCTACACATTCTAAAAAATATATTTTATTTTTATACTTCTTTCGATTAATACAATATTATTTATAAATCCATTTAATAATAATATATGAAATATTATACCTTGATGATATGTACTATTTTTAGACTAGATTATAATTTTTCATCATCATCCTACACCCCTCTCTCAATAATATACAAAAAAAAATGTATCCTATTGAGATTACCCCATTATAGTTATGCAACCTTTTTTGAGACATATATACCACTATAATACATTATAATTTCATTCTTAGAAATAAAGTTTTTTAGGAATTTCTCCCCCTTTTTACGTATTTATTTAACTAATAATAAGTGGATTTCCATAGAATCACTTTGATACCTAGCTATATTACATGTAGAAAATAGTATGTAAAACATTTTCACTATAAAAAACTTGTCATACAACTAATCTCCCACACTCCATGATATATATTTACATTCCATCCCCAAAATTTGAAAATTTTATTTAATTTTCAATGGGTTTCAACATGGGTTTTCAATCTTCCATTTGAAATCTACAAAAAAGTTCCCTCAAATACATTGATTAGGAAATAAATATCCCATTAATTCCATGAGTCACCTATAAACTAATGAAAATGCCATTTCACTAATCATCAACATTTAAAAATTGGTGATTATTAATCTAGAAAATTATTATTATCATCTATCTCTGGGACCTCTAAATATTATGTCATCCACATTGATAAAGACATTCAATATATCCATAAAAATAATTTTTATGTAATGATTATGATCAATTACTCATTTTTTAAATTAATTTTTCTTTAATAATTCATCTAACCATCAATACCAATCTCTTAGTTCTTTTTTCAATTCATACATCACCTTTTCCAATTTAGAATCATTATTCTCATATTAAATAATGAGAAAACTATGAGTTTGTTTGATGTAAAAAGACTATTTGTGTAATCCATTTGTAAATCCTAATGGGTCATTCTGGGGGTAAGAAATTCCAAGATTATTGAGATGTTTTCAAATATTGTTATTCAATTATTTTTAAAAGTAATAATTACTTAGGTTTCTAGATCACTTGTTACAATATAGTTGTATATCTTCAATTAGATTTAATGATTGTTTATTAGTCTTGTTTATCATAATTGAGTTTTTTATTACTCCTTAATTTAATATATTATACTTCCATTTTTAGGGGATTTAAGAAATATTTCATGTGGGGTAATTAATTTTTTGAATTCAATTACCCATGTTCTTCAATACACTGAAATTATTTGAAATAATCAAATGTTGAATTTCCTTTATTAGAATTTTCTATAACTATCACTTTTTATAATCAATATGTTATGTGTATTTATTTTTATATTGTATAATGTTAATCTTCTATGAACACAATAAGATTTATATGAACCAAAAATGGATTCATACTAATCATTTGACAAATGGATATGAAGATGGAGTTAAATATGTCATCATCTTTGAAGGATATCATGCATACGACCCTTCTAAAATCATCTTTCCATTTTTACATTATTGTTATTCAAGACAAATTAGTCCAAAACATTTGGAGGATCATTTTATTTGTCACGAAATAGATCAATGATATAAAGTTTTGACTAAACATGTGGAGAAAAGGAATATGGACATCAATTTCGATGATACTACGGTTTATGGATCATTTGATATAAATACCTTTGTAAAAGATGATGGAGATCGCATGGAATAAATGAAAATGGAAATTGAAGATGACCTTCGTGATTTTCCATAATTATTCGAGGAGTTAAAGATTTGTTCCAATAATCCATTGTATACCAATTTTACTTAACACACAACATTTTTAGTTTTATTGAAGTTATATAATTTGAAAGTTGGTAGGAGATGGAGTGACACCAGATTCAAAGAACTACTTGGCCTTCTAATGGATATCCTACCAGATGAAAATGCATAACCATGGTGAACATATGATTCTAAATGAATGTTATGTTCACTAATAATGAAATATAAGAAAATATATGCTTTTCCAAATGATTTCATATTGTTTTACAAGAACTATGATTCCCTCATAAAATTCCTTAACTGTGGAATATATCTATACAAGAAAAAGAAATCAGGTGATTCTAATTATTTATGGTAAATTTCTCCCATTTCACAAGTTATAAAACTATATGGATGTCAGTAAATAGTGAGAAAATTAACATGTCATATAGATATAATAATTTAAGATGGGAACCTATGCCATCCAGCATATTCACCTATGTGGAAGAAATTTGATTATGATTTAACTGAATTTGGAGATGTGTTGAGAAACATTTGACTTGAGTTATCTATAGATGGAATAAATCCTTTTAGTATACATAGTAGTACTCAAAGGTCATGGACTATCATGTTGGTAAATTATAACATTCCTCTACGGTAATGAATGAAGAACAAATACATTATGTTGTCTCTAGTTATAACTGGACCAAAGAAACCAGATAATGATATTGATTTCTATTTGGATCCATTAATCGAAGATCTAAAACTTATGTGGGATACATGTATTAAAATGTGTGATGCTCATAGAAGTGAATAATTAAAATTTATGGTCATGATGTATGGAACAATAAATGACTTCCCCACTTATGGAAATTTATCAGGTTATAACATTAATGGACTTTTGGGGTGTACCATTTGTGAAAAACACACATACTCAGTTGTTTTTGAAACACTCCTCGAAGACTGTGTTTTTCAGACATAATTTTTTTTACCTCGATGACATAAATACTGATCCTAGATGACAAAATTCAACGAGAATATTGAACATTGTATAAAACCATCTCCATCAAGGCGCGATCAACTATAAAAAAAGTAAAAAGGTATACACTATTTTTGGTAAAGCATTTTTGAAAACCATACAAAATAATGTTAGAAGAAGTGATCAATTTTATTTGAATTACCCTATTAAAATTGTTTGTATGTCATAAATTTTCTTGATTTCATGCACGTAGAAACAAATGTATTTGACAATATTATTGGAATGTCACTAAGTATACCTCACAAAATAAAAGATAGAATCAAATCTAGGATAGACCTGATTGAAATGGGGATAAGAGAAGCGTTAGCATATGTGAATGTTAAAAGAAAGACATTACTTCCTCCAGCAGATTATACTCTATCTAGATAGGAAAAATTTCAATTTTTCATTTTCCTTAGTAGTGTAAATCTTCCATATGGGTATTCATCAAATTTCAAGAATGTCATGTCAATGATTAATTTCATGTTAACATGAATAAAATGACATTACTATCATGTCTTGACGAACGATTTAATGCATGTTTCTTTCCATTACATTCTACCTCAAAATGTATGACATAAATTAACCAGACTCTACTTATTTTGAAAAGCCATATGAAATAATATTTTACACCTGAGGAAGTTTACCATCATGAATAGGGATATTTCAGTCTTATTATGTGTATTATAGATGTTCTTCCCACTGTCATTCATTGATATAATGGTCCACCTGATGGTTGACTTGGTCAGAGAGGATTAAATATATGGTCCTATCAATTACAAATTTATGTACCCCATTGAATGACATATGAATATTTTGTAAGGGTATGTCAAGAATCGAATTTGGCCAAAAGGATGTATTACAGAATTATATTTTTTTGGAGAAGCTATTGATGTCTGTACCAATTACATATCATATGTTGAAAGCATTAGTCTCCCAAAGTCTCATCACAGAAAACACCTTATAGGTGAAGAGATTTTCAGAAGATATGTTGTTACAATTACCTTGACAGAGTATGAGAAATCACATATTTAAACTTTACATAATAGTGAAGATGTTGATCTATACATTGAATCACAAAAAAAAATTATTAGATATTTGAATCCATCAAGGGATAAAGGATAGATATAAAATAAAAATAATCAATAGTTTATAGGATGTTTCATAGATCCAATTTATACAGAGTAATATGAAAATATGAATTCAATTGTCGAACGAATTCAATAGAAACCCATAAGACTGAATGCAGATGTCATTTCAAAACTAGTCTTTTAATCAATGGTTATATTTTCTATAAAAAATATGATGATGAATTTAGTATGATGAAAAATAGTGGTGTTATTCTTACGGATAAATTGATGCACATATCTGGTTCTAAGGATAGAAATAAAATTTATGAATATATTTTATATTTGGGAATTATCAAACATATATATGAGTTGGATTATAAAACATTTCAAGTGCTTTTTTCCCTTGAAAATGGGTTAAAAATATCAATGGAGTAAAAATAGTTAAAATGGGATTTGTGTAGGTGAATTTCAGTGTGGAAGGGAGAAAATACGAGCTATTCATAATTTCATTACGAGTAGTGTAATTATTTTATGTCTCTGATCCAAAACATAATAATTGGAAAATTTTCCTGCTAGAGACTAAAAAAATGTTGAGTTAGTTGAAAATTAAATCGGGGGCGACCCTTTCATTGGGACATCTCAATCCGTTCCTTTCAGTCCTAATGTGGTCAATGTCTTGTTCATTAAAGGGGACCACAAAGAGGGGATTTGGATTCTAGATATAAGAAAAAAATCAATGAAACCATTAAAAAAGAGGGTTCAATGAAAATTTAAATTATTTTTTTATTATATTATGTTTTTCATCATAACATTATATGTTCTATACTAAAACAACATAATATAAATTAAATGTTTGACTAATCATGTAGATAATGTCTTCTACACATGACAGAAGATCAAAATATTATAAAGGAAACCATTTGGAATGATGTTAAGGTAATGTTATGATATAATTTTTCTATTTTACCAAAAAAATTTATAAGGACACGTTGATTTAATTTTCATTATTCCTTATAGAGTACATTTATTTTAAAATATTTTTGCCTATGTGTCATGCAACTGCAGGAAGAGCAACGATGTTGTCTCTAATCAATCATATAGGTAATCTTCATGTTTTCCTAGTAAAATCATTATCCATAGAATTAATATATTATTTCATATTTATTATTAATTTATATCTTTTTATTAATACTCATATAATAAATTTTTTCTTATACAGGTTGATTCTCTTGATCAAGTTGGGGTTCTGATTCCAGCTTTCTTGCTTCTTCTCCCTTAAAACATTTTCACCACTATATTTGTGAATTTCTAATTTTATTTTATGCTACCTGCACTTATTTTGTAGCAAGAACAAGGATGCCGCCTCTTCTAAATAATAGTGGTAATATTGATGTTTTCATAGTAAAATCATTGTCTAAGGAATTAATGTATTGTTTCATATTTATGTTTAATTTATTTCTTTTTAGTATTACTCAAATAATAAATGTTTTCTTATATAGGTGGATTCTTTTTTTGAGTTGGGTTACTTTATAAGACATTAATGATTCTTCTCCCTTTAAACCATTTCACCCCTATAATGGTGCATTTGTCACTTTCTTTTATGTTACCTCCACTGCCTTTGTAGGAAAAGGAACGACGGTACCTCTAATCAATCAAATATGTAATCTTGATATTTTCAGAACAAATATTTTTTGAGTTTGGGTTATTTGTACAAATTTCATGCTTCTTCTACTTTAAAACCCTTTAATGCATGTAGTGGTGAATTTATCACTTTCTTTCAAGTTACCTCCATTGCCTTTGTAGAAAGAGAAAATATGATGCCTTTTCTAGATCACAAATCTAATATTGTTTTTTCATAGTAAAATCATTGTCTATAGAAATAATGTATTGTTTCATATTTATGTACAATTTATTTCTTTTTATTATTAATCACATAATAATTGTATTCTTATATAGGTGGATTCTATTTTTTCGAGTTGGGTGCTCTGTCCAACCATCATGCTTCTTCTACCTTAAAACCATTTCACCCCTGTAATTATGCCTTTATATCTTTCATTCAAGTTACCTCCACTGGCTTTGTAGGAATAACAACGATTCTACCTCTGCCTAATTATAGAGTTAATATTAATATTTTCATAGTCAATTAATTTTCCATATAATTGACATATTGTTTTATATTTATGTTTAGTTTATTTATTTTTATAATTATTCACATAATAATTGTATCATTATATAGGTGTATTATTTTTTCTGAGATGATGTGGTTTGTTCAAAACTGCTCATGAAGTGTTGGTAGTTTGACAAATAAGGTCAAGGGAAATCATGGTATCATTGAAAATTAGGATTTTGTTGAGACTTTGGGATGTGTTGGAATCAAACTCACCTCAATCCAACAAATATGTAAATGTTATAACACAAATTACTTATTTTTATTTTAGATTTACATTAATTTTAGTAAAAAAGAAAACTAACTCAATGTGTCCGTTATGAGTTTAAAATTGATATTTTAATATAAATAAACTCACCCACTGTAAACTGAGAAAATGTGCTTGGATTTTACTGATAATTTAGGGAATATATTCATAAATCAATCGTGACATGTAGGAATTTTTCTCATGTCAAACTGATACATGATGTGATCTGTATGAGTTAACGTGCATGTTTCAAGATTAAAATGAAATTTTTGTAAAAAAAGAAATGTGATGCACTCAAAACTATGTAAACACATAAATATTGTTTTGATAATTTAGGACTAAAATCCATAAGTGATTTGGAATAGGTAGGAATTAGTTGAAACTTAATTCGATGCATGGTGTGACCGGTATGTCTCTATTTTCATTTTTTTTAAAATTGATATCAATTTCAGTAAAAACATTACCCACTAAAAACCTAAAAAACACACTAATATTTTTTTATACTTTAGTAAAAAATCCATAAGTAATTTGACACATTCATGAGTCAGCCGTACCTCAATCTGACGAGCGATGTGACCGATATGACTCGAAGTGCATGATTTTATTTAAAATTGACATCAATTTTAATAATAAGTACAAATGACCTACTTAAAAGTGAAAAAAGGCAGTCAAATTGTATAAATACTTTAGAAAAAAATCCATAAGTCATTTGTGATGTGTTGGAATTAGCCTCACCTCAATCCAATGCATGGTGTGACTAGTATGACTCCAAGTGCCTCTTATTATTTTAAATTAACTTCCATTTTAGTAAAATTAGAACTTTAGGTTAATTTATTTTTTTATTCTATTACTAATATAGGAATTTTTTTCTTATACTAGTGTGTTCTTTTACTCGAGTAGGGGTGGTTAGTTTGGAAATAGCATTATTCGAGTCATGATTAAAAGAAACTTTGATGCTTTTGAATGTATTCAATAGTTTGTATTTATGTAATTGTACAAACTAATGATTGAAATATATATAATATTGTGTTTGTTTTTGTGTTTTAAATTTAACTTCATTTAAATCTAGTATTGGGACTTGTTTTTTTGTCATTTGGTGTGTTTCTAGTGTTGCAGTGTTCTATTACAACACACTGTTATATGATCCTTTATAAATTCTTTTAAAATCACTGATAAAGGCCAACATTATCAGAACTTATAGAAGTGCTGATAAAATTATATTTTCTCAGTGCTCATAATATCATGGATACATGATCCTTTATCAGCACTATAATAAGTGCTGATAAATGACCCTTTATCAAACCTATTATAAGAACTAATAAATTACCCTTTATCATCTCTTTTATAAGCATTGATAAATTTTTTCTTTAGCAACACTAAATTGATGTTCTGATAAAGGTTCCATTTATTAGTGATTTTTAGCACCGATAAAGGACCCCTTTATCAGTTCTTTTTAGCACTGATAAAATACCATGTCTTTTAACATCCCTCATGTATTCAGCGCTTCTCAAGCGCAGATAAAGTCCATTTCTAGTGCTATTAATAGTCAGCTTTGTAGCAGTGACATGTGAATTCTAGGTGTATTTTATGATGCATGGAAAGATACTTCCTTTCCATCATCTCATCTGGTCAAGGATGAATGGTAAACCTCAATCGCAATAACAATAATAATAACCATCACCTGACATCTGTGTCACCCAATGGTGAGAGTATATCAATTATAATAAGAAAAATATAGAACAATAATTACCCATTCCCAATAAACTTGGTATTTACCCTAAACATGGTTCATCTTGTCCCAATCACAACTTATAACCAAGTTCCATAATGTTCTTAATATACTATCTATATTCCCAAATAACAAGACAAAAGAAATGAAAATCTTCTAACACCACTTTATGACGTCCTAAACCAAGTTCCATTAAATGGTTCCCCAAACTCAGTTGGCCACATCACCTCATGTACCACTCACACTCGTAATATAGAGGCTTCTGAATAGAAATAAAGTCCTAGGGTGTGTCTGTGGGGAGACTAGGTTCCAAGGTGTGTATCCCCCTTGGGAACCGACATCCATAAATCAGAAAGTCTTCCACTAAGTGCACAAGGAATTCCCTTAGGAATCCAAGGTAGGCTCTAGTCTGACCACTTCTGTAAATATGAATAGGTCCATATACAGTAACACCTTATACATAATTTGTTATATAATTTGGTTCATGTAATACTCATGTATTTTAATATGTTAATTGGTTTATTCGATACCTTTTATTAGTGTGATAATACTAAAATTTCATGAAACTGTATCTTTTATTTCATATTTAACTATTAGGTTCATTCCTTTAAAATTAAAAACATTAAAAGGTGGGATAAGGGAAAGTAACCATATTCAATTCATTTATAAATAACTAGGACAAGTGATATGTAAAAAAATACATTCCAGTTAAAAATCAGCTTCATTTAATATATAAAAACACTTTCATTAGAACCTACAAGTGATACTATAATGTAGTATCCATTAAAAATATATTTATTTAATTTGTAAACATACCTTTATAAAGTTCAAGTTAAATCAATCCTTAGTGGTGGTGAAGACAGTTATAAAAACAACTAAAAACATAATAGAGGGAGCCCCCCACATCGGGTGAAAGGATTTCAGGTTATAGCCTCCATCAATATGTAAACCAATTAAGAAGAAGGATCTAGAATTTGATCATGGTGACTAAAACCATGGAATATGAATTAAATCGGGAACGCCCGATGAAATCGGCTTACGTGCAATGATGATAGTTTATAAAATGGTGAGACATGAGGGATGATTCATAGAACACATACCACATGCCTATATCACGCTCCTTGTCTAGTATCATCCTCTAGTTTATCTTTGATTGTAAAAAACATGATGAATGGATCATTGATTTAATAATATAGGTAACATGATCCTCCATCTATTATCATCATCAGGAGGAAGAAAAACGATGAATAAAGACAAATTATTGAAGCACTTACCTGTGAACTTACAATATGATTGAAGAATATTGAATCCGATTATTTATTGTAAAGAAAAACCAAATATGAGGTCTAGCCTCAAATGGGGTATCTTGTATGAAAGGAAGGGAGAGGGGTGAGGTTCTTTATGAAAATATACACACTAACTATATTTTAAAAAACTGACTCATGCATTTACATAGTGTGTAAATGCTTTGAACAATGTTTAAAACTCTGTGTTTTCCTCCCTAGGAAACCCATTTAAATGACATAAGGGATTCTGGCCAGACCATTACATGTTTTTAATTGATACATCTCATGTATTCCAATTACACAATGTGTACTTGGCCTGCATCCAATCTACGCCCCTCCTTCCCCTTAATTTCTAAAACTACAAAACCAGCCCACATCTTGACTTTAGGGTCTAAGAAAAAAAGCGAACCATACAAAAGAGTAAAGTGGAAATTAAATGGATACATACTTGAAGGGAAAATAGGGTTCTTAAATACACTCACATTAATCTTATCATCCGATAATTCCTTCTTAATATTTTCTTGATAATGGATATACTTGTTCTCTTATTCCTTCTAATCATAATAATTCAGCATGTATGCATACCACAATCGAGTTACTACATTATCTTATTGTAAACTAGATTTTTAAACCATTCATTACACGAATTTATTGAACAAATTCCATCTATAACTTCATCTTGTGATAATAATACTCACCATGCCTTTAGTCTCTTACTTTCATGGAACTCATATTTCATAGTCCAGTCTGAGTTTTATCAAGATGAATTACAGAAACACTTGTTTGTAATAACCTTCCTTTAGAGCTATATCCTCTTGATTCTTATAAAATCAATTAAACACACATGAAAACTCAGATACATGTATATTCTTTTCATATTTATTAGATAATATTAAAATTATTTACAACTCACTCTTCTTCATAGTGAAAATTCTATAAACACTTCCCAAAAATCCTTGAATTCATGTAATCCTCAAGTAAGATTCATAGTTTCACTATGATATTTGTGAGTTGAAAGTACAGTAATGGAGTCATCATATTGGGATATATAGTAATATTCATAGATAGTTCAAATCTGGATCTACTTCATCATGTAATTTTTATATTTTTTTAAACTATCAAAAATACATCATTCGATTCTTTGAATGGCATTGTTTTAACATACATTGTATTAAGAAATAAATTATACTAACTATTTTGGTATCTTAATATTGATTAGTTTCAATCATCTGGAATATTTATGTGGGGTTGAAACTAATCAGATAAGGCATTGGTTTTACTCAACCCTTGAATTCATGGAATGATACCTTGGACAAATTTGCAAGACCCCATCACACTCTAGATGTTTTCTCATTTTAAGTAAGAATATAGAAAACCCTAATGGACATTTTGAAGACAAAGGATATAAATGGTGAAACTAATGTGTGTTTTACTTGAGGATGAATAGTTTCTGGTGGAATTAATCCCACATAGAATTTTTTTATAGTAATTTTTCATCCTTATTATAAACCACACACCTCACTTCCATCGAAAAAAACCCAATGGGGCCACCAAATCCATAGGTCTACCTATTTCACACAACATAGTTTCTTTAACATATGTCCTCTATAAACACCCCCATTCATAAACCAATTACACTAGTTCCAACCTATGCTGGTGTACAACCACCTATATTATTATGAATCAAAATTTTATAAATAAAATTCTCTTTGTAGTTGAATTAAATGGCTTGTAATATATTATGGGAATAGAAAACACATGCACATATTTGGTTTTATTATATAAAATTAGATTTAAAAGACCATTAAGTATCATTACCATTTATAATATAGCTGTTTAACAGTGATCACATGATTAGTATAAATATAGGGTCGTAACAAATACAATTGACATAAAAAAAGGAAGTAATGGACTCAACCAATATGATTATACCCTATGAATCCAATTTATCATAGCTTTTGAAGAATACAACATCACTAGAAATTTCCCTTGATCATGCCCAAGCTGATATCCAACAACATAAGAATGAGCACAACCATCTATAGGAGATGTTAAATCTCATTAAGACCACAAACCACACCATGTATGCCAAACCACCCCATGAAAGTCTCATTATTGTGAACCTTACTCTTACGGATTTTTTTGGTTAATAATAGGGATGTGATTCAAGACCCTACTAATATTAATATATATTGTATATAATAATAAATATATTTTCATTTTATTATTTTTACATTATAACTGATATTTTATTTTTATACAATAAAACACATATTATATTTTTTTGTAATATTCAAATTCAATTAAGTAATTTATTATTAATGAATTTTTTTAATTAGATAATAATTTATTAAAATAATATTATTAAATAATTTTTATTAAATATAATTGATCTTATTATTTTTTTGAATTCAAATATAATTTTTATAACGGTTCAAAAACTGTTATTGTTAAAAAAACCCATCGTTTCTCAATAAATATTGATTATTCTTCTAAAAGATTACAGTTAGATATTTATAAAATTACTTGGAAAAAATAAATATTATTTTTTAATAATAATATTGAAAATACCTAATGGTTATTGTTTCATAATTTTCTAAGACATTTGAATTTTTATGTAAAAATTAAATACAAAATAAATATTAGGTGTTTATTATGACATCATAATAACCAAAGAATGATTTGATAAATACTATAATGGGTATCTAAGGAAAAATATATGTTTCCCATTTAAAATAATGTACTATTATGTTTATTTGAAAAATTTTATAAAATAATTTATAAATCCTTCAAAACCTATAATATATTTTAATGTTTTAATGTCTTTTCATTATAAAAATGAATCAGTTCCACATCAGTAAGGGTATTATTTTTATAATTTTTCCCCTTAGACTAATAAAATAATGAAAACCACCCCTATTTAGACGAAACTAAGGAAAAAACCAATGTGTATTTTTTTTATTTTGTTATATAGATTCCAAAACCTATTTTTGAGAAACGATAATGAATTACCCAATCATTTCCTAAATAAACCCACCCAAGCACCCTTTTATCATCACTAAATTACCTTAGATAAAGACCTTACTCATCTATACCCATTTATTATCAAGGGTTTCTTCCATTATTTTCTTAGACTAATTTAATTTTAGACATACATGTATGAATTACATTCTCCTTGAAAGTGGAATAGAGTTTTAGGGTAAATGATTCCATGTTTTATAATCTATGTGGCATAATTAATAATGATAATGAAATTAATGTGATGGGTGTACCCAGAATTATATAGAAACTCTAATGAATTGGGTAATGTTTTAGTCTCACGAGATGTTATTCAAGGGATTAGTGAGTGAACCTAATCCATTATGGGAATTTTTTCATAATGATGTATTTATGTTCATCTGTCACCTATGTTTAAGATGTAGTGTTCTAAGTTGTTGTAACATTCCCCATGTTTCCATTATGTTATCAGATTATATCATGCCTCATTTTTCATGTTTATGATTATCAAACCTTTTAACCCATTTATATTCTTATTGTCTAACATGTATTACTTTCATCATATTATGACAAGTTTATTCCCATACTGGGATTTATAGCTCACAATTTCTTATGTATGTCCCCTTGTAAACCCATATAGTTTCAATAACGAAGGAATATTATGATCATGTTAAGAATGTTTTCCATAATTTTGATGTATTATCTATTATAAGTTAATATATAATGTACCTAACTCCCAAATACCCTGTACTTCTCAATCTTCTCCAATGTATTATGTGTAATCTTATGTAATAATTTAGGAATTAATGTATAAATAAGAGAAGGGTTGTAACTGTTGGTACCAAATTTAAACATTAGTTATATTTTGGGATTATGATTAGAAAAATCTATAAAATAAATTAGGTATAAAATTATGTAAATAAAACATACCTAAATTTTGTTAAAGTATAGAGTAACTTGTTTATTAAGAAAATGTATCATATTATAGATACTACAAGTGGGTGTGGCTCTGGAACAGATATACATAGGGGTAAAGCCCAAAAACACCATTGTGAGAAAGTCTTGATTGAGAAATGGTGCATGAAAATAGGCCTTGCTACACACCTTGTTTGAAACTCTTGGGAGATATGATTTGGTAAATTCACAAGATCATCATGAACCATTTTTAAGGGGAAAAATTCTAATAAGAATATATGTTAGGAAATAAATTATGGATATCCTAGATTGAAGCCTAGAAATTCATAGTTAAGAAATAAATTTTATTTATAAGGTATCACTTTAATTTAATTATATTCCTATTTATATGTATAATACCTTAAAAATAATAGTCTCTAATGTTTCATTTACTCTAGAAAATTTTCATAAATATTAGGAATTATGTAAACAACTGATGTGAAGTGAAATGTGATGACTGCCAAAACGAGATTTCTAACCAAATGGGAGAAAGAATAGAGAAATTTATAATGATAATATCTAAGTTGAATTAGGTTTTGAATTGAAACATGGATTAGAAGGAGTGCCCAAATCCCCTTAAGAACAAAAAATATACAATTGAGACCCTTATGTGACAATATTATCCCTTAATCATGGAACAATGGATCAACTCCCTTCAGAATATATTCTCCATTAATCAATGTTTAGGGAAAAAAGTTCTACTATATGTTTATCATATTTATGGAGAATATGGTCAGTAGTGTACATTGATCAATAATATGAATCTTGAGGAAGATATCAAAGTGATGGGGTGGATGGAAATCTGTAAAAAAAACGATAAATTTTTTCCTTGCACACTCCAACATAAAATGGAATGGGATTTCATTAACCTCAAGAAACAAGATGAAAAATCTATTGTGGTGTATGAGGAAAATGTCCTAATACTATCATGATATGACTCCAAATTTATTGTTACCCCCTGAATGGAAAATTTAATACTTCTTTGGTGGGCTAAAACCCAGTCTATGAAAATCTCAATCGATCTGAGACATTGATAGCTATGGGAAAATTGTTTGATGTGATATCAATATCGAAATGGAGATCAAAGAATCTCAAGGGTATCATGGGGATAAAAATTGGATAGTTTGGTTTAATTGTGGAGGTATGATGTAGAAATCTAATGGTTATAACAAATTTCAACATCCCACTTTTCAAAATTTTGGAAAGAAGAACCCTAAAAATTTACTAAGGGAGGTGAGGAAATTTTTTGGTGTAGGACGGAAGGAAACCAAGCTAAAAATTTCCTAGAGAAGAAAAACACTAATATGATGGAAGAAATTAATGAACCATTCAACCCTAAATGCATTTTTCATTGTTTCAAATATAAGTAACCATGAAAATTTGAAAACCAATGCACTAGTCCAATGATTTTAGGAGACAACCAACAACCTCAAAGGCAGTAAGGGTGAGCTTATGCCATCACAACCATATAGGTAAATCCTAAAAACAATGTGGTGACAGGTGTGATGGTTATTAATTAAATAACAATGAATGTACTTTTTGATTCTGGTTCTACACATTCCTTCATATCATGAATGCTTAGAAGAACTATTTAATCACCACCAAAGAGCATAGATGTATAGTTATTTGTGAAAACAACAACTTGGGAAATTATTGGATCCAAAGTATATGACTCCAACCATATAACAATTTGTTTACTAGACATACCATTGAACCTTATGATAATATATTTAGTGTAATTTTATGAAATTTTGTGAATGGATTGGCTTTTCACATATTAGGTAAACATAAATTCCAGTGAGAAGGTGATGACTCTATGTATCCCAAATCATCCCCTGATTTTGTGAAAGTGTATGGAGGATGATGAATCTTTTTTAGAACCATCATTTTGAACATGGATATTATTTACATAAAAGAAATAATATCTAGCTCAAATTATGGATTATAAGTAAAGGATCATACTTTATTACATTCACATTATGAGGTAATACACTATAGTGTTTCTCGAAGAATTTACTAGTATTCCTCCGAGCCGAGAAGTTGAATTTTCAATCGAGGATATACCTGGGTGCTTAAAGTATCCAAAACACCATATATAATGGATATTGTGGAACTTGATGAGATAAAGAATAAACTACATGAGAATCTAGATAGTGGGTTCATACACCCATGTGTTTCACCTTGGGGTGCACCAGACCACTTCATCAAGAATAAAGATAGGTCAATGCATCTTTTCATTGATTATCGTGAGATCAAAAAGATCATGTTAAAGAAAAAGAAAATTCTTCCATAGATTGATGAATTATTTAATAATATATGAGGAGAACAAAACTTTTACAAGGTGGATCTTTAACTGGGATGCTATCAAGTAATGATTAATGAGGAGGATATCCACATGACTACATTCAGAACATGGTACGAGCACTATAAGTTCATAGTAATGCCATTCAGACTCACTAGTGCTCCAGAAATATTCATAGACTTTATGAATAAAGTATTTAGAGGTTAAATTGAAAAAATTTCAATAGTATTTATAAATAATATTATAATATACTCCAAAAGTAAGGAAGATCAGGAGGAGCATCTGATCACTATTAAAAAAAATTAAAAGTATAAGCTTTTTGTAAATTGCAGAAATGTGTGTTATAGTTGAATTAAGTATTATTATTGGGGAATATTATAAAAAATAATGGGATATCTATGGACCCTTTATATACATATGAAATTAAATGATGGTTGAGGACAAAATCTGTGATAGATATCTATAGTTTTCTTTGATTCGCTTGGTACTATTGTCGATTTTTTAGATATTTATCATGATTTTCAAAATCTCTAACCAAGATAACATGGGGGAGAGTATATATTCCTTGGAATAATTAATGTGAAGTGATATTAATGAATTTTAAAAATAGGATTATCTATATCAACTCTATATTTTGTGACTTTTTTTCAAATTAATTTAATATTTTTGATATATTTCATTTCACACAACCCAAAATATAACTTTTTCATATGAAAGCATTGAGTTTTGATTGAATTATATGTAAAAATAATTTAATATCACACTATATGAGACACCTAGATTAACATTCAGTACATGAAACAATATTTTTGGCTTGTGTCACACACAATTCCTAGTTCCTTCGATTGCTTGTGTTACATGCAAGTCCATGTTTTTCCAAAAAACAATATACTATTAATATTTTTATTAAAATATTATTATATTTACCACCAAGACTTTAAAATGTAATTTATGAATAATTTTAACTATTGCGTGATTTTTTTTTCATGTTTATAAAAAGATAATTTTTGTTATCAATTAGTTATAAATTAATGTAATAACTATTTGAAATAAATAAGTTCCTTTTCTAAGAAAACTATGTCGAAAATATGTTTTCTCTCAATAAATTATAGAAACACTGTTAATGATTTTTTAATAATATTTATATATTATGTATTCAATCAATTTTGTTATACTCATCCAATAGGACTGATAGGTATAAGATATAAATAAATCTAATTTAATGAATAAAAACGTGTATTTCTCTAAAAGGTAATTTTATTGCGTTTTAATTGATAAGAAATATTAAATATATTTTTTGAAATCATAAAATTTAAACTTAATTTTTTAAATATGTAAATAAAAATTTAATTTGGGTGTTTTTTTATTTTTCAGAGAAGTTTTATGTTTTCCAGAATAGTGATAAAAACATAGAATTTTAATAGAAAACTGCTTTTTATCTAAATTATATATATAGTTAGATTATATTTTAAATTGTTTTTAAAGTATATTTAGATAAATTATTTATAAACTAATCCAATTTAGATTATTTGAACAAATTTAATATTGAAATGGGACATAAAAACATTTCAAACATTCTAACTTTTTTACATTAATAACCAACATTCCCATCATGTACGGAAGATTAATTTTAAATTAATTTCTAAAACATATATTATTTAAATTGGGAAAATAGATTCCATTTTTCTAATAATATTAATATATAATATCTAATAAGGTCATGTTTTTTTACCAAAAATATTATTTTAAATAATTAGAATTAATAACAAAGATTTAAGTAAAAACATATTTACTTAGTGGTTAATCTTTAACTTAAGGGAAAAAATAAAATAAAAAAATGTACAAAATCTATTTTATAACCATTATTGGAAGTGAATTATGTAATGGATACTGATCAATAGTGTTTAAATTTTTATATTTACAAGAATGACACTCCTGCTCCACTATAAAAAGGGCACCCCCTCACTTATTCACACATCTAAAGACCAATAGATTATACATACCTGAAAAAAATAATCTCCTAACATCCCTAAATTTATCCAAGAAGCCTCACATTTTGAATAAAGTAATCAAAGTTAGTACTTCGGTGAAAAATAGAAGTAATTACCAAATGAACAGGTGAAATCCATCAACAAAAACATTTGTTTTATTTTCTCTCTCCTCCTGATTAAATATTCTTATTGCATGATTATATAATAAACCTATTATACTAAATATAATAGTATAATTTATATTATTTTTTATACCTACACTCACATACACTTCTGTGAATTGGGTTACACAATCATCATTCGTGTATATGGCAGACTACCACCCCACGAACCGATGTGGTTCGTTCTTCCATTACCACCTCTCAAGGTTGGAAATAGTTATGTAGTTTCTTTTTTAATATGATATATATTATATTTATGATTTATTTATCCTTTTGAAATTAATATATAGGATATAACTTCCATATTTTCATTTTTTGGGAATATGATAACTTAGTTTGAGGACTTGTGGACTATAATCTTCCCAAAGTGATGTGATTCTTTCACACATTACATTAAATGTATTAAGGATGGGTTTATTAATTTTATATGACATATATGACCTAAAAATTATAAATTAATTTTAATATATATACAAACACTTATATTTTGTTAAATTTCTTCTTTCAATATGATAAGAAAACTGAAACAACGATCATGTGTATGTATAACTTACCTTCTCCATGAACGGTGTATTCCGTTTCAAATTTATATCTATTATAGATTATTATAAATATTTATATACTTAATAAATATGATTGTTTAATCATTTTTTATGTTATGAACATATTTAAATCATGATCAATGTAATATGATAAATAATAACACGTCAAAACATATATGAAAAAAGTGGATATTTCACGAAACATATCATTAACCTAAAGATGTTAATAAACGGGTAATATAAAGTCATAATAAAATAATATATGTTATGATATATAAGAATTTGTTTCTTTTGTATATTTATAAAAAATATATACTTTTTATAAAATTGTTTTTAATCAGTACAAAGGAATTCAATACACAAGGTAAGAGTTATTTCTCATCTTACTTTCATTTCTATGAGATATATGTTATTTACCACATATTCATGTTCTATGGTGTATATACTACTATATTACATGTTATATCATGAATTTACTTTATTTCATGATATTTAAAGTTTCTAATGATTTTATTCCTTCATGTGGATCATGATTCAAATTTTACTCAAGTAGTAAGGGGATTTCGAGTCTCACTTTTATTTCTACGATACTTAGGCATTATTCCTCACTATTTTATTTTGCGTGGTGTATATAATGACCATGAATTAATTATATTATTATTATAATTAAATTTATTTGTATTTATATATCCATGTTATTATCTCTTTTTTCATGGGTTTTATGGTTCAAATGTTACCAAATCAGTAAAGTAATTCTGTCTCAATTTCACTTCTTTAAGACACAAGCCATGTTATGCACCAATATTCTTCTACAAGCTATATATAAATCACTTTAACATGTTATATAATTAATATATTTCTTCTCATTATATTTTTATATTAATTTAATTTTATTATTTCATGTGGATTATGATTCAATCATACCAAAGTGGTAAAAATTATTGTTATATTCTCTTCATTTATCAAGAATGTTAATGATTATGCTTCCATTTAAAAAATATTAAGATAAATATCTAAATAATTGTAATTAATTTTCTTATCCTAAGGTTATTTAGGATATCATTAATTAATATTACCTTTTTTCACTCTTTGGTACTTAGGAAAATTAAGAATGACTTTTTAGGGAAATATGACTTTACTTCTCTCTTCGGTCAAAAATTTGTTTTATTTAGAAAACCATGTTCTCAAAAAAGGTTTTCAATGATGTTTTAAAATGATTTTTGAATGAATACTTAACCATTTTTTACATTGTTAATAACAAGTGGTTTTATAAGTAATCCCTTTATTGTTTCATCATCAATGTACATTTATAAACATTTAATGGTGCAAAAGGAATGTTTGTCATGTATGGATTTACGCGGGGTCATGACCATAATTTCCATCAGGATTCCTTATAATGTTTAAAAAGTTATTATTGAATAAATTTTTTCCTAATATTATGAAATTTTTTATTTTTCAAGTCATTTTTAGTGAAAATATTTTTCAAAATATTTTTATTTTCAAAAAGTGTTTGAAATGATTTTCAAATTTTACTAATAAGTTTTCATGTTTAATTTCAAAGAGTATGGTTTTCAAAATATTTTATTATTTAAAAATAATCTTATAAATCAGAAAGTTTATTTTCTCCAGAAATGTTTTAAATATTTTTTTAAATATTACTTTAAAAGTTTCTAGAATTAGTTTTTAAAGAAATGATTTTGAAAATGTTTCATGTTTTAAAGAGTGGATTTAAAAGAATTATTATTTTCCTTAATGAATGTTCCATGTGATATTTTAAAATACTTATCCATATAAGATGAAATCCTTACATATAGTTTATGATTTACAATGTATATGATCCAAGGATACTATTATTACTATTTCATTTAATGGTTTATGTTTATGACGAAAAATTAATTATGAAACCCATTTCTCTTCCTTGGGTTATACCATGATAAAATGATTTTGAAAATCTCTTCACTTCCTAGGTTATTATATGAGGAAATTACTGTGATGCCTATCTCATTTACACAAGTTATGATAGGATTAAGTGGTTACAATATCCATTTCATTTTATGGGCAATGATATGATATTTATGAAACCCATTTCTTTTTATGGGTAATAATATAGTGAATTTTTTATTATAATGTGGCACATGGATGTATAATTTTATTATACCATGTTGGTACTTATATATCCCTCCAATTATTTGGGTATTTATTTATATCTCATGAGTATGATAGGGATAGAATGAAGAGTTAAATCTGTTCAATATGATAGGGCTAGAATGAGGAGTGAACTCGGTTCAATATGACAGTTCTGGAATGAGGAATGAACTCAATTTAGTGTGATATGGTAGGAATGAGGAGAAAACTCAGTTCATCGTGATTGGGTTAGAATGAGGAGTGAAATTGTTTCAATAATATAGCGATAGAATGGAATGTGAACCTGGTTCATTAATGCAGTGTTGGAATGGGAAGAGAACCTGGTTCAGTAATACATGGATAGAATGTGGAGTAAACCCATTTCAGTAAAGGACTTTTTCCACAAATATAGTCTTGGGAGTGAACCATGACTACTAAGATGGTTTGGATAGTGAACCCATTCCACTACGATGGACTTGGTAGTAATCTTTGAATATAATGGAAATTATTTTATATTCTTATGTGGTTATTTCAATTCCATGTATTATTCTTTTGTTATTATCTCATGGATTATATTCTTGATTCACTTAATATTCATGCCTTATGAGCAACAAATATTTATGGAATGGCTGAATATTATGATCTTTGATATTTAGGGTATGATCTTAAAGTGTTATTATCTGGTTATCATACCCTTATGTTCATGTTATTCATACATATCTTCTTTATTTACCATTACTAGGAATCTGATATCCTCCTTATCTTTCATTTCCTCATGTAATGATGAAAAGTTTTATGTATAAGTAACAAAAGGGGAAGACATTTATGGGATATTTTGAATATATTTATAACAATAAGAATATTTTGTTCCTAGTTTCCAAAGACACTACACTATTACTTTCGTCGAGCATGTACTTTTTTAATGTGATAAATATTCATCAAAATAATGTAATATCCATGTATGTTAAGCATGATCCTAAATAGTTGATATCAAATGAAAGGTTTAGTCAACCATTGTAAACTATGATGAAAAATCATTATTTTGATACCCAGTTATATTTATATGGATATTTCTTGAGTTTTTTCTAAGGATAAGATTTTGGATGACTAAAAGTATAAGAAAATTTCCTAGAATTTTCGTAAGGGATTTAGAGATTTTTTTGTAAGAAATTACATCAATATTTGGATATTACTAGTGGATGTACATCTAGACCATATGTACAGAGGGTTAACAACTCTAAAAATATTCTATTGTGCTAGACTTGATCGAGAGATGGTTCATGACAATGGTCCTTGCTGCACACATGGTTTGAAACTCTTAGTAGATGTTCTTTGAAAATTAAAAAACACTTTACGAGCCATCATGAATGATTTTAATATAAGATGACTTGGAATGACCTAATATGAACCTAAGGTTTCATATATTATGTATGGTTTCACTCTTTATACATCCTATAAGTAATATTTTATGATTATGTGGTTTTCTTATATGATAATTGTTTCTCACATGATGCTCTCTAGTTTTAGTCAATGGATGGAACTAGAAGGAACTAGGTTAACATTGAATGTTTCAAATGGGGAAATTATGTGCAGTATAAAAACTGATTTTTTAACTAGAATTATCATCAATAGAACCAGGGAGGTGGTATAATATTTTTTTATACTTTTGATGATAAAGATATCGTGAATAGAATGTGAATGTTATGGGATGTTTTAAAAGTAGTTTTTAAATTAAACATAAGAATCATGACTAAATTGAGGTTGAGTAACCTTTTTAAATGATACATATTTAATATTCTAGGAAAGTGGTTTTAAGGAATAATATGATGAATCCTATGTAAGGTTTTTTGAATAATGTTGTTTGATAGAAGTGTATATGTATTGGAATTCGAGAATTATGAATTATGAAGTGTATGTTTCACATTAACAATTTGAAAGGTTATGTTAATGGATTATGATGAAAAAAGGTTATTTAATGTAAAGGTGGTGTTTTTATTAAGGTAAGGTAGCTCATAACGTGTTCATGATGTTGAGAAAATTGTGTTTATCTTGGATAAAGAGATGATTGATTTGGAAAAAAATTAATTGGATAGTATCTATGACCGTAGAATTGATAAAATATTTTTTTGTAAAATTGATTTATGTTATCTTGGAGAGCGTTTATGTAATTTTTGGATATAAGGAATACATCTAATACACTTCTGAATAAGGAAACATGTATATTTTCAATAGCGTTTTCTGGTAATTCAGTTTATTACCATGTTTCAAGAGAATATGTGATAAAGGTATTAAAATGTTTTGTATCTGATAACCAAGAGATACATTATGATATATCAATGTGAAGATTTTTTTTATAAAATTAGTGACATTATTTATAATGTTTAAGATTCCTTTCTTTCATAAGGATTTTTGGGTTAACAATTTATGGAATGGTTTATGTCAAACATCGAATGAGGTTTTAAAGATTAAATTATTATTATACCATATGAGGATTTATTTATAGTGGATAATATGTGGTAACTGTTTTTTTGTGATGATAAATAAATATAGATAGAATGAATTATCATTCTACCTCATGATCTGTTAGTACTCTAGGATTTACAAATTTACCATCATTTCTTAGATTAAGAGATTCAGTGGAAATTGAGCATGGAATAACCAAAGGATGAGATTGGGCATATAAAAAGGAATAAAATAAAGTAAGTATATTTCATTATGTTATTATATAGATAAATAATTCATCAACTCTAAGAAAATGATATTGGAAAATATTTTTCCTAGTACCTTCATTTTTTTTGAATTTTTGGTCTTATAAATCACCACAAAATTATTGTTTTGAGACCCTTAACATTCCATTGATCATTAACTTACTATTGATAAATGATCTTCGTCACACTCGATAATTATTTATGATTTATTCCATTTTCAATCTTCACTACCAAATTACTTTTTCTTACATTTAAACCTAGTTATAAGTTCGATTGGGTAATCGCTATGGTTCCAAATTTCACATGTTAAAGGATTTTTTAGTATTAATTTTTATGATGAGGGTTTCTATGAAAGTAACATTCAAGTATTTGACCTTATATAACACATATGAATTTTGAGGTTCAAATTCCATTTAATGGGTGTAGAATGTAACATCCAAATTTCTATTGAAATCTTTTGTTTCATATAAATTTAAAATTTCTCATGTTTTTCATTTAACAAAACACTTAATATAGCTTTTGTTAAATGAAAGAACTAAGTTATCCATGCATTATACGCAACAAAATGTTAATATTATGCTACATGAAACACATAGATTAACTTTGGATACATGAAACACTATATTTGAATTTTTTTATGTGCAATTTTGACTTCCTTTAACATCTTGCTTCACACATAAGGTATAGTTTTACTGAATTAAAATATAATATTAATATTTTAATTATAAAATTATTATAATTTCCACCTATCCATTGAAATAAGAGTTATGTGTATGATTAACTATAAATTGAAAATATTATTTACACATGTATATGAAAGGAGTCATATAGTTATAAATTAGTTAGAAATTCTTGTATTGGGAGATGGCGCTGCATTCTCCAAGATACCGCTCTTGGCTTCAGACCTCGCATTGGCTTTCTTCTCCTTAGGGTTTCATGTTCTCCCCAGCGGCGATAAGATTCTCCTCCTCCGCTGGCTACTTTGTTTTTCCTCTTTCCAGGGTTTCGTCACTCAAGCCTCCGTTTCGGCTTCGACATTTCCTTCCTCTGGTATTTCTGTCTTCTCGGCAGCGATGGGTCCTTCTTATGGATTTTTTGGCTTCCTTCTTTCTAGGTTCTTTCTCTTCTAGCTTTATGGAGTTACCTCACTTTATCCCCTTACACCCATGCTCTGCCGATCTGACCTAACACACAAAACCCCATCTTGGTTGCGTGTGATGTTTCCTTATATGGGTTTGGGATTGTGGTGGTGGGAGTTGGGGAAATACGAGGTTCTTCATTTCACTGACTTTCTTCTTCGGCTTCTCTCAATCTCTTTGGGGTTTCTTTTTAGGGTTCCAATCCACAGTTCCTTTCATGGCTTCAGTTCAGATTTTGGATCCTTTGTTTTTGTTTCTGGTTATACGGTTCTTCTGGTTATGGGTTTCTTGTTCGTTTGTTAAGTCTCTTCTCAGATAGCGTAGTTTGTGGTTTATTCTTTGCTATGGTTTTTCGGTCTGCTGGTTTTGTTCATGGCGAATGGCTTGTTCTGCAAAACCTTATGCTTCATTAACACTTCCCTGGCCTCGAGTCCTATTTCACCTCTCCAGGTCGATCAGGGGCGGTGGATTGTCGGAGTTTTTGGAGGTTATGTTCGGGCAGTTTTGGGTTCTCTAGAAAATGAGTCCATTGCTCGGATGTTCGGTGTGTGTGCACACGATGTCTGGTTTCTTGGCGGTGACGTTGGTTCCAGCGACCGGTTGCCTCTAGATTTCTGATGCAGTGAGGAACTGGTGATGATGATGATGTGGTGATTTTTCAGTGACAATGATGACGGGTATGGCGATGATGATGGACGATGATCTTGATGGAAAACATTGTCACTTCGACTGATGCGAGCATATCCAGAAAGTGATCTCCTCGTTTTGTGTGTATTTTGAATTTTGAATTTGGTTCACCGCTGTGGAATCCCGCTGTATGGTTTTGACTAATTTTTTGGTTACCGCAAACCTCAAAGCAGTATTTTTGAAAAACAATTATATGTTATTTGGGGGCGGGGGTAGAAATTCTAGTAAGAACAATTTGAAAATTAAGAAATTCATTTTTTAGTAAAACTATTTAAAAACACCATTTTTTCTTAATAAATTGAACAAACCACTATTAATGAATGATTTTAATAAATTTATATATATTTTATATTTAATGATATTTTTTGACACTCATCTAATATTTTTGATAGGCATATGATAAGAATAAATCCAATTTTATGAATAAAAAGATATTTTTTTCTAAAACGTAATTTTGCCGCCTTTTAATGACAAACCCATTTTAAATATAATTTTTTAAAAATTTATAATTTTTATAAAACAAAATAATATTATTTTTTAAATAGGTATATTAATTATTTTTTCTCTGAGTTATTGGTTTTTTATAGAAGTTTAATATTTTTATGAATAGTGATAAAACACTAAATTTTAATTGGAAACTGCTTCTCATCTAATTTATTTATATAGTTAAATTATATTTTAAATTGGTTTCAAATTATATTTATATCAATTATAAATAAATAATATAATTTAGGTCATTTTGAAAAAATTACTATTGAAATTGGATGTAAAAAATTTTCAAAAATTTGAATTTTTACATTAAAACCCCACTTTCTTGTCACATCTACGAGATTAATTTTAAATTAATTTCTACCAATTATATGTTTTAAATTTTGAAAAATGGATTAAATATTTTGAATAATAATAATTGACAATGTTTGATAATGTAAAATCTTTTTTAACCAAAAAAATTAAAAAAATTAATTAAAATTAATAACACATATTTAGGTGAAAAGAAGTATACTTAGTTGCTAAACTTTCACTGAGGTGACCAAATAACAAATAGACATGTCCAAAAACCATTGTATGGACATAATTCAAACATATAATACTTTTTTTAAAAAATGGACCATTATTGGGGACACATGATGTAAGGGAGTCCTCTCAATAGTGCTTAGGTTTTTTATTTATAATAATGTCACTCCTTCTACACTATAAAAAGGGAACTTAACCCCCTCAATTATTCACAGCTCTCAAGTCCTTTGTATAATCCAAACATGGCCAAATTAATCCCCAAAAAATCCATATATTCATCATATAATCCTAAATTTTTGAATAAATCCACCCAACACAGTCCTTTGGTGAAAACAAAAAGGAATTACCCAAAGAATAGGTAACATCCCTCTACAAGATCTTTTAAATTATTTTCTTTATCCATAACTAAATTATTCCTATTACATGGTTTTATAATAAATTCAGTATCCTAAATTTTAATTTATATTTTTATGTAATTTTTTTACCTAAAATTATACAAAAATCCATCAAATTGGGTATGAAATCATTGTTTGTGTGTACGACAGACCTTTGTCTCGCGAATCGATGTTGTTTTGTCTTCAATTAAAACTTCACAAGGTTGTAAATAATGATTTAATTTATATTTTTATATGATATTTATGATATTTATGATATATTTATTCTCATAGAATTTCTATATAAAACATACCTTGATGATATTCATTTTATGGTAATATGATAACTTTGTTTTTCGACGTGCGAACTACCGCCTCCACAAAGCGATGTGATTCATTCACACATTACCTGTAAAATAATAAGGATGGTTTCAGTAAAATTATAAGATATATATAACGTAATAATTCTTCTATAATTATAATATATATTTCTACACATATGTTTCATTTACTTTATTTCTTTCAATAATATAATAAAATGGAAACAACGTTCATGCATATGTATGACCTACTATCTCCATTAACAGTTTATTTCATTTCATATTTATTTATATTATAGATTATTATAAATATTTATATAATTAATATATATTATATTTAAATCATGTTTTAAATTATTTAAATAATTAAATAATGATCTGTGTAAGAGGATCAAGAATAACAAGTCAAAACATATACAACAAACAAAGTAGATATTACCCAAAATGTATCATTAACATAAAATTATTAATAAACGTGTTATATAATGTCATAATAAAATAATATATGGTATGATATATGATAATATGTTTATACGGTAGATTTATAATAATAAAATACCTATTATATAGTAGTTTTTAACATGTATCCAGAAAGTCAAGACTTGAGATAAAGGTATTCTCATCTCACTTTTATTTCTGTGAGATACATTTTATTCACCACTTATTCTGGTTTGTGGTGTATATAATTCCCTTTGACATGTTATATCATAAATTTAAATTTTTTTATGATATTAAAAGTTTCAATTGATGTTATTATTTAATGTGGATCACGATTAAAAATTTACGCAAGTAGTAATGGGATTTCCAGTCTCTGTTTTATTTCTATGAGAGATAACCTTATTCACCACTTTTTTCATTTGTGTTGTGTATATAATTATCATTAATGTATTATATGATTATTATCATTAAATTTAATTGTTTTTACATATACATTTTAAGATATCTCGTTCATGGGGTTTATGATTCAAAATTTACCAAATCAATAAATTTATTTTGTCTCAATCTTCTTTAATCGAGAAACATGACATATTATGCACCCATATTATTATATGAGATTTATATACTGACCTTTTACATATTATATTAGGAATATATTTATTTTCGTGAAATTTTAATCTTTATTTAATGTTATTATTTCATGGGTACTATGATTCAATGTTACCAAAGTGGTAACAATTTATTACTATAGTCTATTTATTTATCGGGGATGTTTATGATTATAATACCATTAATTAGATCATATGATCCATATCTCAAAAATTCTCTTGAATTTTATCCTAATATCATTATTCAAGATATATTCATGTAATGGTTCCATTTTTTCACTCATTGGTACTTATGATAATTAAGAAAGTGTTTTTAAGAAAATCCAACTTTGTTTCTCTCTTAAGTATGAAATTTGTTTTATTTAAAAAACCATGCTTTATTAAATTGTTTTCAAAAATGTTTTATTATTACATTTAAAAAGTCATGTTTACTCATGTTTTACATTTTTAATAAAAATTGGTTTTAAAAGGAATATCTTTATTGTTTTTCTATCAAGTCACTTTTCTAAACTTTTTATGTTGAAAAAGGAATGTTCGACATGTATGGATTTACCTACATCCATGAACGCCATTTCCTTGAAAAAATAATTTAAATATTTATAAGGTTATTTAAAAAAATGATTTTCCTAATATTTTGAAAAAATAATGATGTTTTCAAAAAAAAACAATTTTCAAAAATATTTTATGTTCAAAAAAGTGTTTTAAATGATTCTCAAATTTTCCTTTATAAGTTTTCAAGGGTATATTCAAAAAGGATGGTTTTCAAAATGTTTTATGTTTTTAAAATCATATTTCAAAGTGGAAGGGATATTTTCTCAATAAATATTTCAAATTATTTTTAAAATATTCATTTATATGTTTTTCAAGTTTTTTTTTAAAGAAAAGGATTTGTAGAATTTTTCATGTTATACATATTAATATTCAAAGAAGGATTATTTCTCCTAATAAATGTTCCATGTGATCTTTAAAAATAATTATCCTTTTAAAATAAAATAATTTCTTATATTTTTTTCTTTATTGGGACAGGATCTTGGGATATCATTCCTATTATTTCTTTAAATGGTTTATTTTTAGGATGACAAGTTTCTTATGAAACCCATTTATCTTCCAGGGGTTATACCATGATAAAATGATTATGAATTCCACATTATTTCATGGGTTATTCTATGATGAAATTATTGTGAAGCCTGTCTATTTTTCATAGGTTATAAATGGTTGAAGTGTTTATAATATGCATTTCATTTCATAAGTTATGATATGATATTTATTAAACCCAACACTTTTTATGGGTCATGGTATAGTTAATGTTTTATTATTTTGTGGAACATGGATGTATGACTTTATTATGTGATGGGTGGGACCAATATCTTCCTCCAATGAAATTTCTAAAGATTTATATCTCATGAGTATTAATGTGCTAAAAAGGGGAGTGAACATGGTTTAATATGATAAGTCTAGATTGAGCAGTGAACTCGATTCAGTGTGATAGTGATGGAATGAGGAGTGAACTCAGATCATTGTGATAGGGTTGGAATGAGGATTGTACTTGGTTTATTATTATTGGGATAAAACTATGAGTGAAATTGATTTATTAATACCTGGATGAAATATGATATGTACCCAATCCATTATTACAAGGATGTAATAGAAATTGAACCCAGTTCAGTAATATCAGGTAGGAACGAGGAGTGAACCCTATTCAATAAAGAACTTTTTTAATTAAGATGGTCTTGGGAGTGAACTTTGAATATTAAGATAGTTTGGGGAGTGAACCCATTCCACTATAATGGACTTGGTAGTAAGCCTAAAATACTATAGAAATCATTATATATTATTATGTTTCTGCAACAATTTCACATCTTATTCTCAGGTTAATCCCTCATAGATTATACTCTTGATTCACTTCTAATTCATGTCTTATGAAATGATAATATTTATTCCATGTCTCATGATTATGATATTTTATATGTAAGATATGATCTTAAAATATTATTTTCTTATTTAAATACAGAAATTTCCATGTTATTCTTATGTTTATCCTTTATTTTTCATTGTTGAGCATATGAGCTAATCTTTTCTAATATTTCCTTTCCCCATGTTATGAGGAAATATTTTATGTAGGATTCCAAAAAGTTGAAGATCATCATGGATGAGTTTTAAGATCATTCAAAAAATTAGGATAACGTGTTCCCAGAATCCAAAGAAACTAAACTATTATATTCCTTGGGCATGTACTTCTATAATTTTCTGAATATTCACAAAAAATGATGTAATATTCATGTATGTTAAGCCCAGGTCTCTATATTATCATGGAACATGCATATAATCTACACAATAGTGGAGAACTTTTATTGGAATTAATTTATGCTTTCAAGAAGGTATTTGGATATGTGTTAATGAGAAATGAAAATGTGATAGCCTATGCTTCAAGGTAATTGAAATTTTAAAAATAGAACTACACAACACTTGATCTAGAGTTAGATATAATGATATTTTCATTGAAAATATAGTAGAATTATCTCTGTATGGAGAAGTGTAAAATATATATGGATAACAAAAGCCTCAAATATATACTCACAAAGAAGGAGTTAAATATGAAATAGTGAAGATGGTTATAGATAATCAAGGACTATGACTGATCAATCAACTACCATCATAAGAATTTAAATAATGTGGTGGATAATCTATGTAGAAAGGATCCACAAATTTTATCATTTATGAGAATTGAGTATGATTCGTTCTTCTTATATTTGAAAAGTATTATCAAGGGCATCATAAAGGGAGGAACATCATCAATCCTTTCACAAATAATTTCTCAGCCATCCCTTAAGTGGAAGATAATTTATTCTCAAAGAGATGATGTTGAAATTCAAAAGAAATTTGAAGCTATAAGAAATGGGAAATCCTTGGAGTTAAATATTAATAAAGGAAGCAAAATATTTCAGTCAAGACTATCTGTGCCATCAAATCATGGGTTAATGAAGGATTCATTGGATGATGCACATAGTTCGACCTTCTCTATATATCCAGGAAGCACAAAGATTTATTTAGATCTCAAAGAGAACTACTTGTGTGAAAATATGAAGAAAGAGATCATGGAATATACATCAACATGTGTCGTATTTTATCAATTAAATCCATAATTGAAAAAATCCTAGAGGATGGTGCACCCATTACATATACCCACATGGAAATGGGAAAAAATCACTATGGACATTGTCACTGGAATTTTGAAGACATTAAAAGAAAATAATTATATATTGGTTGTAGTGGATCATCTTATAAATAATTATTATTTTATTTCAATTCCATAGGACTTATCACTCGATCAACATGCAAGTATATATATTATAGATGAGGTGAGTCTTCATGGAACACTACTATCAATTTTATTTGGTTGAGATCCAAGATTTTTATCCATGTTCTAGTAGAATCTCCAACATGAAATAATATTTAGGTGAACTTTATCATCAATTATCACCCTCAAACTAATGAACAATCTAAGTAGACTATCCAGACACTCAAGGACATGTTGAGAGTATTCTATATTAACATAAAATGATAATGAGATCAACATATTCCATTGGTGGACTTCTCATACAATAATAGTTTACAATCAATCATCCAAATGGCTTCCTATAAAGACCTTTTTTAGAAGAGGTGAAGAACACCTATATGTTGGGATGAGGTTGGGGAAAACAAACTCCTAGGTTGTGAAATGGTCAAGGAAATGGTGGAAAATGTTAATATCATTCGTTTGCACATAAAGTATTCCAAAAGTCAATAAGTGATCTATTATTATAAAAATTGATGAGACCAAGATTTTGAGTTTGAAGATAAGGTATTCCAAAACATATCTACAGGTAATAAAGTCAAGATATTTCAGAAGAAGGGAAAGTTTAGTCCAAGTTATTTTAGTCCCCTCTAGATCCTTCTTCGTATTAGAGTGGTGACCTATCGACTAAAAATTCCAACTAATATATATAAAGTACATGATGTATTCCATGTATCACTATTGAGTAACTACATACCAGACCCCTCAAACATACTCAATCCATAGGTGGTACCATTGGAGAATGATCTCTCCTACGGGGAGCAGTTAGTGAAGATATTCGTTGGTAGAGAAAAAGTTCTATGGAATATGAAAATGGGCCTAGTAAATGTTCTATAGAGAAACCAATAGTTTGAAGAAGTGTAATGGGAGATTGGGGAAGGGATAAAAAAATTACCCTCATCAATTTTAATGTATGAAATAAAAATTTCAAGGGTGAAATTTATGAAGGGTGGAAGATGGTAACGACTCGAACTGTTATAAATAAAATCCTTTTTTGTGGTCGAATTAAATTTATCATTATGTATTATGGTTATACTAAAAACTTTCAATAATTTGGTTTTATTATATCTTATTTAATTTAAAATATTGGTATGCTTCATTACTATTGATAGTATAGCTGTTGAACTATTATCATATGATTATTATAAATATTGGTGTTAAACAAATCCAATTGACAATGAAAAAAGAAGTGATGACCTCAAATACTATGAATCCCATTTATTAGATCCAAAAAGTTTGATATTATCATTGGTATTTTTCCTTAACCATGTTCAATCTAAGATCCCTCAACTTAAGAAGGAGTAAAACTTTTTACAGGAGAAGTTCAAGCTCATAGAGATCATGACTCAAGCCATGTACGTCGAACCACCCCATGAAAGTCTCACTATCACACAACTTACTCTTAATGAGTTTTATGGTGCATTAAAAGGATATGTATCAAGAAAATAATTATATGAATATTTATATTTAATTATTTATAAAATAATTCATATATATTCATTTTATTAATGTTACTTTATAAATTATTATTTGATTTTTATTCAATAAAACACAAATTATATTTCTGGGTATTATTCAAATTCGCGTAAAATATTTATGAATTAATGGTTTTTTGAAATATAAAATATTTTTTAAAAATTTTATATTAAATAATTTCTATTAAATAGAAATGATCATATGGTTAGTATGAAGTCAAATATAATTTTTATAAGAGTTTAAAAACTTTTATTATCAAAAGAAATATTTTTTTCATTTAAAGTGAAAATTCCATATTTATAAAAATATTTGAATAAAATAAATATTATTTTTTTAATCAGTGTCAAAATTATTCAATGGTGAATTTTTTAGAAATTTCTAAGACAACCAAATTTTCATATATAAATTAAGTAAAGTATAAATATATGGTGTGTATTAAGATATCAAAATAAGCCAAAAATTATGTCATAAATAATATAATGGATATCCATGAAAAAAATATATTTTTTACATTTAAAATATTTTAATATTAAGTTTATTTTATTTATTTTACAATACCTTTATAAATCCTCCAAAACCTATAATTTATTTTCTAGTGTTAAAATCATTTCTTTATATATATGAATCACTACCACATCAATAAGGGTATTATATTAATAATATCAGACCTTATTCTAATACAGTAATGGAAACCTCTCCTGTTTGGTATAAATCATTGGAAAATCCATGGTAAGTTTTGTGGTTTTGGTTATTTTATAATATAGTGTCAAAAACCTATGTTAAAGAAAAGATAAACTACCCAATCATTTACTTTATAAACTCATCCAATCTTCCATTTATATTCAATAGAAAACATTGGAGCACTTAATTACTCTTACACCCCAATATAGATTCCTCACATGGTTCCCCCAAGTTCTCAATAATCTCCTCCCAAGTATTTAGGATCACCCTCTCAATTTAAGGGACATTCCAGTCTTCTTTTTATTTAAGAAAATATTTTATGTTATGCCTCTTAAATTACATTGGTTTGTGTTTGGGGTATGTTTTTCAATATCCATATTATTTCCATTTTATGTACATGTTATTATATACCCATTTCTCTCTCATTAATCCTCCTTAATAACACTCATGTACACTCTTTACCATGATAACATTTATTAAGGGATCCTCTCATTTTCCACTTTATGCTGGTATCTTCATTATCATATGTATTCTATATACAATTCATAATTTTGGGATATGTTCTTACATATCCCTATTATAGTCCATTTTATATATAAATGATGAGACACCCCTTTCACTATCATTAATTCCTTCATTAAACTTTTATACTCCTATATTATACTATCAAAATTTTACCATGATTTTCCATGAATAACAATTGTGTAGTGAATACAAATACCCATTTACAAGAAATAGTGTTCACCATGATGAACTTATTATTATTTTATCAGGGTCTTAAATGAATGAATTTTAGAATACTCTATCATTGAATAATATTGGATTTTTAATTATTTCAAGTTTTATGATCTTTGTGGCACACATAAGCATGAGAATGAAATCAAAGTGACGGGTGCACCCAGAATTATCTATTGATCCAATGCATTGTGTAATGTTTTAGTCTCATGATATATCTTAAAAGGGATTAATTTGTGAACCTAATCCATCATGTGAAATTTTACATCATGATTTATGAGTAGTTAGTCTTGTACTATTTTTATGATGTAGTGTTCTAAATTGTTTCTACATTTTCCATGTTCTCGTTATGTTATCATGTTATATCATGCCTCGTTATTCATGTTTATGATTATCAATACTTTTATGCGCCATTTATATTCCTATGTTCAAACATGTATTAATTTAATCATGTTATTCCATTTTCATCCTATTACTAGACTTTATTTCTCACCCCTTTATTGTGTATTTTCTCATGTCATCCCATATAGTTTTAAGTATGATGGTATAATAAAATCATGTTAAGGATGTTTTCAATGATGGAGATGCATTCTCAATTTTAATGTGTTATGTAATGTACCTAATTCCTAAATACAGTAGACTTCTAGATATTTTGAGTATTATTATGTGAAATCTTATAAAATAAATGAGTAATTAATGTATAATAAAGTGCATGGGAGTCAAACATATGCTCTTCTATGGAAATTACGAGCTAAACTTCCATTATGTGTGGCCAATACTAAGGTACTAATATTCTCAATTATAAGATGTATATTGGAGACATTTTTTTAAAACTCATATTATATTTTTCTTTTTAGTTCACTCACACATCATAACAATAGTATCTTATAGTCACATATCTTTATTAACCTCAATTTATCTTCTAAACTCGAATGATTGAAACCAATAACTTTAAATTTACAACCAACTTTAAAAAATTTAAAATAAATTCTTAACAATGAATAAATAACTTCAATAATTTGAAATCATGGTTTGTTAAATATTTCATGAATATCATTAAGTAAGGATGATGTAAAAATAAATCTTCAATATAAGGTAACTTGTTATATTTGATAAATTACTTGAAACATGCTCATTATGGATTCCATTCTTATGAACCATACCCATAGCTTCCACCCAATAAACATGGGACCAAATTTATCATTGAATCAAAATAATACCACAATCATGAATAATATTGTATTTATTATCTTAGTATCAATGAATAAGGATTGACATAACTATTATAAAACACGAAAAAACAACAAGGAAAGTCACTAAAAACAATGATTAAAATAAACAATATATATATGATACATGCGTGATAAATTATTATAAGTAAATAGTGTAAAATTAAATAGATATGATTAAGTTTATGAAACAAGTGACTTAGATGGTTATGTTTATTAAACATTATATTAATGTTATTTAATTGAATTCTGAATAAAATTTTAGGGTTTTCTTCTAATCTCAATTTGAAATTGAGATTTCCTATGTTCAAATTGCTATTTTGAGAAATAACATAGTATTTTATATAAACCATATATATTTCATTCTACTATGGTTATTAATTGAATTTAATTGTATTCATACCATTTTATATTCCATTAGTTATGAATTGAAGTAAAATTATTCTTATAAATGTGGACAGACCTTAACTCGTCTTTTTGGACGTTAATAATAATCATCCATGTCAATATTTATTATTTTTTCTTGTGATTGTCCTTATTTATGATTAATTATATCAAAATTTCAATTTAGACTTTCATTGAATTATATGAAATATATTAAAAGAAATCTTCTAAAAATATTCCACATGAGTGTCTATCTAATGAATTTTTTCAATTTGAAAAAGTTTTAAAGGTATCACCTTATTAAGTATTTTACATATGAAATCAATTTCATACTTTATTCATTGGATTTCTCAGAGCGACATCTTATTAAATTGTTAATGGGTTTCTAAACATATTTATATTATATTTTCTCATAAAATATTTTCTTTTAAAATAAAATGTTTCAAAAATGTAAAGTGTATTTATTCTTCTTTCTCAATGTAAATTTTAATGCATAATTTTTTTTTATATATGTTTACATATTTTAATGATTCTTATGTTTCAATAGAAATATTAAATAATAATACCAACCATGTTATTTTTTTGGATGGATTATGATAATTCATTATGGATGTTATTATGAAATTCATTTCTTTTCTTGGGTTAAGTAAGCTATGATGAAATTAAGAATGTTATCATGTTCATGTGGGAATGAAATGTATGGTTTTCCATTAGGTGAAGGGTGGGGAAATATTTATATATATTTATAATTCATTATATAATTTTTCATATATAATGAGATGTATATAGACCGAATCTTGATGTACATGGAAATTACATTTCTTTTTTGGAATACTTAATACATGAATCAAATATACACCCAAAGAACGTATTAGTTAAGTGTCTTTGAAAACATGGTCCATAATCTTCTAACATAGTGAAGGATCTTCAACATATCCCATAAAGATCTTCCATTTTTTCTTCCTATCTAAAACCTTACTTTATATCCTGGGGAAAAGAAAACATAATAAGGGTGAGATCAAGTTCTCAGTTAGGTTAAACATGGAGAACATAAAACAAACCACCAACATAAGAATGTAAAAACATGAACATAAAGTTTAAATATGAAAATATTGAGTCATGAAATATATCTTGGAAGTACATAAGGCATAGTTCATAAAAGAACACTAACCATGAAAAAATATCATTGGCATAAAGAAATGGAATTATGGAAATCAAATAAGAACATATTATGATTTCCATAGTAGCCAAGGCATTGGTTCCAAGACCATCATAGTAGACAAATTCCATTACTAAACTTGGTTTACTTGTAATTCCATACAATTATTAATGAACTGAATTTACTTTGTACTCTATTCATGTCTATCTCATCAGATATAAATCTTTAACCAATGCATTAGATGGAGATATAGGTCTCATCTATCTCATTATGAAATCATTCTTACATGTTCAACAATAACATCAATAATTCATCATAGCATAACCCATGATATAAAATTGGTTTTTTAAAAATCATTCCATAAAAAAATAATCCATATAAAATATCACTCCATCATTAAGAAAATAAAATCATAGTAATAATAGGGATAAAAATATAACCATATTTTAGAGTACCATCTTAGATGGAAAATAATTTTGATAAAACCCTTGAACTTAATTCTAGAGGAAAACATCCTTTCTTCTTAAAAAATGTTTTCCTTGATAAAAATGCCACAAAAATTTAAAAGAAAAGAATTTAGTTGAAAATAAAAATGAAATCATAGAGAGGAAGATTAATTTAAATAAGGCTTTATAAATATTTAAATTTTTTTCATGTCGTATAAGTTAAAAAAACATTGTCATCGTACTTTTTCCAAAAAAGTCAAAACGTCCCTCAAATTGAAAAATGAAAAAATATTCCTTTCATACAATTTAATAAAAATTCAGCAAAGGGTAAAATTAAATTAAAAAAATTATATTTGAATATAAATAATATTACATACTTAGGAAACAAGTATGTGGAAGATAAATATATCCCAGTAAATACTTATGTATAAACAACCTTGGATAAAAATGTGATAGAAAAATTATTACATATCTTAGTTCTAGTTTCTTCTGTATGTGTCTGAAAATTTTGTATAGTTAGTTCAAACATATTATTAACATTTAAACGAACCATAATACAATCTATGATATCATATGTGATTCACTTATGAATTTATATTACCTGTGTATTTATAATTCAATGTTAAAGAAACATTTTTGGAAATAATCGTTTTATTTATCATACGTGCTTGGAATTTTTATTCTTGATCTTATTACTTAAACTGAGATTTAATTACATACAGAATGTAAAACATGATTTATATATCATAAATATTCAGTGTAATATATAGTTAAATGAAATGGACTACCCCATTCATGGAGACAACATGTCGTACGTACGCATGAACGTTGTTCCCATTTCCTTATTGAATGGAAGCAAGTAAATTATATATATATATATAGTCGCACTGTTATTTCATATATTTCATTATTATTTATTATATATACGTTATAATGGTTTTTGAATGGTTAATGCAGGGAATTGATCCCATCACGTTGTGGAGATGGTAAGCCATACGTACACATGAGCGATGATATCATTCCCTTGATGGTAAAATAGTATGGAATTGAATGGTATATGAATTTAAAGAATAATTTTTATTTTATATTCATTATTTACATCCATTATACTTATCAATATACCCATCCAAATTAAGTATGGTTGAATAACAATTAAACCATGACGTGGAGATGGTAATCCATACGTATGCATGCATGGTGATATTGTTATTCATAGGATGAATAAAAGGAGGTATAATGTTGTAAAATAATTATAATACCATATCAAGATGTATAAGATACTGGATTTATTAATTCAACATAATAATAGTATTTATAAGAAGAAATGAATTCTGAAAGAGGTGATAAAACAATGACCTCTTTTTCAAGTATCTTCTTTTCATTTGCACAAAAGGTCTCTCTAGGATGACTTTCATCCCAAATTTTGGTCACTAGGATTAAGTGAGGGAATTTGAGAGGAGATTTTGGTAGGGTTTGACAGTGCCAAAGGGGTTTGGAGGTGTTCTTACAAGACAAGTATCAGTGCCCTTTTATAAGAGAGGGGAGGGGAACCTTTGGAATGTCTTGAAATATTAATTTATTATAAATTCATTTTTGGTTTATAATGCTCCAAAAATCATTTATTTTGAATATAAGAAGAGTATGGGTAAAATTAATCTCAACCAATAAAATTTAGACATGTTTTTTATTTTATTTTAATCCTTATAATTTTGATTTATCCTTATTTTATCTATTTAATTTTATTTGTGAAAATAATATTCTAAATCTCAAACGCTTATAAAAATTACTTAAGTGTTGTACATTGTACATATTTTGATACTTTTTAACATTTTAGACCATATAATTTTCACCTTTTATTTTTTGAATATATATATATTTTTTATTTTTAAATAATTTAATAATATGTTATTTTTATAAAATATCAATAGTGTCAATTTTTAAACTATTCATTTATTTGCCTTTAAATAAAATAAAAAAAAGATAAATTTGAACCAAAATATTTAATAAACTCCTCACATGTCATAGTAAACTAGAAAATTCGTGGATCACATTAATTAGTTCATATGATATTTCTTTTAAAATTTTTAAAACCATTTATTTCATATTTCTATCAATAAAATAATTTCAACGTCACTATTTTGGCATAAAAGATATTATTCGACTTTAATTAATCTAATAGTATTTCAGAAGGTGTTTGGGTAATTCTATTATCTTTATCATTTTTTTGCTACCCTAATTTACCCGATTTACCTTTAACTGTGGTAAATAAAAACTATCGTAGTTAATATTCATAATATACAAAAGATAAAAGTAACCTACTAACATAATTTGGACCCACTTATTAATAATATGGAATCCATTTTCCCAAATTCAAAACACAGATGGTTGTTTAGTTAATTTAATATTAATTCATGTTTTCAAAACTAGAAAGTGAGTTTTTAAGAAGTAAAAACTATCAAAATATTGACATGTGCTTATGTACAATTTAAATATGAAATTACATCCATTGAATAATATTTTATTAAATGATAAAAATATAATCAAATTAAACTTTAAAACAAATTAAAAAGATAATCTAATTTTATAAATAAATTAGATGAAAAGGTACTTTTGAATTAAATTTCAGTATTTTTCACTATTCATTACAATATGAATTTTATCAAAAAAATAAAAAAAATTATACAAAATTAAATTTTGATGTCTTAATTCCAACGAAGAAGTTTATTTTGTAAAATAAAATATGTAAATGTGTTAAAAACTAGATTTAGAATCTGTGCACCATCAAAAAGTGAAAAAACTGCATTGTTTAAAAAAATACTTCTTTTATCCAAGAAATTGAATTTGTTGTTATATCATGTCGATAAAATACATAAGATTAATGTTCATGTTATATAAAATTCAAAATGTGTTTTATACTATTCATAATGGCCAGTTTATATCACATTAAATAATAATAATTTAATAATATATCATTTTTTAGTGAAACTTGGTATTGCATACAATGCAAGCTATCAAGTAAGGTATCTCTTGCGTGTAACACAAGGCAGGTTAGTGTTTCATGTAGTGAAAAATTCCTTTAGTGTTACTTATAACATAATATAAACATATATTTTTTATACATTGAAAAAAATCTACACTCAGTGTTGCGTGTATCCTACGCCAACTCAGTGTTGTGTGTGACATATGACAAGTTGGTTTAGTGTTAAAGGAAAGATTGACTTAGTGAATTTCAAGATATAAATGAACATTTTTATTTATTTGAAAAAATGGTCCATAAAAACTTGTGGTGTTAAATTATACCCCCTTAAAATGACTTTCATCCTCCAAATTGATCGGGGTTATAAAAGGTTTACTACTTGAAAGTTTGTTTCATAGAAACGCCCATAAAAAAACTAAAACATAATTTTAAAATAGAATTTTTTAAACATAACGATTACCCAAATTAACAAATCATTAGGTTTCCACATAGTATAAAATAGGTGTGAAGTGGAAACATGGATTTGTAAGAAAAATATAACCATTAAGGTCTGGTAGCTAGTGCTAGAGATCAATGTTTGGAAGAATTTAACAACTAAAAATCCATAAATATATGATGATTTATGTGACCATTTGACTCATTAGATAATAAGGTACTAAAATAAAATTTTTGGTTTTCAAGACCCTTTACCTAAATTTGACTATTTTTTCACGAGAATAAATACTTACTTGATTTGGGTACAATCTCATCATTATTCATGCCTTGAACAATTTCCCCCTCATCTCTTATTTAGTGAAATGAAGTTGAATTTGTCATTCTTGAATTGTTATAAGATCATGTGATAGAATTTTAGGTCATTTTATCTTTCTAAACAAAAAGGCTGAAACATGTAATCAAATATTTTTAAGTATTATACATTAATCTAACAAATTTCAACTGAAATATAACTTATACTATCCATAAATGGATAAAATTACAATACTAAAAATATAAAACTTTAGAAAGAAGTGAACTAAATCGAATTAACATTTATCTTCAATATCTCATAAGGTAGTTCTTGGTTATCACATTCCAAACATATGAATACCTTAATCATGTATTCTCTTGAAACAAGATAATAAATAGAATTACCATAGAACCTTAGTGAAAACATGAATTATGTCAAAATTAACTCTTTCCATACACCAAAAATAACAAAAAAATTATTTTATCAAACCATGATATCACTTTTTTCCTTATATCAGTCATGAGGTCATTAATACTACCAAACATCTCATTATATCCTTATCCCTTCATTATGCACATATCACATGCTTTCCAAAAAAATTCAATTAGTTTTCATGGTTACTGGTACCATATAATTTTAGAAAACCACAATGGACCAATACATGGATATTCTAATATTCCATAATACTATAAATAAGATTTCACAACACTATTTTGGAATCCAATTACATAAACAGTTAATCATTCCACTATTTTGTATTCATACTCATCATCTCCAATAATGATCATATGTGACTTCCCTTTGTCCTTAACCTTAAGATGTCACTAACATTGATAATCATTAACCCTTGTATTAGGGATTTGGTTAGCATAATGGACCATTTCCTTGAACTTGTAGCATTGAAGGGTTGGTGGTGTGTTCTCTATAATCTTTTCTCTATTAACATCATTAGTAACCTTTTCCCCATTACTTCAACACTCAACTTCTTGATGGCCTTGTTTTATACACTTGAAACATTTTTAGTCCCTTTAAGACAATCTCCCCCATAATTATATCCTCACATTGAGAATAAATAATCGTTCATCTTCTTTTCACCATTGTTTTCAGATTTTCCCTTAAAACCCATATTTTGTTTCTTGTCAAAACCATGAGATTGATATGTAACACAAACATATATTTATACCTTGATAGTACAACACAAAATCTCATCATAGCTACTAAAGTCTCTTATAGATAATTCCATTCAAAGACTTAGTTTTATGACACTGAATAATTGATCAACTGAACTTTCAGGTTAGATGATAAAGCCATAAGGATACAATGAAATTCCTGTAAAATCTTCCACGTATGTACCAACAGATTCATTGTCCTTTTTATTAATCTCAATAAACTATTTTTTCATCTTTTTTAGATGAATATGAGGGAATTTATTATTGAAAAAATAAGCTCTTGAACTCATCCCATTTCGTGGATTCAATTTCATCTTACTGCCTTGTATTCTTGATTAGAGTCCACCACTGGTCTTCTTCACCATATAAATGATAAACAAACAAAATGAATTTCTCTTGTTCCGAACAATGATGGATGGAAAATATATTTTCAATGGTACTAAAACATTGTTCAGAAATGATTAGATCATGATACCCACTAAAGGAAGGTGGACATATCCTTATGAAGGACTCAACAGATTGTTGTTCCCATCTATTCTCATTTGGAATTCCATAATGATTCATAACTTGTGTACTTATAGTAGTAATATTTTCATGATATCTCCCATAAAATTTGGTTATTTAGGAAGATATTCATCACACTCCTCAGTGCATTGATCATTAACATGGTTCTTTCAGGTTCCTGCCATTCACTAAATCCCAAAAAGAATAGTATGAGAGGAAAAAATAATACTGGGAAAACAACATAATCAAGGGGGATTACTTTAAATATCTAACATAATAGGTTTAATCCTTGGTTATTCATGATTGTTACCATAATTCTAGGACTATAACCTATATTTATACATACCCTTAGGGACATCCCTTGACATACCTTAAAGATTTCTCTGAGTATTTCACTAAAGTTTTTGCATCCTAGTTTCCAAAGGTTAACTAAACCTTCACTCTAATTCCAACTATAACGACCCAATATTGACATACATGGAAATTAAATTTCTTTTGAGAAATACTTAATACATGGCTCAAATATACGCCTAAAGACTGTATTAGATTAGTGTCTTTGGAAACATGGAATATATTCTTCTAACTTGGTGAAATATCTTGAACATCTCCCATAAAGATCTTAACATTTTGTTTTCCTACCTAAAACCTTTCATTATATCATGGGGAAAATAAAAAATAAAAATGGTGATCTCAAATGCTCAGTTAGGGTAAACCTGGAGAACATAAAACAAACCTTAAACATAAGAATGTAAAAACATGAACATAAAGTTTAAATATTGAAATCTTGAGTCATGAAATATATCATAGAATTACGTAAGGCATAAAGCATAAGGGAACATAACCATGATAAAATAACATTTTCATAATACATGGAATTTGTGGAAAAAATAGGCATATATTATTATTTCCATAGTAGCAAAGTAATTGCTACCAAGACCATCATAGTGGGTAAAGTTCTTTACTGAAGCTAGTTTACTTGTTGTACCAGCCATGTATTAGTGAAATGAATTTACATTCCATTCCATTCATGTCTATCTCATGAGATATAAATATTTACCCAATGCACCAGAGGGAGATATAGGTATCACTCATCTCATAATGAAATCATTCGTACATATTCCACAAAACATCAATCATTCATCATAGCACAACCCATGAAATAAAATGGGTTTCTTAAACATAATTCCATCACATCATAACCCATATAAACTATCATTTAATCATTAACACAATAAAATAATTGTAATAATTGGGATAGAAACATAATACCATTTAAGAGAATCATCTTATATGGGAAATAATTTTGATAAAATACTTGAACATAATTCTATAGAAAAATATCCTTTCTTCTTAAAAACATTTACTTTTCTCAAAATGCTGCACAATTTTAAAAGAAAATAATTTAGTTGAAAATAAACTTAAAATCATGGAGAGGAAGATTCATTTTAATTACGTGTTATGAATACCTAGAAATCTATTCATTTATTATAAGTTACAAAAACATTCTCCACATACTTTTTCCATAAAAGTCAAAAAGTACCTCAAATCAAGTAACAAAAAAATATTACTTTCATATCATTTAATAAAAATTCACCAAAGTGTAAAATTAACTCTAAATTTTTTTATAATAATATAAATAATAGTTTATACTTAGAAAAAATGGATGTGGATGAAAAATATTCCCCTGTAAATACTTATGTATAAATAACCTCGGATAAAAATGAGATTGAAAAATTATCTCTTACCTTATATAAAATTTCTTCTGTATGTGTATGAATCTCCGGTATAGTGAGTTTAAACAAATTATTAACTTATAAAATAACAATAATACTATCAATGGTATCATATATGATTCACTTATAACTTTATATTATGTGTGTATTTATCAATTCCATGCAAAAGAATAGTTTTGGGTAATAATCATTTTATTTGTCATATGTGATTCGACTTTTTATTATTGATCTTATTACTTATATTGTGATTTACTTACATAATTGAAAAATGATTTATATATCATAAATATTCAGTATAATAGATAGATAAATTAAATGGAATACACCGTTCCTGGAGAAGGTAGGTCATACGTATAAGGACTCGGCCTTAAACATTACATAATAGTGAATTAAATGAATAATTCACATTGAGGATCTTTTAAAGTTTAGAGTTTTAGGGAATTAGGACATAACTATTACATCTCAAAAGATTACAAGGTAGACATATCCACATAGTTTCCATTTTTTCATAAAATAAAAACTTTTGAAAAAAAGAGTCATGTATAGTTCCATGTTTTAAATAGCATGACTTTTCCTTGATCCCATCCTTGACCTTATTCATCTTTAAGTCCTATGAAAACATTTCAAAACATGGGATGAGCATAAAAAGCTCAGTAAGGGTGATAAAACAAAGAATGAAAAGATTTTTTCATAAATACATAAAAAATATTAACTCTTTTACTTACCTCATGAAATCATAAGATTTATGAAAGACACATAGAAATCATAAATCATAAAGGTAACTTGTGGATTCCATATCATACTTACATTGTAGCTATCACAACTACATAGGGAGTTACTTTGGAATACCCATCATAGTATATTCCCTAAATCTCTTAGGAGAAACATTCACGTTTACCTCCTTCACGTTACCCAATGAATTGGAGAGCTATCTCAGGCTCACCCACCCTAGGTTTATCAAATAACCACCCGTATACATAAATTTTGTCCAATAACCATAACATGATCATAACACATAAGTGGGGGTATTTGTCCCTCATAGAATTTTCAGATTCCCATGTAGCCTCTTCAACCATATGGTTTTTCCACAAAACTATTACCTGATTATTTACCTTATTCCACAACACTTTCTATCCATGGTCAAGAATCTAGAGTGGTTGTTCTTCATAAGAGAGATTCTCTTCCAACTGAACTACCTCTCGGCTCAAAACATGAGATGAATCTGGAATATACATTCTTAACATCGAAACATTAAAAACATTGTGTACCTGGGACAAACATGGAGGTAAAGACACTTTGTACGCAACTGAACCATCTTTCTCCAGAATTTCATAAGGTCCAATGAACCTCGAACTCAGATTTCCCTTCTTACCAAAACACATCACACTTTTCCATAGAGAATCTTTGAGAAAGACATGATCACCTACCTCAAAAGAAAGATCCTTCCTCTGGTTATCAGCATAACTTTTCTGTCCATTCTAAGATGTTCTCAGGTGCTTTTGAATCAACTGAACTTTCTCTTCCATTTCTTCAACCAATTCTGTTCCCATCAGCTTTCTTTCACCTACTTCATCCCAAATATCTGGAGTTCGACAACGCTTTCCATATAATTCCTCAAATGGATCCATCTGTATACTGGAATGAAAACTGTTATTATATGAAAATTCATCCAAAGAATGATGATGGTCCCAACTTCCCTGGTAATCCATTGAGAAAGCACGTAACATATCCTCCAAGGTATGAATTATTCATTATGACTGCCCATCTGATTGAGGATGAAAAGCTGTTCTAAAATTTAATTCAGTACCCAATGACTTCTGAAGGCCTTTCCAAAAGTTAGAAGTGAACTTGGGATCACGATCAGATACAATGGATAGGGTAACTCCATGAAACCTAAATATCTTTTTAACATACAACCGAGCTAGTTGATCTAGAGAAAAAGTATCTCTAATAAGAAGTAAATGATCATATTTAGTCAATCGGTCAATTATAACCCAGATTTCATTATTACCTCGAGATGTATTTGGTAATCCCACAACGAAGTCCATGGATATATTTTCCCATTTCCACTCTGGCACCGGTAAAGGCTGAAGCATTCCTTTAGGTAACTGTCTCTCTACTTTAACTTGCGGACAAGTCAAACCCTTCACAGTAAAATCAGCAGTATCTCTTTTCATTCCATCCCACAAGTAATACTCGCGATGATCTCTGTACATCTTAGTGCTACCAGGATTAACTGAAAATGGGGAGCTATGAGCTTCACATAACAACTCATTATTCAACTGTGAATCACAAGGTATACATAATCGATTTCCAAATCTCAAAAAACAATCATTATCAATGTTAAATTCAGGAAACTTACCCTTCTGAACAAACTCTACCTTTTTCTGCAACTCATTGTCTTCTTTCTGTGCTTTCTTTATTCTGTCTGATAGAGATGATCTCCATGACACCTGAAACAAAATAGAATAATTTCTTTCACCAACAACTTCTATGCCAAGGTTCATCAAATCAAAAACAAAAAAATCTTGTTCCAAACGTAGCATGGTTAAAAAAGCATTACTTTTTTGACTCAAAGCATCATCCACTTTATTTACTTTTCCTGGATGGTAATGGATCGTGCAATCATAATCCTTGATTAATTCATGCCATCTCCTCTGTCTCATGTTCAATTATTTTTGAGTGAATATATACTTCAAACTTTTGTGATCGGTATATATTTCACACTTCACTCCGTACAAATTATGCCTCCAAATTTTTAAAGCAAAAATAACAGCAGCTAATTCCAAATCATATGTAGGATAATTTAACTCATGTGGTTTCAACTAACGTGAAGCATAAGAAATTACCTGATCATTTTGCATTAAGACACAACCATGTCCTTTCAAAGAAGCGTCACTGTAGATAAAAAACTCACCATTTCTGGAAGGTTGCGCCAAAACTGGAGCATTCACCAATCTCCTTTTCAATTCCTGAAAACAATCATCGCATTCTTTTGTCCAAATGAACATAACACCTATTCGAGTTAACTTAGTCATTGGACTAGATAACCATGCAACATTTTCAACAAACATCCTATAATAACCCTCCAAACCAAGAAAACTACGAATCTTGGTTATATTTGTGGGTCTTGGCCATTCTTCAACAACTTTCATTTTAGCAGGATCAACAGTATTCCATTTTTTGAAATAATGTGACCAAGGAAAGAAATTTGTTATACCAAATCTCACACTTGCTTAATTTCCCATAATGTTTATTTTATTTTAAGGTTTGCAAGAAAACCCTTAAATGACTTTCATGTTCTTCCTTACTTTTGGAATAAACCAAAATATCATCAATGAACACAACCACAAACGTATCCAAGAACTCACAGAAAATTCAATTCATAAGATCAATGAATACAACAGGTGAATTGGATAAAACAAAAGGCATAATTACAAATTCATAATGGCCATATCTAGTACAAGATAGGGTCTTTGGAATGTCTGCTTCCTTTACTTTCAACTGATGGTACCCTGACCTCATGTCAATCTTCGAAAAATACTGAGCTCCCTGGAGCTGATCAAGAAAATCATCGATATGAGGAAAATGATACTTATTCTTAACAACGATTTTATTCAATGCTCTATAATCAATGCAAAGTCTCATTGAACCATCTTTCTTTTTAACAAACATGATAGGAGCACCCCATGGTGATGTGCTAGATTGAATGAAACCATTATCTAATAACTCCTACAATTGCATCTTTAACTCTAAAAGTTTAATTTGAGCAATTCGATAAGGGGGTTTTGAAATTGGCTTAACATCAGGAACTAAGTAAACAATAAATTCAACTTCCCGATCAGGTATAATACCAGGAAAATCATCGGGAAAAACATCAAGGTACTCATTTACCACTGACACATCATTAATCTGAACAGTTCATTTTTTTCCACAAAATGTGCAAGGTATCATTCATTTTCATCTTTTACTAGTTTCTCAGCTTCCTAATATGTTATCAAAATCAAGGGTTTAATTTTGTATACAAACTAAAAATCTTTCTGAAAGGAAACCTCTTTAGCTCTACATTGAATCTTAGCATGAAAAACAGAAAGTCAATCCATGCCCAATATAACATCAAACTCTACTAAAGTCAAAACAATAATGTTTTCAGGTAGATTCTTTCCGCACACAAGGACATGAATGTTCTTATGTTTTCTTTTTGTCTCAATATTTCCTCCAGGTGTTTTTACCATAATTTCGGTATTCATATCTTGAGATGGAATTCCCAATTTACTAGAAAACTTCTCAGAAATGAAAGAGTGTGTAGACCCTGAATCAAACAACACATAAACATAATCTTAACAAACAAACAGTGTACCTGATACAACTTCATTTAATGGCCCAACATCTACTAAAGTAGTTGAAAAGGATTTCACCACCCCTTTCTGATTGTAGTGTGGTTGCTTTCCTTCGGTTGAGTTCTTTGTTGGATACTCATTTGTATAATGACCCATTTCATTGCACATAAAACATTTTACTGACTGTAAATCAGATTTTGTCTTACCACTACCTTGATATTTTTCAGTGAAATTTCAGGCCTTAGGTCCCATTTTACCACACTGGTAGCACTTACCAATATTGAAAAGACACTCCCCAGCATGCTTTTTAACATAATTTTCACAAAGTGTAAACTTATGTTCCTTACCATCAAGCTTTTTTGAAGAGTTCTTCCCTTTCTCTTGCCACCTCGACTTCTTATTCTGTTGTTTGTCAAATAATATATGATCATCGACAAACTCCATTTACACCTTCTCCGCACAAAGAACAAGTTTTTCATAACTTTTGAACTCAAGAGAAGTTAAAGAACTTCGATACATTGGATTTAATCCTGAGTAAAAACGATTGATTTTACTATCAAGATCTCATATGAAAGTTGGAGCATACCTTGCTAATCGAGTCAATTTTTCTTCATAAGCAGCCACTGAGTCATCAACCTGCCTCAATTCTAGGAATTTTTTTTCCATCCTATGACGAAACACTTTAGGAAAAAATTTCTCAAGAAACATACCTTTGAACTCATCCCAATCAAGAGCATCAATCTCCTCACTATCCCTGATATTTTTCCCCATCAACCACCACTGATCAGCTTAACCTTCAAAACGATAAATAGGAAGACTAACCTTTTGATGTTCTGAAAAACCCATGACATCGAAAATCTATTCTAGTGCTTTAATCCACCCTTCTGATAGCACTAGCTCAAATGATCCTCTAAATGATAGGGGTCGTTGCCTCATGAAATGATCCACTACTAACATGTTCCTCTGTGGTTGATCTTGCTGATCTCATACATGGATACCACCACCGTTTATAGACTGAGTCAATTGTTCCATTGATGCAACAAAATGTTCAGTTCCAATTCCTACCATCTCAGGTTGCTGATTTGGAAGGTCGCCTTCCTCCTGATGTCATCCCAACATAGCTGCCATGTTTCCTCTGTGGAAAACCATTCTAATCATAGAAATATCTTAGGCAAAGCAACATGGTAATCTGTAAATACTATATGATTTCATTATTAACATAAATTACTTTAGGGACATTAATTTAACAATACCCTTACTCCTAAAGTTATCTAAACCGACATATAATACCAACTATAAGGACCCGGCCTTAAACATTACATAATAGTGAATTAAATGAATAATTCACATTGAGGATCTTTTCAGGTTTATATTTTTAGGGAATTATGACATAACTATTACATCTCAAAAGATTACAAGGTAGAAATATCCACACAGTTTCCATTTTTTTCATAAAATAAAAACTCTTGAAAAAGAGAGAGTCATGTCTAGTTCCATGTTTTAGACAACATGACTTTTCCTTGATCCCATACTTGACCTTATTCATCTTTAAGTCCTGTGAAAACATTTCAATACTTGGGAGTAGCATAAAAAGCTCAGTAAGGGTTATAAAAGAAAGAATGAAAACATTTGTTCATAAATACATACAAAACATGAACTCTTTTACTTACCTCGTGAAATTATAAGATTTATGAAAGACACATCGAAATCAAATATCATAAAGGTAACTAGTGGCATCCATATCATACTTACATAGTAGCTATCACAGCTACATAGGGAGTTTCTTTGGAATAACCATCACAATATATTCCCTAAATCTCTTAGGAGAAACATTCATGTTTACCTCCATCATGTTACCCAATGCATTGGAGAGCTATCTCGGGCTCACCCACCCAAGGCTTATCACAGAACCACACGTATACCTAAATAATTCCCAAGAACCATAACATGATCATAACACAGAACATAAGCATAAAGAAAAGATAAAATTTCCACATTGAAATAATAAAATATCATTTCAAGATATTGAAATAATAAGTCCATTCTCAAAATAATTTTCAATACCAAAATACGTAAAAAGAGTATATGGTAATTATTTTTCCTTTTAAAAATTTTACGGCTTGTTGAGGAAGCCAAAGATCAAATAATACTCACGGCGTCGGAAAGTTCATTGTCACCGTGTGTGTTAAAAAAACATTCCTTTTTGTCGTTTGGTAAAACACTACAAATAAAAATATTCCCTTTGAATAAAATGAAAAATCAAAGGGGTTTATACAACGTTTAAAAGATAATCGTATATTAAAACAAAATATGCCTCAATGAAAGGAGATTGAGACGAAGTCCCTTACCCCATGTCCGACATGACTCGATCATTCTTTAATCTCCGAAATAATAACCTAAAGATAATTTCAACGTGATTAAGAAGCTTTTTCAAGTTTATTATTCATTTTATAACACTTATTACCATGTTATAATCATTATTCAATCATTTATGTTAATAACGTTCATTTTGTCGATATTTGGTACTTGAGTAAAAATGAACACCTTATATTTACAAGTTTTCCATGTGGTCAAAGGTTAATTATATCCAGAATGATATTCATGATTTAGATATCATATATATCATATATATATCCAGTATATACTTGTTTTTATAATAGTACATAACATTTAGAGGTAAGAAATGAAATGCACCGTTCATGGAGACGGTAAGCCGTACGTACGCATGAATGCTACTTTAATTTCTACTTATTATTTAAATGGAAACAAAACATAATGATACATAATTATATTATAATTACTGTATAATATCATATATAATATCTTCAACTACATCTTTTATAGATCCCAAATAAGGCATTAACGAATCAAATCACTTTGAGGGGGTCGTTGTCCTCACTTCCTCAAATGAGATTATCGTGTTTACCCACTATGGAAATCTTAAAGGCATGATATAAATAGGAAGTACATAAGAATAAGGAAATAATAAACATAATATTTATCATATATTAATACAAGCCATCATAATGGCCACCATGAGAGGCGGTAAGATGTAATTGAACAATCATCATTTCGTGAGGCCTTAGTTTTCCATCCATAGAAACATTATGTTCTTCATCCATTAGATGGAGGTGTGTGTAAGTGTAGTTAGAATACTTATTATAGAAAAAATACTAGTATATTGAGGATACTGGTTTTGTTACAATAGAAAGAAATAAAAAGTGTTTTAGGGGTTGGAGAAGTAAAATAAAAGAAAACAATTTAAGAGAAACTGTTACCTTTAATTTGGCTAACTTCCTTTGGTTTGAACCAAAGGACTTCTTGAAGTGCCTTCTGCCTAAAGTAAGGATTCTAGGTGGATTCTAGGGATGTTGGGAGCTTAATTGGGTAGGGTTGGATGAGAAAAATGGCATTAGAGGTGTGAGGAATTGGTTAAAAGTGGTCTCCTTTTATAAGGGAGAGGAGGGGATCTTTAGGGAAGTGTGAAAGTATTATTTTATAATATAATGATATTCGGTTTCTAATGGTCCAAAAATCATTAGAGTCGAAGATAAGATGACTCATGGTCGAAATAAAATAATCCAATCAGAATTGGAAATGTTTTGGATAATATTTTAAGCATTATAATCTTATTTATTTAAATCATTTATTAATGAGGTAAGCACTCCATCATTATTATGTCATAAATAATTTAATATATTTGTTGTCTAAAAATTATAAAAAAATACCATGATGGAGAAAACATTTTAATATTTCCAATGAATATTTATAGTCAAAAATATTTCTTATATAACACCATATAAAAATTAATTACTAAAAGATTTTTGTTTATGTCTATTTTGCATTCACATTAAATTAATTAGTCTAAATTGACATTATCACTCCCACGTGGCTAAAAGGGGTACCAAAATCAACCAAAATATGACCATGGTTGTTAATGACTCAACCAATAAGTTTTGGACAAGTGTTAAGGTAATTTTGAATTATTATAATATTCTTTTAACCCTGCATTACCTTATTTACCTTTAGCCGCGGTAAATAAAAGTCAAAAGTTACTATTCAAAAAAAATTATTTTCATCTTAATGAACCAAATTTTTCTTCTTGATAACAACCATGTATGTATGATTTTTGAAATTCAATTCATAGAAGTGGTAAATTTTCATTTAAATGAAAAAGTCAGTTTTTTAACTACCACTAAGTGGTGTCACAATTCATAAAAAATTGAAGTTTTTCAGAAAAATACTAAAAAATCAGCCGAAGCATTATTTGATATTCTGAATTCAAAATTGATGTCTATTTTTTCAAATATAAAACATAGAACTGTAATTAATTAATTTAAAAATTAATTCCCGTTGTTAAAACAAATAGCGTGTTTTTAAGAAACAATAACTATCAAAAGATTGACACTGGTTTATGTCCAATTTCATAGTGAAATTAATTCCAATGACCAATATTGGATTAAATGGTAAAAATATATTTCAATTTCACATTAAAAATACCTAAAAAGATAATCTAACCATATAAATAAATTATATTAAAAGGCACTTTGGAATTAAAATACAGTATTTTTTTCTATTCATTAAAAATGATCTTTATTAGAAAAATACCGAAAAATTACCCAAAGTAAAATTTGATGTCCCCATTATAAAAAAATAGTATATTTGGTCAATTAAAATTATTAAAGTGACCAAAAATATATTTAAAGAGTGTTCGCCATTAAAAGGTGGTAAATCAGCCTTTTAATGTAAATTATGCTTAAAATTAGATTCATTCACATTTTAAGACTCTAACTTTTATTGGATAAAAGTAAATACATATAACAAAAATTAATAATCATATTGTAGTTAGTTTCATTCCTTCCTGCCACTACAATGGCTAGGAGTTAACTACCATTTATAATAATAATATTATATTATTTGTGTGCAATGTAAGATTCCAAAGAAACTCGTTGTTGTGTATCGGGAACGCTATCAAACATAGAAACCACTTTAAAGTAAAATTAATATTTAATTCACAAATATTAATAAATATGAAATATGTCTTATTCTTCATTTACCTGGGATGTTACAGTACATATGCATGAACATCGTTTTCATTTCCTTATTGAATTAAAGTAAGTAAATGCCATATATATATATACACATAAATCCAGTATCATTATTATGTCATATATTTTATTCATAATTATTATATGCACTTTATAATCATTCTTGAATGGTTACGTGAGGAATGAATCTAATCGCGTCGTGGAGATGGTTAGCCATAGGTACACACGAGCGATGATATCATTCCTTTGGTAGTTAAATAGTATGTAATTGGATGGTATATTAATTTTAAGAAATAATTATTAGGTTATATACATTATTTAAATCCTTTATACTCATCAATATACCCATCGAAATTATGTATTGTTGAATAACATGTACACCACAGTGTGAAGACGATAATCAATACGTAGGCATGCATGGTGATATTGTTATTCATCGGATGAATGAAAGGAGTTATAAATTTGTACCAAAATTATAATAACATATCATTATTTAAAATATATTTGATTTATTACTTCAACATAAGAAGATTAAGTCTAAAAAGAACAGAATTTTGAAAGAGTTGATAAAACAATAACATCTTTTTTGAGTATCTCCTTTTGATTCTCACAAAAGGCCTCATAATGGATTTATTCCGAATGTTTAGCCTCTAGGGTGAATTGAGAGAAGATAGGTGGAATTTTTTTTGGGTTTGGCCAAGACAAATAGCTTTGGTGGTGTGTCTAAAATATAAAAAGAGGCACCCATTTATAAGAGAGGCGAGGGGAACCTTTGGAAAGTTTAAATATTTTTTTGATTTTTAAATAATTTAATTATATGTTATTTTTATAAAATAACAATAGTTTCAATTTTTTAACTATTCAGTTATTTGACTTTAAATATCATGCACAAAGAAGATAAATTCGAACCAAAATATTTAATACACTCCTAACAAGTTATAATCACCTCGAACATTCGTGGAGCACAATAATTAGTTCATATAATATTTATTCTAATATTTTTATAACCATTTATTGGATATTTCTATCAATAAAATAATTTCTCCATCACTATTGTGTCATAGGTGATATTGGTTGACTATAAATCCTCCAATAGTATTTTAGCAGGTGTTAGTACAATTTTATTATCTTTATCATATTATTTCTTACCCTAAATTTCTCAATTTACCATTAACTGTGGTAAATAAAAATTACCGTAGTTACTATTCATAATATCAAAAAAAATAAAAGTAACATGTTTACATAATTTGGATACAGTATTTAAAAATATGGAATCATTTTTTCAAAATAAAAATAAAATATATTTCATTAATTAATTTAAAATTAATTCCAGTTTCCAAAACCAGAAAGCGTATTTTTTAAGCTGTAAAAACTATCAAAAGATTGACATATATTTATGTCCAATTTAAAAGTGAAATTATTTTAAATGACCAATATTGGATTAAATGATAAAAATATAATCCAATTAACCATTAAAACCAATTAAAAACATAATCTAACTTTATAAATAAATTAGATTAAAATACAGTATTGAATTAAAATGATGTTTTTTCACAATTCATTAAAATGTGAATTTTATCAGAAAAATAAAAAAATTCAACCAAAGTAAATTCGGATTTCCCGGTTCCAAATAAGAAGTTTATTTTTTCAAATATAAAATATAATGGTGTTAAAAACTAAAATTATAATGGTTGTTCCATCAAAAGGTGGAAAAACTTCATGTTTTTTTAAAAAACTATTATTTTACCTGAAAATTTGATCTTGTTGTTATATCATGTCTATAAATTAGATAAGATTAATGTTGATGTAAATAAATTTAAAAATGTGATTAATATTATTCACAACATCAAGTTTATGTCCCATTAAATAATATTATTCTAATAATATATCTTGGAATAGTGAAACTTGGTATCGCGTACAACGCAAGCTATCGAGGGAGGTTACTCTTGCATGTAATCTATGGGAAGTTAGTGTTTTATGTAGTGAAAGATTCCTTTGGTGTTATGTATAAAATAATCCAAACATTCTTCTTTTATATATTGAACAAAATCTATACTCAGTGTTGCGTGTATCGTATGTCAACTTGGTGTTGCGCGTAAAATACGACAAGTCAGTTTAGTGTGAAGGTAATGTCTGACTTAGTGAATTTCAAGATATAAATGAAAATTTTAATTTATTGAAAAAATGGTCTATAAATACTTATTCTGTTATATTATACCACCATTAAAATGAATTTATCCCTTGAAATTATTCAGGGTTATAAAAGGTTTACTACTTGAAATCTTATTTTATAGATACCCACATCTAAAAAAAGAATACTAAAACTTCATTTTAAAAAGAAAAGTTAGAAACATAATGGTTACCCAAATTAACTCATCCCTGGGTGTCCACATAAGAGAACATAGGTGAGAAGTGAAAACATGGATTTGGAAGAAAAATATAATCATGTTCTGAGGGATAGTGGTAGAGAACAATGTGTTGAGAAAGTTAACAACATGAAATCCATAAATCTTTGATGATTTTTGGGACCATCTGATTAATCGGATAGGAAGGTAATAAAATAACATGTTTTGTTTTCAAGTTCCATTCCCTAAATTTGAATATTTTTTTCATGAGAATAAATATTTACTTGATTTTGGTACAATCTCATAGTTTTTTATGCCTTGAACAATTTCCATGACATCTCTTATTCAATGAAATGAAGTTGAATTTTTAATTCTTGAAGTGTTAGTTGATAATGCGATAGAATGCTAGGTCATTCCATCTGTCTCAACAAAAAGGTTAACATTGGTAGTAAAATATATATAAGTCCACCAATAGTGCGATAATACAATAATCTAACAAACTTCAACTAGAATACAAATTATAGTATCCATACATGGATAAAATTACAATCCTAAAAATATAGAACTTTAGAGAGAGCTGAACTAAATTAACTTAACATTTATCTCCCATATCTCATAAGGTAGTTCATTGTTTTCACATTCCAAACATGCGAATACCCTAATCATTTATTCTCTTGAAACATGATAATAACATGAATTACCATATAACCTTAGTGAAAACATGAATTCCATCAAAATGAACTCCTTCCACACACTAAAAATAACAAAAAATTTATATACTCAAACCATAATATCACTTTTTTCCTTATATCAATCATGAGGTCATTAATACTATCAAACAACTCATTATCTCCTTATCCCTTCGTTATTCTCACATCATGTGATTTATAAAAATATTTCAATCACTTTTCATGGTTACTAGTACCATATAATTATAGAAAACCACAATTGACAAATACATAGATATTCTAATATTAAATAATACTATAAATGAGATTCCAAAACACTATTTTTGAATCCCATTAAATAAACACATAATAATACAACCACTTCGTTATTGTACTCAATATCGCCAATAGTTATTGTATGTGATTTACCTTTTATCTTTTTCCTTAAGTGGTTGCTGAAGTCGATCATCATTAACCCTTGGATTATGGCTTTTGATAGAATAAGGCCCCATTTCCTTGACCTTGTGGCATTGAAGTGTCGGTGGTCCGTTCTCTGTAGTCTTTTCTTTATTCACATCATTAGAAACCATTTTCACATTACTTCAGCTCTCAACTTCTTGATGAAATTATTTTTCACACATGAAACATTTGCTATTCCCTTTAAGACAATCTCCCCCATGCTTCTTTCCATGCTTTGAGCATAAGGAAACATTCATTTTATTTTCACCTTTGTTTTGAGATTTTCCCTTTCAATCCATATTTTGTTTCTTTTCAAAACCATGAGATTAATATGTGACACTAATATCAATTTCAACCTAGATAGTAGAAAAAAATCCCTTCATAGCTACTAAGGTCTCTTATAGCTAATTCCCTTTGAAGACTTGGTTTTAAGCCACTGAAAAATCGATCAACTTTTTTTTCAAGTTGGATGAAAAATATAGAATCATACCTAGCAAGCCTTGTAAAATTTTCCTCGTATATACCAACAAGTTCATCATCATTTTTATTAATCTAAAGGAATTTCATTTATATCTTGGTTCGAAGAATACAAGGGATGTACTTATTGAAAAATAAGTTCTTGAACTCTTCCCATTCCATGGATTCAATTTCATCTTTCTGCCTTGTATCCTTGATTAGAGTCCATCACTGGTCTACTTCATTTTCTAAACGATAAAAAACCAAAATTACCTTTTCATGTTTTGAAAATTGAAGGATGGAAAATATCTTTTTAATGGTATTGAACAATTGTTCAGCAAAAAGTGGATCAAGAGACCCACTAAAGGAAGGTGGGTGTTTCCTCTTGAAGGACTCAATATATTATTGTTCCCTTCTCCAATCATTTGAAATTCCATAATTATTCATAGATTTTGTAAGTATAGAAATAATATTTTTCATTCCATATCCCATAATGTTTGGTTATTTATGAGGATAATCATTGGATTTCCTGGTGCATTGATCATTAACACAGTTCCTTCGGGTTCGATCCATTATCTAAAGCCCAAAATGAATAGTGTGAGAGGAAAAAATTATTCTTGGAAAATAACATAATCATGGGGGAGTAATTTCAATATCTAAAATCATAGGTTTAATCATAGGTTATTAATGATCTTTACCATAATTCTATGACTGTAACCTATAGTTAACAAATCCTTAGGGGAATCCCTTAACATACCTTAGAAATATCTCTAGGGATATCACTAATGTTTTTGCATCATAGCTTCCAAAGGTTTAAAAAAACTTCACTCGGATACCAACTATAGATACCCAAGATTGACATACATATACATTAAATAATTTTTGCAGATACATAATACATGACTCAAATATACACCAAAGGCCATATTAGATTAGTGTATTTTGAAACATAGAACATAATCTTCTAACTTGGTGAAAAATCTTCAACATCTCCCAAAAATATATTCCTATTTTGTTTTCCTACCTAAAACCTTTATTTATATTCTAGAGAAATGAATATATAAAAAGGGTGAGGTCAAATTATCAATTAGGTTAAACATGGAAAACATAAAACAAAACATAAACATAAGAATGTAAAAACATGAACATAATGTTTAAATATCAAAATCTTGAGTCATCAAATATATCTTGTAAGTATGTATGGAATAGATCATAAAGGAACATTAACTATGATAAAATATCATTGGTATAAAACATGTAATTGTGGAAAACAAATAATCACATATTATGACTTCCATTGTATCCAATGCATTGCCGCCAAGACCATCATAGTGGACAAAGTTAATTACTGAACCAGGTTTAATTTTTCGTTCCATCAATGTATTACTCAACCAAATTTACTTTCCGTTTCATTCATGTCTATATAATGAGATATAAATCTTCACTCAATGAATTTGAAGGAGATATAGGTCCCCATTCATCTTATAATGAAATCATTCTTACATGTCCCATAAGAATATAAATCATTCATTTTTTGCATAACCCATGAAATAAATTTTTTTTCCTAAACATCATTCCATAATAAAATAATCCATATAAAATATCTTTTTATCATTAACACATTTAAATCATAGTAATAATAGGGATATAAACATAACCCTATTTAAGAGTGTCATCTTAAATGGAAAATAAATTCGATAAAACACATGAACTTAATTTTAGAGGAAAATATCCTTTTTCTTCAAAAACACTTTCTTTTCTAAAAATTTATTTTAAATTTAAAAGGAAATAATTTAGTTGAAAATAAACTTGAAATAATAGATATTAAGATTCAGGGAAAAAAGGATTTATTAATATGTAAAAATATGTTTGTTCTATATAAGTTCAGAAAACATTCTCCTTGTAATTTTTCCCAAAAAGTCAAAAAGTACCCCTAATAAAATAACAACAAAAGATTCATTTCATAACATTTAATAAAAAATTACCAAATGGTAAAATTAACTTTAAAAAATTGTATAATAATATAAATAATATTTCAAACTTAGGAAACATGTATGTGAATGATAAATATACCCCAGTAAATACTTAAATATAAAAAACCTCGGATAAAAATGAGATTACAAAATTATCCATTATATTAGGTCTAGTTTCTTCTGTATGTGTCCAAAAATATTTTATAGTGAGTTTAAACATATTAATAACTTGTAAAATAACCATGATAATGTCTATGATATTATATATGATTCAATTATGACTTTATATTATTTATGTATTTATCAATTCAATGTTAAAGTAACGTTTTGGGTAATAATCTGTTTATTTATCGAACGTGTTTGTACTATTTATTCTTCATATTATTAATTTTATTATTATTTTTATACTTAAAGAATGCAAAACATAATTGATATATAATAAAAATTTATATATTATATCGATAAATGAAAGGGAATACACCATTCATGGAGACGGTAGGCCGTACGTACGCATGAATGTTGTTTCTATTTCCTAATTGAATGGAAGAAAGTAAATTAAATATATTTATATACATAAATCCAATATAATTATTATGTCATATATTTCATGATTATTTATTAAATATACTTTATAATCATTCTTCAATTGTTAACTTGGGGAATGAATCTCATTGCGTCGTAGAGAAGTTAAGCGGTACGTACGCACGAGCGATGATATCATTCCCTTGATAGTTAAATAGTAAGGAATTTGATGGTATATTAATCGTAAAAAATAATTATTTTTATATTACTTATTCAAATCAACTATACTCATCAATATACCAATCCAAATTAAGTATTTTTGAATAACAATTACACCACAAACATAGTGACGGTAAGTCATACATACGCATGCATGATGATATTGTTATTCGTAGAATGAATAAAAGGAGGTATAAGGTTATACCATAATTATAATAACATCCCAGAATATAGAAGATACTGAATTTATTACTTCAACAAAATAATAGTAAGTATAAGAAGAAAATAATTTTGAAAGAGGTGATAAAACAATTACCTCCTTTTCGAGTATCTTTTTGATTGTCACAAAACGTCTCCCTTAGATCACTTTATTGACAATGTAGGGCCTCTAAGATTAAGTGACAGAATTTGGGAGGATATTTGGGTAGGTTTCGGGTGATCCAAAGTGCTTTGGAGGTGCATTTAAAAGAGAAGGAGAGGTTCTCCTTTATAAGAGAGGGGAGGGGCACCTTTGGAATGTTTTGAAATAATAATTTATTGTAAATTCATTTTTGGTTAATAATGCTCCCAAATTCATTTAATTTTCAAATAAGATGAGTGCGGTTTGAAATAATCTCAACCAGTAAAATGTAGATATTTTTTTTATTTTAAACCTTATCATTTTTATTTATCCTTTTTAATCTATGTGATTTTATTTGTTGTAATAATATTCTACATATTAGATGGTTATAAATATTTACTTATGTGTTTTCAATTGTCCATAATTGGATAATATATGAAATTTTAGACCTTATAATTTTCACTATGTAATTTTTAAATATTTTATTAAATTTTAAATAATTTAATAATATGTTATTTTTATAAAATAACAATAGTGTCAATTTGGACACTATTCATTTATTTGAAATTAAATAAAATCCACACCAAATATAAATTCAAAACAAAATATTTAATACAATACTAATATGTCATAGTCACCAAGAAAATTCATGGATCATATTAATTAGTTCATATGATTTTTATTTTAATATTTTTAAACCCATTAATTTGATATTTCTATCAATAAAATAATTTATTCAACATTATTGTGTCGTAGGTGATATTGGTTAACTTTAATTCCTCCAATAGGTTTGTGGTAGGTGTTAGGATAATTTTATTATCTTTATCATATTGTTTTTTACCCTAATTTACCTGATTTACCTTTAACTACGGTAAATAAAAATTACTATAGTTACTATTCATAATATTCCAAAACAATAAAAGTAAAATATTAACATAATTTGGACCCAATGATTCTAAATATGGAATCCATTTTTTAAAATTCAAAACACAATAGTTTAATTAATTAATTTAAAATTAATTCCAGTTGTCAAAACTAGAAAGGGGGTTTTTATGAAGTAAAAACAATCAAAAGATTGGCATGGGTTTATGTCCGATTTAAATGTTAAATTACTTCCAATGACCAAAATTGGATTAAATTATAAAAATATAATCCAAATATAAATTAAAAACAATTAAAAATATAATATAACTATATAATTAAATTAGATGAAAAGGCAGTTTGGAATTAAAATAAAGTATTTTCAGTATTCTTTAAAATAATTACTTTATCAGAAAAATACCATAAATTCAAACAAATTAAATTTTGATGTCCTTATTCCAAATAATAAGTTTATTGTTTTTCAAATTTAATATATAAAATTGTTAAAAACTATATTTAAAATGGGTGCTCCATCCAAAGGCAGCAAAACTGTTTTTTTTTTGAAAAAAATACATCTTTTATGTAAAAATTTGAATTTTTTGTTATATCATGTCTATAAAATACATAATAATAATTTTTATGTTATATAAAATTCAAAATTTGGTTAATAATTTTAAAAAAATAGTTTATAACTCATTAAATAATACTATTTTAATAAGATATCATTGTTTAATGATACTCGGTATTGCGTACAACGGAAGCTATCGAGGAAGGTCACTCTTGTGTGTAACGCAAGGCAAGTCAGTGTTTCAAGTAGTACAAGCTTCCTTTGGAATTACGTATAATATAATCCATATATAGTTCTTTTATACATTGAACAAAATCTATACTATATGTTTCGTGTATCGTACACCAACTCGGTGTTGCGTGTAACATATGACAAGTAAGATTAGTGTGAAATGAATGTATAACTTAGTACATTGCAAGATTTAAATGAAAATTTTAATTTATTAAAAAAATGGTCCATAAAAACATGGGGAGTTTCAAAATTATTTGTAATTAGTAGTGAACCCATAATCCTAAGATACAAAGTCTACTATATGATCAATGGGCTAAAAATTATATAAAAATCCAATGTCTAAGGTATGTAATTATTTATCCGGAACTAACATGTCAAAAATTGTGGAGAGAACTCAATAAACTATGGGACTCTATAAATTCTCTTATAATTACCTTGGTAGTGATCCTTGACATAAACAATGGTTTTATATGCTTATATATATGACACATTCTTATGTTATGTTTCCATTTCTCTGGATCATTAACTCATGTTTTTATAATTCTATTTCTCATGAACTAGGATATAAAAAAAATAATTATTCAATGAACAATGATTTATGATCTCATATTTATTGGGTTTGATTTAATTATGTTACATCTATGCATGTATGTACCCTGGCCCTAATAACCTAGAGTCGGTGTTTGATTCACTACGTTAGCATAATATACAAGGAATCTCATCCCAACGGACCTAATAGTTTATTAGTGTTGGTAACTAGATGAAAAAATGATTCTCAAATTACATTTGAAAAAAATAACTACAACATTATTTTTTAAATGAAATTATTCCGTCTATATTTTCCTTGAATGTCAGTTATAGTACACTTACAAGATTCCTGGGAAAAAATCGGCATTGTATGAAATGCTCGGTAAGGATTAAGTACTGTGGACATAACACCCCGAGATTTTATGAGATATATTATTTTTAATTTCTTTTATGTATTCTGTTGTACACTACACCAAGATTAGCTTGTACTATATGCAACACCGTATTATCTTACGGTATACGCAACACTATTCTTGGCTTGTGTTACACACAATTTCAAGTTTGTTTTGTGGAAATTTTTCTACGAACCATTAAGTATAGATTTTGTTTAATGTATAAATAAAAGAAGTATTTATTATTTCATATACAATACCAAACAGATCTTTCACTACACGCATCCTTGACTTGGCTGGCATTACACGCAATCACGACCTTCCTCGATAGTGTGTGTAGTACGCAATACCGGGTTTCACTGAACAACAATATATTATTATAATATTATTATGGACTAGCTGTTATGAATATTATTAACTAAAATTTTAATTTTATAACATTATTATCCATCATACACATTTTCTAGAACATCTTATGAGAACAAAATAATTTTTTCTAGTAAAATAATTTTTTTTTTCAAAAAATGCAGTTTTGCCACCTTTTGATGGCGCACCCACATTGAATCTAGTTTTTGACATATTTATAAGTTAAATTTGACATAATAAAATTCGTCGTTGGAATTAGGATAAAAAAATTTACTTTGGATAAAGTTTTCATTTTATTCTGATAACTTTCATAATTTAATGAATAGTAAAAACACGCTATATTTTAATTAAAAACAACATTTTTCATCGTAATAATTTATATTGTAAAATCATAATATTTAATGGTTTTAATGTATAAATAGAATATATCTTTACCCTTTAATATAATATATGTCATTAGCATTGATTTTACATTGAATTCATAGGTAAAATCATTTCAATCTTTGGCAATGTTTTAACTTTTAAAACTCATTTTCTTAACAACGGGATTAATTTTAAATTAATTTATGCAACTTATGTTATTTGAATTTGGAAAAATGGATTCCATATTTGGAATCATTAGGTCCAAATTATTTTAATAATCTACCTTTTATTTTTAGTCATTATGAATAGTAACTACGGTAAATTTTATTTACCAGAAAGGTAAATCGGGTAATTAATGGTAAATATAATATTATAAAATTACCCTAACACTTGTCCTAATATAATTAGATATTTATATTTCACCCTAAATCATACTTGGGTCGAAATGGAATCTAATAGAACCCTCTAGGATTTGATTAAGACCTTTTATTTATTTTATTTAAAGGAAAGTGAAATGTCTCACTCAAACTTTTATAATTAGATAATTTTTAATATAAGGTTATACAGAATATAAATTCGATTATAAATACTCATTTGAAATCTAAATATATTTTATTTATCATTGTAATTTATTTATTATTGTTAAGAAATATTTAATTACCTTAATTTCTTATACATTAATGATGAAAAAATTATTTATTTCATGAAAAATCAGTAATATACTTTTCATTAAAATAAAAATACTTATCAAAAGGACCATAAACATGACCAAACATTATTTTTAGAGTATATATATACCCTAATCATCCAAGTTTCTATTTGTGGACCATTTGGAGCCTTATAACACCGATTAGGTCATTTATATTATTTTATTTTAAATTACGTCAAAGATGTCACCTTCATAATTTAATAAACATAACATTTTAAATGCTGTGATTTTAAGATGATAAATTCGATAAAAAATATTATTATGAAAGGTATTATATTTATCTTCATCATAGGTATTTATTTTAAATTTTTATGCAATAAATAAGTATATTAAATAATTATAAAAAAATGTTGTAGTAATTATTTTATTAAGCGATATACCAAATAAATGTTTTTGAAAATATACAAATAAATATTATATGAACTATTTAATGTGATCCACAAATTTTATAGAAAAATGTGACATTTTAGGAATATATTAAATATTATTGTTAGAATATATCCTCTGTGTGGATTTTATTTCAATTAAAATAACTGAATAATGTCAAAATTGTCACTATTTTTATTTTATAAAAATAACATATTATTAAATTTTTTAAAAATCACAAAAATATTTAAAAATTAAAAATTGAAATTTATATGGTCTACAACGTCATAAATTTTCCAATTATGGACAACTCACAACACATAAGTAATTATTTATAATGATTTAAAAATTAGAATCTTATTACCACAAATAAAATTAAATAGATTAAATAAAGATAAATCAAGTTGATAATGTTTAAAATAAATTCCCAACATGTCTAAATTTTATTGGTTGATGATATTACGACCCTATATCATCTAATATTCGGATTTGAGTCATTTTTGGAAGTTTTTAAGTGAGGATGAATTTATTATAAATTAATATTTATTACGTTACCAAAGGTGTCCCTCTCCTCCCTTATAAAAAGAGAACCCCTTCCCTCTTCTCTTCACACCCTTTTGAGCCTTGAAGCTTGGACAAACCCTACCCATTCCTTTTCTCAACCTCTCTATTTATATCATAGAGCTTCCGGTCCTCTCAAAATACCAAATCTAGCACCCTAAGAAGAAGTTTAAAGGAGGTGTATTGAGGAAGAGAAGGATCAGATACATACAAATCATATCGGACATAAGGTAAGGGATAACTTTTCCAATCTTGTTTTTATCCAAGATTTTTTATTCTTAAATATTTACTGGGGTTATATTTCTCATCCATGTCCATAAAATTATTTTCATAAAGTGTTTAATATTCTTCCATGTATGTTTAAAATCATGTTTACCCCTCTTTGACTTTTACTTTGTGTTATAAAAGGAATCTTTCTTTTGTTTACCATATGAGGTAATTTTTTACTTTTCCGTTAAAAGTAAGAGGAGAATGTTTTTTTAACTTATAAGGTATGAAAATATTTTTACGGTTTCATAAGGCCTAATTTTCTTGAAGCTTCCTCTATAAGATTTCATAAATATTTTCAACAAAATCCTTTTCTTTTAAAATTGCATGGCATTTTGTGAAAAGAAAATGATTTTGAAGAAGAAAGGATATTTTCCTCAAGAATTCATTTCAATTGTTTTATCAAAACCATTTTCCTTCTAAGATGACATTATTTCATATGTGTATGTTTCAAGTATAATGTCTCTATGATTTACATGATTTTACTTTTCTTATGATGAAATGATATCCATTTGTTTTATATGGATTATGTTATGATGGGATGATGTTTATGAAACCCATTTTATTCTTTGTGTTATGATGAATTATTTCTATTTATGTTGTGGTACATGTAAGAATGATTTCATTATGAGATGGGTGGGACCTATATTACCCACAAATGAATTGGGTAAAGATTAGTATCTCATTAGATAAACATGGATAGAACGGTAAGTTAATCTGGTCCAGTGATACAGGACTGAAATGAGGAGTGAACTCGGTTTAGAAAGGGACTTTTTCCACTAAGATGGTCTTGGAAGCAATGCCTTGGATTCTGTGGAAATCATATCACGTGATTAATGGTTTTCCATAATTAAATGTTTTATTTCAATTCTATTTTATCATGATTGATGTTCCATTATGATCTATGCCTTATGTACTTCCATGTTTTATTTCATTGATCAAGATTTTAGAAGTTTAAACATTATGTTCATGTTTCTAAGTTCAAATGTATATTGTTGGTTTTATTTTCTCCATGCTAACCCTTAATGAGAATTTAACCTCACCCTTTATATTTTTTATTTTCCCCAGGATATAAAGAAATATTTTAGGAAAGAAAACAAAAGGGGAAGATCTTTATGGGAGATGTTGAAGATCTTTCACCGTGATTATAAGATTATGTTCTGAGTTTCCAAAGACACTAAACTGTTACAATCCTTGAGTGTTGGTTTTTGTTATGTATTAATTATTCCTCAAAAGTAATGTAATGTCCTTGTACATCAAGTTTGTTGTCTCTAAAGTTTGTATCAGAGGAAAGGTTTAGTTAACCTTTGGAAACTAGGATGAAAAAACTTTTGTCTAATCCCTAAAGATATATCTAAAGTATGTCTAGAGATGTCTCTAAGGTTAAGTATACGTATAGGTTACAGTCTTAGAGTTATGTTAACAATCATGAATAACCTAGGGTGAACCTAAGGTATCATGGATTAAAGAATGTGTGATAAGTTAGACATCCCATAAGTGACTTTTAATGATTATGTGGTTCCTTGTTATTTTAAATGTTTCTTACAATATGGTTTTTGGTTTTAGTCAATGGATGAAACAAGAAGGAATTCAGTTAATTTTGATTTCGATGGACAAATTGGTGACTGTGATCAATAAGATCGTGTAATGCCTAGAGAGAAAGATATTGTGATTATGCTTAATTTGTCATCAAGATATGTGATTAACAAGGGGAACTTTGGTGGAATTCCTAAGTCATAAAATAAGAGGAAGATGAACTTTTATACATGTTCTCATGAAGTGGAACATAGATCAGGGAAGATGAAGCATTCTACATATCAATAATAAGGGAAGAATAACCTTGAGGAATACATCAAATGGAGGGGAATATGTTATCTGTGTGGAGAAAAGGGTCATAGAGTGATAGACTGTTATGGAGTTCAATGTCTTATTTGTGGAGAATATGGGCATTACCCATCTAAATGCCCTGACCTAAGAGGTTACTTCTAAATCAAGGAAGGACTTATTCCATGACAATCATTGAATAGGATGGATTGAAGTGTTTATGTATTGGTATTCAAGAATAAAGTTGTTGAGGTACTTTTATGGTATATTGGAATATATTTGTATCAGTCTATTGTGGTTTTCAATAATTTTATGGTACTGGTAACCATGAAAAGTTATTGAAATATTTATGGAAAGTAGATGATATGCACATAATGAAGGGATAAGTAGAAAATGAAATTTTTTATAGTATTCATGAACTTATGACTGATATAAGGACAAAGTGATATCATGGTTTGAGTATATAGAAATTTTGGGATTTTGGTATGTAGAAAGAGTTAACTTTTGATAGCATTCATGTTTTTATTAAGGTTCTATGGTAATTTATGTTTCAAAAGAATATATGATTATGGTATTCACATGTTTGTAATGTGACCAACAGGATATATATTATGATATATGGGGGATAAATGATGGCATTCACATGCTTGTTATGTGACCTTTCAAGCAATTGTTTTCTTTACACTATGAGATTGGACATATGTACTTTGAATAAGCCTAAATATTGGAATGGATTATGTTGGACATAAGATAGTATTATTTAAGGATAGAACTTGTTTTTTGATATTATTTCTGGAATGTTATAATAGTATTGTTTTAGAAAAAGGACAACCCATAGGACGAGCGACAACCCATCACGTCAGACAAGGCCGTGGGAATCAAACCCACAACCGAAGTGTGACATGCCTTTATCACCTTCCACTGGCCAACAGGAAGTCCCTAGTTAGTAGAAATTAGTTTTAATTTTTTAAGTGGTATGATATATGAAGTATAAGTCCATTTAAGGAACCATATACGATTAATCTCACTATAGATGGACTTATGTATATTTAATAACTTTTTATAACCTTTTGTTTGAGACTGATGGAATGACCTATCATTCTATTTCATGATCTACTAACTCTTCACGGAAGACAAATTCAACTTCATTTCTTTAAGAGATGAAGTGGAAATTATTCAAGGCACAAACAACAGTAAGATTGTACCAAAATCAAGTAAGTATTTATTTTAATTCAAAAATTCTTCAACATTAGGGAAATGATCTTGAAAACTAAAAGTGTTGTCCTAGTGACCTCATATCTGATGAATCATATAGTACCTTAGATCATCACAAATTTATGGCTTTATGATTTTTGGCTTTTTCATAGCCATTTTTTCTACCACTCTTCATCTAAACATGATGGTTAGATTTCTCTTCCGTATCCATATTTTCACCTATGTTGTCCTATATGGAAACCCAATACTGAGTTACTTTGGGTGACCATTATGATTCTAAATTTCCTTTTTAAAATGAATTTTTAGTATTCCTTTTTACGATGTGGGTTTCTATGAAAGAAACTTTCAAGTAGTAAATTATTTATAACCCCGACAAATTTCGAGGGTGAAATTCATTTTATGGGGGGTAGAATGTAACAACCCGAGATTTTATGATATATATAATTCTTAATTTCTTTTATGTCTTCTGTTATACACTACACAAAGATTATCTTTTACTATACGCAACACTGTATTATCTCGCGGTATACGCAACACTATTCTTGGCTCGTGTTACACACAATTATATGTTCGTTTTGTGGAAATTATTGTATGCAACATTAAGTATATATTTTTTTTAATGTATAAATAAAATTAGTTTTCATTATGTTATATGCAACATCAAATGGAGCTTTTACTACAGGCATCCCTGACTTGGCTTGCATTACATGCAATCACGACCTTCCTTGATAGCGTGTGTAGTACGCAATACAAGATTTCACTAAACAACGATATATTGTTATAATATTATTATGGACTACCCGTTATGAATAGTATTAACTAAATTATGAATTTTATAACATGATTATTCATCTTACACATTTTCTAGAACATTATATGAGAACAAAATAAATATTTTGAGTAAAATAAGTATTTTTCAAAAAATGCAGTTTTGCCACCTTTTGATGGCGCACCCACTTTGAATATAGTTTTTGATATGTTTATAAGTTCAATTTGACTTAATAAAATTCTTATTTGGAATCAGGATATAAAAAGTTACTTTGGATAAAATTTTCATATTATTCCGATAACTTTCATATTTTAATGAATAGTAAAAACACACACTATATTTTAATTAAGAACAAATTTTTTCATCGTAATATTTTATATGGTAAAATTATAATATCGAATGGTTTTAAATTATAAATAGAATATATTTTTACCACTTAATATAATATATGTCATTATCATTGATTTTACATTGAATTCATAGGTAAAATCATTTAAATCTTTTGCAATCTTTTAACTTTTAAAACTCATTTTCTTAACAACAAGATAAATTTTAAATTAATTTTTGCAAAATCTGTGATTTGAATTTGAAAAAATGGATTCCATATTTGGAATCAGTATGTAAAAATTATGTTAATAAGCTAATTTTTATTTTTAGTCATTATGAATAGTAACTACGGTAAATTTTATTTACCATAAAGGTAAATCGGGTAATTAGGGGTAAATATAATATTATAAAATTACCCTAACACCTATCCTAATATAATTGGATGATTATATTTTACCCTAAATCATTCTTGGGTAAAAATGGAATCTAATGGAACCCACTTGTATTTGATTAAGACTTTTTATTTATTTTATTTAAAGGAAAGTGAAATGTCTCACTCAAACATTAATAATTAGATTATTTTATAATATAAAGTAATACAGAATATAAATTTGATTATAAATACTAATTTCAAATCTAAAACGTTTTTATTTATCATTGTAATTTATTCGAAATTTTTAAGAAATATTTAATTACCTTACTAGCTTATACATTAATGATGAAAAAATTATTTATTTAGTGAAAAATCAATAATATAGTTTTAATTAAAATAACAATACCTATCAAAAAGACTAGAAACATGAAAAAACATTATTGGTCGAGTATATATTTACCCTAAGAATCCAATTGTCAATTTGGGGACCATTTTTAGCCTTATAAAACCGATTAGAACATTTATATTATTTTATTTTAAATGATGTTAAAGATGTCACCTTCATAATTTAATAAAAATAAAAATTTAAATGTTGTGATTGTAAGCTGATAAATTCAAGTAAAAATATTATTCTGAAATTTATTATATTTATCTTCATCATATGATTTTATTTTTAATTTTTATGCAACAAATTACTATATTAAATAATTATAAAAAAATATTGTAGTAATTATTTTATTAAGACATATAGCAAATAAATGTTTTTAAAAGTATTAAAATAAATATTATATGAACTATTTAATGTTCTCCAAGAATTTTCTAGACAAATTTGACATGTTAGGAATCTAATAATTTTTTTTAGATTATATCCTTTGTGTGGATTTTATTTAAATTAAAATAGACGAATAATGTCAAAATTGACACTATTATTATTTTATAAAAATAACATATTATAAAATTCGTTAAAAATCAAAAAAAATATTTAAAAATTATAAATTGAAATTTATATGGTCTAAAATTTCAAAACTTATTCAATTATGGACAATTCAAAACACATAAGTAATTATTTTTAACAATTTAAAAATTAGAATCTTATTACCACAAATAAAATTAAATAGATTAAATAAGGATAAATCAAGTTGATAATGTTTAAAATAAATTCCCAACATGTCTAAATTTTATTGGTTGATTATATTACAACCTTATATCATCTAATATTTGGATTTGAGTCATTTTGGAGGTTTTTATGTGAGGTGGAAGTTATTATAAATTAATATTTATTATGTTACCAAAGGTGCCCCTCTCCTCCCTTATAAAAAGTGCACCCCTTCCCTCTTCTCTTCACACCCTTTTGATCCTTGAAGCTCAGAAAAACCCTACCAATTCCTCTTCTAAACCTATCTAGTTATATCATAGAGGTTCTGGTCTTCTCAAAAGACCAAATCTTGTTCCCTAAGAAGAAGCTCAAAGGAGGTGTGTTGAGGAAGAGGAGGATCAGATACATATGAAGCATATCGGACATATGGTAAGGGATAACTTTTTCAATCTCGTTTTTATCTGAGATTGTTTATTCGTAAATATTTACTGGGGTTATATTTTTCATCCATGTTCATAAAATGATTTTCATAAAGTGTTTAATATTCTTCAAGGTATGTTTAAAGTCATGTTTACCCATCTTTGACTTTTACTTTGTGTTATTAAAGGAATCTTTCTTTTGTTTACCATACGTGGTACTTTTTGACTTTTCCGTTAATGTTATGAGGAGAATGTTTTTTTAACTTATACCGTATGAACGGATTTCTACGGTTTCATAACACCAAATTTTCTTGAAGCTTCTTCTACAAGATTTCATGACTATTTTCAATAAAAATCTATTCTTTTAAAATCGCATGGCATTTTGTGAAAAGAAAATGATTTTGAAGAAGAAAGGATATTTTCCTTAAGAATTCATTTCATGTGTTTTATCAAAACCATTTTCCATCTATGATGAAAAAATTTAATATATGTATGTTTCAAGTATAATGTCTCTATGATTTACATGGTTTCACTTTTCTTATGATTAAATGATATCCATTTGTTTTATATGGATTATGTTATGATGGGAAGATATTTATGAAACACGTTCTATTATTTGGGTTATGATGAATGATTTCTGTTTATGTTGTGGCACATGTAAGAATGATTTCATTATGAGATGGGTGGGACCTATATCTACCTCCAATGCATTGGGTAAAGATTTATATCTCATGATATAGACATGGCTGGAACGGTAAGTTAATCCGGTTCAGTGATACAGGACTAAAATGAGGAGTAAACTCGGTTCAGAAGGGGACTTTTTCCACTAAGACGGTCTTGGAATCAATGCCCTGGATAATATGGAAATCATATCATGTGCTTAATGGTTTTCCATATTTAAATGTTTTATTCCCATTCTATTTAACCATGATTAATTTTTCATTATGATCTATGCCTTACGCACTGCCATATTTATTTCATTGCTCATGTTTTTTAAGTTTAAACATTACGTTCATGTTTTTAAGTTCAAATGTATATGTTTGGTTTTATTTTCTCCATGCATACCCTTACTGAGCATTTGAGACCACCCTTTATATGTCTTATTTTCCCCAGTATATAAAGAAAGGGTTTAGGTAAGAAAACAATAGAGGAAGACCTTTATGGGAGATGTTGAAGATCTTTCCCCATGATTAGAAGATAATGTTCCGAGTTTCCAAAGACACTAAACTATTACGATCCTTGAGTGTTGGTTTTTGTTATGTATTAATTATTTCGAAAAAGTAATGTAATGTCCATGTACATCAAGTTTTGGGTCTCTACAGTGGAACCTATAATGAATCAATAAGCATAAATGAAAAGGCAAGGCAAATAACTTAAAATTTGTGTGTTTAAATAATTTTACTGTCATGATTAGATAAGGAATAAATAATATGGAAATTTAACTAAATAAACACACATTTAATTTAATTAATAACATTAATTTACTAATTGTACAAGGAATAATAAACATGGCATAGTAAATAATTGAAAACACATTCCATTTAATAAATAAATTGAGAATGATATTCTTCAAAAAAAATAATTTTGAAATATTATGGAAAATAGAAACTGAATCGTTAAGGATGTAAATGCTTAATCATTAGATGTTATTTTATCAGGCACAAGTTGCCTCTAATTTCAAGACCTTTCAAAATAATGATACAAACTAAATATAGAAACAAATTTAATGAATTCATAATAATTCACCACATGAGACTATTGAGGCATTGAGGGCAATATAATTTTTGTCACACTCTGACATTTTCAAATTTATTTTATTTTATTATTTTATGTCCCTGTAAATTTTTCATCAGGGTTCAGGTTTTACCCAGTTTAAAATTTTGAGTACTTATTTAAAAACGTGTGTTTTGGCCCTAACTGTGAACATCTCACCTTGGTCAAAGCCGTGCGACCTCGCCTGGTTTGTCGGGCGTCCTCGCCCAATTCACCGCACACCCCCTCTTAGCCAGCCACCCTAGTCAACTTCCTTCCTTCCATGTCTCATAGAAAACAACCACATATTCTTCCCTGTTATCCCCCTGGTCCACCACACCTTTCACCCCATGACCATCCGCCAGGCCACCCTGCGTCCTATGCTCGAACCTGGCACACAACTGGATCAGCAGGTGATGCCCTGGGAACCCCCATCTTCTAGCGCATGCAGCCCCTCCTATCTAGGCAGCTCCACCGCATCGGCACCCCTTCTGTGCATAGTGGGACCTCTGGGGCGAGTCTGTTTTTCTGGTGTGATTTCCCATACTGGTGAGTGTTCTTCCCCGCTCTATTTGGTTTTCTTCAATTATGAGGATTTATTTATGTTTTATCTCTATTTGGATTCGTTTTACTATTGTGGGGCCATATTCATGTCTTAGAGCATGCAAATGAGGTACGAATGAGATCATGCACCAATCTCAGATGTGCGTTTTCATTCTACCATGGAGTTGAGGTGGGTTTACCCTTTCAAAAATCATCTTGAATTATGATTTACCTATTTCATGCATTTCACATTGTTTGTGATAATGATTTGGTGTCTTGTGATGTCTAGAATAATATATTGTATGTGAAATTGGTGGGAAATGAGTCTTTCATGTCAAAATTTTCTATATTGTGTATGTGAAAAGTTTTACATTGTATTTTCTACAAGTAGTTTATATATTTGAATAATTTGTTAAATTAAGAAACTAATATGAATCCCAATTTTAAATAGTCTTGGTATATAGTTTGACTAAAATAGAGGGATTTTGGGTCTGTTTTTGACTTAAAATCCTTGAGATGTTATTTAAAAACAATTTATATAATTTTAACTTGTTTATTAGATATTATATGTGGTGGGGATTATTTTTTGGAAACATTTTTAGATGTTCCTGATTTCAAAAGTGGACTTTTAGATGACGGTTTTTAGAGAAGTGTATGTATAGTTTCAAAATGAACTTTTGACGTGTGGTGTAATTTTATTAAGTTGTGAAATTTGTTTATTTAATGGTGTAATTGGTATTTATTTTGATCTAGAATGTTGAGGATGTGGGGTTGATCATAAAAGTGGGTTTTAAGGGGTTTTTCGGTGTATAAAGCTATGAGATAATTTTTCAAAATTGTTTCATAAATGTTAAAGTGGTTCAGTAAATAATGTAAAAAGTGTGAGTTGTGTTTTGAAAACATGTCGAGGATAGTTTTGTTCACTTTTTGTTCATTTGGATTGTTTTAAGTCCATGTTTATGTGTTTTTAGTTGTTGTGAAGTTGTTGCAACATGTTGGAGAGTAAAAACCACGATACTGCGGTCATCGGCTTGTGGGTGCTTGTGTGCTTTTGCGAGGTGTGTTGCGTCATCGTGTTCAAGCTATGAGTCATAGTAGGTCTCCCACTACACTCACATTTAAATTTATAATTGACTAATTTCTTGATATTTCATTGATTTTTGATAAATGTTACATAGTATTAGATAATTATTTTTGGAATAAATATTTGATGTGAATGAAGCTATTTATTTTATGCATGGAACTTGAATTGCTTTCTTGATGAATTAATTCACAATAATTAAAAATTTCCTGATTGACCTTTGAACAAAATTCATAAACTTTCAAGTGTGGTTTTGGTTTGATTTCAAATGTTCTTATCTGATGTGTGAAAAAATGTTTTTCTTTCTCTAGAAGAATGATGTTTCTTTAAAAGTTTCATAGGGTCTGTTTGGCAGTTTGATAAAATAAATTATTCTGAAAAACATTCTTTGGGGTGACTCAGGGGTGATCTTATTGTGTACGTCGATTGTGTGAGTTATTGTGTGTGATGTGTGTGCATTGTGACTGGTTACTTGATTGACATTGTTGACTCACCCCATTTTTATTACATGGGTTGACATGGGAACCTTGAATTATAAGTGAATATTATAATAATGTTTACTGTACTAGTTTAGATTACGCCCTGGCTAGTGTCCCTTAGTACAAACTTTTCTCTACTAGGGGATTGGTACCCTCAGTTAGGCTAGGTTGGGAAACACCGAGCGTTTGTACATTATGACATCATTGAGTAGGGAATGCATTCAAGATGAGTCACATGTATAGTACATTCTGGATTGTTCATGAGCTCCTAGGTTTGACCCATGTTTTCTTTAGTGCTTATTTGGATGTTGCGAACAATTGAGGGGACTAGATCAGTTATTGGTCCCCTTTTTCTACTTTCCCTTTTCCCTTATTGTGTGTTGTCTGTGGTTTTCCTCTTGAATAAAAACTAAATTTTTAGATTTCAAATTCTTCACGAAAATGTTTTAAATATAATGCACCTTCTCCCTTCAAACAATAAACTTGTTTTTCAATTAAAAAGGGCAATGTAATGTTACTTGTTTTATAAATAAAATTGTTTGTGGAAACCCATATTTTATATAATTTAGTTCAAATATGAAATTAGTAAATTATTTTTTTAAAATGTAGTGCTTTGGGATTAGTTTTTTTGGAATGCCTACTGAGTTTTAATACTCACACATACAATTCTTTCTTGTTTTTAGTTTCACCTGTAGTTTCCAAATCTGGTTTCGATCGTCTTGGGTGACATTTGGTTGGTGTTAGAGAGTGAATCTCAGGGTCACGTGGAGTTTTGGTCATGGTCAGGTTAGTATGTGTTGTTGGTTGTTCTTTCTATTTTGTGTCGTTTTGTTATTCTGCGTTCTATTTTATTTCAGCTATTTTGTTTATTTTTATTTGGAAAAATAATAACCCTGTCATTCTATATTGATTCACTAGTGCTTGTCATCAGCCCAAGAGGATCATGATCGCCTCTCGGGCCTTGTCGTAGATCTACTCAGGTGACCGGTTCAGGGTCGACCTGGGGTGGTTCATGAAAAAATGGTATCAGAGCAGGTTTGCGCTTTTCAATCATGTTCCTTTGGGATAGAGTCGGAGTGGACCAACATTAAGGGTGTTGGAACTCGATGATCTAGATATGAGCAAGGTGCCTGTCCAGCACAACTCGTGGTGGGACTTGAGTTACAAGGGTAAGTTTAGGTTAGTCTGCGTGTTTGGTCCTTATGGTTAATCTTATTTAGGGTAAATTAAAAGGGAGTAGGGTCAATGGTTCCATTGATCTCTCAAGGTCTGGAAATCCATGTGGAGATGGGGATGATGTCCTATAATACTCTCTATGGTGGTGTTGTGATTGGCGTATGGCCACCAACCATTTTTCCCAGTCACCCACCAACACTAGTCTCCTCTTTCATCATTCCTTATCTCATTGTTTTGAATTCATGGAAATATGGTTTTTAATTGAAAATTATTGGGTCTTGTAAAATTTTTTGCAATGAAGCACTTTAAAAAGAAAATGATATGTAAGGTTTGAGAAGTGTGGGTTGAATGTTTTGGTTTTGAAAAATAGAAGGGTCTGGTTTGGATCCTTAGTGCCCTCATGGGCAACCACATTCTTGGGAACATATATGGGAAGAGAAATGGTTAATGTTACAAGTAGATGAGGTCTTATATGTACATGAGTTGGGTACCGATGTGGAATGAGAATGTGAAGGTGTGAGGCCCATGGGACACCATTGGTGTTTGTGCAACCAACCAACTTCATTTATTTTCAAAAAAAATTTTGATTGGATATTTTTTTGTTTTAACTTCCAGTGATTGTGTCGTGTGTCCTTATGTTTTGGAAATATTGAATTTGAGGAATTTCAAGCTGAGGTTTCATTTTGACTAATTTGTTTCATATTTTTAATTCTTATTTTATGTTGGTGTAAAAGCATGTGGTTAGTGGTTTCTTTTGAAAATTCCTTCAGGAAGCCCTTGCTGTGGTTCCACCAATATTTCTAGTGTTTTCTTGCTATATGTCTTAGCCATTGAACCAGTTTGAATGGGTCCATGGTGTTCTTTTGGGAATAGTGTATCCCCCACCCAAAAAAAACATTAATATGAAATTGAAGTGCGACCACAAGTAATTCACTGTTGTTCTAACCTCAAGTTTATTAATATAATTACTCTTCCTTTTTAGTGATTGTACAAAGTCTATCACTTTTTCCTTTTTCAGTTAAGTGGATCCTCTTGTAGTGGTAAGATAGATGAGAGGGGAGTTGAATGGAGTTTTGGTCTCTTTGAATTTTATGAGTCATCTAGTATGAAGTTTGACACCGTTGTGTCTGAAGGTCCCCATGGAAATGATGAAAGGAATTCCAGTGGGGAAGGGTGAAGACAGTTAAGAATTATCAGTGGTAACCAATATCTGGAAAGGATTGTAGTGCCTTCATCAGCCACAAGGGTCATTTTTGGTGTTGTCTTGTAGTGTGAGTTCTCTTTGAAGATAAAGGGTAGATTTCTTAGAATCCTTCAGAAATCCCTATTTTCATAGGAGTGTGTCCCCCTCTTAGGGAGTTTTATTTATTTTCTATTCAAAAGGGGATTGTTTGTCTCGTGTCTTTCCTTATTATGTTTCTTAGTTACGGTGATGATGGGATACATACACAGCACCTAAAACCTTGTTTTGGTGGATGTGCCATGAGGGATTAGTTGGATGTTGTGGTGTGTGGTGTTTGATGGAGTTGTCTTGATTCTAGTATAGCTGATTGTGGCGCCAAGAAAGAAGAATCTCCATTCGGGAGTCTTCAATACCTGACTATGAGGGAGGAGATGCTTCAAACATCATGGCTCCAGCCATAGGCCTCGGAGTGAAGTAGACACATGGTTAGGAACCCCAGGAGTGTATGGGACCCCAACTTTATTTTTTTCATCAGTAATGATGGTGAATGAGTTTTAAATAGTTTTCTATGAATGTTTCATTTAGAACGAACCATTTGGGTGTGTGGGGTTTTTCGTGGCTATGGGGAATCATGGTCGTCTCATTACCATAAAGTCCCAGCGGCTACGTCCCATTAGATGTAATCTCTTTTAGTGGTCCTTATGGGGTCTATTTGGTAAATTAATCTCAAATTTGAATAGTGATCATCTAGGGATGTGGACGTATTTTTCTGTCTTGGTTCTTGGTTTTGACACCCCAGTAGCTAGACCCTACCCTCCCCACCCTTTTGGTGGGCTGTTTGGTCACTATTGGGAAATTTTCAATGTTTTGTATCCTTTGTCAGTTCTTATGGTGGGGAGACCCACGATGGGTCTCACACAATTTTCTATAGAATGAATCATTGTTGGTCCTTCTTCATAATGGTGGGGAGTCCACACAGGACTCCCCCTGTCAGTTCTCCAGTCTTTGTTTGCGCATTGGTAGATTTTAATGGTGGGGATACCTTATGGATTTACCCATGTTGGAATTTCGATTCTGTTCCTAGTGATGTCTAGGTGGTGAGTGATAAGAGTGTTCCCTGGATGCATTTGGTCTTATTTTTTCTTCTGAGACAAACAGTGTAGTTTCCGTTTTGTGATTCTTGAGGTATTCTATTAGTGAATTTGGTTTCCATGGATGTGAGAGTTCCTTTCCATAATCGCTAAACTGTAAGTGTTTTAGCTCTTTGTGGTGGAAAAAACATAGTGTAAAATTGTTTTTATGGGTTACTTGAGGTTGTCATTTAAGTCACATTCACTGAGCATGATGCTTTTTCCCATATTCACTTGTTTTTCATAGAATCCCCTTTTAATATTTAGGGGTGTGTTGTTTTATACTTTGGATCTCAGCCTTATTTGTGTCTTTACATGGATGAAAAGCTTTATGGTGGGGATAATTTTCACACTCTGAATTTTTCAATTTTATTTTATTTTATTTTTTTCTGGCCCTATAAATTTTTCGTCAGGGTTCAGGTTGGAGTCTGTTTAAAATTTTGAGTACTTATTTAGAAATGCATGTTTTGGCCTTCACTGCGTCTAGTGCACTGTGGTCGAAGCAATGTGGCCTCACCTGGGTGATCACGCAACTCTCCCGGTTTAGCACACATTCCCCTCATGGACAGCTTCCCTAGTCAGCTTTTTATCCTTGCGTATCGTGCAACAAAAACCCACCTCTTCTTCCCTATTCTCCCCCTGGTCCTCCTTGCCTTGCACCACATGGCCATTCGCCGGACCACCGTGCCTCACCCGCTCGGACCCGACACACCTCCATCAAAGCGCGCAATGCCCCACAAACCCCCCTCTTCTAGCACACACGACCCCTCCTGTCTGTGAAGCTCCACTGCTTCGGTGCCTTCCTGTGCCCAGTGAGACCACCAGCGTGTCACCACATCCTACAGCTATCCCCTTTTCTATGACAACCTCCACTACCAGCACCACCCTTCAATCTAGAGATCTCCCATTCAAGTGCCTCTATGCGGTGATTGACCCCCTACTGGAAGCCCTCCCTAGCACACACCCACCCTGTCCAGCTTCACATCCTTTTTTCTAGAGAGGTTTCCCCTGCTGGTGAGCATTCTTCCCCCTTACATTGGTTTTCTTCCATGCTTAGGATTTATCTATGTTTCTTACCTATATGGGTTTATTTTGGTTGTTTGGGGTTAGATTTATCTCTTAGAGCATTCGGTTGAGGTGCGAATGAGATCGCGCACTGATCTCGGGAAAGAATTTCATTTCCATCTTGGAGTTGAGGTGGGATTCCCCTTGAAAAAATCTACTTGATTTAAGATTCACATATTTCATGTATTTCACATTGTTTGTGATAATTAATTGGTGGCTTGTGATGTGTAGAATAATTTATTTTACATGAAATTGGTTGGAAATGAGTTTTTCCTGTCAAATATTTCTATATTGTGTGTGTAAAAAGTTTTTATTTATATTTCATAGAATTAGTTTATAAGTTTGAATAATTTATTAAATTAAGATACTCTTGCGAATCACAATTTGAAATAGTCTTGGTATGCAATTAGACTAAAAGAGATGGTTTTTGGAAGTGTTTTTGACGTAAAATCCTTGGAATGTTATTTAATATTGTTTTACAAACTTTTAAATAGTATATTAAATATTATATGTGGTCCATATTGTGTTTTGGAAAAATTATGAGGTGCACTTAATTTCAAAGGTGGGATTTTGGACTACGGTTTTTAGAGTGGTGTGCGTATGGTTTCAAAATGGACTTTTGACATGTGGTGTATTTTTATTAAGTTGTGAAATTAGTTTATTTTACACTACATGTGGTGTGTATTCTTCTCTAGAATATTTATGATGTGCGGTTGATTATAAAATAGGTATTTGAATGGTTTTTTTGATCTGTAAAGCTCTGAGATAATTTTTGACAATTGTTTCAGAAATTTTAAAGTGGTTTAGTAAATAATATTGATGGTGTGATTAGTTTTTTGAAAACATGTTAAGTCAATTATGTTGTGCTATTTTTTGGTTTGGATTGTTTTAAGTCTCTGTTTTTTTGTTTTTAGTGGTTTTGCGATTGTTACGGTGTGTCATCAAGGAAAACCCGTGATACTGCGATAATCGGCTTGTGCATGCTTGTGCGTCTGTGTGAGGTGTGTCACGTCGTCATGTTCGAGCAGCGATCTGAGGTAGGACCCCCACTGCACTCGTATTTAAATTTAGAGTTTATTAATTTCCTGATATTTTATTGATTTTTGATAAATGATAAAAAATATTAGATAATTATTTTTGGAATAAATATTTGATGTGAACGAAGATGTTTATTTTATGAATGGAAGATGAATTATTTTCATGATAAATTGACACACAATAATGAAAGAATGCTCGTTTGGCCTTTGAACATAATTCAAGAACGTTCATGTGTGGTTTTAGTTTGATTTAAAATCTTCTCTTATGATACGTTAACAAATGATTTTCATTCTCTAGAGGAATATTGTTTCTTTAAAATTTTCATAAGGCCCATTTGGAACTTTGATAAAATAAATTATTTTGAAAAGAAATCTTTGGGGTGACTTAGGGGTGATCTTATTGTGTACGTCGATTGTGTGAGTTGTTGTGTGTGATATTTGTGCAACGTCCCTAGTTACATGATTGACACTATTGAATCACCCCATTTTTGTTACACATGTTGACATGGGAACATGGCATAGTAAGTGAAACATAAGAGAATGATTACTGTAGTTGTCTAGATTACGCATTGGCTAGTGGCCCTCAGTATGGACTTTGCTCTACTAGGGGATTGGGCCCCTCGATTAGTCCAGGTATGAAAACACAGATTATTTGGGTGTTATAACCACATTGAATAGTGAATGACATCAGGATGAGTCACATGTATAGTACGTTCTAGAGTGTTCATGGGCTCCATGGTTCGACCCATGTTTTCTTTAGTGCTTATTTGTCTGTAGAGAACAATTAAGGGGCCTAGTTTGGTTGATCATCCCCATTTTCTACTTTCCCATTTCCCTTATTATGTCTTGTGTGTTGTTTATGGTTTTCCTCTTGACCAAAAACTAATGTTTTAGATTTTTAATTGTTCATGAAAATGTTTTAAAATGAAATGCACTTTTTCCCTTCAAACATAAAACTTGTTTTTAAGTTAAAACGGGATATGGAATACTACTTGTTATAGAAATAAAAGTGAGTGTGGAAACCCATATTTTATATAATTTAGTACAAACCTGAAATTAGTAAATTCTTTTTTTTAAAGGTAGTGGTTTGGGAATAATTTTTTTTGGGAACTCCTACTGAGTTTCAATACTCATCTCTATAGTGTTTTATTGTTTTTAGTTTCTCCTGAATGTTCTAGCTTTGGTTTGGATCACCTTGGGAGATGTTTGGTTTGGTGTTAGAGAGTGAATATTAGGGTCACATGGAGTTTTGGTCATGGTCAGGTTAGTAAGTGTCATTGACCGTTCTTTCTCTTTCATGTCGTTTTTTTATTATGTGTTCTATTTTATTTATACTATTTAGTTCATTTTTATTAGGAAAAATTGATCCCCTATCATTTTCTGTTGATGCCCCGACACTTGTCGCCAGCTCTAGAGGAATGTGATCACCTCCCAGGCCTTACCGTAGATCAACTCGGGTGACCGGTTCAGGGTCGACCCGGGTTGGTTCATGACAATTTTGGTCCCCACCCTTCCCTGCATGTCCAAATCATTCTTCATATATATAATAATTTATTTAATTCAAAAACGATGTTCCTTATCATCAAATATCCATATTGAGAAAATAATATGGATTTATCAAAATTTACAAAATAAAAAAATATCATTAAATGTAAAACACCATTTTTAGAAATGATATATGTTTTAAGGAATGAATATATACATGATAAATAATATGGATATAGAGAAGAAATATCATGTCTAATTATCACAACAAAGTGAATATTTCAAGGGAAAGTTAATGACTGCAAAAATGAATAAAAAAAGTTACTATGAGTACATTCCGTGGACAAAATGGTCATAAACCATCCATAGAAATAATAATTATGGTATCAATACAACATATACCCAGTTTATTATTATTAAAATAAAGGGTTTTTATCATTTATCAATAGAAATAAAATAAAAATAACAATCAATACATTCTTGAGGAATATTTCCTTTTTATTTTGGAAATATATATTTTTGAAAATAAAATTGCACAAAACATTTTGATAATAAATTTATTTGAAAATTACCTTTGAAACATATAAAATAATTTTTAAAACATTAAGTGGTCAAGATGGATATAAATTTTGTTCATGTCATAGATGTTAAAATAATTTTTCCTTTCACGTTTTTTATAAAATCCAAAAAATCCTTACTTAAAAAAACATGAATATTCCTTTAAAAAATTTCGAAAAAGATAAAATAATTTTAAATTTATTTATTAGACCATTTTCAAAAGTTTTAAAAGCATTTTTGAAAACATTTTTTAAAATCTTGGATTTTGATGAAATAGGATATTCAACAAAGGATAGAAATGATTTCAAAATTTATTAAAAATATTTTATAAATAATTTTATGTACTGAAGACTAAAAAAATGGTATCATTTCATGAAAAATTAATAAATATTTTTAATATAATAAAATTAGGTGGGTTTATTATCAATCTATCAAATAATTTCCACTAATGTAAATTCAAAAAAAATAATACGGATTACAATGAGATTGTGGAATATATCCTCACAATGAACATATCATTAACGTGAGAATTAATCAATGAATAAATTATGCGTATAAAATTTAAATCCACAAAAAATAATTGGAAATAAAAAAATATTTATTAAAAATTAATTACACACATAATATTATAATATCAAAGACAATGAAGGAATAATATAAACTAATGAAAAGAAATTGAGTTAAGAAATTATTTACCAAATGGTAACTTTTTTATTATATCCCCTTAGATTAAATTACTAAAATTTAGACTTAAAATAAAACCAATTAATAATTATTCATGATATTGCATGCCAAATGTTCATTATATACACCATATAAAATAAATTATGTGCCTAACATGTAAATATGCCTCAATGAAGGATAATTCAAATGCAATTCATACATCACATTTCCTTTAGATTGTGCACGATTGAGACTCATGAATAGTGGTTTAAAACATGTTATTAGCTTATAAAAAACCATATTAATATTTATAATATCACATATGATCATTTTATAACATCTGTTCACATGTTCCTTAATATTATTTCATTACTTTCATTATTTTGTGTGTTAATTACCTTGTATTCTGATTTTTTTTCAGTAATGTTCTCGTTCGTGTTCAGATTATATTATTACATTATCTCCAAAACTATAATCAGGAAATAATTCCTATAATTAGAAATAAAGTATAATTTTAAGATGAATCTTTAAATTTTTAATGGATAAATGAAGTATGTTATGATCATGGAGACGGTACATCGTATGTACGCATGAGTAACGTTTATATTTTTTCAATGAAATTTATGGAAAGTAGATGTGTAATATTTTAGCTTTAGAAATTATTATTATATTATAAATTGTATATAAATTCATTAAATATAATGATATATATCATACATTTTGTGTGGTTATAAAGAGAGTCACATCACTTTGTAAAGGATGTCATCAACACATACAGGAATGATGTTATCCTCATTCTATGAGTGAAAAGTTAAGTAATAAAGTGATATATTATACCTTAATAATGATAAATATTTCATTAATATCATATTTATGTAATTTATGTCATATATATTCTTAAAATTTATCCTTATTACCTTCCATTTATTTTTTAGTGAAAAATGAATCGCATCTCTTCACAAGCTAATTGTACGACATACAGATGAGCAACGTCATCGTGTACCCTATGGAATGGAAAGTAATTTTTTTTATTTTATATAATCAATCCAAGTTTATGTTATGATAGAAATATAATATATGTTTTTATATTCATTATTATACCCAATAATTAGAGATTTTGATGAAAATGTGTAACATCAGTTTGTAAGGCAGTAGTCCTCTATACTCATGAACGATGTGATAGTTGCACATTTGAGGGAAGCGGAGGTGGATATAAGTCATTCACTGAAAATATTTAAATATAAATATATTTTATACATTTTTGTATTATATAGTCTTAAATAAGAATATTTTAAGGAGGTGAAATAATAAATAAAATGAAAATGCATAGCTAAAATTTTTACCTCCTCTCAGATCGCCTCATTATGGTTATACATAAAGTATTACTAGAATTAATGTGTGACTAAAAAAATCCTTCTAGGAATAGGGGATGTGTTTTTTAAGTGATTTTTTTAGGTAATGTTCATTCCAAAAGGGTTTGAATGTGTGAAGAAGATAGTATTGTGGGTGGCCTTTTATAAGTGATGTGAGTGGTACACTTGTTATTTTTGTAATGAAAAAGTTGAACCCATATTCTTAACATAAAATAAATATCTAAAATGGATTAATATTGATACATAAAATTTATAAGATTGATATATATATATATATATATATATATATATTAAAGTGATTTATATAGGTTTTTATTTCATTTTAGTCCTTATCTTTCTAGTTTAACCCCCGAGTAATCCTTCTTTTATACTAACCAAGGTAATAATTTTTTACTACTTTCACCATTCATTTTGGAAAGAATTAATGTTTAAATTTTTAGATAATATAAATCATTATAATTAAAAAAATAAAATCTATTTTTTAAAATTCAATTCACAGTTTTGGCAGAATCTGATTTAAAAGTTTACCCAGAAACACGATGAAAAAGAGGGTTATCAAAGAGAAAATTGTCATATGTATGGATGGTTTTAATATAAAATTTAAATATGAAATTTATTAAGATAGACTAAATTTTATTTATTATTATATAAATTAACTCATTTTACAATTAAATAAATTAAAAATATAATTTTACTTTGTATATAATTTAAAATAAAACAAAATTTTTCAAATAAAAATTAGTATTTTCCTTTATTTTTCAAAAAATGAAACTATTTAGAAAAATCAAAAAATTCACCCTATGATACTTTGATGTGGTGATTTAAAAAAAATAATATTAACATATAAATTTTCTAAATGTGAGATAATGAATTTTATCATAATTTTGTAAGAAGAGATGAAACCATATTCTTAAAAAAGTAGTTTTTGTCAAGAAATTTCATTTTCTATCAAATGATTCTCATTTTATTTTTAATAAATAGATATCCATTTAATTTATTTTATATATGTTTAACCCATATATTTTTCAAAATTTATTTAATAATATTAATACCATTTAACTTTATAAATATCTTATAATGGTCATGTATAAATGATAATATTTTTATAGATTATTTTATTTTAGTTAAACTTGGTGTTTCATTCATAACTAAAAGGTACTATAGCGACAATTGTGCATTTTTGTAGCAGATACTATAGCAGGACCTGTAGTAGGTACTATTTGGCACTATAGAAGCCAGGAATAGACCCTTGTTTGGGCCTTCGAGCCACTGATTTTGTCCCCTAGTCCATTAAGGCCTTTGGGCCACCAAAGATTTCGGGTTAGTAAGGCCTTCGGGCCACCCAGGCCTTTGGGTCAGTAAGGCCTTCAGGCCACCTCATGGACTTCAGGCCACCTTATGTGCATATGAAAACTAGAAAACCTGCAAGTAACAAGCTCTATAAGGAGGATGAGCAAGGAGTTTTCACCACGACAGAAGCTAAATGAATTGCTAGAATGAGTGGTTTTGACACCTTCCATCGAGACAATCCTCTGCATGCACGGGAAAGCCTAGCCGAATAGCCTTGCAAAGGTGAAAAGCTGATTTCATGATTAAGATGCTGGGTAAGGAGTTGTTCCCAGTAGTTTGTCTTGGTTGTATGTAATTTTTGAAGCCTACGGGCAATAAATTCCTCTAAGGCCTACGAGCCATGTAATACTTATACATACGGGCCTTGTAAGGGTTCCACCTCACCCCTTGAAAGGTGGATTATCAAAATAAATAAAAAATGAAGGCTTTTGGGCCATTGGATGGATGGATGGATGCATCACAATCTATCAAAAGAATTGAATTTATTTAAAATAAAATTTATGTTAAAGCCTAAAAATATTATATTCTCTTCTAATATTGGTGTTTTGGTTCATACATTATATCAAACACGATTTTCCTATTTAAAAAATATCAGGTTTTTCATTTTCGAACCCCTCCCACAAATAAAGAGTTCCCTCACAATTTAATATTTATCTGGATAATCAAAGGGTTTGACATTTAAAAATAACTTTATTGAAAACCCTAAGATTAAAAGGGTTAGTAAAACATAATCTTAATAGGAGATAAAGGGAAGTATAAAATTTATATGTAATAACACATAACTATGTTTACAAATAGTAGAACATTGGTTGAAAATAAAGATATGGGCATGCAACAAAAGCATATATAGTTATAGAGAGTGATATAGGCCATTTATCACAATAAAGTGAATGATTAATGGAAATTTAAGGACCTTGAAACCACATATCATTGATTATTGAAAATTCCATCAGTTTAACATAAATTATGGTATACAGATAATATTTTTTTCACTATCATTTTCTTAGAGTTAAAGAATTTGTTTACCATATTGACTGATAATATACTAAAATATACTTAATTTATATCATTCTATTTTATAGGCATAATTTCTTATTTTTTCTACACTTCAATCATTTTACACTTCATTTATTACAAAAAAATGAATATAAAATATTAATTTTACATTTCCTGAAGGGATAAAATTAACACTTAATGGATCATAAGATTCATAATAGAGTTAAAAGTTATTCCTCCTATATTTAATAAAACCAAAATTATTATAATAATTTATCCAATAACTCCCAATGTTCATGTTAATCGATTCCATAAATAGTTGACCTTAAGGCTCATCTGAATTTTTTTGTCTACATTAAAATTCTAATTTTTTTATATAAGTTCACTAATTCAACATTATATTTCCTATACAATGTAAAGTTCCTCCTAATGTCAAATTATAAATATTTGAATAAATTTATTATCATAAAACATGCATGCTTCAAAATATAAAATCTTAGGTTGTAAAATATATTCCATAAAAAAATATGTATAGTAAACTCCAGCAAAGCTGACATAAAAAATCAAAGGTATTACCAATATCATGTTTTACAACAACTTCACAAAAATATATCATCATTATCTCATCATAGATGATATATTATGGGTTATCCTCTCCCAATCATGTGTTCTCTAAGAGGTTCATCTTTTCACTGATTCACTTTTCATGGCCATCAGTACCACTCTACATATGCTGTCAAATCCATTTAGAAATAGTACTACAGTACAATACTTTTATATATCATTATTCATATAACCATAATATCATTTATAAAATACTCCTATAACATAATTATTGAATCCAAAAACAACCAAATAAATCATTCTACTTTATCTGTGGTTATAACATAAGCTTAACCATTATTCGTTATCTTCTTTTAAGGTATATTGCTTTGACACTTAGGGAAGTCATTTTTATAGTTACCAAAATCCTTATAGTTAAATAATTGAACATTGGAAATTTATTTATTTCCCTTAAAATCGTGATCATGGTGGCCTTTCTCTCTTCACATATAAATAAACTCCCATTACCTTTAAGAATGTATAGATTGTTTCTTTATTACAAGTGGGACAACCCTTCATCCCATTATTCCCAAAATACATTTTTTCTTTATCATCCTCTTATTCTCAGTCTTCAATTTTAAATGATAATTCTTATTGAATTATTTCTCTATATTGGTAGAACATTATACTATTTCTTTATATGATTACAATGTTTGGGATACTAGTTCCCTTAGAATTATTGGATTAATCCCATAAAATAAAAGATCAATATTACTATATGGATTATATGTATTGATAAGGCTTCCATTAGTTTCACTATAAACCATTAATAGACAATAGTATATTCTATACAAGATCATATAATTATAATATATAAATTATAATCCCAAAACCAGTTAAAACATTAACATGAAGTGAAAAAAATTATGTATATCTAATATCTTAATCATAAACATTGTTTCTTTGGGGATATATTTATTTTAGACTCCTTCAAAATGTTTTTTAAATAAAATTTTATTTTTTCTAACAATATCCCTTGGGAGGTTTAAAAAATGTGTACATTAAGGATTCTAGTCATACATTGGGTGATGATCGGGTCATTCCCAATGTGCCCTTTTGGGAGTTTTTAACCCTAGGTAACCCTATTCTAGAAAGAAATACCCTTTTAATACTAGACTAGAATGTATTTCTATTAAAACCCACATAATATCTTCTTTATCAAAACATTTTTATATTATTTAATACTAATACTCAATTTAAAACTTAGGTTTATGATCCACAATTAATTTTTTCTTTCATATAATTCCAATGGTTTCTACTAAACTTTATCTCATTCCAAATGTAATGACCCTAAACAAAGTAATCTGAAATTGGTTTCTAATTTATTAAATTTTCATAATATACAAGGAATCACATGCCAAAGGACCAAAAAGTTTATTATTCTTTGCAAACTAGATATACACATGATTCCCGTAATACATTTGTTAACACAAATTAGAACATATTTTTTTTTCAAGAATTGTGTTATTACCAATAAAATATCAATTAATATCAATTATAGTACACTTCATGGATTCCTAGGAATGGAAACAAAATAAGGGTGAGATTAAATGTTCAGTAAGGGTTATATAAAGTGGAATAAATCATGAACAAAAAAGTTTAAATGACATAGAAAGGTAAAAAACTAAACATTTATTCAATATAAATAACATTAATATAATGATTAGAAAAGGAATAATCAAATTGAAAAGGTAAATAAATGAACATACATGCCATAAAATCAATAATTCTACTACTATAACTCGATAATTTATAATAAATATGATAATTTAAATAATTTAAAACACATGTAATTTAACCAATAAACTGAGAACGAAATGAAGTTATATATAATATCATTGTTTAAATATCATGGAAAATAATAAATAAATTATTAAAAAAGGAAAATAATAATCATTTGATATAATGTTCTTAGTATTAGGATACCTCTACCGTCAAGACCTTTCATAAGATTGTTTAAAACAATAGGTAGAAATCCATTTGATGCAAGCATAATGATTCACCCCATGAGACTACTGATGCATCAAGAAGAAATATAATTCTAGTCCCCGCCCTTCAATACATGTCCAAATCATTCATCATATATTGAATAATCAGTTAAATCCATAAATAATGTTTTTTATCATCAAATATCTGTATTGAGCAAAGAATATATATTTATCAAAATTTCCTCTGATAAACAAATTTTGTAAAATGAAGAACACTTTTTGTATAAATGGTATATGGATTATGAAATAAAAATATCCATTAGAAGTAATATGGATATTTATGTAAAAATTAATAACCATTGATCATAGTAAAGTGTATATTTCAAGGTAAAGTTAATAAATAGAAAAATTAATCAAGAATGTGAATTTCAATACTTTACTTGGTCAAAATGATCATAAACCATAAATAGATATAATAATCATAGTGTCAATAAAATATATCCTTATTATATTATATATATATAAAAGTGTTTTTTATTGATTTATATAAATACAATTTAAATGTCTTTAAAAACATTCTTGAGGAAAATATATTTTTCATTTTAGAAATATATATTTTTTAAACTAAAATATCACAACGGAGTTTGAAAAAAAATTATTTTTAAAATAACTTTGTAAAATATAAATTAGTAATTAAAACATTTATTGATCATGGGTATTGTAAATTCTGTACATTTTGTACAAATTAAAACAAATATTCCTTTTATATTTTTGGCAAACTCCAAAAGAGCCTTATTCTGTAAATGACCTGCAGATTCCCAAGAAATAATTTTGTAAAAAGTTAAAATGGGTAAACTATTTAATAAATATTTTTGAATAATGTTAAAAATAATTATGAAAACATTTTTATAAAAAATGGATTTTGATGAAAATAGATTTTTGACCAAACAGAGAAATGAATTTTATTTAATAAAAACCAAATTCTCTTTCATTATAAGTACTAATTAGTATAAAAATGGTATTTTTACATAAAAAATAATTAATTACTATAGATGAATGAAAATAAAGGGTTTTATTATCGAATTATAAAATAATTTCCTTCAATTAAAATTTAATCATAAACAATCCTGATTAAAATTAGAATGTGAAATAAACCCTTACAACGATCATAACACTAATGTGAGGATTAACCAATGGAAAAAATATTTGAATCAAATTTAAATCCATATAAGAAAATTTTAAATAAAAAATGATATTCAAAATTAATTACACACAAAATCTTAGAATATCAAAGACAACAAATGAGTAATATAACTCAATGAAAACAAACTGAGTTATGAAATTCATTACATTTTAGTAACTTTTATGTCAAATCTCATTACATGAAATAATTAAAATAACGAATTGAAACAAAATTAATTATTAATTAATCATTATATTATATGTAAAATGTTTATAATATACACCATGTAAAATAAATTAGGTGCATAACAATACAATACACCTCAATGAAGGGAAATTGAGATGAAATATCACACCTCACATTTTCTCTTGGATGAACATTCATTAATTAGTGTAAAGTGGTTTTAAAATTTTTGTTAACTTATAAAATAACCATGTTAATTTTTACGATATTATACATGATCCTATTATAACATGTTATCACCCGTTCGTTAATAATCTTTCATTACTTTCACTATTTTGACTATTCATTTCCTTGTTCTCTCATTTGTTCTTCATTATTAATGTTCTTGTTCAAGTGCATATTATATTGTTATATCAACTATAGAATAATAATCCTGACATAAATATCATATTTATTCACCAATTTTACTTTTGTTACCAATCATTAAAGATGGTTTTGATAAATGAACTGTGTTATAATCATGGAGACGGAATGTCATACGTATACATGAGTAACGTTTCCATATTTTAATGATCATGATAGGAAATAAGTAAGTAATATATTATCTTTAAATAATTATAATAATATCATAAAGACAATATTATTTCTTTAAATGTACTTATATACATCATCTATGTGGTGTGGTGATTAAAAGAGAGTCGCATCACTTGGTGAATGTGGTTGTCCACATATACACGAACAATGTGATCATCTGTCTGTGAGTGAAGAGGTAAAACATAAAATGATATATTATCTTTTAATAATTATAAATATTTCATGAATTTCATAATAATTTCATTTATATTTCATTTGTTTTTTAAATTTTTTCTTTGTTACATTCCATGTAAATCCTTGGTGAAAAAAATAAATCATATCGCTTCATGAGAGGGTATTCTGTCGTACACTCAACCGATGTTACCATATCCCTGGGGAATTGAAATTAGAGAAAGTTATATTTGTTATAATTACTCTAGAGGTATAATTATGTTATAAATAACATATATATACCTTATATCCACAATAATTTCTACACATGAGAGGTGTTGATGGAAAACGTATTATGTTGGTTCGCAAGTCGGTAGTCCACCATACACATGAGTGAAGTTATCATTTAAAATTTGAGGGAAGAGAAGATGGATATAGATTGTACCCTCAACATAATAAAAAATAAGTATATAGGAGACAATAGTTTAATTATTTGATAATATATATCTGACAGAGGTTGAAGAAGACATAAGAAAACATATAGTTAGGAACTTTACCACTTCTCAAACCACCTCTTTATAATTATACCTAATGAATTACTAGAATAGATTTATTAAAAAAATGATTATAATATTTTTTATGGAAGTGTTTATGTGATTTTGTATGTTATTGGTGGACCTTTGAGTGTTTTAAGGATTGAATAAAATAGGAGAGTGGGTGGCCTTTTATAAGTGAGGTGAGTGGAACACATGTAATATTTGAAAAGAAAAGGTTTACCCCTTTTCTTAAAATTATTATTTTTTAAATGGTTTATTATAGATACTTATACATTATATGTTATACATATGTTCATAAATTATATTTTATACATGTTTGAAGTTCATTTTAATCATTATCTTTCTAGTTTAACCCATAGTAATCCCATTTTTACCTTAACTACGGTAATTAATTTAAACTGTTTTCACTATTAATTATGATAAAAATGTAATTTGACCTCATTAGATAATTTGAATTGTGATGAGTGAAAATAAGGAAATATTTTTTCCTAATTAAATACATATAATTGTAACAATATGATTTAAAATTATACGCACAGAAGATTTGAAAAAGGTGGTGTTTCAATGTGAAAATTCACATAAAACTGGAAGGTTTTAATATAAACATTCAATATAAAATTAATTAAAATGACATAAATTTCATTTATTATAATATAATTGAACAAAATTATCTTTAAATATAATTTAAAATATAATTTAACTTTCTAAAATATTTTAATGCAAAGGATGTTTTGCAATAGAAGTCATATTTTTTTCACTATTCATGACTAAAAGAAAACTTTTAGAAAAATTCCTAAAATTAAAACAAATATTCGTTTTATATGGTGATTTAAAAAATGGAAACAATATTCTCATCTAAATTTTCTGAAATTAAAAAAAATTATCATAAGTTCCCATAAATTGATGAAACAGTTTTCTTTAAAAAAAATTAAATTTCAGGAAACATTTCTTTTTCTATAAATTGATTCTAATTTTAATTCTAATAAATAGATTCTCATTTATTTTATTTTATAATTTTTTAGACCCTATAATTGTATTAATTTATATTATACTATTCATACCCTCCAACATATTTTCTAGGTCATGATGTTCATGTTTAAATAATAGTATTTTAATAGAGTATCATGTTTATTTAAAACTTTGTATTGGTTGCATCACAAGATATACAAGAGATTGAATTTATTTAAAAATAAATTTATCATAAAGTCTATGTATGTTATATTCACTTATAATCTTAATTTTATGTGTCATACATTCGATCCAATATGGTGTGCCTATTTTAAAAATCGTGGGGTGTTATAATGCACCTTGATTATTTTCTTAGACCCCACATGTTTATTTTATGATCAGATATGATAACTCACTGATATACCCTATGTTTACCCTTACCTATCATCTAATTTCACCATTTTTAAATCCTAAATTTATATGTTTGTGATAAATATTATTATTTGTGATGTTCCTAATAGGATATCATGTGAACAGAATATTTCTTGGGATATATTGAAAATATATTAAAATATGTAGCCTGTGTATCTAGTCTCTAAAGACACTAAACCACTAGGGTATAACTTGTGTTTAATTTTTAAATATAATGAATAGTCATAAAAAAAGTATGTAATATGAATTTATTTCATGCTCATGTTTTCTCATTTCTCCCTTAAAATCATGTATTTTTTTTGGAAACTGAAGGGTCTTATCAACTGAGTGATATCTCACTCATTGTCACTAATAATTGGTAGGGTCTTTATGTTATGACAAATAATTTATACCTTTAATAATGAGGATACCTCATATTAAAAACCAAAAAATAGTCAACATGACCTAATTTACTCATCATGGGTACTTTAAACTAGTAGTTAGGACTATTAAGAATCCATTTAACATTATTGTGTTCACTTAGGACTCATTTAGCACAAAGTAAATAGACTTTCGGAAAATTAAAATTAAGATGAAAAATAGTTTTTTCTGAGTAGTATATAATAACTCATTTCCAATAGAATTGTTTTTTCCACTGTATTATGTAAATAATATTCCCACAAAATTGGATGGAAATGTTGTCCTTTATATGTAAACCAAATATTGGGACAAAATCCCCAACCCCAGTTGAATCACCTCTTCTATACCAGTCAATGTTGTATAATGACTCACAATATGACCCATGTCCCTATCTACACCCCTATCCCAACAGACCATTTTTTACAATCATTTTTGTAATGTATTGATTTCTAAATATCTATAACCCTAATTCCTAAAAAATCACTCACTTGGGGACACTTGATGATCAAATACACCCACACCCCTTCTCCACTCATGACATGCCTAGAGGCACCAATGCATGAAAACTACATTTCCCTAAAAACCCAACTCCTAAATATAACCACTTTCCATCATTCATTATTGAATTATCCCTACAATGAGGAAAATTAATTCCTTTTTTTATAGAATAAAAAAATTATAAATGTGTGCGGTTTTCAAACAAATTTATTGGAGATATAGAAACAGTGAAATGATGGGTGGTATGGTGGAAACATCCAACACATCTGAGATGGAAAATAGAATCTAGTGGCATATAGGGATATGGTTTTTGGAGGTGACAAAAATAATGTTAGGTGAAAAGTAATAATATAAGGGTAGGGTTATCATTATAAAAAATTAATATTCTTATTGTAGAAGAGGTATAAATATGCCTCTAATTTTGTGTAAGTCACACCCTACATTTTGATGATTTTTCTACTAGTTCAAACCATAAATGGTCGCTCATTTTCATTCAAACGCCAAAATATTTATGAGAACCACTATAGAGTGGTTTATTCTACATGTCATTGAATTGATCAGAATAATCTTTTAGCCATAAGATTTTTGAAATATAGACAAATGTGTCCTATTATTACGAACATATACTAAAAGACACCAATGTCAAATTCATGTGAACCTAAAATATTAGGTATGGTGGTCCTAGAAGAATGACCTTAAAAGGTATATCAATTTGATATGGTATAATGAAAAACAAATGCACTACGTACAAAATTGTCACATAACCTAAGAATGTAATGATGTGCCTCATTAAATGGAACCAGCCTACATGGGTATTAATTCCCTTTATTGGGATATGCATGAAGCCCCTCTCTTGGTCTCAATACTAAATACATCACACCATCTGCCTCTATGGATGATGATAAGCTCTTGATCTCTAAGTTTTATAAACTTTACTATATCAAAATTAACCAACCAATGATAGAGATTATAGAGAAACTCTCATGCATATAGATTGAGAGCCTCTCATTAATGTTATCAATGAATGCATGGTGGCAATATATTACCTTTACAATAAGTATAAATGGTATTATTAATGGACATGATTTAAATAAATAGTATTATATATATAATAGGGTCTCAAAATATAAAATAATTTCCCGTTTGAGATGATTTAACCTATCATCATATTTTTTCTACTTATAATATTCAAAGAGTCATTATTCTAATGGTTGGAAGCCTTTAGAAAGTTATCCTATGAAGAAAATAAGATGGAAAAAAATTCAGTAAACAATATGTTCAATCTTATCTTAAATATTTAACTTATTGATGAGATCGAGAGACTATTGTTTATTAAATTTAATTATAAACTGATGCATTTAATTTATTTCAGTTATCTTTTAATCACAAAAAAATATTTTTTTTTTGAATGAACTATAAGGGATCATGTTCCCCACATAGGATAGTAGTAACTTCAGTTTCACCCAGGTGGAGGTAAATCACTAGTTGATAAAACCTAGAATGTAGAAACCTTCCATGAGGAATATCTCAACACCATAACCCCAATGAATTCCTTAAACAACCATGAACATTAAGTGTTAGTCATAAAATTCTATGATGAATTAGTAAATAGACAATGAAACCATCCCAATGAAATAACTATAATCTCCTAGTCCAGAGGACCTAAATCCATTCTATCTATCATATCAGTGGTGGACCAGTAGAGGGAAGTAGGACCTTGTTGCCCACAAAAAATTTCATGGGGATCCTATACAAGAAAAAAAATTCCAACTACCCTTAATAAGAAATGTCTAAAGGGTACAACTCAAATGTTGAAATGGTTTTAATCAATCATTCCATGAGGTCTTTCATCAATCATGGTTTTCGTTATCACTTTATAAACACTACATATATTGAATCCACTATTGGTGATTCATCTATAGTTACTTTGGATAGGTAATATATAAGGATGGGTTAATGAGGAATCAAAATTTCAAATCTTCAGAGAAAATACACACTCCTAGTACTACCAACACCCTTGATGTTAATTGAAATAACAGAATAGTTTTCCTGTGGAAACACGAGATCCTTATATCCAAAAAGTCTCAAATTTAAATGATGTGATCATATAAGATCACTTCAGTTGATACATCATTAGTGAGGGAATGTAATAGTTACTTCAATTTGTATCCCCCAAGAGATACATCAAATAGTTCTGGATATCATTTGCATAATTTCTGTGGTTTTGGTCCTCCTTTTGAACATATACAAAAAAATATCATTGCGTATCCAAATAAATGTATTTGGTGTAAAGTTCCTTTTGATGCGATAAAAATTAACTAGAATAGTGTTCCTCCCCATGAAGTAACCTAAAAATATTCAACCATGGAGGTACTCCCCTTATTGTGGATATAAATTTTACATGCTATAGATGTCCTCTCTATTGTGAATCTATACCTAGAAATTGTAGAGGTCCTTCTCTAGGGGATCAAGAAACCAACCAATATAGAAGCACTCCTAATACCAAAAATGATGAAATTTACAACCATGTAGGTCCTACCCATGGTAACATTCATGAATATCCTTCTCATTGACTCTCTCATTATTTTGGAAGGTCATCAAAATAGAATTTAAAATCCAATATATAAAAATTAAAATTTACCATGGTTCTTTCACATAATGAGATAGTCATATTGTTCCACTATTCTTCCTATTATGTTTATTTTTGTTTGTTTTAATTTTTTTAATATAGGATAGTATAAATGTTTTTTTGTTTTTTATTTAGTTGAATTTAAACATAACGAATAATTTAAACACAATCAGTTATCAAGAAAAGTATCTGTCACAATGGTGAAATCCAGTGAGTTATATCCTCCTATAAACTTTTTCTACTTCACCTAATCAAATTGGAAAACTCAAAACCATTTGTCTTATTATCTCACACTTTTTTCTTATATATGATAATAACAACATACTCAAGGATCCTCAAACTGATCATCAACACATTTTTCGTCCTTGGTGACTTTTCTAGATCACTCCTTGAGGTGATCAAAGCATTTCATACATACATAATAAATTATTTCACATGAATATTCATTATATGTAACCCTAAATTACACCCAATACCCAATGGTTTAGTTTCTATTAATATTATATCCATAACCGACATAATCTATGAAATTTTTGACATCTCACACAAATAGTCTCTTCACATGAATCCAGTTAGAAAAAAATATATAGCACTACTCTTAATAACTTATTTAATATAAACATAAGAAAGAGTGATCCCATATGTTTAGTGAGGTAAAATATAATAGAAATCAATAAAATATAAAATATGAGCATAAGATAATCAAATGGGTATGAGGACATAATCATTTTTCATGAATATAAAATAATAGAAGTATACCTGATTAAACATATATCAAAAAAAGATTCATTGAATAAGTATTTTTGCATTTCCTAAGACATGTGTTATGTAAATTTGGAAACATGAGTCAATAACCATATTCTATGTGAAGAAAACATAGGTACATAGAATAATAAAAGAATTTCGTATAAACATATGAATAGAAATCATGACATATTTTGAGTTTAATCTCTAAGAATTCCACATCATAATAGTCTAGGTTATCCACCTTCCCATAACATAATGGACTTCAGATAGCCACTAGTGTCCCATAATATAGTGGGAATTAGAAAATCACCACCGTACAATCAAAATATCATGAAATATAAAACATTACCGAATGAATTATAGGGATGTAGAGGGCCCACCCATCATGTAATGATAAAAAATATATATGTCTTCCATAATAAAATGATAAAATTCATAATTCCATTAAATCTTGATTAACCCATGAAAATATTCATAATAAATTATCATAATCCATCTAAATAAATTATTTTTATGGTATAATTTTTTCATATTCACATTGAATCCTAAAATAATTAATGTATTTTGATGTAGTTGAAAACAATTTTATAGGATAATTAAAATATACATGGAGAAATAAGAAGAAATACCCTTTATGTTTTTAACATCTTTTGAGAAAATATTTTATAAAACATTGGGAATATAAATATTTGTATGAAAAATGAAAACATATATATTATTATTCTTAAATTAAACTGATAAATAAACAAGAATAATGAAATATTACATAAATTTCTTTTAACAAATATTAACTTAATTTTTTTAATGAAACTACAAGTCATTATAAAATGACTCATGTGATAAAAATTAAAATAAGACACATTTTGTAATTAATTTAAATCCCATTTGAGAATAAAATAATTAGTCATATATTTAGAGATAAGGATTTTAGTAAAAAAAATCAATAACATGGAAACCAAGAGAAAATATTTATGAGAAAAAAGAAGTGGTCAATATTGTTTCTCTTACAGGAATCAAATTAGGGGAATTAAAATCCAATAGAGAGTTAAAATGTTTGTATTATATGTAAAAATAATGAAATATCATAGGACAATACAACTAAGATGATTTTAGTGAGAAATATTATAGAATTTACAGAAATGTAAATTTATCCCAAACAATCTAGAATTTAAAATGAGATTGGAAAGAAAACCCTTACCCTTTAGTCCTAAATTTCAAAGATGTGATTTAACCTCTTGAATGATAAATATAACCATATTAATCAATTATTTTGTAACCATGTTCATATTTATTAACATTTTATATTTTTTATTTAAAAGCATCCATTACGCACATATTAATGAGTTAATGTTTAGTTTCATCATTGAATGTTAGTAATATTGATTATTTCATAGGTGATTCATATTGACAATGATGAAAAATATTCTTTTATGAACTTCAATTCTTCCCAATTCTTCCAATTAGTGTAATATATATGTTTACATGATTTATCCACCCCATGTTCATTTTTTTATGATTTAGATGATAATAAGGATTCAGAGGGTGGTTGAATAATACTTTTCAAAAATTTAGAAAAACATTTTATAAAATTAAAACATAGTATTAAATTGAATTGATTTCAACATGTATGATAAACTGAGTAAAACATGGGTAAAAAATAGTGAATTTATCATTTCTTAGTGTTCAAAATATAATTGATCCAAAATAATATATATATGAACTTAATATTTTTTATAGTACATCAGTCCACCATGATCCAACATCTAATCAAAATAATTCTCTAATCGTCAAGAATAATTATATTCACTAAGAAAATCACTTTTTTAAAAAAAATATACACCTGCCTTTTGTGTGGGAGTCACAACCCAGAATTTTGTTTTTCAGTTGGATGATATAACAAATAATAACTACCTTTTAGATAGGATCTATAGACAACAATATTTTTAATGAATTTAATAAATAAAATATTCCCCATAAATATAAAAAAAGACAGATGAAATGTTGATGACAAGTATAAAAATTTGAATCACAAAATAGGGATGAAAATTAAAATTTCAATAACAATGTTTGATCATTTCATTAAGAGAAAACATATTTAATTTCCCTTGAGATCACACAATGAAATAGTGGTCAAAGGAGAAAATCCTTATCAAAATTTTACCTCTATGAAATATTCTCCCGATCATGAATAATCCATAATTTTATAGAGAATTCTTGGTTATTCCCTTCGAATGAGCTACAAAATAATATTTTATCAAGTTTACACCCTAAAATCAACGACATGTTCCCAATTTATTAAATCCATTAAATTATTTATCGCATAATATTTTCTTATAGAAAAATCGTAAGCTTCCATGGATAAAAATAATAATAAAAAAGACTATTATCAATTTCCTGTATGAGGAATTATCCCCTGACTAATCCATATATAATAATTTCAATAAAACACATCCAAAATATTTGTTATAGTATATATGTATTTTATAATTTCTAAAAATAGTTAACACAAATCATGATAAATTAAAATAAATCAAAATGAAAAACCTATAGGTAAATTGACTATCATAATGCCCTAAAAATAGAAATGGAAAAAATAATATAACATTAACTAAACATGTTCATACATTGGGATTTCTTAACCCATCAAAGATCATAAGTCCTTAATAAAATAGTATTCCTTTAAAATATCTTAATAATATTAAAAAATATAATGTGACTTTGAAATATTGAAATTCTATTGAATCATAGAACTCTCAAATATAAATTGTATTACTTTTATAATTTCATAACACATTAAAAGCCATTTTGTAAGTATTAAAAAACAATTTTACAAAACTTTTATATTTTTATAAGACTTAAAAAATAATAATTTTATAAGAAATTAATGTGTTTTATAGGACTTAGAAATTCATAAAACTTTGATCATTGTCTGAAATTGAATATTGTGAGTATTTGATCACCTTGAGTATTTGAATTTTTCTTATAAAATTATAAAAATACAATTTTATATAACTATAAAGGAATCCTAAGTCTTCATCTAAAATCATTTTAATTGATCTAGAATTTTATGAATTTTTTAGAATTAATTTCTAATGGATTTCGAAATAGCTTCATATGACATTATCATTTTTATATGACTTTGAAAATAACTTCATATTACTTAAAAAATTTATATGAATTTGTAATAATTATGGAAAGCACTGAAATATTTTTAATAATAGTAGAAAAAATTGAATATATAGGCCATTAAGAAAATTATAAATACTTAAAACAATAAATTAATACGCACAATATAATTTTAAAAATCTGCAACATATTATAATTATCCATTAAAAAAGTTAGGTATTTTAAAAGACTGAATATGCAAGAATGTAATATTAGAAAAAATTTGAAATGAATGTAATAATAAATATATATGAGAAATTTAGTGGTTAATACACTTCTATGTGAAGGAAAACTTACTAAAACATGACATACATATGGGTAAGATAGAGTCTATGTAATAGTTAAGTAATGTTATTTAAAAATAAATTAATGTAAAATTTATTTCTAACATTTGAAGAACAATGATTAAATATAAAATGGATGTAAGGAAATTTAATTAATAATAATAACAATAATAATAAACAAAAAAATTCCCATGTTAAAAAATTAAACTAATTCCCAAGTTGAAACACAAAAAAATATGATGGAAATTATTAGTATGTCATGTGAGAAGGGAATCCATAAAGAAAATTATTCAAGTGATTTACAGATAACCAAGATTTACATTATAATTGTTGTTTAATTTTATTTCAACCTTTAAAAAACATATTAAAGACATATATTACTTATTAAAATCACATAATTGTATTATTATTTTCTTGATACTTATTCATGGTGAACATGGAAATGTTTCTACGGTGTGGTTCATGTTTCTAGTTAAACCGACCTAAAAAACAACTTCTAATACTAATGAATGAGTTAGATCATAGAGTTATATAATAGTAGTATCATTTCATCAAAATCATAATGATATTAATATAACATATTTATAGTAGGGGTGGGATTTAGAAATAGTGGACATGAGAAAATAATTGAAAAAGTTATAGAACAATATATATACTTACGTTATAAAGTTTCTATTTATTAGCATGGGATCCTTTTAAATGAAGTATTTATTATTATTTATTAGAACTATAATATAACTAAAATAATATAATGATTTAAGAGATAGAAAATGGAGATAGATTCAATAAGTTTTTTAATGAGGGGATTGGTTTAGAAGGGAATGTTGATATCTCCTTTTATAGTGGAAAATGATGTACATTTCATTGGAATCATAAGTTAGGTGAAGGGTAAATATCGAATAGTTCGGGTGTCAGGTAAGTTAGGTGATGAAATGATAATGAAGTATTTAGGTATACTACCAAAAACTAAAATAAGACATTGTAAATCTATAAAAATCATATTAATTATACATGATTTGATCTAGGATAATTTACCTCATTGTATCCCTTTTTAGGCTGTTTAATTTTTTATCAGTGGTAATTATTTTTTTACTAAAAATAATAGATAATTCCACTTAATCAACTTAAATAGTATAATTATATATTTTTTACTTCATTAAATCTAATTAAATTTCTAATTATGATAAATTTATATTTAAAATTAAAATATAGAATAAAAAATTGGTTTTAGAGAAATGGGATTATTAAAATTTTAAGTGTTATTATTTTTATTTCTGGTCAATTAAAAATTAAATAAATATTAATATGTATTTTATATATGTAAACATCAAATTAATGTCATAATTTAATTTTTATCAATTAAATTTGTTGGGTCGGAAGAAGTAGGGAAATGATGGAAAGAGGGGGGGTGAATTGCCTTTTAAAAAATGATTAACAAATTAAAAATCAAAGTATAAATGCAGCGGAAATAAAAGATGCAAGACACGCAAATTGATAACGGAGTTCGGCCAAAAACCCGGCCTACGTCTCCGCTCCCAACTCAACCGTTGAGAGATTCCTGCCGCTTGCTTTTCAATGGTTTTAGCAAGAAACCCACTAGGCTTTGAGGTAGCACTAGGACCTATTACAGCTTGCTTTTGGTGGTTTAGCAAGAACCCACTTGCTTTTGATGGTTTAGCAAGAACCCACTAGCCTTTTTAACGGGTGAAGGCTAGCTCACCGAAAACTCAAGCCTTTTAAAAGGAAAGGCTTAACTAACCTCTTCACACCTTAATGGTGGTGTGAAACCCAAAAGAAAGGGGGTTGAGAAAAGGGTTTGGGGTTTGTAGGTACAAACCCAATTTTAAGCTCAAAATGAATAAAACAATAAAACCGTATATGAGGAGAAGCCTTGGGCGCCTTTGATGATTGGAGATGTTGAAGGCTTCTTCCAAGCTTCTTTGAGGGAGCTCCTTGGATGTGGAATTGGATGGAGGTAGGAGGGTTCCTTTGAGGAAGTCCGCCGGAGGTACGCCAAATGATCAACAAGGTGTCCGTAGGCTTCCGTATAGTTCCTATTAGTGTCCGGGGCTTCCTTGGCCTTTATTTATAGGCATGGAACCCTTGGGGAGGCTTCGGAGCCGTTGGAGAGGCTAAAAGAGCCGTTGGAGGCCAAAAGAAGGTTGACTGGTCAAAGCCAACGGCTAGTTTGACTGGGCTACCGGCTGGCCGGTACAGCTCCACCGGATGGCTGGTGCCTTGGTAGAGAAGAAGAGTCTTGATCCAGGCTCTACCGGTCGACCGGTGGAGGAGCCACCGGCTGGCCGGTGGCAAGACAGTAGCAAACACTATTTGGGCTGGGTGCCACAGGTCGACCGGTGACAGAGCCACCGGTCGACCGGTGGAACCTGGCAGTGGGCAATGCCTCTGCCAGTTCCACCGGCTGGCCGGTGCTAAGGCCACCGGTTGGCCGGTGAGATGGCAGTGAGTGGCTCTTCTGCCCAGAGTCCACCGGCTGGCCGGTGGTGAAGCCACCGGTTGGCCGGTGGACTGAATTTCAGTCCATTTGTGCTTCTTGCTTTCTTGGCCTAATTCCTTGGCCACCTGAATTGATTCCTATCATCCAAAAACACTTGAAAAAGGATTAGATAAATATGAGGGTGATTGTGATCATGAAAATAAAACCTTGAGGGGTTCGAGAGGTACAACAATCTCCCCCTATTTTGATGATCACAATCACCAAAACAATCAAAGTAAAATACTGAAATTGAAAGGAAATGATAAGCATGATGAAAAGGATTCTCCCCCAATCAATCAAGAAATTTCTCCCCCTTTGTGATTATCAAAATAGAATGGGGCATAAAACTTGATTGAGGGAAATTTTGAAAAACAAGAGATGAGATTTGAAAATCAATTGAGATTTTGGAAATTGAAAGATTTGAATCGAAAAATTTTGAAATTGAAAAGGGCTTAAACGATCCTAACTCCCCCTAAATAAAAACAACAAATCACCGGGGAAAGGAAACTATTTTTGGCCCGGAGAGACTTGCCAAAAGGGATTTTTCAATCCAAATTTGTTTCATGGCGGGTCTTCTCTTATAGAATTCGTCCGAAAAGAAAAAACTTTTGGGTTGACCATACCGGGCGTTTTTGCAATTACATTCATATATCATGTGCCCGGGTTTTTTACAATAATTACAAAATTTATAACTAGAGCTCCCCCTTACAAAAACAGTGGGTGCATGGGAGGAGGAAGCTATATTGGTGTAGCCAAGTCCATTGGTGGTTCTAGATACTCGTTGAGAACCTAGGAGATTGTTCAAATTTTGTTCACCTTGGGTGAACTTGGCTAGGGTCTCCCTTAGGTCTTTGATGGTTGATTCCATGGAATCAACATTTGGAAAATTTTGGATTTTGAGGGAGAGTTCCTCCTTCTCTTTGAGAAGTTGGTCTTTTTCGAAGGAAAGTTTTTTGAAAGACTTTTTTAAAGCAACAAATTTTGACGATAAAGTATGAAAACCTTTTTCTAGTTGGTCTCTAGCGTGTGAGAGTTCTTCATAAGATAAATGATTTAAAGAATTGGAATTTGAAGAACAAGAGGAGGAGTCGGAAGAAGTTACCTCATGAAATGCCATTAGGCATTTTGTACCTTGGTCGCTCGAGGAGGAGGAGGAGGAGGATGAGGAGGTGTCACTCCATGTCGCCTTGAGGACCTTTTTCTTTCCTTTTTCCTTTGGCGTGGCCCGTTTTTTGTTGAGTGGGCAATCGGGCTTGAAATGGCCCTTTTCGCCGCACCCGTAGCATTTTACCTTCGGCTCAGATTTTTCGGTGGGTTCTTGCTTTCGGTGCTTGCGGGATTTCTTCTTCTTCTTGTGCTTCTTCATGAATTTTTGCATTTGGCGGGCGAGATTCTCCATTTCCGAGTCGCCGCTTGATGATGAAGTACATGAGGAAGATGAGGATGAGGAGGAGCTTACTTCTTTTTGAACCTTGAGGGCAATGTTCTTTGGTGTCTTGATAGGGGTGCCCTCCTTTTGTGCTTGCCTCCTCATTGTGATCTCGTACGTCATGAGAGATCCGATGAGCTCCTCTACCGGCATATTTTTGACGTCCTTAGCTTCTTGGATCGCCGTCACCTTTGGTGCCCATGAGCTCGGAAGGACCCATAGGATCTTTTTGACCATTGCTTCAGCTGAAACATCATCACCAAGAGATTTTCTACCATTGCACACGTCAGTAAAGCGAGTAAACATATCGGAAATAGACTCATTTGGATGAATTGAAAATGACTCAAAATCTTGCCTATACATATCCAATCGGGTGTCTTTGACTTTGTTAGTGCCCTTATGAGTTACTTCTAAAAGTTTCCAAATTTCATGTGAGGAGGTGCAAGTAGACACTCGATTGAATTCATTTCGGTCTAGGCCGCAATGGAGAGCGTTCATGGCTTTGCCATCAAGCTCAAAATTCTTTATATCGGCGGGGGTCCATTTGGATTCGTCGGGGGAGGAGAGGGTGTAACCTTGCATGACAATTTTGTAAATGGTATATCCTATACTTCTCAAAAAAGTGGTCATGTGGGTTTTCCAATAATTATAGTCGGACCCATCAAAAAATGGAGCCCGACCCAAAGAAAAGCCTTCGGGGGCGAAAGAGGTTGATGCCATCTAAATGGATCTTAAATTTGAAACCGGGTTAGGGAATTACTCAAAGTTCCCTCTGATACCAATTGATAGATCGGATCCCTCGGCCCAGCAATATTGTCCGCTCTGGCCCAGTTGCTATCCCAGGCCTCACGGCTTTAAAACGCGTTGCTGAGGGGAAGGTAGGAACGGGAATTTCAAGCACCCACCAATCTCCCTCCACAACCGATGTGGGATTGGTTACCGGGGCACAGGCGCCAACAATCCTGGCGGGGGCCCAACAATCCTGGGCCCAGGACACAACATCCCCCCCCAAGCCCACACCGGTCCCGAGACCAACCACCCTTTGATACCAATTGTTGGGTCGGAAGAAGCAGGGAAATGATGGCAAGAGGGGGGGGGGTGAATTGCCTTTTAAAAAATGATTAACAAATTAAAAATCAAAGTATAAATGCAGCAGAAATAAAAGAGGCAAGACACGCAAATTGATAACGGAGTTCGGCCAAAAACCCGGCCTACGTCTCCGCTCCCAACTCAACCGTTGAGAGATTCCTACCGCTTGATTTTCAATGGTTTTAGCAAGAAACCCACTAGGCTTTGAGGTAGCACTAGGACCTATTACAGCTTGCTTTTGGTGGTTTAGCCAGAACCCACTTGCTTTTGATGGTTTAGCAAGAACCCACTAGCCTTTTTAACGGGTGAAGGCTAGCTCACCGAAAACTCAAGCCTTTTAAAAGGAAAGGCTTAACTAACCTCTTCACACCTTATTGGTGGTGTGAAACCCAAAAGAAAGGGGGTTGAGAAAAGGGTTTGGGGTTTGTAGGTACAAACCCAATTTTAAGCTCAAAATGAATAAAACAATAAAACCGTATATGAGGAGAAGCCTTGGGCGCCTTTGATGATTGGAGATGTTGAAGGCTGCTTCCAAGCTTCTTTGAGGGAGCTCCTTGGATGTGGAATTGGATGGAGCTAGGAGGGTTCCTTTGAGGAAGTCCGCCGGAGGTACGCCAAATGATCAACAAGGTGTCCGTAGGCTTCCGTATAGTTCCTATTAGTGTCCGGGGCTTCCTTGGCCTTTATTTATAGGCATGGAACCCTTGGGGAGGCTTCGGAGCCGTTGGAGAGGCTAAAAGAGCCGTTGGAGGCCAAAAGAAGGTTGACTGGTCAAAGCCAACGGCTAGTTTGACTGGGCTACCGGCTGGCCGGTACAGCTCCACCGGATGGCTGGTGCCTTGGTAGAGAAGAAGAGTCTTGATCCAGGCTCTACCGGTCGACCGGTGGAGGAGCCACCGGCTGGCCGGTGGCAAGACAGTAGCAAACACTATTTGGACTGGGTGCCACAGGTCGACCGGTGACAGAGCCACCGGTCGACCGGTGGAACCTGGCAGTGGGCAATGCCTCTGCCAGTTCCACCGGCTGGCCGGTGCTAAGGCCACCGGTTGGCCGGTGAGATGGCAGTGAGTGGCTCTTCTGCCCAGAGTCCACCGGCTGGCCGGTGGTGAAGCCACCGGTTGGCCGGTGGACTGAATTTCAGTCCATTTGTGCTTCTTGCTTTCTTGGCCTAATTCCTTGGCCACCTGAATTGATTCCTATCATCCAAAAACACTTGAAAAAGGAATAGATAAATATGAGGGTGATTGTGATCATGAAAATAAAACCTTGAGGGGTTCGAGAGGTACAACAAAATTTACTTATAAAAAGTGAAATACTTAAAGAAATAGTTCATTGAAAATTATCATTTTTTACATAAAAGAATTATTTAACTATATCCTAAAAAATTCAATTATTCATCTTCTAAAAATTTATTTCTCTCTATCCATTGGTTTTAAAATGTTTCATTAAATTTAAAAAAAAATCAAAAAATAGTTTCTTTAGTAATAATAATATGTAACACATATAAATATATTTTTTATATATTTTATTAAATAAATATTATCAATTTATTTTATTTAAGAACTGCTTTTTTATTTTTGAATTATATTTTTTTTTATTAAAAACCTTACACATTGGACATATCCAACTAATATATTTACAATGATAATATTTCCAACGTCCATATATTTAATGGCCATATTTCCAATGATCAAATATATAATTTCCAGATTTCATTTCAATTTATAGCCTTACTGATATCATTTATTCCCTTCTTTGAAATCTCTCCCCACATGTATTTATTATTTCCATTTCTTAGAATTATATCTATAGTTCCAATCCAGGTGATGATCTAAATGGTAAACCATGAGGGTAAAAAGTTTTTATTCATGTATTTTTACTTACTGATCATTTTATTCTTGTTGAAATTATACTAATGACGTTTTATGTTACTTTCTCATAATGTATTAATTTGTATATTTCAATTTAATATTTTATCTCCAAAAAGGAAATATTGTTCATCTTTTTAGTGTTTCCTATAAAAAATTATATTAAACACATTATTTATTTTTATGGAAAATGCAATGTAAAATAATGTGGTGTCACATTCTATCCCCCTTCCATATAAAATAATTTTACCCTTGAAATTTAATTATTATGATTCAAAAATGTGGGTACTTTAGCATTGTTACATTTTCATTATCTCACATTGTTTCCTAAAACTTATGTTTCCTCCATAGAAATTTAACCATATGAGTTGTCATGTTTTAAAGTACATTATTTCTATGATCTACAATTTAAATAGGTTTCTCCTTATAATAAAGACAATGTTCTAGCTATACAACATTTCTGCTCAATACATGTGAAGGTTTAGGTGTGTACTTCCCCAATAGTGATACATGGAACACACTATGCACTTGGTAGAGGCCTAGTGGATGTTCATGAAGATAAGCTATAGTTCCCACAAGATCAGTTATTTTTAATGGGTGAATATATCTGGCGAATAACTGTTCATATATCCAAAATCTCATAACACTCTTCCAAAGTTATATTTTATGGAACATATTATCTCTATCTTCAAACTCTATATCTTTTCAATGATTATTTGTGTGACTTTTTCCCACATTTTTTAGTTTTAATGTGTCATTGGATAGTGTGAATCTTATTGTCCATTTCTTAAGAAAGATCTAATCCCAAGATCATATTCAATCCATCTCCATCACGACAGGTTGGATTTCCACACATATTCCTGTAATGTGTGACATATGGTGGTTCTTGAATTCTATAATAGAAAAAATTCTAATATGAGATATTTATGAGGGGAAAGTGTTCATACCAACCTCTTTGAAAATACATTGAAAAATATCTCAACATATATTCTAGATTATTAATATTATTTTTAAATTATCCCTTTGTCCATGGATAATAATATGCGTTAAGAACATCTCTTTATCAAATTCATGAGGGATACTTATCCCGAACATCAAAGTAATCCTCAGATATCAATCAGATAAAATAGGTAATGGTATACTACGAAGCCTTACCATATCCTTTTGGTTTTTAATGGAATGTTGATTAATTCAGAAATATTATTTAATACAAATGAAATGTTGTATATTTATAAGGAGATAAAACATAACCCAAATAGAATTATAAACTTTATAGTTCATAAGAAGGACTACAATGAAATCTATCATATTGTTATCTCATTTCCATATAGATACGGGAAATGGTTAAATCATCCCTTATATTTATATAATTTATACTTTAAATATTAACATACTAAGTATTAGGATAGATACTCTATTATATTTCGTTTTATGTTTCCCCCCCCTAAATCATTCTTGAGATATCTATACCAATTTGGGATTCCAGAATAGATATAGAATGATGTTATATGTGAATCATCCAATATATCTTTATTAAATTATAGTATTGGTGGATCAGATGTTCATTTATTGAATCTTATAATTTTTTCACTATTAAATTTGAACATTATAATATTTCATACCATGTTATTCACCTCTATATCCTTTTTATTTTCCTCATTGATCTCTTTATGGATGGATGGTTAAGCATTCATTTATAGGAGATAGTATCCGTCCCCTTCCTTCATTTTTTCATGGTCTATACTTTGATGGACCATTAGTATTAGTACAATTTCAATCATTGTCGTGGATAAGGTATCATGTTCGTTCCTACCAAGAGCATCAGCCACATTTTTTTCTTTCCCAGAGTGGTGATATATCGAGCAGTCATAGTCCTTATTCAACTTCAACTATATCCTTTGATGTATGATTAACTCAATCTATGAGAATATGTACATTCATCTATTATGATGAGTATATATTTCTATTTTTTCACCATATATATACTTACTCCAAATCACTAATGAAAATTTACTACTGCCAGCTTTATATCCTATAATGGGTAATTTTTCTCATTAATCATCAATTGACATGAGGATTAAGATACCATCATGTAATTCAACATGTGGAAGCTCCCCAATACATTCTTTTATGTGTCACTTTACATTACAAACCATTATCAACTATTTTTTAGTGGGAGTCAGTATTCAATGACCAACCTTCTCTTAAGCTCCACAAAGTTATCATTACATACATATTACAAGAAGAATTAGGATCCCTTCTTAGTTAAGTTTTTATTGTGTTTTATAGTAATGTGAAATTTATCACAAATAATAATTGTATCAATCCAATACAAGAATAATATGGATCTTCATTATAGTGATTAGTCTAGGAAATTCATCAATCACATATTTAATTGATGGATATTTAGTATAAAATCATTAACCGTAATTCAGAAATAAAGAATTTGGAATATAGTTTTTACTTTATCAAGGTCATTAACACAATGCAGAAATCATATTAATGTTATTTATTAATACTGGAATGTAAAACAATATAATGTATAAATAATAACATAAATTTAATGAGGTAAACAGTGAAGACTCTAGTCATAATATCCATGAATATTGTGGGGGGAATTTTTTTGTCTGAATGAAATTGGTAGGAACTCATAGTATCCATATAATTTATTGAAATCTACCTTGGATACATCATATATTTTCTACTATAATTTATGATATCAAATCTGAAATTAAATCTTTGAGAAGTAATGATCCCCTAACAGATTATTGATAAATTCATCAATATAGGGATGAGAATACTTGTTATTGGTCATGATCTTATTATGTTAAAGGTAATCAATTTAATGACACATTGATTCATCTTTTTCTTACCAAAGGGGTCTGATCTTCCCCATAGTGAATTACATGTCTATTTAATCCTCTTATCAAGATACTCTTTATGATTCTTATTAATTTTATCCAATTCACCCATATACATTCTATAAGTATTATTTGATATAATCATAGAAATGGGTGTTGTATTTATTTAAAATTAAACCATATGATCTAGGGGTGATCAGAAAAATATTTTTCGAATACATCCACAAAATCCCACAAAATAGGAACATATTTAACATTGAGTTCCTCACAAGTCCTTTCATCTATGTATAAATATTTCTTCTCTATCATAACACATATTTAGGAATCTATTTACAATGGGATTTGATCACCAAAATTCCATAAATTATTGATCATTGGGTGATTTTAGATATGATATAATATTTACTCATTATAAAAATAGAAATGAGCTCTATATAGTGAAATCTAATCCATTCCCAAGGAAACCTTTAATTCCACCAAGGGAATATGAATTATATTTTTTGAAGTATCATCCTGTAATACTCAATCAGATAAGAGTTATATACCTTGGATTCAATCAAATAACCCCAAGTTTCTTTCACTGATAATTAGATATCTAAAAATTTTCTAGTGATATGAATCTATTATAATATTTTCTAGATATAAAGGAGAGGGTTCAACCATAATAAAATAACAAAAATTATTTATATAGTGGATGATTATTTCACTTTTCACCAGTTCATTTTCATGAAATTAATAATTAGTATTTATGGAAGAGGATTTCACTTTTTCACTTATATTACAAGGTTACTAACTTTGGGTTTTATAATTAACCCTTCTATTGGTTCACTTTCTATCAGACTACCTATACTCATTATAATTATAAGATCATTAGTGGTTCATTCAGATGAACATTATTTTTATCATTTTTGTTAGATTTACTCTTGATATATCCCTCACCTTTATGTTCTTGATAACCTTCTCTTATACACATGAATCTTTTACATATTACTTTGATAAAGTTCCACCAATGATTATTTCCACATATTCACCATAAAGAAAGATGAATTTTCATTCCTCCATGGTCTTAATCACTTGAGAACCCATGAAACTCCATTCATTTATTCTTATCCTTAAAAATATTATAATAATGGGAGTCTCAATCTGAATTTCTATCAGGAGGTCGCAAATTAAAATATATTAATTACACTAAAAACACTTACATCCAATGGCTTTTTCTAATTGGTTTTAATACACTATTGAATTGGTTATTATGTTATGGTAAATAATCCTCCAGGAAGCATACCTAAAATGTATTGTGATGTTATTTCAATAAATATCCATTGGTTTATACTATAATTATTTTAAATAAAGGAATTATCTATCCATTTAGTGTAATGGGTTCAAAAAAATATTTATTAGAAAATATATTCTTAAACTCATTTCATTCCATGAAGTTGATTTCTTTCTCTTTCCTTCCATTATTAATGTGGGTCCACCATTGGTAAAATCCACCTTTCACGCAATAAAAGTTTAAAATAAATTTTTCATTCTTTAAGAACTAGAGCGTGGAAAATATAATTTCAATTTTATTGATCCATTTCTTGGGTATTGGTGGATCGAAATACCAACTAGAGGAGGGTAGTCATTTCCTCATGAAGGGATAAATATTGATTTATTCCATCCTTGGAACATTTGAGAATTTTTCATTATTTATGATTTTTTTCAATACTTTCGAGAGTTATACAATCATAGCCATATGTTTTTTCCCTCCAACGCTTATTCTGTTTCTTTTCCAATTAGTAATCAATAATATGATAAGTAATATCAATCCTTAATTTCAAAACTAATGAAATATTTATTTAAAAAATGAAAAATTATGAGAATCCTACTTATCTTTTAGTTCACCATAGGTTTCTTTAGTCTCTATCTTATAATTTTTCACATCCAAATCCCCAAAAGTAACTAAAAACCACTCATATATTAACTAATGATGTCCAAGAATTTCATACACCAATAGTACATCATTTGGCATGAATATTAATTATGTTTCACTATAGTTAATACCTTGGAACCTAATTTTTTAACGTATTTAGAAATTATATTCATAATAAACATATTTGAAAAAAAATCAATAACTTCCACTAATATTATTCTAACACTATAAGCCTTCAAAAAATTCTACAAAATGATCTTCTTTATAACCTAGGTAATGGAATCAAAAGAATTCATGAGCTCATATTATTAGTTAGGGTAAACCCAAGAAACATCAATGGAAGATCACAAGTGAAAATAATATGATAATATAGGTATGAGAACTTAATTAATATGAATGGACATAAAATAATAAAATCATACCCAATAAAACATATATAAAAAATATTATCCCTTTCATATGGTTTTTAGCATAACATAAGACATGAGATATAGAAGATTGAAAGAATGAGTCAATCATCATGATATATGATAATATAACATAGTTACATTGCATATCATAGAATTACCGAAAGAACATAATCATAGAAATCATAACATATTTCATGTCAATCTACCAAGATATTCACATATTAATGGGCTAGGTTGTCCACCTTCCAATAACATACTATTCTTGGGATAACCACATGTGTACCATTATAGAGTGGACTTATGATAACCACCCACATATCATACTCACATAATGACATATAAAACATTTATCAATATATTTTATGTCTATATAAGGTCCTATTATCACATAATAATAAATCATACAAATATATTCCACAAGAACTTAAAAATTCATAATTCAATAATTAGTGGATTAACCTATAATAATGAAAATATTTCCATAAAAAATTTAAAATATACCATAATCCATACAAAAGAATGATAGCATATTATTTCATTATAGAATATTCCCATTGAAGGATATAAAACACCAAATTATGGTGACTTAGATATAAAATATAATTATAAAATAATTAAAATTTAGAAAGACAAAGAAGAAGAAATATACTATACATTATCCTATATATTGAGAGAATATTTCATAAAAAAGGGAAAATTTATTTATTTAGAAAAATGATGAAAACATAGATAGGACTATTCTCATCGAAAACTGAAAATAATGGAAGGAAAATTCATTAGTATGGAATATGTCTAAAAATAACATTCCTTTAAAATTTTGGATACAAATTTAAGGTCATTAGAAAAGGAATCATACATAGAATATTAAAATAATATTACATTTATAGGGAAAGTAATGTTCATTATAAAGAACCATAGTAAATCATATAAGTATAGATATTTATACCCATAAAATAAAATAAATTATATACATTGAGAGTAAAAATATTCCCAATTGAAAACAAGATATAAGGTTAGTTTCCCTTAAAAGATTCACATTAGGTGAATTATGAATTAAGGGCAAGTAGAGTGGTATGAGGAAATGAAAAACTCATGAGTAAATAACTGAGATAAAAATATAATTCTTATTAGAGGGAAAATTCTTACAATCCCCAAATGGAAACATATTAATAATAATATGGAATTTAAAACGATATTGTAATGAAAACACTTACTTTTACTCTGGACTTACATGAAATCACATTAAACATATTTATTGTAAATATAACAATATAAATAACATATTTTATAACTATAATAATATCTATTTTCCATTTATACTCTTAAATTATAATCATTCATTATACATATATCTATCAGTTAATGTTCATTTTAATCAGATGTTTTTAATTTTGATTATTTTGTACATGTTTCATAATAGTGATGGTGTTCCCCATTATATAACTCCAAGATCATAATTACCATATTATTAGAGTTAGGGGAATAAAATTATTTATGACTGAAAATTAAATTTTTACTATTCGAACACTTTTGAGGAAAAAGTGAGAAACCATACACGACTTCACGAAATCATGACATCAAGACTTTAATGAAAAAAATAAACCCCAATAGACCAAAACTCAAGATCAAGGACAAACATCACAACAAGAAAGAGGCTCCTCCCAAAAAAAATTATGTTAAGTCTAGATTTCATCATTTCATCGCAGAATGGCTAGCAGTCCCATTCCAAAGAACATGGGCATCGTAACGATGGCTATAGCCATACCCTCTCAACCATATGTTTCTGAGAAGCCATGAAACAATGAAACCTCTTGCCTGAACCTCATGTCAATCATCTCCTTGTATGAGAATGGTTGAAGAATTCCTTGACTCGCGGACCACCAAGGCCACAATCAAAAACAATTTCAAAGAACCATAACTGATGATCTTCCATCCAAAACAGATTCATGAGAAATAAAACTTAGAACAAAATAAACGCTTTATGTGAAGGGTGATAAAACTTCAAGAGAATTAATAGGCTCGTGGAAGTCGATGAACCAGAGAATCAACACTAAACCACTGATTCAGTAAGCACCATCATGGACTAAACCATCACATCCAATCCCATAAACATTCCCAAATCAGAAATAATAGAATCATAACAGAATGAAAATTTATCCAAATGTAAAAACAAATATCCAAGAAACATCACCCCAAGATCGGCCTCCTGAACGCCGACCACAGGAAGGAGGTAATGCCACAAATCGGACCAAGCCAACACTAAATCTTATCTCCACTAGCAATCCCACCGTAGAAGACCACGACAAACTCTCAAAGCACTAAAGCCCTGAAAGATCATGGTGACAACCCTCAAACGCCAATAAACTTGACCACAGGACGACGTCGTGCTAACAGAACCCGATCGAACCCACGAACGCTCCGATTGAGTAAGCCGATGAACAAAGCGACCTTCGTTGAAAACCGATCATACGCTCATGGATGTTAATATATCTTCATTATTTAATATTTTGAGATTTAGTATGAGTTAAAATGAGAAGGTAATTGAAAATGTAATATAATAACTTGGATACATTTATGATGAATTCTCTCCTTGACAAGGGTTTCATTGGAATAAAGGAATCTGGATTCCTTATCAGAACCAGAATCAATACAAAACCATAAGAGGATTTAGTAAACAAAAATGTGGGAAAGTATTTATGTTATTTGATGTGTAATGGATTATTTTATATGGGGTAGAGGGGGTCCTTATTTTGGATAAAATGGGTGGCATTTGTTTCTAAAATTAAGTTATGGGAAGGTTTAGAATGAAACCACATTAGAGTATGGTAATTTTAATGAGTAAATATTGATGATAAATTTATGATTTAATCCCACAACTAACATGTAAATTATTAGATTCGTAAATATCATAAAAAATAGATAAAATTTGATCAATGACTACATACCACTTTTTACCCCCTTTTACCTTGTTTTATTTTTTTATATTTTAATTATTTAGTAACAAAATATATAAGGTAACCCTTCTAGCCAATTCGGAAATAAATATTTAAAATTTTTATACCTTTTATTCAATTTCAATTCAAAAGTATGAATATTTTAAATTTTAAACAAAGATATTTAATATATAGAAGAAAACAATTTTGGTAGAAAATGAATTATATAAACATTAAGGGTTCTTATTATTATTTCCTATAAATTAAGAATTAAATAATTTTTAATATTATATATATACTCATTAATTAAATTAATAAATTATTTTTTCTTATGTAAATATAAAATACATAAAAAAGAAAAGTTCTTTAAAATATATCATTTTCGAACATCAAATAATTTTTACTACATCATATTAAATTTAATTATTCATCAAATAGAAATTTATTTTTTCCATAAATTGGTATGAGAATATTTCACTAAATTATAAAATTTCATAATGTTATTCCTTAATAAAAATAATAATTGTTATTATATATAGAAAATAATTTTTTATAATATATTAATTTAATATTATCCTTTTACTTCATTTGATAATTATATTATTAATTTTCAATTATTATATTTTCAATTACACAAATTTCCCGTTGGATATATCCAAATACTATATTTGAAACCATCATATTTATAATGGCCAAATTTATAACTAACATATATATATTTCATATTTCATTTATATATATAAACTTTCTAAAATCCTCCATTATATTCATTCACTTATGTCTCGAGAAGTCTATTTTATTTCTAATTCAATATCTTTTTTCAACATCACATTTTCAATAATTATCTTCACGGAATGATATTGATTTTTTGTTAGTCGTATTTTTAATTACTTTTTCTTTTATTCCCTATATAATTTTCTTATTAACATTTCATATTTATTTCTGAAAAGTTATTAATTCTCAGCTTACATTGTAATATTCTTTCTTAAAAAATTGTATTATGGTTTATTTCAGTTCTTTATTGTGTATGACAAAATTAATTAAATTTTTTATTTTATAGTATAACACATCGAAAAATAATTAGATATCTCATCAACAGAGAGAATAATCTTATTCACACAACAAGATACAACCACACACTATTCTTCCAATTAGACCACACAAATCCAATCATAAGAATATTGATATGATTGGAGTTACTATTTTATGTTCAATAATGGAATGATAAAATATTAATGATAGAGAAAATAATTTTAATCTGCTTCACCACACCCCACCATTTCTGTTTTACAGAACCTATTAAATATATTTATAAATTAAGCATAGAAATTCATGTATTCCTACTATGGTTCCCCTAAAACCAACCACAATGGGTTAGTTCTTTGTTGTCATTAATTTAAAATTCACGAGGACTTAATAGGTGTTGATAAATATATAGAAATTAGGGATGGTAAATAACATGACACAAATGAAAAAATAATATTATTTAATTGTATTAACGTGAAAGAATATAAAATATCATATCTAGATCATTCCAAATATAAATTCAAGGTCTCCAATACTTTAAAAAAGGGGATGGGAAATATTTATAATGAGTTTCCAGTATTTTTATCCATTTTACGATACATAATTTCTGTGATAAGTTATATCCTTCTTTCTCAAATGGGTTTTTTTCTTATCTTCGATGAAGGTGTTGATCCTTGAGCTGGGTATCTAGAATCTTTTAATGGATTCATCATTATTCCCAGAATCACTAGTTTCTTTGATTTATGGATGCATGATATATAGATCACTGGGAGATAATTTACCAGATTTGTAAAAAACAACATAAATGTTTTTTAATTTTATTTCAATACATTGACAAATTTCAGAATTTAAATTTTCCATTCCATCCGTATTCAAATTTTTTTAAAGTCAAAATATTTTATACATTCCTCTATCATGGAAAATTCATATTATATATGATATTCTCCATACTTTTCTAAGTAAAATATAATAAAAATCACCTATTACAAGGGAAACATATTATATATTAGTCTAACCATTAATAAATTAATCATGCATCAACTTCCTCCCCAGAAAATATTTTTTTCATCATCCTCTCTGGGAAAAAATTTATATATTTAGCTCTTAAGAATTCAAAAATATACAATATATTATGTACTCCCTGGATCTAGAAAATAAATTTTTTATTTTCATATACTTCCTATAATTTTATAAATAGTCTTTTATCTCATTAAATAAATCATGTATCAACAGATTCATATTTATGTTATGTATCATCTCTGGCCCCTCAAAAATTATTTTATAAAAGATTCTTCCCTAAATTTTACAAGTTTAAAAATTTTACTCAACATATCCTCTTCCCAAAATAATGTTATATATTCATTTTATATCAAAAAATTATATATCCATGGTCTCCTTAGGGGTAAAATATGTTTTTTCATGACATATTGATCTTAAAAAATGGTATGAATTCTCTATTCCTTCCCATAAATGGCATCCATTACTTCTTTACTAGATTAAATGTTATAAATCAACATTTCAGCAACAAACTTATATTATGTACCAATAAGTCTATCATAAAAACCATATGAAACCCTTATATTATCTATTTCTAAATCCGTATTGAATAGAAATAATGACATTATGTAGAATGGTTTCAGTTATATCTAGAATTGAATTAATTAATAAAATTATATTTATAATATTGTAAAATGCTTGAATCAGAACTCAAAAAATATATATATGTATTTTCAATTATTCTAAAAATTCAAAAGAAAACAAGAAATAAATATTTTATCCATTTATAAATTGAATTCTATATTTTTAAATGTATCAAAGTGAAATTAATTTCCCATGTCACACATTGAAATAATTGTTTTTTGACATTAAATAATTTTGATTTATGCTAAAATCTCCAAGAATTCCTATTATTTTATAGGAATTTAAAGGATCCATAGATATTCGTTTGGTTTTTTGAACCCAAAAAACACCATGAAACCCTAGTATTTTCCATTTTTCTATGAATTTTGGTATCATAATTTCCTTTTTGTGAAAGGTCCGAACTATCACGATGGAGTAAATGACATGGTGGGTGCCTAGGGACACATGTCTGAAAAGACCAATGGGAAGCTAGGTGTAGAACCAATCATATTTGGGTGTGTTCAGTGGTATCTTTAGGGTTCCATAGCGTGTTTGAATCCATGGATTAGGGTGTGGTGAATTTTTTATTCATTAATTTTTTTTACATTCCAATCCCCCCTACACCATTTAATTTTAACCCATATACTAATGTAAACAATCATATACCTCCTTTCTCTTATTATATGAAGATCCCAAGGAGGGTAACCCTCCCATCAATGCATATTATCCTATAATATATCATCATATTTAGATAATAATTGTTTTTTTAATAATTCAAGACTTAATATCCAAGGTAGGTTCTCATCATCCCATTATTCTCACTGTCCTCTTTTTTTATCTTACCCATCATTATTCCCCTTCATGTCCAAAATCTAAGTTGGGTTGGTTGTTATGATTTTCTTAAGGTTCTTGATTTTAGGGAGCGATAAGTCTTCTTTAAGAACCTCCCTCCCATATTTGATATTCCATTCCATTATCTATTGATTCTATGTAGGTATTCCACACATCCTAACTTTTTGGAGTACTATTTATGGAATTATTTATAAATTTGGGTTTTAATTTTCTAATGCTAGAATTGTAAAAACCCTTACTCCAATAAGCTACAGCTGGTTGTTACTACATTACATTGGTACAAGACACAAGAAGTTTCATCCCACATTATCGAATAGTTTATTTTTCTTGGGAGACTAGATACATACATGATGCTCACATAACATTCAAAGGCATGAAATACAACTTAAAATTCCAGTCATATAATTTTTATATCTTATATTATATCGATGAAATCATTTAATTTTCACTTCTTGATACCATGGGGAATGGAAAACATAATAAATGGCAATATTAGATGCTCGGTAATGAAAATTGTACAATGGATTCCATAATTGAATAAAATGTGAATAGTTTGGAAGATATAATCAATAATAAAAAATTGAAAAAAATAATATTAAAAAAGAGTAATATATCCATGGATGAAACAGTAAAATATATAACCATGTGGATAATAATATCTAGTTTAATAATGACATAATTCATAATTCTGACCATCATAATATTTCTATAAAGTTTAGGTTCCATGATATAATATATAAATAGGTAATGAATATGCCACATACTTAATATTGATTTTATAATAAGACCTACTAATACATTGAGGTTCTATATGATATTGAGCCCCACCCGTAACTTCCAATATCTAATTCATTCATCATAAGAAAAAATACAATTAACAATACAACACATAAACAATAAAAACATTCATATTGAAAAACTAGCATATGAAATGCTAATATTTTCCATGTAAATAAATTTATCAACATGATCGTAATCCTTCTAGTAAAATAATGTTTAAGGTATCATTAGAGTATTTCACAATTGAATAATAAGACTCACTAAATGGAGATGAAATGGATAAAAAACAAATTTATAAATACATTATATATTTACTTTAAATATATGAATACATGCATATTTATTTTAAAAATATTTACAGAAAAAATTATTTGGATAAAATGAATAATATTTTATTTTAAAAAAATGGAAACTTATAGAGGAAAAAACTTATTGAATAATGAATATGGATATAGAAAAATATATTAAAGCATTAAATAATAAAAAATTATATTCCCACTTTTATAAAAAGTAAAAATTATCTTATAAAAAAAATATTATCAAGATTCCTTTTACAGTGTTGAATAAAATATCAAAGCTAAATAAATTGATTTTAAGAAATCATTTATGCATAAAAAGGGAAATTTTTTATGTTAAATAAATAATACAGATATAGAAAATAATGATTCTTTACAAAAAAAGAGGAATATTGTTGTATTTTATTATATACATTCTTTTAGTGGTTTTGAGTACCAAAAAGAGATAAAATGGAAACATTACATGAAAAACACAAAAATTACTTGATTATAAGAAAATATATGGGGTGTATAGGGAAATATAATATAATTACCTCAATATAAAATTAATCTTAAACAATCCTAAATAAAAAAGAGATTGTAGAATACAACCATACATTAGAATTATACTTCATTAGACAAGTTAGAATATCATGTATAATAATTTTTGAATTATTGTAAATATATATTAGAATTATATTTTTATTTATCATAATAGAAACTATTAATTAATAATTTATTCTTACACAGTTGTAAATAATTCATTTTAATATAATTATTTGAGTGTTGCATATTTTTTTCCCTTACATGTTAATGTTTAATAGTACTAGTCCTTGAACCTTGGTCAAGGTTTCACTATCCCTCAAATCATAAAAATGTTATAATTAAATTTTTATGAATTAAACTTAATTTTGGATAAATCCATTAAAGTGGTCATAAAAAATGAAATTTGTCATTTAATAGTGATGATAGTCTCAAATTTTTCATAAGAGACATTTTCATATTTATAAAGTATTAAAATAAATTAAATTAGAAAAATATTAACATTTAAAAATTATTATTAAGAATATAAAAAACATATTTATTTATATAGTCTCTCCTTGTGACTATACATATAAGTAGGAAATGAAATATAATTCACATCGCTTCGTACATGTGGTGGTCTACTCATACACACATGATACATTATTTTTTAAATAGATATATTGGAAATATTTTATCACCATAGGAATATATGAAATATAATTTTTAAAATAAATATGAGTTCTTCAATAGCTTGTATTACTTACAACCGTGATTTTAAAAGAAATGTGATATAAAATTAAAATACTATTATCTAATGTGATAGTAATCGCCTAATAATTTGATTTCATGGTATAAATAAGAATAAATAAATTATAAAAAACTCATTATTTACACATATATAAAATAAACTCATTTGTTATCAATTTATTATAAATAAAAATAAAAATCATTTGAAAGTAAAATAATTTTTTTTCAGAAAAATGATTTTTATGTACTCAATGTGTTTTCATCAAAAAAAAATTAAATTAGTCAATATTTTTGAAATATTTTAATGAAATTTATATATAATATTTTTAACAAAATTATATATCATTCATCTAATATTTTTCAAGATGTGTGATAAGAATAAATCTACTATTATATTTTTAAAAAAATCATTATCTATACTGTTGGTTCATCACATTATCCACTCTAATTTTGAAATGAATATTTATAATTTTATAAAATTTATATGAATAAATTAAATTAATATTTTTAATCATCCTCTAAAATTTATCTTATAGTTATGTTTTTATAATATTTCAAAAATAGTAATTTTTTGATGAATAATTAAGAATATAGATTTTTTCAAAAACTTTCTATTATTTAAAACCTTTAAAAAGTTACAGCTATTTATAAAATAGTTTAAAAAGTAAAATTAGTTTAATTATATTATTATTAGTAAATTTTAGTTCATTTTAATCATTTTATGTGGTTTTTTATATAAAAAAAGTTTTATACTTAGTAAAAACTTTTAATTTGAAACCCACATTTGTCATGTTTACGGGTATAAATTTAAATTAAATTCTAAAAATTTGTGAATTGAAGTTGGTAAAATGGATTGAATATTTGGAATAAGGATAATTAACAATATGTTATAAGTTAAAAAATCATTTTTAAGTATTTATTTGTAAAAAACGTAATAAATTATTACGGTTATGGTTAAAACATTTTTACCAGAGGTTAAACAAAAGGATAAGGGTGAGTTTTATAATTATACTTGTCTAAAGACTACTATATAGAAATATTTAGAACGTATCATATACCACCATATAATATATTTAAAATTTTAATAAATTTTTTTATAATTACTTTGTCACTTTAGAGTCGTTTAAGAAATTTTTAATGTGGGTCCCCTTATTCCATATAACTAAAGTCCGAATTATTATTTTGGAACCCCTACTTATAAAAGGACATATCCTCTCCTATCCTTTCAAAACCTTAAGTGACTTTTATTTCGGCCAATAACTATAGAAATAACTTCTTTAAATCCCATATCATTTCTTAAAGACTCAATATTTATCATAAAATCATCCTAGGAATTCATTAGGTTTAATCATAAGAAACATTTATGAGGAAGATGTATCATTCTTAATAGAGTATATTTATTTTAATTCTTCTTCCACCAACTTAAAATAATATTTAAAAAATATATATATTAATTTAATTATCACTTATACAATTATATTTCATTATTTTAATTTCATAACCTATATTCCTTTCCTCTCCCATAAAATTTGAAATGAAATTATCAATCATGTGTCCAGAGGACTACCGCCTCCTAAACCAATATAATTTATTTTACATCATTGTATCTCATGAATGGAGATAACTATTAATTTAATGTATATATATTAAATTTATTACATAATTATACTTCTATAAATATAATATCACATCTAACTTCCTACTTTCTAATCTAGTAGAAAATGATAACGTCGCTCCTGCATATGTGCGGACTACCGCCTCCAAAAAGTGATGTGATTCATTTTTATTTTTTTATTTACCTAGATGGTAATAAGGATTGATATATTGAATATTTATGAAATATATTATATTATAATTATTTTTAAATGTTATTTATTACTTACCTTTTTTCATTATATCCATTGAAAAATGAAAATGGCATTCATACGTACATATGGCCTACCATCACTATAAATGATGTAATTCATTTTTTCAATATATAAATTTAATATTTGAATTAAAATATGAATATAATGAATATATATGATATTTATATCATTATTAACATTATGGATTTGACGGAACCATGATCAAAGTATAAGGTCCAAAATTATCGAACCCAGTCATACATGTAAAATGAAGCAGTTATCACCCAAAGGAGTGATTTTAATAAATATTTTTAATCAATGGTAGAAAAAATGCTATAATTAAGTAATTAATGATATTATAGATTTTATTTAATTTATTTTATATAATTATAACATATTTATATTTATAATTAATACTATTAGTGTGATTTAATGGAACTGTAGCTCACGGTAAGTGATTTTCGCCTCACTTTTATTTTATATGAGACACATATCATATCGACCACATGTTTCTTTTATGTGGTACATATATTTCAAATGAATGTATTTTATGATTATTATTATGAAATTTATATATATTTAAATATCTCAATAAGGTGATTTATTTCATGGGTCATATGATTCATAAGTTACCAAAGTGGTAAGGTTTTATGTTACAATCTCATTATTTTTCAAGATTTCTAATGATTAAGTTTATAATGATGAAATATTATTATATAAATATCAATAATCTAATCAAGTTTCATATCAAAAGTTCAGTTATTAGAATTAAATGTTTTACTTTCATTTACCTCATCTTGTTTACCTAGGGGTCCCAAAGTAATGTCTTTAAAAAAAGAACTTGATTTTTCTATTCTGTCAAAGATCCTTTTTCATCAATATAAAAGTTTACTAAAAATGTTTTTAAAAATATTTTTAATATTTTCCTATTATTGTAAAATTTATTTTTATCCATGTATGAAATTTTAAAAAAAATTAATGTAATCTTCTTATTTTTTTCCAAATGAGGTATGGTTAGATTTTATAAAATGATGTGAAAGAAATCATTATTGTAACCTATACGACATGAATGGGATTTTACAACATCATGAAAATTTAATGATTTAAATATTCCTTTATAATTTCTAATTTTATTTTCAAATAAAAGTATTCTGAATATTTTTTGTTTTAAAAAATTATTTTCAATGTAAAAATCCTATTTTCCTTTAGAATATTTCAAATTATCTTTTAATAGTATTCCTATTTTTGAATCAAAGTAACCCCTAATTATACTTATTATCTAAAGGGAATATGGTCCAAGTATACCATCCTTATTATTTCTGTAGATGGTTTATGATTAAGATGAAAATATGTTTATAAATCCTATTCATTTTTCACATGTTACTCTATAATGAGTTGATGAAATGATTATTAAACACATTTAATTCCCTTGGGTTATGTCCTGATGAAATGTTTATGAAAATATATTATTTTAATGGGTTAAGATATTATTAAAAATTTATAATCATATAGAATTTATACGTATGATATTCATTATGTGATGGTTCAGATCAAGATTATATAGCCCTCCAATGGATTGTGTAAATATGAATTACTCATGAGGAAAACTTGTTATTTGTGATCCTGATTTCATATTCACAATTTCATGTGTGGAACAGGTTTTCATGTTCATAATATTATTCATGGATCAATCAATTGTGTCTATAAGATCTAGCATGGAACTGGATTTCATGTCCATAAGATTATTTGAGGACCTAGTTTTCATTTCTCTAATCTTTTATGAGGGAATGATTTCATGTCCTTAACTTAATGGGTGAAACTATATGTATTTATACATGTTCAAAATGTTATAATATTATGTTTTTCAATATTCATGTTTCTATATTACACTTTTGTGGATCACATTCATTGATTTTCTTTATGACTCATGTCTTATGAACTCCCAAAATTTATTCCACGACTCAATATTATGATCTATGATATGTAGGGTATAGTTTTAAATTTTTATACTCATTTTCTCATATATATATTGTAATTTTATATTTAGGAGATCCTTGATATATCATATGTTTACACTTTTTGGGAATCTGAGCTCACCCTTTTCGTTTGTTTCTTTTCCTCAGGTTATGAAGAAATGTTTTAAGTCTGTTATGTCTTAGAATAATACTTTATGGGAATATATTTTTTGGTGATGTTAAAGAAATTTCATGAAATAAAAATATTTTGTATATAGTATTCAAAGAAACTAAAATTTTTGTGTTATCATTCCTGTATTTGTGAAATGTATTAGTTATTAATCTAAAAAGATATAATATTCAGGTATTAAAAATATGGGTATTTCTAAATATGGTAGATAATATATTATCATTAAACAATAATAACGATATCATAACCATCTTATATATTCATTAATTAAATAATTATAACTAGTTGTGTGAGGTTGTAACATCCCGGGTAAATGAAGAGTAAGGCATATTTCAGATTTCATAATATTTATGAATCAAATATTAATTTTACTTTAAAGAGGTTTCTATTTTCAATAGCGTACTCGATACGGAACAACGAGTTTCTTTGGAATCTTACATTGCACACTAATAATATAATATTATTATTTTAAATGGTAGTTAACTCCTATCCGTTGTAGTGGTGGTAAGGAACAAAACTAACTAAAATATGATTGTATATGTTTGTTAGATGTATTTACTTTTATCCAATAAAATTTAGAGGCTTAAAATGTGAATGAATCTAATTTTAAGCATAATTTACATTAAAATGCCAGTTTACCACCTTTTAATGGAGAATCCTCATTAATTAACGTTTTGGTCATCATTATATGTTCTATTTGACCAAATAAAATTCTTCTTTAGATTTGGGACATCAAATTTTACTTTGGGTAATTTTTTGGTATTTTTCTAATAAAGTTCATTTTGTAATGAATAGTGAAAAGTACTGTATTTTAATTCAAAAGTGCCTTTTAATATAATTTATCTATATAGTTGTATTATCATTTTAATTGGTTTTAAATAGAAATTAAAATATATTTTTACCATTTTATTCAATGTTGGTCATCGGAAGTAATTTCACTTTGAAATTGGACATAAACAAGTATCAATCATTTGATAGTTATTGTTTCTTAAAAATACGTTATTTGTTTTAGCGTAGGGGTTTAATTTTTAAATTAATTAATGCCACTTATATGTTTTTAATTTTGAAAAATAGTAATCAATTTTGAATTCAGAATATCAAATAATTCTTAGGCTGAATTTTTTTTATTTTTTTGAAAAACTTTAGTTTTTGATGAATAGTGATACCACTTAGTGGTAGTTAAAAAAATGGACTTTTTCATTTAAATGATATTTTACTACTTATTTGAGTTGAATTTCGAAAATCCGACATACATTGTTGTTACCAAGAAGAAAAATTTGGTTCATTAAGATGAAAATAATTTTTGGTTAATAGTAACTTTTGACTTTTATTTACCGCGGTTAAAGGTAAATAAGGTAATTCAAGGTTAAAAGAATATTATAATAATTTAAGATTATCATAACACTTTTCCTAACCTTATTGGTTGAGTCATTAACGACCATGGGAATCTTTGGGTCGATTTTGGGACCCCATTGATTCACATGGAAGTGAAAATTACAATTTAGATCAATTAATATAAAGTAAAGGCAAAATAGACATAAACAAAAAATCATTTAGTAATTAATTTTTATATGGGGTTATATAAGTCCTATTTCCTACTATAAATATTATTTGGAAATAAAAAAAGAATTACTACATCATGGTATTTGTTTTATAATTTTTATACAACAAATAAATTAAATTATTTATGACATAATAATAATGAAGTGTTTACCTCATTAATAAATGATTTAAATAAATAAGATTATAATGCTTAAAATATTATCCAAAAATGTCCAATTATGATTGGATGATTTTATTTAGACCATGAATCATCTTATATTCGACTATAATGATTTGTGGACCATTATAAACCGAATATCATTATATTATAAAATAATACTTTCACACTTCTCTAAAGAGCCCCTCCTCTCCCATATAAAAGGAGACCACTTGTAAACAATTCCTCACACCACGCAAGCCATTTTTCTCATCCAACCTCTACCCAATTAAGCTAAAAACATCCCTCTAATCCCTTAGAAGCCTTACTTTAGGAATAAGGCACTTCAAGAAGTCCTTCGGTTTAAACCAAAGGGAGTTACCCAAATTAAAGGTAACAGTTTCTCTTAAATTGTTTTCTTTTATTTTACTTATCAAACCCCTAAAAATCTTTTTATTTCTTTATTTTGTAACAAAACCATTATCCTCAATATAATAGGATGTTTTTATAAGAGGTATTCGAACTACACTTACACACACCTCCATCTAATGGATGAAAAAGATAATGTTTCTGTGGATGGAAAACTAACGCCTCACGAAACGATGATTGTTCAATTACATCTTACCACCTCTCATCGTGGCCATTATGATGGAACTGTATATATATATGATATATATTATGTTTATTATTTCATTATGATTCTGTACTTCCCAATAATATCAATCCTTTATGGTTTCCATAGTGGGTAAATATGATAATCTCATCTGAGGAAGTGCGGACTACCGCCCCCTCAAAGTGATTTGATTCGTTAATGCCTTATGTGGGATGTATAAAGGATGGAGTTAATGATATTATATATGATATAATACTAGAATTATAATATACCTATGTATCATTATGTTTTATTTCCATTAAAATAAGAAATAGAAATGAAAGTAGTGTTCATGCGTACGTACGGCTTACCGTCTCCATGAACGGTGCATTTCATTTCTTACCTCTAAATGTTATGTACTATTATAAAAACATATATATACTGGATATATATTATATATATGATATCCAAATCATGAATATCATTCTGGTTATAATGAACCTTTGACCACATGGACAACTTGTAAATATAAGGTGTTCATTTTTAGTCAAGTACCAAATATCGACAAAATGAACGTTATTAACTTAAATGATTGAATAATGTTTATAACATGATAATAAGTGATATAAAAGGAATAATAAACTTGAAAAAGGTTCTTAAGAAAGTAGAAATTAAATTTAGTTTATTATTTAGGATATTAAAGAACAATCGAGTCAAGTCGGACGCGAGGTAAGGTATTTCGTCTCAATCTACTTTCATTGAGGCATATTTTGTTTTAATATATGATTATTTTTTATACGATGTATAAACCCCTTTGAATTCACTTTTTATTCAAAGGGAATCTTTTTATATGAAGCGTTTTACTAAATGACAAAAAAAATGTTTTTTTAACGTACACGATGACAACAACCTTTCCGCCGCCACGAGTATTTTTTGATCTTTGGCTTCCTCAACAAGATGTACTATTTTTAAAAGGAAAAATAAATACCATATACTATTTTTACGTATTTTGGTATTGAAAATGATTTTTAGAATGGATTTATTATTTCAATATCTTGAAATGATATTTTATTATTGCAATGTGTAAATGTTATCTTTCCTTTATTCATATGTTATGTGTTATGATCATGTTATAGTTATTGGGAATTATTTACGTATACAGGTGGTTCCGTGATAAACCTACGGTGGGTGAGCTCGAGATAGCTCTCCAATGAAATGGGTAACGTGATGGAGGTAGACGTGAATGTTTCTCCAAAGAAATTTTATGGAATATACTGTGATGGGTATTCCAAAGTAACTCCCTATGTAGCTGTGATATCTACAATGTAAGTATGATATGAATGCCACAAGTTACCTTTATGATTTATGATTTCTATGTGTCTTTCATAAATCTTATGATTTCATGAGGTAAGTAAAAGAGTCCATGTTTTGTATGTATTTATGAACAAATATTTTCATTATTTTTTTTATAACCCTTACTGAGCTTTTTATGCTCATCCAAAGTTTTGAAATGTTTTCACAGGACTTAAAGATGAATAAGGTAAAGGGTGAGATCAAGGAAAAGTCATGCTATCTAAAACAAGGAACTAGACATGACACTTTTTTCAAGAGTATTTATTTTATGAAAAAAATGGAAACTATGTGGATATGTATAAATTTTAATCTTTTGAGATGTAATAGTTATGTCCTAATTCCCTAAAACTTTAAACCTGAAAAGATCCTCAATGTGAATTATTCATTTAATACAATATTATGTAATGTTTAAGGCCGGGTCCATGTAGTTAGTATCAGAGGTCAGTTTAGATAACTTTAAGAGTTAAGGTATTGTTAAATTAATGTCCCTAAAGTAATTTATGTTAATATTTAAATCATATAGAATTTACAGATTACCATGTTGCTTTGCCTAAGATATTTCTATGTTCAGAATGGTTTTTCACAGAGGAAACATGGAAGCTATGTTGGGATGACATTAGGAGAAAGACAACCTTCCAAATCAGCAACCTGAGATGGTCGGAATCAGAACTGAATAGTTTGTTGCAGCGATGTCACAATTGACTCAGGATATAAACGGTGGTGGTATCCATGTACGAGATCAGCTAGATCAACCACAGAGGAACATGTCAGTAATGGAGAATTTCATGAGGCAACATCTCCCATCATTCAAAGGATCGTCTGATCCGGTGCTAGTAGAAGTGTGGATTAAAGCACCGGAAAAGATTTTTGACGTCATGGGTTATTCATAACATCAAAAGGTTAGTCTTGCTGTTTACCATTTTGAAGGTGAAGCGGATCCGTGGTGGTCGATGGTGAAAAATATCAGGGATAGTGAGGAGATTGATGCTCTTGATTGGGATGAGTTCAAAGGTAGGTTTCTTGAGAAATATCTTTCTAAGGTTGTTCGTCTTAGTATGGAAAAACAATTACTAGAATTGAGGAAATATGATGACTCAGTGGCTACTTATGAAGAAAAATTCACTCGACTGGAAAGGTATGCTCAAAATTTCATACGAGATCTTGATAGTAAAATCAACGATTTTTACTCAGGATTAAAGCCAAAGTATCAAAGGGATTTAGCTTCTCATGGGTTCAAAAGTTATGAAAAACTTTTTCATTGTGCGGAGAAGGTGGAAATGGATTTTTCCGATGATCAGGTATTCTTTAAAAAACAATAGAATAAGAGGACGAGGTGGCAAGCGAAAGGGAAGAACTCTTCAAAAAAGTCTGATGGTAAGAAACTTAAGTTTACTGTTTATGAAAATTGTGTTAAAAAGCATGCTGGGGAAAGTCTTTTGAATTCTATTAAGTGCTACCAATGTGGTAAAATGGGACATATGACTCGAAATTACAATGAAAAAGATCAGGGTAATGGTAAGAAAAAATCCGATTTACAGTCACTAAAATGTTTTAAGTGAAATGAAATGTGTCATTATGAAAATGAGTATCCAACAAAGAACTCAACCGAAGGAAAGCAACCAGACTACAAGAAAAAAGGGGTTGTGAAATCCTTTGCAACTGCTTCAGCAGATTTTGGGCCATCAAATGAAGTTGTATCAGGTACACTGTTTGTTTGTTCAGATTATGCCAATGTGTTTTTTGATTCGGGGTCTACAGACTCTTTCATTTCTGAGAAGTTTTCTAGTAAATTGGATATTCCATCTCAAGATATGAATACAGAAATTATGGTAAAAACACTTGGAGGAAATGTTGAGAAGAAAACACAACATAAGAACATTAATGTATTTTTGTACGGAAAGAATATACCTTCAAACCTTATTTTTTTGTCTTTAGTAGAGTTTGATGTTATATTGGGCATGGATTGACTTCCTATTTATCATGATAAGATTGACTGTAGAGGTAAAGATGTTTTTTTTCAAAAAGATTTTTATTTTTGTATACAATAATCAACCCTTTATTTCGAAAACATATTAAAAAGTTGAGAAACAAGTAAAAGATGGAAATGAATGTTACCTTGCACATATTGTCGAATAAAAGGAACTGTTCAGATTAATGATGTCCTAGTGGTAAATGAGTACCTTGACGTTTTTCCTGAATACTTTTGTTGTATTATACTTGATTGGGAAGTTGAATTTACTGTTGAATTAGTTCCTAATGTTAATCCAATTTCAGAACCCCCATATCGAATGGCTCAAATTGAACTTTTAGAGTAAAATAAGCAATTGCAGCAGTTATTAGATAAAGGTTTCATTCGACCTAGCACATCACCATGGGGTTATCCTGTCTTGTTTGTTAAAAAGAAAGATTTTTCAATGAGACTTTGCATAGATTATAGAGCATTAAATAACATCATTGTTAAGAATAAGTTTCCTTTTCCTCATATTGATGATTTTTTTTATCAGCTCTCGAGGGCTTATTATTTTTCAAAGATTGACTTGAGGTCGGGGTTCCATCAGTTGAAAGTAAAGGAAGAAGACATTCCAAAGACTGTGTTTCATACTAGTTATGGCCATTATGAATTTGTAGTTATGCCTTTTGGTTTAACAAATTAACCAACTGTATTCATGGATCTTATGAATAGAATTTTCCGTGAGTTCTTGGATAAGTTTGTGGTTGTGTTCATTAATGATATTTTGGTTTATTCCAAATGAAAGTAGGAAAATGAATTTCATTTAAGGGCTGTCTTGGAAACCTTAAAAGAAAAAAAAACTTTATGGGAAATTCAGCAAGTGTGAGTTTTGGTTAAAAATATTTCATTCCTTGGTCACATTGTTTCAAAAAATGGCATAATTATTGATCCTTCTAAAACAAAAGTTGTTGAAGAATGGCCAAGACCCACAAATATAACCAATATTCATAGTTTTCTTGGGTTGGAAGGTTATTAAAGGAGGTTTTTTGAAAATTTTGCATGGTTGTCTAGTCTAATGACTAAGTTAACTCGAAAAGGTGTTAAGTTCATTTGGATAAAAGAATGGGATGATTGTTTTTAGGAATTGAAAAGAAGATTGGTGAATGCTCCAGTTTTGGCACTGCCTTCCAGAAATGGTGAGTTTGTTATCTACAGTGATGCTTCATTGAAAGGACTTGGTTGTGTCCTAATGATAAATGATCAGGTAATTGCTTATGCTTCACGTCAGTTGAAACCACATGAGTTAAATTACCCTACACATGATTTGGAATTAGCTTCTGTTGTTTTTTCTTTAAAAATTTGGATACATCATTTGTATGGAGTGAAGTGTGAAATATATACCGATCACAAAAGTTTGAAGTATATAATCACCCAAAAAGAATTGAACATGAGACAGAGAAGATGGCTGGAATTAATTAAGGATTATTATTGCACAATCCATTACCATTCGGGAAAAGCAAATAAAGTGGTTGGTTCTTTGAGTCGAAAAAGTAATACTTCATTAACCATGTTACATCTAGAACGAGATCCTTTGGTTTTTGATTTGATGAAATTTGGCATAGAAGTTGTTGTTGCAGGAAATTCTTCTATTTTGTATCAGGTGTCAGTGATATCATCTTTATTAGACAGAATAAAGCAAGCACAGAAAGAAGACAATGAGTTACAGAAAAAGGTAGATTTGGTTCAGAAGGGTAAGTTTCCTGATTTTAACGTTGATAATGATTGTGTTTTGAGATTTGGAAAGAGATTATGTGTGTCTTTTGATTCACAGTTGAAAAATGATTTGTTATGTCAAGATCATAGTTCTCCGTTTTCAGTTCATCCTGGTAGTACTAAGATGTACAGAGATCTTCGTAAGTATTATTTGTCGGATGGAATGAAAGGAGATATTGCTGATTTTACTGCGAAGTGTTTGACTTGTCAGCAGGTTAATGCAGAGTGACAGATACCAAAAGAATGCTTCATCATTTACCGGTGCCAGAATGGAAATGGGAAAATATATCCATGGACATTATTGTGGGATTACCAAAGACATCTTGAGGTAATAATACTATCTAGGTTATAGTTGATCAATTGAATAAATCTACTCATTTCCTTCCTATTCGAGATACTTTATCTCTATATCAACTTTCTCGTCTATATGTTAAAGAGATTATCAGGTTGCATGGAGTTCCCCTCTCGATTGTATCTGATCGTGATCCCAGGTTTACTTATAACTTTTGGAAAGGCCTTCAGAAGTCATTGGGTACTAAATTAAATTTTAGTACAGCTTTTTATCCTCAATTAGATGGGCAGTCAGAATGAACAATTCAGACCTTGGAGGATATGTTACGTGCTTGCTCAATGGATAACCATGGAAGTTGGGACCAACATCTTTCTTTGGTTGAATTTTTATATAATAACAGTTTTCATTCCAGTATACAGATGGATCCATTTGAGGCATTATATGGAAATCATTGTCAAACTCCAGCTTTTTGGGATGAAGTAGGTGAAAGGAAGTTGATGGGACCAGAATTGGTAGAAGAGATGGCAGAGAAATTTCAGCTGAATCAAAATCATATGAGAACAGATCAGAGCAGACCGAAAAATTATGCAGATAACCGGAGGAAGGATCTTTCTTTTAAGGTAGGTGATCATGTCTTTCTCCAAGTTTCTCCTTGTAAAAGTGTGATGCATTTTGGTAAGAAGGGAAAGTTGAGTATGAGGTTCATTGGACCTTATGAAATTCTAGAGAAAGTTAGATCAGTTGCATTTGGAGTGGATTTACCTCCAAGTTTATCCCAGGTACACAATGTTTTTCATGTTTCCATGTTGAGAAAGTATATGTCAGATCTATCTCATGTTTTGAGCCCAGAGGTAGTTTAGTTGGAAGAGAATATCTCTCTTATGAAGAACAACCAGTTTAGATTCTTGATCGTAGAGAGCAAGTGTTGCAGAATAAGGTAATTCATTAGGTAAAGGTTTTGTGTAAAAACCATATGGTTGAAGAGGCAACGTGGGAATCTAAAAACGCTATGAGGGATAAATACCCCCCCACTTATTTTAATAAGTGAATAAAAAAATTGCGAGGACGCAATTCCCAAAAGGGGGGAAGGATGTAACATCCCAGGTAAATAAAGAATAAGGCATATTTCATATTTAATAATATTTGTGAATTAAATATTAATTTTACTCTAGAGGGGTTGCTATGTTCGATAGTGTACCCGATACGCAACAATGAGTTTCTTTGGAATCTTACGTTGCACACTAATAATATAATATTATTATATTTAAATGGTAGTTAACTCCTAGCCATTGTAGCGGAGGGAAGGAACAAAACTAACTACAATATGATTGTACATTTTTGTTAGATGTATTTACTTTTATCCAATAAAATTCAGAGGCTTAAAATGTGAATGAATCTAGTTTTAAACATAATTTACATTAAAATGCCGATTTACCACCATTTAATGGTGAAACCTCATTAAATAAAGTTTTTCTCATATTTACTTGTTCTATTTGACCAAATAAAATTATTCTTTATATTTGGGACATCAAATTTTACTTTGGGTAATTTTTTGGTATTTTTCTAATAAAGTTCATTTTTTAATGAATAGTGAAAAGTATTGTATTTTAATTCAAAAGTGCCTTTAAATCTAATTTATTTTTATGGTTAGATTATCTTTTCAATTGGTTTTAATGTGAAATTAAATGGTATTTTTTCCATTTGATCCAATTTTGGTCATTTTAAGTAATTTCACTTTGAAATTGGACATAAACAAGTATCATGTTTTTGAAAGCTATTGTTTCTTAAAAACACGCTATTTGTTTTAACAACGAGAATTAATTTTTAAATTAATTAATTCCACTTATATGTTTTGAATTTGGAAAAATAGACATAAATTTTGAATTTGAAATATCAAATAATGCGTAGGCTGAATTTTTGGTATTTTTCTGAAAAACATCAATTTTTGATGAATAGTTACACCACTTAGTGGTAGTTAAAAAAACTGACTTTTTCATTTAAATGAAATTTTACCACTTTTGTGAGTTGAATTTTAAAAATCCAACATACATGGTTGTTATCAAGAAGTAAAATTTGGTTCATTAAGATGAAAATAATTTTTGGTGAATCGTAACTTTTGACTTTTATTTACCGCGTTTAAAGGTAAATAAGGTAATTCAAGGTTAAAAGAATATTATAATAATTAAAAATTACCTTAACACTTATCCTAACCTTATTGGTTGAGTCATTTACGACCATGGGCATCTTTGGGTCGATTTTGGGACCCCATTGATCCACATGGGAGTGAAAATGACAATTTAGATCAATTAATTTAAAATAAAGGCAAAATAGACATAAACAAAGAATCGTTTAGTAATTAATTTTTATATGGTGTTTTATAAGTCGTATTTTCAACTATAAAAATTATTTGGAAATATGAAAATATTTCCTACATCATGGAATTTTTTTTATAATTTTTAGACAACAAATAAATTAAATTAGTATGGCATAATAATGTTGCAATGTTTACCTCATTAATAAATGATTTAAATAAATAAGATTATAACGCTTAAAATATTGTCCAAAACATGTCCAATATTGATTGGATGATTTTATTTCGACCAGGAATCATCTTATCTTAGACTATAATGATTTTTTTACCATTAGAAACCGAATATCATTATATTATAAAATAACACTTTCACAATTACCTAAAGAGCCCCTCCTCTCCCTTATAAAAGGAGACCACTTCTATCCAATTCCTCACACCACTCAAGCCATTTGGCGCATCCAACCTCTACCCAATTAAGCTCCCAACATCCCTATAATACCCCTAGAAGCAATAATTTAGGCAGAAGGCACTTCAATATGTCCTTTGGTTCAAACCAAAGGGAGTTACCCAAATTAAAGGTAACAATTTATCTTAAATAGTTTTGTTTTATTTTACTTCTCCTACACCAAAAAATCTATTTATTTCTTTTCTTTTGAAACAACACAAGTATCCTCAATATTCTAAGATGTTGTTATAAGAAGGATTCTAACTTCAATTACACACACCTCCATCTAATGGATGAAGAACATAATGTTTCTGTGGATGACAAACTAACGCCACACGAAATGATGATTGTTCAATTACATCATACTGCCTCTCATGGTGGCCATTATGATGACACTGTATTTATAAATTATATGTATTATGTTTATGATTTCATTATACTTCTGTATTCCCAATTATATAAAGCCTTTATGGTTTCCATAGTGGGTAAATATGATGATCTCATTTGAGGAAGTGCGGACTACCGCCCCCTCAAAGTGATTTGATTCGTTAATGCCTTATGTGGGATGTATAAAGGATGGAGTTAATGATATTATATATGATATAATACTGGAATTATAATATACCTATGTATCATTATGTTTTATTTCCATTAAAATAATAAATAGAAATGAAAGTAGCGTTCATGCGTACGTACAGCTTACCGTCTCCATGAACGGTGCATTTCATTTCTTACCTATAAATGTTATGTACTTTTATAAAAACATGTATATACTAGAAATATAGATATATATGATTTCCAAATCATTAATATCATTAGGGATATAATGAAACTTTGACCACATGGACAACTTGTATATATAAGGTGTTCATTTTTACTCAAGTACCAAATATCGACAAAATGAACGTTATTAACTTGAATGATTGAATAATGTTTATAACATGGTAATAAGTGATATAAAATTAATAATAAACTTGAAAAAGGTTCTTAATCAATTATAAATTAACTTTAAGTTATTATTCAAGAGATTAAAGAATGATCGTGTCAAGTCGGACGTGAGGTAAGGGACTTCGTCTCAATATCCTTTCATTGAGGAATATTTTTTTTAAAATACTATTATCTTTCATATGCTGTATAAACCCCTTTTATTTTTCCTTTTATTCAAAGGGAATCTTTTTATATGAAGCGTTTTACAAAATGACAAAAAGGAATGTTTTTTTAACGTACGTAGTGACAACGACCTTTCCGCCACCGCGAGTATTATTTGATCTTTGGCTTCCTCAACAAGCCGTACTATTTTTAAAAGGAAAAATAAATACCATATACTATTTTTATGTATTTTTGTATTGAAAATGATTTTGAGAATGGATTTATTATTTCAATATCTTGAAATGATATTTTATTATTGCAATGTGGAAATGTTATCTTTCCTTTATGCTTATGTTATGTGTTAAGATCATGTTATTGTTCTTGGGAATTATTTACGTATACGGGTGGTTCCGTGATAAACCTAGGGTGGGTGAGCCCGAGATATCTCTCCAATGCATTGGGTAACGTGATGGAGGTAAAGGCTAATGTTTCTCCTAATATATTTTAGGGAATATATTGTGATGGGTATTCTAAAGTAACTCCCTATGTAGCTATTATAGCTACAATTTAAGTATGATATGGATGCCACAAGTTACCTGTATGATTTATGATTTCTATGTGTCTTTCATAAATCTTATGATTTCATGAGGTAAGTAAAAGAGTTCATGTTTTGTATGTTTTTATGAAAAAATGTTTTCATTCTTTGTTTTATAACCCTTACTGAGATTTTTATGCTCATCCTATATTTTGAAATGTTTTCACAGGACTTAAAGATGAATAAGGTCAAGGATGGGATCAAGGAAAATTCATGCTGTCTAAAACATGGAACTAGACATAACTCTTTTTTTTCAAGAGTTTTTATTTTTTGAAAAAAATGGAAACTATGTGGATATGTCTACCATGTAATCTTTTGAGATGTAATAGTTATGTCCTAATTCTGTAATACTCTAAAGCTGAAAAGATCCTCAATGTGAATTATTCAATTAATTAAATATTATGTAATGTTTAAGGTCGGTTCCTTATAGAGGTAGTGATGAAAAATGATAAAAAACGCTTCGTGGAGGTGGTAGTTCACACTTACGCACAAGAAATGTTTTTAATTCTTATAGGATAGAAAAGTATCTGAATAATGGTAGTACCATAAACAAAATAACAATTAATTTTATTATATATGCTGAAGTTATTATATTATAATAGATATGATAAGTTTTATGGATGTAGAATAAAAATAATATTGAATGAACTAGGTTAAGAGTAATAATTATTCTTTAGAAGACCCCCTATGGCTTTCACCTTAAGCCTTCTTGGTTGGAATTTTGGATATACTGAAACCTATCATATGAGTCTATGGTATTTTCAGTATGTGTTTAGGTATTTATTAGTAGATAAATTGTGATTTGGATGTGGTTTTTCAAAGTAAAAGGGAGGGGTGTTTATACTTTATGAGAGGGGTATTTTAGGGTTAATATAATGTTTATTTTACTAATTAATCCTATTAATTTTTAAGAGAGACAACCCGTATGAATTTAAATGTTTATTATTAATAAATCAAGGTTATTTGACATTAGAAATGTTCTAATACCTAATTAAATCTTTGAACCACTTTATCAAAAAGTATATAATAAAAAAAATATTCATATAAAATATAAAATAGGAATAAAATTTTCAAAAAAAAAGTTAATAAATTCTATATAATAATTTTAAATTCATTGGTTTAATAATTAATTTTTTTTCCTGAATTTTTTTATAAAGTTTTGTATCATGAATTCATCATATTGACATCTTAAAGGTTGTGGTATAAGTTAAAATTGTATTTTCTCTATAAAAAATATTTTTTTTTTCAGAAAAATACAAATCAAATGACCCAAATTTATAATTTTTATTATGAATTAGAAAATGATATCAATTTTATCAAATTAAAATTATAAAATTTGAAAGTTTTATTTTTAAATATAAACTTGAAATATTTCTATTATAATGATAAAGTAACATAAAGTGCTTTGGGAAATAGTCTAGGGGTTTAGTGTTTACCTGTTATAAAATGATCTTAGAAGTTAGGTTCTACACAATTAATTAATTTCACCATAAAAAATGTGATAAATATAATTATTAAAATTATATGGTTAATACTTCCCTATATATTCTTCAAACTCCCCTGTTTCCTCCTCATGTTTGTGATTTCTCCAAATAACCTTCACCAACTAACATGTCTTATTCCACAACATTTTATCTATAGTGTCTATAAATTGGATAGGCTCTTTAGTAAAATAAAATTCAGGTTCAAAAAATATTACCCTAAATATTAGTACAATAAATAGATCTAACTTATATTTCCTCAATAAATAAACATTGAAGACACCATGCACTCTAGAGAGGTTGGGTGACCTAGCTAATTGGTAAGGAACAACTACAATTATCTTAAATTTTTTAAATTCCAAAATGTCTTGGGAGTTTCAATTAATTTTTATAAATAATATTATTACACTTTTCCAAGGATATTACTTTATAAAACATGATACCCAACTTGAAATGAAATATCCTTTCTTTGGTTATCAGTATAGTTCTTTTTAATTCTTTGAAGTGCATTAATATGATTTTGAATAGAAAATACTTTCGCAGTTATTTAATTGACATACTGTATTCCAACTAACATATTTTCTACAACCTCTTTGTAATATGTTGGAGTATGTCATATATTATCATATAATTCTTCATATAGTTCTTTTTAGATTCTAGAATGAAATATATTATTTTCTATAAATTTCACCAGAGGAAGATATTGATCACATGTACCCCGAAAGTCAAGTGGGAAATATCTCAACATGTCATAAAGTGTCTAAATAGTCCTCTAAGACATCCCATTTGATTCAGTGTGATAGGAATTGATCAAATATATCTTAGTATTAAAATCCTTTGACAAGCTCACAAAAAATTTCTTTATGAACTGAGGGTTGTGACCAAATACAATTGATATAGGAACACCGTAATGTTTCATAACTTCATTAATATATAGTTGGGAAAGGTTATCATGAAGTAGATATTTGCTTGCTATAATAAAATGTGCATACATAGTAAGAAAATCAATAATAACCCATATTGCATCACTTGTCCTAGGAGTCTATTTAATTCCCCTGACAAATCCAACTATGAAATTATCCAACTTCCATATTGGTGTAGGAAAAGGTTGTTGGACTCCCTATAGATGATGTCTCTAAGACTTTATCTACTAGTTCACCAAGAATACGGGAACATAATCCATAGTTTTCCATTTCATTAAATCCCAATATAATTTCTATCTTAAATCCATATATTTCAATGTACTACAATGGATTATAGAGAAATTTGAGTTATGTGCTTCCTCTAGTAGCTCACATTTCAACTTTGGTATTGATAGAAGAGATAAAATCTTCCCAAACATTAACAATCTATCTTTATTGATAATGTCCAAAATTTTATTATCATTAAATATTATATTCCTCCATTATAAATCCTTATCATCATACCAATAATTCTCTATCATATCTAATAATGATTTATTTTCAATAGATTGTAAATTGAATGATGGGTTATCAATTACCCAATATAACATTACTAAATATATGAGTATATGGTCTTTTTCAATTCCCATTGTTTTTAGGACTCTATAGACCCTACTACTGAATTTATAATCCACCATATGTTCCCTCCCAAAGTGGTATGGTATCAAGAAATCATATTACTTGATAAATTTTAATTGTCTTCATGGCCTGTGGTTGAGCTCTTTTAGTGATAATATATACTTCCCACTAATATGGTCCATATATATCTCAAATTTTATACCACAAAGATAGTACATCCATATCATCAGGGAAATGATTGAAGCTTCCATCTCAAGATCAAGAGTTCGATAGTTCTACTAACGAATCTTCAATTTTCCTGATACATAATCCACACACTATCCTTTCGGATAAGGATACAACCAAGTATATCCTTGGATGCATCACTGTATATTATATACCATTCCTTTCCTATTGGTAATTTCAATACTGGTTGATTAACCAATATCATATTTAGTTCTTCAAATTATTCTTCACATTACATTAACCATGTGAATTTAACCCCTTTATAAGTAGGCTTGATTAATGGTTTGGCCAATCAGAAATATTTTTAAACAAATCACTAATAGTAACCTACTAGAAAAAGGAAACTATATATATCAATTATATTAATCACTGTATAACATTAATTAACTACCCTTATCTACAAATGATCAAAAGGAATTTCATATTTGTAGACAATGTGGCCAAGAAAAGAATCTTCCAGGAGTAAAATTTCATAAATTCTAAATTTTCTTCATAATTCCTTTCCTCTGACAGTCTCAAGAATTATTCACAAATGAAACCCATTCTCTTCATGTATTTTAGTGTATAACAATATATCATTCATGAATACCACTATGAATATATCCAAACAATCCTTGAATACTCTACTCATCATACCCATAAAAACAGAATGTGTGTTATCCAATCCGAAGGACATTACCATAAACCGATAATTACCAATCCTCCTATAAATTTTTTATTCATTATATCATCATTATTCTCCATTAATTGATAATAATAAGAGATAATATCAAAATTTCAAAAACATTGACCTACTTGATGTTGATAAATAAGTCATCAATATTTGGAAAATGATACATTTTATTTATAACAATGTCACGAATACCCCTATAATCAATGCATAACCTCATTGACACATCATTATTTTTCCCAAGTAGGATAAGGGAACTATAAGGTGAAACACTAAGGAATATAAATTCTTTATCACACAAATCTTGTAGATTTTTCTTCATCCATACCAATTCCACTAATTCCATTCAATAAGGATTCTTTGTTATATGTTTGTTATCATGGATGAGTTCAGTAGAAAAGTAAACATCATGCTCTGGTGAATGTTAAAAAGGCCCATCAAAGATCAATGAAATCACTGAGAGGGGTGAATTAGTGATATCCTTTTCTTTTATGTTGTATTTTTTTTAAAACATCCATTACCTCTTATTAATTAGTTATCACATTTCTTAAAACCAAACATTAAAACATCCACATGAAGAAATTTTTTTACACGGTTCACTACTGAAAAATATTATCTAGTACTTGGAATAGTTTTTTAATAATCTAATTCCACACAATCTGCAGGAAAACCATATTTTTGTGTGGATACAACATATAAGAAATATCCTTATACGTTTATTGAATAATAACAAATATTACAGAGAATGTGATCTTCTAGCACGAATTATTTAAATTTTATTTTGAAAAAACTATATAAACCTTCCCTAAATGTTTCTGAATAGGTCACTATGCTACTTTAATAACTTCCATATTTGTAAATCACTTAAAAACTAATCACTTTAATACCTAGATGTAGGTAGGAAAAACTTATCTGGAATTCATATAATAACTCAATCTAATCACTCACTTGGATTCCTCTATCTGATTCTTACATTTGTAACCAAGTTTGATTAGTCAGTTTGGAAACCAGTTGGATTCACCAATCATATTTTTTTACTTTAACCTGGTGAATCCTAACCATAACTTCTTCAAAACAATTATTCTTCCTAGAATGTTTTCTCATAAATTTCTGTCTGGAAACCAAAACTCCATCTGTCTACCTCTTGGACAGTTGGACAATTTTAGTGTCCTTTTTTCAATTTCACCCCTTTATATAGGTTCACTATAAAAAGTAAATGCAGTAACCCAAAATTATTTTCCCACTAATAAAAATTTCAACATTTGAATTAATTTGTAAATTCAAACTTCATTTGACCATTTTTAAATTCTTATCAACTCTTATGGATTCTTCTCCAATAATCAAAAACTATCTAGAATTTCTTCCTTCAATGAATTTATAAAAAATTATCTTGTATGGTCATTTATGTCCAGTATTTAATTTCTTTTATTCTAATTGTTATTTCCACCTCAGATTCAGTCGAATTGTATTTCTCAGACTGGTCAATTTTTTCAGCTATTTTTCATATATATCAAGACAACTTCTAATGATTTTAAATCCCTTTTCATCCACTTTATTGATTTTTTGAAAACTTTTCAAACTGATGGAATTGTATATCCAATTAAAATTAGCATCTGATGACTTATTAGTTTAAAGAGTTTATATGATGGGTCGGTGTCAACTCCTGTATGTTATTTTGTTTCATCAAATTAATTAGTCACTGAAGCCCATATGGTTCATCGGTGTCTGAACCCATTTAAATGATATGAGTCTACATATATTTGGTGGATTAGTGATTTCACTCATCTAATCAATCGACATATTCACCTTTTTGATGGATTGGTGTATAAACACATCTGATTGATAGTTTCTACACCCTTATGTTGGATCTGTGTCTTCACCCATTTGATGGATCGATGTCTACACCCATATGATGGATCAATGATTCCATCCATTAGGAAAAGTTCTAAATTTAGAAAATTAAAACTCCTAGACATCAAAAGAATTCATCATCCAATGATTCTCAATATAATTATCTATTACAAAAAACATCTACTCTATAAAAATATCAGAGATTTTATAGATATTTCTTCTGCACTTTTTTACCCCACATTATTTTACAAAGCATGAATCTTAAGGTTTTATTTGATTTATGATATTGAAAAAAAATCATTAAAATCATCGTTAGGTTTTGTGTCGAACATCTCTAAATACACAATTTATCTGGTATATCTTCCCAATCTACTCCAAAAATATCTACTCTAGAAACTTTTAATCTAAAGACTTGTTAACCAATAAAAAAACATCAAAAAATAAAACTTTAATTGATGGAATTTATTAAGAAATATATGCCCAATATTTTGAGTCCAATATTCCCTTTGTCGGATCACAAGGACTAATAATGATAGGTGGTTTCCCATAATGATAGAAAATAAAATAACATTCATCAAAAAACTTCTTATAGCATCTGAAAACCCATCTCTGGCCCATGTGGTCCCAATAATATCCCTATTTGTATTTTTTTCTCAACCAACCTTCATAAATCACTAAATCGTTATAACTATCTATTTAGACCACTAATCAAAAATTCTAAGACTCCATGAGTTAACTTAATGTAGGAAATAATAAACATTGAACAATAAAACCATGATGTCCATAATTAGTGACTTATGAAACTTTTTCCAGAACTACAACCATTCAAAATTTCCACCACTTCATAAACTTTTTATTCCTATAAATTTTGTTCCTATAATAACTTCAAAATATTGTTAGAATAATTCACACAATCACATGTTGAACTCATAGATTACCCCTTTGAAAAATTGTTCATAAATATATGCATCCTAAAAAGGGTTACCGTAGACCAATGGATAGATTTCTGAAACATTATTTTTCTCCCACTTCACAACACCATCCAAAGACGATAGTCAAAAGGGTAGAAAAAAACATACCGACACCTAGAAGAGTAATAAGTTGGATTCCCATGTTTAACCTCAGTTTGTAAAAATTTTCCTTCAATAAAGGTTTTGTGAATATATTATCAACTTGTTTCATTGTATAAAGCTATTAAAACTTGAGCTCATTCTTATCAAAAAGCTATTCAATGAAATAATATTTTATATCAATAAGTTTTGACAAATAATATATAATGAGATTTCATGGGAGATTTGAATCACTCAAATTATCACAACCCAAAATAAATGGTAACATGACTTCAATAAGAAAATCATTCAAATAAGTCATCATCCACATAAGTTGAGTGGTATAATGAGTAGCAGCAATACATTCAAATTCAATCACGACAATAGTTATAGAATTATGTTTTTTGTTATTTTGACTCACAAAAATATCCATCAAAAAGAAAAATCAACCAGATGTAGATCTCTTTTCATTTAAAATTCATTCCAATTAGTATCTATATAACTAAATAGGTTAACTCTTCTTGATCTATCATATTCATATTTTAATCTGTTTTTCCACTAATATATCTGAGAATTCATTTTCCTACGAAGATATGAGATTCCATTGGAGCACTTGGGAATCTTTCACATAATTCAACAACATAAAAATTATCTGGTCTTGATTTAGTCAGATATAACAAACTTCTAATCAACTTTATGAAATATTTGGAATCTACCTCCTTTCCTTCTCTATATTTATAAAAAATGGTTTTCACTAAAATTGGTGTGGAAAAAGGGGTTTTAATTTTCAATTCCAAACTTCTTAAGAAGTTCCTTAAATTAATTTTCTTGATATATGGAATTTTTTATTGTTTTTATATGATTTATAAGGCAATAAAATATGACATTTCTCCAAGCATAGACACTTTAAACAAACTATTCATCAATTTATCAAACTTCTCACAAGTTTATTCATCATTCCAAGAAAAGATAATATCATCTACATAAATAATGAAAACGAGGGGGTCTTTTGATTTTATTTGATGTATATATTACCTTCAACCCTTCCTTTCTTAAAATTCAACTTCCTTAAGTAGAAATCGAATTTGGTATACCAAAATATCAAAGATTTCTTCATACCATAAAAATAATTCTACAAAATTAACACATAACTTCCATCTTTTAAAATTATTAATCCACAAGGTTTTTCATTATAAACCTCTTCATCAAGATATCCATTCATAAAAATATACTTTAAATCAAAATGAAATAATTTATAAATTATTTGTGAAATAATTGAAATAAATATTTTCATTGTCTTTAACCTTGAAATAAGAGAAATAGTATCATCAAAATCACCACCTTCAATTTGTGAGTAACCTTTTCAAAGTATTAATTCTTTGTTTCTTACCACTTCACCATATTCATTAAAATTGTTTTGGACTTAACAATTTGTACAAAGAACATTTTATTAATTGGTTTGGGTAGAAGATCCCACATATCATTCTTCTTAATCTGGTACAAATCTTCTTTCAAAGAATAAATCCACCCCTGATGATCAAAAAATTCATCACCATATTTTTTATGAACATTCTAATATAGATAATTATGTATTAAAAACATCAATTTCCTTATAATTTGAATATTTTGTTTCTTATCACCAATGATGTTTTTTAATTACACTTGTTTCCTTGTCCTAGGATGAGATGTATGATGTTTTTCCTAATCGCTACAAATACCTTAGTCTAATTCCTCCATGTGTCTGGCAACAATATTTTTTTATTCTATTCATCTTTCTCAACAATTACTCTTTAATCTCCTCCATCGTCTTTTACTAGATGTTTTTTTGAAATTTCATCTTTGTAATTTTCAAGAACTTTTACATCATCAGAATTAACTAACACCCCAGTTTTCTTTTTGAAACATCTACATCCTCTTCTATCAGTAGAATAACTATGAAAAATTACATCTACACCTCTTTGATCAAAATTTGAAAATATTTACACTTTTTTAATGACATTTGGATTCCAAAAAAACATTTAGTGTTTCAATCTTGCAATTTCATTATAGAACATTTCCTCAGGAGACATATCAGAACATGTTCTGTAGAAACATTGATTCTGAATATAAAAATTTATACTCATTTCCCACCTCTAGATGTAGTGGGAAAGACTATGTTCATTCAGCATTCTACACCCCATCTTCAATAAACATATATTCTTCCTTCCCGCCACACCATTCAGCTATGGTGTGTATAGTGCACTAAAATCATAGTGAATTAAATGTTTTAAAAAAAACTTATAAATTTTCCAATTTATAAATCACCACAATTATTAGTTCACAACTTCTTCATGTAATATCCTCATTCTTTTTCTACTCTTCTCTGGAAACTTTTAAAAATTTATAGAGTTTTTGATTTATGTTTCAAATACATAATACAAGTAATATGAGTAAAATTATTAATAAAATAAAATAGATTATTATCTCTTAAAGTTTATTGTTTACTCATTTACCCATAAATTTCAAATTGAATAAATTATAGGGGATATGTCGAATGAATTTCAACATTCTTATGTATTGAGTTTATAATACCCCCCTTCTAATAGAAGAAAAAACAATACATCATTATTTTCATATCAGGAATGTCCCAAACACTATCTCACATTGTTAACATTATCATGTTCCTCTGAAATATATGTGCCAACATTTTATTCCAAAAATAATTTTCTTCTATCATTCTTATATAACCTGAATTTCATACATCACCTACTTGAAACATGTTTCCATTTGTACTTTGGCCTCTTGTAAAAACTTTTTGATCTTTAAATGTTTTCACAAAAACACATTATTTTTTAAAAATAATTTATTTTCTTCATCAAAAAGTTATGGAACCATTCTAAACATTTTGTTTTATCCCATAGAAAAGAAGTAATTTTTTATTTTAGATTTTCTTACCCAATAATGGAACATCCAACACCTTTTATTCTCAGTGTCTCATCATTTCCAGACTTCATTTTTTATTCTTTAAAATCATTCACATTCTTAAAAAGTTTCAAATACCCATTCATATTTGAAGAGAATCCATAATCCAAAATACAAGGCCATTCTCATTTTTCAACATTGAGAGTAATTTCTAATAAAATATATTTTTGTTTACCATTATCTTATTTTACATAAATCTTTTGATATTTTTTTTAAACATGAAATTGTACCAGTAGAACAACAACACATCTATTAGAATGATTCTTAATTTGTAAAAATATTTAACAAATAGGTTTTAGAGGTTGGTATATATCTCCAACTATAAAAAAAATTCCTAGAATTAATTTTTTGAGAGGATTGACTCCTTCATTCACTTTTATTATCGTTACTCAAGGGATAATTTTAGTGTTTTTGATTGAGCAACCCATATTTTATGTTTGACCAAGTCCTCCACAATACTAGGATTATCCATACAAATCATATTTTACATGTAACTAACATACTATTTATAGTTGTAAAAATGTTTTTATAGAACATTTTTTCTATCCACATCAAAACTTTTTTAAGCCCCAAACATCCTATTATCACCCAAAACATTCTTCCCAAATTCCAATTTCTTCCCAAATTTAATAGATTTACCAATAGTTCCAATATTTGATTTAGTACCAACCTTTGATTTTTACTTTTAAATCTTTGAAACATATTCACTTTAAACATTGTTATCTTTGGAAACATACACAATTTTCCCATATTTATTTATTTTTAGTGAATATCTTCACTTCTCATTTCAACCGTTGAATATAATTTTTTTGATCTTTCCCAATTTCAAACATATAAAATCAATCATGAATTTTAGAAATATAGTTTTTAAAACCTTTACCTCCCTATACACTTATAGAAACCTTTTGTTGAAAATGTTCTAATTCATTCTATTTCACAGTAATATTTATTTCAAATTTTTCATTTTGATTCTTTTCAGTTTCATGAGACTTCTTCAAACAATCAATCACATCAACTAAAATATATTTCTATTTAAGAAAATGTTCTTGACTGTATGTTGTAGAAGTTTACTTTTAAAACTTCTTGATTTCCCATTTAAGTATCACAATCTTTATAATACATCCTTTTAACTGTATTTCAATATATATTCTAATGGTGTTTACTATTATTATTCTTCTTAATAAAAAATAATGTTTCCATCCTCAGGGAAATTTTAATCATTAAGTTTTTTAATAATTTTTTTTCTCTAGTAGAATTAAGGAATTTTTCATCTTCAACTTTACTATCCCCATCTTCACCATCTTCAGAAAAAAAAATTATCCTTTTCTATTTTTGGAATGTTTTATATTTTCCCTCATAATAGGATTTCGATTTTTCAACATTTTTTTTCGAATATCTTCTTGAAATTATTTCATTTTCATCAGTTTCTTTTACATCCTTCATGTGGGGGAAATTTTGGTGAAAATTCCCAATTAATCTACCCCCAAACAAATTGAGAGGTAACTTCCCATTATACTTTCTTATACCTCTTATCAAAATGTTATAAAAAAAGTACAAGAATTTGTAAAAAAATTTACTTACCTCATGTTTAGAATCAAAATAAGAAATATGTTTTTCTTGAAGAATCAACTTATATTTTCATTTCATCATATATTTGATTGATATTTTACAAAATAACTTTAATTTTATTTTCATAACATTCTATCTTCTCATTTCATATCTAATGAGTGTTCTATTTAAATTAACTAATAATAGGGTTTCATGATCTCTATCTTATGATGATTAAACTTTAGCATCAAATTTGTTAGGATGGATTTCTATGATATTTTCTATAAAATTTGAATATTCTAACTTCTAAACAAGACATCTTATGGTGCTAACAGTATCATTCACCCATGTAAATAAGTCACCTATACAATTATACTGACCTATTTTGATATCTTCATACTTAAGCCTCTAAATTTGTTACTTTTCCTTCTTCACCTTTATATTACCTTCATAGATATTCTTGAACTCCTCACCGACACCTTTAGTTGTTCCAACATCCATTACTTTTAGAAATTCCCTTCTATATAGTGATGAGATTAATTAATCCATTTACTATTCACAAAATTAAAATTCTCCCAAATAACATCTCTTAAAATATTATAAAATATTAAATGAAGGGATCTTCACTCTGATACCAAATGAAAAGGCCCAACCAAGATCAACAGTATCAATGAGAGGGGTAGGGGTGAATAAGTGATATAATTTTCTTTTATGTAATAAATTTTGTAAAAAATATTATATTATTATTAAAATTTTACCCATTTTTTGAAATTAAAGAATTCACACATCCGTAGGAACACATGTATTTACAATGTTCACAACTAAATAAGAATATCCATCCCATGTCATGGTTTGTAAATAATCCAATACCACTCAATGCACTAGAAAATAATCATTTTGTGTGGATAAAACATGTATTAAATACCCATATACATTTTTAGCATAATGATAAATACAAATACACATGTATTCTTCTAGCATAAAATCTGTAAAAATGATTTTGTAACAAGCTTATAAACCTTCACCAATTATTTCTTAATATGTCACTATGCAACTTCAATTACATCTACATTTATAAATCTTCATAAAAACATCACTTTTATAATTAAAGAAAGGTAGGAAAAAATTCGATATACTTCTTATAAAAATGTAGTGTGATCATTCACTCCAATTACTCTATCTGATTCTATAGTCTATAAAAAATTTTGATTAGTCAGTCTGGTAACCATATTGATTTGTTTATCAAATTTGTCACTCTAATTTGGTAAAACCTAACCATAATATCCTCTAGAAACTTATTCATTCTATAAATGTTTCTACATAAATTATAACAAGAAACATAAACTCTAGTTCTCTTCCTCTTCTACATGTGAACAATGTATGCATATTTTTTTTACATCCACCCCTTTGTATAGGTGTTCTAGAAACCGAAAATATTGGACTCCAAATTGAATCCCCCACTGAAAAAAATCACCCTTTTAGATTAATATAGAAATTAAGCATTCATTTGACCATTTCAAAATGCTTCTCAACTCTTTTGGATTCATCATGAATATTCTTAAACTCTATAGACTTTCGTATTTACTTGAATTTACAAAAAATTCTCTAGTCTGATCATTTGATTCCAATCATTCTTTGTTTCGTGGTTTTGGTTATTCGTTCTCACATAGATTTAGTGCAACTATATTTCTCAGATCCATAAATTTTTTCATATTTTTTTATAAACATCATTGCAATTTCTAAAGACTTCAAACAACTTTTAAACAAATTTCTTCATTTTTTTAAATACTTCTCAGACTGATGAAATTATTTAACCAATGAGATTCATAATCTGATGAATTATTAGCGTCATGATTTATTCTGATTTATCTATCTATACTCGTGTCTAATGAGTTTGACCCAAATTAAAATGGTTGACTACATTATTCGGTTTTATCTGATTAATTGGTGTCTGAAGATCCTCAGATTCATCAGTGTCTCAACCTGTATGATAGACCAAATTCTACACCACTTTGATGGATAAATTTCTACACCCGTCTGATGGCTCATTGTATGTTCCCATATGATGGATCGGTGTCGGTACCCATATAAAGGATTGGTGTTTCGAACCATCTAATAAATAGATTTCTACACTCATATGGTGGATCAGTGTCTACACCCGTATGATGGATCATTGTCTTCATCCATTTGATATATCGATGGAACTAGCCTTATAAAAAACCCTATGAATTTAGAAACTTCAAACTACCATTGGTCAAACCAATTCTTCATCTTATTATTTTTGGCTGTAAAACATCAATTTTGTAAAAAGATTAGATATTCATAAGATATTTATTCTTCACATTTTCTCCCCATTTCTTTCAGAAATATTAGATCACCTATTTTTAGTAAAATTATGATATTGAGAAATTTTTTCATAGATAATAATCATCATATTTTTTTCAAGTGTCTCAATATGCATTTTATATCTAAAACATCTTCCCACTTCATTCTGAAAAACATTATTCAATAAAACATCATTATGAAAACAAGTTATCTAAGAAAGCATCTTAAAAATAGAAAACTATACAAGATAGACCTTCTTAATTAATTTTTATACAATAATTTGATTCCAAAATTCTATTCACCTGATCACAAGAACATATAAAAGTATGTTAATTTCACGTAATTACCCAAAAATAAAAATCTTTCATCGAGCAACTTGTTCCAACATCTTAAAAACTATATCCATATAACTTTGTCCTAACAGATGTCTTAGTAAGTATTCATGAAATACATCAATGTATTCCATTACAATATGTAATTCCGCTAACCTTTGGATATCATCAACTAATAAAGATAATTTTTTATATTCCACTTCATCTATAATTCCATTAAGGTGATCTATAAGAGGTAGATCTAAAAATGATTCGGAAAATGATGTCTCTCCATTAAAAATAAGGGATTCTCTACAAATTTATTAATATTAATATCTTTCTATTAGAAAGTTATTAAAATGATATATATTCAAATCTAACCCATGTCTTGTATTTTGTAAAATTCAATCATAGGTATAATATTCAAGTTGATAAATATAGAATACCTATTCATCTGAATATGGACTTCTCAATATGTCCATGTTGTGATAATATTTCCATTATGTGTCTTGATTGAAAACCCTTCAATCAAAGTTTTATGGGATGATTTAATTCTCTTAGTAAACATAAAATATATAAAAGATTACATAGATACATGATCGTATAATGAATTATCTAACATTTACTTTATGTTCAAAGAATAAGTTATCACTTCATTTGAGGATTCAACCATAGCTATAGTGATCGTATAAGCTTGGCCTTAATACCTTGGAATTATTTTAGATAAATTCTATTGAAACATAGGGAATTAATTTAAATATAAATCCATCTCCTTAAAATTGATGCATTGGACATTGGATACTTCTTTCTTTCCCTTACAATCATGAGCCTAATGGCCTTTCTCTCCATTATTGATGAAAATTCCCATTGCATTCATGCATGTACCAATGGGTTTCTTTTTTAAACTATTAAACATTAAAAATTATTCCCTTATTTTGTTACACTTTTCTATACTTATTTTTATATAGTGATTAGTATCTCTCTTATTTTCAAGGTTACGTTCTATCCAATCATATAATCGATCAATTTTACTTCTTGGATTATGTACATCATTTGATGAATGAGTTTCCAAATTTTTGAAATTATCTTCATATTCATAAATACATTCCTCTTCACTTTTTCTTATATTGATTAATTTACTTTCCATATCATCAAATTACTAGTTAGGATCTTTTTAAGAATATCTCAATAAATGACATCCATTACATACTCTCTCTACCCTTTGCCTATTTGGTTTTCCTCCATTCATTACTTCCAAAAGTGAAAAATATATTTCTAGGGACTCGATCCATTGTAAAAGTACTAATGGATTTGTATTCAAATTGAATGAAGAATATAGTTATATTATTAATTACTCCAATGTTGTTACCCCATGTTGGAGATCAGGAGGTTTCCTCATATATGAAATGGTAATTGATTATGAATTATGTCAACTGACCCAATATAGTTATAATCTTCCATTATATAAATTCAACCTCATAGACTTCATTAAATTGATCATGTGATAAATTCCTACATAAGTTATGGGTGTTGGTATGATTACCATTCATTCTACTAGGTTTCATTTCAAAATAATTGAATATGCTTTATTGGAAAATATCATGAATATTGAACCATAATATTTTATTTCTATGTAAGTAAAATACTATAGAACAGTTTTAGGAATATATTAAGGGATTATAATTTTTGAGTAAAAAGTTTCCTTATGACTTTTCCTTTCCCTTATGTTTTGAAAACCACAAACACATCTTCTTAAAGATAGTTTTTATTTCCCTTAGGATGTCTATTTTCTAGAACGTGTTATAACTTTACCCTGGTCTTCAACTTCATACCTAATCTTTTCTTAACCATGTATAACCATTTTTTCTTAAGTTAAAATATATTTAAGTTAAATCTGATCCTTATTTGAAAATACAATTTCCCTAGAATTGGTAAACCAGTTTCATCAGAAACCAGACTCCAATTTCTTCTAAAATCAGAATCTGATTTCTCATGAAATAAGACTCTCATTTATTCTAAAATTGGAGTCTGATTTCCTCAGAAATCAGGCACTAATTTCTCCTAAAATCATACCATGATTTCTTTTGAAATATGACTCTGATTTACTTAGAAATCAGACTATGATTTATTCATAAGAAAAACTGTGATTTCCTCATAAATCAGAATCCAAATTATAATATTTTTAGAATTCAATTATTTGTTTTTCTTATAGTTACCATATTTCGTTAATGTAGTGTTACATTTTATCAGATACAAAATATGATAATGTCTCTCATTAGTATTATAAAAAATGATGTTTTCACAATGCTTCTAGTATTTTTTGAATATAAAATGGTTTTGTCAAATCTGTTACAAAATAATAATTTTATGAATTCTATATGTATAGGCCCATCCAAAATTTTAGGGAAATATTACTGTTAGAGATCTCACCTATAAATACCCAATAATTTGAATATGTTCTATCCTGTGAACATTTGGGAGAATTGAAACTCTGTGAGATCTCTACTAGAGTTGATTCATGTGAAGGCCTTGAAGAGTTTAAGTTGTGAACATCTTGTTCTACTTACTTCAATATTCAACGCGCTTTATTCTACATAGTGTGATTCTTATTTTTTATGTATATAATCAAGGGATTCCATGTTAAAGGAAGTAAAAGTTGTTGATCACCTTACATATCGAGGTCTTTTGGGGATAACAAGATAGATTCCTATATTCATTTCAAGGGCTTACTTGGGTGTGGGTAATATATAATTTCTTTAAAGTATAAATCAAGAGACCTTTATCCAAGGTTGTTGGATACCCTTATCTTTGGCTTAAAATATTTCTTTGCTAATTGTTTACTTGTTTCGAGTTCTTGTATTCCACTTTTTTTAGTTATATATTGAAAGTGTGACTTTATTACAATTTCTCATTATTATACAAACACTGATATTTTAGATTCTATACACTTTATGGTAGAATATTTCCTTAAGTAAACTTGTTTAAGTTTCGTAAATGGATCCATATTATTGGATCATAATATTGCTAGATTCTCAATTAATAATTAAATAGGGATTGAGAATTAATATTTTTTAGCTTTGTTAAACATAGATTTTCCTAAGGTTAAAATTAAAATTATTTAAAACCTACAATTCACCCCCTCTTGCAATTGAGAAATCTACATCTTAATTTCATTCATACAATCACTATATGCTATTATGTCCTTGATTTATTTTCTAATGGACCTACTAATATTTCTTTCATATCAATTCTAACAACCCCAACACAAGTAATTCATATATTTTAGATAATATATTACATTATCAAAAGATACAAGATATATTATCCCTTCGATTCTATGTTTTAGTAATCATTTGAGACTAGATATATATTTCCTTCTAAAATTACATTAAAAAATGAAATGAATTTTAAAATTATAGTGGGAATATTTTTATATATTCTAGTATATCCAATAAATTATTCAATGTTCACTTCTTAGTAACATGGTGAAAGTAAAACATAATAATGGGTGAGCTCAGATGCTTAGTAAGGTAAATCTTACAATTTAATCTATCATAGAATGAAACATGAATAATATAGAAGAGAAAAACTATAATCAATTGTGTCATATTACTAATATCACGAATAAAGAATATATCCATGGGTGACAGAGTAACATAAATAGTAACACAGGAAATAATATCTGGTTTCATAATGATATAATTTATAATATCACATAATATAATCTTTTCATAAAGGCTTTGTGTCTTAAAATTATATATAAATAATTAAGGAATATACCAAGTAACTGAGAATGTTTGTATCATTAGACTTATTGTAGATTCAGTTGGAAAAATGTTTTTTACCCATCCATCACATTTTAAGTCTAATGAATTCATCAAGGGAAAAAAATTAATAACAATACAACACATAATCGATGTGAACATACATATTGAAAAACTAAACAATGAAGTGTTAATATTTTACCATATTATAAAATAATACAAGTGTCATAATTAAACTCTATAATTAAGTTGGATGGTATCAATAGAGTATTTCCCTACTTAAGAATAATAATCTTTAAATGATGTTGACATATATAAAAAACACTTTTATACATACAATAGAAAACACTTCAAAAACCACAATATATTGCAATTTATTTTCAAAATATTTTAAAACAAAAAAATACAAAGATAATGGGAATTATATTTTCTTTGAGAAACCATTGAAATTTATAGATTAATATTTCAAATGAATAATTTACATGATAGTGGGAAATGGATTTCAGGAGAGGGATGGTAAGAAAAATTTCATTTCTTACTTTCATAAAAAATACAAAATGGCTTGTATGGAACATTTAAAAATATACAGTTTAATTTTTTTATTATAAATTAAAAGTTAAATAAAATTTCCCTTGTGAAATCATTGATTTATAAAAAACATACTAGAAATTAAATATATAATACACAAATGTAAGAGAAAGATTCTAAACCCAAAAATGATGAATAAGGTTGACATTTTAAAAAACAATCTTTTACTGGTTTTGATTAGTTAAAAGTAATAAAATTGAACTAATAATTAAGAAACCACAAATTACCAAATTAGAGAAAAATATTTTTTCAAGAGAGAAATATGATATAAATTTCATATTGTAATACTATACCTAAACAAACGCAAATAAAAATGATATTGTAGAATAAACTCTTACGTTATACTTCCATTTGGTGAGCTACACTATAATGTCCCAAATAATAATTTTTCCCTAATTTTATATATATATATAAACTATATTTGGATTTAAATTACTAGATACAATTCATTTAATATTTTTTCTATCCCATTTATTAATAATTTGTTGTCAAAATCGGCATTTGAGCGTTTACCATATCATTTTAAATACATTTTTTATTTGAATGTTATAGTCCTTGTTACATTATCATGGTTTTATAATGTATATATTTTTAAACATATTTTAATTATAATTTTAAAAAATTCATTTACTTTTTATAAAAATCTATTAAAATGTTCATGAAAAATTTAAATAAATATTTTCATGGAGATGGTTGTCTGTACTTATGAATTAAAAATGTTTTCATTATTATAATAGATGATAATTAAATAAAGTATATAACGGTATAATTTTATACACTCTTTATAATAATTATAATAATATATATTATATTTATTATTTAAATCTATCCATATGGTCATACATGTATGGTGGAATTTGAAAAACTAATTGCATCACTTCATCTAGGTGGTAGTCCACACGTACTCATGAGAAAAGTAATAATTTTTCAATGGATGGAAGGTGAAGAAGGTAGATAATATTTTATATTACCAGAATTATAATCATTTAATAAGTATATAACATATTCATAAATTACATATTTATAACCATCCATTTTAGGTGATGATTAAAAATAAAATACATCACTTCATGGAAGTGATTGTACACACGTACTAACAAATGATGTTCTGAGTTCCCATATCTTAGAAAAGAATATGAAAAGGAGTGAAATTTATACATTATAGAATTTTATTTTATTTTATATAATGATTTTAATATATCATCATGGTTATGATAGGTTTGAACGAGAAATATGAATAAATAAATGTGAAAGAACTCGGTTAAGAGTTGTATCACTTCTTTGAAAAACCTCCTTTGACCTAGACTTTTTGACCTATATGTTGATTATTTTATCCTTTAGACCTAATATTTTTTAGTAATTATGATTCCATCTAATATTTTGGTTTATAATTAAAACAATAACATCTCTTTGATAGTATAACCATCTAGAATATGAATGGAATTCATGAACCACCTTTAAAAAAATTAAAGAATCAAAAATAATTACTTATTCTAATGGAATGAAAATTTCACGTCAAAATTTAAAAAATATGTCTATAATTTCAACATAGTACTTTTAAATATATTATATTAATCTTAAAATAAATATTATTCTGTAAAATTAGTTTTTATAAATATTTATGTTTTTATCACATCGTAATGATGTTATAAAAGTTGTGGTATATATAAAAACAATATTTTTCACTATTTTAAAAACACATTTTTTTCTTAAAAGTATCAAAAATTATCTCTAAGATAAATTTTACATGAAAAATTAAAAATTTAAATAAATTTCACCAAATTAAATTTATAAATTTTATAGATTTTTGTTTTAAATATAACCATAAACTATTTATAATATAATTATAATATAATAGGATATTTATTAGGTGATAGTCTAGGGGTGTATTGTGTACATGATATATGAAGATATCATGTGTTATGCATATTATATGTGTTTAATATATTTCTAGAAGAAACAATAATTCATATCTTTGTTTCAATATAATGATATAGGTTTTCTTATTCTAATGGTTGGCTCAAATATGATTTTTCTTAGTCACTCACAACAATTTTGGTTATGTTTCCTAAAAGAATATTTAAATTATATATTGATGTTTCTAAATAATTTTTGTGTTATAATTCTAAATTTTAATTTTTTTTACATTTAATTTTTTATGCCACATTAAATTTAAATTACTAATAAATCATTTCATTATTTTATTTATGTAAAACATGAGGTTTAATATTTTTTTGACAATGTTTGATTAATGGGAAAAACTAAGAAATATTGTTTTAAGATTTTAAGGGATTTTTATATAAAATTTTAATTAATAAATGGATTTCATGTGTAGTTTGGGGTGTTACATATTTAATGAAATGTTTTATAAATGATTTTTTAATTTATAAAGGAAGTAATTTGACTCACAATTTGGTTTTCAAGAAAAGTCATTCATAAATTTTAACCGGTTTTTAGAATTTTCAAATGTGTGTATGAAACCCACTTGAGCTCCATTTGATTTTTAATAATATGGATTTTAACCCATGGGGAATGCTTTGTATTTTTTATGATATGATGTATATGTGATTGGGGAATATTTCTGTGGGAGAAAGTAGGTGAGGTTGAGATAATCATTTATTCATCGTATTGGACATGTTGATTAGCTGTTAGATCACCCTCAGTTTGTTTTGACATTTGAATCATGGTAACTAAGTGGAAATTATTTAATTATACTACACTATACAGTAACATTATTATAGTTTCCCTAAGATATGTAATATGTCTTGTGGAGAGTGCTCCTGATTCTAGTCCAAGTGAAGGCAATTCATGTGGATTTTGTTAGGAAGGAACATTGACTAGTATGTTGGAATTTTTTTTGTAAAGTATAGGACTATCTTACTATATGTCCAAGGGTACATCCCATGACACATAGTCTTCCTATTTTGGTTTTACAGAGGGGATATCTTGATCATCTTTTAGATTCCCTTATTGGGTTGATTTGTGAGGTACCTATGATTGGTTTCATTCATTTATTTTTTTCATATTATGGAATGGTTCCTTCAGGATTTTCCTTATATTTATGTCGCGTGAGTGGTGTTTTTTTAAAGGGATTGTAGAAATGTTTTGAAAATTCCTTTTTTATCAAAAAAAGTTGTTTTATATGGAAATGGGTTACCTATATTGGAAGGTGTGATTCATGAAACAAATTAAGGGTGATTGTCTTCATTTATCAAATATAAATAGGAAGGTTTATAAACCCATCTGGATGTGTTATTAGTTTAATTTTTTTGATAATGAAAAACCTATATTTTACTAATGTAATTAGAACTAGATAAAATGGCTTAATATTTAATGGTTAGAATTGTGGAATGGATGGTGCTTATTGAAAAATATTTTATGCTCATGTTTGTTACATTTATGTTTCATTTCATGGTTATTATTCCTGATTGATCTCAGAGCATCGATTGTTAAATTATTGGCAGGGTCGATGAGTTCATGTGAAAGTAATCATTTATTCTATTATAATTATTTTACTTACAAAACTGGAAATATTTTCCATATTCATTTCTTTTTTGTTATTTAATTAGCGGTAATATTTATATGAGATATTTGGATGTGGATAAGGGGTTGTTTCTATGGTGTGAGTTGGTGGTTAACTAAAGGATTTTATTTATTTTAAAAAATTTAAATAGTTTATATTTCTTCTTCATTACTAATACATAGTCCTCCAATTTTTTAATTGGTAATAACTATTTTTTATATTTTAGTTAACTCTGATTTTAGTGTGAAACAATCCCTATCGGTTGTTTTTGAGGCCATTGAACTAGTCATCTACATAGGGGGTTAGGAAAACCTCTTAAGTACTATCACGACTCAACTCGGGCGTCCAAAAAATATATGTCTTTAGTAGGTTCATGAAAAATAATATCGCAGCATAGGTTCATATAATTTACTTGGATTTAAGGATCAATTTTTTATTTGGTAATTTTACCCTCTTTTCTAAGAAGGTTGGTGTTTCGTGTCTGAGGGAATACCCATAATAAATTCTCCTAAAATCTAATCCCATGGTATTTCAAGACACACCACTTCGGTTGGGATCACATTTAGTTGATGTTATTCCATATTCCTTTATAATAATATCCCATTAATAAAATCCCATTTCATCTCAATGTGGTCACCAAAACGAGGGGAAAAACCTTCTAGACACCAAAAATAAAAGAGATGTTTTATAAAAGTTAAATTGGAGGAACATTATGATCTATCCCTTGATGTTTATTCTGATGAAAATTATGACCAATTTTATTATGATGTAAATGAATATTTTTTACTATCATAGGATACATGTTATTTAACTTCGTTGATAAAAAATCACATCGATATCGCAAATCTAAAAATTGATGTAATGGTACAAGACAAAGAAGATTAATCTATTCAGAAATCCATATGAACTAAAGTGTGTGGAAAAGGTGTTTGTATCCAATATCAATGGAAATAGAATTAGTTTGGAGTTACTTTCAATATATAATTATCCCCCAAATATTAGGTTACTATGAATGAAAATGGTAAAGGTTAGGCAATATATACTTCACCTTTCCACAAGAAGTAGTTCAGTTTCCTCTAGGTAAGGAAAAGATAACCCACAACAATATGAACTAAAAAAATGGGAAAACTAAATATTTATTTACTTAGGGGAATCATATGAACTATTGAAAATCAAAAATTGAAATAGTTTTCAATCCTCCAACTAACCCTCTTCATCATGAGGAAATTTTTTGACTTGTAAGAATAAAGTCAAAACACCCATCCAATATGATGGAACACCAACTCCGCCACCATTTTATAGTACCATTAAACAACCTAAAGATCCCACTATTAGGGAAATGATATCCACAAAGTTTTGTAATATATCCAAGGATAATAAAAGAGTGTTACTATCTATGGTTATAGGCCAACCAACAACAAACTGATCTGGTGAATTCCCCCACTCAAACATCATCTCATGTGAGAGTGTCAAAAATTATTCTGGAGCCTCTTACTACTCAAATGGTGGATTTTGAATGTCTAAATGCACAAGTGTTCCAGATATAAAATTTTACCCTATTTTGTAGGATCTGGAACATCCTCTTCTAAGCATCGGAAAGCCTAGATTCTCATCATACAGTAGAATGAGAGATCCATATCAGTACCTCACGTACTTCACAACTTAGTATAGTACAATGTTGGAAACTTTGTAGTTTAATGAAGTGCAAAATATCATGTATTTCATATAGTTATTAGAGGGACCCACATTTTTTGGAAAAGTATTCTAGAAACTTGATCTATTGACATTTGGGAAGATTTATATTGGTAATTCCTTTATAAATTCACCTCAATGCTAAGGAAGATGAGAATTTAATACCTCTTTAATAAAAAATTGAAAATGCGATCATGCCATGGAGTTTATTTTCAAGTGTAAAACATTAAATTAATCCCGATATTTCAAAGTCCCAAAGTAATAGTTTTTGTATATACCTGTATATATAATACACAAGATAGAATAAAAATTATACTTGATCAGATATATAATCTTGGAGAATTATAACAGTCTTCCACTATAGAAATCCTTTTAGAATATTATTTCAATTGACTAAATCTAAATATTAGGTTACATTATTGAAAATATAATGGAATTCTTGAAATCTTGAAACTACATTTTTCATTCTCATATCATCCCAGGAGTAATCTATTGATCGTGAACTTGCAATATAATATGTGGTACCACCATATAAGAAATAAAAATAGTGTTAGTTTTATAACATAAATATATAGGGTAAAAATATGCATAATGACTATTAGGAAAAATAAATTTGAATGAAAAATGAATATTCTTCCTACAGATAAAAAGTTTTAATGAGGAAAGTTTAAAAAATCAATATACTTTAATTCCCCTTTAATCATAAATTAGGTCACAAAATCTACAACTAATTTTCCCACGAATTCATTATTTTGAGGATTGTGGATTAAATACATGTGAAGATATTAAATACAATAGATCATTTGAAATATGTGTCAGCTAATTAAACATTTTAAGAGGATAATGGATGTAAGTCTCATAAAGTAACTTGTCGATTTTTTATGACTGCTTGCTTTGAAATTCAATCAACCATGTGTATAAAACTGTCACGGTGTTATTTAACCAAACAATCATAACATCAACTCCTTATATAAATTTTAAACTAATGTAATATCTCTAACAACCTTCCAAAGGATAGTGAAATAATTAATGATGAAATAGGTCCTAAAAATTGGAACCCCAATTGAGGTGTCTTAGTGTTCTTTTATTAATGTTTTCCACCTATGAGAGAACATTTCTAATGTAGAAATTTTTTAGTAATTGGGTATCACACCTGTCTTTATAGGGGATTCTAGAGATTCAAAGGTATTTTTTCTATAATTAGGTCTCATATGTCAGGTATCATCCCAAATGAAATCATACATATAATAGAAGATATTTTAAATGAACATCAAAGATCATAACTAGAACACGAGTTTGATCTAAAATATTACCAATCTTATTCTGAACTAAGAATATTGATTGATAAACTTGATGTCAAAAAGTTATATAGTCTATCATAGGATATAAATAAGGTAGCTTAATCCAACATTTTTAAAAAAATTAACTCAAATTTAGATCTTGGGTGGAGACCTTAATCATACCATATTCATTCTACCAAACACTATAATGGAAAACAGTTTAAATGAATAATTAAAAGGCCTCTCATAGAGAAGTAAGAGGCATTGATGTATGTATGAATTATTAGGAAATGGATATCAATTTTTTATTCCCTTAACCTCTCTAAGAATCTACGATTATCCCACATAAAATAAATTCCAAGTCTTCAGTAATTTATCATTTATGTGGATGTTTTTATAATATATCACATAGATTTGGTTTCCATCAAATTTCCTAAAGATATGTCCAACATGGATTATGTTAGCCTCTTATTAATAATTGATTCTTTGTTGGTAGTTTCTATAAATGATTTTTTATTTTATGTTATTGTTGAATAAATTATCAATATAAAATTATTTTTTATATTGAATTTGTTAAGAACCATGGTAAAAATGATGTGTTAGCCAATGTTATATTTTTATTGACTAAATAAGATTTTTGAGAATGAATTATTATTTTGTAAAGTGTTATAGAAGTAGATATTTAAATATGATCTTCTATATAGGAAGTTTTGAGGAATCAATTTTCCAAAATTTATTTTTAGATAATAACTGAATACAATCCAATGGTTTTATTATTCTGTAAGAGGATTTATATCAGCAGTCAACCTAGAAGTGGAAGTGATGTTCTGATATTTTAGAAGGTATAATTTGGTTATCTAAAAATTTTATGTAAATAACCTAACCTATCATAAATATGTATTACATCTCTTTAGATGAATATTCATTCTATTAAAGAAACACATACTAGAGGACCGTAAAGGAATAATGCCTTTGGAAACATAAAAATACAAACAATGAGTCCATCAGTGAGCTACTTCTTCTGCCACAATATTCTTCATAACTATCACCTTTATTATAAATGTAATATATAATACCATTCATCATAACTGGGGGAAAGGAAGAATAAGAAATGGTGAGATCAGAAACTCAGTAAAGGTTAATCAAGTATATATCAACATATCAAGAGAATAAGGGTATGATAATATGATTATAACATTTGAAAAACATACCCTACATATCATAGATCATAAAACTATGTCAATAAATAAATTTTGGTAGGTAATAAGACATGGATCAAATTATAATCAAAGAATATAAAACATGATAACATAACATTAGCTTAATATATAGATTTTTTTCACACGCATAAACATATAAAATCATTTCCTCAATAATTAAAGGATCATTTCCAAGACTATCATAGTGGAATTAGTTCACTCTTAAATCTATCATAGCATTCAAGGTATACTCGCATCATTATCACACTATAAAAATTATTTTACTAAACTTGGTTCACTCCCTATTCCAATCCTCATGAGATATCAATCTTTACCCAATGAATTCGTGGATCATATAGGTACCACTAAACAAATAATGAATTTCATACATATTTGGGGAACAAGATCATAAATAATTCATTATACGAAAACCCAAGAAAAGAAATGGGTTTCATAAAAAATTCATCATAACATAATATGTGGAAATGATACATGTTTCAGAATCATTTCATCAATTCATCATACCGCAAACCTAGGAAAAAATAAGTAGGTTTCATTATAATTTTTTCATGGTAAAACCCATGGAAGAGAAACAGGTTTCATAAATGTCTTGTCATCATTAATATAAACTATTTAGATAAAGAACATGTATGGTATCCTTAGATAATATCCCTAGAAAATAAAAAGTAACATTAAAGTATGTTGTCTTATATAGAAAATGATATTGAAATTTCACATGGAAATCTTCTATGGGAAAATATCCTTTGAAATTAAAGAATAATTTTTAAAATAAAAAATTTCAAAATCAATTTCTTTGAAAAAAACATTGAAACTTATAAAGGATTTTTTAAAATTCATGTAAAAAAGTTCCGGAGGAAAATATATTTTCTAATTTGAAAAAAAAATTAAAACCCAAAACAATTTAAAATTTCTTTTCATTGAAAATAACCTTTTAAAAATTATGAATTATGCTTAAATTTAAATAATGGTCTTGATGGTGAATATTGTGTTTATGAGGTACACATCAAAAAAAGATTCCTTTCACATTTCAATAAAATTCAAATGGTCCTTTTTTTAAATGGGATCAATGTCACTTTTAAAAACAAATATAAAATTCATATATGGATAAAAATATATTTTATAAGTCATTTTAGTGATGGTAAATCAATTTTTAATTTTTTTTATAAAAAGGGATATGTAGGAAAAAGGGCTTTCAACCGAAGAGACAAATAAGGTCGGTTTTCCTTAAGAACATTATTTTGGAATCATGAGTACATAAAGAGATTAAAATGAAGGGAAGCATATATTACTAATAAATAACCATATTAGAATAAAATTAAATAATTTCTTTATAGATACATAATATTATCTCACCATCCAAATCATAATTGTAAACAATCCCGACAAACTTTTAGATTGTAATGTAAAACCCTTAACACTTTTGCAACATTCAATCATGATCCTTAAAAAGGAAAAAAATTAAATGAAACATAAAATATTATGTGAAAAATTAATTCCTTATATGATGGTGTTTTATATACATCTCATAAAAGAATCTATGTGTATAAAATAATGTATATCCCAAAATGACAGATTGAGACAAAAAACATTTACCTTAAGTCTTGACTTCCATCATACACATTCAAAACTACTGTATAATACATATAAGTCTATTATACATATATTTCAGAACCATACTTATATATATCATACCATTCTTTGTTTACAAATACCCTTTCATTACCTATTGAAAATGACTTGTTATTAAAATTATGTTTCTTGTAATAAATGATTCACTTTTTACATATATTCTGATTTTTTTATTTTAGATCCTCTTACTTTGATCATTGAACAATAATCTATAAAATTTTAACAATGATATTAATATAATTTATACTAATTATATATGTATTTATATTAATCCATAAAAGTTAGAGATAGAAAATCAAATACATCATTCATTTAGATGGTAGGTCATACATATGCAAGAAAATTGTTTTCATTTTCAAGATGGATTGAAAAAAGAATGGAGAATAATTTATAACCATTATAGAATCATATATATATAATATATTTTCATTAAAACCATATTTATTACCATCCATATATAGTGTGAAAGAATCACATTGATTCGTGATGTTGTACTCCTACAAACACTTGAGTGACATTATTATATTCCCAAAAAATGAAGAGTAACATGTTATATGTGATATACTAATTATGTAAGTATAATAATATTTTAAATGTAATATAAAAATATTTAATCCATAATTACATTGAACCATGGGATGTGGAAATGAAAAAATGGATAACATCAGTCCGTGAGCCAGTTTTCTACCAGACACAAATGTAACGCCCCCGACCCTGAATCCACTAACCGGGTGCCCCAAGTTGAGTCATCACATGACCAAAAGAATGCCTCCCCATACGCCAGAGGTTTCCGACTAGTAGTGAGGGTCTAATGAGGCACGTGGGGAGACTATACCATCTTTACCAGAGTAATCCATAGTAGAATAAAATATAAATACCCGATAAAATCTGAAAAAACCAATAAACATGCATAACCAAACTTTTCCAAACAGGGTACAAACCAAAAATTAAACACAACCATGCCATGCCATACTAGTAGTTCAAGGTGAATGAATCCCAAAATAAGACAAATATTCAAATCCCCAAATGGGTCCCGACTCTAATTTTGGGTCCTTCTCCATGTACATCTCGGGCCCAACTCAACATCCTTGTGTAGGTACCTTTCCTTTATCCCAATGTACAACCAAGAGACATGATCAGGTACACAATGATGGCCTGAGCAGGCTGTGAGTACAAAATTCAATAAGCCACCACCAATGGTGTCTAAAAAATATACAGTCTAATAGTTTTCCATGCAAGAATATAATGAATAGAAAGTAAATAAAGTAAAACATGGGTTCCATTAGATATCCAAGGTTCACTTAATTAATTCTTAGCATTTCTCCCAACTTTATTTACTATACCAACTTCATTACTTAATCTATTTTTATAACATGTTCCATGGGATAGGCATAAATATCATATAAACAGGGGTCTAAGGCAATCAATGACAATGCATAATGGAAATATGTCAATTTCATATCTCACTAGGGATACACATATCACATCAACACATTATCCTCACCTAGAAGTCTCAGTCTAAGTGGAATGCATCCATTTTGGGAATAGAGCCTCTACCCACTTCCCTAACCTATTTATTTTTGGGGTGGAGTTTAGATCCTCAATCTAACTCGACCCATGGTGGTAGAACCTCAAGTAAATACCCCACTCTACCAATACATGTGCACATTCTTATTTATCAAGTCACCATAACCATACCGTAACACAACATAACATAACCAATTCCATTGGAAATCAAAATGCATAGCAAACAATATGGGAATTAACAATATGCCATAACCCATTAACACATTTACCAATTACAATTCATATCCATTTAGCCAAATTACAATTCTCATGCCTTACCCCTTCATGTTTATTCATGAACCCCCATTTCTTATCCAATATTCATCAATGACCATAAATTAACCCATTTATCCCATTTATTATTTCACAAGAATTTACCCACTTTTTTATTTCAGGTACATTTCTCCTATCTCATAATGGAACCACTTCTTACATTCAACCATTTAGGTATACCATGTAATTTCCATGTATTAACCCATTAAAATATTCATCCATTCCCTTATTAAATCTCATTAACATATTTCTCATTTCTAAATTCATTACCCAATTATAAGTTTACCATTTTACATGCACTAATCTCCTTAGGAATTTCTAACTGAAATTCATTTAACAATTTCCATAATCTCTTTCAACAAAAATTCCCATTTTCATGTCATTCCCATAACACATTTTTCCCTTATCACCATGGTCATATATTTAATCATTCAATTTAAAACTTAATAAACCATTAAAAAATGTTCTACATGGGATTCCCACTTTACTCGTAAATCCTTCACTTTACACTACCACTCTCTAGGTCTGGGATTGTCAACGCACCCATGGGAGGACCTAAAACGGTCAAGTCCTCCTCGAAACATCCCATGGGGATTATGAGGGTATAATTGTTCACTAAGACACCAATTTTAACTAAACCTTTAAAAAGAACCAAGAACCCAAATATTGGAAAATAAAAACAAAAAATTCCATGAAAAAGTCTAAATAAAACTTTGGGATAATAATTTTAGCCCACCTACCTAGAATTCATTGATGAACACACACTTAATCATGGCCTTAGATCCAGATTCAAGAATCCCTTGAATCCCCAACCTAGATCTCAACAGAAAAAAATAGGATTTTAGTTCATTATAACAATATGGAAGAAACTACAAACCTTAATTCAAAAAAGGGAATCAAGTGGTGTGTTAGACTTACCCGGGGCTTTGATTTTCAACAAGCGATTCTCCAAACAACCTAGAATCAAAGTAGAATCACCTCTTGGAAGCTTGGGTTGTCCAAGTTAATCACTAGGGTTTCAGGGGGTGAAATGGAGAAGAAACCTGAGTTGGGGTTTAAAATTCCAGAGTGGCAATTTTCTGATTTTATAGCTTTTTCGGGTCACACAGTTTACCTGCACGGTTTTACAAACATTACGAAAACCATGCGTGATCCACTATCTAAAAAACATGTAACGACCCAAAATTTTATTAATGAAAATTCTTCTTGATCTAATTAAATATATTATTATGTAAAATTTATATATAAAACATATTTAATTCCTTGGTTTTATTTTTTTGGATTTTAAAAAACCATTATGAACTTTTAACATTTATAATATTTCCGTTGAGCACTGATCACATGATTAGTAAAAATATAGGGTTTTAAAAAATTCAATTTACTCAAAAAAGGAAGTGATGGCCTCATCTAGTATAATTTCTCCATATGAAGCCCATTTTTTCGAAGCTCAGAAAGGAGACAGTGTTACTGATATTTTCTCTTGACCAAGTCCAATCCAAGATTCAATACATTAATCTTGAACAGATCGCCTATGAGAGAAGTGAGAATTAATAGAGATTACAACCCGGGAGATATTATCTAACCCGTCCTGAGAGTTTGTCACCATCGCACACCTTACCCTTAGGTCTTATGCAAGTGTTATTAAGGGTTATGTAAAAAGACCCTAACACAATGATTATGTGCATAATTTTATTATATAATAAAAAATATACATTCTTTTATTATTGTTAATTTGTAAATGGTTTTTAAAGAAAAAATAGTATTTTTTGTTAATATTCAATACATAAATATATTTCGATGAATTAATGGATTTTTGAATTAAATAATATTTTAATAAAATATTATTACTAAATTAATTTTTATTAAATATAAATTATTGTATAATTTTTTATGAATACAATTGTAAATTTTATTAAGGTTTTAATGTCGTTTTTATCAAAGCCCATGAATTTTTTATAAATGTTGTTTTTTATTTTAAAAGTAAAAAATCACCTATTTAGAAAATTGTTTATATAAAATGAATATAATTTTTGGATTCCGTGAATCCAAATTATCTAACGGTTATGTTTTCAAAATTTTCTAATATAGTCAAATTTTTGGGTAAAAATTAAAAACCATTTAAATATATAATGTATTTATAACATCATAATGAACCAATAATGATTTAATAAAAAAATATAAAATGTATATTCATTAAATATATGGTTTACCTTTAATATAAGTTATTTTATATTTTTTTGATTAATTTGAAAATGCCTTAGTGGACCCTCCAAGACTTATAAAATATTTTAACATTTTGAAATGATTTCCTTGAAAGTGTGACTCACCTCCACATAAGAAATCATAATATTTTATAATATTCTATAATTGGCCTTATAAAATAATGTTTTCCACTCCACTTTTTAATAAGACATGGGAAAAACCATGGGATGGTTTTAGGTTTTGATTAGTTTAATGTGTTTTGTCCAAAACCTAAATAATAAATAATTCCTTCTCCTTCCCTATATAAACCCACTCAATCTCCCATTAATCTTCACTCAAAACATGTATAGCTCTACACAACTCTACCCTACTCTCTCTAGAAACCTCCCAAGGCACCCTAATCTCCCAATAAGCCTCTCTAAAGCCCCTCCTAGGCCTTTGGGATCACACTTCCAAGTAAGGGATCCTCACTTTCCTTCCTTATTTATGTCAAAGTATCCTTATATTGTTATTCCCTTTTATTTTAAATTAAAAATTCTGGGGTGTGATTTTTCACCTCCCCTATACTTCCCTCCTTTTGTTTCAATGATGATATACCTATTTATCTCTCATTAATTCCTCCCATGTACATCTGTTACCATGCTGAAATTCCATAAGGGATTTTCTCTCATCATTTATTTTTATGAAATTCTTTTATATTATGCATCCAAATTTCATTACACATGTTGTGATATTATGGCCTACGACCCTTTTAAATTATATTTCATGTATAAATGTTGAGATACCCCTTTCTCTCTCATCAACCCATTTTACTATTTATATTTGACGTTGTTATGTTACCGAAATTACACCAAACTTTCCCATGCCAAAATCATCATGTAAGTGAATACCATACCCATTTCCCTATCAAGGGTATTAAACATTATGAACATGTACTTATTTATTTACCAAATACCATTATGTATTCCACATCTCTTATTTTTGTAATAAATTGTGATGTTTAATGAATTCATGTTGTATGATCTATGTGAAAAATTTATGCATGAAATGAAATGATTAAGAATGGAGTGCCCTGATAGCACTCCAATTCATTGGGTAAAGATTAGTATCATGATACATCAAGTCAAATTAGGGTTTAATCATGATCCATGTGCAATAAACCTTTTATAATTATAATATTAGGTTAAATTTTGTTTCCATATCTCCATGTTATGATAACCACGATATATCTAGTCTTTATGTTCATGTTTATCTTATGCTCCATTGATATGCCTATTTCCTAACATGTATTATATTCTTATTGTTATTTATTTTTTCTACATTATTGGGCTTAATATCTCACACTTTTCTTATAAATGTCCCCATGTTATCCTATTTGATGCTAAGTATGAAGGAATGTTGTGGTCATATAAAAGGAATTTTCAATAAAGATGTTGTATTTCATGTTCTAAGTCGTTAGGTAATGTTTCTAATTTCCAAATACACTGGACCTCTCAATCCTCAAAGTTTTCTTAAGTTCAATACTATGTAATAAATCATGTTTAAATGTGTAATAAACAGAAGGATTGTTATAGTTGTTATCATAGGATTGGTTTAGTTATTTTTGGGATTTGGATTAGAAAACCCTAGAGAAAGCCTTAGGGATAAGAATAAGTATAATAAAAGCATCCCTATATTTTTTGGATTATAGATTAAGTGGTTTACCAATCAAATACATCCCTCTCTAGATACAAACATGTTGAGGTGGCTCTTGAACAGATGTATCTAGGGGTAAAACCCTAATACACCGCTTTGAGATAGAATCAAATGGGAACTAGTTCATGACAATGGGCCTTGATACACTCTTGGTTCGACACTTATATGGAATATTCATCAGTAAATGCATAAGCTTAGTATGAACCATTATTAAGGGGATTAAAAATTTCCCCTAAGAATATATGTTGGGAATTAAATCAGGGATAACATAGATTGAATCCTATACATTCACAAGTTAAGGAAATAAATGTAATATATAAGCTATTCCTTTTTGTATTTGGATTCCCCTTTATGTGTTACCCCTAATTTCCCTTTTATTTTATCCAATGGTCGTTAATTGGAGGAATATTTCTTAAAAACTGATGTGATGATCAATGTGATGACTGTTCTAATGGGATGCCCAATCCGATGGGAGTGGGAATCACAAACTTTGTTACGATACTCTTTTAGTTAACTCTAGTTTTGAATAGATACATGTATCAAGAGGAAATTTCAACCTCCCCTAATAAATAATAAGCCGCAATAGAGAGAATCATGAGACAAAGGCCTCCTACTTTTAATGGATCATCACATCCCTCAATCACCAAAAAATGGATCAACTACATTGAGACGATCTTATCCATACTCCAATGTTCCGAACAAGAGAAGATTATTCTGCCTGCTTATCATATGGTGGGTGAAGTTGTTCAATGGTGGACATTGATAAAAAATACAAAGCCTGAGGAAGAGATCGAGGTATTGGAATGGAGGGATTTCTGAAAAAAAAAATCGATAAATATTTTCCTCACACTCTGCAACTTAAAATGGATAGGGACTTCCTTTCCCTTGAGAAAAAAGTCAATGAACCCATCAGAGCCTATGAGGAAAACTTCACAAGGCTTGAATGATATGCCTCCAGAATTGTTGTTACCCCACGAATGCAACGATGACAACTTATTTGGTGGGATAAAACATGTATTATTTAAATCCCTAATAATTCATGACTTAGATAGCCAAGGAAAAATTGTTTGGTTTTCTCTCCAAGTAAAAATAGATATCAGCGAATCTCAGGGGTATCATGGGGATAAGAAGTGGAAAGTTGACATTAATTCTGGTAGTTCTATGGATAAACCCAATAGTGCTAAAAAATTCCATCATCTGACTTGACAAAGGTGCGAAAAGAATCACCCCAAAAATTTCTTAAAGGGGTTGAAGAAATACTTTAGGTGTTGAAGATAAAAGAACCTGGCCATTAATTTCCAACAAGAAAACCCTACTGCTATGATAGAGGAGAGGAATACACCATTAGAACCTCAACATATTTTTCATTTATTCAACTGTAAATAACCAGGGCGCTTTGTAAACATGTTCCCTAATCCAAGGGTTTTCAAAGGCAACAAACAGCCTCCAAGTAAAAAAGGGTGAGCTATTTCCATCAATATTTCTGAATCAAATCCCAAAAATGAAGTGGTGATAGGTATTCTAGTTATTCATTAAATAATAGTGAACATAGTTTTTGATTCTATTTCTATGCATTATTTTATATCCTAAAGTTTTAGTAGACCAATCCCAACACCACCACAAATCATGTATGTAGAGATGTTGGTTCGAATGGATAATGGGGCAATCATTGGATCCCATGAATATAACTCCCCCCATGTCACAAAATTGTGGATTTAACTTCCCGAAATACCTCAATATACTTCCTCTAGTGGAATTTGATTAAATTATTATCATGGAATGGATTTCCATATATAGAGCCAACATAGATATCGGTGAGAGGGAAATCCCTCTCCATATAGAGAATTGACCCCGTATTATGTGCAAGTGCAAGGAAAAGGATGAATTTTATTTAGCACCATATTCTTAAACATGGATATTACTATCGTATGAGAATGAATATCTTGCATAGATGATTGAGTTTAAGGAAGAAACCATCCTTGAAGACATGCCTGTTTTGAGGTAATTCACTGAAGTGTTTCCCATGTAATTTCATGGCATTCCTCCAAGAAAAGATGTTGAATTCTAGATTGAACTTATACCTAGGGTTTTTCTAATATCTAATAATCTATATAGAATGGTAGACATGGAGCTTTAGGATCTAGAGAAACAACTACAAGATAATCTAGATAAAGGGTTTATACACCTAAGTGATTCACCATGGGGTGCACCAGTCCTCTTCATCAAGAATAAGGATGAGTCAATGTGACTTTGCATTGATTATTGTGAGATAAAAAAAATCATGATAAAGAACAAGTATCATATTACATGAATTTGTGACTAGTTCGATCAGCTATGTGAAGGGAAATAATTCTCCAAGGTGGATTTGTGGTCGGGATAATATCATGTAAGGGTGAAGAAGGAGGATATCCCTAATAATGCTTTTTATTCAAGGTATGAGCACTAAGAATTCTTAGTAATGCCTTTCAGAATCACTAATTCTCCACCAATATTAATGGAATTTATGAATAGAGTCAATAGAGATTACCTCTAAAAATATGTGGTAGTCTTTATAGAAGATATTCTAATATACTTGAAAACAAAGGAGGAGCATGAGGAGAATCTAAGAACTGTACTAGAGACCTTGCGAAAGGAGAAGCTCTTTGAAAAGTACATAAAGTGAGAGTTCTGGTTGAAGGAGGTCCCATTATTGGGTGATATCATCACAATAAATGGGATATATGTGGATCCCTCTAAGGAAAATGCAATTGAGGGATAGCTGAGGCCAACATCTGTGATGGATATCCATAGCTTCCTTGGGTTAGCTAGATATTATCACCGGTTTGTGAGAAATTTATCACAATTTTCAAACCCCCTTACCATGCAAACTCAGAAGGGAGTAAAGTTTTCATGGAGTTATTAATGCAAAGATAGCTTCAAAGAGTTGAAAATGAGGCTTATCACTACGCATGTGCTCACACTACCCACAAGTGGAGAACTTTTCGTGGTATTTAGGGATGCTTCAAAGAAGTTCATGGGATATATGTTGATGAAAAATGAAAAAGTCATTGATTATGCTTCAAGGAAATTGAAATTTCATTAGAAAAACTATCCAAGAGATGATCTGGAGTTTTCTGTAGTAATCATACCTTTAAAAATTTGGAGACATTACCTATTTGGTTAGAAGTGTGAAATTTATAGGGATTAAAAAATCCTCAAGTTTATATTCACATATAAAAATTTTAATATTCCCCAATGAAGATGGAAAGATCTAATCACAGACTATGACTTCTCAATTCACTACCATCCAGGGAAAGAGAATAAAGTGGCAGATGATATAAGTATAAATGAACTAGTGATTCTTTCATTGATGAGAATTGAAAAGGATCCAATCTTATTAGATTTGATGAATATGGGCATGTGAATCAAAAAGAAGGGAACATCATCAATCCTTTTATAAATATTTTTTCAACAGTCTCTTTTGGAAAGGTTAAAGGATGATCAAATGGATGACGTGGGAATTGAAAAGAAAGTGGAAAATATCAAAAAAGAAAAATCCTCAGAGCTCAATGTTAATGAATAAGGAATTGTGAGATTTTGGACAATAATACGTGTTCCATAAAATCCGGAATTAAATAATGACCATTTGGATGATTAACATAGTTTGAATTTCTCCATTCACCTAGGAAAAAGAAAGATGTATCGAGATATCTGAGGGAATTATTGGTGGGATAACATGAATAAGGAGATAGCTGAGTATACATCAATGTGTCTGGTGGGTTAGAAAGTGATGGCTGAGAGGCAGAAGTCTAAGGGTATGATGTAACCATTACCCATGCCAACATAGAAATGGAAGGACATCACCATAGGATTTGTCACCAGACTTCTGAGGACATCCAAATGAAACAATGTTATCTGGGTTGTTGTGGATCATCTTACAAAGACTACACACTTCATTACAATTTGAGAGGATTAATCATTAGATTAACTGTCACATAAATACATCAAAGAAGTGTTAAGGCTACATGGAGTACCATTATATACTGTATTTGATCGAGATATAAGATTTCAGTCTATGTTCTGGTAGAATCTCAAATATGATCTGAATACTGAGCTGAACTTTAGTACGGGTTATCATCCTCAAACTAATGTTCAATCTGAGAAAACTATCCAAACACTTGAGGATATGTTTAGAGCATTCTCAATGGACTTAAAAGTAGGATGGGTTCAACGTATTCTTCTGGTTGAATTCTCTTACAATAATATTTTCCACTCAAGTATCCAAAGGGATTCTTATGAAGCGCTTTATGGGAAGAGGTGCATGACACTGGAATGTTGGGATGATGTTGGGGAGAGAAAACTTCGTGGTCCAAAAATGGTCGAAGAAATGATAGAGAATGTTAAGACCATCCAACAGCATATTAAAGCTTCTCAGAGTCGACAAAAGAGCTACATGGATAATCATAAAAAATACCAAGAGATTGATGTTGCAGACATGGTATTCCTCTACATATCACCATGTAAGAGTGTTATGAGATTTGTGAAGAAGGGAAAGCTTTGTTCAAGGTACATTGGCCCTTTTGATATCCTTGATCGCATTGGAGCAGTGCCTATCGACTAGCACTCCCACCAAACCTTTCACAAGTACATGATGTTTTCCATGTATCACTCTTGAGGAAGTACATACCTGACACATCACATGTACTCAATACATAGGTGGTACCATTGGAGAATGACCTCTCCTATGAAGAGAATCTAGTGAAGAGCATTGATCATATGTAAAAAGTTCTACAAAATAAGACAACGCCCATCATCAAGGTGTTATGGTGAAACATCAACCTTGAAGAGGAAATCTAGGAACTAGATGAAGTGATGAAGTAGAGTTACCCTCATATGTTTTAGTGTGGAAAATGAAATTTCAAGGGAGCAATTTCTTATGGAGGGAAGATTGTAATGACCCAAATTTTTATTAATGAAAATTCCTCTTGATTTGATTAAATATATTATAATATAGAACGTATATATAAAACATATGCACTTACATGGTCATATATTTTTGGATTTTAAAATACCATTATGAATTCTTATTATTACCAATATAGTCATCGAACAATGATCACATGATTAGTATAAATATAGGGCTTTAAAAAAATCCAATTTACTCAGAAAAAGGAAGTGATGGAATCATCCAGTATAATTTCTCCATATAAAGCTCATCTATCAGAGTTTTGAAAGGAGGTATCGTCACTACGATTTGATGTTTACCTAGCCCAAGCCAAGATTCAACACTGTAATCTTGAACAGAACTTCATGTGTTAGAAGTGGATGTTAATAGAGATTACCACCCAAGTGATGTTATCCAAGCCGCCCCAAGAGTCTATCATCACTGCACACCTTACCCTTAGGTCTTATGCGGGTGTTTATAGGGGTCATGTAATAAGAGCATAGCACTATGATTATGTGAATTATTTTTTATAGAATAAATAATATACATTTGTTTTATTATTGTTACTTTGTAAATGGTTTATAAAGAAAAAATATTATTTTTCGTTAATATTAAATTAAGAAATATTTTTTGAAGAATTTATGTATTTTTAATTAAATAATATTTTAATAAAATAATATTACTAAATTTATTTTTATTCAATATAAATGATCAAATAATTTTGTATGAATACGATTATAATTTTTATTATGATTTGAAAGTCGTTTTTATCAAATCCCATTAATTTTTGATAAATGTCATTTTTTATTTTAAAAGTTAAAATTTAATAATATTTAGAAACTTATTTAGATAAAATGAATATAGTTTTTCAATTTAGGATGGAAAAATTATCTAACAATGAATTTTTCATAATTTTCTAAGACAGTCAAATTTTTGGGTAAAAATTAAATATCGTTTAAATATATAATGTGTTTTGTGACATCATAATGATTGAATAGTGATGTAATAAAATACTATAAAAGAGTTATTCATAAAAAATATGTTTTACCATTAAAATAATGTGAATTTATATTTTTTTTGATTAATTTTACAATGCCTTAGTGGACCCCCAAGACTTATATAATATTTTAACATTTTATAATGATTCCATTGAGAGTGTGACTCACCTCCACATAAGAAAGACTAATATTTTATTATGTTCGGCCATTATACTTATAAAATAATGTTCTTCACTCCACTTTGAGAAAAAATATGGGTAAAAACCATGGGATGGTTTTCAGTTTTGATTAGTTTTATGTGTAGTGTTCAAAACCTAAATAAAAAAGAATTCTCTATGCATCCCAATACAAAACCACTCAATCTCCCATTCCTCTTCACTAAAAATAATATTTAGATTGACCAAAATCTTACCTCCTCTCTATATAATCCTCCTAATTCACCCAATCTCCAAATTATCCTCTCTCATGCCTCTCCTAAGACTTTGGGATCACACTTCTAAGTAAGAGATCCTCACTTTTCATCCTTATTTATGTCCAAGTTTCCTTATATTTTTATGCCCTCTTATTTTCAATTAAAAATGTAAGGTTATCATTTCAAACCTCCTCTATACTTTCCTCCTTATTTTTTTAATGATGATAGACCCCTTTCTCTCTCATTAATTCCTCCCATGTAAATCTATTACCATTCCAAAATTTAATAAGGTATTTCTCTCTCCTCATTTACTTTAAGAAAATTCTTTTATATTATGCATCTAAATTACATTAAATATGTCTAGATATTATGTTCCAGGACCCCCTTACTGTCCATTTATTTTATAAATGATGAGATACCCCTTTCTCTCTCATAATCCCATTTTATGATTTCTATTTGACGTCGTTATGCTGCCGATGTTACACAAAAATTTGCCATTTCAAAATCACCATGTAAGTGAATTCCATACACATTTCTCTATCAAGGGTATTCACCTTTATGAACATGTACTTGTTTATTAAGGAATTTTATTTATGTACTCCACATCCCTTATTCATGGAATAAATTATGATGGTTAATGAATCCATGTTGTATGATCTATATGGCACATTTACTCAAGAAATGAAATGATTATGAAGGGTGTGCCCTGATAGCACTCCAATTCAATGGGTAAAGATTAGAATCATGATACATAATGGGAAATTATAGTTGACTCATTATAATTCATGTGAAATGAGGGTTTAGTCATGGTAATTCAATTGCAATGATGGTTTACTCATGATCCATGTGCAATGAGCCTTGATTCATGCTCATATCATGTTAAATGTTGTTGCCACATCTCCATGTTATGACAATCATGCTATATCAGGACATTATGTTCATGTTTCTATTATTATCAATTAAAATGCCTCTTTCATAATATGTATTGTATTATTCATGTTATTCCTTGTTCAATCCCATTATAAGATTTATAGATCACCCTTTTTTATAAATGTCCTCAGGTTATCCCATGAAATTCTAAGTACAATGGAATATTGTGGTCATGTAAAAGGAGTTTTCAATAAAGATGTTGTATTTTATTTTCTATGCTTTTCTGTAATGTTCCTAATTTCTCAAGACACTATACTTCTAGATCCTTGGTGTTTTCTTTAGTGCATGATTATGTAATAAATCCTATTTAAGTGTGTAATAAAGACCAGGTTTGTCATAAAAAACCCCTTCACGCGGTTTCCTGGGAATTCCACATGGTTTTCCAAACTGTGCGCCAAACGTGCGTAATCCTATGTCTATGGCTACTTGGTTACCTGAGATACTCCACACAGTTTTCACTAACCATTCACAAACCTTGTAACATGACCAAGAACTCCCTTTTATTCCTCTTTACATATCTCGAACCCTCACAACACCCCTAAGCCCTCACATGAACATGGGGAAACAGTTATCTACATAGAAAGAAGAAGCAAAACCAAAACTTAAACAAAAACATATCTTAAAAAAATATGGGATCTAACAACCTCTCCACCTTATAACAACTCATCCTAGAGCCGCTCTTCCAAGAATCAGTGATATTCTATAACTAAATGACATTCCACTAGGCAGGCCTATCCATTTCCACTTTTTAGGATTCTAGTTGCACATCACAATGCCCATCGAACATGAATCAAGGGAACAGACATTCCCCTCAAGACTTCCCCACCACAACTGAAAACACAAACTAGATACTTCTCAATGATGAATCAACCTCATCCATACACAAAAATATAACTTCATGGGTGAAATGTAGGTGTCATAAACTAACTCACAACAGAAGGAAACTTAACACATATTATCAAATCATCATTGAGGAACCAATAAACACCTCATCATCCCAATCCTCTGTACAAATAATGACCCAAATAACATGGCTTCATGTTCCTCTATTTAACAAAATCTAACGGGTATTAAACTTGATAACACCCAAAGGAAAACACAAGATCCTTCCAACCACATTTTCTGTCAATTTCACTTCACAATTATAAATCCAAACACAACCCAAAACTCTCAAGTACTCGACCAAATAAACTCGTTCCAAAGCTCTCTTCCAAGGCTAACTCACTTGAATGGTGACCAATAGAGTCATTACAAACCGAACATTGGTCAAGTCATCAAACAACCATTTATCTAGTATGGTTATCTCTCCACCATCTTCAGTTACTTGTCACCTCCACTTTCAACGAAATATTACCAAAACATCAACTTGACTTTCACATCACCTGACATGCTTCAACTAACTTCTCCCCAACATTCATAGAAGCATTAATCTTCTTTGTAATCCATCTTCTCTGTCAAAACCATTCGGGAGGACATTCCTACACTATCCATTCAAGGACTGAGATTAAAAAAACCTCCCCCAGGTATGACTTTATTTCTTAAAGGAACTTGTTTCCACAACCTCAACCCAGCGGTGGGTCAATATCACCACACAATTTAGGATTACCATCTTCCATCGGACATCCCCCGACTGGCTTTCCCTAGAGAAACCACTTTCCACTGATGGTATGCTACCCCCTTCTCACCTTCCCAAAGTGCTTACTAACATGAATCTTGTCAATAAAATCCTAAAAACCCACATAGTTTTCTCTCGGGATTCTATGAGAATTCCATCATTGCGATGTTACCGCCCTCCAAACCATCATTGGGCTTCACCCTTGGAATGACACCACATCACATGGTGAAGGTTCCTTCCACCTTGAGATGTTCAAGAACCACCCAAAAAGAAATTATCAGAGTCTAACACTGATAATTTTGGAGATATAGAACCCAAAATATCTTGACACAACCTATTCTCATATCCAACCACACCCTTCTATGAATTCAGCACAAACATCACATGCTTCATGTGGAACAATCCTGAGCTCGAAGACAAAACTTTTCTCATTATTCACCACATAAAAAAACTCCTTACATGTTTTGCATTAGCATCGTGATTCCACTACACCAACTCAATGTTCTCTTTTCCACATCCATGACTGACTTATCGCTCCCCACCTTAGGATTTCTGTTACCATTTCTCACCATGAGGGATTTTAGCAACTGCAAATTAGACTCCATCAAAATCTGAACCCCAAACATAGACATGGCTATCTATATTTTTTAAAAACAATAAAACAAACATACCCTAGTTCCCGTTCTCGGCTTTCATTAACAACACCCATGGAATTTTTCGACACTTTTTCCATCTCAAGGACCTCACCCTAAGCCATGGAGGGTGTAAATCCCATCAGCAAGCTCCAAATATTTTGTTTCCATGAGCGTAAACTCCATGATATCCCCCATTCAACCAAAAACCTTCATCTATCTTTCCATAAGGCTAGATCTTCTCAATGTACCTCAGATGATGTCAAGATGTTGGGAATCCTCATCAATATTAGAGGTAGGCTAATAAGTTTTCAAAGAACTCCACCACCTAGTAATCCATTTCTGATGTCAAACTATGAGACATAATTACCCTTCAAGGACCTCAAGCTTGCCTAGATAACCAATTTCATTGGTATCATTTCTACTAAAATGATACTTTCGACAGTCCTAATTAAGTTACCCAAACAATTATAGTGAGAGTAAGGGATCGATCCACTGGGAGAGAGAGTTATTGTTCTTTGTTCTTCAATTTTGTGATTAATTTATTGATGTTTTCTGAAGTTTAGAGTCGATTTTTGTTGTTTTAATAATAGGATGATTGAGTTTCAATTTCTTGATAAATTACTTTTGAAGATAAAGAAAATAACATAAATTAGGTTTTTGGGGAGAAATGGGAAGAATGCATCGGGGCTGTGGATTTTTAAGGTTGTTATTTAATCAATTTTATTTTTATGTTTTCTATTTTAAAAAAAATCAAATATATGGGTTAGGAATGTAATAGAATCCCCTTGGTTTGGTGAGTTTTTTTAAATCATTAGAAACAGATTCCTTAGTCTAGAATTTGATTTCTCTTAATTTTATTAATTTCAGCCCTTTTGAGACGATAAGCACATCCAATGGTCATGGGTGTTCTTAATCAAAATCCCTAAGGAGATCCCTAGAAATATTGTTCTTGGTCTGATATGATATTTCTAGTGATATATAGAAGGATTATTAAGGAATTATGGGATAATAATGAATGAAACAAGTACAATATAATAATTGAAAAAACACAACCCATAATTGTCCATAGCCACAACACATAGGGGGTTTAGAAACTCATAGAGTATCTAATAACTAAACTACTTGTGATACTTGAATTAAATATTTGAAAAGATTTGGATTGAATATAATTCAGGAGGTAGGGACAACACCTACTTTCTCCTCTTATTTCCTCTATTCTCTCCTTGGACGTGACTAGAAATTTCCTCCTGGATCTATCTTAGAAAATGAATCACCCCTGAACTTGGAGGTCGTGCACTCCGTTTATAGTTTTTAGTAATACATGGAATGTACCAAAAAGTAAACGGTGTGTACCCTTGTCAACATGGTTTGGCCGTCTTTTGTCCTCTAGTGGGTGTGCCACCATGCCACCCTTGACTTGGAACACTACGTCGCCTTGTAGGTGGGCGTACACGATGTGTAGAGCCGCCATACATGGCATGTAAAATCAATCATCATCCACCAACCATTTCTATAAGGGACCACATGGAATGTATATGGTAATAACATGGCTTGTATTCATTGGCTGACAACATGGGTGTGTATCCAGTCCTCATGATCCATGTCACGGTTATAATACACGACATGTGTAAGAGGTACACGCCATGTATATTTGAATTTTGGTTGTGTCCTTTCCCCAATTTGTGACTTTGTATGGAAGAAACCTGATAATAATAATAATCACCAATATAAAGAATTTGATCCACAAAACAATTGATATTAAATGAAAAACAAGTTTTTATTCTCATTAAAATATATGGAAAGGTATACAAAAATCATGCGCATCACTATTCCCTACACTTAGTCATTTTCTTTTCCTCAAGAAAGATCTCAATATAGAATCAATAGAATCCATACTCTAAAAAGGATATTATTTAAAAAATTATATTTTTAAATACTAAATGCATAACAGAAGATTATAAAATGAACAAAACATATTTCAATTCTAAAGATATTCTAAAAATTTTTCATATATAATTTAATTAAAAAAATTCATCTAATTTCATCCAAATTATTTAATAGGCCATAAATAAACATGTAACTTGATGATTTACCTCACCAAAATGTACCACATCATTACTGAAGATTATTTAATCATAGTTATGATCAATCTTATTTATATGCACTCTATCCATAGGCTTTCAAGTTTGCTCATTCTGTACTTCAGAAGTCAAATCACAAAAATAATGAGGGATTTCAATAAGGTTCAAATGTTTTTGTGGATATGGTTTGATAAGTAATGATGAAAATTAATCTCATAGGCTTGAAAAGGAGGCTGAATTATTAAACAATAATGCATGATATTCAAAATAAATCTTAATGAAATATTACCACTAATAATGATCTATCAAAGTGTATCATCACCATGATATTACCCTAATAATATGGGCCCAGAAACCATCAATAATATGTAATGAATTAATCTGGCCCCTCTTTTCGATTTTTCAATATTTTTTTGGAATAAGGAACCACCTAGAATACAATTAATAGTGGTTTTTGGAATCCATATACCCAAATTAACAAGATACAAACTCCCCCACATATAAATTAAGGGTTTATCACGCACATATACGATGAATGGACAAAAATTCCTCTCTAAAGATTAAGTAAATAATCATGAAAAATTATAAAAGAATTGGGGTAGGAAGGGAAAATGGCTTGTAATGTTCCTTCATATCATGGCAGTTTTTGGTTTCTATGGGTTTTAAGATGATCAGATGTAGGGTAGGTCTCAAGGTCAAAGGGTCTAAAAAACAATTAAATGCATCAATCATTTTAATGGGATTCAAAAATATTCATTTTTGAAGAGAAAAACTGGAATTTTTTGGTAGTTATTCATATCCCATGAATCTCTCAAGAAAGAGGGTATAAGAAAGAATATGTCAAAAAGGCTCAGAGTACTTCTTGGGAATGGGAAAAATATAGGGGTCAATCAGGTCATGAAATGAGTACAAATGATCAGATCTAATAGATGTAAATGTCCAAGACTTTAAACCTTGAATCAAACTATTTAAAAAAATTAAAAATACTTTGAAAATTGAAATAAGCATGTAATTTGAAATATTAATTTTGTGTCATTATTATTAATAAATACAATTAATCTAAAATTATCCATAATTTAAAATATGACAACTATTAATGATGTCTCCTGAATAAGTTCATGTCAAAGACTAGTGTAATCAGAGATCGTCCCCCACACTTAATAAAGCACATGGTACCCCAAGTGGAATACCAAGGACAAGGATGGAATATGGAGAAACAGTGGGCTTAAGATGAGTGGAAGAAATGGAAGAAGTAATTCCAAAGTAGAAAGTAAAAAATAAACACTGAAAATTACTCCTCTCAACATGAATTGAAAAAATCAGGAAGTAGTAAAAGCGAGATTCCTAAGTCTCTCCAGAGTACTTGTGACTATCGAGGGAAGGGAAAAAAATTTGTAGATACATACATCATCACATCCCAATCTGATAAAAAAACATTATATATAAAGGAAAAATTTTTCCCAAAAACTAGTCACTGGGTCAACTCAGAAGAGGAATCATCTGCTACCGAAGTATCCAAAAATGGAGAAGCATCTATTGCGGATACTGAAGGCACATGCTCGGAACCCTGAGTTGTACGGACAGAAGGCACCACATGCTCAATAGTGGAGGCTGTAGGCACAAAATCTATGCCCTGAAAAATTGGTACATTAGGCATTGCATGCTCAATAGTAAAGACCAAAATGGAATTCATGGCCAGAGAGGTTAGCATAGTTAGGGCGACAGAAGGCTGATGAGCGGAGGTCGCCGCTAGAGTAGGAGTGGGTGTCCATAGTGAAAGTCCATGGTGGTGAAGAAGAAGCCCCAACATGTGCTTGATCCGCCCAAGTTTTTGTTCCACAACATCCTTGTGACACTCTATCTTGGCCAAGCGGAGGGTGTTCAGATGATTAATCGAGGGTATGAATGGATGTGGGGAGGTGGAAGGATCAAAAGAAGGAGGGGTGGTAAAAAAATGAAGAATTCTAGAAGAAGTGGGTTTGGGTGCTGAGGGAACATCCACAAGTGGATGTGGGGGATCCTGGTCAGGAACACCAACAGAAGCATTTGGTTCATACGTCACCTATGTAGGAGTAGGTAAGTTCTATTCAAGTTTTTATCTATCCCCTCAGAACATGACCATTCTCATGTGAATAAGCATGAGGAAGTTAAGATGGTGGGGAGAACTCAAGGGTTCGTGAGGGAGAGAGGGCTCAAAGAATCCCAAATGGTGGTTTAGATGGGCGGCATAAAAACCTCCAATTAGGTAACCCAGATAGCCATGAATCATAGAATAAAAGTAGGTGGAGGCAAGGCAGGAGAGGTTGGGGTAGTCGTTCCATACAATATGAGTAAGGAGATCTATGTCCCACCTATACACGACACTCATATCCTCATGATGAGGACAAATAATGGCGCTAAAGCACCAGTGAAAGAAACTAAGGGGAGGGTCAATGATGAGAGTTCTCCTCTATGATGTGGGGGTGTTCCTTGGGTCATCCCCAACAAGCTCCTGCCACAAGGTAATGAGGTCAGAGTGCTCAGGGAAATTAAGGGTGGAAATAGGAGGTGGAGTGGATGGATGGGGGTAGAAGTCGCTCCGTCAGCCAAATTTTTCCATGGAAATGAAAAAAGGGCACCCCCAGCCGAAATAAAATTGATTGGGTCGTATCGGTGGGTATTTGACGGTATTTGGGCCCATCAAACTCGATGGTGGCCATGAAATCCAAAAGTAAATTGCGGTAAGTAGGAGTGCTGACTTGAAAAATGTCCAGCAGATGAGTATGGACCAGAAGCCCCACAAGATTCTCCAAAATACCCAGATGCTGTGGAATGATGATGTCCAGGTAGAGACCTCTCAACTAAATAGTGCGATGGGAGAATCGCGGAAATCTCTCTACCATAGGATAAACCTCAAGAATGATCAGGGATGGATGCGGTGGAGTGTGGGCAGTAGCCAATGCTGGCGGTGGGGGAACGACTCGTCCAGAGCAGATGGTCTTGCTCCTATGGTAGGAGGTGGAGAAGTGGATACCTAAGCTACCCAAGTTGGATGGCTATATAAGAATCCAGTTTTTACTATGGATGACTTTGGAATATTCTTGATGTTATTCCAGAGTAGCGCCTTCAGACGGCGTGCGATTCCGAGCCCCGGAGTGGCTGGAATTAAATTTTCAGAGCATTCACACCGGAAATGCCAAATAAATGGGATAACTCCTAAATAGTGCTTTAGATCAGAGATCCGAGTGTACGGATGGGTCCAGAATGGGGTGTATACCCTAAGAACGACATAAAACATGTCGGCGCGGGATGTTTGGACCCCTCGCTCGCTTTCAGAATGTTAAATGGATAAATAAATTAATTAATTTATTCGTTTAATGGTGAAACTCAAGTATCTCTTAAACGGTGGCTCGGTTTTGAAAACTGATTGCACTGTGGAGTTCGGAGCATTTCGTTCACCCTAGGAGGATTATAAGTGTTGCGGGTGCGGGCCGTCAGTGAAAAATGGCCCTAGGGGCGTTTTCCTAATTTGGCGCCTCGGGCGTTGAGTTTAATAACTTTTGAACGGGGACTGGGATTAAAATTTTGAGACTGCCGTTGTGCTCGGGAGTTAGTGTTTAATCTAGGGGAGGCTTAACCTTGACCCCGTCGGGAGTTTCATATGCGGGTCTTTTCGGGGGTTTTAAATTAATTAAATTGTTAATTATTTTATTTAAACACCCCTTCCCCTTCCTCCCCTCTTCTCCCCTGGTGCCAGAAGCTCCCGACAATAGAGGAGGAAGCTCTCCTCCTTCACCGCCTCCTCTCCGGCGAGGCGGGCTCTGACGGATCGCGGCGAAGCTTTGGTTGAATCCCATCAAGGTAGGGTCTTGTTGCGTTTTTCTTTCCCACACCTCCTTTGAACCTAAATTATATGCTAAAATTGTTGTTGGATTTTCGAACGACTCACATGAATGTGTAGCAGATTTTTTCCCTTTCTATCGCTTTTTTCGTTTCGTAAAACTGAGTTCCGAGGACCCCGCAGACGTCCGCTGAAGATTGCGGGTTTTTTAAGGTGCCAACGGCGGTCCGGTGGGCAGCGGGCAGCGCGGGAGTTCGGCGGAGCGGGGGTCGTCGGCGGTAGTAGCGGGGCAGTCAGCCGCGGGATTCAGGCGTGGCAGCGGAGGAGTCCAGCCATCCAGTCGGGCGGCGCCTCGCCGGTGCGTGCGAGGAGGGGTTGCAGTGTGAAACCCTGGCGGCAGATCGAGACTCGCCACAGGCGGGTCTCCGTGTGAAAAAAAAGAGAAAGACCGGCCTTGTCATCCGGTCGGTGGAGGATGCACCCGCGCGGCGTGCGGGCGAGGTGAGCGCGCACAAGGTGTCGGGCCGCACGTGGAGGCCCACGGGTTCCGCTGGGCTGGACCTAGGTGGATGGGCCATAGTCCCAACGGGCCAGCCGGAGCGGGCCGGCCCGAACAGGGAGGACTGGCTGGACCGGGGCGGTCCAGCCCAAGGGGATTCTCCCCTTCTATATTTGGACGCTCGTATTTCGAGCTACGAGCGTCCATTTTGCGCACCGTCTGCGGCGGCGTGGACCTAACGCAGAGTCGGACCTTTTGAGATTGTTTTGAGAATTTTTAATTCCCAAAATGAGGGTCCTAGGAGGTGTGACACGTCTTTATGTGAATTGTCGTTTTCCAGGGGAACTTGTTTAGGACGGCACAGACACACCCGACGTCTGTTTGGAGCGTCGTCAATATTGTTGGGACCCTGAAACCAAGGCGGAGCTTCCCCGGGTAGTTTTAGGCGTTGAGGTTGAAGTTGAGGCGTGGGCCCCACGGCCCGTCTTTTGAGCCGCGTGCAGTATTTAGCGACTTTCTCATCGGGCGCCCGTTCAGGGCATGCGATCAGTCGATTCTGGATGTTTTTCCGCGAGGATTACAGTGTTGTGATCCATTTGGTTGTGCGGGGAATCTTGTGTGATCTTATTAAATGTGGAGCAAGGAAGGTGTTCCAGTGGAGGTTCGTCCTACCTTGTTTGTAGCGGACCCTTGGCTTGTGATCGCACACTCTTGGGAGAGTGATATAAATGATTCACAATATTTGGTTGGTCGTGCCTAGGCCTTTGAGGTGGAGTTGTTACATCACGCCTTCGCGTTGACGCTGGGTGCCGTGTGCACGATAGCCTTTGGGCTGGAACGTGGTATACTCTGGGAGTATACGGCAACCCTTGGAGGTACATGTGGTTGTTTGTACCTGAGGATGTTTGTACGCTTGGTTGGGGTTGAGATGGGGCCACATGTTGTGTGGGCCCCACATGCGTGTCGGGCTCTGATTTACGTACTTTGATCTCTCGCGACGTATAGGGTCCCTTTGTGCTTGTTTTTTTGACTAGCAGGGTGGAGTTTTCCCCTGGTTCGGTGCTCGTTGGTTTGACCAGTAGGGTTGAGTTGTCTCCCCCTAGCTTCGTTCACGATGGATTGGCCGGTAGCGGTGTTAGTGACACCCAATGCTGGAATAGCCGCTGAACCTCTTTTGGGTGATTTGTTCTGGAGTTGGGTGATTGCATGATACCCAATCCTTGTTTGGTTGGCCTGTATTGTACCCTCCAGTGGAGATGGCCAGAGCAGTTCTGATTTTTACCCTCCAGCGGGGATGGGCAGTGGGTTACTCATTGGATTCTTGGGTCTACCCTCCAGCAGAGACTGGGCAGTGGGTCACCCAATGCTCTAAGGGTCTACCCTCCAGCAGAGACTGGGAAGTGGGTCACCGAACACTCTTAGGGTCTACCCTCCTGCAGAGACTGGGCAGTGGGTCACCCGACGCTCTTAGGGTCTACCCTCCAGCAGAGACTGGGCAGTGGGTCACCCGATGCACTTAGGGTCTACCCTCCAGTAGAGACTGGGTAGTGGGTCACCCGACGACCTCTTAGGGTCTACCCTCCAACAGGGCTGGGCAGTGGGTCGCCCATCGTCTATTTTCAGGTCTACCCTCCAGTAAGTCTAGGCAGTGGGTCGCCTATCGACTTATTCTAGGTCTACCCTCCAGCGAGGCTGGGCAGTGGGTCGCCTGATGATGTATTAAGGTCTACCATCCAGCAGGGCTGGGCAGTGGGTCTCCTGAGGATGTATTAGGGTTTACCCTCCAGCAGGGCTGGGAAGTGGGTCACCCGATATCTGGTAATGAATAACCCTCCAGCAGGGCTGGGAAGTGGGACACCTATTGGCATTCCAGACATAGTCTTTTCTACTAGGATAGTCTGAGTCTTTCCTCCATGATTACCAGAGCGGGACTCTTGGTTGTACGGGTCGGTGATGGAACAACTTTGACTTTTAGGAGACCTCTCAACTGCGGGCAGTGATGAGTTGTGGTTTGACGTCCCCCCCAGAACTCTCAAGTACAAGGAGCGCTTTCCCCCACCGAGACGCATCCTTGTGACGTGGCCTAAAACCCTATGGGCGTGTCAGTGCCTCCCAAAGAGGATAGTGTCGAGGAGCGGTGGTTTGATCCCCTTGACTTGTATTTCAGGGCAGACGTGCGGGATGCTGGGCATCGATGATGGTGTTTACTCTTGGGACTGTTGGCTACACTTTACTTGGGCTGAGTTACGAGATAGATATCCACTTATGACCTTGTTCGGGATTCTTAGTGAGCATGTGAATATGTATAAACCTTGTTCTAGTACCCACTTCTTGTGTTTGGTTACTCTCCTTCCAGGTGAGGCGAAGACGCGCAGGGTATGCCACATGCTTTCCATGTCTAGCTTCTCATGTTTGGACGAGTCTACTCTCCTGCTATAGGTAGCGAAGACTCAAAGAGAAGTTCATCTTCTCACCGTTTCCAGCTCCTTATGTCTGAACAAGTCTACCTCCTTTCTTTTGTTGGGTTGAGATGGACTCTCTACTGGTATTCTACTGCACTCCTTGTTGTATTCCTTTAATATTCTTTTCGCTCTACTACTCACCCTTCGATACCTCATTTGTTTCTCCCTCGAGCCTTCGGGGTATCCTATAGAGTATTTTTATACTCAACCCTGCTTGGGCTTTGCCCACACTTGGTGTTCCCTTGCAGACGACAGACATGTTGGTCATGACGTCAGAGGAGCTTAGGATAATGGGATCTTGGACCGCGTGTGGTGGTCGGAGTCGGGTTCCAGGTGGGGGACCCTTCTAGCTGTTTTCTTTTGTTTACCTATTTCCGGGTTGTGGCACCTTTCCTGGTTGGGTTCGTGTTTTTCCCCTTTTTCCTTTTCAGCACTTTACTTGTAATGTATAGAGGTCAATGCACTTTGTGGGTTATATATATATAGAAATTTCACTTTACTCTGCTTTTCATTTCTTTTACTCTGCACTTTTGCATTGAGTGTGCTGCGTGTGTGTGTACAGGTACTTAGTCAAAGGCCTCTCCGAGTTGTTTTTCCTTTGGCCCTGGTCACCAGCCCTTGGCCTATGGAGGTGGGCTTGGGGTAGTTGCGGCTCGATCCCGGGTAGGGTCGGGTCTTGAAATAGTGGTATCAAAGGTGGTTCATTCCTTGGGACGTTGTGCGGACGTCCCTAAAAGAGGAATTGGTTGGGATTTAGGGCAACAGTGTCAACGTGTCTCGAGAGTGGCTCTCAGGCCAGGGAGTGCAATGATGGTGCGGCGGCCGACATATCCATTCACCAGGACCTTGATAACCTACTTGTCGACATGGCATGCTGAGACACTTGTTGCAGGGAAAAATTTGTTTGTGCATCAAATAGGATTGAGTCTTTGACTGTCCTTCTTGAGTCACCTCCTAATAATAGTTGTATTGGTGTATACATGTATGCTCATCTGACCGCGGAATTCCTTGATAATATTCAGGATTTCTCCATGAAGACAGCCAACCGAGATACCAGCTTTGGTGCGTGATGATGACCTAGTGAGCTACAAGGCCACAGTCCAGGACCCATCATGCGAGCCCTTTTCTCCGGGTGGGCTGGTAGTAGCACCCTACCCGTTGAGCAATAGACAGTTTCAGCATAGCAGGCGGGCCTTGAGCGCAGGTTGAGCACGCTCCATGAGTTCCAGCGGTAGAGACTATTGAGGTTCAGTGGTGGGCCAAACCCTCAGGCAACAGAGGTTTGGCTAGAGATAGTGGTTTTCCTTTTCAGGCTTGTGCAGATGCCGACAGATCAGAGAGTGGATTTAGCAGCCAACCTTTTTCGCTGAGCAGCTAGGCATTGGTGGAGTCTGGTGACTCAGTTTCTTGGAAAGTTGTCGCTTATGTGGGGAGACTTTCAGTTTTTGTTCTGTGAGGAGTTTAGCCCCTCCTTCTTGTGATCCATTTGGATTCAGGACCTCCTGCAGTTTCAGCAGGGGGGGATGACGGTGGCTGAGTACGCGGCTAGTTTTGTAGAATGTGAACGCTTTTACCCGGACTTGGTTCATGACGACAACATCCGAGCTCGAATGTTTGAGCAGGGTCTCTACTAATAGATTCGTGCTGTCATAGTATCCTTGATCATTTCCACATATGTCGGGGTGCTAGAGCAGGTGCTGGTGAAAGAGAGATTCTTGTCACGTTCTATAGTTGGTGGTGGCAGCAGGCACGTTGGAGTCGAGACGTCTTCCTTAGCTAGTGGGTGTCGGCAAGCAGAACCTCGACGCAGGTGGATTTATGACAACCTGAATCAGGGGCATGGTCGTACTCCTTAGTGGCGTTGGAGGGTACCAGTGCAGCCCAGATAGAGTTGGTGCTATGCTTGTGATGGGTGAGATCACCTGGCACGGGACTGCCCGACTAGGCGTGCGGAGTGCTTCGGGCAGGCAGCAGGTGCACCACCACGACGGAGGCAGCGATGTGATAAGAGTAGTACTCATAGAGGTGGTGTTAGCGGAGGAGCGGTGTAACGCCCCGACCCCAGCTGCCCAGAGTCGGTGCATTACTTCGTAACATTGGCATGATCACAAGAAGATCAAATCTCGAAAGACCGATTGGTTTAGTAGCCTTGGAAACACTAGATATATTCATAAGTTTTACATTACATCATAAAATGAAAAACTACTACAACAACATAATGTTTCCAACGTCCACACTATAATCCCCTCATAATATCCCTGCAAGTCAATCATAATTTACTTCTTCACTACCTGGGAAAAATAAAACATAGAAAAGGGGTGAGCTCAAATGCCCAGTAAGGATAACAATATAGCGGAACATTCAAAATAAGCATAAACATTTAAGGCAATGAATTACTAAAACAAAAGCCTTTTAAAATTGAACTTCAACATAGTATGGCAAAAGTAAAATGAAATAATGCCATTTACTTGTTCACATGGATATTCTACTAATCGAATAATCACATGCAATATCAATAACCACTTTCATAATGTTGGAATGCATAATGCCAGACTATCATAACCACATAGCCAAGGCCTCGTGCCAAGACTACAAATAAGATTTTGTCAAGGCCTTGTGCCAAGACACTAGTTTGTCTCATGAGACCTACCGATGCATCGAGGAGCTATAGCGGGCTCCACCCGTCACTTATTAAGTCCAATGCATTCCCATATGAAAAGGTTTAAACATAACATAAACATTCGTATTAAAACTAGCATACGAAATGTCAATAATTTCACCATAAACTATGAATGGTATAAAAATAGCACATCCACAGTAAAACATATTACAAAACCTTCAATACAATATAGAAGTTTTGTATCATAATAAATCAACTTCAAATAATCTTAAAATCCATCAAAGGATGTTGACATAGATGAAATCAAAATTCTTTTTAAAGAAGTATCTCCTTTTATTTTGAAATCATTTAAGATCCATATAAAATAAAACATTTTCTTTGAAAATATTCTTATAAGCTTGTATGGGAAGCTTCGACGATTTTATAACGGCGGAAAATAACCGCACCCGCTGTATAAGTTAAAAAAAAAACATTCTTACCTCAATTCTGTCGAAAAGGTTAAAAAGGACCTTGTTTTGAAAACGACGGAAAGATTCCTTTATAAACCTCTTATAAAAAGTCAAACAAGGGTATAAATGACTTTAACCCATATTCTTGTAAATAGTAAAAATGTTTTGAAATACATTTCGAAGAAACATGGATGTGGATGATAAAGAGATCCCAGTAGATTATTACGTATAATACAACCTCGGATAATGAAGAGATTGTGAAATAACCCTTACCTTGAACTTTTTCTTGGTTGGGGTAGGTTAACCTACTGTATAATGGTGAAATAAATGTTATTAAATTGTACAAGAATCATATACATTAATATGATATCATATATGATCTTTTAACATTGCTTTATTAATAATATCTTAGTATTATCGTTGTTTCGGTGATAATCGATTCGTTCTTCTTAAATGTTTGGTTACGTAAGACATGTTTGTAATGGATAGATTATATCTTATTCATAATCAGAATGATATTAACATTATTTTTAACCCTAAAATGAGAATAATACTTGAATGGATATGATGGAGAACGAATCTTATCGCGTTCGTGGAGACGGTAGTCCGTACGTACGCACGAACGCTACTTCCACTTAATTTTTATTTTAAAAGAATCAAATCCAAATGATACATAGGTATATTACTATTCCAGTATAATATAATATTTTATATATGTTACTTAAGTTCATTAACACCATCCTTTATACGTTCCATGTGTGGTATGAACGAGTCATATCATTTTAAGGGGGCGGTAGTCCGCACTTCCTCAAATGAAATTATCGTATGTATATACAACATGAAACGAATAATGGAATGAAATAAAATGGAATTACAGAAGCTTATATATAAAATATATATCATTAATATCATATTTAATTACAGTGCCATCATAATGGCCACCATGAGAGGTGGTAAGATGTATTTGAACAATCATCGTTTCGTGAGGCGTTAGTTTGCCATCCACAGAAACATTATGTTCATCATCCATTAGATGGAGTTGTGTGTTTGTGTAGTTTGAATCCTTCTTATAACAACAACCTAGTATATTTAGGATACTGGTGTTGTTACAAAAGAAAGGAAATAAAAAGATTTTGGGGGTTGGAGAAGCAAAATAAATGAAAATACTTTAAGAGAAATTGTTACCTTTAATTTAGGTAACTCACTTTGGTTGGAACCAAAGGACTTCTTGAAATGCTTTCTGCCTAAGGGGAAGCTTCAAGGAGGAGGAGAGGGATGTGGGGAGCTTATTTGGGCAGAGTTTGGACGAGCCAAGTGGCTTGAGAGGTGTGAGGAAAAGAGAAGGAGGAGTGCCCTTTTATAAGAGGGGTGAGGGGCACCTTTGGAAAAGCTAGAAATATTAATTTATAATAAATTCATATTCGGTTTCTAATGGCTCCAAAGTTGACTATTCAAAGGTTAAGGTGGGGATAGGTCGAAAACCACTCAACCAATATAATTTAGACAGGTTTGGGTACTTATATTAACCTTATCTTTAAGTATTAACTCTAAGTTAATTAGTTTCACTTTTACAATGTCTCTTTGTATTTTTATATAATATGGTTAATAAACATACTATATACATCCAAGAGACCCCAAAGTGGTCCATTAATGATTAACCTATCATAATATAAGTCTCTTGGCTGAACCTTAGATTTTTAGGAATTTAATATCAATTAATAATATAATATTTGTTTTAAGAACTCTTTTATGTCAATTTTGACACTATTCAATAGTTGATTTTTGTGAAACTCATAACAGATTGATTACTTCGAACAAAGTCAATTAAATCAATCCTAATATATCATATTATCCTAGAAAATTAGTTTAATTCATTAAAAGTTTCATATTATATTTATTTGGGTATTTATAATATCAATTATGTTAATTTTTTACTATTTTAGTAATTACTGCATCATCATTGTGTCATAAATAAAATAAATTATTTAATGTCTAAAAATTATAAATAAAACATCATTATGTAGGAAATCTTTTTAGCTTTCTAATGAATATTTATAATCGAAAATCCAACATGTATAACCCTATGTAAAAATTGTTCTTATAAAAGATGTAAGCTTATGCCATTTTTATTTTTATTTTAACTTTATTAATATAATGTGTCCCTACCACATACAAGTGGCTCCAAGGGGTCCCCAAATTGACCCAAGGATGCCCATGGTCGGGTATGTGTCCACCAATAAGGTTAGAACACGTTTTAGGGTAATTTTGTATTATTATAATATTATTTTTTAACCCTTATTTACCGGATTTACCCTTTAACCATGGTAAATAAAATATTTACCGCAGTAATTATTCAAAATGTCTAAAAATAAAAGTTACCTATTTACACAATTTGAACATCCTGATTCCAAATATGGAATCCATTTTTCTAAATTCAAAACACAGAAGTGGCAGAAATTAATTTAAAATTAATTCCCGCTGTCAAAACAAAAAGCGTGTTTTTAAGAGATAATAACTATCAAAAGATTGACACTTGTTTATGTTCGGTTTAATTGTAAAATTTGGTCTAATGACCAAAATTATATTAAATTGTAAAAATATATTCTAAATATACTTTAAAACCACTCAAATTCATAATTTATCACTATTAATTATTTTGATTAAAAAAGTTGTTTTTAATTAAAATTTAGTAATTTTCACTATTCATCAAAATATGAAAGTTATCCGAAATGTACCAAAATTTCACCTTAGGCTAAATTCGATATTCAGAAACCAAAAATGAAGTCCATTTTAAAATATAAAATATATATAATTTCAAAAAGTAGGTATTACTATTCATAACGGCTAGTTTGATTGGTTGTGGTGTGTGTTAAAACTCAAGGTTGCGTACAACACACGCTACTATATTATTCAAAGAAAGTGTACCGTGGAAGCTTGGGATGTTTCATTTTAAATTTTTGATGTCCCCATTTAGTCAAAAAGTTTAAAATATTGTATTTAAAGAGGGTTCACTATTAAATTTGATAATACTGAAAATGAATTTGTTCTTGCATTATATCTAAGAAACTCATAATATGGATTCTAAAATTATAAGGATTATATAAACATTAAAATTTATCTAATACTATTCATAACCTCTTTTGAATGGCTTGTTTGGTAAGTCATGGTGTGCTTGAACTTGGTGTTGCATGTAGTAAAAGTTATTGAATTATTTTGAAGAACTAACACACTATGAAATCTTGGGGTGTTACATTCTCCCCTCCTTCAATAAATTGCGTCCTCGCAATTTGAAATTATTCTTCAAAAATAAAAGGTTGAAAATAGATAATATATTTGTGGGAAACCCCACATTGGAAATTGGGTTACTAAAATTTAGTCTTAATATTATGAAAAGAGAAATGAAAGTGTCACCACCAAATTATGATCTCGATTAGGAGAACATTGGTGGCAATTTGAGACATATAATTGGAGGAAAAACGTAAATATTTATAGGTAGTGATTGAGGTCATCAATCACAAACAAGTATAAAATTGAGTTCCTTAAATTCATTAATCTATGATGAATTGAAATACCATCGGTTCAACAAAACATAGGGTATTAGGATAACACATTTTTTACGTTTCAAAATATCCTAGTTGAAATCCCACATCGAAAAATGAATTAATGAGGCCTCTATTTAAACTAAAGAGTGGAAAGTATGAAGATTACCGAAAATAACACATACTAGGGATCCATGTAGGAAAATATGGATATGGAGGAGAAATCTAACCATCAATTATCTGATGGAGAGTGGTAGAGAACATGGCTATGAAAAGGCCAACAATCCCAAAGCCATAAATTAGTGATGATTTAAGGTACCATCTAGGACAACATTTTTGTTCTATGTTCCTTTTCTTAATGTTGTGGAATTTATTTATGAGATTGGCTAAGAACATAAGGAGGTATACATACTTTAGAGTTTTATCCATTAATAAATTTCTACCACAAACTCATCTTTCACTCTAAAACATAATAGAACGTAAAAAAAAAAATTCTATTTACACTATTCGTATAGGGTTCCAAAATAAACGAATTTATAATTCATCTACATGATCTTTTAATAAAAACTTCATTATTTAATCCAGGACATCTCATGGTCCAGTGGTAGGTGATACACCCTTGTCGCCCTTCGGTTGCGGGTTCAAGTCTCGCAGCCTTGCCGGACGCGACGGGTTGCCGCCCGACCTCCGGGTTGTCCTTTTATGGCAATCCAAAATAATCCAAACTAGAACTATCCAAAATACTTCTGTCCAAACTCACAGTCTAACATTTATAAGGAAGGTAAACATAATATAGATCCTTTTTACCCCGTAATAGCAGATGAATACCTTCATCTTGTATTCTTTTAATAAACTGAAACATCTTGAATTACCATATTCCTTATTGATTATATTCATGCTCCCCTATTCCATATAGAATGCTGTATATACTTCATCAATCCAAAAATGTTTTAAACCCCAAAAAAAATGATGGAATATACAAATCATTAATCAGTTTTAAGGTAGTCAAGAATATCTAACATAATTTATCCAAATCAATCATGTATTATTCTAAAATCACTAACTCTGTATCAGAACCATATTATGGTTTATCATTCTCTCAACCATATATTATCCAAAAATTTATCCTGCTATTGAGTCACTTTTATTTGTTCCACACAATCTCAAGTCCTTAATGAAATAGTACTGCAGTACAATCCTTATATACTCCATAATTATTATAACAAGTACATTGTTGATACAAAGCTCAATTGACATAATCAACATAAGAACTCTAATCATTCCTCTTCATCTGTGGTAGTATCATAACTTGATTATTATCCAATAAAATCATTTGCGGCATAGTCTGATGACTGGGACATAGGTTCGCGTAGTGTCCAAACTCCTTGCAAATGAAGCATTGTACATTTAAAACCATTTTCTTACCCTTGCAGTCACGTACTTTGTGCCCTTTTCCTCCACACTTATAACAAACTCCCATTCCTTTCAGGCAAGTTCCAGGGTGTTTCTTTCCACAGTTACCACATATGGGAAAATTCTTCTTTTCCCTCTTCCCTTTATCCATCTTTCTCTCTTCCATCCTTTTCTTCTCTTGCTTCCCTTCAAAGCCATAGGACTCAGTAAACTCTTTACTTATCTTATCAACACATGATATTATTTCTTCATATGATGATAATACATGGGAGACTATTTCTCTTATAAATTCTAGCTTAAGACCATGAAAGATATGATCCTTCCTCCTCTTTGGATCATGTGAATTTCTGGAGTTCTCATTCCTTCTACTGAGTGCCATTTCTAAACAATGGAATACACTGGATCAGTTTATGAATCAAAATACATAATCCCATACTTATAAAACACTTAACATAAATTGAACTATTTATGGATATTATCCATAATCATAAAAATGTTTTCTTTGAGGAAGTATATACTCATAATCCCTTCAAAATGATTTGTAAAGAAAATGAGAGTTATCCTAAGCATATCCCCCGGGAGTGTCGTAACCAAGAGTGCAGCAAGGCCCGTTGTCGTGCACCAGTTCCTGTTCGAGTCTAGCTCAAAGCGGTGTTTTCGGGTTTTACCCCTAGGTACATCTGTGCCAGAGCCGCCTCTACCTGCTCGTATCCAGACAGGGATGTATTGCTCAGAAAACTCACAAAATCTCTACAATACCAAAATTCTAGGAAGTTCTTCTATACTAATCCTCAAAGTTCATCTTAGGTCTACGTGCTCTAATCAGAGTTTATCTAAATCTAGTTTCCAAGGTTTGTACTAAACTTCCTCTGATACCAACTGTAACGCCCCGACCCCAGCTGCCCAGAGTCGGTGCATTACTTCGTAACATTGGCATGATCACAAGAAGATCAAATCTCGAAAGACCGATTGGTTTAGTAGCCTTGGAAACACTAGATATATTCATAAGTTTTACATTACATCATAAAATGAAAAACTACTACAACAACATAATGTTTCCAACGTCCACACTATAATCCCTTCATAATATCCCTGCAAGTCAATCATAATTTACTTCTTCACTACCTGGGAAAAATAAAACATAGAAAAGGGGTGAGCTCAAATGCCCAGTAAGGATAACAATATAGCGGAACATTCAAAATAAGCATAAACATTTAAGGCAATGAATTACTAAAACAAAAGCCTTTTAAAATTGAACTTCAACATAGTATGGCAAAAGTAAAATGAAATAATGCCATTTACTTGTTCACATGGATATTCTACTAATCGAATAATCACATGCAATATCAATAACCACTTTCATAATGTTGGAATGCATAATGCCAGACTATCATAACCACATAGCCAAGGCCTCGTGCCAAGACTACAAATAAGATTTTGTCAAGGCCTTGTGCCAAGACACTAGTTTGTCTCATGAGACCTACCGATGCATCGAGGAGCTATAGCGGGCTCCACCCGTCACTTATTAAGTCCAATGCATTCCCATATGAAAAGGTTTAAACATAACATAAACATTCGTATTAAAACTAGCATACGAAATGTCAATAATTTCACCATAAACTATGAATGGTATAAAAATAGCACATCCACAGTAAAACATATTACAAAACCTTCAATACAATATAGAAGTTTTGTATCATAATAAATCAACTTCAAATAATCTTAAAATCCATCAAAGGATGTTGACATAGATGAAATCAAAATTATTTTTAAAGAAGTATCTCCTTTTATTTTGAAATCATTTAAGATCCATATAAAATAAAACATTTTCTTTGAAAATATTCTTATAAGCTTGTATGGGAAGCTTCGACGATTTTATAACGGCGGAAAATAACCGCACCCGCCGTATAAGTTAAAAAAAACATTCTTACCTCAATTCTGTCGAAAAGGTTAAAAAGGACCTTGTTTTGAAAACGACGAAAAGATTCCTTTATAAACCTCTTATAAAAAGTCAAACAAGGGTATAAATGACTTTAACCCATATTCTTGTAAATAGTAAAAATGTTTTGAAATACATTTCGAAGAAACATGGATGTGGATGATAAAGAGATCCCAGTAGATTATTACGTATAATACAACCTCGGATAATGAAGAGATTGTGAAATAACCCTTACCTTGAACTTTTTCTTGGTTGGGGTAGGTTAACCTACTGTATAATGGTGAAATAAATGTTATTAAATTGTACAAGAATCATATACATTAATATGATATCATATATGATCTTTTAACATTGCTTTATTAATAATATCTTAGTATTATCGTTGTTTCGGTGATAATCGATTCGTTCTTCTTAAATGTTTGGTTACGTAAGACATGTTTGTAATGGATAGATTATATCTTATTCATAATCAGAATGATATTAACATTATTTTTAACCCTAAAATGAGAATAATACTTGAATGGATATGATGGAGAACGAATCTTATCGCGTTCGTGGAGACGGTAGTCCGTACGTACGCACGAACGCTACTTCCATTTAATTTTTATTTTAAAAGAATCAAATCCAAATGATACATAGGTATATTACTATTCCAGTATAATATAATATTTTATATATGTTACTTAAGTTCATTAACACCATCCTTTATACGTTCCATGTGTGGTATGAACGAGTCATATCATTTTAAGGGGGCGGTAGTCCGCACTTCCTCAAATGAAATTATCGTATGTATATACAACATGAAACGAATAATGGAATGAAATAAAATGGAATTACAGAAGCTTATATATAAAATATATATCATTAATATCATATTTAATTACAGTGTCATCATAATGGCCACCATGAGAGGTGGTAAGATGTATTTGAACAATCATCGTTTCGTGAGGCGTTAGTTTGCCATCCACAGAAACATTATGTTCATCATCCATTAGATGGAGTTGTGTGTATGTGTAGTTTGAATCCTTCTTATAACAACATCCTAGTATATTTAGGATACTGGTGTTGTTACAAAAGAAAGGAAATAAAAAGATTTTGGGGGTTGGAGAAGCAAAATAAATGAAAATACTTTAAGAGAAATTGTTACCTTTAATTTAGGTAACTCACTTTGGTTGGAACCAAAGGACTTCTTGAAATGATTTCTGCCTAAGGGGAAGCTTCAAGGAGGAGGAGAGGGATGTGGGGAGCTTATTTGGGCAGAGTTTGGACGAGCCAAGTGGCTTGAGAGGTGTGAGGAAAAGAGAAGGAGGAGTGCCCTTTTATAAGAGGGGTGAGGGGCACCTTTGGAAAAGCTAGAAATATTAATTTATAATAAATTCATATTCGGTTTCTAATGGCTACAAAGTTGACTATTCAAAGGTTAAGGTGGGGATAGGTCGAAAACCACTCAACCAATAGAATTTAGACAGGTTTGGGTACTTATATTAACCTTATCTTTAAGTATTAACTCTAAGTTAATTAGTTTCACTTTTACAATGTCTCTTTGTATTTTTATATAATATGGTTAATAAACTTACTATATACATCCAAGCGACCCCCAAGTGGTCCATTAATGATTAACCTATCATAATATAAGTCTCTTGGCCGAACCTTAGATTTTTAGGAATTTAATATCAATTAATAATATAATATTTGTTTTAAGAACTCTTTTATGTCAATTTTGACACTATTCAATAGTTGATTTTTGTGAAACTCATAACAGATTTATTACTTCGAACAAAGTCAATTAAATCAATCCTAATATATCATATTATCCTAGAAAATTAGTTTAATTCATTAAAAGTTTCATATTATATTTATTTGGGTATTTATAATATCAATTATGTTAATTTTTTACTATTTTAGTAATTACTGCATCATCATTGTGTCATAAATAAAATAAATTATTTAATGTCTAAAAATTATAAATAAAACATCATTATGTAGGAAATCTTTTTAGCTTTCTAATGAATATTTATAATCGAAAATCCAACATGTATAACCCTATGTAAAAATTGTTCTTATAAAAGATGTAAGCTTATGCCATTTTTATTTTTATTTTAACTTTATTAATATAATGTGTCCCTACCACATACAAGTGGCTCCAAGGGGTCCCCAAATTGACCCAAGGATGCCCATGGTCGGGTATGTGTCCACCAATAAGGTTAGAACACGTTTTAGGGTAATTTTTTATTATTATAATATTATTTTTTAACCCTTATTTACCGGATTTACCCTTTAACCATGGTAAATAAAATATTTACCGCAGTAATTATTCAAAATGTCTAAAAATAAAAGTTACCTATTTACACAATTTGAACATCCTGATTCCAAATATGGAATCCATTTTTCTAAATTCAAAACACAGAAGTGGCAGAAATTAATTTAAAATTAATTCCCGCTGTCAAAACAAAAAGCGTGTTTTTAAGAGATAATAACTATCAAAAGATTGACACTTGTTTACGTTCGGTTTAATTGTAAAATTTTGTCTAATGACCAAAATTATATTAAATTGTAAAAATATATTCTAAATATACTTTAAAACCACTCAAATTCATAATTTATCACTATTAATTATTTTGATTAAAAAAGTTGTTTTTAATTAAAATTTAGTAATTTTCACTATTCATCAAAATATGAAAGTTATCCGAAATGTACCAAAATTTCACCTTAGGCTAAATTCGATATTCCGAAACCAAAAATGAAGTCCATTTTAAAATATAAAATATATATAATTTCAAAAAGTAGGTATTACTATTCATAACGGCTAGTTTGATTGGTTGTGGTGTGTGTTAAAACTCAAGGTTGCGTACAACACACGCTACTATATTATTCAAAGAAAGTGTACCGTGGAAGCTTGGGATGTTTCATTTTAAATTTTTGATGTCCCCATTTAGTCAAAAAGTTTAAAATATTGTATTTAAAGAGGGTTCACTATTAAATTTGATAATACTGAAAATGAATTTGTTCTTGCATTATATCTAAGAAACTCATAATATGGATTCTAAAATTATAAGGATTATATAAACATTAAAATTTATCTAATACTATTCATAACCTCTTTTGAATGGCTTGTTTGGTAAGTCATGGTGTGCTTGAACTTGGTGTTGCATGTAGTGAAAGTTATTGAATTATTTTGAAGAACTAACACACTATGAAATCTTGGGGTGTTACAAGCGGGGGGGGGGGGGGGCTGGTAGTGGGGGACGACTTTATTAGGTCTTCCCACCACCACTAGGCAGTCCACGTTAGGCTCTAGGAGATGAAAGTTGGGACCGTGGATAGTTGCGAGCCTTGGATTTCTACGGTCATGTAGAGAAGGGGATGATGAGAGGTACCCCTTGTGACTCTTCTACTTCTTGCAGTAGAATTGTTAGACTCTTTGTGTGATGTGCTTTTCTCCCCTCTCCTTGCTCGAGTTGATACCAGGGTGGCGCGGGGCATCGGTGTAACCCTGTGTTGGTATGATAAAAGGCGTAGGACCTTTTTCTTTAGGGGGTGGTGATGAATCTATCGCTCTCTGAGCGTGTAAGAGAGTCTTGGTTGAGAGACATCGACTATGGAATCTTGCGAGACCAGATATCCTTTGGTGTTTCACCATATGGATATTCTGAATGAGGGAATCACCAAACCTTGTCCCAGGTGCGGTCGGTGATTCCAGTTGCGGCATGTGACGTAGGGGTTCGGTCGGGGAGGAGAGTTACCCCCGAGGGCCTTCGGGTCGTTTGAGACCATGCGAAGGGATGGAGAGGTTGACTACTGCATTGCCCTAACCCCAAAGTCTGGAGTGGGTGCACGACATCGGAAAGGGTCGACCCTGCTTGAACAGATCAATCCTTTGGTCTGTGTGTGGTGGCGCAGAGCTGTGCAAGAGTTCTTATGGGTACAGAAAAGCGGAGTGTGGGCTTAGTACCCTATTTTTCTCCCTAGTTTTTCTTTTCGGGGAAGAAAAGCTTGAAGGAGGGAATGTTTTAAGAACCCAGTTTTTACTACGGAATACTTTGAAATATTCTTGACGTTATTCCAGAGTAGCACCTTCAGATGGCATGCGATTACGAGCCACGGAGTGGCCAGAATTAAATTTTCAGTGCGTTCACACTGGAAACACCAAATAAATGGGATAACTCCAAAATGGTGCTTCAGATCAGATATCTGAGTGTACATATGGGTCCGGAATGGGGTGTTCACCCTATGAACGACATAAAACATGTCGGTGCGGGATGTTTGGACCCCTCGCTCTCTTTCAGAACGTTAAACGGATAAATTAATTAATTTATTTATTCATTTAATGGTGAAACTCAAGTATCTCGTAAACAGTGGCTCGGTTTGGAAAACTGAGGGCACTGTTGAGTTCAGAGCATGCCGTTTACCCTAGGAGGGTATAAGTGTTGCGGGCGCAGGCTGTTAGTGAAAAATGGCCCCAGGGGCGTTTTTCTAATTTGGCACCTCGGGCGTTGAGTTTAATAACTTATGAACGGGGCCTTGGATTAAAATTTCGAGACCGCCGTTGTGCTCAGGTGTTGGTGTTTACCCTAGGGGAGGCATATCCTTGACCCCGTTGGGAGTTTCGGATGCAGGTCTTTTCGGGGGTTTTAAATTAATTAAATTATTAATTTATTTATTTAAACACCCCTTCCCCTTCCTCCCCTCTTCTCCCCTGGCGCCAGCAGGTCCCAACAATGGAGGAGAAATCTCTCCTCCATCCCCACCTCCTCTCCAGTGAGGGGCGGCTCTGACGAATTGCGGCGAAGCTTCAGGCGAAGTCCATCAAGGTAGGGTCTTGTTGCGTTTTTCTTTCCTGCACCTCCTTTGAACCTAAATTATATGCTCGAGTTATTGTTGGATTTTCAAACAAATCACATGAATGCATAGCAGAGTTTTTTCCCTTTCCATCACTTGTTTCGGTTCGTAAAACCGAGTTCCGAGGACCCAACAGACGTCCGCCGAAGTTTGCGGGTTTTTGAAGGTGCCGGCGGTGGTCCGGTGGGCAGCGGGCGTCACGGGGGTTCGGCGGAGCAGCGGACGTCGGCGGTTGCAGCGGGGCAGTCAGTTGCGGGCTTCAGGCGCGACAGCGGAGGAGGCCGGCCATCCCGCCGAGCGGTGCCTTACCGGTGCGGGTGAAAAGGGGTCGCGGTGTGCGACCTCGGCGGCAGACCGAGACCCGCCACAGGCGGGTCTCCGCGTGAAAAAAAAACAAAAACAAAAACAAACAATAAAAAAACAATAAAAAACAATAAAAAAAGAGAATGACCGGACCTGTCGGTCGGTCGGTGGAGGAAGCGCCCGCGCGGCGCGCAGATGAGGTGAGCACGCACGAGGTGGCGGGACGCGCACGGCGGCCCGCGGGTTCAGCTGGGCCGGATCCATGAAGCTGGCCCGCAGTCCCAGCGGGCTGGATGGACCGGGCCGGTCCGGCCCAAGGGGATTCTCCCCTTCTATCTTTGGATGCCCGTATTTCGAGCTACGGGCGTCTGTTTTGCGCACTGTCTATAGAGGCACAGACCTGACGTAGAGGCGGACCTTTTGAGATGGTTTTGAGAATTTTTAATTCCCGAAACAAGGGGGCTCTGAGGCGCGATGCTTCTTTAAGTGAATTGTCGTTTTTTCAGGGGAATTTGTTTTGGACGGCACATACACACCCGACGTCCGTTTTGAGCGCCGTCAGTGGCATTGGGTCTCTGACACCGAGGCAGAGATTCCTAGAGTAGCTTCAGGTGTTGAGGCCGATGTTGAGGCATGGACCCCACGACCAGTCTTTTGAGCTGCGTGCAACGTTTAGCGACTTTCTCATCAGGCGCCCGTTCGGGGCGTGCGAGCAGTCGATTCTGGATGTTTTTCCATGAGGATTATAATGGTGTGATCTGTTTGGTTGTGTGTGGCCTCTTGAGTAATCTTATTAAATGTGGAGCATGAAAGGTGCTCCGGTGGAGGTTTGTCCTACCTTGTTTGTAGTGGACCCTTGGCGTGTGATCGCACACTCTATGGAGAGTGATATAAATGATTCACAAGATTTGGTTGGTTGTGCCTGGGCCTTTGAGGTGGAGTTGTTACGTCACGCCTTTTCGTTGATGCTGAGTGTCGTTTGCACGATAGTCTTTGGGCTGGAACATTGTATACTCTTGGAGTATACGGGAACCCTTGGAGGTACATGTGGTTGTTTGTACCTAAGGACGTTTGTATGCTTGGTTGGGGTTGAGATGGGGCCACATTTTGTGTGGGACCCATGTGTGTGTCGGGCTCTACTTTACATACATTGACCTCTCACGATGTAGAGGGTCCCTCTGTGCTTGTTTGTTTGACCAGCAGGGTGGAGTTTTTCCCCTGGTTTAGTGCTCATTGGTTTGACCATCAGGGTTGAGTGGTCTCCCCCTAGCATCGTTCTCGATGGATCAGCTGGTAGCGGTGCTAGTGACACCCAGTGCTGGAACAGGCGCTGAACCTATTTTGGGTGAGTTGTTCTGAAGTTGGGTGATTGCGCGATACCCACTCTGTGTTCGGTTGTCCAGTGTTGTACCCTCTATTGGAGATGGCCAGAGCCGTTCTGAGTTTTACCCTCTAGCAGGGCTGGGCAGTGGGTTACTCACCAGCATCTAGGGTCTAACCTCCAGCAGAGACTGGGCAGTAGGACACCCGATTCTCTTAGGGTCTACCCTCCATCAGAGACTGGGCAGTGGGTTATCTGATGCTCTTAGGGTCTACCCTCCACCAGAAACTGGGCAGTGGGTCACCCGATGCTCTTAGGGTCTACCCTCCAGCATAGATTGGGCAGTGGGTCACCCGACACACTTTGGGTCTACCCTCCAGTAGAGACTGTGTAGTGGGTCACCCGACGACCTCTAAGGGTCTACCCTCCAGTAGGGCTGGGTAGTGGGTCGCTCGTCGTCTTGTTCTAGGTCTACCCTCCAGCAAGGCTGGGTAATTGGTCACCAGTTGACTTATTCCAGGTCTACCCTCCTGTGGGGATGGGCAGTTTGTCACCTGATAATGTATTAAGGTCTACCCTCCAGCGGGGCTAGGCAGTGGGTTTCCTGATGATGTATTAGGGTTTACCCTCCAGTAGGTCTGGGAAGTGGGTCACCTGATATCTGGTTATGAATAACCCTCCAGAAGAGCTAGGAAGTGGGACACTTGTTGGCATTACAGGCTTAGACCTTTCTACTAGGCTAGTCTGAGTCTTTCCTCCGTGATTACTGGAGCGAGACTCTTGGTTGTACAGGTTGGTGATGTAACGACTTTGACTTTGAGAAGACCTCTTGACTGCGAGCAGTGACGAGTTGTGGTTTGACGTCCCCCCCCCAGAAATCTCAAGTACGAGGAGCGCTTTCCCCCTCCGAGATGCGTCCTTGTGACACGACCTAAAACAGTGCGGGTGATTTAGTGCCGCCCAAAGCGGATAGTGTCGAGGTGTGGTAGTTGGAGCCCCTTGACTTGTAGTTCAGGGCAAACGTGCGGGATGCTGGGCATCGATGATTGTGTTTACTCTTGGGACAGTTGGATACACTTTACTTGGGCTGAGCTACGAGATAAAGATACCCTTACAACCTTGTTCGGGCTTCTTAGTGAGCATGTAAATATGTATATACCTTGTTCTAGTACCCACTTCTTGGGTTTGGTTACCCTCCTTCCAGGTGAGGCAAAGACGCACGGGGTATGCCATGTGCTTTCCGTCTCTAGCTTCTTGTGGCTGGACGAGTCTACTCTCCTGCTATAGGTAGTGAAGACTCGACAAGAAGTTCATCTTCTCACCATTTCCAGCTCCTTGTGTCTGGATGAGTCTACCTCCTTTCTTTTTGTTGGGTTGAGCTGGAATCTCTAATGGTATTATACTGTACTCCTTATTGTATTCCTTTACTATTCTTTTCGCTCTACTTCTCACCCTTCGGAATCTCCTTTGTTGATCCCTTGAGCCTTCGGGGTATCCTACTAAGTATTTTTATACTCACCCCTTCCTGGGCTTTGCCCGCACTTGGTGTGCCCTTGCAGACGACGAAATGGTTGGTCGTGACATCAGAGGAGCTTAAGAGCTTGGGTGCTTGGACCACATGTGGTGGTCGGAGTCGGGTTCCAGGTGGGGGACCCTTCCAGCTGTTTTCTTTTGTTTACCTTTTGTCGGGTTGTGGAACCTTTCCTGGTTGGGCACGTGTTTTGCCCCTTTTTCCTTTTCAGCACATTACTTGTACTGTATATAGGTCGATGCACTTTGTGGGTTATATATATATATATAAGTTTCACTTTACTCTTCTTGTCTTTTCTTTTACTCTGCACTTTTTCATTGAGTATGTTGGGTTTGTGTGTGTACAGGTACTTAGGCGAAGGCCTCCCCGAGTTGTTGTGCCTTCTGCGCTGGTCACCAGCCCTGGCCTATGGAGGCGGGCTTGGGGTAGTTGTGGCTCGAGCCCGGGTTGGGTTAGGTCGTGACAGGATAGTAGAGGGTGGTCGTGCTGGCTTGGTCGGGTCCACTCTGTGTATGGAGGGTAGCTTTGAGGGGGTGGAGCGGGAAGATGGATTTGCGGTAGTGGAGCTCTCATCCACAATGTATAGTACGAATGTTGTCACTTGAGGATTAGTGGTGGTAGGAGAAGGAACCATAGGAAATTTCAGATTGTTATATGTCATAGATGGATACGACATCATAAGAGGAGGCAAAGCGACCAATGTTTGGGGATGGAAACTCCAGAAATCCAAAGCTGGCCGCTTGTAATGTTGAAGATGACTCTGATGGTGAGGAGGCAGCTCACCCTTAACAGTGGAAGCGGGCCGCTTCCCACTCGTATGATCTCTATCGGGCATACCTAAAATAAAATAAATCAAAAAAAATAAAAGAAGAAGAAAAATAAGAAATAAAGAAAATGCGGGAAAACAAAAAATATAGGAGAACACGACATCTAGATACATGGTACACGACATGTAGTAGGATATGTGTATAAACATGTGTACTCCGGATAGACACGCCGAGTGGGGAAAGTGTCGTGTAAAACCAATCCATGGCTTGTAACAAAGTGTATATGCCATATAGAACAACATGGAGTGGTGCTCGTGTAAGGAGCTAGACATAGCTAGATAAGGGCATCGAATCAAACGATATACATGCCGTGTGGAAAGAGGTACACACCATGTGTAATAACATGGTGTTTGAGGTGTGTACACAATCCAAAAAGCATCCTCTAAAGGGTCAGAGGACACGACATGTCCTAACTAGACACGTCGGGTATAGGTACTTGGTAAGGATTCGTGTCCCAGGGGACACGGTCTGGGCCAGATGGCTAGGGGAGGCACGATACATGGTTTGTACTGTACATATATTCCATGTATATTAAAAATGAGAAATGCGGGTCATAAGTGGCTGTGTATAGAATGTACAGAGAGTGTGTTCTTTTCACACCCCATGTACCATGTAGAAATTCCAACGGTCAGATGATATGCAAATCAGAAGAAATGCAAGTTAAACACTAAAATAAGGAGCATAGAATGGCGTACCTGGTTAGAGGATCATAATGCAGTAGAAATTAGGTCATAAATCACTCTAAATCAGCGGATTGGTGGGAGGGGGAGGGGAAGACATGCGGGAGAAATAAACGAGAAGGGGGGGGGGGGGGGGGTTGTGCGACATGGCCTAAGGCCGGGTAGGGCCCAAATTTTATAGCTAGAGTAGACGATGTGTATAATAGAGTACACACCATGTATGTGGGTTTTTTATAAATAAATTATATAATATAATTATTATAGTGAAATAAAATAATTAATATTAATATTTAAAATTCAAATATATATATATATATATATATAATTTACTAAAAATAAATCAATACACGTAATTTATTAGGGAAATACATGTCCCGTGTGCTAACACTGGAAAAATATAACTACAACCTTTGGCTAGGTGTTGGGGGAGTGATTTGAACTAGCGATCAGCCTTTCCGAACAAAACCCCTCAACCACTGTAGAAAAGGTTGTAGTGATAGACATTTATAATTAATTTTCATTTTTAAATTAATGTTACAATTCTACCTAGGATGAATACAATGCACTGCGTGTGGGTTTAATTTGAATAACAAGATTCTGAATCGTGCTTCTGGAAATTAGGAATTTCATTTCCCAATGTCACCATCTTGGAGGGTGGCAAATATTTTGACAAAAATGCCTGGGCCAACGCCTCCCAGTTATTTAGGTAATCCTTTTATCCAATCCTTCACTTTATCCCTTAATGAAAAGGGAAATAACCAAAGGTGAATGGTGTCCTCAGACACCCCCTGGTAGGGGAAGGTGTCACAAATCTCCATAAAATTGGAAAGATGAGCGATGGCGTCTTCACTGATTAATCCTTCAAATTAAATTATGATGGTGAGATTGATCTTGAAATGATGGTCCTACACCTACGGTATGAAAATTCCCATATATTCACCTTGGATGGAAGGAAGATCGTACTCCATAAGGGTACGATGTGGGGGAAATTGCTCTCGAGGAGGTGGGGGCCTAAATTTTTTCTCAGGAGAAAAATAAGGCCCCTGACCTAGCTGTAGGTATTGAAACCACTCCTTTTAGAATTTTTGGGGTTGCGATAGGCCATACCCCAGAAAAAATGAATCTTGTTGGTTCTAGTTGTCATCCAGTCCAAACGGCTATCCAGCTCCTTGGACAGTAGCTGGATCTCCCTCTTCTATGTTCACCATGGTAGGGTTCTAGTTGTTCTTTTCCATAAGTGCACTTCATCACCGCAATATTGTTCATTCGATCTATGGACAATCAGAAAGATATTTGATGATTCAACACTCTTGGAATGCATGATTCAGCCACTCGTACACATTTGAATGTGCACAACACTAACAAAAATACCAAGAGTAAAAGATGCAAAATTAAATAATGTAAAACACATATGAGATTAAGAACAGATATTTTAAGAATATTTTAATTTTTATTTTCACTTTAATCAATACAAACTGATTAATCAAAAACACCATTAACTTCTGATCCCCAGCAACGGTGCCAAACAATTTTATCTTCTCTATCAAAATATTACTTTTGAAAATCCAAATGAATTTACACATATAAGTATAGTTCAAGTAAGGGATCAATCCATAGGAATAGGGAATTATTATGTTTTGTTTTTCTAATTTTTTATTAATTTAGTGATGTTTTATGAAATTTAGAGTTGATTTTTTTTAATAACTAGGTGATTGAATTTTAATTGCTTGATAAATTACTTTTGAAGATAAACAAAATCACAGAAATTGGTTTTTTGGTGTGAAATGAGAAGAATGCATCGGGGCTGTGGATTTTTAAGGTTGTTTTTAAATAAATTTTCTTATTAGGTTGTGTTGTTCATAATAACTAAAATATTTGGGTTAGGAATTCAATATAACGGCCTTGGTCTGGTGAGTTTTTTTAAATCATTAGAAACCAATTCTTTGTTCTAGAATTTGATTTATCTTAATTTTAATAATTGAAGCCCTTTTGAGATGATAGATATATCCAATGGTCAGGGATTTTATTAATCATATTACCTCTATTAATCCCTAGAAATCTTGTTCTTGGTCCGATATGATATTTCTAGAGATATATATATATAGGATTATTAAGTAATTATAAAAGAATAATTAATAACACAAGTACAATATAACAATTGAAAAAATACAACCCATAATCTTCTATAGCCTCGACACATAGGGGGTTTAGCTACTCATGGAGTAGCTAATAACTAACATACTAGTGATAACAATATTAAAAATTTAAAATGCTTTGGATTGAAGATCGCCAATGAGGTAGCAGCAACACCACCTTTCTTCTCTTCTTTCCTCTCTTCTCTCATTATGTGTCTCCGTAAATATCTATCTTGGCCTATCTTGGAAAATGAATCACCCCTGAAATTGGAGGTCCTTCCCTCATTTTATGGTATTTAGTAATACACGGTGTGTACCCTAGTCAACATAGTTTGGGCCTCTTTTCTCCACCGGTGGGTGAGGTACCTCCCCACCCTTGACTTGGAGCATGGCGTCACCTTGTAGGCGGGCATAGACTGCATGTAGCACCACCATACATGGAATGTAATATAAATCATCAGACACCAACCACTTATATAAGGGACCACATGGCATGTATATGGGAGGAACATAGCATTCATTATTTTGATGACAACATGGGTGTGTATCCAGTCTTCCTGATCCATGTTGTGGCAATAATACATGGCGTGTTTAAGAGGTACACGCCTTGTATATTTGAATTTTTGTTGTGTACTTTACCCAATTTGTGAATATGGATGGAAAACACCTGAAAATCATCATAATCACTAATATAAAGAATTTTATCTAGAAAATGATTGATATTAAATGAAAAACAAGTTTTTATGCTCATTAAAATATGTAAAGGTATACAAAAATCGGGCACATAACTTATCAATCCTTAAACACCACCACTCAGGTGTGATTTTCATCCACGTTTAACCATTTCTCCTTGTCCAAATCACCATGAATTTGTGAACCAACATTTAATATGGCACTACTTTCACCATACCACTCGAGCCCTTCTGATGTGTCCCTGGTCGCTGAAAACTAAAGCACAACGGTCTACCATACCAATCAAACCAACGACCTCTCACAAATCAACATTTATCTATGTACATATCATCACACACATACTTACCTAACCATGTATCTTGTTTAGTTAGACTCATCGGGCCTGGGGTGGCCTCTGCATCACACCCAACAAAAAAACCATTCATAAAAACAAGTTCAGCCACATGACCACCCTCACCTCAGGTTCCACCCTCGAGTGAAGCATATTACCACACCTTATACACCCTTGTCTTTTCTCCTAAAAAACATCAAGACCATTGTTAATCATCATCCAAACAAAAGATTAAGGCATCCATATGATACAAACCTTTGAAAAAAACCTTAAATTCTATCACAAACACTAGGGTTCCTTTTTGAAAGAACCAGACAAATCTATTCCATTTACTAAAACATTATGGTTCTTAGTATGCATTGAAACCACCTATGAAGTATCTTCCATGCTTCATAGTCCAAGGTACTTACACCGCTATCCTAACCTCTGTTCGGGTACCCTTGATTTTTCAACACTATCATCACTCTGAGTTGCACCACCAACCATAAACCTTCCCACTTCGCCCTACAAGACAAAAATTCACCATAAAACACTCTGAGTTCCACCATCAAAGTCAAAATCATCAATATGTGGGACACACGCCCAAAAGAAATAGAAACCTTGTATGACCTCCCTCATTGGCCACCTTGAAGGTTGAATGATACCAACTCCCTAGACTGGGGTGACAACTACGAAAATCCATTGGCCCTCTCACCAAACCATGCATATCATGACATGAACAAGGCAATGATTGTGAATGGAAATATCACCCCACTTCCATTGCACACTGTACTTAGCGCACCAAATAACCATCTACTCTAGGTTCTGAACTCTGGTGTACAGATTCTTTAGGTCCATAAAAAAATATCCTCTCCCAGATTCAAAATGAAACTTATAAGGTCTCCAATCACTAGGTCTCCAAGACCCAATAACCATCCTTAGGGTCCAACATGCACTTTGTATTGTCACGAACCACGAGAGTTTCCTTACCCACATTACTAAACAACCCCTCACAAACAAACGACCACAACCCCACAAAGGGGTCCCTAAACCCACCACCTAGGATATATCATAACAAGAAAGGACTCAAAATCCAAATCCAAAGTCTTAAAATAGGGTACTATCATTTACCCAAACCACATATACATGTTTCAAACTAGAAACACAAAGGATACCCACTTTTGAGCTCAATAATTCATATTTTAGATTCCTTATTCACTTGAGGTTTTGAAAAAAACTGATAGGGTTTAACCACAGATGGAAAGGATCCCATGCTATTAACCTTAAACAAACCATTATTCATACCCTATCCCAATGTTCATCATCATGATTTGGACACTACAATATACCATACCTACCATGGGTCAGGGACAACATGGGGTAGCCAATTTACTCAATCAGAAGTCTTTCGCCAATACCTCTTCAAACCAATTCTTCATTTACAACACAATCCTTTCTTCTTAGGCACCATTCCGACATAATGTTTTTTACAATAATCATTCTAAGTCATTGAGGCCTTTCATTAGAAAAAATTCATTAATAATTTTTCCATCATTTTTCAACCCTTTATCTTTGAGACACCAAATCAACCTTTAAATTTTATCACAACCCAAAATTTTAACCCAGTCACAACATTTCATTTACATGAAATTCTATAACCATTAATTTTTATCCCTTTTATTCACCCAATTACATTACCATTATTAGGCATAATTTTATTCAGATTTATCAAGGAAGTAAAATGTATTTTACTCTCTATGCCTGACACACCCATCCTGTGTGTGTGCCTATAATGATGTATGTCACCTATATCCTTAGGTGAAAAAAATGATGCATGAATAAACAACCTCATTCCATTATTGCAATGAAAAAAATAACATAAATCAATAAAATCCCACAATACATTCATTACCCAATGGTGAAATATCATTCAATTATAATAACACACATCAAGAACAATAATTCCCACCCAAAGTGACTTGGGTTTTCCCTCGTACATGGTTTAGTTAATCACAAGAACGAGCTCATTATCAGGGCCCAACACATCTGAATATCCATTATACCATTTACAAATAGTAATAAAGAGGAAATAACTCCTCTAATACCACTTTTTAACGTCCCCAACCTGGATTACACTATACTAGTGCCCCGAGTTGAGTCGTCACATGACCTCAAGCATGCCTCCCCATTTTCCAAAGGTTTCCGAAAAGTGACGAGGGTCTAATGAGTCACATAGGGATAATATACCATCCTTACCAGAGCAAGAAACACTATAATTCAATATGAAGAGAATAATAAATATTAAACAACTAATAAACATGCATATCCAAACGTTTCCCAAACATGGTACAAACCACAACCAAATAAAACCATGCCTTTCCATACTAGTAGTGCAAGGTGAATGAATCACAAAATAAACGAAACGTCCAAATCCCCAAATGGTTCCCAAATATAAGTTTGGGTATTTCTCCATGAACATACTGAATCCAATTCAACACCCTAATGTAGGGCCCTTGAGCTTTTCTGGACCTACAACCAAGAGATCTGCTCAGGTACCCAATGGCGGCCTGAGCAGAGTGTGAGTACAAAAATCAGTTGGCCACCACCAACGGTGTCTAAAAAATATCCTGTATAATATATAGTGCATGAAAGAATAGAATAAATGGAATGTAAACAAAGGAAAACCCTGGTTCTATTAGATATCCATGGTTTCCATAATTAATTATTAATCGTTATCCCAACTTCATTTCTTATACCAACTTCATTACTTAATCAATTTTGATCACATGTTCCATGGGTAGGCATAAATATCATCTTCACAAGGATCTAGGGAAATCAATCACAATGCATAAGGGAAAAAAGTCAAGTCCCTATCTCACTCGGGGTACACATATCACATCAACAAGTTATTTTCACCTCGAAGCCTCAGTCCGGATGGGATGCAACTATTAAGTTAATAGAGCCCCTTCCCTAACCCTTTCATTTTTTGGGTGGAGTTTAGAGCCTTAGGCTAACTCAACCTATGGGTGTAGAACCTCAAGTCAATACCCCACTCTACCAAACCATGTGTACATGCTTATTTATCATGTCCCCAGAACCATACCATAACACAACATAACATAACCAATGCCATTAAAAATCACAATGCAAAACAAACAACATGTGAATTAATACTATGACATTACCCATTAACACATTTTCCAATTACAATTCATATCCATTTATCCAAATTCTTATTCTCATGCCTTACCCATTTATGTTTATTAAACAACCCCTATTCCTTATCCCATATTCACCAATGACCATACATTAACCCATTTTTCCCATTTATTATTTCACAAGCGTTTACCCTCTTATGAATTTCAAGTACGTTTCTCATATCTCATAATGCAACCATTTATTACATTCAACTATTTTGATGTACAATGTAACTTCCATGTATTAACCTAGGAAACATGTTCATCCATTACCTTATTACATCTCATTAACATATTTCCGATTTCCCAATTCATCACCAAATTACAAATTCACTATTTAACATGCACTAATCTTCTTAAGAAATTCTAACCAAAATTAATTAAAAAATCAACATAATCTCTTTCAACCCAATTTCCCATTTTCATGAAATTCCCAGAAAACCTTATCACCTTATCAACTTGACCATATCTATCATCATTCCATTTAAAACTTAATTAACCAAAAACATGTTCTACATGGACTTCCCACTTTACTCGGCAGTCCTTCACATTACCCTACCACTCTCTAGGTTTGGGATTACTAGAGCACCCCATGGGTGGCCCTAAAATGGTCAAGTTCTCTTTGATGAATCCAAAGGAAATTGTGAGAGTTTAAATTGGCCACTTATACACCACTTTTTAATAAAAATTCCAATGGAACCAAGAACACAAATAAGGGAAAACAAGAACACAAACATACATGCACAAATATTAATAAAATTTTGGGATAATATCTGTAGACCACCAACCATGAATATGTTGATGAATTAACACTTAATCGTGGACTTAGATATAGATTCAAGCATCCCTAGAATCCCCAACATATATCTCACTAGAAAATGAGTGTTTTAGGTCTTTCAAAGAAGAGGGAAGTAACTACAAACCCTAATCCAAAAAATAGAAGCACGAGGAGAGTTAGACTTACCTGAGGCTTCGATCTGCATCAAAGAAATCTTCAAATGACCTATAATCAAAGGAGAGTCACTTCTTGTAAGATGGGTTATCCAAGTTCTTAACTAGGGTTGTAGGGGGTGAACTGGAGAAGAAACCCGTGTTGGGGTTTAAAATCATGGAGTGGCAATTTTTTAATTTTTTCTAACTTTTCTATCCCACATGGTTTACCCACACAGTTTTTCAAATTATACATGAGACACTATCCAAAAAACACCCATTCACATGGTTTCCTAGGAATTTTCCAATGTTTTCTGAACTGTGTGCTAACCGTGCATAAGCAACTATCCATGGCTAAATGGCTACCATGGATACTCCACACGGTTTTCACTAACTATGTGAAAACCATGAAACATTCCTAGGAACTCTTTTTTCATCCTGTTTTCATGTCTCAAACCCTCGAAACACCCCCATTGTAACGTCCTCAACCCCAAAGCCAGTAAACTAGTTCCCCAATTTGGCTCATCACATGACCTCAAGCACACCTCCTTGTACTCGAGAGGTTTCCGACTTGTGGTGAGGGTCTAATGAGTCACATGGGGAGACTATAACCTCTTTACCAGAGTAAGCCACAACAAAATACATTATAAATAGAGAATGAAATATGAAACATCCAATAAACATGAATAACCAAAAATTTCCCAAATGGGGTACAAATCATAAATCAAATACAACCATGCCATGACATACTTGTAGTGAAAGGTGAATGAATCCAAAAATAAAACAAACGACCAAATCCCAAAACATGTCCGGACTCAAATTCTGGGTCCTTCTTTATATACAACCCAATCCCAAATCAATATCATAGTGTAGGGACCTTGCCCTTATCCTGACCTACAGACAATATATCTACTCGGGTACCCTATAGCAGCCCGAGTAGTGTGTGAGTAAAAACTCTGTAGGTCGCCCCCAACAGTGTCGAAAAAATATTCATTTTAATAGATAGTGAATGAAAGAATAGAATAAATGGGATGTAAACTAAGAAAAATCTGGTGCCATTAGATACCCAGGGTTCACTTAACCAATTCCTAGAATTTATCCAAACTTCATTTTCTATACTGACATCGTAAATTAATCCATTTTTATCATATGTTCCATGGGTAGCAATAAATATCATCTACACAAGGGTCTAAGGCAATCAATCACAATGCATAACAAAAATAAGTCAAGTCCCTATCTCACTAGGGATGCACATATCTCATCAACACACTGTCCTCTCCTCAAAGCCCCAGTTTGGGTGGAATGAAATCGTTAATGGAATAGTGCCTTTGTTCCCTTCCCTAACCCGTGAATTTTTGGGGTGGAGTTTAGAGCCTCGATCTAACTCGACCTCAGGGCATAGAACCTCAATTTAATACCCCACTCTACCAAGCCATGTGAACATGATTATTTATCAAGTCACCAAAACCATACCAAAACACAACATAACACAACAAATCCCATTGTAAATCACAATGTTAACAAACAACATGGGAATTAATACAATACCATAGCCCATTAACACATTTACCAGTTAAAATGCATATCCATTTATCCAAATTCACATTCTCATGCCTTACCAATTAAAGTTTATTCAAAAAATCGTATGAGTTATCTAATATTAATTAATGACCATAAATTAATCCATTTATCCCATTTATTATTCCAAAAACATTTATTCACTTATTCATTTTATGTGCATTTCTCATATCTCAAAACGCAACCAATTATTACATTCAACCATTTGGGTGTACCTAGTAATTTTTATTTATTAACCCATTTAACAAATCCATTCATTCCCTTATTATATCTCATTAACATATTTCTCATTTCCTAATTCATTACCCAATTACAAGTTAACCATTTAATGTGCACTAGTCCCCTTACGCATTTCTAACCAAAATTCATTAGGCAATCTACATAATCTCTTTCAAAACAATTTTCCATTTCCATGTCATTCCCATGAAACCTTATTCCCACATCACCCTTTTCATATCTATCATCATTCCATTAAAACTTGTTCTACAATGGCTTACTACTTTTCTCGGCAATCCTTCACTACACCCTACAACTCTCTAGGTTTGGGATTGCCGACGCACCCCATGGGTGGCCCTAAAATGGTCAAGCCCTCCTCGATGCATCCCACAGGGATCATGAGGTTTTCAAATGGTCCATTAGAAACCACTTTTTGGTAAACCTTCCAACGGAACTAAGAACACAAATAAGGGAAATCAAGAACAGAAACTTCCATGCACAAATCTAAATAAAACTACGGGATAATACTTGTAGACCACCTACCTCAAATCTGTTAATGACCACACTCTTAATGATGGCCTTAGATCCAAATTAAATAATCCCTTAGAGCCCCAACCTAGTTATCATAAGAAAAATAGGGTTTTAGGTCTTCAGAAGAAGACGAAAGAAACTAAAAACCGTAATCTAAAAAAGAGAAGCAAGAGGAGCATTAGACTTACTCGAGGCTTCGATCTGCAACAAACGACGCTCCAAATAGTCTACAATCAAAGTATAATCCCCTCTTGGAAGATTAGGTCATCCAAGTTCATCACTAGGGTTATAGATGGTGAAATAGAGAAGAAACACGACTCAGTGTTGAATATACCAAAGTTCTAATTTTGAAATTTTTATAACTTTTATAGGCCGCATGGTTTACCCACATAGTTCTCCAAACAATGCGCAAACCGTGCGCGATCCATTTTCTGAAAAAAAAAACCTTCACACGGTTTCCTAGTAATTCCACATGGTTTTCCAAACCGTGCACTAACCGTATGTAAGCCTCTTTCCATGGCTGCATGGTTACATAGGATACTCTCCATAGTTTTCACTAACCGTGCGCAAACCACGCAACATGCCCAAGAACTCCCTTTTCTTCGTATTTTCATGTCTTGAACCCTCAGAACACCCTCAAGCCTTTTCATGAACATGGGGAAACACTTATCTATCCAAAAAAATTGGAAAACCCAAAACATAAACAAAAAAATACCTTAAGAAAATCTAGGATCTTACAACCTCCCCACCATATAACGGATCTTCCTCAAGCCTCTCTTACATGCAACACTATGCTTCCATAACTAAATTCTATTCCACTAGGCATGCCTATCCATTTTGAATTTCATAGATTCTATTTTCACATCACAATTCCCATCGAACATGAATCAAGGGAATGAACATTCCCCTCAAGAGTTCCTTGCCATAACCCACAACATGAACCATATAATCCCCAAGGAGGAATCAACCTCATCCATACCCAACTCTAGAACTTCATGGGGAAAACTTAGGTGTCAACACCTAACTCAAAACAGATGGAAAATTAACACATAGCATCACATAAACAAGGAGGAACCAATCGATGCCTTATTGGCCTGATCCTCTGTACAACTCACGACCCAAATCACATGGCATCACTTTCCTCTATTTTCCAAACTCAAACAGGGACCAAACCAGATATCACCTAAAGGAAAACACACGATCATTCCAACCACATTTCCTAAATATTTCTCTCTGCAAATATACATCCAAACTCAACCCAAAACACTTGGGTTCTCGAACAAATAAACCCATGTCGAAGCTCTCTACGAGGGAAAACTCACCTGAATAGTGACCACTCAAGTCATTCCAACCTAAAAATCTGGTCACGTCATCAACCAACCATTTTTCCATTATATTTTTCTTTACACCATCTTTGATTACTTGTCACCACCACATTCGATGAAAGACCACCCAAACCTCATCCCGACATTCACATCACCTGACATACTCCAACTAATTGTGCCCCAAAATCCATAGGAGCATTACTCTACTTTGGTATCCATCTGCACTGTCAAAACCAACTATGAGGACAATACTACACTATCCATTCAAGGATTAAGATCAACAGGACCTCCCCCAGGTATGAAATTATTTGAAAAAGGAAATTTCTGCTACAACATCAACCCATAGGTGGGTTACTCTCACCACACCATTCAGTTTTACCATCTCTCATTGGACCACCCCCAACTAGATTTCCCTAGAGAATCCAATTTCAAATGATAGTAAGTTACCCCCTTCTAACTTCCCAAGGTTCTTACAAACTTGAATCCTATCATTAATATCCTATGAACCCAATGAGGTTTCTCCCAAAATTACAGTACAATTTCATCATCGTGTTGTTAATCCCCTTCAAACTATCTTCGGGATTTACCCTTGGAATGACACCACATTACATGGCCAAGGTTCTATCAGCTTTGAGATGTTCTAAAACTACCAATGGATAAATTATTTTAGTCTAACCCAGATCTTCGTTGGATTTATAAAACCCAAACTATCTTTAAAAAAACTATTGTCATATCCAACCACACCCTTTTACAACTTTAGAATATACATCACATACTTTACATGGAACCACCCTAAGCTCAGAGCCAACACTTGGCTCATCAGTCACCACATCCAAAAAAAACCTTACAGGTTCCTCATTGGAATCTTGATTCCACGACACAAACTCGATGTTCTCCTCTCCACATCTAGGAATGACTTATCTCTCCCCACCTTAGGAGTGTCGTTACCATTACTCATCATGAGGGATTCCAACCACCACATCTTACACTCGATCACAAGATAAACCCCAAACTTAGAAATGGATATCTATATTTTTTCCAAACAAGAAAATGAATATCTCACAGTGCCCATTCTCGGCTTCCGTGAATGGAACCCATGTCATTTTTCGACATTCAGTTCATCCTGAGGACCTCACCCTAAGACATAGTGGTTGTACATCCCATCATCATGCTCCAAATATTCCATTTCCATGAGCATAAACTCCATGATTTCCCCATTTCAACAAAACACCATCATTTATCTTGGCATAATTCCATAAATTTTCAACGTACCTCGACTGAATTCAAGATGTTAGGCATGCTCTTCACTAGATGAGGTACGTAAATAAGTTTTCAGAGAACTCCAATACCCACTTATCCATTTATGATGTCGAACTATGGGACATCATGACCTGTCAAAGATCTCATGCTTCCCTATCGAACAAATCTCATCAAACCTCAACCACCAACACTCAGGTGTGATTTCCAACCATGTTTGATCATCTATCCATGACCAAATCACTAACTAGTCATGAACCAATGTTTCATATGGAACTCATTTCACCACACTGCTCGAGTCCTTCTGATGTGTCCATGAAAGATAAAAAACAAAGCACAATAGTCTACCATACCAATCAAACCAATGATCTATCACAAATCAACAATTATCTATGTATAGCCCATCGCCCACCTACTTACCTCACCATGTATCTTGTTTAGTTATCCTCATTGGGCCTGAGGCTGCCTCTGCATCTCACCCAAAAAAACCATTCATACAAACAAGTTCATCCACATGACCACCCTCACCTCAGGTACCACCATCGAGTGAAGAATATAACCACACCTCTACCACCCTTTCTATTTCGACTCGAAAACAACTTCAAGAACCTTGTTAATTATCATCCCAATATAACCATACCTCTTCCACCCCTTCCATTTTAATTGGGTATGGCATAATATTATTTCTCGTGTGTGTGACTATAATTATGAATGCCACCCATATCCTTAGGTTCTGAAAATGATGCATGAATACACAACATCCTTCCATTTTGGAAATGATAAAAATATCATAAATTAATAAAATCACACCACATGTGCACCACCCAATGGTGAATTATCATTAAACTATAATAACACACATCAAGAACAACAATTACCACCTAGGGTGACTTGGGTTTTACCTCATACATGGGTTAGATACTGCCAAGCGCGAGCTGATTTCCAAGGCTCAACACGTCCTAATATATCGTCTTCTATCCCTAAATAGTAAGAAAGGGAAAATAACTCCTTTGACACCACTTTTTAACGTCCCTGACCTGGAGGCCACTAAATCGGCGCCCTGAGCCAATTCGTCACATGACCTCAAGTGCGCCTCCTCAAATGCCAGATGTTGTTGACTAGCACCGAGGGTTAAATGAGTCACATGGGGAGACTATACCCTCTTTACCAGAGTAAGCCGCAACATAAGAGAATCTAAATAGCGGAATAAATATAAATAAACCAATAAACCTGAATAAACAAATGTTTCCCAAATCGGGTAGAAACGAAAAATCAAATACAACCATGCCATGGCATACTAGTAGTTCAAGGTGAATGAATCCCAAAATAAAACAAATGGAAAAATCCCTAAATGGGTCCTGACTCTAATTTTTGGGTCCCTCTCCATGTACATCCTGAGCCTAAATCAAAATCCTAGTGTAGGGACCTTTCCCTTGTCCTCACCTGCAACTAAGAGATCGGCTTGGGTACCCCACAACAACCTGATCATGGTGTGAGTACAGAACCCATAATGCCACCACCAATAGTGTCTACAAAATATACAGTCTAATAGATAGTGCATGCAAGAATAGAATAAATGGAAAGTAAATAAAGGATAACTCAGGTGCCATTAGATATGAAAATTTCATTTTATTAATTCCTAGAATTTATCTCAACTTCATTTATTATACCATCTTTGTTGCTTAATACATTTTTATCTCATGTTACATGGGTTAGGAATAAATATCAGGTACACAAGGGTCTAAGGAAATCAATCACAATTCATCAAAAAAAATATGTCAAGTCCATATCTCACTAGGGATACACATATCACATCAACAAATTATCCTCATGTCGAAGTCTCGGTATGGATTGAATGAAACTGTTAGGGGAATAGAGCCTCAGTCCTCTTCCCTAACCTTTCTATATTTGGGGTATAGTTTAGAGCATTAGTATAACATGACTTGTGGGTGTAGAGCCTTAAGTCAACACCCCAATACACTAAGCTATGTGCACATGTTTAGTTATCAACCCACCACAACCATACCATAACACAACATAACATAACCAATTCCATTAGAAATCACAATTTATAACAAAAAAACATGGGAAATAATATTATTCCATAACCAATTGACACATTTACAAATTACAATTCATATCCATTTATCCAAATTCCCATTCTCATTCCTTACCACTTTAAGTTTATTCAACAACTGCTATTCCTTATCCAATATTCATCCATGACCATACATTAACCCATTTATCCCATTTATTATTTCACAATAGTTTACCCACTTATGCATTTCAAATACATTTCTCATATCTCATAACGCAACCATTTATTACATTCATCCATTTAAATGTACCATGTAATTTCCATGTATTAACCCATTCAACATATTAATCCATTCTATTATTACATATCAGTAACATATTTTCCATTTCACACTTCATTACCCAATTACATTTTCACCATTTAACGTCCACTAATACACTTAGGCATTTCTAACAAAAATTCAATAAAAATTGACATAATCTCTTTCAACCCAATTTCCCATTTTGAGTCATTCCCACAACACCATATTCCCTTATCACCATCAGAATATATATTATAATTCCATTTAAAACTTAATCAACCATTAAAACATGTTCTATACAGGTTTCCCACTGTACTCGATATTCCTTCACTTAACCCAACCACTCTCTATGTCCAGGATTGCCGGTGCACCCCATGGGTGGCCCTAAAATGATCCAGGCCACCTCGACAAATCCCATGGGAATAATGAGGGTCTAAATTATTCACTTAGACACCAATTTTTACTTAACTATCCAAGGGATCCAAGAACACAAATAAGGTAAAACAAGAACACAAACTTCCATTAACAAATTGAAATAAAACTCTTTGATAATACTTGTAGACTACCTACATAAAATTCATTGATGAAAGAACTCTTAATCATGGACATAGATCATAATTTAAGCATCCCTTGAATCCCCAACCTAGATATAACTAGAGAAAGATGGTTTTTGGTCTTTAGAAGAAGATGAAAGAAATTAAAAACCCTAATCTGAAAAATAGATGCAAGAGGAGTGTTAGACTTCCCTGAGGCTTCGATCCACAAAAAATGATGCTCTAAACATACTAAAATAAAAGGATAATCACCTCTTGGAATCTTATGTTATCCAAGTTTTTCACTAGGGTTTCATGGGGTGAAATGTAGAAGAAACCTTGGTTGGGGTTTAAAATCCCAAATGGAAATTTTGTAATTTTTCCAACTTTTCTAGGATGCACTATTTACCCACATGGTTTTACAAGCTGTGTGAAAATCGTGTGTGAGAAACTTTCCAAAAAACTCATATTCACACTGTTTCCTGGTAATTTAGTAGGGTTTTCCAAACTATACAATAACCCTGCATAATCCTTTTTCCATGGCTACACGGTTACCTGGGATACGCCACATAGTTTCCCTAACCATGCACAAACAGTGCAACATGCCCAGGAATTCCATTTTCTTCCTATTCTCATGCCTCAAACCCTCGGAACACCCCAAGTCTTCACATGAACATGGGGAACACTTATCTATCCAAAAAGAAGAGGCCAAACCGAAAAAAAAACAAAAACATACCTTAATAAAATCTGGGATCTTACACCCAATCCTTCACATAAACATGGTAAAACACTTATCCAGCCGAAAAGAAGATGTGAAACCCAAACATAAACAAAAACATACCTTAAGAAAATTTGGGATCTTACACACAAATGATGATTTAATATCCCATTTGATAGAATAGAAGATAAATATATGTTACTCCATAAAAATTATAACATATAATTATATGTTATAATGTGGTGTTATTATATTTTAATCCTTAAAATATAAATTAATGTGGTGGAGGAAGAATTAAAGAAAGAGTTCAGTAAAGACAATTACCTTCACTTAGAATAACCCCTTTGGACCACTTATTAAGGACCCTAAAGCTAATCTTTTGGGATAACCAAAAGTACTAGAATATAGATAAAGAAGTTGGAGATATATATTTTTAGGTTTTGTTCTATCCAAATCGATTAATAGGTGTGAATAATTGAGAGGAAAATTTCTCCTTTTATAATGGGGGATGAGTGGAATTTTTGTAAATAACCAAACCTATTTAGAAATGGAAAGTTTCTCTCACTCTATGTGACTTTGAAATTAAAAACTAATTGATTTTAGCGATGATATGGTCTATTAAAACATCCATGAAAAAAACATGTTTTAAATATTTTATTCCCTAGACATTAATATTACATAACTTTACTATTGAATTTTTCACCATAGTATCTTGTATATTTTTATATACCTAGGTAATTTATCCTTTAATAATGAAATTAAAATTAAAATTATTAGATAATTTGGACCAATTTAGTCTAAATATTAAATCCATTTTATTAAATAAAATTCTTTTGTTTGTGAAAATTAATTTTAACATAAGTGTATGTTATACGTAAAACCCTATTTTAAACTTAATCACGATAATAAATTTTTATTATACTTATTAATATATATGGACATAAATTAATTTTAAATTATAATATAATATAAATTATATATATTCCAATTATAAATTTAAATTTTTTAAAATTAAAATAATATAAGTGAAAATTTAATATTTAAAATTAAACTCGTAGAAATAAAGATAAAGTTGTTTTTCAAAAAGAAAATGTTCAAAAGTATAGAAATATTTTATATCAAAATACAATATAGAAAAATTAGACTGAAATAAATTTGATTAATAAATATATAATTGAACCAATTTTATTATTAAACCAATTTAAAAGAAAAAAAATTAAACTTATAAATTCTTTAAAGGAAAAGACTAGTATCAATAAAATCATGTACTTTCATTATCCATAAAAAAATAAATCTTTTCCAAAAAAATCCAAAAACCTCACGCCAATATAATTTTGAAATGAGGATTTCAAAAATTAATTTAATTTTATTAAATTAATTTTCTATAATTTACAAAAACTAATAATATTATTCTATAATATAGGAAATTGAAAAAAAAAAATTTCAAAAAATTGAATTGTCAAAACACATAATGAATTTACCAAAAAAATAAGTACATTTTTATAAATATGTTTTCATTATATTGAATCATTATAATTAAAATGTAAAATATGATCATTATTAATCATTCCACAATTTTCAACATGTAAAAATAGTCATGATAAAATAATATTATTAATAGTTTGTTACATTTCATTAAATATTGGAGTGTCTTATAACACAATCTATCAGAAAAATTTATTTTTTAAATATTAATTCATCAAATCTCAAGGTTTCAATTTTTACACCCCATAAAATTAATTTCACCCTATCAAATAAAAATAAATGATGATACTTTTACCTCATCATATCCTCGAGTTCCCACATAGCTTCCTCAAATTGGTGGTTTGGCTAGAAAACTTTTTACAGGTTAGTGGTATTCTTTTATAGAGATTTCTCTATTCAATCAAAAATATCAACTACTTATTCCTCATAAGAAATATATTTATTTTATTGTATGACCTCTAAGATTAGTACATTTTAATTCTCAGGTATTTACTTACTCTAGAGAGATACATGGAATATATCATGAACTAGAGAGAGGTTTTATAGAAGTTCCAACCGATAGGTTATGGTCCCGATACGATCAGGAATTTCAAACAGGTATGTATACCTAGAGATTAGAATCTGTTTCATCAAAAATATTATAAACTTATTCAATAGAGATATTTATAGAAGAACCTTGTTAGAAACTTCAATTTCTAAGTCACATTGATGATTATAATCAAAACATTTCTATCAACTTTTCATTACCCATATGTTTTTTGAATAGATCTAACCTTATTTTATATTTATTTAACTTGATCAGGTCCCAATAACATCCAATCTATAAATTTATTCTATTGTGTTTTAGATATAAAATTGTTTCCATATATGGATTCATAAGGATCCATTTTAATACTCATGCGAATGTTATTATTATATGAAAACTCAACTAGAGGAAGGTGTTGATCCCATCTACCTTTGAAATCCTGAAAAAAAATATCTAAACATATCTTCTAGGGTTTGAATCATTCTCTTTGATGGAACATTTTTATGAGGATGATACATAGTGCTGAAACACAACTCTGTATGAAGATCTTGGTGAACACATCACTAGAAAAACGTGGTAAACCTTATATCCTAATCAGAAAGAATGGAATGTGATAATGAAAGAAACCTTAGCACTACATTAATTTTTATCCTTGAAATCTGATCTAGAGGGAACAATTATCTAATTGCAATGAAGTGTGAGGAATTTTTATGGTGATCAACTATATCCAATATATTATTACACCCTTTAGAAATTTTTTGGAGTCTGATGACAAAATCCATGGTGATGTATTCCCATTTCCATTCTAGTATGGTTAATAGAAGTAACATACCCATATAATTTTTTCTCTCACTCGTAACATGAAGAAAAACTAATAATTGAAATATAGACTCTAAAATATCTTTCTTCATTCCATCCCACTATAAATAATATTTCCAGTCCATATACATCTTCATAATTCCAAGATGAATATAGAATGAAGAACTATGAGCTTCTATTAAAACTCCTTCAAATATGGTATAGGTTGAACACAAAAATGGTCCCTAAAACTTATCATTCCCTCATGATAAAGGTAAAACATAGAAACATTTATAACCCACTTTTTTTGGTATACATATTTTTATTCTGCACTTATTAAATCATCCCTCTCCAAATACTATGGTAAATGTTCAAATCCTTCTATTTGAATATATATGTTAAACATTTTTTATCAGTATATATATGACACTTTTCCACATAAATATAATGCATCAATATCTTTAATTAAAAAATTTAAACAACTAACCCCAAATCATGAGTTAAGTAATTTTGTGCACGAACCTTCAATTTTATTTACTCATATACTACAACCATGTGATTTTTATTAATAATGCATCACAATAACTTCTTGAAAGCACCTCTATATACTAAAAACTATTCCCCACTATAGGGTATTGTAAGAGCGAGTGCACTATCTAATCTTCTCTTCAGTTCCATGAAATTTTACTTGCATTCATATAACCAAAGGAACGTGGCACCCATCCCAGTTAAATTAGTGTATGGATTAGATTTTCATGAGAAATTCTCTATAAACCATCAACAATATCCAGGAAAAACCTGAAAACATTGGATCTCAATCATTTTGGTTGGTCTAGAATAACATCTAGTGACCTCTATCACTGATGAATCCATCAATATACCCTCCCTTGAGATTATATGACCCAAAAATCAAAAGATCTATATCCAAAATTCACACTTTTTAAAATTTTCATATAACTTATCTTTTATGAGGGTCATAATTATAATTCTCGAATGATATTCACGTTATTCATTTCACTTTTAATATATAATAATATCATCTATAAATTATAACACAAATTGATCAAGGAAATATCTAAATACTTTATTCATTAAATTCTTACTGATATAGGGGGAATTTTTAAGATTGTATGGTATCACTATATACTCATAGTGTCTATACATTTTCTACAATAATTCCTTTTGGTATATACCTTTTCTTGACCTTCAATTGATTACATCTAAAATGATGTTAAATCATAGAGAATTATTTATATTCAAATATTTGATCAAATAAATCATAAATATGGGATATATGATACATTTTCATGAATTTGATATTTTTTAGTTCGTGAAAATAATTATAGAGTCATATCAATCCATCAATATTTTTAACAAAAATAATATGTTCGCCCAAGGTGACAAACTTTTATGAATGAATCACTTATCAATGTTCTCTTGGAGTGTATTCTCCAATTCCTAAAACTAAATTCGGGAAATGCTATATGGAGTAATTGAAATTTTTAGGGAACCAGTTATAAGTTTTATTGAAAAATCAACATCAGAATTCTGTGGAATACTAGGAAACTATTATAGAAAAATATTCAAAAATACCCTTACAACTATCTCACTATCTATTTTGACTTTCTCCCCAGATTCCTGAGATAAATTTCCTATTTTAACCTGAAGTAAAACTCATACAATGGATGTGATTTCCATCGTAAGTTCATATTTATCTTCAAACAGGTAGATGATAAAAGTTTAGTTTGGAATATCAAACATTAATTACCTCTTGGGAAATTAATGTGTGATTTTTTTTATAGAAATACAATCCAATCCTAAGAAAAAATCTAATTCAAATAGAGGAATACTGACAATATTTGTAGGAAGCAAATTCTCACAGAGTTCAATAATATATTAATCATATTCCTGAGATTTTGTTATAATACCAATAGTGGTTTTAAATCCTAATTCTATATCTAATAATTTTTGTATAATCTTGTTATACTTAGAAAATTCATCATATATGAATGAATAGGTATATCAAGAGTCAAATAATACATTATCAATATGAGAGTGGGTGGTATGTTTACCTTTCACCACATCATCTTTACACCCCAGGTTAGAAATAGTGATCACATGAGATTTCAATTTATCCCTTTTCTTGAGATATTTTTGACATCGATCGTCTAGATTAACCTTCAAATTTGGGCACTATATAGCATAATGTCCAAACATTTTTCATATGAAACACTGTATTATGTGTGGTGTATTATGTGAATCTTTATCTCTATTTACATCATTATCTAAATTCTTTCCATCACATTATAGATAAATTTCTCAATGGCCTTCCTTCCAACATGTAAAACACAATTTACCTCATGTTTCCTTCCACACTTTCAGCATTAGGATAAGATCTTGTTCTTTTCCTAGTGGTTTTTAGTGTTTCTTTTGAATTTCATATTCCTTTTCTTTTCAAAACCATGTGATTGATGGGTAACTCCAATATACATTTCTATCGTGATAGAAAAAAATTATTTCCTCATAGATATTGAAGTTCCTTATGTCTAATTCTCATTAAAGATGTGGTTTTAATCCACTGATGAATCAATCAACATTAAATTGAGGTTGGATGATAGTACATAATGTGTACCTCAAAAGGCTTGTAAAATATTCTATATAGGTTCCAATGGATTCACCATTTTTTAACTTCATCTCAAAGAATTCATTCTATATTTTTATGTGAAGAATATGAGAAAAATACATTTTGAAAATGAGTCTTTAAACTCCTCCCATTCTATGGATTAAATTTATTCTTGTTCAAATGTATTATTGTTAAGATTACACTATTTATCTACTTCTCCTTCCAAACTATAGATAGATAAAATGAATAATCATGCTCTTAACACTATATAATGTAAAATATATTCTCAATGTTATTGATCCAATTTATAGAAATTAGTGGATCAGTAGAACAACTAAAACAAGGAGGGAGTTTCCACATAATGGACTAAAAAACATTTTCTCCACATTTTCTCATTTGGAAGTTAAGAATTATTCATGGGTTGAAAAAATTGTGTGAGAAAAGAAATGAGGTTTTTCAAACTAGCTCCCATAATGTTTGTCTAATCAGGAGGACAATCATTTCATTTTCTATTGTACTCTCCCTTAAAATGGCCCCTTGAGGTTCCAACCATCGATTGAAACAAAAAATTATCATGTGAGGAATAATAATCATAGTGTGTAAACACATATTCATGAAAAATAATTATATAATCTTAAAATAATGGAAATTTAATATCACTTTTTTACACATTATTCTTAAACTACTTCATTCATGGTCATCATATATTTAAATCCTTCATGATGGTTCATAAAGAGTTTTTTGAATTTCCAAATAATTTACCATCAAAGTGTAATACTTGGTGTGTAACAAGGCCTATTTTCATGCACCATGTGATGATCGAGTCCAGCTCAATGCAACCTTTTCAGAGTGATTACCCCTATGTACCTCTATAAAAAAACACATAAACTTATAGTATCTAGTTAGAAATTCATTTTCATGGAAACCCATAATTCTATCCTTTACCAAAATTCCATGTCATTTTCTTATACTTTGACTCATCTGTAGACTTATCTGTAGACATATCTGTTGATATGTCCTTTGGTATCTCACTAAATGTTTTATATCCTAGTTTATAAAGGTTATTGAAATCAATCCTATGATACTAATAGTAAATACCCTAACTTCTCTTATATAGATATTATATATTTTTTGATGAATACTTATTACTCTACACAAAAAAAATTCTTATTGAATGGGTTTACTACCCAAACCATCGTAGTATTCATGGTTCACTTGTATAACTAAAATAGTGGACAAATTCAATTGTTAAACTAGTTTTACTACCTATTCCATTTCTATTATTATCATGAGATATAATTATTTAAACATTGGATTTTAGGGAGATATAGTTACAACAAATTACATAACTAAAATTTATCATATGTTTTCCAAAAGATCATAACACATTCATCATATTTTTTCCCAAGAAAAGAAATGGGTTTTATAAAAATTTCATCGCAACGTAACCTGTTTGAAAGAAACATGTTTCATAATCATTTCATCATTTCATCATAGTATAAACTATAAAACATTTAGTGGATTTCGTAAGACATTTATCACGGTATAACCCATTTAAGATAAATGGGTTTCATAAACATTAATTCATCTTATACATAAACCATTCAGAGAAATAATAAGAATAGCATCCTTGAAGAAAATCCCAAAAAATAAATAAGTATCATAAAAGGATGTCATTATAGATGAAAAATTATTTTAAAATATCATTTTTAACATTTATGACGGAAAATATCCTTTCAAAGTTTCTAAAACACAAAAAAAAATTTAAAACTATTTCATTCAATATTACCTTTCAATATTATAAATGATTCTTTAAAAATCATTTAAAAAAAATCGTGAAGAAAATATTATTTCCACATAGAAAAATATATTTAAAACATAAATCATTATAAAAATAAATTTATTTAAAAATAACATTTTAAAAGTTAAAAAAGAATATTAGAAATAAATAATAGTCATGATAGTTTAAACCTTGTCCATGTCGTACACATTAATTCAAATATTTCTTTCACATTTCTTGTAAAAACTAAACAGGCCTTATTATTAAAATGAAAGGAATATTTATTTTAAAATATTTTTTAAAAGTAAAACATTTATAATTTTTTTAATAAATACTTTTTGAATGTTAAAAAAATTGAAATTAATTTTAGAGAACATTTATATGGATGATTTTTTTACCAAAGACAGAAATAAGGTATGTTTTCTTTAAAAATATTATTTTTGAATCATGTGTGGATAAAGAGAGGAAAATGATGGGAAACATATATTTACATAAAATATTTATATGGTAATAAAATTAATGTGATTTTTGAGAGATGATTCATAAATGTTCACCATAAAAATCATAAATATAAACAATCCCCATAAATGAGGAGATTAAATTATAAAACCCTAACCACATTGGTAACTTTGAATCATTATAACCATGAAGGAATAACATTAAATAAAAATTAAATTATCATGAGAAAAAATAAATTCATGATATTACATGTAAAATGGGAATTATGTAAACCTCATAAAGGATGATATGTTCATAAACATAACGTATGCCCCCAAAAAGATAATTTGAGACAAATATCCCTTACCTTAAGTATATACTTCCTTCATTGATGTTAAAATATTGTTTTAACTAAATATAATTTGATTATACATGTATTACATAACCATACTTATATATATCATACCATATATTATTTAATTAAACCCTTTTATTACTAATTTATTAATAATTCCTAGTTAAATTTTTTTTTTGGGTATTAGTTTCTTAGTTTTACACAAATGTTTTGATTTTTTTTGGTCATCTTAAATTAATAATGGGTATATTATCTATAGAATTTTAATCATGATATTAATGCCACATATATATATATTATGTATTTACTACAATCTATAAAAGTTAGATATGGAAAATGAAATACACTATTCATGGAGACGGTAGGTTGCACATACACATGACCGTTATTTCCATTTTCTCAATAGATTGAAATAATTAAAGGAAAATAACATCTTAAAATAATATAATTAGTTATATTTCATAGATATATATATATATATATATTTCTTATAATCATTAAATCCATCCTTATTTCCATCCAAGTTAATGTTGAGTGAATCCCGTCACTTTACGAGGTAGTTGTCCATCTTACATAGGAGTGACATTATCATATTCCCACAAAATGGAAAGTACGATGGTAAATGTAATATAATAATTACAGAAGTATAATAATATCATAATTATCATATATAAATATTCACTCCTATGAATTATTATGATTCAAAATATGTAATAAATGTTTCAAAATTCAATGAAAATAAGTGAAATTTATTAATTTAGAATTAAATCCACATACGCGATGAGAAAACAGTTTTATAATGTTAAAGTAGTCAAAATTTTAAGAAGTTTCAAAATAAAAATTTGATATTTGAATGACTTGAATAACCTAAATTGGATTCATATATATATAATTAATGTAATTTTACTTTTAAACCCTTATTAAAAAAAATTAACCATATAAATTCTTTAAATGAAAAGATATTTTTCATCAAAATTTTCTATTTTTTAAAAATCATCAAAAATTGATCTTTCAGAAAAATCAAAAAGTTCACCCTATGTTAATTTTGAGATTATAATTTCAAATATTAGTTTTATTTTATAAAATTAACTTTTAATAAATGAATAATTAATTTTATTTTTGTTCACAAAAAGTAATAACTAAATATTTTATGAGAAAATCGTATATTCTAAACATATAAATAATTTATAAAAAATTAATTAAATTTTTATCAATATATTTTATTTTTGTTAAACCATTATACTTATTATTTAATTTTTTTTATTTCTACAAATTATTCCATGTTTAATTTCTAGGTAAAAATGATTGTTTCTAAATAATTATATTAATAGTATTTTACTGTTCATTAAAACATGGTGTTGCGTGTAACACAAGCAATCGAAGAAATTAAATTTATTTAAAAACATTGCTCATAAATACATTTTATTTTATAAATAAATTCTAAAATTAAAAATTTAATTGGAATCCCACATTTTTATTTGTACATGAAATCTGGAAGAGGGAAAAATCTCTCTAGAGTATATAATGGTAGTAGAATTTAGAAAATTCCTCTACGTAAATTTAATGAGGATTATATGTGAAGGTAGTTGGTTACTATAATTTAGAATTCCTATCATATAAAATTTAGTAGAGGAATATGACATTGACATAAAAGATAATACATAAAGGTAACTAGGCAGGATATATAAAGGTAACGAGTGTCGAGAAAACTCTAAAAAATGGTAGTCCAATATGTAATGTCAATTGTGTTATACATAATGTTAACAAAAGTATATATATGATTCATTTGAAATTGATAAGACTATGTTACAGAAAAATGGAAAAAATTTGGACTACACTTCAATATGTAAATCTAACCAAGACTCCTATGTTAATGTAACGAAGATGGTATATAAAAGTACCAAAATGATAAAAATAGTCATTTTGTATGGAGCAGACTAAGAAAAAAACATAAAGTCATATATAATCCTCAGAGTGATATGTAAAGGAAACCAATACCAAAAAAATAAAATTAATCCCAAAATAATACTATAAAGGTGTTGGAATGCATTATGATATTTATAGTTAATAATGAAAAGACATAATTATTGTTTGGGATGATAAATTTTAAACTTTTCACATAGTTTAGCATACAAAAAAGTTACTATACATAAAACATTATATTTATTTTTTATCTATGATAAAATAAGGTCTATAAAGTGAAAACACATGATATATTAAATAAATCATATCATTGGACATAATTGATAATATACATGTTCGCGAATGTTGTCCCTTTATGGGGGAAATAATAACAATTTGAAGACTATTATATGGATTTCAATGGATCTTTCTATATTTAGGTGTCCATGTCATTGAATAAGTTCATTAAATTATAATAAAAATGATCAATAAAAGTCAAATCATGATATTTGAAGGAGTTAGATATAAGATATTGAGTATATTTAATGGATCTATTTATTAACTAATAATCAAATCGAATATAGGTTATTTACAAAAATATATTGTATATTTAGTTATCATATAATAATATATAAAAATATCATTGATATCATTGATTGGATTATTATGATTATTATGATTTGATAGAGGGAATCACATAGATTATTTTTTGGAGTTTCCATATTAAAATATGGAAAATATATCACATGCTGGTGAAATTGATCAATATCATGAAAAATAAGATTCCCAAGACATTGAATGAATTTATATTCCTAATGATTCTTCCAGTGGAAAACAAGGATGTAATAATATTTTCAAAATAAAACTCCAACCTGTGACATGAAAAAAGATCCACATGAGTAAGAGTACCCATGGATGTAACACTTCTGAATTGGAAGATAAAAATAAGTTCAATCCCAATGGAAAAAATAGAAGTTATATTCTTTCAAGACCATTGTATATTTTAATATGTATTCTAAATTAATGGGTAAAGGGAAAGTGGTGGTTCCTAGTAACTCACTATTTTCCTCAACAAGAAGAAATTTGATGTTCCCTTCTATCCATGTATTAAAATTCTATAATATTTATTGAAATATAGTAGGTTTTTGGGCGATATTATCCATGGGAGTTTTTATTAAAATATTTATTGTATATTTTTACATGTTTTGATGTTCCCATTAGTTGTTTGAATAATTAAAATGGTTTCCTATGGAATCTATTATTTCAAGAAAATGAATGAAATGAGAAGTGTTAGAGTAATAAAACTTTTTCACAAGATTAAATTGACTTTTTGTATCAATATCAAATTTTATCAATAAGTATTTTAATTTTAATATGGATATAGAAACATTGATAGAGAAGCATCAACCAAATAATTTACATGATTTATTTATTTTAATCTAAGGTGTGATATCATTGGATTATATTCAGGATGTAAAAAGGATATTACATATGGATGCCACTCTGTAATAATTGTAATTATATTTTCAGGGATTAATATAATATATTTAGGGGGATTTTATATAAATATTTTAATTTTTTCCCCATTATCCATGGAAACACACCTAGTAGTGTAATGTAAAAAAATTATTAGGTTGGTGTCTAATGTTGATCTTTAAACAAATAATAATGTATTAATAACTTAATGTTTTTTTCATAGCGTATTCAATAATGTTTTTTTGAATGTTTTATTGATATTCTATGTAATATTTACTTAGTAGAATCAAAATATTGTGAGCTCTTGTAACTTATGTAATTATTTAAAGTTTAGGGGAAAACAATGATGTTGTTCAAATTTTTTTTTGTTCCCTACACTATGTTTAAACTCAGTATGATTAGTGGTTTTTTAGTGGATTACTACTAATTTGTAATATCAAAAACATTTTTTTTAAATTCATCCATATTTGAATAATTTTCTTGACCATGAATTTAAAATCCATAATTTTGGCATACAAGTGGTTAATATGTGAAGAATAAGCCAGAAATTAAAGAAGCCTAGAAGTGAATGGAAAAGGTTGATCATAGTCTCCTTGAATTTCATGAAATTTATTTATTCAATAAGGGGTGTAATATTTATTAATTATTCCCCGTGAACATAAAAGATAAATGAGAATGTATCAATAAGAAATTTGGTATCAAACTTCATTGGGAATTTGATTAATAATTAATAACTCATATCATTTGGAGATTTTGGTATCCTAAAAAGTGGAATCCTAACAAGTGAAACCAACTATTACCCATAATAACCTTATATGAGGAATTATATTATGTGAGGTTATGTTTTCTATATCAATAATTTTGGGATATATTGATAATGAATCCAATTAGTAGGCCCCTTTTCTCTCATGGAAATGTTTTTTTCAAATATTCTACATAGTTACATTTGGAGGAGGATCCTTCTATGGACTTGATGTAATAGGGTGAGTAATAAGCATCTTGAATCTATAAATATGTCTGTACCTCATAGGGGGAGTGTGAATAATCGTGATGTAATTGAGGGGTTTTTGATGCATTATGGTGTTTCTAATAAATCCCATGGCATAAATTGTTAGTATCTAATTGAGAAATAGTGTGAGTGTTGGAATTTTTTTCAATACATATTGGTTTTGGTGATGGATGAATATTTTTTAAACACATTTTGGTTATTAGTGTGTGATTTATTGGAAGCCAAGGTAATAAGTTGATGTTGGATAGTGTTTTATTTATTCTCAAATAAATACAATTTATGAGGAAGTACTCTTATTCAAGAATTTTTTCTAGTTGTAGAGATGTCCAAGTGGCCAAATGTTTTCAATGTTATGGGGAATCTGTTGTTTGATGGTTATTCCTAAAGAATAGATAAATAAAATCAATAATATATATTATTATAGAAAAGTATCCATTCCCTAAGCCATTCTATATGAGGATATGATGTTATGATATTCTCAATGCTATGAGTTGTAAATGACTGGAAGTTGAGTTTTAAGTGGACGTATGAAAGTTTATCTATAAATTAAAGGTAAAATTATCTATGGATTAAATATGGGTAGATGAATTTTAAAATTATCCATATGTAAAAGTAATTAGGATGATATATTCAGATAACTAGTTTTGAGAATTTAGAAAATTCATGATATGTAAAAGTAAACAGGCCAATTCATTAGATTCATCCAAGATAATACATAAAGAAAACTTATCCTGATACATAAATATAAAAAATAATGGGTATATTTATATAAATTATTATCAAATATGTAAATATAAAATGTGGATGTATGATGGTAACCAAAATATTTGCAAGATTCATTTGGAACTTATCATACTATGTTCCAGAAAAATGGAAAAGGGGTCAGCTACACTATAATACATAAAGTTATCCATGTATCATATATAACGTTTACCAATTTAAAATATAAGAGTATTAAGATAGTATGTAAGATTCATTTTATACTATGAATGATAAGTTAAAATAAGGTAAAAGTCATATAGATACCTCAAGTTGATATATACAGGTAACCTAGGTTGATATATAAAAGTAACGTGGATGATTAAATTTAAATGTGTTGGACTAAAATTTGATACATAATGGTAATCAAGCCAATACATAAAGGCTTTTCAAATAGAGACACTTGCAAAAGTCTACATAGAAGGGAATAAATAAATTTAACTAGATAGAGAGGATGATACATAATGGTTTATCAATATTAAAACAAAATTGGTTATGTTGTCAACTATGGTTTATGATATAAAGTATATACTAGGTGTGAGGTTTGAGCAAATTCACACCATGATATTTGAATGAGTTATATATAATATAATGATTTTACTTTTTAGATTTTGTTGTTGACTGAGAATCACACCCTAGAAAGTTTATTTCTATAATATCAGACATATTGAGTTAGTATTTAATATTATAGAAATATATATTTGGAAGACTGGAATGAAGATCAAATATTATAATGAGTTGAAGGGGGAAATAATCATACTGATTCTATGTAGTTTTAATATTAACATATATAAAATATCTCATGTGATTATCCTATTAATATAAATAATAGAAGATGGAATGAAAGGATGGATGAGAATGGAACATATCGACATATCTTTTTCAGAGAATGAATAAGATAGATATTATTAAAAACAAATGAAACATGTTGATTATTATTCCAAATAAGCAAGGTAGATATTCATATATATCTCATGGAAGGTGAAGAAATGATATTTATGGTGTTAAAATTAATTATACGAATCAATTGTTTATCATTGAGAACCTGTCTACATATTTTATCATTAATAATTGAGGTGATATTATTTTTTATTAACATTCATTCCAAGGTATTTTAATTTCTAGATATGTGATAAAAGAATAGGTGTGACAGAGTTACCCATGGGAGTAATTGAACTATACCAAATCCTTTAATTGGATTTAACATAGTCATGGAGTTTCCCAATGAAAAACCACCACTGAAAATTGAATTTAATGTATTATAGTATATAATAAATTTTTAATTTTATTTTCCTTGGATAATATCAGTATGGGTGAACCATGTAACATTTATATTACTTGTGTTCATACCATATTTATATTCTTTAATAAATGAGTTTGTGATCATAGCTTAAGAAATATATTATCATGTCTAGTTAAAGAAATGATATGGGAAATGGCTATTGGATAATCATTGAGAGATGAACCTAAGTGTGATCCTACAAATAATGAATTAATCATCAGTTAGGGTGGTAGGAATTTTAGGATAAATTTGGTTAAGTTGGAACAAGTTTCATACCACGATTCACCCCCATGGGGTATCACTCATTGAGGAACCTTGTATCATTAATAGAGCATGATCTATATTCCCCAATATAAGGGAACATCATACCCTTATATTTATCTAACAGTGTTAATGATTTCAACATTTTTTTATCCATGGTGGAAAATGGTTCTAGAATCAGTCTCATTCTATTTAACAATATGTCATTTAAGATATAAAGATGTTAATCTGGCCTAAATAATTTTGAACATATTTGGGTATAACGAGAATGAATAAAATAACATGGTAAATATCAATGTAAAGTCCTCATTTTATGACTTTATATTTGATTTTATGTTCAAGGTGGCTCTCTAAGATATAACTTTCAATGAGTTGTTGGGAAATAAATGGATCCTCATGAATGTAGTAATTCCATTTTTCATTCCATTAATGTCTAAATTAATCTATTTTCAAAAATCTCCCTTTTAATCATAGGAATCTCAATATGTTATGTGTGATATAATAAATGGAAGGGGAATCAAGGATTGGTGGATGATTCAAAAACAAATCACCACAACTATTGGATAGAATGTGGTTCTAAACAATCAATGGAATAATAAAGAGAAATATTTTATGCATCTAATCCACCAAAATGAAGTGATAACAATAGATTTTTGAGATTACATGATCATGCTATCAGCTGAGTAAGATCCCCAATTTAATTCCCAATATTATAATAGATAGACATTTTTCTTTGTTGAGCTACCTCTATAAATAGATGAAGTGATTCCTACGAAATCTATGCATAATATTTTTTCCTCTAAGACTCTCTAAAGAAATGAAATAATTTTAGGAATCCATTAAATGAAAACCAATATAATTTATCACATAGGGATGTACCACAAGTGAGGAACATTGGGATTAGGCACCTTTTCCTCCATTCATATTTTTCATGTCTGGCTTGACAATAAATCACAGTCAACATATGAGTATAACCTCAAAAATGTTGAGGAAACCCCTCTATAAAATATATAATTCTATGAAGAGGTCATAAATTCTATTAATAATGAATCTTGGTAATCAGATCTTAGAGATTCCCCACATCTTTCAATCACCTGTAGAAAATAATATTTTAACATCATGTTTTTTAAAAAAAATTATGTTTATTTCTAACCGATTTTGATGATGTAAACATTAAAAATGGTTTATATGTTGTCTTTTAACCAATGTATAAAACATGAATAAAAATAAAATTTATGTGATATTTCAACATTGGTTTTAAAAAAAATTGATGTTAAAAATAAGGTTTCACATCAATTCAATAATTTAACCAATTTTAAAATTTTAAAAAGTAATAATGGTATTTTGATGATTGATGTTATCTAAAACTGATGTCAAAAAACTCAAAAAATACATTCGGCCTTTGAATGTCATCTTTCAACTGAAAACAGAACCAAAAACTACCTTCTACAACTATTTTACTAAAAATAAAAGATGTTGAAAGTTCTTTTAGATGTCAATTTTGAAAAAAATATATTTATTGAATGAATCAAAAAAATTGCCAAACATTCATCATCAGTTTCCTTGTAAAACTAAAATTATATGGTACTATCAAGGAGTGTTTTGGTTCAAAATTGATGTTGAACTACTTCCTAAAAGATTCAACATCAGTTTATGAAAAATAACAGCGAATGTTAAATTTTTTAAGAAATAGAATTAAATATGTTTTCATAGAACACTTCCAAAAAATTCCAATACGATATAAATAAAAAACAAAAAAATATCATTACAATAGGAACAATCAAACGAAAAAAACCCTCTAAACAAAAATTTTATATAATTTAATTAAAATTGATATACTTGATAACCAATTTAAAAATTAACAATATATATTAAATATTTTTCAAACAAAATTAAAATGTCGGTAAGTGGTTTATCTGTATATGATGCAAAATCATTGAAAATATACAATAATATAGATTGTTATAATATTAAAAATATAATAATTATATGTAAAACCTAAACTATTTAATAACACTAACCTTTTAAAATTCAGTCATCTCCCTAGTTTTGAAGATCTCAAACATGAATTTAAAACATAATAACCACATTCGACATTTCCTTTTTAACTTTAACACTATAGTAAAATATCATTAACTTGAAATTAAAAACCAACATTTATATATAAGAAAACACATATTACCTAGTCTAAAATTTATTTACCTTTTCTTTTACATGATTATTTTTTTGGATCCTCTATTGACAAGTGATCATTGTTAAACATTCTCCATGACTTTTATTCTATAATATCAACTAACAAAACATGTATAATAGGAATAATTGAGATTTAATAACATAAAAAATAAAAAAGTACAATTTTTTAACAATTTTAAAAAACATTAATGAAATCCACCGAATAAAGATAAAATCCTATACAATGTGCATTCATTTGGGTAGAACGCGAAAAATATCCATGGGCCACTATATTATAAAAAATTCACAACTAATAACATTATACTAAATGTTTGTGTATAATTATCATAGTATTTTTACCTATCAAGGAATAGAAAAAACCAATGATCAATCTCAATATTTTTTTAATATGTCACACACACACACACAAACACACACACACACACACACACATATATATATATATATATGTCACTAAAACATCATCATTAAGATATCACACAATAATTTAAATGTATTATGGATCCATAAAACCATAAACTTAAGTGTTCTCATTTTAGATGAATAGAGCTTGTATATTCCTAATTAAGTAAGTTTTAAATTATATCACCTTAGGGTATATTATTTAAATAAAGAAAAAATTAAATGAAACATTACTTACATGGAAAACAAATACAACACTAGCATGGTGAGATCATAAAAAATAACAATATCCTTTATATATTTTGGGAAAATTATAAATGCATAGTCTCTTAAAATATATCAGACACCATTTAAAACATATTACTATTAACTGAGAAATAAAAAATCAGGGGTAATCATTTTATCCCATCAAAAAAATCATAAGTATCCAAACTTTTCAATTACTAAGCCTTCTGTTTCTATTTTACTAATCATTTTCATTTCAGATACTCTTATATAAATTTAATATAAGAAAATATTATTTATAATTTTGAATAAAATGTAAATTATATTAAAAAATGCATACCTTGTATGTTGTATGATGAATAATTCTTTTTTTCCAAAGTCAAAAATGATCCACACAATTGCTAACTCGTGTAACCTCCTATGTAGGAAATTGAAGTAGAGAATTTGGATCAATAATATAATCAATTAATACTCTTACCTAACCCAAATACATAGGTTTTTGATGTATAAAATCCCCCAAAATACATACGGATCCATACAATATAATACTTGCATGGGTATATCTATAATAAAACTAACAGTATAAGGTATTGTGTGAATAATGAGGAAGATGATCCAAGTTAGAAGGATGCATAAGCTATGATTGTCTCATCATTTATACAAACATATCCTACACAATTGATTTAATTTGATCTATCATGGACTACTTTAAGTATTTTTTCTCAGCATTTATGGAATATATTTTTGTGTCCATCGATTTCATTTTTGTATGAAAAAACGTTTTTTAATGCTGACACCCATCTCATATCTTCTAATGTTTTCAGGGTGTTTTGGATTTCTTAAAGTATTAACTAGAATATCCATACTTTCATCAAGTATCAAAGTACCCTATGCTTCTTTCACCATAAGTACATCCTTAAATGATAAATTAAAATGTTAAATTTACGTAATTAATTTAAAAATACAAATATTCAAGTAAAATAAAAAATAATTTCTTATAATTTTGTCAAATACTCCATTAGATTAATCTACATGGTGCATTCATTTTTTATTTCTCATGATTTTCTATATATTCATGTTGAGTGGGTAGATTTTGGGGGACTGAACCAGACTGCTTTTGAACACTTAATAGATTGATATCTTAAAGATTCAATATTTTTTTTCAATCATTTTATCCTTCAGTAAACGAAATCATCCATGTATAAATTATAAGGTAATACATTCTACAACTTGATCTCTTAAAGAGATATCTGGGGGGCCTCTTACATAAAAATAAAATAATAAAATTTCATTTAATATATATGAAATTTTATAATATATAATAATTATAATACCATAAATGCATAATCACATTTTCTAGATACAGATTTAGTCTATGTATTTGCATCTAAAACCCATACTTGATACATGGGTTCTCATTCTATAAATTAAAAAAACCATAATTTTTTTTAATTTTCTTTTAAAATATCTCCATTTAATCTATGCTAAAGATAGGAATATTTTATTAATTCCTTTCATTTCATTAATGTAAAACGTCTTATGTAATTGACCGCATTAAATTTTAATCATATAAAATATATCATATTCTAATAATGAGATAAAAATAAATCAATTGATATATTTTTCCATTATAGAATCCCAAGGTATATCTTTCTCTATCTTGTCGATGGACTTCAAATCGGGATATAAAATATTAATCCTATAATGGATGAACATGAAGACATAACTCATAAAATATATTTCATTATGGCTAGTTTGGTTATTATTAGCATCAAAATTAATATTTATCATATTATTTCCATAATAAAGTGAAATCTTGAATGAAAGTGTTACCCCATGTTTTATAACTGTAGGAATTATTTTAAATATTTAATAAGAATAAGATTTCATTATCGGAGCTTCCCCAGTATAACAACAAATAATTTTTTTAAAATTAAAAGTTTAAATTCATTAAATAATTTTATTATTGAATATTTATTAAAATGAAAAAATAGACATATACCCTGATAAACAATTATATACCTTTGTGTCTATCATTGAAATAGACTAATATAATGATATTATATATATCTTCAAATTATTATAAACGTTAATATTTTAAAAAAATCGATATAGAAATATTCAATTAAGGAAAAATTGACGCACAAGTGTATGTTTTAAAAAATAAGGATTTAATGATTCTTAACCAAAAAATATGCAATATAAACTAATAAATAGAAACATTAATTATAAAATGATATAAATTATCAAAATTAATAAATTTAAATATCATAGTTACAAAAAAATTGTGCATAAATTTGACAGAAAAATAGTGATGTACATTGGTTTTTCAGTATAAAATGTTTAACCATAACTTTTGAATATTAAATTTAACACAAAGATATTTTAAATAATCAATATATGTAGAATTAAACATCCCAAACAAAAGAGTAGAAATTTTATACCTGTAAAATTCAAAAACAAAAAAAAACATTTATATTTATATGAATAACTAAGGTAGTAATTTAGGGTTTTAACATATCTCGTAATCACGATCATTCATATAACATGAACTAAGGTTGTATTATAGTGATTTTTATAATCCAAAAACACCGTAATAGATAAATAAACCTCTCATAAATATATAACATCATCATCATCCTTATTATCCAAATGAATTGTTTTCCCTTGAAAAATAATTGACCACAAATCATTTAATGGATCAATAACATAAATTACTTGCTTTTCATCTATCACTGTCACAAATGGTTCCTTTCTGTGACTAATTTTTTCTAATCAATGAATGTAAATCCATATTCAACATGATTCACACCATTTTTAGTATAATCCCTATTACACATATACAATGTTACTTGAAATTTAGTATTATCAATTTTTCATATGACCTTAAGAACTCCTAAATATGTTTTTGAGGAAGAAATTGGGATTTTGTCTTTTTTACTCGAAAAATATAGTGTTTTAATGAATACTATAACCCCGCTATTTTGAAGAGTTTTCTCTTCATGCTAATTTTTTGTGTATGATGTATAACCATTAACATCAAAACTATACCATCTGAACACATTAAGAGACAATCCCCCAACCAACCATTTCAATGTTATTTATGTAGATAAATTTGTGATTACTTTCCATTTAAACCATAAAAATTGTTTATTTATGATCAATAATCTACCACTTTTCATTTATTTTTAGATACCATACCATCTATATAATAATATGTGATGATAAATATTGTTAAAACACATCTATGTTGTTCAAAATATATCAATGTTTCAACATCAATTATCCATGTGGAATAAACATTACCTTTAATCTAGAATCCCTCTACCTTCATTATCAACTATCAAATGTTGATATATATAGAGAGAAAAATATTCAGTAATTTATAAAAATAATTATTAAATAAATCAATCAAATCTTTTGATACATATTTTTGAACAATAAAGGCCTCTGGTTTATAAATATTTTTAATATATCCGCTCAAAATTTCATATGTCTTTCAAAATTATACATCCAATATAAATAAACAAGCCCACATATTTTATCTCATTCACTAAAAGAATCCCTATATGAATCATTATATCAAAAAATGTTTGTTGTAAATATATTTCTATATGAAAAATTATTAGATCTGTTTTATTCTCCAAAACGTCTAAAAAATATAGATCAATGGATTTTCTATAAATGTATTTGATGAAATTACATAACCAGACAATTTTCTTTATGAAAAGGGTAAAAAAATAATACAAAGTTTGACCATCATCAGTTGTCACATCAACACATCAAATTCATGATATTTCACTGATATTAATTTAAAATCCTTCAATGACACCAAATTACTCATATTTAAAGAATATACACTAGGTAATTTAATACAATTTAGGCACTAACAAAAAATACATCTTCACATTCTTGATTGACGTTTTCCAAGATGGAGGAAAATATATTCTCTATCTGGTTCATAGTTAGAGATAACTCCAAACATGATTTAATAAATATCAAGTCAAATCTGGAATTCAATCATTTGTAGTTCCTTTTATATCTAAAAATGATCTAATAAGACTATCAGATATTATTTTCTTAACATTCATGACATCAAAATTCTGTTTTATCTCTAAAAATCATTAATAAGGTTATCTAAAAAAGAAACAATTTTTCGTTCAAATGATTGTTTATGGAAAAAACATCATTTATTTTCAAATGTGAAATCGATAAATTTCACCCTATCATAATATTATTCAGAAGATAGTGGTTGTGGGGATAGATTATATTCTTACAAAACATTAAATTCTTTTTTCAATCATTGATAAGTATGATAAATTCAAATAAAATATTTTAAGCCACATGTATATTGTCTATATTCCATTCTATAATTGAAAATACGAAGTCTCTTCATCACAAATTTCATGGGTTTTATGTCCATTACATTGTATCAAAATAATTTTCCATATAAAAAATATTTTTATAGTAAATGTTATATTATCATGCAAAATAAAATAATATTTATTGTAGAAATCAAAAACCATAACATCTATTTCTCATTATAGTTTCAAATCATTAATAATTGGTGAAAGATACAAATATTATCATTTCTTAGATTTTATTTGTAGAAATAATCAAGATCATCATAATATATTGTTTCTTCATACATTTCTATGAGTAAAGGTTGTAAAATACCTACAAAATAATCCACGAACTATATGGGCTAATGAGGCTTCTATATAGATTAATTCTATCTTTCGATTATTCCATTCTAATATTTCTAGCTTCACATAAAAAATACAGAATTTTTTATGGAATTTATTCTATTGTGGTGAATCTATAGGGTGATGTATGTTTCCATCATATAGGCACTCATTTGAATTCCATATTAACCTTTTTAAAATATTTTAATTTAAAAATATACACTTAAAATGATGAATTATTAGAAGGTACCAAAATTATATTTATAGGAGGTTTGATTCCAATACTTGATAATGAATTAGAGTTTAATTTTCCATCCTTCTTATAGTTTGATGTCCTCAATTTCATACATTTTGATAAACATTCATACTCCTTCCTATTAAAAACAAATTAATTGATTTATAAAATTCAAAATTCATTAGATGATTAATTTATATTCAAAAATATTAAAAATAACCTTAAAAATTTCGATATTGATAATGAAAAGTATGTCCTAAATTCAGATGAACTAATTCAATGTCCACGAAAACATTGTGAACAATTCCCTATTTAAGTAAAAAAAATTTCAAAAATGTAGAAAAAACAAAAAAAGACCTTTAATAGTGGTTTCCAGTTGATCAAAATAGGCTTTCTAAGAACAGAATAATATCATGGTTTGTGAAATAAGGATGAATAATGGAAGAATAAGTAGGAACAATGTAAAAATATTATTAAAATAGAATGATAGAGAAGATTGATCAACATCAAAGTTCATCTAATACCTTTATAGGTTGAAAATAATATGGATTCAAAGGAAAAAATTAGTTTTTGGGGTTCCATAATATTTTTAAAACAGTTTTAATATCAATTTTCTAAAAAGGGATGTTACAAGTTTTTTTTACTTTTAACATCGGTTTCTTTGAAAAACCTAATGTGAAAATGTCTTCTCAATAACATTTAGTGTTTATTATATATGAAATTGATGTTAAAGTTGGTCCAAAATACCTTTTAATGACTTTTTTTGAAAAACAACATTATAAGTTCACTATATAAATTTTTACATTAGTTTCTAAGAAACCAACATTAAAAACTCAATGTTGAACCCACTATTTCTACCTTCAAAGGAAGCTATTTTAACCAACGACAATTAACCTAAGAAAGTGACTATTGGATTAAAATGTGACACATGACCAAATATAATCAGTGCATCCTTGAATCGCAAATAATAGGATGAATATATCACAATTATCAAATAACATGATGTATTCATATGAAACTATACTCAAATACCTCCTTAGGTAACTATTCACTGGTGGGATTTTTTTGGATGAAAACCATGGTTACAAATATATGGTTTTAAGGAAACATTAAACTCATGGTATTTATGTGGATTCTATGGTAAAAATGTTCATTACATTGAATTTCATCCAGGAAGTACAGTGTCCTAAATGTATTTATAACATTATCCTCAAGAAAGATAATAATTTCAAAATGAAAGTCTTATTTGATTATTTTGGATTGAAACATACTCCTCAAAAAGAGGAAATCCAAGTCATAATCATAGAATTACTAATTGACATGCAACTGGTTTTCAAGACCTCTTATTCTTATATAGTTACTTTTAATACAAAAAAATATAAATGGATCGTGGGGTGGAAGAATCCACTAACTTAATATCACCCCAAAAGATATATTAGTAAAATTTAATTTTCTCCGACCTCAATAATTTTAGGGTCACGTGAAAAATAGAAACACATTTCTTTTTTAAGACATTTCTCAATAAAAAAATGACATTATGTGGATTAAATTTTTTCAAGTCTTGTAAATTCAAGTATCATTTCAATGAATTAGTGGTTGTCTTCCCTAAGATTTTATCTCAAAACCTGAATATTAATCCATTAAATATCAACATTGCGTCAAATTATAATTTTTTTATTTTTTTTATTATAGTGTGGATATTGATCTTCAAGTATTGAGAAATATACTCGATATTCTGCCTACTTTAACCCCTTATGATTTGAGAGGTCTTTATTTCTTCCTCACTTTCATCAGGGATCAATGAAAATATTAATGGATGTTATTTTACCTTTGTGATATTATTTAATGAGGAAGAAAATTTTCAATGGAAGGTGTATTTTTATAATTATTTTGATAATCTCAATTAGTATATTCTTTATACTACACATCTGATACTTCCGTTATAATGAAAGATTAGTAATATATATATTTCATTTATGGGTTGATATGTTTCTAGTAGGAATTTAAATTTTGATTTGGTTGATGGGTTGAATTTTCAATTGCTATTAGGAATGAAAATAATGATATTTGAGAATCATAAAATAATTATTTTACTAATAATTTAATGCTCAAATGACTACTAGGGTCTTAGAAGATCTGTGGAGGATGTTCAAGGGTCATCGACACTGCAGTAGTAGCACCTGATATTTATTAATAGCCCACATGGTAACTGGGGGTGATTAGTAGCCTTGCAACCCTATTGGGATCACTGAATAACAGGTGAGCCCAGTGTCACGGGCTGAGCATCTCAGCATAGTGGTTCGCCCGTGGGGAACCCCAAATGAACCATATCTTTTATGTACTTTCTAGTGTGGGACAAGACCCCCATGATTGGGTTGTGAAAATAGGTTGGCTGGATAGTTTCCCATTGGCCATTTGGGCCCCCAAAAAATACTAGTTGGGGTGCTGATAGAGATATGTTTTAACAGGTTAAATTTTCTATATTTATGCATCATAGGCCTTCATGTTTAAGGGGTTTTAGGGTAATGATTCATGCAATTTATGGCCAAAACTCCCTCCCTTCTTCCTTCCTTTTATTCCCAATGGAAAAGGGTTATTTTTTTGATGTTTAGTGTATATTTGAGGTATGTTTGATCAATTTATAACTAATTTTAATCTTCTCATCTACCTCACTCTAATTTGAATTTCTTTGGTTGGGGATTCAGTTACAATTCAACTAGAGAATAGTGGAATCAGATAAACATAATTGGGATTTTGCACTACTAATGAATTGAGTGACTTGGGATGTCTTATTCAAAGGGTGTCTCGTCATTTTGGTTAAAGAAAATCATGAAAACAGTTTAACTTAGAGTTTTTACTAAATTAAATTAAAATTATTATTATTTTAGTTTTTTTTAATTTTTCTTACTATAGGGTCAGGGATACGATCTAGACCTATGGGGTGTCATTGCATATGATTTCAGTGTGGAAGGATTTTTGGTGAGAATTTAGTGTTATTACTATTCTTTATAAAAGTAGTTAATTAATTACGATTATATATAATTAATTATGTGTGATAGATTGGTGTGGTGTAGGTTCGAGGGATATTACACGATGGGCTAGATGATCTTTGGTGAGGTTATGTAGTTATTATTTGGTTAATGTAAAAAATCAGAAAGGCTTATAAAAAGGTAGTTGGTCTCAATTATATTATCAGGTAATTTTTACATTCAATATATATTATATGATGTTAGGTATTTCCCCTAGTTATTAGTTACCTTCTGTTTAACTTTAATGGTTCAATTATGATAAATGTTTAATTTTTTAATGATAAAACCATTTAACAACTTGAAAAAAATGAATAATATACTTAGAAATTTTGGTTGTAATATAATGGCATGATGACATGGCCACCAAAGGATGAGTCCTTGAACTAATAACTAGCTATGAATGAAGAACCATGTGAGGGTGACTCTACTATACTATGCCCTAGGGGTCCCTCAGGGGTTCCCCATTGATAGATCAACCCAGAGTGTGTACATAGGGAAATCCCAGGATCCCAAACTAACATTAAATTCTGAAAGTGTTAAGAAGTTGATGATTAGAGTATGAATTCAACCTAAACTTATACCCTATTTTATTTGTATACATTAAGTTCCCAATGTTTAGTAATTATGTCTTTATACTAACCAAGGATACAACTATAAGGGTGGTTTGTGTTATCACTGTTATAGATTCCATATATTTAGATATTTATGTTGGAGATAGAATTTATTTGGATCTCAGTGTTATAGATACCAATGATTTTCAGACCATACAATGGACTGTTGTGGGGTGGGTACCTATATTTTTGAGGATATTGATATAGCTTCCATGAATTTGGAGCTCAATGTTGGATAAACATGGCATGGGACCCCATTTTCTTTATGATATTATTGGAATTATAATGGATTTGGATCTCAAATATTGGATTATCATTTGATGGATACCTGGAGTCAAGATGATTTGGTCAGGCCTACCAAAAATTTAGATACCATATATTATTGGTTTAGAATGGTTTATCTAAAATGATTAGATATGCCTTGGAACTAGTTGAAGTAGGTATGGTCAACCAGGGTCACGGACTTAAGGATCAGCATGATTGGTAACTAGTACATTTGTTGGCATGGACCACACAACATGCTCATGGTCATTCTGACATCGGCATAAAGTAGGTATTGTTAGTGTTTTATTTATTTTTGTCTAGATGTTTATTTATTCAGAGAATATCACATGCACATTACAGTTCATATGTTTTTAGTACGCAACCATGTTGGGGGTTCCATATTAAGTACTATACTCACACCCTACTTGGTCCTACATGGTCCATAGGTACCCTATCATATGTTCACTCGGTGAAAATTATGGTTGGTATGAGGCCCATTTCTTGGATGTTGGGTGTCCAGTTTCATATATTGGATGACATCAGGATCATGGGATGTGTTATGGATTTGTGTAGTTATAAATCCTTGTTTATGTTTAGTTTATTTAATTCAATATATATGATCATCTCAGCAGGTGATCATCATTGTATGGCTATACTATATCTGTATTTCATATTATGTTGGTCGGATGTTTTCTTATTTTGTCTAATATAATGATTATTTTTAATGTAAAAAATTTTGTTATATATTTATTATTGTGCCCTTTGATATAGGGGGTATAACATACCCCCCTAGTACCTCTTTAGTTCCTTTCTAGTAGTCTGAAGAATATTATGTTCACACAGGCATGCCTGACATCACATTGAAAAATGTTTGGGTCACCATTCATGGAGAGATCTGATTCAAGAGCTTACATAGTGGAATTATAGTATTTATTTTATTTTTTCATGTTTTTTCATGATTGTTAGACTAGGTTCATAGGAATGTGTCAAAGATCATAATGGATGTTAGTTTGGTGCATTGAGATCTTCTGTTTTGAATGTAATTTTAGGTGACTGGGGATATGGGAATGCCATTTTTGTTTCTAATGTTATGGGTATTTATGATTTTCACCATTACTAACTCACTTTTATTTTTTAAGTTATCGATATATTATTATTTTTTTGATCTTCTCTCATTCTCAAGAGGTCAGGTATTTGACTTGAAACTTTTCCCATGGATTCAAGAGGAATATCATGCTGTATATAATTTCAATATCATCTACATGGAATATAGACCTAGTAGTGAGAGATTTCATGGATGATTGAGCATTAGTTTTTAAATTGGTGTCAACTGATTATATGGTAATTTCCCTTATATGTACCTTATGGAATTCTACTCATCTAGGATTACCTGTATATGAAATTTTATCTGATGGAAGGTGTTGATGCTCCTTTTTTTGTCACATTTTCAAAACGAATTAAAAGGTAAATTACTTAGCACAAATTGATTCATTCTTTGAAGAAAACATCAAAAATCGACAAAGGCATGAACAAGGCTTCAAATGCACAAGGGTCGCGCAAGTTCCATCTCTATCACGCAAGTCCACTTGCGCGACGCCTCATGATCACGCAAGTGACTTGCACAACCTAAATGATAACCACCCAGGTCTTCTCCAGCCTATAAATTGACCTTCTGGGCCCCCTATTCGGGGAGGAATTTTTTCCATAATTCAGATTTGAGCTCCCGACGCCCTAGTCTCTTCTCAAAGCTTCCAAAACACTTCTAAGGTAACTTCTTACCTAGAACGGAAGATCTAAAAAGGGGGAGTAAGGCCTAAGTGTTGAAACTCATCAACACTTGTGCTCTTGAGTGGCCAGTCCTTAAGGGAAATGGCCACAACTGCGCACCGCCTAACTCCTTCAATAGAACTTGCGCGGCACTATTTTAGAGGAACCTCAAGATGATTCTAAAGGCATTAACCAATAGTCGATCAAGTATTACCCTGTTTTTTAAGGTTCGCGTAAGTACCCATGTTTCGTGCAGGTATACCTGCATGACTAGGACTTGCGCGCCCACGAAGTACCTACGCGCCTGCCAGGACTTGTGCGTCCCTGCCTTTTTGGGTGCCCTTCTTTCCCATTTCAGCCCTCAAAAGAAATTCCACCTCTCCTATTCATGATTCAGTCTTCAAGAAACTCTTCAAAGCCATTTATGGCATGATTTCTTTATTTGAATTCCTTATCTGAAAATAATTCTGTGGAATATCTCTCAAGACCTAGTGATTTACGCATCTTTATGTCACTAAAGATTGAGATTTCATTCATTCAACCTCATCCTTTAAAATGAGAGTACTCATTAACCTGGGACTCCTTTTTAAGAATAATCCCCAGTCATAATTCTTAACCTGGGATTCCTTTTCAGGAAAAATTCCTAGTCATAATATGGGCATCCTCTTCAGGAGTAAGCCCTAAGTCCCCTAATTTTTCACGTCTTTTAACCTGGGCCTCCTTTTCAAGAGTATGTCCCAGTCTTAATTTCTCTTAACCAGTCCTAATTTACCTTTGATCTGGGTTTTCTTTTCAAGAGTAAAACCCAATCATAAGTCCTCTCCGAATTTGGGGCTCCTTTTCAGGAGTTAGCCCCAAGTTAGAGTATTTAAATCTCCATGAAGCACATATAAATTTATGGACTCTATTCCTGGATTACTTCCCTAAATTAAATCCTAATCTTCAATTATCTAGGTAGTCATTCATACATAAGTCCCACATTATTTCTTATGATTGCATCTTTCATGTCCCAATTGTCTATTTGTTTACCGATACCTCTTGTTTCTCACACCGAGCATGACTCACGTGAGCTTAGAGTGTAAAAGTAATTATGAAATACTTCTTTGAGGCATCAATCATAAACATCATACTCCCTTACTCGAACTACGTGGGTTCTAATTCCTTTTCAAAATAAAGGATACATAGGTAGCCCATCTGCGGGTTCGATCCCAACTCTGAAATAATCCATGTCCTTCTGAATGAAAATAAACTTTGAGTGCCCCACTGAGTGGCTTTAAAACCAGCATGGTCATCATAATGACTGAAAGACTTCTATATAAATGTGTCAAAGGATACCATTGACCAAGAATATCTAATTAATATAGATGATTCTTTATCGATGAAGAACCTCGAATACATATAAAAGATTCTCTAAATTTCTTACATATTTAATAATTGAATGTCAGATCTAAAGGAACTCTCATTTTATACTAGGTAATGTAATAATGATTCATGAACATAACTTAAATCTATAAAGAGAGTCCCGGATTAGACAATAATTCCCCTCAAAAAGGTTTGATGAGTCTGACCTCCCATCCTCTCGACCAATGCAAATTCTTAATCCTCATCAGTTCACAAACTAATGAGCGCCTAACTTTGGAAAGTAGGTCCAAATGGATGTGGAATCATTGGATGTTTCTGGTTCTACAAATAAACCCGTTAGAAACCAATTGGAATGTTTGAACCTTCAATCAAAGGAGGTCATCCCCAAATTCTGAGGGAAACAAAAAATGGTGAACCCGACGTGAATCCTTAACCAAGTAAAAATGATTTTTTACCTATTTGTTAGGCCCCTATTTAAAACTCAGTGAGAGGGCCAAAAAAAATAATCATTAAAATATATGCTCATCCAACAGATGTAGTGGCTGAATTTATCTTGATTACGTCTGTTATATCAAATAGGAACTCTTTTCCAAGATCTTCTGCATTCTCAGAATGGATGCTCTCAAGTTCACACCTGTGAATACTGCTGCTGCAAATGCCACTGCTGCTACTACTGCTGGATCGTCGTCCGCTCTGAGGATGACATCTCCTACTCAGCATCTTCAATGCTGGGTATAAAATGCGCTGGATAAGGAGTACCGTCAACACAGTACCATCCCAACTCCGGAGGCTGCCCGACAAGCCCTCCAAGTGAACAATTCACACCGGTCATCTGAACAACGATGACCAGTGATCATAAATTAGGCGGTGCTAACCACCGTATCCAACCGTTTCGGTTCATTATCCCTGGAACGCAATCACCATTCACTCCCATATTCTGGGGAGGTGAATGAGAAGGTCCCTCAAGGCCTTAATTCAATGAAGCAGGAGTCCTTCCTGAGGGCTCCTATCAACAATCGCTGCCAGACTCGTGCGGCAGTACACCCTCAACATGATGAGGGTACCAACTCCAGGTGTTTGGCTCAGGTTCATCGAACCCGATCAGGCAAGGCAAACTGCCAGAGGCGGAATCCGGTCAACAGTGAGAAGGTTCTCATCTCTGCCATCTCCAGATAATTCCACCAACCTAACTTGGTGGAAAGCAATGAGCAAGCCCATACACCTACCCATTTTAATTCTGTTGTCAGTAGACTCATCTGGAAGCATCACTCCAATCCTTCCAGGCAATTCCGATGGAGTACTATAGGCAGGAAAATACACCTGTTTATACATCATCAGCTAGTCAGCAGGCTCGTCTGACTACATATGATGGAGCTCGTCAACCATGTTCGGTGAAGTGCAATCAGTAGGCACATACACCTACTAGTATTAATCATACCTATCAACAGTCTCGCTTGGTAGGACACGGAGAATTCAGTTGGAAAGCTCTGGCGACAAACAGGAGGCAGACTCAACTCTCTGCCCCCACACTTGAGTACTGTCAGGATTCACTAACAAGAAAAGGAGGATAGGAGAAGGCACATACACCTACTCCAAGCACGGAATGGATGTATATCCTCGTTCTGGAAGCTGAATTCACCAAGAATATTCTATCAATGGTGAAAGAGAAAAAGACAATCCCTGCTCATATTCTGGAAGCTTGCCAGGATATTATAACAACTTCAGTAGCATATCAGGGAAAGACACATAAATATATCCCTACCAGTGGAGTGACACATCAACAATTCACTCCAGAACAGACACACACATCGGTTCCAGTCCAAGAGGGTTGTGGGGCATACTCCACCATATCATATGGACAACCAAGTCAGGCACATACACCAGATTTGAGTGGAGGTTATCAGCCTAACCCGACCATCTTTCCTGATCAGGCACATACACCTGCTCAAAGCAGCCACTTTTGTCAACAAGTGGTTTCCAAAGAGAGTAAGAAAGCGTCTAATAAAAATACCTGCCCAACACAGTCAAGAGATCAAGAGCCAATATGTAACAAGGATTTGCTCGATGCTGGAGTTCTTAAAGCCCTCAGAAAATTATCTGATTGAATTCAAGATTCTACTCCCTCATTTTCCAATAGTGGGAACATTAATTCCGAAGGTCTTCAACAGACACTTCCTCATGAAGGCTTTCTTCATGACAATTCGGTCGATCTCAAAGTTTCATCTTTAGAATAGAGCCACAGGAACCCTCGGTGTGGTCAAAAGACCAAGGAGCAATAGATCTCATCTTTTGCTGTAACCCACCATGGTGGTGCTCCCCATGATGATGAATTTCGCTGTGAATTTCCTCTCCGTAGTAGTGATGCACATTTCCCGGAAAATGATCTAGTGGATGGTGTAGTGCCATGAAATCCCTCTTATCTTGAGGCAATTGAAAATGTGAAACCAGTCATGTCTGATGATTCATCGCTAGCAGGTGAAAAACTTTATCAATCAGAAGATAGCCCAGGGTGTAGGTCATTCTCCGAACCACCCCTAAGTCATGCGTCTTCTAGTTTGATCAATGATTTCTCTACCAATCTCGTTGAATCCGATTAAGCAACAAGGAAACACCAACTCTGGTCAAATTAGGTAGAAGAATCTTCATTTAATGATAAATAGGAAATGATGAACATGAGAAAACAACTTGCAAAATGTGAAGTACCAGTCATGTTTTGGCCTCTGGATGACTCTCAGTATGACATTCCAAAGATGTTAACGAAAGATGGAATTCATGATATTCATCTCAACATATGGAAAACTTTTTGTCAGTCGAAGAAGAAAGTATTATCTTATGATGAATATGAAAATCATCTTAAGATAATAGAAGGGTTACAACGTCAGATTGATTTGGCATCTCTATCAGTCTCTCGATATCCGAAGGGTGAAAAGTAGCAGAGATCCCTTCAACGTTCATGCCTTGGCGCACTAATAAGATTATGTCAGTTAATTTCTAATGCCTCATCTGGTATTCATGTCAGAAGATGGGGTGTTCATGGAGGACTACATTTCACGGTGCTCTCCAGTCAGCAAATCCCTCCGAAAATGGTCTCATACAATGTTATTGCCCATGGCTGACCACAGTCAATGGGCTTTGTTTGTAATCAAAAGCTTTCCCAAGAACGGGCTTTAACTAGTTCCTCTCAAAATCAAGCATACAGAGAACAAGTTGTTGAATTACTCCTGCATCAAGAAAATGAGAATATTGAATAGGCCTATCGTATGGAGAAAGCACATCATCAAGTGACCGAAGTTTCAGAAATAATCCAACAGTCTTTTGAAACAAGTGATAAAAGTTGATACAGGTTAATGCATCCAGCTAATTTCTGGACTAAGGTTCTCAAGATCAGGAGAGCTTTTAAGAAAGTCTCAGACATAGCATGTCAAGAGCCATCCCAGCTTGCCAGACTGGGTACTCTTTTAAACCAACCCTCAGAATCAACAAATAGGATTCGAGGAGTTGAGCGAGCATAGCAGGAATAGCCCCAGTCCACTGGACTGGGGACTTTTTAAAATAACCAATTCCCTCCTCAGATAAAGTAGGTATTTTCTTGATTGGGGAAGAAGACTCAAGAGGAAAAAAGAGCCAAATTATCAAGAGATTCCCTCCAAATTTTGGTTCGTCAAGAAGTTCCTGAGGGATCGAATCAACAAAAGGCAATGTCTCATCGAAGACATGGAAGAAGACAATATCATAGAAATGTTGTTAAAAGGAATACAATGCGTTATGCATCAATCAATGTCATCAAATCCATTGTTGCTGATCCACCAGATGAGGCTCACTCAAGGGACTCAGATGAAGAGGTTCCTGCTCAATAAGATGTACGCACTGACACAAATGAAGAAGGTGTGCGTACACAAAATCAAAGGGTTACCCAGAACCTAGGTAATCCTTCGAGTAACCCACATCCCCCTCTCCAAAAAGGATCCAACAAAGGGATGAAAGGAATCAAGTTACATATCCTTCCACTGGAGAAGGCCAATCGCTCTCACTAGAGAAAAGGTTTTCACAATAAGAGGAAGAAATGAAGGAATTAAGGAGGTTAAATGCAGAATTACTTCTAAATAGTCTTCTTCTTGAGCGTGCTGGAGTCAGTCAGCCAAAGGAATTTGTTGCAGCTACTGAGATAGATCAAGAATATCCTCCTTTATTAGTACACCCTCACAGGTCTAATCCTATGGGTCAAGTAAAATAACAGTTGGCAGTGCTACCATCAGTTGCAGCACCAACCACCACATCATTCCAAGCTCCAGTCATTGCACCTACCCAAATCCAAGTTCAACCGGATGTTTCTCAAAAGTTAATAACTACTATTGAGTCATTAACAGTTTAGTTAGAAACTATTGAAGGGAAACGTGCGTAGGTTCAACCAGAAAAGAATGTTTACCTTGAATGGGTAGATTCAATATCTCCTCCATCCAGTTTTGGAAACCTTGTATTGCCTATTTTCAATGTATTAGGCGACCCTGAACAGCATTTGATGCATTACGTGTCTTGTTGTGATCCTATGATGGGAACTCCAGATCAGCAAGAAGCAGTAAAACTCAGATGCATCGTACGGACCATGCAAGGACCAGCCTTTGTCCAGTATACAAGATTGCAATCCCAGTCAATTACTGGATGGGAAGATCCCCGTCAACAATTCCTTCTTCAGTTCAGCTCAACTTTGCCAAAGACAACAGTTTTTGATCTTACAAACTGTAAGCTAAGGGAGAATGGAAGGGTCTCATATTTCATTTCTCGCTGGAAGATATTAACATATTACCTAAGATTAGCACTTCCTCAAGAAGAATTTTTGCCAATCTATGTGAAAAATTTGTGTGACGAGTTACGCACGCCGTTGATCCCTGTGAAATACATAGGAGGGTTTCGAGAACTTAATTCAATTACTCAGCAAATTAAAGATTCACTTATATAGGCTAAGGCTAAATCTCGTGTAATTCTATCAGCTCCAGGAAGGAGAATGGGCAAAGTAGAAACTGCTACAGTTATGCTTAAATAAGCACCTGTACCAGTTTCTACTTCAAAACCATCATCTTCTTGAAAGGCTCTACCTCCTGAGCGCCAACAACAAAGGCCATTTCGTCCAGATGATCAAAGAGATCAAAGATGAAAATGATTTGAGGATTTGAAGAGAAAAACATACTCTTTCCGAAATGGACAAGTTCCTGGTTTCTTCATTTCGGCTCTGGAAAATAATCTGGTTCAATTGCCAAGGCCCAAGAGGCCAAACAAGGAAGGAGATGAAGACCATCCCAATTATTTCCCCCTTCATCAAATGTTGGGGCATCCCATCCAAGAGTGTTTTGTCTTCAAATACCTCCTACAAAAGATGCTAGACTCAGGACAAGTCAAACTGAAAGGTACTTCAGCTCAGGTAGCATGTGTTATTGCTACAGTTCCAGAGGATGAAGGCGAATGGAAAGATGTCTAAAGCAAAAATGCACAGAAGTATGATGATTGGACAGTCAGAAAGACAATCAATAGAACTCATGCTATTTTGAGAACACAATTAAACAAACCGATTGTGTCTTCTGCCATGAATGTTGTGGAAAACCCCTCTTCATCAAAGGGAAATTCCTCAAAGAAATGACATGATTCATAGAAATAAAAAGAATCAGAAGAAGATGATAATGTGTCAAATCCTAAGTTGTCTTTGACTCTCGAAGACTTCATGCCATCTACATCAAGGCCACGGGCACCGCCCCACAAAATAGCAAAGCCTAAACAGGCTAATCAGGCAGAGTCTTCATTAGACAAAGAATTAATCTTCGGTTCTGTTAATATGATTCAATTAACAGATCCATATGCTAGTCACAGTTTCGATTTCAAGGAGCCTAAATTCCCTATATCAAAAAGGGGAATCAGAGGAAGTTACAAAGGCTCAGGATACAGGGGAAGACGTGGATCTTTCAGAATCCACTATTCCAATTCTACCCCTGATAGAACTGTGTACGCAACAGAAACTCATGGTTGAGCCCTTCAGCGAGCTCATCAAGAACAAGCAAGTTCTTCTACCAATAGAAAATTCAGTCCTGGAACATTTATTTTGGAAGACCGATTGATGGTTCCATCCTCTTCCTATCAGCAATTAAATGGATCTAATCGGTCTAATATTCCAAAACCAGGGATATTTCTAACTCCTATCCCGATACAAAATGCATCAACTTCCAAAGCATCTACTTTAAAGGAACCTGCTGAACCACATATTCATGTTGGGAAACACAGACCTCTGGGTCAAAAGTATGATGTATTGAAACAGTTGGCCCATGTACCAGACAATTTATCAATTCTGGATTCTTTGAATCTTTCAAAATATCATCAAGAAGCACTCATCGAGGCTTTTTCAAGTCCTCAGAAGTTTGAAACTAAAATTGCTGTAGCTGAAGTCTATCACATAGAGAATAATCCTGTATAATTCCATGATATAATATCTTTTACTGATGAAGATGAAGATGATTTTGTGCATGGTCATATTAGACCTTCATACTTATCTAGAAAGGTCAATGGTGTAGAAGTTCGAAGAGCTTTCATTGACAATGGTTCAGGAGTCAACCTCATGCCCATTCGTACACTTTATCGATTAGGCCTCATGGAATCTGATTTATCTCCTTCTATAATAATGTTACAATGATATGATAAAAATGAACAAGAACCACTGGGTGAAGTTACACTCAGAACTCAGTTTGGAGATCTTGTATCCAATTCGAATTTCATGGTTGTTGATGAAGACTCAGCATTCAACATCTTGCTTTGAAGACCCTGGATACATCAGCATGTGGCTATCCCTTCATCATACCATCAATGTCTCAAATATTATTTTGATGGTCAAGTTGGGACATTGTATGTTGATAAGGCCTCATTCAATACATGTGAGTCTCAATACATTGAGACGGAATTCTATCACATGAAGGGAATGGAGAAATCCACAACAAAGGAGATTACCAATGTTAATGCTCCATATGTTTTGGAGAAGATTCCAGTAAATCCATTTACACATCTGAGTACAAATTATGTGTTACATATCAGTAAAATAAGCAAGATAGACCTAAATCAAAATACTCTTATGGAAAGATTCATAATGTCAATTACGGCAATCGAGCCAGACAACATGGGAGAAATTGGTAACCCACCAAGTAGTGATGAAAGCACAAATGGTGACGTCTTCATTTCATATACTGAAATCCAACAAGTCTATAATTCTCCAATTAGGCCAGAAGAAGTTATAGCAACATAAGAGGTGAACAATTATGTCGATTTTCAATCCATCATCTCCTATTTATTACCCAAAGAAGACCCTTCATCATCAATCGGGTCGGAAATGGAAGCTTCTTCTTCTAGATGTGCAAATTTTGACATCTCTACTGATCATTAAAATTATGCTTTATCATCTACTATAAAAGTAGAAACGGAAGGAATAATACATGAAGAAGAAGAAGAGGAAGATCTCTGAGATGCTCCTCCAGCATTCAAAGAGGGTATCTCTACCACTATGGATGAACTCAGAGAAATAAATCTGGGTACAAAAAAAGATCCGTGCCCCACTTTAATCAGTGCGTCCATGACTCTTGAAGAGAAAAGGATGTATATTTATTTTCTAATGAAAAATAGAGATATTTTTTCTTGGAACTATATAGTAATTCCTGGGCTTTATCCTGATGTTGCTACTCATCTTTTGGGTTTACCCGAAGAACATCGAGGATTTAAGCAAGCCGTGAGAAGAACACACCCAACTTATGCTTCCAAAATTGAAGCTGAAGTGGATAAGATTATCAAAGTTAAATTTGTCATAAAAGTTCAATATCCCAAGTGGTTGGTTAATATTTTCACTGTAAATAAGAAGAACGGACAAATTAGAGTTTGCATCGATTTCAGAGATTTTATTCGGCATTGTCCTAAGGATGATTTCCCAGTTCCAATTATAGAACTTTTAATTGATGCAACAGCTGGCTATAAAGAACTTTACTTCTTGGATGGATATTCCAGATATAATCAAATCCGAATAGCCCTAGAAGATGAGGAATCCACAACCTTCAGAGCCCCTCAAGGTGTGTTTTTCTACCGGGTAATGCCCTTTTATTTAAAGAATGCAGGTGAAACATATCAGTGTGCCATGAATCATATCTTCAAAACCTTCTTAGGGAAGTTTGTTGAGTGTTATGTAGATGATTCGGTGGTTAAATACAAACAATGTTCTAATCACTTGGCTGATTTGGAAGTCATATTTTGAAAGCTTCGACAACATAATTTGAAGATGAACCCCTTAAAATGTGCTTTTGTAGTAACCTCTAGAAAATTTCTCAGCTTTGTTGTATGCCATCATGGTATTGAAGTCGATCCTGATAATACCATGTCAATCTGTGGTATGTCACCTCCTCGAAATTTGAAAGAATTAAGAGGACTTCAAGGACACGTAGCCTATATTCGGCGTTTCATCGCCAATTTGGCAGGCAAAAGTTTACCCTTCACCAAATTGATGAAGAAGTGAGTCATTACCAGTGGACTGAAGAATGTCAAGAAACATTCGATATTATCAAGAAATAACTCTTGAGTCCACCAGTACTCATGCCACCTGTTGAAGGAAGACCACTTATCCTCTACATGACATCTCTAGAGCGATCATTGGGTGCCTTTCTTGCTCAAAAGAATGAGGCTGGGAATGAAAACAGCCTCTACTATCTCAGTCAAACTATGCTTGAAGCAGAAACCCGATATTCATGTATTGAGAAGTGATGCCTGGCATTAATCATTGTAGTTTAGAATTTGAGACACTACCTACAACATCACGAGGTCTAATTGGTATCTTGCAATAACCCTCTCAAATTCATCCTTAGTCGTCCAATGCTTACAGGACGTCTGGCAAGGTGGGCAGTTATTTTGCAGCAATTCGTCATTCAGTATGTGTCTCAAAAGGCGATAAAGGGCCAAGCTCTGGCTGATTTCCTGGCTGAACACCCTTCAGTGGAAGACACATCTTCAGATATTGAACTCCCGGACGAGGAAGTCTTCTCTATTCAATAAAATCCTCAAGCATGGGAAATGTATTTTGATGGTGCTTCTAGAAGTCCAACAAGGAGGAAAATGGAAAATCCTAAATTCAAAAAATTTGGTTTAGGAATTGTGCTCATTTTTCCAGAAAAGGCAGTGTTACCTTATTCCTTCTTATTGTGGGAAGGTGGTACCAATAATGATGAAGAATACCAAGCTCTCATCGCAGGATTGGAATTACCACTTCAAGAACAAGTGAATCACTTAAAGGTGAAAGGTGATTTAGACCTGGTAATCAAACAAGTCAATGGTGATTATGCCATCAGAAAAGAAGAACTAATCCCTTTTTATGATTATGCCAGAGAATTAATGGCAGAATTCCCTTTAGAACCGACATTTTCTTATGTCCTATGATCACAAAATGCTCAAGCTGATGCACTGGCTAATATAGCCACAGCTCTAGAAAATTCCAAATCGGGATGAGACAACCATCAATATTTCCCACCATCGTGCAATTTCACCTTATGTTTGAATCAAAACAGAGGAAATTAATTAAATTAGTCCCATTCCTGAACCATATGGTCATACTACAGGATGGATGTCAGCTATCAGGGAATACCATCAAAATGGAACATTTCCACCAGATAGAGCCGAGAAAGAACAAATCCGGCAACATGTGGTCAATTTTACTCTTTATGATAGCCCAGATCACCTAGAGAAAATACTCTACAAAGTGGTTTTGATGGAGTTCTCTTCGGAGGAATTGATGGTGAAGAGACAATGGTTGTCATTAAAGAAGTGCATGCAAGAGTCTTTAGTGCCCACCAGTCTGGACATAGACTGTCTGATCAAATTTGAAGTCTTGGATACTTTTGGACTTCAATGATACAAGATTGTGTTTATTTCACAAAGAAGTGTAATTCATGCCAAGTACATGCCAACTTCATTCATCAACCTCCAGAGTTGCTTCATATAGCTAAATACTCATGGCCATTTTCCACATGGGGAATGGATGTGGTTGGACCTTACCCTTTGGCTACGACCAAGCAGTTTAAGTACATTCTTACTGCTACTGACTTCTTTTCCAAATGGGCAGAGGCAATACCTCTCAAGGAAGTCAGTTTTAAATGTGTTGTTAGATTCATTAAATCTAACATCATTACCAGATTTGGTGTCCCTCATACCATATTGACGGACAATGGCACCAACTTCTGTTCATCCAAGGTAAAGAAATTGTATCAAGAATACAACATCAAATCCAACCATTCATCTCGGTATCATGCAGCGGCCAATGTCCAGATAGAATCCTTCAACAAGACTCTTTCAAATATACTTCAAAAGATGGTGGATAAAGATGAGAGGTCATGTCCTGATAAACTCTTTCATCTTTTATGGGCTTATCGGACTACCACCCGCACTGAAACTCGGTCAACTCCATATTCAATGGTATATGGAATGGAAGCCGTATTTCCCATTGAAGTTCAATTTCCTTCTCTTAGAGTATCCATTTGTGATCAGTCATCTACAGATGAACAATATCAAAAGCGATTGAATGAATTGGAACAGTTAGATGAGAATAGATTGTACACTTTACACCACTTGGAAGTCTATAAGAATCGAATAGCACGAGATTTTAACAAAAAAGTTCATCTTCGTTCATTCACTCTGGGAGAATTGGTATTAGTTCTCAGAACTCCAATGATACCAGGAAAGAAACCTCCCAATCTTGTTCCAAAATGGGAAGGACCTTACTCAATATGTAGGGTCTACTACAATGGAGCTTATTCATTAATCTTGATGGTTGGATAACTCATCACTACTCCAACCAATGCCATATTTTTTAAGAAGTATTTTCTATAAACACAACATATATCATAAGTGGTCTTGTATGACGTTAAACTGCACCGCCATCCAGCAGGACGTTAAACTGGATCATCAATGGTCCATGCATAGGACCCTAAACTATTTGCATTCCTTTCGTCTCACATGACCTTAAACTGTGACGTCCTAACTACATGACGCTAAACTGTACAGAAGTCCCTTACGTCAAACATGACATTAAACCGCACCATCCACAGTCCATGCATATGACCTTAAACTATTTTCACTTTCGTCCAACAGGATGCTAAACTGTATCGTCCCTTTTTCGTCCAACATGACCTTAAACTGTCAAAAAAGTCCCCAATACGTCCAACATGACGTTAAATGGTGTACTATTTTTTCCTCACTACATGACATTAAACTGCACAGTACCCCTTTCGTCCAACATGAAGTTAAACTATATTGTCCCCATCGTCTTAACTACATTATGCTAAACTGTACAGAAAGTCCTTGATACATCTTACATGACATTAAATGGTACTTTGTCCCTACTACATGACACTAAACTGTGCATCACCAATAGTCCAAACTGCAATACTTTAAACTGCATTGTCCCTTTATATGTCCTACATGACATTAAACTATGCATCGTTAAGTTTGATGTTACCTCCTGTTTCTCACACCGAGTATGAATCACGTGAGCTTAGATAAAACCTCAACCATAAAACTATCCTTGGGCTACTAACCATGTGTAAGTCCCAACAACATCAATTTTTAGGTCGTTATCCCCAAGAAAAACTTGATCATTAATTCATTCTTTAATTGAACTACGCGGACTTTGATGCTTGCCTTCCAGGCTGGGTATGTAGGCAACCTCCCATGGTTCAAGCCCAAAACCAATCTCTTCACATCGGTTCACCTCCATCTCATACGATGTTGATTCGTGAAACCGTCCCTAGAATCAATATCTTTACATTGGTTCACTTTCATCCTTGTTATACGACGTTAAACTATACAACACTTTTATCCAGTATGATAATAAACTACAATATTTTTGGATACCCTCACCTGAGAGGGAACCATTATTTACATTGATTTTTCAATCATGTTTCATTTCAAAGACTATGTGCATACATGGCAATTCCTAAACCTTTTATCTTGGGTTAAACCATCATTGTACTATAGTCCCCTTTCACCCTTCACATGTACTAACCAAATTTTGTACAGGGGGTATTTCTAGAACTATGTGGGCTTGATTCCCATCCTTATGGGATACATAGGAATGTTTGAGTATCCCTCGAATCCAGCCCCAAGTCTTTTGGGCCTATCCCCAAATTCCACTTTCAGATCCTTGGCTGAAAAGTCCCCATGAAAACACACACTGCATATTTCTTACAATGGTCTGAGCTCTATAACCCTAAACTAAGATCTCTAATCCTTTTGTCCCACATGATGTTAAAATGTAGTTTAAGAAGTACGTATGGCTTTATTACCATCCTTATGGGATACGTAGTGAAGTCCAACATTTCAATTCAGGACCCAACTACAACATGATTATGGTTAGCATTGATCTGTGTATCTTTGTATACATTGGATAATACCCATCTTTATGTGTCATAATCTTAACCTTAAATATTTTCAGATCTTCATAACCCTTTTCTTGACTTTTAGTCACAAAAATGTCCAATTTTTGAGAGATCTTTTACCTGACTATGCAGCTCGTTCCCTTAGGCGGCCTTGCTTAAATGGTCTACATAACAGACTTGTCAGCCGAAAGATTCTATTTATTTGAATATGCAGCCAATGCCCCTAGGTGACCCTGCATAATTCAAACCCCTAACGGGTTTGTTAAATAATAGTAACTTCATTCTTAGAAACTACTTCTTATGATTCCTTTTAGCTCTTTTTCATATCATTCCTCAGATTCAAATATTATTAAGCCCTATTTTACATATTTTCCCTCATAATTGAGTTTGGTAATATGTTTTTAGATAAATTGTAAAATAATTGAGTCAATTCTAATTCATTCGGTCAAAGATATTTCGACCTTAAACATTATCCTCTTTATGTCTGATGTGCATGAATTTAAACTGCCCACAAAAGACAGAGGAACTCTGAATAAAAGTCATGTTCCATCTCACTAAACTTACATTTTGTATGATTTAGGTAATATTGAGCAATTAAAAGATTCAAAGTTTGTAGGTTTATTTACATTAATCCTAGTAAAAATCAAACTATTCTTACTAGGCCCATTGGCTTCGGTAAAATTTAAAGCAGGTAGTATGAAAATACATGCACAAATGATTGAAGACGAAAGTTTTTTTCATTGATACACAAGATATAAGGACATCCACAGACTGGAGTCACTTCCGTTTTTTTCCGGAATTACAAAAAGCTTTCAACATAACTCTTCATTTGATTTACGCCATCCCGAGCTTCATCAGAAACCACCTGGAATTTATTCATTCAACTAGATAGAATAAGAGATGCAGTGATACCAGAACTTCTTGGAACAATTGTAAAAGGATGTTCTTGAGTGCGGTTTGAGAAAATTTTCTGCTGATCAAACAGTGACTCTGTTTCTGTCCAAGAGACTTGGAAGATGGATACATGGATTTGAGAATAGATCATTGGAAGTAAAGATCCATTTGGAGAGAGTACTCTTTTCAGATATTGCTCTAATGCCATGTTTGTCTTATCTCCACCAACCGGCAGTGGAAAACATATCAGCCCATGGGTTTTCCATTTTCATATCTACAAGGAAATGGAATGGAAGGAAAATTTGAAAGTTCACACCATTGTTGTTGCTCTTAATGCACATCATAACCAAAATAGAGGAGTAGCAGTGCAGCTACATCTCAGGTGTATAGTTCTTTGCATTTGGAACATTGACTCCTTGCAGATGACCATTAACATATAGAGACAGGTAGATTCTCTGTGGGAAATTAAGATGATATTTCTTCAAGTACTTATCCAAATTTGGGAGAGTACTGTCGCAGATATCATAGTAATCATGGCCAATAATGTTCATCATGGCATCAATTCGCTTGCTTTCCAGTTCATCAACTATTCCAGGTCTAAGAGCTATTGATTATGCATGAAAGTTGAATAAATTAACTTTTAAGTAAGTTGTTTTTTCATAAAATATATGAAGGAATTTCGGAAAAAATGGTTAAGGCATTAAGGCGCGCAAGTATGGATATATCGCGCAAGTGTTAATGTGTCGCGCAAGTTTTTAACATGCAAGTATCACCGCGGAAGTCCTATTACCTTGACAATAGTGTGAAAACAATGAAACAGTGGAAAATGAGCAACTTGTGTGGCGAAGGAGACCTGAATTGTGAGAGCTCGAGAATCCGGAATCAGATGTGATGCACCGCAAATGACTGTGTATTTATAGGCCAGGCGGCCCACCTGCGCGCCTACATCCAACGCGCTCCAGCCCTGCGCGACTCTCACCTGCGCGCCAAGTGTTGCACCCTTCACACTTTCACTCCACCTTTCCTTTCATTTTTTTGCTTTTCCTCAGAGTTACATCCTCACTTCTTTCGGATCCGACTCTGAGGGGGGACTTTTGTTGACGCTCCTTTTTTGTCACATTGTCTAAACAAATGGAAAGGGAAATGACTTAGCACAAATTGATTCATTCTTTTAAGAAAACATCAAAAATCGACAAAGGCATGAACAAGGCTTCAAATGCACAAGGGTCGCGCAAGTTCCATCACTGTCATGCAAGTCCACTTGCAAGACGCCTCATGGTCGCACAAGTGACTTGCACAACCTAAATGATAACTGCCCTGGTCTTCTCCAGCCTATAAATAGACCCTATGGTCCCCCCATTTGGGGAGGAATTTTTTCCATAATTCAGATTTGAGCTCCTCGCACCCTAGTCTCTTCTCAATGCTTCTGAAACACTTATAAGGTAACTTCTTACCTAGAACGGAAGATCTAAAAAGGGGGAGGAAGGCCTAAGTGTTGAAACTCATCAACACTTGTGCGCCTGAGTGGCCAGTCCTTAAGGGAAATGGCCACACTTGCGTGCCGCCTAACTCCTTCAATAGAACTTGTGTGCCACTCTTCTGGAGGAACCTCAAGATGATTCAAAAGGATTTAACCAAGAGTTTCTCAAGTGTTACCCTACTGGTTAAGCATTGCACAAGTACCCATGTGTCGCGCAGGTATACCTGTGCAACCAGGACTTGCGCGCCCATGCAATACCTGCGCGCGTCCTAGGACTTGTGCGCCCTTGCCTTTTTGGGTGCCCTTCTTGCCCATTTCACCCCTCTTAAGCCATTCCACCTCTCCTATTCAAGATTCAGTCTTCAAGACACTCATCAAAGCCATTTATGGAATGATTTCCTCATTTTACTTCCTTATCTGAAAGGAATTCTGTGGAATATCTCTCAAGACCTAGTGATTTACACATCTTTATGTCACTAAAGATTGATATTTCATTCATTCAACCTCATCCTTTAAAATTAGAGTACTCATTAACCTGGGCCTCCTTTTCATGAATAAGCCCCAGTCATAATTCTTAACCTGGGCCTCCTTTTCAGGAATAAGCCCCAGTCATAATATGGGGATCCTCTTCATGAGTAAGCCCTAAGTCCCCTAATTTTTCAAGTCTCCTAACCTGGGCCTCCTTTTCAGGAGTAAGTCCCAGTCTTAATTTCTCTTAACCAGTCCTAATTTACCTTTGATCCGAGTTTCATTCTCAAGAGTAAAACCCAATCATAAGTCCTATCCTAATTTGGGCCTCCTTTTCAGGAGTTATCCCCAAGTTAGAGTATTTAAATCTCCATGAAGCACATATACCTTTATGGACTCTGTTCCTGGATTTCTTCCCTGAAGTAAATCCTAATCTTCATTTATCTGGGTAGTCATTCATACATAAGTCCCACATTATTTCCTATGATTTCATCTTTCATGGCCCAATTTTCCATTTGTTTACCAATACCTCCTGTTTCTCACATCGATAATGACTCATGTGAGCTTAAAGTGTAAAAGTAATTATAACATCCTTCTTTGAGACATCAATCATAAACATCATACTCCCTTACTCGAACTACATGGGTTATGATTCCTTTTCTAAACAAAGGATACGTTGGTAGCCCATCTGTGGGTTCGATCCCAACTCTGAAATAATCCATGTCCTTATGAATGATAATAAACTTTGAGTGCCCCACTGAGTGGCTTTAAAACCAGCATGGTCATCATAATGACCGAGAGACTTCTATACAAATGTGTCGAAGGTTACCATTGACCAAGATTCTCTAATAAATACAGATGATTCTCTACCGATGATGAACCTTGAATACATATAAAAGATTATCTAAATTTCTTAAATATTTAATCATTGATTGTAAGATCTAAAGGAAATCACATTTAATACTAGGTAATGTAATAAGGATTCATGAACATAACTTAAATCAATAAAGAGAGTCCTGGAGTAGACAATAATTCCCCTTAAAAAGATGTGATGAGTCCGACCTCCCATCCTCTCGACCAATGCAAATTACTAAGCATCATCAGTCCACAAACTAATGAGCGCCTACCTCTGTAAAGTAGGTTCAAATGGATGTGGAATCATTGGATGTTTCTGGTTCTACGAATAAACCCGTTAGAAACTGATTGGAATGTTTGAACCTTCAATCAAAGGAGGTCATTCACAAATTCCGAGGGAAACAGAAGGTTATGTGGGTCATTGGTGTGGTAATTTATAGCCTTGAAACAACCCATAGTGTATGGGATGTGCAGTGGACCTAGTGGTTCTGCATGGCATTGGATGGATAACAACATACAACTTATGGGTTGATATAGATTATATTTGAATATTTAAAGTTTTAGTGACAAACTATACAGTGTATTCCTATATATCATGGAATAAATTCTTCTTAACCATACTATATCACTAGATTCACTAAACATGTGTCATATAGGATGATTTTTTATTGGTCTATATATATATATATATATATATGTTCCTAAATGATGATATGGTGATTCTACAAGGGAATCCCATGTGGGAATGCTCATGTGAATTATTAACCTATGGAAAGATGAGTTGTTTTGAGATGAATTTCATATGTTGATGACCTAAAGATCAGTGTTTGGGGATGTTTTTGGTAGCAGATTCTGAGTTTAAAGTGTGTATGACATTCTATAAGATGTCTCCCTATAAATAGTTAATAACTAGTGGGTTAAGTGGTTGGTGAAACACCCCACTATTTTGTGATTTTTTTACTAATAAATTAATTTACATTGATTTATTTAATTACACTAAATCAAACATTCCTTTCACATGGCAATAACTTGTCATGTTCTACATACAACACTGACTTGGCGTATATTACACACAACATCGAGTTTCCACAAAACATCATTTTATTGTTATAATTATTTAAATAAGAGGGTTATGATTTATCCATTAATCATAGTAATATGAATAGTAATGACTAATTTTCCAATATTATTTATAATTATTTCATAAAAATAACACATATCGATAAGGAAAAATGTGATTTTTTTTGTGATGTCTTTGTATATTTAGAAATACTATTCTCATAAATGAACTACTTTTTATGTCCTTATATGAACAATATTAAATTTAAATATAGACACTTATAGAAATTTAATTTGAAAAAAAAAATAAATTTAGAATGTCCAAATTATCTTAGGGATATGTTTTGGGATTTTTTTGAGAAGTTTCAGTTTTTGGTAAATATTGAAAAAATACTGCATTAAGTTAAAAATTACATTTTCATTTAAATAATTATTATTTTTTAAATTGATTTTTAAAAGTCAAAATAACTAAAATATACATATATTAAGCTAATTGAGGTCCATGGTGTCATTTTTTATATATTTAAATGAGATATAAAAACTTATTGAACTTTGAACGTTATTTTTACCCACCATCTTGCTACATCTGCAGAATTAGCATTAAACAAAAAAAATTCAACTTCTATAGATTGAATTTTGAAAAACAAAAATACATGGTTGTTATCCTTATGATATTTAAAGTGTATTAGTATCAACTCATTTATTTGGATATTATCAATAGTAACTTTAATAAAATGTTAATTTCCAAGGTTAAGGGTAAATTGGGTAATTAAAGGTGAAAATAATATTATAATGTTATAAAATTACCCCAACACTCGTACTAACATTATTTTATGAGTAGGATTCAACCAAAATCAACCTTAGGACGAAATTATGTATTTTTTTAATCCACTTCGGTAAGAATATGACATTAATTATATTATATTTAAATATAAGTTAAAAATGTCTTACTAATATGTTTAATTAGTAATTAATTTTTAATATAGGGTTATATAGAAGATAAATTATACTTTAAATAGTAATTGGAAATATAATAATTTTTTTATCATGATAATATAATTTTAATAATTAATGAATAAATAATTTAATTTAATTCTTTCACAACAATGGTGTAATAATTGTTTAATTATAAAAAAATATCAAATAAATGACATTAAAAAATGTTAAAATAAATATCATTGTACATAATTAAAGGAATAAAAAAATTTATATATTAATTTGATTCTGTAGTGACATATTAGAAGTTTATGTTTCATGTTTTCATATTTTTAGTATATTTTTTTAAAAAATATTCAATAGTATCAAAATTCACATAAATTATACTTTAAAATAAATAATATTTTATTAAATGATTTAAAATTCATAAAAATATAGAATACTTCCAAATAACTATAATAAGGTTAAATTTTTTAAAAATTACCCATTTGGGATTTTGTTGTGATTTTATAGTAACTATATTAAACCTAAAGAGTAGAACGCTAAGTAGTCATGGTAAAAGTTAAAGGGTTTAACTAAGGGAAAAAGTCAGAGGATAAGGTTAAATTTTTGACCTAAATGTGTATAAAAATAATTTTTTTTAGAGGATTTGAACCCATACTCATCTTATATTCTAAATAACTCAAATTTTCACTATTTTATTTTTAATAAAAAATTATATTAATTTAATATTTTGAGAGTTTCCAAGAGTACCCCTCCCCTCATTTATAAAACTTTACCTTCTCCCTCACTTCCTCACACCACCATTATTATTATAAATCAACCAAAACTAATACATTTACCTTATAAACTTACTTAGTAACATTCTTGAGGATCTTTTCTCCTCATAATACCAACTCTAGTGTCTCGGAGAGGAGATCTAGTCAGACATCATTAAAGAATAGGTGGTATCCTTACCAACTCTTTCAAAATTGTTTCATATTCTATTTCATCTTCATGTGTTTAATCCACTCATATATAATTACTATAGTATCACATATATACTAATATATTATTATTATTATTATTATGTAATAGTCATATTCAACCTTTTTTTCCATCCTATGAAAAATGAAATCACCACGTGTGCGTACGTATGGCCTACCGTCTACACGTCATAATGAAATATATTTTTCATCAACACGTTATGTGGATGGGTATAATGATGGAAATAATAAATATATATCAAAATTATAACATTATATTGAATATATAAAAAAATATATCATCCACTCCAATACTATTTCAAAATTAATAGAATTATATCATCACTTGTGCGTACGTACAACCTTCAGTATCCACGATGTGATCGGATTTATTGTCCATGATTACCAATAAAGAATTATTATGTAAATATAATGAATAAATATATTATATATTTCCTATATATTATTATATAAATAATAGAACTATATCCTATCTTTATAAACAGGGACTTATACGACAAAACATGCCTAACAAAAGGTAGGAGTTAACACCAAAAAGAAGAGTAACAATAAAATATTATTAAAAAATTGGTGATAACATGATCATTTATGATATCATATAAATATGGTTATGGATTTTCCTAATAAAATTATTTAATCCACTGTAAAATATTTTTAGATATTTACAATGGAAATCATACCAACTTTAAGGGTTAATTTCAAAATATTATTATTATTTGACATATTTTATACATAAGTATCTATTAGGGAATATTATTATTCCATATCTATGTTTCATAAAGGATTTTTCCAAAATATTTTAACCATTCTTCTATAATTATTGAAATTCATTTTTAACCATGTGTGAAAAATAATCATTTTGTCTTTTTTCTAATGAGGTAATTTTTAACTATTCTAGAAAATGTACGAGAAGAATGTTTCTTATTAAATTATAAAAAATGAACTTATTTTTTTTACATTAATAAAGTCATAATTCTGTTATTCATATCATATAATCATGGAAGGGTTTTTTATTATTATTTTTTAATATTTTGTGGATGTTTTTATAAAACAAAACGTTTTCAAAGGAGAGACAATATTTTCCTCAAGGAAGGTTTTCAAAAGATCTTTCAAAATTGATTCCCTTCTAAGATGACAATAATTTGGGTTACTCATGAATTTATAGTAATTTATCCATAGGATCTAGTCTCATTATTTGATGAATTTTTTACATTTTAGGGACTGATTTTACAAAATATTTTTCTCATTCATGGGTTATATTCTAATAAATCCTTCTTCTTTTCATGGGTTATTCTTTGATGAAATAATTTTGAAACCAGTCTATTTTCCACAGATATGGATATGATTACATTTCTATAATACCCACTTCATTTCATGGGTTATGATATGATAGTTTAGGATATTTTGGGATAGGTATGTTTGATTTTATTATGAGATGGGGGGACCTATATCTCACTTCAATGCATTTGGTAAATATTTATATCTCATGAGGTACACATAAATGATTTTTCCACTAATAAGGTCATGGGAGTGAACCATGACTACCAATATGGATGTGGAAGTGAACTCATAATTCCAATTTGGAATTTTTTGTGATGCCTTGGCTACCATGGAATTCATTATTATAGCGTATGTGTCTACCCTAGTTCCATATTTTATTCCTTTGCTACAATTTCATGTCTCGTGTTCTTTATTTCCTAATATTCATATCTTATGAACTTCCAATATTTATTCCATGATCATGTTTATGATTTTTGATATGCTAGGTATGATCTTCTATTTTCATGATCCCATTATCATACCCTTACACTTATGATTATTTTTACAAATCTCCCTTGTTTACTCTTACTAAGCATCTGATCTCACCACTTTTTATGTTTCCTTTCACCCAAGTTATGAACATATGAATTATTTTTTATGTGTCTAAGAAGGGTCTTAGCCATAAAGATCCTAGTGGGATATAATGCATCCCACTTATGTACCAGTTTTTAAAATTCCATGTTTCCAACGACACTAGAATAATATGGTATTTGCGAGTTTTTTGGTGTAATGTACTAAGTATTCCGAAAAAGTAATGTAATGTTAATGTGTAGAATAGAGGATCTTTATAATTTGTATTAACACAAAATTCTTGTTAACCATTGGAAAATAGGATGAGAAAACTTTAGTGAGAACCTAAGTACATGTCTAAGGAAAAGTATAAGGATAAAGAAAAAATATTGGAAAATGTACTAAAATTTTGTTAAAGGATAGAGCGAGTGGTTTCATGTAAATACATCCATGTCTTGATACTACAAGTGGATGTGGTACTGTCACAGATATACCTAGGGGTAAAAACACCGGCATGGTGTGTTGGTCTTGACTCGATCGTAGGATGGTACACAACAACAGGCCATGTTGCACACTAATTTTGACAAACCTGAGGGATATTCTTTGTCAATTCAAAAACTCTTCACGAACCATCAAGAAAGATTTACATATAATTTGGACATGAATAACCTAGGATGAACCTAAGGGGAAATTTATTAAAAAAGGTGTCAAAATTTAGACATCATATAAGTGACATTTCATGATTATGTGGTTCCTCATTATGATAAATATTTATTACTCTATCCTTTCATTTTTCATCAATGGATGGAACCCAAAGGGACAATTTTAATGGTGATTACGATGGGTAATGTAATGATTGTCCTTTTGAGAAACTAAATGATATTGGATCTTGAATGAAAAATTTTATTTACATACTAAGGAAGTATTCTCAAACTATTAATCATGTTGTGATTCCAAATGGGCATAGGAGAGAACAACATTTTATTGATACTTTCATGAAACAACATCCCCCTTATTTCAGTGGGTATTCTGATCAACCTATTTCTAAAAAATAGATTAATACAATTGAAAATATATTCTTTAATCATTAGTATTCATAGAATGAGAAAGTTATTCTAGTTTTTTATGGATTAGAAGGTAAATCTGACCAATGGTAGACTCAAATTAATAATATGAGGTAGTAATATGAAATTGAAACCATGGATTGAGATTAGTTAAATAACTTATTTTTTAAACAAGTACCTAGATCATATTCTTTTTAGAAAGATTCAAAAAGAGTTCCTTGAGTTGAAGCAAGGGGATAATGAGTCTATTGGTACCTATGATGCTAATTTGATGAGACTTGAAAGGTACACTTTAGGAATTATCATCCAACCTAAAATTGAAGTCGATTGGTTCTTCAATGTCTTATATTCAAGTCTCAGAAGGGCATTTTCCATAAGAGGCTTTATTAGATAAAAATTAATTTTGATCTGTACAATAAAGGTTGAAATTGAGGATGGAGTCATGTGCCAATCCCATGGTTTTGACTACAGGGGGAATATGGAGTTTAATGGGAAATATAAAAACCATGAAGAGAAAATGAGGGGTTTTAATTTATTATCTATGTGTGGGAAGAATCATGGAGGAAATTATAGTAAGGGGTATAATAAATGTTTTAATTATTGAAAGGAAGGTTATAGGTCTTTTAATTTCTGAATTGATATGAAAATTTGAAGAAATGGTGTGAATGGATAGAAAGCAGCATAGAATGAACCACCGATGATTCAGTGATACATGAGTAATGAGAGTGGGAATTATGTTAACCAGTCTCCAAACTCAAGGGTTTTTTATGATGATCGACATCAATAACCTCTTAAGCAAAAGGAGAAGGGGAAATCTCATGCGATCACTGTAACATCCCAAGTAAGTAATGAATAGTAGATATTTTTATCTATGTATATTAATGATTAAGATAGTTTTATAGCAGCTTAAAATGAAATTAAATACAATCTTATGCATGGAATACACTAATATTCTTACAAGATTGTTTTACTGCCTTTTGACGGCAAACCATTTTTGAATCTATATTTTGACAATTTTATAAACTATGTTTGTCAAAATAAACTTATTCTTTATGATTGGGACATCAAAATTTACCTTGTGTGAATTTTTGGTATTTTTCTGACAATGTTCATTTTTTAATGAATAGTGAAAAATACTGCATTTTACATCAAAACTTCTTTTTAATCTAATTTATTTATATGATTAGATTATGTTTTGAATTGGTTTTGAAGTGAAATTAGAATATATTTTTACCATTTTATCCAATGGTGGTCATTGGAATCAATTTCACTTTGAAATTAGACTTAAACTGGTGTCAATCTTTTGATACTTATTGTTTTGTAAAAACACGCTATTTGCTCTGGCAGTGGGAATTAATTATTAAATTAATTAATGTGACTTATATGATTTGAATTTTTTAAAATAGACTTCATTTTTGAATTCGGAATATCAAATATAGCTTAGGGTGAATTTTGGTAATTTTCTGAAAAACTTCAATTTTTGATAAAATTTAAAACCACTAAGTGGTAATCAAGCAAACTGATTTTTCAGTTAAATGAAAGTTTACCACTAATGTGTACTGAATTTTGAAAATCCGACATACATGGTTGTCATTAAGAAGTAAAATGTGGTTCAATGAGATTATAATAATTTTTTGGTGAATAGTAACTTATTAAGTTCTTAATCACGATTAGTGGTAATTAGGGTAGTTTAAGGTATAAATAATACTTTAATAAAATGAAATGACCTAGAAACATGTCCCAACCTCATTGGATGTGTCATGGCCGACCATGAAATTCCATGGGTCAACTTGGGGACCCCATGGATCCACTTTTGTTTGGAAATGACATAAATTACTTTTTATTTAATGTTAAAGTGAAAATGACACAAACATAATATGTTTTACTAAAACAATTTTTAAGTGGGGTTATAAAAGTCAAAATTTTGATTATAAATAGTCATTGGAAATCTAAAAAGATTTCCTATATCATATTATTTTTTTTATAATTTTTAGACATTAAATAAATTAAATTATTTATGACATAATAATGATGCAGCGATGACATCATTATTTGACGATTTAAATAAAATGGAAAGATAATGTAAAATCTATGAACTACACATGGACAAAACCAATTGGATGAGTGTATTTCTAAGCCTTATCACCTTATCCACGAATTATATCAATGTGGGACCTTTTTAAAACCGAAACACATTTTCAAATAAAGTAATATTTATTTACTTTCCAAAAGTGCCCCTCCTCTCCTCTTATAAAAGGCCCCCACCTCTACCTCATTTCACACACTCTTCAAAGCCTTTGGCTAGGCCAACCCCTGCCCATTTACTCTCTCCACATCCCTCTCCTCATCCTAGAAGATTCCCTTTGGGAAGAATCCTTTCAAAGGAAGCCTTTAGGCTCAAATCAAAAAAGAGTTACACTTTTAAAGGTAATTCATTCTCTCTTGTTCATTTGTTTTATTCTGCTTCTCCAACCCCCTAAACTCTTTTTATTTACTTCTTTTGTAACAACACCAGTATATTAAATATACTAGGATGTTGTTATAAGAGTTATTTGAGCTACACTCTCACACAACTACATCAAATGGTTAAAGAACATACGTTTTCCGTGGATGGCGAAATTCTGCCTCCCGAAACGATGATTGTTCAATACTCTTTTATCACCTTTAAAGGTGGCCATTATGATGTAACTATTTTTATATATGATATATAATATGTTTATGTTTTCCTTAAGCTTCTGTTTTTTCATTTTGGGCATACCTTTATGGTTTCCATTATGGGTAAACACGATATCTTCATTTTAGGAAGTGCGGACTACCGCCCCCTGAAAGTGATTTGATTCGTTAATACCATATGTGGGATGTGTAAAGGATAAAGTTAATGATATTATATATGTTATTATACTGGAATTATAATATACTCTTATATAATTATGATTCCATTCCAGAAAATATGAAATAGAAATGGAAGTAGCGTTCATGCGTACGTACGGCTTACCGTCTCCATGAACGGTGCATTTCATTTCTTACCTCTAAATGTGATGTAATATTATAAATACATGTATATGCTGAATATATATGATGTATATGTTATCAAAATCATTAATATCATTCTAGATATAATGAACCTATGACCAAATTAACAACATGTAAGTGTAAGAAGTCTATTTTTGACTTAAGAACCAAATACCAACAAAATGAACATTATTAACTTAATTGATTACATGATGTTCATAACATGGTATAAGAGGAATAATGAACTTGAAAAAGATTCATAAGCAAGTAGAGATTAACTCAAGTTTATTATTCAGGAGATTAAAGAACGGTCGGGTCAAGTCGGATACGAGGTATGGGACTTCATCTCAATCTCCTTTCGTTGAGGCATATTTTATTTTATACACAACTTTCTTTTATACGGTGTATAAACCCCTTTGACTTTTACGTTTATTCAAAAAGAATCTTTTTTATACGAAGCGTTTACTAAATGACAAAAGGGAATGTTTTTGGCGTACGTATGCGGCGACAACGACTTCTCTGCCGTCATGACCGTTATTTGAGTTTCGGCTTCCTCTACAAGCCATACATTTTTTTTAAAAGAAAAATAAATACCATGTTTTACTTTTCTTTTATTTTTGTATTGAAAATGGTTTTCATAATATTTTTATATCAATGTGTGGTATTGATATCTTGTGATTGAATGGTGTAAATGTTATGTTTCCTTTATGCATGTTTTATGTGATACGTTTATGTTGAGGTTCTTGGGCATTATTATGAAGACGGGTGGTTCCGTGATAGACTATGGGCGGGTGATCCCGTTATAGCTCTCCAATGCATTGGGTAACGCGAAGGAGTGAAACGTTAAGGTTTCTCCGAAGAGATTTTAGGGAATATACTGTGATGGGTATTCCAAACATAACCAAGAGGGTTACTCCCTACCTAAGAATGTTATGAATGCCTCAAGTTACCTTTATGTCTAATGATTTCTGTGATTTATTCATGATTTTATGAGGTATGTTAAAGTGCCTATGTTTTATGGGTAAAGTATGATTTCATTCTTATGTATATATGAACTCATGTTTCCTTTCCATGTTCTTATAACCCATACTGAGTTTTTATGCTCATCCCAAGTTTTTGAAATGTTTTTCACAGGTCAAGGGAAAGGTACATGATAAGATGATAGAGTCAAGGATGTGTCAAGAAATAATCCATGTTTTATTTTAAATGTGTTTCCATTGATGGGAATGAAGAATACTATCTTTATGTAACCACTTTGTTTATATGTGGAATGTAATGCAAGTTTTATGATCTAATTCTCTAAAACTCTAAACCCGAAAAGATCCTCAATGTGTAATCTTGTAATAACTCAAGATTAAGTAAGGTTTAAGGTTGGGGCCTTATAGTTGGTATCAGAGGTCGGTTTAGATAACTTTAGGAGTTAGAATTATATTAAATGATTATCCAAAAATAATTTTTTTTTCGAAATGATATAGCATTTAAAGATTACCATGTTGCTTCATCTAAGACATGTTTGTTCAGAATGGTTTTCCCCAGAGGAAACAGGGAAGCAGTGCTAGGAAGGCATACAGAAGGAAATAACCTTCCGAATCAACATCCTGAGATGGTCGGAATTGGAACTGAACAGTTTGTTGCAGTAATGGCGCAGTTGACTCAAGCGATAAATGGCGGTGGTATCCATGCACGAGATCAGCCAGATCAACCGCAGAGGAACATGTCAGTGGTGGAACATTTCATGAGGCAACATCCACCATCATTCAGAGGATCATCTGACCCTGTGCTAGCTGAAGGGTGGATTAAAGCACTGGAGAAGATTTTTGATGTCATGGGGTGTTCAGACAATCAAAAGGTTAGTCTTGCTATTTACCGTTTGGAGGGTGAAGCAGATCAGTGGTGGTCTATGGTTAAAAATATCAGGGACGCCGATGAGATTGATTCTCTTGACTGAGATGAATTCAAAGGTATGTTTCTTGAGAAGTATTTTCCTAAGGCTCTTCGACTTAGGATGGAAAAGCAATTCTTGGAATTGAGGCAAGAGGAAGACTCAGTGGCTGCCTATGAAGAAAGGTTCACTCGATTGGCAAGGTATTCTCCAAATTTTATCCGGGACCTTGATAGTAAAATCAATCGTTTTTACTCAGGATTAAAGCCAAAATATCGAAGGGCATTAGCTTCTCGTGAGTTTAAGAGTTATTAAAAGCTTGTTCGATGTGCTGAGAAGGTGGAAATGGAGTTTGTCGATGACCAAGTGTTCTATAACAACCAGCAGAAGAAGAGACCGAGGTGGCAGGAGAAAGGTAAGAATTCTTCAAAAAAGTCTGATGGTAAGAGAACTAAGTTTCCAGTTTGTGATAAATGTGGAAAAAGGCATGTTGGGGAATGTCTTCTGAATTCTGGGAAGTGCTACCGATGTGGTAAGATGGGACATAAGGCTCGTGATTGCACTGAAAAGGATCAAGGTGAAGGTAAGAACAAATTTGATTTAAAGTTAGTGAAATGTTATAAGTGCAATGAGATGGGTCACTATTCAAACGAGTGTCCGACAAGGACCTTGAGTGATGGGAAACAGTTAGACTACAAGCAGAAAGGGGTGGTGAAATCCTTTGCAACTACTTCAGCAGATGTCGGGCCATCAAATGAAGTTCTATCAGGTACTTTGTTTGTTTTTTCAGATTATGCCAGTGTGTTGTTTGATTCGGTGTCTACACATTCTATCATCTCTGAAACCTTTTCTAGTAAAATGGGAATACCATCTCAAGAAATGACTCCTGAACTTTTGGTAAAAACACCTGGGGGAAGTGTCGAGGCAAAAAGAATTTATAAGAATCTTCATATCCTTATCTTTGGAAAGAACCTACTTGCAAACCTTATTGTTCTACCTCTAGTAGAGTTTGATGTTATCCTGGGTATGGATTGTCTCTCTATTTACCATGCTAAGATTGACTGTAGATCTAAAGAAGTTTCTTTTCAGAAAGACTTTCAGTTTGTTTACAGGAATGAACCCTTACTTTTGATAACATATCAAGAGGCCGAGAAACTTGTAAAAGATGGAAATGAATGTTACCTTGCACACGTCGTTGAAAATAAAGGAATTGTTCAGATTAATGATGTGCCAGTGGTAAATGAGTATCCTGATGTTTTTCCTGATGAGTTGCCTGGAATAATACCAGATCGGGACGTTGAGTTTACTATTGACTTAGTTCCTGATGCTAAGCCAATTTCAAAACCCCCTTATCGAATGGCACAAATTGAACTTTTAGAGTTGAAGGAGCAATTGCAAGATTTATTAGAGAGAGGTTTCATTAGACCTAGCACATCACCATGGGGTGATCCTGTTTTATTTGTTAAAAAGAAAGATGGTTCTATGAGACTTTGCATTGATTATAGAGCCTTGAATAATATCACTGTTAAGAAAAAATATCCTTTTCCTCATATCGATGATTTGTTTGATCAGCTCCAGGGAGCTCAGTTTTTTTCAAAGATTGACTTGAGATCGGGGTACCATCAGCTGAAGGTAAAGGAGGCAGATATTCCGAAGACCGCGTTCCGTACGAGATATAGCCATTATGAATTTGTAGTAATGCCTTTTGGGCTAACCAATGCACCTACTGTATTCATGGACTTAATGAATAGAATTTTCCATTAGTTCTTGGATAAGTTTGTGGTGGTTTTCATTGATGATATTTTGGTGTTTTCTAAAAGTAAAGAGGAACATGAAAAACATTTAAGGGTTATCTTGCAAACCTTAAAAGAAAAGAAACTGTATGGGAAATTCAGCAAGTGTGAGTTTTGGTTGCAACAAATTTCTTTCCTTGGTCACATTGTTTCTAAAGATGGAATAATTGTTGATCCTGCAAAAACAAAAGTTGTGGAAGAATGGCCAAGACCCACAAATGTAACCGAGATTCGTAGCTTCCTTGGTTTGGCGGGCTATTACCGAAGGTTTGTTAGAAATTTTTCACGGTTATCTAGTCCAATGACTAAGCTAACTCGGAAGGGTGTTAAGTTTATATGGACAAAAGAATGTGATGATTGTTTTTAGGAATTGAAAAGAAGATTGGTGAATGCTCCAGTTTTGGCACTACCTTCCAGGAATGGTGAGTTTGTTATATACAGTGATGCTTCATTGAAAGGACTTGGTTGCGTCCTAATGCAGAATGATCAGGTAATTGCTTATGCTTCACGACAGTTGAAAACTCATGAGGTAAATTACCCTACACATGATTTGGAATTAGCTGCTGTTGTTTTTGCTTTAAAAATTTGGAGGCATCATTTGTATGGAGTAAAGTGTGAATTATATACCGATCACAAAAGCTTAAAGTATATATTCACTCAGAAAGAGTTAAACATGAGACAAAGGAGATGGCTAGAATTAATCAAGGATTATGATTGTACAATTCATTACCATCCGAGAAAAGCAAATAAAGTGGATGATGCTTTGAGTTGAAAAAGTAATGCTTCATTAACAATGTTGTGTTTGGAATGTGATCCTTTGGTTAAGGATTTGATGAAATTTGGAATAGAAGTTGTTGGTGTAGGAAGTCCTTCTGTTTTGTTTCAGGTATCAGTGAGATCATCTCTATCAGATAGAATCAAGCAAGCACAGAAGCAAGATAGTGAGTTGCAGAAAAAGGTAGAGCTGGTTCAGAAAGGTAAGTTGCCTAAATTCAACATTAATAATGATTGCATTTTGAGATTTGGGAAGAGATTGTGTGTGCCTTGTGATTCAAAGTTGAAGAGAGAATTGTTATGTGAAGCCCATAGTTCTCCATTTTCAGCTCATCCGGGCAGTACTAAGATGTATAGAGATCTGCGTGAGTATTACTGGTGGGATGGAATGAAAAGAGATATTGCTGATTTTACTGTGAAGTGTTTGACATGTCAACTGGTTAAAGCAGAGCGGTAGTTACCGAAAGGGATGCTTCAGCCTTTACCAGTGCCAGAGTGGAAATGGGAGAATATATCCATAGACTTTGTTGTTGGATTACCGAAGACATCTCGAGGTAATAATGCAATCTGGGTTATTGTTGATCGCTTGACCAAATCTGCTCATTTCCTTGCTATACGAGATACTTTCTCTCTTGATCAACTTTCCTGTTTGTATCTTAAAGAGATAGTCAGGTTACATGGAGTTCCTCTCTCCATTGTATCGGATCGTGATCTCAGGTTTACTTCTAACTTTTGGAAAGGCCTTCAGAAGTCGTTGGGTACTGAATTAAATTTTAGTACAGCTTTTCATCCTCAATCAGATGGGCAGTCAGAAGGAACAATTCAGACATTGGAGGATATGCTACGAGCTTGTTCTATGGATTATCAGGGAAGTTGGGACCAACATCTTTCTTTGGTTGAGTTTTCATATAATAACAGTTTTCATTCCAGTATACAGATGGCACCATTTCAGGCATTATATGGGAAGCGGTGTCAAACTCCAGCTTTCTGGGATGAAGTGGGTGAAAGAAAGTTGATGGGACCAGAATTGGTAGAAGAGATGGAAAAAAAAGTCCAGCTGATTCAGAAACACATGAGAACAGCTCAGAGCAGGCAGAAGAGTTATGCGGATAACCGGAGGAAGGATCTATCTTTCGAGGTAGGTGATCATGTTTTTCTCAAGGTTTCTCCTTGGAAAAGCGTCATGAGATTTGGTAAGAACGGAAAGTTGAGTCCAAGGTTCATTGGACCATACGAAATTCTGGAGAGAGTTGGATCAGTTGCATACCGAGTGGCTTTACCTCCGAGTTTATCTCAGGTACACAATGTTTTTCACATTTCGATGTTGAGAAAGTATATGCCAGATCCATCTCATGTTTTGAGTCCAGAGGTAGTTCAGTTGGAAGAGAACTTATCTTATGAGGAACAACCGGTCCAGATTCTTGACCACAGGGAGCAAGTGTTACGGAATAAGGTGATTCACCAGGTAAAGGTTTTGTGGAAAAACCACATGATTGAAGAGGCAACATGGGAATCTGAAAATGCAATGAGGGATAAGTACCCCCATTTATTCGATAAGTAAATAAATTGCGGGGACGCAATTTTTTAAAGGGGGGAAGGATGTAACATCCCAAGTAAGTAATGAATAATAGATATTTTTATCTATGTCTATTAATGATTAAGATAGTTTTATAGAAGCTTAAAATGAAAATAAATACAATCTTATGCATGGAATATACTAATATTCTTAAAAGATTGTTTTACTGCCTTTTGACGGCAAACCATTTTTGAATCTATATTTTGACAATTTTATAAACTATTTTTGTCAAAATAAACTTATTCTTTATGATTGGGACATCAAAATTTACCTTGTGTGAATTTTTGGTATTTTTCTGACAATGTTCATTTTTTAATGAATAGTGAAAAATACTGCATTTTACATCAAAACTTCTTTTTAATCTAATTTATTTATATGATTAGATTATGTTTTGAATTGTTTTTGAAGTGAAATTAGAATATATTTTTACCATTTTATCCAATGGTGGTCATTTAAATCAATTTCACTTTGAAATTAAACTTAAACTGGTGTCAATCTTTTGATACTTATTGTTTTGTAAAAACACGCTATTTGCTCTGGCAGCGGGAATTAATTATTAAATTAATTAATGTGACTTATATGGTTTGAATTTTGTAAAATAGACTTCATTTTTGAATTCGGAATATCAAATATAGCTTAGGGTGAATTTTGGTAATTTTCTGAAAAACATCAATTTTTGATGAATAGTGAAACCACTAAGTGGTAATCAAGCAAACTGATTTTTCAGTTAAATGAAAGTTTACCACTAATGTGTACTGAATTTTGAAAATCCGACATACATGGTTGTCATTAAGAAGTAAAATGTGGTTCATTGAGATTATAATAATTTTTTGATGAATAGTAACTTATTAAGTTCTTAATCACGATTAGTGGTAATTTGGGTAGTTTAAGGTATAAATAAGACTTTAATAAAATGAAATGACCTAGAAACATGTCCCAACCTCATTGGATGTCTCATGGCCGACCATGACATTCCATGGGTCAACTTGGGGACTCCATGGATCCACTTTTGTTGGGAAATGACATAAATTACTTTTTATCTAATGTTAAAGTGAAAATGACACAAACATAATATGTTTTACAAAAACAATTTTTAAGTGGGGTTATACAAGTCCAAATTTTGATTATAAATAGTCATTGGAAATATAAAAAGATTTCCTATATCATAGTATTTTTTTTATAATTTTTAGACATTAAATAAATTAAATTATTTATGACATAATAATGATGCAGCGATGACATCATTATTTGACGATTTAAATAAAATGGAAAGATAATGTAAAATCTATGAACTACACATGGCCAAAACCAATTGGATGAGTGGATTTCGAAGCCTTATCACCTTATCCACGAATTATATCAATGTGGGACCTTTTTAAAACCGAAACACATTTTCAAATAAAGTAATATTTATTTACTTCCAAAAGTGCCCCTCCTCTCCTCTTATAAAAGGCCCCCACCTCTACCTCATTTCACACACTCTTCAAAGCCTTTGGCTCGGACAAACCCTGACCATTTACTCTCTCCACATCCCTCTCGTCATCCTAGAGGATTCCCTTTGGGCAGAATTCTTTCAAAGGAAGCCTTTAGGCTCAAATGAAAAAGGAGTTACACTTTTAAAGGTAATTCATTCTCTCTTGTTCATTTGTTTTATTTTGCTTCTCCAACCCCCTAAAATCTTTTTATTTACTTCTTTTGTAACAACACCAGTATCTTAAATAAACTAGGATGTTTTTATAAGATTTATTTGAGCTACACTCTTACACAACTACATCAAATGGTTAAAGAACATACGTTTTCCGTGGATGGCGAAATTCTGCCTCCCGAAACGATGATTGTTCAATACTCTTTTATCACCTTTAAAGGTGGCCATTATGATGTCAATATTTTTATATATGATATATAATATGTTTATGTTTTCCTTAAGCTTCTGTTTTTTCATTTTGGGCATACCTTTATGGTTTCCATTATGGGTAAACACGATATCTTCATTTTAGGAAGTGCGGACTACCGCCCCCTGAAAGTGATTTGATTCGTTAATACCATATGTGGGATGTGTAAAGGATAAAGTTAATGATATTATATATGTTATTATACTGGAATTATAATATACTCTTATATAATTATTATTCCATTCCAGAAAATATGAAATAGAAATGGAAGTAGCGTTCATGCGTACGTCTGGCTTACCGTCTCCATGAACGGTGCATTTCATTTCTTACCTCTAAATGTGATGTAATATTATAAATACATGTATATGCTGAATATATATGATGTATATGTTATCCAAATCATTAATATCATTCTAGATATAACGAACCTATGACCAAATTAACAACATGTAAGTGTAAGAAGTCTATTTTTGACTTAAGAACCAAATACCGACAAAATGAACATTATTAACTTAATTGATTACATGAGGTTCATAACATGGTATAAGAGGAATAATGAACTTGAAAAAGATTCATAAGCAAGTAGAGATTAACTCAAGTTTATTATTCAGGAGATTAAAGAACGGTCGGGTCAAGTCGGATACGAGGTATGGGACTTCGTCTCAATCTCCTTTCGTTGAGGCATATTTTATTTTATACACAACTTTCTTTTATACGGTGTATAAACCTCTTTGAATTTTACGTTTATTCAAAAGGAATCTTTTTTATACGAAGCGTTTACTAAACGACAAAAGGGAATGTTTTTGTCGTACGTATGCGGCGACAATGACTTCTCCGCCGTCATGACCGTTATTTGAGTTTCGGCTTCCTCTACAAGCCATACCTTTTTTTAAAGAAAAATAAATACCATTTTTTACTTTTCTTTTATTTTGGTATTGAAAATGGTTTTCATAATATTTTTATATCAATGTGTGGTATTGATATCTTGTGATTGAATGGTGGAAATGTTATGTTTCCTTTATGCATGTTTTATGTGATACGTTTATGTTGAGGTTCTTGGGCATTATTATGAAGACGGGTGGTTCCGTGATAGACTAAGGGCGGGTGAGCCCGTTATAGCTCTCCAATGCATTGGGTAACGCGAATGAGTGAAACGTTAAGGTTTCTCCGAAGAGATTTTAGGGAATATACTGTGATGGGTATTCCAAACGTAACCAAGAGGGTTACTCCCTACCTAAGAATGTTATGAATGCCTCAAGTTACCTTTATGTCTTATGATTTCTGTGATTTATTCATGATTTTATGAGGTATGTTAAAGTGCCTATGTTTTATGGGTAAAGTATGATTTCATTATTACGTATATATGAACTCATGTTTCCATTCCATGTTCTTATAACCCATACTGAGTTTTTATGCTCATCCCAAGTTTTTGAAATGTTTTTCACAGGTCAAGGGAAAGGTACATGATAAGATGATAGAGTCAAGGATGTGTCAAGAAATAATCCATGTTTTATTTTAAATGTGTTTCCATTGATGGGAATGAAGAATACTATCTTTATGTAACCACTTTGTTTATATGTGGAATGTAATGCAAGTTTTATGATCTAATTCTCTAAAACTCTAAACCCGAAAAGATCCTCAATGTGTAATCTTGTAATAACTCAAGATTAAGTAAGGTTTAAGGCTGGGGCCTTATAGTTGGTATCAGAGGTCGGTTTAGATAACTTTAGGAGTTAGAATTCTATTAAATGATTATCCAAAAATAATTTTTTTTCGAAATGATATAGCATTTAAAGATTACCATGTTGCTTCATCTAAGACATGTTTGCTCAGAATGGTTTTCCGCAGAGGAAACAGGGAAGCAGTGCTAGGAAGGCATACAGAAGGAAATAACCTTCCGAATCAGCATCCTGAGATGGTCGGAATTGGAACTGAACAGTTTGTTGTAGTAATGGCGCAGTTGACTCAAGCGATAAATGGCGGTGGTATCCATGCACGAGATCAGCCAGATCAACCGCAGAGGAACATGTCAGTGGTGGAACATTTCATGAGGCAACATCCACCATCATTCAGAGGATCATCTGACCTTGTGCTAGCTGAAGGGTGGATTAAAGCACTGGAGAAGATTTTTGATGTCATGGGGTGTTCAGACAATCAAAAGGTTAGTCTTGCTATTTACCGTTTGGAGGGTGAAGCAGATCAGTGGTGGTCTATGGTTAAAAATATCAGGGACACCGATGAGATTGATGCTCTTGACTGGGATGAATTCAAAGGTATGTTTCTTGAGAAGTATTTTCCTAAGGCTGTTCGACTTAGGATGGAAAAGCAATTCTTGGAATTGAGGCAAGAGGAAGACTCAGTGGCTGCCTATGAAGAAAGGTTCACTCGATTGGCAAGGTATGCTCCAAATTTTATCCGGGACCTTGATAGTAAAATCAATCGTTTTTACTCAGGATTAAAGCCAAAATATCGAAGGGCACTAGCTTCTCGTGAGTTTAAAAGTTATGAAAAGCTTGTTCGATGTGCTGAGAAGGTGGAAATGGAGTTTGCCGATGACCAAGTGTTCTATAACAACCAGCAGAAGAAGAGACCGAGGTGGCAGGAGAAAGGTAAGAATTCTTCAAAAAAGTCTGATGGTAAGAGAACTAAGTTTCCAGTTTGTGATAAATGTGGCAAAAGGCATGCTGGGGAATGTCTTCTGAATTCTGGGAAGTGCTACCGATGTGGTAATATGGGACATAAGGCTCGTGATTGCACTGAAAAGGATCAAGGTGAAGGTAAGAAGAAATTTGATTTGCAGTTAGTGAAATGTTATAAGTGCAATGAGATGGGTCACTATGCAAACGAGTGTCCGACGAGGAGCTTGAGTGATGGGAAGCAGTTAGACTACAAGCAGAAAGGGGTGGTGAAATCCTTTGCATCTACTTCAGCAGATGTCGGGCCATCAAATGAAGTTGTATCAGGTACTTTGTTTGTTTTTTCAGATTATGCCAGTGTGTTGTTTGATTCGGGGTCTACAAATTCTTTCATCTCTGAAACCTTTTCTAGTAAAATGGGAATACCATCTCAAGAAATGACTCCTGAACTTTTGGTAAAAACACCTGGGGGAAGTGTCAAGGCAAAAAGAATTTATAAGAATCTTCCTATCCTTATCTGTGGAAAGAACCTACTTGCAAACCTTATTGTTCTACCTCTAGTAGAGTTTGATTTTATCCTGGGTATGGATTGGCTCTCTATTTACCATGCTAAGATTGACTGTAGAGCTAAAGAAGTTTCTTTTCAGAAATACTTTCAGTTTGTTTACAGGAATGAACCCTTACTTTTGATAACATATCAAGAGGCCGAGAAACTTGTAAAAGATGGAAATGAATGTTACCTTTCACACGTCGTTGAAAATAAAGGAACTGTTCAGATTAATGATGTGCCAGTGGTAAATGAGTATCCTGATGTTTTTTCTGATGAGTTGCCTGGAATAATACCAGATTGGGAAGTTGAGTTTACTGTTGACTTAGTTCCTGATGCTAAGCCAATTTCAAAACCCCCTTATCGAATGGCACAAATTGAACTTTTAGAGTTGAAGGAGAAATTGCAAGATTTATTAGAGAAAGGTTTCATTAGACCTAGCACATCACCATGGGGTGCTCCTCTTTTATTTGTTAAAAAGAAAGATGGTTCTATGAGACTTTTCATTGATTATAGAGCCTTCAATAATATCACTGTTAAGAACAAATATCCTTTGCCTCATATCGATGATTTGTTTGATCAGCTCCAGGGAGCTCAGTTTTTTTCAAAGATTGACTTGAGATCGGGGTACCATCAGCTGAAGGTATAGGAGGCAGATATTCCGAAGACCGTGTTCCGTACGAGATATGGCCATTATGAATTTGTAGTAATGCCTTTTGGGATAACCAATGCACCTGCTGTATTCATGGACTTAATGAATAGAATTTTCCATGAGTTCTTGGATAATTTTGTGGTGGTTTTCATTGATGATATTTTGGTGTTTTCTAAAAGTAAAGAGGAGCATGAAAAACATTTAAGGGTTATCTTGCAAACCTTAAAAGAAAAAAAACTGTATGGGAAATTCAGCAAGTGTGAGTTTTGGTTGCAACAAATTTCTTTCCTTGGTCACATTGTTTCTAAAGATGGAATAACTGTTGATCCTGCAAAAACAAAAGTTGTGGAAGAATGTCCAAGACCCACAAATGTAACTGAGATTCGTAGCTTCCTTGGTTTGGCGGGCTATTACCAAAGGTTTGTTAGAAATTTTTCACAGTTATCTAGTCCAATGACTAAGCTAACTCGGAAGGGTGTTAAGTTTATCTGGACAAAATAATGTGATGATTGTTTTCAGGAATTGAAAAGAAGATTGGTGAATGCTCCAGTTTTGGCACTACCTTCCAGGAATGGTGAGTTTGTTATATACAGTGATGCTTCATTGAAAGGACTTGGTTGCGTCCTAATGCAGAATGATCAGGTAATTGCTTATGCTTCACGACAGTTGAAAACTCATGAGGTAAATTACCCTACACATGATTTGGAATTAGCTGCTGTTGTTTTTGCTTTAAAAATTTGGAGGCATCATTTTTATGGAGTAAAGTGTGAAATATATACCGATCACAAAAGTTTAAAGTATATATTCACTCAGAAAGAGTTAAACATGAGGCAAAGGAGATGGCTAGAATTAATCAAGGATTATGATTGTACAATTCATTACCATCCGGGAAAAGCAAATAAAGTGGCTGATGCTTTGAGTCGAAAAAGTAATGCTTCATTAACAATGTTGTGTTTGGAACGTGATCCTTTGGTTAAGGATTTGATGAACTTTGGCATAGAAGTTGTTGGTGCAGGAAGTCCTTCTGTTTTGTTTCAGGTATCAGTGAGATCATCTCTATCAGATAGAATCAAGCAAGCACATAAGCAAGATAGTGAGTTGCAGAAAAAGGTAGAGCTGGTTCAGAAAGGTAAGTTGCCTAAATTCAACATTAATAATGATTGCGTTTTGAGATTTGGGAAGAGATTGTGTGTGCCTTGTGATTCACAGTTGAAGAGAGAGTTGTTATGTGAAGCCCATAGTTCTCCATTTTCAGCTCATCCGGGCAGTACTAAGATGTATAGAGATCTGGGGGAGTATTACTGGTGGGATGGAATGAAAAGAGATATTGCTGATTTTACTGTGAAGTGTTTGACATGTCAACAGGTTAAAGTAGAGCGGCAGTTACCGAAAGGGATGCTTCAGCCTTTACCAGTGCCAGAGTGGAAATGAGAGAATATATACATGGACTTTGTTGTTGGATTACCGAAGACATCTCGAGGTAATAATGCAATCTGGGTTATTGTTGATCGCTTGACCAAATCTGCTCATTTCCTTGCTATACGAGATACTTTCTCTCTTGATCAACTTTCCCGTTTGTATCTTAAAGAGATAGTCAGGTTACATGGAGTTCCTCTCTCCATTGTATCGGATCGTGATCCCAGGTTTACTTCTTACTTTTGGAAAGGCCTTCAGAAGTCGTTGGGTACTGAATTAAATTTTAGTACAGCTTTTCATCCTCAATCAGATGGGCAGTCAGAACGAACAATTCAGACATTGGAGGATATGCTACGAGCTTGTTCTATGGATTATCAGGGAAGTTGGGATAAACATCTTTCTTTGGTTGAGTTTTCATATAATAACAGTTTTCCTTCCAATATACAGATGGCACCATTTCAGGCATTATATGGGAAGCGGTGTCGAACTCCAGCTTTTTGGGATGAAGTGGGTGAAAGAAAGTTGATGGGACCAGAATTGGTAGAAGAGATGGCAGAAAAAGTTCAGCTGATTCAGAAACACATGAGAACAGCTCAGAGCAGGCAGAAGAGTTATGCGGATAACCGGAGGAAGGATCTATCTTTCGAGGTAGGTGATCATGTTTTTCTCAAGGTTTCTCCTTGGAAAAGCGTGATGAGATTTGGTAAGAAAGGAAAGTTGAGTCCAAGGTTCATTGGACCATACGAAATTCTGGAGAGAGTTGGATCAGTTGCATACTGAGTGGCTTTACCTCCGAGTTTATCTCAGGTACACAATGTTTTTCACATTTCGATGTTGAGAAAGTATATGCCAGATCCATCTCATGTTTTGAGTCCAGAGGTAGTTCAGCTGGAAGAGAACCTATCTTATGAGGAACAACCGGTCCAGATTCTTGACCATAGGGAGCAAGTGTTACGGAATAAGGTGATTCACCAGGTAAAGGTTTTGTGGAAAAACCACATGATTGAAGAGGCAACATGGGAATCTGAAAATGCAATAAGGGATAAGTACCCCCATTTATTCGATAAGTAAATAAATTGCGGGGACGCAATTTTCTAAAGGGGGGAAGGATGTAACATTCCAAGTAAGTAATGAATAATAGATATTTTTATCTATGTATATTAATGATTAAGATAGTTTTATAGAAGCTTAAAATGAAAATAAATACAATCTTATGCATGGAATACACTAATATTCTTAAAAGATTGTTTTACTGCCTTTTGACGGCAAACCATTTTTGAATCTATATTTTGACAATTTTATAAACTATGTTTGTCAAAATAAACTTATTCTTTATGATTGGGACATCAAAATTTACCTTGTGTGAATTTTTGGTATTTTTCTGACAATGTTCATTTTTTAATGAATAGTGAAAAATACTGCATTTTACATCAAAACTGCTTTTTAATCTAATTTATTTATATGATTATATTATGTTTTGAATTGGTTTTGAAGTGAAATTAGAATATATTTTTACCATTTTATCCAATGGTGGTCATTGGAATCAATTTCACTTTGAAATCAGACTTAAACTGGTGTCAATCTTTTGATACTTATTGTTTTGTAAAAACACGCTATTTGCTCTGGCAGCGGGAATTAATTATTAAATTAATTAATGTGACTTATATGATTTGAATTTTGTAAAATAGACTTCATTTTTGAATTCGGAATATCAAATATAGCTTAGGGTGAATTTTTGGTAATTTTCTGAAAAACTTCAATTTTTGATGAATAGTGAAACCACTAAGTGGTAATCAAGCAAACTGATTTTTCAGTTAAATGAAAGTTTACCACTAATGTGTACTGAATTTTGAAAATCCGACATACATGGTTGTCATTAAGAAGTAAAATGTGGTTCAATGAGATTATAATAATTTTTTGGTGAATAGTAACTTATTAAGTTCTTAATCACGATTAGTGGTAATTAGGGTAGTTTAAGGTATAAATAATACTTTAATAAAATGAAATGACCTAGACACATGTCCCAACCTCATTGGTTGTGTCATGGCCGACCATGACATTCCATGGGTCAACTTGGGGACCCCATGGATCCACTTTTGTTGGGAAATGACATAAATTACTTTTTATTTAATGTTAAAGTGAAAATGACACAAACATAAAATGTTTTACGAAAACAATTTTTAAGTGGGGTTATACAAGTCCAAATTTTATTATAAATAGTCATTGGAAAGATAAAAAGATTTCCTATATCATAGTATTTTTTTTATAATTTTTAGACATTAAATAAATTAAATTAGTTATGACATAATAATGATGCAGCGATGACATCATTATTTGACGATTTAAATAAAATGGAAAGATAATGTAAAATCTATGAACTACACATGGCCAAAACCAATTGTATGAGTGGATTTCGAAGCCTTATCACCTTATCCACGAATTCTATCAATGTGGGACCTTTTTAAAACCGAAACACATTTTCAAATAAAGTAATATTTATTTACTTTCCAAAAGTGCCCCTCCTCTCCTCTTATAAAAGGCCCCCACCTCTATCTCATTTCACACACTCTTCAAAGCCTTTGGCTCGGCCAAACCCTGCCCATTTACTCTCTCCACATCCCTATCCTCATCCTAGAGGATTCCCTTTGGGCAGAATCCTTTCAAAGGAAGCCTTTAGGCTCAAATCAAAAAGGAGTTACACTTTTAAAGGTAATTCATTCTCTCTTGTTCATTTGTTTTATTTTGCTTCTCCAACCCCCTAAACTCTTTTTATTTACTTCTTTTGTAACAACACCAGTATCTTCAATATACTAGGATGTTTTTATAAGATTTATTTGTGCTACACTCTCACACAACTACATCAAATGGTTAAAGAACATACGTTTTCCGTGGATGGCGAAATTCTGCCTCCCGAAACGATGATTGTTCAATACTCTTTTATCACCTTTAAAGGTGCCCATTATGATGTCACTATTTTTATATACGATATATAATATGTTTATGTTTTCCTTAAGCTTCTGTTTTTTCATTTTGGGCATACCTTTATGGTTTCCATTATGGGTAAACACGATATCTTCATTTTAGGAAGTGCGGACTACCGCCCCCTGAAAGTGATTTGATTCGTTAATACCATATGTGGGATGTGTAAAGGATAAAGTTAATGATATTATATATGTTATTATACTGGAATTATAATATACTCTTATATCATTATGATTCCATTCCAGAAAATATGAAATAGAAATGGAAGTAGCGTTCATGCGTACGTACGGCTTACCGTCTCCATGAACGGTGCATTTCATTTCTTACCTCTAAATGTGATGTAATGTTATAAATACATGTATATGCTGAATATATATGATGTATATGTTATCCAAATCATTAATATCATTCTAGATATAATTAACCTATGACCAAATTAACAACATGTAAGTGTAAGAAGTCTATTTTTGACTTAAGAACCAAATACCGACAAAATGAACATTATTAACTTAATAGATTACATGATGTTCATAACATGGTATAAGAGGAATAATGAACTTGAAAAAGATTCATAAGCAAGTAGAGATTAACTCAAGTTTATTATTCAGGAGATTAAAGAACGGTCAGGTCAAGTCGGATACGAGGTATGGGACTTCATCTCAATCTCCTTTCGTTGAGGCATATTTTATTTTATACACAACTTTCTTTTATACGGTGTATAAACCCCTTTGACTTTTATGTTTATTCAAAAGGAATCTTTTTTATATGAAGCGTTTACTAAACGACAAAAGGGAATGTTTTTGTCGTACGTATGCGGCGACAACGACTTCTCCGCCGTCATGACCGTTATTTGAGTTTCGGCTTCCTCTAAAAGCCATACCTTTTTTTTAAAGAAAAATAAATACCATGTTTTACTTTTCTTTTATTTTGGTATTGAAAATGGTTTTCATAATATTTTTATATCAATGTGTGGTATTGATATCTTGTGATTTAATGGTGGAAATGTTATGTTTCCTTTATGCATGTTTTATGTGATACGTTTATGTTGAGGTTCTTGGGCATTATTATGAAGACGGGTGGTTCCGTGATAGACTAAGGGCGGGTGAGCCCATTATAGCTCTCCAATGCATTGGGTAACGCGAAGGAGTGAAACGTTAAGGTTTCTCCGAAGATATTTTAGGGAATATACTGTGATGGGTATTCCAAACGTAACCAAGAGGGTTACTCCCTACCTAAGAATGTTATGAATGCCTCAAGTTACCTTTATGTCTTATGATTTTTGTGATTTATTCATGATTTTATGACGTATGTTAAAGTGCCTATGTTTTATGGGTAAAGTATGATTTCATTCTTATGTATATATGAACTCATGTTTCCTTTCCATGTTCTTATAACCCATACTGAGTTTTTATGCTCATCCCAAGTTTTTGAAATGTTTTTCACAGGTCAAGGGAAAGGTACATGATAAGATGATAGAGTCAAGGATGTGTCAAGAAATAATCCATGTTTTATTTTAAATGTGTTTCCATTGATGGGAATGAAGAATACTATCTTTATGTTACCACTTTGTTTATATGTGGAATGTAATGCAAGTTTTATGATCTAATTCTCTAAAACTCTAAACCCGAAAAGATCCTCAATGTGTAATCTTGTAATAACTCAAGATTAAGTAAGGTTTAAGGCTGGGGCCTTATAATCACTATTTTGGACCAGGGATGTGATACCGACCTGGTGAATGGTACACTTACCATCAACTATAGAACAACTAATGTCTTATTTGATTCATTATCTGACCACTATTTTATATATAAAGAATTTTATAAGGGTGTTAATATCTAACCCTAATTATTTTATGTGGAATTAGTAGTGTAAAGCCCTATTAGTATGTTGATTTCACCTCAAGTCTATGATTCATCTCCCATTAATTTTTTTGGGAATGTGTTTCCTGTAAATCATGTTATTCTTCCACTCATTGAAGTTGATGTCATCTTATACATGGATTGGATTTCTCTTTATAAATCCCATATCAATTATAAATGATGGGATGTTACATTTTATGTTTCAAACTAACCTATGATCATCTTTTAATGTGAATATAAGAATGAACTTCCTAGGAGATTATATATACTGTATGGATATTATTTCCCATTCAGAGGGGTTGTCTGTCTCAAATAGTTAGGGAGAAAATTGACATTGATGATATGAATTTTTTTATGAAATTTTCAATGTCTTTCTAGATTATTTTCCCAGTCTTCCCCCAAAATGTGTAGATGAGTTCTCTATACATCTCAGAAATTTTTCAACACCAATTTCAAATACTCCCTATAGAATGAACCCAATTTATTTGTTTGAATTGAAGAATACACTCAAAGAAAACATTGATAACGGATTAATTCATCTATGTTTTTCACCCTAGGGTGCACTAGTTCTTTTTTCGAAGAAGAAATATGGATCAGTGTGACTCTATATTTATTATTAGTAGTTGAACAAGATCATTGTCAAGAACATGTATCTTCTTCCCCATATTGATGACTTGTTTGATCAACTATATGGAAATCAATACTTTTCCAATATTTTTCTTTCATTCTAGATATCTTCAATTAAGGATCAATAATGAGTATATATCCAAAATGGGATTCCATACATAGTGTGGTCACTATGAGAATAATGTGATGCCTAATGGCCTTACTAATCCCCTTGATGTCTTCATGGATTTGATGAATAGAATATCTAGAGATTAACTCAATTACTTTGTGTTATTCTTTATAGATGATATTCTTATCTATTTAAATAGAAAGTAATATAATGTTGACTAATTGTTAATGGTATTAAATACCCTAAGGATGGAGAAACTGTATGAAAATTTTATTTGGTGTTAATTTGGGTTGCAAAAGTTTTCTTTTTTTGGGCCACATAATATCAAGGTAAGGTATAGTAATAGATATATCAATGATATAGGTGATTAAATGTTGGTCTAGACCAACCATGGTGACTAATATCCCTCTATTTCTTGGTTTAGTTGGATATTTTTTTATTATTTTTGGATAATTTCTCATCATTGTCTAATCCTTTAACTAAGATAACTCCGAAGGGGGCCAAGAACCTCTAGACAGATGAATATGAATAAAATTTCAAGGAACTGAAGAGATGTTTAGTCAGAACACATGTTCTTTCATTAACCTATAGTGGGGAAGGGTTTGTAATCTATAGTGATGAATCTAATAAAGGATTGGGATATGATCATATGTAGAACAATAGAATTATCGTTTATGCTTTGCGCCAGTTAATTATTCATGAGAAAAATCACCCAACTCGTGATTGGGAGTTAGTTGTGGTAACTTTTACATTAATGATATGAATTCATTATATTTAGGGTGAAAAGTGGGATATATATACCGATAATAAAAGTTTGAAAAATGTATTCACACAGAATGAGTTAACATGAACTAGAGAATATGGTTAGAGCTGAAAAGGATAATGACTCGCAATACTTTACCACATTGGGAAAGCAAACAAGTTGGACGATACTTTAAGTCAAATGGATCATGCTATCTTTTCCACGATCAGGATCACACTTTATTGAATATTTATGGATTTCCAAAGCATGGACCTATAACTCCTGAAGTAAGTAATTTCCAAACCTCAATCCTTGTAAGGATTAAAGAGACTCAGAACAAAGATGTGGAACTCCAAAAAAAGGCCAGAAATATATTTATTTTTAAAAATGATCATGTTGGAATGATAAGTTTTTGGAATCGTGCATGTATTCCTTCCATACCCGATTTTAAGAGGGGTCTGTTAGAGGAATCACGTATCTCTTCATTCTCTATTTATCCTAGAAGTAAGAATATGTATAAAGACGTGAATGAATACATTGGGTGGGGTGGAATGAATATATATATTGTATAGTTTTTATCTCAGTGCTTTGTATTCCAACAAGTTAAGGCTGAAAGAAAAAACTCTAAGGGGTTATTCAATCTATTACCCATACCAAAGTGGAAATTGGAGAAAATGAACATGTTTTTTTCATTAGACTCCCCAAAACCACTAAAGGGTTTAATTTTATCTAGGTGGTAGTCAATCGCATTTCTAAGTGATAACACTTCATTTCTATCTAAGAATACATCATTATGGATCACCTATACAAGATATACATAAAGGAAGTGATGAGTTTTCATTGAATAACACATTCTATTGTATCTGATTGGGACCCATGGTTTACCTCAAAATTCTAGTTATTTATTCAACACACACTTGATATAAAATTATTTTCTAGATATGTTTATCATCCTCATATGGATGTTCAGTATAAAAGAACAATTTAAACCTTAGAGGATATATCAAGATGTTGTCCTATGGATTAAAAAGGTGGTTGGGATCAACAAATTCTTCTAGTTGAGTGTTTTTATAACAATATATTTCACTCAATAATTCAAATGGATCTTTATAAATCCTTATATGAGAGTAAATGTAGAGATACAACATGTTGGGATGAATTTGGAAAACCAAGTTATTGGGACTTGAGATCATTGAAGAGATGGTTTAGAGGGTTAGAACCATTCAGCAATATATCAAGGGAAAATTAAGTCAGTAGAAATTTTATTTTGATAATTGATGGTGTGATCTATAATTTGAAGTTGGTGTTAAGGTGTTTCTTTGAATTTCTCCCTTGAAAAAGGTTATGAGATTATAGAAGAAAGTGAAACTAATCCCTGTATATATTGGTCTATTTGAAATTTTTGATCATATTGGGAAAGTATCATATCACATGGAACATCCTCCAAATCTCTCTCAATTACATGATGTATTCTATGTATCTATCTAGAGAAAATACATAAATGAACCTTCACATGTACTGGACTCATAGGTCATTATTTTGGAGAAAGATCTCTCTTATAAAGAACAACCATTTGAAATTCTATATCATACAAAGAAGGTTTTCTAAAACAAGACCACTCACCTAGTAAATGTTTTATGGAATAAATAATCAGTTATAAGAAGAAATGTGGTAACATAAGGATATTATGTGGCAAAAGTATCCTCATTTGATTGTATTAAAATGATGAATTTTGAGGTTGAAATTCATTTTAAGGGGGTAGAATATAACACCCTGAGTTTTTGTGATTTTTTTTCAAATAAATTAATTTTCCATGATATCTTTAATTACACTATATGAAACATTCCTTTCACATGGAATCAACTTGGTTTGTGCTAAACATAACACCCACTTTTTGTATGTTTCACGCAACATCAACTTTCCACAAAAAATCATTTTATTGCTATAATTATTTAAATAATATGGTTTTTATTGAGCTACTAAATATAGTAATATGAATAGTAATCACTACTTTTGAAATAATATTTATAATGGTTTTATATAAATAAAATATATTGATAATGAAAAACATAATTTTTGGTAGTCTTTATTTGTTTCAAAATACAATTTTCTCAAAGTAACTACTTTTTTCGTCCTTCTATAAACATTGGTAAAATAAACATTAGACACTTATATAAATTTAATTTGATAAAATAGACATAATTTTTGAATTCATAATTTCCAACTTATCTTTGGGTGATTTTTTGGTATTTTTCTAAGAAGTTTCATTTTTTGATGAATAGTGAAAAATACTACATTGTAGTTAAAAACTAACATTTATTTAATTAATTATTACATTTTAAATTGATTTTTAAAAGTAACAATAGATAAACTATAGATATATTAATCCATTTTAGATCATTTTAGTCCACTTTTTTTATATTGAAATTAGATATAAAATCATATTGAACTTTGAATGTCCATTTTACCCATCATCTCACTATATTTGTGGGATTAGAATTAAACATAATTTTTCTACTTCTATGGATGGAATTTGAAAAAAAGATATGAATGGTTTTAATTATTATTATATTTATATTCAAATAGTATCAACATGTTTTTTTCATTATGAATAGTAACTTTAGTAAATTTTTATTTACCATGGTTAAGGGTTATTCGAGAAATTAATGGAAAAAATAATATTACAAAGTTATAAAATTCCCCAAAAACTTGTCCTAATTTTATTAAATGATAATTTTTCGACCATAATTAAAATTGGGAGGAAATTATAACCATTTTAATTTCACTTGGGTAAGAATATGATATTTATTTAATTTTATTTATATATATGTTAAAAATGTCATTCTCATATGATTAGTAGGTAAATACTTTTTAATATAGGGTTATACAAAATATAATTTCAAAGATAAATATTAATTATAAATATAATGAATTTATCTTTATCATTATGTTTTATTTTTATGTTTTATAGTATAAATAATCTAATTTACCTCTTTCAAAATAATGATGCAGTAATTGTTTAATTAGGAGAATTATCAAATAAATGATATTAAAAATGTTAAAGTAAATATAATATGACATAATTAATGACCTCCAATAATTTTATAGAAAATTTGACATATTTTTAATATATTATATGTTTTTTTTAATGTTACCATATTGGTAGGATATTTTTAAAAAGATAAATATTAAATAGAATCAAAATTTTCAAAAATGATACTTTATAATAAGTAAAATTTTATTAAATTATATAAAATTCATAAAAGTATATAATCAATAAAAATAACTACAATAATTATAATTTTTTTTTATCAATGATGCATTTTGGTTTATTTTCTAATTTTATAGTAACTATATTCACCCTAAACTGTAAAAACACCAAGTTGTCATGGTAAAAGTTAAAGGGTTTAACTGAAGGAAAAATAAAAAAGATAAGGTTAATTTTGAGACATAAAAATATGTAAAAATAATTTGGTTAGAGTATTTATACTCATACATATCTAATATTCAAAATAAATCACTTTGTACTTATTTGACATAGAAAATCCATTTATATTAATTAAATATTTTTCGAGTTTTCAAGAGCACCCCTCCCATCACTTATAGAAAGGTACATCCTCCCTCACATCCTCACACCACCTTAAGCCTTATATCGAAACAAAAACATGACAAATACCATTATTAACTTAACTATTAAAAGTCTATAGGTTCGGGTCTTCTAAAAAGTCCAACTCTAGTGTCCCTAAGAGGATATCTGAATGGAGATCACTGAAGACAAGGTAATATTCTTCATGGGACTTTCAAAATTGTTTCTCATTATAATCCCAATTCATGTGTTGATCCCATTATAAAGTAATAATTACAGTATAAAAACATTTATTATATGTTATTATGATTATAGAAAATCCATATTCTACCTTTTATTCATCATACGAAAAACAAAATCACCACGCGTGTGTATGTATGGCCTATTATCTCCACGTAGTTGTGTAATCTATTTTTTATCACCACATTATTTATATGGGTATAATGATGGAAATAATGAATATATATTATAATTATAAAATTATATATATTTTTTAACAAAACATATACCATCCAATCCTATATCATTTCACAATTAAGGGAATGATATCGTCACTCGTGCATATGTATGGCCTACCTTCTACATGACGCAATGTGATTCATTATCTATGATTACAAATAAAAAATGATTATATAAATATAATACTTTAATATTTCATATTTTAACTTAATATTATTATGAAAATTACATAACATTATCCTATCTTCATAAACATGGAGTTATATGACAAAACATGCATATGAAAATTAAGTAGTTAACACCTTAAAGAAGAGTAATAATAAAATATTATTAAAAAATCATCGATGATATGATCATATATTATATAATATGAATATATTTCTAAAATAATTTAATAACTTTTTTTGATCAATTTTATAAGAGTTTCAAATGTGTATGAAGGAAATCATACCTAAGTTAAGTGCTAATTTCACAATCTTATTACTATTTGAGATTGTTTATACATAAGTATCTGATAAGGAATATTTATCTTCCTTGTCCATGTTTCTTTAAAAAATGCCAAAATATTTTTACCATTTTTCTATGATGATTTAAATTCATTTTTACCCATGTTTGACCATAATCATTCTGAAATTTTCCTAATGAGTTTGTTTTTAATTTTCCAGAAAAAGTACAAGAAGAATGTTTCATTCACTACGGGAAAAAGGGGTATTTGCGACGGGTTATTTGCGACGAGGAAAGCTAACCCGTCGCAAAAGGTCTGGCGCGCAATGCGTGCCAAATCACAGGAAAGTTATTTGTGATGGGGGGTTACCACCCGTCAGAAATAACCGGCGGTGGTAATAAAATATTTGCGACGGGGGGTTACCACCTGTCGCAAATAACCGGCGGCGGTAAAAAAAATTGTCGACGGGAATATACCCCTATCGCAAATAGAATGTCGGCAGGTTATTATTTGCGACGGGACCCATCACAAATAACTATTTAACCGTTGACCGTGATAAATGCGGGCTAAAGTATTTGCGACGGGTATCCCGTCGCAAATAAGCTAACCTATAAATACACCCATCCATTTTTTTTCATTCATTCTCAAACTCTATCTTTTACTTCTCTCAAAACTTTAATTTTAGAGTTCAGAGTTTCTTATGTTTAATTTTTATTTCCGGAGTTGATATTGAAGTCTTCAACAATGATCAGAGATCAACCTCAGATCAATTTTAAAGGTATTTATGTTCATTTTAATTTAATATTTATTTTAAATTTTTTATTAGTTTTAATTATTCTTAATTAGTTGTAATTTAATTATGTTTAGATTTTTTGTTACTTAATAAATTTAAATTATTAGTATTCATTGTTCATAGTTAATGGTAATTAGGAATAATAATTAATAATTAGTCATAATTAAGAATAAATACTAATAATTAGTAAAAAATACTAATAATTAGGAATAAATATTAATAATTAGTAATAATTAGTAATAATTTAGAATAATTAAGAATAATTATAAAATAATTATGAACAATTATGAAAACTAAGAAAAAATACGAATAATTACTAATAATTACTAATAATTACTAATAATTACTAATAATTACAAATAATTACTACTAATTACTAATAAGTATTAATAAACCTCCCCCATGCACACATTAACCTTTACAACTAAGACATATCATTTTTTTATACATTTAATGATCTATCTATATATATAGTTATATTTATTCATATATTAATATAGATTTATATTAATATAAATATATTTGGTTATATGAATAAATATATATATATATATATTTATTCATATATTAATATATATATTTATTCGTATATTAATATATATTTATATCTATTTTTTTATTTATATATATGTAGTTATAAATTTTTATTCACATATTTATTTGTATATTAATATATATTTATAAACTTAGTTTTAAATAAATTTATAAAATATGTTTTTTTTGTGTATTTATAAATAAATAAATAAATACATACATACATATATACAACACACACACACACACACATCTGTATATATATATATATATATATTTGTGTAGTTGTGAATGAATACATAGAAATGAGGGGGTAAAAATCCATTGAGAATGTTAAAACAGCTATAACTTCTAATCCGTAAGTCTGTTTCAACTCCACAACAAGTCAAATCGAAGAACATGAAATGATCTTCTATATGATATGTGGTACAGGCCAAACGGACATCCGGATCGAATGTTATAGCCATATGAATGTTAAAACGACCATAACTTCTAATCCATGAGTCTGTTTCAGCATTACAATTAGTCAAATCGAAGAATATGAAATGATCTTTGATATGAAATATGGTATAGGTTTATCGGATATCGGGATCAGAAGTTATAGCTGTTTGAATGGTAAAAAACCGGGGTACCCCGACTAAAAACTAAGTTTTAGAGGCCTTCTGGGACTTGTTTGCCCCAAAAAAACCTTAGACGGGTTACACCCATCCATAGGGCTGCAGAGCTCGTTACAGGCTTCGATTTGATATGCTGTAGAGCTCTAACGGAGTCTCGGATCAAAAGCTATGGACGTTTGAAGTTTGGGTTTCATTTTCAACTTATTTTTGATCTTTCATTAATTTTTTTTATTTTTTTATATTCAAAAAGTTATTAAATGACTATTAATTGATAAAAATTACATAATTACTAACTAAAAATATTTTTTATTTTATTTTATAATCCTCTTTTATTAAATATCATATAAATTAATATTATATTTCCATAGATCCTTTCAAAAACATATTTATAAAATAAATATTATATTTATATCAATATAAATTGATTAATATATTTAATTATTAATATATAATTTTTTAACTTTTTTTAATTTTTTTTTAATTTTATAATTATTATTTGCGACGGGACCCGTCGCAAAAAACTCTTCGAAGAGACTATTTGCGACGGGAAAAGGGTCTGTCGCAAATACTTTGTTGCGACAGGCCCATCGCAATTTGTTTTTTTAAAAAAAACCAGAAATCTATTTGTGACGGGCCCATCGCAAAAAAATTTAGTTGCGACGCCGTTTTCCACAACGGGTCATTTGAGACGGGCCCCGTCTCCAAATGCCATTTGCGACGGGATCCCGTCGCAAATGCCCCGTCGCAAATACCTGTATTTCTAGTAGTGATTTTAACATATACGACATGAATGGATTTATCCGATTTCCTGACACTATAATACCGGGATTATTCCATTATATGCTTGAAATATATTTTTATTGAAATTTTTTTCTTTTAATATTGTGTGCTATTTTTTTAAAATATAACATTTTCAAAAAAATGATATTTTCCCCAAGAAATATTTTTAGAAGATATTTCTAAATTATTTCCCATCTCAGATGACATCAATTAGTGTTACTCATTATTTTCTGGTAAATAATCCAAAGGATCCATTCATATTATTTCTCTTAATGTTTTTTGTTTTATGAAATAATTAATATGAAATCTATTTCTCCTCCATAGGTTATATGCTTATCAATCCCCTTTCTTTTCATAGGTTATTCTTTGATGAAATGATTTTAAAACATGTCACTTTTCCATTGGTTATGATATTATTACTAATTATGATACTCATATAATTTCATGGATTATGATATGATTTGTATGATCTTATGGAACATGTATGTTTGATTTCATTATGGGAAGGGTGGGGTCTATATCTCCCTCCAATGCATTTGGGTAATGATTTTAATCCCACGAGATAGCCATAAAGGATTTTGTCTATAAGATAGTCATTAGAGTGAACCATGACTACCAATATGGTATGGTAAGTGAACCTATACTACCAATATGTCCTTGGCAATGGTTCTTTGAATACCACGTAAATTATTATTATATTCTTATGTTTCTTCCACATTTCTATGTTTTATTCCTATGATATGCTTTCAGGCATCATGTTCTTTATTTCCTTATGAATAAATTTTTATGAACTGAAAATCTTTAAGTCATGATCCTTTTTATGATTGTTGATATATATGGTATGATATTCTATTTTTATGATCATATTCCCATACCCATATTCTCATTATTATGTTTACATATCTCCCTTGTTTACCCTTACTAAATATTTTACCCCCCGCCCCTTATTCTTCCATTCAAGTAGGTCATGAAGATATGTATTATGTTAGATATGTCTAAGAAGGATTATATTAAGGAAGAACCTGTTAAGAGATAATGTATCTCACTTATATACATGTGTTTATGTTTCCATGTTTCAAAAGAACTAGACTAATATGGTCTTTGGGTGTTTTTTGTGTAATGTATTAAGTATTCCGAAAAAGTAATGTAATGCTAATGTTTTAAAATATCTGGGCGAAACAGTTTGACCTAGTGACCTTGTCATTAGACCTGACTAGTTGGGATAGGTAGGAAACCTAGAGACCCTGATTTTCTTCTAGAGACTATAATGAGATGTGTTTAGTACTAGTTCATGGAAACTCATCTGAATGGTTATCTAGGACTTGCGATTCCATTAGAGGTGGTGGGAAAGGTTGTGCACAAATTTTGATATATAGGGATAGGAGGTCCTTATTGGTTTGTGTTATAGGCTTTTTAATGCCTTAATTTCATATATGGGAATCACCTTTAGTTATTTGGTATTAAAAATTGCATATATGGGAATGAATAGTCAGGAGCATGAGCTTATTGGCCTTGGATGAACCTTAAAAGTGAAATGATTGAATTTTTTTGGTGCATGTGTGTTTGTAACATATTATGATAAAGGGTAAAAATATAGATGTTATTAATACACCATATATCATGGGTGAACACCTACAGTGTTTGTATGATGCCTATTAGTGGGTAGTTTGTGATGAATTAAGGCGTCGATAAGGTGCACGATTTTGAATAGGTTTTCCATGGGATTTTGGATTGACTAGGATGACATAAAGTGAGAGCATGATTATCTTTCTATACTGATGTGGAAGCATTGGTTCTAACAATAACTTCATGGAAAGTCAAATCCATGGAGGTGTAGTGGATCTGGAGGTACAATAGTACACACTGGTGCGATTTACGAGAGACTGGGATAAATCGCATTATTCGCACATGGAACCTATTCGAATTTTAATTGGTGATGGTCATGAGTGATCCAAGGAACCATGATGATATTTTATTTTTATAATTGGATTAGTACCAACAGAACCGAATTAGCATGGATCAATAGGGGAAGAATGCATGTTTTGTAGTCGAACCAACTGAGAATGGGTTTGGGGAGTAGGGTAAGTGAATCCAAGTGGTGGGAACTATAATAATGGATGGTTGATGGTGGTTACCCTCATTATTGAATTGGTTTCAATGTAATTTATAGACAATTTTCCATTAGGATGGAAATTGGTGATGAAATGGTGTTGTGGGTTTGCACTTGGGAAAGATGGGGTTTGGCCACACTATATTTTTTGTCTCGTGATTGGTGTTTTATGAACCATGATGGACAAGAACTTGTTTTATTAGTATGATGTGAAAAATAAACCTATGGTGGGTTGTGGGATGTTAGTTGTGACTATGTGAGCCATATATGATAATAGTCACGAGAGTGTGGAACTAACCATTGGATTCTCATTTCAGAATTCTCACGTCAGTGAACAAATAGACCTAAGAACTACTAGATCCCTTGCAGAATTATATGTAAAATTTTTGGCATGGTGTTTGGTGGAGTCTAAATGAAGGTTTCTGGCTCCGAATGACTTATGATGATCTGGATTAGTTTTATTAGAAATGGCCCATTTACCATGGTAAGCATTCCATGGGTCCAATAGACGTGCTATCCATTTGTGGATATCACACCTATCATTAAACAAAAACATTAGTGTGCATGTTGGGATAATTTGGGGAAGCCTCTTGGAATGAAGGCATCCTATCTAGGAATTTAGTGACATTTTAGAGGCTATATTTGATAGCTTTTGAGGTGGGTTCGTTGAAGGAGGTCTAGCTAGTAGATTTATGGGTGATTGAATATAGTGGGTTGGACACTACATCAGGTGTGTTTCAAGGATTCAATGGTGGGTTTCACAGAAAACCCAATGTTGTTGGGTTTTGAGATTTGTTTAAGGGAATTCAACCCATTCCGATGAAAATAAAGACCTAGGAGCTACATTATCATGTATGAGTGGGTTCTATGGGTAGGGGACCATGTAAGATGCATCATTATAATTTAGATTTACAGTTTTATTAGACATCTCTAAGGTAAGGAACTCCATGACATTGAATTAGGTGTTATAAACTATTTACTATACTGGGGATCACAATATTCCTAGTGGTTGGTTATGTTTTGAAAAATGGTTGTCACGGGTTGGATGGGAATTTTGGAGTGTCGTTAGGATACATCATGATGATTCAAGCATCATCTCGAGTGTTTCAAAATTTAATAGCTATTGATTAAAGTGGTTCCTTATTAGATCATGTGGGCTTCGATGAGAGAACACAGTGAGTATTTAGTGGACCGATGATCGGGATAGGTCTAGAGATTTGGTTCAATGTTTATCATTATATATAAAGGACGTGAATCATTATAATGGTGATTTTGTAACACTCGGTTGCTTTTCGAGTTGTTATGTTACGAGGATGAAATTGAATTATGAGTTGGTGGATGGTAAAAATTATGAATTGGTATTTTGAATAGAAATATAGATAATTTAGAATTAGAAAATAATTATTTTGGATGTTTTTCCAATCTTTCATAGTAGTCATGTCCATAAGAGATCAGTAAAGGAAGGCTTGGGGTGGTCTGGGTTACAATAACAATACCAGATATCCATTGAAATCCCATCAGCCAGCTAGGGTGGTGGGAACTAACCAAGTACCCCTACTAGGCTCATCGTCTAGTCATTTCCTCACTGGTGAGTCAATGGTCTCAAATGATCTGGTCAATGGGGTTTTTTGGAGTTTTTTATGGGGTAATTTTGACCTTTTTCTACATTGGTTTCCTTAGAGTTTTTGTGGTTTTGGATGTCTAGTGGTGAGTAAAGTTATATTCCTTCCTTCACTAACCCATGTTGAGATTCTCCCCCTCCTGTTCTTATTTTTCATTCTCTATCTAGGTATGTGATTCCAATTTCACTTAATCAAATCTATAATGGATAAACATGATCAAGGATTTACTCTACCAAGGACGAGAGTGGCCTAGGAAAATACCTCTATAATGTGGATTATTATTCTAGTTTAGGTACACTGTATTTTCATTTCATCATTTGTTTTTGACTAAATTGAATTGAAATCACTATTTATTGTGTATTGGTATCTAGGGGATTTATGTATTTGAAGGGATTAGGGTATGATATGGGAACATAGGTAGTTTGAAGGTGTGGTTTTGGAAAAGTGAAAACATTTGGGAAAAGTTGGTTCTTATGCTTATATTTGATAAATTTTTTAATTAATTATATTTTCTTATAGTTAATATTTTTTGATGTATTTTTGGGCAATTAGTTTCTAAGAGTGTGGGAAAATACCATTTTTGGATAGAAAATATTTAATGAAGCTAAAAAGGGAGTTTTTAGGGGATGTAAAAATTATAAAGGATTATAAAAAGGAATGTGGTCTCAAGTACAATACCCTGAAATTTATAACTTTTACATATAGAATATTATGTGTGGGATATACTTGGTTTTCACTACCCTCCAAATTAATTGGAATATTAAAATTAAGATAAATGTTTAATTTTATACTGAGAAACTTATTTAACATATTGAAAAAAATAAATTATCCAATAATAAATGTTGCTCATACGGCATCAATATGTCTCCCTATATGCTAAAGGTTGAGGCCTTGAACAGAGACCTAGCTGAGACCAAGGACCCATGTGAGGTTTGATATGATGTATTATAACCTAGGGGACCCTTGAGTGTTCCCCATTGATAAACTAAACCTAAGTGGGAACTTATGGTTATAGATAAAGATTTTTGTAGGTATAACAGTAGAACCCAAACAAAAGTGGAAGCTCGATGGGGTTAAGATATTGATGATAGGTTTAGGAATCCTTACATGTCCTTTCCACATTTTAATTTTTTATATAAAACCCCCAATTTTCGGTTGTTATGTGTTTCAACTCACCATGAATGCACCCATGATGGTGGAATGTGTTACTATTGTTGGGGTTTCCCTAGATTTGGAGCTACCTATTGGAGCTACCATGGATTTGGAGCATAGTGATAGAGATACCATGGATTTTGATGGTAATTTCATATCTATAATAGATTTAGAGATCATAGGATATACAGTCATGGTATGGGTCCCCGGAACCATGAGTAAATGGTTGGAGATTCCAAGGATTTGGACCTTAGTGTTGGAGCAGTTATGGATTTGGAACTTGGATGTTTCATTATGGTGGGATATATACCTAATTTTATCAGGATATGGTTAGAGCTACGATGGATTTTGATATCATATGTTTGGCTTTCATAGTATGTGTCCCCATAGTTTTGATGAAATTATTAGGGCTGTTGTGAATTTAGATCACATATGTTACTAGGTATGCATGGTCTAAGCATTGTTCTTAGAGTCACCTCAATACATGAATAAGTAGGTATGATCAATCAAGGTCATGGACCAAACAATCAACGTGATTGGTACTTAGTATATGGGTTGGAATGTTATACACAATGTGCTCAGGGACATTTTGGTATCGAGCTAAGTCAAGTATTATTAGCGGCTAATTTATCATTGATTAACATTTATTTATTATGATCATTTCAAATGAACATAACACAAAACATGTTGGTTAGTGAATGACCATATTGGTGGTACCCCCGCTAATATTTTCACTCACACCCTACTCAAGATACGACTACACATGGATTCCTGATAAAAAATTCACTTCATGAATATACAATTTGGGATGAGGAATGTGCCTTAGAGGTAGGATATATGACCAAGTAACATAGACCCTGTCAGGATAATGGGATGCAGTCTGGATTCATGTAAACGTGGAACTTTGTTTTTATTTCCTTCATTTAATTCTATATATATATGATTGTCCAAGTGTCTGATCATCCTTTTATGAATTTACTACTTCTGCATGGATTATTATTGTTGTTGGATGTATTTTAAATTTTTAATACTCTATGGATTATTACTTATGTATAATATTTATTTATTTATTAATGATTATAGACTTGGATACAGGGGGTATATCCCCCCCCCAATCTCTTTAGAACCCTATTTCTTGAAAAAATATCCTTGCATTTGAGGAGGTACACTTAAGGACACATGGAAAATGAGTATGTTTAATATTCACACAGTGAGATAGGAAAGGGTGTTACACCCTTGGAGACCTATATTCAAAAAATATTTTTTTTACTCAGAAAAAAATCTTATATTACCACAGTGGAACAATGTTGGAGGCTAAAATTCAATACACTGATTTCATGAAGTATTTTCTTACACTAATCTTTATGGAAAAAAATCTACAGCATCATATACAATACCATTATATTCACATGTCTGGTATGGATTTGATTGTAATTATCCTTAGTCTTTTTATAGTGATAATTCTCTTAGAAATATGGGTATTCATTCTCTAATAATCAAACATCCATTTTTCATCATAAACTATTATCAAGTGAAAAGTGTTAGAAATATTTCTAGAAGCACATCCTACCCTGGATAAATAATCATTAGACATAGAAATCCCATATGAAAAAATTTTATTTATCCATTAATATTTACAAACATGGGATAAGTATTTTGATGGTTCCTTGTTTTTTCTAACCATTAATGGGATGGAAGAGCCAAGACATAATCATGTTTTCCTAAGGAATCTTCTCATTTCACAAAAGAGGTACATTTTCCCTAATTCTTCAACCACTCAGAGGGGTGTATCAATAATGAAGTATGGTATTGGGATCTTAGTGTATTTTTGGATCTATCCTTATAGATACACATTTTAGAATTAATCATCTCGGGTGATTTGGATATGATAATTAGAGAATTTAATGGATATAATGACATCAAGAAAGATAAGTTCATTCCCTTGTTTGATTATGTTAAGGAATTAAAGAAATAATTTTATTCAAAACTATTATTTTCTCACATTCATTTATCATATAATTATTAAGCATATGCATTATCCAATATAGCCATCTCCCTCATAGATCCAAAGTAATATAAGATGATCATCTTCATCTCCCACCATAGGGTGGTATGTCATGTTTTCATCAAGGATGTAAAAAAATCAATTAACTACAAACCACCATAGATTAAGGTCATTCCTCATCTCTACTGCTTAACCCAATAACCTACTAGATTTCCCCCATAGTGGAGTATATTTAGAATGGTTCTATACCAAAAGATTGAGCCAGAAAGGAGAACATTCCATGATGGGTGGAAAATTTCATCATTTTATAATGGCACAAAGTCTTAGATTTTCTTTAATAAATAAGGATTTAGGGTGTCTATATAGATGGTTTAAATTGGGAGATATCCCCACCATCAGGAGAGAAGTCCATGTTGGTACATGAAATTCTCATCAAAAAAGGGAAAATATCATCCACTAGATTAGGATACTTATTCATTTCCAGCTATTATACAATTCACCAAAAGGTGTCACACAACTATATACTTTCTATTTTCATACATCAATCCCTTTATTTTTTCACATGTGAAATATTTTTTCCCATATTCTCCTTGGGAGACCAATTTAATGGTTTTATATCCACCATCCATTATCATGTTGTTCAAGTTTATCCTTACTCCTATCAGTATCTTCTCTAAATGGGGCAAATTTTTATAGTTGAAAGAAGTTATGAAAAATGTCATTATCAAATTTTTTGAAATCTAATATCATAAATGTATTTGAATTTCCTCACAAAATCTTAAAGGGAAATCGAATAATTTTTTTATCTGAGCTAAAATTGGCTTATTTTAGTATAATATACAATCTTATAACTAACCCTACTACTATGATACTATAAATGGACAGATATAATAATTCAATAATTCATTTCCTAATATCCTTAAAAAATGGTTTAATATAAAAAACATATTATAATAATAAACTCATGTATGCTTGGAAGGATTATTATTGTGCCACTCATAATTCCATAAAAGGAACTTTGTATTCATAAGTATATAAGATATGAGTAGTCCCTCTAATTGATGTTTAGTTTCCTTCATTTGATTTTTTAATTTAATAAAAATTGATAAAAAATAAATTATATGAAATCTATCTTGATGAGTTTTGAAAACCCCGATGTAATAATGTTAAAAAATTGAATACCCATAAAGTATCCCAAGGGTTTTTACATAGGTATTCAATAAAAAATGTTTTCCTACAGTCATTCAACCAAGGATAGTTTGTATTGGCTCTGAGAAAATTGATGATACCGGGGAAAAAACCTATAATGTTAGAGATAAAGTGGGATGGACCTTACATTAAATATAAGGCCCACTATAAAAGAGAATACTCCTTAATTAAAATAGAAGTAGAGCGCATAATTTCCATGAATGTGAGGATTCTTAATAAATTTTTCACATAACCACACATGGGGTTATATCGTCCTTATCATATGACATTAAACTACATTGCATCAAAGTATTTTTTTCAAAACCTAAACTATACAATAAAAATTCATAATCATAATCCTATAAAATACAATACGGAAAATTGGTTTAAAAAGTAATTAATCTACATGATATATGATCTATATCATGTAACTCTAAAATAATCAGAGTAGTATATTATTTATGAACTAACCCTCTTATATTGTTTCATGATCTATGTAAAAGTCCATATTGTATGGTCTTATGAATTCACATTAGGTCTCCTTAGTGAACACTATACTAAGAAATCAAAAAATAACCCATTTTCCAGGAACTATGTCTCTCTTGGATATTGTTTCTATGGGATATGTATTTATTCTTAGAAACTATTCTTTAGTCCAATCCATGATTGTATACATACACCTCATTCTTTACCATACCATGGTGATGATACCTTCATTATCTCACATCAGGTTTCATCTAGTTACCTCTTGCAAAGGAACCCCTTCACACCATCCTATTTTGTCTCCCAACATCTACCCTCTTCTTATTCAAATCAATTTATATTCCACAAAAACTATATCTAGACCACATTCATTTTATTTTCTTTCTTTCATGTGATCTAGATCAACACAAATTCTGTACTAAATAACTATGTTTTTCTTGATTCCAAAAATTATAGGATACTTCTGGATTTCCAAACCATTTTTCTTAAGACTAGACAAAAAATCCACTTTTATATCATCGCTCAATCAGCCAAATTCTGGGTTTGCAAATTCATGTTCAGTTTTCAGAAATTAACCCTATTATTGAATAAAAATATTTTCTCAAAATATAATATATATGCATTCTTTATTTACTATTCATTTTTAGATACATTTAGATTTTTTGACCACCTATCTTCGACCTAGACTTAATTTTTCATCAATTTCCATCTACTATTCCCCTCTATAGATGATATATTTCTAGTTATTTTAAAGTTAAATGATTCAAAAACATGTTGAACTATCTGTATCCATATACCAAACTTATTCTAATGAGTTTATCAATTATTAGAAACCTCTAATGGCTATTGGTAATGAATATAACTAATTTTGAAGGACTCCCTCGACAAGGTGATGACATATGGGTTCTATTTCTAGCATGTATACAAATAGCCAAGGGAATGTTTATATCCTTAGGGAGAACATATTGCAGTCCAAATTTCCTTAAATAAAATCACTATGGAATAAATCATTTGATCTGGGAAAAATATCATCTTCATTGTACTAATTAAAAATTATGTTAATAGACCCTTCATTTGAATGTGGTTAGTGGTTATCATAGATTATCATTTTCCATTTCATCATTTCTTAATTCAAACAACTCAATTCACATTTTACATTATTCTATATCCCCTTATTCAAAGGTTTCAAAATACTCTTGATTCTTACACCCTAATATGCCTGTAAAATGTTTTCCCCTATAGGAATGTTATATTAAATCTATATTCTTCAATTTTGGTGGATTCTTTCGATCTCATTTCTTGATAGGAAACCAAATTATTGTTATTCAATCATATATACTTGAACATAAATATGACCACAATTTTGAAAAAGTTATATGACCTTAAGAATCCACTTGTTGTAAAATTAGTATGACCTTAAACATTATCCCTCTTTTTTCTAAAATTTAAGACTCTAGAATACTAATTGAAAGAAACATGGTACTCTTAATGATGAAACACAACATGGATTCTTGTGAAAAAGTACATCTTATGCTCATTATAACTTTTCATTTCATGACTATGAATAAAATTTAGAGAGTAAAAAAGGAGGCACAAATCTTATCAGGTTAATAATTTAAAAAGGGAGACCTATACAAATTTCATGTTTCTAATTGCTAATATTTCTAATTCATAATTTAAGAAGAGTTAACACCCTGAAAAATTAGAGATAAAAATATTTTCAAAACTACCATCTAGACCTTTTAATAATTGAGCCATGTTATCCAGGTTTGTGGATATATGAAAAATTTATAAAAGTTTTATTCAACATATATTTTGGCTGAATTTATAAGCTTAAAATTCATTATTATCTAATTTTTTTATTTAAACTATTTTTATGCATTAATTAAAATATAAAAAATCCCCATCCAGATTAAAATTATAATGATTCAATCAATCTATCACATATTAATAGACTAACATTTCTTTACAGTGATAGAATTTTATTTATTTATATGGCTCATCAACATATATATAATAGAACAAATATAAAAGGAAATCAAACCCCTCATTTCTATTATCTAATAGGTTAATCATAGCTCAGGGTGATGGTATATTGTTTTGCATTTCTAGGAAACTAATTTCCATCTGAGAATATATTTTTCGAGGGTAACTATTTCATTAAATGTTTCATTCATTAACCAACATAATTGAAATTTATGTTTTATAAGAAATTAATTTTCATCCAATATTAATATGGACTTGAATAATTTGGATTTTCTCTGTATGCAACACCATAAGTTATCAAAATTCTATTTTTATGGATTAAATAAAATTTTCAACTACATATGAAATAGATAACTATTTCTTAAGAGTAAATATTTTTATTATTGATCAAACAAGGGGAGGATAACATCGGCAAGATGCATCCCTCATATCATTGATTAATATGCAGTGAATAAAAAACATTAAGGGGAACTAAAAGGATATTTTTCAGGCATAATTTTGAAGACCTGTTAATGTTAAATAGTAATAATTAATTCATTAATGTAGATCGTCCAGTTTTCAACCACTTGTTCAACTAATTATAATAGATAACCAATCCTGAAATTAATTTTTGGAAATTTCTTCAAAATTGTCTCATTTGTTTACTATTCCCACCAATTATACTTTTATAATCGTTATATGAGACACATATTTCTATATTTTTGCACTTTGAGTACATCCAATACTAATGTCTAGAATCATTATAGTTTATTTGATTTAGGTCTTGAATCTTCCACTAAACTAATTTTTGGGATGATCTGTGATTTTTAATGATTGGGGAACTCTTTCTTGAGTTATTATTCATTACTAAAAAACTAAATCTCTCTGGATAATGGTGTGTAGTCCTCAATTGTTCTGGATTCCACCGCTAAACCTATAAAAACATGATAGAGTAAATATTCCTTATCTCTCATTTCAGATGAAGGATTCTTATTGATTAAGAAACATAAGTTTATCCATGCATGTTCAAGTATTTGTTGATTCGTAGTGATGGATTTAACACTAGATCCCTCTCAATCCTCTGGGATCATAAGGTACTCAAGAATGAGGGTGTTTATTGAATATTTTTTTAATTCTTGATTAAGATAACAATTAAAATAATATTTTAACTCCAATTCCATGAGGTGTACTCTATAAATTTTTTTAAATGATGTGAGTATCCTAAATGTCTTGGATAGAAGGAAACCTTGGTGGGGTTGTGTGGAATTCTTTCCCTAGACATTCATTAAAATAAGAAAATAAAATATTTTTTAATCCCATAACCAAATATTAAAATGAAACAGTATTTCCTAATAGTATTATGGCATCATGAGGCTATTGAGTAGTCCTCATAATAGGATTTTCATCCTCATTATTTATAGAATCTTATTTAATGATGTTTTCTTCCAATTCTAGACCATCATGAGATTTTTGTTTAGCTCCAAAGGGTGGAAAATGTGTTTTTTGGAATGGACCCTGTCAATTTTTTATATATATGTCACCGAATTCACAATTAATAATATTACAAAGAGAAAATAATTAGATCCTTATAAATTAGAAATTATATTTTTATGTTTTTGTACTCACACATCATCATTGACCAAAATTATTGTATAATCATGGAATTTTTCTTATCATCTGCTTAATAATTGGGATATGTATGTTTTCTTAGTAAATGTATAAATTTATTCTAGAATTTATATAGTGTTAATGTATCCAATATTGAAACTCCATCAACCTGAAAAATAAGTACTCTTTGATATATTGAGATTGTATAGGAGTATTCATACACTATTTCAGTCATATTTTTTCCACCATCCTGGTAAGAACCTGTGTTTAATAAATAAAAACTAAGCATGATCCCCTATCACATTGTATTAATCATTGGAATGTATTGTGATTGGTCACACACCTATAAAATCCTTTAATCTAAGCCTAAATCCAATCTGAGGAGCTAGTATAGTGGTTCTAGAAACATATCCACCATAATGAGTTAATTTCTAGCTAAATAAAAAGTAAAATCAGTTGCATGTGCTATGGGGTGTTTCACCCTACCGTACTTGACCAAGAATATGGAAGAGACTTATTAAGGATAATAATAGAATTATAATTCATGCCCTTGATTATAAGTATAAAAACATTATAAAGTTAACAGCTCTCACCCAAATTCAAGCATCCTTGGACAACAATAAGCATTGACTGAGAAACATTTTCAAAATGCTAGTTGAGGACCCTGATTTAACATAGATATAACATGATAAGACCAAGTTGTTTATTTTTCCTGCCTTAATAGACCAATAAGTATTATAGACCTTTTTGGGATGTTGGTATGGATATATACTTGTTCTCTTTCTCTCAATATTTGACCTATGAGACCATAGAAACATATTGACTCATGAACTGAAAGGAATATTAAGAAGTTGATAGAATTTTCACTAAAAATTTATTTCAACATATTATAAAAATGATTCAACAATGTATTGGTTTTTTATGTCATTCCTAGAACTATGAATTGGGATAAACTCAACATAAATTTCACCAAGGATGGGAACTCCATAGATCTTGAAGATCCACTAGAGGTGATGTCTACTTCCCATGTGGTGAATGAATGGAATTTGTCTCCAAACACTATAAAATAATTTTTTTAGTTTTAGTTAAGGTCATTGTATATGGAAATTTTAAATTTTTATATAGACTCATAAAATCCAACATGTCTCCATAGAGCTTTAAATTTAATGTTTCTTTGGTTCACCAGGAATGAAATAACCTCACTTCAAAGAAATTTCCCCAATAAGAAGATCCTATTAGAGGATCCATCCTTTACTTTGAATTTTGGTAGATAATAGATCAATACTTTACTATTCCAAAAAGATAAAATCATGAATCTAAGGATGAGGGGTCATTATTAATGGATATTTTTCCAAATAATATGATTCTCCATCATCCAACTCATTGAAAATTTCCTCATCAAAATGGATGTTCACTTGAGTGTTATTCCTCAATGATGAAAACCAAAAAAAGGAACGTTTGACTCTAATTTTTGAATTGGTTTATAATTGGGAAATATAAATATATATAGGGGAATCCTATTCGATAATAGATATTTTATAAAAACAATCCTATAAAAAATGAGATTACATATTGATATTATGGTAAAATTCATTATGAAATGAGATCAATGTTACCAATCATCACATGAATATAAAAATATTCTTATTAATCAAGAATAGTTTATGAGTGAATATATATTTAAAAAAATTTATATTTTCCTTGTAAAATATGTAAGAATTAAATTGTGAAAAAGGTACTAGAAATTAAATTAAACCAATGCATGAAAATGGATGAGATTTTTTTTCATGAAGAATGAAATCTCATCCTAGCCTTTTCAAAAAAAAATATTCACCTATGAATTTACACTCAACTTCATCACTCTGACTTGTGGTGTTAAGAATAAAAAATCAATGAGAACAGTCCTCTAAGATTAGCATGCTTGGATAAGTTCCTAACCTACTACACTGATTCAATAATTAGAAAATAGAACCCAAACATACCGGGATTAAGTTACAAGCTAAAATAACTAAAATGATGTATTCATCAATAATAGTTATTTACCAATATTTTTTTTGGAAGACCACGTAACACAATATCCCACATTAGAAAAAGTATCTACAATAGCACAGACATGTCACACACCTAGTATCCTAACTTGCACAAAGACTATCTCTTCAAAACTAGCTAAGAAGAGTCTTTCAATCCACTTACAAGATAATATTTTATTTTTATCATAATTTGATCCTCTTCATTATGATCAAATCCAAATATAATGGTGGAATTATTAGTTCTTAAAAATTACCAAGGTTGTATCTTCAAATGCGGTGTGGGAATTTTGAAAATAAGGAGTTTCTAGAACCTCATTGCTTAGCACTTAGCCTTCATCATGATTTCTTGTATTCTAGCATCCAACAAACCTGATTGAAACCAAACCTCTATTTTGACAACATTATCATCCCTTTCATTCCCTTAGTATCCTACTCACATGTGCAAATTTCTGAAGGAATCCTTAACCACATTCACTAGCATGCACAAACATTCACCTCAGTGACCAGTGTGGTTACCACAACCACATGGGTTAAAATAAACATATTCAATTTATAAAGTCCCCAAAATACATTAATTTTTACGTTAGATTTCAGATATAGATCAATGGAATCATAAGATAACATTCCAAAAACTAAAGCCTACCTTTCTCTACTTAAGTGAATGGTCAAGTATAATCCAAGATTAAATTATTATATTTAATGGTATTTTCATTCTATAAATTATTTGATATCCAAATCATTCATGTGTAACAAATTCTCTTATTCCTCGTCATTATTAATGTAAAGGATACTCCTAAAAATTTACCTACATAAGTTCTTCCAAGGATTTGAAGAAATCCCCACTTAAGTTCCACTTCTCCACGGATGTGAAGTCCCCACTTCAGAACCACTTATCCCAAAATTAAATTTCCCTACATGGTTTCCACTTCACTCAAAATTTAAATTTCCCTACTTGTGTGCCGCATCACCTAATCTTTGAAGCACCTCACATGGGAACAACAAGATCTGTATTTTGAAGAAATCACTATCTAGGTTCTATTTCAAACAAAAAACATAACATCCACCAACTAGGGGTCCATTTATTATAAAATTTGGTTATTGGGGTATGACCCCATCAAATCATAATATTTGAGAGTTATCCTAGAGCTAACATCAATGGTTCCTAAGTCTCTTCAAATAGAAACCACCTCTATTACTATTGGATATACCTGGGTGTCCCAGGTTCCTTGGTATCCTACCTTACCTAAATAGAAACTGTTAACCCTAAGTTAAAAAAATATCATATTGGACTCCTCCATCCAAGGTTAAAACCATAGAGATACTACTTTATCAAGGCCTCCTCTAAGGCCATCTGATATGCACGATTGTATCATTAATCACATTCATATGATCCCTCTAGATCTTGTATTACTTTGAAAAAAAGGATATCATCCTATGAGATATTTTTCACCCAATATCATCCCTAATAAGTATAGTAATTAGAGTAAACCTCTATTGTATTCATTTTATAATGAGGATCCAACCAACTAGAAACTAGTCGGAATCATCCCGACCTAGGAAACTCATTGTATATACTCTAAACCATTCTTTTTAGATCTCGATAATCTATTCAGACTTATTATGTCCACTTAATGAGAATGAGGTATAAATTTCTTTAAAATTAATTGTAATCCGAATCCAACATTCCCTATGTTCATCATTCAGGTTGAACCAGATAATTCCACACATAAATAAGTCCCATAATAAACATTTTTGAAGAAAAAAAACATAATATCCCATTCTGCATGACATTGAAATAGTCAGAATAAATTTATTTTCATATGACCTTATAATACATAACAAATTTTTTAGCTGTGATTTAAAAATAACTGAATAATATTTACCCATGGTATTAAAAAACTAGGTTTTATTTCAAATTGGTAGATTTATTTCATAAATTGTTTTTAAGAATAATTTTAATTGGTAAATCAATTCACCCCCTCTTGAGTTTTCAAATTTGACCAACACTTTTTGTCCAATGATTAATTTCCTTTTAAAATGTGGTCTATTTTTTATCCAAAAGATAAAAATTTATCATATTTCAAAATTTAAAGCTTTGTTGATAACAATATACTTAAGGGGACTACTACCAATATCCCTCCTTATTTTAATAGAACCAAGGCTGCATATAATTAATATAGAAAATATATGAATTCATTTTATTTTTCATTACAAGAAGATGAATTTAATCGAATTTATGTATGTTCCACTGCTTATGAAATTTGGGTTCCACTTGATGTTTCTCATGAGGGAACCTCAAATGTAAAAGAAATTAACATAAATACCAGTACTATTTAATAGGATACTTTTAATACTAAACATGATGAATTGATTTCTTACATGTATATTAGGATCAATAAAATTTTAAACACAATTCAAGAACTTGGGATGAATATTGAAGAAAAATATCAAGTTATGAGACTCATGCGATGCTTTCCATGTTGGTGGAGAGGACCCATTTTTTCATTAGATATTCTTGTGAAAGATATAATTTTTCCTTGAAGGATTTTTTTGGAAAATTCTTAATGTAATAGGTATAATTGAATGTAAACAAATGAGAGAATGATCCTAATAGATAAGCTATTTTTTAAAACTTTTTAGTCAAAGATCAAGGAATAAACAAAAGAATATAGATCAAGTGTTGAAAAATTACATTCTGACAGTGATGAGGAATTGAATCATATAGGTATTAGATTTAATAATTTTTTATGGAAGAATAAATTATTCAAGAAATCGAACTATAAAAAAATGTATGATGGAAAAGGGAAATAATAAAATTAAAACTAGTTAGGATAATTGGTCTACTATGAATGCAAGAAGAAAGGGAATGTAAAATCTGAATGTCCAAAATTAACGTATGAGGAAAAGTATAAGGAGAAATAATAATAAAAAATTAAATAAAGTTGTGAGATCTACCTAGATCATGTCTGAGGAAAGTTAGAGTTATTCTAACATTAGGAGAGAAGAAAAGTTTAACACAACCAATATGTGTTTTAAAAAATACATCTAAGGTATAAAATACTATTTCCCTATCCCCTGCTCATATTTATAATATCTATGAAAATAAAAATAATGATGAAAATATTCCCAATGAATATCTATTAAAATACATTAATATTCTTTAAGAAACTTTTAATAAACTTATTGATAATTAAAAAAATTTATAGAAACAACATTATTTGTCTTTTCATATTAAATATGGTCTTACTATAGAAAAAATATCATTTATTAAACGAAAACAATTAATCTAATATGTCAAATGAAAAACATAAAAATGATCCTAAAAGGTTTATGAAGGGGAAATAAACCTTAACCCAAATTATTGGTAAATATACCACACCGAAATATTCAACTAGAATTTGTTACTGGACTCGATAGTGGATAATTTATAAGAAGAAATTTATTCCTATCTCATGTTCTTCCATTTTTGTAAATTGTTCATATTCGTGTAGACCAAACACATTTTTTATTTCTCAAATTCATAATTCATTTTATAGTAATCCAGTTAAATGGATTTGGATTCAAAAATATTTTATTGCTAACATTTCTCGAACCAAGAAAGTGTGGGTACCAAAATCATTTCTTATCTAATTTTTTGAAGGAACCCTATTTGAAGAGTACCAATAATAATTTTTCATATCTAGATAGTGGATGATCTAGAAATATGATTGGATACCACTCAGTCTTTAAGAGACTTATAATTGCTGATGGTCGAAAAATCACTATTGGTGAGAATTCCAAAACCAAATGTAATTGGACTTTTTTAAATAAATAATTTTAATTATTTTTTAATTTATAAAGTTTTATTTATTGACATTTTAATGTTTAATCTACATATAATCTCAAAATTATGCAAAAATGGTTACTATGGTAAGTATGAAAATAATTCCTGCAAATTTTATGATTCTTAAAATGTTTTATTTGTTACTTATTTATGTAATAATAATGTCAGTGCAGATGATTTAAATTCTTTATTTTATAAAAATATTTCTCACTTAAGTAACTTTCACAAAGAAACTTGGATATTGAATATGAGACTAAGAAAATAAAATCTTCACTCTATTATAAAGATAACAAGGAATGTTTTAATTTAGGATCAACCTAATTTATAATTTCCCAATGATAATTTTTTTCACCCCTTCCAAAAAAGGAAAACAACATAAAATCTCTTTCAAACTGAAGAATGATGTTTCATATTCTCAACCTTTAGAGTTGGTTCACATATACATGTTTGTAACTTATACAATTTATAGATTAAATGGAAACCATTTTTAATTTTTTCGAGTTAATTAATTTACTAGGTATACTTGGGTATTCTTTCTTGCACACAAAAGTGGATCTTGTCTATTTTTTTACAAAATATGAAAAAATATGTAAAAAAAATATTAATGGACAAACAATTATGAAAATAAGTAGTTATCATGGATGTGAGTCTGAAAATAAATATTTTTAGACATTATTCTCACAACATGGATACAATCACAACTTTTCTACTCTAAAGACTCCCCATCAGAATAGTGTTTTTGAAATAATGAGAAGAAATATTTAAGAAATTTCCTAGATTGTGCTCAATCAGTATTACCTACCTATTTATTGTTGGGAAGAAGCTATCAATACAACCTTATATATATATGATCTATAGGGTTCTTTTAGTACTATATTAAAGAACACTCAATATTATTTTCTGTAATGGATGAAAATAAAGGGTTACTTTCTTTAGATTTTTTGGTTGTAAGGAGTTTATTCTCAAAAAAAGGAAAGTTTATAAAATTATGCATCCAAAACTGATGAAGGAATATTAATTAGTTATTTAACAAATATTAAAAAATAAAAAAGTATTAAATAAAATAAAAAGACTTATGGATGAATTTTTACATATCAAATTTGATGAAAATGAGATGATCCTAAAACATCTTTAGAAAACAATGTAGATAATCTTTCAAATATGAATATCAATGTTTAAATGAAGACTAGTGATTATTTTATAAAACCTACTACAAAAAAATCACCTAACTTTGTGGAATTGTTTGACTCATATATTTAAGGAGAAAATAAATTACCAAGTTCTTTTATCCCATGTGACATTAGAACTCATAAAGACCATATTATATATGTTATTGTAGGTGATCTAGATAGATGTACTAATACTAGGGCTTCTCTTAGAATCTTGGTTAAACATAAAGCCATCTTGTCAAAAATTCAACCTAAAAATATATGAAGTAGTAAATATTTTATTTTAGGTAATTTATGTTCAAGAATAATTTAATTAGTTTGAAACTAAAAATGTCTTGGAACACTATCAAAAAAATGGGTTTTTGCATTGCCACCCTTTAACAGTGCTAAAAAATACATTGATAAAGGGGGTAAATTTAACAACACTAAAAAAAAGTGTTGATAAAGGGTACTTTTAGAAGTGATAATAAAATTGATGTTAAAAGTACCCCTTTATGAGCACATTTTTTAGGGCTGATAAAGGAACCCTTTTTATTAGTTATTTTTTTTTTACATTGTTAAAGGGACTCCCTAATCATCGCTTTTTTTAGTAACATGGATAAAGGGATTCTTTATCAGTGTTTTTTTAACTCACACTGATAAAAGGTATATTTAAAAAAATCATTAAAAATAATATATTAATTTATATATTTATGACTATATTTTTATTGATATAAATATAATATATATTTTCTAATTTTTTTTAGGTTAAGTATAAATAGACATTTACACAGAATATATAAGATATTTAGTCAAATTTTCTTAAAAAAAATTCAAAAATATTATTAATTAATATTTTTCTAATTATTATCGAGTAAAAATTATTTGATAACAATTTGAATACAAAAAAATTTAAAAAATTAATAAAATATCTAAAATAAGTTAAACACGTAACTCAAACATCAAAATACTGTAACTTTTGATTCGAGTGCCTTTTTGAGATCTACCACATATAAAATCAAAGCCAAATATGATCTCTACACACTAGTGGAAGAGGGGAATCCACTGTCACATTTTTCAAGGCCAAAAATGACGAGAAGGCCACTAAAACCGAGTTTTTAGATGGGATACCTAACTTTTTTAACATTCGATAGAATTTAAGCCTCATTTAATGGGGTCTTTTTTCCTTTTTTAGTGGGGTATGAATTTATTCCCATATATTATATTCATATTTATATTTTTCCAATGAAATTTTAATTTTTTTCATAATGTACTATTATTTATACTCAAATATAAAACAATATATATGTTTTTTATATATTCACACATAAAAATTTAATTTTATAAATATATAATTAAACATATTTAAATAAAAAAATTATTTATAAATATATAATACTTTTATAAATAATAAATAATAAATAATATCCATTTTGTTGAAAATAAATATATATGAATATTTAAATACCTATATATTTTGTGTGTGTATATATATGTATATATTAATGTGTGTCTGTATTAAAAACTGATATATATTATCTTTATATTCTAACGTATGAATATTCAAATTAATATATAATATATGTAAATATATATAAATATATATAATTATACTTACAAATACACATATATATAATATATATACATGTGTATTTATGTTGTATATATGAATGTATGTATTTATTTATTTATAAACACACACAAAAATACGTATTTTATAAATGTATTTAAGACTAATCTTATAAGTATATATTAATATACTAATAAATATACAAATAAAAAATATAACTGAATATATATATAGAAAGAAATAGATATAAATATATATTAATATTCAAATATATATATATATATATACATATATATTAATATAATTGTTTATATATATAAATCAGTATAAATATTTAAATAAATATACCTATATATATATAAATAAATAATTATATCATTAAATGGAGAAAAAACAAGATGGGTGATTGGTAAAGGTGCAGGTGCGCTGGGGGGAGGTATCAGGTTTGAATCCAAGCAGGGGCAGGGGTGTGTGGGTAGGTGGAGGGGGCGATAGCACCGTTGAAGGGTGGGAATGTTCCCCTTGTGCTGTTAATGGGGTGTTGGGGGAGCACATTGGTGGGACTTCATAGTGTTGTTGAAAGGGCGGTCAAGCATAGTTAAAAGGGGTTGGGTCTACGCTGTGATTTATAGTATTTTTTTAAAAGAATTATTTTTTTTATCTTCTATCAATGCATTTTAGCACTAATAAAAGGTGCCTTTATTATCACATTTTTAGAACTGATAAATGTTACCCCTTTTAATAGAGTCTCGATTATCTTTATTTTTTAGCGCTTATAAAGGACTTTTTAGAACTGATAAAACACCATTTTGTAGTAGTTGAACTAATTGAATGGTACAAATAATTTCTGACTATAGTCGCTAAGTGGGTATTAATAAATAAGGTTTTTGACTCTAGAACTATAATAAGAATAAATATGAACTAGTTATACAAGGATGCAGTTAAGAATAAGTTATTCACTGTGAATAAGCTTTTTTACTAGTAGAAATACATGAATCCATTAGGATCCTACTTTCTCAGGGAATACATTTGAATTTCAAATTATATAAAAGGGATTTCAATAGTTTTTTCCTTAATGGGTATATTGTTGATATTTTTTTGTTGAAAACCCCCCTGGATTTCAAAACCCTCATTTTCAAAATCATGTTTTCAAATTAACCAAATCTCTTTACAACTTAAAACAAGCTACCAGAGCTTGGTATGATAGGCTCAATACTTTTCTTATTTCGACTGGTCTTTTAAAAGGTATAGATGATCCAACTTTATTTACTAAAATAAATTTAAAATATGTTTTTGTAGTTCATATTCATATTTATTATATTATTTTTGAATCTTTCAAAAACTCCTTTTATACTGAATTTTCAAAATTGATGTAAACTAAATTTGAAATTAATTTTAGTGGTGAATTAAATTATTCTTTGGATTAAATATTTTTTAAAATAGGGAAGGAATCATTTTAAATCAAATAAAACACAAAAATTTTATTTTAAGATGTTATGGCATGGATAAGTCTAAAGGTAGTGATAATCCCATGAGTACAAGTTTTAAGTTAGATTTTGATGAAACTAGAAATTCTTTTGACCAAAACTCTTACAGAGTTATGATTATAAGTTTAAAATACTTAACTATTGGTTGAAATAACATTATGTTTAGTTTGTGCATGTGTTCTTGTTTTCATGAATACATAAAGGAATCAGATTTGAATTTTTTTAAATGAATTTTAAAATACTTCAAAGGTAAAACCAATTTTGAATTTTTCAATTCTAGAAGAAATTATATTAATCTAATTAGTTATTTTAATTATGAATTTAGTGGCTATAATTTAGGTAGAAAAAGAACCTATGAAACAAATCTCTTTTTGGGAAAATATCTAGATCAATGGTGTAATATGAATCGGAGTTATGTTTCATTATCTACTTCTAAAGCTAAATGCATAACTATAGGCATTTGTTGTTAATAGATTTTATAGATGATACACAAATTGATAGATTATGGATATCAGTTTAGACATGTCCCTATAAATTTTGATAATAAAACGTTTATCTACTTTTTTAAGAATTATATATCTCACTATAGGATAAAACATAATAATATAAGGAATTTCTTTTTGAGGGATCATTTTCAAAAATGGGATATCACTCTTGAATTTATTATCACTAAGCCTCAACTTACTGACATTTTCCCAATTCCTATTAATTATGAGAGATTAATTTATATCAAACATGATCTAGTTATGATTAATTATGCTTATAATGTTTTATAATATTGTTTTTATATTTATATTAATTTTATTATGTATATATAATTTCTTCTTATAAAGAATATTCTTGTAATCACATATTTTTAAAAATATACCAGATGGGATGTTAAATATTTGTTTTTGTTTTCCCATATTTTACTATTCTAGAAATTTATAATTATTAAAATATACTTAATTAAAATATGAATCATCACACACCATTCTAACTTAAACCAAGCACTCTTCTGAACCCTCCATTTCCAAATCCTGAGGATTCTCATTCCATGAATCTTAGCTATATTTAATCAAGATGAGTAGATAATTTTTGAAAATATGTTATGTAATCTTACAATACTTCCAAAAGGGTGAAATTGAGTTCAAGAAATTCAAGAAGAATTACAAGTATACATATATTTATATGTGAAGTGGTTGTTAATAAATAAATCGATGTCGAATGGTTTAAGAAAAGTTATTTATGAGTTTAGAGATCCATTATATGTTAATGATGTATAAACTCATTTGTGAATATGAATTTCCCTTTAAATCCATGTTTAGTGAAATAATTTTACCTCGACATGATTTTGGAAGTTGTATATCTAGAGGATGTGATTAGGACTTTTTTCAATGCTCAATAATGCGAGTTCTCTTCAAACTTTTCGGTTGATTGGTTATGATTTATGGACCTTATAGAATTAAAAGAGTATTAGAGTTCATATCATTTGAACCATCCTAATTTTGAAATAGTTAATTCACTATAAAGTCCAATAGATGACTGAACCTATTGATGACCTAGGGAGATTGAGTTAAGGGGGGATTTTAAGAATTTATGAAAGTTCTAATATCATTACATTTTCCTTCAAAAGGGGCTATTTATCTCAATAATCTATCCAGATATATTTTTTCTACATTTAGTGTTTCAAAGCATCCAAATCAGTCTTCCAAGATTCTTAATGTGGCATGTGGAAGAGCTGACTAAATCATATTCTATATTTAACACACTTCCTTCCCTTAAGTTTATTTTGGTTAAGTAATAATAGAAACGTTTGATCGCTATTGGAGTTTAATGATCTAGGTTTCCAAGTGGTTTATATTTAATGAAACTCCCCTTAATTAATATGAATATCAGTTTTAATCCTTGAAAATGGATGTGTGTAGCTGATGAATAAATTGTTTTTGAAAATTCCAATTCATTGAAGTGACCTACTAGATGGAGGTATATGATTGATCTAAGCATGGAACCAAATTAAATGGCTGAAGTAAATTATTCTTCTAATAAATAAGTATCTCAAGATGTAGTTGATGTAAATAAATAAGTAATATTGGCATATAGATAGATCGTGGGTGTCTCTCTTTTTATTCAACTCATAAATTATTTTGATGATCTTATAGAATTTTAACCTATAATAGAAGAAGTAACACTTAAGTGGGGAAATCCAATATCCTTGTTATTTGGAAATGTTATCACTAATTTATATATTGATAAATAAGCTAACCCAATTATTTTTGGTCCTCCATTTTTTTGGTAAAAAGGGAGATCCAATCATTGATTCTACAGCTTAGAAAGATGAATCTTCTACAGATAACCCCTTCTATGATATGAATTTCTCAACTCCTAAATATGGAAAATATGATAAGCCTGATGATGATAATGACTATAGTGGTTGTGATGATGACTATTAACAACTTAAAACATAGGTATTTCCCATTATAATATTTTAAGTGATATAGATCCTATTATGTCAAATATTTCTTTCAGTGTTATAGATCATTTTGATCCCTGCCATGATCTGTTGAAACTCTTAGCCAAACATTATTAAAATAAAAATGTATCATAAAATATCTTTTGAGAAGAAAAAATTTATTACTCTATTCCTATAATAGAAGTGGTGGCTATGAATGATTTATAGGAATAATTAGATACATATCTTAAATATGTATAGGGATCACATGGTATTTTCTTGCATGATGTAGAACCTTTATATATACCTTCACATTATAGGTTTAATGACCATTCTTCTAATTTGAGTGATTCCTTTTTTCCAAAGGTTACTCCAAATCATGCTCATGCTTCTCCATCTCAAAAATCTATAAATTATTCTGTACCACCTTTTTTGTATGATCACTTATAAGAAACTCATATAGTTTTAGCATGAACTTCAATAAGTTTTAAAATAAGTGTTTCTATGTATTAATTTGGATAATACTATTAACAGTGCGGAAGATGTTTCCTACATGATAAAGTGTGTAGTAGATAACATCCAACCCAAATTATTTCTCATGGTTGATCATATAAAACTTTATATTTATGTTTGAAAAATAAGATGGTGAATTTTAGAGGATAGATTGGATCCCTTCAAGCTGATTTGATAGATAAGATGGCTGCTTTGTACTGAAGGTACATATATATGATTACAAATCCTTCTATGCCATATATATACATTATCACCACATACCATAATATTTTTTAAAGATGATCTTATAAGAAATATCATCCATGTGGAAATTCATAATATTCTTCATAGTCTATATGATATTAGAAATAAAATACAAATGGATGTTGCTGTATGTGGAGAAAAATAATTTGATTTAGTTAATGAGGTAGTTATAAAATCTAACAATTAAAAAGAACAATTCATTGGTGTAATAAAGTAATATATTAACATGATTTACACTAATTTTATTCTCAAAAAATAGTTCCATTTATTGGTATGATATATGAAGATTCCACCTCTCACTACAACTTTCAAAGCTATTATGGAGAAGCTGATAGTGATGACTCCTTTATTGAACCAGTTTTTGTTAAAAAATGATGAATTCATTCAAATTATTTATAATATATTGAGTTTCATTCAAAATATTACCTGGCTATTAGAGTCGTATATTTATGTTACCAAGTCCCTTATTTTGGAACCTCTATATCAGTTTATTCTAAGCAATTCTCCATATTCTACCAGTGTTTCATCATCAGTTTATAAAGCTTCCTCAACTCTAACCACTAAATCACCTACTGTACCTTTAAAATGACCATTTAGTCTCACTTTTCCCATTCCCTTGGACATATCAAACCAGTTGAAATGTATATCACTATTTTTAGAGTTACTTATGTTCCTCAGCCTCCTCCTCCTCCTTTTATTAATGAATGGAAGGGCACCTTTATTCCTTATACCCTTTTAGACCCTGAATAATCATATTATGATTTCCATTATGAATGTCTACCATGTAATAATTTGTTGAACATTAATGAAATATCTATTTATTATTTAATTTTATCTATATTTTGTTTGTATTTAGGTCTCTATTTCCCAATTTAACTCTGTACTTTCCAACCTTTATGCTTTATTTTTGAAAATCCCAAACGAGGTAGTAAAAATTGGCATTTTTAAGAAAATCAAAGGATTGTATTAAGGACACTTGAATAATACTATAGATTGAAATCTTTAATTATAAATCTATAATATTTATGGATGGTTACTTTTTTAATTATTTTTTATCATAAAAATGGGGATATTGTAGGATTCTTCCATCAATAACTTATTTTAATTATCAAAAAGAATATTTATGTTGATTATAATCCATTATTTCTTCTATAAAAGATAATTATTTTTTGATAAATAGTGAAAATTTTCCTATTTATTAAATCAACCATGAAGCATAGCCACATACTATTGATCGTAAGTCTGGAGAATGAGAATTTCAAAAAGTACATGATCAGTTGCATGGCAGATGCATCGAACGCATTGGAATTTTGTCAACTGTGTGGTATATCTAGAATATGACTCAAGATGCCATAAGATATATTCTAGAGTGACTCTAATATTTGACTCAAGTGACTGCGAAATTTCTTTTCACAAGGGGATGAATCAACTATATTGAAAAATGAATCAAACATAAGGAAGATATGATCACTTGTAAGTAATGTTGTATCGACCACATGAGTTACCTTGTGACTGAAAATACAAATGGAAGTGACTATGTTACTATAAGATCAAGGTGACCGACCATATATCTAATCATGAAACCACATGAAAAATATAAATTTTTTTAAAAATCAATAAAGTGACAACATGGCTATTTTAAGTGTCCATGAAAGGAAATAATAATTTGGAACTGTACTGATTGACAATAATTTTTAGCTAATCGACCATAAGATCAAGGTGACCGACCATACAGCTAATCATAAAATTTGACCAGAATTTTAGAAATGTATTGAACCAGTCATGGAATATAATAACCCAGGTGATAATAGAGTAAGTAATTATAGTTTTTAATATTTTTAATTAATTATGTAGTTATATTCATTATAAAAATATTTTTTAATTCTTAAAATCAAGATAAAAATGGTTTTATTAAACTCATTTCTTATAATATTTTATTTAAACGTTTAATTTTCAAATTATAGAATTTTAATTTAAAAAAAATAATTTTATTTTTTTAAATTATTATTTAAAAATTATTTGGGAATGAATTTCTAAATTTTTTCTAAAAGTATTAATTTTTCGATGTATAGTGAAAAATACAGATTTTTATTTAATAAAAGTGTTTTATTTTAAATTATTTAAATTGTCAAATAATGTTTTATATTAGTTATAAATCATTACTAGTTAATTTTTATTTACAATAATTCAACTATTATTTTTAAAAATTTATTTTATATAAGAATAAAGTATAAAAACATTTTATATCTAAAAAGGGAATTTTTCCCAAAAAAAAATATTTTCGGTTTCATTTTTCTTGTTTAATTTTAAAATATATTATGCAAATCCTATGATTTGAGTTTTAAAATATGGATTCCATATTTGGAAACATGTGGAAAGAATTTATTAGATATTTCTCTTTCATTTTTGGATAATATGAGTAGTTAACTTAGTAATTTTTTACCATGGTAAAGTGTAAATCGTGTAATTAAGGGTTAAAAATAAAATGATAAGATCTATTAAATGACCCAAAGAAATACCTAAATCTTATTGCATGATTATATCTCAACTATAATAATACAGGGTTCAGATTTATGTCCTTTTGGAACTATTTTATAAGATTATCACCTTTATGGTTATTTATTTTTAGAAATTCCAAACATGTCACGCTATTGTTTTTAAGAATTGTAATATTTTTAATATGGGGTTCTCTAGAGGATATGTTAGACTATAAATAGTATGTTGAAATATAAAATATTTAAATTCATAATGTCAATTTATTTTTAGTTCTTTGTGAAGAAAAATAATTACCTTAAATTCTTTCATAATGTTGATGCTGTAATAATTCGATTTATGAAAAGAAATCCAATAAATGATATTAAAATTACTAAAATAAATATAATTTGTGATAAATATTGTGATAAAAAACACTGATTAAAAATGAAATTTTGGGATATAATAAAATATGTTTCTTAATTTTAGATATTTTCTACATATTATTAATATCAAAGTAATGAATAGTTATAGAAATTGACATTATCCATATTTTACAGTAAATGATATTTTATTAAATGACATAAAATTCCTAAAAATATTAAATTCATATAAGTAATTATTATATCTCTTAGAATATCAACAATGTCACATTTCTGGGTCTTTTTTCATTTATTTGTAAATATATTTACCCTCAAAGAGTAAAAATCCATATTACCATTGTAAGAGTTAAAGGGGTTAAATATGGGCTAAAACTAAATTATAGTGGTTGAAATATAGTCAAAATATTTGTAATATTTATTATATGTATATATGTGGACCCATAATCATTTTATATTCAAAATAAATTACTTTTGATCCATTTGGAATTGAAAATTATTTTCTATTAATTTAATATTTTGAGAAATTCCAAGAGTAACCCTTCCCTCTCTTATAAAACGGTGCCTATTCTTCTCATTACATCACACTTAATACCCCAATTGGTTTATAAAATACCTGAAAAAATACCTTCGAATAATCCTTACTCTCATTATATAGTTATTTTTTTAGGAAGGATACAAATTTGATAGGTCTTAAGGTGTCAGGAAAATGAAATTTTCCAAAGTAGAGGTACAATTTTTTATCTACATGTTTTAGATTTTTTTCTTCTTCCACATACCTGAAACCTTATTAAAACATGGTAAAATAATAAATCCAGTAATCTCTAAATACATATATGTTATTATGTTTTTTTAATTACATATGTTAATATGTTCTCCCTTCAAATGGTAAATGAAACTATCATTCATATGTACTACAGACTACCGCCTCACGAACTAATGTAATTCGTTTTTCATCAACATCACTCAAGGATGGATTATAATGATGGAATTATTTTTTATATATGATATTAATGAAATATTTTTTATTTTTAAAATATCATATATCATTTACCTTCTTACCTTTCCATTCACTAAAAAATGAAAATGTTATTTGTGCGTAACTGTGAACTATCACCCTCACCAAGTGATGTGATTCATTTATTACCAACACATCACATAGATGATATATATATCTATATATCTATTTGTGTGTGTGTGAATGTTTTTTATATGTTTAAATTATTAGTATGATATATATTATATCATGACCATTATATAATTATAAAATAATACTTTACTTTTTTCCACAATGACCATTGAAAATTTGAAACTGTGCTCATGTGTACGTACGACCTACCGCCTCCATGATTGTAACGTAGTTCAATTTTCATAACCATATTAAATATTTGGAATTAAAAGTATAATTTATGTATAAAAATTATAATTATTTCATTAATATTATTTTCGATAATATGGAATTATGACCTCTTTGACCATAGTCAACCTGCCAAAGTCATTTTGGACTTATATACAAAATATAACTAATACATTTGATGTGAACATAAAAGATTAATTAATAGTTTTAATATGAAACTAAGTTATATAAAAGGAATAATAGAACTGAAATATTTCTTAATACAATATATTTTTCACCTAATTATATTATTCAAGATGATAAAGAACATGCATGAGGATTCAGACTCACAGTAAGGGATTTTTTGTCTTAGTTTTATTTCCATGGGACACATTTGATATTCACCACATGTTTCATTCATGCTGTATATATATTTATCTTGAATTTAATTTTATTATTATTCTTATGAATTTTATCTTTATTTAAATGTATGTCTAAATTTATTTCTTTTATGGGGATTATGATTCAAATGATACTAATGTGGTAATGTTTTATTCAAAAATATCATCCCTATTTGGGATTGTTTATGTTTAAGAATCTACAAGGGAATATTTATATAACATGTCCATAATTTATAAAAATGATTCTAATTTTATTTACTATTTCATGAAATTTTTTGAAAACATTTTTACCCATTTTTTTCTTTTTAAAAATTGATAGAAATGAATCTTTTTTATTTTTCTAAATTAGGTATTTTGTGAATTTTCAAACAAAAATACTGAAGTATTTTGTTAAAATTATATGGAATGAGAGAATTTACCCACCATCATAATGGATAAATCATTTGAATCTTCCTTTACAATTTTAGAAGTTCACTTTCAAGGAATAAAATTACATTTATATGTGTGCATATTTTTCAATAGAGAATTTATTGTGAAATGGAAAGTTATTTTCTTAAATAATTATTCCCTATAATCTTTCAAAATCATTTTCCATCCAAGATGACATCCGTCAATTTTTCATAATCTTTATTGGGTATGTGATCAAATGATACCACTCTTTTTTATTATATATATGGTTTATTTTTATGATGAAATGTTTATGAAACCCATTTCTTTTTCCTGGGTTATGCTATGATTAAATGTTTAGAAAACCCATTTCTTTTCGTGGGATCTTATATGATGAAATTTTTATGATATCTTGGAAGACATGTATATGATTTTATTTATGCAAATAGTGTGACCTATATCTCCCTCCAATGCATTGGGTGATGATTAATATCTCAAGATATAAACAGGACAAGAATGGTGGGTGAACCTAGTTCAGTAAGAGACCTTGTCCACCATGATAGTCTTGGGAGTGAACCTTTACTAATATAATGGTTTGGGGGGTAAATTCATTCCACTATGATAGTATTTTAGAAGTTTCTTGACTAATAATAATCGGATTTTAAATACTTATTTGTATGCAAAAATTCCATGACTTATTCCAATGGTATTATCTCATGGATCATATTTTTTTGATTACTTCTTAATTCATTCCAGATGAGTAATAAATATTTATTAAAAAACCCATTATTATGATCTATGATAAGCATTGTATAATTATCAATTGTTATGTTTTTTTGTATGCTCGTGTTATTCTTATATAATCATCGATATGTCCCTAATTTACACTTACCGAGAATCTGAGCTCACACTTTTCTTATGTATTTTTTCCAAGGATATTAATAATGTTTTTATGTTGGGTATTTCTATTAAGGGTTCTATATTTGATGATTTTTTTAGGAGATGAAATATATTTTTTATGAGATAGTTTAGTTTTCTATGATATTTAAGAGTTTTTCCTAATTCTACAAAACTATAAACATAAAAGGACCTTAAGTATGAAAGTGATATGATATTTCATTTGATTTTTTAAATTTTGGATGGTAGCAATTGGGTCACTTTATGAGTATGAAAGACATAAATGTAATGATTTTTCTTTCATAACTAGATCTAGGAGCAAGTATTCTATGATATTGTAGTAGTTATCAATGGTCAGTTTTGATAAATTTTTAGATTTGGATGTTTTAGGTGTGGTAATATGAATATTTGTGAATACCACCATTGGTTTATAATTTTAACTTTGATAATAAGTTCATAGTCTAAGACACACATTTTAATTTTTTAATTTATGATATTTTAAGGTGACTATTGATATGTTGGGATATATTTATTTTTGAGGTATATATATACCGTAAATTTTTCATTTGAAAAAGTTTATTTGAGGAAAATTAATTTTAATTTTTTTTGACATAGGTTTAAAAGTATGGATAACCTTTAAGGTTTATAATATATTTGATTTTGGGGTAGTTGTGTGTTATTAAATTTTGGGATGAAAATTAAAGGAATGGGATTATATTTGAAGTTAAAAAATTTCTTTAATTTTAGATATATTATCATGGTTTTTTATGATATTAATCATGTTTTTTTATTTTTATAAGGATTATGTAAATATAGTTTTACAAAAAGGCTTAAACACTAGATGGGTGAAAACGCATCACATCTAGGAAAGTGATAGGGATTGAACCTACAACCGAAGGGCGACAAGGATGAAATGTATACCACATACCCATGTGATGTCCAGGTTAATATGACATTTTATATCTTTATTTAATATAAATGATAGATAAAAGTTAATGTCATTTTGGGAATGTATATTTTATTGTATATCTAGATATGGGATTAGAAATTTATTTTGTGCTAAGTTATTAATGTTATAAAAGAATAAATTCACTATTTTGGGAACCCTATATTATTAAGGTAAAAAAATAATATGGAATTTTATTTAAGGAATAAATGTTAAATTGTATTTTGGATGAATATATGATTTTATTGTGGAATTATGGTGGTTCGGGTTATTTATGGAAAAGGTTAGCATATCATGAAGATTGTATGTTTAAAGCATATACATTTTTTGAGATAAATACTAAATTAATCTTTGAAAACATTGTGATCAAATCTTCTATTTATTGGGTTTCAATAATTGTCTATATTTTTTAAAAAAAATTATGAACAGTAATTTTTTGAATGATCTATGTTGAACATTGGGTGGTACTGTTGAATTTTGGATATTTATTCCTTTTTTGAATCATCTTATCATGTGCTGACCATTTTGTTTTTTCTTAATCCCTAAAGATAGGAGGAAAAAAATATTCTTTTGTGGATTATAAGGTCAACTATATGTTTATTTTATTCTTTCAATAAATAAAATCTCATCTTGAAGTCTCATAATTTGGATCAAAAGATGATTTTATTGGCTTAAATTTATTAAAGGATGAAATTCAACATGTCAAGTAAGTATACTTCACTATGTTCTTATTATAGGTAGTAAAATAATTCCTCAACAATAGGAAAATTATTTAAAAATAAAAATAGTATTACTTCAGTTTTATTATCTAGATCTCAATGGAATTTTAACCATCATAGATTTATGATTTTGTGATGGTTAAATTTCTCATGACTATGTTCTATATAACTATCTATCAGTCCTTGGGAGTTAGTTTTCTCTTTCATGTCCACGTTTTCACTTCACACATATGTTCTCCTACATGGAAACCTGTAATGTATTATCTAATGTGACCATGGTACATTCATTTATCTACTGTAAATAAGAATATTTATATAACCTTTTTACAATGTGGGATTTAAGAAAAGGTTTTTTAAAGGTCAAACCCTAGTTACTGATCTCGAGTTCAAAATTATGATGATGTAATTTCAAAACGAGGGGGGGTAATATAACAACCCAATTAATGATATAATTTATAATATTAATATTTATTATTATTATTCAATTTTTTATTTATATTCAATATAAATATACTAAGTAAATCATAAAATTGAAAAGAAAATGGTTTTATAAAATTCATTTATTATAAGATTATATTAAAAAGTATAATTTTAAAATTATAAAATTTTATTCTGAAAAAATAATATAATTTTGGAATTTCATAATTTAAAAATAATATTAAGAGGAATTTTATATAATTTTCTAGAAATATTTATTTTTTATGGAATAGTGAAAAATGATGATTTTTATAGAAAACTGAATTTTATTAAAAGTATTTAAAATGGTAAATTGTGTTCTAATTTAGTTTTAAAATGAAATTAGTTCATTTATATTTCAAATAGTTAAAATATTGTTTTTTAAAATGGATTTTATACTTCAATTTAGTATTAAACATTTCATATTTATAAATGGCATTTTATAAAAACACTGAATTTTGTTGTATCTTTATAATTAAATTTAAATTTAAATATGAAAATTGTGTAGTTTTAATTTTTAAAAATTGATTCCATTTTTTTCCCTGGTTTAATATTTTATTAAATATGTCCTTTTAATTTTTGGAAAATACAAATAGTAAACATTGTAATTTTTGTTACCATGGTAAAGTGTAAATTTGGTAATTTGGGATTAAAAATAAAATTATTAGAACCATTAAATTACCCAAAACCTTATATAAATATTATATCATGAGTATATATCGACCATAATCATCCAAGGTTGGGATTTATGACCTTTTTGGGCCACTAGGATGATATTATGACCATGATGTTTTTTTATTTTATGATATTTCTAACATGTCACAATCTTGTTTTTAATAAGTGTAATATTTTAATTATGATGTTATCCAAAATATATATTAGAATATAAATATTATTTTGAAATATAAAATATTTATATTCATAATGATAATTTATTTTAAATTTTTAGTAAAGAAATAATTAACGTAAATGGCATAATGTTAATGCATTAATTATTCAATTAATGAAAAAAAATGAAGTATATGATATTAAAAATATTAAAATAAATAAAATTTGTGATAAATAATATGAAGAAATACATATATATTACCATAAAATTTTTGGTATCTTATTTTTTTTATGGTTATATATTTTCTTGATATTATTAAATTCAAAGTAAAGAATAGTTCTAAAAATTGACATTATCGATATTTTACAGTAGATAATATTTTATTAAATGATATAAAATGAATAAAAAAATTAAATACATAAAATTTAAAATTATAATGTTTGAGATATCAAACATTTTACATTTTTAGGTCTTTTATTTTATTGTAACTATATTGACACTCAAATAGAAAAATCAATGTTTTCAAAATTAGAGTTAAGGGGGTTAAATAGTTGATAAAACCAAACAATAATGTTATAAATATACTAAAAACAAGTATAATTTTCATTTTATGTTGTAATTTATACTAATAAACATCTTATATTTTATATAACTTCCTTTTTATAAAAATGTTATTGAAATTTATTTTATATTAATTTAATATTTTGAGAAATTACAAGAGTGACACTCCCTCTCTTAAAAAAAATCACCTCTTCCTATCATTAATTCACACTTAAAAACCATTTTTTATTCCTATATCTATCCTAATACCTTTATAAAATACCTTATCTCATTCTGGAGGTATTTATTTTAGAATAATACCTATTTTAGATGTTTTTAAATGTTATGAAAAGGAGGACTTCCAAAGAAGTGTTATAGTTTTTAAACATTATGTTTTAGTTTTGATTCCCCTTGAACATCCCTCAAAACATATTAAAAATTTTATAATAAAAGATAAATTATCTTAAATACACTTATATGTTTTTATTTTTATTAAAGACCTACATCCATATCCTATTCCATTAAATGGTAAATGAAACTGTCATTCATGTGTTTGGTGGTATACCACCTCACGAACTATTTTAATTCATTTTCCATAATCATCTTTCATGAATAGATCATAATGATGGAATTAATGTTTATATATCATATTCATTCCATATTTATCATTATTAAATTATAATATATCATTTACCCTCTGTCCTTTCCATCCACTAAAAAATGATAATGGAATTCCCACATACGTATAGACTGCCACCTTCAAGAAGTGTTGTAATTCATTTTTCATCACCAGATAACAACAATGATATATATAAGCATATTTAAAAAATTAATATAATATATATTATATGATGATAATTATTGAATTATAAAAAATAGTTACCTTCTTTTTATAATGACCATTGAAAAATCGAAACTATACACATTTTTACGTAAGACATTTCGTCTCCATTATTATAATGCAGTTTATTTTTCAAAATCACGTTTAATGGTTGGATTTAAAATTACAATTTTTGTATAAAATTTATAATAATTTTATGAATATTATTATGTTTATTATTGAAACATTTTCCCATTTACCATTGTAATCATGCTGATTTCATTTCAAACATATTTACCAAATATCACTAAAACATATGATGTGAAAATAAGTGATTAAGTAATTGTTCTAACATGTTATTAAGGAAGATGATGGGAATAATAAAGTTGAAAAAATTTTAATAAAGTAAATAACTAACCAAAGTACATTATTCATTAATATAAAGAAGGTATGTGAGGAGTTTCACTCAGGGTAATGGATTTTCGTCCCACTTTTATTTTTGTGGGACACATGCCATATTCAGTACTTGTTTCTTTTGTTATGTGTAAATACAACCCATGAATTTTATTTTACAGTTATTCTTATGAATTTTATGGGTATTAACATTTCCATCTATGTCTCTTTATTTAATGGGGATAATGATTCAATTGATACCAAATCTCTAAGAGTTTATTTCACAATCGCGTCCTTATTCATTATATTTTATTTTTAAGTCTCCACTAGGGAATATTTCACTTCCATTTCCACATTTTATAAATGTTTTTTCAAAAAGTATTTAAATATTTTCCTACAATTTCATGAAATAATTTTTACCCATGTTTTATTTTTTATGAAATGTTTGAATGGAATCTTTTTGTCCTTTTTTAAATGAGGTAAATTTAGACTTTTCCAACAAAAAATAAAAGGAATGGTTTTTTTAAATTATATGATTATAGGGTTCTGAAAAAATTGAAAAGGGAAAGTAAACACTCCCATAATTTTGGAAAAGGAAAGAAAATAAAAATTGTATGGAGGATTTAGAGGAAATTGTTAAAGAATCCAATCATGAAAAAGGACCCATATTGGTCCGCTTACGGAATCCCGGGAACGGTTTGTGGAAGGGATTGACCGTGGAACCATGTAGTATGAGGAATGAAGAAAATGGTGTGGGTAGTCACCAAGAAATGCATTGTTGGAAAATGGATTCAGAGGATTCCATCCCCGAATATCATCACTGTAAACTATGTTGTTGGAAACATTGTGGTGAAGAAACATGCCCCCGCAAACTATTGATGTGAATCATGTTGTTGGCGGAACTAAGGTGGAGAAACACACCCCTGTTTACCATCTCCATGAACTCAATAGTTCAAGGATGAGGTAAATCCATCAGCACCCCAAGAACACGATTAATTTGTTTGCAGGATTGAGGTGATGATCTTCACCACCATGAACCACAACCCCATGGGCCTCTGTTGAGTAAGTCGTTCGTGGTCCAAATGATTTCCCTGATGAAATTCCAATAAAGGGAATGATAGATCCATAGATCCAACTTTACCTAAACTCTATTAAAGGACCCTGAGGGGAGCCAAGAATGGGGGACATGATTTCAAAGGATTGGACGGATTTTGAGAAGGATTTATGAAGAGATTGACTGATGAGGTACAAACTTCTTATGACTAATACCTACCGAAATAAACCCTCTACATTGTAAAATAAAGAAGGAAATATTATAATTGGAAAACCATGAACCTAAATTTGTGAACCACGAACAATATTCCCTTCGCAGATGAACTTATTTCAAACACTAGAACCAATGCCCCTTCTTTACTCGAGTGCACCGTGCAGCACAAGGCTACGTAGGTGGAACCCTATGCTGCGTAGCACCTCGCTATGTGGATGGAAGTCGAAATCACATTGCATCATGTTACACAGTCGGGAACTGGTCTTGTGTAGAAAGACACTATGTGCACCACATACAGATCTACATACCATCATGGTATGTAGAAAATCCCTCCACCCACATAGCAACACACTACGTGGGGAGTCCCCCATCCCACATGAAGACAATATGCGTAATGGGGTACCCTCATATATTCCACTCTCTGGCTCCGATTATCTCTTTTTATATATATCACCTTTTCTGTAACCCCTCCACAAAAAATTCCAATGAAATCAGACCTAGGCCTCTTCCAAAGCAAATAGGCCTGTATGATAAAACCACCAGGAAAATTAGCGTGCCATTTTGAGTTTACATACCCTTTGTAAGTGGGGATGTGTGGGAATTCCCCAAAATAGTTGGCTACCTGATAATGTCCATGGGTTTACATTACCTTGGTAAAATGGGGACTAACCATGAGATATTAACATGTGACACCGCATTCTAGAGATCAAGTGTAATCACTGTATTTTCCATTCAATGAGGGAAAAAGATAATTCAAAGGGTTCATGATTTATTTTCCCCTTTGATGATGAGAGATGATTCTTCCCTTTCCTAAAACACATTTCAGGGTACAACTCCTGAGGTAAGTCCCTAACCTTTCCGTGGGATGTGGTTCCCTTTCTCCACTTAGGCTCAACCAAATACACATCCAGATAGATCATTGGACATGGCTATCCAAGATACCAACATAGGAGAGGAAATTGGTACATTCAAATCCCCTCTCTCTCCCTTTGGGTTCCAGTACCATTTATTAGTAGATGATGTGGGATGTGCGATCTTCAAATCCACTTCCTACTCTTGTTTTTGACACTAAGCATTACTCTTGTGGGCTTATAGATTGGTTGGGATCATGACATTTTCATAACCCCAAATCATGGGCATCCTCCTAGGTATAAGACCCAACTAAACCTCCAAATCATCATGAGTCGAGATTCCCCTAATGGTTCTAGAAACATGGGACTCCTCATAGTTTTAATACCCAAATACAATGAACTATGTGAAATATGATTCCTACTTTGATCAGGATATGTATGATGCCTGCTTAAGGCCCAAGCTCATGGGGTATTCTCCCTAGAAGTTAGTACCAATAAAATTCCCCCAAACTTGCTAGGGAATTTTCTTCAGGAATAAGCCCCAACTGGTGTCTCACAGAAGGTAATATCCTAGGTGAAAGCCCCAATCATGCCCCCACAAATGGGAACCATTAGGGGTGTAATTCCCAACTCAATCTGAACTATGGGGGCTTTGATTCCCAACTAACTGGGATACATAGGAATCTTCTCTGAGGTCCAAATCTGAAACCCAAATCACCCAAATATTCTCTAAACCATATCCCTGGTCGGGTCACATCCACCTAAGAGACTATGTATTTTTTCGGTATCTCGATCCACCTTATCGTAAGTCCCACCTGAAATTTTGACTAGGAATCTTCCTCATAGACTTCCTAGCAGTATGACGTTAAACTACATGAATGGGTCCTTATCACACAACCTAAAAAGTTGATGTTTCCATCAAAGTGACATCATACTACATGGAATATGATCCCTCTCATGATTATACCTTTTAATACCATATTATGGGTTCGATCTCAACATAAAAACAATATTTTCTCCTCCCTATATGACGATAAACACCAGAGCGCCTCAACACATGGTATAAACTGGAATTGTCTCAGTAATTCCTGATCCATGTATTTCCATGATTGATTTTTCAACCCAAGGGTAATACACTGGCACATTCTTGGGGAATAACCAAGGATTCCGGAACATATGAACATTGCTTAAATCTATAAGAGAGTCTCAAAATAGGCAATAATTCCCCCCAAAATAGTGTGATGAGCCCAACCTGTCATCCTCTCGACCGATGGAGTCCTAAAGTGTAGTTGTAAAAATCACAAAAATGAGTGCCTGTCTATGGAAAGAATGTCCATAAATCATGTATAAAAGGGAGGTTGTGTGTTTTTGGATATGTGAATAAACCTATTAGAGACTGTCTGAGGAAATCATATCTGATGTGGGATGATTGCAAAGACACTTAACTAAATGCAATCACCCGCTGGGACCATTCAACCATGTAACCTCCTTCGTGACATAAAAATGACACACCACCCAGTACCTATGGGACCACCTCCTCTCAACCATATCATCGTAAAGAGTATACAATGTCAATCAGCTCAAAACAAAAATGTTGAATTCAATGTGAATATATATAATAGAAAACAATTAGCTGGTATCCATTAGAATTTTGTTCACTCCAAAAAGCACACCTAAGGCCAAAAAAATGTTGAACCCAATGTGAATCATTAACCAAGGTGGTGGGTCACCCCACCTCAATCCCCTATCTCATTTAAAAGTAACATGTCCAAGAAAGATCATAAATTATTTATGTGATCATGAGATTCTACTTTGATGGGGGGTTTGTCTGTATATGTACTATATATTTTAGGCATTAGGTAGAGATACCATCAATCCAATGGAATCCCAAAAGTTTTCTCAGACACCCACATTAGAGACCCCACGGGAAGTCAAGTCCCCAAAGAAGAATATGACTCCATCACCTACCCATTGTCTTCAATTCTAGGTTTCAAATGCATTGATCAATGAGTACCAACAAAATGGTACTCTCCAAATGGTGGAGGCTCCAAGGTAGGCCCTCCAATCATAGAAATCTCACCCCCTATCTCTTCAATTTTTCCCAGAAAACTAGCACACGATGACCCCACTGGCCATCTAAAATCATTTCAGGATCCTATCCCTGGAGCGTGATAATGAGTACCTCCCTTGCCTTAGGGAGGCATATGAGGACTTCTCCAACAACTTCATTCCTACTATACATGAGCCCCACTCAAGGGACCCTTCCAGAGAACATCACTACCAGCGCCGAACAACCCAATATCTTTACTATGAAGATGATATCATGTCGAGGGAACCTTCTCAAGTCCAATGGATACAGGACCCTAGGGCTACCCACTGAGGGTGGAGAATGAACAATCAAGAGGATGTCATTACTCTGGTTCTTAAGGAGGGGATCTTCCATAAAAATAAGATGGAATACCATGGGAAGACATAAAACTATTTACCCTCTTCTGAATCCCACCACATAAATACAGAAACAACCTATTAGAGTATGCATATCTCCACTCACTCTTATGAATCCCATCACGGATATTGGTGGCATAATACGAGACAATGTAAATTCCCACCAATTATCACTTTTCCTTACATGCATATTGGGCATCAAATTATTGGCAGATGAGAATACCCACTGATGAAAATTATGTCTTCCATCTAAATAGTGCTGCAACCAGCTACAAGAAGGCACAAATACCTATTTATGAACAAGAATCCCACCATCTAAATAGGTTGATAAACTATAGGCAGACATACAGCACTACAAATACATATGAATCCCTCCAGTCAAAAATGGTGGAAATCAACTGGCATATAAAAATTCTATTCTACCAATATTAATCCCACAAGTAAAATATGGTGGCAAGGAAATGTAAGAAGAGTCGAATTCAGGTGGATGCACATCAATCCCGTGAGACAAATACTGTGGAAAATGAGCATACAAAAATTCCTTCTCAAAAATATAAATCACACCATTCAATTTTAGTGGTAACCAGAGAAAGTAGTCGGCGTATCCCATCTACAATTTAGGGGAAGACACATTCCTCTGCCTCGACATAGGAGAATTTTCATTACCCACTAATAACAAATGGAGGACCAGAGTAGGCACAAACTCTTGCTCTGAAATCAGAATGGGAATTTATACTTGTTCCATCTAAAGACGTATCTCATCACATCTTGGAAATAATGGAGGATCAAAAGTTGATTCTAGATTATATCCTCCAAACCGGTAATGACGTCATCAAATCAGTGGAAAAATGAGGAGTCGGGTCCATGATCCCACCTCCCCAGGTGGGGTAATTCATCCAAAAAATAAGATGGTTACTCCAGAGAATACTTGCATATTTTCCCCAGTCCAAGAGGGTTTTCATCTATATTCTAAAATACAAGGACAACCGAATCGATAAAAACACTAGTCCTAACTGGGGGACACCAGTCCAAAGTGGTGGAATCTCCAAGGAAGGTATAAATCCCTTCTAAAAATCTAGATTCTCTTCAGTGTATACCAGTTTCATCGAGGGAACCAACCAGAAATGGATATGTATATTATGGTTGTTACCAACATCAAGCGGCCCCAGCTACCCACAAGAGAGCACCCAAAAAGGAATGGTGCCAAACAAAATTGGAAAGTAAAGAGAGCATCCATGATTCTACTCTACTGGAAGATAGATTTATTGATTCCATAATACATCTATCAATAGAAGCTCAAGATCCTACTGATCCATTATCAAATTATTGAAGTGTTGGTATCAGTTTCAAATGTCCTCCCCCACAATTTTTCCACTAGAATCTTTTAAATTCGTCCTCAAACAGGGGATTTAACCATGGGGAAGAAATGATCGATCGAGAGAACCTATCTCTCGATGAGTGTCAGGGATGTCGTCCCCTTGAATAGAAGATCAAACAGCAAGAAGGCCCTCCCCTAGATATAGTTCACCCTGGTGGTCCTCCCCAGGGTATGCACTACAGTTATTATTCTCCCTGTAGTTGGATATCAATCTATCATTGTAGCCCTCCCCATGATGGTAGTCGGTGAGAATGTTGTCCCTGTAGTGACACCAAGAAATGAAAAGGTCCTCCCCTCATTGCAGTACATCATGAAGTTCCTCCCCAATATGAAAACTATAGATATTCTCCCCATCGCTAGATATCAAGCGATGATGGTAGACTTTCCATGATGGAAGTCATTGTGAAGGTCCTCCCCACAATGACACTAAGCAGAAAGAAGGTTCTCCCCCAGTTACGGTCCACCTGAAAGGTCCTCTACAAGGGTACACAATATGGAAAATCACCTTGTGGTCAAATTATAAGTTGTGATGGAAGTCCTTTCCACCATAGCTCTGGCTACGAAGGTCCTCCCCATATCCCAAATTCACACCGGCAATAAGGTACTCTCCCCACCAGTCTAAAAACAAGAAATCCCTCATATTCTGACACACATGGAAGGATAGGGTTTGATATTATAGAAAATCTTCCAATGACAAGTGAAATCCTTTCTCATCTAGGATATGGCCCAAGGCCACACTCGTCCTCTTAGCCACCCTCTCATAGTTCATACATCAATGAAATCCCTATTATCCCTGCTACTCCGGATGAAATCATCGTAGAGAATCCAAGTTGGGATAAAAAAGTAGAGGAATCCCTAGAAGAATAACAACATAATATATTTATTGTGAGAATACAACTATCCGGGAATGACATACCAATTATGTTCTGGCCTACAGAAACTTCTTAGTAAAGAATTCCAAAAGAGTTATTAGAAGGATGTATACAAAACATTCACCTTAATGTCTAGAAAATTTTTTATTTGTTGATAATGGAATTTCTACCCTATGAAGGGTATGTATACCATGTTAGCATATTAGGAGAGAATTGTTTTGTAAATTGACCTAGAATACCTTCAGTTTTTATGATAGTTATGATCAAAATAGAAAAGCGAAAACCTTGAGTTTGCTTGCCTCCAAATGCATCACAATTTTTTTTGCCTCATTGGTGATGATCTGTTTGGTGTTCACTTCCAAGGGAGGGGAGAAAATGGATCCATACACTTCACCCCATCTCCCACCTAGCAGATCCCACTGGAAATGACATCTCACAATGTCATCATCCCATGATGGCAGCCAAATGAAGTAAATATTTAAGAGAAGTGGTCCACTAGACAAGAACCGACCTTGAGTTAGTCTCAAAAGTGTCAGGGTCAATGAGATCATGACATCGAGAAGCTCCTAAACCAGACCACTAGGAACATTTACCAGGATTCTCTCCTAACTGAATCCAACCAAAGAGAAATAATCATGTCATGAGAAGAAAAAAATCATGTGTAGATCTGATACCATATCCAACTCATTCCTATATTAGGATGAGAGAAATCAAGAATGTGGCGATAGTAGTAGAAAATTCCATAGTACTAGATCAACCCCAGCCTACAGTGCTAGGGGCGTTTTTACCTCAACCACTCACCCAGTGGAAGTTAGTATTTTCCCACCTAGGGAGAATAAAAAATAGAGAGGTTATTCATTCTATCTTGTCACATGACTCATGTCCTCCAGAGTGGATGCATACTACCAGGTCACATCAAGGCTCCCTTCGAGTCACTCTTTTCCAAGAAACTCACACATGGTCCCAAAATAGAAGGATAATATCCAACAAGGGATTTAATACTCCCTCCTACCATTCTTCACCTAGTACGTCACTCTAATGCGGTATACATTAATGAACATCATGTATTTCAATTCCACATACCTTACTGGAGATTATCCAAATGAGGAGGATGTAATAGAAGATGGTTCCATTCTAGAAGCGGTCCAAACAGAGCATGAAGATGTGCCTACCCAGAATCAAGGGGCCACCTTAAATTTGGGTGCACCCTCATCTAATCCCTCATTGAATCCATTTTGAATCCCCAATAAGAAGAAAACTAAGAATAAGGTTGCATAAAACCCACATCCTTCTCCAAATGAAAATTTTCCTCTCATGTTTAAGTAGATATTCACTCAATAGGAGAAAGAAATGAAATATGTACGGAAAATCAACATTGAGCTTCTCTAAGGAAGATTCTCTACTATATATACCATCAGTTACACTGTTAAAAGACACTTCCAATAGAGGTTCCTCTACCATGAGGGATCCTCCCGGAAAATTAAGAATACCCCTGATGCTCATCTAATCCCACACTGATAACATCAGTCTATTTTAATCTAAACAAATAAGGATTCCAATATTTTCCTCCAATAAGGAATCTATAAGAAAAAATCAAGGTAGATCCCTAAAGGATTCCCTTGGTCAGGTATCCACTTCAAGTTCCAGCATCACCAGCACTACCAAATTTTTCCCCTACTGTACCATCCCATGCTCAAATCCATCAATATGCACATCAAGTACTCATGAACACCAAAGAGTCATTAAAACTCAATTATAATACATGGAAGATAGATGTTCTCTTATACATCCAAAATACAAACCATATGAAAACTGGGTAAACAATGGTCCTTCGTCGCCAAATTTTGGGAACCCCTTATTCCCAATGTTTAATGGCTTAAGTGACCTAGTGAAACATCTAATTCCCTATGCATATTACTGTGATACCGTGATGTAAAATTTAGAGAAATAAAAAGTAGTGAATCTTAGATGCTTGGTGTTAACTCTACAAGGTTTAGCCTCTATATGGTACACCAGTTTTACAACTAACTCAATAATAGGATGAGAGGATCTTCAGCACCAGTTCCGGTTCCATTTAAGTTGAATGTTGCGAAAAACAATATTTAGTGACCTCGTGAACTATAAATAGTGATATAATGATAGTCCTTAAGACTTTATTTCATGATGAATGGTTCTGAATTACTCCTTGAACAGGCCACTCCCCTAATATGAGATGTTCGCTATCTGCATTAACAACCTCTGTGATGAGTTGAGAACACTTCTTATGCCAATTAAATATACAAGTGGGTTTCAAGAAACCTCATTCATCCCTCAAAAGAGAGAATATCCCTTGCAATGGAATAATCTCTAGTCTCAGGAATCCCAATTATCCCTAGTAAAAAGAGTGGTAATAGCTAAAGATTCTTAGGTCAGGCTTAAGCTGCCCCATGTGCTGGCTTAGGCTCCATGGCTCGCACAAAACCATGTGGGGCCCCTTGGATGTCAGCAGTTGTCCCCGCCTCATCAAGATGAGAGAATAAGAGCTGGAAGAAATCAATTCGGAGAGTGAAAGAATAAATTTTACTCATCCCAGGTTGACCAAGTCTATTGCTACTTCATAGCTTTTATAAATTGAAACATTCTCTGGCTTCTAGAGTCGAAGAGTGCTAATGAAGTAGGACATGATGACTATCCAGATTAATGTACCTTCCACCAGATATTAGGGCACAACAACCAGGATTTCTTCATCCTCAAGGACCTCTTGAAAAAAGATGACAGATTATGAACAATTCAATCTGAGACCACCGTCAGGACAAGTGGCATATGTTTTCACCACTGACTCGGATGATGTAGCAGAGTGAAAAAATATTTTTAACTTAAATATAAAAATGTTTGATAGTTGGATGACTAAAAATGAAATCAACCAAGCCCACAATATCCTTATTTCAATGTTAATGCAATCAAATGTTCCTTCAATAGCTCCTGATGCAACATAGCCGACATCCCCGACCTCACAATCCTCCAAAGGTCAACAACCTAAAAACCAGTCTAATGAAAAGGGTCAAGATGATCAAGTGAAAGTAGTTGAAATTTCATAAAGGCCAAATTTTTATTTTACACTCTCATGATTCATGAAAAATTATTTGAAGATATGGCCACCACCTCTCTAAATGTCATAATGGGCACCTCCCTTCCAAACGACACCACTAGAGGCATATGAAAAGGGAAAGTCATCATTATAAGAGGAGCTGATTTTTGGTTCCATCAATGTCATCCACTTAATGGATCCCTTATTAAATGATGAATATAGTTATCAACCAGAATCCCCCACACCAAATTGGGGGCCTAGGGTGAAGCTGCAGAATCCAAGGATGACAAGGTAGACGCCGCCCTGGAAGAAATCATGTTATGACCGCACCCTTTCTCAAACTGCCTAGGTTGTATAAACCCACAGAAAGACCATCCATCAGTGCCTCAAATATATCAGTAATGCATATATTGGGAAACTTAAGGCTAATAAGGCTCCATTCAACCTTTATAAATTACACTATATTGATGTACGGTTCTATGAGCCAAAGGGAAATGGACTTTTGGTCGATGATGTTTATTTGATTTCCACCCCAAATAGTTTGGAAATGGTTCCCACTGATCCCCTTAAGAAAATAGGGGAAGAATACAAACATCCCATAAATTAGAATATGTTTACAAGTCCAAATTCATATGCATATTCATTGGTCCTCATGATTTCATTCATGGCTGTCGAGATGGATAGTGTTGAGAAGCTCACTGAACCCCAAAATTTCAAATCTTCCATCCACTATGGAGTCATCATCTCAAGAATTGTTTCCCCATTAGAAGAAAAAGATGAAAATGATGAGAATGAATAGGAGGAAGAATAAGATATAAGGTATTCGCCTCCATTATTTGAGGAAGTTGTATGTACCACCATTAATGAACTCAAGGAAATCAACTTGGGTATAGAAAAAGACATGTGACCCACTCTGATTAATGAAGTCATTCCTTCAAAATAGAAACAGGTGTATACCTTTTTCCTAAAGCCAAATAAAGAAGTTTTCTCCTTGAATTATACTGAAATTCCAAGCCTTGATCCTGAGTTGGCCACTCACCACCACCTGGGCATTCCAGAAGATCATTATGGCTACAAGAATGCCTCTAAAAGGACACACCTAACCCATGCTGCCAAAATAGAGGTTGAAGTTGATAAGATCGTCATATCTAACTTCATTTGGGAATTTCAATACCCAAAATATCTAGAAAAAATTATTCCTATCAAAAATAAAAAAGGTAAAATCAAAGTCTGCATCGATCTTAGAGACCTCAACCGGTATTGTTGAAAGAATGATTTCCGAGTCCCAATCACAGAAATGTTGATCGATGAAACTACCGGATATGAGGCTCTATCTTTCATGAATGTATATAAAATATATAATAAAATATGAATGGCCCAATAAGATCAATAATCCACTACATTTAGTGATCCTTAGGTATTTTTTTTCTACAAGTTAATTCTATTTTGTTTGAAAAATACCGGTGCACCATGCCCCACATCTTCAAACCCTTCATGGGAAAGTTTGTCGAATGTTATGTGGATCATTTGGTGGATAATTTGTAGAAATTATTAGAAAACCTGTCAGATATTGAAATAGATTTCAATAAAGTATGACAACATAGTCTGAAAATGAACCCCCTAAAGTCTACATTCGGTTTTACCATAGGAAAAATTATCAGCATCATCATACTCCACTATGACATTAAAGTCGACCCTGAGAAGAAAACGTCCATCCTAGGAATTTCACCTTCTACCAACTTAACTGATTTGAGAGGAATTCAAGTAAATATGTACTACATTAGGCACTTCATAGCCAACCTTGCTAAAAACTATTTCCCTTCACCAGGTTGATGAAAAAAGGGGTGTCATATCAATGGACAGAAGATTGTCAAGAAGCATTCAAAAACCTCAAGAAACACCTCTTGATTCCACCAGTACCGATGACACCTGTCGAAGGAAGACAACTTATTCTATATGTGAGCACCTTGGAGTGATCCCTAGGAACCATCCTCACATAGAAGAATGACACCAGAACTGAGAATAATCTCTATTACCTATGCTGAACCGTGATCTATGTTGAGACTCTTTATTTAAATACTAAGAGGTTATTCCTTGCTTTAATTTTTGTAGTCCATAGGCTAAGGAATTACTTGTAGAACAACTAGTTCCATCTTGTCTCACATAGCAACCCAATCATGTATATTCTCAACTATCCAATGTTAACTGGATGTTTGTCATGGTGGGTAGCCATCACACAGTAGTTTGATATATGGTTCATACCGAAAAAATCCATCAAAGGATATGTACTATGATATTTCCTGGTAGAGCATCTCTCAATAGAGGTGTCCCCATTGGATGTAGAGTCACCTGATGGGGAACTTTTCTCCATTCAAGAGAACTACCAGATGTAGTAAATGTACATCGATGATGCCTCTAGAATCCCAATAAGAAAAAAGGATGTAAGTCCCCAAACTCAATAAGGTGGGGCTAGGAGTCATACCCACATCCCAAGAAAAAGAAATTCTTCCCTATTACTTCCTATTATCATAGGGATTCACAAATAATGAATTATAGTTTCAGTATATTATCACATGCCTAGAGCTATCATATCAAGTGAAAGATGAAGACCTAGATATATAAGGCCATTATGAACTAGTCATCAAGAACATTAATAGAAACTATGCTATTAAGAAAGATGATTCGATCCCTTTGATGAACTATGTTCAAGAATTGATGGCATAATTCCCATTATAACCAATATTGACTTATATCGCCTCGTCATAAAATGAACAAGATGATGTGTCAGCAAATGTCACCACATCTTTGGCTGACCCAGACCGGGATGAAACGGCCATCATTATTTCCCACTTACGGATGGTATTACCATTAATTCAGGCCCACATAAAATAAATCAACAAAATTAGTCCCATTTCTAGGTCGTGTGGTCATAATGCCAGCTAGGTGACTCTAATTGAAAAATACCTCCAAAATGGAGAACTGCCACTAGATAGGGATAGAAGGGAGAAAATCTGGAGATGGAAAATCAACTTCATGATACTTTATGGAACAAACCAGAAAAAATTCTTTTATAAGCGAGGGGGTGATGAGATATTTTTTCAGTGCATCGATGGGGAAGAGACCACTGCTGTCACGAAACAATTACATGCCGGAACATGTGGAGCACATTAGTCGGCATCAAATCTCTCTAATAAAATTCAAAGGATTGGATACTATTGGCCCACTATAACTGAGGATTATGCTCAATTCACTAAGAAATTCAATCCCCATCAAGTTCATTCCAATTTGATCCACTAATCAATAGAGCTACTTCACACATCCACGTAATCCAATACATTTTCTATATGGGGAATGGATGTTGTGGGACTATATCCCCTTTTTATAACCAAATGGTTCAAATCCATTTTCAGAAAAACTGACTTATTTTCCAAATGGGTGGAGGTTTTACCCCTTAAAGAGGTCAGGGAAAGAATCATTTTCAGCTTTGTGAAATTCAACATTATCATCAAATTTGGTGACCCTCATACAATACTGACAGAAATGGAACTAAATTCTTCTATGTTGAGTTAGACATGCTATATCAGGAGTATGTAATCATGTCCAACCGTTCATACTACTATAATGTAGAGGGAAATGGGTATATATAGGCCTTTAACAAGACCTTATCCAATATACTCTAGAAGATGGTAGAAAAGGACAAGAAATCATGGTCGGATAAGCTCTTCCATGATCTGTGGGCTTACTGGACCCAAAACCGCACTACCACTCAAGCAACCATGTACTCGTTAGTATATGGGATGGATGTGGTTATACCTATCAAAGCTCAATTACCATCTCTCTCTGATTCCATCTGTGATCAAATATCAATAGACGAGTAGTCAAAAAAGCGAGTTGATGATCTGGAGTGATTGGATGTGAAATGATTGTTCACTCTTCACCATTTGGAAGTCTAGAAGAACTGGATCACATAAGACTTCAATAAAAAGGTTTTCCTTCAATATTTCATTGAAGGATTGATGTTATTGGTCCTTATAAGTGCGATGATACTCGTAATGAAACCTCCAAAGTTGGATCCAAAATGGGAAGGACCATATTTCATACACAAGGTCTACTCTAACAAAGCATATGCCTTAATTTCATTGGATGGGATGCTCTCACAGCTCCCTCTAATGTGTGGTTCTCAAATAAATAATTTGTGTAATTATACAATAATATTATTAGTTGAACATCATTAAATTGCATAGAACCACCTATGTCTATCCTATACGATGTTAAACTATATGAAAATTGTTCTATCCATGTGATGTTAAACTATATAGCGGTCAATTTATTCTGAATTATTATTCATCATGCATGAGTAAAATATGTGGAAGTGAAAGAAGGGGAAGTAAAAATTAACCCCTTATTATATATGGTTCAAACATGCACCAGGAGAGTATTATAGAACTATATATGGCTTGATTACCATTCATTATTAGAATACTTAGTGATGCCTAAATCGCATATCATTGTCTATCCACCATGAAAAAATTCCCCTGCCTGAATAGGTCAGAAATTCATAGAGAGTCGTTCAGAATTATGTGGACTTTGATTCCCAACTAAGTGGGATACTAGGAAACCTCCTTGAGGATAAAGACCAATAGTTCACCCACCTCATCCTTTTCACGTCAGTTCACTTTCATCCATACTGTATGATGTTAAACTAAATGGGACACCATAACTACATGTGGCTTGATTCCTATCATCATAGGATACGTAGTGACACCAAGATTATATATCTTGGACCATCCACCATCTAAAAATAAAATGTCCCTTCCCTTTGTACACGGGTTATACCAGTATATGAAGCATGTTTTTAGAACTACGTGTGGCATGATTCCTACCTTTATAGGATACATAGTGACACCCAGATCCCACATCCTGGTCTAGCTGCCACGAACAAAGATACTTACCCCTACGTATAGGTCATAATTTCATAGGGAAATTCTGGAGTCCTAACCGCGTGACTTTAAACTACATGACCAAAGAAATCCTAACCACACAACATTAAACTATAAGGTATCTCAAGAACAATGTGTGGCTTGATTCTAGGTATGATGAGATACATATTTACACTTGGTTCTTTCCAGGTCCAGCCATGTGGGAAAAATGTCTCCATTTTTCGTAAGAATGTAAATCTGTATGGAATACTCCAATCGTTGATCCCCACAATATGAATTATTCAAAAGATCATGCCCTATATATATGAATCAGATCTATGTAGTGGATATCATTCCTAATAACTAATCATGGTCTGGATATTTATCACCTACCGAGATATCCCTTTTTCATCCATAAAACTCCATGCCTTGGGAAATATCGAATCACCATAATCACCCACATCGGTCGGATATGGGAGGCTAGTGTACTGTAGAAACCATTGGATTACTATGCACACAATTCCCTTGTGGCTCTGCATATGTTACACACAAAAATGGCATGTCATCCAAAGGAAAATTTGTCCTCATAAGAGGTTTTTCCTACTTATGTATGCCTGTTGGATCCTAAGACTCTCATCATCTCTTCTGATTCAAGGCCTCCTAGAATCATGGTTTATACATTCTTTCCCTACTCATGTTTAGGGAATACAAGGGATATTCTGACCTGATTATCCCATATTGACGCACGATTCCTTTGATTTTTCATCCCTGCAACAGGATGGTATAAAATGTGACGTCAATGTCCTTTATGTATGAAATAAAACTAAATGTACCCATAACAGTTATCTCTCACATCGAGTCACCCACGTGCTCACCAAAATACATTAAACTACACGGCCCGAAAAATATAGCTAAAATGCCTTCTTCCTTGCACATGGGACAAACCTATGTAGGGAGATAAATTTTGGGACACCCAGATCCTCAAAATTGGTCCACTCTCCATCAAAGAAATCGGGATTGATCACTCGGAATGCGATCTATATCTGTGTAGGAGAATTACCAACTATATAGGTGATCACAGCCTAAACGTTTCTAACATATTCATACACATATTTTTCATCTATCAAACTCCACGCTTGGTGTGATTTTGGGTCCTCATATAACTCAGTGGTTATCGGATATGGGATCCTAATGTCCTATGGACAGCTATACACACAATACCTTAGTGGAAATGCATATGTTTCCCAAAAAAATAGATTTTCATTTAAAAGAAAATTCTCCCCCAGGAGAAGATTTTACAATTCTCAAATGATCAACAACTTTCAAGTGTCGTATCATCTCTCTGAATCCAATATCCCTTGAAACTGCAGCTTAAACCTTCTTCTATATCCACATCATGAACATGTTGGAACACCTTATCCTAACCCTCCATGGTTAACCAGGGCTTCTACATCAATTTCTTAATCATATGACATTAAAACTACATAATAATTGATTATAAATGATCATTCTTTGGCCTCGACATGCCAAATAATTTCCTCCCCCATCTCTAATGCATGAAAATAATCTGCACAGCAATGCTCAACGTGGGTCCCACTTCATTGGTAACCCCGTGTAAAAATAATAAAAATGCCTCATTCATATGTGTGAAACATATCCGCATATGGATAAACGTTGAAATATATAAGTTTTACTTGATTCTTATCATCACAGGATACATAATGAAATCCAAATTTTATATTGTGGGTCCATTCAAGAAGTAGATATGTCTCATCCCTGCCTACGCAATGGTTAGGACTATGTAAGGAAGCAACTCATATGGATTGGATAAAAAATACTATAATAATTCCCTAAGTACCTGATAAGATTAGACTTAAAATTCCCTCTTTTCATGTTCATTAACCCCTCTTCACACACCATTGTATCCAGAAGGTCTGAATCTCTATAACCATCCATGTCCATCGGAAATGGATAGCCAGTTTCCTATGGACACATATATTTGTCTATGCACACAATGACATGGCGGCTTGGGTTATGTTTCCCACAAAAATTTCTTATCAACCAAAGGAAAATTAATCCTTAGAAGAGGCTTTTCCTACCTCTATATGCCTCTATGATGTTTACGTCTCACCTTATTCTCTAGTTTCAAAACCCCACTGGATTACAGTTTACCTACACTCTCCCCTCTCATGCCTAAAGATGATAGAACATTTATTTTTAGACTACTACTAAAAAGGAAAATTTTATACCCCTATGGTTAGAGTATAAAAAGACTTTAAACCTTACGTCTCAAAAGTCCAGATTGTACGATGTTAAACTACACTATGCATTATCCCTCCTTTGCACAAGTCAAATTCATATGGGAGAGATTTCAATAACAAAGACAATATAAATTCCCCTACTACTCTAAGACATCATTCCCTCAATACGATGCCCACCATGGTCATACAAAAATAAAATAATTGTCAATTTCCATTAAAATTCATGGCCATCCGAAATACAAAGCCTGTGCCCTATGGAAACCTTTTTTCACTAATTCACACAATGCATCAGTGGCTCTAAATATGTTTCCCAAAAAATAGCCTATAAACCAAAGGAAAATTCATCCTCAATAGGGAGGTCTTTCCTATCACTATACGCCCCATGGATTCCATGACACATTTCATAACCCATTCTCTAGAGAAAATAAGTCAGGGCAAAGAAAAATCCCTTATCCATGTCTAAAATCTATTGGGATATTCTTGATTAACGAGTCCTAAATTTGGGCCCTTTCCCTAAATATCATGGTCCAAGATTTTTGACCTAAAACATCAGTAATGATAGTCTATTTAGAGAGACATTAAACTACCCACAAAAAGGAGAAAACACTCTCCAGGATGAAACCCCACAAATGACATCCCAAACAAAATTTGATTTCTCTCTCACTAAACCTATTCTAGATATTTTTTAGGTAAAAATATTGAGATATATATATATATATATAGGGACATAAATCTTGTTAGGTAAAAAACCTATAAAGGGATGCCTAAGAAAAATTAAATTTATACCTGCTTGGTATGTACCATATGAGGCTTGGGAAAAAATTAAAGTTATCATAGAAAATAAACAATGTTTTTATGGTTTTTTATAAAACCCAAGAAACAGTCGAACTATGCTTGTTAATCCCCTTGGATCTGGAAAAAATCAGATCATGATTTGATTATCTTCTTCATCCATAATTTTTATTCAGGTTGATATTTGGATGAGATTTTGGTTTAAAATGCATTTGATCATGATCGATTGTAATTTTAGGGAGAAAATGAAGGAGAATAATTGGAGATAAAAACATCCTCATTCCATTAAAATTTGATATGGAGGACATCCACAACCTAGATACTCTCCCTAATAGAAAAGAAAAAAATGGCATAAGACAATAAAAAAAATTAAAATGAATCCTACTCAGCTCTTTCCAATACATCAATGACTATATAGCTTGGACCATCAAGACATCTCTCTAAATCTGTCCTCTTTCTTGCTTCAGCTTTAACCAAGGGATGAAATTGCTTCAGAATGGAACTGATATCCCACAATTTATATTTAATGGCTTCAAAATTGGAACTCATTGATGCTAGTTGAACCTTCAACATGGATACACGAGCTTCACACTCCCCTAGATCTTCTGTTTGGGTACCCATATGGTCATGAGCATTTATGTCCTCTATTTCTAGGTGATTCAACTCTTCGGTAAGATCTAGAAAGGTCCTTGTTTGGTGATATGAAGCATTTAACTAAGAAAGGTTGTCCTCAAAAGAGGATAAGTCCTCTCGAACTATGAAAATATGGTGTGTGGGTTGGTGCAGATGTCAGTAGTTAAAGCCACTAGAACCCAAGTCAGTAAATATCTATTGAAGGGTGTCCTCCTTATCACCAAACTCTGGAAGAGTATTTTCAGCAACAATAGTAAAACTTTAAAGCCATTCATATCCCAACACATTTTTATGTCTCCTGATAGTATTGGATCCCTGACTTTGTTCTATTTTCACAATAGTTATGTAGTCAAGAAATTGCACCATGGAATATGGAGCCACCCTAGGATGGGATGTCCAAGTGGGGAAGCCTTCCCATTCTGTAGGTGGATCAGTATCTGAAACTAAGCTCAGGGGGTTTATTGTGACTTGAGGTATTCTCGATGATGTTCTAATAGGGCCGACTTCGATAGGACTATAGACCATCCCACCCTAAGATAGAGGGTCTGATTCACTCTCTACAGATATAGGTTGTGTAGAATAGTTCCCCTCCAAACTCATGTGATGATGTGTGGAGCGACATAGAGTAATCAGAATGTAGGGGAATGGAGTATATGGCAAATGTAAGATAGGACTGGAAGCAGTCAATGGACTTATCACCCATCAAAATGACCTGGCCAATATATAATTAGGATAATACATTACCCAATTTTTTGGAACACTCCAACTATAATTAAGTAGAGGCCTCGTTGGGAGGATTAAAGACATGCACCCCAAAGTCCTCATGCATCATCATAAACAAAATTTGAAGAAGGATTTATGGGTCATATTTCTTCTTAACTAGGGTAATAGGAAAGGGTGTGACCCACTGTAGACATGTAAACTGCCTAGAAAATGGATAGGGTGAATAAGGTTTAAAATGGTCATCCTATCTATGTGAGCGGTTAATATTTCATCCCGAAGTGCCATGTGGTATAAAAGTGCTTCCAAATAACCATGTCCATCATCTTCTATTATTTCATAAGGCATGGGGTAAGGTGGAAAAAAACTGAGAAGCCTCACTCATCAATTCAACCAGTCCATCAACATTTATATATCAAGGGATAATGGTAGAAATACTAAGAAGAGTTGGGTGGAAGCGGGAAAGAGGACCCATTGCAGTATGGTGGTACTCAAAATAGGATAAATATTCTTCCATCCAGCCATTCAAAAATTTGAATGGCCTAGAAAGGTGATGTGGAGGAATTCATTTCTATATTTTCCCCCAAAAACTCATAAATTCGGAAAAGTTTGGGGATGGATAAATTGATGGGTGTCTCCTCTACCAGTGTGGCTTCTATCATTAGGGTGCATGCCAAGACACCAGTATAAACATCACAGGAATAAATGATCCACCCACACCAAAACATGGAAAAGAAACCTGTCTATCTGAGCTCAATAGATACGTATTTTCAGACCCCATAACCCGAGGGGGTGTAGTGAACGACCTCAAGGTCAGAATAGTATGAGCCTGAAATTTTTCATAACTATTGTGTTTGATAAGTTCGGCTATGGATGATTTTTAGCTTCAGCCCACTCACTCACAAGAAGAATCTTATCCAATATTCAAATGAAATTAGAGAGTGAGAACGAAGAGGATGACTAAGTAGTCCCTTTCCACAGACTATTAAATCTCTCACCAATGGAGATAGTAGTTCAGCATTGTCCAAAGTATTAGCTGCTGAAAAGAACTAATCCAACATGTCTCCAAGGATAGGAAGTACCCCTATCTAGTATACATCCCATAAATTGATCCCCACTTCACCACGAGACAAGTGAAAGTTATTGGTTCTTGAAAACCATCAGCTGAGCCACTAAGGTTGTATTTCACTAGTTGAATAGATTATGAATTAAGAGACCCACACCACTTGGTATAGGTTGAACGTTTCCAATGGAAAAAAGGCTTACAAGCAGTTTTGATGAACCCAAAATGCCTAGGCCCACTTATTAGTGAAGCACCCTCTAGATCAGAGATACCATTTAGAGCTCCACCATCTATTTGGAATGATTCATGAATAGTTAAAAATAGTTAGGTAGTCCTGAATAACTGATTCGGAAGATGTTGTACGACATCATTGATTTCTCTATGTCCACATGTATCCATTCCAAACAAATACGTCATCTTCAGTACATAGAAGAAATGAGATCCAAGATCTTTTTGTGAAGTGCTTGTCTACGAGAAGTCTGGTAAAAGAAAAAAGGACTTCGGAACCCCTATATAATGGTGTGGACTATTTGTGGGTCCACCTTTATACCATAAACTAGTTCAGTTCAGGATTTAATTCTATATCAGAGTGGCCTACTCTTCATCCTGATCAGAGCCCATTCCGATGGGGGGAATTTTTAGTGTCTTGAAATTTTTGAAAATAGAAAGTAAATACTCCCATGATTTTGGAAAAGGAAAGAAAAAAAATTGGATGGAGGATTTATAGAAAATTTTTGGAGAAGCCTTTCTTGGAAAAAGAACCAGATAGGTTTGCATAATAAATTTCGGGAATTGTTTCTGAAAGGCATAACTCGTGAACCCAGTAGTGTGTGGAATGAATACAATGGTGCCAAAATTCATTGTGATCCACATTGTTGGTGAAATGGATTCATAGAATTCATTCCCTATATATCGTCATCGCAACCTATGTCATTGGTATAATTGAGGTGGACAAACTCACCCCCACATAGTTTCACCACAAACTTTGTTATTGGAAGAATTGTGGTTGAGAAACTAACCCTTCTGTACCATCCCTATGAACTCAATAGTTCATGGATGAGGGAAATCCTTCAGCTCCCCACTAATAGGATGATTTCTTTTGTAGGATTGATGTAGTGATCTTCTCCACCATGAACCACAACCCCACAGTCCTCTGTAGAATGAGTTTTATGTGGGTCAGATGATCTCCCCAATGGGATTCCGAAGAAGGTGATGAGAGATCCATAGATCCAACTTCGTCTAAACTCTATAAAGATATCAAATGATGAGGCACGGACCTGTTTCAATGAATTTCCATGAGTATAAACTCACTTCATAGTAAAATAATGAAGCAAATATAATAATTTGAAAACTGTGAACCTAAATTGGTGAACCATGAACCATATTCTCTTTATGGAAGAACTTCATGAAAAATCCAGAACCAATACCCCTTCTTCATTTAGGTGAACCGAGTAGCACAAGGAAAAATAGATGGAACCCTACACCACATTGCATGTTGCTATAAATATGGAAATCAGCACCACATATCATCATGCTATATAAAAAAAACTGGTCCTTCATATCAAAACACTATATGGAATGCATACAGGTATGTGTACCATCATGGTATGTCGATGGTCCCTCCACCTGCGTAGAAACATGCTACATGGGGAGGCCCCTATCCCACATGAAGAAATAATATTGCGAATGGGGTACCATTAGATATTACACTCTCCAACTCTGATCATATCCTTCTATTTTTTCACCTCATATGTATCCCCTCCATTAAATAGTCCAATGTTTTTAGGCCTAAGCCTCTTCCAAAGCCACCAGACCTGTATAATAAAACCACTAGGAACATCAGCGCACCCTTTTGAGTTTACATACCCATGGTAGGTAGGTATTTGTGGGAAGTCACCACAAGGTTGGGTACCCCAGAATTCCCCTGGGATTACATTCCCATGGTAACACGAGGATTGACCTTGGGATACTCACATGTACCTCCCCATTCTAGTGATCGAGGGTAATCATTGGATTTTTGATTCAATGAGGGAAATTGAAAATTCAAAGGGATCATGCATTCATTCCCGCTTTGACAAAGAGAAAATATTCCCCCCTTTACCAAAACCCATTTTAGGGCACTACTCCTGAGGTAAGTCCTTAACCTTTCCATGGGAGGTGGTGCTCTTTCTTATCTTAGGCTAATCCTGAGAAATGTCCGAATAGATCATTGAATGTGGATATCCGGGATATCACCACGGGAGAGGAAATTGGCACATTCAAATCCCCTCTATGTCCCTCCCTTTTGGTTCTAGAACTATCTATCAATAGATGATGTGGGACGTGTGATCTTCAGATCCACTGCCTCCTCTTATTTCTCACACTGAGCTTGTCTCACATGTTCTTAGAGGTTGGTTGTGACCATGACTTCTACATAACCCCAAAGCATGGGAATCCTCTATGGTATAATCCCTATCCAAACCTCCAAATCATCATGATTCAAGATTCTCTTCATGGTTCCAAAAATAAGGGAATACTCCTATGTGTAAGCCCCAAATAAAATAAACAAAGGGAACTCTAATTCCTACTATGATTATGATACATAGGATACCTTCTTAAGGCCCAAGCTCAAGGGAAATTCTCCTTAGAATTCAATCCCAATAAAATTACCCCAAACTCTCTAGGTTAGCCCCTTTAGGTGTAAGCCCCAAATTGTTTCTCTTGGAAGGTCAGATAAAAGGTGAAAGCCCCAATAATTCCCCCACAAACAGTCCAACTTATGGTTATATGTCCAAACTCAAACTGACTTATGAAGTATTTGATTTCCAACTGACTGGGATATATAGAAAGCCACTCTGAGGTCCAAACCTGACACCCAAATCACCTGAATATTTTCTTGGACATGTCCATAGTAGGGTCACATCCACCCAGGAGACCATATCTCTTATGGGAATCCCGGGACACCTTGGTGTAACAACCACATGAAATTTTGACAATGTAACTTCCCCTAGACGTCCCGACCACTGACGTTAAACTGCATGGATGGGTCCTTGTCACATGACCTTAAAAGGTGATTTGCCCAGCAAAGAGACACTGAACTATGTGGAATCTAAATCCTATCATGGGGGTACCTAGTAATCCCATATTATGGGTTCGATCCCTACATCAAAATAATCTCTATCCCTCCCTAGATGATGATAAACTATAGATCACCTCATCACATGGCTGAAAATAGCATTGTATCGTTAATTCCTGGTCCATGTGTCTCCGTGATTGATTTTTCAAAACAGGGGTAATATGCAGACATGGAATTGGGGAATAACCAAAGATTCAAAAACATATGAACACTGCTTAAATCTATAAGATATTCCTATAATAGGAAATAATTCCCCCCAAAAGGGTGTGATGAGACTGACCTCCCATCCTCTCAAGAAATGGAGTCCATAAGTGTAGTTGGAAAATCATCCCACAAACACCTTCCTTTGAAAATCACGTTCATGAATCATGGATAAAATGGACTTTGGGTGTTTCTGGATTTGTGAATAAATCCGTTGGAGACCATCTAAGAAAATCGTATCTGATGTGGGATAATTGAATAGAAACTTAACCCCTTGAAATCACCCACTAGGAAAATTCAACTATAGCACCTTCTTCAAAATATAAAAAAAGGACACACCAATAATTCCCTATGGGACCACCTCATCTCGACCATATTAGTGTAAATAGGATACAATTTGTGTTGGGTTGAAACAAAAATGGTGAACCTAAAGTAAATCTTTATAATAGAAATCAATTAGCTATTATCCTTCAGACCATTTTGTTCTCTCCCACACGCGCACCTTAGGCCGAAACAACAATATAATTTTATTTTCCTAATATCATGACCCATTAATTATTTGGAGCATAATTTACATTTTTAAATTATTTTTCTGTAATAAAATGTTTTCATTATTAAGTGTGAATCCTTTTAAAAAGAGAATTGATTTTAAAATAGAAATTTATTTTCCTAAAGAATTATTACAAGTGATATGTCAAAATCATCTTCAATCCAAGATGACTAAATTTTATGTTTGGTAAGATTTATTGGTTATATTATCCATGAATACCTGTAACACCCCAAAATTATAAAGTCAGAACCTCGTATTCAATATCGTGTATGGAACGTGACACCAAGCGTGTAAGGGAATATAATATATGGATGCTTTATAATATATTTACAATTTAAAATATTATATATAAATATATATCAATACATGAAACACCGATTTAGCATGTGTTATATGCAATATAGACCTTCTTTGATGACTTGTGTTACATGGAAGACCGAGTTTCACCAAATAACAATGTATTATTAAAAATTATTATTTAATATAATATGATATAAATTAGATGTTATGTATGTAGTTAATAATAGTATTAATTAATTTTTGGAAATTTATGGTTAATATAAAAGTAAAATGAATTCATGGGTTACCAATTAACGAGAAACAAAAATAAGAACCAATTAGATATAAAAAAAGATGTATTTTTATTTTTTTCCTTACAAAGGATTTTTATCTAAATAAACATAAATAATTAAAATTTAATAATGATCATAATGAAATTTATATTTTATATATTCAATAAAATTGTTTTGACACTCATCCATTAGGTTATATAGGCATAATGTAAGAACTAACTATATTTTATTCCTAAAAACCTATGTTTTTTAAAGACAATTTTACCACCTTTTAATGGAGAACCCATTTTATATCAGAATTTTGACACTTTTATTGAAATAATATATCAAAATGAACTTTATTTTTTAAATAGGAACACCTAAATTAGGTTAGGGTGAAGTTTTGATATTTTTCTAAAATATTTCATTTTTTAACAAACAGTTAAAAATATTGAATTTTAGTTCAAAACTAGTTTTTCATTTAATTTATTTTTAAGGTTAAATTATATTTTTAATTGGATTTAAAGTTTAATTAGATCATATTTTTGTCAATTAATACAATTTTTTTAATTTTAATCAATTTTACTTTGAAATTGTCTATAGAAACTTATCAATCCTTTAGACATTTTTACTTTAAAACCCAACATTGTTATCCCGCCCACGAAATAATTTTTTAAATTAATTTATGACACATAATTTATTAGAATTTTTAAAAATGGGTAAAATATTTAGAATCATCGTAATTTATAAGGTCTAATAAGTTCAAATTAGTTTCTTAGCAAAAATATTAGTGAAATTGATTAAAATTTATTACAAAGATAAATGTTTAATTAAGCTTAATAAGGGACTAAACACTAACATTAAGGCTCAAAATGACCTCTATTATCATAACCCCATCCCCATAAGTATTCCCCTCTTGGACTGTTAATGAATAATGGGTGATAATTAGTGTCGTTTCCCACCTTCAGTAGGCCCTGGGGTGGTGACTAGCACCAAGGGTATATATATATTCTCACAAAATTGGAGGCATTACACTTTTTAATTGAATAATGATCTAAAGATAATATGGTACATCCCAAAACAACTCCAATACATATATATATATAAAATAAATCCAAAATCCATCCCACGTAAATATTTAAAATACAACTGTTATGAAAATAATGCAACTCCAAAGTAAATACCAAAATCATGGTTAAGCGGCGACATAGAAACTCTCCCAAAGTCCTAGATACTAATGCACAACACGGTCCAAGTAGTCCCCATGCAAACCTGAAAGTAGTTTTATAATGTAGGGTGAGAATACAAGTATACCCAGTAGGAAAACCAAAGTATCTCAGTCACAATTGGGAGAAGCATACTAATGCTTCTGTGAGAAAATAGAAGAACCAACAACACCTAACAAGGTATTGTAGTCATCCCCACCACACCAATCAATGGTAAGGAAGTAACACAAGTTAAAAAAGTCATATAGTAATAATATTGATAATAGGGTACCCTACACCACTTTACTACTGATTATCCACTCTCACACCCTAAAGGAAAACATCTTGGTGCTCCCACCTCTTCTGAATGTACCACGTCACAACAAGCATGCACACACTTGGGCCTCACTCCTGTCCCGTCACCTGGGAAAACTAATCACATCAAGTCCCTCCCGCATAAACCTAGGCATCACAACCACATCCCCCCATCCAGACACTAAGGCCACATACCACTTCATATCTTGAAAACACATGGGAAATCAAAATACAATTTTTCATGAAGACACATGGGAAAACACAACTCATCTCATCAAAAAGTCACCAAGGAAATCACAACTTTCATGCACACACCTAGGACTCACAAACCACTACCTTCCCAAATAATATTACTCTATCACTACATTGAAGAAGGTGCAGGGAAGAGTGGGTGGTCATCCATCCATTCTCCCACTGAGATGTTAGGGAAAGACACCCTCCCCTGGGATGATGTGATGCTTGGAACATAGTTCTCAACTAGAGTGGGGTTCATATATAAATAACACGGAAAATACAAGTAATACATATATGATACCAAAAACTCAATCCCAACCTATGGGATTTTAACCAATTACCATCTCACAATACCGCTTTTTTCTACCACTAAATGAAAAACAACACACAAGATGTCACAAACCCAATTCATATCCCTAGAGAATTCATTAAACCAATTCCCATTATTTATTAAGAAATTAATTTATTTATTCCATATCTTCTTATGAAACTTCTAAACACAATCCACAATAAGCAAACCAACCAAAATCAAATCAGAAGGTGAATAGTTATTAAATAATTCATTTATTAATTCCATCTCTCAACAGTGCAAACCCCCAACTCATAGTTGTACCCAACAACACAAAACTACACAACTTGATCACAACTGTATTGTAAAACACTTCCCATCCATTCCAAATCCACACCCATTTTTTATGCCACATCCATGTTCACAAACAATCTCTCAACCTGAGATTCCATTACACCACTAGAACCACCCCACATCACATAACCATGCCCACAACCCTACTAAAACACAAGTCATAACAATCCCAAACACAGCACACCACTGCACAAATCAAGGAAAGGAATATTAGTATTTAATAAGAAATTCCTCACTCGATTTCTACTTATTAATTCAGGGATTATCACAGAAATAGTTTGATCTCGGGGCATCCATTTATTAGCTGAGAGCATATGGTTAATAGATTTTTCAAAACAGCGGTTCAATAAGAAACAAAAAATAGGTAAACCAAAATCTATTAGGTGTACATACAAATACACCCAACGTACATAATTTTTAGTTGGAATATATCCCATACAATTTAAAATAGTAATCAAAACATCAATAAAATAGTATGATCATACATCACTTTCCCCACACCCTATTTATTGATTTAAAATCGATTCGATTATCTTTATTAAAATTTGGATTTCACTATACTCACAAGGATACATTCATACACCCACCCCGTAAGATACACAATTGAGAGATATGAGGGAAAACTACTTATATTAATAAGTGATCAACACTTTCTTAATGTTCTAAAGAAAGGGGTGTGCATGCAACAGGAAACTCCAAGGAAAACATGAACCAATTGGTGCAGTATAAAGGAATGAATACTTGAGGGGGAGAAAGGTTCTGGGGATGTACAGTATCAAGAGAAAAGGAAGCACATAGGGAATAGATGATGCCATCTTTAGAAAGTCCATATTCTAAATCAATGGGAGAAATAGTTTTCAAACACCATTAAAGGTGGATATTGACCAATTCCACACAATTTAACCATTTAGAAGCCTCACATACTTTTTGAAAATTAAATCTATGATATATATCACCTCAAATGTCCTCAAAACCACATAAATATGGTATTAAAATCATTTTACATCGAATAAAATGTTAAATAAGTGAAACTGGAAAAACTGGGAGAATTCTGAAAAAACTAGAAAAATGAAAAATTGTGAAAATGAATAATAGTTGGATGAGTCACAGGTGCGAGATACCTGTGTGAGTCACTTGTTCAAGTCACCGGTGTGAGCTAGCAGTGTGACTCATCGGTGCGAGCTACCAGTGAGAGCTACCGGTGCGAGTCACCAGTGTGAGCTTCGAGTGCGACTCACTGTTCCGACTCACCGTTATGACTCACCGTTCTGATATACCACTATGAATCACCATTCAGACTCACTATTGTGAGTCACTGCTATTAATCACCATTGTGACTCACCACTACAACTCACTGTTCTGAGCTACCTTTGCAAAAACATGAAATTCAACAAAGTGTTGAAATGGGTTACTATAACCTCCCAGAACACTTCAAACACTAGATATTCAAAAAGTAATGGGTTGGAGAGGTCCCTTCCATTACATCAGATACCTCTCAAACTTCCACATCAATGATAATCTAAAACCAAACCCAAAATAAATAGGGGTCCGAACAACCACCCAGAGAGATATCTCTCAGGGATCTTTCTACACTTGAAACGCAACTAACCACTAAACACATAACAAGGAACACCATAAGAGCACAAAAACCACACTATCTAAACAAGTTAACTAGGTAATTACATCCTACATATCAATATTTTATCCCCTCTAGGTGGAAATAAATCGCATGAACGCGTTTAATCTCATCGCAATTAATGTGTATTGATTAGAAATGGGCTCCTCCCTTCTTTATGTGTGAGGACTTTATCACACATTACTAAACAAGAAAACAACTCATCTCATAGAAAACAATCTTCAAAATCATATTACAAAGTAGAAAGAATAATCCAAAAATAAAAACAACTCTATGTATTGGGAATGCATCTTCTTTTCTCACTCCTATGTACACTCCTCTAGGCCACCATTCCTCCACAACACATGAACCAAAGGAATGTTCCACCCACACAACACCTTCTCCCAATGATATCAAATCTCTACTAGCTGCTCCATATACTTTTCATCATCCTAAATTTCCAATTCTCCCCAAGAAATGACTTGGGTGTCATCATGAAGATACCGAAGGAGTTAAGAGATGAAAAAGATGTTTTGGATCCTCAAAAACTATAATGGAAACACCAACCGGAATGCCACCTTGCCATCTTTCCCCAACACCTCGAAGGGTCTGACAAACCAGGGAGAGAGCTTACTCCCCCTTCCAAACCTCTGATTTCCACATCAGTTGGAAACCTTCAAGAACACATAGTACCCAACCTTAGACTCTGAGGGCCTTCTCCTACAATCAGTATAATACTTCTACCAGTCATGTGCTAATTTCATCCTCTCATGAATGAGAAAAACTTCTCTATTGTACTTTTCAATACAATAGGACCAAGAACATATATCTCTGCAACCATTGTCCAGAATAAAGGTGAACGACACATATTCCATACAAATATTCAAACAGATACATGCCAAGGGAAGAGTGATATCTATCGATGTAAGAAAACTATACTAAGAGAAATTCTCATACGCAAGATCCGCCAAATTTCAAGATGTATGTTCGCGCCATTCCCTCCAACATCTAGATAGTTTTTTCTCTCTTCCCATATTTCTCTGGGTGGAAGCTAGTTCTGATGCGTAACTAGGTTTCATAATCATGCTACAATCACCTTAAACTCATGAGGTAAAATGTGTTTCCCAATTCAAGATAATGGGTCTTGAAGCTCCATGCAGCTGCACCACTTCATCCACATACCTCTTTGTCAGGGAATCTACTATGTACATCTCTTGTATTACTAAGAAGTGAGATGATTTTTTCAACCAATCCACTATAAACTAGATAGAATCTTAGCCTCCCTGAACTTTGTGTAACCCTATGAATAAATCCATTCAAGATGTCATTCCACTTCCACTTGGGGAAATCTAAGGGATGGATCAAACCATCGGGAACACGTTGATCAACCTTCACTAGTCGAAACACTAATTATTTATTCACAAACTCCACCACATCCCCATTCATTTTGGTCCAAAAAAATTACATCCTCAAGTAAAAGTACATCTTGGAAACTTTTAGGTGTACCGCTAAAGGTATGCTATGAAACTCACAGAGGACTTCCTCATCCATCTCTACTCAAACAATAAGTATTCCTCCGAACAACATCTGATTCTAACCATCCTCCAATCATCCGTCCATAGAATCACCACGACCAACATGGTCAAAAATAAACTCTGCCTTTGAGTCTCCCCACTGAGACTCCTCCACATGTTGTATCATAGAATACAACACTACCATCTAAAAAAATATCCCATTCACCCATCCACTATTGCATCTAGGTGGAAGGAGACTAAATCATCCATATATTTCCAAGAGTCTGTATATTCTTGAACAACCTCCCACTATGAACTCCTACTCAAAGCTTTATCCATGACATTCACCTTTCATAAGGTATAAGTGATATCAAAATCATATTTCTGAAGAAACTCCAACCACCTCCACTGATGCATATTCAGATCATGCTGGGAAAAGATATACCTCAATCTCTTGTAGTCTGTGAAAAATAAAAACTGCTCCCCACTGAGGTAATGATTCCAAAACATCATTGAAAACATGACCACTACTAACTCTAGATTAGGGGTGTCATAGTTACACTCGGTGTGGAATAACTACCTAGACTTATAAGAGATCACTGCTCACTAATGCATCTAGATGCATCCTAAACTCATACGGGAAGCATCACAAAACACCTCAAAAACACTCCTTCCTCCAGAAACCAGAGAAATAGAGGAATAACCATATTTCCCTTCATATATTTGAACGATTCCTGGCACTGATTTCTCTACAAAAAAAATTGGTCTTTTCTGGTTAAAGCTATCAATGGAGATGAAACATGAGAGAAATAAAGTAAAAAACCTCTATTAATAGCCAGCAAGACCAAGAAAACTATGAACATTTACCACATTCTTGGGTACTGCCCAAAAAAACTACTTCAACCTTTGATGGGTCTACCACCACACCCTACTGTAACACCACATATCTATGGAAATGGACATCTTATGTCCAAAAATTACACTTGGAAAACTTTCCATAGAGCTGGTGTCATTGAAAAACATGCAGGATGGTTTTGAGATGCTCAGCATGCTCCTCCTCTAACTTTGAGTAAATCAATATATAATTGATTAATATGATGAAAAAATGATATAGGAACTCAGGGAATATGGATTTCATAATTCCCATGCATATGGATGGTGTTTTCATAACACCGAAATAAATGATTATGAACTCGATGTACCCATACGTACATCTTAAAGTTATCATTAGGATATCACCCTCCTTCCCCCTCAACTAATGATATGAAAATTATAGATAAATCTTAGAAAACCAACTTTCCCCACTCAGTTGGTCAAAAATATTGTCTATCCTTGGAATACGGTAATGGTTCTTGTCCATCACCTGATTCAGCTTCTTATAGTCTATGCACAACCTCAAACCACCGTCTTCCCTCTTTGAAAACAACAACAGATCACCCCACGGGAAAAATTGGGGGTGAATAAAGACCTACCTCAAAAGTTAATAAATCTGAACCCTCAACTCCCACAACTCAGAACGTTTGATATAATAAGGATCTATCAAAATTAGAGAAGCTCTATGCTGCAATTCTATCCATAACTCGATATAAAGTCAAGGGGGTAGGGTCACAGCCTCCTTAGGAAAAAACATCAAGGAATTCCCTAATAAATCTGGGGACTTCTACTACCTCATCATCTAGTGATTCCACTAATATCTCATAGAAAAAAGGAGAGAAGGTGCTCCACACATGGACTGCCCACCTGAAAACTATGCTCGCCAATGAAAGCCACATGCTATCCATCCACATCTGAAAACATGAATCTTTTCCAAAAGACGTCAATAATAGTGCACATGGAATACAACCAGTCGATTCTGATAATGACATTTTATGGTTGAATCCATATCATGAAGAGATCCCCATAGTACTGATGTGGTCCTATCATCAGTCCACATCCCTAGAGCACCTCAAACAAGCTAGTATGACCTATGACTGGCATAATCAACACCAAGGGCATGGGAAGCCTCTCTACCTCTAGTCCCCTAGGATGGCCTAGAGTGGGTGCAACAAAGGTTTGTAAGTCTACTAAATCAAAAAAAAGTGCATGCAAGGGTATTGAACAAAATGATCGTACCACTAACAATCATTGGCTATGTAGGAACTACTTCCTCTACCACGTGAAAATGACCACCCCTAGGTTCTCTCCCACTCTACTGACAACCTCCCTCACAACCACTCCTAGTTCTAGGTCCCTGAAAAACACCCTGAGGTCGACCTCCCCCATCTCTATCTCCCCTCAGTGGAGAATGAGTTTGTTGTACCTGCTACTGAAATGGCCTAGCTGGAAATTGTGTGTGAGGATGGCATTGAGCCTATCCACCTCCACCTTACTAAGATCGAATGGACACTATACAGTGATTTTGGATCTGGTCATTAACCCCACAGAAGAAACTCATCATCCCCAAGCCCACGGGAAAGACACGAGGAAAAAAAGGTCGAAACGGAAACTGTTGAGGTCAATTCCGCACCAATTGAAACCTAGAAGGCCCTAGAACCTAAGACCTGATTCTCATAACCCTACCTCTCAAAGAACCCTGTTTGATCCCATCTCATGATAGACCTTCTCATGATTGAATCTAATCAATCACTTCCTCCTTCTTCAGGACCACCAGGTATGTCGGTAACATAAAGACAAGAACTATGTATTGGATAGAAGGATGAAGTGCCTCCTCTAGACATCTCTCATGAGACTCCTCATCCAAAAAAGATCCATGAAAAAATGAAAGAGATACTTAAACTTAATCACCATCTCCCATACGGACACACTCTCAAAATAGAGGGATAGTAACTTCTTCTTCTTCTCAGCCTTCATGATAGATGAAAGGAATTCTGCTCAGAACACCTCCTCGAAATCAACCCACATAACGTCGTCCACCTTCCTCTCTCCCAGGTATAGATTCCACCATTGAAGTGCTAATCCCCACTTCTAGATCACTTACAAAAGAACATATTACTTTGTTGGAGTAAGGATCAAACTGAAGGTTATCTCAAGCTCCTCGATCCAACTCTTTATATCCATATCTGAAACATTGCCCTTATACTTCCCAAGGACTGCCACTCGAAAGCATGTAATGTTCTCTTCCACTGGTCGTCCAACTCCAATAGATCAACCCACAACCAATCAACTAGATCATCTCGGTGAGCCTCAACTTCTCAAGCCACACATGGATGATGACTGGGTTCCATAGCTAAAAATGTAAACAAGGAATTACTAAGCCTAAGTAGTTTGTAATTTTATTTAATATTCATTGTAACTCATTTAACACATTATTCATATAAAATTTTCTCAAAACACCTAATTCAAATAAGAAAACAATTCATTATGATTATTGTAACATTCCTATGGTCTCTACCCTATAAACGGTGTATCCTCAATTGGTTTTTTGATAGGCTTAGTGTCCTTTAATTGGATCATGGGGGGCCTAAAAACTAGTGTCCATTCCAGTCTTCCCTATCCTATGTCATGCTCTAAGATCACCAAACATTGTTTCCCTACCAACCCATGAAATACTCCATGTTCCCAACTCCAAACTCCATCATATCTCTCAACCATCACCTCTGATTCCATTCTATCACAACCCCCTCCCTCTAAAGATGCCCCTCTTTCACTAAAAATGATGAAAGGGAGACAATAAACACTGAATCATGCCTATAGTAGGCCTAGTGGTGGTGACTACCACCAAGGGTATATATATATATATATTTATATTCTCACAAAATGAGAAGAAATTCCAATTTTAATTAAAACAATATTGGGAGATAAGATGGTCCATCCTAAAATAACTAAAAGAAATATATATAAAAGAAATCAAAAATTCATCCCACATACATGTTTAAAATACAACTATTATGAATAAAATGAAACTCCAAAGTAAATACCAAAAGAATGGCTAAGTAGTGACACGAAAACTATCACAAAGTCTGAGCTAGTATGCCCAGTATGATCCAAAGATTTCTCCTGGAGACCTTAAAATAGTTTTATAAAATAAGGTGAGAATAAAAGTATACTCATTATTAAAACCAAAGTCTCTCATGTATAAGTGGGAGAAGAATACTAATTCTCCTGTGAGAAAATAGAAGAAACAACATCACCTAACAAGGTATTCTATCCATCCCCACATCACCAAGGAATTCTCACCAAGTAATGCAAGTCAAGTAAAGTAATATAGTAAGAACATTGATAATAGGTCACCCCACACCACTTTACACTAATTAGGCACTCTCACACCCTAATTGAAAATTTCAAGGCACTCCCACTCCTTCCGAAAGTACCACATCCCAAGCCGCCTGCACATGCCTGGTCCTCACAACTAGTCCCATCACCTGGGAAAAAAATTGTATCACATCCCGCCCACACACACCAGGGCCTCACAACCACATCTCATATGCAGACACCTTGTCCACATACCACGTCACATCCTGAAAACACCTGAGAAAACAGAACACATATTATCATGAAGACACCTCAGAAAACACAACTCATCTCATCCTAGAGAAACTTGGGAAAGCACATCTCACCCAACCAGTCATGGACATCACAAGCCCGTACCTGCCCAAAGAATCATGTGGTACCACCACCTAGAATATGAAGCGGGGAAGATCAGGTGGCTAGGTATCCAACCACCCACCGGGATGTTAGGGAAAGACACCCTCCTCGAGATGATGTCAGTGTTTGGAACATAGTGCTCAATTAGGGTGGGGTGCGTATAGAAATCACAAGGAAAATACAATTAATACATATATGATACTGAACACTCAAGACCGAACTATGGGTTTTCAACCAATGACCAACTCACAAAACTACCTTTTCTGCTACCTCAAAATTCACAACAACACAAAACATGTCACAAACCCAATTTATACCCCATGAAAATTAATTTAACCAATTATAATTATTAATTAAACAATCCATTTATTCATTATATCTCTACCTGAGAAACTTCTAAACACAATCCACAACATGAAACACAACCAAAGTCATCTCAGAAGGTGAAAATCCAATAAACTAATGTACCTTAACATTAGTCTATGTTTAACACCTATACGAACCACTACCATCATCATTCTGAAATTTATTCTTCCTAATCCATCCTCTTAGAAGATCAAACCCTCAACTCACATCCATAATGAGAAACACACAATAGTACAACCTCATCACAACCCTGTTGTATAATACTTACCATCCATTCCATATCCACACCCCTTTTCAAGCCACATCCTGGTTCACAAACACAAAATATCTCAACCTGAGATTCTGCTACCCACCCAAACCACCCCACATCGCACAACCAAGACCACAACCATACTACAAAATAGGTTAGAATAATCCCAAAAACATCCCACCGCTGCAAAAATAAAGGAAATAAATATTCATATATAACAATCCATTCCTCACTCAATTTTAACTTATTAATTTTGGGGTTATCATAGAAATAGTTTGATCCTACACAATTCATTTATTTACTGAGTGTATGTAGTTAATGAATTTTTCATAATAGCAGCTCAATAGGAAAAATGAAATAGGTAACCCAAAATCTACCATGTTAACAAACAAAGACCTCCAACTTCCATGATTTTTAGTTGGAATATAGCCCATATAATTCACAAATTTCATAAAAACATCAATAAAACAGTATGATCATACGTCACTTTCCTCAGCCCCTATTTATTTATTTGAGACCGATTTGATTATCCTTATTAAAATTTTTATTCTAATATTTTAACAAGGATACATTCATACACCCACCTCGCATGATAGATAATTAAGAGATATGGAGGAAAATATACTTGTAAGAATAAGTCATTAGCACTTCCTTAATGTGCCAAAGCAAGGGATGTACATGCTGTAGGAAATTTTAAGGAAAACACGAAATAAATGGTGTAGCCAAAAGGAATGACTCCTCAAGGGGAAGAAAGAGTCTAGGGATGTCTGGAATCAATATAAATGAAATAAAATAAGGAATTGAAGTTCTCATCTTCAAAAGGTCATATCCTAAATCAATAGGAGAAATGATTTTTAATGGACATGAAAGGCAGATCTGGACCATGACCATGAGGTTTAACCATTTATTATGCTCCCAGACTTTTAGAAAATTAAATATATGATCCATATCCCTTGAAAATCTTAAAAATAACATAAATGTGGTACTAGAATCGTTTTACACTAAATTAAATGTTAAACTAGTGAAACTGGAAAAACTGGAAGAATTCTTGAAAAACTGGGAAAACATAAAAATGTTGAAAATGAATCACCACTGGATGAGCCACTCATGCAAGCCACTGGGGTGAGCCATCGGTGAAAGCCATCGATTCAAGACACAAGTGCGAGATACCAGTGTGAGTAACTGGTGAGAACTTGCAATGTGAGTAATCGGTGTGAGTTACCGCTATGACATACTATTTCGACTCACCATTGTGACTCACTATTCTAACCTACTATCGCAACTCACCATTCCAACTCACCACTTTGACTCACCATTGTGACTCACTACTATGACTCAATTTTTTGAATCACATATCTGACTCACTATTCTGAGCCACCTTTGAAAAAAATAGGAATTTGGCAAAGTCTTGAAATGAGTAACTGTGACTTCTCAAAACACTTCAAACACCAGGTTTTCACAAAGTAATGGATCGAAGAGGTCTATGCCAGTACATATACACTTATCCAAAATCTATTTTCTAGACATTTAGATTTTATCCTATATTATCTCAAATTGGTTCCATTATTGGATCCACTTGCAACATGAAAAATGTGGGAGGAATTCCATTGTCTAAATATTACAAGAGTGCCACTCCTCTTTCACTATATAAGGTCGTCATCTCTCCTCATTCCTCACACCTCTCAACCCACTTAGGTACAGATAAGATATTCCAAAATATCTCCCCAAAATCCCTTTCCTAGACTTTTAATCCTCCCTTTGGGAAGAAATCCATCCATGGAATCCATATTGTATAAACGAAAAGGAGTTACCTGGTTTTTATGGTAATGCCTTCCAACAATCAATTTTGTTTCAATTACTTCTCCACCACCTCAAATATTCTTCTTCCATGTTCATATAATAAAAACAGTGTTCTCAATATACAAGGTTGTTTTTATTCTAAGGATTCTAATTACATGTAAATAAACATCCATCTAATTGGTAACGAAAATATTATTTCTTTGTATGGTGAACTACTACCTCATGAAATGATGATTTTTCATTTTTCCTTTACCACCTCTCATGGTGGATATTATGAAGTAAATTCTATTTATATATGTTACATATGATATCTAATATGTCTTAAATCTTATGTAACTATTTTAAAACTCATACCCTTATGCTTTCCATTTTGTGTTAATATGATAACATCATTTGTGGATGTGTGGACTACCCCCCCCCCCCCCCCCTCAAGGAGATGTGATTCATTCACACATTACATGGAATGTATAAGGGACGATTTTTAATAAAAATATGTGACATTAAAAAATAAAATATTAATAAAATAGTTATTTTTCTATAAATATTATATATACCATTTTCTATATTACCCTTTAACACACTTAAAAAGTGATAACGTCATTCATGGATGTGTGGACTACCGCCTCCTCGATAGGATGTGATTCCGTCTACATAACATGAATTATATATATAAGTATATATTATTAAATATCATGTTATTTATGATATAATTATCATTTTGGAAAGATATTTTGTTACTTACCTTCTTTCAATAACGATCATTGAAAAATGGGAATGTTACTCATTTGTACGTAAGGCTTACAATCTCCATGATTATAACACTGATTCATTTTTCATAACCATATTTAATTATTGATTTTAAAAGTATATTTAGGGTATAAATATGATAATTAGGTCATGATTATTATTTTTTATATGTAATATAATGACCCCTTTGACCATAGTTGACCTACCAAACTTTTTTTGAAACATAAACTGAATTTGTTCAAAATAGCCAATGTAAATATAATTTTTTCTAAAGTTGTATAAAACATAGTATAAAGTAAAATAAAATTAATTATGAACATCAAAAAGGTTCTCAAAAAATTATATAATTAAGATACATTTATTATAAATTATGTTAGTGGATGTTCAACCAAAAGGAAACGCAAGGTAAGAGATTCTCGTATCACTTTTTAAATCCGTGAGACAAATTTCACATTCCCCACCTATATATTTTGTGTGTTGAATCTATTAGACCTTTTTTTATATTATATAATTAATTCTTTTATATTTATGGTATTTAAATCCTGCATTAAATGTTATTCCTTTATGAGTATTATGATTTAAAATTTTTCAATGTGGAATGGGATACTTTGGAGGGTTTATGATTATTTTCCTCAATAATAACTTTAATGATCATTAAATGGTATCTCCATTCATGGTAATTATATTACCATTGTTCAATAAAAACTTTCATTTTATCTCCTCATGTTATAAATGACCATTTTCATGTATTAGTACCATTTTTCCCATTCTTTGGTTCTCTAATTGTTTTAGAAAATGTTTTTCAGAAAAGATGACTTTATTTATCTCTTTAGTCGGAGAACATGTTTTCTTTTTAAACCCAAGATTTATTAAAATGTTTTCAAAAAAAAATTAAAATGATTTGGTACTGATATTTTTACCCTTTTTCTCTTTTACCAATGTTTTTAAAGGAATATTCTTGTTACTTTCTAAATAATTGTTTTTTCTAACCTTTAACCATGTAAAAGTAATGTTCTTTTACCACATATGGAAATTATGAATTTAGTCACCATTATTTATTTAAAGATCCCTTTTTATAACCTATTATATTCTTTTAACAGAAAATATTTCAGAATTTATTTCCAATGAATAGGTTTTTCAAAAGGTTTTACAAAAAATAAGGATATTTTCCACAATAAATATTTTAAAATATATTTTTATAGTATTTTTATTATTCAAAAATAGTAAAATTTTATTTTAACTCCCCGTTGGATTTGTTGTATTGATACAATCCTTATTATTCCTCTGAATTGTTTATTATTTATTTTTCCAAGGATAGTATTCACATTCACTTCCTTGAATCAATTATTAGACCCCTTGAAATATTTAATCTCCTATGATCATTAAACATTGAATTTCCCCCTAATTATGCATTTCATTTATCATAAATATTACTACTACCTAAACAGTATACCATTTTAAATATGGTGTATACTTTGATGGTTATTTTATTATTTGAGGAAATTTTGATAATTATGTTTTCTTTATTAAATACTAATATTTTATTTGGCATATTAATTATTTTTATTAATCTATATGTGGAATTCTTTGGACTGGTAATGACAAGTGGAGATCAGAATTTATACAACTCCATAATGTACCAACAGGTTTTTATGACACAAATAAGTTAAGAAAATTAAAGGATTCTCTATTAGTAGTTCTAAACCATCTTGTGAAAGTTATTTATGGTATAGGATATTATGTTCCTTATACATGATCTCTAATAAAAAATGGTTCCCCTCATTTGGTTTTTGTTATTATTCATCCATGAGATTTTGTTTTCAATATATCTATGGATAGATTTCATTTTCAGTAATTTAGATAGCTTCTGTTTAATTTTCTTACATAGCCATATTTATTTTTATTTATCTAGTTATTAAAATTACATGGGTTTCAAATTATTACCTTGTTATATTTCTTACACACTTCCAATCAATTTATTGATTATATGGAATCTGTGTTTAGTTATTTACCATTATATATTGACAATTCTCATTTATACATTATTTATTTCACTATATTTTTTCCTTACTGAGCATTTGAGCTCACCCTTATTATGTTTCCTTCACCAGGAATCCAAGAAGTGCACTATGAAAAGACATGTTGGGATTTACTAGATGGATTAGATTTATCTTCAAAATTATCTATTTAGAATAATAAAACAATTAATTTGTAATTAGTGTGTTAATTTTTAATACAAGTCTCATTTATGTATTTGGTTTACCAATACTACTAAACTCTATGGTCCTTTGGGATTTAATTCCTTGTAATCATGTCAATTTAATTTGTAGCAGACACCGAATCTAGTATTTTTGGGGTTAGGTCCCAATAGTTAGTATCAAAGGAAGTTTTGTATCAACCTTGGGAGCTAGATTTAGGAAAAAATAAGTTAGAGAACATAACCTTATGGTAGAATTTGTTGATAAGAATAAAATAACATTCAATAATTTTTTTAGGGTAGAGATTGTGTGGGTCTTCCTTGAAATACATCCATATCTGGATACTACATGTGGATTTGGTTCTATAATAGATGTAACTAAAAGTAACAGATCCAAAATGGTGTTTCGAGCCTAACTTTGGAAACCCTGGTACACGAAAACAGGTCTTACTGTGCACCTGGTTTGACACATCAAGGGGAAATTCTTATAAAAATTCAAATTTTCTTTACAAGCAACAATGAATGGTTTTTATAATGAATAACCAAGGATAAACCTAAGGTTTTTTATATATAAGATAAGGTTTCATGGTTTATAAATCCTAAAATTTATATTATGGATAAAAATTAGACCAAGGAAGGATCTATGTGAAAATAACTGGATGAAGTATTTATATATTTAGTTTGTATTGAAAACATTTTTTAAAAGGCTATTTAGTTATTAGACTTATTTCAATGATGTGCATTATATTTATTTTTTAAATTATATTAATATGGTTTTATAATAGGAAGACATGTATGTCGGGTGACAACCAATCGTATCCAGCAAGACCGCAGGTCTTGAACCCAGGACCAAAGGACAATAATTTTTTTATGCCCACATCGTACCTATATAATTTAATATTTAGTTTTTCATCATTATTTGTCTACATATTTGATTAATAAATGTTAATGATGAACCAATAATATCAGTTTTTTTAGATTTGAGATTAATCTATTAACCATATTGATTTTGGAAGAGAGTTAAAGGTAAATAGCCAGACTTTTCTCTCTTTTATGGGCCTTAAGATCCATTAGAAATGTATTTTTCTGCTTCATGCATCAATATTAATTTTTTAATGAATTAGAAAATATATCAAAGTATAACAAAATATTTAAATTTCGTTTATATAAATATATCATATAAGTATACATAGGTAGAAAAATAATTACCCAGCATTAGGAAAATGATTTCAAAATAAAATGTTGTCCTAATCCTTTAATTTTTGTTGAACCTACGGCCTTCTAAATCATCAAAGATTTATTGATTTGAGGCCCTCAACATTCTATTGACCATTCAAATGTTTTTTTATGACCTCAGTCACTCCCTATAAATATTTTCACTTTTCCTCAAAGTATGTATATCCACTTTCGACTGATGTTCTCCTGCCTAATTATATGTTATTCCATGTGACTCTTTCACTTCTCATTATCTCTTTTCTAGATGATGTTTTATAAACCCTTCTCGTGATTAGGGATTTAAACATAAGAAATATGAAATAATATATCACTAAGATCAATTTGAAATTGTGAGGACACAGTTTAATAAAGGTAGGGAAAATGTAACACCCCGAAATTCTAAAGTAAGAACCATGTATTTGATAGCGTATATTGCATGCGACACCAAGTGTGTAAGGGAATATAATATCCAAACACTTTATAATATATTTAATATTTAAAATATATTTTATATATTTCAATTCATTCAAAACCTAGTTAGTGTGTGTTATACACAAGATCGACCTTCTTTGATGGATTGTGTTACATGCAATACTGAGCTTCGCCAAATAACAATCTATTGTTAAAATATTATTATTTATTATAATATTACATAAATTATATATTTAGTTATAATTTATTAATACTATTAACTAACTTATGAAAAATATGGTTTATATAAATATAAAATTAATTATTGGGTTACCAATTGATGAGAATCGAAAATAAGAACCAATTAGATATAACAATGAAATATTTTTATTTTTATGATACTGGTGGAGTTTTATCTTAATAAACATAATTAATTAAAATTAGTGAATGGTTTTAATTAAATATATATTTTATTTATTAAATGAAATATTTTTTATATTCATCCATTAGGTTTGATAAGGTTAAGTTAAGAACAATATCAAATTTACACATAAAAACTTATATTTTAATAAAGTCAATTTTACAATCATTTAATGGAAAACCCATTTTAAATATATATTTTAACACTTTTATTGATTTAATATACCAAATTAAATTTTTTTTAAATATAACATAAAAATTAGGTTTGGGAGAATTTTTTATATTTTTCTAAGACATTTCAATTTTTAACAAATAGTTAAAAATTCTAAATTTGAGTTTAAAACAGCTTTTTATCTAAATTATTAATAAGTGTAATTATAATTATAATTGTTTTATAAATATAATTAGATTATATTTTTATCAATTAATCTATTGTTGGTAATTGGAATCAATTTCACTTTTAAATTTTCTACAAAAACGCTTTTACTTTAAAAACTCACACTGTCATCCTGCCCGCGAGATAATTTTTTTTAAAAAAATAATTCCAATTATGTGATTATAATTTGGATAAATAGATTCCATATTTTCAATAATCATAATTTATCATGACTAATAAGGTCACTTAGTATTTTACCAAAATTAGTAGTGAAAGTGATTAAAATTAATTACAATGATTAAGGTTGAATTAAGCTTAATAAGGGACTAAACCCTAACCTTAAGGCCCAAAATGACCAATAAACTTATCAAAAAGATATTTTATGGACATATTGTGACCCTATACTATATTTTATATAATTGGTTCCATTATTTAATCCACTGGAAACCTGAAAAATGTGGGAATAATTTCATTGTCAAAATATTACAACTGTGTCACTCCTCCTTCACTATAAAAGGCCACCAACTCTCCTCTTTTATCACACATCTAAAACCACTTAGTATCATAAAATATATTCAAAAATATATTCCCCAAATACCTTAGCTACACCTTCAATCATACCTTTTAGAATAAATTCTTCCATGTAATCCCTTTCGTATATACTAAAAGGTGTTTCCCGATTTTTAAGGTAATGCTCTCCAATGATCACTTTTCTTTAAATTACTTATCCACCACCTCAAATATTATTATTTAATGTCAATATAATAAAAGAAATATCCTAAATATTATAGGTTTAATTTATTCAAATTATTTTACCTACACTTATACACACTTCCATCTAACGGGTAACAAACATATTATTTCTGTGTACGGCGAACTACTCCCTCATGAAACAATGATTGTTCATTTTTACTTTACCACTTATCATGTGGACATTATGATTGAAACTAAAATATATATTTTATATATTGTATTAATTTTTTATTTAATATAATATAATAATTTTGAAACACATAACCTTATACTTTCCATTTTGTGCAAATACAATTACATCGTTTATGGAAGTGTGGACTACTTCCCCCTCAACGCGACGTGATTCATTCACATGATACAAGGAATGTAAAAAGTGTGGTTCTTACTAAACTTATGTTAAATAGAAAAACCTATATATTATATTCATTACATAATTACCTTTATTTAAATATAACCAATACCATTTTCATTATTACCATTTCACACACTTAAAAAGTGATAATGACATTCGTGGACGTGTAGACTACCGCATCCTCAACATGATGTGATTCCTTTTACATAATAATAATTATATATAAGTATATATGATTAAATAAAATGTCATTAATGATATAATTATCATTCTGGAATGGTATGGGGTTACCTACCTTTATTTTATAATGATATTTCAAAAATGTGAATGTTACTTATGCGTTCGTACGACCTACCATCTCCATGATCATAACGGTGAATAATTTTTCATAACAATAATTAATTATTGGATTTAAAATTATAATTAATGTAAAAATATAATAATTATGTGATGATTATTATTCATGATGTGTTATATGATGAATCATTTGACTACATTTGACCCACCAATGTTTTTTTTGACACATAAACCAAATTTGTTCAAAACAACCGACATAACTATAGTTCTTTAAGTAGTTGTATAAAACATAGTAAAAAGTGAAATAAAATTATTGATAATAATAAAAAATGTTCTCAATAAAGTATATAATTAACATAATTTTGTTATATATGATGTTAAATGACTTTCATCCCAAAAGGAAACGCACGGTGAGGGATTCTCATCTCAATTTTTACATCCGTGAGATAAATGTCATGTTTTCCACTAACATCTTTTGTGTAGTGTATCTACAGAACATTTTGTTATATTATATCATTAATAATTTTTTCTTCATGGTATTTAAATCATCCATTTAATTTTATTCCTTCATTAGTATTATGAATAAATAAATTAAATGGGGTATGGGACACTTTTGGATATTTAAAAATTATTTTCTTCAGTATAACTTTAATGTTCTTTCAATGGTACTTCCATTTGAGAAAAGTATATTACTATAGTTAAATAAAACCTTAAATTTTCTCTACTATGGTTATAAATTCCCATTTTCAAGTATTAGTGCCATTTTCCCACTCATTGGTACACAAAATATTTTAGAAAATGTTTTTCAAAAAACCTAGCATAATTTCTCTCTTTAGTCGGAGAACATGTTTTCTTCTTAAAACCATGTTTTATTAAAAAAATCAAATATATTTATAAAATTATTAGGTAAGTAAATTTTTAACCTTTTTGACTTTTACCAATGTTTTCAAAGTAATATTTGTATCATTTTAAAAACAAGGAATTTTTTAACCTTTATCCATGTAAGAGGAATGATCTTTTACCTCATACGACAAGTATGGATTTACTCATCATCCTTTATTTAATATTCCTTTGAAATTGTAAAATGTTGAATTTAAAAATAATAATTACGAAATTGATTTCAAAAGAAAATGGTTTTCAAAAGAATATAAAAAACAAAAGGATATTTTCCTCAAAAAATATTTTAAAATAGAATTTTATAGTATCTCTATTAATCAACAAAAACAACCCTTTATTTAAACTCCGCTTGGGATTTGTTGTATTGATTTCATCCTAATTATTCCTCCAGATGGTTTATTATTGATTTGGACAAGGATAGTATTCACATTCACATCCTTGAATCATTTTATATTCCCGTTGAAATATTTAATCTAATATGATAATTTATCAATGAATTTTCCCCTAATTATCCATTTCATTTATCATGGATATTTTTATTTCATAAACTATATACCATTTTACATAAAATGTATACTTTGACAGTTATTTGATTATTTTAAAAAATATTAATAATTATATATTCATTATTCAATACAAATATTTGATAAGGAATATTATTTATTTTGATCATTCTATATGAGGAATTATTTGGAATGGTAATGATGGCTGGAGCCCAAGCTTTATATAGCTCCTCAATGAATCAACATGCTCTCATGAGATAAATAAGTTACGCACATTAAATGGGTCTATATACATTGTTTTAAACCATCATTTGAAAGTTACTAATGGTATAGGTTTTCATGTGCCATATATATAAAATCTACTAAGAATTCATTTCCCTCGTTTAGTTTCAGTTATTATTCATCCATGATATTTTTAATTGAAATATCTATGGATACATTTCATTTTTAGTTATTTAGATGGCATGTGATTTAGTCTCTTACATTTTCATGTTTATTTTTCCTTATCTAGTTTTCTGAATGGAATTTGATTCCAATTATTACCTTTCTATATTATTTATGCACTTCCATTCAGTTTAATGGATATATAGAGTGTGTGCTCAGTTATTTACCATTTCATATTGACTATTATCATTGATTCATTATGTATTCTACTATATTTTTTCATTATTTAGAATTTGGTCTCACCCTTATTATGTTTATTTCCCTAGGAATAAAAAACGCATACTATGAAAGATATACAGAAATGTACTATATGGATTAGATTTATCAACAAAGTTATTTATTTATAAATAAAAAAATTGTGTTTTAATTGGTGTATTCATTTGTAATACTAGACTTGTATATATATCTGGTTTACCATGACTATTAAACTCTTATTTTCTTTTGGGATTTTATTCCCTCTAATAATTCTAATGTAATTGATAGAAGATGTCAACTCTGGGATTTCTAGGGTCGGTTCAATCCAATATCATTCTTTTACTTACTCTTTATGGTTTGTGTTTATGAAGAAATTTTTATAAAACCCAATTATTTTTGGTGGGTTATGCTATGATGAAATGTTTATGAAACCCATTTCTTTTCACAGGTTCTGATATGATCATTTTTTTATGACCTTATAGAACACATATGTATTATTTTGTATATTTGAAGAGTGGGGACTATATCTCTCTTCAATTAATTGGGTAAATATTGATACCTCATGAGATAAATAGAATTTGAATAGGAAGTGAACCCAGATCACTAAGGGACATCGTCCACCATAATAGTCTTGGGAGTGAACCTTGAGTACTATGATGGTTGAGTGATTAAATCAATTCCACTATGATAGTATTGAGAAATATTCTTTACTATTAATGAATTGATTTTCTACGCATATGTGTATGCCACAATTTGATGGATTGGTCCAATGATATTTTATCATGGCTCGTGTTCTTCTTATTCCTTAATGATTCATGTCATATAGACTTCTAAGATTTATTCCATGATAAAATATTATGGTCTATGATATTCATGGTATAATTTTCAATTTATATGTTTATTTTTTATGACATTATTCTCATGTTATTCTTATGTAATAATTGATATCTCCCATTTTACCCTTATTAATCATTTCAGCTCACACATTTCTTATGTTTCCTTTCCCAAAATTTTGATGAAATGTTTTATGTAGTGTATATTTAAAAAGTTATTTTAGATGTCGATAAATTTTAAGAGATGGTATGGGTTTTTTATAATACAATAATTTATTTTTATAAGATATATTTGACTTTGTGTTAATTATCTAAAAATCTAAGCCTAAAAGGTGTTTTTTTTATAAAATTGGTCATATAGTTCCTTGGATTTTCTATGTTTTGGATAGATGAAATTGGGTCACGTTTATGGAAATCAAATACAAAAATGTAAATATTAGGTAATTAGAACAGCAATAAGGACTTTGGATTATGGGTTGTTGCATGGATGATGACATTACAGTATTAAAGAGACCGTAACTAGAGGTAAGTATTTTATTTATTTTAAATTATTAATCCAAAAATTTATCTATGGAAAATTAAATGTTGGTTATACGAATTTATTGATCTTAGGTTCCATATTGAGTATGAAGATCTAGAATGATATATTTTTAATACCTATTTTTGAAGAAATGTTCTAATTTTATAGAATACCAAAGGAAGAGAAAACGTAAATGTAAAACACATAGGCATCGGTATTTTTCATGAATGAAAAGGTTGGACTAGTGTTTTGTTTAAACATATTTGATACTTTTTTCATCCTTAAACTTCAATGAAACATAAAACAATATAGTCTCATCTTCACACATCATTTCAAAATCAAGTGACGAAATAAAGAAGAGAATATTATTCGATAAAATAACAGAACTACACTCTATATTCATTAAATTCATTCACTTTTAATACTCTACTTATCACACATATTGAGTTATACTTGTTGTAATTGTTTTATTATTCATGAAAAGACTCAAATAATGTATTACTGTGGACACAAATAATATTTAATCATCTATTTTTATTTTTTATTTGAAGGATACTTCATAATATTATTTATATAGCCTGGATATCCAATGTGTGATTGATTTTAAAACCATATCCAAGTTATGAATCAGTTTGTTTGTATAACAAACTACTTAGTGGTAGGTGATTTCCAAGTGGATATGATTAGAACTTTACTTGAGGATGTGCTTAATTTTTATTCTACTCTTAGTTTTCTAGATTATTTTACTCTATTTTCAAAAATATTTTTGAAATATTTTTAACAAAACTATACTTTTAGAGTTAGTTTTTTAAATTAATATTTCTTTTGCTTACTATTAGTAGAATAGTCCCAAAAGCATAGAATAAAAAAATATTAGACTTTATGATTTATTTAAGAAATATTTTATTTTTTATTTAAAATAATTTAATAAAATTTACATATTATATTAATTAACTAGGATTTATTTTAAATTGGAGGATTTTTTATAAATTGTTTTTAATGTGAATATTAATTGAAAACTCAATTCACTCCCTCTTGAGTTATCCAATCCAACTAAAAAATAGTTCATGATGTAAATTTGTATATGATAGGTTATTGAAATATTAAAATATGGTATAAGGTTGGTTAGAATATTCCCAAAAAGGATACAAAAGATGTTATACCAAGCACAATGCAGAAACATAGGTTGTTATCCCAATCCTAAATGCGATGAATGTCTTTTTTGGTAGCCTTGATACAATATTTATATGATTATTATTACTCCACACTTTATTCCACTCTCTTATGTCAATATCTTATTTCAATATTATACTATAATGTCTCATATTCTAGGATTCTATTATTATTTGTGTCTTATGAACTATCTAACTTTATGGCATTACTCCTGATTATGATCTATGAACTGTTGGGAATGAATTTCTAATGTTAAGTAATGTTATCACACCCTTATTCACAATATATACTTACATATAGTAATTTATTGATTTCTCATTTAATTAAACTTGTTGTGTATATGATCTCACCCATTATTATATTTCATTTTCCAAAGGATATGAAGAATGGTTTTAAGTATGATATATCGAAGAATGTTTTTAGTTTAGAAGAACATAATGAGAGATGTTGTATATCATTTTTGTTCCAGTTCATTATGAATCCATGTTTTCAATGACACTAAAAATTTGTGGTTATGGTGTGGAACGTAATTACATATAATGAATATTCATCTAATAAGATGAAATATTTCTATATGTAAATATTGGTCACTATACTTACTCACTGACCATATTTTAAATTTTTGGGTTATCAGATTTGATATTTTAAATTTATGACTTCTTCTCATACTTAGCCTCTACTTATTTATACATATTGAGTTTGGAATTTTGAACCACTATATTGTATTTCTTTATTTTTTTTATCAAAATATATATTTTATCTAGTGAAACCACTAATTAAACCAAAGATTAACTCTTCCTTATATTTCTCTTTCAACGTAATCTCTCTCTTACCATGTCTTATAACTTTACACAATGGCCACTATAGAATTTTCATTATGGTATTTTCAATATTCTATTTATTTTTTCACATGTTATTTTAAACTATAATTTTATTTTGAAAGAATATTATTTTTATTAAGGAAATATCATTTCACACTTCTCTTTCCTTTCTCATTGGATGATGGTTCTATCATCAGAATTTCTTTATCCTCATCCTAACTATGAAACACCTTGAAACACTTTTTTTCAATGTTCTTCACTTTTCAATAATGAAATATTGTGAATGTTTGTTCCCCTTTAAACATGAATATTTCCATTTATATATTTTAGGAATTTAAAGACATGAATTCAACAACTTCTTCTTCTTCCTCCTCTTTATCCTCTATGGTATGTTTCTTCATGGCCATGAATACCACCTCTTTGGGAATACCATTTTCTATAGCCTTATTATCATCATTTCTCATTTAGTATGAATCATGGGTATGTTTTAAACTATCCATAATTTCTCCTTTGGATAGTTATCCTAAAATATAGAGGCTTTTGTATTGAATAGGGGAGGAAAAATTCTCAAGATTCACTGAGGGTTTCCCCAATACCATGCATGTCCTCCAAAATTAAATTCATCATATCAAAGAATGAATCAATAGATTCATTTGGGTGTATCCTAAAGTAAACATACATGTTTCATGGAACCTAAAATTTTCATTATTAGACTTTTTAATCACCTTCATATATATTTATCATCTTTTCCCAAATTTCATGAAAGGTTTTACATGAAATCTATTTTAAATAAATTGTATTTGATAAATATCCCCTTATAGAGTTGATTCATATTGAAACGTCTAGTTCTATTTGGATTATGTATGACAAATCCCTTATTTACATACTGAAAAATATATCATGAATAGAATGTATATTTGAATCATTCTTAGAAATTTGAAGAAGATATACATTTGATACTTCGATAGTTGAAAATTATTTCCCTCGTTAACTTGAATCCCTTCATTATTGACTAATACCATGGATCCAACTGAGTAAGAATTGACTTGGTTAAACATTCTCACTAACATTAATTTTTGGACCCATGAAGTTAAATATGCTGAGAGGGGTGAATTAGGGTATGAAAGATAAAAATAATGACCAATTTGATCTTGTTTTATCGTTAAATTGAAAAATATTTTCACTTATTCTTATATAAATATATATAATCATGAAAGGGTCATTGTAATTTTACCTATTTTACACTAAAAAAACTACTCCATGAAGTATACAAAGGTTGTATGCTGATGTAAACAAAAACTATAGATCACTTATGTTACAATGTTTTTATGGGACTCACAATCACATATGATTCACTACCAAACATGTGTTGAAGACTCATTGCTCTATCTTCTAAAGTGTAATCATTATTCCCATAGTAGAAAACCTTTGACTTCCTTAATCTATATTTTTTACACCATAGTCAATGTTTCATGAATATTTTATTTCATCGACATGGGGAATACCAATTTATGACATAAATTCGTGAAAATATACTTCAAGTTCGAACTAATCTTACTGTCGTGCTACCTTTTCACACAGTTCTCGAAAATTATGAACTTTCAAGAAACATTTCACTATCATGTATCTTTAAATAATTTTCAAAAATCCATTATCCATATATATAAAAGTACCTTTATTTTCATAAAAAGAATTATATAAATTATTTCACTCAATAAGTATGTTTTCATAAGTCTAATATGAAAATAGAACCGTGATATTCTTTAATTCATGGACACTTAAAATTCAGGGTAAGGGTAGGGGATTAATTAAAAATGATATAAAAAACCTTATGCGACTTCCACCTCAGTCACCACCATTTTCAAAATTGGTAACATCAGGTTTCTAAAACTCTTCCTTCGCAAAACATCGAGGAACCCTCTTTATTCATGAAATAATGCATCATTCCCAAAAAATATGTTGCATCCACTATATCATTTTGCACATTTAATAAATATGTCCATGAAAATCCATCTGATTCATGAAACTCCATCATTTGTGAAATTTTCAATTTTTTTGTGAAATTCAATAATTTTTAAAATATTAATGATACAACCTTTAAACACCACTTTTTCAAAACATTTCACATGTTTTCACAACTTTTCTATTTATTTAAAATCATTACTTTACATCATTTTCACTACACATATTACTAATCACTTTCTGAATCCTTTAAAGACCTTCTCCATAAATATTGAAATGTCTACACCATCTTGGAACTTTTTCAATAATATTTTTCAATAGCCACACTAGAACATCTTAACTAGATTTTTCAACTGGTTTTTTCAACAAACAATAATACCCAAAAACCATTAGATGACATCGAGAAGTATTTTTACCCAATTGTGTGTTTCAATAATGAATTTGAATTAAAAAAACTCCATCCTACAAATATTCAGAATGTTTTAACGAATCATGCCTCCAAGTTCACCGAAATTTCTATATAAAATCTTCTCAATAATAATTTCATGTCCAATGGCCTTTTCCAACCATACTTTTAATGGGGTTTTAAGGATCTATTAATATTTATTCAATTTAGATGAAATAACTTGGAAACAAATATTGATATTTCCATGAAATAAAAACCACATATAAATAGTAAATAAATAAATAGTTTACCTTATACTAAAAATATCTATTGCCACTTTCTTCAATCAAGCACAACAGGAAAATGCCTAAAAGGTTTCCATTGAGTTCCCTCCATTGAGGTGTATCCAAAGGCTAAAATGAATCATCCATTTTTTTAGTATTTTCATTTTCTCCATGGTATTCTAGTAACTCTCATGGTAATTGAGGAAGAAGTGTAGAACTTATGGGTATGTGAGAATTGATAAGAAAATGTACACACACACACACACATACAATATCATGGTTAATTAATTATTATATAATCTTAAGGACTCTCTTTGTTACTTCATAAAATTACTCATATATTATATAATGTGTGAGTTATGTTTCTCATCATTCATGAATTCATCACATGAATGCATTTTTGATCCTCCCAATAGTTTAATCATAAAAAATGTTAACAATTATGATATCCAATATGAAATAATCTTGTATGATAATGTTTATCATTAATCTTCCTAATGAAAAAATGATTTATAACAAGTCATATATTATGATTCATGAAATATGAGATAACCAAACAATACATTTTGATTGAAATAGGAATTTGGCATGATATCATATACCTATTCTTACTATATAACCAAGAACAAACTCATCATATATCATAAAAATTTAAATAAAATCAACAATAATCTCCCACTTTCACTAAATACTTGAAGATTTTGTTCCATTTCACCTTATAATAAATCATATAAAATATCATGTGAAACCAAATATTCTATTCGATTTATTCAAAAACAATTTTGGAACGTTTCCATAAAAATCACCAGGTATCACATCATATAAAATAACTAATGAATACCATCTAAAACACATTTTTAGATTATCACCCTTACTTAAAACTCAAAACTCATTCAATTAACAATAAATTTTTACATTAGGGTCCTTTATATAATTAATTATAAATATGAATTTTGGAATTGATAAATGTATGCAAATAGCATCCACTTGAAATTAATCAACATTACTCAATCTATAAATAGATATGGAATGATCTCTATAAAAAACATGTATCTATATGCATGTGTCCACCAGCTACACCATATGAAAGAATTAATTTTTATATAATTCTTTCGTATAATACATCGAGTAGCCATGACAAGAAGTATATAAATATCTTATATATACTAATATGTTCTTGATTATTTGATTATATACTAATTGGGTTAATGGATACATCACATGCCATCCACGTTTATTGTAATACCCATATGTTTTTATTGAAAAATTTTCTCAAAAAATATTTATTCTTCAATAGCTTTCACTACACACAATCGTGAGTTTAAAAGAACCAGGATATTACCTTAGTATAAAATGACCATTTTAACCTAGTTGTTAGGTTAGAGGTAATAAATATAACTAACTTAAAAAATGTATGGTGAAGTCTTTCAATTTCAATTATTTATGAAAAATATAAATCAACTATATTTCTATATTTTTTTAATAAATTTAGTGAATTACAGTTATAAAATAAAATTAATGAAATTTTTATGATATGTACTTAATAAAATATTTTTTATATTCATCCAATATATATTTTTGTCATAGGGTATGAATAAACCCTATTTGAAGTATAAAAACCTAAATTTTTTAAAAGGTGAATTTCTTGCCTTTTAATGGAGAACCCCTTTTAAATTAATATTTTTAAATATTAATAATTTTTATATGAAAAAATAAACATTTTATTTGGAAGCGAGATACAAAAGTTTACTTTGGATTAATTTTTAATATTTTTTTAATGAAATTCAATTTTTGATTAAAAGAAAAAATACAATAAATTTTAATTGAAAATTGTTTTCCATAAAGATAATTTATATAGTTAAATTATAATATTTAATGGTAACTTTGGTGATTTATATTAATATGGTAAAAGGGTAAATCAGGTAATTAAGGATGATAATACTATTATAAAATTACCCAAAAACAAGTAGTAATATAAATGGGTGAGTTTTTTTGAAAAAAAACATTATTTAGTACAATTTTAGTCTTTTTAAAGACACTTGTTTGATATTAGGACATCTAATTTATTTTTTTTAAAGAAAAACTAAATATATCCCTCTCAAATTTTAATAACAAATTTTTTTATATATAATGTTATACAAAAGATAAATTTGATTATAAATTATAATTTCAAATTTGAAATGTTTTTATTTATCATGATAATTTATGTTTAATTTTATGAAATAAATTATTACCATAAAGTCTTATACTTTTGTTATGTAAAAATTAATTAATTGATGACAAATAAATAAAACAATTTTTTAAAATTATAATAACCATAAAAGGGCCCAAAACCATGACCAAATATAATTGTCCTAGTATATATCAACCATAAACATCCATAGATCAATTTAGTGACCATTTTTAGCCGTATATAATAGATTGTGACACTTATATTATTTTATTTAAAGTGATGTTAAAGATATCACATTCATTTTTTCAAAATTATAAGATTTTTAATGTAAGATTTTCCAGAATATAAATTCAACTACAAGTATTATTATAAATTATAGTATATTTTTATTAATTATATCATTTTAATTTTATTATTTATTCAATAAATAATTATATCAAATAATTACTGAACATTGATGTAGTAATTATTTTATTAATGGAGATAACAGATAAATTTAATTAATAATATTAAAATAAATATAATTTTAGATAATTAGTATGTAAAATGAATTTAATAGATGAAATTGACTTATTATTAATATAATAAAATAGTTTTTTCAAAGTTAACTTGTTCTATTTATATTTTAAAAAATCAATGAATTTAATAATGTCAAAATTGTCACTATTGTTTATGTAGGAAAATAATGATTCATTACATTTTCCAAAAAACATAAATCATTTTTTTAAATATATAATAATTATTACATGTTAAAAAATGTTCTAAGGTAATTATTTATGGTTTCATTGATAATAAATAAGTAAATATTTCACACATTTAATATTTAAATATTTGTTACCCAAGTAAAAAATTAAATAGAATAACTAAATAATAATTCAAATATTAAGGTTTAAATTGCTATAAAACTTGTAAAAAATTTATTGGTTGATGATATTAGAAACCTATATCTCTAAAATTATAAATTTGGATATTTTGGTGGTTTTTTTGTAGGTTTTTATTTTATTATAAATTATTATTTATGGAGTTTCCAATAGTACCCCTCACCTCAACTTTAAAATGAAACATCCTCCCTCACCTCTTCACTTCACTTTGAGCCTTAATGATATTCCATACCATACAATTTTCCATTATAAACATCCCTATTTACATTCTATAGGTTCTGGTCTTCTTCCCAGACCAACTCTAGTGCTCTAAGGAGAGATTTAGAGGAAGCACGTCAAAGAAGAGGTAATCTCCTCTATACATTCTTTCAAACTTATTTCTTCTTATACTTCCTCTTCATGAGTTTTATAATTATTAATTAATAACTCAAGTATCACTTATATACATTTATGTAATTATAATTATGAAATAACCATATTTTACCTTCTATTAATCATACTAAAATTGAAATCAACATGCTTGCATACATACAGCTTATCACCGTGGTGTAATATTTTTTTCACCACCACCCTATTTTGATGGGTATAATTATGGAAATAATAAATATATAATATTATTATAATATAATATCACTTATGAAATATTATACACCATCCAATTCAATTTCATTCAATAGTTATGGGAATGATATCATCGCTCATGCGTACATACATGAAATCATCTCCATTATGCGATGTGATTCATTCTACATTATCTTCACTAAAGAATGATTATATAAATATAAATAATGAATAAATATGGTATATAGAATCTTAATATCATTTTTAATGATATAACTATTACCTAATAAGGAGAACATGATCTTATTCAACAAAACATGTAAAAGAACATATAGAAGTTAATATTTGAATAACGACTAACAATGAAATGTTACTAATAAACAAATGATAATATGATCATATATGATATAAAAAAATGACTATGATTCTGTAATAAGTAAATGAAATTATTTAAATCATTATACATGAGGTTTGGATACATACAAATGATTTTACATCTAAGGTAATGGATAATTTCACAATCTCATTATTATCTGAGATTAATTTTAAAAAAGTATTTACTGGGGTATATTTATCATCCATGTCCATGTTTCCTAAACATGTATTATTATTTTTATTCTTCTGAAATTATTTAAAATAAATTTTACCCATTGGTGATTTTTTATTAAATGTCATGAAAGGAATCTTTTGTCATTTTTCGATACAAGGTACTTTTTTACTTTTCTGGAAAAAGTAAAAGGATAAAGTATTTTTAACTTATATGGAATGAATGAATATTTACATCTTCATAATGCCTTATTTTCTTGAATCATACTCTATATAGTTTTGATTTTATTTTAAATTAAATTCTTTTCTTTTAAAATTGTGTTGAATTTTGAGAAAATAAAACTTTTCTGAAGAAAAATAGATATTTTCCTTAAGAATAAATTTCAAGTGTCTTATCAGAATTATTTTCCATCAAATATGAAATTATTTAAATAGGTTTATGTTTCTATAACTATTATCACTATGATTTTATTTTCTTTATGATGGAATATTTTTTTTGAAATCCATTTATTTTATATAGATTATGATGGAATAAGGTTTAAGAAACCCATTTTTATTCCTTTGGTTATGATATAATGAATGATTTTTGTTTTTTTGGAGTATGTAAGAATGATTTAATTATTAGATGGTTGGGAAATATATCTCCCTCCAACTCATTGGGTGAACATTTAAATCTCATGAGATAGACATGGTCGAAATGGTAAATGATCTTGGTTCAGTAATACAGGTATGGAACGAGGATTGAACTCTGTTTTGTAATGGACTTTGTCTACTACGATGGTTTTGGAAATGATCCTTAACTAATATGAAATTATTTTCAATGATTTTGTGTATTCCACAAAACTTCATCTCTTATATTATGACTTTTGGGATTTTTTCAATCATTTTTATGAACATTCATGATTTACCTCATGGCATGATATCACGATGTTTCATATGCAGGATAAGGTTTTCAAATATTATTTTCTTATGTATTATTATTATAATGTGATTGATATATCCCACATTTACCTTTAATGATCATATGAGATCACCATTTCATATTTTTCTTTTCCCAAGGACATGAAGGAGGTTATAAAGTAATATATGTCAAAAAAGGGTTCTAATTATAACAAATTAAGTGTGAGATAATGAAGTTGTTTTATGAACCAGTTATTTATGTTTTAAAGTTTCTAAAGACATGATACCTATATGGTCCTATCATTTATTTGTTGTATTTTTTAAACAATATTATTAAACATTGAATTAATATCAATTTATGTAAGGATTAGGTCCTTATAGTTGGTATCATAGAAAATGTATAGTTAAACTTCGAAACTAGGACGAGAAAACCATAGTAAGAACCCAAAGGATATGTCAAAGTATTGTTTACAATCCAAGTGTTTTATAAGTGATCAAAAATAACTAAGGATAAAACCTAAATTTTCTTAAATTTTAATTTTATTCATCATTGGGTGGTTTTTCCATTATGATTAGTGTTTCTCACACTATGATTCTTGGTTTTTGTTAATGGATGGAACCCAAAGGAACCATGTTAATGCTGAATGTGATGGGAAATACAATTATTGTCCTCTTGGGAAACCAAATGTTATGGGTGAAAGAATACAAAACTTGTATCTATGCACACTCAACATTCCAAAACAATGAATCATGTAGGACTTCCAAAAAATAAATGGAGGGAACAAAATTCTCTTCAGTCCTTCATGAAGCAGTGTACACCTTCCTTCAATGAGTCTTCTGATCCATTAGTGGTTGACCAATAGATCAGTCCCACTAAAAAGACATTTTCAATTATCCATTGTTTAGAACCTGATAATGTCATCTTATAAGTCTATAGTTTGGAAGGTGAAGTTTATCAATGGTGTAACCATATCAAGAATACGAGGAAAAGAGATGAAATTGATTCCATGGAATAGAACAAGATTAGGAACTTATTTTTCAATAAGTACTTTCCTCATTTTCTTCAATCAAAGATGGATAAGGAGTTCCTTGAACTTAAGAAAAAAGATGATGAATTTTTTGGTATCTAAGATGAAAATTTTTCAAGACTTTCGAAGTATGATTCTGGAATTATTATCCAACCTAAGAGAAAAATTAATTGATTCTTTAGTGTATTAAAACAACATCTCCATAGGGAATTATTCGTAAGGGACTTCAATATATATGAAGAAATCATTCGATGTTCCCTCAAGGTTGATATGGAGATTGCATTAACCCATCAGTTCTATTGGTTTGATAAGAATAGGAAAATAGAATTAAAAGGAAAATCTAAAGATCACAATGAAAAGAAGATGAGTTTTTCCTTATGCTCAAAGTGTGGAAAAAAATATGGATAAATTCGTCTTGAAGGGACTAGTAAATGTTTTATGTGTAGAAAATAAGGTCATCGGGTAGTTGAATGCCGAAGTGAGGGTAAAAAGATATCTAATGATGTGAATAGAAAAAAGGTTGTACATAATTCAACTCTTACACTTAAATGATACATGTGAAATTAAATGGGGAATCATTCCAATCAATTCCCTAATCCAATGGTTATTGATGATGATTGATGTTATAAAACTCTCAAGGAAAAAAGACAAATACAAGTCCCATGAAATCACTATTGGCGATGTGGAGTAAGATAATGAAGTGGTAAAAGGTACACTTACCATCCACTCTAAAGTAGAAAATATATTATTTGAATCTATATCCACACAATCTTTTATTTATGAAGAATTTTCTAAGAAAATAATTTTATTACCTCAACAATTAGATATTGAGTTATTTGTGACAACTCCTAGTGGCTCAATAGTCACATACAAAGTTTACAACTCTTTTCTAGTTGAAGTTTGGGTGAAAGTGATTCCTACAAATCTTATGATGCTTTATATATTATAATTTTATGTGATTCTTGGAATGTATTGGATTTATCTATATGGATCTCATATCAATTTCTAAGGAAGGGAAGTCACAATTCATATTCCAGATCCATTTATAAGCATCTAACGATGTAAGGATGAGTATGACATTCTGGTGAAACATTATTCCATAATATGGGTCTTTATTCCTATAAATGAGGGTTGTCTGTCTCAAATGGTTGGGGAGAAACTCACAATTCATAATACACCCATTTTATGGGAGTTTGATGATGTATTTCCTGAATAATTTTTAGTTCTTCCATCGAATTTTGAGGTTGAGTTTTCAATAGAACTCATACCAGGTGCAATTCCTATTTGAAATACACCCTATATAATGACCCCAATTGAGTTGCATGAATTGAAGAAGAAACTCCAAGAGAATATTGAAAAGGGATTCATACACCCCAGTGTGCCACCTTGTGGTGAAATTTTTTTATTAACAATAAAGATGGATCAATGAGACTCTATATTGATTATTGAGAACTTAACAAGAGAACTATAAAAAAAATCCTCTTCCCTGCATTGATTACTTATTCAACTAACTACACAGAGATTAATACTTTTCCAAGATTTATCTTCATTCTATATATCATCAATTAAGGGTCAAGAAAGAGGATATACCAAATACAACATTCTGTAAAAGGTATAGACACTATAAATTTATAGTGATTCCTTTTCGTCTTACTAATGTCACACCTATCTTCATGGATCTAATGAATAGAGTATTTATAGAATATATTGATAAGATTGTGGTAGTATTTATAGATGATATTACTATATATTTGAAAAGAAAGGAAGAGTATGAAGATTACTTGATAATTGTACTGAAGACCCTGAGAAAGGAGAATCTTTATGAAAAATTTACAAAGTGTGAATTTTAGCTTTAGAAAACATCATTTTTGGGTCATATAATTTCAAGATAGGGGATATATATGGATCTAGAAAAAACAAAAGTTATTTAAATGTGTCCAAGACTAACAATGTTAACTAAGATCTAAAGGTTTCCCATTTTGGCTAGATATTATCGATGTTTTGTGAGATATTTTTAATGATTACATAATCAACTAACCAAGTTGACTCGGAAAAAAGCTATGTTCGTGTGGATGGTGGAATGTGAAGAGAAATTCAAAGACCTAAAAACAAGGTTAGCCAGTGCACCTATGATCACACTGGCTTGTAGTAGAGAATGGTTTGTGATCTATATCAATGCATCCAATAAGGGTCGTAGTTGTGTTCTCATGAAATATTATATGGTGATAGATTATGATTCACGATAATTGAAAATCCAAGAGAAAAATTACCCAACTCAGGATTTGGAGTTAGCTACGTTAACCATTGCACTAAAGATATAGAGGCATTATCTTTGTGGTGAAAGGTGTGATATTTATATTGATCATAAAATTTTAAAGTATGTTTCCATAGAAAAAAAGTTTAATATTTATCAAATAATACATTTTTAGTTGATTAAGGATTATGACTGCTTAATACATTACCACCTAGGGAAAGCTAACAAAGTTGAAGATGCTTTGAGTCTAAAGGACCATTCTAGCCTATCTGTGATGAGGATCACAAAAGATCCAATATTTATGGATTTCGAAAGGATGCATATTGAAATTTTAAAGGGGTAAAATCTTATCTTTATCAAATGAATGTTCAACCATCAATACAAGTAAATATCAAGGAGGCATAGAAGGAATATGTAGAGAAACAAAAGAAGGTGAGAAAATTTCTTGAATTCAACCATGATTATTATGTACTAATAAGGTTCAGGAACTAGGATTGTATTCCTCTCATAATATAATTAAAGAAGGAGCTCTTGGATGAGGCACATAGTTCATCATTATCTATTCATCCTTGAAGCACAAACTTGTACAAGGAACTAAAAGAGTATTTCTAGTGGGATGGAATGAAAAGAGATTTTATTGGATACATCTCTTAGGACTTGGTCAGTCAGCAAGTTAAGGTGAATAAAAAATTATAATGTGATGTTACATCCATTACCATTAACAGAATGGAAATGGGAAAAACACTATGGAATTTTTTGTTGGACATCCCAAAACAACTAAAATCCATAATTCTATATGGGTAATAGTTGACCGCCTTACAAAATTTACACACTTAATTTCCATTGGAGACAATTTCTCCAATGATCATCTTGATAGGATATATGCAATGGTAGTGGTATGTTTTCATGGAGTACCACTTTCCATTATATCTGACAGGGATCCAAGGTTTATCTTGAAGTTATGGAATAGTCTTCAGTAGGATTTGGATACATATTTAAGTTTTATCACTACTAATCATACTTATTCATACGGTTAGTCTATGAGTAAAATTGAAACTCCAAAAGACATGTTTAGAGCTTTCTCTACGGATTTCAATGGTTGTTGGGATCAGCACCTACCATTGGTGGAATTTTATTACAAAAATAGATTTCACTCTAGTATTTATAAGGACCTCTATAAAGCCCTCTATAGAAAGAAGTGTAGTTTCCAACTTTCTAGAATGAAGTTAGGGAAGGAAATCTATTAGGACATGATCTTGTTGATGAAATGGAAAAAAATTCAGATCTATTTAACAACACATTAGAACATCTATGAATTGACCAAAAATATTTGCTGATAACTGAAGAAAATATATAGTGTTTGAAATGGGTGATAAGGTGTTTTTACAAATATCTCACTAGAAGAGAGTAATGACATTTAGAAAAAGGGGAAAGTTGAGCCCTTGGTATATTGGCCCTTTGAATTTATGGATCATGTAGGGAAGGTAGCTTACTGATTGGTGACTCCTACGAATCTCTCTCAAGTTAATGATGTGTTCCATATATCTCTCCTAAGAAAGTACATACCTAATCATTTACACATACTAAACTTAGAATTCATACCATTGGAAACATATCTTTATTTTTAAGAACAACTGATAGAGATTCTAGATCGTAGTGAAAATTGTTTACAAAACAAGACCACTGGTTGGTTAAATTTTTTTGGCAGAATCGCCAATTTGAGTAAGCTACATGGAAACTTGAGGATATGATGAGAGAGAGATATACTTATTTTTTTGTATCCATGTGATGACTTTTGAGGGTTAAATTCTGTTTAAGGGGGGTAGAAATTAACAAACGGATGTTTTCTGGTAATATTTTCTCTAAATAATATTAATTCTTCAATATATTGCACTCTGTGAAATTGGGATTTCAAAGAAACCATGAGATACCCTTAGTATAAAATGATCATGTTAACCTAGTTGTTATGTTATCAGGAATAAATATAACTTATTTAGGAAAATGTTTTCTGAATTCTTTCATAATCATTAATTTTTGAAAAAATTAAATCAACAATATTTTTTTATTTTTTTAATAAATTGAGTGAATTACTATTAGTAAATGAAATTAATTAATTATATGTGTTATATATATAATAAAATATTTTTTTATATTTATCGAATAGATATTTTTTCAAAGGGTATGAATAAACCATATTTAATGTGTAAAAACCAATATTTTTCAAATGGGTAATTTTCATTCTTTTACTAGAGAAACCCTTTTAAATTAAAATTTTTATAAATTAATAATTTATATATCTCAACATAATCATTTTACTTGGAAGGGGTATATAAAAATTTACATTGGATGAATTTTTTATATTTTTCTAATAACATTAAAATTTTGATGAATAGTAAAAATACAGTAAATTTTAATTGAAAAACAAATTGATAGAAATAATTTATATGGTTATATTATAATATTTAATTGTTTTAAATAGAATATATTTTTATAATTAAATATAATTTATGTCATTATAATTAATTTTATATTGAATTCAAATATTAAAAAATTCAATCTTTTGTAGTGTTTTAACTTTTAAAACTCGTTTTCTCTTTTTGAAAACATGATTAATTTTAAATTAATTATTACAACATATATGTTTTTAATTTTCAAAAATTGATTCCATATTTTTAATCATTTGGTCTAAATTATGTAAATAGATTTATTTTATTTTTTAACAATATGAATAGTAACTTCTGTAATTTTTATGCATATTGTAAAAGGGTAAATTGGGTAATTAAGGGTAACAATACTATTATAAAATTACCCAAACAATTTTCCTAATATCATTGTATGATTTTTTACCTAAATCATCCTTGGTTCTAAATTTCATCCTTTGGAAGCCACTTGGATGAGATTTCGACATTTAATTTATTTTATTTAATGAAATGTTAAATATGTATCACTCAAATTTTAATAACAAAATATTTTTTATATAAGGTCATACCGATGATAAATTTGATTATAAATACTCATTTTAATTCTAAAATGGATTTATTTATTTTGGTAATTTTTTTAAATTTTCCTGAAATAAATAATTACCTTAAATACGTATACTTTTATGATGTAAAAATTAATTAATAGATAATAAATTAATAAAAAAATTATTAAAATTATAATAATCATCAAAGACCTAAACACTTTAAAAAATATTATTGGTCGAGTACATATCGACAAAAACCATCCAAGGTTAAATTTAGTGACCATTTTTATCCTTACTAAATATATTGTGACATTTATATTATTTTATTTAAAGTGATATTAAAGTTGTCGCATTAATGTTTTGAAATTTATAACATTTTTATTGAATAATTTTCCAGAAGATAAATTAGACTGCAAGTATTCTTATGAAATATAGGGTAATTATATTCAACATACTATTTTATTTTTAATTTTTATTCAACAAATAATTATGTTAAATAATTTTAGAAAATTGATGTAATAATTAATTTATTAATGCAGATAACAGTTAAATGTTATTAATAGTATCAAAATAAATATAACTTCAGCAAATTAATATTTCAAATTAATTGTCTATATGACCTCGACTTATTGGTAATATAATAAAATATTTTTTAAAAATTTAAATTGTTATATTAATATTTTTAAAATTCAATAAATTTAATAGTGTCAAAATTGACATGATTGATTGTTTAAGAAAATAATGATTCATTAAATTATTTAAAAATCATAAAACATTTTAAAAAATATAGAATAATTACTATATGGCCATAAATGTTCTATTTTATTTATTTTTGGCCTCATTGACATCAAATAAGTAAATATTATACCCTTTTAATATTTAAATATTTGTTACCCTAGTTAAAAAATAAATATAATAACTAAATGTTCCTTAAAATATTAAGGTATAAATTGGAAGGAAACTTGTAAAAAATTATTTTTTGAAGATAGTACAACCCTATATAATATAATATTCTAAATTGGGACATTTTTTAGTTTTTTTGGGTAGGTTTGATTTTATTATAAATATTATTTATGGAGTCTTCAGAAGTTCTCCTTACCTCAATTATAAAAGGTAACCTCCTACCTCACCAATTCACTTCAATTTGAGAATTCAAGCTCCCCCATCACCTACCATTCTCCATTCTCAACATACCTAGTAATATTATATATTTTTTCATATTCTTCCAAGATAAACTCTAGTGCTCTAAGGGGAGATTTAGAGGAAGCAGGTTGAAGAAGAGGTAATATCCTCTCCTGATTATTTCAAACTTCTTTCTTATTCTACTTCCTCATCATGAGTTGTTTCATTATAAAGTAATAAATAGAGTATAAATTTTTTTACATCACAAAATAATTAGGAAACAACCATATTCCACACTCTATCCATCTTACAAAAAACAAAATCAAGACGTGTGTGTGTGTGTGTGTGGCTTATCATCTTCACATAACGGTGTAATATACTTTTCACTGCCACCTTACTTGGATGGGTATATTGATGGAAATAATAACTACATATTATTATTATAACATGATATTAATTCATTAAATTATTAATCACTATCCAATTCAACAACATTCAATAATAATTCCAATGATATCGTCGCTCGTGTATACGTACAACCTACCGCCTCCACAACGCGATGTGATTCATTCTACATGATATTCATTAAATAATGATTATATAAATGTACATAATGAATAGATATGGTATATATTATGTTAATATCATTTTTTAATGAAATAACTAGGACCGAATAAAGATAACACCAACTTATTCAACCAAACATGAAAAAGAACATAACGTAGTTAATATCCAAATAACAAGTAATAATGAAATGTTACAAATAAATAGTTGAGAATATGATCGTATATAATATAATAAAAACTACTATTATTCTGAAATAATTATATGACATTATTTATATCATTATACATGAGGTTCAGATACATATTAAGGATGTCATATATAAGTTAAGGAATAATTTCACAATCTCATTATTATATGAGATTGTTTATACGTAAGTATTTACTGGGATATATTTACCATAAATGACCATTTTTCCTAAATATGTAATATTATTTTTACTCTACTAAATATTTTTAAATTCAATTTTACCCATTAGTTAATTTTTATTAAATGGTATGAAAGGAATCTTTTATCGTTATTCGATATGAGATACTTTTTTACTTTTCTGATAAAAGTACAAGAAGAATGTTTTTTTAACTTATAAATCAGGAACAAATTATTACATATTCATAGTGACTTATATCAATTAATATTACTCTACACGATTTCAAGTATATTTTCAATTAAATTATTCTCTTTTAAAATTGTGTGGCATTTTGAGAAAATAAAACCTTTTTAAATAATAAAGGATACTTTTCTCAAGAATTAATTTCAAGTGTTTTATGAAAATTATTTTCCATCTAATATGACTTTATTTAAATATTGTTATGTTTATATCCCTATTGTTAGTATTATTTGATTTTACTTATGATGGAATTATTTTTATGAAATCCATTTATTTTATATGGAATATGATGGAATGGTGTTTAATAAACCCATTTTTCTTCTATGGGTAATGTTATGATGAATGATTTATGTTTTTTGTGGAAAACGTAAGAATGATTTCATTATGAGATGGGTGGGACCTATATATCCCTCTTATGCATTGGGTAAAGATTTATATCTCATAATATAGACATGCATGGAATGGGAAATGATCTTAGATCAATAATACAGTGATCGAACGAGGAGTGAACTCGGTTCGGTAATGGACTATGTCCGCTACAATGGTCCTAAAATGAGCCTTGACTAATATGAAATTAATTTCTATGCTTATGTGTATTCCAAAAAACTTCATGCCTTTTGTTATTACTTTTGGGATAATGTTCATTTATTTTTATAAACTTTCATGATTTATCTGATCGCATTATATCACGATCTTTCGTATACCAGATAATATTTTCAAATGTTATGTTATTATATCTTATGATTATGATATGATTGATATCTCCCTTTTTTACCCTTACTGAGAATATGAGGTCACCCTTTAATATTTTTCTTTTCCCTAGGTCATGAATAAGGGTATTAAGTAAGATATGTCAAAAAGGGGTCTTGTTAGGTTTAAATAAGTAGAAGACAATGAAGATGTTTTATGAACCAGGTTTTTATGTTTTCTAGTTTCTAAAGATATTATACATGTGTTGTCTTATCTTGGATTTGTTATATTTTGTAATGAAGATTATTCAACTTTGATGTAATATCAATTTATGTAATGTATGGGTAATTATATTTATATATGATCATATAACATAACCATCATAAAATACATAATCACATAAGATATCTTATTTATGCTTCCTCAGACAATACAAATTGAGGGTTAAGTATTGGAGATATGGATTAAGAATCTATTGTTATAGTGTATGATATATGTATGTAATATAAAATTATATATATGATTTTGAGTCATATTTTATGACTTTTTTGTGTATGATAGGGTTTAATATAGTAATCTTAAATCTATACCTCTAAGGAGTCATGTTATATGACTATAGCATATTGTAATGGGTTATGATATAGTTTATCAAATGAGTATGGTGTTTTGAACATTATGCATCAATTTTTTTGTTTCTATATCACATATGTTATCATTAATAATGAGTATAACATAAGATAAAATGCATGAGAGGAAGTAAGATTCATTCATCTGATGAATTCAAGGGAAGTTTACGTATTACTAATCAATTTTTTAACATATTAGTATTTTAATAGGCTTGGAGAGAGTATCTGAGTGCCTATATAAAAATAGGATCCCACAAATATGCGATCATGAATCATTCAATCCCCTATAAAATTACCATATAAAAATATATCTATATTCTTCACTGTAACGACCCAAAGTTTCGTTAATGGAAAATCCCTCTTGATCCAGTTAAATGTCTTTGTATGAAAAATGTTTTTATAAGATGTCAACTTCTTTGGTTTTATGATAAGAGTTGTGGTCATTACTTTTATAGCTGTTGAATAGTGATCACATGATTAGAATAAATTTAAGGCTTTAATGAACCCAATTTTTACTCAGACAAAGGGAGTGATGGCCTCATCCAGTAGAATTTCCCCATATGAAGCCCATTTGTCGGAGCTCGGAAAAGTGGTGGCGTCTTTGGGATTCTCCCTTGACCAAGCCCAAGCTGAGCTTCATTATGTCAAGCTCGAACGTGATCTTCTGTGGGAAAAGTGGATGTTGATTGAAATTACCACTCGAGCGATGTTATCTGAGTCGCCCCAAGAGTCTATCACCATTACACACCTTACCATTAGGTCTTATGCGGCTGTTTTAAGGGGTTATGTAACAAATAAGTAGTACTATATTCATGTACATTATTTTTGTATATAATAATGAATATAATTTCTAGTCATTTTTGATACATTGTAAATAGTTTTAAAAGTACAAATGGTGTTTTTAATTATTATTTAATTAAGAAATCTATTTTATTAAATTAAGGGATTTTTGAATTAAATAATATTTTTATAAAATATAATTATTAATATTAAATTAATTTTTATTAAATATAAATGATCTTATAAATTATGAATGCAATTAAAATTTTTATTAAGGTTTGAAAGCCATTTTTGTCAAAACCCGTGAATTTTCGATAAATGTTGGTTTTTATTTTAAAAGTGAAAATTAAAATATTTAGAATTTTTTTTAGATAAAGTAAATTTCATTTCCTGGAATCAGTATGTCGAAATAACGGTGAATTTTTCATAATTTTCTGAGACAGTGAAATTTTTGGGTAAAAATTAAATACCATTTAATTATATAATGTGTTTTATGACATCATAATGACCCAATGATGATGTAATAAAATACCATAATCCTTATGTTCAGACAATATATGTTTTATCATTAAAATAATGTGATTTTGGGTTTGTTTGACTTACTTTTCAAAGCATTAATGAACCCCTCAAGACTTATTCAACACTTTGCCTTTTTAAATTAATTTCCATGGGAGTGTGACTCACCTCCACATAAGCAACCCTAATTTTTTAATAAGTTCGGACCTTGGCCTTGTAAAATATTTTTTTCCTTTTTCCTTTTCCTGAAACCATGGGAAAATACCATGGGATGGTTTGTGGTTTGGATTATTTTAATATAAGGGGTCCCAAACCTAAATAATAAATAATTCTCTCACCTTTCCTATATAAACCCACCCAAGATCAAGCTTCCTCCTCACTAAAATACCTTGGAGTTCGTCAAACCTCTAACCTACTCTCTCTAGAATCCTCCCAAGGTGTCCCAATCTCCCAAGAAGCCTCTCACAAGCCTCTCTCTAGCCTTTGGAAGCACACTTCCAAGTAAGGGTTTTTTCTTCCTTTCTCATTTTCGTCAATTTTCTTTAAGTTGTATTGCCCTTTTAATTTCAATTATTAATGTTGGGGTATGGTTTTTCACCTCCCCCATACTACACTCTTATTGTTTGAATGATGGGAGACCCCTTTCTCTCTCATTAAATGCCTCCCATGTGTACCTTTTACTATGCCGAAATTCTGAAAGGAACTTCCCTCTCTTCTTTTACATTCAAGCAATACTTTTGTATCATGAATCTAAATTACATTTCAATTGTTGGGACATTTATCTATATGAACTCCTTACTATCCATTACATGTAAATATGATGAGGAACCCATTTCTCTCTCATCAACCTTTTTTATGAATTCTTATGTCACGCCGTTACGCTGCCGAAATCGCACCGATTTTCTAAGCCAATGTCATTGTGTAGTGAATAAAATGCTCATTTCTCCATCAAGGGTATTCACCTTTATGCACATTTATTTATTGATTATAAAGTTTCATGTATTAATTCCACATTCCTTTATCATGGAATAAATGATTATGTTTTATGAATCCATGTTTTATGATCCATGTGGCACACTTATGCATGAAATGAAATGTTTAAGAAGGGTGCGCCCTTATAGCGCTCCAATGCATTGGGTAAAGTATAGTATCAGGATACATCCAGTGCAATGAGTGTTCACTCATGCTAATTCAAGCGCAACGAGGGTTTACTCGTTCTTCATGTGCAATGAGGGTTTACTCATGCTCCATGTGCAATGAGCCACGACTCATGCTAATTCATTGTTAAGTGTTGTTGCCACATTTCCATGTTATGATTACCATGCTTTATCATGTCTTTATTTTCATGTTTCTCTTATGCTTTATTGACATGACTATTTCCTAACATGTCTTGTACTCCTCATGTTATTCCATGTGTACTCCCTTACTGGGCTTTATAACTCACCCATTTCTTATGCATGTCCTTAGGTTATCCCATGCAATGCTAAGTACGAGGGAATGTAGTGGTCATGTAAAGGAAGTTTTCAATAAAGATGTTGTATTTCATGTTTTATGTTTTTATGTAATGATCCTAAGCCCCAAAGACACTAAACCTCTCGATCTTCTTTATTGTATCAAGTGAATTTTTATGTAATAAAGCATGTTTAAGTGGTAATAAAAAGAAGGTTTTTCAAAGTTGGTATCAAATGATAGGTTTAGTTATTTTTGGGATTAGGAAACCCTAGTAAAGCCTTGGATACAATACTAAGTATAATAAAAACATCCCTAAGTTATGGTAAATACTAAGTAAGTGGTTTATCAAACAAAAACATCCCTGTCTGGATACGACTAGGTAGAGGCGGCTCTCGCACAGATGTATCCAAGGGGTAAAACCCGAAAACACCGCTTTGAGCTAGACTCGAATGGGAACTGGTGCACGGCAATGGGCCTTGCTTCACTCTTGGTTACGACACTCCCGAAGGATATGTTTTGATAAATTCACAATCGTGGTATGAACCCTTATTGAGGGAAAAATTCCCCTAAGAATATATGTTAGAAAGTAGATCATGAAAAGCCTAGATTGAATCCTATAGACTCATGAGTTAAAGAGATTAAAGTTTATTTTTAAGTCATCAACTTTTGTCTTTGGATTACCCTTTATGTATTACCCCTAACATTCCTTTTATTCCAGCCAATGGATGGTAATAGGAGGACTCGGGCTAACAATGGTTGTGAAGATCAGTGTGATGATTTTACTAATGAGATGCCCAATCCAATGGGAGCAGGAATCGCGAACTTTGTCATGCTTCTCTCCCAGATAACTCAAGTTTTGAATAGAAACACAGGTCAAGAGGAATTTTCAACCTCCCTTAATAAAGAACAAGTTTATATCGAGAGCTTCATGAGACAAAGACCTCCTACTTTTAGTGGATCATCCGATCCCACGATCGCTGAACAATGGATCAACTCCATTGAAAAGATCTTCTCCATCCTTCAATGTTCTGAACAAGAGAAGGTTCTCCTGGCGGCTTATTGTATGGAGGGTGAAGCTGATCAATGGTGGACGTTGATCAAAAATACGAATCCTGAGGAGGAGATCGAGGCTTTGGAATGGAAGGAATTTTGGAAGATTTTTTTCGATAAATATTTTCCGCGCACCCTCCATATTAAGATGGAAATGGACTTCCTTTCCCTCAAGCAAAAAGATGAAGAATCTTTGGGAGCGTACGAGGAAAACTTTACAACGCTTGCACGATATGCTTCTGGCTTTGTCGTTACCCCCGAATTCAAGGTTGACCGCTTCTTTGGTGGGATGAAGCCTAGCTTGCGGAAAGCATTACTGATCCGTGACTTCGACAGCTATGAGGAAATTGTCCGATGTGCCCTCAAGGTCGAAATGGAGATCAGAGAATCATAGGGGTATCATGGGGACAAGAAGTGTAAGGTGGACTTCAATGCTGGTGGTCCGATGGATAAATCCAACAGCGCTAAGAAGTTCCAGCACCCCACTTGCCAAAAGTGTGGAAAGAAGCACCTTGTAAATTTCCTTAAGGGGACGAGAAAATGCTTCAGGTGTGGAAGAGAAGGTCACCTAGGTATTAACTGTCGGCAAGAAGGACCTGCGGCTGCGACAGAGGAGAGGAACGCTCCAATCAAACCTCAACGTGTTGATCAATGCTATAAATGCAAAGAACCGGGTCATTTTGCAAATAAATGCCCTAATCCAAGGGTTATCGGAGGCAACCAACAACCTCCAAGACATCAAGGAAGAGATTTTGCCATCACTTCTGTCGAATTGAACCACGAAAATGATGTGGTGACAGGTACGCTAGTTATTAATTCAAGAATAGCGAAAGTACTTTTTGATTCAGGTTCTACGCATTCTTTTATATCTCGAATGTTTAGTAGAACAATCTCAGCACCACCACAAATCATGGAAGTAAAGATGTCGGTGAGTACGGCAAATGGGGCAATCATTGCATCCCATGAATATAAGTCCTCCCCTGTTATAATCTGTGGATTGAATTTCCCAATGAACCTCGTCATACTCCCTTTGGTGGAATTTGATGCAATTCTTGGCATCATTTGGCTTTCCTTATATAGAGCCAACATAAATTGTCGGGAGAGGGAAATTACACTCCATATAGAGAATCGACCCCTAATTCTTTACAAGTGTCAGGAGGAAGATGAATCTCCTTTAGCTCTATCATCTCAAGAATGGATATTACTTCCCTATGAGCACGTGTATCTGGCTCAGATGATTGAGTCCAAAGAAAAATCCATCCTTGAAGAAATGCCTATTGTGAGGGAATTCGCGGGAGTGTTTCCCGAGGAACTGCCTGGTCTTCCTTCTAGAAGAGATGTTGAGTTCTCAATTGAACTTATATCTGGGGTATTACCAATATCCAAGACTCCATATAGAATGGCTGTTGTTGAGCTTGAAGAGCTTAAGAAACAACTAGAGGAGAATCTGGATAAAGGGTTTATACGCCCAAGTGCTTCACCATGGGGTGCACCAGTCCTCTTCGTCAAGAAGAAGGATGGGTCAATGCGGCTTTGCATCGATTATCATGAACTTAACAATATCATGATAAAGAAAAAGTATCCACTCCCACGAATTGATGACTTGTTCGATCAGTTGCGTGGAGCACAATACTTCTCCAAGGTGGACTTGCGGTCAGGGTATTATCAAGTAAGGGTGAAGAAGGAAGATATCCTCAAGACTGCTTTTCGTACAAGATATGAGCACTATGAATTCATAGTAATGCCTTTCGGACTCACCAATGCTCCAACAATATTCATGGACTTGATGAATAGAGTCTTTAGAGATTACCTTGACAAATTTTTGGTAGTCTTTATAGATGATATTCTAATATACTCCAAAACCAAGGAGGACCATGAGGAGCATTTAAGAACTGTACTAGAGACTTTGCGCAAGGAGAAGCTCTATGCAAAGTACAGAAAGTGTGATTTCTAGTTGAAGGAAGTCTCATTCTTGGGCCATATCATCACAAGCAATGGGATATCTGTGGACCCCTCCAAAACCGATGAAATTGAGGGATGATCGAGGCCACCATCGGTACGGATATCTGTAGCTTCTTGGGGTTAGCTGGATATTATCGACGATTTGTGAGAAATTTATCATGATTGTCCAACCCTCTTACCAAGATAACTCGAATGGGAGTAAAGTTTTATTAGAGTGATGAATGCGAAGAAAGCTTCAAGGAGTTGAAAAGGAGGCTTATCACTGCGCCTGTGCTCACTTTACCCACAAGTGGGGAACTTTTTGTTGTATTTAGTGATGCCTCAAAGAAGGGATTAGGCTATATGCTGGTGTAGAATGATAAAGTGATATCCTATGCCTCAAGGAAGTTGAAAATCCATGAGCGAAAGTATCCAACGCATGATCTAGAGTTGGCGGTGGTGATCTTTACCTTGAAAATCTGGCGGCATTATCTCTATGGAGAGAAATGTGAGATATATACTGACCACAAGAGTCTTAAATATATATTCACACAGAAAGAGCTTAATATACGCCAGAAAAGATGGATAGAGCTCATCATGGATTATGACTGTTCAATACATTACCACCCTGGGAAAGCGAACAAGGTGGCGGATGTCCTAAGTAGAAAGGATCCAGCGATTCTATCAATGATGAGAATTGAGAAGGATCTATTCTTAGAATTGATGAAGATGGATGTGAGAATCATAAAGAAGGGAACATCATCAATCCTTTCACAAATGATTTCTCAACCATCTCTTTTGGAAAGGTTAAAGGATGCTGAAAAGGATGATGTGGGAATTCAATAAAAAGTGGAAGCTATCAAAAAGGAAAAATCCTCGGAGTTTCATGTTAATGAAGAAGGAATTGTGCAGTTTGGGAAAAGACTATGTTTTCCATCAAGTCTGGAGCTGAAGAAGGAACTTTTGGATGATGCACATAGTTCAAATTTCTCTATTCACCCAGGGAGCACAAAGATGTATTGATATCTCTGATAAAACTTTTGGTGGGATAATATGAAGAAGAAGATCGCCGAATATACATCAAAGTGCCTGGTGTGTCAGCAAGTGAAGGCAGAGAGGCAGAAGTCTAAGGGGATGATGCAACCATTACCATACTAGAATGGAAATGGGAGAACATCAACATGGACTTTTTCACCAGACTTCTGAGGACATCCAAAGGCAACAATGCAATCTGGGTTGTTGTGGATCGTCTTACAAAGACTGCACACTTCATTTCTATTCGAGAGGATTTCTCATTGGATCAACTGGCACAGATATATATTAGGGAGGTGGTAAAGTTGCATGGAGTACCACTATCTATTGTGTCTGACCGAGATCCAAGATTCACCTCTAAGTTTTGGAAGAGTCTTCAACATGCTCCGAATACTGAACTGAACTTTAGTACGGCCTATCATCCTCAAACTGATGGTCAATCAGAGATGACTATCCAAACACTTGAGGATATGTTGGGAGCATGCTCAATAGACTTTAAAGGAGGATGGGGTCAACATCTTCCTCTGGTTGAGTTCTCTTATAATAATAGTTTCCACTCGAGCATCCAAATGGCACCATATGAAGCCATTTATGGGAAAATGTGCAGAACACCGGCATGTTGGGATGAGGTCGGGGAACGTAAGCTGCTTGGTACAGAAATGGTTGAAGAAATGGTGGAGAAGGTGAAAACCACTCAGCAACATATCAAGGAAGCGCAGAGTCGACAGAAGAGTTATGCAGATAATCATCGATGAGACCTTGAGTTTAAAGTTGGAGACATGGTGTTTTTACGCATATCTCCGTGGAAGAAGGTCTTGAGGTTTGGAAAGAAAGGGAAGTTAAGTCCAAGGTACATCGGCCCCTTTGAGATTATTGATCATGTTGGGGTTGTGGCCTATCGACTATCACTTCCACCTACTATGGCCAAGGTGCATGATGTCTTTCATGTATCCCTCTTAAGGAAGTACATACCGGTCCCTTCACATCTCTCTTATGATGTGGTACAATTGGAAGATTATCTTTCTTATGAGGAGCAACCAGTGAAGATCTTAGATCGCAGAAAAAAGTTCTACGAAATAAGACAATGCCCCTCGTCTGGGTGTTGTGGAGAAACCACAAGTTTGAAAAAGGCAACTTGGGAGTCAGAGGATATGATGAAGCTGAGTTACCCACTTTTGTTTTAGTGTGGGAAAAGAAAAATTTCGAGGGCGAAATTTCTTAAGGGGGTAATATTGTAATGACCCAAAGTTTCATTAATGGAAAATCCCTCTTCATCTAGTTAAATGTCTCTTTATGAAAAATGTTTTTATAAGATGTCAACTTCTTTGGTTTTATGATTAGAGTTGTGATTGTTACTTTTATAGTCATTGAACAGTGATCACATGATTAGTATAAATTTAAGGCTTTAACGAACCCAATTTTTACTCAGAAAAAGGGAGCAATGGCCTCATCCAGTAGAATTTCCCCATAGGAAGCCCATTTGTCGGAGCTCGGAAAACAGGTGGCTTCTTTGGGCTTCGCCCTTGACCAAGTCCAAGCTGAGCTTCATTATGTCAAGCTCGAACGTGACCATCTACGGGAAAAGTGGAAGTTGATAGAAATTACCACTCAAGCGATGTTATCCAAGCCGCCCTAAGAGTCTGTCACCATTGCACACCTTACCCTTAGGTCTTATGTGACTGTTTTAAGGGGTTATGTAACAAATAAGTAGTACTCTATTCATGTACATTATTTTTGTATATAATAATGAATATAATTTCTAGTCATTTTTTATACATTGTAAATAGTTTTTAAAGTACAAATGGTGTTTTTAATTATTATATAATTAAGAAATTTATTTTATTAAATTAAGAGATTTTTGAATTAAATAATATATTCATAAAATATAATTATTAATATTAAATTAATTTTTATTAAATATAAATGTTCTTATAAATTATGAATGCAATTAAAATTTTTATTAATGTTTGAAAGTCATTTCTGTCAAAACCCGTGAATTTTTGATAAATGTTGGTTTTTATTTTAAAAGTGAAAATTAATATATTTAGAATTTTTTTTAGATAAAATAAATGTCATTTCTGGAATCAGGATGTTGAAATTATCCAACGGTGAATTTTTCATAATTTTCTGAGGAAGTCAAATTTTTGGGTAAAAATTAAATACCATTTAATTATATAATGTGTTTTATGACATCATAATGACCGAATGGTGATGTAATAAAATACCATAATCCTTATTTTCGGCCAATATATGTTTTATCATTAAAATAATTTATTTTTGGGTTTGTTTGACTTACTTTTCAAAGCATTAATGAACCCCTCAAGACTTATTCAACAATTTGCCTTTTTAAATTAATTTCCACGGGAGTGTGACTCACCTCCACATATGAAACCCTAATTTTTTAATAAGTTCGGACCTTGGCCTTGTAAAATATTGTTTTACTCTTTCCTTTTCCAGAAACCATGGGAAAATACCATGGGTTGGTTTTTTGTTTGGATTATTTTAATATAAGGGGTCCCAAACCTAAATAATAAAGAATTATGTCTCCTTTCCTATATAAACCCACCCAAGCTCCTGCTTCCTCCTCACTAAAATCCCTTGGAGTTATTCAAACCTCTGCCCTAATCTCTCTAGAATCCTCCCAAGGTGCCCCAATCTCCCAATAAGCCTCTCACAAGCCTCTCTCTAGCCTTTGGAAGCACACTTCCAAGTAAGGGTTTTTTCTTCCTTTCTAATTTTTGTCAATTTTATTTAAGTTGTATTTCCATTTTAATTTCAATTATGAATGTTGGGGTATGGTTTCAAACCTCCCCCCTACTACCCTCTTATTGTTTGAATGATAGTAGACCCCTTTCTCTCTCATTAAATACCTCCCATTTACACCCGTTACTATGCCGAAATTCTGAAAGGAACTTCTCTCTCTTCTTTTACATTCAAGCAATACGTTTGTATCATGAATCTAAATTCCATTTCAGTTGTTGGGAAATGTATCTATATGAACTCCTTACAGTCCATTACATGTAAATATCATGAGTAACCCCATTCTCTCTCATCAACGTTTTTTCTAAATTCTTATGTCACGCCGTTATGCTGCCGAAATCGCACCGATTTTCTAAGCCAATGTCATTGTGTAGTGAATACCATGCCCATTTCTCCATCAAGGGTATTCAACTTTATGCACATTTACTTATTTATTATAAAGTTTCATGCATGAATTACACATTCCTTTATCGTGGAATAAATTATTATGATTTATGAATCCATGTTTTATGATCCATGTGGCACACTTATGCATGAAATGAAATGTTTAAGAAGGGTGTGCCCTTATAGCGCTCCAATGCATTGGGTAAAGTATAGTATCATGATATGTCAAGTTCAACGAGTGTTGACTCATGCTAATTCATGTGAAATGAGGGTTTACTTGTGCTTCATGTGCAATGAGGGTTTACTCATGTTCCATGTGCAATGAGCCATGGCTCATGCTAATTCAATGTTTAGTGTTGTTGCCACATTTCCATGTTATGATTATCATGCTTTATCATGTTTTTATGTTCATGTTTCTCTTATGCTCTATTGACATGCCTATTGCCTAACATGTATTTTAATCCTCATGTTATTCCATGTGTACTCCCTTACTGGGCTTTATAGCTCACCCTTTTCTTATGCATGTCCTCAGGTTATCCCATGCAACATTAAGTACGAGGGAATGTAGTGGTCATGTAAAGGAAGTTTTCAATAAAGATGTTGTGTTTTATGTTTTAAGTTTTTATGTAATGATCCTAAGCCCCAAATACACTAAACCTCTCGATCTTCTTTGTTGTATCAAGTGATGTTTTATGTAATAAGCATGTTTAAGTTGTAATAAAAATCAGGGTTGTCATATTCAACCATTAATATTAGAGGAACTAGCATGTGGTGGATTTTGGGAGAGTGTCACCTAAGAATAAGGAGATTCATCATCAACCCAGGGATACACCATGAGGAGGGTTTTATTTTGGATGCATCTTAAGTGATATTTCTCAATCATGTGATTAATGTAGTTGTGGTATCTCTACAGTGTAAGGTATATGAATAGTTTTCTTCATTTTATAGTTTATGTGATGTTGGATCTCATGTGTGGTGATCCTTCTTTAGGTTTCTAAATCATTTTTCTTCTTAGTTTAATTATTTAACAATAAATTTAAACCCATTTGTGGTATAAAATCTTTACCATGTCTTTATAATCTAGAAATAATATTAGAAAATAAAGATTTTATGTTACTAAAAAATAGATAACAATATCGTATATATAATACCCTAGATATCATAAATAATTATTTACATGTTGGATTAATACTACATACAGTATATGAAATTATTATTTTTTGTGATTTACTTAGAGTCCATAAAAATGGTTCTTAGAAATGGTTTTTTGTGATGGAATAATTTTTCTTTCAAATAATATCTATAGAGACAAACACATGACACTTAATTAGAATCTACCACTAATAGGTTTTTCGTTAATTTCTACATTATTGAGGGAGATGGTTTTTTTCAACAGAATCATAAATTTTTCACAAATAATAACTTTCCATGGAGTTATTTGTTATGGAATGATAAACCCACTGCAAAAAACCATGCATATTTCGACAGATTTAAGATTGTGTATAAAATATTTTTTGAATTTTTAATAAAATACTTTTTGAATAAGTGGGGAAATATTTATGTCGAATACTATTTTATAATGGTTTATTTGATATGAATTCCATAAAGAAATCTATAGTGAAGTAAACCCAACAAAAATATCTAAATTTTATAAATTATTATTTTTGGGAATGGGTTATTTCAAATAAATTGATTCCATTAAAAATATTTATATTCTAGAAGGATATTTCCTATAGAATTATAATTCTATTAAAATTAACCCTATGGAAAATAACAAATTGGGATGGATTTAATATTCCATTGTAAATAATTATTCAAATAAATGGAAAAAAAATTTACAAATAAGAGGGAAAAATATTTTTGGAGAATACTTTTAGTGATGAATAACCATTCTATCAAAAATACCCATCACAAACAATTCATTCTGTCACAAAAATTCATCACAAATATTTCAAAAAAGGGACTTTTTTCAATTGATTAATCCATCACAAAAAAGTATATTAGAAAAAAAATCAACAATAAATACAATTGAACACCCCATCATTGAATCTATCATTTCCTTCCATTGTATAAAACACTCTCAAATATATTTATTCTTTAAAGGCTTTAATTTTTTATTTTCGATGTCATATATTTATTTTTAATAATATTGTTTAATTATATTTTATTGTCATATTTTTTCATATCTATTTTTAAATAGTTATTAATTAATTATATTTATCTTTTTTATGGTTTAATTATCGTAATATTTTTTTAAGAAAATATATTTAAATATTTAATTAATTAAAAAAACTATTAAGTCTAATATTTTTTATTTCTTTGACCTTATTTTTTATTGAATTATAATCAATTATAAAAAAAGTATTTGTGTTGTATTTAAATTTATATCACAAAAAAATAATTTTCAAAAAAATTTAATATTGTCGCATATAGTTTAAATACCATCTTAATAGTGATATTCCATTGCAGATAGTAGTATTTATAACATTATTTTAGATAATGGGTTACTTAAAACCAAATTTTGTCACTGGAAACTTTTTGTGAGTGAAATTCATTTGAAATAACCCACCATGAAAAATAATTATTTATATTGTGATGCGTCAATATCACAAGACACGATGGTTGGTCACTAAATTTAATCTCAAATGGGTTATTTTAGGGTGGTTTTAATGTTACATTTATTTATCTTAGTACAATGCTAGTTTAATGATATGTGTTCCACTAAAGTTTATTATCATTCTTATGTTAGAGATCAGTTATTCTCACATGAGATATCACATGTAATTAAGGATAGTTTAATCTAACATAGGCCAGTGCAAAATAATCATATACAACCCCAATGTTGTAGGTTGTGACATCCTCGCTCATAATTTCAACCTTGCGTATATCATTATATCATTGGAATTGGTTGGGGGGTGGGTTAATTTATTCATACCTGGAGTATGTGTTTTTTTATTATCACACAAGAATTGTACACTAGATTAATCCTATATAAGGTATTATCGTAAGCCACTTCCCAGGTTAATCTCACATAGGATATTATCTCTATGTTATTCATATGTGTCCCCCGAGTGTATACTTATCCTTATGTATTTATTTTGTCTATTGTATTTTGTGATAGATAGAAACATATCTTCTTAACCATATGACATATAATAGCTTACTATATAGGTGATTCATTAAATACTACTAATAAGAAAAAACGTTCTTTCTCTAAAATTGAATTAAATAATTTAATTATTTATTTTATAAATTGTTTATAAATTATATGAAAATGTATTTGGATGTTTATTAATTTATAAAGGTGTTACATATTAAAAATTATTAATTATTTAAAAAATTTTATCTAAATGTATAAAAAACATTTATTAAATAAACATCCATAATATTAATTGTTAATATTCAAACATCATTTCCAATTATATGGAATGAATTATACTATAGATACAAAATTATTATATTGAAATTGTAGAGGGTAATTGATAAAAATTTATAAAAAATACAGCATAAAAATTATTAATTGTTCAAACTAAAATGAATTATGTCATAAAATGTTTAAACCATATCAAGAATATTTTTGATAATTGATACGATGAGGGTTAAATTATATTAAATATGTCATATTTAAATTATGTATATTTTTTACATAATATAATTAAATAATAAAATGTTTATATATCATATAATATCATATCTTTAAATGTAAATTTCATATGATAAATTTTATAAATACATTCATATTAGGAAAAAGTTTAAAAAATTATATTTATTACATTTATATAATGTATGAATATATTATAAAACAATTATAATTATCCCAATTTATGATAGTTCATAAATAGTTTGTATCATTTTTAAATACTTGAATTATTCATTTCTTTATTATTCCTAGTTTATTAAAAGATATTGTACTTATTAGGTTTGGTGAACTGTTGAGATGGGGGTGAATAAGTGTTCTCCTATAAATTAACATTTTTAATTAAAACTCTTGAACTTCTTAAGGTTCTTTATCCTCTATGTAAAAACTCATAGAATCAGCTCCTATGTAGAAATAATAAGAGGGAGATCAACACACAATATTTTCAATGTTTAAGAAAAATTATACTCCTTACTATGTTGGTTATACTCTCAAACATGGATTCTATATTATAGACATAAGTGGTTAAAAAATAGTTGGTTAGACACTCCAAATAAAATACTCCCTCAACTAGTTATACACCCTAGTCACAATTCCTCTCTATGGTGATTAATTATACACCCCAATCACAAGCCTCATTATTAACTAGTTAGACACCTCATTCACAACCTTCTTTAATTTAGGTCTAATCATAAAAATATATATTTCTTCTTTAGGTAATCTTCTCCAACCTCTTATGAATGATCTTAATCTAGAAGAATACAGTATATGGTTTATCCATATATAGATATAATGACCTTGACAACCACATGTACAAGTTTATTAGTCTCGAACCTTACACCAGATTCTATGTGATTTGGTTCTTTCTCATCTCTTTGAATACACAAACATTTTATATCTTATTCTTATTTGAATTACTAATGGAACTAAACTCCATATCCCAATATAGTGCATTTATTTATTAAGATCTCAGAATAATCTCATATCCTTTGCATGTTATCCCAATATTCCTCTCTATATTTCTTCATTTCCCCTATATATTATGTACTCACATAAAATATTATCATGATGATATTTTTATCTATAGTCAAAATATGGAAAATATATGATATTGGGATGTAATAATTATTATTTTTAGATCATTTAGAGATATTATTGATTAATATTCCTCATTCAAATGCTTTTTAATTTTTTCTGGGTAAACTAATTTAAATCATCTATGGATTATGTGTGTTTCCTTTATTGAAATCCTATTAAAATTATTCTTTATCATCAATCAAAATTGCAACATGTGTGGAACTACACTGTGGAATATACTTCTTTGGTGAAAAAATCTTCTCAACATATAGAGAATCATCACTGGTATTACTTCTTTCTAAACATTAATTAGGATCAATTGATTGATCATAAAATTTTAATTCCTTAATGAATTGTTTAATAACATCATCTAATTTTATCTCTTATTGATCCCATATTAAATATGGAATCACAAATTTTTCACACATAAATCTTCTAAGAAATCTCTAAGTGCTGAATTCATTTAGAATATGGAAGCCATATGAAAACTTCTTACCATTTCCAAAGTTCAGGACACATTGTTTTTTAAGTATTATCAAACCTTATAATAAATATTTATTAATATAAATTCATTCTCAAACCCATATGATATCATGAAGTCGTATGAAAAATTTCTCTAACCATAAAAATTTCATGAATTACTAGGAAAAGACTTCAGAATTATTCTGAAATTAACAAGCTCATAAAAAATCACTCATGTTATTTGGAAACCTTAAAACATATTAATTGTTATTCCACAAACTAATTTCTTGTGATCCATCCTTCATTATTAAATTTTGAGTAACCATTATGTTGTCCACTAGTTACCCTTATATGAGTAGTACATTTATTATAATACCTTGATGTAGTATATGTTTTATATTTATATAGTTTCTAGAATATAGATTTACCTTTAAAAGATTATAAAAACCTCATACTCACCTTTATTCACCCTGTAAAACTCTAGGGATACCTATATACGGATTCTAATACCTTTTATAACCTTTATGAAGTTTTAGGTAATTGATGTTTACTTATACATAACATGCACAATTATAGAGTTATATTTGTATTGGTAAAAAAATTCATCACAAAACTAACTCAAGACATTCTTAATAAATCCCAAGACATAAATCTTTTATAAAGTGCTATTGATAGTAATCCCACCATTAGTACTTTCCATTTAATTTAAGATCATCACATTAATCATCACATATAATTCTCCACTATGTCCTAAACCTCTCCACTAGAGTTATAAAACTATTGCATCAACCTCCAAACTTATATTTACTTCTTAAAAATAAATAAAATTCATCCAATTATCACTTAAACCTCCCCCTTTGGTTTCTATTTTCAATACCACAACACACTTTACTATGTCAGTATGTGTGATTCATTTTCTCCCCTTAATTTATAATAAATATAGGGACAATGTTGGGATATTTAATCTCACTTTCTTCCTTTATTATATTTGTACAGCAACCTTTTCCATCCTTATAAAATTATGATACCAACAAATTTTCTAATAAAATATCATTTAGTTAACCAGTACTGAGTCTATTTGGGAAAACCAGGTGTTGAAAACAATTGTGATAAAACAATGATCATTTATACTTTCTATAAAATCCCTTACATGTGAAACCATGACAAAAACATGGTCTAGGTACTATTAAAAAATAGATTTATCTTAAAAAAATTGTCTCCAATTCACATCTCAACCGACCTATAAAAACATTTCATGGGAATTTCACAACACTCCTCCTTTATCTCATGTTATCATCAACTAACAGTACCCCATTATATAAACTTTGTAAAAATTAAATAATAGTGGTTGCATGGATGACCGATATACCAAAATCTAATGTTTTGAATAATTTCTTAAATTTATTGATTCACTACATGAAATCTTCATCTCATCCCCCCGCCCCCACTCAAGGAATTCATTTGACATGTCTTCTTATTCGTAGATGGGATAACCCATGAAAAATAACTTCATTTTTTCTAGTTTTTAAAACACAAATTACACTATATAAATTCCTTATATGATACTAAAAATAAATAAGAATAACAAGAAATAAGGATAGTCCTCTTAGTTCCTTAGAATAAGGACTGAGGTTGAGAGTTTTATCTCAATCTATACTTCTCTTTTCTTCCAAATTCAGCATTGGAATATTTCCTTGGACTCTTCTTCCTATTGTGTGTCTCAACATATGGTTTTTTTATTTATTCCATTTAGATTATTCTTTATACTGAATAGATTAATCCACCTTAGTATTTTTAGTATTTTTAAACTCTCTTTTCCACATTACTCATTAGAGCACAAAAAAATTCTGGTTCCTTGAGTTTATTCATACACAACTCCAACTGTTTAGGCATCCATGTATAGAATGTTCTAGTTATATGTCCTTGAATCTTTCACCTTACACCCAAACACTCAAAACCATTATGATTTAATTTACTAACTACATATTTGAAATTTCATATGGGATAATTACATATCCTTATACCTTCTTCTTTGACTTTTTGGGAATATTCTATGTAATACCTCTCTTATGATTTCTTTTAAAGGCATACTTAGGTTCCTTTTCTTTAGGAATGTGATTTTTCACAATAAAGTTTCTTCACTCTTTATCTTTGTTAAACCTTTCATGTGGATTTATATGATTAACATGAATTGCAATGTTTTTCTATATTCCCAATTTCTTATTCCCAAACCTATTGCACAACCAATAATTCCCTAAAAATATTGATTTTTTCTCTAAATATAATTTGGTCTAGGCTTGAATTTTTTCAATATTTGGGAATTTAGATTATATGTTTAGGCTCCATTTAGGTAAAAATATTTAATACACATTATTATACCCTCCATAGATATATTTCTATACTTATAATAACATTTACCTATCCATAATTGTATAGTTTTCTTTCAATTCTATAATGTATAGAGATATATATTTAGTAGGATGAAAATATTTTGATATCAATGGTACCACTTTCACTAAGCTTAATATTTTTTGATCAAGGAATGTACTCAAGAACTTATTTCTGATCATGTGAGTCTTATTGGGACTATAAATCTCAATAGAAATTAATTTGGTAGTATCTTTCATCTCAATAAGCTATGAAGGTTTAGCTTTTGTGGAATATAGGTTTCTCGTCCTTATTACCATCTCAACACACTTCATATTGAGGGATTTTTTTCTTATAATCAACTAATATTAGGCTATTTTTCTAATTCAGTTTCATCTTCTTCATTTTTTCTTCAAACACTTTTATTAATTCTTTTAATGAATTTTCAACATCTTTTATTCTTATTTATTTAACCTCCAATTGGTTATTCTTAACATTATAGTGGTTTTGTTCAATTTTTCTTGTTCATGTAAGGCTTTAACTAATATTATTTTAGACACAACTTTATCAAAACCAAGCCATTGAAATTCTTCTTCAATAATGGGACATATTCTATTACAAAGTGATATATATTTATCTCTTTTTTTATAATAGGTATAACATGTAAATTAAATTTTTAATCCTCTCAGTGAATTGTCTATTTATTTAATTTCTTCTTGAAGCTATGATTTTTCTATAATAAATCCCTTGAATATATCAAATATACACATGTCCAATTATTTATGAACTTTATTAAGGTGATATTTAATTTTATAATAAATATCCAAAATTCACACATTGGAACCACGCCTTTAATATGATTCATTATAATAATCAGGATCAAAATTTTTATTACTACATTAACCACTATGCTCACCATCACTTAGTTATGTTTCTCTATTTACTTTTGGATTTTTATTTAGATTTCTTGACTCTTTTTTTCATTATATTTTTATTATTCATTTTTAGAATCACAATATTTTTATCATAAATAGTATCTTTCTTTTTATCCATATGAGGTTTCTCTGACACTTCTAGAAATATGAACTTCATTAAAGTTATTAATAATAGTAGGGAATAATTTGATCATTTTAAAGGGAGCATTGAGTTTATCTGAAACCAATTTTAGTCCCCAGGTTCGATGAAACACCAATAAGGGGTGAAGCAGTGGTACCTATTTATAAATTCTTCATTTTAACTAAATATATTTAAATTTATAAGTATCTTCATCCAATCAGTAAAAAATCATGACCTCACCTCATGTGTAGAAATAATAAGATAAATAAAGATAAGATAAAATGGGTTTATATGGTACGGTATAAGCCCCCACTAATTTTAATGTTATTAAGATGACATAACATAGATTACCCAATAGATAAAAATTTGGTTTCAATAGTATTGGGTTAGACACCCCAACTATAAACCTCTAAAAATTGAGTATAAACCCAAATCACAAATATCCTCATTGGGCATATATTATACACCCAAACCACAAGCTTGTTCAGTTACATGTTTGAAAACCCAATGAGATACTCCTTTAATTTTTATATACTGATAGAAATATATCCTTCTTATTTAGGGATTCTTCTATTCCCCATTAATAACAATCTTCTTTTTTGAGTGTATAATATTTGTTTTAGTTGTATAAAACATCAAGTACTTTTAATGTCTCTTCAATGAATCTATCAATCACAAACCACACTCTAGATTTTATGTTATTTGGTTCTTCCTCATCTCTTGGAATACTTGGTCACTGTATATCTTCATCTTCCTTCAAAAATTATAAAACCCAAACTCATTCTCTCTCCTTGATACAGTTATGTATCAATCTCTTTGAACAGTCTCCTAGTTTATATATATTATTTCAATATTCCCCTCTATATTTCTTGTTTTCCCCTAAATATTATATATTCCCAAAGAATAATATAATTTTAATACTATTCCCTATATTTGAAATATGAAAACTCCAATTTCATTGGACTCAACCAATATTTTTATTTAAATTGGTCAGAGATATTCCTAATTAATATTCCTCATTAAAACTCATTTGATTCTTGTCCAAGTATTCCCATTTAAGTTGTCTAATGTTTTTGGGTGGTTAAATATTTGAAATAATTCATAAAATATTATTATTTAAAATAATTTGAAATCTCCACCAACATTTCACTATGATGTTTCATCTACTTATAAATCATTGAACTCATCTTAGTATCCATAACCACCTCCCCTGTATTCATTCATTCTTGACTAAAATCATGATCAATTTATTGATCATGATATTTTAATTCCAGAAATATTTTTTCCACAAAATCATTTGATTTTATCTCTTATTCATTGGATATTAAATATGAAAAATAAAACCTTTCACCTAGAAGTCTCTAAAAAATATAAAAGTGTTGAATTCTTGTGGAATGTTGATTTCATGAAAAAACATCCATCCTTTTCCAAATTTTTTAAAAACTGGTTTTCATAATACTTTTGACCCATTATGAAAAATATTGAAGTCATAAAAAGTATTGGTCGAACATTATGATTTCATGAATTCACATTAAAACTTTCTTAAACCCCAATTATTTTATAAATCCATGTTAAACCCCATCAAAAGGTTTATTAAAGTCATGAAGTCATACATAATAATGGAATTCATATAAAAACTTCATAACATAGACATATTCAAGAGTCAATCAAAAACCATAAGATTCGGTATAATGTTAAACAATAATGATTAACCTTACATATACCAATGGTTACACATATTTATGTAGTTCAATTCATATGATACCTGGATGTAATATCAAGTTTACTTCTACTTAGTGTCTGGGATATAGTGTTTCCTTTACATGTGATCCAGAATTTGTAATCACTTTTACATAGGGATCAATTCACCTTTATGTATTCAATATAACTCTAGGGTTACCTATACACCAATTCCAACAATTTTTATCACCCTTACACAACTTCCGATTGTTGTTTTTACCATTCCATAGTATGCACAATTAGAGAGTTATTTTTAGATAGGTGTTAAATTCAACTCAAAATCACGCAGGCCTTTATTATTAAATGTCCAGGCCCTATAAATTCAATAAAATTTTATATTAAATTTTATAACTATTATTATAGGCCTATTAATTAAATAAAATTTCATTTACCATCATATATAAATTTTACTTTTCCTTCAACCATGACACTTGAGTTCTTTAAGATGTAGCCTAAAACTCCAATCAAATATTGGCTTCTTGAAAATAAATATAATTCATCCAATGGGGAAACTAGTTATAATTATTATCTTGGGAGTATTAGTAAACATTAATTTAATTTGTTACACTAATTATAAGTTATCATACAAACATATAATAAGATATATATTTGGTATAATAATGGATATATTTTTCTTCTACCATGAATTGGTCTTGTTTTGAGATATAAACAAGAATTAAGTAGTAAATTATGATTAATATATTTTAAGTGTTAAAATTATGATGGAAATAAAGTATATCTTTAGTAAATTATCAGTCGGTAGAGGGGCTTTGGGTTAGAATGCTCACTGGACCAAAGGAATATGCCTTATCTATAAAAGTTATGGTTGGTTATCTATAGTTACAGGCTTACTCATATAGGAGATATTAATTTCATATGATTATAAGCCTTTTCAAGAAAGGTATTAATGTACTATATGAATTATATTCATTTATATATGTATGAATAGGTATCTTTTAATTTATTTTAGTTATACAAGCAGTGAGTTGTGAAAATAGTTACACCTCAATATGTTATGAACATTTTAGTTTGGTGGAAGAAATGGGATTCAAAACAAAATAATTATAAGTAATTAAATATGTTAAAGGTAATTAAATTATATATGATAGTGATATTATATACCCTTTAAAAATATTATGTGTTATATACATTGTAAATAAATCACATTTCAATACCTTTATTATTCAACCAGATTAGTTTCATCAAAGTAGGGTGCCCATCGATTATCTTATGTAAGTCATGGTGTAAATGGATAACCCTAAGAGTTAAAGTAACCAATTCCCATTTACTAATTCTGGTTATCCATAACTAGAAAATCCAAAAAGGTAGGATACCTGAGAAATGGTGTTGAGTTTGGACATATGATTTCACGATGAGTTTTTTTCTCAAACAACCAAGAGGTATATATGATATGATTAGGATGATTCCCTATCAAAACAAAAAAGTGATGAGTGGAATTCCAAATAAGGATAATTTCTTAGTGAAATATGGATATTTTTTCACTAATGGATATGATTAGTTGAAAATGGGTCATTATTTTAGAGGGAGCACAATTTATAAAAGACCATATTACTTGTTTATAGAACATAATACTAATCTGATAAAAGATTTTACTATAGATGAATAGAATTATTATTATAAAAGATAAATTTGAGGTTAATCCATGATAATAATAATCTTAATGTATTAACTACCCATGTCTTGTCACTTGAAAAATGTTCTTAATAAAGTGAAATTAATTTTTTTATATAAAAAAATTCTTATGTATCTTAATATTGAAGTGGTAAAACTGGTGGATCAGATAGATTCATAAAAGATACATTAAATGGTTCACTCAAGGTTTCAAAAGAATTAAATTTATAATTTCCAAAGTAATTTACCTCTCTACACATATACTAAATGTGATTGGGAATGTTAATGAACTAGTGAGACTATATGTTTACTTAAGGATTATCTTGTTAACAAAATCCATATATTAACCATCAATGGAAATTTTATGAAAATTTGAAAGAATTTAATCAATTGTTACCCTATCCTTTAAAAGTGATTAAAATTGATAAACAAGGCATGTGATATATATGTTCTCATGATATTTCAACATTAAAAGTTTCTAAAAGTTCAAACTAAAATAAGAAAAGCTATTTTGAAATTCCAAAAATGTCTCTTCAAGTAGCCAGTCAAGGTTATTGAAATCAGGATTTATCAATTAAGAGTGATGATTCCATAGGATGGAATTATCTAGAATACCTAAAATAGTTCGGGATACTCAATATAATTTTCACATTTTGTATCTATGTTATAAAAATAGGTTCTTTCATTTTAAATGGTATATAACACCAACGGTATACTTTCAATTTTTTGAATATACTAGAATTAAAAATAAAGGAATGAAATGATTGGGCTTATAGTTTTTAGTCAAATGATGAAGTATTGGGATTAAAAGTTACTTAATTGAATGAAAAATGATCAATCAGGATTATATAGATCTATGTAAAGGATGTGTATAGTCATCATCTACTCTTATATTATGAGTGACATTTTTTATTAAAAAATTATTGTAAAAAAATAGGATATTTATACAAATGTGTTATGATTCAACTAATTCTATAATATGTTTTCAGAAAATGATAATGATATAAATGTTTTATCCAAGATAAATGTGTTGATATAAATTCTAGTTAAAATAATATAAATTTATATTCTACCACCCCTTAGTATAATATTTTAAAGAATAAAGTATTCTTTTCATAATATTTCTCTAAACACATAGAATACCAAATAGGATATGGTTTCAATACTATATATGTTAAATATCTATTTTAAAGTAAAGAAGTGTTATTTATTAAACAAAAGGATTTTTTATGTAATAGAATGTTATTTTTAAGGTAGTATAGATTCTAAGAGTTTAGTGGGAGTATTTTAGACTTGGAAATTTCAAATTTCACATATAAAATATTATTCTAATAAAAATTCGTATTTAGATTCACATTAATATTAAAGGGGATTAAAATGTGTTAGTAAATAAATAATGTAAAGACTTACATTAGTTTTAAGAATGTTTTATGTATAAACTTTGATGTATAGGGTTCTAATGATGATGATGATGATGTAGAAAGAAATGGGTTTATGTAGAAAATAGAATTTATTAACATCATAACATTGGTTTCTGAGGAGTTAATACTATTTTATATTTCTCAGTACATGAAAATTATAAATATAATTCTGATGTATGACCACTAATCAAACTCACTTTCAACATATATATTACTCAATAAAGAGTTAAGTTGTATCTTTTTATCTCGTGCTCAAATAGAGATGTGTAAGGAATTTTGTAGATATTTAATGAGTATATGAAACCCTTGAAATTTAAGAAAACATTTGGTTGAGCTACCTCTCTATCATATATGATATGTTAGATATATAGTTATATATGGTTTGTTTATGTTTTCCTAAAAACTTTTTATAATATAATATATATATATAATGTTATATAAAAGGAAATCTCTACTTTATCATTCTTTCACATTGGAAGCATATATATATATATATATATATATATGTATCAATATATATATATATATATCCTGAAGTGAAATGACAATCGGCCTCTCAAAGTATGACTTTGAGTAATCACTAACCAATATTCATCATGGAGTATTACATGTTATAATGAAGTTTTAAGGTTAAAATGAAAACGCTTCTTGTATAATTATATGGAATATTCTCATGAAGAAAAAAATGGTATTATGTACTAAATGACCAATGAATTATACCACATGGATTTCCATAGCCTATGCCTTTCATATACTAAGGCTGAATAGTTCCAATTTGGAGTAGTAGGCTGTGTTTTTTATCATGTCATTGGTTAGATATTAACCAAGATGATATTATTCCTCCTTCATAATGATTATGAAATATTATCCCCCAATTGAGATAGACTAAGATTATGATCATAACTAGATATCACATATGAAGTGATTATCAATTTTATGAGAGGAATGTGATGTGATCATCTATTAAATTTAATTATATATCATGTATTTATAGATTGTCCAATCAATATTCTATGAATCTAGAATTTATGAGCATCTATATTGGGCTGGAATAATCTATGTATCATGTTTATATAGGGTCTTGGACAAAGGGTTTATATGAGTTTCATGCCTTCATATAATGTTGCTATTGGACATAGTTATAGAGAAACACCTGTTTAATAGAGATTATACCAGATCTATTTATAACTTGAATAGAACAGATTATTCATTAAAAGTTAATTTTTTCTTAGATTTATGAATTCATAATTTCATATATGTTTCCAATGATATAAAGTATTTTGGGGTCACACTTTGAGGTTTACTGAATAGATATTGATTTAGACTTAGGGAGCTTCTCTAAAATTTCTTTATATTTTTGAAAAAAAAATTGTATGGATATTCAACATGAGTTTAACATGGTCTAATTAAACATTAAGTTAAATAAATATTTACAAATGTTTTTAGGAATATATATATAAGGTTTTATTTTTTTATTTTATAAAATTATTTCATATGATATAATATAATGTGAAATTACATATTCTACACGGATTTCGTGAATGTGGGATATTGTTCGCGATGTTCCCAAATAACCTCAAATAATAGTGTAATATATAGCCATTTCAAATAGAATGTTATTAATGATCCTAAATAATATTTTATTCCTAGGTTTTAACATATCATAAGGTGATATATAGTGATGTAACACATCTACCTCAAACAAGCCATATTTTATTCCTATACCATATCATAAAGGGTTATGATATGATTTAATATAATTGATATAGGCTATCAAACGTTGAGAAACAATATTTGGTTTCTCTACCCCTTTGTCTAAAATTAATAATAAGTGGTTCATAGGATGAAATTCATGGTATAAATTTAGATTCATTCATGTGATGAATGCATGGGTGTGTGAGTCATTACACATGTTCTTTGTAATTCATGATTAAATGAAAGGTCTTAAGGAGAGTCTCTGAATTCTTAGATATAAGAGTCCACTTCCATTTGTTTTTGAATCAACTGAGAACTCATAAATCACTTATGAATTCTTATCTCTATCTAAATCAGCCTTTACTATGAGAGGGAATAGTATTTCATTGATTTTATGAGAGTCTCACACAATCATCAGGTGATTCAGAATCAAACCACGGATAAAAGGAGGGAATGTTTTTTCCTCATTGGTGTTATTTATCAAGTTAAACCAATAATAGTTGTGGAATATCTATAGTGTAAGGTATAAATATAGTATCCTTCATTTTACTTTTTATTTTTTTGAGTTTCATGTATTCATATCATAGTTTGGGTTTCTAATTCATTTCTACTACTTAGTTTAAGTGTTAATATTTCTATTGAAACCTAACACATAGATTTAGTACTCATTATATGAGAGGAAAAATATAAACATGTTTAAGATCCAACTAGAATCATGATTATAAGAAAACCCAATGACTCCATGATTATCTGACCCTTATTTCTTGTGTAATAAATGTGTCAAAGTATTAAGGCTCTCATGCTATGTATCTCTCTAACCTCGTGTTATAGAGATTAAAATATGAAATATACCCCCAAAGTGTACCAAATACATAATGTATAACACTTTATGTTGTATACTTCATGGGTCATCAGGTGTAAAAAACATTGTTTCCACGCGATCATATTTCATATCCTGATACAATAATCATACTAATCATTACCTTAAAATTTCATTAAAACTTATAATACTCCATCATGAACATCAGTTAGAGATAACTAAATGTAATACTTTAAATGGTAAATTATCATTTCACAGTATGAATATATTCATACTACATGAAATAATGATAATGTATATATTTCCTTTTTAATAACATGACATATTTTATATTCCTACATTATTTTTTTGATTTTATCAAAAACATACATGAGTGCTTGTTTTATCATATCACATATGATAAACTAAAATAATAGCATTATGTTTATTGCACTGTAGGGTTTTATTAAATTCATTACATCTAAATTTTATTCCTGGAACATATCTATGTTACTATATTAAATAATCATTGCAATAAACTCTTTAATGTATGTAAATAAATCTAGTTCAAATAATGGGGAGATTTATACGTCATATTATAAATATTCAATTCTTTGAATAATGTATTAAAAATACTAAACTTAACAACATAATATGATATGAGGTTAATAAATTATATTTTATTCTTATAATTATTTCTATGAAAATAATTATCCCTATATTTTGAACCCCTTACATCTAACATTTTACTTGAATTATTATGGAAATAAATGTGAAAATTTAAATTAAATTTTACATATATTCCCTGAAACATTCATGACATAATTTTGTATTCACAATATATTTTTAATGTGTTAGTCTTTTATATTTTAATATATAAACTACAATATGTTCAATCATACTTTCACTAGAATCTTTTAAAATATATTATATACATAATATCCTAATAAGATACATAAACTCCTTTGTGTTAGGAAATATTTATTATTTCTTTTTAGAAATAATATTTAACAAATAAATTATTATTCTCATATAATATATTATATTCTCTATTGATAGAGATTTACTAAAAAAATAATTTATTCTTTGAAATATACCACTAGTGGTGGTGGGATCAAATCCCTCATATTTTAACAAACAACATGGAGAAAAAATAATCCTAGAGAAATTTTTTTTATCATTATTGTTATTCTCAAAACATGTTATAGAATATAATGAATCTTAAACCTATGTATTAAATCATATTTTTTATAACATCTATTCTAAAAAATATATAAAATCCTGTATTTGAAATAAGATGAAAAATATTCATCCTTTATTTAGATACTTCTGAGATTGATATTTTCCTTTGCATCCAATTCCCTAATAATGAATCACATTACTTCTTCAATCAAATGAAAACTAAAATATGTATCAATTCATTATTTGGTAATTACCTCTTGTATATTTATGACCTTTATTAAGTAAGATTTTGGTATAATACACCATTAAAATTAAATAATTCATCTATACAACATTGATACCTAATATTGACATTTCACAATGTTTATTAAACCAATTTTGGTATCTCAAAAAATTCCATCTCATTTGGAAATAATTTCCTTCCTTCTAGAGAATACCTTTAGATTTCATTGACCATGATTAATTATTTTATGAAACATTTTTGGACTTTGTGACTAACTTCTTCCAATTTTAACATTTACCCACTTGTATATTTGGAAAAGTGTGATAACTAGAACATCACAATATCTAGTTCTCCTTTCATTAATAATTTTTAAAAATTACTTAAAAATATATTGAATTCATTCAAATTTTTATAACATTTCAAACCGGGATTCTTAAATGAATTCTAGAACCATAACAAGCCATAAATAATTACTTTAGTCTCTCTATGACATTTATAAAACTCAATAACATTGAGGATATGAGATGAGACTAAAGTTAATTTATTGAATTATTTGAAAACTCAAGTGAATAATTTTAGGCTTTATAATAAGTGACTATATTCAAGTGTTGAAAATTTTCATTAGTTTTATTCTCTGTAAGGGGTTTCACTAACTCATAGAATTTTACCTTTCATAAGAACAATTCTTATGTTTTGTAATAGTCTAAGATATTTATAATATTAAGCATATCCTTTATAAATATTGAACTCAAAGTAATTTTTTATTTTTTTGATTCCATTTATCAATAGAATAATCCTTTAGTAGATGAGTATCATGATTTAATTCAATTTAATAATGCCTTTTTTTAAATTTGATCCCAAAACAATTGATTTTCATTTTAAAAATAAAATGTATCCATTGGGGGTCGAAGATGCATATTTAACTCAATGATTAGACTCTATAATTTATCTTATCAAAAATATATTTTATTAAGACATAAATCCATTCATGTCATATCTGGATATTGAATAGTTAAGAGGAAAAATCATTTCCTAATCCATCATAAAGATAAAGTAAATATTATTCCTCTAGTAATCTGATCTTATTAGGGTTTGGTCCAGAGTTAAGACAGGAATATAGACAAGAGGGGCTTAATTGTCATTTTAAAAATATTATTAATGAATTTAGGGATTATACATAGTTATAATTATGAATGAGCGTACATCTACTTTTCACCCCTCTAATGAACTGAGAGTGGTATCACACACTATAACCAATATAATAGAATCTTAAAATGATTTTTCCAACCTATTTTCACAACATGATCACAATTACTTTTTAACCTTGAGGATTAATCCCAAAACATTCCTTATTTTCTCTACCTAGAGTCACAACCTAAACAACCTTCCTTTTCCCCTGCAGGCATAACCCAAATAGCCTGTATTTCCCCCCTAAAGGCACAACCCAATGATGGACTTTTGACAGGCACTCACAACCCAATATACTACATTTTAAAGGGAATTATAACCCATTAAAATTACTCACATGAAGATATGATAAAAATAAATGGATATACATAACCAGATTAACAAATTTAGTGTTTGAATGTCAAGGCAGTAGTGAACTTTCTAGCCGAAAAGTGTCAAATCGTTGAAGTCCTATTATGTTTCATAGGTGATCATCAAAGATTGTATCCATGTATTGTTAAATAATATCCTCCAACTCTCTTAATTTATATGGATATAATGAAATCAATATAACGAGTTCATTAATTCACAAAATATTCAACTTCAGAAGACCATTTCAGTCTCACTTTCCAAAAACATCATTAAATTTATTTCTTAAATTCGAATGAAAAGATTACTTACGTGGGTCACATAATTAATCTGTAATTTTGTATAGTGATAATAAATTAGTATCATTAATATTTAACTAATGAATAATAATAATAAACATTAAATTCCCATCAAAAACTCCAATAAACTATGTGAGAAAAACTGTTCAAGTTCCAATAACATGTAATGTGGAACTCATATCTTCCCAAGAAATCAATGATAAACTTAAAACCATGTGATAATAATTTAATAAAACATTTTAAATAATTTTATGTGAATTTTAATAATGAATAATTAAGTATTGATGAAATTAATGATTAATTATATCCATGATAAGTGTGTAGAAAATGGAAAAGTTAAATGTCACATAAAACAAAGCATATTTACAGATTTAACAATATCCTCTAGAAAATCACAAATCCGTGTTGGTAAATTAACATATGGTTTTCCATTAGGATATTTATATACTGGATTCATATAGTTGAATCTATGTATCCAAATATATGTAAGGAAATTCACAAAATTGATTTTGTGTAGGTGATTTGGAAAATGGTAGAGTAGTTAACTTATAATGGATCAAATATAAAACATACCTTTAGGAAAGAAGAATCATTTTCACCAATAATTAAATTATATTTAGAAAATTTTATTAAATTTCCATATAATCAAGAATTATATTAATCAAACTTCTACATATTAATATATCATCAAAATATAGTAGGATAATTATTATAGAAAACTATAGAATTCTAACTAAAGATATGAAGTGGCAGAAATCTAATTTCTATAATTGTAGAAATCATTTATGATTTTAATTTATTGTAATTAAATTTTTATATTTCAAAATCCTTCTAATTAAAAATGAATAAATTAATTTGGAGTTCTGTAGAACATGTTATAGTCAAAATACAGAAGATAATTCTACTCATGATATGTTCCACTGTAGGTTGACATGGTCAAGTGACACGTTCAGTTGACAGTCACATGGTCAGTAAATGTTTTTCAAAAGGTAGGTTGACATGGTCATGTGACATGGTCAGGTGGCATGGTCAGTTCAGGTTTTCATGTGGTCAGTTGACATGATCAAGTGACATAGTCAGTTTACTCCCACACAGTCAGAAAATTTTCTTTACGTAGTAGGTTGACACAGTCGGTTGACTCCCACACGGCTGGTAAATTTTGTTCATGTTGTATTTTGACACTTTCATGTTACATATTCATTTATCTTCAACATGGTTGGTTCCAAACTTTTCCAAATTTTCAATTTCTATAATTGTCAATCTTTAGTTCCATAATAATTAAAATTTTATTATAAACTCTAAAAAAGACATATTTTTTCTAGGAACACTTCATGAAACATATTGTACATGTTTTGAACTATAAAAAAACAAAAAACTTTTAAAGAAAATTAATTTTATTATATGATCTTGATTAAGAAAAAATTAATTAATACATAATTCAAACTATTATTTTAATTATCAAAACATAAATATTTTCAAGAATATACTCAACATTATATCATTTCTTGATATTTAGAAAACAATTTATAGTTTCAAAAACATCTCAACCTTTTTGAAATTACCAAAAAACAATGTTTTATAAGAACAAATCACCCTTTGAAATAAATACTTGATATATTAATTCCATTTCAATAATTTTTAAAAAAAAATAAACACAATGTATTCTATAACATTCTTAAACATTTATATTTCAAAACATATAACGTTAAGCCACCAAAAAAACCCATAAATTTTAAAAACATATATCAAGAATCCACTATTCAACAAGAAGAATTTTTAAAAATTAATGAAAACTCCCTCAATAAATACCCTTTTATAAAAACTAAAAGTTTAGATAGTAGGTTAACATTATATATTACATATGAGAAGTATTAAAATGGTAATATAATTCAAAAACATTTATATAAAAATAATTAAAAAGTAATATGAAAAAATTGATTCTAGATTTCACAGATTTTATATAAATATGAAAATTTTAGAACATACAACACTCAAGATTTACCAAATTTTAGCATCAAATATTATTCTCCATGGGTGTAAAAAAAATTCTATAAGATAAACCTAAATTTTCATGGTAACCATTAATAAAGAAAAAAACATGTTAGCTTCCCTTGGAATTTTCATGTTATGCATTAAATAAAATTTTAAATATTCCCAAATGAGAATAAAAATTAGATTCCAACATGATTGAGATAGTCTTACTGTGATAAAAAAAATTTAAAAATTATTTCAAAAATTCAAATAAGGTTTCCTCCTACTTAATCAATGTATTCTATAAATCATCTAAAACAATGTGAATTTCTCAAAAAAAGATATTTGTCTCGATTTCAGCTTCTTTATTTCTAGAAAAATATTTGCAGTTCAGTCATATTTTAAAAAGAATAAATAAAATATATAGATTTAATGTTTTAAAACCTACAAATATAAATATTTTTTAAAATAGTTTTCAATAACTAAAATGTCCAATATTAATTCAAAATTAATAATAAGATAAAATCCCCCTAAATTGAGGATTTATTATTCATGTTACTACTTTATAACACATAATTAGAAGAGTAACTAGATACAACTGAATTAAAATTAATTACATTATTCTATGAATTATCTTATTTAGAATGATTTTTCAGTTCTAACTTATATTTTTATAATGATCTGATAACATAATTAAGATTATATTCATTGAAATTTTTACTTTCATCTATAACTACCTTTTTAGCATACCATTTATTAAGAAGTTATCTAAGAATCCTTTGAAAAATAAAATTATTTTCAAGAGTTACTCCTAAAGAAATCATATAATTTATAATATTGTTAAATCTATGAAACATTTGATTAACATTTTCCCCATATGATATTTTAAATTCTTGATATTCAACTCTCAACATACCCAACTTTGTTTTAGAAAGTTTATCAAAACCAAGATGTGTAACTTGTAGAATTTTCCAAATGTCATGATAAATTTTACATAATGAAACATGACTATAAACATTCCTATTTATTACATAGTTTAACATATTATTCACCTTGTAATTCAAAACATAATTTACCACATCTTTTCCAAATAAAGATTCGGGTTCACCTTGGGGTAGATTATATGGATTTACCATGATCATCCAATGATAAATCCCATATTGGTTCAAGAAATGTCCCATAAAATAATTACAATATCCATAATCAGTACCATCAAAATGAGGTGATTTTGAGGTTTCCATCCATTATTTGAAATTTTTCCTTCCATATTAAACAACATATTTTCACCTTGGAAGTTAAGTCAAGAAATGGGTTTCACAAATTATATATATATATATATATATATATATATTGCTCGGGTTCCTCCTTTAATACCAATTATTGTTATGAAGGTAAGATTGAAATATAGTCAATAGGGGTTAAATTGGCCTTTCAAAAATTTGATTAATGAATTTAAGGATTACATATTAGAGTTATAATACAAATGAAGAAAAAATTAAATTAAAATAATACAAGATGTTTTATAGTATTTCCGATCTAAATGATCTTACATCTAATATTCACCCCTATCACGAACAGAGAGTGATGACACTCACTATGAAAAATTAAAGGAATTTTATAATGACTTTTTCCCACCTAAACTCACAACCCAATTACGAAGCCTTTCCCCCATAGAGGCTTAGACTCAAAAAAATCCATCCTTTTTCTATCTATAGGTAAAACCAGAATATCCTTCCTTTTTATCCTAGAGGCATAACACAAACTGCCTACCCTTTTCCCCTTAGAGGCACAACCTAATGTAAGACTTTTAATTTGGAGTCACAACCCAAAATACTACCTTTTATTGGGTTTTATAAACTTTTATAATTATATAGATATAAATATGATAGGAATAAGTATATATATAGAACCATATGGATAGATGCAGTGTTTGAGTTTAAAAGAAACTGTGAAATCTATAATAGAAAAGGATCAAAAAATTAAAGTCCAATAGAGAGTCATATGTTATCATCAAATATTTCAGCCGATTTATAGTTCAAGAACATCCTCAACCTCTCCTCATTGATCTATATCTATCAAAATTTTTATATCAAGAACATCTATGAAAAAAAGATTCAACACCATAAGATTATTGTAGTTTCTCTTTCTTAATACATCATATAATATCTTTTACTAAAAGTGTATGCAAAGCATACTCACATGGGTCACATCATTTATCTATGAATTAAATTCATGTTTTATAGTGATAAAATTTTAATATAATTAATATAGTACTAATGAACAATTATAATCAAAATTAATGCCCATTGGAAAACTCTCATAATGTCTGAGAGATAAACTATTCACATTCCAAAAATATTTAATTAATTTAGATTTATTTATCTCAATTTATATTTAAAATATAGAAGATAATTTTAATTAAGTTAGGTTCCACGGTAGGTTAACATCGTCAGGTGACACTATCGATTTAATCCCTCATATTCAATTCATTTTTTTATTGTAGTGGATTTACATGGTCAGGTGACACAATAAGTTGACTCCCATTTGGTCAGTACATTTCTTTCATGTGGTAGGTTGACATAGTTAGTTGAAATGGTTAGTTGACACCCACAGAATCAGTGAATTTCATTCATGTGGTAGGTTGACATGGTTATATGGTATGGTCAGTCTATTCGTGCACTTTCAGCATATTTTTTTCATATGGTATGTTCACATGATTAGGTGACATTTCCTTCTGAATCCCGCACTTTAGGTTCTAGAATTTTCAGAATTTTAAATTTCATAACATTTCAAAATTTAGTTCTAAAATAAGTAAAATGATGTTATAAAGTCTCAAAAGACTTGTTTTTTTTCTGAACACATCATGGAATTTGAAGTACATGTTATGAGTAAAAAAACTAAAAAAATAAATATATTTTAAGAAAATAAATATTTTGATTTGATAGTGATTAATTATACTTTAATTAATACATAATTCTAAATACTATTGTAATTATCAAAATAATAATAGTCTTAAGGATCCCACCAATAGGGGTATCCCTGGTAGTTGTAACTTAAGAAAAAAACTGGGAATAGGAACCTAACCCTATTAGGGTAACCCGTTACTCTCCTTCATTACAACAGATAATCTAGGGGAACCCAAAATCAGCATGACCCACCTAATTAGATGATTGATGAGTTAGAATGTGACTTTTTGGAAAGAATATAATACTTATTATTGTTGGAGATAAATCATACTAAGACACAAGAGGGGTGAATTGAGTTGTTGAGATTTATTTTTGTAGAAAAACAAGCTAATTGAAGTTATGAATAACTTCTTGTTATTTTCATATCAAATTTGTATGGTGAAATATAATATCATAAGGATAATAAAAATAGGTAGATAATTATAGTCGTTCGGTAAATAGAAGTCCCCTTGTTCAATCCACCAACCCTCATCTCCATATGTTTAGTAATTTTCACTAGCCCAGTACTTTTATCAAGGATTTTCCGTCCTTTTTCTAGGGAATTCAAGACTAATTGAAACATGTAGACACTTGGTGCAACAACACACGATCATTCAAACAGGATCATTTAATTAATTACAAACAACAACCTTTATGTTATTTTACTGGGAACCTTTAAGATGATGATGTGAAAATATAGAGATTATATGTTGAAAACATAGTTGTATGATTAAACTGATAGAAGAAAGAAGACTCCAAGAGAAATGATTAGAATAGAAAGAATCATGATGAGTGTATTCTAAGAGAGTAGTATATAATATAGATGTTGAACAACTATATATTTCAAAGATTCTTTTTTTGGTATTTAACAAATAATTTTTGAAGATATTTGAAAGAGAGAACCTTCTTGTATATTTTTAAATTCTTCTATATTCTTATCATTATATATCTATTCATACATAATATATTTTTAGTCATATCCTAATAATGTATACAAAACTTATCACTTAAACACATAGAACGTGATCTGTAAAATATGAGATCAGAGACACTTTCTATTCTTGTAAAATACCTCAAAAACAGTACTATCCAATAAATTAACCATTAAATTATTTCCTTTCTCATTATACGCCTCTTATAATAATTGTTTTTATAAAAAGAGGTAATATATAATTTAAATATTTCATAACATTTTTGAAAAATCACTCAAGTTCTTAATCGGTACTAAATATAGTTTTTATCATGATGTATCCATTTTTAGATTTTCACATAGACAAATTTTACATTTAAATTCATTTAACTTAAATGGTCCATGTAGACTAATTCAGGTAGGCATTATTTACATGGCTTATTTTCCTCACATAGTAAATTTGATTCATATAGGATTTTAAATCACATATTTGAAACTGGCATATCAAATTAAAAGCATGAAGATAATTTTACCATTTATCCAAATCACGTAACAGATTCATCCACATACCCAACTCACATAGTCGTTTGATCTATATTTTTTTTCTCAAAAATGTGATCTCATCGATGTATGTGACATCCACATAGAATAATCTATGAAGAAGCGTATTTATATAGGTGAATCCTTCACGTAAGAGATTTATGTTGTTGAATTCTCAATTATTTGTTTCTCCACTTAGGAAAATACTTCATGTTGATTCTTTTTCATAATTAGGAAAATTTTATCCAATGTTACTTGAATGTAGACTTAATGAATTTTCCTTGTTTAAATACTTAAAACAAGATAAAACATGATGAAAAAACGTAAAAACAGAATCATTAGTAAAGTATGATGGGTATTTGAGATCATCAAAACTTAAAGTAAATAGGATATGATGGATAAACATTAGTAGTTGATCAATTTCTCCCTTTTGAAAATAAAAAACTATTTTATATTAAACAATAAATTTTAAAATGTTTAAAAAGAATTTCATAGAACTATATAATATATATATGTATCATTTAAATTGTATTCTTTCTTCCCAAAAGTTAGACACTTCTTCCCATTTTATAAATTGAGGAATTCTATCCATTTGAATAACCTTAGGGTAAATGTTTATAACTTATACCATTTTTTTAATGGTGAAAACTTATCCCCCTTTATGTTTCATCAAAAAAAAGAAGGTTAGGGAAAGGAAAAAATATTTAATGTCGCACTTTATGAGTAATGAACTATTCAATTATTATGCTAAAACTAAATGATGAATTATTTGAATAATGGAATTCATTTAAAAAATTAAGATATTAGAAATATTAAATAAAAACAAACATTAAGAAAAAAATAAATGAACAGATAACATTAGATGAAAATAATCACTAGTTGAGAGATAAGAAATAAATAAATAGTTATTCCATTAACTTTCAATAAGTATACAAAATTAAATCCACTAGACACCCAAGAAAACATAAATAAAATATATTCTTCATAATAACCAAAGTTATGGGTGGTTTCAAACCATGTTAGTTGTTTTTGATGCTGGTATATTGAATCTTGGATCAATTTGTGAGGTAGGTGGACTCTCCATTTCCAATGAAATCAATATCATTTTTAGTGTTTTAGTAGCTTCACCTTCTAATCTGATAGCATATTGAACTTGTGGTTGTTGAGTAGGTCCATTTATAATATTTTCAATATGACCTTTACATGTGTCAAAATGATAAGTGCAATAATCCACAAAAGGTATTTCTTGAGTGGTTCATATAATGGGGGTCCTTCCTTATAGTGCTTCACAACTAAAATGGAATCTAATTCTGCCCTCTCTTTCTAATAAACTAAGGATGGATTGGAAACTAATTTTATTATATTTTTAGTACCTCAATGGGTATCTAGAGAATCGAGACTAAGAGGCCTTCTTCTTATAATATTATATAAGGTTAAAACACACATTTTAATCCTAAGTAAAATTTATGACTTGTAGAACTCAAGAATATTGACTCTGGACTATTTATGAATTTGATCAATAGAAGATAAACCACTCCTGATAATTCCTTTGAAGGGTTAATTTTTTTAGATGAGAAACATGACTGACTGATAACTTTAGGAGGAATAAGTAAAGGATTAATGTTTATAGCAGACAAAGAGGATATAATTTCTACTAAAATATTCTTTAAGATATTGACCACTAAACTCTACCTTCAAATAATTATACCATTTACAAACTATATCTTTATATAAATACATTAAACTTAGTAAATCAAACACTTAAAAACTTCCTTAACAACACTGGTAGAAAATTTTGTAACCAGAGAAAAAAATAGTAGCAGGACTACTAAGAATAGATACACATACTGGTTTCACAAAAGGAACTAGAAGAGAGGTTGTTTTAACAAAGGATATAGGCCTTGGATGTCTATAGAGACCCCAATCCTTTCCTATAATTGACACTATCTTATATGGATCATGATCTGATTTTGGAATTGATTACTACATGGAAGATTCATAATATAAATAAATAATTTTAATATAGATCTCCTTTAGCCTCTTGAAAAAAATTTGGGTGTTTTCATTAATTGGTCTAATGGACCCTGTTACCATGTCCCTTTTTCTTAGATATTCCCAATTTTTATTGTAAAATTATACCAATAGATTATTTAATACTACTAACATGTTCATTAAAGAACTTATTATTCCAATAATAATATTATTTATAGGGTATTTGGTGTCTTCGAACTCACTAGAAAGATCCTTCTTCAACTCTTGTAAAACAACAGGTAAAATTAGATCACACTAAATAAACTGAATCTTAGAAGACATAGAATTAAAATATAAAATAAACTGAACAACTCCCTGCTTAAAACTGAAATACCAAAATGTTCTTGTATGTTAGTTCCTTAGTTTTTAAATTTCTTAATGAATTAAAATTGTTTTAACACAACACCTCATAAATTGTGAAAGGTTTCCCTCATCGCATACTTAAAATACTTAATCTCATCAGGAACTTCTTGAGACAAATGTGATTGAAGCAATGGAAGGTTTTGGAATATATCCCTCTAATATGAAACTATAACTACAAGTTCATTAAATTCTAACTTTGTATGAATAACCTATTTCAATCCGCTTTCCATATCTTTCATCTCTTCATTTCATTAGAACTTACCTCTGAAGAATCTTATTAAATATTTGGGATATACTAAAATAACATTATCATATATTATTGAGTATCCGAAAACCCAACAAACTCATCAAAAATAGTCTTTTATATAGAGGACTCCAAGAGTTCTCTAATCTCATCCTTGCAAGAAATTATCTATGCCTTCAAATCATTGTAATCCTATTTGACATTATGAAATTTACCCTTATAGTAAAATTAAAAAGATTCCTTTTTGAGCTATTTAATCTTATCATAACAAAGGGTTATACCTCATGAATAACTATAGGTGGCGATTTAATAGGTGGTGTTTGGGTATTCTCATCCGACTCCATAACCATGCCATTATCTATTCCTATATCAAAAGGTGATCTAGAAATAATTGGATATACTAACCGAGCTTCAACCTCAACCTCATATATCCCTTTATCATCAGAAACAACAACCACATCCATTACCACCCTTTCCTATGGAACTAGAACAATTTTTTCAATAACTGGTTACCCAAAATGCCTACCAACTATAGTAACTTCATAAACATGGCTTTGAATATCATTTTCCACAATAGGTCTTACTAAATTAAATTCATTTGAATTAAAATAAATGAATTTTTTTGGATAAAATTAAAATATTAACATGCATGGGTACTATTAAATATATTTTCTAAATGATTCTAAATAGAGATAAATTCAACAGTAACATCACTTTTTTGAGTGTTATCTCTAATGAAATAATACCTTAAATCTATATGCTTTTCTCTCTAATGATTTATATTATTTTTATAAATTTTTAAAGCATTTTTGTTATCAAATTTAATTAAAACATGATATAATTGAATCCAAAATTCATCAAGGTGTGTTTAATCCATAATACGTGTGCACAATAACTACCACCTATAATATATTCTGCCTCGGTAGTATATAATGAAATAATGTTTTTGTTTCCTACAAGATCAAGATGTCAAGGATTTACCTAGACATGGAATTTTCTGGAAGTACTCTTCATATCTTGTCTACAACCACCAGAGTTAGCATTAGAATACGAAGTAAAATTTAAATCATATGTTTTTTGAAAAAGTAGAAAAAGATAAATTGTTCATTTTAAACACTGTATAATTATTTTGGAATATTTTAAATGAGATTCTATAATATTTTCATGGAATCTAGCACATCAACATACTACGAATATAATTTCTAGTCTAGTATAAGTCAAATGAAATAGTCTTCCAATATTCTTCTTTAAATATTGTTGTCAACTAATTTACCATATTCATCAATGTCAATATTTTTATTAGAACTCAAATGATTAGCATGTTCAATTCCACTTCCATTTCCAAACCTATTAAGTAAGTCAATTATTTATTTTCATGGAGTTAGAACATTCTCAATGTCTTTTTAACACATCTTAAAACCTAGAAAATAATTTAACACACCCATCAGTGTCATTTAAAATTATTTTTTCATGATTTTTGAAGATTCATTGGACAATTTTTTATTTTTATAACTAACAATATAATCATTATCATATATCTAAACAACAAAAATATAAAGATATAGTTTTCTTAAATAAAGTAAGATATAAATTAACTACTAAAAACTATTTGACAGAATAAAAGAAATTAAACATTCATTCAAAGTTCTATGTTATTTTTTATGTCCACAAAGAGCCTTGGTATATTTAAAAACATTATTCGGAAAATGGGGATTTTCAAAACCAAAAGTCTATTGAACATAAAATTCCTCTATAATAAAATCATTTAAAAAATAAAATTTTAAATTGATATGATATAATTTTAAATTAATATATTATGTATACGCTATAAAAATCTTATTGAATTATAATATAGATATAGAATAAAATGTTTCTGTATAATCTACATTGTCCTCTTAATTATATAATTTAGAAACTAATATTTTGTTATTCCTATTGATCACACAATAAGCATCCTTATTATTCATAAAAAAACATCTTGTTCCTATAATAGGATAGTTATAGTGTCTATTAACTAATTCACATACCTTATTCCTATTGAACTAGTTTAATTCCTCTTTCATTATTATAACCCAAATTTAAACTACTAAGGATTCTTTAATATATTTTTGTTCAAGATGATATAAAAAGATAGAATCTATAAAAGGTTTCCTAAACTCCTTCTAGTCAAAATCCCTTATTCTAAACTACCTATAACTATTTCTAAGGGATGGTTCTTAAGGGTTCTAGACAATTTAGGTATAAAACTTTGTGGTTTAGTTGTATCTACCCTTTTAGGATTGGGTTATAGAAACTCAAATTCCAACTATTCATGTGTTTTATTATCCAAGAGAGTATCTGGTCTCATATTTTTTAAATAATCACTTCACTCTTTAATTTGAGCCAATTTTTGATCAAAAGGTTCACATTATCAAACTGCATATGATTTGATACTTCAAAGATATATGAACTTTTATTGAAAACAATATATTCCTTAAAAGTAGTAGAATATATAAGTAATATTGCATCATCTGTATTTGGATCAAATTTAATAATATTAACCATGGTTTTTAGAATATACAACTTTTATAAAAAAACCTTTAAGTATCCATATTTTAGATTTATATTATTTTATTACTCATAGGCTGTTTTCTGAAAAAATAGATCATAGAAGAACTATGTTTATGATATAAAATTTTGTATTCATGGATTTAACCCAAAAATTTGTTGGTGGGTGATATTAACATAACATTTTTCTTAAAATTTATTTTAAGGTATTATTCCTCTATTATAAACACCACTCTATTGAGGTGTCCTTGGGGAAGATAACTATGTTTGCTAAAAAAATTAAACAATAGGAATTAAACTCATGGTATTAAAATTATCCTCTATAGTAACTATATAAATAAATAATTTTTTCATTTTTCTCTTTTTGAACCAATTTACAAAAACTTATAAAAACATAACAGTCTTTAATTTTAACACATAGAAATAAAATCCATTTAAATAAAGAAAAATCATCAACTAAAACATAAAAAAATATTCCTCTTAATAATTCAATTATAAATGGCCCAAAAAATCCATATGAATTAGTTCTAGGGTATATATTCAAAAACCTCTTCAATTAGATTAAAATATGACTTGTGTTTCCTTCCCATTTGGAATGCATCACATAGTTTTTTCTTATTCAATTTAAGACAAGATAAATCTAAAACTAAATTTATAATGGAATATTTTATCAAAGATGAAACATTAAAATATCCCAATATTATATTCCATTTTCAATATTTATCAATTTCACCATTTAAGGAGTTCAATTTTTGTCTACTCAAAGAATTAAGATCTGAGGTACTGACATTATCTATTCTAGGTGCATTAAATTTAAGAGTTTTATCATTAAAAAGTGAGTAGGAATTATTTTTAAAATAAATCGGACAAGCTTAAACAAAAATATGAGATATAATTATCATATTTTTCTTAAATAATTATATATAAATGAATTTTTTGATAATAATTGAGTTTAGAATTATGGATAAACCAACTCCCATAATTGTTTTCTTTGGCATCATCATAAAAAGTAACATAACCTCCATCAAATATTGATAACGAGTGGAAATTATAAAAAAATCCACACATATACATGGATCATCCATTATCCGTATACCATTTATCATTTATTCTCTTGAACCTATTTCTCTACAAATAAATGTAAAACTGGAAACTATTTTGGTACCCATATTTTTTTGGGTCTGGAAATGTTTGGAATTAAATATTTGAGAACCCAAATCTATTTGTTCTTACTAGAAATTCCAACACTAAATTATAAAAAGATTCTTGAGAATAAATAATTTTTAACTCCATTTAATTGTGTTTTTCTCAAATCACAATTTTTATCATAATTTCTTAACTATCCATAACGAAAAAAAATTTATTTTAGAATGATTTTTGTTCATATAACTAGACACAAAATAGATTTTTCAAAAAATTGGATTTTCCCCATAAATTTATATTCCAAACTTATTTTACTAAGATATAATGTTTCCAATAATTTTATTTAAATAATTTTCATGTTTTTTGAAATAATTTGTAGTAAATTTGTGTTCTTGAACTTATTTTTGAAATTTTTCAATTTTATTACCATGTTCAAAGAAATATATAACATAATTTTCCAACTTGGTTTTGAATTCTGAAATTTATTTATTTAAGACCTATTTTACAATTACCATATATCTATTGGACCCTTTAATTTAATTATTTTTCTTTTTCAAGGATTCATAATTAGTTTCGATAATAGTAAAATATTCATTTATTTCCACATATGAAAATTTTTCATTTGTAGATTAAAACTAATGCTCAGAAGAATAATAAGAATATACCTCATTAGAATGTGACATAAATCACATGTTGGACTTCTGTTTAGAATATTCATGTATTAATTCCCAAGATAAGACATCATTATATTCATATGAATCACTACATGTGTCCTTCATGGATTTCATGGCTTTATTTTTATAATCAACCATCTTGAAATAATTTTTCTCTATATTTTTGTTATCTTTTAGCTACGGAATATCTAGTTTTATATTTCTAAAATTATTACATTCATACAATATCACTTATTTATAATTTCAATTAAACTTTTTATACTTGATTAAAAACTTATTAAAACCTCTTATCTTATTATATAACTTTTAGAACTTCCTAGAAAAGTGATCAAGATCATTATTCAAATCAGGATTTTTTAAAATATCTTCATCAGATCACTAATATATTTTAATTTCTTTTCAATTCTTGTTATATTTTTAACTTGATAATTTTAAATAAGCATTCTCTTTCTTAACTAACCTATTCTCTCTATCGTCATCTTTCATATCTTCCTCATACATCATAAGAGTGACCATAATGTATTTTATTCTAAAATTATTGACCTCTACAGATTGTCTAATAATAGCTGAAATCCCACTCCATCTAGGGGGTATAATTTTTATAAATTTTATATCTTGATCAAGATTATTAAATGGTTATCCTAGTATATAAAAATTGATTTCAACCTCTGTAATACTTTTATTTATTTTGGTGATACTCTTTCCTTCCATTATTATGAACATATCAAAATTCATCCTGGCAGTATTATACCTGAGGTATCTCACATTATATGTACCATCATAAGAAACTAAAATGGTAGTCCAAATCTCATGGGTTGTTTGGCATGGATAATCTCTTTTGAAATAATTTATACCTAATCTAAAAAATATAACATTTATCACTTTAGAATTTAAATTGTAGTTTTTTTGGTATATGCATGCCTTGTTTCTAGTTGAATCTCTAGAATTTATAACCCATCACTTCTAAAAGGTAAATCATCGTACCAAGGTTCTTTATAAAGATGATCATTTGTGCCTTTTGTCAGCTATAATTATCCCCATTAAAATAGGGTTCTTTTACCATGAACATACCTTCTATTTTTTTAGTCATAGAGGCCATTTTATGAGATTATCATTAGATTTCAAATTTTTACAAATAGTAAATCAAGAATGACAACCTCTAATAACAATCTTTTGCAGAGATAGACTATACTAAGACTTCACAAGGGGTGAATTTAGTTCTTGAAATTTTCTTTGCTTTAAAAACTACCCAATTTATGTTATAAATAATTTACTATTACTTTATTATCACATGCACACAATGGAAAATAAAATAAGAAAGAGAAGAAAAAAAATATATTTATTGTGGTTTGGGGAATATAAGTCCCCTAGTCCACTCCACCCACACTCTTCTCTACGAGTTCAGTGATTTTCACTCGACCAATCCATTTATCAGGAAACATCAGTCCTTTTTCTTGGTATTTCATGACTGATTGTAATCATTGAACCCTTTTTACAACATCAAGAGAGTTTTCAACCTGTCTCTAGTAATTCATTATAGAAAATATCCTTCATACTCGTTAATCGTGACCCTCTATAACAAAATATCATAAATAAAGATTACAGGTTCCGCACATAGTTGTAAGATACAACTGATAGAATGAATACGACTTGAAGAGAGAAAATTATAATAGAAAACAAATCTAGTAGATTATTCAAAACCCACAAAAAATAAAATGATAGTTTCATAGTATTAGATTTTGAATCTTGTTCATCTTTTCTTTTAAAATAGGATAACATTGAAGATATTTAAGAGAGAAGGATTTATCGTATATTATTTTAGGTTCTTATTCTATTATTTTTATATAATTATTCACACCTGAGAGTTATTTTTATATATGAGAATAATTCCTTGAAAATTGCTCACTTGAACACACAGCACATGATTCATGAAATCTGTGATTGGAGACATGTTCTTTTCTTGTAAAATACCTTATTAACAATATTATCCAATAAATTAACCTTGTACTTGTTTCTTTTCTCAGTACATGGAACTTATAATAATTTTTTAATATAAAGTGGTAATCTAATATTTAATGATTACATGATAGAAATAAAATCTCACTCAATTTCTTTAATTGTAATAAATTACATTTTTAGCATGACATAGCCATTTTCAAATCTCCGGGTAGGAAAATTTCACTTTTGAATCCACATAGTTGAAATGAGCCACATAGCCAAATTCATATAGGCCTAATTCAAATAGAAACTTTTCTTCATGTAATGTAGTATTTTTAATAACATATCAAAAATTAATATAGTTGATTGAAAGTTCATAGCCTATTTCACTAATTATCTTATTTACAAAGTTTATTGATTCACATAACCGATTCACGTTGTCGAGTGATATTTGTAGTGTATTTCTCATGTAGTATATCTAATCGATGAAGTAAAACATCAAAAAATTTGTGACGTATCCAATTTATATTGTAAAATCCTTCATGTATGAACTTTATACACCATAATTCACATATAGTCATTTCCCCATAAATGCATGTGCTTCATGTAGCTGATTTTCCATACTTTGTAAAATTTTATCCAAAGTTTCCAGAATGAAGAATTATAGAATTTTAATAGTTGAAACACTTAAAAAATAATATAAAACATGATGAACACAATTAAAATCTTCATTAATGTATAAAGGGTATTTGAGATTATAAAAGCCTAAATGACAAGGGATATATTGGATCTAAACTAGTAGTCCAATTATTTTTATTTTTAAGGGTATTGAATCTCACCATATTATTCCATCTTACTCCCTTTACATATATGAAACCTTCTAGTGTCTTAGTTTAGAATCTTATTCCTTCATCTAAATCAATATGTTCAAAAAATATTTATTGGTAACTCTTTACACAACTCATAAATTATGTTACTTACCCAAACTAAAATCCATCTATATTGCTACAAGTCCAATTTTATCTTATGATTAAGGTATACTATACCCTTTCATGTAAAGTATTAAAATCATATGAAATCAATTATCCCCACAAGTGTAATCCTGGTGAGAAATAAATCCAACCCCCACTTTTCTGGACAAGACATAAACCATAATTCCAATGAGTACTCTGGCCCAAACTCCCTCTACCCAAGAGTACTTTACTCAAGAAAGACCCCAATTATATCATAATTTCGACACCTATTATTTAAAAACAATAATCAACTACTTAATTTAATCTCACAAGCTATTATAAGACAATGTTATGGAAGAAGAATACTAAATCAATTATCATACCTAGTATGTAACACATTATATGCATGTATAATAATTTTGTAGAATCAGTTTTACATTTGAAACTAAAACATAATACCATTAATAATAAAAAAATTATATTCATTAATTAAATGGGAAATAAAATAAAAAATGAATAATTCAAATATTTACGCATAAGATTAACAATTTATATAGAAATCATAAATAATCAAATTATAAACACTGTAATTTATCCATACAATATGGAAATTTCATAATTAAATAAATATGAACACTTTATATTTATATCAGATATGAAATACTTTTTATTATTCTCTATATAAAATTTACTTTTAAATTTATGATATTCAATGATATATAAATAGTTTATATTTAATTAATATTATGTAAAAAATTTACCAAATCTAAAAAACAAATATTTTATATTTCTAAACCTTGATCATATCAATAGTGAAAACCCATTTTGAAATTGTTTTGATAATATATCAACTAAGGACATTAATTTGAACAATATAAATTTTATATTGTGAAACATTCATGATATTAAATTAAAACTTGTTAATTAGTCCCTTATTTTGTTAATTTCTAAAAACATTATAATTTCGGTAATAATTTCCATATTAAAATTTTATATCAAAATTATAGGTTATGGAATATAACATGGAATTTAATTTTACTATTATAAAATAATATTTGGATTATTTATTTAATTATTTTTTTATAAAAATCTAATAATTAATTATAAAATATTTGAAATTAATTAATTTATAAACACTTTAAAAATTAAATAAATAACTAAAAATTATTTTGTTGAAAATTTATAAACTATTAAATTTAATTCTAATTGAGATTTTATAAAATAAAATTTTTCAGTATATTGTATTATATGATATATCCCTATAGTAAGAGGTTACTGATATGTTGCGATGCATAAAAACCTTTAGCATTATATATTATATATAATAGATAATTACCCTTATGATATATAAGGTGGTCAAAGGAGTAAAAACTCATACACTACTGTAAAATGGAAATATACCCATGGTTTTACAAAAAAATATGGGTATAGATTTCACAAGGAAATAATTTCAGGGGAATGACCTAAACCCATGGTTCTCCTAAAACTGTGGGTATAGGTCAACCCTATACCCATGGTTTTTCGAGAACCTTTTGTATAGGTTTCACAAGAATTTTTTTTAGGGAAGACTTGTACCTATATATCTCAAAAACAGTGGGTATAGGTTGGTCTATACCCACATTTTCTATAAAATGTGGCAATAGGTTTTAGGAAGAAAAAAATCAACATATTCCCATAGTTTGACCAAACTGTGGGTATAGGTTGACCAATTATTTTTTCATAGAAATAAAATAATATCATATATTTTAATATAAATATTTTTATACTTATAATAATATATATAAAAATATATTCTTTATATATAAGAATATAATATGTGCCATAGATTAGTGGTAAAGTCATTAGATTGTAAGGGGAAGGTGCTGGGATCAAATCCCAGAGGGTACTTTTTTTAATAAATTACTTATACCCACGGTTTGAAAAACCATGGGTATAGGTATGAACATACAAAATGCCTATAACAAGGGTTTAAAACTGTGGGTATAAGCCAGATATACCCACATTTTGACCAAATTGTGGGTATAGGTCTATACCGAAGGCTCAGTTACCGATGGTTTATAGAACTATGGCTATAGCATATACCAACAGTTTTTTGGGTTATACCCACAGTCTTGAACCATGGGTATAGGAAAAAATTCAACTAGTGATAGTGTTTTGAAATCATAGATTATGATAACTAATTGTGTGACATTAACTATCTCTTGAAATCTGGAATATGTAATATTAACCTAACATGTATATTAATTATTTATGATATACGATATACTTAATAGACTATTTGAGTCTTTATTACTCTAATATAGATAAAAAACAATCATAAAATACTACATATGATATTTTACCTTATGATATAATGAAATGGGTTAAATTTAAAAGGATCATTTATTACAATATCACATATCGTATAGCATGACCTCATCACAACTTACTATATTTAATTTCATCAGACAATCCATGGTAAAAAAAATCAATATTATTTTTTGACTGGTCATATTAAATCAGTATGATATCAATGTTTCTTCACTTTAAACGTGATTTTATAAAACAAAATTCATGGTAAATATTTGATACAATTATTGGGTTTCTAAAGATCATTAAAACTTAGTCAATATAGTGAAAACCACTAAAACCCAAATTTTCAAGATCAGACATGCCATGAAACTCAAACCATGTATAAACTATAAATTAGGAAACTATTAGCCTTAAACCTATTCTATCCACTACCTATGTATTTAAAAATGAACTTGATTAAAACTCCATAGAGTCATCCATCTAACTCCCTCATCTGTAGTATATCCCTGAGTTGATATGAATCACCCAAATTTCAGGTGAATTATTATTCTCTACAAGGTTTGTTAGTACCTCTCATTGTAAAATATGAATAAGAATAAATATTTTGAGTTTTTGGGAATCATCAGAATTATGGGAACACTTACTCACACACCCCATTTCATGGTGACTTACTTATTATAAAGTATTTAGGGACACTCCTCGATATGTTTTCCAATAAATCATAAGTTAAATATCATATAAGTTATGTATTTGTGATTCATGAATTCAGCATAGAAATATAGTTTCAATCTGCCCAATTTTTTCATAATAGGAATAATTCAAAATTATAATAGCCAATGTGGAAGAATCTTGAATGATAATTTATACCATTTGGTGGCCTAGTGAACTATTAGATTCATAGAAAATCATACATTACAATTCATGAAATATGATATAGTGAAATCATTCCTTACAATAAGATTAAGGAAGTTACATGATATCTTATATCATGATTTATTATGTTCCTAATCAAAACATGAAATAAATCCAATACTCATCATATGTTTTTAAGGATTTAGGGAATATCTTAGTCCCTATGGTTGAAAAAACTAGATGAAATTCATTCACATGCATACTCAACAACCTAAAACACTACTAAACTCTGGGAAACTAAAACATCATGACTATGGTAAGCCACTAGCACCCTCTTCGCTCATGATCTTCCTCTCCATAACCCCATTCCTCTGTTAGTGCTATAACCATGGGAAAATGATGTTGGAACATTTTCTGATTTCTCATTCATCATCGCAAACCAATATCAGCAAACCATCAACAATGACATTTTTTAGTAGTGAGGAAATCAAGAATGAAGGGGGTAAACTGGGATAGAATAGGTTTTTAGTGGCTAACATGATCTTTTGACAATAGTTTTTTGGAGCATATAACCTAAAGGTTAATAACATAATGGGAAATCATAGATTATAGAATTATTTGAAATAGATAGATCAAAAAAACTGTGTTATTCAAAATAATAAATCAAATATGATATTATAGGATCAAAAATCATGAATAATAATGTGTAGAATAAAAATAAAATATATGTAATGATTTGGGAATGTTCACATGTGATGATTGCATCTTCACTAAGTTCTATTGGTGATCTCATTTGAAGAACACAATAGTGGGCTTTGGAATTTTGAATCTCTCAAGACCTCTACCTCCCTCTCTCCCTATCTCCCATTTGTTCGTATGGTATCTAACACTAATTATGGGGTAAATGAAGAATAAATAGATGAATCCAAGGTTCTATTGATATAATATATTTAATAAATATTTATTCATTTTTATTAAATAGTACTCCCAAAACAAGCCAAACCCAAATCATGAAAGGTGATCCAACATTACACCACCCATAGGGTAATCCCTATATTCTAGAAGAAACCATTATGTCAAAATTTCCATTTGAGATATCTTTTTTAAGATATCATGATCCATGCTCACATGATAAATATTTAAATAATTAATTAATATTAAAAATATCTTAATTTATTTTATTCACCAAAATTCACCCAAACATTTCTTAGGGGTAAACATTGTTTCATGAGATTAATAATGCCCATAGAAATTTTTTTAGGTCATATTCTAGGGTAAATTTATTATTTTACTCCTATAGATGACTCAAGACTTCAAAACTCAAAATTGAGAAAATTCATAATCGATAAAAATATGAGTCGCTACACCCTCACCAACATCAAACCATTCCATAATCAAAAAAGAAAATATTGGAATTAATTAACTAGAAATATAACAAAAAAACTCTAGTAAGTAAACCTACCCTATCATGCACTACACGGGCCTCTAGATGTCCAATATCAATGCAAAATCGGTAAAGAACTATATAGGTGAATAAAATATTCTTTCACCATACACATCTGAATTTAATTCCTTGATCTTACATTTCAACACAAGAGCTATCAACTCAAGTAAATATTAAAAGATCCAAAGTAGAATCATAACCGCTCATTATGAAATTCCTATCAAGCCTCTAAAACCCAAAATTCATCCAACTACACACAAAAATTGAAACCATAAACCACTAACATCCACCATAAAAAGTTTTTTCACCAAGGATAACTATTGTGTGAGTGCTACACCCCTCACGTGTGTGCATAATTACTAATGAATGTAGAATAGTAATTATCTATCTATGTGAAACCCTAAAATGAGTACACCAAAAAGAATCCACACCAACTCCAAAAAAAACTACAAGATGGCATGCTATTTAGGGTATATATCAACTTACAATCATCCTCAATTATAAAATAATATGTACCAATAGGGCCTCATACAATTATAAAAAAAACATAATTGTGTTTTTATGTATTCTTCATGAAATCTAATAATGAACACATAAAAAAATATCACATGCCTTCTAAAATGAATCAACATAATACTACTACACATCAGTGGAAAAAATACCACCAATCTATAATTGATATACTCAAAAGTTTATATTTCCCTCCTCTGTTAGCTCCAAAACCCATGATAACACCTTCTAAAACTTGAGTCACCAAAAACTATAATCATTTTTCGATCTCCATATACTATAAAACTAGAGAAGATAAACATGGATAATGACTAAAATATTTTCTAGACATACCCCACTATAGATAACACTCAACTGGGGAGGTCCTATCTCTAAATTCCTATTATGATATTGCATACAATCATCTAGGGAAAACCATTATCATAAAATGGAAGTAGATGATGTCCTCCGATATCTAGTAATTCAATTTCACTCAATCAATATAAAAACTATGATCCTATATCATATAGAAAAAAGGTTATGGTTCCACCACCATCAAGAAAAGGTGGAAAACATATCCTTCTTCCAACTAGATTAAACCATTTTGAGACTAGATATTTAATTTTATCCTCCATCAATTAAAAACTAAATTTACTACTAGGTTTGTTATCCAACATACCACTATTATGCTACTTAGACCTCATTTACTACCAAAAAATCGAATTTATGAAGGCCAAATACTAAACCATGAATCCATAACAAATAGTATAAGATTTTATTTCATAGTTTGTACTCTCGTGGAAGACAAAAGAAATCCTTCAATGCCTATTAGGATTTTCAATGAACCAATACATAAAAAAATTTATTCCATGTGTTCCATAAACATAGCAAGGTAATTCATCATTCAAATCAATAATATTTGAAAACTGTAGTTGGAAAAAAATCCATCACATACACAATTTTCCCATTGAAGTATAACCAAAGGTTTGCATCTGGGAAACATCTATACATTCCTTTACAACCATAATAAGTGAATCCTAAAATAACCCCATAATGAATAAATTCATTGTGATTATCTAATGTCTATATAAATAAAAATTATTAAGGGTTGACCCCGCTCTCCATACTTGGGGGGTCTGACTCACCACTAAATATAAACCTCACCTGATATTCTTAACTAAAAATCATCACTCAATAATAGTAATGGGTAACTAATTAATATCAAGGAATATACCACTTGATCTCATCTAAACCAAGATAGAATCTCTAGAATGACATATATCTCCAAAAATGGTAAACATACATCACTAAAAGGCATTAATGAATGTTGACCTCTAATAGTGATAATTCCCTAAATGCTAAAGTTCTATATATGGTCTCTAAATGGAACTCTAACTCTAAAATAAATGGTACAGAATTAATTTCTCATGCTTGCACTGACCTATACTAGGGTCCATCAAGAGGGGACACAAATCATATATCAAATTATATAGGATGTCACTTGATTATAACTATTTGGTGTGTATGTAAACCCATATATCATATTGTCACCACTCTATGATTGACTAGAGATGACTAATGGTGGTGATGTTTTTAGTAGATCAAATTTTCATATATCTCAAACTGCTCATGCACCACTAAAATTTCAATAAAGATTTAATACTGTTAGTTCACTTTTCCTATGATAGTAGAACTTGGATCGCTTAGTTTTCTTCAATCTTATGGTTCATTCATGCAATCATTATGGTTTTCCTCATGAAAAATTCTAACATGATCCCAAAACCACGGTTTATTATTTCCAAGAATAATCAACTACAAATATTTTATAAAGTACTTGAGAAAATGTGGTGTTGTATGAGGGAAAAACCTAACCTAGAATATTACTCTCAAGGTTCTACTCAAACAGTTGTTATAGAATAATCCTATTACAAATCATGTATATCGATTACCTCATGTGGTCTATAGGATTTGAATTTTATTTGAACAGATCAATTTTTCCCTACATAGGGTCCATCATCTATAAAACTTGAACAATATCAGACCTCTCTAAATTAAATACCATCATAAATAGTATATCAAACTCCAACCATGCTAGTGAAACCCTATTAGGAGTTTGAGAAATACATTATCTATTAATAGATAACAGAACCATGAAAGGAAATCAATGCAATAATATCCATCGGGTCGGTTGTTTTTAAACCACAAAAATTAAATCAGGACACTCACTTCATCCAATCCTAGATCATATATCTGTTAAGGTAACCATGGAATATATTAATCTACTTATAATGACTCGAGTCATTATATGTTATTAAATTTAGGTAAATTTAGATTTTTTTAAAACATCACATGTATCATTTTGAGAATTACTATTTAGAATGAAGTTCTGAGAGTTTGAGAATATTGGGAACACATTTTTGGATATGGATCAAGGTTTAGAAATTATTTCAGGTATTTGGGTGAATATTAAGAGCTTCATGTTGAGTTTTAATATTTATAAAGGGTTTTTCCTCAAGTACACAATTACTACATAGATAGGGAAAACTATGTAGATATTTAATGGAAATTATGAAAGGGTTTTTGACCATGGCATTTAGGTACAAATATTATACATGTTTTAGATGTTATTTTTTGAAACCCATGAACTCTACATAAAACGTTTAATAGTATAAAACATGTTTAGCGCATAGTTTGGTAAACTATATGGTTAAACCGTGTGAGGGGGTGTCACTCAAGATAGTTTAATCCACATGGGTGGTGAGTGAATTTAAAAATCATCTAGTAATCATGAAACTACATTAGATTTCCTAAAAATTTTGAAATATATATTTTCCCCCACTTAATTTCAAACCACTCTCCAAAGTTTCTACTACTCCAACATAGCTAAACCAAGGAGGCTCAAATAAACTCCATCCCTTCTAAACATCCATAATTTTATATTATATGAGAGTATTCTTGATGGTATTCCATGAATATTGGACTTAATTTCCATCCTATTATTTATCAATTCATTATATAATTTTCATCCCACTAATTTATTGTGGTCTTATCTAGGGTTTTGTAGATGATTCCACTAGAGAATTATGGACTTGTCTCAATATGATGGGGTGCTTTCTCAGTTTGGGTGATGTATGTCCCATAATTATGATCACATATAGTTTCCCGAAAAAATAATGGTAGTAAGTTTACAACCAAATTTATTCTATGTTTTATGTTAAATTGGATTAAATTAAAAAATGATCATGTGTCAAATATTGGGTATTTTTTCAAAAATGGTTCCATGAGTACTATATGTCTCTTTTGGGAGATAGATGTTAGGGGATTATGATGATTTATTTCAAACTGGAAAATTAATTATAAATTTATATTTATAATTGAATTATGTATTTTGTATTGATATGAGTTATAGTGGGGTGATATGAGGTACAAAAAACCTCAGGATAGAGTCTTTGGGTTTTGTTTAAAGGAAATAACTTTATAAATTGACAAATTTAGTCCCTTGAATATCTCTCTAGGTAAATAATTTTTTTACATAGTGTAAAATAAGTGGTGTCTCCACCTAAGAGTGATTGACCTTATATATTAAATGAAATGAATTATTTTATTGTACTACCATGAAATGGAAAAAGTGTCAAGGGCCATGATAGACACTTGAACACTAAAATAATGACTTATCTAATAATGGTTGAGTAATTGATCCAAATGTGTGTTATGGGATATTTTAACCCCTGAGGGGTATAAATTAGATGTAACTGAATGATATATTTGACTCCAATACAGGTTCTCTAAGCACCCTAGAGTAGGGATAAGTGACGAACTATGTGTGGTCATCCTTAGGTGGTACCTTAATACCTATGGATAGGTCTTGGGGGATATTAAATGCCTTCAAGAACTAAGCTTGATGATTATTGAGTGGAGTAAGTGTTCCTCCCCCACTAATATGGGATTTAATGGGTTGGTATAAACTTAATGAATTTATGTATAGTTTGGAAATGAGGGGACTCGCATATGACTTGATAAGTAAGAGGGCAATGATGCCAACTCACTTTATTGATGCATTTTTTTATTCCTGTTATTTTATTAAGTCATAATACAATCATGGTCACACATTCACCCAAAAATAAATGAATATATAAATGATATAGATATATGGGATTCACTACCCCTGATAATAAATGAATGTAATAAATCAGATGGTCAGGTGGAACACTCTCCCCTAAATTTTGATAAATGATATTCTAGGATTTTTACTAGGATCCTATGATTATACCTAATAATATGTGAGATTCGTGGGATGTTACTTATTATTTGGTTATTACACTTAGTATTATATGATATTCTTATTATGTTGCCTATGATATGGTGATTCCATTAAAAACTATACATGGTTCCTAGGGTGTTTCTTATGATATCGTGATTAAACCTAAAAATAAATAAATAAGATAGATGGGTGTGATACACTTCCCCTAATAATAAAGGAATAATTAAATTATATTAATGAGTGGGGTTAATTAACCATGATGATAAATGATTCTATAAATAATATGGGTGGGTGGGACACATTTAACATGATAATAAATAAATGAGATAGATAGGGGGATGCACTTCTCCTTATAGAAGTGAATTTATAAATGAGATGGATGGGTGGGATGTATAATGTACCAGGATTTTCATATATATAGATATTTCATCTTTTTAAATGAATATTTACTACATTTCACAAACACATGCCTAATGACTATAATATTGTAGTGCCTTTGGAAACTTGGAAGAACAAAAAACTGGTTTATATGTAAACTACATCTCTCATAGTGTTTTTCAAAACTATAAACCTTATTATACATATCATCCATAATATAATTGATTATAACTAAGGAAATTGAGACATAAGTAAATGTGAACTCATACGGTCAGTAAGGGTAAGAAAGTGAGATATCAATGATCACATACGAATAACATGAGAATTGGGATAAGAGAGCATGAGCATAACATATGAAAATTATACACGGCATATAAAGACAACCAAATATTGAGTTTTGAAATAAGGAATGTCAGTTCATAAGATATAAATCATAAGGAAATCACTCAAAACTAGCCATGAGAGTATAAAATGGGCATAATACATAGAATTGTGGCATACACATAAGCATAAAAAACCATTTACATAGTATAAAAAGATTACTTCCAAGGATATAATAGTGGATTTGGTTCACTCTTGAAACCATAAAAGTATTCAAGGTTCACTCCCAAGACCATCATAGTCGGAAAAGTCCTTTACTGAACAAGGTTCACTCATTGTTTCAATCATATCTATCTCTTAAGATATAAATCTTTACCCAATTAATTGGAGGGAGATATAGGTTCCACCCATTACATAATTAAAATCAAATGTATGTGTTCCAAAAGATCCTAAAACATTAATCATATCAGATTCCATGAAATTAAATGGGTTTCATAAACATTTCATCAAATCATGACCTATAGAAAAGAGAGATTTTTCATAATCTTTTAATCATTTCATTATAGCACAAATAGTGAAAAAAGAAGTTGGTTTCAAAAGAATTTTATTATGGTATAAACCATGGATGATAAATGGGAATAATAAACATATTTTCATCACAAAAAATTCAGTGAAATAATAATGATGGTATTCTTGGTTTACATTCCCAATAAATGATAAGTTAATCAAATTATTTTATCTTATATGGAGAATTATTTTGAAAGATAAATCACTTGGAACGTTTCTTGAGGAAGATAACATTTCATTGAAAATAAATTTTTTTAAATTCTAAATTCATAAAATATTTTTTAAAATGTTTTATTTGAAAATAAACTTCAAAACCAATAATGGTATCTTTAAAAATCATTTAAAACATTTATTGAGGAAAATATCTTTTCCAATTTGAAAAAAACATTATAAAAAATTTTTTAAATTTATTTTTTACTTTGGAATTATTTAATTAAAATACAAAACTTTTCCAAATGTTAAGAAAAAAATTATTTGAAAAAAATTTTAAAAACATGTAAACCATCATGAAATATTTGAGTAGTCAGGACAGTTGTAAATAATATTCATCTCGAGTGTGTTAAAAATAAATATTTTTTTCACGTTTTCAGTAAAATCCAAAGAAAATTAGTTTATAAAATCACATGAACATTCATTTCAAAACATTTTTTAAATAATTTAAAGGTGGGTAAAATTTTCATTAATAACATGTTTTATGATTCTTAAATAAAATTGAAAACATTTTTAGAAAACATAGTTTTATAAAAAAAATAGGTTTTCAACCAAAGAGGGAAATAAAGATGGTTTCTCTTAAAAAAATTATTTTGAACTATTGAATACATAAATTGGGTGAAATCATTGGAAAAAATTTATTCTCAATAAATAATAATAGGATAAGAAAATTCCTAATTTTATTGAGATAAGGATTACAATATTTCATCATTTTAATGATAATTATAAGAAATCACAATAAATGATGAGATTATAATGGAAAACTCTTACCAATTTGATAATTTTGAATCATAATACCCATTAAATAATAATGTTAAAAACATAAAATATCATGAGAATAAATATATTTATGATATTAAATGTCATTTTATATACATATCATAAAATAAAATAAGTTCATAACAAAACATATGTCTCAAAGAAGAAAAATTGAGGAAAAAACCTTTACTGGTTTGGTAGCTTTTGAATCATGAACCCCATGAAAGAGAGATTATCTTATATACATGTAATTACCAGTACTGTTTTATGTGATTTATCATAAAATAAATTAATGGTTAGTATATACACCGCACAAAATAAATAGGTGTTTTATATGACATGTGTCTCCTAGAGGTAAGAAGTGTGATGAAAATCTTTTACCTCTTTAGTAATATGTTGAATTATAAGCCCCAATAAATAATAAAATGAAATGAAACTTTTAATATCATTAAAATTAGGATATTAATGACATAACATATCAAAAATTTAGTATATCCACCACATAAAATAAATGACTGGTGAATTTCCATATGTATCATTTAAATAAAAGAGAGACTCGAAATCCCTTACATTAAGTCTTGACTTCCTTCATACATATTTGAACCTCATATATAATAAATATAAGTTTATCATAAATATATTATAGAACCATAATTAAATATATTATTTTATATTTTTTAATTATGACCATTCATTGTCTAATTATTTCCAATTCCTTATTAAAATCACATTTTGAGAAATAACCACTTTATTTTCCATATATGTTTTGAATTGTTATTTTTGGTCCTCTTACATTGATATGGGTTTTATAATATAAAAAATAATAATAATTATATAATTATCATATTTATACATCAATTATACTTTTAATAATAATCATCAAAAATTATTTTGAGAAATGAAGTGATTTGAGATCATGGAGATGGTAGGTTATACGTACGCTTGAGTAATGTTTCTAATTTTCAATGATCATTATAAAAAAGAGTTAAGTAATATTTTATCTTTAAATAAATTTAATAATATCATAAATAACATTTTATTTCACTATAAATAATTATACATATCATTCTTGTTGTGTGGTGATGAATATATATGGTCACATTACTTCGTGAAAGTGGTAATCCATACGTACACGAACAACATTGTCATCTTTTAGTCAGTGAAATTGTAAAAAATAAAATGATATATTCTTTTTACATAAGGATAAATATTTAAATAATATCATAATTATTTCATGTATATCACATATATTCATTAAATTTACCTTTATTATCTTCCATGTAAACCATTAGTGAAAACAAATCACATCGCTTTATGAGGCATAATCTAACATACACATGAACGATGTTTTTTTACCTCCTATTGAATGGAAATTAAATATATATATATATATATAATATAATAACTCTAGAGGTATAATTATATTATAAATATCATATATATATTTCATATCCATCATTATACCTAACCTTGAGAGGTGGTAATGGAAAAATAGATGACATCGATTCGTGAGGTGGTAGTTCGCCGTACGCACGAATAATGATTTTGTAACCCATTTTATGGAAGTGGAGATTATTTTAGGTCATGAACATAAAATGAAAAAATCTCATTGTATCTAATATAATTAATTTATAATATCATAATTCTTTTATAATAATTTAATTATTTGGAATAAGAAATAAATTAAAAACACTCGTTGAAGAATGTTACATATTTTTTCGGTATCCTCCTTAGGTTTTCACTAAAATCATTATGAGGTTGGATTTATTCCCAAAATAATGATTATAGGATGATATTATGTATTTTTTTTATTTTATTTAGGTTTTTATTTCTAAAAAAACTTGTATTAATGTGTCAGTAAGAGTGAAAATTAGGTGTCCTTTAATAAGTGAGGTGAGTGGCACACTTGTAATGTTTTGAATTGCAAGAGGCCTACCAAGTTTTTATTAGGAGAAAAGGAACTAAAATGAATTACATTGAAGACTTATAAATTATGGGGTGAAAATATGTACATAAAATATATTTTAGATACATTTTTCGGCCATTTTAATTATTATCTCTTTAGTTTAATCCCCCAATAAACCCATTTTCACCTTAACCGCCGTAATTAATTTTTACATATTTCACTATTCATTCTATTCAAAAATTGATTTTACCATTTTATAAAATATACATTATTATCACTTAAAATATAGAATCAATATTTTCAAGTTGAATTAATATAATTTTAAATATTTAATTTAAAATTAATCCCACAGATGCGATGAGATGGCGTGTTTTTTAAGAGAAAATGTTAAAGAGTTTACAAGGATTCTATATCAAAATTAAAAATGAAATTGATTCCAATGAACCAAATAATAATGATATACATATATAATGGAACTAATTTTAATTGATAAAAAATTTAAAATGTAATTTATAGGAAAAGTCATTTTTCAATTACAATTCAGTATTTTTAACTATTCAATAAATAATTAATCTTATTATAAAATTATAAAAAATTAAATATAAGATAATTTTTAAATAATGATTTAAAAAAATAAGTTTATTATTTAAAAAAATTATCTTGATGTTTCAAAAAATAGTTTTAAAATAAGTGCTCAAAACTGAAACAAACTGTTTTTTAAACAAATTTATTTTTTAGCATAAAATTAGATTTATTATTATATTTTCTCTATAAAACACATATGATTAATTTTAAATATTTGAATGAATACATAATATTATAAATTTATTAAAATAATTTACAAAAAAAATATAATTTATTGAGGTAAATCGTGTTTTTTTCATAAAAATAGTTTTTTATAAAATGATTTCCTTTATTTTGAAATAATATTTTTTTTTAATTAATTGGTCACCAAAAAATTAAATTTATATAAATTTGTAAATCATATATTTTAATAATTTATTTAATCCTATCCATACCCACCATTCCAATGGTTAGAAGATAACTTTCATTTTAAATAGTAAATTTTTAATGGCATGTCACGTTTCCTTTAAAATAAATGTTGTATTTAATGAAATTTATATTCAGTGTTTCATTTAAAAAATTATCAAAAAAATTAAATTCATTTAAAAAAATACATATTTAACAAAATATTAGAGTGTCACATTCTACCCACGTTAAAATTAATTTCTCTATTGAGATAACTTTTAGTCATCGAAGGTTTAAAATTCTAAAATTCCTTCATAGAAACCCAAATCAGAAAAAGGGTTAATAAAACATCCAATTGAAAATGAGAATTGGATGTGGGAAAATCATCTTGAATAACACATAATAGGTTACTAAATATGATAACATAGGTGGTAAGTGAAAACATGGATACAAAAGAGAAAAATAACACCCAAATACTAATGGAGAGTGATAGATAACATTGTCAAGATAAATTTAATTACCAAAACTCCATAAACCAAAGAGATAAGAAATGGGTCATAAATGTCATAAAAAATGATGATAATCACACCAAATTTTATTTCAATATCCTTATCCTAATGTTGGGTAATTTCATTTCCATCTATACTAAGAACATATAAAATTTTGCTTACTTTAAATATTTTTATTTCATAGTAACAATTTCATCCTTTGGTTGTTCCATGCTCAATTTTCACTTCATCTTTTACTCTAAAATTTTAATTTCTTTCCTTTTTAGAGAATTAAATAAAATATGTAATATAATGATAGTTCAGTTCTTCAATGTATATTTAAAAATACTATTAAAACTAGTTATCCAATATAGACAAATATTCATATGATTAAGTAATACATTAATCTCTTAAACCTCATCCAAAGTTCAACATAAACCATTCCATAGATTATTAAACTTATAACCCCTGAAAAATTCATAATTTATAAGGTCACTAAATTTACCAAAATCAATATAACATTAATCCTCCAAATATAATTAAATATCCATTAATGGTAATATTCAAAATATGTGAATACATTGGTAATATATTCACCTCAAGCTTGGTAATAAAAAAATTACCATCAAACCTTATTGAATAATTGAATGCTTCCTCATTCCTTACTTAAAACACACATTATTGGATACATTCCTTTAGTCCAAAAATGATTTAAAATCCATAAATGACAAAATAACCCACTTTTTTGACAAATCATTAATCTTTTCCAAGGTAACCAATGCTATTCACTTTACTTTATCATATCAATAATCACTTCATCAAAACTAAAAACCATTTTTTCGATATTAGGAACATTTTAAGGGTTATCTTTTCTTAATAATGAATTTTCCATAAAGTGTCACATTTCCCTTTAATAAATTCTCTATTTCATCATTACCATTTGAAATATTATTGAAAATAATTAATGAAAAACTTATACAAACAATAATTATATATATTATGACTCATATATAATAATTCTTAAATTCCAATAAATAACCATTTCAATTATTACACCTTTTCCATAATACATTAACTAGGCTTCATCAGCTTATTCCTTAATATATCATTTATTTATTATTTCATTCATCATATCTTCATCTTCAACATAGAAATCAGTACTCATATAACCATGTTGATTTTATTCATTATATTTCCCCTTATGAAATTCATTTACATACTTCCCATACATTCTTCGTGTCTTTATTTTCAACACTCAAAAAATTTTCTCGTTCCTCTATGACATTATCTTCAGAGCTTCTTCCCACATTCTCAAAATATAAAAAATTGAATCTTCATTCCTCCATAGTCTCTACTACTTGAACTCTTAGTGAACTATATCCTTTTATTCCTTGGTTAGTTGTAGAGTTTGTTTGTCACACTCGGACTTTGCATTGCGTCATGTTTTGAATTTTTATTTTCATCTTATAATTTTTATCTGCTTATGATTATTATTATCCTTTTGATATGAAATATAGGCCGAGCTCGACTGGGGTTTTTCTATGATAAATGAGCATTTTGGCCTCAACAACGTTTCAGTGCGCCATCGTCGAAGACGTGTGGCCTCGCCTAGGTCACCGTGTGGCCTCGCCCAGTTCCCCGCTCACCTGCACAATGTGTAACTAATTAAACAAAAGGATTTAAAAGGAAATAAACAAAATTAAATGAGTTTTGTTTTCAAGGCTTGTCATCATGTGACGCACAGGCAAAGCATAATTGCGAAGTCATGCAGCTTCGCCAGGTCCGTCGTATGACCCAACTCGATGGTCAACTAATTAAATAAATGAATTAATAATGATAATGAAATAAAATTAAATGTGTGGATAAATAAAAAAAATAAGTAAATAAAATGATAAGAATGTGTCAATAATTTAATGAATTGTGTCTTAATGATAATAATATTATTATTGTCATGATTTTAGTTTAAGAATATTATTAATAACTATAATAATAATAGTATTATTATGGGTTTGATTTTTGATTTTCCTTTTTATTTTATTTTTACTTCATTTTATTTTTTGGTTTTATTTTTTTCTAGGGTTTTCGGACCCCCCACTTACCCCACTCTTCTCGTCGCAGCACACCCCCCTCCCCCTGGCGTGCCGCCTCCCTCGCCCAGCTACCTCCCCCTACCTCTGCCCGTCGGACAAGTCGTCACCCGGATGAAGCCCCCCTGCCTCCCCCTCGGCCCGTCGCAGCCCACCTCCTTGGTACCATGACGCACCAAACCTTCCTCCCCCCATATCCCCATCACGTTGCACACCCCCCATCGCACTAGACCTCTTTTGCCTCCCTCAGCCTGCTGTCATTGCACCCTTTCCCGGCCAGCATCCTCGTCGCGCACCAGACCAGCCACATCTCTATTCCCGATAGCACCGCCTGATACCCTTTCCCCCCATTCCAGTCGCACTTCTACCCCGGACACACCCATGCTGCACCTCCTAAGCGACGCGCTACACCCTCACCGGCCCGATCTCCCCCATACTCACCTCTGCTTCGCGTCGTGCCCCCTAGAAACCCGTTGTGCCACCCCCTGCTCTCCCTAGCCAGCTTCTCCAATTCGGTCCGACAGTCTGTGTGGGACACCCCCACGTCCATCCACCAAGACCTCCTTTTCGGCAACTCTTCCAAGGCGGTGTCACCCCTTCTCTTTCTCCGTCCGGTGACTACCATCTGCTCCTCTCGTTCGGCCACCATCTCATTGTATTGCACCTCCTTTTGGTATTTCTTCCTCTTCCTGGTGTGTTGTTGTCCTATGGTCACTGGCGTCAACCCCCCCCCCCCCTCCCCCCTCAGTTATGTCTTCTTCTCCTTACTGTTTTTTTTCTTTCTTTTCTTTTGAGTTTTTTTGTCATCTTTTTTTCAGCGGGTATATGTTCTGATTTTGGGGGTTTTGGTGTTTCTGACATTTATGGTGTTTATTAGGGTCTTTTCTTTCCAATTGTTGGTTCAATTTGTTTTTTATGGTTCTCCTTGAGTTTTTTTGAGGTGCGGTTGACGTGCGACGGTCGTTGCGCACCATGGTTGTGAAGTCTGCTATGACAAGGTAGGTGGTTCCACATCTAATCATTATTTGATTAATTGATTTGCAAGCTTGATTTTTTTAAACATGTTATTTAATTAATTTGTGTAGTTGTGAAGTTGGTTTGCATTGATGTTTTATTTTTATTTAAATCCTTAAGTAGCATGTTTATGTTATATGTGTATTTTCTATTAAGAACATATATCTTGTTAGTTGGCAATAATGTTTTAAATTGTGTGGTTGGTTTTTCATCTAAGCAAGTGGATTCAATCGCACCTTTGACATGGTGTTTCACGTTCCTTGTCATAAGTGAATCTGTTGTGTGTGTTGAGTAAGTTTTTGCCTTGAAAACCTAAGTTGAGTTGTCTACTAGTGTTTTATAAAGTCAGATTTTGTTTTGTGAAAATGTTCAAAGGGGCGGTGTGTGTTCTGGTGTAGCATTCATATGTGTTTTGTCCAAAAAGTGGGTTTGGGTGGACTTTTGGTGTTTAAAGTCATGTTCTGTATTTTTCAATTGCTTAATAAAATTTCTAGTGTTTTTTTATCATGAAAGTGTTCTTTTAACCATGTGGTTGGGTTATTAAATAATGTGAGTTGTGCAGAATGTGTTCTTGATGTGGCGTTGGGTGTGTTTGGTCATGAAGGAGGGATGAGTTTTTTTTGTGTGTTAAGCCATGTTATGTTTCTTTTTAAAGAATTTTTTTACCAAGAATTTAATATGATTTAATAAAATTATTAACAATTAAAAATTTAATGTGTTTTTAATAAATAATTATTAGCAATGCAGAAATTTTTTTAATTGAGTAGGGTAAAGACTTTTGTCGTGCGTACTTTTCTAAATGGTTTTCTGTGTGTGTGAAAGTGTGGCGTTTGTTTTATGTTACTCCATGTTTGATTTATTTGTCTAAGTTTAACATGAAATGTTAAATTGGAAAATGTGAGCACAAAAAGGGGAAGCCTGGGTACTAGGTGGGCGGACTAGACTAGCGCGATAGTGATACGGGATTGGCTCTGGCCCAGTTTTACTTAGCTGGATTGACTCTTACAACACTAACTAAACATTGGATGATGATTGGAGACCACTAGGTTATGGATGTGTTTCCCTACTAGTGGCTCATTCACGAGAACGTATTTTGTTGTGTTTCCTATACTGTTCACCAAGACGCAAGGTTCTAGGGTCCCATTCCTTTTTCTAGTTTCTTTAAGGCCTCTCCCACTTTTGGTGCTCCTGGACTACTATACACCCACTGTCGGCATACAGTGTAACTTTTGGGTTTTTGTGAAGGTTTGGGTTTTTCTTTTAAGCAAGGGTGTTTTCTTTTATCTAAGTCGTTTTCTTTAAAAGTGTTTTCCTTATAGAAACTGTTTATTTAAAATTGTTTAAGCTTTGGTGTCCTTTCTTTTATTTAGCCTACAAATGTTTTTGTCATTTAATGTTTATACATGGAACCTTTTTATTAGGTGACGTCCTACTGGGATTTTGGCTCACACCCTACATACACCTTTTGGTGTATGTAGACTTTGTTTCTTGTGTATTCCAGGTTGTGACCTCGTGCTCAGCGATGGTGGTTCTGGTCGTTGATGGTCTTCTTGTCAAGGTTGGTATTGTGGCATGTGGATGTTGCACCTCTCTTGTTGCTTGGAGGTTTGAGTTAGAGTTTTAGTTCTTTTGTTGTCATTCATTTTTTTCTGGATGTTCGTTCAAGTTGTAAACCTCTGAATTTGTTTTTAGTTTAAAGTCATGTTTGATTGTCTATTTCTAGATTTAGTTTGTTTATATTGTTATTTGTCTTTCTATCTTTTATTTCGGGTAAACCATTCCCACTTGTTACTTATGATTCCCAAGAACTGGTGCCAGCCCATGGGGATCCGTAACACCCTTCGGGCCTTGCTGCAGACCGGGTCGGGAGCCGGGTCAGATGGCGACCCAGCCTGGTTTGTGAAAAAATGGTATCAGAGGAGCAGGTTTTCTCTCTTGGGTCCTGTTCTTTTGGGATTGAGTCAGTGTAGACCAAAGTTAAGGTTGTCAAAACTCGATGTCCTGTCTACGATTAATGTTCTTGGCCAGCACACCTCGTGGTGGGACTCAAGTTACGAAAGTAAGTTGAGGTTTTCTTGAGTCATTGGTCCTTGCAGTTAATCTTTTTTAAGGGAAATGAAAAAGAGATTAGGGTCAGTTTTCCTAGTGATCTCGCATGGTCTGGAAAGCCATAGAGAGCTGGGGACGCTGTCCTAGAATACCCTCTGTGGCAGTGGCGTGATTGGCGTATGGCCACCAACCATATGTTCCATTCACCCACTGACACTAGTTTCCTCATTCATTGTTTCTCATCTCATTGTTTTGGATTCGTGGAAATTTGGTTTTTAAACAAAAATGTTTTGGTCTTGGAAAATGTTTTCAAATGAAGCACTTTAAAAATGAAATGGTGTGTGAGGTTTGAATAGTGTGGGTCAGATGTTTTGGTTTTTAAAAATATAATGGTTTTGTTTTGATTCTTGGTGTTCTCAGGGACAACCACATGCAATAATGTATATGGGAAAGTGAAAGGTTTAATGGCACGATCAGATGATTTCCTAGAAGGACATGAGGTGGGTGTTGGTGTGGCACAGGAACATGCATCTGTCAGGGCCATGGGACACCATTGGTGTTTGTGCGACCCACTGGATTTGCTTATTCTCAAAATGTTTTTTTAAAGGAAAATTTGGTGTTTTTATATAACCGGTGATTGTGTGGTGTGTCTTTCTATTTTTTGAAAGTTTGGATGTGAGGTGTTTCGAGATGATAATCATTTTTGACTATTTTGTGTCCTGAGATTGAATTCTTATTTGTAAGTTGGTATTCAAGCGTGTAGCTAGTTAATTCTTCTGAAAAGTACATCGGGGAGCCCTTGAAGTGGTTCCCTCTTCACTTTTGGTGTTCTCTTGTGGTATGTCTTGACCATTGGACCAATTTGGTTGGGTCCATGGTTTTCTTTCTTGACTAGTGTATTCCCCCCATAAAGTGTTGACTTGTGATTGAAGTGTGGCCACAGGCAATTAGTCATTGGCCGACACTCCAATTGATCAGAGGAATCTCTTCTTGAATTCTAGAATTAATCCCACCTCTCCTTTTTACAACTAAGAGGATCTGATCGCATTGGGATGATAGATGTGAGGGGAGTTGAAGGGATTTTTAGTCATTTGAGTTGTCTGATTCGTCCGGTATGAGGTTTGACACCGTTGTGTCTGAAGGTCCCCCTGGAAATGGTGAAAGGAATTCTAGTGGGGAAATTTGAAGGTGGTTCATAATTATTAGTGTTGACCAGTGTCTTGAAGGGATTTGTAGTACTTTCATCAGCTTAAAGGGTTATGTTTGGTGACGTCTTACAGCGTGCGGTCCCTTTGATAGTCAACGGTTGTTTGGAAGTGGTAATGGAGAATCCAGTGGGGAAAAGGTGGAAGCAACCTGAATTTATTGGTGCGGACCACTATTCTAAATGACCTTTGGTCCTTCATTGGTTTCGTTTAAAAAAGGGTCTACATTAGGCCACTAGTGTGGCAAACCTAGTCACATAAGGGTGCTACGGTCGATTGCAGGAATCACATGTTGTTTAAGACTCAGTATGAAGTCCCTCTTTGTATAATGTTCCTCTCTATAGAAATGGTCATGTTCAGGTGACAATTTTTGGGGTCATTTTCTCATTCAGTGTGACAAAGGGTGATGCGCATGCACTATTTCATCTCCTGTGTTGGTGAATATTCCATGTATGATCAGTTGGATGTCGTACTGTGTTGTGTTCTCTGGTGTTGCCTTGGTTGTAGTGTGGTTCAGTACTACAAATACGGCTTTTATCAGCACTAAAAAGGCCTTTATCAGCACTTGAAAAAGTGCTGATAAAGCTGGAAAAGATAAGGGGGGGTCCCCTTTATCAGCGCTCCAAAAAGTGCTGATAAAGGCCCATTTTATCAGTGCTAAAAAAGCGCTGATAAAAGTGGTCTTTTATCACCGCAAAAACAAAGCACTGATAAAAGGGTCCTTTATCAGCGCTTTGTTTTAGTATTGATAAAAGACCCCTATATTAGCCCTTCCTTTATCATCTCTTTTGTTTTAGTGCTGATAAAGGACCCCTTTTATCAGTGCTTTTTTAAAAGCGCAGATAAAGGGTACAAAAATTAAAAAAAATTAAAAAAAAAATTAAAAAAAATTAAAAAATACAGCCAATCGGGGGGCTTTTATAGCGCTTGAGTCCCCCCTTTTACAGCGCTTTTCTACCCCTATACAGCACCCCACGCACCCCCTTCTCCCTTTAACAGTGCTTGCTGCTAAATGCCCCCATGCGTGCGCGCCCCTGCCTCCCCCAAGATTTCAACCCAAGACCTCCCCCCTGTGCGCCTAAGCCTTTACCACTACTCTATTTTGATTTGTCTTCCAATTCATGATATCTCTATATATATATATTTATTTATTTATATATTTAGTTATATTTATTCGTATAGTAATATATATTTATATTAATATATATACATATAGTTATATTATAATATATATATATAGTTATATTATAATATATATATAGTTATATTAATATATATATATAGTTATATTAATGTATATATATTTAGTTATATTAATATTATATATATATATATATTTAGTTATATTTATTCGTATAGTAATATATATTTATATTAATATATATAGTTATATTAACATAAATATAGTTATATTAATATATATATAGTTATATTAATATATATATATAGTTATATTAATATATATATAGTGATATTAATATATATATATTTATAGTGATGTTAATATATATATTTATAGTGATATTAATATATATATTTATAGTAATACTAATATATATATGTGTAGTTATATTAATATATATATTGTTATTAGATTAATATATATATAATTAGATTAATATATATATATATATAGTTAGATTAATATATATATATATAGTTAGATTAATATATAGGTATATAAATATTCATATATTTGTATTTTAAATAAAATGGATGTTAGTTATTATTTAGATAAATCTAATATATTTTATATGTAAATATATTTTATTATTTAAATTTATAATTAAATTTTTAGGTGTGAATATATAAAAAATATGAATATATTGTTATATATTTGATTATAAATAGGAGTGAAATATAAAAAATGATGAAATTTCAAAAACCTAATATCAATATGAATGTAATACCTTGGAATAAATTCAGACAACACCAAAAAAATCCAATAATACCCCCTTAAACGAGGCAGAAAATCCACAAAATGTTAAAAAATTGGGGTACCGTGACTAAAAACTCAGTTTTGGAGGCCTTCTGGGCCTCTTTTGAGCTCAAAACTCCCTTAACTGGGGTTCCCACCAAGTCATAATGACATAGAGCTCATCGCAGGTTTCGATTTGATATGTGGTAGAGCTCAAACGGACACCCGGATCAAAAGTTATGGTCGTTTTAAGTTTGAGTTGCGTTTTCAACATATTTTGGATCTTTTTTAATTTTTTTTAATTTTTTTAGTCTTCAAATTGTTATTAAATGACTATTACTCAATAATAATTAGAAAATTATTAATTAAAATATTTTTTTAATTTTTTAGGAATCCATTTTCACTAAATATCTTATATATTAAGTATATTAAGTGTAAATGTACATTTATACTTATCTAAAATATATAAAAAAATTATATTATATTTATATATCAATATAACTATATTTATATATTAATATATTAATATATTTTTAAGAAAAAAAAATTTGAAGTGGACCCTTTATCAGCGTTTTTAAAAAAAGCACTGATAAAGCCCCCCTCCCCCCCTTTATCAGCGCTACTAAACAAGCGCTGATAAAGTGGGTCCCTTTATCAGCGCTAAAAAAGAGTTGATATAGGGGGTCACTTTGTCAGTGCTGAAAAAAGCACTGATAAAGGGGTGCTTCTATCAGTGCTTTTTTTGCACTGATAAAGGCACCCTTTATCAGCGCATTTTTGAGCGCCGATAAAGGCACCCCCCTTTATCATTGCTATTTCGTTAGTGCTGATAAAGGGGGGAAGCTGCGAAAAAACTGATTTTATGGTAGTGGTTGTGTGTGAAAACAAAAAGAGAAGCCCCATTCCGGAGTCTTCAATACCTGACTGCGAGGCAAGAGATGCTTCAAACATCAGGGCTCCAGTCATAGGCCTCGGAGTGATGCTGACGCGTGGTCAGGAACCCCAGGAGTGTATGAGACCCCAACTTTATTTCCGCCGTCAGTGTCAAAAGTAGAGGCAGTTTAAATTGTTTTTATGGTTGTTCCTCCTTGAACGTACCATCTGGTTGCATAACGATTTCGTGACCATGTGGAAGTGTGTTCATCTCATCGCCTTAAAGTCTTTGGGGTTGCGTCCCACTGGATGTAATCGATTTAGTCCTCCGTATGGGTGTATGTCGGGTAAATCAGTATCAAATTGGAATAGTGCTCATCCAGGGATGTGAATTTGTTGGTTTGTCTTGGGTTGTGGGTCTGACGCCCGGTAGTTGGGCCTGACCCTCCCCGCCCCTTGTGGTGCGGTGCTTAGCCCCTGTCAAAAAATTTATGAAGTTTTGTATCTGTTGTTAGTTCCAATGGCGGGGAGACCCACATTGGATCTCACACAAATGTCTCTGGAATGAATTGATCTTGGACTTTTCTTTAATGGTGGGGAGTCCATTCAGACCTCCCTGTGTCGATTTACCAACCCCGTCTTGGGTGATAGTTGGTTCTTAATGGTGGGGAGTCCGTGACGGGAAATGTGACAATAATTTAATGAATTGTGTCTTAATGATAATAATATTATTATTGTCAAGATTTTAGTTTAAGAATATTAGTAATAACTATAATAATAATAGTATTATTATGGGTTTGATTTTTGATTTTCCTTTTTATTTTATTTTTACTCCATTTTATTTTTTGGGTTTTCTTTTTTTTTCTAGGGTTTTCAGACCCCCCCACTTACCCCACTTTTCCCGTCGCGGAACACCCCTCTCCCTCTGGCGTGCCGCCTCTATCTCCCAGCTCCCTCCCCTACCTCTCCCTATCGGACCATCCGTCACCTGGATGATGCCTCTCCGGCTCCCCCTCGGTCCGTCGCAGCCCACCTTCTTGGTACCATGTCACACCAAACCTTCCTCCCCCCATATCCCCATCACGCTGCATGCCCCCCATCGCACCCGACCTCTTATGCCTCCCTCAGCCTGTTGTTGTTGCACCCTTTCCTGGCCAGCATCCTTGTCGCGCACCGGACCAGCCACATCGCTATTCCTGATAGCGTCGCCTGATACCCTCCCCCCCCCCATTCCAGTCGCGCAGCTACCCTGGACACACCCCTGTCGCACCTCCTAAGCAACGCGCTACACCCACACCGGCCCGCTCGCCCCCATCCTCACCTCTGCTTCGCGTCGTGTCCCCTGGAACCCTGCTGCGCCACCCCCTTCTCCCCCTAGCCAGTTGCTCCCATTCGGTCCGACAGACCTTGCATGCCACCCCCACGTCTGTAACCCGAGACCTCTTTTTCGGCAACTCTTCCAAGGCGGTGTCACCCCTTCTCTTTCTCCATCCGGTGACTGCCATCCGCTCCTCTCGTTCGGCCACCAGCCCAACACGTTTCACCTCCTTTTGGTGTTACTTCCTCCTCCCGGTGTGTTGTTGTCCTGTGGTCACTGGCGTCGACCCCCCCCCCCCAGTTATGTCTTCTTCTCCTTACTGTTTTTTTTCTTTCTTTTCTTCTGAGTTTTGTTGTCATCTTTTTTCCAACAGGTATATGTTCTGATTTTGGGGGTTTTGGTGTTTTTGACATTTAGGGTGTTAATTAGGGTATTGTCTTTCCAATTGTTGGTTCGATTTGTTGTTTATGGTTCTCCTTGAGTTCATTTCGGGTGTGGTTGACGTGCGACGGCCGTTACGCACCATGGTTGTGAAGTCTACTATGACAAGGTATGTGGTTCCACACCTAATCATTATTTGATGAATTCATTTGCAAGATCAATTTTGTTTAACATGTTATTTAATTAATTTTTGTAGTTTTGAAGTTGTTTTTCTTTGATGTTTGATTTTTATTTAAATCATTAAGTTGCATGTTAATGTTATATGTGTATTTTCTGTTAAGAACTTATATCTAGTTTTTTGGCATTAATTTTTTAAATTGTGTCGTTGTTTTTTCATCTATGAAAGTGGAGTCAATCACGCCTTCGACATGGTTTTGCACATGCCTTTTCATAAGTGAAGTCGTTGTGTGTGTTGAGTAGGTTGTTGCCTTGAAAACCTCATTTAAGTTTTCAACTAGTGTTTTATAAATTTTTCTTTTATTTTGTGAAAATGTGAAAAGTGGTGGTGTGTGTTCGAGTGTAGCGTTCATATGCGTTTTGTCCAAAAAGAGGGTTTCAGTGGACTTTTGGTGTTTAGAGTCATGTGTCGTATTTTGAAATTGCTTAATAAAGTTTCTAGTGTTTTGTTTTTTCGGTAAAGTGGTCTTTTAACCATGCGGTTGGGTTATTAAATAATGTGAGTTATGCATTTTGTGTTCCTGACGTGGCGTTGGGTGTGTTTGGTCATGAATGAGGGCTGAGTTGTTTTTGGGTGTTAAGTTGTGTTTTTTTTCTTTTTAAAGAATTTTTTTACCAAGAATTTAATATGATTTAATAAAATTATTAACGATTAACAATTTAATGTGTTTTTAATAAACAATTATTAGCAATGTGTAAATTGTTTTAATTGAGTTGGGTAACATCTTTTAACGTGCGTACTTTGCTAAATGGTTTTCTGTGTGTGTGAAAGTGTGGTGTTTGGTTTATGTTACACCCTGTTTGTTTTATTTGTCTGAGTTTGACATGAAATGTGAAATTGGAACATGTGAGCACAAAAAAGGGGAAGCTTGGGTACTAGGTGGGCGGACTAGACTAGTGTTCTAGTGATACGGGAGTGGCTTTGGCCTAGTTACACTTAGCTGGATTGACGCTTACAACACTAACTAAACATTGGATGATTATGGGAGACCACTAGGTTATAGATGTTTTTCCCTACTAGTGGCTCGTGCACGAGAATGTATTTTGTTGTGTTTCCTATACTATTCACCAAGACGCAAGGTTTTAGGGTACTATTCCTTTTTCTAGTATCTTTAGGGCCTCTCCTACATTTGGTGCTCCTAGACTACTATACACCCACCATCGTCATACGGTGCAGCTTTTGGGTTTTTGTGAAGGTTTGGGTTTTTCTTTTAAGAAAGGGTGTTTTTTTATCTAATTTGTTTTCATTAAAAGTGTTTTCCTTATAGAAACTGTTTCTTTAAAATTGTTTATGCTTTGGTGTCCTTTCTTTTATTTAGCCTGAAAATGTTTTGTCATTTAATATTTATACAAGGAACCTTTTAATTGGGTGACATTCTTCTGGGATTTTGGATCACACCCTACATTCACCTTTGGGTGTATGTAGACTTTGTTTCTTTTGTATTCTAGGTTGTGACATCATGCTCAGCAATGGTGGTTCTGGTCGTTTATGGTCTTCTCATGCAGGTTGGTATTGTGGGGTGTGGATGTTTCACCTCTCTTGTTTTTTGGAGGTTTTAGTTAGAGTTTTAGTTCTTTTGTTGTCATTCATTTTTTTTGGATGTTGGTTCAAGTTGTAAACCTCTGAATTTGTTTTTAGTTTAAAGGCATGTTTGGTTGTCTGTTGCCAGTTTTAGTTTGTTTATATTGTTAGTTTTCTTTCTATATTTTATTTCGGGTAAACTGTTCCCACTTGTTACTTATGATACCTGAAAAATTGTGCCAGCCCGTGGGGATTGGGAAGGCCCTTCGGGCCATGTCGTGAACCGGGTCAAGCACCAGGTCGGATGGCGACCTAGCCTGATTCGTGAGATTGTAGAGGTGTGTGTTATTAATCATGTTCTGTGATAAGTGATTAGGTATAATCCCAACATCTTTCAATTTATTCATCACCCCATTTGGCTTATAATTAAAAAATTGTGCGCAATATTCAATGTTAAATATGTTCTTTCTATTTCCCACCACTTACTAAAACTAAATATATTAATTTGAGAAATTCTAGCCATAATGTAAAACCACATTGTTTATAAAAACATTTATAGGATTTCTAAATCAAGACATATTCTTTTAAATATCTAACACCTTAGGTTTAACCTTGTCAATCCATGATCATCATCTATTAAAATACATTATGTTGGTTCATAAATAGTTTTTGAATTTCTAATTAAAATCATTAAAGAGTTTCAAACCTTGTGTGCATCAAGGCTCATTGTCGTGCACTAGGTTCCAATCGAGTCTAACATAATGAACCCTTTTTGGAGTTATTTTCACTATGTACCTCTATTCTAGAGACACTTCCCCTTGTATTATCTTGGTAGGGAGGTAATTTCTTGTAAACCACTTATTATACCATTTACTAAAATTCTAGGACATTTTCCTAAACTTTGACTCAACCTTATAATTATCCTTAGAGACATCCCTAGACATATCATTATAAATTTTCCTAGGTATCTAACTATATGTTTCTTATCCTAGTTTAAAAATGTAAAATAAACCATTCCTATGATAACAACTACTACGAACCAGGATTTTAAAACATAGATATTATATCTTTTTAGATGAAAATTTATCCCATTATATAAAATAATGTTGGTGGACTATGATAGTTTAGTGACTTATAAAACATGGAAACATAAAAAATGGGTTCATAGGAAAAGTTCATCACCTCCTACTTTATTATTCATAACTATAACCCTTCTTAGAAATGTCATATGCAATATATTTCTTAATATCCTAGGTAATGGAAACATAATAAAGGTTGGTCTCATATTCATAACAAATATAAGAAAGTGATATATCAATTATCACATAAGAATAACATGAGCATAATCGTATAAGAAAAAGTTCATAACATATGAAAATAATAACCAGTATATGAAAGATAAAAATCTTGAGATATATTATAAATATTGGAATTTTATAAGACATAAATCATAATGATATCAAATAAAATGATCCATGAGAGCAGAAAATTGGCATAAGACATAGAATTTTTTCATACACATAATAATTGAAAATCATTTCCATTGTAGTAAAGGATCATATACAAAGATATCATAGTGTAATTGGTCAATTCCCTAATCCATCATAGTGGGTAGGGTTTACTCCCACGACCATCATTGCGAGCAAACTCACTTACAGAACTGAGTTCACTCCTGGTTCTTGTCCTGTCTATCTCAAGAGATAAAATCTTTACTCAATTCATTGAAGCAAGATATAGGTCCCACCATTTACATAAATAAAATCATATATATTTGTTCCAAAAGATAATAAAACATTAATCATATAAAAACCCATGAAATGAAATGGGTTTCATAAAAATTTCCTCATATCAAATCCTGTTGAAAATAGATAGGTTTCATGATCATTTTATAATTTAATCAAAGCATAACCCATTAAAAAATAAGAATGTTTAATAATAAATTTATAGTGGTATATTCTGTAGAAGAGAAATAGGTTTCATAAACATATTCTCATCATAAACATATATATAAAGAATAAAAATAGTATCCTTGGTTCATATCCACAGAAAATTATGAGTTACATCAAAGGATATAATCTTTGATGGATAATGATTTTTAAAGTTACATCACCTTGAATGTTTCTTGAGGAATATAACATTTCATTGAAAATATAATTTTTAAAACTAAAAAATCAAAAAAATATTTTGTAAATCCTTTTTAAAAAATAAAATTTATAATTTATAATTTTATCTTTAAAGTCATTTAATACATTTCTATAGGAAAATAAAAGTTCTACTTTAAAAAAACTTTTTATAGTAATCAAAAAATAATTTTCCTTTATTTGAAATTTTTTATTTAAAATCTATAATTTTTTCAAATATTACAGAAAACATTTTATTTGAAAATAAAATTGAAAACATATAATTGAATCTTGAAATATTTTAGTGGTCATGACAGTGGGAAATATTGTTCAAATAGAGCCTGTTAAAAACAAATATTCTCTTCACATTTTTAGTAAAATACAAATGGTCATTTTTTGGAAAATGACATAAAGATTCATTTCAAATCATTTTCTAAATAAATAAAAAATGAGTAAAATTTTTTTTAATATATCATTTGAAAATTTTTTGAAACATTTTTGAAAACATTTTTAGAAAACATAATTTTGGACGAAAAGGGGGTTTGACTAAAGAGGGAAATAAGGCATCTTTTCCTTAAAAATATTATTTTAAACTCAAGAGTACATAATGAGATGAAAATGAATGGAAAAAATGTATTGTCAATAAATTACCTGATGATAATAAAATTCATGAGTTTATTTATATATATATATATCATAATATTTTGTTATTGGAAGAATAATCAGAAAAAATATCGATAAATGATGAGATTGTAATATATAATCCTTACCACATAGAGAAAATTGAATCATAATCCCTTTGAAAGAATAAAATTAAGAAAACATAAAATACCATGGTAATAAATAAATTAATGTTATTACATGTCAATAGGGTTGTATATACACATTATAAAATATGACTAGTGCATAACATAACATATGGCTCAATGAAGACAAATTGAGACAAAAATTCCGTATAATTTTGGTAACATTTGAACCATGAACCCCAAGAAAGAAAGATCCTAAAATGGATAGGTAAATCCAAATAATCTTTTAGATGAATCCCTAAAAAATATGTTCATGTGAAGTATATTCAACATATAAATGAAATAGGTGTTGAATATGACATGTGTCTCACAAAAGTAAAATAGTAAGATAGAAATCACTTACCGCTTTAGTAATCTTTTGTATCATAATCCCCAATAAATAATAAAATCAAATGAAAATTTTTAATATCATGAAAATGATTACATTAATGAAATAAAATTATAAAGGAATAGTATATACACTACACAAAAGAAACTAGTAGTGAATTTTCATATGTCTCCCAGAAATAAAATAGAGACTAAAAATCCCTTAGCTTAAATCACGACTTCCTTCGTGTTTGTTTGAACCTCCTGTATATAAATATAATTTTATTATAAATATATTATACGACCATAATTATATATATTATACCATATATTATTTACTTATGACCAATAATTACCCATTTATTACCTGTTTCTTATTAAAATCACATTCTCATAAATAGTTACTTTGTTTTTAATATATGTTTTTATTTTTTATTTAGAATACTTATAATTTTATCATGGTTCCGTAATATCTAAAATAATTATGATGAAATAATTATAAAATTTCTATATTAATTATACTTTTAATATTAATCATAAATATGTTTTTTAGAAATGAAGTATGTTGTGATCAGGGAGATAGTGGGTCATACGTACACATGAGTAAAGTTTCCATATTTCAATGATCATTATATAGAGTATAAGAGTAATATTTTATTTTAAAATTTATTCTATACATACATGAATGACGTTATCATCTTTTAGTGAATGAAAATATATGAAATAAAATGATGTATTATATTTTAATAATGGTAAATAATGTCATGAATATCATAAATATGTCATATGTATAACATATATTTACTAAATTTATTCTTATTATCTTATATGTAAATCATTAGTGAAAACTAATCACATATCTTCATGAGGATGTATTCCATCATACACACAAATGATGTTATTGTATCCCCTACAGAATAGAAAGTAAGAAAATGTATATATGGTATAATTACTCTATATGTATAATATGTTTATTAATAAAATATATATAAAAAATATATCAATCATCATATAGAACCTTCAGAGGTGTGAATGGAAAAATGAATGGCATTGGTTCACGAGGTGGTAGTCCGCCAAACACACGAATAATGATTTCGTAACCCATTTGAAGGAAGTGGAGATGGTTGTATGTTATGAACTTAACATAAAAATATATGAGTGTATTTAATATACTTATATTAATAAATAATAATGTTTTAAAAATAATTGAAGTATTCGGATGATGAAATAAAATAAAAACTCTCATTTAAGAATGTTACCTCTTCTTCAGGTATCCTCCTTAGGTTTCCACCAAATGCCTTCCAATGTTGGATTTCTACCCAAAATATTGATTCTATGATGATATGAGGTAATTTTTAAAGTAATTTTAGCAAGTATTTCTCAAAGAAAAATGGTTTTAAGGTTTGAAAAATATTGGATATTGGGTTCCCTTTAATATTTTAGGTGAGTGGAACAGTTATAATTTTTTAACAGAAAAAAGTTCAGCAACATTTTTCACATAAAAAATGATTCCAAAATGGATTATTATCAAGAATTAAATATTATATGGTAGAAATATATCCATTTTATATATTTTAAAAAATTTATTAGTGCATTTTAACCCTTATATTTTAGTTATCTCCCCCCACCTCGGTAAACATATTTTTACCTTAATAGTGGTAATTAATTTTTTACTATTTTCAATATTAATTTTGGCCAAAAAATAAATTTAAATTTTTATATAACATAAATTATTCTGATTCCAAATAATAAATCCATATTTCCAAATTCAATTTACAGTATTTAAAAAACATAAATTATAATTAATCTTGTTGACGTGATGAGAAAGGGGGTTTTCAAAGAGAAAATGTTCAAAAGTTTACAAGATTTTTATATCAAAATTAAATATTAAAATGATTACAATAACCTAAATTGAGTCAATATATATAGATATAATTGAACTAATTTTAATTCAAAATAAATTTAAAATATAATCTAACATTAAAAATAATTTAAATGAAAATTTTGTTTTCAATTAAAATTCAATATTTCTCACACTCGTCAAAAAATTAATATTTTAATAAAATTATCAAAAAGACCCCTATTATAATTTTGAAATGATTATTTCAAAAATGAAACTTTTTTCTCAAATAAAGTTTTCCAAAGTATCAAAACAATATTTTTAAAATAATTTTGTGAAAAAATGATACAAAACAACAGTTTAGAAAAATATGATTTTTAAGTATAAAATTGGATTTATTCTTATATATTGTCTATAAAACACATAAGATGAATTTTAAAAAAGTGTATTTAATATTTATTATATAAAATTCATTAAATTGATTCACTAATTTTTTTTAAAATTTATTAAGTTAAAACATGTTTTTTCATAAAAATAGTACATCATAAAAACATTACCTTTAATTGAAAAATAATATTAATTTAAATTTTAAATTAATTTATCACTAAAGAATTAATTTTATATGAATGTGTAAATCATATATTTTCATTATTTAGTTAATCATATTTATATACTCCAATCCAAAGACTATGAGATAACTATCATTTTAAATCATGTTATTTTACTAGCATGTCATGTTTCATTTAAACTCAATGTTGCGTGTAACACAATATTAATATAGTGTTGGATATAAAACAAAATATAGAAAATATCAAATTAAATCCAAAAAATATTTCACAAAATCATGGTTTGTTACTAAATGCACTTCCCTAGATTATAATCTTAGATTAATAGGATGTATACACTTCCCTCTATAATAAATGAGTTGTATATATGAGATGATATGGGTGGGACCCTCTCCCCCCTAAGTAATCATATATACTTACAACGTAATTATGGGTAGGAATGTACCTCGATAATTTAATGTTATACCATGTTATTATAGAAATTTAATGATGGATCAAGTAGGTATTGTCAATCATGGGTGTCACCATATATCCTAAGGAACAATGGTAATTATTTATTATGATTTTGATTTTTTTTGTTTATTTATTCTAAGCCTATCAAATATTCAGATATTGTATTTATTAGATATTTTAGGTATTGTTTTTTTTGTTCCATACTAAGGTTTACACACACCCAACTCAAGAAACCACAACATTTATGTACCCTAGAAAACCTCTTGTTCCCTGGTTCTGGTATAGAAGCATCCCAATGTATCATGATTGAGAAGGATAGCTCAGACGAAGATGGTATATTGGGATGAGGTGATATTGGGATGAGTTGATATTAGGGTTTGATAGTAGATCCCCCTTCATATTTTTTTTCTTTTATTTATTTTTTTATATGTTATCTTCCTATTGGGAAATCCATGAGATATATGACTATATGATTTCAAACTTCATTTGTATAGAATTTTTGTGTGAATTTATTCTTTATACTTTTACGGATTTTTATTATGAATATTTTCTTGGTTACTTCATATATTTAATCATATGATATTAGGTTATAATATTTCCATTGTAATATCTTATATCCTTTTTTATAATCACAATTCTATAGAATATGGGGAGTAGCTTCTGAGGTCACATTATACACATGTCCCAAACACAATGGAGCATAACAAAGTGGTATCATAGTGTCTTTTTCTTGTTTAAATATTTAGGGATATAGTAGATTGATATTATTTATGTTTTAAATAAATTAATGGACCTCATATTGGTATGTCACCAACACCTTTTTTCGGGAAATTCCATGCTACCATGGATATGGGATTCATTCTCATGTTTTTTATTGTTAGGATTGATATATTTATTTAAGTATGGTCAGTTTATTTCATATTATTATTATGGTTTTGGTTCTTGAACCATTAAAGAGAGGCTTTTGTACATTTATTATTATGTTAATAGGATTGAAATGACATTTTTGTTCTTTCATTTTATTGATATCATGAACGATGATGGTTCAACTATTGAAAGTATTAACAACAACTAATATGGTGTTACCATATATAACATGTTGGTGGAATTCTACTCTATTAAACCATAGTATATTTTCATTGAGTATAGGTCATGTGTATTTTATGGAGGTATACTCCATGTCGGTGACTATATAGTCTCTCTGTGTAAGGGATGTGTAGTTCTTACTAGTGGTTGAGTGCCTGAATTTTTTGGCTTATTGATGAACCACTTGTGGGTGATTGTGAAGTGGTATTGGATATTTAAATTATAAAAAAACATATATGATGTTTTTTGATATATATTATTAGTGTTATTATACTTAACCCAACTATATATTCATGGGTTTAATTTGTATTAATCATTATAATATAAATTCATAATATATTAATGGATAATATTTTATTTCTTGAGGGGGTAGTATCATATTAAGATGCCTGGTGGGGATGATTTCTCTATATTGGACTAATGACTTAGAATATGATGCTTGATATGTATGTATGAGAACACTATAATGGGGTTTTAGAATATGAATTTCCTTATGATATTGATATGAGAATATAGATATTTCCATGCAAGTTGTGACCACTATGAGACATGGTTTATGTACAAGGTGACAGAGTTCAGTTCCATTGGGATATGGAATAAGGTATCAGTGGGTCCATTAGCATATATATATGGTAACTTGAGAGGGGTTTTCCTAGAGATTTTAATTACTTATAGAAAATAATCACAGGTACATAATTTGGGCTATAAAGTAAGTGCATGGGAATTGTTATAAGATTTGTGGAATAAGAAATAACGTGCATGGGGTTTTCAAGTTGAAAAGAAATTGAAGTTATTGGATATAGAGGTTTAGGTTACAGAGGGTATGATCAATTGGATTCATAGACCTGTTGATATTGGGTGTAGTTACCAATGAGATATTGAATCAATATCATATATGGTTAGATCTAGAATGTATGGGGAGTGGGTAGACGCATATAGTTTTGAAATGATTCCTGAGAGTTGAGTGATCATTAAATTGACCACAGATTGAGGGAGATTAATTTTTGATAGACAAAATTGATAGAAATTGAATAATAGTTAGTTATTTAGGTTTATAGACATAGTTTTGATGATGTTTGACTCATTGGATCATGATTCGGGTTGTGTGTTCTAGTGTTATGGGAGCATACACATGTTGGATTTGGATGATATTGAGATTGGTAATGGATAATAATTATAGAGAAGGTACTTCATAGGGACTATATACCTTAGGATTAGAAGGTGGTTGTTTCTATATATTTTATATAAATGAATGGATCCATGAGGGAGAGTGTGAACTAACATGAACAATGCATTTTGAGGTTATCTATTGGTGAGTGGTCGTGTATGGGATGAGGTCCAACGAATTTGACTAAACAATTAAGGGCATGGTGTCATAGAGTTTCAATAATAATACGAAATGACCCTATGTTGTGAGAGGTACAATTAGGAATGGATTGAGGTATTTTTGAAAGTTCTATCAGACCCTATGTCATGACATAAACTTATAGAATGGATGAGTGATGATTGAGAGGAGAGACAAGAATGTGATGATGAAACTATATATGGTATTGCGGTCAGGAATATATGTCTATGATTATTGATATAGTGTAGAGAACACCATTCGATATTGGAGGGTATATCCTTTTTTATATATAGAATTTATAGAATACTAAGGATAAGGGTTTTTTGGAGTTAGTAATGGGTAGTGTTTCTTTTATTATCATTAGATATTAGGTATGATATGAAAATACATTTATAGTAATTATGTGAGATAAAAAACTTATTATAGTCCATGTAGATCATGTTTTGGTTAATTAGAGTGAAAATAAAGATAATATTATTGTGGGAAGCTTTATATTGGTCATGGATATACAACCCCTTATGTATGTAGGCACATATATGAGATGAGACTGATCGTTGTATAGTTGAGGTAGATTATAAATATTATTATGATGAGGGATCTGGTATTACCTAGTTCCTTAGTGAATACTAGAATTTTGGATTTAGAAACATTGTTAGAGGGATTCTAGGTGTTTCATTAGGCTTCGGATGGTTTTCAGTGTGATAGGAGGATGTAGTTGACCGATGGTGCATCGGTACTTGAGTTGGGAGCCTAAAATATGGTTTGTTGGTTTATTATCCAACTATATAATTATATTGAGGGATAGGATCAAACATTATATTTGGATTTTGTATGATCTCACAATTCCTTTGAATAATTATGTATCATGATCAAGAGTTGAGGTAACACGATAGTGGGTATGATTGAGTATTTTTGAAAAAAATTATCTAGAGGATGATTGATCAGTGATTTTTCCTAAAATTTTAAGTGGTTTGATATAATAAATTTCATTTTGGTCAATTGACTGATGAGAATGTATTTAATTAGGTGCTTCTAACGGTGGGGAGCACCATGGCCCAAAATTTTCCTTATTGAGAAGAGACTTATGGTGGGGAGCAATATGTGCCTATGAATTAATGGTTGATGAAATGGTGGTGTATTATGGTAAAGGGGTGTGGTTTGGAATCATCTTGTTGTTGGTGAAGGTGATCAGTGGGAAGCTTGGCTATTTCTAAAAAGTATTTCTCTTACATAAAGTTTCATATTGAATGCTCATTCATAATTTGAGGATATAACATGTTGATTTGATCATGAAATGATTATTGTTACAGGTATAAATTGATGTTAAAATACTATTGTGAATTATCGGCGAAGAGAAGTGTTATAGTTGGAAATTTTTAATCACACGTGTCATCGTAGGTATTGAAATTCAATGGAAATTGGAATTTTTTCTTATTAGGAAGAGGAAATTTTGAGAATAGCATTTTTATTTCAATTGAAACAGTTACAGAATATTAAAGAGATTCTTTTGTATATCGATTAATTGTTATGAGTTGTTTTGGGAACTCATGTGAATATCAATAGCCTCTGGTTGAATTTTAGAATTTTGGAAGGGTTTTTTATCTTCTACATATTTAGTGAAATTTTTTTGAAGAATCAAGGGAAATAATGTGGGGTTGGTTGGACTTGGAGTTGAGGAACATGGCCCACACATGGTTGTATCAAAAAATCTTAGGAAAAATATCAGTGATGTTAATAAATTATAGAATATTATACATGGTTGAAACACAGTTTTTTAAACCATGTAAACGACCCATGAAAAGTGGTTTGGCTTGGGATAGCGTGAGTTGGATGGTTCAGAAAACTATTTGGTAACCATGATAGTTTAATAGATTTACTAAAATGAGTGAAAAGATTACTTTACCCATACAAGATTTTAAACCCATCTCCCTCTTTTCTTTCTATGACACACAGCTAAACTAGGGAGGCTTGAATGAGGTTTCTAACCTCTCTTCCTTCTCAAAATTCCCTTATAAAGTAGTGGTATTTATAGAATTAAATAGTGGTTTTAGGTTGTTTCACTCCTATTATTTATAAATTATTCATCTCCAGACTATCTTGTTGATTTAGTACAATTCTGACTACTATTTCATTGACAATTTAGTGGGAGCATAGTGGAATCATCATGATATGAAGGTATTTTTTTCATTGTGGATAAAGGATGAACTATAAGGATAATTTATCATATTTTCTCATAATTTTTTTGGAGTTAATCTTCTGACCAAATTTGTAAATGATTTTATATTAAATTCGATGATATTTTCTAATGATTGAGTTTCGAATGTTAGGGATTTTCTTTATAATTGTGTTGGGATTATTCCATATACCTTTTGGTTGCGGTTCATAATTTATTTGGTTAGGATATATTACATGGTGAGATTTTTTGGAATTATTATAATTTAATTAAAGTTGAATAATTAATTATAATTTTATATACCATTTTAATTGGGTATTCTGGCATGAGATAGGTGCTCACAAGATGATATGAGACATATATGATCTTGGGTGAGAGTTTTCAGGCTACGATTAAAGAAAATAATTCTGTAAAATGAGTTAGGATTTACCTTGAACGTCTCCCAAGGTAAATTAATTTTGTTATGTAGTATATGATACATGGTATCACCACCTGAGACTAATTGATCATCCACTTAAAAAGAAATGAGTTATTTCATTAAACTCTAATGAAATGAAGAAATTTCAAGGGATAAAATGAACCCTTGAACACTATATTGATTCCTCGGTCACTGATATTCAAGGGATTGATTCAAAATATGTGCTTCAAGATACTTAAACTCAATGAGGGGTTTAAATTTAACAAAATGGATGGGTATAGTGGACCGTAAAAATGGTTTCATTAGATTAACATAGTAAGGATTATTGATTGATCATGTATACCCATCCTTAGGTGTATCTTTATAACTAGGGGATAGGTTGTGTAGCACTTAATATGACTTATATCTTGGTCTATACGATTATAGAGTGGGTAGAGTGTTCCTCCCCACAAATATGGGAGCACCCAAGTGGGTATAATCTGGGTGGATTTACGTATAGGTTGGGAATTTGAGGAGAAACCTATGACTTAGGAAGTGAGAGGGGATCGATTCAATATCTCTTGAATAATTTTAATGTGAAATCTCTATCAGGATACGAGGTAATAATATGATCATAGTGATGTTCAGGTATGTTATTCCCTCGATGAGATACTTTGTGTAGGATGAACGGTCCCAATATTATATTATGAGATAGATAGGTGGTACAGACTTCCCCTCTATAATAAATTAATGTATAAATAAAATGGATGGGTAAGACACAGTATCCATGATAATAAATGAATGTAATAAATTAGATGGTTGGGTGAGACACATTACCCCCAAATTTTATATATGAGTTTCCTAGGATGTTTCCTAGGATCTAGTGATTACCCCTAATACTATATGATATACTTATGATGTTTCCTAGGATATAGTAACTACATCTAATACTATATGATATTCTTAGGATTTTTATAGAATTTTTTTATTACACTTCATACTATATGGTATTCTTATTATGCTTTCTATGATCCAGTGATTATATATGAAAATAAATAAATGAGATGGGTGGGTGGGATGCACTGTCCCCCACCCCCAACCTTCGATAATAAATGTTTAAATAAAATAGATGGATTGGTCAGATACAATCCACCCCACCCCACCCCCACCCCCCCCCCCCCCATTGATATGACATTGATATATAAATGAGATTGATGGGTGGGAGGCACTACCCCCAATAATAAATGAATGAATAAATGAGATGGGTGGGTGGGACATACCTCACTGATAAAAAATGAATAAATAAATGAGATAGATGGGTATAATGCACTATCCTTGATAATAATTAATGTATAAATGAGAGTTTGAGTGGGACATACTCCCCCATCACCCCATGATTATATTATGAGATGAACATGAGGGTTACACTTTCCCCCAATAATAAATGAGATTATCCAGGGACCCCCACCCTCACGTATATACTTATGATGATATTATGGGGGCATTTACTAGATCCTTGGTGTACTATGACACATGCTCTATGAAATTTAGTGCTATATGAAAGAGGTATGGTCAATCTGAGGTGTCACATTAGAACCCGAGGATCAATGGTGGTTATTTATTATGATTCCATAGTTTTTATTTAATTATTGTGAGAATATAATATATTTGTATACTGTATTTATTGGTAAGGTTTAGGAAACTATTGGTGTTTCCAAACTTATTTTTACTCACACCCTACTGGGGAAGCCATGACATATTGATTCCTGAGTAGACCACTTGTTTGTAGATTCATATAGGGAAAAGATGATGTGATTCATGATTGAGGGGGATAGCTTATATAAAGTATGGGAATTTGGATGAGTGGAGGTGAGGGGATGGTAGTAGAGCCTATTCTATATATTTATTTTTTCTTTTATTTTTTAATATATGAGTGTTCTGTTGAGAAATCAGTGGTATGTATGATTAAGTTCTTTTTCACATCATTTTTTATAGTACAGCTTATTTCTTGTTTACTCTTTTTACTCTAATTGATTTTTATTAGGGTTTTTTCTTGGTTATTTCCATTGTTTCTTACTCTAATATGAGGTTATATTATCCCCATGATAAAACCACAAACCCTGATTTTGATTTAGTATCCTCAATTGTATAAGGAGGATCACTTGAGGTCTCATGAAACCCTTATCCAAATCACTAGTTAGTGTCCTAGAGTAGGAGAGGCATCACTCCTATCTTTTTGAACTTGTTCAATGTAATATTATCATGGGTTTAATCTTCCAACTCAACTAAAATTACCATATTCCCAATAAGAGGGTCTGATGTATGAAAAAAATAGAGAATCTAAATCTACTCATAAATAAAGGATATAACTCAATCAAGTCTCTGAATCAATTAATTTTCTTTCAACTAATCATTAGTACGAGGTCTGGCCACATACATGGGATCATCATGACCCCACATTTGGATAAAAACTATCTATCAGTGGGTGACATTGTTATTTAATTGGATGAACCCGTAATGATTTGAGAAAATCTAGATGACCTAATACAAAATAAAAATTAAAGATTATAACTAGGCCCTACATGATGCATATATCATCTATGGAATACCACATAACCAATTACTCATAGTTCTATGTAAATAAATTGATTATAAAGGTCCTCATGAATGGGTTCTCATCCTGCCATACCAATACTATGTTCCTTGGTCTCAAAACGGTACTAAAAAGATCCTTAACATAATTTATCTAAACTCCTATACAAACCCTCACAAGAAAAAAAACTCTAAACTCCATTCAAAAGGAAAAAATATTCTATGATACTACTCTAACATGACCTAATCCACCAAGCCCCTATATGGTCTGCCGATTAGTTAAGTGTGACACCCCAATCCAACCTCCAATAAGCTAGGGTTTAGTGACGACTAATAAGAATTCAAAATACACATGGGTGTACTTAACCTATAAGAACCTACAATTTACATATATTGATAAAACAATATCTTGTAACCCCATAAATATATATATAAATGAAATTATAAAAAATTCATTGAAGATACATCAAAAGATAATCACATCCCCAAATAGGAAAAATATAAGGAACTATATATCTTACCATGTCTCCAAATAAGATAAACATGAGATTATATAATGCACCTCCTCGTTATATATACTCTATTATTGATCGTAAACTACATCAATCACCGCTACTATCAGGAACAATAATGATCCCCCAACCATCACTTAGCGCAGGCTTCTCTTCCACTAGGACCATCTCCAAATTATGCACTATCTTCACAGAAAAAACAACTATGAGAAAAAATCCCATGAAGTTTTAGTGTAAATATAATCTATAAGGAACCCCACAAACATAAAAAAATAAAAAATCATGTTATCGTAGACTCCAAAATAATAGAGGAACTGAAAAAAAGAAAATAATCTTGATATTCTGTAAAAATACATGTCTCATAGACAAGGGGAGTTGGAGTCAAATCAACTCTATTCAAAAAATTATTGTATCTCATGAGTAACTAGAGATAATAAATGTACCAAAAGAAAATAAATACCAAATCAAATAACACCGATCTAATTCATAACATGAAGTAAATAAAGAATTCCTAAGACATCATAAGACCCAATAATATGAAACACTTGTGTCTTAGAACTTATATACTAACTCTATATATATATATGGGAACCTGAACCATGTTGAGTGATAGATGTGTATCAAGGGAGTATTTTACCCTTCCTTACATAAATACACATCCTTATGAAATATCACATTACCTTACAAAATTTTTAGTAGAGAACATGCACCTCACCGAAGGAAACTATCAATCAAGGGAGTAATAAACCCTAATGGATGACTCATGCCTCATAGATAAAATCATTTCACTAAGGTAGAACCTAACTACATGGATATATGATTCAATTTCCATTATAAGGTTATCACCATAATCTATATGTAAATTGGGATACTTTCACATTATTAGTACCATGGGTGTGTCGACCACATGTCTGATCTGTTGTACCCTTACCCCGAGTATGTGGGAGAGTGTGAAAATCTCGGTAAAATATAAGGAACCCACATATTATCATCATCCCATTTCTAGGGGAGTTCCAAACACTCTTTCCCTCAAATTTCCTTGGATGAAAAAAATCACCATCCCAACATAGATGAGGAAATAGAAAATGTTTGATTCACCTCATGTATTACTAATGATCCTAGAGAGATATATACCATTATGTTTTACATATATAAATGCTCAGAATGGATTATTAATGTTCCCAAAAATGTTCCCTATGACATAATTTATTAAAAAAATCCAAGTCTATATAGTACATTATGTGCATAGTAGATGATAAGATGTGTGACAACACATCTATATAAATTTCATAAACTACCACCGGTATGAACATATGAGTATAGAAATAAAATACATATTTAAAATTACACACTATATTTGAGACCCAATATATACTCATCATTTATCTCTAGTTGTTAATTTGTTTAGTCAATAATACATGGAATATCTCTATGGAATCTAGGTGTGTGGCCCATGAGATATGTTGAGATAATGTTTAATATATGCTCCCTTAGTGGGGGAAGGTAAATCAAGGTGTTTCCTAATTAATTTTTCTCCTTTGATCATGTTTTATCTCTTTTTTTAAAGAATAGGCTAAATATATTAATCTTTAAGGTTCACTCAATGATACATAGACAAATATAGAATTATAAAGCACAAGATTACATAGTGAATTTACTTGGTTCTCCATAATGGGATACACCCAATTATTACACAATAATGATGTGTCAATGTTCCAAAATCAAATAAGAAACATTGTTCAATGGATATAAATTAATTCATGGTCACTCCACAATAAGGCTAACTCCCTTTATAAGATTTATGTCTCACTCACTACTCACTGAGGAGTAACTCCCACTTCTTCTCAACCAAACACTTATTTGGAGAATTATTCATTATTTTAAAAACATGAGGATCTCTTTAACAGTGAATAGAAATCAAGATATATATTGATTATTCATATTCATTCCAAGATTAGATTCTTGGTTGTGGTGATTTTTATTATGATTTAATTTATCCAAATTAGATGATATCATCTCCTTCTAATGATTTGAGTGCGTATTAAAAATTATTATGGGGGATACCTCTTGATAGGGTAACTTGTTATATTCCACACGAATAGAACAATAGAAAATTCCTTCTAGAAGAGGATAATTCCACACTGGAGTTATATCTATTATACTTCATCGTTAATTCATCAAACAATAAAATATATCAATGAAAATATATCTTCTTTGATTCCTCATTCTTTAATGAACATGATATTATTGTTGGAAATCTTATATAGATTTTATCTCTTCTATTAATCTCATTGTACTAGACACGGAATTGAAATATACTCTCATAAATTTTCAATAAATATTGTGCATAGTTATTATATGTTCTTACAGGAATCCAACCCTCGATCCAATGTTTGAGATATTCCCTATAATTCAATTAGATAATTCTATGTTTTCAAAAAAAAATAATGTTGAAAATGTTATCTAATTAGTTGATAATGAAATCAAAAATTCATTCCACGCATTTCTATTTTTAAATACAAATGAAATCTTTAATATATTTTGTAAAGATTCAGATCATGGTTTGATATAGTCCATTGAAGTGTGTTCTTTCTCATCATCATCCAAATTGCGGTGTGATAACCTCCACTGCCGTGTGATCCTAAATCAAACACTAGATCCATAATTTATAGGTAAATCTTATTTAAGAAACCTATAGAATCACCATAAGATCTTCCATATCTCTATGAATCTAAAACAAATTACAGAACGATAGTATATTCATTGTGAAAATATATTCAACAATAATAAACAAATAATTTTAACTTTATACCAAAAAATGAACATTACACGATGAAATCACCTTGTCTTGGCATAGTACTTATGACCTTTCAATCAGTCATGGTAATGTACACACACAACAATGTGATACACAAAAACTTACTCCAGTACAAATTTTAAAAATTCTTATATAAGACCTATTAATATGAGGTTTACTCTTATATAGTCTTGGGTTTACTCTTATAAAATACCTAATTTCACGTGGTATTTATTTTCATGGGATATTCATTCATCCAGCACTTTCATATTATTCTTACACAAAATAGGTTAATTAGTACATACCATGAATCTACTCTTCCATATAACAATTTATATTATGGAATTTTCCCTCAAAAAATAATACTCTTCATCAAGGAAGTATCCTTTTAGAAGTGTTTAAAATTTGAAAAAGTCATCAGATGTTACCCATTTATTATATAACAAAAAAAATAAAACATTTATTTCACTAATAATATCCCTACTTCACACTTAATGAATATTATCCTTCTTTGTAGTTTGATACCACTTTAAATATTCCATTCTTTCACTTACTTACCAGTAAGTTGTGATTAATACCACTGAATAATTTAGATTATACTTTGAAACCACTTTATCATCATATTAGGCTATATAACATTTAAACATATTCATTATAATTCCCCATTCCATATTCAGCTTTGGTTATCCAATGTAGTTAATTTGTATTTGGATTAAGAATTATTAACATTGGTTCTTGATTCAAGGGAATTTTTTTAAGAATTTACATTAATATTGTAATCATATTATTTTATCACAATTAATAACTCTTTTAGAATAATATCCCAATGGATCATATAACCCTTAAAATATACATAACTCTAATCATTGGTTATAACTATAAACTGTGTAAGGAGAGGGGTTCTTCCTGTTCATAATCAAGTAGAGGAATGGTGTTTGTTATGATTAACCAACCCTTTTATTTCATATTTATTACAAGACATTCTTGAGTTTCTCCTTACAAATTCACTTATACAAACTTAATTTTAGATATTTTAATTGAAATTATCTATCTTTTTTATCTCAAACTTTAAATTCATTATGTTAAAAATCCAACTTCTATACATTTCTATTTTTATGCAACACTGTAACATCTCCCACTATTCCTCCTCCACCATATGAGGTATAATCAACCATTATTCTCCCCTTTCATTATGATAAACTATGGAAACTACTTGAGAATTATTTCTGATACACTCTATAAAAGTAATCCAAAATCTAGTGCTAAAACATATTTTTTACAAAGTTGATTTTATAAAAAGTAATGTGACCTAAAAACCATTGATATTTATGATATCAATAACAAATATTAGGTAACTTACATACCTAATACCTTTTAGAATTATAGTTTTAGAGATTTAGAAAAAAAATATACCATCCAAAACCCATATATTTCAAATTTAATTGGAATTTCTTCTAGTAAACCAAGTATTTATTACCTTATAATAAGTATCTAGCATCTCACATAAACTTATACACACATGAAACCCTTCTAGACATATAATATGTAATTATATTTTTCATAACCAATGTAAATGGAAATATAAAAATGTTGAGATCTAATTCTTATCATGAGAAAATATAAGAGATAATAATTAAATATCACAATTGAGTATAACATAAGTAAGTGGGAATGAGGACAAAATTAAGGTACAAGAACACATCATAAAAAAATCATAATTGATAAAACATAGATCATAATTCATGAATCATAACATAAGTATTTTTTCATAAAGAAGTAGATATCCTAGGATAATGGCATCATAAGAATGTACCCATAACATAATATATAGAAACATAATAATCAATCAAGTCTCACCACTAAGAAAAAATTTCATATTTTTAAAAATACCATAGTGGATTGGGTTTACTCCCCCAATAACATTTATATAATCTCATGAGGTAAAAAATAACAATCATATTAGATAGCTATATAATTTTGGGCCCTCTCATCACATTATATGTGCATGCATTATGTGTAACAAATAAGAAAACAATCAAAATTTCATTAAAATAAAAATTAACCCTAGAATGAAATTAGTATCATGAATATTTCCCTAGAACATGATCATATCACATAGAATAAATAATATGGATTTTATCAAAAAATCGTGCCCATTGTGAAGTATAAGAATCATTAATAAATGAAAAAAATATGAATAACCCTTTTATAATAATATGGGTAAAATAAAAAAATTATTGGTTTCACATAAAAAGAGATTAATAATTGGATCATATATACCATAATTTAAATATCCCAAAATAAAAACATCATAAGATCATTTAAAGGGTAATAAAATAAAAAATAACACGAAATTCGATAATCATTGAGAAATTAAGAAGAAAATGGAAGTTGAATTATAAAAATAATTTCCATAAAAAATTTGTAACATGGTTATAAAAACAAATTTATAAGACACGTAAAAAAATAGTTTTTAATTGACTGAAAATTGACATTTAAAACCTTAAATTTAAAATAATTAAAAATATTTAATACTTGAAAATAAATGAACTTAAAGATGGGAAATGTATATTACAAATTAATATATATATATATATATAAATAAAATTAAATTTATTTATTTATTATTCTAAAATATTAACCTTTATTCTTAAAATGAAATCTTCACAAAAAATTGGAATATAAATTACTTTAGAAAACCCTGAGAACTTCAACCAAAATATTCATTAATAAAAATGTTTATAAAATAAGTAAAGGTTCCTCATGTGATTAACATTAAAAAAGATATTCTTTTGAAAAATTTTTAAAAACAATATCAAAAATAAAAAACATAGAAAATGAAAAAAAAATCATTTTAAATTTATTGAAGAATTTTGAAATTAAAAATAAAATTTAATTTAAAAATCATTAATGTTCAAATAATAAAATTCATAAAAAAAATATATATTATATTTACATGGAGGGGAAATATTTCTGAAAAGTCAAAAAAAGATAAGGTTAGCTCCACTTATAAGAAACCATTTGGTTAAATTGAAATCCAAAGGGATGTGAAATGGTAAGAAGTCATGTAAAAACCAATAATTACTAGTTGTGAATAAAATGGGTAGATTTTATGATATAAATATCATACAATTTCTCTATATTCAAGCTTAGTTATAAACAATATTCAATTCAAAGTGAGTTCTGAAAAAAAAATCCTTACGAATAAAGTAATTCATGAACTAGTTAAGTAACGATTAATATAAATTCATTATAAATGAAATTAAAACAATAAGTTGAACTTTTATGAAAATTATTATCATTAATATAATTTAAAATATTTAATTTAATGATAATACAAGAAATTATTGGAGATGTGGAAACGAAACCCCTACCAAGAACAAAACAAGTGAAGTAAGAATATATCAATGAAATGAAATTATGTGTAGAATACCCTTAGAGGTTTGGTAATGAACCAAGATCATAAGATATCATGAAATATAATATTTAATATTATGAATAAATGGTGATTTGTGATTAAATAATTCAATGTAAATTAATTATATCAAATTAATGACTATTATGTTCATAATTTGAAATATGTCTCAAATAATGAAAATTGAGGCAAATAACCCATACCATGGATTCCCACTGACTATGATTCCCTATAACCTATTATATAATACAATAACACTAATTAATTATTTATGTAAGAACCTTATTTATGTATATTTAATTTTTTTCATCCATTTATTATCTCATATCATTCATTTGTTGTATAATTTTTTCTCCCATCATCCACATGGGGTTGTTCAGTCAATTTATATGTAACTACTTCAGTATATTGAACATGGTAAAAGGTGTTTTTAAATAGTTAAAAAATAAAATAATTATATATATATAGTATTTTTCATTCTAATTTCATAAAATTTATAAATCTAAATTTATTTTCTAAAATATATTTAAATTGTGAAGGATGTATCTGTACGCTTTCTTTAGACAATAAAAATAACTATCATCATTTGTTATTAATATCACTTATATAAGGGCCTAATTATCTTTAAATAATGTTAATAATTTAATAAATATCATATTTATCCATTAAATACTTTTTTAAAACCATTAGTTCATTGAGATGATGAAAATTTTAATGTTTCTTCCAAGGTAGTGGTGAACTACCCATAATATATGTGGAATTTCCATTTTATGAAAGAATGAGAGGAAGGTGGATAATAGTTATTACATCATCAAAATAAAATTTAAATATTATAATTATGTAGATTTAATTATGTTATTATCAGTATAATAAACTTAGAGGAGGCAGAACAGGAAAATTTAAAGGGATGGAATTGAGAAATTTATTCGGAGTTCTTACCTAACTCATAGGGATATCTCTTTTTCTAATAGGATTCATCCTTATAAAGGTGGTATTTTGGTGACAAAGAAACCTATAATTCATTTTTATTTGTTTTAAGAAGATTTTTCGTTACATATTAAAGGATATAAGGTTCTAATGGTGTGATAGTTAGTGGATTGGTGAAGTGGTCCATTTATAATGGGGGAGATTGTTTTTTGCTGTAAGATAACGATTATTTTATAATTTAGGTCATTTTAAATGAATATTAATGATTATAATTAAATTTAATATTTTTTATTGAACATATTAGGGTTATTTTACATTTAAATCAATCTAAAACTTGATGGAACCATTGACCCACTCAATTAAATATCGAGAACCAATAATAGCTTTTATTATGAATAAAATGTTATTTATGCTCCAAAATGTCAAATATAGGTTTCTAAATTCAACTTATAGTTTTTTAAAAGAATTTTTTTACTCATTAAATATATATTTAGTCAATAAAAAGGTTTTATAAATTTTTATGTTTTTATTATAGCATGATTATGTCCAAAAAAATCACATTGTCTGTAAAAATTGTGTTCTTAAAAATTTATCAAGAAATCCAATTCTTTGGAAAAATCTCAATGAATCACCTTAAGGTAATTTGGACCATATGATTCCAAAAATGAATTCCTTTTATGAAATTAAAATTATAAAATTTATTAATTTAATTTATAAAATAATAGATAAAATACAATAAAAAAATTATAAAATAAATGACATTTTAAATTTTAACTATTCTTAATATTATTTTATTTTAATTAATAATTAAATTATAATTGATCTATTAGTCTACACATTAAAAAATTTGTTATAATAATACTTTCAAAATGTTCAATTTTATTTATTAATATAATAAATAAATAATATATATATAAATAAAAATCTTTGAAAAAATATGTCTTTTCTCATTAAATAGTTTTATTCCAAATTTTATTTTAATTACTAATTTCCTAGGCATTGATTAAAATAGTTATGTTAAAGAAAACATTAAAAAAAATTCTAAAATTACATTTGAACAATTTCAAAAAAATATTCATAACATATATAAAATCTATTCCATTAATAATTACATTTTTATATCATCGTGAATTCTACTTATAAAACCCCAAAAAACCTCAACATAGGGTCTAAGGGTAAGATAAGTATTAGTGGTAGTCATGGGGGTGATTCATCTATAATTAATATCATATTGATTTCCACAATCTTGAACTTCTCTCATAGATGAATTCACTTAATTTTCACACACTAAATATCTACATGTGCTTGGTCAAGGGAAACCCCTAGTGATGTTAACTCCTTTATAAACTCCAAAAAAATGAGTCTATTAAGGAAGTTCCCCACTAATTGGATTCATTAATTATACTTTCAACATATATGTAGTTATTTGGTTTCTTCTATTTATACTTTCTAATTCAATGAAAATGTTGTAATTGTCACATTTAATACAAACAATTTTATATTTATCCCTAGGGTTTCTAAAAAACAATTTTATTATTAATTCCCAATATTAGTTTAAAATAAATTTATCAAGATATTTCTTACTTCATTATAGAAAAAAATCATAGTATCATATACCCCTAAAATAAAAATTAACCTTTATCCCTAAACAAAATTTATTTTATTAAAATCAATATATACATTAATCACGTATACTCACAAAAATATATTAACATTTTCCAAAATTAACTTTGTTTTACTTGACATAAAATAACATACAAACCCTAAGAGATGTCAATACCTCAATGATTTAATCTTCTTAAAATCCAACAATCATATCCCAAAATATCATTAATCTCTCTAAAATCCAATCAAATATGACCCTAATAGTTGAATCTATGACTTTAATATTATAATCAAAATTATAATTATTAACCTAGTATGGTATCAAAAAACACTTAAAATATCAACATTTTATAACATACTATCCAATAAATTCATCTAAACATAACATTGATACCAACTGAGATGACCCATTCCCGTACTCCTGAATAAAATACATAAAATATATTCTTAACAAACTTACATTGATACAAATAGAAGTAACCCAAACATAACTAGTTATATTTGAAATGTCAATAAAAAATATTGAGCCTATTTTGTACCCAATACCATTTAAATATATATTTTTAGATTGTTATGAAAAACATTTCATTAATAAACCTAATATCATTCCCATCAAATGTACTTGTCTCCCACTAAAGCATGGATTTCTTACTTTACAACAAGTCTTCATTATCACTCAAAAAAATTACACACTTAAAACTCTCATAGACATAACATATATAAAAATAGTTTTCATAAACTAGATAAATGTAAATATAGTAAGGTTAATATCAAACACTCTATAATGAGAAATTTAAGGGATTATAATCTAAATTCATAAGTGAGTATTAAAAAATCATGTGGGTATGAGAATATAATCATGGTAAAAGAAAAAATAATATTGAAATCATATCTAATAAAAATAGATCATATTTCATGAATCATAACATAAATCTTTTGGTATAAAGTATTATTTATCATATAATAATGGAATCATAAAAATATGGAAATAAAAAAACTAAAATCACAATTATAAGTCAAATCCCACTGCCAAAACAAAATAAAACAGTGGAAAAAGTACCCACATTGGATTAGGTTTACTAACCAGTCTCTTACATATAATCTCATGAGGTATAAAAATGGTCCCAATGCATTTTAGAGATATTTATTTTAGTCCCATACTTCTTATAATAATATTTATATGTTTTTGTGTTCCATATAAGAAAACATTAACAACGTTGTCTAAGAATAATTATCAGGATAAATATATGGGCTTCAATATGATTTCCATAGAATATACTAATTTTTCATCTAGAGAAATAATAAGGATCCTATAAATAAATAATATCAAAAATGAAGCATAAAAATCATTAAAGCGATGTTTACAATGATGAAAAACAATTTTATAATAAGACGGGTTACTTATCAATTTCAAATTCTATCTCATAAAAAGAGGTCATGAAAGGGTTTACTTGTCACTAAAATATAAATATCTTGAAAGAAAACATTTATAAGAATATTTAGAGGGTAAAACATTGAAATAACTAAAAATGATATAAAACTTTTATATTTTAAGTGGAAAATGGATGTGAAAATATAAAATGAATATTGATAAATCATATGTAAAATGGTTGTAAAAACAAATGGATTTGTAACTTAAAATATTCTTTTCAATGGGTTTAAAAGATAAAATTTAAAACCATACTTTTTAAATAATTAAAAATATTTTAACATTGAAAATAATTTATGTTAAATATTATAAATGTGGACTATAAGATAAAAATATAGATAAGTGTAATTAAATGTATTTATTTATTTTTCTAAAATATTTACCTTTATTTTTAAAATATAAAATATAAAAAATAGTGGGAATAGAAATTAATTTTGAGAAAAAAATTAAAACATGATTAGGAAGAATCATTAATAAAAATAGTCATAAAATTTGTATAAGGAACTCATGTGGTAAAAGTTAAAGTTGATATTATTTTCACATTTTTTGTAAAAACCTCAAAAATAACCCATGTAGAAAATGTTAACAAGATTACTTTTAAATTTTTCTAAAAGTATTAAAATTAAATATAAAATGACCTTAATAAATCATTTAAGTATAAATAAAGAAATTCTTAAAAAAAATATAAACAATATGAAGACGAATGACAAATAACCCTAACTGTAAATAACAGATAAGTAAAACTCAAATTACAAGAAACCTTTTAGTTTAATTGTCAAGAAAATGGAACTGAAATGGAAGTAATACATGTATACTCTAAGAATGAATATTATATATTAAAATTTATGATATTTAGGATATAAATATCATACAATTTCCCAAAATAGAAACTTAGTAATAAACAATCTCAATTTTAAAGTGAGTTAAGAAATAAAACCTGTAAGAAAAACATAAGGTATGAACATTAAATACATAAGAAAGTTAGGGAGATCCTAAACACATAATAAAAGTGAGTTAAAAAATAATTTAAACATTAAATTACTTGGATTTTATTCATATAAGATGAAATATGGAATTGGATGATAATACTTAAAATGAATGTTGACATTGAAATTAAACCCTTACCAAGAAACTAAAATGTGATATAAGAAAATAAAAATTAATATATTATGTGAATTCAATGTAAATACATATAAAATAGGTTGATATAAAACATAGAACAACCATATGTTATAATTCATATAATCTGATAATAATATAATTAATGAAGGAAGGATGTAACCCAATGAAAGGAATTTGAGTTAAGAATCCACTTAAGTGTTTGATAATGAATCAAAATAACATAGAAAGATATAGTGAAATAGAATTTTAAATCTCATGAATAAAATGATATTAATAATTAAATAATTTAATATAAATTAAGTACATAATGTCAAATAATAATTGTTTTATAATTGGAAATATGTCTCAATGAAAGAAATTTGAGAGAAGAACCCTTACCTTGGATTACATCTTATTAGCACATTCTATGACCTAATATATAATCAATTGATACACATTAGAAAATTTAAAAAACCGTATTTATGTATTTTTTTATTTTTAAGGCTCATGTGTTATAATATATCATTTATTTTTCTTATAATTTTAATTCTAATAGGCCACTTTGGGTAGTTTGATCAATTTCTCCAAGGTTATTTCACTATGATAAACATACAAAAATGTGTTTGAATATAGTTCAAAAATATAGAGTTTTATATATTTAGATATTATTTATTATTATTATTATTATATCACAAAATATATACATCTCAATCGAATGTCTAAAATAGATTAAATTACGAAGGATGTCTTGGTGTGATTGTTTTGGGTGATTAAAATCACTATGATCATGTATTGTTAATATCATTGATATAATGGAAAAATTTTCCTTCCAAGATCTTAACATTTTAATATATTTATTATTTATCAATTAATTTCATTTTTATAAAAATACATGAAAGGCTACGAAAAAAATTAAAATATGTTGTCCATGGTGATGGTAAACTGACCATAATACAAGCGATGATTCCATTTCATGAATATATATAAGGAAGGTAGATAATAGTAATTCCACAATTAAAATAAAATTTGATTATACTAATGATAAGGATTTTATTATATTATTATTTCTGTGATATACTTGGAGGAGGTAGAAGAATAAAATCTAAAGGAAAGGAAATGAGAAATTCCTTAGGAGTTCTCACAATACTCCATTGGACAAATCCTTTACTAATAAGAATAATTCACTGAGAAGTGGTAATTAGGTGAGAATATAACCTCTAGTACATGGATAAGAGTAATGGTAAAGGTTTTTGGTATGTATTTCTTAAGATAATGTGCATATGGAGTAATCAAAAGTGGGGTAGTGAAGGGGTTCTTCAAAAAGGGTAGAAGAGGGTGCTTGTACAAAATTTATTTAGCGTGTCGGATTTTTCTTTCCAGTTATCAATAACTGATGTGCTAAATCCATGTAGGTTTCTTTATCACATCAGTTATATGGTAATTGATGCAAAAAAATATTATACCACTTTATCATGTCAGTTATGGAGTAACCAACATGATAAATAAACTTTTATTGCTTTATCATATCGGTTATAAGATAACTGGCGTGATGAAGCACATTGTCACATCATTTTCTATAAAACCGATGTAATAAGACAATAAAAATATCATTATAACATCATTTATAATGTAATAAATGTGATATATGATTTAAAATTTTATGAATTTCATTTTTGAACCATTTTTATGTTATTCCATATCATGAAAGAAAACTCATTCCTATCGCATGGAAGTCATAACCTTATTTATTCAATCCAATGGCCTATACTCTCTATTTTCCACCTTCGTACATCAAGTTTCATTGGTATCATTTTTGAGAATTCTTGCAACTCATCTATCAACTCTAATGTAATCCTTACACATCGATCCTCATTTACATATTCCCTAACTCTTGTTTTTTTTTATTCCGTTTATTCAAAACTCACATTAGCATTATTTTGATGTGAAGTGACTGTGATATGATTAGAAAAGTTGCGTGTATTTCTTATTATCAAATTTTAATATTACATGGTATATTAAATTAGTACTTTTGATGGTAATTGTGATAGAATTATTTCTTAGTTATCCATCTAGGGTTTATTATGTTTTATTATTATTGGGTTTTGATAAATGGTTTATTGGGTTATCTTTTATTTAATATTTTTGTGGATTTTATGGACTACTCGATGAAAATTTGGATTTTTAATGATATTATTTGTTAATATTAGGTCGTATGAACCCTTATGGTGAATTTTTGGGTTAATCCTATAACAAAAGTATAACTTGTTTTTGTAAAATTGCGATAATGAGGAAAATAAATTTTGAAATTGAGATCAGATGGTATTTCATTGATACTTTAATTTAATTAATCTTATCATTATAAATAATCTTTTGTTGAACTATTATATAATATTAAATCATACATTCATATAGAAAACCTTGTTTTTGGTTTAGTGTAATGTAAATTCTTTCCAATAACTTTTATAATTATATTAATTTTCCCCTTGAATATGTACTGTTAAGAAATATTACAGATCCCTTTTATTGGTTACCTTATATTAATATGTCGAGCATGGTTACAGATGTACTCTTTTATTTATTTTCATTTATAAGTTACATATAGACTGAATGATTTTACTCAGCATAATATCATTTAAATGTAAGGCATGATGATGTATTATATAATGATAGATGTGTCCCATTAATCATCTTACTTGTGGACTAATAGAAAACATAGAAGCACTTCATTAAAAATGGCCCTTTTTAGGATATTATTGTGTTGAGTAAAAAAATTATTTTTTTCATGTTTTATAAGATGAGATCAATTATTCCTACTATAACCTGAATGAGTTATAAGTCGTAGCCATTATAAAAATGTTACTGACCATTCAAACATCTTATATTTAGAGAAACATTAGCTTATATACATTAATTTTTTATAATTACTATTATATATGAATGTCCATTATTTATTAAATAAAAACTCATAAAGTAATCAAAATTCTCTTGAAACCCGTATTATATATTATATAATTAATTAGATTCACTCTAATTTTTTTCTATGTTATGATTAGTGATTTAAAACATATTTAGTATTGTATTATATAATATTTATATAGTTTTAATTCTTGATCATGTTACCCTCAATCTATTCAGTTTCTTATTACATATAATCCTACATTTTCTATACTTAGTATTGTATAATATATAATATTATTGTTTATTAAAAAGAGAAAGTTGTATCTAGATTTTTAAAATTATTCACAAAAATAGTTAACTGTTGTTTTCTACAATGATGATATGAATTATTTGTTGTCGAAAATGTCCTAGTAAGGTAAATAATTTATTTATTTAATTTAAAGAAATAATTCATTAAACCATTGATATAAATATGTGTTTTTATTTTAAATGTGATGGATATTTTCCAATAGTTCCATTTTTATAAAGTAAAACATTTAGGTTTTTTTAACTAAATGTTAATGTGAAATGATTTGATTTTTTAAAAAAAATATTTTTGAAAAATTGTTGTGACATATGTTTTAAAAGTAATTTTATATTAATGATTTTTTATAAATATAAATAATATGTAGTGGTATTCAGGATTAGAAATGTAAGGGGTATTAAATTTTGATTTATCAATTAATTTAAACTTGTATTCCATTATTTTCTAGAATTTATAATTATACTTTTCAAATACTCATATATTTTTTTATTTCAATTTTTTTAATTTCAAATTATGAAATCTTTGATATAAATTTAAACATGTTTTGACTTTAATAATTTATTCCCACTTTTACCGCAACTATATTCTTTTGAAAATATTATCATTTTTTATATTTATTATTGATAATGAGGATTTAATGTTGGATTACGTAACTTCGAACAAGTGATGAATATGACGAAGGTGTTGATTATTGTTTGGAATTTTCTAAATGAAATGCTCCAAACAACAAATTTCTTTTCTATCCATGCCAAAAATGTTTAAATATGAAGAAGTTGAAAAAAGATAGTTCAAAGATCATTTAATTTTTTTATGTATTAATACAAATTAAAGCCCTTGGATTTGGTAGGTTTAAACTGGTTATAATTTAAGATTTATTTAAGATGATTCTTTAAAAGATGATAAATATGATAAAATTGAATAAATGATTCATGATATTGTATTAGAGTCAATTTAGAAAGAACCAAAAATTAAGAATCTATTTGGAGATGTGTACAAACCATTATATATAGGTTGTATGGAATTTATGGTTTTTACATCAGGGTAAAGATTGATTACCTTGAATGAAAAACATGGTTAGAGTGTCAAGAGGTTTACTGATTTGCTACAATTGTTGAAAGATATTATTCCTAAAGACAATGATTCTCCTTATTCACATTATAAAGCAAATTAAATACTATGCTCGATGGGATTATGGTATAAACAAATACATTCCTTCCTGAATGACTATGTACTATATAGGATGGAATATGAATTTCTGTCAAACATTCCAAAAAGTGGGATGTTTTAGTTAAAGTTGAAATAAAAATTAAATGTTGATTTAGTAGTTATAAAGGCCCAATTCATGGAATTTAGGTATATTCATAAAAATCCTTGTTTTAAATATTTATTTGAAAATTCACATGATGGAAAAATTATAAGGTGGAAATCAGATGAGTTGTTATCTGATGGAAAATTATGACATCCATCTCATTTTCCATAGTGGAAGAAAAATTGATCATCAGTTTCCTATATTCAAAAATGAAGTTAGAAAATTCAGACTTATAAAATACATAGATGGATTTAATTCATATAGAATATTTATTAGAACACATAGTTCATTGCTTGTTTTATTAGTAATTTACAACTTATCTCCTAGATTATTTATGAAGTCAAAATATGTCATATAGATTTTATTGATCTCTAGACCAAAACAACCTATAAATGATATTGATGTTTTCTTGTCACCATTAATTTATTATTTGAAACTCTTATGGGGAATAGTATTAGGTTGTGTGATTCTTATAATATTGAATATTTTCAACTACATACAATGATTATGTTCAATATAAATGACTTCCCATATTTTGGAAAAAAATTGGATACACTGTCAAGGGGAATAAAGCATGACCAATTTGCAAAAAACTAACTTCATATTATCAACTACAACATGGGAGAAAAATATTATGCATGGTTCATAAAAAGTTTTTATATATGGATCATTGTTATATAAGATTAAAAAATGAATTCAATGAATCTTAAGAATATTATATTTCTCTAAAAACTTAATCTATTGATCATTATTTTGAGAGGATGAAAAACATTTATGTGACATTCAAAAAGACACATAAATCTGTAATGATAGAAATATTTGGAATAAATGGTCAACATTTTTCAACATATCATATTGGAGATATCATGCGGTCAAACATGAAATTGATGGCATGCACCTAAAGAAGAATATTTATGATAGATTGATTGGAACATTGTATGATATTAAATGACAGACAAAATATTGGTTGAATGAATGATTAGACTTACTCTCAATGAGAATACATCTAGAGTTAGTTCCACTCTTAATGGAAGGTAAATTTTCCTACCCCTGGATTTTCATAAATTATACCAAAGGGTGAAAATTATCATTTTTTAGTGTCTTCATGATATCAAAGTTCTGTAGGGTTATTCTTCAAATATAAAAAAATGTGTCTTTAAAGGATTTGAAGTTGACAGGTATAAAATATCATGATTTTAATGTCATGATGCAACAACTCATATCAGTTGCATTCTGTTGAATATTTCTCATATGTTTCAAAATTCTTATCATGAATGTGTGTTATTTTTTTAATTCAATTTTTAATAAGGTGATTGGTTTGAATGCTTTGAAAAAAATTTAAAACGAAGAAATTTTTATAATTTGTCAATTTGAAATTTATTTTCCCTTATCTTTCTTTGATATCATGGTGCATTTAATGGTTTTTTGGGTGTGAGAAATAATTCTTTATGGACCTATATATCTACGTTGGATGTATCCTTTTGAAAGTTATATACATATATTGAATGGGTATGTTAAGAATCCATATCGACCTGAAGCCTCCATTGTTGAGAATTATATTTCTAAAGAGGTTGGGGAGTTTCTTACATGATTCTTATCGGCAGTGGAGAAAATTAGTTTACCATCATCTCTACATGAAATTTTTAATTATGGGGGAAAGGGGATCTATGGATTGAAAGTGAAATCATGGATAGGTGGATAGATAAAGAATGTACATTTATACATCTAGAATAATGTGTATGATTCTCAACCATATATAACATTATATATTAATTTTTCAAAATAATGTTATCCAAAGAATGAAGATATGAAGATTTTGAATGAGTATAACAAAACTTTTTTCCAAGGTTTAAAGAGACCATTCTTGGAAGATCAGATGCCTTTGAAACACTGAGATGGTTAGTTTGTGGTACAAGTTTAAATTTGATAACATTGTCTGGGTATGAAATTAATGACTATACATTTCATATAAAAGATCTGTACAAATTAGTGTAGTTCCGAATGGTAGTGAATTGGTGTTTGCATAAGAAATTCATTTTTTTGAGTGTAGAAGACAAAAACCCAATTTATGAATCAAGTGCATATTATGGATTAATTGAAGAAATAAGGGAGTATTATTACATTAAATTTCATGCGAATGTGTTAAATTTTAAATGGTTTATCAGTATCAATACTGTCAGACATGATGAATTTAGAATTACACTTGTTAATATGAATTGATTGGTATACACGGCTGATCATTTTATAATAGAAACACATGAAAAAAAAAATATATGTTCTTGATCAATATGATATGCAGTGGTCTAAAAAACATATTTTATTTGATTATATTGAAAAAATAATATTTTTTTGTAAAAAATGGTTTATTATGTTGGAGCCATTTTACTATTCATATGCCATTTTTTATTTTTCATTTTTTTATATGAAATTTCATATCTCATTACTGTTGCTAACATTTTAGTTAACTATAAAAAATATGAATAAAAATATTTTAAGTTTTGTTTAGTTTATTTTATTCTTTCTAATTTTTCATTTATTTTATTTACATTAGTATTGTAATAGTTTCATTTGTATATTTGTGTGCTGATTGTTTTTTTTCTTTGAATTTAATGATACTGAGAGATCAATCAATTGATCCACCACATACTTCTATATATGATCGTACTCATACCTCTGGGGAGGAACGTACACATTATTCTCTTGATGAGCCTCATCATTCTTTACAAGATACATCTACTCCCATAAGGACAAAGAAGAGTTTGAGGGCTTGTAAATGTGGAAGCATATGTTTACCAAAATTATTAGCCACATGTAGCTATGACCAGAGAACACTAGTAGACATTGATGATAATGATATTCCAAGAGGTCCTAATTCAAAACAATTCAATAGTTTTATATCAGGTTAGGATAAAATAAAAGTCAGTATTTTGATTGATGATTGGGGAAGTATTAAAAAAATCACACAATCTCACTTCTGGGAGACCATTTTGGTAAGACCATTTGTTATTATTTTACTTATCTTTAAATTTTTATAGTAATATATGTTTTCACCCTTCTTATCAGATTATATATGATATACCCGATACTGGAGGAGTCAGGAGTAAATATTTGTCTTTGGCTACTAGGAGATGAAGGGATTTAAAATCAACCCTAACATCAGATTTCATTTTTTTTTATAGAAAATATCCTAATCCATATTATATATATCCATTTATAGATGAAGATACATGGAATTAATTTATTTAAATTAGAAGAAAAGAATAAATTTTTTTAAGTGAAATGTTACCTTTTAAAAGTTTTTTTATTAATGATCTTGTTATTGATTTATTAATGATTTCTTTATTACTAATTTACATAAATCAAGGAGAAATCATCAAGAGATCTAATCTAGAAATTTATACCCTCAAATTTTATCTCATGTGGGTATACATTATTGGAAGAAAAATGAAGGATAAAATTTTTCAAAAACTAAGATTTGAATCATTAAGCTCTATAGAGGTTGTCCCTCCATCCCCCATGGTTAAACATGAATAATAGAAGAGGGATTGGATAACTAAAAGAGAAAAATGTCATATGGAAGATTCAAGGGTTGTATCCGAGAGGATTGTAAAATGTTTACTTCATTTATTTATTTAATTTAATTCAATTACTTATATATTTTGATTCATTATAGAATCTTTAAAAAAATACTACAGGATTCTTTTAAGGCGTATAGAACACTAGGGGTTTTTTTAGTCGAGGGTAGTCAGGATATTTTAGCTATAGCATTAGAAAATCCAGAACACCCAGGTCATGTACAAGGATACTCAGTGGGTGAATCATTGAAAAAAGCATTTACACATTCTTTGTCATATTTAATAGAGTATATTTATAAATCAATTGAATATTGGGAGTCTCAACTTCAATATATTCATGTGATGATGGGGGATACTATTAAAGCTTAGGTATAGTTGATGTTTGCAAACATGAAAAGGCAGTTTCAGACTGCAACACCCACTCCTCCACCTCTTCCGGCATCTCCCACTCCTCCACCTCCACCTGAAGACCCCAATACTTTACATACTCCTATAAACCCAACTCATTATCCTACTCATACACCCCCTCATCCACAACTTCCCAATTATTTTTAGTTATTTGTTGATAATCTACATCATCATATTGTTTCATATGATGATATTTTATATTGGAGATATCATTCATCATCAACAGATAGAGATAGTGCATCATAGAATCACTGTAAATGATATTATAGATATATAATTTGGAGTACGATTACCTATGTTTTAGTTGAGTATAGTTATAAAAAGTATCGACCACTTTTTAGTTTGTCTATCTAGATTTCTGTGACATATTACCATAGATGTATGTGTATATTTTTTCTTTTATTTCATTTTTTGAATTAAATTTGTTTTAAAATTTTAAATCTTATATATTTATCTATTTTTTTATAGGAATAATTTAAAGGAAAATAATTATTATAAAGATAAGAAAAAATATAAGGTTTTATGACTTAAAATACAAATTATAGTAGTCTTGATAGATTGTCAACATTTTCAAAGTTGTTGTTGTATGTTTATGAGATTCCACTTGAAACTGATTTTTTTGGGCATGAAAGGAAAGTAGGGATTTTGAGAAATGATATCATGGAGTTTGTAATTGGATATTAGTTGGGATTAAACATGATGAATGTTTTCTCCATGTAAGTATTAACATAAATATTTTCATAAATTAAATTCATTGAAAATTAATACTTATGTTTGTTTTGTATTTGGAATCTTTGTATAATGTGTGAGGACTAAGAAAAGATAGATGTATATGGATTTTCGGACCTATGGTTTATTTCACCTATAGAGATGATAATGACTAGAGTAGAAATAATAATATATATTGACAAATGATTTCAAAAGAATACAATTATTCAATGTTGGATGTTTCCTTTTCTTCAAGAGTATGAAATATATATCTCACAAAGTTATAGGTATATTTAAAATAATAAACACTAACATTAAATTTTCTTTTATATTAGTGTTCATTGGATGTTAGGTGTTTTATATCTAAGGGGGAAGGCACTTTACTGGTTGTACTCTATCAGTGGAGAGTGAAACAAAATTTTATGGATGTATTGGACATGTGAGATTGGATTTCATAACACTTATTTAAATTATGATGAAATTTAAATTTATTTCATTCATATTATTTTCAAATAGGTCATATAATTTCATTCAAGGGACCACAAAGAAAAATAGCACTAAGATCAAATATATAAAAGAAATGGTGAATTTTCATTTATTATTAGTAAGTTTTGGATATATTACATAATAATATTAATTTGAAAGGAAAAAATAATTTAAACAACTATTTCATAAAAAAGATGGCATAAAAGAATGTGTATATTATGTGTTCAGATTTATTTTTGAAATAATTTCAATTGGGACATTTATAAAGTTCTAGTAGGTTACATTTCTTTATAAACTTTTCCTTAATATTTCATTCATTTTATTAATAATACAAGTTAAAATCTTTATTTTTAATTTGTAGCTTTTTTATAACATTTGGACTTATAGTATAAAGGATTTCATATTCTTACAAGTTGAATGGAAAATTCATTTTACAGGTTTGGATATATTTTATTTTATTTATAATCTATATTGTAATTTTTAATGTTCTGATTATAAATATGTATTCTTTGTTGTTGTGTTGATTATTTATCATTTCTTATTCTTATTTTTTGTTTTGGTTTAATAGGGAGAGGAGGGTTTAAATAGATATATGTTTATAAAAAAATTCATGTCCGTTATTTGATAACCAATGTGAAAAATCTTTTTTTATATCGATTTTCCACATAGTTTATCAAATAACATGCATGAAAAATCATTTTACACATTGGTTATAAGAAAAATTATCTGAAAAACCTTTGTAAATGGGTTTATCAAGTTGGTTATTTGATAACCACTGTAAAAAAACAATACAATAATTCATTTACAATTTCCATTTTTTATATGATGTCAAACATATATATTTACAATGTGACCTTCAATAATGTCCCCTAATAACCGACATGAAAAGGAAAAATATGATGTTAAAAGTAATTTGATACCCTAGTGGGAGTATTTTAGAGTAAAATATTTATAATTTGATTATTTTGGACATTTTCAATAAATAGTAATAGTTCCCAAAAACATTACTAATTTTTCATCGAACATGTGATATTTCATTGATATTTAAGTCAATCCAAAACTAAATAAAATCATTGAACTACTAGATTAATTGAGAGAATATAAAATAGTTTTTAGTGGAATAAAATATAATTTATGTTCCAAAATGCATAATCTATTTTTTTAAATTCAAATATTTATAATTTAAAGGCACTATTTTACAACTTAAATACATATTTGTTCGATAAAAATATTTTAAAGAAATTATATTATTTTTTTCATGATAATGTTATAAAAGGGTTGATATGTTAAAAAAAATATTTTTTACCATAAACCAAAAAAAAAACTTCTTTATAAAAATCAAAAAACTTCATGCTATGTTAACTTCAACATGCTGATTTAAAAAATGAAGACTTTTTTATCAAATAAAAATATTAAATTTTTTAATTTACCTTTGAAAATAATACTTATAATATACTGCAAAAAAGTGATCTTAACCCTATTTCATATCAATTATAGATTAAATGATTGTTGATATATTAGTTTATAAACTACAAATTACATTATAATAATCCTTTTAAGGTATTCAATTTTAATTTTTTAGAATAAAAAATACATAATATATATAAATACAACTTTTGAAAAATTGTCTTTTTAATAATAAATGATTTTATTCCAAATTTAAAATTTGATTACCAATATCTGTGTAATTAATGAAAACATTTTTTCAAAATATAATTTTAAATTTATTTTAGAAATAAATTTTGAAAAAATAAAAAAAATAGTGAGAACATATATCAAATTTATTTTATTATTAATTATATGTTTATATCATCCTAACTTCTATGTACAAAACCCCTCATAACCTTTGTATAATATCTATGGGGGACATAATCAATGGTGGCATCCACAAGACTTGAATCACCTACCATGGATCTTGTTGTGATTTACACAATCTCAAAATTCTCCTATTGATGATTTCTCTCATTTTTTTACTTGTTAAAGTTCATCTTAGGCTTATTCTAGGGTAAAATCCAGTGCCTCTACCTCCTTTCCAAGCATGGAAAAATGAGCCTTGTAAGGAAGGATCCAACGGCTTAATTTCATTGCTTATCATTCATAAATATATGTCATGATTCAATTACTTCTATTTAAACTCTCCAATTCCATGAATATTTTATATCTATCACATTTAATACTTATAAAATTATTATTATATTTTATATTGTTTTAGTTCAGTGTTGGGTGTGGTAAAAAAATTTCCAATGTTACTATTCACATTGTCCAAAAATAAAAAAGAAAAATTTTAAAAAAATTGACCATATGAATCCAAATTTATCATCCATTTTTTCAAAATTCAAAATATAGAAGTTTCAAAATTTAATTTAAAATAAAACATATAAACCGTGATTAAAATTGTTTTTCCAAAAAAAATACCCTTTAAAAATATAATATGTTTTTATAATAAATTCATATATAAAATTATTTTATAAAAGAATAATTGGATTATTTTAAATTAAAATTAACTAATCCAAATTTAAAACTAATCTAAAACCTAATTTTACCTTGTAATGACTTTAAATAAAAAAAATTATTTTCAATAAAAATGAGTATTTTCACAATTCATCAAACGATGAAACATTTCAGAAAAAACTATAAAATTCAACCAAAGTAAATTTTTATATCCATCTTAAAAATAATTATTTTATTTTATCAAATATAATTTATAAACGTTTTTTAACTATATTTTAAACAATTATGCCATCAAAATGTGGAAAAACTACATTTTTAGAAAAAAAAATACTTCTTTTTTGCATAAAATTGGATTTGTTCTTATATTCTGTCTAGAAAAAATATAATATTAATGTTAAAAATTAGATTGAATATTATATATATATATATATATCATTAATATAATCAAAAGTAGTTATTTTATTATTTATTGGTATGAAACACATTTGTGCACAGTTTTTCAGAAAAACAATTCCTTTTATTGTAAAAAGGGTTTTTCATTTATTTATAATTAATTAGTCATAGAATTATATTTACATGTTTAAACCATAATTTCAGAATAAATTTAATCTTATTCATACCCTTAATTCTAATTTTTAGGTTATAATTCTCTAGTTTAAAATATTATTATAATTAAAATGATGTTTCGTAGAAACTCTGTGTTATGTGTAATGCAAGCTAATCTGGGGTTTCATATAGCGCAATAAATCCAGAAATAAAATTTTAAAAATATATATCATAAAAATATATGGTTATTTAATATAATATAATCAATATCTAGTACACGCACCATATAAAACTAAATTTTTTCATAACAAGAAGCATGTATTGAGAAATATGAATTGAGAGAAGGAAACCCTTTTAAGAAACATAATCATTAATATAAGAATAATTTGATAAAGAATTTATAAGGAAAAATTTAAAACCTAATGAAAATAAGGATAAAATAAATTATAAAGTCTGAATTAGGAAAAATAAATCAAACTTGGAACAATAGAGTTCTCTAAGAAAGTTAATAACCCAATGGAAGGAAATTGAGTTAGCAAACACCCTTAAAGATTTTTTAACTTTAGAGTCAGAAATTAATGGGATAAATAACATTGAATAGAAAATTTATTATCATGAAATATAATATATCAATGATATTAAATTAAAATGGGGTAGTAATTTCTTTATATAAAAGAAAACAAGTTGTATAATAGAGACATGTCTCATGGAATTGAAATTTAAGTCAAATAAACCTTAGCTTGTTTCCCCTCTTAGTTTATTACACTACAAGCTCCTATATAAAAAACATAAATATTATAATATTCTATTTTATAAAATTATTCATATAAATTAACTTTTATATACTTCATTTATGGTCATTTATTATGAATATAATAGTTTTTTATATCTTTTTTTACTATCAAGTGTCATTAATATTAATGTTTTATTGTGTGATTTTTCATGTTGATTTTGGTAACCATTATTTGATACCAACTTTCTAATTCAAATATGATTAAAAATACTATAATTGATATATTATATTGATTTATAATGATCTTATCTCATTCCATATGTAATACCTAAGACACTATTGTAGTTGGTAAACACCATATCTTGGACTATCACACTCTAAAGAGCCTTTATTCAAGAATTAATTTGAAATTATCCCAAAAAATAATTTGTGAATTAATCATATCAAAATTATCAGATTTTGAATTATTTTTATTTTTTAAAAGGTTGGGTTTTAGTTGAAAAATATAGTTTTCATGAAAACTTTAATTTGTATAACTTTATCAATATAAAAAATGACCTAGAAGTTTCAAAAAACTTTTAAGTAATAAAATATAAATTTAAAGAATAATAATATGAATTTTAAAATATTTTTTGAACATATAAATACTATTTCTAAAATTTTTAGAAATAATTAAATGTTACTTTAGCAAAAAAATACATTGACGCTTTTTTAGAGGAATTTAGTATTCATCCAACAGAGTGTGAAGTTGAGTTCTCTATTGAGATAATTCCTAGTGTAGGAATTATATCTAAAATACATATAGAATGGAACCAAAGGAGTTATTGGAATTAGAGGAATATCTCTAGGATTTGAGTGACAAAGGATTTATACACCCTAGTGTTTCACTATGGAGAGACCCTATTTTATTCATAAAAAAAATATAGATGGGTCAATGAGACTGTGCATAGATTATAGGGAGATAATTTACATTTGTATAAATAATAAGTATCACTTACCATGAATTTATTATTTATTTGATCAACTCAAAGGATCCCAATAATTTTCAAAGATTGGTCTTCTCTTTGTTTATCATTGGCTAAGGGTAAAGAAGGATGATATAATAAAGATAACATTTAGAACAAGGTATGGACATGATTAGTTAATGGTGATGCCTTTTTGATAGACTAATTCACCTTTTGTATTTATGTATCTAATGAATATAGTATTAAATTTGTATCTTAATAATTTTTTGTGTTATTCATTGATGATATCTTCATATACTCTATGATCTATTAAGACCATGAGAATCAGCTTCAAATAATTATAAAGACACTCTTAAAAGAAAAATATATGGTAAGTGTAGTAAGTGTGAATTTTGTATCAATGAAGTATCCCTTATTATCCATATTTTGTCCAAGGATTTTATATTTTTTCATCCATAAAAGACGCAGTTAGTCAAAGAATGACCAACACTGGTGAAAAAAACTAAGATATAATGTTTTTTAGGATTTTTAGGTTACTATCAGTGGTTTTTTCAAGATTTTTCCTAATTTTACAACCCACTAGCCATGTTAACATGTAAAGGTGTTAAATTCTCATAGTAATGGGGATGTGAGGAAATCTTGAATAGCTGAAGAGGTGACTGATTAATTCATTGTAATTAACTATACCATTAGTTAAGGAAGGATTTATAATTTAAAGTGATTCATCAAAGGAAGGATTTGTTTGTATACTTATACAGATTGATAGGGTGATTTCCTATGCATCAAGGAAATTGAAAATCAATTAATAGAATTATTAGACTCATGACCATGATTTAGCAGTTATAATATTTTTTTTAATATGGAGGCATCACCTCTATAGAGAAATATATGATATATAAATATATATAGATGACCATAGTTTTATGTAGATATTATCTCAGAAGGATATCAACTTGATGGAAAGAATATGGTTGTAACTACTGAAGGACTATAATTTCTCAATAAACTACCACCCTGGGGAGGAAAACAAGGAAGTATATAAATTAAGTAGTTGGGATCATGTGGTTCTTACTATGATGAGGATTAATAAAGATCCTATATAAATAGATTTAGTAAGGATGGTTATAGGGATTTCTAGGAAAGTTGATCCATCATTCCTATTTCCAATAAAGTATGAAACCATCCTTATTAGAAAACATAGAGAAGTAATATTAGGATGATAATAATATATAAAGGGATATTAAAGTAACAAATGATGGTAATTTGATGAAATTTATCTATTGATGTGGATTCTTGAAGTTTGGGAAGAGGTTATGTGTTCCATCTATACCAAAATTGAAGAGGGAACTGCTCAATAATTCACATAGGTCAAACTTCTCTTTACACCCGGACACTATAAAGATTCATTGTGATTTAAGAGAGCATTTCTAGAGGGAAGTTATAAAGTGAGAAATTGAAGGATATTTTTTTAGATACTTAATATTATATTAGGTGAATGATGAAAGACACCATCCTAAGGGAGGCATAAATCCTCTACCCATACCTGTATGGAAGTGGGACAATATTACAATAGAATTTATCATTGGACTCCCAAAGACTTTAAGGAATAATGATGTTATATGGGTTATCATTGATCATCTTACTAGTCTGTTCATTTCTTAATAATAAGAGGATATATACACCTCGAGTTCCTTTTTCATTCCTATATCAATGAGATATTAAGGATTCATGGGGAAACTATATCAATTATATCTGATCTTGACCCATAATTTACATCAAAATTATAGATGGCTGTTTAAAGGGCTCTTGATAATGAGAAATTTTTAAGCATTGTTTATTACCATCAGACTAATGGGAAGTATTAAAATACTATCAAGACATTGGAAGATATATTGAGATCATGTTCACTTAAATTACAGAGTATGTGGGTACATTATCAACATTTGGTGGAATTTTCATACAGTAATAGCATCCATTCAATAATCCATATGGCACTATAAAAACATTTTAGGGGAATAGGTTTCCCACTCTAACATATTTAGAAGAAGTTGGGGAAATAGTTTTAGTTGGCCCAGGGTGTATAGAGGAGGTGATTATTAATGTATGGATTATTAAGGATTATATAAGATCATCCAAGAGAAAAAAAGGAGTTACATTGATAATAGAAGGATTGAATTTTAATTTCATGTCGTGGATCATGTATTCAAGAAGCGTTCACCATGGAATATAGTTTTAAGATTTTTTGAAAATAAGAAATTAAGCCTAAGGTACATTGGCCCTTTTAAAATATTAGAATGAATTAGAGTTATAGATTAGCAATTTATTATGCCTCGTAACATTTCTAAAGTATATGATGTCTTCCATGTTTAATTACTAATGAAATACAAGCCATATCCAATGCATGTTCTCACATGTGATGTAATAAAAATGGATCCTTATTTTTTTATAATGAATAAATTTTCCTGATTCTTGACACTAGAGTGAAAGTGTTGGTAAATTAAACAACTTGACTAGTGAAAGTCCTTTGGAGAAATCATAAACTAAAAGAGGAAACCTATGATCTTAAAGAATATATAAAGGAGTAGTTTCAATATTTTTTTAATATCTGATATACAACACAATTTCAAGAATGAAATTATTTAAGGGGTGGGAATGTAATACCTAAGACCCTACTATAGTTGGTAAACATGTTATTTGGGAGAATCACACTCGAAATAGCCTTTCTTAGAGACATTATTCAAAAATTAAATTTTATAATATTTAATTTACCAATGTAATTTCATTTTTTAATTAAACTTATCAAAATTATCTTAGTATTAATTTTTTATCATTTTTTGAAAAGGTTTGTTTTTACCCAAAAAATACAATTTTCATGAAACATGAAATTTTTAAGACTTTATAGTTATATAAAAATGACCTATAAGTCTAAAAACACCTTTTAAGTGACCAAATATAAATTTAAGTAATAATAATTTTCATGTTATAATATATTTTGAACATATAATTCCTATATCCAATATTTTTAAAACTAATTAAAATGTTACTTTAGTATAAAAATTATTTTCAGTCATTTCATTGAAATAAATATTTTCAAGGGGGTTTAATTTTAGATTAAATTTAAATACTTATAACCATTGTTTTTGTTTTTTAATCAGTATCTAAGATAATTTTATCTAATACGTAAATTTAAATCTTAGAAACTTTATTTCTCCAAAAACTATTTTTACGTGACTAAGTTTATTTATTTTCAAATTAACTTATCACACTATTAGAAATTTTATTTCAACAAATGATTTTAAAATTTGAAATTATATGTATCAAATTAGGAAATATTTTCAATATTAATTTTTTTCAAAAAAATTAATTATAAAGGTTAGAAATTAATTACCATTGTAAAAGTAAATTATGGGAAAAGATAAAAAGTTAAAAAAACATTAAAAACAACAAGTATTCACAAAAATGAGTTGTTTATGTGATATTAAACCCAAACTCATTGTCCTCACCTCTTTTTTCCTCTTTTTCTATTTAATCTTAAATAGTAAACATGCATTATTTAAAATGTAAAGGTTACAACAAAAACTACATTTTTCTTCACTTATACAAGGTTAACACTTTCATCATGCCAAGACTCACTAATGATTTAAATTTATCTATGAAATTATGAAATTATGAAATTATAATCCTTATATAACAATATCCCATTATAAAAAGATTTTGTTCACCATAATTTATAATATGGACCTCATTTCCAAGGAGACTTCAAATGAAATTATAGTCCCCGATGTGAGTATTATAGACTACTTATTTTTTCTTATTAATTATATTATTTAAAATTTATCCTATAAAAAATAATGTAATGATATTACTGTAATTTATATACTTTAATGTTACTATACTAATGGTATTATAATTATTAATTCAAACACCACATCATTTAAGAAAAATAAAATTGTTGTTCGTGCATTGTGGGGACTACTGCCTCCACGATACAACATGTTGTGAATTCCTTTAACTCCATAAAAGGATAGATATAACGATGATATTAAAGGATATATATGATTTTTATAATATATTTGTGGTTATGTTATGAAAAAAATTAGAACCTATTAATGATATGATCAACAAATGATCATTGTTAATTTAATCGTTTAAAATAAATGTGCTAAAAAGATAATATTTTTTAAAATCAAGTAAGATTATCATATCCAATAATTATTATTATAAATACTTAAAATTATACTAAGTCACACTTATAAATTATCAATAATATCATTATTCTTCTGGTATAATAATATTTCAACAAACCCACCTCATAATCAATCATTAAATAATGGTATGTTCATGTTTGTGTCAGTTTAACCACCTAGTTAAAATAATAATATTCATTTATATCTTAGATGACTATGAAAATTTATTTATTGGTATAATATGATATAAATGTGTAAATAATTATTATTTTTTGGTTTTGGATATGATATATCAATATATAATTCATCAATTAAGGAAACACCCTCTATTTTTGAAAAACACCAAAACATGCTTTTTATCAACTTCATCTTCAAAAATAAAGCCTAAACACTCATGGAAAGAATTTTAAACATCATAAACTATTATTAATAATCCCTAATATTTACTTTAATTAAATAATAAACTTTTCATTTTTAATAATAATGAATATGAACACTGATATTATCAAACTAGTATAAAAGATCAAAACTATAAATTATGATGTGGAAAATTAGAAGAGTTCATGTAGTGAATGAATATTTATAAAGAGTGTAGATGAAAGTGGATATTATTATGATTTATAATTCATTGTTTAATATATATATGTTTATTATTAAATAGGTTAAAGTACATTCATGGAATTCATGGCAATAGGTAATGGTTTTTTTATCTCAAATACCTTTCTTAAAGACAAGTTTTGTATTATGTACGTATTTTATATAATATGGTGTATATACTACCTATATGAGATTTTATATCCTAAAATATATTTATCTATTTAATTTTAATATCATGCTTAAATCCTAACTTTCAATAGTTTATTATGGAATTTCTACCCAAGACACATGTGTGTTTTTTCCATCACAGTTTTAATTCATTTGGATTCATGTTATAATCACACCCTATTTTCTTTTGTGCAGTGCATACATTATCGTGGAATAATTTTTTCCTTATAAATCATGATATTTAAGGTATCTAAAAGAAAATACTTTTATCCCTAATTCATATTTTGTTGATTCAGTTGTTAACTTTGCAATGGTGTGAAAACCTTCCTATGTTTTGTTAAAGTAAAACTGTGTGTAATTTCCTAGAAAATACATCTATATCTAGATACTGGAAGTGTATATGGATGTGAAATATGTTAACCTATTGGTAATAACCCCAAAAATATTTGGTTGAGTATCGACTAAATAATCACCCTAATTCATGAAAAGTGTTCATAAGAGCACACACTTGGGGAGACACTCCAAGGGGATATGATTTGGAATATTCAGACGCTCTTAAAAAACTAGGATAAAGGATTATTCCTACCATTGCTTTAGTCTCCAACTAATGAAAACTATTGATCCCAATTATTATATTCGACGGATGACTCAGAAAATTTAAAGTTCCGTATCCCTTATATTTCTTTGATGAGGTTACGTGATGCACGCCTATCATAGGGCATGGAAAAAAGAATATTTCTGGATGTTTTGCTAGTGAAACGAAGAGACTGATCGGGGTTGTCTCACTTAAGGAGAATTATTAGTTTTTTACCTACTCAATATAATTCACCTATACTACTTATTTTTTGTTTTTTATTTATTCTATAAAAGAAATTTAATTTTTATGAAAGAAAATATTAAACTAACATGCAATGAAAAAATGTGATTAATAAAGGAAAGAACTTGGCCTTTGTGGTTTGCTAAATGGGTTCCATAATTCTCCTTATTAGTGTTTAATGTTATTTTGATAATTTAATCATGAAATATAACTCTCAAACTACTATTATTTTATTTTTTGGTGTGAAATATTGAATTCCTTCAGCAATCATAATTCCACCTCCACTAATTAAGGTTCATGAAACACCTCAATAAAAAGTGTCACATTTCCCAACACCTGAATCCATCATATGTCATTTCATCCACTAAAGGGCTCAAATTAATTGCATAAACAAATTATATTTAGTATAAGGGACAGATAGATTTAAAAAAATAATGTAAATGAGTTTTAGTTCATCATTGTAGTGGAAAATCACCACACTCATGCACTTCACTCTTATTCATCGCAAATTCATAAAAACATACGAATATAAGCACAAAATGAATGAAAGTTACACTTACCTATGCTTAGAAAAGACTCTAGTTAGCCCCCCATTTTTTAGGGTAAGAGGTCACGGTGGTAATATGAGTAGGAATAAAGAAGTTAAAATAAAATTAAAAATAATAAAATAAAAGATAGAGGGAGAGAGAATAAAATAGAAAACTAAAAACAAAATAAGAACATATAAAAATATGATAAGATGAGAAAGATTTAAATGAGATTATAATAATAATAATAAAATCAGTAATATTAAATAAATATATATATATATATTAATGAAATTATAAGAAGAATATAATAGGAAGTAGAATAAATAAAAGGAGGAGGGTATACAGAAAAAAGAATTGTTAAGAAATATGCATGAACTAATTTATAACTAAAATAAAAATTATATAAAATATAAAACTAAATAAATATAATAAAATAAAGAAAAGATAAAAGAAAAAAATTGGTGAAGAAGTAGGCCTCCAGCATGAGTCTCCCATGTGGTTGTGGAACTCCCTTTAAGTGGCGGATGAGGCTATCTTTTATAGGCATAAAGGAGAAACCCCCAGCCGCCTTTGGTGGTCAAGGTAGATCCTTGGTGATCTATAAATATTTTAAAATCAGATCTCGATATGAAATTTAAGATTTTGAAAATATTTATTTTGATTCTCTTAACTTCATGGGATTTTCCAAGTTACACCGTGGATCGGGCCTTGGAGGTTACTCCTTCATGGTTCATGGGTTTCTAGACATGGGATGTTCGACATGGAAAGGGTGAAGCATAGAAGCGGTACTGATGAAGTGAGGTAGTGGTGATCAGGGGGGTCTCCTCTTCTTATGACATTTGAAGTGGTCATATAAGCCTCTAAAATAGTGTCATGGAGTTCACATTAGGCCTCAGAGACATCCCAAGGTGGAACGGGGCATCGGTGGTGGAAGTGGAGATTGAGCTCGAGCTCGTAGGTTATCATCCATGGGGGATCATGGTAATTCATGGGGAGGATCCATAGTGGAAAGTAGCAGAGCTGGCAGATCTAGGTTCTTGATGTGAGGTTAAGAGGAGTTAAGTGAAGTGATGCAATTGTTTTAAAAAATATGAACAATACAATTGAAATTGTTGTACCACATTGAATAGTATAGTTAGAGGGTGAGTGCATATAAGACAATTCATGGGATTAGTCGGTAATTAAGTGAGATTGGGGTTGGAGGCCTCTCAATGACACCACACACTGCCCCATCCCAATGAGTCTCTCCTCCCGCATCCACAAGGGATTGACCACTACGTACAGGTGTGCTCATATGGCCTTCTTCCCAACTATGTACCATGTAGGATTAATCACCAATAGGACACCTGTGTACAAGATGGGTTCCCTTGTGAATCCCTTTCTATTGGCGTGTATTTCCCATTGGCATGCATGGCCTAGTGTATCCCCTTATGGGCCTAGATATGAGGCATGTGGGAACCTTGTTTAAGGGATGGCCTATTAGACCAAAATTTATGTTAAAACCATAAAAAAAGTAACAAGTTTCAAATTCATAATCTTAGATTAAATATATAACATAATCAAATTCCAAATTTAAAAACACCATTATTTTACTCATTTAAAACCACTTCAATTTCACATTTAAAATTACCCATTATTTATTAAGACATAGAAAACCATGGATCAAATCGTTGAAAACACTTAAAATCAATGAAATTTGATTAAAAATATGTATGAAATATGATTCTATCAATACCCTCACACATAAAAATGCTTGTTCCCAAGAACACAATCTCAAAATTGAACTCCATAGGTCACTAATGTTATCAATATTCAAATATCAAAGAAATAAAATTAAATTATTATCAATTTTAAATCAAAATTTAAAAATTCATATAAAATATAAATTAAATTGGTCAATTTTCAAAGAATAAATCATTTCAAGAAATTTACATTTCCCCTTTTAAAAATTATTAAACTTTTCTTCTCATTCATTCAAGTTCCTAAATTCTTGGTTATTAAAAATTTCAAATCTTAATTTATCTTTCTTTGAATCTTTTCACTCATCTCTCATGATTTAATTCTAGTAGAGTTATTCTCATATCATGAGATCATGTTCCTTATCCATAGGATATTAAAGGAACTCTTTTTCCACTTTGTAAATAAAAAAAGGCACAAATATCATAAGGGATTCAATAAAGGTTCAAATGACTATGATTCTTAATATTGGTAGTAATTGATGATTAAAATTAAATCTCAAAGAGAATGTTTCCCTCTTAAAGTACATTACATGATATCAAAATGGAAAGTGTAATTAAATTATCTCCTTAAATTTATAGCAACTCCATATTCCCCAAAAATTCAAAGAAAATGTTATAATCAAAAGAAATCATAATAAATAATGTGCAAACCATCTTGAATTTTTTTCATATTTTATACTTTTTTCAAATAAATTTTTAATGATTTTTTTTCTTTTTCAAAATTTATGATTAGAATAAACCTCACATACACCAGATAACCACATATAATAAAAATAATAGTTCTGGTAATGTTTATTTTTTATTTTCCCAAATCACAAACCATTTTTTCCATTTTTTTCTATTTTTCATTTTCTATTTTTTTATTTTAGAGGGGGAAAACAATAAATAGTAAAATGAATATAAACATTTATTAATCCCTATATATATAAACCCAACTCTTATTCCTTAGAATGTAAATAATCTCTTTCTTCATGATTCCCTTCACCCCCACACATCAACTTTAAAATATCATGAAATTATTAAGAGGAGAGTAGAAATGGATAAAAATGGCTTGAAATATACATCATTCCTACCAAGGTAATTCATGATTTCTACGGGCTAAAAAATGATTAATGTAAAGGTATTCTTTTAAGGATAATTAATTCTCAAAATATGCCTTGGCCATTTAAAAAGTGTTCTTTTATAGTCATATCTTTGATAAGTTTCAATGCATGTTATGGTCTCTAACATTTCCCAAGATCAGTCAAGAAATATTCTCAAGAAGAAAGAAGAAGTAATTGGCCATGAAATACTCTCAATAATGGGATATATGATTTTAGAAAATAAATCAAGGAATTATTAATAATAAAAAATAAATTCACATAAATTTACAAAATTCAAATTGTGAAAAATTGTTGAGAAATTTTACTTTCCTCAAAAAAAATTCCATTAAATCATGAGTCCTCATTTTAATATCCATGATTCACTTTAATCATTCAATTCTCTATTTTAAACATTAAATTTTATTGAAATTTAAATCTAAATACTGGAATCATAGGATTCTAAAGAAAATAATGTCTCCTAGATATTTCAAGTAAAGTATAATTCAAGAATAGGAATGAAATTTTCATTTGAAAGCTCAAAAAATATTGTGGAAAAAAATATAGAGACTTCTAAAGATAAAAAAGTGATCTAACTTCCCTTGAATCCTGATACTCTATATTACTTAACTGTTTGGGACTACTTTCTACCATCATGGCCTGATAAAATAAAATTAATCAATTAATCAAAAGGATAATTTCATTTAATATCAATAAAATAAGATGGAGTGGGATACATGTTAGCCTAATTATAAAAATTAAATTTAAATATAAGCACCAATAACTAAATTATAAGGGTAAGTCTTGGTATGATCCCTAAATTGGGCCCTATAATTTTACTACCTCTAGAGGACAGTACTAGTATTATCCATAATCTGATGGTGGGTGGATATTCATGGATTTCAACCACCACATGTAGCTTTTCCTAGCATCCACTTCTTCCTTCTTGGTGAAGAATTAAACACGGATAAAGTATATCAGATCCTCCCCCTTCAGAATTATGTATAGCTTTAATAGAGGGTAGGATAAAGTATTAATAATCCTCCTTATGGGTTCCTACTTATGTAACCTCCTCATGCTCCTCTATTTATGGATCAATAGGGGCTGCATAAATTTAATATTTAAAGGGAAAGTAAGAAGGTATATTAAATTGAAAAGGATTTAAAATTAAATTAATAATAAATTTATAAGGCCCCAGCCTTAAACCTTACTTAATCTTGAGTTATTACAAGATTACACATTGAGGATCTTTTCAGGTTTAGAGTTTTAGAGAATTAGATCATGAAACTTGCATTACATTCCACATTTAAACAAAGTGGTTACATAAAAGACCGTATTCATTATTCCCATCAACGGAAACATATTGAAAATAAAACATGGATTCTCTCTTAACACATCCTTGACTCTATCATCTTATCATGTACCTTTCCCTTGACCTGAAAAAAATTTCAAAAACTTGGGATGAGCATAAAAAGCTCAGTAAGGGATATAAAAATATGGAAAGGAAACATGAGTTCATATATACATAAGAATGAAATCATAATTTACCCATAAAACATAGGCACCTTAACCTACCTCATCAAATCATGAATAAATCATAGAAATCATAAGACATAAAGGTAACTTGAGGCATTCATAACATTCTTACATAGGGAGTAACCCTCTTGGTTACGTTTGGAATACCCATCACAGTATATTCCCTAAAATCTCTTCGGAGAAACCTTAACGTTTCACTCCTTCGCGTTACCCAATGCATTGGAGAGCTATATCGGGCTCACCCTCCCTTAGTCTATCACGGAACCACCCGTCTTCATAATAATGCCCAAAAACCATAACATAAACGTATCACATAAAACATGCATAAAGGAAACAAAATATTTCCACATTTCAATCACAATATAACATTTTAGTATTTTGAAATAATGAATCCATACAAAAAGAAACCATTTCCAAAACCATTTAAAACATTTAATAAAGAGATTTTTGAATCAAAGTGTCCCATACCACCTTGAAGTTTAAAATTTTAAACCATTAATATCCATATAAATAAATCCTTAAAACCATTTTGAAAACATGGATATTAACATGAACAAATAATTAAAATATTTAAAACGATATTTTGGTTAAAGGGGTTTTACCAAAATTAGAGACACTTGAATACAATAATTGAGGAATAACATTTATTAAGAACTTTATAATATCATGAGAATAAATGGATTCATGATATAATACTCCAAAGGACAGTAAATACACCATATAAGAGTGAATTGGTGCATAACAACAATGAACCCTCAATAGAAATGTCAAATGTGATGAAATCCCTTATAAAGAAGGTATCCTTAAATTAAGGACAAATCAATCTCAAAAATATGTGTGACAAATATAAATACACCCAATATAAGTGGATATTAAGTGTAGAACAATAAAATGTCATTCACACATATTCAATAGATGACATATTCAATGACTACATGTTGAACCCAAAGAAATCGAAATTGGGTTAAGAAGTTCCCTTGACAGCCTAACGGCGTCACATCAAAATGAGTTGATGAGAGATAAAAAGAGTATCTCATCACTTGGACACAAAATTTACATCATTAAGGATATATGAGAACATATCCCAACATAACAATATGTAAATTAAAAGACCCAATAAAAGAAGTCTTTTAAAAAGAGGAGGGTGAAAGGTTCCCTTACCGACTTGGGTATCTTTCAAAGCATACACCCCATGAAAGAAGGGCAATAAATCATTGATGTAAATACTCATAAAGGAAAGTATATTACACAAAGAGTATAATAATGGGTAGTACATACACCACTCAAAGGAAATTGTGGAAAATGTAGCATAAATCACGTGGGGATAAAAGTGAGATGAAAAATCCATTACGAAAACTCGGCAGCCAAACGGCGCCACATAAAACTTCCAAAACGATTGATGAGAGAGAATAGGGTATCTCATCACATGAACATAAAAAATACAGTAGTATTAATATAAAATAGCATCCCAATCATAAGAAAGATGAGCTTAAAAGAAATTACATAAAAGAGTGTACTTAAAAAGAAAGAGAGTTGTAGGATCCCTTACCTCGGGTCCGACTTGACTCAATCGTTCTTTAATCTCCTGAATAATAAACTTGAGTTAATTTATACTTCATTAAGAACCCTTTTCAAGTTCATTATTTCTTTTATATCACTTATTACCATGTCATAAACATTATGTAATCATTTAAGTTAATAATATTTGTTTTGCCGATATTTGGTTCTTAAGTCAAAAATAGACTTCTTATACTTACATGTTGTTAATTTGGTCAAAGGTTCATTATGTCCAGAATGGTATTCATGATTTAGATATCATATATGTCATATATATCCAGTACATACATTCATTTATAATATTACATCACATTTAGAGGTAAGAAATGAAATGCACCGTTCATGGAGACGGTAAGCCGTACGTACGCATGAACGCTACTTCCATTTCTATTTCATATTTTCTGGAATGGAATCATAATGATATAAGATTATATTATAATTCCAGTATAATAACATATATAATATCATTAACTTTATCCTTTACACATCCCACATATGGTATTAACGAATCAAATCACTTTTAGGGGGCGGTAGTCCGCACTTCCTAAAATGAAGATATCGTGTTTTACCCATAATGGAAACCATAAAGGTATGCCCAAAATGAAAAAAAACAGCAGCTTAAGGAAAACATAAACATATTATATATCATATATAAAAATAGTGACATCATAATGGCCACCTTTGAAGGTGTTAAATGAGTGTTGAACAATCATCGTTTCGGGAGGCAGAATTTCGCCATCCACGGAAACCTTATGTTCTTTAACCATTTGATGTAGTTGTGTGAGAGTGTAGCTCAAATAAATCTTATAAGAACATCCTAGTATATTGAAGATACTGGTTTTGTTACAAAAGAAGTAAATAAAAAGAGTTTAGGGGGTTGGAGAAGCAAAATAAAACAAATGAACATGAGAGAATGAATTACCTTTAAAAGTGTAACTCCTTTTGAGTTGAGCCTAAAGGCTTCCTTTGAAAGGCTTCTGCCAAAAGTTAATCCTCTAGGATGAGGAGAGGGATGTGGAGAGAGCAAATGGGCAGGGTTTGGCCGAGCCAAAGTCTTGAAGAGTGTGTGAAATGAGGTAGAGGTGGGGGCCTTTTATAAGAGGAGAGGAGGGGCACTTTTGGAAAGTAAGAAATATTACATTATTTAAAAATGTTTTTCGGTTTCAAAAGGTCCCACATTGATTTAATTCTTGGATAAGGTGATAAGGCATCTAAATCCACTCATCCAATTGGTTTTGGCCATGTGTAGGTTGTAGATGTTTCATTATCTTTCCATTTTAATTAAATCGTCAAATAATGATGTCATCGCAGCATCATTATTATGTCATAAATAATTTAATTTATTTAATGTCTAAAAATTATAAAAAAAATCCTATGATATAGGAAATCGTTTTATCTTTCCAATTACTATTTATAATCAAAATTTGGACTTGTATAACCGCACTTAAAAATTGTTTTCGTAAAACATATTATGTTTGTGTCATTTTCACTTTAACATTAAATAAAAAGTAATTTATGTCATTTCCCAACAAAAGTGGATCCATGGGGTCCCCAAGTTGACCCATGGCTTTTCTTGGTCGGCCATGACACAACCAATAAGGTTGGTACATGTGTCTAGGTCATTTTATATTATTAAAGCATTATTTATACCTTAAACTACCCTAATTACCACTAATCGCGATTAAGAACTTAATGAGTTACTATTCACCAAAAATTATTATAATCTCATTGAACCACATTTTACTTCTTAATAACAACCATGTATGTCGGATTTTCAAAATTCAATACACATTAGTGGTAAAATTTCATTTAACTGAAAAATCAGTTTGCTTGATTACCACTTAGTGGTTTCACTATTCATCAAAAATTGAAGTTTTTCAGAAAATTACCAAAAATTCACCCTAAGCTATATTTGATATTCAGAATTCAAAAATGTAGTCCATTTTACAAAATTCAAATCATATAAGTCACATTAATTAATTCAATAATGAATTCCCGCTGTCAGAGCAAATAGCGTGTTTTTATAAACCAATAAGTATCAAAAGATTGACACTAGTTTAAGTCCGATTTCAAAGTGAAATTGATTCCAAAGACCACTATTGGATTTAATGGTAAAAATATTTTATAATTTCACTTTAAAACCAATTAAAAAGATAATCTAATCATATAAATAAATTATATTAAAAAGAGGTTTTGAATTAAAATACAACATTTTACACTATTCATTAAAAAATGAACTTTATCAGAAAAATACCAAAAATTTACACAAAGTAAAATTTGATGTCCCGATTCTTAATAAGAGTTTTATTTGGTCCAAAAGAATGTATAAGAGTTATCAAAACTATATTTAATGACAGTTCTCCATTAAAAGGCGATAAGTGAACCTTTAGTGAAAACTAGGGCATATACGCCTAAAATTGAATTCTTTCTGTATTTTAAGCCTTTAGCTTTTATTGGATAAATGTAAAAACATTTAAAAACATATATAATCATATTTTAGTTATTTCTATCTATTCCCGCCATTACAACGGCTACATGTTAACTACCATTTAAAATAATATTATTTTATTATTAGAGTGCAACGTAAGATTCCCAAAAACTCGTTGTTGCGTGTTGGGTACGCCATCGAGCATAGCGTCCCCTTTAAAGTAATTTAAATATTTTATTCACAAATATGGATAAATATAAAATGTCATATTCTTTATTTACCTGGGATGTTACATCCTTCCCCCCTTTTGGGAATTGCGTCCTCGCAATTTTAAAATTGCGCTTGGAAACATCCTTGAAAGTCCCACATCGGAACAAAAGTCGGTAAAACAAACACTTTAAAATAAGGAAAGATAAGTACAAAGGTCACCCGAGTTAACCCATACTAGGATTCCATGTATGAAAATATGGACATGGAGGAAAAAACAAAGGGTCATGTTCTGATGGAGAGTGATAGAAAACAAGTTTAGGAGAAAGTTAACCACGAGAAAATCACAAACTTGTGATGGGTTAAACGGTATTCGATTCCCCAGTAGAAAAAGTTAATAGACAACATTTTTGTTTTATGTTACTTTTTATTGAGGAATTTATTCATAAGGAAACATAATCACTTATCATTTTAAAATTCAACTTTTACTAGATTTCTTAATCAAACTCATATTTTTTTCAAAAGACGAGTATTTAGGGAGACTTGTTTGCATTAAGAGTACTATAATAAACTTCTAGAGAATCACCTAATCCACAAAAGAGAACTATATGCATCCCATGTCTTTAGACTTTAACCAAAACCAAAACCAAAAAGGCTAGTACAAGATTAGATAATCTAGAAAAGGATAACCCCTTATAAAAAAGAAAATCTATTCTTAATCTCCAAAATTTGTCCAACAAAACCCAAAGTTCAACGAGGAACATCCGATAAATAATTTGTCCATAAAATTCTTCAAAGTAAACCAATATAACATTGAAACCCAAATATTTGAAGGATTTAGTCACATAGTCTTCCAAGTTAAATCGTAACATTTATCTCCAAACAAGATCAGTTGCTCTTAAAGTCTCGCATTGAAAGTAATTAACCTAATCACATATCCTCCGTGATAGGTTAATCATTTTAATAAATAACACAAAATCAACTTACTCTTAATTCATAAAATCATATAACTGAAAATAATCAGTCAAACTAACCAGGGACTTCACGTAGTCCAGTGGTAGGCGATAAATAACAGTCGCACTTTGGTTGTGGGTTCGATTCCCGCAGCTTTGTCCGATGCGACGGGTAGTCACACGGTCTGCGTGTTGTCCTTTTTCCAAAACTATATAATTCTTAAAACATTCCCCCAAAATGAGATAAAATCTTCAAGAATAATCATAACATATTTTAACCTCAAGTTTATCTCATTCCTTTCATTTTCCATCATATCATAGAGTAACCCATAATTACCTAAAAAGTAAGGATCATATAAAACCAAATGGTTCTTTATAACTATGTCCACAAAAGACAAGATAACTATTACTTGAATAAAATTTTCCTATATTAAACATCAGGGTTACACATAATATAAAAAGTCTTCTAATGTAACCCCATCATCAAAAGAGACTTAATACTCTTAAGAATTTCACCCTAACTCTTGAAGCCCTTATATGTTGACATCTTACTCATTCAACATTCTTCATGATCCATTATCCATTCCTTTCCAACTTATTCCGAAATACCTCTTTCCTACAAACAAAATCATGAATCATATCCTAAGATTCCAAAATAAGAAAACAATAGTCATGAAATAGTACATACCTTTGATTGGTCATTGTCAGTTTCTTCATCCTCAGTCGGAATGGCATTAGGTATTGGTAAACGAATATTGGTACGCTCTTGGTGACCCCATTCACGAAACTTCTTCATAGGACATGTGTTTGCATAATGACCATGCACACCACATTTAAAACATTCAATTGATCCCTCAGAAAGAACTTCTTTCCCTTTCCTCGAGTCAACTGGTTGCTTCCTTTTTCCATGGCAGGTTCTTGCTTTATGACCTTCATTTCCACATCTATAGCATATTTCTGTCCCATTGAAACATTTTCCTAGGTGTTTCTTTCCACATCTTTGACACATTGGTTTTTTAACACACTTACCTTTATGATTATTACCTGTACTTCCGTAGGGATTTGTTTCTTGCATATATGATGCCTTAGAGAAATATCCAAGGTTTAGGTGGTCAATCATGACTCCAGATAGTTGGTTGAGGATAATCAAAAGAGTTCTCATTGCAGCTCCCATATCATTCAGTTGCTTGCTCAAAAAACTGTCACAGTTTCCTTCACATCCACTGTTACTTTGGTGCCTGCTAGATCCAGCCATTTACTAAAACCAAAAAGGTCAGTGTGAGTATATCAACAAAACCATCATGTACTAATGAGGAAGATAAACACTATGATACACTTACTCATTCACTTTATCTAAAACTAGGACTCTTTCTGAAATCCTAACCATTATGGTAATGTCACTTATGCTTAGAGAATACCCTAACCTCTAAAGTTATATAAACCGACCTTTGATACCAACTATAAGGCCCCAGCCATAAACCTTACTTAATCTTGAGTTATTACAAGATTACACATTGAGGATCTTTTCAGGTTTAGAGTTTTATAGAATTAGATCATGAAACTTGAATTACATTCCACATTTAAACAAAGTGGTTACATAAAAGACCGTATTCATTATTCCCATCAACGGAAACATATTGAAAATAAAACATGGATTCTCTCTTAACACATCCTTGACTCTATCATCTTATCATGTACCTTTCCCTTGACCTGAAAAACATTTCAAAAACTTCAGATGAGCATAAAAAGCTCAGTAAGGGATATAAAAATATGGAAAGGAAACATGAGTTCATATATACATAAGAATGAAATCATAATTTACCCATAAAACATAGGCACTTTAACCTACCTCATCAAATCATGAATAAATCATAGAAATCATAAGACATAAAGGTAACTTGAGGCATTCATAACATTCTTACGTAGGGAGTAACCCTCTTGGTTACGTTTGGAATACCCATCACAGTATATTCCCTAAAATCTCTTCGGAGAAACCTTAACGTTTCACTCCTTCGCATTACCCAATGCATTGGAGAGCTATATCGGGCTCACCCGCCCTTAGTCTATCACGGAACCACCCGTCTTCATAATAATGCCCAAGAACCATAACATAAACGTATCACATAAAACATGCATAAAGGAAACAAAATATTTCCACATTTCAATCACAATATAACATTTTAGTATTTTGAAATAATGAATCCATACAAAAAGAAACCATTTCCAAAACCATTTAAAACATTTAATAAAGAGATTTTTGAATCAAAGTGTCCCATACCACCTTGAAGTTTAAAATTTTAAACCATTAATATCCATATAAATAAATCCTTAAAACCATTTTGAAAACATGGATATTAACATGAACAAATAATTAAAATATTTAAAACGATATTTTGGTTAAAGGGGTTTTACCAAAATTAGAGACACTTGAATACAATAATTGAGGAATAACATTTAGTAAGAACTTTATAATATCATGAGAATAAATGGATTCATGATATAATACTCCAAAGGACAGTAAATACACCATATAAGAGTGAATTGGTGCATAACAACAATGAACCCTCAATAGAAATGTCAAATGTGATGAAATCCCTTATAAAGAAGGTATCCTTAAATTAAGGACAAATCAATCTCAAAAATATGTGTGAAAAATATAAATACACCCAATATAAGTGGATATTAAGTGTAGAACAATAAAATGTCATTCACACATATTCAATAGATGACATATTCAATGACTACATGTTGAACCCAAAGAAATCGAAATTGGGTTAAGAAGTTCCCTTGACAGCCTAACGGCGTCACATCAAAATGAGTTGATGAGAGATAAAAAGAGTATCTCATCACTTGGACACAAAATTTACATCATTAAGGATATATGATAACATATCCCAACATAACAATATGTAAATTAAAAGACCCAATAAAAGAAGTCTTTTAAAAAGAGGAGGGTGAAAGGTTCCCTTACCGACTTGGGTATCTTTCAAAGCATACACCCCATGAAAGAAGGGCAATAAATCATTGATGTAAATACTCATAAACGAAAGTATATTACACAAAGAGTATAATAATGGGTATTACATACACTACTCAAAGTAAATTGTGGAAAATGTAGCATAAATCACATGGGGATAAAAGTGAGATGAAAAATCCCTTACGAAAACTCGGCAGCCAAACGGCGCCACATAAAACTTCCAAAAGGATTGATGAGAGAGAATACGGTCTCTCATCACATGAACATAAAAATTATAGTAGGATTAATATAAAATAACATCCCAATCATAAGAAAGATGAGCTTAAAAGAAATTACATAAAAGAGTGTACTTAAAAAGAAAGAGAGTTGTAGGATCCCTTACCTCGGGTCCGACTTGACTCGATCGTTCTTTAATCTCCTGAATAATAAACTTGAGTTAATTTATACTTCATTAAGAACCCTTTTCAAGTTCATTATTCCTTTTATATCACTTATTACCATGTCATAAACATTATGTAATCATTTAAGTTAATAATATTTGTTTTGCCGATATTTGGTTCTTAAGTCAAAAATAGACTTCTTATACTTACATGTTGTTAATTTGGTCAAAGGTTCATTATGTCCAGAATGGTATTCATGATTTAGATATCATATATTTCATATATATCCAGTACATACATTCATTTATAATATTACATCACATTTAGAGGTAAGAAATGAAATGCACCGTTCATGGAGACGGTAAGCCGTACGTACGCATGAACGCTACTTCCATTTCTATTTCATATTTTCTGGAATGGAATCATAATGATATAAGATTATATTATAATTCCAGTATAATAACATATATAATATCATTAACTTTATCCTTTACACATCCCACATATGGTATTAACGAATCAAATCACTTTTAGGGGGCGGTAGTCCGCACTTCCTAAAATGAAGATATCGTGTTTTACCCATAATGGAAACCATACAGGTATGCCCAAAATGAAAAAAAACAGAAGCTTAAGGAAAACATAAACATATTATATATCATATATAAAAATAGTGACATCATAATGTCCACCTTTGAATGTGTTAAATGAGTGTTGAACAATCATCGTTTCGGGAGGCAGAATTTCGCCATCCACGGAAACCTTATGTTCTTTAACCATTTGATGTAGTTGTGTGAGAGTGTAGCTCAAATAAATCTTATAACAACATCCTAGTATATTGAATATACTGGTGTTGTTACAAAAGAAGTAAATAAAAATAGTTTAGGGGGTTGGAGAAGCAAAATAAAACAAATGAACATGAGAGAATGAATTACCTTTAAAAGTGTAACTCCTTTTGAGTTGAGCCTAAAGGATTCCTTTGAAAGGATTCTGCCAAACGGTAATCCTCTAGGATTAGTAGAGGGATGTGGAGAGAGCAAATGGGCAGGGGTTGGCCGAGCCAAAGGCTTGAAGAGTGTGTGAAATGAGGTAGAGGTGGGGGCCTTTTATAAGAGGAGAGGAGGGGCACTTTTGGAAAGTAAGAAATATTACATTATTTGAAAATGTTTTTCGGTTTCAAAAGGTCCCGCATTGATTTAATTCTTGGATAAGGTTATAAGGCATCGAAACCCACTCATCCAATTGGTTTCGGCCATGTGTAGGTTGTAGATGTTTCATTATCTTTCCATTTTAATTAAATCGTCAAATAATGATGTCATCGCAGCATCATTATTATGTCATAAATAATTTAATTTATTTAATGTCTAAAAATTATAAAACAAATCCTATGATATAATAAATCTTTTTAGCTTTCCAATGACTATTTATAATCAAAATTTGGACTTGTATAACCGCACTTAAAAATTGTTTTCGTAAAACATATTATGTTTGTGTCATTTTCACTTTAACATTAAATAAAAAGTAATTTATGTCATTTCCCAACAAAAGTGGATCCATGGGGTCCCCAAGTTGACCCATGGCTTTTCTTGGTCGGCCATGACACAACCATTAAGGTTGGGACATGTGTCTAGGTCATTTTATATTATTAAATCATTATTTATACCTTAAACTACCCTAATTACCACTAATCGCGATTAAGAACTTAATGAGTTACTATTCACCAAAAATTATTATAATCTCATTGAACCACATTTTACTTCTTAATGACAACCATGTATGTCGGATTTTCAAAATTCAATACACATTAGTGGTAAAATTTCATTTAACTGAAAAATCAGTTTGCTTGATTACCACTTAGTGGTTTCACTATTCATCAAAAATTGAAGTTTTTCAGAAAATTACCAAAAATTCACCCTAAGCTATATTTGATATTCCGAATTCAAAAATGAAGTCCATTTTACAAAATTCAAATCATATAAGTCACATTAATTAATTCAATAATTAATTCCCGCTGTCAGAGCAAATAGCGTGTTTTTATAAAACAATAAGTATCAAAAGATTGACACTAGTTTAAGTCTGATTTCAAAGTGAAATTGATTCCAATGACCACTATTGGATTTAATGGTAAAAATATTTTCTAATTTCACTTTAAAACCAATTAAAAAGATAATCTAATCATATAAATAAATTATATTAAAAAGAGGTTTTGAATTAAAATACAACATTTTACACTATTCATTAAAAAATGAACTTTATCAGAAAAATACCAAAAATTTACACAAAGTAAAATTTGATGTCCCGATTCTTAATAAGAGTTTTATTTGGTCCAAAAGAATGTATAAGAGTGATCAAAACTATATTTAATGACAGTTCTCCATTAAAAGGCGATAAGTGAACCTTTAGTGAAAACTAGGGCATATACGCCTAAAATTGAATTCTTTCTGTATTTTAAGCCTTTAGCTTTTATTGGATAAATGTAAAAACATTTAAAAACGTATATAATCATATTTTAGTTATTTCTATCCATTCCCGCCATTACAACGGCTACATGTTAACTACCATTTAAAATAATATTATTTTATTATTAGAGTGCAACGTAAGATTCCCAAAAACTTGTTGTTGTGTGTTGGGTACGCCATCGAGCATAGCGTCCCCTTTAAAGTCATTTAAATATTTTATTCACAAATATGGATAAATATAAAATTTCATATTCTTTATTTACCTGGGATGTTACAAAATTTATACCTTTCAAAATGATTAAAATCTATATGGATTTCCCTAGGATCAGCTACTTGGGCTTCCTCATGGGCCTCCTCATTTGTATGTAAATAAAATTCGGGGAGTTCCATGTGTTCCACAGTAGGTTCATGTATTGTTTCTACATATTCCTCTAGGGAAAAGTAAGGATTGACCAAATATGAGAATTTAGATTAGTTATGAGTGATTCTCAAATCAAGTTAAATAGAATAAAAAAAAGTACTCAAGAAAGGATCATCTCCCTAGATTGGTTTAGATTCAATATCTTCTTCACTGGTGGGTGCCTCTTGGAGTTGGATGATAGTATATGGGGTAGGTAGTCAGGATCCTCTAGTATTTACAACAATTATACCACTTAGGTTGTGTATTATTTGAATGGTGTTCTATATTCTTCTTTGGGAGGCTTGGGGGATCAATTATTTCCTCACATACATTTTATAAGTCATTCAGATCTTGTTGATCTCCCACAAATATCTTTGTAGACAGGTCATTCTTTATGGACGCCTCTGGTTTTTTCTAAGGTTCTTTAGGTTTCATACATGAATTAACAAATTCAAAATATCTTCCCATTTTACCCTATAGTTTTTTATATATTTTAAAAGTTCTTTCACCCATTCTTGATAATATATGGTCTCCTCTTCTTTTTTCCCCCACACTTGCGAGTAATGTTTCCATGCACAAATATATGGTGTATTTTGATTCATCATGGAAAAATTATTTATATGGTTTTTTTATTTAAAAAAATAAAATATATCTAATGTGAAAAAATAAAAAAGAAAATGAAATAATGGTTGGATCCCTGGAAACGGTTCCAGTTTTTATGCACACCTGTCATAGGGAATGAAAAAAGTAAATTTATAAATTTTTCCCTAGTGAAGCAGAAAGGATTACTAGGGTCATCTCACTTGAGGATCTTTATCAGTTGTTCAAATAATCAATATAATTCACCTAAACTGATTTTTTTAATCTATGAAAGCATTGGTTTTTAAATGAATGAAAATATTAAACTAACATGCAATAAAAATGCGATTAATCAAATAAAGAACTTAGAATTTGTGGTTTGGTTAATTGGTCAATAATTCTACTTATTAGTGTTTAAAATTAGTTTCATAGTTTAATCATGAAATCTAACTCTTAAACTACTATTATTTTATTTAAAAGATTTAAATCTTGAATGCCTTCATCAACCTTAATTAAACTTCCTCCTATAATCCATGTTGATGGAATATCTCAATCACCGGTGTGATATCTCCTAGGATCTGACTCTATAGTATGTCATTTCATCCACTCAATAGATAAAATTCCTTACATTAAGATATTATGTTTAGTTTAATGGAGGTAACATATTTAAACATGGGATAAAAATGAGTTTAAATTCTGTGTCATAGTGGATAATTTCCACACTCATGGACTTCACTCTTTCTCATCTTAAACGTAATAAAACATAATAATTTAATCACAAAATGAATATAAATTGCACTTACCTCCCCTAGGATAAGCCTATGGTTAACCTGTAATTTTTTAGGGTAATATTTCAGGGGGGTAAGATTATAATAGATTAATAAGATAAAATAAAATAAAATAAAATAAAATAGAAGAGAGAGAGAGAGATAATAAAATAGAAAATTAGAATAAAATAAGAACATAGAAAAATAGAATAATATGAGAAACATAGGAAGGGGAGTAGAAGAAGAATAAGAATAGTAATAAAATAAAATAATATATATATATATATATATAATATATGATGAATAAATTATAAGAATAAGAGAATAATAAGGAGAAGAAATGAGAAGAGAAGGGTGGATGGAAAACACAATTGTTAAGAAATTTGTATGAATTAATTTATAACTAGACTTAAAAATATATAAAACATAAAAATAAATCAAAAGAATGGAATAAATTAAAAAAATAAAAGAAAATAGAAATTGGTCAAGAAGAAGTACTTCAGCGTGAGACTCCCTCACGGTTGTGGAACTCCCTTCAAGTTGTGGTTGAGAATCTCTTTTATAGTCATTTAAGAGAAGCCCTCAACCTCCTTCGGTTTTCAAGGGAGATCCTTAGGGATATATAAATCTTTAAAAATCAGTTCTCAGTATAAAATTTAAGATTTTGAATATCTTTATTTTTTAGTCTCTTAACTTCTCAGGATTTCCCAAGATAAATTATGGATCAGGCCTTGTAGGGACCTCCTTCATCGTGTAGGGGGTGTTTGATATTGGTTACTCTATGTGGTAGGGAATAATGGTGGAAAAAAGTTATAAATAGAGACAGTGGTGATTATTGGAGGCCTCTTCTTCCTTTGGACTTTGAAGTGGCTAAAGGACCCTTTGAAAAAGTTTTCATAGAGGTCGTATGAGGCTTTGGATATTTCCCAATGTGGAACGGGGCTTCGAAGGTGGAATTGGACCTTTGGAATGAGCACATAGGGAATTGGCCATGTTAGATCTTGGTGATGTAGGGGAGGAGCCATAGTGGCATGTAACAGAGATGGTGAAGCTAGGTGTCTGAGGGGAGGATGACTGGAGTGGAGTGAAGAATGTTGTTTTTTATAAAATATGAAAAGTAGTAGTGAAAATTATTTCCCACATTTAATCACATAGCTGGAGTCCAAGAGAATATAATAAAATCCCTGGTATGAGATTGTAATTATGTTGGATTGGGAATCGGAGGACTCTTGATGCCACCATGAATTGCCTTGTGTCGATGAGGCTCCCCTCCCACAGCCGTGTGGGCTTGACCACCACACACCTATGCAATCCTATGAGCTTTGTCCCAACTGTGCAACCCATGGTATTAATCACCTATGGAATACCAAAGAATGGGATATGGTTTCCTTTTTCACCCCTTCCACCGGGATGTCCTTCTCATCCTCTTGCATGGCCAGGTGTTTCACCCTTTGGGCCTACCTATGAGGTGTGCAATATCATTGGTTGAGGGCTGTCATATTGGCCCTAAATTTTATTTACCACCAGAAGAAAAGTAACAAGTTTCAAATACAAAATCTAAGATTAAAAATATCTAATGATAAAATTTAAATTTTAAAAACACCATTATTTTACTCATTTTAAACCACTTTCATTCCACATTTCAAATTACCCATTATTTACTAGAAAACTGAAAATCATGGATTAATTCATTAAAAAATATTTAAAATCATTGAAAATTGATTAACAATATTTAGGAACAATTAGTATGTTATTAATTAATGTTAGTTTGATGATACTACATATCTTCCAAGATGATTCAAGGATTTTCTACTAGATATCCAAATTATTTTATTGAAAGGGGAATTATTTTTTTTATATATCTCGTTATATATATAGCTACATTTTACTCTGTAATATGTTCTTTAGGGAATGGAATGAAATTTCTTGATGACTCTTATGGTGAATGTATTGGAATTAATTATTTTATGGTTGGGGCCTATAATTATATACCCCATTGATGCATCGATGGATCACATGTGGAAACATAGATACGGTTTTGGTGTATTATACTTCCCACAATAGGATAAGTGTCTTAGAACAAGGCCTTAAAAGTAAGTTTTTATATCCAACATTAAGTATTCCATTAGTATGAGATCAAAAATTATTATTATTCATCCATGAAAACATAATAATTTTATAAAAAGAGAGAAAGGATCATGAGGGGTTAAGGGGTTCTAAAGTAATATGTCTTGAGTAAATCCCCTCTAAAAAGATAAACACATCCAAGGGGAAGGGATCCAATTCTATTAAAAGTGATAAAATAATTATCATGAGTGTTCTATGAAGTGAAGAAGTCAGCATACTTATTCCCTTCACACCATGTGTGAAGTAAGTCCACCTGATTATCAATAAGGGAAAAGTATCTAAAAAATTGAGAGGCAATGGACCAAGGGATGGAGATTTATCTTCGAGGGAGTTTTTTATGACGGAGGAGTCCATTTCAACTCAAGTTAGTTTAATATTGTTATAAAAATAAAACTTTATCACATTCATTATGGAACAATACTCAAAAAAGAGGCACTCATCCCATCCATATATGGAAGTAAAGGAAAAAACAATAGATCCCCAGGGGTCATGAAAAATACCTCCACCCTATAAAAATATAAGGATTAAAGACCCATCAATGCTGATCATAAGATTTTTGTTGGGGGGTTTTCATTAGATCCAGCAGCCCATAGGTGGAATCCTACGGATATATGAGGTTTTGTCCCCACTAGAAATGATATTTCTCAAGGAAGGATAATTCTCCTGTTTTTTAAAGATAATTGATAATACATCCACTGTACTTCTAGTCCTTACGAGTAGGGAAAGTCTTATTTTGGAATAATCATCAATTCAAGCCTCGTCCCTCGCATTCTAGATGCACCAACGGCTAGATGCAAATATAATCATCCTCAACTTCTATTTTTAAGTGTTATTTCCCATTCTATGAAACCCAAATTGAAAAAATCATCACTGGTAACCTCTAAGAAATCCATCCAAGTGAAATCACCCAAGAAATGCCACACTACTTCCACCTAATCTCCTTCAAAGAAAAAATGAAGAGATATTTCTTCATTGTATTTCTATAAACATAGTGATTTAGAAGAAATTTTTATCTCATTCTTTTAGGAATCCACATATTTAGATATTGTGTGGTTCCATAAACACCATAATAGTAATTTTTACTTCATAGGAATGTCCTTGCACTAGAGAATCCCACCCCATCTATCATGTTCCTGGCTTTCATGTATCCCATGCCGATATTCTTTAGAAAAAAAAAATCCCCAATGATGAGCTGACGAAAATATTCTAATCTTGTTCATCAATTATCCTAAAACTGTAAAATATATCTCATTTCTACTGGTTCGAATAGCTCAGATAAAGGTTTGATAGTTTCTTGATTTTTCAAACATTAGGTCTAGTGTCGAGTACCAAGGGAATCCAAGAGGAGCATCCACCCATTTGTGGTTCCAAAAGTTGATATCACCACAATCTATGATCCATCACAAAAGGGGTTGGAGATCAAAAAAAATCTTTTTTAGAATATTCCATATGTTATAAACTCTCCCATTCAAGACACGCAGGTTCTTACCATACATACCCAAGATGAACATGGCCCAAAGCTACTAATTATCCATTAACTCCCAAGAAATCATTTCATGAAAGAACTACATCATTCCTGAGACACTCCTAAATTTTTTTTCACCTGCATCTTTCTCCTTGTCTAACCTATCCCATGAAGAATAGTAAAACCTCCCATCAGAGTGTACATTCCAAATAAATGAATTCATAATATTTTCAATTATCCTCAAAATGGCCTTTAAAACCTTAATAATGGATAAAATATGCATGGAAATATAAGTGAGAACATAGTAGACAAGGGTGATCGTACCTCCATGATAAAGGTAGTGGTTATTCTGCTTGTTCGTGTTGTTTGAGATTCTATCAACCACCCCCTAAAGGTGTTGGATACATAATCAACTAGAATAGATCATAGATTAATCACTCTAATGATCGGAGATTAATTACTCCATTAATCACTTCAGTCCAATGTCAATGTAGAATCCATTGAGGTTTAATGATTTAAATGTAAGTGGAAGGTAAATTATACACACCAATACCCCAAATTTCAAGGTAATTTACCTCAAAAATTATAAGGTATCAGGGCCAAGATTATATGAATAACACATATTAAATCAAAGTTACTAATGATGTGGTGGTTGGAACTTTGATCATTTCCACAATCTTAGATAATATTTTATTTCATTTTGGAACTTCACACTATTTTATATCATCCAGGTTTTCTATAAAACACTAGATATTTCTCTATCACCCAAGTAATTGAATTATCAATTAAGATGTTGTGTGTAAGTATTATAGCAAAAAAATATGTGTTAAGAAGTTCCAATTATGATACATGAGTGTGACCTATTTTCAAACCTAATTATTATACTTATGGTGGAATTTGATATGATCCTCAGGATGGATAGGATTTCAATATATAATGAAAAACTTGAGGAATATATTTTCTTTAGAATGGAAACTTCATCATCTAAATCATTTCTGAAACCTACACTAGTAGCTCAACTTAATTATATTCTTAATATAGAGGAAGATCAAGTGTGATATATGAATGAGGAAGATATATTGAGAATAGATTATGTACCTATGGTATAAAAATACAATGAAATTTTTTTAGAATAATTACTTAGTCATCCACCAGAGTATGAATTTTATTTTTCAATTGAACTCATTTTTTATGAAATTCCTATATCTAAATCTCCTTATATATTAGCACCAATGGAGTTTCTGGAATTAAATAAAAAATTGTAGGACTTGAGTGATAAGAGAATTATACACCCTTTTGTTTCTCCATAGGGAGCCCCTATTTTATTCGTAAAAAAGGGATGGGTCTATGATACTTTTCATCGATTTTAGGGAGACCAATTCCATTACTATAAATAATAAAAATCCTTTACCATAAATTGATAACTTAGTTGATCACTTAAAGGATCCCAATACTATTCAAATATCAATATTCACAATGTTTATCATTGGATTAGGGTGAAGATGGATTATATGTCGAAGATAGAATTTCAAACAAGTTATGGACATTATGATTTTACAGTAATTCCTTGCATATTGACTAATGAACCATCTATATTTGTAGATCTAATGAATAGAGTATTCAAGTAGTATATTGATAACATTTTTGAGGGATTAATTGATGATATATTGATATAATCTAAGAGATATTAAGAGCATGAGAATCATTTTCAATTAATTTTATAGACCCTCATAAAAAAGGAATTAAAAGAAAAGTATAATAAGTATATATTTTAGCTAAATGAAGTTTATTTTCTTGTCAATATTGTCTCCAAGGATGGGATATTTATTTACCCTTCAAAGAAAAAAGTAGTCAAACAATGGAATACACTGACAAATATAAGTAATATCTAGATTTTCCTCGGTTTACCATGTTACTATCAGTGGTTTATTCAATATTTTTTCAGATTGTCAAATTTGTTGATCAAGTTTACACATAAAGGGGTTAAATAAGCATGGTTAAGGGAATGTGAGGAATTTTTTAAGAGATAAAGAGCAGTTTGATTAATGAATTTAGTATTAACTCTACCATCAAGTAAGGAAGTATTTTTAATTTATATTGATTCATAAAATAATGGTTTTAGTTTTTTCCTTATGTAGAATGATAGGTTGATTCTTGATGCATCATGTAAAATGAAAATCCATAAATAGAACTGTCTAACTTGTGACCTTGATTTGGTAGTGGTAATATTTAATTTGAAAATATGTAGGAACTAACTCTATGGAAAAAATATGTGATATATATATAGACAAAAAGAGTTTGAAGCATGTCTCAACAGTAGAAAAAAGAGACTTTAGCGTTGGAGTTTTAAGGTTGGAATTTATAAAATAGATGTTAAATGTGAAACAATGACCTTTTAAAAAAATTATGTAAATCCAATGTTAAAAGGTTTGTGGAATAAATTTTAACATTGGTTTTCCAAAAAAATTAATGTTAAAGGATCTTCCTAATGACTTTTAATATCGGTTTTATGAAAACTGAAGTTAAAAGATTTTAAAAAATTTCAGTATCCACAAAAATCCACTCATTATTTCATCATGGAATTTCTAAAACCCTTATCCTATTAAATCTCAAAGGCACCCAACTGTGCTTGATCATCCAATTGTATTTTATTTTCAACTTATTTTCACTTTGTTTGACCTCAAACTTCCTTTTTTTATGCTTCTTCACTAGCCCTCAATATTATTAGTTCAATGCAAACCCTAATATTCACGACTTGAAACTGTGATCTAAGGTTTTTGTTCATTCATTTTTTATACTTAATTATTTCAAATTTTTCTCTTCATTCTTGAAAAGTTATCCCTGTGACCACTGCCTTCAAGAGAGTTCATTATTTTTCAAGAGCTATTTTTCATTATCAACATCCATATTTTCTATGTATGTTTTTGGTAATATTTATTAATTATCCATTATTTATAAATTTTATTCATCCATTCATTAAATTGTATGAATATTATTATCAACTAGAAAAAAAATTTAAATAAATTAATGTTAAAAAAAATAATTATAAATTCTTTGTCACTTTGACATTTTTTTATTGGAATTACTTGTATTTATAATTGTATTTTTTATAATTTTTTTATCATTGTATTTTTTTAGGGTTGTAAAAATATTTTTTTCTTCATTATTTTTAATTATAATTACATTTAGGTAAATTTTGTTTTTCTATTGTAACTTGTTATCCATTTTTAAATTGTTTTCAAGATATACATTATTTGTTTAAAATTTATGAATTTTATATATTTATATGTTTATATGTTTTTTATTTTGTTTTTTATATATATTTATTTAAATTTTTATATGAATTAATATATTCATCTATTATATTATAAATTTTAGGTAATTAATGGATAATAATTGGATAAATGTATGATGAACTACTGATGAATATAATAAATGCATTTATAGTTTCTTGAAATTTTCTAAATTAAATCTTGATAAAAAGATGTTATTTTTTCCATTTGTATATAGTGTTTGAATATGAGTAAATTGGGTTTCATAAAAAACAAATAGCATCTGATATGATTTGGTTTTAGTTATAATTATACACACTAGATCTGGCATGGTGAAATAAAGAAAAAGTCAATATCTAATAATGATAAATATGTTCCTCATAATACATAGGATCATCATGAAGAATGAATTCATGGTATCGATATTTAAACCCCTGAAAAACAAGTGTTAAAAAACTTTATAGAGATACTAAGAAACCACTATTCACTTGTTGTACTAAATTTAAATTTCTATCAGTGGCGGTGAGATTAGTAAAATTTATATAAAGACATGGTTTAAGTGATAAAATTTTCACTGAATTTCTTGAAATTTTAAAATGGATACTTATGTAAGGAAACATGCTTCTAGATTCCAATTATGAGATCGAAAAATATTATTTCAAATGGTACAGGAGTTTAAAAAGATACATGATTTCCCTAGTGAAATTATGTTTTATATGAAGGAACATGAGATTTTATCTAAATTTACTAAATGTGGGACTTCATGATATAAAATGGATGAGAAATATAATCATGATTCATTCACAAGAATGGGAACCAAGGACCCAACTACATCAGTATAGTATATTAAAATAATTCCTTGATTAAAGTGTCCTTTTTCAAATTCAAATAATCCAAAAAGGATAAGATGGAATACATATGATAGCATATTTATTGGAAAACTATGTCACCATAATGATTCACCATAATGTAACATATTTTATCAAAAATGGTATGTTTTTTTAAATGAACATAGAAATATTAGAATGGGTTTTTTCATAGATGGAATGAGTCCATATTGGAGTCTTAGTAGCCAACATAGTTTAAGGATAGTTTTGAGGGTTATGTACAACTTGTCCCACCAAATATGTATGAAGAGGAAATATGTAATAATAATCTTGATACTTTCTAGACCAAAACATCCTAGAAATGATGTTGATGTTTATCCATCTCCATTTATTGATGATTTAAAATTTCTATAGGAGACTGGTTTAATGGTATTTTATGCATACAAGAAGGAATGTTTTATTTTGTGATCTATGATAATGTTTACTATATATGAATTTCATGTATATATAATTTTATCTATATATACTCTTAAATGACATAAATTATTTACAACTTTCAAAAGGGGACTTTATACCATTATTTTTAGAATGGAAGAAAAATATTATATATGGGACATTAGAGATTTTTTCAAATTGATCGTCCTAATTAAATATTAAAAAAGGAATTTAATGGTTTATAAGAGTATGACTCAACCTCATAACAACTTTCATCTAATTAATATTACAACAAGGTAAAAAACATAGAGGTCATATTTAGAATTAAAGGAAATTCAATTTATCATACAAATACATTGAATAAAAAATACATTTTATTCTATCTATCTTATTTGAAATTTTTTGACAAGAAACATAACATTGAAATTATTTACGTTGAGAAAAACATTTTAGATGGTCTAATTGGAACATTTTTATACATAAAAAAATTCAAAATATGGATTTCAAGTTATGCTGAACATAATAACCATGGGAATGTGTTTGGATTAAGATCCCACAGTGAAATAAAATAGAACATATTTTCCTTCGGCTCGTCACACATTAAATAAGAGTGATAAGAAAAATTTTGATCAATTTCTGCCCGGTATTTAGGTACCTAGTGGGTTTTCTTAAAATTTGAAAAAAATTGGGTCATTGAATGATTTAAATTTAATAGGTATAAAATCTCATAAAAGTAATTTATTGATGAAATGGTTGTTATTGGTTGCAATGCATGGCATATTGTTGATACCTTTCATAAAATCTATATTCGGGTTGTGTTACTTTTTCAATTAAATATTTTTCAAAGACATAGATCTAGATTTAGCAGATATGTTAGAGAATGAAGTTGTACTCATACTTTTTCAACTAAAAATTTCCATCATTTTTTTGATATAATGGATTATTCATTTATTCATTTTGTGTAATAGATAATAATATTTGGGCTAGTTTATTTATATTGGACATAGGCTTTTGAATGATATGTGAAATTTTAAAAGGGATATGACAACAATATGTATTGACCAGAGGCCTCTATTGTTCAAAAATATATATCAAAATAGGTAATTGAGTTCTTTGCAGATTATTTGTCGAAAATAGAGAATGTTGGTCTCCCTTTATCTTGACATTTGATAGTTGATAGGGAAGGAAAATGGAGTTATGGATTAAAGGTAAACTTAATTCATTGTGATGAAATGATAAATGAACATTTATATATTTTAAAAAACATTAGTGAAGTTCAACCATATATATCATTGCATATTGCTAAAATGAAGGTAAGATATATGAGATTAAATGAAATTCAGTGGATGAATGACCTTAAAAACACATTTGATTGATAATTTAATTATAAAATAAACATTGATTTAACCACACTAGGAATATTGAAATAGTTATTAGGGGAACAATTGTTATTGTGATCACGTTTTCTGGTTTTTATATTATTGGATACACATTTTACATAAAAAAATAATTGATGAAAAGGGTACCATTCAAAAATTGTGGAGTAATGGTTGTCAATGAAGCACTCTACCTTTCGATTGCTAAAGATATAAACCTAATTTTTATAACAACATCAAATTTTGTAGCTATTGAGGATATATAGGATATTGATTATACTAAATTCTAGGTTTTGGTATTTAAGTGTATCTGGGTTGACATTAATAGTGGTGTAAAACATGATGAGTATAGATTTACACTTACTGATTTAAAATGATTCAGTTTCTAGGAGAAATAATTTATTTTAGTGATGCATGAAAAGCAAATATTTTATTTTTTTGACCCATAAATTGATTAGTGGTATGTTGTTTTGTGAGGAAAAAATAATTCGGGTGATGAGAATATTTATGTTGCTGAATAATTTTCTAAAAATTTTCAATCTATCACATGATTACCCATTGATGATAATGACAATAAAGTGGAAATTTTCCATGAAACATGAAATAATAATGTAGAATGGATATCGGAAAACACTACACTACTAATTAATCAGTTAATCTCTTATTTTTTGTGAAAATAAAATAGTTAAAAACATAAGGTTTTAACTTTAATACATAAATATATTTATTTTTATCATTATTTTTTTTATAATATTTTTTATATACATTACATTAGATATCCATTTTTTGGTTGAAAATTTTTTCCTTCATCATTTTTGTGTGACTATTTTCTTTATATTCTTCATTTTCAGTTGTACGTTTTTATTCAATAAAATATTTGTAATTTTATTTTTATTATATACAATTACATTTTTAATTATGATATTTATTTACATATAAACAAATATGGGTAAAACAAATTACACATTTTTAGATGATAATTATTTCTTTCATTTTTTAATTATTAATTTTAATATACGTTAATTTTAGTGGTGCATTTTTTTGGTTGAAAAATCTAACATTTAATGTTTTGTTTTCCATTGTGAATAATCAGATTATTTATTTATTACATTTTTTTAATTTTAACCACATACATGTACGCATAATTTTTTTAAATTAGTATACATATTTCTAAATGATAGACATTGGGGTATGGAAACTAAGGTATGTATGTTTTTTCATATAAATATATATCTATTGAAATTAAATTAAAAAATAAAATTAAACTTATATTTATTAAAATTATTTTGTTATATTATACTTCTCTAAATATGATGGTATCTAAAGATGATAAGAGTGGGATTACATGTTTACCAAAACTTTCACTTGCACATTTAAATAAAAGGGTGATAATTAACTTCTATGAGAATGACCACCCAACTGAGCCACATTCCATGTAGTTTATGACATACCTAGCTATATAGAGTCATTGTGAGGTAAATATTTGATACCCTAGTTAGAGGATTATCAATAAGTTGGTGAAATATTTTCTATGAGATTCCTTAATGGAAAAAACTTCTAAACTCATTTATTTAGTTTTACAAGGGATTAAATATTATATATTTCTTAATATTTTATTTATTCAATTATAGATGAAATTAAAATTTCAAGAGACAAAATGAATTAAGAAAATGTGTCTATAATCTGAGGAACAAAATGGGGAAATTTTAAGTCGAATTTAACATCAATTCTGATTTTTGAGAGTTAAAAAGATCAATACATGTTCCATAAATATGGATTTATCGATAGTGATACATGGAAGAATTTTTTATCCAGTTAGCATGAGGAAGATTTTATGGTATGTCTATATTATTTGTAAAATTTATTTGTTTAATAAATTTTAATTACTTGATAAGTTAATTATTTTTTATTATGTAATTAGAATCTTGGAAAAATCACCAAGACATATGGTATCACAATTTATAACCTCATACATTCTCACATGGAAGGGATCCTTTATTATAAGAATGAATGATTGCTGAAAAAATTATTAAATTAAAAGAAAAGTTAAGTAGGAGCTCTAAAGAGGTTCTATGCGACCCTACATACCTCACACTAATCATAAAAAATGGAAAAGGGTGATAATGAAAAAAATGAAAGTATATTATTGGTCCATAAAAGTAAGTAGTTAATAATTTTTTAATTATTTTATTTTTACTTTTCATCAACATTACTATTTAATAAATTTATATAACTAATATTACATTTGAAAATATTACATCAGGATTCCCTTTAGGAGAAAATGTTATGGGGGACCTTTATCCCTAATGGTAGAATATATATTCTTACCACTAATTTAGAAAATTCATAAGACTCAGGCCACATCATAGGGTATAATGAGGGAACCATATTTAAAAAAAATAGGTCTAACCCTAGTGCGACATCATTAGGGGAAGAATATAGGGGATAAATAGATTCATTAAAATCTAGGATATGATAATTGAATGAGTTGATATAGGATAAAATTAAATCATTTTTATTAGCTTTAATTTAACAAACTATGAGATAGATGAAACCTAAATAACCTTTCTACCTATATTTGACACCTCCTCATCCAGAAGCGCAAATGTATTGTGATTCTCATGCTAGATATCCCCTTGTAAAAATTGTAGCATAGATAATTTTACATCATCAAGGGGAATATGTACATTGTATTATTATGAAATCAGGTCGGGTAACAGTAGTGTTACATTATATTATTGATCCAACTACTCTGGTCTGATTTCCTATTGAAGAGTTGTTCATAGTTTGACAGAGTATTTCCTATTTTTTACATAAGATGGCTAATATTTATCATCAATTTAAATGTGAGTTATGAGTTTATTTTTAGTGTTTATTTATCATTAAATTCAAAATTACTTATAATATTTTCATACACTTACCTTATATAGGATTATCTGAAATTTAAGGACTCGCTAAAAGGGAGAGGAAATATCATGTTCCAACTCCTTCATATATTCCTCAAGAAGCTGATCTGGTTATAAATTATCACATATTTATTATTTATTGGATAATTATCATAATTTTTTGATGATAACTGATATATGTATAATATAATATATATTATATATTTTTAAAACTGACATCATGGGTGCGGTAAAGGGTGACTACCTTAGTGTACCTGGGTTGCATTTGTCTTCTATGTAAGTAAATTTCAATTATTTATTTATTTTCATTAACTAATGTTATTTTACATTGAATTAATTAATTAAACTTATAATTATTTATCTCCATATTATATGGATCTAATATTATTTCGCTTCTACTTATTATTTTATTGACCCAGAACACATTTCAACAGAGGTGAAATATATAAAAAACGAATCCAGAATTCAATATGTATCAGAAAGATTAAAAAACACAAATATTTTATATTGTTTTTTTCATTTCTTGACATGTAATAAAAAATATATAATTATGAACCACTGCTCATTATAATATTATTAATGCTTCATTTTCTATATTTTAGTGTACATTAGATGTTATCCATATTTTTTCCCAAATAATGTAAAGCATGTTGGTTATGATTTTTATTATGTGATGTTTGAATAATATTTAGAAATATTTTATAGAAGTAAATTTAATTTTTTTATTATATTTATTTAATATTAATTTTTTCATTTTACATCAACTCTGATAATAAATATTTGTAATTATAACAAGAAATGGATGGAGTTCATCAGGGCACGTTATTCAATAGTATGACTAGAAAATATTGAACATGTAAATTCTTAAGTTGATAAATATTATATCAATGATTACTTGTTTTATCTTACATATCTATAGTTATTTATTTTTAAAATATTGTTCCACAAATACAATTTCATTATAAAAAATGGAATTCTGAATGTGGATATTTTGTTTTAATATTTATTTTTGAGATAATAACAACCAGAATAGAAATATATTTTTAAAATGTTAGTTTTATTATAAAACTTATAATTTAAACATATATATTATTTTTATAATTCATAATACCTTATTTTTTAGGATTTTAATTATGTTTCATCATATACACCAAATTAATTGAAACACCTTCAAAATTTATTTGAATAATATTTTCTATGTTTGACTAATTTTGATTTTTTGTTCATTTATTTGTATAATTGTAAAAACATTTATAAAGGTTCTCAATGAGTTTTTCTAATATTTTTCTATTTCTAATGTTTCTTTTTATAGTTTTTTTCTACATTTTTATGTTTTATGTGTGGGATTATGTAATTTTTTAAATATTTTAAATAAAAATAAACATTCAATGTAATTTTTATAAAAACACGATGTGCAAAGCCATCTTATCAGGCTGTCAACATTGGCTTTACTAAAAACTGGCATTGGAAGACTAGTATGAAGTCTTTAAATGTTGATTTTATCAAAAAACTAATGTGGAAATATTTTAATAATTTTACTTCAGGATGAGTATTTAATGTGAGTTAATAAAACCAGTGTGGAATGTTCCACTTTCAACATCACCTATATTAAGATTTCTTTATAGCCTATATTAAAAGGTACAAATGGTATTAAAGGTATTTTTCCACTTGTTTATTCTATTATAAATAGATTATCATGAGGCAAAGAAGATGGTTGTAACTACTCATGGAAGATGATTTCCTGATACACTACCACCCTTGGAATCCAAACAATGTGGTTGATGGATTAATTAAAAGAGACCATGGGGTTATAACCATGATGAGGATTAACAACAATCCCATATGAAGATATCTAGTATGTATGGATATGGTGAATTCAAGGAAATAGAATAAATCATTCCCTTTCTAAGTAATTGATAAACCATCCTTATTAGAAAATATAGAGAATTCCCAACAAGATGATGAGAACATAAAAAGGAATATTAAAGAAGTGAATGATAGTAAATTGAAAAAATTCATTAATAATTATGTAGTGTTAAACTTTGGGAAGAGGTAATGAGTTCCATCCTTACCAAAACTGAATAAGGAACTGGTCAATAAATCACATAGATCAAATTTCCCCATACACCTCAATAGCACAATGATATATTGTAATTTAAGAGGGCATTTATAGTGGGATGGTATAAAGTTAGAAATTGTGAATTATGTGTCTAGATTCTTAGTGAGTAATTAATTGAAGGATGAAATAAAAAATCCTAAGGAAGTCATGAAACCTCTACATATACATATATAGAAGTGAGATAATATTACAATGTACTTTGTCACTAGACTCCTAAATACTCCAAGGAATAATGATTCTATATCGGTAATCATTGATCATCATACAATGTCTTATCATTTCATAGAAATAAGAGAAGATCTACCCCTTGAGAACCTTTTATAGATATATTTTAATGAAATCATGAGGATTCATTGGGAACCTCTATCTATTGTATCAAATTATTACTCTTGGTTCACAACAAAGTTCTAGAAGAGTCTTTAGAGGGATCTAAACACTAAGATACATTTAATAACTTCCTATCATCCCCAAACTAATGGGAAGACTGAAAGGACTATCCAAACATTGTAAGGCATGTATATATCATCTTCTCTTGACTTCTATGGTACATGGAATTAGTATAAACCTTTGGTGTAATTTTCCTAAAATTATAACTTCCATTTAAGAATTATGATGGAACTATATGAAGAATTGGATGAGAATATATCTTGTACTCTAGTCTATTGGAAATAAGGTTTATCAGACCAAATATTTTAGAGGACACAATTGTTAAAGTATGAACTATTAAGAATCATATTAGAGTATCCCAGAGTAGATAAAATAGATATGTTGATAGTCAAATTAAATATTTTAAATTTCAAGTGGGTCTTCATGTACTCATGAGGGTTTTACCAAGGAAGGGAGTTGTATGATTTGGTAATAATGGGAGGATAATCCATAAGTACATTTTAAATTTTGATATATTATAAATAGTTGGGGTTGTATCTTAATGACTGGTTATACCGCCCAAAATTTCTAAATTACAATAAGACTTCCATTTTTCATTACAAAATAAATACATGTCAGATCTACTAAATTTGATCACATATGATGGAATATAATTAGAGCCTAACTTGTCTTATAATGAAGAACCTATCCATATTCTTCGTACCATAGATCTAGTATTGTAGAATCAAACAAATCAAGTGGTGAAAGTCCTTTAGAGAAATCACAAACAAGAATAAAAACATGAGAGCCTGAAGAAGCTACAAGGAATTTGTATTCATGTTTTTCTAATATCTTATATAGATACCCCAATTTATAGGATGAAATTATTTAGGGGGGAATATAATACTAAAGACCAAACTATTGTAGGTAGACACTATATCCTTGATTATCACACTCTAAAGAGATTTTATTCAATAATTCATTTAAAAATTAAATTTTATAATTTAAATTTATATTAATTAATTAATTTTTTAATTGATCATATCAAAATTATAGTATTGTGAATTTTTTAATTTTTTTCAAAAAATATAGGCTTTTTGTCGAAAAACACAATTCTAGGAAACTTTAAATTTGTATGAATTTATAATTATATAAGAATGAACTAGAAGTTTAAAAAAATCGGTAATCAAATATAAATCTAATAAATACTATTATTCAATTTAAAATATTATTTAACTTTATAAATACTATGTCCAATACTTTTAGAATTAATTTAAATTTTACTCTAGTATAAAAAACAATTTCATTATTTTTGTTGAATTAATTATTTTCAAGGGGGATTCGGTTTCTTATTATATTTTTTTATTATCAATCAATTTATTTTGATAGAATTATTATCTAGGATAATTTTATATTATATACAAAATTAATGCTTAAAAATACTATTTCACGAAAAATTGTTTCTACATGATTAAGTAAAATTATTTTAAAATTAACCTATCACAAATTCAAAAAAAAATTATTTGATAAAATGATTTCCAAATTTTAAATTATAACTATAAAATTAGGGGGGAAATTAATTTTAATCTTTTCCATTAAAATTAATTACTATGGATGGAAATTAATTACAAAGGTAAAAGTAAATTTGGGTAAATTATAAAATGTTAAAACTAAAATCCTTAAAACCCACAAATTTATCTAAAAATTTATTTTTTGAGCTGAGTTTCAACCCAAATGCATTTATTAATCCTTTTTTTCAATTTTTTGTCCTTTTACACTTTAATAGTATTCTTACATTATTGAAAAATTAATGGTTGCTCCATAAAATACCCTTCCCTTTACTTATAAAAGGGTAACTTCTTAAAACTTAAAGACTAACTTATAATTTGAATTTATCCTTTAAAACATTCCATATTTTTCCTCATTGAATCATCTCCCACATTAAAAACTTTGGGTCACCATTATTTAGTATAATTCTCTCATTTATAAGGATACTTCTAAGGAAAATTCAAGTCCCCACATGGAGTATTATCAACTACATGGATTTTATTATTAATTGTCCTTTTTAAAATTTATCCAAGACACACTAATATAATTATATTAGTATAATTTAGATAATTTAATGTTACTTAATTATGGTTATTATCATTATTTATTCATATACCCCATCCATTAAGGAAAACAAATTTTTCGTATGTGCATTGCTAGGACTACCATTTCCATTACGCAATATGATTTTTTTTCATTATCCACCTCACAAGGATAGACATAAAGATGAAATTATAGGATAATTATTATCATTTTGATATTATTAATTTTTTATATAAAAAAATTTATACCCTATTAATTATATGATCAACAAATGATCATCATTAATTTGATCGTTTAAAATAACCATGCTAAGAAGATAACCATTCATTCAAATCGTGTAAGATTTTTATATCCATTTCTTCTTCTTATAAATCCATAAAACTCAAATATATCACACTAATAAATACTAAATAATACCATTATGATTATCTTAAAATGATATTACAAAAAAACATCTCATAATCATTCATAATCAGTGTATGTTTATGTCTAGGTTAGTCTAACCACCTACTTGAACAATACTATTAATTTATATCATGGTTGAATATGAAAACATATTTACTACTATAAAATAATTTAAATCTTTAAATAATGATTTTTTTCCAAATATTTTATATAAATATGAAAACAAATTTACTATAATAAGAAAATATATTAATTTATATCATGTATGACTATCAAAACATATTTACTAGTATAAAATAATATGAAAAAATATTTACTATAATATTAAAACATATTAATTTATATAATGGACGACTATGAAAACATATTTACTAGTATAAAAAAATATAAATGTGTAAATATTGTTTTTTTCCCCGAAGATGTTAAATAAGGAAACACACTCCATTCATCAAAAATCACTAAAACATATTTATTATCAACTTTATCTTCAAGGAAAAAGAATAAAAACTCATGAAAGGAATTTGAAACGTTATAAATTATTTAAAATAATTCCTAAAATTAACTTTAATTACCTAGTAATAATTTAATTTTGAATAATAATGAATGTAAACATTGTAATTATGAAACTAGTACGAAAGACCAAAACTATAAACACTAATGTGGAAAATCAAAAGAATTCATGTAAAGAAATACCATTAAGGGAGAGTGTACATGAAAATGGATATGAGTAAGGTTATTAATTAAGTAATTAAAATTTCTATGTTTAGGATATATGAGTTTAAATTATTATCATGGAAGTTAGGATATAAGGTAAGGGTTTTCCATCTAAAATTATTCTCTTTGAAAAATGTTCTATATTATACACTTATTTTCCTTTATGTGGTGTATATAATACCTATGTGAGATGTTATACCATGAACTTTCTTTATTTATAAGATTTTAATATCAATTTAAATTACACTATTTAATGATTTTATGATTTAGTTTCTACCCAATCCACATTTGGGGTTTTTACATCTTAATTTTTATTATTTTGGAATCCTTCTATAATCACCACCTATTTTCTTTTGTGTGGTGTATACATTGTTTTCACATATATGATTTAGTTTTGAGGTGTTCCTATATTTATTTTTTTGTCTTTTTTTTTTACACTTGGGTTTCCCCATGTGTTTTTTGGTGAAAAGTTGAGATATTAGGCTTGCCACCAGGTGGTGCACGGTTGGTGAACAGTTATGGAAAATAGTGTTCCCTTATCCAGGTAAGGGTGTGGCCAATTTCTTCCTCGATAGAGGTGACCTCAAGATTTATGTACAGTTTTTTAAACTTTGTGGGATGCTCTTCTTGGACAGTGAGGGACACATTGTTTTCTCACGGTTTGGAAAACCCTGTGGTCTAACTATAAGACCAATCTAGGTCATTAAAAAGTAGGAAATTAACTTCCTTACCACTTTGAATTTAACCTAAAAATCACCCCTAATCCACCCCCATTCAGGATTTGTAGCCCTAAAATCTCCCTCTTCTCCTCCTTGGACCTCTTGAACTCCAACCTTTGGTGGTTTTGGTGTGGGAACATCAAGGAATCATCAATTAAGTCTCGTTTCCCTTGATTTATCCCTTCTTCTAGGTTTTCTCTTCCCTCTTTTATGTCGTCTTTTTTGGTGCATTATTTGACCTAATGAGGGTCCGATCATGAGATGTGGGGTGAAATCTTGATGTTTTTTGTTCAATATTTCCTTTATTGGGTCTTATTGAGGTGAGGTTATGGTTTCAAATCAGATTCCATAATTTTCGAAGTGTGAGGTAGGTGTTCCCATTATTTTACATTATTAGATGATTTTATATTTTGTGCTTCACTTTTTAAATATGCTCTACAGGCCTTGTGTGTGGTGAAAATTATGTTTTTAAAATATTTCTATTTGAATATGTGATGGAAGTCGGTTTTTGAGATAAAATTGGTTATATTTATTATGTTTTTTATTTTCATACTTCTTGAATGTCTCTCATACCTTTTGTGAAAGGTGAAAAATGTTTTTTAAAAAGGCACTTGAGGTAAAAATGTGTTGAAATTTGGATTTTAAAAAAGAAATGGGTTTTTATTGCATGCTGTTTACTTTTTTTTCATATTAAATGTTTTTTTAAAATTTGAAAAGTAATGTGAAGCATGTTATAAAATGGATTTAATGTGAGTGTGAATTTGAAAGGGGCTTTACCAATGGAAATGGTTGGATTTAATATTTTCTCTTATTATTGTGTTTCTAAATGGGATTCATGGATTATTCAAGTTGTGTGAGATGTTTTTACAAATGGTTTTTGTGTGAATGGGAAATGGAAATTAGTTTTGTTTATGGAAAATGGTGGTTTCTATATAAACTTGATCATTGGATCAAAGTGAAATGTGAAAATGGTTATTTCCTTGTGTGTTCGTGATGTTTGGAATTTCTATATGAAAGTGATGATTTATGTGAAATCTGAATTTGAATTTTAGCATAAAGGAAATCTCGGGTATCTAGGTGGATAAACTAGAACTAGTACTATAGTTTTTTTAGAAGTGGTCGAGGCCCAGATTCATATATCAAGATTGACGATTACAACACTAACTACACATGTGATATGATCGGAGACCACTAGACCATGGGATGGGATCCCCTCTAGTGGATCATGCATAGGAATGTTGTTAGTTTTGGTTTATGATATAGATACCACTAGACTTTGGGATGTGTTCTCCAATAGTGGCTCGTGTATGAGGACATCGTTGGTTTTGGTTTGAGTATTTTGATCACTAGGGTATGAGGTTTCTAGATTCCATTTTGTGCTAGTTACCTATAGTGATTTTCCATGGTTCTATCTTTTTGACAAGATGCTTATGAAATGTTATTCTATCCTTCAGTATATGGTGAACCTTTTGTATGTTTTAGTTAAACTAATTTTAATTTTATATATATTTTTCCTTAAAAGTGTTTTCTTGAGAATGGTTTCCTCAAAATGTTTTCTTGAAAATGTTTCAAAGCGTTCTTATGAAAAATTGCATGTTAATTTATCTTCTCATGTTATGTCATAGAATCTTTTATTTTGGGTGGCATCCTACTGGGCTTTGGATAACACATTGCATACACCATTGAATGTATATATAATTTGTTATGTATGACCCAGGTAAAGGAAATATGTGTCATGGTGGAGATGGCGGATCCCGTTTCTAGTGTTCCACTTCTTGAAGGTATTGGTGGTGGTTTCTTGAGGGTAAAGACCCTCTTATAAAATGGAGGTTGTCGGGATGTTTCAATTGCTCGCTTTCCATTTTTTGTATTTTTGGGATTGGTTAAAGTTGTAAAATTGTGAATCTGAAATTCATTGTATCTCGTTTGGTTATGATTATAATTTATGTGACATGTTATTGTTTTTTGTTGTTTATGGTTATATAAATAGCTGAAATCATTCCTAAAGTGTATTTTTGATACCCAGACACTATTTTCCTACCTGTGGGGAGTGGGAATTCCCTTCGGGCCATGCCATGGATCAGGTCAGGTGTCAAGTTTAATGGAACCCCAAATTGGTTCGTGAAAAAATAGTTTCAGAGCAGGTCACACTCTCCTTAGGTAAAGTTATTTGGGAAGATTATGGATAGAAAAAAGCTAAGATTTTCGGGGATTGAGGTTCTTGTCGTGAGTGTGGTGTTTGGATAAAACACCTCATAATTGAACTCAAATTTCCAAGGGATTTTGGGATTTGGTTTTACTTCTCCTCCAGGTGAGATATACAGGTAGTAGATTGTATGTGGACACTAAGTGGGGTGGAGTGGTTTGGTTGGTATATTTATTGTAATGTATTTTTTTATGTTTTTATTTATGGAAGTGTTTGATATTTTTTTATTATTTAAAATTTACAGAATGTGTCTTGATTACTAATAGTTTTCCTTGTGGTTCTTGCTTGTTGTAGCAAGATTCCTCCCTTGAGACTTCTTGTGAAACTGTGGGAAGATTATAGAAAGATTCATCCCTCACCAATTGATCAGAGTTCATTTGAAGCTATGGTTTAGGCTATCCAATATTTTGTTCAAGGGGTGGGTGCTGGTCCTTCTCATGTTAGAGAATTTGAATCAGGTCTTGTAAGGAAAAAATATTAGGAGTTCCTCAAGAACAATCCTCCTTCTTTCCAGGGTAGAACAGAACCTTAGGAAGCAGAGGATTTTCTTAAAAAATAAATATAATTTTTCAGTTTCTTTATAATCCTATGGTAGTTAGAGTGAAATGAACCTCATTTGTGTTGGAAGGTCCCAGTCAAAAGTGGTGGGACTCGGTAGTGAAAACTGGGAAGCAGTAGAAGATGGTTGGGAATGATTTCAAGGTCATATTCAATTAGAAATATTTTCCTAATATTTTGAATTTTTTCAGGTCTCGTGAGTTTTTAGAGATTTTCTAAGGAGACTGGACCGTGATGGATTATATCAACCACTTGGCAGATTTGGTTTTATACTCACTCAAGATCATTTCCAATGAGCATATGAAGGCTCAAAAGTTTGAGATGGGTTTGCAGCTATAAATTTGATCTCATGTTTTCTTGTTCAAGTTAAAAACACATGCGGAGGTGGTTGATCATTCCATGATGGTAGAAATTGATCATAGAGAAAATTGTGGTTTCTCTGGAGCTATTTAAGTAATGGTCAGTGGATGTTCATCTAAGAAGAAGGGGAACTAGGATGAGTAGGGTAAAATGGATGGGGTAGTTTAGGTCGTCCTTCTGATATATCTTCATTTGTGGTTTTCGATGTTGGTTCAGTCATGTTCCATCAGTGTGGGAAGATATGGCGCATGAGACCTGTCTGTTCATCTCCACCCATTCATTTTCATCGGTGTGGACCTATGAGACACATGAAGCAGTTTTACAAGGTGTCACACCCATATTAGAGTGTTGTAGGGTCTGTAGCATTCAATGGGATGTCAACCTGGTTATAACCATCCAAGATAGGGGGATCTCAGTTCAGAGGTCATTGAGGCATGGCTAGATCTTCTTCTATGTAGAGTTTGTTTAGTATGGATCCATAGGCCAAGGGTCCTTCTTAGGCTCATACAGAGACAAGGCATCTTCACGCGGTGGTTCAAGCTCTAGTGGAATCAAATATAGGACCTACAGCCACGTGTGGTACCATTCTTAGTACATCATCTTTATCTATTATTCTATTTGATATTGGTGCCTCTTTTCATTTTTCCCATATTGTGGATGTGTTAAAGTTTTCAACTGAGCTTATGTCATATATGATAGAGTTCGTAGCTCTACTTAGAAAAACAAGAGAGCAAGGTTTCTGGTGTCTGTAGTGGGCACTCACTATATCAGGGGTCGAGTTGGAATGTGATTTTCTTATTTTGGAAATGGGAATCTTTAACATGATCCTTAGTATGGATTTAATGTTGTGTTTCCAAGAACACGTTTATTTTTATCGATGTCAAGTGTGTTTTATGGAACCTAATGGAAGTACCTAGTTTTTTCAAGGAGAATGGGATATTGGGTTAGGATGTATTGGACCTCCACTTCTTGAGTTGGGCAACCTCATTTTTCATATCTTTTTACTTTCATTGGAGGATGATGATAGTGCTCCTAAGGGAGGATTAACTCTGATGATGGATGTGTTCCCAAAGGTATTTTTAGAGGATTTATCAGGTTTTCCCCTAGAGAGGTAATGGAGTTCACCATATATTTGACACTAATAACACGTCCAATATATATTATCTCATACCATATTTCCCCAAATGTGTAAAGTGAATTAAAGGTATAGCTGGATGATTTGTAATATAAAGGATTCATTCAACCAAGAATCTCACCTTGGGAAACCATAGTTCATTTTTAAAAAATTCTAATGGATCTCTTAGGTTGTGTATCGATTACTGGAAGATGAATAAGGTAAAGATCAATAATAAGTATCATTTTCCCCATAATGATGGATTTTTTTATTAGCTTAAGGTGGTAAGGGGTTCTCCAAATTTGATTTGTGTTCCGGGTATCACCATTTTAGAGTTAGAGAGACGGATGTTCCAAAAAAACATTTTCAAGCAGGTATGGCCATTTCCAGTACCTGGTCATGCTTTTTGTGTTGAAAATGCTCCATAGGTCTTTATAGAACTCATGAATTGGTTGTTATATCAGTATCTAGATTCATTTGTTGTGGTATTTGGGGATTACATCTTGGTCTACTCAAGGATCAAGGAGGAGCATGAGCAGCATTTTCGGATTATGTTGGTCACCCTTCAGAATCATAGAATCTAAGTGAAATATTATAAATGCACCTTATGTATTAGGGAAGTGAAGTCTATGGTTCATGTGATCTCAGAATAAAAGGTTTATTTGGACCCCAAGAAGATTAGTTTAGTGATTTCATGAGAAGATATAAAGAATGTGTTTGAAATCAAAAGCTTTTTAGGCTTGGAAGGGTATTATATTTGTTTTTTTCAAGATTTATCTTGGATTAATTCTTCCATGACACCACTTACCCATAAAGGGGTATAGTTTGAATGAAGCATGAGTGTTAACAATCCTTTCAGAAGCTTAATAAATGGTCAAACAAATTTTGTGTTCTGATCTTGCTGAAATCAGGAAAGGTATATGTGGTCTATTTTGATGCCTCGTGTACGGGTCTTTGGAGTGTGCTGATGCAGGTTGACAATGTCCAAACACATGAAAAGAATTACAAAACCCATGATCTGTAATTAGCGATAGTAATTAATTCCTCGAAGATGTGGAACCATTATTTTTTAGGGATAAATTTTTTGTTTATTCTGATCATAATATCTTGGCCTACATTTTCCCACAGAAAGATCTGAATTTGAGTCCATTTCATTGGGTTGAGTATCTTAATCAGTTTAATTTTGATATAGTTTATTCCCCAGGAAAAGGAAATGTGTTTGCAGATTCCTTGAGAAAGAAAGTTCTAGTGAAATCTTTGAAAGATTCCAGTGATGAGTGGATGTTAATGGGTCTTTTCACTCAAATGCTTCTCAAGACCAAGGAGCATAATGGATGTGTGTTCTTGCATAATGTTCATCTAACACCTTCCCTTATAGAGTTTATTTGGAAGGATAATTTGAGTGATAACTTTGGTTAGTATTCTATGTAGTTTTTGAATGGTGAGGAGGTGACTTTCGAGTAGTAGTTTTATACTAATGTAGTTTTGTGCTTTAGAGGTCTCTTCATTGTGTCATTGTCATTATAGAAGGGGGTCATCTAGGATATATACCAGTCTCTGTGGTTTTTTCACTCTAGTTCCACCAAGATGTTTTATGATGTGGGTCGTCAGTTCTGGTGGCATGGTATGAAGTGGGATGTAGATTACTTTGTATTGTGGTGTTATACATGTTATTAGGTTAAATTAGATCACCAAAGGCCCTCTGGTCTGATTCAGCCACTACCTATTCCTACCTAGAAGTGGGATAAGATCTCCATGGATTTTATTTTTGGCTTTCCTTGTATACCTTAGGGAAGGAATTCCATTTGGGTAGTGATTGACCATCTGACCAAATCATCACATTTCATTCAGATCAGGGATTCATCCAAAGTGGATGAGTTGGGTCGGTTGTATGTTTAGAAGGGTGTGAGGCTTCATAGTGTGTCATCATGAATTGTTTTAGATAAGGACCCTCATTTTACCTCATGTTTTTTGGAATCCCTTCAGAAGGTGATGGGGTCATAGGTCAAGTTTAATATAGAATACCATCCTCAAATGGATGGTCATATGGAGTGATTGAATATGATATTGTAAGACATTATCTGGGTATATGTGCTGGATTTTGGAGGTTTATGGGATAGAAATTTAATGGTTCAGTTTGTGTATAACAATAGTTACCAATACTCAATTAGAATGGATCCTTTTGAGGTGCTTTATGGTTGGATGTGTTGGTCCCCTTTGTGTTGGGATGAGGTAGGTGAGACCTCATTGTTGGAATTGAGCCTTGTGAAAGAAACTTTTGACAAGGTTAAATTGATCAGGCAGTGTTTGTTGAAGGTACATAGTCACTATAATTCATATGTTGATCAAAGGCACCAAGCTTTGGATTTCTCTGTGGGTGATTGGGTGTTCCTGAAAGTAGAACCTCTCTTAGGTCACCATCATTTAGGAAACAAGGGAAGCTAATGCTGAGGTATGTTGAACATTTTCAGATTACCAAGAGAGTTGGTAATGTGGAATACTGGTTAGATTATCCCTCTCATTTGACATCAATCCAATATTTTTTCCATGTCTCTCAATGGAAAAATTATAATCTCGATCTATCCCATGTGATGAATTGGGAGGAGTTGGAGTTGAAGCTTAATTTATCAGTTTTTGAATGGCCATTACAGATTGTGGATTCTCATGAGAAAGTTCTTTTTGGGAAGTATATTTCATTAGTACAATTTCTTTGGCAGCATGTTAGTGATGTGGATTAGACTTGTTAGAAAAATTCTCTGGTTGAGGAGGAATATGCATTTCTACTCTTTGATCAAACATTGGATTGACTTTCTGAGAGTAGAAAGTTTTCAAGGCGGGGAGGATTTTCATTTCCGTGATTTTATTTTTGAGTTATTCTTTTGTTTATTTTTTGGTATGGTATTTACCCTTAAGTTTCTCCAAGAGTTTTTGGTGAAAAGTAGATATTTTGTGATTTCCATCAGGTGGTGCATGATTGGCATATGGTTAGGGAAAACCATGTGCCATTCTCTAGGTAAGTTTGTGGCTTATTTCCTCCTAAATAGAGGGGACCGCACTGTTGCCGCATGGTTTTCCAAACTCTGTGGACTAACTATACAGCATGCTCCTCTTTGATAGTGAGGGATGAACGGTGGCTCCACAACTTATAAAACCATGTGGTCTTACCATACAACCTATCTAGGTCATTAAAATGTGTAAAATTACCTTCTTTATCACTTCATATTTAACCCCGAAACCACCCCTAATCTTCCCCATTCATGATTTTCAACCCTAGTATCTCCCTCTTATCCTTCTTGATATATTTAACTCCAAAATTTGGGTGGTCTTGGTGTAGGAACTTCATATAATCATCAAGTTTATTTTCCCTCGATTTATCCCCTATTCTAGGGTTTCTCTTCCCTCCTTCTTGATTTATTTATTTCCAGTGGGTTATTTGACAAAATGAGGTTCTGATATTGAGATATTGGGTGAAATTTTGATGTTTGTTATTAGATATTACATTTATAAGGTCTAATATTGATATTTTGGATGAAATATTGATGTTTTTATTAGATATTGCCTTTATAGGGTCTTGTTGAGGTGAGGTTATGGTTTCATACCATATTTTGAAACTTTCCAAGTGTAAGGTAGGTGGTTCCATGATTTTACAGTGTTAAATGATTTTACCTTACTTTAATGACTTTATAAATGTGTTTTAAGGAATTTTTTGTGTGGTTCGAACTATATTTTTCAATGTCTTTGAGATTCATATTTGATGGAAGTCATTTTTTGAAAAGAACGGTTATATTTCTTGTGTTCTTCATTTTGGTACTTATTAAATGTGTCGCATTCCTTGTTTCAAAGGTTTAAAATGTGTTTTAAAAAGGCAATTGAGGTGATAATGTATTGAAATTAGGTTTTTCCAAAAGAAATGAATTTTTTTCAGGTGGGTTACTTTTTTTTCCACCATAAATTTGTTTCTTAATTATTAATGTAATGTGATGCATGTCATAAAATTTATTTGATGTGATTGTGAATTCGAAAAGGGATTTACAAATGGAAATGGTTGGATTTTATATATGCTCTTTTTTTCAAATGGGTTTCGTGAATTGTGTAAGTGGTGTGAAATGTTTTTCCAAATTTTTTTGGTGGTCATAGAAAATGGAAAGTGATTTTGTTAATATAAAATGGTGGTTTCCATGTGATCTTGATTGTTGGATCAAGGTGAAATGTGAAAATTGTGATTTCATTATGTGTTCATGGTTCTTGTCATGTGTATGTGAAAGTGATGATTTATGTGAAATGTGAAATGGAATTTTATCACCAATGTAATCCCAAGTATCTAGGTGGGCCGACTAGAACTAGTACACTAGTAGATATGGAAGTGTACAAGGTCCAGATTCATCTAGCAGGATTGACAATAACAACACTAACTAAACATGTGATATGTTCGAAGACCACTAGACCTTGGGATGGGGCCCCCTCTAGTGGATCATACATAGGAATGTTATTGGTTTTGTTTTATGATATGGATACCACTAGACCTTGGGATGTGTTCCCCTCTAGTGGCACATGCATGAGGAGGCTATTGGTTTTGGTTGGAGGATTTTTATCACCAAGGTAATAGGTTTCTAGTGTCCTATTTTTACTAGTTACCCATAAGGATTTTCCATGGTGGTATCTTTGTGACATTATTCTTATGCATGATGCTACTAGTCGTCAGTATACAATAGACCCTGTGTATGATTTTGTTAATAAATGTTTCTATTGAGAAATATTTTTCCTTAAATGTGCTTTCCTGAGAATGGTTTCCAAAAAAAATTCCTGAAAAAAAAATTCAAAGTGTTCTCATGAAAATGTGCATGTTAATTTATCTTCTAATGTTATGGCACTGAATATATTTTTTTGGATGGAATCCTAGTGGGATTTGTCTCACAACCTAAATATACCTTTCAGTGTATGTAAAATTTTTTATATATCACCCAGGTAAAGGATATATGTTTCATGGAGGAGATGGTTGATCAAGTTGGTAATGTTCCACCTTTTACAGGTATTAGTGGTGGTGTCTTGAGGGTGAAAACCCACAGGTTATATGGAGTTGTTTGGGATATTTAAGTTGTTTCCTTTCTGTTGTGGTATTTTTGGGATTGGTTAAAGTTATAAAACTATGAATCTGAAAATTGGTATACCTCGTTTGGTTATGATTATTTATTATGTGATGTTTTATTCTTGTTGTTTATTTATGGTTATATAAAAGGGTGAAATAATTCCCAAAGTGTATTAATGATACCCAGACACTAGTCTTTATCCTGTGGGGATTGGGAATTCCCTTTGGTGCATTTCATGGATTAGGTAAGGTGTCTAGTTGGATGACACTCTGGTTTTCTTCTTGAAAATTAACATAGAAAACATATTTCCATGTTGATCATTAAATTTATTGGATTTACACATCTATATTTTCATACCTATATTATATTCTATTTATTAAAGAGTTTCCTTTTATATGGTGGAAACCCCATCCTAGGTTTTGGTAAATTGGAATTGTGCCAAACTTCATATAAAATGCATCCATATATGAATACTAGAATGAGGATAAGGCTGTGTAATAGATACACCTTGGGTTAATCACCACAAAAAAGGTGGGTTAATCATTGCTTATATCATCACCTTGATGAAAGATTAGTGGGACTAAGCCTACACACCTAGTGAGATACTCCTAAGATATATACTTCATAATTTTCACATGATCTTAATGAATCATGATAAAGTATTTTTCCAACCAATGCTTTAGTATCCTACCAATACAAACTATTGATCCCAATTACAATATTACATGGATGACTCAACACATTATGAGTACTCATTCCCCTAAATGTATTTTATGAGAGTAATTCATGTTACTTTAATGATACCCCAAAACATCTATGTTGATTAAGGCATATTATCTTATACATCCACAATATTCTATTGAATGGGGAAGTATCTAATTTCTTTATTTCTAATTATACTAACAGTCAAGTTTTTTCTATAAGAAATTCCTTGGGGAATGGTATGAAAGGTTGTGATGAATCTTATGGTGAATTATTTAGACATAATTAGGTTGTGTGTTAGGCCCAAAATTATATATCCCCTCAATGAATTGACAGGCCTTTTGAGATATAACACGTTGGATTTTTTGTGTATACCACTTCCCATAATAGGATAAGTGTCTTTGAACATGGGATTTATATAAATTTTTTATGTTTGAAATTATTCATACAATAAGTATGATATTAAGGACTCTTGTTATGAATATTTTCACTTTTTTTGTCGATATAATATGCCCTTAATTTTAGTTGATTATGGATTCATGTTGTTTATTTATTATTTACTTATTAGTTTATATTATGTAAGCTTCTGTTGTATGCTACGCCTTTCAAAGAATATAAGATCACCCTTATTTTTTTCCTTTCCCCAGGAAACCTATAGGAGGATTGTGTTTAATTTTTAGGTATATGATAGAAGGGATAATAATGATCTCACAATGTTTTCATGTTGTATTTTATGTTTTCAAATGTAATGTATGTATGTATCTAGTCTTCCAAGACTACTAAGTTGATTGATTCTATGGGAACTCTTCTATGTTTTTAAAATACTTTAATAAAACTACTCTCTCTAGGTTTTTGGTGTTATTGATACTAAAACATAAGTATTCTAGTTATGTTTTAGGAAAATGGAATCAGTAATGGCTTATTTTGATAATTTTAACGATCAAAGATGATATTTTAATAATAACTTAAAGGATTGAAAAATACTTTATAGAACCATAAAACAATAGTTATACTATTATTAACTTGTAATATTATTATTATTTAAGTTCTCTTATTCATTCGTGATATATTTCTATAGCTTTGTTCATTTAAGTGATTAAACCAACCCAAATACATGTTATAAGTTGATGGTGAGTATGGTTAAGAAATTCTATATTTTGACATAATATCATTATAAAAATAAGAATAATATTATTATTTATATTTTTTAAGGTTTTAATTTATATTTTAAGAGTATTTTATAAAGAATGAAAATATAGATAAAAAATGAAAAACATTATTTTGTGGGAGTTGTAGTCTGCACGTACGCATGATCAGCATTCTTTTGTTTTTATATGTGAATGGAAGTGAATAAATATTGGTTATTATATTAATATAAAAAATATCAAAATATCAGTAAAACTTAATTTAATATATTATAATGGATTTTGGGAGTGGTAAAAGAATAATGTATAGAAGAAGAACTAAAGAGTTGTGAGACACATAGGTAGAAGAAATTAATCTTCTCTTGGAAATATCCTTGATTTTTTAAGGGGTTTGGGAAATATTAAGGACCCAAAGGCTCAATAACATCATTGAGGGTTTTAGGGGAGGTAAAATGGTAGAGTTTCAATAATAAATTCAAAGGAATAATTTTTTCATTAAGGGGTATAATTGTTAGCCTTTTATAAGTAAACATAAGGGTAATTTTGGGAGTATTCATTACTTTTGAATAATGAAATATTACTATTCAAGTGTCAAAGGTTACAAAAGTGGAAAATATTAAGTGTAGATATATTTTGGTATTATAATCCTCCCCAAAACTCATTTTTGAAACAAAATGGATTGATTTAAGGCATTTTATTTTTACTTTTATAACTTTTACCCCAATGTACTTTTACCTTGGTAATAAATTTTTAACCTTGGTAATTAATTTTTATAACCAAAATTAAAAATTACCTTATTAACTAATTTTAACATTTTTATTTAAAATTTTAAAATAATTTAATAAAATAAAATTTCCAAGGGTGAGAAAAATAAATTTCATCATTGACACTCATGACGTGTAAAAACATTTTTTTTATAAAAGGTTTGTTTTTAAGATAAGAATTTATTTATATGTTAAAATTATAAATTTTATTAATTTCCATGAAATAAATTGGTTGATTATAAAAAAATTGTGTCTTTAAAATCTATCCATAAAAATCTAACTTAAAAATTTTTAATTATAATATAGGACTACAAATTTGTTTTAAATTAGAATGAAATGGTACTTATGTTCTAAACTATTGAACATAGGTTTTAATGGATTAAAATATTGTTTTAAAATACATATTTTTAATCCTTAAATACATATTTGATCAATTAAATTTTTTTATATACTTATATGTATTACTTACATAAAACTAATGTCAAAAAATTATAGTTTTAGTAAAAACATAATTTTTCAACATTCACCTAAAAATAACTTATTTTAGAACAGTCCAAAAAATTCATATTAGGCTAATTATTATATGATGTATTGAAAAATAATTTAGTTTTTTTAAAATTAAAATTCTAAAATTTATAAATTTATCTTTTAAATGAAATTAAAAATATAAATAAAAATTATTATATTATAAAAATAATGTTTTAAAAATAATAATTTATATTTTAATATTTTAATTTTACTAATACATTGATATTATATCTTTCTATGTATTTTATAAATACATCATATCATACTTTAATAATATTATTATTATTAATTCATAATGTATAATTATATATGTATTTATAATATTTTTATTATATATTTTTATTTCATTATGTATTATTCATGAAAAATGTTATTTTGAATTTAATACTAATAATAAATTAATTCAGTGTAACTACTGGATACTGGTATATCCAACAACCATATTTCTACTTACTATATTTTCACTACTAATATTTGTAATGAATATATTTCTAATGACCATATTTATAATGTTCAGATTTCATTTTTGTATAAATTCTTACTAAACTCAATCATTTCATTCACACTTCTCAATTCAGACTTCTCATTTCTATATTTTTCATTTCTAGACCTCAAAATATGATTTCTCCTTTTATTATTTTATTCTTAATTGTAGGTTTTTCTATTAGTGATCCTCAATGGTGAAGATAATCCATGAGATCTCTTGATGTTGAAGATTTTATTATTTTATATTTATTGTCCCATTTTAATTTATACACTTTTAAAATATTTAATAATCAATTATGAATATAATCTATGTTTTTTAATACTTATAATTGTATTTTTTGGTGTATTTTTTTATTATGGATGAATAAATCCGTTTTAATTTAATTCCAATCTTTTATGAGTTATTAATAAATCAATTTCAATTCATTTAAACATATAGAAAAAAATAATAATTATTATGAACATCTAGTATATGAAAAAACTATACTTTTGAAAAACCTAGGGTATTACATTTCTCATTATCATTATATTTGAAATAATCTCTTGAGGTAGACTTCAAAATTATATTTTCTCCCACTATTATTCTATAAATTTATTCTCAAAATCAAAAGCATTGGAATAATAAATGGTTTTCTAAACTACCTCACAATTGATAACTCTATTCAAACTATTATATGCCTTCACACCACATAATTATTCATTGCGCTTTCTAAGATAAGTATATTGTTGTACATATTCAATGATCTCTTCAACACATGATTTAATACACTAACAAATATCATTTCAATATCTATAAAATCTAGTATCAATGGAAAATAGAAGCTTGATCATTGAATCCATGAGTTCAATAAATCCAAAAAACATATTCTAAATATTTAACATCTAGTCAAAACTTATGGATCAATATCACTTTTTGAGACCAATTCAAATATCTACACCCTAAGATAGGGGTTAATTATAGTGTTTCTTGACTAAAACATTTTCCATTGATCATATTCTTCCCATTTTCAGATATTTTTTTCCTCGTTTGAAATAACGCATTCAATCCCTCTCTCTTGATGTACATCTCAAAACAAGTATACAAAAACGTAGATATGTGAATCACAAAATGACACAGTCATTTTACATGGTTCCTAAAAAAGTGATGCATTGAAGAATCACGCACATACATTGTGTTTAATTTCCAAAATCCATTATCACATGTTATTTGATAGCTAAAAATTCATTCATGGTCACTATGTTCCAAGGATCACTACATTTATAAGAATTACATCTCATTCAATACTTACCTAAGGGTAACTCCCACTTATTTTCCACCATTTATTAAATCAGGTAAATCTTTATTAGTTCATAAACTTGAGGGTCTCTTCAGTAGTTTTAGGAAAAGAATGTCACTTCCAAGTCAATATAGTTTTCTAAGTCTCCTTGAATCTTCAATTCCCAAATATATCGTCTAATATACTTTAGTTTGATACACTTCAATTTATCTTAACTATATGAGATAAAATACTTGTAAATAGATGAGTCTCATGGTGTAGTCTTTCTCGGCTCTCTCTCAGTTTTGGTTTGGTACATACATTATGGTGTGGTATTTCAGAAGTTAATCATATAGTTACCTAAGTTATTCATATACATGGACTATTTTTGAAGGTTTTAATCTTTAATAGAATTGTATTTACTCACTTTAAAGTTTTTTTATGACATGGTCCTTCTTTTCATAGTGTAGTAATTTATCCATCACTTCTAGATTATTCTTACATGGAATATAGTTATTCTTATGATACATGAATCTACAATTATGGATAACTAATTGGGGGTGTTATATTTCTTTAAGGTGTAATACCCTTCCATAATTCCATATTTATTCTTATAAATACTTTTTTTACTCATATGTTGACAATTTCCCTGAGTTATTCTTATATATCCTTTATTCTATCCATCCCTAATGGCATGGAAAATATTATTACAGAATTATAATATTTTTATTCACCAAAGACATCACACTAATTATATTATAACAAAATACTAGAATGAACATAGTATACCTCATTTTTCACCGATTAATGATATAGATAGATCATCACACATCAAGTATTCATCCCCTTATTCTGTGACCTTGATATATATAACTGTCAAGGTGTCTTCATTCCAAAATTTATTTATATAGATAGTGTAGTGACATCAATACTACCACTCTATATATGGAATGATCATCATCAAAATCCAATTTTATATCTAACATTGTTATGAATTCTCTTCAAAATATTTTTGTCACTAAATTTATTATCAACCTTTTTTCACTAAATTCAAAACATATTATAAAAAAATCCAACACATTATATCTTGGTTGAAACACCATTACTCTGGGAGTGTATTTTATCCCAAGTCATATCATTTATCCTATATATGGAATGTACTCCCACTGCACTTCATGTATATAAAATTATGTGGTTTATAATATAGTCTTGTGTACCATAGTTATAGAATCCCTCCTTTTTATCACATAAACTTTCATTACATTATACAAAACTGAGGATCTTTAAGGTTTAGTGTCTTGGAAACCAAGAACTTAAAACATGAAAACATAAAACATTCTTCTTAAACACTTGAAAGGCTTCTCCTCATGTTCATCCTAGGTTCATTACTGCATCTCATAACCTGAGGACATACATCAAAAGAAAGGGTGAGCTGAAGGCCCAGTAAGGGAAACAAGAGAAACATTTTACATGTGAACTTGAGATACTTCAATAAGGACATGAAAATAACTTTAAGGCATAAGAAAAAAAATCATGAGATATATCATAAATAAAAAAAACATGCTTCATAACTTGAAGATGTGGTTGCAACACTTAATATTGACAATCATTTCATTTCACCAAGGTCCATCCCCAAGGTGTCGTTAAAAATTACCAAGGTTATTCACCAAGGCGTCGTTAAAAATGGTTATCTCTAGAGATTAAGCCTTTACCCAATGCATTAGAGCGCTATCTGGGCGCACCCTTAAACTGTAATCTCTTGTGGTTACATCATTATCCAATGCAATGGGGCGCTATCTGGGCGCACCCTTGACATGCCTTTATTATCATGTGAGCCACATATATCACCATAAATCATTTCAAAAACAACCCATATAGCATAAAAGAAATGGGTTTCATTTCATAATCATAACGTTTTAAAAACTACTTTAAAGACATGATCTTTACGTCACTTTAAACCCACAGAAAAGGGAAAGAGGGTTTCATGTATGTAAATCCCAGAATTTAAAATAGAACATGTTGATATATATGTGAATACCCCTGTAGAAATAAGAGCTTTGAGTATTCACTTTATAACATAAAATGATTTTGAGAAAAGAGAGAGAGGCACTTTGAGACGAAAATTACGCAGCATAACGGCTATGTTTCATGGTTTTAGAAAACATTGAGAAGAGAGGGGACATGGGTCAAACATTCATAAATGACCCATAAAACAGTATAGGGAAAAAATATAATTGATTTAATAACATGGTAATGAATTTTTAAAATATACCATATGAAATGAAGAACATGAAATGAAGACAAAAATAAGATTTCTCTTATGAGAATTCGGCAGCCTAACGGTGTCACTTAAACTTCAACAAAAATGATTTGACAAGGTCAAATAGGGTCTCTCATCATATGAACATAAGATTCCAGTATGATAGATATAGATATCATACCCCAACATAATATAAAGGTACTTTCAAGACTAGACATGGAATTAGAACTTTGAAAAGGGAGAAAGGTGCAAGGACCACTTAAAAATTTAGCAGCCTAACGACGCCACTTAAACTTCAAAATACTGAATTGAAGAGATCAAATGGGGTATCTCATCATATGGTAATAAAAGATCAGTATGATATATATAGAGATCATAACAAAAAGGAACTTGAATTAATTGACATGAAAGTAGAACTTCAAAACAAGAAGGGTGAAGAACCACTTAAAAATTCGGCAGCCTAACGGCGCCACTTAAAACTTCAAAATACTGAATTGAAGAGATCAAATGGGATCTCTCATCATATGGTCATAAGAGATCAGTATGATATATATAGATATTATACCCCAACATAATAAAAAGGAACTTGAAAGAATTGACATGAAAGTAGAACTTCAAAATGAGAATTGTGAAGAACAACTTAATAATTCGGCAGCCTAACGGCACCACTTAAAACTTCAAAATACTGAATTGAAGAGATAAAATGGGGTCTCTAATCATATGGTCATAAAATATCAGTATTATAGATATAGATATAATACCCCAACATAACAAAAAATAACTTGAAAGAATTGACATGAAAGTAGAACTTCAAAACGAGAATGGTGAAGGACCACTTAAAAATTCGGCAGCCTAACGACGCCACTTAAAACTTCAAAATACTGAATTGAAGAGATCAAATGGGGTATCTCATCATATGATCATAAAATATCAGTATGATAAATTTAGAGATCATACCCCAACATAATAAAAAGGAACATGAAATACTTTACATGAAAATAGATCTTGAAAAATGAGAAGGGAGAAAGAATCTGTTACAAAAATTTCGGCAGCCTAACAGCGCCACTTAAAACATCATAAAACGAAATAATTAGACTAAGAGGGGACCTGTAATTATATTAACATTAAAAGGGAATTAATAGGAGTATAAAATACCATCCTTTAACATAAGAACATGTAGCATAAAAGAAATGACATAAAAGAGATTTCTTGAAATGAAAGAGAGAGGTCGGATCCCTTACCTTAAAATGTAACACTTAAACCTCAAAGTTTGGGACCTTGAGGTCTTGGGGGCACCTTGGGAGGACTCCTTGGGAGGTAAAGAGACCAGAACTTCGTTGGGGAAAAGTGGGGAGTCGAATGAATGAGAGGAGGGCTTGGTATTTATAGGGAAAGTGAGGGGACAAGGCATTAATGGCCAAGGGACACCTCACATGTGCTTTTCTCAAACCCATGTGCTCTCCCTTGATATTTCCCAATAAGTTAGGCCACATGGGGCCCCCAATACAATAATGCATCACCCTTGGCCGAAAAATCCTTAAAATATCTCATGACATCATCATGACACAGCTATGATGTCATTAAACATACCGAAACCCTAAAACTGCATTTTTACTATTCACTGAAAATTCAACTTTCTCAGAAAAATCCCAAAATTTCACACTAAACAAATATCAATGCTCTAATTTCAAAAATGAACTCCATTTTATAAAAATAATTTTCTAAATATTTTTAAATTTATTTTTAAATAAATACACTATTCACCGAAAATTCATTTTTTCAGAAAAAACCCCAAAAATTACCATAACATAATATCGGTGCTCTGAGTTCAAAAATGAAATCAATTTTATAAAAATAATTTTCTAAATATTTTTAATTTAATTTTTAATTAAAAAACACTATTCACCCCAAAAAACTAATACTTGAATAATAATTTATAAAACTGTTATTTAACCATTTTATTGAATCACATTACTTAATCAAGGTGCCTAGATTATTTTAAAACTTTCTTTAAGTGAGATTACTAATCCATTTGGTCATATTACTAATCCTAATCCTAAAATCACTATTCATAAATTACTATTCATCAAAAAAAAAGTTGATCTTATTAGACTCCAAATTTCGTACTGAACATAATTGTAGAAGACAATTTTTTGAAAATCATTACACATTTTTAATTATTTACGGTTTACATAAACATTTTTAAAATATCCTTTTTCTAAAATTCATCAAAAATATGCATACTATATTTATTCGGTCATTTAAAAATTCATAAATATCATCATAAGAAGAAATCCCAATTTTTATTTAAAACAAAGGATTACACAAGGCAGTTACGGTCTTGTTACATATCCCCTTATAATACCAGCATAGGGCCTAAGAGTAAGGTGTGCTAGGGTGATAGAATCTTGGGGCGGCTCAGTCAACATTGCCCGAGTAGTAATTTCTATCAGTTTGAACTTCTCGAAAGGTGATTTCGTTCTAGCTTCACATGATGAAGTTCGGCTTGGGTTTGGTCTAGAGAAAAGCCCAATGGTGCTACCTCGTTCCCAAGTTCTGTTAGATGGGCTTCGATCGGTCCAAGACTACTAGGTGAGGCCATCAAATCTTCTTTCTATAATAATTAACCAAGATTACTTGTATTTAGAGACAATAATCAAAACATTTTTTTCACAGTGGTCATATTGACCGATGGTCATATAACAGTCAAAACCCACTGGTCTCATTTTAATTATAATCATGTTTATCAAATAAAACATTTTTGTTGAGTATAAAAATAAAATAAAATAACACATGAAATTAGGAAACAAGATTTATTCAAAATTTTGGGCCGTTACAATCTTCCCCCCTTAAGAAATTGTGTCCTCGCAATTTTTAAAAATTGGGTTTTGAAATTTCATTGAAAGTCCCACATCGGAAAAAGAGTCAGTAACACCATTACTTTAAAAGAAAGAAAAGGATGTACAAAGGCCACCCGAGTTTACTCATACTAGGATTCCATGTAGGAAACATGGACATGGAGGAGAAAACAAAGGGTCACGTTCTAAAGGAGAGTGATAGAAAACATGATTAGGAGGAAGTTAACCACCATAAAATCCCAAAATTATGATATGTGTAAGAGGTATTTGATTGCCTAGTAGGAAACGTAAACCAACAACGTTTTTGTTTTACGTTCCTTTTAATAACTTTGAGGAATTCATTTACAACATAGAAAAAAAATATAAGGAAATATATCTACCTTCATGTAGTGTTTCATACATTAATAAGTTTCTACCAAAACTAATCTTTTCTCCAAACGATGAGCATTCAAAACTACTTGGTCTCACCAAAACACAAGAATCATCTTCTAGAGAATCACATAATCCAAAAAAGATCAACTATCTATTTCTTCTATCTTTAAACATTATCCCAAAAACAGAAATGGTAAGTTAAAACAACTCTTAAAAAAGAAATAATCCCATAGGAATGGAAACTACCTTTAAATCTTCAAAGTTCCATGGTACTACCCAAAGTTCATCATAGACCATTCCGTAAATAATGGTCCTTAAGATTCCTCAAAATAAACCAAACTAAGATTGAAACCCAAATACAAGATGGATTTTATAACATAGTCTTCCAAAATAAACTTCATTGTTCATCTCCAAACAACATCAACCACTCCCAACATCTTATAACAAAAGTAGCAAACCTAAACATATTTTACCCAAGATAGGTTAATCATTTCCATAAGTAACCTAAATTACTATAAGTCCACCTTAAATTCATCGATTCTTCAAAATATAAGTCAACCTTACTCCTCAATGAAAATACCGTAGTAATCTATTTACCTTGATCAAATACAGTTCCCAAATTAATGAATTTCTTCCAAAATAATAATCATCTTTTAATCCCCTAATCATCTCTGTCATATTAATACGACAATCGTAGCATTTCCTATCACATTGGTTGTTGGGACATGTTCTTCCATTTCCTGCCATTAACTAAGAAAAGAAACTATAATTAGGGGCTTAAATACATAGCTAATAATCATTAAAAGGAACTTAAAGCATATAAGGATAACATGTAGAAGAAAAGTATACCCTAAGTTGTGATCCCCCAGGTTCCCATCTAGGTTATACATGATCATATATTATTATGTGAATCTTTATTTTGTTTTATCATTGTTCCTTTAATAATGGTTCATACTAAGCTTATGAATTTACCAAAGCATATCCCCCGGGAGTGTCATAACCAAGAGTGCAGTAAGGCCCATTGTCGTGTACTAGTTCCCGTTCGAGTCCAGCTCAAAGCGGTGTTTTCGGGTTTTACCCCTATCTACATCTCTGCCAGAGCCACCTCTACTTGCTCGTATCCAGATAGGGATGTATTTTCTTGGCAACCCATTACTCAATACTCACCAAAATAACGGGAAGATTTCCTATATATAAAATTTTCTATAGGGTTCTTCCTAGAGTTTTCATATCCTAATTTCCACAAATAACTAAACCATCCTTTGATACCAACTATAGAATCCCTCCTTTTTATCACATAAACTTTCATTACATTATACAAAACTGAGTATCTTTAAGGTTTAGTGTCTTGGAAACCAGGAACTTAAAACATGAAAACATTAAACATTGTTCTTAAACACTTGAAAGGCTTCTCCTCATGTTCTTCCTAGGTTCAATACTGCATCTCATAACCTGGGGACATACATCAAAAGAAAGAGTGAGCAGAAGGCCCAGTAAGGGAAACAAGAGAAACATTTTACATGTGAACTTGAGATACTTCAATAAGGACATGAAAAGAACTTTAAGGCATAAGAAAAAAAATCATGAGATATATCATAAATAAAAAACATTTTTCATAACTTGAAGATGTGGCTGCAACACTTAATATTGACAATCATTTCGTTTCGCCAAGGTCCATCCCAAAGGTGTCGTTAAAAATTACCAAGGTTATTCACCAAGGCGTCGTTAAAAATGGTCATCTCTATAGATTAAGCCTTTACCCAATGCATTAGAGCGCTATCTGGGCGCACCCTTAAACTGTAATCTCTTGTGGTTACATCATTATCCAATGCAATGGGGCACTGTCTGGGCACACCCTTGACATGCCTTTATTATCATGTGAGCCACATATATCATCATCAATCATTTCAAAAACAACCCATATAGCATAAAAGAAATGGGTTTCATTTCATAATCATAACGTTTTAAAAACTGCTTTAAAGACATGATCTTTACGTCACTTTAAACCCACAGAAAAGGGAAAGAGGGTTTCATGTATGTAAATCCCAGAATTTAAAATATAAAATGTTGATATATATGTGAATACCCCTGTAGAAATAAGAGATTTGAGTATTCACTTTATAACATAAAATAATTTTGAGAAAAGAGAGAGAGGCACTTTGAGACGAAAATTCCGCAGCATAACGGCTATGTTTCGTGGTTTTAGAAAACATTGATAAGAGAGGGGACATGGGTCAAACATTCATAAATGACCCATCAAACAGTAGAGGGACAAAATATATTGGATTTAATAACATGGTAATGAAGTTTGAAAATATACCATATGAAATTAATAACATGAAAGGAAGACAAAAATAAGATTTCTCTTATTAGAATTCGGCAGCCTAACGGTGTCACTTAAACTTCAAAAAAAATGAATTGACAAGGTCAAATAGGGTCTCTCATCATATGAACATAAGAGTCCAGTATGATATATATAGATATCTTACCCCAACATAATATAAAGGTACTTTCAAGACTTGACATGGAATTAGAACTTTGAAAAATAGAGAAAGGTGCAAGGACCACTTAAAAATTTAGCAGCCTAACGACGCCACTTAAACTTCAAAATACTGAATTGAAGAAATCAAATGGGGTATCTCATCATATGGTAATAAAATATCAGTATGATATATATAGAGATCATAACAAAAAGGAACTTGAAATAATTGACATGAAAGTAGAACTTCAAAACGAGAAGGGTGAAGAACCACTTAAAAATTCGGCAGCCTAACGACACCACTTAAAACTTCAAAATACTGAATTGAAAAGATCAAATGGGGTCTCTCATCATATGGTCATAAGAGATCATTATGATATATATAGAGATTATACCCCAACATAATAAAAAGGAACTTGAAAGAATTGACATGAAAGTAGAACTTCAAAACGAGGATTGTGAAGAACAACTTAATAATTCGACAGCCTAACGGCGCCACTTAAAACTTCAAAATACTGAATTATAGAGATAAAATGGGGTCTCTCATCATATGGTCATATAATATCAGTATGATAGATATAGAGATCATACCCCAACATAACAAAAAAGAACTTGAAATAATTGACATGAAAGTAGAACTTCAAAACGAGAATGGTGAAGGACCACTTAAAAATTCGGCAGCCTAACGACGCCACTTAAAACTTCAAAATACTGAATTGAAGAGATCAAATGGGGTATCTCATCATATGATCATAAAATATCAGTATGATAAATTTAGAGATCATACCCCAACATAATAAAAAGGAACATGAAATACTTTACATGAAAATAGATCTTGAAAAATGAGAAGGGAGAAAGAATCTGTTACAAAAATTTCGGCAGCCTAACGGCGCCACTTAAAACATCATAAAACGAAATAATTAGACTAATAGGGGATATCTCATTATATTAACATGAAAAGGGCAGTAAGAGGAGTATAAAATACCATCCTTTAACATAAGAACATGGAGCATAAAAGAAATGACATAAAAGAGATTTCTTGAAATGAAAGAGAGAGGTCGGATCCCTTACCTTAAAATGTAACACTTAAACCTCAAAGTTTGGGACCTTGAGGGCTTGGGGGCACCTTTGGAGGACTCCTTGGGAGGTAAAGAGACCAGAACTTCGTTGGTGAAGAGTGGGGAGTCGAATGAATGAGAGGAGGGCTTGGTATTTATAGGGAAAGTGAGGGGACACGCATTAATGGCCAAGGGACACCTCACATGTGCTTTTCTCAAACCCATGTGCTCTCCCTTGATATTTCCCAATAAGTTAGGCCACATGGGGCCCCCAATACAATAATTCATCACCCTTGGCCGGCCAATCCTTAAAATATCTCATGAAATCATCATGACACAGCTATGATGTCATTAAACATACCGAAACCCTAAAACTGCATTTTTACTATTCACTGAAAATTCAACTTTCTCAGAAAAATCCCAAATTTTCACACTAACCAAATATCAATGCTCTGATTTCAAAAATGAACTCCATTTTATAAAAATAATTTTTTAAATATTTTTAAATTTATTTTTAAATAAATACACTATTCACTGAAAATTCATTTTTTCAGAAAAAAAACCCCAAAAATTACCATAACATAATATCGGTGCTCTGAGTTCAAAAATGAAATCCATTTTATAAAAATAATTTTCTAAATATTTTTAATTTAATTTTTAATTAAAAAACACTATTCACCCGAAAAAACTAATACTTGAATAATAATTTATGAAACCATTATTTAACCATTTTATTGAATCACATTACTAAATCAAGGTGACTAGATTATTTTAAAACTTTCTTTAGGTGAGATTACTAATCCATTTGGTCATATTACTAATCCTAATCATAAAATCACTATTCATAAATTACTATTCATCAAAAATCATGTTGATCTTATTAGACTCCAAATTTCGTACTGAACATAATTGTATAAGACAATTTTTTGAAAATCATTACATATTTTTAATTATTTAAGGTTTACATAAACATTTATAAAATATCCTTTTTCTAAAATTCATCAAAAATATGCATACTATATTTATCCGGTCATTTGAAAATTCATAAACATCATCATAAGAAGAAATCCCAATTTTTATTTAAAACAAAGGATTAGACAAGGCAGTTACGGTCTTGTTACATATCCCCTTATAATACCAGCATAGGACCGAAGAGTAAGGTGTGCTAGGGTGATAGAATCTTGGGGCGGCTCGGTCAACATTGCCTGAGTAGTAATTTCTATCAGTTTGAACTTCTCGCGAAGGCGATTCCGTTCTAGCTTCACATGATGAAGTTCGGCTTGGGTTTGGTCTAGAGCAAAGCCCAATGGTGCTACCTCCTTCCCAAGTTCTGTTAGATGGTCTTTGATCGGTCCAAGACTACTAGGTGAGGCCATCGAATCTTCTTTCTATAATAATTAACCAAGATTACTTGTATTTAGAGACAATAATCAAAACATTTTGTTCACAGTGGTCATATTGACCGATGGTCATATAACAGTCAAAACCCACTGGTATCATTTTAATTATAGTCATGTTTATCAAATAAAACATTTTTTTTGAGTATAAGAATAAAATAAAATAACACATGAAATTAGGAAACAAGATTTATTCAAAATTTCGGGCTGTTACAATAGTAGTGTTCTCACAATAATACATATCATGTACCCCTATTCTACATGGAATATAAGTTCATGTGGCTTGTTGAGTGGGTAATTTACTACCAACTGGTTTATTTAATCCTAGACATATATAGAAATTATCCCCCAAGAACACACTATGTGATATTTAACTTTATCGTAATCCTTATCCATAACTAGAGAGGAGTACATGATATATATTTCAATAACAATACATCGTGTGATCATGAATTCAAATTCCCAAAACTCCATCCACCCAAGATTCATGTCTCTATCATTGATCTCACCTTTGAACTCACCCAAACTAACAGGGGTAACCTCTTTAATTTTTATCACACCTCTAGTGTCCTTTTTCATCCATCCTTTACTATAAAAATTTCACAAAATTCATTCACACACATATCCAAAACCAAGATATTCCACTACCCACTGGGAACCCATTCCACTACACCCAAGTGACCCTTTATTACATTATTTACTCCCAAGATTAAATTTTTTATCCCCACATCATAATTCATACCACTTTGATGAACAAAACAAGACTTTCATGTTCATCAATTACTCATTTATCATCGTACAAAGATACGTCAAACCATTGTCTTTGGTATTGACCAACAGTTAGCACATGAAGCAAGAAGGGGAATAAATAAAAAGGTAATAGGGTATTTATAGATGTATAAATCATTGGTCCATTATTTTCAATTCATGCATCCACCTCTGATAATGAATGTAAAATAAAATCATATGTTATAAAAATATTTGAAATAGATGCATTCTTAGGGATTTTTAATTGAAAAGAATAAAGAAAAGGTTATATTATGAGAATAAAAATTTTGAAAAATTAAGTGCATAACTAAAATTAATATTCTTACCTTGATTTTTTATCATCTCTAATGTTAAACATGTATGCACCAGGTTCCATTTTTAATATCCATTAGTAAACATGTTCGTCGACTCTAGAATATTAATTCACCTAATGCCTCTTACTCTATATCTCCCTAAAAATCTAAGTAGGATTTATGAAGTTAATCATAATTAGAGGGGTAAAGGATGAATAAATAAATTAATCTAGGATCCCATGGATATAAACTATTTGAAAATTATTTATTTATTTTTATTAAATAATACACCCATGGAATGCCTGACCTAGATCTTGGATTGAAAAAGAACCATACACCACCCATTGGGTAAATCCCATATTCTATATCAAACTATTGAATTGAAATGTACATGAAATATTTTATTTACTAGATACCACCATCCACATTAACAGTATAAATATTTATTCAAGTAATCAATATTAAAAATCCTTTAAAAATATCCATGATTGGAAATTCACCAAAAATCATCCCATGGGTTGACACTACACCTTAATATTAAATAATCATTGAAATAATTATATTATGAAAAATATAAGGGTAAATATACCATTTTACCCCTTTAGAGAAGACAGGACATCAAAACTCAAATTTGAGCTCAGTATTTATTAGGAGAAATTTTTTTATTACACTAATGGTGTAGGAGAAGATATTTGTGGGTGAACATTTGATCCAATTTCACTTAATACCTTTAAATAGTTATTTTTAGGTGTAGGGTTCTCTAAAGGAGTGATGTGGATGGATTTATCCCATGGATGGATATGATCTGGTGACTCTGGGTATAGTTAACAGTATGATACTTATGCTCTAATCATTGACCCATATACTTATTAGATCGGTGAGAGTTTTTTTATCTGACTGCACCATTTTTTTAAGATTTTTAGATTTTGGTAGAACCCCTAAAAACAAATTTCTGATAATAAATTCCCTTTGCTGGTGGTCACATTCTTACTAACACCTTCTATTGGTGTAATTTTATCATTAGTAGAGAAAATGGTCTCTTAATTATTCCACTATGGAAGATATGATACCTAGTGGTATCATCCTTTGAAATGATAAATTATCCCATGAATAAATTTGTGTTAATTTATAAAATTTAAAAGTGATATAAAAAGGAGGAAGGTGTGGTGATGTTCACATTTAGTGGTGAGTGGGATCCACATTTATAGTGATCATATCTATCCCTAATGAAATTGTATTCAATTTCACTCTAGATGGTATGATTGGATATATATATGTTATAGTTTTATATAATAATTCACATCCTATTATGTTGAATTCTTCCCAGAGGGTTACCCATGGTTTTCACTCGTTAGGAGACCAGAATTTTAATTTCCATGCATTCTTGAGTTTGTGTTCTGGTATTTCTATGAAAAATGAAAATATAATGTGATTTTGTATAGAATAGTGAATTGTCTTATTATTTTCATGGGACATGTGAATAAAATATTTTCTTTTACTAGTTCATGGTGGTCAATATTAATGTTAACCAAATCACTTCCAGTATGTTGTAAAGAATAATTATCATTTTTAGATTGTCCTAGTGTTTCCATGAGAGTAAAAGTTGACTATTAAACTATCATACTATAATTTATGGATTCGTATAGTCTTTTAAAAATGAATATTAACTCAAAGGATTGATTAGATATTGTACTTAATAAATCTAAAAGTTTTGATGGTTATTGTAGTGAAATTAGTGTAGTAGTGATGTGGTCCCTGATTCTCTTTTCATAAAAATCGATTTTTAGTGGATAAAGGTGTAATTTGAGTAGCTAGACTCAACAAAATTGGTATTAGATTGGAGTATAGAGATTTTTCTTTACATTTATTGATGGTTTTTTCCCCAAAAACTCATTTATCAAGTGATAAATTCCCATATTGGTGATACAAATCATGATACATTTTATAATTTGATAAGTCTTGGGAAATTCACATGATGGTTTTTTCTAATGGTATGGAGTGAATCACTCTCTTACAAGCCTAGATAGTGGGTTTTCCTTAAGGTTTATATTAGATATCATGATAAATATTTTTATTAAGAACCATTATATAAAGCACGGCCATTGATAGGGAATGTCTATCAAAAACTTTAGTCATTCAAATCATGTGAAAATTTTGTCTATGTGGTGAAATATATTTCTCTATATGTTGGATTTTTGGTCACTCAAGTTCTGGAAGGTGTTATTCTGTGGTCTAAGGACAACATATAAGGGTAATCTGATCATCCAAGACCATTTTCTTTATATTTTGGTGGAATATATTACCAATTTGAATTGGGTTTTTGTTGGTTAGTTTTTAGACACCAGTGATGTTTCTTGATATACCCATCACTATCTTTCGTAAATAAGGGACAAAAAATCAACCTAGTATTTTATCATTATATATATAATCTTCTTTAGATTCATAGGTTCATTTGGATGGTTTCCATTGGAAAGAAAGAATATATTAATAATGATGATATGAATTATTCCTATTACATATATTGTCCTAGTAGTTGTGTGATCTTTTTCAATAAGTGGTCATGGGAATGAAATAAATCTCTAAAGAATGTGATTCTCTGTATCTATTATAGAGTCATTTTAGAATCATCTTCCTTTTTCTTAGTATAGGATCTCAGTATAGATAGATTGTAACTATATAAAATCTATATGGATCACACTTTAAAGTTCAAGAGTGTAACACTCCATATAAGGTATTCTTAACAGAATACCATTTCCAATTAAAGATTCAATGGTGCATAATTTTCTTCATTCTATAAAAAAATTTACCTTTTAATGAGTAAATTATTTGGAGTTAAACCTTATAAGATTCCAAAAAATGAAAGATTAAATGTTTTACAATATATTTATGGATCAGTATTGAGTTGATGTTCCTTGTTAAATGATGGAAGTCTTTAAAAGGAAGTTTGGGATGGTAGTGAAGTGAGTAAGATATTTATCTCCATGGGATTCATGTTCTCAGTTCATAAATAAATTCAAACCATCAATGGATAAAAAAATAGGTGTGAGGATATGTATTCTTTTCTATGAGATAAATTTTGAGAGTCTTGGTTTAACATCTCTTTTTTAGGGAATAAAATTTTAATGATGGGGGAAATGTTGTCACTGTGGTTTTTACCTGTGTGATACCTAGTTTATTTTTTATTTATAGAGTCTCAGGCCTGTAAAAAATAAAAAATAGTAATTTTTTCATATAAAATAACTCAATAAATGTTTTCTAATAATTTTATTGGACATAGAACTTGGTGTTTACCCTTAGGTAAAAAAATTATGTTTGGAGTGTTGGTTTGGGGCACAGAAAAAGTGTGTGGTGGTGGGTCATATATAAAAATTTATTTTACTACTAAGTTTCATGAAACCCTGAGAGAGGATCTTGAAAGTTAAATTTATAATTAAATTATATGATATTATAAGAAAAAAATACATTGTATTAGGATATTTCTTTGATTTGTTTTGGGATTGCCTTCCTTGTGTTGTGGGGATTCAAGGATAGAATCCCTCTAGTGGTGATCCACACATGCCCCATTGATCTCCAAACAATTCCAATCAATCCTCATGTGAATGTGTGTGGAATATGTTGTCTTTAGTTGATTTTTTTGATCATTCATCCTTAATTCTTGAAGGAATCTCTCTTTTTTTTATTATTCTTTAGTGGGAGGGAGAAGGAGGAGTCGGTAGAGAATTCCTTGTGTGAAAAAATTCTCTATTTTCAATTGCATACCTTACACAATAGATATAACTATCTATATATAAATTCAGGGTTTAAGTTAAAATAATTATTTAATTGCATTTAAATCCTTAAATAATATTATAACCTTTAATAAACCCAATGCCACATAATAATGATAATAATATTATTATTATTGTTATTTTGTGGCATGCTCCAACTTCTGCAACAATAAATATTATTTAACCAGTTTTTTAATTAATATTTTCTGCCAGATTTGATCTTGGTCTATTAGAACTCTCCTAGAATTAATTAAACACCTGAATAAATATTTAATTAAAATATTTCATTCATAAATAAATATTTTTGATCAATAAAATGTGAATGAAATTATCCCTTAACCTTGAGAATAATATTTTTTTAATTAATTAAATTTAAATAGAATTTAATAAATATCATTAGAGACACTTATTGTGTGACCCTATAGGATTCTTTCTTATTGGAATTATGTGGGATTTCCTAAAGTCCAAAATTACTATATTGAAATGGGTAAACCCACCAAAGATAAATAACTTAATGTCCCAGTAATGAAAACCACATACAAACACTCACTATATAATATAATCTTTTTGTTGCAATATCTAGTAAAGAAGGTTCCACATCAATGTCACCAACATATATTCTTGATATGTATTTCTTTGACTATCTAAAATAAACACATCATTTCCCCATGACCATGGAATTTAATGTGATGGTTTTATTCCAATTAAAGTTTCGAGATATCAACTTCCATAAAGATGGAAGGGAAAAATCATTCCTTGACTTATCCATTAATGACATGTCAATCATGAAGCACCCAATTTATCCAACCTCACCATGAACATATGTCATCATAGTTTTCAACAAAAAAATATTAGTGCGTGATTCATGGAATTAATTAGTGGTAATATTAAAGTCTAAGTACCATTAAAAATTCACATATATAGGAATATCCAATGACACCAAAGCAAAGCAAAATTCCTATTATCTGGTCTGTTCTCATAATCTCTCATCTTGGATATTACCAAGTGAAAACTTCATGATAAGAAGCCTCATCCAATTACAAGTACTCACACCTGATAGTCTATATACTATGTGTCTCATCATAGTATATTATCCAAATATAGAACTATATTTAAGAATATAGTCATATAACTTCAAGGTTATCATCATAATAGGGAAATTTAATCACCTTATAAATATAATGTATACTCCAGGAAATTATTACATTAGATTCAAGAAGAATAATAATAAATATATAATAAGAAGTTTTATTAATATTTAATATATCAGGTATCCATGTAATCAAAGTAAAAACCAGTTGGTCATATGACACCAACTCCATCAAACTCCCACTTAGACTAGATCCAACAACTGATGAATTTTAATCTGCTAGACCTCATGTGATAATCATGTTTCTACTGAGTAAAATATTTATTCAAGGGGTCTTGAACATTGTCTTCCATGGAAATATGGCTCACTGAAACTTCACTTATATAAGAAAATCCATCAAAAGGTGATACTTATTAAGTATGTGATTCATCCACCAGTGTGACCTTGGCTCTTTTTTGAGAGCCACCACTATATTATTATAACAATATAGTGTGATAGGATATTTACTATTAAATACCACATCAAGCTCTTGGATGACATTTTTTATCCATACTGCTTCTTTATATACCTTAGAATCTGCAATATTCTTGAACTAATTGATATAATAAGTGACCAAAGCCTTATTTAAGCACTTTTAGCTCATAGAACCTCTATTTAATGTGAATATGTATCCCATTTGTGACTTCAATTTATCTTGATAATTTTTCAAACAAGAATATTCATATCCTCTAATGAATAGTTCTGTATCTCCTATATAAACCAAGAACATATCCTTAGTATGCCACATATACTTAAGGATAGTCTTGACTACCATTCAATGGAAGTCACCCTGGTCAATTTGATATTTTCCTACCATACTCAGTGCATATGCACCATCTAGTGTAGTACATAGCATAGCATACATAACTAACCCAATAGCATCTTTACCTCAATTCTTGTGAAAGTCTTGTAATTGTTAAAGGCCCCAAAAGGATCTATTGATAAAATTGAGAAAATCCTGAATAATTTCATTTGGGATGTGAACCAGAATGGTCTATGTCATTGCTCCTCATTGAAGAGGCTAGAGAAACAATTACAGTAAGGAGGAATCAATCTTCACAATGTCCTAGAAACTATGTAGGTCATGAAAACTAAACTTCTTTGGGATATCATTGAAGGTAAGTCTCTTTAGGACCATTTTATGAATAATAGGCATGGACAGGACTATTTTGAGTGGGGTTCCAACAATATAAATTTATCAAGGTTGTCAAAAATTAGAGTCAAGCATCTTGAGACTCTGAGAGATAAAACTAGATGGGTGGTGGGTTGTGGGGAGATAATTTTTTTGGAAAAAACTAGGATAAGGATATCTTATACTTTCCAAGATTACTAGTGACTGAAATTACTTTTATAGAGGCCATTGAATTTCCAAATTTCATCAATGTTGTCCTTAATGATTCCTAGAATAGTGTATTTAGGGATATCTACATGAATGAAGAACCTGAAAGGTGTGATTTATCTAGATAAAACTCAGGAAATTTCAACAGCAAGTTCATTTGAGACATAGTCCATGTAAGTAATGGCTTGGATACATGGGATGATAAGTTATGGTGAAAAATTATTCTTTCATATATGAATTTTCTTATGTGAATCCTTCAAAATTATTTCATTCCCATATATTTCAATATTCATAATAGGGGAGTGAGTCTGGGTTCCAAATGATGGTGTTGTAATGTCCTGGTCATTGAATCAACCTGGCACTCATTCTTCAAAGGAGAGTGGGATGTGGGTATTTGGAATATTATTGAGTATGGTGTGGTACTTTCTATGTAGAGAGAGTCTATCTCAAAATCTATTGTTGTCTAGCTTTAAGAAACAAAGGAAAACTTAGTGGAGCAAAGGGCTCACAGTGTGATATTTACAGTAGCTTATTGGATTATATTGGAGTCCAAAAATAAAGCCATGGACAGGTGATGCCTATCTCAATGGTCCATTCAGATCTAGGTTAGACTTCTTTTGGATAAAATTATTGGTTTTCTTTCCAACAAATCTGAATTGTTGTCTCTTTGGCATCTTATTACAAGGATTGTTCTAGAGAATGAAAGAAGAGGTGGACTAATCCAAGGGGCATGGGTCAGATGGAACCCACCAAGAGATGGAATCAAATTAAATGTTGATGGATCCTAAATTTCTAGGAATATGAGAGGTGGAAGTCTTTTTTGATATGGAATAGGATCTTCTATCTTCAGATTCAATTACTTGTATGGTTTTGGTACCTCTTTTGGAGTATAAGGGAGGGCATTGGCCAGCGCTCTTATAATATGTTGGCTGTTTAATATTAATATCTCTGAGGTGGAATTCGACTCCAAAGTGCTGGTGAGTGCCATTCAAGGGAGATCCAATACACCTTGGGATCTTTTTTATCTGATCAGAAAGTGCAGAATGTTTATCTACAAGGCGTGGATGTAAAAAATATATGGAGATAAGGTAATTTCGTAGCTGACATGTTGGTAAGAAAGGAAAGGCCAAATGAACCTAATATTTTTTACTTTTTTACTGGTTCTTTTCTAGAGGATTTTATGTATTTTTTTGGGGGGGGACTCAAATGGTCTTCACTACTTTCGCCACCCGTGATGTGTTTTTCCTGCTCTATTTCATAATAAAAGGATAATGTTCAGGCATACTGAATCACTTTGGTATCTCTTCAATGTATATAATTTTACTTAGGTCGAGAAACATCTTGGATCTATAATGATGGATCTTGATCCCAATAATATATATTTCCTCTCCCAATTCCTTCAAAGATAATCAGTTAACAAAAAATATCTTAACAGACTATAAGACATATATTTCTTTTCCAATGAGTAATATGTCATCAATATATACTATTATGAAAAATACTTCACTCCCACAATATATAAAAGGATCGCACTCATTATATATGAAACCAAATTCTTTTATCGATTCATCAAAACAAATTTTCCATGACCTAGATTCTTAATTTAATACATAATTTGGTTTTTTGAAATTAGCATATATTTTTTTCATTATTTAAAGTCACAAACCCTTTGGGTTGTGTCATATAGAAATCATCATGTAGGTTCTTGTTAATAAAGGCTATTTTAAAATCCATTTCCAAAATCCCATAGTCATGGTAATCCACAATGGAAAGTATAATTTTGATGGATTTCATTATTACAAATGGTAAAAAGGTTTCATCGTAGTCAATTTCTTCACATTGTTTAAACCCTTTTCCAACCATTCATGACATATAGGTAATGAGTTGTCCTTTCATGTCCAGTTTCTTTTTTAATAACCATTTTCAACCAACAATATTTATATCCATTGAAGGATCTATCAAAACATAGACTTGGTTTTGGTACATGGAATCCATTTAATAATTCATGGAATCAGGAAACTTGGTAACATATATTCCACTCACTACATCCCTATAGGTTAGAGGATCATTCTTATCAACTAATGATGAGTCACCATCCTCAGTGACTAGAAAAACATATTCTTCTAGTTCTATGACCTCACTTGTACTCCAAGATAGTACTTGTGTCTCTAGAATAGTTTCTTCTTCGATGGGGATTTTTTGGAATCTGTTCATGTGCTAACTCATGTGTACCTTGATCCTCAACTTCATCAAAGTTTATCTCGCTCCCACTATCTATTTTAAAGATGATCTCCATATCAAGGAACATGGAATTTCTATCCACTATTATCTTTTTTATTAGGTGTAATATAGGTAACATACCCTTATTTCTTTAGGGTATCCTATAAAGGTAAACTTTGTGCCTTTTGGTGTATGTTTTTTAGCTGAAGATCCCTTAATAAATGATTCCCAACAACACATATGTAAGTATAAAAATACATATTTATTTTCATTCCATAAGTGGTATAGTATATCATCTTCCACTTTATTTGGAACTTGGTTTAGTATTTGTTCTTCCTTTTGTAATGTGTACCCACAAAGGGATAATGGAAGAATTTTATTACTCATCATTGATCTCAACATGTCAAACAAGGTTTGGTTCTTCCTTTCACTTACCCCATTCTAATAAGGTGTATAAGGAGGAGGGAGTTGGTATAGGATCCCAAACTCCCATAAGTAATCAATGAAGTCTTTATTAAGATATTATCCACTACTGACTAAATGGGGTTTCTTAATCTTCCTTTCGAGATTTTTATCAACTTCATTATTGTATTTCGTGAATTTATCAAAATAATATGACTTATTACACATTAAGTAGACAAAACCATATCTACTGAAACCGTTAGTAAAATTAATGAAGTTTGATTATCTACCCCTTACCTCAATAGGAAATGGTTTGCATACATCTGTATGAACTAATTCAAGAATCTATTTAACCCTTTGACATTTTCCACTAAATGGGGATTTAGTCATTTTACACTATAAACATTTGTGACACATACAAATTGGTTTTAGTTCAAAAGAATCTAAATATCCATCTCTCTATAATTTAATCAAGCACTTTTTGTTTACATTATGTTGCTACTGATTCCATAGTTGGGTCTGGTATAAGTCATGTGAAGCAGTTTCAGCATCTATTTTCATTACTTGGTTTGTGTAATCCAAAACATAAAGACATCTATTTAAATTCACCTTACCATAAAAATTCTATCTTAATAAAATAGGAGTCATTCATTTCTAAAATTGAAAATAAATCCATATGTATCAAGTCTAGATATAGATATAACCTTTTTGGTAACTGGAGGCACATAATAATGAACCTTTAAATCCAAGATCATTCTAATTGGCAATGTGAGGTGGTAGTCCTTGATATCTATAGTGGAAATTTTAGCTTCATTTTCTACCCATAAACCTACCTCCCCTTGATTGATTTTTTTGAATCTACTTTTTTCCTGTATTTGAATACATATGTGATCACCACAATCTTTATTGAATAACCAATTTGTAGAAATATATAAATTTCACTTGATAACAAATTCACCTAATTTTTACCCTTTCTTATTTGGTTGAGTACAATTTTTCTTCTAGTGGCCCTTCTTTACACATGTGAAATATATAGCTATTATTCCCTTGAATTCTCCTTGATCTTCCCCTTCTTGGAAGGGAATGAAGATTCTTTAGACTTAGAGATCTTCATTCTACCTTTTCATTTTATCACAATAAGGATGTATGGATTTTCATGCTTAATATCCTTACATACTTGGTAAAGGAGTGAAAGAATATCTTTGAGATACTTCTCAATGTTATTCATATTAAAATTTACAAAAAATCTGGATAAGATCTGAGGGGCTGATTCAAGAATGAAATTGGTTCCTAGTTCTTCAAGGAGTTTGAACCCTAAAACCTCTAGGTGCTTAATGTAGCCAATGATCTTGACTACATGAGGCCCAACTAGGGAACCATCTCCAATCTAGGTCTAAAAAAGAACCTTGGAAATATCAAATAATTCATTTCTAGATATCTCTAGGTACAAACCATGAAGGTTATCAACCATGATATACGCATCCATGTTTTCATGAGACTTCATTAGTTCAATATACATAGACAAAATCATAAGAAAATTAAAATTCACTGCATTACTCAAAGATTTTTCATAGATAATGAACACTTCATCACTCGCCTCCTTAAAAGGGGGGTAAGGGATTAAGGATTATATAATGTAAGATTTCTACCCATGTCATAGAACAACCTGAGGGTATTTAAACCAGTTTTGGAAGTTACTTCCAGTGAAGAGGTTTCATTTATCTAGCATTTATCATATGGATAATGTGGATAATGATATTTCTATTTTATTCTACAGTTAAATAGTAGATTATGATTACTTTTTCTTGACTACAAATTATGCGAGAAATATTAAATTAATTGATTTTTATGAAAATCTCCCACCATTTTATCAAGTTCTAATATCCCACACCATTGAAATTGAAATGTCTATTTTCTAGGACATTCTAATTTCAAGTATCCATATACCCTATCGCATAACTCCTATGAGGGTTGTTCAAGCTTCTTGAAGGTATTTAAGTTAGAGGTTTTTTTCTAAGTGTGGGTTTGATGCTTCTTAATCCATTGAGTGGACTCCCTTATCCTAAGATCCTCACTTGGATTTCCACAACGCTTTCCTCTATATTACATCAAGTCTAGCAGGACTACTTCTCTTGATGTAATATGGTTAATTCAACCCATAACCTTCATAATAACTCCATGTTAAAAGTAAGTTTCCCAATGATGGTTAGTCAAAAAATTATTTCTAAGGCTTTCATTACTAATCAAGTAATTAAATTCCATGTCTGACTTAATATTTAATTGAGGTATTTTAATTTATTATGCATAAATTATAACTTGTTTTATTCTTAACATTTATTATTAATATTAAGTTGATGTTACATAATTAATTATCCATGATAGATAAAACATTTATGCACAATCCATTGATTGAAATTTTTTATTTTCACATTAATTAATTTATTTATGTGATTGTGGTCTTCCATCTATAAAATAAATAATTTCAAAGATATAATTAACTAATTAATTAACCCATTCTTTAGCTTTATAAAATGGTTTATTTAATGATCATACATTAAATCAACCTATGACCTAGGGGAAATAACTCATACCATCAGTCTTGGCATGATTTATAGTATTCCACCCATCTACCTATATAACATCTAGGTTGGAATCGTTATGGTTCAGTCTTGAACCTCCTCAACATGACTTGGGTGCGTCCAATAATACAATTATTTTTAACTCACACACCAGTGAGGGGAACCATATGATTAATTAAAGGGGAGTTATATAAGTTCCCCTGGACACACAAGTCATATATAATAATGGAGGGAGGGATAAATCACAGGACATCATATTTAATTTTATAATAAATAATTGAAAACCCATGAAACAAATTAAATTAAATTAATTCCAAAACATACACTAGTCTTAGTCTAGCTCATGAACGGTCATGCATGAAACATCAATGAAAATTAAATGGTAGACATTCATTTCTTTATCCATTATTTATTATTGAGATAAATGAACTTGAATTAATTAATTAATAAATTCAATTTCATTTTAATGACCAAATGAATTCATTTTTAAATAACCATCATAATGAAATTAATGGTTGATAAATGTAAAAACCAATAGTTTCATATTTATTAATATAAATTAATTAATAATTTAAAATTATTTAAAATCATTATTAAATTATCATAAAAAAAAAGTGTCGATCAAGGAAATAAGGTTTTAATGTTGAAATTTTAAATTTAATGTAATTTAATTATTCCATTAATTGGTATACTACATGGTGTATACTATCTAGCTACATGTTGTGTAGCTCTGTTCACATGTATTCGGGTCGCATGTCTGGGGATTTGGTGTGTTGACTTGTCCAAACTATATGATATGTACATGCTAGCTACATGTTTTGTAACTACTTTCCATGTTCTTGAGATACTCTCCTAGGTATTCAGCATGTATCTTGATGTATTACACGGTATGTACATACCAGATACATGATATGTATTCTGAGCAACTCATGCCCGTGAAACACACCAAAAGACTCGGCATGTTCTTGAGAAAGATATTATACAATGTGTGTCACCAAATACATTTCATGTATCTCTAATGTCATGTGTCTAGATAATAAGACTAAGGACTCAACTTGTATCTGGGACACAAAAAAATATGAACTAAACACCATTTACAAATCATACACATCATATATATCATAAATGCTCTAATATTTCATTATCATTTGGTTTGAAAATGTATAATGACCACACTTATTGCACAATTTATGCCGCAAACCCATGTAGACTACACATCATGTACACCAAATACACACCATGTAATCCAATATATTGTGTGTCAAGTTGGTCAGTCAAAACGCAGTGTACACTGTTCATAATAACTTTTTGGCATGTGATATGTCCATTTTAATGGACAAGTGAAACATACCATGGTAAATGACGTGTACTCAGGCTACATGCCATGTAACCCTATCTTACCGGCCAAAAATTTGGAAGTTACTAATGGAATATCTGGTTATTCTTCATCTTTTCTTATCCCTTTAAGAAAATGAAATAATGAATGAACTCGATTAATATATCAAAAATAAGTTAATTCTAAATAGATTAAAGATCAAAACATATGAAATGAAAATTCAACCATGATTGTGTATGGATCAATAATCAAATAAATAATTATGAAATTAAACATGACCCCTCAAATACCACTTGTTAGTTCTAGGCATAGCAGAAGCATGTGGTGGTGGGAGATATATTAAAATTTATTTTCATATTGAGTTTCAAAAAACCCGAGTGTGGATCTTTCATGTAAAATTTATAAATAATTTATTTAATATCTGAAGAAATGAATAAATTGGATTAATATATTTCTTCAATGTGTATATTGATCATCTGAAAATAGTCTTTCATATTGCCTTCATTTCAGTGTGATGATCCAATGATAGAATCCCTATAGCAGTGATCCCCACCTTCTCCTTTGATCTCCAAAAAACACCAATCAATATTTGGGTGCATGCATAGTGAATCGATTATCTTTATTTGATTGTGTTTATTTCTCATCCTTTAATCTTGAAGGAATATCTCTTTTGATTCATGTTCTTGAGAGGAAGAGATAATGAAGAGTCGAGATAAAATTCATTGTGTGCAATAATTCTCTATTTTTTATTTCCCACCCTACACAAGTGACACAACCTTACATTTATAGAGCTAGGTTTTAGGTTAAAATAAATATTTAAATTCATATTAGACCTTAAAAAATATTATAACCTTTAATAAACCCCATTCCACATAATAATATTAATATTATAATTTTTTGGTGTGTTCAAACTTTCTCAATAACAAATATTATTCAACCATTCTATTAATTAATATTTTTATCTCGACACAATCTTGGTCTATTCAAATTCCTCTAGAATTTATTGAAAACTCAAATAAATATTTAATTTAAATATTTCCAATTGATAAAACCTGAATTAAATTATCCCTTGGTATGGAAAATGATATTTATTAAATTAATATAATTAAAATATAATTTAATTGAGATCATCATAAACACTTAGTTTTTGGCCCTCTAAGATTCTTTCTCATTGGAATTAGGTGGGCTTTGATAAAGTGTAAGATTACTATCTAGAAATGGGTTAAGGCACCCAAGAGAAAGAACTTAATGTCATAACAATGACAATTACATATGAAACCTCGCTATGTAATATAATCCCTTCTCGCAATACCTCATCAAGAATGTTTCACATCCAATACACAAACCTATATAATTTATGTATTTCTTTGACTATATGAAATAAATGTGTCATTTCACCATGATTATATAATTTAATATGATGGTTCTATTCCAATAATAGGGCTGAGATACCAACTTCCATAAAGATGGAAGGGACAAACCCTTCCTCAAATTATCCATTAATGACATGTAAATTATGACACACCCAACATACCTAACCTCACCATGAATATATATCAACATGGTTTTCATAAGAAAATATAAGTTCAAGATTCATGACATGCATTAATGGTAATGTTAAAGTTTAAAGACCTTTAAACACACTCACATATAGGAATATCTTATAACACCAAAACATTTATAATTTCTACTGGTGGGTATGTTTTCATAATATCTCATCTTGGAGATTACCAATTGAGAACTTCATAACATGAATCCTCATCCGCTTATGATCAATCACACCAAACAGTCTATATACTATGTGTCTCATCATATTATGTTATCCAACTACATAATTATATTTAAGAATATCTTCAAATAAATTCAAGGTTCTCATCCTGGTAGGGATCTACTATGACCTTATCAATGAGATGTATACTATAGGACATTATTACATTAGATTCATGTATAATAATGAACGATGTGTAATAAAAAGTTTTATTAACATTTAATATTTAGAATATACAAGAAATCAAATTATAAAACAGTTGGTCCATAGAAACCAACTCTATTAAACTCCCACTGGGAATAGAGCCAACCGTATATGAATTTTAGTCTACTAAACCCCGCATGATAATCATATTTTTCTAAGCCAAGGCATTAGTCAATGGTACCACCACCTTTTCTTCCAAGGTTTTTACTTATGTGAGACCTAGATAATTTTTTTGTTATGGACTCATGGGACCCTAAAAAGGGTAATATGTTAAATTTACCCTAGAAAATGACCCTTGTAAATTTTCGAATAATTATATTAGACTTGGGACTTGTTGTTTACCCTTAGATATAAATTTTTTGAAGTTATGAGCTAGATGTATATTAAGGGATATTTAAATTTTATTTCATAATTAATTATTTTTATGTGCATGGGAGTAACGATAAACCCTAGAACAAGACTCATATGCAAATTAATACATTGTATTTATGAACATAATATGTTGTTTCATCTATGAGAGGTATAATTCATTTGTCTAGGTTTGATCAATTGGACCAAGTTGTTTCAATAATTTTAAAGATACACTCTGTTCTCCTCCATGGGTGATATAAATTTTATGTTTTTCTTTATCTCTAGGGTTAGATAGATGTTACTTTGATAAGAACCCTTGAGAAAAAAAGGGAGATAAGGGAGCTTATTCTATAAGGAGTTAGGTTATCTGACATCAAATCACAGGGTTCAGATAGATTCAAGAGGAAATAATGATTAGACCATGTGGCATCTATGAATGAATCAAAGCGTCAATGTTTATTACAAGAGGTATGATTTATAGATAATATTTACACATCATTCTATGAGTGGTTTGATTCATATACACACATGATTGAATCACTTAATTTCACATGGTGATAGAAAGATAAAAATATCTTGGAATATTTTTATTTTGAATAATTATCAAATATTCGATGACAGATTAGTTAATTAATATTTACATCTTGAAAGATAGATTGAAATCTATATAATATTGAGAATTTATATAGATTGTGGTTTTATGCTAAAAAATTGATGGAACATTTGTAATAATTTTAAATTTTTTATCCCACATTTTTTATGGTATGAACTTCTTAATAATAATATTATTATTATTATATCATGTAAGAATATATAGCATATTATGATCCATAAATAATGGTTAGACATCAGTTCTTGGGGAACTTTTTTTGATATTATCTCCCTCATTCATTTTTTTCCTCAAATAATGCTCACTGGATTAATTATATATGGTTATTGGTTGGATTATGGATGACCAGTGTGGTGATATGACTGGTGACTAGTAGAGTGGGAGATGGTCCAGTGAGGAAAAAATGATGTGGTTAGTGGTGTATGGAATAGTACCCTAGTATTTTTCATGGGAATAGATTCAGAGAGGAAATGGTGGTTTAGAAATAGTGGTTCGATATAGATGTTTTAGTGATGATGGACAACTAGAATGGCACTCTAATGAGGTGAAAAAAAAAGACCACATGGTCATTAAGATTGGTCGGTAGAAGTGTTGTGTCCATATGAGGTGGAATCAATGACGGTTGATACGTGAAATTTTGGAGATGATTATTTATAATCTGCTAAAAAATTATTGACTACATTATGTGTAGTCTCTAAAATAAACATTGTGTATGTATCTTTATGCAACGCTGTGGTTTAAGTGTGGTTATAAATATCACACACCATATAGCATGGAGGTATATTTAATATATATTGGTGTATAGGGTTTACATGTGGAATAAAATATAACATGGGATGTGACTTTGCATTACATTACATGTACAGTAAGGTACACATCTCACTATGTAATTAAGAATATGCCAGTTAACACCTACCCCCCCACCCCCCCATGAATCAACACATTTTGTGTCTTGTAGTACATGATGTGTACTTCAAGTACATGACATGAACTCCCATGGAAGTACATGGATGAATTTTTCTTAGGTCAAACATATATTGTACAATACTGAAAAACTCCATATAGTTTGACTTTACATTACTATAGAATGGTGATACATACACAAATAGAACTTGAGGCTCACACATCATGTATATAAGACTATATTTCATGTACCAGGTATACTTCAATGTTTTCTATAACTTCTCACCCATGAGTCGAAATTTGATGTGTGGTTAGGCCATTCTAGGTGTATTTTCATGAATGAAATGGTGGTGCATACCTCTTAACAATATGGATTAATTTACCAGTTTTTTCAGGTAGTTTTAGGATCTTATCTTCCTTCAGACAATGAAAAGGTGTGTAAGAGATGTTTGGAGAATACACGAGGTTGGTAACACCCTATTGACTCATTGATATTATAATGTGGGTCCTTCATACACTTAATAGAGTGGGTACCCCCCCCCCCCCCATCATGAAAAGGAATGGATCCTATAATTATAATGTAGATACCCCCTGACAGATATGAGTACCACAGTAAGGCTTGGAGTTTATGAAATTATATAAGAAAAAAGGAAAAATGAAAAAAAATAACATAATGATTTATGTAGTATGGGTAGAATATACTCTGTATATGGATGGGAGATATAATACACTATTTTCTTGGGTAGGTACATGAATTTTTGATATAGTGGAATATCATACCAAATTACAATAGAAAAGTACATTTAAATAATTAAAAATTGCACATAATAAATTTATTATTTGAAACTACCTTCCACGTGAAATAAATTTTTACCTCCTCTGAATTAACATCAATGAAAGAATTTTGACCACAGCATGTGTAGATTCATCCAACATGAATGATTTTTTATTTGACCCTGCATGAACCCCATAAAAAATCGGAGATTCTAACTTTGTGTTCTATGTGAACCCTGGGTAAAATTTATAACATTAATTTAGTGTTTGACTCATATTCATTTCCAATTAATTTTTAGATTTGTTTAAGCCATTAACATCATCCTTCTAGACATGGGGGTGTTTCACCATACACGCCTCCCCCCCCCCCCATTACCTCATCACCAGGCTTAAACAATCAAGTTAAGACTCAGTGTATAGTTCGTTCTGTATCAAATTAGGATCCATATATCCCAAAAATATCCCATATGGAGACTGATTCCAAATATACTCTTCTCCAACAATATTCTCCTTAAATAATCCTTTTTAGGTTCCTCCCATCACCCCTTAATCATCTTTGAAGTCCATATCAGGCATAGAAATGACTCAATTTCCCAATAATTATCATATTTTTAATCACATTAATTGGATTTAGGATTCTATGAATCTTTCGCAAGTATAAAGGACTATAATTTAATAATCCTCTAATGAGATCATATTTCAACTTAATATGATTTATCCTAGAATGTAATATTGAATTATTTTCAATATGAATCACACTATGACTTTCTAAAAAACATGTTCTTCTATTTTCCCTACCAAACTCCTTCAGAAAACTCCTTAGACGTATCATCTCCTTGGTTAATTTAGAAACAGTAACATATTATGCATTCATGGTAAATAGTTCCAAAAAATATATAATTTTGACACAAAACTAATAAATGTTCCACAAAAAATATAAACATATCCTACAGTACTTCTTCTATCAAATTCACCATCCAAGTCACCATCAATATATCATTATAAATGCATTTTAACCTTTAATCATAGAGACGTATCCTTTATCCCATTAAATTATCTAGCACCCACTTAACCACCTCCCAAAGTTATCTACCAAGATTTTCCATGTATCTACTGACTATTGGAGTTGGTGTCCTAGAACCAACAACTTTTTACATTTGATTACCTATATATTAATAGTCAGGAATATTAATAAATATCTTATCTCATGGTGTGTAATATTATGTGTTTCATTAATGTGATAATTTATATACATTATTTATCTCTTAGAAGGGTAATTTCAATTCCCTACTATGATGAGAACCTTAAAAAACTATGATTATATTCTTAAATACATATTTTATGGATGAATGGAATCATAGAATTAGACATAAATGATACACGATATCAGTGGAAGTAGGGTTAGAATACATTGATACTTATTCTCAAGAGTTTATCCCTTGGTAATATACAATATAATAGGTTAGTATAATAGACCCACCCATAGGAATTCTATAAGTTTTATGGGTCATTGGATATTTGTATCTGTGGAAGTGTGTACTGGTACTTAGAGTTCAGATTATTAATAATTTATATCTTAAGTCAGGTACTTATATGTATTGATGAAAAAATATGACGACATATGATCATAGGGATGTAGGATATGTTGGGTGCATCAATGGTGATATGAAATTGGTGAATAAGCTCAGAAAGTATTTTTTTCCCTTGAAACTTAATAGAAGAACATATCTGAGGCCCTTTGATTGGAATGGAACTTTGTAATTATGTCCATGGCCATGGCAGTTTTAGTAGTGAGTTCATCTTAGGAAAGTCAAAGAAATATATATAAAGTGTATAGGTTAATGATATGAGTGTGCAACTAGCTTGAAAAGATAACAAGACAATGTGATTATATTACACAGTCATCATTCATAGGAGTTTGTTATTGTTATGATGTTAATGCCTTTATCTATGAGTAACTTGATATGTTTCTCGAAATTGATCTAGGTTTTTTTTAATTATCATAATTCCACTAAGCAAGGGTCCTATTGGATCTCACACTATCTATATCCAGAATATCAGTTAAATTTCATATGAATTTAATATTATAATAAAAATTATTCCAATGTTTTGAGGAATTATAATCATTCAGGTTATATTGATCTCTTAAATATTTATTTAATGAATAATGAAGTGATATTTACTTATTTAAATAAATATTAATTATTCAAGGTTTGATAAACATTAAAGAGGAATGAAAAAATAAGTTAAAGGTTCGTTGGAAATGATATATTAAATATCATTTAAATAAATATTTTTTATTTATTTAAGAAAAGGTATTTAAATTATCTATGAATATAGTGAATGTCAAGGAAATAACAATATTAATAATATTTTTTTATAAATGAGTTTATTTAATGATTATGATATTGGATAAGGGCATATTTTCAATATCAAATTCACTAACTAAGATATATAAACTAGATTATATCATTTATAGGGCTAGTCATTATTGTACACAATAAATCCTCTCTAGATAATTCTCTCAAACCTAGAGAGAAATTCCACTAGAACACTCTCAAGAATATAGAGCTTAATTCCTCATCCTCCCTCATAAGTCTCCAAGAGAAATAAAATAAATCCTTCAAGACTTGAAGGAATTATTGTTGCGATCAATGAAAAACAATGAACATGGTGAGAATAATTCTCACTGGTACTCAGTGATTATATGTAAAAATTTTAAGCTTCATGGCACACATGTGGATTACTGCTAAAGGTATTATATAATTTGATCATTCATTGAAATAATGGTATGATAGGAGTGGTAAATAGATTTGATAATAGAGAATGAATTGCAAGAAAATGTAATTATTATTTATATACATTTATTATAAATTAAATGTGAAAAAACCTTCTCTAAGAATCTTCACGGGTTTTTATCATTAGGTTTGGAGGATTTATCTGAATTAATTGATGAAATCCATTATTGGTAATGGTTCTGATGTGCTTATTTTGTGACCTAGAACCTTGAAGTGCTATCAAATCATGGTTACATATTAAATTATAATTATTTATAAATCATTGATTGAATTATGAATTTTTTTTTATATCTTCATTTATTATGGATTAGATCACTTTATATAGATCCCATATCAATTATTTAGGAAGGTAAGTCACATTTTATATTCTAAATCAACTTATAATCATCTTTCGTTGTATGTATGGACATGACATTATAATGGAATTCACTTCCATTAGATGGGTCATACTTCATGTTCATGAGGGATGTTTATCACAAATGGTTGGGGTGAAACTCAACATCAAATAGTTTCCTATTGTTCAAGATTATGATGATTTATTTCTTTAATACTTTCCTACTCTTCCCCTAGATCATGAATTTTATTTTTCAATAAAACTCATAACTAGTGCTACACCTATTTCATAGACTCTATATATAATGGCCCTAATTGTGTTATAAGAATTGGAAAAGTAACTCCTTGAGTATCTTGATAAGTTATTCATATTCCATGGTGCATCACCATGGGGTGAACCTATTATTTTTATTAATAATAAAGATAGTTAAATGTGTCTTTGTATTGATTATCGAGAACTTAACAAGATAAATATCAATAATAAGTTTCTTTTACCCCATATTTATGTCTTGTTTGATCAAATTCATAAAGATCAATTCTTTTCCAATATTTACCTTCATTTTGGATATCATCAATTGAGGTTCAAGAAGGAATATATGCACAAGACATACTTTCATATGAGTTATGGCCATTATGAATTTATAGTGATTCTATTTGGACTTACCAACGTCCCTACTATCTTCATGTATTTAATTAAGAAATTATTTAGATATTTCCTTGATTATTTTGTGTTAGTATTTATAAATGATATTATTTTATATTAAAATAGAAATTATGAGCTTGAGTATCATTTAAAGATTTTATTGAAGACCTTGAAGAATGAGAATCTCTATTCCAAATTCATCAAGTGAAAAATCTAGCTACAAAAAGTTTCATTCTTGGGTTATGTTATTTTAAGAGATTATATATGGGTGGGTCCTTTAAAGATAGGTGTTATTAAGAAATGGCCCAGACCAACCATGGTAACTGACATTCATAGTTTTCTTGGGTATGATGGATACTACCAGTTATTTTTTAGTGATTTACATGTTTATATAATCTAATAAGCAAGTTAACATGGAAGGTATCAAAGTTCCTTTAGATAGATGAATGTGAAGAAAATTTTAAAGAGATGAAATAAAGATTGGCATGTAAAGATGTTTACAAACTACCCTGTAGTGTGGAAGATTTTGTGATCTTTAGTGATTCATCAATGAAGGGGATATGATTTATTCTCACATGGAAGGATACGGTGATAGCTTATCCATTTCACCAATTAAAAATTCATGATAAAAAAAGTAATTAACTTATGATTTAGAGAAGGAAACTATAATTTTTTAATTGAAAATGTAGAGGAATTATCTTTATAGTTAAATATGTTATATATATATTAACCATAAAATATTGAAGTATATATTCAAACAGAAATATCTGAATATGTTCCAAAGGAGATGGTCGCAATTGATTAAAGATTATGAATAATCAATTCACTATAACCCTGGGAAGTAGAATAGGGTGGATAATGTTCTAAGTTAGAAAGACCATGCTTTTTATCCATGGGGAAGATTTAAAGAGATCCAATATTTATAGAGTTATAGAATATGGATCTTGAAATCATAAGGAAAGTGGAAATATTATATCTTTATCATATGAATGTTCAACCATATATCAATTTTAGTTTTAAATAGGCATGTAAGGAGGATGTGGAACTACAAAAGAAGGTAATAAATGTCCCTAAGTTAAACCATGATTATGATTGACTGATAATTTTTAGTAATTGAGTATGTGTCCCATAAATACCAAACTTGAAGGAGTTTTGGTATTAAGCCCATATTTTATCATTCTCTATTCATCCTAAAAGTATAAAAATTTATATAGATATGAATGAGCATTTTTGGTGGGATAACATTAAATGGGATATTATAGATTACATATCTTGATTCATTTTATGTCAGAAATTTAAGGCTAAAAGACATAAGAATAATGCGATGTTTTAACCATTACCCATATGAGAATGTAAATGGGAAAACATCATCATGTATTTTATCATTGGAATCTACAAAACATATAAAGGGAACTATGTTATTTGTTTTATAAACGATTTCCTTATGAAGTCAGCACATTTCATTACTATCAAAGAAAATTTATATCTTGATCCAATTGTCTTTATACACATCAAGGAAGTGGAAATATTGAATGTAGTACCTCATTATATTTTATCTAATTCGGATCTGAGGCTTACAGTGATGTTCAAGAGAATTCTTTATCTTACATTGAATACAGATTTCAAATTTAGAATTTCATATCATCCTAAAATATATATTTATCTAATAGGACTATTAAAACCCTATAGGATATGTAATAATCTTATTATATGGATTTTAAATGTGTTTAGTATCAACACATTTTTTTATAATTTTTTATAATAATTTCTTTCACTCGAGCATTCAGATAGATTTTTAAGAATCTATCTATGCCAGAGAGTGTAAAACTCCAACATTTTGTGATGAAGTTGGAGAAATAATTATATTGGGGAATGATCTAGCTAATTAATTTGTAGAGAAGTTTAGATCCATTTAGCATCACATCAAGGTATCTTAGAGTTGATAGAAAATTTATACTGGAAATTTTCAGTGTGATGTTTAATTTGATATTTCTCAGAATTTATTCCTACGAATTTATTCTTGGAATAAGGTTATGATATTCAAGAATAAGAAAAAAATATACCTAGATATATTGTTTCCTTAAAAATTCTTGATTATTTCGGGATATTTTTTTATCCCTTGGTGATTCAACCGAATCTCCCTCAAGTTTATAATGTGTTCCTTATATCTCTCTTGAGGAAGTAAATACTTGATCCTTAACATGAATTGAACTCAAATTTCATGAAAATGGACCATGATATCTCTTATGAGGAACAACCATTGTAGATTATATATTGAAGAGAGAAATTTCTGGGAAACAAGACCACACACCTAGTCAATGTTTTATGGTGAAACCACAAATTTGAGGAACATACAGAGGAACCCGAATATGTGGTGTGGCAGAAATACCCTTAGTTTTTATATTAGAGTGAAATTATATGTCATGACCCCCTCCCACCAAAGATTCCCCTCCCGAGCTGGCAATGGTGGAAGGGAGATAAGGAACCCCGAGTCCCACCTCCAGTAGGCCCCGGGGTGGCAACAAGCACCAAGGGTATGAGTTTTCACAAATATGGGAGGCATTACCCTTTTTATTATTTAGGATCGGGAAATAGGACAAGTCAACCACCAAAAGGAAAAAAAGAACAAGTGTATAGAAAATAAACCCAAACCAAGACCACATGCATGTTTAAACAATTTTATAACAAGGTTTAAGTACAAGAAACCTCAAGGTACAATACCAAAAGAAAACAAAGGTACAGAAATAGCAACAACTCCAACTGCCCAACTAGTAGGGTCTCGCACGGCCCTGGTAGTCCTCTTGGAAACCTGAATGTAAATGTAGGGTGAGCATACAAGTATACTCAATAGGGAAACCTAAAGCTCTCGTGCACAAGTGGGGAGACATCCTAATGTCCCGTGAGAACAGCATAAGAAACCTAGCAAGGAATTCTATCCACCCAACCTCACCAGCCACACTCACCAAAACACAAGCACAACAACTAGTAGTATATAAGAAACAAGAGTATTGGGTACCCCGCACTGGTTCCCTTTAGTTAGCTGCTCATCCTAATGATGAACGTCCTAACGCTGCCACACTCTCCCCACCCACACACACCTGGGGCTCACAACCACATATCCCGCCCGCACACACCTGGGCCTCACAACCACGTATCCTGCCCGCACACACCTGGGCCTCACAACCACGTATCCCGCCCGCACACACCTGGGCCTCACAACCACCTATCCCGCCCGCACACACCTGGGCCTCACAACCACCTATCCCACCCGCACACACCTGGGCCTCACAACCACGTATCCCGCCCGCACACACCTGGGCCTCACAACCACATATCCTGCCCGCACACACCTGGGCCTCACAACCACATATCCCGCCCGCACACACATGGGCCTCATCCCGAAGATTCTTGGGAAAAAGTAGGACCTTCCAGAAGAGTCTTGGGCCTAAGCCACCCCAATCGAAACCTACCTGAAGAGTCTTAGGTGTAAGGTCGCCTCAAGCCATCACAGCCTAGGGGGAAGGAGCAGGAAGGAGCTAGTAACTAAGGGAAAAACACCTTCTCCCATGAAATGTGAGCGTTCGGCACTAAGTGCTCAACATGGGTGGGGTGTGATAAAACACAAAAGATACAGATATATATATATATATATATCAACCACACAGCCCAACCTATGTCTTCTAAATGGAGAAACTGAGCACGTGCCTCGACACTGCTACTACGAACCATGCATACAACAAACAACTCCAACCCCATTTAGGTTTTCACATTTCAGTAGAATTAGATTATTTAGTTACTTAACTACTGGGCAACTATCCACAACCAACCACATCGATCGTTCGTAAAACATATCCCTGTCATCCACAAATCAAGTGAGTAAAACACAAGCAACACAACCAAGCCCAACCAGCCCCATTCATTATTAATCCCGTTCCATTACCACACCCCACCATTCATTAACTCTTCCGATTTTAATTTATTATTCACAACCCACTATTCATCCACAAACAAACCCATCCCAGCAGCCCCGCTGCCAACCACCGTAACCACAACCACACTGAAACCCGCACATCCTCATCCCTTTAATAACATTTATCGCAGCCCCGCTGCTCATTACGAACACAACATTCACACCAACCCACAACCAAGTCAACCGTAGCCCCGCTGCTCACCCTATCCACAACAACCCACAAATCACCCCCCATCACATGCCACGTATCCAAGACAACACCCACATGTTCATTATTCCATTTTTGTTTAACTGGGGTGATCACACAAGGGTTCTAGATTTTCATTTAATCAGCCAACTTTACGTGATTAACCAATTTCCACATTCCACAAGGTTTCCACCCATAAGAAAATCCACAAGGAGAGGGAAAAATTTAATTGCGTAAGCAAAGTCCCACAACGACTATGATTTTTAGTAGGTAGAAGCTCATTCAATTCATAACATAATATCACAGAATATAAAGTAACAACAATCACAACTTCCCATCCCCGTTATATAAGCCAGTTATTATCTTTATTAAACCCGTTCAAAAGTGTTTCACGTAAACAAGAGAACACCCACCCCACATGATGCACAAATTAGAGAGACAAAGGTAAGATCCCTACCTCAACAGGTTTTGATCACAGCGCTCCCCCGGATCAACTTTAGAAGACGTCTGTCGGCGTCCGTCACTTCTATCGGGTCCTAGAAAAACCTCCTCATGTGGAAGTCGGAAAGGAAAGGCTAAAGGAAAGACAACGGATCCAAGCTCAGAAGATCCGCCTCATTGTTACGATCCCGTGGCCGCTTACGGATCGTGAATCGGAGCTCGGACGAAGAAGTTATGGAAGGGAGAGCCTTCGAGTCTCTTGAGAGAGCTCTGCTCAGAGGAGAGGGGAGGAGAGGGGTGAGTTGAAAGGAGGAAAGGACCCCTTCTTTTATAGGTGAGGAAAGGAAAAGTACACGGCATGTACTTTAGGGTACACGGCGTGTACTTGGTTATTTTACACGGTCTCCACATGGCTTCCAACACGGCTCCGCAGCCGTTGACTGGTCAACACACGATTTGAGGGTAACGCATACGCGGGGAAGGACTACACGGCGTGTAGTTTAGACACACGGTGTATACTCATTTATTTCACATGGCAAGGACACAGCTCCAACACGGTACACGGTCGTTGACTGGTAACGCATACGCGGGGAAGGACTACACGGCGTGTAGAACTGGGAACACGGCGTGCACCCATTATTTCACACAGCAAGGACACGGTCTTTAACACGGAGTATACCCAGAAAGGGGGTACACGGCGTGTACACAAACTACACGGCATGTAGTTTCAAAATTCTGGAAAGTGTGGGAAAAGTCCATTTTACCCTCCAGAACACGTCTTGACCTTCTTTTTGACAAAGGAAAGGGTCGGAGTGGTCCGGTCCATTACATCAGATACGTCATAAAACATTCTCGTCCCTGAAAACCAACCCAGAGGAACCCAACAAGATACCTCTTAGGGTTCTCGTTATAACAGGAACCCGACCAACAACCCTAATCATATGTGTTAGGAATTCCTTCTCCTATTTCGAGATATTATCCGCTTTAGGCGGCACTGACTCGCCTGCACGGGTTTAATCGCATCCTCATTAATGCGTCTCGATTAAGAATTGGATCTTTCCACCTTCATACATTAGGATTTTTTTTCAACTCGAACTACCCCCAACACCACACAACCAACACACTGCCCGAACACGTGGGTTTGGGAAATTCCTTCTCCTATGTCAATATATTATCCGCTTTAGGTGGCACTGACTTGCCTGCACGGGTTAAATCGCATCTGCATTAATGCATCTCGATTAAGGGTCAGGTTTTCCCCTTTCCCACACATCCAGACATATTACACATTATCAGGGAACATGGAAACAAAAGGTCTCACATCTGACAAGCCAAGCATTCCATATAACAAGGGTACAGAGTACAACATCAACACAAGCGTAGAAGAACAAGAGAAAAACACAAGTCAAAACAACTCCGGGTACTGAGCGTGCATCTGGGTCTCCCGCTCCCAAGTGCTCTCCTCGAGGCCTCCATGCCTCCAAAAAACACACGAACCAAGGGAATGGTTCGTCCACGGAGAACCTTTTCTTTACGATCTTCGATTCTGACTGGTCGTTCCTCGAAGTTCGCATCGTCTCCCATATCTAACTCTCCCCGGTCAATAACCACTACGGCAAAAAAGGCATTTAGCGGCGGTTTTTTTCGTTTCGCTGTGGTTTAAACCGCCGCTAAATCGATTGGTGGCGGTTATGAAAAACCGCCGCTAAATCGTGCGTCGGGAAACTTTTCGCGGCGGTTTTCAAAACCGTCGCAGAACGTTTTGTGGCGGTTTTTTAGTGGCGGTTTAAACCGCCGCTAAATGATTTAACGGCGGTTTTTTTTTTGTTTTTTTTTAAATTTTTTTTATTTTTATTTTTATTTTATTTTATTTATTTATTTATTTATTTATTTATTTATTTATTTATTTATTTATTTATTTATTTATTTATTTATTTATTTATTTTATATATTTATGTTATATATTTATTTTATATATTTATTTTATTTATTTATTTATTTATTTATTTATTTATATATTTATTTATATATTTATTTTATATATTTATTTTGGTGAGATTTGAACACCTACCTCTTGCATATTTTCCAAAGACTTTACCACTCCAGCAAGCTCACCATGTGGTTAATAAACAGAATTTAATATACTTATATATATTAATTGAAAAAACAAATAATACATAAATAATAGATATAAACTCAATAATAATAAATAATAAATAATAAATAATAAATAATAAATAAGAAATAAGGAATAATAAATATAAATAATAAATAATAAATAAATATAAATAATAAATAATAAATAATAAATAAATATAAATAAGAAATAAATAAATATAAATAATAAATAATAAAGAGAAAATAATAAATAATAAATAGAAAATAATAAATAATAAATAAATATAAATAATAAATAATAAATAATAAATAATAAATAAATATAAATAATAAATAATAAATAGAAAATAATAAATAAAAAATAAAAAATAATAAATAAATATAAATAATAAATAATAAATAATACATAATACATAATAACTAATAAATAAATATAAATAATAAATAATAAATAATAATTAATAAATAATAAATAATAAATAAATATAAATAATAAATAATAAATAGAAAATAATAAATGATCAATATATATAAATAATAAATAATAAATAATAAATAAATAATAAATAATAAATAATAAATAAATATAAATAATAAATAATAAATAAATATAAATAATAAATAATAAATATTAAATAATAAATAATAAATAAATATAAATAATAAATAATGAATAAATATAAATAATAAATAATAAATAATAAATAATAAATAATAAATAAATAATAAATAATAAATAATAAATAATAAATAAATAATAAATAATAAATAATAAATAATAAATAATAAATAAGAAATAAGGAATAATAAATATAAATAATAAATAATAAATAAATATAAATAATAAATAATAAATAGAAAATAATAAATAATAAATAGAAAATAATAAATAATAAATAATAAATAATAAATAATAAAGAAATAATAAATAATAAATAATAAATAATAAATAAATATAAATAAGAAATAAATAAATAGAAATAATAAATAATAAATAGAAAATAATAAATAGAAAATAATAAATAATAAATAAATATAAATAATAAATAATAAATAATAAATAAATATAAATAATAAATAATAAATAATAAATAAATATAAATAATAAATAAATAATAAATAATAAATAATAAATAATAAATAATAAATAATAAATAAATATAAATAATAAATAATAAATAAATATAAATAAATATAAATAATAAATAATAAATAATAAATAATAAATAAATATAAATAAATATAAATAATAAATAATAACTAATAAATAATAACTAATAAATAAATATAATTAATAAATAATAAATAATAAATAATAAATAATAAATAATAAATAACCAGTTACAAATAATAGATAATAAATAAATAAAAGTATATTATAGATAATAAATAATAAATAATAAAGGAAACACATGAAAAAGTATGAAAAGATGTGATAAGGGATGAAAAATCATGAAAACGCATGAAAAAGGATGGAGAAGCATATGAATAATGAGGCACTAGAAAAAATGAGAACGCATGAAAACTCGTGACAACTCTGGAAAACTCCTTAATAATTTAACATAATTATCATAATAACCCATAAAAAACCATTGATAAAGATAACAAGTCATGGAAACCCAAATAAACAGTAATAAATGGAGCTACCGTTAAAACCCGTCAAAATGGTCATAAAGAGACAAAAACATTGAACTCACATTAACGAAGATAACTTATGATCCGAGAGTCCGTTTTAGATTCGCGACCTATCAAATCAAAGATCCTAAAACTCTCTTCAACCTGAAAGGTGAAAGAGTCTGATTGGACAGACGAATCGGAAGTTATGACCATTTAAAAAAAGATGACAGAGAACGGGTGCTAGAAACGAGGCATTGAAAAACATAACAAACCCGATACCCACTAAAAAGGTCATAACATATGATCAAGGAGTGCATGTGGGCACCGCGACCAGTCAAACTGAAGCTCATGGAACGAGCTATGATCTGGTAGGTGGAGGAGGCTGAATTGACATGCGGATCGAAAGTTAGGTCTGTTTGAAGACAAGTTCGATGGGACACCGGTGACGAAAACGGGGTTTTGAAGGCCTTCAGAAGGGTTTTTGGGGTCGAAAAACACAACAGAAGCTTTTCTAAATTGATTTTGTGCGTAGCTGTCTTCACTGGATTCGATTTTATATGTGGTGGAGCCTAAACGGACACCTGGAGCAAAAGTTATGGCCGTTTGAAGTTGGAGAACTTTTTTCAACTTTCTTGTAACTCTAATATCTTCCACACCTTAGACCGTCTCATGGTTTTGATTATATGTGCCTCTAGATCTCTTCATGTGCTTCGATTTGACTGGTCGTGGCACTTCAACGGACGCCCGAATCAAAAGTTATGGTCGTTTTAGTGATTTCGGGGCTTCTCACGTTTTTTTATTTTTTTCATTTCATTTCGCGGCGGTTTTATGGAAACCGCCGCTATTTCGTGGTGGTTTTTTAAAAAACCGCCGCTAATCGTCAAATAAATATAAAAAAAATTAAAAAATAAATAAATTTTTTTTTGCCGTTTAGCGGTGGTTTTTCCGCAGCGGTTCTTAAAACTGCCGCGAAATGGCGGGCCGAAAACGCGTTTCGCAGTGGTTTTCTTTTAGTGAACGTGGGAGTCGTCGTGTAGGTACCGAAGAAGCTGAGAGACATGGAAGACGTCATGAACCTTCTCCAACTGAGGTGGAAGGGCCAGCTGATATGCCACCTCACCGACTCGCCTTAGCACCTCAAAAGGTCCGATGAACCTATGTGAGAGCTTGCTCCCTTTTCCAAACCTCCGCTGCCCCCATCGAGGGAAAACCTTCAAGAACACATGATGTCCCACCTCGAACTCCAAGGGCCTCCTCTGATGGTCAGCATAAGACTTATGTCGGTCCTGAGCCACTTTCATCCTCTCACGTATAAGCTGGACTTTCTCTGTGGTGCTCTACACTACCTCTGGCCCAAGAGCACTTGTCTCCCCAACCTCTGCCCAACAAATGGGTGAACAACATGGACTTCCATACAAAGCCTCAAACGGTGCCATGAAAATAGTAGAGTGGAAGCTGTTGTTGTAGGCGAACTCTACTAAAGGCAAGTGTCGTACCCATGATCCTCCGAAATCTAGAACGCATGCTCGCAGCATGTCCTCCAACGTCTGGATAGTCCGCTCTGTCTGCCCATCGGTCTGGGGGTGGAAAGCAGTGCTAAGGAATAGTTGGGTGCCAAAAGCATGTTGTAACCCCCTCCAGACTAGTGAGGTAAACCGAGTATCCCGATCTGATATGATAGTCTTTGGGACTCCACGCAACCGCACAACCTCGTCTACGTACCTCTGTGATAAGGTACTCACTAGGCCCTACTCCTTAATTACTAAGAAGTGAGTTGATTTCGTCAGTCGATCCACCACCACCCAGATAGCATCATAACCACCCTGAGCTCTGGGTAGTCCTGTGACGAAGTCCATTGAGATTTCATCCCACCTCCACTCGAGGACATCTAAAGGATGCAACAAACCACTAGGAACACGGTGTTCAGCCTTCACTTGCTGACACACTAGGCATTTAGCCACAAACTCTTCCACTGCCCGTTTCTACTCGGGCCACCAAAACTGTTCCCTCAGGCCTCGGTACATTTTTGAAACTCCTGGATTTACTGCCAAGGCTGAGCTATGGAACTCACGAAGAACTCCCGCACGCATTTCCTCCGGAACAAACAACCTTCCACGGAAAAGTATCTGATGTCAGCTGTCCTCTTAACATCCCTCTGGAGCGTTCCCCTGATCGACGTGATCCCACATCACTTCCGCCTCAGAGTCCCCTCACTGAGACTCTTCCACCTTCTGCAGCAAGGAGGACTACACCGTCATCTGAAACAAACAGCCTCTAACACCTTCTACCCTGGAATCCAAGTGCAAGGCAGCCAACTCTCCCATCGCTTTCTAAGCATTAGTGGATTCCCGAACTACTTCCTGATGCGTCTTCCTACTCATTGCATGAGTCACAACATTTACCTTACCTTCAGTGTAAGAGATCTCAAAGTCATAGTATTGGAGAAACTCGACCCATCTCTGCTGCCGTAAATTCAGGTCACGCTAGGAGAAGATATAACGCAGGCTCTTGTGATTTGAGAATACCACAAAGTGCTCCACAAAGAGGTAATGTCGCCACAACTTCAGTGCGAACAATACTACTGCAAGCTCTAGGTCATGGGTGGCATAGTTACGCTCGTGAGGGCGTAACTGCCTAGACCCATAACAGATCACTCCCTTATTCTACGTCAGCATGCACCCCAGACCAAGGCTAGAAGCATCACAAAACACCTCATATAACAACCCTTCCTATGGCAACCTAAGTACGGGAGCACTGACCAACTTCTCCTTCAGGTAGTCAAGATCTTTCTGGCACTGCTCGCTCCATAAGAAGACCTGGTTCTTCCTCGTCAAAGCTGTCAAAGGAGTAGCAATTCGAGAGAAGTCTGAAACGAACCTCTGATAGTAACCTGTTAACCCCAGGAAACTACGAACTCCTGCCATGCTCTTGGGTGCTGCCCAAGAAACAACTGCCTCCACCTTCGACGGGTCCACTGACACTCCATGATGAGACACTATGTGCCCAAGGAAGTGTACTTCCTGTGTCAAGAACTTAAACTCTGACAATTTCCCATAAAGCGGGTGGTTTCGAAGGACTTCCAAGACTTTCCTGAGATGCTCAATGTGCTCCTCCTCTGACCTTGAGTAGATCAGGATTCCATCGATAAACACAACGACGAACAGGTCCAGAAACTCTCGGAAGACAAAGTTCACAAGTCCCATGAACACAGTCGGTGCATTCGTAACTCCAAACAGCATCACCACAGACTCGAATTGCCCATACCTGCACCTGAAAGTCGTCTTCGAGATGTCACTATCCTTTACCCTCAGCTAATGATATCCCGACCGCAGATCAATCTTGGAAAACCAACCTGCTCCCCTCAGTTGGTCGAAGAGATCATCTATCCTTGGGAGGGGATAGCGGTTCTTGACTGTTACCTGGTTTAACCTTCGGTATTCTATGAATAGCCTGAGACCACCATCTTCCTTCTTCACGAACAAAACTGGAGCACCCCATGGCAATACGTTGGGTCGAACAAAACCTCTCTCCATCATATTGTCAATCTGAATCTGCAACTCCCTCAACTCTGAAGGTGTCATCCGATAAGGGGCCATCGAAATCGTATGGGCACCAGGCTGTAAGTCTATCCCAAACTCAACGTCACGTCGGGGAGGTAGAGTCACAACCTCCTCAGGAAAAACATTGAGGAACTCCCCAACAACTTCCGGGAAATCCATCATCTCTGTATGAGCTGGAACCACTGATAACCTGCTTAATAAGGAAAGGAGAGGATCTACACGCCGGCTTCCCTCCTGATAGCTCCTCTCGCCAACAAAAGATATGCGCTGCCCATCCAGGTCATAGAACACGACTCTTCTCCGAAAGCAGTCGATAATGACACTAACATAAAACAACCAGTCGATGCCTAAGATGACATCGTATGGATGCATCTGTAACAGAAGAAGGTCCCCACTAGATCGATGTGGTCCCAATGTCAGCCCAAATCCCTGGCAAACACAAGATACGCTGGTCTGGCCCCCAACTGGTGTATTCAGTACCAGTGGTATGGAAAGTATCTCTATGTCTAGTCCCAAATCATGGGCTAGAACAGGTGCAACAAAGGAGTGCGAAGCTCCCGAATCGAACAAAGCAGAAACAAGAGTGCTGAACAAACAAATCGTACCTCGCACCACCTCCGGTCCTGCCGGAGCTGTCAACTTTGTTGCGTGCAACTGTCCACGCCCAGCTCCTCTGCCTCTCTGATGTCATCCACTTCCCCGACCACGCCCTGGTCAAGGTCCCTGAGGAGCACCCTGAGGTCGGCCTCCTCCCGCAAAGTCTACCCTCGGAGGAGCATGGTCCTACTGCTGCTGGAAGGGCCTAGCCGGCAACTGGTGCTGTTGAGGTGGGTGCTAAACCTTCCCACCTCCACCGTACTGGGCTCGGGTCGGGCACCAACTCTGAACATGCCTGAAACCTCCAAAAGAAAAACACCTCAGTCCTGGGCTCGTGAAAAAGGTACGAGGACCCGAAGATCTAAACTGGAACTGCTGGGGCCTGCTCCCCACTGGCCTGAACCTGAAAGGTCCCGTCGTAGGAGACCTACTGCTGACTGTTTTCCCCTTCGACGAGCCCGGCTGGATCCCCTCTCGGGGTGCACCTCCCAGCGAGTGCATCCTCTCTAAAACCTCTGCCTTCTTCTGTACCGCCAAGTACGTGGGAAGGGTGAAGGGGGTGACAGCATACTGGAGTAAAGGACGAAGTGCCTCCTCCAAACGTCTCACCCGAGACTCCTCATCTGTAAAGAGATCCGGAGCAAAGCGCAAGAGATCCTTGAACTTGATCCCCATCTCTCGTACTTACATACTCCCCTACTGAAGGGAGAGTAACTCCTACCGCTTCTCTTCCTTTATCATGGAAGAAATAAATTCCTCTCAGAATTCCTTCTCAAAGTCAGCCCAAGGAACCTCTGCCTCTATCCTCTCTCCGAGGTAGAGTGTCCACCACTGTCGCGCTGCGCCTCTTAGCTCTAGGGGAACCCATTACTCCCTCGGAGCACTGATCAAGGTAAAAGAGATCTCTAGCTCCTCAAGACACCCCTCTGTCTCCGTATCCGAAGTACTTCCCTTGTACTTCTTGAGGATTTGCCGCTGGAAAGAACGGAGAGTCTTCTGCCACTGGTTATCTTCCTCCTCTCGATCAATCATCAGCTGATCGACCATCTGAATCTGCTGGGCCTCAGCCATTTGAGCCACTTGGGGACGACGTCTAGGTGCCATAGCTGTACGGTAAACAAGGATCGCATAAGCCCAAGTAGTAAGGAAAAACTCAAGGTTTCATTTTATCATTTTATTTCAATTTCTTTCCTAGAACACCCAAATCAAGTAAAACACAATCATGATGATGCATGTAACTTCCCTAGGGTCTCTACCCTGTAATCAATGTAGTCTCACTTGGTCATTCGGTAGGCTCAGATTCCATGCATTGGATCACGGGGGGCCCTAAAATCTCGTGTCCTAGCCGGTCTTCTCTGGCCTATGTCACGCACCAAGATTAACTAACATTATTTCCCTACCATCCCATGCAATCCTCATTGTGACTAACTCCAGACTCCATCCTATCTCTCAACTATTAGCTTTGATACCATTCTGTCACGACCCCCTCCCACCAAAGATGCCCCTCCCAAGCTGGCAATGGTGGAAGGGAGATAATGACCCCCGAGTCCCGCCTCCAGTAGGCCCCGGGGTGGCAACTAGCACCAAGGGTATGAGTTTTCACAAATATGGGAGGCATTACCCTTTTTATTATTTAGGATCTGGAAATAGGACAAGTCAACCACCAAAAGGAAAAAAAGAACAAGTGTATAGAAAATAAACCCAAACTAATCCCACATGCATGTTTAAACAATTTTATAACAAGGTACAAGTACAAGAAAGATCAAGGTACAATACCAAAAGAAAACAAAGGCACAACAACAGCAAAAACTCCAACTGCCTGACTAGTAGGGTCCCTCAAGGCCCTGGTAGTCCTCCTGGAAACCTGAAAGTAAATGTAGGGTGAGCATACAAGTATACTCAGTAGGGAAAACTAAATATCTCGTGCACAAGTGGGGAGACATCCTAATGTACCTAGAGAACAACAGAAGAAACCTAGCAAGAAATTCTATCCACCCAACCTCACCAGCCACACTCACCAAAACACAAGCACAACAGGTAGTAGTATATAAGAAACAAGAGTATTGAGTACCCTGCACCGGTTCCCTTTAGTTAGCTGCTCTTCCTAACGATGAATGTCCTGACGCTGCCACACTCTCCACGCCCGCACACACCTGGGCCTCACAACCACATATCCCTCCCGCAAACACCTGGGCCTCACAACCACACATCCCGCTCGCACACACCTGGGCCTCACAACCATGTATCATGCCTGCACACACCTGGGCCTCACAACCCTGTATACCGCCCGCACACACCTGGGCCTCACAACCACGTATCCCGCCCACACACACCTGGGCCTCACAACCACATATCCTACCCACACATACCTGTGCCTCACAACCACATATCCAGCCCGCACACACCTGGGCCTCACAACCACATATCCCACCTGCACACACCTGGGCCTCACAACCACATATCCCGCCCACACACACCTGGGCCTCATCCTAAAGATTCTTGGGAAAAAGTAGAACCTGCCCGAAGAGTCTTGGGCCTAAGCCACCCCAATCGAAACCTACCCAAAGAGTCTTAGGTGTAAGGTTGCCTCAAGCCATCACAGCCTAGGGGAGAAGGAGCAGGAATGAGCTAGTAACTAAGGGAAAAACACTTTATCCCATGAAATGGGAGCGTTCGGCACTAAGTGATCAACATGGGTGTGGTGCGATAAAACAGAAAAGATACAGATATATATATATACTAACCACACGGCCCAACTTATGGATTCTAAACAGAGAAACATAGCACGTGCCTCGGCACTGCTACTACGAAGCATGCATACAACAAACAACCCCAACCCCATTTAGGTTTTCACGTTTCAGCAGAATTAGATTATTTAGTTACTTAACTACTGGGCAACGATCCACAACCAACCACATCGATCATTCGTAAAACATATCCCTGCCATCCACAAATCAAGTTAAAAAAACACAAGCAACACAACCAAGCCCAACCAGCCCCATTGATTATTCATCCCATTCCATTACCACGCCCCACCATTCACTAACTCTTCCACTTTTAATTTATTATTCACAACCCACTATTCATCCACAAACAAACCCATCCTTGCAGCCCTGATGCCAACCACCGTAACCACAACCACACCAAAACCCGCACATCCTCATCCCTTTAATACCATTTATCACAGCCCCACTGCTCATTACCAACACAACATTCACACCAACCCACAACCAAGTCAACTATATCCTCGTTCCTCACCCTATCCAAAAAAACCCACAAAACACCCCCCATCACATGCCATGTATCCAAGACAACACCCACATGTTCATTATTCCATTTTTGTTTAACTGGGGTGATCACACAAGGGTTCCAGATTTTCATTTAATCATCCAACATTAAGTGATTAACCAATTTCCACATTCCATAAGGTTTCCACCCATAAGAAAATCCAAAAGGAGAGGGAAACATTTAATTGTGTAATCAAAGGCCCCAAACGACCCTGATTTTCAGTAGGTAGAATCTCATTCAATTCACAACATAATATCACAGGATATAAAGTAACAACAATCACAACTTCTCGTCCCCGTTATATAAGCCAGTTATTATCTTTATTAAACTGGTTCAAAAGTGTTTCACATAAACAAGAGAACACCCACCCCGCATGATGCACAAATTAGAGAGACAATGATATGATCCCTACCTCAGCAGGTTCTGATCACAGCGCTCCCCCGGATCAACTTTAGAAGACGTCTGTCAGCGTCCGTCACTTCTGTCGGGTCCCGGTAAAACCTTCTCAGGTGGAAGTCGGAAAGGAAAGGCCGAAGGAAAGACAACGGATCCAAGATCGGAAGCTCCGCCTCGTCGTTACGATCCCGTGGCCGCTAACGGATCGTGAATCGGAGCTCAGATGAAGAAGTTATGGAAGGGAGAGCCTTCGAGTCTCTTGAGAGAGCTCTGCTCAGAGGAGAGGGGAGGAGAGGGGTGAGTTGAAATGAGGAGGGGACCCCTCCCTTTATAGGCGAGAAAAGGAAAATTACACGGCGTGTACTTGGTTATTTTACACGGTCTCCACCCGGCTTCCAACACGGCTCTGCGGTCGTTGACTGGTCAACACACGGTTTGAGGGTAACGCATACGCGGGGAATGACTACACGGCGTGTAGTTTAGACACATGTCATGTACTCATTTATTGTACACGGCAAGGACGTGGCTCCAACACGGTACACGGTCATTGACTGGTAACACGTACGTGGGGAAGGACTACACGGCGTGTAGAACTGGGAACACGGAATGCACCCATTATTTCACACAGCAAGGACACGACCTTCAACACGAAGTATCCTCGGAAAGGGGGTACACGGCGTGTACACAAACTACACAGCGTGTAGTTTCAAAATTCTGGAAAGTGTGGGAAAAGTCCATTTTACCCTCCAGAACACGTCTTGACCTTATTTTGGACAAAGGAAAGGGCCGGAGAGGTCCGGGCCATTACATTATTTTAAAGGGAGTATAATATAATATAGAGAGATTTCATGATATATTTCTCTTTAAATAAATTTTGTTTCTTTGTTAGCTTTCTTCACACATAACACTAAGTTTAAACAAACTGTGATATACTATTTGAATGTTGTTATTTTATGTAACTATTATCACCTAAATATTGGATTAGAGGGTATGAATTGGAAAAAATAAATTATAAAAATTTATTTTCAAACATGCATAAAATTAATTTATTCGTTATCAATTGTTTTAAATGAAAATAAAATAATTTAAAGATAAAAAAGAGTTATTTTTTCAGAAAAATGTTTTATGTATGAAATGTGTTTTTATCATAAAATATTAAATAAATAATTATTTATTAATTTTTAAAATAAAATTATAGATTACATATTCAGTCAAATATTTTAACATTCATTTAATTATGGTTATTTGGTAAGGAATGAGGATAAGGTCATTTTATGCTTCAAAAATACATTTTCGTCAAAAATGGTTTTTATTGCATTTTACATGTGAATATTATAATTAATTTATTCTCTTTTAGAAATTTAATTTTATAAAAAAATTATCATTTTTTAAATAAAAATATCAAACTTATCTTATGGTGATATTTTTGAATTTTTCTGAAAAGAATAAATTTTCATCGAATAATGAAAAACTGTCAATTTTATATAAAACTATCTTTTCCATTAAAGTATTTAAAAAGTCTCATTATGTTTTAGATTTACTTTAATATTTAATTAGTTACTTTTGATTAAAAATAATTCAATTAATATCATTGTAATGGACATCATTCTTAATATCGGTATAAAGACATTTTTATACTTAAAAATTAATTTTTCTGAAAAACAATTTTTCATCTTATTTTTACATATTTATTTTAAAATAAATTTCTATCACTTATAGAAAATGAATTTAATAAAATCAAATAGAAATTTTTAATCATAACTTCCAAGTTTTATAATTATTTATCTTTCATTTTTGATCATTATAAATAGTAACTAATGTGAAAACCCAATACTACGGTAAAATTTAAAAGGGGTTAACAAGGGGTTAAACTAAAGAGATAATGGTTAAAATAACATAAAAACTTATATAAATTCTATTTTATGGTCATATTTTTATATTATCTCATACATTCATCGATAATGTTTCATTTTGGATCTATTTGGATTGATTAAGATAGTAATATATTTTAATATTTTAAAAAAAAATCAACTGTGTCATTTTCCTCACTTATTAAATGACACCACCTATCCTCCCTTGATAACACTTAAATAACCTATTATATCAAATGATAAATGAAAATATCATATATTTACATCCCTAATCATGTTCTATAGGTCTTTTTGCAACCATAATATTCATCATTTCAATGCTTCATGTATAATCTAAATAATTTTTCTTAACGAAGAGATATAACTCTTGACCAATTACTTTCAGTTTTATGTCCTCTTCATCATTCTATAAACCTATTTTATACATCATAATATTATAACCCTATTATAATAAAGATAATTATATGTTATTATGTCAATTAATAAACCATTATTCATCTCTTTCTCCATCAAATGGGAAACGAAAGCATTATTAGTACATACGTGCGGACTACCGCCTCGCAAAGTGAAGTATTTCGTTTTAAATCACCATAATTAATGGATATTTATTATGAATTACATAATATTTTTTATGATATTTATTAAATAATTATGTTTCTTAAATTATAAGATCTTATTTACCTTCTTACATTTCCATTTTTTGGAAAATGATAACTTTGCTCATGTGCACTGTAGACAACCACATCCACGAAGCGATGTGATCAGTTTTTCATTTACAATTTACATGGATAGTAATAGGGATATATTTAATGAATATATATGATATATATGAAATAAATATTATTCTTTAAATTTTAATTGTTATTTACATTTCTTTCATTATGTCTATAAAAATGTGGAAATGTCACTTGTGTGTACGTACACACTACCATCACCACGAAGTGATTTAATTAATTTTTCAAAAACGCTTTATATGAATGATTATAAAAGTTTAGAACATCAATAAATATAATTATTATATCATGGTTATGATTCTATGGATAATTAAACTATGACCAAGGTGCAAGTAACAAAACCATTGACCCAAAACATGAATAGAAAAAAAAACCAGTTTTCATTCGAATGGTCAATTTGAGGAAAAATTCATTAATAAAAGGACAATTAGAAATTATAAAGGACTGATAAATAGTATTTTATTTGTAAATAATTTTTTATAATATATTTATAACAAATATATATTTAATATATATGATATTTGAATTTTTATGAAGAAATACATGACATGTGGTAAGAGATTTATGTTATAATCTCATTTATTTTAAGGATTTTCTAAGGAAAAATTTTAATTGAGGGATATTATGTGATAATTATCCTTTAAAAAACAAATATTTTATTCTATGTTGGTTATTCATGTGATTTTAAAGTAATATTAACATTTTTCTCTCTTTGTCACTAAAAATGATTGAGTAAATTTTTTTAAGAAAACCTAACTTTATTTTCTCTTTAGTTAGGAAGATTTTTCTTCCATGTAAATATTTTCCTTAAAATGTTTTTATTATTATCAAATTATTGATTAAATTCATACTTAACCATATTTTAGTTCATATAGAAAAATTTTAAAAGGAATATTCATACTGTTTTCAAAATAATGTCATTTTTACCAAAGGTATGAATGGAATATTTATTTTTATATATTTTGTATGAATAGATTTTTCTACTTTCATAACTAATATTTGTTTTAATGATTAATTTAAAAAAATTAAGGGTTATTTTCAAATACACTTTTTCTATTAATAATCTGGAAATTTTTATTCTTTAAATAACTTATTTCAAAATGAATAGGGAATTTTCCACAAGAAAAGCTCCAATTATATTTTAAATGAATTTTAATCTTTGAAAATATCATTTGATGTTGATTATACTTTACTAGGGACATGATTCAATGATACCGTCTTTATTATTTCTCTTAATGGTTTTATATTATGTTGATGAAATCCTGAAAAAACTTGTTTTCTTTCCCATGGATTAATCTATAAAAAAATGAAAAATATTTTCATGACCTTGTGGAATACAGATGAATGGGTTATGATTATGTGATGGTTGGGTCCATTATAACCCTCCAATGTATTGGGTAATGTGATATATATATCTGATGATATGATGAAGATAAACATAGATATGATTGTGAATATCTATGTTCACATTTTTATGTGTGATCATGATTTTATTCTAGTTATGCTCTAAACAATATGTATGGACATAATTTTGAATAGATATATTCATATTTTGATGTGTAACTATGATTGATTATAGATTTAGTCAATATATTACGTGTGGACATGATTATAAATATAAATGTTCACATTTTGATGTATCAGTATGATTGGTTTTAGCTATGCCAATAGTATTATGCATGGACATGATTGTGAATAGTTATGTTTGAAATATTATAATTTATTATGCTTATAATGACACATGCCTATGTCATGACTCTTAATTAATGACTACTTATTTGAAACCTTTGTTAATAATTCTTCTCAATATGAATTGATGTTAGATTTTGTGATCTAATTTTTTTGGATATGAATATTTTACACTGCTAACATGCACTTCATTATGTTATCATACCCTTGTGATCATATTATGCTCTCTTGTGATTGATATATCACATATTTTCCATTACTGAGCATATGAGATCACCATTTCTTATGTTTTCATTCCTTGAGTTTTTATGGAATATTCAAAGTATGATATTTCTGTAAGGGTAAGAACATGAAGATATTTATGGTATATAGTTAATATATTTTAAAAAATAAGTTGATTGTGTATCTAGTATCAAAAAATACTAAACCTTTATGATCCTTGAGTATAATTGATATACATGTTAAATATTCATCTAAAATGATTCAATATTTATGTTTTTTATGCTTTAGTCACTTTTATAAGGATTATATATACCACCCGAAAAATAAAAGTAAAATATATATGTAGGAAAAGTATCATGATGTAGAAGATTTTCCATGCGGAAAGAAGGTCCACTAGAATAACTACACTACTGTGTAGAAGAAAGGGTAATATTTAGGAATTTTTGTTATCAAATATAATATATCCATATATAATAGTAGTGCATTAGCTACTACTTTTTGTGATCAAATTTGTATCCAAATACATGATCCATATAGAATTATGAAGGTTTAAAGAGTTGAGGTAGTTGTTTGAGAATCCAACAGGGCAATATTGGATGCCTTAGCTATAGAAGAATACCACCTTAAATTTATAATGGGATTGATTCTATTCTTGGAGTACTATTATCACATTCCTATTGTTATCAAACACATTATATCTATTTCCAATTTAAACATTGATGGCTTTATATTCAAATTTGGGAATAAAATATGCTAGTTCTATAAATATATAATTTTTTACGGTATGACACAACTCAATAATAGTCTTTATATACTATAATATTAAAGTGTTGTTAATCGATAATGAATCAAGTTCCATTAAACATATCACAATAATTTATGGAATCACCAACTTGTTTATGTAAATAAGAAGCACTTTAAAAAAATCTCTATCAATATGGGTTTTTAGATTCTTTTGAACTAAAATCACTTGACAGATGCCACTCTTATTTGCAACATAAGGTAACCAAATCACCATTTAGTTGAAATTATAAAAGGGATGTATATAATATTGAATTATTTTATAAATATGTGTGTATACCTTTTCTATTTGAAGATAGAGGTGGATAATCATACTTTATTACTTTTATTCAAGAATTATTTAGATATGGATATGTTGACTTAATGAGGTATAAGTTTGAATCCTTTGAGAAATTTAAGGAATTCAAGAATGAAGTATAGAATCATATAGGTAAGAAGATAAAGGAACATTGATCATATTGAGGTGGATAATATCTTAAATAATACTTCATTGACTATATAAGAGAGTTTAGGGTTCTATCTCAACACAGTCATCCTTATACACTACAATCGAATGGTGTTAGTTAAAGGAGTAATTTTAACTTGTTGGACATGGTTTGGTCGATTATGAGTCATGTATATTTTCTATTAATATTTGAGGATATTAATTATATATTATGTAACACACACTATAGTAGGTTTTAACTAAATTTGAAAACATAATTCCACATGAGTTAATGTATAGAAAAAAATTGTGTGTTGTTGAATTTTTGTGGGGGGTTTGGAGGTATTTATTAAGGATACTTCTGGGAAGAAAACTAACACCTTAGGGAATGAAATTTATCTTTATATGATATCCCAAGAAAAAAATGGGATATTATCTATATGACCCATAAGAAAAGAAGCTAATAGTGGAAAGGAATTCTATATTCCTTGAGAGAGAGAACATATTAAAATTTGATAGTGGGATTAAGATCAACATTAATGAAGTGGATAATAAAGGTACACATGATTTGGAATAGTAAAAAATTCTACAAGACTTCCTATAAAAGGTTATTATAGAGACACAAATTCTACGTAGGATTTCTTGAGAGGTATGAGAACCAAGGCAATATAGTTTTCTATTTTCAAGGGATTATGACTCACTATTAGTTCATAATAATGAACTTATGTCCAATTATGAGGTAATTATAAGATCATATGATGCACGATGGTAAGAATCCATGAATTATGAGATGGATTCCATGTACTAGAACCATGTATGGGTTTTGGTTGATATTCTAGTAGATATAAATCATATTGGGTAAAAATGGGTATTCAAGAATAAACTGGACATAAAAGATAAAGTAAGTACCTATAAGTTATGGATAGTGGTTAAAGGGTTTAAGAAACATCAATGAATAGACTCTAGATAAATATTTTAACCATATTTTATAATAAAATCCATCAGAACACATATTTTACTTGAGATAGAGAACATATTATAGAGATCCATTTATATATTCTTGAAAGAATCCAAATCATGGAACAATCATTTTGATGAAACCATAAGGTAATTCAGTTTTATAAAGAAGGAATATAAGCCTTGTGTCTAATAGTGTTTTGGGGGGGCTGTAGTAATTTTTCTAGTAGTATATTTTTTGACATATTACTTATTATAAATGAGATATTAGTCATATATTCAGTTAATAAATGGTTGAATACATTCTTCTCTATGAAGGACATAGGTGACGCAGGCTACATTCTATGGATAGAGATCATCCGTAATAGATCCAAGAGGTTTCTTAGACTATGTCAGGGTACATATATTTATATGATAAATAAGATATTAAGTGTAAAAAAAATACAAGAGAGTATTATATCTAGTGTCACGTGGAATAAATCACTCCAAAAAAATGTGTCCTCATACAAAAGAGAATAGATAGAGGATGTGTAATTCCCCAGCCTGGGTCACCCGAACGGCACCAAGTGGGGGACAATATGTGACCTTGGGCACACCTAACCATATACCAGAGGATACTGACTAGAAGTGAGGTCCTAACATAGTCTTTGGGATATTATTTCCTCTAAAGTAAATCTTTAGTGATCATTCTCAAATCTATAAAAAAATTGACATGACCTGCTCAAATAACAAAATCCAAAAATCTTGTAGCCAAAATACAAGGAGCCCCTTTGACCCCTGTAGTTTAGAATAGAAAGAAATAAAACCATATATATGATGAAACAATACATAATAGAGCCAAAAAAATAAAAAATGAATAACATGTATCATATAAATAAACGACACACTTTCCATTATATGCTAAACAATAACGAAAAAACACACCAACCTTTGGACCAACTCATATAATCATCCTACTGAATCCATAGCATGCATAACTTTCTAACTAAACCATGTGTACAACTCTAAGAAAAACATATTCACTAAGATAAAACATGAATTTATACCTAGGTGCATTCAAATCCAAATTGTGTACAAGGATAGGGGTGAGTCAAACAACCCATTTAAAAATCCATAATGACTTTAAAATACTAAGTGTTTTCGTTATCAAGTAGATGTGAATGCAATACATATATATGGTTAACTCATGCAAGTGAAACAAACCCACTTAGAAATGTTTCCTAAGGAAGAAATGTACATATCATTCAGATCATAGGGTGTTAACTAGACCTCATAAACCCCCAACAATACCTACTTCATCCAGTACTAGTGTCTCTCAATATTTTACACCAACCACTTAGAGGGACTGTAACCTACCCCAAAACCGATAGCTAAAAATCATACATGTATCAATCAGTGCTATATTTTCTTAGATCATGTAGAATAAATATACCAAATCATACCTATATTAGTAGTGGTATAGTAGAAATCGAAAGTAATAATTTCCAAGAGGTAATCCTGGGTAATCCAATAATCTATACAAAGAAATGAAGCATTTCTTGGTAATATCATAAAACCTATCCAAGAGAATAGTAGACCACTTGGTAATCTCATCAATGGGAAAACATCACCTCATCCAAATGAATAAATCTGAATCCAAGGAGATTGACTAATAAATTCTAAATATATAGCCATAACACTGAATCCAATGGAATAACCTAGGAAATTCTAAACATATAGGTATCATAACCAAATTCAAGATGATTTACTAATGAATTCAAAACATATAGGAATCATATCTAAATCTAAGTGGATTTACCATGGAATTATAAACATGAAGGTATATAGTTTAATCCCATGACATCTCCTAAGAATTCCATTGCAACATTCATATTAGTATAATCCTAGGTAAACACCCATCCATTCCATACAAAATAGGCTTTCATTTATAATGATTTGAGGGAAGTATGTGCCTCTCGTAATATCCTATAAAACATAACACATAATGGTTTTCTATCCACTCAAACCCAGATCACATAATAGGGCTCATCCTCTAAGTTCCAAAACACACATCATCATGGCCATAATAGGCTCACACTAATGATTTGACTCTAATATGATATTGGGGAACCCACTGAGGCCCCCTAGATCACATCATATCAAGGACACCTTACATGGGTTCCTCTGCCACACATCCATCTCTCAACCTCAACTCATCATTCTAGGCATAAAGTCCCTAAAAATATGTTAGGTTCCTTCATACCTGTCTCCACCCTTTAAGGGGTCAGTGACATACACTTGGATTAACTCACTACTTTGAAATTAATACCCACAATCATTTCCTGGCATAAATAACCTGCATTATCATGAAATAGTATCACATAAGGAAATCATAGAAATGGGGTCATAAAAAATCACTCATGCTTCATAAATTAGGGCATCGCCCACATGAGGTCAAATAGACTAAAACATCATAACTAAGACCTTTCATATTTCCTTTATAAAATAATTTATAATTATTTTAAATTAATTTATAAAATAAATCACACGTGATCTTACTGACACAATGCCCTTAGAAAAATCCTATTAAAAAATATTTTGAAACCTCATTCCTGTTTTAAAATTCCATTTTAAACCCCATTTACCAAACCAACAATTTTTATTGAAAATTACATTTAACTCAAACCACTTTTTAAAACTCGTTTTAAAAATGAATGCCACTTTATCAATTAAAATAAACTTACATCGCCAAGAAATCCATAAATAGGACCACTGACACTCATTCGAACAAGCCACCACCATTGAACTGTTTAGCATGTTATATGGTCCATGTTAACTATTAGGCTGATAAATATTTATACCAATTCATAGAGGAATCACAAAAGTCATGCAAAATAAAAAATATATAACATTTATGGAACAAGAACAAAAAATCACCTATTGAGTAATAGACTCAAATAAAGTTAAGGCCCCCAACCTCATACAGATTTACTGACTTTTTAAAGCATCTCAGTGACTCTTGCCCAATCTTAACCAAGTCTAACTGACCCTCATCAAACCACACAAGGTCCTAAATCAAGCCATAATATTTAAATAAATTTTCTAAAAGAATTTAAAATTAATTATTCGATTTAATTCCAATAGGGACCACTACCAAATAACTCACAGAGAGACATATATTAACCAAATAATTGAAAAATGGGGTTAGATCCAATCCTATAACACACTTGAACCTAACACACACATCACAATAAGTTAATTATAATAATTATAATTATTTATATTATTTTTCAAAAATAGGCATAAATTCCTAAAACTCACTGAGTCATCTTGGTATGCTGAAATTGTGACCAACAACTTATGGAGGGTCTATAGTGTACTCCACCCACCATCCTAGGTATAATACTTATCAACCAACACCAATTAGATCATCAATTTCATTAAATTTAAATTTAATCTCTAGAAATATTCACATGGTCACATACCTTCAATTAAACAGCATGTGATAGTGTTCATCTATATTTTTGGGATGTCCTCCACAATCTATATAAGAAATACCCATCAAGCATGACTATTTCCCCATCCTCTAGTAAAATTACTCCACCAAACCCTAACTATACAATATAAAATCAACAAAGAACATGGTATGAGAACAATTATTAGAAATGGGGAAATATTACTAGGAATAGTTGTGAAAAATCATCCTAAAACCACCTAGATAAAATGGGGGAAAGAGGTATATGTAGAGCCAAATTTGGCTTTCCCCGCTTGTTAAAGAAATCCATTGCAGTGGAGCCCAATGGGGTTCTAAATATTATCCACTAGAAATTACCAAAACTTCACTACTCAAAAAAAACATGACCCTTGGCTAGGCTTCACAATAGTGTGATCCACATAGACCATGGCATGGTACCCCTCAATCGAGCCCAACCACTATGGGGACCAAGGAATCACCATGATGAGGTTACCCATCATCATTTCACAAAGGGGATCTATACTTTTAACCATATAAATCTCCATGGTGTATATATCTCTATAATCTATCAAAAATAGTTGATATTCCATTCCAGGAAACACCATAGTGAGGTGTTCCCTCATCATTTCTCATAGAGAGCCCTATTGGAGCTCTATGGATCATGATATCATGAGGAACAGGGAAAAAAGTTTTCTTTCTCATATGAATGTTAAACCATCCATTCATGAGATTATTAAGAAGGCACAGATGGGAGATGTGTAATTAAAGAATAAGGTGAGGAATTTTCATGAATACAAACATTGTCATGTTTAAATGATAAGGTTTTCATCCCATCAATAATTTTCTTGAAGAATGAGTTTTTTGATGAATCTCATACTCCATCCTTCTCTATTAATCCTAAAAGTATGAAGATTTATAGAGATAAAAAAGAGTGTTTTTAGTGGGATAATATGAAAGGGGATATTGGAGAGTATGTATATTAGTTCCTCGTATATAAGAAATTTAAGGCTAAGAGACTGAATTCTATAGGTATTTTACAACTATTACCCATATCATAATGTAAATGGGAAAACATCACCATTTATTTTTTTATCAGACTCCCCAAAATGTCAAAATTCCATAATTTTATTTGGGTTTTAGTCAATACCCTTATAAAAACACCACACTTTATTTATATCAAATAATATTTCTCTCATGATCACATTGACAGAATATACATTAAGGAAGTGTTGAGGCTACATGGAGTACCATATTCTATTATATATGATTGGGATCCAAGGTTTACCTCAATGTTCTGGTGAATTATTTCACAAACACTACATACAGAGTTGAGTTTCAACACTAATTATTATACTCAGATAGATGGTCAATTTTATAGGACCATTAAAACTTTAGAATACATTTTGAGAGATTCCTCTATATAATTAAAATATGTTTAGGATCAAAACTTTATTCTGGTGGAATTTTCTTACAACATTGGATTTCACTCAAGTATTCAGATGGACCCTTGTGAATATATCTATGGAATGAAGTGTAGAACTCTAATTTGATATAGTAAACTTGGAGAAATAAAACTATTGGGACTTGATCTAGATGAGGAAGTGGTAGATAAGGTTAAATCTATTCAACAGTACATAAGGTCATCTAAGAGTCGACAAAAAATTTATGATGAAAATCATCGATGAGATATAGAGTTTGAAGTTTGTGAAAAGGTATTTATGTGAATTTATCAATGAAACAAGTAAATTATATTCATAAATAATCCCTATGTTTATTGTCCCCTTAGATATTATTGATCATATTGGGATTGTATCTTATCACTTGGAAATTCGATAAAATCTCTCTCATGTTCATGAAGTGTTCCATATATCTCTCATAAAGGAGTACGTGCCTAATATTTCACATTTAAAAAACTCAAATTTCATGTCATTACAGCAAGAACTATCTTTTTCGGAACAACTAGTGGAGATTTTGGATCGTATAGATAAGGTGATTTGAAAAAATACCACTCACCTAGTCAATGCTTTATGGGAAAATCATAAATTTGAGGAAGATATGTTAGAACCAGAGGATGCGGTGAGGTAGAATTATCGTTGTTTTTTTATATCATAGTGGTATAATTTCAAGGGATAAATTAATTTTAAAGGGGTTATAATGTAACACCTAGAGATTTTATGGTATATTTCTCTTTAAATAAATTTTATTTCTTCAATATCTTATGATACACATGACCACAATTCTAAATAAACTGTAATATATTATATAGTTATATCCTATCTATTAAATAGGTAGAATGAATAGGAATAAACTTGTTTTAAAAAATATATAAATTCATTATATCGTGAAAATATATTGATAAATAAGTACCCAAATTTTTCTAATTCATATATGCTTTAAAAATACATTTTTCTTTAAACTGGTTTTTATTGCTTTTGGTGAAAATATAATATAATTAATTTATTAAACTTTTATAAAACATATTTTAAAAAATTACCTTCATTTTTGAAATCATCATGTAATATTTATCTTAGAGTGTATTTTTTATAATTTTCAGAAAATATTTATTTTTCGATGAATAGTGAAAAATACAAATTTTTATTAAAAACTTTATTTTCATTTAAAAAATTTACAAGGTTATTTTTTAAAACAAATTGTTATAAAAGTAAAATTAGTTCATTTATAATATTAATAATACAATTTGGGTCATTATAATTAATTTTATGTTTCAATATGGTATAAAAAGATTTTATACTTAAGAAAACATTTTTTATGATAAACTAGTTTTCATCACATTTTTCGAGTTTAATTTTAAATTAAAATATGTCAATTATATTAATTTAATTTGATAAAATAGATTCCATATATTTAATCTTCATGTAAAAAAATTAATGATACCTATTTCATTTTTTGTCATAGTAATAGTAATAATAGTAAAAAAAGTATCCCCATTGTTATGGTTAAAACATGCTTACTAGGGGGTTAATCAAAAAAGATAATGGTTACAATTACTAACCACCAAAGTAAACACCATTTTTTGTTTTTAATTCATCCTTAAAATTATCATATTATAATATGAGTCATTTTGGATCCATTTTTCCAAGATAGTGACTTAATGATATTTTAAGATGTTAAAAAATTATAAGTTTTCCACTCACCTAAATTATAAAAGGTCACTTATTCCCCTCACTTATTCAAACATTTAGGCCCATTTATGTCAACTAAAACCTGAAAAAAAAACTCCCAAACATTCTTATACATGTTTTAGAGGTTCTGATATTCCCAAAAGATAAACCCTAGGGTCCTTAAGAGGACATCTAAAGGAGTTGTTTCAAAGAATAGGTGATCACCTTAACCAGTCACTTTCTCTATAATTCTTCTTTTACCCCCTATAAATTTATAATATTTATCATAAAATAATAAATTAAGTTTCATAAATATAATTAAATTTATAATGATTATGTAATGACCATTAGTCACCCTCTATTCCATCAAATGGGAAGTGAAAGTATCGCTCATGAAAACGTACGGCATACCGTCTCCACGATGCGATGTGATTTATTTTCCATATCCACCATTAAATAATGATTCTAGAAATGTATATAATGAAAAAATATGATATTTAATTCATAATTTTGATTTTTTAATTATAATATCATATCTACCTTCTTATCATTCAATCTTTTGGAAGAAGATAACATCCCTCATGTGTACGTGTGGACTACAACCTCCATGAAGTGATGTGATTCGTTTTTCATTTCCTATTTACATAGATGGTAATAAGTATTTATTTAATAAATATATATGATATATTTTATATAATAATGATTTTATAAAGGTGAATTATTATTTACCTTTCTTTTGTTCCATCTGTTAAAAAGTGAAAATAGTGTTCATGCGTACGTACGGTCTATCATTTCCATGGATAATGTAATTCAATTTTCTATCTCAATATTTTAAGGATGATCATATATTTAACACCTTGAACTGAAAATTTTATATTATTTTATTTATCTTTTATTTTCTATTTATTTCTTTTTTTTGTGGTGTTCCCTTTAAATTGAGAATTTTTGGGCATGCATAGAATAGCACACGATTAAGGTTCATGGATTTTTAAACTATGTGATGATTGTGTGATAGATTCTAAAATATTTTTTAGATCCAACTATAAATTTGGTGCATAGTTTTCCAAACCATGTAGATAACCCATACGAGTTACTCTAGGAGCCTACTAGAGGGCACCCGGTTTTCCAAACTATGCAACCCAAACCGTGTGTCATGTCTTTTGTTAAAAAAATTAAATTAATTAAGATTAAAATTAAAAATAAAATAAAAATAAAAAATTAAACTAAAACTCTTCCAATCCCCACACCACTTGTGTGATTCACACCCCCACCCACCCCCACCCCACCCCCCACCCCCAGACCTCTCCTTGTTCACATGTGATTTCCCCTTCTTGGCCTCCTCTCCTCTCACTAATTTCACCCAATTTTTCCGGGATTATTTCTCAATTTATCAAGGTTTGACATCCACTTGTCTCCTCCTGCATTCTTCTAGTGTTTTTCTCTTCCTCATCACCCATATTTTCTTGTTCAAACCCTAGGGTGAGGTTTTACCCTTTTTTCTTTCTTCCGTTGTTAGAGTGTGTGATAGGTCTCTTGGGACTTCTTTGTGCGTATTTCAATATCTATCACTGAAGGTGAAGTGTTTCAATCCATTTTGGTTCACTCTCCATCATTTGAGGTTGTTTTATTCTTCCATGTTTGGTTTTTATAATTTTATTTTTGGTTATTTAGTGATTTTTGGTTCCCTCTAGGTTAATTAAAGATTTGTTTTGGCTCCTTGAAGGCTTGTACACATATACATAGGTATGTGAGTGTGTGTGTATCCTCCTTGTAAATATTCCCTCATGTAGAAGAGAATATGTAAATTTTATTAAGAGGGGTATATATATAGGGGTTTATATTCATGCAATTGTAGAGTGATCTTCATCAAAGGTGTCGAGTGTCGAGGTGTTTCAACTTGGTTCTCTCCCTTTTGAGCTAGGTTTCCATTTTTATTTGACTTTTAGATTAAATAAACATTGATTTATTTCCTTTCACACCTTTATTTGATACTAATAACTTAATTATGATTTATATAATACTTGTTTTATGTGAAGTGAATTAAATTCATCTTTGTATAAAATTTTATGAAAGTGTTTTACTAAACTTCGTCCACCAAGTGTTTGATAAAATTTCTGATTGACTTTTCTAAATGGATTTTGGATTTTAAATGGTCATTGGAGTTTCTCAAATGCATTTATAAATATATTTGGGTTTAAAATGGAGTTTTTTATTCTTTTTTAAATGGTTCGTCACTCAAAGGTTTTTTTAGGCATGTTTGACACCTTTATAAATTATCCCTCTTTTTCAAATTAACCTTGGGATGTATCTCTTTCCTTGATGGATAATAATGGGAATTTTATGTCCTTAGAAAGGTACTTACCTTGGGTTTTTATGGTTTTATGAAAATGGGATATTCCTTGGGCTGATTTAGGGGTGATTCTTGGTTGTGTGTCTCATATGGTGGTTTATTCTTATGATTTGTATATGGTTGATTTTCTTGGCTCACCCCCACTTTAGACAAGACATGGGTACCTGGAATAGATAGAATATTATCCAATAATGTTTATTCTATTATTTTAGGATTATACTTTGGATAGTGGACCTTAGTATGGACCTTTCTTTACTTCGGGATTATGCTCCTCGGTTATGCCAGGTAGGGTATAACTAAGCGTGAGGGATGTTGATTACATCGAGCATACTAATATGTTGGATTTGGGAATAGTATGTTCTAGATTATCCCAAGAGCTTCTAGTAACTCCCATACTTCTTTGGGACTTATTTTATCTATGGTGGATAATTTAGGTGCCTCATCTAGTTTGGTCTCTTATGTAGTGTTTTCCATTGCCCTATTTTGTGATTGCTTCTTCTTCTCACTGTTATGGTGTATCTCTTTTCTAAAAGTGGATGATTGGTTTTAAAAATGTCTCATGGAAAACTTTTTGAGAATGTTTTTCACACTCTTCTCTTTTATAAATAGAAACATCATTCTCCCCACTTTCTCTCTCGTTTTCTCAAAAATGTTATGTTGGGTTCTTTTGGAAAAGAAACCTATTTCAAATGAAAAGTGAAATGGAACACATTTTGTTTTAATAGAAATGTATGAAAAACTATATTTGTATATTTTATTTCAAACCTATGGTTAATGAATCTTTTATTTAAAGGAAGTTCATTTTGTAATAGATTGTTTAGTCATGCCTACTGAGTTTTAATACTCATGCATATACTTCCATTATTATTTTTATCCACAAGTGTAGGTTCCATAATAGTTTCAATCACCATGGTATGATGATAGGTTTTGGGTTCGTTGAGTGGCCCATGAAGTCACACAGAGATATGTTGGGTTTTCAAGTTTGGTTTTACTTTTAGTTTATGACTTTTTGTTCTCATTTTTTATTTATTTTGGGCTGATCTTTTATTATTCCACTTTTTTGTTTATTTATCTTAGAAAAAATTATTCCCACTATTACTTGGTGATTCCCTGGTGCTTTTCGCCACCTCGGGGTGATTCGGAACACGCCTTGGGTAAGTCCTAGGTCGGCTCGGGTGATTGGTCTGGGGTTGACCTAGGTTGGTTCATGACAAAATGGTATCAAATCAGGTTCTTTAGAGAACCTACCTTTCATAGAACCCTTTGTTATTTGGTTTTTCAAAGTAGAAGTAGTATGACTTTCAGGACATGGGGTGCATGTATGAGGAAGTATCTTTCCAATAATTTATATTCCAAACCTTGGGATACCATGGGAAGTGGGGTTATGAGATTTTTGTCTTTTTATTTTTAGTTATCATTTATTAATGAAATGGAAGTTTGGTAGTGGCTTATGATAAGCTCGTAGCACCTAGAAATCCATGTGGATATCGGGGTCATGGTCCTGAAAGAATCTATGTGATGGTGGTATGATCAGAATGTGTCCACATACTATATATCCAAGTCACCAATCAACACTAGTTTCCCCTCCTGATTTTATTTTTCTATCTTTGGTTTTGAAGTTTATTTTGAAAACTATTTAAAATTTTATAAAAGCCCAGATTTCAAATGGCTATATATTGGTATTTGGAAATCATAATTATGTTTTCATATTTATTCAAATATTTTTTTGGAGATCTTCTTTTAAATAAAATTATTTTTGATATAATTGGATTTTAATTAAATGATCTTTGACAAAATGAGGTTTTTTCTAAATTGAGGAAGTGTTTTAAATTTAAAAGGTTGGATTTCTTAAGTGAATTCATGATCCTTTTGGTGGAATGAAATTTATTTGAGTGTAGAGTTTGAAAATGGTTTTTAATTTGGTAGTTAGTGAGATTTTTGAAAAACATTGGAGAATTTGTGAGTTGGTTTCCATTTATGTTTAGTTTTTTCTTGTGGTGTGTTCTTGTTTGTCAGTTGGTTTTGATTGAGTTCTTAGTTTTCTTGTTGTTTTGTGTAATCCCCCACCAAAGATTCTATGGATATTCAAGGTGAAGATATGGGTGGTTCAGTATTAGCAAACCCTCTGGTTGATCAACCCAAGGACTTCCTTCTTCATTTTCTAAAGTTTAACCCTCCTCTCTTTTATGGTCAATCGGATCCTTTTGAAGTAGAAGAGAGGATGTGTAAAATTGAGAGGATCTTCAGTTTTCTTGGGTTTCCAGAGTCTCTAAAGGTTAACTTAGTTGCCTTTATGATTGAGGGTCTAAGTTTTAAGTATTAAAGATCCACCATTCAGACCAAGACTTATAAATAACTCACCTTGGAAATCTTCAAGGATTAGTTCATCCCAAAATACTTCCCTAAGGCTGTGAAGGTGGAAAGGGTGATAGAGATGTGCTTCCTTCAATAAGGTGATGGGTTGGTGTTGGAGTTAATTCATCATTTTTGGACCTAGTTCCTTATATTCTATAGTGTTATGAGGAAGTTTCTCTTAAATATCGACATTTTGAGAATGGGATTCATCCTGATCTACAATCAAAGGTGTTAGAGTTCGGTCTAACCTCTTTCTTCAATGTGGTGAGGTAAGTAGTGCAGGTTGAATCGGTGTTAGCAGGGTTTCGCAAGGAGAACAATCCTCCTTAAATCCCTATATGTGGTGGAGGGAGTCCTAGTAAAGAGATGGGAAATCATCCTGAAGTAGAATATGTTGGTGGTGTAATTGATAGGCCATCTAATCTTTCACAAGCTTCTTTTGTGCATAGGACCCTAGAGTGTTATCAATGTAGCAAGTAGGGTCACAAGAATCCATATTTTCTAGAAGAACCAATGACCCATTGTACCTTTGGACTCTTGGGTCACTTGAAAGTATTTTCTGGTTCATTTCAAAAAAGTGACATGGATCCAGATCCAACCCATTGAAAGATCCCTCCAACCCATTTATAAAAGTAGGGTTCTAATATGGGTTTAGTTTGAAGTTTATTTTGTTGTAAATTTTTTCTATTTTGGTTGTAGTGTTTATTAATGTTTTATTTTAGTTTAGTATAAAAAATAAAGTTGTTTACCCTTTTGGGGGAATTCAATTTTTAATGTAGTGGATTTTGGGGGAACTTTTGGATCTTTTTGTTATGGGATGGTAACATTCATTATTCCATGCATTATTTCCCTTTTTACTTGGTTTTTTTAGGATTTCAGAGTTATTACGACTTGGGAAATCAATTTTTCCTAGAGTAATAATATGGTGTGGAGGCCACCATAGGATTAGCTCATGATGAACCTAGATTCTATGTGTTCTTGAAGGTCTACTTTCTTATTTCTCCCTTACCTGACCCCGATAATAGTAATTGGTTTTCTTAAATAGTGTTTTGTGTGATAGATTATCGTGGAGATCCAAAATATACCATGGTGGGTTTATTTGATGGTTTCTATGTTTGGGGTATGGGTGTTCCTTCTTGGGTTGTGTTGGGAAAATAATTAGCCTCTTATTTATAATCTCTTCATTTATTGTTTGAGTTCTTTAGTCTTGTGAGATATCTTCCTTGGATGTTTGGATTCTTTTGAGGATGGTCTGATAGTTTCTTTTTGGATTTCACAGTTTCAGTTTCCGAATGGTAGCGAGTATTGGTTATTAGGTATTCATGTTTTCATATCTTTCCTTGGGTTGTACTTCATAATTGCTATGGTCTTAATCAATTGAGTCTCTTAGGACTTTCTGGGGGTATAATGTGACATGGTGGGGAGAATTATCACACCTTAACCTAGAAATTTTCTATGATTTTATTTATTTTTTAGTCCATATTTATTACTTTTTTTTAGTGTCTTTCACTTGTATTTGGGAGTTTTTTGGGCATGCATATCATGTCATATGGTTAAAGCGTGTGTTTTTCTAAACCATGAGGTGACCATGTGAGTGCTTCTATAATTTTTTTCAAAGACAATCACATAGTTGGAACATGGTTTTCTAAGCCATGCAGCCATATCATGTGAGGTGCTCCAAGATCCCAATGGAGGGCACACGGTTTCTACATGGTTTTCCAAACCGTGCAAACCAAACTATGAGACATGCCTTTTTTCAAAAAAAAATAATTAATTAAGATTAAAAATAAAAAAACCTAAACTAACACATTTCCTCTCCCCACTCCACTTACAAGAGGCACCCCACCCCCCTTGGACCTCTCCATGTCCATGCGCAATGCCCCCTTCTCGACCTCCTCTCCTCTTGCGGATTTGACCCGATTTCTTCAGGACTCTTGCTTGATTCCTTAAGGTATGACCTCTGATTTACTCCCCTTGCATTCTTCTGGTTTTTTTATCTTACTTGTCACCACTCTTTTCTCATCCAAACCATACGGTGAGGGTTGACCTATTTTTAGTTATTTCTTCCATTTTTATGGTGTGGGATGAGTCTTTTGGGATTACAAGTGCATGTTTGGAATCCATCGCTTAAGGTGAAGTGTTTGGGTCATTCTAGTTCACCTGTCACCACTTTTTGTTGTTTTATTCTACCCTATTTGTTTTTTACAATTTTATTTTGTGGTATTTGAAGATTTTTTATTCCCTATAGGTTAATTAGAACATTTTTTTGGCTCCGTGAAGGCTTTCACACATATACATAGGTACATATATATATATATATCTTAAATGTACATATTCACTCATGGTGAGTGGAATATGTACATTAGATTACGGGGTGTATATATACATAGGGGTGTATATGTATGAAAGTGTGGATTGATCTTCGTCAAAGGTGTCGAGTGTTGAGGTGTTTCGACATGGTTATCTCCCTTTTGAGCTAGGTTTCTCATTATAATTGACGTTAAAATTGAATAAACATTGTTGTCTTGACTTTTGAACCTTTATTTGATAATAATTAGTGATGTATGATTTATGTAATACTTGTTTGATGATAAATGAAGTAAATTCCACATTTTATCAAATTGTATGAAACTTTTTTACTAAAATATACCCACCAATTGTTTGATAAAATGCTTTATTTGCTTTTATATATGTCTTGTGGGTTCTAAATGGTGTTTTGGTTTTCTCAAATGGATTTTTAAATGGTTTTAGGTTATATATGGTGTGTTTTATTATTTTATAAATGGTTCATCACACAAAGGTTTACTAAGGCCTGTTTGGAACCTTCATCAATGGGTCCTATTTTAGAAACCTGCCTTAATATGTATCTCTTACCTTAATGGATTCTAATGGGAATGGTAGGTCCTTGTAATGGGACTTCCCTCATGTGTTGATGGTTTTAAAGAAATCGGATATTCCTTGGGGTGATTTGGGGTGATGTTTGGTTGTGTGTATCATGTGGTAGATTGTGCTTGTGATTTGTATAAGGTTGATTTTTTTTGGATCACCCCCACTTTAGACATGACCTAGGAACCTAGAATAGCTATCAGATTGGCCAATAATGTTTTCTAAACTATTTTAGGATTGTTCTTTGGCTAGTGGCCCTTGGTATGGAACTTGATCTCCTTTGAGATTATTACCCTCATTTAGGCCAGGGAGGGTACGACCTAGCGTGAGGGATATTGATTGTATCAGGCGCGCTAATATGGTGGATCTAGGAATAGTTTGTTCTATATTATCCCCTGATCTCCTAGTTACTCCCATGTTTCCTTGAAACTTATTTCATCTATGGTGGATAATTTAGGTGCCTTGTCTGGTTTGGTCCCTTATGTAGTGTTTTCCATTGCCCTATTTTGTGATTGTTTCTTCTTCTCTCTAGTGTGGTGTACTAAAACTGGATTAATGGTTAACAAAATGTCCCATGGAAAATGTTTTGAGAATTATTTTCACACTCTTCCCCTTTTTAAATAAAAACAACATTCTTCCCTCTTTCTATCTCTCTTTCTCAAAAAAAATTATATGCCACCTTATTTTGTAAAAGAAATCTATTTCAAATGTAAATGTAAATTTACCAAATTTTTATTAAGAGATATATATAAAAATCCTATATTTTTATATTTTAATTCAAACATGTAGTTAATGAATATTTTATTTAAATGAAATACATTTGGGAATAGATTATTTGGGCATGCCAACTGATTTTTAATACTCACACCTATACTTCCATTTTTTATCCTTATGTGTAGGTTCAATCTTTGTTATGGTCACTGTGGTGTGATTTTGGGTTTTGGGTTTGATGAGTGACCCACAAAGTCGCATGAAGATCTATTGGGTTGTAAGTTTTTGGTTTTACTTTTAGTTTATGTATTGTTATTCTCCTTGGTTTTATTTATTTTGGGATTCTATTTTATTATTACTCCTATTTTGTTTATTTATCTTGGGTGAAATCATTCCCACCATTACTCAGTGATTCCCTACTACTTGTCTCGAGCCCAAGGTGATCAAGAACACGCCTCAGGGATGTCATGGGCCAGCACAAGTGATTAGTTCGAGGCCAACCCAGGTTGTTTCATGAAAATAAATATTTTTATAACGAATATATATGATATTTACATCAAATATAACATTCTATAAATGATTTAACCATGATAAAAGTACACGGAAAAAAATTTCAAACAAAAACATATGTGGAAAATTAAGCATTTGTCACCATGAATAGTGATTTTAATAAAGAATTGTTAAGTAACAGGTGACAAAAGGTTATAAGTAAAGAATATATGGTATGATATATATAATTATGGTTATATAATATATTTATAATAAATTTATATTTATTATAAATGGTTTTTTCACATGTACGAAGGAATTCAGGCCTGAGGAAAGGGTTTATATCACAATATCATCATTATTTGGGATTATTTATGTTTAAGTCTATGCCTAAGGAATTATTTTATATTTTTATCTTAAACACAATATATTTTATTAACCTATGGATATTTATGGAAATTAAAAAATTTCCTTTCATTTTCCTCTCTTTAAGTGCTCAAGATACTAAAATAATTTTTTTAAGGAAAACAGACTTGGTTTTTCTACTCGATTGAGAATCTTTTCTTTCATGTCCATATTTTTCCTTAAAATTTTTTAAATAATGTTTTTAATATTATCAAATTATTTATTAAATAAATTTTTACCCATGTTTGAATTTTTATAAAAAAAATTTAAAATGAATCTTCTTGTCATTTTAGAATGAGGTACTTTTGACCATTGTATCAAAAATATGAAAGGAATATTTGTTTTAACATACACGACATTAATAGAATTTTACAACATCATTACTACCCAATGATTTTAAGTATCCTTTATTGGTTTCAAATTTTATTTTTAAATAAAATATTTTCTTTAATATTTGTTAAATTTATAGATTTTAACGAAGTGATTTCAAAGTGAAAAAGGCTATTTTCCTGAAGGAATATTTATGTGATCTTTGTATTTTCATCTATCTCAACATACATTGTTGAATATTATTTTATATTGGTGATATAATCTAATGATACCATCTTATATATTTCTATAGATAGTTTATGATCAATTTTTTTTGAGAAATTATTGAGATTTTGTGTGATAGTTCTTCCAATACGGTTAGTTTTTTATTATTAAGGCATATTGATTAAGTTGTATTGTTTAATAATATGATGAATTCATTGGACATATTAAGTGATGGATGGTGCATGGAATTATATATCCCCTCTAAGTGTCCATATTCTACATGATACAAAATAGGTTGGGTATTTGGATAATTCCTTACCCATTAATATATAAGTTTTGTAATGAGGCATCGATGGTATGTTTAAGATGTCCGGTATTATACATTTCATCATTATAAAATAATTTAATGATGTCCATGTGATTATTTGAATTGTTATGATATCCATAAATAAGTTTCAATCTCATGTGATTATTTATATGAAATTATTTGACTATCATTTATTCCTTCCATGTTATTCATCATTTATTTAACTTTTGTTGTATGCATTCCCTTTCTGAGAAATTGATGTAACCCCTTCCTTATGTTTCCTTAAACCAAGATTCTAGGAAGTGCATTATTATTGATATTAAGGGATATAATGTAGGGTATAATGGTGTTCTCAAAGAAAATATTATGTTGTATTTTATGTTTTCAAATATAATGTGATATTCAAGTATGTTTCTAGTTTTTCAAGACTATTAAACTATTTAGACATTTAGGATTTGATCTCTTATATCTATTATCATTGTAATAAAGTTACCATTGGCTCTCGGTTACTAGGTTAGGGGTATTTACAATTCCTATATAGCCACGCCCTTTTATACATGTCAAGTCCAAAACTCCAATGTGTCGGTAATTGATTCATCATAAGGATTATAGCTCTCCCTACAATATGACTCCACTAAACATTGATGATTATTTTTAACAGTAATCCCCACCATAGAAATTTCCTATCAAAAATGCACATTATTGGCCCATCCTTTGAAATCATCAAAACACACATCGAGGGGTTCAATCCCTAAACCCACTAACTCACATCCAGCCACTCAATACAAAAAACAAAATCCACCTCATAAGATCTCAACAAGTGGATCTCCTGAAACATACCTGGCATACCTTTCAAACACAAAAATCAACCACCTGGGTCACTCCTAGTTAACCATTGAAAACCTAGGAGACCGACCTATATAAACACTAGCTACTATATATTCACCACACCAACAAATCTAAACCACATCACATCAAACCCTCTAACCTCACTTGGTGGTATCCAAACAACCACGTCACACAAGTGGAACACTCAATTTCATCATCTAAGTCACCCTTATCCAAACAAAAAAACTAAAAAGACTAATTTACATAATACCAGTCAATTATTTCAGAAATACATTCAAATAATTTATACAAACATAAACTCGTGGATGTTTTCCAAAATATCCCTTGGAATCTAATAAGCTTTACCAAAAACCAAAATCACCCAAATCCACAGCTTATCCAGTCACATTCCCAAAAACCAATCTCATTTTCAAAATCTATTTTGAATTCCAATTTCAAAACCCATGTGAAATATAGTTTCCAAAGTCCATTCTCTTTACATATTCTCAAAACCTAAAAATCAAAATCATTCCAAAATCATCATCTTTATATAAAATTTCAAGTAAAACCAATATAAAAAACCATTTCAAGCATGCCTTATTCCACCACATGATTTTTTATTTTCAAAATTGACTTTTTCACAAAAACTAACCATCCCAAAAACCATTTCCAAATGAAGACCAAACAATCTCAATCACACTCAGTCAAACAAACCCATAAAATTCATATTTATCTAATCAAACCTTATAATATATTTAATAAAAAATCAATTATATTATAAGTTGTTATAATTAATAATAGATTCTAATAAGGAAATATGTCAAACAACACCACCCACAAGACTGTGTATCATTACCTAAGCATTCCACTACCATGATGAATAAGCAATTCACTGGATCCCTCCCAAGCCCTATAACTCATCCTGATTCTCATCCATCCCACTTAGGATTCTTGGTCTAACTCAACACCTCTCTCTTCCTAGATTTCCAAATCCCAACACTAGACTTCCCCTAGACACTTGGGTTTAAATTGATGTTATGTTAGTTAGGAATGCGCTGCCTCTTAAGACCTTTAAATCAAAATCTATCACTAACCAACACAATTCTATCCTGAAACATACTCTAATGCCACTTTTTAATTCCCCATATTGTATCACCTAAACGAAACCTATTGGGGGACTCTACGTGACTTCAAGAAAGCATATCCATGTTCCAAATGCTGCCAACAAGTGGTGAGAGACTTACATAGTTTTAGAGAGACTATTACCTCTAAAATAAATCCCTAGATATCATGATTGAATCTACTAAAATTTTGGCATGGACCGTCTATATAACAGACATCTCAAAGTCTGGTAATTATAAAATCAAGAGCCTCATGGGGGCCTACACTACAAAATAAAAAGCAATAAAACCAAATATATGATGAATTAATACAAAGAAGAGTCATAAAAGATAAAAATGTGGGATATACCTACTTTTTCAAATGATATGAAAAATGGGGAACCTAGGGGGTTTTAAATAGGATCCCCTAAAAATTACTAAAATCCCCATGCTCAAAAAATAACCCTTGGTTAGGCTTCACTATGGCTTGGACCACATGAACCATAGCATGTCGCCCCTCCATTAGAACCAAACATGATAAGGACTAAGGGATAACTATTGTTAGGTTCTCTCTCACTACTTCACACAAAGCCTCTCCCCCTTTCAGCATTGAAGGCTCTATGGTGTGGAGATCACCATGGTCTTGAAAAAATAGCCATGGAACCACCCTAAAGAGAACTAAAATGAGGTTTTACCTCACTATTTCACACAAGGATCCCTCCTAATGCTCCATAAATTAGAACATGGTGTGGATTTCCTCATGGTATAGTCAAAATGGATAACTTATGTTGGACATGGTGTGGAGTTCCCTCTTTTGACCACCAAAACACCAACCACAACTCGCCATTTGAGTGGTTTATCTCCTCAAAAGAAAAACCCCAAGCAAAAAACACACCTAGAACTATGGTGATTCCCATTACCCATTAACCACATATAATGGATACTAAAACCCCTGACATGGTCATTTTGACCACCCTAGTTTCTCCCAAGGGAAACCCTTAGACCAAAATGCTAAGTGAAATAACTAAATCTAGGGAATTATGTTGTGTCAAGGTTTCCTAAGAGTCGTACCTTGTTATTAGGATACACCATGACCATCTGGTTACACCATAGTTCTATCCCAATAATAATTATGGACACTCCCATGGTATATCCTCTCACCTATATTTCATAGCCCTTCCCAGCCATGATGCACTACATCGTAGCACCTAGTGCTATGTTGTGGTTCCTTTCCTAAAATTTAATTCTGTAGTAGGTTCACCTTGACCCTCATCTAATTACTATATAAACTACTAAATGGGCCTCATTACATATCAAAAAATATCTTCTAGTGATTTCCAAACACCCAAAATCTCTATTTGAGTCCCATTTCCCAAAACGAACCCCTTACCAAAATTTAAAATTCAAATTTTCTCTAAAATGTTTAAATTATAAAGTAGAATGGATTTATTAGGTAACACATCAGCTATAGGATTATTCATTTATATAATGTTATATATCAAGCTTTATGTTTCCTACTCCTTTATCATTATAATAGGATAAAAATTTGATCTAGGAGACCACCATTGTATGGTTGTCAAGACAATCCTAAACTATCTTAGACATACTAAGGATATTTTCCTTGTGTATAGATGATTTGAGAAACTAAACATCAAGAGATATACAGATGATAGTTTCTAAACAAATTAGGATGATTTCAAATCTTAGTCATGATATTTCTTTATCCTCAACAGTGGATCTATGAGCTAGAAGATCTCAAATCATGTGGTGTTCACCGATTCTACAATAGATTCTGAGTATATTGTGGCCTCTAATGTAGCTAAATAAGTAGTGTAGATATGAAACCTCATCCATGGGCTTGATTTGGATCCTAATAGTAAAAACCTTATTGCATTGTATTATTATAGTACAACAACAGTGGCCCTCATCAAAGATACAAGGCCACATCAATAGAAAAATCATATACATTTGAAGTATCGCCTATTGAAGAATTTATCTCAAAGGGGTGTGGTCTAAGTATGAATATTTTTACTAGAGGATAGCATGGTTGACCCATTTACTAAATATTTATCTCAATAAAATCATGAATATCATCTGAGATCTAGAGAACTAAGATTCATTAGCAATTTTCTCTAGACTAAGTGGGAGTCTTCTAGAGTTAATGTCTCAAAACTAAATACTTTGTACTTTTTATTACCTTTATATTCATATTAATGAATATTAATCAATATCTTATTGCAGGATGTGTACTCTTACATATTACATTAATGTGATAATGTATCTAGAGTTTTTGTCACATCAAATGTTCATATAATTTATCCACTACGATGAGAACCTTTAAATTCTATGGTGATATTATTAAATACATATTATATATTTATATGAAATCATCTGATTTGTAATAGATGATATAGGTTATCTGGGGTAGGAGTATCATTATAAATTGAGACTTATTCTCATGAATTTATTCCTCATTAATCTCTAAGTGAGGTGGTTATGAGAATGGAACCGCCCATATGAATTCTATATGTTTTATGTGTCCTTTAATATTCCTATTTAGGGATATTTGTATTTGTATTTATACTTGAGAGTATTATTAATGAATATTATGAGTCATGTTCTTAGATGTATTAATGAAAAATCGTGATGAAATATACTCAAGATGAATTATGATATATTAGTTACATCATGAGTGATATGGAATTGATGAATAATTCAAGAAAGTATTCATCCCTTACAAGTTAATGGAAGTATATATCATAGTCTGTTTGATTCGAATGAAACTTATTGATTATGTTCATGGCCATGGTGGTTTTATTGGAGAGTTCATTTCATGAAAGTCAAATAAAGATATATCAAGTGTATATGTTGATTAAAATAGTGTGAAACGTTCTTGATGAGATATTGAGACAAAGGGATTATATTAAATAGTGATAATTAGTAGGAGGTTATTTTCTTTTTGAAATTTACGCATTTTTTTATGGGTGCCTTGTTGTGTTACTATATTTTAATCTTGGAATTTATGCCAGTTATCCTAATGCCACTCATAAATGGGCCTAGAGGGTCACACACTAAGTACATACAAAACCTCAGTTATCTTCATATGATTTTAGTGTTAAAATATAAATTATTCTTGTATTATGAGAAATTATTATTATTCAGGTTATGTTGATTTTATAAATATTTATTGAATGAATAATTCATTGATATTTATTTATTTAAATAAATAATCATTATTCTAGTTTTGATAAATGTTAAGTATGAATGATGAACTGAGTTAAGGGTATGATGGGAATAACATATTAAATATAATTTAAATAAATATTAATATATTTATTTAAGAAATTATATTTAAATTATTTGTGAGTATAGCATTTATCCAAGAAATAATAATATTATTATTACTATTATTATTTGATGTGGGGTTTTATAAGGACTGAGATATTGACTAAGGGAATATATGCATTAACCTATTCTCAACCTAGCTATATAAACACGGTTATATCATTTCTAGGGATAGGAATTGTTATGAAAAAAAATCCTCTATAGAGAATTATTTCAAAACTAGAGATAACTTCCTCTAGAATGTTCTCAATAATGGATAGCATTAATTATCCTCCTCCATCTCAAGTAACCAATAGAACTGGAATAATCCCTTTAAGCCTCAAATGAATTCTTTTTATAATCAATGGAAAACAATGAAATTTGTGACAATCATTTGTGTTGTCACTTAGTGATTCTATGATTATGTATTGAGGGTCATAGAGCACATCTGGATTACTGTTATGGATATTCAATATTTAGATCCTTCATTGAAACATAGGTACGATAAGAGTGGTCAAAAAATTTTACAATAAAGAAATAAATGCAAGAAATGGTAATTATTATTTATATAAATTAAATATAAATTATTTTGGAAAAGGGTCCTTTATTAAAAAAAATCAACATTTCTATCATTGTGTTATGAGGATTTATACAAAGAAATTAACGACATCAATTATTGGGAATTGGCCCAACACTCTTTTGTTTCTCCCTAGAATAATAACTAACAACTCCCATTGTATGCCCTATAATGGGTTGAGTGAAAACCACAGAATACATCAAACTCCCTATAACTATCGCATAAGTGAATTTTTCCATGTAGTCACACTCATTAGATATCTTCTCATTTGACAACTTTATATGACTTGTAAAAGGAATAAAATCCATTATTTTTATCCATCATGTTGAACCTACATAAAACATTCTCCATTTAGGATGTTTGTGATATCTTCTAGATTTCAACAACATTATCTCATATGATCCCCATCCCAAGAATCTTCTTCACCTCCCAACATCCTTCATCTCAAATAAATTTTGATAATATCATCTTCAAATCATTGATTGTATACTCATTGGTCCCTACAATGATAATATCATCCACGTACAACAATAAGGTGATATAAAAATTATAAAAATGATTTGAAATAGAAAAAATAATATATGTCTCTTCTCTTATAGCCTTTATTTCCCATGAATGAATTTAATTTCTGATTTCACTACCTCGGGTACTATTTCAATCCATATAGACTCTTGTTATGCTTGAAAACAATATATTCTTTTCAAGACTAAATAAACCCTTATGGTTGCACTAGGAAGATATCCTCCTCCAAACCACCATGAAGGAAGGTGGTATTCACATCTATATACTATAAATGAAATCCATCTCCATCCAGAATGCTCAATAGGACTTTGATTAATGTTATCTTAGAAACAAGAGAAAAAAATTCTATATAATTTACACTATCCATCTATTTTAAACCCTTTACAACCATCATTTACTTATACCTTACACTATAATCATTTTCTTTATTGAAGAGATATACCCATTTGTTATGAAATTACTTCTTTTATTTTGGTAAAGTAGAAACTTCTCAGGCCTCATTATCATGTAATGATGCAATTTCGTTTTTTTATTGCAAGATCCCACTTTCTTGAATCATTTACCTACACTAATTTTTCATAACTCTTGGGATCTCCACCATAAATCAATAATACAAAATGATTAAAATATTTAAATATTTTTTTCTACCATACATACCCTCATTAACCTTATAATATTTATCTATATACTCATTTTCACTAGTTTATTCTCAATCTATACAATCTTATTTTTTGGGATGCATTCAAGCTCAACCTATTCATTAGAAAATGATTACATTACCCCACTATAATATTTGGAATCATGTTTATCCTTATAAAGAAAATGTTCATGAACTATAACATTACTCATTTTAATAATATTCATATTATAATTATCCTAAAATAGGTAACCAAACTTTTCATTTTCATATACAATAAAAATTATTTTTTAGGACTTAATATCCAACTTATCCCAATAATTTGATTCAAAATAAACATATAACAAACAACCAAACACTTTTAAATTTGAAATATTTACCTTTTTTCTATCTATACTTCCTCATAAATTTATTCTCCCAATGGTAAATATGGAATATTAATTATAATGTATTCTATGATAATAGATCCATATCAAAAAACCTTGAGAAATCCTATATGAAGCCTCATGTCATGTTTAACCAAAGTTTTATTCATCTTTCCTCTATAACAATTTTCTCATGTATTCCTGGAACCATATTCTCCATATGAATTTCATTTTTCTTAAATAAATATTTGAATTTATGACCTTCATACTTATAATTATGGTTAGATATCAAACACTTGACCATCATCCATGTTTTATTATCCTCAAGACACTTCTATTTCATAAATAGAGAAAATAAATCATACTTCTTTTTAAAAAAAATAAACCCAAATATTTCAAGTTGATTCATCAAAAAATGTTAGGTAATATGGTGAATTTATAAGAAAATATACAATCATAGGTCCCCATACATATGAATGTATCATATCTAGTTTTCCTATCCTCAATGATATTTAATCTTTTGTAAAGTAAACTTCCTTGAACTTTCCAACAATACAAATCTCACAAAATCTAATGTCCACTAATTTCATTTTTGGAATAATTCCCTTCACATGTAAGAACCTACATTCCCTCACCACCCATATGAACCAATCTACAATTCCTAGTTTTCGAATCGATTTTTTAAATTCAAATAAGACATCATATGACTAAAATCATAATTCATGTAAATTATCCATTATTCACTCCCCATCCTATAACCATAGAACCTTTTGATATTTTCATGGATACTTTTATAAATGTAGTGTTATATTTAATATTTTCAATAATTCAAATGAATATTAAATTTATTAATTGTGTAGGAATATATAAAAAATTATTCAACATAAAAAATATATATATATTGAGTTTTAATTTTCACTTTTCCTTTTTAAAAAATATTAAGAGGTTCATCGTTAGTGAGATGTAGCTCCCTAAATTTTTTTGATATGAAATTTTTTATACATTACTTCTCCAAAGTGGAATAAAAGGAAACATTGGATTCTAATATTCAAGGCTCCATGAGATCATCATCATGGAGCACAGTAGCATCATCAATTCTTTCTAAATTAGTATTCATTATCCCACTACATGAAACATTCTTTGACATATTTTAATAATTCTTTATGTGTCCCTTATTACAAAAACTCAACCAAGTAGGACTTTCCCCATGGTATTTCTCTCAGATCAATATTCTTGGATTTGACTAGACACTTGATTTTCCTTAATTTGATGATATACCCCATCCTTCAACATTCATTGAATTTCTAGAGAATTTTTTTTATTCTCTTCTAGGAATATCTTCACTGAGTATTAGATCATAAACATTATTTAATTTCAATTTAAAAGTCCTATAAGAACTATTCATCATTATGATGGTCATATAAATTATTTTTATCAATGTTGATATGAAAAGAAACTAATTGATTTGAACCATGAAATCAATACATACCAAACTCAACTAGATTGAGATAATATTAAATTCATTAATAGGATCTATGACTGACTTACCATTAAACATTTTTAGTATAAACATTCTTCACATAGGAACATCGTGTTGAATGCATAAGGATTTACATACATGTTTGAAAATACCTTTATCAACCCCATAATTGTAAATAATACAATGATATTGAGTGAAACATTCCTCACCAACACCAAGTGTATAAATTAATGGTCTTGCCTATCCAAAAAATGTCAATCTGTTTTCAACATCATTTTTAGATTTACCCCCATTATTGTTACATGCATCTTCTTCTAATATTGATAATATTCAATTGGAATTTTCATAATCCAAACTCATTTCCTTCAAATCATTAAATATTAAAATTTTATTCATATGTTTTCAGTTTTATCATACAATATTTGAACCTAATTCCTAAAACTAGGTTATGATACCACTTTTTGTGGAAATTAAAGAAAAAAATGAAAAATGGAAAGAAAATTATATCATAGTTATTTAAATAGTTCGGGAATAATACCTTATGACCATGGAGGAGAGAAATAATACAGTATTTTTCAGGGATAGATATAAGGATTTTCAATATAATGGAATAGTGTGCTCAATTATATCACCCAAGTATATATTAATAATTAAAAAATATCAGGTAATAAATTCCAAAGTGTAAACCTCCATCTACATGAAATATGTTACATCCTATATGAAACTTTTATTTCTATGACCCTATGGGAACCCCATAAAAAACTAGAAATTACAATTCTACATTTTATGTAAACCCCATGTGGAATTTATAAAAGAAAATCCATGTGTATCCCTTATTATTTTCCATAAACAATGTAGGGGTATTCAGCCCCCGCAACCCCCCTCCCCCGAACATCCAAGACAGGTGTGTTTCCCTACTATAACCCCCTATGACCTTATATCTACTTTTAATGGTAGATTTTGGGGCTAGTGTAGTCATATCCATATAAAATAATGATCCAGATATCTCAATTCAGTCCCACAATATTGTTAGATAGATATCATGACCCACATCCACTAGAAACCCTACATGGGCTAGTAGTAAAGATGAGTGTGGCCCACGAAGCCTACCTCAAATAGGACAGGGGTTTGCAACTAGCACTAAGAGAATAAAACAAAAAAATTAGGGGAATTACCCTCATAAATGTTGGAAACCAAGATAAACCAGAAATATACTTGATAAAATATAAGACAAAACCCAATCCATAATGCATGTAAATTTCATACATAAATAAGGTCTCTAAAAAATACCAAAATAAAACTCTTATGGTAGTGAATCTGAAAGAAACTCTAATGATCGAGCTAGTAATGTCCATCGTGTTTACCAACACCATCCTATAAACCTAAAAAATAGATTATATATAGGGGTGTATAAACAATTATACTCCACAGGATCCTCCCAAAAACCTATTATGAAATTGTGAAAGGATAAAACTATCCATCCATAAATAAATATCAAAACTAATACCCACCTATATCAATTCAATTTTCACCTAAACTCACCAAATATCACTCACCCAATATCACATAAAAGTATATTATCATAGTATCAAAAGAATTTATGCCATGAAGTCACTCCATATCCACTTACTCGTTGATCTATTCGCTCTCATACCCCAATGACATATGTAATGTGCTAAAATATCTTTCATATCCACATATCCACAAATTTTCATACCAGGTCATAGCCATAACCACATATCCACAACTACATTCCACATCACCGCATCGCAACTGCATATCAAATTCTTATCACAATGGGATATCTTGAGCATGAAGGATATTAACCTTGTGCCCTACCCCTACCATGAATGACCCCCACCATATATCCACATAAAAACCAAAAAATAATGTTGGATAGTATATATATACTACAAAAACTAGCCATTATAGCATGTATGTATATACATAAGTTTGAAATCCATCATATACTATATAATGTCATAAGGGAGAGTAGGAAAGAGGGAGTAGTTGGAAATTTGTTACCTTAGAAACCAAGATATTAGGGAAAGCACCCTAACTCAAAACCATATGGGTGTCGATAAGGTTATCCAACTTAGGTGGTGGTGTATAATAAATAACAATAACATTTAATGAATATCATATATCCATATAAGCACAACCCTAAGGGTTTTCACCAAACCAATACAACCATCACCCACAATGTATACTGCTTTTCTAGAACCACTTCCAACACTACATCACAAACCATCCCCACTTATTTACACAATAAAACCATAAAAATCATTAATTTTCTATTTAATCATATAATCTTAAAATTTTCCATAATTACTATTTAGTATCCTCATTACATTCATTATGTAATTCATTTATCAATATTTAATATTAATCCATTCACCAAACCACTTATTGATTCAATACATTCATTATTTATTATTCATATTATTCCATCCCTTCTCATTTATTTAACATAACTATTCCAACCATTATCACTCACTATTTAACAGCCATTGTTTATCAATTTTCACTCATCACCCATTACCATTTCCATTACTTCAAGTCACATTTCATTCCAGAAGGAAACTCTAACATAACACCCACAACAAAAAAACTTCTATTATATACACCTCTACATGACACATACCAATAGACACTATAGTAGCTATAAACCCACTTCCTTTTCACACAACCAACCATTTCACCGCTATCATAACCACACAACATCACATCCATCGTTTCCAAATCAACAACCACACTACAGCCCCCCAACCAACCACAAAAATATACTAAATAATCTCTAATTATTATAAGTGAAACCCCATATATATCAAAAAACAAGGAAAACGCAATAGCAATTCACTCTGAAGAACTTATCCCTTAATCATTCTTTTATATTAAAGTAAAATTTTCAGTTCAAAAAAACACTTTTATTTCATATTTACACACAACCAATTTATTACCAACTCTAGGTTATTAACCCATTATGAAAGGTGATTCCAAAAAACCAATAACAATAATAAATTTATCCACAGCATTAGCCATATATCACTTAGAAAAATCATCAAAAAATATTCAACAAATAAGAAATATCATGGAATCACATAAAGATCATGTGAATCACCCACTTCCCTTCAATTTAATTTAGTATAGTTCTTTATATTATTTAAGATAATATATTCAATACACTGACTAAATAAAACAAAGCATGATAATTATATAATTTACACATAATAATTAATGGGATGTTTTGAATTCTATACACCAACCGATGCTTCGGTAATTACCAAAAAAAACTAGAAAAAGATGACCCCATCCCCTTCCCCAAGAACACCCATGGAAGGTCATTAATATCCTATAACATAGTATAATTCATAAAAAACAACTAAATAAAAAAAAAATCCAAAATGTTGTCAAATCTTATCCCAATAATGAATTGGAAGAGAGAGATGAATGAGAGGAAGAGGAATCACCGTAGATCATAAGTATTTGATATATTGAACCCATTAGAAAATCTAATAAATGGATGGATAAAAATATCAAAGGATAAACCTCTGTACACCTCAATTTCAAGAGAAGTTTCTAAAATAAGTGATAATTAAAGAAAAGTATTGAATTTATAAACATTCTTTAAAACTAAATAATCATGGTGTGACTAGGGTAATCATTCCACAATAAAACTGTGATTTAAAACCTAATGTGTTTTACCACCCCAATCCCTGAATTCAAACCATATTGAAACCAATATTAATAATGAAGATCCCGGTACAACCAATACCACCATTCCATGACACTTGAACACCCAAGGATCATGGCGTGGTCCTCGACCTCCTCTATCCAAACCTGATAAATCCTAAAAAAACATGATGTAATGGAAGGAATCACAGTGAAATAGTCCTAAGATAAATAGATCCAAGATATGAACCACATGGGACTTCACACTACAATGGGTATAACCACATTGCAGTCCCTCTAACATGATATTAACTAGTATTTCATGTAAGATTAACCCAAAAAAACTTAACACCATTATTCCATAATAACACCCCTCAAGGAAAAACTAGGATCATATAGGATATATAAAAAAGACCACATATTATATTAATATAAGGACTTACCTACATAAGAATAACCTAGGAACCTATATACAGAAACTATACCCCTTCATTCCATAACCAGAATTGTAATTTGAAATATAACAGAATTGAAACCTCACATATCATACCCTATGCTGAAGCACATAAACCACTCTTTATTTCATCACTTCAAGATGTGATACACCATACTAAAAGTAAAAAAAATATCCTTTATCCAACTCCTCATTCGATAATACATAGGTCCATGCCACAATGCATAATTCCAATTGACACTCCATCTCTAACTCCATTTTCCTTCCTTTTACATTCTCTTGATTCCTCTAATGCTCGAAATTTGTAAAGTAACAGACCTAGATTGTCTATTTTTTTATATTAGATTCCTCTCAAATGAATCTTGTTCTCATGAATCAAAACCAAACTCAGAAATGGAAAACAATAACCATGAAACCCAAACACCCTTGGGTGATACTTATTATACGAAACAATTCCATTACCATGACATAACACTACACTAAAATAAATTGTCTCAATTAATTTTACATAGAATAAAACATCTCAACATCATGGAAAAATAAGGTTTAAAATGTCTTAGTATACTAAGAGTGAATTTATGACTCAGGTTCCAATATAATCTATTCTAATCCACCATGCCTACAAAAAACATAAACCAAGGTAATGATACACCTATACAAACCTTCTCCTAGAAATCCTACATCTATACTGGTTACTCCCTAAATGTTGTGTCATCCTACACATCCAACTCACCCAAATCAATGACATGGAATCCATTATAAAGATATATATAAAGTTGTTACACATAGAAGATGTTATAGATTTGGTCTAACTATAGTGTAAGGGTTAAATGATACACCACTTCACCAACATTCTCCAATACCTTGAAAGTCCCAATAAATCAAAAATAAATCTTACTAAAAGTCCTCCCATACAATTACTAGAATGGAGACACTTTGATAGAAGAGTGATAACTCTTATTATAAGACTGATTAATTAAAAGTTTGTGCTTTAACCAATATCCATAAAAATAAAAAATTCATGAACACAATATATCCTCCAGTGTATAAATCATCTACTTCATCTAACCATCCATATGAGGATGGAAACAAATGTTAAGGTGTATTTGGGAGAAAAAATAATATTGAAGGCCTCATAGACTTGTGAGGTAAAATAATTATCTTGATAAAAGATGATTGTTCTTGAAACCCCATGAAGCTACATTATATCATCTATCCATCACATCACCAAAATATCCAAGAAACTTGGATCCATGATCTATATGAAATTATTTGACAACATCAATCCAACCAAAATCACCCGAATAGCATTAACCCCTCCAAAATATCTGGGAAAACCATTGATGAAATCTATTTAACTATCCTCCCACATAAACTCAGAGATATCTAATGGATTTAAAAACCCTGTAGGAACATGATAATTTTATTTCACCTACTGAAAAACCAAGCACTAAGATAAAAACTCTATCACTGACCACTACATCCTTGGTTGCTAGAAGTGACTCCTCAAGGAATGAATTTTCTTTTATATACTTGAATTCACAACCAAGTGTGACCAATGAAACTATAGAATAACCACCTCTTTCATCATCAATGGAACAAACAACTTCCCTCAAAATAAAACCCAATGTTGACCATCCTCAAACCATCCCTTGGGATAATCACTATGGAAGACATCATCTCACATCACCTCTATCTTCATGAGACTCTTAGACATTCAATTAAAAAATATTACAGCAATTCTATATGATTTTGGGATCCATTAACATTATCCTCTTCCATATCAAGATACATCACCATAATCTCCTCCATCACTCTTTGTGCATCTACAAACTCTCGAACATTATCTCTCCATGAATTCATACTCAGTGTATCATAAACCACATTCCCTTTCCCAGATATGTAATATATATTGAATTCATGGTGATATAAGAACTTCATTCAACTCTACTATTGTAGATTAAAATCCTACAGATACAATACGTACCTCAATATTTTGTGATATTTGAAGACCACTAAGCATTTGGTGAATAATTAATGTCACCACAATTTCATAGAAAACAATAGCTTCCAACTCTAGATCATGGTTGGCATAATTATGAACATTAGAACATAACTACCTAGACCCATATGAGAAAATTTCCTTCTATTGAATCAAAACATATCCAAATAAAATAATATAATAATCATATAAAACCCTAAACATGACTCTTTACTATGCAAATTGAAGAATAAGAGCCCTGATTAACTTCCAGCTTAGGTAGTTAAAATCTTCTTTAAAATAATCAGTACATATGAAGGTATGGTCCTTCCTAATTAGGGATATAAATTGGGATGTATTAAAATATATATCAAGCATGAAACTCAGATAGTATCTTTCTAGACTAAGGAAACTATGAACCAATTTTATATTCTTGAATACTACCCAAGAAAAAAATACTTAAATATTCAAAGGATCAACTACCAATCCTTACTGAGACACCATATGGATAATGAAATGAAACTCATATGTCCAAAAACTTTATTTGGATAACTACTTGTAGAGTTTATATCATGTTAGAACTTGAAAATAATCTTTATATTCTTAGCATTATTCTCCTCTAACTTTTAGTACACAAGAATCATTTCAATGAACACAACCATAAATGGATCTAAGAACTCATGAAATATAGAGTTCATGAGTTTTATGAAAGTAGTTGTGGAGTTTGTGAAACATAAATACATAATTAAAAACTCAAGGTTCCTATAAAGACACTTAAAAACAGTATTTAAGATATCCCCCCCCCCCTTCACCCTCATGTGAGGATATCTATACTATAGATGGATCATTGAAAACTAATTACCTTCCTTTAACTGATCGATCAAATCAACTATAAAATTAGGTAATAGTTTTGGACCATATCCTAGTTTAACATATGTTAGTTTGTGCATGACTTCAGAATACCATCTACCCTATTATAAAACGACACTACAGTGACCAATGATGATACATTGGGTTGGATGAAACTCCTCTACATCAAATTATTGATCTAAATCATCAACTCTCAACACTTAAATAATGTCACACAGTAAGGATTCATAAAAATTAGAGATACAATTTATTATAAATTTATCCTAAACTAAATAAAACATTGAGGGGGTAGGTCCATTGTTTGGAAGGAAAACCTTATTTTCCACCAGTGCTTCTAATAAAACCGCCATAATTTCACATAAAAAACATCATAGTGGAAAAATAAAACCTCTAGAACTTCACCTCATTCGACTTAGTGTATCAAAAGTAGCATGTCTTTCACCCTACCCACTTTATGAAGTAAACCTCACAAAAAACCCAATAAATGATCATAAATATTTAGGGTAACATAATTACAAAACATAGAAGTATATAAAGCAATATAGAATACAAAAGGTATCATTGATGGAAAAAATGCAATAGATTTATTTATATTCACCATAAGAACAATATTACATTCAATGGAAAAAATAGTTTATAAGATTTCATTAAAAAGGATTAACTCTTGGTAACACTATATGTAAATAGTATGTACTTTTCATATCACTAATTCCCTATTTGTATCAGTCCTCATTTCCCTTTATAGTAAACAATAGTTGGTTTTCTCAGTTTCACTACCTTCAACATTTATGAACGTAGCCGGTGATATCCAATACTCAAATTTTATTATAATTAACATCAAAAATATTTTATATTATTAATGTCTAGAAAATTGAATCTTCTATAAAGGTAAACATAAATTTTTTTATTCTCTTCTAGGTTTCTGAATCTATAATGAAATCTATATCTACAAAACCTTATAATAGATAACCCTCCCTGAAATATAGATCTGTATCTTCCATTCCTTTCAAATATTAAAGTATAAATTTGGTGGCTCCCATTGTTCCTTTCCATTGATCCACATAAATAGACCTTTAACTCCCATTGAAAATGTTATATATGTCCAATTATAAATTATAACATACATACAACTTTTTATTTCTAAGTCATATTGAACTTTTTTCTTATATTGGCACTCATATTCCATTGTTGGTCCTTGTTCCTTGGATAGTTTAATGTTTGTAGCAAGGGGATTTGATATATACTTACAATTAATCATATAAAACCATTCCATGATTTTCTAGATATAATATCTCTAGGATACCACTAATGTTAAACCCTTATTATCCCTCATAATACTCATCCCTGAGATTTTTTTGGCTTTCTTGAGATATTTCATCTCAAAAATTCTATAAAATTTACTCTTTAATTTCAAAATATTTATATCATATAGTCCAACCAAAAACATGTCATTTACATACAATAGAAAAATGATGAAAATATTATCATCACATTGCTTCTGATAATATCAATGACCAACATTGTACCATTCAAATTCTTCTTTATATACAAATGAATCAAATTTATAATTCCATTTTCATGGCTATTGATTTAGAACCTAAATAATTTTCTTCAACTTACATACCTTGTTTTAGTTCTCATATTTATGAAACCTACTAGATTATTCATGTAAATTTCCTCCTCTATTTCTCCATGAATAATGGTTGTCTTAACATACATCTATTCGATAAATAGATTTTCTGATGGTATTATATTCATCAATATCTAGATAGTTTAATATTGAATTATTGGTGAAAATATTAATAAGAAATCAACATCATACTTCTATTGAAGTCCCTTTGAAATAAAGCACACATTTTAATGAATCTTTCTATAGTCTTCTTTTTGTTAAATCCACTTATTCTCTATTGAATTTTTACCTTCTGTTGACTCCATCATCTCCCATGTTATATTGGTTTTCAATGAAGTCATTTCATCATCCATTGTTGGATTCCACTGTTTGTAATCATTAAGTATTTTAGATTTTTTCAGATATTCTAGTGCACCTACAACCATTAAAAGTATAAAATTATAATTATCCCCAAACCTCTAAACTGATATTCTAACTCTAGTTAATCTCCTCAAAAATTTATCTATTTTGAACTACTCAACTATAATCTAACTACTAGTACATAAACCTCTGGTACTCCCACTCAATATTTAGTCATTCTTGAAAGTTTTAGCATCTCTTTCAGTGGTCTTACTTCTAATATTATAGTGCTTTTAGCATTATCATCATAGTTATTTAGAAGATTTAACTTTTGGTTCCATTAATCAAACCAACTAGGAATTCAATGGTTGATTTATCTCCTTCAAATTATTTCTCCACCAATTTTCTATCCTTACATAGAACCTTCTCATTAAAGATAACATCTCTACTTCTGATAAATTATCACTTATCATCATCCCATTGCAAATATCTAAATTTTCATCTCGATAGTCGACAAAAAAACACATTTTGGATGTTTCCTTAAGATTATCACAATCCTTAAAGTCAACATGAACATATTTTTTTTAAAGGTTGGGGCTGAAGCCTCATTATTATTTAATGAAAAGACCTTTTTTAACTAGGTAGAGGGAGACCCAATACATAGCCTGAAGGCCTAAGGCCAAGTGGCCTGGATACAAGGCTTGAAAGCCCATTTTGGCCCAAAGAGCCCCTCGGTGAACAGTGCTGCTACAGTACCCAGGCTGCTACAATACCTGCTATAGTAATGTCGCCGCAACAGCCCCTCCACCGCTACAGTTTCGTCGCTGCTACAGTTCCACCACTGCTACAGTGCTTCTACAGTACCTGGAATTTCATCCCTGTCCGGATTTGATCCTGGGTCTTTTGGATGCCAAGCAGGAGCCTGTACCACTTGGGTACAGGCTCGTTGGCTCAACATGAACATATGTAAGGCTTATGAATAGCTTAATATGGTGAACTTTCATTCATTTACTATACCATAACTCTTCCATAAGTTCATGTCCAACTATCAATGTTGGACTCATGTTCACCAAATATACATCAATGTTGAGTGAAACTACCCAAATCCCCTAAGAAATTTTTGAATGTAACCTCATTCAATGGACATTCTCTACTAAATTATTATTCATCATATCATAAAATATATTCTTCTATAGAGTTTTAGGCACTATCTTCTCATGCCTTATTGATTTCTTTTTGTAGAAGTTTTGGAAGTTGTATATGGTGTACTCACCTTTATTACCTACACTGATGCATTTCATCTTCTGACCACACTACCTTTCTGAAAAATATTTCCATTGAATGAAAACCTTAAATACATCAAAATTATTCTTCACAAATTAATTTTATTATTTTTAGTAGAATAATTAATAAAGTTTTCAAAGTATAGAGAACCACCATATGATTGAATAGGGGTGGGTTCCTAAACATCTTTGTGAACAAGTTCCAACTTTTGAGATCTTGACTTCCATACATATAAGTTAAAAGACACCCTTATCTACTTCCCCATAATAAAAATTTTACAAATTAAAATTTATATGTGATCATGCTTTAGTTTTCCTTTTTCTATTAGAAATTTTATGTTCTTCTCACTGAGGTGAATGATTTTGCAATGAAAAACTTTAGGATCTTTAAAAGTTATACTTCTGGTAACTATAATTTCATCTAAATTTCTCTTTAGCTAATTATTTAAATCCATTAACCCTCTTTAAACCACCATGTATCCTCGAGTAACCTTATTTAACCTGATTTACAAAATTAGTTTTTAAAACTAGACTCATTAATCTGCCCAATGAAAATAAGATTTTTCTATAGACCAGGGATGTTCTTAACTTCTATTAGATTTTAGAAACCTCCATTCTTCAAACATATGTTCACATATCCTTTTATAAAAACTTATACGGATTCATTATCCACTATATTAACTTTAAAAAACTTTCAATATGCATAATTAACCATGCATATTTGATCATTAGTTGAATGAAAAGATACTCCAGAGTCAATCACCCAAGATTCTAATATAGTATTAACACTCAAAAGGTTGCTTCCACCATATTTTTCATTAGCAGAATTTGACCAGGGCACGATAGTGGTCTGGCGCGTTTGCGGCAGGGTAAAGGGATTTGGTTCCAGGCGCGGCGGTGCGTGATGAGGACAGTAAAGCTCGGTGGAGTTACAGGCGGTGGACTGCGTTCAAGAAACAGGTGGTGCGATAAGGTGGAGGCATGGCCGCACTAGCAAGAATAGGTGGTGGAAGTTATGGTCGTGCGTTAGAAGGCCGGGTGATTGGGGTTCCATTTGGGAGAACAAAAATTGTGAGACGAATTTTGATTGGAGAGAGATGGAGATTCGGGAAATAAAAATTAAAAGAAATAAATAAATGTGAAAGGAGCGTGATTGGTCATGAGTGAAGAAGGGAGTGAGGCACTCAAAAGAATTGGAGAGATGTGTGTGACATTGGGTATTTTAAGTAATCCAATTTAAAAAAATAATATAATAATCATATTATTATTTTTGTTGATAAAACACATTTTCGACTGCAACTTGTTCGTGCGACCTCGGTTTCACGAACCGTCTACGGTAGTGTGACCCAGATTCCAAGACGGACATTCCGAGTCCAATATAGGATGCCTTTTTCAGGTTTTTGAATTGAGTACCCGAAGCGCTCGAAAAATAATATATTTAATATTTTTATTAAATCTTCGACCTGCTATAACTCATGCGTGTGGCGTCCGATTGACTCACCGTCAGCGGCGACGTGACCCTGTCTTTAAGACGGTAAATTAAAGTCTAATGTTGGATACTAAATTATGGTTTGTGGCTTGGTTCCAAGAAACACCCAATAATAATAATAGTAATAATATTACGGGATCTTGTATCCAACATATCTCCCTCATACGGGGTCAGAATGACAAACCATCTGCGGCATTGCGACCCTGAAATTATGACGGATGTTTAAAGACCAATTATGGATATTTAAGTTGAGGTTGAGGAGTGGGCCGCACGAGGCCCGGTTCACACATGTTATGGTGAAATGAAACTTTTTCACCGGCTATCCGTTTTGGACAAATGAGTAGTCCATATCGTGTATTTTTTCATGTAGATCGAAACGGTGTGACCCATTTGGTTATCTTGAGTCATTTGATGTATGACAGGGTTGGATCAAACATAAATCCAACCGGGCCCTCGGAAATAAAATGACAATAACTTACAGACTGGGTGTCTGATTGATGCACCAGTCTGTCATGTTGGAACCCCTATGACATGGTGGTCCTTCGGGTTTCTCCCTTGTGGAACTTCGTGGTGGTTGAGGTATGACCGATAACCTGAGGAGCAGAACCAGGGTGTTTCTTTTATTGAGAGCTAGTGTGACTATTCCCTTGATGACTCAAGTCATGAGTATTCCTTACTCCTCTACTCGAATAGAGACGGGACCCCCACCTCATGAGTGTGGGTTCGTTTTCCTATGAGATGTTTTTCCTATCTTTGGAGTCGGTACTCCACCACACGGTCAGGTGAGGCCAGTAACGCGGGTCACCCCATGTACCGATTTTCACGAGTTGACATACATGGGTTGAGTTCATGTACGTACACATGGCCAGCATACATGGAGCGAATCCCATATACTTTGACACGATGGGTGATCCTTTCTATATGTTGTATAGTTGCATTTTACATAACCAACCTTGCGACATGGGTCATTGTACACAGATAGTTCTCGGGGTCTGAGGACACGGTGTGTAACCTTTCTACATGCTGTGTACTTTTCAGTACATGTCTTGATCTTCTTGCCCACCGTATCTTGGACATCTTTCGTTTGGGTCAGTTCCCCTTCTTCTTGTTCCCCTGAAGGACAGGCATTGTTTCCTTCTACAGGAGTATGATCCCTTCAGCAGGACTTTCTGTGATAGATTCGGCATCCCTTCGAGAGGCTCGGAGTGAGATCCTCTATCCATTTCTGACCCTAGGTAGATTCAGGCATCGATGTGACCAACTCTACCGAGCGTTGATCCTTTACCTAGCTGGTGAATCACCAAGATGGTGAATCCTAATGAGTCGCGGTATCCGACAATGGCCCTGGCAGTGATCCTCATCTGTGTATCGTGATCTTTCCCACTCAGGAGTGTGTCTCCCATAATGAGTGCTTCTATCTATCGTGATCTTTTCACTCAGGAGTGTGTCTCCCGTAATGAGTGTAACTACTTCTCGTGACGTTTCCCAATGAACAATACTTCTCAGACAGACGTCATTAGAGCTATCAGACTCGTGGAGTGTATTCTCCCGGAATGAGTACTTCGTGGAATCTTTGAACTGAATCCCTAGACGAGGTATGTGGTTGTGTAACTTGTCTCTAGAATACATGTCTGAGATACAAGTATATCTGGTTTCCCTGGGTATATGTATGGGCATATACCTAGTGTGAGCTGTGAGATGAAGATCCCCTTACTCTCTCGTTTGGGTTTCTTTGAGCAATCATATCTATTATTGGGTGGAGTTGTACTCTTTTTGTTCACTCTTGTTGCACCTTGTTCTATCTTACTTATTTTCTCTTCAGTACATCTATTGTTGCTTCCTCGAGATTTCGGGGCATCCTACTGAGTATTCTTATACTCGACCCTGATTGGGATTTGCCCGCATTCGGCGTGCCCTTGCAGACGATATATAGGTTGATCGTGACATCAGAGGAGATTTGGGATATGGGGTGCTTGGAATGCGTGCGGTGTTCGTAGCTTGGTATTCAGGAGTGGGACTCTTCTAGCTGTTTTACTTTTTCACATGTTTCTGGGTTGAGGTACTTTTCTAGTTGGGTGTGTATTTTTTTTCCCTTTCCCTTTCAACTTTACTTTTCTTGTACTTGTACTATTAGAGGTTGATGCATTTTTGTTTGGTTCCCTTTTTATTGTAGTTTGGAACATTGATTTCTTCTTTTTCTCTGCACTTTTGCATTGAGTTAGCTGCATGTGTGTGTACAGGTTCTTAGGCAAAGGCCTCCCCGAGTTTGTTGTGCCTTCAACGCTAGTCACCAGCCCCTAGCCTATGGAGGCGGGCTTGGGGTAGTTGTAGCTCGAGCCCTGGTACGGGTCGGGTCGTGACAGAGTGGTATCATAGGTGGTTCGACCCTTGGGACGTTGTTGAGACGTTTCCCTAAAATGGTCTTGGTTGGGTTTAGGGGAACAGTGTTGATGTGTCTCGAGAGAGGCTCTCAGGACAGGGAGTCCAGTGATGGTGCGGGCGGCCGACGTATCCATTAACCAGGACCCTGAGTACCCGCTTGTCGACTCGGCACCCTGAGACATCTGTTGTAGGGAACATTGGTACATGCATCATATAGGATTGAGTCTTTGACTGTCCTTCTCGAGTCTGATCCCCATCATTGTTGATATATATAGATATGGTCATCTGACCGAGGTACTCCTTGATAACATTCAGGATGTCTCCGCGATGACAGTCATCCAGGATACTAGTTATGGTTCATGGAGATGATTCTATGAGCGACAAGAGATCAGTTCAGGACCCATCATGTAAGCCCCTTTCTCTAGGTGGACAGGTAACAGCACCCCTAACTGTTGAGAAGAAGAAAACCCCAGCTGAGTAGGCTGAGGATGTGTACAGGTTGAGTGCACATCGTGAGTTCCAGTACTAGAGACCACTGAGGTTCTGCAGTAAGCCAGGCCCTCGGATAGTAGAGGTTTGGCTAGATTCGGTGGTCCGCTAGTCTATAACGGTAGTCTCTGAGAACAAACGTTCGAGAAGGGACTCTGTAGAGAGATCTATGCTATCATAGTGCCCTTGTGAATCCCCGCCTATGTCGAGGTGCGATAGTAGGCACTGGTGGTAGCGAGATTCCTGTCACGCCATACAGCTGGTTGTGATAGTGAGTGCAATAGAGCTGAGACGTCTACTACAGCTAGCAGACGCCAGACGACGAGATGCCAACGTAGGAGATCTTATCATGATCAATCATAGGCACGTGGTCATATGGGACCCACATAGCACAGTGAAAGCATAGTGGAATAATCTTGTGGACTTTTTCAATCAAGGTGTGGTTATGTAGTAGACTCCCTTAGCGAGAAGTGCGAGAAGTCCCAGACTCACCTAGTGCGGGGAGTTTCAGAGCAGTTAACTTCCCTACAGCTGACCCTGGTGAAACAGGAGGGTAAAACTTTTATTTAGTCAATGGTGTTGACTCCTTCACTTCTGGAGTGTGTAATAGAGTCTTGGTTGCGATTCATCAACTGTTAAATCCTATGTAATCAGATATCCTTAGGTGTTTCACCATATGGATATTCTAAAAGAGGGAATCACGATACTTTTTCCTAGTGACAAACAGTGATTCCAATTGTGACATGTGATGTTGAGGTTCGGTCGGGGATACAAACTTTCCCCCGAGTTCTATCAAGTTGTTTGAGACTATGGAAGGAGATGTCAAGGTTGCATATCGCCTTGACTTATCCCAAATAGTTGGAGTGGGTATACAATGCCTTACACGTGTCGCAACTGAGGAGATACGTGTGTGTTCCTACACACATCATCAACTCAAGAAAGCCTTATGAGGGTGGACCAACCCTTTGGTCCATATTCTTTGGCAGCATAGAAATGTACAGGCTTCCCTAGGAGCGAGAGAGCTAAGTGTGGGATCAGTATCCCAAGTGCTTTCCCTGGTTTTTCTTTTCGAGGATGAAAATCGTGAAGGAGGGAATAATGTAGAGACCCGGTTTTTTTGCCTAATAATACTTTGAAATATTTCTAAGAATATTTCCAGAGCTGGGCATGGAGACGACGTGCAATTCTGAGACCGGGTGTGCCCGAAATTAATTTTATAAAAATTTTAAGTGTTTTTATATTACGCACACACGGTTAACTAAAGAAAACAGGATATCTCTTAAATAGTTGATCGGGTCAGAAATCTGAGAACACGGTAGGGTCCGGAACGCAGTGTTTTCCCTAGAAGCGACATAAAATAAGTCGGCGCGGGATGTTCGGACCCCTCGCTCATTAGCGGTGTATTAAATGGGTAAATTAAATAATTAATTTATTCATTTAATAGCTCAAACCCGAATATCTCTAGAACAGGGACTCAGATGAAATATCTGAGGCCACCGATGATCTCGGAACGTAGGTTTTACCCTAATAAAGGTATAACCTTTGTTCGCATCAATTTTTTGGCATATGCGCCATCATGAGAGAATAATTAAATAATTAAATGATTGTTTATTTAGTTATTTAATTTGTTTCTTTTAACCTAGCAACAGGTTATAAATTCTTGTTTAGAGGGGTTTGGCCTCATAATTCATTTTGGAAAACGATGGTAACCCCCCCCCCCCCCCCCTCCTCTCCTCTTCTTCTCTCCTCATTGATGAACGACGAACAAAGAACAACGAAGCCTTGGATCCAAGCGAATCGAAGAGCGACGAACGCAACATCTTCTTCTCATCTTTGTGCAAGTGCGATCCTCTTCAACGAAGAACGGATTTTGATGGATGTGATCTTCACCAAAGATTGATCCGAACCTAAGGTAGGATTTATCTTTGTGGATCCTCACCCCAATTGAATTTTCATGACGAACGCAAATTAAATGAATTAATTCGCGGATCAAAAAACCATGGGTTGAATCAATCTCTTATTGTTTTTATTGAAAATATTGAAGTATGATGAATATATTTTTGTCAATTCCACATGTTATTAATTCTCAAAAACGATGGCCAAACCAAACACGGCCATCGATCTGCACACAAACCACGCCCTTTTCAATTTCATTCTCCACGCGTTCATTGCGTGTTCTTCATCGCAAAATAATTAAGCGCATTAGAAACTCAATGTCATGTTGAGAGCGGCATACGGACGCTGAGGTCTCGACCCGGGGATCACAAATCTACGGTCATCACAAATTTTTGGGTTTATAATGAAGATGCAATGGCCCGTGGGAGGGGGTGTTGTGGCGGTGCAATTCCGACCAGGGCACGATAGTGGTCTGGCGCGTTTGCGGCTGGGTAAAGGGATGTGGTTCCAGGCACGGTGGTGCGCGATGAGGACAGTGAAGGTCGGTGGATGTAGAGGCGGCGGACTGCGTTTGAGAAACAGGCAGTGCGATAAGGTGGAGGCACGGCCGCACTAGCAGGAGGCGGTGGCGGAAGTTATGGTCGTGTTGTAGAAGGTCGGGTGATTAGGGGTGCCATTTGGTAGAACAAAAATCGTGAGAGGAATTTTGATTGGAGAGAGAAGGAGATTTGAGAAATAAAAATTAAAAGAAATAAATAAATGTCAAAGGTTCGTGATTGGCTATTCCCGAAGAAGGGAGTGAGGCACCCAAAAGAATTGGAGAGATGTGTGTGACATTGGGTATTTGAAGTAATCCAATTTTAAAAAATAATAATATAATAATCAAATTATAATTTTTGTTGATAAAACACATTTTCGACCGCAACTTATTCGTGCGACCTCGGTTTCACGAACCATCTGCGGCAGTGTGACCCAGATTCCGAGACGGAAATTCTGAGTCCAATATTGGATATCTTTTTTGGGTTTTTGTATTGACTACCCGAAGCGCTCGGAAAATAATAGATTTAATATTTTTATAAAATCTTCGACCTGCTATAACTCATGTGTACGACGTCCGATTGACTCGCCGTCAGCGGCGACATGACCCTATCTTTAAGATGGTCGATTCAAGTATAATGTTGGATACTAAATTATGGTTTGTGGATCAGGTCCAAGAAACACCCAATAATAATAATAATAATAATAATAATAATAATAATAATAATAATAATAATAATACGGGATCTTGTATCCAACATATCTCCCTCATACGGTGTCGGAATGACGAACCGTCTATGGAGTTGCGACCCTAAAATTATAACGGATGTTTCAAGACCAATTATGGATATTTAAGTTGAGGTCGAGGAGTGGGCCCCATGAGGCCTGGTTCACGCGTGTTATGGTGAAATGCAACTTTTTCACCGACTATCCGTTTTGGACAAATGAGTAGTTCATCTCGTGTGTTTTTCCATGTGGATCGCAATGGTGTGACCCATTTGGTTATCTTGTGTCATTTGATGTATGACCGGGTTGGATCAAACATGAATCCAACCGGGCCCTCGGCACTAAAATGCCTATAACTTACAGACTGGGTGTCCAATTGACGCACCGTCTATCATGTTGGAACCCCTATGACATGACGGTCCTTTGGGTTTCTCCCTTATGGAACTTCATGGTGGTTGAGGTATGACCGATAACCTGAGGAGTAGAACTAGGGTGTTTCTTTTAGTGAGAGCTAGGATGACTATTTCCTTGATGACTCAAGGCACGATTATTCTTTACTCCTCTGCTCGAGTAGAGTCGGGACCCCCCACCTCATGAGTGCGGGTTCGTTTTCCTCTGAGATGGTTTTCCTATCTTTGGAGTTGGTACTCCACCACACGGCCAGGCGAGGACAGTAATGCAGGTCACCCCGTGTACCGATTTTCACGAGTTGACATAAATTGGTTGAGGTCGTGTACGTGCACATGGCCAGCATACATGGAGCGGACCCTAGATACTTTGACACGACGGGTGATCCTTTCTACATGTTGTATAGTTTCATTTTACAAGACCAACCTTGCGACATGGGTTGTTGTACACGGGTAATACCCGGGGTCAAAGGACACGGCGTGTAACCATTCAACACGCTGTGTACTTTTCAGTACATGGCTTGATCTTCTTGCCCACCGTATCTTGGACATCTTTCGTTTGGATTAGTTCCCCTTCTTCTCGTTCCCCTGAAGGTCAGACATCGTTTCCTTCAACAGGAATATTATCCCTTCAGCAGGACTTTCTGTGATAGAGTCGTCATCCCTTCGAGAGGCCCAGAGCGAGATCCTCAATCCATTCCTGACCCTAGGTAGAGTCAGGCATCAATGTGACCAACTCTATCAGGCGTTGATCCTCTACCTAGCTGGTGAATCACCTAGCTGGTGAATCCGAATGAGTCGCGGTATCTGATATGGCCCTGGCAGTGATCCTCATCTGTGTATCATGATCTTTCCCACTCAGGAGTGTGTCTCCCATAATGAGTGCTTCTATCTATTGTGATATTCCCACTCAGGATTGTGTCTCCCGTAATGAGTGTAACTACTTCTTGTGATGTTTCCCAACGAACAATACTTCTCATACAGACGTCATCAGAGCTATCATACTTGTGGAGTGTGTTCTCCTGGAATGAGTACTTCATGGAATCTTCAAACGGATTCCCTAGACGAGTTATTTGGTTGTGTAACTTGTCTCTAGACTACAGGTCTGAGATACGAGTATATCTGGTTTCCCTGGGTATATGTATGGGCATATACCTAGTGTGAGCATGAGATGAAGATCCCCTTACTCTCTCATTTGGGTTTCTTTGAGCGATCATATCTATTATTGGGTGGAGTTATACTCTTTTTGTTCACTCTTGTTGTACCTTGATCTCTCTTACTGTTCTCCTCTTCAATACATCTATTGTTGCTTCCTTGAGCTTTCGGGGCATCCTACTGAGTATTCTTATACTCACCCCTGCTTGGGCTTTGCCCGCATTTGGCATGCCCTTGCAGACGACAGATAGGTTTATCGTGACATCAGAGGAGCTTCGGGATACGGGGTGCTTGGACTGCATGCGATGGTCGTAGCTTGGGATTCATGAGTGGGACTCTTCTAGCTGTCTTACTTTTTCACATGTTGCTGGGCTGTGGTACTTTTCTAGTTGGGTGTTTATTTTTTGCCCCTTTACCTTTCAGATTTACTTTTCTTGTACTTGTACTGTTAGAGGTTGATGCATTTTTGTTTGGTTCCATTTTTATAGCAGTGTGGAACATTGCTTTCTTCTTTTTCTCTACACTTTTGCATTGAGTTAGCTGCGTGTGTTTGTATAGGTTCTTAGGCAAAGGCCTCCCCAAGTTTGTTGTGCCTTCGACGCTAGTCGCCATCCCCTAGCCTATGGAGGCGGGCTTGGGGTAGTTGCGGCTCAAGCCCTGGTACCGGTCGGGTCATGACAACGATCACTATTCTATCCCAACACTTTGTAAGTGAAGATAATATAAGTAACACCCATACATCATTCACGAATGTTACCTTCACAAATTCAAGCTACACACAAATAATGTTAAAGTAATTCACATCATATTCCACTATTATTCCTTCTGATAACCTTAATTTAAAAAACCATCGCATCATAAAAAAAATTAATGTCATAGGCTTCTCATACATATCCTACAGAGCCTTTATAACTTTTGTTATATTTTTATTTTCCAACATATTGAATAAAAAATTATATTCCCAACATATCCTCACCAACACCAACTATTTCCTATCTATCCATTCCAATTCAGCCTTATTCATTTTCTTTAGACATTCAATTGTGATCAGAAGATCCAGGTCCTTCTAAATCAGATGGTACACAAACTGTATTCTCTATAATCCAAAATTTGTTCCATCAAATTTATCTATCTATATATTCCCTTCATCTAACACCATAAAATAATTTGATAGTAAACTCCCACTAAAAATGAAATTATTTCAATTCAATATAGAAAAATAAACATATGTTTCATCCATGTTTTGAATGTAAAAAAAATATTTTATACCACATTCTAGAAAGGAAACCCTATTAGGCCGTCAGGGATTTGGATTGAGCCACTAGAGGTTCTCAAGTAGGTCAACCAAAATTTCACATATAGATCAACACAACACAATAACTAATTTTTTAGAACATAACCTCCATCAATTTAGTGTAATAGAAGAATTAATTCTTTGCACCTTACCAACTACATAAATATAACCTCACACACAACTCAAGTAATGTTCATAAACATTCAGGGTAATATAATTACATAAAAGGAAATTATATAAAGTAGTAAACAACACAAAATGTAACATGCTTTGGATAGTTTGTCCTATATACATAAGAGAAACACTTTTTCTTTCTTTTTATTCACCAAAAGTAAAAGATCACAGTTAGATAAGAAAAATTCCATAAAAAGGATTAAATATATATAACATTGTACATAAATAAATTGTATTGTTTATATCATTGATACTCTTTTCTTATTGGTCCCAACTTCCTTTTATATGAAATACTAGGGGTTTTTCTCAGTTTGACCACCATCCAACATTTATTGAGGTAATTGGATATCTATAGTAACATTTTTACTCTGATTGTTTGTTTTAAAAAACCCTATGTATAAACTTTATTCCATAGTCTTCACTCCAAACACATACAACTCATATGATGGCCCATATTTCTAACAAATATTTCATCCCATCCTTCCACATCCAGAAACACAGCTCTCCTCTAGAAGAAATCATTGAATAAACACATATAGTATAACCATTATATTGAAATAATGGTATCTGAAGCCTAAATCTGCAATAAGAAGATAACTCTCATCAACTAATGTTTTCACATTATCATCTCATAACCTCAGAACATATCAAACAAACTAGATTAAACTCTAATAGGCATAATCAATAGTAGGGTAAGAGAAAGCCTCTCCATCTTGAGTCCCAATACACTAAAAATGGTGGGTGAAATAAAGGGATATGATAATCCAAAATCAAACAAGGTAAAGAATAATGTTGGAAATGAATATATGTTACCTCATATGATCACTAGGTCACCTTGTGCTGGCATCACTATGGAATGCATCTTACCATGCTCTGCTCCTCTACATTGATAGACCTTCTAACAATCACCTCCATAAACATGCTCATGCTTATTACCCCAACTAAGAGGGGTTTCATTGGGTTGTCCCCTACTTGCTCTATCTTCTCTCAGTTGGTCAAAATCCTACTAACCCTACCATTGATATAGATTCATAGGAAATTTTTTTGGGAAAGAACATCCAAATCACGTTAAGAACTGATAATAGTTAGCTATTTAAATTGATGATATCCATGAACTCAATAAGAAAAGAACATTATAATGGATCTCATGGTAGATTGATGAGAACTAAAAACTACATACAAACATGAAGAAGACTACTAATACCAACTACCTACCAATAAAAATTTTGAATGCCCCAAAATATGAGATCCCCTATCTAGAAATCTACCCCTCAAGAATCCCTAATGACTCCCCTATCAAGATTATCCAAACATTTCAAGTATCCTATCAATAACCACTACCTTAGATACCATCCTTAGATAAATAGAAAACATAAATGGGGAAACCTAATACTGAATATCAGGACACAACACCTCTTTAAAACATTGTTCTTTGACCTCATCATCTGGGGAAATATTGAAGGAAAACATATAAGGTACTTGAATCGAAACATGATATCTCATAGGCTCATGATCCCCCATTTAAGTGAAAATGTCACGAATCGACCCTACTCAGGCTCGAGCCACAACTACCCCAACCCCGCCTCCATAGGCCTGGGGCTGGCGACAAGCGCCGAAGGCTAAACAACTCGGGGAGACCTTTTCCTGAGTACCAGTACAAACACATGCAACCCACTCAATGAAGAAGTGCAGAGTAAAAGGAAAAGTAAAGTACTAACTTCTATAAACAACCACAAAATTGCATTAACCTCTAAATAGTACAAAGTAAATGTTGAAGGTAAACTGAAAATAAAAAGGGAAAAACACGCGCCCAACCAGAAAAGTGCCACAACCAGGTAACAGGTAAACAATAGTACAATAGCTGGGAGGGTCCCTCACCTGGAACCCGACTACGGCCACCATATGCGGTCTAAGATCACGAACTCCTAAGCTCCTCTGACGTCACGATCGACCTATCTGTTGTCTATAAGGGCACACTAAGTGCGGGAAAAGCCCAAGTAGGGGTGAGTATAAAAAAACTCAGTAGGATGACCCGAAGGCTCGAGGGAGCAACAAAAGAGGTACTGAAGAGGTGAGCAGTAGATCAAACAGGGAAAAGTAAAGGAGTACAACCGAGAGTAAGGTAAAGAGTACAGCTCAACCCAACAAGAGGAAGGAAGTAGACTCGTCCAAACACAAGGATCTAGAAATGGTGAGAAAATGAACTTCTCGTCGAGTCTTAGATACCTATAGTAGGAGAGTAGACTCATCCAACAATGAGAAGCTAGACACGGAAAGCACATGGCATACCCCGCGTGTCTTCACCTCTCCTGGAAGGAGAGTAACCAAAACCCAAGAAGTGGGTACTGGAACAAGGTATATACATATCCATATGCACAAACAAGAAACCCGAACAAGATCGTAAGGGGATATCCATCTCATAGCTCAGCCCAAGAAAGTGGGTAGACAATAGTCCCAAAAGTAAACACCATCGATGCCTAGCATCCCACCCGTCTGCCCCGAACTGCAAGTCAAGGGCCTCAAATCACCGCACCTTGACACTATCCACTTTGGGCGGCACTAACTCGCCCACACAGTTTTAGTTCATGTCTCAAGTACATGTCTTGGTGGTGAAATCTCCCCTCGTGCTTGAGAGTTCTGGGGAAAGTCAAACCACACCTCGTCACTGTCACACAGTCGAGAGTTCTGCTCAAAGTCAAAGTTGTCACATCACTGACCCATACAACCAAGGTTCCCACTCCGGTAGTCACGGAGAAAAGCCACAGACTAGCCTAGTAGAAAGGACTGAGTCTGGAAGAAGTCATCAAGTAACCCACTGCCCAGCCCCACTGGAGGGTAAACCCTAAGAGGTCGTCGGGTAACCCACTACCCAGTCTCTACTGGAGAGTAAACCCTAAGAGGTCTTCGGGTAACCCACTACCCAGTCTCTACTGGAGGTTAAACCCTAAGAAGTCATCGGGTAACCCACTTCCCAGTCTCTGCTGGAGGATAAACCCTAAGAAGTTGTCGGGTAACCCACTGCTCAGTCTCTACTGGAGGGTAAACCCTAAGAAGTCATCGGGTAACCCACTGACCAGTCTCTGCTGGAGGGTAAACCCTAAGAAGTCAATGAGCAACCCACTACCCAGCTCCGCTGGAGAGTAAACTCTGAGAAGTCGATGAGCAACCCAATACCCAGCCCCACTTGAGGGTAAACCTGGAACTACTCTGGCCATCCCTACTGGATGGTACAACACTATCCAACATACCATGTAGTTAGTATCACGCAACCACCCAACTCTAGAATAATTCACCTAGTAGAGTTTTAGCGCTCGTGTAGTGTGGGTCACGCTGATACCTGGAGATCTGCCTAGAGAAACACGTCATGGTAGATCAGGAAAGGAGGATATGATCTCAATACTTGGCTAGGGAATCAGCGCCTAGGATCATTGGGGCTTCATACCCTACTGGAAACAACCTCCTGGGTAGAGAATCGGTGCCCACGTAATGTGTTGGTCACATTGAATCCACAAAAACTCTACCAGGGAACACGAAGGGATGTGATACTAAAAGCCCACACGGCTAAAGGAAAAAGAGGAACCCAAACAACATCACTGATCAAACTGTTTAGAACAGATCCAGGGGAAACCACTCAACCCTGCTAGTCTAAACCATCGTGAATAGAGAGACCCTCTACGTCGCGAGAGATCAAAGGTACGTAAAGCAGAACACGACACGCACAAGAGGACCACATGACGTGTTCCCCTATCTCATCTCTAAACCAAGTACACAAACATTATCGGGTACAAACTACAAAAAAGTACCTCCAATAATCCCCGTATACACCCAGAGCATACCACATCTCTAGCCCAAAGGCTATCGTGCACATAACACCCAACGTCAGCGCGAAGGGGAAAAATGTAATTTCACCAACCTTCTTTCTCCACGGCCCTAGCACGGACAACAACACCTCTACAAACATTTACTTCACTCTCACAAGAGTGAACACGATCACATGCCAAGGGTTCTATTCCAAACACAGCAAGAAGAACCACCACTGGATCACCTTTCATGCTTCCACATTTAATGATATCTCGAATGAGACTCCGCACATCCAAACAGATCATACCGTTGTAATCCTCATGTAAAAACACGTGGGATTGACTATTTACTCACCTCCAACTGACATTCGACATAAGAGTCATTCAACACTACTTTAAGCTCAAACGGTGTCCCATGGTCTCGAGCCTCGTTCCCAAAAATAGTCGGGTACATCGTGCCATTGCGATCCCCTCAGAAAAACACGTCAAATTGACTGCTCACTAGCATGGAACGGATACCCAGAGAAAAAGATGCATATTTCCATACTGCAGACAAGTGGTGCTATGTGGTACCCTCATCCCAGTCCCGAATCGCTACGAACGGATCACACCGTTGCAATCCTCTTGAAAAAGTACACAAGATTGAATATCCACTTATCTAAAATGGACACCCGGTGATAAAGATAGAAATCACCACCAACTCCCAAAATGGTCCTTGTGGGGCCCGTACCATCGTGTAGAATTAAAGCGGGTGGATTGCGCCATTGCAATACCCTCAGAAAAACACTCAGAATTGACTGCGCGCACACCCTGAACGGACGTCCAATGAGGAAGTTTTGAAACGCTGCTCACAGCTTAAAAGACGGGCCGTGGGGCCCATGCCTCAACTCCAGTTTCAATGCTCGAAAACCCCTTGGAAATATTTGTCTTGACGCCAGGGTCGCAACTCTGCTGACGGTGCTCAAAATGGACTTCGGATGTGTCTACGCCACCCAAAACAAGAACCTTAGGAGAAGCACTAATTCACTTAATGGGCGTGTCGCGCCACCGAGCCCCTCGTCTTGGGAATTAAAAATCTCTGAGACCATCTCAAAATGTTCGCTTTATTTCAAGGAACGTGTCGCCGATAATGGAACGTGAATCCGACACCTGGTCCGCATTTTAGGAGCGTTTAAAATTTTATAATGAAAATAGGTGGGTCGGGCCGGTTCGGTCGGCCCACCTTGCGCCTGGACCGGCCTGCGGTTCACTGCGGGCTGGCTCGCCTCACCCGGACCGGCTTGAGCTGGTCCTGATTGACTCCCATGGGACCCATGTGTTGTGGGTTCCTATCGCCAACAGGGGTCCGACGACCCCGGTCTCACACGCGCGCACCGACCGACAAAAGCCGATCGGCCCGGGTCTCCGCCTTGCTGCCCCCCCCCCCCCTCCACTGGTGCCCCCCCTGTTCGCCCGGACCGGCTCCCGCTCGCCCGCCGCGTCGATGCTGCCTCACCCAGACGACCGGTCGTGCCTCCCTGCTTCTGAGCCACCAAAGTCCACCGCCGCCTGTACCCCCGTCGCGCCACTACTAGGCCTCTCTGTGCCGCCTATGAACCTCACCGAACCGCCGAAAAAACACTCAAAAACTTCTGAAAACTCGCCGGATGATTGTGATCGCCTCGGAACTCGGATTTCAATTCCAAAAATTGCAGCAGAAATCTCAAGATATAAACTATGAAAATATAGGATTTTCTTGAAATTTAAACAGTGATTCAACATCATTAATTCAGATCGAAGATGATGCGGTAACTTAGAATGGAAACGAGAAGATCCTACCTCAGGGGTTTAGCCCGTCGCTTCACAACGATCCGTCGGAGCCAGGCACCACCTTGGGGAGGAGAGGATGGTGGAGGGTTGGTGAGGGGATCTCCTTGGTTGAGACTTCTTCCGCCAGGAGGTGGAAATGAAGGATAGGCAATGGGTTATGTTTAAATAATGAAAATTAATTAAAAAGTTTAATTAATTTAAAACCCCCAAAATGACCCGCATCTGAAACTATCAACAGGGTCGAGGTTAAGCCTCCCCTAGGGTAAACACCACCTACCGAGTACAAAGGTGGTCTTGTAATTTTAATCTGAGGCCTCGTTCAAATGTTATAAAACTTAACGCCTGAGGCTGCTAAATTACGAAAACGCACTTGGGGCCATTTTCCACAGATAGGCCGCACCCGCGAAAATTACACCTTTCCTAGGGTAAAAGGAACACTCCAGACTCAACGGTGACCTCGGTTTTTCCATCAGAGCTACCATTTAAGAGTTATTCCATTTATTTAGTGTTCCCAGTGCAAACGCTGCAAAGAACCGTAAAATTGATGGGAAATTTTTTCTTAATTTTCTTTGAGATTTTACAAGAACGCAGTTTCTGATGGCACCTGATTCTGAGGCCCGGTGTGCCCGGAATAATTTTTCCGAATTTTAGCTCGGGTACGTTTAGTGAACGAATGAGCGGGTTTTCATAACTTTTGGACCGGTGCTCGGAATCAAATTCTGAAGGCACCGATGAAACCGTAATGCCGGTAATTGCTTAGGAACACCTTTTCCAGAGTTACGTTTGATCGGGTGTGGTTATTAAAATCTTGGGTTAAGTAGAGAATAAAATAAAAATGGTGCAACCAATTTTATTTTTGTTTAAATTAGTTTAACCTAAGATAAGTGGTTGGAGTGGGACCCACTATATCCTACTTCACTAGGTGGGATATTAGTAGGGTGGGGCCCACATGAGCCCCACCCTTTCAACTTCCTCAACCCCTATTAATTATGTAACTCACCCTACCCCCCCCCCCCCCGCAATTAAATGAAAGGCAACTCTTAATTAATTAATTGATTAGGTTATTCATTATAATTAATTCTTGGATTCATTTTGAAATTTGAAATGAATTGTTGGCTTGTGTCTTAAATTAAATAAGACAAAGTCTTATTTCATGGGAGGTTAGTTCGATGTGCGAGTAGATTTGGAGAGGAAAGCTCTAAGTTCTGAAGAACGTTCTTCCTCCTTGAAGAACGCGAAGAACTCACTGTCGCCGACGAAGAATGCCGACCTCCGATGAAGGACGACGAAGCATGCCAAATCCTCGGAGATCGACGACGTGACGTCGTGTACCACGACGCCAACGATTCTCCTCACCGTGACGCCGACGACGCTCACGGAACTTTGTCCCACGACGCCGTTGTCTGCGACGTTCTTCCTCGCGACGAACCTTTGTTCAACGGAACCTCGAGGTAGGGAGATTAATTGTTTTTATTCGTTAATACTTTCGTCGGCGTTCTTCGTTCTCTAATTGAGCCGCCTGTTCTCGCAATAACGAGAGGAGGTCGGACCGCACGAACACGGATGACTCTCCTCCCCCCTTGATGCTTGATTTTTATTGTGGCATCAGCAAGGCAGCGCGGTGCCATAGCACCGCACGGAAATAATGAAGAATGGGTGGAGAAACGCGGCGCCGTCGCACCACACCATTGAAGTCGAACAAAGCCGTGGCGCCGTCGCGCTGCACCGATTGGAGAAGGTCATGGCCTATGGCCGTGGTGGTGCGGGGGCAACGACCGGAACCGCCGGCCGCCGGAGCAGGAGGGCGGGACTGCGGCGGTCCCACGGTAGCAGTAACTGGCCGGCCGGACCGGGCCGACCGTTTCAAGGGGAGACCGTGGGTTCATAACCCCAAGCTGGAAGGAGAGCGGCCCCCACATGGGGGGGGGGCGCAGGTTGCCAATCAGGGGGGCAGCGCCCCCCTGTTCCACTTAGCTCGGCCAGCCGAGCTGGCCACGTGGGCCGTCTGAGCGAGTAAAGCCGGGCCACGCCCTAATGGGACGGACCCGGACCCGGGTCGGGATGATCCGGTTTGGGCCGACCCAGGGGGTATCGGGTCGGGTCGGACCGGGCCAGAACCCCCTATTTTCGGATAGAACCATTCAAACTCCCATAACTTGGGCTACAAACCTTTGATTGACGCACCGTCAGTTGCAATGCGATTCTTGGATCGAGATGGTCGTTTCGGTATATTACACTCAAGGTTTAAGAGAACTTTGTGTTCGGCCGGGTTGGTTCGAATACGAAACCAAACGGGCCCTCGGAGCGGAAATGCTTATAACTTGAGATCCGGATGTCCGACTGACGTGACGTCGACTTTATTGGATTCCTCTTAATGAGACAGACCTTTTGGATTAATACACTCAAGTTTTGGATGCAGTTGGAGTCCGATCGGGTTGGTTTTGACTTAAAAACCAACCGGGCCCCTGGAACGAAAAAAGCCAATAACTCTCAGACAGGTCGTCTGATTGACGTGCCGTCTGTCATGTTGAGTTCCTTTTGACGATATGGAACTTTGGGATACATCAACTCCGGACTTCGTGTCAGTTGATGTATCAGCCCCTCAGCTCGTGGAGCAGACCCTCCCGAAACAAGCTTGTTGTGTGCAGAAACCCTAGAGCTGGCTGCGACTGCGACGACGATGATGACTATACAGAAATCCTCCTTGGGATCGACAGCAACGACTACAGCACTCAGCGATCCTCAGTGGATCAGTGCTACCGATCATGTGTGGGTCAGATCCTGTGTGGGTCAGCGCTCAGCGGTCCTGTGTAGGCCAGCGCATACCGATCCTGTGTGGGTCAGATCCTGTGTGGGTCATTGCGTGGGTTAGTACCTATCGATCCTGTGTGGGTCATTGCGGGGGTTAGTACCTATCGATCCTGTTTGGGTCCAATGGCTTAGATGAATCAGTGGCTATATTTGATCATCTCTATCGTCTTACAAAGAAGTATACCTGTGTGATCTGAGTCTTGACTTTCAATCATTATCTTCGATATGGTTGACTTGCTTTCCTATGTGGATTGTGTTGTGCTATCCTGTGTGGATGTGATCGAACTTGGGCTCGGATGTTGGAGCCGAACTGAAATTGATGACTTAGGTATATGTATGGGCATATACCTAAGTAGTGTTGGTTGTTACTTCATGATTGTATCCAGTTTTACTTAGTGTTTACTTCTGCTTTCTTACTCTGAGGTGTTTGTTTACTTTACAAAGGCAATGCCTTCCCTTTTTATCGGTAATTACACCTTGGTGCTAGTCGCCAGCCCCTGGCCTATGGAAGGTGGGCTTGGGGTAGTCACGGCACGGGCCCCGAGGATGGGTTGTGAAAAATTGGTATCAGAGGAATTTGTTTCTACCGCAGAACTCAGGACTCTGATCTTTTTCTATGTGAAGCAATAGTGTTAAGAGTATTGGGTGTGGTTATCAGTCCAGGGAGTCCAGTGTTGGTGCGGCGGCCAACGTATCCATACACCAGGACCCTGACTTCGAATTTCTGACTTAATGCATGAAAACATTGATTGCATGCGTGTTTCAAAAGTTTTCTTTGTGATTACTTTGTGTCAGCTCACTAGGTATAAATAGTTTGACCGTGTCGTATCTGTTCAGGATGACTCCATGCAGACAGTCAGTTGGAGTTATGTGTTAGTACACGATGACGACCCACCGAGCGACGAGGCTCTGGGGTGGGGCCCTTTTTACTATGATGGAACCCTCGGGTGGTGTACTAGAAGCACCACCACCTGTTGGGTAGCAGATGCCACCAGCTAAACTAGCGAACTGTGCACGCTGATAGAGCGCATTGCACGAGTTCCAGCAGCAGCCGCCTCCGAGGTTACGAGGCGAGGCAGATTCCCAGACAGCAGATCACTAGCTGGATGTGATTGCTAGAGTTTTCTACCTAGCTGAGACATCAGTAGAGTGGATGGTGGACTTGGCCACTTGGGTTTTCCAGTGAATGACCATGAGGATGGTCCGCATAGTGATGAGGCTTCGGTACGTAGACTGATGCCTGAGATAGTGCCTTCGGGTAGTGTGTCAGCTATACATCACTACCTGTTGGTCAGAAGTTACAACCGGCGGTACTGGTAGGTTACACATGTAGGCTTACTACCTTACACGTGTTCTAAAATCAGATACCCTCAAGTTCCGAGGAGAACCTGACTCACAGGCGGCTGAGGACTGGCTTGAGGAGGTGGATGAGAGTTTTCTAGAGCTTATACAGCTTCGGCAGGACAACGTGTCGGTAGCTGAGAATTCATCGAGGCGTACCGAACATTCTGGGTACTCGATGAATACGATTCAAGCCATCACTTTTTCCTCTGCATTCCTACTCACGTTAGGGTGCTAGCGAGAACCTTGAGGTTGAATTTTATTTGGCTGAATGAATACATCTAGAGAATGTTAGAAGTTGGAATGCAGCGAGCTGGTTCCAGTCTCAGAGACTTGGGCGTGCGAATGTTTCAAGAAGAGGAAATGTTAAGGACAAATAAATCTACAGAGCAGTAGACGTGGAGGTAGAGCTAGGAGATCAGCATGAGGTGTTGTACATTTCAACATGTTACAACCACCTGCCATTGTTGTCCCCTCCAGGATCAGGGAGCAGGAGGGTAGGGGAAGAGAGTAGCTGCATGCGGTCAAGGAGTGAGACCCAATGGCTCAAAAAAATGATTCAAGGGACAGTCTGTGTCCACTACTAGCTGCCGTAGTAACAGAAGTTGATATGAATCATTCCTACCTTCCCTGAATCTTGTCCCAGACCTAGATTTTCTGGTAAGCCATGGACTTGACCTTCACGTCTGGAGATACCTTGGGAGGATACTCGATAATCACACTTACGCCGACAATGTGGCCTGACCCACGAGGTGAGAGTTTCGGTTGGAATCTCTTGGTGGTAGCGTTGATGCCTTATGACGTTGGTCTCGGTATGGATTGGATTCATAGTTCATGCTTAGATTGATTGTATTAGGAAAAAAGTTTGTGGACTAACTACAACTTCGGGATGGGTTTTCCTTGGTCGGTGAAAAGGAAACCCCATACAACACAGGATGAACTCATGCATAGGAAGGTTTGGCCGATCACTCTTGGGTTGACCAACCTTACCCTCATGGCAGCAGGAGTTTTGAGTTTCAAATCTAATCAGGAAGTGGAGGCCTCTAGAGTTCGAGGATGGCAATCGCGTCCTTAAACGTGTCTCACCTCGACAAGGTTTACGGAGATGTGGCCGAGGTGACAAGTTATCTCCTAGGTTCAATGGACCTTTCTAGGTCCTCAGCAAGGTAGGCGAGGTGGTTTACCGCTTGACCCATCCACCTCAGTTGCACCAGGTGCATGACGACTTCCATGTATCTCAACTGAGGTGATACGTGCTTGACCTGACACATGTCATCGACTATGGAGAACTAGACTTTGACGATGGGGTGACTTTTGCGGGGTTCCAGTAGAGGTTGAGGATCGACAAGAGCGGATCCTACGAGGACGGTCGATTCCTTGGGTGAGATTTCACTGGCAGTACAGGAACCTCCAGGTGAGCACATGGGAGCAGAAGGCTCAGGTGCGTGCTCAGTATCACTTTTGTTTCTCTAGTTTGTGTTATAGCTTTATAGGTATGTAAATCCCTGAGGTGAGAGTAATGTAAAGACCCGTAAAATTCAAGGGAAATTTTTTCTTAATTTTTTTTGGGATTTTACAAGAATGCAGTTTCTGACGGCACCTGATTCCGAGGCCCAGTGTGCTTGGAATAATTTTCCGAATTTTAGCTCGGGTACATTTAGTGAACGAATGAGCGGGTTTTCCTAACTTTTGGACCGGTGCTCAGAATCTAATTTTGAGGGCACCGATGAAACCGCAGTGCCGGTAATTTCTTAGGAACATATTTTCCGAAGTTGCATTTGCTCGGGTGTGGTTATTAAAATATTGGGTTAAGTAGAGAATAAAATAAAAATGGTGCAACCAATTTTATTTTTGTTTAAAGTAGTTTAACCTAAGATAAGTGGTTGGAGTGGGACCCACTATATCCTACTTCACTAGGTAGGATATTAGTGGGGTGGGGCCCACATGATCCCCACCCTTTCAACTTTCTCAACCCCTATTAATTATGTAACTCACCCGCACCCCCCCCCCCAAATTAAATGAAAGTCAACTCTTAATTAATTAATTGATTAGGTTATTCATTATAATTAATTTTTGGATTCATTTTGAAATTTGAAATGAATTTTTGGCTTGTGTGTTAAATTAAGTAAGACAAAGTCTTATTTTGTGGGAGGTTAGTTCGTTGTGCGAGAGGATTTGGAGAGGAACACTCTAAGTTCCGAAGAATGTTCTTCCTCCTTGAAAAATGCAAAGAATGCACTATCGTCGACGAAGAATGCCAACCTCCAACGAAGGACGACGAAGCACACCGAATCCTCGGAGATCAACGACGCGACGCCATGTACCGCAACGCCAATGATTCTCCTCATCGTGACGCTGACAATGCTCATGGAACCTTGTCCTGCGACACCGTTGTCCGCGACGTTCTTCCCCACGACGAACATTTGTTCAACGACACCTCGAGGTAGGGGGATTAATTGTTTTTATTCGTGAATACTTTCGTCATTGTTCTTCATTCTCTAATTGAGCCTCCTGTTATCTCAATAAAGGGAGGAGGTCAGACCGCATGAACATGGCCGACTCTCCTCCCCCCTTGATGCTTGATTTTTGTTGTGGCACGAGCAAGGCAACGCGGTGCCGTAGCACCGCGCGGAAATAATGAAGAACGGGTGGAGAAACGCGGCGTTGTCACGCTGCGTCGTTGAAGTCGAACAAAGCCACGGCGCCGTCACGCCGCGTCGGAGAACCTCGAAGAGGCCGCAGCCGAAGCGGGGCTGTGGCAGAGGGGCGTGGCGCCATCGCGCCGCGCCAATCAGACAAGGCCACGGTGGTGTGGGGGCGACAGCCGGAATCGCCGGCCGCCGGAGCAAAAGGTCAGGACCACGGCAGTCCCGCGGTGGCAGAAACCGGCCAGCTGGACCGGACCGGCCGTTTTAGGGGAATACTGGGGGTTCATAACCCCCGGCTTGAAGGAGAGAGACCCCCACATGGGGGGGGGTTGCCAATCAAGGGGGCAGCGAGCCCCCCTGTTCCGCTCAGCTCGGCCAGCGGAGCTGGCCACGTGGGCCACCCGAGCGCGCCAAGCCGGGCCGCGCCCTAATGGGCTGGACCCGGACCCGGGTCGGGTCGACCCGGTTCAGGCCGACCCAGGGGGTATCGGGCCGGGTCGGACCGGGCCAGAACCCCCTATTTTCGGACAGAACCATTCAAACGCCCATAACTTGGGCTAAAGACCTTCGATTGATGAACCGTTAGTTGCGATGCAATCCTTATATCGAGATAGTCGTTTCGGTATATTACACTCAAGGTTTAGGAGAAATTTGGGTTCAGCCAGGTTGGTTCGAATATGGAACCAACCGGGCCCTCGAAGCAGAAACGCTTATAACTTGAGCTCCAAACGTCCGACTGATGTGCCGTCAACTTTGTTGGATTCCTCTTAGTGAGACGGACCTTTTGAATTACTCCGCTCGAGGTTTGGATGCAGTTGGAGTGCGGTCGGGTTGGTTTTGACTTAAAAACCAACCAGACCCCCGGAACGAAAAAAGCCAATAACTCTCAAACCGGGCGTCAGATTGATGCGTCGTCTGTCACGTTGAGTTCCTTTTGACGATACGGAACTTTTTGATACATCAAATCCAGTCATCATGTAAGTTGATGTATCAGCCCCTCGGCTCGTGGAGCGAACCCTCCCGAAACGAGCTTGTTGTGTGCGGAAACCCTAGAGCTGGCTGCGACTGCGACGATGATGACGACTGTACAGAAATCCTATGTGGGTTCGATAGCAACGACTACAACACTCGGGGATCCTCAGTGGATCAGTTCTACCGATCCTGTGTGGGTCAGCGCTCAGCGGTCCTGTGTGGGCCAGCGCATACCGATCCTGTGTGGGTCAGATCCTATGTGGGTCATTGTGGGGATTAGTACCTATCGATCCTGTGTGGGTCATTGCGGGGGTTAGTACCTATCGATCATGTGTGGGTCCAACGGCTTAGATGAATCAGTGGCTACATCTGATCATCTCTATCGTCTTACAAAGAAGTATACATGTGTGAGCTGAGTCTTGACTTTTAATCATTATCTTCAATATGATTGACTTGCTTTCCTATGTGGATTGTGTTGTGTTATCCTGTGTGTACGTGATCGAACTTGGGCTCGGATGCTAGAGACGAACTGAAATTGATGACTTATGTATATGTATGGGCATATACCTAAGTAGTTTTGGTTGTTACTTCATGATTTTATCCAGTTTTACTTAGTTTTTACTTCTGTTTTCTTACTCTGAGGTGTTTGTTTAATTTACAAAGGCAATGTATTCCCTTTTTATCAGGAATTACGCCTTGGTGCTAGTCTCCAGCCCCTGGCCTATGGAAGGCGGTCTTGGGGTAGTCATGGCACGGGCCCCGAGGACGGGTCGTTACAAAGGCACTGAAAATTTAATTTCGGCCACACCGGGGCTCGGAATCGCACGCCATCTGAAGGAGCTACTCTGGAATAACATCAAAAAAATTTAAAAAGTCTTTTATAGCAAAAACCAGGTTCTTACATCATTCCCTCCTTCAAAAGTTTCATCCCCGAAAAGCAAAAATAGGGAAATAACTCAAGGTACTAAGCCCACACCTGGCTCTCCCATACCGAGAAGAACTCTTGCACAGTTATGCATCACCAAGAATGGACCAAAGGATTTGGTCCATTCACATGGGGTCTTCCCTCACTGATGATGTGCATAGGTTCACACACACTTCTTCTCAGGTGAGTCACGTGGGAGACGTTTTTCACCCAAACCAGCCTTTGGGTTTAGGGTAAGGCAGTGGGGACCCCGCCATCCCTTCACACGGTCTCAAATGGCCCGAAGGACCTCGGGGGTAGATCACCTCCCCGGTTGCACCTCTACATCACATGATGCGATTGGAATCACCATTTGAACCTGGGAAAAATCTCGGTGATTCCCTCCTTCAGAATATCCATATGGTGAAACACCCAAGGATATCTGGTCACGTAAGATTTCACAGTCGATGTCCCACGACCAAGACTCTCTTACACACTCGAAAGGCAAAGGAGTCACCACCATTGACTAAAGAGAAAGGTTTCACGCCTTATATTCCACTAACACAGGGTTACACCAATGCCCCGCGTCACCCTAGTAACAACTCAAGAAAAGAGCAGGGAGAAAATAATTTCACACACAGAGTCTAACAATTATAATGAAAAAAGTAGAATAGTCGTAAAGCGTACCTCTTATCACTTCATGCTCTGCAGGATCATAAACATCCAAAGCTCACGGCTATCCTTGGTCCCAACTGTCAGCTCCTGTGTCCTGACTTGGATCACCTGGTGGTGATGGGAAGATCTTGTAAGGTCATCCCCCACTTCCAACTCCCCTCGCTCCTCTGCTAGCACCACCTCTTTGGGAACTACTCTGATCACGGCACTCCCTCCATTGTGGTGGTGCACCCACTGCCTGCCCGATATTCTCAGTGTGTCTGGTCGGGCAGTCTCATGCTAGGTAACCTCACCCATAGAAAGTATAGCACCGGCGCTCTCCGGGCTGCCCTGGTGCCCTCCGGTGTGACTGTGGTGAACGACCTCATCTCCAAAATCGGCGGTGGGAAGGTCGCCTGCGTCGAGGTTCTGTCAGCCAACACCCGCTAGCTGCGACAGTCATCTCGGCTCCATCGTTCCTACAACCACCACCAACTGTAGAGCGTGATAAGAATCTCTCTGTCACCAGTGCCTGCTCTAGCACCTCGGCATAAGTGGGAATTCCCAAGGGTACTATGATAGCATGAATCTCTCTGCGGAGACCTTTCTCAAACTTCTGTGCTCAGAAGTTGCCTTTATGGACCAAGTCTGGGTAGAAACATGCACGGTCTGCGAAACTAGTCACATACTCAGTCACCGTCATCCCCACAGCTAAAACTGCAGAAGCTCCTGAATCCGAACGGAGCGTAAGTAAGAGGGGTAAAACTCCTCACAGAACAGCAGCTGAAAGTAATCCCACGAAATCAATCACTCATCAAGAAACTGAGTCACTAGACTCCACCAATGCCCAGCTACTCCATGGAAAAGGCTGGTAGCCAAATCCACCATCTGATCTGTCAGCGTCTGCACAAGCCTGAAAAGGCAAACCACTATCTCTAGCCAAACCTCCGCTCCCTGAGGGTCTGGCTCACCGCTGAACCTCAACGGTCTCTGCCGCTGGAACTCATGGAGCATGATCAACCCACACTCAAGCTCAGCCTGCTCTGCTGGAGCAGTTTGCTTCTCACCAGGTGGGGGTGCTACTACCGGCCCACCCGGAGAAAGGGGCTCGCATGATGGGTCTTGGAGTGAGGCCTCATCACTCATTGGATTGTCATCACGAACCAAAGCTGGTATCCTAACTGGCTGTCTTCATGGAAACATCCTGAATATTATCAAGGAGTATCGCGATTAGATGAGCATATAGGTATATAACGGTAACAACCATGGGGAGCTGACTCAAGAAGGACAATCAATGACTCAATCCTATGTGATGAACAGACCAATTTTCCCTGCAACGAGCATCTCAGCATGCTGAGTCGATAAGTGGGTTGTCAGGGTCCTGGTGAATGGATACATCGGCTGTCGCACCATCACTGGTCTCCCTAGCCTGAGAGCCGCTCTAGACACATGTCGACACTATTGCCCTAAATCCAAACCAATTCCTTTTTAGGGATGTCCAAAAAATGTCCCAAGGAACGAACCACCTCTAATACCACTTTGTAACGACTAGACCCTACCCGAGCTTGATCTGCAACTACCCCAAGCCCGCCACCATAGGCCAGGGGCTGGCGAAAAAGCATCAAAGGATAAACAACTCAGGGAGGACTTTACATGAGTACCTGTACACACACACACGCAACCCACTCAATGCAGAAGTGCAGAGTAAAAGGAAAAGTAAAGTACTAACTGCTATAAACAATCACAAAAGTGCATCAAACTCTAAACAGTACAAAGTAAATGTTGAAGGTAAACTGAAAAGAAAAAGGGAAAAACAAGCACCCAACCAGAAAAGTGCCACAACCCAGCAACAGGTAAACAAGAGTACAATAGCTGGGAGGGTCCCTCACCTGGAACCCGACTATGACCACCGTACATGGTCCAAGCTCCCAAACTCCTATGCTCCTCTGACATCATGATCAACCTGTCTGTCATCTACAAGGTCACACCAAGTGCGGGCAAATCCCAAGCAGGGGTGAGTATAAAAATACTCAGTAGGATTCCATAAAGGCTTGAGAGAGAAACAAAAGAGGTACTGAAGAGTTGAGTAGTAGATTTAATAGGGAAAAGTAAAGGAGTACAACCGAGGGTGCAGTAAAGAGTACAACTCAACCCAAAAAGAGGAAGGAAGTAGATTCATCCAAACACAAGTAGCTAGAAACAGTGAGAAGATGAACTTATCATCGGGTCTTCGCTACCTATAGCAGGAGAGTAGACTCATCCAACCACGAGAAGCTAGAAATGAAAAGAACGTGGCATACCCCATGTGTCTTTGCCTCTCCTGGAAGGAGAGTAACAAAAACCCAAGAAGTGGGTACTAGAACAAGGAATATACATATCTATATGCTCAAACAAGAAACCTGAACAAGATCATAAGGGGATCTCCATCTCATAGCTCAGCCCAAGAAAGTGAGTAGCCAACAGTCCCAAAAGTAAACACCATCAATGCCTAGAATCCTACCCGTCCTCCCCGAACTGCAAGTCCCGGGGCTCAAATCGCCATACCTTGACACTATCTGCTTTGGGCGACACTAACTCACCCGCATGGTTTTAGGTCACGTCTCAAGGACGCGTATTGGTGGGGAAAGCACCCCTCATACTTGAGAGTTCTGGGGAAAGTCAAACCACACATCGTCATTGTCACACAGTCGATAGGTCCGCTCAAAGTCAAAGTTGTCACATCACTAACCCATACAACCAAGGGTCCCGATCTGGTAGTCATGGAGAAAAGCCACAAACTAGCCAAGTAGAAAGGGTTGACTCTGAAAGAAGTCATCGGGTAACCCACTGCCCAGCCCCGCTGGAGGGTAAAACCTAAGAGGTCATCGGATAACCCACTGCCCAGTCTCTGTTGGAGGGTAAACCCTAAGAGGTCATCGGGTAACCCACTGCCTAGTCTCTGCTGGAAGGTAAACCCTAAGAAGTCATCAGGTAACCCACTGTCCAGTCTCTGCTGGAGGGTAAACCCTAAGAAGTCATCGGGTAACCCACTTCCTAGTCTCTGTTGGAGGGTAAACCCTAAGAAGTCATCAGGTAACCCACTACCTAGTCTCTACTGGAGGTTAAACCCTAAGAAGTCAATGAGGAACCCACTACCTAGCCCTGCTGGAGGGTAAACCCAAAGAAGTCGATGAGAAACCCACTGCCCAACCCCGCTAGAGGGTAAACCCGGAACTGCTCTGGCTATCCCTACTCGATGGTACAACACTGGCCAACAGAACAAGGAGTGGGTATCGCGCAACCACCCAACTCCAGAACAATTCACCTAGTAGAGGTTCAGCTCCCGTGTAGTGTGGGTCACGCGGATACATGGAGCTCTACCTAGGGAAACACATCATAGTAGATCATGGAAGGAGGATATGATCTCGATACTCTGCTATGGAATCAGCTCACATGCTCACTGGGGCTTCGTACCCTACTAGAAACAACCTCCTGGGTAGAGGATCGGTGCCCGCGTAATGTGTTGGTCACACTAAATCCACAAAAACACTACAAGGGAACATGAAGGGACGTGATACTGAAATCCCACACGACTAAAGGAAAAATGGGAACCCAAACAACTCCTCTGATCAAACCATCAAGAATAGAACCAGGGGAAACCACTCAACCCTGCTGGTCTAAACCATCATGAACAACTCTACGTTGTGAGAGATCAACAGTACGTAAAGCAGAACACAGCACGCACAAGGGGCCCACATGACATGTGGCCCTATCTCATCTCAAAACCAAGTAAACAAACATTATCAGGTACAAACTACGACAAGTACCTCCAAGAATCCCCGTATACACCCAGATCATACCACATCTTTAGCCCAAAGGCTATCGTGCACACAACACCCAACGTTAGTGCGAAGGGAGAAAACGTAATTTCACCAACCTGCATCCTCCACGGCCCTAGCACGTCCAACCACACCTCTTAAAACATTTACTTCACTCTCACAGGAGTGAACACGATCACATGCTAAGGGTTCACTTCCAAACACAGCAAGAAGAACTGCCACCGTAGCACCATTCATGCTTCCACATTTAATGAGATCTCGAATGATGCTCTGCACATCCAAACGGATCGTACCATTGTAATCCTCATATAAAAACACGCGTGATCGACTATTTACTTGCCTCCAACAGACATCCGACGTAAAAGTCGTTCAATACTACTTTACGCCCGAACGGTGTCCCGTGGTCACGAGCCTCGGTCCTGAAAACAGTCGGGCGCATCGTACCATTGAGATCCCCTCAGAAAAACACGTCAAATGACTATTCACTAGCATGGAACGGATACCCATAGAAAAAATGCATATTTCCATACCACACACGAGCGGTGATACACGGGACCCGCATCCTGATCTCGAAGCGGTATGAACATATCGCACCGTTGTGATCCTCTTGAAAAAGTACACAAGATTGATTATCCACTTATCTGAAACGGACACCCGATGATAAAGATGGAAATCACCGCCAACTCCCAAAATGGCCCTCATGGGGCCCGTAAAATCGTGCAGAATTAAAGTGGGCGGATTGCGCCAATGTAATGCCCTCGGAAAAACACTCAGAATTGATTGCTTGCATGCCCCGAACGGACGTCTGATGAGAAAGTTGTGAAACGCTGCTCGCAGCTTAAAAGAAGGCTCGTGGGGCCCATGCCTCAACTCCATTTTCAATGCCCGAAAATCCCTTGTAAATATTAGTCTCAACACTAGGGTCGCAACGCCACTGATGGCGCTCAAAACGGACTCTGGATGTGTCCGCGCCACCCAAAACCAGAACCTTGGGAAAAGCGCTAATTCACTTAACGGGCGTGTCGCGCCACCGATCCCCTTGTCTCGGGAATTAAAAATCCCCGAGACCATCTCAAAAAATTTTCCTCATTTCAAGGAACACGTCTCTGCTAACGGCACGCGAATCCGACACCTGGTCCGCATTTTAGGAGTGTTTAAAATTATAGGATGAAAATAGGTCGGTCGGGCCGGTTCGGCCGGCTCGCCTCGCCCGGACCCACTTAAGCCAGTCCGGATTGAATCCCATGGGACCCACGTGTTGCGGGTCCCATTCACCTGCCAGGGTCTGACGACCATGGTCTCCCGCACGCGCACTGACCGGCAAAAGCTAGTCGGCTCGGGTCTCTGCCTCGCTGGCGCCCCCCTCCGCTGCCCCCCCCCCCCCTGTTCGCCCAGACCGGCTCCCGATCACCTGCCGCGTCGACACCGCCTCACCCGGACGACTGGCCACGCTGCCCCGCTGCCGAGCCACCGAAGGCCGCCGCCGCCTAGACCCCCGTCGCGTCGCCGATGGGCCTTGTCGCGCCACCGCTGAGCCTCACCGGACCACCGGAAAAACACTCAAAAACTCCTGAAACTTCGTCGGATGATTCCGATCACCTCGGAACTCAGATTTCAATTCCAAAAAGTGAAACAGAAATCTAAAGATATAAACTACGAAAAATATGGGATTTTCTAAAAATTTAAACAGTGATTCAACATGATTAATTCAGATTGAAGATGATGCGGGAACTTGGAATGGAAACGAGAAGATCCTACTTCTGGGGCTTAGCCCGTCGCTTCGCAACGATCTGTCGGAGCCGCGCACCACCTTGGGGAGCAGAGGATGGAGGAGGGTTGGTGAGGGGCTCTCCTTGGTTGAGACTTCTTCTGCTAGGAGTTGAAAATGAAGGAGAGGGGATGTGTTATGTTTAAATAAAGAAAATTAATTAAAAAGTTTAATTAATCTAAACCCCCCAAAATGACCCGCATCCAAAACTCTCGACGAGGTCAAGGTTAAGCCTCCTCTAAGGTAAACACCACCTCTCGAGCACAACGGAGGTCTCAGAATTTTAATCTGAGGCCCCATTCAAAAGTTATAAAACTTAACGCCTGAGTCCACTAAATTATGAAAACGCCCCTCTAGCCATTTTCCACAGAAGGGCCGCACCCACGAAAATTACACTTTTACTAGGGTAAACGGCATGCTCCAGACTCAACGGTGCCCTCAGTTTTCCCATCTGAGCTACCATTTATGAGTTATTCTATTTATTTAGCATTTCTAGTGCGAACGCACTGAAAATTTAATTCCGACCACACCGGGGCTCGGAATCTCACGCCGTATGAAGGTGCTGCTCTGGAATAACATAAAGAAAATTTGCAAAGTCTTTTATAGAAAAAATTGGGTTCTTGTAGAAAAAACTGGGTTCTTGCAGAAAAAACTCCTAACACATCATTAAATTCATCATCAAAATAAATAAACTATGATTAAAAATGCTTCTAAAAATCATCTCTTGAAACTACCGACTTATTGCACTTCCCAAGAAATAGAAACAACTACTTATTCACATATCCTCTCAACTAACTAATATCTAATAGGATCAAGTGATACATCATAGAATGGATTGGGAAAAAATAAATCTCCAAATCCACCATCTAGTACTCTGTATCTTGATCATAGACACTCCCTTTATACTTAGCTAAGATCTGATGTTGAAACTCATACAAAAAATTCTTCCAAGGCTCATCATCCTCTATTGTGTCAACTCTCCTATGGTTAACTGAATCATCCTATTATATCTCACCAATATAAACCACATGTGAATGATGAAAACCATCCATCTCTAAAATAGAAAATAAAAACTTGTGATCCCAAGATCATGGAATTCATTAAATATTATTTATTTAAATTCATTTTAGATTCCACAAAATCATAAAAATTAAAACAAAAATGAAATAAACATATAATATACACCCATTTTAGTTCTCTACCCTATAACTAGAATCATATTTCCTAGTATATTCGGTATGCATGAGGTCCTATGTCAGATCATAGGGGGGATAAATTCTTATGTCATAACTAGTATCTCTTGTGATGTCACATGCTATGTTCACTAATACCATTTCCTAACCAAACTCATATAGTAATTTCAAATTCATAACTCCAAAATCCATCCTAACTCTTAACCAAATATTTGATAATACTATTGTAATAGTGGGTTCCCAAGACCCGAATTCAACAGTACTTTTGATAATCATATCATGTGTACAGCTAGATATATATGATGGATTATTACCATTATAGTGTAGACTTTTTCCATACACTACTGAAATGTTAATACCCATAGATTAATTGTCATATCAAAAGACCATAGAAGATCTGAGGCTATAATGAGAACCTAGAGATACTATAAAATTAATCTCAAAAAAGGTTATATGGTCTAAATACATTATACTGATTGGATATAGTTGGTATTTGAATATCAGGTGTTGGGGCTCATAAGTATTGAAAATTATTCTCATGAAGTTCTCACTAGGGGATCTCTGGTAGTGAGATCATGAGGACAGACTCGTCAATAGAAACGCCACATGTTTTGGGTGTCATTGGTTATTTTTATCTATGTACATGTGTATTGGTCTCTTAACTTGATATCATTATCAATGTGTTCCATTTGATCACGTACTTTGATGCAAGTAAAAAACCATTTAATGACATCATTGTGAGGTAGCATGTGTTGGGTGTGTCATTGGTGGCATGGCATTGGTTGAATTGTCAAGAAAGGATTTTTCGCTTCTAGGGTGAGGGAGTATTATACCTCAATCCTTGTTGATCAGGATGGTATTACCTTTATAAATCCTTGGCCATGTTAGTCGAAAGTTAAATCCATCAGGTTAGATCAATGAATAATTAAGAAAGAAAAGGGTGATGACACAAGTGTATGTCCTGCTTTATGAGATATCTAGAGAAAAATAGATTGTAGTACACAGTATGTGTTCATAGGTTGGATGTCATTGCTATGACTTTCTTTATCTCTTTAGGGGCCTTGATGGGTTACTAGACTCTGCTCTGAGTCAATGAATTTTATTCACTACTTTTGAGATAAGGGTCTAGAGGGTCACACACAATAGTGTATTCAAGAATCCTTCATATTCGGTTGAATAGGTATATTGGACTTGGTGGGCCCCACCGCAGGTTCCAAGTGTTGTTCAAGTTATTGATCACCATAGGAATAAAAAAATTCACATTATTCAAGTTATGAATAATTTGGTTAGATTTATTTATTAAAAGAATTTAAAAGTTAAGTATATATGAGAAAATATTATTCGAATGAATGTTATTTTAATATTCTAGGTTCGTTTAATATTAAGAGGGAATTATGAGTTGAGTTAATTACTCAGGTTTATCATGTAATATATTTTATATATATTATAGTTGTGTGATAAAATATAAATAATAAATAATATTGATGCAGTTTAGTTTGTCAAAAGTTATTTATTTATTACTAATATAGTGGAAATTAAATATACGGGGGTCAGGGAACCCATTCAGAGTATTTAGAGCTTCCACTATAAATAGAAGGAGAGAGGCTCATTCTAGGTACTATTCATGAATTTGGAATGGAGTCTCTCACTCCTACTGCTATCTAGAGAGAGAATTTATCCCTTTAGGCTATTAATCCATGACCCCTTCAAGGATCGAAGGCAGAGGATCATCAGGACGTTGAAGGATTCTTTGGATATCTGCAGTAGCACCTGGAATTTGATGATCGACCTTCCTACATATTTTTAAATCACATTTGGATTATATAGATGGGATTGGATTTGGATACTTTAACAAAAAATCATTGAATACAAGCATATGTCTAGCACGTCTTCAGATCTGAAAAAATGTATGTTCTTGTTTTACGTTTATGTGTTCATTTAATTTACACGATATCCTTAGACTATACTAGGGAACAGATCATCGTAGAAGTCAAGTATCATTATCCCAATGATAAATTAATTTTAAAATCCTTGACCCAATGGCTTCCACTATGACCCTAGTACATAAAATTTCTATCATAGGGGTCACATAAATTTTATGAACCTTAAAAAATTAAGTTTCTTTTAAGTTAATTAGAGGATTTAAATTGGGTCATAACATCGGTGACAACAAGTCAATCTGATATCGGATGGCCAATCTATTACCATTATATGTTTTTAATAAGGATTGATTTCTTTGTTTTTAGGTTTTAAAATTGAAATATACATGTATTATAATTATTCGTTCACATCGGAGTAAACGATTTTGATCCTACCGAGATATCGGTCAGGTTCTAACCAGAATCCAGTTATCTGAACTTCTCTGACCGGCAAGGGTATTTCACAATTGTGAAATACAAAAATAATTATTATTATTTTATATTTATAATAATTATTTTTTTATGATAATAAGGATTATTATTTTATTGTTATTATAATTATTATTATAATAATAAAAAGTCTATGACTTAGTGTTTAGATTTTTTTTTAAAAATGGTGGTGGAAATTTTAAAAGGGATCCACTTTTAAAGAAACAAGTGGGGGAGACTATCCGAGAAGTCAAGACAAAAAAAACACACCAAAATCCCAGGAGAAGGGGGCCACCCCGCCAGTCTCTCTCAGTCAATCGGCATGATGGATGGCCTCTGCACTCATCCTGTAACACCCCGAGATTTTATGAAAAATATTCTTTTTAATTTCATTAATGTATTGTGTTGTACGCTACACCAAAATGAGCTTGCACAACACCCATCCTTGACTTGCCTTGCATTACACGCAATCGCGACCTTCCTCGATAGTGTGTGTAGTATGCAATAACAAGTTTCACTAAACAACAATATACTATTAAAATATTATTAAAACTAGCCGTTATGAATAGTAATAACCAATTTTTGAAATTTTGTAAATTTTATTTTTCAAAATGGACTTCATTTTTTGATTCAGAATATCGAAATTAGATTAGGGTGAAATTTTGGTACTTTTCGGATAACTTTCATTTTCTGATGAATAGTGAAAATTACTAAATTTTAATTAAAAACAACCTTTTTAATTGAAATAATTAATAGTGATAAATTATTAATTTGAGTTCTTTTAAAGTATATTTAGAATATATTTTTACAATTTAATACAATTTTGGTTGTTGGATGTAATTTCACATTTAAACCAGACATAAACAAGTCTCAATCTTTTGGTAGTTACTATCTCTTAAGAACACGCTATTTGTTTTGACGATGGGAATTGATTTTTAAATTAATTAATAAAACTGATAAGTTTTGAATTTGGTAAAATAGAAATCATTTTTGAGTTCATAATATCAAATATAGCTTAGGCCTAATTTTTGGTATTTTTCTGGAAACTTTCATTTTTTGATGAATAGTGAAACCACTAAGTGGTAGTTAAAAAAATGAATTTTTCATAAAACTTAATTTTACCGCTTCTGTGAGTGGAATTTCAAAAATCCAAGAGACACGGTTGATGTCAGTAAGTAAAATGTGGTTCAATGAGATGAACATAATTTTTGGTGAATAGTAACTTTTTACTTTTTTTACCACGGTTAAAAGTAAATAGGGTAATTAAAGGTAAAAATGATATTATTATTACCCTAACACATGTCCTAATTCTATTGGATAAGTGTAATTCGACCAAAAACAACCTTAGGAATAAAATATGACCATTTAGGCCCACTTGGATTAGATTAGGACATTTATTATTAATTTATTTAAAGAAGGGTTAAAATAGTTAAAATCAAAGTTTAAAAAGTATATCATTTTTAATATAGGGTTATACATAAGATAAATTCGACTATAAATATTCCTTAGAAAGATAAAAAGATTTTCTACATAATGGTATTTTATTTGTAATTTTTAAACATTAAATAATTTAATTTATTTATGACACAAAGATGATGCAGTAATTATATTATTAATGAAATATTGACATAATTGATGTTATAAATACCAAAATAAATGTAATTGGAAACTTTTTATGAATTACACTAATTTTATAGGTTAATATGACATGTTAGTATTGATTTAATTAACTTTTTTCTAACTAATCATTCTGTTATGATTTTCACAAAAATCAATTACTAAATAGTGTCAAAATTGACAAAAATAGTTTTTAAAACAAATATTATATTATTAATTGTTATTTTATTCTTAAAAATCTAAGGTTTGGAAAAATGACTTATATAAGATTATATATATTAATAATAAACAACTTGGGGTTATTTTGGATGATTATAGTAAGTTTATTAACCTTATAGTATAAGAACACAAGAAGACACAGTAAAAGTAAAATTATTTAACTTAATGTTAAATCTAAATGATAAGGTTAAAATAGGAACCTAAACTTGTCTAAATTCTATTTTATGAGAGGATTTAGAATCATACCCACCTTATCTTCGAAATAAATCAATTTAGAGCTATTTAAAACCGAATTTGGCTTTATAATAAAATAATATTTTTAGTTATTCCAAAGGTGCCCCTCTCCTCCCTTAAAAAAGGGCACCTCCTCCCTCTCTTCCTCACACCACATTGAGCCTTCAAGCTCGGCCAACCCCTGAAAAATTATCTTATAAACTTCTCTAGAAACATCCTAGAGGTTCTGGTCTTCCTCAAAGACCAATTTTAGTGCCCTAAAAGGAGATCTCAAAGAGGCGCTTCAAAGAAGAGGTAAATGTCAGTTACCGATTCTTTCAACTTTATTTCTTCTTCCACTTATTCTTATTAGGTTGTTTCATTATGAAGTAATAACATCAGTATCACTCATATACGGATATGTTATTATAAGTATGAAACAACCCTATTTCACCAACTATCCATCCTACGGAAAACGAAATCACTGCGCGTGCGTACGTACGGAATACCATCTCCATGCCGTGGTGTAATCTATTTTCCACCACCACCTTACTTGGATGGGTATAATAGTGTAAATAATTACTATATATGACTATTTTAAATTGATATTGATTCTGAAATAGTATACATACACTCCAATACAATTCAACGATCATGAGAACGATATCATCGCTCGTGCGTACGTACGGACTACCGTCTCCACGACGTGATGAGATTCATTCTCCATGTTAACCATTCATGAATGATTATAAAGTATATATAATAAGTAATCATGAAATATATGACATAATAATGATACTGGATTTATGTGTATATATATGTATTTCATCTACTTAATTCCATTCAACTCAATAAGGAAACGAAAACGGCGTTCATGCGTACGTACGGCCAACCGTCTCCATGAACGGTGTATTTCTTTCCATTTATCGATCCATTATATATATGTATATTCTGAATATATATTGTATATAAATAATTTTTTACATTCTGTATTTAATTAATCATGATCTAAGTAACCATATGAATAATTACAAGTCAAAACACGGACGACAAATAAAACGATTTTACCCAAAACGCTCTTTAACATGGAATTTACAAAAGAACGGGTGAAATAAAGTCATAAGTGAACCATATATGATATCATAACAAATATTATGATTCTGGAATAAGTCAATGACATTATTTAAATCATTATACAGGTGGTTCGGACACTTACAAAGCAAATCGGACCTAAGGTAAGGGAAATATCACAATCTCATTTTTATCCGAGATTGTTTATACTTTGGAATTTACTGGGGTGTATTTTATCATACAAATCCATGTTTCCTCAATATGTAATATTATTTCCATCCACCTACAATTGTTTAAATCCAATTTTACCCTTCGGTGAGTTTTTAGTAAAAGATATGAAAGGAATATTTTGTCATTTTTCGTACGAGGTACTTTTTTGACTTTTCCGACAAAAGTACGAGAAGAATGTTTTTTTAACTTATACGGAATGAATGGATTTTTAAAACATTATTTCCAAGAATCTTCCTTTAAAAGTTTTCAAGTTTATTTTTAATCAAATTCTTTTAGTTTAAAATCGTATGACATGTTAAGAAAGGAAAAAAAAATTGAAGTTGAAAGGATATTTTCCTCAAGAATGGAGTTCAAGTGTTTTATCAAAATTATTTTCCATCTAAGATAATATAAAGTTCTGTTTATATCCCTATTATTATATTGATTTGATTATATTGTGATGGAAATATATTTATGAATTCCTTTATCTTATATGAATTGTTTTATGATGTCACGATGTTTAAGATTCCCATTTTTATTACATGGGTTATGCTACGATGTATGGTTTATGATTTTTTGGCACACATAAGAATGGTATCATTATGAGATGGGTGGGACCTATATCTTCCTCCAATGCATTGGGTAAAGATTTTATATCTCATGAGACAGACATGGCTGGAACGGCAGGTTAAACCGGTTCAGTGAAGCAGGACTGAAACGAGGAGTGAACTCGGTTCAGAAATGGACTTTGTCCACTAAGATAGTCTTGGAAATGAGTCTTGACTAATAAGAAATGATTATCTATGATTATGTGTGTTTTCCAAAAAGTTTCATGTTTTAATTTATGATTATTGGGATTACATTTCACTACTATGATTTATTCCATGTTATGATATTATGATCTTTTTTTGCAGGTTAAGATTTACAAAATGTTATGTTCTTATGAATATGAAGTGATTGATATTTCTTTTATTTACCCTTACTGAGCATTTGAGCTCACCCTTTTATGTTTTCTTTTCCCCAGGATATAAAGAAAGGTTTTAGGTAAGAAAAAAAAGGAAGATCATTATGGGAGATGTTGAAGATCTTCCACCACGATTAGAAGATTATATTCCGAGTTTCCAAAGACACTAAACTCTTACGGTCCTTGTGTGTGTGTTTTTGTAATGTACTAAGTATTCCGAAAAAGTAATGTAATGTCCATGTACGTTAAGCTTCAGGTCTCTACAGTTGGTATCAGAGGAAAAGATTAGTCAACCTTTGGAAACTAGGATGCGAAAACTTTAGTGAGATCCCTAGAGATATTTATAAGGTATGTCTAGGGATGTCCCTTAGGTTAAGTATAAGTATAGGTTATAGTACTAGAATTATGGTAACCCAAGATGTTAGATATTTAAGGTGCTCTCCCTTTATTATATTGTTTTCCCTAGCATGATTTTTTCCTCTCACACTATTCTTTTTGGGTTTTAGACGATGGTTGGAACCTTAAGGAACCGTGTTGATCAATGTAATGGACAATGCAATGATTATCCTCCTGAACAAACAAATGTTATGGGAGATGGAGTGAAAAATATTATTGCTATACTTACACAAGCTATGAATCATTCTGGACTTCTAAATGAGCAGAGAAGGGAACAATATTTATTGAGTACTTCATGAGGCAACGTCCACCTTCTTTTAGTGGGTCTTCTGATCCACTTGTTGCTGAACAATGGATCAGTACTACTGAAAAGATATTTTCAGTTCTTCAATGTTCTGAACATGATAAATTCATCTTAGCAGTGTATCGTTTGGAATGTGATAATGATCAATGGTGGAATCTTATCAAGAATACGAGGCCAAGAGATGAAATTGAGTCCATGGAATGGGACGAGTTCAAGAACTTATTTTTCAATAAGTACTTCCCTCGTATTCTTTGAACAAAGATGGAGAAGGAGTTTCTTGAACTAAAGAAAAAGGATGATGAATCTATTAGTATATACGAAGCGAATTTTACAAGGCTTGCAAGGTATGAATATGGATTTATCATCCAACCTGAAAGTAAAGTTGATCGTTTCTTCATTGGCTTAAAACCAAATCTTCGAAGGGCATTAGCTATAAGAGACTTCAGTAGCTATGAAGAAATTGTGCGTTGTGATATCAAGGTAGAAATGGAAGTTGGTGTTACATATTCATCTCATGGTTTTGACAAGAAATGAAATATGGAGTTCAAGGAGAAATCTCAGAATAATGGTGAAAATAAGATGAATGTTTCTTTATGCTCAAAGTGTGGAAAGAAGAATGGTGGAGATTGTCTTAAAGGGACTAGAAAATGTTTTAAGTGTGGAAAAGAAGGTCATCGAGCAGCTGAGTGTTGAAGTAATGGAAAAAGGTTTTCTAATGATGTGAATAAAGAAAAGACTGTAGATAACACACCACCAACACTTCAATGCTTCAAGTGCAAGGAAATGGGGAATTATGATAATAAATTCCCTAATCCAAGGGTTAGTGATGATCGACATGAGCAACCACTTAAGGCAGAGGACAAAGGGAAGTCACATGCGATCACTATTGGTGATGTTGAATATGACAACGATGTGGTGGAATGATTAAGTGTTTATGTAATGGGATTCCAAAATAATGTTGTATATAGTATCGTGGAATATTAGAATATTTATGTATTGGTCTATTGTGGTTTTCAATAATTTTATGGTACCGGTAACCATGGAAAGTGATTAAGATATTTTTGGGAAAAAAATATGATATGCGCATAATGAAGGGATAACAAGAAAATGAAATGTTTGACCGTATTCATGAGCTCATGACTGATATAAGGATAAGGTTATATCATGGTTTGAGTATATAGAATTTTTGGATTTTGGTATGTGGAAAGAGTTAACTTTTGACTGCATTCATGTTTTCACTAAGGTTCAATGGGTATTCATTCTTCAAGAGAATACATGATTAAGGTATTCACATGTTTTTAATTTGACCAACAAGATATATCTTATGATATATAGGGGAGAAATGATGGCATTCACGTGATTGTTATGTGACATTTCAAGTAATCATTTTCTTTATACTATGAGCTTGAACCGAAGTATTTTAGATAATCCTAAAGATTGGAATGGATTATGTTGTACATAATTTGGGATAGAACTTTTTTCGATATTATTGATGGGATGTTATAGTAATATAGCTTTAGAAAAAGGACAACCTGCAGGATGGGCGACATCCCATCACGTCGGACAAGGCTGTGGGAATCGAACCCACAACCGAAGTGCGACTGGCCTTTATCGCCTACCACTGGCCTACAGGAAGTCCCTGTTTAGTAGAAACTAGTTTTATTATATTAAGCAGTATGATATATGAAGTATAAGTCCATTTTAGAAACCATATATGATTAATCTCACTATAGATGGACTTATGTAAGTTTTGATAACTTTTCTAACCTTTTGTTTGAGACAGATGGAATGACCCATCATTCTATCACATGATCTGCTAACACATCATGAATGACAAATTCAACATCATTTATATAAGATATGAAGTGGAAATTGTCCAAAGAACGCCCAACGGTGAGACTATACCAAAATCACGGAATTATTTCTTCTAATTCCAATTTCATCAACTTTAGGGAAATGATCTTGAAAACCAAAAATGTGGTCCTAGTGCTCTTATATCTGATGAATCAGATGGTACCTTAGATCGTCACAAATTTATGGCTTTGTGATTGTTGGCTTTTCCATAGCCATGTTCTCTACCACTCTCCATCAGAACATGATGGTTAGATTTCTCTTCCATATCCATATTTTCACCTATGTGGAAACCCAGTGATTAGTTTATTTGGGTAATCGTTACGTTTCATACTTTTGTTTTTAAAGATTGGTTTTGGTATTCCTTTTTACGATGTGGGTTTCTATTAAAGAAACTTTCGAGTAGTAAACCATTTATAACCCCGACGAATTTCGAGGGCGAAATTCATTTTAAGGGGGGTAGAATGTAACACCCCGAGATTTTATGAAAAATATTCTTTTTAATTACATTAATGTCTTGTGTTGTACGCTACACCAAAATGATCTTGCAAAACACGCATCATTGACTCGCCTTCCATTACACGTAATCACGACCTTCCTCGATAGCGTGTGTAGTACGCAATAACGAGTTTCACTAAACAACAATATACTATTAAAATATTATTAAAACTAGCTGTTATGAATAGTAATAACCACTTTTTAAAATTTTGTAAATTTTATTTTTCAAAATGGACTTCATTTTTGGATTCGGAATATCGAAATTAGCTTAGGGTGAAATTTTGGTACTTTTCGGATAACTTTCATTTTTTGATGAATAGTGAAAATTACTAAATTTTAATTAAAAACAACCTTTTTAATCGAAATAATTAATAGTGATAAATTATTAATTTGAGTGGTTTTAAAGTATATTTATAATATATTTTTACAATTTAATACAATTTTGGTCATTGGATGTAATTTCACATTTAAACCAGACATAAACAAGTGTCAATCTTTTGGTAGTTATTATCTCTTAAGAACACGCTATTAGTTTTGACGACGATAATTAATTTTTAAATTAATTAATACAACTGATATGTTTTGAATTTGGTAAAATAGACATCATTTTTGAGTTCATAATATCAAATATATCTTAGGCCTAATTTTTGGTATTTTTCTGGAAACTTTCATTTTTTGATGAATAGTGAAACCACTAAGTGGTAGTTAAAAAAATGAATTTTTCATAAAACTTAATTTTACCACTTCAGTGAGTGTAATTTCAAAAATCCGAGAGACACGGTTGATTTCAGTAAGTAAAATATGGTTCAATTAGATGAAAATAATTTTTGGTTAATAGTAACTTTTTACTTTTTTTTACCACGGTTAAAAGTAAATAGGGTAATTAAAGGTAAAAATGATATTATGATTACCATAACACATGTCATAATTCTATTGGATAAGTGTAATTCGACCAAAAACAACCTTAGGAATAAAATATGACCATTTAGGCTCACTTGGATTAGATTAGGACATTTATTATTAATTTATTTAAAGAAGGGTTAAAATAGTTAAAATCAAATTTTAATAAGTATATCATTTTTAATATAGGGTTATACATAAGATAAATTCGACTATAAATATTTATTAGAAATATAAAAATATTTCCTACATAATGGTTTTTTATTTGTAATTTTTAGACATTAAATAATTTAATTTATTTATGACACAAAGATGATGCAGTAATTATCTTATTAATGAAATATTGACATAATTGATGCTATAAATACCAAAATAAATGTAATTTGAGACTTTTTTTGAATTACACTAATTTTATAGGTTAATATGACATGTTAGTATTGATTTAATTAACTTTTTTAGAACTAATCATTCTGTTATAAGTTTCACAAAAATCAATTACTAAATAGTGTCAAAATTGACATAAAATAGTTTTTAAAACAAATATTATATTATTAATTTTTATTTTATTCCTAAAAATCTAAGGTTCGGAAAAATGACTTATATAAGGTTATATATATTAATAATAAATAACTTGGGGTTCGTTTGGCTGATTATAGTAAGTTTATTAACCTTATAGTATAAGAACACAAGAAGACACAGTAAAAGTAAAATTATTTAACTTAATGTTAAATCTAAATGATAAGGTTAAAATAGGAACCTAAACTTGTCTAAATTATATTCTATGAGAGTCTTTAGACCCCTCCCCACCTTAGATTCGAAATAAATCAATTTAGAGCTATTTAAAACCGAATTTGGCGTTATAATAAAATAATATTTTTTGTTATTCCAAAGTTGCCCCTCTCCTCCCTTAAAAAAGGGCACATCCTCCCTCTCTTCCTCACACCACATTGAGCCTTCAAGCTCGACCAACCCCTGAAAAATTCTCTTCTACACTTCCCTAGAAACATCCTAGAGGTTCTGGTCTTCCTCAAAGACCAATTTTAGTGCCCTAAAAGGAGATCTCAAAGAGGCGCTTCAAAGAAGAGGTAAATGTCCGTTACCGATTCTTTCAACTTTATTTCTTCATCCACTTATTCTTCTTAGGTTGTTTCGTTATGAAGTAATAACATCAGTATCACTCATATACTAATATATTATTATAAGTATGAAACAACCCTATTTCACCATCTATCCATCCTACGGAAAACGAAATCACTGCGCATGCGTACGTACGGAATACCGTCTCCACACCGTGGTGTAATCTATTTTCCACCACCACCTTACTTGGATGGGTATAATGGTGTAAATAATTACTATATATTACTATTGTAAAGTGATATTGATTCTGAAATAGTATAAATACACTCCAATACAATTCAATGATCATGAGAACGATATCATCTCTCGTGCGTACGTACGGACTACCGTCTCCACGACGCGATGAGATTCATTCTCCACGTTAACCATTCATGAATGATTATAAAGTATATATAATAAGTAATAATGAAATATATGAAATAATAATGATACTGGATTTATGTGTATATATATTTATTTCATCTACTTAATTCCATTCAACTCAATAAGGAAACGAAAACAGCGTTCATGCGTATGTACGACCTACCATCTCCATGAACGGTGTATTTCTTTCCATTTATCGATCCATTATATATATGTATATTCTGAATATATATTATATATAAATAATTTTTTACATTCTGGATTTAAGTAATCATGATCTAATTAACCATATGAATAATTACAAGTCAAAACACGGACGACAAATAAAACGATTTTACCCAAAACGCTCTTTAACACGGAATTTACAAAAGAACGGGTGAAATAAAGTCATAAGTGAACCATATATGATATAATAACAATGGGTATGATTCTGTAATAAGTCAATGACATTATTTAAATCATTATACATGAGGTTCAGACACTTACGAAGCAAATTGGACCTAAGGTAAGGCAAATATCACAATCTCATTTTTATCCGAGATTGTTTATACTTTGGAATTTACTGGGGTGTATTTTATCATCCAAATCCATGTTTCCTCAATATGTAATATTATTTCCATCCACCTACAATTGTTTAAATCCAATTTTACCCTTCTGTGAGTTTTTATTAAAAGATATGAAAGTAATCTTTTGTCGTTTTTCGTACGATGTACTTTTTTGACTTTTCCGACAAAAGTACGAGAAGAATGTTTTTTTAACTTATACGGAATGAATGGATTTTTAAAACATTATTTCCAAGAATCTTACTTTAAAAGTTTTCAAGTTTATTTTTAATCAAATTATTTTAGTTTAAAATCGTATGACATGTTAAGAATGGAAAAAAAATTTGAAGTTGAAAGGATATTTTCCTCAAGAATGGAGTTCAAATGTTTTATCAAAATTATTTTCCATATAAGATAATATAAAGTTCTGTTTCTATCCCTATTATTATATTGATTTTATTATGTTGTGATGGAAATATATTTATGAATTCATTTATCTTATATGAATTGTTTTATTATGTCACGATGTTTAAGATGCCCATTTTTATTACATGGGTTATGCTATGATGTATGGATTATGATTTTGTGGCACACATAAGAATGGTATCATTATGAGATGGGTGGGACCTATATCTCCCTACAATGAATTGGGTAATGATTTTATATCTCATGAGATAGACATGGATGGAACGGCAGGTTAAACCGTTTCAGTGAAGCAGGACTGAAATGAGGAGTGAACTCAGTTCAGAAATGGACTTTGTCCACTAAGATAGTCTTGGCAATGAGTCTTGACTAATAAGAAATGATTCTCTATGATTATGTGTGTATGACACAAAGTTTCATGTTTTAAGTTATGATTATTGGTATTACATTTCACTACTATGATTTATTCCATGTTATGATATTATGATCTTTTTTTGCAGGTTAAGATTTCCAAAATGTTATGTTCTTATGAATATGATGTGATTGATATTTCTTTTGATTACCCTTACTGAGTATTTGAGCTCACCCTTTTATGTTTTCTTTTCCCCAGGATATAAATAAAGGTTTTAGGTAAGAAAAAAAAAGGAAGATCATTATGGGAGATGTTGAAGATCTTCCACCACGATTAGAAGATTATATTCCGAGTTTCCAAAGACACTAAACTATTACGGTCCTTGTGTGTGTGTTTTTTTAATGTACTAAGTATTCTGCAAAAGTAATGTAATGTCCATGTACGTTAAGCTTCAGATCTCTACACACACCACCTCAAGCTCACACCTCCCTAGAGCTTCACCAGTCGCCTTAACTGGATCACCATATCTCGTCAGCAGAGAACCCCTCTACTCCCCTCCACTAGCAAGAACCTGCAACCCACAACTCCAGAGACGTCGTGTCTTCATTGGAACCCCTCTTCCACTAGAGACTACGCGTGATCTCTAACTTTCCTTCAGATCTGGAGACACCATTCCCCGAGTACCCTGTCGTGGGTTCTGTCGGACTTGGGTTTCCCCAAAACGGGTTCAAGTGGGTCTTCCTGACCAGGTACGGGTCTAGGTGGACCTTTTTGGCCCAAAATATCCCTTCTAAGGCTTTTCTTATCCCATTATGGGTCTACGAGGGTTCAATACAACCCGCAATGGGCTAAAGAGGGGTTTTCAGGGGCCATATGGTTTTTTAAAATTAATCAAAATTAATTAGAATAATTAATTTTATTTTATCATTAAATTAAAATAATTAATATATTAATTTTGGTTTAAAAAATAATGTTAATACCCAGGATAAAATTAATATAATTTTGGTATTAAATTAAATTAATAATCAATTTAATTTTTGGTATTAAAATTAAATTACTTTAGGGGCCAAATGTGAATAAAATAAATTATTTGAATTTTAATTAATTTAATTTATTTAATACCCTCATGCTTTATTTAATGTAATTTAATTTTTATCGTGCTTTAATTTTACCCGTTTACTAGTATTGAGCATCAACCTTTGTATGTCTACATTTCATTATTTATTTAATCATTAATTGCCTTCATGTGATGATTGTAAATAGTTGTAGATAAATTGATGGTATGTGCATCGTCATTTGTTTTTAGTCAATTTGTATAAGGGTCTACATGTCCAAACTCATCTTATGTATATTTCACCCCTAGCCCCCCTCACCTGCGAGCGATTATTCTTATACTTTGAAGAAGATGGTGCAAGATGTGACATGGACCCTGAAAAGATGTGGCGATACTCCAGACATGATGTGGTCCCTTCCAAGAAGAGGACAGTGTAAGACGCAGATAACGTCAGGTTGAGGTGTTACTCTAGATGAGCAGCAGACAAACTGGATGGGGATGAGCTGCATTACGATTCATGTGACGACTCAGGTATGATGCCCCTTGGTCATTTTATATTCTCAAGACCAATCAAGTAGTAAATTTCCTTTATGAATTTATTTATTATTTTCTTCATTTTATAACAGTAAGAAAATACATGAAATAATAAATAATTAAATGCATAAAGAATAAATGAATGTTTTTTCTATTAATGTTCAATTGTGAGCGTAAGAACATAGTATGAAAAGGATTAATATAAATGGATTTCATTTCTTGAGAGAATAAAAAACCCTCAGAGAAATATTAAGTTGTTGACCACCTTCCATTATTTAAATTCCAGCACAACAAAGTGTTCGGGGTGCTTAGTCATCCATAGATGAGGGATCCTCTTACTATAGAGGATTTCTTATGATAATGATGGGTTTACTTAACTAAAATGGTAGTAAGAATTATCCATATCTAACTTTTTTATAACTTTAGAGGAATGAATTGAAGGAATAAAGGTTATTATTTTGAGAATATGGGACTTCAGTCAATAGATCAAGGAGACATGATTTAATGTGGTTGGCCAATCAAAATTCTACATTGAAATCTCCAAGTAGTGGAATAGCCAAAACATCTAGACTATGAGGGGAGGCTCAAGAATCCTTGACAGTAGAATACTCAAGCAATAGAGTATTCTGATTCTAGTATAGAGGGTTCCTATAATTTGATAAGACAGTGGGAGACATGTAAATTATTATTATTATTATTATTTTGACAAAAAAAGATGATATATTAATCACGAAGGTCAGCAATTACACAACCATGCAACCAAGAAGGATAGTGATCAAGCCAGAGATGATTCACGTCAGATGTGCTAAAAAAATCCAGGTGATGGGCTGCTTCATTTTCATCCCTTTTAATGAAGGAGAAGGAATAGTTTGTGAAGTTTCGACTAAGAGACTAGATCATCCTGATAATGGGGCCAAAAGAATGGAGGTCGTCATGATTAAGCCCAATAGTGTTGATGATGGTGAGGCAATCTGGTTCAATGTGAATAGCGTCCCAACCGCAATATTTTTCAAGAGTCAACCCGGCAAGGACAGCAAAGGCTTCAAAAAACAACGGGCTTCCAGAGAGAATGGTTTCATTCATTTTTGGTAGCAATGAGTTGACCACGAAAGTCCTAGGCCACAATTTCAAATCCAACCATCCCATCCATGGAGAGATATGCATCAACGTTAATCTTGAGGATCCCTTCTGGGGGAGGGTACCATCTTGAGGCAGTTGTGTGAGTGCCAGAGATCCCCTAACGGTCTGAGTCCCGATTTCACCCCTCAATCCAGGATGTAGCCCATTCAATCCAGAATATGGGGGTCATTGTTGTGTGATTAAAGATGAAGTCATTGCGTCACACCCAAACAAGTCATGCCATAATGCATAAAGAAGAAACTTTTTCAGCTGTGAAAGAAGACGACCGCAACATTAGTAGTGTTGGAAGGTATGGCGCTGTATCAAGCATAAACTCCAAATCAGAGCCCCAAGATGTCCAGATCTATTTCACCCCTGGGCATTGGGTGATCACGTGCAGAGGAGATTCAAGTACACCAGAGTAGATGGGACATTTCTTGTCATTTGTGACATGTCGGAAGGCGAGGAAGTCCATGGTGGGAAGAATACCTATGCAAACCTGTCACCAGAAAAAACGGATTTTCGGGGGGGACCTTGAGATGCCAAAGGGTTTTCCAGAGCCCTCCCCTTTCCTCGATGTGAGTGTCGAGAGAAAGGCTATACCCTAACTTTACCGTGTAAGATACAGAGAAATCATTGCTCCAAAAGGGGCAGTCTGGCCCTGCATCCCTCACACAGGGAATGCTAAGAATGATCCTTCTGTCCCTTTCGTTGAACCATGAGTTGATTTTATCCATACACCACCCAAAACTGTGATCGCCGAACAAGAAGAAAACAGTGGAATTCTCGTATCTAGGTAAGGCAGGAGAGGTAGCTTTCAATCCATCTTTATCAATCACCCAGGGATCGGTCCAAATATTAATTTTCGTACCATCCCCGACCCTCCAGCCCAGCCCTTTATTGGGTAAATTTCGCGATCCCCAAAGGATTCTCCAAAGAAATCTGGGGTGGGGGCCAAGAGAGGAGTTCTGGAAATCCGAGTGGGGAAAGTATTTCTCCCGGGGAATCCACGCACAAAGGAAATATGGATGAATCATGAGGTGCCAGCCCTGTTTAGCCAAAATATCATCATTAAAAAGTCGAAGGTCTCAAAATCCCATTCTGCCGCCTATTTTAGGGGTGCATAGTGACTTCCAAGAAACCCAGTGAATTTTCTTTCTTCCATTATTATGACCCCACCAGAAGCTAGTGATGTGGGAGTGGATATGGTCAACAAGCGTGCCAGGAATCTTGAACAGGTACATAATGTAGCTGGGGATGTACTGAAGAGTGGCTTTGATGAGTGTTTCCTTACCCTCTTTAGATATTATTTTCGGAGTCCAGCCTTGGATTTTTTTTTCGATTCTATCCATCGTAGATGAGAATATTTCTTTTTTTGATCGACCAACAATAGTGGTAAGACCAAGGTATTTGTTGTGTTTTTCAACCATTTGAATGCCTGCAGTAAGACAAAGATCTTCTCTCTTGGTCGGTGGGATGCCAGAACTGAAGGAGATTTCCGATTGGGCTTTATTGATCGCTTTTCCATATTCCTTTTCATAAAGGCAGATCACCTGGAAGATATTGAGGCATTCATTATGAGTAGCTCTGGAGAAAATAAGGCAGTCATCGGCAAAGAAGAGATGCGAGACGGGTGGGCTGGCCTGACACACTTTAGCCCCATGAATCCCTTTTGAGGAAGCGGCCAAGGAAATGAGGTTAGAGAAGACATCAAACACCAGGATAGAGAGAAAGGGGGAAATGGGATCTCCCTGGCGGAGGCCATGGGTGGGTGAGAAGCCTTGGGTGATTCCTCCATTGATGTTAATCTGAAAGGATACGGACGTAATGCATTTCATGATCATATCCGTCCATTTGGGGCAGAAACCCATTTTTTTCATAACGACCTGGAGAAAGTGTCATTCCACTCGATCATAGGCCTTATTCATATCCAGTTTCCAGGCCATAATACCTCTTTTCACAGCATATTGCATTTTCATAGAGTGAAACACTTCATGGGCCACAATGGCAATATCCGTGATAAGCCTCTGCTATGAAATCACTTTGATTTTTATAGATAATATCAGGTAACCATGTGTGCAGACGATTAACCAGGACCTTTGAGAAAATCTTGTAGGATGCGTTACAGAGACTGATAGGCCTGAAGTCCGAGGCCACAAGGGGTTTCTTGATCTTTGGGATAAGGGTGAGAATTGTCTCATTGATAGAGAAGAGGTTAATTTTCCCAGTCTAAATTCCTTTCATTAGTGCGCACATATCAGGGCCGAGAATATGCCAGTATTTCTTAAATAAGAGAGAGTGGAATCCATCAGGACTGGGGGCTTTTCTGGAGTGGATTTTTTTTTGAGAGCCTGAAGAATCTCATCATCTATGAAGTCTTTTGTGAGATGGCGGTTCATCTCGTCGGTGATCACATGTTTGATGCAGGACTCAACCTCAGATGATAAGATGGAATCTCCTGTAGTATAGAGTTTTTGGAAATAAAATGAAATAATATCATAGATACCTTCAATGTTGGACACAATTCCACCATCAGGGTGGGTGAGGCCCGAGTTGTTGTTTTTGCGGCGCCTGGCAGAAGCCTTCTGGTGAAAGTATCAGGTGTTTCCATCCCATTCATTGATGTGGATTTATCGTGCGCACATAGGCTAGAAGATTTCTTTAATACGAAGAGCTGCATACAGTTCACATTGCAGAGTAGAAATTTTGGAGAGAATATCCTCTGTTGGGGGTTGGGCAAGAAGGGAAGTGAGTTGCCATTCTAGGGAGTTTCACAGCTTTTCGGGTTGGTAAAATTTTTTATTGCTCCACAATATCAGATTAGAAGCCACCTACATGAGGTTAAAGTTGATGTCTTCACTTCCACCCTACCAACACGATCAGATAACTTCTTCACACTCACGGTCTTTGGCCCAATAGATTTCAAATCGGAAGGGTTTCTCGTGTCTAGAATTGTAACCACTATAATAAAAGTCGATAACGATAGGGAAATAGTCCGAACAGTTCAGCACCAAGTGGGTGATATGGAACATCTTTAAGATGGTAGTCCAATCTGTTGATCCCATAAATCTATCCAGATGCTCAGCAATGCACGTGCTTTCCATGTTCCCCCAAAACTAGATGAAGGGGCTGTCTGGATGGCCCAGATCAGTCAAGTCCACCCTAGAAATCACATCACAAAAGCCTGACATCGAGGTAGAGGGCTGATGGGCACCTCTGCGTTTTTCATGTTGGAACGGAATCTCATTGAAATCACCACCAAAGAGGATAGGGCCAGTAATGTCTTGTCGTAAAGAGCAGAGAAGTTCCCAAGACTTCCATTTATCGTTTTGTGAGGTCCATCCGTAGAAACCCACAAAATTCTAAGGCGGAGAGAGGGAATCATGGATGGAAGCATCCACATGATGCGACGAGTACGAGAGAATTCTGACGTCGACATTGTCCTTCCAGAGAAGGCTCAGTCCCCCTGAGTGGCCTTGGTGGGGAACTGGGAGGAAACCCTGAAACCCACATTTGAGAGTGATGCAATTGTTGTCCTTATAATCCAACATGGTTTCGGATAGGAAAACCATATCAGTGCGACTTTGTGTGCACTGGAACTGGAGCATCCAAACTGTTTGTGGGTTTCCAAGCCCCCGATTGTTCCAGCATAGGATTTTCATTGTGCTAGGCGAGGCAGGGACATACCAGCCTCCGCCTCTGAAACTTCAAAGAACTATCCATCACTTGCCGCTTTCCACCTTTTTGGAAGGCTTTCAGTCACTATACAATCCTACATACTTATTTTATGTTCCCTGGGTTTCTCATTAGTAGCATCACCATTCCTATCTCTACGATTGGACCCTTTTCATGTCCATTGAGTAAAGGTACCAGATGACTTAATCCCAATCGTATTGGCTTCATCCATGAAGTTGATCCCTCGAGCAACAGACACTAGTCCAGGAGCATACTCTGCTGATTAAATGCAAAGATTCATGGGTTTAGAAGTCGGGTCGGGTGGTTCCTTACATTTTGACTTCGGTCCAAATAGTGGTGAGACGCTGTCTTTCATAGGCGTGGGGATCCGACTTGAGAAAATGGTCAGGTCCGAACTTTGAATCACATGTTGGTCCCCAGTTCTGGCCCCGTCCATTGCGATGTATGAAGCCCCTCCTTCCGCCCGCTGGTCGTCATGATTGTCCCCCAAAAACTTTGGTGGTCCTAGCATGATGACAGTATTGAGTTTTGGTTCAGTTTGCTTGGAGAAGGTCATCGTTAGTTGGTCACGATCCTTTTGTTTTTCAGCTTCAGAAATAATCACAGATCCATATGTTTTTTCACGGATCCAAGGGACGTATTACAAGATAATGGTGCCTTTGTCATTCTCCTTCCTCAATTCACAAACTTTCTCGACGTTTCCACTGCACCCACAGAAAAAACAAAAGATTATGAGTTTTTCAAATTCAAAATAAATCCATGCATTTGACTCTTCAATTGATAAGAACAGTCCCCTCATAAGTGGTTGTGTCACATCGACTAAGGCTCTAATCCTCACCACGGGTCCCCAGAGGATGGGTTCAGATTGATCCCAGTCAAGAAATTTACCAACGCGTTCGCCAATTTCTCACATAACACGTTCCGTTCTACCATGAAATGAAATTCCTTTAACTCATATCTAGAAGGGTGAGCAGGTCGGTTTAATTTTTTGGATGTCGTCCCCACCTGTAAAGTCCTCCATGAGAATGATTTGGTTGTCGAAAGACCATGGTCGGCCTTTGAGCACCTTTTCTTTATCTTTTTTGTTGAAAATTTTGAATACAATAAACCCTCTCCCACTTCACGAATGGCAACTCCATCCTCCAATCTCCATAATTTTTTCAGGGTGTTTTTTAAGGCCCCCAGGTTGAATGATAATTTGGTTAAAATTTTCCCAATCACCAGGAGCGACATGTGATGTGACAGAAAGGAATCTTCATTTTTTCGTGTGGCAATGGGTGATTTTTCTTTATCAGTCAACAAAATATTCGTCCACTGGTTCACCAATTCAGATTCCATGAAAAACAAAGAGCACCTCCTCAATGTTGCCTCCCAAGCACCCCCTTCACGATCCCAGCACTCTCGCTTACAAAGATCCTTACCGCAGTCAACACTGTCCTACACAAGCTAAAGAGAACTTTATTGCATGATCCAGAGTCCCGACGTAAAACAAGCTTCAGTGGCCCAATGACAGTCTTCACTCAGGAGATCCTTCGCGCGATAGCAAACCCCAAAGTGAGATCCGCCTTCATGGTCAGTATCGTTGCCAACAAACTGTGTGAGCTGATCTCCGTAGCCACACTTCTTCACATCGCGATCAATCTCTTCCACGCTCAAGACTCTACGCAGATGCCACCATTACACTCAAGACCCTACACATGCCCCACCCAAAGAAAACAACACCTGCGCGCTCAAGAAACCTGCGTGAGCACCGCCTTATGCTTAATTAATAATATATAAATTGGTAATCATTATAAAAATAATAATCTTATATAATTTATTTTTTGTAGAAAATGAATATTAATACCACAAGGACATTGTGATAATAATTGTACAAATTTAATTTTCTATCCAGCACGAATTTCCAAGTGTGTTACATGTTCTTGCGTACAATACTACAGTATCGGAAATTCAAGGTGTTAGTGTCCCAATACTTATTAATCTACCTCAAGAAGAGATGGTGTAAAAAAACTTATAGAAGACTCATGTAGGTAGAATATGATGGTTATTTCATTATATTATCATTAATATCCAATATTAGTACTGGTTATAACATTGTGACATAGATGATATAACATGTAGTCTCATCTCTGAGAAGTTTATGAGGAGAAATTTAAGCAAGATATGAATATGTTGATTACACTGGATATGTCTGAATTAGATGGTAGGTCATGATATTTCAAAAAATACCATTCTCATTTACATCTGATTACTCCATTTTTTTAAGTTTAAAAAATTAATATGATGGAGTAAATGCTTCAATACATTTTAGGTAAGATTTTCCAAGTAAATAAGAATATTAAAGAAAGTAGAATCTTTAATTCTTATGGTGAATAAGTTGAAAGACAGGGTGATAAGGCCAATGGAAAGACCAACGCCAAACAAATATTCACAATGTTTTTCAATGAAATGATATTGATTATTAAAAAGGTGGTTATTTTCTTCTCATAACATTAAATTAATTTATGGAAGTTTAAATGCAGAAAAATGAATTAAAGAAGCAAGTACCCACTTATTCTTCAATGTATATTCATCAATTAATGTTTCTAGCATGCTACTTGGGTATAAAATAAAATATTTCAATAATGTATGTGTATTTTAATATAGTAACCAAGTAAGTATAGAAATGTTATCAGAAGTCAATTGTATTCTCTAAGTGGCTGAGAAAGGGTGATTCCTTAGTCAACAGGGAGAAACACATAACTTCCAATTTCCAAGTTAATGATTTAAGTTAAAACTATTTTTGATTATAACCAAAACATTTATCACATGTGTCCATTGGAAATAAGGATATATTATTATAAGTTCATGAATAAATTATTTTTTGGGTGTATCATACTCAACAAATAGTTTAGTGATACTTGAATCATAGACAATACGTAATGAATATAAAATGTAAGACTTATCTACCCAGTTGGGACAAGATAATTCTTTATCAAGTAAAACTAAAAGTGGATATCAAGAATATACCAAGTATGGTATTTAGACTTTTTATATCTAAACACCTTTGTTATTATCTATGTGTATACATTTTTATTTTGGATAAAGAAACATTTAGAAATAAAGGTATGCCACAAATCTTCCAGAATTAGTTCAGTAAGAGAGAATAAACTATTCCAAGGGTAAGTTAGATGTAAATATACTTCATAATATTCCTTTTAAGTAATTAAGTAATGTAAAATTAAGTATGATATATGCATGGTTAGAAGATATGAGTTGCTTTGATCCAGAATTCTAAATAATTTCTTAACCAAGCATTCATCGATCATGATAATGTAGCATGGAGAAATTATTAAATGCATGTTACCATATATGTATCACGACATTGATGATGATAAGGAGGATTAATGAAAATTCTTACATGTTAACATTGATCAAAAAAATTTAGCATGAAGAAATTCCTAAATTTACATTTTATACATCAAATTCATGATGTAAGTAATATCAATGTCAGAATTTGTAGAAACTTCCATTATATTTCAAGACATGCTTTAAATATAACAGTATTATCCCATAACAACATGAAAACTATCATGACAATGGATATAATATAAGTCCAAAAATGATGGAAATACATAATGTTATAAGAACATTTGTTAGGTGAAAAGAGTTAGTTAGGATATAAAAAAACTTGCATCTAATGTTAGTATCTTAAAGTTTTTTAGAATATTAAAAAAATCCCTTTGATAGAAGAGTGGTAGTAAAGTTATAGAATAATTTCTATAAAAGGGTCCACATATATACTTGAGATAGTGGGAGAAATATTTACTTGGTTTTATTCAATGTTGTATATGCACAAATAGTTGTCATAGGAACAAGTTCCACAATTGTATGTGGAACAAGTATGTTCTAGAGACACCTACTACGTAGGAAGTTTAAAACCATAGTGATGATTTTATATTCATCATGGCCGATGATAAATTATTTATAACAATAATAAATTATAAAATTAAGAAGTACATTTCATTAAGGTAATATTGATAAGTTCATTAAAATTCATTAATGGATCCCATGTATCAAAGTGAAAAGGGTCTTATAAATTTAATATTGTGGTGGGTATTTAAGTGAGTTGATTCATGGATGGTTCAAGTGAAGTGCCAATAATGTTTGATAGGTAATAGAAATTCAATATTCCTAAATCCATTAGAATTTTACCTTACATAGATAATTTCTATGATCATTTAATTGGCAGTTGGATGTTAAGACCAACTTTCATGGAAGGTGTCTATATGATGCAACTAGAAAGGGATGGTGACATCATATAATGATAATAAGGGTGAAAATTACTTAAATATAGTTCAAGATTAAAGTAAGCATATTGATCATATTATATTCATTTGGAATGAATTTTTTCCATGTGTCTACCAGATGTTAGTGGGAGTTCCATTTTTTTCCAAGATTAATATGTTCAAAAATATATGGAAATAGATATTGGCCTTACAGTTAGTTAAGACCATTTTGAAATTAATTCTCCAGTGATTGACTTAAACTAGCAACCTAAGTTTTAGGGAATAGGATCTACTTAGGTAGATATAACAGTTTCTTGGACCTAGTCAATCATATATATAGTGACATGGTATTAAAAATACAAGTTGGAATAATTCAAGAAAAGAATTGTTAACAATGTCACATGGAATAAATCATTCCAAGTATACATGCAATAGCATAAGAGGAGATTAATCGATGGGTATAGTTACATACACCTCTGTGATGGATCAATCACATATGACATGATATGTACAAGATATGATATTTTTAGTATTTACTTTATAGAAGGAAAATATCAGTTATATATTGAAAAACTGTAAGTAAAGTAGTCATAACTATCCAATTGTACTACAGTAAGTACAGAGGATATGTACTTGGTACATGTAGAAGAAAGGATACCAGTTTAAGGGGATATAAACTAGTCTTCCTAGATCAATTTGATCTAGTATCACAATTAGGATAAGGTGTTGAGTGAGAGAATCTCATAAAAGCCAGTGGTGGCCATACCTTCAAAAATCGAGTACATTGCATCTTTTGAGGTAACTAAGAAGAAGTTATTAAATACAATGATTTGTTACAATTCTTGGAATCACACATACCAAGTAAAGTTTTAACATAGTGAATTTTTTTTTACTAGTACTAGCCAAGATGTCAAGTTATGAAAGTGGACAAAAGGGATATACCCAGGGTTCCCATCTCTTGACAAGTTTTACTCAATGGGGTCAGGTTGAAAATAGGAGAATAGCCACACAATAGAGACATGGAAGACCCAAAAACTAAATTCATTACACAACAGAAACAAGATCTTAATCATGTGAGAGATAACAAGTATAGTTAGCAAGTTGGATCTAGTGCAGGTGCGAGTATTTTAAAAGTGGGTGCCCTGGACCCAACTTGAATAGTACTTTTGATTACCATATCATGTGTACAGTTAGATATAAATGATGTATTCTTACCATTATAGTGTATATTTTTTTGCATCCACTATTGAAATGGTAATGTACATAGATTAATTATCATATCAAAAGGTTATAATAGATCCAGGGCTATAATGAGAACCTTGAGATACTATGGAATTAATTTTAAATAAAGGTCTTATGGTTGAGATACATCATACTGAATGGACATAGTTGATGTTTGACTATAAAGTGTTGGGGGCTCCTAAGCATTAATACTTCTTCTCATGAAGTTCAAACTTGGTGATCTCTGGTAGTGAGATCATGAGGATGGACCTACCAATAGGAACACCACATGTTTTGGGTGTCATTGGTTGTTCCTATCTATAAACATGATTATTGGTACCCTGAATTGATATCATTATCAATGTGTGTTATTTGATCGTGTACTTTTATGCAAGGAAAAAATCATGATAATGAAATCATGGTGAGGTCACTTATGTTGGGTGTGTCATTGGTGGTATGACATTGGTTGAATGGTCAAGAAAGGATTTGTCACTTCTAGGTTGAGGAAGTAATATTTCTGGGGCCTTATTTATCAGGATGGTAGTATCTTTATAAATCCTTGTCCAAGGTAGTTAAAAGTTAAATTCATATATTTAGATCAATGAATAATAAATCAAAAAAGGGTGATGACACAAGTGGACATCCTTCTTTATGAGATATATAAATACAAACAGATTATAGTACACAATATGTTTTTTTTACTTAGGTTGAGGGTCTATCCCCATTTATTGAAAATTAAACAAGCAATCCTCTTTTGAAAAATGGTAAAGAGGTAACCCATTACAATAACCATGGAAAATGACAATAAACACAAACCCTTAGAAGTAAATGGTAACAAGTGATCAAAAGAACACAAATTCCACGATAAGAAGGGGAAAAAGATTTATCACCCCCCCCCCTGAATGATGATGCAACAGTGAAATTGGTCAAGGAGAAAGTGTTTCCACCTTCTAAGAAGTTGCACCGCGATGGAAGCACAATGAGGAAGAGCACTCATTCCACATACAAAAGTGTGTAGAAGGACTAGATGATCTATTTTAGCACATATATCTCTCTTTCAAGCCGCCCACCTGACAAAGAATGTGATAAAATCACAACAAGTCAACCTGATGCAATGAAACTCAATAATAATAACACTATTAAAAATCAAAACAAGACACCCACCCATCCAAGAGGATAGGGGGATAGATGATGGGTTTCAGCGCACTAATCCCTCTTTCGAGGTCGCCCACCCAGAAGTAACTACAAGAAGTAGTACTGTAATCTGATGTGATGAAATGCAAGAACCCAAACTCATAGAGACAACTGCTACTTAATCAAACAACCAAAAGCTAGAAGAAACAAAAAAACACAAGATAAGATCAAAATCCACAATATACCTACAAACCAACAAACATACAACATCCAATCAAGAACCATTCTAAAGTAAGACCAGTCTGAACATCAGTTGCACCACTGGATGAATGAAACCAAGCCACCTAACAAACCATCGGTGCCTCTAACCCACAAATAGAAATCCACACAAATCATCTTACCAATTCCATCAAGAAAACTGCAACACCAGATACCACCGCACAACCCCAACCGAAATCTAAAAACACTGCAAACATACCACTGCAAACTACAAATTTCCATTGGATAAACTACTTCCACCTGTGAACATGTAGATTCGTCGAATCAGGCTGAGAGAGCATGAATATAGAATAGATCCATGGATTCAAATAGCCAGAAGGTCGCACGAGGCCGACGGAGATAGCAAGAAATGAATTGAGTGGATAACTGAGAGGATGAAGTCTTTAAGGAATATTAGAGAGAAAACACCATGAAGGACAAGAAAAGAAATCTCATAGCGGCTGATCGGAAAAAACAAGCTCAAACCCAAGGTGGATGAAGCTTGTTTCCAGGAGAGGAGCTACAAGAAAACCCTAGTTCACCTAGATTGGGCGACTAGGAGAGTGTGGTTCCATCAATCTTCTTGAATTAGGAATGCTGATACAATGTATCAAATAGAACCATATTACACATTATGTGTTCATAGGTTTGTTTTTGTTTCTATGAATTTCCTTATCTCTTTGAGGGGCATCATGAGTTGCTAGACTCTGCTCTTGGTCTATGGATTTTATTCACTACTATTGAGATTAAGGTCTATAAGGTCACACAAAATAGTGTATCCAAGAATCTGCCTTATTCAATTGAATAGGTATATTGGACATGGTGGGACCCACCATGGGTTCCAAGTGTTGTCCAAGTTATCGATCACCAAAGGAAAAAATAAATTCAAATTATTCAATTTGTGAATAATTGGGTTGAAATTATTTATTAAAATTATTTACAAGTTAAGTAAATATGAGAAAAATATTATTCGAATGAATATTATTATAATATTCTAGGTTTGTTTAATATTAAGCAGGAATTACGAGCCGAGTTAATGACTTGGGTTTATCATGTAATATATTTTATATATATTATTGGTGTGTGATAACGTATAAATAATAAATAATATTGATATAGTTTAGTTCATCATAAAGTACTTATTTACTACAAATATAGTGGATGTTAAATATACAAGGGTCATGGAACCCATTCCAGGTATTTAGATATTCCACCATAAATATCATGTGACAGGCTCATTACATGTACTATTCATGCATTTGGAATGATATCCTCTCTCTGCTCCCATTTTCTAGATATATAATGTCTCTCTTAAAGTGACCAATCCAAGACTCCATGAAGGATAAAAGGCAAAAGATTGCGATGATCGTCAGGACATCAAAGGATTTGTCAGATCTCCATGCTAGTACCCATAATTTGACAATCGACATTCCTGTAGATTTTTGAAGCAAGTGTAGATGATCTAGAGGGGTTCAGATTAAGATCCTTTAAGAAATACTAATCGGTGATAAGAATATGTCGAGCATGGATTCATATCTAAAAAAGGTATGTTCTCATTTTTTGTTTATGTGATCATTTAATTTACGCAAGATCCTTAGACAATACTGGTGCTTGGATTTTCAAAGATGACAAGTCTCATCATATTGATGATAAAAAAAATTAAATACTCAGTCCACTGGATTCTTCTATGACCCCAGTACCTATAAGTACTCTATCATGAGCCTCCCTTATAGAAACCCCCTTAAGGTCTGGTAGTTAATAAGAGTGTGTCCTCTGAATCCCACCTCTAATAGGTCATGGGTCGACGATCATCATCGAGGGTTTAAAACACACAAATGGGATACATTTCCCTCATAAATATAGGGAATAAATATAAACACCAAATTAACTCTATATAAGATAAGATAAAAACCAATCCATAATAAAGATAAATTTCATACATAAATGAGGTCTACAAAATAAAATACACAAAAAAGCACTTACGGAAGTGACTTTGATATAAAATCCAAGACTTGAGCTAGTAATTTCCATCTTAACTTCCAATAGCCTCCTAGAAACTCAAAAATAAAACTATATATATAGGGTTGAGCATATAAGTATACTTACTATAATCCTACCCAAAACCTCTCATTAAAATGGGAAAGGGTCTTATTAATGACTTAGTGAATAAGTAGCAGAATTTACTTGCACCTATATCAATTCAACTATCACCCAAACTCACCAAGGCTCACTCACAAAATATCATATCCATGTATGGAAACATATTATCAAAATAATATATTCCATGAATGCAACTTGTATCTTCTTCCCCACTAATCTGGTCACTCTTATACACCAATGACATACGTCATGTGTTATATTCCCTTCTATATCCACATTTATGAATATATATATATACCAAGTAAAAAAATAACCACATATCCACAACTACATACCATGTCACAAAATCATAATCTCATATCATATACTTTTCATGGTAAGGTATCCTGAACATGAAGGAAATCAACTTTGTTCCCTCCTCCTACTATACATGACCCTCACCATGCATCCACATAATAACCAAAAAAACATGTAAAACATTATATATATATATATATATACTATGACCACTAGCCATTATATCCCATATATATACCTTAGTATTTGAGCCATCATATCCCATACAACGTTTAAAGGAGAAGTGGGGAAGAGTGAGCAGTAAGACATCGGCTCCCTCTACAACCTGGATGATGGGGTAAACACCTGAAACCCAAAACCTTATGGGTGTCAGTAAGTTTATCTAAATCGGGTGGTTTTAGAAAAATAAATAATAATAAAATACATTTCATATCATATATCCAAAAAATCCCAACCTAAGGGTTTATTCCAAACCAATGCAACCACGAACCACAATGGTCATTGCTTTATCAAGAGAACTTAAAAATAAGAAGTTCCACTAGTACACCATGAAAAACCTCTACCTATTTGTAGTTCCTGAATTAGTGTGAGATCACTAAGAAAGGGAGGGGCTGAATCGGTGATCGCTTTTATTTTTACAAATGTTTTATTTTTAATTCAACCTATTTGGTTGGTTAAAACCTTGATCTGCTCTTATTGTGTCTCTCAACCACACCTTGAATAATGTTGTAAATAAAAGGCATAAAATAGAATGATTTACAAGGTTTGGTAAAAATATGTAATCCTTGACATATTGGTTAGTCCCCCCAATAAGGATTTTATACTATATTAGAAGGTGATTACAAATAGTAATTGGTTATTCCACCCAATTTCAAACTGGTTATACCTCAAGCTCCAATCCACCATTAGAAGTTGGTTGTACCCCCATAACTATACCTTCTTCTTTGATGACTTTTTATACCCCCCCAATCACAATCTTGTTAGATTAAAATTTCTCATTTACACTTCACAATCCTTTCACATGATGAATCATAGTTACTGGTCATGCTCAAATAACTTCTTATATAATATATGATTAGTTGCCTCAATCATTTAAAAAGATAATCCTTGAATTATTCCTTCTTAATATGAAGTTATTTCCTCCCAAATTTTTTTTCAAATGATGCACATAACTTCTAAAAGATACCTCATGCATGAATTTCATAGGCTTCTCAAAATTATAAACCCTGACACATATATAGAATATTATTCTTATAATTTTATGTGCTTTTATTCAAGTTTGTTTAATGTTTCTTACTACCTTGAATATCCCACTACCTTCTCATAAGAGTAATATTCTTTATGTAAGGGTAAGAAAAGTATCAATCCATTTATATGAGGGTAAGTCCACTTTTTGTAAGGGTAATAGGTATCTCTATACTCTACGCAAGTGATGATATTAAGTGCATAGGTTATTCTTATTCGTGAAATTTGGTGTGATTTTTAGAATATCACAAGAACTTCATGCAATTAATTCTTCACAAAAGTGTCTCAAATTCTTTGTGAAACTCTTGATTGAGAGTTTCTCAAGTAAATAGGTCATGATATCTCTTTTCCCTCATGTAAATTTATGTGAGATATTATTATTCATGCAAGTGAAAAGATTCAGATTTCTCATTTTCACTCTGAAAATTAAGACCCATGATATGGAGAATGGAATTAATAACTCTTGGAATTTATTGATCAGTATTTATAGGTGAGGATCCACTACCTTAACCCCTATGATTCGCTGACTCAACCTCTTGAAAAATATGTCGTGTTGATCAATGATTTTAATATCACTAATTATTATTCTATATCAAGGACTAACTATAATATTACCAAATAATTTGGTAATAAAAATATTTTAGACTTCCATGATGCTAAAAATCATGGTTTATCCTTCATCACCATGACTTCCTCACATGCATGTGATAAAGATTGCATGCATCATTACTTATTAGAATCTCAAACACATTTGTTCACTATGGATGCATGAATAACCTCATATTTCTCTACATCATCCCCGTTATAATTGTATTCTTCAAAATATCTCATGCATTATATCCGTAGATTGAATGCATGGATGTTCCTACACTCATTACCTAAAAATATTATCCATTTGAGGTTAGATCGATGATGGAAGTCTCATCATGCAATAACTCCAGATAAAATAAGCCTTTGAGTTCCAGGATGTTGAAGATGATGGTGCTCATTCAATCAAATGTATAATATTGGTTTGATCATGTGGCCAGTGTTATATGTATAAACTTTATAAAGGGGTGAACATTACCCACATTGTCACTATCCCACAATGGATATGCCTTCTATTGAGTGCTTCCATATATAACTCTATGTTCCCTCAACCACTCAATGTGAATATCATGGGGTCTACTCCTAGAAAGACACCACACACATGGGCTTCATGGGACACACCTCCTTGGGTAGGACCACCTTCCCACCTTCATGTGCACTAACCCATACATACTTATATGGGTTTTATTCATCATGCTTACTACTCGCAAGCACTCACCTATTCCACTGTGTAGGCCACTCAGTTTGGATATCCCTTTTGTTTGATATTCCTCCCATAATAAGATAGATTGAACTATCCCTTATGGCTTGTGTGGTTGGCCAATTTTATTTTATAAGTCCCATAAAAAATACTTAATAAAAAACCTAAGTATAGAATTTATAGAACCAAGAATTTATAAAATATGATTCTTAATATTCTTCCTCAATTATTCTTCATGAAAATTATATATACATTTTTTGTGGCCATATTTACCTTCTATTATTCATATTCAATTCATCATCATGAAAAATATTATTTTCATGGTAATCATATTCCTTTTTTGTTATTTCAAACAATGTGTTAGTTATAAATGGACTAACCTAATGTATAAAATAAGAGTGATGTCGAAAAATCATCAACTCTATCCAAAAAGTATTCAATGATGTGATACCATTCTCAAACTTATTCAACTTATTCATTTCAGGGGGATTTTGGTGTGTCTGGATTTTGAATTTGGCTCTTAGCTTTGAATCCCGCTAGATGTGTTTTCTATGTTCTGGTTACTGCTCACCTCAAAGCGGTCTTTTTGAAAATCAAATAAAAATTTATTTGACCTATTAACAATCACATCAAAACAGTTCAAGTGAATAAAATATTACTCCCCCTACATGTCATATTTATCATGATCCATCACTCTCCTTTTAGAATAAGTTTGACATAATCATGGGATATGTTAAAATGTGATGATAGTACCACAAGTTTTGTGTTTTACCACCCAAAGGGATACAATCTATTCATCATCATGGAAATAGGTGTTATCCATGATGAACATCTCTTCTCTTTTGATTACCAACATGATAGTTCATATAAAAAGAATAAGATAATTTGGAGAGTCCTCAAATGTTTTATATTATATATTAAAGATAATTTTTTTCTCAGAACATTTATTTTTCCTCTTCTTCTTAATATTGTCTTTAGATAAGCCTTATTTCATAGTTCTCTCATAATGTGATTGATTTTTCCTCATCAACTGAAAATTATGATGTGGATGTCTTTTCCTCTTAAATATCATAAACATTTCTTTATTATTTCCACATATTCATCATGATTTCTTCTTATTCTGGTATTATTGTCATACAATTTTTTATATAATTCCAAAGTTGTTCACACCTTTCACACTTCATAATTATCAAGTCATCATTTTTAGATGATATCTCACCAACTTTAACTTCTTCAATTGTCACCACTTGATTTTATTTTTCCTATTAAAGATTTTGAACTTTATCTATTTGTTTATCCTTGGATAGTTGATCAATTAAGATAACTATACATTATGTCCTAATGTTTTAAATTTTTTGAGCTTTCCATATAATTCACTGGTGATTGTATCTTTCTTAACTATTTGACTTCTCTTTTTATTTACATTGTGAGGAATATCACATTGTAAGATAACTCTATATTTCTCATATTTAGGACCTTATTGACCACATATGCTAAAAAATCCATTCAATTACTCAAATTGGTTCTATTTTAATATTTTAGATGATGTCTTTGTAAAAATATTCTCTTTCTGGTAATATGATCTCATCTGTTTAGCATTGCTCCCCCTTGATTCATGCCTCTTTTTTGGTGGTGACATGTTATACTAGAATTAATAATATTTATAACCAAACACTCTACAAAACTATAATTATCCTCCAGAAACTGATCTTATAAACTAATAATAGTTATGACCTGAAGATTGTTCTTGTTGTCATTTCACCGACTGTGGGTGTTTCTTCTTAGGGGGAAACCTTATAAGTGAATCAGTCCACTCTTCCTTTGTGGAATACATTTTCTTATAAATTGTATTGGCTCTAACTTGTTCAATATTCCATCAAAATGATACAATATTATAGATAAAAAATATACATTGATACTGATTAAGAGTAGAAACAACATGTATATATAAACCCATCTTCTCAGTAGCATGTGATGAATCACCTTTAAGTTCAATTTATCTAGTGAAGTCTTATTTCATATTTTTCAACATATTTTTAATTTAAAGTCACATTTATTGTGTATCAAATAATTATTTTTATTTATCAACAATATTTCACCAATATCATTCACCATATTCTCAAATTTAGCTAACTTCAATCTATTTTTTATCTTCTTCAATAATTTTTTATTCCTTGCTTATGAATATCTTCCTTTTCAGCCAGTTTTTCTTCAATGTTTTTTAGTTTGCCTTCTAACTTAGCTATATTCATATTATTTTCTATTATTTCATTAAGATGTGTCTCCTACTTCTTGACATGTTCTTTATTCTCAGTATTGATCTTGTAAATTTATTTCTTCATCCTTTTCTTATCCTTCTTGAGTTGTATATTTTCCACAAGTGTATCTTATAGGTTTTCTTTTAACATATATTATTGCTTATTTATCTCATCACCTTCATCACATTTAAATGAGTATTTAGCTTTCTTGGATTTTACCACAAGATACACCTAATTATTAGAAGATCCTTCATCATATAACTAACTAATTATTTATGAAGATTCTTCTATTTACCTGGTCATCATATTCCTATTCTTGGGATTAAACATCCTCTTATGCTTCTTCTACTTCTTTTTCTAGGACTTATTATCTTCCTCATCTATGTTAGGATCAACATACCTCTTCTATGGATATTTACCATAAAAATGACTATCATTTGAGTGATTATTTTCCTTTTAATTTCCACTTTCCCCTTTTAAAAATTCTTGTAAATAAGGGCATTATTTGATTGAAGTCCTATTAAACTTCCTCATCCTTAGAATCACTTGGTTTTGGTTCTTCTTTTATTCCAACTTTACCTTTTATCATGTATTAAAATTCCATATCATCTCTTACCTTCTTACTGAATGCTGTAACTTTTCTCATTTAATATGTTATAAGAATATTATAAATTTTATCTAATGATAGATCATGTTAGTATTACAGAGATGAAACCTTTGGAGTGAATCTATCTGGGATATTTCTCATTAGTTTCTTCATAATAATATAATCATATAGATTCTCACCAAAACCACTTATATTTTTGAAAATATCATTTACTTTTGTAAAGTAGTCATCAATAGTTTCATATTCATCAATTTTGATATCCTCAAACTTTCTTCTCCAAATTTTTAAATTATCTACTTTGACTTTAAGATTGACTTCATAACTACCTCTCAGTTTATCCAAGATCTCCTTGGCAGTTTAAATACCCATCACTTTAGTGTATACCTTTACTGATAAATCCATCAAGATCATATTTTGATCCTTTCCATCCATTTACAATTTACTCTTATCAGTAAAATTCATAAGAGTATTCTCATCATAGGGTGTAAATCCTATAGTTACTTCATCTCCCACTTCTGCCCCAAGTGATAGGAGATAAAGTATCATCATATTTCTCTATCCAGGATTGTTCTCACCATTGATAGTGGGAACACCCCTACTTTTTACAAAATTCATGTTCTACATCCTTAGTAGTCTATAGGATCTTTCAGAGGTGAACTTACCTTTGATACCATTTGTAGAGTCCATATCAATGAGATATCACTGAGAGGATGATGGGTGAATTAGTGATCCATTTTATTTTTAAATTTTGTTTCTTTTTAATTTAGACTCCATATGGATGGTTAAAGCCCCAATACAACCTTCTTTTTTCCCTTAGCCTCACCTATAATAATGTTACAAATTAATAGCACAGAACATAAGGATTTATAAGGTTTGTTGTAAAGACTTACACCTTATCATATTGGTTAGTCCCCACAACATGAATTCTCTACTATATCAGAAGGTAATTACAAAGAGTAATTGGATATCCCCCCCCCAACTAACCTTCTTATCTATACCCCCCAATAATAATATTCCAAAAATTGGTTATACCCCCAGCCAAATCCTTCCTCTTTATATGTATAGATCCATTATAAAAAATCTTTTGATAATCCTCCTCCGTGAGCTTGTTGGATCACACTTGTTTTTTTACACCTCAATAGCCTTTGAATGTAGAGACCAATTTTTGTCCATTAACGAATTTTAAATATTTATAAATATATTTCCAGATCTAGGTGATGAGACAGCATGCAATCCTGAGGCCTGGTGTTCTCGGGATTAATTTTATAAAAATATTAAAAATATTTTATATTGCGCACATATGGTTAATTAAATAAAAAGGGAGAAATCATAAACGGTTGATCAACTAAGAGGGGTGTGATGGTTCTCGAAGGTTGACCTTTGATTTAGTTACCACCAACTACAAATACGAGATGAGGATATATCGAAGACATCCTTCAGATGTCACTATGGTCACTATGAGTACTTGGTGATGCATTTTAGTGTGACGAACGCCTCTGCACTATTCATGGGACTGATAAACCTGATCTTCTAGTCATACTTATACCGGTTCATAGTGTTTGTAATTGAAGACATCCTTCTGTACTCGGTGTCAGAGGAGGAGCATGCGAGACACCTGTGAATGGTTCTATACATACTCTGAGAGAACCAGATTTATGGGAATATATAGAAGTGCTAATTCTAGATACAGGAGGTCCACTTTCTGGGACATGTTATCTCAGCAGATGGAGTAGCAGTGGACCCAGACAAGGTTAAGGTGGTGTTAGCATGGGATCCACCCCAGAGTGTGATAGAGGTGTAGAGATTTTTTGGGTTGGCATGATATTATTGGATATTTATCCTTGATTTATCCTAAATATCAGCACCTATGACAGCCTTGGCCCAAAAGGGCCAGCCTTTCATATGGACAGAGAAGTTCCAGCAGTTGAGTCAGAGTTTGACGAGCACACCGATCTTGAGATTTCCAAAAGAGGGTTTTAAGTTCGTAGTTTTTTGCGATGCATCAGGGACCGGGATTGGATATGTCTTAATGCAGAGATAGGCGGTGATTGCTTGTGTTTCTCACCATATATGGCCGCATGAGCATAACTACATGACCCATGATCTTGAGTTGGTAGAGGTAGTCTTCTCATTGATGATGTGGCGACACTACCTGATGGGTGAACGGTTTATCATCTACTCTGACTACAAGAGCCTCAAGTACATATTCTCACAAAAGTATTTGAATTTGAGACAGAGGTGATGGCTGGAGTTCCTCTAGGATTATGAGTTTGAGATAATCTATACTTCTGGGAAGGGGAATGTAGTAGCTGATACTCTTAGTCAGAGATTGATTTCATAGCCACTAAGTGAGGTGTCAGAGCAGTTGGCCTCGCTGCAGTTATCTGTTGTAGTTAGAGAGGATGCAGCTTATATTTAGTCAATGGTTGTTAACCCTCCACTCTTGTAGTGAATCATGGAAGAAGAACTAGGGGATATTGACTGCGATACTTTATGTGCTCATTTATCTATAGGAAAAGATCCTGATGGACATTCACAAGGTGGGGAGCACAACATCCTTTTTAAAGGATGCACAATTGTGAAAATAGTGTTGAGGGAGGGGTTCTAAGGGAGTTTCATGCATCCCCCTTGGATATACATCCTGTTGTGGAAAAAATGTACCAGGACCTCTGGCATCAGTTTTGGTGGACATGTATGAAGAAGGCAGTAATAGAGTTTGTTTCTCAATGACGTATGTTTCAGCAAGTGAAGGATGAGCACCAAGTTCCAATGGGGTTATATCACCCCTTGGAAGTTATAGAGTGGAAGTGGGATGGAATATCAATGGAATTCATGATGGCCTTACCACAAAAATCTAGGGGGCATGATTCCATTTGGGTGATCATTGACCGACTCACCAAGTTATCCCACTTCCTAGCTATCAGAGAGAATATTTCTGTATAGAGATTGGGAATCCTCTATGTGTAGGAGATAGTTTGGCTTCATGGAATCCCTTCGATGATAGTCTTAGATTGCGATGATCATTTCACATCCTGGCTGTGGAAGGGATTTCAGGGGGAATATGGGACTCATCTACATTTGAGCACAGTGTTCCATACTCATACAGATGACAGATATAGAGAACCATCCATGTTATGGAGGATATGTTGTGGGCCTGTATCTTGGACTTTGGCCATATTTGGGAGTACCACCTACCACTAGTGGAGTTTACATACAATAACATCCACCACTCCACCATCGGTATGGAACCATTTGAGTCTTTATATGGGTAACCCTTCTTGTCACCACTTTGCTGGACCAACCACAGAGAGTCAGCACTCATGGGTCCAGATTTGGTGTGAGCTACCACCGAGAACATGCAGATCATCTAGGCATAGATGAAGACTTCAAAAATCTAGAAGAAGTCTTATGCTAACATACAGTAGAGACCTATGGAGTTCGAAGAGGGAGACAATGTTTTCCTTCGTGTCTCACCACAACGAGGGTTGTGAAGATTTTTCCAAGGTGGTAAGTTGTCTCTGAGGTTCATCGACCCTTTTCAGATACTGTGTAGAGTTGGCGAGGTGGCGTACCGCCTAGCTCTACCGCCGCAGTTGCACTGCGTATATGATATCTTCCATGTGTCGCAGATGAGGAGGTACGTGCATGACCCATCTCACGTTATCTACTGGGTAAAGATAGACATTGAGGATGGAGAGACCTTTGAAGATTACCTAGTGGAGAATGAGGATCGATAATAGAGTATCCTTAATAGGTAAGTGATTCCCCTGGTGCATGTTCAGTGGTAGAATGAGAATCTTCAAGAGTGAACATGGGAGTGGGAGGCTCATATTTGTGTGCATTACACACATCTGTTTGATTAGCCTTTTGTTTTGGATTTTCGGGATGTAAATCCCTAAGGTGGGGAGAATATAATGTCTTGAATTTTATTTGTATTATTTTTAAATATTAAATAGAATTATTATGTGACAGTATTTTTGTGATGGCGTGTGATTATGATGCCCCTAGTGCTCGGAATAAATGATTGAAATAAATTAAACTTTTAAATAGTGAGAATAAGCATTTTTACTGAAAAAGTGGAATAACTTTTAAACAAGTGCCTATATCAGAAATATGAGGGAAACATTGCGTTCAGAGTAGCAACTTTACCTTAAGTGAGGCCTAATATTGACTAGAACAGGTCGAAAATAGAAGTTAGTTTATGGGATTTTAAAAGGAAATAAAATAAATTAATATTTTATTTTATTTTAAACATTTCCTTGATGTGGTGTCATGTTAATTGGTTTTAAATAACCAAGAAACTAGGGTTGGGATCATAACCCTGTAAACTTTCCTTGGATGCTCTCGAGCTTTGTAGAGGAGCCATCCTTGGAGAGATCTTGACAAACTACAATGGGAAAAGATGCGTGGATCATTGTGTAGAAAGATTGAATCTGAACTGATGACCACTTTTCCTCTTCATCGATGATTGAGGTAAGGGTTTCTATTTCAATTCATCCTTCCCTGTTCTTGGATTAAAACGATGAACGTGGATCAACCCACGAACAGGTTAACCCACAGATCATTCATTCTTGCAGGAGTGTATTTTATCGGGTTTATTTAGGGTAATTGATCCATGTTTGATTTGATTTATATTTGATTTGCTTTATTTGATATTTCTAATAGGATAGGATCAATACCGTGATGAACGACGATGGAGTTTCATTCCTTATTTTGTTATTTAGATTTCTTCTCCCCCTTTTGACCCCCGCGTTCTTCGCATTCTTAGCAGGGTTATGAACAACGGATCATTGTGCATCCATTTCGCAACACAATGATCCCAGATCATAGATCCAGCATCATGAAAACATAGAGGAGGTGCGATAGTGATGGCAGTAGATGAATACACTTGGTTCAAGAGAAATAATTCTTCAACCATTCTTCAAATGGATGATCGAAACACATTTTTGGAGCCGATCGGATACCCAAAACTTATCGAATCTATGTTTTCATGGTGGGGCGACCTAGAATACTGAGTTTTGAGTAGATTGAATGGTCAGATCGACATATTTAAGATCACTAGAATCACGTGGAGTAAGAACCGTGATTCTGGAAAATCACAAAGAATGTGGCGTGTTCTCTGAAGAACACGGCATGTGGGGCTGGATCTGTGGCGGCTAGGGTTTCGAGATACAGGAAGTGATGACATATCATGTGACAACAATCACACGGCATGTGGGTCCCTACATGGGACTTGTTTTATATCTCAGATAATACACAGACACTGGGTGGATTACATGGCATGTACTCCACTACATGGCTAGACCAGGCTGGTTACGTGGGTTACCCCACGTACAGGTACGCAGGTTAGCATACACAAGCCCAAGCCGTGTATGAGTACATGGCCAGCGTACATAGATTGGACCCTGGATAATCGGACATGGAATGTGTCCATCACTACACACCGTGTATATGATTTTTACACAACATGTATTCTTACTCGGGTCGTTGCACATGGACAGTACCCGAAGTCAAGGGACACGGTGTGTGAACGTGCTACACGCCATGTACTCTCTTCTACATGGCTTGATCTCCTTGTCCATCATTCCTTGGAAAATTTTAGTTTGGTTTAGTGCTCCATTTTTATCATTCCCTTTAAGGTCAGGTATCGTTTCCATCCACAAGAGTATGATCCCTTCAGGAAGACTTTCTGGAGAGAGTCAGAATCCCTCCGAGAGGCCCGAAACGAGATCCTATGCCCATTATTGTGCCCTTGGTAGATTCAAGTTATCGACGCTATCAATACTACCATATGGCAGTCCTATACTTAACAGGTGAATCCATATGAGTCGTGGTATGACCCCCATGAACCTGGAGGTGTTCCTCATTCGGGTATCATGATCTTTCCCCACTCAGGAGTGAGTTGTCCTGGAATGAGTGCATTATTTCTCTCTTTATATCTATATGTGTGTCTGTCTATCTCGTGACATTTACCGATGAATGTACTTCTCATGCAGACATAATTAGAGCTATCAGACTCATGGATTGAGTTCTCCCGAATGATTTCTTCGTGGAATCTTCAAACTAAATCCCTAGCGTGGGTATACAGTCGTTGTGACTTACCTCTAGACTTTGGGTCTAGGTTTCAATTATATCTGGATATGTTTCTCTTGTTATATGTTTTATAGACATATATTGTGTTGAGCTAATTGTACCTTTACTTTGTGTATTTATTTGTGGTTTTCGGGGTACTCTACTGAGTATTGTTATACTCACCCCTCCATAGGCTTTGCCCGCACATGTCGTGTCTTGTGCAGACGAGTAGCCTTTTTACGGAGTCCCGAGAAGGCTAGGAACAGACCGAGATTTGTGAGCTTCCTTACAGAGTAATGTGTTCCTATGGCCACAATCAGCAGTCCTAGTACCTATTTCTTGCTTATAGGTTGGACTTTGTAGTTTTCAGACTCTTTATTTGGTGGGCTTGTATTCTAGGCCAGTTTACTTTCTGCACTTTACTTTCTGTTATACTATGTTGGTTGGGTTACGTTGTATTCTTGCATTTTTTCCTTGTGGTTTTTAAATTTCAAAATTTATGGTCTTGGAGATGTGTGCATGTGTGCAGGTACTTAGGCAATTCCTCCCTTATTAGTGATATTCCTACTCGGTGCTAGTCACCAGCCCCTAGCGCATTGGAGGCGGGCTTGGGGAGTCATGGAATGGACCCCACTAGGATGGGTAGTGACACCAGGTTTTTCCTAAAATTAACACCATGATGGTTTTGTTTCAATTTGGTGTTTTTGTCACAGTGTGGGGTTTGTGTTGTATTATTACAACCCTGAAATTTTAAAATATGAACATCGTATCTAATAAAGTGTATGACACACAATGCCAATCATAGATAGAAATATCAAATCATAAGACTTTAGGATATATTTTATATTTTAAATATATTCAATATATTATATATCTTACAATTCATTCAATACTAATTTATCTTGTGTTACACACAACAATAAGTTTCTTCAATAGCTTGTGTTACAAGCAAGACTGGGTTTTACCGAATACTATTAATATTATTATTTAAAATGAAAATTATTTCATAGCTATTGAATTGGAGGTTATAAATAGGATTAAATAAATTATGAAAATATATTATTTAATTAATTGGTTACCAATTAATTATAAATGAACATAAAAACCCAATTTAATATAAAGTAAATTCCTTTATAAAAAAACTATTTTTATCCGCCAAAGGCGTTTTATCCTAAAAAATTAAATTAAATACTATTATGGAATGTTATTAATGAAATTTATATATTCTATATTCTATAAAAGTTTTTAAATTCATCCAATAGATTTTATTGTCATAATATAAGAACAAATCCAATTTTACACATAAAAAGCTATATTCTTTTAAAGGCGATTTTCTAGTCTTTTAATGGTGTACCTTCTTTAAAAATAAATTTTGACACTATTATAAATTAAATTTTAAAAAATAAACTTAATTTTTTAAATTTTACTTTCAAAATTTTCTTATGGTTATTTTTTGGTATCTTTCTGAAGTTTCTTTTTTTGATGAATAGTTAAAAATATGGAATTTTAATTGAAAATCGACTTTTCATCTAATAATTTATAATGATAAATTATATTTTGAATTAGTTTTAAATTATGAATAGATCAATAATAAATATATTATTCCAATTTAGTTCATTTTAATCATTTTTATTTTGAATTTATATTAAAAACTTAGTAAACTTTTGAACAATTGTACTTTAAAAACCCGATTTATCATCCCGTGTGCCGGATTGGTTTTAAATTAATTTCTTCCACTTCAATGATTTTAATTCAAAAAAATTTATTAAATATTTGGAATAATAATAATTTATAATTTATAATAAATTCAACTTAATTTTTTACCGAAATGATTCGTGAAAGCAATTAAAATTAATTACAGTGATTAAGAGAAAAACTAGTTTACTAAGGGACTAAACCTTTAACTTAAGGGGCCAAATGACCTAGAAACATTTACAACACACATTGTAAGGAAATATTTAGGCCTTATAACTTCTCTTATACAATTGTTTCATTATTATATCCATTTTACATGGAAAAATGTGTGTGGAATTCCCTTTTTAAAATATTTACAAGTTTTCCACTCACCCAATTTATAAAAGGCATCCCCCTCTCCCCCTTCTTCACACCTATAAAACCACTTTTTTCCAATAACTACCAAAATCACTCTATAAATTAAATAAAATCATCCTATAAGACTTATAATTGAAAAAAAAATCCAACTTAGGAAGTCATTAGTGAAAACCTAAGGAACATACTCGAAGAAGAGGTAATGTTTTTCTAAAAGTGTTTTTATTTTATTTCCTGATCCACCTCCTTAAATTATTTTTATATAATTATTATATAATAACATAAGTATATTAAATATACTAAGATGTTTTTATATTAATTTTATGACCTAAAACTTTACACAATTCAATCAAATGGGTTATAAAATTATCGTTCATGCGTACGACAGATGACCACTACAGGAATCGATGTCGTTTCTTTTCATTACCACCTTTAAAGGTTTGTAATAATGATGTAAATACTGTTTATATATTATTTATATGATATTTATGATTAATTTATGCTTATATAATTATTATATAACACATAACTTTATGATTTTCATTTTATGGGAATACAATAACATCGTTCGTGTGTACAGCGGACTACCGCTTCATGAAGCGATGTGATTCATTCACACTTTACATGAAATGTATAATAGAGAGTTTTAATAATATATGTGATATATATGAAATAATAATTATAATTTAATGATAATATATATATATATGTGTGTAATTTACTTTTATTTCTTTCAATATAATAAGAAAATGGAAACAATGTTCATGCGTATGCATGGCCTACCATCTCCATGAACGATATATTTCATTTCCTATCACCAAATTTTATAGATTACTCTAAATAAATATATAATGAATATATATGATATTTATATCATTTTTTAAAATATGTATATTATTAAATCATGAACTAATTAATATGAAAAATAATAAGTCAAAACATATTTGAAAAATAAGGCAATTAACACCGAAAACAATAAAAATAATGAAAGATTATTAAAAAAGGTGATAAGATGTTATAAATGGATCATATATGATATTATAAATATTAATTTATTTCTTTTATAAGTTAATAACATTATTAAAACCATTATATAGGAGGATAAAGGGAGTTTAACCAAAATTGGGTGTGATGTAAGGGATTTCGTCTCAATTTCATTTCATTGAGGCATATTTTAATGTTATGCACCTAATTTATTATATATGGTATATATACTATCCAATTGACATGTAATAATGTAAATAATTAACTATTAATGTTATTTTAAATTTTAATTTGAATTATTTCACCTAAGGGTGATTTGAACTAAAAGTTACCAAGTGGTAAAGAATTTCTTAACTCAATTTTCGTTCAGTGGGTTAAAATTCCACTTCATTGATTATGATATTCAAGATTATTTACATAATTAATTTAGACAATATATTTTTGTATTTACACTTTTTTTATATGGATTTACATTTTATACTCATAATTTATTCATTTATTAATTCTCACTTCATTGTTATGATCATTTTAAGGGTTTAGTTCACAATCTCATTCTAATCGAGATTATTTATTATTGAATTTACATTAAAGTAAATTATATGCTAATTTTTTAATAAACCATTAAATTTTATTATCCTTTGATTATCTATGATATTTTTCAACTTATACTTACATTTTTTCACTCTTTGGTAATTAAAATTAATGATTAAAGGTTTGAATAAAATCTGACATCATTTTTCTTGACAGTTGGAAATCTATTTTCTTAAAAAACCATATTTTATAAAAATGTTTTCGAAAGTGTTTTCATTAAATTTTTCAAAATTTTCTATTAAATGAAATTTTTACCCATTTTTTATTTTTAAAATGTTTTCAAAGGAATCTTCTTATTACTTTTTAAAAATGGAACCTTTCTAACCTTTTTACAATGAAAAAGAAATATTCTTTTTACCTTTTACGAAATTACCCACCATCATTTATTTAAAGCTTCCTTTGCAATTTTGAGAAGATATTTTTAAAGAATTTTTTTAAAAATTTATTTTCAATGAAAATAATTTTTCAAAATTTTTTTCAAAATGAAAAGTATATTTTCCTCAAGAATATTTTTTAGGATATTTTTATTGTATTTATATTCATCAATGACAAAAACCCTCATTCTTACCCCAATGGGTATACATTATATTGATACCACACTTATTCTTCCTATGTATGGATTAAAATTATTTTGACCAAGGATAGTATTGAAATTCACATCCTTGAATAATTTTTGTAGTCATTAACTTCCCCTTGAGTTGTTCACCTTCCAGTGACCATTGAACATTATATTTCCCCTAAATATCTATAGTATTTATCATGGATATGATTATTACCTAAACCATATACCATTTTCACATATGGTGTTTACTTTGATAGTTATTTGATTATCTAGGGAAATATTAATAAATTTAAATTCTTTACTCAATAAGGATATTTTATAAGGCACATTTTTTATGAATTAAATTAATATATATGAGAAATGCTTTAGACTAGCAATGATGGGTGGGGCCCAGGATTTGTATAGCCCCTCAATGCATTGACAGGTCTCATGAGACAAATTATTTGTCCAAATTAAATGGGTTCCTACCTATATTTTTAAACCATCTTATGAAATTTCGTGATGGTATAGGTTTTCATGTGCCTCAAAAATGACGTTAAATATTTAAGCATTTCCTATATTCAGAATTTAACTACTATTATCCATAATATTTTCACTATGAATAAATCTATTGATGTATTTCATTATCATTTTATTGATTAAATGGAATGTGTTTTCATTTATTTACCTTTCCATATTTATTATTCTTTATCTTATCCTCATAGTCGAGTTATTTAAAATGACATGTGTTTTCAATTATTTACCTTTCCATATTATTTATGCACTTCCATATCAGTTATTAATTACATGGAATGTGTTATAAATTTTTTATCTTTACATGTTAATTATGATCATGGATTCATTGTTACTTCAACTTTATTTAACCCTTACTGAGCATTTTATCTCACCCATATTTTTTTCTTTTCCCACGATTCCATGAAGTTCACTATGACTGATATATAGGGATACACTATATGGAATAAATTTATTTTCAAAAAAATCATGTTTTAATTTTGTGTATTGAAATTTAATGTAAGACACATGTATGTATCTATTTTACCAAGAATACTAAATTGGTCAGTCCTTCGGGATGTGTTTTCTTTTATCTTATCACAATGTAATGATAGTAGGCACTACCTTTGGGATACAGGGTTTGGGTTCACTATAGTTGGTATAAAAGGAAGTTTAGTAGAAAAATTTATAACTAGATTTAGGAAAAAATAGATTAGGAAACATAAACCTAAGATATACTTTAAGGATAATTATAGAATAACATACCAAAGAAAACATTTTTATTATTATGAGATATTCTATGCATATATTTTTCAATTTATGTTAATTAGTTCATTAGTTTTTGGATTATACATTATGTTTCATAATGATATGATCTAATATATTTTATATTGTCATTTAGAAATGGAACTTAGAGGAAGGAATGTGAACCTCGCCTATGCATGTTATTTGAAGGGTAATAATGATCGTGTATTTTATGGAATTAATCTAATATTTCAAAGTGAATTATTATCCCAAACATTTTCATCATATTAGAACATTGTATCATTTTCTAAAAAGACAGAGAAAGATTTATATAAGTATTATATCTTAGGATGGAAGAATGAGAAGAAGAGTAAATCTAGTAAAATTATGAATCAAGGAAAGAAGAGAAAGAAGGATTTTACCACATGTGATAATTATGGAAAGAAACACCCCAATACTTTCTTAAAGGGAATGAGATTTTTCCACAAGTGTGGAAGGAATGGACACAGTGTTAGTGACTACAAGGGTTAGAAGAAAGTTTTTAATATATAATGCTTCAAACTGTAAGGATATGGGGCACTATGAAAATCAATATTCGAAGCATAAATGGAATATACCCCAAAATAATCTAATAGTACATGGTCAATACTATGCTACTACCACAGATGAAGAGGAATGATTAATGTTCTTGTATTTGGATTCAATAATTTTTTTATTTGATTATTTTATCAATGATGTACTATTTATGAGAATCATGAAATATATAAGGATTATAATACAGTACTATTTCATTAATTATTTGAGAGTACATGTTGAATGGTACCTATAACCAATAAAATTATTCAGTGACAAGTTTAACTTCTTGGAAAACATATGATTTAGGGAAATAAAACCCTTAATACATCTATACTATTACGATAATGATGAGGGGATAAAGAGAATATTGATATGGATAAAGTAAATTTGATATTATTGACTAAATTGGAGTTGATTGATTATTTATTAATAAATTAGTTACGCCATCAATGATGGGAGTCTACCAAGATTAAGGACATTTTAGAGAAACTTATGGAAAGTATATGTTTTAGTGGATAATTTGTTTTAGGAAAAATAACTTTACATTTTATATATATAAATTTAATGATATTAATAACCATTAGGGTTTATATGATCATTAATGACATTTTAATAACAGTCAAATAATATTATTAGACTTTAAAAAAATAAGTAGTATTGAAAACCATAGTAAAAATGTTATTTAATGATTAGCTTTATTTCAAGGATGTCCATTGTATTTTTGAGATCATTATAGGAATTATATTAATATAGTTTATAAAAGGAAATCATACGTTTCAATTGAAAAACCATCAAGTCCAGTAAGGCCATAGGGCTTGAACCCATGACCGAAGGACAATAAGGGTTTCATACCTACCACTGGCCTACACGATGTCCTGGTTAATATGTCATTGTTTTTAGTTAAACAATTTGATGAATAAATGTTAATGATGAACCAATAGTATTAAATTTTAGGTTTATAGGTTAATTTATTAACCATATTTCTTTTGAAAAATATTTTTGAGACTGATGAAAATACTTTTCACTCTTTTATGGATCTTACGGCCTGTTAAAAGTGAATTTTAGTGCTTTGTACATTAAAAAATCATTTTTGGATATTTATTTATTGGAATAATAAATTAATTGGAAATTAATCAAAACACCACCAAATTATGAAAGTTTTATTATGAAATAGAAATTTATCAAGATATGAAAATAATTCCTCAACTTTAGAAAAAGGATCTTCAAATAAAATTTCATCTTATTACCGTAATTTCTGATGATATCAATGAAATTTTAACACCTATTAGATTTAAGGAATTTAGGCCCTCAACTTTGCATTGATCATTAACCTTCTTGTGATCAATTACCCCAATCACTCCCTATAATTATTTACACTTTTCCTAAATTACATATCATTACTCACCACTAATTTTCTCTTATATAGAAACCAAGTTATATATTCTTCCATGTGACAATTATACTTCCCTTTATCTATTAATAATAGGGAATTTTATTAAACCTTTTATGATGTCAGTTTTTAAACAAAGTAATTTTCAAATATAAAACCTTTTCTTACAATGATCAAGTTTAAATTGTAAGGATGCAATTTATTTAGGATGGGGAGAATGTAACACCCCAAAATTTTAAAATATGAACATCATATATGATAGTGTATATGACACAGAACACCTAGAATGGAAATAGATATAACATCCTGACACTTTATGATATATTTAATACTTTAAATTAATTCAATATATGTTATAGCTTAGAATTCACACAATACAGAGTTATACTTCATTTCATGTGACAATGAGTTTCTTCGATAGCTTCATTACATGAAAGATCAAGTTTTACATAATACTATAGATATTATTATTTAAAATTAAAAATATCTCCTAGAAATTAAATTTTTAGTTATAAATAATATTTACTAACTTATAAAAATATATTTTTTAATTCATTGGTTACCAATTAATTAGAAATTAATATAAAAACCATTTGAATATAAATGAACTATTTTTATAAAAAACTATTTTTATACGCCAATGGAATTTTATACTAACAAATTAAATTAATTACTATCAATGAATGATATTAATGAAATTTATATATTATATATTCAATAAATTTTTTTGACATTCATCCAATATATTTTATAGTCATAATATAATAACAAATCCAATTTTACGCATACAAAGATGTGTTTTTATAAAGGTAGTTTTCCCTCCTTTTAATGGTGTACTTAATTTAAATCTAAATTTTGACACTTTCATAAATTCTATTTGAAAAAATAAACTTTATTTTAGAAATTTTTATGGTCAAAATTATCTTAGGTTGAATTTGTGGATTCTTTCGGAGAAGTTTATTTTTTTGATGAATAATGAAAAATACTGAATTTTAATTGAAAAATAACTTTTCATCTAAATAATTTATAATGTTAAATTATATTTTGAATTATTTTTAAAGTTATTATAGATCAATTATAAATATAATAATACAATTTATTTCATTTTAATAATTTTTATATTGAATTTATATATAAAAACTTAGTAAACTTTTGAACGTTTTCACTTTAAAAATATTTTTTCTCATCCTGTTTATGGGGTTAATTTTGAATTAATTTATGACACTTATGTTATTTTAATTTGAAAAAATGGATTCCATATTTTGAATCAGAATAATTTATAATATTTTCAACTTAATATTTGACTAAAATTATTAGTGGAAGCAATTAAAATGAATTACAGGGATTAAGATAAAAACGAGTTTACCAAGGGACCAAACTTTAAACATAAGGGGGAAAATAACCTAAAAACATGTACAATACTCATTTTATGGACATATTTAAACCTTTTAAATTCTAATATATAGTTTTTTTAATTATTTTATCCACTTTAATTGGAAAAAATTGTGTGGAATTCCCTCTTTCAAAAATTTACAAGTTTGCTACTCACCCCGCTTATACCCCCCCCCCCACTCTCCCCCTTATTCACACCTATAAAACAAATTTGGTTTGGAAAATACATACCAAAATCACTCCCCAACTTCCCTAAAATCATTATATAATCATTATATTATTAATAAATCCATTTTTGAAGTAATTAGTGCAAACCTAAGGAAGATACCCAAAGAAGAGGTAATGTTTCTCTAAAAGAGTATTTATTTTATTTCCTTCTCCAAATCCTTAAATTGTTTTTATATAATGATTATATAATAACATAAGTATCTTAAATATACTTAAAATTTTTTATTATAAGGTTATAACAAACAACTTCACACACTTCCATCAAATAGGATTTGAAATCATCGTTCATGTGTACGGTGGACTACCGTCTCGCGAACCGATGTCGTTATGTTTTCCATTAACACCTTTCAATTTTAAGAATAATTATGTAAATAATATTTATATATTATTTATATGATATTTATTATGTATTTATTATTATTTAATTATTATATAACACATAAATTCATTATTTTATTTTGTGGGAATACGATAACATCGTTCGTGTGTACGGCGAACTACTGTCTCTCGAAGCCATGTGATTCGTTCACGCTTTACATAGAATATATTAAGGATGGTTTTAATAAAAATATTAGATATATATTACAAAATAATTATACTATAATTATAATATATATATATATATCATTTTTTCTTTCAATATGACAATAAAATGGAAACAATGTTCATGCGTATGTGCGGCCTACTGTCTCCATGAATGGTGTATTTAATTTCCTATCACCAAATTTTATGGATTACTATAAATAAATATATAATAAATATATATTATACTTAAATAATGTTTTAAATTATATATATTATTAAATCATGAATGAATTAAGAGGAACAAAAAATAAAAAGTCAAAATATACTCGAAAAACAAGGCAGTTAACACATGAAACAATGAAAATAATGAAAGATTATTAACAAACGAGTGATAAGATGTTATAAAAGAATAATATATGATATTATAAATATTAATAAGGATATTTTATAAGTAATTAAAATTCTTAAAACCATTATACATGTGATTAAAGGGTGTTCATTTAAAAGGGAGTGTATGGTAAGGGATTTTATCTTAATTTCATTTCATTGACTCATATTGTAATGTTATGCACCTAGTTTCCTATATATGGTTTATATATTATCCTATTGAAATTTAATATAACTAATAATTTACTTTTCATGTTATTTTAATTTTTAATTTTAATTATTTCATCAAATTGGGATTTGAACTAAAATTTACCAAGTGGTAAAGAACTCAGTTTCCATTCATGGGGTTAAACTTCCACTTCATTGATTATGATATTCTATGATTATGTGTATAATTAATTTTTACTACATATTTTTGTATTTTAACTTATTTTATTTGTATTTACAATTTATATAGATAATTGATTCATTAATTAATTTTTACTTCAATGTGACGATCATTTTAAGGGTTTAGTTTAAAATCTCATTCTAATGGAGATTATTTATTCTTGAATTTATATTAAAGTAAATTATATGATAATTGTTTAACAAACCATTCCATTTTCTTATCCTCTAGTTATCCATGATTTTTTTCACATGATACTACCATTTTTTCTCTTTTTTACCTAAAATTATTGAGGAAATGTTTTAATAAAATCAAACTCCATTTCTCTCTTTGGAACTCTGTTTTATTACAAACCATGCTTTCTAAAATTGTTTTTAAAAAAAATTCTTTAACCTTTTCAAAATGAATTATTAGAATAATTTTTTACCCATTTTTTAATTTTACAAAAAAAAATAAATGGAATTATCTTATCTCTTTCCGATCAAGGCAATTTTCTAACCTTTTTACAATGAAAAAGGAATGTTCTTTTACCCTATACAGAATTACCAACTGTCATTTCTCTAAAGCTTCCTTTGAAATTTTAAGATTATATTTTTAAAGAAATTATTTTTAAAATTTGTTTTCAAAGAAAAGTATTTTTCAAAATGTTTTTCAAAATGAAAAGGATATTTTCCTCAAAAAAAATTTTAAGGATATTTTTATTGTACTTATATTCATCAATAGAAACAAACCATATTCTTACTCAAATGGGTATACATCATATTAATACCACTGTTATTATTTATGTGGATGGATTATGATTATTTTTAACAATTATAGTATTAAAATTAACTTCCTTGAATCATTTTTGAAGTCATTAACTTCCCCTTGAGTTATTCACTTTCTAGTGACCATTAAACATTAAGTTTCCCCTAAATATCCACATTATTTATCATAGATATGATTACTGCCAAAACCATGAACCATTTTTACATACGGTGTTTACTTTGAGAGTTATTTTATTATCTAGGGAAATATTGATAAATATGTATTATTTACTAAATATGGATATTTGATAAGGCACATTGTTTATGAATTAAATTGATTATTCAATATATGAGGAATTCTTTGGACTGGTAGTGACGGGTGGGGACCGGACTTTATATAGCCCCTTGATGCATCGAAATGTCTACAAATACAAATTAGTTTTCCAAATTATATGGATTTATATCTATAGTTTTAAACCATATTTTTAAATCTCATTAAGGTGTAAGGTTTTATGTGCCTCAGACATAACGTCCAATATTTAAGCATTGTCTGCATTCATAATTTAGTTACTATTATCCATGATATTTTCACTATAACAAAATATATGGATGTATTTCATTCTTATTTTATTGATTAAATAGAATGTTTTTTCATTTATTTACCTTGAAATATTTATTCTTCCTTACCTTATCATGATATTCAAGTTATTTAAATGTCATATGTTTTCATTTATTTACCTTTCCATATTATTTATACACTTCTTTATTAGTTACTGATTAAATGGAATGTGTTCTCAGTTATTTACCTTTATATATTGATTGTGATCATTAATTCATTATTTATTCTATTGTATTTAACCCTTATTGATCATTTTACCTCACCCTTATTTGGTTTCCTTTCCCCATGACTCCATGAAGTTTACTATGATTGATGTTCAGGGATACGTTGGATGGAATAAATTTATTTTGAAAAAATACTATGTTGTAATTTTGTGTATTTAAATATAATGTAAGACTCATTTATATATCTAGTTTACCAAGAATAATAAATATATTGGTCCTTTAGGATGAGTTTCCTTATATCTTATTCCAATGTAATAGTATCAGGGACCGACTCCGGGCTACTGGGGTCGTAGTCTCTACATGTATTGTGATAATGTGTCGCAGAGTGGAGAGTAGTCCATGATAGTTAGGAACCACACTATTTCATATTAGAAGTTTAGTCATGGAATGAATGGCTTTGATCACAAAGTTAGGAGTCTTGAGGAAAATTTTAGAAAAATGTAAGGCCCTTTGTATCAAAAAAAAATCTTACATATGGATTTATTATTATTTATTTCCTTTTCCATTTTTCTAGTCATGTTATGAAGATTTTTTTTCACACCATGAAGACTTATAAGTTGAGTTCCTTGGTTCTTCCTATTTTGTATTTATTATGTTATAGACCATGAGACACATTGTGAGCATGGTTTGGGGTTGAATGGGTTGATTTAGGAAGGTTTATTAACACATCATAATCTATGAGTGTTTGGTTGTTGTGGGGTGAGACCCCTAACCATGTCATGAGGTTTTTTATTTTCATTGAATAAATAGTTATTGATTGTGAGATAAAGGGGGATTTGTATGGGGAGATCACAACATGATATTTGGCTCTAGTCTCATTATAGTGTGGTGAATCCTTGTCTTTTATTGACACTATTTATTATATGATTTTCAATAAATTCAAGGTGCCTCATTAATTTATTATATTTACTCATCTTCTCAAACCCTTGGTAGTTGTGGGAGTATTTTATACGAACATAGGAATCTATGATTGATCCTTAAGCCTTTTATTTATGCAGGGATTACTTTCAATCCAAGGTATCACTCTCTACCACTTTATTTATTTTTCATTCATTCTTTCTTTATTTCAAAGTCTTGGTAGTTATATCATATAAATTTTGAGGGTTCCATATTGATTATTGATGTAGGATACATGATGTGATGATGTATTTAGGATTTATGGATTCTGTAGAATGTTTTTTATTGGTTTTATTTTTCCATCATCCTATTCTAGTTCTGTGATTGTTTAAGATTCATATTGAGGTAGGTTTACTGATGGGGGAAGGTCATGACAAATAGGTATCAAAGATTTTGGTTGAGGGATATGTTGGAGCTTGGGAAAAGACATTGGTGAGTATTTCATGGGTAGATAGGTAAATCATATATGTTAGACATAGTATATGAAGCAATCAAGGGAGATCGTCTTGGATACAAGAGATTAGGCCCCCCTGTGATCCAATTCAAGGAAAATAAGATTATTGAATGTACTAAGTATATTCATTCTTCTTGCAAGGTAGAGAACTAGGTAAGGGTCATGAATCATGATTTTTTTCACATGTGATTAAATTAGATGGATGATGAGAATTGGGATGAAACTTAATTAATTAATCTGATGGATTTAATATTCTGGGTTTATTAATTTCATAATGTTTTTTATTTTGAATGTATGACTCATGTTTAATGTCCCAATTAGGATCTTGTCGGTGAAGTTTGGAAGGATACATTGGTAGATCATATAAGAGTTTATATTTATGAAGATTAAACTTAGAAAAATACACTTTGTGAGTTACAACATCATAGAATGTATAAGTATGAGGGATTTGTTTCAGATCTAGTCATCGGGGCATAGTTATGGCAGATAAGATTGTTTTCTTCTTAAACTATGTAAGTAAGGATAATTATATTTTTTTTGTTCATCATTATGTTATAGGGAGCTACTCATTATTGGTGAGTTTTATTCCTTTGTGATTATTAGGATTCTAAAGTTTCATGGGAGACGTTCTATGAAATATTCCAATTTGAGTTCCTTTTATCAACTATAAAGGTTGCATAGTGGTAGGAGAGAAGTTAAAGTGTTTGGGAGTTTTGGATTTAATTAAAAACTTTCAAACATTTTGCTTCAGACCTTCTATTGGATAAAGAGGCTAGAGTAAGGAATTTTGAGGAGTTGATTCATTTAGTCACCCTATTCACATTTTTTGTGTTCCTTGATTTTTTGACGAAGGTATAGGTTTTTTAGAGGATTCTATCTTGTATTGGATCATCATGGGATGGAAATCATTTAAACTTATTAAAGAGAAGATCAATGAGAAAAGGTTATCAGTTTCCTATTTATTTAATATTTCAAATAGCATGGTGTCAGATTCAACTCCCTTTATCTCAATTCACAAGAGATGGAGTTTCTCAAACCTTTACTAGGAGGTTAGGCATTGTTTAGTTTTATTACATAGGTTATGACCATCAAAATATTGATTATCTAACATTCCTTATCACTTATCATGGAATTGGCTGTCTACTTGATGTCCATCCATTATAGAAGTATCCGATGAGGTAGTAGAAGAAATAGAAGGGAGATCAAGGTTTTATCCAATAGATAAGAGATATTATAGGAAAAGGATAGTCTCGTGACTCCCCTACTCCTTAGGGGAATAAATAAGAGCATGTTCATGGAGGTAGTTGATGTCAGGGAAAGGGAGGTCATGCAAGAAGTATATATTCAACTTCACAACATATATTTGTTAGTTCCAAGTGATATATAAATCATGAGAGGTTCCGTATATCCATTATTTACTTAGGTGTATTCTTTATTCGATTCATAATCTATACACTCCTTATTTTTACCCACCATAGTCCATGATCTAGGAACTGAGGTCGAGAGGTCTCAATTTCCCTTTGTTTTGACTATGCTAATTGGGAATCGATTTGGTTTTTATGATTCATGTAGATATTGGGAGTTAATGTTAGGTAAGAATTAGTCTTTTTTAGATTTTCTATGTTTTTGGATACAACCATACGGTTTCACCCATAGTGTGAATTGTTTGTATTTGGTAAGGATATTATTGATTTCTATAGGTGGAAAACTATTGTCTTTGATGTTGATAGAGATCACATAATGTTCATTCTTGTGTGTGACCACTGGATGGGTTAGAGATGTGTTGAGTATTTATCTTTTATGATGGCTGAGTTGATATTGAGTCCAAAAGAGGTTCAAATAGAGTTATTTTGTAGGGTTGTAAAACAGTACCCTGATTTTTTTACTGAAGTGGTTGTGATTCCACCCCCTTTATAAGAAATTTAGTTTGGGATAGAGTTTCAATTGGGTTTTTATTCGATATTGATGTATATATATGTGTATGATGGTTCTTTATGAGTTAAAGGAACTATATATTCAGATTAATGATCTTTTTTATAGAGGTTTTATTTTACCCTGTGTGTTATATTAGGGTTCTCTAGTCTTATTTACAAATAAAGCGGATGATAGTATGTGACTATGTATTGATTATCATTACTTCAATTAGGTGATAGTGAAGAACCACTATCCCCTTCTATATATTTCTGATTTATTCAATTAGTTGAAGGTATATAGCCAGTTGTCAAAGATCGATTTATAGTTAGGATATCATAATATGCAGGTGAAGGAAAAAAGATATTATGAAAACTATATTAAGGTTTTGTTATAGTAACTATGGGTTCATTGTAATTCACTTCAGCATCACGAACACACCAGTCATATTATTAGGACTAATGGACTCTATGTTGTGTGAGTTTCTCTATTTTTTTGTGGTTCATTAAACTGTCTGTGTATATTCTGATTATGAGGAAGATCTTGTAGAGCATCTGCGAGCTGTTTTTGGAGGTTTTTTTCCATCATGTACTATTTGGGAAGATACCTAAGTATAATTTCTAGTACTATGAGTTTTATTTATTGGGTAATATTGGGTATTAATGAGTAGTTATAAATCCTTTAAAGATTAAGGTGATGGTTTCTTGGGTAGCGCCCAAGAATGTTGTAGATGTTCAATGATTACATGGTATTGTAGGCTATTACAGGAGGTCTATTCCCAATTTATCTTTTACTATGACTCATATGATAACCCTATCCATGAAGGATCAAGAATTTTTGTGTACTAACAAGTTTCATGCTATTTTTTGTATCTAGAGTGGAATTTGGTCAGTTCCCCAATTCTTTGTTTTCTAGAGGCAGGGGTTCTATGTAAGGTTTTTCATGATATTCTGTACCTTTTATTAGGTATTGGTATGATGCAGCTGAGAGCTATAATCTCATATGGGTCATTATAGTTAATAACCCATGAACATAACTAAGTTTTCCATGATATTGAGTTTGGTGTATTCATGTTTTCCTTGAAGTTGTGGTGTCATTATATCATTGTTGAGTGGTTTTTGGTCTTTAAGGATCCCAATAGTTTGAGTTATATCTTCTCTTAGGGTGACTTAAACTTATGAAGGTGGTGGTGGATATAATTATTTTATGATTATGACTTTGAGATTTAAAATGCACCAAGGAAAGTGAATTTTTTTTCTAACGCATTGAGCAAGAAGTCTGTTGGTGATTTTTCTATGAGTATGAGGATTTTTAGAGAGTGATGAAGGAGCTTCCAAAAATTCACCTTGATGTGGAATAAGATGATGGTTGAGGGTGTCTCTACCACATAACTATATATTCACCCTTGATTCAATAATTGGAATAATACCATTTGGTAGATTATTAGGTAGAGGTTTGGAAAGATCACAATTCTTATAGTGATTTCTTGAGGGATGGTCTAAGGATAATTGATATCAAATATTATTTCAAGGGGGATTTAGGTTTCCTTGTTGATGAAAAATATAGTTTTTCACAAGTTTCATAGTGCACCCTTAGAAATACATCCTGGTGTGTCTAAGATATATTATGCCTTAAGGGTTCAGTTTTGGTGGTTAGTGATAAATATTTCAGTCATATATTTTATAACCTAGTGTTTGTTCTTCCATAAGGTGAAGGAAGAACGTCGTGTTTCAATGGATTGTTTCAGCTGCTAGATGTCCCTCATTAGAAGAGTTAGGACATATCAATGGATTTTATGACCAGTTTACCTCATGATCATAGAAGATATGATGTTATTTGGGTGACCATATAACTTTTAATAGATTCATCTCACTTATTTATGGTTAAGGATTTGAGTGTGATGCATGTCCTATCGAAGAAGTATTTAGAGGAGATTGTGGGCCTCAATGGGGTTTCAAGGATGGAAATCTCTAATTTTGATCCCTATTTTACCTCCAGATTATGGAAAGGTCTTCAGGATTATTTTGGATCTTGGTTATACCTCATCATATTTTTTTCATCCACATATGTATGGTTATATGGATTGTACTATCCAAATTATGGAAGGCATGTTGCGTGAATACATTCTAGATTTATGTGGTTTATGGGTAAATCACATACCCTTGGTTAAGTTTTCCTATAATAATATATATCACTCTATAATTGGTATGGCCCTATTTTAAGCATTTTACATAAAACATTAGATATATATATTATGTTGGGACAAGTTTGGGGAGTTAGTAATTATTAGAGTGGAATTGGGGAAAATCATGATATAAAAGGTGTATGTGATTCATGAAAATATGGTGGTAGATTAGGATCTCCATAGGTCTTATGTTGGACATATAAGGAGGCCTTTGGAGCTTGAAATCAGATATCATATATTCTTGAACGTATTTCTTCATTGTGGTTAGTGAAGGGTTAGTTATTGGATTAAGCTTTCTCCCTAATTTGTTGGACCTTTTGTGTTTCTAGAGAAAATCAGTGGAGTTTTTATCAATTTTCACTTATTCTGAAGATGGATCAAGTCTATAATTTTTCTATTTTTTTCTAGATTCATCGATGTATTTATGATAAATCCAATTTCATTAACTAGGGTGATTTGGATGTTGAAGATGATGAAATATTCATAGATCTACATGTTGAGATTCAGGACTGCTAGGAGAAGGTGTTTCTTGGATGTTTAATTTATTTAGTTTGTGTCTTCTGGAAACAAATTGGATTATAATAATATACTTGGGAAATTGATTCTCATATTCATTCTCAATACCCAAAGTTGTTTGATGATTGATTTTATTGATATGATATGTATGAAAGTTTCTTTATTGGCAAGATAATTGATGATGTCATGTGATTTTATGTCCTTCCTTTATGATGTGTTGGTTATTCTCTTATTATAAAGATATCCTTTTTTGAGAGGTATCTCATGGGGTGTTTATTTCCTAACCCATTTCATGTTTCTCCTTGGGTTTGTTTTTTACTCTTAGGGATATGAATCATTTCATAAGTATCTTATATAAGCTCCTAGATTTTTTTTTAAATCTTTCCCTCGTTGTTTTTAGGTGTTAAGGGATTTTGGGAATGTTTGGATGTAGTCTTATGGGAGAGGTAAGGAGTTTAGTTTGTTTCTTAGAAGAAAAACACTATGGTGTTTGTGTCATGGAATGGGGTTTGTGCCACGATGTGAGGATATGTCATGACGTGGGGTGTCAGCCATGTGAGTTAGGCACCACACTATTTGAAATTGTAAATTTATTTACAGTGTGGATACCTTTGGTTATAGCATGAAGAGCCATTAAGACAATTTTTTCAAAGGGGAAACTATTATGTATTAGAAGAAAAATATTACATATAGATTTACTATTACATATTTTATTTCCCATTTTTCTGGTCACATCATGAATAGTTTTTTTCACACTGTTAAGACTTGGAGTATAAGTTCTTTGGTTCTATCTATTTAGGATTCATTATGTTATGTGTCATGAGTCACACTGTGAGTTTAGTCTGGGGTTGATCGGTTTGATGGAGGAAGTCTGGGAGACCCACTATGGACTCCTAGTATTTTGAAGTTGAATCATGAAACCCTTAGCCACACTATTAAATTCATTTTTCATTGAAGAAATGGTTGTTGACTATTAGATAAAGGGGAAGTCATGTGGGTATATCAAATAATGACCTTTGGATCTAGGTCCATCATGATGTGATGAATTCCTGCCATTTTATAACACTGTATTTCATAGGATTTTATATAAATTTAGGGTGCCTCTTTAATTTATTATATTTACTCCTCCTCTCAAACCCAAGGTAGTTGTGGGAGAATTTTAGATGATCCTAGGCCTCTGTGATTAATCTTTTTTCCATTTATTTATGAAAAAACTACCTTCAATCCAAGGTATCACTCTATATCTCTTTCTTTACTCATTATTCAGCCATTAATTATTTCCAAATATTTTAATTTATATATTCTCAATTCTAAGGGTTTATTATTGATGATTGATGGAGGATTCATTATGGGATGATGTATTTAGGTTTCATAGTTTCTTCATGAGGTTTCATATTTTTTTCATCCATCATCCTATCCTAGACCAGTTATTATTAATGCTTAATATTGAGGTAGAGGTTCTAATGGGGGAAGGTCATGACAAGGGGTATGTGATGTATCCATACACTTAAATAAATGAATTGTGAAGTCTTATTCAACCAGGTCAATATATTATCAGTGAATCAAGGACATATGAGTATACCATATGGAATTGACAAACTCAGTATCCCATGGTCACTTGATGTCTTATACAAAGGGACTATTTGATTATGCATACTTATATATGATACATATGGTAGGAACTAATATGGAGATAAAAGTTTTTGGTAGAGATCATGTTGGACCATTTTATAGATTTAATAGCATTAGATATTACTCTTTTCTTACATTTATGAATTCACAAAATTATAATTGTTTTCAATGCTATAGAGGCTCATGGGTTCAGACTTTATAGTTGTGATGATGAGGATAAAGTTTCTAAAAATTATATAGATACCCAAAAAGTAATTTAGCTGGTATCCCAAAGAATTTTTGAATATATTTTCACAAATATAATGTAATATATAGTGAAAAATGAATAAAAAAAATTCCAAAAAATAGTTTTAGAAAATATATAAAAGGATTTTTGGATAAGTTTTCACAAGTTGTTACATATTATGTGACATAAGGTGAAAGTGTGATAAGTCTAAAAGGATTTAATGAACGTAGGAAAGTTTTGGAAATGTGCACTAAAGCCACCATGAAATATTGATGGTCACTGTGTTATGTTGGTTTGTATGGAATACCAAAAATTTGTGAAATTCATTATGCCATGGTGGTGTACAAGGAAATTATCATATTTTGGAATAATGCTAGGTTAAAAATAAATATTTCACTCCAACTATAATTTTTAGTGAAATCATCATGCTATGATATTTAGAGGAGATTAAACACCTAAGAATTATAATTTAAAAATTAAAAAATCCTTTTGAAAATTTAATCATGTGTTACAATTTTTGTAATGTTTGAGTGTTTTCTTAAAAATATCCATCATTATATCTGAACATTTCATATCCAAGGATATTCCTTGATTGGATATATAAAGAAGTTCTATCCTTGGACATGTGGGATGATTCCATTGTGTTAATACACTGTGATAAAATCCTTGGTCAAAGTTCTATTGAATATCTCACTCACTTTGGGCCTTTAAATGAAGGGTTTAGAAAACATTGAGTTAAAGAGTATCCTTCCCAATAATTAGAAGGTTCATACAGCCCATGGATACCACAAAGTATGGATACCTATGGATTCATATTTTTTATCTCATTAAAACTCATGTGATCTGAATCTATAAGTTGTATCATCAAAGGTGAAAGGTAAATTGTTATTTCTTTATTTTATTCAATATAATTAATATGGAATATCATATGGATTTATAAGATTTGTTTGTTGTTTTCTAATTCCTTTAAAAAAGTATTATCCCTCTAAAACCTATTAATACATCCTTGGATATGCCTAACTAAGTGGATGCTTTTGTGAGGCCACAAATAGAGGAATTAGGTTCATTATTAAAATGAATCCATGAGTAAAGATCAAGACACAAGACCAGAATGTGTCAACACTAAAGATTACTTCTATAGATGATAGAATATTGTTCCCAGTGGATACCGCCACATTAAAGGTTCAAATTCAAGGTGTATTCCTTTATTCCTATATATTCTATGGTTTCTTAACTTATATAGATGTTCAAATGGGAATGTTCTCCTATTAAAAGCATGTTATGTAAAATTTATAAAGTTTTTTATTGATGGATTGGTGGGGGATTGTGGTTGAATAATTGTGTTATTAATTTGGAATCAATTTATTATGACATTAGTTGAGAATTAATTAATTATGTGATTTTGAACAGGTAGGGGTGACACCCCCTTTTTAAATAAGGAAATAAATACCTCTTTTTCAATTGGGTTGCAAGGTAACCCTTTACATTACTTGAAGGACCAGTGGATCAAAGGCCCATTACAAATTTTGATGGCCTGAAGGCCCAATGGCCCAGAGGCCTATACATATCCCTTTAAGGCCGTGAGTGAGGAGTTTGTATCATGCCATGTCACCAGTCATATAGAACCCCCACCCCCCTCTAATAATCATCGCACCTTGATAATATTAATTGGGAAAAAATTAATTTATTTTTTATATTTAGAACTGATAATTACTAATTTTTTGGTAGAAATATATGTTATTTATGGAAGAGGCTCAATCAGTGACTTTGAAATCCATAGATAAAAGACCATGATTTAAGTACTTAATATCATTAATAAATTATTCTACCAATTTTTAATTAGTATAATGGTCAATGCATTAAGTAGGATATGAATTGTTATAATATTCAATTAAATAGTATTAATTATTTTAATGGAAAATTAGATTAACTGTTATAATATAAAATTTAAACTAAATAATTAAATTCATTAATTTTTGGGATATATAGAAAGGATCCAACCTCAAAAAATAAGATATATATATTTTATCTTGTTTTTTTAAAGAATGAAAGAAGATTTAAAAGTGACTACTATAGATTATGTTACTATATACCCAAAATATCTCACTATAAAAGTGGAGTTGTTAGAACCCATCACAACGTAAGTGGGGAAATATATTCTTTAAGGAATGTCTAGTTTACACAATGATCCAGTCAAATGATAAGCATTACTTTATTTTAATGTTTTCTCTTTTAATATTACATACCAATTGGTTTTCATTATTTGGATGAACTACTATTTTATACATTTTAATTGGTCTAAGTAGATTAATAAACACTTTAACATATTATTCCTTCCAATACACTTTTAAAAAAATTGAAATGCCACTTTAGTTTGAGTGGGAACTTACACCAAATCCCAAAACTAATATCCACATGCAATCACAACCAAAAAACCACCAAACCAAAAATCAAACTAAAGAATGACACGCCTGAAAATTTGGTCCAAAATATCTGCCCAAATATGTAAATTGCATGAATTAGTTCTCCAATTATAGTAGCATCAACACTTCGATCTATAATCCACCTTAAGTTTCACCCTTGATGTGACTCTACTATCAACATCACATCATCACATCACCAGCTATGATTCCTGCACATCAGACAATCAAAGTTTTTTATCATCATCACCATTGAAAAACAAACCAACATCATATCCACCATGGAACAATGACCATTAGAGCCACCATGAAACCAAAATTAAGTATAACCACCGATATGAGTTTTCACAACTCAGTAAATTCAATTCCAACCATTTCTGAACTCTACACCCCAGAATGAACATAAAATAGATAAATACATACAAATACCATAGAAAAAATGACAACAATAATCTACACCACTGCTACATCACCTCCTAAAAATATTGAGCATGAGAACCAAAGAGATAACAACAACCACCAAAATTAGGCCCAAAGTTCTGTATCACACATTATTCAACTAGCTTCACATCCCTACTCCATAAGTAGAAAAAATAATGAAAAATCAACAAACCACTACATCCATGGGGAACCTCCATCAAATTACCCCTTCATAATCCCAAGACACCAAAAAACACCATCACACCAGACCAAATATGGGGTTTATACTGATGGATAGAGCTGAAAGGTAAGATATGGGGTGAGAAAGGCAAGAAAAAATAAAATCCCAAATGATGTTAAAAATATATTTTCAATGTCAGGTATTAAAATAATGAACATGAAAACCTTACTTTATTAGGTTCTTACATAGGTTATTATAAAAACTAGTATTAAAACTTTATTAATAAATTCATATCTCTAAAACAATATTTTAATTCTTACATCACACTACCCCCCCACCACCACAACCACCATCAGGATTATCTCTTCAATATGTCCCCTCTAAAAATCAATTGATGGATGTCTGAGGTCTCCTATTTCCCCTCTTATGACTTCTCCAATACCTCATTTAAATATTCAAGGTCATTTTCACACACTATTTCTCCATTCCCCTTCATGTCACTACCTCCTTACTCCCCTTACGAGATATAGGTAATCTATACTTAATTTTTAATTTATGGTGTCTAATAATCAAAAAGATGTTCGACCAAATAATTTTTTTATTGTTTTCATAAAACCACTTTTAGAGAGTGGAACCGCATAAAACGGCACACATTACAGCTGGAAGAAATTAAAAATTCAAAAAAAAGATCAAATTCTGTCAATATCCTGTAAATCACGCTCGCCGCCCAAACCACCCTGCAACACGTTGAGTCAACTGCACCATCCACATCATTGTCTCCATAATCACATCACCTTAATTATCTTACCATCATCATTGTTCACTCAAAAAAACATCATCAATTCCATTTCTAGCGTCCACTCAAATCCACATTCACAACATCACCTAGAATCAATGCTTGTCGTCACCACCGAACATCCGAGAACATCATTGTCGTCGCTGAGAAACTAATCCAATAGACATCAAAAAATCACCAAACAAAATAAAAAACACAAAATATGAAACATAAACCATCATTTGGGAAGAAGAACCCAATCCAAATCGATGAATTAGTTGAAACCAAGAAAAAAGATTCACCATCAGAACCCTAAAGGAATGACCGAAGCCTACTTCGGTCACGCCTCCTAGTACACCATCAAGAGCAGAACCAGCACGTCCCAAAACCTAGAGGTAAAATACCACACAACATAGACTAGGGGGAGCGGTAGAATATGAGGCAAGAGCTGATATTGAAGTAAGAAATGGTCTCAACAGCGATCTACAACCTTCGTCGGGAAACAAATCCTTCCTTCGAATTGGACACCAAGAGAAACTGGAACCACAAAGTGCTAGTTGTACCATCATGTTGAGCTTCCTCACCATCCCAATCTAAAATAAGAATCCTCACGCTAGACCATAGATGGATTCTAGTTGAATGGAATGATTAAAAGAGTAGAGGAGTTGCGCTAAGGTAGCAGCTGCGATGATTGATGTCCTAAAAACCAGAATGGATGCAATAACCAGAACGAGAGAAAATAGGAAACAACAGAGAGGATCACCGATAGAGGAAAGAAGTAAGATGAATAGGAGAGGGGGAGATATTGGTTTTGATTAGTGAAATTCAATATATTCATTTTATACAATGAATAAGTTTATTGTTTTGTGATTATGTTATTGGAATAATGTTATTCATTCTGATATTTTATATATATGTATTATGTAAAATACTATTTTATTCAATTAATTTAGTTTACATGTTTGAAAATTTTAATTATAAGTTTTGTATTTGTGTTTATTAACATTGTAGACCAGTTTAAGAATGATTAGAATTTAATTTTATTTAAATCCTTTATTTTATAAACTTTCTTAGTTTTATAGTATACAAATAAAACCAAATGTCATATATCATTTTTTACATCTAAAACCAAGTTATTTCAGACTATTACCATATATTACATGGATATATTTACATGTTTATTTATTAATTGGTTTTCGTGAATTGAAGCATTGAATACCTAAAATGGTTGAAATTGAGTTATTTCGTTGGTTTTGATTTAGAAAAAAAAACTATCTTTTTTCCAGTGAAATTATAAATTTAATATCTATCATTATTTGAAAACTAGTTTAAGTTTACTATTTCAATATAAATCTAAATAAATTTTAGATTCAATGTTGATTATAGAACCATGATTTTAGTTCCATGTGGTGAAGGATCGTGTTCTTTTAACCCTTTCTTTTATGATTTTTCATGAATATTCATTACAATATTCCTATTAAATTCCAAAATAAAGGGATGAGCACACCTAATTTTCAATCACATGGAAATAAAATCTTGGATTAATAATTTAATACCCAATTTATCTTTCATATTTAGAGAGAAATGTTTTTCAATGATAGGATTAAAATGGCCTCCAAACACGGGATAATGAATATAAAAAATTTCTCATAAACTTTGTTACCTCATGGAAGATTTGGGTATGAACATGTATTTTTTTTATATCTACTAGTATTTTTAATCATTATGTTAATTAAATCATGTTTCTTAGTTCCAATTTTCTATATTTTTTATAGAATAAATACAATTTTCCTTACATAACAATGAGGGAAGGATAATTGTTAACAATTGGTTACTGATATATATATATATTCCCTTTTCTACTATTAGTTTACAATTGCATACAATGGAAACTCCGGTTGGTGTTGTATTTGAGAGAAGACTCTAAAATGGAGTAAATATTTATCTCCAATCAACACTAAATATAGTGCCATTTTGGAGATAATAACAATGAAATGTCATATTTTTCTTTATTTTATTCATATGTTGTATGTTTATTATTATTATTATTATCCGATTATAATCAGAGTTTATATTTTTTTACATTTTTATAAAAATAATATGGAAGGAATAATATTTTTTTGTAGGAAATGGAGTTATGGGTTAGATAATATTTTATTTTAGATACTGTATTTTGACATAGGGTTTCTCTATTTTGGAATTTTGGGTTGGAGATGGTCTAAAAAGTAATTTTTATTCCATTAAGTTATAAGTAGAATTTTCAATTGAATGTGTTTTTTGTATTATTAAATATTCTAATTGGATTATGTTTTTGTTCATTTTATTTTTGATCTATATTTTGAAAAATTAGGGGGTGTTCTATATTAACAAATATATTTTTAATGCTGGTTGCTTAAACAATTGATGCAAAAAATAATTTATTAAGTTGGTTATAAAGATAGTTGATGTATTAAAGTATATTTCACAATGGTTATTAAACTAATTGACATGCAGTATTTATTAAGATTATACCAACTATAAATTTTTAATATTTTTTAAATCTGTTATAAAATAATATATGTGATAAATAATTTTTAACAACAGTAATAATTTTGACCATCAGTTTTGTATGATTGGTGTTAAAAATTAATCTTCAATATCTCTAATAATAATTTTGATTAATAACCGATGTTCAGAGTAAAACAATATGAAGTTAACATAGCTTTTATGTACTGGTGATAAATCATTAACAAATAATTATACATGTATAAGCATAAAATAATTCATAAAAATTAATTATTTTTATAATAAAGTATTAAATTGATCAATAATTTAGCAAAACAATGGAACAAAAAACTTTAAAAGCCAATAGTAAATAATAACATAAACCAAAAATTCAAATAATTCATACATGGTGTTTGGATGTAACGTTATTCGTGTAATGATACACTATGATTAATGATTAAAAAAATATAAAGTGAAAAATAGAAAATATATAATTTTTATATTTATATTTAAATTAAAAAACAAAATATAAAAGTATTTTTTACTATAAAATCATAAAAAAATATTCAGTTTTAATATATAAATCATTTTTATCTATAATAATAAAATTATATTTTTATTCTCATGCATCCAAAAGTCAAGACACTGCAATATTATTTCATTTGGATAAATTTTGATTCTATATTAGTTTCCTATGAAAAAATATTCATTGAGAAAAATCATTCCCCATGCCACCCTAGAATTCAAATAATTATGAAAAGAAATAAACATTTTTTCATTAGTTACACACTTCATTTCTTCAGGTATGATTTGTGACCATGCCTTTGGGTTCATTGTAGTTTATCAGAAGTTTCAAATTAATGGATGACATCATAGATAAATTGGAATTTCAAGTCATTTAATTAATAAAAAAAATTACTTGCATTTTTATTAGTATTTTTAGGTTATTCCCATCAAAATATCTTCTTTTTTACTTTAAATATGGATAAAAATATTTTTATTCATAAAATCTTTTTTTGACAGATAAATCTCCGAAATATGATTGGTAATAAATTTTTTTCTTTTCCAAAAATATTGGGAATCAATGCTATGAGGAGGAAACCATTGAGTTTTTTTAATGGGTTTTATTATTATTTTTAAATGGGTTAGGTTATGAATATTTTAAAAAATGGGTCTGGAGAAGCATGAACTCCACTCACAAATCTCTATTTGATGAAGCATGAACAACATTCATACTTCTCCTCTAATTTTTAATTTTTTATTTATTGTAAAATTAGTTAATAATTAATATTTATAAAGTTTAATTTAAAAATCTTTTGAACCTTTTATTAAGATAATTATTAGTAATTTATTATTATGTAATATATTTAATAATTATCAATTGTATTATTTATTATGAATTAATAATATATTATTATGTTATTAATATAATTAATTATCTAATAACTCATATTTTTTGTTTAGTAATATAAATAAAATAATTTTTATTGAAAATATATATTTACTAGTTAATAATATAATATTTTTAATATGTTATGGTATGTATTATTAATTAATTACTTATATAATCACAAATATAATAATTATTATTAATATTAATAAAAATTATAGAATTTAAAATTTTAATATCCTTAATATTTCATAATAAATTTAATATGAATATTTATTATACACAATATGGATTATAACACTAAGAAGTATTCATATAATTAAAAAATAGTAATTATTATTATTACCAATGTAGTTTATAATATTAATGATTCTTAATCATTTATAAGTATTTAATTTTATTTATAAATATTTTTGAATTTTTTTTATATAGTTATTACTAATTTATTAATAAGAAATATATAAAGTTGGGGTCAAAACCTCTTTTTATTATGAAAGCAAATACCTCTTTCTATTTGGGAGGAGACAGACCCATTACATAGCATGTAGACCCAGGGTCAAGTTTCCCATGAACATAGCCTGAAGACCCTTGCATTTGAAAGCCTTAAGTCTAGGCTCGAAAGCCCATTATTTTAGTCCAAAGACCCCTTCGGTGAATAGTACTACTACAGTACCTAGTCTTCCATAGTATCATCACTCCTACCGTACTTACTACAGTACCCACCACCACTACAGTGTTGTTGCTACTATAGTACTGTTGTAGTTCCCCTACAACAGTGTTGCTACAGTACTCGGGAAATCACCCTACCCAGTTTTGAACCTGGGCCTTTTGGATGAAAATTATAGGGTTTACCACTTAGGTGCCACCCCAATTGTATATTAATAAGGAATATTTTTATTAATTTTAAATTGTATTATTTTTTATTAATTAATAATATATTATTATCTTATTAATTTATTAATATTGTAATAACTAATATTTATAAATTATTATTTATAAATATTTGGGAAATGTTTGTTGATATAATTTTTAGTAATTTATTAATAGGTAATATATTTATTAATTATAAATTGTCTTATTTATTATTAATTAATAATATATTATTATGTTATTAATATAATTAATAGTATGATAACTAATATGTTTTATTTAATAATATAAATAAAATAGTTTTTATTGAAAAATATGTTTGATATTTAATAACTAATCTATTTTTAATATATTATGGTATGTATTATTATTTATTTACTTATATAATTAATAGTTTAATATTTATTATTAATACTAATGATAATTATAGAATTCAAAATATTAATATTATTAATATATAATAATAAATTTAATATGATTATTTATTATAACATAATATGGTTTATGATAGTAAGAAGTATTAATATAATTATAAATAGTAATTCTTATTATTACCAATGTAGTTATTAATTTTAATGTTTCTTAATCATTCATAAGTATTTGTATTAATTTCTAATTTTATCAAAAAAAATATGTGAAAAAAAATATATTAGAAGGTTTTTAAATAATATACAAGTAATGATTTAAAAAATCATATAACATGTATCATTTCATTATACATCGGTGTCCTAGGTGCTCCTTGGTACCACAACCAGGTGTATAGATAATGTGTCAACACCATGCCTATTGATGTTTATGCTTTAGTAGATGCACCTCATGTGTATCATCTTTGGCACCTACCTCCACATCAGGTTGTGTGACAAACGATGAATCTATTGTATCCCCGCTCATACCCTGTCATACCTACAAGTATAGTGGCTACTGAATGGAACTGTCCCCAACATGTAAAGAAGATGACTACTATGTAATGGATATCTATGGATTAGAAGAAAATAAAGAATGAAACACATACCAGAAAACCTAAATCGTTGTAGAAAAATATGTCGCATTGATAGACTATGTCTATGCTTGTGCATATGGTTGTGGTTATGGATCATATGCAATAGGAACTGGAGGATCATCTGGGTGATCATGATGAACATACTCCTCCTATGACACATATGAATCCATAACAGGTTTATCACCCACAGACACATTTATACCAAGATTGGAACCCTCATCATCACCTGGCACATCAAAGAAAATCTCATGATAAATCTCATCCATGGGAAGAAGTACCACTATCACTACTCTATGAAAATAGTTCTGTTCAAATGCACTTCCCTCTGCAGGATTAAATATGTGAATAATCTAGGTGATACGATTATCCTGCAAACACAAATTATGTAGTTAACAAAAGTTTATAAAAAAATATTCAATATTGGAAGGAAGAATTAATACTAACTCATAATATCATCATCTATGTCATGTAATATATTTCACTGGGGACATGTGGTACTAGGTCCTATAATCCAATTGATCTAATAAATGCATACGTAAAGTGCATGCCCCTCATAATCGGGACTCATGTTGTTTTTCCCGCATCTCAATATATCTTTCATGATACCACCTCTAGTTGATGTCTCACTTCCCTAACATCTTCAAGGAATGATGTAAAGGTAAATATATGGGTGGTGTATGAATGGACTGATAAAATCTGAACTGCCTCATAAATCTATCAACGTGATTTCACTCAATAATATGAGTAGCATAGGAATTATGGCTATGATGCATGATATAAAAGAAATAATTACCGTACAGTATGGTGTGAGAATCTGGATGATATTCTCAATATATGGAATCCATGAAACCTAATATATCAAAAAAATGAAAAATAAATTAATAAATTAAATCTTGTATTGTACACAATAATAATTTAACTATATAGTTAATAATCATATATGTCATCCATTTGAAGACTATAAAACTTAAGTCTATAAGAATTAACATCATGTTTGGAGGTACCGGAATATCTATGTGCCTTAATCCACCATTAGTTATCATTTTTATACCTATATTTCATAATATAAAGTTATACATCTGATTTCCACATAAAAGGAAGGAAAAAAACATAACATCACTCATGCGGGGACTCTTGAAAAATATTGACAAGAAATGGTGCATGGGCATGTGGAGATAAGTGAGGGATACACTCCCATATCCATATCTAGATAATAATAATGCATAGGTGGGAATGAAAAGAGATATCATAGAATCCATGATATCTCAGAAAAATCCATACTCAAAGGTCTATGATCTAAAGAGTGGATCTGGAACTATATCCATGGGGTAGTGTGAGAGATTAGTAAACCACACTAAATACTCCTCCATGACCATAATTCCCTGCTACATATGTAGAATATACTGTATGCACACTTATTGCAACGTGGCTAGATAAAACTCCCCCTAAATAGATGCTTGAAGTCTGAACAGAAGTGAGTTGTCTCATCATGTAACTAAGTCCCCAGACTCCATCATCGCATAGAAGATCCCTAAAGAAGACTCATCTTGATTTCTACCATATGATATGTAGGAATCCTCATAAGGATAAAAACTCTAGTGACTAGCACTATCCAATCCTTAGCCACCTAGGGGTCTGGCTCACCCCAAAACCTGGGAGGTCACTACCTCTGTAAATCATGTTGCACGCTCAACACATGTGCATACTTAGCCAGTACTTCCGATGCTAACTACTACTCAATGGGTGGTATTATATCTGGTAAACCACCTGAAGGAACTATCTCTAGTACAAACCCCTATACTGGAGCCTCATCACTCGGTTGATCATCCTCATAATCACATAATGGAATCCTAGTTGGTTGTCTTTGTGGAGGCATCCTGAAATAAATAATATGTACCATGATCAAAGAGTATATATGGGGAGATTAATCAATAAAGACATGGAAACCACAACCCATTACTATATAATTCATGTACTAATATTTTCCTTACAACCAATGTCTATATGTATCGAGTCTAAAGGAAAGTGATTAGAGTCCTAGTGTATGGATACGTCATCCACCACGCCAACACTAGAGTCCCTAGCCTGAAATCCAAACTCAAAACACTGAACACTTTTACTTTAAAAGGAAAACAATCTCATAGTATTTGGTCCTAAGGTAGAACTGAAACCTCTAATACCACTCTATCATGACCCATCCCGATGTGGCCTGAACCTTGACTACCCCAACCCATAGCCTATTGGAGGTGGGGTTGGGGTAGTCGCAGTTTGGCCCATATTGGATTGGGTCCTGACAAAGTGGTATCAAAGGTGTCAGTTCTACATTAGTACTGGAGTTTGCGATACTGTTTTGTGTTTTATGGAATCGTTTTTAAGTGTTTTGAGTATGAATTCCAGGCCATAGACTCTACTTTTAGTGCAGCAGCCGATATATCCATTCATTAGGACTCTGACCACCTACATTTCTACTCGATACATGTCGAAATTGGTTGTAGGGAAAACATTAGTTCATGCATCATATAGGAATGGGTTTTGGTTTCAATTTCCTTCTTGATTAGGCTCCTAAGATCTACTCTTTGATGGTGGTACATCTTGTTTATTTTAATATAGCTCCCTGAATAAATACAGCCAAGATTCTATTGCATGATCATTAGGATGATCCATTGAGTGAAGATGCTTCAGTATAGGGGCATGTACCAGAGATCGAACCTCTAGGTGGTTTTCCAGCTATACCACCACCCATTGAGAAATATTTAGAACTAGAAATACTAGATGAGGATGCATGCAGGATGAGAAAGCTACATGAGTTCCATAGGCAATGACCTCCCAGGTTTTGGGGCAATCTAGACCCCTAGGTAGCTGAGGACTAGCTAAAGGCAGTCACTCAAGTTTTCCTCCTTTTTTGAACACCTACATATCATATGGTATTTCTCATGGTGAGACTTATTTAGGGCTCTGTTGGGTGATAGTGGAGTTTGGTGACTCATTCACACAACAAGACAGCTCTCTCCTAGTTAGAATTTGAACATCTCTTTAGGAAGGATTTCTATCTAGCCATATTACGATCAGTGTGCATCCAAGAGATTTGGAATCAATAGTAGGGAATTATGACCATGGTGGAGTATTAAGTGAGGTTTACTAGTCTCTCATAGTACTCTATGAAAATTTTGTGAGATTCATTCTCTAGAGCACATAACATTAAGCAAGGATTACACCAAGATATCAAGTATTTAGTGATATTAGTTTTTATTCAAACCTATACTAGATTACATGAGTAGACCTTAGTGGAGAGCTTCCTAGAAGAGTATATGCTGACAATGGGTGCTGGTAGTGGGAATCTAAGAGATGAAATCTCAACAACAGGTAAATGATGATAGTCATAGGGATTCGAGCATGTCAAACCCTTCAGGTGACAATCCCAAGATAGTGATAAATGGTATAGGGATATTAGGATGGCTTGAGTTAGTCAAGTGATAGGCGGTGTTTCTCCTGTAATGGTCAGGGATATCTTTCATAGGATTGTCTGACCCATCATACAGCTGATCGAGAGATAGTTAAGGGACCGCCCAGGTAAAGACAAAGGTAGGAGAATGGAGGTCGTCTGGGTGGAGGGCATAGAAAAGGGGTAGGTAGAGTAGTAGGAAGTGGTCATTTGTTTGAACTATTTCCACCACCACCCCCAAGTGGTTCACATCAAGCTCAGATAATTGGTGATTAGGGATGAGGGTAGATATAGTCTATGGAGGTCTATGACCCTAAGTCTCTAGAGATGATACATGGTTTGATTATGTCTTTTATACCTTAGCTACAGTGCTAATAGACACATGTTCAAGTCATTACTTTCTTTACACTTCTCTAGTTTAGTACTTAGAGATTCCAGTTGATCCTTTGGATCAACCCTTGTGCTTGGAGACTCCAACAAGAGGTGACTCAATGATTGTACAAATATGTTGATAGTGTGATATGATGTGTTGAGTTGAGAGATTCATATGGGATCTATTTGTAGTAGTTAGGAGACCTTATGACATCATCTTAGGTATGGATTGTCTATCCACATTTCATGCCTAGATTTGTTGTTTTAGGAAGAGTATGTTGTGTGTCCGTAATGATGGGATAAGGTTTTCCTATATGGGTGAAAAGGAAACCCTGGTGGAATTGGATGGGATCAAGCATATGAGAGTATATCCTATTACTCACCTGTTATCTAGAATGAATCTTGGAGCATTGAATGTTATAGGCTACAAGTTCCCTATGCTGGTAGAAGAGTATGAGGAAAACTTTCCTGAGGACACACCAGGATTACCTCCCAACTGAGAGATAGACTTATACATTGACTTACACCCTGGGATGGCCCTGATATCTACTTTTTCATATTAAATGGATCCTAAAAATCCTCATGAGATGAGGGTGTAGTTAGAGGACTTATAGAAGAAGGACTTCATGAGACCTAGTGTTTCACTATGGGAATCCCCAATGTTGTTCACCAAGAATGTGGGAATGATATTGAGGTTATGTGTGGATTACCATTTATTGAACCAAGTGACCATAAAGAATAAATATACACTACTAAGGATTTAAAAACTCCTTGATCATTTGAGATAGGTGTGGTGGTTATCGAAGATTGACATCATATCAGGCTATCACCAGCTTCGAGTGCAGGGTGAGGATATACCAAAGACTTCATTCTAATGTTTCTAAGATCATTGTGAGTACTTTGTGATGTCTTTTGGAATAACTAATGACCCATAAGTGTTCATGGAACTCATGAATAAAATATTTCAACCTTTCTTATATAGGTTTTTGGTGGTATTCCTCGATCATATCCTAGTTTACTCAATACCCACGAAGGATCATGGGAGATACTTGAGGATGATCTTGGACACACACTGGGAGAACAAGATTTATGGGAATATCTCAAAGTGTTAGTTTTGGATTTGAGTGGTCCATTTTTTATGACATATTATCTCAAAGGTAGGAGTTTCAGTAAAACTAGTAAAGGTTAGGGTAATGTTAGCTTGGGAGACACCTAACAGTGTTACCAAGGTGTGGAGTTTCCTTAGGTTGGCATGTTACTATTGGAGGTTTTTACCCAATTTCTCTTTAGATGCAGCACATTTGAAAGCTTTAACCTAAAAGGGGAATCCTTTAGTGTGGACAGAAAATCTTTAGCGGTGTTTTTAAGAGTCGAGTAATAGGTTTACAAGTGTCCCATATTGAGATTAATGAAGGAGGGTGTTGAGTACGTAGTGTTTTGTGATGCCTTAGGGACTGGACTTGGTTGTGTTATGATACAGAGGTAGGTAGTGATTTCCTATGGGTTTAGGCAGTTGAGACCACATTAGAAGAACAACACAACCTGTGATTGTAAGCTAGTAGCTGTAAAATTTTCCCTAAAGATGTGGTGAAACTACCTTATGGGTAAGTTTTTTATCATTTACTCTGACCATAAGATTCTAAAGTATATCTTATCATTCAAGGATCTTAAATTTATATAGAAGTGATGGCTAGAGTTTCCCCGAGACTATGACTTTGAGATTTTCTATACTCCTAGGAATGGGAATTTGGTGGTAGACACTCTCAGTAGTAGATCATGTTATCGTTTGTTAGATGAGGTGTTAGAGTAGTTATACTCATTATAGTTTTACTTAGTGGAAAGGATGGTTCTTCATATCTTCAGTTGATGGTTGTTACCCCACCTCTTTTACAGTGTGTTAGGGAAGATCACCATGAAGATACTAACTATGAGACCTTACGTACTAAAATATCTACTAGATGTTCTCTTGATATATTTTCTAAAGGTGGGGATCATGTTATAATTTTCATAGGATGAATGATGGTACAAGTGATTTTTTAGGAGTAGGTGATGAGGGGTTTTCATACACCCCCTTTGGTAGTGAATCCAGGTGTGTAAAATATGTACCAGGACCTCCAATGTTAGTTTTGGTGGCTAGAGATGAAGAGTTGTGTTATAGAGTTTGTATCCTGATGCCTCACCTATCATCAGGTGAAGGTTGAGTAATAGGTTCCATTAGGTTTAGATCAACCCCATGAGGTTTCACAGTATAAGTGGGATGGGATATCCATAGACTTAATAAAGGGGTTACCATGTACATCTAGAGGACATGATTCCATCTAGGTGATCATAGACCGACTCACCAAGTTGGCCCACTTCCTAACTATTCGATTGTAGAGTTCAAAAGAGGTCTTGGGATTATTGTACATATAGAAGATATTCTGGCTCTATGTAGTTCCCTCAATGATCATTTTAGACCATGATGATCTCTTCACATTGTAATTATAGAGAGGATTACAGGAGGCCTTTGGGACTCAGTTGTGTTTGAGAATGTCATTCCACCCCTAGAATGATGGATAGACTGAGAGGACCATTCAAGTCTTGGAGGATATTTTGCGGGATTTCATGTTAGACTTTAGTCATAATTGGGAGGATCATCTGCCCTTGGTGGAGTTTTTGTATAATAATAGATTCCATTCCACCATCAATATGGTTTCATTCAGGGCCTTATATGGGTAACCCTGAAGGTCGCCCCTTTGTTGGACTAATCCAGGTGATTAAAAACTCATGGCCCCAGAGTTGGTTTGGGCTATGACAGAGAAGATACAGATCATCCAGAAGCGGATGAGTACTATATAGAGCTATCATAAGTCTTATGTGGGCTGATGATGGAGGCCCTTGGAGTTCGAGGAGGGAGACCATGTGTTCTTGAGGGTCTCACCTTAATATGGAGTATGTAGGTTTGGCCTGAGCAGCAAGATATATCTAAGATTAATTGGATCTTACTAGATACTACATAGAGTTGGTGAGGTGGCATACCGCTTAGCTCTACTACCACAGTTAGACTGGGTATATGATTTCTTTCATGTGTTTTAGCTGCGGAGGTATGTGCACAACCCTTTTCATGTTAATAACTGGGAAAAGTTGGACATCAAGGATGGGGCTACCTTTTTTGAGTACCCAGTGGAGGTCAAGGATCGGTAGGAGAGGATCCTTAATGGGAAATCTATTACCCTAGTGTGTGCTAGGTGGTAGCATGGGAATCTTTAGGAGAGAATCTATGAGAAAGAGACCTGGATGCATGCTCAGTACCCTCATCTTTTTTAGTAGGATTTCTCTTTTCAGTATAAAATCCCTAAGGCAGGGAGAATTTAACAACTCTTATTTTTTCATTTATTACTTTATAATATTATATGGATTATTTTTAGAGTCAATTGCTGAGACCACATGATATTTTGAGGCCTAGTGATCCCAAAATTGAAATTTAAAATATATTTAAAATATTAATTATCACCCATGCGTAGTTTTCTAGAAAAAGTGGAATAACTCTTAAATTGAGGCTCAGATTGGAAATTCAAGGCTTTTTTGAGTTCAGATCATGGGCTTTACCCTAGGCATGGCATAATATTTTTCAGTTTCAGGAATTTCGGTAAAGTGCTATCGCAGGAATAAATAATAAAATAAATAATTTTATTTTATTTATTTCTTTAATTCAATGTAGAGACCTGTCATCCTCTATTTAAACATAGTTATGCCTAATCCTTAGGATTAGCTACATAAACTATGGATTGAGAGGATCCATTGGAGAATCATTGGTAGACAACATCAGATCGAGATCAGATCAAGGATCATGCCGCCAACGGAGTTCTTGGATCTTGCCAACAATGGAATCATAGGATTGTTCTTCATCGTCAATCAATTAAAACTCTAGGTAGGATGTTTAAATTTTTTGATTCTATGTCATTTAGTTATCTTGTTCGAATTTGGATCAATTCCATGAATAAGAAATGATTCATACATCGATGGTTGATTTATTTATGATAGATTTATTTGTTTATTGATTATTCCCTATTTATTTATCGAATTATTCGACAAATTATCGAGGTCGAAATGAACAGTGGCCAAGGTTCGTTCCTTATGCTTAGAGTTTATGGATCCCCCTCCTCCTTATTCACAAGTTCATCATGGGAAATTTCTTTGGCCCACAGTTTGATGAATACCTGGTATTAAATCATTGTATGACCATTCTTTAGTGAAACAAATCATTAATGTGGTTATAGCTTGTGATTGAGGCTATTATTTTAGGATTAATGACAAAAGAGGGTGAGTCATGGAGGAATGAGACTAGATAGCTGGATCCTCATTTTCTAGAAGTGGTTCATGGTGAAACAGGTGATGGAGGTGGGTTCCTAATCCGTTTTGGTGGTCAAAATCCATCAAGTAGGTGGCATCGAGCCTTTCTTGGACTAGATCCAAGGTCCTTGGGCACAATTGATGGAAGAGGTAGCAGATCTTGGAGACACATGAAGTGGGTATGATTTTCTAGAAAATCATAAGTTACACGGCATGTAATCTAAGGATACACACCATGTGGGACCCTCTATGTGGTTCTAGGGTTCCGCAGAGAAGAAAAGATCACACATAGTGTGACATCTATCACACATCATGTGACCTGTGCTAGCGTATCAGTGTGTATTTCATAGGATACATGGGAACGATCATGATGAGGTATAAAAACATGGCCAAAGTACATGGGTAGAGTCGTGTACTCGAACACGGCTAGGTGTACATATGCACAACCCGGTGTACACTAATTGGTACACATGCATGGCCATAAGTACATTGGAATAGAAAAATGGAACGGGTAGGGTGACAGTAGACCTCTACACTCCTTTTATACTTACTTACACACCGTGTATTTAGATATTTTCATTCCTTATGGGTCAGGGGCACATGGGTAGACCAAGGGTTGGATAGACATGTTTTTTACTCCCTAGTACATACCATGTACCACTTTTGAGGGTATTTATAGCCCTTAATTTATTCAGTTTGGAAAATTATTGTGTATTCCTTTATTCCATCCCCTTGAGGGTATAGTGTATCATTGTATCCTCATCTTTGGATTATGATCCCATCTTGAGGATAATTCTCAGATAGAATTTATGGTGTCCCTCTATGAGACTAGATTGTGATCCCCTATCATTACTTTTTATACCCTGGGTGGGGTTCATGGAATCAGCATGGCCTCCTCACATAGGGAGTTAATCCCCCATCTAGTATGTCATTTAATTAGTGTTAATGGTATCATTGTCATATAATCCCCTATATAGTGATTTGATCCATATTGGGGGTGTGGTGTCCCTCAATGGTCCTAGGTGTGATCCCCTGTCTGTGGATTGAATTTTTCAGAGATTAGTGAGTTTTATTGGGCATGTCCCAATGATCATGACCTCTTGGATGAGTTCATCTAGTCATATCATGGCTCATGGAGTGGGTTCTCTCAGAACAAGCATTGCCTCAAAACTTTGGGCATAATTATGCGAATGATTGTTTAGTTGAGTCCTCCTAGAGGTGTGGTGTCCTTCCTGAGTATATCTAGTTCTTTTGTTTATTGTTATATCCTTATTATGAGATGACTAATCTTGATGTTTTGTGGTTAGTGTTTTCAGTGTGTCCCACTCCGTATTGTTATACTCACCCCTGCATGGTCTCTGATCACACGTGTCATATTTCATACTGATGATAGCCCTTTTGATGGTGTCCTATAAGGACAAGGAATAGGTGGAGCATAGTTTTTCCTAGAGTGAACAAGGTGTTTACATAATGGTTTCATTTGATAGTGTTCCACTCCTGATTAATTTGTACTCTCTCCAGTTTTTAGTTGGGGTTGTATTTGGACCTTTTATCACTTTCAGTATATTATTATCGTACTCTGATTATGGGATTTTAGATGTATTCATACAATAGTTTTAGTTATTTAACATTTCATCATTTTATGGTCTTGTACATGTGTTCATGTTTATAGGTAAATTAGGCTAATGCCTCCCATGTGTTTGATATGCCTACTTAGTGTTGGTCGTCTTCCCCTATTTTATTGGAGGTGGGCTTGTGGTAGTTATGGTTTGGGACCAGTTTGGTCATGTCGTGATAAGATCAAACCAATCCACACCAACTTGGTCCATCACATCTGCATCATAAATAGGTATACCCACCAAAATGTACACATCCTCAAGTTTAATTGTCATCTCTACCTATGGAAAATGAAATGCATCTGTTTATGGCATTTATATCTTCATTAAGTAAGAAACGAGCTGCTGATCGACTAATGTGAAGTCTCGCATTTCTATGTCATAGAAACCAACATGGAGAATATGAGGGATATTGAAGGAGGTGGTTCAATATGATGGAAATGATGAGACCTATGTACACTCAAAGTAAGTACCAAACGTCCCTCTATAACTAGCTGTAAAACATGTCTTTCCTGGAATGTGAGAAATGGAGGGCCCTCAATATATACATTTGATATCATCATTAATTTTTATATTTAATTCAATAAAATTTGTAAATTATTTTGAAAAACTACAAGATGAAAAATGAGGTTGAAAATTATCATTCATAAGTAACCATAATGATGAAAAATGAAGTAAAAAATATATGTGACTGATGTTGTTGGATTAGTCCATAAATTTTTTGTTTTAATGATCTCCAATCATGTTTAATTTATTTATAAATAATATTTTGTATAAAAACAACGATAAAAATACCTCATAGTATAATTGACTACATGATATATTCAAATAGCCATGTGATTTCAAGGAAAAATTTAAAGAAAATTCCTTTAGAGGTTGAACCTCTTTTTATTCATTTCCATTGTTTTCTTAATTTCTTAATAGTTTAAATATAATAAAATTATTTTTTATTGAAAATAGAAATTAATAAATCCATATATGAAATAAGAAATAAATAAAATAATCCATAAATTAAAGGATTCAAAAATGAAAAATTCTAAATATGGAAAAAATATACACATTCATGATAAAATACATGAAACGGATCAAAGATGTTGTAACATGGAGACCCTTCTTGTATTCTTGGGGAAATCTCTTATGAGTATGACCTTCCATGTGAAAAATGTTTCATCATAATCCCACTACCCATTCTCAATTCCAATCTATCTCATTTCTGATATGAGTAGACTTTGGTCATATCTAAGGGTGTAGCCTGATAATATCAGGAACCATAGTAAAAATCCATAAATGAAAACAAACCAAAAATAAAAGAAACCATAAATTAAAAAGATAGAATATGAAACCTAGTAATATCAGGGACTAAAGTAAGCAAATTATCAAGCAAGGTAATAATACAAAAATCACCAACAAGAATCTAAGGTGCACTATAACAGCCAACCAGAGTGAACACACGATACACTGGGTCAATATAGGGTTCCCATGATATGTTCACTAATGTGAAAGATGAAATGATATGTGCATAAAGATATCTCAATGCCTAGAAATAACTACAATCATGGTACCAACTTTCTAGTAAAAACACTAGAACTCAACCACTATTTCCTATGAACAGGTTGTGGCACATTGTTACCTGAAAGTGGATCCCTGACTAGTAAAAGGTTTGAACAAGAAATGATGATGCATCCTGTAATATCTTATCAATGTATCTTTAGAAATTATGATCAAAATTAATTTCATGTTACATCCTCTAATAGGACTACTAGGACCATTAAAAAAAGTACTTTACACATCTATAAAATATCTCCTGTATCAACCCTATTCTCGGTAGTTTACAAACACCCTTTAAGAGCCTATTTATGCACTCCATAATATTAGTGGTAATATGGCCATATCTCCTTCCACCATCATATATTAATGATCATTTTTCCTTTCAAATCCACATCATATATTTATATAAAACTTCATTATCCCTTCAAATTTCTTCAATTAATTGGTCAAACTTTCCTTTTTGGGGATCTTAAGCTGAAACCAAAATAGAACAATGTATATTAATTTATATTAATTTTTTTTCAACAAATATAATTTTAAGAAAAAATACCCAACTTGATGTTCACCTTATTTATTATCTCATATCTAAATTGGTTATGCAAATTACTCAAAATATGTATAATTCAATATCGATGATAAGTATTCAATTCTCACCGTGAAACTATATCACTATTAATGGCCTCTATAATCACTTCATGATTATTAGATATCAAACACACTCCTTGGATTTGTGAAACATGAATGCGTATTCAGGCCAAAACCAACTCCATGATTCAAAATTCTACTTTTAAATAATGAAAAATGCAAGTGGTAGAGGAGCATGATTACCATCCTATGTGGGAAGCAATAAGTAGACCAACTATATACTTTCCATAATGAAAATTTCCATTGACTTGAATGAATTGTTTACAATAAGAAAAATCAGTGATACGTGGAATGAATGCCCAAAATAGCCTATGGAACTTCACCTTTTTTTATTCAACTTGGTGATTTGGGGAGACATACTCAATAGTGTATAAATGATAAATAACCTAATTTTTTAGAGAGAAACAAATCCCATTAATTGTGGAAACACTACATATGATTCGTCTCAATCATCATAAACTTTAACAGTTGCCTTTTGTTTTTCATTAAAAGATTTTTCATAGGATATATTATATTTGAAAAAATGTTGTATTTTTTCCTAGATAAGGGACACAGGAATGTCCTAACATGTTTGTATCATATTTTCAATAACAGTTGATATAAAATCTCCATCAATTGAAGATTGATCCTATGAAAAGCTTATATGTACATAAGTATGTGGGCCTTCTAACTTATTTATCTTCCAATATAAAAAAAATTATCATATATTGGATGCATTTGAAATTTACATTCTGGCCCATATTTCTCACACCAAATGAGGTATTTTTCCTTCTTGGAATCATCAACCACAAATGAAAAATTCCAATTCATGTGGTATTTCTTTAGAACCTTTTTCAATTCTCTTTTAATTTAAAACTCTTATCCAACCTATATGGTGTTATCATTTGATACAGATATGTTACCTATATTTCTAGGGAATTTATTAGTTTGTGTAATGAAATCCTAATCAAAATGTTGTGCACGTGACATTCCTTCAACTAAGGAAGTCAATAATTTAGGATGATTACCACTAACTAATTATTGTTCATCTATCAAAGGAACCTCATAAGGTTCATTCCCCACATCATCCTCACCTATATCATCTCCTATTGCATCATCAAATACTTCCTCATCAAATAAAGTATCATTCATTAAATCATGAGTATTGATGGGGATGTCCCCTGTAGTTCTTTCCATTTTCTGATAATATTCTACATAATTTGTTTATATTACCGGAGTCATATGAGAATACAATGTATGAGAATGTTGTGAAGGACTGATTTCAAAAAATCACCCATAACATGGTTCTTTAGTATTAGGTATCACCTCATTAGTATCCTAAATAGCCACATATAATTCCATAAAACCATCATTGTACTATTTCCTTAACAATGATGATGCATCCACCCTATCCACATCATCGAGAATAGGATACTCAATGTTCCACATACATTTAGGATATTGAATATTTTGATATATAATTGAATTAATTGATTGATCATCCATCTATTTTAAGTGGTAGTGAATATTCATATGATATTCATCTAATGTCACACATTCATGAAGATTCTCCACTCTTATAGGTGGAAAACTATATCTAAAACCCTAATAAATATAAATCACCTCACCGTTTAGTTATATTTATGCAAACATGATTACCTAGAATTTTTTTAATAAAATGTTTTATACTACATCATCAAATGTTTAACATGTTTTAATTGGTTATGTAAGGGTTCCCCTTCAACCATTAAAAGGGGTATTATCCAAAATAAATAAATAAAGAAGGACTTCAGGACATTCAGGGGGATTAAATATTTGTGACTTAATCTTGATACTTTTTCTATGTATTTTTTATCATTATTTGATAAAACAACCAAAACCTAGGGGAAATAGTAGAAAAAATGAGTTTCAATGGAGTGTGTATTCGACTGACCGCCATTTGGTGATCGTTATTGACCTTACCAAATACCAAATGGAGGTTGCTAGAATTTTCCACCTCCCTCCCTAGTTTCCTTCCCCCTCCCTCTATTTCACCACACTCCTCTCATGTCAACCTCATTCCCCCCACCACCCCCACGCATCTGCGCTACATCGTCCTCCATCCAGCCACCATCAAGCCCTCCCACCCCCATCGAGCTTCGTCATCGAGTCCCACCATAGATCCCTCCTACCCCCATTACGAGTCCCCCTTCGAGCCCCGTCATCGATCCCCCATCAAACCACCCTCATTTACCCTCCATAAACCCCCTACTGTCGAGCCCCCCCCCCCCCCGATATCAATCCCCCATCTCCCATCACTACTAAGACCTTATAACCCCCCCCCCCCACCATGGATCCCCCCCTATAGAACAAATTCCCTCATTCCCCTAGCTTCGGAACCCCCTCCCCTCATCCGTAGACCCTCTCCTATGAGGTACAAATGGGGCCCCATACTTCCCTACCCTCGATTTCTTTATACACAGTGACCCCTGACCCTCGATTAATATAAAGGGACCCCTGCTCCTGGGTTCCTCTTCTACACAATGAACCCTTTCCCCTTCATCTATTCTATTCACAACAATCCTGACCCCTTGTTGAGGTATGTTTTTCATATTGATTATTAGTATTAAATTAATTTATCCAGAACTAAAATCTAAAGTTTTATTAGTTTTTTATTCCACTGATAAATGTTTTGAGACCAAATAATTATGTAAATTATCATGTAATAGTTTACTTTGATGTTGGATTTCTCTAATTACTTTTTTTGAACCAAAATTAAACTTGATTTTTATCATCATACATTTTTTAAGAAATTTAATCTACAACTTTCAGTTCTTATATTTGTGTAGAAAATTAAATTTAACAAATTTTCATATTGTAGTTTATATTTATGAAAGGTGTTTCACTTGAACCTTATTCCACTGCCTATTCATGGGGTAAGATATGATTCAAGCTGAAATTTTACTCTTGTACTTGCATATTTATCTTCTCTTAGATATGAGTGAAATTATTATTATGTCAGTTATTTTTAGATGTTGGAATATTATTAAGATCGACTTCCTCTCCTCTTTCATTGCAATTTTAGTGTAATATTACAATTTTTTGGCATTTACACTAACCACATAAGATAAATGTGTTTATCCCTCTTCTTCCCTTTCGTTATCTTGGATTTTTTTCATAAATATATTTTTTATGAATAGAATCCCCTTGTGGAAATCTATTCAATGTAGTTTTTTTTCCTTTTTTTCTTTAATTTAGTTCATTATTATTTGAATAAAAATTTTATATAATTTATGTGTTTCTAGGTTCATGCACACATATTCATAGTTAATCTATGTAAGATATTTCATTATAATATATATATGTGTCAATTCTTTGATTAATATAATTTACAGACTCTACATTATGATATTCAAGGAGTTCCTCATAGTGTTGGATCTAATGTTAATTATTGTACTAAATTGTGTTTTTATATATTATTTATTCCAAATTTGATAATTTACCCATCTATCTTGGTATCACTGAGTATTTTATTCATCTCCTTCAAAATTTTCCTTAGACTATGGCATCATTAGTTCATAAGTTTTAATGATTTGAGTTTCTTTATAATTTAAATAAGATATGTCAATTTTTTTCTTTATATTGAATAAAAATATGGATAAGAGATGGATTGATATTCCAGATAGGTTTTCTATTAAAAATTATGAGGGTATTAAGTGATTTATTGATTTCATGGGTGAATTTCAAAGTGATTTGATTAGTTTTCCATGCAGAAAATGTTCAAATTGATATCTCTTCAAATGAGATATTGTTAGGGAACATCTGTTTCTCAATGGTTTTTTGAGAAACTATAATACACAGAAACATCATGGAGAAGATTCTGTTTTCTATAAACAATCATAAAGTATTCATATGTATGTTGAATTTATAATGGTTAATATAATGATCATAATGCTCAAGGATATGTTACGTCAACTTCAACATGAAGATAATAATGTCTTAAATGATGACATTGGAGGGAGTACTCCTTGTTCTTATATAGATGGAGAAGCAATAAAATTATTGATGATGCATGTATTGATTTATGTCATGGGTGCACTAAATTTATTAAAATTTCATTCATTGTTGAATTTTTACACTTGAAGGCTTGGAATCAGTGGAAAAACACCCCATTCGACATTTTTTTGGTATTATTGAAGAAGGTACTCCCTACTAGAGAATAGTTTCTATAGTTATACTATCAATCTCACAAGTTGACTGATGACCTTGGATTTACATATGATATCATTGATTAATTTTGTAATAATTGTATGTTGTTCAGAAAATAGAATTTATAATCCAATACTTGTACTATTTTCTATTCATCTAGGTGGAAGGACAATGAGATTAATCAAGGTGGTAAGATTCTTCTTGACAGACTCTTGAATCAAGGGAAACAAGTTTCCGGTAAGAAGATGTGTTATTTACCACTGAATCCAAGGCTTGAGATATTCTTCATGTCAGTTAAAATTGCTAAATTGATGACTTTTAATTCATAAAGAAACAATGAGGATAATAAATTAACTCACCTGGAAGATTATTTAGCATGGAAAGAGTTCGATCAAAGACACCCAGACTTTTTCTAGGATGGTCATAATGTTTGATTGGGTTTTAAAACATATGGTTTTAACCCAATTAGGTCCATGGTTGATGAGACACATAGTACATGGCCAGTGGTATTGGTTTCATACAACCTTTCCCCATGGGTATGTATTATGTAACCATTTTTATTACATTCAAATTTAATTGTAGGAATGAGAGGACCTAGTGATAAAATTAACGTTTATATACAACCTTGATTTATGATGTATGATAATTTTAGGAATATTGTGTAATGAATTTTGAATCAGTTTCTAATGAAATGTTTAGACTTCAGGCCACTTTGTTATGTACAATTAATGACTTCCTAGCATATGCTAACTTATCTGGTTGGAGTAAAAAAACACAATTTTTCTAACCTTATTGTAATAAAAGTAAGAAATCTATATAGCTTAATCACTATAGAAATGGGGAATACCTTGTTCATAGACACTTTCTTCCTCCATTTCATAGGTTCAAAAAATATAGTGTATAGTTTGATGGGAATAAAGGGCATGGCCCATTAACACAAATAATGTCTGAGGTTCAAATTCTTGCACAACTTGATCAACAAAACATCTATACAATGTATGATTTTTAAGATTTATTGGATCCTACATTGCCTTCTATTCTGCCTGAATATAGATAGTGTAGTCAGAATTGGAAGAAGATGAGTATTTTCTTCAAATTTCCTTATTGGAAAGATAATTTTTTAATACATAATTTTGATGTGATTCACATTGAATAAAATGTGTGTGATAATATATTGTGTACTATTTTAGGTGTCAAAGGGTAATCAAAGGATAGTTCCAACACTCGACGTGATTTTCAAGAAATAGGATTGAGAAAACCATTACATTTACATCTGGGTGATGGTAATCAGTCATACATTCCTATTGAACATTAAAAAATGATTAAAAAAGATAAAGAAATATTTATATCAATTTTGAAGACCATCATGGTGGATGATGGTTATTGCTATAATATTTCCAAGTGTGTCAATATGATGATCATGAAATTTTAGGGGTTGAAAAGTCATGATAATCATATTATTCTTAAATAATTGATCCTAATTGAAATTCTTGATTATTTACCTACCCATGTTGTTGAGCTATTTATTGAAGTTTCTAATTTTTTCATATAGCTTTGTTCAAGGAATCATTTCATGAGTGATTTGAAAAAGCAGGCGGATAAGATTTTTCTTGCACTATCTCACCTAGAGAAACTATTTCCATCATATTTTTTTTGATATCATGGTCCACTTGAATGTTCATTTAACTAGTGAAGTCATTTTTAGTGGTACCATGAAATTCAAGTGGATGTATCCAATAGATTGATATTTAAATATATTGAAATGGTATATGCACATTAAATTTTTTCTAGAAACTTCAATTTAAAAGGGATATTTGATGGATGAGTTCACTAATTTTTATGCTTCATATATTTATGATATTGAAACAAATTTAGATAAACCCTCTTGGATTAATGAGGGTCCAATTATAGAATGGATAATATTTGATATTCACAGTGATGATTTGTTTCAAGCTCATTGATATGTGTTTTCCAACACTCTATTAGTTATTCCATTGATACATTAAGTTGCATAGTTGTTCTATTATGATTTGTGTTTCTATATTTAATTTTTTACTTACCTTTTATTGTGTTGTAATTTAGGATGCATGTCACTGAGTTGAAATGGGAAAGGCCCCTTGCAACTGACCATAGAATCCAAAAACATCATTTCAACACATTTCATGAGTGGTTTGAGACTCGCATACATATAAATAATTGATTTAATATTTTTATAATTCAACTGAGATGTATTTTCACAAATATTTATCCATTTAATTATTTGAAATTTATAGATTCAGAATATTCATGATTCAAGTGTTCATACTATGAGCGAAGAAATCAACCAACTAGTTGATAGCCTATTTATTACAGCTCATCACTACAAGTATTTGAATGCTAATGAATTCCAATTCCATATTAGAAATGTTTACATGAACTGAGAAATGTGGAATAGTGGTGTTGGTTGTTCGTCTGTTGATGCCGGTTATTATTATGGATTGTTGTGGGATATTATTGAGGTTATTTTTGTTTGATGCTTAAATAATATATTATTAAGGTGTGATTGGTTTGATCCGATTCGTGGAAAAAAAGTTGACCATATCCAATTTATATTGGTAAACTTTTACAGTATTCTATATAAAGATGATTGAGTAAGCAACGATCCATTCATACTGACATCGTAGACAGATCAAGTTTACTTTCTCAACATTGATTCAAATTAGAAATTTGTGGAGAAAATACATAGATGAGGGGTTAATCTAATTAACCAAGAGGAACCAGATTTTTTCACCTTTACTGATCAAATAGTTGCCAAAAAATTGTAGATATATGATAAGCAGATATAAAATGGGCCAAAGATGTAGTTGAAGGAGATATGATAGACTCTCATGATCAGTGAAAGATTGTAATTTTTTTCTAGTTATGGTTTGTAAGAATATTTATGAATTATAGGTTTAAAAAAATTATTTAACTATATATTATTTTATTAATGTAGGTATGTCACAGGGTATTCATAGTTGTTCACTTGATATTTTTGGTATATATATTTTCATTTTTAAAAATTAATTTATTGTAATTTTATATAAGAATATTCCCCTAACTATTTATAATTTTTAATTAGAAATTCAGTTATTTCTAATTTCATTATGAATTTATGTTTATCAGGATTTGGTTAATCTTTTAGTATTATAGGGGTCTTGGTAGATGGGTTCAATACTAGAACTCTAAATCCCAATTGGATGTGTTATTTGATGACACCTTTCATCTAGTTTGAGAAGGTGCGAGTGTATTGATTCTTTAGTTGGGGCATATGATACGATACCCACACAGATTCCCTCTAACTACTCATGATTATACATCATCCCACCAGGATATGATTTATAGATTATGGAGGGAGGTTCAAGTAAATTCAATGTATAATTTTTCATGAAATTCTTCTTATTATTGTCATAGCTACTAAATATTTTTTTTAAAAGGATAATTTGACATCCTGTCCAGATGAGTTATGGGAAGTCTGAATTTCCAAATACCTAAAATTATGGAAGGATTATAAGGGAATGGTGAAAACATATCACTAGATACGATTTACGAGTGTTCGATACATTCTACAACAGGTCCCTCTAGGCGTTATTCCCGTGAAGTGGTAGTATTTAGTTGCGTTTTGGTCGAGTGAGGTGATGATGGTAAAATTTATTACTTTTAATCTATAAATGACTCTAATTTTTCATATGTATATTAACTAAATATATTGAATGTAGACTAATTCCACTCATCATTCACATAATTTGGTGATGTGAGGCGTGCCTTCCAGACTTGGTACCCAGCACGTGTCACAGATCAGACATGATGTAAGTTTTGAATTTACTATTCATTCATATATTAAAAATACTATAGTATAGCATGAATATAAATATTCATTTGGTGGACACATTTATTATAGTTTCACCAGTGAGGTGATCTGATTGATCAAATGTCGACATGGGTGAGGACTCATCGGGCACGTGATCCCAATGTTGTCAGCTTTATAGTAAAAAAATTATTTAGTAATAAATGTATTTTTATTTCATAGAAATTATTGACATTTTTTCATTAATTCATTATGTATATTATATAGGCTCAGTTTGATGCTAAGTTAGTAGAGATTCTAGAGGAGAAAAATTATAGTACTATGCGCAGATATGAGATATTTCAGCATGTCATGGGGTTTGATGGTCAGGGTTATTCATTGACTTATATCACTAGTGTCCCAAGACATTCAATCGTTAAAGAAGAGGCGGTGGGTGCATGCAGAGATATAGGGATACACACACATACTAGGATGGATGCTTCCATATAGGCTATGTAGTGTGGTATAGATGAGCAATTTCAGTAGTTGCGTGCAGAGTACGATGAGATATTATCACAGATATCATCACGTATCGATGCAGTGACGACACAACATCCTATTGATGGTACACAAGTGGTTCCATAGATAAAAAAATAAAATAAACCATACTCATATTGAATTTTATTGATATGCCTAAGATACATAATATTTATATATGTTTTAATCTTTGAATATAGCTGGTGGACATCACTATGAGTTCATTGGGGATCCAGATGAGCATGGACATGCATGAGGTAATTTACGTTACCATTTTAATATTTAACATTTCATTTCAGATGAATAATTTAAATGAATTTTTTTGTTTCCTAGAAGACCCCACATAATCTTATAATAATTTTAAGGTGAATATATCATATTGAATCAAAAATATAACTTATTATCATTGATAGAACTTATTTTATAATAAAATTTATGTGGAAATTACACTCAATTTTCTTACCAATTTTATTATTCTTTTATCCATTCTAAATATGTCTATGTGTTCTTCCTCACAAAAATAGATATAAAAAATTTCACTCCACCTCCTTGAGCCTTCTTCAACAAAATAGATCTATAAATAAACTAATATTATTTGCTTGAATTCTCATTTTTCATAATTACATATCTTCTCTTCCAAACAATAATAACTCAACCATTATAGTCATCAAATATTCAACAAAATTCTATGATATTGTTCCTTCCATCTATCTGAATAAGGTCCATATTTTTTGTGAATGAATCTTTCCCATAAAGAATGTCCAGTTAATTCCTCCCATGAAATTTTATCTTGAAGGCACAACATGATCTCCTTGATATTTTTAAGATTAATTCCACCCTCATCATACAGGTTAGCCATCCTAGACTAACTTCCCTTGTGATATCTACCCTCTTTCTTTGTGTCCTAAATGAAACTATTGAGAATTGATGCAATTCTTATGATGACGTATTTTTTGGTTCAAATTAATATAGCTAAATTCATTGTGATGTATGATATGAAAACTTTTAAATGTTTTTCTGCCTTTATCCTCCTAGTTTTAGCATGGTTTCTCTAGTCACCAATAGTGTAGTTGAAAATGTTTTCTTTCTTCTTGTTTTATTGTTATTACCTACTATTACTACTGCAATTTTTCTTCATTAGATATTTCATTTTATCTTTATTTATATCCTTGATCTCACACTAATCTTCCCATATCAATTTCACTTTATTCCTCAACTTGTTTTACAGTAAAATCAGTCCATTTTTTTTTGATATTTTACTCATTCACAATAAAATTTTCATCTTATCTTTAAATAGCTTTTCCAATTATTTTTTTATAGAATTTATATACATTTAAAATGGATGAATAACCATGTAAAATACATTCCTTCCTAAAATATTTAAACTTTTAATGTTTCTCCTTATTTATAGTAACACATTTACTTCTAAAAACTTAAAATTACTGGAGGGTTGGATTATTTCTATAAAACACCTAATAAGGGTTATTCCTTTTATTTGTACATTATAAGGATCTATTGGATATATAAAATGGTTTACGAACTAAAACCTACCTATATGTATCTATTTGATTCATTTTAAGGAGCATTGCTAGTGACATAATATTGTCAATACAATTATTTCTTTCAATAAATCTATTTTTTTATAAATTTCATATGTCTAAAACAGTATTTTATATGTCATTCTTCCTAAAGTTATCTTTTACTAGATTATTGGTAAATTCCATTCCATTTTGGGCCTATAATATTTTAATTTTTAGCCCATTCTTATTTTACACTAATATCTGTTAAAGAGCAATGCACCTGAACAAATCAGATTTATGAGAAACAACCACCATCACTTCAATCCTAATGTAGTAATCAATAAATAATAAATAATATATTTTTCCATCCTTTTATTTGGGTTTCATTGGAAAACACACATCCATATGCACTATCTTGATATATCATTTTCCTTTCTTCTCTTTTGTCTTGTATGTTTTTCAGTCAATCTTTCTTTTTTGACTAGTATGGTATATATGTATGATCATGAGTAAGCATAGGGATATCTCAATAATTTAATTCTATACCAATTTCTCCAAATATATTTGGCTCATATGGCTAATAACCTTTTGAAACATTTTGGTTTCCTCATCCTTGGAAAACATACACTTGTCCTATTCTTCATTAATATGATCGAGTTCACCCTTTATGCACCGCCCTTAAAAAACCAATCCATCACTTCCTTTGATTGGGTAACTTTTCATATTAAACTTCACTTTATACCTAAATAAATAAGGTTATCTATCACTAAGAAATTTATGACTAAGTCCATCAACTCACAGTACTTCTAGGAACCTTATTTTTTTCCCACTAATCCTTTCCTTCTTGAAGAAAATAATTTCCCCCTCTTCCTTTTCAAACTGAACTAATCCTTATCTATTTTATTTGATAATGGTGATAATGAAATCATTCCCCATCATGTGATATGTATAAATAGTATCAAGAATATAGGTTCTAGGCCTAACCATTTCCATCAAGTCTATTTATGTAATATTGTATTTCTCATATCTTCTCTTCTTAATTGATAAAAACAGGTTCAACTTTTTTGATGATGGATATGATTTTTGTTCCTCCTGACCCATATATCCTTCTTCAACTTTCATAATTAAAAATGTGTTTTCAATTTCTGGGTTTTTTATGAAGTCTCGTATTACCATGTACTCCATCTTCAAGTATACTTTTGGATACTTATTTTTTTATTTTTGATGGATAAATAATGATGTTGTGATAAAACCTTCATAATAAAGACAGCAGACAGTAAAAGTGTATTTTGTAAATAAAATTCAACTCATCAGGTTTTTACTTTCTTACTCTTTAAAATATCACTTAGTAATGGATCATAAATTTTTTTATTCAATATCTTCACACAATAATAAAACATTTTTTTATGTCTTTATTCTCTATTTGTAAAATCAAAAGTTTTCCTCTCCCTAGTGGGTCCCTTACCAGTGATTCTAGTGTTGTGGGACATTTGGTTGTGTCACACTTCTTTGAGGCTCTTTCTAGTCAGTGTCAAGGTCATGAGTCTTCTTTTCAGGATTGGTCAACTATTTATCCTTTCTTTGAAAATGTTTCTTATTTTTCTTCTGGTTTGGAAAAACAAAGATTAAAGTCTCTTACGAGAGAGGAGGATATTTTTTAGGTAATTAGGTCCCTTAATCTTAAAATATATCCTGGTCCTAATGGATTTCCAAGTGATTTTTATTTTTATTCTTGGATTATTATCAAAGAGTATGTGGTGTGTGTTTTTCATGATTTTTTAGGGGTGTTCCTTTACTTAAAGTTTCTTCAGCTACCATTTTGGCTCTTATTCCTAGAGTCCAACAGCCTAATGATTTTTGGAAATTTTTGCACATTAGTATGTGTTACTTTTCTTACAAAGTTTTGGCCACCATTATCAATAAAAAAAATTCTCTCTATCTTCCTCTCTAGGTATCAAAGGAACAATGTGGTTTTATTAAAGGGAGAGGCATTCAAGGAGCTATTAGTCTTTCATAGGAAATGATTGTTGATCTTGAGAAAATATTGATTGGAACCAAAAGTTATGGTTAATATTGACATGGAAAAGGCCTAAGATCAGATGGATTAGTCTTTTGTCATTAAACTTCTCGTAAAAATATGGTTTTCTAAGTGGGTTGGTAATCTATTCTTCAAGTGATTTTCTTCTCTTTGGTTCTTTATTTCTTTAATGGGGAAAAGGTTTGGTTTCCTCAAATATTCCAGGGGATTAAGACAAGGTGATCCTATATCTCTGAGCTTATTCACCCTGGCCTAGGATGTTCTCAGAATAAATCTCAACAAGATTCTTTCTAATTTTTTGATTCATCCCTTTAAAGGGAGGTAGGACTTCTATGGTATTTCTAATATATTTTTTGTGGATGACATGTCATTTTTCTTCAATTATAGTTCCAATTCCATTCATAATTTCAATATAACTCTTTCTGATGATTTTAATAAATCCCTCTAACATGTCAACATAAAAAAAAGTGGTTTTTCTATCTTCGATAAGTGTCCCTCCGGGAGATCCCTGCTAATTTAGAATAGGATTATTTTGGCTAAACAAAGTTTCCCTGTGGATTATTTGGGTGCTCTTTTATCTAATGGTAGATTCAGAATTTTTCATTTTGATTCCATTGTGTCTAGAATTATACTAAGAATCCAAAATTTGAAAAGTTACTTTTTATCCTTAGGGAGGAGGATTACTTTGGTTAACAATGTGCTTTATTCCATTCCTATGCATGTTTTATTTATGTGTAGACCTCCTAAATCATTGATTAGGAATATTAAAAGGATTCTAAATTACTTTATATGGGACTCTTGTCATGAAGGATGTCATCATTGGGAAAGTTAGTTTAGACTGTAAAGGGATTTTCAAGAGGGGTTTTTGATTTCAAAGGTATTGATGAAAATGTGTGGTGTATGCAGGCTAAATTGGTGAGGGAGGATATTTATGTGGATTCTATTTAGGCTACCTATATCAAGAGGAAGTATGGGTAGTGACCTTTTGATTGGGTTGACAGTTGTAATGGTTCTCACCTCTATAAAAATTTGAACTGTCTTGTTGCTCCTATTTTGGATAATTCTCATTGGATTGTTGGGTGCGGTGATATTTATTTCTGGAAATTTAATTGGGATAGTTCCCTTATATTCTTTCTAGGATGTCTAGTCTTGGAAATCACTGTTAGGCAAGCAAGTTATTATCCCCTTTTCACTGATGTAGTGTTAAATTATGTTCAAAAGGGCATTATGTGTAATATTTACTTTTTTGAGGCTCTAGGTAAGTGTTATATTACTTTATCTCTTGTTGGTAATTTATCTTACTAAACTTTATGTCTTATGGTTCATCCTTCTTAAAATTTGGATTATACAGGTAGTAGACTTTGGTGTAATGATTTTTCTCCAAAATTCAGTTTTCTTCTTTAGATAATTCCCAACTATGTTATTCATACTGATGAAAATATTCAACAAATTTCTATTCCTCTTATTTCAAAATGAAATTGTTACTCGATCTGTCATTCTGATACTGTTTTTTATATTTTATGTAAAATTGATTGGGTTGCTCACTTGTGGGTTCATATTGCTAGGTTTCTTGATTTTAGTGGCAGTGTGAGGTTGGTGGATGAATTTCTATAGCAATGTTGGAATTCATAGGAGAGGACACGTGTGAAAGCCAAGGGGTGGACTTTACTCATCATTGCTACTTGTTGGACCATCTGGGAAACATGGAACATTTTATGTAATCAAGGTTTTCATCCTAACCTTCAGTATATCGAATAAAAATTTCTAGTCCTCCTATATTTGTTTGTGTGGCAGTGTAAATGTGTGAATATCTCTCTGGTATAGCATTCTTATATCTCATCTGATTCCTCGTCAGATGTGTCTCTTCCTAGGTGGAGGTATTTTAGTGTTTGGGTGCAATGGCATCCTTCTATTCTTGGGTTTAAATTAAATACCGATGGATCTTGTGTGTGAGGGGTCATTCATGGTGGTGGGGTTATTCATGATGATCACAGCTCAGTTATTATGTCTTTTTTATGCTTACTTTGGGAAGGTTAATTTAGTGGTGGTTGAGGCTCTAGTGTTACTTCAAGGTGTTAATATTTGTAAGGAAATATCTATTCATTTGTCTAAAATTTAATCGGACTCTACTATTTTGATCAATGATATGAAAGGTAATTTGGATTATCCTTGGAATATTATATATTCCATCCATGATTGAAGGTCCCTCATTCATCCAAATATGTCAATTCTTTATACCTGGTGTTAGGGTAATATACTGGAAGATCTACTTGCTTTTAAAGGCAATCAGAATGATAGGATTTTTATTTTTTATAGCATAGGTTCACTTCTTATTGATTGTTCTGCGATTGTTCGAGGGGATGCCCTCAGCCTCCACCATTTTTATCCCCCGTGAACTTTTCTTTCTTGTGTTATTTTATGTTTTTATCTCTATCATTTATAAAATATTACAATTGTCTATCAATACCATCAATAGTAGGCTTTTGAGTGTTGAGTATCTTAATCATTAACTACGATGTTAGGTCTTTTGGTTTTCATCAACCACTACTTCTATTTTATTTTAACCAATCTCGACCATTAATTTATCATTGTATTTAGAATACTACACATGTGGTTTATCAATTACTAATTTACTGGACACCATGTGACCTTATATAGATTTTGTAGGGGCTAAAGCTCTTTAACACCCTAAATCCATGCTGGGGGTATGAAGTCATTATTGATCATTAAATTTTCACATCAACATCATGGATTCATATTCTAGTAATTTATTTGGAAATATTATTTCACTATGTTTTTTCAGCCATCAATATTCTAAACATTTTCTTTAACATTGACAATGATTTTAAATTTAATAAATTAAATTTACAAAATTTTCATATTTTTTTTCAATATATACTTTCAATTATAAATTTTCCCATTATTTTTTATGAATATAGAGTAGGGAAACATTTATTAACACATTAGATACATTTTTTAGCTCTACACACATCAATTTTTTAGGGGGTATATCTCGATCAGCTTAAAGATCATCTCTACCCTCGATTATAGAGTTTTAATCATTAATATCCTCTATTTAATGAATGTCTAAAACAACTAGAAAGACTTGTTTACAAAGGTATATACAATCATCGACCACTTCTAATTTTACTTCTTCGGTGTTATAATCCTATTTTTAAAGTATTTTCTTTATCATAGAGAATTTTTTCTATGGTTTCCTCCTACTGTTCATTCCTTTTAATGATTTCATCATTGATTCTTTTATTTCATCATTATCCAAAAACAATTTAGGACACTTAGTCATAATATTACCAACATTACGACACAAAAAACAAGCATGAGTAAATTTACCAATGAATTAAAAATTTCCTCTTTCAAACTTAGATGAAAGAAAATATACCATATCATTGATTATCTACCACCAGATTTATTTTTGATAGATAGTTTCTTCATATCCTTGAATTTTATCTCATGATAATTTTATTGAAGTATAGAATCATTATCATTACTCCTCATTTAATTTCCCATAAGTGTGTTGTATATGATTCCCAATGTTATCTCCTTTGGATCATTATCTTCCAGAATCAAAAAATTTGGAACAAATTGAGTGGTAGTATTCTTTCGATTAATTAGAGAAAAAAATTATCATTAATTATCTACCTATGATGGCACATTACTTCCAGGGTATCATTTAACCAATCAAAAAATACATCAATTACTTCATTCTTGCTCATTCTAAAATCGTTACACTTATTTTAGAATACTTCATCAATTATCAAAAATTTGAATCACCCTCATACGTATTCAGAATCTTATAGCACATTTCATACAAGGTCTTTGATGACATCAATTTTGAGTAGAGAGGGTTAGTTAAATTTCCCCACAAAGCACTGTTCACCTTTTTATCCACATCTAATTATTTATTTTCTCCATATAAATGATCTCCACTCCCTATAAAATCTATGATCTCATTTATTTATACTATGTAAATTTCCATACCCAATGACCAAAAATATTCCTTCATTTTTTTTCTAGTGATGAAAATTTATTCCTTAAAAATAGGTATTCCATTATAGTTGAAAATGGTTTAAATTAATTATCAAGATAGGGAACTACACCTTGTAACATGAGGTATGATACCAATTGTTTTTATCCAAAAAATTATACCCAGTGAGAGGTGGGATGAATTAATGTATGATACCAATTGTTTTTCCCAAAAATGGTGTTCGCCCGGAAGGACCGAAACCGCACTTTTAGTATCATAAAACACCAAAACATATGTTTAATTATAATATAAATAGAAAATGACCCTAGAATGGTGTGAAATAATAGTAAAATTATCTAATTATTATTTGTGATGTGTATGAGTAGACGACATGTCAATTAGACATGTAGTTTTCCTGAAACAACCAAACATGCAATTTTTAAAGGTTTAACGCCCTTTAAGAAGATGTGGGGGTAAAAACGAACCAAATGACCTCTGAATACCATAAAATAATAAAAAAATAACTATAGAACGAATTTTTAAATTTTTGAGTAGATGGTACATCAATCGGAGGTGTTGTTTTCCCGAGATGACGGAAAACATACTTTTTGTTTCACAAAACACCAAAACATGAGTTTAACTATTAGATATATATAAAATAACATCATTATGACTTTTAATCAAATAAAAGTAATCTTACTATTATTTTTGACATTTTTGAGCAGACAGCATGTCAATCGGACGTGCGGTCTTCCCAGAACGACCGAATATACGGTTTTTAAAGGTTTTTCATCCTTTAAAAATGTGTATCCAGGGGTCAAAACCAATTGAATGGCATTTGAATACAGTTAAACCATATTAAAACAACTATATAGTGAATTATAAAATTTTCGAGCATACGGAACATTAGTCTGAGCTTTTGTTCTCCTGGGAGGACCAAAAACACACTTTTAGTGTCATAAAACACTAAAATGTGTGTTTAACGATCAGATCCATATAAAATGGAATCATAATTACATAAAATCATAGTATAGTCATATTATTATTATTATTTATGTGTACGAGGAGACAACACATCAATAGGACGTGCAGTCTGTCCAGAATGACTGAATATGCCATTTTTAAAGGTTTGACACCCTTTAAAAATGCTTGGGGGTCAAAATCAACTGAACAAACTCTCAATGTCATGAAATCATATGAAGACAACCAAAGAGTAAATTGTGAAATTTTTGAGTGTATAGTACATCAATCGGAGGTTTTTTTGTCCGGGATAAAGGAAAATGTACTTTTAATGTCATAAAACACCAAAATGTGCATTTAACGGTCAGATATATAGAAAATGACTTGAAATAAAAGGGTAATATCTTATTATTATTCATGATATGTATGATTAGATCACATGTCAATCGAATGAGTGTTCTGCTCTAAATGACTAAATATACATTTTTTAAAGGTTTAACACCCTTTAAAAAGGTGCGTCTGTGGGTCAAAACCAATCGAAAAACATCCTAATACCATGAAATCAAAAAAAACATAGAGTGAATTTTGAAATGGTTAGCAGATGAAAAATCAGTCCAAGCTGGATTTTTTCCAACAGAACCGAAAACTCACTTTTAGTGTCAAAAAACACAAAAATGTGAATTTAATGATTAGATCTATAGAAAACGACTTCAGAATAACTTGAAATCATAAGAAAATCATCTTATAATAATTTTTGACATGTGCATGGAGATGACACAACAATCGGATGTGTGGTCTTCCCAAAATGACCAAATATATAGTTTTTAAAGGTTTAATACCCTTTAAAAACACACAGGAGTAAAAACTAACTGAACGACCTCCAAATATCATGAAATTGGATGGAAAAAACATAGATTGAATTTTGAAATGGTTGAGTATATGGTATGTCAATCGGAGGTGTTGTTTTTATAAAAAAACAAAACATACGTTTAAGAGTCAAATATATAGTAAACAGCCTCATAATGACTTAAAATCACAGAAAAACATACTATTATTATTATTCTTGAGGTGTATTAGTAGTTGACACATCAATCAGATGAGCAGTCTGCCCAAAACGACTAAATATGTGGTTCTTAAAGGTTTTAATCTCTTTAAAAAGATGTGTATGGGGGCCAAAACCAACCAAAAGGCATCTAAATACCATGAAATTAGACAAAAACAATGATAGAGTGATTTTTTAAATGTTTGAGCAAACAGAATGTCAATATGAGCTGGCGTTTACCATGGAGGATTGCTTTTTATCCTTTTTCTGATGAGATTAGGGAAAGTAAGCATCAACCATGCATCATTATAGGCACCTAGACTTCACATCCAATGCATATTGTAGGATCTGGATGCAGTGGAAGTGTGGCGGTTGGGAGGGTCCAACTTGGCTTTTTTCATAATCGATGACTAATTCAGGATCAATACGATGATGAATGCTGATATCCATGGATTAAAATAAAATATTTAGAAAAAGATAAGAAAAGCGTCAGGTCTAAGAAAAAGGTTCTTGCACATAATGTTTATAATTAATTTATTAATTTCTTAAGAAATTAAATAATTTTTTCTTTGGTACTTTATTCGTTGATGATCATTGATCATCCAGAATGAACCTTCTGGATTGTCTTTTTTGTGCTTGCAAGAATCTAAAGTAGAATCCCTCTAGTGGTGATCCACATGTGCTTCAATGGTCTATGAACAACGCCACTTGTTCTCCAGGTGCTAGCATGGAGAAGCGAATGTCTTGTGTCGATCATTCTTGATCACTTATTATTCAGTCTTGAAGAACTTCTCTTGTTATTGAGAGAGAGAGGGAGATGAGAAGAGTCGAGAGAGAAAATTTTTGACTCAACAATTCTCAATTCACTGAGGTTTAGAACAATAGAAATTCTTCCCTATTAATCTACATGGGGTTTTAGTTACAATATTTAATTTTGAAACAACAATTAAATGTAATTATAACTATTAGAGAAAACCCATGCCACATAACATAAATAACAACAGCATTATTTGTGGTGTTCCAACTTACACAAAATGGAACTGTAAATAAAATCCATTGCCACATAATGATAATAGTATTATTATTATTTATTGCACCAATTGGATAAACATTATTTACCAACTTTTAAATAATTAATTTATCAACAGACACAGTCTTGGTCCATTCGAAATCCTCTTCCATTTATTGAACACCCAAATAAAATATTATATTCTCTTAAATAAATATTTTTATTTACAAACTCATAAATATATATTTATTAAATTTTCAATAAAATAAATAAATATATGTTATTCACAATCTGATAAATAAATATTTATTTAATTTATGCGATCATTTTAACTTGAATAAAATTATTCCTAAATCTTGAGAATAATATTTATTTCATTGATTAAATTCAAATAGAATTTAATCATGACCACCAGAAACACTTAGTGTTTGACACTCGAGGATTCTTTCTTATTGGCATTTAGATGGTTTTCATAAAGTCCAAGATTACTATCTAGAAATAGTTCAAGGCACCCAAGAGAAATAATTTATAGTTGTAACAATAACATCCATATACAAATTATCACTGTGTAATATAATCCCTTTATCACGATATCTCATCAATCACGTTTCATGATGGTTTCATAAACTTATAATCTTGATACGTCATTATTTTAGTACTATAAATAAACTCATCGTTACACCATGACCATGGAATTTAGGTCGATGGATCTATTTCAATCAAAGGGCCAAGATATCCACTTCCATAAATGGAAGGGACAAATCCTTCCTTGACTTATCTATTAATAACATGTAATTCGTGATACACCCAACGAACCCTACTTTCTGCATACATATGGTGTGACGTTTTGGTCAGTAAATCAAAGTGTTTGAGTTGTGACATGTATTAATGATAATATTAAAGTCTAAGGACCATAACACATGCTTGTAGAAAGCAATATCCAATGACACCAAAACATATGGAATTCCTATTGGCAGGTATGTTCTCATAATCTCTTGTCTTGGAGATTACCAAGTGAGAACTTAATGAGAATAAGTATCATCCGCTTATGAGTACTCGCACATGATGGTATGTATACTATGTGTCCCATCATAGTATGTCATCAAAACATAGAACTATATTTAAGAATATTTTCATAGCACTTCAAGGTTCTCATCATAACATATAACTGTTATGACCTTATTAATGCAACAAATACTCCAGGACATTATTACATTATATTCATGAAGAACAATGATCAATATGTAATAAGATGTTTAATATTTAAATACACTAAATATTCATGTAATCAAAGTACAAACAGTTGGTTCTATGACACAAACTCTAAAAAACTCCCACTTGGACTAGATCCAACTGCCTACAACATTAAGTCCGTTAGACCTCATATGATGATCATGTTTCTACAGAGTCAGGGATTTAGTCAAGGGGTCCACCATGTTGTCTTCATAAAAATACTTCTCATTACAACTTCACCTCTCTGAAAAAAAAAATATCTCAAGAGATGATACTTCAATATTATGTGCTTTATCCGCTCATTTGAACTTGGTTTTTTTAGAGCCACCACTGCAGTATTATCACAATAAAGTGTGATGGGATCTTTACCAATAAAAACCACATCGAGCTCTTGGATGAAGCTCCACATCCAAACTGCTTCTTTAGGTTCCTCAGAAGCTGCGATATACTCAGACTCTGCTATAGAATCAACAACCACACATTTCGTTGATCTCTTATAGCCAAAAGAACCTCCATTCAAAGTGAATATGTATCCCATTTGTAACTCCATGTCATATTGATCAGTTTGGAAACTAGATTCTGTATATCCTATAATGACTAGTTTCTTATCTCATCCATAAACTAGGAACATATCTCCTTATTACTCCTCAGATACTTAAGGATAGTCTTGACTTACATCCAATGGAAGTAACCTGGATCAGCTTGAAATCTCCCTACCACACTCAATGTGTAGGAAACATCTAACCTAGTATATAACATAGCATACATGACTAACCTAATCGATAATGCATATGGAATCCTTGAAATTTTCTATCTTTACTCATGCATATGAGGACACGTTTTATTGGAAAGATGAATGTCATGTGACACTGCAAATAATCCCCTCTTGGATTTTTTCGCACTGAATCTCTTATGCATCTTGTAAATATATGTGATTTGACTTATTCCCAACAATCACTTGGATCTATCATGATGGATATTAATCCCAATAATATATGATGCCTCACCCAAGTCCATTATGGAGAAAAATTTATTCAACCATGTCTTAACAGACTGTAAGACTATTATTTTGTTTCCAATAAGTAATATTTCATCAACATATACTATTAGAAAAATGACTACACTCCCACTAAACAGTTTTTAGATACAAGTCTCACATTTATTATTTATAAAACCAAATTTTGTTATGGATTCTTCAAAATGAATGTTCCATGACCTGGATTCTTCCTTTAATCCATAAATGGATTTTTGCAACTTGCATATCTTATTGGAATCATTTGGAGTCACAAACCATTTAGGTTGTGTCATGTAGACATCTTCCGGAAGGTTCTCTTTAAGGAAGGATCTTTTGACATCCATTTTCCAAATCTCATAGTCATGCTAAGCGAAAATGGACAATAGACTTTTAATGGACTTCAACATTGAAACTAGTTAAAAGGTTTCATCATAGTCAATGCCTTGACACTTTTTAAACCCTTTTTCAACTAGTCCTACCTTATAGGTATTGAATTATCCTTATATATCTAGTTTCTTCTTGAATACCCTTTTTCAACCAATAAGATTTACATCTACTAGAAGATCTACCAAAAACCAAACATGGTTTTGGTGCATGGAATTCATTTTAGAATTCATGGCTTCTTGTCACTTGGCAATGTCTGTGTCACTTACTGCTTCCTTGTAGATTAGAGGATCATTATTACCAACCAATAATGAGTCACCATCCTCAGTAACTAGAAAATTGTACTATTCTGGTTCTTTAACCTCTCTTGTACTCCTATGCAGTACTAATGTATCTGGAACAGATCTTTCTTCCACAGGGCTTTGTGGAGTCTGCTCCTGTACCAACTCTTATGTGCCTTGAGCCTCAACTTCATCGAAGTATATCTTTCTCCCACTATCTCTTTTTGATATTTTCTCCCTCTCAAGGAATATGGAATGTCTTTCCACTATAACCTTTTTATATGATGGTAATATAGGTAATATCCCCTTATTTTCATAGGGTATCCTATAAAGGTACACTTTGTTCATTGGGGTGCAAGTTTGTTACCTAAAGAGGCCTTAACAAATGATTCACTTCCCCACACATGTAAATTCGGTAACATGTATTTTCTTCCACTCTAAATCTCATATGGAATATCATTTATCGATTTAGTTGGTACTTGGTTTAGTATGTTTGATGTTTTTTGTAACGCATATCCCCAAAAGGATAATGGAAGACTTGCATGACTCATCATTGTTCTCACTATGTCCAACAAGGTGCGGTTACTCCTTTCACTTACACCATTCCACTAGGGCTTGAAAGGAGTGAGTTGGGATAGGATCTCAAACTCCCGTAAGTAATCAATGAAGTCATGATTAAGATATTCTCTACCTTGGTCTGAGCAGAGTTTCTTAATATTCTTACCAAGCTGGTTCTCAACTTCATTCTTGTATTTATTGAAATTATCAAAAGAATCTGACTTATACCTCATTAAGTATATATACTAATATCTACTAAAATCATCAATAAAAGTTATTAAGTATGAGTACCCACCCCTTTCTTCAACTGGAAATGGTCCACATGCATCGGTATAAACCAATTCAAGAATATTTTTGGCCCTTTTATCTTTCCCACTAAATGGGGCTTTGGTCATTTTTCCTTGTAAATATGTGTGACATACACCAAGTGGTTTAGTTCCAAAAAATATAAATATCCATCTGGATGTATCTTTGTCAAGTGTTTATTATTTACATGACCTAGCCAGCGATGCCAAAGTTGGGTGGGGTATGATTGATTTGAAGTAGCTTCATTATTGATTTTCATTACTTGGATTGTGTAATCCAGCATGTAAATATCGTTATATAAAAGTGCCTCACCAAAAAAAAATTATATTTATAAAAGAAGAAACATTCATTTCTGAACTTGAAAATAATCCATCTGTATCTAGTACAGATATAGAAATAATGTTTTTGGTTACAGAAGGAATATAATAACAACCTTTTAATACCAAGATCATCTCAGTCAACAACGTGAGTTGGTAGTCCTCGATAGCTACAACAAAAAGTCTAGCTCTATTGGATTCTTGTAGATATACCTCTCCTCATTCAATTTTATTGAATCTACTTGGTTACTATATTTGGATACATATGTGATAACCACAGGCTATATCTAATACCCAATTTGTATAAATAGATAAATTTCACTCGATAACAAACGCACCTGAAGCTTCACCTTGCTTCTTTATCTGGGTTCAATTTTTCTTCCAGTGGCCCTTCTTGCCACATGTGAAACAAATTGCTTCTTGTTCTATTCCCTCCCCCTTGATATTCCTTTTCTTGGAAGGGTGTGAAGAAGATTAGGGCTTAAATCTCTTCGCCTTCCCTTTCCACTTATTCACCATTAGGAAAAAATGATTTTCACGCTTCATGCCTTTTTACACTTGGTGAATGAGGATAAGAATATCTGGTAGATACTTCTCAATGTTGTTCATATTGAAATTCACAATAAAATTAGAGAATATCAGAGAGAGTGATGTGAGAATGAGATTGGTACCCAGTTCTTTGGGGATTTTAAACCCTATAACCTCTAAGGGATCAATGTAGCCAATGATCTTGACTACGTAAGGCCCAGTTGTTGAACCCTCTCCAAGATTACTCAGAAAGAGTTCCTTAGAGATATCAAACCATTCTTGTCTTTCTTTCTCTTGGTAAAGACCACAGATGTGCTCAATAATACTATAGGCATCCATGTTTTCATGATACATCATGAGTTCACTAGAAATTTATGATGACATTAAACATTTTACATCAACCGCATCATTCATATGTTTCTTGTAGACCAGGAACTCTTCACCACTTGACTCTTGAGTATATGGATCAGGTAATGAGGACTTCATTATGTAAGATTTCCATTCATGTCATAGAATGACCCGAAGGTATCTAAACCATTCCTGGAAGTTACTACCAATGAGGATGTTGTCTTTATCCAGTATTGATCACAAGGATAGTGTGTTTTATGAGCCTGAAATTTTTATTCTACAATTAAAAGAGTAGATAATTAGTACTTTCTTGATTACATTTTAATAATAAATTAATTTTATTAAGTCTCATACTATTTTATCAATTCTCAATGGACATCACCATTAAACTCAGAATGTATAGTTTCTAGGAAATTCTAGTGGTAAGGATCCATATTCCCCTTCACATTACCCCAACAAGGGTTGGTAAATCTATTTGATGGTATTTAGGTAGGTAGGTCTTTTCCAACTGCAAGCTTGTAGCTCCTTGATTCATTGAACGGACTCCCTAATCCTAAAACCCTAACTTTGATTTCCTCAACACTTGCCTCCAAATTTACACCAAGTCTAGCAAGGGATACTCCTCTTGATTTAAAATGGTTAATTCAACCCAAAACTTTCATAAGAGATTCCTATATAAAAGTTAGTTTCTTGATAAGGGTTGGTCAAACACTTAGTTTTATTGAGTTTTCCCTTAATCAAGTAACGAAAGGCTTAGTATAACTTAATATTTTATTGAGGGATTTTTATCTCTTGTGCATAAATTTCCTTATTATCTTTATCACATTCTTGTTAATATTAAGTGGAACTTACTTAAGTGATTAACCATATCTTGATAATATTTACGCATAAGCCTAGTTTATTTTAGTTCCATCTTGCATGCTTGATAATTCATTAAGTATGTAGTCGATACAATACATTCATAATAAAAAACCATGAAACTCACAAAAATAAAATAAAGTAAAGGGCATGATCATGAGATATTCTAATTGTTAGTTTATTTAGTGGTTGATAAACTACCCACTAACCTAGGGTAGAAACACCTTGAACCATTTATGGTTTGTGTCTAGATCTTTCCACCTATCCACCTTTGTATCTCCGTGGATTGGTTTAGCCTCATATCCTTAGTTGAACCACCTCCACAATATTGGGAGCTCTATCCATTACATATGCTTTTTAACTCAAATGTGGAGGAGGGGTAAAAAGGGGGTTTACATAAAAGAAACCATGGGCATGCATGCCCTACATATTAATGAGGAGAGATGGCATGCATGCCAACAATTTAATTTAAAATAAATTAAAAGGAAACCAATCACATACAAAGGTCTAGTCTAACTCGTGATCATCCACATACATGCAACGAATTGTGTATTTAATAAAACTAGCATTCAATTATTTAATCTTTCTTATTAAGATAAATTGCGCTTCAATCAATTAATTATTATATTTAATTAATCAATCCTTTTATCTTAAACCTTTTCTGAATTTCCATGAAATTATTATCTATAACCTTGAAGGTAACATGGTGAACACTCATTCGAATCTACATGATATGTAATTCTGAAAATTACACAAACATTAAAGTTTTAATTCTGTGTAATTTGGTAATGTGCATGGCATGTAGTTCTGACTACACGTCGTGTATTTCCTTCACCATATTATCTATAGTACACGCTTAGGGACTCAGCGTGTGAGGCATACTTAGGAAATCTCAGATTACATGGAATGTCTAATGAGACACATGACATGTTTTCTCCAGGTTACATGGTTGTCGGTCATCTTATCCATGTATGGGATACACAGTTTGGCCCATGGACTGAAGGGACTACACACCGTGTCTAGTGGTCCACACGATGTGTAATCCATATGACCATATGCCATTCTATCCTGGTCAACACACAATGTTAGAATTAAATACACCACATGTGATTAATGCACACAACTTTAGTAATTTCCAAATTACCCCTGATGCACTGAACACAACTATATGGTGTGTAATCTAGATTACATAGTGTGTATGGAAGATTACACGGCATGTAACTCCAAATACACAGTGTGTACTATCGTGTTACCTAGATAAAATCATCGGCACCTACTGATGAGATCATTGATTTAATTTTAATCAAAAAATTATTCATTTCGGTTAGATCTGGGAGAAATGAAAAGAGGAAGAATGGATTTTGAAATTCAGATTACAGGAATGATTAAACCTGAATTGAAAAACTAAATTATTAAACCATAAATCATCAATGAATTATTTAAATAAGTATAAATGATGATGATCCCGATCTGATGCCACTTATAGTATCTAGACACAGCAGAAGTGTGGTGGTTGTGAGGGCCTAAATTGGATTTTTCTGTAATCGATGACCAATCTGGGATCAATACGACGATGAATTCTAATATCCACAGAATAAAATAAAATATTTAGACAAAGAGAAGAAAAGTGTCAGATCCGAGAAATAGGATATTTCACATCATTTTTATAATTAATTTATTAATTTCTGAAGAAATTAAATATCTGGGTCTTTGGTACTTTATTCATTGATGATCGTTGATCATTCAGAATGACCCTTTCAGATTGTCTTTGTTGCACTCATGAGGATCCAAATTATAATCCCTCTAGCGGTGATCCAAACATGCTCCAATGGTCCCCAAATAGCATCACTCATTCTCTGGGTGTTGGTGTGGTGAGGAAAATGTCTTGCATTGATTGTTCTTGAGCGCTCGTTCTTCGGTCTTGAATCACTTCTCTCATTCTTGAGAGGGGAATATGAGAGGAATCAAGAGAGAAAATTTTTGGCTCAACAATTCTCAATTCACCGGGTCTTGGAACAATAAACGTATATGCCTACTAATCAACATGGGGTTTTAGTTACAATTTTTGATTACAAAATATCAATTAAATGAAATTATAACTATTAGAGAAAACCCATGCCACATAATAACAATAACAACACCATTATATTTGGTGTGCCAACTTACACAAAATAGAACCATAAATGAAATCTCGTGCCACATAATGATAACTATATTAGTATTATTTCTTGCGCCAACTGGATAAATATTATTTATTGACCTGTGAATAATTAATTCACTATGGGAAAAATGAGCAATTGCGACGGGTTATTTGCGACGGGAATAGATCCCGTCGCAAATAGTCCTGTTAAAAACTTATTTGCGACGGGGGTATTTACCCGTCGCAAATAAGTAGGCTTTTGCGACGGGATTGCTTTCCCCGTCGCAAAAGAACTGGCACTTCGCGAGAAAAGTATTTGCGACGGGGGAATATTCTCGTCGCAAATAACCGGCGACGGTAAAAGGTATTTGCGACGGGAATATTCCCCCGTCGCAAATAGTATGTCGGCGGGTGGTTATTTGCGACGGGACCCGTCGCAAATAACTATTTACCCATTGACCGTAATAAATGTCGGCTAAGGTATTTGCGACGGGACCCGTCGCAAATAATCTAACCTAAAAATACCCCCATCCGTTTTTTTCAAAACATTCTCAAATTCCATCTTCTTCTTCTCTCAAAGTTATATTTCTAAAGTTCAGTTTTTCTTCAGTTTAATTTTTTTCTCCGGAGCTGATATTAAAGTTTTGAAGAACGATCAGAGCAGATCAATTTTCAAGGTATTTATGTTCAATTTAATTTAATATTATTTTTAATTTTTTATTAGTTTCAATTATTCTTAATTAGTTGTAATTTAATTATGTTTATATTGTTTTATTACTTAATAAATTTAAATTATTAGTATTGTTCATAGTTAATGGTAATTAGGAATAATTAGTAATAATTTTTAATAATTAAGAATAAATATTAATAATTAGTAATAAATACCAATAATTAGGGATAATAACATTATTACATTATTAGTCTATTTTATTATTAATATTAAAATAATATAATTTTTTATATATATACAGTTCTCTTTTCATCTCTGTGTTTGCTGTCTTCACATGTATTATTTGTATGTGGAGATAGAAAACGCACAGATGAAAGGAGAATTGTATATAAATTAGAAAATTATATTATTTTAATATTAATAATAAAATATACTAATAATGTTATTATTTGTAATTATTGGTAATTCTTCCTAATTATTAGTAATTATTCATTTAATTACTAATAATTAGGAACAATTACCAATAATTATCAATAATTAGGAATAATTAGTAATAATTACCAATAATTAGTAATAATTACCAATAATTAGTAATAATTACCAATAATTAGTAATAATTACCAATAATTAGTAATAATTACCAATAAGTAGTAATAATTATCAATAATTACCAATAATTAGTAATAATTAGTATTTATTACCAATAATTAGTATTAATTACCAATAATTAGTATTAATTATCAATAATTAGTATTAATTACCAATAATTAGTAATAATTACCAATAATTAGTAATAATTACCAATAATTAGTAATAATTACCAATAATTAGGAATAATTACCAATAATTACCAATAATTACCGGTAAATAGTAATAAATAGTAATAATTAGTAATAATTAGGAATAATTACCAATAATTAGTAATAATTCGTAATAATTACTAATAATTAGTAATAATTAGTAATAATTAGTAATAATTACCAATAATTAGTAATAATTACTAATAATTGCCAATAATTAGTAATAATTAGTAATAATTAGTAATAATTAGTAATAATTAGTAAAAATTAGGAATAATTACCAATAATTAGTAATAATTAGTAATAATTAGTATTAATTACCAATAATTAGTAATAATTACCAATAATTAGTAATAATTAACAATAATTACCAATAATTAGTAATAATTAGTAATAATTAGTATTAATTACCAATAATTAGTAATAATTACCAATAATTAGTAATAATTACCAATAATTAGTAATAATTACCAATAATTAGTAATAATTAGTAATAATTAGCAATAATTACCAATAATTAGTAATAATTACCGATAATTAACAATAATTACCAATAATTACCAATAATTAGTATTAATTACCAATAATTAGTATTAATTACCAATAATTAGTATTAATTACCAATAATTAGTATTAATTACCAATAATTAGTAATAATTACCAATAATTAGTAATAATTACCAATAATTACCAATAATTAATAATAATTACCAATAATTAGGAATAATTACCAATAATTAGTAATAATTACCAATAATTAGTAATAATTACCAATAATTAGTAATAATTAGTAATAATTAGTAATAATTAGTAATAATTAGTAATAATTACCAATAATTCGTAATAATTACCAATAATTAGTAATAATTACCAATAATTAGTAATAATTAACAATAATTACCAATAATTAGTAATAATTAGTAATAATTAACAATAATTAGTAATAATTAGTATTAATTACCAATAATTAGTATTAATTACCAATAATTAGTAATAATTACCAATAATTAGTAATAATTACCAATAATTAGTAATAATTAGTATTAATTACCAATAATTAGTAATAATTACCAATAATTAGTAATAATTACCAATAATTACCAATAATTAGTAATAATTACCAATAATTAACAATAATTACCAATAATTACCAATAATTAGTATTAATTACCAATAATTACCAATAATTAGTATTAATTACCAATAATTAGTATTAATTACCAATAATTAGTATTAATTACCAATAATTAGTATTTATTACCAATAATTAGTATTTATTACCAATAATTAGTAATAATTAGTATTAATTACCAATAATTAGTATTAATTACCAATAATTAGTAATAATTACCAATAATTAGTAATAATTACCAATAATTAGTAATAATTACCAATAATTAGTAATAATTACCAATAATTAGTAATAATTACCAATAATTAGTAATAATTACCAATAATTAGTAATAATTACCAATAATTAGTATTAATTACCAATAATTAGTATTAATTACCAATAATTAGTAATAATTACCAATAATTATTAATAATTACCAATAATTAGTAATAATTACCAATAATTAGTAATAATTACCAATAAATAGTAATAATTACCAATAATTAGTAATAATTACCAATAATTAGTAATAATTACCAATAATTAGTAATAATTACCAATAATTAGTAATAATTACCAATAATTAGTAATAATTACCAATAATTAGTAATAATTACCAATAAATAGTAATAATTAAGAATAATTAGTAATAATTACCAATAATTAGTAATAATTACCAATAATTAGTAATAATTGGTAATAATTACCAATAATTAGTAATAATTAGTAATAATTACCAATAATTAGTAATAATTAGTAATAATTACCAATAATTAGTAAATTATTTGTATATTTTATTATTAATATTAAAATAATATAATTTTCTATATTATATACAATTCTCTTTTCATCTGTGTGTTTTCTGTCTCCACATGTAATATTTGCATTCTTTTTCAAAATTATCAACCTACTCGCCAATAGAGAGGTGAAAGTGAATGCAAATATTACATGTGGAGACAGAATGTTAAACACACAGATGAAAGGAGAATTGTATATAATATAAAAAATTATGTTATTTTAATATTAATAATAAAATATACTAATAATGTAATAATTTTATTATTATATAATTAATTTTTATGAAAAAATTATATTAGTATTATTAAAATAATAAAAAATCAATATAATATTAAAATTATAAATATTTGTAACATGTTTTGCTTTATTTTCAATATATTCAATCTTTACTTGAGTGTTTTTTCTAACAAATTATTCAAAACCAGTAATGCTTTTATATTTTATAGAGAAATATGGAACAACGAGGTCGTCAATAATCATTATTAGGTGACCGCATATGGATAAATCAACGTAGAAATCCAAACGGTTCTGGTTTAAATCCAGTATATGTTGAGGGTGTGGAGACTTTTTTATCATTTACGGCATCAAATTCATAATTTGTTTCAAAAGGCAAAATAAAATGCCCTTGCAGAAAATGTGCATTGAGAACGTTTGACACGTTTGACAAAGTGGGAGAACATCTCTTGCGTTTTGGTTTTCAACCAGATTATGTTTTTTGGTATCAACACGGTGAACGCAGTTCCAGAGCAGGTGATACCAACTTGATTTCGGATCCATCCCGGTTTCAAGATTTAGTACATGATGTTGCAGGTTCATCTGTTCAACATACAGAAACTCAGGCTGATATAGCTTCAAATCCTGAGTTGGCACCGTCTGAATTTTATGAGTTGTTGAAATCTGCTGAGGATGCATTATATCCTGGCTGCAAGATGAGCAAATTAGAAGCAGTTGCAAAATTTATGGCTATCAAATCAGATAACGGAATGTCAAACACCTGTTTTGACTAGATATTTTCTTTGCTGAAAACACTGTTACCCGAAGGAAATGTTTTACCTGCAAATTACTATGAGAGTAAGAGGCTGGTTCGAAATTTGGGACTTACTTGTTAGAAGATTCATGCATGTTCAAATGACTGCATTTTATATTCTGGAGAAAATGAGTCGTTGGATAGTTGTCCTATATGTGGGCAACTGAGATATAAAGAAGGAAAACACGGGAAGTCTGGTTTGATTCCTGTAAAACAGTTGAGATATTTTCCGCTTACATCCAGACTTCAGCGTTTATTTATGTCTAAGAATACAGCGACAATGATGTCATGGCATAAAGAGAATATTTCAACCGATAAAAGATTGAATCATCCAGCCGATGGTGATTCATGGAAACATTTTGATAGAGTGCATCCATCCTTTGCTTTAGAAGCTAGAAATGTTTGACTGGGCCTTTCCACTGATGGTTTCTGTCCGTTTGGATCTTATGGTAGTCAATATTCATGTTGGCCTGTTTTTTTAACTCCGTACAATTTACCTCCATGGATGTTGATGAAGGAGCCATATATCTTTTTGACTTTACTAATTCCAGGACATCCGAAGAAAAATATTGATGTTTATTTGAAGTCATTGATTGATGAATTAAATTTATTGTGGAGTACTGGTGTCAGTACATATGATGTTGCAACGAAACAGAATTTCATACTGAGAGCAGCATTGATGTGGACAATAAGTGACTTCCCGGCTTATGGGATGTTATCTGGCTGGAGTACACATGGTCAGAAATCATGTCCTTACTGTATGGGAGAGAACAAAGCATTTATGCTCATTCATGAAAAGAAACCTTGTTATTTTGACTGTCATCGCAGATTTCTTCCAGCTGATCATCCTTTTCGCAGAAACAGATCTCATTTCAGAAAAGGAACAGTTGAAAGGGATGGACCTCCAAAAATGCTATCAGGTTCGGAGTTAAAATCAGTTGTATTTTCATTACCCCCCATCACTTTTGGTCCCACAATAAACCAACAGAAAATTTATGGTTTTGGGAAAGAACACAATTGGATTAAACGTAGCATATTTTGGGATTTGCCATATTGGTCTGATCTGTTGGTCCGACACATGTTAGATGTCATGCATATTGAGAAGAACTGTTTTGATAATTTGTTTCATACAGTTTTGGATACGCCAGGAAAGAGCAAAGACAATGTAAATGCACGTTTAGATCTTGCCCAAATTTGCAGGCGTCCAGAATTGGAAATATTTGAGAATGTCAGAACAGAAAGGTTACTGAAACCAAAAGCATCTTATACACTGTCTAAAGAAAACCGTTTATTATTTTGTCAGTGGATTGCAGATTTGAGACTTCCAGATAGTTGTGCTTCTAATTTGGGTAGATGTGTAAAGAATGGTCATATTACTGGATTAAAAAGTCATGATTGTCATGTTATAATGGAGAGACTTCTACCCATTGGATTAAGAGGTCTGTTGAATTCTGTGATTTGGGATTCCATAACAGACATGTCTCATTTTTTTAGGGAAATTTGTGTGGCTATGGAAGATTATGATGCTCTAGGAAAACTTGAAAAAGATGTTGTTGTAATTATATGTAAACTGGAAAAAATATTTCCGCCGTCTTTCTTCGACTCAATGGAACATTTGATGATACATTTGCCATATGAAGCCAAATGTGGAGGTCCGGTATAGTTTCGATGGATGTACCCATTTGAAAGATGCATGCAAAAATTGAAAAGAAAAGTACGTAACAAAGCATCTGTTGAAGGATCTATTGCAGAAGCTTATTTGCAAGAGGAAATATCTTTTTTCTGCTCCCATTATTTTGAATCTGAGTATCCTTCAAAACACAATCGAATGGGACGGAACGAGAGGAATATTGATGAAATTGACAATCAATTATCTATTTTCAACCAGTCAGAGCTTGGTTTCAGTGGAGTTTATGAACGCTGGCTTTCAGATGATGAACATCAGAGAGCTCATACGTATGTTCTGCTCAACTGTGAAGAGATGACATCAGTTGTACTGTAAGTGTTTATATCACTTATTCTATCATTTATGTTATAGTAAATAACTTTGATTTTTATAGGTTGTATGATAATCATATCAAGAAACAAATTCCACAAATTACAGCAGCTGCTCTCGAAGAACGTCGACTGAAAAATTTCTCTCAGTGGTTTCAAAAACTGGTAACATAAATTCTTTATCTTTTAGCAACTCATTCAATGTATAATTTACTATATTGATAATTATTTCACAAATTTTCAGGTGTCTCGACATGCTGATAAAATTGAAAAACGTCTGTGTGTATTGAGTAACCCACCTTCCAAACTTGTTAAAACTTATAATGCATATGTGGTGAATGGATTTCGATTCCACACACATGCATATGGGGAATCGAAAAAAACAATGAACAGTGGAGTTAGCTTGAGAGGATCTCATCATCAAGAAAATGAAGTTGAATTTTATGTCATACTTGATGAAATCATTGAACTCTGTTATCTTGGACAATATTACATAACCATGTTCAAATGTCGGTGGTTGGATACAGAGAGAGGCGTGCATGTTCATCCAACTCATGGAATCATCAATATTAAATGTAAAAGTGTTCTCGCAGTAAATGAACCATTCTTATTGGCTCAACAGGCATATCAAGTTTATTACGCAAAGTACTGTGCAACATCAAGAGAATTGACTGATTGGTGGAGTGTAATAAAAATCAAAATTTGAGACAATCAGTTTAGTCAAAGTGAATGTGCTTTCACTGATGTGCAAAGAATTGAAGTTTTTCAAGAGAGTACTCAAAATCAATCTTTTTTACAAAGAGACATGAGTATCGATGACGACACCCCCACATTTAAGAGTCGGTGATGACGATGATGTTAATGATGTCACATATGAATTTGAAATGGTAAGAGATGAAGCAACTGTAACTCGAATGGATATCGATGATGTTGAGGAGGAATATGAAGATGACATTGACATATATGAAGATGATGATGAAGATGAACACTGATAGGATTTCATGGTATTTATATACAATCATAATATGTATATATGTATATATAATAGTAATTATCAATTATTTGCTAACATTAATATTTTCTGTTTCAAATGGACGACGCCACATTTCGTGAGTTGGCGGATGCTGACCTGACTTTCGATGCGGATGAGTTGCTGACAGATGACCCTCAGCCTGCAGGCGCTCCAGGGAGTACGCGGAGGGGGCACGGTCTTGCACGATTGATGATTCCTGACCCCGTCCTCGAGCGACGTCCACGTCTTGGGTTTGATCCACGCACATGGAGGTGTGATAACCTGTGTGATAACCTATGGATTTGACTAAGATTTCATTAATCTATTCACATAATAAATGTTTATTATTTTTTCAGTTTTCCGCATATAGCAGTCGGATAGGGCAGCGCAATTTTGCGCAACTATTTCTCTCAGTCGTGGACCACATGGGAGCAGATTCCCATTGATGTGCAGCAGGCCATGTTCGGCCATTGGTTGGTACGTACGTAAATAAATAATTTTTATTTTGAAAATTATTTCATTTCTAACTTGATATTTTGATTTATTTGTAGGGTTTATGGTATCCGATCGAGGATACCATGCATGACGCCATCCACGAGGCATGGGAGGTGGCCATGCGTGATCGCCTTCGTCAGTTTTTGCACAATTTAAGAAAAGCTGTGATGAAGAAAGAAGGAGTGTCATATTTTGACGAGTCATGTAGAGCACACCGACCAGAGTATATTTCATCCCATGTATGGGATGGATTATGTGCACACTAGTTGAGTGGTGCCTTTCAGAGGAGATCATCGGTGGGGAGGAAGAATCGGGGGAGACAGGAGGTGACTCGTCGAGCTGGGAGTCGTTCTTTCAGTACTCATAGACAGCATCTGGTACGTACATTATTTATAAATATTTTATATAACTATAAATATTAACAGTTTATTTTTTATTCTTATAGGCTGTCGAGCACCCCGATATTACAGAGTACGACGTATATCGGAGGATGTATAGTGATCCTGCTACTGGGGAGCTCAGAGGTGATCGTCAGCATCACATCGTGGTCAGTATTATTTGTTTTCAAGTTTAAAAATTAACTGAATATAATATATTCACAATTTTAATTTTAAATTGCAACTATAGGAGTCATATGAGGCCTCAGCGTCACAGGCCCGGCCTGAGAGTCAGGCCGAGTCATCAGATCAGACCACTGCCCGTCAGTTTGATGAAGCGGCATGGATGCAGGCCACCCAGTATGCCTTCGAGAAGGGCCGGGTAGTTGGTATCGGCTCTCGACTGACTCCCGGAGATTATTATGGCAGTGCTGCGATGTCGGCGTCCAGCTCGAGAGGAGCTCGTGCATCTTCTTCTACTACACAGTATGAGGATCAGTTGTGATCTCAGACTGCACAGATAGAGATTCTCCAACAGGAGCAGGAGCAGATGCGTCAGCAGCATGAGGAGGAGCGTCGACGCCAGCAGCAGTTGTACGAGGAGCAGGCGAGTCGGTGGCAGCAGCAGCATCAGGAGCAGATGGAGTATATGTGCCGACTCACTCATTCTTTAGGGATGGAGTTTCCTCCACCACCATCTGCAGATCCCCCACCTCCCCCCCCCCCTCCTTCAGATTAGAGATTGTACTTGCGACGCCGTTTTCAGCAACGGGCTATTTTCGACGGGCCCCCGTCGCAAATACCTGTTTTTCTAGTAGTGAATTTATCAAAAAACACGTTCTTGGTCCATTCGAACTCCTCTTCCATTTATTGAGCACCCGAATAAAATATTTTATTCTCTTAAATAAATATTTTTATTTAAAAACCAGTAAATATATATTTATTAAATGATCAATAAAATAAATAAATATATTTTATTCAAAATCTGGTGAATAAATATTTATTTAATTTATTTGATCATTTTAACTTGAATAAAATTATTCCTCGTTCTTCAGAATAATATTTATTCTATTAATTAAATTCAAATAGAATTTAATCGAGACCACCATAAACACTTTGTGTGTGACCATCAAGGATTCTTTCTTGTTGGCATTAGGCGGGCTTACCTGAAGTCCAAGATTACTATTTAGAAATAGGTCAAGGCACCCAAGATAAATAACTTAAAGTTGCAATGACAACATCCACATATGAATGTTCACTGTGTAATATAATCTATTTGTCACAATATCTCATCAAGTAGGTTTCATTATAGTGTCATCAACCTATATGTTTGATACGTCATTATTTGACTACCTGAAATAAACTCATTGTAACACCAAGACTATGGAATTTAGGGTGACGGTTCTTTTTCAATCAAAGGGTCGAGATATCAACTTCCATAAATGGAAGGGACAAATCCTCCAATGACTTATCCATTAATAACATGCCATTCGGGACATACCCAACGTACCCTACTTCTCGCCAACATATGGCGTGACAGTTTTCATTAGTAAATCAAAGTGTGTGAGTCGTAACACGTATTAATGATAATATTAAAGTCTAAGGACCATTACACATGCTCAAATATAGGAATATCTGATGACACCAAAACATATGGAATTTCTACTTTTAGGTCTGTTCTCATAATCTCCCGTCTTGGAGATTACTAAGTGAGAACTTCATGAGAAGAAGTCTCCTCTACTTATGAGTACTCACACTTGATGGTCTATATACTATGTGTCCCATTATAGTATGTCACCCAACCACAAAACTATATTTAAGAATATTGGCATAGCACATCAAGGTTCTCATCATAGCGGGGCACTTCTATGACCTTATTAATGACACAAATACTCGAGAACATTATTACATTATAGTCATGTAGAAAAATGAACATTATTTAATAAGATATTTAATATTTAAATACATTAAATATTTATGTAATCAAAGTAAAAATAGTTGGTTCTAGAAAACCAACTCCAAAATTTAAAAAGTTTCTTTTTATCCTTGGGGGTGGATTAATTTGGTTAACAATGGGCTTTCTTCCATTACTATGCATGTTTTATCTATGTGTAGACCTCCTAAAACATTGATTAGCAATATTAAAAGGCCTCTAAATTGCTACATATGGGATTATTATCATGAAGGACGTAATCATTGTGCAAGTTGGTTTAGATTAGAAAGGAATTTTCAAGAGAGGTTTCAATTTCAAAGGTATTAATGAAAGTATGTGCTATATGCAGGCTAAATTGGTGCGGGAGGATATTTATTTGGATTCTATTTGGGATGCCTATATCAAGAGGAAGTATGGGTCATGAAACTTTTGTTGGATTGAAATATGTAATGTTTCTCACCTTTGTGAAAATTTGAAGTGTCTTTTTGCTCCAATTTTAGAGAATTATCATTGGATTGTTGGGTATGGTGATATTTCTGTCTAGAAATTTAATTGGTCGAGTTCCCTTCTATTCTTTCCAGGTTGTCCAGTCTTGGAAATCACTGTTAGGCAGCAAAGTTCTTATCCCCTTTTCATTGATGTAGTGTTAAATGATGTTTAAAAGGATGTTATGCGTAATATTTACTTTTCTAAGGCTCCAGATAAGTGTTATATTACTTCATCTCTTGTTGGTAATTTATCTTCCTAAAATTTGTCTGTTATGGTCTATCCTTCTTAAAATTTAGATTACATGGTTAGTAGACTTTTTTGTGATAATTTTTCACCAAAATTCAGTTTTCTTCTTTAGAGAATTCAAAACTGTGTTATTCCTACTGATGAAAATATTCAATGAATTTCTATCCTCTTATTTCAAAATGAAATTGTTGCTTGATCTCTCATTCTGAGACTATTTTTCATCTTTTTTGTAAAATTGATTGGGCTACTCACTTGTGAGTTCATGTTTCTAGGTTTTCTGGTTTTAGTGGTAGTGTGAGGTTGGTGGATGAATTTCTACTGGCATGTTGGAATTCATAGGAGAGGACTCGGGTCCAATCCAAGGGGTGGACTTTACTCATCCTTATTACTTGTTGGACCATCTGGGAAACATGGAACGTTGTATATAATCAAGGTATTCATCCTAACCTTCAGTATATCAAATAAAAATTTCTAGGCCTCCTATCTTTGTTTGTGTGGCAGTGTAAATGTGTGAATATATCTCTGGTATAGCATTCTTATATCTCATCAGATTCCTCATCGGATGTGTCTCTTCCTAGGTGGAGGTATTTTAGTGCTTGGGTGAAATGGCATCCTTCTATTCTTGGGTTTAAATTACATATGGATGGATCTTGTGTGTGAGGGGTCGTTCATGGTGGTGGTTCTATTCATGATGATAACGTCTCAGTTATTGTGGATTTTTTATGCTTACTTTGGGAAGGGTAATTCAGTGGTGGCTGAGGCTCTGGTGTTGCTTCAAGGTCTTAATATTTGTAAGGCAATATATATTCATTTGTATGAAATTGAATCGGACTTTCTATTATGATCAATGCTCTAAAAGGTAATTTGGATTATCTTTGGAATATTATCTATTCCATTCATGCTTGTAGGTCCCTCATTCATTCAAATATGTCAGTTCTTCATACATGGTGTGAGGGTAATATGATGGTATATTTGCTGCTTCTAAAGGAAATCAGAATGATAGGCTTTTGATTTTTTCTAGCATAGTTTCACTTCCGATTGATTGTTCTATGATTGTTTGAGGGGATGACCTCGACCTCCACCATTTTCATCCCCCGTGAACTTTTCTTGCTTGTGTTCTTTTATATTTCTTTCTATTTCATTTATAAAAGATTACAATTATCAATCAGTAGCATCAATAGTAGGCTTTTGAGTGTTGAGTATCTCAATCATTAAGTAGGATGTTAACTCTTTTGGTTTTAATCAACCACTACTTCTATTTTATGTTAATAAAGCTCAACCATTAATTTACCTTTTCCTTTAGAATACTACACACATGTTTTATCAATTACCAATTTAGTGGACACCTTGTGATATTATATAGATTTTGTAGGGGAAAAAGCACTTGAACACCCTAAATCCATACTAGAAGTATGAAGTCATTATTGATCATCAAATTTTCACCTCAACGTCATGGATTCATATTCTAGTAATTTATTTGGACATCTTATTTCACTATGTTTGTCCGACCATCAATATTCTAAACATTTTCTTTAACATTGAAAATTATTTTGAATTTATTAATTAAATTTCTAGAATTTTCTTATTTTTTTCAGTATATACTTTTAATTATAACTTTTACCATTATTTTTTTCTAAATATAGAGTAGGGAATCATGTATTAACACATTAGATACATTTTTTTCTCTACATAAATCAATTTTTTCAAGGGATATATCTCGATCAGTATCAAGTTTATCTCTACCCTCAATTATAGAGTCTTAATCATTAATATCTTTTATTTACTACATGTATAAAACAACTAGATGGACTTATTTACAAAGGTATCAACAATCATCGATCACTTCTAATTTTACTTATTCGGTTCTATAATCCTATTTTGAAAGTATGATCTTCATCATGAAGAATTATTTCTATGGTCTCCTCTTACTATTCATGCCTTTTAATGATTTAATCATTGATTCTTTTATCTCATCATTATTATAAAACAATTTAGGACACTTAGGCATAATATTACCAACTTTAAGACACAAAAAACAAGAATTAGTAAACTTACCAATGAATGAAACATTTCCTCTTTCAAGATTAGATGAAAAAAATACCATCTCATTGATTCTATACCACCAGATTTATTTTTGATTGAAGGTTTCTTCATATCCTTGAATTTTATCTCATGATAATTTTGTTGAAGTATAGAATCATTATCATTACTCCACATTTCATTTCTCATAAGTGTGCTATATATGATTCCCAATGTTACCTCCTTTGGATCATTATCTTTAATAATTGAAAAAATTGGAATGATCTGAGGTGGTAGTATTCTTCCAATTAATTACAGAGAAAAAATTCATTAATTATATGCCTATGATGTCACATTACTTCCATAGTAGCATTTAACCAATCAAAAAATGCATCAACTGCTTCATTCATGCTCATTCTAAAATCATTACACTTATTCTATAATACTTCATCAATTCTCAAAAATTTGAATCACCCTCATAGGTATTCAAAATCTTCTAGCACATTTCATTCAAGGTCTTGCATGACATCACTTTTGAATAGAGAGGGTTAGCTAAATTTCCCCATAAAGCACTATTCACCATTGTATCCACATACAATTCTTTATTTTCTCCATCTGAATGATCTCCACTACTTATAAAAGCTATGATCTCATTTATTTATACTATGTAAATGTCCATACCCAATGACCAAAAATATTGCTTCATTTTGTTTTTCTAGTGATGAAAATTTATGCCTTAAAAATGGGTATTCCATTATAGTTGAAAATAGTTTAAATTAATTCTAAAGAAAGGAAACTACATCCTATAAGATGAGGTATGATACCAATTATTTTTCCCAAAAAAAATTATACCCAGTGAGAGGAGAGATGAATCAATGTATGATACCAATTGTTTTTCCCAAAAATGGTGTTCGCCCGGAACTGAAAACACACTTTTAGTATCATAAAACACCAAAACACATGTTTAATTGTTATATAAATAGAAAAATACCCTGTAATAGTTTGAAATCATAGGAAAATCATCTAATTATTATTTTTGATGTGTATGAGGAGACGGCACGTCAATCGGACGTGCAGTCTGCCCAAAACGACTGAATATGCGGTTTTTAAAGGTTTGATGCTCTTTAAAAACATGTGGGGGTAAAAACCAACTTAACAACCTCTGAATACCATAAAATAAGACGAATATAACTTTAGAATGAATTTTTAAATGTTTGAGTAGATGGTACGTCAATCGGAGGTGTCGTTTTCCTGAGATGACGGAAAACGCACTTTTAGTTTCATAAAACACCAAAACAAGTGTTTAATAGTTATATATATATAAAACAATCTCATGATGACTTGGAATCATAGGAAAAATATCTTATTATTATTTTTAATTTGTTTGAGTAGACAGTGTGTCAATCAGACATGCGGTCTTCCCAGAAAGACCGAATATGTGGTTTTCAAAGGTTTGACGTCCTTTAAAAATGTGTGTCTAGGGGTTAAAACCAATTGAAAGGCATTTGAATACCATGAAATAATATGAAAACAACTATAGAGTGAATTATGAAATTTTCGAGCATACGGAACATTAATCTAACTTTTTATTTTCCTGGGAGGACCAAAAACGCACTTTTAGTGTCATAAAACACTAAAACGCATGTTTAATGGTTAAATCCATAAAAAATGGAATCAGAATAACATGAAATCATAGAGTAGTCGTATTGTTATTGTTTTTTCTGTGTACTAGGAGATGAAAAATCAATAGGACATGCAGTCTATCCACAACGACTGAATATGCGGTTTTTAAAAGTTTGGCACCCTTTAAAAATGTGGGGGGGTCAAAATCAACTGAACAACCAATGCATGTCATGAAATCAGATGATTACAACCATAGATTAAATTGTGAAATGTTTGAGTGGATGGTACATCAATCAGAGGTGTTGTTTGTCCAGGATAATGGAAAATGTACTTTTAATGTCATAAAACACCAAAACGTGCATTTAATAGTAAGATATATAGAAAATGAATATAAATCTAAATGAAAACATCTTATTATTATTCATGATATGTAATATTAGATCACATGTCAATCAAACAAGCGTTCTGCCTGAAATGACTAAATATATGGTTTTTAAAGGTTTGATGCCCTTTAAAAAGGTGTTTTGGGGGGTCAAAACCAACCTAACAACATCCTAATACTGTGAAATCACAAAAAAAAACCATAGAGTGAATTGTGAAATGGTTGAGAAGACGAAAATTCAATCTAAGATGGATTTTTTCCAAGAGAACCAAAAATGCACTTTTAGTGTCAAAAAACACAAAAATGTGCATTTAACGATTAGATCTATAGAAAACGACTTCAGAATGATTTGAAATCAAAGGAAAATCATCTTATTATAATTTTTGACATGTACGTGGAGACGACACAACAATCAAATGTGTGGTCTTCCCAAAAAGATCAAATATACAGTTTTTAAAGGTTTAACGCCCTTTAAAAACACACGGGGGTCAAAACTAACTGAATGACCTCCAAATATCATGAAATTGAATGAAAAAACCAGAGATTGAATTGTGAAATGGTTGATAATATGGTATGTTAATTGGAGGTGTTTTTTTCATAAAACACCAAAACATACGTTTAAAAGTCAGATATATAGTAAACAGCCTCATAATGAATTGAAATCACAGGAAAACATCTTATTATTATTATTCTTGAAGCATATGAGTAGTTGACACATCAATCAGATGAGAAGTCTACCTATAACTACTGAATATGAAGTTCTTAAAGGTTTGAAGCTCTTTAAAATGATGCGTCTAGGGTTCAAAACCAACCAAACGGCATCTGAATACCATGAAATCAGACAAAAACAATGATAGAGTGATTTTTGAAATGTTCCAACAAACAGAATGTCAATCTGATCTGGTATTTACCTGGGAGGACTAAAAATGAACTTTCAGTGTCATAAACACCAAAACACACAATTAATAGTCATATCCATAGAAAATGACCTCATAATGACTTGAAATCATAGAAAAGACATCTTATTATTATTTTTGACATGTAAAAGGATATGGAATGTCAATCGGACATGTGTTCTGCCTGAAACGACTGAATATATGGTTTGGAATAGTTGGATGCCCTTTAAAAACACACGGGTTTCAACCAACTGAACAGTCTCCAAATTTCATGAAATAAGATGAAAAAAACCATAGAGTGAATTGTGGAATGATCGAGTAGATGGTACATCAATCGGAGGTTTCATTTGCCCGGGATGACGGAAAACGCACTTTTAGTGTCACAAAACACCAAAACATGTGTTTAATGGTCATATATATAGAAAAAGAACTCAAAATAACTTGAAACCACAATACAACTGTCTTATTATTATTCTTGACATGTATAAGTTGACTAAACCTCAATTGGATGAGTGGTATGCCTAGAACGATCGAATATTCTATTTTTAAAGGTTTGACGCCTTTTAAAAAGGTGTATTTGTGGGTCAAAACCAACTAAACGGCATCCTAATTATAAGGAACCATCCTTAAACCTTACATAATATTGAATTAAATGAATAATTCATATTGAGGATCTTTTCAGGTTTAGAGTTTTAGAGAAATAGGCCATAAATATTACATTACATCTCAAAAATACAAAGTAGACACTCCTACTCAGTTTCCATTTTTTTCATAAAATAAAAACTCTTGAAAAAAGAGTCATGTATAATTCCATGTTTAAGAGAGCATGACTTTTCCTTGATCCCATCCTTGACCATATTCCACTTTATGTCCTGTGAAAAACATTTCAAAAACTTGGGATGAGCATAAAAAGCTCAGTAAGGGATACACAAAGAAGGAAAACTTCAAAACAACAAGTAAACCATGAATACTTTATCATAAGTAATACTTTTTACCTTTATGAAGTAGTAAATACTCTTTACTGAATAAAATATCATTACTTACCCTTTTGTAACCAAAAGATTACCATAAAACCCATATAAAGAACACATAACATATAAAGGTAACTTGGGACATAAACATACTTAAATTGAATAACCATACAGCCAACTTCCACACATATCACTAAATGAAATATCCATACAGATGACTTCCATACCCAATGCATTGGAGGTTATAACGTAACCACCCATCCTGGTTTTCATGTCACCACCCGTCATTTGGTTTATCACATAACCACCCGTCAAACGTCCAAGTACCATTATAAAATCATAACACATAAAACCAATATAAAGGAATGATAAAAGTTCCACATTTCAATCACAATATATCATTTAAATATATTGACATAAAATAATCCTTTATCAAAACCATTTTCAATACCAAAATACATAAAAGAGTATATGGTATTTATTTTCTTTTAAAAACATTACGGCTTGTTGAGGAAGCCAAAGATCAAATAATACTCGCAGTGATGGAAAGGTCATTGTCACTGTGTATGTTAAAAAGAAACATACTTTTTTTTGTGTAGTGAAACGCTTCATAGAGAAAAGATTCCTTTTGAATAAAAGTCAAAGTTAAAGGGGTTTATACACCATATAAAAGAAAGTAGTGTATAAAAAAAATATGCCTCAATGAAAGGAGATTGAGAAGAAGTCCCTTACCTCGTGTCCGACTTGACCCATTCGTTCCTTAACGTCCTGAATAATAAACTAAAGTTAATTTATACTTGATTCAGAACCTTTTTCAAGTTTATTATTCCTCTTATATCACTTATTACCATGTTATAAACATTACATAGTCATTTATGTTAATAAGAGTTGTTTTGTCAACATTTGGTAATTGAGTCGAAAATGGACTTCTTATAATTACATGTTGTTAATGTGGTCAAAATTTCATTATATTGAGAATGATATTCATGATTTATATATCATATAAGTCATATATATCTAGTATATACACGTATTTATAATAGTACATAACATTTAGAGGTAAGAAATGAAATGCACCGTTTATGGAGACGGTAAGTCGTACGTACGCATGAACGCTACTTTCATTTGTATTTCATACTTAATGGAATTAAAACATAATGATAAATAGTTATATTATAATTCCAGTATAGTATAATATATAATATCATTAACTCTATCCCTTATATGTACCACATATTGTATGAACGAGTCATATCACTTTGAGGGGGCGGTAGTCCGCACTTCCTCAAATGAAATTATCGCGTTTACCCATAATGGAAACCATAAAGTTGTGATATAAATGGAAAATACAGAAGCATAAAGAAAACATAAACATAATATATATCATATATAAATACAGTGTCATCATAATAGCCACCATGAGAGGCGGTAGGAGATAATTGAACAATTATCGTTTTTTGAGGCGTTAGTTTTCCATCCACAGAAACATTATGTTCTTCACCCATTAGATGGAGGTGTGTGTAATTGTAGCTAGAATACTTCTCATAAAAACATCATAGTATATTTATGATACTGGTTTTGTTATAAAAATAAATAAATAAAAATATTTTAGGGGTTAGAGAAGTAAAATAAAAGAAAACAATTTAAGGGAAATTGTTACCTTTAATTTGGGTAACTCCCTTTGGTTTGAACCAAAAGGAAATCTTGAAGTGACTTCTACCTAAGGTAAGACTTCTAGGTGGAATATAGGTATGTAGGGAGATTAATTGGGTAGATTTTGGATAAGAAAAAAGGCTTGATAGGTGTGAGTAATTGGTTAGAAGTGGTCTCCTTTTATAAGGGGGAGGAGCGTCTCTTTAGGGAAGTGTGAAAACATTATTTTATAATAAACTTATCTTCAGTTTCAAAAGGTCCAAAACACATTAAGGTCCAATATGAGATGACTTGTAATCCAAATAAAATCATCCAATAGGAATTGGATAGTTTTTAGATATTATTTTAATATTTATAATCTTATTTATTTAAATCATTTATTAATGAGGTAAACATTGAATCATTATTGTGTCATAAATAATTTAATTTATTTGATGTCTAAAAATTATAAAACAAATACCATAATGTAGGAAATATTTTTATCTTTCCAAATAATATTTTTAGTTGAAAAGATAACTTATATAGAACTATGTAAAAATTTATTTACTAAAAGATATTTGTTTATGTCATTTTTGCCTTTACTTTAAGTTATTTAATATAAAGTGTCATTATCACTCATAAGTGGTTCCATGGGGTCCCAAAATCTACCCAAGGAAGCCCATGGTCTTTCATGACTCATCCAATAAGGTTAGTATAAGTGTTAAGGTAATTTTCTATTATTATAATATTCTTTTTACATTGAATTACCCTATTTACCTTTAATCGTGGTAAATAAAAGTCAAAAGTTACTATTCACCAAAAATTATTTTCATCTCATTGAACCACATTTTACTTACTAATAACAACCATGTATGTCGGATTTTCAAAATTCAATTCACATAAGTGGTAAAATTTCATTTAAATGAAAAAGTCAGTTTTTTAACTACTACTTAGTGGTTTCACTATTCATCAAAAATTGAAGTTTTTCATAAAGATACCAAAAATTTACCATAAGCTAAATTTGATATTCTGAATTAAAAAATGATGTCTATTTTACCAAATTAAAAATATATAAGTATCATTAAATAATTTTATAATTAATTTCCGTTGTTAAAACAAATAGCGTGTTTTTAAGAAACAATATCTATCAAAAGATTGACACTTGTTTATGTCCAATTTCAAAGTGAAATTAAATACAATGAATACCATTGGATTAAATGGTAAAACTATATTCCAATTAAACTTTAAAACTCATTAAAAAGATAATCTAACCATATAAATAAATTAGATTAAAAGGAATTTTTGAATTAAAATACAATATTTTTCACTATTCATTAAAAAATGAATTTTATCAAAAAAATACCAAAAAATTACCCAAAGTAAATTTTGGTGTCCCGATTCTAAAGAATAATTTTATTTTGTTAAATAGAACATATAAGAGTGACAAAAAAATATATTTAAAGAGGGTTCGCCATTAAAAGGCTGTAAATCGACCTTTTAAAGAATATTAGAGTATTTATGCTTAAAATTAGATTCATTCACATTTTAAGCCTCTAACATTTATTGGATAAATGTAAAAACATTTAAAAAACATGTATAGTCATATTTTAGTTAGTTTCATCCATTCTCGCCTATAAAATAGCTAGTCGTTAACTACCATTTAAAATAATAATATTATATTATTAGTGTGCAACGTAAGATTTCAAAGAAACTTGTCGTTGCGTATTGGGTACGCTATCGAACATAGAATACCCTTTAAAGTAAAATTAATATTTAATTCACAAATTTTAATAAATATGAAAATATCATATTTCTTTATTTACCTGGGATGTTACATCATTCCCCCCTTTTGAGAATTGCGTACTCACAATTTTATTCACTTACCAAATAATTGAGGGTATTTATCCCTCATAGCATTTTCAGATTCCCACGCAGCCTCTTCAACCATATGGTTTTTTCCATAAAACCTTTACCTGGTGAATTGCCTTATTCTACAACACTTTCTCTCTTCAGTCAAGAATCTGGGCATGTTGTTCCTTGTAGGAGAGATTCTATTCCAACTAAACTACCTCTAGAATTAAAACATGAGATGGATCTGGAATATACTTTCTCAACATTGAAACATGAAAAACATTGTGTACCTGGGACAAACTTAGAAGTAAATCCACTCTGTAAGCAACTGATCCAACTTTCTCCTGGATTTCATAAGGTCCAATGAACCTCGGACTCAAATTTCCTTTCTTACCAAAACGCATCACACTTTTCCATGGAGAAACTTTGAGAAATACATGATCACCTACCTCAAAAGAGAGATCCTTCCTCTGGTTATCCGCATAACTTTTCTATCTGCTCTGATCTGTTCTCATGTGCTTCTGAATCAACTGAACTTTTTCTGCCATCTCTTCTACCAATTCTGGTCTCATCAGTTTCCTTTCACCTACTTCATCCCAAAAAGCTGGAGTTCGACACTGCTTCCCATATAATACCTCAAATGGATCCATCTGTATACTAGAATGAAAATTGTTATTATAAGAAAATTCAACCAAAGAAAGATGTTGGTCCCAAGAACATAGAATATCCTCCAAGTTCTGAATTGTTCGTTCTAACTTCCCATCTGATTGAGGATGAAAAGTTGTACTAAAATTTAATTTAGAACTCAACAACTTCTGAAGGTCTTTCCAAAAGTTAGAAGAAAACCTGGGATCATGATCAGATACAATGGAGAGGGGAACACCATGCAACCTGACTATATCTGTACCATACAACTGAGATAGTTGATCTAGAAACAAAGTATCTCGAATAGGAAGGAAATGAGCAGATTTAGTCAACCAATCAATAATAACCCAGATTGCATTGTTACCTCGAGATGTCTTTGGTAATCCCACAACCAAGTCCATGGATATATTTTCCCATTTCAACTTTGAAACCAGTAAATACTAAAGCATCCCTTTCGGTAACTACCACTATGCTTTAACCTACTGACAAGTCAAACACTTCATAGTAAAATCAACAATATCTCTTTTCATTCCATCCCACCAGCAATACTCCTGAAGATCTCTGTACATCTTAGTACCGCCAGGATGAACTGAAAATGGGGAACCATGAGATTCACATAATAACTCATTATTAAGCTGTGAATCACAAGGAAGACATAATATTTTTCCAAACCTCAAAACACAATCATTATCAACATTAAAATCAGGAAACTTACCCTTCTGAACCAACTCTACCTTTTTCTGCAACTCACTGTCTTCCTTCTGTGCTTTCTTAATTCTGTCTGAGAGAGATGATTTCACTGACACCTAAAACAAAACAAAATAATTTCCTGCACCAACAACTTCTATGCCAAATTTCATCAAATAAAAAACCAAAGGATCTTGTTACAAACGTATCATAGTTAATGAAGAATTACTTTTTCAACTCAAATCGTCAACCACTTTATTTGATTTTCCCAGATGGTAAAGGATCGTGAAATCATAATCCTTGATTAATTCCAATCATCTCCTCTGTCTCATGTTCAATTATTTCTGAGTGAATATATACTTCAAACTTTTGTGGTCAGTATATATTTCACATTTTACTCTATACAAATGATGCCTCCAAGTTTTTAAAGCAAAAAACAACAGAATCTAATTCCAAATCATGTGTTGGTAATTTAAATCATGAGGTTTCAACTAATGTGAAGCATAAGCAATTACCTGATCATTCTGCATAAGGACACAACCAAGCCCTTTCAACGAAGCATCACTATAGATGAAAAATTCACCATCTCTAGAAGGCAGTGCCAAAATTAGATCATTCACCAATATTCTTTTCAATTCCTGAAACCAATCATCACATTCTCTTGTCCAATTGAACTTAACACCTTTTCGAGTTAACTTAGTCATTGGACTAGATAACCGTGAAAAATTCTCAACAAACCTCCAGTAATAATCTTCAAAACCAAGAAAACTACGGGTCTCAGTTATATTTGTGGGTATTGGCCATTATTCAACAACTTTCGTTTTAGCAGGATCAACAGTTATTCCATTTTTTGAAACAATGTGACCAAGGAAAGAAATTTTTTGTAACCAAAACTCACACTTTCTGAATTTCCCAAATAGTTTCTTTTCTTTTAAGGATTGCAAGACAACCCTTAAATGACTTTAATTCTCCTCTTTACTTTTTGAATAAACCAAAATATCATCAATGAACAAAACCAAAAACTTATCCAAGAACTCACGAAAAATTCTATTCATAAGATCCATGAATACAGCAGGTGCATTGGTTAACCCAAAAGGCATAATTACAAATTCATAATGGACATATCTAGTACGAAAATTGGTCTTCAGAATATCTTATTCCTTTACTTTCAATTGATGGTACCCCGACCTCAAATCAATCTTTGAAAAATACTGAGATCCCTGGAGTTGATCAAACAAATCATCAATATGAGGCAAAGGATACTTGTTCTTAACAGTGATGTTATTCAATGCTCCATAATTAATGCAAAGTCTCATTGAACCATCTTTATTTTTAACAAAAAATATAGGAGCACCCCAAGGTGATGTTCTAGGTCAAATGAAACCTTTATCCAATAACTCCTGCAATTGCTTTTTTAACTCTAAAAGTTTAATTTGAGCCAGTAGACAAGGGGGTTTTGAAATTGGCTTTGCATCAGGAACTAAGTTAACAGGAAATTCAACTTCCCGATCAGGTATAATACCAGGAAACCCATCAGGAAAATCATCAAGGTACTCATTTACCACTGGAACATCATTAATCTAAATAGTTCCTTTATTTTCAAAAATATGTGTAAGGTAACATTCATTTCCATCTTTTACTAGTTTCTCAGCTTCCTGATATGTTATCAAAATCAAGGGTTAATTCTTGTACAAAAACTTAAAATCTTTCTGAAAATAAAATTCTTTAGCACTGTAGTCAATCATAGCATGATAAAAAGATAGCCAATCCATGCCCAAAATATCATCAAATCCTACTAGAGGAAAAACAATAAGGTTTGCAGGTAGATTATTTCTGCACACAAGGATATGAAGGTTCTTATAATTTCTTTTTGTCTCAACATTTCCTCCAGGTTTTTTTACCATAAGTTCAGTATTTATATCATGAGATGGAATTCCAAATCTAATAGAAAATTTCTCAGAAATTAATGAGTGTGTAGACCCTGAATCAAACAACACATTGGCATAATCTGAACAAACAAACAGTGTACCTGATACTACTTCATTCGATGGCCCAACATCTGCTGAAGTAGTTGCAAAGGATTTCACCACCCCTTTTTGCTTGTAGTCTGGCTACCTTCCCTCAGTTGAGTTCTTTTATGGACACTCATTTGCATAATGACCCATTTCATTACACTTAAAACATCTTACCAATGTCTTTTCATTACCTGCTTGATCATCTTTCATACAGTTATGAGAAATATGACCAGACTTACCACACTGGAAGCACTTTCCATACTTTGATAAACATTCTCCAGGATTCTTTTTACCACACTTCTCACAAATTGGATATTTAATTTTCTTACCTCCAAGATTCTTTGATGAATTCTTCCCCTTTTCCTTCCAACTGGACCTCTTATTTTGTTGTTTTTCAAAGAACACGTGATCATCGGCAAACTCCATTTCCACCTTCTCCGCACATCGAACAAGTTTTTCATAACTTTTGAACTCACGAGAGGCTAACACCCTTCAATATCGTGGATTCAGTCCTAAGTAAAATCGATTTATCTTAATATCAAGATCTCGGATGAAATTTGGTGCATACCTTGCCAGTCGAGTGAACTTTTCTTCATAAGCAGCCACTGAGTCATCCTCCTGCCTAAATTCCCAGAATTTTTTTACATCCTAAGTCGAACCACCTTAGGAAAATATTTCTCAAGGAACATACCTTTGAATTCGTCCTAATAAAAAGCATCAATCTCCTCACTATCCCAAATATTTTTCACCATCGACCACCACTGATTATCTTCACCTTCAAAACGGTAAACAGCGAGACTAATCTTTTGATGTTCTGAACACCCTATAACATCAAAAATCTTCTCCAATGATTTAATCCACTCTTCTACTAGCACAGGGTCAGAAGATCCTTTGAATGATGGGGGATGTTGCCTCATGAAATGATCCACTATTGACATGTTCCTATGCGGTTGATCTGGCTGATCTCGTGTAGGGATACCGCCACCATTTATAGCCTGAGTCAACTGTGCCATCGCTACAACAAATTTTTCAGTTCCGATTCCGACCATCTCAGGTTGCTGATTTGGAAAGGTGTCTTCCTCCTGATGTCATCCCAACATAACTGCCCTCCTTACTCTACGGAAAACCATTCTGAACACATAAATATCTTAGTCAAAGCAACATGGTAATCTATAAATGCTATATCATTAACATAAATTAATTTATGGATATTAATTTAACAATACCCTAACTCCTAAAGTTGTCTAAACCGACCTCTAATACCAACTATAAGGACTCATCCTTAAACCTTACATAATATTGAATTAAATGAATAATTCACATTGAGTATCTTTTCAGTTTTATAGTTTTAGAGAATTAGGCCATAACTATTACATTACATCTCAAAAATACAAAATAGACACTTCTACTCAGTTTCCATTTTTTTCATAAAATAAAAACTCTTGAAAAAAAGAGTCATGTCTAATTCCATGTTTAAGAGAGCATGACTTTTCCTTGATCCCATCCTCGACCCTATTCCACTTTATTTCCTTTGAAAAACATTTCAAAAACTTGGGATGAGCATAAAAAGCTCAATAAGGGATACACAAAGAAGTAAAACTATTATTTTTTCAAAACAAAAAGTAAACCATGAATACTTTATCATAAGTAATACTTTTCACCTTTATGAAGTAGTAAATACTCTTCACTGAATAAAAGATCATTACTTACCCTTTTTTAACCAAAATATTACCATAAAATCCATATAAAGAACACATAACATATAAAGGTAACTTGGGACATAAATATACTTAAATAGAATAACCATATGGTCAACTTCCACACATATCACTAAATGGAATAGCCATACGGATGACTTCCATACCCAATGCATTAGAGGTTATAACATAACCACCCATCCTGGTTTTCACGGCACCACCCGTCATTTGGTTTATCAAGTAACCACCTGTCAAATGTCCAAGTACCATTATAAAATCATAACACATAAAACCAATATAAAGGAATGATAACATTTCCACATTTCAATCACAATATATCATTTAAATATATTGACATAAAATAATCCTTTATCAAAACCATTTTCAATACCAAAATATGTAAAATATTATATGGTATTTATTTTCTTTTAAAAACATTATGGCTTGTTAAGGAAGCCAAAGATCAAATAATAATCGTGGCGGCATAAAGGTCATTGTCACCACATACATTAAAACGAAACATATGTTTTGTCATTTAGTAAAACGATTCATAGAGAAAAGATTCCTTTTGAATAAAAGTAAAATTCAAAGGCTTTTATACACCGTATAAAATAAAGTTGTGTATAAAACAAAATATGCCTCAACGGAAGGAGACTGAGAGGAAGTCCCTTACCTTGTGTCTGACTTGACCCATTCGTTCTTTAAAATATTGAATAATAAACTAAAGTTAATTTATACTTTTTTCAGAAACTTTTTCAGGTTTATTATTCCTCTTATATCACTTATTACCATGTTATAAACATTAAATAGTCATTTATGTTAATAACGGTTGTTTTGTCGACATTTGGTACTTGAGTCGAAAATGGACTTCTTATAATTACATGTTGTTAATGTGGTGAAAATTTCATCATATCTCGAATGATATTCATGATTTAGATATCATATATTTCATATATATCTAGTATATACATGTATTTATAATCGTACATAACATTTAGAGGTAAGAAATGAAATGCACCGTTCATGGAGACGGTAAGTCGTACGTACGCATGAACGCTACTTCCATTTCTATTTCATATTTAATGGAATTAAAACATAATGATACATAGATATATTATAATTCTAGTATAGTATAATATATAATATCATTAACTTTATCCTTTATACATACCACATATTGTATGAATGAGTCATATCACTTTGAGGGGGCGGTAGTCCGCACTTCCTCAAATGAAATTATCGTGTTTACCCATAATGGAAACCATAAAGGTATGATATAAATAGAAAATACAGAAGCATAAAGAAAACATAAACATAATATATATCATATATAAATATAGTGTCATCATAATTTCCACCATGAGAGGCAGTAGGAGATAATTGAACAGTCATCGTTTCATGAGGCGTTAGTTTTCCATCCACAGAAACATTATGTTCTTCACCCATTAGATGGAGGTGTGTGTAAGTGTAGTTAGAATCATTCTCATAACAACATACTATTATATTGAGGATACTGGTTTTTTTATAAAAAGAAATAAATAAAAAGAGTTTAGGGGTTGGAGAAGTGAAATAAAAGAAAACAATTTAAGAGAAATCGTTACCTTTAATTTGTGTAACTCCCTTTGGTTTGAACCAAAAAGAAATCTTGAAGTGCCTTATGCCTAAGTTAAGGCACCTAGATGGAATAGAGGTATGTAGGGAGCCTAATTGGGTAGAGGTTGGATGAGCTAAAAGGCTTGATAGGTGTGATGAATTAGTTATAATTTCTCTCCTTTTATAAGGGGGAGGAGGGGCTCTTTAAAAAAGTGTAAAAACATTATTTTATAATAAACTTATCTTCAGTTTCAAAAGATCCAAAACAAATTAAGGTTGAAGATAAGATGACTCATATTTGAAATAAAATAATCCAATAGGAATTGGACAGGTTTTGGATATTATTTTAATATTTATAATCTTATTTATTTAAATCATTTATTAATGAGGTAAACATTGCATCATTATTGTGTCATAAATAATTTAATTTATTTGATGTCTAAAAATTATAAAAAAATACCATAATGTAGGAAATATTTTTATATTTCCAAATAATATTTATATTTGAAAAGATAACTTATATAACACTATGTAAAAATTGATTTACTAAAAGATATTTGTTTATGTCATTTTTGCCTTTACTTTAAGTTATTTAATCTAAAGTGTCATTATCACTCATAAGTGGTTCCATGGGGTCCCAAAATAGACCCAAGGATTCCCATAGTCGTCCATGACTAATATAATAAGGTTAATACAAGTGTTAAGGTAATTTTGTATTATTATAACATTCATTTTAACTTGAATTACCTTATATACCTTTAACCATGGTAACTAAAAGTCAAAAGTTACTATTCATCAAAAATTATTTTCTTCTCATTGAACCACATTTTAATTACTAATAACAACCATGTAAATTAGATTATTGAAATTCAATTCACAGAAGCGGTAAAATTTCAATTAAATGAAAAAGTCAGTTTTTTAACTACTACTTAGTGGTTTCACTATTCATCAAAAATTGATATTTTTCAGAAAGGTACCAAAAATTTACCATAATCTAAATTTGATATTATGAATTCAAAAATGATGTCTATTTTACCAAATTCAAAACATAGAAATTTCATTAATTAATTTTATAATTAATTCCCGTTGTCAAAACAAATAGCGTGTTTTTAAGAAATAATATCTATCAAAAGATTGACACTTGTTTATGTCCAATTTTAAAGTGAAATTCAATAAAATGACCACCATTGGATTAAATAGTAAAAATATATTCCAATTACACTTTAAAAATAATTAATAATATACTCTAACCATATAAATAAATTAGATTAAAAGGCAGTTTTAAATTACAATACAATATTTTTCACTATTCATTAAAAATGAATTTAATCAGAAAAATACCAAAAAATTACCCAAAGTAAATTTTGGTGTCCAGATTCTAAAGAAGAATTTTATTTTGTCAAATAGAACATATAAGAGTGAAAAAAATAGATTTAAAGAGGGTTCGCCATCAAAAGGCGGTAAATCGACCTTTTAAAGAATATTAGAGTAGTTATACTTAAAATTAGATTCATTCACATTTTAAGCCTATAACATTTATTGGATAAATGTAAAAACATTTAGAAAACATGTATAATCATATTTTAGTTAGTTTCGTCCATTCCCGCCTATACAACGACTAGTCGTTAACTACCATTTAAAATAATAATATTTTATTATTAGTGTGCAACGTAAGATTTCAAAGAAACTTGTTATTGCGTATCGGGTATGCTATCGAAAATAGATTCCCCTTTAAAGTAAAATTAATATTTAATTCAAAAATATTAATAAATAGGAAAATATCATATTTCTTTATTTACCTAGGATGTTACATGAATACCATGAAATCAAACAACAACAACCATAGTATGAATTTTGAAATAGTCAAGCATATGGAATGTCAATCTGAGCTAGTGTTTGGATGGGAGGATCGAAAATGTACTTTTAGTGTCATAAAGCACCAAAACATACATTTAACGATCAAATTCATAAAAAACGACCTCAGAATGATTTTAAATTATAGGAAACCCATCTTATTATTATTTGTGACATGTACAACGAGACAGAACATCAATTGTATGTGTGGTCTACCCAGAACGACCGAATATGTGGTTATTAAAGGTTTGATGCTATTTAAAAACACGCAGAGGTCAAAACCAACCGAATTACCTTTGAATGCTATGAAATCAGATAAAAACAATTTTAGAGTGAATTTTGAATTGTTCGAGTAGACAGTACATCAATCGGAGGTGTTGTTTTCCTGGGAGGATGGAAAGTGCCCTTTCAGTGTCATAAAACACCAAAACTTGTGTTTAACGATCAGATATATAGAAAATGGTCGAGCTCCAATAGGAATATGGCTTCTAAATTTTTGATAAACATCACAAGTACCACAAGCTTCCTACGATCTTCGGTCACTCGAAAAAATATGTTTTCTACAGCATTTTGGAGACAGTGGATAATAAAAATTCAAGGTTTGAGTTATAAAAGAGTACCCAAATTAGGAAAGGAAATCCTCATTAAATCAGTCACCCAATTCATCCCCTTTTATTCTATGACACTCTTTAAGATCCCTGGTTTCATCATCGATCAACTCCACTCATGCTTCGCCAATTTTTGGTGGGGACTCAATGAAGGAAAACACAAGGCTTACTAGATTGTTTGGGATAAACTATGAAAACTCAAGCCTCAGGGGGGAATGGGGTTTAGGGACATGCACTTCTTCAACGAAAAATTTCTAATCAAACAATGATGTTAGTTCATTTAACACCCATGTTCTCTCTATGAGAAGGTTATCAAGGTTAAATACTTCACATATGATGATTTTTACAATGCTCCATTAGGCCACCACCAAAGTTTCTTTTGGCATAGCCTGTGGGGATCACGCATGACCCTCTTGATGGGGCTTTAATAGAGAATTGGAAATGGATATTCCATTAATATTTGGATGGATCCATGGTCGGTCAATGAAAATGGGCTCAAATCAACTTCCCCTTCCCCTGAAGGTATCGAAGATGCAAAAGTTCTCTCTCTTTTCAATAAGGAAGGATGCAAATGGTGCCCTTTGAAAATATCCTCCTGGTTCAACGAGAGGGATAAGAAAATTATTCTTAGTATCTTGGTGGCTAGAGATTTGGGTCCTGATCCTTTATGATAGAATATTTATGACTCTGGCACTTATATTGTTAAATCTGGGTATGCTCTGGCTACAACCGCTCTAACTCTAGAGGCATAGGAACTCTGGAAATCTTTCTGGTGCCTTCGAATCCCCCCTAAAGATCATTATTTCTGGTGGCAAGTCTGTATCGGGATCCTTCCTTATCTAAAGTTACTTTCCTCTCACCATGCCTCTTACAACCCAACATGCTCTATCTGCATGTCCATGCTTGAATCTCCCTTGCATTCCATTTCCCACTACACTGGTGTGATGAACGTATGGTGCACCTTCAACCCTCATGCTGACAACCTCTTGGACATGGCACCTAATCTTGTGGCTTTTCTCACAAAATGGTCTTCGTACCTCATTTCCGAGGAACTAGATTCCCATTGCACAGTAGCATGGGTAATTTGGGTGAGGAGAAATGACATCTTCTTTAACTAGGCCTCAAATCCTTGAACCTTTTGGGTTGAGAATGCATCCCACTGGTTATCAGTGTGGAACCACAATGAGCATATGCTTGACGACCCTATGATCAAGTTTGATCCTTATGCCCAGATTCCCCCCATTGCAAGAACCCTAAAAATTAACATTGATGCATCCCCTTCTGACCAAGGCATCATAGGCATCGGTGCCACCACTCGTGACTGATCATTGTGGATTTTTATTCTTCTCTCATGGTGTTGCACTTAATTGTGGTCGAGGAAGAATAATCAGTTGTTCTTTCCCTGGAATTCTCTTTGGAACAAGGGTGGAAGTCCATCTCTTTGGAATCAGATTGTCTCACTATCGTCCGTGCTATCTCTTCTTAGGAGGATAGCCTTTATCCTTTTGGCCTTCTTATCTCAATGATGCAGTTACTTCAACCCCACTTTTTGGCTTGCACCTTCTTATTTACCAATAGAGAGGGTAACATGGCATCTCATCATTTAGCTACTTGAAGACTCTTGAATGGCTCACAAGTCTTGTCATGACCCGTCCCCTGAGGCCCATGTCGTGACTACCCCAGGCCCGCCTCCAGAAAGCCAGGGGCTGGCAACTAGTGTTGAAGGCATCAACCTGCAAGTAGGAGGCATTTGCCTAAGTACCTGTACACACACGCATACACACAAAAACATCCCAACGCACTAAAAAGGGGAAACAAGTACCACTAAAACAAATCTGAGTGCAAGTACAACTGAAAGTAAGTGAGCCAGAATACAAACCCAACAAGGAACTGAAAACAGCAAGTACAAAAAACCTCATCTGATCATGAGAGTAGTCAAGCTACTGGAAGCTGAAGTAGTATGTCCTGTCCGCCCAGTCCTACTGGGCCCTACCTAGTCCTAGGCCACCAAGTCCACCGTTGAATCGTTCATCAGCCTCGTATCCCTAAGCACCCCTATCGAAATGTCGGTCGTCTGCACTAGACACAACACATGTGGGAAAATCCCATGTAGGGGTAAGTAACACAGTACTCAGTAGGGACCCCAAAACAAAAAAGAAAGACCACATAGTAATTCCTCAAAGTAAACCATGAAACACAATAAATATCACACCAGGTATATTCTAGGGTAGTAACAATAGCATCGTCAGTCACAAATGTCAAACTCCTAGGCCGCTGGAGAACTCCTCCTCTATCAAGTACAGTGGGCATACCAGGTCACACAGAGATGCTTCTCACTACCCTTGGACTATTGTGGTACTCATCCTTGATTAGTACCGTGCGTATACTGGGTCACATAGAGCCGCTCCCCACCATGGGCCTACCGAGTCACACAGAGCCTCTTACCACCTTGGTCGAACTGAGGTACTCCTCCTGTCGAGTATCATGGGTCTGCTGGATCACACAGAGTCGCTCCCCACCATGGGCCTGTCGGGTCACATAGAGCCGCTTCCCACTGGGCTGTCGTCGAGCAGTCTTCAGGTCTCAGCCAATCGCAGGGTTCTGTATGTAGCACACTTAGAAGAACCACTCCTCAATAAATTTGTTACATCTCAACGTCCATGAAATTCATCACAAATCATGGAAAAATATCTGCCTCCTCGAGAGGGTCCCAACGCCGCAAACGGCCCGTCAATCGGACGCGCAGTTTGTAAGATACGAGCGTTTTAGTAACCAGGGGACCAGTTGCGACGGGGCCCGGTCCGACCCGGTCGGACCGACCCTACCAAACCAGCCTAGGGTTTACACATATACCAGTTCATTTAACGTACTAGACCTGACCTGGTACGGGTCAAGGTTGGTTTAGTTCAGCCTGGCCAGTGGGCCAGGCCCAATAGGCCTCGCTGGACCCATCTTGATTTGGCAGGGGGTCTAGCCCATTGGGTCGCCCGGCGACCCAGTCTAGTCTGGTCTGGCCTTCCAGTGTGGGTCCAGACCACCGACATGGGTCCGGCCTATTGGGCAGTAGGACCAGCCCGGCCCGCTAGGGGGCGCGACCCGCTGGTCTGATGATCGGCTGCATTAGCGGATGATGGGGTGTGCCTGGGATGCGGCAAACCGCAGCATCCCTCCATGTCCCTAGCGCGGGCTGCTCCTTCACACGTCTGTGGATGGTGATGATTGGCCTCCCTACACGTCACCCTCAGACTCAGTCTACGGGTTGACCCCGGTCAACGTGGAGCCATGCTGACGTCGTGGGTCTCCATCTTCGCGGCCCGATCGGCCGTGACTTCTGCCGCATCGGCACGCCGTTGGGGCGTGACACTTCACCTGGACAGCAGCCTTCTCCTTCCGTCCGGCATGCGATTGGCGCACGCTGCCGCCACCGCGTGCTGCCGCTGCCGGCACTAGTGCACTGGTAGATCTTTCGACGGACCACCGGACGTGCTTCAGTGTCCATTATTTACGCCGCTTGTGCCTATGGCCTCTGGGGAGCATCCCCTTTACCACAAAGCCTTCAAAGCCACATTTCTGTCACTTCAGAAAAATCGTTCACTAGGAGCATACAAATGAATGGGTTAAGGCCTTTTTTCATGTCAGCCTGCACCCTCCACGTTAGAAGGTTTAAAGATGGGGGAGGTTTGGGGAGTCTCCGTTCAATTGTTACATGCCAAGATTTGAACCTCGAAAATAAAACCCTGAGAATGAAACACCCTCCCGCATAAATGCACGAATCACGGGTCAGCCTGTTCATGGGTAGACCCATGTTCTTCATTTCTATAAATGGATGGGTAATAACAACAAATCAAAAACCCCTACCACTTTGAAGTTCATTGTCACTCATTTGTCCTCGAGAGGTTAAGACGTCGGCATCTCTTCTCAACTCCGATCTTCGAAAGGTGTGATGAAGAAGATGAAGTTCTACCTACATTCTTCGTTCTTTGCTGGGGTGGAAGTCTGTTAGAGGTTCGCTAGAGAATCCTCCAAATTTTTAATTCATATTTCCCCAGCGTGTCAAACTATAAATTGGATCACGTCACAACGTTCCCATTATGATGTGATGTCACGTCGTTACATTGTTTTATTTAAGAAACAGTGTCATTGTTACGCTTCATTAAAGCGTCATTACACTGTGAGTTTAACGATCCAATAATAATCCTCATTTATGTGCATCTTCACCACCCTGTCGCCACCCCCTAGCGTCGCCATCTGCCAATCAAAAGTGAGAAAGAAAATAAAATAATTCTTTTAAATTATTATATTATTTTTCTCAAAAAATGCCAAAAAAATAACTTTTCTGCTCGTCCCATTCTGACCAAAGTTAAGTTATTTCTAGGAAAATCCCAGCGTTCTAAACGTACCTTAAAAAAAGTTCAAAATTTCATTTTGGGCTCTCTGGACCTCGGAATCATGTGCTGTCGAATTTCTCGGTCTTGAAATAATTCCATATAAATAAATAAAAAATTACATGAATATTCCAAGATATTACATTCTCCCCACCTTAGGGTTGTACATCCCCGAAAGCCAAAACAAAAACAAAAAAATATGGGGGTACTGAGCACGAATCTAATCCTCTCACCCCCATGTGTTCTTCTAGAGATTCATGTGCTTCCATTGGATGCGCACTAAAGGAGTTGACCATCAGTGTAGGAACCACTCATGTTGATCCTCTATCTCCAATGGGAACTCTGCAAATGTCATCTCATTTTCAATGTCCAGCTCGCCCCAATCGATGACGTGTGATGGATCATTCACGTACCTCCTTAGTTGCGACACATGGAAAACGTCATGCACCCGGTTCATCTATGGGGGAAGAGCTAGGCGGTACGCCACCTCGCCAACCTTTCTTAGGATCTGAAAAGGACTGATGAAACTCGAAGATAGCTTACTACCCTAGTCAAATCTCTGCAATCCTCTTTGGGGTGAGACCTAAAGAAACACATGATCTCCATCCTCAAACTCCAAGGGTCTTTGTCTCCTATCGTCATAAGACTTATGCCTACTCTTTGTAGTCCTCATTCTCTCCTAGATGATATGAACCTTTTTAGTGGTATCCCGTACCAACTTTAGACCCATGAGTGTAGACTCCCCTGGGTCTGTCCAGCATATGGTTGATCTTCAAGTTTGCTCGTACAAGGTCTCAAATGGTGTCATGTCAATGGTGGAGTGATAGCTATTGTTGTATGAAAACTCCACCAGTGACAGGTGGTTTTCCCAACTACGACCAAACTCAAGGATGCAAACACAAAACATGTCCTCCAAGGTCTGTATGGTCCACTCTGTCTGACCATATGACTGGGTATGAAAAGTTGTGCTCAAACTCACCTGTGTCCCAAACGCCTCTTGTAATCCTTTCCACAATCGGTATGTAAAGCAGGCGTCACGATTTGAGATCATCATCAAAGGCACTCCATGAAGCCACACTATCTCCTGGATGTAGAGGCGTCTCAATCCCTCTACCGTTCCCTACCCCCAGATGGGTAAGAAGTGAGCTGACTTTATGAGTTGGTCAATGATCACCCAAATAGAGTCATGACCTCTAGATGTATGTGGTAACCTCATCACGAAGTCCATCGAGATACCATCCCATTTCCATTCTGGTACCTCGAGTGGTTGAGTCAAGCCTGTCAGAACCTGGTGCTCAGCCTTCACTTGCTGACAAGTTAGGCATCGTGAAATGAACTTGGCCACTACTTTCTTCATCCCTAGCTACCAGTACTGACGCCAGAGGTCCTGGTATATCTTTTCCACTCTGGGATGTTCTTCCAGAGGATAAGTATGGAACTCCATCAACACCTCCTCCCACAATTCCACTAGTACTAAGGTGCACCCTCTGAAAAGGATGGCGTGCTACTCACCTATCAAGAATCCATTAGGAGCTCGTCCTAAGGGTATCTGATCATGTCGGGCCTCGCAGTCAACATCCCCTAGTTGTGCCTCCATGACTCGTTGTACGATTGGGGTAGTAACATCCATCAACTAGATGTAAACACCTTCACCTTCATCCATGAGGGATATCTACATCCCAGCTAACTGCTTTGTTGCCACACTCAGCAGCTGCAACTCGGTTCTCCTGCTGAGCATGTCTGCCACCATGTTTCTCTTTCCAAAAGTATAGACTATCTCAAAATTATATTCCTAGAGAAACTCTAGCCATCACCGTTGTCTCAGGTTCAGGTCCTTCTAGGAGAAGATATACCAGAGACTCTTGTGGTTGGAATAAATGGTGAACCATTCACCCATCAAGTAGTTTTTCCACATCTTCAAGGAAAAGACCAATGCTGTTAACTCCAGGTCATGGGTCGCGTAATTTTACTCATGATGCCTCAACTGTCATGAGCTGTAGGTGATCACTGCTTGCTCCTGCATTAAGACACAACCTAGTATGGTCCCTGATGCATCGCAGTAAACTACATACCACACGCCCTCCTCAAGTAGTCTCAAGATGGGGGCACTAGTTAGTCTCCTCTTCAGCTCCTGGAGACTATGCTGGAATTTCTCCATCCACATTAAGGGTTGTCCCTTCTATGTAAAAGTTGAAAAGGGTGTTGTTACTCTAGAGAAGTCGGGTACGAACCTCTGATAGTAACCAGCCATCCTGAAGAAGATCTGCACCTCAATCACACTCCTGGGAGGCTCCCAAGAAAGCACCGCCTCTATCTTAGCTGGATCTACTGCAACTCTAGCCTCTGAGATGACATTTCCCAAAAAGTGGACCTCATGTATCCAGAACTGACACTTCGAGAGCTTACCATAAAGCTGGTGCTCTCAGAGTCTATCCAGGGCTATCCGCAAGTGTGTAGCATGGTTCTCCTATGATGCTGAATGCACGAAGATGTCATCGATGAAGACCACGATGAATCAGTCAAGGTAGGGCTAGAATATCTTGTTCATGAGGCCCATGAACACTGTTGGGGCGTTTTTCATGCCTAAAGGTATCAATAGGAACTCATAGTGGTAGTAATGACACCTGAAGGTTGTCTTCGGTACATCCTTATCTCTTACCCAAAGCTGGTGGTAGCCTGATCTGAGGTCTATCTTTGAGAACAACTTCACCCCCTTCAGTTGGTCAAAGAGGTCATCAATTCTTGGCATTGGGTGCTTGTTCTTCACAGTTTCCTAGTTCAGGCACTGAAAGTCCACGCACAACCTCAAAATCCCATATGCCTTCTTGGAAAAAAGCACCAGGGATGCCCATGGTGAAATGTTGGGTCATACAAACCCCTTATCCTGCAAGTCCTCCAGTTGTACCCTCATCTCGCGAATCTCTGCGGGATCCATTCAATATGCCAGTATAGATATTGGTTTTGTCTTAGGGTATAGGTCAATATAGAATTCTACCTCTCTATGAGGAGGTAGTCCTAGAACCTTGTTAGGAAAAACGTCATTGTACTCATCCACCGCTATAGGAAAACTTGGACTCCTCTCCTCCACTGCACCGAGAGTGAGGTTATCCAACTAGTGAGTGATCAGCTGCACCCTCCTCTGAGAGAGTTTATCCTATGCTGAAGGGTTTCCTTCTCGTTGGTGAAGGAAAACCTGGTCCCATCTATGAGGAAACACTGCACTGTACGTCTAAAACAATTGATCTGAGCATGTAATGTGGATAACCATTTCATACCCAAGATGACATCATAAGGCCTCAACGCTGCTACTAAGAGATCCTAGCCGAAGATCTCACCTCCTAGAGTAAGCTCACATTACTGGAACCAGTGTGTAATCATTGAATCATCTCTCGTAGGAGTATCTAGCTATAAATATTGAGACAAAATCTCCATAGGAATCTCTGAGCTCCGAACAAGAGGCATGATAAGGAAAGAGTTACTAGCACCTGTCTCTATAAGTACTGAAGCTAGGGTGAAGAAGACATAGATCATACCTTGTATCATCTCTGCAGTGTCGTGGTAGTAAGAATACACTACCTGGATTTGAGCTCGCCCCTGTCCTCCTGCTCTATGAGGTCGGGGTGGACCACCTGGGGGTGGTGGCAATAACATCTCAAACCATCACCCATCGCCTGCTACTCGGCCAGCTCCCCTTCCACGTCCGCTACTTGGTGGACCTCCTTGCTCGAACTATTGTTGCTGCCTCAGCGGCCCCTCAACCGTCTGTCGGTCATCTTTACGGTAGGTCAGGAAATCATGTACCATGTGTCCCTTCCCGTCGCATACGTAGCACTACATGGCTCCCTGTCGACTCCCTCCAGACTGGGATCCCCGCACCACCGACCCTGAGTCTTGGGGTCATCCTATGAAAGACCAGGCCCGCTTGGTCCTGCACGCCTGATGTCTGCTGCCCGCTAAAGACTCTTCCACCTAGGGTCTACTGGCGGCTCTAGCTATCAGTGCCTCCTCTTCCAAGAAGTTTTCCACAAGAAGGGCTCGCTCTAGCACCCCGGCTTGGGTAGGGATGCTGAGAGACAACATTGATGACCTAATATCCCTCCTGAGTCCCTGCTCAAAGGCTTGAGCCCTGAATAAAGGATCTTTCACCATGTTTGTGGAGTAGCAGGAAAGATTTGTGAACCTCATTGAGTACTCGGCCACTGTCATGCTGCCCTGCTATAGGTGAAGCAGCTCCTGACTACACATAGAGCTCAACGTCGCGGGGAAAAACTCCTCCCAGAAAAGCCTCTGGAAGTCAACCCAAGTGAGGGTCACCTCATCATGAGTCTATATGGTCAAGCTCAACCATCTCCTTGTCGATCTCTATAGAAGGATCGCCACCAAGATCATCATCTGGTCAGGCGATGTCCTCACTAAGTGGAAGATCTGTGTCGCAGCCTCTAGTCAGTCCTCAACGACTTGAGGATATGTATCTCCCCTGAACCTGGGAGATATTTGTCTCTGAAACTCATGTAGGGCACTGATCCTATGAACGTCCTCTTACAGAATTTATGGAAATAGATGTTGGTCATTGGGTGGTGGTAGCACCGATGCACCACCCGGTGGGGGAATCTCTAGAACTGGTCCCTGAACGGATGCCTCGTCTCTAGGTGGGTTGTACTCACAACCTCGTATTGAGATCCTAGCCGGTCGTCCACGTGGAGGCATCCTGAGATAGATCAAGATGTGCCAAGGTTAGAAGGTTATACCTAGTGAGTTGACTCTTATTCAAAAATAAGGAGACACTTATGCAACTAGTGTTTTTATGTATTGAGCCGAAAACAAAATTCAAGGTCCTGGTGTATGGATACGTCGGCCACCACACCAACACTGGACTCCCCGAATCTAAAATTCGAACTCGCAGCACTTAACACTATTGCTCGAAAACAAAACATCAGACTCTTGGTCTTTGAGCGGGAACCAACCGCCCTGTGATACCACTTTTTCATGACCCATCCCTCGAGGCCCGTGTCGTGACTACCCCAAGCCCGCCATCCGAATTCCAGGGGCTGACAACTAGCACCGAAGGTGTCAACCTGCAAGTGGGAGGCATTTTTCTAAGTACCTATATACACACGCACACACCCAACCACATCCCAACACACTAAAAATGGGAAACAACAATGTTGAGTGCAAGTACAACTGAAAGTAAGTGGGCCAAAATACAAACCCAACAAGGAACTAAAAACAGCAAGTACAAAAAGGAAACTCTGATTTCCATCTATAGTAAACCCCACCTGATCATGACAGTAGTGAAGCTACTAGAAGACTAAGTAGTATGTCTTGTCTGCCCGGTCCTATTGGGGACCACCTGGTCCTAGGCCACCAAGTCCATTGTCGAATCGTCCGTCAATCCCATCTCCCCAAGCACCCATGTCGAAACGTTGGTCGTCTGCACCAGTCACAACACGTGTGGGCGAAGCCCGTGATGGGGTGAGTAACACAATACTCAGTAGGGACCCCAAAATAAAAAGTAAATACCACACAACAATTCTTCCAGGTAAAGCATGAAACACAAGAAATCTCACACCAAATATATTCTAGGGTAGTAACAGTAGCATCGTCAATCACAAATGTCGAACTCCTCAGCCGCTAGAGAACTCCTCCTATATCGAGTACAGTGGGCCTACCGGGTCACACAGAGCCACGTTCCACTAACCTAGGATTTATGTGGTGCTCATCCCTGATTAGTACCATGTGTATGCTAGGTCACACAGAGCTGCTCCCCACCGTTGGTCTGTCGGGTCACACAGAGCTGCTTCCCACCTTGGCCGAATATAGGTACTCCTCTTGTCGAGTACCATGTCTATATTAGGTCACATAGAACCGTTCCCCACCGTGGTCCTACCAGGTCACATAGATCCTCTTCCCACTGGGTCGTCGTCGAGCAGTCTTCAGGTCTCAGTCAACCGTAGGGTTCTGTATGGAGCGTGCTTAGGATAACCACTCATCAAGCCATTTTTCGCATCTCTAAGTCCATTAAAGTCACCAAAAATTATTCCAAAATATCCTCCTCCACTAGACAGTCTCAACACCACAAACGGTTCGTCAATCAGATGCGCGGTTTGCAAGATACAGGTGTTTTAGTAACCAGAGGGGCGGTCCGACCTGGTTGGACCAACCCGACCAACCCGGCATGGGGGTTCCACATATCCCGATTCATTTAGACGGACTCTGCATGACCTGGTATGGGTCGAGGTAAGTCTGGTTTGGCCTGGATAGTGGGCCAAGCCCAATTGGCCTTGTTGGACCTGACCCGATTCGACCGAGGGTCCAGCCCAGTGACCTGGTCTCGTCTGGCCCGACCCGAAGGGGCGCGGGTCCAACCTGCTAGTGCGGGTTTGGACCACTAGTGCGGGTCCGGCCCATAGGTGCGGATCCAGTTCGCTGGGTAGCAGGACTGGCCCATCCCAATGGGAGTGCGACCCATTGGTCTGATGACCGGTCGCGTTAGCGGTCGGTGGGGTGTGCCTAGGACGCGGCAGACCGTAGTGTCCCTCCTTGTCTGAGCGCAGCCAGCAAGGAGTGGGCTACTACTTCACATGCCTGTGACCGGTGAAGACCGGCTTCCCTTCACGTCACTCATGGGCTCAGTCCGCGGGTTGACCCCGGTCAACGCGGCGCCACGGGTCTCCAACATCGTGGCCTGATTGGTCACGGCTTACGCCGTACCGGCACACCGCTCCACCTGGCCGATGGCACGGTTGGCGGCCCACTCCTGTTATCTGGCACGGGGTTGGTGCATGCCAATGCCGCCGTCGTGTGTTGTCACTACCGGAACTGGTGTGCCGGTAGATCCTTCATTGGACCACCGAACGCCCTCTGGTGGGCCTGCACCCTCTACGTTAGAAGGTTTAAAGATGGGGGAGGTTTTGGGAGTCTTCGTTCAATCGTTACATGCCAACATTTGAACCCCAAAAATAAAACCCCGAGAATTAAACACTCTCCCATATAAACGCACGAATCACAGGTCAACCCATTTGTGGGTTGACTTGTGTTTGTCATTTCTAGAAATGGACGGGGAACAACAACAAATAAAAAACTCCTACCTCTTTGAAGGTTTTTTCCGCTCGTTCATCCTTGAGGGGTTAAGACGTCGGCGTCGCTTCTCAACTCTAATATTCGAAACACGTGATGAAGAAGATGAAGTTCTGTCAGCGTTCTTTGTTCTTTTCTGGGGTGGAATTCCATCAGAGGTTCTCAAGATAATCCTCCAAATTTTTAATTCATATTTCCCCAGACGTCGAACTATAAATAGGAGCACATTGTAGTGTTCTCATTATGATGCGGCGTCACGTCATTATGCTATTTTATTTAAGAAACATCATCACTGTTACATGTCATTAAAGTGTCATTATGATGTGACTTTAATGAGCCATTAATGAGACTCATTGATGTGCATCATCGCCGCCCTGTCGCCACCCCACAGCTTCATCGTTCGCCACTCATAAGTGTGCAAGAAAATAAAATAATTCTTTTAAATAAATTTATTATTTTTCTCAAAAAAGTCTGAAAATAACTTTTCCACTCGTCCCTTGCCAGTCGAAGTTAAGTCATTTCTAGATGAATCTTGGCATTCTGAATTCAATGGTGCTCTCATATTTTTGATCCTAAGACGGTTCAAAATATAGAAAATTATGCTCACATGTTACTGAACGTACCTTAAAAAAAGTTCAAAATTCCGTTTTGGGCTCTCCGGACCTCAGAATCATGTGCCATCGAATTTCATGGTCTCAAAATAATTCCATATAAATAAATAAAAATTCACAAAAATTCTAAGACGTTACATGTCTGGTTGGATTTGTTCCCCAATTGGTTGTATTCTCTCGTTTTACTTGATCTTAGATTTCTTAATATATGAGTTTTTACTTTTACTCAAAATATATATATAGAAAATGACATCAGAATAACTTTAAATCACTGGACAATTGTATTATTATTATTCTTGACATGTATGGGTAGACGGAACCTCAATCGGACATACAGTCTGCCCAGGATGACTGAATATACAGTTTTTAAAGGTTTGTAGCCCTTTAAAAATGTTCGTCCATGGGTCAAAAGCAACTGAACGGCATCTAAATCTCATAGAATTAGATGAATACAATCTTACAGTTAATTGTGAAATGTTCGTACATATGAAACATCAATCTGATCTGACATTTCCCGGGAGGACCTAAAACACACCTTTTGAGTCATAAAACACCAAAAATGTGTGTTTAACGGTTAGATTCATATAAAACAACCTCATAATGACTTGAAATCATATGAAAATCATGTTATTATTATTTTTTATGTGTATGAGGAGATGCCACGTCAATTGGACATGCCATTTTCCCAGAATAACCGAATATGTGGTTTTTAAAGGTTTGACGCCCTTTAAAAACATGTGGTGAATCAAAACCAACCGAATGACCTCTGAATGTCATAAAATTAGACAACAACAACTGTATGGTGAATTTTAAAATGGTCAATTAGATGATGTGTCAATCGGAGGTATCATTTTCCCAATATGATAGACTACACACTTTTAGTGTCATAAAACACCAAAACGTGTATTTAACGGTTAGATATATAGCCAAAGGCTTCAGAATGACTTGAAATCACAGGAAAAACATCTTATTATTATTCGTGATGTGTACGAGAATACGAAACATCAATCGGATGTGTGGTATGTTTGGAATGTCAAAATAAGCAGTTTTAAATTTAAAAAGAATGATTTGAAATTATTAATATATTTTCAAAATTAAATAGCTTAGGTCTGTTGTGCTAGGTTTTAATTAAAATATTTTATTACATTTCAATTATTAGTTGTGATATTTTTTATTGCACTAATTATTTTATTATTTTTTTCATGTAGTTTTATTTGATAATGGGTGTGGAGTTTGAAAGATGATTAGACAAAAGGATTTATGGGATCGTGGTTTTATATATTTTTAAAATATTTATTTTATTTTTAAAATATGGTGGGTTTTGTAATTTTGTTGTAAATTTTAAAAAAAAATTAAAAAAATTATGGTGATTACTTTATGGTAGTCTTTGTATGGAATTCGCTATAGACTATGTCATGACTCGTCCCTCGGGGCCCGTGTCATGACTACTCCAAGCCCCCCTTCCATAGGCCAGGGGTTGGTGACTAGCACCCAGAAAGTCATATCCCTAACACGGGAAGGCTTTGCCTTTTTAACCTGTACAGACACACAGTCCAAGAACACAACAAGAAGCAACCACGAAATAAATTGTTGTAGTAAAAGTGTATTGAAAGTAAAGGGGGCAGAATACAAGCCCAACTGGAAAAAGTAAAAGTACAACTAAAAAGTACAGAACGGATGAAAGGTGAAAATCAGCTCCTGGATCGTCCACCACAGATCCTACCTGAAGGGTAGGTACATATCACGACCAGTAGTCCCCACGTCACATCACGCCAAATGGTCCACCTCCAAGCACTATCCAGTCCTGGCTCCCTCAGCCTCGATCAATGTTGTACGTCATCTGCACAAGACACAACAAGGTGCGGGTGAAGCCCATGCAGGGGTGAGTATAATGATACTTAGTAGGGACCCCGAGACCCTCGTAGGTCTCATAGAGTTCCACAAAGGAAAAACCACAAGCAAGACCACAAACTCAAAGCACGAAGCAATAGACACCAACTCTACTTAGGTATATTCCCATACATATACCAAAGTTGTCAATATATGCTCATATCATACATGAGGAAAGAATACCAAAAAGGTAACACCAAGAAGGTAGAAGTACCACACAGGTAACACCGCTAAAATAGAAGTACCACATAGGTAACAACACGAAGTTATAAGTAACACACAGGTAACACCATGAGATAGAAGTACCACACAGGTAATACTGCGAAGATAACACCATGAAGGTAAAAGTCTCATCTCACACTATGAATACAACTCAAAGAAATAGGATTATGATGCTGACCCACATAGGATCACTACAAATGCTGATAGCCAGCCACGAGATTCTCTAGGGATAGTAACAAGTAACATCCCTAGTCACAACGTTGAAAACCTCGGTTGCTGGAGAACTCCTCTTCTATCGAGTACAGTGGGCCTACCGGGTCACACAGAGCCACTTCCCACTAACCTTGGACTGCTGAGGTACTGTTCCTATCGAGTACTATGGGTCTGCAGCGTCACACAGAGGCACTCCCCACCGTGGCCTATTTAGGTACTCCTCCTATTGAGTACTGTGGGTCTTTCACGTCACACAGAGGAACTCCCCATCGTGGCCTACTGAGGTACTCCTCCTGTCGATTACCGTGGATCTGTCGCGTCACACAGAGGTGCTCCCCACTATGGACTTTTGAGTTACTCCTCCTATCAAGTATCGTGGTTCTTCCGCGTCACACAGATGTGCTCCCCACTAGGTTGGCGAGTCACGCAGAGTCGAAAAATCAGCATTCATCAAGTCTCAGGTAGTCGTAGGGTTCCGTACGTAGCGCGCTTGGGAGAACCTCTCCTCAAGCCATTGGTCATATTAAAACTGGAACAAAGTCTCCCAAAGATGTAACCCAATGATTCGACATGTTATAAGGGTTCCAACGCATCATACGATGTGTCAATCGGACGTTCGGTCTGTGCGTTGTTGGCACTTCAGTGTCGAGGGCCCGGTTGGATTCGGGTACGATCCAACCCAGTTGTACTCCAAGTTTCTCCAAAACTCTCATGGAGTAAGTCAAAAGGACCTTCTCACTCCAAGTATCCCAACTCCATAGACGGTTCGTCAAACGGACGTTCGTCTCTCAAGATAAGGCCCTTTAAGTGTTTCTAGGCTCGGTTGGGCCCGGGTCCGGTCTGACCTGGTCAGACCGACCCGGCCCGACCCGGTCTGAGCTGGACCACGGTGGACCCAGCCCATCCCACAAAAGGGGCTGCCCATAAGGGAGGCCCGACCCATGGTGGGACGTGGCCCGACTCATGGTGGGGCACGGCCCGACATGCTAGGCAGGCGGCCCGGCCTACTGGCGGCGGCCCGCAGGAGGGCGGCACGCAGGGCGTCCACCAGGCGGCTCAGGGGAGCCACTCCCTCGAAATCCTGAACGGCCAAAGGGAATTCGGCCTTTGAAGCTGCGGTACCACATGAGTGTCTCCCGGTCGCCACGGAACCCCCCGAAGGCGCGGGTTCCGCATCCTCTATCGTGACTTCGATCCCAACCTCCTGCTCACCGGCAGCCCGCGACGGCACGCCACCCTTCCCTTCTGTAGCTGACTGTCATGTCGGTCGCCTCCTCCGACTGTCACGGCTGATGAGTCGCGGCCCCTTGCTCACCGGTGGCCCACAAGGGTGCGCCGCACCTCCTCCGCGGTCAGCTAGTGTCGGCCGCTCTGATGACTGTTGCGGCTTTGTGTTGTGACCTCCTCTTACGGTGTGCGTCGGTGCGCTATCCCCAATGTAGCCGATCGGTGTCGCCGCACTAGCGGTCTTTCATGGAGGCGCAAGGATATAAATATAGCAGAGGGTTCGGGCTGGGTTCATTAGGCCCACGCCCTCTACGTTAGCTCGTAAACAAGAGGGGGATTAAGGTTTTAATAATCAATTGAATTAAACAACAGTCAAACCCTAAAAAGAAACCCCTTAACAACCTCCCACAAAAATGAATGAATCGCAGATCAACCCGTTAGTCGGTTGGTCCGCATTCTTCGTATTACTCAAGAACAGGGAAGAGGAAATCAATTAAAATGTGTAAACGAATAAAACCCTTACCTAATAAACCCGTTAGAGAACATCCGCACTTGAAGGTGGGTTGTGCTCTTCGTTCCCATAACAGTTTCCCAATGACATTGCTCGTATATCGACCTTCAGCTCGTGGTTTGGTGTCATCTGTCACCTCCCACTGGGATTGGCTCTGTCCTCTAAGGGACCGGCGTCGCGGCGCTCCTTCAGCACTTCTTTTCTTGATAAAGTTGTGCCGATACCTCCCCCCAAACTCCATATATATAGGATAGGGGGAGGGTAAGTAACAACGTGAGGAATTAATGGGGGCTCATAAATTAGAAACCTTCCTAATTCCCCAATTATGTCGTTACTTAGGATTGGCAGGTCAAGCCATTCATTGGCTTGACACATCGCGGGTCTCACACACCTCTTGTCCGTTGGAGGATATGAAAGAAATTAAAATAATAAAATTATTTTATTTTATTTCTTTTAAAAAGTCACAAAACTTAACTTTTTCTCTATACCTACTGAGGTCAAAGTAAAGTCTCCCTTAAGAGAATCTGGGCACTACGGATTCAATAGTGCCCTCATATTTTTAATCTGATAACTGGTTCAAAAGTTAGAAAATGTCGCTTGTGCGTTTACTGAACGTACCTTAAAAAAATTTCAATAAATTAATAACGTTCACCCTAAACTCACGCCGATTGGGGTTAGGCTTCACCTAAAGAAAAAACTCCCCAACGAACTCAATGGTACTCTCGGATTTTCAATCTGAGTTACCGTTTAGAAGTTATGGATTTTACAATAAAATAATTATCACTTAATTATTTTATTTACGTTTAAAAACTAACTTTCACTGGTGGCTCATGTCGTCCAAAGGTAGAATCTTCCTAAGAAAGCATACCCCCGCAAGTTCTGTAACGCCACAAACTTGATGAACTTGAATAATATTATATTTTGGTGCTTCACTTTGTGCCCCCTTGTTTTAAGATGGTTTATTTACGGTGCAAGTAAATGAATTCAAATCAAGTGAATGGAAAACAAAAAAAAGAATAGAGAAGGTCTTGTATTCATTTAAATACTACATTAAAAACAGATAAAACATTACAATAAAACGAGAGACCATAACTAACCTAAAATACCCACTACTAGACCAATTAGAACCACAAGAGAACCAATAAGAAACATCATTAGACCAGTCAGATAGTGATCACCCCTCAGGTTGGTCATGGTAAAAAACATGATGGCAAGAACTATGATGCAGGTACTTAGCAATAAAAGAATAAAAAGAACCATCTTTATAAGCCAAGGTGTTTCAAGGGTATGAGACCCTAAAAACATATTTATAAGGGTCCACTGGACCGTTGGAAGGAAAATATGATCGTCACCTTCCTCATGATCGTTTCTTTTACGACCGTTATTTTTCTTTATAGCTGCTAGAATTAGTAAACTTCATGACTGTTGGTTAAAGGGTTTTTTAAATTAATGAGGTTTATCTTTTTATAAAAACTTGGTTTTTATAATGCTTTCATAATTTTGTGGTATTTCAAATGTTTTAATATATTTAAATGTTTTAAATTATGTCTTTAAATAAAATTATACTTTTATAAATAAACTTAGTCTTTACAAAATCATTATGGTCATCTAGTTCAAAACTTAGTAATTTAAATACCTTTTAAATATTTTAAAGGTTGTGATTTTTAAAGAGGGAATTTTATAAATTATGGAACCAATATACCTTTGATGTCATGGTTTAAAATTAATAAGTATATTTTGTTAAACCTTTTAAAGTTATGAAACCAAGTTTCTTTTAATAATATTTTTATGTTTAATTAAAGAGGCATTTAATAACTTCATGTACAAATGTTTTAAATAAACTAGTATTAGGTTTTTTATTTCAAAGATATAAAGATCCTAGTAATTTTATTAGTTTATTAACTATGAAATTAATTTATGGTTGTTAATGTTTTATTAAATATTTTAACATAAGTTTAGATATACATACTGTTTTATTTCAATATCATTAAATAAATTTTTCATAAAAAATTATAGGGAGCTGGCCAACCGAGGGAAGCCCTTAGGGCCAAGCCCTCAAGGTCGAGACCACCCTCCCCCTAAGACACCTGAGGTAGCGACCATTGGGGTCCTGAGAACTTGTGAGTGTATATTGGGTGCCCAAGTGAGTCCAAGCTGAGTAGAGGCTGGGCCAGGTCGCACGCGGACCCGTGTCTAAGGCCCACGGTGCACGGTGCGTGAGGGTGGGCTAGGGCCCGCAGGGGCCCATGTATAAGGCCCCATGTCATGTGTGCTTGTGTCATCGGAGTGAAGCAGAGGTGTCCAAGCTTATAATCCACACATGAAGTTCATCCCATTTCGATGTGGGATGGCGAAAATTTGGTGACGCACGATCTGAGCTGTCTGTCACATCTCGCACTTCAACTGAGCCGTCCGCGCAATCGAAGTCACGTGATCAGCCTGCGCTTCCCCGTAGTCGTCCATCTGCCAGGCGATCGAATCTTGGCCGCCCTTTTTTTTTAAATTTTCGATTGATTCTCACTCCATCTGCATCCATCCAATCCAGCCTATCCTAATCATGGTCATCTGCTCCATCACTGATCCCCTCGTCATCTTCTTCCTCCTTAAGCCAGGCCAGTGGGTCATCTCCCTCACTCCTCTCCCTCTCCACTACGCCAAGGCTTCCCGTGACCCCCAAAGGATCCCTTTAGCCTCTTTTTTCCATGATCCAACTCCCATTTTCATCTCATCCCTATCCTACTGATCTCTTCTTCGGTTAAGGTTATATATATATAATATATATATATGTATGTCTGCATTTTGTTTTCTCCCCAAACATGAACCCAAGTCTTCTCCTTCGATAGTCAAGCGTAGGGCCCCTGTTTTGAGTTGAGGCATGGGTATCCTTTTAAAACACCCCTCCCATGCAGATGAACCCTATGGATTCATATCCTCTAATCCCTCTTCACCTCTCCGTTGAGCTCTCCAAGACCTCCAGCAAGCTTCTGCCAGGCCGAAACCCTCCTCCTCTGTTTGGGTAAGGGAATATATCTACCTTCTTTTATGATTCAAAACCCAATAAACACACATGGTGTATAATCAATTATATATTATGTATGTATATATATATACACAAATATTTTCAGTATGAGCATCAATCCTCCTCCTCTTTTGAAATTGGGTGTATGGGTTTAGTATGGTTCTTCCTAGATGATTTAAAGGTGTGTTTAAGTTGGGTTTCTATTTATAACCCGTATGTAACAAATCTATATACATATATATATATATATATATATATTTAATTAGTGTATATAATTATGTATACACCTTAAAACCCTTCCTGATTAAGGGTTTCGAGGGAGGTTTTTTATGTTTTGTGAACTCAAATAATTTATGTAGGTTTAGTTTTGAAAGGCTTCCATTACATGTCTTATATATATATATTTTTAGGTGTATAAGTATACACACACACACACACATATATATATATATATATATGTTTATATAACCACAACCCAAATCTATTTTAAAGATTTTCAAATAAATCAGTATGTTTTGCAAAGGATTCTATACGCAAAAAAGGGTATTTTTAATTCACTTTTAATATGAAAATCCCTTTTTGTAAACTTTGTATAAATAAATGTATAATTATGTAGTTACACATATATGTTTTCCAATACAATCTTTTATGATTTTCAAGACTTGAATACTAACCCTTAAATAATATTTTAGATGCGAATTAGGATTTTGGTTTAAGTGTAATTAAGTTACAGTTTTAAAACCATAGTTTTTATATGTTTATGTGTTTATGGTTTCATATATAATAAACACTATTTTCAAATACAATTCTCAAGACTTAATTTATGTTTGACACATGTAAGGTTTTAGTGTTTTCCTAATAATATATGTATTTTATATATGAGCATACATTAAAGAGCTTGTTTAATTAAGTAGTCATACTGTCATATACCCTCGATGTAATTTATATTTTAAAAGAGTGTGCTTCAGCCTGTTTTAAAATTAAGGACTAAGAATTTATGGGTTTATGTTATCAAGTAGTAACCATTTATTATTTGATGTTAATCCTACTGCAGTGATTATTAGTGGTTAATATGGTTACGGTTAAATTGCAAGTTCAAATTCATGTTTATCACAATAATTAATGTCAAGTATTTTCTTTAAGTGTTTCATTTACATGTTTTGGAATTTTAAAGAGATGTCATTTAACTCCCATTATGGAAAACCATACCAATTGATGTACTTTAGTAATTATCATGTGTACCTAGAATGTTTAATAAACCATACCTACTTTTTATTATTATTCTATATTTACATTGTCATTTGTCATGTCATTGTAAATCAAATGTATATTGGTTTATTTATTGTTCATTCATGCATATGTCACTCCATGATAATGAACTAAGAATTAAATTACCCAAAGTTGTATGGGACACCTTGGGTAATATCAATTGAAAATTAAATATTCAAAGTGGTATGGGAAACCTTGAATATCATACCTTATTGACATATGAGGAATGTATTGGACTTTCGGGTTGGGGACCAGTTAAAAGAAAGCCCTCCAGGTTGGGGACTGGTTAAAGTAAGCCCTCCAGATTGGGGACTGGTTAAAGTAAGCCCTCCGGGTTAGGGACTGGTAAAAGTAAGCCCTCCGGGTTGGAGATCGGTAAAAGTAAGCTCCTTGATGCATTGATATTTCTCAAGATAATCATATTGGGTTTGTACCCGTAGGTCATGGCCCAAGGCCTTGACACAGAGACCATGAGTCTGACATTATATGTTTCCTAATTATGTTTTTAGTATATGACCAACCAAGTGATTATTTTTACTAGAGGAATATCCTTGGTTATAGAACATTTACCTATGAGTATGAGATTAAAGTGCACATGGAATATGATGAGATAATGATGATGCATGATCAGTTTACCTTTCCAGAATTTTGATGCAAATGTTAGCATTACATTTATCATGTTATAATTTGAATTTTCATAATTTGTAGTGAAATTGTTTATGTGCAACTCTGATAATGTTCATGCTTAGTAGTACTTGCATACTTTGCATATTATTCCTACTTTACCTGTTAGGAGTCTTGCATTTTTATACAAGCATGCTTACTTTTATCATCTAGTGGAATTCAGCTAAATGTTCAATTACTTATGTATGAAGTTATTTAACGGTATTATATTAACCTTTGAAATTTCTTGTTGTTTTCCTTAAAGGAATTATTTTAAGTAAGAGAAAGTATTTTTGAAAGTAGTATTAAGTATTTTTTTTCAAAACCCTTACTGATTATTTCAATGCTCACCCTATGTTTTTAATAAATTTTTACAGGTTAGTAGAGTTTCTCCAAGTTTTTTGATGTTGATCTTTCCTAAGTGGTGAAGAAGTGAAGTTGTTGTCTCTGATTCTCCAGGATCTAAAACAGAACGTTCCTCCTAAGAGGATATGATGTGTAATTTAATTGTTTCTCTTTGTGTGGAAAAAAAATTACACACCATACCCAGAGCACCGACTCCAGGATACTGGGGTCGGGGCCTCATAGTTGGTATCAAAGAGTTTGGTTTAGTTAACTCTGGAAAACCAGAACTGAAAAAATAAAAATTTATTTAAGTATGATGTTTCTTGAAAAATAAAATATAGTATTATGTCTCTTTGGTGACATCTGATGAAATTAGAACAATACTAAAAACTTGGTTATGTGTTACTAAATGGTAGTTTTCTTAAATTTCCATATGTCTGATGCATCATGCCTTCTGTCTCTCCCAACAGAGATAGTCAAAACTATAGTGGTAAAGTCATGTTCAGGAGACTACGAGACATTCAAAAACCTTAGGTTGTCCTGTAAACAGCTCCATAGGGTGTCGAACTCCCCAAACATTCTCTATATTTACCAAGGAAGCAATCTTGTCTTTTACCGCATAGCAATTGCACAATTTGAATCATATAGGCGAAGAGGGAGGTTTCATGAATCTCTTTAGTCCTCTCAGAACTTTGCAACCTCCACACCTCTCATGCCTCTTTATGGATGGTTGAGTGCTGTAGGCACAGGTATGACCCCAGCTGTTCACAGTGTGTCTGGGCCAAAGATATCGAGCAGCTGAATACTACCTTAGGAATCCACCTGAGGTCGTCAGCACCCTACCATCGGTGGTGTTCCTGGTAAAGGGACCTTGGGAGTGACCTGTGTCTGGTGTTGTTGTGGTTCATGTATGAGCATTTTAGAATTACTAGGATGAAATCCTTTTAAGGGGGGATAATGTAACGCCCCAAGCTTGATGAACTTGAATAATATTATATTTTGGTGCTTCACTTCGTGCCCCCTTGTTTTAAGATGGTTTATTTACGGTACAAGTAAATGAATTCAAATTAAGTGAATGGAAAACAAAAAAAAAGAATATAGAAGGTCTTGTATTCATTAAAATACTACATTACAATAGATAAAACCTTACAATAAAATGAGATACCACAACTAACCTAAAATACCCATTGCTAGACCAATTAGAACCACCGGAGCACCAGTAAGAAACATCATTAGACCAGCCAGATATTGATCGCCCCGCAGGTCGGTCATGGTAAAAAACATGATGGAAAGAACTATGATGCAGGTACTTAGAAATAAAGGAATAAAAAGATCCATCTTTATAAGCCAAGGTGTTTCAAGGGTATGAGACCCTAAACACATATTTATAAGGGTCCACTGGACCGTTGGAAGGAAAATATAACTTTCACCTTCCTTATGACCATTTCTTTTATGACCTTTATTTTTCTTTATAGCCGCTAGAATTAGTAAACTTCATGACCATTGGTTAAAGGGTTTTTAAAATTAATGAGGTTTATCTTTTTATAAAAACTTGGTTTTTATAATGCTTTCATAATTTTGTGGTATTTCAAATGTTTTAATATATTTAAATGTTTTAATATATTTAAATTTTTTAAATTATGTCTTTAAATAAAAGTATACTTTTATAATGAAACTTAGTCTTTAAAAATTCATTATGGTCATCTAGTTCAAAACTTAGTAATTTAAATACCTTTTAAATATTTTAAAGGTTATGATTTTTAAAGAGGGAATTTTATAAATTATGGAACCAATATACCTTCGATGTCATGGTTTAAAATTTATAAGTATATTTTTTTAAACCTTTTAAAGTTATGAAACCATGTCTCTTTTAATAAGAGTTTTATGTTTCATTAAAGAGGAATTTAATAAATTCATGTACAAATGTTTTAAATAAACTAGTATTAGGTTTTTGATTTCAAAGATATAAAGATCCTAGTAATTTTAATAGTTTATTAACTATGAAGTTAATTTATGGTTGTTAATGTTTTATTAAATATTTTAACACAAGTTTAGATATACATACTGTTTTATTTCAATATCATTAAAAAAATTAATAAAAATTTATAGGGAGCTGGCCAACTGAAGGCAACCCTTAGGGCCAAGCCCTCAAGGTCGAGACCGCCCCCCCTAAGACACCTGAGGTAGAGACCATCAGGGTCCCGAGCGCTTGGGAGTGTATAGTGGGTGCCCAAGTGAGTCCAAGCTGAGTAGAATGTTGGGCCAGGTCATGCGCAGGCCTGTGTCTAAGGCCCACTGCGCGCAGTGCATGAGGGTGGGCCAGGGCCCGCAGGGGCCCGTGTATAAGGCCCCGTGTCATGTGTGCTTGTGTCATCGGAGTGAAGCAGAGGCATCCAGGCTTATAAGCCACGCACGAAGCTCATCCCATTTCTATGTGGGATGGAGAAAATCTGTTGATGCGCGATCTGAGTGATCATTCACATCTCACGCTCCATCTGATTCATCCACGCGATCACCCCATACTTCCCCATAGATGTCGATCTCCCAGGTGATCGAATCCTGACAGTCCATTTTTTTTAAATGCTCGATCGATCCCCGCTCCTTCCACAGCCATCTGATTTGGCTTGTCCTAATCATGGTCGTCCACTCCATCATCGCTCCCCTTGTTGTCTTCTTCCTCTACAAGCCAGGCTAGTGGGTCGTTGCCCTCACTCCTCTCCCTCTTCACTACACCACGGCTTCCCGTGGCCCCCTAAGGATCCATTTATCCTCTCCTTTATATGATCCTACCCCCTTTGGGTAAGGTTATATATATATAATATATATATATGTCTGCATTTTGTTTTCTCCCCAAACTCGAACCCATGCCTTCTCCTTCAGTAGTCAAGCGTAGGGACCCTATTTTGAGCCGAGGTATGGGGATCCTTTTAAAACACCCCTCCCATGCGGATAAACCCTATGGGTTCATATCCTCTAATCCCTCTTCACCTCTCCCTCAAGCTCTCCAAGACCTCCAGCAAGCTTCTACCAGGTCGAAACCCTCCTCCTCTGTTTGGGTAAGGGAATATATCTACCTTCTTTTATGATGAAAAACCCGATATACACACATGGTGTATAATCAGTTATATATTATGTATGTATATATATATACATATATACATATATATTTTCAGTATGAGCATCAATCCTCCTCATCTTTTGAAATTGGGTGTATGGGTTTAGTATGGTTCTTCCTAGATGATTTAAAGATGTGTTTAAGTTGGGTTTCTATTTATAACCCATATGTAACAAATCTGTATACACATATATATTTTTTTAATTAGTGTATATAATTATGTATAAACCTTAAAACCCTTCCTGATTAAGGGTTTCCAGTGAGGTTTTTTATGTTTTGTGAACTCAAATAATTTATGTAGGTTTAGTTTTTAAAGGCTTCCATTATATGTCTTATATATATATTTTCAGGTGTATAAGTATACATATATATGTGTGTGTGTGTGTGTGTGTGTGTGTGTATAACCCCAACCCAAATCTATTTTAAAGATTTTCAAATAAATGAGTATGTTTTGCAAAGGATTATATATGCATAAAGGGTATTTTGAATTCACTTTTAATATAAAAATCCCTTTTTGTAAACTTTGTATTAATAAATGTATAATTATTTTATTACACATATATGTTTTCCAATAAAATCTTTTTTTATTTTCAAGACTTGAATACTAACCCTTTAATAATATTTTAGATGCAAATTAGGCTTTTGGTTTAAGTGTAATCAAGTTATGGTTTTAAAACCATAGTTTTTATATGTTTTTGTGTTTATGGTTTCATATATAATAAACCCTATTTTCAAATACAATTCTCAGGACTTAATTCTTGTTTGAAACATGTAAGGTGTTAGTGTTCGCCTAAGACTATATGTATTTTATATATTATCATACATTAAAGAGCATGTTTAATTAAGTAGTCATAATGTCATATACCCTCGATGTAATTTATATTTTAAAAGAATGTGCTTCAGCCTGTTTTAAAATTACGGACTAAGAATTTATGGGTTTATGTTATCATGTAGTAACCATTTATTATTTGATGTTAATCCTGCTGCAGTGATTATTAGTGGTTAATCTGTTTATGGTTAAATTGAAAGTTCAAAGTCATGTTTATCACAATAATTAATGTCAAGTATTTTCTTTAAGTGTTTCATTTACTTGTATTGGAATTTTAAAGAGATATCATTTAACTCCCCTTGTGGAAAACCATACCAATTGATGTACTTTAGTAATTATCCTATGTAGCTAGAATGTTTACTAAACCATACCTACTTTTGATTTTTATTCTATATTTACATTGTTATCTGTCATGTCATTGTAAATCAAATGTATATTGGTTTCCTTATTGTTCATTCATGCATATGTCACATCGTGATAATGAACTAAGAATTAAATTACCCAAAATGGTATGGGACGCCTTGGGTAATATCAATTGAAAATTAAATATTCAAAGTGGTATGGGACACCTTTAATATCAGACCTTATTGACATATGAGAAATGTATTGGACTGCCGGGTTGGGTACCAGTTAAAAGAAAGCCCTCCAAGTTGGGGACTGGTAAAAGTAAGCCCTCTAGGTTGGGGACTGGTTAAAGTAATCCCTCCAGGTTAGGGACTGGTTAAAGTAATCCCTCCGGTTTGGAGACCAGTAAAGGTAAGCTCCTCGATGCATCGATAGTTCTCGAGACAGTCATATTGGGTTTTTACCCGTAGGTCATGGCACAAGGCCTTGACATAGAGACCATGAGTCCGACATTATACGTTTCCTCATTATGTTTTTAGTATATGACCAACCAAGTGATTATTTAGACTAGAGGAATATCCTTGGTTATATAACCTTTACCTATGAGTATAAGATTAAAGTGCACATGGCATATGATGTGACAGTGATGATGCATGATCATTTTACCTTTCCAGAATTTTGATGCAAATGTTAGCATTACATTTATCATGTTATAATGTGCATTTTCATAATTTGTAGTGAAATTGTTTGTGCGCAACTCTGATAATGTTCATGCTTAGTAGTACTTGCATACCTTGCATATTATGCCTACTTTACCTGTTAGAATTCATGCATTTTTATACAAGCATGCTTACTTTGCTCATCTAGTGGCATTCAGCTAAATGTTCAATTACTTATGTATGAAGTGCTTTAATGGTATTATATTAACCTTTGAAATGTCTTGTTGTTTTCCTTAAAGGAAATATTTTAAGTAAGATAAAGTATTTTTAAAAGTAGTATTAAGTATTTTTTTTCAAACCCCTTACTAAGTATTTAAATGATCACCCTACGTTTTTAATAAATTTTTACAGGTTAGTAGAGTTTCTCCAAGTTTTGGGATGTTGATCTTTCCTAAGTGGTGAAGAAGTGAAGTTGTTGTCTCTGATTCTCCAGGATCTAAACCAGAACATTCCCCCTGAGAGGATATGATGTGTAATTTAATTGTTTCTCTTTGTGTGGAAAAAAATTACACACCATATCCAGAGCACCGCCTCCGAGCTACTGGGATCGAGGCCTTACAAGTTTAGTGGTGGTATCATATTTTTAATCTGAATCACCCTTCGTGAGTTATAAGCATTTGAAAAATGAAATAACTTTATTAATTATTTTATTTATGGTTATTCCATTTTTGGATTTTCTCACAGGAGGCATGCGCCGACTAAACATAAGTCGCACCTAGGGTAAACCCGCCATCTTGAATGCAACGGTGTCATCGAATTTCTGATCTGGGAAACCGTTTAAGAGTTCTTACAATTTTTTAGGAAAATTTCTTACGCGTGCTAATTAAAGCTTAAAAAAACTTCGACGGATCATTCTGGGCACTTCCGGCCTAAGAATCATGCACCGTCAGATTTCACAGTCTTGAAATAATTCCATATAATTAAAAAATATATGGAAATTCCAGGACATTACAGACTAGACCAAGTGAACCTATAGCGGCTGCCATATGGTGGCCGCTATAGGCTGGGTGAGTTGGACTATAGTGACCGTTATTTGGTGGTTACTAAAGGTTATCCCAAGGATCTATAACGACCGTCAAACAGCGGTCGCTAAAGATGATCCCAAGGTGGTCTACACCGACTGCCAAATGGCAGTTGCTTTAGGTGACCCTGAATTGGTCTATAGAATATTATATTTTTAATTTACTTTTAATATATTTATAATATAATATGTACATGCAAATATATTCAAATCTAATTATTCACAATTTAAATTAAAAATATATACATTTTTTTAAGCAATAATATTTGCTAAATATATATTATTTTATTTTATACAATTTAAATTATGCAATCACCATATTTAAGTTTGGTAAATCATTCAATATAAATTAAATCATTCAAATTACATTAATTTATATAGGAATTATATTATAAAAAGAACATTAATTAATACATTTATACAACCATACATTTTAAATAAATAAATCATACAAAAATAACAATGAATCAATTAGACAATAAAACTTTTTAAATAGAAATTTTACATTCTAAAAATTTGGAGATATATGTTGAGAAATGAATTTGATAGAGTTTCGCTACAAATTATAGAGTGGGGGTAAATGAAATGGAAGGAGGAGACCCTCCTTTTATAAAATTAATTGGTAGGGCATGAATCATGTTCATGAATCTTTTAAAAACATTACAAAGTAAACATAAATAGGGTTCACGCTTCAGTGACCACGGCCTCCCTCCTCCCCCAAACAAATGGAAGGGGTCATGTGTTACCACCAGGGACGTCCCCGCCTCCAACTATAACAACAAACTGATCGGGGCGAATTTTTTCCCAAAAGGGTACGAGGCGATAAATGGGTGCATAAATCAATACACTACAGCAAAAACCACCATTATCAACACTAGAAATAGGTTTTTTCAGTGCTAAAAAACACTGAAATGCTAAGCGTCCTTAAAATATCACATCCTTTATTACCATTAACGAAATCACTGATAAAGGTCTCCTATATTAGCACTTTAATTTAACACTGATAAAATATGCATTTATCAGCATTAATAAAGTCCATAGCAGCTGCTGCAAAGGTGCAACCCTACACCAACCCTTACAAAAATGGATTATGTACCATTTTCCTAAATATTCAAGACAATTTGAACTCGTTTACTCAGTTTTGTCAATGTGACTTGTTTTTTAAAGTAAAATTATAATTTTAATGTAAAAACACACACTTTAAATCATACCGACCACATTATGTGTCAAATTGATGTGAGGTTAATTCTTACATATCACAAATGAATTATGGATCGTTACACTAAATATCAAGACAATTCAATCTCGTTTTCTCAGTTTTGGCTATGTGATGCGTGTTTTAGCATAAAATGGAACTTTTTTAATGTGAAAACACACACTTTGAGTTATGCTGACCACATCGTGTGTCGGTTTGATGAGTGGTTGATTCATACACATCAAATATATGAATTAGGGATCATTGTACTAATTTTTGAAAACAATCTGAGCTCATTTTCTTGATTTTCACAATGTTGCACGTTTTAAACAAAAAATGACATTATTATATTGAAAACATGCACTTTGAGTCATACCAGACACATTGTGTGTCAAATTGACATGCGGTAAATTTCTATATGCTAGAAATGGATTATGTACCATTTTTATAAAGATTCAAGACAACCAGGGCTCATTTTTTTGGTTTTGGCTTTGCAACGTGTATTTTAGACTAAAATGACATTTTTATATTGAAAACATGCTTTGAGTTATACTGGTGATATCGTGTGTCATATTGATGTGTCATCAATTCGTATACATCACAAATGAATTATGGATAATTATCCTAAATTATCAACATGATTTTTACAAACACATCAAAATACAAAAAGTCACAAAATAAAAATGATGAGCCTAGGAGCATGGAAGTACCTTCCCCTAATAAGGGTCATTGATATCAAAGTGTTTGCATAAAATAGGAGAATGATGCAATTAAAATTCCTCCCATTTTGTATAAGGTTTCTTTGTTGCAAAATATTCATCCTTGTCAACCTGTAGTTCTTGGGAACAAGGGAACACTAGCTTGAACATTACTAAAAATCAAAAAACAAATGGCACAAACCTTGCTTAAAATAAATAAAAAAACATAAGTCACACACTAATGCACTGCCAATGGTGAACTGTATCCCAACAGCAAGTAAGATGTATTCAGATTTGTGGGTAGAAGGATCCTTGACCCATTTACCTCTCATCATCATCTCGGTTTCAGCCTCAATGATACTTCTCCTTGAAAAGAAATGTAAGATCAATTGGGGAATGATTATACACCACTTAGAATCATTTAAAAAATATAATAATAATAGGAATATTTAAGTACTCACATGAGATGTAAATTTAATAAATGTATTTGAAAGGTTGAATTGAAGCTAGGATGAATCTGTTGATAAAGCAGGTGAATTTGAATGTTTCGAATATTCTGAAATGATTTCCCACCAAGTTGTGGCTTGTATCGATATGCATTTGCTGATACTCCCATATCTTCCTTGCATAATAATCACAATCATCTCCCTTGGTAAGAAAACAAAATAAAATTTTTGACCAGTGTTTTTTCCTAAAGGTTCTCAAATAGTTTACCACAATGAGATAATAAAGTTTCAACACCCTTTGTCAAAACTTTCATACTATTTTCATCGGGGGGAGGAACCATAGGTGGGTGAGGATAATAAACTTTGTAGACTTGCTCAAGAGGGGAAAAATACATGGCGGGGTTCAAATTAATTTAGAATGACAGGAGGATCAAATGTGGAAAAAAATTGGATGAAAATTTCAAATGTAGGATAATAATAAAAATTCAATCAATATATATCCAACACTACATGAATTTATTTTTGGAAAAATAATATCTAAGAATTATGATACAAACGTTTCACATCTCAAATGTATATCTAAGTTCATATTCTATATTAGATCACAAATACAATAGGTAATCACCTCAACTTGATGTCTGTAAATATTCTCACATCACATACTCTGACCACTCATATTTAAAAAAAATCTATTTCTTCTTTTGAGCACAAAGACTATTGGAAGTACTAGTAGTATTGAGAAAATACAGAAAAAAATTATTAATAAATATTTTAAATGAAATTGTAATTACCTTTAGAAATTCCAGTTCAGGGATGTTAGTTTCTTTATGGTATTTGATATCTTTCATAAATTTACAAATTTAATATGCATAGTCATTGTTGTTATTTTTTTATAGAAATTGCATAAACATTGACCAGAATAAGTATTTTTTTTTTTGAAATATGTTTTGATAGGTAAATCTTACTATATATACCATAATCTTTCTTTATTTGAAGAAATTCATAGGCTTCTTGTGTTTAGTCAATGTAAGAACCTGGTTTTTCTATGAGGTGTGGATCCTTTAAATTCTAGTCTATTTTTTTAACGAATATGAATTCCTAATGAGATCATGCAAGTTTCAGGGGTATCCAGGGCTTGTTAGGAGCTCAGAACCCCGACCGGTGGAGAAAGGGACTAGGTCACACAATTAGTAGAAATCGTACAATCCAGTCTGCACAATTTCCCTAACTGTGTGAGGGTTGGACAAAGGGATGAAGGAGGCCGCATTATTTGAGGAAACTGTGCCGTGAGGGACACACGCCCATACGTGTGGTCTGCAATTTTTAACAGATCCATAAACACAAATGGCACTTGGTTTCTGAAATTGTGTGGCCTAACCGTGCGGGGTCCCCCTTGAGGCAGTGTCATGTGTACGATTGGTGAAAAGTTTGGCCAATCGTGCAACCAAACCCTCTGACCAAGTAATTTTTGGGTAAAATGACCATTTTTTCCTTTAGTTCTAATTTAACTCATCCCTCACCTATTTATTCCTATTTCCAGCACTAGGAGCCCTCTTTTCTCTTGTTGGAGCTCCTAAGTACCCACCTTCCGGTTTTTGACCCCATTCCTTAGTTCGAAGTTGGATTCAAGATTCGATCATCACATCATATTTCTCATGATAAGTGCTTCATTCAACTTTATCCGTTCAACGTTTCTCTTTTCCTCGACGATGTTATTTTGATGCAGGCTCATATACCCTATTTTCAGAGCATTGATCTTTTCTTTATATTTTTTCTAATCTAGGACAAACTAAATCCTAGTACTAGATGATGAGAGTGTTATAGCCTTGAGGTAGGTGGTCTATAACTCATCCCTCAATTCTTGTTGTTTTATAAACTTTCGTCATTGTGCGCACACCGATTTCACTAGTTGTTTCCTATTTAATTCATATTCCACACATACAATCAATGTTCCTGTGTTCTAGATCCCCTTATATATATGATCGTCCTATTTTTGTAGGTTTTAACCTTAACGAAGACCACCTCAAGTAGGGTGTTTCCATATTTATGCCTTTAGTGGTTTGTTATGACTATCTTCTCTATTATTCGGGTATACTATGACTTGGCCTTAATAAAGGCAAGTGAAATGGTTTGGACCTCTCTGGTCCATTCCTTTGTGAAAATATGGTGTCTGAGGTGTTCTGGGAGGTCAAGGTGACTTATCACCAACACTTTGCCAAATTTCTAGTTCTGTGAACAGTGTAATGGTAGCCTTAGGTGAACAGTGCAACGGTAGCCTTAAGTGAATAGTGTCATCAGTAGCCTTAGGTGAACAGTGCAATGGTAACCTTATGTGAACAATGTCATTGGTAGCCTTAGGTGAATAGTGCAACGTTAACCTTATGTGAACAGTATCATCGGCAACCTTATGTGAACAGTGCAACGGTCACCTTATGTGAACAGTGTCATCAGTAGCCTTATGTGAACAGTGCAACGGTAACCTTATGTGAACAATGTCATCGGTGCCCTTATGTGAACAGTGCAATGGTAACCTTATGTGAATAGTGTCATCAGTAGGCTTATGTGAATAGTGCAACGGTGAGGTTCCAACGGTAGCCTCTTTCCTTTTCCAAATTTTGAGTTCATGAATAGTGTTTCTAGAATGGTGAGGTTCCAACGGTAGCATCTTTCCTTTTCCAAATTTTGATATCATGAACAGTGTTTCCAGAACAGTGAGGTTCCAACAGTAGGCTCTTTCATTCTCCAAATTTCATGTTCATGAATAGTGTTTCCAGAATGGTGAGGTTCCAATGGTAGACTCTTTCCTTTGCCAAATTTTGAGTTCATGAACAGTGTTTCCAGAATGGTGAGGTTCCAACAGTAGCCTCTTTCCTTTTCCAAATTTTAGGTTCATGAATAGTGTTTCTAGAATAGTGAGGTTCCAACGGTAGCCTCTTTCCTTTTCCAAATTTCAATTTCGTGAACAGTGTTTCTAGCTTCCTATAGTTCCACCCCTTTGACATTACCTTTGACGTAAAATACATTTAAAGCCTTGTTTTAAGGACTCTAAGGACTATTCAAAGTCCATAACTCCTATATTTATTTTCCTAAGGCTCGGGGTGTTTTTACTTGGTCAAACTGCGTGGTTTAATGCGATCTTCTTTTTAATAGAAAATCCAGTGTATCTTAAACCACTACTCCGTTAAATCTTCTAAAAGGACAGGATATCATCCTCCCTAATTCTTCCTCCTTGTTCTCAGTTTTGAGACGCTCGAACCTTTCATTCCATTCTATAGGAGTTACGTAATCAAACTTTCCTCCTTGGATTGGTCCCCCTCGGTTTTTTATGCAACCAAGCAGTATCGATCAATCTTTGATATAAGGTATGATCTATCGTCATTCTTTTGGGTTCATCTCCTTCTGTTTCTCCTTTCCCTTTTATTGAATGGTATCTCCATGTTCCTAATGGGTTTTTCTTGCATATTGACGGTGGTGTCTTTTCATCCTCGGGTGGATACAATTGTCACGGTGGGAGGAGATCGTAACCCGTTGTGTGGATCATTCTCATATAAAGAATGTCAAGAACCATTTGAGGTAGGGGATTTGTTGCTTCTCTTTCCTTTTACATGAAATTGTATAGTTAGCATGTTTTATCCCACTGGATCACAATGGAATTGACATAATAAATATTTGAACCAGATAAATAAATTGATATTGATTGTATGTTATTGCCTCTTGTTTTTCTAGATAGTGTGATATTTATGATTTCTTTGTTTAGATTTTTTTTCTTGATGGAAATTGGTAAAGAAAATAAATCCGGAATTAATTGATAATTGTTTGGATAAAGATAAAGAGGAATGTGAATGAATCTGATGGTTGTTATTGTAATTTGATGTTAATCAAATTGATGCAATAAGCATGTTTAATCAATTTGTGATAGCTTACTTTTTAGGTTTCCTGAAGTTGGAACCTAAGAATAATAAATTTGTTAATTCAAGATGGATTAAGGAACTGGTTTTTTTTATAAAAGATAATTTATTGTAGGGTTCTGAGTTACCCTCTTCCTTGTTTAAGGGATAAGATCCCAATTGAGATGATGGTTTTTTTCCTGATGCTTATGTTGTGATGTGAGCCTAGAAGGCTGTTGTGATATGTGGGGGAAGGGAGGCCTATTGGTTATGGCAGTATTTGATGCCTAGAGTGGTGAGATGCATCGGTTTATGCTTGTGGGTGTCAGGAAGGACACCGAGGATGATGAAACGGGTTGGATGTGAATGTTTGGATGCTTGCTGATTCTTATTGGTTGTTTATCTACTTTACATTCTCCACTACTCAAGGTAGCTGGTCTTTCTTACCCTTCTTCTGAAAGGGGAAAAGACATGTGGGGTATGTCACGTGCTTTCCGTGTTTAGCTTCTCAAGGAAGGATGCGTCTACGCTCTTTCTATAGGCAGGAAAGACTCGATGGGTAGTTCATCTACTCACCGTGTTGATCCCCCTTGTGTTTAGTATCATAGAATGTTTTTCTAGAATACCTAGGAATATGGGAAAGTAATGCTATAAATAAATAATTGAATAAATGATGTTAACCCATGGGGTTGGAGCTTGCTAGGATGCAATGCTGAGGACAACAGACATTGGGTGTGATGCTAATGAAATATAATGTGGAATTTTTAATGGTTGATTAATGTTTAAATAATTAATTAACATAAATTGAAACTGATAAAAAGAGAATGAAGTAATGTAATAAAGTTTTTTAAATGGTTGTGTGCTTATAGGATACCTAGTCTTAGAAGTCGCAGTCGGGAGTCTGAGAGACGTTAGCTGCAGTTGAGTCTAAGACTATGTTATTCCCATAGTGTAGTTGTGAGATATAGTATATTATGTACTTTTTGTGTTTATATATGCTACTCCACCCCGTCATTTAGGTTAACTGGCACCCCAGGGATTCGGAGCCCTGAGGGGTGTTTTCCCCAACATTCTGGTGGGAGGATGGATGGTTGACTACCCCCTTTGGCCCCACTCTCTTCTCTTGGTAGTTACTTGTGTTGGTAGTCATAGTGGTTAGTTTTCCCCACATATGTGTGTAGAGGGTCGTAATGGCATGTGGTTATTCACACACATATATTCTGGATATAGTTTCCTATGGACTAATATAGTTGTAACGTGTATAGGCTATGATGGCTTGAGGATCCTTACTTGGTGTTTGGCTATAATGGCTTGAGGTTTAATACCCGATGTATGATACACATTATGGGAGCTATGGTGGCTCCCAGAAACTACCTATTTACTTTTCTTACGTGGATGTGGTGGTTTTGTTGCACGAGTTGCATGTTGTGGTGCTTTGCCCAGGTTTCTACGGGCAATCCTTTTTGGAGAGATATGTTTGGACATGCGACGTTGGGGCAAAGCGGAAAACCAGTGGGGAAGTAGTAGCGGGGTACCCTTGATATTATTTATTATATTATATACTCTTGTATGTGATACTTGGTGAGAGTAGTCATGCTGAGGTTGGGATCTTAGTATACCTGTTTAGGTGATGAGTTAGTTTCACTTGTTGTTCACTGTGCTTTAGCATGCTTTATTTACCTTTTCATGAGAGGCTCCGAGGAGGATCCTACTGAGTATATTGTTATACTCACCTAATGTCTATATAAACTGTTTTTCACATCACTTGGAGCAGGTTGGAGATCAGGTTGGTTTCTACTAGCTTGGGGTTGCAGGAGCTGTTTGGGATTCGTGGTTGCTGCTTTTTTTACTTTCTTGTGGGTACTTGTATTTTTCCCCTTTCAGTTGTAGTTGTTTTGCATGACATTACATATGTGTACTTGGAATTTCTTTTATACTGTTGTCTGAGTTAGAGTTGGTTGGTGTATGTCTTATCTCTCTCTTTTTCATGTGTTCTCTTAGAGGGTAATGCCTCCCATTTGTGTGTTTACTATACACTCAGTGCTAGTCACCAACCCAAGGCCTACTGGAGGCGGGACTCGGGGGTCATTATCTCCCTTCTCACATTGCCAGCCCAGGAGGGGTACACTTTGTGGGGAGGGGGCCATGACAGCAAGTGTTTAAATTAAATGAATGAACTGTTAATGACTATTACATTATAGTATCACTTGACCATCCAAAGGTAAGTATTTTAATATATTAAAAGAAACTTAATTTTAAATGTAAATTATATTATGTGTATCACTTGGCCTAGTTATTTATAATTAAACTATATATTTTTTCATGTCTTTATCCCTCCTTATCATGCTTATGAAAGTTAAAGTAATGAACTAAATAATTAAATATTAAACAAATGCAATACATGGTTGCATGTACTATTTAGCCTTATCAACTAGTATGAAAGTCAATGGAATGAACCAACAAATTTATTAAAAGGCATGAGTATTACATGTCCTAATTTGAATAACGAATTATGTATAAGGTTTCTATTGCATATGGACCTTTTTATCTTTTATAGGAGTGGTCAGACTTAATCCAGCCTTGGATTCTCAAGGGAATGCCTTGATCAATCAGAGGGAACCATTATGATTCAAGGAGTCGGTTTCCAAGGGAGATACCCACCTTGGAAAATGGTCCTTATCTACTAGCAGAAGCCCGACATGATGTCGTAAGATTCCTTCACTATATTTTGGATATTAGGATTCCTTGGATACACTCCTTGGATCTAGCTTGATGTCTTCAGAAATGTGGCGTCATGGATTCACCCCATTGTTCCTAGTCATGTTTAGCTCGTTTTACCATGGACGAGATCCTTGGACTCAGTTTGAACTATTTATAGTGTAACTCCTTGGGAGATTCCCCTTAGATTACACTCAAACGCCTTATATCTAGACTGCAGGTTAATACTGAGTTAGCTCAACCCCTGAGGTTAAGGATGCCTTGTCTATTACCTTAAACCCTCTTCATTATTATCATCATTACAAGATGACTTGTTACACATTGGATCCTTTATGATTATTATTATCATGATACAATGTTAGTGTTGTTATACCTCACATGACTTATTTATATAAATTGAACTAAAATGACCTAATTAAATGATTACATGTTCAAAGACATTTCTAGCTGAGGTAGAAGCAGGTATCAGTTATCTTTATAACATGGAATTACTTTTATATACACTTGCACACTATTTCAGTTTATATTCATAGAATGGATGGTATAGATGTCATTGGTGGTGGCCTACTAAGATTTATCTCACACCATATATGGTCCGCTATTAGTACCCAGGCATATTATATGTATGTAAGTGTTAATAAGGGAAAGTGTCCTGATTTGGACACCTGATCTTGATTTCTTATATTAGGATGAAGCTTGATAATAGATGATCGGCCAGTGCTTAGGATGATTGGATATTTTTTGGATTCTTTTTTTATTCTTTTATATAACATGTATTTCTTATTGTTATGTATGCCTATTTTCCAGTTTTATAGAGTCGTGACATATATTATCATCAACTATGGTATATGATTCATTTTCTATCTTTTGATTAATATATTTTTCTTGGATGTTTATATCATGCTTTTGTTACAATAGGTTACTGATCTTGTTACCATATTGTCTGTTTTCACTGTGGAATATGTTTACATATGATTATGTTATTTATCTATTGTTACTTATCCACTGTGATCCACTTTTAAATGAGGGAATAATATTCCCAAAGACACACCGTAGGCCTTCACTACTAGTCGGAAGCCTCTAGCATATGGGGAGGTGTTCTTGAGGCCATGTGGCTAACTGGCTTCGGGGCACCTTTGAGTGGCACCCGAGTCTAGGATGCCACAAAGTGGTATTATAGGTTTTATTCATTTATTTACTATTTTGATACAATATAAAGGATATTAGAAACACTTTGGAACATGGTTATAAGTCGTTCTTGGGAGTAGTTAACCCATGTTCAGGGTAAATACCGAGTTACTTGAAATAAGAATTATTGTTCAGTATTTTTCCTATTACAGTTGGCATCCTTTCACTATTGGGTGACGCACATTCTATGTGATAGTTATTATTGTTATTATGATTGAGGATTGTTTTTTATCCTTGTTATGATGAGATGAGGTCAATGAAGCATCAATCGTGCATCATTATAGGAACCTAGACTTCACATCCCATGCATATTGTAGGAACCGAATACAGAAGAAGTGTGGTGGTTGGGAGGGACCAACTTGGCTTTTGTCATAATCGATGACCAATTCAGGATCAATATGATGATCAAAGCTGATATCCATGGATTAAAATAAAATATTTAGAAAAATAGAATAAAAGCGTTGGATCTGATAAAAAGGATCTTGCACATAATGTTTATAATTAATTTATTAATTTCTGAAGAAATTAAATACTTGAGTCTTTGGTAATATCTTCGTTGATGATCGTTGATCATCCGGAATGACCCTTATGAATTGTTTTTGTTGTGATCATGAGAATACAAAGTAGAATCCCTCTAGTGTTGATCCACATGTGCTTCAATGGTCTCCAAACAATGCCACTCATTCTCCAGGTGCTAGCGCGGTGAAGAAAATGTCTTGCATCGATTGTTATTGATCGCTCATTCTTCATTCTTGAAGGACTTCTCTTGTTCTTGAGAGATATAGAGAGAGATTAGAGGAGTCAATAGAGAAAAATTTTAACTCAAAAATTCTCAATTCATTGAGGTTTGGCACAATAGACATACCTACCTATTAATCGACATGTGTAATTCCTACCAGTGGGTCTGTTCTCATAATCTCATGTCCTGGAGATTACCAAGTGAGAACTTCATGAGAATAAGTCTCATCCGATTATGAGTAATCACACATGAAGGTATGTATACTGTGTCCCATCATAGTATGTCACCCAACCACAGAACTATATTTAAGAATATTGTCATAGCACTTTAAGGTTCTCATCATAGCAGAGAACTATTATGACCTTATTAATGCAACAAATACTCTAGGAAATTATTACATTATGCAGAATAATTAAAAATATGTAATAAGAGATTTAATATTTAAATAAAATAAATATTCATGTAATCAAAGTACAAACAGTTGGTTCTAGGACACCAACTCTAACCAACTCCCACTTGGAATAGATCTAATTTCCTACAACTTTCAGTCTGTTAGACCTCACATGATGATCATGTTTATGCTGAGTCAAGAATTTAGTCAAGGGGTCTGCCATGTTGTCTTTTTTGGAAATACTACTCACTGCAACTTTTGATCTCTAAGAAAAATCCATCAAGAGATGATACTTCTATATTATGTGCTTCATCCGCTGATGTGACCTTGGTTTTCTTGAGATCCACCGATGTAGTATTATCACAATAGAGTTTGATGGGATATTTACTGATAGGAACCAAATCCAACTCTTGGATGATTCTCTGCATCCAAACTGCTTCTTTAGGTGCCTCAGAAGTTGCGATATACTCAGACTCTGTTGTAGAATCTATGACCACACCTTGCTTTGATCTCTTCTATCCCACAACACCTCCATTTAACGTGAATATGTACCTAGTTTGCAACTTCATGTCATCTTGATCAGTCTGAAAACTAGCATCATCATATCCTCTAATGACTAGTTCCTCATCTTCTCCATAAACTAGGAACATATCCTTAGTATGTCTCAGATACTTAAGGATAGTCCTGAATTACATCTATTAGTTGTTACCTGGATCATCTTGATATCTTCCTACCACACTCAATGCGCAGGTGGCATCTAGACTAGTACATAACATGGCATACATGACTGATCTAATCGCTAATGCATATGGAATCCTTGACATTCTCTACCTTTCCTCATGCGTCTGAGGACACATTTTATTGGAAAGATGAATGCCATGTGACACTGGAAACTATCCCCTCTTGTATTGTTCCACACTAAATCTCTTCAGCATCTTTTCAATGTGTGTGATTTGACTTAGGCCCAACAATCACTTGGATCTATCATATGGATCTTGATCCCAAGAATATATGTTGCCTCACCCAATTCATTTAGGGAGAAACATTTATTCAACCATGTCTCAATAGACTGTAAGACTGGTATTTCATTTCCAATATGTAATATTTCATCAACATATACTATTAGAAAAATGACTGCACTCCTACTAAATAGTTTGTAGACACAAGGCTCACATTCATTCTTTATAAAACCAATTTTTTTATGGATTCTTCAAAATGAATGTTCCATTACATGGATGCTTTTTTTTAATCCATAAATGGATTTTTTGAAACTTGCATATCTTATTGGCATCATTTGGAGTCACAAACCCTTCAGGTTGTATCATGTATACATCTTCCTGAAGGTTCCCGTTAAGGAAGGCTGTTTTGAAATCAATTTTCCAAATCTCATAGCCATGGTAAGCGGCAATGGACAATATAATTTTGATGGATTTCAACATTGAAACTGGTGAAAAGGTTTCATCGTATTCAATGTATTGACACTGTTTAAACCCTTTTGCAACTATTCATACCTTATTGGTACTGACTTTTCATTCTATATCCATTTTCTTCTTGAATACCCATTTTCAACAAACAGGATTTACATCTACTAGAGGATCTACCAAAATCCAAACATGTTTTTGGTACATGGAATTCATTTCAAAATTCATGGCTTCTTTCCACTTGTCAACGTCTGTGCCACTTACTGCTTCCTTGTAGGTTAGAAGATCATTATTATCAACCAAAAATGAGTCATCATACTTAGTAACTAGAAAACTATACTGTTCTAGTTCTCTAACCTCTCTTGTACTCCTATGTAGTACTTATGTCTTTAGAAAAGATATTTGTTCCACAGGGCTTTGTAGAAACTTCTCCTATAACAACTCTTGTATACCTTGAGCCTTGACTTCATCGAAGTCTATCTCAATCCCACTACCTCTTTTGGAGATGTGCTACCTCTCAAGGAATATGGTGTGTCTTTCCACTATGACCTTTTTTAGGGTTTTTATGGGTAATATCCCCTTATTTCCTTAAGTTATCCTATAAAGGTACACTTTGTTCCTCGGGGTGAGAATTTGTTACCTAAAGAGGGCTTAACAAATGCTTCACTTCCCCACACATGTAAATTCGATAACATGGATTTTCTTCCACTCCAAAGATCATATAGAATATCATTTATAGATTTAGTTGGTACTTGGTTTAGTATATGTGATTCTGTTTGTAACTCATATCCCCAAAAGTATAATAGAAGACTTGCATGACTCATTATTGTTATCATTATGTCCAACAAGGTGTGGTTTTTCCTTTCACTCACACCATTCCACTAAGGAATGTAAGGAGGAGTGAGTTGGAATAGGATCCCAAACTCCCGTAAGTAATCAATGAAGTCTTGATTAAGATATTCTTCACCTCATTCTGAGTGGAGTTTCTTAATCTTCTTACCAATCTGGTTCTCAACTTCATTATTGTATTCCTTGAACTTATCAAAAGAATCTATCTTATACCTCATTAAGTAGATATATCCATATCTACTAAAAGCATCGGTAAAAGTTATGAAGTATGAGTACCCACACCTTTCTTCAACTGGAAATGGTCCACACACATCAGTATGAACCAATTCAATAATCTCTTTGGCCCTTTCATCTTTCCCACTAAATGGGGATTTGGTCATTTTTCCTTGTAAACATGTGTGACATACACTAAGTGGTTTTAGTTCTAAAGAATATAAATATCCATCTGGATGTAACTTTTTCAAGTGTTTCTCGTTTACATGACCTAGTCGTTGATACCAAAGTTGGGTGTGGTATAATTCATGTGAAGTAGATTCATTATCGATTTTCATTACTTGTTTTGTGCAATATAACATGTAAAGACTGTTATATAAACGTGTCTTACCAAAAAAATGATATCTTTATAAAATAAGCAACATTCATTTCCCAGCTTAAAAGTAAGTCCATATGTATGTAGTCTGGATATAGAAATAATGTTTTCATTTACAGAAGGCACATAATAACAACCTTTTAATACCAAGATCATACCAGTTAGCAACATGAGTTGGTAGTCCCTGACAGCTATAACAACAAGTCTAGATCTATTGGATGCTTGTAGATCTACCTCCCCTCGGTCAATTTTCTTTAATATACTTGGTTTCTGTATTTGGACACATATGTGAGCACCACAGGCTGTATCTAATACCCAATTTATAGAAACAGATAAATTTCACTTGATAAAAAATGCACCTAAAGCTTCCCATTGCTTCTTTAGTTGGGTGTAAGTTTTTTCCAGTGGCTCTTTTTGCCACATGCGAAATAAATAGCTTCTTGTCCCCCCCCATTGATATTCATTTTCTTGTAAGGGCATGAAGAAGCTTTGGGCTTAAATCTCTTCGCATTCCCTTTCCTCTTATTCACCATAAGGACAAAAGGCTTTCCATGCTTCATGCCTTTGTCCACTTGGAGAAGGAGGTAATAATATCTAGTTGATACTTATCAATGTTGTTCATATTGAAATTCACAAGAAAACTGGAGAAGCTCAGAGGGAGTGACGTGAGAATGAGATTGGTACCCAGTTCTTCGGGGAGTTTAAACCCTAGAACCTCCAGGCGCTCAATGTAGTCAATGATCTTGACTACGTAAGGCCCAGTTGGGGAACCCTCTCCATGCTTACTCTGAAAGAGTGCCTTGGAGATCTCAAATTGTTCTTGTCTTTCTCTCTCCTGGTAAAGACCATAGATGTGATCAAGCATGCTATAGGAATCCATGTTTTCATGAGACTTCATGAGTTCACTAGATATTGATGATGACATCAAACATTGAACGTCGACCACATCATTTATATGTTTCTTATAGACTAGGAACTCTTCATCACTCACCTCTTGGGTAGGAGGATTAGGTAATGAGGACTCCAATATGTAATATTTCCGTTCATGGAGTAGAATGACCCAAAGGGGTCTAAACCATTCCTAAAAGTTACTACCAGTGAGGATGTTGTCTTTATCCAGTATTGATCACATGGATAGTGTGGTTTATGAGCTTTTCATATTTATTATATAATTAAAAGAGCATATAATTTGTACTTTTTTATTAAATTTTAATAATAAATTAATTTTATTGAGTCTCCTACTATTTTATCAATTCTCAATGGCCCTCACCATAGAAATCAGAATGTCTAGTTGCTAGGAAATTATAGTGGTAAGGATCCATATTCCCCTTTACATAACCCCAACAAGGTTTGGTCAATCTATTTGAAGGTATTTAGGTAGGTAGGTCTTTTCCAACTATGGGCTTACAACTCCTTGATTCATTGAGTGGACTCCCCAATCCTGAAATCCTAACATGAATTTTCTCAACACTTGCCTCCAAATTTACACCAAGTCTAGCAAGGTCTACTCCTCTTGATGTAAAATGGTTAATTCAACCCAAAACTTTCCTAAAATCTTCCTCTATAAAATTTAGTTTCCCAACAAGGGTTAGTTAAACACTTAGTTTTATTGATTTTTTCCCTTAATCAAGTAATAGAAAGCTTAGTCTGACATAATATTTTATTGAGGTATTTTTATCTCTTATGCGTAAATTGCCTTATTATCTTTATCACATGATTGTTAATATTAAGTGGAACTTACATAAGTGATTAACCATGTATTCATAATATTTATTCATAATCCTAGTTTATTTTATTTTCATCTTACATTCTTGTTAATTCATTAATTATGTAGTCGTGACAATACATCCATAATGAAAAACCATGAAACTCACAAAAATAAAATAAATTAAAGGGAATGATCATGATCTCTTCTAATGGTTAGTTTATTTAGTGGTTGATAAACTAACCACTGACCTAGGGTATAAACACCTTGAACCATTTATGGTTCGTGTCTACAAATTTCCACCTATCCACATTTGTATCTCCTTGGATTGGTTTCGCCTCGGCTCCTTACTTGAACCACCTCCACAAGCTTGGGAGCTCCATCCATTACATATTCTTTTTAACTCACTTATAGGGGAGGGGTAAAATGGGTGTTTGCATAAAATAAACCATGGGCATGCATGCCCTACATATTAATGAGGAGAGATGGAACACAGGCCAACAATTTAATTTAAAATAAATTAAAAGGAAACAAATCACATACAAAGGTCTAGTCTAACTCATCATCATCCACATACATGTAACGAATTGTTCATTTAATAAAACTAGAATTCAATTATTTAATCATTCTTATTAAGATAAATTGTTCTTGATTCAATTAATTATTATCTTTAACTAATCAATCCTTATATATTAAACCTTTTCTAAATTTCCTTGAGATTATTATCTATAACCTTGGAGGTAACACGGTGAACACCCATTCAAATATACATGATATGTAACTCTGAACATTAAACAAACATTAAAGTTTTAATTCAATGTTATTTGGTAATGTACATGGCATGTAGTTCCTACTACACATCATGTATTTCCTTCACCATATTATCTGAAGTACACACCTAGGGACTCGGTGTGTGAGGGGTACTTCAGAAATCTCGGAGTACATGGAATGTCCAGTGGGCCACACACCATGTGGTCTCTGGGTTACAAGGTTACCAGTCAGCTTAGCCATGTATGGGATACACGGTTTGGCCCCTGACCCAAAGGGACTACACATTGTGTCCAGTGGTCCACACAACATGTAATCTGTATAACCATGTTCTAGTCCGTCCTGGTCAACACACAGTGTAAGAATTAACTACACCACATGTCATTAATGCACATAGCTTGAGTAATTTAAAAATTACCCCTGATGCACTGAACACAACTACACGATGTGTAATCTGGATTACATGGCGTGTATGTAAGATTACACGACAAATAACTCCCAATACACGACATGTACTATTGTGCTACCTAAATAAAATCATCGGCACCTCCTGATTAGATCCTTGATTTAATTTTAATCAAAAAATTATTTGTTTCTGTTAGATCTGCAAGAAACGAAAAGAGGAAGAAGGGATCTTGAAATTCAGATTACAGAAACAATTAAACATGAATTGAAAAACTAAATTATTAAATCATAAATCATCAATGAATTATTTAAATAATTATAAATGATGATGAGCCCTCTCTAATACCACTTGTAGGATCTGGACACAGTGGAAGCGTGGTGGTTGTGAGGGCCTAAATTGGCTTTTACTATAATCGATGACCAATCCGGGATCAATACGACGATGAATTCCATTATCCACAGAATAAAATAAAAGATTTATACAAAGAGAAGAAAAGCACCAGATCTAAGTAAGAGGATCCTACACATCATGTTTATAATTAATTTATTAATTTCTAAAGAAATTAAATACCTGGGTCTTTGGTACTTTCTTTATTGATGATCATTGATCATCTGGAATGACCCTTTCAGATTGTCTTCATTGCGCTCGTGATGATCCAAAGTAGAATCCCTCTAGTAGTGATCCACACGTGCTCTAATGGTCTCCAAATGGAGTCACTCATTCTTCAGGTGTTAGTGCAATGAAGTGAATGTCTTACATCGATTTCTCTTGAGCGGTCATTCTTTGGTCATGAAGGAATTCTCTCATTATTGAGAGGGAGAGATGAGAGGAGTTAAGAGATAAAATGTTTGGCTCAATAATTCTCAATTCATCAGGGTTTGGCACAATAGACATATTTTCTTGTTAATCAACATGGGGTTTCAGTTACAATATTTAATTTCAAAACAACAATTAAATGCAATTATAACTATTAGAGAAAACTCATGCCACATAATAACAGTAACAACACCATTATTTGTGTTGAGTCAACTTCCACAAAATGGAACCATAAATGAAATCTTGTGCCACATAATGATAACAATATTATTATTATTTCTTGCGCCAACTGGATAAATATTATTTACTGACTTGTAAATAATTAATTTATCAATAGACATGGTCTTGGTCCGTTCGAACTCTTCTTCCATTTATTGAACACCCAAATAAAATATTTTATTCTCTTAAATAAATATTTTTATTTACAAACTACTAACTAAATTTTTATTAAATGTTCAATAAAATAAATAAATAAATTTTATTCACAATCTGGTGAATAAATATTTATTTAATTTATGAAATCATTTTAACTTGAATAAAATTATTCTTCAGTATTGAGAATAATATTTATTCCGTTAATTAAATTTAAATAGAATTTAATCGAGACCACCAGAAACACTTAGTGTGTGACCATCAAGGATTCTTTCTCGTTGGCATTAGGTAGGCTTACCTAAAGTCCAAAATTACTGTCTAGTAATGAGTCAAGGAACCCAAGAGAAAGAACTTAAAGTCACAACGATGACATCCACATACAAATTCTCACTGTTTAATATAATCTCTTTTCACAATATCTCATCATGTTGGTTTCATTATATTGTCATCAATCTATATTCTTGATACGTCATTCTTTGACTACCTGAAATAAAATCATCGTTACACCATGGCCATGGAATTTAGGATGATGGTTTTATTTCAATCAAAGGGTTGAGATATCAACTTCCATAAATAGAAGGGACAAATCCTTCCTCGACTTATCTATTAATAACATGTCATTCGTGACACACCCAACGTACCATACTTCCCGCCAATATATGGCAGGGCAGTTTTTGTCAGTAAATCAAATTGCGTGAGTCGTGATACGTATTAATGATAATATTAAAGTCTAAGGACCATTACACACACTCAAAGATAGGAATATCCAATGACACCAAAACATATGGAATTCCTACCGGCAGGTCTGTTCTCATAATCTATAGTCTGGAAGATTACTAAGTGCGAACTTCATGAGAAGAAGTCTCGCCTACTTACGAGTACTCGCACCTGATGGTCTGTATACTATATTCCCCATCATAGTATGTCATCAAAACCACAAAAATATATTTAAGAATATTTTCATAGCACATCAAGTTTCTCATCATATCGGGGAACTTCTATGACCTTATTAATGTGAAAAATACTCTAAAACATTATCACATTATAGTCATGTAGAACAATGAACAGTATGTAATAATATGTTTAATATTTAAATATATTAAATATGTATGTAATCAAAGTAAAAATAGTTGGTTCTAGGACACCGACTCCAACACATATGTCGTGCCATATAAGTTCATTTTATCGCTTGCATTGCTTGTGTTGCCTATGATTATTGAGTGATCCATGGTTGTTTATATATATGTTTTTACTGTTAACATCTTCTAAAGGGTAGAGAGTTGGTTATTTAAAGTGTCAACATCAATATAAATGGTGTTTTTTTATATAGGTTTATGGTGGCATCTTAAATGGCTAGTTTTTACCCATATCATCTATGTGCCTCTGGTTACATGAGCTGCTCTTTAGATGTGATTGAGTGATTGTTAGTTTCAATTTATGAGGTGTATGGGACCTTTTGGGTTAGGATGGGTAATTAACCAATTTGATCCATCATATATTTCCTTTTATATTCTGAGACTGAATGTAGATGAGGTTAAATATAAATTAAATGGGAGTTGATTTCAGTGATAAGGTGTCTGAGACCTTTTTCATTGGGAATGGTGATTCATTTAAAAACCCTTAATATATGTATATAATAAAATGAAAAATTAAAATGTAAATCTCAACTATAAAATAAAATTATTTTCAGTAAATGAAGAGGCGAGGTATAGTTTACCCTTCATCTACTAGAGCCCCTATAAATTTAAAACTCAGACACTTACCAATACCTTGTCCTTCTATACGGGTATTTTTTGTAGTACCTTGGGTAGTGAGCCCTTATGCTTGTGTTCTACTTCTTTTATTGATTTTATCATCTTCAGTATTTATCTAAGGAGTTTGATTGGAATTTTTAGAGCTATACCACCCCTACATCCTCGAGTCATGCTCTAGGAAGTTGGAAAAGACCATGCTCCCAAGATGGAAGACACTAAGCCGCCAGTCTTGCTGCCATGAGTGCTAATTGAGCCACCACCTGTTATCCCCGAATTGGGAACTTATGCTTAGATTCAAGAGATTTTTCTACATATGATGAATTCTATGCAGGGTTCTCTATGACCTGAACCTATTATGGATGATGTGACTCATGAGTTACAGTAGCTCTATCCTCCCATATTTTCATGGGATGTTGGTCCTCAAGATGATGAGTCTTGGTTGGAGGATACTCTATCTATCTTTGAGGATCTAGAGACTCCTTCAAATAGTAGGGTCAATATTTCCACCTACATGATTCATGATTCATCCAATCACTAGTGGGATGTGATTACCCAGTCCAATAATCATCAGGGCATGGTCTGGGCTGATTTTTAAACTACCTTCTATGATCACTTATTTCTTCAAATGTTGAGAGCTAACCGAGCTAGAGAGTTTATGCACTTAGAGTAGGGCGTTAATCCTATTGTGGATTATTCAATGTGTTTTACTGAGTTATAGCACTTTGCACCACTTCTATATGGTGGTGAGCTATCGTGTGCTAAGATCTTCAAGGATGGACTTAGGTATTCCATCCATACTCAGGAGAATGTCTTTTACCTAACTACCTTTTCTGAAATCATGAAAGATGATCTTATCATTGATCGCAACCTAAGGTAAGGTGATAGTTCTGGGAATAGAGGTTTAGTTTTGAGGTAGGGTATTTGTTCTTTAAATAGAAGGAAGCATTCCCTTAATGGTTATTGTCATAGCAGTGGCAGTCAGAGTATCCACAGTGGCATCTCCGTTATATGCCATCAGTGTGGATGATAGGGAAATATGAAGCCTTAGTGTGATATAGACCCGATGGAGTGTTGTGCTTGTGGTCGTATGGCACATATTTAGAGATTATGTTGGAACTTTCTATCTATTTCTAGTGTAAGAGGCTCCACACTAGCTCCACCTTCAGGGGTATGATCTTTTACACCATGTCATGTGGGAAGTTAGAGTAGCACCGACAGGACATTCCAAGGAGGAGGTCATGGATGTGGTAACCAAACTTTTGATTATCAATTCCAGTAGAGTGGACCTGCTCAGGGTAGTCCAGCTATATCATAGGGTCGTGGATCAAGCCATTTACATGCCTTACAACCGATACCCTAGGATCATATTGCAAGATCATCGATAGTATGAGGTACTATTATAGTAGCCTCCACTATTGTATCTTCTTTATTTGATATAGGTGCTTCCCAATCCTTTATCTATTTATCAATTTTGGAAAGTCTTAGGTTAGAGATTCAGTATTATGATGGAATGATGACCCCAGATACACCATTGGGAGTATGATCAGAGGTAATACTCAAATCTAGGGATTTTCCCCTTGAGGTAGGACTTTATCCCTTTTTATTGGACCTCTTCATATTCGAGATGATGGGATTCACTATCATTATTGGGATGGATTGGTTAGTTTACTATCACGTCTTTATGGTCTTATATTACTTCATGGTATTGTTTACCTCACCATAGGGTATCAGCTATCTAGAAAAAGGTGAGTGGAATGTCCAGTCCAGCAAAGCTAGAACAAAGAATCATGAGCCAGGTGGAGTGACCACCTATATATCTAGTCTTTTTGTAGATGAGTAGGGATTACATCTGTCAGGTTTTCCTCCCGTAGTAGATCATTTTAGGTGTGTCTTTCCTGATGTTTTTTCTAGATTACTTCCTAATAGATAAGCAGAGTTTACAATCAAGCTCATTCTAGGAGCAAATCTAGTGTCTATTACTCCATAAAGAAGGCACCTACTGAGATCTATAAGATCAAGAGACAGTTGGAAGATCTAGAGTATAATGGTTTTATTAGACCCAATAATTTTTATTGGGGTTCACCCATGATTTTCACCAAGAATACAGATGAGACCATTTTTTATGCATGGATTAACAAAGGTTGAACAGGCTTATAGTTAAGAACCAATATTCACTACCTCGGATAGATGATCTCTTTGACTTGCTCTGAGGAGCTAAAGTAATTTCTAAGATTGACCTGATATCAGAATATCATTAGGTGAGAGTTAGGCCTTTATACATACCTCATAAAAATTTTCATAGAAGGTATGGTCTATATAATTATGTCATTATATTTTTTGGTCATACAAACATGAATGATGATTTCATGGATTTGATGAGTAGGGTGTTTCACCCCTATCAGGACTCTTTTGTCATGGTCTTTGTGGACAATATATTGGTGTATTATCATAATTGTAGAGACTATTTTAAACAACTTGAGATCATTTTGAATACACTAAGAGAGCATAAAATATATGATAATCTTTCTAAGTGACACTTCTGGATCAACAAAGTTCACTTCTTGGGTAATACTATCTCAGAATTAGGAGTATCAGTTGACCTAGAGAAGGTGAGTGGTGTGATTTCCTGAGATTATCCCAAGATGTTTTTTGATATATATAGTTTCTCGGGGCTTCCTAAATATTATAATAATTTCATATAGGACTTATCATGCCTTTCCGCATTTATTACTAGTTTTACAAAGAATGGTGTCAAGTTCCTATGGCCGGAAGTGTGCGAAAAATACTTTTGGGAGCTAAAAGGGAGGCTTACCTTGACACCTATTCTGATTCTTCTAGATCCTTGAATATTCTATATAGTGTTCTGTGATGCACATGGAATCGGTCCAGGAGTAGTGCTGATGTAGGAGGATAGATTCATTGTGTACGAATATTAGTAGATGTTGTCTATGCCTTTTGTTGCCAAAGACACAATCTGATGGATGAATAATTTGTGGTGTATACATGTCACAAGGGACTCAAATATATCTTTATGAAACATGGATTGAATCTCAAATAGTGAATATGGTTTGAATATCTTCAGTTCTCTAACTTTTAGCTTTTCTATATGCCTGGAAAGGGTAATTCAGTAGCGGATTGGATGAGTTAGAAAACTCAGGCATAGGTCATGTTGGAAGCCAATGATGAATGAAAATTGGTGGCCCTCTTTTTTGAGCTATATATAGAGTTTCATGAGAGTAACAAGTAGTATTATCTTTCATCCTTGAAAATTATCTCATCCCTACTAGATTGGGTAAAGAGGAGTAAATTTTTAGATCCTGGTGGTTGGGTTCTTCGGATGATAATTTATGATGAGGACCTGCCTCTATATTAGTATGTTGATGGAGATGACATCCTACATATATATGGGAGTGTCTTGGTTCCTATAGATATGATAGAGGAACTAATGCGCGAGTACTATGCTTCTCTGTGGGCATTTTATCCAGGAATATCCAAGATGTATCGAGATATGCGATGCCATTATTGGTAGATTAGGATGAAACATCATATATCAAGTGTCACAACCCGACCCATGACAGGGGTCGAGATGCAACTACCCCAAGCCCAACTCCATAGGCCAGGGGATGGAAACAAGCACCGAAGGCACAACAAACTCAAGGAGGCCTTTACCTAAGAACCTGTACACACACATGCAGCCAACTCAATGCAAAATTGTAGAGGAAAAGGAAAAAAAGATGTAACAGTTATATAAATAAACCAAGAATGCATGAACTGCTAAATAGTACAAGTACAGTAGAGTAAAATGAAGGGAAAAAGGGGGAAAATACACGCCCAACCAGAAAAGTGTCATAACTTGGCAGCAACTAAAAAAAAGTAAACCAACTAAGAGAGACCCACTCCTGAATCCCAAGCTACGACCACTGTACGCGGTCTAAGAACCTGTATCCCTATGCTCCTCTGAAGTCATGATTAACCTATCAGTTGTCTTCATAAGGCACGACACGTGTGGGAAAATCCCATACAAGGGTGAGTATAAAAATACTCAGTAGGACGCCTTTAAAATGTGATGGGGGATCCGTAAGAGATACACTGAAAAGGAAAGTAGTAGATAATACAAGGTACAATAAAACGAGTGTAGCTCAACCCAACAAGAGAGTGAAGTAAGCTCATCCAAACACAAGGATCTAGAAATGGTGATAATGTGAACTTCCCATCGAGTCTTCGCTACCTATAGTAGGAGAGTAGACTCACCCAACCATGATAAGCTAGACACAGAAAGCCTGTGTCATACCCTATGCATCTTCAACTCTCTTGGAGGGAGAGTAATTAAAACCCAAGGAGTGGGTACTGAAAGTAGAATATATATATACTCAGTCAAAGAAACCCAAATTAGAGAGTAAGGGGATCTCCATATCACAGCTTAGTCCAAGAAAGTGAGTAGCCAACAATTTAAATTAAATCCATCTGTAATGCCCATCACCTCACACATCTGCTCTGAACTGCAAGTCAAATGGACTCAATCACCGCACCATGATATTATCCACTTTGGGAGGCATTGTCTCATCCTCACAGTTTTAGGTCACATCACAAATACACGTCTTGGTGGTAAAATCATCCCTCTTTCTCATGAGTCCAAAGGTACGTCCAAAACATGTCTCGTCACAATTCGTCGACGAACACCACTACCCAGCCCCACTGGAGGGTAATCCTGGAAGAGTAAATGGTGAACACCACTACCCATCACCACTGGAGGGTAAGCCTGGAAGAGTAAACGGAGAATACCACTACCCAGTCCTACTGGAGGGTAATCCCAGAAGAGTAAACAGTGAACGCCCTGCCCATCCCCACTAGAGGGTAAGCCCTAAAGAGTCATCAGTGAACGCCACTACCCAGCCCCATTGGAGGGTAAGTCGATACTGCTCTGGTGATTATAAAAACATCACTTTCATCACTGTAATCATCGGGCGTCACCCTAGATATGTGTCACACCTGTAACATCTTGCATCGTAACTTGTAAGCCACTACAGAGGGCACCATTGTGTACTGTGTGTAAAAACACTCAGGATAGGCTACTCAAATGCCAAAATCTGAGTTTATAAGGAATTGCGAGAGATAGAAAAATTCATAGAGTGGTACATGGTGTATGTGGGGATCACATGATGTGTGACCCCACCTCATTGTCTGGTCATGTACCTAGCCATTCTTAGGTACTATATTGTGCACTAGTACCGCTAGGCGTGTCAGTGTATTCCCAGAGTACATGATACATCTAGTCAAGAGACTGACGAGTGCATGATGCTCCTTATTGGTCCTAAGAGAAGAAAAATGTAATTTCACTAACATGCCACCTTGAATGGCCCTGTAAGACTTGACTGTATCTCTTCACACATCTTCACCACTCTCACAGAAGTGGATGTTGATCGTAAGCCGTGAATTCTATTCAAACACATCAAAAGGATCTTCCACCAATATCCCTTTCATGTTTCTACATTTAATGAGATCACAAATAAGGCTCCACACATCCAAAAAGATCACATTGTTGTGATCCTTGTGAAAAAACACGCAAGATCGACTACTTATTCACCCTAAAAATAAATCCGATAGAAAATTCGTATGTCACCGCAATATGCTCGAGAGGCATCCCGTGGGGCCCATGTAATGCCCTGGCCCTAGAAGCCCGGATCCATTGCCTAAAACATGATGTGTAATTTTTTTTATAAAAATATGGTGATAAAATTACACATCACATCTCATCACAGAGGATCTTCCCGGTCTAGGTTATGTAAAACCATATGCAACTGATACTCTTCTTCAAAATTGTACGAGATAAACTCCATATTGCTGCCACCACATAGAATAACTCAAAGCTGAAAAATCTACTAATCCTGTAAAAATAAATTAAAAATGCAGGGTGATCATTTAAAACACTCATTAAGGGATTTTAAAAATAAATAATAAAACCCTTTTTAAAAACATCCCATTAAAATAATTATACATACATAGAACATTTTCTTAAAAGAAAACAACATTTTTTGTAGTATTTCATCGTCATTTTTCAAAGGTTACAACAAATTTTTTTTGGGAAATCTCATACACAAGAATTTATATATTTATTTAAAGGCTACAAATAAAACACATTTCAAAATATGCTTACTTGTACAAAAATGCATGGAATGTTGCATATAAGTTAGGAGTTGATCAAACTAAATTAAGGGTGACATGCCAGGGTGCAGGTACTAATTAGCACATGAAGTAATACTTGCTTAGAATTTCACAAGAAAAAATATCATAAATTAATTATCACATGAAATTCAATTCATGAAATGAGAGATGAATTTCTAACTTTTATTTTAAAGTTCTGAAAATAGATGCTAAACTTACTTTATAAATGATTTGATAAGTACTTAAATCATTGTGACATGTGAATTTATTACCATAATTATAAGTAAAAGATTTTTAACCAAGGATATTCTACTAGTAGAATAATCACATGGTTGGTTAAATACTAAGTACATAGTGAGGGAATTCATAATCCAGGACAATCATAAACATTCCATCAAGGCCTCATGCCAAGACCATACATAATCATTCTATCAAGGCCTCATTCCATGACCTAGTTTGTCTCATGAGACCTACCGATGCATTGAGAGGCTATAGCAGGCCTCACCCATCACATTATAAGTTCTATGTATTCCTCATATGTCTAGTATGTCTTATATTTAAAGTGTCTCATACCACTTTGAATAATTAAATGTCTCTTATTCAAAGTGTCACATACCACTTTGAATAATTAAAAGTATCTTATTCAAAGTGTCCTATAACACTGTTAATAATTAAATGTTTCTTATTCAAAGTGTCTCATACCACTTTGAATAATTAAATTCTTAATCTGTATTTATAATGAGAGATAAATTTCATTTTTTTCAATTACTGTCTATATTCATAAATAAAGTGAATCATGCATTAAATGTAAACATTAACCTAAAAACTACATGGTTTGTCAGTTATGCATTAGGCTATGGCTATATCAAATTTATCAATGACATGCATGGACAAACAGACACACTTTTGTAAATGTGATGATAAGTGGTGCACATAAAATAATAGATTGTTTAGGTTTTTCACATAAAATGACAACTCTTAGATTCAAAACCCTTGTTTCATGAAAGTAAACATTTTATATACTAAAATACATGTTTTTGAATGTAATATAGTTATCATTAATGTTTAAACCATACACTGATAAATGGGAGTGTCAAACAAATTAAATCAAAAACTTTAATAACCAATAGTATTCATTATGTCAGATTCATCATTAATTAAAATATAATATTTATAAATGTAAAACATTCATTTCATGTGAGATATTGATGAATAAATAATTAAAAACACTTTACTATATGTGTTTAGACATGTGTGTGTGTGTGTGTATTAAACAAAATATAATTCCAACCTTTTATCCTAAAATTATAAATTGGGATGCATGCATGTAATGATAACAAGGTAATGATCCCTTTTAAAATTTTGGGCGCACAATAAAAAAACAAGGTTTTTTTATTGTTTGCCATTATAAATTAGTATTCATGATCACACATACAAAGTAAATGAAAACATTAAATTCATGGATTGACTTAAAAATGTAAATCATGTAAAAAGGTGAGTATAAATATGTTTATACATATATATTTATTCCTAAACATAAGTTTTATTTTTAATCTAATCAATTGTACGACTTTCAAAACATAAAATCATAGCAAAGATAATACCATTAAAAACTTATTTAAATGAAAAAAATATTGACATATATTTATGAAATTTTATATACTTATATATATACATATATATATTGGTTTTTCATAAATAATTAGAGAATCAAAAGAATACTTATGTAAAATATGCAGGTAGGGAAACACCCCTTTTTAAAAAAATTGTTCATCCTTTAAAAAGAAACTTAAAATAGGTTGAGTGTGCCATTTATACAAAACCATATATACAAATATAATTATATGAGTTTAGAAAACTCCAAAAACATCACTTAGAAAACCTTTGCAAGTGGTATTTGAATCATAAACATCAATTAAATGCTGGTAATCAACATTTAGAAAACCTAATATAGTTTAGGATTGAAAGTTGTATAACACCGTATATACACAAAGTGTATATATATAGAATTTTAATAACTAAAACGATGTTTAATAAATCCTTACAATCATTATAAAAACATTAGTTAATCACTGATATCAATAATATGAAAAACTAAATCATATTAGGATTAAAATATATATATATATATATATATATATATGTATGTATGTATGTATGTATATAGCCGCATATATATGTGTGTATGAGTTTATAAAATTCAAAAACAAATCTTATTAAACCTTTACAAGTACATAGGCATCAAAATATCAGTTAAATACTCATAATAACCATTTGAAAAAAAATCTAAAACAATTTAGGATTGGAAGCTGTGAAAAGCCATATATACACATAAGTGTATATATGGGTTTTTCATATCAAAAAAGAAGCTAAATAAACCCTTACCTGACTTCAAGGGTGAGGTTGAGCTTAGCTGAGGATGATTGAAGGTTGGGGAGAAGAAAATGGGTAGGGTTGTGTGTGCAATATGGGTTAATAAAAACTGAAAATATGTATATTTTATATCCTATGGCCCAAACATAAAATCTAAATTAAGAAACCTGAATCTAATTATTTTAGAAAAGAATAAAAACCACAATCAAATTAGATCTTAAATAATTCGGTCGTTTGATATTATATATATATCTTATGGGAAATTTACATGGGAATCCAATAGGGTTTGCATTAAACTAATGCACCTGTGTAGACTTGTGGAAAAACTAAACTAGACAACTAGGTTGTGGAGAGTGATAGGAGGACTCATGGGTTAAGGAGGAGCAGTGGAGGAGGATGTGACGTCGACTGGTGCGGTGTAAGGAATAATAAGAAGAAAGGAAAAGGTTTGGATGGTTGCGATCGTCTTAGTTTGATCGGATGACTATGGTGGCTCCACTCATTTTAAAAATAGATGAACAAAGGATATTAGATTGCAGCTTTGATCAGACAGCCACAGTGGATCCACAGTTTTTAAAAAAGGTTGAACAGTCGAGATCTAATGTGTCCGGATTGGACAGTTGAGGAAATCCATGGCAATAAGATGTGTCAATGGGGGCTTGATCAGGAACCAGTGCAGACGGCTGAGATCTCATGCAGTGAGATTGAACGGTATAGATCGCGTTCCGTGAAAAAATCTGCATCCCACATCGAAATAGGGAGGATTTTGAGACCGCCATATAATACTTGATGTCATTGCCTTCATTTCGATGACACAAACACACACAGTGGGGTCCTTATACACGAGGGCCCCATCTACAGGCACTGGCCCACCCTCACCCGCACTGGTGTGTGACCTGTCTTACACTTTTCTCGCGCCTGATCAGGCCCTATACACGGGTCTTGCGTGCGCTTAGCCCTCACCATGCACGGATCATGCGCGACTTAGCATGCATCATGCATGCCTTTGTGAGATTCCCACTAACCTTGAGGGCTTGGCCTTTAAGGGCGTCCTCGGTTAAATAGGGTACTCACCAAATTTTTACCAAAAATTTATTAAACACAAAAGTTAAAAAAATATAATATACATATTAATTTTTATATATATATAAAATCATTCTTTCTCATAGTTAAAAAAATGATAAATGTCATTATTTTCATAAGTTTGCATTCATTTTTAGTTTTAAAACATTATAATTTCAAAATCCAAATATATAATACAAATTCAATTAAAACCATGCCATCATTTAAATTTTAAAATATTTAAAACATTTTAAAACATTTGAAATAATTAAGGACATTGTAAATGTTTTATAAAAATACCAATGGTCACTTGATTTTGAACCCCAATGGCTAGAAGGAGAGGAAACGGTCATAATTATCTTCAATGGTTAAAAAGGTCTTATAAATACATGTTTAGGGTGTTCCAAACTTCAAAACCATATCGTCTTTTAAGGATGGTGCTCTACATTCCCTTGATGCTTAGTACTATTTCCATAGTACTTTTCATACTTTTTTCATTATGATAGACTCGAGGGATGTTCACTACTTACTTGGTATAGTTGTTGTGTTTGGTGGTCTTCCAATGATCCTGATAGGCCTTACAGTAGGTATTCTAGGATAGTTATGGTCTTTCAGTCTTATTGCAATGTAATGTTTTAGTGTTTCTATTGAATAAAATGTGTCTTATTTCATTCTACAAGCATTTGTTTTGGATGACACCAACAAAACAAAACAATAAAAATACTAATAATAACTAAAAAAATATTATTATTAAAAATATAAATATTTTTGGGGTGTCACAACACACGCCTCGATCCTGAAACAAATTATATGGATCACACCATTGCAATCCTCACAGAAAAACACACGAAATGGAAAACCCATTCATCCAAAACAGGTACCCAGTGAAAAGACTGCATTTCACCACAACACATGCGAACCGAGCCTCGCAGGGCCTTCACCTCAACTTTGTTTTGAAAACCCAAAAGTCGTCTTGAAAATTCCACACAAAGAGTAGGATCACGCCGCTAACAACTCGTCAAACTGACGTCCCGTTAAGGTGATAGGTCCGATACAAGAACCCTGAATAATAATAATTAAATTATTATTATTTAACTTAGGTGTTTCATGCAACCAAACCACAAAACAAAATTTGATATCCAACATTGGTCTTGAACCAACCATCTTAAAGATAGGGCCATGTTGCCACTGATGGAAAGTCAAATGGACGTCTCACGCAGGAGTTATGGCGAGTTAAAGATTTTATAATAATATTAAATCTAATGTTTCATAAGTGTTTCGTGGGACCAGGTCACGGGTCAGGGATAATTATCCAGAATGATCTAAAAATGATTGTATAAATGATGAGGCCATGTCGCCGCTGATGGCACATCAAACATACATTGCACGTAAGAGTTATAGGGGTTTAAAATAAATAATAATAATGATATTATTATTATTATTACGCACTCTGACCGAATCCGTTGCGTCTGCCACACCCAGCGCCGTCGCATCTGGCCTCCAACTCGTGTGCCACCGCTCTGTCGGAGCCCTGTTGTCGCCGAGTTGCCCTGCTCGCACCATCTCACCTGCGCCGACCTGCTCGCCTGGATAGTCGCACACCACTCACCCTGCTCAGAAGCCACCCACACCGCCTCGACCTGCCCTGCATGAACCGCGCACCGCTGCGCTGATCACCCACTTAGCCGCTGGCCACCTTGCCCTGCTCACACCGACTGAACCGCTCGGCCTCTGCTGATGATCGTTGTGCCTCAACCGGCCTCGTTTCCTATTCGCACACGACCGCGGTAAACCCTAACCGCGCAGATCCACCGCAAACATCCAAATTCAACCTCATTTCATCAACATATCGCTTGTTACTTGATCTTGTTGCCGATTTGAATCCTGATCTATGTTTTCAATTCATTGCACCAAAAATAAAGTGTGAAAAGGTTGATTATTCGGTTGTTCATCGAAACCAATTACGCGATAATTGATTATTGGGTGTTTTCCGAACCGCCGGCCAAAAAGGAAACTGATGATTAACAGGTGAAGTATGAAGAACAAAAGCATGATTAACAAATTTGATGAATATCCTTGGCTATTTTTTGGCTTATCCTTGATTCATCATCATTAGAATGATGAATGGAGAACAATGACAATAAATATATAAACTGATAAAAGAAGTTTATTTCAATTTTTGGGATCGGGCAAGGGCGCAGATTGAAAAACATGAAATAAATATGCTCAAAGTTTAATCATAGGCATAAAAACACCAAAGACGACTCCTGCCTAGAGATTGGATCAGTAGTTGGTGAAGAACGTGTTTTCCAGACTCCTTTGTTTTCGTCAAGTTTTGATCCGCCTTGAACCTAGGGTTTGTCGTTCTTCATTCGTCCTTTGCCAATGGGAAGGGGAGGAGAGGAGTCATTGGTGATCCCAAGGTTATGAGAGAATTCTCTAAAATGAGAATTTATAACCCTCAATTAGATTTAAGTATTTTTAATCAAATAATTAAATAAATTATTATTAAATTATTTTTCCACGATGGCACATAAGCTGAACTCCCGACACCGACAAAGGTTATACCCCACCTAGGGTGAAATCTACATTCTGAACTCAATTGTGGTCTCAGATTCCTCATCTGAGTCTCTGTCCGTGAGTTATTCGGGTTTGAGCTGTTAAATAAATTAATTAATAGTTTAATTCATACACTTAACACATCTCCAACGAGCGAGGGGTCCGAACGTCCTGTGCTGACTCATTTTATGTCGCGCCTAGGAGAAACAATGCGTTTTGGACCCAACCATGGTCTCATATTTTTGATCTGGTCAATAATTTAAGAGTTATCCTATTTTTTTAATTAAATACGCATGCATAATATAAAACATATTTAATATTTTTATAAAATTAATTCTGAGCACATCGGACCTCAGAATTGCATGTTGTCTCGGCACCCAGCTCTGGAATAATATTTAGAAATATTTCAAAGTATTATTAGGTAAAAACTAGGTCTCTACAGTAGTTTTTATCACTAGATGTTCCACATGTTAGCAAGTGAAGGTAGAGAACCAGCGACCTGTTGGCTTGTTACAACCGTTACCAGTCCCGAAATGGAAATGGGAAGATGTTTCAATGGATTTCGTAGTCGACTTACTAAGGCCACCTCGAGGTAGAGATGTAATTTGGGTGGTCATGGATCGACTGACTAAAGCAGCCCACTTCCTTCCCAGGGAGACTTTCTCAGTTGATGAGCTAGGAAGACTGTATATTTGTGAGAACATAATATTACATGGGGTCCCTCATACTATCATTTTATATATGAATGCTCATTTCACATCATGGTTCTGGTAGGGGTTACATAGATCTATGAGTACATATGTGCTCTTGAGCACTGCCTTTCACCCTCAGATCAATGGCCAGTCAGAACAAACAATACATGCATTAGAGGACATGTTCTGAGCATGCGTCCTTGATTTTAGTGGTTCTTGGGAGAAGAATATCTCTCTCGTCGAGTTTGCATATAATAATAGATTTTAGGTGATGATTCAGATGTCTCCCTATGAGGACCTGTATGGTAGGCCGTGTTGTTCACCCCTATGCTTGTTAGAGACATGAGATGTAGGGCTACTAAGTCCTTGTCTCATAAAGGATACTTCAGAGCAGGTTCAGCTGATCAAGAAGCATATGTCTACTTCTCTGTCTAGATAGAAATATTATGCTGACCACCATTGATGACCTCTAGAGTTTGAGGTCGGGGATCATATTTTCATGTAGGTATCACCTGGACTTGAGAATAGACGGATACAAAAGCAAGGGAAGCTGTCGCTGCACTTTTTCAGGTCGTTTGAGATTCTGGATAGAGTCAAGCTGGTATCCTATCAATTACTATTACATAATAAGTACCATGACATGCATGATGTCTTCCACATTTTATAGCTTCATAGGTATTATGCCGACCCATCTCATACTTTTTATCCCGAGGAGGTTGAAATGGATGCTGATTCTTCTTTTGAGAAGTATCCTATATGCATCATTGAATGAAGAATGAAGAATCTCTAAGTCTAGTATTTCCATTTAGTGCAGGCGCTATGGAAGTATGGCTATGTATAGGATGAGACTTGGGAGTAGGAGGTTGATGTACGTGCCCAAGGGTTGGAGTTTTTCTTAGACAAAGTTTTCCCCCATTGGAAGGTGAACTCGGGGATGAGTTCCTTTAAGAAGAGAAATACTGTAAGAACCTGGTTTTTTTATAAGGTATGGATCCTTTAAATTGTGGTCTAATTATTTTTTTTGAACCAAATATGGATTCTTAATGAGTTCATGCAAGTTTTGGGGGGTGTATGGTGCATGTTTAGAGCTCAGAACCCCAACTAGTGGAGAAAAGGACTGGGTCACACGATTAGTAGAAACCATGTGATCCAGTGTGCATGGTTTCCCTAACCATGTGAGGGATAGATAAAGGTTTGAAGGAGGATGTACAATTTGAGGAAACCATGCAGTTAGGGGTGCACACTCATGTTGTTGGTTTGCAGTTTTTAGTAGAGTCATATAACACAGTTGGTGCATGGTTTCTCAAAACATGCAACCTAACCATGCAGGGACCCCCTTGAGGCAGTTCCATGCACACATTTGGCACACAGTTTGACCAACCGTGCGGCCAAACTGTGTGACCCAGTAATTTTTGGGTAAAATGACTATTTTGACCTTAAGTTCAAATTTAAATCACCCCTCTCCTATTTATTCCAATTTCTAGCGCCAAGAACCTTCTTTTCTCCCATTGAAGATCCCAAGTACACACCTTCTAGTTTTTTATCCCATTCCTTCATACAAAGTTTAATTTGAGATCTTATCATCACATTAGATCCCTCTCAGTAGGTGCTTCATTCATATTTCTTTGTTCTTTGTTTCTCTTCTCCTAGATGATGTTATTTTGATGTAGGATCATATGCCCTATTTTTAGGTAATTGATCATTTCTTCAGATTTACTCCAATCCATGCCAAACTAATGGCTAATATTGGATGATGATAGTGTTATAGCCTTGAGGTAGGTGGTCTATGACTCATCCCTTAAGTCTCATAATTTTATAAACTTCCATCATTGTGTGCACGCTGGATTCATCAGATGTTTCCTATTTAATTCATATGACATTCTTATAATCATTGTGCTCGTGTTCTAGATCCCCTTTTATATATGATCATCCCATCGTTAGAGTTTGTAACCTCAATGAAGACCACCCCAATTAGGGTGTTTCCTTATTTATGCCTTTAGTGGTTTGTTATGACTATCTGCACCACCATTTGGGTGTACTATGACTTGGCCTTAATAAAGTTAATTGTTTAAATTAAATGAATGAATTGTTAATGGATATTACTTTATATTATAACCTAAACCTCTTAAGGTAAGTGTGTTAATATATTAAATGAAACCCAATTTTAAATGGTAAGTATATTATGTGTATCACTTAGCCTATTTATTTATAATTAAATTGCACATGGTTGCATGTTCCTAGCCCGCCTTATCATGATTATGAAAGGTAAAGGAATGAACCAAATAATTAAATATGGAACAAATGTAATACATGGTTGGATGTCCCATTTAGCCTTTTCACTTAGTATGAAAGGCAATATAATGAACCAATTGATTTATTAAAAGTCATGAGTATTACATGGATTAATTTGAATAATGAATTATGTATAAGGTTCCTATTACATATGGACATTTTCATCTTTTATAGGAGCAGTCAACTTGAGCTAGCCTTCGATTCCAGAGGGAATGCCTTGAGCAGTCAAAGGATGTCATTCCAATTCAAGGAGCTATTTTCCAAGGGAGATACTCACCTTGGAACATGGTACTTATCTAATAGTGGATGCCCAACATGACATCACAAAATCCCTTCACTATCTTCTAGATATGAGTATGGCTTGGATAAACTCCTTGGATCCATATTGATGTCTTTAGACACATGGCACTATGGATTCACCACATTGGGCCCAATCATGCATAGGACATTTTACCTTAGATGAGATCCTTGGACTCATTTAGAACTATTTATAGTGTAATTTATTGGGTGATTCCCCTTAGATTACACTCAGACCCCTTATATCCTGGTTGTAGGTTATTACTGAGTTGGCTCAACCCATGAGGTTAAGGATGCCTTAGTTATTACCTTGGACCCTCTTCGTTATTATCATCATTACAAGATTCCTTGTTACTCCTTGGATTCTTTATTATTATGATTATTATTATTATTATCATGATAAAATGTGAGTGATGTTATACCTCACATGAATTATTTATATAAATTGAACTCAAATGAACTAATTAAATGATTACATGTTCAGAGACTTTTCTAGATGAGACTGAAGCAGGTATTATTTATCTTTACAACATTACTTTACTTTTATATATACCTTCACACTGTTTCATTTTATATTCATAAACTGTATGGTATAGATGTTGTTGGTGGTTGCCTACTGAGATTTATCTCACACCCTACCTGGACCACCATTAGTACCCAAGAAAATTATATATATATGTAGGTGTTGATATGGGGAAACATCCTAATTTTCACACCTGATATTTATTGATTTCATTAGGATAGAGCATGGTAGTAGATGACCAGGACAGTTCTCAGGATGTTTGGATAGTTTTTCACTTCTTTCTGATTCATTTTTATAGAATGTATTGCTTGCTTACATGTATACATGTTTTTTAGTTTTGTAGAGACATGACATACATTATCATCAACTTTTTTATATAATTTAGTTTCCATATTTTGGTTAATATCTTTTTCTTATATGTTTATATCATGCTTCCATTATGGCAGGTTATTGGTCATGTTACTATAGTATTTATTTCCATTGTTACATCTATTTACATATGCTTCTTCTATTTATCTATTGTTACTTATCCACTATGATCCACTATGACATGAGGGAATAGTCTCCCCATGGACACACCATGGGTCATTACTGCTATTCGGTAGCCTTCGACATATGGGGAGGTGTGCTTGAGGCTATGTGGCCAACTGGTTTCAGGGTACCTTTGAGGTGGAACCTGAGTCCGGGACATCACAGTCACCGATCTCATACCATTATTTAGATGATTGAAACAAACGGTCGATTTTCACCTATTGACTGGTCAAAGTTTTGATGCTCTGCTAATGTGTATAGCAGCACTCAGGTCAAATCCTCGATAATGATACTTTTTAATAGTCATTTGTTTTTAGTTGATTGTATTTTGATTGGGGGGTTTGTTTGCAGAGATTATGAAATAATTTATAGATGATGTTTGATTTAACAGATTGATAAAGATTGGGGTGATTTTATCATTAGTTAGTTAAGCTTGTGATATCCTTGAGCTTTGCTTTATATTACATTAAATTAACACCCATGCCACAAGTTGACGTTGATTAGAATTCCTAAGTGTTAAAGCTTTAATCAAATCCTTAACTTAACTAGGATTCTAATCTCAATCAGTACTTAATTTTGGTAGTGTATTTATGGTTCCAATAATCCATTTAATCCATATGTTAAACAAAACAATTCATTAATCCATGACATGCTATGTTCAACACACACAATGTTAATTTGAAGAATATTCATCGAGGAAAAGCTCTCAATCACTTAACATACCTAAATTATAACTCACCACAATGAGAGATTTAATCATCCATTGAAATGATTAATAATTTGGTTATAATTATTATGATGATAAATTAATAATATAAGAAAAATAAAGGGATAAGAAAAGAGTGGTGCGTAGAACACACACACAAACGATGATGATAATTAAAAAAAACCTAAGATTGAATGAGAAAGAAAAATAAGGGAAGGGGATTAAAAATTATTTAAACTATTTTAAGAACATTAATATTAAAATATAGAAGGTGGATGAGAATAATAGATATTGAAGAAGAAACTTGCATTAAAACAGAAATACAAAAGAAAGGACTTACAAAATTACAACAATGAAGAACATAAAAGTAAATGAAAACAAAGAGAAAAGGAAAGGTCTATCAAGTGAAAACTTGAGTATGGAAGGTCCTACCAAACCTTTTGAAAGGCTTTGTTCGTGCCAATATGATCTTCTCTCTTCTGAAATGTCAACCCCTTTGATGGAGAGGAGGGGGTGCATTTATAGCCCAAGGAAGTGGACTGTTTTTATTCCCAATCTGTCCCTCCACTTGGATCGACGATTTGGACATCCAGACAGCCGAATCTCGAGATATCTCCTACTTAAAATTTGTATAAAATAATGTTTTCTGACCTATCTCAACATTTGGAGTCATTTGGACCTATGTATCCAAAGTTATGTCCATTTTATTAAACAATTGTAATCTGTCCATTTCAATCCAATATTTTTGAAGTCCAAAATGTGAAAGGGTTTTTGAATAGAAATATGCCTTCAAAGCTGAATTATTTATTCAACAAATTCGTCCGTCTATATCTCCTATTTAATACTGAAAAATATTATCTCTATTTTATCATTACATCATGAGATATGTCATGAATAGTGTCCGGATTTTAATTCCCAACCAGAATGGTGGGCTGGACTTCAAGGAATTAGTTGGGCCCATTTTTCTTGTAGTTGGACCTTAAAATTTTTATTCGTGATTCATTTGGATAATATAGAACATATGGTTGAGTTTAATAAAATTTGGGCTTCAGGATTTAGACCAGTAACCCAATCATCATTGATGGTCCAGTTTCATTACAAATTCTTTGGGTCTTCTTATGTTGACCATATGAGCCTTCAAATGGCAGAATTGGCCCATGATTCCTTCTGATGATTTGTGAAAAATTGAATAAGTAATCCTAAAAAATAATAACCACACAATTTGAATTAGTAGGGTGAGAGGTATGAATAAAAAATTAAACTCACTCAATTGGACTACTTCTAAAAATGCTCAAAAATTATACTTAGTATTAAAACATTAATATTTCACAAAAATTATGCACATTTCATATAAAATCAGTAAAGGGGGTATATAATAAGTCATGAAAATATTAATAACATCAACTCCCAAACACTTATTCTTGTGCATGTCCTCATGTGCAACAAATATAAAAACATAACAAAATCATTTTTACTCACCAACAAATATTAAAATTTTTTCTCTAATCAGGGGAGGTTTAGACTATTTCACTCATCCATTTTGAAGTCCACCACAAGTTGTTACAGAAACAATGTTCCAAAAATAATTCATTTTTTCATGCTCAAATTTAGAAATGGAAAATGTGGACACTCAAAACTCACACCTCTCAAGATGATAAAATTCATTTGTGGAGGTTCACTCTTTCACCAACCAAAAGTGAAAATATTAGAGTTTGAAAGAGATCTCAGCTTACATTACCTATCCAAAGTGCTCAAAAATCAAGAGGTATTTTTAGGGGTTTTTCAGTGGCTATGGGATGGTAGGAAGATGATATCCAAAAGATAGGAAAAAAGGGGTAAAACACCAACATAGAAAAAGCAATGCACATTTTTTAAAATGAAACATGGAAGGAAATGAAAACACATATTTACAAGGGAATGATTGTGTGAAGAAATAAAAAATATAGGAAAAAAATTTGAAGGGGATGAGAAGATTAAATATTTACAAACCACAAAACTTCTCTCAATGACATAAGAATATAATGCAAGTGTACTTTTTTTCTTTTTTTCTCTTTTTTCGAAAGTTGAACTTGGGAAAGATCTCACAATAATATCACAACCCATGATTGATCTCATCATGACACTAATTTAAATAGTTATAACAAGATAAAAGGTTGAGGAAGAGTGATTTTTAACCTACCCAAGAAACAAACCTTTTTTTGTTTTTTTTTTTTTTTGATTTTTTTGATTTTTTTTTGAAAACTTATCAATAACATTTAAAAAATTACATAAATGAAAGTACATTACATTCCCCAAAACACACTGAATGACAACCTCTCCCCCACACTGAAATGGATGCTTGCCCTCAAGCATATGATAACATGGTGAAATCAAAAAAGGGTACCCATAATGAAATCCATCCCACCCACACTTAAATTTTAAAAAAATTATGCAATGAAAATCCATGTTGATATTGGGTGGGAAAAGGTATTGGGCTTGTAATGTGGCTATCAAAGAAAATGTTTTCATAGGCTCGAAGGGGCTTTCAAAAGGAGGATTAATTTAAGGGAAATGGGAGGCTATTTGGCTATTGTGATTCTCATGTGATTCAGAAAATGCCTCTATCATATTAATGAACACTAAAGTAGGAAATTCATCTTGAAGGTCGACAAACTAAAAACTCACAAATGGGGGTGAAAACACACATTTTGAAGAGATGTCCATAGGTGACCTTGGCATGAAATCAAATGTTGTTTCTCGTGGTTTGGGAAAAGCATTTTCCAAATAAAAAATTGAGCATTCAAAATTTGTTAATTTTGACACAAAATTATTTATCCAAAGTCGTGATGAAAATACAAAATTTTTTAGATGAAAACATGTATGTTAACTCCCCAAAATGTTTGGACAAAATTAGAAAATTGGAGGGTGATTAATCATGGATCTTGATTTTTATATATATATATTTTTGTTATGATGCTGTTTTTTTTTTAGGTTTTTTTTAGTTTTTAATAAAGATACACCCACACAAAAGAGAAAGTGAAAAAGAAAGAGTTTGATAAAGAAAGTGGTAAAAAATGAAAGAGAGAGGAAGAAGAAGAAAGATCTAGAGATATAAAGAGATAGAGAGAGAGTTAAAGGGAAAGAGGTGCCCCCTGGTTTGGATTTGGCGGGTCGCCATCTCCATCTAGTGGTAGGTCGACTGGAGAAGTTAGGGATCCAGTGGAAGTCGATGTTGATCCAGTATTGTGTGTCCTCTCATGGTGATGCTTTAATCAATGTCCATTAACCGTGAATTTCCTTTTGGAAGTGGGATCTTGGACTTGCACTGCACCAAATGGGTAAACATTAGTAATAACAAAAGGACCTTCCCAACGAGAATTATGCTTACCTGGGTGAAGTTGAAATCGAGAGTTAAAAAGAAATACCTTTTCACCTTCATGGAATACCTTTCTAAGGATGTGTTTTTCATGGAGTACCTTAGCCTTTTCTTTGTACATATTGGAATTCTCATAGGATTCAAGTCGAAGATCCTCCAGTTTAGTCAATTGAAACAATCTCTCTTCAATAGATTTTTCACAATTAAAATTATAGGTTTTCACAGCCCAAAATGACTTATGCTGAATTTCAACTGGTAGATGACATGCTTTACCAAAAACTAGCCTAAAAGGAGACATCCCAATGGGTGTTTTATAGGCAGTTTGATAAGCCCAAAGTGCTTCACTAAGTCATTCAGGCCAGTCTTTTCTGGTGGGTTTTACAATTCTCTTAATAACTCTTTTCACTTATCTATTAGAAATTTCATCCATTCCATTTGTTTGGGGGTGATATGCAGTTGATGTTTTATGTACAAACCCATTATTTTTCAAAATAGATTCCATGGTTCTATTACAGAAATGGGTTCCTAAGTCACTTATCAAGGCACGTGGTGTGCCAAATCGGTGGAAGATGTGTGTCTTTAGGAACTCACTAACAGTATGTGAATCATCCTTTCTAGTGGGTTTGGCCTCGACCCACCTAGAAACATAATCAACCAAAAGAAGGATGTATGAGAATCCTTTGGAAGGGGGAAATGGTCCCATGAAATCGATGCACCAAACATCGAAGATATCACAAAAAATTAATGGTTTTTGGGGCATTTCGTTTCTCTTTGAAATTGTGCCAAACTTTTGGAAAGTCAGACATGATTGACAGAACTCATGTGAGTCCTTGAAGAGTGAAGGCCAGAAGAATCCAGAGTCTAGGACCTTTCAGGAGGTCCTTTGTGGTCCAAAGTGGCCACCACCAGGCATTGAGTGAGAGAATTCTAATATGGAAGAATGTTCATTTTCATCGACACATCTCCTTATTACCATGTCATCCCCAGTTTTCCAAAGTTTATTTTCTTCCCAAAAATAGTATTTTGAATCACTTTTCAACTTCATTTTTTGTTCTTTTGAAAAAAAATTCAAGAAAAACACCAGAAACCAAGTAATTTACAATTGGGGCATACCATGGTATTTTTGGAGTGAGAGATGAAAGGTGCTCAGTGGGGAATTCAAGATCGATGATTTCAGAATGAGAAGAATTAGAAATTCTACTCAAGTGATCAGCCACAAGGTTTTCTTTTCCTGGTCTATCTTTGATTTCAAGGTCAAACTCTTGGAGCATTAGGATCTATCTTATTAGCCTCAGTTTGGAATCACTTTTCTTGAGTAAGAACTTTATAGTAGAATGGTCTGTGAAGATGATGATTTTGGCACCTAAGAGATAGGGCTGGAATTTATCTAAGGCAAAAACCACTGCTAAAAGTTCCTTTTTAGTGACAGTGTAGTGAGATTGAGTTTCATCCAATGTTTTTGAGGCATAATAGATGACATGAGGAATATTTTCTCTTCTTTGACCAAGAACAGATACAGCGGCTCTATCAGAAGCATCACATATCAACTCAAAGGGTAAGGACCATTCTGGGGGTTGGATTATTGGGGCGTATGATAAATCATTTTTGAGTTCAACAAAGTATCTCTTGAAAACCTCATCGAAATGGAATGTGACATCATTTTGGAGCAACCGAGTGAGTGGGAGGGAAATACTACTGAAGTTATGGATGAATCTCCGATAGTAACTGGCATGACCAAGAAATGAATGGATGTCTTGAACAGAAGTGGGTTGAGAAAGTGATTGGATCACTTCAATTTTGGAAGGATCAGCTTCAATACCATATTTTAAAACTATGTGCCCTAGAACAATACCATTTGTAACCATGAAGTGACATTTTTCAAAATTTAACACAAGGTTACACTTGACACACTTTTGGAGGACTAGAGAGAGTGAATTCAAACAAGATTCAAATGACTCACCATAAATGGTGAAGTCATCCATGAAGACTTCCATGCAGTGTTCAATGAATTTGGAAAAGATACTCATCATACACATTTGGAATGTTGAAGGAGCATTGAAAAGGCCAAAATGCATTCTTCTATATCCATATATTCCAAAGGGTCAAGTCAAAGTAGTCTTTTCTTGGTCCTGAGGTACGATTGGGATTTGGAAGTAGCCAGTGTATCCATCAAGAAAGCAATAGTGTGACTTTCCAGCTAATTGTTCTAGCATTTGATCACGGAATGGAAGAGGGTAGTGATCTTTTCTTGTTTCAACATTCAATTTCCTATAGTCGATGCACACATGCCATTTGTTCTTCACTAGAGTTGTGACTACCTCTCCATGTTCATTTGTGACAACAGTTATCCCACCCTTCTTAGGTACAACTTGAATTGGACTAACCTATTCACTATCAAAAATTAGGTAGATAATACCATCTTGAAGAAGCTTGGTGATCTCTTCCCTAACTACCTCAAGTATGAGTGGATTGAGTCTTCTTTGTGGTTGTCTAATTGGTTTGGATGATTCCTCAAGATGGATGTGATGCATGCAAAGAGCAGGGTTGATTCCTAGTATGTCATCTAGGGTCCAACCTAAGGCTCTTTTGTTTTCCTCTAACACTTGAACAAGTTTGGAATCCTCATTTTCAGTAAGTGAATAAGAGATAATGACAGGATAAGAGTGATCATTGAAAAGTAATGCATGTTTCAGGTGTTCGGGAAGAGGTTTTAGATTAGTCTCATCTTTCATTTTTGGGTTAGACAACTCAGGAATGGAAGAAGGGACTTCAGTTGCTGCAGATTCATTTTCTTTAATACTTTCCAAGGTGGAGCAGTAGAGATCAGAGTTGATGTGGTATTCAAGAGAGTTTTCAAGATCCTCTAGATTAATAGAGTCTATGAATGAAAGTTCCACATCAACTTCACCATTTATGACTTTGTTAATCATGGTGCGGATTTCAAAAGATCCATTCTCATTAGAACATGAATAGCATGGTGAATTGGGGTTATATTGACTCTTAGAAGTGTCTTTGAAAGCATGGATTGAGAATGCAGAGTGATTCTCAGATGGGTATCGCATGGCTTGGAAAATTTTGAACTTGACCAGTTGGTCACCAAATTCAATGGATAAGATGCCTGAATGGACATCAATCTTGGTTCTCACTGTTATTAGGAATGGTCTTCCTAGAATTAAGGGGGTTCGAGAAGAGTTCATCTCACCTTCTATGTCAAGGACATAGAAATCAGCAGGGAAGATAAGATCATTGACTCAGAAAAGGACATCCTCAATTATTCCCTCAAGACTGGTTGTGCTTCGATTGGCTAATTGAATGACAAAACCCATTGAATGTAAGGGACCTAGACCAAGGTTGGAGAATATGGATTTGGGAATGACACTAATTGAGGCTCCTAGGTCTATGAGTGCATCATCAAAGTTGGAACTTCCAATTTGGCATGGAACCGTAAAGGTCCCTGGATCCTTGCACTTTATGGGAATAGACTGTTGGGTGGAAACATTTTCAAAGGTCCTAAGTTTCCTCATGTGGGTGAAAAATTCCTTAAGAAACTTGGCATACTTAGGGATTTGTTTTATGGCATCTAAGAGAGGAATGTTGACTTCAACACGTCTAAACATGTCGAGCATTTCAGGATTGAGTTTGAAGGACTTCTTTGGCTTAAAAATGGCTTGAGGAAAAGGAATTGAGTTTCTAAGTGGAATAGAAGGAGGTGATGGAATGGCTTCAGGTTCCTTTTCATATTTCTTTTTCTTCTCATTTTCTAGGTCAACATTCAAAGGAGGGTTGGAGGACTCATCTTGAGGCATATAAATTTTCTTTCCTGATCTAATTGAAATTGCACTTACATTACCCTTGGAGTTAGGTAATGGTTGAGCTGGGAGTTGGGAAGAATTTGATGTTTGATGCTGAATAATGTGGGATTCAAGTTGAACAATTTGGGTTTCAATGTTCTTGAGGCTGGAACGGGTGAAGGAGGCAAGATCTTCCACTTCACTTTCCCATAGTTTCTTAGAAGAAGTGGCTTGTCCCAGATTGAGATTACCTAGATTTTGGTTCTTGGGAAAGCGATTGTATTGGTTTTGGAATTGGGAAGGCTCGCTTGAATAATGGAATCTAGGAGGAGGATTTTTCCTTTGAGGTTAAGGACTAAAAGGATAAGGTTGTTGGAAATTACCAACACCTTGACCATATTGAAACTGGTTTGGGTTTTAAGGAGGAAATTGAGGGGGATGAGATATAGGATTACCATACCTAAGGCCTTGGTTATAGGAAGAAGAGAAGGGCTCAGAGTGAGGTTGGTTGAAGTTTCTAACAAATTGACCTAATAGTTGAGGGTTGGTGTTCCGCTGAGCATATGCTGCATTAAGCTCCATTGATCCAGATGAATCAGATTTATCCTCTTGAAGTTGTGGACATGTGTCAGTTGGATTAGATGGAGAGTTACAAATTCCATAGTTTTTGATAGGTCCAAGAAACATTGATTGCGGAGAAGATGAGATTGGGGATTTGGATACCACAGCTAGTTGTTTCATAAGACCTGTAAGTTCACTCATCCACTCGGTCATCTTGTTCGGCTCAATTGATTGATTATCTTGGGATTGTTTGACTTTAGAATGTGCTCGAGTATGTAATTGTTGTGTGTTTGCAGCCATGTTACTTATGAGATCTCTTGTAGCTGTGGGAGTTTTATCAACAAGAGCACCACCACTTGCGGCATCAATGAGAGTTCTCTCCATAGACAATAACCCCTCATAGAAGTATTGGATCAAGAGTTGGTCAGGGATTTGGTGATGTGGGTAGGTTGCAACAAGATTTTTGAACCTTTCCCAGTTTTCATGGAGTGATTCACTTGGGAACTGATGGATACCACTTATTTCCCTTCGGATAGAAGTAGTACGAGAAGCAGGAAAGAATTTCTCTAAGAAAAGTTGCTTCATTTAATTCCATGTGGTTATGGAACCAGGAGGAAGGTAGTAGATCCATGACTTAGCAGTGTTATCTAGGGAGAAATTGAATGCTTGGAGTTTGATTTGTTCCTCAGAAACCCCTTGAGGCTTCATGGTAGATGTCACGAACTAGCCCGGGTACCCTGGTAACCTGATAACCGAGCCGGCCCTGACATAGCCCGAAGGGCGTTCCCGATACCCACGGGTCGGCGACTAGCACCTGGAATCGTACAACATATAAGTGGGAATGATTTTTCCACAAGAATGCAGAAGCAAGAGTAAAACTAACAGTGTGAATAACAGAATAAACTCCACTGGGAGTGATGTACCAGAATACAAAGAGGCATAAAAATCCCAAAGTACTACAACCCAAGTACTAAAAAGGGAAAAAACAGTCCCAAGGTCCCTAAGGAAACAACTCACCGAGACCAAAGATCAACAGCTGGATCCACCTCCAAGAGGTCCCTTCCCTTTGCTCGATCCTGAAAGAAGAAATTCTACAAATACCTGAAGGAAAAAGTAGGGTGTGAGCCTAAGACCAGTAGGACACCACCAAAGATTCCATAACAGATTCCAAATATAGATTATCCAAGTAAAAACTTTCAATTTTCAAATAAACAGGTTTGGCACCTCAAAAGCATATTTTAACAAATCATGCTATATATTTTCAAATGATGGAAAACTCATCCAACAAGGATTTACAATGATGTAATATTTCTAAAACAATGGCTTAAGTAAAACATTTATATAAAACATTTTATATAAATTTTGCAGGCATGTAAGCAGTTCAAAAGCATTGGCATACATTTATATCTCAAATATAAACAAACAAGTGAGCAACATGGTCATCTGCCAAAAGGTACGATAGTATTAATCAGTTATAGGATTCTGAACTCTCTATGTGAACTCAATAAAATGTGTATACACACGTCCCTATAACACTGGCCAAAGGAGACTCATCACCAACCCGTCGGGGATGTGACCTGCTGCATGTATGTTATAGAACGTTGTCGTAGCGTAGAGTGTATCCAAATAACTCACTAACTACCTAAGGCTTGCATGCGCTCTTATATGATGGAAGAACTATTTTAAGAAGGCTTAAAATATGATCAATACCATTCTTCCATTTCAAAAGTTCCAATTTCATTCCATTTAAAACCAAAACAGGTTTTATTCAAAACATGCCTCTTTCACATGGTAAAACTAATAGGTTTCTATCAAATCATTTTAATCCATTTTCATAAGTTTTAAATCCATTCAAAACCAATTCCATCATTACACATTTCATTTTCACAATTAAATTCAACAATTTAATTGAAAACATTTCCATCAAATCCACAATTTAAATCCAACAATTTAAATCAGCCAATTTTCCATAAACACACCCAATTCAATGGAATTGGTGTTTCCCCACATCTCTATGCCAAAACCATTTCAAATATCTCAATTCAATGGAATCGAGTTTTTATCAATTTAGTTGAAAGCAACTTGATCAATTGAATTTAAATCAATAATTGAAATAAATTTAGGAAATACATTGATAATCAATTTGGCAAGTCGGGACGGAACCACCTACCTTGAAGGTTTTGACCAAGACCACAATGGTCGAGAATGCTCAAGAAAACCGGATTGCTTCTTTAAGAACCCACCTTAGATCTCTTCTCCTAGAAATATCAAGACCAAATCTTATCAAACTTGGTACCACACACTTAGATCTACTCATAACGGGTGTAGATCTAAGAAACCGAGAGAAGAGAAGAAGTAGATCTAAGTAGATCTAAGAAACCACTCAAGAACGATGAAGAACGATCAAATACCTCAAGAATCCGGCTTCGATTCACCAAGAAGAGCCTTTGGATCGCCTTCAGAATGATCGGATAATCCTCTCTAACCTAAGGAGAAGAAAAATCTTGAGTTAGGGCCGCTTAAGAGGAAAAACGAGGCACTTAGAGGCAAAACCGAGCGAGATCCACAATTTAAGGATCTCCTTTAAGTGACTGCATGGTTTGGCCACACGGTTTGACAAACCATGCGCTAACCATGCGTGAGCTACTACCTAGGCCACCCTTCTCGCACGGCTTGGTCGCACGGTTAGACAAACCGTGCGCCACCCATGTGGAAGCTTCTGTCCAGGTTTCAAGGATGGCACGGTTTGGTCGCACGGTTTGTCAAACTGTGCGCAAACCGTGCACAGCACACTGGGCTTTAACTTTTCCTGAAAATTCTCCCAAACGCTTCCCAAGACTTTACTCCAAAACGAAGGTACTTAGAAACATCAAAAATACCTTAAAACATAACGTGATGTTACAACCTCCCCACCATAAGATCTTTCTGCCCCCAGAAAGCCTAAGAAGAAACCTCCACGTCAAAAAGATGAGGCCACTGCTCCCTCATTAGTGCCTCCCTTTCCCACATCTCATGAAAATCAGAACCATGTTTCCAAAGAACATGAATCAGAGGTATTATTCTCCCATGAAGTACCTTGGTCTCAGAATCAACAACCCTGACTGGCCGTTCAGTAATAGATAAATATGGTTCAATCTCAAGATCACTCCACCTCACAACATGGGATGGATCAGAGAGATACTTTCTTAGTTGTGATACATGGAACACGTTATGTATCGACGTCAGCTATGGTGGTAGAGCTAAATGGTAAGCAACTTTCCCCACAAGACCAATAACCTCAAAAGGTCCCACAAAACGAGGAGTAAGCTTCCCTTGCCTCCTAAGTCTTTGATGACCCAATCAGGGTGAAACTTTCAAGAACACCTGGTCACCAACTGAGAACTCTAAAGGTTTATGGCGACGATCAACATAAGACTTGTACCGAATTTGAGCTGTCAAAATTCTTCGACGAATCAACTGGATCTTAGTTGTCGTCTCTTGGACCAAACTCGGTCCTACCAAGGAACTTTCACCAATCTCCGACCAACATAAATGAGATTTACAAGGACGGTCATACAATTCCTCAAAAGGATCCATTTTGATCGCAAATTGGTAACTGTTATTATATGAGAACTCAAATATCCCCAGATGATCATCTCAAGACCCACCAAAGTCAAGAACACAAGCGCGGAGCATATCCTTAAGGATCTGAATTGCTCTTTCTGTCTGGCCATATGACTGTGGATGGTAGGCCGTGCTCAAACAAACCTGATATCCCAGTGCCCCTTGAAGGCCTCTCCAAAAGTGAGAAGTAAATAGAGGATCCCTGTCAGATACTATAGCAGACGGAACTCCGTGCAAACGAACAACTTATTTCACATAGATATTTCCCAACTCCTCACCTTTGGTTGTATCTCGAATAGGTATAAAGTGAGCTGACTTGGTCATCCTGTCAATCACAACCCATATCGCGCTCTTCTTCCTCTGGGTTTGAGGTAACCCAACCACAAATTCCATCTAGGTTTCATCCCACTTCTATGTAGGGACTGGAAGTGGTTGAAGAAAACCCGAAGGTTTCTGGTGCTCGGCTTTCAGCTGCTAGCATGTATAGCAATGAGATATAAACTTAGCAATGTCTCATCTCATTCCTAGCCACCGGAACCGCCGCTGCATGTCATAGAACATTTTTGTGGTTCCTGGGTGCACAGCCCACTGAGAGTTATGGAAAACCCCCATCACATCCTTCCTTGCCGATAACGGCACAACGTAACGGTTTCGATAACACAGAACACCCTCTTTGGAGAACGGCCACTGGGTTTCGGTCTCCCCACCATAAAGAGAGTCCCTAATGATATGGAATTCATCATCCAATTGTTGTTCCTAAAGAATCAATTCAAGGAGAGAAGAAGTCAACTGAACACTGGCTAAAGAAACTTCATTCCCCTTCCACTGAATTCCAATATGCAACTGAGCAAAAAGAGCCATCAAACTCCACTCTTCTAAAGATTCTTTCACAGCCTGAGTTGGAAGTTTCCTGCTTAACGCATCCGCAACGACATTCCCTTTCCCCGGGGTATAGGCAATGTCAAAGTCGAAAGATTGCAGGTACTCCACCCAACGACTTTGGCGAAGATTCAAATATTTTTGAGAGAAGATATAACTCAATCTCTTGTGGTATGAATACACAGTAAACCTTTCTCCATAAATTTAATGTATCCAACACTTAAGTGCGTGCATTACAGCTGCAAGTTCAAGGTCATGAGTAGGATAGTTCTTCTCATGAGGCTTAAGTTGACGATATCCATAGGAAACAACATGATTACCCTGCATGAGGACACATCCCAAACCTGAACCCGATGCATCACAAAAGACCACATAACCTATCCCAGCCTTAGGAAGAGTTAACACCGAAACAGTAGTCAAAATACGCTTTAGCTCAACAAAATAACTCTGACATTTTTCATTCTAGGAAAACTTAACTCCCTTTTGAGTCAGAGCAGTCATTGGAGAAGCAAACTTTGAGAAGTATTTAACAAACCGGTGATAATATCCCGCTAAGCCCAAGAAGCTCCAAATCTCAAAAACATTTCGTGGTTATTCCCAAGTCATAACAGCCTTCACCTTTTCAGGATCAACTGATATTCCTTGTTCTGACATGACATGTCCCAAGAATTTTACTTCCTGAATCTAGAAATTGCACTTTGAAAGCTTGGCATAAAGTTGGTGATTCATTAGAAGACTCAAAACTGTTCTCAGATGATGCACATGATCCTCCTCACACTACTGGAAAAAAAGCCTATACCCACGGTTCTCGAAAACCGTGGGTATAGGGATAATATGGGGACCTATACCCACGGTTTTGTCAAAACCGTGGGTATAGTTTAATTTCAAAGACCAATACCCACAGTTTTGTCAAAAATGTGGGCATAGAGTTTTTTCAGATGACTTATACCCACGGTTGTTCAAAACCGTGGGTATAGGGGTATTTTTTTGAAGACCTATACCCACGGTTTTAAAGAACCGTGGGTATAGCTTTCCCGCCATAATGTGGGGAAAAAATCACGTTGGACAATGAAAAAATTTGACGGGAATACTTTTTTTTCACGGATAATATTAATATATATACGTAGATGAATGTCTATATATAAATTAAAAAATTTAGCTCGGTTGGTTCCTCAGTGAATAGAGGCGTTGAGTTGCACTGTGAGACCCAGTTTGAATCCTCGTGCACGCGAATTTTGAATTTAAATACTGCTTATATTAATATATATACGAAGATATATGGTTTTACAACAAATTAAAATAATAGATCGGTTGGTCCGTCCTGGGGTGTGGGCGCGTAGCGCAGCCGTCGGTGCGAGTTCAAAACCCGGTGGATGCGTTTTTTGGAATATTCGACTTTGATTATATTAATATATATGAGCAGATATATCTATATATAATAAATAAAAATTGCAGCTCGGTTGGTGCGGTGTGGTGGCATGGGTGCGAGGCGTAGTGGGAGGTGCGGTTTCAAAACCTGCTGGCCGCGTATTTTTTGAATTTCAATACCCCAAGGTTTTCAAACCGTGGGGTTTGTTGTGTGCCACGCTGGAACGCGTGGTGTGCCACATTTGACTCACCTATACCCACGGTTCTCCAAAACTGTGGGTATAGGCTGAGACCCCTATACCGATGCCTCTCCAGCCCACGGTTCCCAAAACCGTGGGTATAGCCTATACCCACAGTTTTGGGGGCTATACCCACAGTTTTGAACCGAGGGTATAGTTCATTTTTCCAGTAGTGTCAGACTTGGAGTAGACAAGAATTTCATCCACAAAGACAACCACAAAAGTATCAAGATACTCACAAAAAACCTTGTTCATCAATGCCATGACAACTGCAGGAGCATTTGTTAGGCCGAAGGGCATAACAAGGTACTCATAATGGCCATACCTACTCCGAAAAGAGGTCTTATGAACGTCAGATTCTTTTATCCTCAACTGATGGTAACCATATCGAAGATAAATTTTTGAAAACCACTTTGCCCCTTTAAATTGATCAAACAAATCATCAATTTGTAGTAGCAGATATTTTTTCTTTATAGTAACTCGATTGAGCTTTCAATAATCAACACATAAGTGAAGAGAACCATCAGCCTTCTTGGCAAAGAGAACTGGTGTTGCCCAAGGTGACACACTCGGGTGTATAAAACCTTTCTCAAGAATATCGTCTAACTGAGTCTTTAGTTCTTTTATTTCAGCTGGAGCCATTCGGTAAGAGGGAATAGAAACTGGTTGAGTACCAGGCATTAAGTCAATAGTAAAATCAACCTCTCTTACTGGTGACAAACCAGAGAAGTCTGAAGGAAACACGTCGGGAAACTCAGCGACGATTGGAGGGAGATCACCACACAATGAATCTCTCTCTAGATCAAAAGAAAACACTGATATAACTTTCCCCAACTCTGGAAAAAGGGTTCGGCTCTTCTTGACCTTGGGTCCCATTCTCCTTGAAAAACGAGAGACACACCACTGGGTGTAGTAAGGTAGACCCGTCGAAGATAACAATCGATCTGGGCTTTATTGGCAATGATCCAATCCATCCCAAAAATGACGTCAAAAGATTTCATGTTGAAAACCAAGAAATTCCAAGAATGATCAACATCTGATAGAGAGAAGACACAAGCAGGACTATGGAGACCCTTATCTCTCATTACACCAAGGGGTGTAGTAATATCCATTGCACAAGATAAAATCTCCATAGGCAGATTAAGCAGATTACCAAGACGGGTTGAAATAAAAGAGTGAGATGCACCAGTATCAAAAAGAGTTGTCACTAAAGACGAAGATATAGTAATGGTACCTCTCACAATTGCAGGACCTGCATCAACTACCTTTGGCGAATCTTCCATTGTGTGAAGAAGCTTCGTTCTGGATTCATGTGGCTGGAACCCATTTGTACGTGAAGCATTTGATTGCTCTGTAGTATTTGGAGGTGCTGATGATCTTGTTACACTATGTGGAGTAGAGAAGTGATGGCAGAATCTTTGTAGGTTCCCTAAACGTCCGTAGAAGCTACAGTTCTTGGGTGCCTCAGTGAAAACCCTCTTAGAATTTCCTGGCTTTCCACACTAAAAGAAAGTCAAGGAAGCCCCTCCTTGTGCTACTGGTGGTCTGGAGTGGCTCTGTTGTCGAGAACCACCATGAGAAACATCGCACTTTCATTTTCCTTTAAAGGAACCAACACTGCCACTAGAAGGAAAAGGAACTTCCTGAAACCCTGACTTTCCTACAAAATCCATCTCAACCATCATCGCCCTATCTAGCACATCGGCATAAGTGGGTAGTTTCAGTAAGAAAACCTGAGAACGGATATCTGATCGAAGCCCCAACTCAAATCGTCGAGCTTTCATCCTCTCATTAGATACAATTTCAGGAGCAAACTGTACCAACTCAGCAAAGCGATTTGAATACCCAGTCACGGTTTTTTTGGCCTACTTATGTTTGAAAAACTCCACAGCCTTGGCCAACACCATAGATTCTGGATAGAACTGATCAGTGAAAAGAACCCTAAAGTCTTTCCACTCCAAACCGAGTAACAAGGAAAACTATTCTTAAAATAAGGAATAACAAGATTTGGATTCCTCTCTATCCAAATCAAAACAGGGGAAAAGACTAGAACTAATCCACAAGTCGCCTTTCCCTAAACACCCCTGGTGACTTAAGGTTCATTGTGGTGAGAGCTGGCCAGGCACTCAATCACAAATACCTTCTAAGTCCTGACAAGAATACTCAAATTCATATTGTCATCAAGGAAAGATGTTTCAACCTTCCCTCTAATACCACTTTGTCACGAACCAGCCCGGGTACCCTAGTAACCCGATAACTGAGCCAGCCCTGACATAGCCCAAAGGGTATTCCCGATCCCCACGGGTCGGCGATTAGCACCTGGCATCGTACAACATACAAGTGGGAATGATTTTTCCACAAGAATGCGGAAGAAAGAGTTAAACAAACAGTATGCATAACAGAAGAAACTCCATTGGGAGTGATGTACCAGAATACAAAGAGGAATAAAAATCCCAAAGTACTACAACCCAAGTACTAAAAATGGAAAAAACAGTCCCAAGGTCCCTAAGTACACAACTCACCGAGACCAAAGATCAACAGCTGGATCCACCTCCAAGAGGTCCCTTCCCTTTTCTCGATCCTGGAAGAAGAAAGTCTATAAACACCCGAAGGCAAAAGTAGGGTGTGATCCTAATCCTAGTAAGATACCACCAAAGATTCCATAATAGATTCTAAATATAGATTATCCAAGTAAAAACTTTCAATTTTCAAATAAACAGGTTTGGCAATTCAAAAGCATATTTTAACAAATCATGCTATACATTTTCAAATGATGTAAAATTCATTAACCAAGGCTTTACAATGATGGAATATTTCTAAAACAATGGATTAAGTAAAACATTTATATAAAACATTTTATATAAATTTTTCAGGCATGTAAGCAATTCAAAAGCATTGGTATACATTTATATCTCAAATATAAACAAACAAGCGAGCAACATGGTCATCTGCCAAAAGGTACGATAGTATTAATCAGTTATAGGATTCTGTACTCTCTATGTGAACTCAGCAAAATGTGTATACACACGTCCCTATGACATTGGACAAAGGAGACTCATCACCAACCCATCGGGGATGTGACCCGCTGTATGTATGTTATAGAACATTGTCGTAGCGTAGAGTGTATCCAAATAACTCACTAACTACCTAAGGCTTGCATGAACTCTTACATGATGGGAGAACTATTTTAAGAATGCTTAAAATACGATCAATCCCATTCTTCCATTTCAAAAGTGCCAATTTCATTCAATTTAAAACCAAAACAGGTTTTATTTAAAACATGCCTCTTTCACAAGGTAAAACCAATGGGTTTCTATCAAATCATTTTAATCCATTTTCATAAGTTTGAAATCCATTCAAAACCAATTCCATCATTACACATTTCATTTTCACAATTAAATTCAACAATTTAATTGAAAACATTTTCATCAAATCCACAATTTAAATCCAACAATTTAAATCGGCCAATTTTCCATAAACACGCCCAATTCAATGGAATTGGGGTTTTCCCACATCTCTATGCCAAAACCATTTCAAATATCTCAATTCAATGGAATCAAGTTTTTATAAATTATTTGAAAGAAACTTAATCAATTGAATTTAAATCAATAATTGAAATAAATTAATCAAATACATTGATAATAAATTTGGCAAGTCGGGACGGAACCACCTACCTTGAAGGTTTTGACCAAGACCACAACGGTCGAGAACGCTCAAGAAAACTGGATTACTTCTTCAAGAACCCACCTTAGATCTCTTATCCTAGAAATATCAAGACCAAATATTATCAAACTTGGTACCACACACTTATATCTACCCATAACGTGCATAGATATAATAATCCTATAGAATAGGAGAAGTAGATCTAAGTAGATCTAAGAAAGCAATCAAGAACGATGAAGAACGATCACATACCTCAAGAATTCGGATTTGATTCACCAAGAGGAGCCTTTGGATCACCTTCGGAACAATGGGATAACCCTCTATAACCTTAGGAGAAGACAAATCCCGAGTTAGGGCCACTTAGGAGGAAAAACGAGGCACTTAGAGGCAAAACTGAGCGAGATCCACAATTTAAGGATCTCCTTTAAGTGATCGCACGGTTTGGGCGCACGGTTTGACAAACCGTGCGTTAACCATGCATGAGATACTTCCTTGGCCACCCTTATCACACGGCTTGGCCACATGTTTAGACAAAACATGCACCACCCGTGCGGAAGCTTCTGTCCAGGTTTCAAGGCTGGCACGGTTTGGTCGCACGGTTTGTCAAACCGTGCGCAAACCGTGCACAGCACACTGGGCTTTAACTTTTCCCGAAAATTCTCCCAAACGCTTCCCAAGCCTTTACTCCAAAATGAAGGTACTTAGAAACATCAAAAATACATAAAAATTTAATGTGATGTTACAGTAGAGCACACCACTTGGAACTCTTTAAGGTGGAGGTGTGGATCCTCACCGGCTAACCCATGGAAATGAGGGAGAAGATGAATCAAACCCGATTTGAGTTCAAATTCAGCCTCTAGGTTTGGATATTGAATACCAAGAGGTTGGTAATTAATATCAGGGGCATTAAGTTCTTTAAGTGTTTGTTCCCTAGGATTATCCATATCTAATTCAACTGGTTGGACAAGGACTGGTTCTTGAATGAGGTTATTATCTCTTAAGTTCCTCTTTAGTTGGCGAAGCGTTTGCTCAATTCCAGGGTCAAACAAATCCAAGGGATTGTTTAGGAGGCTACAAGGCATTCAGAGAGATTTTGGAAGAAATAGGAAGATTGGTTTTTCTTTGTGTTTTTCAGTTTATGGTTTATAAGAGGAAGGTGGGTTTTTCTTAGTGTTTTTTTTCAAAAAAAAAATTAATTAATTTTTTTTATTTCTTTTACAATAACCAGAAATTGATGACTATTTAATTGAACCATCTCTGGAAATGGCTCCATTTGAAACACACATCTGATTTTCGCCTATCAACTGTTCAAAGTTCCTATACTCTGCTAATGTGTATAGCAGCACTCTGGTCAAATCCTTAGTGATGATACTTTTTAATAGTCGTTTGTTTTTAGTTGATTGTATTCTGATTGGGGGGTTTTTTGTAGAGCTTATGAAATAATTTATGGATGGTATTTGATTTAACAAATTGATAAATATTGGGTTGAGTTCATCATTAGGTAGTTAATCTTGTGATATCCTTGATCTTTTCTTTATATAGCATTAAATTAACACTCATGTCACAAGTTGATGTTGATTAGAATTCTTAAGTGTTAAATCTTTAATACAAGCCTTAACTTAACTAGGATTCTAATATAAATCAGTACTTGATTGTGGTAGTGTATTTATGGTTCCAATAATCCATGGAATCCATATGTTAAACAAAACAATTCACTAATCCATGACATGTTATGTTCAACATACACAATGTTAATTTGAAGAATATTCATCAAGCAAAAGCTCTCAATAACTTAACATACCTAAATTATAACTCACCCCAATGAGAGATTTACTCATAAATTGAAATTATTAATAATCTAGTTATAATTATTATGATTATAAATTAAGAATATAAGAAAAATAAAGAGATAATAAAAGAGTGGTGTGTAGAACACACACACAAACGATGATGATAATTAAAAACAAACTTAAGATTGAATGAGAAAGAAAAATAAGGGAAGGGGATTAAAATGTATTTAAATTATTTTAAGAACATTAATATTAAAATATAGAAGTTGGATGAGAATAAGAGATATTGAAGAAGAAACTTTCATTAAAACAGAATTACAAAAGAAAGGACTTACAAAATTGCAACAATGAAGAACATAAAAGTAAATGAAAACAAAGAGAGGAGGAAAGGTCTCTCAAGTGAAAACTTGAGTATGGAAGGTCCTCCCAATACTTTTTAAAGGCTTTGTTCGTGCCAATATGATCTCCTCACTTCTGAAATTCCAACCCCTTTGAAGGAGAGGAGGGGGATTCATTTATAGCCCAAGGAAGTGGACTGTTTTTATTCTCAATCTGTCCCTCCACTTGGCTCGATGATTTGGACATAAATACAGCCGAATATTGAGATATCTCCTTCTTCAAAGTTGTAGAAAATAATTTTGGAATACCTCTCTAAAAATTTTGAGTCATTTTTACCTATGGAGCCAAAGTTATGTCCGGTTGATTAAAAAAATTTAATCTTTCCATTTAAATCCAATCTTTTTGAAGTCCAAAATGTGAAAGGATTTTTGAATAGGAATATTCCTTTAAAGATGAACTATTTCTTCAACAAAGTCGGCCACCTATATCTCCTCTTTCACACTGAAAAGTATCATCTCTATTTGATAACTAAATCATGAGATATGTCATGAATAGTTTCTGGATTTTAATTCCCGACTAGAATGGTGGGCTGGAATTCAAGGAATTAGTTGGGCCCCTTGTTCTTATAGTTGTACCTTCAAATTTTTATCCATGATTACTTTGGATAATCTAGAACATATGGTGGAGTTTCATAAAATTTTGGTTTTGGGATTTAGACCAGTAACTCAATCATCATTGATGGTCTAGTTTCATTACAAATTCTTTGGGTCTTCTTGTGTTGACCATATGGGCCTTCAAATGGCAGAATTGGCACATGATTCCTTCTGATGATTTGTGAGAAATTGAATAAGTAATCCTAAAAAATAATAACCACACATCATTAGGGTGAGAGTTATGAATAAAATAGTAAACTGGATCAATTGGAATACTTCTAAAAATGCTCAAAAATTATACTTAGTATTAAAACATTAATATTTCACACAAATTATGCACATTTCATATAAAATCAGTAAAGGGAGTATATAATAAGTTATGAAAATATTAATAACATCAATGATATTTATTAACTTCCCTATCATAACAAAGTTCTCATTAAAAAATAAACCAAAAATTATAATTTTAAGTGTATCCTTAAAATATTGATTGTGGTGCATTAAAAATTCACAATGGACATCATGTGTAGTCCATTTTTTTCAAATCCATGCTTTGGATCCAAAAAATTAACATTTAGGGTATCCAAATTGAGTGTTATGGGAATCCAATTCTTCTTAAAAAACAAAAACAAATAAGTAAAGAAAAAAATATATTTTATATGATTATATTGTAAAGTTTTACACCTACATTGTAGGAATCAAGAAGTTTTTTCCATTTGTTATTTTATTTTCAAATGATGCACTTAGTTCATATTTTTTTATCAATTTATTCAAAATTAAAATTAAATTATGGTGTAGAAATGATAGCGGTATTAATGAGTCTAAATTTGTATTTGTAGGGGTTTCCCTTTATATAATAATAATATATATGATTATAGAAAATATGAATAGTTATTAACTGTAATGAACATAACAGATCAATTTTTGGACAAACAGATAATGAAAATATACCACATGTATGCATTCAAAACTGAGACTCTCAACCATTCAAACTTGATAATTTCATTTATACCCTTGAGACCAATCGCACTTGTAATGAAAACTCTAAATATTTCTTATTCATATTCAATGTAGGGAACATTTCCATCTTTGAATGTTGAATCCAAATGAAATTGAAATATTAGTATATTTGACAGTGGAACTAGTGTGATGAAGGTACTCTTAGAAGGTTCTTTTGATTTAAAGGTTGATCCCCTGTACTGTCTTTATTTGACCATTCATTTCCCTTTTTTTATCCATATGTAATACCATACCACATTTAAAACCTTTTTCATTAACTTTTAAAGGATTTTCAATTTGAAAAAAATTGTAAAGGAAATTGAAGAATCTTTTTGATAAATTGTTTTAACAAAGTTTTTGTAATTTTTGACAACGAACATTTTTGTATAATAATTTTTTTTCTTTTTTAGGAATCGAAACCAATCCATCATAATGAGTTTTGTAAGAAATTTTAAAGTTTCTGAAAGTTTGAACTCAAAGATAAAGGGGTTGTTTTAAAGAAAGTTGTATTTTTAGACTCAGAGAATTGGACATAGGTCCATCAACATGATGATGAAGATTATTAGATCCAAAAGAATCAGAGGTAGAAATTTTTGATTGATATTGTCACGACCCGACCCTACCTAGGCTCGATCCACAACTACCCCAAGCCCACCTCCATAGGCCAGGGGCTGGCGACAAGCGCCGAAGGCTAAACAACTCGAGGAGGCCTTTTCCTGAGTACCAGTACACACACATGCAGCCCACTTAATACAGAAGTGCAGGGTAAAAAGAAAAGTAGAGTACCAACTGCTATAAATAAACAACAAAGTGCATTGACCTCCAAACAGTACAAAACAAGTGTTGAAGGTAAACTGAAAAGAAAAGGGGCAAAACACGCGCCCAACCAGAAAAGTGTCACAACCCGGCAACAGGTAATCAAAAGTAAAACAGCTGGGAGAGTCCCACACCTGGAACCCGACTACGACCACCATACGCGGTTTAAGCTCCCGAACTCCTATGCTCCACTAAATTCATGAACAACCTACTCGTCGTCTGAAAGGGCACACCAAGTGCGGGAAAAGCCCAAACAGGGGTGAGTATAAAAATACTCAGTAGGATGCCCTGAAGGCTCGAGGGTGAAACAAAGGACGTATTGAAGATGTGAGTAGTAGATCGAACAGAGAAAAGTAAAGGAGTACAACCGAGAGTGCAGTAAAGAGTACAGTAGAGTATCGGCTCAACCCAACAAGAGAAAGGAAGTAGACTTGTCCAAACACCAGAAGCTATAAACAGTGAGAAGATTAAATTCTCATTGAACCTTCTCTACCCATAGTAGGAGAGTAGACTCGTCCAACCATGAGAAGCTAGACACGGAAAGCATGTGGCATACCTTGTGCATCTTCATCTCTCCTGGAAGGAGAGTAACCAAGCCCAAGAAGTAGGTACTGGAAAAATATATATACATATCCATATGCTCAATCAAGAAACCCAAACAAGATCGTAAGGGGATCTCCATCCCGTAGCTTAGCCCAAGAAAGTGAGTCACCAATAGTCCCCGAACTAAACACCTTCGATGCCCAGTATCCCACATGTCTGCCCCGAATTGCAATCCAAGGGGCTCAAATCACCGCACCTTGACACTATCCACTTTGGGCGGTACTGACTCGCCCGCACGGTTTTAGGTCGCGTCACAAGGATGCATCTTGGTGGGGAAAGTGCGCCTCGTAGTTGAGAGTTCTGGGGGAAGTCAAACCATACCTCATCACTATCACACAGTCGAGAAGTCTTCTCCAAGTCGACGGATTCCCACTGCCCAGCCCCGCTAAAGGGTAATCCTCTGGAGGGAGACCCGGAACCGCTCTGGCCATCCCTGCTGGATGGTACCCCACTAGCCATCCCTGCCGGATGGTACACCACTGGTCATCCCTACTGGATGGTACCGCACTGGCCATCCCTACTGGATGGTATCTCACTGGTAACTGGAACACGTAGTGGGAAACACGTCATGATAGATCGTGGAAGGAAGATATGATCTTGATACACAGCTAGGGAGTCTGTGCCCAGGGCTCACTGGGGTTCCTTACCCTACTGGAAAAAACCTCCTGGGTAGAGGATCGGTGCTCGCGTAATGTGTTGGTCACACCGATACCCAGAGAACACTACCAGGGAACATGGAGGGACATGAGGATCTCCTCGGGCCTCTTGGGGTGATACATGCTCCAATCCGCTGAGTTTACTGTCGAAGCGGACTGAGACAACTCACTCCAGAAAGTGGGAGCACACCCACACTGTACGAACCCACATAGCCATAAATGATGCCGCAGTCCGGTGAAAGGGACACAACACTGAAAACCCCCTCAGCTAAAAGAACAGTGGAACCAAAACAACTCTGCCAGTTAAACCATCGAGAACAGAAGCAGGGGGACCCACTCAACCCTGCTGGTTGAAACCATCGAGAACAGGAGGACCCTCTACGTCACGAGAGGTTAAAGGTACGTAGAGTAGAACACGACACACACATTGGGCCCACACGACCAGTGGCCCAAACTCATCTCCAAACCGAGCGCACAAACGTTCTCAGGTACAAACTACAAAATGTACCTCCAAGAATTCCCGTATACACCCAGAGTATACCGCATTTCTAGCCCAAAGGCTATCGTGCACACGACACCCAACGTCAGTGCGAAGGGTGAAAACGTAATTTCGCCAACCTGCTTCCTCCACGGCCCTAGCATGGCTAACCACATCTCTTTAAACATTCACTTCACTCTCCCAAAATTGAAAGCGATCACACGCTAAGGGTTCTCTACAAACACTGTAGGAAGAACCACCACCGGTACACCTTTCATGCTTCCACATTAAATGAGATCTTGAATGAGTCTCTGCACATCCAAATGGATTGCACCATTGTAATCATCGCAGAAAAACACGTGAGATAGACTATTTAATCGCCTCAAACGGATATCCGATGAAAAAGTCATCCAACACCGCTTTACGCCCGAACGGCGTCCCGTGGTCCTGAGTCTCGGTCCCGAAAACAGTCGGGCGCATCGCACCACTGCGATCCCATGAGAAAAACACGTCAAATTGTCTGCTCACTTGTGTGTAACGGATATCTGGAGAAAAAGATGCATATTGCCATACTGCACACGAGCGGTGCTACGTGGGACCTGCATCCCGGTCCCGAAGCACTACGAACGGATTGCACCATTGTGATCCTCTCGAAAAAGTACATGAGATTGAGTAACCATTTGTTCGAAACGGACACCCAATGATAAAGATAGAAATCACCGCCAACTCCCAAAACGACCCTCGTGGGGCCCGCACCATCGTGCAGAATTAAAGCGGGCAGATTGCGTCATTGCAATACGCTCAGAAAAACACCCAGGATAGACTGCTCGCATGCCCCACTGGCCATCCCTACTGGATGGTACCACACTGGTCATCCCTGCTGGATGGTACACCACTGGTCATCCCTGCTGGATGGTACCGCATTGGCCATCCCTACTGGATGGTATCTCACTGGTAACTGGAACACGTAGTGGGAAACACGTCACGATAGATCGTGGAAGGAAGATATGATCTCGACACACAGCTAGGGAGTCTGTGCCCAGGGCTCACTGGGGGCTCCTTACCCTACTGGAAACAACCTCCTGGGTAGAGGATCGGTGCCCGCGTAATGTGTTGGTCACGCCGATACCCAAAGAACCCTACCAGGGAACACGAAGGGACGTGAGGATCTCCTCGGGCCTCTCGGGGTGATACATGCTCCAATCCGCTGCGTTTACTGTCGAAGCGGACCGAGACAACTCACTCCAGAAAGTGGGAGCACACCCACACTGTACGAACGCACGTAGCCGTAAATGATGTCGCAGTCCGGTGAAAGGGACACAACGCTGAAAACCCCCTCAGCTGAAAGAACAAGGGAACCAAAACAACTATGCCAGTCAAACCGTCGAGAACAGAACCAGGGGGACCCACTCAACCCTACTGGTTGAAACCATCGAGAACAGGAGGACCCTCTACGTCACGAGAGGTCAAAGGTACGTAGAGTAGAACACGACACACACATGGGGCCCACACGACGTGTGGCCCAAACTCATCTCCAAACCGAGAGCAAAAACGTTCTCAGGTACAAACTACAACACGTACCTCCAAGCATTCTCGTATACTCCTAGAGTATACCACATTTCTAGCCCAAAGGCTATCGTGCACACGACACCCAACGTCAGCGCGAAGGGTGAAAACGTAATTTTGCCAACCTGCTTCCTCCACGGCCCTAGCACGGACAACCATATATCTTTAAACATTCACTTCACTCTCCCAAGAGTGAACGCGATCACACACCAAGGGTTCTCTACAAACACCGCAGGAAGAACCACCACCGGTACACCTTTCATGCTTCCACATTAAATGAGATCTTGAATGAGTCTCCGCACATCCAAATGGATCGTACCATTGTAATCCTCGCAGAAAAACACGCGAGATAGACTATTTACTCGCCTCAAACGGATATCTGACGGAAAAGTCATCCAACACCGCTTTACGCCCTAACGACGTCCCGTGGTCCCGAGCCTCGGTCCCGAAAACAGTTGGGCGCATCACACCACTGCGATCCCATGAGAAAAACATGTCAAATTGACTGCTCACTTGTGTGTAACGGATATCCGGAGAAAAAGATGCATATTGTCATACCGTACACGAGCGGTGCTACGTAGGACCTGCATCCCGGTCCCGAAACACTACGAACGGATTGCACCATTGTGATCCTCTCGAAAAAGTACATGAGATTGACTAACCATTTCTCCAAAACGAACACTCGGTGATAAAGATAGAAATCACCGCCAACTCCCAAAACGGCCCTCATGGGGCTTGCACCATCATGCAGAATTAAAGCAGGCAGATTGCGTCATTGTAATGCCCTCAGAAAAACACTCAGGATCGACTGCTCGCACGCCCCAAACATACGTCTAATGAAAAAGTTACAAAACCTTGCTCGTAACTTAAAAGATGGCCCGTAGGGCCCACGTCACAACTCCAACTCCAGCGCCCGAAACTATACTAGAAATCTCCTTCTCGACGCCAGGGTCACAACGCTGCTGACGGCGCTCAAATCGGACATCAGATGTGTCCGCGCCATCCAAAACAAGAACTCCTGAAAAAACGTCAGTCCACTTAACGTACGCGTCGTGCCACCGAGTAGAAGTTCTATTGAAAACTCAACTTCACATTTTGGTGGAAGGCTAGGAAGCTCCTCGGGAAAGACATACACAAAATCCTGAACAATTGGCATATCATTGATGTCAATTTTCTCCCCAACCATTTGAGATAAACAACCCCTTTGAATGGGAATTAAGACCCATACCCCAGATGTAATCTCCCCAAGAAGTTCATGCTTACCGTCACATTGATGGATGATTATAGGAGGGTTTGAAATATCAAACGTAACTTCCCTTCCTTGACAATTGATGGGAGCTTTATGTAGAGAAATTCAATTCATGCCTAAGATAACATCAAATTCTACCAAAGGAAGAATGACAAGATTTGCACGAAGCACATTCCCACAAACTTAAACCAGAGAGGAATCATAGACTTCAGATGAAATCATCATACCATTAGGGGTTTGCACTGTTAATTTCACGTCAAATTATTTTGGTGGAATCTTAACACCCTTAACAAATTATGGAGTTGGTGGCATACTGGGATGGACATTGGTGAACCCGCAGTCGTTTATTTATTTCTCCAGGACTTATTACTCTTGTTGGCTTGCCACTTTGGGAGCCCGTTTGTTTATTTGTCATGTATGCCATTATTATTTATGCATGTTTACTCTGATCATTTATTGGTATTATTGTTTATTTATTATTGTGTTATGATTTGATATGAAGAGCACAGTCCCCCCACTATTGGACTTGGAGTCGCGTTACTAGTCAGTAGCCTCGTGTGTATGAAAAGATGCACATGAGGTCAGATAACTCAGACTCGTTGGCTCGGGTTGGGATGTTACAATCTTACATATGCAAAGAGAATTATTTTTCAACGATAGGCTTAAAAAGTGGTCTTCAAGCAAGGGTTGAAGAAAATCGAACATTTCTGGCAAACCTTGATAGCATAAGGAATATTTGAGTTTGCACATTTATTTGTTTTTATATTTACATGTACTTGTCATCATTTTTTTTAAATGTAATCATGTGTATTATTTCCTATTTTCGCTATTTTTTTTACAGAATAGATACAATTTTCCCTAAATAACAATATGGAAGGATGATTGTTACCAATTGGTTATTGTTGTGTGTGGGGGGGGGGGGGGTATTCAATTTTCTTTTGTATTGGTTTAAAATTGCTTTTAAATGAAACTCCAATTGGTGCTATATTAGAGAGTAGATGCCAAGATGAAGTATATATTTATCTCCAATTGATACTAAATATAGCACCATTTTGTAGATATTAAATAGTGCAACTCTATTTTTGGCATTGTATTCTCCGTACGCTATATGTTGTTTTTATATAATTTTTTGTTTTTGTTTTATTATTATAATCAGTGTTTATATATATTTTACATTTAACAAAACAATATGGAAGAAATAACCTTTTTTGTGTGTAAGAAATGAAGTTATGGGTTGGAGAAGATTTTACTGTAGATACCGGTATTTTGATGAAGGGTTGCTCTATTTTGAAAGTTTGGGTTGGAGATGATCTAAAAGGTGTTTTTTTATTCCATTTAGTTATAAGTAGTATTTTCTATTCAATGTATTTTTATGTATTGTTAAATCTTCTAATTGGATTAAATATTCTAATTGGATTATATTTTTGTTCATCATGTTTGTTTAGTAATTGGACAAAGGGGGTGCGGTAATTTTTTTTTAAAAAAAATACAATATTTTTCATGTTGATTATTGAAACAACCAATGTGAAAAATAATTATTAAGCCGATTACGATGATAGTCGATGTAGTTAAATATTTTGCACACCGGTTATTAAAACTAACAACGTAGAATGTCAATTAAAGTTATACCAATTATAAATTTATTATAGTTTAGACATCGGTTATTTTATAACTAATATGATAAATGATTTTTAACAACAGTTATAATTTTTAACATCTGTTTTGTGTAACTATTGTTTTTTTTTTCAATATCTCTAGTGATGATTTTGCTTAATAACCGATGTTCAAAGTGAAAAAAAAAAAGTGATGTTGAACCACCTTTTATGGTCCGGTGATAAATCATCAACAAATAATTATACAAGGTTTGTGTGGCCATGTATTCAGGTTCATTGCAATTTTTCAGTTCGGATGATATCAGGAATGATGTCAAACTTGACTGTCGGCATTGGAATTTCAAGTTATTTAATGGGGAAAAAAATATTTTTTTGACTTGCATTTTTATCGGTATTTTTAGTCTTCCCATCAAAACATTTTCTTTTTGACTTTAAAATGGATATAATTTTATTTTGATAAAAGCCTTTATTAGCGAAAAAACAGCGGAAGAGGAGGAAACGATTCCAGCCATTATAAATTTATCGTGAACTGATTGAATCAATGCATCTCGCCTCGCTTCTGTCTTCCGCTAAAATTTTGTTTGAAACACTGTCAGAACCCACCTGTCTTGATCTCACACATTTTCAAATATGTGGACGCCCATCCTCAGCACCCTGCTCCTGCACCTTTGTTCCTCCATTGCACCATCCTCATCCCGCAGGACAACCTTCATCGTCCACCTCCGACGGGACGCCATGCCGCTCCACTTCAACAACCACCACCACTGGTACGCCGCCACCTTAAAATCGGTGTCTCCCTCGCAGGAGCCACTGTATGCGTACAAACACCTCCTCACCGCTTTTGCGGCCACCCTGACGGAGGACGAGGCCCGGGCACTGGCCCGGATGTCCCACGTATCCCGTGTCCTCCCCGACCAGATTCGCCATCCCCACACCACTCGGACGCCGCAGTTTCTGGGCCTCACTGCCCTCGAGGCCAACCCCCAGATCGCCAAGATGATCAACGCCAGCGAAGTCGTCATCGGTATGCTGGACACGGGCGTCCGGCCGGAGAGCCCGAGCTTCAGTGACCACGGCCTCCCTCCTCCCCCCAACAAATGGAAGGGGTCGTGCGTTACGGCCAGGGACTTCCCCGCCTCCAGCTGTAACAACAAACTGGTCGGGGCGAAGGTTTATCCAAAAGGGTACGAGGCGAAAAACGGGCCCATCAACGAAACTTTGGAATCCAGATCGCCCCGCGACACCATTGGCCATGGCAGTCACACCGCCAGCATCGCCGCCGGCTCCCCCGTGGCCAACGCAAGCTTTCTGGGCTACGCCCAAGGAACGGCGCGCGGAATAGCCCCAACCGCCCGGCTGGCGGCGTACAAGGTCTGCTGGTCCAATGGCTGTTGGGATTCGGACATCATAGCGGCCATGGACGCGGCGGTGGAGGATGGGGTGGATGTTTTGTCCGTGTCTATTGGAGTCCTAGCTCCGGATTTCAGGTACAATTCACTCGCCAGGGCATCTTTTGTGGCGGCTACGGAAAGGAATATATTCGTGTCCTGCTCGGCGGGGAACGATGGGCCCGCTCTCCAAACCGTATCGAACGCGGCGCCTTGGGTGGCTACAGTCGCCGCCGGAACCTTGGATCGAGCGTTCATCGCCACCGTCAGCCTCGGAAACGGGGACCAAATCAATGGCTCCACGCTCTGGGACGGGGTTGCCCTGCCCGTATCCCCGCTTTTCTACGCGACAGGGAGCTTGAATGGCAGCCGATGCATGGAAGACAGTCTGCCTTATAACCTGACTGGGAAAGTCGTGTTATGTGATTTTGGCGAGAACGAGGATATCAAGAAAGGCGAGGCGGTGAAAAAGGCCGGCGGGGTGGGGGTGATCGTAGCAAATCTTGAGAAATGGAGGGAAACGTTGTTCGCCGAGCCCTATTTTTTGCCGGCGGCGATGGTTACATTCGAAGACGGGAATGCAATCAAGAATTACATTCAGACAACGCACGATCCAACAGCCAGCATCGGCCCCGGGCGGACGGTGGAGGGCCTCCATCCCTCCCCCAGCCTTGCGTCCTTCAGCTCCAGGGGCCCCGTCCCCTCAGCCGACGTACTGAAGCCGGACTTCATGGCGCCGGGCGACAACATCCTCGCTGCGTCGACCGGCCTGGGCGGACCCTCTGGGCTGCCCGAAGACAGCAGGCGTTCGAACTTCGCCATCCACTCCGGCACGTCGATGGCGTGCCCGCACGTGAGCGGAATGGCGGCCCTGCTGAAGGCGGCGCACCCGGACTGGAGCCCCGCCGCCATCAAGTCCGCCCTCGTCACCACCGCCTCCACCGTGGACGGAGAGACCGGGAAGCCCATATGGGACCAGGGTACGGGCGGGCGGGCGACGGCTTTGGGCATGGGTGCGGGGCAGGTGGACCTGGCGAGAGCCCTCGACCCGGGCCTCCTGTACGACATCGAGCGCGAGCAGTACCGGGAGTTTCTATGCGCCGTGAAATATACCCCGGAAGACATCCTCCTCTTCGTGGGAAGCGCCGCTAATTTCAGGTGCAATGCGAGCAGGAAATACCGCGTGGCGGATCTGAACTACCCGTCATTTGCTTTCACCGTACGCGCGGGAGTGTCTAAAACGGTGAGGTTCCCGAGAACCCTGACCAACGTGTGGGGAAGAAGCACGTATAATGTGACCGTGGAGGCACCTCCGTCGATGAACGCCCGGGTGACGCCGCCTGAGTTGCGGTTCAATGAGGTGCGGGAGAAGCAGAATTACACACTGACGCTAAGTGTGGGGGCGTCGTGGTCGAACAGCACGTCGACGATGTTCGGGAACGTGGAATGGAGGGACGGCGAGGGTCACAGAGTTCGGAGCCCGATTGCGGTCACCCGCCACGGGGTTGGAAGATCCTAGGGAAATATATTTTATTCCCACGTACACCCACTTTCACTGGAGGCAGCTGTCAGAAATTTAAGAGCGCGAATTATTTGAAAAATTTAAAATTCTATATTCTGTTTTTTAGCAAAAATATATCAAAAATAGTCTGCTTTTCAATAGTGTTACACCTGATGAAATTTTAGTCAATCTATGCATATATATTGATATTGAAATTTATAGATATTAAAGAACGTGTAAATATGTTTATAATATATTTGTTTTTAAATTGTAATTATTTTTAGTTTGAGTTAAATATGAATTTTTATGTGGATGTGCGTTAACGATGTATCATACCTTTCATGATTTGGAATTAGCTTTGATTCGTCCTCATGCCATTTTTTTTGAACTTAATATTTATATAACATTTTTATTTAAATGAATCGTATATAATATTGAAGAATTATTATATGGTTATGTCAATTGCCGCCAAAAATTTTCTGGCATACTCATTTATCCAGATCGTCCCATTCTTTTTGAAATTTGGTAAGTGTTGTGTTTAAAATTCAAAAAATATAATATTATATAATTTTTATGAAATTTGTTAATCATCAAGTATAAAATTCAAAAATATAATATAATATAAAATCTTAAGCGATGCTTTGGAATATTTTTAAAATTGTGTCATACCGAACACAACGTGTGTCAGACTGACCTGCGGAAAATTTCTATATGCTTGAAATGAATCATGTATCATTTTTCTAGTCGAAGCTCATTTTCTTGGTTTTGGATTTGCAACGTGTGTTTTGGACTAAAATGACACTTTTATATTGAAAACACACTTTGACTCATACCGGTGATATCGTGTGTCAGATTGATGTGTCGTCGATTCGTACACATCACACATGATGTAAAGACTCAGAAATTCCGTATAAATCTTTTTTTTTAATTATATGAAATTATTATGAGATTGCGAAAATCGACGGCACATGATTCTGAGGTCCGGAGTGTCCGGAATGAACTCTCAAAAAATGTTATGATTTAAATAGTGCGTGTGAGCAGTTTTCCTAAAAAGATGGAATAACTCTTAAACGGGTGCCTAGATCAGTTTTCTGAGACCACCGGTGAACTCGTGAGGGTATGCTTTTCTTAGGTAGATCCTAACATTAGCCAGTGCATGCCAACAGTGAAAGTTAGTTTTTGACTGTAAATAAAATTATTAAGTAACAAATATTTTATTATTAAATTCTTTAACTTCTAAATAGTAACTCGGATTGAAAATTTGAGAGTACCGTTGAGCTCGTGAGAGCGTGTAGCCCTTAAGCAAAGCCAAACCTCGACCGGCATGGGTCGAGGTTGACTGTTAATAATTTTTTAACTTTTTTTAAGATACATTCAGTAAACATGCGAGTGGTGATTTCTATCTTTTGAACCAGTGCTCGAATTAAAAATCCGAGAGCACCATTGAATTTGTAGCGTCGGGATTCGCTTAGACAAAGCTTAACTTCAACCAGCAAGGGTCAGACGAAAAAGTTAATTTTTAAACTTTACAAAAAATAATAATAAAATAACTTAACGAGTTATTTTATTTCTTTCTTTGTAACCGATGAGTGATAGTGGCGGGACTGCAGGATTGTCAAACCATTTAATGGTCGATTACACTTGCTTGTGTAACTGCAGCGTCGAGAGATTAATGGGTTCGTTAATTGAATTCATTAGTGAACCTCATTAATTGTGCGGTGAGTTAAACTCCTCTCTTCATCTATTTAAACAAAACTTGGGCATTGATCTTGTGCACTCATTAAAGGAACCTCTGACGAAGTGTCAGTGATGACTTCTTCCAACGTAGAACGGAGCTTCGACGCCTTAGAGGATTCAATCCGGAGTTCGACGAACACCAACAAACACGCTACGAACGCGGACCCGTCTTCCTCATCCACACCGTCTACTAACGTGTTCGAGGTAGAGGTTTTATTCAAAGAGTTTTATAATTCTTCTAATCTTGTTGATGATTGAATTGCTTCCATGTTATAATGCTAACGCGGAGGGCGCGGGCCGAACGAACAAGGCTCAGACCCTCCGCTGATCTTGGTATTGGTTGCGTTCTTCGTTGGCGACCGAAAAATATGGCGGCAAGGTGAAATTGAGGGCCGCGCAGTATAGGCGTCATCCCGGGAGGCCCGTAGGCGTAGACGGGAAAGAAATCAAACCACCAGAGCTTCACCGGTGGCCCGCGGAAGCTCCACCGGGGCGGCGGGCGGCGACGACCGAAGGAGGTGGCGATCGAAAACCGCCGACCGCGAGAAGGAGGCGGGGCCCAAAGGCGCCACGACAGATGAAGGCAACATCAGGCCAGCGACGACCGCGTTGGAGTTGGGCGGCGCAATGCGACGACGCGCCGCAGAGGAGGGTCGCAGCTTTGAGCCGCGACGGAGGGCGGACCTGCGGTCTGCAGGTTCCGCAAGTGACCGGTCCAACGGACCGACCAGGTGGAGCGATGATTAGCCACTGAATGAGGCTAATATTCATTGTTAATATATATAATATTCAAGTGCTTTATTATTCATAAACACCATTTTAGTGCATTTTACACTTTGGACATCATTTCACATTATGATTGTAATTTCTTCTTAAAATGCACTATTATATGGTACATTTTTTAACATCATTTAAAGTACCCAATGATCTTGATTTTATTTACATATTTAATTTTCAGGCGTCTCATTATATTGAGAACCATTCATACTTGTAGAGTGTTGGAAGATTCACATTGGAAGACCACCGAAATGAGATTTCATGCAAACAATTCTGGAGAAGGAAGATTGGACACCTGCCCACTGATGAGAATGTGGGGCCCAAAATATAGGCCCAATGAAACCCAAATTTCGTGGGATGATAGAAGACATATAGAGGAACATATAATTTTTTAGGATCCAATGCTAATTCGGCCTCCATTATGGTTATTCAGGCGGGCCAAGTTAGAGATAAAATTCTGGGCCATATTCTGCAGCCCAGAAAAGCAGACCACTAATTTAATCATATCTCGGCAACCACAAATTTATTTGAGATTAAATTTTACAGAGAGCTAGGAGGCATCCAGAGCTTCACTTTTGTCTTCTATGGCCCACTCTAATTCGTCCATCTAGATGCCTCTGTTTGGTGGATGCAAGCTGACTGTCATTTTGAGTTAAGGATAAAGAAGTCCACTCTCCCTTACTTTCCACCACCCTGGGCCTATCATAATCAAGTGGGATGCTTTGTACTTTTGGAGGCTCGACCCAAGGCTCCCAAAATGCCAATTTAAGACAGTGGTGGTGGAGGAGTTTATCATCTTTTGAGCTTCCTTTCATTGTAATGTTATGCTGCAATTTTATTGTCTCAAGTTTGTCTTTCACATGTAAGTTGTTCAATTCAATTTAGTTTCTTAATAAAAGTTCTTCTTCTCCTCTTATTCTGTTGTTCTTTATATCACTTCGATACCGTTGGTTCAAGGTGTGAACTTGTTCACACCAACCCTTGTGAGATTATCACACAACGATGGAGTGATCGTTATTTCATTATTTTTTTTACTTCTCCAATTCCCCCTCATGAGTCTACTTCTCGCTTCCATTGAAACCATATGATCAATGGAGGGCTAACCCACTTATTGGTTGATCCAAGGGAGTAGCAAGGGGATGGATTGGATGTTATTTCTCACTCCATTAATTTCCAATCAATTCTTTTAAATGAGATTTTTATTCAATGACTTTAAAACCCCTTCATCCTTATTGAATTCAAGGTCACACACTTCATGTGATAATACGAACCTTTACCTTGGAGTGCTCAAAACTTTGATCCTTCAAGTATATAGGTGATTAGTATTATGGTGTGTAGGCATTAAACCAGTAAGTGATGATTTTATTTGATCTCCTTAAATGAACCCATCTCAAATATAAGAAATTGAAATATTAAAAAAAAGAATGCATCCAATCCACCCCTTGTAATAACCTAGTATCAACCCTTCTCATAATTTAAATTCACTTAAGACTTTTAGTGTTCATTTAAACCCATCTAAAATCAACCCAAAGTTGGCCACTTAATAGCAAAAAACAGTCTATATAATGTACGTGTCCGTAGGTTACTTCTTAGGTCTCTAAGGAATCGACAACCCAAGCTAAACTACAAACAACCGCTTAACCCTAAATCTTGGGTAAATTTGGGCGAGATCAAATTTTGGCGTCGTTGCTGGGGACCCAAGTAAGTCATCTAAACAACCATTCTATTCTCCCCCATTTCTTCTATTCTCATCCAAATTCTCTTATCTTTTCCCTTTCTCATTTTTTTTCTTTTGGCACATGTTTGCCTACACTCGTGACCAATCAAACCATCTAGTTAGGGTGGATAGTCCTGGGGTTGGGGAGTCAAGTACACCAAGAGAACTATTTACATTAGATCCTAATATTTCTAATACCCCTGAGTAAAAAATTAAGCCCATTTCAATGGAATGTCTTCAAAGAAACCAATTAATAAACCCGGGTGGGAACTAAAATGGAAATCCAAATGAGGCAACACCAAACTTTATGAATGCAGTTGATCAAACCATGAATGACTACCTCACACCTGCCTGGACCAATTCCCCCTCATGCGTTAGACACAACTCCCTAGGAGATGCCAACTACATCTTTAAACCCCATGTCCTAAACCATCTTCCCACATTCCATAGAATGGAGTCCGAGATGCCCTACCTTCACGTTAAGGAGTTCAATGACATTGTAGAAACCATGTACCCCCACATCAACTAGAATCAGCTAAGATGAGTCTATTTCCTTTTTTTAAAATATAGAGCTAAAAATTGGCTAAAAAATTTGACACCATCATCCATAAACTCTTGGGGCCAACTACAAAGAGAATTCTACGAAAAATACTTTCCCCACCACAAAACAATTGCACTTAAAAAGAGCATCCAAAACTTTTTTGAAAAAGAGGGAGAGTCATTCTACGAAACATGGGAGAGGTTCAAAGACACTCTAAACATGGTTCCACACCATGGTTTTTCTATTCCTGAACAAGTGATAATTTTCTATAAAGGGTTGGGTCCGAGGAACAAACAATTCACTGACATGATGTGTAATGGAACTTTTAAAAACAAAGCCCCATATGATGTTTACGAGTATCTGGAAAGCCTTGCTGAACAAAACCAAACATGGGTAACTTCACCTTATTATGAGAATCCACAAAGAACTACTGGAATTTATACACTTAGAGAAGAGGAAAGCCTTAGGGCTAAACTCGCAACACTCTCTAGGAAGGTTTAAGAGATAGACCTTAGGAAAGTCCATGAAATCCAAACTCTAGACCCTGTTTGCACAATTTGTGATAAACATGACCATAATACAGAAGGATGCTCTTTAGGAGGACCCCCAGTGGAATTAAATGCCTTGAACTTTCAAAATCCTCAATACCAAAACAACTTCAACCCAAGGTATAATGACCACCCATGCTTCCACTGGAAAGATAACCAACTACCTAGCCAACCACAAGGACAAAATCCTTACCCCCATCAGAACTAACAAACCCATAACCAATTCCAAACCCAACCCAACCAATACCAACAAACACTGGTCCATTTTCAAAAAACCATCCCACCTCCAAAATATCCCCCTGGGATAAACCAATCTTCTCAAGCACCAACCCAAATTTTTCCACAAAGCCTACTAGAACAACTGTGCAAACAAATGGAAAGAATGAACTCGAAAGTCTCTTCCCTTAAACAAGAACTTCAAACCATCAAAACTGGAAAGGCACCCATGCCTACTCAGGTGGAACCATCCTCAAATTCAAGGGGAGAGTCAAGTTGTACTCAAATAACTCATGAAAAACTAAAGGTTGTAACTATTTTAAGAAGTGGGAAATCAATTGAGAAACCTGGACAACTAATTCAGAACCCATCTGAAGATTCAAACTTGGATGAAAATTCAAATGAACCAAATGATCAAACTGAAAAACATGATAACATTGTCAAAGAAATAACTCTTCAACAAACAACCCCACAACCTGAACCATTTACTCAATGCATGAGGGGGAAAACCAAGCCTGAATTGAGTGAAAAATTGAGGGAAATATTCTCACAAGTCAAGTTGAACATTCCCCTTCTCGATACAATCCAAACCATACCTTCCTACTCAAAGTACCTTAAGGACTTGTGCACTTTTAAAAGAAAATTTTCACATAAAAACCAAGTTCTTTTGGCTGCTAATGTGAGTACTACCATTCGAGGGACCATTCCCCCTAAGTTGAAAGACCCAGGTTTCCCTTACATCAATGTTGAACTAGGAGAGAGAAAAGTTGTCAAGGCCTTGTGTGACCTAGGTGATAGTGTCAATCTCATTCCCTATGTTGTGTACTTCCAGTTAGGCCTAGAAGAGCTCCAACCCACATCTGTCACACTTCAACTTGCTGATCGTAGCATTAGGGTTCCAAATGGGATTTTAAAGGATGTTCTAGTAAAAGTAGAAAACTTCATCTACCATGCCGGCTTCATTTTCCTTGATAACAATCCTAACTTAGGAAATAAGGAACAAAACCCAATCATCCTTGGTCATCCTTTCCTTTTAACAATCAACTCTATTATCTGAGTTCAAAATGGGAACATGACCATCACCTTTGGAAACATGAGTCTAGACTTGAACATCTATAATGAAAGCTCACAAATAGGGGATGACGAGGACATTCATGAAGTAAACATTATAGGAAGCATTAATAATGAATCCATAGAACATCAAGGAATATTTGAGGGATGTTTAAGTTAGGATGAGATTGATTTCCTTTGTTCACATGAAGGAAGTTTATCTCCTTGGCTTGAATCATTTTCAAATTGCTCTTATGATGAAGTCTTAGGTCCAACAATCAGTGAAACCTTTCAGGAAACCACTTTCATGGAGACCAATAAAACTTCATTCCCTAAATCTGATCAAACCAATCTTATAGCTGAAACTTCTACACATGGGGAATCAATCCTATCTGAAACTATAAAAAAAGAAATTGATCTTGAGCTAATGTCCCAATATTATGCTAAAATTCTGAACCAACCTAATCTTGAATTGAAATAACTTCCTTCTGCACTTAAGTATGCCTTCATAGGAGAAAATGGAACACATCATATTGTCATTTATTCTTCTCTTGAATCCAATCATGAGAGGATTCTTCTAGATATCCTTAGGAAACATAAGAAAGCCATTGGTTGGACCCTGTCTGATATTCCTGGGATTAGCCCACTAATTGGAACTCATAGGATTGTTCTAGAATCTGATTCAAAGCCATGTCATCAACCTCAATGACGATTCAATCCTAATCTCATGGAAGTAGTGAGAAAAGAACTTCTAAAATTGTTAAAAGCTGGTATCATCTATCTCATAGCTAAGAGCGAGTGGGTGAGCCCAATCCAAGTGGTTCCCAAGAAGGCAAGAATCACTATGATAACCAATAAGGATGGAGAGATTATTCCAACTAGGGTGAGTAGTGGCTAGAGAGTCTGCATCGACTATAGGAAGCTAAACTCATTCACTAAGAAGGATCATTCCCCCTTACCATTCATTGACCAAGTCCTTGAGAGAGTGGAAGGTCATGAGTTCTATTGTTTCTTAGATGGGTACTCGGGGTACAATCAGATTGAGGTCTCCCTATAGGATCAAGGGAAGACTACATTCACCTATCCATTCAGCACCTTTGATTTCAAATGCATGCCCTTCAGGTTATACAATGCCCCTGGAACCTTATAGCGATGCATGATGGGAATATTCTCAGACATGGTAGGGGATTTTCTTGAGGTCTTCATGGATGAATTCTATGTATTTAGGGATACATTTTAGGGATGTATTAGGAATGTGGAGAGAGTTTTGTCCAGATGTGAAGAAATGAATCTAGTCCTAAACTGGAAAAAATGCCATTTCATGGTTAAACATGGATTAGTCCTTGGCCATATAGTCTCGGGTAGGGGGATTGAAGTTGATAAATCAAAGGTTGACATCATTCGTCACCTTCCATCACCCAGAACTATTAAGGAAGTGAGTTATTTCTTAGGACATGATGGTTTCTATAGAAGATTCATCAAGGACTTTAGTTCAATTTCCTGTACCATTTGTGCTCTCCTAGTAAAGGACGCTCTATTTGTTTGGATATAAAGCTGTGAGGGTTCATTCTCAACCCTCAAATCCTCTCACACCTCTCCTCCCATTATGAAATCTCTAAATTGGAACCTTCCTTTTAAACTTATGTGTGATTCCAGTGACTTTGCTGTAGGATCTGTGTTAGGACAACTTTGTGATAAAACTCCTTATGTCATTGCTTATGCAATCAAATCCTTAAATGATGTCCAAATTAACTACACCACCACTGAAATGGAGTTACTTTATATTGTGTTTGACTTAGATAATTTTAGGTCCCACCTCTCAGGATCCCCCATCACTGTGTTCACTGACCATTCTGCACTAAAATACCTCTTCAAAAAATAAGATGCCAAGGTTAGATTGATTAGGTGGGTTCTTATATTACAAGAATTTGACCTCACAGTGAAGGAAAAAAGGGGTTTTTAAAATGTTGTAGCTTATCACTTCTCTAGGATGGAATTAAAAGACAACTAAAATCACCTTTCTATGTCTGATTCATTCCCTGATGAACACCTATACTCTTTGAGTGACTGCCCTTGGTATGCCGACATAGCCAACTTCTTAGTTATAGGAGTCATTCCAAAATTCTTAGGGACTCAAGATAGAAGGAAATTCCTTTCTGATGTTAGGTAATATGTGTTTTATAATCCATACCTCTATAAGTTCTTCCCTGGACAAGTCATTAGGAGGTGTGTCCCAGAATCTGAACAAGAGTCCATCCTTAAATTCTGTCATAGTGATGCATGTGGAGGTCACTTTTCCTCTAAGAAAACTTCTACTAAGGTTCTTCTATGTGGTCTCTTCTGGACCACACTCTCAAGGGACTTCTACACATTTTTTCAAAGTTTTCCTAAGTGTCAACAAGTAGGGTCCATCACAAAAAGGAATCAAATGCCACTCACTCCCATTCTGGTCGTCGAAATCTTTGATTGTTGGGGAATTGATTTCATGGGACCCTTCCCAAACTCTAGGGGATATCTCTACATCCTCTTAACTATTGATTATGTCTAAAAATGGGTTGAGGCCATTCCAACTAAGTCTAATGATCATCAAGTTGTGATTTGATTTCTGAAAGAGTATATGTTTTCTAGATTTGGAATTCCTAGAGCTATCATTAGTGATCATGGAACCCATTTCTACAACCAACCATTATCTTCACTCATGTCTAAGTATGGGATTTCTCATAAGGTTTCCACTGCCTACCATCCTCAAACCAATGGTCAAGCTGAGTTAGAGAATAGGGAGATTAAGCAAATTCTTGAAAAAACTATCAATCCCTCTAGGAAATATTGGTCCGAGAAACTCTTGGATGCTCTTTGGGAATATCATACAACATAAAAAACCATCCTAGGAATGTCACCATATAGGTTGGTTTATGGAAAATCATTCCATTTATCTGTTGAAATTGAGCATAAGAATTTTTGGGCAATTCAGAAAATAAACTATGACCTCTCATTGGCCAGAACAAAAAGGAAATTAGATCTCAATGAACTTGAGGAACTAAGGATGGAGGATTATGAAAATTCAAGGATCAATAAAGCTAGAGTTCAAGCCTACCAATCTAGGAATATCAAAGTCAAACATTTTCAACCAGGAAAATTTGTGCTCTTGTATAATTCAAAACTTCATTTACACCTGGTAAAGTTAAGGTCTAGATGGTCAGGTCCTTTCATAGTGCATCATGTGTACCCCCATGGGGCAGTATAGATTTAGGATCCCACAAGTGGTCACATTTTCAAGGTCAATGGTCATAGGTTAAAACCATTCATTGAATCATTTAATAAATAGGAAATAAAGGTTGATTTAACTAATCCAACCTTTTTATATATTTATAATATATTTATAATATATTTATAATATTTTTATATTATTATTATTTAATTTTTTATATATTTTTTTATTAAATTTATATTAATTTATATTATTATTATTATTTAAATATTATTATTTAAATTTAATAAAAAAAGTATTTAATAAAATATAGGATCCATGTCGGGCTAACGATGTTAAATAAAAGCGCTGCATGGAAGGCAACCCGTGGTTTTCATGTTTCTAATATTTTTGAATCATATTTATTTTTCAAATAGGATTATTGAATCATTTTTGATATTTAATTTTTTTACTATTCACATGTTCTTCTATTATGAGTATGGATGAGTATGAAAGGGGAGCGCCATATTCATATGTGTCACGTGGTATGATCCTTGAGAAATACCTTAACCAGAAATTTAAAAAGAAGACAATGTATCATTAGTTCATTTTATTTTTATGTGTTTTTAGGTTAAAAAAAATTAAAAGGACACATCGTAGGTCATGGGGAAAACCTTTTCACAACCGGCGAAGCCACGGAGACTCGAACCCGAGACTAAAGGAAGATAGGGGCACACACTTACCACTGACCTACGACTTATAGTGTTCTATTATTCTATAATTTTTGTATATATACATATATTTTACTTTCTTTATTATATATATATATAGTTTTGTTTGTTTGTTTTTTTCCTTTTTCCACTAGGGAATTCTCAGAGTGACATGAAGATCAAGGGATTAAAAGGAAGCAGTAAGAATTTCAACTTCAACCACCAGGTGACTTTATTCCATGATCCTCATTTTCAATTTCCTTTTTGAACTCCCCTTACCTGCCTCTACCCCTTCTAAATTTTCTTTTCTTCAAACACTGGGGATAGTGTTATTTTATGTTGGGGGGAGAAGAAATAAAAAATTTCTTTCGATGAAATAAAAAAATTTCTTTTGTGTGAAAAAAATGATTTGAAACAAAAATGTGTGTAAATGGAAGGAAAAATTCCCACAACTTTGAACATGATAATACACATTGAAAACTTTGAAACTGAATATCAAATAATTTAGCATTCTCTGATTCTGATTTTAATCCATGTATAATTTCATGAGCATAGATTTTGGAAAGTGTGGCTGTCTAATGTGATATTTCATCATTTATATTTTCATCCAAATTTAAAAAAAAGATCACAACACACATCCTTTGGATAGTGGGGTATTAGTTTGAGTTCATGGGGTCCCCTAAATAAATAGCATATGTTTGGTGATCATTTTAGTTTTAATATGAGTATTCAATAAAAAAAATAAAAAAAAACAATAAATTTCCGCGTAGAGTAATGAAATGACCTAATGTGTGGCTTCCGGTGCTTGGGGATCGTGACTCCATAGTTGTCTAGCCGAGAGTTAGTAATTTTATCTCTATTTGTGGTAATTTTAGGTTCCGGGCGCAGCAGAAACGCGTGGGTGGATGTGCCCACTTGCCTTTTTGTCATTAGCAATGATCAATCCGGGATCAATATGATGATAAACGCCAGTCTCCACGGATCGAATCACAGAAATAGATAAAAGAAATAGTAAGTCCCGAAACCACAAAGCAGGATCATTATAGGTTGATTATAATTAATTTAATTAATTAGAAAGAAATACCTTTTGGATGTTCTTTCTTCGTTGATGTTCTTGATCATGTTCCGATGTGATTCGTCGTTGCGTCACATAATCCAAGTGTAGACTTCCTCTAGCGGTGATCCACACGTGTACCTCGTATCTCAGGACGTCGCCAAAGGAGTCTCTGGGTGCTAGCATGGAGAAAAATTTGCTTGCTTTGTCCACCTTAGATCATCTTGATCCGATGGAAGAGGATCTCTCTCGGTCTTGAGAGTGTTCTTGGAGGAAGAGGTTCTTTTAGACTTGAAAGAATTCTCCAGAGTTGTTGTGTGTCGGAAAAGAGTTGGGGTTGTGAGGATATTTATAATCAGGTTTGAGGTTGTATAGTTATGACAATAAATAAACACGTTACATGTTTTATTTATTTCATTGAATCTTATTTAAAACCCCCATGTCTAATAATTAATTCCTTGACATGTTCCCACACTGATTATAATAAATATCATTTAAAACAATATTATATCCTCAAAATCCTGACTGAAAAAACTACACGACGTGTATTAATAAATACACGGCATGTACATTCAATGTACACGGCGTGTATATCTTGTTTTAATTTATTCATTTCCTTTACATAAAGAAAACTACACGGTGTGTAATTATTAATACATGGCCTGTACTTGTTTTCCATGAAAAACTACACGGCGTGTAATCTTTAATACACGGCGTGCATATCTTGTTTTTTCATTTCCTTCTTCCTCCATCATTAAAACGACTTAGGCTTCCTTGAATAATTATTAAACCATGTACGAGAATAATCTTTATTCTACTTGAGATACTTGAATACACTTAGTGTGTGACCCTCTAGGCCTCTTTCTCATTGGCATTAGGCGGGCTTGCCTAAAGTCCAAGATTACTGTCTAGTAACGGGTCAAGGCACCCAAGAGAAAGAAGTTGACGCCGCATTGACGTATCACCTCATATGAATGCTTACTGTGTAATTTAATCCCTTTGTCTCAATATCTCATCAAGCAGGTTTCATGGAAGTGTCATAAACCTATATGCCTGATCCGTCGTTCTTTGACTTCCTGAAATAAACTCATCATTTACACCATGGCCATGGAATTTAATCCGACAGTTCTATTTTAATCAAAGGTCCAAGATATCAACTTCCATAAATGGAAGGGACAAGTCCTTCCTCGACTTATCCATTAAAAACATGTCACTCGTGACGCACCCAACGTACCCTACTTCCCGCCAAATGTCTGCGTGACGGTTTTCGTCAATAAATATAAGTGCGCGAGTCATGACATGCGTTAATGATAATCTTCCAGTATAAGGACCATTACACACACTCATAGATAGCAATGTCCGATGACACCAAGACATGCAGAATTGATACTGGTGGGTCTGTTCTCATAATCTCCCATCTTAGAGATTACCAAGTGCAAACTCAATGAGAGAGAGTATCGTCTTCTTACGAGTACTCGTACATGATGGTCTGTATACTATGTTTCCTATCATATTATGTCATCCAACCATAGAACTTTATTTAAGAATATTGTTATAGCATTTCAAGGTTCTCATCATAGCGTGGATCTGCCATGACCTTATTAATGCAACAAATATTCCTGGACATTATTATATTATATTCATGTAGAACAATGAACAATATATAATAAGTGAACATTTATATAATCAAAGTACAAATCAGTTGGTTCTCAGGACACCAACCCTAACAAACTCCCACTTGGACTAAAGCCAACTGCCTACGACTTTTAGTCCGCTAGACCTCACATGATGATCATGTTTCTGCTGAGTCAAGGCTTTAGTCAAGGGGTCCATCAGGTTGTCTTCCGTGGAAATACTGCTCACTGCAACTTCACCTCTCTGAGAAAAATAACTCAAGAGATGATACTTCCGAAGTATGTGATTTGTCCACTGATGTGACCTTATCTCTTTTGCAGGTGCCACCACTGTAGTATTATCATAATAGAGTGTGATAGGATCTTTACTGCTCGATACTACATCCATCTCTTGGATGAAGCTTCACATCCATACAGCTTCTTTAGCTGCCTCAGAAGCTGCAATATACTCAAACTCCACTGTATAATCTACCACCACACTTTTCTTTGAGCTCTTCCAACTCACTGCACCTCCATTCAAACTAAAGATGTATCCATTCTGCGACTTCATGGCATCTTGATCAGTCTGGAAACTAGCATCTATATGTCCTCTGATGACTAGTTCCTCATCTCCTCCATAAACCAAGAACATATCCTTAGTACGCCTCAGATACTTAAGGATGGTCTTGACTGCCATCCAATGGTGTTCTCCTAGATCAGCTTGATATCTGCCTACCGTACTTAATACGTAAGCAACATCTAGCCTCATACATAGCATAACATACACGACTAACCCAATTGCGGATGCGTAAGGTATCCTTTCCATTCTCTTTATTTCCTCATGTGTCTGAGGAAACATTTTCTTGGAAAGATGAATGCCATGTGACACTGGCAACAATACCCTCTTGGACTATTCCATACTGAATCTCTTTAGTATCTTGTCAATGTATGTACTTTGACTTAGGCCCAACATTCTCTTGGATCTATCACGATGGATATTGATCCCAAGAATATATGCTACCTCGCCCAAGTCTTTCATGGAGAAGCATTTATGAAACCATGCCTTAACTGACTGTAAGACAGGTACTTCGTTTCCAATTAGTAATATGTCATCAACATATACTATTAGAAAAACGACTGCACTCCCACTAAACCTCTTGTAGACACAAGGCTCACATTCGTTCTTAACAAAGCCAAATTCTATTACAGCTTCATCAAAACGAATGTTCCATGACCTTGATGCTTTATTTAATCCATAAATGGATTTCTGCAACTTGCATACCTTGTTGGCATCCTTTGGAGTCACAAACCCTTCAGGTTGTGTCATGTAGACATTTTCCTAGAGGTTCCTATTAAGGAATGCTGTTTTGACATCCATTTTCCAAATTTCAAAGTCATGGTAAGCGGCAATGGCCAATAGGATTCTGATGGATTTAAACATCGCAACCGGTGAAAAAGTTTCATCATAGTTAATTCCTTGACATTGTCTAAAACCTTTTGCAACCAGTCGTGCCTTATAGGTGTTGACTTTCCCCTCCATGTCCAGTTTCTTCTTGAATACCCATTTATTACCAATAGTCTTTACATCAACTGGAGGATCTACCAAAATCCAGACTTGGTTTTGGTACATGGAATCCATTTCAGAATTCATGGCTTCTTGCCACTTGGCAACGTCTGTGCCTTCAACTGCTTCTTTGTAGGTAAGAGGATCATCATTGTCAACCAATAATGAGTCACCATCCTCGGTGACAAGAAAACCATATCATTCTGGTTCTCTCACCTCTCTCATGCTCCTACACAGTTCTTGTGTCTCTAGAACATATTGTTCTTCCACGGGGCTTTGTGGAATCTGTTCTTGTACCAACTCCTGTGTATCTTGAGCCTCGACTTCATCGAAGTCTATCTCTCTCCCACTATCTCTTTTGGAGATGTGCTCCCTCTCAAGGAATATGGCGTGTCTTGCCACTCTAAAATTTTTGTCTGAGGGGTTGTATAAGTAATATCCCCTTGTTTCTTTGGGATATCCTATAAAGATACACTTTGTGCCTCGGGGTGCAAGTTTTTTACCTGAAGAGGCCTTAACAAATGATTCGCTACCCCACACATGTAAATTCGATAACATGGCTTTGCGTCAACTCCATAACTCATATGGAATACCATTTATCGATTTAGTTGGTACTTGATTTAGTATGTGCGCTGCTATTTGTAATTCATATCCCCAAAAGGATAATGGAAGACTCGCATGACTCATCATTGATCTCACCATGTCCAACAGGGTGTGGTTCCTCCTTTCACTTACACTATTCCACTGTGGTGCATAAGGAGGAGTGAGTTGAGATAGAATCCCAAAATCCCGTAAGAAATCAATGAAGTCTTGATTAAGATATTATCCTCCTCTGTCTGAGCGGAGTTTCTTAATCTTCTTACCAAGTTGGTTCTCAAATTCATTCTTTTATTCTTTGAACCGATCAAAATAATCTGACTTATACCTCATTAAGTAGATATATCCATATCTACTAAAATCATCAGTAAAAGTTATGAAGTACGAGAACCCACCCCTTGCTTCAACTGGAAATGGTCCACACACATCTGTGTGAACTAATTATAGAATCTCTTTAGCTCTTTAACCTTTCCCACTAAATGGGGATTTGGTCATTTTTCCTTGTAGACACGCATGACATACACCAAGTGGTTTTAGTTCGAAAGAATCTAAATACCCATCTTGATGTAATTTTGTCAAATGTTTCTCATTGACATGACCTAGCCGGTGATGCCAAAGTTGGGCGTGGTATGAGTCATGTGAATTAACTTTGTTATCGATTTCCATTACTTGGTTTGTGTAGTCTAACACGTAAAGGCCGTTATATAAATGTGCCCTGCCAAAAAAAATGCTATCTTTATAAAAATAGCAACATCCACTTCCAAAATTGAAGATGAATCCATCAGTATCTAATCTAAATACTGAAATAATGTTTTTGGTTACATAGGGTACATAATAACATCCTTTCAAAACCAAAACCATCCCAGTAGGCAATGTGAGGTGGTAGTCCCCAACAGCTACAACAACAAGTCTGGATCTATTGGATGCTCGTAGATCTACCTCCCCTCAACCAATCTTCCTGAATCTACTTGGTTCCTGTACTTGGATACAGATGTGAGCACCAAAAGTAGTATCTAATACCCAATTAGTAGAAACAGATAGATTGCATTTGATAACAAACACACCTGAAGCTTCCCCTTGCTTCCTTGGCTGGGTACAATTTTTCTTCCAGTGGCCCTTCTTTCCACATGCAAAACAAACAGCATCCTGTTCCTTTGCCTCCCCTTTGATCTTCCTTTTCTTGGAAGGCCTTGAAGAAGCTTTGGGATTAAATATCTTTGACTTCTCTTTCCTTTTATTCACCATGAGGATAGAAGTCTTTTCACGCTTCATGTCATTCTCCACTTGGTGAATAAGGATAAGAAGATCAGACAGAGACTTCTCAGTGTTGTTCATGTTGAAGTTCACAACAAAGTTTGAGAAGCTCTGGGGGAGTGATGCGAGAATGAGATCGGTACCCAGTTCTTCAGGGAGTTTAAAAACTAAAACCTCCAAGCGCTCAATGTATCCAAATATCTTTACTACATGAGGCCTGGCTGGGGCACACTCTCCAAGATTGCTCTGGAATAGAGCCTTGGAGATCTCAAACCTTTCCTATCTTTCTCTCTCTTGGTATAGACCACGGAGGTGCTCGAGCATGCTATAGGCATCCATGTCTTCATGAGACTTCATCAGCTCACTAGACATTGATGATAGCATCAAACATTGAACATCGAGAGCATCGTTCAAATGTTGATCATAGACCATGAAATCTTCATCACTTTCCCCTTGGGCGGGCGAATCAAGAAGTGAGGACTCCAGCACGTAAAACTTTCGTTCATGGCATAGGATAACCCGAAGGCGCCTAAACCATTCCTGAAAGTTACTGCCGGTGAGGATATTGTCTTTATCCAGAATTGATCGTAGAGAAAATGTGGTTGACGAGTTTGTCATTTCGATTCTACAATTAAAAGAGCAGATTCATCAGTACTTTCTTGATTACATTTTATGAGAAATAATAAAATTTTATTAAGTCTCCCACTATTTTATCAAGTCTCAATGGCCCTCACCATTGAACTCGGAATGTACAGTTTCTTTGACATTCTAGTGGAAAGGATCCATATTCCCCTTCGCATAACCCCAACAAGGGTTGGTCAAGCTATTTGAAGGTATTTAGGTAGGCATGTCTTTTCCAACTATGAGCTTTCAGTTCCTTGATTTGTTGAGTGGACTCCCCAATACTGAAATCCTGACTTGGATTTCCTCAACTCTTGCCTCCAATATTACACCAAGTCTAGCAAGTGATACTCCTCTTGATGTAATATGGTTAAGTCAACCCGAAACCTTTCCTAAGGGCTTCCTTTATAAAAGTAAGTGTCCCAACAAGGGTTGGTCAAACACATAGTTTTATTGAGTCTTGCCCTTAATCAAGTAACAGAAGGCTTGGTATGACTTAATATGGTATTGAGGGATTTTATTCTTTATGCATAGTTTCACATTATCACATGCTTGTTAATATTAAGTGATGCTTGCTTAAGTGATTAACCATGTTCTGATAATGTTTACACATAGTCCGGTTTTATTTTATTCCATCTTTGCATGCTTGTTCATTTTATTAACTATGTGATCACGACAACACATACATAATAAATAAAACATGCAGTTTAGACAGAAATAAAATAAGATGACATGATCATGCAATGACATTTATGCATATTTATAATTCAAATTCTTTTAATCGTTCTTTCATTTAAGATAAGTCACGCTTGAATTCAATTAATTAAGATCTTATAATTAATCAATTCTTTATCTTAAATTACTTTCTAAATTTCCTTGAGATTCTTCTCATCTATATTCCTTGTACGGGTCTTTGTACATTGGAGGAAACCTGGTGAAATTCCATTTTTGGAAAGTACACGGCGTGTAGTTTATAACTACACGACGTGTATTTCTTTTCACCTTTTATTCAAAGTGCATGCCGAGGGCTTTGGCGTGTTCTCTGTACTTTGGAAATTTTGAAGTACACGACATATAGATGAATCATACACAGCGTGTACTTCCTTGTTACGTGGTAACCGGCCTGGCGATCTCGTGTACGCGATACGCGGCTTATCTTTGTACATGGTTTCACCTGGGCCGGAACGGACTACACGATGTGTTTCTCCAACATACACACCGTGTATTCCGTTTCCACGCACCGTTCAATTCTGGTCAACACAAAGTGATTAATACTTAGGCATATTCAATTCACACAGTGTGGTTTGGCAGACCAGTTTCGGTTCATTGAACCTAAGTACACGACGTGTAGTTTTAATTAAACGCCGTGTAATCCCGTGTTGTATAGACAGAAAGAGCAGATCCTCCGGATGAGTTCCTCATTTTTATTTTAATAAAAAATTAAAATTAAAAGGTTGTTTCTGTGATAGGAATCGAGAAACAAAGGAGGAAGAATAGATCTCATTTATTCAGATTAACAGAATGATATATTTTGAATTGAATCAAATATAAATGCGTAAATTATCAACGAAAATTAAATAACTATAATCAACGTTGTAACCTCGCTTTGATACCAATTGTAGGTTCCGGGCGCACCAGAAGCGCGTGGGTGGATGTGCCCACTTGGATTTTTTTCATTAGCAATGATCAATCCAGGATCAATACGACGATAAACGCCAGTCTCCACGGATCGAATCACAGAAATAGACAAAAGAAATAGAAATTCCCGGAACCACAAAGTAGGATCGTTATAGGTTGATTATAATTAATTTAAAAGAAATACCTTTTGGATGTTCTTTCTTAATTGATGTTCTTGATCACGTTCCGATGTGATTCGTCGTTACGTCGCAGAACCCAAGTGTAGACTTCCTCTAGCGGTGATCCACATGTGTACCTCGTATCTTGGGATGTCGCCAAAGGAGTCTCTGGATGCTAGCATGGAGAAACCTTTTCTTGCATTGTCTGCATTAGATCATCTTGATCCGATGGAAGAGGATCTCTCTTGGTCTTGAGAGCGTTCTTGGAGGAAGAGATTCTTTCGGCCTTGAAAGAATTCTCTAGAGTTGTTGTGTGTCGGAAAAGAGTTGGGGTTGTGAGGATATTTATAATCAGGTTTGAGGTTGTAGAGTTATGACAATAAATAAATGCGTTACACATTTTATTTATTTCATCGACTCTTATTTAAAAACCCCATGTTTAATAATTAATTCCTTGACATGAACCCACGCTGATTATAATAAATATCATTTAAAACAATATTATATCCTCAAAATCCCGACTGGAAAAACTACATGGCGTGTATTAATAAATACACGGCGTGTACTTGTTTTTCATTGAAAACTACATGGCGTGTAAATTCAATGTACACGGTGTGTATATATTGTTTTAATTTATTCATTTCCTTTCTATAAAGAAAACTACACGGCGTGTAATTATTAATACACGACGTGTACTTGTTTTCCATGAAAAACTACACGGCGTGTAATCTTTAATACACGGCGTGTTTATCTTGTTTTTTCATTTCCTTCTTCCTCTATCATTAAAACGACTTAGGATTCCTTGAATAATTATTAAACCACATATAGGAATAATCTTTATTCTACTTGAGATACTAGAATACACTTAGTGTGTGACCCTCTAGGCCTCTTTCTCGTTGGCATTAGGCGGGCTTGCCTAAAGTCCAAGATTACTGTCTAGCAACGGGTCAAGGCACCCAAGAGAAAGAAGTTGACGCTACATTGACATATCACGTCATATGAATGCTTACTGTGTAATTTAATCCCTTTGTCTTGATATCTCATCAATCAGGTTTCATGGCAGTGTCATAAACCTATATGCTTGATCCGTCATTCTTTGACTTTCCTGAAATAAACTCGTCGTTTACACCATGTCCATAGAATTTAACGTGACAGTTCTATTTCAACCAAAGGGACGAGATATCAACATCCATAAATGGAAGGGACAAATCCTTCCTCGACTTATCCATTAACAACATGTCACTCGTGACGCACCCAACGTACCCTACTTCCCGCCAATTGTCTTCTTGACAGTTTTCGTCAGTAAATCTAAGTGCGCGAGTCATGACATGAGTTAATGATAATCTTCCAGTCTAAAGATCATTACACACGCTTGTAGATAGCAATATCCGATGACACCAAGAAATGCATAATTTCTACTGGCGGTTATGTTCTCATAATCTCCCATCTTGGAGATTATCAAGTGCAAGCTCCATGAGAGAGAGTCTCGTCTTCTTACGAGTACTCACACATGACGGTCTATATAATATGTGTCCTATCATAGTATGTCATCCAACCGTAGAACTTTATTTAAGAATATTGTTATATCATTTCAAGGTTCTCATCATAGTGGGGATCTACCATGACCGTATTAATGCAACAAATATTCCTGGACATTATTATATTATAGTCATGCAGAACAATGAACAATATATAATAAGTGAACATTTATGTAATCAAAGAACAAATCAGTTGGTTCTCAGGACACCAACCCTAACAGTAATTTGAATTTGTTTTTTGACTGAGTTAAATCAAGATGATGCCCGAGTATGTGGGTTTCACTTGGTTCCCTAAGGTCTTTAAGCCTGGGAGTCATCGGCAAAGTCTCACTATATGGGTTCACTATATTGAGTGAAATTTCAATTATCATGAAAAAATTACAAAAAAAAAAACAAAACAAAACAAAAAAACAAAAAAAAATATATATACAAAAAAAAAATTAAATGCTCATCTTAATATTGAAATGTGATTCCACCTAGCGCTTATATCATTTCCTCTTTTAATAAATATGAACCCCCATGTCTATTGCGATGCACAACACATCATCACGCTTAATTCATATTGAATGAAACATGACGACGAATTTGAACAAAGGAATGAGATTGAGATTGGGATATTCTTATGAAACTATATTGTATTAAAATATTTTGATGGGTTTCATAGTTTTTTGATATAAAGTTTTTTGGTGATCATTTTTTATTAAAATGTTCTTGGAAAAAGGAATTCGAATTTCACATTTTTTTGAGATATATTTTGCTCGGGACTAAAAAAACTCAATTTGGGGGGGGGGGGTGTGATTATCCACTGAATGAGGATAATATTCATTGTTAATATATATAATATTCATGTGATTTATTATTTATTGTTGGGAAAAAATCCCTCAAGGTAACATTACAGTATTTTTGGGTTGATTGTGTTTGTTGAAAAAGTAGGTTTTCATGGATATTTGTCGAGTTCCCGAGAATTTGTTGACAATCCTTGTTTACAAAGAACGATGACAAAGGAAAGGACGATCTGGAGGCGGTACAAAAGAGCAGTACAAGGTGGCGCCGTTTCCCAGTGTTTTCCAAATTTTTGGGGTCCAAAATTTGGAGTTTGGTGAGCATCGCGAAAATAGGATTTCCATGAAGATCATAATTTAATATGGAAAAGGCATGAATTTCGCGAAGATAGGATTCATGGTTTGGAAATCGCGAAGACCAGAAGAATGGAGGTGGTAAGTCTTCGCGATTACGTCAAGCTTCGCGAACAGCAGAGGCTGAAGCGCATCGCGGCGGAGAAGAGCATCGTGAGGGAGCTTCCCGGCGAAGTCGTGAAGGTATGTTGATGGTGATTCTTCGCGACTACGTCAAGCTTCGCGAACGGTAAAGTGCCGTGGTGCTTCGCGATTTGGACAGAATTCCGGCGGAATCTTTGGAGCTTCGCGATTTGAGATGACGTGGCGTTGACTTCGCACGGAAGGGACGAGGGTCGGTGGAATCGCCTATAAATAAAGGTCGACCCCTTTGAGAGAAGTAGAGAGATTTTTCAGAGAAGATCATTTGCTCTCGTTTTGCGAAGGTAGTTCGCAGAGCCAGTGTGCTTCGCGAAAGAGGAGCTTCGCGACGGCTATTGTAGCTACGCGAAAGTTGTGTGCTCCGCGCTGGCCCAGAGAGCTTCGCGAGAGAAGTTGCTTTGTAATGAGTTGAGCTTCGCGGGAGTTCTTCACGAGAGATCTTCGCGAGAGAGCTTCGTGAAAAGGAAGGAGCTTCACGAAGGCTTGTTTGAGCTTCACGAAATTGGGACCTTCGCGAAGTAGGGTGCTTTGCGAAGGTAGTTTCCAAAGGTAGTTGCCTAGTGGTCAGAGGCAAAGTGCTATTCATCAGTGGATGAAAGTTGGACTTTAACAGAGAATCTATCAACAGTTGAAGATGCATTATTTCATGCAACTGAAGAGACATATAGGTCTATAAACTGTGAGTGAATCCCTTCACAGAGCAGTGAGCTTAGGAAGAGGAAGAAGGTGATCCTCTCCACCGGCAGTGAGCCAGAGAGAGAGAAACAGGGAGTGACCCTTGGGAAAGCAGTGAGCTGACCCTAAACTTTGTAAAGGCAGTGAGCCTGGGCATAGAAGTGATCTAGCCTGAACATTGTAATCCACAGCTAGTGAAGTTTAGTGGAATTGGTACAACCGACAACTTGTCGGCGTATGCTCCTTGGACGTAGCCCTTTGCGGTGAACCAAGTAAAATTGGTGTGTCCTGTGCATGCTTTACTTTCTGTCTACTTTGTGCAACAGGAAAGAGAGAGAAGAGTGTTTTTCTTAACAGCAAAACAAGATCAGAACGAGCTTTAATTTTAAATTAGTCATACCCTGATTCACCCCCCCTCTCAGGGTATTCAGCATTGTGGACCTAACAATTGGTATCATAGGGAAGGTTGACAGTTGTTCTTCTCTCAAATGGAGGTCACTAATCATAGAGGGATTCCGATCTTCTACGGATGTAATTTTCAGATATGGAAGAATCGAATGCAACACTATTTCCGATCTTTGGGAATGGATGTGTTTTCAGCAGCTATGCATGGTATCACAACTGATATTACTAGTGGTGCATTATCAGAAGCTGAGCACAAAGAGTTGGATGCTGATTCCAAAGCAATCAATGCCTTAGGGGGATCCCTCTCTAATCCCATATATACAAAGGTGATGTCATGCAAAACGTCACATGCCATGTGGGAAAAGCTTTTGAATATTTATGAAGGGGATACAAAAGTCAGAGAGACAAAGCTGCAAGTGTTGTGGAACAAGTATGAAGATCTGAGAATGAACCCGAATGAGTCTATTGATGCATTCTTTGATAGGGTAAATGCTGTGGTAGAAGACATGCGGGGTCTTGGAGAAATTATCGAAGACATTAAAATCGTAAAGTGCATCCTGAGAAAGCTTCCACCTTGGTTCAATCCAAAAGTTTCTGTTTTGGAAGATAAAGATCCGAAATAGCTGACATTGGATAACCTACACAACACTCTTGTTGCATATGAAATGAGAAATGATGACAACGATGCTGTGGAAAATGGGAAATCCAAAGAGGTGGAATTTAAGGCCATGAAGAGGCTCACTATTGAAGATTCTTAGGAGGAAGAAGAGTCAGATGAGGTGCTGTCGTTCCTTTCTTCAAATCTGCAAAGAGGAAAAGGAAAGTTTAAAGGGAAACTTCCACTAGTATGCTTCCGATGTGGAAAGGTTGGTCATCTTGCTGCAAGATGCCCCAAAAAGTTTCAAGAAGAAAGCGATTAATATGAAGTTGATATTCCCATGAAAAAATCTTCAACCTATGTGAAAGGGAAGAAGCAGTTCAAGAGAAATTTCTTTAAGAAGAAGAATCTTCTTTCACAAGAAATAGACAGTTCAGCTGAGTCTGAGGGTGAAGAAGTTGAAGAGACAGAAAACTACAAAGATCGTGGACAAAATGCGATGGTGGTTGTTTCCAGTAGTGATCTAGAAAAGAAAGAAACCAAAACTGATGAAGAAGAAGAAGAAATTGAAGGGAGAGTTGACATGGAAGCTGAATTAGAAGCATCTCTTGAAGATATAGATGTTTGGAGAGCAAAAACAAAGAAATCCAACAAGATAGTACGTGATGACAAACTATACATGAAACAAAAAGAAGAAGAGAAGTCTGAGCTTGAGAAATAAATTGAAAATCTTAAGTCTTCCAGGACAGAGTGCACAGAAAAGGTTGATGAGCATAAGCTCAAGATTGAAGAGCAGAAAAGGGAGATCGATTGCTTGAGTCGAAAAGTGAAATATCACGTCAAGCGTATTGAAGAGCTTGAAGAGGAAGTTGTCGGTTTGCGGAGAAAAGTTAAAGACCAAGAAAAACCTTTGAATCCCAAAACATTCTTGGGAAATAAGGTCGTTACGAAGACTGAAAAGAATAAAGAAGAGCCTAGTAGTTCAGCAGGAAAGAAGTAGCAATTGAACTCAGAAGTTAAGGCTGATTCATGGCTTAATCAGAAACAAAAATCTGTGGCATTTGAAGTTAGACCGCAAGCACCTGTCCCGAGATTGAAAGTGGATTTGAGCACAAAGAAGAATCAGAATACTCAGAGATCCCAAGGGGAAACTCGTAGTGCTAAAGTAACATGAAGGAATGAACCTTATATTAGGTGTTATTGTTGTGGAAAGATGGGACATTCACAATATGTGTGTTCCATATCCAAAAGATATCGAAGGGAACAAGAACAGAGATGGAAGCCAAACAGAGGACGGTTTTCGAGAAAATATTTTGAAGGACACTATTTTTGGTGCGGAGGATTTGGACACATGGCTAGGTACTTCACTCCGACCATTCAGAAAAATGTGCCAAAGCAGAATCAAAATGTTTGTAAGCAGCAGATCAGTAAACTGACAAGTGAGTTAAAAGTTCAGAACAGATTTGCAGTTTTGCAAGATGAAGCTGGTCCATCATACTCTGAGAAAGAACAGAAGCCTCAATCCATGCCGAGTATGAAAGAAAAAGTATGGACCAGGAAGAAGAAAATTGAGAAGGCCGTAGTTGCTGAAATTTCTCTTAAAGCATCAGATCGTTCTGGTGTGTGGATCCTTGATAGTGGTTGCACATCCCACATGACAGGCAACAAGGATCTGGTTATAGGCATAAAATATGACAAAGAAGGAGTTTTAAAATTTGGAAATGATGAAGGCCTGAAGATTGTTGGCTCAGGAAAAGCCAAGTTTGGGGGCAAAGAAATGAGACATGCTGATGTCTTGGTGGTAGAGGGTCTCAGTCATAATTTGCTTAGCATTAGTCAACTATGCGACTCTGGGCACTCTATCCTATTTACCAAGAAGATGGGTATTGTTAAAGGAAAAGATGGAATAGTCATTCTACAGGGAAAACGAACAAAGGGGAATCTTTACCTGGTAGGTGGGGAAGAAGATTCATGCCTTTTATCCAGAGAAGAAGAAAATCAGCTATGACATAAGCGACTTGGTCATCTATGTCAACCATCTATGGAAGATCTGGTAAAGTGTGATGCTACTAGAGACCTTCCCAGACTATCATGTGATCACACTCATACGTGTGATGCTTGTCAACAAGGGAAGATCATCAGGAAGACATACAGGCCAAAGGAACAAAAAGAAACTCGAGTGCTCGAATTGGTGCATGCTGATGTATGTGGACCTATCTCACCACGAGCTATAGATGGGAAAAGGTACTATATTATTTTCATTGATGACTATAGCAGAATGACTTGGGTATTCATCATTACCCATAAGACAAAAGTGTTCAGTTTCATAAAGCAGTACAGGAGGGAATCAGAAAAGATGCTTGGGCAGAAAATTCTGAAGTTTCGTACTGATAACGGTATGGAATTTACAAACAGTCAGGTTGAAAACTATATCGAGAAACATGGGATAAGGCATCAAGTTTCATCAGTAAGAACTCCCCAATAGAATGGAGTGGTTGAAAGGAGAAATCGGATCATCAACAACATGGCCAGAACAATGCTTATCGATAAGGACCTACTAGAGAAATTTTGGAAGGAAGCAGTTTTGACATCGGTCTATGTTTCAAACAGGTCCCTGTTATGTCCGAAGCAAGGGAAGACTCCGTATGAACTGTGGTACGGAAAGAAGCCAACGTTGAAATACTTTCGAATCTTTGGAAGTAAGTGTTTCATTCTCAACAAAGAACATCATAGGAAGTTTGAGGCACGAGGAGATGAAGGGATATTCCTTGGATATTCAGGGAAAAGCAAAGCATATAAATGCTTCAACAAGAGGCTGGGAAAAATTGTTGAGAGACATGATGTCACTATAGTCGAAAATGAACAGACTGCTCAACGACCCAGTGAACAATTTCTGGATGAAAGTGATGATGAGGTAAGCAACACAGGGGGAGTAGAAGTGGCAGAGGCTGACTCAGAAGAAGATACTGATGATGAACAAGAAAGTGTCAAGTCTGTATCTACAAGGAAGCCAAAGAGTCGAGCTGAAATTGATAGGCAAAATATCATTGGTGATCAGACAGCTCTAGTTCAGACTCGAAGAATGAAGTCATTACAGCAGACATTGTTTTTATCTGAGGCGGAGCCGAAATGTTTTTCCGATGTAGCTGAAGATGAAAACTGGGTTCAAGCTATGAATGAAGAACTTGATCAGATTGAGAAGAACCAGACATGGGAGATTGTTTCGAGGCCAGCAGACAAGAATGTCATCAGGACTAAATGGGTCTATTGCAACAAGATGAATGAAGATGACATAGTGATTCGGAACAAAGCACAACTAGTGTGCAAGGGGTACTCCCAAATCGAGGGAATAGATGTCGATGAGACATTTTCACCGGTTGCAAGGCTGGAGACCATCAGATTATTTTTGGCCATAGCAGTGCAACGAAAGTTCAAAGTGTTCCAGATGGATGTCAAATTCGCATTCTTGAATGGGGTTTTGGAAGAGGAGGTGTACATTGAGCAGCCAGATGGTTTTATCATTCATTAGGATGAGAACAAAGTTTACAGGCTGAAGAAGACATTGTATGGGCTGAAACAAGCACCAAGAGCATGGTACTCAAGGCTTGATCAGTACTTGAAGAAGCTTGGTTTTCAGCGTGGAGGAGTTGATTACAATCTCTTTTTCAGTAATGACAGTAATCAAAGGATGATGGTGTTGGTTTATGTCGATGACATAATATTTGGCGGATCAGATGAAGCTCAGTGCAGACAGTTTTCCGAATTCATGAAAAATGAGTTTGAAATGTCAATGATTGGGGAGCTAACGTTTTTCCTTGGTCTATAGGTGACACAAGGAAGGAATGGAACATTCATTTCTCAATCTAAATATTCCAAGGAGGTCCTGAGAAGGTTTGGAATGGAAAATTCCAAGGAGATGAAGACTCCGGTTGCCACCCGGATGAAATTATCAAAAGATGAAGATGGAAAGATAGTTAATATCACAGAATAAAGGAAAATTATTGGAAGTTTGTTATACTTGACTGCAACAAGGCCTGATATTGTTTTTTCCACATACCAAGCAGCGAGATATCAGAGCAATCCCAAGGAAAGCCACATGCTTGCAGTGAAAAGAATACTTCGGTATATCCAGGGCACAGTGGATTTCGGCTTGACATATACTGATAAATCTCAGACAGAGTTATTGGGCTATACTGATGCAGACTGGGCCGGTTCAGCGGATGATAGGAAATCAACGTCAGGTGGTGCTTTATATCTTGGTGGATTGTGTATTTCTTGGATTAGCAAGAAGCAAGATTGCATTTCTTTGAGCACTGTAGAAGCTGAGTATATTGCGGCCACTCAAGCCTGCACACAGTTATTGTGGATGAAGCAGCTTCTTGAAGATATGGGAGTTGAAGTGAAGTCTCCGATCGGAATCCAGTGCGACAACTCAAGTTCTATAAATCTCAGCAAAAATACCATCCATCACTCAAGGAAAAATCACATTGAGATAAAGTATCATTTTATCAAGGAGAAAGTTGAGCATGGAATCGTGAAGTTGGAGTATGTGCCTACAGAGCTACAGGTTGCAGACATTCTGACAAAGGCCTTACCCAAGGCAGAATTTGAAAGGCATCGAATGGCTCTGGGAGTTCAGTCGATTCCCCGCACTTGAAATAGTGTGGATGTGGGACCCCCCTCTCCCCGAGGTATGATGTGTTTTTCCCTACTATTCTAATGTGTTCTCTACTCTGTTACAGACTGCAAAGGAATGAACTTTGGGTTCGTTGACAAAGGGGGAGAAAACAGTGATTGTTCAAGGGGGAGACAGTGCAGAGAGTTGATAAATCATAATTGATATGGGGAGAAGCTGACAGATGGAGCATCCAGGAAGGGGGAGCAATGGGAAAGGGGGAGAGTATCAAATCTGACGATGCTAGAAGTGATCGATCAAAGCAAAGAAATCACGATAGCTGAGGATCGTGATAAAAGCAGAACAGTGGTGTTGGAATGGTGTGAGACGGTGTCCAGCTATCAACAATTGGTATCAACTTAAGAATTTACCAATTGGTATCAGTGTGGTTCAACAATTGGTATCAATTTAAGAATTGGTATCAGGGTGGAATCGACAATTTGGGTCTGACATGAAGTGATTCATTGATGAACTTTTCATACTACTCTTGTTTCTCACGCCGAGCATTGCTCATGTGGTCTTAGAGTACGTGTTAAGTGAATCCTTGAACGCTATCAGAATCGCAAGAGGCGAATGGTGGTAGCGACTGGAAGAAGACTCAGTGAGGTATCAAAGTGCAGAAAATCTTTTTGAGTAGAGTTGTGAAGAGTTGTCAACAAACCCAAAGGGGGAGATTGTTGGGCAAAAATCCCTCAAGGTAACATTACAATATTTTTGGGTTGATTGCGTTTGTTGACAAAGTAGGTTTTCATGGATATTTGTCGAGTTCCCGAGAATTTGTTGACAATCCTTGTTGACAAAGAACGATGACAAAGGAAAAGACGATCTGGAGGCGGTACAAAAGAGCAGTACAAGGTGGCGCCGTTTCCCAGTGTTTTCCAAATTTTTGGGGTCCAAAATTTGGAGTTTGGTGAGCATCGCGAAAATAGGATTTCCATGAAGATCATAATTTAATATGTAAAAGGAATGAATTTCGCGAAGATAGGATTCATGGTTTGGAAATCGCGAAGACCAGAAGAATGTAGGTGGTAAGTCTTCGCGATTACATCAAACTTCACAAACAGCAGAGGCTGAAGCGCATCGCGGCGGAGAAGAGCTTCGTGAGGGAGCTTCGCGGCGAAGTCGCAAAGGTATGTTGACGGTGATTATTCGCGACTACGTCAAGCTTCGCGAACGGCAAAGTGCCATGGTGCTTCGCGATTTGAACAGAATTCTGGCGGAATCTTTGGAGCTTCGCAATTTGAGATGACGTGGTGTTGACTTCGCGCGAAAGGGACGAGGGTCGGTGGAATCACCTATAAATAGAGGCTGACCCCTTCGAGAGAAGCAGAGAGATTTTTCAGAGAAGATCATTTGCTCTCGTTTTGAGAAGGTAGTTCGCGGAGCCAGTGTGCTTCGCGAAAGAGGAGCTTTGCGGCGGCTATTGTAGCTGCGCGAAAGTTGTGTGCTCCGCGCTGGCCCAGAGAACTTCGCGAGAGAAGTTTCTTTGCAACGAGTTGAGCTTCGCGGGAGTTCTTCGCGAGAGAGCTTCACGAGAGAGCTTCGCGAAAAGGAAGGAGCTTCGCGAAGGCTTGTTTGAGCTTCGTGAAATTGGGAGCTTCGCGAAGTAGGGTGATTTGCGAAGGTAGTTTCCAAAGGTAGTTGCCCAGTGGTCAGAGGCAAAGTGCTATTAATCAGTGGATGAAAGTTGGACTTTAACAGAGCATCTATCAACAGTTGAAGATGCATTATTTCATGCAAATGAAGAGACCTACAGGTCTATAAACTATGAGTGAATCCCTTCACAGAGTAGTGATCTTAGGAAGATGAAGAAGGTGATCCTCTCCACCGGCAGTGAGCCAGAGAGAGAGAAACAGGGAGTGACCCTTGGGAAAGCAGTGATCTGACCCTAAACTTTGTAAAGGCAGTGAGCCTGGGCATAGAAGTGATCTAGCCCGAACATTGTAATCCATAGCTAGTGAAGTTTAGTGGAATTGGTACGACCGACAACTTGTCGGCGTATGCTCCTTGGACGTAGCCCTTTGCGGTGAACCAAGTAAAATTGGTGTGTCCTGTGCATGCTTTACTTTCTGTCTACTTTGTGCAACAGGAAAGAGAGAGAAGATTGTTTTGCTTAACAGAAAAACAAGATCAGAACGGGCTTTAATTTTAAATTAGTCATACCCTGATTCACCCCCCCTCTCAGGGTATTCAGCATTGTGGACCTAACATTTATAAACACCATTTTAGTTCATTTTACACTTTGAACATCATTTCATATAATGATTGTAATCCCTACTGAGTATTGTTTTACTCACCCCTGCACGGGCTTCACCCTCACATGTCGTGTCTTGTGCAGATGATCAGAAGATTTGACAGATTCCTTGGTGGTTCAAAGATAGGTGGTGCTTTAGGGTGAGCCGATGGATGTAGTACACTTCAATGACATTTAGACAACTTACTGTACCTACCCTTCAGGTATGGTTTTCTGTGGACAAGACCTAGGAGCTTGTACTTTTCTATTTCAGTTGGACTTATATTTTGGCCCGTTTACTTTTTAGTTTGTACTGTTACTCTAAGTTGTTGTCTTAGTAGGTTGCATATCTATTTACTCAGTGTTTTTAGTTTCAGTACTTTTATTGGGGATAGTTTTGCGTGTGAAGGTTTATAGGAAAATGCCTCCCCTTTGTGGGAAATGCCTACTCGGTGCTAGTCTCTAGCCCTAGGCCTATGGGAGGTGGGCTTGGGGTAGTCATGGCATAGGCCCCAGGGGACAGGTCATTATAGAGTGGTATCAAAGGGCGATTAGTTTTAATTTTGTTTTGGGGAAACAGTGTTAAGTGTTTCAAGTTCGGCTTTCAGGCCAGGGAACCCGGTGTTGGTGCGACGACCGATGTATCCATACAACATGACCCTGAATTATGCTTTCTAACTCAGTACATGAAAACACTAGTTTCATGGAAAATTAATGGTTCATGCATCATATATGAATTGAGTGTGTTCTCATGTCCTTATTGAGTCAGAGTCAACTCACTAGATATACTCTATTGACCGTGGTACATCTTGTTCTGTTTTAGGATGCTTCCCCACAAGTATCTAGTAATGATTCTAGGTCATGACCACAAGGATGGTCCACTGAGTGATGAGGCATCACTGTAGAAACCATTTCCAGAGATAGAAACTCTTGGTGGTTTACCAGTGATACCACCACCTGGAGAGCTGCTGTTCCCACCGGTGTTACTGGTAGAGGATGCACGCAGGCTTAGTGCGTTTCATGAGTTCTAGAGATAGCAGCCTCCTAGGTTCTGAGGTGAGAAAAATCCTCAGGTAGTCATCCTTAGTTGAATTTTCATCTGTCCCTTCAGTGGTTTTGGTTGATAACAGAACAATTGAACACTTTCAGTTTACAGTATCTTAAATGTAAAATACTTGTAATAACAATGATTCCATTATAAATGGTTCATCTTTATACCCTTCCTTACTAAATTTCACTTTCATGAATCCCAATTCAACTATTTTAACTAAACTCATGTTATCAACCCTCTTACATTGAGAAATTGGCACTTGGAATGTTGTATAATTCAACTCCCATATTTTTTTGATGATGCCAAAGTATGACATATTCACATAAATTGGATTTATATGATTGATACTATATACATGCATCACTTCAGCCCCAAGTGTAACTAAACTATTTTACATGGTACTACCTTTATCATGTTCATTTTTAAAGAGGATATAACCATTAATTACATAAAAATTATAAGATAATACATAAAAACTTGGTCCTATGGATAGTCATAAAATTCATTTTGAAATTGAATCTAGTTTTTCATATGACTCCTTAAAAACATGGTCTTAAAAATATCCTATAAACTGTTTATTATGTGTATTTGATATCCAAATTTTAACCCTTGACGGATTCAAATTCCTAAGAATCTCTTCATGGGTTTCAAAATATGGGGAAACCTCTAAACTGTTATGAAAATAATAAAGGTGGGCCTACTATTGATTTGTAATAGTGACTATGACAACATCTATTCCAGAAATTCCTTCACACACAAGTCACCTAGTGTGACGAGATTTCAGTAATCCAATGCCTTCCACACCAAACAGGTAGTCGGTATAGAATTAAATGGATTCCTCAACAATATATCACTCCACAATACAACCTTCTGGTTAGTTTCAATTTTTTTACATGCCCTTTAAAAATATTCATATACCGTTGAATGGGGTACATCCATTTATAATGTACAGGACCGCATGGTTGGATCTATTTAACCAAATGAACCAACATATCAAATAATGTCAGTGGGAAGAACATTTCCAATTCACAAAATATGATAGAAATTTTGTTTTTTATAGTTTGAAAAGGATTGAGGAAATATAGAATGAAAAATAAAAAGTGTATCTTTATATATTTAAATTTAAATTTAAAAACATAACATAAGTTCTTTTTTACCATAAAATTATAAAAACATATGCATGTTTAATATATAAATCATCTTAAAATATAATAATAAAATTATATTTGTATTACTGTATATCCAAAATTCAAGACACTCTAATATTGTCTCATTTGGATGAGTTTCAATTATATATTAGTTGCCCATGACAAAATATTTATCTGAAAAAATCATTCCCTATGTCATTTCCCACCCTCTATAAACATTCTAAACTCCTAGAATTCAAATAATTATAAAAATTGAAGAAAATGTTGGTCACATGCTTCATTGAGCTAGAATATATTATTCATTTTGAATGAGTGGATGATATCAGGGATGCTATTAGTATTTCAAGTTATTTAGTCAATAAAATATATTATTTACTTGCATTTTTAATAGTATTTTTAGGGTTTTCCAATCAAAACATCTTCTTTTTGACAATAAATATGGATATAAAATATTTTTAATAAATAATTTTTTGACAGATAAATTATCAAAAGAGGATTAAGAATATATTTTCCCCCCAATTTCCATATTCATCCTTATAAGGAGGAAACAATTCCATCCCTTATAAATCACAGAAATAGCATGCATATGCCTCTATCATAGCAGAAAATCGATATCCATCGTAGTGTATGACAAACAAGTGATATACAATATCGATTACATGTTCATTTCCACATCTTTCACTATAATTTCCTTTTGTTAGGAATCAATGGGTTGATTCATTTATGAATATATGAATAGATTATAATCATTTAAGATGTTTAAATGATTGTATACTCAATAAGCATACGTTATCATAATGTATTTAGGTTGGAATGTGCTGGTATTTGATATCTGAATCCTTTCATTGGATAAAGGGAGACTATATAAAGGGATGGGATCTACCAATTGAGTGAGTGTGATACCGATAAGATATCAACTCCCCACAGTAACATCATAGACCATCATGTCTAGTCAGGCGCCTCTAGAAAGCATGGATGTGTGCCTGAGGTCAAGTAGTGACTTCGACCAGGACATTGATCATTTGACTCCGGTCAAGGGACGTTACAATGGGCGATGTGGGTGTACATCCTGTGAGTGACAAGAACTCCCTCCTAAGGTTGGTGGATAGACTCTCTCTATGTGTGTGTGTGTGTGTTTGTATGTGTGTGTGTGTGTAACAAGTAGGATGAGCCCCCTAGGACCTGACTAGTGTGATGAAGAGAAACTTCCTCTAGGATATGGGCTCAGATATATCACTTAGGAGATGTGGGATGAGACTATGGTATGATTCATTTTAATTTCTTAAGGACATGAAATTTGGATGTCAAAGAGGATTTCAAAAAGGAATTATAACCTGCCTATTGAGGCTAGGGCCATGATGATCCTACAGGCTGCGAGGTCACCATAGGGTGATTGGCATGAGTTGATGCTAGATATTTGATATTAGGGGTGAGGTAATGAGTGACTAGAGCTCTACTGATGACATAGTGAGATATGTGACATGCTGTAAACCCATGTTTGTATTTTCATGCATGAAATTATGATAGTCGATGGATTTCAGTGTGGGGGATGTGGAACTCGAGGCCTGGCCCCCACCACGTGTGAGATAGACTTGACTAGATTTACATGAGTGATATGGAGTCCTTGTTGTGTATGATACTTGGGGAATCCATGAGTGAGATGGTATAGCTTGAGACCCGTTATATTCACCTTAAATGAGAAGGTGTTGTAGGGGACCTTGCCTTGAGTGAGAAGGTAGTGGTCAGAAGAGAGGTTGTGAATTGGTGTTAGATCGAACGATGGGACCATCTTGAGTGAGAAGTTTGGCTCTAAATTTGATGTGAGATTGGATAGAAAACCTCACCTTGATTGAGAAGGCATGGGAATAGGACTTCCTTGAGTGTGAAGGTGATTCGGGGACTTGGATGTAGGACCCTTCCTTGCCCCTTTTGATAGTGGTCAATACTTGTGGGCACCCTACTTTGCACCTTCAGGTATGGGTTGGGATTTAGTGATACACTGAACCCTGAGTCCTCAGGTACAACTTGGGTTTCAGGTATGATGGCATGAGGTGACAATATGATTCTGGTATAACATCGAAGTAAGTATTGTCAGGTGTTGTGATGGCCCGATTAGCACACGATGTCTCAGTGGGAATTTTTATCTCATCCATTTCCTTTTCTCATGCATAAAAACTCATTTAATGAAATATATTAGGGGTGTTTGGTGAGACCCTAATGTAATAATATATGTTCAATATTTTTATAATGAATAAGTTGATTTTTATGAGATTACAATATTGGAATAATGTAATTTATTTTGATATTTTATATTTATCTATTCTGTAAAATATTAATTTTTTTAATTAATTTAGTTTATATATTTGAAAATATTAATTATAAGTATATTATTTGTGTTTGATAACATTGTAGACATGATTTAGTATAAGTAGAATTTAATTTTATTTACTTCCTTCTACTTAAGAAACTTTTCAACTTTTATAGAATACAAATAAAATCAAATGACATATATCACTTATTACTTCTAAAACCAAGTTATTTCAATCTATTTACATATATTACATAGAAAAAAGTATTTATTAATTAGATTTTGTGAATTGAAGAATTGAATAACTGAAATCATATGAAATTGATGTCTTTCATTGGTTGCGATTGTGAAAAAAGATTTTCATTTTCTAGGAAAATTTTGAATGACACATCTTCTATAATTCGAAAACCAATTTAAATGTATTATCTAAAAATAAATTCCACTTAGTTTGAGAGTCAATGTTGAGTAAAGAACCATGAATTTAGTTCCATGTGAAGAATGATTGTGTTTGTTTATCTCTTGATTTTAGGGGTTTTAGGTATATTCTTTACAATATTCCTATTAGAAGGGATGAGCACACATAATTTGTAATCCCATAGAACTAAAATATGGGATTATTAATTTAGTAATCAAATTATATCACATATTTAGAGAGAATTATTTTTTTAATGACATGCTTAAAAAGTGGCCTTCAAGTTAGGGGTGATGTGCATCTGGAATTGCTCACAAACCCTAATATCTCATGGAAGAGTTGAGTCTATATATATTTTTATATTAAACTGTTCATTTAATTATTATGGGGTGGATTTTTTTCAAGGGAGGAAGTCTTTGAAGGTGGAAATCAACCCTGGTGGGTACAGGAGAGGTCTTCCATGGTGGGCAGCTGATGCAGGTGGACAACAGTCGGTGGAGGGGTTTTCAAGGGTAGTTGAACTACCCACCAACTGGGAAAAGATAGTTTAGTTTTGGTTCCTCTATAAAATGGGATGAAAATACCATTGTTTGTATACGGTGAATTAGTGGTGTAATGTTTTGATACATCTGACGAGATCCAGAGAGAGAGGAATAGAAAAGAGCCCATATTTCTACTGTGGACATAGGCTTCAAATAGGAACCATGTAAAATCTGTGTGTTGATCCATTTTTATTCTGTTTTGTGTGTTCTTATTGCCACACACCTCCGTTGCACCCCAACAAGTGGTACCAGAGGTGAGTCGGAGTGAAAAGAGTTGAACCGGTGAGGCAACAATGATTTTTCCAATGGAAAAAAATTGAATTTGGTTGGAAAATTCTTCCAAGCCTAGATCTGTGAAGAGGACACCAAGAAAATTCTAACAATGCAATCGGCGAAGAAAATGAAGTTGAAACGAGCCCGGTAAGCTCGGTCAAACTTTGGACAAAATCATGGGTGAATAGTACCCCAGTGCTGGAGAAGATGAAACTATTCACGCCACCAGTGACGATTCCAGTAGGAAGTCCAACATTCCACATCAGCACCACGTTAGCACCACATCAGCGGGTGATCTATACCATTAAACGTGTTTTAATCATATCTCGGTCAATTGGTGTCTGATTTCTGTGATCTAGGAGTAAATTCCAACTATTTCAACCATTCCAAATGCATCTGTATGGTTAGTTTTTAAAAATCAGCACTCCATAAGTTGATTTTAGAAGGGTGCGGCATCGACGATGGTGATCACATTTTGCAACATTGAGGATGGATGGTGGCAGAGCACTACCAAGATTTTAGATTGAGAAGTTCGATGGTCAAAACAATTTCAAATTGTGGCAAAGCATGGTGAAAGATCTTTTGGTGCAGCAGGGCATGATCAGACCATTGATCAGAGAAAATCCCAAGACAACCAGTAAAGATGATTGGAAAGAGCTCGATATGTGGGTCGTCAACACAATTCGACTGTGTCTAGAAAATGAGGTAAAGTACTCGGTGTTGGATGAGACCTCACTGAAGCAGATCGGGAAGAAGTTGGAGCAGCGGTATATGGCGATGTTGCTCACCAAAAAATTATTCCTAAAGAAGAAATTGTACCAGTTGTGGATGGATGAGGGAAAAAATTTATTGGATCACACAAATGAGTTCAACAAGATCCTAATGTAATTATTGGGGATCAGTGTGAATGTTGGAGAAAAAGACAAATCAATTTTGCTTTTATCATCCTTACCAAGCTCATTTGATGGGCTTTTGAATGCATTGCTCGTGGGGAAGGAAACATTGAAGCTGGACGAGGTGATGAAGTCACTTCAAGATTCAGAGGCATTCCGAAGACCTGCGACGCATTCAGGCGAGCAAATCATGGTGATGCGAGATGATCAACATGGGAGAATCTGACATCGGCAGTCAGGAGGTAAAGTATGGTGAACAAAATCAAGAGGACGTGATCCAAGTGAAATCACGTGTTTCTGGTGCTAGAAAAAGGGTCACTATAAAAGTGATTGTGGAGAGCACAAATGGTATGTTTCTAGGAAGAAGAAAATTGAAGAGAAGGATGCAAACATCATAGAATTATCGGTAGATGATGAAGTCTGTGTGATAATGGGAAGTTTTCACTTAGATGAGAGAGTTGATCGGGAAGAAGTGCAGTGTCATTACTACAAAAGATATAGGCACATGAAGCGGGAATGCCGATTTCTAAAGAGGAAGAATGGGCGGGCTCAAAATCTAAAGGAAGACGGATGGGTTATGGATTTGGGGAGCTCAGCACACATATGTATGATGGGAGGTACATTTGATAATTTTCAACACGTACGAGACTCGGTGAGACTGGGTGATGGGTCAACATGCGAGGTTCGAGGAGTCGGGATGGTGAAATTGAAGACACCTGATGGAGGAGTTCGTAAACTGGCTGATGTGAAATTCATTCTGAGGATGAGACGGAACCTGGTATCATTAAGTTGGATCGATGCGAAAGAGTTCAAGATTTCTATAATAGGTGGAGTGTTGGAAGTCTCACGTGGGGATGCAGTGAAGCTTACTGGGAAGGAGTCCCAAGGGTTGTATCATTTGATGGGGACCACAGTTAGTCCGAGATTGATTGAAGATAGTGTAAGTGCCACGTCATCTGGTGTGAAGAAGCATGTTCGATTTGCTGATGAAGTTTTTGACACCTTCAAGGATACTGCAGGTCAAGATACTACCCAAAATTGGTCATGAGGGGGAGATTTGTGGGGGCCACTCCCAATATGGGGTGGATTTTTTGCAGGGGAGGAAGTCGTTGAAGGTGGAAATCAAACCCAGCGGTTGCAGGAGAGGTCTTCCATGGTGGGCAGCCGACGCAGGTGGACATCAGCCGGTGGAAGAGTTTTCAAGGGTAGATGAACTACCCACCAACTAGGAGAAGACAGTTTAGTTTTGGTTCCTTTATAAAACAGGATGAAAATCCCATTTTTTTTATATGGTGAATAAGTGGTGTAATGTTGTGATACCTCTGATGAGATCCGAAAAGAGAGGAATAAAAAAGAGCCCCTGTTTCTCCCGTGGACATAAGCTTTAAAGTCGAACCACGTAAAATCCGTGTGTTGATCCATTCTGATTCTGTTTTGTGTGTTTTTGTTAACACACCTCCGTTTCACTCCAAAAGAGAACGGGGTGATCGAGAAAGGCGACGTGGTGAAAAAGGCCGGCGGGGTGGGGGTGATCATAGTAACTTTTAAGGAAAGGAGGGAAACATTGATTGCAGAGCCCTATTTTTTTGGTGGCAGCGATGGTTACATACGAAGATGGAGATGCAATCAAGAATTACATTTAGACAATGCACGGTCCAATAACTACCATCGGCTGTGGGAGGACAGGGGTGGGCATCCATCCCTCCCCCAGCCTTGCATCCTTCTGCTTCAGGGGCCCCGCCCCCTCACTCGACGTACTGAATCCGGACTTTATGGCACCAAGCCTCAACATCCTCGCTGCATGGACCAGCATGGCTGGACCCTATGGGATACCCGAGGATAGTAGGAATTCTGACTTTAGCATCATCTCCGACATGTCGATTTTGTGCCCGCACGTGAGCAGAATGGCAGTCGTAATAGAACACCAAATTGGAATGTATAACCAGATTGGAATAAAAATATTATAAAAAACCAGATTGTAAGAAAAATATTATATTGCACCAACATTTCAATTCAAAATTTACATAAAAAAAACCATAAAAAAATATTTATATTAATTAGTTATTTACTATTGTTTGTTATTTATATAATTAATTAATTAATTAATTATATTATATTATTAGTTATTAAAAATTGCATACAAAACATGAATGTTCTTCACACCTTCCCTTCAACATTTACATCCACACTTATATTTAAAACACACACTTGGAGTCCTACCGAGCACATAGTATATCACATTGACATGTGGTCTAAACTTACACTTCAAAAATGAATTATGGATCATTTTCCTAAATATTCAAAACAACCAGAACATGTTTCCTCAGTTTTGTCTATTTGATGCGTGTTTTAGAGTACAATGATAGTTATATTGAAAACATGCAATTTGAGTCATATCAGCCACATTTTGTGTCAAATTGACATGTGGTCGATTCTTACATGCCACAAAATGAATTAGGAATTATTTTTCTAAAGTATCAAGACAATTTGAGTTTGTTTGCTCAGTTTTAGCGATGTGAATCATGTTTTAGACTAAAATGAATTTTTTTATTGTGAACACACAATTATAATCCTACCAGCATATCTTGTGTTGGATTGAATGCGGTCAATTCCTACACGTCACAAATGAATTATGAATCATTTTCTTAAAGTATCAAGATAATTCAGGTTTTTTTCTCTGTTTTAGCTACGTGACACATATTATAGAGTAAAACAACACTTTTAATGTGAAAACATGCATTTTGAGTTGTATCGACCACATCATGTGTTTGATGTGTGGTTGATTCCTACATATCAAAAATTAATTATGTATCCTTTTTATAAAATATCAAGATAATCCAAGATCATTTGCTATGTTTTGGCTATGTGAATCACATTTTAGACTAAAATTACATTTTTTATTGTAAACACACACTTGAAGCTGTACCAGGAACATCATATGTTTGATTATTGTGCGATCAATACCTGCACATCATAAATGAATTATTGATTATCTTCCTAAAGTATCAAGACCATTCAAGCTCGTTTTCTCAGTTTTGGCTATGTGACCCATGTTTTGGAGTAAAATGACACATTTGCAATATGAAAACACACACTTTGAGTGATAGAAGTCACATTGTGTGCCAGATAGACATAAAGTCGATTCATACAAACCAAAAATTAATTACGGATTATTGTTGTAAAATTTGAAAACAATATGTTTGTCAGATTAGGACACTCAAGAGGGGGGTGAATTGAGTTCCTATAAAAAATTTTGTCTAAAAAATTTATTTAAAATGTAAGAACCCGGATCTTCGTTTCAGGTATGCCTTTCCTTTTTCTGGAGTTTTTAAGAAAAATGAAGTTTCTGGAAAATTTCGAAGTACACGCCGTGTACTTTCTGAGTACACACCCTGTACTCTTCTCCGGCTCGAAGCCGTGTGCTGGCCGTGTCCGGGCCACACACATGGTGTGTAGGGGTGACGTGGAGGCCGATTTTGGCGGAGTACAGAAAAACCTAGTACGCACCGTGTACTCTAGAAGTACACGCCGTGTACTTTTTTTTTCACTAAATGGACCGGGGTCGCACCTAATGCACATAAACACCTTCTTCTAGGTCCCGTTCATTCGAGAGTGACTTGTACGACCGGATCTTCCCTGATCTCCCACCTCTCCGTACGTTATCAAATTCAAGCACGGTCGATTATATTGGAAGCACAGCGGTGAGTTCTTCCTTCTACTTAAGCCTTGTTTTATAATTCTTCCTCTTTCCCATGTTATTGTGGTTTACATGTTTTGAGAATTTTCTCAGATCTATGGCGTTCTAGGGAGAATCAGTTGTCATGGTTCAAGTATATCGATCTCCTAGGATCGAGGTAGGTGGTTTGTACCTTTCTGTAGGAAGTCGATGAGTATTTTGTGAAAATTCCACCAATACCCTTGAACGGTGTATTGCATGTTCCGATTTTGCCCTTGTTATATTGCCTGCTTTGATTGATTGCTTGAGTAGATGTAATTGCCTGTAAATATGGTAGTTTTTACTATACTCTGGATGTTTTCCATGCTTGTTTTGCTTGTTTGGCGTTTTTCCGGTTACCATGCCTAGTTGTAGGATAGTGGAACTGTTGCTTTGTTATGCCGTTGAGCCTTAGAATGATATCCAAGTAGTTCTTGAGGTTTACTTGGACGATACACATGCGCTGAGAATGTTAGTTTCACATAGGACTATTAGAACCTAGTGTAGTAGACCACAAGAAGAATAGACGTAAGAGCTTCTCCAGAGTGTCTTTTAATACGATGCGAGACCACGGGGGGATTGACGATGAGTGCCTCCTTAGAGAGTCTGTAGTTCATCGACACGGGCCACAGGGGGAATGAGATGTTGAGTGCTTCCCCAGAGAGCCTTTAGCATGTTTCGAGACTATAGGGGGAATTGACGGTGAGTGCTTCCTCAGAGAGTCTAATTTCTTAGCTGAACCAGAGGGGTGAGACTGTGTGTGTCTTCTAGAGGGTTGCTGGTACTTGTAGGTTGAACCATAGGGGTTAGGATCTGAGAGCTACCCAGAGGGTTACCTATTTTATTCTTGTTGTTGGTTGTTTACTTGTGTACTTTCTATGCTAGAATTGTGGACTGTGACTGCTGTGTATTTTCCTGTTTACTGTTCCTGTACTTTACTTGCCATGTATTCATTGACTATTAGGAATAGATCTTTGGGTGGTTGCCTATTGGGAATTTGTCTCACACCCTATTTGGGCTATGCTTTTGGGCCCAAACAGATTATGTTGTTGCAGAGATAGATAAGGTCAAGCGCCCTTCTACTTTAGGTACCTGACTTGCTGGAGCTGGAGAGCATGGGACCGAGCCGAGGCTTGTAATTCTAAGGAGTTGCTCTTATATTTTTCTTTTTATATTTCTTTAGTACTTGTGTTCAGTTTTATTTCAACACGTTGGTTTGTTTACTGCTTTCCATAGACATATGCACCATGTTGCATCATTATTATTTTATACATTGCTTCCGCTGTTCAGTTCAGTTGTTGTATGCTGTTATTGTTTCCGCTATTGTGACTTGTTGTTCTTCCGCTGTATACTTTACCGAATGAGGGAATAGTTTTCCCACTGACTCACTAAGGCCCTCACTGCTAGTTGGAAGCCTCTGGCGTTTGGGGAAACACACTTGAGGTCATGTGGCGAACCGGGTATGGGGCACCAGTGGAGGGGTTCCAGATTCGGGTCGTTACAAAGTGGTATCAGAGGAGTTTATTTTCTCTTGATTTACAGTTTGGAGCCTTTAGCTAGGGATAGGATGGATTAGGTACTTGGTATTAAGATGTGCTTGGGAGTAGCTAACCCGTGTATAGGGAAAATCCATACTACCTCGTTTATTGTAGTTTTCTGGTATTGAGATTTTACGGTTGATATGGTTTCACCTAGAGTGATTCATATGCTTTGTGTTGTTATTTACTTGACGATTACGGTTCTATTTCTGTCGCAACCCAATGAGATGAGGGTATTCCATCTCATGCATCATATAGGCACTTGTAGAAATCACATGCCATGCATTCTTTCCATGCCATCTAGGGTGAATTAGCGATTGTATGCTGTTGTGATAGACTTTGTGTAGATTATGCATGCTATTGTGATAGATGCTTGATAGAATATATGCTGCCTTGTTAGATGATTGTTTGTATTCTACCTAACTTAAATGAACGCCAAGTTTTGATTCGTAGGGAGTATGTGCCCTCATGAATCGGAATTTGGCACCTCCTTGCCTTGTTTTCTGTGTTTTCTGGGCTTCTGTGCAGTTTCTGAGCTAGTGCCCAGAAAAACCCAGAATACACGGTGTGTACTTTTTGACTACACTCCATGTAGTTTTTAGGCTGTGTCACTGATCGTGTGATAAAAAACATGGTGTCGTGAGTATAACTTTAGGAACATGCCGTGTACGGTTGGTACACACTGTGTAGTTCGGAGCCGTGTACCCGGCCGTGTCACTAACAACACAGGTCGGGGAAGTTCGAGTAGAACACTCCGTTATGTAAGGGAACACGCCATGTAGTCCTATCCAGGTACCTGGCCGTGTCATGAACAACATGGGTCGACATTACCTTCTCTTAGACACGCCGTGTTATTTTAGGAACACGCCGTGTAGTCTTGTTCAGGTACCCGACCGTGTCACGAACAACACGGGACGGTGTCACCTTCACCAATACACGCCGTGTTTTTCAGAACTCGCCGTGTAAGGTCCAACTATGTATACGTCTATGTATTTAACAACACGGGACACCGAAGCCTTGTCTAGTACACGCCGTGTTTGTTCAGAACACGCCGTGTAGTCTCGGGTTAAGTCAGACCGTGTGGGTTAGTCGTGTAAAGAGACTCGAGTAGGGGAATAGTTTTCAAGTACACACCGTGTGTTGGGTCAACACACCGTGTAGTTTGAGGTGTTACACGACCTATAGGTAAGGGGTACACGCCCATGTCGGTGGCTTAAGAATACACGCCGTGTAGTTTTTATACACGTCGTGTAGTTGTGTTTTGTAAACTTGTGTGTTTTCCTTCCCCTGTTCCCTTTTTGTACTCTTGTGTTTCCTGTCTTTGATTTTCTAATCTAAGGTGTGCTTTTGATCTTTCAGAGATATGCCTCCGAGATGTCCTCTGGTTGTACGTCTATCGTTAGGCAGTGATCAAACGCTAGATATGGTAGATCAGAGACTTCCTGCCGATCCTCCAGTCGAGCCAGCCTTGGCGCCAGCTGTCATACCAGTTGCAGGCACTGATGCGCAGTTCGGGGAAGGTTTTCTGAGGATGATGCAGACCTTCAGGGAGCACCTCCTCCTGCCTCGACTATGGAAGACTTGACGCGGGTTTTTCAGCAGCAGCATCCTCCCATGTTCTCGGGGGAGGGAGGACCTCAGGCTGCAGAGTCATGGCTGGAAGCCATGCTGACTATCTTTAAGCATATGGAGACGCCTCCAGAAAGGTGGGTCAAGTTCGCCACCTATATGCTACGAGACTCCTCCAAGAGGTGGTGGGACGTGATCTTACAGGCGAGTCACCAGCAGGTTATGGCATGGGAGAAGTTCCAGCGCGTGTTCTATGACTACTTCTACCTGGAGACCCTAAGGGACGATCGAGCTTGGGAGTTCATGAGCTTAGAGTAGGGTACTCTTTCTGTCATGGAGTATTCCTCTCGTTTCACCGAGCTGCAGCATTTCACACCCCTTCGGGATGGGAGTGAGGTGTTCCTGGTAAGGAAGTTCGAGGATGGTCTCAGGAGGGAGATCCGCTCACAGGTGAATATCTTCCAGTTGACTTCCATCACTTCCATTGTCAACCAGGCACTGATTGCGGAGCGCAATCTGAGGGACTCTGGAGCTGCGAGCCAGGTCGGTTCTAATTCCAGGGCTAGTTTTCCTCCGGATGATAGCAAGAATCATCGTAGAGAGTCTATGTGCAGTGATCCGAGGAAGCGTAGGTGGTATGCTACCAGTGTGGCCGGTCAGGGCACATGAGGCCGCAATGCCAGAGAGACCCCATGGAGTGCTGATCTTGCGGCAAGATGGGTCACCTTCAGTGGTTCTACTAGGTTTTCTCACCAGAAGCTGGTGACCGGGGTTCTTCCATGACTCCTGTTTCAGGAGAAGCACCACCAGTTTCTCATCAGTCGGGAAACTGGAGTTCTTCCGGCTATTCGGTCCGAGGTGGAGGTCGAGGCTGTGGCAGTCAGCCACCAATCCCTCAGCACCAGTAGGGAGGTTCAACTCAGAGTGGTCAGCCAGGGGTAGATGGTCCATGGTGTAGGCTAGTATTTCGCCATGGATCAGACCTATCAGAAGCAGGATCCCGACCCTTATACAGTTCGAGGTACGATTTTAGTAGCCTCAGTTTTATCTTCATCCCTTTTCGATACTAGTGCTACGCATAGTTTTATCTCTGTTGCTGCTGTGGAGAGCGTTGAGCTCTGTATTTTTTCTTCTGCCAACTCGTTGATCCTAGACACACCTTTGGGGACAAGGAAATCTAGTGTGCGCCAGTGTAGAGCGTTCCCTCTCGAGGTTGCAGGGTATCATTTCTTATGGGATCTCTATGTCCTAGAGATGACAAGCTATGTTTTCATTCTCGGGATGGACTGGTTGGTTCCCTTCCAAGCAGTCGTCGACTATTATCACCGCAGAGTGAGTTTTGTTTCACCAGAGGGTGAATCTTTTATTTATACAGGTGAATGGGATGTTCAGGCGAGTCGAGCAGGACTCGAGCATCATGGGCTAGGAAGGGTGATAACCCAGATTGCTAGTCTTTATCTGGATGATCAGGGGACTTCGCAGTTGGACTTTCCTCTAGCGGTGGATCATTTCATGGACATCTTTCCAGAGGACTTTTCAGGTTTGCCTCCAGAGCATGAGGTCGAATTTTCTATTTAGCTCGTTCAAGGAGTAGCACCGATGTCCCTTCCTCCTTATAGGATGGATACACCTGAGTTACAGGAGCTCAAGAAGTAGTTGGAGGATTTGCAGGCAAAGGGTTTCATCCAACCCAATACTTCTCCTTGGGGTTTGCCTGTCCTGTTTGCGAAGAAGGCAGACAGTACCCTTCGGCTTTGCATGGATTATCGGAAGCTGAACTAGTTGACGGTCAAGAACTGATATCCCTTGTCAAGGATCGATGACCTCTTTGATCATCTTCGAGGAGCCCGGATGTTATCTAAGATCGACTTGAGGTATGTTTATCATCAGTTTCATGTTAGACCATCAGATATACCTCTGACCGCCTTCAGAAGCTGGTATGGTATATACGAGTATAAAGTCATGCCGTTCGGTCTCACGAACATGCCTGTAGTTTTGATGGCACTGATGAACCGAGTGTTCCATCCTTACTTGGATTCCTTCATCGTGGTCTTCATGGAAAATATCTTGGTGTACTCTCACACTTGAAACGACCATGCCACACATCTTGAGATCGTTCTGAGTACATTGAGAGAGCATCGTCTTTATGCTAAAATCTCGAAGTGCCACTTTTGGATGGATCAGATTCAATTTTTGGGTCACGTCATCTCAGAGGCAGGAGTATCTGTGGACCAAGAGAAAGTGAGAGATGTAGTCTCATGGGAGCAGCCGAAGAACGTTTTTGAGGTGCGGAGTTTCCTAGGGATGGCTGGATACTACAAACGCTTCATTCAGGACTTTTCACACCTAGAAGCACCTTTGACAGGACTGACCAAGAAAGGGGCGAAGTTCTTATGGTCAGATTCATGTGAGTCAGCCTTTCAGGAGTTGAATGGAAGATTTACATCAGCACTGATACTAGTCTTGCCAGAGATAGGCAAGAGCTACACTGTTTATTGTGATGCTTCAGGTATCGGGCTAGGATCTGTGCTTATGAAGGGAGATGGAGTCGTTGCGTATGGGTCTCGGCAGTTGAGACCACATGAGAGGAACTACCCAAAACACGATCTAGAGTTGACAGCTGTTGTTCATGCCTTACGCTGTTAGAGACACTATCTTCTGGGATACCATTTTGTGGTCTTCAATGAACACAAGATACTCAAGTATATCTTCAATCAGCGTGATCTAAATCTGAGGCAGTGCAGGTGGGTCGAGTATCTTCAGTCTTTTGATTCCAAGCTTGCCTATACGCCAGGAACGGGAAACGCAGTGGCAGATGTGTTGAGCAGGAGAACTCAAATTAAGGAAGTTCAGGAGGCCAGCAGTGAGTGGAATCTTATGGCTCTGTTCTCTAAGATGCATCTGTAGGTGCACGAAAGACAGGGACATACCTTCCTATCTTCTGTAGTTGTTACCTCTACGCTACTTGATCAGGTACGGATGAGACAAATAAGAGAATAAGAAGTCTTAGTACTGTGGGAGGGTGTGTCGGGAGAGGACCCTATTCCTAGATAGAAAGTGGGCGAGGACGAGATCTTGCATTTCCAGGGACGCGTATGGGTGCCAGCAGACATACGTGAGGAGCTGATGCAGGATTTTCATTCCTCAGTTTGGGCAGTTCATCCTGGCATCACCAAGATGTATCGAGATCTTCATTTCCAGTAATGGTGGCCAGGTATGAAGAAAAATGTTGCTGGTTTTGTCATGAGATGCTCTACTTGTCAGCAGGTGAAGGCGGAGCATCAATGACCAACATGCCTTTTACAGTAGTTACCCATTCCAGAGTAGAAGTGGAATGATGTTGCGATGGACTTCATGACTGGGTTGTTGAGGTCACCTCGGGGGAACGATGCAGTTTGGGTTGTCGTCGACAGGCTCATGAAGGTTGCTCACTTCTTGCCAATCAAGGAGACCTTAAGTGTTGATGATCTGGGACTACTGTACATCAGAGAGATCGTTCGTCTGCATGGAGTTCCACACTCTATTGTTTTAGACAGGGATGTGTGTTTTACTTCCCGGTTCTGGAAAGGACTTCATAAGGCTTTGGGTACACATGTACTTTTGAGTACAGCATACCATCCCCAGACTGATGGCCAGTCCAAACGTACGATCCAGGTGATAGAGGATATGCTCAGAGCTTGCATTCTGGACTCTGGCGGTTCTTGGGAGAAGCATATTCCTCTGGTGGATTTCTCCTACAACAACAGTTTTCAGGCAACTATTCAGATGACACCTTACGAGTATTTGTACGGTAGGCCATACCGATCACCCTTATGCTAGCTGGAGGCAGGAGAGACAGCTTTGTTGGGACCTCATCATGTTCAGGAGACTTCAGAGTAGATAGAGCTGATTTAGAAGAGGATGACTACAGCACAGTCTCGACAGAAGTCTTATGCTGATCAACAGAGATGACCTTTGGAGTTCGAGGTTGGGGATCAGGTTTTCCTGTGTGTCGCACTGAGGTTGGGACACAAGAGGATTCAGAGACAGGGTAAGCTTTCACCACGGTACGTCGGGCCGTTTGAGGTTTTGGAGAGAGTTGGGCCGGTCGCCTATCGGTTGAAGCTACCCTAGAGGTACCGGGCTATGCACGATGTCTTCCACGTCTCTCAGCTTTGATGTCACTTTTCAGACCCATCTCATGTCTTTCATCCCGAGGAGGTTGGGCTCAAAGAGGATGCATCGTTTGAGGAGCATCCCATCCAGATTGTCGATCACAGTACGAAGGTCCTCCGTGGGCAGTCTGTCCCTCTTGTATGGGTTCTATGGAAGCATGGGTGAGTACAGGACGAGACCAGGTAGAGAGAGGCTAATGTACGATCGCAGTGGCCGGAGCTGTTCGGGGTTTCTTCTTCTATGCCTCGCTAGGGAAATTCGGGGACAAATTTCTTTAAGGGGGGAAGTTTGTAAGAACTCGAATCTTCATTTCCGGTACGCCTTTCCTTTTTCTGGAGTTTTTAAGAAAAATGAAGTTTCTGGAAAATTTTGAAGTACACGCCATGTACTTTCTGAGTAAATACCGTGTACTCTTCTCCGGCTCAAAGCCGTGTGCTGGCCGTGTCCGGGGCACACACACAGTGTGTAGGGGTGATGTGGAGGCTGATTTTGGAGGATTATGAAAAAATCTAGTACACGCCGTGTAATCTAGAAGTACACGCCATGTACTTTTCTTTTTTTCACTAAACGGACTCAGGTCACGCCTAATGCACATAAACACCTCCTTCTAGGTCCTGTTCGTCCGAGAGCGACCCGTACGGCCGGATCTTCCCCGAGCTCCCGCCTCTCCGTCCGTTCTCCGATTCGAGCACGGTCGATTGCGTTGGAAGCGCAACGATGAGTTCTTCCTTCTGCTTGAGCCTTGTTTTTCAATTCCTCCTCTTTCCCATGTTATCGGGGTTTACGTGTTTCAGGCGTTTTCTTAGATCTACGATGTTCTAGGGAGAATCAGTCGTCGTGGTTCAAGTATATCAATCTCCTAGGATTGAGGTAGGTGGTTTGTGCATTTCTGTAGGAAGTAGATGAGTATTTTGTGCAAATTCCACCAATACCCTTGAACGTGGTATTGCGTGTTCCTGTTTTTCCCTTGTTATATTGCCTTCTTTGCTTGATTTCTTGAGTAGATGTAATTGCCTGTAAATATGGTAGTTTCTACTGTACTCTGTATGTTTTCCATGCTTGTTTGGAATTTTTCCGGTTTCCATGCCTAGTTGTAGGATAGTGAAACTGTTTCTTTGTTATGCTTTTGAGCCTTAGAATGATAGACAAGTAGTTCTTGAGGTTTACTTGGATGATACACGCGTGCTGAGCATGTTAGTTTCACACAGGACTGTGAGAACCTAGTGTAGTAGACCACATGGAGAATAGACGTAAGGGCTTCTCTAGAGTGTCTTTTAATACGATGTGAGACCACAGGGGGAATTGAAGATGTGTGCTTCCTCATAGAGTCTATAGTTCCTCGACGCAGGCCACATGGGGAATAAGACGTTGAGTGCTTCCCCAGAGAGCCTTTAGCACGTTACGAGACTATAGGGGGAATTGATAATGAGTGCTTCCTTAGAGAGTCTACTTTCTTAGCTGAACCTGAGGGGTGAGACTGTGTGTGCCTCCCAGAGGGTTGCTAGTACTTATAGGTTGAACCATAGGGGTTAGGATGTGATAGCTACCCAGAGGGTTACCTGTTTTCTTCTTATTGTTGGCTGTTTACTAGTCAGCATCCTCTGGCATTTGGGCAAACGCACTTGAGGTCATGTGGAAAACCAGGTATGGGGCATTAGTGGAGAGGCTCCGGATTCGGTTCGTTACATTAAAGTTCCTTAATTTGAAATCCAAAATGTCCCAGTCAAGAAAAGTATCAGATTTATAAAAGTTGTAATCATTTAAAAGATTTCTCAAAGAGTGATTAGTTCTCAATTAAAACAATATAGATTATTATTTTTAACTTTTGAAATCAATATACTAAATTAAATCCTAATATAAACACTATCTAAGATTAACTATCAAAGTGAAAGAAATGTTATCTTCTGTAAATAGATACAGTAGTGAAAAAAAACTTTGAAAGGCACAACATATTTAAAACAATAGGTTTAGTCTCAAGTAGATACTTAATCCTCTCCTCTTGGTGATCACCTACTACTAAGAAATTTATATAAATAAAATTTGATCCACACCTTGGATCAGGGTAAATAAAAATCTATACACAGTCTAGGTCAACAAGACCTCTTCCACTATTTTCTTGGTAGTGCTAAAACAAACGAGCCATATAGGGACCTCTTCCAATGTTATTCGTGGGAGTGTAAGGTTTAAAATGATGGTTTGTGAAGATATCAGTGAATATTCCAGTTTGGAATAGGATCCGGTGTGTTTATAAAATAGAGATACACACACAGTTCATAAAGTAAAAACATCACACAATAAGAGCATAAACTAAAGATAATAGAGTTATAAGGCTCTGTGTTATTTGATATACATCTTGTGACTCTTGGAAGATGTCTTGAGATGCAACTTAAGTTGAATTCTGGAAATAGACAGAAAAACAAAGTGTCATGAGAGATTATTTATTCTTTTTTCAGTGAGTTATGAATTTGAACGATGAGTTATTATAATATCTTCACTTGTTTCTATAAAGGGTTCTTTGATTTTAGTTCTCAGTAGTATCTCCTATTGTGCACATCAAGCGGTTCTTGAGTTTTAGGTGCACGAGTAGCTCTCTATCTCTCTATATTCACACATGTGCCTTTTTTATCTGATATTTGCTTAATACATTGTATCCAATAAGAAGCATGTTTGCTGGTACCTTGTACCTCATACTGGTCTCTGACATCTATATCAATGTTGTCTACAAAAGACAGACAAAGTTATTAAAATAAATAATAGCACTAAGTTTCACAAATATGACCGTTATAATAAATTTGAATTTAAGTGACAATGTAAGAGTTGACGATATCCCAGGAATGGTAGTTCAGGTAGTGGTATCTTAGAACTGGTGTCTCAGACTTGGAGTATTTTGCAATATGGAACGGTGAATTGAGTAGCATTGACTTAGGAATGTTAGGTTGGTAAGTCGTCTTGACAGTGACTCATACTATCGGTAGCTCATACCGGTAATTCATACTTAGCAAAAAATATGATGCCATCAGTAAGTCATTCTGTCGGTAGGTTAATACAATGATGACTCAACTATCAATAGCTCAATGCGATAATGTCTTTTCCTTTGTGAAAATTATGAGTTGAGCTATCGGTAAGTTGAACAACAGTGACTCAGTGCATTAGTATCTTGGGTGACGATGTCTCATCCTTTGTGAAAATTCAGCATTTGTGCTGATGGTGAGACAACTAACAATGAGACATATCATCGGTAAGTCCATGTCAATAGTAGCTTATACTTAGCCATTTTTTTTATCATCAATAGGATGTCCAACAGTGAGTCCAAAATTACTATGACTCATACTTAGTCAAATATTGGAAACCTATCTTATGATGTGAAATGCTAATAGAATAGATTAAGGTGATAAGTAAACATGAGTAAACATAATTTAACTTAATTGAACTTAATTAAGCATGATTTGCGAGCATTAAAACTAGATGAGGCCAACAGAATCCAAACTCTTTTTCTTAGTTTTGATAATGTGACACTCATTTTAAATTAAAACGACACTTTTATATTAAAAACACATACTTTGAGTCATATCGACCACATCACATGTCAGATTGATGTGCAATCAATTCCTATATGACATAGATGAATTATGTACATTTTCCTATAGATTGAAAATACGAGTTTGTTTACTTAGTTTTGGTTATGTGACGTGTGTTTTAGAGTAAAATTACACTTTTAATATGAAAACATGCACTTTGAGTCATACCAACCACATCATGTGTTAGATTGATGAGATGACAATTCTTACACATTACAAATGAATTATGGATTTTTTCCAAAATTATATAGACAATTAATGTTCATTTTCTTGGTTTTGACTATGTTAATCATGTTTTAGACTAAAATTCCATTTTTATTGTGAACACACACTTGGAGTCCTATCGGCCACATCATGTGTCATATTGACATCAAATCGATTCTTTCACATCATAAATGAATTATGAATCATTTTCTTAAAGTATCAAGAGAATCCAATCTTTTTTTCTTCCTTTTAGCTATGTGATGTGTGTTTTAGAGTAAAATATCATTTTTAATGTGAAAACATGCACTTTGAGTCATATCAGCCACATTGTGTGTCAGATTGATATGAAGTCGATTTCCACATGCCACGAATGAATTATGGACCATTTTCCCAAAGTTTGAAAATAATCAAATCTCTTTTGCTCAGGGACACTCATTTTAAACTAAAATGACACTTTTATATTGAAAACATACACTTTGAGTCATACCGGCCACATCATGTGTCAGATTGATGTGTGTACAATTCCTACATGCCACAATTGAATTATGTATCATTTTCCTATGAATTCAACACAATATGATATTTTTTACTCAATTTTTTCTATGTGATGTGTATTTTAGTGTAAAATGACACATTTAATGTGAAAACATGCATATTGAGTCATATTGACCGCATCGTGTGTCAGATTGACATGTGATTGATTTCTACATGTCATAAATGAATTATGTATTATTTTCCTAAAATATAAATACAACTCAATCTCGTCTTCTTGGTTTTGGCTATGTGAATAGAGTTTTAGACAAAAATGACTTTTTTTATTGTGAACACACACTTAGGGTCCCACCAAACACATCATGTGTCAAATTGACACCTGATTAATTACTACACATAAAAAATGAATTTTGAATTATTTTCCTGAAGTATTAAGGCAATAAAATCTCATTTTCTTGGTTTTAGGTATGTGACACATGTTTTAGAGTAAAATTATTTTTTTTGATGTGAAAACACACACTTTGAGTCATATGAGTCACATTGTGTGTAAAATTGACGTGTTGTAAGAACCCAAATTTTGGGAATCTGAGTCTTTGAAAAATTTCTTGATGTCATTCCAGAGTAGGGCGTTTAGACGACGTGCAATTCTGAGGCCCGGTGTGATCGGAATTAATTATATAAAAATGTTTAGTGTTTTTATATTACGCACGTGTGGTTAACTAAATAAAATGTGATATTTCTTAGATGGTTGATCAGATCAAAAATCCGAGACCACGGTTGGGTCCAGAACGCAGTGTTCACCTTAGGCGTGACATAAAATGAGTTAGTGTGGGACGTTCAGACCCCTCACTCATTAGCAGTGTGTTAAATGGATAAATTAAATTAAATTATTCATTTAATAGCTCAAAGCCGAGTAACTCCTAAATGGTTTCTTATATGGGAAAACCGAGGGAACTGTTATGTCTGGAGCGTGCCGTTTACCCTAGGCAGGGTGTACAAGTTGCGGGCACAAGCCTGCTACGAGAGATAACACCCAGGGGAAAAACGGTCATTTTGAAATGGCCACTTAGTGATTTTTATCACTGGCGTTCCTTTCAAATAACTTTTAAAATGAGTCTCAGAATGAAAATCTGAGACTTCCATTGAGTTTGAATTGAGATGTTTTGCCTAGGCGTGATATAAAATAGGCGGGCGCGGAGGTTTCAGAATCCGTGCACATTGGAAGAGTTGTAGTGAATTTTTATAAATTCACTAAGTGTTGAGGGAAGACCCATTTATTTCTCCCTATCTCTCTCTCTTCCCCCCCTCTCTATAGCTTTCTTCGCCGTTCTTCGGCGTTCTTCGTTGTTCTTCACTGGAATGAGGAGCGGACACCGGCAGATCGAAATAGGATTGAGCGGACGCGTCGCCAATGACGAACGAAACCAACGAGGTAGGATTCTTGATTAAATTTCCGCACCTTTGTAAATTTTTATCATTTAAATTCTAAAATTTTGAAATTGGGATGATGGACGAACGAACATGGCCATCATCCGATCCCTGTTTAATTTCTCATTCTTGGGCGTTCTTCGTCCAACTTTTCGAACGCGCCAAATCGTGTCGGATCAACGATCAGCCGAAGGCACTGCGAAGACATCATCCCAAGGAACCCGAACCCCCGATCGGTTTTGGAAATGGGCCACTGGAACGGTGGCAGTGACCGTCGGAAGTCCCGGCTCTGGCAAGGGCGGTGGCCAGAGCTCGGGGTGGTGCGACCGGAGGTGGGTACAGATGAGTCGCCCGTGTCGGGAAGCGCCGGCGCGGCCGGGGTAATTCTGGGAGGAGCCAAGGCGGTTTGGCCGGGGTTTGGAGGTGCCGGAGCACGGAAGGCCGGCAGGTGCGGAGCAGTAGAGCCAGGAGGCGCGGGCGACTGCGTGTGGGCAGAGCACGACCGGTGTGTGCCAGGTACGATGGCTTCGCAGCGGAGCTCGGAGGGAGTCCGGGTGACCAAGGCATGAGCGGCGGCGTCGGGCGTCAGGCGGAGCTTGGAGGGAGCCGGGGACGGCAGATCCACGGGCATCGGCAGGGCGGAGGCGGCCAGGGATCATGGCGTCGAGCGGTAGAGCATGCGAGGGGCGACCGCGGGGCTGTCGCGGTCGGATAAGACCCCCGAGGTCAACGCCTCAGGGGTGCGGAGGAAGTAGAGACTCGCAGTTTGCGGGTCCCATTGGGCGACACGACCAAGACCATCCTTTTGTCCGGTCTTATTTGGAGAACCGGACCCTATGCGGCGGGTCCAGCGGTTTGAGGTGGGCCGGGCCAGCGGGCCGCAGGCCGGCGGTCCAGACTGGGCCGGCTGGTCTGGGCCGACCCATTTTGGGCCCCCTTACATTCGGGGGGCTGTAACATCCAAACAGTGCGTCCGTTTGACACGCCGTCTACGGCCGTGAGTTCGTATCGAAGAGGCAGCCCTTTTAAATTGAGTTTCAGATTTTTTGGGGTTCTGCACCTGAAGGCGGGTGACCTGAGGAGTTTTAATTTAATAATAATAAATTATTATTAAAGTTGCGACAGACGTGGCTCGCGAGCCAAACGTCCTTTTGATGCGCCGTCAGAGGCGCAAATGCCCCGGAGCCGAGACGATCCTTCCAAGGTTGGTTCAGAACCTTTTTAGGTTGGTTTCGTTGCTTGAAAGCATGAAATACATTGTGAGTAATTAATTAATTAATTAATTAATTAATTAATTATTGCGTCGGACCTAACTCCTGCTTGGGATGTCCGATTGGAGCTCCTTCAGCGGCAGCGTGACCCCAGTCCTCGTGCGGACTTTTTGAGACGCTTTTTGAAGTGTTTGGGTTGGAGACATGGTGCGGGCCCCACAAGGCCTAGTTCGCACATTTTACGGTGAAAAACCACATTTTCACCCGACATCCATTTATGGTGTTTAAGTACTCACTCCGAGGGGATTGAAACGACGCAATTCGCCCGCCTAAATTCGAACTCGAGGTGTGGGCCCCACAGGGCCCTGTTTGCGTATAACGCGGGAAGTTGCGGTTTCTGCATCTGGAGTCTGTTTTTAGTGCTGTCAGCAGCATTGTGACCCTGACATCAAGACGAGGTTGACTAGGGTGGTTTTAGGCGATGGAGCCGGGGTTGAGGCGTGGGCCCCATGGGCCGTCTTTTGAGCTGTGTGTAGCTTACTATGACTTTTTCATCGGACGTCCGTTCAGGGTGAATGAATAGTCGTTTTGATGTTTTTTTCCAAGAGTATTGCGATGGAGTAGTTCTCCCGACCTTTTCGGGATCGTGGTGTGGGTCCCACCTGGGCTGGCTATGGTGAATAGTACCATTTTTCACCGGTTGACCGTTTTGGGCGAGTAAATGGTCTATCTCACGTGTTTTTCTGTGAGGATTGCAACAGTGTGATCCGTTTGGGCATGTGGAGCCTCGTTTGAGATCTTATTAAATGTGGAAACATGAAAGGGGTGTTGGATGTAGGTCCCTTTGACACACTCTGAACAAACGGATGGTAGAGATGTTGGTAACACCTGGTGATGTCAGTTGCTGTGCTGAGTTATCATACCCATTTCCAGGTCTACCCTCCAGCAGGGCAGGGCAGTGGGTCGCCTGACGACTTATTTTGGGTCTACCCTCCAGTAGAGACTAGGCAGTGGGTCTCCTGTCGACGTGTTCCAGGTCTACCCTACAGCAGAGACTGGGTAGTGGGTCGCCTGTCGACTTCTTAGGGTCTACCCTTCAGCAGGGCTGGGCAGTGGGTCGTTTGTCGACTTCTTTCAGGTCTACCCACCGGTAGAGACTGGGCAGTGGGTCGCCCATCGATGTGTTTCGGGTCTACCATCCAGCAGAGACTGGGAAGTGGGTTGCCTGTCGACTTCTTAGGGTCTACCCTTCAGCAGGGTTGGGCAGTGGGTCACCTGTCAACTTCTTTCAGGTCTACCCTCCAGTAGAGACTGGGTAGTGGGTCGCCTGTCGATGTGTTTTCGGGTCTACCCTCCAGTAGAGACTGGGTAGTGGGTCACCTGTCGACTTGTTCCGATTTTATCATTTAATAGGGCTGGGCAGTGGGTCACCTGATGATGTATTAGAGTTTACCCTCCAGCAGGGATGGGCAGTGGGTCACCCATTAGCATTTCAGACTCATGCCTTCTTATGAGGCTAGTCGGTGAATTTTTCTCCGTGACTACTGGAGCGGGACCCTGGGTTGTACGGTTCAGTGATGTGACAGCTTTGACGTGACCATAGGATATACGAGGACGAGGGTCACTTTTCCCACCAAGACGCATCCTTGCAACGCGACCTAAAAGTCGTGCGGGCGAGACAGTGCCGCCCAAAGCGGATAGTATCGAGGTGAGGTTATTTATCCCCTTTGACTTGTACCTCCTAGGTTGATGTGCGGGATGTTTGGGATCAGTGGTGGATATACTTTGAACTGTCGGCGACTCTTCTTGGGCTGAGCTTGGAGATAGAGACCCCCTTACACACTCATTTTAGTTTCTAGTTGAGAATATATATATACACCCTATTGTTTTTCCCACTCCTTGGGTTCAGTTACTCTCATTATAGGAGGGGAGAAGACGTGTGGGGTATGCCACGTGATTTCCATTTCTATATCTTCTTGGTTGGACAAGTATACTCTCCTGCTATAGGCAGTGAAGACTCGACGAGAAGTTCGTCTTCTCACCGTCTCTAGCTCCTTGCATCTGGACAAGTCTGCTTCCTTTCTCTTGTTGGGATGATCCGCACTCTCTCTCTTTTTCACTCTTACACTGTCCTTTGTTCTATCTACTTCTCACCATTTTAGTACCTCCTGTGTTGCTCCCTCGAGATTTCGGGGCATCCTAGTGAGTATTTTTATACTCACCACTGCTTGGGCTTTGGCCGCACTTGGTGTGCCCTTACAAATGACAGATAGGTCAGTCGAGACTACGGAGGAGCATAGAGGACATAGAAGCTTGGGCTATGTTCTATGACCGTAGCAGGACTTCCTGGGTGTGAGACTCACCAGCAGTTTACCTTTGTTGTACCTGTTGCTGGGTTGTGGTACCATTCTGGATGGGTGCGTGTTTTTCCCATTTTACTATTCATTTTACTTGTCAGCACTTTACTTGTACTGGTTAGAGGTCAATGCATGTATGTTGGTTCCCCTTTTTGTAGCGGTGTTTTATCTTTCTTTCTTTTCTCTGCACTTTTTCATTGAGTTGGCTGCGTGTGTGTGTACAGTTTCTTGGGAAAAGGCCTCTCCTAGTATATTGTGCCTTCGGTGCTAGTCGCTAGCCCTTGGCCTATGAAGGCAGGCTTGGGGTAGTTGAGGCTCGAGCCTCGGTATGATTCGGGTCATGAAAAAGTGGTATCAGAGGTGGTTCGTTCCTTGGGGTGATGTTCGGACGTCCCTAAAAAGGAATTGGTTGAGTTTTGGGGAAATAGTGTCAACATGTCTTGAGAGAGGCTCTCAGGGTAGGGAGTCCAGCGATAGTGCAGCGGCCGACGTATCCATTCACGAGGATCCTGATAACCCACTTGTCGACTCGGCACACTGAGACACTTGTTGCAGGGAATATGATTCATGCATCATATAGGATTGAGTCCTTGACTATCCTTCTTGAGTCAGCTCCCCATCATTGTTGATATATATATGCTCATTTGACTGCGGTGCTCCTTGATCAGGTTCAGGATGTCTCCATGATGATATCCATCCAGGATACTCACTCCGGTTCATGATGACGATTCCGTGAGTGAAGATGCCTCAGTTCAATATCCATCATACGATTACCCTTTCTCCAGGAGGACAGGCAGTAGCACCTCCACATGTGGAGTAGCAGATAATACCGGCAGCGAGGGTTGATGACGAGCACAAGCTGGGTGCGCTATGTGAGTTCCAGCGTCAGATACCGCTGAGGTTCCATGGAGATCCATACCCTCAGATAGTGAAGGGTTTGCTAGAGTCAGTGGTCTGCCTCTTCAGTCTTGTTCGGACACTGACATGTTAGATGGTGGCTTTGACAGCCAGTCTTTTTTCCACCGAGAAGTTTGGGGCTAGTAGAGACAGGGTTACTCAGATGCACGATGAGTTGGTACTCTCATGGGATAACTTCTAAGAGCTATTTTGTGGGGAGTGCTACCCCTCTTACATACGCTTTTTATGGTTTCAGGAACTGTTGGAGCTTCAGCGGGGAGTGATGGCAGTGGCTGAGTACAAGACTGGGTTCACAGACCTTACTCGGTACTCTTTGGACGTTGTCCATGACAGAAACTTCCGAGCACATAAGTTTGAACGAGATCTCTGTAGAGGAGATTCGTTCCAGCGTAGTACCCTTGTGCATCCTTACCCATCTCAGGGTGCTGGAGCAGGCACTGGTGAGAGAGAAATTTCTGGCAGAGGGGTGTCGATTGGTGGGGCCTCGACACCGGAGGTTTCCCCTTGATGAGACTCAGGCACATGGTCGGGGACAACATAGAGCACCGAGATAGACCAGGGAGGACTAGTGCTATGTTTGTGATGTGAGAGATACATGGCGTGAGACTACTCGAACAAATGTGATGAGTCTTCCATATAGTTGGTAGATGCACCGCCACGACAGAGGCAGTGTCGTGATAAGAAAACTCCCAGGTGAAGACAGGGTGGTCTCCAAGGAGGAGGTTTTGTTAGAAAGCAGGAATAACTATGGTTGGAGGATGACGTTTCGAGGACCTTATACCACCACTAGGCAGCCCATGTATGGCTCAGGGAGTTGACAGATAGGGCCGCAGGCAGTTGTGTGCTGTGGTTGTTCACAATCTTTTTGCGCAGGAGATGATAAGAGGTGCGCTCTGTGTCTTTTTCTACTTTTCTTAGTAGATTTTGTTAGACACTACGTGAGGTAATCTTTCGTCTAACTCCTTGCTCGAGGGGTTACCGAGGGTGATGCGGGGCATCGGTGTAACCCTGTGTTTGCTAATGGTGGTAGTTTTCCCCTGATAATGTGGAGACACTATCTCCGGGGAAAGCGCCGTGTGGTTTTCTCAGACCACCAGTTTCTCAGGTGCATCTCCACACATAGAGACTTGAACTGGAGACAACGGTGGTGGCTGGTGTTTCTACAGGAGGGTACAACTTATCTCCAGTTGATGAAGCTGACTCCTTTGCTGGTTGAGCGTGTAAGAGAGACTCGATCGTGATGCACCGACTATGAAAACTTGTGTGACCAGATATCCTTGGGTGTTTCACCAAAGGGTATTCTGAAGGAGGGAATCACGAGATCATGTTCTAGGAATGAACTGTGATTTCGGTCATGACATGGAAAGTAGAGGTACGGCCAGGAAAGACCCTAGAGTTTCTTTGGGCCATTCAGGAATCGTGCAAACTGTTGAGAGGTTTCCTACCGTCTTACCCTACCCTCCCAATAGTAGGAGTGGGCGCACGATGTCTTCCATGTGTCACAGCTGATGAGGTGCGTGCGTATTCCTACGCATGTCCTTGAGATTAGAAGACCTTATAATAACCATCCCTTTGGTTCGTGTGTTGTGTAAGCAGGGTGATGTGCAAGTTTTCTTGGGCGCGGGAGATCTAGGTGTGAGCTCTATATCCCGATTTGTTTTTCCTAGTTTTTCTTTTCGGGGAAAAAAATATTGAAGAATGGAATGATGTAAGAACACATGTTTTGGGACTCTGAGAATTTGAAAAATTTCTTGATGTCGTTCCAGAGCAGGGCGTTCAGACGGCGTGAAATTCCGAGGCCCGGTGTGCCTGGAATTAATTATATAAAAATGTTCATTGTTTTTATATTACACATGCATGGTTAACTAAAGAAAATGTGTTATCTCTTATAAGGTTTATCAGATCGAAAATCCGAGACCACGGTTGGGTCCGTAATGCGGTGTTTACCTTATGCGTGACATAAAATGAGTCGGCGCAGGACGTTCGGACCCCTCGCCCGTTAGCGGTGTGTTAAATGGATAAATTAAGTTAAATTATTCATTTAATAGCTCAAACCTGAGGAACTCGTAAATGGTTTCTAGTATGGGAAAACCGAGGGCACCGTTGAGTCCAGAGCGTGCCGTTTACCTTAGGCGGGGTGTAAAAGTTATGGGCGCAGGCCTGCTGTGAGAGATGACACCCAGGGGAAAAATGGTCATTTTGAAATGGCCACTTTGTGATTTTTATCACTGGTGTTCCTTTCAAATAACTTTTAAACCAAGTCTCGGAATGGAAATCTGAGACTTCCGTTGAGTTTGAAATGGGATGTTTTGCCTAGGCCTAATATAAAATAGGCGGGAACAGAGGTTTCAGAATCCACACCCGTTGGAAGATTTGTAGTGAATTTTTATTAATTCACTAAGTGTTGAGGGAAGACCCATTTCTTCCTCCCACCCTCTCTCTCTTCCCAACTCTCTCTCTATATATTTATTCGCTGTTCTTCGTCGTTCTTCTTTGTTCTTCACCGGAATGAAAAGCGAACAACGGTGGATCGAAATAGGATCGAGCGGACGCATCACCAATGATTAATAGAACCAACGAGGTAGGATTCTTGATTAAATTTCCACACCTTTGTCAATTTTTTTCATTTAAATTCTAAAATTTTGAAATTGGGACGACAGACGAATGAACACGACCATCATTTGATCCCCGTTTAATTTATCGTTCTTGGGCGTTCTTCGTCCAACTTTTCAGACGCGCCAAATCGTGTTGGATCAACGATCAGCGGCAGGCGCTGCGAAGACCTCGTCCCAAGGAACCCGAACCCGCGATCGGTTTTGGAAATGTCACTTTTTCACCCGACATCCATTTTGGGTGTTTGAGTACTCGTTTCTGAGTGTTTTTCCAAGGGTATTGTAACGGCGCAATCTGCCCGCCTAAATTCAAACTCGAGGTGTGGGCCCTACATGGCCCCGTTTGCGTATAACACGGGAAGTTACAGCTTCTGCATCCAGAGTCCGTTTTCGGTGCCGTTAGTAGCATTGTGACCCTGACATCGAGACGAGGTTGACCAAGGTGGTTTCGTATGATGTATCCTGGGTTGAAGTGTGGGCCCCATGGGCCGTCTTTTGAGCTGTTTGCAGCGTACTGCGACTTTTTCATTGGACATCCGTTCGGGGCGAATGAATAGTCGTTTTGATGTGTTTTTTTGATAGCATCGTGATGGAGAAGTTCTCCCAACCTTTTTCAGGATCTTGGTGTGGGTCCCACCTGGGCAGGCTACAGTGAATAGTACCCTTTTTCACTGGTTGACCGTTTCGGGCGAGTAAATGGTCTATCTCGTGTGTTTTTCTGTGAGGATTTTAACGGTGTAATCCGTTTGGCTATGTGGAGCCTCGTTTGAGATCTTATTAAATGTGGAAACAAGAAAGGGGTGTTGGATGTAGGTCCCTTGGATGCACTCCGAACCGATGCACGGTAGCGATGTTGGTAATACCCGGTGATGTTAGTTGCAGTGCTGAGTTATCAGACCCATTTCCAGGTCTACCCTTCAGTAGGGCTGGGCAGTGGGTCACCTGATGACTTATTCTGGGTCTACCCTCCAATAGAGACTGGACAGTGGTGTAAAGACCCGTAAATTTCAAAGAATTTTTTTTCTTAAATTCTTTGGGATTTTACGAGTATGCAGTTTCTAATGGCGCCTGATTCTGAGGCCCGGTGTTCCCGGAATCAATTTTCAAAGTTTAGCTCAGGTACGTTTAGTGAACGAACGAGCAGGTTTTTCTAACTTTTGAACCGGTGCTTGGAATCGAAATCCGAGGGCACCGATGAAACTGCAACGCTGATAATTGCTTAAGAAGACCTTTTCTGGAGTTGCGTTTGCACGGGATGAGTTGTAAAAATAATTGGGGATTAAATAATAAGTAAAATAAAATTGTGTGCAATTTTATTTTATCCGTGGTAGTTAAACTCTTTCATGGGAAGTTGCTGGTGGGGCCCATGACCACCCAACTTCCCATGTGTGGTTATGAGGGAGGTGGGGCCCACACGAGCCCCCACCTTTTCAAATTCCCTAACTCCTCTAAAACCCCCTCTTAAATTATGTGACTCTCCCTCTCATTAATAATGCCAACTTAACACCCCATTCATTTTGACAACTCAAGATTAATTAATTGAATTCAAATTTTGAAGTTTTGAATTGTTGGCATAAGTAAATAAAATAAGGCAAAAGCCTTATTTTATTTTGGTTGTTTCGTTGTGTGGAGACTTTGGGAAGAAAACTCTAAGTCTTGAAGAACTCCATCACCTTCATGGAAGAACGTCAAGACTTCGACAAAGAACGCCGTCACCGCAAGGAGAGATCGATGTGCCATTCCTTCTCCTCTCCGCAGCCAAAGTGTGACACCATCCTCTCCTTGGGTGCATGCCAACTCCATCATCGAAAACACCCTCACGATGCTAGCTTCCATGAATTTCTTCAAGGTAGGGGTGTGTTTATGAATGAGAAACATTTTTTTCCATTCCATGTTATTGGTTCTCTCAAAACCTTTTTCTATCGAACTAATGCGGAAGGAACCAGACTAAACTAACATGATCCGATTCCTCCACCATTCTTGTTGTATGGTGTTCTCCAACCGTTCTTGAGTGGTGAATCAAGGCAAGTTTTCAGAGCCGATCGGAGGCCCGAAAACATCGGAAACGGTCTCGGAACATCGGGACGACCTAGGAATGGGAGTTTTGTAGCAAATGGATCATCGGAAAAAAGGAAGAACACCTCGGGAGGCATGCTGGCCAGAGGCGTCATTTCTGGAAAATTCCAGAATACACGGCATGTCCTTCCAAAGCACACACCATGTAGTACAAGTGTTCAGCGGCAGAAGTAACGGACATCAGAAGAAGTGACACACGGCGTGTGACACTGGTCACATGGCGTGTACTGTCCACACAGTTTGACAGAGGATACTTCGATGGACATGGAGTGTATTCAAGGGAAATACATGGACACTGACAGAAATACACGACCATGAGGCACAACGTGTATTATCTTCATTGAAATGCAGAAGCGGCTTCGCGAGGCTCGACGTGTAATATGGGTGATACACGAACATGGGAAGAACCACACGACCACGAGGCATGGCGTATACTACCACCACCATGGCAGAAGCGGCTTCGTGAGGCTCGGCGTATAATCTGGGTGATACACGGACACAGGCAGGACCATACGACCAAGAGGCACGACGTGTATTTCAGAAATACACGGACACAGGGTGAAGTACACGGGCATGTACTCCACCACATGGCCAGACATGGCCGGCACACATGGAACCGACCCTAGAGGTTTGGACATGGCGTGTAACCATAGTACACACCATGAATTTACTTATCTACACGACCAACCCCATGACACGGGCCATTTCACACGGGCAGTACCCGGTGACTGATGACACGGCGTGTAACGCTTACCTACACACCGTTTACTTTAGGAAAATGGCTTGGTTGACTTGTTCTCCGTGACTCGGGCACATTTTTCTTGGTATTCCCCTATGACGTGGGATGGAACGTCGGGATACATCATCTCTGGTCTTAATGAAAGTTGATGTATCCACCCCTTCGACTCGAGGAGCGGACCCTCCCAGAATCGAGTATGCTGTGTGCGGGAACCCTAGAGCTGGCTGCGGCTGTGAAGACGATGACAACTGTACTTGGATCCTATGTGGGTTCGATAGCGAGGACAACTGTACTTGGATCCTCCATGGGTTCGGCAACGAGGGAGACTGTACTTGGATCCTATGTGGGTTCGGCAACGATGGTTACTGTACTTGGATCCTATGTGGGTTCGGTAGCAACAACTTCTGTACATGGATCCTACATGGGTTCGGCAGGGGAGATGATTCAGAGGCTACATCTAATCATCTCCACCCCTCTTCGTGAGTAGTATACCTGTGTGGGTTGAGTCTTAACTTTCAATCATTATCATCGATATGATTGACTTGCTTTCCTGTGTGGATTGGGTTGTGATTTCCTGTGTGGACTGGGTTGTACTTGGGATCATGAGTTGGAGCCGAACTGAAATTGATGACTTAGGTATATGTATGGGCATATACCTAAGTAGAGTTGGTTGATACTTCGTGTTTGTATCTTTCCTTTTTGGTTTGTCCTTGTGGATTCTGGGAGACCTTCGGGGGTCTCAGGGTCCCTACTGAGTATCGTATACTCACCCTTGCACGGGCTATGCCTGCACTACGTTGTGTTGGTTGCAGATGACAGACAACACTGATCGTGGTTGAGGCTCGTGGAGCGGGATGATATCTGGAGGTGGAAAATCAGGCGGAACGTACACGGAGTGGACGGACGGACTCGAGGAGCTGAGGAGATGATCTGTACCCACCCTTCAGGTGGGATTTCCGGAGGACGACTTAGTGGCGGCTGCTTTACTTTTCAGTTGTTGTACTTTTTTCTCAGTTGTACTGTACCTTCAGTTGGGTTTTTATACTGGCCCATTTACTTTCCAGCACTTACTTTTGTACTCAGTTTACTTTGTGTTTACTCCATCTTGCGTAGTCTGTTGTGTTTGATTACTTATATAAAGGCAATGTCTTCCCTTTTTATCTGTATTTACGTCTTTGGTGCTAGTCTCCAGCCCCTGGCCTATGGAAGGTGGGATTGGGGTAGTCACGACACGGGCCTTGAGGATGGGTTGTGACAAGTGGGTCACCTGTCGATGTGTTCCGGGTCTACCCTCTAGCAGAGACTGGGCAGTGGGTCACTTGCCGACTTCTTAGAGTCTACCCTCCAGCAGGGCTGGGCAGTGGGTCACCTCTCGACTTATTTCAGGTCTACCCTCTAGTAGAGACTGGGAAGTGGGTCGCCTGTCGATGTGTTCCAGGTCTACCCTCCAGCAGAGACTGGGCAGTGGGTTTCCTGTCTACTTCTTAGGGTCTACCCTCCAGTAGGGCTGGGCAGTGGGTCGCCTGTCGACTTCTTTCAGGTCTACCCTCCAGTAGAGACTAGACAGTGGGTCGCCTGTTGACGTGTTCTGGGTCTACCCTCCAGCAGAGACTGGGAAGTGGGTCTCCTGTCGACTTGTTCCGGGTTTACCCTCCAGCAGGGCTGGGCAGTGGGTCGCTTGATGATGTATTAGGGTTTACCCTCCAGTAGGGCTGGGCAGTGGGTCACCCATTTTCATTTCAGAACCAGGCCTTATAATGAGGCTAGTCAGTATTTTTTTCTCCGCTACTACCGGAGAGGGAACATGGGTTGTACGGGTCAGTGATGTGATAACTTTGATGTGGCCTTAGGACATACGAGGACAAGGGGTGCTTTTCCCACCAAGATGCATCCTTGCGACGCGACCTAAAAGCTGTGCGGGCGAGACAGTTCCGCCCAAAGAAGATAGTATCAAGGTGCGGTGATTGATAACCTTTAACTTGTACCTCCTAGGTTGACGTGCGGGATGTTTGCGATCAGTGGTGTATATCCTTTGAACTGTCGGAGACTCTTCTTGGGCTGAGCTTGGAGATAGAGATCCCCTTACACACTCATTTGGGTTTCTCGTTGAGAATATATATATATACACCCTATTGTTGTTCCCACTCCTTGGGTTTGGTTACTCACCTTCTAGGAGGGGCGAAGACGCGCGAGGTATGCCACATGCTTTCCGTGTCTAGATCTTCTTGGTTGAATGAGTCTACTCTCCTGCTATAGGCAGCGAAGACTCGACGAGAAGTTCATCTTGTCACCATCTCTAGCTCCTTGCGTCTGGACGAGTCTTCTTCATTTCTCTTGTTGGGTTGAGCTGCACTCTCTCTCTTTTGCACTCTTACACTGTTCTTTACTCTGTATAATGCTCACCATTTTAGTTCCTCCCTTGTTTCTCCCTCAAGATTTCAGGGGAATCCTACTGAGTATTTTTATACTCACCCCTACTTGGGATTTGCCAGCACTTGGTTTTCCCTTGCAGATGACGGACAGGTCGATTGAGACTACGGAGGAGCGTAGAGGATACAAGAGCTTGGGCTGCATTCAGTGGTCGTAGCAAGACTTCCTGGGTGTGAGAATCACCAGTGGTTTACCTTTTTTGTACCTGTAGCCGGGTTGTGGAACCTTTCTGGATGGGCGCGTGTTTTGCCCCTTTTACTGTTCAGTTTACTTGTCAACACTTTACTTGTACTGGTCAGAGGTCGATGCATGTATGTTGGTTCCCCTTTTTGTAGCAGTGTTGTATCTTGATTTCTTTTCTCTGTACTTTTGTATTGAGTTGGCTGCGTGTGTGTGTACAGTTTCTTAGGCAAAGGCCTCCCCTAGTTTATTGTGCCTTCAGTGCTAGTCTCCATCCCCTGGCCTATAAAGGTGGGCTTGGGGTAGTTGCGTCTCGAGCCTCGGTACGGGTCAGGATGTGAAAAAGTGGTATCAGAGGTGGTTCGTTCCTTGGGGTGATGTTCGGACGTCCTTAAAAAGGAATTGGTTGAGTTTTGGGGTAATAGTGTCAACGTGTCTCGAGAGTGGCTCTCAGGCTAGGGAGTCTAGTGATAGTGTGGCAGCCAACATATCCATTCACGAGAACCCTAATAACCCACTTGTTGACTCAGCACATTGAGACACTTGTTGTAGGGAATTTGATTCATGCATCATATAGGATTGAGTCCTTGACTGTCATTCTTGAGTCAGCTCCCCATCATTGTTGATATATATATGCTCATTTTACTATGGTGCTCCTTGATCGGGTTCAGGATGTCTCCGTGATGATATCCATCCAGGATACTAGCTCCGGTTCGTGACGAAGATTCCGTGGGCGAAGAGGCCTCAGTTCAATATCCATCATACGATTACCCTTTGTCAAGGAGGACAAGCAGTAGCACCTCCACCCGTGGAGTAGCGGATAGTACCGGTAGTGAGGGATGATGAAGAGCGTAGGCTGGGTGTGCTACATGAGTTACAGCGTCAGAGACCGTTGAGGTTCCACGACGATCCATACCCTCAGTCAGTGAAGGTTTTTCTAGAGTTAGTGGTCCGCCTCTTCAGGCATGTTCGTACATTGACATGTTAGATGGTGGCTTTGACAGCCAGTCTTTTTCCACTGAGCAGTTTGGCGCTAGTAGAGCCAGGGTTACTCAGATGCACGATGAGTTGGTACTCTCATGGGATAACTTCTAGCAGATGTTTTTTGAGGAGTGCTACCCCTCTTACTTACGCTTTTTATGGTTTTAGGAACTACTGGAGCTTCAGCGGGGAGTGATGGCAGTGGCTGAGTATAGGACTGGGTTCACAGACCTTACTCGGTACTCTTTGGATGTGGTCCATGATGGAAAATTCCGAGCACAGAAGTTTGAACGAGATCTCTGTAGAAGGGATTCATGCCAGCGTAGTGCCCTTGTGCCTCCTCACCCATCTCAGGGTGCTGGTGCAGGCACTGGTGAAAGAGAAATTCCCTACAAAGGGACGTCGATTGGTGGGGCCTCGATGCCGGAGGTTTTCCCTTGATGAGACTCAGGCACATGGTCGGGGACAACGTAGAGCACCGAGATAGCCCTGGGAGGACTAGTTCTATGTTTTTGATGTGCGAGATCACGTGGCGTGAGACTACTCGACCAAATATGCTGAGTCTTCTAGATAGTTGGTAGATGCACCGCCACGACAGAGGTAGTATCGTGATAAGAAAACTCCCAGGTGAAGATAGGGTGGTCCCTAGGGAGGCAGTTTTCGCAGAAAGAAGGAAGAACTGTGGTTGGCGGATGACGTTTTGAGGACCTTCCACCACCACTAGGTGCCCCATGTCAGGCTCAGGGAGCTGACGGACGGGGCCACGGGCGGTTTTGTGCTGTGGTTGTTCACAATCTTTCTGCGCAAGAGATGAAAATTGGTACGCTCTGTGTCTTTTTCTAATTTTCTCAGTAGATGTTGTTAGACACTGCGTGAGGTACTCTTTCATCTAACTCCTTGCTCGAGGGGTTACCGAGGGTGACACGGGGCGTCAGTGTAACCCTGTGTTTTCTGATGGTGGTAGTTTTCCCCTGAGAATGTGGAGACACTATCTTCGGGGAAAGCGCCTTGTGGTTTGCTCAGACCACCAGTTTCTCTGGTGCGTCTCCACACAGAGAGACTTGAATCGGAGAAGACGGTGCTAGATGGTGTTTCTGCCAGAGGGTACAAATTTTTTGTAGTTGATGAAGCTGACTCCTTTTCTGGTTGAGTGTGTAAGAGAGACTCGGTCGTGATACACCGACTGTGAAAACTTGTGTGACCGGATATCCTTTGGTGTTTCACCATATGGGTATTCTAAAGGAGGGAATCACGAGACCATGTTCCAGGAATGAACTGTGATTTCGGCCATGACATGGAAAGTAGAGGTGCGGCCGAGAAAGACCCAAGAGTTTCTTTGGGCCGTTCAGGAATCGTGCAAACTATTGAGAGGTTGCCTACCGTCTTTCCCTACCCTCCCAACAGTTGGAGTTGACACATGATGTCTTCCACGCATCACAGCTGATGAGGTGTGTGAGTATTCCTACGCATGTACTCAAGAGTAGAAGACCATATAATAACTATCCCTTTGTTTCAGGTGTTGTGTAAGCACGGTGATGTGCAAGTTTTCTTGGGCGCGGGAGAGCTAGGTGTGAGCTCTATATCCCTAGTTGTTTTTCCTAGTTTTTATTTTCGGGGACGAAAAGTTTGAAGGAGGGAATGATGTAAGAACCCAGGTTTTGGGACTCTGAGATTTTGAAAAATTTCTTGATGTCATTCCAGAGCAGGGCGTTCAGATGGCATGCAATTCCGAGGCCCGGTGTTCCCGGAATTAATTATATAAAAAGTTTCAGTGTTTTTATATTACGCACGCGCGGTTAACTAAAGAAAATGTGATATCTCCTAGACGGTTGATCGGATAAAAAATAAGAGACCACGGTTGGGTCCGGGACACGATGTTTACCTTAGGCGTGACATAAAATGAGTTGGCGCGGGATGTTTGGACACCTCGCTCGTTAGCGGTGTGTTAAATGGATAAATTAAATTAAATTATTCATTTAATAGCTCAAACCCGAGTAACTCCTAAATGGTTTCTCAGATGGAAAAACCGAGGGCACCGTTGAGTCCGGAGCATGCCTTTTACCCTAGGCGGGGTGTAAAAGTTGCGGGCGCAGGCCTGCTGTGAGAGATGACACCCAGGTGCAAAATGGTCATTTTGAAATAACCACTTAGTGATTTTTATCACTGGCGTTCCTTTCTAATAACTTTTAAACTGAGTCTTGGAATGGAAATCCGAGACTTCCGTTGAGTTTGAAATGGGATGTTTTTCCTAGGTGTGATATAAAATATGCGGGCGCGGAGGTTTCAGAATCCGCACCCGTTGGAAGAGTTGTAGTGAATTATTATAAATTCACTAAGTGTTGAGGGAAGACCCATTTCTCCCTCCCCCTCTCTCTATCTTCCCCCTATCTCTCTAGCTTTCTTCTCCATTCTACGGCATTCTTCATTGTTCTTCACCAGAATGAGGAGCGGACACCGGCGGATCGAAACAGGATTGAGCAGACGCGTCGCCAATGACGAACGAAACCAACGAGGTAGGATTCTTGATTAAATTTCTGCACCTTTGTCAATTTTTGTCATTTAGATTCTAAAATTTTGAAATTGGGACGATGGTCGAACGAACAGGACCATCGTCCGATCCCCGTTTAATTTCTCGTTCTTGGGCGTTCTTCGTCCAAATTTTCGGATGAGCCAAATCGTGTTAGATCAACGATCAGCGGCAGGCGCTGCGAAGACCTCGTCCCGAGGAACCCAAACCCACGATCGATTTTGGAAACGGGCCACCAGAGCAGTGGCAGTGACCGTCGGAAGTCCCAAATACGGTAAGGGCGGTGACCGGAGCTCGGGGTGGTGCGGCCGGAGGTGGGTACAGACGAGTCGCCGGCATCAGGAATCCCCGACGCGGCCGGGGTAATTCTGGGAGGAGCCAAGGCGGTTCAGCTGGGGTTTGGAGGTGTCGGAGCACGGAAGGTAGGCAGGTGCGGGGCAGCGAAGCCAGGCGGCACAGGAGGCTGCGTGCGGGCAGAGCACGGCCGGTGTGCGCCAGGTGCGGCGACATCACAGCGGAGCGCAGAGGGAGTTCAGGCGGCCAGGGCATGAGCGGCGACGTCAGCGCGGTGCGTCGGGCGTCAGGCGGAGCTCGGAGGGAGCCGGGGATGGCGGATCAGCGGGCGTCAGCAGGGCGGAGGCAGCTGGGACCCGTGGCGTCGAGCGGCGGAGCAGGTGAGGGGCGAACGAGGTCCTGTCGCGGTCGGAGAAGACCCCCCGAGGTCAGCGCCTCGAGGGTGCGGAGGAAGAAGGGACCTGTGTTTCGTGGGTCCTACTGGGCGACACGACCAAGACCGGCCTTTTGGCCGGTCTTCTTTGGAGAACCGGACCCGATGCGGCGGGTCTGGCGGTTTGAGGCGGGCTACGGCTAGTGGGCCGCGGTGGGTTGGACCGGACCCACAGCTGGGCCACGGGCCGGTGGTCCGAACTGGGCCAGCCAGTCTGGGCCGACCCATTTTGTGCCCCCTTACATTCGGGGGGCCGTAATTTCCAAATAGCACGTCTGTTTGACGCGCTGTCTGCGGCCGTGATTTCGTATTGACGAGGCGGCCCTTTTAATGTGAGTTTCAGAGTTTTGGGGGTTCTGCACCCGAAGGCAGGTGACCCGAGGAGTTTTAAATTAATAATAATAAATTATTATTAAAGTTGTGAGGGACGTGGCTCGTGAGCCGAATGTCCGTTTGACGAACCGTCAGAGGCGCAAAGGCCTCGGAGCTGAGACAATCATTCCAAGGTTGGTTCAGAACCTTTTCAGGTTGGTTTCGTTGCTCGGTAGCACGAAACACAATGTGAGTAATTAATTAAGTAATTAATTAATTATTTAATTGTTGTGTCGGACCTAACTCCTGCTTGGGATGTCCGATTGGAGCGCCGTCAGCGGCAGCGTGACCCCAGTCCTCATGCAGACTTTTTGAGATGATTTATGAAGCTTTTGGGTTGGAGACAATGTGCGGGCCCCACATGGCCTAGTTCACACGTTTTACGGTGAAACGTCACTTTTTCACTCGACATCCGTTTAGGGTGTTTGGGTACTCGTTTCTGAGTGTTTTTTCGAGGGAATTGCAACGATGCAATCCGCCCGCCTAAATTTGGACTCGATGTGTGGGCCCCACAGGGCCCTGTTTGCATATAACGTGGGAAGTTGCAGCTTCTGCATCCAGAGTATGTTTTCGGCGCCATTAGCGGCATTGTGACCCTGACATCGAGACGAGGTTGACCAGGGTGGTTTCATGCGATGAAGTCGGGGTTGAGGCGTGGGCCCCACGGGTCGTCTTTTGAGCTGTGTGCAGCGTACTGTGACTTTTTCATCGGATGTCTGTTCGGGGCGAATGAATAGTCGTTTTGATGTATTTTTCCGAGAGCATTGCGATGACACAGTTCTCCTGACCTTTTCAGGATTGTGGTGTGGGTCCCACCAAGGCTGGGTACAGTGACTAGTACCCTTTTTCACCGGTTGAACATTTCAGGCGAGTAAATGGTCTATCTCGCGTGTTTTTCCGCAAGGATTGTGATGATGTGATCCGTTTGGGCACATGGAGCCTCGTTTGAGATCTTATTAAATGTGGAAACATGAAAGGGGTGTTGGATGTAGGTCCCTTTGATGCACTCTGAACCAACGCACGATAGCAATGTTGGTAACACCCGGTGATGTCAGTTGCAATGATGAGTTTTCAGACCCATTTCTGAGTCTACCCTCCAGTAGGGCTGGGCAGTGGGTCACCTACCGACTTATTTTGGGTCTACCCTTCAGTAGAGACTGGGCAGTGGGTTTCCTGTCGACGTGTTCCATGTCTACCCTCCAATAGAGACTGGGCAGTGGGTCACCTATCGACTTCTTAGGGTCTACCCTCCAGCAGGGCTAGGCAGTGGGTCGCCTGTCAACTTCTTTTAGGTCTACCCTCTAGTAGAGACTGAGTAGTGGGTCGCCTGTCAACATGTTTCGGGTCTACCCTCCAGCAGAGACTGGGCAGTGGGTCGCATGTGGACTTCTTAGGGTCTAACCTCAAGCAGGGCTGGGCAGTGGGTCGTCTGTCGACTTCTTTCAGGTCTACCCTCCAGTAGAGACTGGGAAGTGGGTCTCCTGTTGATGTGTTCCGGGTCTACCCTCTAGCAGAGACTAGGCAGTGGGTCACCTGTTGACTTGTTCCGGGTTTTCCCTCCAGTAGGTCTAGGCAGTGGGTCGCCTGATGATGTATTAAGGTTTACTGTCCAGTAGGGCTGGGCAGTGGGTCACCAATTGGCATTTCAGACTCAGGCCTTCTTGTGAGGCTAGTCTGTGAATTTTTCTCAGTGAATACCGAAGCGGGACCCTGGGTTGTATGGGTCAGTGATGTGACAAATTTTACGTGACCTTAGGACATACGAGGATGAGGGGCGCTTTTTCCACCAAGACTCATCCTTGCGATGTGACCTAAAAGTCACGCGGGCGGGATAGTGCTACCCAAAGCGGATAGTATCAAGGTGCTGTGATTGAGCCCCTTTGACTTGTACCTCCTAGGTTGACGTGCGAGACATTTGGGATCAGTGGTGGATATCCTTTGAACTATCGGCAACTCTTCTTGGGCTGATCTTGGAGATAGAGATCTCCTTACACACTCATTTGGGTTTCTTGTTGAGCATATATATATATACACCCTATTGTTGTTCCCACTCCTTGGGTTCAGTTACTCTCCTTCTAGGAGGGGCGAAGACGTGCGGGGTATTCCACGTGTTTTCTGTGTCTAGATCTTCTTGGTTGGACGAGTCTACTCTCCTGCTATAGGCAGTGAAGACTCGATGAGAAGTTCGTCTTCTCACCCTCTCTAACTCCTTGCATCTGGATGAGTCTTCTTCCTTTCTCTTGTTGGGTTGAGCTGCACTCTCTCTCTTTTGCACTCTTACAATGTTCTTTGCTTTGTCTACTGCTCACCATTTTAGTGCCTCCCTTGTTGCTTGATGTTATTAATATTTTCATGACTTATTATATTCCCCCTTTACTGATTTTATATGAAATGTGCATAATTTGTGTGAAATATTAATGTTTTAATATTAAGTATAATTTTTGAGCATTTTTAGAAGTAGTCCAATTGAGTCAGTTTAATGTTTTAATAATAACTGTCACTTTACTGATCCAAATTTTATGGATCTTGTTTTTTAGGATTCTCCTTTCAATATACAACATTTCATTAGAAGGTACCATGAGCCAATTCTGCCATTTGAAGGGTCATATGGTCCTCACAAACAAGACCAAAGAATCTGTGAACAAACTGGACCAGCCTTGAAGATTGATTTACTGGGCTCAATACAGAAGTCCAAAAATATTAACTCTTCACCATAATTCGGGGGACACTACATTTCATCTTGGATAAAAATTTCAAGGCCCAAATCCAAGTACAACGGGCCCAAATCAAGCTTTGAAGTCCAGCCCACCATTCTGGCCGATAATTAAAATCAGTATAGTATGAATGACATATCTAATGATTTAAGAATCAAATCGATCTTATATTTTGCAGTGTGAAAGAGGATATATAGGCGGCAGACTTTGTTGAAGAAACCATTCGGATTTGAAGGCATCTTCATATTTAAAAACCCTTTCACATTATGGATTTCAAAAATACTGGATTGAAATGGACAGTTTAACTTTGTTTAATAAACCGGCCATAACTTTTTATCCTTAAGTCCAAATGACTCCAAATTTTTAGAATAGTCGTCCAACATTATTGTATACAACTTTGAAGAAAGATATATTCGAAGATTCGGCTGTATGAATAGCCAAATTGGCGATGCAATTGGAAGGACAGATTGGGAATGCAAACAGTCCACTCCTTGGGCTATAAATACTCTCCCCTTCTCTCCTTAAGAGGGGTTGGCATTTCATCACTTAAGGAGGAGGTTTGGCATTAATAGAGCCTTGAAAAGGACCTGGGAGGATATGCTTTGATCTTATTTCAACAAGAGATACCTCTCCTCCTCTCTTTGTTTCCTTTTACTTTTGTGTTCTTCTTTGTTGTAATTTTGTATGTTCTTTCTTTTGTAATTCCTTTTTAATGAAAGTTTCTTCTTGAATATATCTTATTCTCATCCACATTCTGTAGTATAATATTAATAGCCTTAAAAAAGTTTGAATCAATTAAAATTACAGTCCCTTATTTTTTCTTCCTCATTCAATTGAAATTCCATTTTGATTCTCAAAATATTTCATGTGTGTGTTCGATGCACCGCTCTTTTCTTATCCCTTTCTTTTTCTTATCTTATTAATTTATCATCATAATAATTATAATCATATTACTAATCATTTCAATGGCTGAGTAAATCTTCCATTGGGGTGAGTCATTATTTAGTTATGTTAAGCGATTGAGAGCTTTTGCTCGGTGAGTATTCTTTGAATTAACATTGTGTATGTTGGACTTAGCATGTCATGGATTAATGACTTGTTTTGTTTAACATGTGGTTTACATGGATTATTGGAACCATAAATACACTACCAAAATCAAGTACTGATTGAGATTAGAGTCCTAGTTAAGATAAGTCTTGGATTAAAGCCTTAACACATAGGAATTCCAATCAAAGTCAACTTGTGACATGGGTGTTAATTTAAATGCAATACAAAGCAAGGCTCATGGATATCACAAGCTTAAATAACCCAATGATGAACTCACCCCAATCTTTATCAACTTGTTAAATTAAACATCATCCATTAGTCATTTCAATTAAGCTCTGCAATCAAAACCCCCCCAATCAGAATACAATCAACTAAAAACAAACGACTATTTCAAAGTATCATCGTCGAGGATTCGACCCGAGTGCTGCTATACACATTATCAAAGCACCAGAACTTTGACCGATCGATAGGAGACAATCGGACGTGTGTTTCAAATAGCTTCGTTTCTGGGGATGGTACTTTAAGTAGTCATTAGTTTCTGGTTATTGTCAAAAAAAAACAAAAAAAAAACAATTTTTTTTAAAAAAAATTGAAACAAAAAAATCACAAAGAAAAACCCATATTCCTCTTTCTTCCAAAATCTCTCTGAATGCCCCGTAGCCTTCCAAACAATCCCTCAGATTTGTTTGACCCTGAAATTGAGTGAACACTTCGCCAACTTAGGAGGAACATAAGAGATAATCAACTCATTCAAGAACCAGTCCTCATCCAACCAGTTGAATTTGAAATGACCAATCATAGGGAACAAACCCTTAAAGAACTCGCTGCCCCTGATATGAATTACCAACCTCTTGGTATTCAATATCTAAACATAGAGGCTGACTTTGAACTCAAATCGGGTTTGATTTATCTTCTTCCTCATTTCCACGGGCTAGCCGGTGAGGATCCACATCTCCACCTTAAAGAGTTCCAAGTAGTGTGCTCTACCATGAAGCCTCAAGGGGTTTCTGAGGAACAAATCAAACTCCGAGAATTCCCTTTCTCCCTAGATGAATCTACCAAGTCATGGCTCTACTACCTCCCTCCTATTTCCATAACTACATGGAATGACATGAAGCGTCTCTTTTTAGAAAAATTCTTTCCTGCTTCTCGTACCGCTTCCATCCGAAAGGAAATAAGTGGTATCCGTCAGTTCCCAAGTGAATCACTCCATGAGTACTGGGAGAGGTTCAAAAAGCTTGTTGCAACCTGCCCACATCACCAAATTCCTGACCAACTCTTGATCCAATACTTCTATGAGGGGTTATTGGCTATGGAGAGAACTCTCATTGATGTCGCAAGTGGCGGTGCTCTGGTTGATAAAACTCCTGAAGCTGCAAGAGATCTCATAAGTAACATGGCTGCAAACACACAACAATTCCATACTCGAGCACATGCTCAAGTCAAAAAATCCCATGATAATCAATCAATTGAGCTGAACAAAATGACTGAGTGGATGAGTGAACTTATAGGTCTTGTGCGACAACTAGCTGTGGCTACCAAATCCCCAACCTCGTCTTCTCCGCAATCAATGTTTCCTGGACCTGTAAAAAACTGTGGAATCTGCAACTCTCCATCTCATCCAACTGACACATGTCCACAACTTCAGGACGATCAACCCGATTCATCTGGACCAATGGAGCTCAATGCAGCATATGCTCAGAGGAACACCAATCCTCAACTATCAGGTCAGTTTGTTAGAAACTTTAACCAGCCTCACTCCGAGCCCTTCTCTTCTTCATATAACCAAGGCCTTAGGTATGGTAATCCCATATCTCACCCCCCTCAATTCCCTCCTCAAAACCCAAACCAATTCCAATATGGTCAAGGTGGTGGTAACTTCCATCAACCTTATCCTTTTGTTCCTCAACCTCAAAGGAACAATCCTCCTCCTGGATTCCATTATCCTAGTGAGCCTTCCCAATTCCAAAACCAATACAATCGATTTCCCAAGAACCAAAATCGAGGCAATCCCAAATAGGGACAAGCCTCTTCTTCCAAGAAACCATGGGAAAGTGTAGTGGAAAATCTTGCCTCCTTCACCCGTTATATCCTTAAAAACATTGAAACTCAAATAGGTCAACTTGCATCCCACCTGAGCTAGCAACAACAATCAAATTTTTCCCAACTCCCAACTCAACCATTACCCAACCCCAAGGGTAATGTAAGTGCAATTGCACTTAGATCAAGAAAGAAACTTGCTATGCCTCAAGATAAATCCTCAAACCCTCCTTTAAATGTTGACCTAGAAAATGAAAAGAAAAATAAAATTGAAAAGGAATCTGAATCCATTCCATCACCTCCTTCCATTCCACTTAGGAACCCAATTCCTTTTCCACAAGCTGTTTCTAAACCAAGGAAGTCCTTTGAACCTGATCCTGAAATGCTCGACATGTTTAGACATGTTGAAGTCAACATTCCCCTCTTAGATGCCATAAAACAAATTCCTAAGTATGCCAAGTTTCTCAAGGATTTGTGTACCCATAAGAGGCAACTTAGGACCTTCGAAAATGTTTCCACCCAGCAGTCTATTCCCATAAAGTGAAAAGATCCAGGGACCTTTACAGTTCCATGCCAAATTGGAAGTTCCAACTTTGATGATGCACTCATAGACCTAGAAGTCTAAATTAATGTCATGCCCAAATCCATATTCTCCAACCTTGGTCTAGGTCCCTTGTACCCAACGGGTGTTGTCATTCAGTTAGCCAATCGAAGCACAACCAGTCCTGAGGGAATAATTGAGGATGTCCTTGTCCGAGTCAATGATCTTATCTTCCCTGCTGATTTCTATGTCCTTGACATGGAAGGTGAGACGAACTCTTATCGATCTCCCATAATTCTAGGAAGACCATTCCTCATGACTGTGAGAACCAAGATTGATGCCCATTCAGGCATCTTATCCATGGAATTCGGTGACCAACTGGTCAAGTTCAACATTTTCCAAGCCATGCGATACCCATCTAAGGATCACTCTGAATTCTCAATCCATGCTTTTGAGGGCACTTCTAAGATTCAATCGAACCCCAATCCACCATGTTATTCATGTTCTAATGATAAAGGATCTTGTGAAATCTGCACCATGATTAACAAAGTCATAAATGGTGAAGTTGATGTGGACCTCTCATTCATAGACTCCATCAATATAGAGGAACTTGAAAACTCTATTGAATCCCACATCAACTCTGATCTCTACTGCTCCACCTTGGAAATCATTGAGAAAAATGAATCTGAAGAAACTGAAGTCCCTTCCTCCATTTCTGAGTTGTCTAGCCCAAAAGTGAAAGATGAGATTTATCTGAAACCTCTTCCTGCACACCTGAAATATGCATTCCTCTTCCATGATCACTCATATCCTGTCATTATCTCTTCCACACTTACTGAAACCGAGGAGTCCAAACTTGTCCAAGTGTTAGAGGGAAAAAAAGCCTTAGGTTGGACCCTAAATGTCATACCAGGAATCAACCCTGCCCTTTTCATGCATCACATCCATCTGGAGGAGACATCCAAACCAGTTAGACAACCCCAAAGAAGACTCAATCCACTCATACTTGAGGTAGTTAGGGAAGAGATCACCAAGCTTCTTCAAGCTGGTATTATCTACCCAATTTCTGATAGTGAATGGGTTAGTCCAATTCAAGTTGTACCTAAGAAGGGTGGGATAACTGTTGTCACAAATGAACATGGGGAGGTAGTCACAACTCGAGTGAAGAACAAATGGCATGTATCCATCGATTATCGAAAATTGAATGCTGAAACACGAAAAGATCACTACCCTCTTCCATTCCTTGATCAAATTCTAGAAAGATTAGCCAGAAAGTCACACTATTGCTTTCTTGATGGATACACTGGCTATTTTCAAATCCCAATCTCACCTCAGGACCAAGAAAAGACTACTTTCACATGCCCCTTTGGAACATATGCATATAGAAGAATGCCTTTTGGCCTTTGTAATGCTCCTGCAACATTCTAGAGGTGTATGATGAGTATCTTTTCAGAATTCATAGAACACTGCATGGAAGTCTTCATGGATGACTTCACCATTTATGGTGAGTCATTTGAATCTTGTTTGAATTCACTCTCTCTTGTCCTCCAAAAGTGTGTCAAGTGAAACCTTGTGTTAAATTTTGAAAAATGTCACTTCAAGGTTGATAATGGGATTTTTCTAGGGCACATAGTTTCAAAAGATGGTATTGAAGTCGATCCTGCCAAAATTGAAGTGATCCAATCACTTCCTCCACCCACTTCTATTCGAGACATCCGTTCATTCCTCGGTCATGCCGGTTTCTATTGGAGATTCATCCATAACTTCAGTAGGATTTCCCTCCCACTCACTCGGTTGCTCCAAAATGATGTCACCTTCCATTTTGATGAGGTTTGCAAGAGAGCCTTCATTGAACTCAAAACTGCTCTTACATCTGCCCCGATAATCCAACCCCCAGATTGGTCCTTACCCTTTGAGTTAATGTGTGATGCTTATGATAGAGCTGTTGGGGCTGTTCTTGGTCAAAGAAGAGAAAATATTCCTCATGTCATCTATTATGCCTCAAAAACATTGGATGAAACTCAATCTCACTACACTGTGACTGAAAAGGAACTTCTAGCAGTGGTTTTTTCCTTAGATAAATTCCGGTCCTATCTCTTAGGTACCAAAATCATCATCTTCACAGACCATTCTGCTATTAAGTTCTTACTCAAGAAAAGTGATTCCAAACCGAGGCTAATAAGATGGATCCTAATGATCCAAGAGTTTGACCTTGAAATCAAAGATAAACCTGGAAAAGAAAACCCTATGGCTGATCACTTGAGTAGAATTTCTAATTATTCTCATTTAGAAATCATCTATCCTGAATTCCCTACTGAGCACCTTTCATCTATCACTCCAAAAATACTATGGTATGCCCCAATTGTAAATTACTTGGTTTCTGGTGTTTTTCCTGAAAATTTTTCAAAAGAACAAAAAATGAAGTTGAAAAGTGATTCAAAATACTATTTTTGGGAAGAAAATAAACTTTGGAAAACTGGGGCAGACATGATAATTAGGAGATGTGTTGATGAAGATGAATATTCTTCCATCTTAGAATTCTGTCACTCAATGCCTGGTGGTGGCCACTTTGGACCACAAAGGACCTCCCGAAAGGTCCTAGACTCTGGATTCTTCTGGCCTTCCCTCTTCAAGGACTCACATGAGTTCTGTCAATGATGTCCCACATGCCAAAAGTTTGGCATAATCTCCAAAAGAAATGAAATTCCCCAAAAGCCCTTAATCTTTTATGAAATCTTCAATGTTTGGGGTATTGATTTCATGGGACCATTTCCCCCTTCCAATGGATTCTCATACATTCTTCTTGCGGTCGATTATGTTTCAAGGTGGGTTGAGGCCAAACCCACTAGGAAGGATGATGCTCATACTATTAGTGAGTTCCTAAAGACCCACATCTTCCAAATATTTGGCACACCACGTGCCTTGATCAGTGACTTAGGAACCCATTTTTATAATAGAACCATAGAAGCTCTTCTGAAAAAGAATGGGGTTGTACATAAAACTTCAAACTTTATATCACCCCCAAACAAATGGAATGGCTGAACATTCTAAAAGAGAAGTGAAAATAGTGCTTGAGAGAATTGTAAAACCCACCAGAAAAGACTGACCTGAAAGACTTGGTGAAGCACTTTGGGCTTATCGAACTGCCTATAAAACACCCATTGGGATGTCTCCTTTTCGGCTTGTTTTTGGTAAAGAATGTCACTTACCAGTTGAAATACAACATAAGTCATTTTGGGCAGTGAAAACATGTAATTTTGATCTTGAAAAATCTGGTGAAGAAAGATTGTTGCAATTGGATGAACTGGAGGAGCTTCTACTTGAATCCTATGAGAATTCCAATATGTACAAAGAGAAGGCTAAGGTACTCCATGACAAACACATCCTGAGAAAGGTATTTCATGAAGTTGAAAAGGTAATTCTTTTCAATTCTTGATTTCGGCTTCACCCAGGTAAGCTTAATTCTCGTTGGGAAGGTCCTTTTGTTATTACTAACGTTTACCCATTTGGTGCAGTGCAAGTCCAAGACCCCTCCTCCAAAAAAAATTTATGGTAAATGGACATCGGTTGAAGCATCACTATGAGAGGACACACAATCCTAAATCATCATCTACTTCCATTGGATCCATAGTAGACCCACCACTGGATGGAGATGGAAACCCACAAAATCCAAACCAGGGGGCACCTCTTTCCCTTTAACTCTCTCTCTATATCTTCCTCTCTCTACCTCTTTCTTCTTCTTCCTCTATCTTTCATTTTTTACCACTTTATTCATCAAACCATTTCTTTTTCTCTTTCTTGTGTGGGTGTGTATTTTTTAAAAAAAACCTTAAAAACAAAAAAAAAACAAAAAAAAACACAATTACTTAAAAAAAAGAGTCATGCTTACTCACCATCGAGTTTTGAAATTTTGTCCAACCATTTTGGGGAGTTAACAGACATGTTTTCATCTCAAAAATTTTGTATTTTCATCATGACTTTGGATAAATAATTTTGTGTCAAAATTAACAAATTTTGAATGCTCAATTTTTGATTTGGAAAATGCTTTTCCCAAACCGCGATAACAAACAATTTCTTTCATGCCAAGGCCACCTATGGACATCTTTTCAAAATGTGTGTTTTCACCCCCATTTGTGAGTCTTGAGTTTGTGGACCTTCAAGCTGAATTTCCTGCCTTAGTGTGCATTAATACGATAGAGGCATTTTCTGAACCACATGAGAATCACAATAGCCAAATAGCCTCTCATTACCCTTACATTAATTTTACTTTTTAAAGCCCCTTCAAGCCTATGAAAACCTTTTCTTTGATAGCCACATTACAATCCCAATACCATATCCCACCTAATATCAACATGGATTTTCATTGCATAAGTTTTTGAAATTTAAGTGTGGGGGGGAATGGATTTCATTTTTGGGTATCATTTCCTTACTTTCTAGTGTGTTATCATATGCTTGAGGGCAAGCATCCATTTTAGTGTGGGGGGAGGTTGTCATTCAGTGAATGTATTGTACAAATGATATTGAAAAGTGTTCAAAAAAAAAAATTCAAAAAAAAATTCAAAAAAAAAAATGAAACAAATGGGTTGTGTCTTGGGTAGGACAAAAATCACTCTCCCTCAACCTTTGATCTTGTTATAACTATTAAAATTAGTGTCATGAGGAGATCAAACATGGGTTGGGATATGAGTGTGAGATCTTTCTCAAGGTCAACTTTCGAAAAAACAAAGAAAAAAAGGAAAAAAAGAACACTTGCATTATATTATTATATCATTGGGAGAAGTTTGGTGGTTTGTAAATATTTCATCTTCTCATCCCCTTCATATTTTCTTCCTCTATTGTGTCTTTCTTCACACAATCATTCCCTTGTAAATATGTGTTTTCATTTCCTTCCATGTTTTATTTCAAAAAAAAAATGTGCATTGTTTTTCTATGTTGGTATTTTAACCCTCTTATTCTCTCTCTTGGACATTATATTCCTACCGTCCCATAGCCATAGAAAAACCCCATTAAAAAGACCTCTTGATTCTTGTTCACTTTGGATAGGTATTGTAAGCTGAGAGATCTTTTCAAACTCTAAGATTTTCACTTTTGGTTGGTGAAAGAGTGAACCTCCACAAATAAATTTTATCATCTTGAGAGGTGTGAGTTTTGAGTGTCCACATTCTCCATTTCTAAATTTGAGCGTGGAAAAATGAATTAGTTTTGGAACATTGTTTCTGTAACAACTTGTGGTGGATTTCAAAATGGATGAGTGAAATAGTCTAAACCTCCCCTGATTGGAGAAAACAAAATTGTAATATTTGTTGGTGAGTGAAAATGATTTTGTCATGTTTTCATATTTGTTGCACATGAGGACATGCACAAATCTAAGTGTGGGGGAGTTGATGTTATTAATATTTTAAGGACTTATTATATTCCCCCTTTACTGATTTTATATGAAATGTGCATAATTTGTGTGAAATATTAATGTTTTAATATTAAGTATAATTTTTGAGCATTTTTAGAAGTAGTCCAATTGAGTCAGTTTAATGTTTTAATAATAACTGTCACTTTACTGATCCAAATTGTGTGGTTCTTGTTTTTTAGGATTCTACTTTCAATATAAAACATTTCATTAGAAGGTACCATGAGCCAATTCTGCCATTTGAAGGGTCATATGGTCCTCACAAACAAGACCAAAGAATCTGTGAACAAAATGGACCAGCCTTGAAGATTGATTTACTGGGCTCAATACAGAATTCCAAAAACATTAAATCTTCACCATAATTCGGGTGACACTACATGTCATCTTTGATAAAAATTTAAAGGCCCAAATCCAAGTACAAGGGGCCCAAATAAAGCTTTGAAGTCCAGCCCACCATTCTGGCCGATAATTAAAATCAGTATAGTATGCATGACATATCTCATGATGTAAGAATCAAATCGAGATGAGATTTTGCAGTGTGAAATAGGAGATATAGGTAGACGACTTTGTTGAAGAAACCATTCGGATTTGAAGGCATATTCATATTTAAAAACCCTTTCACATTATGGAATTTAAAAATACTGGATTGAAATGGATAGTTTAACTTTGTTTAATAATCCGGACATAACTTTTGATCCTTAAGTCCAAATGACTCCAAATTTGTAGAATAGTCGGAAAACATTATTCTCTACAACTTTGAAGAAGGAGATATTCGAATATTCGGCTGTCTGAATAGCCAAATTGGCGATGAAAGTGGAGGGACAGATTGGGAATGCAAACAGTCCACTCCTTGGGCTATAAATACTCTCCCCTTCTCTCCTTGAGAGGGGTTGGCATTTTATCACTTAAGGAGGAGGTTTTTCATTACTAGAGCCTTGAAAAGGTCCTGGGAGGATATTCTTTGATCTTATTTCAACAAGAGAGACCTCTCCTCCTCTCTTTGTTTCCTTTTACTTTTGTGTTCTTCTTTGTTGTAATTTTGTATGTTCTTTCTTTTGTAATTCCTTTTTAATGCAAGTTTCTTCTTGAATATATCTTATTCTCATCCACCTTCTGTAGTATAATATTAATAGCCTTAAAATAGTTTGAATCAATTTAAATTACAGTCCCTTATTTTTTCTTCCTCATTCAATTGAAATTCCATTTTGATTCTCAAAATATTTCGTGTGTGTGTTCGACGCACCACTCTTTTCTTATCCCTTTCTTTTTCTTATCTTCTTAATTTATCATCATAATCATTATAATCATATTACTAATCATTTCAATGGCTGATTAAATCTTCCATTGGGGTGAGTCATTATTTAGTTATGTTAAGTGATTGAGAGCTTTTGCTCGGTGAGTATTCTTTGAATTAACATTGTGTATGTTGGACTTAGCATGTCATGGATTAATGACTTGTTTTGTTTAACGTGTGGTTTCCATGGATTATTGGAACCATAAATACACTACCACAGTCAAATACTGATTGAGATTAGAGTCCTAGTGTAACACCCCAGGTAAATAAAGAATATGACATTTTTATATTTATCCCTATTTGTGGAAAAAATGTCAATATTAATTTAAATGGAACGCTATGCTCGATGGCTTACCCAATACACAACAACGAGTTTATTTGAAATCTTACGTTGCACTCTAATAATAAAATAATATTATTTTAAATAGTAGTTAACACATAGCCGTTGTATTGGCGGGAATGAATATAAATAACTAAATTACGATTATATATGTGTGTTAAATGTTTTTACTTTTATCCAATAAATTTTAGAGGCTTAAAATACAAATGAATCCAATCTTAAGCATTGAATACACTAGTATTTTTAAAAGATTGTTTTACTACCTTTTGATGGAAAACCATTTTTAAATAAAACTTTTGACAATTTTATAAGCTCTATTTTTCAAAATAAACATATTAATTATGATTGGGACATATAAATTTACCTTGGGTTAATTTTTTTGTATTTTTTATCAATGTTCATTTTTCAATGAATAGTGAAAAATACTGCATTTTACATCAAAACTGTTTTTTCATATAATTTAATTATATGGTTATATTATCTTTTTCATTTGTTTTAAAGTGTAATTGGAATATATTTTTACCATTTAATCCAATGATGGTCATTGGGATTAATTTCACTTTGGAATTGGTCATAAACAAGTGCCAAACTTTTCAAAAATATTGTTTCTAAAAAACCCGCTATTTGTTTTGACAAAGGGAAGTTTTTTAAATTAATTATTAAAATTTATGTGTTTGGAATTTGTTAAAATGGATTACATATTTGGAATCAGAAGGTCCAAATTATGTAATTAAGACTCTTTTGTTTTTGGACATTATGAATAGTAACGAGGGTAATTATCTTTAATTATCATGATTAATGAGTAATCGGGTAGTTAAAGATAATAAGATAATATCATAATAACAAAAAATTACCCCAAAATGTGTCTTAAGGATACTGGTTGTCTCATGGCCGACCATGGGATGCCTTGTGCCAAACTTGGGGGCCCCATGGAATCACTTTTGTGAGAAAGTTACTTTTTATCTTTTTGTTTTTAAAGAATGTTAAATGTAACAAAGAATGCATCACCTAAGTAAAATATTTTTAATTTTGTCTACATAAATGATATTTTGGACTATAAATATTAATTATAAAGCTAAAATTATTTAATACATCATAGTATTTTTTTTACAATTTTTAGACATTAAATAGATTAAATTATTTATGACATCATGATGATGCAGCGATGACCTCATTATTTAACGATTTAAATAAAATGGAAAGATAATGTAAAATCTAAGACATAAACATGTCCAAAACCTATTGGATGGGTGGACTTCGAACCCTTATCACCTTATCCTCAAAAAACATCAATGTGGGACCATTAAAATCCGAAACTCATTCTAAAATAAAGTAACATTTCCTTACTTTCCAAGAGTGCCCCTCCCCTCCTCTTATAAAAGGCCCCCACCACTACCTCCTTACCCACACCTCCAAAGACTTTGGCTCGGCCAAAACCTACCCATTTTGTCTCTCCACTTTCCTCTATTACTCCTTAAATCCTCACTTTGGGCATAAGTCTTCCCAAGGAATCCTTTGAGCTCAAACCAAAGGGAGTTACCCGATTTTAAGGTAATGTCTTCACTTGAGTCCTTTTGTTTTATTTTGCTTCTCCAACCCCCTAAACTCTTTTTATTCATTTATTTTGTAACAAATCTAGTATCTTCAATATACTAGGATGTTTTAATAAGAAGTATTCGAGCTACACTTACACACACCTTCATCTAATGGTTAAAGAACATACTGTTTCTGTGGTTGGTGATTTTCTGGCTCACGAAACGATGATTGTTCAATATTCTTTTAACACCTTTAAAGGTGGCCATTATGATGTCACTGTATTTTATATATGATATATATGGTATTTATGTTTACTATATTCTTCTTTATTTTATATTTAAACCATACCTTTATTCTTTTCATGTTGTGTAAATGCGATAATTTCATATGAGGAAGTGTGGACTACCGCCCCCTCAAGTGATGTGACTCGTACATGCAATACATGGAACGTATAAAGAATGAAATCAATGAACATATGTGACATATATAACATATATATTATACTGTAATTATAATATAAATATATATATATATATATATATATATATATATATCATTTATTTTTAATTCCGTTAATATGACAAAGGAAAAAATGAAAGTAGCGTTCATGCGTACGTACGACCTACCGTCTCCATGAACGGTGCTTTTCGTTTTTTATCTCCAAATGATATGTAATAGTATAAAATGAATATATATTATATTTAAAACATCTATACTATTCTGGATATGATGTACCTATAACTACATGGAAAATTATTTTCCAACAAGTTCAATTTTTGACTCACGTACCAAACATCGACAAAAACGTCTAATATGAACTCATATTATTAACCAATTATTATAACATTAAAATATGTGATATGAACTAAATAATAATCTTTATAGGAGGTCCTTAAGAAATTATAAATTGACCAAAGTTTATTATTCAGGAATATAAAGAAATGAACAAGACAAGTTGGACTTGAGGTAAGGGATCCTACTCCTCTCTTTCTTTTTAAGTACACTCTTTTATGTCATTCCTTTTAAGCTCATATTTCTTATGATTGGGATGTTATTTTATATTAATACTACTGTAATTCTTGTGTTCATATGATGAGAGACCCTATTTTCTCTCATCAATCCATTTTGGAAGTTTTGAGTGGCGCCGTTAGGCTGCCGAATTTTCGTAAGAGATCTAACCTCTCTCTTTCTTTTTAAGTACTCTCCTTTATGTTACCTCTTTTAAGCTCCTCTTTGTTATGATAGGGGATGTTCTTTTATATTCCTCTTTCTGTAAACATTATTTTAATATGATGAGAGACCCTATTTTATCTCATCGATCCATTTTTGTATGTTTTAAGTGGCGCCGTTAGGTTGCCGAGTTTTCGTAAGGGATTTTTTTCACCTCACTTATATTCCCATGAGATTCATGCTAAATTTTCCACAATTTCATTTGAGTGGTGTATGTACTGCCCATTATTTTACTCATTGTGTAATATACTTTCATTTATGAGTATTTACATCAATGTTGTATTGTCCTTCTTTCACAGGGTGCATGTCTCGAAAGATACCCATGTCGGTAAGGGAACCTTTCACCCTCCTCTTTTTAAAAGACTTCTTTTGTTATGTCTTTTAATTCACATACTATTATGTTGGGATATGTTATTATATATCCTTATTGATTTAAATTTTATTTCCAAGTGATGGGATACCATTTTTATCTCTCATCAACTCATTTTATGAATTTTAAAGTTACACTGTTAGGCTGTCGAGTTTTACCAAGGTAACTTCTTAACCCAATTTCGATTTATTTGGGTTCAACATGTAGTTATTGAATATGTCCTCCTTTGAATATGTGTGAATGACCTTTGCGTGTTTTACACTTAATATCCACTTATATTGGGTGTATTTATATTTGTCACACATAATTATGAGATTGATTTATCCTTAATTTAAGGGTACTTTCTTTACAGGGGATTTCATCTCATTTTACATTTCTATTGAGACTTCATTGTTGTTATGAACCAATTCACTCTTATATGGTGTATATACTGTCCTTTGGAATATTATATTATGAATTCCTTTATTCTCATAATGTTATAAAGTTCTGATTAAATGTTATTCCTGAATTATTGTATTCAAGTGTCTCTCATTTTGTTAAAAACACTTTAAATAAAATATCGTTTTAAATGTTTTAATGATTTATTCTTATAAATGGTTCCCATTAATATCCATGTTTTCAAAATGGTTTTAAGGATTTATTTATATGGATATTAATGGTTTAAAATTTTAAAATCTTCAAAGTGGTATGGGACACTTTGATTCTAAAAATCTCTTTATTAAATGTTTTAAATGGTTTTGAAAATGGTTTTTAGAATGGGTTCATTATTTCAATATCTTAAAATGTTATATTGTTATTACAATGTGGTAATGTTATGTTTCTTTTGTGCTTAAGTTATGTTCTATGATTATGTTATGGTACTTGGGAATTGTTATGAAGACGGGTGGTTCTGTGATAAACTAAGGGCGGGTGAGCCCGATATAGCTCTCCAATGCATTGGGTAACGCGAAGGAGTGAAACGTTAAGGTTTCTCCGAAGAGATTTAGGGAATATACTGTGGTAGGTATTCCAAACATAACCAATAGGGTTACTCCCTACGTAAGAATGTTATGAATGCCTCATGTTACCTTTTATGTCTTATGATTTCTATGATTTATTCATGATTTTATAAGGTATGTTAAAGTGCTTATGTTTTATGGGTAAAGTATGATTTAATTCTTATGTATACATGTACTCATGTTTCCTTTCCATATTTTTATATCCTTTACTGAGCTTTTTATGCTCATCCCAAGTTTTTGAAATGTTTTTCACAGGTCAAGGGAAGGGTACATGATATGATGATAGTGTCAAGGAAGTGTCAAGAAAGAATCCATGTTTTATTTTAAATATGTTTCCGTTGATGGAAAAAATGAATACTGTCTTTTATGTAACCACTTTTTTTAAATGTGGAATGTAATGCAAGTTTTATGATCTAATTCTCTAAAACTCTAAACCCAAAAAGATCCTCAACGTGTAATCCTGTAATAACTCAAGATTAAGTAAGGTTTAAAGCCGGGGCCTTATACCTAGTTAAGTTAAGGCTTGGATTAAAGCCTTAACACTTAGGAATTCAAATAAAAGTCAACTTGTGACATGGGTGTTAATTTAAATGCAATACAAAGCAAGGCTCATGGATATCACAAGCTTAAATAACCTAATGATGAACTCACCCCAATCTTTATCAACTTGTTAAATTAAGCATCATCCATTAGTCATTTCAATTAAGCTCTGCAATCAAAACCCCCCCAATCAGAATACAATCAACTAAAAACAAATGATATTTCAAAGTATCATCACCGAGGATTCGACCCGAGTGCTGCTATACACATTAGCAGAGCACCAGAACTTTGACCGGTCGATAGGCGACAATCGGCCATGCGGTTCATTGCTACCTCGAGCTTTTCGGGCATCCTTCTGAGTATTTTTATACTCACCCCTGCTTGGGCTTTTCCCGCACTTGGTGTGCCCTTGTAGATGATGGACAGGTTGGTCGAGAATACAGAGGAGCATAGAGGACAGAGGAGCCTGGCCTGCGTTCAGTGGCCGTAGGAGGACTTCCTGGGTTTGAGACTCACCAGCAGTTTACCTTTGTTGTACCTATTGCCGGGTTGTGGCACCTTTCTGGATGGGCACGTGTTTTTCCCCTTTTACTGTTCAGTTTACTTGTCAACACTTTACTTATACTGGTTAGAGTTCGATGCATGTATGTTGGTTCCCCGTTTTGTAGCAGTGTTATATCTTGCTTTCTTTTCTCTACACTTTTGCATTGAGTTGGCTGCGTGTGTGTGTACAGTTTCTTAGGAAAAGGCCTCCCCTAGTTTATTGTGCCTTCGGCGCTAGTCACCAGCCCCTGGCCTATGAAGGTGGGATTGGGGTAGTTGCGGCTCGAGCCTTGGTACGGGTCGGTTCGTGACACGTGTGGTCAATTAATACACATTAAAATGAAACATGGACCTTTTTTCAATAGTTTGAAAACAAATCAGACTTGTTTTCTTAGTTTTGACAATGCGACAGACATTTTAAACTAAAATGACAATTTTATATTGAAAACATGCACTTTGAATCATATCTGCCACATTGTGTATCATATTGATGTCTAGTTGATTCATACATGAAACAAATGATTTATGTAGCATTTTTCTAAATATTTAATATAATTTGATTTTATTGACTCAGTTTTGGTAATGTGACACATGTTTTTGAGTAAAATTACATCGCAATCCATATTTTTGTATTTTCTAATAACACTTTTAAAGGGTAAGTATGGACCCTCACAAAACCACCAGATTCAACCCATCATAAGAATTATAGCATACAACATTCACATTTCAAACAAACACTGTGGCCAACCCCGATCTGTACTGCCATTGCCGCCTTCTAAAAAACACCACATTAAAAATTCAAAAACCAACCAACATTCACATGCATACCTTGATATTCATACCCATCAATCCAATTGTTCTGTATCCAAAAGGACCCTCACTATACATCGACATCACCAACTCTATCCATCACCGCATCAACACTGACACCACTATCCACATCGTCATCACCACTCGATATCATTGTTCATCGAAACCATCATTGTCCAAAGCACCATATAGGATTTTGAGGCTCGTAGAGCCTCGCTGATGATAGAATAAAAATATTAAACATATTTTATTATGTGCATGCAATTTTTCTAAAATAGTGAAATATCTCCCTAATGGTGTTTCAGATGGAAAATTCAAGATCACTGTTAGGTCTCGAATGTGGATTTTTCCCTACACACGAAATAACTTCTGTGCGTGTTGGGCCTTCAGTTAAATCTCATGTAAGGTTAATTATTTTTACCTTTTTCAATTTAAGAAACTTATTAAAATGGAATAATATATGTTTACGAAGAATTTTATCAAATTATTTTTATTTTTTGGACTTAGAAAATTAACTGGCATTCAAATATTTATTAGGAAGTTCAAAAAAATAATAATACTAATTATATTATTATTATTATTATTATTATTATTTTTGTAGAATAAAAATAATGGAATTATGCATGTAATTAATAATTGTGCTAAATAAATGGTTTTGTGTGTTTAATAAAAGTGATTTATTATTATCGGTTTTTAATGGAAGATGTATTTGAAATATTTATTGTGGTATAATGGTGGAGATTTAATAATAATAATAATAACATGTTGTTGTTTTTGTTTTTAGAAAATAATATTGGTATGTATATATATAATGTGTGTGTGAGAGAGATAAATATATATATGTATATATATACATGTGTGGGTGTGTATATGTATATACAAATGTGTATGTGTGTATAACATATATATATATATATGTGTGTGTGGGTTAAATATATATGTATATATATACATGCATGGATGTATATATATATATATAACGTGTATATATATGGGCAGTGTGTGTGTGTATGGGGGTATATATATGTATATGTAGATATATATATATATCCATGACTTTTAAATTATATTTAATGTGTTAAAAAGGGAATTTAAAAAAATGTATAATTGGGTGGGGTATTGATAATAGGAAAGAGAAGAAATAAAAAAATTATGTAATAAATGAAGGGATAAAATTAAGGGAAAATTTTGATAACAAATGTTAAAAGAGGAAAATGGGGAGACCCCTATGTGCGCAACCCATAGGTGAATTATCCTCCGTCTCATGCCTCTATTTTGCTTCATCCCCCTCTCTTCAATTCTTAATTTTTTTTTCTTTTATACTTCAAACTTCGATCTTCAATATCATCATGACATTGATCATATTTATGTATCATTGGTGTCATTGGGTTTGTCTCAAAGAGTAGAAATTTAAACCTAATTTTGTTTCTGAAGACACCAAGAATTTGTGAGTGCAATTAAACTTAGACATCAAATCTTGTCATCAATCATCGTTGTACCTAAGGTAGGAAGTTCCTTACCTCTTGGGATCTCGTTTACACATGTTTCCATATTATGATTTACATGTTGGCATATTTGATATCATGCTTGATTGTGATCACATGTGGTTGTGTGCGTAGGTTGTGAGACTTTTGTTATATTTGTTTCCATGATTGATATTTGAGTAGATTTTGTCATGTTGGATTATGGTCACATGTTGTTATGAGTTGGTTCTTTATTTCCCATGATGATATGCTCATCATTTATACTCTACCTTGTATATATATGTATGTTACCTTGTGTAGAGGTATCATTCGGGTGCTCAGAATAGGTGGATCATCATGAGATGTTCATCCTTTAGAGATGGAGTGTGCTTGACTAGTGATAATGGTGATGACGGACCTGATCACAAGGTGAAGATACAATGATACAATGGAAAGTCATGTATTAGACACTCCCTTGAGTTTCATGTCATATATCGGGTTCTCCTTTGAGTTGCATGTCGTATGGAGGACACTCCATCGAGTTGCATGTCGTATGACGAGCACGCATTCAAGGTGCATGCTACATACTAGGCACTCATATATGTTGTATATTGGGAACTTATGAGAGTTACATTCTGTAAATCGGGTGTGATTCTATGAGGTTGACGAGCGAGAATTACACTACCTCATTGGCTAGTTTGGTAACTACAAACATCTTTCATTATCTTTTGACATGAGACCAAAGCAGGTACAATCAGTGGTTTGTGGCAGCATGGTTAGAGCAAGACTGCTCGGTTTTGGACTGTATGTTTATGCTTCTTATGCATTGATTATTATTATTATGGAATAAACTATACTAATTTAGCATTCTAGGTAAGGACGCATCCATTGTGTCATACTGAGTTTTATACTCACATCCTACTTGGGAAATTCGGTGTGCTTGTAGATTTCATAATAGATATGGTGAAGGGAAAGACCCTATGGTGAACTGTTGCGCTAAGGAGTCTGGAGATAGTGACATATTGGGAAGAACATCGGTGAACCCACCGTCATTTATTTATTTATACAACACTTATTATTCTTGTTGACTTGCCACTTTGGGAGCCCATTTGGTTATCTGTCATGTATGCCATTATTATTTCCACTTGTTTACTCTGATTATTTATTGGTATTATTGTTTATTTATTATTGTGTTATGATTTGATATGGAGAGCATATTCTCCCCACTATCGGACTTAGACTCTCGTTGCTAGTCGGTAATCTTGTGCGTATGGAAAGATGCACATGAGGTAACGTAACACTCTACTCAGACCCGGTGGTTTGGGTAAAGATGTTATAATCTCACATATGCAAAGAGAATTATTTTTCAATAATTGGATTAAAAAGTGGTATTCAAGCAAAGGCTAAAGAAAATAGAACATTTATGGAAAACCTTGATACCATAAGGAATATTTGAGTTTTCACATTTATTTCTTTTTATATTTACATGTACTTGTTATCATTTTTTAATGTAATAATGTTTATTATTTCCTATTTTTTCTATTTTTTTACATAATAAATACAATTTTCCCTAAATAACAATCATGGAAGGATTATTTTTAGCAATTGGTTTTTATTGTGTGTGGGGGGTATTCAATTTTATTTTTTATTGGTTTAAAATTGATTTTAAATGAAACTACAATGGTGCTATATTGAAGAGAAGATGGAAAATAGAGTAAATATTTGTCTCCAATTGATACTAAATATGTCATTACTCACCTTCACCAAGATGAGGGAAGGGATAAAAAACTGTCAGACCCTTCCTTCTTCAAGTTGAAGGAGAGATAATGACCCTCGAGTCCCACCTTCAATAGGCCCGAGAGTGGAGACTAGCACCAAGGGTATAAAATCATGTATAATATAGAAGGCATTACCCATTTTATAGAAAAAGATTGGGAGATAAGATGGTAAATACCAAACAAATCGAAAAACTGAAAGGAAAAGTAAATCCAAAAATCCATTCCTAGATGCATGTTCAAAATAAACTGATACAATGTATAAGAAAACTCTGAGAGGAAGTACCAAAAGAAAAGGAAAGAAAAGCAGCAATGACAACTGTCCTGATGTCCGAGCTAGTGAGGTCCGACACGGTCCTCAAAATCCTCCTAGAAACCTAAAATAAGTTTTATATATATAGGGTGAGTATACAGGTATACCCAGTAGGGAAAAAAATCTCTCGTGCACAAGTGGGGAGTCATTCTAATGCCCTGTGAGAAAATAGATGTAACCAAAACACCTATCAAGGAAAACTATCCACCCAGCCTCACCAAGGTACACTCCCCAAATAATGCAAGTGAGGTAAAGTAATAGTAATAGAACATCTATATTTGGGTACCCGCACCGATTTCCTACTGATTATTTAGGACATTCTACGCCTTAGACCTCCTACACAAGTTCCATTGTAGTCCCACTGCCTCCCCAACAAAAACCTTATGGGCCACCACAACCACGCATCCCACTCGTAGACACCTATCCCACCACAACCACACATAACCACGCTTGAAGAAACTTGGGCTACAACAACCATCGCCATGCCTGAAGACACCTGGGCCAAAAACACCATTTCCATGCCCAAAGACACCTAGGCCTCATCCCGAAGACACTTGGGAAAAAAACCTTCCCACACACACACCTGGTCCAACTGCCACAACGCACCCTGCCTAAAGAGTCTTGGGCCATAATGAACCTCATACTATCACAACCTACCCAAAGAGTCTTGGGTTATCTGGGAGATGGAGAAAAAATAAGCTAATAACCAGCCACCCATAGGAATATTGGAAAAAACACCCTCCCCCATGAAACGAGGGTGTTCGGAATGAAGTGCTCAACATGGGTGGGGTGCGTATAAGAAACACAATAACTAAATATACTACATATAGGTAAACACACACTCTCCCTAGACTAAGGGTTTCAAAACCAACAACCAACCATACACAACCACTCTTACTGTTATCCCTACATGCATAGTACACATCAACCACAACGAGAGCATAACCCATTTCTGGAAAACCATTCCCTCAATGTACCCGTTTTCGTTAACATGTTTAAGTAATTCCATTTAAAAAATTCCTCCACTACTGGGAAACTAACAGGAATAACCACAAGACAAAAAACGACTAAAGGAAAAAAACCAAGAAGACATTTAATCATTCACACGCAGTTCTCTTGTTAAGTAACAATATCAGAAGGGATATGTGAGATCCCTCGAAGTACTGGAACCAAACCAAGCCCCAAAATACCAGCTCCACATGACCTCAAATTTAAAAACCAACCACTTTTCAACCAGAGATTTCATTTCTATCCACGTTACTCCCAAGGCATTAAACAAAACAACCATACATATCACCAGAACGGAGAAAAGAAGTTTTCAGATTTAGCCAAAACCATTCATTATGTTCCTTCCTTCTATTTGGTTAACTAGGGTGATCCCACAAGGGTTCTTATTCATCAAGTATTAATTTAATCAACCAAGTTTACATGATTAACTAGTTTCCATGTTATATCCATTCAATCACAAGATTATCCAAAAAAACATAGGTTCCTTAGTGCATAAGGAAGGACCGCCAACAACCACGTTTTTTAGTTGACATAAGCCCACCCAATTCACAACATAAAAAAAGGTAAAACAAAACAACATAATCAACTTTCCCACCCCTTCATTATTTAATAGTTCATTTATTATATTTGTTAAATATTTGGTTTCATCTTCTTCCTGAAGAATCATCATCATACCCACCCTTCATGATGCACAATAAAGAGTGATGAAGGAAAAACCCCGAATTGGATGATCAAGGATTGTTGTTTTCTTCTTTGTGTCAAGAACTGGGGATGATGCTGTAGGAAACTCCAAGAAGAACTTCATAGGAGGGTACTCATGCAGGCAAAACTTGTATCCAGAATAGGGACTCCAAGCATACTAAGGAAAATAAAAGAGACTAAGGAAGAAGAAGATCTCGGTCTGATAAAATCCCCAATCCTAGAGTTATGGGATATGCAATCTCGAAGTGATTAAAAAGAGTATCGTGGTTTAACCATGTGGCTGGGTGGTTTCACATGTTGGAATTAATTTATATTTAATAATTCTCCTCATAGACGGTGTAGATAGACCAGAAGATGGTAGTGATTTGATAGATTATTGGTAAGCAAGGAAAAACACACAACATGGGCGTTACTAGAAACGCGACAAGGGTATGAAACTGATTAGGAGGCTACACGTTTTGGTAAAACAAGGGTAAACCACTCAGGGATTTAATATATCATTTATGGTATTTAAAATGGGCTTAAACCACTTAATAAAACTTAAAAAAGGCTTTATAGAAAAAACTAGGGAAAGAAACCCCGACACCCCTCTGTGAGACCGATCGGTGAGACAAATCCGTGAAACCGATAGGTGACACCACGACGACACATTGACACCAACACCGACGCCCTACTGACTCACCTATGGTGTATAGGACACCCCAAACACTAGATTTTGGAAAAGTAATGGACCAGGAGGGTCCGGGCCATTACAAAATATAACACCATTTTTGTAGATATTAAATAGTTCTAAAGAACTGTAGTCCTTCTCTCTTGGATTCCTGGTGCTCTTAGCCTAACCCTAGGTGGTGATGGTCATTGACTATGTCCCTCCCCCGCTTAAGGGGGAGGATGATCTTCTTTTGAGCCGTCTCTTCCCTCCTCTCTCGTATCTTCAAGGCCTAATATCCCTTCCCCTGTCGTCAAAATCACCTAATGCCCAAAAGTATCTGGTCTTTTGGATGGATATCTTCAGCTCGAGATTTCTCTTGTAGAGTTATCTGAAGTGACAGCCCTTCTAAATCTAATCCCAGTGGCTCAATTATTTTTGCTTCATCTGCTGACTGATTCCTTTGACTGCTTCGTGTCTGGTTGGGGTCTTTAGGCGCACCTGATTATTAGCCTACTCGACAAACGACATTTTATGGTTTGTTTGTTTATGGTGGATGATCTTATTACTGCTTGGTCTTATTCCCCTAGTACCTGTAATAGATCCTGATTTTACCTCTTTAGATGGTATTATAACTTTCATATGAATCAGGACTCCCCATCAACAGTGCTGTGGGTAAGCCTCCCCGAACCCCCTCCCTTTTTAGAACCCTTCTATCATCCGTATGATTGGGAATATGGTTGGCCTCTTTTTGTGTTCAGACTATATAACAATCACGGGTTTTCATCCAGTCTATCCACACTTCTGTATCAAAGGGTATGTTTCTAAACCCCCAGTTGAGTGGATATGGATCTCAGTGGGAGAGGAATTTAGTTACCAACAGAAAGTAATCTTTGAATCTTGTATGGATTTCTGCTCATCTTGCAAATGCCTAGGTAACTTTCTCACATTATGTAGGATAGGAGGTAATCCACCTCGGGGGGGGGGGGGGGGTTTCCTCTGCTCCCCAATTGTATGGAACTTCTGCCCTTAATACTGAACATTTTGACAAAAGAGAGCACTCTAATGCTGCTCCTCTCCAGAAAGTTTTTGGTACCAAATACTCTAAAACTATGCCGGTGGATATCTTCAACATATTGAAACAAGATTTGGGTGTATTAGATGTCGAACCGACCCTACCTATAGATTCACTACCACAAAATGGGTTTTCACATTGCCACTCTTTAACAACGCTAAAAAAACACTGATAAAGACAATACCTTTATCAGCGCTAAAAAAAGAACTGATAAAGGAGTAATTTTAACAATGCTAAAAAACATTGTTAAAAGAACTCATTTATCAGTGCTGATAAAGGAACCCCCTTTATCAGTGTTTTTTTAGTGATGTTAAAGGGGCTCCCTTTATGAGTGCTTTTTTAGTAACGCTGATAAATGTGGGTCTTTATCAGCACTTTTTTTACTAGTGCTGATAAAGTGCATATTTCAAAAAAAATCATTAAAAATAATATATTAATATATAAATATATTTATATTGATATAAATATAATATATATTTTTAAAATATGTTTTAGATAGGTATAAATAGACATTTACACTTAATATATAAGAAATTTAGTGAAAATGACTTATAAAATATTTAAAAAATTATTATTAATTAATAATTTGCTAATTATCATCGAGTAATAATCATTTAATAACAATTTGAAGATACAAAAAAAAAACAAAAAATTAATAAAAGATGTAAAATAAGTTGAAAACATAACTTAAACTTCAAACAGTCATAACTTTTGATCCGGGTGTCCGTTTGAGCTCTACCATATATAAAATTGAAAAATACGACAAGCTCTACATGCTAGTGTCACAAGAGAACCTTCTATCACATTTTTAGAGGCCAAAAGGCCCATAAGGCCTCTAAAACGGAGTTTTTAGTTGGGATACCTAGATTTTTTAACATTCGATGAAATTTCTCCCTTGTTTCAGGGTTTTTTCACCTTTTTTAGTGGGGAATAAATTTATTCCCAAGAATTACATTCATATTGATATTATGGCTTTGAAATTTTATCTTTTTTCTTAATGTACTGTTATTTATAATAAAATATATAACAATATATACCTATTTTTTATATATTCATACATAAAAATTTAATTTTATAAATAATTAATTAAAAATATTTACATATAAAGTATATTTCTCAATATATAAGCCTTATAATATCCATTTTATTTAAAATAAAAATATATGAATATTTATATACCTATATAATATGTGTGTGTGTGTATTAGTGTATGTCTATATTAACAAAATGATATATATTATCTATATATTCTAACATATGAATATATAATATATGTAAATATATATAAATATGTATAATTATACTTACAGATACACATATATATAATATATATACATGTGTATGTATGTTTTATATATGTATGCATTTATTTACTTATTTATAAACACATAAAAAAACCTATTTTATAAATGTATTTAAAACTAAACTTATATATATATATATATATTAATATACGAATAAATATACAGATAAAAAATATAACTAAATATATATAGATATAAATATATATTAATATACGAATAAATATATATATATATATATTAATATAATTATATATATATATATATATTAATATAAATATATATTAATATATGATTAAATATAACTAAATATATAAATAAATAAATAGATATATCATTAAATGGAGAACAAAACATGATGAATGAGTGGTAAAGATGAAGGAGTGCAAGGGAGATGTCACGAGTTTGAATCCAAGAAGAGGTAGGGATGCGCGGGTAGGTGTAGGGGGATAACATTGTTAAAAGGTGGGTGGGTGTGCCTAGCGCTGTTAAAGGGGATGGTGGGGGTGCGGGCGGAGCTTCCTAGTGCTGTTAAAAGGGGGGATCAAGCGCTGTTAAAAAGGGGTCCTCTAATATAAATCTTTTTTAATTTTTTTAATTTTTATAAGCGCTAAAAAAATCACTAATAAATGCCTCTTTTATCATCGCTTTTTTTAGCACTTATAAAAGACCCTTTTATCATCGCTTTTTTTGCACTGATAAAAGTGGCTTTTATCAGTGTTTTTTTAGCGCTAATAAAAGAGACCCCTTTTAAAAGTGCCTTGATTATCAATGTTTTTTTAGTGCTGATGAAACCTTGTTTTGTGGTTGTGATTCTCCCTCATGTGCTGAGGATTTGATTTCTGATAAAATGGTCAAGGGGCTGGAGAATACCCATGTTGTCACCACCAGGGAAGAGTGTAACCCTCTTTCTCCACTATTGGTTTTTCTTGGTTTGGATGTTTCTCCTGGGAGGAGGTCTCTTGGCTAGCAAGCTTCTCCCAGTTTAATTTATCACAAGAATTAGCCCCTTATATGAATGGGGATGGGAAACAAAATGTGGATCCTGAAGTTTGGTAGACCTTCATTCCAAAATGGAAAAAGAAACAGTCAGTCTCAAGGCCACATGAGGATTCTAATATGAGTGATAAGGATCAAATTTTCAATCAAAGTCGGATAAAGAGAAGGAATATCATCCTTTTATTAATGTTAGTTCAGGATCAAGAAATGGTAAAAAATGTAACCTTCTTTCTAGTAATTTAACTGTTAAAAAAGGAAAAAAATCCAAAACCTCATAAGGACTAATAGAATCTCCCAAAAAATGGTTGTCAATATATCCTTAGGTAAATCAAAATAGCTTGGGACTGAGTCAAGGCAGCCTGCCTGTAATGACCCTAAAGTTTTATCAATGAAATTCCCTTATTATAATTATTCCTTATAGTATAATCTCATTAAAAATCACAATGAAATATTATGATACTAAATACTATGCTATCATTAACTATTATTTTGCCACTTCTATGTTTTGAATTTCAAAAATCTGACATACATGGTTGTGATCAGTAAGATGTTTTGAGTCAGATAAGAAAAACTTAATTTTTGGTGAATAGTAACCTACCCTTATGAATAGTAACCTACCCTTATGAATAGTAATATGACCCGTATGAATAGTAAATCTTCCAAGATAATATTAACCTTACCCATGAATAATTAAATAAAATTAAGGTGTCTTATAAGTGACAATTTGACCATAGTAAAAGTATTGGTATTTTTGTAAGTCATAAATAAATAAATAATTAATTTAAAATAAAATTAATTTTCTTAAAAATGTGTTCATAAATTAAAAAATATATGTCTTCTATATTTAAGATAATTTTATAAGATCTTAAGTAATTTTTGAAAGTATTATAAAATCAGTTTTAATTTTAAAAACTGTATTTTTCAATTAAATTATGATTTTAATTAAAAATTAAATTATACATATTTAGAAAATTATTTTTGAAAAATGGAATTAATTTATGGATTCTACATGTTGAAAAATGGTTGGGGTGAGTTTTTGGGATTTTTCTGAAATACTTGAATTTTTGATGAATAGTGAAATGCCATAATTTACAAAATAAGCTAAATAAGATAATTATAGAGTCATGCATGATGTTTTGTGGATGTAAGCCCAATTAGTTAGGCTTCACATGATAAAATTACCATTCTTGGTCATGAAAGACTCACTATTTCTTGTCTTTTGGGGAAATAATAAATTAATGAATTTTATATTGAGAAATCCCCTCTCCCCTCCACTATAAATATCACCCTTCGCACCCTCATTTCCTCACACCTCTCAAGCTTCAATACTTATATAAAATCTCCACAACCATATTTACTAGCCCCTCCCCCACTTCCAAGAGCATTTTGTCTCATCAAAATATCAATCCTATCTTTTTAAAGGAGGATCTCAAGAGGAGGATTCAAGAGGTAATTCCTCTCTCTCTTTTTCCTTTAGATTCCTTTTAATTTCAAGTTCATTTCTTAATCTATCCCCACATATTTTCATCCACGTGGTATTTTAACTCTAGTATTATATATATAATCTAATTTTATGATAATAATGGGATATTATATCATCCAACCCCCTTTTCCTCTTCTTTTTATTTTATAAAAGAGAGCAGTGTTCGGGAGGTGTTAATTTATCACCTTCAAGAACGACATGTTTTTAGTTTCCTTTACAGCTTGCATATATGGTCATGAAACCATTTTTATGGTTGAAACAGATTATATTATATTTGTTATATCTTATTTCATGTTCTGGAACTAACTTAGGTACATATTACTAAATGATTAAAAAACAAGTTCATTGTGATCGAAAAACTACCTAAATTAACCCAAACACTCATAATTTAATTCTCATATAATGATTCATACACATGGTATATAATATAATTCATTATAAGATCAGTAAAAATTATTAAATATCATTAATAACATGAAATATCAGTTCTTTATGTTTACCCATGTTTTACATGAACTTCCATTTATGAATACATGTGAACTGCTCAAGGAAAACCATAAAAACGAACATTCTCGAACAATGTTTTTAAACTCTATAACTCATCCAAAGGCCCATAAAATAACTTAATGAAACCATAATTTACCATATTAATGTAAAAAAGGTTTTTTAATTGTCAATTAATGAATCTAATGTGGTTATATAGGACACTAATGTAAAGAAAGCGTTCCGATACAAGGTAAGGGGAAAATATCAAACCCAACTTTCGTTCTTCAGGTTCTACCTATTTCACTCCATTTTTGGTATGGTCACTCATCAAAAATAATTTTTTCATAATTATCTTACATTTTTTGGGATATAAATTTTTTCTACTGAATCTTATTTCGAACAAAGGTTTTCCAAAAGAACTCTTCTTTCAAAAACAGACCTTCTACTTCTCACTCAAGATTGATGGTTATTGTATCAAGTATGTTATTCCCACTTTATTTTGGGAACCCAAAGTTTATGAATATGTTCTTATGAGATTAAACCCATTACTTTACATGGGTTGGTTATGTTCATTTTTTATATATGTTCATTGTGGCATGCATGATAATGATAATGTTATGATGTGACGGGTGTGCTTGGAATTATATAGCGCAATATGAATGTTTCAACATGACAGGTGTGCCCAGAATTATACAGCGCTCCAATGCATTGGGTAAAGTGATGAATCTCATGAGTTTAAGTGAAATGATGTGTGAACAATATGATAGCTTTTTTCACAAGTATATGTGGTAGTTAACCACTAATACCTGATGTTTCATTTTTTATGCATTGCCATATTTCAAGTCTTTTATTAATGATTCCTCTAATGTTCATGATCTTTTACCAATGTTATGATTATTCTCACCCCATGCTATATTGTTATTATCTATTATCTTAATGTAATTTTATCTCACCCCTTTTGATGTATATCCTCAGGTGACTACATGTACTATGGAGAGGTCAAGTTCCAATAAGAAGATCGAGAAGAAGGAATTAAATAAATGCTTATGTTTGATGTTGTAAAAGTAATGTATGGTCCTAGTTTTCCTAAGAAACTAAACCTCTAGGTCCTCATTGTGTAATACTATTATGTTTTTTATCTTTATAATGATGTGATACTAATGTAAGAAAAGGCTGGGTCACTATAGTTGGTATCAGAGGAAAGGTTTAGTTAATTTGGGAATTAGGATTAGTTAATCCTAGAGAAAACCTCGAGCATGAGACTAAGTACAAATATGAAGAAAATAATCTTTACATAGGGATCCCATATGTTATGATTTTAGTATAAATCATACAAATGAATAATATATTCATGAATTGTTGACTTGTGTTTTGTTCTAACCTTTTCTATTTTAGAAAATGGTGGGAACTAGGAGATACCAGGCCAACAACTCATGCGAGGGCCAATGAAACGATTACTCGAATGACATTCCCAATGATTTGGGAGGTGGAGTTAAAAACTTCATGGTGATTCTTACCCAACTATCTTAGGTTATGAACAATAACCATAACAATGGAGAACTTCCTCCTTCACCAAAGAGGGAGCAACTGGCTATCAAGTTTTTTATGAGGTAACAACCACCGATTAGGTAGTGTCTTTAGAAACTGGGAAACATAAACAACTGGTTCATAAAGCATCTACATTGTCTCCCATTTATTTCATCATATCTAGAATTCATTTTTGGAATATCCTAATTAATAACCTTATTCCTGACCTGGGGAAAAGAAAACATACAAAAGGGTGAGATCAAATGCTCAGTAAGGGTAAACATAGAGAATGTAAAACAATCCATAAACATTTGAATGCAAAAACTTGAACATAAAATTTAAACATCAAAATCTTGAGAAAATACATAAATATTGGAAGTACATAAGGTATATATCATAAAGGAACATCAATCATGATAAGCATGGGAATAAAATAGTTAACTATGGAAACCATTAAGAACATGATATGATTTCCATAGTAGCCAGGGCATTGCTGCCAAGACCATCTTAGTGGACAAAGTCCCTTTCTTAATCGAGTTCACTCCTCGTTCCAGTCCTGTATCACTGAACCATATTAACTTACCATTACAGATATGTCTATCTCATGAGATATAAATCTTTACCCAATGCATTAGAGGGAGATATAGGTCCCACCCATCTCATAATGAAATCATTATTACTTGGGCCACAACATAAACATAAATCATTTATCATAACCCAAAGAATAAAAATGGGTTTCATAAATATCATCCCATAATAACATAATCTTTATAAAACAAATGGATATAATTTCATCATAAGAAAAGTGAAACATGTAAATCATAGAGATATTATACTTGAAACATACACATATGAAATAATTCCATCTTATATGGAAAATGGTTCTGATAAAACACTTGAAATAAAATCTTGAGGAAAATATCCTTTATTCTTCAAAATCATTTTATTTTCACAAAATTCCATGAAATTTTAAAAGAAAAGGATTTTGTTTAAAATATTAATTAAATATTGTAGAGTAAGCTTCATTAAAATAAGGTGTTATGAAACCGTAAAAATCCGTTCATGCCGTATAAGTAAAAAAAACATTCTTCTCGTACTTTTGCCAGAAAAGTCAAAAAGTACCTCATATGGTAAACAAAAGAAAGATTCCTTACATACCATGTAGTAAAAGTAAAAAATGGTTAAAAAGGACTTTAAACATACATGAAACCATTTTTATAAAATAGGGACATGGATGATAAATATAACCCCAATAAATACTTACGAATAAACAATCTCGGATAAAAATGAGATTGGAAAAGTTATCCCTTACCTTAGGTCTGATATGCTTCGTACGTATCCGAACCTCCTATATAATGATTTAAATAATTTCATTTACTTATTAAATAATAATATTAATTGTTATTATATCATATATGGTTCACTTATGACTTTATATTACCCATTCTTTTGTAAATTCTATGTTAAAGCAGCATTTTGGGTAAAATTGTTTTATTTATCGTACTTGTTTGGACATGTTGTTATTGATATTATTATTACTTATATCATGATTTAATTAATTCCAGAATGTAAATAATGATTTATATATCATATAAATTCAGTATATACATATATATAATAGATAGATGAATTAATTGAAATACACCGTTCATGGAGATGGTAGGCCGTACGTACGCATGAACGCTGTTTTCCTTTCCTTATTGACTTGAATGGAATTAATTAGATGAAATACATATATATATAAATAAATAAAGTAGTATTATTATGTCATATATTTCATTATTACTTATTATATATACTTTATAATCATTCTTGGATTGTTAACATGGAAAATGAATCTCATCGCGTCGTGGAGACGGTAATCCGTACGTACGCACGAGCGATGATATCATTACCATATTTATTTAATGGAATTGGAGTGGATGATATAATATCTTATAATCAGTAAGAAGTTATACTAATCATATATAGTTATTATTTACACCATTATACCCATCCAAGTAAGGTGGTGGTGGAAAAACTAATTACACCACGGCGTGGAGACGGTATTCCGTACGTACGCACACGCGGTGATTTCATTTTCCGTAGGATGGATAGAAGGTGAAATAGGGTTGTTTCATATTTATAATAACATATAATTATATAAGTAATACTTATGTTATTACTTTATAATTAAGCAACTAAAGAAGAGGAAGTAGAAGAAGAAAGAAACTTGAAAGAGTCGGTAGAAGAGATTACCTCTTCCTCGACGCACCTCCTTTAAAATTCTTCTTAGGGCACTAGAGTTGGTCTTTTGAGAAGACCAGAACATATATGATATAACTAGAGAGGTTTATAAGAGGAATTTTTAGGGTTTGTCCGAGATTCAAGGGTCAAAATGGTGTGAAGATAAGATGGAAGGGGTGCCTTTTTATAAGGGAGGAGAGGGGAACCTTTAGAAAAACTTAAAATATTATTTTATAATAAAATCATATACGGTTTATAATAGCTCCAAATTGATTTATTTTGAAGTTAAAGTGGTTCTGGGTCAAAATCCTCTCAACCAATAGGTTTTAGACAAGTTTATGTTACTATTTTAACCATATCATTTAGATTTAACTCTAAGTTGAATAATTTAACTTTTACAGTGTCTTCTTGTTTTCTTACACTATATGGTTAATAAACTTACTATAACAAGCCAAACGAACCCCAAGTGGTTAATTATTAATATATATAACCTTATCTAAGTCATTTGGCCTAACTTTAGATTTTTAGGAATAAAATAAAAATTAATAATATAATATTTGTTTTAAAAACTATTTTATGTCAGTTTTGACACTATTTGGTACTTGATTTTTGTGAAAATTATAACAGCATGATTAGTTCAAAAAAAGTTAATTAAATCAATACTAACATGTCATATTAACCTATAAAATTAGTTGAATTCATAAAAAGTCTAAAATTACATTTATTTAGGTATTTATTACATCAATTGTGTTAATATTTCATTAATAAGGTAATTACTACATCATCATTGTGTCATAAATAAATTAAATTATTTAATGTATAAAAATTATAAATAAAATACTATTATGTAGGAAATCATTTTAACTTTCTAATGAATATTTATAGTAGAATTTATCTTATGTATAACCCTATATTAAAAATGTTTTATTTATTAAACTATGATTTTAACTATTTTAATACTTCTTTAAATAAAATAATAATAAATGTCCTAATCTAATCCAAGTAAACCTAAAGGGTAATATTTTATCCTTAAGGTTGTTTTTGGTTGAATTACATTTATCCAATAGAATTAGGACATGTGTTAGGGTAATAATAATATCATTTTAACCCTTAATTACCCTATTTACTTTTAACCGTGGTAAATAAAAGTAAAAAGTTACTATTCACCAAAAATTATTTTTATCTTATTGAACCACATTTTACTTACTGATATCAACCGTGTCTCTCGGATTTTTGAAATTCCACTCAAAGAAGTGGTAAAATTAAGTTTTATGTAAATTTGAAAATTTTCCTTGGAGGTGGGTAAAAGATGGTCAAAAGTTCAATAAACTTTTTATATATCTAAAATTATTATAAAATGATTCCAATGAATTACATTGAACTTATATAGGTATTATGTATCAATTTTGATCTAAAATAAATTTAAATAAAATAAATAATTATTTAAATAAAAAGTCGGTTTTTAAAAAGTAACCCAGTGTTTTCACTATTCATCAAAATTGAAAGTTTTCATAAAAATACCAAAAATTCACCCTAGGCTAATTTCGATATTCCGAATCCAAAAATGAAGTCCATTTTGAAAGATAAAATTTATAAAATTTCAAAAAGTGGATATTACTGTTCATAACGGCTAGTTTATATAACATATCGTTGTTTAGTGAAACTTGGTATTGCGTACAACATACGCTATCGTGGAAGGTCGCGATTGCGTGTAATGAAAGCCAAGTCAGGGATACGTGTAGTGCAAGATCCTTTTGGTGTAGTGTACAACACAATATATCAATGAAATTAAAAAGAATATTTTTCATAAAATCTCGGGGTGTTACATTTCAAGGTACGCTTCGGGTTTTTTTATCAACAATGATAGAAAAATTGATAGATTATTTAGTGGATTAAAACCACAACTTTAAAAGGCTCATGTAATTCAAGACTTTTGGGAGTTACGGAGAAGTTGTTCAATGTGCTCTCAAAGTGGATATTGAGTTTGGAGATTGATCCCACGTCTATGGTGATAAGAAACGAAAGATGAAGCTTCAAGCCATTAGATCTAATGAAAAAGGTGGGAAGAAAACTCAATGACCCACATGCCAAAAATTTGGGAAGTTTCACCATGGTAAATTCCTTAAAGGTATGGGGAAGTTCTTCAAGTGTGGGAAAGAAGGACACCAAGATCAAGAGTTTCAAAAAGACATGAAAAATAAGGAGAATGTAGTGGAAGAATGGGGAGAACCACCAATAGTTCAATGCTAAAAAAGTAGGGAGAAAGGGCACTATGCAAGAAAGTTCACTAAACCTTGAGTTCTTGATGGTAATCATCATCAACAACCAAAAAACTAGAGGAACAAGGGAAGGCTTATGTCTTCACTACTGCGGAAGTGGAGCAATAATATGAAGTCGTACAAGGTACACTTCCTATTCACTCAAGAATGGAAGAAGTCTTATTTGATTATGGTTCTACATATTCCTTTATATCTTTAAAGTTTTCTAGAACTATAGAATCAAATCCCTGAAATCTTGAAGTAGAGATATCTATAAAAACACCAAGTGGTGCAATCATTGCAACCCAATTGTTTGACTCTTCTCCTATAGGCGTATGTGGGAAGATACTTCCAGCAAATCTCATAATACATCCCTTGGTGAAATTAGACGCTATAATGGGAATGGATTGGATCATGTTATATAGATCATATATCAACTGTCAGGAAAAGGAAATATCTTTTCATATTTCAAACCATCTCGTGCTCCTCTATAAATCCAAGTAAGACCATGAATCTTCTTTGAAAAATCCTTCAATGGTGTGGGTATTAATTCCCTGCGAAGAAGAATACCTCACCCAAATGGTGGAGTCAAAGTATAGTACCAAACTTGCAGGAATTCCCATCATGAGTGAATACAATGATGTATTTCCTAAAGAGTTACCCAGAATTCCCCCGTATTGTGAGGTAGAGTTATCAATAAAACTCATACCCGGAGCTACTTCTATCTCAAAGTGTCCCTATAGGACGAATCCTATCAAACTGGAGGAGTTAAATAAGAAGCTACAAGATCATCTGGACAAAGGGTTCATACGCCCTAGTGCATCACCTTGGGGTGCACCGGTGCTCTTTGTAAAGAAGAAGGATGGAACAATGTGGTTGTGTATCGATTATCGAGAACTCAATAATATCACTATAAAGAACAAGTATCCTCTTCCAAGGATTTAAGACTTGTTTGATTAGTTAAGAGGAGATCAATACTTATCAAAGGTGGATCTTTGTTCTGGATATCATCAGTTAAAGGTGAAGAAGGAAGATATTCAAAAGACTGCCTTCCATATAAGGTATTTGCACTATGAGTTTCTGGTGATGCCCTTTGGACTTACTAATTCCTATGAAATATTCATGTATTTGATGAATAAAGTCTTTATAAATTACCTCTAAATTTTTTGGTAGTGTTTATTGATGATATTCTCATGTACTCCAAGAGAAAGGAGGAACATAAAGAACATCTAAGACTTGTGTTGGTGATATTGAGAAAGGAGAAGTTGTACACCAAGTTCAACAAGTGTGACTTTTTGATGAATCAAGTCATGTTCTTGGGTCATGTGATCACAAGTGAGGGAATTTTTATGGAACCTTAAAAAACAAATGCGATTGAGGAATGGATCATGCCCTCTAGTTTCATAGAAATCCGTAGTTTTCTTGGATTAACTGGGTACTACCGATGTTTTGTGAGAAATTTCTCATGATTGTCAAGCCCTCTAACTAAGTTAACAAGGAAAGGGGTAAAGTGTGTCTAGATGGAAGAGTGTGAGGGAAGCTTCAAGGAGATAAAGAGAAGGCTGATCACTGCACCTGTACTCATACTACCGAAAAGTGGAGAAAATTTTGTGATATACAGTGATGCTTTAAAGAAAGGATTGGGTTGCGTACTCATGAAAAATGACAATGTGATAGAATATGCCTCACGGAAGTTGAATATCCATGAGCATAACTACCCGAAGCATGATCTAGAGTTGGTAGCCATGATTTTTTACTTGAAAATCTAGAGGCACTACCTTTATGGTGAGAAGTGTGCCATATACATTGACCACAAGAGCCTAAAGTATATATTCACACAAAAGGAGATCAACATGCATCAAAGGAGATGGTTAGAGCTAATCAAGGACTACGATTGCTCTATTCACTATCATCCTGGAAAGGTGAACAAGGTAGCTAATGATCTAAGCAAAAAATAATCTTCTACTCTATCCATGTTACGGATTGAGAAAGACCATATCTTATTGGATATGCAAAGAATGGATTTAGAAATCATAAGGGAAGAGGATACATCCTACATTTCACAAATGATTGCACAACCATCCATACAAGAGAAGATTAATAAAGCACAAAGGTATGATGTGGAGTTACAAAAGAGGGTGAATTAAGTAAAGTAAGGGAAGCTGCAAGAGTTACATATCGATGATGATTGTGTCATTCGGTTTGGAATGTGGCTTTGTGTGCCTTCATCACCTGGGATAAATGAGATATTGGAAAATGCACATAGCTCAACATTATTTATCCAACCTGGGAGTACCAAGATGTACCGTGATCTCTGAGAACATTTCTGGTGGGATGACATGAAAAAAGATATTGTAGAATATATATCAAGATGTTTGGTATGTCAGCAAGTTAAAGAAGAGTGACAAAAGTCTAAAGGGTTGATATAGCCATTGCTTATACCCATGTGTAAATGGGAGAATGTCACTATGTAATTTTTCATGGGTCTTCCAAATACATCGAAGGGAAATGATGTGATATGGGTTGTGGTTAACTGACTCACCAAGACTGCCCATTTTATCGCTATTCCGGAAGATATCTCGCTTGAACAACTTGCAAGGATATATGTGAAGGAAGTGGTGAGACTGCTTGGTGTTCCAATATCAATTGTCTCTGATCATGATCCAAGGTTCACATCTAAATTCTTGATGAGTCTTTAACATGATTTGACTACTGGATTAAATTTCAGCATGACCTATAACCCCCAAACTGATGGCTAATATGAAAGGACTATTTAGATGCTTGAAGATATGCTAAGAGACTACTCTCTAGAATTAAAAGGTTGATGGGATCAGTATCTACCATTGGTTAAATTCTCATACAATAATAAATTTCACTCAAGTATTCAGATATCTTCGTATGAAGCTTTGTATGTAAAGTGATGTATAACTCTAACCTGTTGGGATGAAGTTGGAGAAAGAAAGTTACTTGGGCCCGATCTTGTGCAAGAGATGATAGAGAAGGTTCAAGTCATCTAGAAACACATCAAAGATGATTAGAGTTAGTAGAAGATCTACACTGACAACCATCAAAGGAACTTGGATTTAGACATTGGAGAAGAAGTCTTCCTTCATATATCACCACAGAATAATGTCATGCAGTTTGGAAAGAAAGGGAAGATAAGCACAAGTTACATTGTCCCCTTTTAGATCCTTGATCGCATAGGAGACATGGACTATCGACTTGAACTTCCACCAAATATTCATCAAGTTTATGATGTGTTTCATGTATCAATCTTGAGAAAGTACATACCATATCTCACACATGTACTGAACTCAGAGGTGGTACAACTGGAAGATGATCTCTCATATGAGGAGCAGCCAGTAAAGATTCTGGACCGAAGAGATATGGTTCTAGGAAACAATACAACCTACCTTGTCAAAGTATTTTGGAGGAACCATAAGTTTGAAGAAGCTACTTGGGAACCAGAAGAGGCGATGAAGGATAAGTACCCTCACCTATTTACATAAAACAAAATTTTGAGGGTGAAATTTCATAAGGGGGGAAGAATGTAACGACCCAAAGTTTTATCAATGAAATTACCTTATTATAATTATGACTTATAGTATAATACCATTAGGAAGAATAATAAAATATTATTATACTAAATACTATGTGATCATTAAACACAATTTTTCCACTTCTATGTTTTGAATTTTGAAAATTTGACATACACAGTTGTGATCAGTAAGATGTTTGGAGTCTGGTAGGAAAAACTTAATTTTTGGTAAATAGTAACCTACCTTTATGAATATTAACTTACCATTATGAATATTAATATGATCCGTATTAATATCAAATCATCCAAAATAATAGAAACCTTACCCATGAATAATTAAATAAAATTAAGGCATCTTATAAGTGACAATTTGACCACAGTAAAAATATTGTTATTTTTGTAAGTCATAAATAAATAATTAATTATTTTAAAATAAAATGTATTTTATTAGAATGTTTTCATAAATTAAAAAAGAAATGTCTTCTTGATTTAAAATAAATTTATAATTCCTTAAGTAATCCTTGAAAGCATTATAAAATCAGTTTTAATTTTAAAAACTGTATTTTTAAAGTAAATTATGATTTTAATTAAAAATTAAATTAATCATATTTAGAAAATTATTTTTGAAAAATGGAATTAATTTTTTGATTCTACACATTGAAAAAATTTTGTGGTGAATTTTTGGGATTTTTCTAAAATACTTGAATTGTTGATGAATAGTGAAATACCATAATTTACAAAATAAGCTAAATATGCTAATTATAGAGTCATGCATGATGTTATACTAATGTAAGACCAATTGGTTTGTGTTCACATGATAAAATTACTATTCTTAGTCATGGAAGACTCATTATTCCTTATCTTGTGTGGAAATAATAAATTAATGAATTTTATATTGAGAAATCCCCTCTCCCCTCCACTACAAATACCACCCTTTGCACCCTCATTTCTTAACATCTCTAAAGCTTCAAGATTTGTCTAAAATCTACCCAAACATCTTCCCTATCCCCTCCCCCATGTCCAAGAGCTTCTGGTCTCATTAAAAGATCAATCCTAGATTCCTTAAAGAGGATCTCAAGAGGAGGATTCAAGAGGAAATTCCTCTCTCTCTTTTTTGCTTTAGATTCCTTTTAATTTCAAGTTCATTTCTTAATCTCTCTCCACCTATTTTCATCCAAATGGTATGGTAACTCCAGTATTATACATATACTGAAAGTTTATGATACTAATTAGATATTATATCATCTAACCCCCTTTTCCTCTTCTTTTTATTTTATAAAAGAGAACGTTGTTCATGAGGTCACTACTACAAAAATGGTCTTTATCAGTGCTCAAAACGGGATTTAACAGCACTACAAAAGCACTGTAAAGCTCATCGCTGATAAAGGGTGGTCTGATTTATCAACTATAAAAAATAACTGATAAAGGGAGCCTTTATCAGTGCTAAAAGGGCACTAATAAAGGGATTCTTTATCAGTGATTTTTTAGCACTGATAAATGCCCTGCCTGCTGTAACATAAAATTCTGCTGCAGTACACCCAAACAAGACCTGCAAAAAAAAAATCATAAAAAAAAGTATACCCATAAAAAATTAACACATAATTCATAAGGTAATTAAAAAAAGAATACACATACAACAAGTATACTCATACACCATTAACACATAATTCATAAGTTCATTAAATACAAAAAGAATTAAATTCAGAATTCAGGGGGTTGGGGGGATGTTTAGGGGTTTGGGGAGGCTGTACAAGGGGGGGGGGGGTAGGGGGTGTCTAGGGGGGTGGGGGTGCCCATGGGGATGGGGGTGTCCAGGGGGTGGGGATGTCCATGGTGGTGTCTAGGGGGTGGGGGGTGTCCAAGGGGGGGGGGGGGGGGTGGGGGGAGGTCCAGAAGGTTGGGGGCTATCCAAGGGGGGTGGGGTGGTGTCCAGGGGGTGGGGTGTCCAAGGGGGTGGGGGTGTCCAGGTGGTGGAGTGGTGTCTAGTAGGGGTGGGGCCGTCTAGGGGGTTGGGGAGGTGTCCAGGGGGGTGGGGGGCTGTCTAGGGTAGTAGTGGTGGTGGTGGTGGGGGGGGGGGGGTGTCTAGGGGGTGGGGTGGTGTCCAGGGGGGTGGGGGTGGTCCAAGGGTTTGAGGGGGGTCTTTCTAAGGGGGAGGGGGTGTCCAGGGGGTGGGGGTGGCTGTCCATAGGGGTGGGGGTGTCCAGGGGGGGTGGGGCGTGTCTAGGAAGTGGGGTGGTGTCTAAGAGGGGTGGGGGGGGGGGTGCCCAGGGGGTGGGGGCTTTCCAGGGGGTTGGGGGGGTGTCTAGGGGAGTGTGGGTCCTGTCTAGGTTGGTGGGGTTGGGGGGGATATCTATGGGGGTGTTCAGGGGGGGTGGGGTGGTGTCCAGGGGGGTGGGGTGGTGTCTAGGGGGTGGGGGCTTTAATGGTTTTAATGGAATGAATTTCATGGATTTTAAGATCCTTGGTATTTTTAAGATGGTTTTAGAGAGTGTTTATTTCAATAGTATGTGTTTATTTAGGAAAAAATGAATGATTTTGGTGTGTATGGTAGGAAGGGGGATTTCTGTACGTCAGTTGTAGTTTTCACTTAAAATTCTGTCCATTTTAAACAAAAGAGAGACACTTTGAGTGATAATGGCCACACTGTGCCTCAGATTGAGGTGGGGTTGTCTCGTACATGTCAAAAATGACCCATGGACTATTCTCCTAAAGTATCAACACAATCCGAATGTGTTTGGTCAGTTTTCCGTACATTAGTTGTTGTTTTCACTTAAAATTCTGTCTATTTTAAACAAAAGAGAGACACTTTGGGTGATACTGGCCACACTGTGCCTAGTATTGAGGCGGTGTTGAATCGTACATGTCAAAAATGACCCATGGACCATTCTCCTAAAGTATCAACACAATCTTAATGCGTTTGGTCGGTTTTCCATGTGTCAGTTGTTGTTTTCACTTAAAATTCTGTCCATTTTAAACAAAAGAGACACTTTGAGTGATACCAGCTACACAATGCCTCATATTGAGGCGAGGTTGACTCGTACACATCCAAAATGACCCATGGACCATTCTCCTAAAGTATCAACACAATATAAATTCTTTTGGTCAGTTTTTTGTATGTCAGTTGTTGTTTTCACTTAAAATTCTGTCCATTTTAAACAAAAGAGAGACACTTTGAGTGATACCGGCCACACCGTGCCTCAGATTGAGGTGGGGTTGACTCTTACACATCAAAAATGACCCATGGACTGTTCTAATAAAGTATCAACACAATATGAATGCGTTTGGTCAGTTTTCCATATGTTAGTTGTTGTTTTCACTTAAAATTCTGTCCATTTTAAACAAAAGAGAGACACTTTGAGTGATACCAACCACACCGTGCCTCATATTGAGGTGGGGTTGACTCGTACACATCAAAAATGACTCATGGAACGTTCTACAAAAGTATAAACACAATATTAATATGTTTGGTTAGTTTTTCGTACATCATTTGTTATTTTCACTTAAAATTATATCCATTTTAAACAAAAGAGAGACACTTTGAGTGATATCAGCCACATTGTGCCTTAGATTGAGGCAGGGTCGACTCGTACACATCAAAAATGACCCATGGACCATTCTACTAAAGTATCAACACAATACGAATTCATTTGGTCAGATATGAAGGTATTTTGGATATTTTACTGGTTTTTCTTATCCAAAACCCAAAGAAAAGTGGTTCATCATTATTGTATGTTTTTGGGGCATTTCATCTGTTAAAATGGAAAAATGACTCATTGAAGAAAGGATGCTTTATTTAATAACAATTACAATTTTCCTATGAACATTTACATACAACAATGTTTCATCTTTTGATCTTCTAAACCCCTCTCAAAAATGTCCGCCAATTGTACATGTCCCCAAGTCAGATATTCATGATATTTGTGTACAATATTCCATCAAGTATGTGTCCCACTCATTTATGAACAAATATATATTGTCTTGTGAATATGAGGCTTTTTAACAGTCAGAGTAGTACTATAAAATATATAAATAAATAATTAATAAATAATTTAAATGAAATAGTAGTTTTTTTTGAAAATACCTCTTTAGGGATGCTAGTTTGTTGATGGAAAACGACCTCTCACATAAATTTGGAAACATAATAACTGTAATCATTATCATTTTTTTGTTTTGGACACTGTAAAAACTTTGATCATTAGGAGAATAAGTAACTTGTTTTGATATGTGTTTGGATAGTGAAATTTTATTACATACACCCTGATACTTTTCCATACATAGTACTTGCTCACCTCTTTATACTTAGCCCCTGTCCTCATTAATTTTTTAGAAGATAATGATACACCTCCCTATCATAAAATAATCCTCAGTAAAAGATAATATAAATTATATAACTTGATGTTTAGACCTAAAATGTAGGATGTAGTGTCTTACATATTCACAAACTCCATCATGTGTGTTTGGTTTTTTGGATATCCTTGCATTGAATCTAGAAAATAAATCTTTGGAGTATCCAAGTTCACCAAAATTAGTAGCCAATGTTGCCTAAAAACAAAAAAAGGAATAAGTAATGAAATAAGTGAAAATATAATTGATAAGATTTAATAATAGATTTTTACCCCTGCATGGTTGGTATTAGGAAGAGTCTGTCATCCATAATCTTGCTTTCAAATTTTTTCAGCAAGACATTCACAATTTCATCCCTTTTTAATGGATCTAATTTTGTTAGGTGTGTTGATGTGGTACGAGGACTAACGAGTCCAAATTTTGGATCATGGGGAAATCCCTTCGACTATTTTTCATATATATGTCTATCAATAATATAAAATGAATCTAGTCATAATTATCACATTATATCAGCTTTTAGAAAATTAATTCATCAAAACATACCTCATATATAAATTTACAACTATGATTCCTAGCCAACTGTATTCAAGGATCTCATTTACATTTTCATTAGCAACAAAATCTTGAATTTCCTCTCTATATATATTCTTAAAAAAAACTATATGACTACTACCAATTTTTAGCTTTGTATCCACATGAGTCTTCAATGCTAGTAAATGTGGATAGAGAACATGTGGTGTTATTGTGATTTTAGTATATCTTTTGGATTGGTTGGTCAAACCTTTAGATACTTTTGATCCCATGTTTCTTGTCACCCCTTCCCTTTCTTTGTCTATAATAACATTAATTGGTTCAGACCTTTTTTTCATTATTTGTTAAAGGTTTAGCTTGAAAAAATGGAAATAAATACATCTTTGTCCACATATACTCTTACAAGTTGTGACAGCCATGAAATGAATGTACTAATATCCTTTTTGACCGTATGAATATCATCGTCATCAGGTGGAATAGGTAGCTCTGCATTTGGATCATGAGCTATAGTAATATTCACTTTCAGATGATCTTTTGGAAGTGTTCTATTATATAGCTTGTCCTCTGGGATGTTGAACACCGTAGCCCTTGCTACAAGGTGATATGTGGGTGTTGACATATATAAATCACAGTCATTATCACTTTGTATAAGATCAGTACAGGAAAAGTATCAGTGTTTGTATGATTCACATTTCATGGGAACAATTATTAGAATATTTATTACCATGGCTAAGGCAGCTCTTTGAGAGGAATGGCTTGCCTCAAAGTTGGTGTGGGGTGGGGTAGGATCTTCACGTGCTGGTTGTTCCTGAGTTGTGTCTTCTCCTTGCTTCCCACCAATAAAAGTTTCTAGAAAATCTCCCTTCCATTGAAATCGTTCTTCAAGAGTTTCTAGTCTTTCACTTATTTGTTTTATTATTTCATCTCTATAATCCATTTGTTTTTTTTCTCAAAATACACTTGAGGTGTCACCCCAAACCCCGCACCTCTGACACGACCAAATTGTTCTGGCTGCTTCAAAGCCATTGATAATAGGTCTGCGTCCACTATAGGAGTAGATGATTCCTACGACTGTCATATATAGGATGATAAGTAATTATTATTATGTAATAGATATTTAAAACAAAACTTTTTATCATGTCATACTTACACATATTTCCCATAATTTTTGTGTGTTTTCATCTTCTAGCTTCCCTTTCTTATTCACACGTGCCTCCTTCCATAGCACATGATGTGGTATGGAAGTGTCTTTGGATTTAGACTCATCAATCTATATATAAATATAGTAATATAATTATGTTTTTGTTTATTTTCACATAAAAATATTACTATAAATTTAAAATACATACCATTTTATTTTATAGTGAAGCATACCCCATCCTTGCTTTAATATAGGGGTATGTTTGTTTTGATTCACACTCCTTATTTTCAGTACTGAGTTTTTGTTTCATAAATGAAATATTGACAATCAAAGTGATGAATACACATATCCTCAAACAACGTATTATCAACCACAATGTACCTGAAACTTCTCATCCCCACAGTAGCCAATAAATGCATCCCATAACTCTTGGTATATCAGGTGAGTGTGGACAAGGGGTGGGTGTAGATTTATTTTACCTTTGGAATCTTTCAGGTGACATTTTGTTAAAATAGTGTGAAAACCTCGATGAATCCTTCATGCAAGACTAGGTACATAATTCTCTGCAAGGGGTTGAGAAGATTAAAACACTTTTTCATTATTTTATTTTCTAGTATATTAAAGAAATAATATCATAATGTTACGGTAATTTCTTCCCAGATCACAGCCTTCAGCCTAGACACAACATGGTTCCATGAATCTATGTCAATCGACACGTGTTTCCAAGTGAAAATTTCAATGTAACTACTAAACATAGCCATATTGGGATTCACATTTTGGCCTCATGCATTCTATCTGACATCAAATTTGATTCTTTTTCTTTTCACCTTATGAACTTTGGCTAACACCATCAAACTACAGCACACCTGTGTTTTTTGGGACGTTGGTCCTTCATCCCAGACCATTTCATCGATATCAAAATAATATATATGTTCATCTGAAATGGTAGCAACGGCATGTGATGATGGTTGTTCGAACTCAACACTAAGAGTGACAATAGGTTCAGAAACTTGTTGTTGATCTGCACTGTGAGCAGCAACAACAACAACAACAACTTGAGAGACTTGTTCAACCTCAAGGTTAGGAGCACCAGAATGTGCAAAAGTCATTATCTAAAAAAGTGGTTGAACAGTTAATTTATATTACATGAATTTAGTAATGATAATATAATAACATGAGATAATAATATCTATATTACAAACAAAATATAACCTATTTATTGAACTCTCTTTCTTTTTTTCAAAGGCTGAAGGCATTTGACACCTCTATCGATTATCCAAATCCCTTCATTGTGGTCTCCTCTAACATAAAAAATGTCATCTACATTGGGACCGCTATGAAATGATTGCGACGTACCACCTAAAGGATCATCATCAACTGAATTTTCATCAAACCATTCATTAGTTTTGGATGATAATAGAACAATCGACCACTTTTGGTTTGTGGGATTTGGAACATACAATACTTGTACCGCTTGTGATTCTATTATAAACTGTTCGTCTTTGTACCCTTATTTACTAAAATCAACTTTCACAAATCCCAATTCATCTATTGTTATCAACCCATTTGAATCGAAAAATTAGAAATTATAATTTTGAATAATCCAACTACCATATTTTCTTGATAATGCCAAACTATGACATATTCACATAAATTGGATTTCTGTCCTTACTACTGGAAACATGCATCGCTTCAGCCAAAATTATAACTCCACTATTTTTCATGGTACTATCTTCATCATGTTCATCTGTGTAGAATGTATAACCATTAATTATATAACCATTGTAATATAATACATACACACTTGGTTTGGCGACTAACCATTGAAGTCATTCTGAAATTTAATTCGTATTTTTAGCTAGCTCCTTAAAAATATGGTCCCGAAACCATCCTATAAACTGGTGATTATTTGTATTTGATATCCATTTTCCAACCCTTGATGGATTCAACTACCTGATAATTTCTTTGTGGGTTTCAATATATGGAGAAACCTCCCAACTGTTATGAAAAACATAAAGGTGGGCCTGCTTCCGATCTGTAATATTGATTTTCACAACATCTCTTCCAAAAATTCCCTCACCCTCAATGCTCCCAGTGTGACGATATTTTGGGAGACCTATGATTTCCACATCAGATAAGTATTTATTATAGAAGTCAATGGCTTCCTCAACAATATATCTCTCCACAATAAAACCCTCTGGCGGAATTCTATTTTTTATATACCCTTTTAAAATCTTCATATACCGTTCAATGGGGTACATCCATCTATAGTACATAGGACCACAAAGTCGAATCTCTCTCACCAAGTTAACCATCAAATGAACCATCATATCAAAGAATGTTGGTGTGAAGAAAATTTCTAATTCACATAATATGATGACAATTTCTCTTTCCATAGCTGGTAATTTCACCGGGTCTAAAACTTTGCTGCATATAGCTTTGAAAAAGAAACAAAGTTTGGTTAACATATGATAAACATTCTTGGGAAAAATGCAACATAAAGCTATAGGAATTAAATATTTCATCAAAACATGGTAGTCATGTGATTTCAAAACTTTTAACTTCAAATCATTTATTGAAACAATGTTTTTAATATTTGATGAATACACTTTTGAAACCTTTACATCATTTAATAATTTGAAAAACTTATATCTCTCCTCCCTGGAAAGAGTGTAAGTAGCTGGAGGAAGAAACATTCGATTTTCACCCTTCACAGGAGCCAAATATTATCATATTCCCATGTCAACCATGCCCAACCTTGCCTTAATTCCATCCTTTGTTTTTCCATGGGCATTTAGAAACATTCTGATAACACTGTCACATAAATTTTTTCCACATACATCACATCAAGAAAATGTCTGACATACATACAATTCCAGTATGGTAATTTAAAAAAACTGATCTCTTTTTTCCAATTGATTTTCATAATGTTTTTTGAAAATGGTTTACCAAAAATAGTGTTCACATATTTTACTTTCTCAAATAGCTAATCACCTATTAGTGGAGACAATGTTGTGCATTGTTCTAAATTTCCATTGAATGATGTCGTCTAAGATCGGTACTTGTGTCGACGAGGTATAAATCTACAATGTCCTAGAAACACAGATTTCAATGAATGTTTCAACCTAATTGATTCCGTATTTTCTTTGCACATAGGACACCCTTAAGTTCCTTTAATTCTATAGCCTCAAAAATTTCCAAAAGTAGGGAAATCATTTATCATCCCATACAAAATTTCTCTCAATATGAAGTATTGACTGTTATAATCATCATACAACATAACACCTAAATCTTACAATAAATTCAAATCCTCAATCCAAGGAGCCAAATAAACATCAATATCATTACCTGGTTGTTTTGGTCTTGATATAAGCATAGATAACATGATGAATTTCCATTTCATGCATAACCAGGGTGGCAAGTTATAATTTACCAACATAACATTCCATGTACAATGAGTGCTGGTTTGAAAACCAAAAGGATTCACTCCATCTATAGATAACGCAAGACGATGGTTTCTCGGATCATTTCCAAATTGAGGATAATCATGATCAATTTTCTTCCATTAAGGAGAGTTGATTGGGTGACGTAATTTATCATCTTTATTTATTTTCTCTGCATTCCACGACAATTGTCTTGCAGTTTATTCACTTCCATATTGATGCCTAAACCTTGGAATGATTGGAAAGTACCATACAAATTTCATAGGACTGGATTCATATTTCTTGTATCAAGAAGCACCACACTTTGGCACATTATGTAAGTGTTTTTTTCTCTTTGAGAAACAGTATATAGTCTTTTGAGTAGGCATGTATTCTTTCAAAAATCATACCCATCGAGCATAGAATTTGTTTAGCTTCATATGTCCGGCTTGGAAGCTCAATATCTTCTGGGAGCATGTCATTCAAGAGAGAAAGTAGTTCTGTAAAACTGACATCAATCCATATTTTTCCTACTTTCAATTTATAAAACTTTAATACAGCTGACAATGCTATATATTTAGTGCAACCAGTAAACAATGACGTCTTTGCACAACTCTTTAACTTCTCAAATAATTTTGGGCAATCACATAGTTCATCTTCAACTGTCCTTGTCATTTCCACAACACGATCTTCATCATCATTGACATCTGTAATCACATCCTCCATATGGTCTTCTTTATTATCCATATTTGTAATCATTGATGATCCATAAAACGTAGTTTTATCCATTCCAGTAGTAATACTTGATTTTTCTCCATGTTTATTCCAACATTTATAACTCCGATCTATTTCGTAACATATCAAATGTTCTTCCAACTCCTCTGGAGTAATTATTCTAGAATAACAATAACGTAAACATGGAAAAAGAATTTTAGAAGTATCCTTTATGTGATCCTTTGCAAACTTGATGAACTCTTTCACTCTGTTCTCATACACTATTGTTAAATGATTAGCATCCATCCAATATTTATTCATCTTTATACTATTTTAATCTCAATTATTAGTATTTATGATTCAAATACACAAAACAAGAATTCCAAATACAGTAGAAGAGAACCACTTCCTTATAAAAATAGATATTATTAGATCCTAACCATTTCCAATAAAGATTTGGAAATCAACAGAACCAGGATAGACCCCCCATCAAAATCAACACACTTTCCAGCCCCCTTACCAATAGTTTAGCACCCACCACCCTTGTAGAAAAATAGTAAACATCCTTTTAACCACCCCTACCAGACACCTCATTCATAATAAAATAATCACATTAACAACCCAAAACTAGTGACCAAACTCAAATAAAATGAAAACAAGGATATAATTTTGATGAGAAAACTAATATAGTAGATACATTTCAAAACACAAAGGGGTTCGCAAGGGAGAAAAATAACCTAGGTTTATCCAAAATTATTATGGAATATCATAGGATTTGTTACCCAAATTAACATAAGAAATAGAAAATTAAGGTTAGTGAACATAAATTCTATCATGAACATCTAAAGGATATGCAATAACTATCCCTCACCTTCCCCAAACTCGTACCTAGAACCACACTCGAAGCCTTTGTGAGATCCTATTGCTTGGAACACACCCTTTTTATTTCAAACTAGTTCACTAAAAACAAGGATTTATTTGACACCTTAGCACATAAAAAGGGCCTCAAACACACAATTAAAATGACCCCATCTACAATACCTATATATTAACCACTTTAGGAGTCACTGACTTGCCCACATGTTTTTGGATCGCCTCTCAAGAACACATCTCGATGGGGGAATTGCTCATCTTCCTTTAAAGTAAAAATTCATACCAAACATCACTAACATGGGTCTCTACCAATGCCTACCATATACCTATAAAATAATTGAAAAAATTAGGAAAAATAGTTTCTTATACCTATTTCTAATAGTACTACAAGAAAAGTATAACGAACATAGAATGTACCTCCAAACACTCCTAGAGCCTCCTGGTAAAAAGAATCTAGTGACTACAACTATCCAAGATTCTAACCACTAACTTCCCAATATAGGAGTGGTCTACTTAGGGGTAGTATTAATAGAATCAAACCAAAGTTCCATCCACCTCATGTTGCTCCCTGATCTCCTCCACCACTTTAATGTTGTACAAACCTCCTTTCTTTAGTTCATTCCTCTACCTAGACTATTCATCGACTGCCTCTCTGAATGTAGCATGAATGTTAAGAAAATGCAATGTGATATGTTTATAGCCATCAAAATTATATTAAATTCCTTGGAGTAATGGGTTATCCTTGAGGTACCTATGAATAACAGTGCCTCCTGAAATGAGACTTGCATCGCACACCTATTGTGGGTGGGTTCTACTAACCATACATCTCAAAAGATCACTACCTTAAAAGATTATGATACGAACTCAAACCATAGGCATAATCATAGAACACTAATATAGCCATCCAAAGATTTTTATTACATGTTGAATTCCCCAAACCACTAGAGGTTGGTCTATGAATTGAACAACATAAATTAATGGATTTAATAAAAAGAACTGAAATACAATCCAACCAAAAAATGGAAAATAATGTATGACCTACATAGAAGGAGGGGATAGATGCTAATTCACCATTGGTATACACCTCATTTTGTGTATCCCAAACTAATCTCTACCGTATCCTAGTCCACCAAGGGCTCTATGAAATTTTACATTGTCTGTATAAGACATGACATGTATGGGAAGATCCCTTGTAGGGATGAGTATTATAATACCCAATAGGACACCCCAAAAACACCATACATAAAGCATTGAGAGTATTCATGTCACTAAACACAGGTATTCCAAACAAGATATGAGACATAATGATAACCAAGGATATCCCAAATATACTCATAAAAGACTCTGAGTTAAAAAATGTCTCAACCACTTCTAGTTGTAGACCCACTCAGGGTTTCAAGGTAACACTCCTCCAAGAGAAAATGCCACCCAAGCTATAATTCCAATGATGAAACTCATCTGATCTAGCCAAGAAGAATCACATAGGAAACTGAGAGTGTTCACTCGAGATATACACTCCATCAGACTAATACCCCATCAGTAATATCATCTCATGATATAAATATAGGGGGTCAACTCCCAAGGATTGATGGAGGGATACTAGAGTCTACTAAAATAATCCTCCAAGATAAGGGATAGACACTTGTGTAAGTGTTGTTCATTCCAATTCAACAAACCCAACTAGGGAAAACACATTGGAAATAAGGTTTGATTTAGGCCTCTCAGAGGGATATAAGCTCCAGCTCAATAAGTGACCTATGGTCCATTGCTCAGGATCATATTCCATACTAACCCCAATAAAAATGAACTGAGACCACACACTATAGAATAAGTATATTGAAAACTAAGAGGGTTCATCTGAGATACACACTCCATCAGACTAATACACCATCTGAAATATTAGATCTCTATACAAATAGAGGGGGTTAATTCCTAAGGCTTACTGGGGGAAAATATACCCTACTTGAAACATCCTCTAATATTGGGGATCAATTCCCATGTAAGTGTTGACGATTCCAATTCTACAAACCCAATATAGGGACAATATGAATGAAATGAGGATTGCTCAGGGTCCCTTGAATTGATACATGTTCCAAGTCACTGAGGGTATGAGTTCCAATTAATGGGACTTAATTCCATAATTACCCTCATATAAGTGGACTAAGACAACTAAATCAAGAATAATAGAACTCAACAAAAATAACATGATCCTTAAGAAGATATAGAGGTTCCAAAATCCTTGGGACGAGGTCATGAAGCTGCATCAGGCCCTCATAGGAATGGACCAAGGGAACACAATCCACCAATACTAGTCCATGGAAGCTCAAAAATATCCCAAAAAAATTGAAATAAAAGGAAATAGAGCACAAAACTATTCTTAAGGAGGACATGATGTGTCCCTAGGGGTATACGATGTGTCTAAAAATGACTGGCATTGCCTGTGTCTCATTTTCACATGGAGTGATCCGTGATTCCAACTATGGAATGTGCAATGACCATTCACCAATTATTCATTGAATCATTGGAAAAATGAGAATTAAAACGATGAACACATGTAGAGTAGGGAGAGAAATTACCAAAAATAAACCTAAAAGGAGAAGTGGAGGACTTACCTAGTGTATATAGCACTCACGATAGAGGGAGAGAAGAAGCATCGAGCGACCAGGGAGCCTTCTGCGCTACGTTGGGAGAGGGAGGTGCGACCACCAGAGGGGGAGGTGCACGGGAGGAGCTGCCAACTATTGAAAATGGAGGAGTAGAGTTTGTGGGGAGTAGGGTCCAATGGGGAGGAGGAGAATTAGGGTTTGAAGGGAGGAGGATCCATAGAAGGGGTTCAAGGGGGATGATAAGGAGTAGGCAGTGGAGTAGGGCTAGTGACAGAGGTCTAGCAAAGAAAAGATTAGGGGGGTGGGGGGGGGGTGGGGAGTTTTTGCAGGGATACAATACCATAAGAGATTGAGGGAATGATAAACAGAGGATACTGTGCACCCGATTTTATAAAATGTGCCTATAATTTTATCAGCGCTACAATTTTAGGGCTGATAAAGTAAGCCTTTATAAGTGCTAAAATTTTGGCACTGATAAAGGGATAATTTATCAGTGATTTTTTAGGCGATGATAAAGGGTGTCTTTATCAATGCTAGAAAAGAACTAATAAAGGGTTCCTTTATCAGCAATTTTTACTTAGCGTTGATAAAAGGTGGCGCTTCCCTTACCCATTTTTGTAGTAGTGGGTGTTAATTTGTCACCTTCAAGAACGACAAGTTTTCAATTTCTTTTACAGCTTTCAGATCTGGTCATGAACCATTTTTAAGGTTGAACCAGATTATATTATATGTATTATATCCTATTTCATGTTCTAAAACTAATTAGGAACGTATTACTAAATGATTAAACAAAACAAGTTCGTTGTGGTTGAAAAACCACCCAAATTACCCAAACAATCATCATTTAATTCTCATCTAATGATTCATCCACATGGTATATAATATAATTCATTACAAGATTAGTTAAACTTCTGGAATATTATTAATAACATGAAATATCAGTTCTGTATATTTACCCATGTTCTACATGAACTTCCATTTATGAATACATGTGAACCGGTCAAGAAAAATCATAAAAACGGACATTCCCGAACAATGTTTTTAAACTATATAACTCATCCAAAGGAACATTAAATAACTTAATGAAACTATAATTAACCATATTCATGTACAAAGGTTATGTAATTGTTAATTAATGAATCTATATGGTTATACAGGACATTAAATAAAATAAGCGTTCAGATACAAGGTAAGGGGAAAATATCGAACCCAACTTTCTTTTCTTCTCTTTCACTGCATTTTTGGTATGGTCACTCCTCAAAAATAATTTTTTCATCATTATATTACCTTTTCTGGGATATACATGTTTTCTACTAAATTTTATGTCAAACAAATGCTTTCCAAAAGAACTCTTCTTTAAAAAACACACCTTTTACTTCTCACTCAAGATTTATGGTTATTGTATCAAGTTTGTTTTTCCACTTTATTTTGGGAACCCAAAGTTTTATGAATATGTTCTTATGAGATGAAAATTATTCATTTCCATGGGTTGGTTATGTTCATTTTTTATATTTGTTTATTTTGACATGCATGATTATGATAATTTTATGATGTGACGAGTTTGCACTCAGAATTTTATAGTGTAATATGAATGTTTCAACGTGACAGGTGCGCTCGAAATTATACAACACTCCAATGAATTGGGTAAAGTAATGAATATCATGATTTTAAGTAAAATTATTTGTGAACAAGATTCTAGTTTTGTTCATAAGTATGTGTGGTAGTTAACCACTAAGACATGATGTTTCATTTTTTATGCATTGCCACATTTCAAGTCTTTTATTAATGATTCCTCTCATGTTCATGATCTTTTTCCTATGTAATGATTATGCTCACCCCATGCTATATTGTTCTTATATTTCCTATTACTGAGCTTTTAGCTCACCCCTTTTGATGTATATCCTCAGGTGACTACATGTACTAAGGAGAGGTCAAATGCCAATAAGAAGTTAGAGAAGAAGTAATTAAATAAATGTTTATGTTTGATGTTGTAAATGTTATGTATAGTCATAGTTTTCCCAAGACACTAACCTATAGATCCTAATGGTGTAATACTATTATGTTGTTTATCTTTATAATGATTTAATAGTAATGTAAGAAAAGGTTGGGTTGCTATACTACCTCTACATGTATTAATGAATCTCCAAAGGTGTTTGATATTCAAAGTAAACATGACTTGCTTGATATTTGAGCTAAGAAGGATCTAGAGGGAAACAATGTGATTGATGCAGTTAAAGAGGTTTCAGATGGGAAGTTTTAGGACCTCCTGATTCACTCTGAGAAGGAACCTGAGGGCAGGTGCTCCTCCTTTGAGCCAATGTCACAGTCTACTGCCAACACCCCAAAGGATGTTGTCACAAAGAGTGCTGAAGGTGATGAAGATCAGGAACTCCTTCATTCAGATGAAATTATGCTGGAGGACTCCTTAATGATCAATATTTCTAAGGAGGAAGCCCATATAATGTTTTAAAGGCCACTGAAAGTTGATCTTAATGAGGAACAAACAGTCTGGATCGATAAACAGAACATAATTTTAATACATGGCTTCAACGAGGGGAAGATCGGATTGGAGCTACATGTTTAGACATGGGAAAAAATTTTCTTTTAATTTGAGGAGCTCATTAAGGAAAATCCAGAGTTAAAGGTAACATCTATCCAATAGAAATCATTTAGAGTTAATTTTTCCAACTCATTCAATTTTTGTTGCAATGGCCAAGTTTTATCTTATGTTGTGTGATGTTTTCATAACACTGTGATCTTATTGGGGTTTTCACTTTTCCATAAAATTGATTTTTGAAATAATAATAAAAATTATTGTGGAGTGTAGATATTAAATAGTGCAACTCTATTTTTGACATTGCATTGTCGGTATACTATATGTTTTTTTTATATATTTTTTTATTATAATAAGTGTTTATATATATTTTACATTTAACAAAACAATATGGAAGAAATAATCTTTTATTTGGTAAGAAATGAAGTTATGTGCAGGAGAATATTTTACTATAGATATTGGGTTTTGATGAAGGGTTGCTCTATTTTGAAAGTTTGGGTTGGAGATGATTTAAAATGTGTTTTTTATTCCATTTAGTTATAAGTAGTATTTTCTATTCACTGTATTTTTATGTATTGTTGAATCTTCTAATCAGATTATATTTTTGTCCATCATGTTTGTTCATTAATTGGACGAAGCAGGGGGTGCAATATTTTTCATGTTGATTATTTAAACAACCGATGTGAAAAATAATTATTAAGCCGATTATGATGATAGTCGATCTAGTAAAATATTTTTCGCACCGGTTATTAAAATAAAAAATGTAGAATATCAATTAAAGTTATGCAAATTATAAATTTCTTATAGTTTTGGTATCGGTTATTTTATAACCGATGTGATAAATTATTTTTAACAACGGTTATAATTTTTAACATCAGTTTTGTGTAACTATTGTTCATTTTTTTTCAATATCTATAGTGATGATTTTGCTTAATAACTGATGTTTGAAGTAAAAAAAACGAGTGATGTTAAACCAACTTTTATGGTCCGGTGATAAATCATCAACAAATAATTATACAAGTTTGATTATAAAAAATATTATAAAGAAAATGAAAATAAGCACATTGGTTGCACAATCCTTTGGGATCCAGGGATGGGTTGTGGGTGGTCATGTATTCTGGTTCATTAAATTTTTTTAGTTCAGGTCTCAGCCCATTTTAAATGAACGGATTATATCAGGAATGATGTCAAACTTGACTATTGTCATTGGAATTTCAAGTTATTTAATGGAAACAAATATATTTTTTTGACTTGAATTTTTATCAGTATTTTTAGTCTTACCATCAAAACATTTTCTTTTTGAATTTAAAATGGAGATAATTTTATTTTGAAAAAAGCCTTTAAAATGGAGATAATTTTATTTTGCACTTTTCTTTCTTATTATTGGTTCTTAGTTCATCTGTACGTCGTCAAGCACCATTATTCTTTTATTTTGTTTTTCCCTAGTTGTTTGGGTCCACTACATTGAGACCCCTCAACCACAATAGAATCCATGACTCGACACTCTGGGACGGGGTTTCCCTGCATGTATCCCGTCTTTTCTATGCGAGAGGAAGCCTGAATAGCAATCAATGCATGGAAGGTAGCCTGTCTCATAGCCTGATTGGGAAAATTGTGTTATGTGAATCTGGAGAGAATGGGGTGATCAAGAAAGGCAAGGTGGTGAAAAATCCCGGCGGGGTCGGGGTGATCGTAGTAACTTTTAAGGAAAGGAGGAAAACATTGATTTTTGCCAGTGTAGATGGTTGCATTCAAAGATGGGGATGCAATAAAGAATTACAATAAGACAACATAGGGTCCTACAGCCACCATCGGCCATGGGAGGACGGTGGTGGGCATCCATCCCTCCCCCAGCGTTGCGTCCCTCAGCTCCAAGGGCCCCAACTCCTCAGCCGATGTACTGAAGCCGGACTTCATGGTGCCAGGCCTCAACATCCTCGCTGCGTGGACCAGCATGGCCAGACCCTCTAGGCTGCCCGAGGACAGCAGGTGTTTCGAATTCAACATCATCTCTGGAATGTCGATGTCATGCCTGCACGTGAGTGGAATGGCTACCCTGCTGAAGGTGGTGCACCCGAACTGGAGCCCCACCGCCGTCAAGTCCGCCCTCATCACCACCGCCTCCACTGCGGACAGATAGACCGACAAGCCCATATGGGACCTGTTGGGAAAGATGGGAAAGTGATGAACGCACAAACAATTGAAAAGAAAACACAAAAAATAAAATAAAATCTTCCCCCCAAATAAAATAGATGCGTAGTGACCCGAAATTAAATGTGCAGAAAATAAAGTTAACATCGGAAATTTTTATGTGGAAAACCCGAAAGGGAAAAACCACGGGACCTAGTCCAGAAAGGGGGATCCACTAAAATCAAGAGGTACACGGTAGAGATTCCCCAAAAATGGAAGGGATCTCAAAAGTAATATTCAAGAATAAAAGTGTGGATCAAATATGGATAACCGTAAGGATGACCGTCGAAGAAAGGCAATCACTAAATGGGATTTGCTCTCAGTGTTGTTGCTGCCAGTGATGTTGATATTCCTTGCCTCTGCCTCCTTATATAGGAAAAAGAATCAGCATAAAATAATGTCACCATTTCAAAAGAGTGTCACCATGTGAATTAATTCACGTGGTCTTGGCCTGCATTAAAAACACCACATTAAAAGATAAACCGCATGAGCACCATTTGAGGAGGCGTTACATGGTGTGCCAACCAGGAAGGTGCCCAACAAACTCCCACCCCGACTCAAGTGGGGATCACCGCCAACCCTGTAATCTATTGGGAATTCTCAAATTTTCCTATCAGTAAACTCTTGGTCAACATGTCTGACCCATTGCCATCAGTTTGGATATTATCAAGATCTAACTGTCTTGAATCAAGGACAATGCAGATCCAATGATATAAAAGATCGATATGTTTCGACCTGCTATGAAAAGTGGAATTATTTCCCAAACAAATAGCACTCTGACTATTACAAAATAAAACATACCTGTCCTGATTTAAACTAAGCTCTCGAATAAAAGTTTTCATCCACAACAATTATTTTCATGCCTTATTAGCTGCAATAAACTATGACTTTGTGGTAGATAAAATAACACATCTCTGCAATCTAGACTGCCAAGATACAGATCCCCCTGCAAAAGTGATCAAATAGCATGAATTATACTTCCTCGAATCAATATCTCCTGCCATATCTGAATCTGTAAAGCCACAAAGCATTGGTTCCCATTTTCCAAAACACAATCTCAGATCTGAAGTACGATGAAGATAATGAAAAATGTACTTCACTACTCTCCAATTCTCTCTACCTAGATTTGATAGAAAATGACTGACCACACTAACTGCATGATCTATATCAGGTCTAGTACATACCATTGCATACATCAACAAACCAATGGAAGATGAATAAGGTATGTTCTACATCTCCTCTTTCTCTTCATCAGTAGAAGCTGACTGGCTGGTACTGAGCTTAAAATGTAAATCAAGATGAGTAATAACCACGTTTTCTCAATCTATATAAAATCTTTGAAGAAACTTCTCAATGTATCTCTCATGAGATAACCAAAACTTCTTGGCCTTCCTGTTATGGGAGATCGTCATGCCAAGAATCTATCATGATGGCCCCAAGTCTTTCATCGCAAAATAATGACAAATATCCATCTTTAATTTGTCAATTATAGAAGTATCATGGACAACAATGAGAATATCATCAATATAAAGTAATAGCATAATAAATTCATCATCATTAAATCTCTGAAAAAGAATACAATGATCAAAATATGTCTTCCTGAAACCCTGATGAGAAATGACAGATTCAAACTTCTTATACCACTGCCTCAGAGCTTGCTTCAAACTGTACAAACTCTTCTTCAACCTGTAGACATGATTTTCTTTACCTGTTTCAATAAAACACTCTAGATGCTCCATATAAATATCCTCCTCTATATCTCCATGGAGGAAAGATGTCTTCACATCCATCTACTCAATCTGTAGATCTAAACTTTTAACCAAACCAAGAATAACCTGAATGGAAGACATTTTGACAATAGGTGAGAAATTCTCATCAAAATCAATACCTTTATTCTGATGGAAGCCTTTGAAAACTAACATTTCCTTGTATCATGGAAGGAAACTGGATCCTTCATTTTTAATCCGATAAATACACCAATTTTTCAAAGCTCTCTTCCCTGTCAGTAACTTCACCAACTCAAAAGTGTGGTTGTCATGAAATGATGTCATCTTTTCATCCATTGCCGCAACCCATCTGTCTTTCTGTTCACTCTCCATTGCCTCATCAAATGATTCTAGTTCTCCCCCTTCAGCGAGGAGCACATACTGACCTGGTGAATATCGAGTGGAAGCAGTGCAATGTCGAGATGACCACCGGAGTGGAACTGTAGGTTCATTAATAAGCCCTGGAACTAGATCATCAGAAAAAAGGTGCATCGAAAACATCAACTCCAACCTTTTCACCTTGAGCATCATTCTGTACATCAACATGATTATTATAATCAACAATATGAGGTGAATGTGAATCTGAACCTGGATGAAGTCTGACAAAACCATCAGAAGTTGGAGAAGCAGCTTTTTATCCCTTATCAATGTCTCTAATAGTCTGGTCCTCTTTAAACACTGCATTGTGAATTCTGACAAGTTTCTTCAAAACAGGATCATAGAACCTGTACCCAGACTCATCGTGTCCATATCCAATAAAAATACATCAGTGTGTCTTACCCTCCAGCTTGGATCTCTCATCTCTAGGCACATGAACAAAAGCCTTGCAACCAAAAACACGCAAGTGATCATACCTAATCTCTTTTCTATACCAAAATTTGTCAGGAGTGTCTGTTTGGAAAGCAAATGCATGTGATAAATTGATAATATAAGTAACAGTAAGTAAAGAATCACCCCAAAAATGTCTAGACAACTTTGCTTCCGAAAGAAAACAATGAACTCTTTCCAACAAAGTCATGTTCGTCTGCTCAGCTACACCATTTAACTGAGGTGTATTGGGTGGCGTCTTCTGATGCCGAATACCTTCTTGAATGCAATACTGATAAAAAGGACAACAATACTCTCCTCCATTGTCAGTTTAAATACATTTCAATTTCTTACCTGATTCCCTCTCAACAAAAACATGAAATTGCTTAAAAACACTGAGCACATGACTTTTGGCATTAAAAACATAAACCCGAAGCTTTCCTGAGTAGTCATCAATAAATGTAACACAATAAAGACCATCACTAAAGGTCTTAGATTTCAAAGGACCAAAAACATCAGAATGTACCAATTCAAGTACCCGTGACATCCTATGTGGAGGATGACTGCTAAAACTCACCATGCTCTGTTTTCTAGCCATGCAATGATCACATGTGTCCAATTTTACACTCTTCAAATCTAGAAGAAGATTTATTTTGAAAAAACAACCAACACCTTTCTCACTGATGTGACTGAGCCTCTTATGCCACAACATGGACGAAACACTATACTCAACAACACAAGCAGTATCACAAGAAATTAAAGCTCTAGTCCAATACAAACCCGATTTCTTCTTCCCTCGAGCCACAATCAAATATACTTTGGAAAGATTCCATTTTGCAATCACCAAAAGTACTGATAAACCCTTCATCATCAAGAACGCTGGTAGAAATCAGATTCAAGCGAACTTTAGGTGCATGTCAAACATTCTTCAAAATCAGCTTACTTTATATACTAGTCTTTAAACAAACAGTCCTGATGCCTACAATGTTAGCATGACCATCATTTCCCATCTTAAAAATCCCAAAATTACCTAGGCTGTAAGATGTATAGAACCCCTTATTCGATGTCACGTGAAAACATGCACCACTTTCAAAAGCCCAGCAAGAATAATCAGATGAAATGTTAATGGAGTCATAAATAATAATAAGATCACCCCCTGTAGCAGTGATGACATAATCATCTCCATCACCATTTTTATTATGTGGATTTTCCTTCAATATGTTCTCTATTTTTAGCTAATAACAAAATTTCCTAAAATGCCCCTTCTTACAACAATGATGACATTAAAAATCTCTTTGCTTCCGTCTGAATTTTCTTCTACCACTGCTCTTACCTCGACTGCTCTGCCCCCGGTCCAAACTTCTCCCCCTGTTCTCTATGACTAAAAGCTCTGAAGAATATTTCTCCTGAGTGTGTCTCCTAACCTATTCATTTAAAATAACAGACTTGAAAAAACTAAATGTCACAGCACCATTAGGAGTAGAACCGGTTAGAGTAACACATAAATTCTCCCATGAATCAGGTAAAGTGTTAAGAAACAAAAGAGTTAAAACCTCATCTTTAAAATTTATACCCATGCCAGAAAACTGATCAAAACATCCTTGATATCCACTTAAATAATCAGAAATAGACATACCTTCTTTGTACCTCAAGTTTATCATTTTCTTGAGAAGAAACAGTTTATTGTTTCCCGTCTTGGAAGCATAGGTCGTCTCAATATTCTCCCACAAAGTTCTAGCGTGAGAGATGTTGACAATGTGGTTTATCACATTGTATTCGACCCATTGGAAAATAAATCCACAAACCATCTCATGCTCGAATGCCCATTCTTTTTCTGAAATCCTCTCTGGATTTTGGGTACTAAACACTGGAAGATGCATTCGCTTGACAAAAAGAAGATCCTTCATTTTAAGTCTCCACATATGGTAGTTGGTACCATTCAACAAAATCATCCAACTGTAATTGGCCTCCATAATAAATATAAAATAAAAAAACCAAACCTCTGATACCAGATGTTGGGAAAGAATAGAAAGCGATGAACGTGCAAACAATTGAAAAGCGAACGCGCATCAGAAATAAAATCTTTCCCCCTAAATAAAACAGATGCGCAGCGACCCAAAATTAAATGTGAAGAAAATAAAGTTGACACTGGAAATTTTTACGTGGAAAACCAGAAAGGGAAAAACCACGGGACCTAGTCCAGAAAGAGGGATCCATTAAAATCAATAGGTACACGGTAGAGACTCCCCGAATATGGAAGGGATCTCAAAAGTAATACTCAAGAATAAAAGTGTGGATCAAATATGGAGAGCAGTAAAGTCGATTGTCAAAGAAAGGCGATCACCAAATGGTATTTTCTCTCAGTGTTGTTACTGCCGGTGATGTTGAAATGCCTTGCCTCTGCCTCCTTATATAGGAAAAGGAATCAGCGTCGAATAATGTCATCGTGTTAAAAGAGTGTCACCGCGTGAATTAATTCACACGGTCTTAGCCCGCATTAAAAACACCGGATTAAAGGAGAAACCGCATTGGAACCATTTGAGGAGGCATTATGTGGTGCGCCAACCAGGAAGACTCCCAACAGGACCAGGGTACGAGTAGGCGGGTGAAGACTTTGGGCATGGGTGCGGGGCAGGTGGACTTAGCGAGAGACCTCGACCCGGGCCTCCTATACGACATCGAGCACAAATAGTATCGGGAGTTTCTATGTGCCATGTAATACACCCCGGGTGACATCCTTCACTTCATGGGGAGTACTGCTAATTTCAGGTGCAATGCAAGCATGAAATACTCCATGGCGGATCTGAACTACCCATCATTTGCTGTCACCTTACGCGTGGGAGTGTCGGAAACGATGAGGTTCCCGAGAACCCAGACCAACGTGTGGGGAAGAAGCAGGAAAATTTAATTTAGGGGGATGAGTTTTTTTAATAGGTTTAGGTTTGAAATAATTTGGGAAATAGGTTGGTGAAGTGCCACTTCAAGTGGCCTTTAAGTGGCGCTTTGGAAAGCGTCAATTGAAGTGGCGCTTGGGCCTTTTTTACTTTATCCCCTCTCCTACCCCCAAACACTATTATATATATTTATAATAAATATATAATTATAATATAATTATAAATATAATTATATAAATATATAATTATATATATATATATATTTACATATAAATAATAAATAAATTTATATTTATAAATATGTATTTAAGATTATATTTATAAATACATAAATAAATGTTTACAATAATAAATAACTATATATAATATAGATATATTTAAATATAAATAAATCTAAGGAATTGGGATTATGTATTTATAAATATAATTTTAAATATATAATTATCAATAAGAATCTAATTATATAAATATATATTTAAAATTATAAATAAATATATTTTTAAATATATATGTATATAAATATATTTATGTATATATATAATTAAAAATATATATTTATAAATATAAATTTATTTATATAAATTTATTTATATAAATATATATTTTAAAAAATATTTATAATTATATAATTATAAACCTATCTTTATAAATAAATATTTATAATTATATAAATATAAAAATATATAAAAATATATAATTATGAAAATATAGTTACATATATATTTATAAATATATTTAATATTTATATATAAATATATAAATATATATATTTATAATTATATTTAGAATTATATTATAATTATATTCATACTTATATATTTATAATTATATATTTTTACATAAATATTATCTTAAATACATATTTATAAATGAAGCGGCGTTTTAGCTTTTTTATATATATTTATAATAAATCTATAATTATAATATAATTATAAATATAAATATATTTACATGTAAATAATAAATAAATTTTTATTTATAAATCTTTATTTAAGATTATATTAATAAATACATAAATATATATTTACAATAATAAATAACTATATATAATATAAATATATTTAAATATAAATAATTCTAAAGAATTATGATTATGTATTTATAAATATAATTTTAAATATATAATTATAAATAAGGATCTATTTATATAAATATATATTTATAATTATAAACATAACAGTATAAACATTTATAATTAATAAATATAATTATGTATGTATATAATTACACATATATATTTATAAATATATTTATATTTATATAAATATTTAAATAAAAAATATATTTATAATTACGAATAATTATAAATACTTATATATTTATTAATAAATAAACACTTATAATTATATATTTATTTATAAATTATTAATAAATAAATACTTATATATTTATAATTAACACTTATTAATTATTTGTACTTATTAATTATACTTATTAAGTACAGATACTTATTAATTATACTTATTAATTAAAAATACTTGTTAATTATACTTATTAATAAGTATAAATAATTGATAAGTATAAAATAACAAAGCTCCATTTGAAGTGGCGCTTTGTGTTTGTGTTTTTCTGGCCGATTTTGTGTATGTTTTATTTATATATTTAAATAAAAAATATATTTTTAATTATATAATTATAAACCTGTCTTTACAAATAAATATTTATAATTATATAAATATAAAATATATTTACAAATATATAATTTTGAAAATATTGTTACATATATATTTAAAATTTATTTATAAATTTATTTAATATTCATATGTAATTATATATATATATAATTATATTGTAATTATATTTATACTTATATATTTATAATTATATATTTTTACATATATATATAAAATTTTAAATCTATAATTACTAATCTATATTTATATAGTTATAAATATTTATTTGTAAATAGATTTGAAATATTGTTAAAGATATAATAAATTTTTAATAACAACTGTATTATTTGAAAGCTTATAAATTTGAAATATTTTTAAACAAATAATAAATAGTTAAAAATAAAAATAATTTCAAAAACAATATTGACTAAAAATAATTTATAAGCTTTCAAATAAACCTACTAGAAACTTAAAAATGTTTCAAGTAAGTGTTTTTGAAAGATTATAAAATATAATCTTTATGCGCAATATAAATGAAACTTAAAAAATGGATTAAACATATAAGAAATAGTTGAAAATAAAAAGAATTTCGTAAACAATGTTGATAAAAAAAATTATAAGCTTCCAAAGCCACCTGCTTGTAAGTTAAAAATGTTTCAAGTATGTGACTTTGAAAGCCTATGAAATATAAACTATATGACCAATATAAATGAAACTTAAAACATGGATGAAACATACAATAAATAGTTGATAATAAAAATAATTTCGTAAACAATGTTCATCAAAAATAATTTATAAGTTTTCAAATCCACCTATTTGAAACTTGAAAATGTTTCAAGTACGTGAGTTTGAAATAATATAAAATATAAAATGTAAGACGAATATAAATGAAACATAAAATATAGATTAAACATATAATAAATAGTTGAAAATAAAAAGAAATTCATAAAAAATGTTGCTCAAAAATAATTTATAAGATTTCAAATCCACCTACTTGAAAGATAAAAATGTTTAAAGAATGTGGCTTTGAAAGACTATAAAATATTAACTAAATAGAAATGAAATTTAAAATATGGATTAAACATATACAAAATATTTAATAATTAATTATTTAATTAGTAATATATTTAATAATTATATAATTTTTAATTTTCTAATAATTAATATGTTAATTATTAATATAATTATTAATTATACAATATTTAATTAGTTAATTTGTAATATAATTATTAATTATTTTTCATCATTATAATTATTAATTATTAATGGTTAATTATTAATTATTTAATTACTAATTAGTAATTTAAATTTATAAATATTTTTACAAATATGTAATTATAAATATAACACAACATCCAAAACATTTACTTGTCATAGTAAATACGTTTTTTAATATATACAACATAACATCCGAAACATCAATGACGGTGCCCCCCGGTACCGCAACGCGGCGTTTGTGCAACACCCAAAGCTTCCACGGTATGCTTCTATTTGAATAATACAGTAGCATGTGTTGTACGCAACTTCGAGTTCTAACACACACCACAACCAATCAAACTAGTCGTTATGAATAGTAATACCCACTTTTTGAAATTTTATAAATTTTATCTTTCAAAATGGACTTCATTTTTGGATTTGGAATATCAGAATTAGCTTAGGGTGAATTTTTGGTATTTTTCTGAAAACATTCAATTTTGGATGAATGGTGAAAAAACAATGAGTTATAGTTTAAAACTGAATTTTTATTTAAATAATTTTTTATTTTATTTAAATTTAATTAAGTTCAAAATATATACATAATACCTATATAAGTTCAATGTAATTCATTGGAGTTATTTTAGAAAAATTTTAGATATATAAAAATTTTATTGAACTTTTCACCGTCTTTTACCCACCTCCTAGGAGAATTTGGAAATTCACAAAAAACTTAATTTTACCACTTTTGTGAGTAGAATTTCAAAAATCCGAGAGACACAGTTAATATCAAGGAGTAAAATATGGTTCAATGAGATGAAAATATTTTTTTTGGTGAATAGTAACTTTTTACTTTTATTTACCACGATTAAAAGTAAATAGGGTAATTAAGGGTAAAAATGATATTAATATTATCCTAAAACATGTCCTAATTCTATTGTACATGTGTATATTGACCAAAAACAACCTTAGGAATAAAATATTATCATTTAGGTCCACTTGGATTAGATTAGGATATTTATTATTATTTAATTCAAAGAAGAGTTAAAAGAGATAAAATCAAAGTTTAATAACTAAATAATTTTTAATATAGGGTTATGTATAAGATAAATTAGATTATAAATATTCATTAGAAATCTAAAAAGTTTTCCTACATAATGGTATTTTATTTTAAATTTTTATACATTAAATAATTTAATTTATTTATGACACAATGGTGATGTAGTAATTACCTAATTAATGAAATATTAAAATAATTGATATTATAAATATAAAAATAAATGTAATTTGAGACTTTTTTTGAATTCCACTAATATTATAGGTTAATATTACATATTAGGATTGGTTATATAAATTTTTTTCGAAGTAATAATGCTGTTATGAAATTATCAAAAACAAAATACCCAATAGTGTCAAAATTGACATAAAAGAGTTTTTAAAACTAATATTATATTATTAATTGATATTTTATTCCTAAAAATCTAAGGCTCGGCCAAAGGACTTATATAATGATAGGTGTATCATTAATGGACCACTTGGGGGTCTCTTGGAGGTATATTGTAAGTTTATTAACTATATAATATAAAAATACAAAGACACATGGTAAATGTAAAACTATTTAACTAAGAGTTAAATACAAATGATACGGTTAATATAGTGACCCAAACCTGTATAAAATCTATTGGTTGAAAGTATTTAGACCCATACCCACCTTAAACTTTAAATAATACACTTTGGAGCCATTATAAAACTAATATGAATTTATTATAAAATAATATTTCTAGCTTTTCCAAAGGTGCCCCTCACCCCTCTTATAAAAGGGTACTCCCCCTTCTCTCTAATTTACACCTTAAAAGCTTTTTGGTTCGGCCAAACCCTGCCCAAATATTCTCTCAACTTCCCTAACTTCAACCTAGAGGACTTATTTTGATCAAAAATCCAACCTAAGGAGCCCTTTTGATCAAATCAAAAGGACGAACCTGAAGAAGAGGTAGTGTTTTCACAACCCTCTTTCAAGTTCCTTTCTTCTTCAACTTATTATTTCTTTGTTATTTACATTATAAAATAATAACTCCAGTATATTTTATATACTGTGATATTATTATAAATATGGTACAACCATATTCATTATTCTATCCATCCTTTGAATGACATGTCACCATATGTGCGTACGTACAACCTACCGTCTCCACGTCGTGGTGTAATTGTTATTCAATACATTATTATTTGGATGGGTATAATAATGGTGTGTAATTTATTTAAATAATAATTATAACATGATAATTATTCTTTATATATGATATACCATCCAATTATATATTATTTTAATATCAAATGAATGATATTATCGCTCGTGCGTACGTATGGACTACCGTCTCCACGAATGCGATGAGATTCATTCCCCATCATATCCATACAAGTATAATTCTCATTTTATGATTAAAAATAATGTGTAAGGACTTGATATAATTATGTATATGAATGAGATACAACCTATCCATAATAAACACAACTTATGTAACAAAACATATAAAGGAAAATGAGTAAGTTAACACCCGAAATGACGATAATACTAAGATATTATTAACAAAGCAATGTTAAAAGATCATATATGATATCATATTAATGTATATGATTATTGTATAATTCAATAACAATTATTTCACCATTATACAGGAGGCTAACCTACCCTCAACCAAGGAAAAAGTTCAAAGTAAGGGGTTTCTTATCTCACTTTTAATTCCGTGAGATTTCCATTGTTCACCACTTATTTTTGCATGTGGTGTGTGTACTTCCCATGATTGTATTCAATGTGTAATATAATTTAATTTATGGGTATTTACATAATCATTTTATGATCCTTCTTTCATGGGGTGTATGTTTTTTATGTTACCAAATCAATAAGGGAATTTGAAATTTCAATTTCTACTCATTCGACTTTACACATACTTCATTGATTATTTTACTCCAAGATTATGTGTGGAATCACTATTCATTTGCTTATGTCATAATTTCCACTCCCCTTTCTATGGATATACTTTTGATACACAGAATCACCCCATTGATAAATTCTCATGTCATTGGTATGAACTTGATAAGAGTAATTTTTACTCAATCTCCATTTGTTGAGTTAAACATCCAATTCATTGGTGTTGTTTTTAGAAGAATATGTGTGAATGTCCTTTGATTATTTTACACTGAATATCCAATCATATTTATTGTATTTATATTTTCCACACATAATTATGTCGTTGATTTATCCTTAACCTAAGGATACGACCTTTATGAGAGATTTCATCTCAATTTATATTCCATTGAGACTCCTTTGTTGTTATACACTAAATCACTTTTATATGGTGTATATAATGTACTTTGACATATTATATCATGAATCCCTTTACACTCATGATATTAGAAATTTTTTATTACCTCAATTATTTTTATTCAAGTGTCTCTCTTTTGGTTAGGAACTCTAACTAAAATATCATTTTAAAATGTTCTAAAGATTTATTATTATAAATCTTTCTCATTAATGTCCATGTTTTAAAAATGGTTTTAAGTATTTATTTATATGGACATTAAAGTTTTCAAATCAAAATTCCTTTTAAAAGTTTCAAAGTGGTATGGGACACTTTGATTCAAAAATCTATTTTAAATGGCTTCTTAACAAATAGTGTGACTTTTAAATGTTTTCAAGAAAAAGGGGGATATTTCTCTCAATAGTTTGAAGATTATTTTAATCTATGTCAATATCTTTCATTATTCTCTATTGAGGTTAATCTGATATAATAAAATCTTCCATATTGTATCGAATGAGTTATGTTTGACTGTGGATGTGCTATTTTTTATACCATTCATGGTTTGTGGTTAAAGTATTGACATTTTTTATGTTAGTTTTAATACGAATGTTTATGTTATGTTTCAAACTTTTTATATGAGGAATGCCTTGGACTTAGTAAGTGACGGGTGGAGCCCGCTATAGCTCCTCGATGCATCAGTTGGTCTAATGAGACAAACTAGTGTCTTGGCACAAGGCCTTGAAAAAATCTTATTTGTAGTCTTGGCACGAGGCCTTGACTATGTGGTTATGATAGTCTGGAATTATGCATTCCATCATTATGAAAGTGGTTATTGATATTGCATGTGATTATTCGACTAGTAGAATATCCATGTGAATAAGTAAATGGAATTATTTCATTTTATCTTTGCCATATTATGCTGAAGTTCAATTTTAAAAGGATTTTGTTTTAATTATACATTGCCTTAAATGTTTATGCTCATTTATGAAAGTTTCCGCTATATTGTTATCCTTACTGAGCATCTGAGCTCACCCCTTTCAATGTTTTATTTTTCCCAGGCTGTGAAGAAGTAATTTACGAATGACCTGCATGGATAGTATGAGGGGATATAAAGACAAGATGTTGTTGTAGTTTTTTTTACTTTATGATGTAATGTAAGACTTATGAATATATCTAGTGTTTCCAAGAATAATAAACTAATTGGTCTTTCAAGACTTGATCTTTTGTGATCATGCCAATGTTATGTAATAATGTACTGACTCTGGGTAACTGGGGTCAGGGCGTTATAGTTTGAATCTCATGTCCTCTCCACGTCTGACGTCCGTGTCGCTCTAGTGTCCTAGCTGCGGGTTCTACCTCTTCTGTTGCTTCTAGTGCCTCCACATGGTGCTGTGTAGAGGACTGAACAAAACCATGTGAGGAGGATGACCCAAAATCATATGGGGCTCCATATGGATCTGAAGCTCCTATAAATGGTAGAAATGGGGCACTAAAGAAGGCCTCTTCGGGAGAGGGGGCCTCCATAAGCTGTGTGACCACACCCAGATCAAAGTCTGTTGTAATATGTAGAGACAACATCTGTGGTATATAAGTGTCTCCCTACTGTGCAATATCATCAGTCGGTTGGGTTGGATCCTCTCTTTGTGGTGCGGCGACATCTGCAGGAGTTGCTCTCGGATGTTATTGTCGTCACCTCTACCCCTACTAATGTGCTCATGTCTGTCATCCAACTGGTGACTGTGGTGGTGGTGCATCGTCCTCAGTAGACATAGTAGGGACATCTTCATCCTCAGGAGCTTCAGTTGGAGGATATAAATTAGGATATTCCTCTGACTCCTCATCAAAAAAAAACTGTCACGTATCAACTGGAGATGATTGAGGAGAGCCATCACATCCTAATGAACTACATCCTGCCTAATATATGAATCCTCCTGAGGCTGTGTGGTATGTGAAAGATGACCAATGGCATCTTCCTACAAATTAAATAACATTCAAATTAATACCAAAAATGAGTTAAACAAAAATAATAAATCTTAGTAAACATATCAATTGTTGAATGCCAATCCCCTGATGTGTAAGGTTCATGATGGTGTGACGTTGATACTAGTCTGCACAACCCCCATGAGCAGATAACTGACTACGTGTTATGGTACATCCAAATGGAAAGATACTAAATCTATCACGTGTGTCCCACAATGCGATGTAAGATGCATGAAATCACTACTAGTTTGTCATTTGTCTGCCTGTAGGCAAAATCGAATGTAAATCGGGAGGCTGTCCTGGTGGCATGGGGATATGCTATATGAAACCAAACTAGAACATGAACCGATCTGGCTGGTTCCACTCAATGATGTGGAAGTGGATGAGTGACACCACTACATCATGATCTCTAACCCTAGTTATGCAGTAAGGTGGAAGTGATGCCTAGACTTGACTGATATACAAAGTTCATGAAACCTGAAATGTAAACTCAAAAAAATAAGTCATATATTAGCATGAAAATGTTACTGATATTATATTGAAATAACTTCAAATAGTGATAACAAAACAAATTTTACTATAAAAAATTACTGTTTAACTTACATCAGCTGGCACCGTGGCATCTAATATCTATCAGAAGCTGTGCACACTATGTCTCAGAATACGTGCATACTTATGAGATTGAATCCACCAGGTTAAAAAAGATTAATATACAGTAAGTTTATAAAAAAAATAACAAAAGTACTAAATAAATGAAAGTAACGACGTAGACATTCCATCATCCCTGAGGACAGTCCTGAAATAGCTCTGCTGCATGTGGTGCGATGGCTCAAGGAGTGATGCATGGAAAACGCTCCTAGGACCACATCTGTACTAACACCATGCAACCTATAATCTGATTTGAATCTTCCTGAAAACTGGTATAGAGTGATCTATACAGATGTGCTAATACAGTAGACCCCCAACTATATGCAGCCGTCTGATCCAGATCCTCAAATAATGGGAGGTACATCATGTGTACCAAAGCAGTAGATTAGTCATCGCACAAGACGCCTCCAAGCATCCACAAAATGTATGCATGTGTATGATGAATAAGAAAATCCTTGTCTGCATCATCAGGAATGACATCAAAATGCTGATCAAGCTACCTCATGCTCAAGAACAAACCCTAGAGAACACCTCATGCGCCAACGACGTTAATTCCTAGTAGCCTCTGTATGAATGCAGCCTAGTCACCACTACTGTCACCCGTAACTGCATGTACATCGATGGGTAACCCCAGCATATAGGAGACATCCCCTAAAGTGATGGTCATCTCCCCCTCTTGGAGATGAAATGTGTGTGTCTTTGGCCGTCATCTCTCAACTAATACAGCAATCCAATGGTGATCAATGGTCTTGAAGTCACACATAGAGACTTTGTAAAATATCGCACATCTAAGGTATAGATAAATAGCTGATGGGGGTGCCACATGATGGAAATTATGTGCTCTCCGAATAGTAAGATATCTGACAGGTCGTCATGCCAACACATCACACGACACGTGTGTCTCCTTGCCAGATAATAGTGACTGCTCCATCTGAATTTAAAAACATTAAAAAAATAATTTCATGTAAGATATGACATTTATCATGTAAGGTATGAAATTTATCATATAATGATTGAAAGAAGCAGAAACTCATTGTGTAACTTATGTTGTCTCCCATGTTAGGGTGTTGGGGTGAAGATGTTCGGAGTTTCCTCACTTTTGTTTTGTGGTCATTGTAATTTCATCTTTCATTATAAAAGTCTGATAACATTTTCATTTCATAGTTCAAATGGTTTTGTTTTTTTGAATGTAAACCTTTAATTAGTTAGCACTTCATGAATAGGTTTAAACAAACAACACCAACTAAAAAAAAAGGAATATACTTTTACAAGAAAACATTTCTTCATGGTGTGCAGGTTCATTTAAATGCTGTATTTTGGTCATTTCTGTTGTTGTTTCATTGATCAATGAAGACAAATAAACATCACTATTCTTCCAACACACTAAATCAGTTTGGATTGTTTTTTAATGTATATAATAATTTGTATTTATGTAATTATATTAATCAATGTTTGAAATTTTTATAATATATAAGTAAATTTTCTAAAAGTTAGCCTATATTCAATTAAGAAAAATATGATTATAAATGGTCATAATGATAAAAATTATTACATGTACAAACTTTTACAGTAAATGATAGAGTACATGATTCATTTCATCCATTAGATAATTTCCCTATGTGTCTAGGGCAACGTGTCTTTGTATGACCTTCCTAGTGGCATATGATGCAACTTTATCTAGCTGGCTGTTCATTAGGACAATCCATCTAATTCCCAATACGAGTAGACTTTGGACTCCCTTTAGGTCGATGTCTAGTTTTGTTCGGTAGAAGGGTGGGTGTTCCATCATACAACCAAAAATTATGATATTCCCCAATTGGTATCCACGGGGTACTATAGCAGGAGTTAATGATCTCGAGCCGATAAAATAGATCAACGAACTGTTCCCAAGATATGTGTACGTAAGCACATGCTGCAATCACATGGCCACAAGGATATCTCAGTGCCTGAAAGTTGCCACATTCACATTAACTCTTCTCCGGTAAAACAACGCACACACGACCATTACTATAAGCCACAACATCACTGGGCTTAGTGACCTCAAATCATTGCTTTGGATGATTAAATGAAATTACATGGTAATTTTCATCCTCTTGAAGAACTATATCTAGCTCATACTGGAAATGGTGCCCATAGCATATCCCTCTGTTCAAGCCCTCTTCAACCTCCTTTCCTTGTTCCAGAAAGTACTTTACACTACGATATAAGGTCTCTTATACCAAACCTGTAATTTAGATTTACGACATTAGACTAATATTATATTATAATTGTAGATCTTCTAAGTAACATATAATCAAATATTCATATTTACTTATGATAGGTAATTTTAGAACTCCCTTGAAAACTCCATTTATACATTCTACGATGTTGGTCGTCATATGACCATATCTCCTCCCATCATCATACGATAATTACCATTTCTACTTTGGAATTATCATCATGTAATCATACACTTCCGGATTCACTGTGAATATCTTGAAGACAATCCTCCATCCTTTGTTGTTAAGGCTCATATGATATCAAACAAGAACTCATCTGAACAAATATGAAAATTACTATGGAAAAACATTTTAAAACACAAAAGGATGTTCATACCAATTTTTATGACTACCTTCTTCATCGAATCATTTTTGAACTTATTTCACAAATTTCTGGCATTGTGTCAAATACAATATTGATGATGGGCATAGGGTGGTCTCCACGAAAGACCCTCATACTTTACCACCTCCTTGATTTCATGGTGTCGATATAAAATAAGACAAATCCCTTTCGCATCCATAACAAACTCTTGGAGACATGCTAAAAAAAATCTCTATGATGACAAGTTCTCTTTCTCCACAATTGCAAATGCCAAAGGTAGAGGGGTTCGATTTCCATCTTGTGTGGAAGCAATCAATAATGTTCCTATATACTTTCCATACATAAATGTTCCATCAATCTGTATAAACTTCTTGTAATGTCTAAAAGCCACAACACATGGTAAAAATTTCCAAAACAATCTATCAAACACAACCATTGAACGATCAAATTGGTTGTGTTGGTTAACATATTCATCAGTACATAACTGATAGAATACTTGATTATTGTGTCATAAAAGCTCCAAAAGTTGTGGTAAAACTCGATAAGAGTCACCCCAATCACCGTACATTTTCACAATAGCCTTTTTTCGTGCTTCCCATGCCATCCAGTAATTGTTTTGATACCCAATAAGTTGTTTGATTTGCTCCATCACTAGAGCCACAGGAATGTCTTGACATGATCTAATAATTTCAACAGTAATAGTTAAAACAAACTCAACATCTATTGAAGAGTGTTCCTGTGACAAGTTTGGTTTCACACAGGTGTGTAGAGTAAATCTAGTGATGCGCTAACTATGAAAAGTGTTATCAATTGTATCTCGCAGTTGAATTTGATAAATTTATTCATATTTGTCACAAAGAATCCTATAGTAAGACCTCTTTGAGTCTTCTACAATATAAGAGTAATGTACTTCAATGTGATATTGTTTTATCACATTTTTCACTGCTTCTTTGCTATTAAACTCTCTCCCAATATACAGAAATCTGTCATTTGACACTCGATTTGTGCCACCAATGATTCCAGGAAATTTTGAATTGGGAGTAATAACTGACCAATAAAATTTTGGCACACAATTAATGCCTTCAATCAAACATGAAGCCAACAGTCAAGTATGGTTCAATGGTCAGTTGAACATCACATGAGTGGGCACATACTGTTCTTCCACATGCGCTTCTTCTTCTTCAACTTCCTCTTCATCTCCTTCTTCAAAATTGTCATCATCCTCAAAATCATCGACCGATGCATCTAAAGTATGTGGAGGACTATCCATTGAAACTATGGCTAAGGGAAATGATGGAACAACTACCGATGTTGATCTAACTTCTTGATGTGTAGGAGAATATGACACAGTCTCATGACATTGAGATGGTCCAACTTCTAATGTCAATGGAACCTCCATTGTAGCTATAGAGACATACAACTCCATCATTTGATTCTCAGGTAAATACTTAACCAATGAAAGTATATACTCACAATCTTTATCATCATTTACCAGATAGGAAACATGCCAAAACCTATCTATATATTGAATGTGGCTGAATGTGATGGACTCTATCAGTTGATTCCTCACCAGTTTTAACTTTCAATGAATTTTTCTTTGCACAACTTCCAAAGTAGTACATCCTCCAAGCCTCACAAACAATTCTGTATGTATACTATAACTAAATACTTGTTCTGTCTCCACTATCTGACCGTTGAAACAAATATAGGAAGGCATATTTTTTTATCTAAAATAAACCATCATTATAAATTAAATCTGATTAGAGAATCAAATTATGTATGCATGATTCTAGTAATTTAGGTTGGAATCCTAATCCCTCCACCAAATAAATATGTTCAAACTATATTTATGTGTAAATATTTACACAACCCACAAGTCTGTGTTACTTACCCAAAAATATAAGTCAAACATATTCATACATATCCACATGCATTATATGCATGAGGTACATGAACAAGTCATGTAAAATCATAGAGTTATATGAAATTGAAAAACTCCACATGAGTAAGCTCAGAGCGACAGATAGCCAACCCCATTAACTTTCCTAGACAAGGAAAGCCTCCAGGAAAGTATGTGGTCCGACCCAAATCCCCTCTACCCGAGGATACTTTACTCAAGATATCATTCATTTCATGACAACTCTAACACTTAATATGAAAAAAATATACTCAACTACTAAATTCAAGTTCATAACTTCAATTACACACTGAGGTCAAGGTAGATGGCAAACTAAATTCATTATCATACCTAGAATGTAATGCAAGGGTATATTCTAGAAACAATCTATAACTACTTAGTTAATTTATATAACTACTTCTCTAATTAATATAACTACTTCGCTAATTAATATAACTACTTCACTAATTAATATAACTACTTCGCTAATTAATATAACTACTTCGCTAATTAATATAAATACTTCACTAATTAATTACCTAGTTATATTTAAGCAATTTCCTAGTTAGATTTTAGTAATTGGCTAGTTGATTTAAGTAATTAATTAAGTGTCTAATCACATTTAATTAAGTTCCTAATCACATTTAATTAAGTGCATAATTGTAGTTAATTAAGTGCCTAAACACACTTAATTAAGTGTCTAATCACACTTAATTAAGTGCCTAATCACACTTAATTAAGTTCCTAATCACAATTAATTAAGTGCCTAATCACATTTAATTAAGTACCTAATCACATTTAATTAAGTGTCTAATCATATTTAATTAGTTGCCTAATCAAATTTAATTTTTTGCCAAATGATAATTAATTAAATGACTAACAATAATTAATTATGTGCCTAACGATAATTAATTAATTGATTAATGATAATTAATTAATTGCTTAATGAGAATTAATTTCTTAATGATAATTAATTAATTACTTAGCAATAATTAGATTTAAGTAATTGCCTAATTAGAATTAACTAATTCCTTCATTAGAATTAATTAATTCCCTAATCACATTAATTTAAGTAATTGCCTAATCACATTTAATTAATTCCTTAATGACATTTAATTAATTATCTAATCACATATAATTAATTATCTACTCACATTTAATTAATTCCTTAATCACATTTAATTAATTCCCTAATCACATCTAATTAATTCCCTAATCAATTTTAATTAATTCTCTAATCACATTTAATTAATTTCCTAATCACATTTAATTAAGTTCCTAAACACAATTAATTAAGTGCCTAATCATAATTAATTAGTTGCCTAATCACAATTAATTAAGTGCCTAGCTATAATTAATTAAGTGCCTAATCACATTTAATTAAGTGCATAATCACATTCAATTAAGTTCATAATAATAGTTAATTAACTGTCTATTAACAATTAATTAAGTTCCTAATCACATTTAATTAAGTGACTAATCATAGTTAATTAAGTGTCTAATCACATTTAATTAAGTTCCTAATCACACATAATTAAGTGCCTAATCACAATTAATTAAGTGTCTAGTCACACTTAATTAAGTGCCTAATCACAATTAATTAAGTGTCTAATCATGTTTAATTAGTTGTCTAATCACATTTAACTAGTTTTCTAATCCCATTTAATTAGCTGCCAAATGATAATTAATTAAGTGCCTAACGATAATTATTTAAGTGCCTAATGATAATTAATTAAGTGCATACTGATAATTACATAATTGTCTAACAATAATTAATTAATTAATTAATGATAATTAATTAATTTCTTATAATTAATTAATTAACTACTTATAATTGATTAATTACCTACTTATAATTAATTAATTACCTTCTTATAATTAATTAGTTACCTACTAATAATTAATTAATTACTTAACTACATTTAAAAAAAAACTATTACTATTTCTAAATACAATACAATAATTATAAACTAATTCTATGGATTAAATAAATTTTTAAATAAATCAAAATATTAAATAAATTTAAAACAAGGATTACCTCAAATTTGCAGAGAGGTGGATATGCGGGTAGAGCAACCGAAGTAGAGAGAAAGAATCAAAGTAGAGAGAGAGAGTGAAGAAATGGATGGGAAGTATGGGAAGTGGGGGAAATGGGGGATGATAAGTATGGGAAGTGGGGGGGGGGGGAATTTATGGTGGTGAGGAACTCTCGGCACCACTTGAAGTGGTGCTTGGAAAGTAAATAGAAAAGGATCAACACCACTTGAAGTGGCGCTGATCGTGTCTACTATACACAATCAGTGCCACTTCAAGTGGCGTTTATGGACAACACCACTTAAAGTGGCGCTGATGGATAGAACCACTTGAAGTGGCACTATGCATACTAAATATGGTCAAGTGCCACTTTAAGTAGCGCTTTGACCCATTTTCCTAATAATCTTTACCCTACACCCATTTTAATAATAAAAAAAACCTATACACCCAAATCTGCCGAAGAAGCACGTATGATGTGTCGGTATAGGAACCACCTTCAGTAAATGCTCGAGTGATGCCGAATGAGTTGTAGCTCAATGAGGTGCTGGAGAAGCATAATTACACACTTACGTTAAGTGTCAGGGTGTCGTGGTTTAACAAGACATTGATGATGTTGGTGCATGTTGAATGGAGGGACTGTGAGGGCTACATAGTTCGGAGCTAGATTGCGGTCCCCCGCAAGGGGGTTATAAGATCCTAGGTAAAGATATTTTATTCACATGTACACCCACTTCACTGGAGAAACTACACAGAATGTGGGAGATTGCATTTATTTCCACAAAGAGACACTTGTTTGACCAGTCTTCTATATCCTGTTTTTTAGAAAAAATATGTCTAAAATATTTGGCGTTCCAATAAAAATGACTAAAGTGTTATACATAATGAAATTTTAGTCAATCTATGCATATATATTCATATTGAAATTTATATATATTAAAGAACATGTAAATATCACTACCACGGTTCGACATTTTAACACTGTGCAAAAATGACTTTAACAACATTAAAAAAATGATATCATCCTTAGCACCATGCAAAAAGGACTTATCACCAACAATTTTCCAAATTTCCAATTCTTTGAATAGTGAAACGGTAACCTTATGTGAATGATGAGGTTAAACAGTAGCCTCTTTCCATTGCCAAATTTTTATTTCATGAACAGTGCTTCCAGAATAGTGAGGTTCCAATAGTGACCTATTTCCTTTCCAAAATTTTGAGTTCATGGATAGTGTTTCCAGAACGTAGAGGTTCTAACGATGACCTATTTACTTTTCTAGATTTTGAGTTCATGAACAATGTTTCCAGAATGGTGAGGTTCCAACGGTGACCTATTTCCTTTTCCAAATTTTGAGTTCTTGAATAGTGTTTCCAGAATGGAGAGGTTCCAACCGTGACCTCTTTCCTTTTCCAAATTTTGAGTTCATGAATAGTGTTTCCTGAACGGTGAGGCTCCAACGGTGACCTCTTTCCTTTGACAAATTTTGAGTTCATGAACACCGTTTCTTGAATGGTGAGGTTCCAATGGTGACCTCTTTCCTTTGCCAAATTTCGAGTTCATAAATAATGTTTCCATAATGGTGAGGTTCCAATAGTGAGCTCTTTCCCTTGCCAAATTTTGTGTTAATGAACAGTGTTTCCAGCTTCCTACAGTTTTCCCCTTTGATGTTTCCTTTGACTTAAAATGAATTTAAAGGCTCATTTTAAGGACTCTAAGGTCGATTCAAAGGCCATAAATCCTATATTAAATTTTCCTATGGCTCTAGATGATTTTACTTAGTCAAAACGTATGGTTTAATGTGATCCGCTTTTAATGGAAAGTCCATCATATTTTAAACCACTGCACTGTTAAATATTATAAAGGGATGAGATTTATTTCTCCCCTGTTCTTCCTCCTTGTTCTTGGGTGTAAGATGCTATAACATTCCATTCCTTCTTGTAGGAGTTGTGCGATAAAACTTTCCTCCTTGGATTAGTTCCCCTATGTTTTGATGCAACCAAGCAGTATCGATCAATCTTCGATATAAGGTATGATCTATCATCATTCTTGTTGGGTTCATCTACTACTGTTTCTCCTTTCCCTTTTATGGAATTGTATCTCCATGTTTCTAATGGGATTTTAATGGGTGTTGACCAGTGTGGTGGTGTCTCTGCATCCTCGGGTGGATACAGTTGTCACAGGGTGAGGACATCGTAAACCATTGTGTGGATCGTTCTCATATAAGGAATGTCAGGAACCATTTGAGGTAGGGGATTCATTGATTCTATTTTATTTTACATGAAACTATATATTTAGCATGTTTTATCCCATTGGATCATAATGGAATTGACACAATAAATATTTGAATCGGATAAATAAATTTATATCGATCATATATTATTGCCTCTTGATTTTCTAGTTAGTGTGATATATATACTTTCTTTGTTTAGTTTTTTATTCTTGATGGAAATTGGTAAAGAATGTAAAATTGGGATTAATTGATAATTGTTTGGATAAAGATAAAGAGGCATGTGAATGAGTCTAATTATTTTTGTTGTTATAATTTGATGGTAATTAAATTGATGTAGTAAGCATGTTTAATCAATTTTTGATAGCTTACTGTTTAGGTTTCCCATAGTTGGGACCTTTAAATAATAAATCAGTTAATTAAATATGGATTAAATAACTGGTTGTTTGATAAAATAAAATCCCTTGTAGGGTTCTGAGTTACCCTTTTGCTTGTTTAAGGGCCAAGAGCCCAATTGATATGATTTTTGTTTCCCTACTGCTTGTGTTCTGATGTGAGCCTGGATGGTTATTGTGATATGTGGGGGCAGGGAGGCCTGCTGGTTTTGAGAGTAGTTGATTCCTAGAGTGGCAAGATGCATCGGTTTATTCATGGAGTGTTGGGGAGGACATCAGTGATATTGAAATGGGTTAGATGTGAATGTTTTTATGCTTACCGATTCTTATTGGTTATTTATCTTCTTTACTTTCCCCACTGCTCAATATAGACGGTCTTGCTTACCCTTATTCCAAAAGGGGCGAAGATGTGCGGGGATATGCCACGTGCTTTCTGTGTTTATAGCTTCTCAAGGGAGGACGGGTCTACGCTCTTGCTATAGGCGGGAAAGACTCAACGAGTAGTTCATCTACTCATCGTTTTGATCCCCCTTGTGTTTATTAGCTTAGAATGTTTTTCTAGAATGCCTAGGAATATGGGAAAGTAATAATATTGTTAATAAATGATGTTAACCCATGGGGTTGGAGCTTGCTGGGGCACAATACTGAGGTTGTAATTTGAAGGAACAATGACCTTTGGGTGTGATACTAATGAAATATAATGTGTAATTTATTGATGGTTAATTAATGTTTAAATAATTAATTAACATAAAGTGAAACTAATAAAAAGGGAATGAATTAATGTAATAAAGCTCTTTAAATGATTGTGTACTTATAGAATACCTAGTCTTAGAAGTAGTAGCTAGAATTCCGAGAGGTGTTAGCTACAGTTGAGTCTAAGATTAGGTTATGCCCATAGTGTGGTTGTGAGCTATAGTATATTCTATAATTTTTGTGTTTCTATACACTACTCTACCCCGTTAGTAAGGGTAACTGACACCCCAGGGATTTTGAGCCATGGGGGGGGGGGGTGTTTTCCCCAACATTTCAATGGGAAGATGGATGGTTGACTACCCCCTTTGGACCCACTCTCTTATCTTGGTAGTTACTTGTGCTGGTGGGCACATTGGTTAGTTTTCCCCATATATGTTTGTAGAGGGATGTAGTGGCTTGTGTTTATTCACACACACATATTTTTTATATATTTTCCTATGGACTACTATAGGTGTAACGTGTATAGGCTATGATGTCTTGAGGATCCTTACTCGGTGTATGGGATATAATGGCTTGAGGATTAATTCCTGACGTATGATACAAGTTATGTGAGATGTGGTGGCTACCAGAAACTACCGGGTTACTTTGCTTACATGGATGTGGTGGTTTTGTTGCATGAGGTGCATGTTATAGTGCTTCACCCAGGTGACTGCGGGAAATAATTTTTGGATGGAGATGATTAAGACGTGCGGCATTGGAGAAAAGAAGAAAACCAGTGGGGAAGTAGTAGCAGGGTGCCCTTGATATTCTTTATTATATTATATACTCTTGTATGCGTTACTTGGTGAGAGTAAACATGGTGAGGCTGAGAACATAGTATGCCTTTTTAGGTGACAAGTTAGTTTCACTTGTTGTTCACTGTGCCTTTTCATGATTTCATCACTTTTGCATGAGAGGATCTGGGGAGGATCCTACTGAGTATACTTTTATACTCACCCTATGTATATATAAACTATTTTTTAGGTCACCTGGAGAAGGTTGGAGATCAGGCTAGTTTCTACTAGCTTGGGGTCACAGGAGCTATTTGGGATTCATGGTTGCTGTTGTTTTTACTTTATTTTGGGTACTTACAGTTTTCCCCTTTCAGTTGTAGTAGTTTTTCAAGACATTACATATGTGTACATGAGATTTCATTTATATTGATGTCAATTTTAAATAAAAAAGACACTTTGAGTTAAAATGGTCACACTGTGCATCTTATTGGGGTATGAATGATTACTACATGTAAAAAATGACTTATAGATCACTGTATTAGAGTATAAAAACAATATGAATATGTTTTCTCAGTTTTGAGTATGTCAGTTCTATTTTTTTTTACTAAAATGTCATTTCAAAATGGAAACACACATTTTGAGTCATACTGATTGCATCATGCATCAGTTTGATGTGAGACTGCTTCATACACATCATAAATGACTTATGAATTGATTTCCTAAATTATCAAGACAATCAAAGTGCATTTTCTTGGTTTTTAGTGAGTGACACGTTTTGAACTAAAATGCCAATTTTAAATTGATAACATACACTTTTAGTCATACTGTTCACACTGTGCATAGAATTGAGGTGTGGTTGATTCCTAAAAATCACTAATGACTCATGGATCATTTTACTAAAGTATCTAAACAATCTGAATACATTTCCTCAGTTTTTAGTATGTCACTTGTTCTTTTTTCTCAATTTAAAGTCAATTTAATATAAAAATACACACTTAAAGTCATACCGGCCACACCGTGCATCATATTGAGGTGTAGTTGATTCGTACACATCAAAAATACTTATAGATAATTTTCCTGAAATATCAAAACAATTCGAATATGTTTTCTAAGTTTTTATTGTGTCACTTTTTCGTTTTACTAAAAGTAATGTCAATTTTAAATAAAAAGACACACTTTGAGTGATACCAATCACTTGTAATTTTTTCTTAATTTTGAGTAGGTCAGTTGATATGATACCAAATATATTGACCCAGATATTTCATACATAGATATCACATCTTAATATATTAATATTCCTTATATAACAAAATGAACCATCCAAGAATAGTTTAGGCCTATTGAGTTTGGAAACATGAAAACATAAATAACTAGTTCATAAGAGTCTCTCATTAAGTTATTCTTTATTAGAAACCTTCTTAGACATCATTTATAAAACCATTCTTAATAACCTAAGGATATGAAACATAATATAGGGTGGTCATAGATGTTCAATAAGTGTAAAAAAGGGACATATCAATGATCATATAAGGATAAAATCATAATAAAGATGCTATAAGGTGATATGAACATTATAAATTCATACCCTGTATATGGAAGTCACATCTTCATGCTATTTGTGTACATTCTTCCATCAGGTATGCTTCCCATTCATTTATGATAACATCTACACCGTCTTATGAATATGAGTTTTTTTTGACAATCATAGTAGCATTGGAAAAATATAAATACACAAAGGATTAATAAATATTTTAAATGAAATAGTAATTATCTTAGAAAATACCTTTTCAAGGATTCTAGTTTGTTCATGGAATATGATCCCTCTCACCAATTTTCAAACATAACAACCACAATCTTTTCCATTGGTTTGTTTCAGAAACTTTAGAAACATTGAGTAGAATTAGTAATTTGTTTTGATATGTGTTTGGATAGGGAAATATTATTATATATACCTTGATACTTATCCAGTAATAGTACTTGTCTTCTTGCTTGTCCTTATCCCCTGTCCTCATTCCTTTTTTTTCACGATATTGATACATCACCCTATCATAACAGAATCCTCATTAAAAGATAATATAAATTATATAAATTTATGTTTAGTTCAAAAATGTTGTATGTAGTTTATTACAAATTAAAAAAATGACATCATGTGTGGATGGTTTGTTGGATATCCATGCATTGAATCCAGAAAATAAATCTTTGGAGTATCCAAATTTACTGCAATGAGAATTGATTAGTCACTGAAAGTGGCTAATATTCATTGTTAAGATCTTAATATTAATGTTTTTAAAAGTTCATAAACATCAATTTTAGTCCAATTCAGAAATTGAACTTCATTTCCCATCATTGTGCAATTCATGCTTAAAATGTCAATTTGGGTCCACTCAATAATTTGATTGTGAAAATTACAATATTCATCATTTTAATTTGAAATTTTGGGATATTATTGATCACTTTGTTTGGAACATTTTATCTTTTAGGTCCGATGGATGAATCCCAAAGGAAGATGGAGAATGTTGCGCCTGAAGGCAGAAACTTGCTAGAAAAAGCATAATGGGCCTAAGGCCCATCAAACGGGGCCCAGAAACCAAGACCAATGAAGATCAAATTTATACAGTAGAAAGATAAAAATATGAGGATCATTTTATTCAACTGTGGCCGGAGCTAATTCTGATGTTTTCATGATGATAAAGGGATATGAAGTTAAGCTTTAAATGGTGGACTCGTCATTAATGCACAGAAATCCGTCACACCATTTCGACCATAACTTCCAAACGGATGAGACAAATTTCCTGAGATTTTGAGAGATTCTATACGACACATGGAAGAAGATAATTTATATTTATGACACCATCGTATTCGGCCATATGAAGTGTCAAACTCACACGTCAAAATGGAGGACGAATCTGGACAGTTTTCTGGGTCAACTTCGAAACGTCAATTTCCTTTTGATTCTTCACCCTCCTTTTGACTCTCTTAATTGTTGGGGGGTGAATTTAATGTTGGGGGTGGACCTAAGGCTCCTAATATTCCTATATAAGGATATGGTGGTGAATGAAATTATCATCTAACATTTTTCCTTGAATCTAACATTTTTCCTTGAATCTAACATTTTCCTTTGAATCTATGTTTTTCTTTCAATTGTAATTTCCCGCTTTCGTTTTGTAATGGCATCGTCAATTTCTCTAATGTAAGTTTTTCATTCACATTTAGTATTTTAATAAAATTTCTTCTTCTTCTTCACTTTTTATTTTCCTTTTCTTCACACGTTGATACCGTTGAATCGTAGTGTGAATTTATTCACACCCGCACTTGTGAGTTCATCACACAACGGTGGAGTGTTCATTTTGATTAATGTTTTTTTCTCTTCTTCAATCCCACTTCTTTAAGTCAATTACCCGCTTCCATTGATAGAATTGCATAAATGGAGGGCTAACCTTTTATGGTTTTATCCTAAGGAGTTGCATGAGTTGGATTGAATGTTATTTGATGTTCTTAAATTCTTAAATTTGTTCTTTATTTTAAGAGTTTCTTTCTTTGATTTATCTTCTTCTTTGTCTTCACCAAATTTAACGACGACACATTTTGAGTGCTAGTACGATCCAATTCCTTGGAGTGCTCATTTAATTGATCCTCTAAGTGAATTGGTGATTAGCCTTGAAATTGTGTATGGATTAAATCGGAGAATGATATTGAGGAATTATTTCATTTAATGGATACCTCTTGAACCGATGAACAGAAAATCAAATGAAAATCAAATACATCCAATAAAGCCCAAGAGACAACCTAGGATCAACTCACCTTAATTAGTTGTTTTAATTCAAGTAATTTTATTGGTTTTGTTCTTTAAATTAAATAAATATTTCTTCAAATCAATCAACACCATAGTTGGCCACTTCATAGCCAATCCCACATCTAATCAAAGTGTCTCAAGGTTTCTTCTTCGGTCCCTATGGATTATATCCCTACTTGTACTTCAACGATCGCTTTTACCAGTAGGGTAAATTTGGGTGCAACCAAATTTTGGCGCCGTTGCCGGGGACCCAAGTAAGTACCTTAGACCCACATCTTCTTTTCTCACCCCAAATTCTCTATTCTCACCCTATATTTCTCTTTTCGTTTCCCCTTTCTGTTTTCGTGTGTCCAAAAAAAATCCATATCCAAATTTCATTCAACTCCAATGGAGTATCATCAACAATTTCCTTTCATAAACTCAGGCTGGAATCAAATAGAAAATCAACAATGGGAATCCCCTCAGATAGAAAATTACTTTGATCAACACTTGAATGATTACCCCACACCCGATAACTTGTACAATCAATGGGATGCTGATTGTTTAAAGGATCAATTTCCATACCTCTCAAGGATGATTGAAGAGATAAAACTTAATGAAGTTCATGAGGTCCAAACATCTATCAATCCTAATTCTGAAAAAATTATTGAACATTTGTGTGAAAAAATGGATAAAATGAATTCAGAAGTTTCATCACTGAGAGTAGAACTACAAAGCATTGAATCATTTTTGGAACCCACTCTAACTCAGGTTATCCCTTCCACATCACTTATAGAAGAATCTTGTTACCCACATAACTTATTTGAATTTAGTGATGAACCCACTTTAGAATCTTGGAAAAAAGAGTTGGATAATGAAGTGAATTGGTCAGGTAATTTTGAAAGTCAAGCTAATGAACATGAGGGAATTGTTAACAAGTGTTTAAATCAGGATGAAATTGATTTCATGAATTCACAAGAGGGAAATTTTTCTTCAGAGATTGAATGTTCGGAATATTTATACAATGATGATTTTTCAGATACACCAATCACTGAACCATTAGGAGAAATCAAAAACATCAAACCCATACCCATTTATGAAACTCATCTAGAAAATTTTGGGGTTGAATCTTCAATTCAAAGGGAACCAATTGTGTTTGGAAATTTTGAAAATGAAATTGATATTGATTCTAATTCCTTATCTATTTTTGAATGTCCTATCCAACCTGAACTTAAAATCAATGTCCTTACTTCCCCACTTAGGCATCCCATCATAGGGTACAAACAAGACCTCTCAGTTATCATTCATCCATCTCATGAAACCAATAATGTAGGAATAAACCTTGAAATCTTAGGAAATACTCTAGATAAAACACGATCAACCATTTTAGATATTCCTTGGATTTTACCAATCATTGTAGAAAATAGGATTTCACATGAATCAAATTATAAAAAAATCAATATGAATAAAGTTGAAGTGGACAAAAATGGGGTCTTAAAAATGATGAAAGTTGGAATTGGATAAGTTGGGGGGTACAAGTCGGGCTAACGACGTTAAACAAAAGCGCTGCATAGGAGGCAACCCATGGTTTTCATGTTTTCTAATCATTTTGAATCATTTTCTTTTTTATATAATAAATTACCATAGACTGTTGACCTGTTCTTCTTTTATGAGTAAGGATGGGTATGAAAGGGGAGCGCCATATTCATCCGTGTCACGTGGCGTGATCTCTGAGTAATACCTTACCCAGAAATCTAAAAGAATACAATGTATCATCAGTTTATTCTGTTTTGTTTATTATTATGTTTTTATAGGTTAAAAAATAAAAGGACATGCTGAAATCCATAAGGAAAATCCATTCACCACCATCCAAGCCGCTGAGACTCAAATCCAGGATTGAAGGGAGACTATGGAATATGCTATCATCATAAACCACCAGGTGACTTCATTCCATGATTTTCATTTTAAATTTCTTCTTTGAACTCCTCTCCTACCCCGTTCTAACTTTTCTTTTCTTTAAACACTGGGGATAGTGTCATTCTAAGTTGGGGGGAGATAAAAAATGATTTTTTTAATAAAAACATGCATGAAAAGAAAAATTCCATTAACCTTAAACATGATAAACACACATTGCAAACTCTAAAATTGGATATCAAATAAATTTTTTATTCCTTGATTCTGATTTTAATGCAAGTTTAAGTTCATGAGCATAGTTTTTGGAAAGTGCAGTTGTCCGATGTGATTTTTCAAAGTTTACATTTTCATCCTCTTAATAAAAATGCCACAATACACGTCTACTGGATCATGGGTGTAAATTTGAGTTCTTGGGTCCCTTTCATTATAGCATAGGGTTCTGGGGTCACTTTTAGTTTAATTTGAGTATCCAAAAAAAAACAAAAACAAAAAAAAAACAAAAAAAAAATTGAAAAAAATAATAATGACCATATAGAGAAATGTTTTGTCCAAATGCGTGGTGTCCGACACTTGGGGATCATGACTCCATAGTTGTCTTGCCCAGAGTTAGGCTTTATATCTCTATTGTAGAGCATGAAATTGACAAAATGCGTGGCGTCCGGCACTTGGGGATCGTGACTCCATAGTTGTCTTGCCCAGAGTTAGTCTTTTCATATCTATTGTGGTTAAAAAAAAATCAAAAAAAAAATCAAAAAATAAAAATAAAAAAATGGATACTCATCTTAAGGTTTAATGTGATTCCCACCTAGCGCTTCCATTTTTCCCCTTGAATAATAAAATGGGCCCCATATCTTTTATGATGCACAACACTTTATCATGCTTAATTGGAATTGGATGAAATGTGGCGATGAATTTGAACAAAGGAATGGGCTTGGGCTTGGGATATGCTTATGGACCTAGCTTGTTTTAAATGATTTTGATGGGTTTTTATAATTTTATTGGTATTATATATTTGGGTGAGTAATGTGTATTTAAATGTTTTTGGAAAAGGGGATTTGGATTTCATATTTGTAATTTATTTTTCTCGGGACTAGCAAAACTCAAGTTGGGGGGTGTGATTAGTCACTGAAAGTGGCTAATATTCATTGTTAAGATCTTAATATTAATGTTTTTAAAAGTTCATAAACATCAATTTTAGTCCAATTCAGAAATTGAACTTCATTTCCCATCATTGTGCAATTCATGCTTAAAATGTCAATTTGGATCCACTCAATAATTTGCTTGTGAAAATTACAATATTCATCATTTTAATTTGAAATTTTGGTATATGATTGATAACTTTGTTTTGAACATTTTATCTTTTAGGTCCGATGGATGAATCCCAAAGGAAGATGGAGAATTTTGCGCCTGAAGGCAGAAACTTGCTAGAAAAAGCATAATGGGCCTAAGGCCCATCAAACAAATGTGGGGCCCAGAAACTAAGCCCAATGAAGCTCAAATTTATAAATTAGAAAGATAAAAATATGAGGATCATTTTATTCAACTGTGGCCAGAGCTAATTCTGATGTTTTCATGATGATAAAGGGATATGAAGTTAAGATTTAAATGGTGGACTCGTCATTAATGCACAGAAATCCGTCCCACCATTTCGACCATAACTTCCAAACGGATGATCCAAATTTCCTGAGATTTTGAGAGCTTCTATAAGACACATGGACGAAGATAATTAATATTTATGACACCTTCGGATTCGGCCATATGAAGTGTCAAACTCACACGTAAAAATGGAGGAAGAATCTGGACAGTTTTCTGGGTCAACTTCGAAACGTCAATTTCCTTTTGATTCTTCACCCTCCTTTTGACTCTCTTAATTGTTGGGGGGTGAATTTAATGTTGGGGGTGGACCTAAGGCTCCTAATATGCCTATATAAGGAGATGGTGGTGAATGAAATTATCATCTAACATTTTTCCTTGAATCTAACAATTTTCCTTGAATCTAACATTTTCCTTTGAATCTATGTTTTTCTTTCAATTGTAATTTCCCGCTTTCGTTTTGTAATGGCATCGTCAATTTCTCTAATGTAATTTTTTCATTCACATTTAGTATTTTAATAAAATTTCTTCTTCTTCTTCACTTTTTATTTTCCTTTTCTTCACACGTTGATACCGTTGAATCGTAGTGTGAATTTATTCACACCCGCACTTGTGAGTTCATCACACAACGGTGGAGTGTTCATTTTGATTAATGTTTTTTTCTCTTCTTCAATCACACTTCTTTAAGTCAATTACCCGCTTCCATTGATAGAATTGCATAAATGGAGGGCTAACTTTTTATGGTTTGATCCTAGGGAGTTGCATGAGTTGGATTGAATGTTATTTGATGTTCTTAAATTCTTAAATTTGTTCTTTATTTTAAGAGTTCCTTTATTTGATTTATCTTCTTCTTTGTCTTCACCGAATTTAACGACGACACATTTTGAGTGCTAGTACGATCCAATTCCTTAGAGTGCTCATTTAATTGATCCTCTAAGTGAATTGGTGATTAGAATTGAAATTGTGTATGGATTAAATCGGAGAATGATATTGAGGAATTATTTCATTTAATGGATACCTCTTGAACCGATGAACAGAAAATCAAATGAAAATCAAATACATCCAATAAAGCCCAAGAGACAACCTAGGATCAACTCACCTTAATTAGTTGTTTTAATTCAAGTAATTTTATTGGTTTTGTTCTTTAAATTAAATAAATATTTCTTCAAATCAATCAACACCATAGTTGGCCACTTCATAGCCAATCCCACATCTAATCAAAGTGTCTCAAGGTTTCTTCTTCGGTCCTTGTGGATTCGATCCCTACTTGTACTTCAACGACCGCTTTTACCAGTAGGGTAAATTTGGGCGCAACCAAGCATCCAATGCTGCCTAAAAATACAAAAATTAATAAGTAATGAAAGAAATGAAAATAAATTTGATATGTTTAAATTATAGAGTCTCACCCATGCATTGTTGGTACTAAATAGAGTTTTTCATTTGAAATTTTTCTTTCAAAGGATTTGAGCAGACCTGCCACTATTTCATCGTTTTTGCTTGTTCTATTGTGGTAACATGGGGAATAACGAGTTAGAAATTTTTCTCATAGGAAAATCCCTTCATTTTTTTTCATATATACACCTTCCAAAAATATGAAATGTATTTAGTCATAATTAACAGAGTATATCAACAGTTGGAAGATGAAATCATGAGAACATACCTCATGTATACATTTACAACTAAGCCTTCTAGCCAGTCATAGTTAAGGATTTCAGTTTCAATCTCAACACCAATTAATTCATTATCTTTCTCTCTATATATATATTTCATTTAAAATCAAATATGTGATTTTGATTATTTTTAACTTTGTATCCACATGAGATTTGAATGATAATAAATGTGGATATAGAACAGGTGGGGTAATTGTGCCTTCGATATATCTTTTTGATCAGTTGGTTGATCCTTTAGATGGTTTTGAGATAGTCTTTCATTTCATCTCCTTCCCTTTGTCCATCTGTAATAACATTCACCAGTTCATACCATTTACATTAATTGTTAAAGGTTTAGTATGAAAAGTAAATTGGAAATTAATACCTCTTTGTTGACATATTTTTTACAAGATTTGATGACCATGAGATGAATGTTCTTGTAGCCTTTTCAACTGTATTAATATCATACTCATGAATTGGAATAGGTAGCTTAGTTCTTGGCTCATGGGCTACACTGATCGACACTCGCAAATGACATGTTGGAAGTGGTCTGGTGTGTAGCATGTCGTTTTGAATATTGAACACCATAGCCCTCTCTACAAGGTGATGGGTGGGTGTTGCTAGATATAATCATGGTCATTATCACCCTGTAAAATATCATCACAGGAAAGGTATTAGTGTCTTTCTGATTCAAATTTCACAAAAATATTTATCATAACATTGATTACCTATTCTAAGACATCTCTTAGAGGGGAATGACTATCCTCATAGTTCGTGGGGGTGGGGAGGGATCTTTATGCGGTGGTTGTTCTTGAGTTTCTTCTTCTCTTTTCCTCTCCCTCATTAAAGTTTCCATAATCTCTCTCTTCCATTAGAATTTTCCTTCAAGGGTAGATATTATTTCACTCATCTATTTTATTAATTCACTTTGATTGTCCTATTGTTTTTTTCTTAAAAAATGTTCGGGGTGACACCCCAAAACCTGCACCTCTAACGTGGACATACTATGCTATCTGTTGATAGCATGTGTTCATCTGGTATAGGTATTGTTGATTCCTATGACTATGTTAGATATAAAATTTAGGAAAACAGGTGACAATTGTAAAATCATAGCGATTTAACAATTTTTTTTATTATGTAATACTTACACATGTTTCCTACACTTTTTGTGTGTTTTCATCTATTAGTATCCCTTATTTATTTACACGTGCCTCATTCCATAGCACATGGCGTGGGATGGAAGTGGATTTGGATTTTGAGTCATCAATCTACATATAAATAAATGAAACATAATTATGGTGTTGTTTCATGCCACATAAAAGTATTACGGTAGATTTAAAATATATATCATTTTTTTTCAAGTGAAGCATACCCCATCCTTGATTTATGGTAGGGGTATGTTTGTTTTTCTGCTCGTTTTTTATTTTCATAACTTATTTTGGTTTTCATAAATAAAAAAATTTCAATCAAAGTGATGAATACACGTATCATCAAACAACATATTACTAGCCACAATGTACCTAAAAAGACATATTTGCACAATGATTAGTAAACACTTCCGACACTTCTTTAGTTATCAGGTGTGTATAGATAAGTAGTGGGTTCAGATTTATTTTCCATTCACCATATTTAAAATGATATCTTATTAGGATTTTGTGAAATCCTCTATGAATCCTTCCAATAAGAATTTATACATACTTATTATGGGGGTCATATACTATAAATACACTCAGTAATGGATGATGAAGAGTAAGTCAATGTTTCAATACTTTATTTTTAGTAGAATAAATAAATGATATCATAATGTTATCATAATCTCTTCCCACATCAGTTTCTTAAGCCCGGTCACAACATGGTTCCACGAATCTACGTCAATAAAAATGTGTTTTCGAGTGGTGATTCCAATATAACTTCTAAACATGGACTTGTTGGGGTTAATATGCTGATCCCACATATTTCAACCGACCTCAAATTTTATGCCTTTGACTTTAAACTTAATGATTTTTGCTAACACTGTCAATATACGGTGCTCCTGTTATTTCTGTGATTCCAATCCTTTATTGCTTACCATTTCCCCAGAATCAACATCATCAATATGTTACTCTAGAGCAGTGGCATTGACATGTGAAGATGGTTATTGTACCTCTTCATTGGGAGAAAAAGTAGGTTGAGAAACCTATTATTCCTATGGAATGGGAGCACCAGTACATGAAGAAGGTCTCTCCTCTGCACTGCAAGCAATATTAGGTTGAGAGACTTGTTGTTCCTATGGATTAGGAACACCAATATGCGTGGAATTCATTATCTACATAAGTGGTTTAACATTTAATTTAGAGTACATAAATGCACCAAAAAACGGATAATGACATGAGGTAACATGATATATATTACAAAAAATGTAACATGATTATTGAACTCTCTTTTTATTTTTTAAAGGATGAAGGGATTTGACCCCTCTATCAATGATCGAAATCCCTTCATTATGGTCTCATCTTACATAAAAAATGTTATCTACATTGGGACCACTAAGAAATGATTACGACATCCCAATGAAAGGGTTATCCTTGGTTGAATTTTCATCTGACTGTTTAGTGGTTTTGGTTGATAACAGAACAATTGAACACTTCCGGTTTGCGGAATCTATAACATAAAGTACTTATACTGCCTATGATTCCATTATAAATGGTCTGTATTTGTATCATTCCTTACTAAAATCTACTTTAACGAACTCCAATTCATCTATTATAATAACACCCCTGTTATCAACCCACTTTCATTAAAAAATATGAACTTGGAATGTTGTATAATCCAACTCCCATATTAGTTTGATGATGCCAAAGTATGACATATTTGTGTAAATTGGATTTCTATCCTTAGTAATATAAACATGCATCACTTAATCTATGAGTGTAACTCTACTATTTTTCATGGTACTGTCTTTATCATGCTCATTTATATAGAATGCATAACCATTAATTACATAACCATTTTAAGATAATACATAAACACTTGGTCCTCTAGCTAGCCATCAAAGTAGTTATGAAATTGAATCTGGATTTTTATACGACTCCTTTAAAATATGGTCCAAAAACTATCCTATAAACTATTGATTATGTATATTTGATATCCATATTTCAGCCCTTGATGGATGCAAATGCCTAAGAATTTCTTTGTGAGTTTTGACATATGGGGAAACCTCCAAACTGTTATAAAAAACATAAAGGTGGACCTTCTCCCGATTAGTAATACAGACTGTGACAACATCTCTTCCGGAAATTACTTCACCTGCAAGCTACCTAGTGTGATAAGATATCAATAGACTAATTCTTTCCACAATCTATAGGTATTTGGTATAGAATTCAACAAATTTATCAACAATATATCACTTTAAAATACAACCCTCTGGATGTCTTTGATTTTTGACATACCCTTTCAAAATATTCACATACCACTCAATGGGGTACATCCATTTATAGTGTACATGACGACATAGTTGAATCTCTCTCACCAAGTGAAATATTAAATGAACCATCATATCAAATAATGTTGGCAGGAATAAAATTTCTAATTCACATAATATGAAGACAATTTCTCTTTCCATAATCAAAAATTTCATCGAGTCTATGGATTTACTGCATATAGCTTTGAATAAGAAATAGAGTTTTGTTAATGTATAGTGGAAATTCTTGGAAAAAATGCAATATAAATCTATAGGCATTATATCTTTCATAAAAATGGTAGTCATGTGATTTCAGAACCATTAACTTTAAATTGGTCATTGACATGATGTTCTTCATATTCGATGAATACCCCTCTTGAACCTTTACATCATTCAAGAAGTTACAAAACTGATATCTCCCCTTCTTGGAATGAGTGTAAGCATTTGGAGGAAGAAAAGTTCATTTTTAACCCTTCAACAGTGCCAACTCTTCTCATATTCCCACGTCAACTATGTCTAACCTAGCCTTAACTTCATCCTTTGTTTTTCTAGGTTCATTTAGCAATATACTGATGACACTATTACATACATTTTTTTCAACATGCATAACATCTTGAAAGTGTCTGACATACAGATAATTCTAGTATGGTAATTAAAAAAATATGATCTCATTTTCCAACTGGTTTTCCTAAGGTTTTTCAAAAATGGTTTACCAAAAACATTTTCCACATATTTTACTTTCTCAAATAGTTGATCACCTATTAGCAGAGACGGTGATGTATGTTCTTTTGAAATTCCATCGAATGATGTCATACAAGATCGGTACTTATGTCGTCAGGGTATAAATCTGTGATGTTCTAGAAACAATGTTTTTGATGAATGTTTCAAACTAATTTACTGTGTATCATGTTTAGAGATGGGACACCCTTGATTTCCTTTAATGATATATCCTAAAAAATTTCCATAAGAATAAAAATCATTTATCATCCCATACAACATGACTCCCAACATTAAATCTTTATTTCTATAAGCGTCATACAACGTAAGACCCAAATCCCACAATAATTTCAAATCCTTGATCAATGGATCCAAATAAACATCAATATCATTACCTAGTTGTTTTGGTCCTAATATAAGCATATTTACCATGATGTGTTTTCATTTCATGCATAACCGTGATGGAAAGTTATAATTTACCATCATAATCGGCCATGTACTATGAGTTCTACTTTAAAACCAAAAGGATCCACTCTATCTGTAGATAACATGAGATAAAGGTTTCTCATCTAGTTTCCATAGTTAGGATACTCATGATCAATTCTATTCCACTGAGGAGAGTCTTCCAGGTAACATAGTTTCCTATATTTATTTCTTCTATCTGTGTGCTACATCAATTTCCCTACTGTCTCCTCACTTCTATATAGGTTCCTAAACCTTGGAATGATCGGAAAGCACCATAAAAACTTTGTAGAACTAGATTCATTTTTATTGTATTGAGAAGAACCAAACTTTTGGAATTCTGTAAGCGATTTTTGGTCCTTTTTAAATAGTATACAGTTATTCGGATATGCAAGTATTCTTTTAGAGTTCATACCTATCGAGCGTAGTATTACTTTGGCGTCGTATGTTTGGCTTGGGAGCTCATTATCTTTTGGGAGCATGTCATTCAAGAGAGTAAGTAATTCCATAAAATTGGCATCACTCCATCTGTTTCTTGTTTTAAAATCATAAAGTTTCAGTATGGATGACAATGTTGTATATTTAGTACAACCACCATACAATGATATATTTTCACAACTCTGTAACTACTCAAAAAATTTTGAACAATCATGAAATTCATCTTCAGCTGCACTTATAATTTCTTCAAGACAATCTTCATCATCATTCACATTTTTAATCACATCCTCAATATGGCCTTATTCATTGTCCACACTTGTAATCACATCAGATGACCCATAAAACATAGTCCTATCCCACCCACTAGCTACATTATCTTTTTCCCATGTTTATTTCAACATTTATAACTTCGATCTATTCCATGATAGATCAAGTGTTCTTATAACTCTTCTAGACTAACTTATCTTGTATAACAACAACATAAACAAAGACAAGTATTTCAGAAGGGTTATATACATGATCTCTTACAAACTTGATGAACTCTTTCACTCTATCTTTATACTCTTTTGTCAAACGATTAGAATCCATCCATTATTTATTCATATCCATCATATTTTATTCAGTGATATTAATATTTAACAAAATAAATACACAAAACTTTGATATAAAAATTAACCAAGGCTATTTTTTTTATAGAATTTAAGTCTCCTTTGAAAACTATTTATCAAATCACAGTTGAAATCCCATTAAAAAAACCAAACATTTACAAAAATTCCTCTTTAAAATAACATGAACTTTTTAAAATATTCCAATCAGTTTCAACCACTCTTTCTCAAAACCCCGATTCCTTTTTTAAATAATTCAAGTAAACTTCATGACAAAATAATCTTAATCATTTAAAATGAATGAAAACCCTATATATTTTATAAATTTTCATTTAAAACATCACACACCCCTTGTTAAAATGAAACCAGCATTACATAAAATTCTTCAAAATTCACATCCCTTTATGAAATCCAATCAGGCGAGTTGACAAACACTAGACATGAAAACTAAGTCCAGTCAAATTGTTTAAATCATTTTAAATCTATTTAAAACAAAAAATGCATTTTTAACACATAGAGTTTTTTTAGAAAACATTTCAAAAACACTTGAATCATTTTAAAAGCACCACTTAGGCATTTTCACAAAGACATAAATCCCAAAAGAGGCACTTTACGAAGGATACAAGAATAAAAAATAACCAACATTTTATAAAATATAAAGCTATAAATAGTTTATCATGCCTCTTATGAATATATAGTATAAATCCTATAGTTTACTCCCATAATATGACTAAGGAGTGAGTAAGTGATAGATAAAGACATAAGTGTCACTTGGTAATGATACTTTTGAAAATAAAGTCATATCTCTTCAAAGTGGGAAACCATATTCCACTTGATGCTTGAATCATGTAATACCTAAGCTTGATCCTTCTAGTATGGTACATTAGAAAAAATGTTCCCCTTCTTGCAGGTAGACATTAAGTCAAAGTTAAAGAAATATAGGTACTCATACCTTCTCCACTATCAATGGTTAATTTCACCTTGTGATTAAATATATTTCAAACACTTTTTTAGTGTATTACAATAACACCTCATGGAAAGAACCACTATTTACAAATATAAGAAAGGATTTGAGATGTTTATCTTATGTGTTCTTACCTTTATGGACCCATAAGTAACCACATGAGCATCATGGACTGAAACTGTTCAAATCCTGACTCTTGATACACCACAATATAATCCATACTCATTACCCAACTCATTTATTATTAAGATTGACGTTTTCATCAATCTAACATTAAGATTATATAAGGACCTATCATGAACATCTAAGAAAAGGAACCATACAATGTTCTTGGTTAAGGCCTTCTTAGTGCTTCCAATTAGGAGGAATCTCGGTTGACCCTTTGGTAATAAAAGTGAACCCCTAACAAAATAACCATAATAAAATTATCATTTCATGTTCCAAATATTCTTGTGTAATGATTTTTTCTTCTCAATGAGTATTCCAAAAACACCCCAATCACATGTTTCTTGTGCATGTTTCCCCACTTCCTTATAGTAAGTATCAGTTGTTCATCCAGTTTCACCGGCTTCCAAAATTTCATGGAAGTCTCTCCATTGAACATGTGGACTTTCTTACACCTGTATCATGTCCAGCTAAAACCTTTCACTTTTGATGAATAGTTAATTTCACTCTTACTTTTCAATGAATAAATCTTACATTCAAAAAACATTTTCTCAATATAATGAGGATAAGACCTTAACATATCATCATTAAAAATCCCATATTTAAAAAATCACAACTTCTATTCATAACTTCTATACTACTTACCATTACACCATCCACTTCTAAAAATCACATCTTTAAAAATTTCCACATCTATAGGATATTTCAGTAACTACTTCCTATATAAAAAAAATTAAGGCTATGCTCTGTAGCTTCTTTTTTTGGTTGAATTAATCAAAAAATGAGTAAGGATTCACATTCCAAATATTTTTCATGCTTGAAAACTACTTCATGGAGACTATAGTATCATATATCTCTTCAACACAAGATAAAAATCCAATCCATACAACACATGGTGTTTTAAAACTATGTTTTAGAACTAATGTACTCATTCCTAAAATAATTTCTCGATGACATTGTATTACAGGATGATATTCTTTATCCATGTGGGAATCATAATTTTTTGATGCAAAGGGATTACATTATAATTATCACAAAATGTCACTCCTCCCCTTAAAAATAAATTTAATCTATTTCAAATGATGCATCATCCAATTGATTATTTTCTAGCATGCATTGTATCCATGTACTCAATGTTCATGGAAAATATTGTAACTACTAGTTAGAAACATAATATATATTTAACTTTTATTACCCTATAGGTTAAGAAAAAACCTATGGTACTCTTTGGGGTGTCCAAGTATCCAAAAAATACATTATCAATGTTACATTTCGAAAAATTGTACATCCTAAAGTAAATATTAATATCTTTAAAACCATTATGATACTATATAAAACACATCATGCCTTTCTAGTGTTATTTTACCAGACAATTCATGCTTCAATTCAAAAATCATCATAATTTCTAGACCAACCTATAATATCCCATATACCTATGAGATAATGGGGATGAATCCCTTATAAAAAAATCACAATAAAAGTTCCCAAGACAAAATGTAATAACTCCCATCCAAATATTTTAGCAGTAGATAGACCAACCATGCGGAACAAATGGATCATAACTGAAATTTCTAGCATTTCAGATCCAAGATATACAACTCTGCCACATGGAGACCAAAAAATATGCATGTAGGGAGATTTTAAAAAGTACCCAAGCTTTGCACAGTGGTAGAGGAGAGATTTGCGATGGCAGGGTGGAAGAGGGATCACACGACGGCAGGGCGGAAGAGGGCTCGTGTGGCGGTGGGGCAGGGCTTCACGGCGGCGACAGACGATGGTTTCACTATAGCAGAGTAGGAGGAGCAGTCAACATTAGTGGAGGTGTAGGTGGAGGAGGAGGATTCGTGGTGGCAGAGGTGGAGGAGGAGGAGGAGGATTCACAGTGGCAGCGGAGGAGGAGGAGGAGGAGGAGGAGTCGGCAGGGTAAGGCTTCCGTAAGAGCTTGAGGCGTGCAAATGAAGGAGGAGACTATAAGGGTGTATTTATAAATATGGGGGAAGCATTTATCAGTGCTAGCTAAAAATAACTAATAAATGTATGTTTTATCAATACTAAATTAGAAACCACTGATAAATTACTATCTTTATTAGCACTAAAAAAAAAACGGTGATAAAACTATAATGATAATAAATTATTTATATTTTCAGATATATTTGTAGAATTATATGTATAATATATATATATATATATATATATTTATAATAATAACTATAAATAAATAAATATTACTTTATAATTATTTATTTCCTTATAACTATAAATTTATAATAATAAATTTATTTATAATTATAAATTTATAATAAATATATTTATTATATTTATAATTACATATGATTAATATATTTATTATAATTTTATAATTATTTAAATATATATATATTTATTTAGAATTATAATTGTAAATATTTGTATATATTTATTATAATTTTATAATTATTTAAATATATATAAATTTATTTATATTTATGATTATAATTAAAATATATATGTAATAAATATATATTTATAATAAATACATATTTATTTCATAAGTATTTTATTATTATTTTAATAAATATATATTTATATTTAAATAATTATAAAATTATAATAAATATATTTATAAATATATAAAAATATTTATAAATAAATATATTAATTATATATAGTCATAAAAATAAATAAATAAATATATTTAAATACTTATGAAATTAAAATAAATATATTAATTATATATATATTTTATAATTTCATGATTATTTAAATAAATATATATTTATATTTAAATAATTATAAAATTATAATAATTATAATTATAAATAAACATATATTTATTTATAGATATAAATATAAATATAAATATAAATATACATATAAATATATATATATAAATAATAATGAAGCTAAAATAAATATATTAATTATAATTTTATAATTATTTAAATATAAATATATTTTTATTTAAATAATTATGAAATTATAAAAAAAATATAATTAATATAGTCATTTTAATTTCATAAGTATTTAGATATATATATATATATATATTTATGACTATAAATAAATAAATATTTTTTTATAATTATACTTATAAATATAATAAATATAATTATTTTAATTTTATAATTATTTACACATATATATTATTTATACTTATAAATATAAATATTTGTATATATGTATAAATATTTGTATATATGTATATATATACATATATATATATATATATTCATTAGAGACATGTATTTATTTAAATCAATAAATAAATAAATATATTTATAATTATAATTATAAATAAATATGTTGAAAAGGTATTCATATATAATTATAAATATAATAAATATATATATCATTTAAAAAAATTATTTTAATTTTATAATCATTTATATATATATATATAGTTATATATAATTATAATTGTAAATATAATTTAAAATGTATTTATGTATAACTAAATAGTTATAATTATAAATAAAATAAATAAATTTATTATTTAAATATATTTATCACGATTTTAAGTATTTATGAGAACATAATAAATTCATGGGAACATGAATGAATCCTATACACCGAGTAAAGTATAGGACATAAAAAACGGGTCATCATATATATGGCCAACATGAATTGTAATGAGGGTGTAATGTATAAATGAACATTCATGACGAATACATAACATATATATGAATTTCAATTATATTCACACATAAATTAACTAAATTCATTGAAAACATATATTTATTTAAATATATATATTTATTTTATTATTATAATTATAAATATACATATTTAAAAACTATTTAAATATATTATTAAAAAGTATTTATATATAATTATAAACATATAAGCATATAAACATATAAATATAATAAATATAATAAATATATTTATTATTTAATGAAATTTATTATATATATATATTTGAATTATTAAAAAATATATATTAATTATAAACATGCGTTTTTTATTTAATGTATACAAATAAACATTATTTTTGAATATATTTATAATAATTTTATATAAATTAATAATATTTTTTATTAAATTTTTTTATCAACGCTAAATATAGCGCTGATAAATATACCCTTTATCAATGCCTTTTTATCACTGATAAATGGTAGCTTTATTAGCGATTTTCTCTATCGCTGATAAAAGCCCCCCTTATATCAGTGCTTTCTGTTTAGCGCTGGTAAACCCAGAGCATCCCTTGCCTAGATCTATGGTAGTGATGTGCGAGATTGAGGTGGGGTAGATTCCTACACATCAAAAATGACATATAGATCACTGTCCTAAAGTATCGAAATAATCTGATTAGGTTTGGTCTGTTTGAAGTATGTCACTTGACTTTTTTACTAAAATGTCATTTTAAACTGCAAACACACACTTTGATTCATACCAGTCACATCGTGTGTTGGTTTGACATGAGACTGATTCCTACACATCAAAAATGACTTATGAATCATTTTCCTAAAGTATGAAGACAATTCGAGTGAATTTGCTCAATTTTCAATGAGCGACACACATTTTGGACTAAAATATCAATTTTAGAGAGATAACAGACACTTTGAGTCATACTGGGCATAACATGTATCATATTGAGGTGCGACTGATTCCTACACATCACAAATAACTTATAGATCATTAAATTAAAGTATCAAAATAATTTGAAAGTGTTTTATCAGTTTTCAGTATGTTACACTCCGAATGGCCCGAAGGCCTTCATTTTGATTTTTATTATGGACAATACTCCTTTTAAGGGTTGAAGGGAAACCTGTACATGACCCTTAGGCCTAAGGCACAAGGCCCGACATGACTTGAAAATACATGACCCGAAGGCCCAGAGGCATACCATGCCCAATACATGACCCGTAGGCCCAACCCACTATAACTACCCCTCCCCAAATTCTGCATCATTGATCACCTAACTCTCCACCTTGAATTTTTGATTGGCTAGCATTTCCACTTACAAAGCTGCACGGTTCCTAGTCCTGATGGCGGTTGCCATACCCTCTCATTCTTCCAATCCGGTTTGCTCTGCATCCGGTGATTGTTACTCTTGTTGCTCTGATCCTCTTCTGGGACCTGTTCTATGTGAATTGGGCTACTCCATGGTCTCAATGGCCCAAAGGCCATGTGGCCCAAAGTCCTTTGATGGACTGAAGGCCCTTGAGACCCGTAGGCCCAAACCAGTGGTCCGGAAGCCCAAATCAGGTGAATAGTTCCGGCTGCTACAGTACCAAATAGTAACTAATACAATAACTGCTACATTAATGCTACAATACTACTACAGTACTACTACAATACTAGAAATTCGCCTCCACCCAGTTTTGAACCTAGGTCTCTTGGATGCCAAGCAGGATCCCTTACCACTCGGGTATGGGCTCGTTGGCTAGTTTTGAGTATGTCATTTGTGTTTTTTTTTACTAAAATGACAATTTTAAATAAAAAGACACACTTGGAGTCATACCAGTCACACCGTGCGTCTAATTGATGTGTGGGTGATTACTAGAAGTCACAAATGACTTATAGATCTTTTTCCTAAAGTATCAAAATAGTCTGAATGCGTTTGCTCAGTTTTGAGTATGTAACTTGTTCTTTTTACTAAAATGTTATTTTAGAATGAAAACATGCAATTTGGGTTATATCAGTCACATCATGTGTCAATTTTGTGTGAGACTAGTTCCTAAACATCACAAATTACTTATGAGTCATTTCCCTAAATTATCAAGACAATTAGAGCATGTTTTCTTGGTTTTCAAAGAGTGAAACATGTTTTAAACTAAAATGTCAATTCTAAATTGATAATAGACACTTTGAGTTATATCGGGCACACGGTGTATCAGATTAAGGTGAATTTGATTCCTAAAAATCAAAAATGACTTATGGATCATTTTTATATTGTATCAAAATAATATGAATGCATTTTATTGGTCTTTAGTATGTCACTTGTCTTTTTTAGTAAAATTAATGTCAATTTTAACTAAAAAGACACACTTGGAATCATACCAGTCACACCGTGCATCAGATTGAGGTGTCACTGATTTCTACATGTAAAAAATGACTTATGGATCATTTTTTTAAAGTATTAAAACAATATAAATGAATTTAATCAGTTTTTTGTATGCCACTCGATCTTTTTACTAAAATTAATATCAATTTTAAATAAAAAGACACACCTGGAGTCATATCGGTCACACTACATGTTGGATTGAGGTTCGGTTGATTCCTAGACATCAAAAATGACTTATGGATCATTTTTCAAAAGTATCAAAACAATTTGAATGTTTTTTCTTAGTTTTCAGAATGCCACTTGTTTTTTTACTAAAATTAATATCAATTTTAAATAAAAATACACACTTGGAGTTATACCGATCACATCGTTCATCAGATTAAGGTGAGGTTAATTCCTACACATCAAAAATGACTCATGGATCATTTTCATAAAGTATAAAAACATTATGAATGTTCTTGATTGGTTTTGAGTTTTTCAATTTTTCTTTTTATTAAAATTACTGTCAATTTTAAATAAAATGACACACTTGAAGTCATATCAATCACACCATGAATTATATTGAGGTGCATCTGATTATTACACATAAAAAATGACTTATTTATTGTTATAATAAAGTATCAAAACAAGAATAATGTGTTTTCTAGGTTTTGAGTATGTCATTTGTGGTTTTTACTAAAATGTCATTTCAAACTAAAAACATGCACTTTCAGTCATATCGATCATAACGTGTGTTAGTTTGATGTGAGACTACTTCCTATATGTCACAAATGACTTATCAATAATTTTAATAAATTATAAAGATAACCAGAGCATGTTTTATTAGTTTTCAGTGAGTGGCACACGTTTTGAACTAAAATGTCAATTTTAAACTAATAACGTACACTTGGAGTCATACCGGGCACACAATGTATCAGATTGAGGTGAGACCAATTCCTACACATAATAAATGACTTATGGATCATTTTAATAAATTATCAAAATAATTTGAATGTGTTTTCTCAGTATTGAGTATGTCACTTTTCTTACTTACTAAGATTAATGTCAATTTTAAATAAAAGACACACTTGGAGTCATACCGATCTCACCATGCGTCCGATTAAGGTGTGGTTGATTCCTACATTTCAAAAAATCACTTATAAATAATTTTACTAAAGTATATAAAAAATTTGAATGCATTTTCTCAGTTTATTGTATGTCACTTGTTCTTTATACTAAAATTAATGTCAATTTTAAATAAAAACACACACTTGTAGTCATATCGGTCACACCGTCATCAAATTGAGGTGAAGTTGATTCCTAAACATCAAAAACTAATTATAGATCATTTTACTAAAGTATCAAAATAATTCGAATGTGTTTTATCGGTTTTTAGCATGTCAATTGTTCTTTTTACAAAAATTAATGTCAATTTTAAATAAAAAGACACACTTGGAGTTATACCGGCATATTGTACATCAGATTGTGGTGTGGTTGATTCCCACACATAAAAAAAAAACTTATGGATAATTTTTCCTAAAGTATTAGGACAATATGATTGCGTTTTCTCAGTTTTGAGTACGTCATTTTTTCTTTTTACTAAAATTAATATCTATTTTAAATAAAAAGACACACTTGGAGTCATATCGGTCACACCATGCGTCAGATTGAGGTGCGGTTGATTCCTATATGTCAAAAATGACTTATGGATCATTTTAATAAAACATAAAAACAATTTGAATGTGTTTTCTTAGTTTTCATCTTGTAACTTATTTTTTTACTAAAATTAATGCCAATTTTAAATAAAAATACACACTTGGAGTTATACCTATCACACTGTTCATCAGATTAAGGAGAGGTTAATTCTTACATGTCACAAATGACTCATGGATAATTTTACTAAAGTATCAAAACAATATGAATGTTTTTGGTTGGTTTTGAGTATATCACTTGTTATTTTTATTAAAATTACAATCAATTTTAAATAAGAAGACACACTTGAAGTCATATCGGTCACACCGTGAATTAGATTGAGGTTCATATGATTATTACACATAAAAAATTACTTAATGATTGTTATAATAAAGTATCAAAATAATACAAATGCATTTTATTAGTTTTGAGTCTGTCATTTGTGTTTTTTACTGAAATGTCATTTCAAACTGAAACCATGAACTTTGAGTCATATTGATCATATTGTGTGTCAGTTTGATGTGAGACTACTTCCTATATGTCACAAATGACTTATGAATCATTTTCCTAAATTATCAAGATAACCAAGGCATGTTTTTTTAGTTTTTAGTGAGTGACACACATTTTGAACTAAAATGTCAATTTTAAATCGATAACGGACACTTAGAGTCTTACCGGGCACATAATGTATCAGATTGAGGTGAGGCCAATTCCTACACATAATAAATGACTTATGGATCATTTAATAAAGTATCAAAACAATATTAATATGTTTTCTGAGTATTGAGTATGTCACTTTTCCTTTTAACTAAAATTAGTGTCAATTTAAAATAAAAAGACATACTTGGAGTCATATTGATCTCACACTAGTACAAAAAAGCTTTTTTACGTTGGTTTTTTTGCCTTTTAACGTCGGTTTTGTGGCAATGTTGTGGCGACGTTATTGCGACTGACGTAAAAAATATGTTTTTTAACATTGGTTCTTTAATAACTGACATTAAAAATGTTTTTTAAATTATTTTTCACATCAGTTTTTTCAAAAATTATTTGAAATACCATATTTTATACAAAACAATCACGTTGAAACTCTATATTTAACATCAGTTATTTAAAAACTGATGTTAAAAACCGATGTTAAAGTCATTCTTAACATTGGTTTTTAAATAACAGACGTTAAAAATGTTTCTCATTTTGTAGAATATTTCCCAAACTTTGATTTGACAGGTCATAGTGCTCAAATAAAGCTACGGATCAAAAGTTATGACCATTAGAAGTTTGATGTATTTTTTTCCGAGGAAAGATCGAATGAGCCAACCAAAGCTTCGTCTGAGAAGGAAATTTAGAATCCAAATGAGGATTTGTAGTTTTACCATGATACAAAGAAGAAATAGTGAATCTGAATCATTAAATGGTATATAAATTAAGAAAAATAATCATAATAAAACATAAATCATGGAAACATAATTTCGAATACCTTGACGAGATCACAGAAATAAGAAATTTTGGATTCACATTGAAGATCAAACAGCTTCAGTCGGTGGAATGATAATGGTTGAATAAAAGGATCATTAGATTAAGATTTGTGTATAATGAAACCATATAAATGATATGGAAAAAGAAATTACGGTATTAAAAATTTAGGTGGTAACTGAAAACATTGAGCCTGCACTATGAAAAAATTGAAATCCCACATCGGTGGGATATTAAAATCATTTTTCACGTCAATTTTTATGATAATCAACGTGAAAAATATTAAAATTTTCGCTGATTTTTTATGTTGGTTATATAAAAATTGACGTGAAAAATCAATCTTTGTGAATTTTTTCACGTCGGTTTTTATGATAACCAACGTGAAAAATATTAAAATTTTCACTGATTTTTCACGTTCGTTATATAAAAACTGACGTGAAAAATTAATCCTCATGACTTTTTTCACGTCGATTATTTAATAACCGACTTGGAAATTGAAAATTTGAGTAAAAATTTGAAATCCTGTATTGGTGAGATATTAAAATCATATTTCACGTTGGTTTTATGATAACCAACATGAAAAATATTGAAATTTTGGCTGATTTTTCATTTCGGTTATTTAAAAACTGATGTGAAAAATCAATTTCCGCCAATTTTTTACGTCGGTTCTTATAAGAACCGACCTAAAAAATTAATTTTCATGACTTTTTACGTCTATTATGAAATAAAAGACGACAAAAATGTTTATAAACATGTATTTCATTTTCCAAGCTTCGATTTGATAGGTCGTGGAGCTCAAACAGAATTACGGATCAAAAGTTATGGTCCTCTGATGTTGGCCTTCTCTAAGACTTCATTTAGTGATGATCATCTTCCAATGACCATAATTTTTGATCCGTAACTCCATTTGAGCTCCATGACTTATAAAAACGAATCTTATATAATGAAAGACATTTTTTTAAGAATTTTTAAAGTCAGTTATTTAAAAACCGACATAAAAAAGTCATGAAACCCAATTTTTTATGTTGGTTATTATAAGAACCGACATAAAAAATCGGGTTTCATGACTTTTATGTCAGTTTTTAAATAACCGATGTTAAGAATGCTTAAAAACATGTAACTCATTTTGTAATATTTGATTTGATAGGTCACAGAGCTCAAATGGAGTTACGGATCAAAAGTTATGATCCTCTGAAGTTGGCCTTCTCTAAGACTTCATTTAGGGATGATTAACTTCCGATGGCTATAACTTTTGATCCGTAAATCCATTTGAGATCCACGACCTATCAAATCGAAGCTCATGAAATAAACTACAATTATTTTAAACATTTTTACGTCATTTATTAAATAATCGATGTAAAAAATTCATTCGAATTTATTTTTACGTCGGTTATTATAAGAACCGACGTGAAAAATTAGGGAAAATTGATTTTTCACGTCAGTTATTAAATAATCGATGTAAAAAGTAAACATAAATGATTTATCACATCAGATATTTAATAACCGATGTGAAAAATAAGAAAAATAGGATTTTAATTTCGGTTATATAATAACCAACGTGAAAAATCAAATTTCGGAGATTTTCACGTCGGTTCTAAGAAACCGACGTGAAACGGGTGACGTTAAAAATACTTTTTGTACTAGTGTCACCATGAATCTGATTGAGGTGTGGTTGATTCCTACAATTCAAAAAATGACCTATGAACCATTTTACTAAAGTATCAAAACAATTAAAATTTGTTTTCTTAGTTTTTAGTATGTCACTTGTTCTTTTTACTAAAATTAATGTCAATTTTAAATAAAAATACACACTTATAGTCATATCGATCACAACTTCATCAGATTGAGGTGCAGTTGATTCCTAAACATCAAAAACTACTTATAGAACATTTTTCTAAAGTATCAAAACAATATGAATGTGTTTTATTGGTTTTCAGCATGTCACTTGTTGTTTTTAGTAAAATTAATGTCAATTTTAAATAAAAAGACACACTTGGAGTTATACCGACACAATGTACGTCAGATTGAGGCGTAGTTGATTCCTACACATCACAAATGAATTATGGATAATTTTTCCAAAAATATCAGGACAATATGACTATGTTTTCTCAGTTTTGAGTTTGTCAATTGTTCTTTTTACAAAAATTAATATCAATTTTAAATAAAAAGACACACTTGGTGTTATATCGGTCACATCACACATCCGATTGAGGTGAAGTAGATTCTTAAATGTCAAAAATGACTTATAGATTGTTTTTATAAATTATTAAAACAATTTGAATGTGTTTTCTTATTTTTCAACTTGTCACTTGTTTTTTTACTAAAATTAATGTCAATTTGAAATAAAAATACACACTTGGAGTTATACCGGTCACATCATTCATCAAATTAAGGTGAGGTTAATTCCTACACATAAAAAATGACTCGTAGATCATTTTACTAAAGTATCAAAATAATATGAATGTGTTTGATTGGTTTTGAGTATGTTAATTATTCTTTTAATTAAAATTACTGTCAATTTTAAATAAAAAGACACACTTGAAGTCATATCAGCCACACCATGAATTATATTGAGGTGTGTCTGATTCTTACACAACAAAAATGACTTATGGATCATTATACTAAAGTATCAAAACAATATGAATTCATTTTCAATGTTTTTAGTATGTCATTTGTGTTTTTTTACTAAAATGTCATTTCAAACGAAAAACATGCACATTGAGTCATATCGATCATATAGTGTGTTAGGTTTTATGTGAGACTGCTTCCTACATGTCATAAATGACTTATGAATCATTTTAATAAATTATAAAGATAACCAGAGCACAATTTCTTAGTTTTTTGTAAGTGACGCACGTTTTGAACTAAAATGTCAATTTTAAGTCGATAACGGACACTTGGAGTCATACTGGGCACACAATGTATCATATTGAGGTGAGGCCAATTCCTAGACATAATAAATTACTTATGGATAATTTTAATAAAGTATCAAAACAATATGAATGTGTTTTATCAATATTGAGTATGTCACTTGTCCTTTTTTACTAAAATTAATGTCAATTTTAAATAAAAAGACATACTTGGAGTCATATCGATCTCACCATGCGTCATATTGATGTGTGGTTTATTCCTAAATTTTAAAAAATGACTTATGAACCATTTTACTAAAGTATCAAAAAAACTAGAATTCATTTTATCAGTTTTTAGTATGTAACTTGTTCTTTTTACTAAAATTAATGTCAATTTTAAATAGAAACACACTTGTAGTATTATCAGTCACACCATCATCCGATTGAGGTGTAGATCATTACTAAACATCAAAAAACTACTTATATATCATTTTACTAAAGTATCAAAACAATAAGAATGTGTTTTATCTGTTTTCAGAACGTCACTTATTTTTTTTATTAAAATTATTGTGAATTTTAAATAAAAAGACACGATTGGAGTTATACCGACACACTGTTGGTCAAATTGAGGTAAAATTTATTTCTACACATCAAAAATGACTTATGGATAATTTTTCATAAAGTATAAGGAAAATATGACTATATGTTTTATCAGTTTTGAGTATGAAAATTGCTCTTTTTACTAAAATTAATATCAATTTTATATAAAAAGACACCCTTGGAGTCATATCGGTCACACCACACGTCAGATTAAGGTTTGGTTGATTCCTACACATCAAAAATGATTTATGGATCGTTTTTCCTAAATTATCAAAACAATTTGAATGTGTTTTCTTAGTTTTAATCATGTAACTTGTTTTTTTTACTAAAATTAATGTCAATTTTAAATAAAAATACACACTTGGAGTTATACTAGTCACACCGTTTTTCAGATTAAAGCGACATTAAGTTATACATGTTACAAATGACTCACAAATTATTTTAATAAAGTATCAAAACAATATGAATGTTTTTTTATTGGTTTTGAGTATGCCACTTGTTATTTTTATTAAAATTACTATCAATTTTAAATAAAAAGACACACTTGAAGTCATATCAGTCACACTATTATTTAGATTGAGGTGCGCCTGATTCTTAGTCATCACAAATAACTTATAGATCTTTATAATAAATTATCAAAACAATACGAATGTGTTTTTTCAGTTTTGAGTATGTCATTTGTGTTTTTTTACTAAAATGCCATTGCAAACTGAAAACAACCACTTTGAGTCATATTGATCATATTGTGCATTAGTTTTATATGAGAGTGCTTCCTATATGTCACAAATGAATTATGAATCATTTTACTAAATTATCAAGATAAAAAGACCATGTTTTCTTAGTTTTTATTGAGTGAAACACGTTTTGAACTAAAATGTCAATTTTAAATTGATAATAAGCACTTGGAGTCATACCGGGCACACAATGTGTCAGATTGATGTGAGACAAATTCCTATAAAAAATAAATGACTTATGGATCATTTTTAAAAAGTATCAAAATAATCTGAATGTGTTTTCTCAGTATTGAGTATGTCACTTGTCATTTTTACCAAAATTAATGTCAATTTTAAATAAAAAGACATACTTGGAGTCATATCGATCTCACCATTCATCGGATTAAGGTTTGGTTGATTCATAAATTTCAAAAAATGACTTATAAACCATTTTAATAAAGTATCAAAACAAATCAAATGTGTTTGCTCAGTTTTCAGTATGTCATTTGTTCTTTTTACGAAAATTAGTGTCAATTTTAAATAAAAACACACACTTATATTCATATCAGTCACATCGTTATCATATTGAGGTGCAGTTTATTCCTAAACATAAAAAACTATTCTAGATCATTTTTCAAAAGTATCAAAACAACCCAAATGTGTTTTATCAGTTTTCAACTTGTCACTTGTTATTTTTACTAAAATTAAGGTCAATTTTAAATAAAATGACAAACTTGGAGTTATAACGACACACTGTATGTCAGACTGAGGTGCGGTTGATTCCTACACATCAAAAATGACTTTCAGATCACTTTTCCTAAAGTATCAGGACAATATGAATTTGTTTTCTCAGTTTTGAGCATGTCACTTATTCTTTTTACTAAAATTAATTTCAATTTTAAATAAAAAGACAAACTTGGAGTAATATCAGTAATATCGTGCATCAGATTGAGGTGAAGATAATTCCTAAACTTTAAAAATAACTTGTGTATAATTTTCCTAAATTATCAAAACAACCTAAATGAATTTTCTTGGTTTTGAGTATGTCACTTTTGGTTTTTACTAAAATGTCATTTCAAATTGGAAACATGAACTTTGAGTCATACCATTCACATAATGTGTCAATTTTACATGAGACTGCTTCCTATAAGTCAAAAATAACTTATAAATCATTTTTATAAATCATCATTACAATCTATGCACATTTTCTTGGTTTTTATTGAGTGACACATGTTTTGTAGTAAAATGTCAATTTTCATCTTTTAATGGACACTTTGAGTCATACCAGGAACCCGATGTATCAAATTGAGGTGCGACCAATTCCTAAACATAAAAAATGACTTATGTATCATATCTCAAAGTATTAAAATAACCCAAATGCATTTTATTGGTCTTGAGTAAGTCGCTTTTCCTTTTTACTAAAATTAATGTCAATTTTAAATAAAAAATGTACATGGAGTCATACTGGTCACACTATGCTTTAGATTGAGGTGTGGTTGACTACTACATGTCAATAATAACTTATATATCATTTTACCAAATTATAAAAACAATCTAAATACATTTCCTTTATTCTCAGTAAGTAACTTGTTCTTTTTACTAAAATTAATGTTATTTTTAAATTAAAAGACTCACTTGGAATAATATCAGTCATAATGTGTATCTGATTGAGGTAAATTTGATTCATAAACATAAAAAATGACTTATGGATTCTTATCCTAAAATATCAAAATAATCCAAATGTGTTTTCTTGGTTTTCAGTATGCAACTTGTTATTTTTACTAAAATTAATGTCAATTTTAAATAAAAAGAAACACTTGAAGTCATACCAGCCACACTGTGGGTCGGATTGAGGTGTAGTTAGTTCTTACAAATCATAAATGACTTGTTTATTATTTTTCTAAAGTATAAAAACAATCTTAATACATTTTCTTAGTTTTGATTATGTGATATGTTTTTTAACTAAAATGTAAATTATAAACTAAAAACATATACTTCGATCCATACCGTGCACACTATGTATCAGATTAAGATGAGACTAATTAAGCACATGATATGTGTTTTTATTTCAACCATCTAAAAAATGTAGAAAATGTAACACCCCGAGATTTTATGAAAAATATTCTTTTAATTTAATTAATGTCTTGTGTTGTATTCTACACCAAGATTAACTTGTGCTATACGCAACACCGTATTAGCTTGCAGTATACGCAACACTATTCTTGGACCGTGTTACACACAATTTTGATAATAGTTATTCTATGCAACATTGAGTATATATATATATATATATATTAAATGTATAAATGGAATATGGTTGGATTCTGTTATTCAAAACAACGAAGGATTCTTTCACAACACGCAACCCTGACTTGGCTTGCATTACACGCAATCGCGACCTTCCTCGATAGCGTGTGTTGTACGCAATACCGGGTTTTAATAAACAATGATATATTATAATATTGTCATGAACTAGCCGTTATGAATAGTATTAACTAAATTTTGAATTTTATAACATTATTATTCATCTTACACATTTTCTAGAACATGTTATAAGAACAAAATAAATTTTTCAGGTAAAATAAGTATTTTTCAAAAAATGCAGTTTTGCTGCCTTTTGATGGCGCACCCACCTTAAATATAGTTTTTGACATGTTTATATGTTTAATTTGACAAATAAAATTCTTCCTTTGAATCAGGATGTAAAAATTTACATTAGATAATGTTTTGATATTTTTTTGATAACTTTCATATTTTAATGAATAGTAAAACTACGCTATATTTTAATTAAAAACAACTTTTTTCATCGTAATATCTTATGTGGATAAATTATAATATTGAATGGTTTTAAAGTATAAATAGAATATATTTTTACCATTTAATATAATTAATGTCATTAGCATTGATTTTACCTTGAATTCATAGGTTAAATCAATTCAATCTTTTGCAATGTTTTAAACAAAAACCCGTTTTTATTCGACAACGGGATTAATTTTAATTTAATTTCTGCAACTTCTGTGTATTGAATTTTAAAAAATGGATTCCATATTTGGAATCAGTGGGTCCAAATTATATTAATAGGCTACTTTTTATTTTAGGGAATTATGAATAGTAACTACGGTAAATTTTATTTACCGTAGTTAAAGGTAAATCAGGTAATTAAGGGTAAATATAATATTATAAAATTACCCTAAAACATGCCAAAATCCTATTGGATGACTAAAAGTAAACCCATATCAACTAAGGGTTGGATTAGATTCATTTTATGGACTTTTGTCCATGAAAATAATTTAATTATTATTAAAACCAAAGAAAGTGACAAAATGTCACTCTCTTAAATCTTATAAGTATAATAATTTTAAATTAGTGATAAACATCATAAAATTTCGAACATGAATAGTCTACAGAAAGATAACAAAATTATCTACATCATGAGAATTTATTTAGAATTTTTGGGATTAAATAATTATCATTAATTGTGACACAATAGTGATGCAGAAATTATTTATCTAGTGAAAAATCAAGAATATAGTTTTTATTAAACTAATAGTGACCATAAAAGGCACAAAACCCTAACCAAAACTTATTGGTCATGTAAATGGAAACTATAATAATCCAATGGTCGAATATTTGACCATTTGGAGTCTTATAAAAGCTATTATGACACTTATATTAGTTTATTTTAAATGATGCCAAAGTTGTCACCTTCATAATCTAATAAATATAACAATTTAAATATTGTGATTTTAAGATGATAAATTCGAGTAAAAGTATTATTGTGAAAGTTAATATATTTATCTTCATCATAGGATTTTATTTTAAATTTTTATACAACAAATAAGTATATTAAATAATTATACAAAAATGATGTAGTAATTATTTTATTAAGAGATAAACCAAATAAATGGTTTTAAAAATAATAAAATAAATATTATATGAACTATTTAATGTTCTCAACTAATTTTATAGACGCATATGACATTTTATAAATCTATTAAAGCTTTTAGTTCGAACATATCTTCTGTATTTATTTTATTTAAATTCAAATAAATGAATAGTGTCCAAATTGACACTATTGTTATTTTATAAAAATAACATATTATAAAATAGTTTAAAAATCACAAAAATATTTAAAAATTATAAATTTAAATTTATATGATCTAAAATGTTATTAAGTATCCAATTATGGACAATTCACAACAAATAAGTAATTATTTGTTATAATTTAAAATTTAGAATGTTATTACCACAAATAAAATTAAATTGGTTAAATAAGGATAAATCATGTTGATAATGTTTAAAATAAATTCCTAACATGTCTAAATTCTATTGGTTGATGAAATTACAACATTATATTATCTAATATTCGAATATGATTCATTTTTGGAAGTTTTTAAGTGGGGTTAGATTTATTATAAATTAATATTTTTAAGAATTCCTAAGGTGCCCCTCTCCTCCCTTATAAAAGGGCACCTCCTCCCCCTCCTCCTCACACCAAATTGAGCACTCAAGCTCGGCCAACCCCTGCAATTTTCTCCTCTCCACTTTCCTAGAATAATCCTAGAGGTTCTGGTCTTCTTCAAAGATCAATCTTAGTTCCTTAAGTGGGGGATTCAAAGAGGCGTTCCAAGGAAGAGGTAATATCCATTACCGATCTTTTCAATTTCATTCTTCTTCAACTTCTTCTTCTTTAGTTGTTTCATGATAAAGTAATAACATCAGTATTACTTACATACTGATATGTTATTATAAATATTAAACAACCCTAATTCACCTTCTATCCATCCTACGGAAAAAAGGAAATCACCGCGCGTGCATACGTACGGAATACCGTCTCCACGCCGTGGTGTAATCTATTTTCTGCCACCACCGTAATAGGATGGGTATAATGGTGTAATGAGTAACTATATATGATTATTATAAAGTGATATTGATACTGAAATAATATGCATACACTTTAACACAATTCCACGACCATGGGAACGATATCATCGCTCGTGCGTACGTACGGACTACCGTCTCCACGACGCGATGAGATTCATTCTCCACATTAACCATTCATGAATGATTATAAAGCATATATAATAAGTACTAATGAAATATATGACATAATAATGATACTGGATTTATGTATATTTATATGTATGTCATCTACTTAATTCCATTCAATAAGGAAACGAAAACAGCGTTCATGCGTACGTACGGACTACCGTCTCCATGAACGGTGTATTTCTTTCCATTTATCGATCCATTATATATATGTATATTCTGAATATATATTATATATAAATCTTGTTTTATATTCTGTAATTAAGTAATCATGATCTAAGTAATCATATGAATAATTACAAGTTAAAAACACGAACGACAAATGAGACGATTTTACCCAAAACGCTACTTTAACACGAATTTACAAAAGACCGGGTAATATAAAGCCATAAGAGAACCATATATGATATCATAACAATGAATATGATTCTGTAATAAGTCAATAACATTATGTAAATCATTATACAGGAGGTTCGGACACGTACAAAGCAAGTCGGACCTAAGGTAAGGGATAAATTTTCAATCTCATTTTTATCCGAGATTGCTTATACTTAAGTATTTACTGGGGTTACGTTTAACATCCATGACCATGTTTTCTAAAAATGTTTTTATAAATTTTTTACCATTATTCCATGAATTTTTAAAGTCATTTTTACCCTTTATTGACTTTTTACCACATTGTATGAATGGAATCTTTCCTTTGGTTACCATATAAGGTACTTTTTGACTTTTCCGACAAAAGTACGAGGAGAATGTTATTTTTAACTTATACGGCGTGAAAGGATTTTTACGGTTTCATAACACCTCATTTTCAAGAAGCTTCCTCTACAAGATTTCATGATTATTTTCAACAAAACCCTTATCTTTTAAAATTTCATGGAATTTTTTGAAAAGAAAATGATTTTAAAGAAGAAAGGATATTTTCTTCAAGAATTCATTTCGAGTGTTTTTCTCAAAACTATTTTCCATCTAAGATGACATTATTTGATATTTATGTTTCAAGTAAAATGTCTCTATGATTTAAATGGTTTCAATATTCTTATGATTGAATGATATCAATTGTTTATGATGTCATGATGTTTAAGATTCCCATTTTTATTACATAGGTTATGCAATGGTGTATGATTTATGATTTTGTGGAACACATAAGAATGGTATCATTATGAGATGGGTGGGACCTATATCTCCCTCCAATGCATTGGGTAAAGATTTTATATCTCATGAGATAGACATGGCTGGAATGGTAGGTTATACCGGTTCAGTGAAACAGGACTAGAACGAGGGTTACTCGATTCAGAAAGGGACTTTGTCCACTAAGATAGTCTTGGAAATGAGTCTTGACTAACAAGAAATGATTTTCTATGATTATGTGTGTATGCCACAAAGTTTAATGTTTTATGTTATGATTATTGTGATTACATTTCACTGCCATGATTTATCCCATGTTATGAAATTATGCTCTCTTTTGCAGGTTAAGATTTCCAAAAGTTAAGTTCTTACGAATATGATGTGATTGATTTTTTTTTTATTTTGTATACCCTTACTGAGCATTTGAGCTCACCCTTTTATGTTTTCTTTTCACCAGGATATAAAGAAAGGTTTTAGGTAAAAAAAATGGAAGATCTTTATGGGAGATATTGAATATCTTTCACCACGATTAGAAGATTACGTTCCGAGTTTCCAAAGACACTAAACTATTACGATCCTTGTGTGTGTGTTTTTGTTATGTACTAAGTATTCCGCAAATGTAATGTAATGTCCATGTACGTCAAGATACGGGTCTCTACAGAAAATATATAACATGTTCCATTATGGTGGAAGAGGAAACCCCATGCTACCTCAAATACTTCATGTTTTAAGAAGCATGGGGTTTTCTCTTCCATAAAAAAGAAACATGTTATTTATTTTATGGATTGTTGTAGATATTTGAAAGAAAAATATAACTTCCCAAAATATTTGTGAAAAAAACTAAATAAGCATTAGATAAAAATGATAAGAAAATTAACTTACAAATATTAGATAAAATGTTGAGAAATTAATTAAATAAGTAGTAGGAATTAACTTTTTCATGATGATTTTATACATTCTTGACCCATTTCTTTATTTTAATTATCTCATTTATAGCTTTGAAGTCCAATATTTCATGAGAATTAGAATATTCAAACAAACCACCCCAACCCAAGAAAAAGAATCCACCCACATAAGAAAATAATTCTTATGTTTGTAATACTATAAATAACTAAATTAAGCATAAATATGAAACAAAAAATTAATAAAATTTCAATTTTAAACTAAAACTAGACAATTTGAGTAATACTAGGTACACCATGTGCCAGATTGAGTGCATTAGTACATGAGTGAATCATCCTTGTCAATGAATTAATTTCTTTATGATATCTATGAAAATTAATAGAATAAGTATCAGAGAGAAACTATGTGTAAATTAATTGAAAAAATTAGTTAAAATGATGAGAAAATCAACTAAATAAAAATTAGTAAGTCACATACTAATGATATATGTGTACATTCTGACCCCAGGTTTTCTTCCCATTAATTTATAAACAAATATATTTCATCTTGTGAATACAAGTACTTTCGATAGTCATGGTACCACTAAAAAAATATAAATACACAGAGGATTAATAAATATTTTAAATGAAATAGTAATTATATTTGAAAATACCTCTTCGGGGATGCTAATTTATTGATGGTATATGATGTCTCTCATAAATTTTTAAACACAATAACCATAATCTTTACCATTTGTTTACTTCAAACATTTCAGAAACATTGAGAAAAATAAGTAATTTGTTTTGATGCGTGTTTTGATCGTGAAATATTATTATATATACCCTGATACTTATCCAATTTTAGAATTTGACATGATACTTGTGCACATGGACTATCCTCATGCCATGATTTTGATGATATTTAAACACCACCCTATAATATAAAAGTTCTCATTAAAAAATAATATAAAATATATAACTTGAAGTTTAAATCAAAAACATTGGATGCAGTGTATTACAAATTTGAAAACATCATCATTTGTGGTCAATTTGTTGGGTACCCATTTAGTGAATCTAGGAAATAAATCTTTAGAGTATCTAAATTGACCACAATGAGTACCCAATAATTTCTAAAAAAACAAAAAGGAATATGTAATGAAAGTAATGAAAATATATTTGTTATGATTGGATTGTAGAGTTTTACCCCTACATCATTGGTATTAAAAAGAGTCTTGTCATGACCTGAACATCTGAGGTTTGAACCGTGACTACCCTAATCCCACATCTAATAGGCCAGGGGTCGGTGACCGGTGCTGAGTAGGCATATCCCACAAATGGAAGGCATTAACCTAAAGTACCAGTAAAGACACACTCATATCCAAGCCCACATATTTCTGAAATGTAAAACAACTGAAAATAATGCATGTATACATCTAAAATCCCACAATAGAGTATGATAATAAAGTACTGAAAGCAGGAAAAGGATCTAAATACAAGCCCAAACAAAAAATGTAAAGAGTCCAACCTGCTCCAAGGGAGAGGACTAAAGTCAAATTCAAGATATTAGTAAAACACCTTAGTTTAACAAGATTCAACTACACTCCACCCACTCCCTTCCCTTCTAGGACATCTTCAAAAGAGCCTTCATCTACATAAGATACGACACATGTAGGAAAAGTCCATTTCGGGGCGAGTATAAAAATACTCAGTTGGACACCCCAAAAATATTAAACAAGAAGCACCAAGTATAGTCATCTCAATAAAATATATAATAATCAATATATAATAGAAACACCCAGATATACCCAATAAATAAACCACACCACCATGAGGTCATAACCAACTTTCAGCGATAAGATTTTGCTCGAATCAATTCTCATTCTGGGAGAATCCACTCCATGAGCCATGATATCACTAGAGAAATTCGATGAAGAGATATAGGTCATTGGGACCCACCCAAGAAAGATCACCAGTCTAAGAAGACCTTGATACACAGATAGTGGGTCACGCCCAGAACTGCTTGGGTACACCACAAAACCAATCTAGATCAACCCGCTACTTAGGGGATTATATGTCAATGATACCACCAACCCTACCAATAAGGCCTACTAGATAAAAGATCAATGACCTTATTAGGATGGTCACATAAATTCCACAAACCCCACAAAGGGAACAAAGGATGATAAAGGATCACAATCAAGTCTCACGGAAAGACATTAAAACTATATATGAGGCTCAACCTCTAGATGGGATCAGAATCCTATGATGTGGATGTAATACCACACTGTACCCTCAGAGGAAGAGACCAAGGGAACATGCTCAACCTAGACTATTCCAAACTAAGTAAATCAAGATCTATAAACACTCTTAAAGGGGTAACACAGTGTGTCCATCTATCCCCAAGTCTGCTCGTGTGGTAAAGCCTCACACAACATGTAAGTCTCCATATACACAATGTGTAGGAGAAGTACATGGAATGTAGAGACAAACGGTACCCTCCCCATGTCACCTAGTTATGTCTATGTATAGTGGATGTGTTCATGTACTGACCCATGTACACCAAACCATGTCTGTGCCCAAGTACATGACATGCCACTTGGCCATGTACTTTTTCCCATGTCTATGTACTTCTCTAAGTACATTCCAAGCCTCACAGAAGGGGGTAAAACACCGTGTGATCCTTATCTTCATCTTGAAATCCTAGATACTACTGAATGGGCCCCATATAGTGTGTGATCCTGATTTACATGTCGTGTTGATCAAGATTTTCCAGAAACCCATGTCTGGTTCACGCATCACCCTGATTTTCAACCACTACTATCAATCTCACCCAAGAACACCAGATCTAGGGTTGACCAACCTCTCTATTGACCTTTTTCTAGATTCCAACCACCAAATGTATCAAGAAATCATCCATCTTTGTTCGTGTTTCCACATTATGCTTTGGAAAATGAAGAACCTCTGATCTGGTCCCGTTCACCCTCGATCTACCTACTATTTTCATCAATACTCGAACTGCAACCAACATTGTGTGCCATAACCACATTTTTGATCCCTTGTGCTGATGAACTGTCACACAACGATATGAAATCAGGTATTGGTCAAACTATTTTCCAAAATAAATGCCAATGATTATTGAGTGATTAAATTGGGGAGACTCCATAAGCCATAAATTTTGAGGAACAATCCTCGACTGTTGTTCATTTAGCCTTGATTCGTTTTTGTAGAAAGAGATGAATGAAGAGAAAAAGACAACTCACAATGAACATATAATTAATTCAATCAAATTAAATCTGTTAACGATGTGTATATCAATTTTGTTCATGGAATTGATTCATGTTCATTCAGGATTAAGAAATGGGATATAAATCTTAAATAAAAATATTCTACCTAGATTTTAGATTGATCATTGATGAAGAATGATTGTGTTTCTGTTGTTGATAAGATCAATGATCTCTATGGGTGGAAAAATCCCTATTCTGGTCATGATCTTTCATTGTTCACCAAGAAAGATCTCCATTGGTTGTCCAAATCTCCAAGGTTTGAGTAGATAACCCTTAAAAAATATCATAACCATATAATTGAAGGAGAAAATGGTTCGATGCATAAAAATAACCAAAACAAATTAATTAATTAATTAATTTTATTTATTTTCACCTTTGATGATTTTTTTACAAATAGTCTATGCCAACAAAGATTATGTCGGAAAAGGGTAAAACACACGTTATGAACTCAACTGTGCCATCATATTTCTAATATGGGCCCCCGTTCGAGTGTTATTCCACTTTTTTTAAAGAAAACTATATTTCCATAATATTTAATATATTTAATATATTTAAAACTTTTATTTCAGGCATACTGGGCCTCAGAATCGCACACCGCATCATCTCCTAGTCTCGAAAATAACCCATATAATGTCAAAAAATAATACATGAAAAATATGAGTTGTTAAATTTTCCCCACCTTAGGGATTTTTGTCCTGAAAATAGAAAACCTATTAAAAAAGATGAGGGTACTAGGATTTCATCTGGGTATCCAGCTCCCTAGTGCTCTCCTACAGATTCCCATGCTACCACTAGAAATGTACAAGGGTAATCGATCACCCACTAAGGATCCTTTCATTCTGATCCTTGATCTCCATTAGGTACTCTACAAAGGTACCTCCATCCTCAATGTCCAGCCCGCCCTAGTCGATAATGTGGGACATGTCGCGAATATACCTCCTCAACTGCGAAACGTGGAAGATATTGTGTACCAGGTCCAACTACAATAGTAGAGATAAGTGGTATAACACATTTCTAACTCTATGAAGTATCTGGAAGGGACCAATAAATCTTAGATATAACTTCTCACCACAGCCAAATATCCTCAATCTACGTCCGGGTGAGACCCTCAAGAACACATGGTATCCCTCCTCAAACTCCAGAGGTCTTCATAATCAGTCCAAATAAGACTTATGATGGCTCTGTGTAGTCCTCATCTTCTCCTAGATGATCTGCAAATTCAATGCATTAGCTCGTACCCAGTTTGGGTCAATGAGTGTTGACTTTCCTAGATTGGTGTAATAAAGTGGTGAACTGTAGGGTCTCCCATAAAAATATTTGAATGGTTCCATACCAATGGTGTAATGATAGCTATTGTTGAATGAAAAATCCACCAAGGGTAGGTGATCCTCCCAAATCTGGACAAAGTCCAACATGTAGGCCCACAACATGTCCTCTAAGACTTGAATGGTCTACTTTATCTGGTTGCTAATTTGGGGATGAGACATTGTATTCAAGTGAAACTGAGTCCCAAAGGCCTCTTGAAATCCACTCCATAACTGGTATGTGAAGCGAGCATAATGGGATGAGATGATTATCAAGGTAAATCCATGGAGTCAAAGTATCTCCTACATAAAGAGGCATCCAAATCTCTCCACTGAACTCTTATCTCGAATGGATAAGAAGTGAGTCAACTTGGTGAGTATGACTATTATCACCCATATGGAATCGTGTCCCATAGAAGTATGTGGTAAGCACATCATTATGTCCATAAATATCTCATCCTACTTCCACTCTGTCACCTCAAGGGGTTGGGTTAAACCCACTAGAACCTAGTGCTCTACCTTCACTTGCTGAAAAATGAGGCATAAAGACAAAAACACGGTAACTACCTTCTTCATACCTAGACACCAAAATTGATGTTAGAGGTCCTGGAACATATTTTCTACACCTAGATGTACCCCCAAAGGGGATTAATGAAACTTCTAAAAAAACTCCTCTCATAACGTCAAAGGTAATATCACCCATCTTCTAAAAAGGATAGCATGCTCCCTACCTTCAAAATATCCATCAGAAGCATGTCTAGTAGATATATGAGTATGTAAGGTCTCACAGTTAGTATCTCCACACTAATCATCCCTGACACACTGTAAAAGTAGTGGGGTAACAACCATCCACCGAGGATATGAAGCACTATCCCTTTCTATGAAGGAAAACTATAATGAGGTTATCTGTTCCAACACCTTAGATAAAAAATGAGAATAAGATCTCCCACTACGGGCATTTGAAACCACATTAACCTTCCATAGAGTATAGAAAATATCAAATTCATTGTTTGTGAGTAACTATAGCCATTAATTTTGTCTCAAGTTAAGACCCTTTTGCAAGAAGTTATACTTGAGACTATTGTAGTCAGAGTAAATGACAAACCACTCACCCATCAAGTAGTGTCTTCACATATTTAATGTAAAGAATACCACTACTAACTCAAGACCATGAGTTGCATAGTTTTTCTCATGTATTCTCAATTAAAATAAACCATAGGCTATAACCACTTTCCTCTACATCAAAACACAACCAAGTTTAGTCCCTGATGCATCACAAAACACTACGTAACCAATGCCCTCAACCAGTAATACCAATATGGGAGTGCTTATCAATATTCGTCTCATCTCTGGAAAGAACTATTGTCACCTCTCCTTCCACAAAAAATACTGCCCCTTTTGAGTTAAAACTATCAAGGGTGCTGCCACTATGAAAAAATTGGTTACAAACCTCTGATAGTACCCTTCCAACCCACGAAAACTCCACACCTCAGTAACAATCTTGGGTGGATCCCAATAAATAATTTCATCAACCTTTTCTAGATCCATTATTACTCTAGTCTCTAAGATGATGTGTCCTATAAAGTGGAACTCCATAATAAAAAACTATCACTTGAAGAGATTCCTGTAAAGATGATGCTCTTGGAGTTTGTCCAGGAACATTCTTAAGTGTCTTGCATGCTCCTCCTCAGATGTTGAATACACTAGGATGTCATTGATGAAGACTACCATGAACCAGTCCAAGAAAGGACTAAATATCTAGTTCATGAGTCCCATGAAAACTACTAGGGATTTCATCATGCCGAATGACATCACCAAGTACTCATACTGACTATAGTGACATATGAATTCCATCTTCAATATATTCTCATCTGGTATTCATAGATGGTAATATCCTAATCTGAGGTCGATATTTGAGAACCACTACAACCCACTCAACTGATCAAATAGTTTATTGATCCTCGATAGTGGATACTTATTCTTCATAGTCACTTAATTTATGATCCGTTAAACCACACATAACCTCAAACTACCATCTGCCTTCTTAGAAAGAAACACTAGGGCTATCCTAGGGAAAATAATGGGTCTCAAAAATCCCTTCTCTTATAAGTCCTCTAACTTCACCCTTATCTCTCGAATATCTGTTGGATCCATTCGATATACTGGTGTAGATATAGCTGTCATCCCGGTATGCATGTCAATGAAGAAGTCAAGCTCTTGGTGTGGAGGTAAACCTGGTATGTCCTCAGGAAAGATGCCCTCCTACTCTTCCACCACCATAAGGAACTGATAGCCCAAATCATCCACTACTTAAAGAGTCATGCTATCTAACTAGTGAGTAATTGGATGAACTATCCTATTCTTGTGTCCATCATACTCTTCTAAGGTTTCCTTTTTACCCACAAAGTAAAACCTTATTTCGTAGCAGCAGAAACACCACATTCTCTACCTAAAACAGTCAATCTGGGCATGAACTATGGATAACCAGTCCATACCTAAGATGAAATTATAGGGATTCATCACCAAAACAAAGAGATACCATAAAAAACACTTACTTATAAGCATAAAGTATCACATACAACACTAGTATGAAATCGATGAGTCACCGCCTATCGAATTTCCCAACAGAAAGGGTTGATCCAATGGCTCAAAAAGAATCAATATGTCTCAAACCATAGAAGTGTAAATTAAGTAATGAATAACACCTTTGTCTATAAATACTGCAACTAAAGTATAAAAGACACATATCATAACTTATATCATCTTTGGATCCTCTAGGTCATAGGCCTCTATAGCCTATAACTGGCCTCTTCCCAGTCTACAAGCTTCCTAAGCCTGGAACGGACCACCGAGTGGTGGTGGTGGTAATATGTCAAACCTCTAACCACCTTCTTATACACTACTGCCCCCAACCATGTCCTCTCCCCTAATGAACACCTAGATCCTACCTCTATATCTTCTTCAGTGGTCCCTTGATCATCTCATGATCAACTGTATGATATGTTAGACAATCTCGAGCCAGATGTCATTGACTGTCATAGGAGAAAAACTGCATCTCCCTTTCCTAATTTGAGCCACCCTAAGAGCTCTTCACCACTAACCATGAGTCCTAGGATCGCTTCTTATATAATTTTAAACACTTGGATCACTTTGACTACCATTGGTTTCCTGATAACATGGCCTTAACTACTGGGTGACCACTACCATCTCCCACAACCGGTGCCTATTTTTCCCAACATATATCCACCAAAAAAGATTACTCAAGAACCCCAATAGAGCTGAGGATGAAAATGGATACCACTAAATCCCTAATGTCCTGATGAAATCTCTTCTTAAAGGTATGATCTCTGAAGAACTAACCCCACACCATATCCAAGGAGTAATGTGAGAGATTAGTAAACCGCACTGAGTACTCCACTATGGTCACATTTCCTTGCTGAAGATGTAGAAGATCATGTACATGTACCGATCATAATGTGGATGGATAGAAATCCTCCATGAAGATATACTCAAATTATGATTAGGAGAGAGCTATATCGTCGTGTGATTGAGTCATTAAGATCCACCATCGCCCAATAGAGACCTGAACAAGACTCATCATGAGAAGTACCATTTTATCTAAAGGCATCCTCATAAGGAGGAAAATATAAGTGACTACCTTTATTTAGTCCTCAACTACACGGGGGTCTGGTTCAATTCGAAAACTAAGTGGTCACTGCCTATGAAACTCATCCAATGCACTAAATATACATGCATCCTCAACTGGTACTGCTAGTTCTAGTTTCTTCTCAATGGGTGGTGGTATATCTAGTAAACCACCTAGAGCTAATATCTCTAGTACATGCCCCCATTCTGATGCCTCATCACTAGGAGAATCATCCTTGTGACTACACAATGGAATCCTGGCCAACTATATATATAGAGGCATCCTAAATTAAAACAAGATGCACCATGGTCAAAAGAGTATACCTGGGGAGTTGAATCAAGAAGGAATAAAAAAATATCTATTCCCATATGATGCATGTACAAAGATTTTTCCCTATAACCAATGTTTTTATATACCGAGTCTAAAGGCAGGTGATCAGAGTCTTAGTGTATGGATACATTGACTTTTTCTTCACACTAGAGTCCTTTACCTGAAATTCTAAATCAAAACACAAAAAAATATTTCCCTAAACCAATATCACTAACTATAGTCCTAAGGTAGAACTGACTACTTTGATACCACTCTGTCATAAACCAACCTTTTGAGGTTTGACCCAAGAAAACTCCAAACTCACCTTTAATAGGCCAGGGGATGGAAAACAGTATTGAGTACCTAAAGTACATGTACACACACACTCATATCTAAGCCAAAAAAATTCTGAAATATAAAACAATTGAAAAAAATGCATGCATACATTTAAGATCCCACAATAGATCACAATAGTAAAGTACTAAAAGAAGAAAAAAGGCCAAATATAAGCCCTACCAAAAATTGTAAAGAGTCCAACCTGCTTCAAGGCTGAGGAATAAAGTCAAATGTAAGCTCCTGGTAAAACACCTCAGTATGAAAATCTCTAGCTATGCTCCAAACGCTCCCATTCCTCATAGGAAACCATTAAAATATCCATCATCTGCATAAGAAATAACACATGTGGGAAAATCCCATGTAAGGGTGAGTATAAAAATACCCAGTAGAACACCTTGAAAACACCAAACATGAAGCACTAAATATAGTCAGCTTAATATAAGATAAAACAATCTATTTATAACATAAACACCCATATATAATAAGGAAATACACCCTGATACCATGAGTTCATTATCATTTATCGTCCACATGATTCTAGTTGAAAAAGCATGCATTCTAGGAGAATCCACTTCATGAGAAATTCTATGGTCAAAGACACTTCGACGAATAGGCCTTGTTTATTAGGCCATGCCTAAGATGGCTCAATGGTCTTAGAAGACCCTAATACACAAATAGGGGGTCACACCCAAAACTGCTGGGGGACACCACAAACCTAATCTAGATCAACTTTCTACATAGGGTATCATATGTTAATGATACCAGAAACCCTACTCATAAAACCTACTAGATAGAGAATCAACTCCCTACTAAGGGAGGTTATAGTGATTCCACAAAAACCACCTTGGGAATGGAGGATGATAGAGGATCACACTCGATTCTCATGAAAGGAAACTACAACTCTATCTGAGATTTGACCACTTGATGGGATCATAATCCTATGATGGGAATCTAATGCCACACTACACCCTTAAGGGAAGGGACAAAGAGAATATAATCAACCTAGACTGGTCCAAAATAAGGAAACAAAGAGCTAAAAACACTCTTGAAGGGGTTAAACGAAATTTACCAGGGGGTACACAACGTGTACAACTATCCCCAAGTCTTTCCATTTGGTAAAGCATTACATGATATATAAGTATCCATATACACAACGTGTCGGATAAGTACATGACGTGTAGAGAAACATGGTACCCTACGCATGACACATGGATGTGTCTATGTATGGTGGTTGTGTCCATGTACTGACCTGTGTACACCAATCCATGTCCGAGTCCAAGTACACAATGTGCCACTTGGTTTTTTACTTTTTCCAATGTATGTGTACTTCCTAGAGTACATGCCAAGCCTCATGGAAGGAGGTTACATGCTGTGTGATGAGGATCACACATGTGATCCTTATCTTCATCCAAAAACCCTAGACACCTCTAAACGTACCCCACACAATTCTTAATCATTATCTACAGGCCATGTGTAACACCCCAATATTTCCTAGTATATACTTCTTCAAAACAATTCAATAACTTGCACTACACGCAACACCGAGTTTAAGCGCACCATGACTTACCAAACAAGCCGTTCAAAAGAGGTTATGAATAGTATTAACTAAATTTTGAACTTTATATTATCCTAATAATTTTAGAATCCATATTATGAGTTTTTTAGACATAATGTAAGAACAAATTCATTTTTTTCAGATAAAAGAAGTATTTTTCAAAAATGTACTTTTACCAACTTTTAATAGTGAACCCTTTTTAGATCCAATATTTTAAACTTTTATATATTCAATTTGACTAAATAAATTTATTCTTTAGAATGGGGACATCAAAAAATTTACAATGTAACACCCCAAGCTTCCACAGTACGCTTCTCTTTGAATAATACAGTAGCGTGTGTTGTACGCAAATTCGAGTTCTAACACACACCACAACCAATCAAAGTAGCCGTTATGAATAGTAATACACACTTTTTAAAATTTTATAAATTTTATCTCTCAAAATGGAATTCATTTTTGGATTCAGAATATCAAATTTTTCCTAAGGTGAAATTTTGGTACTTTTCGGATAACTTTTATATTTTGATGAATAGTGAAAATTACTAAATTTTAATTAGAAACAACTTTTTTAATAAAAATAATAAGTAGTGATAAATTATGAATTTGAGTGGTTTTAAAGTCTATTTAGAATATATTTTTACCATTTAATACAATTTTTGTCATTTGACATAATTTCACAATTAAACCGGACATAAACAAGTATCAATCTTTTGATTGTTATTATATCTTAAAAACACGCTTTTCGTTTTGACAACGTGAATTAATTTTAAATTAATTTTTGCAACTTCTGTTTTTTGAATTTGGAAAAATGGATTCCATATTTGGAATCAGGATGTCCAAATTTTTTAAATAGGTAACTTTTATTTTTATACATTTTGAAAAATTACTTCGGTAAATATTTTATTTACCATGGTTAAAGGGTAAATCCGGTAAATAAGGGTTAAAAAATAATATTATAATAATAATAAATTATCCTAAAACGTGTCCTAACCTTATTGGTGTATACATGTTTGAGCATGGTCATATTTGGGTCGATATTGGGACCCCATGGAGCCACTTGTAGGTGATAGGGACACTTTATATTAATTAAGTTAAAATAAATACAAAAATGACATAAGCTTATATCTTTTAGAAAAACAATATTTACATAGGGTTATATATGTTATATTTTAGATTATAAATATTCATTAGAAATATAAAAAAATTTACTACATAATGGTATTTTATTTATAATTTGTAGACATTGAAAAAGTAATAATATATATGACACAATAATGATGCAGTATTTTTCTTATTAATGAAAGAATCAAATAATTGGTATTATAAATTTTAAAATAAATATAAATTGAAACTTTTGATAACATAAAAGGATTTTATTAATTAATATTACATGTTAGGTTTGCTTAAATGATTTTTTTTCTAATTAATAAAGTTTTTAAGACTTTAGAAAAAATCAATTATTGAGTAGTGTCAAAATTGACATAAATGAGTTTTTAAAACAAATATTATATTATTAATTTATATTCTATTCGTAAAAATCTAAGGTTTGGCCAAAGGACTTATAACATTATTGGTGTATCATTAATGTACCACTTTTAGGTCTATTGTATGTATATAGTAATTTTATTAACTATATATTATAAAAATTCAAAGTGACATGGTAAGTGTTAAACTAATTAACCAAGAGTTAATACTAAAAGATAAGGTTAATATAATGACTCAAACCTATCTAAAATATATTGGCTGAAATTATTTAGACCCATCCCCACCTTATAATTTTAGTAATAAACTTTTTATCCATTATAAACCGAATATGAATTTATTATAAATCAATACTTTAAGTTTTTCCTAAAGAGCCCCTCCTCCCCCTTATAAAAGAACCCAAATTCTAATCAATTCTTCACACCTTTAATGCCTTTTGGATCGGCAAAACCCTTACCAAATACTCTCCCAACTTCCCTCACTTCAACCTATAGGCCTTATTTTGATCAAAAAGCCAACCTAAGGAGCCCTTTTGATCAAATAAAATGGAAGAACCCGAAGAAGAGGTAATGTTTTCACCACCCTCTTTCAAGTTCATTTCTTCTTCAACTTATTCTTTCTTTGTTATTTCTATTCTAAAATAATAAATCTAGTATCTCCTATATACTTTGATGTTATTATAAATATGGTACATCCATATTCATTATTCTATTCATCCTTTGTATGACATGTCACCATACGTGCGTACGTACGGCTTACCGTCTCCACGTCGTGGTGTAATTGTTATTCAATACATTATTATTTGGATGGGTATAATAATGATTTGTATTTTATGTAAATAATAAATATAAAATTATAAGGATTCTGTATATATGATATAACATCCAATTATATTTTATTTTAATATCAAAAGAATGATATTTTCGCTCGTGCGTACGTACGGATTACCGTCTCCACGACGCGATGAGATTCATTTCCAAGTTCACCATTCATCGACGTTTATAAAAATATATATTACTAATAAGTATGTAATATATGACATAATAATTCTACTGAAGATATATATATATTTATATATATAATTATTTATGTACTTACATATATCTTATTCACTTACTTCTGTTCAATACTATATGAAAACAGAAACAACGTTTATGCGTACGTACGGACTACCGTCTCCATAAACTGTTTTTTCCATTTCATATATATTTCTATTATACATATTTATATTCTAAATATATATAATATATTTATCATGTTTTATATTCTAGAAGTATTTAAATCATGATCTAAGTGATACAATCAAGATTAACAAGTTAAAACACGTACGATAAAGAAAGCGATTATTACCCGAAATTTTAATTTAACATGGAAATTATTATTAAATGGGTAGTATAAAGTCATATATGAATCATGTATGATATCATAAATATTAATATGGTTCTGGTATAATTTAATAACATACTCTGATCTTCGTACAGGAGGTTAAACGTACCCTTGACTAAAGGAAAGTGCTAGGTAAGGGTTTATTTCACAATCTCTTCATTATCCGAGATTGTTTATACGTAATAATATACTGAGACTTCTTTATCATCCACATCCATGTTTCTTAAAAATATATTTCAAATTTTTTTTACTATTTACTAGAATATGGGTTAAAGTCATTTATACCCTTGTTTGACTTTTTATAAGAGGTTTATAAAGGAATCTTTCCGTCATTTTCCAAACAATGTCCTTTTTAACCTTTTCGACAGAATTAAGGTAAGAATGTTTTTTTAACTTATACGGTGGGTGCGGGTATTTTCCGATGTTATAAAATCTTCGAAGCTTACCTTACAAGCTTATAAGAATATTTTCAAAGTAAATGTTTTATTTTATAATTATGTAACTTTTAAATGATTAAAAAAAGAGATATTTCTATGTCAACATCCTTTGATAGATTTTAAGCTTATTTGAAGTTGATTTATTGTGATACAAAACTTCCATATTGTATTGAAGGTTTTGTGATATGTTTAACTATGGATGTTTTATTTTTATACCATTCATGGTTTATGGAGAATGTATTGACATTTCGTATGTTACTTTTTATACAATGTTTATGTTATGTTTAAACCTGTTCATATGAGGAATGCATTAGACTTAATATGTGATGGGTGGAGCCTGATATAGCTCCTCGATTCATCGGTAGGTCTCATGAGACAAACTAGTGTCTTGGAACGAGGTCTTGACAAATTCTTATTTATAGTATTGGCATGAGGCCTTGGCTACTTGGTTATGATAGTCTGACATTATACATTCTATCATTATGAAAGTGGTTTGTGATATTGCATTTGATTGTTCGACTAGTAGAATATCCATGTGAATAAGTAAATGGAATTATTTCATTTCATTTTTTCCATATCATGCTGATGTTCAAGTTTAAAAGGCTTTTGTTTTAGTTATACATTACCTTAAGTGTTTATTCTTATTTATGAAATTTTCCGCTGTATTGTTATCCTTACTGAGCATCTGAGCTCACCCCTTTCTATGTTTTTATTTTTCCCAGGATTCCAAGAAGTGTATTGTGATTGATATACCGGGTTAAGACAAGGTAATAATGGCATTCATAGAGGATTATTTATGTTGTTTTGTATGTTATGAAGTGTAATGTAACATTCATGTATGTAATCTATTTTCCAAGACTGCTAAATTGATCAGTCCTTCGGGACTTGATTCCTTGTAATCATGCCAATGTATTAAAATAATGTACTGACTCTGGGTAACTGGGGTCGGGGCATTACAGTTGGTATCAGAGGAAGTTTAGAAATAACCTTGGAAACTAGATTAAGATAAAATCTGATTAGAGCACATTTCCCTAAGATAGACTTTGATGATTAGTATAGAAAAACTTCCTAGAATTTTGGTATTGTAGAGATTTTGTGAGTTTTCCGAGCAATACATCCCTGTCTGGATATGATCAGGTAGAGGCGGCTCTGGCATAGATATAACTAGGGGTAAAACCCAGAAACACCGCTTTGAGCTAGACTCAAACGTGAACTGGTGCACAATAATGGACCTTGCTGCACTCTTAGTTACGACACTCCAGGGGGATATGCCTAGGATAATTCTCATTTTCTTTATAAACCATTATGAAGGGCTCTTGATTATATACTTATTCAGAGAAAACATTTTTATGATTATGGATTATATCCATAAACTGTTCAATATGCATTAGGTATTTTACAAGTTTAGAATTATTCATTGAAATTCATAAACTGACCTAGTTTATGCTATTGTATAGAAATGGCGCCCAGGTAGAAGGAATGTGAACTCTAGTAATATTTATGATCCAAATAATAAGAAGGATCATATCTTTCATGGTATTAAGACATAATTTAGAAGGGAAATAATCTCCCATGTATTATCATCATATGAAGACATAATATCATGTGTTGATAAGATAATTAAAGAGTTTACTGAATCTTATAGCTTTGAAGGGAAGCGAGAGAAGAAAAGGATGGAAGAGAGAAATATGGATAAAGGGAAGATGGAAAAGAAGAATTTTACTATATGTGATAACTGTGGGAAGAAACACCCTGGAACTTTCCTGAAAGGAATGTGAGTTTGTTATAAGTGTGGAGAAAAAGGACACCATGTACGTGACTGCAAGGGTAAGAAAAGGGTTTCAAATGTATAATGCTTCATCTACAAGGAGTTGGGACACTATGCAAACCTATGTAAAAATCATCAAAGTATTCACCAAATGATGCTATTATATAATAATCAAGTTATGATACTACCACAGATGAAGAGGAATGACTAGTGTTCTTATGTTGTTATTATAGAATTATATTATTTGAGTGTTGTATCAACAATATACTAGTTACATGAATTATGAAGATAAACAAGGATTGTACTGCAGTGCTATTTTATTGAGGATTTGAAATTATATGGTTCTATGAAAAGTGAATTAATAGTAAGAAATACTTTTTTCGAAAATACATTGTTGAAGGAAAGGTAATCCTTAATATGGTCTCGATGATGAGGTAGTGATTCTGGAATAAGAGATGGTTGATTTGAATAAATTATATTGGATATTATTAACTACCATGAAACTGATTAATGATTTGTCATTGTTGGAGTTTACAACATTTTTGGATAGAAGGAGTATATCCATTATTCTATAAGGAATAAGGGATCATGAATGTAATCAATAAGGTTTTATGGTAATTCAGGATGTTACAGTGTTTTAAAGGAATACATGATGAAGGTGTTATTACATGGCAAAAAGAATCTTCATTATGTTTACCTTCCTTATAAATGTCATACTGTGAGTTTGGACAGAAGCATTTTGGATAATTCTAGTTTGAGATTAATTTTTGATTTCCATAAAAGGACAACCCAGAGGTTGGGTGATAACCCGTCGCGATCGGCAAGGCCGCGAGACTTGAACCCGCAACCGAAGGGCGACAAGTGTGTATCACCTACCACTGGCTCACGAGATGTCCTGGATTAAATAATGTAGTTTATTTTAAGAAGGTCTAGTAGATGAATTATAAATTCATTTTTTAACCCCAAATGAATAGGATAAATAGAATATTTTTATGTTCTATTATATTTTAGAGTGAAATATGAGTTTGTGGTAGAAATTAGTTAAAATATGGAACTCTACTTTTCAAGTATATATTTTTCTTCTCCTCTTATTCTACGAAGAAATTAATTCTTATACTTTATTGAAGGGATCTTAAAACCAAAAATGTGTTATCCTAATACCTTATGTTTTGTAACATCCCAAGTAAGTAATGAATAATAGATATTTTTATCTATTCCTATTAATGAATTAGATAGTGTTTTAGAGGCTTAAAATGAAAATAAATCCAATCTTAAGCATGAAATACACTAATATTTTTAAAAGATTGTTTTGCTGCCTTTTAATGGCAAAAAATTTTTAAATATATATTTTGACAATTTTATAAGATATTTTTGTCAAAATAAACTTATTCTTTATGATTGGGACATCAAAATTTACTTTGTGTGAATTTTTGTTATTTTTCCGATAAAGTTCATTTTTTAATGAATAGTGAAAAAATGTTGTATTTTAATTCAAAACCTCTTTTTAATCTAATTTATTTATATGATTAGATTATCTTTTGAATTGGTTTTAAAGTGAAATTAGAATATATTTTTACCATTTAATCCAATGGTGTTCATTGGAATCAATTTCACTTTGAAATTGGACTTAAACTAGTACAAATCCTTTGATACTTATTGTTTCATAAAAACACGCTATTTGTCATGACATCGGGAATTAATTATTAAATTAATTAATGTGACTTATATGATTTGAATTTTGTAAAATAGAAATCATTTTTGAATTCAGAATATCAAATATATCTTAGGGTGAAGTTTTGGTATTTTTCTGAAAAACTTCAATTTTTGATGAATAGTGAAACCACTAAGTGGTAGTTAAAGAAACTGATTTTTCGTTTAAATGAAACTTTGTCACTTCTATGATTTTATTTTCAAAAATCTGACATACATGGTTGTCATTAAGAAGTAAAATGTGGTTCAATGAGATTAAAATAATTTTTTGGTGAATAGTAACTTTTAAGTTCTTAATCGCGATTAGAGGTAATTAATGTAGTTTAAGGTAAAAATAATGTTTTAATAAAATGAGACGAGCTTGACACATGTACTACCCTCATTTGATGTGTCATGGACGACCAAGACAATCCATGGGTCAACTTAGAGACCCCATGGAGCCACTTTGGTTGGGAAATTACATAAATAACTTTTTATTTAATGTAAAAATAAAAATGACACAAACATGAGTTGTTTTACTAAAACAATTTTTACATGGGGTTATACAAGTCATATATTTGACTATAAATATTAATTATAAATATAAAAAGATTTCCTACATCATGATATTTTTTTATAATTTTTAGACATTAAATATATTGAATATTTATGACATCATGATGATGTAGTGATTGCCTCATTAATAAAGGATTTAAATAAAATGAAAAGATAATGTACAATCTATGACCTACACATGTCCAAAACCTATTGGATGGGTATATTTCAAAACCTTATCACCTTATCCTAGAATTTTATCAATGTGGGACCTCTTAAATCCTAATATCATTTTAAAATAAAGTAACTTTTCCTTACTTTCCAAGAGTACCCCTCCTCTCCTCTTATAAAAGGCCCCCACCTCTACCACATTACCCACACTTCCAAAGCCATTGGATCGGCCAAACCCTGCCCATTTTGTCTCTCCACATCCCTTTCTTACTCCTTGAAGCCTCACTTTGGGCAGAAGTCTTCCTAAGGAAGCCTTTAAGCTCAAACCAAAGGGAGTTACCCGATTTTAAGGTAATGTCTTCTTTTGAGTCCTTTTGTTTTATTTTGCTTCTCCAACCCCATAAACTCTTTTTATTCTTTTCTTTTGTAACAAATACAGTATATTAAATATACTAGGATGTTTTTATAGGAATTATTCGATCTACACTTACACACACCTACATCTAGTGGTTAAAGAACATACTGTTTCCGTGGATGGGGAATTTCTGCCTCCCGAAACGATGATTGTTCAACATTCTTTTAACACCTTCAAAGGTGGCCATTAAGATGAAAATATATTTATATATGATATATAATATGTTTATGTTTCCCTTAAGATTCTGTATTTTTTATTTTGAGCATACCTTTATGGCTTCCATTATGGGTAAACACGATAATTTCATTTTAGGTAGTGCAGACTACCGCCCCCTCAAAGTGATTTGATTCGTTAATGCCATATGTGGGATGTATAAAGGATGGATTTAAAGTTATTATATATGATGTTATACTGGAATTATAATATACCTCAATATAATTATAATTTCTTCCCATTAAATTATGAGATAGAAATGAAAGTAGCGTTCATGCGTATGTACGACTTACCGTCTCCATGAACGGTGCATTTCATTTCTTATCCCCAAATGTAATGTACTATTATAAGTACATATATATAATGGATATATATGATGTGTGTTACATCTAAATGATTAATATAATTCTGTAATTAAAATATACATACCTCTCATTTAGTTTTAATTCCATTAATATGACATAGAAATGAAAGTAGCGTTCATGCGTACGTACAGCTTACCGTCTCCATGAACAGTGCATTTCATTTCTTACCTCTAAATGATTATGTAATATTATAAATGAATTTATATACTAGATATATATGATATATATGATATCTACATCATGATTATAACTCTGTATATAATGGATACATGAACAACTTGTAATTATAAAGAGCATAATTTTGACTCAAGTACCAATGATCGTTAAAATGACCGTTAATAACTTAAATAATTACAGAGTGTTCATGAAATGGTAATAAGTGATATAAAAGGAATAATGAACTTGAAAAAGGTTATTAAGCAAGTAGAAATTGACTTAAGTTTATTATTCAGGAGGTTAAAGAATGATCGAGTCAAGACGGACCCGAGGTAAGGGACTTCGTCTCAATCTCCTTTCATTGAGGCATATTTCGTTTTATACACAACTTTCTTTTATACTGTGTATAAACCCATTTGACTTTTACTTTTATACAAACAGAATCTTTTTCTACGAAACATTTTACAAAAAGACAAAAAGGAATGTTTCTTTTAACGTATGCAGTGACAATGACCTTTTCCGTCGCCGCGAGTATTATTTGGTCTTTGGCTTCCTGAACAAGCCATAATGTTTTTTAAAATGAAATAAATACCATATACACTTTTATGTATTTTGGTATTGAAAATGGTTTTTATAATGGATTTGTTGTGTCAATATATTTAAGTGATATATTGTGATCAAAGTGTGGAAATGTTTTCTTTCCATTATATTTGTTTTATGTCTTTTGATTTTTATAATGGTACTTGGACATTTGACGGGTGGTTACGTGATAAACCATATGACGGGTGGTGCCGTGAATACCAGGATGGGTGGTTACGTTATAACCTCCAATGTATTTGGTATGGAAGTCATCCGTATGGCTATTCCATTTAGTATGTATGGAAGTTGGCCGAATGGCTATTCCATTAAGTGATATGTGTGGAAGTCGACCGTATGGTTATTACACTTAAGTATGTTTATGTCCCAAGTTACCTTTATATGTTATGTGTTCTTTATATGGGTTTTATGGTAATCTTTTGGTTACAAAAGGGTAAGTAATGATATTTTATTCAGTGAAGAGTTTTTACTACTTCATGAAGGTGAAGGTATTACTTTGATAAAGTATACATGGTTTACTTGTTGTTTTGATAAACTAACAGTTTTCATTCTTTGTGTATCCCTTACTGAGCTTTTTATGCTCACCCCAAGTTTTTTGAAATTTTTTTCACAGGACGTAATGTGGAATAGGGTCAAGTATGGGATCAAGGGAAAGTCATGCTATATAAAACATGGAACTAGACATGTTTCTTTTTAAGAGTTTTTTTATTCTATGGAAACTTAGTAAAAGTGTCTACTTTGTAATATTTTGAGATGTAATAGTTATGTTCTAATTCTCTAAAACTCTAAACCTAAAAAGATCCTCAATGTGAATTATTCACTTAATTCAATATTAAGTAAGGTTTAAGGCCAGGGCCTTATATGTTTTTTTGAACTGATGACATTTTAAATCATCATAGATTGATGAATTTAAGGACCTCAATTTTAAACTTGTTTGTGATTAATGACCTCAATCACTACCTATAAATATTTATGTTTTTCCTCCAATTATATTTCTCTAATTTCCACCAATATTCTCCTAATCGAGATCATAATTTGGCGGTGACCCTATCATTTCTCTTTTCCTCTTATTAAGACTAAATTTTATTAACCAAATTTCCGATGTGGGGTTTCCCCCAAAGATATTTTATATTTTAAACCTTTATTTTCTAAGAAAAATATCAAATTGTGAGGACACAATTTATTGAAGGAGGGAAGAATGTAACACCCCAAGATTTCATAGTATGTACTTCTTCAAAACAATTCAATAACTTGCACTACACACAACACCGAGTTCAAGCGCACCACGACTTACCAAACAAGCCGTTCAAAAGAGGTTATGAGTAGTATTAACTAAATTTTAAACTTTATATAATCCTTATAATTTTATAATCCATATTATGAGTTTCATAGACATAATGTAAGAACAAATTCATTTTTTTCAGATAAAATAAGTATTTTTCAAAAATGCACTTCTACCAACTTTTAATAGTGAACCCTTTTTAGATCCAATATTTTAAACTTTTATATCTTCAATTTGACTAAATAAATTTAATCTTTAGAATAGGGACATAAAAAAATTTACAATGTAACACCCCAAGATTCCACGATATGCTTCTCTTTGAATAATACAGTAGCGTGTGTTGTACGCAACTTCGAGTTCTAACACACACCACAACTAATCAAAGTAGCCATTATGAATAGTAATACACACTTTTTAAAATTTTATAAATTTTATCTTTCAAAATGGACTTCAATTTTGGATTCGGAATATTGAATTTAGACTAGGGTGAAATTTTGGTACTTTTCAGATAACTTTTATATTTTGATGAATAGTGAAAATTACTAAATTTTAATTAGAAACAACTTTTTTAATCAAAATAATTAGTAGTTATAAATTATGAATTTGAGTGGGTTTAAAGTATATTTAGAATATATTTTTACCATTTAATACAATGTTGGTCATTGGACATAATTTCACAATTAAACCGGACATAAACAAGTATCAATCTTTTGATAGTTATTATATCTTAAAAACACGCTTTTTGTTTTGACAGCGGGAATTAATTTTAAATTAATTTCTACCACATCTGTGTTTTGAATTTGGAAAAATGGATTCCATATTTGGAATCAGGATTTCCAAATTATGTAAATAGGTAACTTTTATTTTTAGACATTTTGAATAATTACTCCGGTAAATATTTTATTTACCATGGTTAAAGGGTAAATCCGGTAAATAAGGGTTAAAAAATAATATTATAATAATAATAAATTACCCTAAAACGTATCCCAACCTTATTGGTGGAAACATTTCCGACCATGGGTATCTTTGGGTCGATTTTGGGACCCCATGGAGCCACTTTTAGGTGATTGGGACACTTTATATTAATTAAGTTAAAATAAATACAAAAATGACATAAGCTTATATCTTTTAGCAAAACAATTTTTACATAGGGTTATATATGTTATATTTTAGATTATAAATATTAATTATAAATCTAAAAATATTTCCTACATATTTGTATTTTATTTATAATTTTTAGACATTGAAAAAGTAAAAATATATATGACACAATAATGATGCAGTATTTTCCTTATTAATGAAAGAATCAAATAATTGGTATTATAAATGTTAAAATAAATATAATTTGAAAGTTTTGATGACATAAAAGAATTTTATTGGTTACTATGACATGTTAGGTTTGCTTAAATGATTTTTTTTCGAATTAATAAAGTTGTTAAGACTTTAGAAAAAATCAATTATTGAGTAGTGTCAAAATTGACATAAATTAGTTTTTAAAACAAATATTATATTATTAATTTATATTCTACTACTAAAAATATAATGTTTAGAAAAAGGACTTATAACATTATTGGTGCATCATTAATGGACCACTTTGAGGTTTATTGGAGGTATATAGTAAGTTTATTAACTATATATTATAAAAATAAAATGTGACATGGTAAGTGTTAAACTAATTAACCAAGAGTTAAAACTAAAAGATAAGGTTAATATAATGACTCAAACCTGTCTAAAATATATTTTTTGAAATTATTTCTACCCATACCCACATTATAATTTTAATAATAAAGTTTTGAGCCATTATAAACCGAATATTAATTTATTATAAATTAATACTTGAAGTTTTTTCTAAAGAGCCCCTCCTCCCCCTTATAAAAGGACCCAACTTCTAACCAATTATTCACACCTTCAAAGCCTTTTTTTCGGACAACCCCTGCCCAAATACTCTCTCAACTTCCCTAAATTCAACCTAGAGGCCTTAATTTGATCAGAAATCCAACCTAATGATCCATTTTGATCAAATCAAAAGGAATAACCCAAAGAAGAGGTAATATTTTCACCACCCTCTTTCAAGTTCCTTTCTTCTTCAACTTCTTCTTTATTTGTTATTTCTATTTTAAAATAATAAATCCAGTATATCATATATACTATGATGTTATTATAAATATGGTACATCCATATTCATTATTCTATCCATCCTTTTAATGACATGTCACCATACCTGCGTACGTACGGCTTACCGTCTCCACGTCGTGGTGTAATTGTTATTCAATACATTATTATTTGGATGGGTATAATAATGATGTGTATTTGATTTAAATAATAAATATAACATTATAAGGATTCTGTATATATGATATACCATCCAATTATATATTATTTTAATATCAAAAGACTGATATTTTCGCTCGTGCGCACGTACGGATTACCGTCTCCACAACGTGATGAGATTCATTTCCAAGTTCACCATTCATCGACGATTATAAAAATAAATATTACTAATAAGTATGTAATATATGAAATAATAATGCTACTAAAGATATATATATATATATATATTTATATATAATTATTTATGTACTTACATATATCTTATTAACTTACTTCCGTTCAATACTATATGAAAACAGAAACAACATTTATGAGTACGTACGGACTACCGTCTCCATAAACGGTGTTTTCCATTTCATATATATGTCTATTATACATATTTTTATTCTAAATATATATGATATATTTGTCATGTTTTATATTCTGGAATTATTTAAATCATGATCTAAGTGATACAATCAAGAGTAACAAGTTAAAACACGTACGATAAAGAAAGCAATTATTACCCGAAATGTTAATTTAACGTGGAAATTATTATTAAATGGATAGTATAATGTCATAAATGAATCATGTATGATATAATTAATATTAATATGGTTCTGGTATAATCTAATAACAGTCTACGATCTTCGTACATGAGGTTAAACGTACCCTCGACTAAAGGAAAGTGCTAGGTAAGGGTTTATTTCGCAATCTCTTCATTATCCGAGGTTGTTTATACGTAATAATCTACTGGGACTTCTTTATCATCTGCATCCATGTTTCTTAAAAATGTATTTAAAAAAAATTTCACTATTTAATAGAATATGGGTTAAATTAATTTATACCCTTGTTTGACTTTTTATAAGAGGTTTAAAAAGGAATATTTCCGTCATTTTCCAAACAAGGTCCTTTTTTACATTTTTGACAGAATTAAGGTAAGAATGTTTTTTAACTTATACAGCAGGTGCGGCTATTTTCCACCGTTATAAAATCTTCAAAATTTACCTTAAAATCTTATAAGGATATTTTAAAAGTAAATGTTTTATTTTATAATTATGTAACTTTTAAATGATTTTAAAAAAAGAGATATTTCTATAAAATAGTTTTGTTTTCATCTACGTCAACATCCTTTGATGGATTTTAAGCTTATTTGAAGTTGATTTATTGTGATACAAAACATCCATATTGTATTGAATGTTTTGTGGTAAGTTTGACTATGGGTGTGTTATTTTTATACCATTCATGGTTTATGGAGAATGTATTGACATTTCGTATGTTAGTTTTTATATGAATGTTTATGTTATGTTTAAACCTATTCATATGAGGAATGCATTGGAATTAATATGTGATAGGTGGATCCCGCTATAGATCCTCGATGCATCGGTAGGTCTCATGAGACAAACTAGTGTCTTGGCACCTGACCTTGACAAAATCTTATTTGTAGTCTTGGCATGAGGCCTTGGCTATGTGGTTATGATAGTCTGACATTATGCATTCCATCATTATGAAAGTGGTTAGTGATATTGCATGTGATTATTCGACTAGTAGAATATCCATGTGAATAAGTAAATGGAATTATTTCATTTCATTTTTTCCATATCATGCTGAAGTTCAAGTTTAAAAGGCTTTTGTTTTAGTTATACATTTCTTTACATGTTTATGCTTATTTATGAAAGTTTCCACTGTATTGTTATCCTTACTAAGAATCTGAGCTCACCCCTTTCTATGTTTTTATTTTACCCAAGATTCCAAGAAGTGTATTGTGAATGATATGCAGGGTTAAGACAAGGGAATAATGGCATTCATAAAGGATTATTTATGTTGTTTGTATGTTATGAAGTGTAATGTAACATTCATGTATGTAAACTATTTTCCAAGACTTCTAAACTGATCGGTCCTTCGGGACTTGATTCCTTGTAATCATGCAAATGTATTAAAATAATGCACCGACTCTGGGTAACTGGGGTCGGGGAGTTACACCATGTTGATCGAGATTTTCTAGAAAACCTCCCATAGTTCATGCATTGCCCATATTTTCCACCACCTCCATTGATCTCACCCAAGAACACCAGATCTGGGGTTAACCAGCCTGGCTATCGATCATTCACTAAGTTCCAACCACAAAAAATATTGGGAAATCATTTTTCATTGTCCACGTTGCCACACATAGACTAGGAAATCTAAGAACCTCTAATTTGGTTCTGTTCTACCTCGATCTACCCACCATCATCATCTATCTTTGAACCACAAATTCTATCGCATTTCATACCCACAGTTTCAATCCATTGTGCCAATGAACAATCACACAATGACCATAAACAAGGTATTAGTTGAACCATTGTCCAAAATAAATTCCAATGATGATCAAGAAAAGAAATTGGGGAGAAATACATAATCCATAAACAATGAGGAATGAACATCGGTCATTGTTCATTTGGCGTCAATTTTTTTCCATACAAAGAGATGATCGAAGAGGAAAAGATAATTCAAAATGAACAAATAATTAATCCCATAAAATTAAATCTACCAATAATTTGTGTATTAATTATGTTCATGGAATTGATTTGATATTAATAAACGATATGGGAATCATAATTAAAAACATATTACCTGGAGTTTGGATCGATCATTGATGAACAAAGGTAGCGTTATCATCACTAATGAGATTTAAGTACTCCATTGGTGAAACGATCCACAATTTGGTCCCTATTAGTCATTGTTCATCAAGAAATCTCTCCAATGGTTGTCTAGATCTCTACGGTTTGAGAAACCATCCCCAAGGAAATCTCATAACCATATACTTAAAGAAGAAAAAGTTTCGCAATGTCAAAATAACCAAAACTAATTAATTAAATAATTTATTTACGTCCACCATGACTTTTTTTACAAACAGCCCATTTCAAAAAAGATTATGTCTCACCTAGTGTAATACCCACATTATGGACTCAATGGTACCCTCATATTTATAATTCCCCCCGTTCTGGTGTTACTCCACTTTTTTAGGAAAACTATGTGTGCATACTATTTATTATATTTAATATATTTCAAACATTTATTCTGGGCACACTGATCCTTAGAATCACACTCCGTATCAGTTCTTGGTCTAAAAAATAATCCATATAATATCCAAAAATAATACATGGAAAATCTAATTTATTGCAATTCTGTCATCCCTAAGTTTTATTTCAAATGATTTGGCCAATTTTTCAATTATTTCATCAATTTTTTTATTCCATTTGGGTTTGGTCTATTGAAGTGATGTGAGGACTAATAATTCCATACTTATGTTCATGGGGAAATCCATTAAATCGGTATTCTTACATACAACTGCAAAAAAATATGAATTGTATTTAGTCATAATTAACATAGTAGATCAACTATTGGAAAAAAAATCATGAAAACACACTTCATGTATACATTTACCACTGAGACTCCTAACCATTCATACTTGAGGATTTCATTTACATTCTAAAGATAAATGAAGTCTGTAATGGCCTATCCATACAACTATTCCTCAAAATAAACTATGTGATTGCTAAAAATTTGTAACCTTGTATTCACATGAACCTTCAATGTTAGTAAATATAGATATTGAACTGGAGGGGTAAAGGTGCTTTGTGAAGATATGTTCAATTGGTTAGTTGATGCTTCAGATTGTTTTGATTTAAACTTTTGTTTCACCCCCTTCCATTTTTCCATATGTAATAAAATTCATCAGTTCAGACATTTTTTCATTAATTATTAAAGTTTTAGCATGAAAAATAAATTAGAAATGAATACCTCATTATCGACATGTTTTTTACAATATCTGACTGCCATGCTTCAAATGTTCTAATAGATTTCTCAACTGTATGAATATATGCACCATCAAGTGGAATAGGTAGCCTGATGATCATCTCATGAGCTATGCTAATCCCTACTCTCACATGAACCATCAAAAGTTTTCTATTTTATAGAGTGTCTTCTAGGATATTGAACATTATTTCCATCACAACAAGGAAATGGGTGGGTGTTGATAGATATAAATCACAGTCATTTTCACCATATAGAATATTAGTATAAGAAATGTATTAGTGTCTTCTTGATTCACATTTCATGGAAACAATTATGAGAATATTGTTTACCTCATCATAGACAAATATTTTATGGGAATGGCTCACCTCAAAGCTGGTGGGGGGAGGGGATCTTTACACAGTGGTTGTTCTCAAGTTGTTTATTCTCTTTTATTCCCCCCAAATTTTTTTTAGAAACTAAGAATGACAATGAATTTTTTCTTCATCAGAATATAATCATGAATGAATCTCTTCCATTTGTTTGTCTTTTATCCCTATATTATTTTCTTTTATAAAAATATATTCAGGGTGTCACCACAAATCCTATACCACTAACATGACTACACTATTCTAGCCACTTTAATGCCACTGATAATAGGTGTTAATTTGGTAAATTTTTTAATGATTCCTATGTCTAAGTCAGATTTAAAACATTGGAAAATAAGTAATCATTGTTGTGTAATATTGATTTAAATATTTTTTTATTCCATAATTACACATGCTTCCCACACTTTTTATGTTTTTTCATATATTATTATCCCATATTTATTTACATGTGCCTCCTTCCATAAAACATGATGTGGGATGGAAGTGTATTTGGATTTGGATTCATCAATTTGTATATAAATAGAGGAACATTATTATGTTGTTGTTTCATTTCACATATATGGTAGCTTTAAAGCATGTACCTTTTTTTTCAAGTGAAACACACCCCATCCCTGCTTTATAGTAGGGGCACGTTGGTTTTTTTACCATTAATTATTTTCAGCACTCAATTTCTATTTCATAAATTAAAAATTATTAATCAAAGTAATTAATACACATATTTTAAAACAATGTATCACCAACCACAATTTACTTGAAAAAATACATCCTCCTGATGGCCAGTAAACATATCCCACACTTTCTAGTTTATTATATGTGTATACCTATGTGGTGGGTGCAAGTTTATTTTCCCGTCAGCATCTTTGAGTTGAAATTTCATTAGAATTTTTCAAAAAAATCTGCGAGCCTTTACAACAAGAATTAATAAAAATTTATTATGAGATTAATCTACTATAAATGCAATTTGGAAGAGATAATGAAGAGTAATTAAATGTTTTATTATTTTATTTTTTTGTAAAATAATGAAATGATATTATAATGTTACCCTAATCTCTTCCCAAATCAATTTCTTAAGCATGTGAACAACATGGTTCCATGAATATACATCAATTAGAACATGTTTCCAAGTGACAATCCCAATGAAACTACTAAAAATGGCCTTTTTGGGTTAACAGGATAGCTACACACATTTTATCCGAACTTGAATTTGATTACTTTTCTTTTCACCTTAGTAATTTTTTCTAAAACTATCATGCTATGATGTTATTGTTTTTTCTAGGACATTGGATCTTCATCGTATACCATTTTCTCAGGTTTAACATTGTCAATATGTCATTCCTATGGATTGGTAACATCAACATGTGTAGAAGGTCTTTGTTCCTATGCATTGGGAGCAGCAATAGGTTGAGAAACCTGTTGTTCCTCAAGATTGGGAGTATCAGCATTGCATAAGTCATTATTCACAAAAGTGGTTAAAAATTTAATTTATATTATATAAATACTATAGTTAAAATATAATAGCATGTGGAAGCACAATGTATATTAGAAAAAAATATAACTAGACTACCAGACTCTCTCTTTTTTTAAAGGTAAATAGATTGACCCCTTTATCAAGTATCCAAATACATTCATTATGGTCTCCTATGACATAAAAAACCCTGCCTACATTGATTACACTACAAAATAATTATGTCTTTCTAATGAAAGGGTCACCCTTAGTCGAATTTTCATATGAACCTTCAGTGGTTTTGGTTAATAATAGAACAATTGACCATTTTTGGTATGTGGGATATGGAATATAAAATACTTTTATTTCTTATGATGACATTATAAATGATTCATATTTGTACCCTTCCTTACTGAAATCCACTTTCATGAATCCCACATATATTTTAATAGAACTCTTATTATCAACCCACTTTCATTGAAAAATAATCACTTGGAATGCTATATAATCCAACTCTCATATTTGTTTGATGTTGCCAAAGTTTGACACATTCACATAAATTGGATTTCTATCCTTGGTACCAGATACATGAATCACTTTAGGAACAAGTGTAACTCCACTATTTTTCATGGAACTGCCTTCATCATGTTAATTTTTATAGAATATATAACCATTAATTACGTAACCATTATAAGACAATACATGCACACTTACTCCTCAAGCTAGCCATCAAAGTCTTTCTGAAATTGAATCTAGTTTTTTATTTGTCTTCTAAAAATATGGTGTCAGAATCATCCTATAAACTATTGATTATGTGTATTTGATATCCTGTTTTCATCCCTTGATAGATCCAAATGCCTAATAATTTATTTTTGGGTTTCAATATATGGGGGAACCTCTGAATTGTTATTAAAAACATAAAGGTGGGCCTACTCCCAATCTATAATATTGATTGTGACAACATTTATTATAGAAATTACTCCACCCACAAGCCACCTAGTGTAATGATATTTCACTAGACCAATCCTATCCACACAAGACATGTAGTCGGTATGAAATTCCATGACTTCATCAACAATATATATTCACAATAAAACCCTATGCCTGGCTTTGATTTTTGACATACCCTTTTAAAATATTCATATACCATTCAATGGGTTATATATATATATATATATAATATAGGACCACATAGTCAAATATTTCTCACCAAGTGAACCATAATATTAAATAACGATGACATGAAGAACATTTCAAATTCACATAATATGATAGAAATTTCCTTTTATATTGTTAGAAATTTCACTAGGTGTATAAATTTGCTGCATATAACTTTAAAAAATAAATAAATTTTGGTCAATTTATTACATAAATTCTTTAGAAAAATTCAATGAAAATCAACATGAATTAGATTTTACATAAAAATATGATAGTCATGTGATTTCAGAACCTTTAACTTTAAATCATCTATTGACACGATATTCATGATATTCGATGAATACCACTATAAAACCTTTACATCACTCAAGAAGTTGAAAAATTAATATCTATCCTTTTTGGAAAGTGTGTAAGTAGCTGGAGGAAGAAAATTCTAGTTTTCACCCTTCACTGGCACTAAATATTCTCGTATTCTCATGTTAATCATGTCCAACCAAGCCTTAATTTCATCCTTTTTTTCTAGGTGTATTTTGTAACGTGGCAACAACACTATCACATACGTTTTTTTTAACACACATAACATCAAAAAAAATTTTGACCTACAAAAAATTATAGTATGGTAATTCAAAAAAAATTAATCTCTTTTTTCAATCATTTTTCATAAGGTTTTTCAAAAAAGTTTACTATAAGTAGTGCCTATATATTTTAATTTCACAAATAGTTGATCATATATTACTAGAGATGGTGTTGTACATTCTTCTAAACTCCCATAAAATGATGTCATTCCAGATCAGTACTAATTCCATTGGGGTAGAAGTCAACGATGTCCTAAAATTTATTTTCTTCTATAAAAATAATATATGTAATATTTGGGAAAGGTTTTTAATGGACTATTAATTAGAAAAGAAGTTCTTAAAAATATGTTTTCTTAAAATCCAACACTTTCATATCAAACAAGATAATGAGAAATGAAGAGTGGACCTATGAACACAACATGGATACTATCCTATAATTGATATTTCTATGTGGACACATGGGGTTCATGAGTTCTTCCAAGTATAATTTTTATCCATAAAAGAATTATTATTTTCAAATGATTTTCAAGGATATATCCAAGTGATTTCCTGAGTTTTTAATTTGGATTTTCAAAACGATAAATATTTTTTAAATATTTTTGAAAAGTATTTTATAATATATATATATATATTTTATATAAAATGTGTTAATGAGTTTTAAATTAGTATTTATAAAATTATTTTTCACTTGTTTTAAAACCCCTTACTAGGAAATTTTTTTGCTCATCCCATATTTCAAAATATTTTTCACAGGTTTAGTAGAAATTGCAAAGGATTTTGTATTGTATAAGGAGGTAGAATACACAAATAAAATTAGTTATTTTTTTTACAACTCTGAGGAATTTTATGGTTTTATCTAATTCTCTAAAACTAGATCAGAAAATGTCCTCAGTTGTATAATGTATTGTGTATTTTTCAATTATCTTTAAGAAAAATACACAACATGTTTTTACACTGGATCCGGAAGTGCGGGTCTTAGGTATTTACACTTAAACTTCAAAAATGAATTATGGATCACTTTCTTAAATATTCAAGGCAATTAGAGCATGTTTCCATGCACTACGGGAAAAATGGGCATTTGCGACGGGTTATTTGTGACGGGGATAAATCCCGTCGCAAATAGTCCCGTTAGAAACTTATTTGCGACGGGTTAGCTTTCCCCGTCGCAAAAGGACTGGCGCGCTTTGCGCGCCAACTCGCGGAAAAGTTATTTGCGACGGGCGGTTATCGCCCGTTGCAAATAACCGGCGGCGGTAATAGCTATTTGCGACGGGAATATACCCCCGTCACAAATAACAGGCGGTAATAGCTATTTGCGACGGGAATATACGCCCGTCGCAAATAGTATGTCGACAGGTTATTATTTGCGATGGGTACCGTCGCAAATAACTATTTAACCGTTGACCGTAATAAATGAGGGCCAAGGTATTTGCGACGGGTACCGTCGCAAATAATACTATTTGCGAGGGGTATCCCATCGCAAATAGTCCCGTCACAAATAACCTAACCTATATATACCCCCCCATCCGTTTTTTTTCACTCATTCTCAAACTCCATCTTTTCCTTCTCTCAAAACTCTATTTTTAGAGTTCAACGTTTCTTAAGTTTACTTTTTTTTTTCAGAGTTGATATTGAAGTTTTCAACAACGCTCAGAGATCAACCTCAGATCAATTTTAAAGGTATTTATGTTTATTTTAATTTAATATTTATTTTAAATTTTTTATTAGTTTCAATTATTTTTAATTAGTTGTAATTTAATTATGTTTACATTGTTTTGTTACTTAATAAATTTAAATTATTAGTATTCATTGTTCATAGTTAATGGTAATTAGGAATAATTAGTAATAATTTCCAATAATTAAGAATAAATGCTAATAATTAGTAATAAATACCAATAATTAGGAATAATTAGTAATAATTACCAATAATTACAAATAATTAGTAATAATTAGTAATAATTACTAATAATTAGTAATAATTACCAATAATTAGTAATAATTTCCAATAATTACTAATAATTTGTAATAATTAGTGATAATTAGTAATAATTACTAATAATTAACAATAATTAGTAATAATTACTAATAATTTGCAATAGTTAGTAATAATTACCCATATTTAGTAATAATTACCAATAATTACCAATATTTAGTACTAAATAGTAATAATTAGTAATAATTACCAATAATTAGTAATAATTAGTAATAATTACCAATAATTACCAATAATTACTAATAATTAGTATTAATTAATAATAATTAACAATAATTAGCAATAATTAGTAATAATTACCAATAATTAGTAATAATTACAAATAATTATCAATAATTAGTAATAATTACCAATAATTATCCATAATTAGTAATAATTACCAATAATTACCAATAATTACCAATAATTAGTAATAATTTACTAATTATCAAAAATTATCCATAATTAGTAACAATTACAAATAATTAGTAATAATTACCAATAATTATCCATAATTAGTAATAATTACCGATAATTATCCATAATTAGTAATAATTACCAATAATTACCAATAATTATCTATAATTAGTAGTAATTGGTAATAATTAGTAATAATTACCAATAATTACCACTAATTAGTAATAATTAATAATAATTACCAATAATTAGTAATAATTAATAATAATTACCAATAATTAGTAATAATTAGTAATAATTACCAATAATTAGTAATAATTACCAATAATTAGAAATAATTACCAATAATTAGTAATAATTACCAATAATTAGTAATAATTACCAATAATTAGTAATAATTAGAAATAATTACCAATAATTAGAAATAATTACCAATAATAACCATTAGTTAGAAATAATTACCAATAATTATCCATAATTAGTAATAATTACCGATAATTATCCATAATTAGTAATAATTACCAATAATTGGTAATAATTAGTAATAATTACCAATAATTACCACTAATTAGTAATAATTAATAATAATTACCAATAATTAGTAATAATTAATAATAATTACCAATAATTAGTAATAATTAGTAATAATTACCAATAATTAGTAATAATTACCAATAATTAGTAATAATTAGTAATAATTACCAATAATTAGTAATAATTACCAATAATTAGTAATAATTATCAATAATTAATAATAAATAATAATAATTACCAATAATTACCAATAATTACCAATAATTATGAATAATTACCAATAATTAGGAATAATTACCTATAATTAGGAATAATTATCAATAATTAGAAATAATTACCAATAATTAGGAATAATTACCAATAATTAGGAATAATTACCAATAATTAGTAATGATTCGTAACGATTACCAATAATTAGTAATAATTATCAATAATTAGTAAGAATTACCAATAATTAGGAATAATTACCAATAATTAAGAATAATAACATTATTACATTATTAGTATATTTTATTGTTAATATTAAAATAATATAATTTTTATATTATATACAATTCTCCTTTCATCTGTGTGTTTTCTGTCTCCACATGTAATATTTGTATGTGGAGATAGAAAACACACAGATGAAAGGAGAATTGTATATAATATAGAAAATTATATTATTTTAATATTAATAACAAAATATACTAATAATGTTATTATTTCTAATTATTGGTTATTATATGAATAATTACCAATAATTAGGAATAATTACCAATAATTACCAATAATTAGGAATAATTACCAATAATTAGGAATAATTAGCAATAATTAGGAATAATTACCAATAATTAGGAATAATTACCAATAATTAGGAATAATTACCAATAATTAGGAATAATTACCAATAATTATGAATAATTACCAATAATTAGGAATAATTACCAATAATTAGGAATAATTACCAATAATTATGAATAATAACATTATTACATTATTAGTATATTTTATTATTAATATTAAAATAATATAATTTTATATATTATATACAATTCTCCTATCATCTGTGTGTTTTCTGTCTCCACATGTAATATTTGCATTCTTTTTCAAAATTATCAACCTACTCACTAATGGAGAGGTGAAAGTGAATGCAAATATTAAATGTGGAGACAGAATGTTAAACACACAGATGAAAGGAGAATTGTATATAATATAGAAAATTATATTATTTTAATATTAATAATAAAATATAATAATAATGTAATAATGTTATTATTATATAATTAATATTTATGAAAAAATAATATTAGTACTATGAAAATAATAAAAAATTTATATAATATTAAAATTATCAATATTTGTAACAGGTTTTTCTTTATTCTCAACATATTCAATTCTTAAAGGGTCAATTTTTAGGTCTATCTCAATAAAAAGTTTGCGTCAGTCGTGTATGATGTAAACTCTACAATTATCCTTGCTTGAGTGTTTTTTATAACAAATTATTCAAAACCAGTAATGCTTTTATATTTTATAGAAAAATATGGAACAACGAGGTTGTCAAAAATCATTATTAGGTGACCGCATATGGATAAATTAACGTAGAAATCCAAACGGTTCTGGTTTAAATCCAGTATATGTAGAGGGTGTGGAGACTTTTTTATCATTTGCGGCATCAAATCCAGAATTTTTTTCAGAAGGAAAAATAAAATTCCCTTGTAGAAAATGTGCATTGAGAACGTTTGACACGTTTGACAAAGTGGGGGGACATCTCATGCGTGTTGGTTTTCAACCAGATTATGTTTTTTGGTATCAACACGGTGAACGCTGTTCCAGAGCAGGTGATACCAACTTGATTCTAGATCCATCCTGGTTTCAAGATTTAGTACATGATGTTGCAGGTTCATCTGTTCAACATACAGAAACTCCGGCTGATATAGCTTCAAATCCTGAGTTGGCACCGTCTAAATTTTATGAGTTGTTGAGGTCTGCTGAGGATGCATTATATCCTGGCTGCAAGATGAGAAAATTAGAAGCAGTTTCAAAATTTATGGCTATCAAATCAGATAATGGAATGTCAAACACCTGTTTTGACCAGATATTTTCTTTGCTTAAAACATTGTTACCCGAAGGAAATGTTTTTCCTGCAAATTACTATGAGAGTAAGAGGCTGGTTTGAAATTTGGGACTTACTTTTCAAAAGATTCATGCATGTTCAAATGACTGCATTTTATATTCTGGGGAAAATGAGTCATTGGATAGTTGTCCCACATGTGGGCAACTGAGATATAAAGAAGGACAACATGGGAAGTCTGGTTTGATTCCTGTAAAACAGTTGAGATATTTTCCGCTTACATCCAGACTTCAGCGTTTATTCATGTCTAAGAATACAGCGACAATGATGTCATGGCATAAAGAGAATATTTCAACCGATAAAAGCTTGAATCATCCAGCCGATGGTGATTCATGGAAACATTTTGATAGAGTGCATCCATCCTTTGATTTAGAAGCTAAAAATGTTTGACTGGGCCTTTCCACTGATGGTTTCTGTCCATTCGAATCTTATGGTAGTCAATATTCATGTTGGGCTGTTTTTTTTAACTTCGTACAATTTACCTCCATGGATGTTGATGAAGGAGCCATATATCTTTTTGACTTTACTAATTCTAGGACATCCGAAGAAAAATATTGATGTTTATTTGAAACCATTGATTGATGAATTAAGTTTATTGTGGAGTACTTGTGTCCGTACATATGATGTTGCAACGAAACGGAATTTCATACTGAGAGCAACATTGATGTGGACAATTAGTGACTTCCTGGCTTATGGGATTTATCTGGCTGGAGTACACATGGTCAGAAATCTTGTCCTTACTGTATGGGAGAGAACAAATCATTTATGCTCATTCATGGAAAGAAACCTTGTTATTTTGACTGTCATCGAAGATTTCTTCTAGCTGATCATCCTTTTCGCAAAAACAGATCTCATTTCAGAAAAGGAATAGTTGAAAGGGATGGACCTCCAAAAATGCTATTAGGTTCAGAGTTAAAATCAGTTGTATTTTCATTACCTCCCATCACTTTTGGTCCCACAATAAACCAACAGAAAATTTCTGGTTTTGGAAAAGAACACAATTGGATTAAACGTAGCATATTTTGGGATTTGCCATATTGGTCTGATTTCTTGGTCCGACACATGTTAGATGTCATGCATATTGAGAAGAACTGTTTTGATAATTTGTTTCATACAGTTTTGGATACTCCAGGAAAGAGCAAAGACAATGTAAATGCATGTTTAGATCTTTCCCAAATTTGCAGGCGTCCAGAACTGGAACTGTTTGAGAATGTCAGAACAGAAAGGTTACTGAAACCAAAAGTAGCCTATACACTGTCTAAAGAAAACCGTTTATTATTTTGTCAGTGGATTGCAGATTTGAGACTTCCAGATGGCTGTGCTTCCAATTTGGTTAGATGTGTAAAGAATGGTCATATTAATGGATTAAAAAGTTATGATTTTCATGTTATAATGGAAAGAATTATACCCATTGGATTAAGAGGTCTGTTGAATTCTGTGATTTGGGATTCCATAACAGACATGTCTCATTTTTTTCGGGAAATTTGTGCGGCTACAGCAGATTATGATGCTCTATGCAAACTTGAATAAGATGTTGTTGTAATTAAATGTAAACTAGAAAAAATATTTCCATCATCATTCTTCGACTCAATGGAAAATTTGTTGTTACATTTTCCATATGAATCCAAATGTGGAGGTCCAGTACAGTTTTGATGGATGTACCTATTTGAAAGATGCATGCAAAAATTGAAAAGAAAAGTACGCAATAAAGAATCTGTTGAAGGATCTATTGCAGAAGCTTATTTTTAAGAGGAAATATCTTTTTTCTGCTCCCATTATTTTGAATCTGAGCATCCTTCAAAACACAACAGAATGGGACAGAACGAGAGGAATATTGATGAAATCGACAATCGATTATCTGTTTTTAACCAGCCATAGCTTGGTTTTGGTGGAGTTTATGAACGCTGGCTTTCGGATGATGAACATCACAGAGCTCATATGTATGTTCTGCTCAACTGTGAAGAGATGACATCAGTTGTACTGTAAGTGTTTATATCACTTATTCTATAATTTATGTTACAGTAAATAACTTTGGTTTTTATAGGTTGTATGATAATCATATCGGGAAACAAATTCCACAAATTACAGCAGCTGCTCTCGAAGAACGCCGACTGAAAAATTTCTCTCAGTGGTTTCAAAAACTGGTTACATAAATTCTTTATCTTTTAGCAACTCATTCAATGTATAGTTTACTATATTGATAATTATTTCACAAATTTTCAGGTGTCTTGACATTCTGATAAAATTGACAAACGGCTGTGTATATTGAGTAACCCACCTTCCAAACTTGTTAAAACTTATAATGCATATGTGGTGAATGGATTTCGATTTCACACACATGCATATGGGGAATCGAAAAAAACAATGAACAGTGGAGTTAGCTTGAGAGGATCTCATCATCGAGAAAATGAAGTTGACTTTTATGGCATACTTGATGAAATCATTGAACTCTATTATCTTGGACAACATTATATAACAATGTTCAAATGTTGGTGATTGGATACAGAGAGAGGCGTGCGTGTTCATCCAACTCATGGAATCATCAATATTAAATGTAAAAGTGTTCTCGCAGTAAAGGAACCATTCTTATTGGCTCAACAGGCAAATAAAGTTTATTACGCAAAGTACTTTGCTACATCAAGAGACTTGACTGATTGGTGGAGTGTAATAAAAATCAAAATTCGAGACAATCAGTTTAGTCAAAGTGAATGTGCTTTCACGGATTTGCAAAGAATTGAAGTTTTTCAAGAGAGTACTTAAAATCAATCTTTTTTACAAAGAGACATGAGTATCGATGACGACACCCCACATTTAAGAGTCGGTGATGACGATGATGTTAATGATGTCACATATGAATTTGAAATGGTAAGAGATGAAGCAAATGGAACTCGAATGGATATCGATGATGTTGAGGAGGAATATGAAGATGACATTGACATATATGAAGATGATGATGAAGATGAAGATGAAAACTGATAGAATTCCATGGTAGTTATATAAAATCATAATATATATATATATGTATATATAATAGTAATTATCAATTATTTCCTAACAACATTAACATTTTCTATTTCAGATGGACGACGACACATTTCATGAGTTGGCGGATGCTGACCTGAATTTCGATGAGGATGAGTTGCTGGAAGATGACCCTCAGCCTGCATGCGCTCCAGGGAGTATGCGGAGGGGGTGCAGTCTTGCACGATTGATGATTCCTGACCCCGTCCCCGAGCGACATCCACGTCTTGGGTTTGATCCACGCACACAGAGGTGTGATAACCTGTGTGAAAATCTGTGGATTTGACTAAGATTTCATTAATCTATTCACATAATAAATGTTTATTATTTTTACAGTTTTCCGCATATAGCAGTCAGACAGGGCAACGCTATTTTGCGCAACTATTTCTCTCAGCCGTGGACCACATGGGAGCAGATTCCCATTGATGTGCAGCAGGCCATGTTCGGCCCTTGGTTGGTACGTACGTAAATAAATAATTTTTATTTTGAAAATTATTTCATTTCTAACTTGATATTTTGATTTATTTGTAGGGTTTATGGTATTCGATCGAGGATACTATGCGTGACGCCATCCAAAAGGCATGGGAGGTGGCCATGCGTGATCGCTTTCGTCAGTTTTTGCACAATTTAAGAAAAGCTGCCATGAAGAAAGCAGGAGTGTCAGATTTTGACGAGTCATATAGAGCACACCGACCAGAGTACATTTCATCCCATGTATGGGATGGATTATGTGCGCACTGGTTGAGTGGTGCCTTTCAGAGGAGATCATCGGTGGGGAGGTAGAATCGGGGGAGACAGGAGGTGACTCATCGAGCTGGGAGTCATTCTTTCAGTACTCATAGACATCATCTGGTACGTACATTATTTATAAATATTTTATATAACTATCAATATTAACAATTTATTTTTTATTCTTATAGGTTGTCGAGCACCCCGATAGTACGGAGTACGACGTATATCAGAGGATGTATAGTGATCCTGCTACTAGGGAGCTCGGAGGTGATCGTCAGCATCACATCATGGTCAGTATTATTTGTTTTCAAGTTTAAAAATTAACTGCAAATAATATATTCACAATTTTAATTTTAAATTGCAACTACAGGAGTCATATGAGGCTGCAGAGTCACAGACCCGGCCTGAGAGTCAGGCCGAGTAATCAGATCAGACCACTGGCCGTCATTTTGATGAGGCGACATGGATGCAGAACACCCAGTATGCCTTCGAGAAGGGCAAGGTAGTTGGTATCAGCTCTCGACTGACTCCCGGAGATTATTATGGTAGTGCTGCGATGTCGGCGTCCAGCTCGAGAGGAGCTCGTGCATCTTCTTCTGCTACACAGTATGATGATCAATTGCGATCTCAGGCTACACTGATAGAGAGTTTCCGACAGGGGCAGGAGCAGATGCGTCAGCAGCAGCAGCAACATAGGGAGGAGCGTCAACGCCAGCAGCAGCTGTACGAGGAGCAGATGAGTCGGTGGCAGCAGCAGCCCCAGGAGCAGATGGAGTACATGCGCTGACTCACTCATGCTTTAGGGATGGAGTTTCCTCCACCAGCATCTGCAGATCCCCCCTCCCCCCTCCTTCAGATTAGAGTTTGTTTTTATGTTATAAAGTTTGTTAAATCAAAATATGAATTTTTTTCTATTCGTAGTTTCTATCTCATTATAAAATATCAATAATATTATATTTTGAAATAACAATATTAATATGAATAATAATATTATTTATATTTTATAATATTAAATTATATATATATATATATTAAAATTTTATAATATTATAATTTAATTATTTTTTTTAATATTTGAATTATTTTAATATTTGAATGTAAAATAATTATACTATTTTTATATTAATAAAAATAACTTATTAATATTTTTTTTATTTATGAATTATAATTCTAATATTATTATATTAATTAAATCATTTATTAATATTCTATTATTTTATATTTTTGAATTATAATTCTATTATTATTATATTAATTAAAATAATTTATTAATAATTTATTATTTTTATTTGCGAATTATAATTCTATTATTATATTAATTAAAATCATTTAGTAATATTTTATTATTTTTTATTTTTGAATTATAATTGGATTATTATTATATTAATTAAAATAATTTATTAATATTTTTTTTTATTTTTTTATAGTATTTGCGACGGGATACTATGCCCGTCGCAAATAGTATTATTATAATATTCATTAAAATAATTTAATAATAGTTTTTTATTTTTTTAAAAAAAATAGTAATTGCGACAGGCCCCGTCGCAATTACTATTCTAAAAGTTTTTACAAATATACAGAGTAATATTTGCGACGGGAAGGATCCCCATTGCAAATAATATCTTTAGCGACGAGCCCGTCGCAAATAATTGTTGTTGTGACGGCGTTTTCCGCAACGGGCAATTTGCGACGGGATACCGTCGCAAATGACCCGTCACAAATACCTGTTTTTCTAGTAGTGATGGTTTTGTCTATTTGATGTGTGTTTTAGAGTAAAATGACACTTTTATATTGAAAACATGCACTTTGAGTCATACCAGCCCCATTGTGTGTCAGACTGATGTGTAATCGATTCCTACAGAGCATAGATGAATTAGGTATCATTTTTCTAAATTATCAAGATAATTTAAGTTTTTTTTTTCAGTTTTATCTATTTGAATCATCTTTTAGACTAAAATGACATTTTTTATTGTGAACATGCAATTAGAGTCCTACCGAGCACATCATGTGTCAGATTGATGTACGATCAATTCATACACATAAAAAATGAATTATGGATCATTTTATTAAAGTATTAAGACAATTGAAGCTCATTTTATCAGCTTTTTCTAAGTGACACATGTTATAGAGTAAAATGATACTTTTAATGTAAAAACATTCATTTTGAGTCATATCAACCACATCATGTGATTGATTGATGTGAGGTTGATTTCTACACCCCAAAAATTTAATATGGATTGTTTTACTAAAGTATCAAGACAATCCGATATCATTTTCTATGTTTTCTCTATGTGAATTTTACTTTAGACTAAAATAACATTTTTTTATTATGAACATGCACTTGGAGTCCTACCGGGCACCTCGTGTGTCTGATTAACGTCCGATGAATTCATATACATCCAAAATGAATTATGAACCATTTTCATAAATTATCAAGATAATATGAGGTTGTTTTCTCAGTTTTGACTATGTGACTCATGTTTTAGAGTAAAATGACACATTTTTAATGTGAAAACACACACTTTGAGTGATATCAGCCACATTGTGTTCCATATTGACATGAAGTCGATTCCTACATGATAAAAATGAATTATGGATCATTTTCCTAATGTTTGAAAATAATTAAAACTTATTTTATCATTTTTGACAATGTGACACTCGTTTTAAATTAAAATGACACCTTTAAATTGAAAATACATACTTTGAGTAATATTGGCCACATCAGGTGTCAGATTTTTGTGCATTATATTTTTATATTCCTCAAATTAATTACACATTTTTTTCCAATAGATTGAGAATATTATATTCTTTACTTAGTTTTGGATATGTGACATGTATATTAGAGTAAAATTATACTTTTAATGTGAAAGCACACACTTTGAGTCATACTAATCACATCGTGTGTCAGATTGATGCAATATTGATCCCTATAAGACAAAAATGAATTATGGATTTTTTCTAAAGTATCAAGATAATCCGAGATCATTTCCTAGGTTTTGGATATGTGAATCATGTTTTTGACTAAAATGGAAATTTTTATTGTGAACATGCACTTAGAGTCTTATCGGTCATATCATGTGTTAGATTGACGTACAGTAAAATATGACATATTATAAATGAATTATGGATTTTTTCCCTAAATTATCAAGACAATAAAAGCTTATTTTCTTGGTTTTGGCTATGTGACGCCTATTTTATAGTAAAAAGACATTTTTAATGTGAAAACATGCACTTTGAGTCATTCTAATCACATTGTGTGTCATATTGACATGTAGTCAATTCCTATATTTAAAAAATGAATTACAGAAAATTTTACTAATGTTTGAAAATAATCAAATCTCTTTTAATTGGTTTTGAAAATTTAACCCTCTTTTTAAACTAAAATGACATCTTTATATTGAAAACAAGTACTTTGAGTCATACCAGAATCATCGTGTGCCAAATTGACGTGTGTTTCATTCCTACCTGACAAAAATGAATCAGGTATCATTTTTCTATAAATTAAATAAAATACTCAATCTTTTACTATATTTTTCTTATGTGACATGTATTTTAGAGTAAAATGACAATTTTAATGTGAAAACATGCACTTCGAGTCATACCAACTATATCATGTGTCATATTGATGTGTGATCAATTCCTACATGTCAAAAATAAATTATGTATCATTTTAATAAAATATAAAGACAATAAAAGATTGTTTTCTTGATTTTGGCTATGTGAAACATGTTTTAGACTAAAGTGACATTATTTATTATGAGGACATTCTTGGAGTCCTATCGAGAACATCATGTGTCGAACTGAAACATGATCAATTCATACACATAAAAAATGAATTATGGATTTTTTTTCTAAAGTAACAAGACAATACAATATCTTTTGATAGGTTATAGGTATGTGATGCATGTTTTAGAGTAAAATGACACTTTTTTATGTGAAAATACACACTTTGAGTCATACCCATCACATTGTGTGTTAGATTAATGTGTGGTCAATTAATACGATTAAAAAATTAATTATGAACCATTTTCAAAGAGTTTTGAAAACAACCTAATCTTATTTTATTAGGTTTTGACAATGTGACACATGTTTTAAACTAAATTGACACTTTTATATTAAAAACATACCCTTTGATTCATACCAATCACAATGTGTGTCATATTGAAGTGAAATAAATTCATACATGGAACAAATAAATTATTTATCATTTTCATAAATATTCAAAACAATCAGAGCTCATTTACTTATTTTTGGTTATCTAACACATGTTTTAGAGTAAAATTACACTTTTAATGTGAAAACACACACTTTGAGTCACACCAACCACATTATGTGTCAGATTGATGTGAGGTTAATTATTACACATAAAAAATTAATTATGAATCTTTGTTATAAATATCAAGACAATCCAAACTCGTTTTATCAGTTTTGTATTTGTGACATGTTTTTTTGAGAAAAATGACACTTTTTTTCTGTGAAAACATGCACTTTGAGTCATACTAGACACCTCATGCATTAGATTGATGTGTGGTTGATTAATACAAATAAAATATGAATTATGTATTGTTTTAATAATGTTTTAAATTAATTTGATGTCATTTTCTCTATTTTGACAATGTGACACATTTTTTTAAACTGAAATGACACTTTTATATTGAAAAGACACACTTTGAATCATACTGGACACATCATGTGTTATATTGACCTATGTTAAATTTCTATATTCCAGAAATAAATTATGTATCATTTTTCAAAATATTAAATAAAACAAGATCTCATTTTCTTATTTTTGGATATATAATGTGTGTTTTAGAATAAAATGAAACTTTTATATTGAAAATACACACTTTGAGTCATATCGGTGACATCATGTGTCAGATTGATGTGTTATTGATGAATACACATCATAAATGAATTATGGATAATTATCTTGAAGTATCAACACTATTTTTAAAAACTACTAAAAAGGTATAAAGACACAAAATGAAAATGATGAGGCTAGGAGCATGTAGGTACCTTCCCTAGATAAGGGTCAATAATATCAATGCTCTTGCATAAAATAGAAGAAGGATTCGATTTAAATTCATCCCATTTTTTGTAAGGATTATTTGATGATAAATATATAACCTTATTAACTTGAAATTATTGGGCACAAGGTAACACCATCTGGAACATTACTAAAAATAAAAAAGGCACAACCGTTTCTTAAAATTAATAAAAAAACCATATGGAACACACTAATGCACTTATAGTAGTAAAATACATCCCAATAGTAGTATTAGGTAAGATATATTTATATTTGTGGGAATAATTATCCTTGACCCATTTAACTGTCATTATTAACTTAGTTCCATCCTCGATGATACTTCTCCTTGACAAACCACTCAAATATTTATTGTTTTGGAGGGTCATCAACAAAATGTTTTGTAGTTTATAGAAAATCATCCTAATCCATAGAGGAAATAAATTAGTGAACTATTAAAAAGAAATTTAAGATCAATCTAGGAATGATAATACACTATTTAGAATCATTTATAAAATATAGTAACAATATAAATATTAAAGTACTCACATGAGATGAATGTTTAATAAATGTATCTGAATGATTGAACTGAAGTTGGACTATATCTGTAGATGAAGTGGGTGAATTTGAATGTTTGGAATATTCTAAATTATTTCCCATCAAGTCATGGATTTTTATTGATATGAATTTTCTTCTACTCCCATATCTCCTATGCATAATAATCATAACCATCTCCCTTGGTAAGAAAACAAAATAAAAGTTTTGACTAGTGTTTTTCCCTAGAGAGATTCTAAAATAGTTTACAAAAACAAGATAATAAATTCTCAACTCCCTCATTCAAAATGTCCATATTTTTTTCAATTGGGGGAGGAACCATAGGTGGGGGTGGATCATCAACTCCGTATCCTCACTTAAGAGGGGAAAAAATCTATGGTGGGGTCCAAAATTATTTGGAATGATAGGTGAATCAAATATGAAAAAATGTTTAGATGAAAATTGAAAATGTAGGGTTATAATAAAAATATAACTAATTGATTTCCAATACTACATGAATTTATTTTAGTAAAAATAATATCTAATCATTATGATACTAATTCTTCATATCCAAAATGTATCGGTAAGTTCATATTTTGTACTAGATCACAAAAATAATAGACAATAACCTTGACCTGATGTCGAAAAACATTATGATATCCCATACCCTAACCACTCATATCTAGAAAAATCCATTTATTCTTTTGAGTACACATACTATTTAAATTACTAGTTATACTGAGAAAATATATACAAACAAATGATTAAAAAATATTTTAAATTAAATTATATTTAGCTTTAAAAATACCCATTCGAGGATGCTAGTTTTTTATGGTATATGATATCTTTCACAAATTTACAAATTTAATATGAACAATCATTGTCATTATTTTTTTGCAGACACTATAGAAACATTGAACAAAATAAGTATTTTTTTTAAAAATATGATTGAATAGGTAAATCTTATTATATATACCATAATCTATCTTTATTTCAAGAAATTCATAGGATTCTTATGTTTAGTGATTGACCTCATACCACAATTCAGATGATATTTATAGACTTCCCTATCATAACAAAATTATCCTTAAAATATAGACTAGTACATATAAATTTAAGTGTATCTGTAAAATGTTGATTGTATTGTATTACAAATTCATAATGAACATCATGTGTGGTTCATTAGTTTCAAATCCATGCCTTGAATCCAAAAAATTAACATTTTGGGTATCCAAATTTAGTGCGATGAGCATTCAGTGCTTCTTAAAAAACAAAAAAAAGTAATGAAAAAAAGAAAAATATATTTTATTTGATTATATAGTAGAGTTTTAATCCTATATTATAGGCATCAAGAAGAGTCCACATTTTGTTATATTATTTTCAAACACCAAACCCAGTTCAGCTTATTTTTATCAATTTCTTCAATATTAAAATTAAATTCTGGTGTAGAAATGATATTGGATTAATGAGTCCAAATTTTTCTTTATAGGGTTTCCCTTTATATAGTAGTAATATATAAGATAATAGAAAATATTAATAGTTATTAACTATAATGAACATAATAGATCAATTTTTAGAAAAAAAGGCAATGAAACTATACCTCATGTATGAATTCAAAAATGGGTCTCTCATCCATTAAAACTTGATAATTTCATTTATATTCTTGAGACCAATTACATTAGTTAAAGACTCTCTAAACATTTATCCTTCATATTCATTGTAGGGAAAGTTTCTATATTTGAATGTTGTATCTACATTAACTTGAAATGTTAATATATTAGAAAATGGGATTAGTGTACTGAAGGTACTCTTGGATGTTCCTTTGGATTTCATGGTTGATACCTTGGATTATCTTGATCTGAAATTCTATTTCCCCTTCATTTTATCTATATATAATATCACACCTCATTTCAATTTTTTTCATCTACCATTAAATTATTTCATTATAAAAAAATTGTAAAGGAAATACTACATTATGTCAATGTTTCTTTATAAGATTAAATAACCTCAGTACAATATTTCCAATAGAATTATCAACTATGGTGACATCCAGATCATCAAGAGGAAGATGAAACTCAATGGTCATCTTGTAAGGTACATCAATTACAACTTTCATGTTATCTTTTGGGAGTTTTTTATTATGTAGAATGTCTCCTTGTATATTATACAACATACCCATTTCAATAAGGTGATGGGTGTGTAATGATAGTTATAAATCACATACATTTTCAACTTGATGAAATTTAGTAATATGAAGTTATCAGTATTTGTTTGATTCACATTAACAGAAAGAGTTATGAAAAAATTTATTACTTTATTTAAGTTAGGTGGTTGTAGGGAATGTATAGCCTCAAAGATAGAGGGGTAATTTATCTATCCATGTACTAATCATTGTTATACAATTAGTTTTCTTTAACCATTTTTCAGATACTAGTCATCTAAGATATATTAAATAATAATATATTTTAAATAATTATTTTATGCCTGCAAGAATTTCATCATCTTATATATATATCTCCTTACAACTTTATCTTCTCAAAATATGTTTTAGGTAAAACTCCAAAACCTACACCTGTAACTTTTCCATATTGTTCTGGACACTTCAAAGCTACTAATAGTAGTTGTTTTTTGGGAACAATCAATGATGATTCTTGTGTCTAAATAATATAAAAAACTTATGAACATAAATAGAAATTTTTATATAATACTATTATAAAACATAAAATTTACTCTTATGTAATACTTACACATGATTCCCATACGTTTTGAATGTTTTCATCTACCAGCTTTCCCTCTTTATTTACACGATCCTCCTTCCATAGCACATGATATGGGATGGAAGTGGCTTTTTATTTTGATTCATCAATTTTCAAATAATAAAAGGAAAATATGTTGATTCATATCACATAAAACTTTTACTGTATCTTTAAAATGATTACCATTTTCTTTTCAACTGAAGTGTACCCCATCCTTGATTTTTAGTAGGGGTGCATTGGTTTTTATGCACACCGGTTAATTTCATCACCCCTTTTATAATTCATAAATTAATAATTTTGAATCAAATTGGATAAAATAAATAATGTAAAATAAAATATTGTTGATTAAAATGCACCAAAAATGATTCCTCATCATGGAGACTAATGAAATATTTCCATGTTTCTTGGTTTATAATATGTGCACATGTAGCTAGTGGGTGGGGGTTTACTTTACCCTTAGCATCCCTGAGATGTAATTTTTTCAGAAGTATCTAAAAGTATCTATGATCTATTCTAGTGACCATGAATATAGATTTATTATGACAATAATATAAAATAAATGGAATATATAATGGAAAAATAAAATAAAATCAAAGTTTCATCATCAATGTTCAATAAAATTAGAGAAAGTATATCATAACATTAACCTAATATCTTCCAAAATGGTTGTATTCAATGAAAGAATAACATTATACCACCTATCAAAATTAATTGGATCATTCATTTGAGTTCTTCCCCCAATATAACTAATGAACATTGACTTGTTGGGGTCAACAAGTTATCTATGTTGATTTCATACAATGTCAAATTTTATACCTTTTCTTCTTTCCTTGATAACTTTAGTTAACATGGTGATACCACACTGCTCTCATTTTTTTATCCACATGTTGTTAATCCCCTAATAAATACTCAATTTCAACATCGATAGTGTATTATTCCTCAATATCGGTAACATTATAATTTGGTGAAGTCATAATTTGTATGAATAATTAAAAATTTAATTCAGATTACATAAATGTAGTATATAACACATAATATTATGAGGAAAATCACAATACATTAAAAAACAATTTAACATATTAATTGAATTATATATTTTTTTCATTAAAGGTTAAAGGATTTGGATCCTCTATCGAGTATTCAAATCCCATCATTGTAGTCCCCTATAACATATAAGACACTACCTACATTGGGACTATTATGAAGTGATTGTGATCTCTCAATGAAAGCATCATACTAAATTGAATTTTTACTTGACCCTTTAGTTATTTTAGTCACCAAAAGAATAATTTTTGGTGTTCGACATTGGTGGTGTTCACAATATTTTATTTCTTAAAAAATATGTATTCATTTTTAATTTTTACTGTTGGTGCATGTTTCAAGTAGGAGGATGCTGGGGGGATGGATATGACATAGGAGTGTATAAGTGATATGGTGTGGAGTTAGTCCTAGTTAGGAGAGATTTAGTGGGATCTATAGATGATAGTGGGGGTTTTCATGGATGTTTGGGTGAGGGTAAACTTCTATGTCATCAATCATTAACAATCATGATGTATTTCGGATGCAGGTGGTTTCTTGAATGTTGGTGGATTCTGTGATGGGAAATGTTAGCATCTTGATCAGTGGACGATGACATGCCTGTGATTTTTAAGTTAATGAATGATAGTTTCTTCATACTGGTGATTGATGGAGCGTTTTTGGTGGCATGATTCTTAAGATTCCCAATGTTAGAAACATTTATGAGGACATTTTCCATTGGTGGATTCAGGCATAGTTCTGTTGGAATCCACAATGATTATTGGGGATGTTTTTTTATTGCTTTATATATGTATTTATGATTATTGGATTTTGTATCATATCATTTGGAATAAGGTACAAAATCTTAAAAGCGACTCTAGATAGGAAACCGTGAAAGAGGGATGGGTGTACTGAAACCCATCATTCAACCATCTATCCTCATATCTTGATGGAAGAATGTACGCCCTTCCATTGACCATTTTCACAATGATTTCATTCTTGGTTTTCATTACATCACGTTTATAGTGAAATGAGTTCCTCACAAACATTTTTAGGTGGGTGAATCAGAAGAAAGATAGGTGTGCTGGAACCTATCCTTTGGTATCTCCCACATGTTAGTGTGGGTTAGAGGGGTTCTTTGATACATTATGTTAGACCAACATAACAAAAATTCTTAATAGGGGGTGACACATCATTAATTACTGATTTTACTACTGTATTATATGGTGGGGGGGGGGTGACATTTTTTTCTAGTTCTTGTCATGGTACATGTTTTCATTTGGGAACGTATAATCATGTTAAGAACTTTGAGTCAGGTTTCTTTTCGGAAACTGTCCCTCTATTCCATGTTATAGGTTACCTCTTTTCCCATTTTTCCATAAGGATTGTCTTTTTTATGTTCAATAAAGTGGGATTAAACCTTATCTTGTTAAAAAAAACAATTCATGTTTACCAGATATGGGATATGAAATATTTGCACTACTTGTGATTCCATTATAAATGGTTCATCCTTATACCTTTCTACACTAAAATTAACGTTCAAGACTCCCAATTTGTTGACTTTAATTACACTCATGATTTTAACCCATTTAAAATGGAAAATAAACACTTGGAATATCTTATAACCCAACTCATATATTTTTTAAATGATGATGAAGTATTACATATTCAAATAAATTGGATTTTTATCCTAGGAATTAGATACATGCATTGCTTCAAACACAAGTGTAGCTCCATTATTTTACATCACACTGCATTCAAATTGTTCCTTCATATTGAATGTACAACCATTAATTATATAAACTTTATAAGATAATAAATTTATATTTGGTACTCTGGCTATCCACTGAAGTTGTTCTATAATTGAATTTGGATTTTCAGATAACTCCTTATAAATATAATCTTAGAAAAATTCTATAAATTTTTTATTATATGTATTTGATATCCATATTTTTTCCATTGACGGATTCAAATGTCTAATAATTACTTTGTGGGATTCAACATTTAGAGAAAAATATTAACTATTATGTAAAATATAAAGATTATCTTTCTCTCACTATGTAATGGTAATTGTTACAAAATGTCTTTTATAAATCCCTTCTCCCATAAGTTTTCCATTGTGATGAGATTTTGGGAGATCAGTTCTATCAGTATCTGATTACTAATCATTATATAATTCAACATCTTCTTTAACAATATATTGTTTTATAATAAAAACTTATGTATAACTTTGATTCTTGATGTACCCTTTCAAAATATTAATATATCGTTCATTGGGGCACATCCATCTTTAATGCACTTGACCACATAGTTGAATATCTATAAATAATTTAACCATTAGGTGGACCATTATATAAAATAATGATGCGATGAAGAACATCTCCAACTCACATAATATGATTGAATTTTCCTTATTCATGATTAGAAACTTCCCTAGGTGTATAAATTTACCACACATGGATTTGAAAAAAATATTAAATTATAGTTAATGAAAGTCATACATTTTTAGGAAGAATGTATCATTAAGATATAGACAATATATCTTCCATCAAAATGTGATAGTTGTGTGATTTTAGACCCCGTTACTTTAAATTAGTCATTGAAATGAAATTATTGATATTTGATGAATACCCCTATGTAAATTTTACAAAGTTTCGAAATTTAAAAAATTGAAAATTTTCTTGTCTGGATAGAGTATAAGATTATAGAGGAAGAAATGTTCATCTTTCACCCTTCAGTGATGCTAACTCTTCCCTTATCCTCATGTCAATCATTTCCAACCTAGCCTTAATGTAATATTTTTTTGTTATATTTATTAACATTATAATAACACTATCACATACAATTTTTTTGACATAAATGAACTCAAGAAATTGTCTGATGTACAAATAATTCTAGTACAACAATTCAAATAAAACTAATCATTTTTTCTAACATGATTTCCTATTCTATTTTAAAAATGGTTTACCAAAAATAGTGTCAATAAATTTTACTTTCTTAAATATTTGATCACACATTAGTGGATATGGAGCTATATGTTTTTTTATATTTTCATTGAATAATGTTTTCCAGGATCAATATTTATGTCATCAGGGTAAAAATTTGTGATTTAATAAAAAAATTTATTGAGGAATGTTTTAACCTAACTGATTTTATACCTTAATTACAAATGGTACAACATAAAATACCTTTAATGTTGTAGCGTATAAAATTTCTGTAAGTATGGATTCCATTTATCATCTCGTAAAAAATGGGTCTCAATGTGAACTCTTAACTTCTATGAGAGTTATACAATGTAACACCTGTATCCCACATCAATTTCAGATCTTATATCAATATATCCAAATAAGCATCAATATCATTAATGGGTTTTTCTGGTCCATTATAAGTAGAGAAAACATAATATATTTGTGATTCATGAATAAACAAAGTGAAAAGTTATAATTTTCCAACATAACTAGCCATATACTACGAGTAATAATTTGTATATCAAAAGGATTTATCCCATTTATAGATAATGCAATAAAGAGGTTTCTTAGCTTGTTTTCAAATTCAGGATACATATAATCTATTTTATTCCACTGAGGAGAGTCCAATGGGTGAAATAGTTTCCCATATTCAATAATTGTATTTGTATTCTATGTCAATTTTCTATTGGTTTCCTAATATCCATATAATAATCTAAACCTTGTAATGATAGTAAAGTATGATACAACTTTTGAAGAAACTGATCCCTATTTATTGTATCGATCTGATCCACACTTAGGAATTTTATCAATGATTCATGGTCCTTTTGAAACAATATAAAATAATTTGGATATGCATATATGTTTTCATATATTATACCAATTGAACAAAACATTTTTTTTTCATCATATGTTCAATAAGGAAGCTTATTTTATTCTGGAATCATATCATTCTGGAGACCAAGTAGTTCTATAAAGATGGTGTTTCTGCATTTGTTACCAGATTTCAAATTATATAACTTTAATACATCTAAAAATGTTTTATATTTTGTAAAATCAGTATATAATGGTATCTTTTTACAACTATTTAACTTCTCAAACAACTTTGGATAATCTCAAAGGTCAAATTCAATTACCATTATCATTTCTTATATATTATCCCCATCATCATTTACACTATAATTCATATCAAATTATTCATAAATCATAGTATAATCCTAGTTAGTATTTACATTTATTTTCCCCATGTTTAGTCCAATAATTATAGCTTAAATATATTCCCTAAAATATCAAATGTTCTTCTTATAAGGCATACGTATTGAACATTACATAATCTTGAGTTTTAAATCAATAATTCTATTTTATTACATTTGAGGATCTTTTTAGGTTTTTATTTTAAGTGAATTGGGCCATAATTCATACATAAAGAAACCATGAAATACAAAGTGGGAACTTCCAATTAGTATCCATTTTTCTCATAATATACAACCTTTAAAATAATGAATGATTTCCTTTCATGGAAAATATATTTGAATTTTAGCTTGAATTCTTCCTTTACCTTACCCGTCCTTAATTCTTGATAAAATTAAATTAAAAACATGGGATGATCACCAAAGCTCAGTGATGGATACAAAAAGAAGGAAAACCATTAGTCTAGTGAACACATGAAAACTCATATAACGTTTACCTTTATCTTAAAATTTCTTTGAGAATAAAACATTTTCACATGAAAAAACACAAAAACTTATTGAATAAAATCATTAAAAACCATAACAAGTAATGAAAACTCCTTTAGGTGACTTAGATCATCATGTTCATAAAACCCTTTCAAAACCCTTTTAATTGGAATAACTTTACAGATGACTTCTAGTATAATTGTTACCAAATGAATTGGAGATCTATAATGGGAATCAAACTTCATATAAGATATATCTTTCTCACTCGTGGGCTATAATGGGGATCAAACCTTCGTATAATATTTATTTGTCTCACCTATTTTCTATGAGCTAAAATGGTGCTCAACCCTTTATATAAGCTATAACGGGCTCACCCATGAGATATAATGGAGTTCAACCCTTCATATAAGCTATATTGGGCTCACCTATTTCATTTAATTCTCAAGTACCATGTCATTAATAAAAAACATTCATCGTAAAACATTTTGCCAAAATATTTTTAACCGATATAAAAAACACTTTAAAAAAATACCATTTTCTTTTAAAATCCCATTTTCAATACCAAAACACCATTTTATTTTCAAAACCATTTTCAATACCAAAATACCCAAAAAAAAAGATAAATAGTCATTTTCATTGAAAAATACATGAAATATTTCAAGGTAATTCAAAAAAATAATGTCCATGATGACAAAAAATCTCTTGTCATTGTGTATGTTAAGAATAGAACATTCCTTTTATCGTTTATCAAAATGTTTTGTATAAAACATTTAAAAAGTTTCCTTTTATTATAATTTTAAAATAAATTAAAAGGATATATGAATATTTTATGTCCATATAAAAATATTAATAAAATAATTTTAAAAACATGGACATAAAAGAGAAATATTTGAATAGAAAACTCTAAAAGATTATTCTTTTTAAAATAAAAATCCCTTATCACTTGAGAAATACTTGAATCATGAAACCCATTAAATAATAACATTAAAAAAAATTTAAATATCATTAGAATAGATAAATTCAGGAAATGACATTTTAAATGGTCTGTATATACTCCACATAAAATAGTATATGTGTATGAAATCAAAATATGTCTCAATGAAAGGAAGTTGAGATGAAGTCCATTACGTTGAGTTTGATTCATCAAATGTATATTTATATTCTTAAATAATAAACTTATGTTAATTATTTACTTGATTTATAATATTTTTAAAGTTTATTTTTACTTTTATTTCACTTATTAACAATTTATATATAATTACTTAATCAATTAAGTTTAAGTTGTGTATTTTGACCATATTAAGTTTATGTGTCAAAAATGAATTTCATAGGTCAACTATGGTCAAAGGGGTCATTATTTAAACATATATAAAGTTAAAATAATTACATAATAATCATATTTATACATAAATTATTCTTTTAAAACCTATCATGGAATATGGTTATGAAAAATGAACTAAATTTACAATAATGGAGATGGTAGGCCGTACGTATGCATGAGTAACGTTCCCATTTTCAATGATCATTATGAAAAGAAGGTAAGTAACATTTATATTTCAATAATGATAATTATATAAAAAATTACATATTTTTTAATTATATATATTTATATATATCATTATTGTGATTTGGTGATTAAAAAATAAGAATCACATCACTACAAGGGGGTTGTAGTCCACACATCCACGAACAACGCTATCACCTTTTTCATTGTGTGAAAAGGTAAAAAGAAAATTATATATTATGTGTAAAAAAATATAATTATTATATTAATGTAATAAATATTTTATTTATATAATATAAATATATTATTTTTACCCTTATTACCATCTATGTAACACATTAGTGAAAAATAATTCACATCACTCCGTGAGGCGGTAGTCCGCCGTACACATGAGCGACATTATTGTATCCCCTATGGTATGAAATATAAAAAGGGTGTATATTATATAATGAATAAATATGTATTATTATGTTTAAAATATCATAAATATCATATACAAATAGTACGTCTATCATAATTCCCAACCATGAGAGGTGGTATAGAAAAAACAAATGACATCGTTTTGTGAGGCGGTAGTTTGATGTACATATGAGTGATGATTTCGTATCACATTTGATGGAATTGTGTGTGTTTTAGGTCATAAAATTAAAAAAACATCTTAGTATATTTATTTTATTTATGTTCTTATATAATCATGTTATAATAATAATTTATGGGTGCGGAAAATGAAACAAAATAAAAATGCATGTTGATGAGTGTTACATCTTCTTTTGGTAACTCCTTTTGGTTTGAAACAATTACCTTCCACGGTTTGATTTGTGCCAAAATAGAAGCTTATAATATGATATATGGTATTTTTTTAGGTTATTTGGTTAGGTTTTGGACGATCCAAAAGTCTTGAGAGTTGTGAATAAGTGGGGAGAGTGAGTGCCATTATATAGTGGAGGATGAGTGATATTCTTGTAAATACCAAAAAGGAAACATTATTGAGAGGTATCCCTTAACTAATGTGCCACCAATAATGAACCAAATTATATAAAATAGGGTTAATTGTATATATATGGCTTTATATTGGGATTTTTTCTAGTTTTAAAGTCATTTGGTCCATTAATATTAAAGTTTAACCACTAAGTAAACTTGTTTTTACCTGAATCGTTGTAATTAATTTTTATTTCTTTCACTAATATTTTTGCTCAATTTTTTTACCTTACTATAAATTATAAATTTTTATTATTGAAAATATGAAATATATTTTTGAAAATTCAATCCATATAAGTGGAAGGATTTAATTTAAAACGAATCCTCTAAATGCAACGAGAAAGCGGGTTTTCAAAGTGAAAATGTTAAAAGTTTACTATGCAAGTACAGTAAAATTCAATATAGAATTGATTAAAATGAACTATATTGGATTAATACATATATAATTGATTTAATTTAAATTTAAACCCAATTTAAAATATAATTTGACATTATAAATTATTTTTATGAAAAGTTAGTTTTAAATTAAAATTCAGTATATTTCACTAATCATCAAAAAATGAACCTTCTCATAAAAATACCATAAATTAAACCTAAGATAATTTTGAGATTATGATTTAAAAAATTAAGTTCATTTTAAAATAAAATTTATAAAAGTTTCAAAATTTAGTTTTATAATAATTCATCTGTTAAACGGTGGAAAAAATGTCTTAGAAAAATACATTGTTTATGCTTGCAATTATATTTGTTCATATTTTATTCATATAAAACTTATTCGATGAATTTAAAATATTTTTGTTGAATATATAATATATAAATTTCATTAATATATCTCAATAATAGTGTTAATTTAATTTATTATGATAAAATGCCATTGTGAGCATAAAAATATTTTTTTGTAAAAACATTTCCTTTATATACAATAAGTTTTTTATTTTCATTTCTAATTAATTTCTAACTAATGAATTAAATATATATAAATTAATAAGCCATATTTTAACTAGTTAGTTAGTCCTTTTAATTCCCTTCATTCTAATGGGTATGTTATAACTATCATGTTAAATAATAATATTAATAGTATATTGTTGTCTAGTAAGACTCGACCTTGCGTGTAACACAAGTTGTAGAAGAAACCTAATGAATTGTGTAACATAAGATAAAATTGGTGTTGCATATAATAAAATATAAACTGTATTTTATGTGTAAATAAATATATCAAATAATTTAAATTAATTTAAAAGAAAATTTGTTTCATCAAATCTTGGGATGTTACATCCTACCCCCTTAAAATAAATTTCGTCTTGAAAATTTTTATCAGTTATCCAAGGTTTAGAATTTTTATAATTCCTTCATAGAAACCCACATCATAAAAATATTTAATAAAAAATTATCTTAATAAGATATAAAATTATGTATAAAGGTCATCTATAATAGCACATAATAGATTTCTAAATAGGAGAACATAGGTGGGAAATGAAGATTTAGCTATAGAGTAAAAGCATAAATAATCACAGAGATTGATTGAGGTCATTGATCAAAAGAAATTGAATGACCAATGGATAGTTAAGGGCTTAAAAGACATAAATCCATGATGAGTTAAAATACCATTAGTTCCTCCGAAATGAAGGTACTAGGATAATTTTTTTTTTCAAGATCCTTTTTTGAGAGTTGAGGAATTCTCTCACCATCTAGAATTAGGGAATAAGAAAATATACATAATTTTTGAGAATAATTACATCCTTTAATCAATTTCCACCAAAGTATCATCTTTTAAACCAAACAATGAGTATTAAAGATTCTTTTTTCATACCTAAAGCACTAAAATTAGATTTTAATAGATCACATAATCCTTAAAAGGATAACGTGATATTCCTCATATCTTTAGATATTAACTAAAACAAAAATGGTTAGCACATAGTAAGAAAATTACAAATATTATTAAACAATCATGTGATGAGATAATAAATTAATCTCTAAAGTGAAATAGCAATTCCCAAAGTTACAACTAAATTATTCCATAAATATATAACCCTAATGATCACCCATACCATTAAACCTATGTTCGCAAAAGTAATGGTATTATTCCTCAAATAAATTTTTGAAATATAAATTATACAACTATAAAGACTCAATAAATATATACCAAGGTATTTAAATTATTTCAAACATTAAAAGAGGGGTGCCTAAGAAATTGGGATTAGGATCAAACTTTGAAAATACTAATCTCTCTAGAGCTATATTCACTTCACCAGATATCCAAAAATCAACAGTAGGAGTACCACATGATTTTACCACCTCTTTTTTCTTATAATCATGATGGATTCCACTCTGAGTAAGTAAATTTCAAAAAAAATTAGAATAATTTCACAAATCATTGAAACCAAGACATAAAACTATTGACGAGTAATTTTTCATCTCATTATTGGACTGTTTAGGACTGTTTTTTTAGTCACAGACCTTGTGACCAAAATTATCCCATCAGTAATACTTTACAGATCCTGAAATACATTCTAAAAAAGTATTTTACCACACTTGGAACACATTTTAGGATTAAATATAGAATTATTAGTTGTTTTATTCTCCATTTCCTACCACTTTGACCGTTTCTTATTCTTTTCATCTCATGGAACATAAGTGTTGGAGAAATCCATCTCAACTTTCTCTACACAATGAATAACATTCTCATAACTTTTAAATTCTCATGTGGCCAATGATCTTTATAAGCTTTGTTTTTAGCTTGATTAAAAATCTATTAATTTTACTGTTAATGTCTCAAATAAATTCTGACACATACCTATCTAATCTCATGATATTTTTTATATATAGGCATATAATCTTCATATTTTTACCTCAATTATATGAATTGTTTCTCCATCCTAAGCCCAAAAATATTATGGAAATATTAATCAAGGAAAATATTATTGAATGTTTCATATTCTATAACATCAAGATCATATTTCTATCTGGTATTCTTAACCAAATAACACCATTGATTAGCTTCACCTTCAAAATGATAAATGGAAAGAGTAAGCATTTGATGTTATGAATATCCCATGACTCCAAATATCTTCTCTATAGAATTGATCCATACTTAAACTACCACAGGGTTAGATGATATATTGAATGATGTGGGGTGTTGCCTCATGAAATGTTCCACTATAGAAATTTTCCTTTGTGGTAGAGAAGGTTCCCCTTTGGAATGGATACCACCACCATTTATAGATTTTCTCAACTAAACTATCACTACAACAAACTAATTTATTACAATTCAAACTATCTCGAGATGCTGATTTATAAGGATATTTTCCTCTCAGTTACTTACCACAATAGTTTCCCTATTTCCTCTATAGAAAACCATTCTGAACAGACATAGTTTAGATTAAGAAACATGGTAATCTTTAAATGATATAACATTTTTACCAGATAATATGGTAAAATATTTCAAGGGAACACTATTAATCTTAACCTAACCTTTAAATTTACATAAATTGACCATTGATACCAACTATAAGGCCCTTTAATTTAACAGTACATAATCTTGAGTTTTAAATAAATAATTAATTCTCTTACATTTGAGGATCCTTTTAGGTTTATAGTTTTATAGAATTAGTATATAACTCATACATAACAAAACCATGAAATAAAAAGCACACACTTTCAATTGGTATCCATTTTTATCATAATATAAAAATTTTAAAATAAATAATTATTTTATTTCAAGGAAAATATACATGAATTTAAACTTGACTTATCCCTTTCCCTTACACATACTTAAGTCCCTATAAAATTAATTAAAAATGTTGGATGAGAACAAAATCTCAGTAAGGGATGAAAAAATAAGGAAAACTATCAGTATGGAGAAAACATGAAAATTCATATAATTTTTACCTTTATATTCAAAGTTATTTGAGAATAAAGCATTTTCAAATGAAAAAACACACATTTTTTCTCAAAGAAAATCATTAAAACCCATAATAATTAATTAAAATTCCTTTAGGTGACTTAGAGCATCATATTCATAAAACCCTTTTAAAACCCGTTTAATTTGAATAACTATATGGATGACTTCTAATATAACAATTACTCAATGAATTAGAGATATATAATGGGGATTAACCTTCATATAAGATATATGATTCTAACCCATTATCTATAATGGGGCTCAACCCTTCAAATAAATTGTTTCATGCTCACCCATTTTCAATGATCTACAATGAGGATCAACCCTTTATATATGCTATATCAAGATCACCTGTGAGCTATAATGGGGATTAAACCTTCATATAATTTGTATTATGCTCACCCATTTCATATAATTTTCAAGTACCATATCATTAACAAAATACTTTCATCATAAAAACCTCTGAAAAACTATTTTTATCCTATATTAAAAACACTTTAAAAAATTACATTTTCTTTTAAAAACCCATTTTCAATACCGAAACACCATTTTCTTTGAAAAACCATTTTAAATACCAAAATACCAAAAAAAAAAGTTAAAATGGTTTTTCATTGAAAAAAAATATAAATATTGAAAATGAATCCAATAATAAAATAATGGCCACAATTGTATAAAAGTTATTGTTGCCATGTATGTTAAAAATAAAACATTCCTTTCGTCATTTGTCAAAACCTTATGTATAAAACACGTCAAAAGTTTCATTTTTTAAGCCTTTTAAAATTAAGTAAAAAGATAAATTAAATTAAGTTTATAAATATTTTATTTTCATATAAAATCATTAATAAAATTATTTTAAAAACATGGAAATAGAAGAGAAAGAGTTGGAAGGAAAACTCTAAAAGATGACTCTTTTTAAAAGAAAAGTCCCTTACCACTTGAGAAACACTTGAATAATAAAAACCATTAAAAAATAACATTGAAAAAACCTTTAAATACCATTATAATATAGAAATTCATGATATATCATGTAAAATAATATGTATATACACCATGTAAAATAGTATAGGTTTATAACATCAAAATATGCCTTAATGAAAGGAAATTGAGACTAAGTCCCTTACCTTGAGTCTGATTCGTCACAAGTGTCTTTATCTTCCTAAATAATAAACTTATATTAATTAATTAATTAATTTAAAACCTTTTTTAAGTTTATTAATATTTTTTTCACTTATTCACAAGTTATATATATTTACTTAACCAATTAAGTTTAAGTCGGGTGTTTTGACCATATTCAATTTATGTGTAAAAACAAATTTGGTAGGTCGAATATGGTCAAAGGGGTCGTTATTTATACATATAAAAATTATAATCATGAAATATTCATAATATTTATGCATGAATTATTATTTTAAAAAAAAATCATGGAATATGTTTATGAAAAATTATCCAATTTTACAATCATGGAGATGACAGGTTGTACATATGCACGAGTAACATGCCCATTTTTCAATGATCATTATAGAAAGAAGATAAGTAAAATTTATCTTTATAAAATGATAATTATATCATAAATTATATTTTATTTAATTATATATACTTATATATATAATTCTTGTTATGTATTTATGAAAAATAATAATCACATCTCTTTTAGGAGGCGGTATACCACAGGTCCATGAACGACGTTATCATTTTTCAGTATGAGAAAATGTAAGAATAAAATTATACATTATATGTAAATAAAGATAAATATTTAATTAATATCATAAATAAGTCATTTATATCATATATATTAATTATATTTACCCTTATTACTTTCCATGTAACATGTTATTGAAAAACACTTCACATTACTTCACAAGACTGTAGTCTGCCGTACACACGAGCATTGTTATCGTATCCCCTACGATATGAAATGTAAAAAGGATGTATATGATATAATAAATAAATAGGTATTATTATGTAATAATTATCATAAATATAATAAATATAATATAAAAATATTGTGTCCATCATTATTCCCCACCACGAGAGGTGTTAACAAAAAAATGAACGACATGGTTTCGTGAGGCAGTCGTCCGCCGTACACATGAGTGATGATTTTATAACCCATTTGATGGAAGTGTGTGTGTTTGTAGGTATTAAACTTAACATAAAAACATATAAGTGTATTTGGTTTACTTAATTTATTATATAATCATAGTAAAATAATAATTTAATGGTGTGGAGAAGGAAACAAAACAAAAATGCACGTTGATAAGTGTTACCTCTTCTTTGGGTAACTCCATTTGGTTTGAACAAAATCCTTTCCTTATTTTGATCTCTAACCATTTTAAATCTTATAGAATGATATTAGAGAAGTTATTTGTTTATTTTTTTGGGTTTTTTTGATAAATAAAGGCTTTATAGGTGTGAATAAGTGAGACGAGTGAGTGCCTTTATATAGTGGAGGAAGAGTGAAATTCATGTAAATACCGAAAATAAAACACTATTGGGAGGTATCCATTACATAATGTGCCTAAAATAATGATTTTTTTATAAAATAAAGTTTAAAATTGGGTTTTTACAAGTTTCTATGTCATTTTACCCTTAATATCAAAGTTTAACCACTAAGTAAACTCTTTTTTACCTTAATCACTGTAATTAATTTTAACTTATTTCACTAATATTTTTTTGTAAAAAATAAGTTCAACTTTATAGAAAATATAAATTATTATTATTACATTTATACAATATATTTTTATAAATTCAATCCATACAAGTGTGATAATTTAATTTAAAACCAATCCCACAGATGCAATGAGAAAGCTGGGTTTTGAAGTGAAAACGTTAAAAATTTTACTATGTTTTTACATCAAAATTCAACATATAATTGATTCAAATTGCCTATTTTGTATTAATATATATATATATATATAATTTATTTAATTTATCTTTAAAAAAAATTTAAAATATAATTTACTATTATAAATTATTTAGATGAAAAGTCAGTTTTCAATTAAAATCCAGTTTTTTCACTATTTATCAAAAAATGAAACTTCTCAGAAAAATACAAAAAATTCACCCTAAGATAAATTTTACATTAAAATTTCAAAAATGAATTTTAAATTTTCAAATAAAATTTATAAATGTATAAAAATTTAGCTTTAAAATAAGCCTTCCATTAAAAGGCAGTAAAACTGTCTTTTAGAAAAATAAAAATTTTCAGTCTTATAATCGGATTTTCTCTTATTTTATGCCTATTAAAATTATTGGATCAATGTAAAAACATTTTTCTGAATATATAATATATAAATTTCATTAATATCACTCAATAATATTTATTAAATTAATTTATTAAGATAATATTTCTTTGTGGGCATAAAAATAGATTTTTATATAAACTTTTCCATTATATTAAATTGTTTTTTATTTTCATTTATAATTATTTGGTAACCAATGAATTATTTTTATATACATTTTTAAACCATATTTTTACAACTCATATAATCCTATTAATTCCCACCATTCCAATTGATAGGTGATAACTCTCATATTAAATAATAATATTAATAGTATATTGTTATCTAGTAAGACTCAACCTTGTATGTAGCACTATTTATATAAAAAACTCTATGTTACGTGCAATTAAAGATAAACATAGTGATGTATATAACGAAACCTAAACTATTCATTTCATATAAATTATTCTATTAAATTTTTTAAATTAATTTGAAATAAAATATATTTCATAAAATCTGGGGATGTTACACTTCTAACTCTTCTAGATGAATTCATCTTGAGTAAAAACAATGTAAACATGGAAAAAGGGATTGATAAGGGTTGTATGCATGCTCTATTTCCAACTTTATGAACTTCTCATACTAAATTATCATAAGATTAACATCCATCCATTTTTGGTTGACATCCATTATATTAGTTTAAAAAATATTCACTTTATACAAAAAATTGTTAAATACACATAATGTATGCATATAATTTATATATATATTGATATGTAAACAACATATCATAATTTGAGTGTAAATATATAATTATATATATGCGTGTGTCTAAACATAATTATGCATAAATATATAAATCCTATGTTTTAAAGAAGTTCAAAATCTTCATAATCAAAGGAAAAAGTTATTGATAATTCTAATTAATTTGACTGTTTTCCTAAGAAAAAAGTTATTCTAAATCTCAACACTCAAAAAAGAAAGTAAAAAAATAATGAAAAAAACATATAGATGTTTCCATGTTTCCATGTCTAGATAAACCTCTAGTGGCCTAAACATGGGAGGTCTCAAGTAAAATATTCAATTTTCTTTTATATACTCTCATATTTTTGATTTTGGAAATGTTTAACTTTAGCTAAACAATTATTTTTATTTTTTTGCTTTCTCCCCAAAAAATTTAATTGATGTTTTCACTTCCATTAAATTGTTGAAAAATGTTTGATTTAAATGTTATTTCATTTTGAATGCGATTATAAGAATTCAATACCTAATAATAATAGATTCAATTATTTACAAAATATTTAAATTTATCAACACCCAATTGAGGTTGTGAGAATAATTAGTATTATATTAAACTCTTCTTATCAGTGATAATTGATTACTTAATAAATTTCACTAAATTAAATAGAATTACAATTATGATTATAGTAAATAATATCTTTTATTTTAACTGTATCAGTTCTTAGTTTGTAATTATGGATCAAGTATTAAATTCAATTACCGAAATAAATCTTTTGCTCAATTGATAAGGGAACCTAATAGCTTGAAAACATTTAAGGTAACTACTCAAAATATAGTTCTTACTTTTAAAAAATATGAATTCTTCCCTTTTCAAACATGTATCACTCTTTCACTTGTTTTTTATACTTCAAAACCCACTATTTTTATACTCATTTTCCAAAAAAATCACTATTTTGAATTAAAACATAAATCATTTTTCAATTAATCTAATTTTTTTCATTTTGAACCAATTAATATTTTATGTGACAAAGATTTCAATTAACAACCTGCTTAAGAGAAAAATTAAGACAAATATATTTCATTCTTATGTAACACATATTTTTATCAGGACTTACTGATAAAATTCACACAATGAAATTGGAATCATTGTTAGGGGGTTATTAATAAGTTTAAATTATTTCATATTTTGATTAAAATATTATTGGAAATTGATCTTATTATACTTTCAATTTATGTTTGAAAACCATTTTGTTTTATATCTAAAATAACATTACAAATCACCCAAACTGATTTGGAGTATTTTAACCTTTAAATTGATAATATTTTTCATAATGGAGTCATATATTATGGGAGTGAGGGATTATAGGATCTTAGTAGATATTTTTAAGGATAAAATTTGTGAAGAAGAACCTGGAACATCCACTCCAAGATATTAAAAATTAGAAACACCCAAACTTGAATATCCAAACCCTTTAGAAATTAGGGACAAATAAAAAACCGTGAAGTAATTATATGCATCAAACCCAAGTGATTGAAAACTTGATTGTGTCGATCATTTCCATTGGTTTAAGACACTACGGTATCGATAGACCACAAGGAATGGGGGTGGTATGGTACATGGGTTAAAAAGAACTAAAAATTGTGAAACTATGAATGATTGAATAAAAAGGAGTATAAAGAATACCATACCTTTGATTTTGAGAGGGTTAATTTGTCTAATAAGTTTAAGGGGGAGAGACAGTGGAGGTCGAGTTCTATGAGAGCTTGAATATAATATGGGAGTGAGTTTTTTAGGGTTGATTTTATATGAATTGGAAGAGTTTTATCAGTGCTTTCTAAAAAAGTGCTAATAAATATAGGTTTTATCAGCACTAAAATAAAAAGTGCTGATAACACCTATCATTAACAATGCTAAATTTTTAGTACTGATAAAGACAAGTTTTATCAATTCTTTTCATTTTAGCGCTGATAAAACCTTTTTTATCAGTATATTCTTAAGAACTGATAAAAACTGATTAAAATAAGTTACAAAAATATTAAATCAACATATAATAAAAATGAATAAATTTTTTAAAAAGTAAAAAATCTATAACAATATTAATGAATAAAAAATCTTAAATGCATAAATGTTATAAATGAGTGATATTTAGTGACAAACAATGAATAGACTTTAAAAATATTAAAAACGTGAATAAGTTATATTATTTATATAAATTATTAATAAAATTAATAATAAATATATATTAAAATGAAGATGAATACATATTAAATATGTATATTACATCCATATTAAAAATATTATATGTCACGACCCGTCCTTGGGGCCCGTGCTGTGACTACCCCAAGCTCGCCTTCCAGAGGCCAGGGGTTGGCGACTAGCACCAAAGGCATAAATCCCGATAATTGGGAAGACATTTCCTTTATAAAACATAAACACACCCAACCAGAGTACAAGCGGAAGTAAACACTAAGTAAAACTGAATACAAAAGTAGTGTTGAAAGTAAAGGGGTCGGGAATACAAGCCCAACTGTAAAGTACAAGGAAATAGACAAAACAGCTGGAAGGTGACAAGAAGCTCCTGGATTGCCCACCACAGATCCTACATGAATGGTAGGTACAAATAGCGCAACTCCTGGATCGTCCACCATGGATCCTACCTGAAGGGTAGGTAAAGATAGCCTCCTCAGTGCCCTCGTTTGTCAACCTCCTCTGGGTACCAACTCGTCGTGAGGTCCACCTCCAGGTGTCGTCCAGTTCTCGTACACTCGGCCTCCATCAGCACTGTCCGTTGTCTGCATCCAACACAGTGAGGTGTGGGCATAGCCCGTGCAGGGGTGAGTAAAACGATACTCAGTAAGGACCCCAGGAACATCAAGGTCTCACTAAATCCAACAAGGATAACCGTAAAGAAGTATTTCAATAGATAACCCATACTTAAGTATAAGTCCATACTTGTACCTAAGTTATCAAGTAACCCATCTCAATCATGAGGAAACACAAAGGTTAATGACTCAGCTCAAACCAGGATTTTCATTAATGATACCGAAACCACAACTTCTGGAGAACTCCTCCTCTGTCGAGTATAGTAGATCTGTCACGACTCCGAGGCGCTACTCACTAACATTTGACTGCTGAGGTACTCCTCCTATCGAGTACCGCATGTCTGACACCTCACAATGTAGTGCTTCCTGCCATGGGTATGCCACCTCACACAGTAGTGCTCCCCCTCATAGCCTACAGAGGTACTCCTCCTACTGAGTACGGCGGGTCTGCCACCTCACAAAGTAGTTCTCTTCCACCATGGTTCTGCCACCTCACAAAGTAGTTCTCTCCACTAGGCTATATAAGTCATTCCAAATCGAATCGGACAAGTAGTCATCAAGTCCACAATTACTAGGTCTCCACACTCCGCACGCTCGTCTCCAGGATGGTCCAATCCATGAGCTACTGGTAGATACTCCAAGTATCTCAAAGTCCTTCAAAGAAGTATTACAAAGGACCGCCTCATCACATGGGTCTCAACGCAACAGACGGCGCATCAATTAGATGCCCGGTCTGTGAGTTATTAGCCTTTTTGTCCCGGGGGCTCGGTTGGTTTCGTGTACGAACCAACCCAACCATACTCCAGCTACGTCCAAACCTCGAGCGCAGTAAGCCAAAATAACCTTTTCACTAAGAGGAATCCAACAAAGTTGACGGCACGTCAATCGGACGTCTGGAGCTCAAGTTATAAGCGTTTCCACTCCAAGGGACCGGTTGGTTTCATGTTCGAAACAACCCTGTCGTACACAAGGTTCTCTGGAACCCTGAGTGTAATATACCAAAACGACTGTCTCGATCCAAGGATCACATCGCAACTGACGGTGCGTCGATCAGAGGTTCGTATCCCAATTTACGGGCGTTTGAACGAAACTGTCCGAAAACAGGGGGTTTTGGCCTGGTCCGACCCGACCCAATACCCCCCGGGTCGACCCGACACAGGTCCGGCCCGGTTGGGCGCGGCCCGGCCTGGCTGGCGCAGTCCAGCCCAGCCGGTGCGGCCTGGCCCAACTCGGGGGTCCGGCCCGGCGCGGGCAGCCCGGCCGGGCGCGGGCGGTCCGGCCTGGCACGGGCGGTCCGGCCCTACGCGGGCGGTCCGGCCCTGAGCGGGCGCCCGCGCGCTGAGCGGACGTGGAAGGGAGGGGGGGGGGGGGGGGCGCTGCCCCCTCATTTTGAAATGCGGGCCCCCACGTAGAGGGGCCCTCCCCTGTCTGCTGTCAGGAGTTACAACCCCCATACTTCCCGAATGGCCGGCCATGTTGGCCGGCTGGTGTGCCGCCACGGGACCCCCGCGGTTCCCGCCTTCCAATGCGCCAGCGGTCGGCAGATCTGGCCTCCCTTCTCTACACTACCGTGGCCCTTGTCCGACCGGCGCGGCGCCGTGCCCCTCCGCCGCAGCCCGTTGTTGGCTGCGACTTCCTTCGGCTTCACCGGCACGACGTGACAGTGCCGCACACCTTTGCCGTGGTTTTTCTCATTCCCGCGTAGTACCATTGCACCGTGCCACCTCCATTACAAACCACGATGGTGATCAAAAACAAAGGGGAGGAGGATCAGCCGTATTTGTGCAGTCCGACCTCCTCCCGTTAAATTGATAACAGGCAGCCAATTTATTAATGATGAACGACAAAATAAACCTAGAACGACGATACAACCCCTACCTCAACAACGGTGACAAAAGTCAGCATCGCGGGGTTGGTTTCAACGACGACATTGACGTACATCCAAGGACGGAATAACATCTCACACCGGCTGCGGAGAGGATAAGAACGACACGTTGATCACTCCTTGTGATGACTGCGTTCTTCATCGAGGTCTTGACTTTGTTCAACGAAGATGATTGAGTTCTCCAAGACTTAGATAATTCTCTCCAAATATCCACAGACAACTCAAACAACCCCAAATAAAATAAGGACTTCCTTATTTTATTAACACAATCCAAGCTTTTTCAAAAACTTAAAATTCAAAACACATAACTCACTTAATTAAGTTAATGTGTTGGCTTTGAATTAAAGTGGGGAGAGGGAAAGTCACCCTAATCAATGGGGAGTTTTTAAGGGTTACACACTTAAGAGGGAGTTTTAATAATTTGAAGGGGTGGGGCTCGTGTGGGCCCCACCTCACAAATATCCTAACAAGAGAAGTTAGGATTTAATGGGTCCCACCCCAAATCCCTCACATAGAAGTTAAACCACTTAGTAAAGAAATGAAATAAAATTGTAAAACAATTATATTTTATTCCTCACATTTTTAATAACTCCTCCCGAGTAAACACACCTTCGGAAAAGGTGCACTTAATCAATTACCAGCGCTGCAGTTTCATCGGTGCCCTCAGATTTTGATTCTGGGTACTGGTTCAAAATTTAGAAAAACCCACTCTTTCGTTCACTGAACGCACGCGAGCTAAATTTCAGAAAATTATTCAGGGCACACCGGGCCTCGGAATCAGGTGCCGTTAGAAATTGCGTACACGTAAAATCCCAAAGAAATTAAGAAAAAAAATTTCATTGAAATTTAGGGGTCTTTACATTACTCCCACCTCAGGGATTTACATCCCCATAAAGCTAAATAAAAAACTAGGGAAACAAATGGGGGGGTACCGAGCACACAATTGAGCCTCCTGCTCCCATGTGCCCTCCTGGAGGTTCCCGTGCTGCCAGAGAAAGTGCCCAAGAGGAATCGACCATCCTCATAGGACCCGCTCCTGTCGATCCTCAGCCTCTATTGGAACCCCATGAAAGTCGCACCGTCATCGATGACGATTGAAAGGTCGTGCACACATCTCTTCAGTTGAGATATGTGGATGACGTCGTGCACCAGGTGCATCTGAGGTGAAAGGGCCAGGCGGTAAGCCACCTCACCTACCCTGCTGAGGACCTGGAATGGTCCGATGAAGCACGAAGATAACTTGCCGCCCTGGCCAAAACTCCGTAATCCACATTGAGGTGAGACCCGTAAGAAAACATTGTCGCCGTCCTCGATCTCCAGTGTTATCCGTCTTCTATTAGCATAGGACTTTAGTCTACTCAGTGCAGTCTTCATCCGCTCCTGGATGATCTGCACCTTCTCCACCGTGACCTGAACTATCTCTGGTTCTAAACTTTCTGCTTCCAACACTACTCAGAAAGGATATCTGAAATGTGTCCAGCTGTTGTCTCACCACTCCAAACAGCTAAATGCATGATCTCCTACTAAGAGCATCAGCTGTAACATTCCCCTTCTTTACTTACGTTCCACAAGAGATGCTAATATTTCTCCTTTTCCGAAAAGTGAAATCTGGTCTCATCCCTTGGATGAACCACATTCTTCGCCTAATACAGTCAATCCTGACATGAATGATAAATTCATGCCATGGATGACGTCGTAAGGCCTCAACGCTACTACCAAGAGATCCAACCGTCACTCTCTTCTCGAAGGGTTGAGTCACACTGTCGGCATCAGTGTGTGATTACTGGGTCTCCTCCAGTAGAAAACTCGAAAGTGAGGGTCAAGTCAATAGTTTTAACTGGAACCTCTCAGTATCAACCATACAAAGTGGACAGTAAAGTAATCGTCACAAGAAATGTGTCTTTTATTACTGCAGCTCAAAGTACAAAGACACATATAACTACAATAGCGACCACATGGAAACTAAAAACACCAAGAACAAGGGCCTCCATGCCTAGACCCGCTCTTTTCCACCAGCTTCCGGAGCTCCATAGTCATATGATTCAGCTGCTGAAGCTGATATCTCCCCTGTCCATCCATTCCCTGCGATCGGGGTGGTCCTCCGGGTGGTGGTGGTGGCAACACCTCGAAGCGTCGTCCACCTCTATCTGCACGACCAGCTTCTCTACCTCTGCCTTGATCAAACCTCTGCCTTTGTCTGGGAGGTTCTTCATCTATCCGCTGATCGTCCGAGTGGTGGGTCGAATAGTCATGGGCCATGTGACCCTGTCCGCCGCATGTGTAACACAACATGGCAGGTCTGGCTCTATCTCTACCCTTGGAGCCTCGCACTACCGACCCTGAGTTGTGCGGTCGACCACCTGTTGGTCTGGACCTACTGGACCTCTGCTTCATCTATCTACTTCCATCTGCAAAAGACTCCGCTGCAAGTCGACTAGTGGTGGGTCCCACTACTGGAGTCTGCTCAGCAAGGAAACTCTCCACTAGGAGGGCTCGCTCCAACACCCCTTCTTGAGTCAGGATGCTGAGAGGGATCGTCAAAGCTCTGATCTCGTGCCTCAGTCCCTCCTCGAAGGTCTGAGACCAGAAGAACGAGTCCCGTACCATGTCTGTGGAGTAGCGCAAGAGGTCTGTGAACCTCGCTGAGTACTGAGGTACACTCATGCTACCCTACTGCAGATGAAGTAACTCATGTATCCGCACTATTCCTAGGGTGGCTAGTACAAACTCTGCCCAGAATAGGATCTCGAAGTCTGCCCATAGAAGTGACATCTCGTCATGCATTTGGAGCATCAGGCTCCACCATCTGCCTGCTTATGCCTAAAGGAGGCTGGCAACAAGGATCACCACGAAGTCCGCTAGTGTACCTACTAGCCTAAAGACTCTCACCATAGCCTCCAGCCAATCCTCAGCCGCCTGTGGTTCCATCTCTCCCCTGAACCTGGGTGGCCTCTGGCATTGGAACTCACGCAGCGTGCTCATAAGGCGTGCATCGCCTACTATTAGGGCTGGTGGAATCGGTGTCCCAACGGGTGGTAGTACCGCTGGTGCCTCCACTGGTGCCTCAACTGGATGAGGGCCCTATATTGTGGCCTCGTCGCTTGGTGGGATGTTAGTACGTACAACTCTCATGGCACTAGCTGGTCTTCTGCAGGGAGGCATCCTGAAAGAAACAGATGCGACATGGTCAAAAGACTATACTTGGTTAGCTAACCTGGTTTGAGCTAATTTAAGGGAAAACTTTTGTAAACACTCACGCAAACAGTGTTTTCATGTACTAAGTCAGAAATCAGAAGTTGGGGACCTGGTGTATGGATACGTTTTCCGCCTGCACCAACACTGGACTCCTTGAACTGGAGACCACACTTAGTACCCTTAACACTATTTCTTCACTGAAAGAAAATATTAGAGTTTTATGTTCTGTGGTAGAACCGACTCCTCTGATACCAATTTTTCACGACCCATCCTCGGGGCCCATGCCGTGACTACCCGAAGCCCGCCTTCCATAGGCCAGGGGCTAGCGACTAACACCAAAGGCGTAAATCCCGATAACTGGGAAGGCATTGCCTTTATAAAACATAAACACACCCAACCAGAGTACAAGTGGAAGTAAACACTAAGTAAAACTGAATACAAAAGTAGTGATGAAAGTAAATGGGCCAGAAATACAATCCCAACTGTAAAGTACAAGGAAACAGACAAAACAGCTGGAAGGTGACAAGCAGCTCCTGGATCTCCCAGCACGGATCCTACCTGAAGGGTAGGTACAGATAGCACAACTCCTGGATCATCCACCACGGATCCTACCTGAAGGGTAGGTACAGATAGACTCCTGAGCGCCCTCGTCCATCAACCTCTTCCTGGTACCGACTCATCGTGAGGTCCACCTCTAGGTGTCGTCCAGTTCTCATACACTCGGCCTCCGTCAGCGCTGTCTGTTGTCTGTATCCAACACAATGAGGTGCAGGCATAGCCCGTGCTGGGGTGAGTATAAGGATACTTAGTAGGGACCCCAAGACCCTCAAGGTCTCACTAAATCCAACAAGGATAACCAAAAAGAAGTATTTAAATAGATAACCCATACTTAGGTATAAGTCCATGCTTATACCTAAGTTATCAAGTAACCTATCTCAATCATGAGGAAACACAAAGGTCAATGACTCAGCTCAAACCAGGATTTTCATTAATGATACCGAAACCACAACTGCTGGAGAACTCCTCCTCTGTCGAGTACAGTAGACCTGTCATGACTCCGAGGCGCTACTCACTAACCATATACTACTGAGGTACTCCAACTATAGAGTACCGCGGGTCTGCCACCTCACAAAGTAGTGCTTCCCGCCATGGGTCTGCCACTTCACACAGTAGTGCTCCCCCTCATAGCCTACAGAGGTACTCCTCCTGTCGAGTACCGCGGGTCTGCCACCTCACAAAGTAGTGCTCTTCCGCCATGGGTCTGCCACCTCACAAAGTAGTGCTCCCCACTGGGCTATATAATTCATTTCGAATCGAATTGGACAAGCTGTCATCAGGTCCACAACTACTAGGTCTCTGCACTCCGCACACTCGTCTCTGGGAGGGTTCGCTCCATGAGATACTGGTAGATACACCAAGTATCTCAAAGTCCCACAAATAAGTATCACAAAGTACCACCTCGTCATAGGGGTCTCAACACAACAGACGACGAGTCAATCAGACGCCCGGTCTGTGAGTTATTAGCCTTTTTTGTCCCGGGGGTTCAGTTGGTTTCATATACGAACCAACCCAGAAAAACTCCAGATGCGTCCAAATATCAATCAGAGTAATTCAAAAGAACCTTCTCACTAATAGGAATCCAACAAAGTTGACGGAATGACAATCGGACATCCGGAGCTCATGTTATAAGCATTTCCGCTCCGAGGGCCCAGTGGATTTTGTGTTCGAACCAACCTGGCCGTACCCAAAGTTCTCCAAACCCTAGGTGTAATATACTGAATCGGACGTATCGATCCAAGGATTGCATCAAAATTGAAGGTGCGTCGATCAGAGTTCCGTATACCAAGTTACGGGAATTTGAACGAAACTGTCCGAAAACAGGGGGTTTGGGCCCGGGCCGACCTGACCCAATACCCCATGGGTCGACCCGACCCGGGTCCGAGTCCGGCCCGGTTGGGTGCGGTTCAGCCCGGATGGCGTGTCCTTGCCCGGCTGGCGTGGCCTGGCCCGGCTGGCGCGGCCCGGCCCAGCCGGTGCGGCCTGGCCCGGATGGAGGGCCCGACCCGGCGCGGGCGGTCCGGCCCGGTGCGGCCGGTCCGGCCCTGTGCGGGAACCCGCGTGCTGAGAAGACGCGGAAGGGGGGGGGGGGGGGGCGCTGCCCCCTCGTTTTGAAACGACAGCCCCCACGTGGAGGGGCCCACCCCTGTCTGCCGTCGGGGGTTACAACCCTCGGACTTCCCGAACGGCCGACCATGTTGGTCGGCCGGTGTGCCACCGCGGGACCCCCGCGGGTCCATCCTTCCAATGATCTGGCGGCCGGCGGATCCATCCGCCCTTCTATGCACCGCCACGGCCTTAGGCCGCGGCCCTTGTCCGACCGACGGGACGCGACGGCGCGACACCCCTCGGCCGTCGCCCGCTCTGGCCGCGACCCTCCATGGTGCTCCGACGCATCGTGATGGTGCCACGCCCCTCCGTTGAGGCCCATTCTTGGCCGAGGCTTCCTTCGACTTCACTGGAACGGTGCGACGGCGCCGCACACATTTTCCTTGGTTTTCCTCCTTCCCACGCGGTGCTGTTGCACCATGCCGCCTCCATTCCAAACCACGATGGTGATCATCAAAAAAGGGGAGGAGGATTGGCCGTGTTTGTGCGTTCTGACCTCCTCCCATTAAATTGATAACAGGTGGCCAATTTATTAACGACGAATGTCAAAATAAAACTAGAACGACGATACAACCCCTACCTCAACAATGGTGACAAAAGTCAGCGTCACCGGGTTGGTTTCGATGACGGTGTTGACGTACGTCCAAGGAGGGAATGGCGTCTCACACCGGCTGCGGAGAGGAGAAGAACGGCACGTCGATCACTCCTTGCGGTGACAGCGTTCTTCGTCGTGGTCTTGACATTTTTCAACGAAGATGATGGAGTTCTCAAAGACTTAGAGAATTATCTCCAAATATCCACACACAACTCAAACAACCCCAAATAAAATAAAGCCTTCCTTATTTTATTAACACATGCCAAGATTTTTCAAAAACTCAAAATTCAAAACACATAACTCACTTAATTAAGATAATGTGTTGGCTTTGAATTAAAGTGGGGAGAGGGAAAGTCACCCTAATCAATGAAGAGTTTTTAAGGGTTACACACTTAAGAGGGAGTTTTAAGAATTTGAAGGGGTGGGGCTTGTGTGGGCCCCACCTCACAAATATCCTTACAAGAGAAGTTTGGATTTAGTGGGTCCCACCCCAACTCCCTCAAAAGGAAGTTAAACCACTTAGTAAAGAAATAAAATAAAATTGTAAAACAATTATATTTTATACCTCACATTTTTAACAACTCCTCCTGAGTAAACACACCTTCGAAAAAGGTGCTCCTAAGAAATTACCGGCGCTGCGGTTTAATTGGTGCCCTCGGATTTCGATTCCAAGTACTGTTTCAAAAGTTAGAAAAACCCACTCATTCGTTCACTGAACGTACCCGAGCTAAACTTTGGAAAATTATTCTGGGCACACTAGGCCTCAGAATCTGGTGCCGTCAGAAACTGCGTACACGTAAAATCCCAAAGAAATTAAGAAAAAATTTTTCCTTGAAATTTACAGGTCTTTACATTATATGTTAATGAATACATATGTATAAAGAAATATATATAAAAAGTGAATAAATTACCAAAAATATTAAAGGAATAAATATTAAAAATTAATAACTTATAAAAAAACAAAAAATAAATTACATAATTTGTGAATAAATAATATAAAATAATATTTTATAAATAAATGTTAAAGAAGTGAAATTTAAAAAATTTTAAAAATAAATAGATTGTAGAAATATTAAAAAATGAATTAGTATTATTAGTTATATAGATTTTTAAAAAAATAAAAAATTAATAAATGTTAAAATGAGAATGAAAACATATTAATTGGATAAATTACAGCTATATTAAAAACATTAAATGTTCATGAATAAACATGTATAAATAAATATTAAAAAATGGATAAAATTACAAAAAATATTAGACAAATAAAAAATGAAAATGAATAACTTAGAATAATATTAAAAAAATTAGCATTATTTATGAATAAATAATATTAAAAATGAATATATGATAAAAATGTTATAAAGTAATAAATAGTATATATTAAATAAAAATATAAAAAATGAATTAAATTTATCGATTAAAAGCATAATATATTAAATATATTATGTCAATAAATAAAATTTGAAAATATATATTAAAAATTGAATAAAATACAGAAATGTTATGTGTATGTGTGTGTGTTTACTATATAAAATAACATTAATTACATATATGTGTGCGTGAAATTAATATATATATATATATATCACAAGTCTGATATATGTTAATTTAAAAAACAAATGAAAATTTTATAATATGCACATTAAAGGTCTATTAGTCGATACTAATAAGTCAATATTTTTAATTAATTTTAATTTTTAATTATAATCTATTTTCTCCAAAAATACGAATTATTAAATGTAAATACATATTTTCTATTATATAAAACATTTTAAGGAGACATTATATATATATATCAACATGAATATATTTCTATATTAAAAATATTAAAATTATTAATGAATAATCCTGTATTCAATAATATTAAAAATGAATAAATTATAAAAATATCAAACAAATAAATATTAAAAATTAATAAATTATAAAAAAGAAAAAAATACTTAGCATTTTTAATTTATAAATAACATTAAATTAATGACTTTAAAAAATGAGTGAAATTTTGTTAAAAAAATGAATAGATAGACATATATTAAAATATATATTTTTTATATAAATTTTAAAAAATTAAAATTGAATATACATAAAAATGAAGATAAATAAATATATTAATTTTTTAAATCACAACCATATTAAAAAAATTAAATGTTAATCAATAAATATGTATAAATAAATATTAAAAATGAATAAATTTACAAAAATATTAATCAAATAAAAATTTAAAATGATGAAATTATGTGTATATTAATTTTTTTTAATGAATTAAAATGAAATAAAAATTAATAAATTGATATATATATATAATAAAAATAAATAAATAATATATATAAAATAAAAATAAAAAAATATATAAAATTAAATAAAAAACATTGTATATATTAAATATTAAATATTAAAATATAAAAATATAAAATTTTAGTATTAATAATTTTTTATTTATGTATGTGTTTTTCTATAAAATTGAATTAACCATATATGTGTGAAATTACTGCATGAAATATTATATGTGTAAATAGATATTTATTAAATATTTTTAAATAATAATTAAATATTTATTATTTGTTATATTTTTAAAATTGAAGAAAAAAATGACCTTAATATAAAAAAATGTTATTAAATGTCTATTAATATTAATTAGTTAGTAATTTTAATTAATATTAATTTTTAATTAACTTATAAACCATTTTTCACTAAATATGTGCCTTATTAATTATAAATACTTATTTAGTATTATATAAATTATATTTAATAAAATTATATATATATATATATATTTCTATATTAAATATGATTTTTAATAATATATAATTTTTTTCTAAGAAGTGCACCTTTTATTACTGCTAAAATCCATACTAATAACAATCACTATTATCAACTCATTAAAAAGAATTGATAAATATAAAATTTATCTGTGATAAGAAAAAGCACTAACAAAGGTGGAACTTTTTTGAGTGACTTTTTAGTACCGATAAAGATACCCTTTATCAGTGCTTTTATCTAGCACTGATCAAACTGCCCTTTTATCAGTTCTTTTTTAGCAATGATAAAGAGAACCGCTCAATATTCATGATTCTATTATAGTGATATATATGAACAACCAAATTATATAAGTCATAAAATAATAGACTAAAATATTTTAGGTAAGAAACCACACTTTTTTGAGTCTATAGGTTTTGGAAAAATAATACCAATCTATATGGTTGAACTGATGGTAGGGTCAGAATATATTTCTTATACATTCTCCCTTAGATAACAATTGGTGAGATCTAATGATATTCTTGAGTCTACAAAGGAAGACACACCTTGTGCTTGAAACACTTACAAGTGTGATAGTTTCTCCAAAGGTAAATTATGTACATATGTTTAATTAGTTTTTCAAAAGTGTTCCTCTATGCACTATAATTATCTTATTCCTCAATGTTCTTTATGATTTTCTAAAATTCTAGCAATACCATTAATGGTATTAGTAAAATCATAATGATACACATCCTTTCCATATGTTTGTTAATATTTTTAACCTAAAAATGATATCACACACACACAAACATCATATTTGATAGAATACATGACTATATTCATTATCAAAAGTATCCATAATGCCATTTATCTCCTGTGATAATAGAAAAATGAAAAAAATCAATAATGAACACCCCCTTTAAGCTTCAAAAACACTTCAAAATATAAGAGACTAAACTATTTCAATTTTAGGAAAGTATTTAAAATTACATTCTTACCACTCACTTAAGAGAAACTAATTCCAACATTTATTTAAGCATTTAATGAATAAAATATTTCTCTTTCAATGATAATAAATCTATATATTTAGCATCCATAATTTGTCAAGGTTTTCCCAATATAAAAAAAAATCATTTTAGGGAACTAATAAATAATAAAAATTAAAACTTCAACAAATTATGATTATAGATAAGAATGGTTACAATGTGAAACTATAGTTCTATAAATACATCAATTCATCTATAAAAACACATATAAGAAACTATTTAATAACAAAATAATTTAATTAATTTGGATCCATATATTAAATGAATTTTATAAATTCATGTAGGTTTTCATTTATAAACATTTATACATAGTAATTTTATTATTATTAATTTATGCCACATCAATTAAACCCATCACATCCAAAGAAATTTTATTATATTTTTTTTAAAATTAAATAGTCTGGGAAATTAATTCATAACCTGTGAATGTAATTTCAAAAACACAACCACATCCCATAGTATAAATATATAAAACAAAAAGAATGGAAATATCAACATACAGTCATGAGATCCAATTCTACGATCATTAGATCATAATCCATACTCATGACATTCCTTCTTCATAAGTCATGCCTTTCCATAACTGATAAGAATATAAAACTAAAAAAAACATGAATGCATCATGATATTGTTTATAGAGAAGTCATATTACATGAGAATTATATAATTTCAATATAAAATTAATCACATCCTTTTACACACCAACACTTGTTTGTTTTTTTAAAAATCAAAATAATATGGTTTCTTTGGACATATATAAGCATAACTCACCCTAGAGAGGTGAATTATTATTACAATCACTATAAAAATATACCCATTTAAATATTCATCAGGAGTGAAGTCAAAAAATCTCACCCTACCAAGTTAATAAATCCACAATAATATACATTCCATATACTACCCATCCATGGAATATATAACCAAATTCCCATTTACTAGAGTTTATATACAAATTCTCAAGTATTTAATAATATTTACACATCCACATAATAGAATATTTTATTTCTATATGGGTAAACGTATTTTACCCTTATATAAATTCAAATATAAAATGTTTCACCCTATATGAATCATTATGAGTCTTTATTTTAGAGAAATTATCTTTACACTCGAATCTAAGATATTAACATATAATTTCCCCCTTTAAAATGGATTCAATCATAAAAATAGATAAAAATAAGAAGTCCCATTACAAGAAAAAACCCATTCATATATTTGAAAGAATCACTTGATTATATAAAAACATAAAAAATTAAACAAATTTACTTCAAGTTACTTTTTAAATAATATTGAGTTATTGGAGGAACAAATTTCCATATGTGTAGAATACTACCTCACTTTAAAGTGACTAATTTCCCCCTTAAACACTAAAATATAATAAAAACTCAAGAAGTAAGTTTTAAACTCTTAATTGATATTTAAGAAAATGAATAAGTGCATGAACACAATTTTTATAATATCCACTCACCCAAAAATGTAAATTAACACCAAATCTAAATTAAAAAGTTAAAAGAAACAAAATTTATTATATTAAGTGTTAAATCTTGGATCACATGATATAATTCTAAGAGTGACCTCAAGGAAGTCATTCCTAAAAATATACCTATAGGAAGTATAAAATTGGTTCTATTCAAGCCACAAATTATAAATTTACGAAAAGAACTAAATTGATCACTTTTAACTCTCAATTTATATTTCCATTGCTTTATAATATAAACAAAATAATTTATATAAGTTGTTTCTTCCTAAAAATTGAAAATCAAATTTACTTCACCATAACACCCTTTAAATGAAATCTCTACTCCCTCAAGTAATTTACCTAGACTTTAATTGGTTGATCATATCCCAAACAATGGATGATGGTGAAAATTTCACATGAGGTGAAAATAATACAAGATTGATAAAAATAAAAATATTTGATTACAAGAGAAGAAAAAATAAATTTCATTTTATTTACTTTAGAGAGAAATTTATTTCTGCATGTTACTTATACAATGATATAATTCTTGTTAATATGTTTGTTTTAATATGATGTTATCCTTTTTTCATATAATTTTCTCCTTACCGAGTTTATAAGAGAACCAAATATAATATTATTTTTTAGTATATATTAGATACTGGTAGGGTTTAACAATCTTATAAAAAAAGGTAATCCTGAATTTTATATATGAATATGCACTGAATTATGGTATAAATTTTATGGGATTTTTTAGAAAACTTATTTTAGTTCACCACATAAAATATTACACATATATTTCATTATTGTCACCCATTGTGCAAAAAATTGCTTTCAATGATTTTTAAAATTGATTAAATAGAGACAACATTGTAAGAAATGTTTTAAATATAGTTTTTGATATTGGTTATTTTAACTAATGTGATAAAATCATTTTACATCAGACATAAGACAAACCATCATAGAAATCAGGGGTAAAAGTGTCGAATTGAAAGAGGTTTTCACATTAGTTATTGTATAAATAATGTGAATAACTATTTATCACATTGGTTATTTAAAATAACTAATATCAAAACTTATTTTTCATGTTGGTTATACAATAAACAATGGGGAAGACCACTTTTTTTTTGATTTTCCATGTCAGATATAAAATAACCGACATAATATTTATTTTTAATTTTTTCTTCAAATGCATGATCCCACTAGTACAACAATATCATATAGAACTAAAAAAATAGAAAAACTTGGAAACAATAGAATAAATATAGTTCCATAATAAAAATTTATATCTTACCACTATTCAAATAATTTCAATTATACACTTTTAAATTTAAACTTCAAAATATATATTACAAATAAATTAAAACCCAATAAAACCATGTAAATATTCCACCCATTCTCCCTATAAGTGATTTAACTCTTTTTTAGAATAAGGTAAAGGGTTATTAAAAAGCTATAAATTAAAGGGATATTATTTAATATGTATTCTCAATATAATTATAAGATAAATTAAGGACAAGGTTATAATAAAATTTTACCTTGTGAAGTTTTCTAAATATCCAAGTTGAAATTATTTTAAACATAAATATTAGAACATAACATACACATTAATTTACTCATTGTTGATGATTAAAGTTGTATTTCAAAAGAATTTTTCAATTCAAAACAATAATTTTAGTACTTGTTTCCAAAATGTGTTAATTATAAATGAGAAGTCACCTTTTCACACAGATATTTTATATTTACTTTCCCCTTTCTTGTTGTGTCTATAATGCAATTACATTTCCTATATGAAAATTATAAGTATGAAATAAAATTAAAAGTATTTATAATATTTAATTTTTCAAATAATCGAAATTTATTGTCCAATACTTCAATAAAATTTTCATGCAAGTCACCATGTATAAATCATAACTTGTAAGTTGTCTTCTATTCTGGACAAAGAACACACAACATCCAATAGCCACTAATATACAAAATTATAACATGAGTGGTTATTCAGTTATGATAAATATCACCTTTAAAAAATATATGTTTCATACCCTTCATGACAAGGAATCATCTAACACAAAATTTCATAATATTGAAGTCTTTTATAAATATATACAATTCTTTTTATATCATTAATTATCTTCATTTTTGGTGAAATAAAGCGAGGATCAAAAAATAAAAATACTGATATTGTTTTATATTGAATAAAAAGTATATAAATATACATAATAAAAAAAAACATAAGTATTAAGTTTCATTAAATTAAAATAATATAACAAAATATGACAACCGACTTACATGGAAAAGAATTTCAGTATGTTGACGCCCAAAAAATATCTAGTTAGAAGCTCTATGATATATCTCTTTAAAATAATCTGTAACATCCCAGGTAATTATAGAATATGACCTTGAATATTTATTAATAATTATTAATTAGATAGTAATTTTACTTTATAAATTACTCTATTTATAATAGCATACCCAACACACAACAATGAGTTTATCTGAAATCTTACATTGCACACAAGGTTGAGTTATACCGAAAAATAATATATTATTAATATTATTATTTTAAGTTGTAGTTATCACATGTACATTAGAATATTGGGAGTGAAATATATTAAATAAATTATGAAAATAGGGTTTACACATGTTTATATAATGAATCATTGGTTATAAAATTAATTAGAAATGAAAATAAAAACCAATTAAATATAAAGGATGTGTTTTTATGAAAAACAATTTAAATGGAAATAATTGTCTTTATAAAATAATAAAATCACTATTTTTGGATTTTATTAATAAAATATAAATAAAATATGATTTTTAAAGTTCATCTTATATGTTTTCTAGAAAAGATAAAAGAAGAAATTCAATTTTATGAATAAAGGAAGTATTTTTCAAAAAAGGAATTTTTACCGCCTTTTGATGGAGAACCCTTTTTAAATCTATTTTTTGTAAATTTTATATATTATATTAGAAAAAATGGATTTCTTATTTGGAATTGTGAAGTAAAAATTTATTTTGGATAAAGTTTTGGTATTTTTTTTGACAACTTTCATTTTTTAATGAATAGTGAAATAATACTGCATTTTAATTCAAAAATGATTTTTTATCTAATTCATTTATATTATAATATTATCCTTTTACATGGTTTTAAGGTATATTTAATTGAATTTTTTATCATTTAATATAATGTAGTTCATTGGATTCTTTTTCAAATTAAAATTAAATAGCAAAACTAAGTGAACTTTTGAACGTTTTACTTTAAAAATCCATTTTCTCGATCCATCAATGGGATTTGAGTTAAACCTATTTTAGCCACTTATGTGAATTGAATTTTTTAAAATGGCAATGCATGGTTTTAATTAGAATAAAAAATTTGGTCCAATAGGATCAACATAACTTTTAGTTTTAGTATTTTATTCACTAGGGTTAAAAGTAAATAGGGTAATTAAAGGTACAATTAATATTATAATATTGTAAAATTACTATAAAACTAGTTATTATCTTATTTTATGAGTTATTATAGACCATGAACATCCTTGGGCCAAAATTGGGACAATTTGAAGCCACTTTAGTGAGATTATGACATTTATAACATTTAATTTAAAGGCAAATATGTCATAAATATGTCTCTTCTTACTAAAATTTTTTAATGTGGAGTTATGTAAGTGATATATTCAACTATGAATATTAATTATAAATCTAAAAATAATAAATAAAACTTTTTAAATTATTTATAATTTTTATGTTTTAAATAATTAAATTTAATTACGACACAAAGATAATGCAGTAATATATTTATTAAAGAAAGAATCAAATAAATGATATTAATAATATTAAAATAAATATAATCTGAAATATTTGATGCCATAAGTGAATTTTATGGATTAATATGACATGTTAGTATTGAGTTAATGTAGTTTTTTCTAAGTAATCAAGTTATGATATTTTAAAAAAGTCATATAATGAATAGTGTCCAAATTGACATAATTCATATTTTAAAAAATAACATATTTAATTAAATTATATAAAATTTATAAAAATATAATATTTAGTTAAATAGTTGAAATAACTCTAAAAATTTCATTAAATACTCATTAATTGGACGTTTTGTATGATTTGGTAATTATTTTAACCCTCTAAGTGTAAATTATTTGATAAAATGGTAAGAGTTAAAAGGGGTTAAAACAAAAAATAAGGATTAAAAAATAATAATAAAACTTATCTAATTTTCATTAGATGATTATATTTAGACCCATACTCATTCTATATCTTAACTAAATAATTTTTTACCCATTTGGAATCTAAATTGAATTTATATTAATTTAATACTTTTAATAATTCCATAGGTCCCCCTCCCCTCTCCTATAAAAAGGAATCAATTCCTCTCTATTAATCACACTTCTAAAACCTTTTGGTTCAGAAAATATATACCCAAAAACCTTCCTATAATACCTCCCCATATTCTTGAGGTATTATTTAAGGCATAACACCCTCCATAGAGGTGTTAAAGTGTTTTTCAAAGTTGATCAACCAAAGAAGAGGTATCATTTTCTTTAAGTATTTCAATTTTATTTCTTCTTACAATTACTTTAAAATTCTTATTCCTAGATGAAATAATAAATCCAATATCCTAAATATAATGATATTTTATCATTATAATATCATAACCTAAATCCATCTCCACTTCTATTAAATAGGAATGGAATTAATTGTTCGTGCGTACGTGTGAACTATCACCTCCACAAACCGATCTAATTCATTTTTCATAAACTTCTCTCATGACTGGTTATAATAATTAAAGTAATGTTCATATGTGATATTCATGACATATTAATAATTATAAGATAATAATGTATCAATTAATTTCTTGCTTTCTATGTGCATAAAAATGATAATGTCGTTCGTGCATACGTGTGAACCATCACCTCCATGAAGCGATGTGACTCATTTTTATTCATTATATCACTTGTATGCTATATATAAGTATATTTAAATGATTAATATTATATTTAAGGTGTTATGATAATTATTTAAATACAAAATAATACTTAAATTCTTTCCATAATGATCAGTAAAAAATGGAAAATGTTACTCATGTGTATGTACCACTTACCGTATCCATAATTATAACGCTGTTCATTTTTTATAACCACACTTAATGGTTTTATTTAAAGGTATAATTTATGTTTAATAATAATAATTTCATGAATATTATTTTGGAGATGAAAGACTTATAAACACATGGACTATTGACATCATACCATGTTCATTTTCGACTCAAGTACTGAATATCGACAAAATGTCTGACGTGAACTTAAATCATTATGAAATTGTTATAACATGGAAATTAGTTTCATAAAAGGAATAATTAACATGAAAAAGGATATAAATTAATTATAAATTAACCTAATTTTATTATTTAGGAAGATAAAGAATGTACAAGATGATTCAGACTCGATGTAAGGGACTTTGTCTTAATCTCCTTTCATTAATGCATTTCTTGATAATATACACCTTAATTATTTTATAACGTGCATATAAGGACACTATAAAAATTCATATACATATTTTTTCTATAAAAATAATATTTAATATTTTCTTAAATGTATTATTTCATGGATATTGATAATTAAATGTTCAAAGTGGTATGGGACACCTTGAATGTTAAAATATTTATTTATCAAATATTTTTATTCATGATATTAATTCACATATTTATTTACATGTATATAAAAGGATAATGGAGGAAATTTTATGTCTATATTTAATTGAATTCAGTGTTTTCAAAGTTAATACTTTTATACAAATCATTTTAATTTCTTTACAAAATGACAAAAATAATGTTTTTATTGTATACGATGACAAAAAATTCTCCACCACCATAACCGTTATTTGATATTTGGATTCCCCTATATGCCTTAATGTTTTTAAAAGGAAAATAAATCCCTTATTCAATTATTGTGTGTTTTGGTAATGAAAATAGTTTTGAAAGTTGATTGACTATTTCAATATCTTGAAATGATTTCTTGTGATTGCAAATAAAATTTTAGGAGTGAAATTTTGACAATTGAAATATTTTATGAGTTATGATTATATAATGGTACTTGTACATTTGACAGGTGGTTACGTGATAAACCAAAGATGGGTGGTTATGTGATAAACTAAATATGGGTGGTTCTGTGATAATCCTAGGATGGTTCATTACGTTATAACCTCCAATGCAATGGGTTTGGAAGTCAGCCGTATGGATATTCTATTTAGTGATATGTGTGGAATTAGACCATATAGTTATTCCATTTAAGTATGATAATGTCCCAAGTTACCTTTATATGTTATATGTGATTTCTATGGGTTTTACAGTACTATTTTGATCAAAAAAATGATAATAAATTATCTTATATTCAATGAATTTCATTTAATAATTATTAAAGGTGAGAAATTATACTTTATGATAAAGTATTCATGGTGTACATGTTTTCAAAAGACTAATTTTTTTTCTTATTTCTATATTCCTTATTGATATTTTTATGCTCATCCTAAGTTTTAAAATGTTTTTCATAGGATTTAAAGGATAATAGAGTCAAGGATGAGATCAATGAAAAGTTATAATGGTTACAAATGAAAAGAAACCATGTTTCTTTTTAAAAGTTTTTATTTTATGAAGAAAATGGACAGTGAGTAAAAGTTTATACATTTTAATATTTAAGTTGTTATGTATAAGATATGGCCTATGTTTAAAATCTTTAAACATGAAAATATAATCAATGTAAAATAAAGTATAATTATTGACTTAACTCCAGATTATGTAATGTTTAAGGCTGGGGACTTATAGTTGGAATCAAATTTTGGTTTAGATAACTTTAAAGATTAGCGTGTTATTTAAGAATAAGTTACAAGTTATATATAACTATAGTGGTTATCAAAATGGAAAGATTCATAGTTATTTTAGATAAACTGAATGAGTTTGAGATAACATGAATAAGTATATCTTAGTGTTTATCTTCCTCATAAGATAGTATATGATGATTTTATTTATATACTCACACTAACCATTTTGGTTTTAGTAAATGGTTGGATCCAATAGGCACAAAAGTAAAAATGGATGTGAATTAAAATATAGTGGTTCCATGAATAAAAAACTAAATGAAATAGGATCTTCAATGAGAACTCTTATGGATATTCTAAACCAACTATCAAGAGTCGTGATTAACCACTAGAACCTTGGTGAGTTTTCAAATGCATCATATATGAGACAGATGAATATATATGGAAGTTCAAGTAATAATCATAAAGGTAAGTATATTAAAAAATATATGTGTCAACGATGTGAAAACAAAAAACCTAGGAAAATGTTTTAAAGGTATGGGAAGATGTTATAGATGTGGTAATTAATGTTATAAAGCAATAACCTTCCAATGGAAAAGGAAGTATTCAGTTGACTCCAGTAAATGGAAATAAGTTCTTTCCATGTTATTAATTAAATTTTTTAAATGTAGGTAGTATGGTCATTATGAAAATCAATTTCCTTTAAAGAAGGTTCATGAATGGGATTGGGAGGACCACACAAATATATGTTTAGAAATACCTAATTCCTTTCCAATTGGAGGTGAGGAAACCAAAAATAACCTATGAAAGGTATAGACTATTTCTTTTCTAATGTTTTTACATTATTGAATCTTAGGACATGATTCTCGTTTTTATTTGTAGGAAAGAATTATTAAGGAATAATATAGAAAAACATGATTAAAGGATCATGAAGAACACTGAGTGATTAAAAAGTCTAAATATAATGGATTCAAGAGTTATGGCTGACTGTAGGATGATGAAATGCTTAAAAGTATTAATGCTATTTTGATGATGGGATTACTTTGGAAGAAATTTTTATAGTATGTTTAACCCTGAAGTTTGTTATGTGAAAATGTTATCTGACAAAGAATTATATATTTTTGTAGACATAATTATAAAGGTATAGATAACCATTAGAGTTTATATAAACATTTATTTTGAGATAATTATGAATTATTACATTTTGGATTTCAAAATTAAATGTATTAGATAAAATTTAAGGATAAAACATGTAATGGTTATTTTTGAGGATTTTATATCATTTTGGAAATGTTATAAAATTATATAATTTTAGGAAAAGGATAACCTAAAAGAAGGGTGATAACCTATCGCATCAGACACGGCAATGGAAATCGAACCCACAAATGAGGATTTATCACCTACCACTAGCCTACGATATGTCCCTGGTTAGTATGTCATTTTATTTTTAGTTAAAAGAGTTAATATAATAAGAATAAGTTGATTTTGGAAATTTATTTTTTGTCAAATAGATATCCTTGGTATAGGAAAATGATCTAGGGATTAAGTGATAAATATTATTTTGGAAGATATACACTATTTTGGGAACCCTATATGCCTAAAGAAAATAAAATACTGTGGAATTTTATTTGAGAATTAGTGCTTCAATTTTATTTTGGAAGTGTCTATGATTTAATTGTGGAATTATGGTGATTAGGGTTATTTATGGATATTATTAACCTATCCTGTAGAATATGTGATTTTGGAAATTACTTTTTGGTATGATACATTAAGAGTGATCGATGTTATTTGTAGATAAATGTTAAAACTTATCCTGGAGGGATATGTGATCAAATTATTCTAAGTTTTGGGTTTCAAACTTATTTTGGATTATTTTGAGGGAATTTATAATAGTTATTTGTTTAATGGTCTATGTTGAACTTTAGTATTACAGTTTAAGTTTGTAAATTAAAAGTAGTCATTCTTATTTTAAAGTTTATTATATTTTGGGAATTATATTATCCTAAATTTTTGGTTTTGGTTAATGTTTCAAGACATGAGAAATAGACATTTAATATTTTTTGGATTATGTTATTCTATAGAAGTTGATTCTAGTGTTTCAAGCATGAAAAAATTCCTTTTAAAAACTCATTATTTAGAGAAAAAGAGGAGTTTGTAGTGGAATTTGATTAAAGGATTAAAGTCTATTTTTCAAGTAAGTTTATTTCCATATGTTCTTATTCTAAGTAGTAAAATAATTTCATAACTCTATGAAAAGGATATTAAAACAAAAATATTTTCTTCTTACATTTCTTACTACGAAATCAAAGAATTTTTAACCCATCACAAGTTTGTGATTTTCTTATTGTTGGCTTTCTCATGATCATGTTTTCTATCACTCTCCATCAGAACATGATGGTCAGTTTTTATTCAATATCCATATTTTTCTACATGAAATACCAGTATGTGTTATCTTAGGTGACCTTTGTACTTCACTATATTTATTTTAAATTGGAAGTTTTATTGACAATTTTTCTGATGTGAGATTTCAATGAAGTAATTTTTAAAAGTGAAACCTTAGTAACCAATCCCAAATTTAAATTTGCGTGGATGCAATTTCCAATAGGGAGAAGGATGTAACATCCCAGATAATTATGGAATAATAATTTTTCATAATTATTAATAATTATGAATTACATAGTAATTTTACTTTAAAAATTACACTATGTTTGATGGCATACCTAACACACAACAATGAGTTTCTTTGAAATATTATATTGCACACAAGACTGAGTTATATCGAAAAATAATATATTATTAATATTATTATTTTAAGTTATAGTTATCACATAGAAATTAGAATGGAGGGAATGAACAATATTAAATAAATTATTAAAATAGGGGTTAAACCTGTTTATATAATGATTCATTGGTTATAAAATTAATTAGAAATGAAAATAAAAACCAACTGAATATAAAGGATGTGTTTTTATGAAAAACTATTTAAATGTGAATAATTGTGTTTATAAAACAATAAAATCACTCCTGTTGGATTATATTAATGAAATATAAATTAAATATTATGTTGAAAATTCATCTTATATGGTTTCTAGAGATTATATAAGAAGAAATTCAATTATATTAATAAAACGAGTATTTCTCAAAAAAGGAAATTTTACAGCCTTTTGATGGAGAACCCTTTTTAAATATAGTTTTTTTTCACTTTTATATGTTCTGTTTGAAAAAATAAAATTCTTATTTAGAATATGGACATCAAAATTTGATTAGGAATTTTTTGGTATTTTTCTAATAACTTTCATATTTTAATAAATAGTGAAAAATACTAAATTTTAATTCAAAATTGATTTTTCATCTAATTTATTTATACTGTTAGATTATCCTTTTACATGTTTCTATGGAATAATTAGATTTAGTTTTTTCCACTTAATCCAATTTAGTTCATTGGATACTTTTTCAAATTAAAATTAAATAGAAAAACTATGTGGACTTTTGGATATTTTACTTAAAGAACCCATTTTCTCGATTCATCAATGAGATTAGTGTTAAACATAATTTGACCACTTATATGAATTGAATTTTTAAAAATGAAAATTCATGGTTGTAATAAGTATAAAAAATGTGTTATAAGAGTATTAATGTTTTTTTGGTGAATAATAACTTTAGTATTTTATTTACCATGGTTAAAGGTAAATAGGGAAATTAAAGGTAAAATTAATATTATAATATTATAAAATTTATTAACACTTGTCTTACTCTGATATGATGAGTTATTATCGACCATCGCCATCATTGGGATAAAATTGTGACATTTGGAAGCCACTTGGGTGTGGTTATGATATTTGTAACATTTAATTTAAAGTAATGGAAAATATGTCATAAATATGTATCTTCTCACTAAAACAATTTTAATACGGGGTTATTAAAGTGATATATTAGACTATTAATAGTACATACAAATCTAATAATATTACCTAAAATATGGTAATTTATTTATAACTTTTATGAATTAAATAGTTAAATTTAATTATGACATAAAGATGATGCAGTAACATATATATTAAGGAAATAATCAAATAAATAATATTAATAATATTAAAGTAACTATGATTTGAAATGTTTGATGCCATACTTGAATTTTATGGATGAATATGACATTTTAGGATTCATTTAATGTATTTTTTTGAAGGAATCATGTTTTTATGATGTTTTTAAAAAGTCATGTAATGAATAGTATCAAAATTGACATAATTCATATTTTAAAATATAAAATATTTGATTAAATGATATAAAATTTATAAAAAATTAATATTCGGAAATTTTTTTATATATCTCTAAAAAAGTTATTAATGACTAATTAAGTGGATGTTTGGCATGATTTGCTAATTATTTTGACCATATAAGTATAAATTACTTGATAAAATGGTAAGAGTTAAAAGGGGTTAAAACAAAAAGATAAGGATTAAAAAAATAATAAAACTTATCTAATTTTATTTTTATAATTATATTTCAACTCATAATAATCATATATTATAAATTAATGATTTTAGACCCATTTTTAATTGAAATTGAATTTATATTAATTTAATATTTTTAAGAATTTCAAGGGTGCCTCTCCCCTATCCTATAAAAGACACCAATTCATAATCTATTACTAACACTTCCAAAACATTTTGGTTCAGCCATGATATGAAAAAAAACCTTTCTATAATCCCTAACCACATTATTTAGGCCTTAGTTTTGGTAGAACACCCAACTTATAGGTGTTAAGGTGTTCTTCATAGGCGATCAACTGAAGAAGTGGTATCGTTTTCTTTAAGTATTTCTATTTTATTTCTTCTTTCACTTCAAATATTATTATTCCTAGATGAAATAATAAATATAGTATCCACAATATAATTATATTTTATAATGAAAATATCATCATCTAAATCAATCTCCACTTCCATTAAATGAGAATAGAATTAATTGTTGGGGCATACGTGTGAACTATCACCTCCACAAACCGATCTAATTCATTTTTCATAACCATCTATAATGACTGGTTATAATAATATAATAAGTGTTCTTATGTGATATTAATGACATATTAATAATTATAATATAATAATATATCAATTATGTTCTTACCTTCCATGTGCATAACTATGATAACGTCATTCGTGCATACATGTGAACTATCACCTCTACGAAGTGATGTGACTCATTTTTATTCATTACATCACTTGTATGATATATATAAGTGTATTTAAATGATTAATATGATATTAATGATGTTATTATCATTATGTAAATATAAAATAATACTTAATTTCTTTCCATGATGATTAATGAAAAATGAAAATGTTACTCATGCATACGTACAACTTACCGTCTCCATGATTAAAATGTTGTTCATTTTTCATAAACACACTTAATTGTTTGATTTAAAGGTATAATTTATGTTTAAAAATGATAATAATATAATTAATATTATTCCTGATATTAAGGACTTATGTTGACATGGACTATTTCCATTATACCAAGTTCATTTTCGACTCAAGTACCGAATATCAACAAAACTGCCAACGTGAACTTAAATCATTATGTAATTGTTATAACATGGTAATAAGTGATATAAAAGGAATAATGAACATGAAATTTTTTTAAAGCAATTTTAAATTATCCTAAGTTTATTATTCAGGAATATAAAGAATATACGAGATAATTCAGACTCGAGTTAAGGGACTTCGTCTCGATCTCCTGTCATTGAGGCATTTCTTGATAATATGAACCATTATTCTTTTATAAGGTCTATATACAACCACTATGAAATTTCATATCCATATTTTATCTATAATAATGTTATTTAATGTTTTTTTAAATATATCATTTCATGGATATTAATATTTAAATGTTCAAAGTGGTATGGGACACCTTGAACGTTTAAATATCTAATTATCAAATCTTTTTCTTCATGATATTAATTCGCATATTTATTTATATGTATATAAAAGGATTATATCGGAAATTTTATGTCCATATTGAATTTCATTCAATGTTTTCAAAAGTAATATTTTTGTACGAAGCGTTTTACTTTCTTTACAAAATGACAAAAGGAATGTTTTACGTGTATACGATGGCAACAAATTGTCCCCCACCGTAACTGTAATTTTATATTTTTCTGCCCCTGTAATCATTAACGTTTTTAAAAGGAAAAAAATACATTATTTCATTTTTAGGTTTTTTTGTATTCAAAATGGTTTTGAGAGTGGATTTACTATTTCAATATATAGAAATGATTTTTTGTGATTGAAAATGAAATTTTATTTGTGAAATATTGATAATTGAAATATTTTTTTTTGTGTTATGATTTTTTAGTGGTACTTGGACATTTGACAGGTGGTTACATGATAAACCAAAGATGAGTGGTTACGTGATAAACCAAAGACGAGTGGTTTTGTGATAAACCAAGGATAGGTGGTAATGTTATAACCTCAAATTAATTAAGTTTTGAAGTTTGTTGTATGAATATTCCATTTATTGATATGTGTGTAAGTCGACCATATGGTTATTTAATTTAAGCATGATTATGTCCCAAGTTATATTTATATGTTATATGTAATTTCTATGGGTTTTAGGGTAATATTTTTATTAAAAAATGGTAATCAATGAGATTATATTCAGTGTGGTGTATTTACTAATTTTTAAATGTGAAAAGTATTGCATTATGATAAAGTATTCATGATTTACATATTTTCATAGGAATAATAGTTTTCCTTCTTTGTATATCCATTACTGCAATTTTTATGCTCACCCCAAGTTTTGAAATGTTATTCACTATATTTAAAAGAGAATAGAGTCAAGGATGAGATCAAGGATGAGTTACGATGATTAAAAATAACATGAAACCATGTTTATTTTTAAATGTTTTTGTTTTATAAAGAAAAAGGATATCATGTAGAAGTGTATACTTTTAATATTTAAGTTGTTATGTATGAGTTATATCCTAATTCTCTAAATCTCTAAACTTAAAAAGATCCTTAATGTAAAATAAAGTCAAATTATTAACTTAACTCAAGAATATCTAATGTTTAAGGATATGGACTTATATAATCACTGTCATATATTGCCATAAAATTATGGATTCCATTATAATCTCATAAACTTCCAATAATAAAGTTGAATATTTTGATAATCTATCAAGTTTAGAAGAAGTATTATTTGAATTCATACTGTCCTATACTTTTTTTTTCCTATATAATTTGTATTTACATTTAAATTATTCATGTAAATATATATATATATATATATATATTTATATATATATTAAATTGTTAAAAGTAATTTAACACCAATATGAAATAAATAAGATAATCTATAAACACATCGATGGTAATTTCTCAGACAAGTCTAGAAGACCAAAGTAAAAAAATGACTAATACTTTTTCCAACAATAGTGACCTTATCTGTAGGAAATAATAATCTTGCTAATCTATCTATAATATCTTATGTCATTACCATAATATGATCTATCTCCATCTATTGTTGATGTATGGAAACCCTAATATAATATATAATCCCTTATGAGATAATATGATACTAGGGATCCTAAATAAATGGATCATATTATAAGGGAAGGTACATAGGAGGAGGTGAAAGTGTTGGATTTTCTAGTGGAGGTGGAGGAGTGGGATATATAGATGAATTTGGAGGAGATTTTTTTTTGAAATTATCATTGCATGTATGAAAACATCAACTATACCAAAGCATTAGTCCTCTCCTCCATCATATCACCCATCTCTTGAATGTTAGATTCTAAAGCTTTTATTTTTTACTTGATATACATCCTCATTTGAAGAAGATCTATAATTGTAACGACTCAGTTAATGATACAATAAATCATTTTCGTGTTTATTATTATTCATGAATTAAATAGTTATATTTATTTTATAAATATATTAGTAATTTTAAAATAAAAAGTAAATAGTTTTATGAAACTCTTTTTTTATATGGTTTTATTTAAAAATTTTATTTAAAATTTTTAGAATATTAAGTTTTAAAGAAGAAAATCCATTTTTGAAATAATCATATCAATATTATCTTAGAGTGAAATTTTGGTTTTTTCTTGAAAATATTGGCTTATCAATGAATAGTGAAACACAATGATTTTTATTGAAAATTATATTTTTTAAAGTATTAACAAAGTCATATTCGCTTTTGTATTAGTTTTAAATGTAAGTTGTTCATTATGATAAAATATAATCCCATCATAGCCCTTGGAAATAAATTTTTACTTGAATTTTGTTTAATTTTTTTTTATAATTAAAAATATATTTTTCTCAAAAAATGATTTTCATTGCATTTTGTGAGTTTAATTTTAAATTATGTTATACCAATTTTGTGAATTGAATCTTGAAAAATTGATTACATAATTGGAATCAGGAGGTTCCAATTTGGTAAATAGGGTATTTTTATTTTTGGTTATTATGAATAATAACCTTAGTAATTTTTTTCACTGGGGTAAGGGTAAATGGAGAAATTAAGGTTAATAATAAATTTATATGGACTAAAAAATAACCACAAAACATTTCTTTATCCTATTGGATGAGTTTATTTTATCTATTTCAATACAAGTTTCAAATATATTTCAACTTGCTTCCATATTTCTTTGATTTTGATATTTATAATATTTAAGTAAAATATGATGTAAAAAATGTCACTTTCTTGATTTTAATATCTATAATATTACGTGAGAGGGATAAAAATAACTTATATTCAATTCTAAATAGTCATTTTAAAGATAATTGTTTTATCATTTTAATTTATCCTAATTTTTATTACTAAATTAATTACCTCAAATGTTTATGAAACACCGACACAACATTTATTTAATTAATAGAAAAATAAAATAAATTATTCAAAAAAAATTAAAAGAAATATAATTTGAATGAATTATTTTGTTCCATTAATTTTATCGATACATATAACATGTTATAGATATGTGAAAATATTGTATTATAATTCCTTAATTTCCATATTGTTTTTAAAGTTAGATTAAATGAATAGTTCCAAAAATTACATTAATGATATTTTATAATAAATATTTATTTATTAAATGATTTTAAAATACTAAACATATTATATTAATCAAATTTGTCTAGATATGTTTTAAAATATCAACCATTATCCATTTATAGGTCAATTTTCCTTTTATAGTAACTATCTTGACCCATAAAGAGTAATAAACATTGTTATCATAGTAATCGTCAAAAGGGTTAATGAGGGTTTAAAATAAAAAGATAAGGATGAAAACATCACCCAAAATTTTCCAAATTTTATTATATGAGAGGATTTTGACCCATACCCATCCTATCTAAAATTATATCAATTTCTCTTTATTTTAACTTCAAAATTAATATATATTAATTCAATATTTTAAGTAATTACAAGAGTTACCCTTCCCTCTCTTATAAAAGGGAACCTCCTATAATCTTTTCTTCACACTTCAAAAGCCTTTTGGTATGGATAAGAAAAAAAATACATTCCTAGCATACCAAACTATGTCCTAAATGACTTGATTTGATCAAAAAACCTACCTAGGAAAAATTTGGATGTAAAGCTTAAGAGGTTTTCTAAAGAAGAGGAAGATAAAGAACATACATGACAAGTTAGACTCAAGGTAAGAGACACCTTACTTTAAAAACCCCATTTAATTTTTTTCAATATTTAATTTCTAAATCTTTATCTTCCATGTCCATATTATGAGAATTATTTTATAGATGTTTTTATATGGACATAAATGAATTATAAAGTATATTTTATGTGATTTTTTTACATTATTTAAAAAATTTTCAAAAGGGAAAATTTTATGGAATATTTTTGACAAAGTAAAAAAGGAATGTTTTATTTTAACACACACAACATTAATTTTTTTACTAACACTATAACCATTATTTTATGTTTATGTGACTTTACATTATTTCCTATTTTCTTCCAAGAAAAACCCTCTTCACCTTGTTATGTGTATTTTAATTTTTAAAATAGAGTTTTTAAAAGGAAAGGTTATTTCGATATCTAAAAGTTTTTTTATTATGGGTGTAATAGATTTTTTAAGGGTTTTATGATGTAAAGGTGAAAGAATAAAATAATTTATTCATGGTTTAATTCTTAAAAATTATATATGATGAACATCTGATCCCGATACAGCTTATACGATGGGACATCTTGATAAAACTAATACAATAGGTGAGCTTGATACAACTTATACAACAAGTTAGCCTGCTACAACTTATATGATGGGTGAGCCCCATTATTAATACCTAATACATTGATTAATATTACTTGCTTGTATAAGAAATAAGGCTGGGGTTAAACAGTGTGGTTTCTCCTATAGATTTAACTGGGCTCCTTTTATTTTTGACACAGATTATGAATATGATGCTCTAAGTCACCTAGAAGGGGTTTATATTTTTCTTATATGGGTTTTAAAGGTTTTATTTTGAGAGAAAGGTGAGTGTTTTCAAGTGTATATGATTTATTTTATACTCTCAAGAAATATATTAATTAAGTTAACAAATTTATAGGTTTTTATGTTTTTCACCGAAATAATAATATTTTCTTTCCTTTTTATGTCCCTTACTAATATTTTTGTGCTCATCTCTTGATTTTAAACTGTTTTTCATAGGGCTTAAGGATGGGTAAAAAAGTATAAGTCGATTTTAAATTCATGGAGATTATTCATGAAAATAAAACATGTTTCATTTTAAAAGTTTTGATATTTTGGAAAAATGGATACTGAGTAAAAGTGTCCACTTTGTAATATATGGGACTTCTATATAAGTGTTAATGCCCAATTACCTAAAAATATAAACTATAAAGATTATAAAATACAAGAGAATGACTTCTTGAAAAAAATCAAGATTATGTAATTTTTTAAGTATGGTTCCTTATAGTTGGTATCATAGGATAGGTTTATATAACTTTAGAGTTTAGGATAATGTTAGTAGAATACCCTTGAATGATTATAATTTATAGTTATGTTGAAAAGATATATTATTTAAATATTACCTTGTTGATTTATGTAATTAATGTTTGTTCAAAATGGTTTCCCATAGAGGAAACATTAAAGATAAAGTAGGAAGGTATCAAGAGTAAAATATCCTTCAAAATCAGCATTCCTAAATGGTTGGAATTAGAACTAAGAAATTTTTTATAGTGATGGATCAGTTGACATAGGATCAATGATCTGGAAAATATCTTTAAAGTCATGGGATGTTCAGAACATAAAAGTTAACTCTTTCCATTTATCATTTTTATGGTAACGATGATCAATGGTGGTATTTTTTTAGAATACCAAAGAGAGAGAGATGAAATTTATTCCATGGAATGGGTTATATTTAAGAATATTTTTTGGAGAAATATTTCCCTAAGGTTGTTTGACTTAGGATAGAGAAACAATCCTTATAATTGATTCAAAAATATGAAGATTTTGTAGCTTAATATGAAGAAAATTTTACAAGATTGTCTAGGTACATACCAAACTATTTTATATAACTTGATATTAAAATTAATATATCTTACTTAGGATTGCAACTAAGTTTATGAAGAACTTTGACCACATGATAATTTAAAAGTTATGAGAAAGTTTTTATTTTTGATTAGAAAGTTGAGATGAAAATTGCACACATATGTATATCAAGATGAAAAAAGTAAGAAATGTCAAGGTGGAATGAAATAGAGAATCATCCTACAAGAATTTTGGACATAATCCCCCCAACATGATCTAGGTGGGGTAAAAAATATTTTTGGTAATTTTTGTCAGGATTTGGAAAATTTTTCTGATGTGGTAAGATTTTTCATAGGGCATGTGATTATAAAGAAAAGAGTCTTGAACAATCCAAGAATGGGTTAATAAATATTGAACTAATGGTGAGATATTTTAATTATAATGAGTTGGGGAATTATGTTAATGTGAGTTCGAAGTTAGTTACACAGGGTGAAAATCATCAAGATCAAAATAAGAAAGGCATGGAAAAATCAGTTTCTACTAAGATAATTGATATTGGTCCATCTAATGAAGTGGTGAGAGGTATGTTACTTGTTTATTCAAATTATTCCAATGCCCTGTTTGACTCTAGATCTTCAAATTCCTTCATTTCCATAAAAATAAAAATAAAAATAAAAATGGGAATACCACCTCATGAAAATAATATACTACTTTTTGTGAAAATAATGGATATAAATATTAGTGGAAAAATATTTATAGAAATATTTCAATCTTATTAGTGGGATGGTCATGCCTGAAAATACTGTTAAACTAACCATAATAGAGTTTCATATTATTTTAGATATATATTGGGTTTCAATTTATCATGCTAAGATAAATTACAAAGTCAATAAATTTTTATTAAATGATTTCATACCTTTTATTAACTACCAAGAAGCTAAGAAATTGATTAGAGATGACAGTGAAAGTTACTTAGCTCATATTATTGAAAAGAAATATGCAGTCCAAATTAGTAATGTATTAATAGTGATTAAATTTATGGACATATTTATTATGGATTTTCCTAGTGTTATTATTGATTTGAAGGTTGAGTTTACTATTGAATTAGTTCCCAATGATAAGATAATTCAATTCCCCCCTATCGAATGAATCAAGTATAACTTTTGGAACTAAAAAAGATGTTTGAAGGGTTTCTAGATAAAGGTTTCATTAATCATAGAACTTAACATGGGGTGATTCTATTTTATTAGTTAAAAAAATATGGTTCAATGAGACTTTACATTGATTATAGAGCCTTTAATTACATCAATATTAAGAACTAGTAAAATTTTCCTCATATCTATGATTTTTTTGATCAGATCCAGGGAGTGCAGTTTTTTTTTGAAGATTGATCTCATGTTAGGGTACCATCAGTTAAAGGTGAAGCAGGAAGATATCCTGAAGACTTTGTTTTGGATTAGATATGGGAATTATGATTTTTTAGGTATACTCTTTGGGGAGTCTAATGAACCAACTCTGTTCATGGATATTATGAATACAGTTTTCCATGACTATTTAGACAAGTTTTTTTTTTGTGTTTATTGATGATATTTTGGTATATTATAAAATTTATGTGCATCATGAAAGACCCCTATTATTGTTTTTAAAACCTTAAAATAGATAAAATTATATGGAAAACTTTGTAAGTGTAAATTTTTATTGCAGTTAATTTCTTTCCTTGGGTATATTGTTTCTAAAGATGACATAACTGTTGACCATGCTAAAAATAATGTAGTTAAAGAATGAAAAAAAATTAAAAATGTTATATAAATTCCCATTTTTAGTATATTAAAGGGATACTAATATCAGTTTGTAGAAAACATTTATCGGGTATCTAGCCCACTGAATTAATTAACTTAAAAAGGACTTAAATTCATCTAGAAGAAAGAGTTTGATGATTATTTTTAGTAACTAAAAATAAGATCGGTGAATGATCTAGTTTTGGACCTTACCTCAGGAAATGGTTAATTTTTTATATATAGTGATTCTTCATTGAAGGGGTTTGGTTGTGTTCTAATAGAGAATTATTAGGAAATTTCTTTTTCTTCATGGAAACTGAAACGTCATGAGTTAAATTATCCTGCACATGATCTAGAATTAACTACTATGTTTTTTTCTTTAAAAATTTTGAGGCATCATTTATAAGGAGTAAATTTTAAAATATATACCAATCATAAAATTTTTAAGTATAAATTTACTCAGAAAGGGTTGAAAATGAGGAATAGAATTCATCTACAACTAATTAAATATTATGACTACATTATTCATTTACATCATAGAAAATCAGACAAGTTATTTGATGCTTTGATTCTGAAAAATAATGTTACTTTAACCATGTTACATTTATAATACGACCCTTTAGTTAAGGATTTGATAAATTTTGGCTTATAAATTATGTATGCAAGAATTTACTTTGTTTTATTTCAGGTGTAAATACAATCATCTCTGTCAGAAATAATTAAGCAATTTTATAAGGAAGATCCTATTTTATAGAAAAAGGTATAAATTTTTAAGAAGGGAAAGTTTACAATGATTAATTTTGATAAATTAGGTGTTATCAGATTTGGAAAAGATTATGTGTGCTTTTTTCACCAAATATTATTTTTTTATTTCAAATACACTTTAAAGGAGAAGTGGGATACCATACAAGATAAAACAAATTAACAGTTTACTAAATAATCTCAAAATATTATTATAAACTACACCAAGTTTTATATAATTAAACACCCTATATAATTCCTAATGGAGAGTATTTACTGTTGAGTCAAAAGTATTCTTCTGAATTTTCTATTCCTTTTTGTTTTGTAAATCCCAAACTCTATTTTCAAATGAATACTTTTTTTACTTTAAGGATATTTTCTTTACATTTTATCATTATGATTTTCCTTATGCATATGATTTTAATCATACCCATAAGTTTGTCTATATTACATAATTATCATAATAACCCCAGATACGTTTTTCATCATACTCACTGAATATGATTATCTTCTATCATAAGGATTACTATTTACATCATACACACCTTTCATTATCACACTGAAAACTTAAATCATACTCACTGACTTAACAAAAATCGTTGTACTCATTTACTGTTTACATTTTTATTTTATTAGAAGAGGAAAATTATTTTTGGTCCCACTTTATCATATCCAGAAAAAATTATTGTATCAAAAGGAAAAACTTTTAATCAAAATTTCTTTAAGAATTTTTTTTATAAATTATTAAATTAAGGCATTTTTTAGTTATAAGATGATAGTGTGAGTTCCAAGTGTCCAAGTCCCTCAACATTTTTAGGAAGAAATCTATCTATTGGAGGAAAATTTGACCATTGGATCCAACACCTATAAATACTAGGTCATTTAGATGAGCTCAAGACTTTTGGAAGAACTGATACTATGCAAGAGCTCTACCAAAAATTACTTTGTGAAAAAGCCTTAAAGTGATCAAGTTGTGAAATGCTTTTTGACAAACTTTTGGTCTTCAATAGATTTGTTTTTCTTCATGTGATGCTGATCGTTAGTGATTATGATTGAGGGATTTTGAGGATAAGAAAATGGATGTGCCGATCTTTTGCAGATCGAGGGATTGCGGGGATAGTAAGAAAAAAGCCAATCATTGTATTGAGGAATTACCCTGGAGTGGGTGAGATATAATTTCTTGAAAGTATAAATCAAGGGACCTTTATCCAAGGTGATTGGATAACCTTCTATTTGGGTTAAAATAATTGTATTATTTTACATTTACACTATATTGTAAAAGAAAGTGAATTGTTTTATATATTAATTTTTCTATTACTCATTTTGATTATCATAACGAATATGATTATGATTATTTAGTAATATAATCTGCTTAAAATATTTGTAATTACAGTTCTAGTGATTATGATATTTTTAATTACTCAATACAATTCAGTATGCTTTATGATTGAATTGTTGTACTATTTTACTCTGTTCATTGTAACCATTTTGTTTACTTTCAATAACGACATGTGGATTAAATTATCGTAATAAACCAGATTATGATACTTTTATAACCGAACCCAAGGCCCCATCTGATTAATTTTTTAATTCATTAAGAGGTATTTTGAAATGAATTAGTTTAAATATTTTAAAGATAAATCCTTTAGGGATAAAAATGAAATGTTTTTAAACCTACAATTCACACCCTCTTGTATTGTGTCATCTACATATACATTACAATCCCAAAATTGGTATCAGATGAGGTTTTGAGTACTCATATATTTTCTTACTTTACTTTTGAAAGTTAGTTTTATTTCTTTTATAATTTTTTTATAATTATTTTCTACACTAACGTGTACTATTTAAGAATAAATTTTTTAATGTTTTAAATATGGAAGGACTTAATTCCAGTTCAATTTATAATATTAATCCTACAAGACCACCAATTTTTGATGGTAACAATTATTAATACCGGAGAGATAAAATGAAGACCTTTGTAATCAATACTAGTGTAACATCCCAGGTAAATAAAGAATAACACATTTTCATATTTATTAATATTTGTGAATTAAATATTAATTTTACTTTAAAGGGGTTTCTATGTTCGATAGCGTACCCAATACGCTACAATGAGTTTCTTTGAAATCTTACGTTGCACACTAATAATATAATAATATTATTTTCAATGGTAGTTAACACGTAGCCATTGTATTGGTGGGAATGAATAGAAATAACTAAAATATGATTATATATGTTTTTTAAATGTTTTTATATTTATCCAATAAAAGATAAAGGCTTAAAATAAGAAAAGAATTCAATTTTAAGCATAAATACTCTAATATTCACTAAAATGTCGATTTATCGCCTTTTGATGGAGAAACCTCTTTAAAAATAGTTTTGGTCACTCTTATACATTATATTGTACCAAATAAAATCTTTCTTTAGAATCGGTACATCAAAATTTACTATGTGTATGTTTTTGTTATTTTTCCGATAAAGTTTATTTTTAATGAATAAGTGAAAAATGTTGTATTTTAATTCAAAACCTCATTTTAATCAAATTTATTTATATTATTAGATTATATTTTGAATTGGTTTTAATGTAAAATTAGAATATATTTTTACCATTTAATCCAATGGTGTTCATTTGAATTAATTTCACTTTGAAATTGGACTTAAACAAGTGTCAATCTTTTGATAGATATTGTTTCTTAAAAACATGCTATTTGTTTTGACAATGGGAATTAATTATTAAATTAATTAATGCAACTTATATGTTTTGAATTTAGTTAAATAGACATCATATTTGAATTTGGAATATCAAATATATCTTAGGGTGAATTTTTGGTATTTTTCTGAAAAACTTCAATTTTTGATGAATAGTGAAACCACTAAGTAGTAGTTAAAAAAACTAATTTTTTGTTTAAACGAAACTTTACCACATATGTGAATTGAATTTCAAAAATCAAAGATACATGGTTTTCATTAGTAAGTAAAATGTGGTTTAATGGGTTGAAAATAATTTTTTGGTGAATAGTAACTTTTAAGTTTTATTAATCGCTATTAAAGTTAATTAGTGTAATTTAAGGTAAAAATAATGTTATAATAATATGAAATTACCTTGACACATGTGCTACCCTTATTTTATGTGTCATGTCGGACCAAGAAAATCCATGGGTGAACTTGGGGACCCCATGGAGCCACTTGGGTAAGAAAATGACATTAATAACTTTTTATTTAAAGTTAAAATAAAAATGTCACAAACATGTATTGTTTTACTAAAACAATTTTTACATAGGGTTATAAAAGTCATATTTTTGACTATAAATATTCATTATAAAGATAAAATGATTTTCTACATCATGATATTTTTTTTATAAATTTTAGACATTAAATAAATAAATTTATTTATGACACCATGATGATGCAACGATTACCTCATTAATGAACGATTTAAATAAAATGAAAAGATAAGGTAAAATATAAGACTTATAATTTTCTAAAACCTATTGGATGGGTGGATTTCGAACCCTCATCAACTTAGCCTCGAAATATATCTTTTTGGGACCTTTAAAATCCGAAAAGCATTTTATAATAAAGTAACATTTTATAACATTCCAAGAGTGCCTCTCCTCCCTCTTATATAAGGCCCCCACCTCAACCCCCCTTACCCACACCTCTCAAGCCTTTGGCTCGACCAAAATATGCTCATTTTATCTCTCCACATCCCTCTCCTCATCCAATAAGCCTTACCTTAGGTAGAAAGCTCTTCAAGAAAACTTTTTGGTTCAAACCAAACGGAGTTACCCGATTTAAATGAGATTAAAGAGCGATCGAGTCAAGTCGGACATGAGGTAAGGGACTTCGTCTCAATCTCCTTTCATTGAGGAATATTTTGTTCTAATACAAGAATTTATTTTATTCTATATATTAACCCCTTTGAATTTTACTTTTATTCAAAAGGAATCTTTTCTATACGAATCGTTTTACTAAATGACAAAAAATATGTTTGTTTTTAACGTATGCGGTGGCAAGGACCTTTTCTGCCGCCGCGAGTATTATTTGATCTTTTCCTTCCTCAACAAGCCATAATGTTTTTAAAAGTAAATAAATATCATATAATATTTTATGTATTTTGGTATTGAAAATGGTTTTGATAATGGATTTTTTATGTCAATATATTTAAGTGATATATTGTGATTAAAATGTGAAAATGTTTTCTTTCCTTCATAATTGTTTTCTGTGTTATGATTTTATAATGGTACATGGACATTTGACGGGTGGTTACATGACAAACCAAATGAATGGGGGTGCCATGAATACCAGGTCAGGTGGTTACGTTATAACCTCCAATGAATTGGGTATGGAAGTCGGCCGTATGGCTATTTCATGTAGTGATATGTGTGGAAGTCGACCATATGGTTATTCCATTTACGTATGATTATGTTCCAAGTTACCTTTATATGTTATGTGTTCTTTATATGGGTTTTATGGTAATATTTTGGTTACAAAAGGGTAAGTAATGATATTTTATTTAGTGAAGAGTATTTACTACTTCATAAAGGTGAAAATTATTACTTTGATAAAGTATTGATGGTTTACTTGTTGTTTTGAAAAACTAACAGTTTTCCTTCTTTGTGTATCCCTTACTGAGCTTTTTATGCTCACCCCAAGTTTTTTTGAAATGTTTCTCATAGGAAATAATGTGGAATAGGGTCAAGGTTGGGATCAGGGAAAATTCATGTTGTCTTAAACATGGAACTAGACATGACTTTTTTTTAAGAGTTCATGTTTTGTAAAAAAAAGGAAACTATGTAGAAGTTTCTACTTTGTAATCTTTTGATATGTAATAGTTATGTCCTAATTCTATAAAACTCTAAACTTGAAAAGATCCTCACTATGAATTATTCTTTTAATTCAATATTAAGTAAGGTTTATGGCCGAGTCCTTATAGTTGGTATCAGAGGTCAGTTTAGACAACTTTAAGAGTTAGAAAAAATTGTTAAATTTATGTCCCTAAATTAATTTATGGTATTATTGAAATGATATAGCATTTAAAGATTACAATGTTGCTTCACCTAAGATATTTCTGTGTTCATAATGGGTTTCCGCATAGGAAATAGGGCAGCTATGTTGGGACGACATCAGGAGGAAGAAAACCTTCTAAATCAACAACTTGAGATGGTCAGAATCAGAACTGAACAGTTTGTTGCAGTGATGGCACAGTTGAATCAAGCTATAAATGGTGGTGGTGCACGTGATCAGCCAGATCAACCACAGAGAAAAATGTCAGTGGTGGAACATTTCATGAGGCAACATTCCTCATCATTCAGAGGATCATCTGACCCTATGCTAGCAGAAGGGTGAATTAAAGCACTGGAGACGATTTTTGATGTCATGGGGTGTTTAGAACATCAAAAGGTCAGTCTTTCTGTTTACTATTTTGAAGGTGAAGCTGATTAGTGGTGGTCGTTGGTAAAAAATATCATGGATAGTGATGAGATTGATGATCTTAACTAGGATGAATTCAAAGGTATGTTTCTTGAGAAATATTTTCCTAAGGTGGTTCGTCTTAGGATGGAAAAACAATTCCTAGAATTGAGGCAGGAGGATGACTCAGTGGCTACTTATGAAGCAAAGTTCACTCGACTGGCAAGGTATGCTCCAATTTTCACATGAGATCTTGATCGTAAAATCAACCGTTTTTACTCAGGGTTAGAGCCAAAGTATTAAAGGGATTTATCTTATTGTGAGTTAAAAGGTTATGAAAAACTTGTTCGATGTGCGGAGAAGGTGGAAATGGAGTTTTCCGATGATCATGTGTTCTGAGACAAAAAACATAATAAGAGGTCCAGTTGGAAGGAAAATGGATAAAATTCATCAAAGAAGCCAGGAGGTAAGGAAACCAAATATCCATCCTATGAGAGGTGTGGTAAAATGCATCCTGGAGAATGTTTATCCAAGTTTGGAAAGTGCTTTCGGTGTTGTAAGTCTGGTCATATTGCTCGTAACTGTAAGGAAGATGATCAAGAAGGCAATGAAAATCCAGTGGTAAGATGTTTTAAGTGTAATGAAATGGGTCATTATGCAAATGAGTGTCTAACGAAGAACTCAATTGAGGGAAAGCAGCCAGACTACAAGCAGAAAGGGGTGGTAAAATCCTTTACAACTACTTCAGCAGATGTTGGGCCATTGAATGAAGTAGTATCATGTACACTGTTTGTTTGTTCAGATTATGCCAATGTGTTTTTTGATTCAGGGTCTATACATTATTTCATTTTTGAGAAGTTTTCTAGTAAATTGGGAATTCCATCTCAAGATATGAATCCCAAACTTATGGTAAAAACACCTGGAGGAAAATTTGAGACAAAAATAAATTATAAGAACCTTCCTATCCTTATGTGCAGAAAGAATCTACCTAAAAACCTTATTGTTTTTCCTCTAGTAGAGTTTGATGTTATTTTGGGCATGGATTGGATTTTTGTTTATCATTCTAAGATTCACTATAGAGCTAAAGTGGTTTCTTTTTAGAATGATTTTCAGTTTGTGTACAAGAATGAACCCTTGCATTTGATAACATATCAGGAAGTTGAGAAACTAGTAAAAGACGGAAATGAATGATACCTTGCAGATATTTTTGAAAACAAATGAACTATTCAAATTAATGATGTGCCAGTGGTAAATGAGTATCTTGATGTTTTTCCTGATGAGTTTCCTGGTATTATACATGATCGGTATGTTGAATTTACTGTTGACTTAGTTCCTGATTCTAAGACAATTTCAAAACCCCCTTATCGAATGGATCAAGTTGAACTTTTAAAGTCAAAGAAGCAATTGCAGGAGTTATTAGGTAAAGGTTTCATTCGACCTAGCACATCACCATGGGGTGATCCTGTCTTGTTTGTTAAAAAGATAGATGGTTCAATGAGACTTTGCATTGATTATAGAGCATTGAATAACATCACTGTTCAGAACAAGTATCCTTTGCCTCATATTGATGATTTGTTTGATCATCTCTAGGGAGCTCAGTATTTTTCTAAGATTGACTTGAGGTCGGGGTACCATCAGTTGAAAGTAAAATAAGAAGACGGTCCAAAGACTGTGTTTCGTACTAGATATGGCCATTATGAATTATTTGTTATGCATTTTGGGTTAACCAATGCACCTGCTATATTCATGGACCTTATGAATAGAATTTTCCATGAGTTATTAGATAAGTTTGTGGTTGTTTTCATTAATGATATTCTGGTGTTTTTTAAAAGTAAAGAGGAGCATGAAATTCATTTAAGGGTTATCTTGAAAACCTTAAAATAAAAGAAACTATATTGAAAATTAAGAAAGTGTGAGTTTTGGAGACAAAAAATTTCATTCCGTGGTCCCATTGTTTCAAAAAATGGCATAACTGTTGATCCTACTAAAAAAAAAGTTTTTGAAGAATGGACAAGACCTACAAATATTACCGAGATCTGTTGTTTTCTTGGTTTGGCGAGTAACTACTGAAGGTTCGTTGAAAATTTTTCATAGTTATCTAGTCCAATGACTAAGTTAACTAAAAAAGGTGTTAAGTTCATCTGGACAAAAGAATGTGATGATTGTTTTCAGGAATTGAAAAGAAGTTTGGTGAATGCTCCAGTTTTAGAACTTCCTTCTAGAAATGGTGAGTTTGTTATCTACAGTGATTCTTCGTTGAAGGGACTTGGTTGTGTCCTTATGCAAAATTATTAGGTAATTGCTTATGCTTCCCGTCAGTTGAAAACTCATGAGTTAAATTACCCTACACATGATTTGGAATTAGCTACTATTATTTTTGCTCTAAAAATTTAGAGGCATCATTTGTATGGAGTAAAGTTTGAAATATATACCGATCAAAAATGTTTAAAGTATATATTCACTTAGAAAGAAATGAACATGAGATAGAGGAGATGGCTGGAATTAATCAAGGATTACGATTTTACAATTCATTACCATCCGGGAAAATCAAATAAAGTGGTTGATGCTTTGAGTCGAAAAAGTAATGCTTTATTAAACATTCTAGGTTTGAAATGAGATCCTTTGGTTTTTGATTTGATGAACTTTGACATAGAAGTTGTTGGTGTAGGAAGTTGTTCTGTTTTTTCAAGTGTCAGTGAGGTCATCTCTATCAGAAAGAATTAAGAATGCGTAGAAGAAAGATAGTGGGTTGCAGAAAAAGGTAGAGCTGGTTCAGAAAGGTAAGTTGCCTGAATTTAACATTGATAATGATTGTGTTTTGAGTTTTGGGAAGAGATTATGTGTTCCTTGTGATTCACAGTTGAAGAATGAGTTGTTATGTGAGGCTTATAGTTTAGCGTTTTTAGTTCATCCTGGGAGTACAAAGATGTACTGAGATCTGCGGGAGTATTACTGATGGGATGGAATGAAAAGAGATATTGCTGATTTTACTGTGAAGTGTTTGAATTGTTAGTAGGTTAAATCAGAGTGGCATTTATTGAAAGGGATGCTTTAGTCATTACCAGTGCCAGAGTGGAAGTGGGAAAATATATCCATGGACTTAGTTGTGGGATTACCAAAGAAATCTTGAGGTAATAATGAAATCAGGGTTATAGTTGATTGATTGACTAAATCTTCTCATTTCCTTCCTATTCGAGAAACTTTGCCTCTAGATCAACTTGCTCAGTTGTATGTTAAAGATATAGTCAGGTTGCAAGGATTTCCCCTCTCCATTTTATCTGATCGTGATCCCAGGTTTACTTAAAACTTTTGGAAAGGCCTTTTGATGTCATTGGGGACTGAATTAAATTTTAGTACTACGTTTCATCCACAATCAGATGGGCAGTCAGAACAAACAATTCATACCTTGGAGCATATTTGACGTGCTTGCACGGTGGATTACCAGGGAAGTTGGGACCAACATCTTTCTTTGGTTGAATTTTTGTATAAAAATAGTTTTCATTCCAGTATACAGATGGATCCTTTTGAGGCATTATATTGTAAACAGTGTCAAACTCTATATTTTTGGGATGAAGTAGGGGAAAGGAAGCTGATGGGACCGGAATTGGTAGAAGTGATGGCATAAAATGTTCAGTTGATTCAGAAACACATGAGAATAGCTCAGAGCTAGAAAAAAAGTTATGTGGATAACCAGAGGAAGGATCTATCTTTCGAGATTGGTGATCATGTCTTTCTCAAAGTTTCTCCCTGAAAAAGTGTGATGCGTTTTGGTAAGAAGGGAAAGTTGAATCCGAGCTTCATTGGACCTTATGAAATCCTAGATAAAGTTGGATCAGTTGCATACAGAGTGGCATTACCTCCAAGTTTCTCCTAGGTACACAATGTTTTTCATGTTTTGATGTTGAGAAAGTATATTCTAGATCCATCTCATGTTTTGAGCCCATAGGTAGTTCAATTGGAAGAGAATTTATCTTATGAAGAACAACCAGTCCAAATTTTTGACCAAAGAGAGAAAGTGTTGTGAAATAAGGTAAATTATCTGGTGAAGGTTTTATGGAAAAACCATATGGTTGAAGCGACAATGTGGGAATCTGAAAATTCTATGAGGGATAAATACCCCCACTTGTTTTGATAAGTGATTAAATTTGTGAGGACACAATTCTAAAAAGGGGGGAAGGATGTAACATCCCAGGTAAATAAAGAATAACACATTTTCATATTTATTAATAATTGTGAATTAAATATTAATTTAACTTTAAAGGGGTTTCTATGTTCGATAGCATACCCGATATGCAACAACGAGTTTCTTTGAAATCTTACGTTGCACACTAATAATATAATAATATTATTTTAAATGGTAGTTAACACGAAGCCGTTGTATTGAAAAGAATGAATAGAAATAAATAAAATATGATTACATATGTTTGTTAAAGTTTTTTACATTTATCCAATAAAATATAAAGGCTCAAAATAAAAAAATAATTCAATTTTAAGCATAAATACTCTAATATTCACTAAAAGGTCGATTTATCGCCTTTTGATGGAGAACCCTCTTTAAAAATAGTTTTGGTCACTCTTATAAATTATATTAGACCAAATAAAATCCTTCTTTAGAATCGGGACATCAAAATTTACTTTGTGTATGTTTTTGTTATTTTTTCGATAAAGTTCATTTTTAATGAATAAGTGAAAAATGTTGTATTTTAATTCAAAACCTCATTTTAATAAAATTTATTTATATGATTAGATTATCTTTTGAATTGGTTTTAAATTGAAATTAGAATATATTTTTACCATTTAATCCAATGGTGGTCATTGTAATTAATTTCACATTGAAATTGGACTTAAACAAGTGTAAATCTTTTAATAGATATTGTTTCTTAAAAACACGCTATTTGTTTTGACAACCGGAATTAATTATTAAATTAATTAATGCAACTTATATGTTTTGAATTTTTTAAAATAGAAATCATATTTTAATTCGGAATATCAAATATAGCTTAGGGTGATTTTTTGGTATTTTTTTAAAAAACTTCAATTTTTGATGAATAGTGAAACCACTAAGTGGTAGTTAAAAAAACCAATTTTTCATTTAAACGAAACTTTACCCCATCTGGGAATTGAATTTCAAAAATCTGACATACATGGTAGTCATTATTAAGTAAAATTTGGTTTAATGGGATGAAAATAATTTTTTGGCAAATAGTAACTTTTAAGTTTTATTAATCGCGATTAAAGTTAATTAGTGTAATTTAAGGTAAAAATAAAGTTATAATAATTTGAAATTACCTTGACCCATGTCCTACCCTTATTGGATGAGTCATGGACGACCAAGACAATCCATGGGTCAACTTGGGGACCCCATGGAGCCACTTGGGTAAGAAAATTACATTAATAACTTTTTATTTAAAGATAAAATAAAAATGTCACAAACATGTATTGTTTTACTAAAACAATTTTTACATGGGGTTATACAGGTCATAATTTTTACTATAAATATTCATTATAAATATAAAAATATTTCCTACATCATGATATTTTTTTTATAATTTTTTTACATTAAATAAATAAATTTATTTATGACACCATGATGATGCAGTGATTACTTCATTAATGAACGATTTAAATAAAATGAAAAGATAAAGTAAAATCTAAGACTTACACTTGTCCAAAACCTATTAGATGGGTTGATTTCAAACCCTTATCACCTTAGCCTCTAAATATATCTTTTTGGGACCTTTAAAATCTGAAAATCATTTTATAATAAAGTAACATTTTATAACATTCCAAGAGTGCCCCTCCTCCCTCTTATAAAAGGCCCCCACCTCTACCCCCATTACACACACCTCCTAAGCCTTTTACTTGACCAAAATCTGCTCATTGTGTCTCTGCACGTCTCTCTCCTCATCCTAGAAGCCTTACCTTAGGCAGAAAGTTCTTTAAGAAACACTTTTGGTTCAAACCAAAGAGAGTTACCCGATTTAAAAGAGATTAAAGAGCGATCGAGTCAAGTCGGACACGAGGTAAGGGACTTCGTCTCAATCTCCTTTCAGTGAGGAATATTTTATTCCAATACAAGACTTTATTTTATATGGTGTATAAACCACTTTGACTTTGACTTTTATTCAAAAGGAATATTTTATATACGAAGCATTTTACTAAACGATAAAAAGTATGTTTCTTTTTAACGTATGCGGTGACAACGACCTTTTCCGCCGCCGCGAGTATTATTCGATATTTGGCTTACTCAAAAAGCCATAATGTTTTTAAAAGTAAATAAATATCATATACTCTTTTATGTATTTTGTTATTAAAAATTGTTTTGATAATGGATTTGTTATGTCAATATATTTAAGTGATATATTGTGATTAAAATGTTGAAATGTTTTCTTTCCTTTATAATTGTTTTATGTGTTATGATTTTATAATGGTACTTGGACATTTGATAGGTGGTTACATGATAAACCAAATGATGGGTGGTGCCGTGAATACCAGGATGGGTGGTTACGTTATAACCTCCAATGCATTGGGCATGGAAGTCGGCCGTATGACATTCCATGTAGTGATATGTGTGGAAGTCAACCATATGGTTATTCCATTTATGTATGTTTATGTCCCAAGTTACCTTTATATGTTATGTGTTCTTTATATGGGTTTTATGGTAATATTTTTGTTACAAAAGGGTAAGTAATGATCTTTTATTTAGTGAAGAGTATTTATTACTTCATAAAGGTGAAAAGTATTACTTTGATAAAGTATTGATGGTTTACTTGTTGTTTTAAAAAACTAACAGTTTTCCTTCTCTGTGTATCCCTTACTGAGGTTTTTATGCTCACCCCAAGTTTTTTGAATTGTTTTTCACATGATATAATGTGGAATAGGGTCAAGGATGGGATCAAGGAAAAGTCATGCAGTCTTAAACATGGAACTAGACATGACTCTTTTTCTAAGAGTTCATGTTTTGTAAAAAAAAGGAAACTATGTAGAAGTGTCTACTTTGTAATCTTTTGAGATGAAATATTTATGTCCTAATTCTCTAAAAATTTAAACTTAAAAGATACTCAATGTGAATTATTCATTTAATTCAATATTAAGTAAGGTTTAAGGTCGAGTCCTTATAACTAGATTTGACAAATTTGTTATGCTGGCTGGTGAATATAAAATTCCTGATAAGGAAGTATAACTTTTTACAAATCAAGAAAAATAATAATATTAATTTAATTAAAAGGTACAAAATAAAAATGACTAGAAATATATATCCAGATTTATTCTTTTGAAGTAGCCAATAATATTTGGAAGAAACTCAAGATTACTCATTTTGGTACATCTAAAGTGGATGAGACTAGAATATCTATAATATGAGTAGACAATCAATATTTTGAGTATTTTTATGGAGAACCTATTTATAAGGTACAAAAAATATTTATGACCATTTTGAATAGTCTACAATCTATGATAGAGAAATGACTATATGATGAAACCCTTTTTGAAAATATCATAAATATCATTCCCAATGTGTGGGAATAAAAAAGAACTACTATAGATTAACCAAGAAAGGTTAAAAGTGTTACTCTTGATGAATTTTTGGGAAGTCATTTTCAACATGAAAATAGATTGAAAAGATATGCAGAAAAAGAAAAGAAAAAGAAAAGATGTTTTTCTTTTACTTCTACTACTACTACAAATAAGAACAATGTTAAGACTCCTAAGAAAGTTATTAAGTATATAAATACTAAGAAAGTTATAGTTCAATCAAAATCAAGTGAATAAGAAAATTCAGAGAATTAGTTATCCAATATTTCTCTATGGATAAATAAGATCATTAGAAAGAATGATTTTCAGTACAAATATAAGAAAAGTAACAAGGATAAGAAATACAAAAAATATTCTGAAGTTATTTGTTATGAATTTAAGAAATATAGACACATCAGACCTAATTTACAAAATCTAAAAATGAAAGATAAAAAGAAAATAAATTCTGAAAGGAATAAAAAAAGTAATACACAACAAAAGGAATAAAAGTCTAAAAGGAAAATTACTCTTGGAGTGCTAGTGGTGGAGATTCGTTAGATGAATCCTTAGATAATGAAAAATCAAGATAGAAGAATACTAGTTTTTTTACTAGAATACATATTGTAAAATATTTTTTCATATAAAAGGTACAAGCTTTTGAATATTTGACTAATATGTCTTTAAAACAAAACTATCATGACTAGAATGGTTATATTTCTTTTGATGAAGAAAATTTCTTAGCAGAAGATAATTCTTTACCTATGTCGGAATAGGTTTCTAGATTTTCAAAATAAATTGAAAACAAAAATTGTAAAGTAGTAAGAAACTTGAAAAAGATTATTCTAGAATAAATGTTTTAAAAAAATAAGTATCACAAATTTCTAAAGATATTGATACAAATTATTTTTTAGTTGATTCTATTTCTAAAAACTTTGAGGATGATAATTTTGTAAAGGATATTCTTTCAAAATATTTGGAAAAAGTTATTTCAGAAAAAAATATTTTAGATTCAAAAATAACTTCTAAATATAACACTAATGTGGATAAGAATTTCATTTTAAGAATAAAGTCTAAATTTTTTGGTTTAAAGAAACTTTTGACAAGAGTTACCATTGGTAAGGAAGGTTTTCAAAAAATGTATAAGAAAATTCATACACAAGATAATAGTTTTGGAATGGGATATAATAATTCAAAACCATTTTTGTTAACAATTATTTTGTTCATTAAAATTACTCATTTTGTACTAAGTGTATGTGTGGAGGTCATTGGAATAAAAATTATTCATTAATCAAAATTCAATCTTTGGGATTCCACAAAGCCTATTTTTCAAAACAAATGTGGGTTCAAAAAATTTTGATTTCTAATATTTCTAGATCCAAAAGGTTTCGATTATGACAACCTAATAGTTTTATTTTCAAGGAAATAATGAAATTACTAACAAAAAAATATGGTACAAGGATAGTGGATGTTCTCAACACATGACTGGTAACAAATACTTCTTTGAAAATATTATTTCAATGAAAGGTGGAGGAGTTACCTTTAGAGAAAACTGTTAAGGAAATATTGTTGGTATATGTAATATCTTTCTTCTTGGAAAATCCTTGATTTCAAATATTTTATCTGTTGAGGGTCCTAAGAACAACCTTATAATCATAATTCAATTATGTGATGAATATTACATTGTATATTTTAGGAATAACAAATGTTTAGTACATAATTCCAAGGAAGAATTTATTTTTTCTACCCATAGGCATGAAAATGTTTATACACCAAACTTAGAGGAGCTTAAGATCCAAGAATTACCTTCCCTTAGTGCAATAAAATATCATTATTGGTTTTGGAATAGAAGGTTAGAACACTATAAACTTAGGAACTTATACAAATTATCTAAGAAAATACTTATTAAGGATATACCAGAACTAAGATTTGATTCTTCAAAAGTTTGTGACCCTTGTCAATATGGAAAACAACATAAGTCAAGCTTAAAATCAATTACTGAAGTTTCAAATTCTAATTCTTTACAGTTTGTGCACATGGAATTATTTGATCCTACAAAAACAGGAAGTATTGTAGGTAAGTATTATGTATTTGTTTTAGTTGATTACTACACTAAATATACACAAGTCTATTTTCTAGCAAAGAAATCTAAATCCTATTTTTATTTTAAAACTTTTGTAGCCAAAGTTTAAAATGAGAAAAACTTCTCATTGATAACTATTCACAGTGATCGTGGTGGAGAATTTGAAAATTCTGATTTTGATAATTTTGTAGTAAGAAAGGAATTACACATAACTTTTCAGCACCTAGAACTCCTCAATAAAATGGTGTTGTTGAAAGAAGAAATTGTATTCTTAAAGTGATAATAAAGACGATGTTGAGTGAATATTCTATTGTAAAACATTTATGGGCTGAATCTATAAGTACTTCTTATTATACTATAAATCAAGTTTTAATTAGACTATTTCTTAATAATACACCATATGAAGTATGGACTGGCTGAAGACTAAAAGTTTCATAATTTAAAGTATTTGGATACAAAGTATTAATTGTGAAAAAAAACGATAATTTACATAAATTCTCACCCAAATCCAATGAAGGTATTTTTCTAGGATATTCCACTTCTGATAAGGCTTATAGAGATTTCAATAAACATTCTTTTACTATTGAGGAAACATTACATGTTAAATTTGAAGAAATTAATACTTTTGTTTTTAAAAAACCCAAACCTACATCTTCTGATGTGTTTTTTCAAAAACTAATTATAAAACGTTGTTAGAAGACTCTTATAATAAGAAAAATTCTTAAGAAAAAGTTTCTAAAGTGTTCACTTAGGATTAATTTCTATATTAAATGGATGAACAAGTTTTAAAAAACCCAAGTTAGTTGTTTCTTAAGAATCATCCTAGTGATAGTATCATTGGTGATGAAAATCAACCTATAAAGACTAAAAGTTCTTTGAGAAATAAAGTAGAACATATAAAGTTTCTTTCATAATTCGAGCAAAAAATTCTTTATGAGGCTTTAGGTGATAAAATTGGATTAAAGCAATTAAAGAAGAACTAAAGTAATTTAAAAGGAATAAAGTCTGGACCCTGGTTAAAAAACCAAAATAAACATCAGTAATTGGAGTAAAATTGGTTTTTTAAAAAAATTATGATGAAAATGGAATAATCATTAGAAATATAGAAAGACTAGTTGAAAAAGGTTACAATCAATAAGAGGGAATATATTATGAATAAACCTATGCTCTGGTAATTAGACTTGAATCTATTTGGATACTATTATCCTTTTCATCATTATCCAATTTCAAACTTTTTCAAATGGATGTGAAGTGTGATTTTCTTAATAGATATGTTCAAGAGGATGTTTTGGTTAAAAGAACTATTGGTTTTGATGATAAAAGACATCTTGAATATGTTTACAAACATACCAAATCATTATATGGTCTTAAACAACCCTCTAGATCCTGGTATAAAAGATTAACATGATTTTTTTTTTCAAAAAAACATTGTTAAGGGAACTGCTGATCCCAATATTTTTATAATGAAAGAAAACAAAAATGCTTTTATCATTAAAATTTATGTTGATGAAATTATATTCGGATCAAATCATCAATAATTAATAGATTATTTTGTGAATGTTATGAAATCTGTGTTTGAGATGAGTATGATGGGTGAGTTAACATTTCTTCTTGATTTTGAAATTTCTCAAAAACCAGAAGGGACTTATATATCCCAACACAAGTATATTAAATATCTTATTAAAAAGTATGGATATAAGAGTACTAAAAGTATTAGTACTCCAATTAGTACCTTAAATACTCTTGAAATTGATGAAGTTGGACAACTAGTAAATCAAACAAATTTTAGAGGAATGATAGGAATCCTTATATACTTAATAGATAGTCGTCCATAATTAATGTTTTTAGTATGAATATGTTCAAGGTATCAATAAAATTAAAATAAATCCTATTTAAAATATGTTGAAATATTTTTTTGTTATTTAAGGGGAACTATGGATTTGAGTCTTTTTTTTCTCTTCTAGAAATTATTTTGAATTAAAAAGTTTTTCGGATGTTGACTTTGGTTGTTCTAGAATGGATAGAAAAAGTACATATAGAACTTGTAATTTCTTAGGTGATTCATTATTTTCCTATTCTTTTAAGAAAAAACACTCAATAACACTTTCTACTACTGAAACTGAATATGTGGGAGCTGGATGTTGTTGTGCTCAAGTGTTGTGGATGAAACACACACTCACAAATTATTGCATAATTTTTACAAAAACTCAAATACTATATGGTAAAAATAGTGTCATAATTCTAAGTAAAAGCCTTTGACATCACTAACATTCAAAACACATAGATATTAGGCATCAATTTCTTAGGGATCACACATAAAAAGAAGATATTATTTTACAATTCATCAGAATTCAAGAATAAATTTATAATATATTTTCAAAACCATTATCGACTGATAGATTTTAATAGATTAAATAGAATCTATGAATGATAATTTTAAAGGAATTATTCACATATACTTCCTATTTAAATCGTATCCTTATATTAATTTACTCCTTTTCAAAGGGGGAGTACATGTATTTAATAGATTTTTTTCTTAATCATTTTTTTCAAAATCAATTTTTTTCATAATCGAAATTTTTGTAATAAGAAAATTTCATAATATTTTTTTTATAATAAAAGTTTTTCATAATAAAAATTTATTACTAATCATAATTTTCCATTATAAACTTTTTTACATAACTAATATTTTTAAATATTTTATTGTTTTTAATTTTGTTTATTTTAAAATAAATATCTAGTTAAACAAAAAAATCTATCCTGACATTACAAAAGGTATAATTTATTATCCTACACTATTTAAATTCATTTATGATTTTTTTATTATTAATTTTATTTTAATATCATTATAGGATTCATCCTGAATACGTTATTTGTTTTGAAAACATCAAGAGTTCAAATATTTTCTCAATTGTTAGATCTTCTTGATCTAATCTCAACCATAGAAGATCAAAAGTCATAATTCCTTCAATGTTTCAATCCTTTATGTTGAATGGTTTGAAGATAAAGAATAAAAAATTCTGATCCCACCAAGATTCTCTTGAAAAGCTAATGGAAGATACGAAATAGTTCAATAAAATGAAGATGACAGTTTTGGAACTCATGAAGAAAGACAAGAAAAAAGAAAAGGAAAAGAATTGAATTATTTTAACTCTTATTGTATTATTTTAAAAACCTTCAATGATTTTTTATATCATATATATACTTTTGATTGAATGTTTTCCATTTTTTGGATGAATGTTCTTTCATCATTTTTTAGATGATCACATAATTTATCTCTTCTTATATTTTGTCTATTTAACCCTTTTTTAGGTATTAGAAGATCATACCTATTCCTTTTTGAAAATAAAAATGGGAGAGAATGTTTTATAAAGGTGGATAATGTCTTATAAAGGGGTAGAATCTATTCAAAAGGGGGAGAAAGTCTCAATATAATAATACTACAAGTAAGGGAAAGCAATCTTTTTAGAATACAATCCTTCGGGATTTTTTTATCCAAAGGGGGAGGTTTGTCTTTTTCAAATTTTATTCAGATGTTTTTTTAAAACTCATAGGGAGATAAGTATAAGTGATCACTTTTGAATACACAATCTATTTAATTTTTTAAATCTCTATTTGTTTTAAGTTATCATTTGTGATTTCCAAAATGGGGGAGATTGTTGATTCAAAAGTCTTCTTTTGAATTTTCTATTTCTTTTTGTTTTAGAAATCACAAACTCTCATTTCAAATGAATACATATTTTGTTTACTTTAAGGATATTTGTTTTACATTTTATCATTATGATTTTGCTTATGAATTTGATTATAATCATACCCATAAGTTTTACTATATTACCTAATTATTGTAATAAACCAAGATACATTTTTTGTCATACTCACTGAATACGATTATCAACAATCATGCCGATTTCGATTTCCATCGTAAACAATGTTCAGTATCGAAATGACAAGTTAAATTATACTCATGGACTTAATAAAGATTATCATACTCATTTACTATTCACATTTGTATTTTATCATAAGAGATAAATTATTTTCAGTCTTAATTTATCGAATCCAGAAAACAACATTCTATTGGAAGGAAAACCATTTAATCAAAATAATTTTGCATATTCTATTTTGATATAGATTATAAAATGATGTTATTGTTTCAGTTACAAGATGACCATTGGAGTGTCAGGTGTCTAAGTCCCTCCACATTTTTAGGAAAAAATATGACCATTGGAGAAAAATATGACCATTGGAGCAAACACCTATAAATACCCTGTCATTTGGACGAGCTCAGAACTTTTGGAAGAATTGATACTCTACAAGAGATCTGCCAAAAATTACTTTGTTTGAAAGCCTTGAAGTAATATATTTTTGAGATACTTTTTTGATATAATTTTAATCTTTAATAACTTTACTTTGATTCATGCAATGCTGATTGTTAGTGATTATAATTGAGGGATTCTGAGGATAGGAAGATGAATGTGCCAATCATTTGTGGATTGATGTATTACATGGATATAAAGATAGAAGATGATAATTGTATCAAGGAATTAACCTAGTATGGGTAAGAAAAACTTCCTTTAAAGTATAAATCATGGGACCTTTATCTATGGTGATTCTATACCCTTCTCTTTAGGTTAAAATAATTTTATTCTTTTACATTTATACTGTATTGTAATAGAAAGTGAATTATTTAATATATTCATTTTCCTATTACTCATTTTTATTATCGTAACCAATTTGATTATGATACTTTTGTAATATACTTTGATAACAATCTTTGTAATTACAATTCTAGTGATTAAGATCTTTTTAAATACTCAATATGATTCAGTACGCTTTATGATTAAATCATTGTATTATTTTACTCTGATCATTGTAACCATTTTGATTATGATCTTTTACATGATTATTATATTTAAATTATATCAATTGTGAGTACGATTAATTTAAATAAAGACCTATGGATCACATTATTACAATCAACCTGATTATGATAACTTTATAACCTGACCCAAGCCCCTATCTAATTAATGTTTTAATAAATCAATATGTACTATGAATTGAATTAGTTTAAATATTTTTAAATGAAATTATTTAGGGATAAAAATGAAATTTTTTAATCCTAAAATTAACCCCCTCTTGTATTGTTCTGTCTACATATACATTATGATCCGAAAGTTACCTAGATATCTAGGTCTTTGTTGATAAGATCATCAAAATGGTTTGCCATATTGTCCCATGTTTGTATGAATTCCTCTGAGTTAATTTTCCGATCGTTGAAGCCTTGATCCAGAATTTGGTCTTTTTTTGAATATAAAACTCTTTATCTTCATTAATATCAAATATAAGGCATATCTCATAAATTATATAAACCTCCTCCCTTGTAGAATTGATTAAAACAAAATTTTCAAGAATTTATTCCTCTGAGTGAATAATAAGTTCCAGATACTTCCCCTTTTCACCTACCAATTCTCTTTCCATTTCATTTTGTTCTCCATTAAGCATAGATCTCTGATCCAATACAGTGATTTCTCTACTGAGTTCTTTTTTAGCCGCTTTCATTCCCACCTATTACTGCACCTTTATTGCACCTTCTAGCACCTTGCTAACCATGATTGGAGGACTCATATAAATCTTATAAGCGAGCCATTTAACCCTTTCAACCATTAATGATTCCTCGTTTTTTTTCTTATGTACCATTATTCTTGGTCTCACCTGAATATTGAGTTACTATTGTTTTTGGAATTTTCGAGTAGTCTTTTTGAGGTCTAGTTTTCTTCCCCCTTTGTGGATTAGGAAATTCCTAAAAATGATCTTACATTTCTTCCACTTCTTCGACCCAAACCCAAACATTATCTCCCCTTGATATTCATATTCATAATCCTTTATTGGTTGGGAGTTTACTTCTTGGAAACTAGTCCCTTTATATTTCAAGGACCTTTATCCGAAATGTTTCTTATTCCATATTGGAATGTAAGTTTTCCATCCTTCAGGATCCTCATTATCCTTTCCATATCCATTAAAATTGTTGAAAGAATTTTAGATTTTTATGGCCTTTGATAATTAATTTTGATCATCCATCTATAAGCACAAAGACAAAACTATATTATGATATGGAGTTTTGTATTTCTCTACAAGTACCCTTGCCTCAAAATAATGATAGCACTACTAGATGCAGTCAAATGAGTCGATTTTTCATTGGACAAGTCACCATCCTTGATAATATCTATAAATAAAGAGACCTTAATATATGTGGGGAAGAAAAGTTCTTGGTGATTCCCTCACTCCCCTTCCTTTCCATATTCCCATCCCCTAAATAATGTCTTAATCACTCAAACATGTATACAATTTTAGGGTTCGATTGTATGGATTTAACCTCTTTATGGATGGTAGGATGAGTGTTTAACTCATTGGTTCCCAGATCATCTACCTTATGGCCTTTGAAAGATGAGTCACCAACTGAGGTGATATTACCACCATCCCCCACAACATTACAGAGGATGGACCTCACCCAAAGAATCAGTAAAAAGTGGTGCCTGAGAATCCCCCATTGATCTATTACTACAACTATAAGCATCGTGTTTGAGACGACAACATTATGAATAGTAAAGGAACCACGATTCAATGAAAATATTTTGATACCATCAAATACCACCTTCAATATCTATTACATTTATGTCTGTTGGTTTCTTGGAAACATCCAATTTAACACAAATTCTTGGAGAAATCAGATAACAAATGGCCCATTGGTCTGAGCAGAATAATTAACCCACTAGATTTCCAATCAAGTGAAGGATCACTAGGTTTTGAAATGGTAGGGGGAGACTAGGTAGAAAGATATATAATGGTGACATAGTGGGATCATGATTCATGTGAAAATCAAACGACCACTGATATAATGAAAACATGAACCTGAGATAATGCGCAGAGCATTCTCCCAAGTAGAGATGATATCTTCTTCCGACGAGAAATGAACCAAGAGTTGTCTCGAATACAAGACCCTAAAATAACCCATTCTTTCAACTTCCACTTATTGACTATGAATCTATTGAAGATATCAAGAGAGGTGTGTGTCTTACTAAAGCAGGCAATCAGAGAAATATACTCCATCACAAATGCCTTCATAAAATCTGTGGGTGAATGTGGAATTAAAATTACCAAAGGGGATACTTCAGCCTTTTCTAGTCCCAAAGTAGAAAATGGGAAATTATATCCATGGATTTTTTGGTAAGATTACCAAGTAATTCTCAAGGTAATAATACGATTTGGGTTATTTTTGACTCACTTATAAAATCTACACATTTAATTCCTATTCAAGATACTATTTCTTTAGATAATATTTCTTGAATTTTCCTCAAGGATATAGTTAGGTTACATATAGTTCCTCTCTCTATTGTCTCTGACTATGATTCTAGGTTCACTTTTAGTTTTTAGAAAAGATTTTAGAAGTTATTGGGTGATGAATTAAATTTTAGTACAAATTTTCATTCTAAATCTGAAAGGACAATCCAAGAAAATAATTTAGATCTTAGAATACATTATTCATGATTATTCAATGGATTATAAAGGAAGTTTGGATTAAAATATTTCATTAGTTGAGTCTTTTGTAACAACACTTTTCATTCTATTATATAGATGCCTCATTTTGAGACATTATATGTAAATTAGTGTTTGAATATAGATTTTTAGGATGAAGTAGGAGAAAGCAAGTTGATGGGACTAGTGTTGGTATAGGAAATGGTTGAAAAGGGGAAGATGATTAAAAAACATATTATGATAGCTCAGATTTGGAAAAAAATATATAGATCACTAGAGGAAAAATCTTTCTTTCATGGTAGGTGATCATGTGTATGTTAAAGTATATCCATTGAAACATGTTATTCGTTTTGGTAAAAAGGATAATCTATGTTAATAGTTCATTGAAACATATGGAATCCTAAATAAAGTTTGACCATTTTCCTACCAATTTTCCTCGACTTCAATTTTTTCCCATGTACATAACATATTTTATGTTTTAATGTTAAGAAAATTTGTTATAGATTCATATATTTTTTTAAGCCTTGAACTAGTTTAGTTGGATGATAACCTTTATTATAAGGAACAACATATTATGATTCTTGACCATAGAGAGAAAGTGTTGCAGAATATAAAAATTATTTAGGTTAAGGTTTTATAGAAAAACAATATGAATAAATACGTAACATGGGAATATCATAATTCTATGAGGGAAATATATCCTCACTTATTTAAGAAATGAATAAAATTGTGAGAATACAATTTAAAAATGGGAGAAGAATGTAACAACCTAGTTAATGATAGAATAAATCATTTTTGTGTTAATTTGTATTTATGAATTAGATAGATATATTCATTATAAAAATATTAAGTAATTTTTAACTAAAAAAAGAAATAATTTTATTAAACTCTTTTCTTGTGTGGTAATAATTAAAAATTTAATTCCAAAACATTATAATATTAATTTTCAAAAATGAATTTCATTTTTTAAATTAGAATATCAATATTAGATTAGGGTGAAATTTTGGAATTTTTCTGAAAATATTGATTTTTCAATGAATAGTGAAAGATACTGATCATTATTAAAAACAATGTTTTCTTTTAAAGAATTTAAAAAGTCATATTATATTTTGGATTAGTTTTAAAATTTCATTATTTAATTTTGATTAAAAATAATCAAATTATAGTCTTTGGAATGAATTTTACACTTGAATTTGGTATAAAAACATTTTTATACTTAAAAATCCATTTTTCTAAAAAACTATTCTTCGTCGCATTTTGTGGGATTAATTTTAAATTAAATTACATGAATTATGTGAATTTAATATTAAAAAATAAATTAAATATTTGGAATCATGAATTCTATGTTTGTTAAATATTTACCTTTTATTTTTTTCATTATCAATAGAAACCATAGTAAAATATTTTCACCACGGTTAGGATAAATCAGGTAATTAAGGATAAAAATAAATTTATAAGAACAAAAAAATAACCATAAAAATTTTATTCATCTTATTTGATGAGTTTATTTCAGACATTACCATTATTACTTTTTAATTTATGAAACCTTGGTGGCATGTTTATTTGTTTTGGACATTTATAATATTTAAGTAAAAGATAAAGTCAAAAAATATGACCTTCTTGCTTTTAATATCTATAATAGTTATATAACAGATAAAAACAAATTATGTTCAATTATAAATATTAATTTTAATTATAAATTATTTATTTTTATCATGGTAATTTATTTATAATTTTTAGTAATGAAATAGTTACCTTAAATGATTACTCCACACCGACACAACATTTATTTAATTAATAGAAAAATAAAATAAATGATTCTAAAATATTTAAAGTAATATAATTTGAATAAATTATTATCTTTTGTGATTTTTTAAGATACTTATTATATTTTAGGGATATTTTAAAGGATTAAATTCTAATTCCTTGGATTTCATGCTATTTTAAAAGACAAATTAAGTTAATAGTTCCAAAAATGACATTAATGATATTTTATAATAAATAATATTTTATTAAATGATTTAAAATTTATAAAATATCCTATATTCATAAAATTTATTGAGATATGGTTTAAAATATAAAACATTATCTATTTATATATATGCCTCATTTTGTGACATTATATGTAAAGTGGTGTTTGAATCTAGATTTCTAGGATAAAGTAGGAGAAAGCAAGTGATGGGACTGGTGTTGGTAGAGGAAATGGTTGAAAAGGTGAAGATGATTCAACAATATATGATAAAATCTCAGATTAGGAAAAAATATATATAGATCACTGGGGGAAAAATCTTTCTTTCATGGTAGGAGATCATGTGTCTATTCAAGTATATCCATTGAAACGTGTTATTCGTTTTGGTAAAAAGGAGAATCTATGTTCACAGTTCCTTGAACCATATGAAATCCTAAATAAAGTTTGACCATTTTCCTACCGATTTTCATTGACTTCAAGTTTATCCCAAGTATATAACATATTTTACATTTTAATGTTAAGAAAATATGTTATAGATTCATTTAATTTTTTGAGCCTTGAACTAGTTTTGTTGGATGGTAACCTTTATTATAAGGAACAAAATATTGCGATTCTTTACCATAGAGAGAAAGTGTTGAAAAATATTGAAATTACTTAGCTTAAGTTTTTATATAAAAACCATATGAATAAATATGCAACATGGGAATATCATAATTCTATGAGGGAAATATATCCTCACTTATTTAAGAAATAAATAAAATTGTGAGAATACAATTTAAAAATCGGAGAAGAATGTAACAACCTAGTTAATGATAGGAAAAATCATTTTTATGTTAATTTTTATTTATGAATTAGATATATATATTCATTATAAAAATATTAAGTAATTTTTAAATAAAAAAGGAAATAATTTTATTTAACTCTTTTCTTGTGTGGTATTAATTAAAAATTTAATTCCAAAATTTTATAATATTAATTTTCAAAAATGAACTTCATTTTTTAAATTAGAATATCAATATTAGCTTAGGGTGAAATTTTAGTATTTTTCTGAAAATATTGATTTTTCAATGAATAGTGAAAGATACTCATCTTTATTGAAAACAATGTTTTCTTTTAAAGAATTTAAAAAGTCATATTATATTTTGGATTAGGTTTAAAATTTCATTAGTTAATTTTGATAAAAAATAATCCAATAATAGTCCTTGGAATGAATTTCACACTTGAATTTGGTATAAAAACATTTTTATACTTAAAAATCCATTTTTTTAAAAAACTATTCTTCGTCGCATTTTCAGGGTTTAATTTTAAATTAAATTATATGAATTCTGTGAATTTAATATTAAAAAATAAATTAAATATTTGGAATCATAAATTCTAAGTTTGGTAAATATTTACCTTTTATTTTTTTCATTATCAATAGTAACCATAGTAAATATTTGTCACCACGGTTCGGATAAATCAGGCAATTAAGGATAAAAATAAATATATAAGAATAAAAAAATAACCATAAAAATTTCATTCATCTTATTGTATGAGTTGATTTCATCCATTACCAACATTTTTTTTAATTTATGAAACTTGGTGGCATGTTTATTTGTTTTTGACCTTTATAATATTTAAGTAAAAGATAAAGTCAAAAAATGTGACCTTCTTGCTTTTAATATCTATAATAGTTATGTAATGGATAAAAAAACTTATGTTTAGTTATAAAAACTAATTTTAATTATAAATTATTTATTTTTATCATGTTAGTTTATTTATAATATTTAGTAATGAAATAGTTACCTTAAATGATTACTCCACACCGACACAACATTTATTTAATTAATAGAAAAATAAAATAAATGATTCTAAATTATTTAAAGTAAAATAATTTGAATAAATTATAATCTTTCATGATTTTTTAAGATAAATATTATATTTTAGGGGTATTTTAAAGGATTAAATTCCAATTCCTTGGATTTCATGCTATTTTTAAAGACAAATTAAGTTAATAGTTCTAAAAATGACATTAATGATATTTTGTAATAAATAATATTTTATTAAATGATTTAAAATTTATAAAATATCCTATATTCATAAAATTGGTTGAGATATGGTTTAAAATATAAAACATGCTCTATTTATGGTCAAATTTTTCTTTTATGGTAACTATCATAACCCTTATAGAGTAAAACCCCATGTCGTTACAGTAATCATCAAAAGGGTTAACGAGGGTTTAAAACAAAAGGATAAGGATGAAAAATTTACCTAAAATTGTCCAAATTTTATGATATTAGACTATTTAGAACTATAATAATAATATATTCAAATTATACTAATTTGGATCCATTTTAACATCAAAATTAATTTATATTAATTTAATATTTTAACTAATTACAACAGTGCCCTTCCCCTCACTTATAAAAGGGAACATCCTCTCCTATTTTCTTCACACTTAAAAGTGATTTTAGTCCAGATAATCCCTACCCAAATAAATAAAATAAAAACCTTTCCATGTCTTGTAATCCTTGTTTTGTTCAACGAACCATCCTAGGAAACTTTTGGTACAAACCTTAAGAGGTTGGTTGAAGAAGTGAAAAATAAAGAACGCACATAACAAGTCATATTCGAGCTAGAAAAAACATTACTTTAAAAACCATGTTCTATGGGAAAATGATATTTTTCATGTGGATATTATTTTTTATATACTCAAGGAATATTTGGATAAAGGTAACCACTTTACATGTTTTAATGTATTTCACTTGTAACACCCCATGATTTTTTGATTTCTTTATAAATTTAATATTTTACGTATTATTTTATTAAATGTAATATTGAGTTTGTTTTATGTTATATGAAACTCCCATTTAATATTGTGTTACATGCAACTTTGGGTTAGGTTTCATTACACACCAAGTTTTAACAAAAATAATGATATATTATTAATATAGTTATTAAATCGTGACCGTTATGACATAGTCCTTAAACTTAGAGATATAAAAAGTAATAAAGAATTTTTAGATAGTATTTTTACTGTTTTTTACATTAATTAAACATATTGATAATAAAGCACATAATTTTCGGTAATGTCTTTATATGTATTAGAATTATTTTTTCCCCAAACAAATCTTTTTAATTATTTTTGTGCACAATAATAAAATTAATTTTTGACACTTTTAGAAAATTAATCTGATAAAATAAAATTAAAATTTCAATTCATAATGTAAAAATTATCTTATGGTGAATTTTTTGTTATTTTTTTCTCAAATGTTTCATTTTTTGATGAATAGTAAAAATTATTAACTTTTAATTTCGAATTGCCTTTTTTTTGAATAATTTATAATGTTTAATTACATTTTTAAATTTTTATAAATTAAAATTAGTTAAATTCCTTATCAATTAATCCAATTTATGCATTTATAATCAATTTTATATTTAATTTTGATATAAAAATGTTTCAAACTTTTGAAAATTTTCTCTCTAAGAACCCACTTTCTCATTGCATCTGCAGGATTAATTTTAAATTATTTTGTCCACTTTTGTGAATTGAATTTAGATAAATGGATTCAATATTATGAATTATAATAATTTTTAATTACTAATAATTTAAACTTATTTTTTACCAAAATGAATAGTGAATGTAGAAAAAATTAATTACCACAGTTAGGGTAATAATGGTTTTAATAGGGGTTAAAGTAAGAATATAAGGGTTAAAAATCACCTACCAATCTATAAAAACCCAATTGGATGAACATATTTAGACACATATGATATTATTCTCTCTTTTTACAAGTTTTTAGGAAACCTTTACATGAAAGTGACTTATATAATAAGTTAATAGAAGAAAAAACAAAAAACTATCATTCATTATATTTAATATTTTATAAAGATTTGGGATAGGGGGAAACAACATTGGTTCAGTTATATATAGTATTTTTAAACATAAATTTGTTTTTATTATCATCATAATTTACCTTTAAATTTTTAAAGATGAAATGATTACTTAAAATTCTTAAGAAGCACTGACTCAATAATTATTTGGTTAATAAAAAAAATAAAATAATTGATACTAAAAATATAAAAAGTGAAGTAAATTGAATGAATTATAGTATTCATTATTTTTATTGTTGAATATATATCATTAAAAATATTTTAACTTAATATATTCTAATTAAATTATTTTTTGGATATTTTTAAATTCAAATTAAATGAATTATGTCAAAATTGAGATTAATGTTATTTTATAATAAATGATATTTTATTAAAATATTTTAAATTACTAAAAGAACCTATATTCTTTCATGTTATTTTTAAATTTAATAAATATAATATATGTTATATTAATGGATGAATTATTCTTTTATAATGAATATATCAACCCCTAAATAGTAAAATCTATGTTATAAAAGTGAAGGTTAAAGCAGTGGTTTTGCACATTACTTATGCTTGTATTAAAATTAATTTCCAGAAAACATGGGATTTATATTTTATAAATTAGATATATTATTTTGAATATGTGGGTCCCAATTATCTAATAATTTTCACTCTAATTTAGTGTTCAAGTATAAGTAACCAAGTTTAGAAATCTCGTAACCATAGTGAAAAACCAAAATGGTAAAAAACGGGGAAACATATATTTTAATGAATTAAATGATTGAAAATTGTGTTTAATTGTGTTTTGTAGGTGTTTCTCGACCATATAATCCATAAAAACAATTAATTATCTGTTTTGGATCCATTTTAGGTAAGATTGACCTCCCAATAGTTAATACTTTTGAGTATTTACAAGAATTCCACTCCTCAATTATAAAAATGTACTCTCTATCCACACTTTTTAACACCTCTCAAGACATTTATCTCAACCAATATCCATCCAAATAAATTTAAAACTTATATAAAATCATATTATAATCCTTATTTAGGTACAAATCCAATATTTTAATGCTTTAGTTCAAACCTAAGTAAAATACCCGAAGAAGAGGTAATGTCCTTGTAGAAGCATCTTTATTTTATTTCTTCCTCCACCCCATTTAATTATTATTATAACACTAATATATAATAAAATAAATATATTAAATATAAATATATGTTTTTATGTTATGTATATGAATTAAAATCACACACACTTTCATAAAATGTGTTACTAAATCATCGTTCATGTGTATGTTGGACTACCGCCTCCCGAACCAATATCATTCTTTTTTTATTACCACCTCTCAAGGTTGGTAATAATTATGGAATTACTATTAATATATGATATTTATGATGTTATCATGATTATTTAATTGTTATTTCATGTATAAATTCATGATGTACATTTTCTTGGAATATAATAATGTCATTCGTGTGTACGTCGGACTACTGCCTCACGAAGTAATGTGATTCGTTCATGATTTACATGGAATGTATTAGTGATGGGGTTAATAAAAATATGTGATATATATGATATTAAAATTTTACTGAAATTATTATATATATACATATATAATTTAATTTCTTTCTTTCAATACAACTAGAAAATGGAAACAATGTTCATGCGTACGTATGACCAACCGTCACCATGAACGGTGTTTTTCATTTCCTATCACCATTTTTTTGGATTAATTTAAATACATACATAATGAATATATATGATACTTATACCATGGTTTAAATAATGTATATGATGAAACAATGATCTAATTAAGATGAGAAAAAATGACAAGTTAAAGCATATTTGTAAAACAGAGCGGTTATTACCCAAAACATAACTTTTATAAGGAATTATTAATAAATGGGTAATAAAAAGTAATAATGAAATCATATATGGTATTATATATATTAATATAGTTCTATTATATATTTATAATAAACTTATATTTATTATATAAGATATTTTAATGAGTACTATGGAATTCAAGACTCAAGGTAAGGGGATTTCTAGTCTCACATTTTTTATGACACTTTTTCCATATTCACCTCTAATTTATTTTGTGTGGTGTATATACTACCCTATGAAATGATATATCCTTAATATAAGTAATTTAATGATAATTAATTTTTCTATTTATGTTATTATTTTATGGGTATTATGATTTAAAATTCACTCAAGTAGTAATGGATTTTTGTCACAATTTTGGATTCTTTGGGACGTATGTTATACTATCCACCTATGTTCATTAACATGGTGTATATAGAAAAAATTTGAAATTTAATATCATGAATTAATTTATCCTCATTATATTTTATGTCTCATTTTAATTTATTCCTTTATTGGGCTCATGATTCAATGTTACCAAGTGGTAATGGTTTTATATTGTAATCTCTTCGTTTATCAGGATGGTTTATGATTATGCTTCCAATGGTAAAATATTATGATATAAATATCAAGAATTATCTTTAATTTTATTATCATTTGTTTATTCATGAAATATTTATGTAATGATACCATTTTCCCGCTCTTTGGTACATAAAATTATAAAGAAATTATTTTTAGGTAAATCTGAATTAATTTCTCTCTTCGTTTAGAAATATATTTTCTTCCAAAATAATGTTTTCTAAAAATGTTTTAAAAAAAAGTTTTATTATCCTCCCATGATTTTTAAAATAAAAATTTACCCATTTTTTAATTATTAATTATTTTTAAAATAATTTTCATGTTATTTTCCTAAATAATACCCATTTGTCTTTTACTGAAAATGTAAAGAGAATATTTGTTTTTAACATGCATGATATGAATAATGTTTCCTAATATTATGAATAATAAAAGTTTTCAAGATTCCCTTAAAATTTTTAAATGTTATTTTCAAAGAAAATAATTTCTTAATGTTTGGGAAATTTTATGATTTTAAATAAATTATTTAAAATGGAAATGATTTTGAACTTTTTATGTGTTTCTAAAAAAATCATTTTCATAGTGGAAGAGATATTTTCCTAATTTTTTTTTTAAAATGATCAATAAAAATAATTTTCCATCTAAGATTTCCTAATTTAATGTTACCTATTCTGAAATGGGGATATGATCAAAGGATACCATTATTATTCTTTCTTGGAATGGATTATGTTTATGATAGTATTAATTTTATGAATCTAGATTCTTTTTCTATAGGTTATACCATGATAAAACACTTACGAAACCCAATTATTTTTCCACGGGTTATACCATGATAAATTTTTTATAAAAGATGCTACTTTTTCTACTAGTTATAACATGATAAAATTCTTACTAAACCCACTTATTTTTCCATGGGTTATGATTTTATAAAATGACTATGAATTATCTTTATTTTCTATAGGTTATGTTATAATTAAATGTTTATGAAACCCATTTAATTTTATGGGATATGATATGATGAATATTTTAGGATCTCATGGAACACATATTTATGATTTTCATTATCTAATGGTGACTAAGTTATAAAAAAGTATGTTGGTTATATTATAAGCAGGGCTGGTGGTTACTTTATAACCCGAGATGGTGGTTATGTTTTAATTTAAGACGAGTGGGACCTATATATCCCTCCAATGCATTTGGTAAATATTTACATCTCATGAGATATACATGACTAGAATGGGGAGTAAAATCAATTCAAAAAGGGACTTTGTCTACTATGATGGTCTCGGGAGTGAGGCCATTCCACTATAAGGAAAGGTATTCCATTGGGGATGGTGGTGTGTCCCTCCTGGGAGATGTAGCTGCTTAAAAGAAGGTAACACTGGTGGTCAACCCAATTTTTATAGAGTGTAAATGGGAGGTCATACCAAACCCCAAGTAGGTACATGGGTGGTTATCCCAAGCCTAACATGTTATAAATTTCTTAGTGGGTATCCTTGATATAAAATTATTTATGCTTATGTATACCTAAAATATCTATCTTATGCTAATTTTATACTCTCATGGCTCATGTTCTTTGATTACCTTATAATCCATGTCTTATAAACTGTCAGTTTTTATTCCTCGACTCAAGATTATGATCTTTGATATGCAGGGTATGATTTTAAAATGTTTTTATCATGTTCTCATACCCTTATACTCAAATTATGCTTACATATCGCCCTTGTTTACCCTTATAGAGCATTTAAGCTCACCCTTTCTTATGTTTCCTTTACCCAGGTTACGAAGAAATGTGTAAGAAACCTGTTCTTTTTGAGATATGGAAGATTTTAATTATGAATTTTTTATATTTAAATGTCTAAATATGGAATAATGTGAATGAAATTTGATGTCCTAGAGGTGAAAGGGGTGTATGGGGATAGTTTGGAGCCCAAAACCCGGTTTTTAGATGAAAAGTATTGGCGTAAAGTTAGAAGAAACTCTGTGGGGAAAGTTTTATTGTTAAGTCTAACCTTTATAATCTAGATAGAGGGAGGATACATGACACCCATTTTGATAAAATTTATGATTTTGGGCCCATGGACATGCGTCCATGTCTACAATTTTGATAGTGGAGTTTGGAATTATTTTGTATAGGTAGTCAGACCATGCATGAAAACTGCATGGGGTTCCCCTTCCTACGACAGGAGGCACACGATTGGTGCACGGTTTGGCAAGCTGTGTGACCAAACCATTCAATGCTTTTTTGGGATAATTTACAGTTTTAAATCTAATTAAATATTATAATTAAACCTCAATTTCTCATTCCTCCTATAGATATAACCCTTATATTTGAGAGATTAATTTGGGTGACTCTTATAGGAATCGAAGGATATCCTCCGTCCAGTGTTCGAATCAAGAACCATCTATCTCATCATATTCACACCGATAATATCAATATTCCTTTTCTTCCATTCCTCATTTGGTTTGGTATCAAATGAACTATTTAGATGTGATCTAATATTCCCTATTTAGAGGTTCTATGTCTGTTCTTTGATTTTCTCACAATCTAAGTCAAATCAAGAGATGATAATGGATGATCTATCCACTACCATCCTAATACAAATGGTCTCAAACCATTCCTTGAAATTCAATGTGCTTATATATATGTATTTTTGCTGCATGCCCAATTTTTAGAGTGACTCCCATGAAATTATTTTTTATTTTTGAATTAAAATGATAGATATGACCTATGAAATAAATGAGTCCCGTTAGTAAATGAATTAAATGCTATTTAACTTGATTTTTATACCACACCTTGGGTGTGTTGAGAAATTTAATGGACCTCCATGGGAGGATTTTTTTTATTGGATACCTTTGAGGTGTTACTATTTACCTCTTTTCGTAGGATGTTTAATATTTAATTATTAATTGTAATTGGAATTGAAGTTTTGAGTTGGAAATTGAATTGATCAATGGTAAGGGATGAATGACCATGCCCTATTCAATTTCCTTGTGATGGTTGTTTAAGAACTATATTCTTGATATAATGAAATTCCATAGTGAGTAAAATTAAACGCTAAGCCTTCCAATCTTATCTGATGAATTTAGCAACCTTTTGAGGTGATGTATAAATGAATTATTCTTGGTGTTGACCTTGAAATTGTTAAATTGAATTTCTTAAATGATATTGATTAAATGTTATTGAATGATTAGGAATATGTATTGGGGGACACATGGATTCAAGGAAGAATTCCATGGATATACTTAATTTTATTAAACCTTTCTTATGCCTAAGTGACACTTGAAATCCTTTTATGGACATCCAAGGTTAGAATCATGTGAACTTAATGTTATATACTTGAGTGATACTTGGACTACCAAGGACAAAGTTATAGGGTCTGACTATCATATCCCGAGTGATTCTTGGACTCCATATGGATTTTCAAGGATAAAATCAGAGGGAATTAGATGATATTTTCCATTTGTGATACTTGGGATCCCTTCGTGTAATGATAAAGAAAAAACTTAGGTGGCTATGTTGTTATACCACACCTAGAGAGATAGTTGGGTTCTTGTGAGGATCCCCATGGTCAGGCTTGTAGGGTGTTGGTTTATATTATACCTAGAATGATATCTGGATTCCAAATTAGAAATTCCATGGATGGTCTTTGGTTCATAAATGAATAATGAATGAAATGGTCTATATCATGCATCTACAAAGAAAAATAAAAAACTTATATTCAGTCTTTTTCATACACATTATGGATGACCTATTTAGGCATCCTTCAAGCATATCACTATGAGGGACGATGGGCTACGTCCTAGGTATCATGACTTATTAATTTAATGAGATTGAATCAATAAATGAACTTGGTTATGAAATGAAACAGGCATGAATAATAAATTATAGACATACTTTCTAAATGAAATTTGTTAAAATGAATTGGTTATTAAATAGGAACCTAGACTTTATAAGATGTTTAATTTCTTTAATTCATTTACTTATTGTATTACTACCTGCACACTATGATAGTTATATATTCACTGACTGAATATCACTAGACCTTGGGTTGTTTCCTACTGAAATTTAATCTCAAACTCTACTTTGGCCACCATAGGTACCCAAAAAGACTATATGATTTTATGTATAGATCGGGTCAAGTTCCCTAATATTGGTTCTTAAAAGCTACATAGAAGAGGGGGAGCATGCGACCAAGATGAGGCTCACGTTGATAGTTGGGACACTTTTTTTCCTTTATGTACTTTTGATACATGTATTGTACTGATGCCATATATACATGTTTTGTATTTTGTAGAGACATATGACATGTATCATCATAAACAATTTATATGAGCTTCCTTTTGATCTTGTTATTTATTCCAGCTAGTTATCTATTTTCTTTATGATTTAATGCTTCTACTACTTATCTGATATTGTATTTCCACTGTGTTACACTCTAATTATGAGGTAATTGTCTCCCCACAAACACAACTAAGACCTCACTGCTAGTCGGTTACCTCTAGAGTTTCTAGATATTTGTTTGAGGCCATCTGGCCAACTAGGCTCAAGGTATTGTTGAGTGGAATCCAGGACTTGGATGTTACAAAGTGGTATCCGAGCATTATTTTCTAGTATTATTTACTATTTGGAGACAATAAAAAGGGATAGGAAAGAATAGGAATTTGTTAATGATTTTTACTCAAAAACAGATAACCCGGGTATCGTAAAAATCCACATTGCCTTGATTCAAATTGTTATTTTATGAATTTGACTGTTATAGTTGATTTGATTTGACCATGGGGTGATGAACTTTATTTGGGATATTATTATTGGTATGATTGTGGGTTCTATTATGTTGAAAACTAATGATATGAGGGCATTCCATCTCATGAATCATTTTTAGGAACTTTATAGGAATCACATTCCATGCATTATTCCATTCCATTTAGGATCCATTATTTGTTGCATGCTATTGCGATAGGTTCTATGGTATATATTCATACTGTTATGATCTGTATTATAGAATGGTTATGATGTGAATTATGTGGAATCCATATTTTTTTCATGAGGAGTATCGGACCTTATGGATCAGAATATGGGGAACCATTGGGTTCTACCTTTTAAAATGAATTGTGATAAATGTGAAATAAATGAAATTAAAACTGAATTGGTTATAGCAGATAAATTGAAATAGTACCAACCTTAATAGTGGGAAATAGGTAGTATATATTTATTATACATATATGTTGTATGACACCCAAACATGAATCTAGGAGTAGTAAGAGGGGTGAGATCTTATATAGGAAGTCTTGTACCTATCCTGTTTTAGTATTAGCACTTTTGAGATGTGAAATTTGATAATGATATTGAACCAATGCATGCACTTGGAATTTGTAGAGGTATGACAACAAGGAATATTCCAGTCATGTTCCAGAAGGGTGGGAATGATTATGATATAGAGGAGGTGGGACATGGGCAACTGGTGGATCCTCTAGTAGTGCTAGATGTGGCACCAGTAGTTGTACCGGACATAGGTAATGAGGCACAATTTTGTAAGGGCTTAAGTCAATTCATACATACCATTTTGGGAGCATCATGACTTGCCTCGACCATGGTAGAGTTGAAACATGAGTTCAAGAAGTAGTATTCACCCTTGTTTTCAGGGGATGGCAGACTATAGTCTACAAAGTCATGGATAGATACCATGTTATCTATCTTCAAGCATCTAGAGATAACTCCTAAGAGGAGGGTAAAGCTCACTACATACAGGAAATTTGATTTCACCAAGAGATGGTGGGATGTTATTACTTAGATGGATTGTCATCAGTATATTTCTTAGATGGATTTTCATATGGACTTATATGACTATTTTTATCCTGAGACATTTAGGGCTGATAGAGCCCAATAGTTCACGCATTTAGAGTAGGGCACATTATCAGTTATTGATTAATTAGCCTATTTTACAAAGCTCAAATTCTTTACACCTATTATGATGATGGATGAGATATATAAAGTTAATTTATTTTAGGACTATCTTAGGTATGAAATCCGATTGTAGGTTAATGTATTTTAGTTGAATAATTTTTATGGAATAATAAATCAGGCACTTATCACAGAGTGTAACCTGAGAGAGTCTGAAGGTGCATGTTAGGGTCATTTGACATCTCTATCTGGTACTACATTAATAGATAGTAGTAAGTGTCATATGGAGCTTCCATGTGGTGATATTAGTTGTTAGATCACATACTCAATAATCTAGGTAAGGTGTTACCAGTGCAGTAGGGTGATACATATAATGCCACAATGTATGAGGGACTCAGTTGTGCGCCAATAATATGGAAAGATGGTTCGTCTTAAACGCTTATGTAGAAATTTTTATCCATCAGCTAGTGAGAGAGGGTTTTCATTGAATCCACATTCAAGAGTGTGGTCAATAGCTTCTCATTAGGCAGGGAGTTAGAGTACAACTATCCGATTAGGCCATGGTGGCGATCGTGGACATGGTAGTCAGGCCTCGATTTTACAGCAACAACAGGGTGGATTTGCTTAGGGTAGCTAGGAAATATCACAAGGCCATGGTTTAATACATATATACATAGTCCAACATTCCTTTGAGGAGAAGGATCTTGGACTTTCTACAATCAGAGGTACTATTTTTACAGCCTCCACTTTAGCTTCTACACTTTTCAATATAGGGGCTTCACATAGCTTTATATCTATGACAATTTTGGAGATCCTTGGTCTCATTGTTCAGTTTTCTGATGGTTTTATGATGATTGAAACTCCATTGGGGATTAGAATAGAGGATTTACATTAGTATATGGAGTTCCCCCTTGAGATTGGCAGTTTTCACTTCATATAGGAGCTCTTTTTCCTTGAGATAACTGCTATTGAAATCCTTCTTTTGATAGAATAGTTGATTCCCTTTCTTGATTTAATTTATTTCTATCAACAAAGGGTGAATTTTATATCACCATAAGGAAGAGAGTTTATTTAAAACAGTAAATGGGATGTCCATGGGATCTGAGTTATACTTGAGAATCATGGGCTGGGAAAAAATGATAACATATATTGTAGGTTTATATTTATATGATTAGGGAACACATCAGATGGATTTCCCACCAATGGTTGATCATTTTATGGGTGTTTTCTAGAATTTTTTTTGGATTACCTCCAATGAGAGTGGTAGAGTTCTCTATCAAGCTATTTTTAGGAGTTTCATTTGTATCCATTCCTCCTTTTAGGATAATGTCTACAGAGATGAAAGAGATCAAGATACAATAAGAGGATTTAGAGCTAAATGGGTTTATATAACCCAGTACTTATTAATGGGTTTCACTGATACTTTTTGAGAAAAAGGAATATGGTACCCTTAGGCTATGTGTGGATTATCAGAAATTGAACCTATTTATAGTTAAGAACCGGTATCCTCTACTGAAGATAAATGATCTTTTTGACCAGTTTTGAGGATCTTGGGTATTATCAAAAATTGATTTGAGATATGATTATCATCAGCTGCACATTAGACCATCATACATAACTCACAAATCCTTTCATAGTAGGTATGGTCTATATGAGTATTTAGTTATGCCATTCGGTCTCATGAACATGCCAATTGTCTTCTTGGAATTGATGAACCAAGTTTTCTATCTTTATATGGATTTGTTTTTAGTGGTTTTCATGGATGATATATTAGCGTATTCTCACAATTGACATGACCATGACAAATATCTTTTTATTTTATTGAATACATTGAGATAGCATTACTTATATGCAAATATCACAAAGTGATAATTTTGGATGGATCCAATTTACTTTTTAAGTCACATTATCTCATAGAAACAAGTACCAATTAAGGTAGAGAAGGTAAAAGTTGTAGTTTTTGGGTGTATATAAAGAACATATTTGAGGTATATAGTATCTTGGGGCTTCATAGTTACTACATGTATTTCATATAGGACTTATCATGCTTAGAATCTCTACTTAAGGGCTTAAATAAGAAGTTTTTGAAGTTTGTATGGTTAGATTCCTATGATAAGTCCTTTCATTAGCTAAAAGGTATATTGACGTTAACAAAAATAGTAATTTTTTTAGAGCCAGGTAGGAGTTACACTGTTTACTATAATGCATCAGGTATCGGGCTTGGAGGAGTTCTTATGAAGGGTGATAGAGTTCTAGCATATAGGTCTTGATAGTTGAGGCCTCACAAGAGGAATTTCCCAACACTTGATCTAGAGTTAGTTTTAGTTGTTCATGCATTGCACTGTTGGAGACTTTATTTAATTGGAGAGAATTTTTTGGGTGCTTAAAGAACAAAAAATACTCTTGGACATATTTACACATCGAGATATGAATATGAAGCAGTGAAGGTGGGTTGAATACCTATAGTATTTCAACTTTGAGACTTCCTACATGCTTGGGAAGGGAAATGTAGTGCCTGATTCCCTAAGCAGAAGGACTTAGATATAGGAATCTCAAAAGGGGAGTAGCGAGTGTAAACTGATGACTTTGTTCTTTGAGATGCACTTGGAGGTTTAGGAAAATCATTGTAAGACTTTTCTATCATCATGATGTGTGAATTATACCCTATTGGATAGAGTTTGGATGAGAAAACTATCAGATTCAGAGGTCCTAGTCCTATGAGAGAGTGTGGAAGGTGAGAACCCTCCTCATAGTTAGACCATAATCTAGGATGATTTTTTTTCATATGTATGGATGCATATAGGTTTCAATAGACATGCGTGAGGTGTAGATGCGATAATTTCAAACTTTAGTTTGGGAAGTGAACCAAGGTGTCACTAAGATGTATTAGGATTTACGTCACCAATACTGGTGTCCATGTATGTAAGGAGATATAGTTGGTTTTTTCATGATATGTTCCACTTCTCAGTAGGTGAAGGTCAAACAACAACAACCAAACATACTTTTACAACATCATCCCATTCCCGAGTGAAAATGGGATAAAATAAAAATGTACTTATTGACTGGTATATTAAGGTTTACTCGAGGTAACGATCCCATTTGGGCTGTTGTTGAAAATATCATGAAGTTTTTTCATTTTATACCTATCAAGGATACCTTTCTAGTTGATGATCTTGGGAGGTTGTATATCAATGATATGGTAAACCATCATTGGGTCCCATGTACCATCATTTTAGATAGGGATTCAAGATTTAGTACTCTATTATGGTTGAGTTTGGAGAGGGTGATGGGTACATAGGTGATTCTGAGAGCAACATACCACCCTTAGACTAATGTCTAGTCATAACATGTGATACAAGTTCTTGAAGATATGTTACGATCATGCATCTTGAATTTTGAGGGATCTTGGGAGAGGCACATACCCCATTTTGAATTTGCCTATACTAATAGATTTCAGGCGACTATTCAGATGGATTCTTATGAGGCTTCGATTGATAGTCCATGCCGATCACCCATGTGTTGGATAGAGGTAGGAGAGGTTACTATGACGGGATGTCATCTTGCTAAAGAGACTACATAGCATGTTCAGTTGTTTAAAAAGTAAATGTCTACTGCATATTCTTGACATAAATCTCACACTGATAATCATCGATGACATCTAGAGCTTGAGGGCAGGTATCATATTTTCTTACGTGTTTTACTAAGGATGGTACAGATTTGTATTAAAAGCTAGGTTAAGCTTTCACATGTTATGTCGGGCTGTTTGTGATTCTAGAGAGAGTTAGGATGGGGGCCTATCAGTTCCAATTACCTCACATGTACTAGGATATGTACGACATCATTCACATATCTCATTTATGCCACTATTATTCAAACCCATCTCATTTTTTTCATCATGAGTGGGTTGAGTTATAGGTAGATGCATCCTTTGAGGAGCATCCTATACGTATTGCTGGTCATAGCATAAAGGTTATCTGAGGTAGGTCTGTTCCACCAGCATGGGTGCTATAGCAACACGACCATACATAGGACGAGACTTGGGATTGGAAAACAAATGTACAATCACAACAGACCTAGTTATTCTCAGATATTCTTGACCATACTTGAGAAGGAAATTCTAGGAATTTTTTTAAGGGGGGACGTTTGTAAGAACCTAGTTCTTCATTGAGGTACAAGCCTTTTTCTTCAGCCTTTTTTTCTTGTTTAAATGTTGAAATATGGCCTAATTTTAATGCTCTTTGAGGCCATGGAGGTGATGGGGGTGTATGAGGATGGCTTGGAGCCCAAAACCCAGTTTTTGGGTGAAAAAGTCAAGACCCACAATTAGAAGAAACCATGTGGGGTGGGCCATACAATTAATTCTTACCATGATAATATGGACACAGGAAGGAAAAATGGCACACAATTTAATAAATAATGTGATTTGGGATGCACAACCATGCGTCCATGCCTTCAATTCTGATAGTGGAGTTTGGTAGGGTTTGTGCATGGTTAGTTAGACTGTGCATGAAAATCGTGCGGGGTGCCCTTTCTTATAGTAGGAGGTGCAAGGTTGGCACACAGTTTGGCCAACCGTGTGACCAAATCAGGAGACCCTATGTTTTGGATGAATTTACCATTTTACCCCTAATTAAATCTTATACTTCAACTCTAATTTCTCATTCCTCCTATGGATATAATCCCCACCTTTGAGAGCTTCCTTTGGGAAACAATTCTATGAATTGAATGATCTCCTCTATCCTATGTTTAATCAATAACCATGTAACACCCCAGTAACTCTTATATAAATTTATCTCTTAGTAAAATGAAATAAATAAATATTAAATAAAATAAACTTCAATTTTACTGAATAATTTCATTAAAAACAGTACATGAAACGTCGCCTCAGACTAAGAAGGTGGTAATATTAAACCTATAACTATCATCATCAACAAAAAAGGACAACTTATAAGAAACATGAAAACTATGACATCATAGCTATTAGAGTACTTTTAAAATAAAAGGAAAATAAAAGAAACTAAAAAAACCATTACACAAACACACACACACACACATATTTGTTGCATGCATATGTTTATTTATGTAGTGTTTAATTAACATATAAAAAGAGTTTATTTAAGAACATCTACATTTTAACAGGATTTGTAATCTTAATGAACATTTTATTTAAATTTAAATATTTATGATGATTGTTATTAAATCAAATAATGTTTTTATAAATTATGTTTTTAAAATTAAATATAGTTTAATAAAATGTAATTATGAAAACCTTATAAACTTTATTGAATAAATAAATGTTTATATAAAACATAATTTATTGTTAAATAACTACTAATGTTAAATATATATATATATATTAAGAAAATTACTTAAAAACAATATAATATATGACATATATAATTGTGAAAATTAAATAAATCAATAAGCCTAATAAAAGATATTGTAAGAAATGTATAATTACATGAATATTATTTTTTTGATAAAATATTATAATAATAAGTAAAAATAATATGTTTACCTTTAATTGGGAAACTTTTAGTTTAAGAATTAGTATAATAATATATATAAATAGGCACATAATAGAAACATATATAATAGACACATATATAAATATATTTATAAAAATTATAATATAATAAAATGATTAAAAAAAGTAATAATAAAGAGGAATACTGTTTTTGGGTAGGGTTGAAATTGACGCAACCTCACCGTCTTCCTCCTACTCATGAATCACCCCTCTTCCCCACATCCTTAATGTTCCTTAGTTGAAGTGGTGGATTAAGAACATGTCTGGCCAGGAAGTCATTACTCCATGGATGGATCGTCAGGCACTCGACACATCTTCTTCGGGGATCTCGCCATTCATGGGACGGTAGCATGAAAACAAAGCTAACCAGAGGTCAGTCGACCTAAAAACCTCACCAAATATCCATAATTCCTTCTACTATATTCTACCACCTAGAAACACCTACCCACTAATCCTTCCTAGTTGGATGAGTCAAATTTCAGAAAAACGATGAATGTTTGTGTTAGGGTTTTTATTTTTAATTTCCTGTTTGGGTTCCCAAAACTTGTTCAGTTAGAAATCAGGGGAATAATTTAAGGGAATGTGGGGTTTTCATGTTGGGGGGAGAATCCACCATTCACACTCATATGATTTTTTTATCACTTTTTTGGGTGTCCTATTATCTGTTTATTTAAGGGTCTATGATGACGAATTAGGGCTAGGGGAGGACAATGTTGAAAAAATATTTGTTTAGAACTGATATCTATCTATTGAATTTTATTCAAACCATCACGATCAACTTGTTTATAGGTAATCCTCTGCACTTTGTAAGGCAAGTGGATTTTGTTTTGTAAAATAATTTCAATTCAATTTTCTCTTGCTTTGTCAAATTGTTTTCTAGCTGTGCAATTATTTACCCCTATTGTAAATAAGTAGTATGATTCACAAGGTATGGGTAATTTGTTTTTATTAAACACATATAATAAAGTTAATCAATTTATGAATTTTCAAGGTGTTTCTAATATTCTATTAACCCTCCTTGTGTAATTGTTTCCCTATTAAAAAGTAGTGGAATCATTCACAAGGTAAGGTGATTTAGTGTTTATAAAATTATTCTTATATTTTCTAATCATTCATGAATTTGTCTATTGTATTTAACCGCTTATCTTTATGGAATACTCTATTGTGAAGATCATCTACATTGTAATAATGTTTATTTCATGTAAAATGTTCAGGTGTTTTATGCAACTCATGTAATTTTTTTCCAATTTTTTTAATTGCTTTGCGATATTTCTCTATTGTTAAAATAATTATTTTTATAGTAAGAAAACCATGATTATTTCATGCATTCATCACTTTAGAACTTTTACAAATTTGGTTTATTTCAAATATATTTATGTGAAAAATACTGTTTATCTTTCTTATCCCAATTTATTTTAGGTCTGTTTCGATAATTTTATATTATTTCATAATAATAATAATAACAACTAAGTGTGAACATTTTAAACTATTTATGAATTTAATATTTTTTTAATATTTTGATGATGGAAAAGAAATTATTTTCATGTTTTTAATTATTGTTTCATGTTATCAACACCTTAAATACTTAAATTTCATTGGATCACGGGACTAATTTTTATTAAAATTATTTTGAATAATTAAAGAGCTTTAGTATGAATTCATTAAATACAAGTGATGTCATCATATTTTCAAAAGTATTATTTTGATAATCATGTTTTGAATGTATGTAAATATATATATATATATGTATATATATATATATTTATATATCTCGACATATTTAAATTGTATCCAAACATGGATCATTCATTAATAAAATTAATTTTGTTGAATGCTCAAATTTCCATTGAGCCCTATGAGTGCAAGTGAGGTTATCGAAAGTTCAAATTTATGTTTTTCTTTCAAAATAAATGGAAGTATAAAAATAAATATGTATATATATATATAATTTCATATGAAATAGTTTTAATTAAGGAATGTATATACATATTAATTTTGATGTTCAAATATGTAAATATACTATTGTATATGTATAGTTCATTTTATGTAAAAGTGTGATTATTTTTAATTAATATATATATTGGTGAGTGTGTAATCTTGTTTTATTCAAACAGTAATATTTATGTAAATAAACATATAAACATGTATTTTTTATGTGAAACTAATTAATATATATTTTAATGAGAAACTTCTTTTATTAGGATACATGTATAATCAAGTAGGTTCTTTCATGGTTTTCAAAGATCACGATTTTAAAGAAATTTCATGGTCCTCATAATGAAAAAATGTAAGTTATAATTTCCAAAGTCGCACTTAGATGTATGATAATGAAATGTTTATGATGGGTACTCCCTGATAGTGCTCCAATGCATTGGGTAATGTGTTAATCTCATGAGATGTCATGTTTGGTGCGTGAGAGGTTTATCCCAAGCACATCATGGGGCACAAGAGGTTTATCCCAATCATATCATAGTTCGTGGGAGGTTTATCCCAAGCACATCACGGTTCATAAGAGGTTTATAACAAGCACATTATTAAATTAGGGAGTGAACCAAATCCATCATTTGAATATGTTTACCATGTCTTGGGAGGGAACCAAAAATTGTTTCTATGATCCAAGGTGGCTTTGATAATTAATTATGAATTCTTAAAAAACTTTCAAGTGAAATTACAATTAATTTATGAATGATCGATGCTGATTTTCTTCCAATGATTCATATTTAAATTAAAATCATTTTTCCAATAAAATGTTTATTTTTGAAAAGTTTACATGTTTTTCAAAGCCTTCATTAAAAAAAATTATAATATTCTTTACCTATTACTTTGAATTGAAAAAATGTATTTAGTTTCCATTTTGTTTGAAAAACCCCTTTCTGAGCTTTCTGATGCTCACCATATGTTTTCAAAATATCTTTTCATAGGTATTAAGGATGCGTAGAAGTGAGACAGTGATCAAGGTCCCAATAAGGTGTTTAAACCTTGTAAATAACAGTTTTGGTCTTTTCTTTTATAGGTCATGTAATCAGAATTTGTCTGATGTATCTAGAATATATAAAAATCTATACCTTTGTGATCTCGGGTTGTCTTTTAAATAAATAAATGAATTATTTATATATATTTACAAAAAGGATCTTGTTTTATTGGGTCTTTAATGTTTTTATCTGAGTTGAGGTATAGATAAATTTAGAGGTCGGGATACAAAGAAAACCTTTAGATACCTTAATAGATTTTTGTAGGTCCTTTTCAATGAGTAGTAAGTCATTAAACTTTGAGTCATTTAATATCACATTTTTTTATGTCTAAAAGGTAACTTAATATTTTCTATGTTTCATCAGTAAGATAAAGTATAGTGTCAAGATGGAAGGGGAAGAACCACACACAACACTCTTGTCCCTTCCTGAGGATTTACTTGTAATAATTATTACAAAGTCAACCTCACTTAGTATCAAAACCTTTTCCAATGCCCTACTTTCTTTCAAGACTCTATACAATATATCAAAAACCTCCTCTATAACACATAAAAATTGAGGATCATGAATCACCAATGATAAAATCTTAAGCTTCCAACTCTCCCACCTTTCTCCCAAAGGGAGGTACCATCAGGGAATATTCAAATATTTCACCTTGTACAGAGAGTTTGATGAAGTATTCAATTTTAGAATAGCTATCTAGGAGGGAGATCTCCAAGAAGCCAATATATATTTATTCTTAGATTCCAGTCTTTTTGGAAACTTAGGAAATATATTTGAGGAACCACATTTCAAAAATTTCAAATCTGACTCTATAAGGCTATTCTATAAACACTTCTTTCATTCCAATGTTTTGAAACTATATGTTAGAAATAATTATTTTCAAAAAGTGCATTATATTTTCCATCAGTAAAATCCGAGTTGTACAGACTATGTCTGGACAAAGAAGTGGATGAATTTGAAAATTCGTTGAGGTATTGTTTCACTATGTGGACCTGTGCTCTTCGTGATCAACATGATAATGAGAATTGGATGATGCTTAATGGAGGGAGGTAAGAAAACCTGAATCCATGCTTAATTTTAGTGTTCTTTTTGTATGTAATCAAATTTCAAGGAATAATTTTTTTAAAGGAGGTAGAATGTAACACCCCAGTAACTCTTATATAAATTTTCCTCTTAGTAAAATGAAATAAATAAATCTTAAACAAAAGAAAATACTTGTTTAATAAAGAAATACATTAAAAATGGTATAAGAAACATCACCTCAGACTAAGAATGTGGTAATATTAAACATATAACTATCATCATTAATAAAAACAGACAACTAATAACAAACATGATAACTACGATGTCATAGACCACACCTTTGAGATATTTCATGAGTAGAAAAACAATGAAGAGAATAAGGGTTATGGTGTAGAGGAATGTAAAAATAGGCATCATATTTGCAGGAAAAGGAATCTACAAATTTGATAAGTTTGGTACGATTGTGTATTTATAAATAAAATGACCATGGCGTAGATCCATTTGTGTACTTTTAAAATAAAATGATAATAAAAGAAACTAACAAAACCATTATATATATATTTCATGCGTTTGTGTATTTATTTAGTGTTTAATTATCATCAAATAAGAGTTTATTTATGCACATATACATATTAACAGGATTTTTAATCTCAATGAACATTTTATTTAAATTTAAAGATTTATGTTGGTCCTTATTAAATCAAATAATGTTTTTAAAAATTATGTTTTTCAAATTCATTAGGGTTTAAAAAAATGTACTCATGAAAACTTTATAAACTTTTTGGAATACATAAATGTTTATATAAAACATAATTTATTGTTAAATTACTACCAATGTTATATATATATATATATATATATATATATATAAATTAAAAAACTTACTTGAAATCAAGATAATATAGGACATATATAATTTTGAAAATTAAATAAATCAATAAAAATAATAAAAGACATTGGAAGAAATGTATAATTACATGAATATTATTGTTTTGATAAAAAAATTATAATAATAAGTAATAATAAAATGTTTAACTTTAAGTGGAAAATGTTTAGTTTTAGAATTAATAAACTTATATATATATATATAAATAGGTATATAACAGGCACATATATAATAGACACATATATAAATATATTTATAATAATTAGAATATAATAAAATTATTAAAAAAAGTAATAATAAAGAGGAATCCTATTTTTAGGTAGGGTTGAACCCGACGCATACCCACAGTCTGATTCCTCCTCGTGAATGACCCCTCCTCTCCACAACTATTTTCTTCATTAGTTGAAGTGGTGGCTTGAAAATGTTTCCGGCTAGAAATTCCTTGCTCCACGGATGGCTTGTCAGACACTCACCACGTCTTCTTTGGGGATCTCTCTATCCAGGGAGGGGTTAGCAAGTGGGCTAGTGAGGAATATTCCAGTATAAGAACCTATTTCCTTGGGGAGTGAGAGAAACTATATCCTCTATTGTATTCACTCCCCTTCTCCCTTGATACTTCCTCCTCCACTCTCTGTAATTAATTTCAGACTCTGAAACATTCTACAGTCAATTTTTTTGTGTTGCATATTTTCTAACCATCTCCATGAGAAGGGATCATCCAAATTTTCACAAGACTTGATTGATTCTCTCAAATTCCCTGAATCTCTCCCTATAATTCGAGAGGCACTAAGATTCCATGAGAATAGAGTATCCTACCCATGATGGGTGATTCAGGCCAGCCCGTGGATACACCATGTGGAATACAATCTAATAGCTGCCCTGAGTTCTCTTTATCAAGCTCATATGATGAAGATGCTTGTTGGAGCACTATGGTGTAAAGTGAACAAACAAGTATCTTTTTTTACGCAGTTTGATGGTTTTAGGTATCTCAAATGGTAGATATTGGGTTTTATTGTTTTTTTATAGCCTTTACTACTTACATTAAGTGTTAATCTATCCTAAAAGACCCAAAAATGATATTCATCAAACAAGTTTCCTCATTTAGATAGTTTCAGGGTTTTGAGTATCTTGAATGGTAGATCTTGGGTTTTAGTCTTTGACTGCTTATGCTGCTTTCATTAAGTATTAATCTATCCTAAAAAACTGAATAGTGGTATCAAATCTTTAACATGTGTTTTTATTCTTAAAATCTTATTTTAATTGAATAATATAACGCATCGTATTGAAGTCGTAATTCTAATCATCCGAAAAGATAGTTAATTTTTTCTACGGCTTGACATATGATATTAAATATCCAAATCTACGGTTGGGTTGTTCCATAAAAAATGTGACATCATATGATTCAATACCATTTTATTACTTTGGTTTTTAAAGATATCAAACGATATGATATATGGAATTGAAATAACGATTCTTAGACACCGAGAATTTATGCCACACAAAGACTGTATTAAGTAACCACATAGTTAACCCTGTAAAAATCATCCAATACAGTTTTATTATTTCATATCATCCTATTTTAGGTGTTTAGGAGCACATTATTAATCATACACAAGATTCATTGTGCAAGGATATCACATGACATCACAGAGTGTAACCTGAGAGAATTTGTAGGTAAGTATTATGTATTTTTTTAGTTGATGACTACACTAGATATACACGAGTCTATTTTCTAGAAAAGAAATATGAAGCCTATTGTTATTTTAAAACTTTTGTAGCCAAAGTTAAAAATGAGAAAAACCTTCCATTGATAACTATTCAAAGTGATTGTGGTGGAGAATTTAAAAATTTTGATTTTGAAAATTTTGTAGTAAGAAAGGAATTACACATAACTTTTCATCACCTAGAAGTCCTCAATAAAAAGGCATTGTTGAAAGAAGAAATCATATTCTTCAACAGATAACAAGAACCATGTTGAGTGAATATTATATTGTAAATCATTTTTGGGCTTAAGCTTTAAGTACTTCTTATTATACTATAAATCAAGTTTTAATTAGACCATTTCTTAATAAAACACCATATGAATTATGGAATGGCTGAAGACCAAAAGTTTCATACTTTAAAGTATTTGGATACAAAGTATTAATTTTGAACAAAAAATATAATTTACATAAATTCTCACCCAAATCCAATGAAGGTATTTTTCTAGGCTATTTAACTTATGATAAGGCTTATAGAGATTTCAATAAACATCCTTTTACTATTGAGGAAACATTAAATGTTAAATTTAATGAAATTAATCCTTTTGTTTTTAAACAACCCCAACCTAGATCTTCTGATGTGTTTTTTCTAAACTAATTATAAGACTTTGTTAGAATACTCTTATAATAAGGAAAATTCTTAAGAAAAAGTTTCTAAAGTATTCACTCTGGATGAATTTCTATCTTACATGGATGAACAGGTTTTAAAAAACCCAAGCTAGTTGTTTCTTAAGAATCATCCTAGTGATAGTATCATTGGTGATGAAAATCAACCTATAAAGACTAGAAGTTCTTTGAGAAATAAAGTAGAACATATAACATTTCTTTCATAATTATAACAAAAAAATCTTGATGAGGTTTTAGGTAATAAAATTGTATTAAATAAATGAAAGAATAACTAAAGGAATTTTAAAGGAATAAAGTCTGGACCCTGGTTAAAAAACCTAAAGAAACCTCAGTAATTGGACTAAAATAGCGTTTTTAAAAAAGTGTGATGAAAATGGAATAATCATTAGAAATATATAAATACCAGTTGAAAAATGTTATAATCAACAATAGAGAATATATTATGAAGAAACCTATGCTCTGGTAACTAGACTTGAATCTATTTGGATACTATTATCGCTTTCATCATTATTTAATTTCAAAATTTTTCAAATGGATGTGAAGTGTACTTTTCATAACAGATATGTTCAATGGGGAAGTTTTTGTTAAACCAACTCTTATTTTTGATGATAAAAGACATCTTGAGTAGTTTTACAAACATACCAAATCTTTATATGGTCTTAAACAAGCCTCTAGATCCTGGTATGAAAGATTAACATGATTTTTTCTTCAAAAAAAAATTTGTTGAGGGAACTACTGATCCAAATCTTTTTATAAAGAAATAAAACAAAATTTTTTTTATCATTCAAATTTATGTTGATGGAATTATATTCAGATCAACTCCTCAATCTTTAATAGATTATTTTGTGAATCTTATGAAATCTGAGTTTGAGATGAGTATGATGGGTGAGTTAACATTTTTTCTTGGTTTAAAAATTAATCAAAAACTAGAAGGGACTTATATATCCCAACATATGTATATTAAATATATTATTAAAAAGTATGGATATAACTGTACTAAAAGTATTAGTACTCTAATCAGTACCTTAAATACTCTTGAAATTGATGAAGTTGGACAACTAGTAAATCCAAACACTTTTAGAGGAATGATAGGAAGCCTTATATACTTAATAGATAGTCGTCCATAATTAAAATATCAATAAAATACAAAGAAATTATATTTAAAATATGTTGAAATATTTTTTTTGTTATTTAAGGTGAACTATAGATTTGATTCTTTTTTTCTCTTCTGGAAATTATTTTGAATTAAAAAGTTTTTCGGATGCTAACTTTATTGTTTCTAGAATGGATAAAAAAGTAAATCTAGAAATTTTCATTTCTTAGGTGATTCATTATTTTCCTAGTCTTGTAAGAAACCACACTCAATAGCAATTTCCACTACTAAAACTGAATATGTGGAAGCTGGAAGTTGTTGTGCTCAAGTGTTGTGGATGAAACATACACTCACTGATTATTGCATAAGTTTTACAAAAACTCAAATACTCTATGATAAAACTGGTGTCATAACTCTAAGTAAAAACCTTTCACATCACTAACATTAAAAACACATATTTATTAGGCATCACTTTCTTAAGGATCACACATAAAAAGAAGATATTATTTTACAATTCATCAGAATACAAGAATAAATTTATAATATACTTACAAAAACATTACCTTCTGATAGATTTGAATAGATTAAATATAATCTTTGAATGATAACTATAAAGGAATCATTCACATATAGTTCTTGTTTAAATCATATCCATATATTAATTTACTCCTTTTCAAAGGGGGAGTACATATATTTAATAGAAATTTTTTCGTAACCATTTTTTTCATAATCAATTTTTTTTCATAATCAAAATTTTCATAATTAGAAATTTTCCTAATAATTTTTTTTTGTAATAAAATTTTTTTCATAATCAAAATTTATTACTAATCATAATTTTTCATTATAAATTTTTTTACATAACCAATTTTTTTAATATCTTATTATTTTTAATTTTTTTTATTTTAAAATAAATATCTTGTTAAACAAAAAAATCTATCTTGACATTCCAAAATGTAAAATTTATTATCCTAAACTATTCAAATTAATTTATGATTATTGGTTATTCATTTTATTTTAATACCATTATAGGATTCATCCGGAATACATTATTTTTTTAAAAACCTTGAGTTCAAATATTTTCTCAATTGTTAGATCTTCTTGATCTAATATCAGCCATAGAAGATCACCGGTCATAATTCCTTCAATATTTAAATCCTTTATGTTGAATAGTTTGAAGATAAAGAATAAAAAATTCTGATCCCACCAAGATTCTCCTGAAAAGCTAATGGAAGATAGGAAATAGTTCAAGAAAATGAAGATGGCAGTTTTGGAACTCATGAAGAAAGACAAGAAAAAAGAAAAGGAAAAGAATCGAATTATTTTAACTCCTATTATATTATTTTAAAAACCTTCAATGATTTTTTCTATCATATATATACTTTTGATTGAATGTTTTCCATTTTTTGGATGAATGTTCTTTCATCATTTTTTAGATGATCAAATAACTTAACTCTTCGTATATTTTGTCTATTTAACCCTTTTTCGGGTATTAGAAGATCTTCCCTATTCCTTTTTGAAAATCAAAAAGGGGGAGAATGTTTTATAAAGGTGTATAATGTCTTATAAAGGGGGAGAGTCTATTTAAAAGGGGGAAAATGTCTCAAAAGAATAATACTACTAATAAGGGGAAGAAATCTTTATAGAATATGATCCTTAGGAATTTTGTTATCCTAAGGGGGAGGTTTGTCATATTCAAATTTTATTCAGATGATTCTTAAAACTCAAAGGGAGATAAGTATAAGTGTTCACTTATGAATACAAAATCTATTTAATTTTTTAAATCTATATTTGTTTTAATTTATCATTTGTTATTTCCAAAATAGGGGATATTGTTGATTCAAAAGTCTTCTTTTGACTTTTCTATTCCTTTTTGTTTTAGAAATCTCAAACTCTATTTTCAAATGAATACATATTTTTTTACTTTTAGGATATTTGTTTTACATTTTATCATTATTATTTTACTTATTAATTTGATTATAATCATACCCAGAAGTTTTACTATATTACATAATTATTGTAATAACCCCAGATACATTTTTCGTCATACTCACTGAATATGATTATCAACAATCACGCCGATTTTGATTTCCATCGTAAAAACTGTTCAGTATTGTAATGACAAGTTAAATTATACTAATGGTCTTAACAAATATTATCATACTAATTTACTGTACACATTTTTATTTTATCATAAGAGATGAATTATTTTCAGTCTCACTTTATCGAATCCAGAAAACCACATTGTATTGGAAGGAAAACCTTTTAATCAAAACAATGTTGCGTATTCTATTTTGATATAGATTATAAATTGATGTTGTTCTTTCAGTTACAAGATGACCATTGAAGTGTCAGGTGTCTAAGTCCCTCCACATTTTTCGGAAGAAATATGACCATTGGAGGAAAATATGACCATTGGAGCCAACACCTATAAATACCCTATCATTTGGACGAGCTCAGAACTTTTGGAAGAATTGATACTCTAAAAGAGATATGCCAAAAATTAAATTGTGTAAAATCCTTGGAGTGATAAATTTTTGAGATAGTTGTTTGATATACTTTTAATCTTTAATAAATTTACTTAGATTAATGCAATGCTGATCATTAGTGATTAGAATTGAGGGATTCTGAGGATAGGAAGATGAATGTGCCAATCATTTATGGATTGATGGATTAGAGGGATAAAAAGACAGAAGATGATCATTGTATCAAGGACTTAACCTAGTGTGGGCAAGACAAACTTTCTTTAAAGTATAAATCAAGGAACCTTTATCTAAGGTGATTCGATACCCTTCTCTTTAGGTTTAAATAATTTTATTCTTTTACATTTATGCTGTATTGTAATAGAAAGTGAATTGTTTAATATATTCATTTTTCTATTACTCATTTTTGTTATCATAACCAATTTTATTATGATACTTTAGTAATATACTATGATTAAAATCTTTGTAATTACAATTCCTGTGATTAAAATATTTTTAATTACTCAATATTATTCAGTATGCTTTATGATTAAATAATTGTATTATTGTACTCTGATCATTGTAACCATCTTGATTACGATCTTTTACATGAATATTATATTTAAATTATATCAATTGTGAATACGATTAATTTAAATAAGGACCTATGGATTACATTATTGAAATCAACCTGATCATGATAGCTTTATAACTTAACCCAAGGATATATCCAATTAATGTTTTAATAAATCAAGATGTACTGTTAATTGAATTAGTTTAAATATTTTTAATCAAAATCCTTTAGGGCTAAAAAATGGAATTTTTTAAACCTAAAATTAACCCCGTATTGTATTGTTCTATCTACATATACATTATAATCCTACAATTACCTAGATATCTTGGTCTTTGCTGACAAGATCTTCAAAATGGTTGGCCATTTTTTCCCATGTTTGTATGAATTCCTCTGGGTTAATTTTCCAATCGTTGAAGCCTTGATCCAGAATTTGGTCTTTTTTCTGAATCTAAACCTATTAATCTTCATTAATATCAAATATAAGGCATATCTCATAAATTATATCAACCTCCTCCCTTATAGCATTGATTCAAACAAAATTTTAAAGGATTTATTCCTATGAGTGAAAAATAAGTTCCAGATACTTTCCCTTTTCACCTACCAATTCTCCTTCAATTCCATTTTCTTATCAATTAAGTATAGATCTCTGATCCAATACAGTGACTTCTCTACCGAGTTCTTTTTTAGCCGCTTTCTTTCCCACCTATTCCTGAATCTTGATTCCACCTTCTAGAGCCTTCCAAAACATGATTAGAGGATTCTTATAAATCTTATAAGAAACCCATTTAACCCTTTCAACCATTGATGATTCAACATTTTTTTCTTCTGTACCATTGTTCTTGGCCTCACCTGAAGATTGACTTACTATTGTTTTTGGAATGTTCGAGTAGTCTTTTTGAGGTCTAGTTTTCCCCCCTTGTGTATTGGAAAATTCCTAAAAATGATCTTACATTTCTTCCACTTCCTCGACCCAAACCCAAAAATTATCTCCCCTTGATATTCATATTCATAATCCTTTATTGGTTTGCAGTTTACTTCTTCAAAACTAGCCCCATTATCCTTTAAGGACCTTTATCTAGCATGTTTCTTATTTCATATTGGAATATAAGTTTTCCATCCTTCAAGATCCTCATTCTCCTTTACATATCCATTAAAATTGTTGAAATAATTTTAGATTTTTTTCCTTTGATAATTAATTTTGATCATCCATCATTAAGCACAAAGACAAAACTAGATTATGATATGGAGTTTTGTATTTCTCTATAAGTACCCTTGCCTCAAAATAATGATATCACTACTAGAAGCAGTCGAATTAGTCAATTTTCCATTGGCCAAGTCACTATCCTTGACAGTATCTGTGAAGAAAGAGACCTTAATATATGTGGGGAAGAAATGTTCTTGTTGATCCCCTCGCCCCCTTACTTTCCGTATTCCCATACCCCAAATCATGTCTTAATCCCTCAAACACATGTACAATTTTAGGGCTCAACTGTATGGATTTCACCTCTTTATGGATAGTAGGATGGATTCTTAACTCATTGGTTCCTAGATTATCTACTTTATTGACTTTGAAAGATGAGTCACCAATCGAGGTGATATTTACACCATCCCCCACACCATTGCAGAGGATGGACCTCACCCAAATAATCAACAAAAAGTGGCGCCCGAGAATCCCCCATCGATCTATTTGTACAACTATAAGAATCGTGTCTGAGATGACAACATGATGAATAGTAAAGGAACCACGATTCATAGATTTTTTTTGATACCATCAAATATAAACTTCAATATCTATTACATTTATGTCTGTTGGTTTCTTGGAAACATCCAATTTAACACAAATTCTTGGAGAAATCAGATAAAAAATGGCCCATTGGTCTGAGCAGAGGAATTAACCCACTATATTTCCAATCAAGTGAAGGATAACTAGGTTTTGAAACGGTAGAGGGAGACTATGTAGAAAGATATATAATGGTGACATAGGGGGATCATGATTCATGTGAAAATCAAATGACCACTGATATAATAAAAACATGAACCTGAGATAATGCACAGAGCATTCTACCAAGTAGAGATGATATCTTCTTCCGACAATAAATGAACCAAGAGTTTTCTCGAATACAAGACCCTAAAATAACCAAATCTTCCAACTTCCACTTATTGACTATGAATCTATTGAAGACATCAAGAGAGGGACGTGTCTTACTGAAGCAGGCAATCAGAGAAATATACTCCATCACAAATGCCTTCATAAAATCCATGGGTGAATGTGGAATTAAAATTACCAAAGGGTATACTTCAGCCTTTTCTAGTCCCAAAGTAGAAAATGGGAAAGTATATCCATGGATTTTTTGGTAGGATTACCAAGTAATTCTCTGGGTAATAATACGATTTGGGTTATTTTTGATTGACTTATGAAATATACACATTTAATTCCTATTCAAGATACTATTTATTTAGATAATATATCTTGAATTTTCTTCAAGGATATAGTTAGGTTACATAGAGTTCCTATTTCTATTGTCTCTGACTATGATTCTAGGTTCCCTTTTAGTTTTTAGAAAGGATTTTAGAAGTTATTGGGGGATGAATTAAATTTTAGTACAAATTTTCATTCTAAATCTGAATGAACAATCCAAGAAAACAATTTAGATCTTAGAATACATGATTGATTATTATTCAATGGATTATAAAGGAAGTTTGGATTAAAATATTTCATTAGTTGAGTTTTTTGTAACAACATTTTTCATTCAATTATATAGATGCATCATTTTGAGACATTATATGTAAAGTAGTGTTTGAATCTAGATTTATAGGATGAAGTAGGAGAAAGAAAGTTGATGGGACTAGTGTTGGTATAGGAAATGATTGAAAAGGGGATGATGATTCAATAACATATGATGATAACTCATCTTAGGAAAACAAATATATAGATCACTAGAGGAAAAATCTTTCTTTCATGGTAGGTGATCATGTGTTTATTAAAGTATATCCATTGAAACGTGTTATTTGTTTGGGTAAAAAGGGTAATCTATATTCATAGTTCATTGAAACATATGAAATCCTAAATAAATTTTGACCATTTTCCTACCAATTTTCCTTGACTTTAATTTTATCCCAAGTACATAACATATTTTATGTTTTAATGTTAAGAAAATTTGTTATATATTCATCTATTGTTTTGAGCCTTGAACTAGTATAGTTGGATGGTAACCTTTATTATAAGGAACAAAATATTATGATTCTTGACCATAGAGAGAAAGTGTTGCAGAATATGGAAATTCTTTAGGTTAAGTTTTTATAGAAAAACCATATGAATAAATATGCAACATGGGAATATCATAATTCTATGAGGGAAATATATCCTCACTTATTTACGAAATGAATAAAATTGTGAGAATACCATTTAAAAATGGGAGAATAATGTAACAACCTAGTTAATGATGGAAGAAATCATTTTTATGTTAATTTATATTTATGAATTAGATAGATATATTCGTTATAAAAATATTAAGTAATTTTAAAATAAAAAAGGAAATATTTTTATTAAACTCTTTTCTTGTGTGATATTAATTAAAAATTTACTTCCAAAACTTTATAATATTAATTTTAAAAAATGAACTTCATTTTTTAAATTAGAATATCAATATTATCTTATGGTGAAATTTTGGTATTTTTATGAAAATATTGATTTTTCAATGAATAGTGAAAGATACTGATCATTATTAAAAACAATGTTTTCTTTTAAAGAATTTAAAAAGTCATATTATATTTTGGATTATTTTTATAATTTTATTAGTTAATTTTGATTAAAAATAATCCAATTACAATCTTTAGAATGAATTTCACACTTGAATTTGGTATAAAAATATTTTTATACTTAAAAATCCATTTTTCTAAAAAACTATTCTTCTTTACATTTTGTGGGTTTAATTTTAATTTAAATTACATAAATTTTGTGAATTTAATATTAAAAAATTAATTAAATTTATGGAATCATGAATTCTATGTTTTTTAAATATTTACCTTTTATTTTTTCGTTATCAATAGTAACCATAATAATTTTTTCTCACCACAGTTAGGATAAATCAGGTAATTAAGGATACAAATAAATTTATAAGAACAAAAAAATAACCATAAAAATTTCATTCATCTTATTTTATGAGTTTATTTCAGCCAATTCCATTATTTTTTTTAATTTATGAAAACTTGGTGGCATGTTTATTTTTTTTGACCTTTATAATATTTAAGTAAAAGATAATGTCAAAAAATGTGACCTTCTTGCTTTTAATACCTATAATAGTTATATAACGGATAAAAAAAATTATGTTCAGTTATAAATATTAATTTTAATTATAAATTATTTATTTTTCTCATGGTAATTTATTTATATTTTTTAGTAATGAAATAGTTACCTTAAATGATTACCCCACACCGACACAACATTTATTTAATTAATAGAAAAATAAAATAAATGATTCTAAAATATTTAAAGTAATATAATTTGAATAAATTATTATTTTTGTGATTTTTTAAGATAAATATTATATTTTAGGGATATTTTAAAGGATTAAATTCTAATTCCTTGGATTTCATGCTATTTTAAAAGACAAATTAAGTTAATATTTCCAAAAATGACCTTAATGATATTTTGTAATAAATAATATTTTATTAAATGATTTAAAATTTATAAAATATCCTATATTTATAAAATTGATTGAGATATGGTTTAAAATATAAAACAAAGTCTATTTATGGTCAAAGTTTCCTTTTATGGTAACTATCATAGCCCTTAAAGAGTAAAAACCCATGTCATTGCAGTAATCATCAAAAGGGTTAACGAGGGTTTAAAACAAAAGGATAAGGATGAAAAAATCACCTAAAATTGTCCAAATTTTATTATATGAGAGGTTTTAGAACCATAATAATAATATATTCAAATTATACTAATTTTGATCCATTTTAACATCAAAATTAATTTATATTTATTTAATATTCTAACTAATTACAACAGTGCCTTTCCCATCACTTATAAAAGGGAACATCCTCTCCTATTTTCTTCACACTTAAAAGTCCTTTTAGTCTAGATAATCCCTACCCAAATAAATTAAATAAAAACCTGGCCATGTCTTGTAAGCCTTGTTTTGACCAGAAAACCATCCTAGGAAACTTTTGGTACAGACCTTAAGAGGTTGGTTGAAGAAGGGAAAAATAAAGAACACACATAACAAGTCAGATTCGAGGTAGAAAAAAATTTACTTTAAAAACCCTATTCTAAATGTTTTAAATAATTGTTTTTCAAATATTGATATACCATGTATATAATCATAAAATTATTTTATGGATTTTTTTATATAGACACAAATGAATTATAAAGGACATTTTATGTCACTTTTTTTCTTTCATTCAAAGGTTTTTAGAAGTGAATATTTTATGGAATGTTTTGATGGAATACAAAAGGAATATTCTATTTTAATGTATATAGTGTCAATGGTTTTTTCATACAATATAATAATTATTTAATTTTTGTATTTATTTACAATATTTCTTGTTTTCTTTAAAGAAAAACCCTTTCCTATTTTTTGGGGTATATTAGTTTTAAAAACAGAGTTTTAAAAGGAAATGGTATTTAAATATTAGAAAGTTATTTGATTATGAGTTTAAAATAGTTTTTCAAAGGTTTTTTTTATGAAAATGTGAAAGTGTAAAATATTTTCTTCATGAGTTAGTACTTGATAATTATATATGATGAATAGGTGAGACTGATATATATTATACGATGGGTGAGCCCGATACAGCTAATACAATGGGTGAGCCCGATGCAGCTTATATAATGGGTGAGAAAATATAACTTATACAATAATTGAGACCCATTATATCTCTCCAATTAATTGGTTAGTGTTCTTTGTATACATAGGAAAGGAGGGAGTTAATTGGTGTGATTTATCTTATGGATTTAACTATATGCCAGATTTTTCTAACATGGGTTATGAATATGATGCTCTGAGTCACCTAAAAGGGGTTTTTATTTTATTAATTAGGGGGTGAAAGGTTTTTTATGGGAAAATGGTATTTTTTTCATGTGGATATTATTTTTTATTTGCTCAAGCAATATTTGGATAAAGTTAACTACTTTACATGTTTTAATGTCTTTCACTTGTAACGCCCCAAGATTTTTTGATTTCTTTATAAATTTAATATTTTATATATTATTTTATTAAATGTAATATGGAGTTTATTTTATGTTATATGCAACCCCAATTTAAGATTCTGTTATATGAAACCTTGGGTTAGCTTTCATTATACACCAAGTTTTAACAAAACAATGATATATTATTAATATAGTCATTAAAACGTGACCGTTATGACATAATCATTAAACTTAGAGATATGAAAAGTAATAAAGTATTTTTAAATATTATTTTTAAGGCATTTTACATGAATTAAACATATTGATAATAAAGTACATAATTTTTGGTAAAGTCTTTATATATTTTAGATTTATATTTTTCTCAAAACAAAATTTTTTATTTATTTTTGTGCACAATAATAAAATTAAATTTTGACACTTTTTGAAAATCAATATGATAAAATAAAATTAAAATTTCAATTCATAAAGTAAAAATTATCTTATGGTTAATTTTTTGTATTTTTTTTGAAATGTTTCATTTTTTGATGAATAATAATAAATATTAACTTTTAATTAGGAATTGCCTTTTTGTTTAAATAATTTATAATGTGTAATTATATTTTTAAATTTTTATAAATTAAAATTAGTTAATTTCCATCTCAATTAATCCAATTTTTCCCATTATAATCAATTTTATATTTAATTTTTATATAAAAATGTTTCAAACTTTAGAAAATTTTCTCTCTAAAAACCCACTTTCTCATCACATATGCATGATTAATTTAAAAATATTTTATCCACTTTTGTGAATTAAATTTAGAAAATTGGAATCAATATTATGAATTAAAATAATTATTAATTACTAATAATTTAAAATTATTTTTTACCAAAATGAATAGTAAATGTAGTAAAAATTAATTACCACAGTTAAGGTAATAATGGTTTTACTATGGGGTTAAAGTAAGAATATAAGGGTTAAAAATCACCTACCAATCCATCAAAACCCAATTGGATGATTATATTTAGACACATATGATATTATTCTATATTTTTCAAGTTTATAGGAAACATTTACATGAAAGTGACCTATATAATAAGTTAATAATATAAAAAACAAAAAACTATTATTCATTATATTTAATATTTTATAAATATTTAGGATAGAGGGAAACAACATTGGTTTAGTTATATATATTATTTTTAAACATAAATTAGTTTTTATTATCATAATAATTTATCTTTAAATTTTTAGAGATGAAATGATTAATTAAAATTGTTAAGAAGCACCGACTCAATACTTATTTTTTTAAAAAATAAAGTAAAATAATTGATACTAAAAATATAAAATTTATGTAAATTGAATGAATTATTGTCTTCATTATTTTTATAGTTGAATATATATAGTTAAAAATATTTTAACATAATATATTCAAATTAAATTTTTTTTTGGATATTTTTAAATTCAAATTAAATGAATTATGTCAAAATTGAGATTAATGTTATTATATAATAAATGATATTTTATTAAATGATTTTAAATTACTAAAAAACCTATATTATTTCATGTGATTTCTAAATTTAATAAATATCATCTATGTTCCATTAATGTAAGAATTATTCTTTTATAATGAATATATCAAACCTTAAATAGTAAAATCTATGTTAGAAAAGAGAAGGTTAAAGTAGTGGTTTTGCACGTTACTTGTGCTTGTATTAAAATTAATTTCCAGAAAACATAGGATTTATATTTTATAAATTATATATATTATTTAGAATAAGTGGGTATAAATTATCTAATACTTTTCACTCTAATTTATTCTTCAAGGATAAGTAACCAAGTTTAGAAATCTATTAACCATAGTGAAAAACCAAAATGGTAAAAAATGGGGAAACATATATTTTAATGAATTAACTGTTTAAAAAATGTGTTTAATTTTGTCTTGTAGGTGTGTCTCGACCATATAATCCATATAAATAATTAATTATCAGTTTTGGATCCATTTTAGGTAAGATTGACCTCCTAATAGTTAATACTTTTGAGTATTTACAAGAATGCCACTCCTCAATTATAAAAATGTACTCACTCTCCTCACTTTTTAACACCTCTCAAGACATTTATATCAACCAATATCCATCCAAATAACTTAAAAACTTATATAAAATTATATTATAATACTTATTTAGGTATAAATCTAATCTTTTAATGCTTTAGTTCAAACCTAAGTAGGATACCCAAAGAAGAGGTAATGTCCTTATAGAAGCATCTTTATTTTATTTCTTTCTCCACCCCATTATTATTATACTATTATTATATAATAAAATAAATATATTAAATATAATTATATGTTTTTATTTTATTTTATAAATTAAAACCACACACACTTTTATAAAATGTGTTTCGAAATCATTGTTCATGTGTACGTTGGACTACCGCCTCATGAACCAATATCATTCTTTTTTTCCATTACCACCTATCAAGGTTGGTAATAATGATGGAATTACTATTCATATATGATATTTATGATGTTATTATGATTATTTAATTTTTATTTCATGCATAACTTCATGATTTACATTTTCTTGGTATACAATAATGTTTTTCGTGTGTACGGCGGACTGCTACCTCGCAAAGTAATGTGATTCGTTCATGATTTACATGGAATGTATTAAGGATGGGGTTAATAAAAATATGTGATATATATGATATTAAAATTTTACTGAAATTATAATATATATACATATATAATTTAATTTCTTTCTTTCAATACAATAAGAAAATGGAAACAATGTTCATGCGTACGTACGACCTACCGTCACCATGAACGGTGTATTTCATTTCCTATCACCATTTTTTGAATTAATTTAAATACATACATAATGAATTTATATTATATTTATACCATGGTCTAAATTATGTATATGATGAAACAATGATCTAATTAAGACGATAAAAAATGACAAGTTAAAGCATATTCGTAAAACAGAGCGGTTATTACCCAAAACCTAACTTTTATAAGGAATTAATAAAAAATGGGTAATAAAAAGTAATAATGAAATCATATATGGTATTATATATGTGAATATAGTTCTATTATATATTTATAATAAACTTATATTTATTATATAAGACATTTTAATGAGTACCATGGAATTTTAGACTCAAGGTAAGTGGATTTCTAGTCTCACATTTATTTATGAGACTTTTTCCATATTCGCCACTAATTTATTTTGTGTGATGTATATAATACCCTTTGAAATGATATATCATGAATATAAATAATTTAATGATAATTAATTTTTATCTTTATGTCATTATTTTATGGGTATTACGATTTAAAATTTACTCAAGTAGTAAGGGATTTTTGTCTCAATTTGGGATTCTTTGAGATGTATGTTATACTATACACCTATGTCCATTAACAAGGTGTATATACAAAAAATTTGAAATTTAATATCATGAATTAATTTATCCTCATTATACTTTATGTTTCATTTTAATTTATTCCTTTATTGGGCTTATGATTCAATGTTACCAATTGGTAATGGTTTTATATTGCAATCTCATTGTTTATCAGGATGGTTTATGATTATGCTTCCAATGATAAAATATTATGATATAAATATCAAGAATTATTTTTAATTTTCTTATCATTTTTTTATTCATGAAATCATTAAGTAATGATACCATTTTCCCACTCTTTGGTACTTAAAATTATAAAGAAATTGTTTTTAGGAAAATCTGACTTAATTTCTCTCTTCATTCGGAAATCTATTTTATTCCTAAATAATGTTTTTTAATTTTTTTTAAAAAAATATGTTTTATTACCCTCCAATGATTTTTAAAATAACAATTTACCCATTTTTTAATTAATAATTTTTTTTAAAAAGAATTTTCATGTTATTTTCAAAAATAATACCCATTTGTCTTTTATTGAAAACGGGAAGAGAATATTTGTTTTTAACATGAATGATATGAATAATATTTCCTAATATTATAAATAATAAAAGTTTTTAAGATTCCCTTAAAATTTTTAAAAGTTATTTTCAAAGAAAATAATTCCTTAATGTTTGGGAAATTTTATGATTTTAAATAAATTATTTCAAATTGAAATTATTTTAAACTTTTTATGTGTTTCTAAATAAATTATTTTCATAGTGGAAAAGATATTTTCCTCAATTTTTTTTAAAATGATCAATAAAAATAATTTTATATCTAAGATATCATAATTTAATGGTACCTATTCTGAAACGAGGATATGATCAAAGGATAGCATTCTTATTCTATCTTGGAAAGGTTTATGTTTATGATAGTATGATTTTTATGAATCTAGATTCTTTTTCAATAGGTTATTCCATGATAAAACACTTATAAAACCCACTTATTTTTCCAAGGGTTATACCGTGATAAAATGTTTATAAAAGATGCTACATTTTCTACTAGTTATGTCATGATAAAATTCTTAAGAAACTCCCTTATTTTTCCATGGGTTATGATTTTACAAAATGATTATGAAATCTCTTTATTTTCTATAGCTTATGTTATAATTAAATGTTTATGAAACCCATTTAATTTTATGGGATATGATATGATGAATATTTTAGGATCTCATGGAACACATATTTATGATTTTCATTATCTAATGGTGACTAAGTTATAACAAAGTATGTTGGTTATATTATAACCAGGGCTGGTGGTTACCTTATAACCCGATATGGTGGTTACTTTTTAATCGAAGACGAGTGGGAGCTATATATCCCTCCAAAGCATTGGGTAAATATTTACATCTCATGAGATATACATGACTAGAATGGGGAGTAAATTAAATTCAAAAAGGGACTTTTTCTACTATGATGGTCTAGGGAGTGAATCCATTCCACTATAAGGAATGGTATTCCATTTGGGATGGTGGTGTGTCCCTCCTTGAAGATATAGCTGCTTAAAATAAGGGAACACTGGTGGTCAACCAAATTTTTATAGAGTGTATATGGGAGGTCATCCCAAACCCCAAGTAGGTACGTGGGTGGTTATCCGAAGCCTAACATGTTATAAATTTCTTAGTGGGCATCCTTGACATAAAATTCTTTTTGCTTGTGTATACCAAAAATATCAACCTTATTCCAATTTTATACTCTCATGGCTCATGTTCTTTGATTACCTTATAATCCGTGTCTTATAAACTGTCAATGTTTATTCCACAACTCAAGATTATGATCTTTGATATGGAGGGTAAGATTTTAAAATGTTTTTATCAAGTTCTCATACACTTATACTCAAATTATGCTTACATATCTCCCTTATTTACCCTTATAGATCATTTAAGACCACCCTTTCTTAGGTTTCCTTCACCCAGGTTATGAAGAAATGTCTAAGAAACCTGTTCTTATTTGAGGTAGAGAAGATTTTAATTATGTATTTTTTTCTATTTAAATGTCTAAATATGGAATAATGTGAATGAAATTTGATGTCATAGAGGTGAAAGGGGTGTATGGGGCTAGTTTATAGCCCAAAACCCAGTTTTTAGGAGAAAAGTCTTAGCATACAGTTAGAAGAAACTGTGTGGGGGAAAGTTGCATAGTTAAGTATAACCTTTGTAAGCAAGATAGAGGGAGGCTACCTGACACCCATTTTGATAAAATTTATGATTTTGGGCCCATTGTCGTGCGCCCATGTCTACAATTTTGACAATGGAGATTAGAATTGTTTTGTATAGGTAGTGAGACCATACATGAAAATAGCATGGGGTTCCCCTTCCTACAACAGGGAGCACACGATTGGTGCATGGTTTGGCTAACTGTGTGACCAAACCATTCGATTCTTTTTTTGGGATAATTTACAGTTTTAAATCTAATTAAATATTATAATTAAACATCTATTTCTCATTACTCCTATAGATATAACCCTTATATTTGGAAGATTAATTTGGGTGACAGTTATAGGAATCTAAGGATATCCTTCATCCACTTTCCGAATCAAGAACCATCTATCTCATCAGATTCAAACTGATAATATCTGTATTCCTTTTCTTCCATTCCTCATTTGGTTTGGTATCTAATGAACTATTTAGATGTGTTCTAATATTCCCTATTTATAGGTTCTGTGTCTGTTCTTTGATTTTCTCCCAATATGAGTCGAATCAAGAGATGATAAAGGACGATCTATCCACTACCATCCTAATACACATGATCTCATACCTTTCCTTGAAATTCAATGTGCTTATATATATGTATTTGTGCTGCATGACCAATTCTTAGAGTGACGCCCTTGAAATGAATTTTTATTCTTGAATTAAACTGATAGATATGACCTATGAAATTAATGAGTCCCGTTGGTAAATGAATTAAATGCTATTGAACTTGATTTTTATACCACACCTTGGGTGTGTTGATAAATTTAATGGACCTCCATGGGAGCATTTTTTTATTGGATACATTTTGAGGTGTTAGTATTTACCTCTTATCATTGGATGTTTAATATTTAATTGTTAATTGTAATTGGAATTGCAGTTTTGAGTTGGAAATTGAATTGATCAATGGGAAGGGATGAACGAACATGCACTATGCACTTTCATTGTGATGGTTGTTTAAGAATTAGATGCTCGATATAATGAAATTACATAGTGAGTAAATTTAAAGGCTAAGCCTTCCAATCTTATCCCATGACTTTAGAAACCTTTTGAGGTGATTTATAAATGAATTATTCTTGTTGTTGACCTTGAAGTAGTTAAATGGAATTTATTAAATGATATTGATTAAATGTTATTGAATTATTATGAGTATTCATTGGGGGACACATGGATTCAATGAAGAATTCCATGGATAGACTCAATTTTCATAAAACTTTGTTATGCCTGAGTGACACTTGAACTCCTTTTATGGACATCCAAGGTTATACTCATGTGAACTTAATGTTATATACTCGAGTGATACTTGTACTACCAAGGACAAACTTATAGGGTCTGACTATCATATCCTGAGTGATGCTTAGACTCCATATGGATTTCCAAGGATAAAATCATAGGGAATTTGATGATATTTTCCATGTGTGATACTTGGGATCCCTTAGTGTAATGATAAGTAAAAACTCAAGTGGCTATGTTGTTATACCACACCCGGAGAGATACCTGGGTTTTTGTAAGGATCCCCATGGTCAGGCTTTTAGGGTGTTGGTTTATATTATACCTAGAATGATATCTAGATTCCAAATTAGAAATTCCATGGATGATCTTAGGTTCATAAATGAATAATGAATGAAATAGTATATATCATTCATCTACATAGAAAAATAAAAAACTTAAATTCAGTTTTTTTCTTACACTTTATGGATGACCTATTTAGGCATCCTTCAAGCATATCACTATGAGGGATGATGGGCTACGTGCTAGGTATCATGAATTATTAATTTAATGAGATTGAATAAATAAATGAACTTGGTCATGAAATGAAACATTCTTGAATGATAAATTATAGACTTACTTCCTAAATGAAATTTTTTAAAATGAATTGGTTATTAAATGGGAACCTAGACTTTATAGTATGCTTAATTTCTTTACTTCCTTTACTTATTGTATTACTAACTGCACACTGTGATAGTTATATATTCACTGACTGAATATCACTAGTCCTTGGGTGGTTTCCTATTATAATTTAGTCTCATAATCTATTTGGGCCACCATAGGTACCCAAACAGACTATATGATTGTATGTATAGACCAGGTCAAGTGCCAACAGCTGCAGGAGAGAAGGGGAGCATGCGACCAAGACGAGGCCCACGATGATAAGTGGGATACTTTTTTTCCTTTATGTACCTTTGATACATGTATTTTACTGATGCCATATATACATGTTTTGTTTATTTTGTAGATACATATGACATGTATCATCATAATCATTTTATATGAGCTTCTTTTTGATCTTGTTATCTATTCTGGCTAGTTACCTATTTTCTTTATGATTTAATGCTTCTGCTACTTATCTGATATTGTATTTCCACTGTGTTACACTCTAATTATGATGGAATAGTCTCTCCACAAACACAACTAAGACCTCACTGCTAATCGTTTGCCTCTAGAGTTTGTAGAGATTTGTTTGAGGCCATCTGACCAACTGGGCTCAAGGTATTATTGAGTGGAATCTAGGACTTGGATGTTACAAAGTGGTATCTGAGCATTATTTTCTAGTTTTATTTACTATTTTATACAATATAAAGGCATAGGAAATAATAGGAATTTGTTAATGATTTGTCCTCGAGAATAGATAACCCGTGTATAAGAAAAATCCACATTTCCTTGATTCAAATTGTTATTTTCTGAATTTTACTATTATAGTTGATTTGATTCGACCGTGGGGTGATGCAATTGATCTAGGATATTATTATTGGTATGATTGTGGGTTCTATTATTTTGAAACCAAATAATATGAGAGCATTCCATCTCATGCATCATTTTTAGGAACTTTATAGGAATCACATTCCATGCATTATTCCATTCCATTTAGGATCCATTACTTATTGCATGCTATTGTGATAGGTTCTATGGTATATATTCGTACTGTTATTATATGTATTATAGAATGGTTATGATATGAATTATGTGGAATCCATATTTTGTTTCATGAGGAGTATGGGACCTTATGGATCAGAATTTGGTGAATCATCGGGTTCAACCTTTTAAAATGAATTGTGATAAATGTGAAATAATTTAAATGAAAACTGAATTGGTTATAGCAGATAAATTGAACTACTACCATATTTAGTAGTGGGAAATAGGTAGTATAAATTTCTTATATATATAAGTTGTATGACACCCAAATATGAATATAGGAGTATTAAGAGGGGTGAGATCTTATATAGGAAGGCTTATACCTATCCTGTTTTATTATCATCACTTTTGAGATGTGAAATTTGATAATGATATTGAACCAAGTCATGAACTTGGCATTTATAGAGGTATGCCAACAAGGAATATTCCAGTCATGTTCTAGGAGGGTGGAAATGATTATGATATAGAGGTGGTGGGACATGGGCTATAAGTGGATCCTCTAGTAGTGCTAGTTGTGGCACCAGTAGTTGTACCAGACATAGGTAATGAGGCACAATTCTGTATGGGATTAAGTCAATTCATACAGACCATTTTGGGAGCATCATTAGTTGCCTCGACCATGGTAGAGTTGACATGTGAGTTCAAGAAGTAGTATTCACCCTTGTTTTTAGGGGACGACAGACCATAGGCTACAATGTCATGGCTAGATACCATGCTATCTATCTTGAAGCATCTAGAGATGACTCCTAAGAAGAGGGTAAAGCTCACTACGTATATTCTATTTGATTTCACTAAGAGATGGTGGGATGTTATTACTCATATGGATTGTCATAATTAGACTTCTTGGAGGGATTTTAAAATGGGCTTATATGACTTTTTTTATCTAGAGACATTTAGGGCTGATAGATCCCAACAGTTCATGCATTTAGAGTAGGGTACATTATCAGTTATGGACTAATCAGCCTGTTTTACAGAGCTCAAATACTTTACACCTATTATGATGGTGGATGAGTTGTATAAAGTTAAGTTATTTGAGGATTGTCTTAGGTATGACATCCGATATTAGGTTAATGTATTTTAGTTTAATACTTTTTATGGAATAATAAATCAGGCACTTATCATAGAGTGTAACCTAAGAGAGGCTGAAGGTGAATGTTAGGGTCATTTAACATCTCTATATGGTACTACATTGATCGATAGTAGTAAGTGTTATCTGGATCTTCCATGTGGTGATATTAGTAGTCAGATCACATACTCAGGTATCTAGGTAAGGTGATACCAGTGCAGTAGGATGAGACATATAAGGCCACAATGTATGAGGGACCCAGTTTTGCGCCAATACTATGGAAAGATGGTTAATCTAAAATGCTTTTGTAGAACTTTTTATCCATCATCTAGTGATAGAGGGTTTTCACTGAATCAAAATTCAAGAGTGTGGTCAATAGCTTCTCATTAGGAAGGGAGTTGGAGTACAACTATCCAATTAGGCCGAGGTGGCGGTCATGGACATGGAAGTCAGAACTCATTTTTATAGCAAGAACAGAGTGGATTTGCTCAGGGTAGCTTGGAAGTATCACAAGGACATAGTTTAATACATATATACACATTCCAACATTCCGTTGAGGAGAAGGATCTTTGACTTTCTACTATTAGAGTTACTATTTTTATAGCCTCCACTTTAGCTTCTACACTTTTCAATATAGGGGCTTCACATAGCTTTATATCTATGACCATTTTGGAGATCCTTGGTCTCATTGTTCAGTTTTATAATGGTTTTATAATGATTGACACTCCATTAGGGATTAGAATAGAGGATTTACATTAATGTATGGAGTTCCCCCTTGAGATTGGCAGTTGTCACTTCATACAAGAGCTCTTTTTCCTTGAGATAAATGGTTTTGAAATCATTATTTTGATGGAATAGTTGATTCCCTTTAATTATTTAATTTATTTATATCAACATATTGTGTAACGCCCCGACCCCAGTTACCCAGAGTCGGTGCATTAATTACATAACATTGGCATGATCACAAGAAAGATCAAATCTCGAAAGACCGATTGGTTTAGTAGCCTTGGAAACACTAGATATATTCCTAAGTTTTACATTACATCATCAAAATAAAAAAAGAACTACTACAAAAACATATTGTCTCCATAGTCCACACTATTAACCCCTCATAATATCCCTGCAAGTCATTCATAATTTACTTCTTCACATCCTGGGAAAATAAAACATAGAAAAGGGGTGAGCTCAAATGCCCAGTAAGGATAAAAATATAGCGGAAACTTTCATAAATAAGAATAAACATTTAAGGAAATTTATAACTAAAACAAAATCCTTTTAAAATTTAACTTCAACATAGTATCGCATAAATTAAATGAAATAATGCCATTTACTTATTCACATGGATATTCTACTAATCGAATAATCACATGCAATATCAATAACCACTTTCATAATGATGGAATGCATAATGCCAGACTATCATAACCACATAGCCAAGGCCTCGTGCCAAGACTACAAATAAGATTTTGCCAAGGCCTTGTTCCAAGACACTAGTTTGTCTCATGAGACCTACCGATGCATCGAGGAGCTATAGCGGGCTCCACCCGTCACTTACTAAGTCCAATGCATTCCCATATGAAAAGGTTTAAACATAACATAAACATTCATATTAAAACTAGAATACGAAATGTAAATAATTTCACCATAAACTATGAATGGTATAAAAATAGCACATCCACAGTCAAACATATCACAAAACCTTCAATACAATATAGAAGTTTTGTATCATAATAAATCAACTTCAAATAATCTTAAAATCCATCAAAGGATGTTGACATAGATGAAATCAATATTCTTTTTAAAGAAATATCTCTTTTTTATTTTGAAATCATTTAAGATCCATATAAAATAAAACATTTTCTTTGAAAATATTCTTATAAGATTGTAAGGGAAACTTTGAAGATTTTATAACGGCGGAAAATAGCTGCACCCACCGTATAAGTTAAAAAAACATTCTTACCTTAATTCTGTCGAAAAGGTTAAAAAGGACCTTGTTTTGAAAACGACCGAAAGATTCCTTTATAAACCACTTATAAAAGTCAAAAAGGGTATAAATGACTTTAACTCATATTCTAGTAAATAGTAAAAATGTTTTGAAATGAATTTTTAAGAAACATGGATGTGGATGATAAAGAGATCCCAATAGATTATTACGTATAAACAACCTCAGATAATGAAGAGATTGTGAAATAACCCTTACCAATGTGGTAACTTATGAAACATACAACCCATGAAAGAGGTATCATACAATGAATATGTAAATACACATAAATTAGAGTGTATTACACAAAGAATATAATTATGGGCAGTACATACACCACACAAAAGATAATGGTGGCAATATGGCATGAATCTCACGGGAATAAGGAGTGAGATGAAAACCCCTTACCTTGTACTTTTCATTGGTTGAGGTAGTTTAACCTCCTGTATAATGGTGAAATAATTGTTATCAAATTATAAAATAATGATATCATATATGATCTTTTAATATTGATTTGATAATAATATCTTAGTATTATCGTTGTTTCGGGTGTGAACTTACTTGTTTTATTTTATATGTTTTGTTACGTAAGCCATGTTTGTAATGGATAGGTTGTATATTATTCATATCCAGAATGATATCAAGTCCTTAAACATCATTTTTAAATCATCAAATGATAATTATACTTGAATGGATACGATGGAGAATGAATCTTATCGCGTTTGTGGAGACGGTAGTCCGTACGTACGCACGAGCGACAATATCATTCTTTTGATATTAAAATAATATATAAATGGATGTTATATCATATATACAGAATAATTAACATGTTATATTTATTATTTACATGATTTGAACATCATTATTATACCCATCCAAATAATAATATATTGAATAACAATTACACCACGACATGGAGACGGTAAGCCGTACGTACGCACGTATGGTGACATGTTATTCAAAGGGTGGATAGAATACTGAATATGGTTGTACCATAATTATAATAACATCACAGTATATGTGAGATACTGGAGTTATTATTTTAGAATGGTAAGAACAAAGAAAGAAGAAGTGGAAGAAGAAAGGAACTTGAAAAGGGGTGGTGAAAACATTACCTCTTCTTCGGGTTCTTCCTTTTGATTTGATCAAAAGGGATCCTTAGGTTGGATTTATTATCAAAATAAGGCCTCTAGGTTTTAGTTAGGGAAGTTGGGAGAGTATTTGGGCAGAGTTTGGCCGATCCAAGTGGCTTGAGAGGTGTGAGGAATGAGTAGAAGTGGTCTCCTTTTATAAGGGAGAGGAGGGGCTCTTTAGGAAAGAGTGAAAGTATTACATTATAATATAATTATATTCGATTTATAATGGTCCAAAAATCATTTAGGTCGAAGATAAGATGACTCATTTTCTAAATAACATCAACCAATAAGAATTGGACAGGTTTTAGATAATATTTTAATCATTATAATCTGATTTATTTAAATGATTTATTAATGAGGTAAACATTGCATCATTATTGTGTCATTAATAATTTAAATTATTTGATGTCTAAAAATTATAAATAAAATATAATTATGTAGGAAAACTTTTTAGCTTTATAATTAATATTTATAATCGAAAATCCAACATGTATAACCCTATGTAAAAATTGTTCTTCTAAAAGATGTAAGCTTATGCCTTTTTTATTTTTATTTTAACTTTATTAATATAATGTGTCCCTGCCACATACAAGTGGCTCTAAGGGGTCCCCAAATCGACCCAAGGATGCCCATGGTCGGGTATGTGTCCAGAAATAAGGTTAGGACACGTTTTAGGGTAATTTTATATTATTATAATATTATTTTTTAACCCTTATTTACCGGATTTACCCTTTAACCATGGTAAATAAAATATTTACCGCAGTAATTATTCAAAATGTGTAAAAATAAAAGTTACCTATTTACATAATTTTGACATCCTGATTCCAAATATGTAATACATTTTTCCAAATTCAAAACACAGAAGTGGCAGAAATTAATTTAAAATTAATTCCCGTTGTTAAAATAAAAAGCGTGTTTTTAAGAGATAATAACTATCAAAAGATTGACAATTGTTTATGTCTGGTTTAATTGTGAAATTATGTCCAATGACAAACATTAAATTAAATGGTAAAAATATATTCTAAATATACTTTAAAACCACTCAAATTCATAATTTATCAATATTAATTATTTTGATTAAAAAAGTTTATTTTAATTAAAATTTAGTAATTTTCACTATTCATCAAAATTTAAAAGTTATCCGAAAAGTACCAAAATTTCACAATAGGCTAATTTCAATATTCCGAATCCAAAAATGAAGTCCATTTTGAAATATAAAATATATATGATTTAAAAAAGTAGGTATTACTATTCACAACGGCTAGGTTAATTAGTTGTGGTGTGTGTTAGAACTCGAGGTTGCGTACAACACACGCTATCGCATTATTCGAAGGGAAACGTACCGTGGAAGCTTGGGGTGTTACATTCTCCCCTCTTTCAAATAATTGCGTCCTCGCAATTTCTAGGGTATTACTGCATAAAAAGACTCGGGTGGTTCTTCATCATATGTTCCTCGGGTTCCCACGTTGCCTCTTCCATCTTATGATTTCTCCACAAAACTTTTACCAGACGCGTCGTCCGGTTTCTCAGTACTTGTTCTCTTGTATCAAGAATCCTGACAGGCTCTTCACAATAAGACAGATCGGGTTCCAGTTCTAATTTCTTATAGGTGAGTACATGCGTTGGGTCAGGCATGTATTTTCTCAACAGAGATACGTGGAACACATCGTGAACTTTGGAGAGACTTGGCGGCATTGCCAATCGGTAAGCTACAGCCCCAATTCGTTCTAGAATTTCGAAAGGTCCGATGTACCTGGGACTCAATTTACCTTTCTTACCAAAACGTATGACTCCCTTCCATGGAGATACCTTCAGGAAAACATCATCACCGACTTGAAATTCCAAATCCTTCCTTCGATTATCGGCATAGCTCTTCTACCTACTTTGAGCTGCTTTGATGTGATTTTGGATTACCTTCACCTTTTCCACCGTTTCCTCCACCAGTTCTGGGCCTACAAGTTTTCTTTCACCAACCTCATCCCAACAGGTTGGTCTACGACATCTCTTTCCGTATAACGCTTCATATGGTGCCATCTGAATACTCGAATGGAAGCTATTGTTATAGAAAAATTCTACCAGTGGTAAATATTGATCCCACATACCCTGAAAGTCAAGTGAGCAAGATCTCAACATGTCTTCTAGGGTTTGAATAGTCCGTTCTGATTGTCTATCTGTCTGAGGGTGGTAAGCAGTGCTCAAATGAAGTTCAGTATCTAGAGATTTCTGAAGACTTTTCCAAAATCTTGAAGTAAAACGGGGATCACGATCAGAAACAATCGATAGGGGTACTCCATGAAGTCTCACAACTTCATTAATGTATAGTCTTGCTAGACGGTCCAGGGGTAGATCTTCTCTTATAGCAAGAAAATGTGTTGACTTGGTAAGACGATCAACAATAACCCATATTGCATCGTTCCTTCTAGGAGTATTTAGTAGCCCCATGACAAAGTCCATCGTAATATTGTCCCATTTCCACTCCGGTATGGGAAGAGGTTGCATGACTCCTCCAGGCTGTCGCCTTCCAGCTTTCACTTGTTGACAAACCATACAACTTGACACAAAATCAGCAATCTCCCTCTTCATGTTGTCCCACCAAAAATGTTCCTTCAAATCTCTATACATTTTGGTGCTCCCAGGGTGTATAGAGAAATTGGAACTATGAGCATCATCCATCAATTCCCTTTTCAGATCAGGTAAATCGGGAACAAAAAGTCTCTTCCCGAATTTCAAAATTCCATCTTCATACACAAAGTCTCTCAATCTCCCATCATTCACAGCTTTAATCTTCTTCTGAAATTCTTCATCATCGGTCTGAGAACTCTTAATCCTTTCTAGTAAAGATGGTTTGGCAACCATTTGAAAAAGCATTGATGTTTCACCTTCCCTGGTTATTCCCATGTCCATCTTCACTAGATCCATGAAAATTGGATCCCTTTCAATTCTCATCATGTTCAAAACTCCATGGTCTTTTCTGCTCAAAGCATCTGCCACCTTGTTTGCTTTCCCCGGGTGGTAGTGTATCGTGCAATCATAATCCTTGAGTAATTCAAGCCATATCCTTTTCCTCATGTTGAGTTCTTTTTGTGAGAAAATATACTTCAAACTCTTGTGATCAGTATAAATCTGACATTTTTCACCATAGAGTTAGTGTCTCCATATCTTCAAAGCAAAGATCACAGCTGCTAACTCAAGATCATGAGTAGGATAGTTTTGTTCATGAATTTTCAACTGTCGTGATGCATAGGCAATAACTATATCATTCTGCATAAGGACACAACCAAGTCCTTTCTTTGATGCATCACTATAAATAACGAACCCATCATTCCCCGATGGTAGAGTCAATATAGGATCATTGACTAATCTTCTCTTCAGTTCTTCGAAACATTCTTCACACTCTTTTGTCCAAACAAATTTAACCCCTGTACGTGTGAGCTTCGTTAATGGGTTAGCCAATCGGGCAAAATTCTGGACGAAACGTCAATAATAACCTGCCAAACCAATAAAACTACGTACCTCAGTTATACTCGTAGGTGCTGGCCATTCTTGGATTGCCTTGGTCTTAGAAGGATCAACAGAGATTCTATCTTTAGAGACAATATGGCCAAGAAAAGAAATATCCTGAAGCCAGAATTCACACTTGCTAAACTTCCCATATAATTCATGCCTCCTCAGAGTCTTCAAGATAATGCGCAAGTGATTTTCATGATCTTCGTAGGTTTTTGAGTATACCAAGATATCATCAATAAATACCACCACAAATTCATCGAGATACTACTTGAAAACTCTATTCATCAGATCCATGAATACAGAGGGTGCATTAGTCAATCCAAACGGCATTACGGTAAACTCGTAATGACCGTACCTGGTTCGAAATGCTATCTTCAGAATATCTTCCTTCTTCACACACAACTGATGGTATCCAGATCGAAGGTCAATCTTTGAAAAGTATTTAGCTCCATGCAGTTGGTCAAATAAATCATCAATACAAGGTAGGGGATACTTGTTCTTTATCGTTATAGCATTGATCTCCCTGTAGTCGATACATAACCTCATAGATCCATCTTTCTTTTTAACAAAAATAACATGGGCTCCCCATGGAGAAACACTAGGGCGAATAAATCCCTTATTACTCAATTCCTCTAGTTGTTTCTTTAGTTCGACTAATTCTACAGTGTCCATTCTATAAGGTGTCTTCGATATAGGCCTTGATCCAGGAATCAAATCAATGGAAAACTCAACTTCTCGTTCTGGAGGATGTCCAGGTAAATATTCCGGAAATACATCTACAAATTCTTTCACAACAGGTACATCCTCTATTTGAACATTCCTTTCCTCACCGACAGTTATTTCATTCTCTTCCTCCCCAATAATTGAATTAAGTTGAGCTACTGGGGGTGGATCTAAATAAGAATTAGGTTGTGACGATTCTGCTCTAAAAATAAGGTGTTCCTTATCATTATCATCAAGAATCGTAACCTCTTTCTTCTTACAATAAATCTTCGCATCATAGTCCGAAAGCCAGTCCATACCGAGGATTATATCAAACTCAATCATAGGTATGACGATGAGATCAGCAGATAAAGAAAATTTATGTGCTCTAATGGGGACTGATTCACAAAACTTTGTTGCAATGATACTTCCCTTAAGAGTTTTAACTGACAACTCCCTTATTAAATCAAATTGGAAATATCTAATTTTCTTAGCAAACTGGGAAGATATGAAACAATGCGATGATCCAGAGTCAAATAATGCATTTTCTAAACTTGAGGAAACCATTAAATTACATGCCACCACATATTTTGGAGCTTTTACCTCTGCAGTAGTGATAGCATAAGCCTCGCCTTGATCCCTTGGCATTTTCTGAGGTAAGTTCTCCTGACGCTTAGGACATTAATTCGCATAATGTCCCATCTCCCTGCAATTGTAGCACTGAACGTTGGTGGCTTCCTTCTTCCCTTTGCAATCACGAGCTTGGTGGACTTTTTCACCACACTTGTAACAGACTCCCATTCCCTTCAAGCAAGCACCGGGGTGTTTCTTCCCACATTTACCACAGGATGGATATTCAACCTTTCCTTTCTTCCCCTTATTTCCATTCCCAGATTGATCAGCAGGCCTCTTCTTCTCTTGCTTTGCTTTAAAGTCATAAGACTTAGAGAATTCCTTTTCTGTCTTGATAGCACATGAGACAATGTCTTCGTACGATGAAAAGGATTGTGAGACTAATGCTCGACGGAGAAATGGTTTTAACCCATCAAACAAACGATCAATCTTACTTCTTGGGTTGCGAATATAATCTCTAGAATACCTCGCTAACCTTGTAAAGTTATCCTCATACTTTGTGACATTCTCATCCTCCTTCTGTCTCAGACTTAGAAATTGCCTTTCCATATCTGCTCGATGGTCGCGAGGAAAGTATTTTTCTAAAAACAGATCTTTGAACTCCCTCCATTCCATATTTGATACTTCATCATCTTCCTTCATGTTTTGAATCAATGACCACCATTGATCAGCATCTCCAGTGAGGCGGTAAACTGCCATGATAACTTTTTCCCTTTCACTACTCCCCAAAGCCTGAAATATTTTATCTAGGGAAAATATCCATTGCTCAGCTACTAAGGGATTTGTACTCCCATTGAACGTTGGTGGTTGTTGCCTCATGAATCGATCTAACATTGATCCTCCACGCTGCGGATCAGGGTGCTCCATACGGGTAAGGTTATTATTCATAACCTGAGTAAGTTGTCCCAGTATGGTGATTAGCTGATCGACACCAGTTGCATCACCAGCCCCACTATAATTATCTTGAGCAGGAAGGAAATCCCTACATGGAGTGCGTGCATTGATACAGTTTCCATTTCTTCCACTAGGCGCCATTTCTAAACAATGGCATAAACTAGATCAGTTTATGAATCAAAATACATAATCCCATACTTATAAAACACTTAACATAAATTGAACTGTTTATGGATATAATCCATAATCATAAGAATGTTTTCTTTGAGTAAGTATATACTCATAATCCCTTCAAAATGATTTGTAAAGAAAATGAGAGTTATCCTAAGCATATCCCCCGGGAGTGTCGTAACCAAGAGTGCAGCAAGGCCCGTTGTCGTGCACCAGTTCCCGTTCGAGTCTAGCTCAAAGCGGTGTTTTCGGGTTTTACCCCTAGGTACATCTGTGCCAGATCCGCCTCTACCTGCTCGTATCCAGACAGGGATGTATTGCTAGTAAAACTCACAAAATCTCTACAATACCAAAATTCTAGGAAGTTCTTCTATACTAATCCTCAAAGTCCATCTTAGGTCTACGTGCTCTAATCAGAGTTTATCTAAATCTAGCTTCCAAGGTTTGTACTAAACTTCCTCTGATACCAACTGTAACGCCCCGACCCCAGTTACCCAGAGTCGGTGCATTAATTACATAACATTGGCATGATCACAAGAAAGATCAAATCTCGAAAGACCGATTGGTTTAGTAGCCTTGGAAACACTAGATATATTCATAAGTTTTACATTACATTATCAAAATAAAAAAAGAACTACTACAACAACATATTGTCTCCATAGTCCACACTATTAACCCCTCATAATATCCCTGCAAGTCATTCATAATTTACTTCTTCACATCCTGGGAAAATAAAACATAGAAAAGGGGTGAGCTCAAATTCCCAGTAAGGATAACAATATAGCGGAAAATTTCATAAATAAGAATAAACATTTAAGGCAATGTATAACTAAAACAAAAGCCTTTTAAACTTTAACTTCAACATAGTATGGCATAAATAAAATTAAATAATGCCATTTACTTATTCACATGGATATTCTACTAATCGAATAATCACATGCAATATCAATAACCACTTTCATAATGATGGAATGCATAATGCCATACTATCATAACCACACAGCCAAGGCCTCGTGCCAAGACTACAAATAAGATTTTGACAAGGCCTTGTGCCAAGACACTAGTTTGTCTCATGAGACCTACCGATGCATCGAGGAGCTATAGCGGGCTCCACCCGTCACTTACTAAGTCCAATGCATTCCCATATGAAAAGGTTTAAACATAACATAAACATTCGTATTAAAACTAGCATACGAAATGTAAATAATTTCACCATAAACTATGAATGGTATAAAAATAGCACATCCACATTCAAACATATCACAAAACCTTCAATACAATATAGAAGTTTTGTATCATAATAAATCAACTTCAAATAATCTTAAAATCCATCAAAGGATGTTGACATAGATGAAATCAATATTCTTTTTAAAGAAATATCTCCTTTTTATTTTGAAATCATTTAAGATCCATATAAAATAAAACATTTTCTTTGAAAATATTCTTATAAGCTTGTAAGGGAAACTTTGATGATTTTATAACAGCGGAAAATAGCCGCACCCGCCGTATAAGTTAAAAAAAACATTCTTACCTTAATTCTGTCGAAAAAGTTAAAAAGGACCTTGTTTTGAAAACGACTGAAAGATTCCTTTATAAACCACTTATAAAAGTCAAAAAGGGTATAAATGACTTTAACTCATATTCTAGTAAATAGTAAAAATGTTTTGAAATACATTTTTAAGAAACATGGATGTGGATGATAAAGAGATCCCAGTAGATTATTACGTATAAACAACCTCAGATAATGAAGAGATTGTGAAATAACCCTTACCAATTTGGTAACTTATGAAACATACAACCCAGGAAAGAGGTATCATACAATGAATATGTAAATACACATAAATTAGAGTGTATTACACAAAGAATATAATTATGGGCAGTACATACACCACACAAAAGGTAATGGTGGCAATATGGCATGAATCTCACGGGAATAAGGAGTGAGATGAAAACCCCTTACCTTGTACTTTTCCTTGGTTGGGGTAGTTTAACCTCCTGTATAATGGTGAAATAATTGTTATTAAATTATAAAATAATGATATCATATATGATCTTTTAATATTGATTTGATAATAATATCTTAGTATTATCGTTGTTTCGGGTGTGAACTTACTTGTTTTATTTTATATGTTTTGTTACGTAATCCATGTTTGTAATGGATAGGTTGTATATTATTCATATCCAGAATGATGTCAAGTCCTTAAACATCATTTTTAAATCATCAAATGATAATTATACTTGAATGGATATGATGGAGAATGAATCTTATCGCGTTTGTGGAGATGGTAGTCCGTACGTACGCACGAGCGACAATATCATTCTTTTGATATCAAAATAATATATAAATGGATGTTATATCATATATACAGAATAATTAACATGTTATATTTATTATTTACATGAGTTGCACATCATTATTATACCCATCCAAATAATAATATATTGAATAACAATTACACCACGACGTGGAGACGGTAAGCCGTACGTACGCACGTATGGTGACATGTTATTCAAAGGGTGGATAGAATACTGAATATGGTTGTACCATATTTATAATAACATCACAGTATATGTGAGATACTGGAGTTATTATTTTAGAATGGTAATAACAAAGAAAGAAGAAGTGGAAGAAGAAAGGAACTTGAAAAGGGGTGGTGAAAACATTACCTCTTCTTCGGGTTCTTCCTTTTGATTTGATCAAAAGGGCTCCTTAGGTTGGCTTTATGATCAAACTAAGGCCTCTAGGTTGTAGTGAGGGAAGTTGGGAGAGTATTTGGGCAGAGTTTGGCCGATCTAAGTGGCTTGAGAGGTGTGAGGAATGAGTAGAAGTGGTCTCCTTTTATAAGGGAGAGGAGGGGCTCTTTAGGAAAGAGTGAAAGTATTACTTTATAATATAATTATATTCGGTTTATAATGGTCTAAAAATCATTGAGGTCGAAGATAAGATGACTCATTTTCTAAATAACATCAACCAATAATAATTGGACAGGTTTTAGATAATATTTTAATCATTATAATCTTATTTATTTAAATGATTTATTAATGAGGTAAACATTGCATCATTATTGTGTCATTAATAATTTAAGTTATTTGATGACTAAAAATTATAAATAAAATATCATTATGTAGGAAATCGTTTTAGCTTTCTAATGAATATTTATAATCGAAAATCCAACATGTATAACCCTATGTAAAAATTGTTTTTCTAAAAGATGTAAGCTTATGCCCTTTTTATTTTTATTTTAACTTTATTAATATAATGTGTCCCTACCACATACAAGTGGCTCTAAGGGGTCCCCAAATCGACCCAAGGATGTCCATGGTCGGGTATGTGTCCACCAATAAGTTTAGGACACGTTTTAGGGTAATTTTGTATTATTATAATATTATTTTTTAACCCTTATTTACCGGATTTACCCTTTAACCATGGTAAATAAAATATTTACCGCAGTAATTATTCAAAATGTGTAAAAATAAAAGTTACCTATTTACATAATTTGGGCATCCTGATTCCAAATATGTAATCCATTTTTCCAAATTCAAAACACAGAAGTGGCAGAAATTTATTTAAAATTAATTCCCGTTGTTAAAATAAAAAGCGTGTTTTTAAGAGATAATAACTATCAAAAGATTGACACTTGTTTATGTCTGGTTTAATTGTGAAATTATGTCCAATGACAAAAATTAAATTAAATGGTAAAAATATATTCTAAATATACTTTAAAACCACTCAAATTCATAATTTATCAATATTAATTATTTTGATTAAAAAAGTTGATTTTAATTAAAATTTAGTAATTTTCACTATTCATCAAAATATAAAAGTTATCCGAAAAGTACCAAAATTTCACCCTAGGATAATTTCAATATTCCGAATCCAAAAATGAAGTCTATTTTGAAATATAAAATATATATGATTTAAAAAATTAGGTATTACTATTCACAACGGCTAGTTTAATTAGTTGTGGTGTGTGTTAGAACTCGAGGTTGCGTACAACACACGCTATCGCATTATTCGAAGGGAAACGTACCGTGGAAGCTTGGGGTGTTACATATGGTGACTTTTATATCACCATAAGGAAGAGAGTTTATTTAAAAGGGTGAATGGGATTTCCATGTGATCTGAGTCATACTTGACCATCATGGGCTGGAGAAAACGATAACATATATTGTAGGTTTATATTTGTATGATTAGGGAACGCATCAGATGGATTTACCTCCAATGGTTGATTGTTTTATGGGTGTTTTCCTGAAAATATTTAGGATTACCTCCAATGAGAGTGGTAGAGTTCTCTATCAAGCTAGTTTTAGGAGTTGAACTGGTATCCATTCCTCCTTTCCGGATAACGACTACTGACATGAAAGAGCTCAAGATACAATAAGAGGATTTTGAGCTAAATGGGTTTATATAAACCAGTACTTATTCATGGGTTGCACCGATAATTTTTAAGAAAAATGAATATGGTACCCTTAGGCTATGTGTGGATTATCATAAATTGAACCAGTTGATGGTTAAGAACCGGTATCCTCTACTGTGGATAAATGATATTTTTGACCAGTTTTGAGGATCTTGGGTATTCTAGAAAATTGATTTGAGATATGATTATCATCAGCTGCACGTTATACCATCATACATACATCACAAATACTTTCGTAGTAGGCATGGTCTATATTAGTATTTTGTTATGCCATTCGGTCTCACAAACACGCCAATTGTCTTCTTGGAATTGATGAACCAAGTTTTCTATCTTTATATGGATTTGTTTTTAGTGGTTTTCTTGGATGATATATTAGTGTATTCTCACAATTGACATGACCATGAAAAATATATTTTTATTGTATTGAATACACCAAGAGAGCATCCGTTTATTGATAATCTCACAAAGTGATACTTTTTGGATGGATCCAATTTACTTTTTAGGTCACATTATCTCATATATTGGAGTATCAATTAATGTAGAGAAGGTGAAAGTTATAGTTTTGGGGTGTAGATGAAGAACGTATTTGAGGTATATAGTTTCTTGGGGCTGGCTGGTTACTACATGCATTCCATCTAGGACTTATCATTCTTAGAATCGCTACTTAAGGGCTTGACTAAGATGGTTTTGAAGTGTGTATGGTAATATTCTTATGATAACTCCTTTTAGGATCTAAAAGGGATATTGACGTTAACACAAATAGTATTTTTTTAGAGCCAAGTAAGAGTTACACTGTTTACTATAATGCATCAGGTATTGGGCTTGGAGCAGTTCTTATACAGGGTGATAGAGTTGTGGCATACGGGTCTTGATAGTTGAGGCCTCATAGGAGGAATTTCCCAACACTTGATCTAGAGTAAGTTTTAGTTGTTCATGCATTGCACTGTTGGAGACTTTATTTAATTGGAGAGAATTTTTTGGGTGTAAAATGAACACAAAATACTCAAGGAAATATTTACACATTGTGATATGGATATAAAGCAGTGAAGGTGGGTTGAATACCTATAGTATTTCGACTTTGAGATTTCCTACATGCCTGGGAAGGGAAATGTAGTGGCTGATTCGCTAAGTAGAAGGAATTAAATATAGGCATCTCAAAGGGCCATTAGTGAGTGTAAACTTATGACTTTGTTCTTTGAGATGCACTTGGAGGTTTAGGAAAATCATGGGAAGACTTTTCTATCATCATGATATGTGACTTATACCCTACTAGATACAATTAAGATGAGACAACTATCAGATTCAGAGGTCCTAGTCCTATGAGAGAGTGTGGAAGGTGAGATCCCTCCTTATAGTTAGACCATAGGCTAGGATGATTTTTTTTCATATGTATGGATGCATATGGGTTTTAATAGACATGTGTGAGGTGAAGATGTGATACTTTCATACTTCAGTTTGGGAAGTGAACCTAGGTGTCACTAAGATGTATCCGTATTTACATCACCAATACTGGTGTCCAGGTATGAACGGTGATATAGTTGGTTTTTTCATGAGATGTTCCAATTCTCAGTAGGTGAAGGCGAAACACCATCAACCAAATAGAATTTTATAGCTTCATCCCATTCCTTGGTGAAAATGGGATGACATCACAATGGACTTAGTGACTGGTATATCAAGGTTTCCTGAAGGTAATGATTCCATTTGGGTTGTTGTTGACAAGCTCATGAAGTTTTTTCATTTTATACATATCAAGGATACCTTTCTAGTTGATGATATTGGGAGGTTGTATATCAATGATATGGTAAACCATCATGGGGTCCCATGTACCATCATTTTAGATAGGGACTCAAGATTTACAACTCTATTATGGTAGAGTTTGCAGAGGGTGATTGGTATATAGGTGCTTCTGAGAACAACATACCACCCTTAGACTAATGGATAGTCATAACATGTGATACAAGTTCTTGAAGATATGTTACGGTCATGCATCTAGGATTTCAAGGGATCTTGGGAGAGGCACATAGCCCATTTTGAATTCTCCTATACTAATATATTTCAGAATACTATTCAGATGGATCCTTATGAGGCTTCAACCGATAGTCCATGCCGATCACCCATGTGTTGGCTAGAGGTAGGAGAGGCAACTATGATGGGATGTCATCTTGTTCAAGAGACTACATAGCAATTTCAGTTGATTAAAAAGTACATGGATACTGCATATTCTTAACATAAATCTCACACTAATCATCATCGATGAACTCTGGAGTTTGAGGTTAAGTATCATATTTTCTTACGTGTTTCACTAAAGATGGTACACATATGTATTAAGAGATAGGTTAATATTTCACATGTTATGTTGGGCTGTTTGAGATTCTAGAGAGAGTCAGGCTAGGGGCCTATCAGTGGCAATTACCTCAGATGTACTAGGCTATGTATGACATCTTTCACATATCTCATTTATGCCACTATCATTCAAACCCATCTCATGTTTTTCATCCTGATGAGGTTGTATTATAGGTAGATGCATCCTTTGAGGAGCATACTATACGTATTACTGGTCATTGCATAAAGGTTATATGAGGTAGGTCTGTTCCGCTAGTATGGGTGCTATAGTAGCACGACCATATATAGGATGAGACTTGGGATTAGGAAACCAATGTACAATCACAACTGACCTAGTTATTCTTAGATATTCTTGACCACACTTGAGAAGGAAATTCTGGGAATTTTTTTGAGGGGAGACATTTGTAAGAACCTAGTTCTTCATTAAGGTACAAACCTTTTTATTCAGCCTTTTTTTCTTGTTTAAATGTTTAAATATGGCCTAATTTTAATTCTCTTTGAGGACATGGAGGTTAAGGGGGTGTCTTAGGATGGTTTGGAGCCCAAAACCCAGTGTTTGGGTGAAAATGTCCAAACACACAATTAGAAGAAACCATGTGGGGTGGGCTATACAATTAATTCTTACCATGCTAATATGGATAGAGGGAGGCTAAATGGCACACAATTTAATAAATAATTTGATTTGGGATGCACAACCATGCGTCCATGCCTTCAATTCTAATAGTGGAGTTTGGCAGGGTTTGTGCATGGTTAGTTAGACTGTGCATGAAAATCTTGCGGGGTGCCCCTTCCTATAGTAGGAGGTGCAAGGTAGGAACACATTTTGGCCAACCGTGTGACCAAATCACGAGACCCTACGTTTTGGGTGAATTTACCATTTTATCCCTAATTAAATTTTATACTTCAACTCTAATTTCGCATTCCTCATATGGATAGAACCCTCACCTTTGAGAGCTTCCTTTGGGAAAAAACTCTACGAATTGAACAATCTTTTCTATTAGATGTTTGATCAAGAACCATGTAACACCCCAGTAACTCTTATATAAAATTTCCTCTTAGTAAAATGCAACAAATAAATATTAAATAAAAGAAACTTCTATTTTACTGAATAAATTCATTAAAAACAGTACATGAAATGCCACCTCAGACTAAGAATGTGGTAATATTAAACCTATAAGTGTCATCACTAATAAACAAGGGAAAATTATAAGAAACATGATAACTATGACATCATAGCCCACACTTTTGTGATCTCTAATGAGTAGAAAAACAATGAAGGTAATAAGGGTTAGAGTGTAGAAGAATGTAAAAATAGACATTATCTTTTTGGGAAAAAGAATCTATAAATTTAATGAGTTTGGTTAATATAAAATGTTTGTTACAATTTTGTATTTATACGTAAAAAGACCATGGAATATAGATATTAGAGTAATTATAAAATAAAAGAATAATAAAATAAACTAAAAAAACCATTACATATATATATATATATATTTGTTGCATGTATATGTGTATTTATGTAGTGTTTAATTAACATCAAAAAAGAGTTTATTTAAGAACATCTACATTTTATCAGGATTTGTAATCTCAATGAAAATTTTATTTAAACTTAAAGATTTATGTTAATAGTTATTAAATCAAATAATGTTTTTAAAAATTATGTTTTTCAAATTCAATAGAGTTTAATAAAATGTAATTATGAAAACCTTATAAAATTTATTGAATAAATAAATGTTTATATAGAACATAATTTACTGTTGAAGAACTACTAATGTTACTCACACCCACACACATATATATATATTAAAAAAATTACTTAAAAACAAGATAATATATAACATATATAATTGTGAAAATTAAATAAATCAATAAACATAATAAAAGATATTGGAAGAAATGTATAATTACTTGAATATTATTTTTTTTGATAAAAATATTATAATAATAAGTAATAATAATATGATTACCTTTAATTAGGAAACTTTTAGTTTAATAATTATTATAATAATATATATAAATAGGCACATAATAGCCACATATATAATAGAAAAATATATAAATATATTTATAATAATTATAATATAATAAAATGATTAAAAAAAGTAATAATAATGAGGAATACTGTTTTTTGGGTTGGGTTGAAATTGATGCAGCCCCACCGTCTTCCTCCTCCTCATGAATCACCCCTCTTCCCCACATCCTTAATCTTATTTAGTTGAAGTGGTGGGTTAAGAACATGTCTATTCAGGAAGTCATTACTCCATGGATGGATCGTCTGACACTTGACACGTCTTCTTCGGGGATCTCGCCATTCATGGGATGATAGCATGAAAACGAAGCTAACCAGAGGGCAGTTGACCTACAAACCTCACCAAGTATCCATAATTCCTTATACTATCTTCTACCACCTAGAAACACCTACCCACTAATCCTTCCTGGTTCGGTGAGTCAAATTTTAGAAAAACGATGAATGTTTGAGTTAGGGTTTTTAATTTTCATTTCCAGTTTGGGTTCCCATATCTTGTTCGGTTATAAATTAGGGGAATAATTTAAGGGAATGTGGGGTTTTCATGTTGGGGGGAGGATCCACCATTCACACTCATATGTTTTTTTGATCACTTTTTTGGGTGTCCTATTATCTGTTTATTTAAGGGTTTATGATGATGAATTAGGGCTAGTGAAGGACACTGTTGAAAAACTATTTGTTTAGAACTGACATCCATCTGTTGAATTTTGTTCAAACCATCATGATGAACTTGTTTAGAAGTAATCCTTTTCACTTTGTAAGGCAAGGGGATTTTGTTTTGTAAAATAATTTCAATTCAATTTTCTCTTTATTTGTCAAATTGTTTCCTAGCTGTGCAATTATTTCCCCCTATTGAAAATAAGTAATATGATTCACAAGGTAAGGGTATCTTTTTTTTGTTAAACACATATAAGAAAGTTAATCTATTTATGAATTTTCAAGGCATTTCCAATATTCTAGTAACCCTACTTGTGTAATTGTTTCCCTATTAAAAATTAGTGTAATCATTCCTAAGGTAAGGTTATTTTGTGTTTATAAAACTATTATTGTATTTTCTAATCATTCCTAAATTTATCTGTTGTATTTAACCCTTATCTTTATGGAATACTCTGTTGTGAAGATCATCTACGTGGTAATAATGTTTATTTCATGTAAAATGTTCAGGTGTTTTATGAAACTCATGTATTTTTTTCATTTTTTAATTGCTTTGTGATATTTCTCTATTGTTCAAATAATTATTTTTATAGTAACAAAACCATGAATTTTTCATGCATTCATCACTTTAGAACTTTTCCTTACAAATTTGGTTTATTTTAAATCTATTTATGTGAAACATACTATTTATCTTTCTTATGCCAATTTATTTTAGGTCTGTTTAGATAATTTTATATTATTTCATAATAATAATAATAACAACTAAGTGTAAAAATTTTAAACTATTTATGAAATTAATATTTTTTTAATATTTTGATGATGGAAAGGAGATTATTTTCATGTTTTTAATTATTGTTTCTTGTTATCAACACCTTAAATACGTAAATTTCATTGGATCGTGATACTAATTTTTATTAAAATTATTTTGAATAATTAAAGAGCTTTAGTATGACTTCATTAAATACAAGTGATGTCATTATATTTTCAAAAGTTTTATTTTGATAATCATGTTTTGAATGTATGTGCATATATATATATATATATATATCACGACATGTTTAAATTGTATCCACACATGGATAATTCATTTATAAAATTAATTTTGTTGAATGCTCGAATTTCCATTGAGCCCTATGAGTGCAAGTGAGGTTATCGAAAGTTCAAATTTATGTTTTTCATTCATAACAAATGGAAGTATAAAAATAAACATTTATATATATATATATATAATTTCATATTTAATAGTTTTAATTAAGGAATTTATATACATATTAATTTTGATGTTCAAATATGTAAATATAATATTGTATATGTATAGTTAATTTTATGTCAAAGTGTTATTATTTTTAATTAATATATACATGCGTGAGTATGTAATCATGTTTTATTCCAACATTAATATTTATATAAATAAAAATATACACATGTATTTTTTATGTGAAACTAATTAATATGTATTTTAATGAGAAACATATTTTATTAGGATACATGTATAATCAAGTATGTTCTTTCATGGTTTTCAAAGATCATGATTTTAAATAAATTTCATGGTCCTCATAATTAAAAAATTTAAGTTATAATTCCAAAAGTTACACTTGGATGTATAAGAATGAAATGTTTATGATGAATGCTCCCTGATAGTGATACAATGCATTGGATAATGTGTTAGTGTCATGAGATGTCATGTATGGTGCATGAGAGGTTTATACAAATCACATCATGGTGCACGAGAGGTTTATCCCAAGCATATCATAGTTCGTGGGAGGTTTATCCCAAGCACATCACGGTGCATAAGAGGTTTATACCAAGCACATTATGAAATTAGGCAGTGAACCAAATCCAATATAGTAATATTTTTACCATGTGTTGGGAGTGAACCAAAAATTGTTGTTATGATCCATGGTGCCTTTGAGAATTAATTATGAATTCTTAAAATCTTTCAAGTGAAATTACTATTACTTTATGAATGATCGATGCTAATTTTCTTCCAATGTTTCATATTTAAATTGAAATCATTTTTTTCAATAAAATGTTTATTTTTGAAAAGATTACATGTTTTTAAAGCTTTCATTAAAAAAATATTATATTATTTACCTATTATTTTTAAGTAAAAAATTTATTTAGTTTGCTTTTTGTTTCAAAACCCCCTTACTGAGCTTTCTGATGATCACCCTATGTTTTTAAAATATATTTTCATAGGTATTAAGGATGAGTAGAAGTGAGATAGGGATCGAGGTCCCAATAAGGTGTTTAAACCTTGTAAATAACAGGTTTAGTCTTTTATTTTATAGGTTGTGTAATTAGAATTTGTCTGATGTATCCAGAATCTCTAAAACTCCCTACCTTTGTGATCTTGGGTTGTGTTTTAAATAAATAAATGAATTATTTATATATATGTATAAAAAGGATCATGTTTCTTGGGTCTTCAATGTTTGTATCTAAGCTGAGGTATAGATAACTTTAGAGGTTAGGATACAAAGAAAACCTTTAGATACCTTAATAGATTTTTGTAGGTCCTTTTCAACAAGGAGTAATAAATCATTAAACTTTGAGTCATTTAATATCACATGTTTGTTATTTCTAAAAGGAAACTTAATATTTTCAATGTTTCATCGAAAAGATAAATTATAGTTTCAAGATGGAAGGGGAAGAACCCCACCCAACACTCTTGTCCCTTCTTGAGGATTTACTTGTAATAATTATTGCAAAGTCAACCTCACTTAGTATCAAAACCCTTTTCAATGCCCTACTTTCCTGCAAGACTCTATACAATAGATCAAAAACCTCCTCTATACCATGGAATCATCGAGGATGATGAATCACCTATGATAAAATCCTAAGCTTCCAACTCTCCCACCTTTCTCCCTAGGGGAGGTACCACCCGGGCATATTCAAATATTTCACCTTTTCTAGAGAGTTTGATATACTATTCAATTTTAGAATAGCTATCTAGGAGGGAGATCTCCAAGAAGCCTATATATATTTTGTCTTAGATTCCATTCTTTTTGGAAACTTAGGCAATATATTTGAGGAACCACATTTCGAAAATTTCAAATCTGACTCTGTAAGGCTATTTTATAAAAACTTTTTTCATTCCAATGTTTTGAAACTATATGTTAGAAATAGTTATTTTCAAAAAGTGCATTATATTTTCCATCAGTACAATCTGTGTTGTACAGATTACATTTAGACAAAGGAAGTGGAAGACTTTGAAAATACATTGTGGTATTGTTTCACTAAGCGGACCATTTCTCTTCATGATCGACATGATAATGAGAATTGGATGATGCTTAATGGAGGGAGGTTGGAAACCCTAAATCCATGCTTAATTTTAGAGTTCTTTTTGTATGTAATCAAAACTCGAGGAAGAATTTTTTTAAAGGGGGTAGAATGTAACGCCCTAGTGACTCTTATATAAATTTTCCTCTTAGTAAAATGAAATTTGTAAATCTTAAACAAAAGAAACTACTTGTTTAATAAAGCAATACATTAAAAATGGTATAAGAAACATAACCTCAAACTAAGAATGTGGTAATATTAATCCTATAACTATCATCATCAAAAAAACTGGAAAACTAATAACAAACATGATAACTACGACATCATAGACCACACCTTTGGGATATTTCATGAGTAGAAAAACAATGAAGAGAATAAGGGTTATAGTGTAGAGGAATGTAAAAATAGGCATCATCTTTGCAGGAAAAGGAATCTACAAATTTGATTAGTTTGGTATGATTGTGTATTTATACATAAAATTACCATTGCGTATAGCCATTAGTGTAATTTTAAAATAAAATGATAATAAAAGAAACTAATAAAACCATTATATATATATTGCATGCGTTTGTGTACTTATGGAGTGTTTAATTATCATCAAATAAGAGTTTATTTATTCACATATACATATTAATAGGATTTGGAATCTCAATGAAAATTTTATTTAAATTTAAAGATTTATGTTGGTACTTATTAAATCAAATAATGTTTTTAAAAATTATGTTTTTCAAATTCAATAGGGTTTAATAAAATGTAATCATAGAAACTTTATAAACTTTTTGGAATACATAAATGTTTATATAAAAAATAATTTATTCTTAAATTACTAAAAATGTTACATATATATATATATATATTTATATTAAGCAACTTACTTAAAAACAATATAACATATGACATATATAATTGTGAAAATTATATAAATCAATAAAAATAATAAAAGACATTGGAAGAAATGTATAATTACATGAACATTATTGTTTTGATAAAAAAATTATAATAATAAGTAATAATAAAATGTTTAACTTTAAGTGGAAAATTTATAGTTTAAGAATTAGTAAACTTATATATATATAAATAGGTATATAATAAGCACACATATAATAGAAACATATATAAATATATTTATAATAATTAGAATATAATAAAATGATTAAAAAAATTAATAATAAAGAGGAATCCTATTTTTAGGTAGGGTTGAACCTGACACATCCCCAAAGTCTGATTCCTCCTCGTGATTGCCCCCTCTTCCCCACAACTGTTTTCTTCATTAGTTAAAGCGGTGGCTTGAAAACATGTTCAGCTAAGAATTCATTGCTCCATGGATGGCTTGCCTGAAACACTGTTGGTGGGAGATGGATTTACAAAGACAAAAGATTTTTCATGGGATAAAGAATAGAGAATCAGAGGAGGAAACTTCACACAATGGAGAAAACTTGTATTTTTCACATTAGTTTCAATGAACTACAAAACAACTTTATATAGACTGTTATAAGGAAATGAAAAAGACAATCATAAAGCCGTTGAAATAAATAGGGAACAAAAAAATGCCAAAATAAATGAATTTCTTGGAAATAGAGAGACGCATGGGAAGAGGGAGAGCCGCCGTTGCCTGGGAATGCCAATAAATGTTTTGGGTTTTCATTTCCAACACTCCCCTTCAAACCAAAACTGACTTCATCCCAAGCATCACTCTTAATCTTTTGAATGCATCCGACAGTAATGGCTTTGTGAAAATACCCGCCACCTGTTCTGAAGTATGGAAATATTTCAATTTTATCGTTTTTTATTTCACATGATCCATGAGAAAGTGAAAACGAGTATCAATGTGTTTTCTTCTTCCATATTGCACTGGATTTTTGGCAAGTTCAATTGATGAATTGTTATCCACATATATCACTATAGATTCATTTTGTGGATGCTTCCTCTCCTTCAGCAAATTTCTCAACCATATTCCCTCACAAACAGTAGATGATGCTGCCAAGTACTCTTCTTCACATGTGGATAAAGCGACTACACTTTGCTTCCTTGAATTCAACGTGAAAGTAGTCGATCCAAGAAAAAATAAATACCCAGTAGTGTTTTTCCTTTCATCTTGATCTCCTCCCCAATCACTATATGAGTAACCATATAGCTTTGCTTCTTCATTGTAGGGATAAAACAGACCAAAATCCAATGTTCCTTTGACATACCTGAGGATTTGTTTTGTTGCTAGCCAATGTGACTCTTTAGGTGCCTCCATATACCTGCTTATAAGTCCAACACTATAGACAATATCTGGCCTTGTGATTGAGAGGTACCTTAGGCTTCCAATCAGACTCTTAAACAAAGTCCAGTCAACTCTTCTTACTTCTCCATAATTTTTTAGTTTTATGCTCGTTGAAACCAGTGTGTTTACATCATTACAATCGGCCATCATGAATTTTTCAAGAAACTATTTAGCATTCCTCTTTAGAGATATATAGATTCCGCCATGTTGTTTCTTCACTTTAATGCCCAAAAAGAAGGACATGAGACCTCCATCGGTCATCTAAAACTCCTTGAACATAGACCCCTTGAATTCATCAAACATATATTGACTATTCCCAGTAAACAAAAAATCATCAACATACAAGAATACAATAAGTATTTCACCATAATCATTCTGCTTGATGTAAACAACGTGCTCATATGGACATTGGGAAAATCCATTCTCTCGGAGATAACTGTCATTGCGTGCATTCTATGTGCACGAAGCCTGCTTCAACCCATAAAGAGCTTTCTTCAGACGATACACTTTATCTTCCTCCCCTTGAATAACAAAGCCTTCAGGCTGGTCAACACATACCTCTTCTTCTAAGATTCCATTCAAGAATGCAAACTTTACATCCAGTTGGTAGATGATCCAATTGTGATGGATAGAAAGTGATATAATCATCCTCATAGTATCAAGGCGAGCAACTGGAGTGAAGAATTAATCATAGACCACCCCATACTTCTGTTTATACCCCTTTGCTATGATCCTTTCCTTGTAGAGGTCGATCTCGCCATCAGCCTTTCGCTTGATCTTGTTCACCCATTTCACGCCAATGGTTTTCTGGCTATTTGGGAGTGTTGTCAACTCCCATGTTCCATTTCTCTCTATGGAATGAATTTCTTCTTCCATATACACTCTCCAACAATCTTCCCTTACATCTTCTTGAAACGTCAGAGGCTCATGATATGCATACAAGCAAAAAAGATTTACCTCTTCAGTTTTCTCATAAATATCGCTCATGATTTTCATATTTATTGGATCCATGGGTGAGGATGAGATGGCCACATTTGAACTTTAAGGAGTGCATTCATGAGTGATGGAATGCTCTCTAGGACTCCTATGTACAACTGATGTGCCTGAGGAAGGTGTTGCAGACGTCGGCTCCTGATGATCATGTCTTTCTTTAGAATCTTCAGTTTCAACTACAACATCCTTGTTTCGTTCTTCATCATCCCATTTCCAAGATTCCTCTTCACTTAAGACCACATCTCTACTCGCCACTAATTTGTTGGTTAGTTGATTGTAAAGCAGGTAGGCTTTATATGCTTCGCTGTAGCCGATAAAAATGCATTTATTTCCATGACCATCCAACTTCCTTCTTCTTGCTTTTGGAACTTGAGAATAGGCAACACACCCAAATATTCTCAGGTGTGCCACACTTGGTTTGTAGCCACTCCACGCCTCTTGTGGTGTCAAATTTCCGACGCTCTTGGTTGGACACTGATTAAGCAGGTAGGCGGTACATGCCACTGCCTCTACCCAAAAACTCTTTGGCAACCCTTTCTCCTTCATCATGGTCCTCATCATGTGGAGGATAGTGTGGTTCTTCCTTTCTATAATTCCATCCTGCTATGTCGTGTAGGCTACAGTAAATTATTGCTTGATGCCATGTTCCCTGCAAAAATCTTGAAAATCATTTGAAGTGTATTCTCCACCTCTGTCAGATCTGAGTACATTGATTCTGTGCCCACTTTAAATTTAAACAGGAGCTTTGAAATATTGAAAGACACTGAAAGTGGATGATTTTTCGTTGATGCAATACTCCCAAATCTTTCTGTTGAAATCATCAATGAGGGTAATAAAGTACCAATTACCTCCATGTGAGGGTGTTTCAAGTGGTCCACAAATGTCAGTGTGAACCAACTCAAGTGGATCCTTTGATCTTCTAGACACTCCACTTGGGAAGGAGTTCCTTTGTTGCTTGCAGAGTGTACACACCTCACACACATGATTTGGAACTTCAATTTTTTGCAAGACAAGAACCATGCTGGATGAGTATAAAAGTATAAGTCCACTGAAATGGAGATGACCAAAGAACAGATTCCATCTCCACGAGTCGTTCTTCATGAGCCCAAAAAGCCATTGCTCAGCCTTCGTGTTGATATGCAGCGGAAACATGCGATTCTCAGCCATTTGAACTTGAGAAATTAGTCTCCTGTGAGAATCTCTTATTAACAATGAATAATTCTCCAAGTGTATAATATACCCCTTCTCAAGGAGTTTACTGAGACTTATGATATTATTTTTCATGCTTGGAACATAATACACATTGGAAATGTAATTCGACTCACCATTCTTTAGATAGATTTTTATTTTACCTTTTCCAATCATGGGTACCTTCGATGAGTTGCTGAAGGTCACGTCACCATGAACTTCCTCAGTGAGTTCTTCAAATAGTTCTTTGTTACCACTCATGAGGTTGCTTGCACCCGTGTCAAGATACCATACATCAGGGCGTTTAGATTCCTTTTCTTGTGCAAGGAGGAGTTTCATACCTTTTCTTCATGGCGTGATGCTTCAGCATAGTTGGATTTTTCACCTTGGCCCATTTTCCCCCAACACTCGGAGTCATAATGGCTGAATTTATTACAGTTTTAGCATTGGAAGTTCTTTGTGTTTCCACGACCACGCGTGAATCAGCCTCCACCATTTCCTCTTCCAAGAAAGTTGGTAAAGTTATGTTGCTTTTTTTGACGGCTTGGAGGATGTCCAAACCCTCTACCTATTGCACAATGACCACCTCATTGCGTCTGGTCATTCTTTTGATTTTGTAGAGTCAAATTGGACTCTAAGGCATGCTCTATTATTGAACCTGCATTTTTCTGCATTCACTGACCATGTACTTACAATGACCCCATGAGTTCTTCAATTGATAATTTTTACAAATCTTTCGACTCTTTGATTTCCAAAACTACATACTCGAACTTGGTTGTGAGCGATTGAAGTGATTTCTCAATAACTCAAATATCCTCCACTTTTTTCATTATTCCTTTTCAAATTGTTAACAATGAAAATTAGGCATGAAAAGTAATATGAGATTCTCTCACCTTACTTCATTCACGCCGCTTTGATCTCTACTCGTAATGTTTGAATAGAGACCCTCTTAACATGATCAAATCCTTTGAAGATGGTGGAAAGGGTGTCCCACACTTGCTTACTTGATGTTGCTTCGACAGTCTTTTTGAAGGTCGATTCATCCAACCCTTGATAGAGGAGAAACAACGCCTTGTTGTATTTATTCCTTTGGTTTTTGAGGGCCATCTTTTCTTCATTCGTGAAGGCCGCTTCTTCCTCAGTAGTGGGTACTACATACCCATCAGTGATGATCTCCCATAGTTCTTGTGACCCGAACAACAACCTTTTTTGGATGCACCACCTCTCATAGTTGTCTTTAGACAATGTCGGAACTTGTGGCTGGATCGCGATTGCCATCTTCGGAATTTGGAGGACTCCTTAGAACCAGCCTCTGATACTAGTTTGTTGGGGAGAGATGGCTTTACCAATCCAAAATAGTTTTCATAGGAGAATTAATAGAGAAGCGGAGGAGGAATCTTCACATAAAGAAGCAAGCTTATATTTTTCACATTAGTTTCAACAGACTACAAAAAACTTTATTTAGACTCTTACAAGGAAATGAAAAAGACACCCATAAAGCCATTGAAATAAATAGGGAACAAAAAAAATTCCAAAATAAATGATATGCTTGGAAATGGAGACTCATGGGAAGAGGGAGAGCCGCCGCTGCCTGGTAAAGCCAACAGATTGTTATGGGTTTGCATTTCCAACACACTCGACACATCTTCTTTGGGGATCTCTCCATCCAGGGGATGGCCACATGTAGATGAATCTAACTGGAGTTTGGTCGACCTATAACCCTTACTGATGATCCATGACACCTTCTACTCTCATATACCTCCTGGAAACACATACCCGAAAATCCTTGCTGGTGGGGTGAGTCGAATTTTAGAAAAATGATGAATGTTTGACTTAGGGTTTTTAATGTTTATTTCTTGTTTGGGTTTTAATATATTTTTTATGTTCAAAATTATGTGAATATTTTAAAGTAATGTGGGGTTTTCATATCGGTCGGTTGGAGAATCCACCATTCACACTCATCTGGTTTTTTCACTAACTTTTTTTGGGTGTCTATTATCAATGTATTTAAGGGTCTGTGCTGATGAATTAGGGATAAAAAAAGAAACAATTGGAAACCTATCTGTTTAGATCTGAAATTCATCTATTGAATTTTTTTCTAACTTTTGTGATCAACTTGTTTAGAAGTAATCTATTGCAATTCGTAAGGTAATGGGATTATATTTTGTAAAATAATTTCAATTCAATTTTCTCTTTCTTTATCAAATTTCTTCCTAGCTGTGTAATTGTTTTACCCTATTGGAATACTATAGTATCATTAACAAGGTAAGGGAATTTTGTTTAAACACGTATAAGAAATTTAATCTATTTATACATTTTCAATGTGGTTCCAATCTTCCAGTAACCATCCTTGGGCAATTGTTTCCCTCTTGCAAAGTAGTGTAATCCTTCATAAGGTAATGGGATTCCTTATTTATAAAATTGTTCTTATATTTTATAATCATTCCTGAATTTATAAATTGTACTTAACCCTTCTTGTTATGCAATAATCTACTCTGAAGATCATCTGCATGGTAATAATTTTTATTTTATGTAAAATATTCCGGTGTTTTATGCAACTCATGTATTTTTTGCCGATTGTTTTAAATCGGTTTGTGTTATTTCTTGATTGTTAAAATAATTATTTTTATAATAATAAAACCATGATTATTTTTATGGATTCATCCCTTTTAAACTTTTTCCTAAAAATTTGTTTTATTTCAAATATATTTATATGAAACGTAATGTTTATCTATTTTATGCAACTATTTTAGGCCAGTTTAGATAATTTTATATTATATCTTAATAATAAAAAAACTAATTGTGAAAATTTTAAACAATTAATTAATTTAATATTTTTTAATATTTTCATGATGGAAAGGATATTATTTTCATGTTAGAAATGCCTTAAATATTTAAATTTCATTGGATAATGAGACTCATTTTTCTTAATTGTTTTCGAATAATTAAATAGCTTTAGTATGACTATTAAGTACAAGCGATGTATTTATATTTTCATAAGTATTATTTTTATAATCATGTTTTGAATGTATGTATATATATTTATATACCACGACATGATTAAATCACATCCAGACATGGACCATTCTTTAATAAAATTAATTTTGTTGAATGGTTGAATTTTCATTAAGCACTATGAGTGCAAGTGAGGTTATCAAAGCTTCAAATTTATGTTTTTCTTTAAAAAAAATGGAAGTATGAAAATAAATATGTGTATATGTATATAATTTCATATGAAATAGTTTTAATTAAGGCATGTATATATATATATTACTATTGATTTTCATATTTGTAAATATACTATTGTATATGTATATGTCATTTTATGTAAAAGTGTTATTATTTTTAATCAATATATATATATGAGTGAGTATGCAATCTTGTTTCATTAAAATAATAATATTTATTTATATAAATGTGCACATGTATGTTTTATGAGAAACTAATTAATATGTATTTTAATGAGAAAATTCTTTTATTAGGATACACATATAATCAAGTAGGTTCTTTCATGGTTTTCAAAGATCATAGTTTTAAATAAATTTCATGGTCCTCATAATGAAAAAATGTAAGTTATAATTCCAAAAGTTTCACCGGGATGTATGAGAATTAAATGGTTATGATGGGCGAACCTTGATAGTGCTTTAATAAATTGGGTATTATGTTAATCTCATGAGATGTCATGTATGGTGCATGTGAGGTTTATCCCAAGCACATCGTGGTGTGAAGGAGGTTTATCCCAATCACATCACAGTGCATGAGATGTTATCCCAATCACATCACGATGCACGAGAGGTTTATCCCAAGCACATTATAGAATTAGGGAGTGAACCTAATCCATCATGGGACTAGGTACACCATGCCTTGGGATTGAACCGAGAATTCATGCTATAATCTAAGGTGCCTTTGAGAATTAATTATGAATGATTAAAAGATTTTCAAGTGAAATTACTACTACATTATGAATGATTGAAGAATATTTTTTTCCATTGTTTCATATTTCAATTGAAACCATTTTTTTCCAATAAAATGATTATTTTGGAAATGTTTACATGTTTTCAAAATCCTTAATTAATGAACATTATAATATGATTTACCTTTTATTTTGAATTGAAAAAATCTATTTTGTTTTTTTATAAAACCCCTTACTAATCTTTTTGACGATCACCCCAAGTTGTCAAAATATCTTTTCACAGGGCATAAGGACATGTAGAAGCAAGAAAGTGGTCAAGGTCCCACTAAGGTGTTTAACCCTTATGAAGAATAGTTTTGGTCTTTTATTTTATAGGTTGTGTAATAAGAATTTCTCTGATGTATCCATACTCTCTAAAACTCTGTACCTTTGTGATATCAGGTCGTGTATTAAATAAATTAATGAATTATGCATATATATATATAAAAGGATCACATTTTCTTGGATCATCATAAATGGTCTATCCCATTGGATCCGCAATTGTAAGATCTCGATTTTTTTCCATTCCCCATTTAGTTTGGTGTCAGATGAACTATTTAGAAGAAAGATAATATTTCTTATTTATAGGTTCTTTATCTATTCATCAATTTTTCCCCAATCTGAGTCGAATCAGGAGTGGATATTGGATGAGCTATCCACTATAGACCTAAGGTAGGTGGTCTCTTGCTTTTACTTGAAATTCAAAGTGTTTATATATTTGTTGTTTTTTTGTGAGCTAGATTATTGTAGCAAAGCCATTGAAATCAATTATTATTCTTGAATTAAATTGATATGTATAACCTATGAAATTAATAAGGCTTGTTTGAAAATTAATTAAAGGCTATGGAACTTGATTTTAAAACCACCCCTTGGGTATGTTGAGTAGTTGAATGGACAAAAATGGGTCGATTTTTTTATTTGATTCCTTTATGGTGTGCCTATTAACCCATTTTCATGTGTTGTTTAATATTTAATTAACAATTGTAATTGAAGTGGCTTATAATTGGAATTGTAGTTATGAGTTGGAAGTTGAATTGATCAATGTGAAGGGATGAATGATCATGACCTATGCACTTGACTTATGATGGTTGTTTAAGGATGAGATTCTTGATATAATGAAATGACCTGGTGAGTAGAATTAAGGGTTAAGCCTTCTAATTTGAGACCATGCCTTCAGCCACCTTTTGAGGTGAGGTATAAATGAATTGTTCTTGGTGTTGACCTTGAAATAGTCAAATGGAATTGATTAAATGATGTTGATTAAATGTTACTGAATGATTATGAATATTCCTTGGGTGACACATGGATTCAATGAATAATTACATGGATGCACTCAATTGGATTCCACCTTGCTTACACTTTAGTGACACTTGGACTCCATTTATGGACTTCCAAAGACATACTCATGGGGGCTTACTGCAATATGCCTAAGTGATTCTTATAATTCCAAGGAAAGACTCATAGGGGATGAATATCCTATACCGAGTGATACTTGGACTTCATATGTATTTCCAAGGATGAAATAAGAGGGAATTAGATCATATCTTCCATGGGTGATACTTGGGATCCCTTAGTGGAACACCAAGGGTTAAATCAAGTGACTATGATGTAATAACACACCTAGAGAAACATCCGGGTTCTTGTGAGGATCTCTATGGACATGATTGTAGGTTGCTGGTTTATATTATACCTGGAGTGATACCAAGATTCAAAATTAGGAATTCCATGGATGGGATTAGGTTTATAAATGAATAATGAATGAAATAGTTGGTATCACGCGTCTTCCAAGACAAAGCACAATCTTGTATTCAGTCTCTATCTTACACTTTATGGATGACCTATTTAGGAATACTTTGAGCATATCACTACGGAGGATACTGGGCTATGTGCCAGGTCCCAAGGCTTATTAATTTAATGAGATTGAATCATTAAATGAACTTGGTTATAAAATGAAATAGGTCTGACTAATAAATAAAAGAATTAATTTCTAAATGAAATTGGTTAAAATGAATTGGTTATTAAATGGGAACCTAGACTTTATAATATTTTTAATTTTTGTACTTCCTTTACTTATTGTATTACTTCTTATACACTATGACTATTATATATTCACTAACTAGATAACAATATACCTCAGGTGGTTTACTATTGGGATTTAGTCTCACACCATGTTTGAGCTATCTTGGGTAACCAAAGACAATATATTATTGCATGCATAGACAAGGGAAAGTACCCTAATACAGGCTGTTGATCACAACATAAGAGAAGGGTTGCAAGGGACTGAGTTGGGGATTATGATGCTAGCTGAGATACTTTTTGGCCTTTTTATACTTTTGTTGAATATATTGTACTGATTCAATGTATACATGTTTTGTCTATTATGTAGATACATTTGACATATCATCATCATAATCATTGTATACGAGCTTCTTTTTGATCTTGTTATATATTACTATCAGTTAATTATTTCTTTTAGGATTTAATTCTTCTGTTAATTATCTGATATTTTATTTCTGATGTGATAAACTCTGGTGATGAGAGTATATCCTCTGGATATAAACACTTAGGCCCTCACTATTAGTTGGTATCCATTGCCCTTTAGAGAGATGCATTTGAGGTCATGTGGCTAACTTGGATTGGGTTAATGTTGATTAGCTTCTGGTTTTGGGAAGTTATAAATTGTTTTTAAGTAGGAGTACTAAAGGGGAATATCTTTATGGGAGATATTGAGGATCTTTCTCGAATTATGAAGATTTTGTTCCAAGTTTCTAAAGGCACTAAAATATTATGGTCCCCAAGCGTGTGTTTTTATAATGTAATGAATATTTATCTGAAAATATATAATATCCATGTATGAGAGTCCTAGGTCACAATAGTGGGTATTAAAATAAAGGCTTAGTTAAAATTTGGAAACTAGGATGTTAAAACATTAGTGAGATCCCTAGGGATATTTCTAAGGATATTTCTAGGGATGTCTTTAAGGATAAGTCAAAGGATGATTTAAATTTTCATAAAATATATTATAATTTTGGTAAAGTTTTACGAGAGTCATTTCCAAGAAATTACATCCCTCTTTAGACACTACATATTGATGTAGATCTAGAATATATATATATATATATATATATATATGGGTAATATCACAAATCAATCTGGTTCAACCTTGAACTGATCAATCGAGCCAGTCTGCAACAAGTCCTGAAGGGCATTCCCAATCTCCATTGTCTGGAAACTAGTGATGGGCATCAAAATAAAGCTATTAGGAATGATTTGACCCATATGTGAAAGAAAAATAAATAAATAAAAATTGAAAATGAAAATAAAAACTAGCAGCAATAGGAAAATAAAATTTTACATACCTCCATGTGACCCCATTGGTCACCACCGAATTCAAACCAACATCACACTACATCGACCAAATCCAAGAAAGGCACAACACCCAATGCTAAAAACAAAGATAAAAATATAGGTGAGAATATTAAAACATAGTAGGCATGCCCGAACAATCTATTCTAATATGAATTTTCTTTAAATAAACGATCCATTAATTTCAAGTTTGAAATACAATGTACAAAATCTTGTTTTTCACACATTTTATTCTTAAAACAAATCACAGTCCATTTCCCTTTTTAAATTAAAAACCTGATTCCCATTTTAAGAAGTATACATTAAAATTTTAAAAGAGGTGATGTTTACACTCAAAATAGAGGAAGTAAGTGTAAAATTTTTTCAATTTTTTTTCCATAAACACTTGAAACTACTTTTATCACTTTCAGTAATAAGACACACTACGCAAGGAAACAAGATAAAAAAACATACAACACAGGAAATAGAAAAACACCACACAAGAGTAACCAACTAACACATGAATATCAATCATATTATAAAGATAACCAAGTTTCAGAAAACATGGGAGAAATTAGGTGCTCGTTAATAGTCTAGAATGCACTATACATGTGACACATCCCAAAGGCATTCCATACTTGATGACGTCATAATTCCCAAACACCCGATCATTGGCCTACCTAGCCTGATTTAGGGTCCCAATCCCATAACAATAATAAAAAAATACCACCTATGATATGGGACACTAACCATTGCATAATTTAAACTAGTGCAGAAATCGTTCACTTAAAATTCACTCGCTATGCTAGGTTCCCATGTTCAGAATAAAGAGGGGGTGATCCAACAATTCTAAACAAGTATCCAGTCATAGTACAATTCTCACACACAGTCAACACACACAACAAAGTCACCCCAAGCCACCCCAAGGAACAAGTCTCTCACCTTCAAACCATCATAACACAAGTGAATCCCCAAATCAAGGAAACTCTTATATTTCGTTAACCAACAAGGCGAGGACCCATTCTAAGGAGGGTTTTCTAATGAAACCATTTTTAAAGTGCCAAAAAGGCATCGCACTACCATAACATTCTAATCCATTTCGTAAAGAACCACAAATACACCAATTTGAAAGCCAAAATCATGATTGGAAACCTATTTAAGAAACCCAACCACCATTTTAAATCCAAAACACATTTATAAAGTAAAACAGGGAATTTCATCAAGCACATGACATGAAAATGGAATCAAACCATTTATTGTAATATATTAAAAGAAATAAACCACTCCAATTCAAGACTGAAAATTTCACTAATAATTCTATATCAATAATTAATATAAAAACATGGTGAAAAATGCAAAAAATAAATGATCCTAAAATCTAAAGGAATACATAGATATCCTACCTCAAAGAATGGCCAAGCCAAATATTTCAAAATCAAGAATAAACCCTCTCCCACACAAAAAACTTCTATATATATATATATATATATACATATCCTTAAACTGATGTTGATGTTCCTCGTACCATGAGGGAGCATGCCCAAAAAATATATTTATATTTATATGTATCCATACCTGGGAATATGCATGCACACCTTCAAAATTGATTGAAACTCCCTCCACTAAATCCTTGGGATTTATAAACACTATAAGATCCTAAAATAGGTGGTGAAAAACCAAAAATGGATTTTGAAGATTACCCAAAAATGATTATTTCCAAACTTTAGTAAAAAACATGTAATTTTTATAAATCTTTCCAAACATTCCCTTAAGTTCAACTTACACACTCCAAATGCATTCCAAGGACATACATGCCAAACATTGAGGAATACATTCAAAACCATTTCTTTAGGAAACCACACTGAATACCCAACACCATTTTGAATATGAATACCATTTAGGAAAACAAGGTTTCAAGAAAACACCAACTTTAAGCACCATCTTCATTTGAGGGCACATCCATGTGTGCAACAAGTGAATCCATGGATATTCCAACATCTAATGGCACACAAAACTTCCAAGATGACACAAAAAATAATGATTCCCGCAAAACTAGAATTTTATTTAATACCATATCCAACCATTCATGTCATTAAAAGAAAACAAACCATCCCCTAAGATCTATAAAAACCATTTTCAAAACATTTATTACACCCTTATCAAACAATACCATCACCAAATTATACACACCACAACAAGATCACAAGAAATAAATATTAACACAACATCATAAGGGCTAAAGATTTCATAAAAGATCCAATTCGAATTTAAAACACCAAAATAATTTCAAACAAGCATCCTAGGTTCCTAAAACCTATACAAATACCACAAATCATTTTGGAAAACTATTTTGGTCAATTCTACCCACATGAAACCAAAATTTTCATCAAGAAAAATTTATTTCATAGGTGAGAATAACATTTAAAATTTAACTAAAAAAACAAGTGCTCATGGAGTGTTCTGGAAAGAAAATGTTTGAAATGACTACCTCAAATCAAGTGCAGACACAATGGAACTTCAAAGGAAAGAAGAGAGAGACGCCGTGGACCAACCAAAAACCCTAAAAAATTAGAAAAATGCACGAATAAAAACCCCACAATTAGGTTTTTCCCAAAATAAAGAACCCATAAAATTGAAATAGAATTTTACTAGAGGTGGAGGGAGTTAGTAAGGGAGGCATGGCTGGAATAGGGGTTCACAAGTAGGGGTTCACACCTATTGTAGACTACCGATAAGGGATGAGTGTGGCCGGACTGAAGGGAAATGTGGTAGGTTTGCCCCACCATGGTCAGTTTGGTTGGGAAGGGGGAGCATCAGGCATAACAGATGCACTGTTCAGGGAGGAGACACAAGGAGAGGCGGCCAAAAGAGAGTCTGGTGAAGAAGAGATGAATTAGGGGTTGGCCGCAAATGCACAGGGTGGTAACCAGTGGCACTGCGCTTCATGGGATAAGAAGATGGGGGGTCGTGACCCCCTAGGGGTTATCCTTGTTTTATAATAATAATAATAATTACCATAATAATAATATTAATTACAACAACAACAACAACAACAATAACAATACTAATAATAATTACAATAATAATAATAATAATAATAATAATAATAATAATAATAATAATAATAATAATAATTACAACAACAACAACAACAACAATAATAATAATTAACACAACAAAAACAACAAAAAATATTAAAAATAATAATAATATTACTATTATTATTACTAACCATTTTCGAAAATTCTATTTTATTTAATTTATATTAATTTATTTTATTTCATTCACTATTCAATTAATTAATTTATTTATTCTGAATATCGGATAGCTGCATTTTTCACCTATAGTCAAACATGCGGTTTAAAAAACTGCACTCGAACTGTGCCACCTATCACTATCCACTTACAGGGTCAAGCTGTGTGGTTTTTTGTAAACTGCGCATAAGTCGTGCGCCATAACTCCGACTCACTTGGGCATCCACAGAAGCATCGTATAGTTACAACTAACCATGCGGGCTATCCAGGTAACATTGAAAAAACGTCTGAAATTAAAAATAATAATTAATTTAATTTAAAATAACTGACCAACGGGGTTGGAGTTTGACAATTCTCCCCACCACAAAACTTTCTACCTCTAGAAATTCTCTAAGATGATAATTAATACAATTCGAGTTATGCCTAGACAAAGCCAATGAAAATCGAAAGCCTCAGGGTGACCATTCCCAACACATGTCACATTTGACCTATTAAAGTAAACACCACAACCTGAGATTTATGGGAGAACATGAGAGGGTTCTCCCCACCACAAGAATTCAACTTACTTGGAGGCCTTGCAACCCGAGCACACCTCCCTCGAGGGGGGGGGGGGTAATGCAGGAACTCCACAAATTAAACTTATCCAATTCCCCACTAGGACCGATCATTTCCCCAAAGACAAAAATGGTGGACTTACAAAAAAACCCAGCCAAGTTGGAACCCTAAAGCTAAATCAATTTCTTCCACCCTATCCAAACAACCCCTTACCACAACCAGAAACTAGGGATTTCCCACTCTGAACTCAACCAACTTCCTTGAAGCCCACAAAACCACTCCAATACTAGGAAACTCAGTATACCAGGACACTAGAGAAGATAAATTCTCTATAATAACAAAAAAACTAGAGGAAAACTCACTGAAAGGTTCATGGACTGAGAAAGGGTCCAGAAACACTACCCATCATTTTGACGAATCCAAACATCTTTATAACGAATACTGCTGAAACTAAACCCAAAACAAGAATGGGTCCATTCACTCACGGGCCCTACAACCTTCATGGAATACTAACAATTTAAAAGGAACATATAGAGGAGATTAAGATGCTTGGACTGCAGTAGAACAAGCTCAACACCCTTTTATATTGAGAATGGACTTACAATAGAGAAAAGAATAGAATAAGGAAAATTTGGATATTTCTATCCCAATAGTTAAAAAAAATTGGGCCAAGGTTTCACACACCCTTGAAAACTTCTAATTGTGTGAAAGCTCCACACTAAGACCTAGGGCAGAGGCTCTGATGGATGAAGAATCTCCTACCCTAGACTCAAGAATTTTTATCCCCCCAGTCCAAACTCTTTCTTCCTCAACTTAACCACCTTAGGCATGAACCTTTGATCAAATGTGGCCTCAATCATTTCCCCATGTCACCCCAACTCATATTGACAGAGGAGGAACAACCCCAATGGTCCAAGACTGGACCCCCAAATAGACCCGAGACAAAACAAATCTACCAACCCTGAGAGTTCCCAATAACCCGAAGACATTCTCTGCTTCCAGAAACCACACAACTACCTCTAATGGACCTTGACTATCTCGATAAACATACAAAAATCGATTTGAAATAGAATTGGGAATATCTCAATACCAACTTTTGGATACCTTCCAGGAAGCACATCCTAAAAAACATGAGTAACATAAAATGAAACTAGCATCAAGATAAAAAAATCAAAAAAAACACCATGAGCTTAAAACAATTGGCTCGAAAGCCAAAAAAACTCAAGCACAACCAAAAAAATCCTTTCATAAATCCCATATTAGATGAATTTTTAAAATTGCCACATTTCCAAGTGACTTTCAAAGTACTTAAAACCTATTTTTAAACCAAATTCAATTCACAAAAATTCATTTACCTTTTCAAAACCACCACCTTATTTTTTAATTTTAAAACTTCCTTCTTCCAAGGACAATTCCCAAAATCATCTTCTCATCCAAATACACTTTAGAAAAACCAAGTCAAACCATAAATTCAAAAACCCCACCCATGGAATCCTACAATCCATTACATGTCTATTTTCCATCCACATAAACCTTGACCAAGTTCCCCCACACACTTTCCATACATACCCTACTCACATGAAAATGTCCATAAGGGACACCAAGGGTCGCATCCAATCCACATTCTCAAACCCAATAAACTTTCAAATTTAAACCCCACTTTACAAATTTAAAACCATTTGAAGAAAAACACCTCCAGTTTTAAATTTATTTTCCAATTCAAAATCCACATTCATTTTCAACATACTCACACCAACCAAAACCAAAATGAAACATAACCAACAACGAACAACTAAATTGAGTAACTACTGCCTATGACTAACCCGATGACATGGTAGTGGGCTATTCCCCAAGCAAGGCATAGAACTAAGAGGACCTTGAACTGGGAACGTGGAATCTATATGGGTCAATACTCCATGAGAGGCCACAACATGACACCGAATCACCTCTATTGTCATCCCACAATCCAAAAAAAGAACAAAAGACTCAAATGCTAGACTACCCCTGGTAACTCAAGGATTAGTGTGAGAAAGAGTTCTCAAAGCTCTTCCCACACTAACCTATGAGTCTCAAAAGTCCCAATCTACATCTACTAGACACCCCAAATATCATGGGCCTCCTCTGATACCATTTTTTTCACAAACCAACCTGGTTCAACCCTAAAATAATGAACAGAACTAGTCCGTGACAAGGCTCGAAAGGCGTTCCCAATATCGATGGGCTGGAAACTAGTTATGGGAAACAAGATAGATCCATTGGGAATGATTTGGCCTATAAATTAAAGAAAAATAAATAAATGAAAACTGAAAAATGAAAATAAAAACTAATAGTGACGAGAAAGTAAAATTGTAAATACCTCCATGTGAACCAATGGGTCACCACTGACTTCAAACCAATGTCCCACTATAGAAAACAAATCCATGCAAGGCATATCACCCGAAGATAAAAAAAAAGATAATACTATAGGTGTGAGTATTAAGACTCAGTAGGAATTCCTGGACAATCTAATCCCACAAGCATTTCCTTTAAATAAGTAATCCATCAATTTTAATTTTTAAAAACAAAATGTACAAAAACTTGGTTTTCATGCATTTTCTTCTTAAAACAAATCATAGTCCATTGCCTTTTTTTTATTAAAAACAGGATTTGATTTTTAAGAAGCAAACATTAGCATTTTCAATGAGGTGATGTTTAAAATAAAATGGGAGGAATAAATTGAAAAATATTTTCAAAACCATTTTCCATAAACACTTGAAACCATTTTTATCAATTTCAGCAAGAAACTACACTATGCAAGCAAACAAGATCTATAAACATACAACATAGGAAATGGAAAAACACCACACTAGAGTAACCAACTAGAAAATGCATCTCAATCATCTTCCCCAGATAACCAAGTACCACACAACATGGGAGAACCTAGGAGCTTGTGAATAATATAGAAGGTACTATAAATGTGACTCATCCTGAAGGCATACCCTACTCAATGAAATCACAACGCCCAAATGCCCGATCATCACCCTACCCGGTCTGACCGAGGGGCCCAATCCCATAACAATAATAACAAAATATTCCCCTGATATGGGCCACTAGCTAGTGGTAATGTAAACTAGTGTAATGATCATTTACCAAAAATTTGCTCGCTATGCTTGGTTCCCATGTTTAGACTAAAAACAGGGTGAGCCAAAAATGTCAAAAAAGTATCCAGTCACAAGTACATTCATCACACACAGTCAAAAAACACAACAAAGTCACCCCAAGTCACCCCAAGTAATAAGTATCTCTCCTTCAAACCATCCTAACATAATGAAATCCCATAACTAAGAAAACTCCCATGTTTCTTCAATCAACAAGGTGAGGACCCATTAAAAGGAGGGTTTTCCAATGAAATCATTTTTAAAGTGAGAAACAAGCATCACAAAACTATCACATGCTAAACTGTTTCTTAAAAAACCACACTCACACCACTTTGAAATCCAGAAACATGCTAGGAAATCCATTTAGGAATCCCGACCACTGTTTTAAATCCAATTTTTTTTATAAAGTCTAACATGGAATTTCATTAAGCACTTCATGTGAAAAACACAATCAAACCATTTATTTCAATAAATAACAAGAAAGAACCCACTTCAATTCAAGATAAAAAATTTAAATAACAATTATATATCAATAATTAATATACAATCTATGTGAAAAATGCAAGAAATAAATGATTCTGAAATTTAAAGGAATGCATAGAGATCCTAACTCAAATAATGGCCAAGCCAAATCTTTCTAACTCAAGAAGGAGACCGCTCACACGAACGCAATTCCATATATATATCCTTAAACTGATGCACGTGTTCATAGTGCCAAAAGGGAACACACACATAGAAGATATATATATATATATATATATATATATAGATCCATTCTTGGGAATATGTCTGCGTGCCTTCGAAACCGATTGAAAATCCCTCCACTAAATCCCCAAGACTCATAAACACCATAAGTTCCTAAAATAGATGGTGAAAAACCAACAACAGTTTTAGTAGCTTACCCCAAAATGAGTATTTTCAAACTTCATTAAAAAAACATGGAATTTTTATAAAACATTCCAAAGATTCCCTTAAGTTCAACATAAATACTCCAAACATGTTTCAAGGTAAAAAAAGCCATACCATTAAGAATACATTAAAAACCATTTCTTTTGGAAACCACACTGAAGAACTGACACCATTTTGAAGACGAGTACCATTGTGGAAAACAAGATTTCAAGAAAACACCAAATTTAAGAACCATATTCATTTGAGGGCACATTCATGTGTGAACCTAGTGAACCCAAAAATTTCCAACATCCAATGGAACACATAAATTTTAATATGACAACCAAGAAAATACCATTCCTACAAAACTATTATTTTCTTTAAAACCACATCTAACTATTCACGTCATTGAAAGAACACAGTCCATCCCCTTAAATCCATAAAACCCTTTTTCAAAATATTTTTAACACACATATCAAAATATAACATCACCAAATTACACACACCACACCAAGATCACAATAAAATAAATGTTAACCTAATATCATAAGGGCTAAAATTTTCATAAAAGACCCAATTACAATTTAAAAGACCAAAAAAATTTCAAACATGATTCCTAGGTGCCTTTAACCTAGGCATTTCAGTGAAATAATTTTGGAAACCAATTTTTTTTTCAATTCTAACCACATTAAACCACCACTCAAATAAATATATAGTTATATAAGAGGTGTGAATAACATTTAAAATTTAAATAAAAACAAACAAGTGCTCATGGAGTGCTATAAAAAAGGAAAGGCTGGAAAAACCAACCTCACATCAAGTGCAGACATAATGGAACTTTAACAGAATGAGAACGAGACGTCGTAGACCAACCCCACAGCCTAAAAAATGAAAAAATTTACAAGTAAAAACCACACAATTGGTTTTTGGCCAAAAATAAGGAAAAACCTTAATTTTGAAATATAATTTTACCAGAGGTGGAGGGATTCCATGAAGGAGGTGCAACCAGAATAGGGGGTCCCGAGTAGGGGTTTCCACCAACAACATGCCATCGACAAGGGTGGAGTGTGGAAAAATAGGAGGTAAACGCAGTAGGGGCCCCCACTGGGATTGATTTGGATCTGAAGGGGGAGATCTAGGCAGGGCAGAGGCACTATGTAGGGAGGCGGTGCGAGGAGAGGAGGCTAAAAGAGAGGCCGATGAGGAAGAGGGGGATCCAGGGCTGGGTGCATGCGCACAGGGGGTAACCAGGGGGGCTCTATTATTAATGGGAGAATATAGGGGGGGGGGGTGTAACACCCCATGATTTCATAGTACGTTATATCTTAAAAGTAATTCAATAACTTGAGCTACACACAACACCGATTTCAAGCGCAGCACGACTTACAAAACTAGCCGTTCAAAAGATGTTATGAATTGTATTAACTGAACTTTGAATTTTATATACTCTATATAATTTTAGAATCCATATAATGTGTTTCTTATTGACAATATAATAACAAATTCATTTTTTTCAGATAAAAGAAATATTTTTCAAAAAATGTAATTTTACCACCTTTTAATGGAAAACCCTTTTTAAAACCAATATTTGGCACTTTTATATATTAAATTTAATGAAATTAAATTCTTCTTTAGGATAGGGACATAAAAATTTTGTGTGGATAAATTTTTGACACTTTTTTGATAACTTTTATATTTTGATGAATAGTAAAAATACTAAATTTTAATTGAAAACAACTTTTTAATTGAATTAATTTATAGTGTTAAATTATGAATTTGAATGGTTTTTAAGTATAATTAGATCATATTTTTACCATTTAATACAATTTAGGTCATTATAAGTAATTTCACATTTAAATTTTACATAAACACATGTCAATCTTTTGATAGTTTTTACTTTTTAAAAACCCGCTTTTTAGTTTTGACAACAGGAATTAATTTTAAATTAATTAATGAAACATCTATGTTTATAATTTTTTAAAATAGAATTCCTTTTTGATGTTGTAATGTCAAAATAATCTAAGGGTGAATTTTTGGTATTTTTTTGAAAACTTTCATTTTTTGATGAATAGTGAAAAACACTGCGTTATTGTTTAAAACCGACATCTTATTTAAATAATTATTTATTTTAATTGAATTTATTTTAAGTAAAAGAGATATATAATACATATATAAGTTCAATTTATTTTATTGGAGTCATTTTAAAATAAAATTAGATGTATAAAATTTTATTGTAAATTTTAACGTCTTTTACCCACCTTCTAGGAACATTTGCAAATTTGCAGAAAAATAAATTTTATCGCTTCTGTGAATTGAATTTAAAAAATACAAGCGACATAGTTGACATCAGTAAATAAAATTTGGTTCAATAAAATGAAAGTATTTTTTGGTAAATAGTAACTTTTGACTTATTTACCATGGTTAAAAGTAAATAGGGTAATTAAAGGTAAAAAATGATATTATAATTACCCTAAGACATGTTCTAATTCTATTGGATAAGTGTATTTTAACAAAAACCAACCTTAGGAATAGAATATTATCCATTAGGTCCACTTGGATTAGATTAGGACATTTATTATTATTTTATTTAAAGAAGAGTTAAAAGTGTTAAATTCAAAGTTTAAAAACTAAACCATTTTTAATATAGGGTTATACATAAGAGAAATTCGACTATAAATATTCCATTAAAATATAAAACTATTTCTCACATAATGGTATTTTATTTATAATTTTAAGGCATTAAATAATAAAATTTATTTATGACACAATGATGATGCTGTAATTACCATAATAATGAAATATTAAAATAATTGATATTAAAAATATCTAAATAAATGTAAATTGATACTTTTGATGAGTTACACGAATTTCATACACTAATATGACATGTTAGGGTTGATTTAATGAATTTTCTTCAAAGTAATGATGCTTTTATGACTTTCCCAAAAACAAAATATCAAATAGTGTCAAAATTGACATAAATGAGGTTTTTTAAAACAAATACTATATTATTAAATGATATAATATTCCAAAAAATTGAATTATTGGAAAAAGGACTTATATAATTATAAATATATCATTAATAAACCACTTTGGGTTCTCTTATTTTTATATAGTAAGTTTATTAACCATTTATTATAATAACACAAGAGGACATGGTAAAAGTTAAACTATTTAACTAAGAGTTAAATCTAAAAGACATGGTTAATATAGAGACATAAACTTGTCTAAAACCTATTTTTGGAGATTATTTAGACCCATACCCACATTATATTTGAAATAAATCAGTTTGAAACCATTAGAATCCAAAAATTATTTTATAAAAAAATAATATTTCAAACTTTTCCTAAAGTGACACTCACATCTCTTATAAAAGTTCACTTCCCCTTCTCTCAAAATCGCATCTCCAAAGCCATTTGGATCGGAAAAAACCTTTGCAAATATCCTAAAAAATCCCCTCACTTCAACCTAGAGGCCTTCCCTTGAGAATAAATCCATCTTAATGAGCCCTTTTGTTCAAATCAAAAGGAAACACCCAAAGAAAAGGTAATTATTTTATCACCTCTTTCAAAGTTGTTTTCTTCTTCCACTTTATCTTTTTTTCTTATTTCTAAACCAAAATAATAACCCCCATAACTTATATATACTGTGATGTTATTATAAATATGGTAAAACCATAGTCACTATGCTATCCATCCTTTGAATGATAATGTCACCATGCATGCGTACGTACGGCTTACCGTCTCCACGCCGTGGTGTAATTTGGATGGATATAATGATGAATAATATGTATATAAATAATAAAAATAACATGCTAATTTATCTGTAAAATTAATATACCATCCAATTCCACACCTTTTAATCATTATCATCGTTAGTGTGTCCGTACGACTTACCATCTCTACGACGCGATGAGATTCATTTCTAGGTTAACCATTCAAGGATGATTATAAATATATATATTATTAATAAGTATGTAATATATGAAATAATAATTCTACTGGATATATATATATGTATGTAAGTATGTACTTACATATATCTTATTCACTTACTTTTGTTCAATATGATATGAAAACAGAAACAATGTTTTTGCTTACGTACGACCTACCGTCTCCATAAATGAAAATTTCTATTTCATATATCTATCTATTGTACATATTTATATTCTAAATATATATTATATATAAATCATATTTTATATTTTGGAATTATTTAAATAATTATCTAAATGATATGATCAATAATAACAAGTTAAAACTCGTATGATAAAGAAAGTGATTATTACCCGAAATGTTAATTTAACTTGGAAATCATTATTAATTGGGTAGTATAAAGTCATAAATTAATCATGTATGATATAATAAATATGAATAAGGGTCTGGTATAATTTAATAACATACTATGGTCATTATACAGGAGGTTAAACGTACCCTCTACCCAAGGAAAGTGAAAGGTAAGAGATAATTCCTCAATCTCATTATTATCCAAGATTGTTTATGTGTAAGTATTTTCTGGGACATATTTATTATCCGTGTCCATGTTTCATAAAATTAATTTCAAAATGATTATTTTAAGGTACTCTTTAACTAAAACTTCATTTTAAATGTTTTAAACATTTATTCCTCTAAATCTTTTTTATTAATGTCCATGTTTTCAAAATGGTTTTAAGGATTTATTTATATGGACACGTTTATTTTAAAATGTTAATTCCTTTCAAAAGTTTTAAATTGGTATGGAAAAATTTGACTAAAAAATATCTTTTAAATAAATTCATTTATAAATGTGTGACTTTTAAATGATTTTACAAGAAGGCATATTTCTCTCAAAAAGTATTACTGATCATTTTACACTATATAAACATACATTACTGGATATTATTATTAATTAGGGTTGATTTATTATAATACAATCTTCTATATTGTATTTAATGAGTTATGATATGTTTGACTGTGTATCTGATATTTTTATTCCCTTTATGGTTTATGGCTGAATTATTGACATTTTGTATGCTAGTTTTAATACGAATGTTTATTTTATGCTTCAACATTTTCATATGAGGAACATAGTGGACTTAGTAATTAATGGGTGGAGACCACTATACCTCCTCGATGCATCGACAGGTCTAATGAGAAAAACAAGTGTCTTGTACAAGGCCTTGAGAAAAATTTTATTTTTTAGTCTTTGCATGAGGCCTTGACTATGTGGTAATGATGTACAACGTTAGGTATTCCCTCGTTATGAAATTAATTATTACATGTGATTATTTGACTAGTAGAATATCCATGTGCATATTTATATGGTAATTCTTGATTTATTTTCTCCATATTATGTTCAAGATTATGTTTAAAAGACTGTTTTTTTATTACACATCTTGCGTTAAAAGTTTATAGCTTCCACTAAATTATTTACCCTTACTGAGAATCTGAGCTCACCCCTTTCTTATGTTTTGTTTTCCCAAGAAGTGTATTAAGTTTTATATATAGGGTTATGCTAGGGTAATAATGGTGTTCTCAACAGATTATTTATGTTGTGGTTTATGTTTAAATGTGTAATGTATTGTTTATGTATGAAATCTATTTTCCAGGACTACTAAACTGAGCGGTCCTTCGGGACTTGATTCTTTGTAATCATGCCAATGTATTAAAATAATGGACCGGATCTCGGATTCTAGGGTCGGGGGGTTACAATTGGTATTAGAGGAAGTTCAGTATAAAACATTGAAACTAGATTTATAAAAACTCTGATTAGAGAACATTACCCTAAGATATACTTTGAGGATTATTATAGAAGAACATCCTATAATTTTTTTTATGTAGAGATTTTGTGTATTTTACAAGAAATACATCCCTGTCTGGATACGAGCTGGTAGAGGCGGCTCTAGAATAGATGTACCTAGGATTGAAAACTCTAACAAGGAGTTTCAGGCTAGACCCGGGGAATCCGGACACATGACAATGGGCCTTGCTGCACTCTTGGTTATGAAACTCCCAAGGGATATTCTTAGGATAATTCATATTTTCTTTACAAGACATTATGAAAGATTTAGGAGTAAATAATTCCACATGGAATTTTTTTTATGATTATAAACTATATGCATAATATTTTCAATTTACATTAGCTATTTTACAATTTGGAATTATGCATTGCGATTTAGAAAAAAACCTAGTGTATGACATAGTTTAGAAATGGTGCCTAGAAGAAGGAATGAGAACTCCGGCAAAACACATGATCCAAAGAGTAAGAAGGATCATATCTTTCATAGTATTAATCCAATATTTAGAAGGGAAATAGTCTCCTATGTATTCTAATCATATAAAAAATAATATCATGTGTTAATAACATAAGTAATGAATTATCTGAGTCTTATGGTTTTGAAGGGAAGCAAGAGAAGAAAAGGATGGTACTGAGGAAGATGAATAAAGGGAAGAGGGGAAAGAAGGATTTTCCCATATGTGATAACCGTGGAAAGAATCACCCTGGTAAATTCAGGAAGGGAATGTGAGTTTGTTATAATTTTGTAAAAAAGGACAACAAGTACGTGATTACAAGGGTAAGAAAAAGGTTTCAAATGTACTATGATTCATCTGCAAGGAGTTGGGAAACTAAGAAAATCAATGTCTAAATCATCAGAGTATGCCCCAAATGATGCTATTGGATAATAATCATGTTATGTTACTACCATAGATGAAGAGGAATGACTAATGTTCTTGTGTTGTTATCAAAGAATTATTTTTTAAAGTGTTGTATCAACTATGTACTGGTTATATGAATTGTAGAAATAAGTAAGGATTGTACTGTAGTGCTATTTCATTAAGGATTTGAGATTATATGGTTCTGAGAAAAGTGACTCGAAATAAAGTTTAAATTTTTTAAAAATAAATTTTTGAAAGAAAGATAAACCTTAATATGGTTCTGATACTGAGGTAGTGATTTTGGAATAAGAAATGATTGATTAGGATAAATTATATTCTATATTCTTGACTACTTTGAAACTAATTAATTGTTTTTTTATTCCAATATTGTTTGAGTTTACAACATTTTTGGATATAAGGAGTATATCTAGTATTCTATAAGGAATAAGGGAGCATGAATGTAATCAATAAGGTTTTATGATAATTCATGGTGTTACTATGTTTTAAAGGAATACATGATGAAGGTATTTACATGTTATTATTTGACAAAAAATATCTTCATTGTGTATTCCTTCTTTATAAATTTTGGACTGTGAGTATGGATAGAAGTATTTTGTACAAATCAAAAGTATGGAATGGATTAAGTTTGACATTGGATACTATTGTTAAGGTTAAATCATTTCTTAATATTATTTTTGTATTGTTATAAAAAGGACAACCTGGAGGTCGGGTGACAACCCGTCACATCCAACAAGGCCACAAGACTTGAAATCGCAACCGTAGGGTGACAAGGGTGCATCACCTACCACTGGACTACGTGATTTCCTGGTTTGTATAATGTAGTTTTCTTAAATAGTCTAAAAAATGAATTATAAATTAATTATTTTTGGAACCCTATATGATTATGAGAAATAGGATATTTTTGAATTCTATTATATTTTGGAGTAAAAGATGAGTTTGTGGTATGAATTAGTTGAAGGAAGAAACTTTTACTTGTCAATTATATTTTTTTCCCTCTTATTCCATGAATACATTAATTCTTAAACTTTAGGGAAGGGATCATAAAACCAAAAATGTGTTATCCTAATACCTTATGTTTTGTTGAACCGATGATATTTTAAGTCATCATAGATTGATGGATTTGAGGCACTCAATTTTACACTTGTATGTGTTTGATGACCTCAATCAATCCCTATAAATATTTACTTTTTTCCTCCAATTACATGTCTCTAATTTCCAAAAAATTTCTCCTAATTGAGATCATAATTTGGTGGTGACTTTTTCATTTCCCTTTCCCTCTTATTAAGACTAAATTTTATTAACCCAATTTCTGATGTGGATTTTCTACAAAGGTATTTTTATATTTTTAAACTTTCATTTCGAAGAACAATTTCAAATTGTGAGGACACAATTTATTGAAGGAGGAGAGAATGTAACACCCCAAGATTTCATAGTATGTTGTCTCTTCAAAGTAATTCAGTAACTTGCGCTACCCGCAACACTAAGTTCGAGCGCACTATGACTTACCGAACAAGCCATTCAAAAGGAGTTATGTATAGTATTAACTGAATTTTGAATTTTATATACTTCATATAATTTTAGCATTAATATTTTGTGTTTCTTAGACATAATATAAGAACAAATTCATTTTTTTGATAAAAAAAGTATTTTTCAAAAAATTCAATTTTACCACCTTTTAATGGAGAACCCTTTTTAAAATAAATATTTGACAATTTTATATATTCAATTTAATGAAATTAAATTCTTCTTTATAATCAAGACATAAAAATTTAGTAGGGATAAATTTTTGGTACTTTTCTGATAACTTTCATATTTTGATCATTAATGATAAATACTAAATTTTAAATGAAAACAAAATTTTTAATTGAAATAATTTATAGTGTTAAATTATGAATTTTAATGTTTTGGATGTATAATTAGATCATATTTTTACCATTTAATACAATTTATATCATTATAATTAATTTCACATTTAAATTTGATATAAACACATGTCTATCTTTTGATAATTTTTACTTTTTAAAAACACGCTTTTTGTTTTAGACAACGAGAATTAATTTAAAATTAATTAATGCAACTTCTAAGTTTTGAATTTTGTAAAATAGAAATAATTTTTGAATTGGGAATATCAAATTTAGCTTAGGGTGAATTTTTGGTATTTTTTTGAAAACTTTCATTTTTTGATGAATAGTGAAAAACACTACATTATTATTTAAAACCAACTTTTTATTTAAATAATTATTTATTTTATTTAAATTTATTTTAAGAAAAAATATATATATAATACCTATATAACTTTAATGTAATTCATTGGAGTCATTTTATAATAAAATTAGATGTATAAAATTTGATTGAAATTTTTAACGTCTTTTACCCACTTTCTTGGCACATTTGCAAATTTGCATAAAACAAAATTTTATCACTTTAGTGAATTGAATTTGAAACATTTGAGAGACAGAATTGAAATTATTAAGTAAAATTTGGTTCAATAAGATGAAAATAATATTTGGTGAATAGTTACTTTTGACTTTTATTTACCACGTTTAAAAATCAATTTGGTAATTAAAGGTAAAAAATGATATTATAATTACCTTAACACATGTCCAAATTCTATTGGATAAGTGTATTTCGACCAAATCCAACCTTATGAATAACATATGATCCTTTAGGTCCACTTTTATTTGATTAGGATATTTATTATTATTTTATTTAAAGAGAGTTAAAAGTGTTAAATTCAAAGTTTAATAACTTAACCCTTTTTAATATAATGTTATACATAAGATAAATTAGACTATAAATATAAATTAGTAACCTAAAAATATTTCCCACATAATTTTATCTTATTAATAATTTTTATACAATAAAAAATTTAATTTATTTACGACACAATGATGATGCAGTAATTACCTTATTAATGAAAGATTAAAATAATTGATGTTATAAATATAGAAATAAATGTAAATTGATTATTTTTATGAATTACACTAATTTAATAGATTAATATGATATTTTAGGGTTTATTTAATGAATTATTTTTGAATTAATAATGCTGTTATGGCTTTCACAAAAACAAAATACCAAATAGTGTCAAAATTGACATAAATGAGTTTTTAAAAACAATACTATATTTTTAAATGATATAATATTCATAAAAATCTAAGGTTTAGTCAAAAGACTTATAAAATGATAAATATGTCATTAATTAACCAATTGGGGTTAACTTGGATTTTTATAATAAGTTTATTAACCATTTATTATAATAATACAAGAGGATATGGTAAAAGTTAAACTATTTAACTAAGAGTTAAATTTAAATGATAGGGTTAATATGGGGACCTAAACTTGTCTAAACCATATATTTTGAGATTAATTAGACCCATAACAACCTTATATTCGAAAAAAATAGTTTTGAGACATTAGAAATCGAAAATGAGTTTATAATTATATAATATATCAAACTTTTTTCTAAGGTGACCATTACCTCTCTTATAAAAGGGTACTTCCCCTTCTCTCAAAATTACACTTCCAAAGCCATTTGGATCAGACAAAACCTACCCAAAAATCCTCACAAATTCCCTCAATTAAACTTAGAGGCCATAAATTGAGCATAAAGTCAACCTAATGAGCCCTTTTGTTCAAATCAAAAGGAAACACACAAAGAAGAGGTAATTATTTTATAAACTCTTTCAAAGTTCTGTTCTTCTTCCACTTTCTCTTTCTTTTTTATTTCCATTCCAAAATAATAAATCCAGTACCTTCTAAATACTATAATTTTATTATAAATATGGTAAAAACATGCCTATTATTCTATCCATCCTATTAATGATAATGTCACCATGCGTCCGTACGTACGACTTACCGTCTCCACGCCGTGGTGTAATTTTTTATTCAACACTATGTAATTTGGATGGATATAATGATGAGTAATATTTATATAAATCATGAAAAATAAAATGATAATTTCTCTATAAAATTATTATACCATCCAATTATACACCTTTTAATCATTAAGGAAATGATATCCTCGCTTGTCTGTATGTACAACTTACTGTCTCCACGACGTGATGAGATTCGTTTCCAGGTTTACCATTCAAGGATGATTATAAAAATATATATTATTAATAAGTATGTAATATATGGAATAATAATTCTACTAGATGTATATATATATATGTACTTACATATATCTTATTCACTTACTTCTGTTCAATATGATATGAAAACGGGAACAACGTTTATGTGTATGTACGACCTACCATCTTCATAAACAATGTTTTATATTTAATATATCTATTTGTTTTAAATATTTATATTCCAAATATATATTATATATAAATCATGTTTTATATTCTAGATGTATTTAAATCATGATCTAAATGATATGATCAAAAATAACAAGTTAAAACACGTATGATAAAGAAAGTGATTATTAACCGAAATGTTAATTTAACATGAAAATCATTTTTAAATGGGTAATATAAAGTATTAAATGATAAATTTATGATATAATAAATATGAATATGCTTCTGGTATAATTTAATAACATACTATGGTCATTTTACAGTAGGTTAAACGTACCGTTGACCAAAAAAGGTGCAAGGTAAGTATTAATTCCTCAATCTCATTATTATCCGAGATTGTTTATGTGTTAGTATTTTCTGGGAAATATGTATTATCCATGTCCATGTTTCATAAGAGACATTTAAAAATTCTCCTTTTAAGGTACTCTTTAACTAAAACATCATTTTAAATGTTTTAAATATTTATTCTTCTAAATCTTTCTCATTAATGTCCATGTTTTCAAAATGGTTTTATGGATTTATTTATATGGATATGATTATTTTAAAATATAAATTCCTTTCCGATGTTTCAATTTGGTATGGGACACTTTGATTCAAAAATATATTTTAAATTAATTCCTTTATAAATGTGCGACTTTTAAATGATTTCAAAAAAGGGATATTTATTTCAAATAGTTTTAATGATCATTTTCAACCTTGTTAACATCCTTTATTGAAAATTATTTTTAATTAAGATTGATTTATTATAATAAAAAATTATATATTTTATTGAATGAGTTACGATATGTTTGACTATGGATATTCTATTTTTATACCCTTCATGGTTTATGGTTGAATTATTAACATTCCATATGCTAGTTTTAATACACATGTTTATGTTATGTTTCATCATTTTCATATGAGGAATGCAGTGGAATTAGTATGTGACGGGTGGAGCCTTCTATAGCTCCTTGATGCATCAGTAGGTGTCATGAGACAAACTAGTTTCTTGGCACAAGGACTTGACAAAATTTTTATTTTGTATTCTTGGGACAAGGCCTTGAATATGCCGTAATGATGTCCAACATTAGGCAATCCCTCATTACAGAATTAATTATTACATGGGATTGTTCGACTAGTAGAATATCCATGTGAATGTTTATATGATAATATTTGATTTATTTTCTCCATATTATGTACATGTTTATGTTTAAAGGATATTGTTTTTATTAAAAATCTTCCCTTAAAAGTTTATAGCTTCCACTAAATTAATTACCCTTACTGGGCATCTAAGCTAACCCCTTTCTTATGTTTTGTTTTCCATGTATTCCAAGAATTTTATTAAGTTTGATATGTAGGGTTAAGCTAGTGGAATAATTACATTCTTAATGGATTATTTATGTTGTGTTTTATGTTTTAATGTGTAATGTATCGTTCATGTATATAATCTATTTTCCAAGACTACTAAACTGATTGGTCTTTCGGGACTTGGTTCCTTATAATCATGCCAATGTACTAAAATAATGCACCAGATCTAGACTTCTGTGGTCCGGGAGTTATGGGGGGGGGGGGTCTTAACCCCCTAGGGTTTCTTGTTTTTTTATATAAATAATAATACTTACAATAATAATAATAATAATAGTAATAGTAATTACAATAACAAAAATAATAATTACAATAATAATAATAATAATATTAAAAATCATAATATTATTACTATTATTATTACTATTATCTTTCTAAAATACTATTTTATTTAATTTACCTTTATTTTATTTCATTTACCATTCAATTTTTTTATTTTTTTATTCTCAATACCAGACAACGACACGGTTTGCCTGCAGTCAAACGTGTGGCTGAGCAAACTATGTGCGAACTGTGCCACCAAGAATTGTCTACTTACAAGATCAAGATGCACGCTTGTCGCACAATTTTATAAACTGTGCACAAGTCAGGTGCCATAACATTGAACGACTTGGGCATCCGCACATGCACCACACAATTACTCCTAATTGTGCAGGCTGACTGCACAATAGTGAAAAAGCCTCCAAAACTCAAAAAAATAATTAAATTAATTTAAAATAACTAAACAAAAATGTGATGGAGTGACAATTTTCTCCACCATAGAACTTTCTGCCCCCCAAAATTCACCAAGCTGACAATTGAAATAATTCAAGTCCATGCACAGAAAAAACCAAGGAAAACCTAAAGCCTCTGAGAGACCATTACCACCACACATCACACCTGACCGATTCATGGAAAACCATAACCTAAGATTTAAGGGAGAACATGGGAGGGTTCTCCCCACCAAAAGAATTCCTCTTAGAGAAAGACCTTAAGACCTGAGCACACCACCCCCAGGGGGAGGGATGCGAGAACTCCCCAAACCGAACTTATCCAATTCCCCCACAAGGATTGATCAATTCCCCAAAGACAAAAATGAAGGGATTACAACAAAAGGACCTGGAAAAACCAGAACCCCAAAACTAAATCAGCTTCTTTCACACTATCCAAACAACCCCTTACCAAAATTCAGAACTAAGGATTTCCCCCTACGAACACAACCCACTTCCTCAATGTCACGAAACCACTCCACTACTAGGAAACTCAGCACAATGGGACACTAGAGGGGATAAATTCTCTACAAGAACTGAAACACACAAGAGGAAAATTAATTTAAAGGAACCTGGACTAGAAAGGGTCTATAAACACTGCCCATCAATCTCAAGAATCCAAACATCTTCCTAATGAAAACTACTGAAACTAAACCCAAAACCATAATGGGTCCATTCACTCACATTCCCTACACCATTCAAGGAATACGAATGATTTAAAATCCATATCCGTGGAAAATTAAGCCGCTTGTTTTGCGGTAGAAAAATCTCAACACACCACCATAATAAAGATGGAATTACAATGGAAATAAGAGTAGACCAAGGAATCTTTGGATATTTTCATACCAATCTCTTAAAACGAAAACTAGGCCACGATTTCACTCACCCTTGGAAACTCTTAAATATACATGAGATCCACCCTGTGACCTGTGTATGAGGCTCTGATGGATGAAACATCTCCTAACTCACAGTTAGGCATATGCATCACCCCAGTCCCAACTCCTTCTTCCTCAAATTCACCACCTCAGAAATGAACCTTTGATCAAAGGTGTTCTCAAACATTTCCCCATGTCACCCTAACTCATATTTGTTGTAATAGTGGGTGCCCTAGACCCAACTATTTAGTGATTTTTATTCCCATATCGTGTATATAGTTAGTTATACATGATATTATCTTACCACTATAGTGTATAATTTTCTGCATCCACTATTGAAATGGAAATTTCCAAAGATTAATTGTCGTATCGAAAGGTTATAGCAGATCCCCGACTATATTGAGAACCTCTAGATACTATGACATGAATCTTAAATATATGTACTATGGTCTTGAAAAATATTATTGATTGGACAGAGTAGATGTTTGAATATATGGTGTTGGGGTCTCATAAGAATTAAGTCTTTTTTCTCAAGAAGTTTACACTTGGTTATCTCTAGTCGTGAGATTGTGAGGACTAACCCGCCAATAGGTACGCCACATGTTTCAGGTGTCATTGGAAGTTCCTATCTACGATCATGTGTAATGGTATCCTGACTTGAGATCATTACCAATGTATGTCATTTGATTGCGTACTTTGATGCAAGATGAAAACCATGATAATGAAGTCGTGGTGAGGTAGTTTGTGTTGGGTGTGTCATTAGTGGCATGGCATTGGTTGAATGGTTAAGAAATGATTTGTCGCTTCTGGGTTATGGAAGTAATATATCTCAGGACATGTTGATATGGATAGAAGTAAATTTATAAGACCATGTCCATGGCAGTTGAGGGTAAATCTATCCAGTTACATCAACAAACAATAAAGAAAGAAAAGAGAGATGACACGATAGTGTGTCCTGCTTTATGAGATATTACTGACAAAGAGATTATATTACACAGTGTGTGTTCGTAGGATTGTTATTGCTACTGTGACAATCATTATCTCTTTAGGGTCCATGATGGGTTTCTTGATCCCACTCTTGGACTATGAATACTATTCACTACTATTGAGATAAGGGTCTAGAGGGTCACACACAATAGCGTATTTAAGAATCTCCATTATTCAGTTGAACTTGAGTTTTGGACATGGTGGGCCCCACCACTAGTGTCCGGGATTTTCCGAAAGAAAAAAATGATCATAAATTTAATAAATAAATTCATATTATTCAAGTTTAGAATAATGAGTATTGAATTTATGTATTAAATTTATTTACAAGTTTGAGTAAATACATGAAAATTATTAATTGACAGATATTAAATTATTCAAGGTTCAATTAATATTTATGGGAGAGACGATTCAAGTTAATGAATCAATTATTATCACATAATATATTTTAATATATTATAAGTAAATGATTATAATATTTATGACTTAATTTAGTAGTCATAAAATTTTGTTGATAGTGCATTAATTATTCGGGGCTGATGAGGCGATACATGGTATTTTAATTAACCACTATAAATAGAAGAGTAGGGGCTTTTTCCAAGGACTATTCATGGAGTTCCTCTCTCATATCCTCTCTCCCCTGTTCTAGAGAGAGTGGATCTAGATTCATGGACATTGGATCTAGCACTCTCACAGGCATCGCTTGCGAAGCGATGCAGTGGTCGTTGGAGCACTGAAGGCATCATCACAATTCTGTGCGAGCACCTAGATTATGACGAACGAAACTCCCACAGATTTCTTGAAGCATGTGTAGATGATCTAGAGGAATTCACGTTCAGATTCTTCGAGCATTGACCTCCAACAATGAGCATACATCATGCTCGACATCATAATTAAACCAAGTATTTTTACGGTTTATTTTTTTTCTTAAAACCCTTCATGAGAGATCCTCAGCTTTGACTGGGCTTCTCTTCACCGACGTTGAAAAGTTTACGTTGATCGTCGGTGGTAATTTTTTAAAAACCCACCTTTTTGGGGCTTCCATTGCATGCTCGGTTCCAATAGTATTGACGGAGGAGGAACAACCCCACTGGTCTAAGACTGGACCCCCAAATAGACCTGAGGCGAAACAAAATCTAGCAACCCTGGGAGTTCCCAACAACCCGAAGACATGATCTACTTAAAAAAACCACACACCGACCTCTAATAGACCTTGACTACCTCGATAAGCATACAACACTCGATTTCAATCAAAATTGGGTATAAATCATTACCAACATTTGGAGGCCTTCTGGGCAGCACATCCTGAACAACATGAGTAACACAAACTGAAACCTACATCAAGGAAAAACAAAATCAAAATAAAACACCCCAATCTCAAAAAAACTGGCTCAGAATCCAAACAAAATCAAGAAAAACCAAAAAAATCCTTTAAAAAAAATCCCATTTCAGATTAATTTTCAAAATCATCACATTTCCAAGTGACTTTCAAAACATTGAAACCCTATTTTTAAACCAAATTCAATTCCCATAATTTCATTTCCCTTTAAAAACGACAACTTCATTTTGAATTTTAAAACTTCCTTCTTCTAAGGACAATTCCTGAAATCTTCTTCTCATATAAATCCACATTAAAAAGACCATGTCAAACCCTTAATTTCAAAAAACTACTTATGGAATCCTATAAACCATTACATGTGCATCCTTAAATTTTCCATCCACATCATCCTAAAAAAAGTTCCCCCCACACTTTCCATACGTACCCTAAATACTTGAAAACATCCATAAGGGAAACCTGGGGTCACCCCAATCCACATTCTCAATCCCAAAATGCTTTTAATTTTAAACCCCACTTTACCAATTTAAAACCATTTGAAGAAAAAAAAGACCATTTTTAATTTTTTTTCCATTTAAGAATCAATTTTCATTTTCAATATAATCACACCTACCAACACCAAAATGAAACATAATAAACAAAGAACTACCAGAATGAAGAACTCGTGCTTATTCCTAACCTGACGACATGGTAGATGGTAATGCCCCATCTAAGGCATAACACTAAGCGGACCTTGAACTAGGTACATAGACTCCACATGGGTCACTACTTCATGTGAGGCCACAACATGACATCGAATCACCTATATTATCATCCCTCAATCCAAAACAAGAACAAAAGACTCAAATCCTGGACCTACCCTTGTTACTTGAGGATCAGTGTGAGAAAAAGTTCACAATGCTCTTCCCGTAATTACTTCTCAAGTCTCGATAGTCCTAATCTCCATCTACCAGACACCCCAAATATCAAGGGCCTCCTCTCATACCATTTTATCCTGAACCAAATCGGGTCAACCATGAAATGGTCACCTGAGTAGGTACGCGACAAGGCTCAAAGGATGTTCCTGGTACCCATGGGTAAGAAACCAGTGTCGTACATCCAAATAAAGATATTTAGAATGATTTGGCCCAAAAATTAAAGACAAAAAATAAATAAAAACTAAATAATGAAAATAAAAAACATACAGGGGTGAGAAAATAAAATTGTACTTACCTCCATGTGACCCCATGGGTTACCACCAAATTCAAACCAAGGTCACACTATGATGACTGAATCTATGGAAGGCGCAACACCCTAAGCTAAAAACAAAGATAAAAATATAGGCATGTGTATTAAAATTTAGTAGGCAGGCCTGAACAATCTATTACCATATTCACTTCCATTAAATAAATGTTTCACCAATTTCAAGTTTGAATTACAATGTAAAAAAAACTAGGTTTTCACACATTTTCTTCTTAAAACAAATCACAATCCATTACCATTTTTCAATTAATAACCATACTACCTTTTAAGTAGAAGATTTTATCATTTTAAAGGAGGTGATGTTTACACTAAAAAGGGAGGAAGGAAGTGGAAAATATTTTCAAAACATTTTGCCATAATCACTTGAAACAACTTTCAGCAAAAAGCTACACTACGTCGGGAAACATGATCAATAGACATACAACACAAGAAGTGGAAACACACCACACCAGAGTAACCAACTAGCACATGTATCTCTATAATTTTCCACTGATAACCAAGTAATGGACAACATGGGAGAACCTAGGAGCTCTTGAATAGTCTAGAACCTAATATACATGTGACTCATCTCAAAGGAATTCCCTAATCAATGATGTTATAACTCCCAGAAACCAGATCTTCGCCCTACCTGGCATGGATGAGGGGCCCAATCCAATAACAATAATAACAAAATATACCCCCTGCTATGTGCCACTAGCTAGTGCATAATCTAAACTAGTGTAACAATTGTTCATCAAAAATTTTCCCACTATAACAGTTTCCCATGTTCAGAATAAAAAGGAGGCGGGACAACGATGTCAAACAAGTATACAGTCACAAGTACATTCATCACACACAATCAACACACACAACAAAGTCGACCCCTTGATTCACCCCAAGGAACATGTCTCTCACCTTCAAACCATCATAATAAAAGAGAGGCCCTAAACCATGGAAATTCCCATCTTCCATCAAACAATAAGGTGGGGACCCATTCCATGGAGGGTTTTCTAATGATACCATTTTTAAAGTGCCAAACGGGAAACACACAACCACTACATGCTAAACCATTTCTTAAATAACTATACACACACCACTTTGAATGTCAGAAACACACTTCAAAATCTATTTAAGAAACCCAACCACCATTTTAAATCCAAAAAACATTTATAAAGGCCACCAGAGCATTTCGTCAATCACTTGATGTGAAAAACACAATCAAACCACTTATTACATTATATTATAAGAATGAAACCACTCCAATAAAAGACATACAATTTCACTAAAAATTATATATCAATAATTAATAAAAAAACTAGGCACCAATGCACTATATTCCCATCAGAAGTCATCCAACGAAGGGTGATTAATGACCTCGTACACCGGTATGAGGAGAAGGGGATCATCCCGATGAGGGACATGACCCGCCTGGATTTAAAGGCATCTGTGCCTCATTGTCAATGCTGCCCCCAAAGGCCATACAGGGAGCCGATGCTCCCCAAGCCATTATATAATTGTTTTAGGAGCCTGTCCCTAGAATTCCTTGATGACTCCCTGCCCTATGCTGACGAGGCAGAAGATGTCTGGGCCAGCCCGGTTGGAGTCCCATTCCAGGGACTCCTAGCGAGGGCTCCCACAAGGCCATGTCTGTGCAGCCGCCTAGTCTTACAGGCTGACGTGTAGGTGAGCCACGGGTCTGCACCACTAGCTCTGGTCCGTCTGACCCGACGCTAGCATAGGGAGAAAATTTAAGAGGACGCCCACCAAGGGGCGTCAACGTCAGCGGCTACTGTGGCCCAAGCCACTGCTAATGCATATCACCAACTCCCTCTATATTCTGAGCATGGGTAGTTATATGATCGACCTAAATTGAGGCCCCAACTGCCCCATGAGCATGCTGGGTTGACTCTCTTGGTCCCCGGCACAGGTAGTGGCCGCCGCGGACTAACCCGCAATGATGCCACCCAGTATAGAGGCCCTCACCGTTCCACTACCACGGGGAATGCGGGTCTTCCCCGATTCCAAGCTCAACATGGAGTTCTGAACCATGCCACATTCAACCTAGATGGTTGTCTCCCTCATGATAGAAACACTGAGTATGGGAGTCTCTCCCACACTCACTACACAGCGTACGTAGTCATTCATCCTACTGCAGATCGCCGGGGTTGGGACGTTGTGTATCCGGTCACTCACCAACACGGGGGGACCTCCCCATGTTCTTGTAGTAGCAGGTGAAAGTCCTTATCAGTGGAAATCATAGGGATGGGGAGCAACTTCACTTCACCAGCACCCAGCACAGAGGTCCTACCCCTGTTTGGCCTGACCAGTATGAGGACCTTCCTCATATTGATGTCGCTAGAGGGAACAAGAATGGAGGCACTACCCATGCTCTTATCAGCTTCTACAGAGGTCCTACCCACTCCAGCACTATCCACAGAGGTCCTCCCTGTGTCCCCTTCAATATCAACCTAGGTGCTCCTCACACCCTGGATTACTCAGGTGGAAAACCTCCCAACACTTGCACCAGTACGGCCAAAGGACCTCCTCATGTCAGAAATATACCCTCTCCTGAAGAAACATCTTGGGGCATGAAGGCGGGTCATTGCCACCATAAAAGAGCACTGAGAAGATTCATATTGAGATCAAACTGGTCTTCTTCTCAGATTCTGAAGCAGAGTATGACTCAATGATGGAACCCTCCCCTCGGTCCTCAATGTCAAGGGCCAGTGCTAGAACAAGGTGCATCAGCCTCGTGCTCCCAGAAATCAAAATCCACTGGATTTTTCCTCCCTTAGCAGGTACATCTAAGAGGAAGAAAATCAAGCATGTCCCTAGGGACCAACCACACAGTCACCACCTTCATCACTTGAAGCGCCCTCCACCTCGACTGGAGATCAGGGAGAGCAATTTTTTGGATCAATAGTGGGAGAGAACCGACATAGCCCACCCCCATAAGACACTACTGCTATACCAGAAACCCTGGTCTCCATTCCATCTTATCGTAACATAGTGGCCAGGTCGCTACACTCCTCAGAGGATTACCTGAGTTTCAGCAGCCAGTCAGCCCACTCGCTGTATTCTCCACCGGCCAGCTTGCTGTCCTAGTGGTCTGCCTCAGTATAGTTGTCGCTCCATCAGCTGCCTCCGGTTGATGAGTGGGGAAATGAAGGGCTATACCCTGAATATGAGACTAGGATCTTATGGAATATCCTTGCAGTGGACAACTTCCCTGAGAAGTTTTGGCTGACTGTAGCGCCAAACTTTTGTGCACCGGAATCCCTCACCCCAGAGAAAGTTGAGTGTTTCTGCCAGACCCTCTGGGTGACTCACTTATATCTTCATCATCCGTGAGTGTCTTATTAAAAGATTTAGGTACACTTTGAGGAAATTGGTAAAAATTGTCATCTGGTTAATCTGGCCGCACTCACCGTGGCCCGGTGCCCTGAGTCACCAGGTCACCATAAATCCCTCCAGCGAAGATGCATCCAGAGTTTCATGGTACTCAGCAAGATCAGCAAGGAGGCTTCTCCCCACATGCAGATCCATGGTTTGGGGTAGTATGCTTCCCTCATCTTCAGTCCTATCCAGGGTCAGCCGACCTACCAATTAATATTGAGGACATGCCCTCGGGAAGGGTCGCGGTCAACATGTTCAGCCTATCAGAAGAGGATAATGAGCTAGAACTCCTTGACGGGTACCTTACCCATAAGGGAATACCCCCACTTTTGGATCAATCAGGAAGGGTCACTCGCCAAAAGAGAAATTTGTTGTGTCTCCCTACGCTCACTGAGTAATTAGTCCTCAACCAGAATCTCAGAAAGGATAAGGAGCACCTCAGAGTCGCCAAACACTCCGACCCGTCCGCCTTAGTGTAGAAGAGAAAGGAAGATTCTGAAAAGGCTGCGCTGCGTCAGCATTTCACTGAAAAGAAAATGTTGGTGGATGACCTCCTCGATAAACGTGCTGTGGAACAACGGACAGACTATGGTGATCCTCAGCCAAGACAGCAGGGGCAGGCATAACTTCCCCTGAGTGAGCTACCCCTGGGTAACCCTGATAATCCTGCTCATGGAGAAAAGGTTGAGGCCGAGGCCTATAGCAGGAAGGCATTGTAATGCCCCGACCCCAGTTACCCAGAGTCGGTGCATTATTACATAACATTGGAATGATCACAAAGGATCAAGTCTCGAAAGACCGATTAGTTTAGTAGTCTTGGAAACACTAGATACATTCATAAGTCTTACATCACATCATATGGTAAAAATACTACAACAACATACTGTCTTCATATCCCCTCATACTATCCCCGCAGGTCATTCATAAATTACTTCTTCACATCTTGGGATAAATAAAACATTGAAAGGGGTGAGCTCAGATGCCCAGTAAGTATAACAATATAGCAGAAGCTTTCATAGATAAGCAAAAACAATTAAGGCAATGTATAACTAAAACAAAAGTCTTTTAATAATGAATTTCAGCACAATATGGAAAAGATAAAATGAAATAATGCCATTTACTTATTCACATGGATATTCTACTAGTCGAATAATCACATGAAATATCAATAACCTCTTTCATAATGATGGAATGCATAATGCCAGACTATCATAACCACATAGCCAAGGCCTCGTGCCAAGACTACAAATAAGATTTTGTCATGGCCTCGTGTCAAGACACAAGTTTGTCTCATGAGACCTACCGATGCATCGAGGAGCTATAGAAGGATCCAAATGTCACTTACTAAGTCTAATTCATTCATCATATGAAAAGTTTTTAACATAACATAAACATTCATATTAAAACTAGCATACAAAATGTCAATACTTTATCCGCAAACCATGAATGGTATAAAAATAGCACATTTATAGTAAAACATAACCCATTCAATAAAATATGGAAGATTGTATTGTAACAGATTAACCTCAATCGAGAATAATTAATGATATTTACATAGATGAAAATATCATCAAAACTATTTGAGAGAAATATCCCCCTTTTTCTTGAAAACATTTAAAAGTCACACTATTTGTCAAGAAGCCATTTAAAAATAGATTTTTTAATCAAAGTGTCCCATACCAATTTTAAAAATTCAAAAGGAATTTTAATTTTAAAACATTAATGTCCATATATAAAAAAAATCCTTAAAACCATTTTTAAAACATGGACATTAATGAGAAATACTTAGAATAACAAATATTTAAAACATTTAAAAATGATATTTTAGTTAGAGTTTCTAACCAAAAGAGAGACACTTGAATAAAAATAATTGAGGTAATAAAAAATTTGTAATATCATGAGAATAAAGGGATTCATTATATACTTTGTCAATGTACATTATATACACCATATAAAAGTGATTTGGTGTATAACAACAAAGGAGTCTCAATGGAATGTAAATTGAGATGAAATCTCTTATAAAGGTCATATCCTTGGGTAAAGGATAAATCAATGACATAATTATGTGTGAAAAATATAAATACACTCAATATGATTGGATATTCAGTGTAAAACAATCAAGGGACATTCACACATATTCTTGTAAAAACAACACCAATGAATTGGAAGTTTAACTCAACAAATCAAGATTGAGTAAAAATTACTCTTATCAAGTTCATACTGATGAATTGAGAATTTATTAATGGAGTGATTATGTGTATCAAAAGTATATCCACATAAAGGGTAGTGGAAACTATGACATAATAAAATTAATAGTGATTCCACACATAATCTTGGAGTAAAATAATCAATGAAGTATGCGTAAAACCGAATGAGTGAAAATTGAAATTTCAAATGGAATTATTGATTTGGTAACTTAAAAAACATACACCCATGAAATAAGGATCATACAATGATGATGTAAATATACATTAATTAAAGTATATTACACAATTAATACAAACATGGGGAGTACAGACACCATATTCAACAAATAAGTGGTGAACAATGGAAATCTCACAGAATTAAAAGTGAGATAAGAAACACCTTACATTGTACTTTTTCCTTGGTTGAGGGTAGGTTAACCTCATGTATAATAGTAAAATAATTTTCATTGAATTATAAAATAATTATATACATTAATATGATATCATATATGATCTTTTAACATTGATTTGTTTATAATATCTTAGTATTATCATCGTTTTGGTTGTTAACAGATACATTTTCCTTTATATTCTTTGTTATGTGAGCCATATTTGTTATGTATGGGGCGTATATTATTCAAATCCATAATGATATCATGTCTCTAAACAATATTTTTAATCATCAAATTAAATTTATTCTTGAATGGATATGATGGGGAATGATTCTCATCACGTTTGTCGATATGGTAATCCGTACGTACGCACGAGCGATAATATCACTATTTTGATATTAAAATAATATATAATTGGATGGTATATCATATATAAAGAATAATTATCTTGTTATATTTATTATTTACAGGAATTACACATCATTATTATACCCATACAAATAATAAGTTATTGAATAACAGTTACACCACGACGTGGAGACGGTAAGCTGTACGTACGCACGTATGGTGACATGTCATTCAAAGGATGGATATAATACTTAATATGGTTGTAATATATTTATAATAACATCAAAATATATAGAATATACTGGATTTATTATTTTATAATTTAAATAACAAATAAATAAGAAGTGGAAGAAGAATGGAACTTGAAAGAGGGTGGTGAAAACATTACCTCTTCTTCGGGTTCTTCCTTTTGATTTGATCAAAAGAGCTCCTTAAGTTGGATTTCTGACTAAAGTAATGCCTCTAGGATGAAGGGAGGAATGTTTATAGGGTATTTTGGAAGAGGTTGGCCGAACAAAAAGTCTTTGAAGGTATGAATTTGAGAGAAGAGGGAGTTCCCTTTTATAATAGGGGTGAGGGGTACCTTTGGAAAAGCTAGAAATATGATTTTATAATAAATTAATATTCGGTTTCTAATGGCTCCAAAGTAGATTATTTAAAGGATAAGGTAAGGATATGTCAAAAACCACTCAAACAATAGGTTTCCGATAGGTTTGGGTCACTATATTTATCTTATCTTTTTGTTTTGACTCTTAGTTAATTAGTTTGGCATTTACCAAGTCTCTTTATATTTTTATATTATATAGTTAATAAACATACTATATACATCCAAGAGACCCCCAAGTGGTCCATTAATGATACACCTATAATTATATAAGTCATTTTTCTGAACCTTAGATTTTTAAGAATAGAATATCAATTAATATTATAATATTTGTTTTAAAAACATATTTATGTCAATTTTGACACTATTCAAAAATTGATTTTTTAAAGTCTTAACAACTTTATTAATTAGAAAACAATTCCTTTAATCAATACTATAATGTAATATTAACCAATAAAATTCATTTATGACATCAATACTTTCAAATTATATTTATTTTAACATTTATAATACCAATTATTTGATTCTTTCATTAATAAGGAATATACTGCATCATTATTGTGTCATAAATAATATTTATTATTAAATGTCTAAAAATATAAATAAAATACAATTATTTAGGAAATATTTTTATATTTCTAATGAATATTTATATTATAAAATCTAACATATATAACCCTATGTAAATTTTTTTTTTCTAAAAGATATATTCTTATATCATTTTTGTATTTACTTTAGCTTTATTAATATAAAGTGTCATTATCACTTACAAGTGGATCTATGAGGTCCCAAAATCGACCCAAACATTCCCATGGTCAGAAATTTATCAACCAATAAGGTTAGTACACGTTTTAGGGTAATTTATTATTATTATAATATTATTTTCTACCCTTATTTACTGGATTTACCCTTTAACCATGGTAAATAAAATATTTACCGAAGTAATTATTCAAAATGTCTAAAAATAAAAGTTACCTATTTAAGCAATTTGGAAATCCTTATTCAAAATATGGAATCCATTTTTCCAAATTCAAAACACATAAGTGGTATAAATTAATTTAAAATTAATTCCCGCTATCAAAACAAGAAGCGTGTTTTTAAGATATAACAACTATCAAAAGATTTACACTTTTTTATGTCCAGTTTAATTGTGAAATTATGTCCAATGAAAAAAATTGTATTAAATGGTAAAAATATATTCTAAATTTAATTTAAAACCACTCAAATTCATAATTTATCACTATTAATTATTTCGATTAAATAAGTTGTTTTTAATTAAAATTTAGTAATTTTCATTATTCATCAAAATCTGAAAGTTATCCGAAAAGTACCAAAATTTCACCCTAGCCTAATTTCGATATTCCGAATCCAAAAATGAAGTCCATTTTGAATGATAAAATGTATAAAATTTCAAAAAGTGGGTATTTTTAATAATAACAGCTAGTTTTATTAGTTGTGGTGTACGTTAGAACTAGAAGTTGTGCACAACACACACTATTGTATTATTCAGTGAGAAGCGTACCGTGGAAGATTGGGGTGTCACATTCTACCCTCCTTCAATAAATTGCATCCTTGAAATTTTTAAAATTGGGGTTGGGAATATAATGGAAATTCCCTCATCGGAAAAAGAGTTAATAAAACTATCAATTTAAAAGAAAGAAAGAGAAGTAAAAAAGGTCACCCAAGATAACCTATACTAGGATTCCATGTATAAAAACATGGACAAGGATGATAAAATAAGTGTCAAGTTCTGACGGAAAGGGATAGAAAATATGATCCAGAGAAAGTTAACAACAAGAAAACCACATACTTATGATGGGACAAATAGTCATTAGTTTCCCAATATGAAAAGTGAACAGACAAAATTTTTATTTTTATTTATTTTATGTTACATTACATAGAGATGAGGAATTAATTTCTGAGATTGACTAAGAAAATAAAAAGATATACTTAATTTTTTATGTAAAGTTTCATTCTTTAATAAATTTCTACTACTAAATCCTTTTTAAACGATGATTATTCCAAAAGACTTGGTCACACTAGAAGAGCTACAATAAACTTCTTATAGAATCACATGATCCATGAAGAATAAACTATATATTTACCTTGTACTTAGAGATTAATCAAAACCAAAACAATTAGTATAGGGTCTGATGATCCCCCAAAAAGATATTCCTTCAACGAAAGAAACACTAATCTTAATTTCTAAAATCAGTACTCCAAAGTTAAATAAATTATATTCAATAAACAATTTTCATTAAAATACTTCAATATAATCCAAACTAATATTGAAACCCAAAACATAGAATAATTTTGTTATGTAGTCTTCCATGCTAAATTGTATCTCCAAATGACATCAACTACTCTTAAAGTCACATACTTAAAAGTAATTAACCTAATCACATATTCTCTATTATAGGTTAATCATTTCCATAAATAACCCAAATCACTATAAATCCACAATAAAAACATAGATAAAAAATCCACCATTACTCCTCAATTGAAATCCCATAGTATTCTATTTTCCTTGGGCATATAGTGTTCCCAACAAAGTGAACATCTTCCAAAATAACATTTATCAATTCATCACCAAATCATTTTCTTATACTAAGGGTATTCATTTGATAATACATAAGATCACAAATCAAATTATTATTGATCAATAAAATCATTTGACTAAAAATAATAGTCACACTAACCAGGAACTTCATGTAGTCCAGTGGTAGGCAATAAATCCCAATCGCACTTTGGTTGTGGGTTCGATTCCCACCGCTTTGTTTGATGCGACGGGTTGTCACACGGTTTGTGTGTTCTTCCTTTTCAAAAACTATATTTTATAACATTACCAAAATGAGATAAATTCCTCAAAATAACCATAACATAATTTAACCACCAATGTTATCTCATACCTTTCATTTTCATCCCAAATTATAATAACTTGTAATTTCCTCAAACCTAATGATCATATAAAACCAAATGGTTATTTATAACTATATCCACAAGAGAAAAGATAATTCGTCCTCAAATATCATTCTCACATGGAAAACTGCAGGGTTTCAAATATAAGAGAAAATTACTCCAAAGTAAACCAATCAACAAGGAGCACTAATAATTTTTAAACATTTCTCTAACCATTTATTTCCACATAGCTTCTTCTTTGACCAAGAAAATATCCTATAAAATAGGGAATTCACTCAGGTAATGGCCAGGTCCCCTACATTTGCGGAAAATGACTGTAAATGGATTCTTGGGACCATTATTATCTTCTTCTATAGTACTCTTCATTTTTTTGGCAATTCTTCACTTTATGTCCTTCCTTCCCGCACGTAAAGCATTTCTTTGTCCCATTGAGACACTTTCCTAGGTGTCTCCTTCCACATTTCCTACATGATGGAAATTGAGGATTCCTTTCTCCATTGTCTCCACTGCTGGAGCTCTTATCATTCATCACCTTTCTCTTCTTTTTTGAGTCCGGGAATTGGTATATATATTGTTGATCATATTTTTGGAAAATTCATTTGGCATGAAGACGATATCTTTTATGCCTATCAACATCCCATTTTGTTGCTCATTTCCATCACCATTCCCACCTTGTACATCATTCTCAAAGTCACTATGAATTCCTTAGAATCCAGCCATTGACTAAAAACAGAAATCATTATGTGAGTAACAATAGTCATAAAATCATTTAGAGAATATAATGTCACCATATTCTCAATTTGGAACACATTAGGATTAACCAAGGTCATTTACTCTCATATTATATATAATACTTCAAATCAGTTTGTAAACAAAATGTAAATTATCCTAAGCAAATCCCTAGGGAGTGTCATCACCAAGAGTGCAGCAGGCTCGTTGTCGTGCACTAGTTCCCATTTGAGTCTAGCTCAAAGCGGTGTTTTCGGGTTTTACCCCTAGGTACATCTGTGCCAGAGCCGCTACTACCTGCTCATATCCAGATAGAGATGTATTTCTCGGAAAACTCACCAAATCACTACAATACCAAAATTCTAGGATGTTCTTCTTTACTAATCCTCAAAGTCTATCTTAGGGCTATGTGCTCTAATCAGAGTTTGTCTAAATCTATCTCCCAAGGTTTGTACTAAACATCCTCTGATACAAACTGTAACGCCCCGACCCTAGTTACCCAGAGTCGGTACATCATTACATAACATTGGCATGATCACAAAGGATCAAGTCTCGATAGACCGATTAGTTTAGTAGTCTTGGAAACACTAGATACATTCATAAGTCTTAAATTACATCATAAGGTAAAAAAAACTACAACAACATCTTGTCTTCATATACCCTCATACTATCCCTACTGGTCATTCATAAATTACTTCTTCACATCCTGGGATAAATAAAACATTGAAAGGGGTGATCTCAGATGCTCAGTAAGGATAACAGTATAACAGAAGCTTTCATAGATAAGCATAAACACTTAAGGCAATGTATTACTAAAACAAAAGCCTTTTAAACTTGTATTTCAGCATAATATGGCAAAGATAAAATGAAATAATGCCATTTTATTATTCACATGGATATTCTACTAGTCACATAATCACATGCAATATCAATAACCTCTTTCATAATGATGGAATGCATAATTCCAGACTGTCATAACCACATAGCCAAGGCCTCGTGCCAAGACTAAAAATAAGATTTCGTCAAGAGCTCGTGCCAAGACACAATCTTGTCTCATGAGACCTAACAATGCATTAAGGAGCTATAGCGGGCTCCACCCGTCACTTACTAAGTCCAATGCATTCCTCATATGAAAAGTTTGAAACATAACATAAACATTCGTATTAAAACTAGCATATGAAATGTCAATACTTTATCCACAAACCATGAATGGTATAAAAATAGCACGTCCACAGTCAAAAATAACTCATTCAATACAATATGGAAGATTGTATTATAATAGATTAACCTCAATATAGAATAATGAATGATATTGACATAGATGAAAATAATCATCAAAACTATTTGAGAGAAATATCCCCCTTTTTCTTGAAAACATTTAAACGTCCCACTATATGTCAAGAAGACATTTAAAAATAGATTTTTGAATCAAAGTGTCCCGTACCACTTTGAAAAATTTAAAAGGAATTTTAATTTTATAACATTAATGTCCATATAAAAAAATCGTAAAAACCATTTTTAAAACATGGACATTAATGAGAAAGATTTAGAAGAATAAATATTTCAAACATTTAAAAATGATATTTCAGTTAGAATTTCTAACCAAAAGAGAGACAGTTGAATAAAAATAATTGAGGTAATAAAAACATTCTAAAATCATGAGAATAAATGTATTCATGATATACTATGTCAATGTACATTATATACACCATATAAAAGTGATTTGGTGTATAACAACAAAGGAGTCTCAATGGAATGTAAATTTAGATGAAATCTCTCATAAAGTTTTTATCATTGGGTTAAGGATAAATCAACGAAATAATTATGTGTGAAATATATAAATACACTCGATATGATTGGATATTCAGTGTAAAACAGTCAAGGTACATTCACACATTTTCTTGTAAAAACAACTCCAATGAATTGGATGTTTAACTCAACAAATCGAGATTGAGTAAAATTACTCTTATCTAGTTCATACCGATGACTTGATAATTTATTAATGGAGTGATTATGTGTATCAAAAGTATATTCACATAAAGGGGAGTGGAAATTATGACATAATCAAATGAATAGTGATTCCACACATAATCTTGGAGTAAAACAATCAATGAAGTATGCGTAAAGCCGAATGAGTGAAAATTGAAATTTCAAATTCCCTTATTGATTTGGTAACTTACAAAACACACACCCATGAAAGAAGGATCATAAAATGATGATGAAAATATACATTAATGAAAGTATATTACACAATGAATACAAACATGTGTAGTACATACACCACATGCAATAAATAAGTGGTGAACAATGGAAATCTCACGGAATTAAAAGTGAGATAAGAAACCCCTTATATTGTATTTTTTCCTTGGTCGAGGGTAGGTTAACCTCCTGTATAATGGTGAAATAATTGTCATTGAATTATACAAGAATTATATACATTAATATGATATCATATATGATCTTGTAACATTGATTTGTTAATAATATCTTAGTATTATCATCGTTTTGGGTGTTAACGGATTCATTTTCCTTTATATTCTTTGTTATGTGAGCCATATTTGTTATAAATGGGGTGTATATTATTGACATACAGAATGATATGATGTCTCCAAACCTTATTTTTAATCATCAAATTAAATTTATTCTTGAATGGATACGATGGGGAATGATTCCTATCGCGTTTGTTGAGACGGTAATCCGTACGTACGCATGAGCGACATTATCACTCTTTTAATATTAAAATAATATATAATTGGATGGTATATCATATATACAGAATAATTATCATGTTATATTTATTATTTATATGAATTACACATCATTATTATACCCATCCAAATAATAAGTTATTGAATAACAGTTACACCACGATGTGGAGACGGTAAGCCGTACGTACACACGTATGGTGACATGTCATTCAAAGGATGGATAGAATACTGAATATGGTTTTACTATATTTATAATAACATAACAGTATATAGAATACACTAGATTATTAATTTTAGAATGTAAATAACAAAGAAAGAAGAAGTGGAAGAAGAAAGGAACTTTAAAGAGGGTGGTGAAAACATTACCTCTTCATTGAGTTCTTCCTTTTGATTTGATCAAAAGATATCCTTAAGTTGGATTTATGACTAAACAAATGCCTATAGGATGAAGGGAGTACTGTTGAGAGGGTATTTGGGTAGAGGTTGGACCAAAAAAAGGCTTTGAAGGTATGAATTTGAGAGAAGAGGGAGTGCCCTTTTATAAGGGGGGTGAGGGGCACCTTTGGAAAAGCTAGAAATATTATTTTATAATAAATTAATATTCTGTTTCTAATGGCTCCAAAGTGTATTATTTAAATTTTAATGTGGGTATAGGTCACAAACCACTCAAACAATGGGTTTTAGACAAGTTTGGGTCACTATATTAAGCTTATCTTTTTGTTTTAACTCTTAGTTAATTAGTTTGACAATTACCATATCTCTTTATATTTTTATATTATATAGTTAATAAACATACTATATACATATAAGAGACCCCACCAAGTGGTCCATTAATGATACACTTATAATTATATTAGTCCTTTGTCCGAACATTATATTTTTAGGAATATAATATCAATTAATAATATAATATTTGTTTAAAAAACTTATTTATGTCAATTTTGACAGTATTCAACAATTGATTTTTTTAAAGTATTAACGACTTTATTAATTAGAAACAAATTCATTTAATCAATCATATAATGTCATATTAACCAATAAAATTCATGGATGTCATCAAAACTTTCAAATTATATTTATTTTAACATTTATAATACCAATTATTTGATTCTTTCATTAATAAGGAAAATACTACATCATTATTGTGTCATAAATAATATTAATTATTAAATTTATAAAAATTACAAATAAAATACCATTATGTATAAATTTTTTTATCTTTATAATAAATATTTATAGTCGAAAATCCAACATATATAACCCTATGTAAAAATTGTTTTTCTAAAAGATATATGCTTATATCATTTTTGTATTTACTTTAACTTAATTAATATAAAGTGTCATTATCACTTACAAGTGGATCCATGGGGTCCCAAAATCGACCCAAAGATTCCCATGGTCGTATATGTATCAAACAATAAAGTTATTACAAGTTTAAGGGTAATTTATTATTATTATAATATTATTTCTTTACCCTTATTTACCGGATTTACCCTTTAACCATGGTAAATAAAATATTTACCGAAGTAATTATTCAAAATGTCTAAAAATAAAAGTTACCTATTTACAAAATTTGTAAATCCTGATTCCAAATATGGAATGCATTTTTCCAAATTCAAAACACAGAAGTGGCAGAAATTAATATAAAATTAATTCCCGCTGTCAAAACAAAAAGCCTGTTTTTAAGATATAATAACTATCAAAAGATTGACACTTGTTTATGTTCGGTTTAACTGTGATATTATGTCCAATGAACAAAATTGTATTAAATGGTAAAAATATATTCTAAATATACTTTAAAACCACTCAAATTCATAATTTATCACTATTAATTATTTCGATTAAAAAAGTTGTTTTTAATTAAAATTTAGTAATTTTCACTATTCATCAAAATATGAAAGTTAACTGAAAAGTACCAAAATTTCACCCTAGACTAATTTAGAAATTCAGAACCCAAAAATGAAGTCCATTTTGAAAGATAAAATGTATAAAATTTCAAAAGGTGGGTATTATTATTCATAGCGGCTATTTCTATTAGTTGTGGTGTGTGTTATAACTTGAAGTTGCGCACAACACACACTGCTATATTATTCAGTGAGAAATGTACCATGGATGTTTGGGGTGTTACAGGCATGATAAAAATTAAAAAATCCTCCTCAGCGGCGTAACAACCCCCGGAACCCAGCTTGGGCTCCCCCAGCTGCCCCACAGGTCATTCCGCCAGCCGCTCCACAAGCTGTTGAGGTCGCTTACCATGTTGAAGAACATGAAAATGCACTGGTGGTCATGTATCCTCATCAAGACAGGGACCCCCACCCAGATGATCCAATGGTAGCACTCATTTCACGCCTTGAGGTGCTGGAAACACGATAGGAGGCACTCCCACCTGATGGCAAGCCGTACCCAGCGTGGGTGGATGATATGCCAGCACCACCAGGTTTTGGAAATCCCACCTTTACTCCCTTCAATGGGACAGGGGACCCACCGCTACACTTGGCTCACATCATTCCAAGTTGTGGGCCCATGTTGGGGACTCCATCACATTAGGAAGCTGCCAAACTTCGTTGCTTTGTGCAAACGTTGGAGGGACCGATGTTCGTCTAGTACAACCATCTCCCCATTGGGTCAATAGCCGGTTGGGAAGACCTCAGGAGGCAATTCTTCTACCATTTCAGTTCTACCACCCATAAGAATAGTGTCTTATACCTCTTCAAATGAAAATAGAGGCCTGATGAGCGCATTGTAGAATTTGTCGCCCGGTGGAAATGGATCATTTACTCTCTCGACATGCCACTGACTCAAGAAAAACTATTGACAATGTTCATAGGGAATGTCAAGACTAAACTTGTTCCCTCATTCATAACCGATAACTACCTTGGGGGATTTTGAGACATCGCTGATAAGGCCAACGCCAAGAGGAAGCACTGCAGCAAGCTAGGCAGGCATATCCGTTGCCTCCTATAATTCCTGTGATAAGGGACGCTAAAGCCGAGCCCACTGCAGTGGCCCAAATAGAGGCCCCCAGGCAACTAGAATTTCTGCTAGTAGCACTAGCCTCACAGCCTCATAGAGGCCCTCCACCTCAGGTATAGCCTCCAGCCGAGCAACTCCCACCTCCGAATTGGTAGGTTCCCCTGCGTAATCTGCCGCCGCCTTGGCAAGATAACCAGGCGCCACCGCCTCGATAGGATCCTCCAGCTCCTTGCTAGGGTCAGGATCCAAGGGCTCCCATTCTAGATATAAGAAACTATACCTACTCATTCAACGAGGCTCAGGTCCCCGGTTACTTCCACAGCGCCTTAGAGCAGGGGATTGTAAGCTTGACTGAGTGCAGAAGGTCGGAAGAGGCGAATCTCATCGATCATACCAACTACTGCCCTTATCACTGAATCATGGGGCACACCATCAAGCAATGCTATTTCTTCAAGGAATAGATCCAGGACCATGTCGATAACAACATAGTTTGGTTGGGCCCTGCCTCGACACAAGTGGCATACATCATCGTAAGACCAGACAATAGCAGTGACATCGAGGGTGAGTGGAAGAAGGTTTCTAACCACGGGTCGAAGTATGATGACTGGATGATTCAAAAAATAGCTTCCCACTCCCATGGTGTCATTCATGAATGCCTGAATCAGCCAGAGCCTTTAGAATCTGCATCCACTACTTTTTCATCATCATCTCAGCCGTCCTCTTCCTAGAAGAGTAAGAATCAGTGACACAAGGGGAAGCAACCCATCCCGCTGATGCCATCATCGTCTCACACTCTCTATGACTTCATGCCCCTGGAGATGGAGGGTAACCCCAGAATTTTACAGGTAGCAGATAAATCTTCAAATGATAGTCAAGGGTATGCTTCGGTTAACACCGTAGAGTTGGTAAACCCCTATACGACTCCCAATGACGGGGAGCACCGAGAGAATCTCCCCAACATCCCCAGACGACTCCAGTGTCGGCGGAGCCGTAGTTATATGGGTCACTGAGGCACATCAATTGGCACCTCTAGCCAGGCCATGCATGCCACTTAAACCAGATAATAGGCTCAACAGAGAGCTCAACAAACACAACCTTCTCATCTGGGGACATCAGGTCCGCCTTCACCGCCGTTCATATTTCTAGATCAAGCAAAGTCACCCAGACCTCATCATGATTAGGTGCAATTCCCCATAGACCAAATGCAGTCATCAGGTTACCCTTCGAAAGTCACTCTACATTCTTTGACTAATGAGCAACAAGACCTTCCCAAAACCAGTCAGCTGCCGATCCAGCCAGTAGGGTCCACCATACCTTCTATCATAGAGCGACCCCCTGTAAGAAGAAGCTCGCACTTGGCATGGAAGTACAACGTCCTCAAACATCTTTCCATCACCCCAGAAAGACTCTTCATCCTTGAGGCTCTTCACCTATCGTCAGATATGTGTGAGGCCCTCACTGAGGCTTTAAGAAGCCCCCTCCAGTTTGAGATGGAAGTAGTAGCTGCAGAAGCATTCTGTGCTGAGGCAATTGAGAAGGCCAAATGCTAGGCCATTATCTCATTCTCCAGAGAGGATGAGGGATCTTCCATACCAGGGCACATTCACCCGTTGTACATAACCAAATAGTTCAATGGTGTGGAGGTCTGCCGTTGTCTTGTTGACAGGAGCTCTAGAATCAACCTAATCTTGAATCAGACACTGTGAGAATTGGGGTTGTCTGAAGATGATTTGAGCCCCTATGACCTAGGAATCCAAGGTTTTTACATGAAATAACAGACGCCAGTCGGAATGATTTTCTTAAAAACCCAATTCGGTGGCCTATTTTCTAGCATCGAGTTAATGGTTATCTCTCAAGACACCGCCTGCAATGCATTAATGGGCAGACCATGGCCCCGCCTGCACACAGAAGTTCCCTCATCATATCCCTGATGCCTTAAGTACTCACTCAATGGTCGAGTGGATGTTCTTTAAGGCGACACATCTCCCTTTGCCTCTTGTGAAGCCCGCTATCTGGATGCCGACCACTATAAGAGAAAATACAATCATATCCAGACCAATGTGGTTGAGCACGTGACAACTACAACCGACCCGTGGAAAGATCTAGATGATGCCTACGTCATCCCAATCCATCGGTTGGAGGCCATGACCCCCGATATGGGGAAATGTTTGGTTGTCTCCAAGACAAGAGGGAACTACATTCCTAGATCCAAGCGATGTTAGGAGATCACTTCATATTCTTATACAAATTAATCCTTGGTGATCCCTGAGCCCCTTACCTCCACTAGGTATCGGGATGTCCACCCTATGGCAATGATAGTGCGCCATACATGCCTATTTTACAGGGCTGGAATTAACCAGCTCAAGATATTGCACCACTACTTCTTTTACATCATCAAGCATGGCCCCTTGGGCCAAAGACTAGATGGGATCAGATCGAAAACCTTTATTACTATGGTTTCAACAGTACCAGAATCTCCCGATGCAGTGACCGCTGTTGCTCAGGCTGGTACCAGCCTCCCATCAGATTCTATTGACCTAGAGGAATATCCTCCTACTAGGGATCCCTCCTCTAGAATTGAAGAAGAGGTTCTGGAGGAATCTCCCTCGCCTTTGAAGAGGGATTCTCCAACATAGTAGATGGATTGGTATAGGTGAACCTCAGTAGCGAGGTGGACCTGAGACCCACGTTGATCAGTGCCTCCATGCCCCCTGAAGAGCAATAGCAGTATGTGGAATTACTTAAATAGAACCATGAAATGTTTTCCTATATTTATGATGAGATTCCAGGATTAGATCCTCAGGTGTCCATTCACCACCTCAGTCTTCCATCAAATCATCACGGTTTCATGAAACCTCCCAGAAAGATGCACCCTTCTCATGGTGCCATGGTCGAGGCCGAAGTCAATAAGCTCATCAGAGCCAAATTCATCAAGGAGGTCCAGTACCCCAAGTGGCTAGACAAAATTGTTCTAGTCTAGAAAAATAACAAACAGATCAGAGTCTGCATCGACTTCTAGGATCTCAATAGTCACTGTCTGAAGCATGATTTCCCCTTCCTGTGATGGGATTGCTGATCGACGCAATAGTGGGTTTCCAAGCCCTTTCATTCATGGACAGGTACTCTGAATATAATCAGATCCGAATGGCCCTCGAGGATGAGGATTCTACAGTATTCAGGGAACTGCAATGTATGTTTTATTACCAGGTCATGCCCTTTGACTTAAAAAATGCAGGTGCCACCTATCAGCGGGCCATGCATCACATATTCAAGCCAATCCTTGGGACATTGGTGGAATTCTATGTGGACAATCTGGTTGACAAATCTCTCCAGCACTAGGACCATATCAAGGACATTGATAAAGTGTTTGGATTCCTCCATTATCACCAGATGAAGATGAACCCATTAAAATTTTCCTTCGGTGTCACCTCTGGGAAGTTCCTTGGATTTGTTGTCAGGTAACGGGGAATTGAGATCAACCCAAAGAAGATCAATTCCATCATCCAGATTCCTCCCCTGAGAAAAATTCAGGAACTTTGGGGCTTCCAAGGCCTCTTGGCCTACATACACTGATTCATTGCGAATATGGCCGAAAAGTGTAATCCCTTTTCTCGACTCATGAAGAAAGGCATCTCTTATAAATGAGATGAATAATGATAGACTACATTCGAGGAAATCAAGCAGTATCTACTCCTGCCTCCGTTCTTGATGCAACCCATCTCCAGAAAGCCATTGGTGCTTTATGTGACTGCCCTAGAACGACATCGTGGTTCCCTTCTCACCAAAAGAACAATGAGGGGACATAAAACAACCTTTACTACCTCAGCCACATACTCCTCGATATGAAGACCAGATAATCCACCATCGAGAGGAGTTTCCTTGCGCTGGTATTCGTAGTACCGAAATTGTGACATTACTTGCAGCACCACGAGGTATAGCTGGTGTCTCGAGTAGAGCCACTGAAGTACGTTCTGAACCGCCCCATGTTGACAGGATGTCTAGCTCTGTGGTTAGTGATTCTTCAGAATCTCGATATCAGGTTTGTCCCTCAGAAATCTATTAAGGGGAAAGCATTGGAAGACTTACTTTCCACCCATCAAGCTTTTACTGACCAGTCCTTGGATCTCAATTTTCCCAATGAGGCAATCCTCTAAGTAGATCATGCCATGCCATGCTGGTAGATTCACTTCAATGGTACTTCCTGGAGTCCCACTGGCAGGAGGCTCAATGATCCCAGGCTCAATAGGGTACGCTTGAGTATTGTCTTTATTACCCCAGCTCAATATGTTCTTCCGTACTCATTCCTATTGTTAGAAGGCTGCACCAAAAATGAGGAAAAGTATCAGGATCTTATTACCGGCCTCGAGATGGCCCTCGATATTGGTGTGCTCCATTTTCATGTGAAAGGGGATTCTGAACTAGTCTTCAATAAGATCAACAGTGACAACATCGTCAGAATGATAGAGCTCGTACCATTGTTGGAGTGCACTCTCCAACTAATGGCCCAATTCCCATCTCAGCCGGAAGTTAATCACGTCTCTCGATCTCAAAATGGTCAAGCTGACACCCTGGATGGCCTAGCGACATCACTTGCAGAACCCAAGAAGGATGATCTGATTAGCCACATAGCACATCAGAGTGTAATTTCTCCCATCACCCCAGGTGACAATGACAACCTGCAGGTGAGCTATCTTACCACCAGAGCCTCCACATCAGGACCCACAGGTCCCTTAGATGCAGTGGTTGAACTGACTCCTGATTGGAGATCCCCCTTTGTCTAGTATCTCTAAAATGGTTACCTCCCTACTGAATGGGACGCGAATGAGTGAATCCGATGCCATGCACTATATTTTACCTCCAGAGTGGTCCCAGTCTTGAGCAGATCCTCTACAAGTGCGGGTTTGATGGTGTTCCCCTCCGTTGCATTAAAGGAGTCAAGATTTGTCAGGTCATGTAGGAGGTTCATGTTGGTTCCTGTAGGGTTTATCAGACCGGGCTGAAGCTATCCCACTAGATCTGAAGACTGGGGTATTTTTGGCCCTCCATGATCCATGAATACATCGGCTTCGCCAAGAGGTTCAATGCTTGTCAAGTTTATGCTAACTTCATGAATCAACCACCATATCATCTCCACATTACCAATTAATCTTGTCCCTTCGCAGTTTGGGGACTCGATGTTATGGGACCATATCCACCGGCGACAGCTTGCCAACGCCGGTTCATCCTGACCGCTACAGATTTCTTTTCCAAGTGGGCAGAAGAAGTTCCACTCAAGGAGGTCAAGGCCTACTCCATATTTGACTTTGTGATCTATAATATTATCTACCTATTTAGATTCCCTCACGCTGTCCTTATTGATAACAACAATAAATTCTAAGCACCTAAGCTGAAGAAATTTTATGCCAAGTGCAACATTTGTTCTAACCATACCTCCCGCTACCACATGCAAGCAAATGGGTAGATCGAGATGTTCAATAAGAACCTCTCTATCATATTGCACAAAATGTTTGGTTAGAATAAGAAGAGTTGGCCAGACAAGTACCTCAACACCCTATGGGCTTACCGGACGACGATGCGTAATTCCCCTAGGTGACTCTATATTCCCTAGTGTACGGAACAGAGGTCATCCTTCCCATCGAGATTCAATTTCCTTCATTACATAAAATGGTCTATAACCTGAAGACAACAGATAAGGTAACTGAAATCCATCTAGTTGAGCTTGAAGTGCTCTATGATAACATGCTTTGTGCCCTGCACAATTTGGAATGTCACTAGAACAAGATGGCCAGAGATTTCAACAAAAAATTTCACCTCCACTCCTTCTTACAAGGTGACTTGGTACTGGCCCTCAGGACACCAATGACACCTGGTAGGAAACCAGCCAAGTAGGAACCCCAATGGGAAGGACCTTTCGTTGTACACAAGGTCTACCCCAATGATGCATACTCTTTGGTGACCATGGATGGGGAGCATATAACTCCTCCCACCAATGCTATGTTCCTAAAGAGATTCTTTGCATGAGCCACAAGGTTCAGCATGACTGTAAACTGTTTGGTCTTGCACAACCTTAAACTACACATCATCCCGCAATACACTAAACTGTCGGGTCCTACATGACCCTAAACTACATAGGTCCCACACAACCTTAAACTATATTGGGTCCAGAAAGACCTTAAATTGCTATGTCCTTCATGACAATAAACTTTACATCATCCCACAAGATGCTAAACCGCACCTTAAAGAACTACGTTTGGCTTGATTCCCATCCACATGGGATACGTAGGTATGCAAAGACATTACATCTTTAGTCGATCCCCCCAAACTCTTTTCTTTAACTATTCCCCCTGGGTATAGTTCTCTTGAAGGAACATGGTGTAGTGCAGGATTCTTTAGCTCCCACTCATGTCAAGAGTATGAGGGTCACACCATGTGCTCCATTCTCATTCTTTTATTCTCCCACATCCTTAATGGATGACACTAAACTACATGTCCTTCCAGAACTACGTGTGGATTGATTCCCATACTTATAGGATACGTAGGACCGCTAGAACATTTTGTCTGTTGGCCCAAACCAAACTTCATAATCCCCCCTTGGGTCCCTTGACCCTCAGGAACTTTGACACTTTTTGGCCCCTTTGCCCTAGTCCTCATTCGGGAGTGTGCAATGTTATCTGGAATCCAAGTCCTCATTCACGTCGGGCTGTTTTGCCACACCCCACACATTCCCATGAATGTAGGCCCCTCCACATTTCATGAGCCCCATCATTTGGGTTTCCACCAAATTTTATATCCAAAAGGACCCTCAAATGGCATGGATATTTAGCCTAAGGTTTATCCTACCATTTCGGGCCAATGTCCCCATGGATTTAAGAGACAAATTGGTACAAGTCCCATGTTGTGAATATGGTCAACTATCGATGCCCAATTGGTTTCCTGGGTCACACAAGGGGGTGGGGGAGGGATGCTGTGTTACTAATTTGGTCAACAACTATCCTTTATCACCATTGACACACATTGGTCTTCCATAGGCATGAGGATTACCCTTTTCATTCAGTTGTCCCATGCATATGACATTAAACTAGGCATCCACAGTCTGAGCTCTATGACCTTAAACTAAGATAACTATCATCATCCCGACAAGACGTTAAACTGTAAGCTGGTTGTGATCTTCTATATGCAGCCCAACCTAAGGTCCCTTGACCTTCCCAGGCCCCAAACCTGAGGTATCACTTAGAGTTGTACAGTGTGGTATGGGATTATGTCCTCATTCAGGTCAGGTTACTCATCGTGCCATACACATCCCTCATTGGGATATCCTGCCCTTACACCACGTCCTAGCTACAAGACTTTAAACTGCATGACAGCTCCCAGAACTACATGTGTCTTGATTCCCATGCGTATTGGATATGTAGGACCACCCAGAAATTTTTTCTATTGGCCCAACCCTATCTCCTAGAAATCCCCTTTTCACCTTGACCCCATGGCCTGCACTTTCATAGGAAGAGGAGTATATGGTGTGGTATGGGACTATGCCCTCATTCATGTCGAGTTTGTAACAACTACGCCATATACCCCCTTTCTCCTGAGATTTCTTTACCCTCTCGTTCTTTTCAAATTGGATGATCTCAAGTTGAGTCCTTCAAACCTCTATGGTGAGGCACCAAAGTGCCCAAGAGTACTTTGGATCAATTCCTGGCGTATCAGACTTTACCAGAACGTGCTCCCACTTGCCTTCCAGGCTTCGTGTTCCCCTTTAATAGGGATTACAACATCTTTCACCACCAAAAGGACCCCCCAAATGGCATTGATTCTTGGACCAAGGGCCCTCCTACCATTACGGGACAATGACTTCGAGGGTTTCAAACAACAAACTCATACAAGTCCTGCATTGCGAATATGATTAGTGGTCGATGCTCATTTGTTTTCCCCATTTCAAGTCACACGATATGGATACTGTGTTTTGAACATTTTGAATAGTTATCCTCCATCATCACACTAACCCCTTTAATCCCAAAATATCGGTGACATGATTCACACCACTTTCCACCCTATCACGTCTGAGTGGGATCTCGACACTTCAGGTGCTATCCCTCAGTTCACATTCACACGTTAGGAGTACAGATCCATGATACGATGTACTTCGGGGATCTAAACTGATTTCCCCTTTAAGTGCATTCCATGTATTGCAAGGATCTCCTCCGTTATTCTTTCCTACACTAAGTTCAACTCACATAGGCTTAGGTATTGGATTGAGGTTTGCACTTAGAATAATTCCACATATTCACGGTCCAAGCTCTAAGACCATAAAATAACATCCTTTCTAGAACTATTTACATCATGATTTCCATCCTTATGGGATACACAAGAATGTCAATACATCTTGTCTTTGGGTCCAACTTGAGCCCCAATAATTTTTCTCTTCTGTTCTGCCCTTGGGGCTTTAACTCTTACGAGACTGCGTGACATGCTATGGGATTCTGTTCTAATTCAAGTTAGGTTTACATTATCCCCACCATGTACGCCCCTCTCTAGGAGTTATCCCCCCCAAATTCCTATCCTACATGACATTAAACTGTATATAGTCCTGCACAATGTTAAAAGGAACCTTCAAGAACTACATGTGGCTTGATTCCCATCCTTATGAGATATGTAGAAACACCCAGACATCTCGTATTTAGGTCCAAATCAAATGAGATCCAGATTCTCCTATCCCATTTCCATTATTTTTTTCCTGGCCCCTAGTCCTGAGGTTTCTTTTACAGAATCATTCATGGTATGATGTGGAAGTCATCCTCACTTTGGGTATGCTTTATCATGCCACGAACATTCCCTTTAGAACCTCATCCTTCTTGTATATGTCTAAGCCATATGACTTTAGACTATGCTTCCTTGTCCCACATGACTCTAAACTATTACATCTATCCTACACGACGTTAAAAATGCATGGTTGGTCCCATCACATGACTCTAAACTGTGACATTATCATCCTGGCCGCATGATGAAAAACGAAACTGCGTCATGGTGTCCTCACTCAAGGGGAAATCATTTTTGGTATCGGTCACACACCATACCATTTTTTAATTCCTTCATACAGCTTAATTCTTATGGAGATTCTTGAACTTTTTATCCGTGGCCCATCACTTCACAAAAAAACACCATTCATCCTAAAGGACAAATGAGATATATCAAATACCGCTTCTTTTGGAGTGGGGCCCAGACCCACGCAACCTTATTATCCCTGGCACTGGTATCTTACCATGAAACCTTCTATAACTATGTATGGCTTGATCCCAATACTCATGGGGTATGTAGGAACAGCTGTGCACCTTTTCTCGAGCCTATCCTAACCTTTGTTTTTGCTACCTCTACTTGAAACCTCCCCTAGGAAGCACATGGTGATCTGGACTCCAGGTCCTCATTCACATCAGGTTTTGCAATTGCATCACCATGTGTCTTCCACATTTCCTACCATTCATGGTCCGAACTCTATGACCATAAACTAAGGCCACTCCACGTCCTTCCTGCAAGACTTTAAACTGCACGACATTATCTAGAACTACGTTTGGCTTTATTCCCATCTTTATTAGATACGTAGGAATGCCTAGAAATTTTTGTCTCTGGGTCCAGCCTTAGGGATATACAATCCTGCCTCTTTTTTTGCCCCCTTGGATCGAAATCATTTGGGAACATGTGGTGTGGCGAGTACCTAGTAGGTTCTCATTCACGTAGGGGTTTTCAATAGCCGCACCATGTGCTTCCCAAGTCTTTTCCCAGCATGGTCTAAGTTCTATGACCCAAAACTATGATCTCCCCATTGGAACTGAGCGTCACGTTTGGCTATTTTGCCACCCAATGTGTGGTCCATTAAATCAATCACCCCTTAATGGTCCACCCTAGGACATTAAGTCAAAATCATGTGACTCCAGGACCCTTGTAGTTGGGTAGGGACTCGAATCCCTCCATTTGATACGTCTCATTGTCGTACTCAGATTCATTTTGACAAAGAGCTCAATGTGTGGAATTTTTACGGGGACATTCCCCTCGTTCCATGTCTAAGCTTCATGAGCGCGTTATTTGGATCCTCATCCTATTCTATATCTGAAGGGACCTCATTCACTGCCTAGTCTCATGCTTCCCCGACTCACCTATAGTCTCGGGCCAACGTCCCTAATGACCTTCGACTTCATTTGTGATAGGTCCTGTGTTTCGACCTTAGTCAGCGGTCGATCCTCATCTGTCTGTCCCCATTTCAGGTAACACGATTAGGATGCTATGTTTTGAACATGGTCAATAACCATCCCCTATCATCACGCCACCATCATTGTGGTCTAGATCTCAAGTATCATGATTCATATATTTACACTTCCTCAGGTTAAAGTGGAATTCTTACATACTTGGCTTTACTTCTTCGCACGTCTAGGTGCACTACGTGAACGAGTTATCATCGTTGGGATGACATTAACCTTACATCCCTTCACCCCTAAAATGTTCCTTCTTGTGTCAGGAAATTCTCACCACTACTTCTTGTTTGCCACATCGAGCATGACTCACGTGGGCTTAGTAGTTTTGGTAGGATGTGTACCAGCACAAACATTTCTTTCATCATCCCGCAATACGTTAAACTGCTCTCTCAGAACTACGTACGAATTGATTACCATCCTAATGGGGTACGTAAGAATGCCCAACCACTTTGCTTCGGGCCTACCCTAATTTCCACTTTTGGTCCCTCAACCTAAATAACTTCCTTCCGGGATATATAGTGTAGTATGGGACTATGTCCTCTTTCACATTAGGTTTATAGTTACTTCATCACATAGTCCCTTCCTGGGATCTTCCCTTTCAGTCCTCATCTTATTGTATGATATAAAACTAATTATCATTCTAGGTCCTTACCAGAGAGGTCCTGTTTGGAATTTTTTCTGATTCCTGACCAGACCGATGCACCCACCCAATGTGTTTTCACCATGGTGGTGTAATTTAAAGAGTGTTGGACTGTGTTAGAACAACCCATCACTCCACCCTGCACACTTTTCATGCCCCTTATTCAGACCCTCATCCCTTTTCTCATCTAAAGGAACCCCCCTAAGGGTATGGATGCTCAGCCTCTAGCTCACCTACTATCCTGGGCTAATGTTCCTTAAGACTAATGAATAGCATTTCGAGTTAGGTCCCGTGTTTTGAATATGGTCAGCGGTTGACCCTAATTTGTTATCCCCATTTCAAGCTTACACAATCAGGATACTATGTTTCGAACACGGTCAACAGTTATCTTTCATTGTCACGCCACCCCCACAGTGTTCAAAATCTAGGGTATCATAATTTACACTTCCCACTCCCCTATATTCAGATTAACTCCAACGCCCCAGGTATTACCTCACTTGTGCACTAGAGCACATTATGAAAATGGAAATCTAGCTGTTCCGAGGTCTCCCCCCAACAACTAGGCCTTTTCCCCTTTCTTTCCAGGAATCCGGATTGGCTGTCTAAGCCCCTGATACATGAAGTTTGGTTTTCAATCCCACATTTGGATGGATTAATAAGGTGGTCACCCCTTATTTCATAAATCGGGCCCGACCCACATGAGCTTAGAGAATGATCACTGGACACCCCATGAATGTCACATGGATGCAATAAGTGAACACAAATAACAGAACTCATGCATGCAGGTGGCATAAAACAATAAAATCATGAAAGTACGTTTAAAAGTTACGTGCATTACATCACCCAAGGATCGACCCCTCCCATGGTCGGGTTGACCCCATCAAAAGACCGTTGCAGCTCCGCCACCCTCTGGTTTGTGGTGACTAGGATTTGCTACCACCTATTTAGCTCTTGCTCCTCCTTGGCAATGATGGGGTGCAACTCATCAGCCGCAACCCGGGCCCGCTCCACGCTGGTTCGGATGACGACCATCTCTTCAGAGGATCACTCTAGACACTCTTCAACCTCTTCCAACTGTGCCTTAAATCGCAATACTAGCTCAGATTGCACATTGAGGGAGGTTGAGTGCTCGTTCGCCTAGCTCTATAGCCGTTGGACCTCATTTTCAGCCTCAAGGAGCCTTTTTATGTTCACTGCTTTCCTCCGCTGCCAGCCCACACCTAGGCTATTATCATACTCATGAATATTCTCCTCTATAAGATCTCTTATGAGCATGTGAGGATGCTGTGCATCCACTCCCCCAACACACAACTCACACACCCATGAGCGAAGTCTATCCATTTAGTCCAACCATAGAGCCTGGGGGTGTCATCAATGAAGCACTTGATTAGCTTCCACGATCAGTGATAGGCTATTTTGTTGTCCTCTTCATCAGATTCCATCTCATCCCAGTCAGCGCAGTTGGTAGGCTTATATGTGGGGAATGGCCTCCAGAACTCATCAGCAGGGTATGCATCTCGTGTTTGGTCAGGCGTGGAGGGACCTGGGCTATCGGATTGATCCTCATCATCAGATCCCACTTTAATAATCTGAGGCACAACTTCACTGACAGTCCCCCCAGTGATCTAGAGCACTGAAGTTAGGTCAGTTTGGACCTAGGCATCCACAACCACTGACAATCTCATGGGAAGTATGCCGGTAGAATCCCCGACTAACCTTGCCAAGGAGGCCCAATCCATTTGAAGAACTGTGCACACCAAAAAGGGGCTTGGACTTCAGTTGACATGGTATGTGGGTAACAATCATAATTTTAGTAGAGGACACTTACAGAGATCAAATTTTTGGTCTCATTCTTGGGTTGATGCTGTTGGGACCCCTACACATGGCCCCCGTATATAGTTGGAAGATCTAAATGCTTTGAAGGGGTCACCTCAAGTGTCCTAGCCCCACTGAATGTATAAAAGGATGTGGAGACAGGAATAGACCCCAAAGGTATTGCATCTGCATCCACTAAGGGATGAGAACGAGTTCTATGTATTAGACTCTCCTGCACAGTTTAGATGTTAGCAAAGAGTCCAGAACGAACTCAAAGCAAGACATGAAGAAGTGGGTTTCGTATTTTTACCTCAAGTGACCATAAGAACTCTTCAAGATCCAAGTCTTGATGTCCAACATCACCCTCCTCCAATGGGTTCCCTCTCTTGGCCTCATCCCCCCAGGAGGACTCTTCTGATTCTTCCAACAGAGTGAACCATTCCCTTAAATCAGTAGCCGACAACTGCGGGGGAGTAGTGCGATCAAGAAAAACCTTGACTCAATTTGTCATTGGATAAGGAGCACCCCGATAGTGCACAAAGTCATCCATCTTAGTTAGATATTGTTCCCCCTTAGAACAGGACACTGCAAAGCTGGCGCTGATAGGGCCTATCCCTAGAAAATCCTTTTCGAGATGGTTTAGGTGTTGCCACATCTTGGACAAGCTGAGGAATTTTTTGTTGACATCCTAGATGTCCTAGGCCTCCAAGAAAAGAGCATTATATGGCACATCAATGTGGCACAACTGCTTCCCTGGAGCTTGAATAGGTATTCTACAGAATCCCCTCGGTGGCCTCCCCTTTGTGTGACTCCATCCTTCTGGAACCCTCGGGTCCACTACCACAATTGGGTCTCTCGCTGTTGCCTCGCCCTGAACTGGTGCAGGCCTCACCGCCATGGCATCCCCGCCAATGCAATATGCCCTTTCCACCTTCTGGCCCTAACCCCGAGGTTGGGAAAGCTCACCATCACTGACTCGAATGGTTGGCTGCTTCAGCATCTACCCTGGGTAGGATTCCTCCCAGCTCTAGGCATATTTCTTCACTAGCCTGAAGATGGATGTGGGTGGAGGTAGCTCGTTACGAATTTTACCATCCTCCCATGAGAACATGAGACACATCTGCCTCATCAAACATGAGTGTTTCTCATGGAACACCTCCAAATAGACCCGCGAGGTCAGTTACTACATGCACCAGAATTGCCTTGCAAACTGGTGTGGGGTGTACGGCTCACAGAGGAGCTCCCCATCCACCCTCACCACCAGGACTCCATCGCGAAAGGCAAGGAGATAGGCCCGATGATCATCCGTTCCCTGTCCATCATTAGTGAATACCCCCATAGGCCATGAAAACTGGTGGAAATTGAATTCCTCCACCTTCCACACTCGGTTCAGTACCAACGATGTGGTCAGCTTGGCCGAAAATCTTCAAATGACATTCAGAATTGATGGGCGGATGTTCGATCTTAGAGGAGGGATGGGGTTATGGTCCTCATAAACCCCCTGATGTGTGTTTTTATCCACCCATACAAGAGGTGGAAAGGACCACATATCCTTGGCATCCTCTTACCCTCCCTGATATGCCACAAAAGCTTATACAATTTGGCGAGAATCAGGTTTCAAGGGTTTACTCACCCTCCTGTTTCCAACATGGATGCCATGATAAATGTACTTGGTCGCACTCCCATGTTGGTATCCATCACTGGTAGGATCCAACCACAAATAAGAGCCACAATGAATGCTGCCAACCTGACTATCGGTTGCTGCTCGGTGCTGACGTTGAACCCCCAGGTCTTCCAATGGCTGTCCTCCAAGAGATACCAGTTTGAGTTCTCCTTATCCCATTGAGCCCCATTCGGGAAAGTTCAAGGCCTCACTGAAAACTGCCTCTCTTCTAGAAAATTCAGAAATTTCTTGAACCATCGCCGGAAGTGGACATCTCTAACTGGTTCTTTGTCCTCTCCCAACACTAGCCCTATCAATGCCATCCCCAATCGCGACATTTGCTCTGGATCCTCCCACACACTCATGATGGGGAGGAATTCATCATACATAGACCCTAGTGTCAGGACCCCCAAAATATGGTGGATATCCCACATGCTAATACTGACCTCCCTATGGTGTAAGTGGATGGTATTGGTCCTCGACGACCATCTACTGAACAACTATGGCATCAACTGTTTCTGTTGGTAGATGTGGAATTAGGAGGCCCAAGCCACCTCATACAAACCCACTCTCCTTAGATCTGCCCCAAACTCCTCACACGAGGCACCTACCCAGTAGGCCAAGGTACAATCATCTGTGAAGTTGCCACCCTGGCGTAGGTCCCACTCCTCAGACCACCCCTTCCCCGGGTTCCTCAAAGCTACCTTCAATATTGTTTAGTATGGAGGGGGGGGGGGGATGTCTCCGACTATAATTACTTTTCATCTACATTATTCAGGTGTTTGTATAAGCAGTCATCAATGATGGGTGTGAAATCCTCCCGGGCATGGCCGTCAGCCACCCTAAACCATAGGCGCTGGTACGACGTACTCCAGAACCGGTAATTTGGTTCGTCCCAACTTCCTTATGGGATGAAGACGTCATCGCTCAGCCCGAAGCCTTTCAAAGGCAACCTCTTACATAGTGGGTAGTTATTCTAGCTCTCCGATAGTAGCGCCACCAACGAGTCATGGTCAGAGTGGCTCTGAATTAACTCCCCTAGACCCAGACTATTCCCCATCTCATCCCTCTGGGTGGCATTCGCAAGGACCCCCTGGGAAAATTCTTGATGAGCCATTAAGTTTTAAAATATAGATGATTTTTGGGTTTGGTTCACAAAGATTATTTGTGAAACCTTTTCACAGAGCCCTACCTCGACCTTCATGCGCAAGATCAAAAAGCTCTATCATGGAGTAAAAGATTCAGTGAGCACCGCAGAGCAGAAGACCCGATTCGCAGAGAGCAATCACAGAGTATGCAGAGCTTCGCAAATCGGGAGCTCTAAAGGCCAAATTCACGAAGAGAAGAAAGGAAAAAAGAGAATTCAACTCCCCTAATTATAGGTGATGACCTTCGAAGCTTCGTGGTGTTTCCTTATCACGCCGAGCTTCGCGGCGCACTCGGCTTGTGCATCGCCTATCTGCCTCGCGAGCCCTCTTCGCGAGACATCATCACGAATGGCTGAGGGATTTGGGCAATTGAACCACAGAATTTGAACCTTCATTTCCCCTCAGCCCCAAGTTTTAGGGGGGAAATTTTTTGGCACCAAAATGCGGGATGATTAAGAAGAAACGAAAATCCCAAATGGAGACCTCGCAAAGCCCCTTTGTGAATTCCCCATGGCCCCACAACCGCTGTTGAGCAAGGATGTGGGATTCTCTGCAAATGCCTCTGACGTTCACAAGCCCGTCACAGAGCAAGGTAGTGGGATCCTTCGCGAACACCTTTAACGTTCATGAGCTCGCCTCAGATCAAGGATACGGGACGATCCACAAATGAATCTGACATTCACGAGCCTGCCGTGGAGCAAGGAGGCGGGATGCTTCGCAAACGAATTTGACATTCACAACCCACCGTGGAGAAACCAAATCCATCTTTATTCCATATGAGATCTTCTTCGTGGCGCCTCTTGACTATAAATACTGACCTCCCCCAATTCCAAAGGGTCGTATCATCTGACCTCTCAAATTCATAGCTTTCGAAACGTGAAGCACCCTCTGCTCTATGAACCATGAGCTACGCGAGGTACTTTTGCTCTGCGAAGTGCCTCCCCTTTGCCTTGTTTTCTACAATTCTTTAGAGAGGGGTGCCTTATATAGAGCCTATGAGCCTCAGCGAAGGAAGGGGATTCCCAAGGGGACACGAATCGTCGTAGAGTGTTTATTCTTCGATAATCACACCTCATGTACACGTGATCCACATGCTAAGGCAGAGTCACTATACTTTGTGAAGCACATTTCTTCACAACAGCTTACTTCATGAGGCACCTTTTCTTCGCGAGGCAGTGCTCCGCGAATGCCTTTCCACTTTGCAAAGCACCTCATATATGCACATCTACTCTATGATTAGGCTCGGACACTCCACTTCGCAAAGCACACCCCTTCGCTAGTACCCTCCACTATATGGAGCACTAGAGCTTAACAAGGCCCCTGAATATGAACCCATCTTCTTTGCAATTTATTTTCCCATACAACCCTCTAGGTTTTCATGAAGTGATTTAAAAGTCCCCTGGACACCACTTCCAGTTGCGTTACTTCGCCTCCTGTTTCTTCGCATAGGCATTCTAGCAGCTATTTCTTCTTTGCATAGACACACTTATGTGGACCCCCAATGGGATCACCTCATGACACCCCCTAGCCACATCGTTTCCTATCCCTTATTTTCCCCAAGGTGTAGAGGGTACCAGTTATGTAAGTCCTAGGGGTGCAGAGAGAACCCACCTTGTCTGAGATGCAGGACGTTAAACCGCCAAGCACCCTCGTCCTCAGCCCACAATATTAATCTATGACATCCCCCCATGCATCCTACATGGGGAAAGGGAAACCATCTTGGTGTAATCCCCTATATTTTCTTGCAGGCGGTAGCACCCCTGCTTCTCCTGACTTCTTCTTAGACAAAGACCAAAGAGGGGGGGATGTGCACCAGATCCCTCCTTTCTTTGGGGCCAAATATCTCTCCTTTTGGGCTTTGTTTCCATCTGGGCCTCCATACTGGAGTAAGTCCCAATCTTTCTCTCCTTGGGCTGCTAACAAAGTGTAATTCCCACTCCTCTTCCCATAGATACACCTTCCGCGATGTGATCTTTAGGTGTTCGCTGCCTCTGGTTTCTCAAACCGAGCACGACTCATGCGGGCTTAGAGTAAGCATCGACAATGAAATCCTCTTCAGGCATCCCAGATTGTAATCCCCACAAATTTTCTGAACTACGAGGACTTTGATCCTTTCCAAGGTGAGGTACGTCGGAAGACTCCTTGAGGTTCAAGCCCAACACCCCATTGGTTCCGACCACCTTCACATAGGTTCCCACCACCTGAACTACAAGGACTGTGATCCTTTCCAAGGCGAAGTATGTATGAAACCTCCCCGAGGTTCAAGCCCAACACCCCATTGGTTCTGAACACCTTCACATTGGTTCCCACCACCTGAACTACGTGGTCTTTGATCCTTGACAAGGCGAGGTATGTAGGAAGCCTCCATGAGGTTCAAACCCAACAACTATTGGTCCCGACCATCTTTATGTCATTTCAAAAAAACCCATCCTGAACTACGTGTACTTTGATCCTTACCAAGGTAAGGCACGTAGGAAGCCTCAATGAGGTTCAATCCCAACACCAAGTTGCTCGGACCATCTTTACGTAAGTTCACCAACACTTCGGGTTGCCTCAGAGAATAAGCCCCAAATTCCCCTCCATTTACTGAACTACGTAGACTTTGATTATTGCCATGGAAAGGTACGTAAGAGACCTCCTTGAGGTTCAAGCCCAACACTCGGTTGTTCCGACCACCTTCACGTTGTTTCAACAACACCCATACCCAATCTATGTGGGTTTTGATCCCTAGCTCCTAGATAGGGAATGTAGGAAGCTACTCCAAGGTTAAGCCCCCACCAGCGGTAAGCCGTGTTCAGCCCCTTTTAGCAGTAAGCCATTGTCACCCCTTTCAGCGGTAAGCCATTTTCACCCTCTTTAAATGGTAAGCCATTGAAACCCCAATCAGTGGTAATCTGTTGTCAAGATAAACTAAATTGACTTTGATTTCCTACCACAAGGATACGTAGGAAGCCTACCTGAGTCTCAATCCCATCACTCATGTCTCATCCTAATCTCTCCCTCGAGCCTATGTGTTTCGGGAAGGTCATGACCCAACCTAGAGGTTTTACTTCTTCCAGATCCCATCCATGCGTCCATTCTCACGGGTTGCCTCCTCAGGCGTCCCATCGTCCTACCGAACTATGCGAACATTGATTCCCTGCCACAGGGATAGGTAAGAAGTCTCTTCAAGGCTCAATCCCACCACTATAATCACCTCGAGTTAACTCCATAACATTCTCCCCCACTTCACTTAACCACCCATCATTCATCCTAATTCTTACTCAGACCACCAAATTTTGGTAAGATCGTGCCAATCCACCTCTTCACTACTCTTAGCAGTAACTGGGTAACTAACCATGCGTTAGCCCCGACATCAGTATTCCCTCAAGCGGATACATCTATTTGATCCACTCCAGTCAGTGTTCTGGTCAGTCCAATCCATATCCACTAAATGTTAAACTCACGACATACCCTTTGTTAAACATAGAAAGATGAGGAAAACCTCAGAGACATGCCCATGGCATGTAATTCCCCGCATGAGAAGTGGGATTCCTTGGGCATCCATGCCCTCTAGAATCCCTATAATAAGGGTAAGAAACCTATACGAGCTAGTGTTCCAGTGTCCATACATGCTAGTGATTCCCAACGTGACTACTCCCTTGATCGTAGGTTGCTGCCCTGAATGGACCCTTTGGAATATCCTGACAGAAGCAGTGTAATTAACTAGTTTCCTTAATGATATGGCACTGGGAAGAGTTTAATGAACAATGTATTAAATCTATAAGGAAGACCTGGACTAGGTGACGAGTTCCGAGGAGGAATCCACAAAAAGATGAACCGACATACCATCATCTCATTTCGATCAAGGAGCAAACGTCCTTGAATAAGGAATGGATGCCGTCCGCCTTTCGAAAGTAGGAATTCAGGGCAAGAAACATCACCTTTCGTCCTCCAACAGACGAACGTGCGCGCCCCAGAGAAAGCATCACAAACATTCCTCAAAGAGAAATAATTAAAATTATGAGTAAAAAATTTATTTATGGGGGATAATTCAATGCCCAAAGATGTTAATATATGCTTAAATTTAAATATTACAATGTGTTATATATCTTTCTCCGAATACAACACTAAACTCAAATGAAACAATGATATATTTAGATAAAATATAAACTATTAAGTATGAAAATTAAATCCAATCTATTGAATTAGTTATAATGAATAATTGTAATATATTTTTTAAATATATTTATATAGAAAATAAATTCTAATTTTAATATGAATTAAATTAAATTAGCTTACTTAAAATGACAAATATGGTCATTTTATACTGCGAAATACAATCTTATATATATTGAATTCTTATGTGATATGAATTTGTATTTAAATAAACATGTTATTAGTTATGATAAAATATATTTGATACGAATAATTGGTTAATATTAATTTAATTTTTAATTTATAATTAATAATATTTAGAATAAATTATTTTTTTAAAATTATTTTCCTTCAAAAGAAGCTTTAATTGTATATTTAAGTTTTTATATAAGAAATAATTTTTACCAATTTAAAAAATTTCATTAGATAATCTTATTTGTATATTTTTAATGAACATTATCAAATTAATTAATAGGGTTATTTTCATTTTTAGGTATATAAATAATTTACCAAGAAAAATATTATGTACCACAGTAAAACAGTTTTTTTTAATGAATCATGCTTTTCTAACTATTATGTTTTTTAATTAAATATATTTAGTTTTAAATAAATGTAGTTATATTATGTTTAGCCATATATAAAAATAAATTAACACTAATTTAATATGTAATCAATGTTAAATAAATCTAAGAACACTTAATGATTTAAATGAATTTTTTATAAAGCAACAATTTTTAAACGCATAATATCATTTAATCTTACAATTACTTTTATAATAATTATAAATTTAATTATATTAAATGGAGTCTAAATTTAGACTAATAAAAATTTGTTAATAAGGGTTATCTTATATTTTTAGAAATAAAATAATTTCTATAGCTATTTCTTAATCAAGAATAATAAGGGTAAAAAGGGGTAAATGAAGTATGTTGATTTTTTTAATAATTAAAAGGACCTTTAAACATTATAGAAAGACTTTTTTAAGTTTGAAATTAGTACTCACATGTATCAAATTCCATTTCTGCACCTAAATATACTAACTCATGAAATTCTATTCTTTTCCCTTACCAAACATTCATTTCCAATGATTTTCCCCTCTTTATCACCTATAAAAGGATCTCACTTCCTCCCACCGCAAGCCACACTTATAGTTTGTAATTAACAATAAAATATATCCCATTTACTTCTTATAGAACAAATTTAATTGTTTAGAATACCCTAGCCTCAAAAAAGTGCCACAAGTCCTTTATTTTCAATGGTCACTTCAAGAGAAGATAAAAATTTTCAACGTAATTATTACTCACCATTTTACTTTTATTTTTTGTAATTCCCATAAACCCTTATCCAAACTCATTTGTACCATTTGAATATAGTTAAATAAATATAAAAAATATACTAAAATTTTATGGCATTGATGGTGTAACCATAATATATTCCCCTCAAACTCAATAGAAAAAATGAAAATGTTGCACATGAGCGTGTATAGATTACCATATCCATTAATAACATGTTTTTTTTCAGCACCACATTTCAAGGATAGTTATAGAAATTGATTTAGTGAGTAGATATGTCTTTAAAATCATCATTTATAATATTAAATTTAAATTAGGCACTCTATAATTATTGTTAGAAATAAGGGATCTTTGTAATAGTAATTGTTTTAAATAAGCATACTAGGAGGATATTTTTATTCAGACCATATAATATATTCATATCCATTAATTATTTTTTAAATTCCTTTAAATTCTAATATATCAAAATAAAAAAACACCAAATAAGAACATTATAATTCTGTTATAATGACGTTACAACTAAACCAACTCATAATCATCCATTAACCATAATAGGTTATTGTTTGGATCGATTCAACCTCCTAATTAAATAGTACTATTATTTTATATCATATATTATCATGAACCAAATCATATAACTTTCTACAATAAAAATTAATCTTGTCCTGACATATCCAAAAAGGTGTTCCTGATATCTATTGGTTTGTGACTAGCACCTACCATCAACAATATTTAAAAGGGACCAGTTCTACCACAATTACGATAAAACAGTGGATGATAAATGAGTAAACAGTTGGTATGCCAAACACTCCTCAATGAGAAGAGTACCAAAAGTTTTTAGAAATTATAACAAAGAAAAAAATCACCCAAAAATCTTATAACATCCATTAATAAAAGGTCTCAGAATCCCAATAAAACAAGTGGATCATAGCTCCACAAGGCACTACCATCACCAAAGGACCCATGGATCAAGCACAACTACCACCTCCAAGTTGTTCTTTCCCTTTTCCTAAACCTATAATAATAAAATCTACAAACTCCCAAATAAAAGGTAGGGTGTGAGATAAATATCCCTGTTGGGTCTCACCATGTGTTATACAAATAATTCCATCAACATTAAATTGTCTATTCTTGCAAATTAATTAAAAAAATGCATGCCCATTTATTTATATATTTTAATCCAAAACATGTTTTCAAATTAAATGATAAAACATAAATTAAAAATAAGAGTAAATGAACATTTTCTACAAAAAAATTACATAAGATAACTGGCATGAATAAAACAATTTTTTAAATAATGGAATGCATAATCAAGTTAAAATATCAAATAACCATGATCACATTATTTAAGTAAAATTAGTTCCAGGATCTTGGATCCTCAAAGTAATCAATCATAAATCATAGATCAAGTATGTGGGCACACATCCCTAGTGTCAGGCTAACAAGACTAATCAATCAACATCCCAATGGGGATAATCATGATGAACTAGGTTTAGTTCGAGTTGTCACCATCAATCCTTTGGTAGGGATTTAGAGTCCTAAAATACTTTTCCTAATCACACACTAACTACTCATGATCACATGTTGTTAAATCAATAATTTAATCTTATAAAAAACCATTAATTTCAAATAAATTCATCATTCCTAGTTAAAATGCCCAATTTTAAGTTCAATCATGCCATTTAATTTTTACAAAACCAAATCATAGGGTTTTCATCAAATTCGTGCATTTCAAATAAATTTCATTTAAAACAATTTTCTCAGAATCAATTTAAATCATTTTATTAGATAATTTTTCATTAAATGACATCTATTATAAAAAATCATTCAATATCTCAAAACCACCCAAAATAGGGTTTTATTTCACATATCTATACCCTTGAAATCACTCATCAAATCAATTTTAGTTCAATTCATAAAAAATATGTTTTAAATTCACTTCAAATAAATAAATAAATTACTGTATAAATTATAGTAAAGAAGTATTATAAAACCACCTACCTTTATCAATGATCAAGAACCACCCAACACAGGAAACACTAATGGAGAGATGAAAAATATGAGGATTAAGAAAGATACCACTAGAATCATGACCCATACAATCAGGATCCAATCCATAAACATAATGTGGACTCTATACTATCAATAATGATAGAAGATGAGAAGAAGGAATCCTATAATGAGAGAAGTTTCACATATCAAAGAGGAATCAAACACATCCACCGATGCTTCAATCTAAGAAGAGGAGAGGCTGGAGGAACAAAAATGTATCTTAGGAGTCCTCAAAATCCAAAAAATTAAATGAGACCATAGTAGGGGGAGTTGGAATATAAATTGTAGATCAATACTTTAAAGATGGAAAAACATTCCACAACATATCATGCAACACTATTCCATAGATTTATTGTAAAAGGGGCCAATATACGATGCAATGAACGAGACCATGTCACATTCACCCTCAATCAAATAACCTCCTAAAAACACACCACCGGCCTTGATATATTTTCTTTACATAGGGTAAGTCTTAGGTACATTTCCCACACCAAGCCGTAGATACCCCCCAATATGGAGGAGACCCCAAATCAGCCACTCAAGGCCCAAAGTCGTAAGCCTACCTGATTCGAAAGAGGCTCCAATGTTCTCCATGATGCATCTTGGTGGTCTATGACACAACCATACTGAAAAGGAAGTGGAATAAAAATTGGAAATTCCATAGCTATGCACTCCATGTTGTAGCCATCCACTCCCATGGAGAAGCCACTCACCTCTACAAAACAATCCCCTATGAAATTACCAAAGAAACAAAAATCTCTAGAAAGAAACCTAAAGCTATATCCAAAACAAAAAGGGAGTCAAAATAAGGGATATGTATTACCTTAAATTGGTAATGGTATGCTACGAATTCCCAACAAAAAAACTTCTTATACCCATAAAAATCCTATCAAGAAGACTCTATTTAAAAAAGATGAGGTCACTACTCTCTCATCAGTTCCTCAAGCTCCCAAGTCTAATGAGAATCATCACTATGCTTCTATAGCACTAAAACCATATGTATTTACTTCACATGAAGAAGATTTGTCTCTGAATCAACAATCTAAACTGGATGATCAATCATAGATAAATTATGTTCAACATCAAGGTTCTACCATATCAAAACATGAGATGGGTCAGGGAGAAAATTTCTAAGTTGTGATATATGAAACATGTTAGGAATCAACATAATCTGGGGTGGTAAAAAAATGGTAATTTAAAATTCTAATTTTATCAGCAATCTCAAATGGCCCCATACATCTTAGTTAAATATTTCACTATTTTCAAAGTTGTTAGTGACCAAATCAGGGTAAAAATCTCAAAAACATATGATCACCAACCAAAAAATCCAAAGGGAATCTATCATGATCAATATAAGATTTATACTGGATCCATGCCATCCCAATTATCTTACGGATAGACTAAAACTTTACCATTGTCTCCTTGAAAAAACTAGGTCTCTTTAAGGAATCATCACCAATATCGAACCAATATAATTGATCTTTACATGTGTTTTCATAAAATGTATCAAAAAGTTCCATATGAATGGACAACTAGTAACTATTGTTATAGGAAAAATCAACCAGTACAAAGTGGCCATCCCAAACACCACCAAAATTGAGAATGCAATCAAGTACCATAACCATAAGAGTCTATATAGATAATTCTATATGACCATTAGTTTTAGATGATATGTCATGATCAAACTCAACTCATATCCCAACACCTCTTGTAGGCCTCCCAAAAAACTATAAGTGAACCGAGGATTCTTTTCAGAAAATATAATTGTTGGAACACCATGAAATTTGATAATCCCATACTTGTAAAGTATTCCCATGTCCTCAAATTTTTTTTTATCTCAAACTGGGATAAAGTGAGTTTATTTGGTCAAGGATTAATCACTACCCATATCACATTATTCGCTCAAAGGGTATGTGGCAACCAAACCACAAAATCCATTGAAATATCATCATATTTAAAAATTGACATAGGATGGGGATAAAGAAATCCTAATGGTTTATATCACTTGGATTTGAACTATTGGAAAGTATAACAACAAGAAATAAATTTAGTGATGCCTCATCTCATACCTGGACACCAAAATCATTACTGCATATCATAGAACATATTCATAGTTACAAGGTTCACTACCCACTAAAAATTATAGTAATCACACATCATATATTTTCTCATAAGAAAAGGGACAACACACCTATTATAGAAACATAGTACACATTTAGATGAAGATGACCACTCACTGAAGGTATCACCACCATAAAGAGAGTCCCTAAATCTTTGAAATTCATCATCAATTTACTTCTCTTAAAGAATCATCTAAATAAGAGATAAGGTCATCTAAATGCATTTAAGAAAAATCCCAACCTCATCCTCCCAAACTCCTAGGTTCATGAGAGAAAATAGATCCATGAAATTATACTATTGTGATGATTATTTCATGGTTTAGGTGGGAAATTTCCTAATCAAGGAATCAATGATGAAATTTTTGTTTCTAGGGGAGTATGAAATGTATAAATAAAAAGACTAAAGGTACTACACTGAAAACCTCTATTAAAGATTTGTATCTTTTTGTGAGAAGTCATAACTCAAAATTTTGAGATTAAAATAAATGTTAAACTTATCTCCGAATCGGTAATTCCGACAAATATTGAGAGAATGCATCATAACTGAGAGTTCAAAATCATGAGTTGGAAGGTTGTTATCATGTGACCTAAGCTGTCAGGAACTATATCCCACCACATGATCTCCTTTCATTAAAACACAACCAAAACCCAAAACCAATGCATTAAAAAAGACCACATACCCTCTCTAATCTCTAGAAGTGTCAAAATTTGAATAAAAGTTAAAATATGATTAAAATAATAAAAATAATCCTTGCATTTTGAATCCTATATGAACACAAATACTTTCTGAGTGAGCACAGTCATCAAGGAATCCATCTTTCAAAAATCAGAAACCTATGATAATACCTTGATAATACCAAGAAGCTCAGAATATGGAAATCATTATCAGGTTGATACCATGTAATAATAGTCACCACCTTCTTAAGATATACTAAATTACCATGTCTGAAGACTACATTTCCCAAGAACTTCACTTCCCAAATCCTAAAACTCTATTTTGATAGCTTGAAATAAAGTCTGTGATTTGTCAAAATTTCTAGAACTCCTCTTAGATAATGCACATGGTCTTCCTTAGGTTTTCAGTAAACTAAGAGGTTACCTACAAATAATACCACTAACGGATTATGATACTCATGGAATATCCGGTTCATCACTATCTTAAAACTTTAAGGGAATTGGTTAGACCAAAATACATAATAAGTTAATCATAATAGTTATACATACTCTTGAAGATGGTATTTGGGATGCAATATTCTTTAATTCTCAATTGGTGATATCCATATTTAAGATGAATCTTTGAGAATGACTTCAAACCTTTAAACTTGTCAGAAAAATCATCAATATATGGCAATGCATACTTGTAATTTAAGATAGATTGATTTTGTTTTTGGTAATCTATACAAAGATAAATTGTCCTATAATATTTCATTGTGAAAATAATAGGCACTACCCAAGGTGAGACACTCGGGAATATAAATCCTTTATCCAAAATATCATCTAATTGGATCTTCAACTATTTCAGTTCAATAGGTACCATACGGTAAGTGGGAATAGAGATGAGTTGATTACCTAGTCCCTTGTCAATAGGGAACTCTACCTCCCATACAACTAAAAAACTAGAAAAGAAAGATGGAAAAATGTTGGGAAATGCAATGACCACTGGAGTAATATCACCACCCAAAAATCATTTTTCCAGATCAAAGGAAAACTCAGATATTACCCTACATAACTCTAAAAATGGAGTATGACACTACTCGATATCAAGAAATATTCTCCTTAGAAAACATAGAACACCCCATAATGGGAATAAAAGGAGGGCCACTAAAGATAGTATTCAATGCAGGATTTATGGATAATTAACCAATCCATCTCAAGAATGAACTCAAGAGGTTTCAAGTCAAGGACTAGAAAAGTCAATATGAGATCAATATCTATTAATGATAAATCAAAATAAGAGAATTAGAGACCCTAATATCTCTTTTTTCTGAGGGGCATAGAAATATTCATCAAATAAGACATAATCTCTATATGAAGTTTTAGAAAATATACACTATGAGTTGATATGAACAAATGAGTTGAACCAATATCAAATAAAGAGTTCATTAAATATGAGGCTATAGTTATGATACATCTCACTGTTACAGGACACACATTGGATTCCTCTAGAGACTGTTACACTACATGAAAAAGATTTGTTCCAGATACCTGTAGTTGGAACCCCTTTTTTCTTGAAGTATCTGATTAAAACACTATAATTTGAGCTTTTGATGAGCCAGTGTCACTACGTAGGGTAGAACAGACATGATAGAACATCTTCAGGTTTCCTGAGTGACCGAACAAACAAAAAATATTCAATTCCTCAGTACAAACCTGTACCGAATTCCCAACCTTGCCACATTAGAATGAAGTAAATAGTCCTCTTCTAGACACTATAAAAGTTTTGGATGATTCTTGTTATTGAGATATTCCATGATACATATCACTCTTTCTATTTATTTTAATGAAACTAACAATACAACTACTAGTATTAAAAGAGACTCCGGTCAACCAAGAATTACCAGCTAGGTCATATTCCACAATCAATGCGATATCCATCACATCATTATAAGAGGTGATATTCAACATGGAAACCTAATATCAAAAATAGTTAAAATACTCATTACGAATCTTCATGCATTTAGTTTCTCATTTTTCACCACCTTAGAAAAAAGATGAACATGTTCAGTAAAGTTTTTTTCATACCGATTCATTGTATTATGGCCCTACTAGAGGTTAATAAACTCCATAGACATTTCTAAAACCATTAACTCTGGAAATAAATTTTTTGTAAAGACGACTCTGAAGTCTTTCCAATCCAATATTTTATGTTTCTTCACTACAACCATTAAATCCCACTACCTCATTGTAGGCCCTTCATGATAAAAGGTATTACTCTTCACGTTTATAGATTAAGGAATTTTGAATAACTCAAAAATTATCTCAATTATTTTCAACCAATCCTGTACCTCTTGAGGATTAATCAAGAATTAGAAAGATGGTGGTTTATAGTGAAGAGTTTCCTAATAATGATCTCCAGATTCATCCCTTCGATGTTCTAATATCGGATCCTAGACATGAATGGGTGCAAGTACCTATCACATAGATTGGATAACTCGTAACACTATATCAAGGATGTTTTGACAAATGGAGGGTTTTATTTCTATAATTCATCAACATCTACCTCATGAAGTTTATTCAAAATCTTATTGGTGGAATGATACTATACAATATGAATATAAAACATAAAAACATCAATATAGATACTTATATTATCAACTAAATCACGAGATATAGAAATATCACTTCCAGTAATTGGATTCAAACTTTTCCTATTTCATAACACCTAGATCATGTTTGTAAAAGGACAATAATCAGATCAAATTATTCCTCAAGGAAAATTTTCCCAAATACCCATGGAAACTTAAGTCTTAGTATGACGAGTGATGGCTAGGAACTCACTAGCAAATTCCCCTTAAGCCCTAAAAATACTACCTCCTATCTGATAGGACATACCAAAACTCCATACCAACATCAAAGAAATATGCTCAACCTCCCTCTGATACCACCTTTTCTCGAACCATCTTAGATACCCTTTTACCGTAATACCCAATCCATTCCTAACATGGAACTAAGGGAATTTTCAATTCCCACAATTTATAGACTAGAACCCAAAATCAACAAGAAGTTAAAGGGAATGATTTATCAACATATAAAATTAAACAGAGGAAGATAAATCAATACACAATTGGTATGATAAAAACTACTCAAGGATAGGAGTTCAACAAGCTAGTAGAAATAAACCCAAATGAAAACAACACCAAAAAGATAACAACATACATAAAGAAAATTTCTAACAATCCTAGTGAAAAAGTGGATCACAACTACATAGTTAACCTCCATAACCCATGATCCAATGAATCAAGCATACCCAACACCCCCAAGTGATGCTTTCCATTTTCCTAGACCTGAAAAAAACAAATGTACAAATGATTGAAGGAAAAGGTAGGGTGTGAGCTAAATATCCTGGAAGGGTCTCCAAAAGTGTCCCATAAACAATTTTATAATAATTATACCATTTATGATATAAATTTAAATAAAAATTAAAATTCATTTACATATTTTAATCCAAAACATGATTTTAAATCAAAAGATGGAAGATATATCAAAATAGGAATAAGTAAACATTTTCATATAAAAAATTTATATAAGATAATTGAATTGGATAAAAAAATTATTTAAATAATGGTAAAAATAATCAATTTAAGAAAAAAAATTGGCATGGTCATATTCCTTGTGTTATGTAACTTTCTGGTTTTCAGATTCTTGTAGTACTCAACAATAAATCATGACTCAAGTATGTTTACTAAAATACCTAGGATCAATCGAACAAGACTAATCAATCAACATACCATCAGGAGAAATCATTCAAAAATATGTTTATTCATAGTTTTCATCATCAATACATTTCTAGGTAGTTAGAGGGTTAGTGCGCTTGTACTAATCAATGAACGACAAATGAGGCTCACATGTGATTCAATCAACAAGTTAATATTGGTAAAAAATTCAATTCAATTAAATTAATCATTCATATTTAAAATGTCCAATTTCAAGTTTAATCATGACATTTCATTTTTCCAAAACCAAATCATATGGTTTTTTTTCAAATTCATGCATTGAAAATCAATTTTCATTTAAATAAATTTTCTCAGAATTAAGTCAAATCATTTTTGATGAATTATTTCCATCATAAGAAATATTTTATAAAAAATAATTCAATAGCTGAAAACCATATAAAATAGATTTTTATTTCCCATATCCATTCCCATGAAATCAATCATAAATTTCATTTTAGTTCAAATCATAGAAAATCAGTTTTAAATGAACTTTGATTTAATCAATCAATTATGGTTTCAATTGTGTAGAAGAAGTATTACGGAACCACCCACCTTTTTAAACTATTAAGAATCACCTAATATAGTAAATTACAATGGAGAGATTAAGGAAAAGGAGATCAAGAAAGAAATCACTAGAATTATGAACTATCAAATCAGAAACAAATACATTAACATCATGAGGATTCAATGTGATGCCCTGAACTTATTTATTATGTAATAACAATACCGAATGGTTTTTTTACTTCATTTAATTTCCTTACTTTCAAAACGATGGTTGTAAATAAACACAAGACATTATTTATTCAATGAAACACTAAAAATGATTATATTAAAAAGAGACAAAATAACCTCAAAACCCTAGAATTACTATTAAAAGACCTACTAAAATAACTGAGAGACTACCCAATACAACAACAATCCCATGAGAATTGTATGGGTCCTTCGGATCCATCATAATGAACATCAGTATAGCTAGATCCACCGCAACCATACTGATCATCAAAGGAATGATGGGCAGCATCTTAACCAAGTTGTATTGAATTGAAACACACTAACTTGTGTTTTTATAAGGTCATAAAGACAACTTGACTATTGCCTCCATTATTTGACCATTGAGCCTCCAATGGCTATAAGACCTTATAGTCATTGGGTATTTTGGTGCTTTAATTTAAAGTGTCTATGTGTAATGAGTTTTCAATGTGATTAAGGTGTGCATTGAAGATAAAACTATAAATATGTTTTTAATAAACTATATATATATATATATATATTTCTGAAGGATAATTATTTAAAATTTAAAATGGGTTTCATAACCCTTGTTGTTTAAAAGAAAAACCATGAGAAGTATGTACTTGATACTACTTAGTTTTGGTACAAAGAAACATATTTTTGAGTTTGAAATCGTACGTTGGGAAAATGAAATTAATAACTACTATTGTATTTAATATTTTAGCTATACATATTGAATTAAGTATTTAAATATTTCAAATGTCTTGAAAATATTTTATAAATGTTTTCATCCTTGATTTTATAAAAACAAGGTTTTAATTAAAAGTATGTTTTGGATTTTAAATATAATACTAGTATAAGATTTTATTTACGATATGCTGAATTTTGATATATAAATTTATGTTTTAAAACTCAGGTGTTTATAATCTATGGAAAATATTAGTTTTAGGACTTTGTTTAGTCATAATAAGAGAATTTGTATTCTCTATTTGAAGACACGTATATATTTATATGAAAATCTATTTTTATGTCTAGAAAAATATATGAACTTTTAATTTTCTAAAAATGGGTGAGTATCCGACCTAGCTGATGACATCATTGTAGGCCAAGACACTCAAGGCCTTGGTGGGCATCTCACACACACACCATGGAAATGGCCTAGGGCTGTGCACACAGGGTGTGTTCTAAGTCGCATGCACTGAGATGCATAGTATGCCCTATGCACACACAAGAATGCGTGTGAAAAGGAACCAGAGTGTGCCACCGTATGGGGTGACACAAAGGAAGGGGTGGGCATAGAGAGCGCTCACAGAGGACCTGGTATGGGGCAGTACCGGGGAGGGGGAGGGGGATTTCTAGGTTGTTGTGGGAGCCCCAGGCTTATAAGGGAGCTCAATAAGCCTTCCCGTTTCGATGTGGGACAAATATTTTCTACTAAGATCAATTATAGACCATCAGATCTCACCGTGTGGAACCCAGAACTTCCGATTAGTTCATCTATTGAACCCACATAGCTGTGGATTTCCCTCTACGGTTTTATTAGCCATTCGATCCACTAGGATCTAATCTCATCCATTCAAGCCTTTTTAAAATTCCGTGTCGTGCTGTAGCCATATGATCGAGTCAAGATTTAATCTTGACTGATCATTAATTTAAAAACTTTTGGATCCACCTCAGCCATTGGATCTGGGCATGATCGAATCCTATCCATCCATTTCTTCTTCACCTCTCCTTCTTCGTGTTTTCTTCTTCCTCCCACACAACACCACCCTAGTGGAGCCAGACTTACCATAAACTTATCCTCTCTCATGAATCCTCTCATCACCATCCAAAATTATCATTCCCCCACCTTACACTAAGACAACACTTAGTTTTGGTTTTAAAATCCATTCCCCATGGATCTACATAAGTCTCCCATAAAATATATATAGTTATATATTATCAAAGCGGTCGATCCGCTGGTGTTTTACTTGATAATTGTGGTTTTACTTACCTTCCGAAGACTTATTTTGAGTCTTTGTTTATTTTGTTGTTGTTGAATACGTGAGTTATTTAAAATATATATAGTTTATATATAATATAGTTTTTATATAAAACTCATTTGGCACCCAAACCCTCTAGTGTTCATCCTCTCCAGCTCATCCATTAAGCTCCTCTAACCTTATTATTCTTCTCCTCCTTCTTCAAACCAAGTAAGGGACATAGTTGTCTTGATTTGTTACAGTTTGAGTATATATATATATATGAACATAGATGAATATTCATGTATATATATATACGGTTCAGTATAAAACCAACTGATATTTTTCCTATGATGGTGAATTTTTGATCTTAAACGATGTTCTTAATCCTTGACCATACAAGGGCTCGAGTTATCTTTGTGTTTGATATATATATATATAGATGTATACATAGATATATATATATATATATATGTATTTTTTAATAAACAAACCTTTCATGTTTTATATTCTGATTTGAAATTAAGGAAATTTTGTTAAATAATGTTCCTAATATATTTTAAGTCATATACATTTCATTGTATTTTTGGTGTAAAAAACTTTTATACATTTTCAGTTATATGAATATATATGTGTATATAACATGGATCCTCAATCTGATTCAGATTTTCCAAAGAGTGTTGAGAATTAATAACAAATGATGTTTTTGGAATATGAAAGAATTACAAGGAACGATTTAAAGATACAATCCTATATGTGCACCCTTGGGTATAAAAGGATTTTACCATACTCAATTCTAGATAATTTTTGATTTTTCAGATAATATTTAGATGAAAAATTTGTGTGTATGAATATATACATATGTATGAGACAATTATTTTCATAAGTTTTTAAATGGTATTATTTATGGTTTATTTTCATGTCTTTAAATTCTTAACATTATGTGTAAATAATTAAGAGTACCCTTGTGATATATTATACATAACCATGAAAGTGATGAATGTTGAGATAACTATGTGTTTAATACCCCACATAAAATATTTTTTACTAATAAATTTGTTTTTCATCCCATCCATAATGAATTTCCATTATGCATATTGTTTACTTTTTTAATAAGGTTTTGGAATTTAAAGGGTAATCATTTTATGTATTTATTTTTGTGCATTAGTTATCATCACATGTCCTATAATCTTCCAACCATACTTTTAATATATTAAATTTCTATGCATTTGTTAGTTTTGACACTTAAGTACTTGATTAACTATATATACGTAAATAATAAAGAATGTAAATAAAATGTTATGACCAATTATGGATTAATAAACTAAATTATTCAAAGTGGTATGAGACATTTTTAATAATATGGAATGAGAAACCAAGTAATATGAAACACTTGGAATGATAAGTGATGAGTAAGTTAATATATCAAAGTTGTTTGATGCACTTTGATTTAAAGATATGGGGAATGAATTGGACTTAGTAAGTGCTGGGTTTGGCCCGCTATAGCCCCTCAGTGCATCGGTAGGTCTCAGGAGACAAACTAAAGTCATGGCATGAGGCCTTGAAAAAATCATTATTTATGGTATTGGCATGGGGCCTTGACAGAGAGTTTATGGTCTTGTTATGAGGCCTTGACATAGCCTGACATATACACTTACCTCATTATGATTATGAAAATTAATTAACCAAGTGGATATTTTACTAGTAGAATAAACTTGGTTAAGAGATTGTACTTATTTTTACTTATGAGTAACATAAGAATTAGATATTTATGGAATAATGCTTATTTTGCACTCATAGATTTAATATGCCAGTTTATGATTTAGAGTTAGTAAGAAAATACATTAATGTTATTATTTTATGCATAACTCTGATTATGTATTAGTCTCAATTGAAAATTCTGTACTTGCACTTTCTTATAGTTATTATAGTAAGAAAAATTCTTTCTTTATATGTTGCACACTATATATTTTGTACAATCATGGTTACGACTAGAACATGTTTCATTGTAACTCCATTAATGTTCTTTGAAATGTTCACTTTTCATTTTTGGAAAAAATGTTATGTTATGCTTTATGTGTTATAGATTTCCTTAAGAAAATGCTTTAAGAATAATTTTAAAGTAATTTTTTCAAAAATTTTAAATTGAAATATTATCTTATTTTAAACCACTTACTGGGAATTCATATTCTCACCCTACGTTTTAACTTAAATTTTACAGGTTTGAGTTACACTAATAGTTTTGAAGGAATTTTAATAATTGTATCAGATTTTCCAGCACATAAACCAAAAAAATATTCTCTAGTGGTACATGATGTGTAATTATTTAGCTTATGTTTTATAAAAAACACACAACATGATATATTTTAAAAGCCACATTGGCTTTGGGGAAGTCTGGGGCTGTGGGGTGACATTCAACACTCTCATGAAGTAGAGAAGTTGAGAATAAGGACTTCTATAATGAGATAATTTTAACTTATCATAGAGGAATCAAATGCATCCATAAGACCTTCAATCATAGAAGAGGAGATGTTAGAGGAACTAAAAATCCTATTGAGAGTATTCAAAATATATGAAATAAAATGAGATTTGTGTAGGAGGATTCAAAATATAAAAAGGGTCTCTGTAATTTAAATCTAAAAAACAACATACAATGGAACAGTGTACAAATCTATACAATTAAGGTGTTGTAAAAGGTGATAGGTAATGGTGTAGTGAAGGAGACCATGCCGTAGTCACCGTGAATCGACCAGCCTCCTAAAAACATATCGCAGAACTCACCAGATCCAATTTAATTGGGGTATGGATATGATTAATTTAACCACACACATTATAGCTGTCCTCTAATATGATAGAGACCCAAAACTAAAAACTCGAGGCCATATTCCATATCCCATCCCAATTTGGTAGAGGCTCCAAAGATTTACATGTTGTTGCTTGGTGGTCGAATCCAAAACCATACTAAAAAAGTAAGTAAAATCAAAATTGGCTACACCATAGCTTTATGATCCATGAAACAACCATCCTCTACCATGAAACAACCCCTCACCTCCATGGTGCAGTCCCCTGCCAAATTACAAGAACCAAAATCTCTAGAAATAACTCTAATCTTCACCCAATCACAAAGGGGAATAAAAAAAGGATAATTACTACCAAAAAGTAGCGATGAGAAGTTATAACTTTCACACCATAAAATACTTATACCCCTGAAAATCCTATTAATAATACTTTATTTTAAATAGATGACTCTAATGGTATCTTATTAGTGCCTCATTATCCTAGTTCTCATGATAATGAGAAATGTGATTCCATAACACTTAAACCAAAGGTATTGAATTCCCATGAAGAACCATTGTCTTAGAATAAAAAATATGAACCAAATGATTGGTCAAAGATAAATAATGTTCAAAATCATAGTCCCACCATATCAAAACCTGAGATGAGTCAAAATGATACTTTCTACGACACGAAACATAATTTTTTTTATGAATCAGCATTAACATATGTGGTAAAGACAAGTGGTAAGTCACCTTTCTAATGTTCTCAATTATCTATAAGGGTACCATGTATCTTGGTGCAATATTTCCCAATTTTACAAGACATCAATGAACCAATCAAGGGAAAAATCTCAAAAGCACCCGTTCACCAACAAAAATATCCAAAGGGAGTCTTTGATGATTAGTATAATATTTATACTTGTTCTTCACCATCACCATTTTATGATGAATAAATTGATCTTTTACATCATCTACTTGACTAAACTAGGCCCCACCAAGAAAGATACTCCAATATTTGACCAACACTATAGAGATCTCCATGGGAGACCATACAAGGCCTCAAAGGTTTCCGTATAAATGGATGACTAGTAAATATTATTATTGAAAAAATCAACTAGTATCAAGTGGATATCCCATGATCCACTGTAATCCATAAATCATGCATGTAAGATGTCCTCTAGAATCTGTATATCTCATTTTGTCTGTCCATACATGTACGGGTGACACACCATGCTGAAAATCACCTGGGATGCCAAAAACTCCTGTAGGACATCCCAAAAATGAGAAGCTAATGGGAGATCCATGTAAAAAACTATAAGATATGGAGCTCTATGAAATCTGATAATATATTACAGGTACTAACTTTCTAAGTCATCAAATTTAGTTGTATTTGATTGGGAATAAAGTTATATTATTTTCTTAGTTGATCAATCACTAACCATATCAAATTCTTCCCTTAAGGTATATGTGGAATCCCAACCATGAAATCCATAGAAATATCATACCACTTCCAAGTGAGCATGAGAAGTGGATAAAACTAATCCAAAAGTTTCTTATGCTCATATTTGACCTATTTATATGCATGACAATGATAAACAAAGTTAGTGATGTCTCATCTCATACTTGGCCACCAGAGTCGTCTCTATATATCATTGATCGTCTTCATGGTTCTAATAATAGCTATACACCAATAATAATGGAAATAACCCATTATAGATTTTCTCATAGGAAAAGGAACAATATATCAGTTTTGGAAACATATGATGTCCTCAAAAGAAAATGACCACTCACCAATGGTATCCCCGCCAAAAATAGAGTCCCCAAAGCCATGGAATTCTTACTAAAGTTGATTCTTATAAATAATCATCTGAATAAGAGAGGAGGTCAACTGAACGCTTACTAGAATAGTCTCAACCTCATCCTACTAAACTCCCAAGTGCTTGCGATCAATAAGAGCCATAAAATCCTACTCTTACAATGATTCTTTCATGACCTAGGTTGAAAATTTCTTACTCAAGGAATCAATGATGAAATTAACATTTCTAGGGGTGTAGGAAATTTTAGTATTGAAAGACTACTAGTACTCTACCCAACGTATTTTTCATATATTGAAATATTTTTGTAGGAAGATATAACTAAGACTTTATTTATCTTAATAGGTGGAAAAGTTATCCCCAAATATGTAATTAAAATAAATCCATAGAGCATGCATCATGCTTGTGAGTTAAAGATGATGATTAGGATAGTTATTCTGATGTTCCATAAGCTTCCAGGAATCATAGCCTGCCGCATGATATACCTACATTAGAACATATACCAAACCTGAACTTGATGCATCAAAAATACCAAATATCCTTAACCAACATTTGGAAGATTCAAAACTATTTTAGAAGTCAAAAGACTCTTCAACTCAACAAAATAATTTGGAAATTTTGAATCCCATTTGAACCTCACACCTTTTTGAGTGAGATAGTCATTAGAGAAGCCACCTTCTAGAAATCTTTAACAAACTAATGGTATACCCCATTAATCCCAAGAAACTAAAAATCTAAAAAACATTATAAGGATGTTCCCATGTTATAAAAACCTTTAATTTCTTAGGATTTATTGAAATACCATATCATAAGAACATGTTTCCAAAGAACTTCACTTCATGAATTTATAAATTACATTCTGATAGATTGGTATAGAATCAGTGATATCTCAAAATTTAAAGAACTACTCTCAGATGATGCACATGGTATTCCTTAATTTTGTAGTAAATTAAGAAGTTTTCCATAAAAAACCATGAAAAAATTGATATTTTCCTGGAATATCATGTCCATCATTGCAATAAAAATATTTGGAACATTGGTTAGACCAAAAGGCATAAAAAGGTACTCATAATGGCTATGAGAACTCTTGAAAGTGGTCTTTAGGATGTCTGAATCATTAATTATCTAATAGTGATAACTGGACCATAGATCAATCCTTGAGAAAAACTTTCCACCTTTAAACTAGTCAAAAAATCATTAATTTCTAGAAACATATAATCATACTTTACTATAACTCGATTGAGTTTTTTGTAATCAACATAGAGGTGAAGTGACCCATCAAATTTATTTGTAAAAAGAAGTGGTGCCACCCAATGTGACACACTCAGGTGTATAAAACCTTTAACCAACAGATCATCCAACTAGATCTTAAACACTTTCAGTTTAGCTAGTGACATACAGTTAGAGGGAATAAAGGTAGGATTAATATCTTGAATGAAGTCAATATATAACTCTACCTCCATTACTAGTAGAAAACAAAAAAAGTCAGATGGAAACTTATCTGGAAACTCAATGAACACTAGAGGAAGATCACCACTCAAAGATTATTTCTCAAGATCAAAAGAAAACACACATATTTTCTTGACTAACTATGGAAAATGGGGTCTTTTTATTCTTGATCTTGGGTCCCATTCTCACTAGAAAACATGATTCACCACATCAGGGGTAGTAATGGAGACTCACTAAAGATAATAATCAATCTAGAATTTGTGGGAAATCATCCAATCTTTCATAAGAATTACATTAATAGATTAGTACTACAAAATTCTATACGAGATCAATCTATGATAAATATAAAGAATAAGAAATTCATCAGAGACCAATCTCTCTTTTCATTATGATGGGCATAGTAATATCTATCACATAAGTCATAAATTATATAGGAATGTTTAGAAAATCCATAATAAAAGTTTTTATGAATGAATGAGATGGTCCTGTATCAAATATAACAATATCAAATGATTAATCTATAGTGATGGTACTTCTCACTGTTATTGGACCTACATCAGCTTCCTCTAGAGAATATTCCACTACGTGAAGAAGATTATTTTGAATGCCTATAGATGGAACCCATTAGTTCTTGAAGAATCTGATTATAATGAAATAATTTTAGGTACTGAAGATCTCAATCCACTAATTAGAGAAAAAATGCATCACAAAACTTATTTAGGTGGTATGAGAGATCACATGATCCAAAAATATTTGGTCCCTCAATTTTAACCCACCTCAAATACCTAACCATTTCACACTAAAAGTAAGTGAATAGGCCTCTACCAAAAACCAAAAAAGGTCTATAAAAATCAAATGGTTGTGATCCTCCATGAGTCTCATCATTCTTCGTATTTCCTATAAAGGAACTAATAGAACAACCACTAGGAGTAAAAGGAACTCTTTTGAACCCTAAATTACCAGTCAGGTCAAGTTCATCCATCAACGATTTATCCAACACATCAACATAATAGGTGAGAATCAATATTAAAACCTAAGATTTTATATTAGGTCAAAGACACATTACAAATCTTCCTTCCTTGAATATCGAATTTTTCACCACCTAAAGATAAAACTGAACAAGTTTTAGCAAAGTAGTTTTGCATACTAAGTCACTGTATTATCACCCTATTTGAGGTTGAGAAACTTGATAGAATTTTCTTAAACCATATAATTTTGATATAATTATTTTTTAAAGGTGAATTTGAAGTATTTTCAATCCAATAATTCATTTTTATTCATTGTAACCATTAAATCCCACTACCTCCCAATAGACCCTTCATGCTTAAAGGTTGAACATTCACCTTTATAGATTTTTGAATTTCCAAGAACTCAAAAAGTAGATCAATAATTTTCCAAAAAAACCTCTACCTCTTGTAAAAAAATTTGTCATTAGAATTATAGTGGTTTATAGTGAAGAAATTATTACGCATGACCTCTAGATTCATCCATTTCAGGTTCCAATATTGAAGCCTGAATAAGCAAAGGTTCAGGTTACTCTCCCAAAGCTTGGAAAAACTACACAACTATATCAATTTGGTTTTGATCAGATAGATGATTTTATTTACATGTTTCATTGACATATTTCTCTTAATCTTTGTTCAAACATCTATTTGGGGGAATGGTACTACACAGTATCAATAAGAAACACAAAAACATCCGTAAGGATACTCAGATTATCAACTCAATCAAGAGATACAGAAATATGAATTCAATTAATAGGATTATAAATTTTGGGATTTCAAAACACACAACCATGTTTTGAAAAGGACTATAATCAAATCAAATTATTCGTCAAGGACACTTTTCCAAAATACCCATGGTGACTTAAATATTTCCATGATGATATCTGGCAATAAAATCACTCAATACTACCCATTAAGTCATGAAAACCCTATCTCTTATCTACTAGGATATCCAAAAAATTCATACCAACATCAAAAAAAGATTTATAACCTTCCACAAACACCAATTTTTCATGAACCAACATGGATACCCAGGTAAACTAATACCTGATCCTATCCAAACATAACATGAAGAGAATTCCTGATCCCCATGGGTTCCAAAATTTGGTGTCACCCAAATTTACCCTACAGGAGGAACCGATTGTTAGAGTATAGATTGGGGTCGAATCCATAAATAACATAGAAGAAACCTAAATACACATATATTATATGGAGTTTTAAAATATTTAGATTGATTTGATTTCAATAACTAATTAGTTAATTAATATAATTGAAAAAACACCCAATGAATTTAAATAAAAAAATCAATGATGATGGGTCGATACGATGTTGTTGTTAGGGGTGGATTGACTATTTTTTATGTGATTTAAAATTTAAACTAGTTTATTAGTTTAATATTTACATCCAATGATTTTTTTTATTCTTCTTATTTACTAAAATTAATAAAGACACATTTTGAGTTATAGTGTGATCCAATTACTTGGAGTTCTCATTAAAGTTATCCTCTAGTTAAATTGGTGATTAGAATTATAATTGTATAGGGATTAAATCGGTGAATGAATTTTGTGTAATTATCTCATTGTTTGGATAATTCGTGAACTAGTTAACTAAAAATTAATTGAAAAACAAATACAACTAATCTATCCCTAGCGAGAAACCAGGATTAACTCATATTCTTTATTTGTTTCCACTCAAATATTTAGGTGTTTTATTATTCAATTTAATCTAATAACTTAGGTACTTTAGTATTCTATTATCAAAAATATAATTGACCCCAAATGTTTACAACTCATATCTAATCCTCCTAAAAAATATGTGTGTATTGTAGATACTTCAACTATCTCTACAGATTCATCCCCTACATGTACTACAATAACCACTTCTACCTATAGGGTAAATTTTGGTCAAATTAAATTTTAGAACCATTTTTTGGGACCCAATTAAGTCATATTAGAAACTATACCTCTATTATCACACCCATTTATGTTATCTATTACCCTTTTTACTTGTGTGTGTCCTAAGAATCTCAAATCCTAATTTTATTCTACCCCAATTAAGCATTTTAAACATTTACATATAATAAAACCATAGTATAATTAAATGGGAAATAAATATTGGTAAACCCCTATCTTAGGGAATTTATTTGATCAAATATCGAATGATTACCACACACACATTTAGATACATAATATTTTGGACGATTAATGTTTAAAGGATAAATTTATATCCCACTCAAGAATGATTGAATAGATTAATCTTGAGGAAGTCCACGATGTTCAACCTACTTACCATTCTATTCTTTAGGCATTGATTGAAAAACTATGTAACAAAATGGAGAGAATGAATTTTTATTTTTCATATTTGAGATTATAACTACAATTCATTAAAACTTTTGAGGAACCATCCCTATACTTAATATCCCTTACACAACCTTACTTGAAGTGTTTAATTTCCCAAAAACCTCTCAAAAATATATAAAGGAAATAATTTTTTCATTTGGGATAGCTAAAGAGAATTTAGGAATTATTAAAGGGTCTTTAAATCAAGAGTAAATTGAATTTGTGTATTTAAAATAGTGTAATTTGGCATCATGAATTTTGTGTCCCAAATATTTCTCCATTGTTTATTTTTTAAAACCAACAATACTAAACCATTTAAAAAAATATTTAAATCTATGTATATCCCAACACCTAACACTAAAATAGACAATTTTCATTTTGAAACATATTTTCATAAGTAACCAATTATTTCTAATTTTTTTTGCATTATAAATTATTTTTGATTAAAATTTCCAATATTCTTTAGTAAATTTCAATCAACCCAAACTAAAAATTTTAGTCCTTGCTTCATCATTGAAGTATTTATTTGTAGGGTAAAATAATGAACTTTTATTTTTCATTCATTCTTCTCTTGAGACCCATAAAGGGGGAATGATCCTTGGTTTCTTTGGAAAGACTACCGAAGCAATTAGATCGACCATTTTTGATATTCCTTAGATTTTCTCAATCATTTTAGAACATATAATTATATATGGAACATAATATCAAAATAATAAATCTTAATCAATTAGAAGTGGTAAATAATTCTGTCTTTAAAATGTTTAAAGAAAGCATTAAGTATGTTGGGTGGTCTATGTCGAGCTAGAGACATTAAACTAAGAACATTATGGGAGGTAGCCTAGATTTTTTTTTTATTTTTTTTCTTAAATTTTTTTAATTTTTTTGTAGTTAAGTTAACCTCTTTGGGTTTCCATGGTTCTATAATTATGTAGGAGTATAAGATCTAGCGGCTTCTGAGGTTGGTTTATTTTTAAGAAAATCACATTTCTCCCAAAAATTGAATCAAAATCTCCCATCATTGATGAGGCATCTAAAAGTGACATTGAGGTCAAATGATCAAATTTTTTCACCCTGGAATTCTTCTTTGAGTTACCAGGGGACATTATTCCAAATTTCAAAATATTTTTTGAACTTTGCTTCTCTAATTATCTCCCTTCTAAATTTACCTTTCTTTAAAAAATTGGGGTGAAAAAATGAATAAAAAAATTATAATTTTGATGTGTTAAAGAAAATTTGTTTTATATAAATCTATATTGAAAATAAAATTGTGTACATAAATGGGAAATAAATTTATTTAAATTTTAACATGTTATTAAACTCTGAAAACATTTAAACTGAATATAAAATAAATTTTCATTCCCTGATTATGATTTTAATGCTTATTTACATTCATGAGAATATATTTTGGAAAGTTTAGTTTTATGATGTGATTTTACTTAAGAAACTTTCACCCTTTTTATCAAAATTCCATAATGGACATCCATTAGATTTTGGGTGTAAGTTTGAGTTATTGGGAACCTTTCATCATAGTATAGGGTTTTATCCCACTTAAAGTTTAAATTGAGTATAAAAAAAATGAAAAAATGATTGTATAGAGAAATATTTTGTCCATATTCATGGAATAAAACACTTTTGGATCAAGAATCTATAGATTTATTTCACATAGTTCGGTTTTAGATCTATATTTTAGGGAATGGAATTGAAAAATCATGTGGCATTCAGCACTTTGGGATCATGAATCCATAGTTTTCCAGCCCATAGTTGGTTTTTTCATCTCCAGGTGGTTCAGAAAAAAATTAATATAGAAAAAGAAAAAAATTGGACACTCATATTAATGTTTAATATTATTGAAACATAGTGTTTATATTTCCCCCTTGAACAAGAAAATGGTTCCCATGTATTTTGTGTTATAGACCACATCATCATACTCAATTGGAATTAGAAGAAATGCGACGAAAATTTTGAAAAAGGGATTAGGCTTGGGATTAGGATATAATAATGATCCTAGCTCATGTGAAATGATTTTTATAGATTTAATGATTTTTTACCCTAATTTATTCATCTGAGCAATTCTTGTTTAAATGTTTTTGAAAACGAGAATTCTATTTTTATATTTTTGAGATAATATTTTTGTACGGGACTAGAAAAAATCAAGTTGGTGGGGGGGGGGGGGTTATTATACACTGAAAGAGGATAATATTAACTATTTATATTTTAATATTAATGTGTTCTAAAATCTATAAACACCATTTGTAGTGTTTTTTATTATTTGAATCTCATTTGAAATCATTGTGGAATTCTTTTTTAGAGTGTATAAATTTGTGCCCAATTAATCATCCTTTCATGGAATAAATTATTTTAAAATTTTGAATTTCATATTTCATAATATTATTTTTCACGTTTTGTGGAATATTTTTATTTTTGTATAAATTGAATATTCATAAGTGGTGATGTACATTTTTGGACACGGATGCAATAATTTCTAAATAAATTAGAATGGGACTTGGGGACAACAAATAAAGTTGGATCCCATAATTCAATCCTAATGGAGCTAAAATTTTAACTATAAATAGAGAATATTATGGGGAAAATTTCATTAAACTATAGCCAAAAATAAAATTTAAATTTTCAAGGAAATCCAGGGATACTAAGTTGAAGTTTAAATTCTAGGCCAAATTTTAATGCCCATGCTGTCATCCCTCAAATTTGATCATAACTTCCAAATGAAATATTCAACTTGGATGAAATTTCAATAAGAATTAGACTAAATATGGAAGAACAAATTTATCTTTTATAAACTTCCAAAATTCATCCATTTTGAAAGTAAAATTTTAAGTTCAACATGTGGGAACAATATTGATCCAATTTTTCTTATCAACATTGAAAAGTACACTTTCCCCAATTATCAACCACCTTTGACCATACTAATTAATTGAGATTCTATTTAATTATGGGGGATCAAACCTAAGATCCCATGTTGAAGTTGGTTTCCTAGTACTAACTAATTTTTCTCCGATTACATGTATATTCAATGTAATAAATATTAATTAAATATCTTATTACATATTGTACATTATTCTACATGACTTTAATGTAATAATGTCCTAGAGTTTTTGTCACATTGATAAGGTTATATAAGTTTTTAGATATTATGAGAAACTTTAAGTGCTATAAAAATATTCTTAATATATTTATGTGGTTGGATTATGTACTATGCTAGGACACGTAGTATATAGACTGCCGTATATGAGTACTAATAAGAAAAGGAGGCTTCTTATCATAAATGTTTCACTTGGTAATCTCCAAATGCTAGTAAGAATTCTGTATGTTTTGGTGTCATAGTATATTCCTATTTTTGAGCATGTGTAATTGTCCTTAGACATTAAATTACCACTAATTAATTTCATGACTCATACACATAGATTTTCAGACAAAAACCATCACACCATACCTTTGCAGGAAGTAGGGTATGTTGGGTTTGTCATTAATTGATATGTTAAGGATGATTTTGGACCTTCCATATTTATAGAAGATAATATCATGGCCCTTTGATTAGAATATAACCATCACCATATATTTCATTCCCATGGTGTAATGATGTGTTTAGTTTAGATAGTCAGAGAAAGACTTATCGATCATATAGGTTGGCGACACAAAAGCGCAACCTACTTAAAGAGATATTGTGATAAATGAATTATATTAAACAGTGAGAGTTAGTTTATGGTTGAGATCATTGTGACATTAATTTCTTTATCTTAGGTGCCTTGACCCATTGCTAGACAGTAATATTGGACTTTATAAAATCCTGCTTAATACCAATGAGAAAGAATCATAGAGGGTCACAAACTAAGTGCTTCCATTGATCATGATTAAATTATATTTGAATTTAATTATTAGAATAAATATTATTCTAAAAAACGAGGAATAATTTTATCAAAGTTTTATTGATTGTTAATATTCAAAATGTAATAAATAATTATTTGTTTATTAATAAATAATTTATTTGATTTTGTGAATATATATAAAGTATTTATTTGTTGGATTATGAATAAAATATTTATTTCATTTATTGAAAATTTTAATAAAAATTTATTCTCGATATTGTCAAGAAAATATTTATTTATGAATTAAATATTTATTCGGTTTTTCAATAAATTCTAGAGGAGTTCGAATAGACCAAGACCAAGTCTGATGAAGAATATTAATTAACATGACTGTTACATAATATTTGTTGTTGCACAAGTTTTCAGGCATAAAAAAAGTATGTTATTATTATGTGAATGAGGTTTATTAAAGGTAATGAATGTTATTTAATGTCTGATATGTAATAAAATAGTATTTTAAGCTATACAATAACTCTATAAATAAATGCCTATGTCTATTGTGTAGATCATCCAAAATTGAGAATAGTGATTTTTTTCACACAAAGAGTTATCAATTGAATCCTCCTTCTCTCTCCCTCTCAGGAATGAGGAACACATTATAGATTTATTAAAGACTGAAGAATAAGTGATTAAGAAAAACAATGAAAGACATTAGATTCACCACGCTACCACTTAGAGATTGAGTGGTGTTGTTCAAAGATCATATGATCATGTGTGGATCACCACTATAGAGATTATATACTTGAATCCTCATAGTAGAACAAATTCAACTAAAAAGGGTCTTTTCAGATGATCAATATTGATCAATGAAGAAGGTTTCTAAGCCCATGTATTAATTTATTTAGATATTAAATAAATTAATTATAAATTTTAGAAGCAATATTCTCCCTCATGGTTTTGGAAAATAATTATTAAAATTAATTTTAATGTATCCTCCACCACCACATTCTTCTACTATACCTCGAACCAACTAGTGGTATTAGAGTGATCATGTTTAAATTTATAATTATTTTTTTATTATTGATTTATGAATAATTGTAGTTAGATTTTCATTTCATATTATTAATTCCGTAATTATATTTGTATTAAAAATTTATCAATATATTAATCTTGTTTGTTGAGTGTTTTATTTTCTTAAAGGTTTAACAATAAATGAATAATGGAAAAAGATGCCATTAGGAAGTGCCAAATCTTTGGCTGATAAAATTGGGTTACATGGTGTGGATTCGGAGCACAGGATGTGTACCCATGTGCATTTTAAATGGATTCGATAAGAATTTAATTACATAAGAATAACTTATTTCACACCACACGTTTATCGAGCTAATATGGAACACAATATGTGAATACATGGTGTGTTTCTGGAATGTACATGTCATGTAATATGGTCGAGTTGACATACTGAAGCCCTAGGCATGTGACTCGGATACATGACAACTGAGGTACACGATGTTTAGTTGGATTATACATCCATTGTTTTCTCCTAATTAATGGAAGAATTAAATTTCATTAAATTAAAAATTACAACAGTAAATATTTAATTAATTGATTAACACCTATTGTGTGTTTGGAAATTTAATAATGGTTTTAAAGATTTTTTAAATGCTAAATTTATCTATTATAATAAATATGTGATTATTGCTTATAATGTTTATTTTAAATGAATTCCATAAATTATGGGTATCTCCAATTATGTTAGGATAACCATTAATATGAAAGGTAATTAATTAAATAATTTATTAATTAATCAATGAAAGTGTGTTTGGTTTACTAATAATGAACAAATAAAGACAATGAATGATAGAAAATTAGTTTTGCGTATTCATTTCATGTGTGACCGTTAATGTGTTTTAAAAAGACTAGTGCAGATAAAAAACCAAGACTTTATTCTATGTATATTTTTTTAAATAAATTTAATCTCATCGATAGATTACTTTTCACAAAACACCAAGCTTAAACAATCTCCATAATATTATTATTTAATTGTGGTAGTTATCACCCAACCATTGAAATAGTGGGAATGATTGAGAATAACTAAATTATGAAAATATAACTTACACACGTTTTAAAAATAAATTCATTTGTTACCAATTAATTGGAAATGAAAATTAAATCCAATTGAATATAAAAGATGTGTTTTCATAAAAAAAAAAATTTATGTCCCTAATGACATTCTATCTTAATAAATTAATCCAATTAATATAATTGAAAGATATTAATTAAATTTATATATAATATACTTAATAAAATTTTATTAAATTAATCTAGTAAGTTTGATAGGCTTAAGATAAGAATAAAATCTAATTTTAAGCATAAAAAGCTATATTTTTTTTAAAAGGCAATTTTGCCTCTTTTTAATAGCGCACCAATTTTAAAAAAAAATTATGATGATTTTATAATTTTTATTTGAAAAAATAAACTTTAATTTTTGAATTTTAATATCAAAGTTAGCTCAGGGTGATTTTTTATATTTTTTTTGATAAGCTTCATTGTTTGATGAATAGTGAAAAATACTGCATTTTAATTGAAAAATGCATTTTCGACTATTTTATTTATATAATTAAATTATATTTTAAATTTATTTTAAAGTATAATTAGTTTAATTATAAATCAATAAAGAAAATTTAGGTAATTTATATTAATTCTACATTGGAATTGGATTTAAAAATATTTAAAGCATTTAAAGTTTTCACTTTAAAAACCTGCTTTCCTGTTGCATATATGGGATTAATTCTATATATAATTTTCCCAATTATGTGGATTGACTTTGGTAAAATGGATTCCATATTTGTATTAATAAGTTCAAAATTAGTTATTATGGTCATTTTATTTTTTAGTAATAAATAAATTACCATGGTAAAAAGAAAGATTTACCGCGGTATAGGTAAAATAATGAAACATGATAAAGTTAAAAGGTAAAGGCTTAAAATACATAAATGATAAAAAAATTAATGGGTTTTTGAGGTATTTATCAACCATAGAATTAATTTAAAACATTAATTATCATCATATTTTTTGGTAATTAATTCCACCTCAATGTGGTTGGCTTTAAAAATAAAATTATCATTATTTAATCACTTGAACCCACCACTCCTCATGTTTAAATACCACCCCTAACCACCCTATTTATCCTATAAATCTTTTAATATCCTAAAATATCATAAAAAACTCTCCCCATATGTCCACCCGCAAAAAATTTCTTCTTTTATCCTCAAAATACTAAATACAAGGTCCTCAAGGGGTCCTCCAAGGAGGTGATATTCAAGAGGTAATTTTCTGAAAATACCTATCTTATTTTATTTTCTTATTCTACTTTATCAAAAAATAATTCATCAATAAATGAATTATAACTATATAATAATTTATATACAATAGTATTAGGTTTATAATTTAATATCTCATAAATTTTCATTTCTCAACTCCTATTATTCGAATAAATGAAACTATTTTCCAAGTTATGTTGGTTAATCACCTCTGTGAATAATGATTTTGTTTGTTTTCTATCACCTCATTCATGAATGTTCATAAAAGTTTTATTATGGTTAAATAATATTTTAATAGTCATATTATAACCTATATCATGTCCTAAAACTAATATATAGATATAATATTAAATAAAACTAAACTAGTTCTTGATGGTCATAAAAACCGTCAAATTAAACAGAACATTTATCATTAACATTTTATCAAACGAATCATCCTCATGTAAGAAAGAAAAATTAAATACTATAAAATTTAAATTTCTCTAAGTTATTAAATATAGTTACATTTAAATTCAAGAATTTTATTTCTATTCGACATGAATGTCCAGAATTATACCCAATTGAACCGACCATGAAAATCCTGAAATGAATGCACCCAAAATAATGAAAACCATTAAATATTATTAATTATAAAGTGGTAATATGTTATGAAAATTTAATTTAAGGTATTATAAATATTAATATGGTTCTTTAATTAATTAATAACATTATTTAAACCATTATATATGAGTTTTAAGTATGAAAAACTAAAAGAAAGTGTGAGGTAAGGGTTTCTCATCTCACTTTTTATTATGTGAGATATACGACTTATTGAACCCATAATTATTGTTTATGTTGTATATATTCATAGATTTGATATATACTATAACAAATCTAATTAAATTAATTATATTTATTTTTTATTTTTATAATTATTACTTTTATAGGGTATATGATTCGACTAATTACAAATTGGTAAGGGGATTTCTAGTCTCACTTTTATTTCTATGAGACATATTCCATATTCACCACAAGTTTATTTTTTTTGTGGTGCATATAATAACCCTTAATTTATTATATTATCATTATAATTAAATTCTTTGGTATTTACATATCCATTTTATGGTCTCTATTTCATGGGGTTCATATTAAAAGTTACCAAATCGGTAAGGTAATTTTGTCTCAATTTTCCTTCTTTGAGACACATATTTTGTTATGCACCAATATTATTTTAAAAGGTGTATATACTAAAATTTGAAACATTTTATCATGAATATAATAATTTTCATGATATAATGAGTTTCATATAATGTTATTCTTTCTTCAGATGATTTTTTTATTTATAAACCCTGATTTATAAACAATGTTTTTATAAATGATCTTTTTATAATCTTCAAGGAAAATGATTTCGATGATGTTTAAAATAGTTTTAAAAGATTTATTTATAAATTTTAAATGTTACATTAATTTCAAAAGGTTTTATAAATTTATTATTAATTAAAAAACATTTCTCAAAGAGGAAATTATCTTTTCCTCAAGAAATGTTTTAAAATACCTTTCAAAATTATTTTCCAGCAAAGATAAAATTATTCTATGTTAATTATGATTTAATGGGGATATTATTCCACAAGACCATACTTATTATTTTTATGTTTGGTTTATGATGATGATGACATGATATTTTTGAATCCTATTTGTTTTCTATGAGTTCTCTTATGATAGAATATTTATGATACTTATTTTTTTACATGGGTTCTGATATGATGAATGATTTATGTTCTTATGGAATTCATATATTTGGTTTTAATTTTGTAATGGGAGGTAAGTATATATCCCTAAAATTAATTAGGTAATGATGAATATTCTATAAGCTCAATTGGAACATGGGTGTTCATCCCAAGTCCATAACAATATGTTATACAAATGGTCATTCTAATCCTACCCACAAATGGATACACATGAGACCATCCTAATCCCATAACAAGAGGGTACACAAGAGTTCATCCTAATCCCATAAAAATATGGTGTAAGGGAGGTCATAGTAATCCCAAAACTAGAGGGTACATGAGATTTCATCCTAAGCCCGAAGTAGGTATATGGGTGATTGGCCCAAACCTAACATGTTATGAATGTCTTTGTTGGTATCATTTACATAAGATTTTATAAAAATTATTGTATAAAAAATTGCATGTATTATGCCATTTTCAAATTCTCATGGATCATGTTATTTGATTATCTTATGATTCATGTCTTATGAACTATCAACATTTACTCCATAACTCTTTTATATGATATTTAACATGTATGGTATGATATTAAAATGTTTTTATTATGTTACCGTACCCTTATATTCATATTATGCTTACATATCACCCTTTTTTTACCCTTATTGAGCATCTGAGCTCACACTTTTTAATTCTTTTTCATTTGGATATTAAGAAAGGTACTAAGTATGATATGTAAAAAATGGTCATAGTTATGAATAAATAAATGGGAGAAGATGTATATGTATTATCAATAAGTTGTTTATGTTTACAGGTTTTGAAAGACACTAAACCTATATGATTATAATGTGTTTTTTTATGTTATGTAATGAATAATCCTATATTTAGATTTAATATCTATGTATAAAAGTTATGTGTCATTATTGTTCGTATTAGATAAAGGTTTATTCAACCTTTAGAAAATATGATGGGAAAACCTTAGTAATAACACCATTGGAAAGTCCTGGTTACAGTCATACATTTCTGTGAACATTTATGAATAAACTAGGATTAAACCTATGGTGTGTTAGATTGAAATTTTATAAGTAATTTAAAATTATTATGAGGTTTTCCAAGTATTATTAGTATTTCACAAAATATTATTTTTAGTTTTAGTCAATGGATATAATCTGAAGTAACCTTTTAAATACTGAATGCGACATGAAAAGTAATGATTGTTATCTTATGAAACCAAACGTTATGGGAGATAGAATTCAAAATATTATTCCCAAACAACTTTCTTAATCTATGAATCATGTTGAACTTTAAAATGTAAAAAATAGGTAACAAAATTCAATTGAGTCCTTCATGATGAAATATCCACCTTATTTTAGTGGTTACAATTATACACTAGTTGATGAGAAATGGATTAGTACCATTGAAAATATATTTTCCATCATTCAATGTTTGAAGCATGAAAAATTCATTTTGGCTCTTTATTATTTGGAAGATAAAACAAATTAGTGGTTGAATCTTACTAAGAACATGAGGGAATAATAATAAATTGAACTTATGGAATGAGAATAGTTTAAGTGGATATTCCTTATAAAGTAATCACCTTATATTCTATATACAAATATGGAGAAGTAATTTCTTGATATGAATCAAAAGGATGAAGAATCCATCAGGACATATGAGGAAAAATTACAAAGACTTACAAGGTCGGACTTAGGTTTAATTATTAGTACTAAAACTAAAATTGATCAATTTTTTGGTCGTTGAAAACTAAGTATTTGAAGGTTATTAGTTATAAGAAACTATAATACCTGTGATGAAATTGTTAGATGTTCCCTCAAGGTAGATATTAAAATCAGATTTACCCTTAATTCTCATGGTGTTTGATAAGAAAAGAAAAATGTAATTAAAAGATAATTCTAAAAACCATGGAGAAAAGAAGATAATTTTTCCATTATGTTAAAAGTGTCAGAAGAAGCATGGTTGGAATTTTCTTAAGGGAACTGGTAAATGTTTTAAGTTTGTAAGGTAGGTTAATTGAGAAACCAAGTGATAAAGTTATTGCAAGAAGTTAAATAATGATGATAATAGAGAGAAAGTTGCATGAAATGAACCCCCATCTTTCAATTCTACAAGTTTATGGAAAATGGGAATTATACTAATCAGTGCCTAATCCCAAGGGTTAACAATGATGATCGACATTAGTAACCTCATAAATGTAAAGACAAAGGTAAATTTTGGCTTATCACTATTGGTGATGAGAATTATGACAATGAAGTGGTGAAATGATTGTGTGTTTATATATTTAAATTCAAGAATAATGTTACAAAAGTACCTTTATGATATAATTAAATATATAAGGACTAGTCAACCTTAGTTTTTACCTTAACAGTTTAAAATCATATGTTAAATGGTATTGGTAACTATGAAAAGTTTTTGAGGTGGTAAGGTGATATTATAAGGGAAATATAACACTAAATATGTTAATGATTTTATAATATAATAATGAGATAAAGAGATGTTTGATTATGATAAAATAAATGAGGAAATATTGATACCTTGGAACTTAATAGTAATGTGATGAAAAGGTAGTTTATGGATTGATTTTATAATAATTTTTTGGTTTTACGGTTTGAGGAAAAAATTATTTTTTTGAAATGATGCATATTTTAACTAAGGTTTTATGGTAATTTAGGTTATTACCCTATTTTAAGAGAATACATGATAATGATCTTGAAATGTTTTGTGTGCAACAATTAAGAGCTACATCATGTTTTTTGGGGGATGAATGATCAACTAATTTTTAAAAATTTAGTGACCTTTATTCAAAAGTTTTGGATTTTAATATTTTGAAAGGTTTATAAGGGTAACCATTTATAAAATTTTTATGTTGAAACTTGGATGAAGTTTTAGAGATTAATTTATTACTTAACCATATAAATATTCATTAATATTGGATAACCAATGGTAACTATTTTATTTTGATGATAGTTAGAGATAGAATAAATGAATTGTCATTCCATTATTGATCTTATGATCTACTAGTTATGCACTAACTACAATTTCAACTTCATTCATTTGAGTATGAAATGAATCTAAAATTGATCAAGTCATAACCAAAGATTGATATTGTACTTATGAGATGAAATAAAGTAATTATATCTTCTCAAATGATTTTGATATAAAATGTTAACCTGTTATCATTGTAATGGTGATATCACTGAACTTTTTGATACCTATTTGGTCTATGATTTTATGGTCTTTTGAACTTCTAATGACTATTTTCTCTATAATTATTCATCAAAACATGATATATAAAATTATTTTACACGTACTTGTTTTAACTTTCCAATAAGGATCTCCTAATCAGAATTATAGTTATGTGGTGATATTATCCTTATATATTCTCTCTTTTTAAGAGGAAGTTTTATTGACCCTTTTTTTCAATATGTGTTTACCAAAAAAGAAATTTTGGAACATCCATATTTGATTATTAAGATAAATTTAAAATTTTCAAGGAATCATTTTTTTGAAAATCTTTATTGTATCAGGATGGTTGTTTATCAATTGAATCTTCCACTATATCTCTCTAAAGTTCATGATGTGTTCCATGTATCTCTCCTGAGAAATTATATACCCGATCCTTCACATGTATTAACTATGAGTTCATATATATACAAAAAATATATTTATCATTAATAAAATCTATAGATATTCTGGATCATATAGATAAAGTTTTAAAAAACAAGACCACTCACCTAGTTAATGTTTTATGAAGGAACCACCAATTTGAGGAAGCTATGTGGGAACCAAAGGATGAGATGAAGTAGAGGTATTATAATTTGTTTCTATCTGAGTAGAAAATTTTGAGGCAAACATTTATTTTAAAGGGTGTAGAATGTAACTACCAAATATTTTAGTCAATATCTATATTTTTTAAAATAAATTTAGTCTATTTGATAAATTTCTTGGCACATAACATATAGCTTAATTGAACTCCAAAATTTTATTATTTAATTGTGTTAGTTACGAAATAGATATTGAAATAGTGGGAAAGAATAAGATTAACTTAATTATGAAAATATAGTTTAAAAATGTTTATAAAATGAATTCATTGGTTACCAATTAATTATAAATGAAAATAAAACCCAATTGAATATAAAGGATGTCTTTTTATAAGAAAATATTTTTTTATAACCATAATGATGTTTTATCTTAATAAATTATATTAATTACTATCAATGAAAGATCTAAATGAAATTTATATGTTATATATTCAATCAATTTTTTTTCATCCAATAAGTTTGATAATCTTAAGATAAGAATAAAATCCAACTTTAATCATAAAGAGCTGTATTTTTCTAAAAATAAAATATTCCACCTTTTAATGGAACACCTATTTTAAAACTAGAATATGAAACTTTTATATGTTTTATTTGAAAAAATAAACATTATTTTTTAAATATTTATTTCAAAATTATATTTGTGAAACTATTTTGTATTTTTATGATGAGTTTCATTTTTTGAAGATTAGTAAATAATATTGCATTTTAATTGAAAACCACATTTTTATCTAATTTATTTAAATTTTTAAAGTATAGTTTTAATTAGTTTTAAAGTATAATTTGTTGAATTATAAATTAATAAATATAGTTTTGGTTATTATAATGAATTTCACATTGAAATTAGATATAAAAACATTTCAAACATTTGAACTTTTTTACTTCAAAAATCCACTTTACCATTACGTTCGTGTGCTTAATTTTAAATATAATTTTTCCAATTCATTGAATTGAATTAGGTAAAATAGATTCCATATTTTTAATTAAATGGTAAAAATTAGGCATTAATTTAATTTTTTAGGCATAAAAAATTTACCATGTCTAAAAGAAATATTTACCATAATATAGGTAAAATAGTGAAATATGTTAATGTTAAAAGGTAAAGGCTTAAAATACCTAAATAATACAACATTTAATGGGTGATTATTGTATTTATAAAATATAAAAAGCCTTAAAAACATTAGTCATCATATTAATTCATGGAAATTAATTCCACCTCAATGTGTTTGTCTTTAAACATAAAATAATCATTATTTAATTATTTAAACAGACACCTCCTCAAGTATAAATACCACCGCTCACCACCGCATTTCTGCACACAAGTCTTGAATCTCCTAAAATATCTTTCAAAACCTCTACTCCTATCTGTAACACATGCATGTAATTCTTTTCTTATGAAAATAAAAAATTCAGGGTCCTCAAGGGGTCCTACAAGGAGGTGATATTCAAGAGGCAATTTTCTCAAAACACCTATCTTATTTTCTTTTCTTCTTCTACTTTATCCTCACCTACTTAAACCATTAAAAAATGTCAAATATTAAAAAATTTATATACTGGGGTTTTATATTTCTAATGTTATATCTCAAAACCATTTATTTTCTCATCTATTCTTATTCAAGGAAATGAATCAATTGTCTAAGTTATGTCGGTTAATCGCCTCCTTGAATAATGATTTTGTTTATTTTCCATTTCCTCCTTCCTGGATGGTCATAAAAGTATTATTATGGTTTAATAAGATTTTAATATTTATATTATGACCTATTTCATGTCTTTTAACAAATATATATACATAATATTATATAAAACAAAACTTTTTTTGATGGTCAGAAAAAATGGCAAATTAAACTAAACATTTATCATTGACATTTTATCAAATGAATCATCCTCATATTAGAAATAAAAATGACATATGAGACCATTAAAACTTATGATATTTTTTTAATACCGTTTCATTTCAATTTTGGAGTTTTATTTCTATTTTACATGAAAATACATAATTATTCACAAATAAACCGACCATCAAAATTAGGAAATGAATACTCCTAAAACATAGAAAATCATAAAATATTATTAATAAATAGGTGATAATATATTATAAAAATTTCATATAAGGTATTATAAATATGAATATGGTTCTTTAATTAATTAATAACATTCTTTAAAACCAATATAATGGATGTTGAAGTATGAATAACTAAAGACAAGCGTGAGGCAAGGGTTTCTCATCTCACCTTTTCTTATTTGAGATATATGCTTTATTCACCACATAATTATGATATGTGTTGTATATATACTAAAATTTTATATATAATATCATTAATATAATTATATTAGTGGTATTAAATGTTTAATTTTATAATTATAACTTTTATGGGGCATACGATTTGACTAATTTCAAAGTGGTAAGGGGATTTCTAGTATCACTTTTATTTCTACAAGACTTATGCCATATTCACCACATGTTTCTTTTTTTTGGTGTATATAATTACAATTGTTGTATTTTATGATACTTATCCTTAAATTTATGTGTATTTAAATAACTATTTTATTATATCTCTTTCATGGATTTTATGTTTGAAAAGTTACCAAATCGGTAAGGTAATTTTATCTCAATTTTCATTATTGGAGACGCATGTTATGTTGTGAAAATATATTATTTTACTAGTTGTATATAATTCCCTTTTAATATTTTTATCATGAATATAATTATTTTCATGATATAATAAGTTTCATGTAATATTCTTCTCTCATCATTTAGAATGTTTTTTATTAAAAAACCATGATTTCTAAAAATGTTTTCAAAAATGATATTTTAAGAATTTTAAAGGAAAAAGATTTGAAAGAATTTTAAAATTGTATTCAAAGTTTCTATTAAAAAATTTCGTGGTTATTTTCAATGAAAAAGGGCTGATAAATGTTTTATGATTTAAAAACATTTTTTCAATGTGGAAATGATATTTTCTTTATGAAATGTTTTAAAATAATATTTCAAAATTATTTTCTATATAATATAACATTATTTGATTTTACTTATTCTCTTACGAGGGATATTAATCCAAAATAATATCCTTATTCTTTTTATAGATGGTTTGTGATTATAATGTCATGATTTTTAGGAATCCCTTTTATTTTCCATGCGTGATCTTATGATAGAATGTTTATGAAACGAATTTCTTTACACAAGTTCTGATGTGATAAATGATTTATGTTCTTATAGAACACATATGTATGATATTAATTATGAGATAGGTGGGAACTATATGTCCTTTCAATTCATTGGGTAATGATGAATATTCTATGAGATCATAGGGTACAAGAGTGGGTTGCTTGAGCCCATAATAAGAGGGTACACATGAGGTTATCCTAATCCCGAAACCGGAGGGTACACATGAGGTCATCCTAAGACTGCAACAAGATGGTACATAGGCAGCCATCCTAAGCCCAAAACTAGAGGTTACATTGGATATTATCCCAATGCCAAAGTAGGCACATGGGTGATTAGCCTAAGCCTAACATTTTATGAGTGTCTTGGTAGGTATAATTAACATAATATTTTTGAAACATATTTTTATACCAAAAATTCAATGTATTATGCCATTTTTATATACTTATGGATCATTTTATTTGATTTTATTATGATTGTTGTCTTATGAACTACCAATATTCATGACATTACTCTTTTATATGATCTTTGACATGGAAGGTATGATATTCAAATGTATTTTTTATATTATCATACCCTTATGTTCATGTTTTTCTTAGGAATCTCAATTTTTACCATTACTGAACATTTGATATCACCCTTTATTGTGTTTCTTTTCCCTAGGATATGAATAAAGGTATTTATTATGATATTTTAAAAATATTTCTTGTTATGGATAAATATGTGGGTGAATATGTAGATGAATTATGAACCATTTGTTTATGTTTTTTAGTTTCCAAAGACAATAAACCCATATGATTCGGGCGTGATTTTCTTTATGTAATAAATAATTGTCTTTTTAGATACAATATCTACATATAAAAAGTATGGATCATTATTTTGTATGATTTTTGTGTTTTAATTTAATTTCTTGCATGGGTTTGAAATTATTTATTATTAAATTAAATTATATACTTTGTGTCATCCATCCCTCCACTATTATGTAAGGCCTGTGTGTCCAAGGATATTTATGTGATCCCCTTTAACTATTCCTTTTGCCCCCTTCACCTACATCTGGTTAATAAATATTTGAAACTAATTTGTCATCCCAAGGTGTGTGGAGGTGGTTCAATACAACAACATTATGATTCTAACTCAGTGACACACAAGTGTTTAGTTGGAATGATGTAACTCATTCCAAGACCATAAAAATGAGTTATTTCCCCTATTCCATAGATTGATTTAATATACTATAATTAAATCAAACATCAGACAAATATTATAAATGATCCATTTAATTTATTAATTTCTTACATCTATGCAATTATTTTTTTGATGCAATGCCACGATCACATAAATAAATGAATTAATGTGAAAAGATAGAAATTAAGTAAATGGATTATATAATTTTTTTATCCAACATGGTTAATTAATTAAGTAACATCCACTTAATATTAACAGGAAATGTAAAGGATACAACAAGTTAAAATTTAATTGAAATAAATTAAAATTCCTCAATTAAATATTATGTGAGACTTGGCCTTCCATTTCTTAATTGACGATGAAACTCAATTGAATTAAGTGTTTGACCAACCATTATTGGAAGACTTACTTTTACAAGGAGAGTTCTTATGAATGTTTTGGGTTGAATTACCCATTTTCATCAAGAGAAGTATCCCTTTCTAGACTAGGAGGGAAGTGTTGAGAAAATCCAAGTCAGGATTTAATGATTAGGGAATCCACTCAACAGATCGAAGAGTTGTATGACCATAGTAGGAAAAGACCTTCCTACCTAAATAACTTAATGTATTTTGAGAAACCCTTTTTAGTGTTATGAAAAGGGGAATATGGATCCTTTCCACTATAATGTTAAAGCAACTAGACATTCCAAGTTAAATGTTGAGACCTGTTGAGAGTTGTTAAAAATCGTTACAGATTAATAAAATTAGTCAATTTATTATTTCTCACATAATTTGTAATTAAGAAGAAGTAATAATAATATACTCTTTTAATTATATAATAAATTGTAAATATCATCATCCACATTATCAATGAGATCAATGTTGGATAAAGACAACTACTAACTGGCAGTAACTTTTAGGGGTGGTTTGGAATCCTTTGGGTTATTCTACACCGTGAACAAAAATCTTACATGATAGAATCCTCAATGATTGATCCACATACTAATTAGGTGAGTGATTAAGATTTACTTATCTATGAAAAAAGTTTGAGTGATGCAGTTGACGTTCAATTTTTTATGATTTCATAAATTTCTAGTAAACTCATGAAGTATCATGAAAACATGGATGTGTATAGAAATCTTGATCTGTAATGTCCCGGTTCCAAAGGCTACTCAATGGGTGCCCCAGACTCGGTTGGTCACATGACCACAAGAATATTTTCCCGAATTCCAGAGGCTACCGACTAGCAGCGAGGGCCCATGTCTGATAGTGTGGAAACTATACACTCATTTATCAAAGTGTAGTGCAGCGAAATAAAATATAAAAATATACAACAATAGTGGAAGCAATAAATAATACACATTTAAAATGAACAAATGTAGTAAATGATAAGCAATAGTTATATAGATAATGATGCAACATGTCTCCAGTTCTAAGAAAATATCCAGAATATGTTACAAAACAGTACAATACAATAAAATAGATAGTACAAAGTACAACAAAGTAAAATAAGATAGTGCAACAGGAACTTACCAGCATCACAATCCTAGGCTTGGTCCCATGCTCTCCTACTCCTCTACGACAATAATGTACCAGTATAGGGACCCTTCCCCTTATCCACACCTATAGAAACATAGTCTGTTTGGACTAAATACATGACCCAAATAGGGTGTGAGAAATAAATCCCAGTAGGCACCCACCAAAGGCTCGTGCCCAACTGTGTGAAAATATGCTACTAAAGTGTGCAAAAGTAAATGCAGTAAACTAGTAAGTACTCAAAAGTAACTATCACTACCAGTTTATTTTCCATTTTAGTTTTAAACATTTAATTTAATAACATTTTGTGCTCATCAGAACCAAGCACTCAGGTTAATCAGAATCTTGCCCTCAGGCTAATATAGAAAAACCATGCTCTCAAGCCTGCCCTCAGGCTATATAATAACCATGCCCTCAGGCTTTCCCTTAGGATATATAATATCCACACCCTCAGGCTTTCCCTTAGTCTATATAATAATGACACCCTCATGATATATAATATCCACGCCCTCAGGATTTCCCTCAGGCTATATAATAACCACGCCCTCAAGCTATATAATATCCATGCCCTCAGGCTATATAATATCCACTCACTCAGGCTTAAGTAACCGGGCCAAGCCCTAAGCATAAACATGAAAATTATATACAATTCCTCTCAAGGGAAAAGTAATGCACAAAATAAACATGGCATACCCTCGAGTATCCTGGGAAAACGGCTAAACAAAGGAATGCACCGCTGGGGTGGTCCTGGATCCAAGAAGTGATCCCAGACAACTATTTATTATCACAGTTAATTACCCATACAATTATAGGTACTTTAAACAGCCAAGGACTCAGCCACACGACACCCTAACATGGGTTCATAGCACAATGGTACACGCAAACACACAACAGTTGGAATTTAAACACCAAGCCACATACCTCGATCACCCCTGATCGGTATACGTGAAGGACACTCCTCGAATCGTCCAAGAATGATGTATATCTGAGCTAAAAGAAAATCTTGTTCAAAAATAAATAACTACCCTTAGAGGAAAAATTGGCAAGAATGGTTCCAGGATAAGGAAGTGCTTACCCTTACGATTCCAACGAGATAGACGGAGGCAGAATCAAATTACCGGTGCTCGCTCAGGTGATATATCAAGATTCAACCATCTCCCCCAAGCCCTCCTCCGGTTCTAAGCCAATTCTGTGAATAAGGGAGGCTACTACCCATTTTAAGAGAAAAAAACAAACTACACTGCATGTACTACGGACTACACGACGTGTACTTTTCATTTTTTAACTGTTCCTTTGGTGGCTTATTTCCACCGTGACACGGTTCATCAGTCAACATGAGTACACGACATGTAATCCATGAGTACACGGCGTGTACTAATGCTCAGCTGGCGGATGCCTTCACTACCATACTATTTGCCAGCCGACTAACTACACGGCATGTACATACCCACTACATGGCGTGTAGTAGGTTTTTATAGCTTTTTATCACCAGCACGGCTACACACCCTATGTACTCATCCCACATGGCCAAAGTACATGGTGTGTGGAAAATTACATGTCATGTACCCACAAAAGGTTATTTTTACCCATTTTCCTTATTTTCTCAAAAACACTTAAGGAAAAGTGAAAGGAAGAAACCCATACCTCAAGAATAAAAACGGAGTTCTTACAAACTTTCCCCCTTAAAGCAATTCGTCCCCGAATTTTCCTTCCAAGGATGGAGAAGATAAAACTCAGAACAACTATGGCCACTGAGCATGTACATCGGTCTCCTGCTCCTAGGTTTCGTCCGACACTCGGCCATGCTTCCATAGCACCCATACGATAGGAATTGGCCGGCCTCGAAGAACCATCGTGCTCCTATCCATGATACAAATTGGATGGTCCTCAAATGACACATATTTTTGAAGCTCAACATCCTCTGCTTGAAATACGTGAGACATGCCTGAATGATAACGACACAACTAAGATATATGGAAGACATCGTGCTTGGCCAGGTACCTCTGTGGTAACATAAAATGATAGACAATCGTCCTGAATCTCTCCATAATCTCAAATGGCCCCACATACCTCAGTGAAAGTTTTCCTTGTCTCCTAATCCGCCCGTGTCCCAACCTCGGTGAAATGCCCAAGAAAACCTAATCCCCAACCGCAAACTCCAAGGGTCGTCTGCAACGATCAACATAAGATTTCTAATGAGACTGTGTGGTAGCCATTCACTTATGAATCAACTAGACCTGCTCAGAAGTATCCTGCATGAGACGTGGTCCCAGTAAAGAAGCCTCACCTACCTCTATCTAGCACAAAGGTGATCAGCATGGCCTCCATATAAATCATCGTAAGGTTCCATCTCAATAGTTGTCTGAAATCTCTTATTGTAGGAAAACTTGATTAGGGGTATATGCTTCTCCCAAGAGCCCCCAAAATCCAAGATGCATGCATGAAGCATGTAATCTAGAACTTGTATCGTATGCTCTAACTGGCCATCAGTTTGAGGGTGGTATGTTGTGCTCAGAAGCACCTGTGTACCCAGTGCCCTCTAAAAACTTTTCCAGAAACAAGACATAAAACAGGCATCCCTATCTGAAATGATAGAATGAGGGACCCCATGAAGACATACAACCTCTCGGATATACAATTTACCAAGATCGTAAAGTCCAAAGGTCTCCTTGATCAGAAAAAAGTGATCTACCATTGTGAGTCTATCCACAACAACCCACACGACATAATTTCCTCGAGGTGACCTCGGAAACCCAGTCATGAAGTCCATCACGACATCATCCCATTTCCACTCCGGAATGGGTAACTACTATAACAATCCGACCAGACTCTGATGCTCTGCCTTCACCTGCTAATAGGTGGAACATCTCGTAACAAAACCAGTTATCTCCCTCTTCATACCTGGCCACAAATACTAACGTCTCAAGTCACGGTACTTTTTGGTAACTCTAGGATGAATTGCCCAAGCTGAAGCATGAAACTCCCACATAATCTCCTCATGGTTATTCCCAAGAACCCATACTCATCCATTGAAACTCAGTACTTCATCATCACCTGTCCTCCAAATAGGAGGAGGGACCTCACTTGCCACCGACTCCCATAGAACTAGGCCTTCTGAATCATATAGTTGTCTCATCCTCACTCTATCTAGGAGGGTAGAAGTCACAGCCAAATATGAAAGATTGATTTTCCTCTGACTGTCGTGCACCTCCAAAAGCATCTCAGAGAACAAGGCTATAAGTTTCCACTCACCACAGGCCTCTTGAACTGCTTGTGTCTGAGTATTCCTGCTCAGTGCATTAGCAACTGCATTACCCTTACCAGGTGTATAGAAAAGCTCAAAATCAATGGACTGAAGGTATTCGACCCACCTTCACTGCCTTAGATTCAAGTCACACTGAGTAAAGATATAAGTGAAATTTTTTTGGTCGGTGAAAACCACAAAATTTTCTCCCAAGAGATAATATCTCCAACAATGTAACGCATGAACAACTGTACCCAACTCGAGGTCTTGCGTCGGGTAATCCCTCTCATGTGGCCTCAACTGCCAGGACCCGTACACAACTACTCGATTTACCTGCATCAACATAGCTCCCAACCCAATACCTGATGCATCGCAGTAAATAGTATTGCACTTTACCTGCACTGGAAGTATCAGGATTGGTGCTGATGTCAACATTCCCTTCAGCTCCTAAAAGGCTGCCTTACAAGCTTCTGTCCAAACGAACATCACACCCTTCTTAGTCAAACCCCTCAATGACGCTTCTAAGAGGGATAAGTCCTGTATAAAACACATGTAGAAACCAGCCAGCCCCTCGAAACTTCGTATCTCAAACACATTCTTAGGATTCTCCTAGGAAACAACAGCTCTCACCTTCTCTAGGTCTACTACAATTCTTGCCTCTAAGATGATATGACCCAGGAAGTGAATCTGGTCCATCGAAAAGTGGCACTTTGAGATCTTAGCATATAGCTGATGCTCTCTCAGTGTACTCAGCACGATCTCAAGATGGGTGGAACGGTCACGTCAAGTGTGAGAGTACACTAAGATGTCGTCCATGAATAGTACCACAAAATAATCTAGATAAGGATGGAACACACGATTCACCAGAGCCATGAAAAATACTGGCACCACTACTACAAACACAGCCTTTATCATCGCTAAAAATGGCCTTTATCAGCGCTAGAAAAGCGCTGATAAAGCCAGCGTAGATAAAGGGGGGGGGGGGTCCCCTTTATCAGCGCTTCGAAAAGCGCTGATATAGGACCCCTTTATCAGCGCTAAAAAAAAGCGCTGATAAAAGGGGTCTTTTATCAGCGCTTTTTTTGGCGCTGATAAAGGGGTCCTATATCAGCGCTCTCGTTTTAGGGCTGATAAAAGTTAAAAAAATTAAAAAAATTCTAAAAAATTTTAAAAATTTTAAAAAATACTGCCAATCGGGGGGGGGGGGGGGCTTTTATAGTGCTTGAACCCCCCCCCTTTTACAACGCTTTTCGTCCCCTATACAACACCCCACGCACCCCACGCACCCCCTCCACCCTTTAACAGCGCTTGCTACAATATTCCCCATGCGCGCGCACCCCTGCCTCCACCAGGATTTGAACTCGAGACCCCGCCCCCCTGCGCGCCTAAGCCCTTACCGCTACTCTATTTTGATTTGCTTTCCAATTCATGATATCTCCATATATATATTTATATATTTAGTTATATTTATTCGTATAGTAATATATATTTATATTAATATATATATATAGTTATATTATAATATATATAGTAATATTAATATATATATATAGTGGTATTAATTTATATCTATATCTATATATATATATATATTTAGTTATATTTATTCGTATAGTAATATATATTTATATTAATATATAGTTATATTAACATATATATAGTTATATGAATATATATTTATATAGTTATATTAATATATATATAGTGATATTAATATATATATTTATGGTGATATTAATATATATATATATTTATAGTAATACTAATATATATATGTAGTTATATTAATATATATATAGTTATTAGATTAATATATATTTAGTTAGATTAATATATATATAGTTAGATTAATATATAGGTATATAAATATTCATATATTGGTATTTTAAATAAAATGGATATTAGTTATTATTTAGATAAAGCTAATATATTTTATATGTAAATATATTTAATTATTTATTTAAAAAATTTAATTTTTAGGTGCGAATATATAAAAAATATGTACATATAGTTATATATTTGATTATAAATAGCAGTTCATTATAAAAAAGGATGAAATTTCAAAGACATAATATCAATATGAATGTAATACCTTGGAATAAATTTAGTCCCCACCAATAAAAGCCAACAATACCCCCTTAAACGAGTTTGAAAATCCACAAAATGTTAAAAAATATGGGTACCCCGACAAAAAAGTCAGTTTTGGAGGCCTTCTGGGCCTCTTTTGGCCTCGAAAAACGCTTGACTAGGGTCCACCCGAGTCACAACGACATAGAGCTCGTCGCAGGATTCGATTTGATATGTGGTAGAGCTCAAACGGACACCCGGATCAAAAGTTATGGCCGTTTGAAGTTTGAGTTGCGTTTTCAACATATTTTGGATCTTTTTTAATTTTTTTTAGTTTTTTTAGTCCTCAAATTGTTATTAAATTACTATTACTCCATAATGATTATCAAAATATTAATTAAAAATATTTTTTTAATTTTTTAAGAAGTCATTTTCACTAAATATCTTAAATATTAAGTATAATAAGTGTAAATGTACATTTATACTTATCTAAAATATATTTAAAAATTATATATTATATTTATATAACAATATAACTATATTTATATATTAATATATTTTTAATTTTTTTTGAAGTCGACCCTTTATCAGCGCTAAAAAAGCGCTGATAAAGGCCCCCCTTTATCAGTGCTACTAAGCAAGCGCTGATAAAGGGGGGCCCTTTATCAGCGCTAACAAAAGCGCTGATAAAGGGGGGCGCTGCGAAAAACTGTTTTTGTGGTAGTGCACGTTCGTGAGTCCAAACGGCATAACCAAGTACTTGAATAGACCATATCTTCTCCGAAAAGCTGTAAGTGGTATATATGATGGTCTAACGCACAACTGATGACATCCCAATCTCATGTAAATCTTCAAGAACACTTGTGCACCTTGACGTTGACCAAAAAGATCATCATTCCTTGGAAGGGGATATCTGTTCTTAACCGTCAACTGGTTCAGCTTCCGATAATCCACACAGAGTCTGAGGGTATCGTCCGCCTTCTTTACAAAAAGGACCAACAAACCCCAAGGAGAAATACTGGGTCAGATAAAACCTTTTGATTGTAACTCCTCTAACTATCTCTTGAGCTCCTGTAACTCAAGTGTAGCCATCCTATAAGGAGGAATAGACATCAGTTCTTCTCCTGGCACAAGATCAATAGAGAAATCCACCTCTCACTTCGGAGGTTGACCTGAAAAGTCGTTCGGGAAGATTTCCCTAAAATGATTAACCACTAGAGGGAAATCCTTTTGACAAATTCTCTAGTCATCATGATATAAACTCACAATCTGGGCTGTAAATCCACCTAGCCCACGATGCTTTGGTCCAGCTCGACTCGCCTGAACATCCCACTCGCCTTTTTATAAAAACTCTCCACCCTCTAGTGATGTGAAACACACCCTACGATGATAGCAGTCAACAAAGGATCGAAAGTGAACCAACCAGTCTATCATGAGAATGAAATCATAGCTCATTATCTCCATGACATAGAGGTCCCAAAGAATGTGACATGCACCAAACTCTAGGGGGAACTCCTTGCACTGACGCACACCAACTGTTCTAGTCCACAACGGAGTGTCCAACATCATAACAGTAGAAGAAGAAGAAATACAGAGCCCAAGTGTAACAACCCGAGATTTTATGAAAAATATTCTTTTTTTATTTCACTAATGTCTTGTGTTGTACGCTACACCAAAAGGAGCTTGCACAACACGCATCCTTGACTTGCCTTGCATTACATGCAATCGCGACCTTCCTCGATAGCTTGTGTAGTACGCAATACCGAGTTTCACTAAACAACGATATGCTATTAAGATATTATTAAAACTAGCCGTTATGAATAGTAATAACCACTTTTTGAAAGTTTGTAAATTTTATTTTTCAAGATGGAATTAATTTTTGGATTCGTAATATCAAAATTAGCTTAGGGTGAAATTTTGATACTTTTCTGATAACTTTCATATTCTGATGAATAGTGAAAAATACTAAATTTTAATTAAAAACAACTTTTTTAACCGAAATAATTAATAGTGATAAATTATTAATTTGAGTGGTTTTAAAGTATATTTAGAATATATTTTTACAATTTAATACAATGTTGGTCATTGGATGTAATTTCACATTTAAACCAGTTATAAACTAGTGTCAATATTTTGATAGTTATTATCTCTTAAAAACACGCTATTTGATTTGACGACGAGAATTAATTTTTAAATTAGTTAATGCAACTGATATGTTTTGAATTTGGTAAAATAGACATCATTTTTGAGTTCATAATATCAAATATAGCTTAGGCCTAATTTTTTGTATTTTTCTGAAAACTTTCAATTTTCGATGAATAGTGAAACCACTAAGTGGTAGGTTAAAAACTGAATTTTGCATAAAACTTAATTTTACCGCTTCTGTGAATGGAATTTCGAAAATCCGAGAGACATGGTTAATATCAAGGACTAAAATGTGGTTCAATGAGATGAAAATGATTTTTGGTGAATAGTAACTTTTTACTTTTTTTTACCACGGTTAATATTAAATAGGGTAACTAAGGGTAAATATGATATTACTATTACCCTAACACATGTCCTAATTCTATTGGATAAGTGTAATTCGACCAAAAACAACCTTATGAATATAATATGACCATTTAGGTCCACTTGGATTAGATTAGGACATTTATTATTATTTAATTCAAAGAAGAGTTAAAAGAGTTAAAATTAATGTTTATTTACTAAAAATTTTTTTATATAGGGTTGTACATGAGATAAATTCGATTGTAAATATTCATTAGAAATCTAAAAAGATTTCCTACAGAATGGTATTTTATTTGTAATTTTTAGACATAAAATAAGTTAATTTATATATGACACAAAGATGATGCTGTAATTATCTTATTTATGAAATATTGACATAATTGATGTTATAAACCCAAAAATAAATGTAATTTGAGCCTTTTTATGAATTCCACTAATTTTATAGGTTACTATGATATATTATTTTTGATTTAATCAACTTGTTTTGAACATATAATTCTGTTATGACTTTCACAAAAATCATATATCAAATAGTGTCAAAATTGACACAAAATAGTTTTTAAATCACATATTATATTATTAATTGTTATTTTATTCCTAAAAATCTAAGGTTCGGCCAAATAACTTAGATAAGGATATAGGTATTAATAATAAAAAATTTGGGGTTCGTTTGGCATGTTATATTAAGTGTATTAACCATATAGTGAAAGAAAACAAAAAGACACGGTAAAAGTTAAATTATTTAACTTAGAGTTAAATCTAATCGATAAGGTTAAAATAATACTCTAAACTTGTCTAAATCCTATTGGTTGATAGGAGTTCGACCCATCCCCACTTTAGCATCGAAATAAGACCCTTTGGAACCATTATAAACCGATTTTGACATTAATATAAAATAATATTTTGAGGTATTCCTAAGGTGCCCCTCTCCTCCCTTATAAAAGGACACCTCCTCCCCCTCCTCCTCACACCAATTTGAGCACTCAAGCTCCGCCAAACCCTGCCAAAATATCTTCTCCACTTCCCTAGAAACATCCTAGAGGTTTTGGTCTTCCTCAAAGACCAATTTTAGTTCCCTAAGAGGAGGTCTCAAAGAGGCGCTTCAAAGAAGAGGTAATTGCCGTTACCAATTCTTTCATCTTTATTTCTTCTTCCACTTCTTCTTCTTAGGTTGTTTCATTATGAAGTAATAACATAAGTATCACTAATATACTGATATGTTATTATAAGTATGAAACAACCCTATTTCACCATCTATCCATCATACGGAAAAAGAAATCACCGCGCGTGCGTACGTACGGAATACCGTCTCCACGCCGTGGTGTAATCTATTTTTCACCACCACCTTACATGGATGGGTATAATGGTGTAAATAATAACTATACATAGTTATTACAACATCATATTTATTCTGATATATTTTATAATCCACTCCAATTCAATTCAATATTTATGGAAATGATATCATCGCTCGTGCGTACGTACGGAATACCGTCTCCACGACGCGATGAGATTCATTCTCCATGTTAACCATTTAAGAATGATTATAAAGTATATATAAGAAATAATAATGAAATATATGACATTATAAAGATACTATATTTATGTATATATATATATGTATGTCATCTAATTACTTCCATTCAAGACAATAAGGAACGGAAAACAGCGTTCATGCGTACGTACGGACTACCATCTCCATGAACGGTGTTTTTCATTTCATTTATCTATCTATTATATATATATATACTGAATATATATGATATATAAATCATATTTTATATTCTGGAAGTAAGTAAATTATGATATAAGTAATAATTATGTCAAGAACAACAAGTCAAAACACCTACGATAAATGAAACGATTTTACCCAAAACGCTTCTCTAACATGGAAGTTACAAAAGAAAGGGTAATATAAAGTCATAGGTGAACCATATATGATATCATAACAATGAATATGATTCTGTAATAAGTCAATGACATTATTTAAATCATTATACAGGAGGTTCGGACACATACGAAGCAAATCGGACCTAAGGTAAGGGAAATATCACAATCTCACTTTTATCCGAGATTGTTTTTACTTTGGTAATTAATGGGGTGTATTTTATCATCCACATCCATGTTCCCTCAATATGTAATATTATTTCACTACTGGAAAACTAACCTTTACCAACGGTTTGGAACCGTTGGTATAGGCCTCCAAACCGTTGGTATAGCCTATACCAACGGTTTGGAGAACCGTAGCCAAGTAAGCCGTTGGGATAGGTCTATACCAACGTTTTTGGAAACTATTGGTATAGGTAATATGAAATCTATACCAACGGTAATGGAACCGTTGGTATATAAATTCCAAAAATAAAACACCCACTGGGATTTGATCCCAGGACCCCTCGTTTATAATCGAACGACTTAACCACTAAGATAACATCACTTTTGTAAACATAATTTCATAAATATATATATGTATTATCATAATTATTTAAATTTTTGATTTATATAATGTTCTCCGTTAGTAGGTCTGGAAAAAAATCAATGAACCTATCCCAACGGTTCTGAAAACCGTTGGGATAGGTTCTGGGTGGGTGGTTTTTTTATTAGGGTGAATGCTGGATTTTTGCCTTCTTTTTCCCAACGATTCACCAAAACCGTTGGGAAAGGGTGTGTTTTTAGGCCCTTTCCCAACGGTTTTGGTGAACCGTTGGGAAAGAGTAGCTATACCAACGGTTTTTACAAACCGTTGGTATAGAAGTGTTGGGAAAGATCATGTTTCTAGTAGTGTTTCCATCCTTATACAATGGTTTAAATCCAATTTTACCCTTCGGTGTGTTTTTAGTAAAAGATATGAAAGGAATCTTTTGTTGTTTTTCGTACGAGATACTTTTTGACTTTTCCGAAAAAAGTACAAAGAATGTTTTTCTTAACATATACGGCATGAATGGATTTTTAAAGCATTATTTCCAAGAAGAATCCTTTACAAGTTTTCAAGTTTATTTTTAATCAACTTATTTTAGTTTATAATTTTACGACATGTTATGAAAGGAAAAATGTTTTTGAAGTAGAAAGGATATTTTCCTCAAGAATGGATTTCAAGTGTTTTATCAAAATTATTTTCCATCTAAGATAATAAAGGGTTCTGTTTCTATCCCTATTATTACATGGATTTTATTATGTTGTGATGGAAATATTTTTATGAATTCCTTTATCTTATATGAATTGTTTTATGATGTCATGTTGTTTAAGAATCCCATTTTTATTACATGGGTTATGCAATGATGTATGATTTATGATTTTGTGGCACACATAAGAATGGTATCATTATAAGATGGGTGGGACCTATATCTCCCTCCAATGCATTGGGTAAAGATTTTATATCTCATGAGATAGACATGGCTGAAATGGTAGGTTATACCGGTTCAGTGAAACAGGAGTGAAACGAGGGTTACTCGATTCAGAAAGGGACTTTGTCCACTAAGATAGTCTTGGCAATGAGTCTTGACTAACAAGAAATGATTCTCTATGATTATGTGTGTATGCCACAAAGTTTCATGTTTTAAGTTATGATTATTGGGATTTCATTTCACTACTATGATTTATCCCAGGTTATGAGATTATGCTCTCTTTTGCAGGTTAAGTTTTCCAAAAGTTATGTCCTTATGATGTGATTGATATTTCTTTTGTTTACCCTTACTGAGCATTGGAGCTCACCCTTTTATGTTTTCTTTTCCCCAGGATATAAAGAAAGGTTTTAGGTAAAAAAAAAGAAGATCTTTATGGGAGATATTGAAGATCTTTCACCACGATTAGAAGATTACGTTCTGAGTTTCCAAAGACACTAAACTATTACTATCCTTGTGTGTGTGTTTTTGTTATGTACTAAGTATTCCGCAAATGTAATGTAATGTCCATGTACGTCAAGCTTCGGGTCTCTACAGTTGGTATCAGAGGAAAGGTTTAGTCAACCGTTGGAAACTAGGATGCGAAAACGTTAGTGAGATCCCTAGAGATATTTCTACGGTATGTCTAGGGATGTCCCTAAGGTTAAGTATACGTATAGGTTATAGTACTAGAACTACGCTAACGATCATAGAATTTAACCTAAGATGTTAGATATTGAAGGTACTCCCCCTTTATTATGTTGTTTTCCCTAGCAAGATTTTTGCCTCTCACACTATTCTTTTGGGTTTTAGAAAATGGCTGGAAACAAGATGATTCACGATAATGGAGGATATGATGGACAATGGAATGATATTATTCATATTGAAATGGGATTCAGAAGTCCAAACATCATTATTATGATGAATCAGCAATCTCATAATATGGTCAATAAAGTAAAATTTGGTAAGTTTCCGGACTCGGCTAATAAGAGAAAGATGGAGTTTCATGATGATCATAGAGGAAAGAAAGTTCAATTTCCCCTATGTAAATCATGTGGGAAGAGGCATCAAGGAGAATGTTTCAAAGGAACTGGAAGATGCTTTGGGTGTGTAAAAGAAAGAAACAAAGCAAGTAAGTGCAAAGGAAAAGGTTCAGTTAACACCATGGATGAGGATAATGGTATTGCTACGACATCAACAATGGTTAAATGTTTTAAATGTGGAATGTACGGGCATTATGCAAACCAATGCCCTAAGGGAAAGTCTCCTGAAGATAATCAGTATGGTCGTATGGGAAGTATTTATGTTGATGATGATGAAGAGACTACAAATGATATGTGAGATGAAAGAATTGTTGAAGCTCGTTCAATGGTTTAAGAATGTAGTGGAATGATTACATGTTTATCATGTGTAATGTTGTATAAGAAATCTCATGGTACTATGGAATAAAGAGACATCTAAGGATTGTTACACTATTGTCTTTCCTTGAGTTATGAAAGTGTATGATTAATGGTACCACTATCCATGAAAGGTTATTCTGATATTTTTGGAATTTAGATGATATGCGCATAATGAAGGAGTAATAAGATAATGAGGTTGTATTCATGAGCTCGTGACTGATATAAGGAGAAGGTTATATCATGGTTTGAGTATATAGAATTTTTGGATTTTGGTATGTGGACATAGTTAACTTTTATCTACATTCATGTTTTCACTAAGGTTCAATGGGTATTCAAGAGAATACATGATTAAGGCCTTTGAATGTTTGGAATTTGACCAACAAGACATATCTTATGATATATGGGGATTAACGACAGTATTAAATCTCTGGTAATCGTTTTCACTATATTATGAGAGTGGACTGTAGAATTATGGATAAGCCTAAAGATTAGAATGGATTATGTTGGAAATAAGTTAGTATTGTTTAAGGATAGAAGATTTTCGATATTATTGATGGGATGTTATTGTAATGTAGTTTTAGAAAAAGGACAACCTGCAGGACGGGCGACAACCCATCGCGTCGGACAAGGCTGTGGGAATCGAACCCACAACCGAAGTGCGACTGGCCTTTATCGCCTACCACTGGCCTACAGGAAGTACCTGTTTAGTAGAAACTAGTTTTATTATATTAAGCAGTATGATATATGAAGTATAAGTCCATTTTAGGAACCATATATGCTTTATCTCACTATAGATCGACTTATGTATATAATTTTTGCTAACCTTTTGTTTGAGACAGATGGAATGACCCGTCATTCTATCCCATGATATGCTAACACTTCACAAATAACAAATTCAACTTCATTTATTTAAGAGATGAAGTGGAAATTGTTCAAGGCATAAACAACAGTGAGATTGTACCAAAATAAAGAAAGTATTTATTCTAATTCAAATTCTTCAACTTTAGGGAAATGATCTTGAAAACCAAAAATGTTGTCCTAGTGATCTTATACCTGATGAATCAAATGGTACCTTAGATCGTCACAAATTTATGGATTTGTGATTACTGGATTTTCCATAGTCATGTTCTCTACCACTCTCCATCAGAATATGATGGTTAGATTTCTCTTCCATATCCATATTTTCACCTATGTGGAAACCCAGTGATTAGTTTATTTGGGTAATCGTTACATTTCATACTTTAGTTTTTAAAGCCAAGTTTTGGTATTCCTTTTTACGATTTGGGTTTCTATTAAAGAAACTTTCGAATAGTAAACCATTTATAACCCCGACGAATTTCGAGGGCGAAATTCATTTTAAGGGGGGTAGAATGTAACAGCCCGAGATTTTATGAAAAATATTCTTTTTTTATTTCACTAATGTCTTGTGTTGTACGCTACACCAAAAGGAGCTTTCACAACATGCATCCCTGACTTGCCTTGCATTACATGCAATCACGACCTTCCTCGATAGCGTGTGTAGTACGCAATACCGAGTTTCACTAAACAACGATATGCTATTAAGATATTATTAAAACTAGCCGTTATGAATAGTAATAACCACTTTTTGAAATTTTGTAAATTTTATTTTTCAAAATGGAATTAATTTTTGGATTCGTAATATCAAAATTAGCTTAGGGTGAAATTTTGGTACTTTTCGGATAACTTTCATATTCTGATGAATAGTGAAAATTACTAAATTTTAATTAAAAACAACCTTTTTAACCGAAATAATTAATAGTGATAAATTATTAATTTGAGTGGTTTTAAAGTATATTTAGAATATATTTTTACAATTTAATACAATGTTTTTCATTGGATGTAATTTCACATTTAAACCAGTTATAAACTAGTGTCAATCTTTTGATAGTTATTATCTCTTAAAAACACGCTATTTGTTTTGACGACGAGAATTAATTTTTAAATTAGTTAATGCAAATGATATGCTTTGAATTTGGTAAAATAGACATCATTTTTGAGTTCATAATATCAAATATAGCTTAGGCCTAATTTTTTGTATTTTTCTGAAAACTTTCAATTTTCGATGAATAGTGAAACCACTAAGTGGTAGGTTAAAAAACTGAATTTTGCATAAAACATAATTTTACCGCTTCTGTGAATGGAATTTCGAAAATCCGAGAGACACGGTTAATATCAAGGACTAAAATGTGGTTCAATGAGATGAAAATAATTTTTGGTGAATAGTAACTTTTTACTTTTTTTTACCACGGTTAATAGTAAATAGGGTAACTAAGGGTAAATATGATATTAATATTACCCTAACACATGTTTTAATTCTATTGGATAAGTGTAATTCGACCAAAAACAACCTTATGAATAAAATATGACCATTTAGGTCCACTTGGATTAGATTAGGACATTTATTATTATTTAATTCAAAGAAGAGTTAAAAGAGTTAAAATCAATGTTTATTTACTAAAACATTTTTTATATAGGGCTGTACATGAGATAAATTCGATTGTAAATATTAATTAGAAAGATAAAACGATTTCCTACAGAATGATATTTTATTTGTAATTTTTAGACATACAATAAGTTAATTTATTTATGACACAAAGATGATGCTGTAATTATCTTATTTATGAAATATTGACATAATTGATGTTATAAACCCAAAAATAAATGTAATTTGAGACTTTTTATGAATTACACTAATTTTCTAGGTTACTATGATATATTATTTTTGATTTAATCAACTTGTTTTGAACATATAATTCTGTTATGACTTTCACAAAAATCATATATCAAATAGTGTCAAAATTGACACAAAATAGTTTTTAAATCACATATTATATTATTAATTGTTATTTTATTCCTAAAAATATAAGGTTCGGCCAAATGACTTAGATAAGGATATAGGTATTAATAATAAACAATTTGGGGTTCGTTTGGCATGTTATAGTAAGTGTATTAACCATATAGTGAAAGAAAACAAAAATACACGGTAAAAGTTAAATTATTTAACTTAGAGTTAAATCTAATTGATAAGGTTAAAATAATACTCTAAACATTTCTAAATCCTATTGGTTGATAGGATTTAGACCCATCCCCACTTTAGATTCGAAATAAGACCCTTTGGAACCATTATAAACCTATTTTTACATTAATATAAAATAATATTTTGAGGTATTCCTAAGGTGCCCCTCTCCTCCCTTATAAAAGGACACCTCCTCCCCCTCCTCCTCACACCAATTTGAGCACTCAAGCTCGGCCAAACCCTGCCAAAATATCTTCTCCACTTCCCTAGAAACATCCTAGAGGTTCTGGTCTTCCTCAAAGACCAATTTTAGTTCCCTAAGAGGAGGTCTCAAAGAGGCGCTTCAAAGAAGAGGTAATTACCGTTACCAATTATTTCATCTTTATTTCTTCTTCCACTTCTTCTTCTTAGGTTGTTTCATTATGAAGTAATAAAATAAGTATCACTAATATACTTATATGTTATTATAAGTATTAAACAAACCTATTTCACCATCTATCCATCCTACGGAAAAAGAAATCACCGCGCGTGCGTACGTACGGAATACCGTCTCCACGCCGTGGTGTAATCTATTTTCCACCACCACCTTACATGGATGGGTATAATGGTGTAAAGAATAACTATACATAGTTATTACAACATCATATTGATTCTGATATATTTTATAATCCACTCCAATTCAATTCAATATTTATGGAAATGATATCATCGCTCGTGCGTACGTACGGAATACCGTCTCCACGAAGCGATGAGATTCATTCTCCATGTTAACCATTTAAGAATGATTATAAAGTATATATAAGAAATAATAATGAAATATATGACATTATAAAGATACTGTATTTATGTATATATATATATTGTATGTCATCTACTTACTTCCATTTAAGACAATAAGGAACGGAAAACAGCGTTCATGCGTACGTACGGACTACCGTCTCCATGAACGGTGTTTTTCATTTCATTTATCTATCTATTATATATATATATATACTAAATATATATGATATATAAATGATATTTTATATTCTGGAAGTAAGTAAATTATGATATAAGTAATAATGATGTCAAGAACAACAAGTCAAAACACCTATGATAAATGAAACGATTTTACCCAAAACGCTTCTTTAACATGGAAGTTACAAAAGAAAGGGTAATATAAAGTCATAAGTGAACCATATATGATATCATAACAATGAATATGATTCTGTAATAAGTCAATGACATTATTTAAATCATTATACAGGAGGTTCGGACACATACGAAGCAAATCGGACCTAAGGTAAGGGAAATATCACAATCTCACTTTTATCCGAGATTGTTTTTACTTTGGTAATTACTGGGGTGTATTTTATCATCCACATCCATGTTCCCTCAATATGTAATATTATTTCCATCCTTATACAATGGTTTAAATCCAATTTTACCCTTCGGTGTGTTTTTAGTAAAAGATATGAAAGGAATCTTTTGTCGTTTTTCGTACGAGGTACTTTTTGACTTTTCCGACAAAAGTACGAAGAATGTTTTTCTTAACATATACGGCATGAATGGATTTTAAAGAATTATTTCCAAGAAGCTTCCTTTACAAGTTTTCAAGTTTATTTTTAATCAACTTCTTTTAGTTTATAATTTTACGACATGTTATGAAAGGAAAAATGTTTTTGAAGTAGAAAGGATATTTTCCTCAAGAATGGATTTCAAGTGTTTTATCAAAATTATTTTCCATCTATGATAATAAAGGGTTCTGTTTCTATCCCTATTATTACATGGATTTTTTTATGTTGTGATGGAAATATTTTTATGAATTCATTTATCTTATATGAATTGTTTTATGATGTCATGTTGTTTAAGAATCCCATTTTTATTACATTGGTTATGCAATGATGTATGATTTATGATTTTGTGGCACACATAAGAATGGTATCATTATAAGATGGGTGGGACCTATATATCCCTCCAATGCATTGGGTAAAGATTTTATATCTCATGAGATAGACATGGCTGAAATGGTAGGTTATACCGGTTCAGTGAAACAGGACTGAAACGAGGGTTACTCGATTCAGAAAGGGACTTTGTCCACTAAGATAGTCTTGGCAATGAGTCTTGACTAACAAGAAATGATTCTCTATGATTATGTGTGTATGCCACAAAGTTTCATGTTTTAAGTTATGATTATTGGGATTTCATTTCACTACTATGATTTATCCCATGTTATGAGATTATGCTCTCTTTTGCAGGTTAAGATTTCCAAAAGTTATGTGCTTATGATGTGATTGATATTTATTTTGTTTACCCTTACTGAGCATTTGAGCTCACCCTTTTATGTTTTCTTTTCCCCAGGATATAAAGAAAGGTTTTAGGTAAAAAAATAAGATCTTTATGGGAGATATTGAAGATCTTTCACCACGATTAGAAGATTACGTTCTGAGTTTCCAAAGACACTAAACTATTACGATCCTTGTGTGTGTGTTTTTGTTATGTACTAAGTATTCCGCAAATGTAATGTAATGTCAATGTACGTCAAGCTTCGGGTCTCTACACCAAGGCTCTCCACAACAGGCACAGATACAAAGCTATGTGTAGCACCCATATAGAAAAGTACTAAAGATAAGAAAGAAGCTACTAGAATAGTACCTCTGACAGTATAAGGTCTGAGATATTTCTCTTTTTAGGTCTGTTGCAATGCATATGCCTACCCAGTGTCATGGCCCTATGACACAGCATGGCTACCCTGAGCTGTCCCGCCATACTATCTCTGAGATCCTAGTGTCTGGCTACCACAACCACGACCACCATCTCTGCCTGCACACCATGATGTATTCCAGTTTCCCGAGTGGTAAGAAGCTGATGGTCCTGCTCCTGCTCACGGAGTCTGCACAGAACCCCTCTCACTAGCCATTGGTAGAAACGCCCTGCAAAAGCGTTACAGATGACCCATCTTGTCGCAAGCTCAGCACTGCACTAGGTCTCGAGTACACTGGGGTCTCTTGTGCCCCTCTCTACCACACTAGTAGCACAAGATCGGGCCACCTGAAGTAATGGACTTGTTAGTATTGCCACTGTGAGAGAAACTCATCTATCACATCTCTTCCTAGTATAAATAGTACCAAAAACTAGTGTCAAACCGCCCTGGCCCACACCACTAGCCTCCCTATGGTTCCTCTCTATAATCATCACCTGGTTCACAATAGTATGTACTGTAGGCAACCTGAAAACATTCACCAGTGCTCAGATGTCATATCGAAGACCACCCTCAAAGTGACTGTCCCTCAATGTCTCATCACCCACCAAAACGGGTGAAAAATGCTGAAGCTTTGTGAAATGAGTAGAATAATCCATCACCGACATAGCTCCCTATTGTAGGTTCATGAACTCTCGAGCTCTATCTTCCCTCAGCATCTCTAGGAAGAATAAATCATAAAAATATGTCTTAAAATCTTCCCACTCCATGTCTCTGTGATGCTCTGTCTAAGTGGTTACATCCCACCACCTCATGGAGGAATCACACAACATATAAGTTTCAATCTTGAACCTTCTCCCTCGAGGCATCTGAAGTTGCTCAAAAATAGTTTGCATAGAATCCATCCAAGACACCACATCCTGTGGTCCGCCATACCCTGAAAATGTATGCGGATGCTGCTGCTGGAAGATACGAGTCAGCTCAGCCATAGATGTGGCAGCCGGCGGTGCTCCCTAAAATGTCTGCATGAACCGCATGAATCCTTCACGGAACTACACCTCCGCACCTGTGTTTGGTACAACGGTTGGCGCCACATATGGCTCTGTTGGAGGATCCACTAGTAGCCCATGGCCTACCATCTCTGGAGTATAATCATTGCTGCTCTCTTGGGGAACAACGTGTGGTCGTCTCGGCGGCATGAATCTACAAGGTCAAAAACATGCCTTAGATTTAGGTTTATCAAGGACAGAAAGACGAGGGGATAAAAAAGGGAACATGAGGAAGAAGGCATTTCAAGATTGGAAAAAACTAGACTATACAACGTGTTAATTAACTACACGGTGTGTTCCTGGCTATTCTTCCCCTGCCTGGGTCCTTCTACATGGCTTAGACACACAACTCTCTTCCGAACAAGACTACACAACTTGTATAACCTCCACACAGTGTGTATGATTTAAATTTCCAACAACCCATGTCGTTCATGGAATGGCCGACTATATAGCTAATACTACACAGCGTGTTACACCCACACACGACATGTACACCACCCTGTTTTCCTAGCCACACGGCTAAGTCCACATAGTCTCATATCGGTAAGGACTACACGGCGTGTGCCTTAGTTACACAGCGTGTTCAATAAGAGGTAACACCGACCCACGTTTGTTAGCTACACAGCCGGGTCTCTAGGTCAGACTACACGGTGTGTTCCACAGTGGACACGATGTGTATGTCTTAAGGTCTCCTCCATCCATGTTGTTAGTTACACGGCCAGACTCTAGGTCAACACAACACGGTGTGCACATCCGGTATATGACATGTTTTTCCTAGGCCTTTCCCTACCCCGTGTCCCCACCCACATGGTCTACGACATGGAAAGAGACTACACGATGTGTATGGAGGGTACACGACGTGTACTCAAAAAGTTTTTGTTTCTTCCTGAACTGAAGAACACACGACATGTGACCATAGAACTAGACGTCATGTATATAGGGTTCTCTGGACAGTAAACTTCAGATACTACTCTGGAACCTATAAAATATTGAAAAATAACACCTAAGTGCCAAATTCTGATCCGTGAGGGCCCATACTCCCCAAGAATCGACGTTTTTCATCTTATACATGTTATACACAAGTAAATGGTCCACCAAATTCCAGTCATTGAGGGCCCAGACTCCCCATAAACCAACTTTTGGTGTCCATACTATCAATAAGCTCACACGAAAATTACCCTATTACATAGCACGTATTTATCAAAGAATCTAACACAACAACATGCATTTCTAGAACAACAACTATCACAACAACATGCAATTTCTACTGCGCCTACATGGCATGGAACTATGCATGGCATGTGATTTCTAAAATGTGCCTAAATGATGCATGAGATGTCATGCTCTCATCTCATAGGGTTGCAACTAAATAGAACCCAAGGATAACATATAAATAGAACAATCACAAGTGTTTCATCCAATGGTGAAAATCATATCAACCGTAAAATTTTTAAAATCAGAATAATTGCAAAAACACGAGGTAGACTGGCTTTTCCCTGTACACAGGTTAGCTACTCTCGGGTACATATTATTACCAACTACCATTTTAATCCTATCCTTGACTAAGGCTCCAAATAGTGAGTTAAAGTAAAGAAACGAATTCCCCTCTGATACCACTTTGTAACATCCTGGTTCCGAAAGCTACTCAAAAGGTGCCCCGCACCCAGTTGGCTCCATGACCTCAAGCGCATTTCCCTAAATGCCAGAGGCTGTCGAATAGCAGCGAGGGCCCAGGTATAATAGTGGGGAAACTATTCCCTCATTTGTCAAAGTGTAGTGTAGAAGAATAAAATATACAAACACACAACAACATCGGAAAAAATAAAACATACACATTTAAAATGAACGACTGTAGTAAAAGATAAAAAACAGTTTTATAGATTATGATGCAAGATGTCTCCAGTTCTATGAAAACATCGAGAACATGTTACACAGCTGTACAATACAATACAACAGAGATTATAGAGTACAAAAAAGCAAAACAAAACAGTGAAATAGGAACTCAGCAGCATCGCAAGCCTAATCTTGGTCCCATGCTCTCTTACTCCTCTACAACAATCATGTACCTATATAGGGACCCTTTCCCTTATCCACACATGTAGTAACATAGTCTATTTGGGCCGAAGACATGACCCAAACTGGATGTGAGAAATAAATCCTAGAAGGCACCCACCAAAGGCCCATGACCAACTGTGTGAAAATATTCAGCTAAAGTGTGCAAAAGTAAATGCAGTAAACCAGTAAGTACTCAAAAGTAACTATCACTACCAGTTTCTTTTCCATTTTTGTTTTAACCATTTAATTTAATAACATTATGTGCTCATCCAAACCAAGCCCCCAGGCTAATAAGAATCTTTCCCTCAGGCTAATATAGTAAAACCACACCCTCAGGCTTGCCCTTAGGCTATATAATAACCACGCCCTTAGTATTTACCTTAGGCTATATAATATCCATGCCCTCAGGCTTTCCCTCAGGCTATATAATAACCACGGACTCAGGCTATATAATATCCACTTCCTCAGGCTTTCCCTCATGCTATGTAATAACCACGCCCGTAGTCTATATAATATCCATGCCCTGAGGCTATATAATATCCATGCCCTCAGGCTTAAGTATCCGAGCCGAGCCCAAAGCACAAACTTGCAAATTATATAAAATTCTTCTCAAGGAAAAAGTAATGCACAAAATAATCATGGAATTCCCTTGGGTATCCTGGCCAAACGGCTAAACAAAGGAACGCTCCCCCGAGGGGGTCCTAGATCCAGGAAGTGATCCCAAAAAACTATTTATTATCACATTTAATTAGCAATACAATTCTTGGTACTTTAAATATCCAAGGCCTCATCCACATGACACCCCAACATGGGTTCGTAGCATAATGGTACACGCAAAAGCACAACATTTGGAATTTAAACACCAATAAACCTACCTCGATCACCCCTGATTGGTATACATGAACGACGCTCCTGGAATCATCCTAGAATGATGTAGATCTGATGTAAAATAAAATCTCGTTCAAATATAAATAACTTCCGTTAGAGGAAAAATTGGCAAGAACGGTTCCAGGAGAAGAAAGGGCTTACCCGTACGATTCCAATGAGATCGACAGAGGCAGAATAAGATTCCCGGTGATCGCTTGAGTGATATATGAAGCGATAGCCATTTATCCCAATCCCTCCTCTATTTATAAGCCAATTATGTGAATAGGAGAGGCTACTTCCCATTTTAATCGAAAAAACAAACTACACGGAGTGTACTATTGAGTACACGACATGTAATTTTCATTTTTTAACTGTTCCTTTGGCGTCTTCTTTCCACCGCATCATTGTTCATCATTTGACATGAGTACACGATGTGTAATCCATAAGTACACGGTGTGTACTAATGCTCACCTGGCGGTTGCCTACACTGCCTTACTATTTTCCTGCCGACTAACTACCCGACGTGTACATACCCACTTCACGGCGTGTAGTCGGTTTTTACACCTTTTTATCGACAGCATGGCTACACACCCTGTGTACTTATCCCACATGGACAAAGAACAAGACGTGTGGAAAAGTGTATATCGTGTACCCACAAATAGGTGATTTTCCCCCATTTTCCTTATTTTCTCAAAAACACTTAAGGAAAAGAGAAAGGAAGAAACCTATACCTCAAGAATAAGAACTGGATTCTTATAGATCAGTTATGGACTCTTTACCATAAGAGATATAGACATGAATAGTTTGAGTTTTAAAAGGCACTATTTCATTCAATGTTTGGAGAGGGTTCCCTATCTGGGCCTAATGTAGTCATGATTATTGACTACATTGAGAACCTAGAGGTTCTAGGATTTAAACTCCCTAAAGATTAGGGGACTGACTCATTCTGGAATCACTCCCTCAGAGTTTCTATAACTTTGTTGAGAATTTTAATATGAAAAATATTGAGAATTATCTTCAGGATATTCTCACTCTTCATCACCATGTATATAAGGATACAAAATAATTTTTTTCTTAATGGTGAACAAACAGAAAGGCCAAGAAAAGTGTTTTAAGCCCAAAGCTTTTTCAGGGAATTCAAAGAAGAGTAATAACATGGGAAAATCAAGGGGACATGATGTCATATATTTTGAATTTGGTAATAAGAGCCACTAGAATAAAATATTCACCCATCAAAAGAATAAAGGGGAAGTTTCAGGTGCATTTGTTATAGGGTGAAATTTATCCATTTCTACAAATTAGTTATTACATATAACTTGTGGTGCTCACATATATATTAAAATACAAGAACAAAGTAAGTTTATATGGATTTACTAATGGGAGGTAGATCTATGAGAATCCAATAGTGATAAAATAACATTTATAGCTATCAGGGACTAAAACCTCATGTTTTTGACTATAATGATCTTAGTTTTGAAAGGTTTTTTTAAGTGCCATATATTATCCAAAACAATATTTATGTATCCAGACATGATATGGTTGGATTTATTTTCAAATTTCGGAATAAATGTTTCTTCTTTTATAGAGATAGATTTTTTTATGGTAAGGACCATTTAAATAATGTTCTTTATGTGTTGTATTACACGATCCAAGTAATGGAAATTGATGACGAAATTATTTCACCTGAATCATACCACACCCAACTTTGGAATCACTAGCTAGGTTATGTAAATGAAAATTTCTTGAATAAATTACATGAAGAAATATGTTTATATTATTTTTAAATAAAACCACTTGGTGTATGTCACACATGTTTACATGGTAAAATGACCAAATCCCTACTTTTTGGGAAAGGTTAAAGGGATTAAGAGCTTCTTGAATTAGTTTATAAAGGTGCACGAGGAACATTTACTATTGAAGAAAGTATTGGGTACTCATATATCATAACTTTTAATAACAATTTTAGTCGACATGGATATGTATACATAATGATGTATAAGTCAGAAACATTTTTAAAATTCATGGAATAAAATAATTAAGTTGAGAGCCAGCTTGGTAAGAAGATTATGAAACTCTTCTCAGACTATGGTGGAGAATATATTAATCGAGTATTCATGGAATACTTATGAGAGTTTGGGATCATATCACAACTCACTCCTCCTTACACAAATCAATGAAATAGTATATGAAAAAAGAGTAACTGAACCATGTTGGATATGTTGAGATCAATTATGAGTCATGCGAGTCTTCCATTATCCTTTTGAGGATACATGTTACAAGTAGAAACCCACGTACTAAACCAAGTACCAAATAAAACCATAAATTGTATTCCATATGAATTTTGGATTGAAATAAAAACCATATTATCAAATTCACATGTGCGGGGAAGTGAAGAAATTGTTAAGTCCTCTTTAGAAATCAAAATCATACCTCAAGCCACAAAGTGTAATTGTATTGGATACCCTAAGGAAACAATAGGATATTACCCATATGAACCCTTATAAAAATCATTTATAGTTTCAAGTCACACCATATTCATTAATAGAGATTAAAACTATAAAATAGAGCATGGGAGTGAGATATAATTCTATGAAGTTGAGGATCAAGGCACATACGAGTTGGTACGAGAAAAAAAATTCACAAAGCCCCATGCAAGAAAAAACAATTCCGGTGACACAAGTACTGCATAACAATAAAATATAGGTTAGATAAGCATAAAATTATGGATTTATAGTCACTGAGTATGGTGATTCATTATTAGGTTATAATAATGATCCTCTAACCTACAAGGAAGCCGTAAGTGGCACCTAAGTTTCCAAGTCGAAAGAAGCCAGGAATTCTGAAATGGATTCCATGAACTAAAACTAAGTCTATATTTTGGTATAACCTCTAATATATGTAAAAAAATTGGTTTCAAATGGTTATTCTAGAATAAACTGGATATAGAAGGATAATATAGTACCTATAAGGCACAACTAGTTTCAAAAGGGTTTAAATAACGTTAATGCATTGACTACGATGAATCATTTTCACCAGTTATGATGCTAAAACCCATCATAATTGAAATTTACATTATAACTTACAATGAAAATGAGATTTTTAAAATGGATATCAAAATAACATTCCTTAATGTTAACCTTAATTAAGATGTCTATATGACAAAACCTGATGGGTTTGTGACTCCAAAAAAGGTTAATAATTTATGAAAATTGAAAGAAAAAACCATTTAGGGATTAAAGAAAGAATCTAGGTAGTGGGATAATCATTTTGATGAATGCATGATAGAATTTGGTTTCATAAAGAATGAAATATACCCTTTTGTTTATAAATAGTTTAGTGGGAGTGTAGTAAATTTCTTAATAGTATATGTTGATGAAATATCAATCATAGGAAATGAAATAACAATATAATATTCTTTTAAGGCATGGTTGAATAAATGATTCTCTATGAAGGAATTGGGTGAGGTAGCATATATTCTTGGGATCAAGATCCATTTTGATAAATTCAAGAGGTTTCTTGACCTATGTCAATGTATATACATTGACAGGATACCAAAAGGATTCAAAATGAAACAATCCAAGAGGGGATTGTTTCCAGCATCAAATGGCATTACATTTCTAGGACAATGTGTCCTAATACACATGAGGAATGAAATAAAATGGAAAAGATTCCATATGAATTAGTGACTGGGTCAATAATTAATTCTAAGAAATTAACTAGGCTAGATGTTGCCTACGAATTTAGTGCGATTGAAAGATGTCAAGCTGATCGAGGTGACCGCCAGTGGATGGAAGTCAAGACACTCTTTAAGTATATAATGAAAAATAAGGTTATATTCTTTGTTTATAGAGGAGATGAGGAACCAATTATTATAGGATATGAAAATAATAGTTTCCAAATTGATTATAATGACATTAAGTCACAAATAGGATATATATTCATTTCGAATGGAGGTGGTGTGAGTTGGAACAGATTAAAGAAGTCTGTGGTCATAAATTCCACAACAGATTCCAAGTATATTAAAAAAATTTAGGCAACTAAAGAAGCAGTATGGCTATGAAACATTGTTGAAGTGCCTGATATGGCACCTAGTAGTAGAGACACTATCACACTCTTTTCTGATAATACTACAATAGTGGATATCACAAAAAAGATAAGGTTATATCTGTGGATGAAGTACATAATTTGGTTGTATCATATATTTATAGATATTTTTAAAAGTGATGAGGTTGTGGTGAGAAGTATTTACATAGAAGACAACAAGGAATTCCCCTTGAATAAATCATTGACTAAGTAAAAACATGACTATCATGTGAGGTTTAGAGGACTCAAAGTCATAGGTAGTTGGCTCTCGTCCAAGTGAGAATTTTTTAGAGTTGGTGTCCTAGGAAAAACTAATATTATTTTTATTACATTTATATTAGATGTAATGAATATTAATTATACATCTTATTACATATTTAGAATTGTTCTTCATGACTTTTTTGTTAAAATTTCCAAGATTTTTTTTTGCATTGATAAGGTCAGAGAAGTTTCTCACTATGACGAGAACCTTGAAGTTCTATGTCAATATTCTTAATATAGTTATGTGGTTAGATAATGTACTATTATTATATTCATAGTATATAAAATTTTAGGTGCAATTACTTTTAAGCAGATGAGGATTGTTCTTATGAAGTTCGCACTTGGTAATCTCTAAGACAAGAGATTACTAGGAAAAACCCACTAGTAGAAATTTTGCACGTATTGGTGTCATAAAATATTCCTATCTATGAGCTTGTGTAATGATCCTTATACTTTAATTTTATCATTAATTTATGTCATGATTCATACACTTATATTTACTGATGAAAACTGTCATTCTATATGTTTGTGAGAAGTCGGGTACATTGGGTTTTTCATGATTGACATGTCATTAATGGATAAGTTGAGGAAGGATTTTCCCTTCCATATTTATGGAAGATGATCTCTTGGAACTTTTATTAGAATATAAAACTCCTCCTAAATTCCATATCCATGGTGTAATTACATGTTTATTTTATATAGATGAAGAAAGACGTATCAAGTATATAGGTTGGTGAAACAGATGTGAAACATGCTTAATGAAATATTGTGACAAAGATATTATACTATATAGTGAGAATTTGTACGTGGTTTCCATTTTTGTGATGTTATGTTCATTATCTTGGGTGACTTGATCCATTACTAGAAAGTAATCTTGGACTTTAGTCAAGCCCGCCTAATTCCACCGAGAAAAAATCATAGATGATCCCATAATAAGTGTTTTTGTTGATCATGATTAATTTATATTTGAATTTAGTTATTGGAATTAATATTATTCTCATGAACAAGAAATAGTTTTATTGAAGTTTTATTGATACTAATATTCAAAATGTAATAAATAATTAATTTTTTACTAATAAATAAATTATTTTATTTTGAGAAAAATATTTATTCATTTGATTGTGAATAAAATATTTATTTTATTTATTGAATATTTTAATAAATATTTATTTTCTATATTTTGAATAAAATATTTATTTAAGAATGAAATATTTATTTGGTTTTACTCTAGATTCTAGAGGAGTTCAAATGGACCAAGGTCGAGTTCAATTACAAATATCAATTAAGAAAACTATTATATAATATTTTTTATTACGCAATTTGGAACACACAAAAAAATAATAATGATGATACTGTTATTATGTTTATTGGAGTTTAGAGGTAATAAATGATATTTAATGGAAAAAAGGAAATAAAATAAGATTTTAACTTAAATTAATACTCTATAAATAGATGACTATGTATATTGTGTAGATCATCCATATTTTTGAATAGATAATTGTTGCACACAATGAATTACCTCCCAACTCCTCCTTCTATATCCCTCCAAAGAATGAGAAATGCAGGAGATATTTCTTCAAGACCAATGACTGATTGATCAAGAACAAACAATTCAAGAAATTCGACTCTTTGTGCTAGCACCCAAAGATTGAGTGTAATTTCTTAGAGATCATAGGATCACATGTGGATCACATCAAGAGGGATTCTATCATTGGATCCTCATAGTGCAATGTAGGCAATATGAAAGAGTCTTTTTGGATGATCAATATTCACCAAAGAAGAAATTTCCAATTCCCAGGTGTTAAATTTTTTAGATATTAAATAAATTAGCTATAAATTTTTCATTTAAGATCCTTGATCATGGTTTCAAGTAAAGAAAATTAAAATAAATTTCAATATATCTCCAACCACCACATGATTTCACTTCACCAAAAACCGATAGCATAAAATGCATATTTAAGGTGGTGTTGTTGAAGGAATTGGTTATGAAAGTTTTATTATCTCAATTGAAATTTTGAACTATAATTTTGTAATCACATGTTTATTTTTTCTCATGTATGTTGTTAGGATCACCTTCATTTGATAATAAAAGCCATTATTCTTCTTCATCAAAATTTTTATCAATTTTTATATCAGGTTGATCAAATTTGATCAAATTTTGAATTTATTCACATATTAATTTGTGAAATTCCTTACACAAAACAAGAGTGTTGGCTATTTCATTAATTTTTCTTATTTTATCCTACTTATTTAATTATACTTCTATCTTCCATTGAATCCTTTTCATCGATTAAAGGATAAACCTTTTATAGGTTGATCCTAGGATGTTTTTAAGGGGTGGATTGAATGTTATTTCATGTTATTTAATATTTAAACTAGCTCATTATTTTAATATTTCCATTTGAATTGTTATTTTCTTCTTTATCTTCACCAACTATAAAATAAGACACATTTTCAGTTCTATTATGATCCAATTCCAAATAGTTCTCATTAAAATTATCCTCTAGGGGCTTCAGTGATTAGACTTGGAATTGTGAAGGGATTAAAATTGTTAATGATGCTGGGTAATTATCTTATTGTTTGGATAATTCTTGAATGAGTAAACTAAAATTCATAAGAAAAAAATATATCCAATCTAGCCCTAATGACAACCTAGGATTGAATCTTCTCATTTAATCATTTCCATTCAAATATTTAAGAGTTTCATTCTTTAATTAAACAAATTATCTTAGGTACTTTAGTATTATATGATCCCAATTACAATCAAACCCAAGCTATCCACTTCATTACAAATCCTCCCAAAAAATCTGAGTGTCTCAAGGATACTTCTTCAGTCCCTGTGAATTTGACCCCCACATGTACTACGGTGACTGTTTTTACATGTAGGTTAAATTTGTGTACAATCAAATTTTAACCTTTGACAATGATAATTTTTTGTGATTCAATTGATTGATGGGGGATCGATCCCAGGACCCCAAAATTCAAAATTAAGGTGGTTCTAGTGAAGTAATTAGGGGTGTAAGTTTTATCCTTCCAATTGTAATGTTACACTGTTATTTTGTAATCACATGTTCAATTTATCTCATGTAAGTTGTTCATATCACATTAATTTCTTAATAAAAGTTTTTATTCATTAAATATTCTATCATTTTTCTTATCATTATGATACCATTGAATCATGGTGTGACTTTATCTACATAAAAAATTCTGAAAATCCCCACACAATGGAGGAGTGTTCATTTTTTTATTGTTTTCACTTCTTCAATCACGATTCTTTATTTCGATTTTCACCTTCCATTGAGATATTTGCATCAACAGAAGGATAAAAATTATGTGTCTTTTTTATAAAGAGATTTTGCGGTTAAATTGAATGTTATTTTATGTTCTTAAATTCTTAAATTAGTTATATTATTTGACAGTTACTTTCTTTGACTTATTTTTTTCTTCATCTTTACTGATTTTGATGAATACACATTTTGAGTACTAGTGTGATCAAATTCATCTAAGTGATAATGAGACCGATCCCCTAAGGGAATTGGTTATTATACTTGGAATTATGTATGGATTAAATCGTTGAATGATGTTGGGGGATTGTATCATTAATTAGAAACTTCTTGAGCTAGTGAACTGAAAATTCGTAGGATAAAAATATAGCCAATCTAGAACTAGTGACAACCTAGGATCGAATCATCTTATTTAATTATTTCTCTTCAAATATTTATGTGTTTCATTCATCAATTCATTCTATTCTCTTCAGAACATAGTATTCTATTATTCCAATTAAAAATCACCCCATATAATATATGTTACTTTTCGTTTCCTATTAGGTCTCTATATATTTCACCCCAACCTATACTATAATGACTACTTCTACCTATAGGTTAAATATGAGCATAAAATTTATTTTTCAACATTTCCAGAGACTTAAGTAGGTTATCTTAGACACTATAATCCTTTTATCATATGAAATTCTCTATTGTCACCCCCCATTTCTCTTATTTGTTCCCCCTTCAATTTTTGTGTGCCCTAAGAATCTAGAATGATAATTTAATTCTACTCTAACGGGGTATCATCAAAATTACCACATCCAAACCCCATGATAGAATCAAATGGGAAATCAATTTGGGGAATCAACAAAATTGGTCAATTTCTTTTACCAAACATTTGATGATTACTCCACACATGGTGAGATATACAATCATTGGTATGATGAATGTTTGAAGGATAATTTTCTAACCCTCTAAAGGATTGTTGAATAGATTAATATTGGGTAATTTCATGATTTTAAACTTCCTACCAATTCTATTCATTAGAAATTAATTGAATAATTTTTTAATAAAATGTAAAAAATGAATTACTAGGTTTCATATTTGGGATTAGAACTATAATTCATTAAAACTTATAATCAACCCATCCCTACACTGATTATCCCTTACATAAACTTATATAAAGTTTATAGTTTCCCATAAACCTCTAATGAATTTACTAAAGAACCAACCTTTGCATTTGGGATAGCTTAATAGGATCAATGAATTTTTAAAGGGTCTTTATATTTAGAGAAAATTGACATTATGTATTCAAAAGAGGGTAATTTGACATCACGAATTGGTTGTCCCAAATATTTCTCCCTTATTGATTTTTAAAAACCAAATAAAAATGATCCATTTAAAATAATCTTGAACTCTAAGTCTATACTAACCTCTAATAATGTAATTGAAAATTTTAGGGTTGAAACAAATTTTTATAAGGAACAAATAATTTATATGTTTTTTTAGAGAAGAAACTGGTTTTGATTCAAATTTATAATCTTCTTTAGGAAATTTAAATAAACCCAAACTTAAAATTATAGTTGTTTATTCCCCACTGATGTTTAACTTTATAGCTTATAACCATGAACTTGTAGTTGTCATTCGTTTTCTCTAAAAACCCATAAATGGGGAATTATCCTTGATATATTGGGAAAGTCTATAGAACTAACTCGATCAACCATTTTTGATATTCATTGAATTTTCACAGTCATTTTACAATATATATTTTTATAGAAAATAGATTCTAAAAAAATAACAAATCTAAATATAGTATAAGTGGTAAAAAATGTGGTCCCTAAAATTTTAAAGTTGGTATTGGGTAAGTTTGGGGGTTCTATGTTAAGCTAACAATATTAAACTAATAACTTCTGGGAGGTAGCCCAATGTTTTTTTATTGTTTTCATTAGTTTTTTCTGGTTTTTTATTTAAGAAAAACCCTTGTGATTTTCATGGTTCTATAATTGTGTTGGTGTATATTATCTAGGGGTCATTGAAGTTTATATATTATCAAGAAAACCACATTTCTCCAAAGAATTAAAACACAATATTCCATAAATAATGAGGCATATTCAAGTGACATAGATTTCAATGGATCAATTAGTTTCAACATGGAATTCTTATCTGAGATACCATATGAAATCATTCCATATTTTAAATTTTTTTTTGAACTCGTCTCCTCTACTTCTTCCCCCTTTTAAATTTTATTTTCTTTTAAACACTATGGATGATGTTATTCTATGTTTGGTGGTGATTAAAAGAAAAAAAAGCAAGAAAATTTTCAAGATTCAACGAATTTTTTGTGTGTGTGAATCTATGGTGAAAAAAATTTGTATACATAAATATGAATAAAATTTATTTAACAATCAATATGATAATACAAATTGAAAATATTTAAACTGAATATAGAATACTTTTTCATGAATTAATTATGATTTTAATGCATGTATAAGTTAATGATCATATTTTTTGGAATTTGAACATAAGTAGTGTGATTTTTCACTGCAAATAATTTCACCCTTTTAATCAAAATTCCATAATGCATGTCTATTGGATTTTGGGTGTATGTTTATGTTCTGGGATCCCTTTCATCATAGTATAGGTTTAGGGGAAAATTTATGTTTAAAATGAGTATACAGAAATTATAATACAAAAATAACTATCTAGAGAAATTTTTTTCCCAAATTCATGGTGTTCAAAACATGGGGATTATGAATCCATAGTTGTATTTCCTATAGTTAGGATTTAAATATCTATTATATATCATGTAATTAAAAAAATGTGTGGAATTAGATACTTTTGGATTGTGACTTCATAGTTTTCTAGCCCAAATTTGATATTTTCATCTCTGTTATGGTTAAAAAAAATAAATAAAAAGAAACAAATGGGATACTCATCTTAAGGTTTCATGAGATTCCCACCCAACACTTCAATTTTTCCCCTTGAATAAGAAAATTTGCCATCTATCTTTTATGAGGCACAATACATAATTATACTTAATTAAAATTGGATTAAATGCGATGATGATTTAGAACAAAGGAATGGACATGGGATTGAGATATACGGTTTAAATTTTCTTATGTGAAATGATTTTAATAGGTTTTTTTTTGTAATGTTGTCTATTGGTGGGCATTGTATTTTTAAATGTTTATGAAAAATGAAATTCAATTTATATATTTCTGAGATAATTTTATTTTCAGGACTATAAAAAATCAAGTTGGGGGGTGTGATTAGCCACTAAAACAGGTTAATACTCAATTTGTATATTTTAATATTCACGTGTTTCAATTTTTATAAACAACGGTTTCAGTGCATTTTATTATTTGAACCTCATTTCATATAATTGTGAAATTCATTATTAAAGTGAATCAATTAGGGACAAATTAATGTTTACCTTTCGGAATAAGTTATTTTAATTATTTTTATTTGATATTTTAGGATATGATTGATCACTTTGTGTGGAAAATTTTTTATTTTAGGATCAATTAAAGATTCATAATAGGATTTCTACATTTTTGGACATAGATACAGATATTTATGAATAAAGAAGATTGGACCTTAGGCCCATCCAATAAAATTAGAGTCCATAACTGTAGCCCAATAAAGCTAAAATTTTACCTGAAGATAGATAAATTTATTGGAATCATTTCATTCAACTGTGGATAGAGATAATATTGATATTTTCAAAGATATCCATAGATCCCAATTTGAATTTTAAATTATGGGATAGATTTCAAAGCCCTTAAAGTCATCCTACGAATTTAATCATAACATCTGAATTAAATATCCAATTATTATGAAATTACAAAAAACAAATATAAGACATATGTATGAACATGTTTATCTTCGAATACTGTTGAAGATAAATATTATCTTCCATATGTATTATAATTAATGTTGAAATTTCATCCCAATTTGTTATTTAATTCGGATGTTATGATTAAATTGGTGGGTAGACTTTATAGGCCTTGAAATATAGACCATAATCTAAACTCAACATGGGATCCTTGGATCTCCTTTAAAACATCAAAATTAACTCTAGAAATAGTTTAATGATATATTACACATAGTTTTATTTATATCCTGTTAAAATTTTAGCGTCATTGGGATTAAATTATGGGCTCTAATTTTATTTAATAAGCATAAGGCTCAATCTTCTTTTTTCATAAATTTCTGAATCCATGTCCAAAAATTTTAATCTTGTCTTATGAATATTAAATTGATACTAAATGAAAAAATGTTCCACATAATGTGATCAATCATATCCAAAAATATAAAATTCAAATGACTTAAAGTATTTAATCCAGAAGTTGATGATTAATTAGGCCCACATTGATACAATTTAAACATGAATTTCACCATGAAGCGTAATTTGTTTAAAATAATAAAATACAAAAAATGGTGCATATTTACATTTAAACACATGAATATTAAAATATAAATAATTAATATTAGCCTTATTCAGTGGCTAATCAGTTGGTGACTAGTAACTGATGTCAAAAAGAAATCAAAGGGAATTTTTTTTAACAAGTACGATAAAATAGAGGAAGATAGATCAACACACATTTGGTATGCCAAACACTCCTCCAAGAGAAGACTACCAAATTAATGTAGAAATAATCATAAATCCGAACTTAATCCAATATATAAAAACATCCATAAAAAGTCTCACAGTCCTAGGGTAACAAGTAGATCATAGTGACACATGTCACTACCATCACCCAAGGTCTCATGAATCAAGCACACCTACCACATCTAAGTAGAACATTCTATTTTAATAGACTAGACATAAAAAAAAATCAAAAAACACCCAAATAAAAAGTTAGGGTGTGAGGTAAATAGCCTAGTATAGTCTCCCAAAGTGTTCAATAATAAATTCCATAATAATTAAACCATTTATGCTTTCAATTTAAATAAAATAGGCATGGAAATTCATTCATATATTTTAATCCAAAACATTATTTAAAATAAAAAGATGATAGATATATCAAAAATAGGATTAAATAATTTTTTTATATTAAATATTGATATAAGATAACTGACATGAATTAAAAAATTATTTTTACAATAGAAATCATAATCATGTAAAAAACAAACAAAGTTCCCTAGTAAAATGCCCTGCAATATGTTTTTTTGGGATCTCATATCCTCTTGTTACTCAATTAACATCATGTCTCAAGTATGTTTGCACAAAACCCTAGGCTCAAGCCAAAAAGATGAATAAATCAACATCCCATTTGGGATAATCATGCCAAATTTTTTTAGTGGGTGTTTTCATCGTCAATCCATTTATAGGGAGGAAGAGTTCTAAAATTCTTTTCATAATCACTCTCTAACTACTCATTCTCAAATGTGATTCAATTAATTAGTAAATATTGGTAAAAAATATTCATTTCAAGTAAATTTATCATTAAAATTTCAAATGCCCAATTTCAAGTTTAATCATTCCACTTCCTTTTTCAAAATCCAAATCATTGATTTTGCATTAAATTCATTTATTTTAAATCATTTTTCATTTCAATAAATTTTCTTATAATCATGTCAAATAATTTAATCAAAATGATTTCCATCACAAGAACCATTTTCTAAAAAATCATTCAATATCTCAAAACCCCCAAAACATGGTTTTATTTCACATATCCATTATGTTTGAATCAATTGTTGAATCTTTATTAGTTAAATTAATAGAAAATCGATTTTAAATGAACTTTGAATCAGTCAAGATATACAATTTCAGTTATAGGGAATAATAATTACAGAACCACCAACTGTTTACTATAATTAAGAATCACCCAACATAGGAAATGATAATGGAGAGACAAAGGTAATGAAGATTAAAAAGTAAATCCCTATAATAATGAAACCACCAATTAGTATCCAATACATCAACATCATGAGGATTTAATAATATCAAGAAGGATAGAAGAGGATAATGAATAATTAAATGGTTATAGAATTTTAACTTACTGCATAAGGATCAAACACAACCGCCAAAAATTCAATATGAGAATTGAAGAGGTTGGAGGAACCAAAAAGCCTATTGGGAGTCTTCAAAATCCAAAAACTAAAATGATATTCAAGTAAGAGGAGTCAAAATAAAATTGGTGATCGGGAATTTAAAGATATAAAATGACACCCCACCACACAACTTACAACACTAAACCACAGTGGTTATATAAAAGGGACCATGCTACAATGTAGTGAATGAGACCACACCACAATCACCACCAGTTAAAAAACCTCCAGAAAACACACTACATACCTTTCCAAATATACATTACTCGGTGTAATGATTTAGTATAGTTCCCCACACTATGAAACAACTACCTAATAATATACAATATACCACAAACTGGCCACTTGAGTCCCGGTTCCAATGCCAACCCTCCACACTCCAACCCTACCTAATTTGGAAGAGGCTCTAAAGATTTCCATGCCACAACCTGGTGGTCCACACCATAACCAGACTGAAAAAGTAAGTGGCATAAAAATTGGTTATGCCACTACTAGGTGATCTATGCCACAAAAATCCTCATTTATTTTTCATCCCCTCACATCTTTGGAATATTCACCTCCCAAATTCCTATAATAAAAAAAACCTCTAGAAAAAACATAAAGCTAAACCCAAATTAAATGGAGAATAAAAAAAGGTTTTTTAGTGCCTAAAAGTGGTAACAATATGTTACACGGATGACTATGAGAACTTATTTACTAACATAATAAGATATAAATATGTAAATTATTATTTTTTTGGTTCTAGTAAGGTTATATAAATATTGAAATCAAAAATCACAATTTGTTCATCATGAATTACTGAAATATGCTCATCACTGATTTCAACCTCATGGATCATAACCAAATATACCATGAAATGAGATTATAAATGTATAAAATAACATGAAAAAAATATTACTATACCTTATATTATCTTATAATGATATAATTTGGGAAAATAATATATCTGAATACCACTTTTATAAAACTAGTTCAAAGCTATTAAGATTACTTACACCTAATGTTGAAAATAGGTGAAAATTAACTAATATTAATATATATAGAATGATTATAAATGAAGATTATAAAAGGTTTTATTTATTAATAAGTTTCTTATGAATGTATTTAATTAATTTAATTTGATTATTCAAGATGTTTGGCGAAAGTACAGAACAAATCAACCAAGAGGCATGAGTTCTTGTCTCAAATTCCACTCTTGGAGACGTGATTGGTGTTATGCAGCTAATTTCATTTATGTAGTGTATATACTACCTATTAGAGATATAATATCATAAATTATACTTTAATAATGGTATTTTGAGTTCAATTACAATCCCAATTTTTTACGGGGTTTTATTTAAGTGTTACTGTAACATCCCAGAAATATTATGTAATCAATAAACAAATTATATTTTAAATAAATAATGTTATGAAATATTATTATAGAACTATGTGATTTTATTTAATCAAAATGAAATTTTGTTACTTTGATTTGTATTATTTTATAAAAATCTCACTTTTTAAATACATGCTGACATATTAAAATAATATAAATTAATTATACTTTTTTGAAATATAGTATCATGAAATAGTATTTTGTAATATGTTGTTTTAATAAATAATAATTCAATGAAAGAACTTTAATTTTAAAAAAATATACTATTATAAACAATATATATTTTTAAATTATGTGAACTAATAATTTATAAATATAATAATTAATACATAATATTAATATAATTACAGATATAATTAATTCATTTTGATTTAAAGGTAATAAAAAATTAATAATAATAAGATTAAAAAAGTGTTTTTTAAGAAACATGTTATTTTAAAATACTATATTTGTGCATTTATATTATAAAATTTTTTATGTATGAAATTATAAATTATGTTAACTAATATATAAATATAATTTTATCGAAGAATTTATATTAACTAAATAATATTAATAAGTTTAAAAATGAAATGAAATTAATTTTAAAAAAGAAAATCGATTAAGGAATTTTGGAATGAGGTTAGGTATTTTTAGATACAGATGAACCAAATGATCCATGGGATTGGGTCTTGAGTAGAAGCTCACACCGTTGTGATGGAGTCCTGTTGAAATCAAAGCAAAGCAAGGTCAATCATGTCGATTCTCGTTTCAATGAGGCCGACTGAGGAGTCACATACTAGATCTGAGGGTTCTGAGTGCATGTTGATACTAAAGAGATTTCCGACCACTGGTGAGATTTTGGAAAGTTAGATCTATGTTCCATGAAGGTTCTGAGTGAGATATATGGTAAATTGACCTTTTATTATGATGATCTATTTGGCATAATCCAAACTCTCAAGTAGGTTTTGTTTATTGAAGATTTTCATTTCCAAATCTCCTTGAAATCAGATTATCAATTTCTTGTTGATTAGTTTTCATTATTTTATCATTCTAACTATCATTTTCTGACTTTATTTGTGAGGATTTTCCAACAAGGTCAAGATTTTATATTGTCCTATTCTCTATTTTTATTTCCTTCATCAATTTTTTCTTCGTGTCCATTTATAACAGTATTTTTATTGTTCAACACACTCTCATTTTTAATATGTGTATTGATTAATCTAATTGAACCTGTATACATCCAAATTAATTGTGTTTTTTCTAGGATAAAATATATTTTGAGATTCTATGAATAGGTTCAATGAATCTTTTGCATTTATGAAAATATAGACATCTTTTATTATTTGGATTCATTTCATAGGATACATTTTTTTGTTATCTGTCAATTTCAAAATGTCTTGTGTGATACTCTGGACTGAACCTCATTTACACCTCTGAAAATCTCTTCAAATTGTAAAATATCTAGAATATTAGTATAATATTACAATTATAGATGTCACTTCTATAAATAATATCCTTTCAAATTTATCTTTTGCGAAACACAATTGTGTGGTAAGGTAGTAAGGTAGAGTTTTTGTTGATCAAGGAAGAGGGATGGAACCTTGTTTATATTTTTGTATTATCCATTCATGAGGGTATGAGAGTTATAGAAGTGGGGAAGTAGTTATGAAGAGTCATATATAAACAAATTTTCAATGGATTTTAATTTTATAAAAAAATATTATTTCAAATAATTTTATTTTGAAAATTATATTTGGTTAGAATTTAACGGTTTTAAACTTATGATGCCAAGTGGGTTTAGTTTAAAAATACTAATTTTTTGAATTATGATCTTAAATTATATGTTGGTAAGGGAATTTTATTATTTATATTTGTGATTTAAGTTCATATCTTGATGATTTTAATTTTACTTTGGTAAGGGACATTTATTATTAGTTATTAATATACACTAATTTATATTTTCTTCTGAGAAAATATTTCAATGATAATCATGTTTTTTGGTTTTTCATAAGGGATTAATTATTTCATATATTATTTTTACGTTCAATGTTGATTTTTAGGGAATTTTTATCCATTTTTCATCAAATTTCTTCATAATTTACTTAATTTTGTGTAAGGAAATAAATTATTTTTAAAACACTTATGAGTATTCATTTTTGAAAGTTAATTTTATATTATAGTTTGTTTAATTATTTCGAAACCTTTGATCTTTATTTTCTAGTTTTAGTTAAGATATTTATTATTAATTTTAAAACATTTTTAATAAGGATCATTTTATATAATTTCATATAAATGATATATTTTCATCTATTTTCAATTTCATGATTATCAATTCTAAAATTAATAAGGTTTTTTATTTACATATAAGAGGAATAAATTCAAATTATGTTTCATTTGAATTATAATAATATATTTTGATAAATTATTTATCCAAAAATATGTAGAAAATTATTATAAATTTGATTATATAAATTTAAATGATTTATCTACAAGCATGTCATACAAATATCATGATTTTGGCCACATATCGATGATTTTTCATTGTAGTTTATATATACATACCCACACACACACACACACATAGGTATATACATATATGATTTATTGTTGGAAACATTTACAAAAATTATATTCTTCGGGGATTAATAATGAAAGTTTAAGAATGTAGATGATTCCTTCTAATTATGAAAAGACTATATATCACTCGATTTGGAAGTGTCAAGTTAAGCATGTAATTTCCAATGAAGATTAATATTTGTATATTTATAAATAAGTAAATGTGAGAATGTTCATTTCAGTTATGATTATATTTTAAAGCGAAAACCTAGTGGAAAATGTATATGTATGTAAATAAATATTAAAAATTATTTTCATAAAATCTGGCACTTGAAAATTGTAAATATGGTATAGAATTGCGGAGTGAACTCAATCCCTCAACAAGTGGTTAGTCTCAGGATACCCTTTAATGTCTTAAGTTTCCATTTTCCACAATTTTTTGTTTTCAAAATCTTGCATCATGTTTTCTAAAAAATCATTGTATTATATTTAAAATAATTTTTGAATATAATTAATTTCAAAAGTGATATAGGATTTTAAAGCATAAATAAATTTAATTAAGTTTTAAAAAGGTATTTTGAAAAGTATTTTAATATTATTATTTGAAGAATTTTCAAAATCAATTATCAAAGTTATTTTCAAATAAATATTTCCTAAAAATTATTTTAATAAATTTATAACCCCTTATCGGGAAATTGAATTCCCACCCTTTGTTTTAAAATTATTTTTCATAGGTATCTTAGAAGTTCTTTTTCAAATAGCTTCACTTTTGGAGTTAGTGGACATAGAAGCATAGTAGGCATATGTTTCATTTTTTGTTTCAACTTTGATAAATGTGCGGTGTTATTTAATCCTCAAGAACCTAGACCAATAAAAGGTCCTCTAGTGTACAACCATTATATATTTTTTAGTCATATTTTATAAAAAAATACACAGATTATTTTTTAGCACTGAATCTAGAAGCATAGGCTTGGGGAGTTATAATTTGTACTTGAGGAATGATCTAAACATCTTTAGATATTAGATGTTTTCTTTTTAGGAAAACAAACAATACACAATAGAGTTTTTGTTAGATAGTTAAGTACCCTTAGAAATTATTTAATTATGAAGATGGAAATTCATAATTTTCTTAAGTCAACAAATGAATTTTAAGGGAAAAATTAATTTAAGGGGGGAGCGATAATGCCACATCCTAGAAATATTAAATAATTAATAAACAAATTATAATTTAAATAAATAATGTTAGGAAATATTTTCATAAAAATATTTGATTTCATTTAATCAAAATGAAAATTTGATTACTTTGATTTGTATTTTTTTTATAAATATGTCACTTTTTAAATACATGTTGACATATTAAAATAATATAAATTTATCATACTTTTATGAAATATAGTGTCATGAAATAATATTTTGTAATAGGGTTTGTTAATAAATAATAATAAATAAATGAAATAAATTTTATTCAAAATAAATATAATATTATTGTAAATATTTTTTTTGAATTATGTGAAATAATAATCTATAAATAAAATAATTGAACAAAAAAAAATAAAATTACAAATAAAATTAATTAATTATGAATAAAATCTAATAATAATAATAATAACAATAATAACATTAGAAAAGTATTTTTTTTATGAAACCTATTATTTTCAAATAATGTATTTATGCATTTATTTTATAAAATTTTGAATGTATGAAATTATAAATTATGTTAAATAAAATATAAATATAATTTTATCAAATAATTTATATTAACTAAATAATAATAAGCCGTTAAAAAAAGAAATTAAAAGAATCTAAAAAATGAAAATCAGATAAAGAATTTCAGAATGAGATTAGGGATTTTCAGGTTTAGATGAACCAAAGGCTCCCGGGAATCAGGTTTTGTGGATATGATCATGCTGTTATGAGGGAGTCAAGTTGAATTCGAAGTCAAGTAAGGCCAATTTTGGCAATTTCGGCTCTGACCAGGTTGATCAAGGAGTCATGCACTGTTTCTGAGGATTCCGAGTGTGTTTTGATTCTAGAGCGAGTACCGACCACCGATAAGCTTTTTGAAATTCATATTTGTCTTTTATGATGGTTCTTAATGAGATATAGGGGAAAATTACCTTCTATTTTGATAATTTATCTAGAATCATATTTATATACAAGTAGGTTTTGTATATTGAATTTCTGTATATTCGAATCTCCTTGAAATAGGTTTGTAAATTTATTGTTGATCTATTATCTTACTTCTATCATCCCATAAATCGTTTTTCAATGTTATTTAAGATTATTTTTCATCTATGTCAACATTTTTGATTATTGTATTCTATATTTTTCTTTCCTTCACCAATTGTTTCTTCACGTCTGTCTATAATAGTATTATCATTTCTGAATGCACTATCATTTTTAATACTTGTATTGATTAATCTAAATGAACCTATAAACATACAAATTAAGTATGATTGTATATTATGAAAAATATTTCAATATACGATAAATAGATTCAATGAATATTCTATTTTCACTGAAATATAGACATATTTCATTGTTTATATTCATTGTATAGGTTGTGTTTTTTCATTATTTGTCAATTTCGGAAAATATTGTGTGATACTCTGATCTATGCCTCATTTACACCTTCTAGAATCTGTTAAAATTTCCAAACATCTATAATATTTGTATAATATTATAATTATAGATTTTGTGTCGATAAATAATATTCTTAAACCTTCTTCTTTTGTGGCACACCATGGTGTGGGGAGGCAGTAAGGTAGAATTTTTGTTGATTAAGGAAAAAGGATGTAGCCTTGTATATATTATTATGTTTTCCACTCATGAGGGTATGAGAGTTATAGAAGTGGGGAAGAATTTTTAAAAATTCATATTCACATAAAACTGGTAAGGGATTTTAGTTTTACAAAGAAAATTTTATTTCAAATAATTCTATTTTGACACTGTCACGTACGTAACCTATTTTAGGGTTATTTTAAATTTATTTTCCAGTCATGATTTGTTTTGGTGGTTTCCAAAGGTTTTATTGAGAATAGGTGAGTTTTCATGAATTGGGCCAAACTGTGAGCCCAATTCCAGATTTAAAAATAAATTTTGATTCATTTATAACTTTTTCAATTTTTAATATTTTTGACTCATTCCAACTCCTAATTGTTCCCCCCTGATATATTAACCCCAAATTTAAATTTGGGTCCTTTATAAATCCATAATATTGGTGGATATGGGTTTTTAGTTAAGGAATTGGGCCTACCCGAAAGCCCATTTTCTGCATTAAAAATAAATTTTAATTATTTAATATCTCTTTCAATATTTGCGCGTTTTCGGTGATTCTAAGCCTCATATGCGGCCATTACACCCAGAAGCTCCCCCAGCCTCTTTACCCCCCTATTTGGAGCTCTAAGGAACGCGATTTAGGGACGAACAACTTAGGGTTTCTAAAATCGGGCAGATTTGATGAGGTATGTTCATTCAATCATAACTCTCTCAATTCATACTATTTTCCCTCCATTACAATTCCTAAATGACCTAATAAGTCTTGTGAGAAACGTACCTGAGGTTTGGCCGTTTTCAATTTTAGATACTGGTGTTTTGGGGAGATTCATTATAGATTTCTCATGTAAGTTTGTCCATTTCTTTTCTCCTTTCAAATTGATTAGGGTTTCATTCTATTTTTTTAGGGTTTCCTCTCTTTTTATTGAAGTGAACAATGACCAGTGGGTAGGGTCTCGAACCTAAGGTTTAACCTTGGGTTTTCTTGCACCAATTTTCTATTTTAGGTTTGATCTACCCTTCTTGAGGTGCGGCGGTGGTGCGTTTGTGTTTTCGCACAAAGGATTCAATGGTTTCATTTGATTTGGTAGGTGATTGCAATGTTGATGCAATATTTGTGTATTATCATTCTGTATTTATCATATTTTCAAATTTATATAATTTTATTATTGTTGAAAAAATTGGTTCTAATGATGTTTCCATTGCAATTGAATTTAAAATGCCAATTTGGTGTGAAATTGGGGGTTTTCCAAAGAAGTGTTTTGTTTGTTTATTTGGGGATTCCCTATAAATACTTAGTTGTTTTTATTGATATATAATAAGGGCTAAAATACTGTTTATAATGTTTATCCCCTTTGGTAATTCTTGCAAAAAATGGGTTTTAATTGTGTTTGTAAAGAAAGTGAAGTTTTGGTTCCACTTTTGTGTGAAAATGAAGGTTTTACAAAGATAACACTTCTTGTTTAACATGAGGATGCCCAAAAATTGATTTGTTGTTTTAATTTATATTTATTGGGCTGCCTTTACTGTTTTGGTAACTTACAATTGTGAACATCATGTACAAGTTGGTTTCTTAAGGGGTTTTGTGTGCAAAACTACACGAGATTTTGTGAAATTGATTTATTCAAATTCAAAGAGTTTGTTGTGTGTTTTAAGTGGTATAACATGAGATAGCTACTCTATTTGGTGTATGTGACCAGTAGTGGTGTTTTACATTAAAATGGATGTGTGTTAAATCCTGAAATTGTTTGAGCACAAAGGGGGAAGCCCGGGTACCTAGGTGGGGTGGATTTGTACTAGTACAGCTAGTGGACCAGATGGGTTTTGTCCCTGTTTCACTTAGCATTTGGATAACGACAACTCTAACTAAACTATGTGGATGATGATTGGGGACCCCTAGGTAATGGGTATGTTCCCTACTAGTGGCTCGTGCACAAGAAAGGATTTTACTATGGTTACATTACACTGAGGTACGAGGTACATGGGGCCTGAGACTATCTAGTGCCTAGGGGTGTTCCCGGTTTTGTTAACATTCTGAAAGTTTTATCTTGAAAAATGTTTTCAATTTAAAGTTTAATTTTGTGGAATTTTTCACTCCTTTTAATTGCATATTAAAACTGCTTGCTTTTTCACCTTGTATTGCATGCACCTTGGAATCATAGGGTGGTATCCTATTGGGCTTAGGCTCACACCCTACTTACACCCCTTGGGTGTAAGTAGACTTTTTTTTGACCCAGGTAAAGGAACGACTAAGGGTGATGGCGGTTCAGGGTGTTAGTCCTCATCCTTGGGGCGGAGTAGTGGAGACAACTTGGGGGTGATGACCCCTTGTCATGTGGAGTCCATGGGGCTGTTTTGTTTCTGTTACATTGTGTCTTTGGACCTTTTTTTATTGACTCTAAACCTATGTATTCAGTTCTGGTTTTTGTTTAAACATCATTTGGTATAAATTTTCAGATTCAGTTTGTTGATTGTTTTTAATGGTTTATGACTTCATATTTGGGTAAATCGTTCCCAAACCTAAATAAATGATACCCGGGCACTTGTGCCAGCCCGTGGGGATAGGGAACGCCCTTCGGGTCATGTCACAGGCTGGGTTTGGTGCCGGTTTGGGCGGCGACCAGATTTGGTTCGTGACAGACACTAATATGGGGTTATAATTTTAATGGTGTTAAAACTCTACTTCCAAGTGAGTTTTATTTAAAAATACAATGTTTTTGAATTAAAATCTTAAATTTTAATTTGGTAAGGTAATTTTATTAATTAACTTTTTAAATTAAGTTCAAATCTTGGAGACTTTATTTTTAAATTGGTAAAGGACATTTATTATTAGTTATTTATGCACCCTAATTTATATTTTCTTCTGATAAAATATTTCAATTAAAACTATGTTTTCTCATTTTATGTAAGGAATTACATATTGAATTTATGATTTTTATGTTCACAGTTTATTTTGATGGATTTTTTCTCTATTTTTCATAAATTTTCTTTAGAATTCATTTAATTTTGTGTAAGGGATCAATTTTTTTTCAAACACTTAGGAGTCTTTATTTTTCATAGTTAATTTTATGGTATAGTTTGTTTAATTATTTTAAAAATTATGAACTTTATTGAGTGGTTTTGGGTAATAGATTGATTATTTATTTCAAACTTATTTAATAAGGATCATTTTATATAATTAGATATAAAGGATATATTTTTTTCTATTTTTAATTTCAAGATACTAAATTCTAAAATTAATAAGTGATTTTATTTATATATAGCATAAAAATATTCAAATTATGTTTCATTAGAATTATAATAATTTATATTGATAAACTATTTATCCCAAAATATATAGAAAATAATTATTCATCGAATTATATCAATTTAAATTATTGATCTATATGAATGTCATAATCATATCATGATTATGGCTATATAGTGATGATTTTTCAGGGCAATTAATACATGAATACACACACACATATATATATATGTATGTACATATATGCTTGACCATTGAATAAAAGTTTCATAAATTGGATTTTTATGGGATTAAGAACGGGTGTTTTTGTATGTGGATGATTCCATATATTATGAAAAGACTATGTATCATGAGATTTGAACGTGTCAAGTTAAACATGTAATTTACAATGAAGATTAGTATTTATATATTTATATATAAGAAAAATTGATAATGTGTATTTCACATATGATTATTTTTTAAAGTGAAATCTCAGTGAAAAAGTATATGTACATAAATCAGGATTAAAAATTATTTTCATAAAAGATGACACTTGAATGTTGTCAATATGGTAGGGAATTGGAGAGTGAACCCAATCCATCAATAAGTGGGTAGGCCCAAGACATCCTTCAATGTTTAATGTTTCCATATGCCAAAGTATTTTTTTCCAAAGAATGAATTATTTTCTATAATAAATCACTGGAATATATTTAATTTTTTTAACGTATGTAATTTTGATGGTGATATTGTATTTTAATGAAAAAATAATTTCAATTATGTTTATAAAGTTATTTTGAAAATTATTTTTATTTTATGATCTAAATGATTTTATAATGTACTTATCAAAGTTATTTTCAAAATTTTTTTTACTAAAAACTATTTCAATGAATTTCAAACCCCTTAATATGAAATTGAATGCTAAAAATGTATTTAAAAATGATTTGTCAAAGGTATCTTAAAATTTCTTTTTTTGGAAGCTAGTATTTTAGAGTTAGTGTAGATGGAAGTGTATTAGGTTTATGTTTAATTTTTTTGTATCAACTCTAATAAATGCAAGAAGTTTTCTAATTTTATAAAACCTAGACTAGTAAAAGTTCATATATTATATAAAATACTTTTCATTTTTCAGTTACCTTTAAAAAAAATACAATGATAGTTTTTAAGCACCGAATCCGAAAGATCGGGCATGAGGCTTTGTAGTTACTCAAGTAGTAAGGATCTTCTTTATCTCAATTATGATTCGTTAAGACACATTATATGTTATACACTATGTTTCCAATATATAGTGTTCTATTGATTTACTGTCCCATGAATGTTTAATGCAATATTTCTTTATAATTTATTGGATAAAAGCAAAATCATATTTTTTTTCTTCAAATGTATTTTCAATCATGTGTTACAACTGTAGTAAGAGTTTTTGGTAACTCAATTTTCATTCAATGAGTTATGATAATTCACTTAAACTTATTTCATAGACACTAGGTACATTCTACCCATTGATTGAATTATACGGTATTCTCTTATTTTTTTTACATTTTTACCAAATAAACCCCTTTTCAAATGTTTCCTACCTCATGGACTATGTTTCCTATAAGGGATATTGACAAATAAACTATCCTTTTATTGAGTTATATTTTTTCTTCCTGGAATTATTTCTTCCAGGATTTGGTTCTCCCACCCTAATATTTTATTATTTTCTATTTTCAGAATCCTATTTAGGAAAATTAAATTTGAATAGAATAATGTTTTCTTACTCTTCTTATAATTTTAGTTTTTAACGAATAAATTTTAAAATATAATAAAAAGGCTTTATAATTTCAATTTCATATATTTTTTCATCCTATATTCATTTCTAAAAGATAAAATTTATGTATTTTCAAGGATCTATTATTAGATAATTTTTAAAAGTATTAGGTTTAAAAATCATTCATGTAACCTTTTCAAAAGTTACATTTTTAATGCAATACGTAAATTTTTATCTTATGCCAATTTTAAAAATGTTTTCTAAAATATATTTTATGTTTTCATTTATACTTCATTTTTTTGAAAAGGATATACTATAATGTGGTTATGTTTCGTGATTGTTATTATAGTATATATATGCTCTCATTTGGGGTATTAAACTCATATTATCAAAAAATTCGATTCTATATCCCTTATTTTATAATACTATTCGAAGAATTATTTTTGGAAGGTTTTTTTGAATTTATGTCATCATCCATTTATGTTTCTTTAGTTACATTGGGTTATTTTATTTTAAAAACATTCACATTATTTTCTATATTGATTATGATCATGTTATTTTAGTATTGACCTAACTATATAGTCATTTATCTATACGATGTGAACATTAAAATTTTTACATAATTTATATTGGATTATGTTCACCTATAATGAATGCTAATCTATTAACATGGGGAAAAGTATTAATATTATATATTTTTTTATTCTAATAAGGTTAATTGTTGTTATGTTTACTATGTATTGTTTGACCATAAATCTTCTTTATCTAGATGGGTTATGACTATGTTATACCTTTTATTGACATGGGGGAAAAGTATTGATATTCTTGATGATTTTTGACTACTAATGTATGTTGATATTGTATTTAAACTCCATATATTTTACTATCAGGACAACCATGTTATATTTAGTAATAGGTTCCTTAGGGATTGGTATAAAGTTCCAGTTGACTCTTATAGTGAATGCATTTAACTTTATCATGTGACTGGTTGTCACAACCTCATTCCCACAAAGTGTACCCCTCCTCGGCCAACAACGTGATAAGGGAGATAATGACCCCCCGAGTCCCACCTTTAGTAGACCCCTAATTGGCGACTAGCACATAGGGTATAGAAAACACACAAATGGGAGGCATTACCCTCTAAGAGAACACATCTAGAAGAGAGAGATAAGATAGAAACCAACCAACTCCATCTCAACCAGAAAGATGAAAGAAAACAAATGTACAAATATAAAATGTCATGCAAAACCACTACAACTAGAAGGGGAAATACTAAAAGTACCCAAAAAAGAAGTAAAACAACATCAACCACAAGCTCGAACAACTCCTACAACCACAAGATAGTAGAAACCAGATTGATCTTCAACCTACTCCATGTGACATAAAAAATATTTTATATATTCTTAGGGTGATTATAACAGTATACCCAGTAGGATCCTCCCCGAAGACACTCATGCAAAAGTAAAGAAATCATGTTAAAGCACAGTGAACTACAAGTGAAACTAACATGTCACATAAAAAGGTATACTATGTTCCCAACCTCACCATGGATACTCTCACCAAGTAATGCATTCAAGAATATATAATATAATAAATAATATCAAGGGTACTCCACTCTACTTCCCTATTGGTTTTCTACTTTTCCCCAACATCGCATTTCATAATGATATCTCTCCAAAAAGGCTTGACCGTAGACACCTGAACGAAGCACCACAACATGAACCTCATGCAACAAAACCACCAAGTCCACATAAGCAAAGCAACCAGGTAGTTTCTGGGAGCCACCATCACCCACATAACGTGAATCATGTATCCGGTATTATACCTCAAGCCATTACAACCCATACACCGAGTAAGGATCCTCAATCCATCACGACCTATACACGTTACACCTATAGTATTTCATAGGAAACTATATCCAGAATATATGTGTGTGAATAACCATATTCCATTACAACCCTCTATACACATATATGGGGGAAAAATAACTGCTGTGCCTACCAGCATAAGTAACTACCAATAGGAGAGTGCATGGAAAAGGGTGTAGTCGGCCATTCATCCTCCCACCAGAATGTTGGAAAAAACACCCCCAGGGCTTAGAATCCCTATGGTGTCAGTTTCCCTTACTGATAGGGTGGAGTATCTTATAGAAACACAAAAATTATAGGATATACTATATCTCATAACCATAATATGGGAATAACCTTGTCAAATAATCAACTGTAGCTGACGTCTCTCAGGCTTTGGGTCGCTACTTCTAAGACTAGGTATCCTATAAGCACACAACCATTTATAGAGCTTTAATATATTAATTAATTTCATTTTTATTAGTTCCACATTACATTAATTAATTATTTTAACATTAATTAACCATTTACAATTCTACATTAATCTTCGTTAGCATCACACCCAAAGTCCACTGTCCCATTAAAATTACAACCTCATCATTATGTTCCATAAAATCCAACCCCAATGTTTAACATAATTTAATCAATTATTCATTACAGAATTACATTCCCATATTCCCAGGAATTATTGAAAAACATTCTATGCTACTAAACACAAGGGGGCTCATCACGATGAGTAGATGTACTATCTATTGAGTCTTTTCCGCCTATAGCAAGATCGTAGACCCATACTCCCTTGAGAAATTAAACACAAAAAGTATGTGGAATACCCTACGTAATTGTCCAGACCTCTCTGGTCCATTCCTTTGTGAAAATAAGGTGTTTTAGGTGTTCTGGGAGGTGAATGTGACTTATCCCCAACACTTTTCGAAATTTACAGTTAGGTGAACAGTCTCAACAGTAGACCCTTGTAAACAGTTCAATGGTGCCTTCTATGAACTGTTCCAATGGTAGAATGTTATGAATAGTGCATTGGTAACCTTGGTGAACAGTTCCAATGGCAGACTATTATAAACAGTACAATAGTGACCTTCTGTGAATAGTTCAAATAGTAGACTATTGTGAACAGTGCCAACTGTAGATGTACTACCCGTCGATTCTTTGATGCCTATAGTAAGACTGTAGACCCATCATCCCTTGATAATATAAACATTGAAAGCATAAGGCATACCCCTTGCATCTTGACCTCTTTCGAACGAAGGGTAAGCAACACCAGCTGCCTTGAGTAGGGGGAAAAATAAAGTAGATAATCAACCAATAAGAATGATCAAGCATCCAGCAATCACATCCTTCCTGTTCCATATACCCTGGTGTCCTCCCCAACACCCATATGCATAAACTGATGCATCTCTCCACTCTAGGCATCATCTGCTACCACAACTAAAGGTCTCTATTCCCCCACATACCACAACAGCCATCCAGGATCACATCACAACACAAGCAGTAGGTAAACAAACATATTAATAATTGGTCTCTTGTACCTTTAACAATCAAGAGGGTAACCCAGAAACATTCAAGCAATTATCATACAATCCGTTCTTTAATCCATCTTGAATTAACCAATTTATTATTTATAGGTTCCAAATTCAGGAAACCTAATAATTAAGCTATAAAAAATAATTAAACATGCTTACTGCGCCAATTTGATTTACATAAAATTACAACAAGGAGAACCAGATTCATTTACATGCCTCTTTATCTTTTAACAAAATTTTTATCAATTAATTTTTATTTACGTTCATTACCAATTTCCATCAAGAATGTATAGATAAACAAATCAAGCATAGATATCACACTTTCTAGCAAAATATGAGGCTATAACATACGATCGTTATCAATTTATTTATCTGATTAAAATATTTATTATGTCAATTCTATTTTCATCTCGTGGGATAAGACATGCTAACGATATAGTTTCATGTAAAATTAGAGATAAGCAATGAATCCCATACCTCAAATGGTTCTTGACGATCTTTATACCACAATGGTTCATAATCGACTCCTCTAGCAAAAACTACATCCACCTGAGGATGCCACGGTACAACCCCAACAACCGAAATCCAAGAAAAATCCATTAGAAGCACATAGATCACATGCTATAATATGAAAATAAGAAACAAGTGAAGGTGAACCCCAAAAGAATGACGATAAAACATAACTTAATTCGATGAAGGATCGACCCTTTATGCTTACACCAAAGAAGGGGGTGCACATGCAGCAGGAAGAACTTCAAGGGGAAAGCAATCCATGGGGAAAAGTTTTATCTCTTGATTCCTATGGGATGGAAGGAAAGGTTCGAGCATCTTACACTAGAGAACAAGTAGGAAGAACAAGGGAGGAAGATATCATGTCTCTTTTAAATATTTAATGGAGCGATGGTTTAAGATACGCTTGATTTCCCATTAAAAGTGGATCACATTAAACCACATGGTTTGACGAAGTAAAAACATCCCAAGCAATGGGAATAATTAATATAGGAGTTATGGACTTTGAATTGGCATTATATTCATTAAAACAAGGATTTAAATGCATTTTACATCAATAGAAATGTTATAGGGGAGAAAATGTTCGAAGCTGGAAACACTATTCATGAACCTCACTGTTGGAACCTCACCATTCTGGAAACACTATTCATGAACCTCACCATTGGAACCTCACTATTCTAGAAACACTATTCATGGACCTCACCGTTGGAACCTCCCCATTCTGTAAACACTGTTCATGAACCTCATAGTTGGAACGTCACCGTTCTAGAAACACTGTTAATATAGTGTTACCATTGCACTATTCACAGAAGGTTAATGTCGACACTGTTTACCTAAGGTTACCATTGTACTGTTCACAGAAGGTTAATGTTGACTCTGTTCACCTAAGTTTACCACTACACTGTTGACCTAATTTTATCGTTGCACTGTTCACAAAAGGTTAATGTTGACATTGTTCACCTATGGTTACCATTGCACTGTTCATAGAAGGTTAATGTTGACACTATTCACCTAAGGTTACCATTGCATTGTTCACAAAAGGTTACTATTGACACTGTTCACTTAAGGTTACCATTGCACTATTCACAAAAGGTTAATGTTGACACTGTTCACCTAAGGTTACCGTTGCACTGCTCACCTAAGGTTACTGTTGCACTGTTCACAATGGTCTACTGTTGGAACTGTTCACAGAAGGTCACAGTTGTATTTTTTATAACGGTCTACTGTTGGAACTATTCACTAAAGTTACCGATTCACTATTCATAATGGTCTACCATTAGAACTATTCACAGAAGGTCACCGTTGCACTATTTACGATGGTCAACTGTTGGAACTGTTCACCTAACTGTAAATTTGGAAAACTATTGGGGATAAGTCACCTTGACCTCCCAGAACACCTCAAGCGCCATATTTTCACAAAAGAATGGACCAGAGAGGTCTGGGCCATTACATCAGATACCTCTGAAATCATTCTCATCCTTGAGAACTAAAATCCCACCTAAAGGGAAAACTAAACGGGGTCTGAACAACCTCCCATCGAGATACCTCTCAAAAGAGAGAAATCCACAAGAAGTAACATAAGAAATTCATATTATAAACATGAAAGGTCTAACCACAAATGGGACATCGTTACATGAAAAGATTTAAACATCAAACAACTCTTGATACAAAGCATGTATCTGTGACTCACGTTCCCTGGTGCTCTCCTCCATGCCACCGGGTTGCCACAAGACATGAACCAAGGGGATAGAACACCCCTGGAACACCTTCTCCTTGCGGTCTTGGATCTCCACAGGTCTCTCCTCAAAGGTTTCATTATCATCAACATCTATCTCTTCCCAATAAATGATGTGAGAGTCATCATGAAGATAACGATGGAGCTGTGATACATGGAAAACATCATGTATCCAACTCATCTGCGGGGGAAGTGCTAGTAGATACGCTACAGCTCCAACACAAGCTAACACCTTGAATGGCCCAACAACGTGGGGAGAAAGTTTACTCCCATGACCAAACCTTCGCTTCCCATGATAGGGAGTCACCTTCAGAAACACATGATCCCTAATATTAAAATATATGGGTATCATCCTTTGATCAGCATATAATTTTTGACGATCTTATGCTGTCTTCATCCTCTCAATAACCACTTGAACCATCTTTGTTGAATTCTTCACTAGTACTTGTCTGAGAATTACTAACTCTCCAACCCCAGTCCAGCACAAAAAAGAATGGAATGTTCGGCCATACAAGGCTTCAAATGGCGCCATACAGATGGTGGAGTGAAAACTATTATTGTAAGAGAACTCTACCAAGGGTAAGTTCTGCATCCATAAACCTCCAAAATCAAGAACACAAGAGTGTAACATGTCTTCAAGAGTCTAGATGGCTCACTCTGTCTGACCATCCGTTTGAGCATGAAAAGAAGTGCTAATGAATATTTGAGAATTGAAAGTATGTTGGAGGCCTCTACAAAACCTAGAGGTAAAATGAGGATCTCAATCTGAAATTATCGTCCTTGGGAATCCATGAAGTCTCAACACCTCCTCTAGATACTGTGTCGACAAAACTTCCACTGATCTCGACTCCTTGATCGCTACGAAGTGGGACGATTTGGTTAAATGATCCACTACCCCCCAAATATCATCATGTTCTCCCTGCGATTGAAGTAAACGAGTAATAAATTCCATTGAGATGTACTACCACTTCCAGTGAGGAATATCTAATGGCTGGAGAATACCACCAGGAACACGATGTTTAGCCTTCCCCTTCTGGAAGACCAAACATCGAGACACAAACTCCGCAACTACATGATTCATCCTGCGACACCAAAACTGGCTCCTCAAGGCTCATTACATCTTTGTCATACCTGAATGCACTGCTAAAGGTGAACTATGAAACTCTCTAAGAACCATCTCGCGCATCATTAAAGGAAAAAAGCCTTCCATGATACAACAATAGGTGTTGTTCATCATCTGACCAACCATCAGGGGCCTCACCACAAAAAACTCGGTCTCTCCAGACCACCACCTCTAGATCCCCCAACTGTGACTCTTCCACCTTCTACACCAGGGATGACTGTACCGTCATCTTAAAAGACAACCTCTTCCCCCAACTTCTCTCATATGAAGATGAAATGCTGATAACTCTTCTATTACTCTTCAGGAATCACCGGATTCACGCACATCATCACTAAATGACTTTTGACTCAGCGCATCAGCTACAACATTCCCCTTTCGAAGCATATAAAATATTTTGAAGTCATATTCCTGTAAGAACTCCATCCAAAAACACTGTTATAAGATTAAGTAATGCTGGAAGAAAACATACCTCAAACTCTTATGATTGGTGAAAACCACAAAGTTATCGCCAATGAGGTAGTCTCCACAACTTCAGAGAAAACACCATGAATGCCAACTCTAGATCATGGGTGTCATTGTTACATTCATAGGAACACAACTGCCAAGACCCACAAGAAACAAATAACCTCTGCTGCATGAGAACACAGCCTAACCCCAGATGCGAAGCATCGCAGAAAACATTAAACTGAACCCCCTCAACTGGATGACAAATAACTGGAGCACTTACTGACTTATCCCTTAGATACTCAAAAGCTACCTAACTCTAATCAGTCCATATGAATGCCTGATCCTTCTTAGTCAATGCCATTAGAGGAGTCGTAACTTGTGAAAAATTAGCTACGAACCTCCTATAGTAGCCTACGGGACCAAGGAAACCCCACACCTCTGACACTATCTTGGGGGGATTCCAAAGACACGACTACTTCTATTTTTGATGGATCCACAACCACTCCCTGTTAGGACACAACATGCCATAATAAATGGAATTCTCGAGCCCAAAACTCACACTTCAACAACTTCCCAAAAAACTGATGTTGATAAAGAACTCTCAAAATGGCTTGTAGATGCTCTTCATGCTCCTCCTTAGGTGTAGAGCACATAAGGATGCCATCAATGAAAACCACCATGAACTTGTCCAGGAACTCACGGAACACAACATTCATCAATTCCATGAACACAACTGGATAATTCGTCATGCCGAACGACATTACAATGAACTCATAATTTCCATGAAAACAATAGAAAGCAGCCTTCAGGATTTCCTCATCCTTTACATGCATATGATGATATCAAGACCGCAATTCAATCTTTGAGAACCAAATTTCACCCTTCAGTTGATTGAATAAATCATCAATCCGTGGAAGAGGTTAACGATTATTTATTGTCACTTTGTTCAAGCGACAATAATCGACACAAAACTGCAAAATGTCATCCGCATTCTTCATGAACAAAACTGGTGCACCCCACAGTGACACACTCGGCCGAACAAAACTGTACTATAACAGACCATTGAGCTATATATGTTACTCTCGTAACCCAGTTGGGGCAATCCAATATGGATACTTAGAGATAAGTGATGCCCCTATTTGTAGTTCAATGCCAAACTCGATCTCTCGTCAAGGGGGTGATTCTAAAACCACTTTTAGAAAGAAATTAGGGTAATCTTCTATTACCCTAGGAAATTCCATATGCTGAACCTCAAAAGAACTCATCATCATCTCAGCCATCATGGATTATTAGGAAGAAACATGCCTACGACCCATCAGAGGATCTTGCTCGCCAACAAACAACACCAGCTCTCCATCTGCATCGAAGAACACAACCTACCTCCAAAAGAAATCGATGATAGCCTACACCGAATACAACCAATCCATGCCGAGGATGACATCATATGGTTGTATTCTTAAACCTAGGAAATCTCCCCAAGGGCGGTGCTGCCCCAACACTAGCTCACTGTTTCTACATACTTCAAACAAGTCTGCTCGACCTCCAATTGGCGTAGTCAACACCATGGGCACTGGAAGCCTCTCTACGTCAAGTCCCAAAGCATGGTCAAGGGTAGGTGATATGAAGGAGGGTGTCACTCCTCAATCAAAGAAGTCATACAACCATGGTAGACAACAGGAAAAGGGTTCCTTGAATGACATCTGGCTCACCTGGAGATGGAAACTATAGAGCATGAAGATGACCACGACCTCCTACATGACCTCTCTGACCCTGATGAAGACCACCACCATGGTCGTTCTCTACTCTATGAGGATAGGAAGTTTCATGGGGGGGTGTCCTATGCCTGCCCCATCTACCCTCTGCTGATCTAAATCTGGTGCAACCTGCTGGAACTACATCAACAGAGGAACCTACTGAGGAGCACCTTGTGCATGATGACTGATTTGAAATGTTAGGAAATCCCACTGTTGATGACTTTGAACACCATACAAAAAACATGAACCTGATACCTTGAAATAGGCTTGAGAGTTACTGACTCCATAGAAACAAGATGTGAAGGGCTGAGACCTACCCCTCGGATGAATAGAAACACTTCTTCCCTGAAAACCAGGAACCCTGGACCACTGCTCTGCTTCATGAGGAATCACGATGACTCCCCTCTCATGTTGATTAGGTTCTGGAAAAATTCCTCTCGACAACATCTGCCCTTTACAACACCACAAAATACGTATTAAACAAAAATGGGATGACCTAGCAATGGATATCTGGATGTAAAGCCTTTTCGAAATGCCTCGCCCTAGCCTCCTCATCTGGCAATAGGTCTGAAGCATATTGCAAAATGATCCTGAAATGGATTCCAAACTCTCACACACTATATCTCCCTTATCGAAGGGTAAGAAGCTCCTGGTGACTGGATGCCTTCATAGTCGAGGAAAGGAACTCGACACTAAACTTATCTCGGAACTCCCATGAGATCGATGACTCTTCACAATCCCCTAAAAACATGAACCACCACTGACTCAATGCTCCACATAGCATCATCACAACCAAGGAAACCTAGTTCTCCATCCAAGAACGGATCAAACTGAAGCCTATATCTACCTCCTCTAACAAGTCTTCCATGACTCCATCTGAAACGGATCCCTTGTACTTCTACAGACTCTGGTCCTGAAACTCTCAGAGTGTCTTCCTACAAGTGTTATCGTCGTCAAACTCTAACCTACGATGATATGCTAGAATAGCGTGCTGGACATCTTCTATGCAAACCTAATGAGGAAGTCGACCTAGAACCATACCTATAAAATGAAAAACTATTTAAGCTACTAAACCTAGAATTTGGAAGACTCAATATTAATTAATTAATTTTTTTCTTTTATTGATTTTAGGTTAACCTATACCAAGGTCTACCCATTAAAACATAGTAATAAAGAAGAATGATGCATGATCCTCTCCTAGGTCTCTACCCTGCAACTAGTATCACCTCATTTAGTAGCCATTGTAAACTTAAAGGTCTATACATCAGATAATAGGGGTCCCTAAACACCTATGTATCAGCCGGTCTCTAGTCTTTACATCATTTTCTAAACATGAATGACACCATTCCCTACCAACCCACACAACCTCACTTGTGCCTAACACTAATATTCATCCTATCCCCCAACTAGACCTTTGATACCACTCTGTCATGACCCCCTCCCCACAAAGTGTACCCCTCCTGGGATAAAAATGTGAGAAGGGAGACAATGACCTCCGAGTCCCACCTCTAATAGGCCCCAGGTTAGTGACAAGCACCGAGGGTAAAACAAACACACATATGGGAGGCAATACCCTCTAAGAGAACACAAGCAGAAGAGAGAGATAAGATAGACACCAACTAACTCCAACTCAACAAGTAAGATGAAAGAAAACCCATGTACAAATATGAAATGTCATGAAAAACCACTACAACTGGATGAAGAAAAACAGGAAGTACCCAAAAAGTAAGTAAAACAGTAGAAAACACAAGGCCGAACAGCTCCTACAACGACAAGCTAGTAGAAACTAGCTTGATCTCTAACCTTCTCTCGGTGACCTGAAAAATAGTTTATATATAAATAGGGTGAGTATAACAGTATAATCAGTAGGATCCTCCCTAAGGCCTCTTGTGAAAAAGTAAAGAAAGCATGCTAAAGCACATTGAAAAACAAGTGAAACTAACTCATCACCTAAAAAGGTGTACTATGTTCCCAACCTCACCATGTGTACTCTCACCAAGTAATGTATACAAGAGTATATAATATAATAAATAATATCAAGGGTACCCCTCTACCACTTACCCACTGGTTTGCTGCTTTTCCCCAAATTCGCAAGTGCTAAGCATCTCTTTCCAAAAAGGATTGCCCGAAGACACCTGAGCGAAGCACCACAACATGCACCTCATGCAACAAAACCACCACGTACATATAATAAAAGTAACCAGGTAGTTTTTGGGAGCCACCACAGCCAGCATAACATGTATCATATGTCGGGTATTATACCTCAAGCCATTACAACCCATACGCCGAGTAAGGATCCTCAAGCCATCACAACCTATACACATTACACCTAAAGTAGTCCATGGGAAACTATACCCAGAATATATGTGTGTGAATAACCACAATCTATTACATCCCTATATAGACATATATGGGGAAAACTAACTGATGTGCTCACCAGCACAAGTAACTACCAAGATAAGAGTGCAGGGCCAATGAGGGTAGTCATCTATTCATCCTTCCACAGGAATGTTGGGGAAAGCACCCCCCAGGGCTCAGAATCATCGGGGTGTCAGTTTCCCTTACTGATAGGGTGAAGTATCATATAGAGAAACAAGTAGTATAGGATATACTATATCTCACAACCAAACTATGGGCATAACCTAGTCTTAGACTCCACTATTTCTAATGTCTCTCGGTCTCTGGGCTGCTACGTCTAAGACAAGGCCTCCTATAAGCACACAACCATTTAAATATCTTTAATAGATTACTTCATTCCCTTTTTATCAGTTCCACTATACGTTAATTAATTATTTAAACAATAATTAACCATTTACAATTCCACATTAACACCATTTTCATCACACCCAAATTCCACTGTCCCTTTAAAATTATAACCTCATCATTATGTTCCAACTACTCCAACCCCAAGGGTTAACATAATTTATTAAATTATTCATTACAAAATTACTTTCCCATATTCCCAGGAATTCTAGAAAAATATTCTTTGCCACTAAACACAAGGGGGATCAACATGGTTAGTAGATGTTCTACCCGTCAAGTCTTTTCCACCTATAGTAAGAGTGTAGACTCATCCTCCCTTGAGAAGCTAAACACGGAAAGCACGTGGTATACCCCACTCGCCTTCGCCTCTTTTAGAAGAAGTTTAAGCAATACCATCTTCCTTAAGCAATGGGGAAATGTAAGGTATATAATCAACCAATAATAATATGAAAGCATCTAACAATCACATCCATCCTGTTCCATCATCCTTGGTGTCCTCCCGGACAACCAAATGCATAAACCGATGCATCTCGCCACTCTAGCTATCATCTCCTACCACAACCAAAGGTCTCCATGCCCCCACATAACAAAACAACCATCTAGGCTCACATCACAACACAAGTATAAGGAAAACAAAAATCTTAACAATTAGGCTCTTGGACATTTAACAATCAAGAGGGTAAGTCAGAACCCGTCACGGAATTATCAATCAATCAGTTCTTTATTCCATCTTGAATTAACCGATTTATTATTCATAGGTTCCAAATTCAGGAAACCTAATCAGTAAGCTATCAAAAATAATTAAACATGATTTCTGCGCCAATTTGATTAACATCAAATTACAATAAGTGGAACCAGATTCATTTACCTGCCTCTTTATCTTTTAACCAAACAATTATCAATTAATTGTTGTTTATGTTCATTACCAATTTCCATCAAGAACGTTCAACTAAACAAAGAAAGCATATATATCACACTATCTAGAAAAACAAGATGCAATAACATACGATCGATATCAATTTATTTATCCAGTTCAAATATTTATTATGTCAATTCCATTGTCACCCAAATGGATAAAACATGCTAACGATACAATTTCACGTAAAATAAGAGATAAGAAACAAATCTGTTACCTAAAAAGGTTATTGACATTCTTTATACCACAACGGTTCAGGATCGCCTCCTCTCGTGATAACTACATCCACCTGAGGAAGCCACAGTATCCCCACACCAACCAAAATCCAAGAAAAATCCATTGGAAGCATGAAAATCACATTCCATAATACGGAAAATAGAAACAGGAGAAGATGAACCCCAAAAGAATGATGATAAAGCATACCTTAATTCGATGAAAGATCGACCCTTTATTATTGCACCAAAGTAGGGGGTGAAAATGCAGCAGGAAGAACTTCAAGGGGAAACCAATCCATGGGGAAAGTTTGATCTAATTATTCCTATGTGAAGGGAGGAAAAGTTCGAGCATATCAGACAAGATAATAAGGACGAAGAACAACGGAGGAAGATAACTTGTCCCTTTTTAAGATTTAATGGAGTGACGGTTTAAGATACGCTTGATTTCCCATTAAAATAGGATCGCATTAAACCACATGGTTTGACCAAGTAAGAATATCCTGAGCCATAAGAATAATTAATATAGGAGTTATGGCCTTTGAATCGGCCAAAGAGTCATTAAAACAAGGCTTTAAATTCATTTTACGCCAAAGGAAACATTAAAGGGGCGAAACTGTTGGAAGTTGGAAACACTATTCATAAACCTCAACATTGGAACCTCACCATTCTGGAAACACTATTCATGAACCTCACCGTTGGAACCTCACTGTTTTGGAAAAATTGTTCATGAACCTCACCATTGGAACGTCACGATTCTGGAAACACAGTTCATGAACCTCACCGTTGGAGCCTCACCGTTCTGGAAACACGGTTCATGAACCTCACCGTTGGAACCTTCCTGTTCGGGAAACATTGTTCATCTATGGTTACCATTAAACTGTTCACACAAGGTTAATGTTGACACTGTTAACCTAAGGATACCATTGCAAAGTTCACAGAAGGTTAATGTTGAAACTGTTCACCTAAGGTTACTGTTGCACTGTTCATAGAAGTTTGATGTTGACATTGTTCACCTAAGGTTACAGTTTCACTATTCACATAAGGTTATTTTTGACAATGTTCACCTAAGGTTACTATTGCACTGTTCACCTAAGGTTACCATTTCATTGTTAACAATAGTCTACCATTGGAACTGTTCACAAAGGTTAACAATGCACTGTTCACAACTGTCTACCATTGAAACTATTCACAAAAGGTCACTGTTGTACTATTTACAATGGTCTACCATTGGAACTATTCCGCAGGGATATCAATGCACTGTTCACAATGGTTTACCATTGGAACTATTCACATAAAGTCACCGTTGTACTTTTTGCAACGGTCTACCATTGGAACTGTTCACCTAACTGTAAATTTGTAAAAGTGTTGAGGAGAAGTCACCTTGATCTCCCAGAACACCCCAAACATGATATTTTCACAAAGTAATGAACCCGACTGGTCTGGGCCATTACATCTCACCTAAGGTTACCGTTCTACTTTTCAAAACGGTCTACTATTGGAACTCTTCACAGAAGGTTAACATGACCTCTCGGAACACTCAAACAACATATTTTCATAAAGGAAAGGACTAGAGAGGTCTGGGAAATTACACTAGTGCTTCCTAGAATTATATTTCCCCTCGATTAATTAATATGTCTCATGTGACAATACATGTTTGGTTTTAGTGTATACCTATCCCCATAATATGATAGTGTTTTGAAACAAGTCCCTAAGAACATGTTTTTCATGTACAACATTATACATTATATTAGTATGAGATATGTATTATTGATATTGTAGAGACCCAAAGCTTGACGTACATGGAAATTACATTACTTTAGCGGAATACTTAATACATAACAAAAACAGACACACAAGGACCGTAATAGTTTAGTGTCTTTGGAAACTTGGAACGTAATCTTCTAATCGTGGTGAAAGATCTTCAACATCTCCCATAAAGATCTTCCTTTTTTATGCCTAAAACCTTTCTTTATATCCTGGGGAAAAGAAAACATAAAAGGGTGAGCTCAAATGCTTAGTAAGGGTAAACAAAAGAAATATCAATCACATCATATTCATAATAACATAACATTTTGGAAATCTTAACCTGCAAAATATATCATAATATCATAACATGGGATAAATCATAGTAGTGAAATGTAATCCCAATAATCATAACTTAAAACATGAAACTTTGTTTCATACACACATAATCATAGAGAATCATTTCTTATTAGTCAAGACTCATTTCCAAGACTATCTTAGGGGACAAAGTCCCTTTCTGAACCGAGTTCACTCCTCGTTTCAGTCCTGTTTCACTGAACTGGTATAACCTACCCTTCCAGCCATTCTATCTCATGAGATATAAAATCTTTACCCAATTAATTGGAGGGAGATATAGGTCCCTCCCATCTCATAATGATACCATTCTTATGTGTGCCACAAAATCATAAATCATACATCATTGCATAACCCATGTAGTAAAAATGGGATTCTTAAACAACATGACATCATAAAACAATTCATATAAGATAAAGGAATTCATAAAACTATTTCCATCACAACATAATCAAATCCATGTAATAATAGGGATAGAAACAGAACCTTATATTATCTTATATGGAAAATAATTTTGATAAAACACTTGAACTCCATTCTTGAGGAAAATATCCTTTCTACTTCAAAAACACTTTTCCTTTCTTAACATGTCATACAATTATAAACTAAGAGAAGTTGTTTAAAAATAAACATGAAAACTTGTAAAGGAATCTTCTTGGAAATAATGTTTTAAAAATCCATTCATGCCGTATAAGTTAAAAAAATATTCTTTTCGTACTTTTGTCGGAAAAGTCAAAAAGTACCTCATATGAAAAATGACAAAATATTCCTTTCATATATTTTCCTAAAAACCTACCAAAGGGTAAAATTAGATTTAAAAAATTGTAGGTGGATGGAAATAATATTACATATTTAGGAAACATCAATGTGGATGATAAAATACACCCTAGTAAATACCAAAGTATAAACAATCTCGGAAAAAAATGAGATTGTGATATTTCCCTTACCTTATGTCCGATATGCTTCGTATGTATCCGAACCTCCTGTATAATGATTAAAATAATGTCATTGACTTATTACAGAATCATATTCATTTTTATGATATCATATATGGTTCACTTATGACTTAATATTACCCGTTCTTTTGTAAATTCCATGTTAAAGAGTGTTTTGGATAAAATCGTTTCATTTGTCATCCGTGTTTTGAATAGTAATTATTCATATGATTACATAGATCATGATTACATAATTACAGAATATAAAACATGATTTATATATAATATATATTCAGAATATACATATATATAATAGATCGATAAATGGAAAGAAATACACCGTTCATGGAGACGGTAGGCCGTACGTACACATGAACGCTGTTTTCATTTCCTTATTGAGTTGAATGGAATTAAGTAGATGACATACAAATATACATAAATAAATTAGCTTTATAATGTCATATATTTCATTATTATTTCTTATATATACTTTATAATCATTATTAAATGGTTAACATGGAGAATGAATCTCATCGCGTCGTGGAGACGGTAGTCCGTACGTACGCATGAGCGATGATATCGTTCTCATGATCATGGAATTGTATTGGAGTGTATGTATACTATTTTAGAATCAATATCACTTTTTAATAGTCATATATAGTCATTATTTACACCATTATACCCATCCAAGTAAGGTGGTGGTGGAAAATAGATTACACCACGACGTGGAGACGGTATTCCGTACGTACGCACACGCAGGGATTTCTTTTTCCGTAGGATGGATAAATGGTGAAATAGGGTTGTTTCATACATATAATAACATATCAGTATATGAGTGATACTGATGTTATTACTTCATAATGAAACAACTAAAGAAGAAGAAGTGGAAGAAGAATTAAATATGAAAGAATCGGTAACAGACATTACCGCTTCTTTGAAGTGCTTCTTTGAGACCTCCTTTTAGGGTACTAAAATAGGTCTTTGAAGAAGACCAGAACCTCTAGGATGTTTCTAGGGAAGCGTAGAGGAGAAATTTACAGGGTTTGACCGAGCTTGAAGGCTCAATGTGGTGTGAGGAAGAGGGAGGAGGAGGTGCCCTTTTATAAGGGAGGAGAGGGGTACCTTTGGAATAGCTAAAACTATTATTTTATTATAAAGTAAAATTCGGTTTTAAGTAGCTCCAAATTGATTTATTTTGAAGCTAAGGTGGGTATGGGTCTAAATCCTCTCATCCAATAGAATTTAGACAAGTTTAGGTTCCTATTTTAACCTTATCATTTAGATTTAACATTAAGTTAAATAATTTTACTTTTACCATGTCTTCTTGTGTTCTTATACTATAAGGTTAATAAACTTACTATAAGAAACCAAAAGAACCCCAAGTTGTTTATTATTAATATATATAACCTTATCTATGTCATTTTTCCTAACCATAGATTTTTAGGAATAAAATAACAATTAATAATATTATATTTGTTTTAAAAACTATTTTATGTCAATTTTGACACTATTTAGTAATTGATTTTTGTGAAACTCATAACAGAATTATTAGTTCTAAAAAAGTTAATTAAATCAATAATAACATGTCATATTAACATATAAAATTAGTGTAATTCATAAAAAGTCTTAAATTACATTTATTTGGGTATTTATAACATCAATTATGTCAATATTTCATTAATAAGACAATTACTGCATCATCTTTGTGTCATAATAAATGAACATTATTTAATACCTAAAAATTCTAAATAAAATCCTATGATGTAGATAATTGTATTATCTTTCTGGAGAGTAGTCAGGTTTTAAGTTTCATTAAGTGTATCACTAAATTAAAATTATTATACTTATAATATTTAAGAAAGTGACATGTTGTCACATTCTTTGGTTTTAATAATAATTAAATTATTTTCATGGAACAAATTCCATTAAATGAATCTAATCCGACCCTTAGGTGATATGGGTCGACTTTTAGTAATCCAATAGGATTTTGACATGTGTTAGGGTAATTTTATAATATTATATTTTCCCTTAATTACCCGATTTACCTTTAACTATGGTAAATAAAATTTACCGTAGTTACTATTCATAATTCCCAAAAATAAAAAGTATTTTATTAACATAATTTGGATCCAATGATTCCAAATATGGATCCATTTTTCCAAATTCAATACACAAAATTTGCAGAAATTAAATTAAAATTAATCATGTTGTCGAAAGAAAACGGGTTTTTCTTTAAAACATTGCAAAAGATTGAATTGATTTATCCTACGAATTCAAGGTAGAATCAATGCTAATGACATAAATTATATTAAATGGTAAAAATATATTCTATTTATACTTTAAAACCACCCAATATTATAATTTAACCATATAAATTATTGTGATGAAAAAAGTTGTTTTTAATTAAAATATAGCGTGTTTTTACTATTCATCAAAATATGAAAGTTACCAGAATGATAAGAAAATTTATCCAAAGTAAAATTTTATTTCATGATTCCAAAGAAGAATCTTATTTTTTCAAATTGAACTTATAAACATGTCAAAAACCCGATTTAATGTGGGTGCGCCATCAAAAGGCGGCAAAACTGCATTTTTTTGAAAAATACTTATTTTACCCGAAAAAATTATTTTTTTCTTATACCATGTTTTATAAGATTCAAAATTTAGTTAATACAATTCATAACGGCTAGTTCATAATAATATTATAATAATATATTGTTGTTTATTAAACCTCGTATTTCGTATAACACACGCTATCGAGGAAGGTCGCGATTGCGTGTAATGCAAGCCAAGTCAGGGTTGCGTGTTGTGTAAGAATCCTTCGTTGTTTCGTATAACATAATCCAACCATATTTCATTTATACACTGAATATATATATATATATATATATATACTCAATGTTGCATAGAATAACAATTATCAACATTGTGTGTAACACGATCCAAGAATATTGTTGCGTATACTGCAAGCTAATACGGTGTTGCTTATAGCACAAGGTAATCGTGGTGTAGCATACAACAGAAGACATTAATGAAATTAAAAGAATATTTTTCATAAAATCTTGGGGTGTCACAGAAATTCATGTTTTAATTTATTTATATGGATATAGAAAGATCCCAATTTCATGTTGATTATGACTTCATATTCTTTACACTTTACTTCCATAATGTTTATTCCATGTTTATGTTATAATTACCTCAGTTGTATGTTTTCCCTTACCTAGCATTGGATCTAACTATTTCTTATGTTTTAATTTCCTCAATTTATGAAGAAAATTAGTACTTGTGAAATTTTTAGAAGGATAATAGGTGTGGAAGAATTTTTGGGACATATTGAAGACATATCATTAATGAAGTAATTTATTATATAATGGAATTTTTTTTATTAGTTGATAATGAAAATGGATTTATTAGTCTACGATGTGTCCTAATTCTCTAAATATCTAAACCTAATAAGACCATTGATATGCAAGAGATACAATAATCATTATAGATATTTTAATTATGGATGGTTCTATCCAGGATTTTATAGATGTTATCAAAGTGAGTATATAGATTACGTGTTAAAGGAACCAGATCTGGGAGTACGGGTCTTGAGATCACACTCAATGTTTCTGATGTATCTGACATACTATTCACGTTCTCTTTAAACCGGGGATTTTTATTCACATTAAATAATATGATTTATCACTTCTTTGGTAACATTATTTTAACATAATAATATGAAATGTTATACATGGATAAGCACCATCTATATGATTCAGGATGTATAAATATACCTACTTTATCTATTCAACAATCAATGATATTAATTTCATTCCATGAATCCCTATTACCCTAAAACTAACTTGTTCATGGTGAGATGTCAACCAACTGATGTGATCTATTATGTATAAGTATTTTGTATAAAACATGGTATCCTCCTCAAAAAAATATTTCTCAAAAATAGAGGCTTGTAGTGAATTTGGATTGTGAGGATATCCCTTTAATAACACCATATAACTTTTAAAAGGGTACACCCAACATATAAATATAGGTCCTCAAAGATTTATTTCTTATACGAAATGAACTATAAAATAATCAATGATATTAAAAAAATTGATGGAAGGAACATTTCCAATTGAAAATGTATATAAACAATATCATTCTCCAAATTGTTAAATGAATTAAAATCAATCATATTGTTGTAGATGGAATTTAAAAAAAACACACTTTCATGATAGTAATTCTGACATGGATAATAAGTATTTAACATAATGAAAATTTTATGAGCTGTTTCATCATGACATGAAAATCATGAGATTTCATGGCTACTAACTTAAAATATTATAATGACACAATTTTTTTACATTTTAAGAATAACCCTACAACACTTTGATTCCGTGGAGACACTTGAAAAACTAATTTCTCCCCTTGTATAATGTTTGACAAGTCAAATTAAATTATTTTCTTCTTACATAAGAAGTGAGAACTAACTATAAAAGTATTCCCATTGATAGTAATTCTAATCTTATATTCCCCTAGTCCTTATACTTGTATTTAATATCTGACAATGTTCCAATAAAACTATCACAACTATTCATATCAATATTCAAGAAATTAATGTTATCTTTGAAATCATGATATATCCAATATGGGAGATCAAAAAATATTGATATTATCTTCCATATATTTCCATAATTACCAGATTTTTATGTATTTCCAAATGTAACATCAATGTTTTTCACCCTCTCAAAATACTGATTAGTTGATAAAAGTTTTATAGAAATATAAAATTCTATGGATTCATTGAATGAATTTTTAATATTTTATAAGAGTTATCTATAGAATTTTTTTTCATAAGACATGCAGAATTTTTTGTACCATATTGCAATTGATAATATAAAGTCCTTTTATTGATAATTAGACAATATTTATTCCCCTAAACACTCAATATATAAAAATATACATTTGTTGGTATGTTATTTATAGGGAAGAAAATGGATGAATAAAAATGAAAATATTCCAATTTTTAAGAATCATAAACACAGATACATGTCTCCCACAAAAGTTTCAAATCATTAATTAATGGTGACAATAAAAAATAAATATCACTTATATGTTTTTTTTCTGAAATCATTAAACTCATTGTGATTTTATTGATATAAAATCCATAAGATAAGTTATAAATTACTAATAAAATAGCCCATGATCTATTTTTTATACTAAAACTCCAATGTGGACTCATTCCATCTGTGAAAAATCAAATGCTAAAATTACTAACATCATTTAAAAAGGTATCAAATTATCGATCAATTTTGTTTCATTATGGAAAATTCATTGGATGGTGTAATTTTACATCAGATATTCAATCATCTACATTCTATATTAATATTTTAGTGTTATTTAAATTTAGAAAAACACTTTAAACAAGGAATTGTTGGAAGATAACAAATTTACATAATAAGAATCTTGGTAACTTCTAAATCAACTTGTGAATTTTATTTCAAATTATATCATGATTTCCTATATTTAGGATACTCGGAAAGACATTAATGTTCCTTTATATATGGCACAAAATCATTCAGGTAGGCATATATCTTGTTATTACCCTAACCCATCAGGCATAATATTTTCTTCACATTATCATATGAATCTAGATGATCATTGTCTTCCGGAAGTATGTATTTCAAAATCTGTCAAAAATCTATAAAACTATTATCAATCAATCCACTTTTGGAATTAAAAAAGATCAATATTAATATAACTGATAAAACCCTATATTTTGAACAACCTGGATACAATTTTGTTTTCAGAATCCCCATACTAGCACTCAGTCATTAGTTCTTTTTCAATTGAATCTAATTTAATATCATGAATCATTTCTTCAATTTTATTTGACATATCATCTTGAAAATATTTTTCATTAATTAATATTGAATTCTACCCAATTCTACCATGCCAAATACATGGGATGTAACTTTGATTAAAACCTCAGAAAATTAAATAATGTTTGATTTTTAAACTTTTTAACATTTTAATATTAAAACATTCCAAATAGGGGCTGAAAAAAACATCATTGTTTGGAAAATTTGGTTTAGAAGATTCCAAAAAGTGCCAACTCTTTCCTCATAATCATAATTGGTTCTCCTTGCATTAATCTAACAATGATTCATTATCACCTATTACAAATTTCAAGTACTGAATATATGTTACTATACATTAAAATTGGATTTCAAATTAACTTTTACAAATAATAATATGAATAATGAAAAGAAAAATATTTCACAAATAAAATAAAATATATAAATTTAATAAAAAAACAATTCCAAAAAAATTATATAAATGTAAAAATATTATCTTCGACATTAAAAGGGTGAACACTAATAAAAAACAATTTTTCTTTTTTTATTATATACTTTGTTAATTATAAATTCAATTTTTTAATATATATTTAAATATCGTAATATCAATGACCAAATGGTTTCTAATTTTTATGTTTTTATATATTTTAAACATATTCAATGAAAATATATAAACTTTTTTAGAATTAAAATATAAGAATGGATTAATAATTTTATATATATTTGAGAAAATATAAGAAAATATAAAATTGAATCGTGATAATTTCATGAACTAAATGAAATAGTTTTACAATGTTTCATAGATAAAAATTATAGCATATAACAAAAAATTCCAATGATAGTGTCATTTTTATTCTATTATTCACATATAATAAACATAAGGCCAATGCTTCACAATGTTCCATATAACAAGGTCTCACAGTGTCAATTCCCAATATATTATTTTCGTTTAATTATAATGAATCATAGAAAAGTATTCAACCATATAATGTTTAACAAATCTTGAAATATAATTAAAACATGAGAAAATTATATGTAAATGATACCTTAAATATCATGAAAAATCAGAAATAAGGACAAAATAAAATTTCATATAATTAAAATAATTGAAAGAAGTAATAATGGAAGACACCAATGAATGAGAAGAATAATGATAAAGGGGATAAGGAGAAGGTGACAGTAATTGTGAAAATGACTATGGTGAAAAGTTAGGTTGTAAATGTGAAAAATAACAATAAGTAAGAAGAATAGATATTATAGGCCAATGATTTCATAGAAGAGTGATTTAGGTTTGTATTTGGGGAGAAATTTAGAGAGGACAACTAAAATTAAATGATAGAATTGAATTATTTTTTAAAAGGTTTTCTATGTTGGTTATTTTATAACTGATGTAGAAAACAAACATATAAAATTTTTTCTACATTGGTCATATTATAGCAAAAATATAAAATGAAATTCCATTTTCATTCATTCTATAAATGATGTGGATACTTTGATATGATTACTTTAAACATTAGTTAAAATATAAATGATATAAACAACTATTTTTTACATTAGTTAATAATAAACAACAGAAAAAATGCATTATATTAAATATTCGTTTCACTAGTGTACATAACTTGTATAATATAATATAGATACATTAACTTCTCATAATAAGACTCCATGTAAGTGAATTATTTAGTTTTGATATATATTGATATTTTTTCCATAAAATAGCTCTGTTGTGGATGATTACATGTTTTGATAATGTTGTTAGTGATATTTGTTTGTAATTTTTCTTAAATGTTCAAGATTTATTTTGGGTAGGGGACAATTAAAGAAGTTTAGATAAAATGTAAGAAAAGATTATGTTGCATGAAAACTTTAAGAGGGAGTTTGTAATTGAATACTAATTTTTTGGTATATTTTTTGATCATTATCATGATGTATACTATTAATGCTACTTGTTTTACTTATTTGTTTCTTTATTATGTGGTGATTTTATTCTAACTTGTATGACGATGATGTTGCGGTCTATTGAATCTGTATTTATTTTTAGTCCAATGAATGGTCTATGGTTCTTTATTTAATTATTTATAGTTTCTATGGTAATTCTATGGGATATCGATGGAGGGGTTATTTTTTTTCAAGTGTTGATGTTGACTTTAGTTGCAATAGTTATTTGAATATAAAATTATTCTTTTTAAAAATGTTTCTATTGATATAATTAAATAGCAGTATGTGATTATTTAATTTGTGGTTTGATTATAGATCTTGTTATTTGAATTTAATTTCTATATTTGGGGTATGGATTTATTTATTTACCTCATAATAAATCCAGGAATCATCACTATTAAATTAAGGAAATTTTTTGATTTTTATAAAATATTAAATAAATAAAAATGTTTATTAAATACAATTCATCACTAAAAAATTTCATAATATTTTTAATTTTTTTATAAAAAACATTTAATTTAAAATATAACATCATGATTAAATAAGAATCAATATCTCTAAAAAAATTCCTAACATAATTTTTTGTCACTAATTAACATTGAGACACTGATATACATGGTAGTTCTGTAAACCACTATGATTTTATCGTTTTATTATAGTTTTGGGATCATCATTTTAAAAACATGATAATATTTTTTTAAGAAAAAAACATCTTTAATTACTAACAAATTACTATCTCTGTAACCCTTATCGATTGAGGTAAAATGATAGTGATTTTGTTGTCACTTGGTAGTCAGTTAAACCCATTAGCTTCCACTAAATTCTCTATATCTTTTAGTCATAATAAAAAAAATTAAAAAATGATATATATATATATACATATATTATGACATAAAAATTAAATGTATAAATTTTTATTGAATTTCAAAAATATAGAAATGTCTCATCAATCTTATATTTATTATGTTTTTAAAAAAGATTTAAATGTTTTTGGAAGAAACTTATTATTTCCGAAGATTTTAATTGTCTTTAGGTATGGTGATATTTTTTTAAAATTTTCGTACTAAATTAAAACTTGTTAAAAATATTAAATCTTTTATTATCATTATACCCCAACACTATTAAAAGAAAATTAGTTCATGATTGTTAGGAGACACTATTTAATCAAAAAAATATTGAAATTTTATATATTTTTTATAATAAATCTATTTATATATATTGATATTAGTGTTTATAATTAGTAACAATTATAATTAATAGTTAATATGATTATTGATATATATTGAGGTGAACTATAATTCTTATTATATTCTTATGATATTTTGAAGTGTCTTAACTATTGTTTAATTGAATGATGAATTAAATGATGTAAGTGATTAAATTTTTTACATTATATTGGAGAGATAATGTGTGGTTATGGAGTTACATATGTTTAAATGATTTTAGTCTCCTTTAATTATATTAATGTTATAAAAATACTGATAATGATGGCATACCGTGGCCTACGTGTCACTCAGAACCCAAGATGTGGTTTTCCATGTGACAACATGTGTGCATACCTATATTCTAGAGGATTCTATCTAGTAGAAAGGGTATAAAATATTCATTCATGAGACTATACAGTCAATATCATAATAATGAATAATTATAAACAACCAATTAACCATAAATTATCAACATAAAAGTATATAAAAGGCGTTAATATGAGAATCTACTCATAGAAAAAACAAACCATCATGTAGTAATAACTGAACTGATTTAATGTCAAGTCGATTATATAATAAATGATCATCCTTATAGGTTCAATCATGTGAACTGAAGGATAAAAAAATAAATAAAATAATATAATAATTATAAAAGTTCCTCAGAATCACATAAAAAATATCTCCTCATCCATGTAAATCTACAGTAGCCCAATTTCAAATCCCTAGAACCTCTCATTAACCTATATTTCAAACATATGGTACACACACCCACTGTGGTTCACATTCAGGGTTTGAATAATAGATTAAGATTAAAAAATGTATATATGTTTGTTCATATACAATAAAGTAAGTAAATTTAAAACACATAATATACAAAAAATATGTCAAGTCACCATTTCCTTATTGTGGGAACCAAAAAATGTGTACCATTAAATTTTATGCAAAGACCATAGTGTGACCCTCACCCAGATAAGACAAGTAATTCTAGGATAAAAAAACAACTTAGGTCATAAATAATTTTTAAATGATATCTACATATGGTTCTCAATTTCAAACACACTGTGGGGTATATATTCTAAAATAATGTTTTCTAATCAGATAAGGAGGTGGTGAGTAATAGTTATTGGGAATATACTATAAATTCTATTCCAAAAATTGGGTAAATTTTTTGGGTGTTATGAATGTATTTTTGACATGAAAAACATAATCTTTAATTATAAAAAGCATCCCATGGTAAATTATTCTCTTAGGTTTGATTTTAAAGGTCATAGGGCCAAAATGGACAGTTAGATCAAAAGTAATGGAAGTTTTAATTTAGAAATATTGTGAGGGAGTTGTGTCAAATTCAATTGAGTATACACCTAGTTAAAGGTTATTTTCCACATAATACTCAATGAACACACCCACACTCTTTTTGGAACTATACTTATGTTTCACATGTTCACATATGAAGTTCCACACAAATTTTTTTGATGCCACTCATGCACTACCAAAGCACTATGCACACCCTACTAATATCATGCACATGACCGGAGACATACCTTCGTTCCCCAGTAGTAATGAATGTTTATTACACATAGACAATCATTGTGGATGAAATTATACTAATGATCCCCCTTGAATCATCATTTTTTAAGGAAGCATCTACAGATAACACAATTCTATATTGAGATCTATCACATGAATAATTAATGCCTCTAAGCATAAAATCTTTCTAACTATATGCCCAATCCTTATAAAACTATCGATTATGTTTTTTTTGATTCTAAATAGTGAATAATTATTGGAAGATAAGGTATTTGTCTCACAGATTTATTTTAATAAACAATACATTTGTAAAATACTAATTCTCCCAAGTCTCTCCCATGGCTATGGAAAAGGGATACTTTTAAGGAGGGTATCCAAAAACGAATAGAAAACATTGATGAAACTTAGTTTCCATCCATTTGGATTCATTACCAGCCCTCAAAGATTAACTTAGTAACTCCATTTACCTAAGTCATAAATTGGGTGAATTTCTTCAATTTCACCATAGTGGACAATAGAACCATTTTGGCTTGAATTCACCCAAGCACTATCCCATGCAGATGTTTTCACTTAACTCTCATGTCCCTCATGTATTACCCCAGGATCCACTATCACCTTGGTCTCATACATAGAATAAATTTTCCAATTTCACGAAAATGGATCTTTTACCTTAATAACCCACTTTTCCATTAGTATAACTCTTAATAATGTGAATTATCCCAACTACTAGGGAAAAACCACAAGATCAACACTTACTGAGTTTAACTACCAAGGAATGACATCCTCATCTCTCACAAATGGACTCTCTAATCATAATAGAATAATTTTGATATAGTACTTACCCTTAGGAAGTGATTTCACCTATACTTATATATATGAATGGCTATTAATGTAGAATAAAAATTAATGTTCCTCCAACATGGTGTAATCCCCAACATGTTCACTTGGATTATCTTCTAGGGTAAACATAGAAAAGGATTCTAATGTGTAAGTTCTACACTAAACCATTTCAAGGTACCTCTCACCTTGCAGTCCATTCTGTGTGACTTTAAACTAGTCTAACATGGTCTTGGATGCATGAACAAAAAATCTTCAGTATGTACTTTCTCACATGAATTTAAAATATATGGAATTCCTTTTTAAAAGGAATCGAACTACAAGGGTTTTTATTTCCTTATAAGGGATACATCCAAAGAACTTTTATTTATACCAACACATCATCACAAAAACTTACACACCTTTATATGATGATAATTCCTAGAGTAACATACTGTACATGTTTAAACAATAGAGTGACTAAATATATAGATGAAATAAGACATGATACAACCTTCTATCTCTTTATCCACTTGATACATGATATCAATCAATCACATTCATGGAAGGGTAACTCATATTATTATTAGGATGTATTTAAAAAATAACCATAAATTTTTAAGAGAGGCCTAAAATAGATAATAATATCCTGCATGGGATGAGTAGACCATTCTCAATTTTGATATGCATCACTTTGAGGAAATAGATAAAAGTGTAGTGTAATGATGAAACATAAAAAAAATTACCAGAGCACTATCATTCTTTAGACTAAATACCTTATAAAATGATGGTAAACTACACCAATCACGATCCACACCATGGGGTGACATGAAAAATTGGATGATAATATAACATCGAAGTTTGAGAAGATCTCAAGTGTAATAATCACTATAAGTTTCCATTACATATTTATCATTTTTTTAGATATTGAATTATCTAAAATAATTTACACTATAGGATGCCTCAATATAAAACCACTTCTATAGCTATAATAATAACCTACACTGCATGGTTACACCAGATCCTATTTTTTCCAAGCATTAAAACAATAAATTAGAGTAAATATCCTAATTTAATGTACTTTATCTAGTTCAAGTGGGATGGACACCTTATTAGATGGAGATCTCAGTGTCTTGGTTTTCCTTCTCCCCTCTTTCATCATCCTTGTCTCTCACGGTCCTCTTGACCTCCTTCTTCATTCCGATACATCTCGAGGGTCAGGGTTTCTCCCTTCTCCTCTTCATCGATATCTATGGTGCTCTTTCTTTCCCCCTTCATTTCAGTTCTCTCAGAGGTTTTGGTTTCTTGGTCTTGTTTTTCCTTCTAGGATGGGACTCTATGTGGCATAGTGAAGTCTTAAAGGTGATGCTTTATGGATGGGAGGATGGAACTCACTCGGTCGTAGATTATTGTGGTGGTCTTGTTCTCTCTCTCGCTGCTCTGACATCTAGGTCCGTTTCTCCCTCCCAGGTCTGCCGGGTATGATAGATCCTGAAGGGGTTTTGTGTAATGCTTGTGGATGTGATTGGGGTTCTACATGAGGCACAACCTATAACATCATTTTCCTATTCCTGGGATTCTTTGGTGGGGGTTCTTTTCTTGTTTGATTCTAAAGTTGGTTTTGTTTTCGTTTTGGTATTTTCTCTTGTCAGGGATAGATGTTCTAGATATGGTTCAAAAAATTGTGGGGGATTTGGTCTTTTTGGGGAATGTGGTGATGGGAACAGTGGCCATAGGGGGTGCACCGATTGTCTTCCCTAGATAATGATTTTTCTCTATGTGGTTGGGTTTGTTGTGTAGGTTTTGTTGCTCCCACTCTGCCCTAGCTTCTAGATCCATTACCCCTTTCTAGGTCGGTCAGGTGCGGTGGTATCAGCTGAGGTTATGGGATTTGTTAATGTGACTGACAGGGTTTTTCAGGAGATGCTTCATATTGTAGATCTGATTTTCTATGGTGTTTCATTTTGGTGTTTAAGGAGGTGATGATGGACTCTAGAGGTCTGTTATCTCTGGTGACTGGTTTGATGATATGATGGCGATGAAGTCAGTGGAGATGGGATGGTAGTGACAGTAGTGGTGAATCAAGATGGCAGGTGATGTGATGTTGCAGCAGTGATGGATTTGGAATAGCATTTTACATGTAGTAGGTGGGTGGCTCGAATCTGTCATCAGCTCAGGGTAACGATGCTAGTTTCGATGTGTCTTAGAAGAATTATGAATTATGAATTGTTTTGGCTATCTTGAATCTTCTTACAAGTGGTTTTTTATCCATGGTTTGGGTGAGAACCATTTTGAAATTTTAATTCATATGTTTGAATTTTGAGTTTTTTATTATGAAATCTGGGGTGAACTCTTTCTGTTTTTTGAATATACGATTACCACTAAGACAAAAAGTGGTTTTACAGAAAATGAAAAAAAGATAATTTAGAGAGTAATGTCTATCATGGAGTGTTGTGACATAGTTCTAGCCCATAGTATCCATGTAATCAAGGTATTGGGTGTCATCAAAACTAATTTTTGTTTTGGATCACATATCAACCCCCTATCATCCATGTTGAACCTGCTAGGATAACCATAATCTATATACACAATATAAAATTATAATGAAGATAAAAAAATCACATAGAATCACACAACCTAATATCATAGTCATTTATTATCATGTATATCATCTCATGCATATGATATATCAATCGCAACCATTAATTATCAATGATCACATCCCATGAATCTCACATATCCTAATACACTCTACTCAATGTGTGACTATTCCAAGAACAACTCACTGATATTAATGACTATCTTCCATATATCTGAGGACCATTTATCCAAAACACACAATTACCATATTATGAATCCAAAATCAACCAACATTAAATCGTTAGCTAAATAAGCCAACCTCAATTGGTTATCTCATCCAATCACAAAGGAACACAACCAATATTTTATTATGAATTTGATCATATAAAAGGTGATTCCAATACACTAAGGACTCATATTTATAAATAACATATATAAAACCCATAATTCATATCATTCACTAGTATTTAAACTATTATTTCACTATTGAAGAATACTTATTTTGATCATATTGAGCCTAATATCCATCTGAAAAGTCATTGTCACCTAAGATTACTATTCAATTATTATTTAAAATTCATGGTATATATACCATGACTCAAACCAATACCAATATCAACAACCTAGGTAACCCTATCTATAAGATATTCTTCATTTAGTCTATATTCACTAAACTATGCAACATTATAATATGATTTCATCCTAGTTGCCTTATATTTTAGTCCAATATTGAAAAACTAATCATATTCCTTATTACTCAACAAGATCTTAACTCATGATGAAATTTCCTCTCTAAGTGGACGTAAAATAAAAAAGTCTTATGTGAAACATCCATTTCATTAAAAATAGGTTCTACCTATTATATTGATAAACTTTAAACACTATAGGTTCCCATTTAGGCCATTTTTTTCCACAATACCCATGTATACATAACATATAACACTTGATACATAAAATATAGAATTTAATGAATTATGGATCACATTCCTTGTTATAGTCAATGTCATATCATTCAATATCATGATCCAATTCACCATTTATTTAAATAACATGAAAAATACTATAAAATATATTAGTTTAAAAATTTAGAGTGATTCACTAACAAATAACTAAATGAAATAGTGATTCCAGTATGCATGAGGTTTTCACCTAAATGAGTATAGAAAAAATGATAGATTATTAACCTGACCTTGCACGATAATTCAGAAGCTAATTACCAGGAAAGGGTAATGATTGTTGGGTTGTGAAACTTATTAGGGGTTGGGAAATGAATGTTTTTTTAAAATATCCCTTGAAATATTTAAAAAAAAAATTCATTATGGGAATTTGACCACATAGGCCACTAGGTACCAAGAAACTACAACCAAAAACTTGATGACCAATAACACTTAGCACTTGGTAACTGGATTTTTTTATGTCTATCTCGAAACATTCGGTACCCAACATATCTCTATCGGGTACATGCCGGTATCTTTAGTACGCTTACAGTAACATCACACCATTTTCTCTCAAAAAATCCAATTTCTTTTATAAAAAATCAATAAATTATAATAATATTTATAAAATATTTACTATTAAATAGAAAAAAATATTATTTAAAATGAACCTTTTTTAGAGATAATGAAAACTCCCTATTAGAGAAGGTCATGATACGACTATACCTTAAATAATGAAATTGTCAATTATCAAAATTTCTATCACCATGATATATATTAATCACCATTAATCTCTTTAATGATTCATTTGGGTCCAATTACATATCATTTAATATAATCAAATTTGAAAAGAGTCAATCAATAATTCACTACACTAAAATCCTCCAAAAATCCCAATGGGTACATGTATAGTGGTTTCAACCATCTATGTATCCTGAATGAATATTTATTTATTAGGTGACATTAATAGTTTCATACATGTACTAATGATAACTATAATTTTTGAAAATATAGTTCATGAAAGACCACTCACTACTCTATTCTATACATATAAATCTTTAGATTATTTATAGACCACTCACAATGTATTTATTAAGTCTCAATTAATTGATTAAAACTTTTAGTTTGTAATTTTATCTTCATATTCCCTCAAAAAGTACACACATTTTCTAATTCCGAATTTTCACAAGGACCATTCAATAAATTCTACAATCCCTCAAATACTATTAAATAAACCATTTCCATTTGCAAACAACATTATTTTAATTTTTTATCCTCTGAAAAAGTCATTTGAAATATTTTTTACAAGGAAAGAATATCTCAGAGGCTGACCCTTATAGTGATCTTACATTACTTGTGGATACACATTTAGACACTATAGTCAAATTTGTATTAGATTTGGATAAAATAAAAAAAATAATCTTAGTGATGATCATGAAATAATAAATCCAATTGTGACAAATTTTTTTAAGAATTTAATTGAATAATGTATCAATAATTTATGATCCCAATCTAAACTTATGATTTTTTGGGATAATTTTAGTATGTATTAAATTGAAAATTAAATATTATTATCCTCAAAATTTACTTCAAAATATTCATAGATTTGTTAAATATTATGACACCATTATTTTAATAAATCACCATATTTCCTTGGGAATTCTTTCCAACTTATTTCTTTAAACAACACTTTTTTATGTGTCCATTGTTTCCATAATTGTAGTGCATAAAATATTTCTACTTTCTATAGTATTTTAATATAGTGTTATTTTTAACCCCTATAGGACAAAAATTCATTGATATTACTCCTATAAATAAAAAATATCTACGTAGTGTAACATTTTCAACATGTATCACCTATCATTATATTGAATTTTTCTTAACAACCAAAACTAAAACATTATTAAATTACATTTTATTGAAATTTATATTATGAGTGAAGATGATAATGCAATTTTAGTATGATTATTTTAGATTATACATTATAAATGACCCACATTCAAAATCTATTACATTTTAAAAAAGGGAGGTGAGGCGAGAATATAGAATATTATGGGTAATAACATGATATGTTAAAGATGAATATTAAGTATTTTTAAAAGTATAAAAATTTATCTTCATCAAAATAATTTCATGTAATGACTTGAAATCATAAAATTGATTTTCCTACCAAAAAATCACTATTTTTTAATTGTATTTCTAAATTGGACCTTGCCTTTTTATATTTAAGTGTATGTTGATAATGAAAATATCATATTTTATTATAATAATATTTTCACCAACCATTGATAAATAATAATTATTTTTTAGAATTTTTCATATCATGATCATTTATAATACACTATTTATCTCATTGAATTTCTCATTTTTTAATTATATTTTAATTATTTGTTATACTAATTTCACTAATACCACTTGCTTAATCACAATAAGAAACCTAATAAATAAATAAATTAAAATAATATGGGAATATAAATTTATCTGAATCCCAAAAAATAATAAGGGAAAAAATATGTGGATAATGATATAATGATTATATTATCTAGAAATATTTTTACACTATCTCTAAATATTTCAATTATTTTAAAAATTATTTTTTGAATAAAGTATTAAAAACACATAAAAGATCACTTGTGAATATTATTCCACACCCAAATATGTAGACAATAAACCCTCCTTTATATGAATATAAAAATCATAAAAAATTAACTTCTTAATAATAATTTAATGAAATTAAATTGAATAACCATGAAAAAATTAAATAATGATACACTTTTTTAATTGACTATATCATAAGAATAACCTAAAATGATATTAGAAATTATAAAATGATTAAAATATGACAAAAAATTGATATTGGAACTAAATATGTATAGGCTAGTGTAACACCCTTGAATTCTTTATAAATATAACTGTATTTGATAGTATATACGACACGAAACACCGAGCCTACACTAATCATGAAATGTCATTATTCCAATATGACTATTATAACCAAGATTTTAAATTGGAAGGTATGAATATGATTAAATACATTATGAACTATATATAAATATCCTACTCAATAAAAATATATTTATAAATTCTTAGGAAATAAGAACTCAACTTTTTATGAAGGCATTTTATACATCAAATAATATTTTTTCTTAAAAAAAGTTTTTGCTTCTTTTTGTGAGAAAATATTATTATTAATTTATAGATCATTTAGAAAATGTATTTTATAAAATTAACTTAATTATTTAAATCAATATATAAAAATTAACTTTGGGTGAAATTTTGGCATTTTTATGAAATTATTTATTTTTCAGTGTATCGTAAAAATTACCAATTTTTTCAAATACTATCATTTATTTTAATTAAATAAATCAATTTAGAAGCCCATTTTATTTATTAATGTAAAATATAAAACATTTAATTTATAATTGTGTAATTAATTCCATTTTTATCATCAATTTTTATAATTGTAGTATGAGTTTATTTTTATTCTTTAAAATGTAGTTTTATAAAAACTATTTTTAAGTGCATAAACATTATCTATTTAATTAACTAAAATAACCAATAATAAGTAAATACTTAGATTAATTTTTTATATTATATATCAATTTATATGAATTTAAAATCATATAACGATGAATGATATCCCTAGAGTTAATATAATACCATCCATTCCATGAAAAATACATTTTCCTAAAGAACCAATTCTCGTCACGCTTTGTAGGATTATTTTAAAATGAATTTATACCAATTATATATATTGCGTTTGTTTAAATGGATTCCATATTTTAAATTATCATAATTAAAATTATTTATCTAGTTCAACTTAATTGTTTGTCATAATAAAGGGATTTCAACCCATATCACCTTAGGCTTGAAATTTAGTTATTTATGGGACCCTAATATATGAAAGTGACATATATAATAATTTAAATAATGTAAAAAGAAAAAATATCTCTCAATTTATTTTAATAAATATCCTTTGTTTTCTCATAAGAAAGAAATCAAGTTGTGAATTAATATCAATGGTTATTTTTAGAATAATGAAATTATTTTAATGATGATAATTTATTTCTGGTTTTTATAAATTATATAATTACAAAAAATACTTATGTTACACTAACAAAATATTTATTTAAATTAATAAAAAAATGATATAAATTATTCTAAAAATATTAAAAGTAAAATAAATTGAATGAATTATTGTGTTTTGTGATTTTCTAGATAAATATAACTTGTTATAAATGAGTGAATGGAATTGATTCAAATTAATTTATTTTCATATTATTTTCAAAGTAAAAATAATTTAATGGTTCTAAAAATGACATTAATGGTATTTTATAATAAATAATAATTTATTAAATGATTTAAAATTAATAAAAATCTTCTCTTAATGAAACCTATTATTTTATTTATCCACATAATAACTATGGTATATTAATGTACAAATTATCCTTTTATAGTGTCTATATTGACCCCTAGAGCATAAAATTTTAATTACCATGGTAATTTTAAAAAAGAGTTAAAATGGGTCAAAACAAAAATATAAGGTTGTGAACATCCCATAAACTTGTCTAATTTTTATTATGTGAGATAATTTAGACACACACTTATCTTATCTTAAAATATTATCATTTTGGGTCCATTTTTATATGAATATTCATTTATATTAATTTAGTACTTTTTGAAATTCAAAGAGTGACTCTCTCCTATTTTATAAAAGGGAACCTCTTCTCCCCATTTCTTCACACTTTAAAGGCATTTTATTTTACCTAATCCATAAACAAATACTTTCCCTACATATATCCCCACATATGATAGGTCTTGGTTTTATTAGAAAACCAAATATTTTAGTGTAAACCTTAATTTTTTTAAGAAGATAATTATTATGGGAGTGTGTGATGATTAAAACTCAAGGTAATGGAATTTATTTAAAAAGAAAATAACCTTTTATTGTTTCCATGGAAAATATTTTTTATTCCATGTGCATGTTCTTATAAATGTTTAAAGAAATTTTATATTTATTCTTCATTGGGTCCTAAAGGTTGTTATTAACCATAATTTTATTTCTTTAAAATGATTTTATAAAGTCATATTTTTTAGGTTTTACCTAAGGGAAACTATACTTTAGAAGATACATTTTAAAATTTTAAGGATTTATTTTCTAAATATTTCTATTTCATGTCCATTTTCATAAAATAATTTAATAGAAGTATCTAAATGAAAATTAGGGAATTATAAATGAAATTTTAAGTCTCTTTTGACTTTATTTTAAGGTTTTCAAAAGTAATATATATATATATTATGGAACATCTTGGATTTGACTATAAGTGATAAAAATGTTCTATTTTAACATTTATGACATCAATGAATTTTCCCACTACTGTATCTATTATTTCCTTCGGTCTCCCTCTATAAGTTTCTATTTTTTCTTCAAAGAAAAACCCTCCTCCCTTTGTTCTGGGAATTTTATTTTTTAAATTTCGGTTAAAATACACAACAAAATATTTCACTTTTTCCAACGGGGACATATATGTTGGAAAAAGTGTATTTTCTGTTGGTAAAAGGCTTTTCCAACATATATGCTCCTGTCACTAAACTGTTGGTAAAAAATCTGTCGCTAAATGTTTTTGTGACAGATAAAATAATTTTATTGCAATTATAATTACACCCACAAATAATATATATGTTGGTTAAAGTGTTTAGCAAGAGGTTATGGTGACAAATTTATCTGCTGGTAATAAAATTAAAAACTTAAAATATAAATTTGTTTATAAATTACATTTGAATAAAAATTATAAATTTTTATTACTTGTGAAATTTCGTATTATATTTGTTATTTTATCATATATAATATATATGTTTTAATTATTAAACTAGAAAATATTTTAACACATGTTCAAACAAAGAAAAATGTTTAATTATATTAATAATGAAATATTTTATACAAAATGATGGATCCCCTAATCCCCCAATCCCCCCTATTGGATCCCCCAATAGGATCCACCCCCTTCAAGAGACCCATACATTCCCACAACTCATCCATGTCATCTAGTTAGCACCAGCTTCAGCACCCCAACCCTATTAGTAGCCCATGCACGCCATCTAGTCACCTCCAACTCCATCAACCAGCTCCAAATAAAAGAAGGTTTAACTTAACAGATATGTTTTTTTTGGTCTCATGCACATCCTGATCAACCACCATACTGGAAGACCTATTCTTCTTGTCATACTCCTCTAGAATCCATCCGTGGTCTTCTAACATCAACCTACTTCGATAATAATTCTGCAAAAAATCATTACTTCACCAAGTTATAATAAAAAAAACAAAAATAAATAAATAAATAATAATGCATGAAGTACTTCGAGATATACATTTGAAACAAAAACTCAACCTATTCAAAAAATATTATAAACCCAAACTGAATCTTATACTCTTCTAGCATCCATTCATCATCTTCCAACATCGATTGTTGTTGTAGTGATTCACAAAGGAAAACTATTTCTCTCACACAACCAACAACGTTACCTTTACAATTTCCAACTACAGGCCTCAATATACCAATAAGATATCAGGATTAAATTTAAATCTAATTTCATTTAATTTAAATTGTATGTTATTATGTGAAACAAATATTTCCATTTTTATAAGTGTTGCAATACCTGCAATTTCAACCAACTCTTCCAAAAGAGAAAAAATATTTACAATTTCAATTATGTTTGATAGGGAAAAATGTGTTTAAAACAAGATAAAAGATAACAAAAAATAGGTTAGTCATAAAGAATACAATTCTTACCAAGCTATGTGCAGGGAAATGGAGCTTGAAACGTTCCAATTCCGAGACACCATAACACTACGATAGAATCACTGAAACCCACACAAAAAAGAACATACAAGACCTCTAGTATCTTACTTTCATCCTTATCATCACATGGAAATCAAACACTCATCCACCATCTATCTACATAGGATTATATCATCAATAAATTACAAAAACATCGAGAGAAACAGTTACAAAAATACAATCAACATTCTAGAAAACTCACCTCGAACATCTCTTAATAGATAAAAACTGATACCAAAAACATACGAGATGATAAGGTGGTACTCAAAGTCAAGAATCCCCACGATTAGTCAATCAAATAAACAAGGTAAAATAAAGGTGAATCCAACAAACCATGTTGACTTTACCTGGGAAAACAGTCCCTTCACCTAGATACCCAAAGCATATACAAATGTCATATCCACCTCCATATTATCTGTTGCAGTGATGATAAAACACCCCCAACCTTGAGGAAAAACATATTACTCTTCCTGTATATGCCCCTGTAATCACATGGATTCATAATAAAAATGGAAATAATCATCTAGAAAAAACAATCTAAATTCAGCATCATATTATAATAATATTAGAGGCTTCATCAGGACAGGAAATCCACTCTCACTACCATAAGAACGACAATTAAATTATAATATTTTATACCTTCATGTAGAAATTTAGATAATCATGAATCCATCCATAAAGTTTCAAACCGATCCTAGACACCCACTAGGCTTCAAAAGGAACACCCCCATGAAAAACCTGATATAGTACATGAAGGAACTCCTTGCAGCTCCTGCATGAAAAAACTATATAAAACAGTTGTGAACCCCACTCTTGTATTAAAACTCCACATAAAACTATTGCTTCCACTTATAGACATTAGTATAACCATTCAAACACCAGATGTAATCTATAACCAATAGTGAATCCATTTTTGGAAAACTGAGACATGCCATAGAAATAAACTGCACCACTAACTACAAGATTAACTAAACCCAAAGATGTTAAATGAATAATGTACCGATCATATTCTTCTACTTTATGCAGAATTTTTTTTCATCATTTAAAAAACACCAACCAACTTGAGTTGGAATTTCACAAGCTATAAATTTTAGGCAAATAATTCCATATTAGAAGAATAATAGAAAAAATGAAGGGTGATATGTATTTCCCTAACCATTTAAACATTATTCACAGTGTGGTCAAGGGACATGATGCAGAAAATAATAGAAATGGTACTATGACCATTTAAACAGTGTAAAACATGTCAAGGAACATGTTGAAGAAAATTAAAAAAGCATTTATGAATAAAAGAAATGAAATAACTTTCGTAAACCATAAGTTATCACTCTAATGGTTTACACTGGTATCCTCGTAACCAGTGCAAACCATAGCCATAAGCTATCACTTTTGACATGGTTTACACTGTAAGTGGGGTAAACCTTTATCCTTGTACTCATGTAAACCATAAACATATTATATCACGATCATGGTTTACAAATGTTACTAAGACCATTTACCCCGCTGCTAGTGTATACCATGTAAGGGAACATGCTAAAGCAAATTTTCACTGCATAATAAATAGGGTGATATGCACCGTACTAACCATATTCTAAATTTTCAAAAAATAATAGAAAGAGGAATAAGGCCTTGCATGTAGTGAGATATATTAATTCTATGAAGACAAAATAGAAATTAGGAGTTCTAGATGATTACATCCATATTCTGTTGAGGGAGGAAAAACTCCTTGCATATATTGAGATATACCAAATAATCATTTTCAGATCAACTAAAATTAATTTAAATCATCAACATTTCATACTCAGGTTCATTTCAAAGGATTTATATAGGAATTTACCATCAATTTTATAAAATTCCAACAGGATTTGTTATGAATCAATGGAATCTTAACAAGATCGTAGTATCTTGAATCAATGGAATCTTAACAAGATTATAGTATCTTGAAATCTTCTTCATTCCTTTTTAATGTTTATTTGACCCTCAATAGTTTGTACCTCTATGAAAAATATATAAAGAAGATATGATAGTGAAATTCAAGGAAACAATAAAATGATAAAAATATAAATATTTCTAAAAAAATAGATTAACAAACCATGGATACTTGAGTTGTGTCAGCAAAAATATGAAATGGAATTGCAGCTTTTGGAAGTTGTTCAAAGACTCTCCAAAGTGGTGTTATAAGGCATGGGAATCCCATTGGATGATATGGATGCACATGCCATCCAGGAGAGGGTAAATGATAATAGTCTATAGAAAGTAGATCACATGGGATTGTTGTTTTCCACATTCAGTTTCCTTGAAGGGATTGTCCACTGGAGCTAAGCAATGTCCCATGTGTTGTGATATGAGGAGATGAAATTCAAATCTGATTACTCAAACCTCTAGCACAAGTAGCATATTTATGAGCAATAGGCCAATAATGGCCTTGAACATGAAATAATGTTGTTGCTGATGCTGCCAGCCCTTAGCACACTGTTTAAACTAAAAGTTGTTGTAGATACAGGATAATCAAACAAGTTGAAATCAATATTATTAAAATAAACAGGAAAAACAACGATAGGATGTATGATAAAAAACATAGTAGGCTGGTCAAAAATACATACAACACATACTTTTAAGGGAATTTAACATCGAATTTGTAAAGAAATTACTCTTTGACAATAAATATTGCTAATAGATAGAGAAAAAAAAGGAAAAACAACCAGTGAATAACATGAAGGTTGCTGACAATATTATTTTGAGATGAACCCCAAAAATATCAGAGTATTTACTATTGAATACATTTCACTTTGATTCCTGCACCACATACCACAAAAATGTAATATAATTTGACAACATTACTTTAACTTGGTTGAAAGGTTGTTATAAAATTTATACATTTAACAACATAATGAATGAAATGAATATCAATGAGAACAAGCAAATAATGGAATTAAATAGGGGTGGCGATTAAAATTTATAGTAATATTGATGAAGAAATATGGGTGGCGATCGAGATTCAAGAGCATCGGGTGAGAAACTAGTTGAGATATAGGGTTCCTTCTAATGGCGTTTCGGACTGATCCATTTTAAGTGGTGAAGCTTTTGGCTGGAGGCTGCTTTGAGGGAGGTTCTACGGTCATGGTATGTAACATCCCAGGTAAATAATGAATATGAAATTTTCATATTTATTAATATTTGTGAATAAAATATTGATATTACTTTAAAGGGGATTCTATGTTCGATGGTGTACCCAATATGCAATAATAAGTTTCTTTGAAATCTTACGTTGCACACTAATAATATAATTATATTATTTTAAATGGTAGATAACGTCTAGCCGTTGGAATAGCGGTAAATGATTATAAAATTAATTAATTCCACTTCTATGTTTTGAATTTGGTAAAATCGATATCATTTTTGAATTTGGAATATCAAATATATATTAAGGTGAATTTTTGGCATTTTTCTGACTAATGATCATTTTCAATGAATAGTGAAAAATACTACATTTTAATTCAAAACTGCCTTTCCATCCAATTTATGTATATTGTTAGATTGTCATTTTAATTGGTTTTAAGGTGTAATTTAATAATTTTTTTATTATTTAATACAATGTTGGTAATTGGATGTAATTTCACTTTTCAATTGAATGTAAAAACAAATCAATCCTTTGATAGATTTTACTTCTTAAAATCACGTCTTTGGTTTGACAAAGAGAATTATTTTAAATTAATTACTGCGATTTCTATTTTTGAAATTTTATAAAATGGATTCCAAATTTGTAATCAGAGGGTCTAAATTATGTAATTAAGACTCTTGTTTTTTTGGACATTATGAATAGTAACAACGATAATTATCTTTAATTGTCGTGTTAAATTAGTAATCGGGTAGTTAGGGGTAATAAAATAGTATCATAAAAATATAAAATGACCCCAACATGTGTCCTTATGCTACTGGTTGTGTCATGACCGACCATGGGATGCCTTGTGCCAAACTTTGGGACCCCATGGAATAACTTTTGGGTGATACTGACACATTATCATTTTATTTTTAAAGAAAGGATAATATCACAAAAGAATGTAACACCTAAGTAAAATAATTTTAAATTTGTCTACATAAACAATCTCTTATACTATAAATAGTCATTGGAAAGAAAAAAATATTTATATATCATAGTATTTTTTTTATAATTTTTATACATTATATAAATTAATTTATTTATGACACCATAATGATGCAACGATTACCTCATTAATGAACAATTTAAATAAAATGAAAATAGAATATAAAATCTAAGACTTACACTTGTCAAAAACCTATTGGATGGGTGTATTTCAAAACCTTATCACCACATCCTCGAAAATATATAATTGTGGGACCTTTGATATGTAGAGACCCATAATATTGAAGGATTTTTTTTTTTAATTATTTGGGATTTTACAAGTATGCAGCTTCTGACGGTGCCTGATTCCAAGGCCCGGTGTGCCCGGAATCAATTTCCGAAGTTTAGCTCGGGTACGTTCAGTGAACGGACGAGCAGGTTTTTCTAACTTCTAAACCGGTGCTCGGAATCGAAATCCAAGGGCACCGATGAAACCGTAGTGCGGTGATTGCTTAAGAAGACTTTTCCTCGAGTTGTGTTTTCTCAAGAAGAGTTGTTTTAAAAATGCGGATTAAGTGTTAGGTGAAATAAAATTGTGTTACAATTTTATTTCTCTTTTCTAGATGGTTTCATCCCATGTGTGGGAGTTGAGGTGGGACCCACTACACCCTAACTCTACTTGATTGGATATTAGTGAGGTGGGTCCCACACGAGCCCCACCCCTTCAACTTCATCTAACCCCTCTTAAATTGTGGCAAACCCCCCATTAATATGTAACTCACCCACTCCCACTATTTATTGTATGTCAACTCTCACATTAAATTTATTGATTTAAGCAATTCAATTAATTTAATTAAGAGTTTGAGTTTTTGAAGTTTTGAAAAGCTTGGCGTGTGTTAATAAAATAAGGAAGGCCTTATATTATTTTGGGGGTTTTAGTTGTGTGAGGATATTTGGGGAGAGATCTCTAACTCTTAAAGAACGCCATTAGTATCGTTGAAGAACGTCAAGACTTCGACGAAGAACGCCATCACCGCCATGAGTGATCGACGTTCCGTTCCTTCTCCTCTCCGCAGCTGGTGTGTGACGCCATCCCCTCCTTTGGCGCACGTCAATGCCGTCATCGAATGCACCCCCCGCGACGATAGCTTCTGCGAATTTCATTGAGGTAGGGGTTGTTTTCACGTTCATGATTATTTCGACGTTCATCGTTAATATTGGCCGCCTGTTATCATTATAACAGGAGGAGGTCGGACCGTATGAACATGGCCGAACCTCCTCCCCTTTTTTGTTGATTGATTTTCTTTATGGCTTGAAACGGAGGAGGAACCATTGCACCACGCAAGGTAGAGAGAATCACGGCTGGAGTGGGCCGCGGTGAAGGAGAACGGTGCCGTCGCGCAGCGCTGGTGAAGCCGAAGGTGGCCACGACCAAGTGCGGGCCACGACGAAGGGGCGCGACGCTATTGCGGCATGCCGGAGCACCATGGAGGGCCATGGTCGGGGTAGGCCGCGGCAGAGGGGCGCGGCGCTGTCGCGCCGTGTCGGTCCGACAGGGGTTGTGGCCTAAGGCAGCGACGGTGCAAAAGAGGGTGGCCAAAAACCACCGGCCGCTGTGGCATCAGAAGGTGGGACCCGCGGGGGTCCCGCGACGGCACACCGACGGGCCATTACGGCTGAACGTTTCTAGAAATCTGGGGATCGTAACCCTCAGCTGGAGGCAAGGGCGGGCCACCCAAGAGGGGCCGCCGTTTCACAATCAAGGGGGATAGTGCCCCCTCATATCCCGCTCGACCGAAGGCCAACCGCCAGCCACGCGGGCCGGACCGCCCGCGCCGGTCCGGGCCGCCCGCGCTCGGACAGACCCCCGCGCCGGGCCGCGTCCCACCGGCTGGGCCGGGTCGCACCAGCCGGGCCGGACCGCACCCATCCGGGCCGGACCCGGACCCGAGTTGGGTTGATCCGGTTCAGGCCGACCCAGGGGGTGTGGGTCCGGGTCGGGCCGGGCCTAAATACCTTGTTTTCGAACAAATCCATTCAAACACCCATATCTTGGGCTACGAACCTCTGATCGACTCACCATCAGTTGAATTGGGATCCTTGGATTGAGACGGTCATTTCGGTTTATTACACTCAAGGTATTGGAGAACTTTGGGTATGACAAGGTTGGTTAGAACACAAAACCAACCGGGACCTCAGAGCGGAAACACTTATAACTTGAGCTCTGGATGTCCGATGGAAGTTCCATCAAATTTTTTAGATTCCTATTAGTGAGGCGGTTCTTCTGGATTACTCTTATTGAGGTTTGGATGTAGCTGGATTATGGTCGGGTTGGTTTTAGCTTAAAAACCAACCATGCCCTAGGGACGAAAAAGCCAACGACTCTCATACTAGACGTCAGATTGATGCGCCGTCTGTTTCGTTGAGTTCGTATTGACGAGACGGAACTTTGTGATACATCAAATCTGGACTTCGTGATAGTTGATGTATTGACCCATTCGCTCGTGGAGCGGACCCTCCTGGAATCGAGCTTGCTCTGTTCGGGAACCCTTGAGCTGGTGGCGACTGTGATGATGACGACGACTGTACTGAAATCCCATGTGGGTTCGACATCAATGACTACCATACTGGAATCCTCCATGGGTTCAATGGCGATGACTACTGTTCTTGTATCCTATGTGGGTCTGATAGTATTTGACTACTGTTCTTGTATCCTATGTGGGTCCGACAGTATTTGACTCTGTACTTGTATCCTATGTGGGTCTGGCAGAGTAGCTGGTCTTGTATCCTTTGTGGGTCCGACAGCTTAACTGGTCTTGTATCTTATGTGGGTATGACAACTTAGATGAATCAGGGTCTACATCTGATCATCTCTATCATTTTACGAAGAGTATACCTGTGTGAGCTGAGTCTTGACTTTCAATCTCTATCTTCAATAAGATTGACTTGCTTTCCTGTGTGGATTGGGACGTAATTTCCTATGTGGATTGAGTTTTACTTTCCTCTGTAGACTGGGTTGTACTTGGGCTCGTGTGTTGGAGCCGAGTTGGAATAGATGAATTAGGTATATGTATGGGAATATATCTAAGTTGAGTGGGTTGATACTTTGTGAATGTAACTTTTCTTTGTGGTTTATCCTTCGTGGATTCTAGGAGACCTTCGGGAGTCTCGGGGTCCCTACTAAGTATCGTATACTCACCCCTGCATGGGCTATGCCTGCACTACGTTGTGTTGGATGCAGACGACAGACAACGCTTATCGATGTGGAGGCTCGTGGAGCTGGATGATACCTGGAGGTGGATCACTGGACAGACGTACAAAGAGCAGATGACTGGAGCCGAGGAGCAGAGGAGACTATCTATACCCACCCTTCAGGTGGGATTTCCTAGAGGACATCCTGGTGGTTTCTTCTTTGTCTTTCAGTTGTTGTACTTTACTTTTCAATTTTACCGCACTTCAGTTGGGTTTGTATTTTGGCCCATTTACTTTCCATCACTTACTTTTGTACTCAGTTTACTTAGTGTTTACTTTAGTTTGCATACTATGTGGTTATTGTGTACTTTATAAAGTCAATGCCTTCCCTTTTATCAGGATTTATGCCTTTGGTGCTAGTCACCAGCCCCTGCCCTCTAGAAGACGGGCTTGGGGTAGTCATGACACGGGCCCCGAGGATGAGTCATGAAAAATTGGTATCAGAGGGAGTTCAGTTCTACCGCAGTACTCATGACTCTGATCTTTCTTCTATGTGAAGAAATAGTGTTAAAGGTATTGAGTGTGGTTATTAGTCCAGGGAGTCCAGTGTTGGTGCGGTGGCCAACGTATCCATACACCAGGGCCCTAACTTCTGATTTCTGACTCAGTGCACGAAAACATTGATTTCATGTGTGTTTCAAAAGTTTTCTTTGTGATTACTTTGTGTCAGCTCACCAGGTATACTGTTTTGACCGTGGCGCACCTGTCCCTTTTTAGGGCGACCCCATGATAGCAGCCGGCTAGGCTTCCGAGCATTTTGTGAGACAGAAACCCACCGAGTGACGAGGCCTCCTTGGAGGTCCCATTTACAGTGGAGGCACCGGCGGTACCTTTACCCACCGAGCCACCAATGCTACCAGCCCTAGTGGCGGAGAGTGCACACCGGATCAGCGCGTAGCACTAGTTTCAGAGACTAAGGCTGCTCAGGTTCTGTGGAGAGACAGATCCTCAGGCAGTCGAGGATTGGCAAGAGGTTGTTGTCAGAGTCTTCAGGTTAGTAGGGACACCAGCAGACCACATGGTGATCCTTGCGGCGAGTCTCCTGCACGCGGCAGTATGTAGATGGTGGAGTTTGATGCTCCAGGTGCACGATGAGTCATCTCTTCATTGGATGGACTTCGAGAGCCTCTTCCGCTCGGAGTTCATTCCAGCCACCCTCCTTGCGGTGCGCATTTAGGAGCTACTATAGTTGCGACAGGGCAGCATGACAATAACCTAGTACTCAGTGAGATTTATCGACCTCTCGTGCTACTCCACGGACATGGTACGAGACCCATTCTTCTGGGTCCAAACCTTCGAGCAGGGACTGAGGCATGAGATCAGGGCATCTATGATCTCCCTTAGCATTCCGACGCAGGCAGGAGTACTGGAGCGAGCCCTCCTTGTAGAGAGATTTCTTGGTGAGCCTACACCAGCAGCGAGACCTACCACATGGAGGCATGTAGAGAGGTCTTCTATATCTGGCAGTTGACAGATGTCACAGGGATCCAAGCGGACAAGACCAACAGGTGGACGACCTCAGGATTCCAGCTCAGAGGTGCGGGGTACACGGCGCAGAGCCCGCCCTACGAGGAGAAGACACTGCTATGCATGCGGCGGGCAGGGCCACATGGCTCGTGACTACTCGTACCACCATGGGGAGGAGCAGTAGATGGTTGAGGGACCACCCAGGCAGAGGAAGAGGTTCGAACGTGGCGGTCTGCAGGGAGCAGGCAGACAAGGCAGAGGAGCTGGTCGGGCGACAGGTGGTGGACGACATTTTGTGGCTCTACCACCACCACCACCCGGAGGTCCACCCCGACCACAGGGAGCTGGCGAAAAGAAGCAGGCTCAGCTTCAGGCAGCGGAGTCCTTCGACCATGACGCACCTGAGATGATTCGAGGTACCATCTATTTCTACTCCACCATTTCTGTAGTTCTTATTGACATAGGAGTGAGTCATTCTTTCATTGTCGCTGCCCTTTTTCAGAGCTCGGAGATTCTGACAAAGCCGTTGGTTCGATCCTTACGGCTAGAGACTCCTACGGGATAAGACTCGACGATTATGCACTGGTTCCAGTAGTGTGAGCTTACTCTAGGAGGCGAGAGCTTCGGATGGGATCTTCTTGTAGTGGAGTCAAGGCCTTACGACGTCATCTTGGGAATGGATTGGTTCTCTATAGTTCATTCTCAGATAGACTGTATTAGGCGCAAGGTGCAGTGTGTCCGCACCGATGGGAGCATGTTAACCTTCACCGGTGAGAATGGAGCCTTTGCAGCGTAAGATGGACTCATGCAGAGGAGAGGACAACCAATCCCCTATCAGTTGGCTAGCCTGATCCTAGGAGCAGTGGACGTGTTGAGTCCGAGTATTCCAATTGTGGTGGATCAGTATGCGGATTTGTTTCCTAACGTAGTTCCCGGACTACCTACTCACAGAGAGGTAGACTTCTACATTGACCTGTACCCTGGGGCAATCCTGATATTTACTCCAGCATATCAGATAGATCCTTCTGAGCTTCTAGAGTTACAGGTACAGCTGGAGGACTTGTAGAGAAATGGATTCATCTAACCCAGTGTTTCACCCTAGGCTTCCCCGATTTTGTTCGCCAAGAAGGCTGATAGGAGCTTGCGACTGTGTGTCAATTATCGTCACCTGAACCAAGTGATTGTGAAGAACAAGTATCCACTTCTGAGAATCGACAAACTCTTCGATATGCTCAAGGGGGCATGATGGTTCTTGAAGACAGACCTTAGGTCAGGCTATCATCATCTCAGAGTTCCAGATGAGGATGTGCAGAAGATGGCCTTTAGGTGTTTGAATGGCATCTTTGAGTTCTTGGTTATTCCTTTCGGCATAACCAACACTCCAGAAGTGTTCATGATCCTCATGAACAAGATCTTCGAGCCTTACCTCGATTGATTTGTCGTAGTCTTCATCGACGACATATTGATTTACTCGACTACTGAGGAGGAGCATGCCTACCACTTGAAGGTTGTACTGGATACACTCTGAGAGCACCGACATTATGGTAAGCTCTCGAAGTGTCAGTTCTTGATTCGAGGGGTCCACTTCTTGGGAGATGTCATCTATGAGGGGGGAGTTACGGTGGATCCTGCGAAGATCAAGGTAGTGATAGCTTGGGATCCACCCAGGAGCGTGACGGAGGTGCAGAGTTTTCTGGGTCTGGCTGGGTACCATCGAATATTTGTGCCAGACTTCTCCAAAGTTGTGGCACCACTTTCAGCTTTGACGAAGAAGGGGAAACCCTTCGTGTGGTCAGATAGATGTTAGCAGAGATTCCAGGAGCTGAGACAGAGATTGACCAGTTCACCCATCTCGAGGCTACTGGAGGAGAGAGTAGGGTACGTATTTTACTGCGATGCATCATGGACATGATTTGGGTGTGTCCTGATGCAGGATCGGGTAGTGATCTATTACGGATCACGATAGTTGAGGCCGCACGAGCAGAACTACACAACCCATGACCTAGAGTTAGTAGCATTGGTCTTTTACTTGAAGATATGGTGTCACTATCTGATGGGTGAGCACTTTATAGTATACTCTGACCACCAAAGTCTTAGGTACATGTTCACGCAGAAGGACATGAACCTGAGACAGCGACGATGGCTCAAGTTCCTCCAGGACTATGACTTTGAGATAGTATATACTCTTGGGAAGGGAAACGTAGTAGCTGATGCTCTCAGCAGGAGGACGAGCATTCAGCTACTTGGAGAGGCGACAAAGTAGCTAACCGCGTTGCAGATATCATCCGTGGATAGAGATGGGGCATCCTTTCTACAATTTCTCACAGTCACTCCACTACTTTTTCAGCGAGTCAGAGAGGCTCAGCGTGGGGACCCTGACTATGAGACGTGATGTGCACAAATATACTCAAGATAGGAACCTGATGGATTCTATGTAGGAGGAGAGCACTTCATCCTTTTCAGAGGACGTACCATGGTACCGGCTGCATTACAGGAGGAGGTGCTTAGAGAGTTTCACACTTCCCCTTTGGCGGTACATCCTGAAGTAGCGAAGATGTACCAGGATCTTAGACGGTGGCACTGGTGGCCGGGTATGAAGAAGGTTGTGGTAGAGTTTGTTTCACGACGCCTCACCTGCCACAGGTAAAGGTGGAGCACCAGGTACTAGCAGGCTTGGTACAGCCCATGGAGGTCCCAAAGTGGAAGTGGGACGGGATATCCATGGATTTCATGACTTGAATTCCTTGTACATCCAGAGGACATGACTCTATTTGGGTGATCTTCGATCGACTCACCAAGTCGGCTCACTTCTTAACCATTAGAGAGCAGGGATTAGTTGAGAGCTTGGGACACCTCTATGTTCGGGAGATCATACGGCTTCATGGTGTGCCATCGACTATCGTCTCTGTTCGAGATGCTTTCTTTACTTGCCGAATTTGGAAGGGGTTACAAGAGGAATTTGGGACACAGCTATGACTGAGCACCACCTTTCACCCATAGACGGATGGTCAAACAGAGAGGACCATTCAGACTCTCGAGGACATGGTCCGTGCATGTGTCCTCAACTTTGGTCGTAGCTGGGAGGATCACCTACCCTTGGTGGAGTTTGCGTACAACAACAGCTACCAATCCACCATTGGGATGTCACCATGCGAGGAATTGTATGGTCGACCTTGTAGATCACCTATGCGCTAGACAGATCCTGGGGAGTCAGAACTAGTAGGACTAGAGATGATCCAAACCACAATGGAGAAGGTTTAGGTCATCCAGGAGTGGATGAGGACAGCTCAGAGCCGACAAAAGTCTTATGCTGAAAGGAGGCGGAGACCACTAGAGTTCAAGGATGGCAACCACGTTTTCCTATGGGTCTCACCTCGGCATGGGTTACGGAGATTTGGCTGGGGTGGCAAGTTATGTCCACGCTTCATCAGACCATTCCAGGCTCTTAGCAGGACAGGCGAGGTGGCTTATCTCCTGGCTCTTCCACCTCAGTTTCACCGGGTGCATGACGTCTTCCACGTATCTTAGCTGAGGAGATATGTGCATGAACCGAAACATATCATTGACTATGGGGAGCTGTACATAGATGACAGGGTGACTTTTTCAGAGGTCCTGGTGGAGATCGAGGATCGACAGGAGCTGGTCCTATGTGGACAGTCGATTCCTCTAGTGCACATCAGGTGGAAGCACGGGAACCTCCAGGAGAGCACCTAGGAGCGAGAGGCTCAGATGTGTGCACAATACCCTCATTTGTTTCCCTAGTTTGTTGTGTATCGTTACGGGGACATAAAGCCCTATGGTGGGAGTAATGTAAAGACCCGTAAATTTCAAGGATTTTTTTTTCATAAATTTTTTGGGAATTTACGAGTACGCAGTTTATGACGGCGCCTGATTCTGAAATCCGTTGTGCCTGGAATCAATTTCCGAAGATTAGCTTGGGTCTGTTCAGTGAAAGGACGAATGTGTTTTTCTAACTTCTGAACCGTCGATCAAAATTAAAATCTGAGGGCACCGATGAAAGTGCAACGCCGATGATTTCTTAAAAAGACTTTTCCTTGAGTTTTGTTTGCTTGAGAAGAGTTGTTTTAAAAATGTGGATTAAGTGTTAGGTGAAATAAAATTGTGTTACAATTTTATTTCTCTTTTCTAGATGGTTTCATCCCATGTGTGGGAGTTGAGGTGGGACCCACTACACCCTAAATACAGTTGATAGGATATTAGTAATGTGGGGCCCACACGAGCCCCACCCCTTCAATTTCCTCTAACCCCTCTAAAATTTTGGAAAACCCCCCATAAATATGTAACTCACCCACTCCCCCTCTTTATTTCATGTCAACTCTCACATTAAATTGATTGATTTAAGAAATTCAATTAATTTAATTAAGAGTTTGAGTTTTTGATGTTTTGAAAAGCTTGTTGTGTGTTAATAAAATATGGAAGGCCTTATTTTATTTTGGGTGTTTTAGTTGTGTAAGGATATTTGGGGAGAGATCTCTAACTCTGGAAGAACGCCATCAATATCATTGAAGAATATCAGGACATCGATGAAGAATGCCGTCACCTCTAGGAGTGATCGACGTGCCATTCCTTCTCCTCTACGCAGCCGGTGTGTGACGCCATCCCCTCATTGGGCGCACGTCAACGCCATCATAAAAACCACCCCCCGTGACGCTAGCTTCCATGAATTTATTTGAGGTAGGGGTTTTTTTTCATATTCATGATTATTTCGACGTTCATCGTTAATATTGGCCGCCTGTTATCATTATAACGAGAGGAGGTAGGACCACACGAACACGGCCGAACCTCCTCCCCTTTTTTTTGATTGATTTTATTCATGGCTTCAAATGGAGGATGAACCATTATACCACATGAGGTCAAGAGAACCGTGGCCGGAGCGGGCCACGATAAAGGGGCGTGACGCTGGAGCACCAGGGAGGGCCGCGGCAGGCGCGTGCCGTGGCAGAGGGGCATGGCGCCGGTCGGGTAGGGGCCGCAGCCTAAGGCCGCGATGGTGCAGAGGAGGGCGGCCAGACTCCTCCGGCCGCCGACACATTAGAAGGAGGGACACGCGGGGGTCCCACTGTGGCACACTGGCTGGCCATTACAGACCGCCGTTTCTGGAAGTCTGGGGGTCATAACCCCCAGCAGGTGGAAAGGGCGGGCCCCTAAGAGGGGCCGCCATTTCTCAATCAAGGGGGGTTCCCCCCCTCCCCCCCCCCGCCGAGCCGCCGGAGCTGGGACGGACCCTTGTGCCTGGATGGGTTGCGCCGGCTGGGCCGCGTCGTGCCAACCGGGCTGGACCCGGACTCGGGTCGGGTCGACCCGGTTCGGGCTGACCCATGGGGTATTGGGCCAGGTCGGACCGGTCCCAAACCCCCTGTTTTCGGACAGATCTGTTCAAACACCCATATCATGAGCTACAGACCTCCGATCGACACATCGTCAGTTGCGTTTAGATCCTTGGATCGAGACGGTAGTTTCGGTTTATTACACTCAAGGTTTCGGAGAACTTTGTGTATGGATGGGTTGGTTCGAACACGAAACCAACCGAGCCCTCGGAGTGGAAACACTTATAACATGAGCTCTAGACATCTGATGGAAGTGCCATCGACTTTGTTAGATTCCTCTTTTCAGACGATTCTTTTGGATTACTTCGCTTGAGGTTTGGATGTAGATGGAGTACAGTCCGGTTGGTTTTAGCTTAAAAACCAACCGGGCCCCTGGGATGAAAAAGCCAATATCTCTCAGACCAGGCATCCGATTGACGCACCGTCTGTTGCGTTGAGTTCCTATTGACGAGACAGAACTTTGTGATACATAAACTCTAGACTTCGTGACAGTTGATGTATCAACCCCTTGGCTCGTGGAGCAGACCCTCTAGGAATTGAGCTTGCTGTGTGCGGGAACCCTAGATCTGGCTGCGACTGTGACGACGACGACGATTGTACTGAAATCTTCCATGGGTTCGACAGTGACGACTACCATACTGGAATCCTCCGTGGGTTCGACGCCGATGACTACCGTTCTTGTATCCTATGTGGGTCCGGAAGTATTTGACTACGGTTCTTGTATCCTATGTGGGTCCGACAGTATTTGACTCTATACTTGTATCCTATGCATGTCCGGCAGAGTAGCTGGTCTTGTATCCTTTGTGGGTCCAACAGCTTAGCTTCTAATGTATCCTATGTCAGTCCAACAACTTATATGAATCAGTGGCTACATCTAGTCATCTCTATCACTTTACAAAGAGTTTACCTGTGTGATCTGAGTCTTGACTTTCAATCGTTATCTTCGATAAGATTGACTTGCTTTCCTATGTGGATTGGGACGTACTTTCTTGTGTGGATTGTGTTTTACTTACCTGTGTGGACTGGGTTGTACTTGGGCTCATGTGCTGGAGCCGAGCTGGAATTGATGACTTAGGTATATGTATGGGCTATACCTAATTTGAGTTGGTTGATACTTTGTGAATGTAACTCTTCTTTGTGGTTTATCGTTCGTAGATTCTGGGAGACCTTTGGGAGTCTCGAGGTCCCTACTGAGTATCGTATACTCCCCCCTGCACGGGCTATGCCCACACTATATTGTGTTTGATGCAGATGATGAACATTGCTGATTGAGGTGCAGGCTCGTGGAGCTGGACGGTACCTGGTGGTGGATCACTGGACGGACGTACACGGCGCGGACAACATGAGCTGAGGAGTAGTTGAGACTATCCGTACCCACCCTTCAGGTGGGATTTCCAAGAGGACATCCTGGTGGTTTCTGCTTTGTCTTTTAGTTGTTCTACTTTACTTTTCAGTTGTACTGCACTTTATTTGGGTTTGTATTATGGCCCATTTACTTTCCAACACTTACTTTTGTACTCAGTTTACTTGGTGTTTACTTCAGTTTGTGTACTCTGTGGTGTTTGTGTAATTTATAAAGGCAATGCCTTCCCTTTTATTGGGATTTATGCCTTTGCTTCTAGTCACCAGCCCCTGGCCTATGGAAGGCGGGTTTGGGGTAGTCACGACATGGGCCTCAAGGACGGGTCATGACATGATATCTGAAAATCATTTTAAAATAAAGTAACTTTTCAAGACTTTCCAAGAGTACCCCTCCTCCCTCTTTTAAAAGGCCCCCACCTCTACCACTTTACCCACACATCTAAAGCCATTATCTCAACCAAACTCTGCTCATTTTATCTTTGAACATCCCACTCTTCATTATTGAAGCATTACCTTACGCATACAGCTCTTCAAGAAACCCTTTTGGTTCAAACCAAGGGGAGTTACCCAATTTAAAGGTAAAGTCTTCTCTAATGTTCTTCTGTTTTATTTTGCATCTCCAACTCACTAAACTCTTTTTATTCCTTTCTTTTATAATAACACTAGTATCTCAAATATACTAGGTTGTTATTATTATAAGGATTCAAGCTACACTTACACACACCACCGTCTAATGGTTAAGGAACATACGGTTTATGTGGATGGCGAATTTCAGCCTCACGAAACGATGATTGTTCAATATTTTTCCAACACCTTTCATAGTGGCCATTAAGATGTCACTATATTTATATATGATATATATTATGTTTATGTTTTCCATATTCTTCCGTATTTTTCATTTATGGCATACCTTTATTGTTTCCATTATGGATAAACACGATATCTTCATTTTAGGAAGTGCGGACTACCACGCCCTCAAAGTGATTTGATTCATTAATGCCATATGTGGGAAGTATAAAGGATGGTTCTAATGATATTATATATGATATTATACAGGAATTATAATATAACTTTATATCTTTATTATTTCATTCCATTAAATACGAAATAGAAATGAAAGTAGCCTTCATGCGTATGTACGACTTACCGTCTCCATGAATGGTGCATTTCATTTCTTACCTCTAAATGTTATGTAATATTATAAATTCATTTATATACTAGATATATATGATATAAATGATATCTAAATCATGAATATAACTCTGTATTTAATGGATATTTTACCACATGAACGACTTTTAATTATAAGAAGTTTATTTTTGTCTCAAGTACCAAGGATCGACAAAACGACCGTTATTAACTTAAATAATTACATAATGTTCATAAAATGGTAATAAATGATATAAAAGGAATAATTAAATTAAAAAATGTTCTTAAACAAGTATAAATTAACTCTAGTTTATTGTTTAGGATATTGAAGAACGATCGAGTCAAGTCAGACACGAGGTAAGGGATCCAACCTCTCTATTTCTTTTTAAGTACTCTATTTTATTTAATTTCTTTTAAGCTCATCTTTCTTATGTTGGGGGATGTTATTGTATATTCATGTTATGTAAATTTTATGTTCATATTATGAGATACCCTATTTTATTTAATCAATCCATTTTTTTGAAGTTTTAAGTGGCGCCGTTAGGCAGCCGAATTTTCGTAATGGATTTTTCATCTCACTTTTATTCCAGTGAGATTTATGCTACATTTGCCACTATTTACTTTGAGTGGTTTGTGTAATTACAATTATTATACTCATTGTTTAAAATAATTTCGTTTATGGGTATTTATATCAATTTTGAAGAGTCCTTATTTCTTGGGGTGTACGTTTCGAAAGTTACCCAAGTCGGTAATGAAACCTTTCACCGTCCTCTTTTTAAAAGACTTCTTTTGTTATGAATTTTAATTCACATCTTATTATGTTGGGATATGTTCTTCTATATCCTTATTGATATAAATTTTATGTCCACGTGATGAGATACCACTTTCTCTCTCATCAACTCATTTTCTGAATTTTAATGTGACGTCGTTATGCTGTCAAATTTTAGGAAGGGAACTTCTTAACCCAATTTCAATTCTTTGGGTTAAACCTCTATTTCTTGATTATGTCATACTATTAAAATTTGTGGATGAACTCTGATTGTTTTACACATAATATCCTCTTATATTTGGTTTATTTATATTTGTCACACATAATTATGTAATTGATTTATCCTTAATATAAGGATATCGTCTTTTTATGGGACTTCGTCTAAATCTCCATTCATTGAGGCATATTTTGTTTTATACACAACTTTCTTTTAGACGGTGTATAAACCCCGTTGATTTTTATGTTTATTAAAAAGGAATATTTTTTATATGAAGCATTTTACTAAATGACAAAATGGAATTTTTTCGTCGTACGTATGCAGTGACAACGAATTCTCCACTACCATGAACATTATTTGAATTTCAGCTTACTCTACAAGCCATAAATTTTTGAATGGAAAATAAATACCATGTTTAACATTTCTTTTATTTTGGTATTGAAAATCGTTATGATAATGTTTTAATTATATCAATGTGTTGTATTGATATCTTGTGATTGAAATGTGGAAATGTTATGCTTCCTTTATGCATGTTTTATGTGATACGATTATGTTATGGTTATTGGGCATTGTTTATGAAGACGGGTGGTTCCATGATAAACTAAGGGAAGGTGAGCCCGTGATAGCTATCCAATGCATTGGGTAATGCGAAGGAGTTCAATACTATGGTTCTCTAAAAAGATTTAGGGAATATACTGTGGTGGGTATTTCAAACGTAACCATGAGGGTTACTCCCTACGTAAGAATGTTATGAATTCCTAAAGTTACCTTTACGTCTTATGATTTCTATGAGTTATTCATAAAACTTATGATTTCTTGAGGTATGTTATAGTGATTCTGTTTTAAAAGTAAAGTATGATTTCATTGATTCTTATGTATACCTGGACTAATGTTTTCTTTCCGTATTTTTATATCCATTACTGAGCTTTTTATGATCATCCCAAGTTTTTGAAATGTTTTCCACATAACTTAAAGGTGACTAGGGTCAAGAATGGGATCAAGGAAAGACATTCTATCTAAAACATGGAACTAGACATGTTTCTTTTTAAGAGTTTTTATTTTATGAAAAAAATGGAAACTGAGTAGAAGTGTCAACTTTGTAATCTTGTGATATGTAATAGTTATGTCCTAATTCTCTAAAACTCTAAACCTGAAAAGATACTCAATGCGAATTATTCATTTAATCCATGATTATGTAATGTTTTAGGGTTGGGTCCTTATATGGTTTCTATTAACCCTAATCGTGTCCCTTCTAAACATAGGATGAAGATGAATCTTGATGAGAATATGGTGACAACATGGCAATTGGAAGCTGGAAGAAGGGGGCATACTTTTTCGGAGGAACTTAATAATGCCCCTCTAAAGTTTTCTACCGATTCTAGGGGTAATCGGGTATGAAAAGTGAAAAAAATACAAAGATGGGATCCTTTTAGTTGTTGAAAATGAGGATGCTGTAAAAAAAAGTATAGATCTATTAAAATTTTCTTTAATTGGTAGAATAATCTATGCTAGGGGAGATAAGCTCCCAAGAGAAATTGGAAATAATATATGGCACCTGAAACCGAAATCTGATTCATATCGGGAAGGGACACATTCACATTCTTTTCAACTAAGAGGTTGATCTTAAAAAATCTTGGAATTTATGGAATTGTGATCTTAAACTTAAAGCATTGAGACTATCGGAATGGGTTTTGAATTTCAATCCCTTTTCCCAGAGACATACCAATTCACAGGTTTAGATTCGTGTGCATGGTATTAATTGGGCCTATTGGCATTGTAAAATCTTAAATGATTTTTCTTCTTGTGTTGGTACCTCTTTAAAGATGGATGAGCATACAGTTGAAGGGGATCTTGGTTGTTATTCTAGAGTCCTTGTTGATGCCATTTTTGACTCTTCTCTGCCTGATTCTAAATCATTAGTAGTTGGTGATAATAAGATAGTGGTCAGTACTAAATATTAATTCATCTTTTCCTTTTTTAATGTGTGTAAAATTGTTAGGAACTCTATTTTAAATTGTAGAGTCTTGAAAAAGCAAGTTCATCCTAGGAAGGTTGATCAACACAAAGTTTGGAAAAGGGTTGTTAATAGGAGACATCAGACCAGGGAGGTGAATTTTGAAAAATGTGAATTATCAGGTATGTAAGAGGAGGTTCACTTGGTGTTTGAGAGCCCTTATAAAACTGAAAATAAGGAGTAAGATCCTAAACCAAGAAGCATCGCTATTTGGTAGGTTACTTGCTTGGGAAATTCCCATTCTGTAGGTGATTCTAAAAATTTAGTACTTATCTCTAATAATACCATTATGGAAGAGGAAGAAATGATGGATGAAGTCATAGTCATTAAAAAATTAGGGGTTGATTTAGCTGTTGACCCTAGATATGAGAGGTCTTTTGAAGGGAATTCGAAGCATTCATGGAGCCAAATAATGGAGGAGGAGGAATCTGAGAAAAATATCATTGATAAATCTGGCTAGGTCTATGTAATGGATTCACCTATGATGGTGGTGTATCTACTCAGAAGGTGGATCACTTTTGGATAAGACCATGGAAGTAGAAGAAGCCGATATATTTGTGAAGGAATTTATTACAGAAGGCAGAACAGATGACCAAGAGCTGACAGATCCGACTTCATATGGGTGGAGCTCTGACCCGGATACTGAGGATACTGAAGTTGTGTCAATGGAATTCCCGGAATCTCTCAGTGTTGTGGACATTTAATCCTTGAGTAATATAAAACCTGGAAGACCTAAGAAAAAGGATAAAGGAGGTGGTAAGAAAAAATGTAAATCTATGTTCAAATGAATATGCTATTATGGAACTATAGAGGGCATCCTAATTCTGATACAACTAGTACTCTTAGAAGATATAATTATAATTATAATTCTAATATATAATTCTAATCCTAAAAAAATAGGGGTTGAGATTAAACCAAATGAAGTTAGGGCATACCTTGCATGGGGAAGGCTGGGTGGGGAAGGTCGGTGTTGGTTGAGGGTTGAGCGGGGATGGTCAAGGGAGGCGGGGGACGAGGAGGAAAGCCAGGGAGGGTGGGACATGGACGAGACGAGGGAGGCGGTATGGGGATGAGATGGGGAGGATGAATGGGGAGGTGGGATGGGGACATGATAGGGAGGTGGGACGGTGAGGCGAGACGATGAGGCGGGATGGCGAGGTGGTATAAGAGAGGCGGGATGGGGAGGGGGATAAATGGGGATGCAGGATGGGGAGGGGGGAGAGACTGGGATGGGACGAGGATGAGATTGGGGAGGTGGGACGGGGGAGGGATAAGTGGGGAAGCTGGGATCAGGTTTCATACATATTATTATGATTAATAAACTATTTTAATTTTGTACCTCTCTCTATTTTATTGAAAATATATTTTAAATTAATTCCAAATACTAATATTTTTAATTTGAATTTTGATTATTTGTTTCAAATATTTTTTTAAAATATTTAGAATGGATTCGAAATTTTCTCATATGTGTTTTTTTGAAAATGGGTGATAATATTTAAAATACATTTATATTGGGTCATTAGTAATGACACTAATATCTTTTATTTTTTCCACAATGAGTAAATTGGGTGTTAATCAGGAGTGATGTCCAAAAAACTCAGGTAACATGTAAATAGATACACACATGATATATATTTTAATGTTTGTATATATAAACGTATTCATTCCAACAAATATTTTTCATTTAATAGTTATTTTAATTCGAAGTATAAATATATATTTGTATTAAAAAATTATTTGTTATTATACATATATATATTCAGTTGTTTGTATAATATTTAATTATAAAAAAATTTATCAGAACAAATTTTTCTAATGGTAAAAAATTTATTAGTAATAATATTTATTATTAACAGATTCATGTGTTGGTAAAAAAATGTTTCTATTAAAATGAAAAGAAGAAAGATTTAATTGTTATTAAAATATGTGTTGGTATTGAACAGTTAATACCAACAGATATACCTATCAGTAAAAACAAATGTTGGTAATTAAAATTAATATTGACAAAACCAAATATCTGTTGGAATTAATCATTTTCACCAACACATATATTTTTCATCACTAATTTCATGTTGGTAAAAGCCACTTTTTTGTAGTGATATAAAGTGATATATCAATATCTGGAAATGTTTTCTTATGGGCGAAAAAAATATTTTCCTGAATATAATGTTGAAAAATGAAATATTTTATGTGTTATGATTATGTTATGGTTCTTAGATATTATTTATTATGGTGGGTGGTTACCTTAGGAACCAAAGATGAGTGTGTAACACCCAAATATTTTAAAAGAATAAAAATATGTTTGATAGCGTAAACGACACAAAAAACTAAACTAAGATGAGAATGAAACTCGTCAATACTCTATGATAAAATTATTTTTCAATAAATATAATCTCTTCGATGTATTTTAACAAACAAAACCCCAATATTTTTATTTTGGATAGCGTATTCAACATGAAACATTGAGCTTAAGCAACTCATGACATATATATAACCTTTATGACCTAGAAATTAAATTATCAGCTATGAATAATATAAATTAATTTATCAGAAATAAATAAATACATAAAGTTAATAATAATTATAAATTATTGATAAATTTTTATTAAATAATCAATTAAATTTTAGTAAAATTATTTTATTATTCAAAAATATGTTTTCTTCAAAAATGATTTTTTTGCTTTTTATGAAACGAATATTAGAACAATTTTTTGTAAGATTTAGAAAATTTATTTGAAAATATTATTATAATTTTTCAAATTATTATATAAGAATTTACTATGGGGTACATTTTAGCATTTTTTAGAAAATATTTATTTTTTAGTGAATATTGAAAAATGCCATTTTCTGTAAAAAGTCATTCATTTTTGGTAAATTAAGTAATTTAAAAGTATTTACTTGTTTTGAGTAAAATTTTAAGTATCATAAGTATTATTTAATTATATTTAATACAGTTCATTAGATTTTGATCAACTTTATTTTAGTTTTTAGTATAAGTTTATTTTTGTGTTTAGAAACGGGTTTGTTGAAAAACAGTTTTAAAATTAATAATGATTCTTTGTTTTAATTAATTAAAATAAACCATAAAAAGGATTTTTAATGAAATTTATAGATTATATATCATTAAATATTAATTTAGTTTCAAATTATTATTATTATTTGTCATAAATGTAACATAGAATCATCATTTTCTAAAAAAATACACTTCTTAAAAACCCGATTTCTCACTATGTATGCATGATTAATATTAATTTAATTTTTTGAACTTCTATGAATAGAATTTTAAAAAATGGATTTAATATTCAGAATCATCATAGTTTATAAATTATAATAAGTTCAACTTAATATTTTACCAAAATAAATAGTGAAAGTAGTAAAAATTAATTATCATGGTTAAGGTAAAAATGGGTTTACAAGGGGGTTGAACTAAAATGATAATGGTTCAAAATTACCTATAAACTTGTGGAAAAACTATTTTATGATCGTATATAAACCATTTAACCTATAATGTTCTAGAATGGTCCTTGTTTTACCCTTCTTTACACCAAAAAAATATGAGAGTACTCAATTCTTTTCAAAAATACGAAGTGTGTCCCTTCCCCCACTTATAAAAGGACACCCCTCTCCTTTATTATTAACATTTTCAATCCTTTTGGTTTCAAATAAAAACTACCAAATTAACTTCCCAAATTCCCTCCTCATACAATAAGCCTTATTTTTTGAAGAAATACAACCTTGTAAAGCCTATTACATACCTCACTAGGATACTCGAAGAAGAGGAAATGTTCTTCTACAACCAGATTTATTTTATTTCCTTCTTCACATCCTTAAATTACTTTTAAACCATTATGATATAATAAAATTAATAAAATTAATATAATTTTATATTTTTAAATTATTTTTGTAAACTACATTCTTCTCCACTTCCATCAAATTAGTTACAAAATCCTCATTTGTGTCTACGACATACTATCACCTCAAAAACCGATGTCATTAATTTTTCCATCACCACCTCTCAAGGTTGGGTTTGATGAAGGATATAATATTTATATATTATATTTTTCACTTAATTATATATTTTTAGTTATTATATCATATAAAAATTTTTACATTCCATACTAGAGGGGATAAGATAATGTCACTCGTGTGTATGGAAGACTACCACCTCACTTCAAATCTTTTTTTCGTATTTATTTAAATACACTTTAAGTGTAGAGTGGGAACCAAAAAAATTACACCATACAATAGGATGAAATAAAATTCAAAATTCAAAATTCAGGGGCACTGTGACAAAAATAAAAAAAATAAAAGGTGGAGTGTTTAAAAGAGGAATTACCACATTAACAATAGATCACACAAATCACATGATCCGCCTAAGAAACCCACCTGAAGGCAACACATCAAGTACATTACACCTTATACATCATTTATGTCCTCATAAAATCTCTTTCTTCATCATCACATCATCTTCATCCACTCCAAACTTCATCCCCATTTCCATTAACTGCCTGTGAGCAGAAACATCCACCCATCGACCGTAATCATCTTGGTTACACCAAAGTGAAGCCAGTGGAACTTCTTGCACAAAAAAAACAAACCAGAGTATTTTTAGGAGGAATTTAAATCCATCACATATCTGAAATATCAAATCCATCGACTGCTACGTCCATCACAAGACATCACATCATAGTCATTTCTACCAGTACAAATGAATCACTGACTTCTTCCCCATCAGGAACCACAACGGAGCAACCAACCCCTGAAAAACCACTAAATAAAATTCCATATGAACAAAAAACAAAAAATAATACCAAAAAATGGAAGAAAATGAAAGAATAAAATAGAAAGGGACCAAAGGAGAAAGAAACCAAACATGTGAGAAAGAAACAAACTTTGATAAAGAAAATGCACTCACAACACCGCTAGAACTCCTCCCTCACCATCCCAAGAAGTCTCAAAACATTAATTTATCCTGAACAATATGTGTTCGAGATTAATGTGTCAGAAAAAAAGATAATATGAGAAGAATAAACTCAAAATTCACCACAAACACCAACGCAAGCCACTAGAAGCACCCATATAGAGACCTGATATGGAGGTCTGATGCACAGGGAATGAGAAAAAGTAGGGAGATAGTAAGAAAATGTTTCCCCACAATATAATAACATTAGCCTGAATGGGGAAGAAGATAGGGGAAATATAAGAGAAAAAAGTTGTAAAAAAGTGATGAACTCCTTCACCGCTGAAAGGAACCACAGAAACTCGAGGAGGAAGGAGAAGAGGAATGGGAGGCGAGAGAGCCATGATCTTTGAGAGTAAGAAGTGAGTTGGGGGGAGAATATGGAGGTGGGATGAAGCCAGAAGAGTCATAGAGCCTCCCCATCCGAATTGCTGCCATACGAAGCGATATGACTCGTTTTTCAATAACACGTTTCATGAAAGGTAATATGGGTAAAGAAAATAAATATATCTAATATACATGACACAATTGTGATATTAATGAAATATGTATCATTCTGATAATACAATATATATTTTTTATTTCTTACCTATTCACTCACATGAAAAAATGATAACATTGTTTGTGGACGTGTAGACTACCGAATCCTCAAAACAAGGTGGTTCCTTTTTCATCAACACACCAAATGGTTGATATTTATATGTGTATTTAAATTTTTTTTTCTATAGATGATATTATGATCATCATGGAATGATAAAATATTACATACCATAATTCCATAATGATTTTTGAAAAAATGGAAATGTTACCCATTCGTACGTACGATATGCCTTATCCACGATCACAACATAGTTCATTTTTCATAACCATCATTATTGATTGGTTTTAAAAGTATATTTTACACACACATATTATAATTATTTCATTATTATTATTATTTAAAATTATAAACAATATTTTATGAACAAGAAAAAGAACTTTCATGACAAATAATGATTGAGAAAACATGGTGATTGACAACCGAAACAACAAAAACAATGAAATATTATTAATAGATGAATGGTAATATTTTATAAAAGGATAATATATGATAATATAAATATTAATATGGATATTTATTAATTTAATAACATGTTTAAATCCACTATAAATGGGGCTAAAACATTTTCAACCGAAAGGAAGTGTGAGGTAAGGATTTTCTTATATCACATTTATTTCCCTAAGATGTATTCTCTATTCACCACTTATTTTTTGTATAGTGTCTATAAATACCAAAAATATAATTTATGATTATTATCCTTAAATTTATGGGGATTTACATATCCATTTTAGGATATATATTTCTTGGAGTTTATGGTTTCAAAGTTACCAAATTGGTCATTGATTTTTGTATCCATTTACCTTATTTGAGAGGTATGTTATGTTATATACCTATATTCTTTTATGATGTGTATATACTACCCCTTGTCATGTAATATAATAATAATTATTATTTTCAGGATATTATATGTTTCAATTAATAATATTATTTTATGGGGATCTCAATTAAAATTTTCCAAAATGGTGAGAGTCTTATGTTACAATCTCATTGTTTATCTGGATTGTTTATAATTTTCCAATGATGAGAGATTATGATCCATTAGTGAATAAACTCATGAATTTTATTCTAATATAGTTATTAATTATATTTAAAAGTATTGTGAATTTTTTCCCATCTTATGTACTTAAAAAACATAGAAATTGTTTTTATGAAAATTCAACTTTATTTCACTCTTTAGTCAGAAATTGGTTTTATTCCTATATTTTTTTTCTAAAAATATATTAAAAAATGTTTTATGTTTTAAAAATCATTTTAAAATTAAAAAGGATATATTTTTAAAGAATTTTTTTAATTTATTTTTAAAAATTCCTTTAAAAGTTTCAAAGCTTAATTTCAAAGAAAAGTATTTTAAAAATGTTTTGTAAACTTTTAGTTTTAAAAAGTGACTTTCAAAATGAAAATGTTATTTTACCCATGAATGTTTTTAAATATATTTTTATGGTATTTATATTAATAAACGAAAAAAAACCTTTTATTTTTAATCTAATGGTTTTATTTTTTATTGATTCCAAACTTATTCTTTATTTGGATTGATTAAGATTATTTCAAAGAGATTGTTATGAAATCAATTTCTTTTCCATGGGATAATCATGTTTCAAGAGGTTGTTATAGAACCCATTTATTTTCCATTTATCAATACTTTTTCAAATATATTTCTATTAAACATGTTTCTTTTCAACGGTTTAATCATGTTCCAAATATATTGATATGAAACCAATTTATTCCATGAGTTAATCATGTTATAAAATGATAATGATTTTTTATATAAATTTTATGATGAAATATCTATATACTTTATTCTTGTTGTTTTTCTTTGAAATTATATATTATTGGTGCACCTAGATAGTGTTGAGAGAGCCAATTATAACTTATATGATTGGTGTTCCCAATAGAGATCCAATATATTTGGTAATGATTATTTTCTTCTGAGAATTACATTCGATGTCAGTCGTATGGTTTTTCCAATTGTATGTGTTCCATAAGGGTTCTGAATGTGTTCTATAAATATGATATCCCAATATATAAAGAACTTTTTTCTATAATTTCTATAGGATTATAGTTTTTCTTATGATCAAGATTGAAATCACATGTTACATTATTATTTATTATTATGACTCATTCATTTTACATGATTATATATTATACGATCAAGGTATTGATGGGTATGTGTTATTTTGGGATTTGATCATTCACTATGATTATGTCGTCATACCCTTATGCACTCCTAATTCTCAATGATGTTATTCAATTTTTATTTTTAATTTTACCCTTACTGATTATTTTATCTCACCATTCTAATGTTTCCTTTTCCCTTGGTTATAAAGAATGTGGTTGAAAAAAATATTTCTTGATGGGATTTCATATGGATGATGGCAATGACTTAATAAGAAATTTGAAAAGTTAGGTTAAGTCCGAGAAATGTTTAGTTAACGACACATGTGTTGTTTATCTATAATTTTATTCTATGTTTATGAAACTCTAAACATAAAAGGTCTTTGAGAATTTATGTGATCCAATTATCATTTTGATGATGTAAGGTTTCGATGGAAAAAATGTGTCAAAATTAGTAGTATCAAATCCAGAAATTTAAATTTTAGGAATTTAGAAGAGGTTATGGGTGTGCGGGTTCTTGTTTATTATAGTTAGTATCATAGAAAAAGTTTAGATAAACTTGGAGGTTTGGATGTTTCATGTGGGGTTATCATATGAATTATAGATACCATTATAGGTCTATAAGATCAAGGTTGATCATAGGTTCAAAATCTTAAGCACCCCATTTGAGGGGTTTATGTAGTAAAACTGTTGAGGTTATTAATGACATTTCTCGAAATGTTTTATTGGGTTGTGATATTTGTAACCCCAAGGATCAACATGAATTTTTATTTAGAGAGGAATTTGTTTTATGTTTAATGAAAAAAAGGACAACCCAAGGCCAGGTGACAACTGATCATATGTGACAAGACCTTGGGGATTATACCCAAAACTGAAGGGAGATAAGTATATCACTCCTACTACTGGCCTACATGATGTCATGGTTATTATGAAATTTTTATAGGTAATGATTATGTTTATTTGAGAGACATAAGGTATTTTATATGAGGAATAATAATTGATTTATCTTGGAAGAATATATAATCAAATCTTATAATCTCTAGGTTTTAAACATAGATAAGAAATTTTTGAATAATTTTAAGGATATTTATTTATAGAATGATTTTGTTTGAACATTGAGTATTACTATTGAAATTTGGAGACTAATGTATGAAGGTTTATTTTTTATCTTAATATGTTCTAACCACTTTGTTTTTTTATTAATGTCTAAATATAATTGGAATATGTTGTTATAATTATATGGATTATGTGGTTCTTAGAATGTTTATTTTAGTGATTCACGAATTAAAAATTCATCTCTAATACACACAGTTTAGAGAAAAATATTATATTGTTGTAGAAATTGATTAAATGATGAAATTATGTTCATAAAGTACGTATATTTCTGTATTCTCTTAGTATATATGGTAAGAGTATTCATAAAATCTAGTAAAACGACCTCAAAATTAAAATGTTATCCCGAAACATTCATATTTAATGAACTGATTACCTTTTTTTATCAAAAAATCTATGCTTAAAGGCCTTTAAATTTCCATTGATCATTCACTTTCTTATGATCAATGACCTTGAACACTATATATAATTATTTAGAATTTTTCTCTATGTTTAAATGTTATCTTTCCAAAAATGTTCTTGTACTTATAAACATAGTTATGTGCTATTTTATATGACCCTCATACTTCCCTTTCACATTTATCAAAAATATTTTTTATTAAACCTTTTTAAAAATTTGGTTTACAAAAATAAGTATTTTTAAATTTGCAGCCTTTTATTATCCGAGATAAATTTGAATTATGAGGATGTAATTTATTAACAGATGGGATATAACACCTCGATATTTTAAAAGAAGAAAATTTTGTTTGATAGTAGAAATGACACACAATAGTGAACATAGATGAGAATTTAATTCCCTAAAAATTTACAATATACTTATTTTAAAATAAATATAATCTCTTCGATGACTTGTGATACATGCAACCCTGAGATTTTTATTTTTGATGGCGTATTCAACGCACAACACCGCGCTTAAACGACCCATAATATATATAACCGTTATTACGAAACCAATAAATTGGTGGGTATGGATAATATTAACGAATTTATGATATATATATATATATATATTTATATGTAATAATAATTAAAAATTACTATCATATTATTTGTAAATAATCGATCAATTTTTAATAAAGTGATTTTATTCTTCAAAAATATGTTTTCTATAAAAATTACTTTTTATTACTTTTCATGAAAATAATATTATAATAATATTTTATAAATTTTAAAAAATGTAATTGATAAAATTAATGTTATTTTTCAAATAATCATATTTAAATTTAATATCTTGGATATCTTAGGATTTCTCAAAAAATATTAATTTTTTAGTGAATAGTGAAAAATACTGATTTCTGTAAAAATTCTTTTCTTATTAATAAATTAATTAATTTAAAAATATATATATGTTTTGAATATTATTTCATGTATCCTAATAATTATTTAGTTATATTTAATCCACTTAATTACTAATTAATTAAATTTATATTTGTTTTTAGTATAAGTTTATTTTTTGGTTTAAAAACAGTTTTTTCTAAGAACTATTTTAAAATGCATAATGTTTCTCTGTTTTAATTAATTAAAATAACCCCAAATGATGAATGTTTTAAATTAAATTTATATATTATATATTTATAAATATTAATATAGTTTCAAAAAATTATTATTATTAGTGAAAGATTTAATATATAATCATCATTTTCTAAAAAATACTCTTCCTTAAAAACCTGATTTCGCACCAGGTTTGTAGGATTAATATAAATTGACTTTTAAAAATTTTGTATATATAATTTGAAAAAATGTATTAAATATTTATAATAATAATAATTTCGAATTTCTTATAAGGTAGATTTAATTTTGTTTACTAATCTTAATATTGAAATAGTAGAAAATAATTACTACGGTTAAAGTAAAAATATCTTTACCGAGGTGTTAAACTAAAAAGATTAGGGTAGAAGTTATCAATAAACATGTATAAAAACTATTGTATGGAAATATTTAAACCATTAAAACTATAACGTTCAATAATGTTTCATTTTTTACACTTTTCAAATATGAAAAATGTGGTAGCACTCACTTATTTAAAAAAATACCAAGTGTGTCCTCTCCCATATATAAAAGGACACCCCTCTCTTCTGTTATTCACACCTGAAAAACAATGGGGTTTGGCCAATAAATACCCAAATAAATTCCAAAATTCTATCTTATCAAACTAAAATCCTTATTTGGGTATAAATCCAACCTATGAAGGACTTAGTTCAAACCATAAGAAGATACCCAAAGAAGAGGTCATGTTCTTTGATAAGCGTCTTTATTTTATTTCTATCTCCACATCCTTAAATTAATTTTTAAACATGAATATATAAGAAAATCAGTATATTACATATACTATGTTGTTTTTATAATAAGTTAATGACCAAAAAATCTATAATTTCATAAAATAGGTTACAAAATCATCGTTCGTGTGTAAGGCAGACTACCCCCTCGCGAACTGATGTCATTATTTTGTCAATTATCACCTCCAAGGGTTGGGTATGTTGATGTATATACTGTTTTTATATGATATTTATAACATAATTATAGCTATTTATTAATTATATCAGAAATAAATTTTTAAATTTCATACCATAAAAGATTTGATGATGCTGCTCATGTGTAATACGAACTACCACTCACGAAGCGATGTGATTCACTTTTCACTAACATGTTAAATTGAAGGTAATAAGGATAAGGATAATATTTATATCTAATATAAATGAATAATTTATGATATTAATAAAATACTTATAATTATTTAAATGTAATATATCTTTTTTATTTCTTACCTTTTCACTCATTGAAAAAAATGATAACATCATTCGGAGACATGTGGACTACTACTTCCTCGAAGCAATTTGATTATGTTTTTCATCGCAACGCCGCATGGATGATATATATAAGTGTATATAAAGAAATAATATAATATCTATTATAAAATAGTAATTATTTATGAATAAAATATTACTTTTCTTCTTTCCATATTGATCACTGAAAATGGAAACATTACTCATGCATACGCACGACACACTGTCTACATAATCATAACATACTTTATTTTTCATAACCATAATTAATGATTGGGTTTAAAAGTATTGTTTATGTATACATTTGACAATAATATTAGGTTTATAATTATATATATGAATAAACTATACAATATTCATAAGAACTGGATCTTTCATGAAAAAGAACGAATGAAAAAACAGGGTGATTAACACCCGACAAGATGAAAAAAACAAAATATTATTAATGAATGGGTCATAAGATGTTATTAAAGGATAATATATGATATTATAAATATTAATATAGTTATTTAATAATTTAATAACATGTATAAAACCAATATACAAGAAGTTAAATCATATTTCATCAAAAGGAAGCGTGAGGTAAGGGTTTTCTCATCTCACTTTTATTTCTGTGAGATGTATACCATATTTACCACTTATTTTTTTGTGTAGTGAGTATAATTTCTATTAATTTTTTTATGACTTTATCCTTAAAAATATTTAGATTTATATATACATTCTATTATCTATCTTTCATGGGGTTTATGGTTCAAAAGTTACACAAATATAAGGTATTTTTGTTTCAATATGTCCTCTTTGAGATGTATGTTATGTTATACACCTATCTTATTTTTGTAGCTGTATATAATACCACTAGAAATTTTATATCATGAATATTATTATTTTCATTATATTATATGTTCAATTTAATTATATTATGTCATATGGATTATGATTCAACATTTCGAATGTGGTAAGAGTTTTATGTTACAAACTAATCATTTATCGAGATTATTTATAATCAGGCTTCCAATAATGTTATCGTGTGATCAATCTGAGAGGAAACTCCTAAATTTTATTCTTCTATTGCTATTTATTATATTTTCATGAAATAATACCTTTTTTCCATTGTTTGGAACTGAAAATAATTGAGAAATATTTTGAAAGGAAATATGAATTTATATATATCTTTGGTTAGAAATCACTTTTATTCCAATTTTTTTATAAATGTTTTCAAAAAATATTTTATGTTTTAAGAAGTTTTTTTTCAAATAAGAAGGTATATTTTTCTCAATAAATGTTTTCAATTTTTTTTAAAAAATAATTTTATACGTTTAAAATATTATTTTGAAAGAAAATTATTTTCAAAATGTTTTTTGATTTTTTATTTTAAAAATTTATTTTCAAAATGAAAAATATATTTTCCTTAAGAATGTTTTAAATATATTTTTTTGGTATTTCTATTCATCAACATCAACAACCCATTATTCTTACTCCAATGGGTATATGTTTTGTTGATACAATTTTTATTCTTTCTCTATATGGATTAATATTATCTCAAAGAGATTGTTATGAAACCTATTTATTTTATATGGGTTAATCATGTTTCAAGAGATTTTTATGGAACCCATTTATTTTTAACAGGTTATTAATGTTTCAAATATATTTCTAAGAAACCTGTTTCTTTTCTACGGTTTAATCATGTTTCAAATAGATTGACGTGAAACCCATTAATTTTCTACGAATTAATTAGGTTATAGAAGAATAATGATTGTTTTATGAGTTTTATGATAAAATGTCTATGTACTTTATTTATGTTGTGGTTGTTAGGAATTATATATGATGGGTGTTATGAGATAGTTCCAGGTGATCCCATTACGTCTTATATGATGTGTTCACCTAGACATCATTCCAATGCATTGAGTAATGATTATGTTCTCTAGAGAATTATATTGGAAGTCGGTTATAAATTTATTCAAATTATAAGGGTTCTATATGGGTTTTGTAAGTGTTATATGAAGATGATGTCCTAAGGTACTAACGTGTTTTATCTATGATTGTTATGGGTTTATAATGTTTCTTATAGTCAACATTGATACCACATGGCACATAATTATTTATTCTAATTACTTTATCCATTTCCAGGTTTTTATATTTTGTGATTTTTGTATTAATTGGTATGAGTTATTTTATGATTTTCTCATGAAATCTAATTATGTCTTCATTCCATTAATCAATCCTTATGCTCATTAATAACAATCAATTGTTAATGATTATGTTACCCTAAATGAGAATTTTAGATAATCAATAGATACCATGTTTCTTCCATGTAAGAAATTGAAATATTTCTACATATATTACTAGAGCTAGGCCCTGAGACAATGTGAGATTTTTAGGCTTGGTGTTCCCTAAATTTATTTTATAAAAATATTTAATATATTTTATATTATGCATGAATAATTTCTTAAATAAAGTTAGATAACTCTAAAATAGAAGCTTAAATCATAAATCTGAGATGAAAATTATGTCCCAAACGCATTTTCTACCCTAGGAGTGACCTAAAATAGTTTGGCGCATGCCTTTTAGATATCTCACTCATTGGAGGTATGTTCAGTTGATTAATTAAGTTAATTAAATGAAATATTTTTTTATTTTAACCTAACTTAAATGATTATAATAATACTGGCTTGATGATTTTACCAGGGTTATCCTCATACTTCTGGGACCATTGAGAGATAATGTTTCCTATTTCCATTGGTAGATCATCTCAGATGATGAAAAAACTTTTGATTGGAGCATATCGGGACCTAGTAAATGAAATGATTTCCTTAAATTGTTGGAGGTAATGTTCCTTAAAAATGAATGATAAAAAATCTAGGTAGGACTCATCAAATTGTGGTTTATGACCTTTTTGAATAAATTTATTGAGAAGATCAATATTCTCATTTGATCTACACCGATTGTGGACTTTACATGATCATATGTTCCAGATATTTAATTACTCTTTAGTTTTTCCAACTTCAGTTATCCATATTCCAAATCATTCTCAAAAAACACTTAGAAATGATCTATAAACCTTTTTCTTATGTATTACTTGATATTTTTCTTCTTGATCTTCAACTGTGGGACCTCACAGTCATGGTATGGAATTGTTGGGTCCTACCGAGCCTGATCGGACCCCCAAAATCATTATGAAATGATGAAAAATGGAATCATAGAAGAAATAGAGATTGATCTAGGTTTTTTATAGTTCATGGGAGGTGATTTCAATTATCTTCATCCAAATAACCAATGATGGAAGAAACAATAGCACATAGGTAAAGTGATGAACCCCAAATGACCAACAAAATAGGTTTCCAGTCACTGAATGATCAAAAATGAAAAATCTAGACTAGATCCATCGATTGAAGATAGTGTGGATGTGAGATATGTGGCTGAGTGACCAGATCTGTAGCATAGATTGTGGATTTTATGTTCTATAACAAATGTGACTATACTCCATGTACCATGATGAACACATGGTGTGTAGACCCTCTACTACGACATCTAGGGTTTGAAATAATTATAAAGATTACATGATGTGTGGATATCCTACACATAGTGTACCACTTCCCTAATTAGATAATCATTGTGGTGGGGCACTTGAGTAGGATCCCATATGGGTAAACATGGCCAAAGGCATGCCGTGTACTTGAGTACACAGACTTGGCTAGACACACGACTGTGTACTGAAGTACACAAACACAACTAAAAGGATATGGCCCGATCCCAAGTAGCATGGAAATGACGGGTTGTCCAACTACACAGAGTATACTTTAACATTCATTGGTAAATGTGTATATCCAAGTATACATCCAAATTATTGAGTGGGATAATACACCATGTGGGTGCCCTCATACGCCGTGTACTCCCTTGGCCCCTTTGAGAAACTTCAATAGCCCATATCTCCACCATTTGAACTAATATTTTGGCTAGTGAGTAGCCTATGCGTAGTGTTTTTTAACATATAATGTTATGGATCCCTTAATTGTGGGTTTTTTGATACTATGTGAATATTCCAATAATAATTCTTGTTGAGGCGATGCCTGATGATGGCTGTGGTCAGACATAGAATCACTTATGACCTATTGAATGGAACCCCCCACTAGCTTGGGTGCGATTCCTCCAAAGATACTTACTGAGTGGAACCCCCTATCATATAGGGAGTGGGTCCTCATGAAACTATATTTTATCCCCCATATTCTTGGGTGCATTTCCTTTAAAGATACTTACTTAGTAGAACCCCTTATCAAATAGGGATCAAGTCCTCGATAACTATAATGGAACCCACATATCACTCTAGGGAGCGGATCCTCAACCTATATAGTGGAACCCCCCCCATCATATTGGTAGAGGGTCCTCAATAGATACATACTGAGTGGACCAGCTTATTGGATAAGGATGAGGTCCTTGTAACAATAGTGGAAACCCCCATTAGCTTGGGTGCATGTCCTTTATAGATACCTACAAAGTGGACCCCCCCTAACGCAATGGGGCACAGGTCATCTACTTGTAGTTTGTTACCCCTAGGATATGCATCATAGTAGTGAGGTGTGGGCCTTCTCATAGTTACTTTTTAGAATATGCATGAGATACTGGTTATCATTGATGGACTTTTGGGGCTGTTGGTGACTCTTTTTCCTAGGATGAGCAATGATATTGAGATACAATCTCTCTACATTTTGGGCTTAATTTATCAATAATATATATATATATATATTCATCTGTATCCATACATTTGTATTTGGTTATATACTACCATGAGAAGATACAAGGGGTATTACATGTACTTTCTGTGTTTAGATTCTCGTGGTTGGATGATTTTACTCTCACACTATGGGTGGGAAAGACTCAACATGTAGTTCATCTACACTCTGTGTCAATACCCTTGTTGTTGGATGAGTTTACTAATTGTCTTAGTTTAGGTTGAGCTGCTTCTTGTTTTTCATCTAATGTATTTATATTTCTATTGTATATCTTACTTGTCACCCTTCATCAATTAAAGAATCCTACTGGTGTGTATATACTCACCCTATATGGGATTTTCCCAAACATTTCATGTCATATGTAGATGAAGGACATATTAGCATTGAATTAAGAGGATCTTAGAGATACTGGGTGCTTTGGACCACGCACGACGGTTGTAGCTTGGGGATCAAAAGCTAGTTTCTCTCATAAGTTTACATTGCTATTTTTTCAGGTAGGGAAATATTTCTGGCTGGGTGTGTATTTTTCCCTATACTTTTCAGTTTGCACTATCATACTTTTATAAACCCGATAGGTTTTTTCAGGCTTGGTTTATGTTCTATCTATTGAATATTTTCACTATTATTCTTATACACTTCTTTATTGAGATGTCTAGGTGTTTGCATAAAGGTACATTAAGAAAATCCCACCCATTTAGGATATTCCTTTTGGTGCTTGTTGCCACCCCTGGCCTATGTAGGCAGGCTTGGGGTAATTGCAGCTTAAGCCCTAGTTAGTGTCAGGTCATGAAAAATTGGTATCTGAGCAGTTAATTCATTAAGATTATGTTTAGAGTAGTCCCCTTAAGTAGATTTGTTTGGGATTAGGGAAATTATGTGAAAGTTTTTCAAGTGTAGCTCTCAGGCTAGGGAGTCCAGTGAGGGTATGGGCGGTCGACATATAAATTTTCTAGGACCTGGAATACCTACTTGTCAAATAGGCATAACGATACATTTGTTTTAGAGATTAATGGTACATACATCATATAGGATTTATTATTTGACTATCCTTCTTGAGTCAGCTCCCCATCGTTGTTATATATATATGATCATCTAACCATGGTATGTCATGATTAAATTTCAAGATGCCTGTGTGATGATAGCCAGCCAAGATACCGGTTCTGGATCATGATGATGATCCAATGAGAGATGAGGCCTCAATTATGGGTATAACCCACAACCTTCTTCCTATAGGTTGGAAGATAGTAGAATCACCACCTATCGAGTAGAATATTATACCCACCAAGAAGGTTGAGGATGCATGCATGGTCAGCGCACTCTGTGAGTCCCTACACCAGGGGATACTGAGGTTCCACGATGAGCCAGTGTTACATATTGACTTTTATAAAAGGTATATACCATTTTTTTGGTTCTAATTATTTTTTTGGCCCTAATAATTTTTATTAAGGGAGACAAGGAGGTATTGGGGGGTGTCCAAGGCTCTTTCAGAGCCCTGATCCTCAGAAAATTAAAGGGGAAGACTAGGACACATAGTTAGTAGAGACATTGTATCCCAACCCACACAGTTTCACTAAACTGTGTAGTCATAGATAGTGGTATTAATGGGGAAAAGAATTTATCTAAAACCTTTGGCCCCAGGTACATTACTGTTCATTGTTGTATACATGTTGGATAGAGCAGTTTTTCTAGTTATGTGCACAGTTAGCCAAACGATTCACCTATCCCATGTAGGGTGACCCTTGAAGTAGAACCTGACACATGATTAGAACATATTTTTTCCAATCATGCGGCAAAACCATCTGACCCTTGATTTGTGGGTCAAATTACATTTTTTCCCACAATGAACGTTTTAATCGTATTTTATTCTTTCTCATCCTTTTCAAATCGGTTTTTTCCTCCACCTTAATGTGTGGGCTCTCCTTTATACTCCTCCTAATTGTTTAAGCTATATACTTCATCCGGAAACCAAATCTATCACCTTCAAAAGAAACAGGAAGCTATAGGTAATCTATATCACCCCTATCTTCTATTTCTCTTCACTTCCATCATCTGTTTCACTATTTAGGTGTGACCACGTTTACCCTATTTTTAGGGAATTGAAATATTTCTTCCACTTATTCTGTCCTAGCTTGATTCATGCTTAAAAAATGGATTATTTGAGTTCTAATACATCAAGGTATATTTTCTAGTCATTTCTTTCTTGATGTTTCACTTTTTAAATGACGCACCATTGTTCCGCACACCAGAACCTTTTGGTGATGACTCATTTATGCTTAATAAATTAATTTATTTTGTTTCTCAAGTCCTTTATGTCTTTAGCCAATATAAAAACAATCTGTGGGTTTTTATCCATTTCTGGACACCCCTTTTGTTGTTCTCACCTTCAATGTCTTATTTTCCCATGATTGAATGATAACCGCCAAGTATGACTATGTGAACTTGTGATTAATTCCATAATTAATGAATTTAAATGAAGAAAAATGGTTTACCATGAGATAATACCTTGATATTGATACCTCATACCTAATAATTGAATGATTATTCTTGATACATCACCTTATATTCTACATTCCCTACACTTCATTGCTTATGTTTGGGCCTTATGCCTTTTCCTTGTGAATATGAATTATGCCTCATTTTTAGCACAATATAATTTTGATTATTTCATTTTTTAAATTCTTGTAGCCGATTCTATTATTCTTTATACATATTCCATGGAAAGTTCCTTAGAATTTGAACATGTTGATTTGTTCCTTATTCTAATTACCCTATGCCATGGGTGTTTGGATTAAATTGTATAATTCAGCTAGATTGATAGCATGCGATATAGAGATGCTTTGGGATTTCATGTGATTGTATATGATATTCATTGTGACATGTACCTTAGTTGCTATGATTCAATTGTTATTGGATAGGAGAGAACATGGGTCCCTACTTAAGGATGTTGTGTATGGACTTATCATGTTTGGTTCAGATATACCTAACGCACCGAGAGAGATACTTTGGCCTGCCTTGTGTGGGCTCTCTTGAAGGATTATTATACTCGTGAGTCACACTGGTTCCCTAGGGGAGAAACTGTGGATAGACTCCTTGAAAAAATGGCTATTCCATGCCTCGGGTGATACTCTCCCCCTACGTGATTGACATTGTATAGACTCTGAGTCACCATACCATGAGTGATATAAGGGATGACTTTATGTGGTTCATTGGACAAACATGATGGTATTGGTTATATTAGAGACTCACATATCCACATTTTGTGATTAATTATATTTTTTGCTGGATGGGAACATGAATCCATCATTAGATTTTGACATATTTCTTGTTTGTGCCTTCTGTGTTGTTTCTGATTTATGTTAGGAGCATGACTGTATGATGTCATGGAAATGTGATATTTATTCCAAAACAAAAGATTGGGGTACGCCTTCCTTGGTTGATTTATTTGTGATGGCCTATGAAATTTTTCATATCACTTGTACATGTTTTACATTGGCTCAAATTTCCATCATAGCCTAAAGAAGGTGGTATTAGTTAGGTATCCAGTTAAGAATGCGAACCTATGGGTTTATTTGATTATTTATTTATTACACTACATTTATTATAATGAAACACTTTTCATTTATTTATTACAAAAAATGGATTTCCCTAGGCATAGTGCATGGCGGGCTACTTAGATTATATCTCACAAAATTCTTGGGTGACCTTTGGTACCTAAGAAGATATCATGATTGAAGGTATAGAAAAAGGGATGAGGCCAATATCTGATGCTTGATTGATTTAAATATGTAGGATGGAATATAGGGGAAGAGGACCAAGATTATGATCGAGATACTAGTTATAGAAATTTTTAGTCTTTTGATATATTGTATAGCGTGTGGTATATGGATGTATCCCCTAGTCCATGTAATCTATTATATTGTATTTCATTATGATCATCATCACTATTCTATCTATTACTTTGATACAACTTATGCAAGTTATTTTTTCTTCTACTTCTTGGTTTATTTCGATTATTTCCATTACTTTTTGGTCCTTATTTATGAATTTTATATTTATTATCTATCTTTTTCGGCTATGTTCACTCTAATATATGAAGGAAAATTCTCCCCAAAGAGACACCCAATGTCCTCAATGCTAGTTGGAAACCTCTAGTGTTCAGGGAGGTGTGATTGAGGTCTTATGGCCCATCGTCTTGGGTAACTATTGAATGAACACCATGATAGGATAGTACAAAGTGGTATCAAAGGTATATTTTCCTTTTTTATTCCTATTTGAGTTATGATTAGAGATTGGGACATTGTAATTTGGAAATGAGCCCATTCTTGGGAGTAGCTAACCCACAATCAAGAAAACCCAAATTTCTTGGGATGGGTAAATGATGTTATTATTGTGCTGTAATAGTTTTATGGATTTTATTATAGTGTGATACACTTTCTCTGTGTTGTCAATATTATGGGTAAAATATTTAACCTTATGGAATTTATCCCACCATAGCCCAATGTTATGAGGGGTTTATCAAATAATTCATCATACTAAGAACCATAAGATTTAAATTTCATGAATTATTCCATGTCATATCTATTTATCTTCTTACATTTCATATATGCCCACGATTTATTGTTATATAGAGACATGTCAAAAAATTTCTTGTAGGATTGAAGAACACAACTAACACATAAAGTGTCTTCCTTAACCTAAAAGTGTTTTCTTTAATATTTTAAAGAAGACTCCTTAAGCCGTCAGTTATGGGGTATTGATCCATAGAACATTGGTCACATGGGATATAACATGTTGTGGTTTGGATTGAGTGGATTCTAGATTTAAATTTATATGTTTTTTGGGTCCTTATAAATTGGAAATGGTGATCCATCTAATTCAACCATTTAAATAAAATTTCAATACAAAAAACAAATTATAATTAATACTATATTTAAAATGAAGTGGTCGATTTATGTGAGAATGTGAGAAGTTGACCCTGACCTGACCATTGTAATCAGAAGTACCTTTTGTTTTTTTTGTTTCCTCAGTAACGTTTAATTATCACTTAGAGATGAATTCAGGAACATACAGAGGGGTGTGTTTCTTATAAAGGAGTTCTTGTACCTAAACCTTCCTTATCATTTTCATTATACGCTTTTCCTACATGTTATAAATCCCATCCAAGGGGTGCGCTTGGAAATTATAGAGTTATACCACCGTGATTCCCTCATGTTGTATTCCCAAAGAGTGGTGATGAGAACACTCCAGATGTGGTGGTACCTCATCCAACTATAGTACCTCATGTAGTGTCACCTTAGGCACCTCATGTAGATCTTCCATTGGGTACCGATGCTCAGTTTCATGAAATATTTATTCGGTTCATGAAATATATTCAGGGTGTTCCATGTCCTACCCTAACTATGGAAGAGTTGTCTCAAAAATTTTAGTAGAAGCATCCTACCTCCTTTTAGGGGAATGTTTACCTCTTTCTATTGATTCATATTCAGAATCCATGGTATCCACCTTCAACCATCTTGAGAAACCTCCATAGAGGAGGTTAAGGCTAACTATGAAAATGTTACGTGATTCCTCCAAGAATTAGTGGAACATCATATCTCAGGATAAGAATCATTGAGGTATGGTTTGGTAAAACCTCCACATATCCTTATATGAAAAATCCTTCCCACATAATTTGATAGCATACCATGCCAGGGAGGTCACACATCTTCACCAAAGCACTTTGACTGTGATTCATTATTATTATCACTTTACCGATCTCCAATGTTTCACTCCATCTCTGAATAGTTATGAGTTGAAAACCTTGGGGAATATTGAGGATGATATTGTGTATTCTATCTAATCATAGGAGAACTTATTCTAATTGAATACCATTACATAGATAGTGAACCGAGAACTTATTTCTAAATGGAATCCGAGAGAGGCAGACAATGTGAGCAAGGGAAGTTTCGTTCCAAGGTAGGCCGATGGTTCATCTAGTAGTAGGAATAACCATTTAGAGGGTATATGTGGGTCGATACCAGATAGGTGACACACACCAACAACCATTTTGTGTGTCACCAGTATGGAAGAATAGGCCATAAGAATCACTAATGCATGAGGAACTTGATCTAGTGCCAATCTTATGGAAGGATGGGTAACCTTCAGTGACTTGGCTGATATTTTCCTCCAGTATCCATTATGAGGGGATCTATACCAACACCTATATTTGGTACAAGGTCCTCGACTTCACATCGGAATGGGAGTTGGTCCTCTATCGATTGATTAGGCCGAGGTGGTAATGGACAAGACTGAGGAAGTCAGGGCTCATAGCATCAGCATCAATAGAGTATATCTAATCAAGATAGTCAGGTAGTATCTTAGGGTCATGGTTTGGGACACATATATGCAGTATGACCTATTCATGAGAAGAAGATTCCAAGGACATCTATGGTTAGAAGCACTATTCTGACACCCTTTACTCTAGTGTATTCATTGTTTGATACATGTGCATCAGACTCTATTATATCTTATATGGTTATGGAAAGGATGGTCCTTGAAATTGAGTAAATTTATGGAGTCCTGTCTCTTGACACACTGTTAGGGGTCAAAATAGAGGGAATATTCCAGTTTCATGAGTTCCTATTGAAATCGGTGGATGTTATTCCTTATATTGTTTATAATTCCTCAATATGACTGGCTTCAACATCATTCTTGGTGTGTACTGGCTTGTTTATTATCATGACCATGTGGACTTCTATCACTACTGATTATAATTCACCTCACCGATGGGAATCATGTATATCTGTAAGAGAGAATGGGATGTGTAGGAAAGCTGAGATGGACCCTAAAGTACTCATCTACCCAGAGTGACATGACATATAGATAATCTATTTATGAGAGATCAACTAATAAATTTAGTAGAATTGCATCATGTAATGGATCATATTAGGGATTTCTACCCTCAAAATTTCTTTGGATTACCTATTAAAAGAGATGTTGAGTTCACTATAGTGCTAGTCTATAGTGTGGAACCAGTATCCACTCCTCATTATAGGATAGAACCTACAGATCTCTAGGAAATTAAAAATATTACTGAAGATTCAAAGGCTAAGGGTTTTACTCGACCCAGCATGTCACCATGGGGTTCACCAGTCCTTTTATCTAAGAAGGTGGATGATAACCTTAGATTGTGTGTGGATTAATAATGATTGAACCAGCTTATGGTGATGTATCAGTATCCACTTTTTCAATTAGATGACCTTTTTGACTATATTTGAGGAGAAACCATTTTCTCTAAGATCAATTTGAGGTTGGGATACCATCAGGTGCGTGTGAGGACATCAAACATATGACATATAGTCTTTCAAAATAGGTACAATTTGTATGAGAATCTGGTCATGCCGTTCGGTTTGACGAACACACTGGTAGTATTCATCGATTTTAGGAATTGTGTTTTCCACCCATATCTTGATTACTTTGTGTTAGTCTTTGAAGATGACATCTAAGTGTATTATCACATTAGGAATGGCCATTACAACCATCTTGAGATCATGTTGAATAAACTAAGAGAGCACCCGATATATAAGAGGCTAAGAAGATGTCACTTTTGGATCAACAAGGTTCACTTCATGGGTCATATCATATCTGACACAAGCATATCTGTTGAACCAGAGAAGGTGAGAACAATGGTTTCCTAGGAGCATCCTAAGAATGTGTTTTATATACATAGGTTCTTAGGGGTGGATGATTATTATAGGTGATTCATTCAATAATTGTCCAAATTAGAAACACCTCTTATGGACTTGACTAAGAAGGGTGTGTAGTTCTTATGTTATAAAGCCCGTGAGACGTATTTTTTGGAGTTAGAGGGGATAAATACTTTAGCATCAATCCTGAATCTTCCTAAGCTAGTAAAGAGTTATACTACCTACAATAATTCTTTAAGGATTAGGATAGGTGAAGTTTTGATGTATGGTGACTGGGTTGTAGGGTATGTGTCCTACAAAATGAGGTCTCATGAGTGGAATTACCCTATTAACAACCTTGATCTAGCTATTGTGGTCCATGATCTATGCTGTTGGAGGCATTTTTTGTTGGGTGAGTGATTTTTTTTCTTTACTAATCAATAATGTATCAAATATATATCCACAAAGAGAGTCTTGAATATAAGGTATAATAAGTGGGATGAATGCTCAGAATAATTTAATTTTGATCTTTTTTACACACATAGAAATTATAATGGAATAGATGATGCCTTGATCAATAAGATAGAGGTTCAAGCCACCGAGGATGCTAGCAATGAGTGGTAGTTGATAGCTCTATTTTCTGAGATACACCAAGAGGTTCACGAACAATATGGAAAACTAGTCCTAAAATCTATACCAGTGACATCCTTCCTTCTGAAGAGGGTTCTAATGTGCCAGTTATATGATTCTGAGGGCTTTGTCTCGAGGGAGAGTGTCATAGGTGAGGAATCACCTCCTTGTTATGATGTTGATGGAAATGAGACATTACTTTCCCATGGGTGTATATGGGTGCCTTTATATATACATGAAGAGTTGATGAGAGAATCACATGCCCTTATATGGGTATTTAATCATGGTCTTACTAAGATATATAGAGATATCCATCAATAGAATTGGTGGCTAGGTATGAAGAGGCAGATATCATGTTTTATTACTTGGTGAACCATCTTTCAGTAGTTGAAGGTAGAGCACTAGAAACCCATTGGAATTCTTAAACCTCTCTCCATTCTAGAGTGGAAATGGAATGGAATAACCATTTATTTAGTTGTAGGATTGCTGAGATACCCTTGAGGTAGAGATGTGGTATGGATGATCATTAATAATTTGACCAATGCTGCACACGTTTTATTGATTTGAGAGACCTTCTCCATTGATGAGTTAGGAAGGATTTATATCCGAGAGTTGGTGTGAATTCATGGTGCACCCCATTCCATCATTTTGGACCAAGATTCCCATTTTACCTCATGTTTATTTCAAGGGTTTCAAAAGGAACTGGTTTCATAGGTTCTCTTGAGTACAAAATATCACCCAAGACCAATGGAAAATTTGATTGGATGATAAAAGTGTTAAAGGATATTCTTTGAGCCTATCAAGACCCATCCCCTAGGGCTTATACCATGACTACCACAATATCGTCTCCAATGGGAAAGGGGCTGGCGACTAGCACTTCCTAGGAATATCCCATAAATGGGAGTCATTTTCTTAAGAACCTATACACACACAAACACATGATACCAAGCCACAGAGCTTGGAAAGTGAACACACTAAGTAAAGAAAATGCATGAATACCATTACAACCCAATAACAGAGTATGAAAGATTATAAACCAGTAAAGTAAAATCAGGCCAGAATACAAGCCCATGAAAGACAACTACAAAGTCTGAACTATAAACACAAGCACTAAAGCTAATGTTGGAAACAACCAGAAATACCTCGGCTCGTCTGATATCACAATGCACCATCCAGTCCTGGTCTTGGAATTTCTCCACCAAGGACTCCACCAAAGCATCAGTTGTCTACACAAGATGTGACACATTCAAGAAAATAACATGTAGGGGTGAGTAAAACAATACTCAGTAGGGGACCCCAAACCACAATGTAAAATACCACAAAGTAAACACCACTAAAAAGATACAGTTAGCTCGACATAGGTATTTTTAAACAACACATATATTAAGAAAATCTAGGTATAATCTTAATTTATTCCAAGATGAAACATCTCATCCACATCCATCCATATGGTTCTTCTCATAGAATACTCGATTTCGGGAGATCCCACTCCTCAAGATATCAAAATGAAAGCATGTAGAAAAAGTCTACCAAAAGAATCTGATAGAACATATAGTCATAAAAAATCATGAAAATTACTAGAGACATCCAGTTTCAGAAAGATAAAGATTCTTGAAATCACAACCAATCCATAGTCACTCGATTCTTCTTGAGGCACACTCGTTTTGGGACAAGTAACTCCTCGATCTATGAAGTTATCAGAGAGCCTTGTAAAGAGTTCCTTCTGATCTAGGCCCCACCCAAATAGAACACATTGAGAACTACCCAAAGTACAAATGTCATGTCAAACCATGAAAGAAATAGTCATATATCGATACACAGATATGGGGTCCTACATATAGGGCTGAATGGGAGACATCTTGGAACTACTAGAATTATCATCCTATATAGGGATGGGTTTTTGTGTAAATATTTGTCACACAAAAAACTAAAACCCTATCTAAGCTACAATGATCAGAAGTGAGGATTGACCAGGACTCTCGGTGGGTTCCATACTCTATCTTGTGGAACCGTTGAGAATTTTGGGCTAAGACAACTCACTTCTAAACATGCGTCATTATCTATGATAGGAATGGGATCCTACATCGAACCTTCATAGATAATCCCAAGGGAATGATCTGTCTCTATACATTATCCATTTATAATAGGATTGGGATCTTTTATTGATCACTCATTGGAATGAAAAAGAGAAATCCACCAACCCCTTCTAGTCTGACTAAAAACCTCCAAAGCCATATAAAAAGGTCTGCCTCATCGAGAGGGTCCCAACAATACTGATGGATCATAAAACAAGCTTATGGTTTGAAAGATAAGATAATATTTGTAAAAAGAGGATGGTGGTGTCCTGGTCTTTCCCGACCCAGTCGGACTGACCAGACCTGGCATGGGGTCCGCTGACCTGACCCGATAGGTCTGACTAGACCCACTGATTTGAGCCGGTATGCTTGTCCTAGCCCGACCATCAACACCTGATTGACCCGATGCTCCATCATGTCCCGATGCACTAACCCATCCCAACATGTTGTGCCAACATGACCCGACGTGCTGACCCAACCTGGTGCCGGCATGCCTGCCCAACCTGGCCCACTATAGAGGGATGATTTATTCCACCAAGGATGTGGTTGGGGCTGTATATCTGAACCACCCCACGTGTCACTGTGGGGTCCTACCACTGCGGTCCAGTTGGACCATGTCTCGCTATCGCATCAGCTGAAGACCGTTGTCGGTGGCCCCTGTTCATTTTTCGTAACAGTTGCTAATGGATCCTCCACTGCATCAGCACATGACCACTGGTGCGTGCCGCCACTAGCACTGGGATGCTGGTGGATTCTTCCACAGGCCACTGGATCCGCTCTGGTGGTCTGTTCTCTTATCTAGTAGAGGTTCTAGAATCCTCGGGTCGCCAACTTTACTATAGTTGGCACTGATCCATGCCATAATCCTTTCTGGGGAAAATTCATTTGCATGGTGATATCTCCCACACTACCTCGATCTGTTCACCACCATCATCATCTCACCTTTGTCATACTGATTCCATCCCAAATCCTCGAAGTCAGATCATTGCGCCTAGTATCTATTGCGCAATTATTGATCGATTTCCAAATGTTGTGTCACGTGTCAAATGATGAATGCTGGTGATGAATGAAGAATAGAAGGAGGAATGATGAGAATTCAAAAAGATGAAAAGACCTCGATCGATAGTCATGTCGATCGGGGTTTGATGTTGTTAGAATAGTTAACCAAAAATCACCAAGATAATCTCTGGTTCAGACCCCAAAAGTCAAACCCTCCCACTAGAACGATCGAACCGTGGGTCAACCAATATTTGGGTTGATCCACATTTTTCATTTAAATCCAATAAAGGGAATTCAAAGATTTAAATAAAAACCCCCACCTCAAGTGGGATCACTTTCAATCTTAGATTGAGGTTGCATCTTCACATCGATCCTTGTTCCTCTAGAATTCATTGATACATCATCTCTTGATCGAATCATGACCTATGATCCATCGTCATCGGTGAGAGACTCCTCCCCCTTTCCATAAGGAAACCCCATAGTTCCATTGAAATTTTACAGCTTTATGAATTCTAATGATAGACCCATCCCCTGATTAATAGATGAAATGCATTAACGCGTTTCAGTATTACTATTTCTCTTTGAAACAGTGTCACCAATCCACTTTATTTATGAAAGGAGAATGGGTTGCTCTGTTGGTGAATTTCAATGTCACGACACTGTGAAATGTTAAAAGGAAATAAAATAAACTTCTTTATGTTTATTTTATTCTCTTTTTAAAAAGTCCAAAATTAATAGTTACCCTCGTCCTGGGCCAGTTGAGGTTAGGGTCCGCCTAAGGAAAGAACAACCGCATGTGCTCAACGGTACTACTAGATTTTCAATCTGAGTTACTGTTTATGATTTATAGTTATTTTAAAAATAAAATAATTTTATCTTATTATTTTATTTGTGATTTTTCAATTTTAGATTTTTCTCATTTGGGACCCGCCCCGACTAATGTCAAGTCGCTCCTGGGGTAAATCTTCCATCCCAAACACAATGATGCCATCATATTTCCGATCTAGTCACTCGTTTAAGATTTATTTCACCTTTTCATGAATATCACTAATTCATGCTATTTAAAAACTTAACATTTTTCGACAGATCATTCCGAGCACTCTGGGCCTCAGAATTGCACACCGTCTCTATGCATGGTCTCGTAATTTTCCCAAAAATTTTATAAAAATAAAACCGGGTAAATCCGAGTCTTTATATTCTCCCCACCTTAAGTATTTACATGCTCAAAAATCCAAAAAATGTATACTCAAACCAATGGTGAGATTATCGAGCATGAATCTCTGCCTGCTGCTCCAATGTTCTCGTTTTAGGATCCCCATGTTGCCTCAGACATGAACCAAGAGAAAATATCATCCAAGAAGGATCCTTAATCTTCATTGGGTACTCAACCCAATACACTCCAACATTGAAGTCTAGATCACCATAGATTATGATGTGAAAAGTGGTTATTCATGAATCTCCTCCGCTCTGACACATGGAAAATGTTGTGTACCAGGTCCCATTTCAAGATAAAGCCAAGCAACATGATACCTCTCCAACTCTATGCCACACCTAAAAGAGGGAATATTAACCTTATAGATAGCTTTCCACCTCATCAAAAATCTCTGTAACCCTCATCGGGGTGAGACCCAAAGAAAGACATGGTCCTTTTCCTTGAACTACAAAGGTCTCTACCGTCTACCAGTAGAAAACTATAGGTGGCTCTATGAATTCTTCTTCCAATCCTAGATGACCTGAACATTCTCTGCGAATGACTTCAACAATCCCTTCCACAACTGGGATGTAAAGTGAGAATAATGATCTGATACAATCATCATTGAATTTCTATGGATTCAAACTATATTGTACTTTTATAGGTATCTAAAGTCATATAATAAACTCTATTCATGGGTAGATAAGAAGTAGACAAACTCAGCGAGTCATCCAACAATCACCAAGATGTTATCACGTCTCATGAAAATACATGTTAAACCTATCACTAAGTCCATCGATATCCCTTCACACTTCCTTCTTGGTACCCCAATAAAGAGAGAGAGAGAATATCTTTCCAAGAAAAGGGGCCTAACATGGTGAGTTGACAACCCATGAAACTGATTAAAATAAGTTTTCAGATTTTATATCATTACGTAATCCTAGTTTAAATTTTTTTCACATCCCCGGTGTCCACCTTGACACCCACATGCATATCTTGATGCACCTCACCACTCTAGGCATCCACTGCTGCAACTATGAGTCTCTTGAACAGAACAAAGTTCTCCCCACCTTTCGTATGCCTATCAGGGGTATTCACTATGGAAAACTGATCTTGTTAAGGATCATAATCGGTATCACTGAACTGTGCCTCCCTAACTCCTTTAAGAGTGGAAGGGTAATAACCAATGACTACATATAAGATGCTCCATCTCCATCTATGAAAGATATCTACAATGAGGCCAACCGCTCCAATGCCTTGTTCAGTAACTGCTAACTGGATTCTTGCGGAGAGAATTTGCTTCCACATTCCTCTTCCCATGAGTATAGAAAAACTACAAGACATTTTCATATAGGAACTCCATTAATTTCCTATATCTCAATCCCCAACACATCTAAGAGAATACATACTTGAGAATACCATGGTTGAAGTGGAAGATGTATTTCTCACCCATTAGGTAGTATCAGCACATCTTCAACACAAAGGAAACCATTGATAACTTGAGATTATGGGATGGGAAATTCTTCTCTTCAAACTCCATCTCAAAATTCATTGGATTCACTACAACTCCAGCCTCTGAGGTGGCATGTCCTAGAAACAAAATACCCTTAAAATCCAAGACATGCAGTTCAAGAGATTTCTGTGTAGCTAGTGCTCTCAAAGTGGGTCCAAGACCATCCTCAAGTGTCTTGAGTGCTCCCCTTTGGACACCGAGAACAATTGGATTTCATCAAAAATGTTCACAATGGGCTACCTAGTGTGAAAAAATGGGTCTTAATTAGACCTTCCCCTACAAGTCCCCCCATCCGCACCCCCAGCTCATGAAGCTCTTCGAGATCCATCCGATATACAGAAAAAAATATCAGTACCCCCTTGGAGTGTAGAAAAATGTATAAGTATAACTCTTTATGGGGAGGTAAACCGAGAAAATTTTCTACGAAGACATCCTTAAAATCAGATGCCACTAAGAAACTTGAGGACTCATAAAATCCACTACACCGAGGGTCAGACTAGGCAACTGAATAGAAATCGGCTGCACCCTCCCCTGCCTGAGTCCATCAAGAGATGCAATGATTTTCCCTTTGCTGATATTGGAAAATATAGTTCCATCACCATGGTTGAACCACATATTTTTCATAAAACAATAAATCTCAACATGAACAATTTATTAGTCCATAAAGAGAAATATAATATAAGGCCTTGCACGACTACCAAGAGATCCCAACTGAAACTCTTGCCTCCAAGAGTCCAGTCACACTGTCAGCACTATTGAGTGGTCAATGGGTCTCCTCTAGTATGATTCTCTAAACCTTAGGACCAATTCAATGGTTTTAACCAAAACCCCTAGGTATCAAACAAGAAAATAGGTAGGAAAGGAAATGACTTCTACAAGTGGCTAATAATACTACAACTAAGGTAGAAGGACACAGATTGTACCTTGATTCATTATTAGAGTTATAGGGTCATAATCCTCGAAAACCTGCAACAGTCTCCTTGATTCTCGCTAAAATTTACCCAAAAGAATAAGGTAGGATTGTCCTTGTAGTCTAACATGGGTTGTCGAATCCTGAGAGACCTAAGAAGTAACCTATAGACACGTACATTCTATGGACTATTTTTGGAAATGAAGTTTCCAACTTGGGTTGATCTTATATGGGTTTAAAGGATAAATAATATATTTAAGTTAATTCAAATTAAGGTAGTGAGTTGATCCTAGGTTATCGCTCGGGGTGGTTTGGATGAATTCCTTTTTTAATGATTTCAATTTCTTATATTTGAGATGGGTTCATTTAAGGAGATTAAACAACATCATCAACTACCGGTTTAATGACTACACCCTTTAATACTAATCACCTATACAATTGAAGGATTAAAGTTTTGAGCACTTCAAGGTAAAGGTTCATATTAGCACTTGATGCGCGTGGCCTTAAATTCAACAAGGACGATGGATTTTAAAAATCATCAAATAAAAATATCAATTAAAGAAGTGATTATACATTAATGAGGTGATAAATAACATTCAATACAGCCCCATTAAACTCCCTTGGATCAACCCATAAGTGGGTTAGCCCTCCATTGATGACATGTCTTCAACATAAGCGGGAAGTAGACTTATGAGGGTGGAATTGAAGAAGTAAAAACAACAAAAAAAATTGATCACTCCTCCGTTGTGTGATAAATATCACAAATTATGGTGTGAATAAATTCAAACCTTGAACCAAAAGTATCAACATGATAAGTATAATAACAGAATAAGATTAAAGGAAGAACTTTAATTAGGAAAATAAGGTGAATTAAACAACTTACATGAGAAAGAAATGCGATTACAAACACAAAGCGGCATCATAACACTACAATGAAACCAAGCACCAAAGATTCTTAAATTCTCAAACACCACAGCCTTAAATAGGAATTTTTGAGCCCTTCGGCCGATCCTCCAACAGTACAAGTCATCTTACTTGAGTATGGTAGGTCTAGGGTGGTGGAAAGTTTGTGGAAAGAAGACTTTCCACACTTGACCTGAGGTGGCAGCCAACTTTCATCCACCGAACAGAAGTGTTTGGAAGACCATCTAGATGGATGAATCAGAGTGGTCCATAGAAGAAGAAAATAGATCCCCATATGTCTCCTAACCGACTTTAAAATTTGGGCCCATTTGGATTTGTATATTCGGATATATTGTTAGATTAGTGGGTTGTTTTTCTAGGCCGCAAAATCTGGACCAGAATTTTATCTCTAAATTGGGCCGCCTTAATGACCACCATGGAATCCGAATTAGAATTGGATCATGAAGAGTGATTTGTTCCAATACATGTATTATATCCTTAAACGAAATTTGGGATATACTGGGACTGTATGGTGGGACCCACATTCAAATAAGTGGTCTGGTGACCAAAATGACTTCTTCAGAATTGTTTCCTTTAATCACAAAATATCCCCATCTTCATCCATGAATTCTTCATTGATCTCTGAATGAAACATGTTCATATTGAAGTGTAGATAAATTTTCCAAAATATAAGATTGAAAAATGGATAATTAAATTCCATAAAATCGGATGAATCATTGGGTACTTTAAATGATGTTAAAAATGTACCACATAATAGTGCATTTTAAGTAAGAATTACAATCATAATGTGAAATGATGTTCAAAGTGTAAAATGAACTAAAATGATGACTATGAATAATAAAGCACATGAATATTATATATATTAAAAATGAATATTATCCTCATTTAGTGGCTAATCACACCCCCTAACTTTAGTTTTTCTAGTCCCGAGCAAAATATATGTCATCAAAATAAAATTCGAATTCCCTTTTCCAAAAACATATTAATACACAATGATCACCAAAAACCCTTATACCAAACAATCATGAAACCCATAAAAATATTTTAATACAAGATCGTTTCATAAGAAGATCCCAATCCCAAGCCCATTCCGTTGTTCAAATTCATTTTCATATTTCATCCAATATCAATTAAGTATGAGGATGTGTTGTGTATCACAATAGACATGGGGGTTCATCTTTATTCAAGGGGGAAATGACTAAAGCTCTAGGTGGAATCATATTTCAATATTAATATGAGTATTCATTTTATTTATTTATTTTATTGTTTTTTTGTTTTTTTTTGAAATTTTTCCATGGTAATGGAAATTGCACTCAAAAGAGTCAGCCCCAGTAGCGAGACTTTGCCGATGACTCCAAGGCTCAAAGACCTTAGGGAATGAAGTGAAGCCCACATACTCGGGAATCATCTCGAGTTAAATCAGTCAAAAAAAATTCAAATTACCAAAAAAAGAGATAAAATTACAAACTCTAGACCAGAAAACTTTGGAGTCACGATCCCCAAGTGCCGAAAGCCACACATGAGGTAATTTCATTGCTCTATGTGAAAATTTATTTATTTTATTGAATACTAATATTAAAACTACAATGATCACCAAGCCTATGATATTTATTTGGGGGAACCCATGAACTCAAACTAATAACCCACTATCCAAAGGACGTGCATTATGCTCTTTTTTTATTTGGATGAAAATATAAATGATGAAATATCACATTGGAAGACCAGACATTCAAAAATATATGATCATGAAATTATACAAGGATTAAAATCAGAACCAGGGCATGCTAAATTATTTGATATTCAGTTTCAAAGTGTGAAATGTGTATTACCATGTTCAAAGTTAAAGGAATTTTTCCTTCTATTTAAACATTTTTTTTCAAATCATTCATTTTTTTACACAAAAGCATTTTCTATTTTATCTCCCCCCAACATAAAATAACACTATCCTCAGTGTTTAAAAAAAGAAAATTTAGAAGGGGGTAAGGGTAGATAATTAAAGTTCAAAAAGGAAATTGAAAATGAGGATCATGGAATGAAGTCACCTGGTGGTTGATGTTGAAATTCTTTCTTCTCCCTTTTAATCCTTTGAAATCCATGTCACTCATAGAGTTCCCTAGTAGAAAAAGGAAAAACAAATATATATATATATATATTATTTTATATTCTTATTTTTCTTTTAGTATTTTTATTCTAAACTACTAAAATATTAAAATAAAACAAAATGATGATACATTATCTTCTAATTAAATTTTTGGGTAAGCATTACTCAAAGATCACACCACGTGACACAGATGAATATGATGCTCCCCTTTCACACCCATCCATACTCATAATAGAAGAACATTTCAACAGTCTATTTATTTTTAAATATAAAAATTATTAATTAATCCTATTTAAAATATAAATTTTATTAAAAAACAAAATGATAGGAAACTTGAAAACCATGGGTTGCCGCCCATGCAACGCTTTGTTTAACATCGTTAGCTTGACATGAACACCCCTAACTTACCCAATACCAACTTTAGACATTTTAAGGACCACATGTTTCACCACTTCTACTAGTTTGAGATTGATTCTATTTTTATAATTTTTTTCATGCACAAACCTATGTTCTAAACTGAGTGGGTAAATCCTAGGAATATTAGAAATGGTTGATCTAGTTTCCTCTATAGTATTTCCTAAGACATCAATGATCATTCCATATTTTTGTTTTCAAGAGAAGAATGACTTCCATCAGAAAGTTCGTGATTATACACTATGAAGTAATACTTGAGAGATGAATGAAGAACACTAATTTTGAGCTCGATTTGGATAGGAAATTCAGACATAGGTTTACACTTTGAATAAAATCAGTTTCATTTTCAAAATTTCTTAAGAAAATTGGTTCCTTTTTAATAGAATATTAAACCACCAAATTGGAAAGATCAGTATTAGGAATGAGTATGGACTCAATGTTTGTTATTTCTCCCAATGTTTCACTGATTGGTGTTTTTGAAAAATCATAAACATCATTATACTTAGAAGACTCAATCCATGATGTAAAATTCTCCTATTTTAATCCAAAAAATGAATTTCATCTTGATTTAAAGACCCTTCAACAATTACTTCATGCTCTTCAGGTATCCTAGGTTAAAATAAAATTTCATTCGCATTTTCATCAGATGTTTGTGTGTAACAAGATTCCTCTATGAATGATGAGGAATGGACAACCTGACTGTGAATGGGTTCCATAACCTTTTCAATGCTTTGTAGTTATACTCTCAATGATGAAACTTCATAAGTAATTCTATCCATTTGTTGACACAATTTCTCAATTAATGGATGTTTATCAAGATGGTCATGGTGTCGGGATATATGGTCTATTCCAAGAGGATAATTAAGTTGGAATTCCATAGGAGGATGTTCCGATTGGCCTTGTTGGGATTCGAAATCATAATAGGTTGGAATTTATTGTGGATCATATGAATAAAAACATTGTGGTTCATTAGGTTGTTGATGATCCCACATGTAGAAATTAGGATGGTCATTATACATCACACATGGGGTTGGCTGATCAAATTAGGGATAGGTTTCCCATGTTTGGACTCGTTCCAAATTGAATTCCATATGAGTGTGGGGGTGAGAACAGAGAAGAAGGATGAAAAAAAGTATGATAATGTCTAAGATAACTTAGTTAGGTCCCCGGAAATAGCGCCAAAATTTGATTCTCACTCAAATTTACCCAAAAGTAGAAGGTAGGACGGTCCTTCTAGTCTAGCATGGGTTGTCGAATCCTCAGAGACCTAAGAAGTAACCTATAGATACATACATTCTATGAACTATTTTTGGCTATGAATTGGCCAAATTGGGTTGATCTTATATGGGTTTAAAGGATAACTAACAGATTTAAGTTAATTCAAATTAAGGTAATGAGTTGATCCTAGGTTATCGCTCGGGGTGGATTGGATGAATTCCTTTTTTTTATGATTTCAATTTCTTATATTTGAGATGGGTTCATTTAAGTAGATAAAACAACATTATCGATTACTGGTTGAATACCTACACCCTTTAATACTAATCCCATATACACTTGAAGGATCAATGTTTTGAGCACTTCAAGGTAAAGGTTCGTATTATCACTTGAGGCGTGTGGCCTTAAATTCAACAAGGATGATGGAGTTTAAAAATCATCAAATAAAAATCTCAATTAAAGAAGTGATTATACATTAATGAGGTGATAAATAACATCCAATAAAGCCCCTTTATACTCCATTGGATCAACCCATAAGTGGTTTAGCCCTCCATTGATGACATGTCTTCAACGGAAGCGGGAAGTAGACTTACGAGGGTGGAATTCAAAAAGTAAAAACAAAAACAAAAATCGATCACTCCTCCGTTGTGTGATAAATATCACAAAGTATGGTGTGAATAAATTCACACCATGAACCAACTATATCAACGTAACAATTATAATCATAGAATAAGTGTAAAGGAAGAACTTTTATTAAGAAACTAAGGTGAATTAATCAACTTACATGAGAAAGAAATACGCTTACAAACACAAAGCGGTAGCATAACACTACAATGAAACCCAGCACCAAAAATTCTTAAATCCTCCAACAACACTGCCTTAAATAGGCATTTGTTATCCCTTGGGTCAATTCTCCTACAGTACAAGTCATCTTACTTGAGTATGGTAGGTCTAGGGTGGTGGAAAGTTTGTGGAAAGAAGACTTTCCACCCTTGACCCGAGGTGGCAGCCAGCTTTCATCCACTAAACAGACGTGATTTGAAGACATTCTAGATGGATTAATCAGAGTGGTCCAAAGAATAATAAAATGGATTCCCATATTTCTACTTACTGACTGTAAAATGTGGGCCCATTTGGAGTTGTATATTCATAGATATTATTAGATTAGTGGGAAGTTTTTCTGGGCCGCAGAATCTGGACCAAAATTTTATCTCTAAATTGGGACGCCTAGATGGCCACCATGGAGTCCGAATTAGTAATGGATCCTGAAGAGGGATTTGTTCCTATACATGTCTTATAGCATCCCACGAATTTTGGGATTTATTGGGCCTGTATGGTGGGACACACATTCGAATCAGTGGTCTGGTGTCCAATATGACATCTTTAGAATTGTTTCCTTTCATCACAAAATATCCCCATCTTCTTACATGAATTCTCCATTGATCTCTGAATGAAACATGTTCATATTGAAGTGTAGATAAATTTCCCAAAATATCAAATTAAAAAATGGATAATTAAATTCCTTAAAATCATATGAATCATTGGGTACGTTAAATGATGTTAAAAAATGTACCACATAATAGTGTATTTTAAGTAAGAATTACAATCATAATGTGAAATGATGTTCAAAGTGTAAAATGCACTAAAATGATGATTATGAATAATGAAGAACATGAATATTATATATATTAACAATGAATATTAACCTAATTTAGTGGCTAATCCCTCCTCCCCTGTCCTCCAACTCCCAAAGCCTGGTATAGACCACCTAGAGGTGGTGTTGGCATCACATCAAAAATATTGGCCACCTCCTACTTCTTCCCCAGCTCTCCTACCACATATATCACCAAATGAATCTGCCTGATCTTACCGTTTCTTCTTCCTTGGTGGTTCATCAACTACATATCTAACTACAACATTAATCGAGGGAACATCTCATGTGAGATTCCCCCATTTTCAACAAGTAATGTAAATCCATTTCTTCTTGTAACTAGCACGTGCATAGAACTTTTGACAAAACCTCTAGTTCTACACATTACACTGCACACTTTCTATTATTAGGTATTTATGACCTTGTATCCCAAGAAATAACTACCTCAGAAGCCTATGAAACACGTTTGAACCCAGTGATTTATTATATAGTTCCAAAATACCCATCTACGTTTCATTATGGCAAGCTACATCCACCTGAACCAATATAGGTGGGTCTGCTAACAGATCATTAGGGGAAACTATCACCTACTGACTATCTTGAATAAGAATTTATCTATGACTGGATCCCATCAGGGAGGCCTTGTCGTTTATTGATCCAAACTCTATATCCTTTTATGAAAACCTCATTGGCTGGTGTCGTGAACACATCTTATAGGAAAAAATATGTATCAAAGTCAAAAGAGTATACCTTGTGAGCTGACTTGCGAAGGAAATGGAAAATACAAACCATTTCTATATGATGAATGTACCTTTATTTTTTCCAAAAAACTAGTTTTTTTGTTTACTATATTGAAAAGAAGGAGACCAGAGTCTTAGTGTATGGATACATCGGCCGCTGCACCAACACTAGAGTCCCTAGCCTGAAATATGAACTCGAAACACTTAACACTATTGCCCCAAACAAATATCACTCCCTCCCAATCCCAATGTGAAATCAAACCTACTTTGATACCACTCTAGAATGACCCATATCTCAGGGACAATTCCATGAATACACTAAGCCTACCTCCAATAGTTTAGGGGCTGACAACTAGCATGGAGTAGGCATATCCCGCAAATGAGATGCATTTTCCTAGGAATCTATAGACACGCACATGACTCCAAGCCATAGAGGCTAGAAAGTGAAAACAATGAGTAAAGAAAATGAATTCATACCACTAAAACTCAAAAATAGAGTATAACATAATGTTATGATGTAATGTATAATCAGGCCATAATAAAATCCCACTAAATGAAAGAAAACTGCAATGTCCGACCTGTACACATGGGTACTGAAGATGTTGTAGGAAGATACTTGAAACACCTCCGCTCATTTGATCTCACAAGGAACTATCTAGTACTATTATATATCTTGATTTTCCTCGGACTCCACTAATGAGTTGATCATATGCATAAGAAATGGCATGTGCGGGAAAATCCCATACATGGGTGAGTAGAACAATACTCAGCAGGGGACCTCGAAACACAAAGTAAAAGACCACAAAGAAAACACCACTACTAAGATACAATTAGCTTAACACAAGTATAGGTCAAAAACACATATAACAAGAAAATCTAGGTATACTCGTAATGGATTCCAAGATGCACCATCTCATCCAATTCTAGCTATGTGGTTTCACTCTCAGTATACTCGATTCCGGGAGATCCCACTCCTCGAACTATCTGTAATAGATTATACAGAACAAGTCTAACAAAAGTATCTGAGAGAAAATCTGGTCTCGATATGTCACAAAGTTTCCCTGAGACATCCTTTATCACTGAGATAAGGAGTCTTGATATCATAAAAAATCCATAGTTATATGATTCTTCTCGAGTCATGCTCAATCCAAGATAACTTTCCCCTAGAGATATGAAGTTATTGGAGACCCTTGCAAGGAGGACCTACTAATATAGTCCCCACCCAAATAGAAAACATTGAGAACTACCAGAAGTATACTGGTCATGTAAAATAATTAATGAGAGAATTAGATCTCGATACCTAGATAGGGGGTCCTACACCAAGGGCTCACTAGGGGACATCATAGACCTACTGGAATTATCATCCTAGATAGGGGATATGTGGCTAGGTATATATTTGACACACCCATACCACAAACCCAATCTAAGTTACTATGAAGAGAAGTGAGGACTGACTGGGACTCTTGGTGTGATGCATGCTCGAGCCCACAGAGTCACTGAGAAAGCTGGCCTAAGCCAACTCACTTCAAAACATGGATCATTCTTTATGATAGGAATGGTATCATACTAAAAATTTTCATACAAAAGAAGAAGGGTATGATCTCTCTCTCTACCATCACCCTTTATGATGGGATGAAGATCCTACATTGATCCCTCATAGGAAATAAAAATAGAATGACACCAGTCCCTTTTGGTCCAACTAAAACCCCACAAATCAATTTCAAAAGGACCACTTTATCGAGAGGGTCCCAACACCGTAGGTGGCTCATAAAAAAACATATTGTTTGAATGTTATGAGTATTTTTGTGAAAAGTGCTTTGTTGGGTCTAAGTCTGGTCTGGCCCAGTTAGATTGACCCAACACGATTTAGCCTGGGGTCCTCCGGACCAACCAATTATGTCGAACCGCTCTGCTAGACGTATCCTGATGCACTAGCTTGACCAGATGTGCCGACCCGACCTGGTGCCATCCTATTGGATCTGGCCACTCTGCTCTGTCTGGGAGATGGCTAGCACTGTGCCTCCGAACCACCCCATAGTCAAGTTGGACCGTGACTATCCTACTACTTGATGTGGCTCGCTTTCGTGTCAGTTGAAGACTACCGCTTTCCCCTGTTTGTCACACGCGATGGTTTCCATAGGCTCCTCTACCGCAACAACACATGACCGTTTCTGTGTGCCATCACCGGTGCTGATGCACCGGTGGCTTCTTCAGCAGGTCACCAGATTCCCTCTAATAGTCCATCCTTCAATCTGAAAGAGGTTTCATAATACTAAGGTCTCCTTATTCTCTTACATGGGCTCCGATATAAGCCATGATCCTTTCCTGTGAAAATCCATTCAAGTGGTGATATCTTCAGCACCACCTCAATCCCTTTTAAATCGTCGTCATCGAACCTCTATCATGACGAGTCTATTCTGGATGCACAATTTTGGATCGTTGAGGCAACAATTGTTTGTGTAATTATCGATCAATCACAAAATGTCGAGTCATAGGCCAAACAATGAATTCCTCCAATGAACGAAGATCAGAGTGAGGAAATTCATGAATCAACAATGATGAATGGACCTCGACCGATGTTCGTGTCAATTGGGGCTCCTTGTTATTATAACAATTAAAAAAATTCAACAAGATAATCTCCCATTAAAATCCCACAAATCAATCCCTCGTGTGTGAATGATCACACCATGGGTCAACCTGTTCATGGGTTGATCCATGTTCATTGTTTAAATCCAAGAATAGGGAATGAAAAGATTTTAATAACCACCCCTATGCCGATTTGGATCACTTGAAAGCATAGATTGACGTCGCATTGTCACATCGATCCTTTTTCTGCCGGAATTCGTCAACTCGTCATCGTTTGATCATATCCTGACCTTCGATCCGTCATCACCAGCGAGGGAGCCTCCCCCCTTATATTTGGGAAAGTACAGTGTTCTAGGGAAAATTTCATGTGTCATGAATTCTTATACTAGAACGTACCCTTGATTAATGGAGGAAATATGTTAACATGTTTTAGCATTACTGTTTCAATTTGAAATAGTATCTTTGTGATGATTCATTTATGAATGGATAATGGGTTACATTGTCTCTACATTGCAGCATTGCCATGCTATGAAGACTTAAAAAAAATTCCTTTAGTTAATTTTATTCTCCTTTAAGAAATTACAAAAATTAACTTTTACCCTCGACCTTCACCGGTTGAGGTTAAGGTCTCCCTAAAGAAATAAAACCCTCAAGAGATCAACGATACACTCAGATTTCCAATCTAAGTTACCTTTTATGAGTTATGAGGATTTTAAAAAATAATAATATTTAATTATTTTATTTATAGTTAGGACATTTTTAGGTTTTCTCATTGGAGTCCTTCACCAACCAATGTTAAGACTTTTAGAGGTTAAAAACACCAACATGAATGCAACAGTGCCCTCAAATTTCTGATCTGGGTACTCATTTTAGAGTTATTTCACCTTTTTATGAAAAATTATCATGTGTGATATTTAAAAACATAAAATTTTTCAACGGATTATTCCAGGCACTCCAGGACTTAGAATCACACACTGTCTCAGTGCCTGGTCTCATAATTTTCCCAAGAATTTTCTAAAAATAGAACCGGAAAAATATGAGTGGTTACATAGCCTGCATCTTTGATTATCGAGGTTCATGAGAAAAGAATATTCTTATGGTTTATTTTTCCTAAAATAAAATATTTCAAGTGACAATTCATACGGCTATGTATGATGCCCTTTATGGTAGACTATTTCGTTCCCCTATGTGCTAGATATAGGTTGGTGAGGTAGCTCTACTAGGTCCTCATCTTGTTTAGGAGACTTTAAATTAGGTCCGATTGATTATGAAGTGTATGGATATAGATCAATATAGGCATAAGCCTTATACAAATCATCGCCATAGACCTCTGGAGTTTGAGGTGTGACATTTTGTCTTTGTACGTGTATCGCTTAGATTGGGTCATAGATGAATCGAGAGATAGGTAACACTATCACCTCATTATGTCGGGCCTTTTGAGATAGCGGAGAGAGTTAGGACGATGTGCTATCAGTTGCTATTACCTCAGAGGTACCATTACATGAATGACTTATTTCATATATCACAACTTCGATGGTGTAATACTTACTCGTCGAATTAATTTTACCTAAAGGATATCAAGCAATAGGATAATGCATCGTTCGAGGAGTATTTGATACATATCATTGATCGAATCCTGGAGGATCTCTAAGGAGGGTCAGTTCCTCTGTTCTTGGTGCTATAGAAGAATAATCATGTACATGACTAGAACTAGGAGTGAGATTTTGATGTACATGTGCAGTGGATGGAACTCTTCTCAGACAATGTTTTTCTACCCTTGGAAGGGAAAATCATGGATGAGTTGTCTTAAAGAAGGGAGGTTGTAATGTCCTGGGTTTTACCAAAGGTAATAACTATTCATTTTTGGCTTTAATTAAATTGTCTTTCCCTAAAAATGTTTCTTATGGGAGTCAAGGTGGTCTCAGGGTTGTTTGGGGATTGTTCGTAGTCTAGGGCCTTGAAAAATTAAAGAGGCATACTGGAACACACAATTAGTAAAACTGTGCATCCCAACCCACATAGTTTTCCAAAAATGTGTGGTTAAAATTTTTTTTTGTAGAGGACCACATGTTTTTCTTCAACTGTGTGACCCCATGTTCATGGTCGTGTAGTGCTCAGACATCTCAAACAGATCAATATTTTATAGTTTCCACATAGTTATCCAAACCAAACACCGAGCTCGTGCGGGGTTCCCTTTGAAGCAAAACCTAGCATACGGTTGGCACATGGTATATCCAACCGTTTAGCTGAACTGTGTGATGCATTATACATGGTTGAAATTACAACTTTTCTTATAATATATTTTTTAACACACTTTTCTTCCCAGTCCTTCTTTTCCAGTGGGTTTTTTCTTCCTCCTTCATGTGTGGGATCTCATTCCCTCTTCTCATTAGGATTCAATCTATCTAATTCATCCAAAAACTAAATCCATCACTATTAGAAGAAATGAGAAGCTAGAGGTAAACTCTAGCATCCAATATCTTCTAATTCTCACTTCATAAAACATATGTCGCGCTATTTAAGTGAGACCACTTTTTTCCTATTTTCAGGGCATTGGGTTATTTCTTTTATTTCTTCCATTCTTTTGTGATTCAATATTTGAAAATGGATGAGTGGAGTGATACTATATTGGGGTAGGTGTTATTGGTATTTATTTCTCAATTCGTCTCCTTTTAAATGACGCGTCATTGTCCTGTTCACCAGACCCCTCAAGTGGTTCCTCATTTATGTCTGATAAATTAATTTAATTAATTTCTCATATTTTTTTGTGACCTTATTATATGGATAAAACCATATTTCGGGTTTTATCCTCATCTTTGGCCACCCGTATGGGTGTTCCTCCCCATCAATGGCCTATTTTCCCATGCTTGGGATGATAATCACCATGTGTGTATGTGTGAACTTGTGATTAATTCCACAATAAGTGAATTAAAATCAAGAAAAAAGCTTGGCCATGAGACATGAACTTGATATTGATGCCTCATACCAAATAATTGAATGATTATTCCTGATACGTCACCTTAGATGCCACATTCCTTACATTTCTTTGCTTATTCTTTATCCCTATGCCTTTTCCTTGTGTATAAAAATTATGACTCATTTCTTGCAAAGTATGATTATTCTTATTGCCTTGTGTGAATGCTTGTAGCCTCTTTTATTATAAGTTATACATATTCCATTCCATGTGCCTAAAACATTGAACATGCTTCTTAGTTCCTTATGTTGAATTCCATATGCCATGGATTTTTGGATTAAATTGTATAATTCAAATATCTTGATAGCATGTGATATTGAGATCCTCTCTGATGACATGTAATTATGTATGACATGACAAGTGAAATGTTCCTTGGTTGATATGATTCACTTTCTATGGGTTAGGATAGAACATAGGTCTCGAACTATGGTTTTTGTGGATAGACTCGCCCTGTTCGGTTCAAATCTAGTAGACACGGTGGGAGAGATATATTATCTTTTCTTGTATGGGCTCTCGAAGAGGTTTATTATACTCATGAGTGAAACAAGTTACCTAGGGGAGAAACCATGGAAGGAATCCTTGGAATGATGGCTACACCATGCCTCGGGTGATACCTAGTCCCCTATGTGAGATAATCCAGACTGAGAGTCACCATACCATGAGTGAAACATGGGATTCCTTTATGTGTTGCCTTGGATGGACTTGGTGGTATTGGTTATATTGGAGAATCCTATAGGGACCCATTGGATTCTTTATTGATAACCTCAAATTGGATCATGGCTCCATCATTATATTTGGACGGATTGCTTGCTTGTGTCATGTGTGATGTTTCTTATTTATGTTAGGATAATTCTTGTATGATGTTATCAAAATGTGACCACAAAGATAAATCATAAGGATGGGGTCTTCCTAACGTGGTTTATTTATTTATTATGGCCTATGTATTTTTACATATAACTTGTATAAGTTTTCCCTTAGATCAGACTTCTGGATTAGGATGAAGGAGGTGGTATCAGTCATGTGTCCATTTAGGAACCCAAACTGAAGTGTTTATTTATTACACTTCATTTATTATAATGTGACAATGTTCATTTATTTATTGCAAAAAATGGATTATCCAATACAGAATGGGTGTTAGAATATAGAGATTATATCACACAACCTTCTGGGTCCACCTATGGCACCCAAGAAGACTTCATGATTTCATCTATGGATAAAGAGAAATTGTTATATTTTTATGATTTATTGATTTAAAACAATACAATAGAGTATGTGGGTATAGGACCAAGATTATGCTCGAGAATCTAGTTGTAGCAGATTTTTGTCTTTGGGTGTTTTTGTATAGCATGTGGTATATTCCTATATCCTCTATTCCCCATGTACTATTATTTTGTATATAATCATGATCATTGCCACTATTGTAACTATTGATATGATTCAGATTCCTATATATATATATATATATATATATTTATCCTTCTTGGTTTATTTCCATAATTTCTGATGCTATATATTCCTTATTTATACTTCTGCTATTTATTATCTATCTTTTTCTGCTATGATCACTCTGATCATTGAATGGCATGGTCTCCCCACAAATACACACTAGGTCTCCACTACTAGTCTATAGCCTCTGGCTTTTGGGTAGGTGCACTTATGGCCTTATGGCCCACCATATTGAGGCACTGTTGAGTGAAAACCTGGCCGATATGCTACAACTAGATCTTATGGTACTAGAGGATTGGATAGAGTTGGTGTCTTGTTCCTTTAAGCACAGCCAGACACCAAAGTAGTAGGTATTTGAGCTTTCCGTAAGCCTTTTCCATGTAGTAGGTGGGTTCTATTCGAGTATCATTACTCAGATGCATGATTAGTCGACACTCTCATGACCCGATTTCCAGTATCTATTATGTGAAGAGTAATACACCTCATACTTGTGCTCTGTTTGAATTCAGGATATTATAGAGCTACAACAGGGAGGGATAGAAGTGTATGAGTACACAACAAGGTTTATAGACCTTACCTGGTAATCGCTTGGCATGATCTGGGATGGATACTTCTGAGAACACTAGTTTAATAAATGACTCTATAAATATATCCATGCTAATGTGGTTCCCATGTGCATCCCACCTATTCTTGAGTGATGGATATGGAAATAGTTAAATATATATTTCTTCTATAGTGGCACTAGGTAGCTAGAGATGGAAAGTGGGTGTCATAGGGCTATGTCATCTGTAACAGCTAGCAGAAACAACATGATGAGATCTCAATGTTTGAGACCTCTCTATGATCATATTTAAGAACATAGTCTCAGGAATCATAGAGGGATGGGGAATCCTCGAGATGGTTGGTGATATGATTGTGATGGGATAGGACACATGACATGAGTCAAACTGACTAGACGTGCCGGGGATCGTTGGAAGATAGATGACAGACTCCCATGATAGACACATCACCATGATCAGGAATCTCCCATGAGAGGGTAGGAAGGTCCCCTAGGAGGAAGAGATGAAATAAAATGATGATGAGATATGGGGGGTGGAAAAAACTTTCATATCCTTCCATCACCACCAAGCATCCCATGTTAGGATCAGGGAGTCGGTGGTTGGGGTTGCAGACAGTTGCAGACTTTAGAGGCTTATAACCTCACATCACATTAGATGATTAGAGGCATGATATGTGTTTATTATACTTCTAATTAAACATGATTAGAAACATATACCATCCATTACTTCCTATGTATACAGATGGTGTGAGATATGGAGCTCCCAGTTGAGGTGCTAACCCATCATCTTTGTTTTGAGGTTCCTATATGGAACTCATTTTCTATATATTTTATCTTCAAACTGTGTGAACTGTCACTTGATGGAGAGTGGTTCACATGGGACCTTTTATTCATCCCAACTGAACCCTATGATTTCATCTTGGGTATGGATTTGTTGTCCATGGTCCAATCCCAAATTGAATATCACCACAAATGAGTCAGTTTCCATCACATTGATGGGATGATATTTTGATTTATGGGTGAGAGAGATCCCATGAAAGTATGACTTGGTTTTACAAGTAGGAGGTTGAAACCCATAAACCAGTAGTTGGTGAGTATATCCCTTGGTGTAGTAGGATATACAGGCAGCTGGATTCATTTATTTATAGAGGATTATATGTATGTCTTCCCTAAGGATGTTCTGGAACTACTACCGAGGAAGGAGATCAATTTTTGTGTGAAATTGCATCCCCAGACCACACTGATATATTCTGAGGCATATTAGTTGGCCCCTTACCATCTTTAGGACCAACAGTTGAAGTTATAGGACCTTCAAGAGAAGGGTTTCATCAATCCCACTATGTACTCCTGGGAAACTCCAGTGTTTTTTGTGAAAAAAGGAGGATGAGATATTACTGATTTTCATATATTATCGTCGCTTAAATCAAGTCCCAATAATAGAATATACCCCTTTATGAGGATTAAAATTCTATTTTATGAGCTGTGAGGCACTAAATGGTTCTCTTAGATTGATCTCTGGTATGGCTACCGCTAGTTGTGGGTTTGAAAAACTGGTATTCTAAATCTAGTATTCCAATTTCTCTATAGACACTATGATTTCCTTGTAATTCTCTTTATTGGGAAGAATAACCCCCCTATGTTTATGGTTTTGATGAACTGGATCTTTTAACAATAGTTGGACTAAATTGTGGTCACATTCATTGAATAAATACTTATATTCTCTACATAAGAGTAGGAGAATGAATAACACTTGAGGATGGTTCTCGATTTTCTTCAAGAGCCCCAGATTTATGAGAAGATCTCAAAGTGATAGCTCTGGATTCACGAGGTTAAATTTATAGGGCATGTGATCTTTGGGCATGGTTTAGCCATTGACCTAGGGAAGATCAATGTAGTTATTGTTGGAGTTGGTGGTCTAGAACCGACTACTTTGTACATTATTCATTAAATAAAAGCCTTATCACATCTTGATTGTTCTTCTGCATGATATTTCATGTGATAATTTCCTAAGGACAGCTGTTGCATTAAAGGGTCATAGCAGATCCCTGCTATGATGAGAACCCGGAAGTGCCATAACACTGTTCTGGAATGTATGTTCTATGGCCAGATGATATTATTTGAGGGACATAAATAATACAGGTCATTAGGGGTGAGGACTCATAAAACTTTGAGGCACCTTCTCATGGTGTGCACCCTTGGTAATATCCTGGAGGATATTATGAGAACAAGACCCGCCAGTAGGATATCCACATTTCATAGTGTCATTGGATGTTCCTGTCTGTGGACGTGTGTATTGGTCCGTATACTTTAAGATTATTATTAATGGGTATTACAACTCGCACACTTATATGTATTGATGAAAACTATGATGACACACTGTTCGCAATGAGGTAGGATACATTGGCTGCGTCACGAGTAATACCACATTAATAGATAATGCGAGAAAGGATTTTTCCCTTCCGTTCCATAACCAAAGTAGATATCTCAGGCCCTTTGATGGAATTGATATAGCCTAAATAAATCCATGGCCATGGTATGGTATGGGAAAGTTCAATTCTAGGATGTCAAAGAAAGAATAATCAAGCACATGACTTGATGGCACTAGCATACAACCCGCTTGATTGGAGATATCGAGACAAAGGGATTATATTACACGGTAAGAGTTTGTAGGAGGTGACACGTCATTGCGGCATTAACTTCTTTCTCTATGGGTGCCTTGGCGTGTTGCTAGACGATAACCTTGGACTTTAGGCAAGCTCAGCCTAATGCCACTGAGAAAGAGGCCTAGAGGGTCACACACTAAGTGTGTCCATTTATCTCAGTTAAATATTAATTTAACAAGTTGAATAAAGATTATTCCCGATTTTGGTTTAATAATTATTCAAGGATGTATGATTGCATTTATTTCGACACTAGTTATTCGGGAGAATATATTGTGGGTGAAATAATATATATTTATTAGTGAGTAATGTAGTTACATTTATTTGAGAAATAAATAGCCATTACTCAAGGTCTAATAAATATGGTGGAGGAAAATAAATAAAACAGGAAAAATAAAAGTACATGCCGTGTATATTTATATATACACACCATTTAGTTTATTTTTCTAGATTCTTGAGAAAATATTGTTTAATTAATTAAATGATATTAAATGTATTACATTGGATGCATGCCAAGTAATAATGTTGGTCAACTGTCATTATTAAGACATGGGGTATTACTAAGAATTAAAGGAAATGATTAAATGCTTATGAGCAATTAATTTATTTTTTTATTCTAGGTATTATAAATCCTAATTACATTATTCTCAAAAAGGTTAGCCATTTTGGTTGTGCACAATGGATTGGAAGTACTCTCAAGCCCAGAGAGAATTCCCTTTCCACCAAGAACGCCCTCAAGTTACGAGAGCAAGATCCTCCACCGGATCAAGGCGGTCGAAGGCTAACATCACAAGCGAAGGTTCTTCCGTGCTAGCACCCGGAGATCCCTTCAGCGACGTCCGGAGATACATGAAACACGTGTGGATCACCGCTAGAGGAATCTTACACTTGGATTCTATAATGCAACGACGAATCACCAAATCGTGACCAGATAGATCAACAAAGAAAGAATTCCAACAAGGTAATTCTTATGAATTAATTAAATTAATTATAATCAACATATGAAGATCCTATCTCAAGGGTTCCGGGACTATTCTTTTCTTTTTCGTTCTTCATTCTATTCTGAAGATCCGGCATTTTATATCATGACGGATCTCGGATTGAACGTCGTCTAACGCTAAAATTAAAGTTGGAAAAACCCACCAACGCGCTTCCGCTGCGCCAGGAACCTACAAGTGGTATCAGAGGGGTCATATATTTGATTATAATTATTTAGTTTTTCATTGGTGATTTACACATTTAATAATTTAATTATTTCAATTCATGTTTAATCGTTCTGGAAATCTGAATATCGAGATCCGTTCCTCCTCCCTCGTTTCTCGTTCACCTCACAGAAACGAATTTTTCTTTTAATTTTGATTAAAATAAAATAGAGGAACTCATCCGGAGGAGCCGAACGTTTCTGGCCGTACAACACTAGAATACACGACATGTATTCAGAAGTACACGCCGTGTAGTCTAGGTTCAATGCATTGACTGATCCACCAAATCGGGTCGTGTATTGAGGTCATTTATGACACCGTGTGTTGACCAGAAACAGGTGGCACACGGTTTCCGGATTACACGCTATGTGGTCCAACTGAACACGGCGTGTAGTCCCTTCGGGTTCTGGTTGGGCCATGTACCCTATACATGGCTGGCCCCGCTGGAAACCGTGTAATGCAGAAACTACCCGGCGTGTGTCCAAAAGAACACGTCGTGTACTCCGAAAATTTCCGAAGTACATTTATACTCCATGTCCCTGGGCGTGTACTTCGGATGGACGGTGATGAAAAGTATACGCCGTGTAGTCGGAAATACACGCCGTGTACTCACCCAAATTACGTAGATTTATTAAAATTTAATTATTATATTTTACAAACCCTTGAGACGTGTACCAGAGTGCAGGAGTAAAGCTGAGGCACAACACGTGATAGATGTTTTATATATGTGTGTTTAATTTAACATCTGCGTAATGAAAGGGAACTCACCCAGTTTCCTCCAAGGTACAAGTTACATACAAGGATGATTTTAAATGAATTTATTTGTTTAAAATTATGATGGATGAGAATCTCAAGAAAATTCAGAAAAGGGATTTAAGATAAATGGATTTATTAATTAAAGATAATTAATTGATTCGAGCATGATTTATCTTAAACAAGAAATATTAAATAATTTAATGCTAGTTTTATTTATGCGTAAATATCACTGCATGTATGGATGATCATGAGCTAGACCGAGACCTTTTTATGTGAATGGTTTCTTTTAATTTATTTATTTAAATTAAATTTTTGGCATGCGAGCCATCTCCTCATTAATATGTAGGGCCTGCACGCCCAATGATTATTTTATGTAAAAAACCCTTTTACCCCTCACCTGTGTGTGAGATAAATGCATATGTAATGGATGGAGCTCCCAAGCTAGTGGAGGAGGCTCACATCAGGAGCCGAGGTGAAACCAATCCAAGTAGATAAAAAGGTGGACATGTGGAAAGCTGTAAACACGAACTCGAAAGGCTCAAGGTGTTTCACCCATAGGTCTTGGGTTAGTTTATCAAATACTAGATAAACTAACCAATAGAACAAGCTCATGATCATACCATTTATTTTATTTCTGTCAGTTTCATGGTTTATTTATTGTGGGTGTGTTGTCACGATCACACAATTAATGAATATAACAAGCATGCAAGATGGAACTAAAATAAAAACTGGTTTATACATAAATACTATCTTAGACATGGATAATCACTTAATTATATCCCACTTAATATTAACAGGCATGTAATAAAAGATAATTAAATGGAAATTTACGTATAAGGATAAAATCCCCCAAAAGAAATATTAAGTAGGTATAGCCTTCCATAATCTTGGTTAGAATCGAACCATAGTTCAAAGTGCTTAACCAACCCTAGTTGGGATGCTTTCAATTATCGGGGAATTATAATTCAAGGTTTTGGTTTTACTTGACTTGGTTCGCATCAAGGGTTGACTGCCACAGCAGGACTTGGTGTGACCAAGAGGCAAAGGTTGAAGAAATCCAAAATAAAAGGATTTCAGGATTGGGGAGTCCACTCAGCGGATCAAGGAACTGCGAGTTAATGCAGTTGGAATTTGGAATGCCTACATAAAACCCTTCAAGTTTCTTGACCAACCATAGTTGGGGTAATGCGAAGGGAAATATAGATCCTTTCCACTAGAATATTCAGGCAACAGAATATTCCGAAGTCAATGGTGAGGGCTATTGGATTTCGATAAAATAGTGGGAGACTAATAAGTATTAATTTGTCTCAATTTCTGTAATAAAGTAATAAACCTTTGCTCATCTTAATTTTTAGAAACGACAAGAAAATGACTTCAAAAATATCGTTGTGAACCATACTCAAGAAGGAAAACCTTCTCACCGGCACCAATTTCCAAGAGTGGCAGAGGCGTTTACGCGTCGTCCTTCGCCACAAAATGAAATTGTATGTGCTGGAAGAGCCTATTCCAGTTGCACCTGGGAAAGAGGCTAGTGATGAAGAATTATCTCTCTACATGAAACACATGGATGATGCCAAAAATGTCCAGTGTTTCATGATATCGGCCATGTCTAATGAGCTCTTGAAGCAACATGAAAACATGGACGCGTATAGAATGATGTCTCACCTTAACGATCTCTACCAAGAGAAGGCAAGACAGGAGAGGTATGAGATCTCCAATGCTTTGTTCACCACAAATCATGGAGAGTCTGCGCCAGCTGGGGCTCATGTTGTCAAGCTTATTGGCTACATTGAACGCCTGGACATCTTAGGGATTAAATTCCCGGATGAGTTGCATAAAGATCTCATCCTATCATCACTACCCAAGACCTTCTCTAGCTTCATTGTCAACTATAATATGAGCCGCAATGAGAAGAGTCTATCGGAGCTTCTGACCTTGATACGCTAGGTAGATAAGGACATGGGGCATGAAAAACCCGCGGTCCTTATGGTGAACAAGAAAAGGAAGGACAAGGCAAAAGGGCCAAAGACTTATAAACGGTAAGAAGCCCCCGAGTATCATCCCTCCAAGAAGGGGAAGATCCAGAGGCAGGGCAAGGAACGGGAGGCAGTGTGTTTTGCATGTGGCAAGCAGGGCCACTGGAAGAGGAACTACACCCAAAAGCATGGGGATGCTAAAGGTGCATGCGTTATCGAGTGCAATCTTTCTATTTCTACGCATTGGGTATTAGATACAGCTTGAGGGGCTCACATTTGTATTGAAATGCCGGAACCAAGTAGATTTAGAATGATCTCTTGAGGAGAGGTGGATCTTCGAGCTGCCAATGGCACAAGGATAACTGCGTTGACTATTGGCGACTACCACCTCTCATTGCTGACTGGGATGATTTTGGTTTTACATAATGGTTATTATGTGCCTCGTGTGACCCAGAACATAATTTCTGTATCTTGTTTGGATATGGATGGATTTGTTTTCAAATTTGGAAATAAGGGTTGTCTCTTTTATAAGAACAACGTATATTATGGTATGGCACATTTAGATAATGGTTTTTATGTATTGAATTACAAAAACCAAGTTCTGGCAATCGATAATGAAATAAACTCACATGACTCATACATCACCCAGTTATGGCATCACCGCCTTGGTCATGTGAACGAGAAGAGTGTGACAAAGCTATGCCAAGATGACTATTTAGACTCTACTGAGCTAAAACCAATTGATAGATGTCACACTTGTTTACAAGGAAAAATGACCAAGCCGCCTTTTGGTGGACAAGGTGAAAGGGCGACAGAGCTTCTAGGATTGGTACACATGGATGTGTGTGGACCATTTCCAGTAGAAGCTAGAGGTGGATATTCTTACTTCATTACTTTTACTGATGACTTGAGTAGATATGGATTTGTCTACTTGATGAGGTATAAGTCAAAAACCTTAGAGAAATTTAAGGAATTCAAGAATGAAGTAGAGAATCAGCTTGGTAAGAAGATAAAGAATCTTCGATCAGATCGAGGTGGAGAATATCTGAACCAAGAGTTCATCGATCTTCTACGGGAGTCTGGGATTCTATCTCAGCTCACTCCTCCTTATACACCACAGTGGAATGGTGTTAGTGAAAGGAGGAACCACACCTTGTTGGTCATGGTGAGGTTGATGATGAGTCATGCGGATCTTCCATTATCCTTTTGGGGATATTCATTACAAAATGCAGCATACACATTAAACCAAGTACCAACTAAGGTGGAAAATGGAATTCCTTCCGAGTTATGGAATGGAAGGAAACCCACTTTGTATCACACATGTGTATGGGGATGCGAGGTGTTTGTTAAGGCCATCTCAGGCAACAAAATAGCACCCCGGGGCACAAAGTGTATCTTTATAGGATATCCCAAGGAAACGAAAGGATATTACCTATATAACCCTCAAGACAAGAAAGTGACTGTCGCCAGACAAGCCGTCTTTCTTGAGAGGGAGCACATCCTCAAGAAGGATAGTGGGAGCAAGATTGACTTCGACGAAGTTGATGCTCAAGATACACAGGAGTTGGTACAGGAACAAGTTCCACAGGTCCCCATGGAAGAAGTTACAGAAACACAAGTATTGCATAGGAGCTCAAGAGAGGTAAGGGAACCAGAGAGATTTGGTTTCCTAGTCACCGAGGATGGTGAATCATTATTGTTGGACAATGATGAACCTATCTCCTTCAAGGAAGCAGTAGAAAGCTTAGAAGCTGCAAGATGGATAGAAGCTATGAATTCTGAGATGGATTCCATGTATCAGAACCATGTTTGGGTTCTGGTCGATGAGCCAGTTGATGTAAAGCCCGTTGGATGCAAATGGGTATTCAAAAGAAAGCTGTACATGGAAGTCAAGTTAGCACCTATAAAGTAAGGCTAGTGGCTAAAGGATTCAGACAGCGTCAAGGAATTAACTATGATGAAACCTTCTCGACAGTTGCCATGTTTAAATCCATAAGAATCATACTAGCCATAGTAGCTTACCATGACTATGATATTTGGCAGATGGATGTCAAAACAACATTCCTTAATGGGAACCCTCAGGAAGATGTCTATATGAAACAACTAGAAGGTTTTGTGACAGCAGGTAAATCCAAACGTGTTTGCAAGTTGCATAAATCCATTTATGGATTGAAGAAAGCATCCAGGTCATGGAACATTCGATTTGATGAAGCCATAAAGGAATTTGGTTTCATTAAGAACGAATGTGAGCCATGTGTTTATAAGCGGTTTAATGGGAATGCGGTCGTCATCCTAGTGGTATATGTTGATGACATATTGCTAATTGGAAACGACGTACCAACCTTACAGTCAGTTAAGGACTGGTTGAACAAGTGTTTCACCATGAAGGACTTAGGAGAAACAGCCTACATTCTAGGGATCAAGATCATTCGTGATAGATCCAAGAGGCTGCTTGAACTAAGTCAGGGTACATACATTGACCTGATACTAAAGAGATTTAGTATGAAAAATCCAAGAGGGGATTGGTTCCAGTGTCACATGGCTTATATCTTTCTAAGAAAATGTGTCCCCAGACACAACAAGAGAAAGATAGGATGAGTAAGATCCCATACGCTTCGACTATAGGATCCATCATGTATGCCATGTTATGTACCAGGATTGATGTTGCCTATGCACTGATCATGGTAGGCAGATATCAGGTAGATCCAGGAGAACAACGTTGGACTGCTGTTAAGACTATCCTTAAGTATCTGAGAAGAACTAAGGATATGTTCCTGGTGTATGGAGGAGAAGAGGATCTTTTCATCAGAGGGTATGCGAATGCTAGCTTTAAGATAGATCAGAATGATCTGAAGTCGCAATCTGGATATGTTTTCTATCTCAGTGGAGGAGCTGTGAGCTGGAAGAGTTCAAAGCATCCAGTTGTCACCGATTCTACAGCGGAGTCCGAGTATATAGAGTCTTCTGATGTAGCCAAGGAAGCCATCTGGATTCGGAAATTTGTCCAGGAGCTTGATGTGGTGCCTAGTAGTAAAGATCCCATTACATTGTATTGTGATAATACTACAGCGGTGGCTCTTGCAAAAAAACCAAGTTCACATCAACGGACAAAGAACATACTCTAGAAGTATCACCTCTTGAGGGATTTCTATCAGAGGGATGAAGTTGCAGTGAGCAGAGTGTCCATGAAAGAGAACGTGGTAGACCCCATGACTAAATGCCTATTTCAGAAGAAGCATGAATATCATGTGAGAGCTAGCAGGTTAAAGGTTGTTAGCAGTTGGCTCTAGTCCAAGTGGGAGTTTGTTAGAGTTGGTGGTATAGAACCAACTACTTTGTACTTTATTCATTAAATAAAAGCCTTATCACATCTTGATTGTTCTTCTGCGTGACATGTCATGTGATAATTTCCTAAGGACAACTGTTGCATGAAAGGGTCATAGCGGATCCCTGCTATGATGAGAACCCGGAAGTGCCATAACACTGTTCTTGAATGTATGTTCTATGGAATAATGATATTATTTGAGGGACACAAATAATATAGGTCATTAGGGGTGAGGACTCATAAAACATTAAGGTAGCTTCTCATAGTGTGCACCCTTGGTAATACCCAGGAGGATATTATGAGAACAAGACCCGCCAGTAGGAAATCCACATTTCATAGTGTCATTGGATGTTCCTATCTAAGGACGTGTGTATTGTTTCTTAGACATTAAGATTATTATTAATGGGTATTACAACTCACACACTTAGATGTATTGACGAAAACTGTGAGGACACACTTTTCGTAGTGAGGTAGGATACGTTGGGAGCTTCACGAGTAATACCGCATTAATAGATAATGCGAGAAAGGATTTGTCCCTTCCGTTCCATAACGGAAGTAGATATCTCAGGCCCTTTTATGGAATTGATATAGCCTAAATAAATCCATGGCCATGGTACGGTATGGACAAGTTCAATTCTGGGAAGTCAAAGAAAGAATAATCAAGCACATGGGTTGATGGCACTAGCATGCAACCCGCCTGATTGGAGATATCGAGACAAAGGGATTATATTACACAATAAGCGTTCATAGGAGGTGACACGTCATTGAGGCATTATCTTATTTCTCTATGGGTGCCTTGGCGTGTTGCTAGACCCTAACCTTGGACTTTAGGCAGGCTCAGCCTAATGCCACTGAGAAAGAGGCCTAGAGGGTCACACACTAAGTGTGTCCATGAATCCCAGTTAAATATTAACTTAACAAGTTGAATAAAGATTATTACCGATTTTGGTTTAATAATTATTCAAGGATGAATGATCGCATTTATTTCGACACTAGTTATTCGAGAGAATATATTGTGGGCGAAATAATATATATTTATTAGTGAGTAATGTAGTTACATTTATTTGAGAAATAAATACCCATTACTCAAGGTCTAATAAATATGGTGGAGGAAAATAAATAAAACTGAAAAAATAAAAGTACACGCCGTGTATATTTATATATACACTCCGTGTAGTTTATTTTTCAGGATTCGTGTGAAAATATTGTTTATTTAATTAAATGATATTAAATGTAATACTTTGGACGCATGTCAAGTAATAATGATGGTCAACTGTCATTATTAAGACATGGGGTATTACTATGAATTATATGAAATGATTAAATTCTTATGGGCAATTAATTTATTTTATTATTCGAGGGTTTATAAATCCTAATTACATTATTCTCAAAAAGGTTAGCCATTTTGGTTGTGCAAAACAGATTGGAAATACTCTCAAGCCAAGAGAGAATTCCCTTTCCACCAAGAACGCCCTCAAGTTATGAGTGCAAGATCCTCCACCGGATCAAGGTGGTCGAAGGTGGACATCGCAAGCGAAGGTTCTTCCGCACAAGCACCCGGAGATCCCTTCGGCGACGTCCGGAGATACGTGACACACGTGTGGATCACCGCTAGAGGAATCCTACACTTGGATTCTACAACGCAACGACGGATCACCGAATCGTGACTGGACAGATCAACGAAGAAAGAATTCCAATGAGGTAATTCTTATGCATTAATTAAATTAATTATAATCTACATATGAAGATCCTATCTCAAGGGTTCCAGGACTCTTCTTTTCTTTTTCATTATTAGTTCTATTCCGAAGATCTGGCGTTTTATATCGTGACAGATCTCGGATTGAACGTCGTCTAATGCTAAAATTAAAGTTGGGAAAACCCACCAACGCGCTTCCGCTGCGCCCGGAACCTATAGTTATTTCTTAGGATCCACACAAGATCATGTTAGAGGTTCAGAGTTTTCTTGGCTTTACAGGGTACTGTTGGAGGTTTGTAACATACTTCTTCAGGATTGAAGAACATTTGAAAACCCAAACATGGAAGGGGCATCCATTTACCTAAACCAAGAAGTTCTTGTGGGACTTTGAGGATTTGATTATAAGGTTGAAAAGTGCACCTATGTTGAGACTACTAGAGGAGGGAGTGGAGTATGTAGTGTATTGCGTTGTGTTAGGAACTAGGCTCGACTCTCTATAGACATAACAATAAGAATTTATCATATATGGGTTGGGGAAGTTGAGACTCCATGAGAAGAAGTATATGACTTATGACCTAGATATTTCACCAGCAGTGTATTACCTGAGGATGTAGAGACCCTACCTCCTAGGGGAGCACTTTGTGGTTTACTCAGACTATCAAAGTCTCAAGTACCTATTAACCCAGAGAGACAGGAATATGAGATGAAAAAATTCATTGGAGTTTATAAAAGAATATTAATTCAAGACAATCTATAATCTTGGGAAGGAGAATGTAGTATAGGATGACCTTAGTGGAAATTCATAGGTTCACTTGGTGAAGGACGATTCTGAGTAGTTGGCTTCCCTTCTATTAACCATGGTGAAGCAAGAGAATACAAATTTTTTTTAGTCTATGTTGTTGAACACTCTGCTTCTCGAGTGCGTGAGAGATTCCCAGCTAGGATACATTGACTATAAGGAATTTCATGACCATAAATCCCTGGGGGACTCACCATATGGATATTTTGAAGGAGAGAATCATGACATCCATTTCTATGGATGGATGATGCTTCTAGTTGGGATGAAAGAGAAGGTTATGTGAGAGTTCCACACTTCTCCCCTAGATATACATCCTGAAATGGGGAAGATGTACAATGAAATTTAGTGACAACATTGGTTGTCCAGTATGAGATGGATTGTAGCTGATTTTGTGACTCGGTTCCTCATCAGTTATTGGGTGAAGGCTGATCACGAGGTTATGACAGGTATGTTGGAACCCCTTGAGACCCCTAATTGGAAATGAGATTAAATATACATATACTTTGTGATAGGGATTATATGCCTAGAGAAGGTTCATGACACTATTTGGGTGATACTTAACAAACTCATAAATTTGGCACACTTTCTTTCTACCAAGGAGCATAGTTCAGTGGAAGGTTTGGTGTAGTTGCACATGTGGGAAATTATTCATGTAACACACTGAGATTTTATGAGAATATTTTTATGTATTATGTTATATGTAACAACAAAAGAATATTTCACTACATACAACACTATCTTGCTTTGCGTTAAACACAGGAGCAACCTTCCTCAATATCTTGTGTTGTACACAATACCGAGTTTCACAAAACAACGATATGTTATTAAAATACTATATAAACCAGCCGTTATGATTATTAATACCCATTTTTTTAAATTTTATAACTTTTATATTTCAAAATGTACTTCATTTTTGGATTCAGAATATCAAAATTATCATAGGGTGAATTTTTGGTATTTTTATGAAAATTTTCAATTTTTGATGAATAGTAAAAAACAATGAGTTATAGTTTAAAAATAAAATTTTAATTTAAATATTATTTATTTTATTTAAATTTATTTTAGGTGAAAATTGATACATAATACCTATATACATTTAATTTAATTCATTGGAGTCATTTTCTAATAATTTTAGATATATAAAAATTTTATTGAACTTTTTACCATCTTTTACTTACCTCCTAGGAGAAATCGAAAATTTACATAAAACATAATTTCACCGCTTCAAGGAGGTAAATTTCAAAAATCTGAGAAACATTATTGATAACAGTAAGTAAAATGTGGTTCAATAAGATAAAAATAATTTTTGGTGAATAGTAACTATTTACTTTTATTTACCATGGTTAAAAGTAAATAGGGTAATTAAGGGTAAAAATGATATTATTATTATCCTAACACATGTAATAATTCTATTGAATAAGTTTAATTCGACCAAAAACAACCTTAGGAATAATATATGACCATTTAGGCCTAATTTGATTAGATTAGGATATTTATTATTATTTAATTCAAAGAAGAGTTAAAGAGTTAAAATCAAAGTTTAATAAGTAAAACATTTTTAATATCAGAATATAAATAAGATAAGTTAGACTATAAATATTTATTAGAAATATAAAATTATTTCCTACATAATGGTAATTTATTTATAATTTTTATACATTAAATAATTTAATTTATTTATGACACAATGATGATGTAGTAATTACCTTATTAATGAAATATTAACATAACTGATATTATAAATACCCAAATAAATGTAATTTAAGACTTTTTATGAATTTAAATAATTTTATAGGTTAATATCACATATTAGGGTTGTTTAGATGAATTTTTTACGAAGTGATAATGCTGTTATGAATTTAGAAAAAACAAAATACCAAATAGTGTCAAATTTGACATAAAAGAGTTTTTAAAAAAATATTAAATTATTAATTGATATTCTATTCGTAAATATATAAGGTTCTTAAAAACACATATATAATAATATATATGACATTAATTAACCAATTGGGGTTCTATTGGCTATCTATATTATGTTTATTAACCATATAGTGTAAGAATACAAGAAGACATGGTAAAAGTTAAATTATTTAACTTCAAGTTAAATCTAAATGATAAGGTTAAAATGGAAACATAAACTTGTCTAAAACCTATTGGTTGAAAGGGTTCAGACACCGTCTTACCCTAGACTCTAAATAAGTCACTTTTGAGCAATTATAAACCGAATATTAATTTATTATAAAATAATATTTTATGTTTTTTCTAAGGTGCCTCTCACCCCTCTTATAAAAGAGAACTCCCCCTTCTCTCTAATTAACACCTCCAAAGCCATTTGGCTCAGCCGAACCTTGACCAAATACCCTCGTAACTATCCTACCTTCATCCTAGTGGCCTTCCTTTAGTCAGAAATACAACGTAAGGAGCCCTTTTGATCAAATCAAAAGGAAGAACCTGAGGAAGAGGTAAATATCTCACCACCTATTTCAAGTTCCTTTCTAATTCCACTTTCTCCTTCTTTGTTGTTTCTAGTCTAAAATAATTACTCCAGTATATTCTATGTAATTTTATGTTATTATAAAAATTTAAAAACCATATTCATTATTTTATCCATCCTATGAATGAATAAGTCACCACACGTGCATACGTACGACTTACCATCTCCACGATGTGATGCGGCTCATTCTACATGTTCTTAATTGAATAATGATTATATAAATTAATTGAATGAAAAAATATGATATATATTAAACTAATAACATTCTTTAAATGAGGTATCTATAACCTAAAAATAGGAATAATAATTTATTCGACAAAACATGCATAAGAACATAAAGCAATGAACACCTGAATAACAAGTTCCAATGAAATATTACTAATAAGAATATAAAAATATGACCATATATGATATCATTACAATGAATATGATTTTATAATAAGTCAATGAAATTATTTAAATCATTATACAGGAGGTCCAGATACGTACGGGGCTTATCAAACCTAAGGTAAAGGAAAATACAACAATCTCATTTTTATCCGAGATTTTTTATACATCAGAATTTACTGGGGAATATTTATCATCCACATCCATGTTTCCACAATATGTAATATTATTTATATCCTCCTACTTTTTTTATATCCAATTTTTCTTATTTGTGAATTTTAGTAAAATATATGAAAGGAATCATTCATCGTATTCAGTACGAGATACTTTATGACTTTTCCAGCCAAAGTACGAGAGTAATGTTTTTTAACTTATACGACATGAATAGATTTATATGATTTCATAGGACATTTTTTCCATGAATCTTCATTTACAATTTTTCAAGTTTATTTTTAATTAACTTCTTTTATTTTAAAATTGTATGACATGTTAAGAAAGAATAAATGTTTTTAAATTAGAAAGGATATTTTCCCCAAGAATGGAGTTCAAGTGTTTTATCAAAATTTCATTCCATCTAAGATAATATAGTGTTCTATTTCTATAACTATTATTATATTGATTTGATTATGTTATTAAGGAATTATTTTTATGAATTACTTTTATCTTATATGGATTATGTTATGATGGAATGATGTTTAAGAATCCCATTTTTATTACTTGAGTTATGCTATGATAAATGATTTATGATTTTGTGGAAAACATAAGAATGGTTTCATTATGAGATGGGTGGGACCTATATCTCCCTCAAATGCACTGCGAAAATATTTATATCTCATGTGATAGACATGGATGGAATGACAAGTTAATCCAGTTCAGTGATAGAGGACTGGAATGATGAGTGAACTTGGTTCAGAAATGGACTTTGTCCGCTATGACAGTCTTGACCATGAGTATTGACTAATATGAAATGATTTTCTATGATTATGTGTATATGCCAAAAAGTTTCTTGTTTTATGTTTTGATTATTGGGATTACATTTCACTACTATGATTTATCCCATGTTATTATATTATGATCTCTTTTACAGGTTATGATTTTAAAATGTTATGTTCTTAGGAATATGATATGATTGATATTCCTGTTTTTTAACCTTACAGAGCAATTTAGCTCACCCTTTTGTACCCTTACTGAGCATTTGAGCACCCCATTTTGTATGATTCCTTTTTTTTTCCAGGTCAGGAAGAAGGGTATTATGTAGGATATGCCAAAAGGGACTCTAGATATGATGAAATAGATGAGAGACAATGTAGATGCTTTATGAACTAGTTGTTTAGGTTTACTAGTTTTTAAAGACACTATACCTATATGGTCCTATCATGGTTTTGTTATATGTTGTAATAAGTATTCTTGAATTCTGATGTAATAACACTATATGTAAATTATGGTTCATTATAGTTTGTATTAGAGGAATGGTATTGTCAACCTTTAGAAACAAGGATGTAAAAGCCTTAGTAAGAACCCTAAGGATATGCCTAAGAATAGAACACAATATTAGTGTTTTAGAAATGGCCATGAATAACCAATGATAATACCTAAAGTGTGAAATTTTATTCTTGATTATGTGGTTTTCCTTACCTGATTAGTGTTTCTCACACTATGATTATTGGTTTTAGTCAATGGTTGGAACCTGAAAGAACTGTGTTAATGATGCATGTGATGGGAAATGAAATGATTGTCCCCCTGAGCAACCAAACGTTAAGGGAGTTGGAATGAAAAATCTTATAGCCATGATCACACAACTTTCTCAAGCTATTAATCATGTATGACTTCCAAACGAGCAAAAAAAGGAACAAAATTCTGTTGAATCCTTCATGAGCCAGCGCCCACCCTCATTCAGCGGGTCTACTGATCCATTTGTGGATGAAAATTGGATCAGTACCACTGAAAAGATATTTTCAGTTCTTCAATGTTCTGAACATGATAAAGTCATCTTAGCAGTATATATTTTGGAAGGTGAAGTTGATCAATGGTGAAATCTTATTAAGAATACGAGGCAAAGTGACGAAACTGAGTCCATGGAATGGGAGAAGTTCAAGAACATATTATTCAATAAGTACTTCCCTCGTATTCTTCAAACAAAGATAGAGAAGTAGTTTCTTGAACTAAAGAAAAAGGATGATGAATCTGTTCGTACCTATGAAGAAAATGTTACAAAACTTTCGAGGAATGCTTCCAAAATTATTATCCAAACTGAGAGTTATATCGATCGATTCTTTAGTAGCTTAAAACCAAGTCATCGAAGGGCGTTAGCCATAAGGGACTTCAATAGCTACAAAGAAATTTTTTGATGTGCTCTCAAGGTTGAGATGGAGATTGAAGTAACCCATCAATCATATGTGTTTGATAAGAAGAGGAAAATGGAATTCAAAGGAAAATATAAAGACCACACTGAAAAGAAGATGAGGTTACCCTTATGATCAATGTTTAGAAAGAAACAAGGAGGTAATTTTCTTAAAGGGACAAGTAAATGTTTCAAATGTGGAAAATAAGGTCATCAGGAATTTTAATGCCACAATGATGGGAAAAATTTGTCTAGTGATGCGAAAAATAAAAGGCTACATAGAATGCACCTCCTACACTTGAATGTAACAAGTGCAAGGAAATGGGGCATTATGCTAATCAATTCCATAATCCAAGGGTTGTTGATGATGATCGATGTCAACAAACTCTTAAGGCCAAAGAAAAAGGAAAGTCAAATGTAATTTCTACCGGTGATGTGGAGTATGATAACGAAGTGGTGAAAGGTACAATTACCATCCACTCTAAAGTTGAAAATGTTTTATTTGATTCTGTATCCACCCACTCTTTTATTTATGAAGAATTTTCTATGGGTATCGTCATACTACCTCAACAATTAGCTGTTGAGTTAGCTAAGACAACTTCTAATGGCACAACAGTTGCATCAAGAGTTTGTAATTCTTCTCCAATTGACAATTGTGGGAAAGTGATTCCTGAAAATATTGTGATCCTTCCGATATTGGAATTTGATGTGATTATTAGAATGGATTGGCTTTCCTTATATGGAGCTTATATCGATTTCCAAATAAGGGAAGTCACATTTCATATTCTTGATCAATCTGTGATCATCTATCGATGCAGGGAAGAAGAAAGATGGATCAATGAGACTCTTCATTGATTATCGAGAACGTAACATGATCACTATCAAGAAAAAATATCCTCTCCCACGCAATGATGACTTATTTGAATAACTACACGGAGCTCAATACTTTTACAAGATTGATCTTTGTTTAGGGTATCATCAATTAACGATCAAAAGGTAGGATATACCAAAGACAACATTCCGTACAAGGTATGGACGCTATGAATTTATAGTGATGCCATTTGGTCTTACAAATTCCCCTGCTATCTTCATGGATCTAATGAATAGTTTTGGGAAAAAATCCCTCAAGGTATCATTGAAGCATTTTTGAGGCGATTGTGTTTGTTGACAAAGTGGACATCTGTGTTCTGATTACTGAAAAAGCAAACCATGACATATAAATTTGTTGACAAAGGGGATTTCATGGGGGAATGTCAAGTTCAAGATCTGTGTTCAATGATCCAAGATTAATTCAAGAACGTGGACAAAGGAATAGATGATCTGGAGGAGGTACAAAAAGAATAGATACAAGGTGGTGTTGTTTTCCAGTGTTAGCCAATTTTTTGGGCCTAAAAATAGACAAATGAAGAAAAGTTGTTTTTGGAAAAGTGACTTGCGTGCCATGTACTTGAAGGACAGGAAACTTGCGTGCCTAATGTTTTTTTAGATTAGAAGGTAAAAGTATGGCAATGGAAAGAGAGTCACGCATGTATTCGTGTGGTCGTGTAGGTGACTTTCGCACCATGAAAGGACCAATGTGCTGCTGTTTAGGAGGGTTGGAAAGTTGCACACCATATGTTTTTCAATATCAGATCATTGAAATATGGAAAAGGAAATAGGGTCGCACATGTGTCTTGCAGGGGAAGCAACCTACGCCCTGGGACTTGCGCGCTGAGGGGAGACTTGCGTGCCACTGCGTAGGTTGACCAAATGCCTATAAATACAGGAGCACCCTTGCTCATTTTCAACGAAATTCAACACTTAGAAAAATCAGAGCTCACGTCAAGCTTGTGTGGTGGTCGTGCAGGTGGTGTGTGGTCGTACAGGAGGACTTGCGCGTTAGTATTTGAAAATGTGTGCCGGTTGGTAGTTGCACGCCAATATTGGCTTGGGTGTAAAAGGGATTGATTCGCGCAAGTTTGGAGTTGCAGAAGATTGTGCCGCGCAGGTGGTAGTGGAAGACCTGCACGCCAGTTGTGACTTGCACGCCAATACTTGCGCGCCGGGTTAGACCTGCGTGCCAAGTAAGGTTGACTCCACGGCAGTGTTTTTGGGCTGCATGGAAGCTGGAAGTTTTCCCGATACCTTCGGTGTAAAGATAAATTCATTTATGGGTGAAAGTTGGACTTCAACAGAGCATCCACATACAACAGAGGATGTATTAATTAGAGATAATGAAGAGACCTAAAGGTCTATAAACTGTGAGTGGATCCTTTTCGGAGCAGTGAGCAAAAGAAGAGGAAGAAGGTGATCCTCTCCAACGGCAGTGAGCCAGAGAGAGAGAAATAGGGAGTGACCATTGGGAAAGAAATGAGATGAACCTAAACCTTGTAAAGGAAGTGAGCCTGGGATAGATTGACTGTGCCCAAACCTTGTAATCCACAGCTAGTAAATTTTAGTGGAATTTGGTATGACCGACAACCTATCGGCGTATGCTCATTGGACGTAGCCCTTAGCGGTGAACCAAGTAAGAATTGTTGTGTCATGTGTTTGCTTTTATTTCTGTTTATATTCCAGAACGTGAAAGAGAGAAAGGAGTGTTTATTTAACAATGAAACCAGATCAGAATGGACATTAATTTTAAATTAGTCATACCCTGATTCACTGTCCTCTCTGGGTATTCAGCCTTGTGGACCTAAAAAATAGAGTCTTCAGAGACTATCTTGATAATTTTTTTGTAGTCTTTGTAGATGATATTCTTGTATATGAAAAGATCAAGGAAGAACATGAAGATCACTTGATAATTATATTAAAGACCCTAAGAAAGGGGAAGCATTATGCCAAATTTACCAAGTGTGAATTTTGGCTTCAAAAAATTTCATTTTTTGCGTCACATAATCTCAAAAGAGGGAATATATTTGGATCCAACAAAAACAGTGGTTATCAAAAGATGGTCAAGACCAACAATAGTAACTAAGATCTGAAGTCTTCTTGGCTTGGATGGATATTATTGATGTTCTGTGAATTATTTTTCATGTTTATCTCACTAGGTTGACTTGAAAAGAATTTAAGTTCATTTTGATGGAGGAGTGTGAAGAGAATTTCATGGAGTTAAAAAGAAGGTTTTCCAGTGCACCTGTGCTCACACTACCTTATAGTGGAGAAAGGTTCGTGATCTACAGTGATGAATCCAAGAAGCGATTGGGGTGTGTTCTCATGAAAAATTATATGGTGATATCTTATGCCCCACAATAGTTGAAAATCCATGACCAAAATTACCCAACTCATGATTTGGATTTAGCTATGGTAATCATTGCATTAATGATTTGGAGGCATTATCTTTATCGTTAAAGGTATGATATTTATACTGATCATAAAAGTTTAATGTATATTATCACACAAAAGGAGCTGAATATGGACCAAAGAAGATGGTTGGAGCTGATTAAGGATTATGACTGCTCAATTAATTACAACCCTGGGAAATCAAACAAGGAGGCAGACACATTAAGTCAACAAGACCATGCTATCTTATCCATGATGACGATCACAAAAGATTCAATATTTATGGATTTACAAACGATGGATCTTGTAATTATAATGGAAGGGGAAAAATATTATTTTCTCAAATAAATGTTCAACCATCTATAAATTTGAAGATTAAAGAGGCATAGAAAGAAGATATAGAGTTACAAAAGAAGGTGAGAAATGTTCCTAAATTCCACATTGATTGTGATGAAATAATAATGTTTAGGAATCAGATTTGTGTTCCTCCCATCCCAGAATCAAAGAAGGAAATATTGGATGAAGCTCATAGTTCTTCAATCTCTATTCACCCTTAAAGCACGAAGATGTATAGGGAACTGAAGGAGTAATTATGGTGGGATGGCATGAAAAGAGGTGTTTCTAAATATGTCTCTTGATGCTTGTTTTGTCAACACATTAAAGCTGAGAAAAAGAGGTCTAAGGGGATATTACAACCATTACCCATACAATAATGGAGATGTGAAAACATCACTATAGACTTTGTCACTAGACTTCCTAAAACATCCAAAGGCAATAATACTATCTGGGTTATAGTTGATCATCTTACAAAGCCGACACACTTCATTGCTATTAGAGAAGATTTCCCTCTTGATCATATTGCCAGAATATATGTGAATGAATTGGTAAGATTTCATTAAGTACCACTTTCCATTATAAATGAGGTTTACCTCGATGTTTTGGCGAAGTATTCAGCATACTCTAGATACAGAGTTGTGTTTCAGCACTGCTTATCATCCTCAGACATACGGTCAATCTGAGAGGAAAATTCAAACTCTAGAAGACATATTGAGATCTTTCTCTATGGATTTTAAAGGTGGTTGGGATCAACACCTAACTTTGGTGGAATTTTCTTATAATAATCGCTTTCAATCCAGTATTCAGATGGCTCTTTATGAAGATCTCTAGGGAAAGAAATGCAGAAATCCAACTTGATGGGATGAAGTTGGGAAAATAAAGCTATTAGGACCTGATCTTGTTGATGAGATAGAAGAAAATGTATGATCTATTCAACAACATATAAGAGCATCTCAGAGTCAACCAAAAAGTTATGCCAATAACCTAAGAAAAGACCTAGAGTTTTAAGTGGGTGATAAAGTGTTCTTAAGAACATCTCCTTTGTAGAGAATAATGAGATTTAGATAGAAGGGAAAGCTGATCCCTAGGTATATTGGTCCTTTTGAAATATAGGATCGTGTTGGGAAGGTATCTTACAGATTGATGCTTCCACTGAATATCTCTCAATTTCATGATTTGTTCTATTTATCTCTCTTGTGAAAGTAAATACTCGATCCTTCACATGTACTAAGCTCAGATGTTGTACTACTAGAGCAAGATCTTTTTTATAATGAACAACCAATAGAGATTCTAGATCATAGAGAAAAAGTTATAAGAAACAAGACCAATCATTTGAAAAAATTCTTATGGATGAACCACTAATTAGAAGAATCTACATAGGAACTTGAGTATATGATGAGGGAGAGGTATCCTCATCTGTTTGTTATGAAGTGATGAATTTCGAAGGAGAAATTCTTTTTAAGGGGGTAGAATGTAACACCCTAAGATATTATGAGAAATATTTTTTTATGTATTATGTTATTTACAACCCCAAAGGAATATTTCACTTCAAACAACACTATCTTGTCTTACGTTACACGTAAGAGAAACCTTCTTTGATAGCTTGCGTGGTACGCAATACAGAGTTTCACTAAACAATGATATGTTATTAAAATATTATATAAACTAACCATTATGAATAGTAATACCCATTTTTTGAAATTTTATAAATTTTATCTTTCAAAATGGACTTTGTTTTTGGATTCGGAATATCGAAATTAGCTTAGGGTGAATTTTTGGTATTTTTCTAAATACTTTCAATTTTTGATGAATAGTGAAAGACACTGAGTTATAGTTTAAAACCAAATTTTTATTTAAATAATTATTTATTTTTATTTAAATTTATTTTATGTCAAAATAGATACATAATACATATATAAGTTCAATGTAATTCATTGTAGTCATTTTATAATAATTTTAGATATATAAAAATTTTATTGAACTTTTTACCATCTTTTACCCACCTCCTACCAGAATTTCAAAATTTACATAAAACTTAATTCTACCACCTTTGTGAGTGGAATTTAAAAAATATGATAGAAACAGTTGATATCAGTAAGTAAAATGTGGTTCAATAAGATAAAAATATTTTTTGGTGAATATTATCTTTTTAGTTTTATTTACCACAGTTAAAAGTAAATAGGGTAATTAAGGGTAAAAATGATATTATTATTACAATAAAACATGTCCTAATTCTATTGAATAAGTTTAATTCGACCAAAAACAACCTTAGGAATAAAATATGACCATTTAGGTCATCTTGGATTAGATTAGGACATTTATTATTATTTAATTCAACGAAGAGTTAAAAGGGTTATAGTCAAAGTTTAATAAGTAAAACATTTTTAGTATAGTGTTATACATAAGATAAATTCAACAATAAATTTTCATTAGAAATATATAACAATTTCAAACATAATGGTATTTTATTTATAATTTTTAGACATTAAATAAGTTACTTTATTTATGACACAATGATGATGTAGTAATTACCTTATTAATGAAATATTAACATAATTGATATTATAAATACCCAAATAAATTTAATTTGGAACTTTTTATGAGTTAAAATAATTTTATTGGATAATATAATGATTTACGGTTAGATAGATGAATTTTTTTCGAAGTGATAATACTGTTACGAATTTAGCGAAAACAAAATACCAAATAGTGTCAAAATTGACATAAAAGAGTTTTTAAAACAATTATTAAATTATTAATTGATATTCCATTTCTAAAAAACTAAGGCTCAGAAAAAAGACTTATATAATAATAGTTATGACATTAATTAACCAATTGTGGTTCTATTGGATATTTATATTAAGTTTATTAACTATATAGTGTAAGAATACAAGAAGACACAATAAAAGTTAAATTATTTAACCTAGAGTTAAATCTAAATAATAAGGTTAAAATGGTAACCTAAACTTGTATAAAAAATATTGGTTGAAATGATTTCGACCCATACCTACCCTAGAATCTAAATAAGTCACATTGGAGCCATTATAAACCGAATATGAATTTATTATAAAATAATATTTTAAGTTTTTCCTAAGGTGCCCCTCACCCCACTTATAAAAGGGCACTCCACCTTCTCTCTAATTCACATCTCCAAAGCCATTTGAATCTTCCAAACCCTACACAAATACTATATAAACAATCCTCCCTTAGTCATAAAGGCCTTAGTTTAGTCAAAAATTCATTCTGAGGAGCCCTTTTTATCAAATCAAAAGGAAGAACCCAACGAAGAGGTAAATATCTCGCCACCTATTTCAAGTTCCTTTCTTCTTCCACATCATCCTTCTTTGTTGTTTCCATTATAAAATAATTACTCCAGTATATTCTATATAATGTGATGTTATTATAAAAATGGTACAACCATATTAGTTATTTTATCCATCCTATAAATGAAAAAGTCACCACACATGCGTATGTACGGTTTACCATCTCCACGTCGTGGTGTAGTTTGTTATTCAAAAATTTTATCATTTGGATGGGTATGATAATGAGTATAAATGATATAAATAATAAATATTATATTATTATGATTCTTTATATATGATATAACATCCAATTATATACTATTTTAATATCAAAATAATTATATCATCGCTCGTGCGTACGTACGGCCTACTGTCTCCACGATGTGATGCGACTCGTTCTACATGATATTAATTGAATAATGATTATATAAATGAATTGAATGAATAAATATGATATATATTACACTAATATTATTCTGTAAATGAGGTATCTATAACCTAAATAGAGTAATAATAATTTATTCGACAAAACATGCATAAGAACATAAAGCAATGAACACCCAAATAACAAGTAACATTGAAATATTACTAATAAGAAGATAAGAATACGACCATATATGATATAATAACAATTAATATGATTTTTTAATAAGTCAATGACATTATTTAAATCATTATACCGGAGCTTTGAATACGTAAGATGCATATCAAACCTAAGGTAAGGGAAAATCTCACAATCTCATTTTTGTCTGAGATTGCTTATATTTCAGAATTTACGAGGGAATATTTATCATCAAAATCCATGTTTCCTCAATATTTAATATTATTTCCATCCTCCTAAAATTTTTTAAATCAAAATTTACCTATTGGTGAATTTTATTAAATGATATGAAAGGAATCTTTTGTCTTTTTCAGTATGAGATACTTTTTGACTTTTCCGGACAGAGTACGAGAATAATGTTTTTTTAACATATATGACATGAATGGATTTTTATGATTTCATAGATCATTATTTCCATGAATCATCCTTTAAAAGTTTTCAAGTTATTTTTAATTAACTTCTTTTAGTTTAAAATTGTATGACATGTTAATAAAGGAAATATTTTTTTGAAGTATAAATGATATTTTCCTCAAGAATGGAGTTCAAGTGTTTTATCAAAATTATTTTCCTTCTAAGATAATATAGGGTTATGTTTCTATCACTATTTTTACATTGATTTGATTTTTTTATTATGTAATTGTTTTTATGAAGTCCTTTTGTCTTATATGGATTATGTTATGAAGGCATGATGTTTAAGAATCCCATTTTTATTACATGGGTTTTGCTATGATATATGATTTATGATTTTGTGGAACACATAAGAATGATTTAATTATGAGATGGGTGGGACATATATCTCCCTTCAATTCCTTGGGTATAGATTTATATCTCATGAGATAGACATGTCTGGAACAACAAGTTAATACGGTTTAGTGATAAAGGATTGGAACGAGGAGTGAACTCAGTTCAGAAATGGACTTTGTCCACTATGATAGTATTGGCAATGAGTCTTGAATAATACGAAATGATTTTCTATGATTAAGTGTTTATTCCAATAAGTTTCATGTTTTATGTTCTGATTATTGGGATTACATTTCACTACTAAGATTTATCCCATGTTATGATATTATGATATCTTTTACAGGTTATGATTTTCAAAATGTTATGTTCTTATGAATATGATATGATTTATATTTTCGTTTTGTACCCTTACTGAGCATTTGAGCTCACCCTTTTGTATGTTTTATTTCCCCCAGGTTAGGAATAAGGGTATTAAGTTGGATATTCCAAAATGAACACTAGATATGATGAAATAAATGGAAGAAAATGTAGATGCTTTATGAACCAATTATTTATGTTTGCCAGTTTCTAAAGACACTATACCTATACAGTCCTATCATGGTTTTGTTATATTCTTTAATAAGTATGATTCAATTATGAAGTAATAACAATTTATGTAATGTATGGGTTTTTATAATTCACCTCCATGGGGTTACCTTGATTATTATCTCCAATCCTAAGTCATGGTTTACATCATGATTGAGGAGAGTCCTACGAGAGACATTTGGGACCCAGATGAGGTAGAGTACATCCTTTAATGCCCATATGGATGGGAATACCTATTTCACTATCTTGGTGTTGGATGATATGTCGAGGTCTTATGTGTTAGACTTTAGAAGGAGCAGGGAGGATCACTATCCCCTGGTAGATAATGAATCAAAAAATAGATACCAATATACCATCAACATGATATCTTTTGATGTTGTTGGGAAAGAATCCCTCAAGGTATCATTGAATCATTTTTGAGATGATTGTATTTGTTGAGAATGTAGGACTTCATGTTGTGTTTGTTGAAAAATCTAGTCTGAATGACTTAAGCTGTTGACAAAGGGGGTTTTCCTGGAGAATGGGGAAAGTGTTTTTGGCAAATGGAGTTGTGCTCTTAGGTTAAAGAGGTTTCTAATGTTGTAAGACATGAATTTTTTGAATTTTGAACACAAAAACTTGGCAATGGAAAAGTGGCGCGCAAGTTCAAAAGTGGCTCAAAAGTGTGGCACGCAAGTCCAAAAATGGCGCGCAAGTGTGGCCCGCAAGTCCTAAAGTGGCGCGCAAGTATGGCACACATGTATTGAGTTCACGTGTGGCACAAAAGTAATATTTAAAGATCATAATTTCAAAATATTACAATGGAAAGAAAGAGGCACACGAGTACTAAAATGGCGTGCAAGTGTGGCGCACAAGTGTGGCGCACAAGTGGGGCATGCAAGTCCTCAAAATTCCTATAAATAGATGGCTAATCTCCTCATTTCCCAACGAGCTCTACACTTAGAGAAAATCCGAGCTCTGATCATGAAAGTGGAAGTGACGTGCATGTTCAGTGTGCGTGCAAGTGGGGCGCACATGTGTGCATGACAAGAGTGATGTGCAAGGGTACCGCGTAAGTGTACCGCACAAGTGTACCGTGAAAGTGTACTGAGAAAGTGTACTATAAAGACCTGTAAATTTCAAGGAATTTTTTTTCGTAAATTCCTTTGGATTTTATGAGTACGCAGTTTCTGATGGTACCTGATTCTGAGGCCCGGAGTTCCTGGAATCAATTTCCGAAGTATAGCTCGGGTACGTTCAGTGAACGAAGGAGTTGGGTTTTCAATCTTTTGAATCGGTGCTTGGATTTGAATTCAAGGGAACCGATGGAACCAAAACGCCGATAATTTATTAAGAGGACCTTTACCAAAGGTGCGTTTGCTCGGGAGGAGTTGTTAAAAAAATTTGGGATTAATAAAGAATTGAATAAAATTTGTGGTACAAATTTAATTCCTAACCTAAGTGGTTTTATCCTACATGGGGAAGTTAGGGTGGGACCCACTATCACCCTAACTATCCATGTGAGCATAAATGTAAGGTGGGGCCCGCATAAGCCCCAACCATTCACATTCCCTAACCCCTTAACACCCCCCCTTTAATCTTGTTAAACCCCTTGTAATTAAGTGGGTGACTTCTCCTCTCCCCTCTTTCCCCACATTAAATCATGCCGACTCACTTAATCAATTAAGAGAGTTATGTTTTTGAATCTAAGAATTTAAATGCATGGAATGAATTAATAAAATAAGATGAGACTTATTTTAATTGGGGTTAGTCTTGTTGTGTTGAGAGAAAGGGGAGAAAGCTCTTGTGACTTGAAGAACTTCATCTTTTTCATGGAAGAACGCCAAGACTCCGATGAAGAACAAAGACTCGGCAACTGGCGCGCAATCATCAACTTCTCTCCGTGATAAAAGAGAAGACGACGTTTCCTTGGGTGCACACCAACGACGGCGGGAACAACACCATCATCCACGGTGCTTGACAACTGCAAACTTTCTTTGAGTTTGGGGTGTGTTTATTAATGAGAAACATTGTTTTCCCTTATATATTTTTGGTTCTATCTAAAAAATTTTCTATAAGACTAATGCGAAAGGAACCGGGCCAAACTAACACAGTCTGATTCCTCTGTTGTTCTTGTTGTATGGTTTTCTCCAACCGTTCTTGAGCAGTGAATCAAGGCAAGTTTTCGGAGCCGATCTGAGGCCCGAAAATATCGAACATGGCCTCAGAACATCGGGACGACCTAGGAATGGGTGTTTGGTAGAAAGCGGATCATCGTAACAACGGACGGACACCTCGGGAGGTGTGCTGGCCAGAGGCGTCGTTTCTGGAAAATTCCAGAATACACGACACATACTTCCAAAGCACACACCGTGTAGTAGAAGTGTTCAACGACAGAAGTAACAGACATCAGAAGAAGTGATACACGACGTGTGACACCAGTCACATGACGTGTACTGTCCACATAGTTTGACTGAGGAGACTTCGATGGACACGGCGTGTATTCAAGGAAAATACACGGACACAAACATAATACACTGCCACGAGGCACAACATGTATTATCATTATTAAAAGGCAGAAGCGACTTCGCGAGGCTCGGCGTGTAAACCGGGAGATACACGGACATGGGAAGAACAACATGGCCATGAGGCACGGCGTGTACTACCACCACCATGGCAGAAGCGGCTTTGCGAGGCTCGGAATGTAATCTGGGTGATACACAGACACGGGAAAAACCATACGACCAAGTGGCCCGGCGTGTATTCTGGAAATACACATACACATGGTGGAATACACGGGCATGTACTCCACCACACGACCAGACATGTCCAGCGCACATGGAACCGACCCTAGAGGTTTGGACACGGCGTGTAACAATAGTAGATGCCGTTTATTTACTTATCTACCTGATCGGACCTGCGGCACAGGCCGTATCACATGGGCAGTACTCAGTGTCTGATGACATGGCGTGTATCGCTTACCTACAGGCCATGTACTTTTGGAAAATGGCTTGGTCGTCTTGTTCTCCGTGACTCGGGAACATTTTATTGGGTTTCCCCTATGACATGGGGAGAAACGTTGGGATACATCATCTCTGGCATTCGTGATGGTTGATGTATCTACCCCTTTTACTCAAGGAGCGGACCCTCTTGGAATTTAGAATGCTGTGTGTGCGAACCCTAGAGCTGGCTACGACTGCGATGACGATGACGACTGTACTTGGATCCTATGTGGGTTTGGTTGTGAGGACGACTGTACTTAGATCCTACATGGGTTAGGCAGTGAGGACGACTTTAATTGGATCCTACGTGGGTTCGACAACGATGATTACTATACTAGGATCTTACGTGGGTTCGGCAGTGACGACTTCGGTACTTGGATCCTACATGGGTTCGATAGGGGAGATGATTCAGAGGCTACATCTATCATCTCCACCCCTCTTCGTGAGTAGTTTACCTATGTGAGCCGAGTCTTGATTTTCAGTCATTATCATCGATATGGTTGACTTTCTTTCCTGTGTGGATTGGGTTGTGCTTTCCTGTACGGATTGGGTTGTGCTTTCTTGTGTGGACTGGGTTGTAATTGGGCTCGTGAGTTGGAGTCGAACTGTAATTGATGACTTAGGTATATGTATGGGCATATACCTAAGTAGAGTTGGATAATACTTCGTGTTTGTATCATTCCGTTTTGGTTTATCCTTTGTGGATTCTGGGAGACCTTCGGGGGTCTCGGGGTCCCTACTGAGTATCGTATACTCACCATTGCATGGGCTATGCCTGCAATATGTTGTGTTGGTTACAGATGACAGACAATGCTGATCGTGGTTGAGGCTTGTGGAGCGGGACGGTACATGGAGGTGGACTATCAGGCATGATGTACACGGAGCGGACAGACGAACCTGAGGAGCCGATGAGGCTATCTGTACACACCCTTCATGTGGGAATTCTGGAGGACAACTTGGTGGATGCTGCTTTACATTTCAACTATTGTAATTTCTTTTCTCAGTTGTACTGTACTTTCAGTTGGGTTTTTATACTAGCCTATTTTCTTTCTAGCACTTACTTTTGTACTCAGTTTACTTAGTGTTTACTTTAGCTTGCATACTCTGTTGTGTTTCTTTACTTATATAAAGGTAATTACATCCTTTTTTATTGGGATTTACGCCTTGGGTACTAGTCACCAGCCCCTGGCCTATGGAATGTAGGCTTGGGGTAGTCACGGCACGGGCCCCGAGGACGGGTCGTGACAAATTGGTATCAGAGGAGTCGGTTCTACCGTAGAACTCAGGACTCTGATAATTTCTTCTGTGTGAAGCAATAGTGTTTAAGGTATTGAGTGTGTTTGTCAGTCCAGGGAGTCCAGTGTTTGTGCGGAAGTCGACGTATCCATACACCAGGACCATGAATTCTGATTTCTGACTAAATGCACGAAAACATTGATTGCATGTGTGTCTCAAAAGTTTTCATTGTGATTACTCTATGTCAGCTCACCAGGTATACTATGTTAACCGTCGCACACCTATTTCTTTTCAGGATGGCCCCATTATGACAACCAACTAGGGTTCTGAGATTTGTGAATGATGGCAGCCCACTGAGTGACGAGGCCTCGGTGCAGGGCATCATTACAGCGAAGGCACTAGCGGTACCTCTACCCGTCGATCCAGCGATGCCCCCAGCCTTAGTCGCTGAGAGTGGACATCGCCTGAGTGCAATGCATGAGTTTTAGTGTCAGAGGCTGCCCAGGTTATATGGGGAGATAGACCCTCAGGCAGCCAAGGACTGGATGGAGGCTATTGTTAGATTTTTCAGAATAGTGGGGACACTAGTGACCTCATTGTGATCCTTGCAGTGAGTCTCCTACACGCATTAACAGGTATATGGTGGAGCCTGATGCTCCAGGTTCATGACATGGCATCTCTTCTTTGGTCAGACTTCGAGATCCTTTTCTTCTTGGAGTTCGTTCCAGCCACCCTCCATGCGGTACACATCCAAGAGTTACTCCAACTTCCGCAGGACTGCATGACAGTAGCCTGGTTCTCGGCGAGGTTTACCGATCTCTCACGCTACTCCACGGACATGGTATGAGACCCATTTTTCCAGGCCCAGACCTTCATGTAGGGACTGAGGCATGAGATCAGGGAATCGATGATCTCCCTCATTATTCTAATTTAGGTAGGAGTACTAGAGTGAGCCCTTCTTCTGGAGAGCTTTCTTGTTGAGCCTTCACCAGCAGCGAGACCTACCGCAGGGCGGCATATAGCGAACTCTTCTGCAGCCGACAGTAGACAGACGTCGCAAAGGTCCAAGTGGACCCAACCATCATGTGGACGACCTCAGGATACTAGTTCAGAGGTGTGGGGCACATGCAACAGAGCCAGTCATACGAGAGGCAGACAGTTCTATGCATGTGGCGGGCAGGGCCACATGGCTCGTGAATGCCTGACCCGTCATGCAGAGGAGAAGCGAACGGTTGAGGGACCACCCAGGCAGAGGCAGAGGTTTGACCATGGTAGTCCGCAGGGAGCTGACGGATGAGGCAGAGGAGCTGTCCAGGCAGCAGGTGGTGGGAGAAACTTTGAGTCTCTACCACCACCACCACCAGGAGGTCCGCCCCGACCACTGGGAGCTAGCGGACAGAGGCAGACTCATCTTCAGGTAATTAAGGCCTACGACCACGGCGCACTTGAGATGATTCGAGGTACTATCTGTGTCAACTCCACCCTACTGTAGTTCTTATAGACACAGGAGCGAGTCATTCTTTTATTGCTGCTGCTCTTGTTCGGAGCTCAGAGATTCTGACGGAGCCATCGGTATGATCCTTACGGCTATACACTTTTATGGGAGCAGACTCGGCGATTACGCACTGGTGCCGGTAGTGTGCGCTTACTCTAAGAGGCAAGAGCTTCAGCTGGGATCTTCTTGTAGTGGCGTCGAGGCCTTACAATGTCATCTTGGGCATGGATTGGTTATCTACGGTCCATGCTCAGATCAACTATATTTGGCGCAAGGTGCGATGTGTTTGCACCGATGGGATTAGGTTCACCTTCACCGGTGAGAAGGGATCCTTTGTAGCATAGGATGGACTTACGAAGAGGAGAGGACAACCGATCACTCATCAGTTGTCTAGTCTCATCCTAGGAGTAGTTGATGTGTAGAGTCTGAGTTTTCCGGTAGTGGTGGATCAGTATGCGGATGTTTTTCCTGACGATGTTCCAGGACTACCTCCTCACAGAGAGGTAGAATTCTATATTGACATATACCCTGGGATAGCCCCGATATCTACTCCAGCATATCAGATGGCTCCCACTGGGCTACGAGAGCTACGGGTACAGCTGGAGGACTTACAGGGAAAGGGGTTCATCCGACCCAGTGTTTCACCCTGGGCTTCCCCAATTCTGTCCGTCAAGAAGGCGGACGGAAGCTTGCGACTGTGTGTCGACTACCGTCGCCTGAATCAGGTGACTATGAAGAACCAATATCCACATCTGAGGATTAAATACCTCTTCTATCTGCTCAAGGGATCACGATGGTTCTCAAAGATATACCTCAGGTCAAGCTATCATCAACTCAGAGTTCGAGATGAGGATGTGCAGAAGACGACCTTCAGGTTTCGGTATGGCCACTATGAGTTCTTGGTTATGCCTTTCGGCATAACCAACACTCCATAAGTGTTCCTGAGTATCATGAACATGATCTTCCAACCTTACCTCGATCGATTTGTCATAGTCTTCATCGAAGACACATTGATTTACTCTACTACTGAGGAGGATCATGCCTACCACTTGCGGGTTGTTCTGGACACACTCCGAGAGAACCATCTTTATAGTAATCTCTTGAAGTGTCAGTTTTTTATTCGAGAGGTCCACTTATTAGGGCACGTCATCTCTGAGGTGGGAGTTTCAGTGGATCCTGTGAAGATCGAGGCAATACTAGCTTAGGAGCCGCCCATGAGTGTGAAAGAGGTGCGGAGTTTCCTAGGTCTGGCTGGGTACTATCGGAGATTTGTGCCAGACTTCTCCAGAGTTTCAACACCACTTTCAGCTTTGAAGAAGAAGGGGAGGCCCTTCATGTGGTCAGATAGATGTCAGCAGAGCATCTAGGAGCTGAGACAGAGATTGACTAGTGCACCCATCTTGAGGCTACGGAAAGAGGGCGTAGGGTACATAGTTTACTGCGATGGATCAGGGACTGGACTCGGGTGTGTCCTGATGAAATAGAGGGCAGTGATCGCCTATGGATCACGACAGTTGAGGCAGCACGAGAAGAACTATTCTACCCATGACATGAAGTTAGAAGCAGTGGTCTTCGCCTTGAAGATGTCGCGACACTATTTGATGGGTGAGCGCTTTACTGTCTACTCTGACCACTAGAGTCTTAGGTACATATTCTCGCAGAAGGACCTGAACCTGAGACAGTGGCAATGGCTCAAGTTCCTCTAGGAATATGACTTTGAGATATTCTATACTCTTGTAAAGGGGAACGTATTAGCTGATTCTCTCAGCAGGAGGTTTGGCATTCAGCTACTTGGAGAGGTGACAGATCAACTAGTCGCGTTGCAGATATACTTCGTGGATAGAGATGGTGAAGCATTTCTATAGTCGATCTTAGTCACTCCTCCACTACTTTATTGGGTCATAGAGGAACAACATGGGGATGATTACTCTGAGACACAACGAGAACATATATCCTCAGGACAGGCACCTGAAGGATTTTATGTAGGAGGAGAGCATGTCATCCTTTTCAGGGGACGTACCACGGTACCAGCTGCATTATGGGAGGAGGTGCTGAGTGAGTTTTAAACTTCCCCTCTAGCGGTACATCCTGGAGTAGAGAATATGTATGAGGACCTCAGATGACAGCACAAGTGGCCAGGTATGAAGAAAGATGTGGCAGAGTTTGTTTCATGATGCCTCACCTGCTAGCAGGCGAAGGCAGAGAACCAGGTACCAGTAGGCGTAGTACAACCCTTAGAGGTTACACAGTGGAAGCGGGATGGGATATCTATGGACTTCATGACGGGACTTCCACGTACTTCCAGAGGACATGACTCCATCTGGGTGATTATCTGACGACTCACGAAGTCATCCCACTTCTTACCTATCATAGAGCAGGGCTCAGTGGAGAGCTTTGTATGCCACTAAATTCAGGAGATCGTATGACTTCATGGTGTGCCATCGTCTATCATCTTCGATCGAGATGCTCACTTTACATCCTGGATTTATAAGGGGTTGTAGGAGGCATTTGGGACGCAGCTACACCTGACAACCGCCTTTCACCCTCAGACAGATGGCTAGACAGAGAGGACCATTCAGACTCTCGAGGACATGCTCTATGCATGTGTCCTTAACTTTGGTCAAAATGGGAGGATCACCTACCCTTGGAGGAGTTTGCGTACAACAACAACTACCACTCCATCATCGGGATGGCACCATACGAGGAATTGTACGACTGACATTGCAGATCAAATCTGTGATGGACAGACCCTGGGGAGTCAGTACTTATAGGACTAGAGATGGTCCAAGCCATGATGGAGAAGGTGCAGATCATCCAGGAATAGATGGGGATATCCCAGAGCCGACAGAAGTCCTATGGTGACAGGAGGCAGAGACCACTAGAGTTCGAGGATGGTTACCATGTTTTCTTACGAGTCTCAACTCGACGTGGATTACAGAGATTTGGCTGGGGCGGCAAGTTATCTCCACGCTTCATCGGACCATTCCAGGTTCTCAGAAGGATAGGTGAGGTGGCTTATCACCTCGATCTTCCACCTCAGTTGCACCAGGTGCACGATGTCTTCCACGTATCTCAGCCGAGGAGATACATGCATGACCCGACGATTATCATTGATCACAGGAGCTGGACATCGATGACAGGGCGACTTTTGCGGAGGTTCCAGTGGAGATCCAGGATCGACAAGAGTGGATCCTACGTGGACAGTCGATTCCTCTGGTGCGCATTCATTGGAAGCATGGGAACCTCCAGGAGAGCACATGGGAGCGGGAGGCTCAGATGCGTACACAATACCCTCATCTGTTTACCTAGTTTATGATTTAGATTTATGGGGACATAAAGACCTGAGGTGGGAGTAATGTAAAGACCCGTAAATTTAAAGGAAATTATTTTCATAAATTCATTGGGATTTTATGAGTATGCAGTTCTTGACGGTACCTGATTCCTAGGCATGGAGTGCCCAGAATCAATTTATGAAGTTTAGCTCGGGTACGTTCAGTGAACGAACGAGTGGTTTTTTCTATCTTTTGAACCGGTTCTCAGAATTGATATCCGAGGGTACCGATGGAACCACAACACCTGTAATTTCTTAATAGGACCTTTACCAATGGTTCGTTTGCTTGGGAGGAGTTGTTAAAAAATTTGGGGATTTATAAATAATTGAATAAAATTTGTGGTACTAATTTTATTCCTAACCAAAGTGGTTTTATCCTACATGGGGAAGTTAGGGTGGGACCCACTGGAACCCTAACTACCCATGTGAGGATAAATTTGAGGTGGGGCCTACACGAGCCCCAACCATTCACATTCCCTAACCCCTTAACTCTCCCCCTATAATATTGTTAAACCCCTTGTAATTAAGTGGGTGACTTCTCCTCTCCCCTCTTTCCCCACATTAAATCATTCCAACTCACTTAATCAATTAAGAGAGTTATGTGTTTGAATTTTAAAATTTAAATGCATGGCATGAATTAAAAAAATAAGATGTGACTTATTTTATTTGGGGTTAGTCTGGTTGTGTTGAGATAAAGGGGAGAAAGATATTGTGACTCGAAGAACTTCATCTCCTTCGTTGAAGAATGCCAAGACTCCGACGATGAACAACGACTCAGTGACTGACGCACAATCATCATCTTATCTCTGTGATAAAAGAGAAGACGACGTTTCCTCGAGTGCACACCGATGACGATGGGAATGACGCCATCATCTGCAGCGCTTGATAACCGCGAACTTTCTTCGAGGTTGCAGTGTGTTTATGAATGAGAATATTTGTTTTCCCTTCCATATTTTTGGTTCTCTCTAACCCTTTTGCTATCAAACTAATGTGGATGGAACCGTACCAAACTAACATGGTCCGATTCCTCTGCCTTTCTTGTTGTATGGTGTTATCCAACCATTCTAGAGTGGTGAATCCAGGCATGTTTTCGGAGCCGATCAGAGGCCCGAAAACATCAGAAACAACCTCAGAACATCAGGACGACCTAGGAACATGAGTTTTGGAGAAAACAGATCATCAAATCAAAGGACAGATGCCTCGGGAGGCGTTCTGGCTAGAGGGGTCGTTTCTGGAAAATTCCAGAATACACGGTGTGTACTTCCAAAGCACACACTGTGTAGTACAAGCGTTCACCGACAGAGGTAACGAACATCAGAAGAAGTGACACACAGCGTGTGACACCCATCACACGATGTGTACTATCCACACAGTTTGACAGAGGAGACTTCGATGGACATGGCGTGTATTGAAGGGAAATACACGGATACAGACAGAAATACACGGCCACAAGGCACGGCCTGTATTATCTTTATTGAAAGGAAGAAGCGGCTTCGCGAGGCTCAGCTTGTAAACCGGGAGATACACGGACACAGTCGGAACCACATGGCCACGAGGTACGGTGTGTACTACCACCACCATGACAGAAGCGGCTTCGCGAGGCTCGGCATGTAATCTTGGTGATACACGGACACAGGGTGGAATACACGGGCATGTACTCCACCACACGACCAGACATGGCCAGTGCACATGGAACTAACCCTAGAGGTTTGGACATGTTATGTAACCATAGTACACGCCATGTATTTACTTATCTACATGACCAGCCCTTCGACACGGTCAGTATCACATGGGAAGTACTGAGTGTCTAATGACAGGGCATGTATCACTAACCTATAAGCCGTGTACTTTTGTAAAATGGCTTGATCATTTTTTTCTCCGTGACTCAAGCACATTTTTCTTGGTTTTCCCCTATGATGTGGGACGGAACGTTTCAAAACATCATCTCTGGACTTTGTGATGATTGATGTGTCCAACCCTTTGACTCGAGGAGCGGACCCTCCCGGAATCGATAATGCTGTGTGCGGGAACCCTAGAGCTGGTTGCGACTGCGATGACGATGATGACTGTACTTAGATCCTACGTGGGTTCGGTAGCGAGGATGACTGCACTTGGATCCTATGTGGGTTCGACCGTTAGGACAACTATACTTGGATCCTATGTGGGTTCGGCAGTGATGGTCACTGTAATAGGATCCTATGTGGGTTCAACAACGACCACTTCTGTACTTGGATACATGGGTTCAACAGGGGAGATGATTCAGAGGCTACATCTATCATCTCCACCACTCTTCATGAGTAGTTTAGCTGTGTGAGATGAGTCTTGATTTTCAGTCATTATCATTGATATGGTTGACTTGCTTTCCTGTGTGGATTGGGTAGTTCTTTCCTATGCAGATTCGGTTGTGCTTTCCTATGTGGACTGGGTTGTACCTGGGCTCATGAGTTGGAGCCGAACATGAATTGATGACTTAGGTATATGTATGGTCATATACCTATGTAGAGTTGGTTGATACTTCATGTTTGTATCTTTCCTTTTTAGTTTATCCTTTATGGATTCTAGGAGACCTTCGGGGGTCTTGGGGTCCCTACTGAGTATTGTATACTCACCCCTGCACGGGATATGCCCGCACTACATTGTGTTGGTTGCAGACGATGGACATCACTGATCATGGTTGAGGCTTGTGGAGTGGGACGGTACCCGGAGGTGGACTATCAGAAGGGACGTACACAGAGCGGATGGACAGACCCGAGGATCCGACAAGGCTATCTGTACCCACCCATTAGGTGTGAATTCAAGAGGAAAACATGGTGGATGCTACTTTACTTTTCAGCTGTTGGAGTTTCTTTTCTCAGTTGTACTGTTCTTTCAGTTGGGTATGTATACTAGCCCATTTTCTTTCTAGCACTTACTTTTGTACTCATTTTACTTAGTGTTTACTTCAGATTGTGTACTCTATTATGTTTCATTACTTATATAAAGGAAATGCCTTCCTTTTTTATCGGGATTTATGCCTTTGGTGCTAGTCTCCATCCCCTAGCATATTGAAGGCAGGCTTGGGGTAGTCACGACACAGGCCCTGAGGACAATTCGTGACTTGTACCATGCAAGTGTTCTGCGTAGGTGTACCTCGCAAGTGTACCGCGCAAGTGTACCATGAAAGTGTATCGTGCAAGAAGTGTGGAGTTCAATTTTTGCATGCTAGTGTGGAACAAAAGTGTGGAACACAAGTTGGTTTTTCCATAATTATGGAAGAGGTAGTGTACTAGTTAAAGGGGAACATAAGTCACCCTTGGGGTGCATGAAAGTTAGAAATTTCCCAAAACATCTGTGGTAAAGTGGTATTCATCAATGGATGAAATTTGGACTTCAACAGAGCATCTACATACAGTGGAGGATGCATTATTTAGTAATAATGAAGAGACCTACAGGTCTATAAACTCTTAGTGGTTCCCTTCTAGAGCAGTGATCAAAGGAAGAGGAAGAAGGGGATCCTCTCCACTGGATGTGAGCCAGAGAGAGACTAAGGGAGTGATCCTTAGGAAAGAAGTGGGCTGACCCTAATCCTTATAAAGGTAGTGATCATGGGCATAGAAGTGATCAAGACCGAACCTTGTAAACAACAGTGTGCTTTGGTGGATTTGGTACATCGGCACATCACCATTGTATGCTCCTTGGATGTATCCCAGTGAGGGTGAACCAAGTAAAAATATCTATGTCTACCTGATTACTTCCCTATATTTCATTTAAAGCATCATCATCAGATAAAGAAGAAACGAAGTGGTCATAATAAACACACATGTTCAAACAAAGTGCCCCTTGTAATAAAGAGGTCAAGATCTAGAGGGGTAGGAAGAATTTTGAAAAATAATATCCATACCCTGATTCACCCCACTCTCAAGGTATATAGGCCCCATATTGTTCCTAACAGATGTCCTATATAGGAGACCATTTAGGCCATCCTTGTGATGGATAGTGATTAGCGAGACATCTCTTATGGGCCTAGATATGGCGTAGGTGATGATAGAGATGGTCTACTTCATCCTCAAGTGGATGAGGATGACCCAGAGTAGGAATAATTCTTACACATAATTGCTATCATAGTCTCTTGGAGTTTGATTAGGGGGACCATATTTTCCTAGGATTCTCCCAATCATGAGTGTTGTGGAGGTTCATCTAAGGGGAAATTCTATCCTTGAGGTTCATCGGGCCATTTTAGAACATGTATAGGCTTGGTGAGTTTTCTTACCACCTCATCCTGCCCCTATAGCTGAAGTGAGTGCATTCCATCTTCCATGTGTTGCAGCTGAGGATATACATTCATGACACCACACATGTCATCAACTAAGGTGAGTTGTACATCGAGGATGAAGCCACCATTACAGAGAATCTAGTGCAAATCAATGATCATTAGGATATGACCATGTTTTGATGGACAATACCTTTTGTTCACATGTTTTTGCCACATGATAACATGTAGGAGAGGTCCCAGGATAGGGAGAGCCTAAAGAAAACTTAGAATCTAGAGTCATTTGTTTAGTTATTATTTTTAGGGATGAAAACATTAAAGGAGGGAATGATATAGAGACTCTGTTTTTTTTACATGTAAAACTTATAAATATTTCTACTTATATTTTCGGATCTACGTTTTAAGAAGGCATGTTATTATGAGGATTGGTGTTCCCGAAATAAATTTTATAAAAATATTAAAAATATTTTATATTACACACATGTAGTTTCTTAAAGAATATGGGATAAAAATTAAAAAGAATATAAGATCAAATATTTTAGATCACAGTTGATTCTAGAATATTTGGTTTACCCAATATGCGACCTAAAATAGGTTGTCATGAGGCGTTCAAATATCTCACCTATTAGCGGTACGTTCAGTTGGTTAATTAATTAAATTAATTAAATTAATTTATTTTTTAACCTCACATAATTTTATATTAGAATACTACCTTGTTGATTTTCCAAATGTTACCCACATAATCTTGGGAACATTTAGATCTTTTTCATCGTCCTTTTATTGGCGAATCATATAAGACAATGACTAAACATTGGATCAAAGTAGATCAATACATATTGAACCCAATGAATTATTTCAATCATTTATTATTGTGTTATTTAACAATTAATGATCCTATATCTATGTAGAACTCATAAATATGTGGTTTAAACACTTTTTGACTAAATTGATTGAGAATATCAATCCCCTTCTTTGATCTGTTCCAACTGTGGCCTTTTCATGCATCCATGTACTAGATATTTAATTATTATTTGGTTTTTCTAACTTTGGTTATCCCTGTTATTTATCTTTGGCATAGAAAACATGGAAAGGAACTTTAAAAAATTGTTCTTGTACCTTCCTCCCCAAATTTATTTGAAATCATTGTTGATAGGAACCCATGGTCCAGGTTTGATATTTTCATGTGGTACTGATCTCAATCGGACCTCCAGAATCCTGATGAAATGGTGAATGAGGGATGGATCAACAAATCAGAGAAAAAAATGTTGTTTTTCAGGTTATTATAGATTTTTCCAAAGCACATTAGAAAAATCATTAATGGTGGAAGAAAAAGAGGTATATGGGTCAAGTAACAAACCCTCAAAGAAAGAAATATACTATTGTAGACCACCAAATGGTTGGAAATGACATATCTAGATGAGATCCCCTGATTGCGGATTGTGTGGAGGTAATATATATTGTGGAATGTCTAAATTATATGCGTGTAATAAATATATGATGTAATGTGAAAAATGAGACTACACGCTGTGTACCATGATGAACACACAATTTGTAACCCCTATGCTATGATGGCGAGGGTTTTAGAAAATTTTAAGTATGACACAACATGTAGCTCTCCTAAAAGCATTGTACCACTTCCTTATGTGGACAAGCCATGTAGAAGAGCACATAGGTAGGAACCCATGCATGAAGACATAGCCAAAGGCACACCATCTAATCTAGTAAACATACATGACTAGGAACACATCCTTGTATCGAAGTACATAGACATAGCTAGAAGGACACAAACTGATCTTGGGTAGCTTGGAAACATCCTTTAGTACACCTACATAGAATTTACTTCTACATGTATTGGGATCCATGTACCTTTAGGGGCATGATCATGTGATGGAGTGGGACCACACATCATGTGGGTCCCCTCACACGCCATGTTCCCCCTTGGCTCCTTTGAAAAACTTTCAATACTCTATATCTCTTTCGTTTGAAGACTAATTTTTTCCTACAAGTAGGATGTGCTAAGTGTTTTTCAATTTATAACATGATGGTTAAATTTGTTTTTTCTTTTGGGATACAATGAGAATATTCTGGGCATGGATATTGTTGAGGTGATTTTCGATGATGATTATGATCAAGCATAAAATCACAAGTGACCTATAGAGTGGAACCCCCATCATATTGAGATTGTATTATCTACAAATACTTACCATTTGGAAATACCCTATCATATAGGTCCTAGGTCTTCATGAAACTATGGCAGAACACCCACCTACTTGGATACATGTCCACTGTAGATACTTACTAAGTTGAACCCCTCTATCGAATAGAGCTTAGGTCCTCAATGACTAGAGTGGAACCCCCTGTCACACCATGGTGTGGGTCCTCAACCTATATAGTGGAACCCCCCATTAGCTTCGGAGCAGGTCCTCTATAGATAATTACCGAGTAGAGACCCCTATCAGATAAGGTGCGAGTCCTCGTGACATTAGAGTGGGACCCCCAGCAGCATGGGTGTGGGTTCTCAATTGATAATTATAGAGTGTAACCCCCCTGATTCACTAGGGTGTGGGTCCTCTACTTGGATTTTATTTCCCCTTGGATGTGGAGTATAGTGGTGAGGCATGGGACTTCACATGGCTACTTCTAAGCAGATGCGAGAGATTCTAGGCATCATTGATGTACTTTTGGAGGTCTTGGTGACTCTTTTTCCTACGATGAGATTTGATATGGATATCCAATTTCTATATAGTTTGGAATTCTTTTTTTGAGCATACATATATACATCTATATCCATACCTTTGGATTTGTTTACTCCATCACCATGGGTTTCAAAGATGCATGGGGTGTGCCATGTTCTTTCCATGTCTAGCTTCTCGTGATTTGATGAGTTTACTCTCATACATTGGGAAGTAAATACTCTATGTGTAGTTCATCTACAGGTCATGTTGGGACCCTTGTTCTGGTGCTGGGATTATGTTACACTTTCTCATGATTTGGGTTGAGATGCATCCTATTTCATATGTACTATCTTTACATTCCCATTATATTTATTACTTCTCCCCCTTAAGCTTTTGACGAATCCTATTGGGTATGTATATACTTACATACAAATAGTATTTTCCCACACATGTCATGCCTTATGAAGATGATGGATAAGTCTGCAGTGAATTTAGAGGATCTTAGGGATACTGGGTGCTTTGGACTGTGTATGATGGTCATAGATTTGAGATTACAAGCTGGGACCTCTCAGTATTTTCCTTTCTTGTTTTTTAGGTTGGTTCATATTTATTTTTGGGCATGTATTTTCCCCTATACTTTTCAGTTTACACCATCGTTCTCTTGTACACCCTAGAGGTTTTTGCATGATTGTTTCAATTTCTAGTTATTTCATATTTTAAATATTATTCCTATCCAAATATATATTGATATGGTCAAGTGTGTTCTTACTGGTACATTAGGAAAAGTACTCCCATTTAGTATATGCATTTTAGTGCTTATTTCCACCCTTTGGCCAAGGGAGGTAGGCTTGTGGTAGTTGCATCTCGGGACCCAATAAGGGTCATATTGTGACATCACTCTTCTTATGTTTCCCTTTCCCCAGGTTATAAAGAATGATGTTGAATGAATTATTTCTAGTAGGGATTTTATATGGATGATTATGATGACTTAATGTGAAATAAGAAAAGTAGTATTAAGTGGGAGAAAATGGTCATTTAATAACATGGGTATTGTCTATGTAGTCTTTGTTCCTAATTATTTAAAACTATAAATATAAATGGTCCTTGATAATATATGTGATTTGGTTTTCCTTTTGATGTTATATTATTTGTATTGAAAGTAATTTGGTCACAATTATCGACATCAAATATAGAAATATAGATTTTATGATTAGTACTAGATCTAGGAGAGTGGGTTGTGCACTGTAATTGTTGGTATCAGAGGACAAGTTTAGATAAATTTTTAGATTATGATGTTTCATGTGAGGTTAACTTAAGATTTATGAATACCATCATAGGTATATAAGATTAAGGATGACATAAGTTTAAAATCATATACACCAAATTTGAGGATTTTAGGTAGTATAATTTTTTGGGATATTAAAGAAATTTTGGGAGACATTTTATTGTGTTGGGTTATTTTTAACCCCTAGGATCATCATGGAGTCCTATTTATGGTGTTTTTTCATGTTTAAAGTAAAAAAGGTCAACCCAAATGCAGGGTGACAACTCGTCACATCTGAAAAGGCTACGAGTATTGAACCCACAACTGAAGGGAGGCAAGGGTGTAGTGCTTACCACTATCCTACACAATTTTCTGGTTAGTATAAAATTTATATAGGTAATGATTATGTTTATTTTAGAAACATCTGATATTTTATTTTAAGAATAATGATTGATTTTTATTGGAAGTATATATGATCAAATCCTTCAATTCTTTGGCTTTCAAACTTAGTCAGAAAGTGTTTGAATAGTTTTATGGATATTTATTTATATAATTATTTGGTTTGAACTTTGGGTATTATTGTTGAAATTTAGAGATTAATGTATGAAGTATTATTTTTTTGTCTCACTATGAGATAACTATTTTGATTTTGTTTAATATCTAAATATATAAAGGATATATTATTATGTTTTTTGGGATTATTTGGTCCTCTAAATTAATATTTTAATGATTTAGGCAATAAAAATTCATCGTAAATACACATAGTTTAAAGAAAAAGATGATATTGTGGTGGAAATAGATTAAGAGATGAAATTATAGGTAGAATGTAAGTATATTTCCCTATTATCTTAGTCTATTTGGTAAAAGGATTCCTAAAATATAGGGAAAGGATCTTGAAACAAAAAATTTATCCTAATAACTTTTTTATAATAAACCAATGATCTATTCAATCATCATATATTTATGATTTTGAGGTCATTGACTATCCATTGATCATTCAATTTATTATGGTCAATGAAATATCTCACTCTAAATAATTATTTACACTTTTTCTCCATGTACATATCTTTATTTCCACCAGTTTTCTCCTACATAGAAACATAGTTATGTGTTATTCAAGATGAACCTCGACCCAACCTTTAACTTTAATAAAGAAGATGTTTTATTAACACTTTTTATGATGTGGTTTTATAAATAAAGTATTTTTATATACATAACCTTTGATTATCAAGATAAATATCAAAATTCAAGGATGCAATTTATTGGGGGGGGGGATGTAACACCTCGAGATTTTAAAAGAAGACAATTATGTTTGACAGAATAAATGACATAAAAAACTGAACATTGACGAGAATTTAAATCCTAGAGACTTTAAGATTTACTTATTTTTAAAAAATATAAAATCAAATATGGATTATGATTCAGACAACCATGACATTTTTATGTTGGACAGTATAGTCAACATGAAACCACAAACTTAAATGACCCACAATATTTATAATCATTATAACCTAGCCATTAAATTAATGTGAAAGAATAATATAAACTAATTTATGAAATATATATGTAAATATATTAATACTTAGGAATTAATGAATTTTTTTTAGTAAATAATCTGTCAATTTTTAGTAAAGAGATTTTATTCTTTCAAAATATGTTTTTTTTTAAAATGATTTTTATAGCTTTTCATGAAAAAAATATAATATTAATTTTTTTTAACTTTTAGAAATTTTTTTTGGTAGAATTAATATCATTTTAAAAATCATAATATCAAAATTTAAATTGGGTTAAATTTCAGGATTTTTCAAAAAATATTGATTTTTCATCGAATAATGAAACATACCGTTTTCTGTAAAAAGTTTTTTCTTTTTAATAAAATAACTAATTTAAAAGAATAAATATGTTTTGAATATATGTTCGAGTAGCCTAAATATTATTTAGTTTTATATTATCCAATTAATTACTTTTGAAACAAATTTTTATTGGTTTTTACTATAAGTTTTTTTTGGGATTAAAAAAAGGTTTTTCTAAATCTGTTTTAAAATGTATAATGATTATCCATTTTAACTAATTAAAATTATATCTAATCAGTAATGTTATAAATGATATTTATATATATATTATATGTTAGTAAATATTAATTTATTTTCATAGAGATTTTATTATAAGTCACAGAGTTAATATAAAATCTTCTTTTTTATAAAATAGTCTTTTTAAAAACCCACTTTCTCACAGCGTGTGTTTGATAAATATTAAATTAAAATTTTAAATTTATGTGAATTGAATTTGAAAAAATGGATTCCATATTTTTAATAATAATAATTTATATTTTATAAATAAGTAAACTTAATTTTTTACCAATATTAATAGTGAAAATAGTAAAGAAAAATTAATGTGGTTAAGGTAAAAATGGGTTTAACATAGGATAAATTAAATTTATTAGGTTTATAATTACCTCCAAAACATTCTAAAAACTATTATATATATATTTATACCATTAAAACACTAAGTTTTGATGATGATCCATCTTGTATCCTTTTTAAATATGAAAAACGTGAGAGTACTCTATTTTAAAAAATACCAAGTCCGTCCTCTCCCCCACTTATAAACGGACACCTCCTATCCTCACTTATACACACCTTAAAAACTCTTAGTTTTGGAATATACCTTCCCAAATATATTACCAACTTCCCTCCTCTCATCATTTATGTTTTAGTTTTAGACGAAATCCAATGTATGAAAGATTTAGTGCAAACCTAAAGATGATACTTAAAGAAGAGGTAATGTTATTCTACAAGTGTATTTATATTATTTCTTTCTCCACCTAATTAAATTCATTTTAAACCTTGATGATATATTAAAATAAGTATATTACATATACTGGGTTATTTTTATAATAATGGAATGACCTAATACCATATCCACTTCCATCAAATGGGTTACGAATCATCGTTCGTGTATACATATGACTACCGCCTCACGAACTTATGTTGGTCATTTTTTACATTAACACCTATCAAGGCTAGGTATAATGATGAATATAAAGTTTATATAAGATATTAATATGGTATTTATACCTCTAGAGTAAATATATCCTATATAATCCTCTTCATTCCATTCCATAGGGGATACAATAATGTCACTCATGTGTATAACATATTACCACCACACGAAGCGACGTGATCAATTTTTTATTAACCTATTACATGAAAGGTAATCAGGGTAAATATAACAAATATATGTGACATTAATGACATATTTATCATTCTGTAAATATATAATGCCCTTTTCTTTTTTATCTTTTCACTCACTGAAACCAATGACAACGTCGTTCCTTTTTTTCATCACCACAACAGATGGATGATATATATAAGTGTATTTAAAGAAATAATATTATATATATATATGATATTATGATCATTATGTAAAGATAAAAATATTACTTACAAAATTTCCATAATGATCAGTGAAAAATGGAAATGTTACTCATGGGTACGTATGATATACCGTCTCCATGATGGTAACATAGTTAATTATTCATAACCATAATTCATGATTGGTAATAAAAGTATAAATTATGGATAAATATGATTTTTTTATAATTATTATTTCAGTTATGAAGAAACTATATAATATTCAAAGAACCCGAACATTTATCACAAATAAGTATTGGGAATACTAAGAGATTAACACTCGAAAAAATGAATATTATGAAGGCTGATTAATGAAAAAGTGACATGATATTATAAAATATAAGGCCCTAACCTGGATGTCACTAAAGTGATGCCTTTATGATGAATTAATCATTCCTCTCTATGCAATAAAGCTTTCCTACTAGTAATGTGGGATTTGGGAATGTCCATGGAGATACTATTCCCTCATATCAGAGTGAACAATATCAAAAATAACTAGATAAAAACCAAGTAGTAATAAACACAATGAAAAAGTAATAAATATCCTAAAATAGAACATGACATGAACAAGAACCTCATCATGGTTGGTGAGGACTAAAAATGTTCATCAAAGAGACATGAGTTCAATTCTGGGAAGATGCATGAATTCAAGGTTAGTATAGTAGGCACTGTAGTAGACACTACTGTAGGTACTGTTCGGTAGTGTAGAAGTTGGGAAATATTCATCCATTTGGGCTTTTGGGCAACTAGTTTGGTCCTTAGGTCCTTAAAGGCCTTCAGTCCAGTGAGGATTTTGGGCCACCTCAGGATGTCAGGCCTCCTGAAACTGTGCTTAATAGATCAGGAAGACTCTATAAGGAGTAGTCTTCATATGAGGATTTAGAGCAGGCACATTCACCAGAGAAGAAGCTAAAAGATTTAGAAGAAAGAGATGGTGTGTCATTACCATTAGGACTATCTTATAAATGCATGAAAAGTCTAGACGAAGAAACATGTGAATGCAGAGAGCTGATATCACAATATAGAAGTTGGGGAAGAGAAATTACAAGTTGTTATAGTATGGATATTTCTTCTAATACCTATGGGTCATATAATATCTAAGACTACGAGCCTTATATGGGTTCCCCATCATCCCATGAAAGGGGTATTATAAAAAATCAATAAAAAATAAGGCCTTCAGGCCATTCAGATAAAAAATTATGCAATAATAAAATAAATGATATAAATTCTTGAACATCCATGTCATACATACAATACGGGTAACCCACTAGGTCGAACATTCAAGCATGAGTACATAATGAAACTGAAATAAATGTAAAAGGTTCTTCTACTAAATATGACTCAAAACATATACCTAGTATCTAGAAATAATCGAACTGCATTATCCCAATCATAATAATCCACATGAGAAGCTCCTCTTGATCATGTAACACTGGGCCTCATCCCTAACCTCCATATAACCCATTGTCAACCTAAAAGGAAGACATAAGGTGCACACACACACTAAGGTGTATGTATAGGTGTTGAGATATAATCTCGTTATGCCTCCCAAATGATGAAAATATAATATTCTTCAATAATTTAATGCTCATAAAATATGGCTAGCCTAACTGAGACAGAACTAAAAAGATAAATATAAAAAATAACACCAAGTGAATAACAATCAAACCCTGGGTCTGTAATTCTGGTCAAATGTAAAAGTTCCATCATGTATATTTATATTTATAAATGTATATATGTATATTAACATACATATAAATATATACATAAATATGAATATAAATGTGTAAGGTGAAAGAAATAACATAAAACCATCAGTAGTCGATCCTTGGGTTTATAATTTCGATTGCCTAAACATCCTGTGCAAGGGAATTGAGTTGGATGTCGTACCAATCAAGCAGTGTATCATTAAATTGAAATCTGGTTTCATAATCCCAATCAAGAATACCTATTTCATCTAGTTCTACAAATGAATATGAAAAAGATACCTCATCACCTGGGGAATCCTGTCCTAACCCTAGGTTCACCCCTAGTCGCCTCCAATCCATGTAACCATGGATTCTAGGGAAGTATGTCTAGAAATATAATAAATTAACTAGATAGAGATTCCATGATTATCATTCCATGTAAATATATTACAATGTTTGATCCCTTAGTCCTAGTCTATAGGCAGTCATAATAATTGAAAATCCGATGAACCATAAGGGTCTGACGTTTTGGCGATTTTCAAGGAGAGCTCATCAACGAGACATCATTCCCACACTTAAAGGTCTCTAATATTGGAAATTAAAATCATCTCTATCATTTATTAGAGGGTAATAATCCATGAGTATCCAACTATGATAATTTATGAGTCCAGCACCTCAGTCTATCAATTGATCAGGGAGACTGTAATCAACCCTATAGATTAGGAGAGCATTATGATCCACGAGTATAATCAGATTGAGGAGAGAATAATCATACTCACCACTAATCAAAATAAGAGGTTGCTATAATACTCATCACACAAGAGTTTATAATCATCTATAAGTATCATAACTAAGGATTACAAGATCTTATATCATATTCATAAGCTCAATAGCTGGATCTCAAGAAGCACCTTTGGAATTCCTAATAATATAATAGTCAAATATACAAGATCAAAATCTATATCCCATGTAGTAACTACAGGTATACCAATAAATATAAAAAATAACAAGGATCAAAATATGGATCACATGAAATATGTCCAGGAATCCCAATTATAAAGGAAGACACATCGTGTCAGGCTCATCATCCTCCAACTAGGAAGTTCCTCTATTAATCATCACTACATCAATAATAAACATGTGAAAATATAAACAAAAAAATAAGGGTGGATAAAAAAATAACCAGACATAACTACCATAGCCACATGGGATTTCAAGTACAATATGGGTTCTAAGGAGACACCCATTACCATATCTACCCAAACCTAACACACTATCCTCAGGTCGGTCAATCATCTGGACTCCCAATGGTTCCCTCAAGTCAAAACACTTGAGATACATCCTACTCAGGATCCGTATAGACTATAAATGAGAGAAAGAATCCTACTTGGGATCCTAATCTAAGAAGGAAAAGGAGGAAACCAACATGGGATCCTCTATGGTAATTAAATAAAGTCAGCCTACATATAATCCTTATAATGGTATATAAGAAGGCGTGTACTACACAAGACCCTCAAAAGAAATGTAAGAAGTAGATGAATCCTACATGGGACCATTAGTGTGGTATAAATAAAAGGGATGTTACTAGGGATTCCCTAGGGTTACATTTAGTGAAGTAATATCTTAGGGGACCCTTAGTAGCACGAAGAAGACAGGTTCATCCTACATGGGATCCTCTAGTTCGAAAGTTAAGTAGAATAATCCTACAAGGGATCCTTGTAAACAACTAACCTTATGGACTCATATTACTGAAGGACGCATCATGTAAGGTATACATCTTTTAGGGGAAAACACCACAATTATTGTTTAAGAGAGATAACCCATGAACAATATCATATCATGGTCTCACTCTTTTGAGAAAATAACATTCAATTACTTGAGAAAGGAACTCTCCATTTAAGATGGCAAAAAATGCCTCCTAGGAGTTGTTGAAGCTCCCTAAGTGTTTCACCGTCGTGATCTATGTGGAAAGATACTTAGAATAGACTCCTCTTATGTCCAATTCTGACTATGGGGAATAATATAAGAGAAACCCAAAAATGGGTAGCAAGGGAGGAGTACACAACATGTGTACCCTAGTAAATGACATGAACCCTCAAGTCCACACCTAGTTTGTATACCTGCCAAACATGGAGTTTTAAATCCCATGTACATGGTGTGTTGATCACTTAAACGACATTTACCCTTGATGGGGTATCTTCCCATGTACCTCACATGGCCTGACCATGTGTATCTCTTGGTTGTGTACTATTACATGGCATCCACCCACATGGGGTCTAGTCGTGTAGTCAACAAAACCATGTGCCCCTACACAGACTGTTTTTCTAAGTAATCGGATAAATGGAAAAGTCTGCATGGATGGGGTATATAATCAATTCATGGAGTTTAAATCAAAAAATGATCTTATTACCCATATATAACGAAGACAAAAATTTTGTTCCTTGAACCACATATTGCGTACATGTGTTTTCTCGAATTGAAAACCTCCAAATCGCCCCATAACCACTATTTTCCAAATAAAAGCTATAGATAGACCCACTAGAGGTACCAAAAAAGAATATAAGGGTGTTCAAAACATAAAAAGGTAAATATATGGGTATATATTAAAAAACATGATAACATCCTACCTTTTGGAGGAGTCCTCCGAATCTTTGTCCATTTCCACACTCCACGGCTACTGTACGATGACACAACACATTCTGAGCTTCATGGAAGTACCTATATTTCCCTCTATATCTCCCCATATTTCTATCCTAGTCACATAAAGAAGTAGGATTCCCCTTGAGGCATATTTGAGAATCCAAGTAAGGATATAGGAAAAGGAAAAAAACATAAAGAAAAGACTAAATGAAAATAAAAATGAAAGGGGGCCCGGACTGCCCCTAAATTCCCAAAATGAATTTACACCCCACCAAGGAAAACATCCACATTATACACTCAATGAATAAGAATAAATCCCAATATGATGCTCTATTAAAAATATATGGTGGAAGAACCTACACGAATAAATTAATAATTAATTAATTAAATATTTAATATTAATTATTCCACAAACATTCTAACAACTCATAGTTCCACGAAACTCTTATCCTAGTGTAAAAAACCTATTTCAGGACCCACTGTAATGCTGAAAACTTTTTCCAAGGTAATCTTATTGGTTAATAATACCATTTTACCGTTGAAAATAATACAAAATAAAAAAAAATTAATTTTCCTCTCAAAATTCCATTCTAAAAAAAAATGTCCCTACAGTCACCCAATAATAAACCTTATGAATCTAGAAAATCCTTGGTGGGAAAACTAAAATCCATGCTCTCAAACCAAGAATATAAATAAAATGATATCTGAACTATCTATTGACCAGTCTCATAATGTCATAAACTATCTTCTAATTGGAAGACACTTAAATTTGACATATCTGGTACCACACAGCATAGGAACACCCTTATCGTTATCTACAAACCAAACTCTGAGCTCAATATATATTTTAAAACACTAAAAAACCATTGTAAACTAAGGTCACCATTCTCAAAGAGCTGATAGTGCACTCCCGACCATATAAATTACCTTATAGTTATATTTAAGCACAACCCCAACTGATTTCCATCGTCAAGATAATAAGATATTTAAAAAAGAAGAAGCTCAGTGAAGAGCTGATGCTCTCTTAGCATAATCAAGATGATGTCAAGATAGAGAATCATCATCTCTAAAAAAAAGTAATCTAATATTTCATTAAGGGAATATAGATCACTTTAATGATCTATTATTTCAAAAAGGCTACAATTTCCTTTAACTGATGCCTGGAACCATGTCTCCGGAAAATACATGTCCACGTTCAGCCACATGTCAATCATCACATGAAACCTGATTTTTTCTCGATGTTAACTCTACAATGGAGGGAAATTTTTCATTTAATCAAACCTCCTAAGAAACCATTCCCAAAAAATGTCTTTGAAAAAATAGGTGCTCTGATCACTCCAGACCTCTCAATAATTACCGATTCAAACGACACAACAAATAACAGACATGTACCTTTATAAAAGAAATCACAACCCCACATGTTTTATACTACCAAAAACAAAGCTATTCACAGTACTTATAATTTCTGACACAATAATCTAGAATATCACTTGTAACTCATCATCCAAATAGGGCACCTCAAATACACTACAATTTATTCCATGACCACCCATCACCCACCATCATTCTAGTCATAATCATACTACATTAGTAATAGTGGAAACACTAATCAACCAGGAAAAACATCTACAAAATCATTCCCATTGAATCCGTTCTTGATACAAAACCAACCATGTTTTCTATCAAAAGATGAAGGCATCAACATTCCTATTTTGGAAAACCCGATCACTAACTATGAATCAATCTAAAAAATAGTGTATATCCTAGCATAATAAATAAAATGGAATCCAAAATACTCATTCTAATATATTAAGCAGATTTCCCTCGATCAAAATGAAACACTGATCTATAAGGGTCTATGTCAAAACTAATGGGCTCTAGGTTCCAACATGGCCCCACATATCAAGTCTCACAACTAGGTCACAAGGTCTAACTAACTTGCCAAAAAGATAAAACATCTATAAGGAAGGTAAAGATAAAAATGAACTATAAGGGTAAAAACATTCAACACACCCTAAAATGGACCAGATACTCATCAGGTATCCTCCTTATAAACTACTCCCTAGAGGTCACAATACCAAATAATGAAAGGATATTGAGAAAATAATCATCAGGAATTCATATCTAGTAATACCCCAAGAGGTTCAGCTCACTTGAAATGTCATGGAACTTATCAGAATCATACAAAATAGTCTGACTGGATAACAACAAATGAGGCATGGTTAAGAAGAATGTTATTTCAATATATGTAGGAAAATATTATATAGATTGTTACTGAAACGTTAAATAACCTGAACTAAGAAAAAACCCATACAAGGGATATAACACATCGGAATATGGTGGCATATCGACCCACTAGGGTCACTATACCTCCTGCGAATGAGGACTGAGTCATCAGGCTAACTATAAAATGCCTCAATGTAGATCCACAAAACCATCCATCAGAAGGGAGTATATATTCAAGTCAGATCAATTGAGTATAATTCTACAAAAAACCATTATGGGAAAACACCATTTATGTTTTTTACACTTTAAACAATTGGACTCTGTCTTTAAGAAAATTATACACTAGTTGTCATATATAATGTTAATACTCCATGACAAATAAGATACATGAAAATCATCTTGACTTTTCCATCCAAGAGTAAAAATACATTCCTAGACTCTTGAAAATGATCCAAGCGCCATAATTCCATAATAAATCAAAACATCACCAAAACATGTGCCTTTATAAAGGATAAAATAATATACAATTATGGAATCACATATCATAATAATAATCCTATACCCTTGAAAACCATAACTTCTTACTGAAACCAGTGTTCTCAATGCACCAATTTGATACCCATTATAAGTTTTGACACATTCTTAATAATAATGTATACCATATACTAAGTATTAAATATAAGGAAAATAATATCTATGATACCAACTTTTAATATCCTCACCCAAATGTCACTAAATTGGTGCTCTAAGTTAGTTCTCTATAAGAAATCTAGCACACATCTCCATATGCCAGAGGCTTCTAACTAGCAGCGAGGGACTATGGTATTTCTGTGGAGAGACTATTCACACATAACAGAGTAAAAAACAATAGAAATAACTAAATTAAATAAAATAAGAAATAAAAAGAGTGAATAAGAAATAAATAACTTTAAATAGAACATGATGAAATAATAAATGAAAAGCTATAAAAGCACAAATAGCCATGTCATACATACAACACTAGATACCCACTAGGATGACCATATTTGTAGGATTACATAAAGAATACGAAATAAAATTACAGGACTCTAATACTAACTCTAACAAAGGTACAACACCTAATCTCTAAACACATTCGAACTGCATCAACCTAATCATAAAAATATACATGAGTGGCCTCCCTCGATCATGCAACATTAAGCCTCAACCCTAACCACCAAGCAATTTGAACTCAAATTGAAAAAGTAGACATGAGGTATGAACACACACTGAGGTGAATATACAGGGGTGATAAATAATCTCATCAATCCAACCCAATGAAGAACCAATAATATGTTTCGATAATTGTATTCTCATGAAATATTCTCATCCTAGACGAGACACAACTAAAAATATAAATACAAATATAATACCAGGTAAACCACATTCAAACTCAAGGTATGCAATCCCGATCAACTAGGAAGGTACCATAATGTATATTTATATTTATATGTTTTTATATATATATATTACCATACATATAAATATATACATAAACAAAAATATACCTTAGTAAGGTAAAATAAATAACATATAACCATTTGTTTTCGATCCTTGGGTATATAATCTCGATATCCTGGACATCCTGTAAAAGAGAATTGAGATGGTTTTATTTCCACTAAAGTTGTGTATCACTAAGTCGATATATTTTTCAGTAATACCAATTGAAAATACATAATTTTTCCATTGCTAGAAGTGTCTCTGAGAAAGAAACATCACCACATGGGAATACTCATCTGAACCCTGGTATCACCCATACTCACCACCAATCAATGTCACTATGGATTTTGTGGGAGTACATCTAGAAATCCAATTAATTGACTAGAGATAGATTCCATGATTCCCATTCCATGTAAATCCAGTTCAATGTATGATCTGTAGTTCGTGGTTTGTATGTGGTCATGACATTTTGAACTCAGATGATACCTACGGGTATGAACCATAGAAAATATTCAAGGAGAGATCATTGGTGATACATTATTCACACCCATAAGGTTCTCTAATAAGTTATAATGGAATCATACCTATTATTTATTAGAGTGTAATCATCCATGGGTATCAAATGATGTAAAAATCCATGTCAAACACCATGGTCTAGAAATTGATCCGGGAGAACATAATCATCATAATAGCTCATGAGAGTGTAATAATCCCTGAGTATAATCAGATTGAGTAGAAAATAATCATCCACATCACATATCAAAGAGGATATAGAAATCATACTTATCACTCAGGCGAGCATAATCATCCATTAGTATCATTTCAAGGGACACCATTCTTATTTATCATAATCTTAAACTCAATAGTTGGATCCCAGGATGCACCTATGGAAATCCCAAGAGTATAATTATCAAATATGTAGGCACAATAACCATATTCAAGGTAATAACTATGGTTATACAAATAATCATAGAGAGTAACATGTATCATAAGTAGGATCCCAAAAAATACATCTAGGATTCCCAAAGAGAAAGGAAGATGCATCACGTTAGACTCATCAATGACTAGCCAGGAAGCAGCTCTAGTAACCATTACTGCATCAACATTAAACATGTTAAAATATAAACTAAATAGTGAGGGTGTTAGAATTACTAACCCAATAAAACATCCACAACCACATGATATTATAAGTTAGACACATGTTCTATGGTGACACCAGCTACCATCTCTTCCCATACCCAATGTACTAGCTTAGGGTCGGTAAAACATCATGAGACCCACTAGGTCCCTCAAATAAAAACACCGAAGTGGAATCCTACTCCGGATCCTTAAGGTCTATACATGAGAAAATGAATCCTACCTAGGATCCTCAGACAATAAGGAAAAGGAGGAATCCAACAGGGGATACCTGATTATAGGTAAACGAAGGCATCCAACTCAGGATCCTTAGAATGGTATATAAGAAGGGGCATCCTACACAAGAACCTAAAAATAAATGTAAGAAGAATATTCATCTTATATGGGATAATTATAACATTTTAAAGGTAATGGATACTACAAGGAATTACCTAGGTATTTATAAAATGAAGAAATCCCTCAGGGTAACCTTAGTAATATGAATAAGATAGAGGCATCCTACACACGATACTTTAGGTAAAAAAATTAGAAGATGAATCCAATAAGGGATCTTTGGAAACAACTAAACTCATGGCCTCTTAGTCTAAAAAAGATACATTTCATAAGAAGACGTCCATAAGGGGAAAAATAAACAATCACTATTCATGAGAGATAACCCTTGGACCATCTCAAATCAAGGTCTCACTCTCAGGAGAAAACTGGATTCAATTACAAAAGGAAGAACCTATCTATTTGGAAATCCATAAAAGGACTACTATGAGTCCTTTAAGTACCCCAAGGTTTTCACCATCATGATATCTATGGAAGGATACTCAAAATTAGCTCTGCTCATGTCAAATTCTGACTTTGGGCCATAAAATTGGAAAACCCCCAAAAAAGGGTAGTAAGGGAGGAGTACACAATGTGTGTACACTATTACATAACATGTACCCTCAAGGACCCACAAAGGCTTGTATTCCATATAAACAGGAAATGTAAAAGCCCATGTACACAGTGTATCAGTCACATAAATGTAATGAAACCTACACGTGGTACCTGCCAGTGTACCTCACATGGCCTGGACATGGGTATCACTTAGCCTGGTCATGTGTATCACCTGGACGTGTGTTGTTACCCAAAATGTAACCCACATAAGGTTTGGTCTTGTAATATACATGGCTCTGTGCCGTTACATGAGTTTTCTAGATAGGTAATAAGATACACGACCAAGTCCATGTACACGACATGTATAGCCCATAAAACATGTACCTTAAAAAGGATGTTCTTCACCAAATAGTAAGAACATAGGGCATGTGTTCCCTAAACCACATACTGTGTACGTGGGTTTTACTAAATAGAAAACCCCCAAATTGACACATAACCCTTGTTTTCTCAACAAAAGCAATATATCAGCACACTAGAGGAACCAAGAAAGAATATAAGGGGTTTATAAAATAAAAATGGCAAATCTATGTGTATATATGAAAAACATGAAAAATTTGTACCTTTGGATGGAATCCACCAAAGCTTCACCCTATTCCACACTCCATTGATGCCACATGATGATCCGAAACATCATGGGCTTCAGAGTGGTTCCTCTCTTTCTATCTCTATATTTCTCTCTCTCCATATACATTTAGGCCTCCTATAGTTTCCAAATATTGGAGGTCATTTTACAACACATGGATTTCAATGTGACATGTCTAAATTTTTCAAGGGGAGTAGTTTTGGGTTTGGGGTTCCCCATTACCAAAATCATTTGGATACACATTAGTGGTATAGGCCTAGGTCTTTTGGGATGGACCACTAGGATATCAATGCCATGGTCTTGGTTGTGGTGAATGGGGGAAGGTCCCTCTATAAAGCACCCAGTGAGAACCTTGTCATGGTGCTCCCTATGGCATGTTAGGATATGGATTTGATGTAAGGGAGGGAAATACCATATTATTCCATGGAGGTTAATAACCCATAGTTCTACCTTATGGATATTTTCCATGATGTTTTCCTTAGGATAAGCTATAGGAGGGGTGTTTGGGAGGGACCTATGCCACAACTAGGGGTCATGTGTCATGGTGACCTAAGTGAGGTTCATAACCCCTGATCCTTCCCAAAAGTGGTTCTCCATTTGATGTACCTAGATTATGCCATAGAAGGGAATTCCCTGGAAACTAATTATTATGAGCCCAAGAGCTATACTGTGGAGGCTGCTGCCCAATTTTTTAAAGAAGTTTAATGTAATTATTTAGCGTTATAAAATTTATCCCCTTATACCCATATTATCTTCCATATTACACAATATTTGGAGCTCAAGTAATGGGTTGTTCCTCCTCCTTTCTCCCTTGGTGATACTCATTTGAATCAAGTGGGTTCCTCAAGGAAAAGTCTAAATTTCATTGGGAAGCCTTCTATTTCATTAATTCTTTTGTTCTTACAATTTCATTAATGGGGTTTCCCTAGATTTTAATTGGGGATGAACATAGGATCAAGGATGTATGTTTAATAAAATATCTTGGGTATATAGTCTTGAAAGAATCCCTCAACTCCTCTTTTTATAATTTTAGGAGAAGGATATGATGATTCTCTTAATATTGTAAAAGCTTTATATAAGAAAACATTAATTCCATTATCATACTCATAGATATTATTTTTATTTTTATTAAATTGGTTTATTATTCTGGATTTCTGTTATTTATGTACACTTACTTCTTGTGATATATGAATGTTTGTGTGTGTTGGAATGTGTGGAGGTGTATCTTGGTTTCCGTTTAAAATCTAGTTCTATATACTTTAAATGTTTTATAAAATGTCTCAAAGAAGCTTTTTTATTAAAAATATTTTTAAAATTTTGTTTTAGAAACAAAAGTGGATTGGGTTCATATTTGTGTGAGTGTGACCTTTTGACTATATGATTAAATGATCGATTGTTATTATTCTTCCCATTTTTTATATAGTGTGGAAGATAAGAGACCATATATGTGTATAAGTAGCATAGAAATATTTTTACCTAACATATATTGTGTACTTTCTAGGGATTTCGGTCCAAGTAGCCCAACGATGAAGGGGATGGATACTTTAGACCTGGTGATGCTATGAAAACTCCAATAATTATCTGTTTCATGTATGTTGGTTAATGTTTTTATTGTTATTCCTAGATACCTTTTCTCCTAAAATTAGATCCCCATGTATGAATATTATACATGTGGGCGATTATTTTTCATATTCATTAGTTTTCCTTGTTTGGATGTTTAGATGTTGATTATGACATGTTTACCATTGTTATATCTTATTTATCCCTTATTCATACTGAGTTGTTAGACTTGACTCATTTTTTAGAAAACAAAGGATATATATATATATATTTAAATTATCATTCATTTAAAATTAACTAGGTATTTAAAATAGATGTTTAAAACTAAAACTAATGGTTTGTAAAGTGAAAGACGTTATATTGATTCTTGGTGGAATCCTATGAAGATTTTCATCACACCCTTCATATTACATTGGGAATATAAATACTTGGTTTTTAGGATATTGGTGATGGTAAAGTAACTACATCTGATGGTGATATTCCCTAAGGCATGTCATCTTTCATGGTATGGTATCTGGTGGTGATGATGGGTCACATGGGTAGTTTCTCTTGGATATTTTTGTTTATTCCTCAGTGTTGGATTTTTCTGATGATGGGTATCTTGACCTTATCAACTATGTCTTATTTTAGAAATTATCCTTGTATTTAAGGTATTATGATCACTTTATTTTATATCTATAAAATGACGGTAGATGTTTCTTATCGTTCATTTTGAGTATGATAAGTTTGTGTGTATTTTATAAGTTTAGAAATTGTCTATTTGGTGCAGATAAGGTCGAAATATGGAATTTTCATGTTGAAATTTTAGGTCGAAACCATTTTATGGTTACTAGGTTTTGAAGGGTGAAATCATCCTCAAATATTAGTTTTGATTTCATAACCCTAGATTCAAGCCTGAGGAAATCCATAGCAGGCCTCAGGCCATGTGGTGAGAACACTCGATTATCGGGTCATGTCAAATTGGGATGGCTTTTTACAACCAATGTTTTATATAGAATCTATAGATATTTCAAGAGGGGTTTATTTTTAGGATCATTGAGTAATACATTCAATGGAATTTAAATAAAATTCCATCACAAGGACATTATTTGAGGTAATTATTTTATTCTTTATCTAATCAAATATTTGTGCATAAATAATTTTATTTAGATATGAGCATATATATTTATATTAATTTTAAAATTTGGAAAAAATACAGTCCACTTTCATTATTCTAAGATCAAGTAACTGGTATCATAGTTGTCAAAATTAATTTTTCATTAAGATTTTAGATTTTGTTTCTGAATTATATATCTATTTTTTTGTCCTATATTTGATAGTTTAAAATTTTCATAAATATTGTTTTGTTTTTACAGGAACCTAAAAATGGAATATGACGATGATATATCTATATAGATTAATTTTAGTTTTACTGAAATCTATGAAATTGATATATGAAACCACACAGATCTACATGTATCTATATCTTTTTCATCCTAATATTAAAATATATATATAAAATCACATAGGTATACACTAATTCATATCTATTTTAATTAGATATATATAATATATATAATAATATTTCCAAATATATGGGTATATATATTTTAATTAAGTTTTCATGATAGATATAAGGGTGCATATTTCTTCATAGATCCATATATTTTTCAATCAGTTTTATAAAAACGTATAAGAAATATTTTTGATTTACACAAATCAAAATTTATTTTTCTCACATCTATGAATATATATAAAAATTTACTTGATCAATGTAGTCGCATATATATTTTAATCATATCAATGAAATAGATATAAAAATTCTTAATTTGATGGCTAATTCTATGAAAAGATGAAAGAAGCACATAGATCTGGGTCTGATTCACAAATAAAATGAAAATATGAACTTGTAACTACATACAAATGAAGGAAAATCTATAATTGAGTGTGTGATATAAAATTTTTCAGCCAATATCTATCTTTCATATTGATCGATGAACTACCCGAGTTATTCCCTAAGCACCTGTCTAGGAAGCCTCAAGCTACAATAGACCTTACTCATATTTACCAAATGTTTACATATTAATTCAATCTAATAATATACATGTATATATAATTATTTATTTATATATATTTATACTTATTTAAATAATTTGGATAAAAAATTTATATAGTTAATATATAATGATAACTTATTTTATTTTATTTTAGAATTTTAGATATGGGTAAATTCCAAATTTTGTGAGAAATTTTTTGGGAAATTTTAATAGAACAAAAGAGGATGCATATTATAATTATAATTTTAATTTATAATTATAATTATAGTATGATAATAGTGATATATTATCTTTAACATTTATTTTATATTTTTTTTGTGATATATGATCATGACCTGGAGGATAACCTATCTATATTTGGATTAATTTATTTATAAAATTAAAAATAATTTCATAGAATATTATATGATATTAATTATATTTAATAATGATAATTTGAAAATGGTTATCCCACCATTGTTATGTATAATTCAAAATTTTCACATGATTTATTGTGAATGTATTTCCCCATATCCCCATTACTTATATGTGAGTATAATTATAATAGAAATTCCCATGAGGTGACGGTTCAAAACTGAAGGTTGACTAAACATAAGAGAATCATAAGAGATGGGAGGATACTACAACTCATGTCAAGAAATACCAAAAACATTTACACCCCTAGGTTTTATGTTAATTTATATCCACTCATTAAACTTACTTTTAGATTAAAAATATCAAGATCATTTCATTATTTTTATTTTCTCGACACAGGGATAACTTTTTTATGTGATAACATTGATTAAAAAATTAAAAATCAAGGGTAGATAAAAATGGAGGCCGGGTAAGATTATTTTATTTTTCATGGTTAACTATATATGTAAGCTCTAACCAATAATAATTATCAAATATTATCCAATAAAACCATATTTCTTATTCAAAATTAAAATTTATCTTAGTAAATATTAAATTACCATTTAAATTCCATCATTTAATTTATAATGAAACCATAGATTGATGTGTTTTTTAGTACATGTTTAGGAAATATTCTATTTAGAATATAATTTTATAATATTAATGTTCTATATTAACCAAAATAGCATTAGTTAATGTAAAGGTATCCTACCTAATGTAGTTTAGAGGTAATTTTTGAGGAAAAATATCTAAGTTGGATTTATGAATTGGGAACCCAGTTAGTAGGTTAAGGAGTGAAGAGTTAATGTGGTTTAGAAGTGTAAAGACTATTTTAATAGCTTCAATTAGTATTTAATATCCATATTCTGTGTTACAAAAATGTAAATAGGGATCATTTTTAACTAGGATATTTGAGTGACTGGATATTCTAAATCGATCAAAAAATTCTATTGTAATATGATAAAAAAATTTAGAGACATAAATTATTAATCAATTAATAATTTCTTAAAATGGGAATAAATATAATAGAATAATTTTATTTTAGGTTTATTATAGAAAATGATAAGAAACACCAATTTATCATTATCATAGTTATCAATTCTAGATAAAAAATATTTTCTACAGGAAGAAACATCTAGGAGTGGTATAGTCACTTTGGTATAATACTAAACCAAGAGAGGAAAAATTTTGTGTTGGAGTCCTATCTACCTGATGATAAACCTTTATAGTCTATTTAGTGTGTAAGGAATTTTATTTAAAGAATATAAATTATTTTTATGATTCTTATTACATCATGTATTCTCAAATGTTTATTAAGATACAATGAAACATGTGGGCATGGATGGTTACATCATTTTTTCACATCTCTAGGAACTTTACTGAAGAAAGGAAGGAATGAGAGAAAAGATATTTTTATTATAATATAAGTTATAAAATTGAATCTAGGATATTTTTTATGGAATCAAGATTATTTTGGTATATAGAATGATTTATGGTTTTGAGATTTAAGGTCGAGAATGATCTACTAACACATATCATTCTTTCATCCTTACCACCCAGTTTCTCTTGATTTATTCATAATTATAAAAAAAATTATAGGAATAACATGATTAAATATCCTTTTAAATGTTATACTATTTTCATAAGGACATTAAGAAATAAATATATCCAATTTTTAAAGAGAACAATAAATAAGACAAGGCTAAGAGGACAATGACAATCACAATTCCAAAATAATATATGCAATATTATTTTGAGATGATTGAGTCTTAGAGTGAGATAAATGAGAGGGAGGATATCTAACTTGTATGTGAAATGAAAGGGAAATTTAAAAGTAATTTAAAAGAAGTAAAATAAAATTAATGGGATGCTTCTACTTCAGGTATATTAATCATTTCATTTTTTTGTTTTAGTATCTTTTATATAAGATATAACTTATCACTCACAAACTTGTATTTAAATATTGTATCATAGAAGATTTAAGAAGATTTATAAAGATGAATTTGATCATTATGTTACCAACAATAAAATAAATTATTCACTAGTTAGAGGATATTATCATATCATATTGAATAGTGGATTGATTATTAGATTTAATAACTATTATTTTTTCTATAAAATAATAAAATATTGTTATTTAATGTTTAGAAACATTTTTTAGTTTTTGGAATAACATATTTAAATAATGGATTTTATAGTTACTCAAATTAATAAATACTACATTGGTAATACATGAGAAATATAAACCAACATGTCTCATATTAAGCCCCAAAGTATCTTTGTCAACTCTGTCATGTAAACTAGAAACATGAGACATAGATAATATCATAAAGGGCAGATATAATCATTTAACTTAAAACCATCATATTTATTTCATACTATAAATTTCAATTTTTCAAGGAACCTTTAATAAATAATAGTGAATGAACCAAAAAAATTAAAGATTATATTCAGAAAATTATGTGAGGACTATTTGATATAAATAACTAGGTTGTATTCTCATATTTTATCACTTTTTATATATCATTAGTATATTTTTTAACGTAATGAACAAATAATAAATTATATTCCTTTAAGATAATTAATAAATATAAAATTTATTTATAGAATCAAAATTTTATTAAGATAAAGAAACATTAATTATATTGATGTACATAATATCATAATTAAGGAATTATCGAATATCTTAAAAATATAGGATGATATCCCAACTATTATAGAGAGTTTGATAAAGAGTCGTGAATATATTTACATAATTATAACATAAAAAAATTGAAAATAGTTCTATACACTCTTAAAAAATTATTCTATCAAATGAGACAAATGAGATCTCATATAGGATGGAGTATAATAATAATAATTACTTATTTTATATTGAAGTGTATATATAAAGTATTTGTGAAGTCATATACAAATTTTTTATTATCCAACGTCATGACATGAACATATATTAATTTTCCACATGTGAAAAGTGGAATATTAAATTGAATACATTATAATGAAAATGTAATAGTCTTGATATAAAATATATTTCTAAAATTGGAGCACTTCTCTAAAAGATGTTGTGGGAGTATGATATACTTTGATAAAGTTGTGTATTAAGATATCTATATTGTATAAGAGTTAGAATAAGAAAAAAATCAATAATATTCCATAGAGGAAATTTTTCTAAAGGTTGAAATATTTTGTAGGTGAATATATGAGTTATAGAGAAAAAAAGAGATATGTTTTTCTTATCATTAGGGGAAATACATGTTATTTGTTAGGTATAATAAAATCTCATCCAACAAGAAATGTGTAAATTAAAATAGACCATGATTATAAGTTTTTTCCAATGATTGTTAGAGCTATATTCCTGAAAGTAAACTTCAATAATATGTGTACATTAAATGACCAAAAGGAATTATATCATTAAAGAATTTAAATAATGTATGAAACCTATAAATAACCATTTATAAATTTAATTATGAATTAATATCATGGAATAATCATTTTTATGATTCTATATGATAATTTTGTTTCATTATAATTGAATGTAATAATTTTTTTGAAAAAAAATTATTGAGACTATAATAGTTTTCCTTGTGATATATTGAAAATATATATTAATTCTCTACTCTATTTAGATCATGTTGGAAAAACTCTTATCTATTAAATAATTAATGAAGCATCCAATTTTTTTGGATAAATATATATAAATATATATCTAATATACTAATAATAATTTGTGAAAGTATATACACTGACATGGTATTAAAAAATATGGGATTATATAATATAAGAAACTATTGTTTCATATGTCACATGGAATAAATCATTCAAGATGAAGAGCCAACCGACATTAGAAAATAATGATATAATGAAGAGAATAATTCATGATTTTGTGGCTAAAAATGCCATAAATTCCATGTTATGTACTATTTTTTATCATTCCAACAAAATTATAGGATAAATATAAAGGAAATAAATTAAAACCATCTTTAAGAGTACATAGGTAATTTGTAGAAGATATATGTGAAGAAATTAGGGTATATACACAATCAAGTCTATAAATATTTCAATTTGATATAATATAATAATTATTATAATTGATAAAGAATGAAAAATAAACCATTTCCAGAGATCATAGTATAGTAACAAACATTGTAGATCACCTAACATTTTTATATTATAGCACTATATAAGTGGTAAATTTTATAATTATCTAAACACACCAATATAAAATAAATATAAACAAGAAGGATTATTTTTTGAGGATATTTACATAGAGATATGAAGTGATAGTCAATTGGGTGTCTATATATTGAATCATTTCAGAGGAATTTTAAAAAGTATTAACTTAGTAAAAGAATGAATATTATATGAGATAAAAACTTTGGGTAATTAGATATTAGGTATAATATAAGTAGGGGATAGTTTTCATTTTATTCAAGAAAGAATTGTTTATGGACACTCAACTAATGAACTAATATTATTTATTTTGATATAAAAAATATTTTATTTTTATTACATATAGTTTATTATTCAATTCACCTTATGTAAAAGTGTCCTTAAAACATTTTTCATATTGATATATTATAACAAATCCAAATATAAAATCAACATAGTAATTACATAGAAATATTCTTAAAGATATTTCCTATGATTTACTTTGATATTTCTTAAAAGACAAAGATAATGTTTGACTATTATTTGTTAGGTTATCATAGGTATTGTTACTTCTCTCATAAAGATTTTAAGGTGTTCTCAAAGAGAGAATATCATGATAATTGAACTCCATTATAAATTTCATACACCATGTGTAATGGGAAACTTATATCTATGAGTCTGTGTATTGGTTTTTATACATGAGATCATTATTAATGTATATCATCAATAATGAAATTTGATTTTTTTGAAAACAATGGAATATATTTTTTGAAAACTTATCTTATATTAGGTATTTTAGTAGTATGGAATAAATTTAATGATAAAAAATTGATTCTTCTATATAATATTATGGAAGAAAATATATATAGTTCTTTTATTGAGATTATTGTGACTGATTTATTTACATGACCATCTTGATCATAGGTTTGTTCATTTAAGTGTGTAATATAAATACAGATCATGCATTAAAGGATAACGACAAATGTATGTAATACACCAACTCCAGAAGCTCAGAGCTGGTGTATTATTTTAACACATTGGAATGATTAATAGGAATCAAACCCCTAAGGGATGATTAGTTTAAAAGTTTTGTAAAACCAAATACATATATAGGTTCAACATTAGAATTCGAAAATAAATACAGCATATAAATTTTGTTTGGAATATCCACCACTCTAATATTATCCTTGTATGTTAATCATAAAAAAACTTATTCATGTCCTGAGAAAATTAAACATAAGAAATGTGTGAGAAAAAATTCTTAGTAAGGGTTAGAAATATATTGGAAGATATATAAATAGTTGGCATGTTGAATAACGAAAAACATATGCCATTAACAAATAATAAACTTGAACACATTATGGCTTGAATATGAGCTGGGTAAGTAATGCCAAAATAAAACATAATCATGGGTGTTCTAATATTCTAATAACCTCACGAACAATCAATAATATTTCTATAATTATGTCATTCATAATGCGGTACATCATCACTATTACATCAAGGCCTCGTGCCAAGACCCTATATAATCATTTTGTCAAGGCCTTCTGCCAAGACCGTAGTTTGTCTTATGAGACCTACTGATTCACCGAGGGGCTATTGAAGGCCCCACTCAAAACTTAATAACAAAAATTCATTCCTAATATGAATGGGGTGAACATAAAAATCATAGACATTCTTATTTAAACAAACATATGAAACGTAAATAACTTTCCCCAGTCATTAAGCATAAACACTAACCATTCGGAGTAAATTGGTGAATGGTTTTAATATAGCACATCCACAGTCAAAATAATCATAAAACATTCAATTAAATATGGTACATGATATAATATGTGATAAAACTAAATTATGTAAAAGATTCCACAAGGTATGTTGACATAGATGAAGATAATTTTAAATTAGACCATTGAAAAATCATTGAGGAAATAATACATTAACATTCCAAAGTGTCCCATACCTCCTTGAAACATTAAAATCATAATACCATAGAATATTATGGGAATATGGAGAAAATTTATATGATATACCAAAGGTAATAACATATAACACATGTAAAAATTAGGTAGTTAACAAGGAATATAACTCATAAAAGATAAAGTGAGATTAGAAAAATCATTTTTACTTTGGAAAGAAGAGTTATTTTGTATATTTTTTATTTTCAATGAAATTAGTTTGTAAAAATTAATATCACAGAAAAAAATACAATGTCATTGAAATTAAATTTTAGGCTTAATTTTTTTACCACTGATGTGAAATCATGTAAAAATATTTCTTAAGATTCTTTAGAACTAAATCATTTTAGTTCATTTTCAGGAAAGTATTAAATAGAATTTTAAAGTGTAACGAAATGTTTGATATATTAAATCCAGAAATGATTCAATATTATTTTCATGATAAATTTTTTGTTTTTATAAAAATAATGGTGGCTTAAAACATATTCTACTATACAAATTAAAATGGGTAACAATTCGAAAAGGTCCCTTGAATCAGGTTTGTATTTCTGAAATAATTTTGAATGTTTCTTTTAAAATGTGTAACTTATGATAAAATAAGGAAGTATTCTGGTTGGAAAACATATATAAAACACTCAAATATACTTTATGAGGAGTATATAATAACACATAATAATTTCATGGATGAAATTATTTAATTAATTAACCCCAAATGAAAATAAATGTTCGGGTGAAAAAACATTACAACTTTGTAATCAAACGATTCGTATGACCCAAAATTAATCATATTAAAATGATAACTTTAATAAAATGATATTAAATATATTCATGATATTTTACATCAATGGTAGGTATACATACACCGGACACAAGTATTACTAGTGAATATGGAAAATCTCACAAAAATAGAAGTGAGATGAAGAAACCCTTACCTTAAGTACGAATGTGTTCCACTCTAGAACTTAAGGTCATGGAATATGAAATTATAGTTATTAATAAATTATTTACGAACCTATTAGATATGTATTTATTTTATCATAATTCTATTTAGTTTATTTATGCCCTTATTTATAAGTTATTATATTGAATTATGTCGTTCTAGAGTGTTCGTTTTCTTTATTTTCATAATCGGGTCACTTGTTCTTAAGTAATGGAGTTCATGTAGAAAGGATGTAAATATACAGAATTGAAATTAAATATTATTTATGAACAAATATAAGTGTTAATGTTAATTTCTATCATTTGGTTACATGGAAAGAGGATTAATCATTAGATGAAAACCACTTCAATTATTTGGCGCTATTTGGATTAATATGAACTAGATTTTTCATATAAATTAATAATATTTACATAAACTAGTTATTTAATATTAATTAGGCTATAATAAATATATTATAGTATGTTTCAACCATCTAAATAGTTTAATTACCCATAATGAAGTTGAAATTGAAGAATGATACTTGGTTATCCACAAAGGTTATAAATTGGAACCTCATGGACATTGATTTCATTTATAAAAATAAAATGGATGGAGTAGGAATATTGATGATGATTATTCCATTAACATGATAGAATTACATTATATATATTATATGGGAGCTATCATGGTCATTTGGATAGATTGGGTGAGGAGATAAAAAGAAAATAGAGGAACTTGAAAACAAAAATAAAAGGCGAGAGATCACTTATGAAAGGTCGGCAGCCTAATGACGTTGCTTAAAATTTACTAAAATGAATTGATGAGATAAAAAGGGTTTATCATCATATTTAAATCCAAATGAAATTTAAATGGATACAAAATATCAAACCCCAACATATGATAATGTAAATTCAAAGAGAAAACATTAAAGAAGTGTTGACTAAAAGAGGAGGGTGAAAGGTTTCCTTAGCTTGTAGAGTATCTCATAGAACATGAAGGCTGGGACCTTGGGGGATTAAGGTAACCTTTGGAGGATTTATATGGAGTTATAACCACTAGATATTCGAGGATTATGGAATTTTAATGAATGAAAACTAATGGATGAGTGAGTATTTATGTAAAATAGAGGGAATGTTTTTAATAATTTAAAAATACACCTCATTAGTGGTTTTTGTAATACCATATGATTTACCATGGTATAAGACACTTGGTACTCATAATATCTTATTATACTTTAGAAAAGTTGACTAGATTTTTTTATAAATTATTATATCATTATGATGTCATCAAATATAAAGAAAACTCAAAACTGTATTTTAAATATTCATGAAAAATTCAAGTATTTTAGAAAAATCCAAAAAATTCACCCTAACCATTTTTGGACATATAGAGTTAAAAAATGAAATACATTTTTGGAAAATCATTTTCTAAATATTTTTAATTTAATTTTCAAATATAACATACTTTATATGAAAAAAAAAACTTTAAAACCATAACTCATTTTATAACACCGTGAGAAATTTATCAAGGTCCCATAAAATTATCTTATGAACATAAGAAAATAAAGTAATAATTTATGATTAGTTTTTTTAAAAAATAAATTCCCATTTTAAATTATTAAATTATTTATGAAATATTAATTTAAATATTTATGTCAAACAAAGATACCAGTACTTATACTATGATCATTTTTTCAATTTTAAGATGTATAAACTGCATTTATACATTTTTGGGTGAAGTTTCTATTTTTTATATGATTTAATATTAATTACTTTTAATAAGGGTATGTTACTATTCACAAAAAATTAATTTAGTCTTTTTAGACTCTAAATATCTTACTGAACGAAATCATGTATGTCAGTTTTTCAAAATTCAAATCATAGTGGTGGATAATTATGTTTATTTGACTAGGTTATAACAAAGTGGTGTTTTTGTAGAGACTCAATGTTTGATACATTATATAATAAATCTATTTGTAAATTCTTGGGGTGTTACATTATTCCCCCACAAAAATTTTATCCTCGAAAATTGAAATTGATCTTCGAAAGTAAATGGTTGATACTAGAAAATTAATTTGTTGGAAAACCACATCAAGAATGTAATTAAAATATTATATAAATAAGAGTAAAGGTAAAAGCATTGTTTACTTCAAAACAACACATTCTAATTGGAAAACAAGGTCAATGAAGAATAACAAAATTATCATGTAGCGACATTAAACTCTAAAACTCATACAATGATCAACTTAAACCATTTCGTAAATTGTTAAAAATTCCAAAATATAACAATTAAACACATTATAATGAATTCCTCTAAATTTCCAAGATAAACTTATTATTAACCCTTAATTAATAATAATCAGCACTAAAATTCACATTCAAAACAGGTGAATAAGATCATCTTGTATCCTCTTCAAATATGGTAATAACTTGTATTAATATAAAAAACATATTATAAATGTGAATTCCACTATATTCCATATCTTAGAAAAATATTATTAGATATATTCCTCAAATAAAAAAGTGATGAAAACTCCATCAATGATAACATAGACCACTTGTCAAAAAGTCAATAATCATTTCCATGTTAGTTAGTACATATTCAAATAAATCATTTCTTCATCATTATCACAATATGATATATATATATATTTATTTATTAAGGGTGGTATTTACCTCAATCATGTGTTTTCTAAAAAGTTTTACTTTTTACTGAATCACTTTTCCTTTGTACCACTCACCAGATGACTTCAAATCCTTAATGAAATTGTACTGTAGTATAATCCTTATAAATCTCATAATTCTTACTACAAGTACAATATTGACGAAATATTCAACTGAAATGATTCATAACTAGGAATATTAATAATTATACTTCATTTACGGTAGCAACATAACTTTATCATTATCAAAAATCATCATTTGGGGTATACTCCTTTGATGCTTGGGACATTGATCCACATAGTGTCTGATCTCCTTGAAGTTGTAGTCTTGAATATAGGGAAATTCTTTCATTGTTTTGAAATTATGAGCATGGTGTCCTTTTTCTCCACACTTAAAGAAAACTCATTTTACTCTCATGTATATACGAAGGTGTTTCCTTCTAAAATTATCACATGTGGGAAAATACATCTTTCTATTGTTCCCTTTATCCAGGTTTATCCTTACCATCATCATCTTCTTTTTCTTCCCTTGAAATCTATAGGACTCAAATAAGTCTTTACATAACTTTTCAACACATGATACTATTTCCTCATATGATGAGGATACATGGGAGGCTACATTCCATTGAAATGATGGGTTAAGATCATCATAGATATGATCTTTCTTACTCTTTGTATCTTATGCATTGGTGAAGTTCTCATTTTTTTGGATAAGCACCATTTCTTATCATTTCCATATAATATATTATCTGGTAACATTATGAACTCTCTATGACTCTAAAAATGGTATCACACATATCATATATTTATGCATTTTAAATAATAGAACCATATACTTTGGTTACTTTGGGAGAGAAAATCCTTTATAATGGTGGGTAAATAAAATGTGAATTATCCTAAGTATATCCCCTAGGAATGTCAATACCAAGAGTGTACCAAGGCCTGTTGTCGTGTACCAGGATACCCTGGTTCATGCCTAAAACTCCTTGTTGGAGTTTTCACTCCTAGGTACATCTGTTCCAGAGCCACATCTTCCTGTTAGTATACATACAAGGATGTATTTTCTATAAATATATACATAATATATTCCAAACCATGATTGTATTATGTTGTTGTATGTTTTTCCTCAAATACTACCTTAGGGCTTTGTTTCCTGATCTACATTTTCTAATATAGTTAACATGTTTGCTACTAAACTTCCTCTGATACCAACTGTAGTGCCTCGACTCCAGAGTCTCAAGGCTGGTGCATTATTTTAATAAATTATATTGATTACAAGGAATAATGTCCCGAAGGACCTTGTTTTTTTGTAGTTTTGGAAAACCAAATACATACATAGGTTCAACCTTACAACTCAAAAAGAATTACCAAATAAAAATTTTATTGGGAACATCCACCACTCTAATATTATCCTTGTATGTCAATCATAAAAAAATTCTTAATGTCCTAAGAAAATGAACAATAAGAAGGGGTTGATATTAAAAACTCATTAAGGGTTATAAATACTGTGAAAGACATATAAACATTAAGAGATATGAATAACCAAAAACATATGCCTTTAAAAAATAATAAACTTGAACACATTATCGCTGGAATAAGAGCTGAGTAAGTAATGCAATAATAAAACATAATCATGGCTATTCTACTAGTAGAATAACCACATGAACCATAAATACTATTTTTATAATGAGGTAATGAATAATGAAGGACATCATCACTATTCCGTCAAGGCCTTATACCAAGACCGCAAATAATCATTTTGTCAAGGCCTTATACCAGGACCATAGTTTGTCTCATGATACCAACTGATGCACCACGGGGCTATAACAGGCCCCAACCAACACTTACTAAGTCCAATTCATTCCTCATCTGAATGGAGTGAACATAAAAAATAAACACATTCATATTGAAACCAACATATGAAATTTAAATAACTTTCCCCAGTCATTAAGAAAAAACACTAACCATACAGAGTAAATTAGTGAATGGTTTTAAGATAGAAAATCCACAGTCAAACTAATCATAAACCACTCAATTAAATATGGTAGATGATATAATAAGAGTTAAACCTAAATTAATTATAATATTGAAAAATGGATGTTGACGTAGATGAAAATGCTTTTAAATGAGAACCGTAAGAATCCTTGAGGGAATACACCTTAAACATTTCAAAGTGTCACATACCACCTTGAAACATTAAAATCACAATCCATTAGAATATTATGAGAATAATGAGACTTTTGATATGATATTCCAAAGGTTAGTACATACACCACATGTAAGAAGTAAATGGTTAACAAGGAATATATCTCATAAAAGATAAAGTGAGAGGAGAAAAATCCTTTTTTACTTGGGAAAGAAGAGTTCTTTTTTAAAATTATTTGTATTTTACATGAAATAATTTTGTAAAAATTAATATCCCAAAGAAATACTAGGATATTGAAATTATATTCTAGGCATAAATTTTGTCCCACTAAAGTGAAATCATATAAAAATTGTAAAGATTATTTATAACTAAATCATTTTAGATAATTTTAAGGAACATATTAAGGAGAATTTTAATTTGGAAATGAAACTTTGTTATATTAGATCCTGAAATGATCCAAGATAATTTTCATGATAAATGTGTGTTTTTCTAAAAATAATGTTGGATTTAAACAGATTCTGATGTACACTTTAAAACGGGTAACAATTCGGAAAGATCCCTTGAATAAGCTTTTCATTTCAAAAATAATTTTGAAAGTTACTTTTAAAACGTGTAAATAAACATAAAATAAGGAAGTATTCTGGTTGGGAAACATATATAAAACACTCACATAGAATTTATGAGGAGAAAATAATAATACATAGGAATTTCATAGTGGTAATTAGACAATGAAAGTAACCTCAATGAAAATGGAAGTCCGGGTAGAAACCCTTACAACTTTTAATCAAACGATTCATATGACCTGAAATTAATAATACTAAAATGATAAATTTAATACCATAAAAATAAATATATTAATGATATGTTGCATCAATGGTCAGTATACGTAAAACATAAAAAAGTATTAGCAGTGAATATAGAAAATCTCACAAAAATGGACGTGATATGAAGGAACCCTTACCTTAAGTACGAATGTGTTCCGCTCTTTAAATTAAGGTCCTGGAATATGAAATTATAGTTATTAATAAATTTTTTCAGAAAGCATTAGAAATTTATTTATTTTATCATAATTATATTTAGTTCATTTATGTACTTATTGATACGTTATTATATTGAATTTCGTCATTCTGGAGGGTTTGTTTTCTTTATTTTCATAATCGGTTCACTTGTTATTAATTAATAGAGCTCATGTGGAAAGGATTTAAATATACAGAATTAAAATTAAATATTATTTATGAACATACAAAAGTTGTATTGGTCATTTTTATCATTTGGTTACATGAAAATATGATTAATCACTAGATGAAAACGACTTCATTTATTTGGAGGTATTTAGATTATTATCAAATAGTTTGGTCAAATAAATTAATAATATATACATATAATAGTTCTGGAATATTAATTAGGTTATAATACATATATTATAGTCTGGTTCAAACTTATAACTAGTTTAATTACCATTAATGAATGAGTAATTGAATAAAAAAACTTCATCATCCACAAAAGTTATAAATTGGAAACTTATGGACATTAATTTCGTTTATAAAAATAAAAGGGATGGAGTAAGAATATTGATGATGGTTCTTCCATTAAGATGATATAACTTCAATATATAGATTATACAGAAGTTATCATAGTAATTTGGACATAGTAGGTGATGAGATAAAAATAAAATAAATGAACTTGAAAATAAAAAATAAAAGATGTGAGACCCCTTATGAAAATTCTGCAGCCTAATGGCGTCGCTTAAAATTTCATAAGATGAATTGATGAGAGAAAAAATGTATTATAATCATATGGAAATAAAAAATACAGTAATAGGAATACATAATATCAAACCCCAGAATATGATAATGAAAATTCAAAGAGATAACATAAAAGAAGTGTTGACTAAAAGAGGAGGGTGAATAGTTCCCTTACCTTGTGGAGTAACTCTTAGAACATGAAGGTTGAAATTTTGGGGGCTTATGGTCACATTAAGAGGAATACAAAAGAGGTAAAACCACTAGATATTAGAGGATTATGGATTTTTAATGAAGGAAAAAGAATGGATTAGTTGGTATTTATAGTAAAAGAGAGGGAGTTTTTTAATAATATAAAAGACACCTCATTTGTGGTTTTTGTAAAACCATGAGATTGACCATGGTTTTTCCCCATGGTATTAGACACATGGGAAACCTAATATCTTATTTCAATTTAAACAAGTATACGAGTATCACTTATTAATTATTATATCATTTTGATGTCATCAAATATACCGAAAACTCCAAACTATATTTTAATTATTCACAAAAACTTCAAGTATATTAGAAAAATCCAAAAAATTCACCCTAACCATTTTTTACATGTATAATTAAAAAATGAAATCCAATTTTGGAGAATATTTTTTTTAATATTTTAATTAGTTTTTTTAGATAAAACATAATTTATTATAAAAAACAATATTAAAACCATAACTCATTTTATAACACCTTCAGAAATTAATCATGGTCCCATAAAATTATCTTATGACCATAAGACAATAAAGTAACAATTTATGATAAAATTTTATGAAATTAAATTTAAATTTTATATTATTAATTAAATTTTAAAATTTTAATTTAAATATTTATGTCATACAAAAATACCAATACTTATACTGTGGTCATTTTTTAACTTTTAAGATGTATAAATTTCATTTATACATTCATGGGTGAAGATTATATTTTTCTTATATGATTTACTATTCATTACTATTTATTAACATTCATAAGGGTATGTTAGTATTTATATGGGTTTGTTACTATTCCACAAATATTAAGTTTTCTTTGTTAGACTCTAAATATCTTACTAAACACGACCATGTATGTCTGTTTTTCAAAATTCAAATCATAGAGGGGGAAAATTATGTTTATTTGACTAGGTTATAACAAAGTGGTGTTTTGTAGAGACTCAGTGTTTCATATATTCTATAATAAATATATTTTTCAATTCATAGGGAGTTACAATGTTTGCATCCTTCATGATGGGGTATCAATTTGAAAGGGGATTAAATTATAGATATAACATTCATAAGAACGTTTACACTGAAATTATTTTTTATCTTTCTCTTTGGGGACCATGATGTGTTGTTGGAAATAAATTTTAGTTTTTGAGTATAACTTTATAATATTAAGAAATACATCTAAAGAGTCATATAATATGTGTATATAGTACCATATCAAAACTGTATGTCAAGTAATTACTGATTGATATGAAGGGAGTTAGTTTTATATTACTCATAAAAATATTCACAAGTTGTCCTTACCTTTATATAAATGAATATTTATTTATTGAAGAGAGATAAAATATTTATATTAGTATAAGTCTATATAATTATTTTGTAATAATTATCACATGAAATTTATTTAATATCGAATAAATATTTTTTTTTCTGAGAAATGATAATTAAATAAATATTAAATTCATACAAGAGTTATTAATATATCAGTTTAACAATATATATATTTTTTAATGTTAAATTAAATATTTTTAATGGCATGGGGTTTATTTTATGAACAATAAAATTTAGAGGTAATTCTTACAATTCTTTAATTCAAAACAAATGATAAGTCATGTTATTTATTAGGTTAAATTATAATTATCACCCCATTACTCTAATTCCATTTTTGATGACAAATTTGGGGATATAACTCCCTAATCACCAGATAAATGAAATATAATTTGATAAATTCACCCTTGATCATCACAAGTATATTGGATTTATCTCGATTCATTGTGAAAGAACATGTTGTATTAAGAAAAAAATTCCAATATTTATGGAGAATGCAATGATATTGTTAAAGAAAATCAAGTTCGGATCCTTTATAATCATGAATAAGGGAATGAATGAAGAATTTAGTTACATAAAAATTACATGAGGTAATTGTTTTATTTTAATACTAAATCAATAGCTGACACAAAAATATATTTCTTTCAAATCTAGGCATACAATTTTAGATTAATTTCTAAATCTAACACCCATTGGACCTATCACACCCCAACATTGGAACCTTTTAATTTTATTCTTTTCTCTATATCACATCTTTTGTTTGATGTTTTGGTTTGTGTCCAAGATTTAAATTTTTGAAGGTAAGATGTTTTTGGTTATTTTAGGCTGGGGCATGGGTAGCACATGACTAGAAGAAACTGTGCGGTCAGTCCAAGTACCCATGTGACCACTTTTGGAATGGACAGAATCTACCGCATGATTCGCACGCGGTTTCTTGAGCCATGCAGGGTGACCCTACAAATTCCTGATATTTAAAATAAATAAATTTGATGAAAATAAAATGAAACAAAGATAAAATAAAAAATCTGAAATAAAAATAAAATAATGTTTTAATAATAATAATAATGGTATTATTATTATTATTAAAAATGAAATGATTATTATTTTTATCGTCATAAATTTATTATTATTATTATAATCAATAAGTTATTATAATAATAATTATTATTATTATAAATCTTATGTTTATTATTATAAATATATTTGGTTTTTTGGGGGGAAACCCTAGAGGGGTGTGCCACCCTCCCCTTCCCTCTCTCATGCGACCGCTTCCCCCTCCTTTACGACTTGACCCCCCAATGCACCTCCCCTCCTTCAGCAACCCTTCCTCTTGAAAGCCATTATCCTCTGGAGACCACCTCTAGTAACCACATCCTCCCTTGTGTGGAGCCTCCCGATTCGCACGACCCACTGACAGCCCACTCTCCGGTGTGCAACCTCACCGTCTCCACCTCCCTCTCCAGCGCGTGACCCCACTAGCACCGACCACCCCTCCGACGTGCGACCCCCCACTCCCTCTTCTCTATTTCATGGATACCATATTGATTTTCCTTTATGGTTTTAGTTTTAATTTCTTAGGGTTTGTAGGGTTTGGACAAATCCTAATGTTTAGGTTTTAGGAGTGATATGATTTCATTTGAATCTAGGATGTGAAGATCATTTGTGGGGATCATCCCTCCCTACCCTAGAAGTTTTGTTTTATCCACACATGTTTGAGGTAGGTGAATTCATGTTTTTTAATTTCCAAAGCATTCTATTGAAACTTGTTTTCTTTCAATTAACTTTTAATCTTGATTCAAATGCTTTTGGTGCATTTGGTTAGATTGTTGCAGTGTTTCCATGATGGTATAATTTATTAAAAATAGGTTTTGAGGTGATTATTGATTTATACATATATGTTTCAATGCTAAACGTGTTTGATTAACTCCTAATTTTGTTTCTATAAATTTTTATATATTATTTTCACTTTGATAATGCGTATGGATACCCTTTTATGGTGTGTTTATGGTAATATAATTTGTTAAAAATATATTTTTTAGGTGAATCTTTGATTATACCCATGTGTGAACACACCAAAAAATGATTGATTAAATTCATTTTTAGTTTGAATAGTTAAGCTGTTTTATTTTTGAAGTTTTTTTTCCTTTATAAATATTATATTAAAATAATTGGATGGTGATTTGGGATTTTATTTGAGACATAGTTATTTTTCATGGGATTTGTAGGTTGTTTTGGAAGGTTCTCATGGTTTTGAAAATGATCATTGGAATTTTATAAATTATTAGGAATTTAAGGTTTTGGTTTGAAAAGAATGTGTTGCTTTTAAAACTGGTTTTTTGTCCTTCATGGGACTTATAGGGTGTCATTGGATGATTCACATGTCCATGGGTGTGTGTAGCACACACATTGATGTGCATTCAAGTAAAGATGGAACATTAAAAAGGTGTCACACTTCATTATTTGCCTCTTTAATGACTCATTGGTTTTCAAATTATACCATGGTTCCTTAAATGGATTTTGGATTCTAAATTTCTTTGGTTCCCTTGTGATATTTCTAAAAGTTATTTTTAATGAAATCTTAAAATAGTTATACCTGTTTGGAACATGGGGTGTGATTTTTTCCAATCATCGCTCAAGGCTCTGTTTGTCATGTTTTATAAGATTGTGAATTTCCTCAATGTTTAGAAAGGATTTTGTAAATGTTTTTGGATATAAAAATTTGAATGGACCATTTGGATTTCAAAACATGGAAAAAATATTTGGTTGTTTTGGAAATGTTTTGGATCAATTTTAGGACATATTATAATTAAAAGTCTTATAGGACAAGTTGTAATCTTTGAATATTTTGATGTATGTTTTATAAGAAATGTGACGCGACGACCTTGTTAGAACCATTGATGATTTGATATATATATATATATGGGTAACCTCTTTAAGAGGGATATCACTTTATGGGTTATTGTATAGGGTGTCTGTGTTTGGGGTAGGAAAGTACAGTGATGGTAGGTAAGGTGAGTCATGCATGTGAGGGCTACAAATTTTCATAGTTAATTTTTATCTACCATGGGTTCCTGGGTGTATTTTAGAGGATCAAGTAATAGAATCTTATAAACCTCAATTATTTGGGTTGGTACCCTTAGGATTGGAAATAGTCCAGGTGGCATGTTTTATTGGATTTTCTAGTTGATGGTGGCCAATTGGTTGTAGAATTATGGGCTACACCATAAAACAGAAGGTGGTTTCGAACTTTGTATGGCTAATTTTATTCTAGGGATATTTAGGATCATCCATGGTTACTATTTATGTCTTCTTGTTTACTTTACATTGCCTTTGTTTTTCATCACGCATGGTTTATTTTCTTATTTAATTATTTTCAGCACAACACTGTATTGTTTTGATTTGGCATTTGGTTTAGTTTTTGTTATCCAAAGGATAGTTTATCGTGAAAATGAAATGTGGCGTGTGTTGGATTTTAAAGAGGGAAATCTATGTTTGTTTAATAAAATGTGAAAAAATTATTTTTATAAATTTATTTCAAACTAGTGTTAATAGAATTTTTTCAGGAAAGGAAGTCCATGGATTCTTGGGTGGTTTCATACTAAGCTATTTTCTCACCCCCTATTTGTACTATTCAGTTTCGGTAGACTCGAAATATTATACTGGTTTATTTCTTACTTAGGTTATCTAGTTTGAGTTGGGTATTGCATCAGTTTAGTGCTAGGATGGTGGTGTCCTTGAGGTCACACAAATATTTTTGGTAGCAGTTTAGTTTGGTTTAATTCAGTTTTAGTTTTTTATTAATTTTTCTCGTATATTTTTTAGTTTTAGGTGAGTCTATTTATTTATATTGATTTTAGGTTTAGTTGTTGGTCATATACTAGTATTGTTTATTTATCTTATCCTGTGTTTTATGAGATAAATTGTTCCCCTTATATTATTTTGATTCCCAACACTAGTTTCCAGACTATTGGGATCAGGAACACCTTTCAGGCCATGCCACAAGCCGGATTGAGTGACTGGTTCAGGGTCAACCTAAGTTGGATCATGAAAAAATGTATCATAGAAGGACCTTGTTATTTGGAGTTTCTAGTAGATGGATACTAGAACTATTGGTACTCTGTTGGTAGGTATGGGAAGGGTTTCAAAACCCTAGGTCATTCCAAACCTTTAGTTATCATGGGTAATCTAGTAATTGAGTCCTTATCTTATCCTAGTTTGTTTAAGGATTGAGTGATGATAATGAATGAAATATGATTTTATGTCCTAATTTTATAGTGAGTAGTGACCCATGTGGAATCTGAGTATATAGTTTAGGTTCTTCCTAGTATTTGATGCTTACTTGGGGTATGGATAATTTCTAGGTCACCAGGTTAAGCATAACTACTAGTTCCTCATTTCAAATTTTTGGTGCAAGTTGTGGTTCACATTGGTTCTGGTTGTTGAAAGTGTGTTTTTGAAAATAAAAAAGGGTCAAAAATGAAAGTTATTTATATTGAATGTGTTTAAATTGGTAAGATGAGTTTAAAAGAAATTAATTTTTTGGGTTTAGAATTTGGTGTTTGTTTGGACATGCTACGATAATGCATTGGGTTCTCTAAATTAATGTTTTAACATGTGTGGATATTTATAAAAAGTGAGTTTTGGAGTGTTTGTATTGATGTATATGAACACATGTTCAATGGTTCATGGGATTCCTTGTGTTTTTATCTGAAACTATAGGCCTGCCTTTATTTTCCCAAAAAGATATTGGAAGAGGAATTTTTTTTGGTAATTGAATTTGGTTTAAAAAGAGGGATTTGGTATTTGAAAAATGAATTTGGTATTATAATGTCTTGAAATATAAATGAAAATGGTGTGTTTTTAAAGGGATTTTTTTAGTTGTGATTGAATTTTTTTAACTTCTGAGCTGGTTTCCTTTGGCATGAGGTATTCTTCTGGATTGTGTATTGGTTTTATGCTGGTTTTAGTTTGTGTTTCTCATGTTGTTCATAAGGTTTTTTCAAAATAATTCTCCAATATTGATAATGATTCCTTCCATTTTATAGGCTATTATTGAGTGTTTCTTTTTTATCATGGTGATCGTGGTCGGTTTGGGGTAGTGGGGTAGCTTGAAGAAGTAGAGTGTGTCTCCAGATTATTGGGAACTTTGGAAGCTGTTAGAGTTTGAGCAGTCCTGGAATTATTTGAAGGTCCCCATTTGGATTAATGGGCGTTGTTCTCCCTAACATCGTTGAAACTTGGGATGATATGTCATGTGTTTAAGTTGGTTTTATCTGATGGTTCATACCCAAGGAGGTAAAGATGAAGAAGAGGGAAGAGATCGTGTGTATTCAATAAGGCTAGTAGATGGTGAAGGTCTTTGTTGACTATTTTAGGGAGTTTGTTTCCTTTTCTCTAGAGGTGGTGTCATAGTATCTCATGAATAATTATATTTTACTTAGAGGTCTTTATATAGAGATCAAAGAGTGGGTACTCTCTTCTAAGGACCTTGTTATGAGGATCTGGTGGATGAAGTGTTCCTAAATGAATTGGTTTCTATAGAGTATAGAATTAGTGATCTGATACCTATTGTGGCTCATGAAGGTTCACCATACAGTGAGGAGTGTGTTGTAGAGGAACACTCTTTTAAGGGATTCATTCTCATTTGTTCTGGATTCTGGTTGGTCAGACCTCTTTCTGGTGTTCCATTAGTGTGGCCAGTTCAGGGATTCAAAGCCATCTTATCACATCCCCCACAATGACGTTCCATCGTTGAATCTATTTGGGTAATATGGATAAGTTCTATAGGAAGTGTTTCTCAAAGAAGGGCTTATGACCAAGGGATGCTCGTGCCAGATTGTGAGGCAGGAGATTCTTCGGCCATTAGATCCCCAGCCACATGTCTCAGGGTGAAGATCGTGCACAGTCTGCAATTGCCAGGGTTGTGTGAAACCTTATCCTGGTTTGGTTTTACCTATTGGGAAGAATATATTCAATGTTTCTTAATTTTCTTCTTCTTTTTATTATAAGTTTTCTTCTATTTTGAAAGTGAAATGGACTAGTTCTATTGTAATCCATATAGTCTTGTTTGTCTGAATGTGGCATTTAGAACTATTTATTTTTCTTAACATGTGTTTTCCGCTAGCGTGGGTTGGTTCTAGTTTTAGTTTTAGATGTGATCACATGGGGATGCTTGGGTTTTTTGATATGGGTGGAAAGTGGGTCCAATTTTTTTGTTGGGTTTTATTTAGAGATTCTTTTCATGATTTTTCCCAAATATTGGGGTTCTGGTTGGTGTGGGAAAAGATTATAGTTATAGTGATGGAGTTGTTTCACTCATGCTAGTTGAGTTCTTGTGGTGGGGGAGAACCCCTATATTTCCTCCACTCGTCATTATTTTATGATTTCTTCTTGGTCAGTTGGGTGTGAATTGTTTAGTGAAAGGTCACCCCGTGGTTCTTGTTTATTGTTCTTTTGGACCAGGCATGCATTAGAGTTTTGGAGATCATTTGGTTTGGTGAATTTCTGCGGGCATAAAGTTTCTATGGTGGGGAGAATTATCACACCCCAACCTCAGATAATTTTTATTTTATTATTTTATTAGTCTCACATATTTTGGTCAACGTTTTGGTTTGGGTCCTGGTTTTAAATTTTTGATGGTAGGATGTTTTTGGTGGGTTTTATGCCAGTGCACAAGCACCACACGATTAATGTAAACTATGCAGTCAGCCAAAGTAGCCATGTAGCCACTTCTAGAATGGAAAGAATCTACCACAAAGTTCATGCATGATTTATTGAGCCGTGCAAGGTGATCGTGCGGTTTCATGATACTTAAAATAAATAAATATAATGAAAATAAAATGAAAAATCAAATCAAATAAAAATATGAAATAAAATTAAAATAATGTTTTAATAATAATAATAAAAATTATATTATTATTATTATTAAAAATGAAATAATGATGATGATGGTGGTGATTATTATTATTATTATTGTTATAATTAAGTTATTATTATTATTATTAAAATTAATATTATTATTATAAATCTTAATTTTATTATAATAATTATATTTAGTTTCTTTTATTATTACTTTTTTTTTGAAAACCCTAGAGGGGGGACCACCCTCCCCTTTTCTTCTCCTATGAGACACACTCTTCCTCCTTCCCCCTCTTATGTGACCCGCCCCCCTGCACACCTACCCTCGTCCGATGACCCTTCGTTATTCATTAAACTATCCTCCAGAGACCACATCCAGTAGCTGCCTCCTCCATCACGTGCCACCTCCCTACCCACATGACCAACTAGCGACCCCTATCTGGCACATGATCCCTCCAGTTCCACCTCCCTCTTCAGTGTGTGACCCCACTAGCGCCACACTCTTCTCCGACACGCAGCTCCCCCCTGTGAATCTCCATTATAGTTTTTTTTTGGATTTCCTAGCGTGTGTATGGTTTGGTTGAACCCTAATGGTTATGTTTTAGGGGCGATGTAATTTCCTTTGAATAAAGGGTGTGGAAACCATCTGTGGGGCTCAGTTCTCCCTCCCCTTGAAGTTTCATTGCATTCTCACATGTTTGAGGTAGGTAAATTCAAGTTTTTTACTTTATAAAGCTGTTTTTTGATACTAGTGTTGTTTCAATTAAATTTTAAACTTGAATCGTATGCTTTTGGTTCATTTGGTTAGCTTTTTTCACTATTTTTCTTAATAGTAGAATTTATTAAAAACAGTTTTTGAGGTGATTCTCGATTTATGAATATATGTGTTGATGGTAAATGTGTTTTATTAATGCCAAATTTTTTTTCAATAAATTTTTACTTATGATTGTATCTTTGAAAAATATTATTGATACCCTATTGCTGTGTTTTTATGGTAATATAAATTGTTTAAAATAGATTTTTAGGTGAATATTTTATTACCCCCAAGTATGCACACATAAAAAAGGGTTTTATTAAACCCCATTTTAGTTTGAATAGTAAAATTGTTTGATTTTTGCAGTTTTTCCATCAGAACTATTGTGTTAAAATGTTTCAATTGTGATTTGGGATTTTATATTGAACATAAGGATTTTGGCATGATTTTTAATTTGTTTTAGAAGGTTATCTTGGTGTTTAAAATGATCATTCACAGTTTGGAAAATTTGGTGGAATTGATGCATTTGGTTTGAAAAGAATGTGACAGTTTTAAAAAATAATTTTTAGTCATTCATTGAATTTAGAGGGTGTTATTTGATGATTGAAAAATCCATGGGTGTGAGAAGTGAACACATGGATGTGCATTCAAGTGAAGATGTAATTTTAAAATGGTGATACCCTTCAGTATTGGTCTCTTTAATGATTATTTGGTTTTCAAATTATACCTTGGTTCCTTAAATGAATTTTGTTATCTAAATGGTATTGTTTTCCTTAGGAGATTTGTAAATGTGATTTTTAATGACATCTTTAAATAGGTCTTCTAATTTGGGACCAAGAGTGTGTTTAGATAAATTCATGGATCAAGGGCCTCCTTGGCATGTTTTATAAGATTGTGCATTTCCTAAATGTTTTTAAAATATTTTGTAAATGTGTTTTGATTTAGAAATTTGAAGGTCCTGTTTAGATTTGAAAACATGGAAGCTATATAGGTTGTTTTGGAAATGTTTTGGATCTATTGTGTGATGTATTGGATTGAAAAGTATTGTCAGCCGGATTGGAATCTTTGAATTTTTGGAGGTAAGATTTAGAATCAATGTGATGTGAAAGTCCAGTTTGAACCTTTGATGATTTGAGAGAGAGAGAGAGAGATATATATATATATAGATATATATGGGGAACCTCTAAGGAGGTATATCCCTTTATAGGTTATTGTATAATGTGTACGTGTTTATGGTAGGAATGTAAGGTGACGATGGATAAGGTGAGTCACACGTGCGAGGGCCTCATACATACACAGTATATTTACATCTACCATGAGTTCTTGGGACTATTTTAGAGGATCAGGTGATAGTTAGTGATCAACCTCGATTATAAGAGTTGTTACCCCTACATTGCATATAGGCCAGGTGTGATGTGCTGATTGATTGGATAGTTGAGTGCGGCCAGTTGGTTATAGTCTCAGAGGATTCACCATATGACGGAAGGTGTTTCTGAACCGAGTACATCTAATATTATTCTAGGGATGTTTAGGATCACCCATGGTTACTATTTTTATCATCTTTTTTTCTTTCATATTCTTTTGGTTTTTAGCATGCACTGTTTACTTATTTATTTATTTATTTTCTGCACAACCATGTATTATTTTGATTAGGTATTTTTTTAGTTTTTTTGATTAAATGGATAGTCTGTTTTGAAAATAAAGTGTGGCATGTGTTGGATTTTAAAATGGTAAAGCGATTCTTGTTTAATAAAATGTGAAAAAATTTATTTTTATAATTTTTTTTCAAACTAGTTTTAATGGAATGTTTTTAGGAAGTCCATGGATTCTTTTGTGGTTGCCTACCGAGAAGTTAGCTCACACCCTACTTGTACAATTCAGTGTCATTATACCCGACATATTTTGCAGGTTTAGTTTCTTTCTCAGGTTATTTGGTTCAAGATGGATCTTGTTGAGGTTCAGTCTTAGGATGGTGGTGACCTTAAGGTCAAACATATATTTTTAGTAGTAGTTTAGTTGACTTTCATTCAGTTTTAGTTTTTTTATTATTATTCATGCCATGTTTATCAGTTGTAATTGAATCTATTTATTTATATTCATTTGAGGTTATGATGTTGGTCATTTACTGGTCTGGTTTATTTATATGATCCCAGTATTTATTATCTAAAATCATTCCCCTTGTATTGTTTTGATGCTTGACACTAGCCCCTGGGGATTGAGAATTCCCTTCGTGCCATGCCGCTGGCTGGCTCGGGTGATTGGTTCGGGGTCGACCCGGGTTGGATCATGACATAACCCAATTTCTACTCTAATGAGATCCTTTAACTTGCATGATAACATTTAATTTTTATTATTATTTTATATAATTTATAAATAAATTATTTTATCCTTTATCATTTTATATCCAATTCCCCCTATACCTATATCCATTTTTGATTCACAAAGAATAAGAAAATAAAATCAAATAATCACTTATATACATAAATCCATATTTATTTCACTCAAATATTTGAAATATATATTATAAAATGAATATATATATACACATACATATCATTGACCACACATACTTATCCAATAAATATAGGAAGGCACATTGATTCTTAAATATCCATATCTATTTCACATATATATGATATATTTAATAAGTCACATTTATTTTCATAGATTCATATATATTTTAATTAGATATGTAATGTAAATATAAGAGTAAATATATCTATTAAGATCCATATCCTTTCTACTCAAATGTATATAATGGATTTGAAAAAGTCATAGGATTTATATAAATCATTATCCATATCAATCATTTATATGAAATTGAAATTTTAATTCTATAAGATCTATATAGATACATATCTATTTTAATTAAATATTTTAAATATATATAAAAAATCCTTATTTACAAGACATATCTACAACATAAAGAATGAAGTATACATATCTTGTTGTAATTCACTAAAAATAAAGGAATCCAAAAACTATACTCAAACTAGATGGATCGATATACTATTTAACTAGAACTATGTAAATGAAAAACCAAAATATTGTTGAATGGGAAAGCGATCAACCACCATCTAGTCTCTAACGGAATATACAATACCTCAGTAATCCCCCCAAAAACCCCAGGTTATGTCGACCCTTATCTACATTACAACCATTTTTGTTATTTTTTAATAATTTAATTTAATTATATATATGTATATATACCTTTATATATATACATTTTTGTGTATATTTAACAAAAAAATTCAAGGAACAATCCTATATCATTAAAATAGAGTAAAAAATATAATTTATTTTTGATTATTTTTGAAACAATTGAAATTATAAAATTTTTAAACTTATTGGGATATTTTAATTAACCATAAATAGATTTATATTATTATTTTAAATTTATATATTAATTTTTTAAATAACAAGGCAAGGGAGATAATAATTTTATAATATATTTGAACATTTACTGGCAGTAGATGACCATGAGCTTCAGATTGACCTATGCATGTTTGGATTCATTTATCTATTTTTTTATAAATTATATCATGGTTTAATCTATAATAATTTTTTAATTAAATAATGATTATTTGTGAATGAAACCCCCCTCCATTATTATGCATATGAATTCATGTCCATGGTTATTTTATATATCCTCATCCACACAACCCCCTCAATTATATATAATAATAATAATAATAGGATAAGTTTTCAGAAAGAGTTACTTCACATGATGAGATAATATAAGTTTAATAAAAGAGGATAATATCAGAATGGAGGATTATAAACTTATATTGAGAGACACTCAAGGCGTTACAAACCATAATACATAGTTTGGTCTATTTAGGTTCAATGAACTAACAAGTAGTTATAAAAGCTCATGATTGTACAATAGTTTAATTTTTTTTCTATTCATGGTTAGTATAATTTTTAGATTATGTAGATTAAATAATTAACAATAATTACTTGACAAAAATAGATTACATGTAATATATATTTATTATGAATTAATTTTTTTTAAAGTTCTGACATAAGATAGATAAAAGTAATTCTCAAATAATACATGATTTCTTATACAAAAATAAAATATATCAAAGGTTTCATTTAGTCCCTACCCTCTTTCCATCATTTGATTTATAATGAAACAAAAAATAAATATTCTTTTCTGGCCACATTTAGGATATATTCCATTTTACAATGATTTATAAATATAATGATTGGCCAACATAATTAATTTTCTTTAAGATAATTGGATGTAACACACTTGAAGTAGTTTAAAGAAAATTTTTAAAAATCAAAATCATATTATATGATTTATTTATTGGAAATCCACTCAATAGATAAAGTATCTATGAGTTAGCATAGTTGTAAAGTTTAAATCATTACTAAACACTTTTGAGTAGTATTTTATATCCATATTCTATGACAAAAAAGGAAAATTGGGTCCTCTCCCATAAGGATATAGTAGTGAATGGATATTTTACATCCAATTGTGTCAGATATTTGGATTTTATAAAAATTAGGGGATAAATAAATGATTAACATTTTAATAATATCGCTAAATTGTAATTAATATTATGTACTAATATAGTTTTGGGTTTTGTAATAGAAAATGGAATATAAAACAAGAAGTTAATGATCAATGTGATCAATTATAGAAAAATAATATTTTTTAGTGGCATAATTTTACAAACGTGGCACAATATACATGGTACAATATGTTTTGAATAGTATATTACGAGGAGAGGAATGTTTATATATTGGTGTTCCATTTACATAATGAACCTCCACTAGAAGACAATGAGGGTGATGAGGAAGCCTATATGTGGTATATAAATGAAAAATATGATGATTATTGCATCATTTATTTGTCATTTTCCACCAAGATATAATCACATCATGTAGAAATAGATAGATACACCACATTATATTATCTACAAGAACTTTTAAAGAGGAAATTATGTAAAGATAATATTGATATATTCATTATAGTACGTCTTACAACATAGAATGGATTTTACTCCACATATACTCTAAATTATTAGGTATATATTAGTATTAATATTATTAGGATTCTATCTTGAAAAAAATCTATCCTTAAATCTCATTACTTTATTTATAATACCATATTTATATATTTTTATTCATAATTATAAAATTAATAATAAGAATAATATTTTGTCATTTGCTTTTAATATAGATTTCAAAGAAGATAAATATATGAATAATGAAATATATTTAGTTATTTTGTTGAATATTAAAGAAGAAAATGTGATGTTGTTAATGGTAGGATCAAATCTAAAATAATATATTTTAAAAACTCTTACGAAGACATAGATATTTTGAGGGGCTGTAAAGAGTAGGAGGTTGTATGATTTACACTATTAAATAAACACTACTGGAAAATTATTTTCATAATGTATTGATGGAATAAGTAAAATTTTCCACTTTAGTTATATTACCTATTTCATCTTTCTATTTTTTGTATATTGGGTATTATATACAACATATGTCTCACACACTTGTATTTAAATATACGAACAAAGATGATTTTCAGATATTTATATAGATGGAGTGGATCTTAAAGTTATTAATTAAGTAACACATGCTTATTTAGCTAGATTATATTATTATCTCATATTGATCAAAGGATGAATAATTTTATTTTACAATAATTTTAGGAAAATATCATTAACAAAACCTTATTGTGTAATTTTTTGCAAATATTTGTTTTATTTTTTGGGTTGAAACATATAAATAATGAATTATATATACACATGAATTAATGAATCCTATATTAGACATAATAGATGAATAAAAAACCACATGAATCATGTTAAACCATATAGTTTCTTTTTTAATATTATCACTTAATCTTGGAAAATTTGACAATTTTTATATCTTAAATGTTAGATATAATATTTTGGATTAAAGTATTATATATATAATTATTATAAAGTTAATAAAATAAGTAAACGTTAATGAATTATGGTAAATGAGCCATAAAAGTTCCTAAACTAGTTTATGAGGACATTTATAGACTATTTCAATTATAATTCTAAAATGGGATTTAATTTCTTTTTCTCTTTTCTATTAGTATTCATATATATTTACATATCCACCAGATTAAGAAAAAATAAATCGTATTCCTTTAAGTGATTTAGATAATCAACAAGGTAAAATGACAAATAATCTCTAATTGTATTGATGTGGAAAATATATTAATTAAGAAATTATCAATTATCTTTAAGAGTGTGGGATAATATTCTAACTCTTATGATGATATCAATGATGAGTCATGAAATTATTCCATAATCCTTTTATGAATTATTACTGAAAAAAATAATGCACACTTACCTAAGGGTGCTAACCCAGGAGACACTTTGGACCACATATGATTTATAGCATGAAAGAATCATTTGATACCACATATTAATGAATATGGATAAAAATTATCAATTATATAAAATTCTAGAAACAAAATTGTCAAAAAAACATATGAATTGTATCCTTATAATTTATCCAAATGTAAAAAAGTGAAATGGACAATCAAATTAATTAGATTGAAAAGATAATAGAATAAAGGAAGAATATATTACTTGAAATGGAGAACATCTATAAATAATAATGTGGGATAATGATAGAATTTAATGAAGTTGAGGCTCATGTTATTTATAACGCACCTGCTCTGGCCCAAGGAAAAAAATCTATAAGACCTCACTGATGAAATTATTCCAAAGAGAAAAATATTGTTTATATATATATAAACTTAAGAGATAAACATATATATATATTTTCAAGTCATCAAGAAATATACCTATTATTCATTAAGAATGAAAAAATCTTACCCCAAAAGAATTTTGTAAATAAAAACAAACCATGATTATATGTGTTGTGTGATGGATATTAGAGCCATATTATAGAAAGAAAATTAATGTAATATATCTATATAGAATATCCATATGGTTTTGTGACTTTATTGAATGCTAATGCAATATTCAGTATATAATGATCTATTTACAAATTAAAGTTGAATTCTAGATTAATGATTTATCATTTTGAAATGGGTATAAGTGATTTTTTAACTAGAAATGAAAGTAAATTTTCTATCCAATGAATAGTTAATTTGAGTATCATATATTTCCAAGTGATATTTGAAGTAATTTTATTATTATAATGGTTAGTGACCTTGATCGATATATTATTTTCCATGATGGATTAATAAAGTATATTTTGTCTAATTAATAAAGATCTTCAATGATATATTAGAGATGAATATTTGAATTAGTCAAGGTACATACATTTAAAGGTACTGAAAAATAAAATTTGGTAAAATATGAGAGAGAATTTTTTATTATGTCACATGGAATAAATCATTAAAGATGATACATCATTTGAAATATTAAGAGGAAATTAAAATGAATAGAATTATTTAATATCTTATGATAAAATATATTATATTTTATATAACATGTATTAAGTTAGATCACATCAAAAAAATAATGAAGAACATAAATATACCATAGTTAAAACTACCCTCAAGAGTATTAATAGAAATGGAAATACTTATTCTAGTCACTAATTAGATAAATTTGACCTAATATCAGAATAAATGAAAGTGATTAAGGTATGTTCAGTGTATCTTCTCAATTTTTATCAGATAGAATCCAAGTAAATTAATGCTTTAAAGTCTACTATAGAAAAAATTTGTATATAAAACATTACCTAAGATCATGGTGTATTACCTAATAATTTAAATCATATCATAATTATATATGATTAAAATTGATTTGTGGTTCTTTTAATATATACTTGAACTCACCAATAGATAAATCATTTAGATTGGATGCATTATCTATTAATTATATTTTCCTATATATTTTAATATATACATAGTAGATTAGTAGACACAATTATAATTATTACTATTACATTCAATTAATTTATATATTAATGAAATCGTAAATATCATGATAGGGATAACTAGTGGGGGTACTCAGCAGTTGACTCTAGTGAATTTTTTTACATTGATATGTGATGACAATTCCTACTATAAGGAGAACCTATGTTTGTTATGACAATGTTCTTAAATATTTTTTCAATAGTCAATATTAATTCATTGGAAATTATAGATACTATACATGAATATAAGGGGTTGGGATTTCATCAGTAGTGGGACTATATCTCATGATGTTTTCAATTAGTGATCTCTAATAGAGGACATTACACGGATAAACCCTCTAGTTGGAATTTCATACACCTAGTGTTATTGAAAATTTATATCTAAGAGAATGTTTAATAATCCTTAATCTTGAGATATTTATAAGTTTATATCCTAAATCATTCCCTTTAATGCATTGATAAATATTTATCATGTTTTCTATTGGAGAAGTATCATTCATTGGATGTGTAATGAGTGGTATGACATTAATTTAATGAACATGAAAGGATTTGAACCTTACTTTGGCTGATGTTATCTATATCCCTATATATTAGAAGAAAGTTCCCAACATATGTCTATGTATATAGGGATCATACGAAATATCATGTCAGCAAGTCAATGAAAGATAGATTAATTGTTAAGGGATGGAGACACATTTATGCATCTTATAAGATGAGGTATTAGTTAGAAAATATATTATATTATAGATTCAGCATACATAGAAATTTTTTCATCAAAATTAAATTTATCCTTTTCTATGTGGTCCATGATGTGTTTCAAGATACCAATCTTGTATTATTAGTTTGACACACTACCACCGAGAATAGTACACAGAGGGTCACAAACGAATTGTATCCAAAAGATCATTAAAATTAGTCTAATTGGATTTTTTAAAAATGGAAAAAATACCATTTTGAGCATAAATATATCTTTATTTTATGTCAATGATATTAAAATCCCCCAGGTAATTATTTATTATGAATTAAAGGAGTTTTACTTTTATTTATAATATGAAAAATTGAAAATTTATTAGAGTTAAAAAAATTGATTATTTATTTATTAGAGAGTACAATGACAAAGATAATTTTATAAGTACATATAATTATTTTTGATTAATTATTACTTGGGATTTATATAATATCACTTATATATACATTTATTGAATAAGTGAAAATTATATAAATATTAAATTTATAACATATTTGTTTATTTATCAGTTAAATAATATATATTATTATTTAAGACTAATTTAAATATTTTTCAATGACATGGGGTTTATATTAAAAATAACAAAAGGGGTAGATATCTTAATATAGTTACTTAAATGTAAAACCCAATAAAATTTAATTCAATTATGAGGATCAAATATATTGATCCAACATAACTCTCATTATGTTCTCACTGAATAATTGTAATATCTTTTCATCTACAATCTTCTCAATACCATGAAAAATATAAAAAAATTATTCCCTTATCAACATAGTGATGTTGGATTGACTTCAATTATATATGAGGAAACCTAATGGATTGGGCCCATCATCCAAAATTTTTTTATATCATGAGTATATATAGACAGAGGGATCCTAATTTAGATGTTTATTTGATAAAAAATATGAGAGCCAGTGTGAATCATATTATAATTTCACGAGTTTTTTTAATTTGATTAAAAATTAAAAAATTGATTCTATTCTTCATATTTGGTAATAAATATTTATAATTTTTAAAAATATCACCCACCACACCTAAATTAATATTAACCAAGACCAAGAAAATCATATTAGAGTGGTGTTTTATAAATATTTATAAATATTTTTAATTTTATTTATGAAAAAAATATCTAAAACATCTTCATTCTATATTTGATGGTACGCCCAATGTTTATATTTATCTATGATAAACAAATAAAAATAAAATAAAATCTAACGATCATATATTTATATAGATCCATACCTATTTGATTTAGATTTATGATACAGATATAAAGAAATTTATTGATCGACGTAGATCAGTATATGTTATACTCATATCTATAAAATATATTTGAAAGTGCATTCATCTACAAACATCTATATCTATTTAACTTAGATATGTGAAACATATATAAAAAATCATTCATATCGACATCGATCTGTTTCCATTATCTTATATCACTATAATTGAAATAAGAATTCATAAATCTATAAAAATACATATATATTTTTGTTACGGATCTGTAAAATATTTTAAAAAAATGGAAATAATTTCACTAATCAATATATATTTCACTCAGTCCTACTAAAAAATTATATAAATTAAAAAATATAGCCACATAACAATTTTAATCACATATTTTAAATAAATAAAAAATGTTCTAATCTGAGGGCCATATCTATGACATGAAAAAGAATGTGCACATATCTAGTTTTCATTGACCCAGAATAGGAAAATAGGTTCTTGAAACTCAATCTAGATGGATAAATATATGAGCACAAGTGAGATATATAAAATGGAATCCAAGATTTTTTGGGAAGGTAATCACTGTACCAATCATGCCATACATGATAGACTAGGTATCCTCATTGGTATCCCTAGGACATGATTACCCTCTCCCACATTCCAACAATTTTTAATTTTTTATTATAAAAAATTTAATTATATACCTATATGTGTTATTTTATGTCTATTTATATGTGTGTATATTTAAGAAAAAAATTTAAAACATATTTATTTAATTCAAATATAGTTAAAATAATAATAATGTGTATCAGTATTTTAAAATAAAAAAGTGGGTAAATTATAATATATGGTAGAACATTGGTTCAAAACTTTAATGGATGATAAGAAAATGTGTAAATGTATTTAATATTATTTATTTAATTTTAATCATATAATGGGGTTGGGGTGAAAATATTTTTATCATTTATTTTAGTCACTACATGTCTTGGGTAATCATGAAGATTAGACTGAATAATATAAGTTTATATTTATTTTTATATTTAAATTTAAATTACTAATTTTTTTAGATTGTGATAATTATTAAATTAAATTATGTTCATCCATGAATGATCTCTCCATGTATTATTATATATGGTCTTGAATGTCCTTAATTATTTTATGTATCCCATTTCCAATAGTCACAATTACTTGTATATGTCTAGACTTGAAAATAAATGTTTTTTCATGTGTTTATGGTTTAAATGATGATATGAAGGATTTAAAACCAAAGGCAGATTCTAGGATAAAGAAGGATTCAAAAAAGGATTCATTAGAGACTCATGATTTTACTCCCACCCATTATATAGATTGGTTTATCTTCACTAGATACACCATATAGTAATCTAAAAAGTTCATAATCATTCCATAGTTTTAACTCTGTCTATGCTTGTTTATTTTTATTTGTCCAATCACCTAGATTGATAATAAACAAGAGTTACTAGATATAAATTGACTTCAGGTAAGATTATCTTCTTATACATGGTAAAATAATTTTTACCCATTAACATGAGATTATAAATAATCATTATAAATTAAAACTAGATTTATTATGATAATTTAAATTCATTAATGTCAATATTAAGTCACTTCCCACCTTCTATCATTTAATTTAATATGAAACCATTGATTGAGGTGTTAGTTTTTCTATAGTCATGGAATATTCCATTTATTATAGAGTTATAATGATAGTAATTATTCAAGTTAAATGAGTTTCCATTATGATAAGTGATTGTATCATTCTTGATGTAAATTAGAGGAAAACATTGAGAAAAAAATCAATGTTTATGATTCAAGTATTGTGAATATAGTCATCAGAGTCAAGAGTTTCATGTAAATGTTGATTGAATGTTTTAATACCACCAATATTTTTTTTAGAATATAATCTTCATTATCTCTGCTTAGAAAAGGGATAAATATGTCCTTTCCCACTATAATATCCATGAAACTAGAAATTTTAAATTTAATAGTAAGGGATATTGAGAATAGATAAAAATTATTGGTTTTTATAAATGATTAATTAATCAATAATATTTAAAAGATAGTAAAGATAATAAAAAAATATATTATTTAGATTTTTTTTAAAATTTGGATGTAAAATCATAATATCATTATCATTACGATCAATACTAGATAAATAATATGTTCAAATTGGCACACATTTACTAGATTGGAACAGTTGCTTGTGCATTGTACTATTTCAATAGAGGATATTTGTGTGTGTCTGTTGGATACCAATCTACATGATGGGACACCTATAGAGGCTAGAAAGTGTGATAATAAATTGTATTTTAGGCACATGGATGATTTATATTATTCTTATTCCATCATGAATTCCTTAAGGTCCACTGAGCTGCAATCACAACATGTGGACATGGATAGATAAACCATGTTGCCACAAAATTTATAAATTTTCTAGGTGAAGTTGAGGAAAGAGAGAAATGATATCTTCATTACACTTTTTTAAAATATTGAACACTGGTTAATACTCATGTACACATGATTATGGGGTATTTTTAACAATTCATATTAGTAAGATTCAAGATTGATAAATATCAATGAACCCTTATTATTCTTTTAACATAACCAGACAACATCTCTAATTAAATTTGTTATTATAAAATGAATAATATATAGAAAACACTTTAATATATTTTATATATGGTTAGTTAATCGAATAAACAATTGAATAAAGACATATTTTTAGTTCTTACAGCAAAAAAGAAAAATGACATGGTTATAAGGTCAGTGGTATCATCAAAACCAAAATTACATATGAAACATCCTCAAAACAAGGTAATGAAATATAGATAGAGAATAAATGATCCTCTATACTTTCTATGCGGAAAGAAATTCCATTTGGAATATAATTTAGATGAATAAATAACAAGTATGGGTATGCATATATTATTGGTATATTCATCCTTGCATAAATCTATATTAGTATCTGGGTTATTAGAAACAACTTGTATCTCATAAACATGTATTTAAAGATAAAAAAATGGAGATTTATAAATATTTCTATATATGGAGTGGATATTTATGTTTCTAAATGATCAATACATACATCATTAGAAACGAGATATTATCATATGACATTCCTCAATCGATTAATTTATAATTAGTATAATGTATATAACACTAATAAAACATTTTTATGTAATGTTTTGGATCAATTGGTGTTATATTATAGATTTAAACATCAAAAAATTAATTATTTAAATAATAAAATCAATAAAAATTATTCTATAAAATAATGATGAATACCAAAAAACATGAGGCATATGACACCCCATATTATATTTGATGAATTAGTCATGTAAACTAAAAACATTTGATAATGGAAAAATCATTATGGGTAGAGACACTCTTAAGAGTTAAAAACCTTGGATATATATAAGACTCTTTGAATAAAAATATACTAAATAACTTTGAAAAATGAAGTTAATGAACCACTAAACATTTAGAATTAGTTCACATAGGTATTTGTGTGAATTATCATTTAGATCACTTTTATTATAACATCAGTATATATGTATAATTAAAAAATAGACAAATCAAATTCCTTTATATATTTAAGGAATATAAAAGTGATAGAGTGAATCGATATTTTAATAACATAGATAACACTATTTATATTAATGTGGAATACATCATAACTAAGAAATTATTAATTACCATATAGAGTGAGGGGTAATATCTCAACTCTTATAGTGAGATCGATGATATTTATAAAACTTCTACCATAACTATTGTATGAATATATATTAAAAATAACGACATGAACACTTCACTAAGAATGATATCCAATGAGATAAGTAGAAACTGTAAGGCCCCAACCCTAGTTACTCAGAGTTGGTGCATTATTAAATAGAATTGATATGATCACAATAGATCAATTCTTGAAATAACAATTAGTTTAGTAGCATTTTAAGTACTAGATACATACATACGTTTTATATTACATTATGAAATGAAAAACAATAACATTATGCCCCCTTGGAAAACACTCTTATACCTTATATTATCCCTATAGGTCAATCATATTATTCTTGTTTGCATCCTGGGAAAAATAAAACATAGAAAGGGGTGAGCTTAGATGCCTAGTAAGGAAAACAATATAGTGAAAACATTCATAAATAAGCATAAATATTTAAGGGAATGTATAAGAATAAAACACAATCCATTTAAACATACACATCAACGTAATATGGAAAATATAAATCAAATAATGCCATTTATTTTTTCCCATCTATATAATACTAGTGAAATAATCACATGTAATATCAATAGCTAATTTCATAATGATGGAATGCATAATGTTGGACATCATAACCACATATTCAAGGCCTTGTTCCAGGACTACAAATAAGATTTGGTCAAGGCATCATGCCAAGACACTAGTTTGTCTCATTAGACCTAATGATGCATCGAGGATCTATAGAGGGCCTAACCCATCACTTTCTATGTCCAATGCATTCCTCATATGAAAATGTTAAAACATAATCTAAACATTCGTATTAGAACAAGCATACGAAATGTCAATATTTTAACCACAACCCATGAATGGAATAAAAATAACACATGAACAATCAAACATAACTCATTCAATACAATATGGAATCTTTTATTATAATAAATCAACCGCAATCAATAATAATTAATGATATTTACATAGATGAAAATAATCAGTAAAACTACTATTGTGAAATATCAACTTTTCCTGAAAACATTTGAAAGTCTCAATATTTATTATGAAGCTTTTAAAATAGATTTTTATATCAAAGTTTCCCATAACACTTTGAAACTTTTGAAAGCAATTCTAATTTTAAAACATTCATGTCTATATAAATAAATCCTTTAAAATATTTTTAAAACATGGACATTAATTATATTAATTTAGAAGAATAAATATTTAAAATGATATTTTAGTTAGAGTCCCTAACTAAATGAGAGACATTTGAATAAAAATAATTGATGATAAATCAATGAAATAATTATGTCTGAAAAATATAAATACACTAAATATGATTGGATATATAGTGTAAATAAATCAGAATACATTCACACACAATCTTGTAACAACAACACCAATGACTTGGATGATTAACTAAAGGAATGGAAGTTGAGTTAATATTACTATTATCAAGTTCTTGTCAATGACTTAAGAATTTATAAATGGATTGATTATGTGTATCAAAAGTATATCCACACAAATGGGAGTGTAAATTACAACGTAAATAGAAAAATAGTTATTTCATATATAATCTTGGATTAAAATAATCAATGTTGTTGGCGTAATACCCAATGCGTGGAAATCAAAATTTGAAATTCTCTTACAAATTGGTTAACATACGAAACATAGACTCCATAAAGGAAGGATAATACAATTAAGATATAAATACCCAAAAACTAAATCATATTTCACAAGTAATACAATCATGGGAAGTACATACCCCACAAAAAAATTAATAGTGGCCATATAGTATAAATCTCAATAGAATAAGAAGTGAGCTGAAAACCCCTTACCATGTTGCAATCAATTGAGTCATAAGAAAAAAAGTTAATAACCACCAAATGAATCATAAATTACTATGAATATAAGTATAATAATGATAATATATATCAAATATAATTACAAAATACATAACATGAAATAAATAAGTGGTGAACACTGGAAATCTCAAGAAATCAAAAGTAAGATAAGAAACCCCTTACCTCTTATTTGAATTGACTTGTATGTTCATTGTTTTCCTAAATAATAAAATTAAGATAATTTATAGTTCATTAAGAAAAGAATTCATGTTTATTATTCCTTTTATATCACTTATTACCTTTCAATAATAATTAGTTAATTTTTTGAGTTCATATCAGACATTTTTTCGATGTTAAGAACTTTAGTAAAAATGAACTTGTTATAATTACAAATTGTCCATGTGGTAAAAATTCAATTATCTAAAAAATGATATTTATGATTTAGATATTATATATATCATATATATCTAGTGTTTATGTATTTATAATATTCCATATCTATTGAAGTTATTAAATGAAACTCACCGTTCATGGAGCCTGTAAGCCATACATAGGCATGCACACAACTTTCATTTCTATTTTATATTTAAAGGGATGAAAAAATAATAGTACATAGGTATATTATAATTCTATTATAATATATAAGTTATATAATTTAATTATAACCATCCTTTATATGTTCCACATCTGGTATGAAAGAGTCATATCACTTTGAGGGGTAGTGGTGCGCATTTCCTCAAATGAAATTATCGAATTTATCTATTATGGAAACCATAAAGGTATGATATAAATGAAAAATAAATTACTATAGAGTCAATATAACTATAATATATGCCACATGTTAACACAGTTCCATCTTAATGGACACCATAAGAGGTTGTAGGAGAAGATTGAACAATCATCGTTTTGTGAGGCCGTAGTTCACCGTCCACAGAAAGAGTATGTTCTTTACCAATTGGACAGAGGTTTCTGTAAATGTATTTCGAATTATTCTCATATAAACTACCTAGTATATTTATGATACTATTTTTGTTATAAAAGAAAGGAATAAAAGAGTTTATGGGGTTGGATAAGTAAAATAAAAGAAAATAACTTAAGAGAAGACGTTTCATTTAAATAGGGTAACTCCATTTGGTTTGAACCAAAAGAATTTATAGAAGTGCCTTCTCCCTAAGGAAAGGCTTATAGGTGGAACAGAGGGATATTGAGAGATTATTTGGGTAGAGGTAGGAAAAAAAGGGGCCTCGGTTTCTAAAGGTCCAAAAAATATTAAATTAAACGATAAGATTCATCTTGTTCTAAATAAAATCATCCAATAATAATTGGACAGGTTTTGAATATTGTTTGAATATTTATTTTATTATTTATTTAAATCATTCATTAATGAGGTAAAAACTGCACCATTATTGAGTTATAAATAATTTTATTTATTTGATGTCTAAAAATTATAAAAAAATACCATGATGTAGGGTGTGAGATATAAATCTCAGTAGGTCGGGACCACCGGGTACATAGTGCAACGGAAGCCCGATTAGGGTGTGAGATATAAATCTCAGTAGGCCGGGTACATAGTGCAACGGAATCCCGATTAGGGTGTGAGATATAAATCTCAGTAGGCCGGGACCACCGGTGTCTACCCCAAATCCAGACATTTAATAAATACTTTAAAACACGTGAAAGCATGCATAAAATATTGTAAGCAGTACAAAGTAACTATATACTCAAGTACATGCTTCAACCCTCGCCAGGTGTCTGAACCTACACTATTCATTTGTCATGCATACTCAAAAATCATGACATAATCGTTTTTCAATTATCAATTACTCAAATATTTAAATGAAAGTCTTGAGATTCTACATACGCCCGACATCCCCCATATAAGTCACTCACCGCAGGTGTCTCTAGTGTCTATATAAGTAATCAATGTAAAGACTAAATCTAAGCTTTTTCTTCATCTTGGATAACGCGTCACAAGTTATTAAATTTAATCTTTCATATATTTTGTCTAAGACCATCCACTAAAATAGTGATTCACTCCTGGGTCTGTCCACTAACAGTGGTTCACCCAATTCCTTAATAAGTCTGAACCCTTTCTTATAATCAAATCACAAAATCATTATGTCACACAAGCATTTATTTCCCATCACTTCATTTCATGCATGAAAAATTGGACCCACAATCCAATGTTAATTAATGGGTGTAGAACATCATGTATATAACCCTCCTGAGTATTCAAACCATCATTCCATGTCTCACAATCCATGGGTATTTTGAGCGTCAGTCCTTGTTCCATAAAAGATTATTCTCTTGCAAGCTGGGTGTAGAACGCCATGTCTAGTACCCCTTGAGTATTTGGAACCTTAGTCCTTATCTCACAACCCATTCATCAATGATAAATATAAATTTATCATTAGTGTAGAATACTATGTCTAACACAACAAAAACAATCTTCTAATTAATTCAACAACTAACTAATAACACAAAACGCACTTCAAATTAGTTAACACTTAATTATCCAAATTGTTTAACAATCTGGAACCCATCCACTCAAATAGTGATTTTTCCAGGACATTAACAATCGACAAGAACCCCATAATCATCACAACACATGATGAAAAATGCCAAGGTATTTAGCAACCATCTCACACAACATATCTTATTTTCAAACCACTCCATCCAGGACAACGTAAGCCATGGGAAACTAACAGGCATCAAATGTACTCTTGGCTAACAATCGTAACAAACAATCAATTCACAATCATAATTTAATGCATGAAAAATTAATTAATTGAATAATTAATTAATTTAATCTCATCTTATTAACTAATCATCAACTTGTTAACTATTTACCATTTTAAATGTAATAATTAATCCATCGATTAATTATTACCAGTTTCTTAATTATATACCGAACATGTCAAATATTCAATATTAACAAAAATCAATAAAGGCCACAATTTATTCCATATCATGAAATGGTAATTAATTCTGTCATTAATTAACCTATTACTCATTCTTACCATTCAAATCATTCAACTGTTTAATCATATCACTTTAACCAAATTTTCCAAAGATGCTTAAACTCAACATAAGTTCAAGTCCTCACTTATCTCATGTGGGAAGAATTATTTAATAACATCAAAAGTTTCATTCATTGAAATATATTAATAAAGGAAACTCACATTCATAACTTATTTAATGAAAATATAATTCTTAAATAAAGTGTTAAATATTTGGGACCCTATATCGGGGTTTTGACAAAAACCACAATGAATGAAGAACCCTCAAGAGAAACGGGTTCATTCTTCAAGAACTCACCTTAGAACCCTTCTCCTATAAAGACCAAGACCAAAACTCATCATACTTGTCATCCACACAGTTATATTTAAACATACTAGGAATATATCTAAGAAACCATGAGAAGAGGAGATGTAGATCTAAGTAGATCTATGAAACTAAACAAGAATGAAGAGGAACATCTACCTACCTCAAGAATTTGGCTTCGATTCTCCAAGAGTCGCCTTCAGATCACCTCAAAAACACTTGGGAGAGGTTATCCTACCTTCGAGGAAGTGTGATCCGAAGTTATGGCTGCTTGGGAGGAAAAACAAGACACTTAGAGGAAAAAAAGAGTGAGATCCACAATTTAAGGATCTCGTTTAAGTGCTTGAATGGTTAGATTGAATAGTTTGACAAACCGTGCGCTAGCCATGTGTTAGATACTTCCTCGACCACCCCTCTTTCATGAACTCATCATACCTTATCTCCTAACCATGCACCAATCATGCAGAAGCTACTACCTCGAAACTTCAACTACGCACGGTTTGGACGCACGGTTAGACAAACCGTTCATCACCAGTGCGACTTCCCCTGTGCCTCAAAATATCAATCAAAGTTTGAAAAACGGCATATTTAGGTCTTCCAACACTCAGAATAAAACTTCAGATCTCGGTTTAAAAGTAAATACCCATTGATAAACTAAAAAATAATCCCAGAAAAATTCGTAATTTTATCCTGGTTAAAAACCCAGGATCTTACACATTATTTTTTAGAACATGATTAGAAAATTGGTTGTTGAGTGCAAGAAATTATTTATGATTGTGAATAAATCATATCTAACGAGAGAGACAATTTCTTTCATTATTGAGAATATAATGAACCACATGAGTTTTTTTTACAATAAGAAGAATAATTATGTTGAAAAATTTGGTGATACTTCATTGGAAGAGTAACCATCATGAAATCTAAAAATGTTATAGACAAAAATAAATAAGAAAGAAGAGCTTTCACCCACCAAATAAGTAAAACAAAAAAATGAATGTTTCTGATTAAATTCTTGATGAATGGATAAAAAATAATGAAGAAAGTAATCCTAGGGATCCAAATATTGGACTTAACCCTAATGAGTCTAACGAATTGAGAATACAAACTACTGATACGTTATAAATAGAATCCAAGAAGAAGAAACAAAAAAAATTACTATATGTATAGCTTTGTGGAGGATTTCTAAAAGGTGTTGAGATAGCCTCTAAAAAGGTTGTTTTACCCTATTCTTAAAATGATAAATTAAATTAGAAAGGCATATTATATTTCTAAAAAACTTTTTTTGTACATGATGATGTTCCATCTGTGGTTAATAAAGGAAAAGAAAAAGATGGTGAGTAAGAATAAACACTAGTAATTCATGAAAAACAATCGGTGCTATTAATTCATGAAATATAATCAGAGCCACAAATTTCTAGAAAGGAACATCTTTGAAAAGTGAGGTAGTTATAAAAATAACATGAATAGAATATTGGACAATAATTCAATAAATAAAATGATGATGAAAAAGATGTTGAAGTAATATATCTTGATGGAAAAGAAGAAAATAGAAGAGATAGTGAAAAAGAAGAAGAAGAATACACTTAAATTGAATAAGAGATTGAGAATGTAGAAGAATAGAAAAATGAATATGATCAGAATAAACAAATATATGATCATGAGAAAACTCAAACTAATAAAAAATCATTAGAATCATCAACATCAGATCAAACATAAAAATTAACAAGGGAAGTAAAGTTGTTTGTTCCAAAGAAGAACCATCATCATAGGAATATGAAACCTTATCAAATAATAGAGGAGGATAAAAAAATTCAATAACCAAGGTTGAGTATATATCAAACCCCAATGATATGGATATGTCATAAATATTTTATAACAATATAGTTTCTATGAAATATTATAATGTTATTTTAGATATTGATAAAATAAAAAGGAAAAATTTATACTAAAATAAGTAGAATGAAACCTCCCTATGTTCATCCAGATAAGTTAAATTTGACTTTCATATATAGGATTGTATTATATAATTCATGTTTCGAAAGGTTTAGAATATCTATTCATGAATTTCCATAACATTAATCTTGATTACATATTTTTCAATATAGTCTTATTGAAAATTTGTAATCGATAAAGGTGTTAATAGGGAAAGTTATTTGTATTGATTCTCTATTGAATGTTTTTAAATAAAGTTATCAACCTCAAATTAATTCATGTAATAAGATGGTTAAATGGTCTCATCATGTTGATGATGACCTCAAATTACATAATGACAATTTTTATGATGTTAAGAAAACCATGAATAAATCAACCAAATATTTAAATAAGTATTGAAAATACCTGAAAAAGGATTCATGTTTGTGGAAGAATTTTCAAATACCATTAATAATCGAACTGATAATGAAATTGGAAATTAAGGAAAGATCTAATGTATGCAGTTGGAGTTGAATAGAATTAAATATTATGAAGGGGAAATTATCATATTGTGGAATTATAATTATTTTTCCTAAAATGTTCAGATCTAAGATGTGATGGTTGAGAAGATAGATAATTATATACATGATTTAATGAATATTAATTTCTTCTTCAATAATTTAATGAAGAAAGAATAAATATTTTTTCATTTTTAACACTTCTTGTATATATTTTGAAAAAATTTGAATCTTTTTGTAATATATGAATTCTATTTTTCATCTAATTCAGATTTTGTCTGAATGTTTACTAATTCTGATTGGTTGAATATTCTTTCATATTTTTTGGATGATTTTTTAGTTTATTATATTGTATATTTTTTTGACTTACAAACACTTTAGGAAATGCCTAAAACATTAACTATTACTTTTTAAAAATTGAAAAGGTATAGAGTTTTATTGAAAGGCAGAGAAATCATTATGGGAGAGAAGCTATAACAAAATGAGAGATAATTCATTAAGGGGGTGAATATGATCATTTGGGGGATATATTATCATAAGGAAGATTTTATCATACTTATACTCTCCATTATATTTATTACTGTTATAAAATAAGGGGGATTTAAGGATTTAAGGATTATCTATGAATACTAAGAACATAAAAGTAAAAAGGTCCTTAAATTTTCATGTTATTTTTATTTAAGTTTTAAGGTTTGTGCTTTCAAAAAAGGTGAGATTGTTTACTCTGAAGTTTTACATATTATATTTCCATTCCTTTTGTTTTGGGAATCCCAAACACCTTCTTAAAACTTATATCTAAATTTTTATGTCCAATGTGTTTCAGAATTTTTTGATAGAAAACATTAAATTTTACCTTAGAATATGTTTTTATGTGTTATGAGTATAAAATTTATATTATTCATTGTGATTATCAAAATTAGTATGTGTCTAATTAATATTACTCACCTTTATCAGTACTAGAAGTTATAATTTCTGTCATGAATATCGTAATGAAAAGGTCTTAAAAATCATACAGATAAAGGTACTAATAACTTTTGATTGACACACATAAATATTATCAAGTTAAAAATGCTAAAGGAGCCCATCATACTGACTTATATTGATAATCATATTTGGAATAATTAAATTTAAATTAATGAATTTTTTTTACATTATAATGGTGTAAAACACTACTACATCAGACATTCAGTTACACCATATTATTATGATCTTTCTAGTGCTATGTATCAAACTCGTAGCCTAAAACTCATAGAAATATGAGAGTTGGGAGATCAATATGACCACTGGAATAATGCCTATAAATACAAAGTCATTCCAGTAGTTTAAAGCTAATCGATTCATTTAAATTTTCTCATGTTTTTAGATATCAAGTTATTTCATAGAGGGAACATCATTCTATTAGTATTCATAAATTGTTAGAGTTTTTTATTTCTATGTAATATAGATCAACATAGTTTCCTTAAGAACTTTTTTCATTTTAATCTATGTTCAATCATCAAAAAAATTGAGGGATTATAGGGATAGGAAGAAAGATAATATGATCTATCGAATCGAGAGATAATAAGGCTGGGTTGATAGAGAATATGATAAACATATCATGGGTGTTAATGGATAGGAATACAGAGGCATTCTAATCATCATATAGTGGGATTTATGGGTATGATAAGACATAATTATTTATATGTAAAAAATAGTAGATTCTATTAATACGGGTTATAGAATACCTTTATCTTAATGTTAAATTCGTTATATTTTTGATAGCTTGAAAGTAATTAACTCTTCTGTATGATACTTTTTTACTTATTTCTTACAAGTTTTTATATTCCTTGGTAATTTTTAATTTAAAGTTAAAATTTTTATTAATCTTTCTATTTTGTTTTTTATTTATATTAATCTTGTTATGATTATAATAACATATTGAATAAATAATATTAATTGTGATTATGATACCCTAATAACAAAAACCATATCCAAGTTCCGATTATGTGATTTTGTCATTGTACAGAGATCCCAATATGAGAAATATATATTAATAGGCTTGTGTATTATTTTGTTAACTTACTTTAAACTATGTTTTTAAATTTACGACACACCCCCTCTTGTTGGTATTGTATTTTGAGAAGATCATATGATCCAACATAATGATGTGATATTATAATTATAGGAGTATATTTTTTCATATAGATTATATATATATTAAATACATCATTATATCAATACATGAGTGATGCCGATGTTAAATGAATTGCATCAATTACTTATACTATATTCTGCCATTCAAATGATTGACGATTTTGTTTCAAATATGATGGAAGAGGATAACAATACAGGTTACTACATTGATGTAATAAGATATATGTATATGTGAGATATTGGTTTGGAAATTTAACTATGTTTGAATAATATTTTAATGTGTTTGTAGAATTAATAAAAAAATGCTCATTTATGAACGACACCACTTTTTCGAACAAAATCTTTAGGTTTATAGAAAAAGACTTACTAGGGGGTTCATCAATAAAACCACAGAATCTAGGTTGTGGAAGGGTAATTAACAAAGGTATATAGAAATATATTTTCTATAAAAAATTATTATCATCTGTGAATAAAAAATTATAGAAGAATCCCTTTTTAAAATCTGTAGAGGCACACTTTCGAAATTTTGAAAAATATTAAATTAATATAAATTAATATTTATGAAAAAATTATCCAAAATAATATAATTTAAACATAGGATAATTATGAGTCTATTTAATATCATTAAATAATATTTTACAATTTGGGTCTATTTTTACCCTTATCTCATTGTTTTAACACACATTAACCCTTTTTGAGAATTACTGTGATAATTGTGTTTTTTATTCCTTAGGCGTCAAGATAATTAATATAAGAGGATGATTCTATAACAAAATGAGCATGGTTGATATTTTAAACCATTTCATAATCACTTGGATGGTGATATTTTTTTTTAGAATTTAAAATTATTTAATAAAATATTATTTATTTTAAAATATAATTTATTTTATTTTTGGAACTATTGATTTAATTTGACATTAAAAATGACATGAAAGTAATGAAATTAGAATATAAATCTTTTAAAAAACAATATAATGTTATATTTATCTAAATAATTATTTAAATAAAATAGTTCAATCTATTTATATTACTTTTATTATATTTATAACAATTTATTATGTTTTTTCTATAAATTGAATAAATATCCAGTCAATGTTTCATAAGAATTTATGGAATTATATATTAAATAAAAATCCTAAATCAATTAATGTAATAAATATAGTTTCATTATCATGAAAATAACCATTAATATATATTCAAAATTTATTTTTATCCCTATTTGAACATATAATTGAAATTTAAAAGAAAGAGACGGACATTTTTTCTTTTTATTTACATAAAATATTATAACGAACATTTTCCAGGAAAAGTGTCCAATAAAGAATTAAATATAGATCTTAATGTGATTCGTTTATAAATAAAATTATCAAATGAAATATCATATGAAAAGTTTTGACCTTATCACATAGATTAAATCTATTTTTACCTGATTAACCATTTTACTATGGTGATAATTTTTTACTATGTTAACTATTCATTATGAGCAATATTTATGTTGGACTTATTAACAAACATATGTTAATATGATTCCAAAATTTAATCCATTTTATGAAATTTAATCCTTGTAAGTATCTAAAATTCATTTTATAATATTATAGCAAAGCACAACGGAAAGCGGTTTTCCAAAAAAGAATGATTATATATAAAAATTAAACATAAATTCTAACCCAATGTCCTAAATTTGATTATTTATAATATAATTTAAGTAATGAAACTTTTATAACCATTAAAAAATAGAATTTTTTTATGTGTTAAAAGAAAAGGAAGTTTTCATGAAATATCAAATATTTTCACTATTTATCAAAAAAGAAATATTTTCAAGAAATTCAAAATAATTTCACTCTATGATAATTTAGAAAAGTTTATTTAAAAAATGTTGTTCAGTTTTTGAATTTTTTTTCTATAATTAAAATTGAGTAATTATATTATTTTTTATCAAAATTTAATTAAATCTTTTTTTGAGGGAAATATATATTTTTATCCATATAATGATTTTACTTAAAATTGAGTACATATTTATCAAAATATTTTTATTAAATAAAAAATTTATACATAATTTTTAAAATATAGTTATTCTGATTCATTCCACATATTTTAATTTCTAGGGTACCGTCTTTATATTTAAATAATAACAATTATATTTCAATTTTTTTAAACATGGTGTTTTGTATAGAGAATGCTATCAAAGAAATCATTTTATTTAAAGAGAAATAGATTATAAAATATCAAGGTATTACATTATACCCCCTTACAAAAATTTCCTAAAACATTTATCATATTCATAAACAGTTCTTCCTTTTTTAAGACCCACATTATATAAATGGAAATAACACACCATTTGAAAATTGGTAATGGTAAATACGATGGTCACCTAGAATAAGAAAAAACTAGGTTTTCAATTAGGAAAACATTAGTAGGATGTTAAAATATGAACATGGAAAAAAATGCCCAGGGACTAATATTTGGTGATAGAGAACATGGTTAGTATAATTTTAACTACAAAAAACTATAAATATGTGATGGGTGAAAATTAAATTGATTATTTTGTAATGAAGGTAATGATATAACATTATAATTCAAGATACATTCCCAAAAAATGAGTGATTCATTTACTATCTTGATATAGATCACAAAAAAATTAATTTATTTATTTCCACTTCCTAAGAACAATTTCATTCGTTTTTCATCAATTAATTTCCTCTTCATCTCTTAATATATATAATAAATATTCACGATTATTTTTGTCATGATGAAAACACTAAAATTAATTTTTAACATATCATAAAATACGTAAAATAATTATAGTTCATTCCTCAACATTATATATATTTTTATAAACTATAATATTTGGAAAAGGTTATCTAATATAGAAAATTCATATTATAATATCTAGATTCTCAATATTAACTCCCAAAATTCAACATAAATCATTCCGTATATAGTTAATATTAAAACCCTTCCAAATTATGTCTAACAAATATCAAAATCCAAAAATATATTTATAAGGTCCCTAAATTTTTAAAATAAACTTAACAATAATCCCCCAAACAATATAAAATAGATCTTCAAGTTACATACTAAATATTTGAATACCATGATTATATATTGTCTTGAAATTTGGTAGTAACCTTAATTAACAAAAAGCCTTAATGAAAACATACATATTTTAAGAAATTATCTCCATCATCATTCCTTAAATAAAATATTATATTATGGATTATATTCTATCACTTGAAAAATATTTTAAATTCCATCGAAGATAACTTATTGAAAGTTTTCATTAAATCACGAAGCAGTTCCATGATCATTAATACTGTCCTATTTACATTATTAAATTCAAACATCTCATTATATAAATTAAAAACTATTAAATGAAAAATAGGAATATATTAAGAGTTATCTTTACCTCAATCATGTTTTTTCCATAAATATTAACATAATAGCAAATATTTTTTATTAATAGTAACACTTAAAATTGGTTTTCAAATCCATAAATAAATCTATTTTTGGGTAATCCATATATGTTTCTTGATTCTTATAACTAAATACAGTTGATAAAAATATTCGAACAATATAATTTGTGAATCCCAATTCATAAATAGTTATATCCCACCACTTCAATGGTGAGTATAATATAGGACCTTGGTCATGGAGTTAATCTTTATAGAGTGAATTGACACAAATAAGGGCCATGTTTTCCACATTTTAGACAATTAACTATAAATATATCTCTGTGATGAAATTTATTTCTCACTATTAAAACCATCATTTTACCTTGGTAATTTTTCTCTCTATAAAATTATTTCCCATACATAAAACATTTTCCTATTACATTAAGTCATTCTCTTCGGTGTTCGTTTCTATTTTATAATATGAAGGAAATCGAGCCTTCGTTCTTTCATGGTCCCCACTATGCAAACTTTTAGTGGACTATATCATTATCTTTTTTGGTGAGTCTTAGAGTTGTTTAAGATATATTTTGTTAATAATAAATCATGATAACTAATTAGAAATAATAAAAATATATTTCACTTAAATATTCATCTCGTTTGGTTTCTCATAGTCATGAAATTTTCCATAACATTCAGGTTTAACATCATTCCTCCTTGTTATATCCATTGAATAAAACCAAAAAACATTGTGGGAGAAACTATAATCACAACTATGAAAAATAATTTATAGGATATAATGATCGTGACACCTTCTTTTAAATACATGACACCTGATGTTTAATCAACATTATTTATGATCATAATCTATTCAAATCCATATTAATGATTTGTAAAGAAAATTTGAATTATCCCCAATATATCTACTGGGAGTTTTAAACTAGGTGTGCATTATAGGCACACTCACCATGCACTATAATGAAATATCATATATGATAAACCACCTTTTTGGGGTTATTATCCCTTGATTCATCTATTCCATAACCACAAACACTTGTAGTATCCATACAGAGATGTTTTTCTAGGAAAACCACACACTTTTATTTACAATAACTTAGGATTTTCTCATATAATTGGGATTATTCCAAGGGTTCTTACTATAATGTTCTCATACTTATTTTCAATGGAAACTAAACATTTATTTGATACCAAAAATAGTGACCTATACTTTTGATACATATATATTACATCTTATTTTATGAATGTTACTTAAATAACATTACAATACATACAAGAATCGAATATGTTTTGTATCTTTTCATACCTGGATATCTAAAAAATTAGTTTATAAGTGAACTATTTCATGTCCAATTATGTTCTTTATAACTACCACAATTTTTATACATATCATTCTTAACACCATTATTCATAACCAATGGAAAGGAAATATAAGAAAGGGTTATCTCAAATGCTTCATATGGGTAATCAAGAGACACATTAATGATCACTTCAATATAAGATGATCACAAGGGTATACAAACATGATCATAACATTTGAAGACCATATAATTCATATAATTGATCGAAATATTAAGTTATGTAATAAATCTTAGGTGTTCATAAGACATGAATCATAAATAAATAGTTAAAAATAATCTATGAGGGCATAAAATTGGAAAAAGACAAACTTTTTAGGAAAAAACATAAGAATAGAAATAATTTATATAATATTAAAGTATTATTTAATAGAAATTTATAATGGATTGAGTTCAGTCCCACTCCAAAGACTATCATAGTGCACAAAGTCTCTTACTAAACAGGGTTCCCTCCCCATTACAGTCTTATTTATCTCATGGGATATCAAAATTTACCTATTGAATTGGAAATCCATATAATTCCCATCCCACTCATAAAATAATTAAAATAATATAGTTGTTTTTAATAAGATCATAAAACATTCTTCATATCATAACCCATGAAAATGATATAGGTTTCATAATTATTTCATCGTAGCATAACCCATCAAAAACAAATGGTGTTCACAAAAATTATATCATCATAATCATAAACCATATAAAGAAAGAATAAGGATGGAATCACTAAATCATATCCCTAGTAAATCCTAGTTAAATCAAATGATTCCATCTAAGATGAAAATGACTTTAAATGAAAACATAGAATATATCTTGATGAAAATAACCATTTCACTTTGAAATAACTTATTTTAAATATAAAATTTCAAAAATATTATGGATAAATTTTTATTTGAAAAAAAACCATGGATAATTGTAAATTAACACTCAACATATTTAGTGGTCTTAAAAGTGGAAAATTATTTTCTTTCTATATAAGTAAAAATGAAACATTCCTTTCACACCTTTAAAAAAAAGTAAAAATGTACCTCATAAGGAAAACGAAAAAAAGATTCCATTTAATGTTTTTGGTAAAAATTATATCATGGGTAAAAATTTCATCAACATATCATAGGAGAATAGTAACAAAGTTCAAACCAATTATTTTAGAAAACTGAAACATAGAAGAGAAAGGATTTTTGGCCGAAGAGAGAAATATAGTTGATTTTCATTAAAAACTGTTTTTCTGACGTTTGAGTTGATAAAGAGATTAAAATGAAATGAAAAAATGTATTATAAAAAAATGACTATTTTAAATTAAAATTAGATTGATTTTTTATATTAGAATACTATAATTTCCTCAATTTAAATTCTTGAATAAATAATCCAAATTAAAATAATTTAAAAATACAAATCCCTTATAATGATCATAACGTTAAAGTGAGTATTAATAAATGATGTTATTATTATTGTCAAATTTAAATAAAAACATGTAAAAGTGGAAATAAATAATAATACAATAATAATATATTTTACACATAATCATATATTGAATTAGATAATGAATTATAAGCATAACCATATCAATTGGAATTTTATTTAAGAAACCCCTTACCTCAAGTTTCACTTGCTTCAAAATAACACTAAAAATATTATATAATAATTTTTAATATATAATAATTATATAATATATTCATGAAAATAATTATAATATCATATAAGATCCACTATTAAAATTTCAACACCCATTTATTAATTTTTACACATTAAATTTTTCTTCTTAGGGTAATAACTGTTTCGTTATTCTATGTAATTTCAGTCTCTATGTTCTTATACTTGTACCTTGATCATGGTTTTATCATATATAAAATGTTAATAATAATATAAATATAATATATCTTCACTATATAAATATTTAGATTTATCCATTAAATTTAGTAATAGAATAATGGTTTACACCATTCATAGAGACGACAGGTGTCACATACGCATGAATGTTGTTATCATTTATCGATCAATGGAAAAAAAAATAAACGTAAATAATAAATATGAATTATAGAATTATTATTCTATTATATAAATAATTTATATTAATAAAATATACCCATATTACCATCCATGAAATATAGTAATGAAAAAAAGAATATCGCTTCGCGGAGGTGGTAGTCCACACATAAGCATGAGTAACATTATCAATTTACAAAGAATTGGAAGATAAGATGGTAGAGGTGAAATTATAATTCCATAAGTATAATAATTTCCTAAATATCATATATTTACATTAAATAAATCAATCATATTAGGAGATACAATGATGGAACATGAGTTATATCGACTAAGAAGGCCATAGTCCGCCACACACATGATTGATAGTTTCATTTCCCATTTGAGGGAAGAGGATACATATATTGGCTATTACATAAAATAATTATATAATATAAAGTTTTTTTATTCAAACACAGTTCAATATGATTTGAAGGAGGTGTAAAAATATATAAAACAAAAACACCTAGTTAAGAACAAAACCCCTTCTCGAGGAAACCTCTTTTGGTTTACACAAAAAGCCTACCTATGAAGATTTGAGAATCAAATTATGTCTTCTACAACATGGTAATGTCTGTGATTAAGGTATTTGGAAACGAATTTATAAAGAAAAAATTAGTTTTATGTGTTAATATAAGAGGATAATAGATTCTCATTTATATGTGAGGGGATGGTCACTTTTGGAATTTCATAAAATATTAAATTAATATAAACTAATTTTGAATTTAAAAATCCTCAAAACTGATATAATATGAATATAGTATGATCTTGGTTAAAAATTATATCATCTAATAAAATGTAATCAATTTTACGCTGTGTTTATACCGTTATCTTTTTTTAACCCATGTTAACCATTTATTCAAAATTACCATGATATATGATTTATTTGTACTAATTAGGGTTCAAAACGGTTAAATTAAATAGAAAATGGACCAATAAATGGACCATGGATGATATTTTCAACCATACCCCAATCTATTATCTGAAGATATTATTTTTAATAATTTTAGATTATTTAATAACATACTAGATATTATAAAATATCATGAACGTTATTTTTGGAACTATTCTTTGTGTTTTACTTTAAAAAAACATGAAAAATATAAAATTAGAACATAAAACATTAAAACATAAATTAATGGTTACATTTATCTAAATAATTTGTGGGAAAAATAATTCATTCAATTTATTGTACATTTAATATTCTGAAAATGTTTAATTTTACGTTTCTTTTAATTGAATAAATATCGTGACATAGTTTTAAAAGCATTTAAAGTAATTATATATTCACTAAATATTATAATTAAACTACCAAAATAAATATAATTTATTAATTACCAGAATGATCTTTAATATTTATTCAAAAAAAAATTTATCCCTATGTGAACATCTAATTGACATTTATAAGCAAGAGAGTTATAATTTTTTTTTCATTACTTAAAATATTATATAGGTCATATTTATTGAAAAGATCCCAATAAACAATTAAATATTGACATTAATGTCAAAATTGTAGATATAACCTCAAAAAATATGAATTATGATAAAAAATGATGGCCATATCTCTTATTATTATCCTAAATTAAAATGATTTAACATTTTTCCATGGTGACAATTTGTTTTTGATTTACTGTTTATTATAACAAAAAATTAAGGTCGACAAATTAATTTTAATTTATTTTATGATTAAAAGTACGGAATCAATTTAAATAAATTAAATCCATAGAATTTGTAGAAATTAATTTTATAGTAATCCCACAAAGCGCGATGAAATGTGGATTTCCAGAATTTCTTTCTCTTATGTATTAGATGATTTTATATCAAAAATGAATATAAAATTTATTATAATGATCTAAATTTGATTATTAAAAATATAAATGAACTAATGAACCATTTAATACCATATTAAAAAAATATATCTTTTTAAATTCTTTAAATGAAAAGTAGGTTTTCCATAAAAAATATTATTTTTCACTATTTATAAAAAAACATTTTTAAGAAAATCTAAAATGTTTACTCTAAGAATATTTTTAAATTATGACTTAAAAAATGATACTCATTTTGCTAAATAATTTTTCTAAAATTTATTTAATATTATTGAATTATTTTCTCTCAAAATGTATTAAAACATATTTTTAGGGAAAATTGTTTTTAAAGAACAAAATGACTTTACAAAATAATGACTACTCCTTTATCAAATTTTTTGATTATCTAAAACAATTATACATAATTTTCAAATTATGTTTGTTATTATTCCATACAAAAAATTTAATGGCTTTGTTAGAATGGTTATATTTAAATAATAATTTTTTTATTGTGGGTTTTATCCCTATTGTAGTTTATATCGAATGACATAAATGAAATAAAATTATTTTAAAGAGAAATATATTCTAAAATATCAGGGTGTTACAGTTGTCCTACCCCAAAAAAGTATAAGAGTAGAATATGAAGGCCTCATAATAACAATGCCTTCCAACCTAGACTAAGGTCATGCCTCATTTCATTTGTTGGAATTCTAATCATCACATTTAAGAACATATGATGGAATGTCAATGACATACACTCATAACAAATCTAAATGAACTCTAACTACATACATTAATAGTTCACCATATGTGGTTATAGTGAACTCTAAATCTCTTCAATAAAGATAAAGATGAAGGCCTTTTTAATAATATAGAACTAATATGGAATTTTCTATAATCAACTCTAGATCATTGGAGATTAGGTCAATAAAACGACACTCACTCTATTACTGAATGACAACCTACTCGATAGTAGAAAAACTCTATCTCTGAAGATAGTTTCACAGATATGGGGAAATACCGTTGATGAATGAGGCTATATCAAAAATCAATAGTCATTTTGAGGCTTTGATTGAGAAAATGACTTACAACACTCCTAACTTAAACCTTAAACAAAAAAGGTATCCTAATTTATATTGGGAGATTCAAAAAATCCAAGAAGAAAAAAGATTCATATGATGTTCTGCAACAATTGTTATGCTTCTTTACAATCTAAATATCCCTAATGTAGAGGGGATTTTAATTCCAAAACTCTAGAATTGAATTCATGTGGTTAATCAAATGAAGCATTCAATCATGGAGAATCACTCAAAGAATTCTATTGAAAATACTGGTAGGCATATTGAGGGTGTACTAAAAAAGAATAGAAATAAAAAATATAGTCAAAAAATTTTCACAACATCAAAATCATGTTAATCCTTGTATCAAAACAATAGAGTAAGATTAGAAAATTGAATTCTAAAAATATAAAATAAATCCATGCACACAGCTTCAAAAACATTTCCTCAGGTTAACACATATAATATCCTCAAACTCCAATTCCAAAATCATTTCATTTTATTTAATGACACCTTAATTTTCATTCAAACACCCAAATTTTATAAGAAAACCTATATTTTCAACATTAAAATACTTTTTTGGAATAAAATTAAAATTAAAGTACCTAATATTTTCAAAAATAGTTGAAATCACACAAATTTATTTTATAAAAACTCTACATATAAAAATCAATTAAATTGAAATCCAATTAAGAAAATTTAAATTTAATTTAATTTATAAAAAAAAGTCAATTTCAAAAATTGAAATTTAACCATTTTAATATTTGAGTTAGAAATTTAAAACCATGTTTTACATTAATAATATCAATATTTCAAAATGAATAAAAATTCAAACAAAAGAAAATAGAATAAAAAAGTCAGGGTGGAATAATGACACTGAATGATTTGAAAATAGGGATGGATGAATATTTTCCAATCATATAGATTTCCTATATAGTAATTGTTGAGGCCCATTTTTTTAATTGTAAGACATTGAAGTATTTATATACATATTTCAAGACCTAGGCACTGAGATGACCTGTGATTCCAAGACCCGGTGTGCCCATAATTAATTTTATAAAAATATTAAGTATATTTTATACTATGCGTGTGGAAGAAATGATATAAAGCTTGAAATGTTTCCCAGATCAAAAATTTGTGGTCATGGTTGAGTTTTTAAGATGTTGTTTACCCTAGGGATGACATAATTGTTTTTGGGGTGGGACTTGAATGAAAATAATAACCAAGGGCTTAAATGATAATTAAATAATAAAATAAATTAATTTTATTTCGAATTTTTATAGAATAAAATTTTAATGTTCTCTCAGATTGGAAATTCAAAACGACAGTTTGGTTTTTAATGGGGTGTTTCACCTAAGAGAAACCTAAAATGATAGGTTGTGGGATGTTTGGATCCTACAACTGTTGGAGGGTGCGGTAAAGAAGATAGATAAACCAAAATGCAAGGTTATAAATTAGGGTTTACTGGTTCTTAAAAATGGTTGGCCCATAAACCTCCCAACTATCCTCTTCTCTTCACTTTGTCACTTAAACGATATAATTTTAGTGGATTGCAGTGGGATCGAGGTGAACATGTTGTTGATGACAGATGGATCAAATTGAGGTAGAATTATTTTTATTTTTGAACCCCCGTTTTCAATTCTGTAATTATATTCAAATCATTGATATTTTACTGATTTGGAAACCATAATATATGGACAAACAAACACAACCATATACTAAACAATTTTTTTAATCCCATATTTGAGCATTCTTCATCCATTATTTAAAAATATCAATGATAACTTTTTAGCATGAAGAAATGTCAATGGATAACTAAGTGGTGCATAGGTCTGTGTAAATTGTGGCATGAGGAACATAAATATTATTTTATTTTGAGTTTCAGGTATTTGGATGAGGTTAAGTGGCAGGAAGATGGGACCACTATTGAGGCATCCCAAGCGGTGGCTGGTGGTTGTGCATGACGACAATCATAGTGGCTTCCAGTTTAGGTCGTGACGACCGCATGGAGCGGGCCTGTCAATGAGTGGTGTGGCTGGCCATGAGAGAAAAGGCTGACAACAATGTGGATAGAGAAGTGTGGGGAGGAAAATTTGATTAGTCAGGTAGGGTCATAGTATGCAACCCATGGTGGTGACCCCCACCGCAAAATGTGGACACGATCTACTGTGAAGCTGTGGAAGCCGGAGCTACCACAGGGCTAGCAGCCATGATTAGTTCAAACACTTTACCACTTTAGTAGATCATGAAGAATGATCAGAAGGAACCACGTACTGACCAGAATGTTCAGTCCACATGAGGTCAAGTTGTGCTAGGTGGACGGAACGTGCCGATCGGTCCACCGTCGGTCAACCATGGGTACCAACTGATCTTCCGATGATGTCTTCAAAAGACTGTATCATCTAAACAGAGAATCGAATTGATATTCCATCTGTGGAAATGTGACTATCTTCTCAAGATGGAAATTTGTATTCCAATTTTGTATTTTAATGTTTGGGGTCAGGATGTGGGTCCAAAAAGACCTGTTTATGCATATTGAGGAGAAAAGTGCCATTTTCACCAGTTATCTGATTACAGAAAATAAATACCCTATACTGCATATTTTTTCATGTAGAACGTAATGGGTAACTTAGTTTTTATATTTTATGTGAAGATGAAATGTGTTCGGAGAATGATTCATCTTCAGGTGGTGTTTTATGACAACAATGATAAGGAAGAAATATGATAGTTTTTTGAGTGGCACCCTCAAGCCGAGTTAAGTATATAATTCCCTAGCCTTAAACATTATATAATCTTGAGTTATGTCAAGAATTCACATTGAGGATATTTTCAGTTATATATTTTTAAATAATTAGGCCATAAAAATTACAAGGTAGACCTAGACATTACATTTTTATTATTACACTAAGTATTTAATTTTTACACCAAAGGAAACCCTCTCAATAAAGCATGATTTATTTTTCTTGATAAAAATATTATTGAATTCTTACATCCTTTTACCCATCCTTATAACCCATGGAAAACATTTCAAAAACATGGGATGAGTGTAAAAAGCTAAATAAGGAATATAAAATAAGTAATAAAACCGTCAGTCCATGATTATTTTAATCCCATGAAAATATTTTAAAAAAACAGAATTTTCACCCATAAAACATAAACATTTTATCTTACATCATGTAATAATAAGATTCATAAATAACATAATAGAAATCATAAAACATAAAGGTAACTTATGGAATACATATCAAACCTACATTATAGCTTTCATAGCTATATAGGGAGTTACCTTCATGGTTACATTTGAAATACTAATCACAGTATATTCCATAAATCTCTTAAGATAAACCTTAAAGTTTTCCACCACTACTGAAAAAATCACCTAAACCCAAGTTTTTGAATTGTGTGTACAACACCTAAAACCATGCTTATATCTTATACCCATAGTTCCATAAACTATGGGCTACCGAGGAATTAGTATAGAGCTATACTGATAGTTTTAATGAAACTGTGTGTATTGACCTAGACATTTCTAAAAATAGTGTACCTTCAAGAATGGGGTTACTATTTCAACCCATTTGAGGTTAAGAATTCAAAGGCATGGGTTTTGGTTAATTTTTTTATTTTATTGAATTTTATGGTGCCATAAAATTTTTCATAACATTGTATCATCCTTGGGTGTTTCCATCAAAATGGATCAAACAAATAAGGAAGTTATGTCGGTATTCTTTGCTATGTCTTGATTAAAGTGGATCTAAGATCCCCTTTGATAGATGGAGTGAGTGGTTTTAACTTCCCTGGATGATGATTTATCCTTAAGAACGTTCTATGAGAAGGTTCTACTCTTTTTGTTTATCCTCCAGCCTATTGGTCGCATAACTGACCATTTCCGAAGAGATCTCTCTTTCTCTTTATTCTCAATGAAATGTCATGATTTTTACGATATCTCCATGAGGAAAAATAAACTTCTAATTCTAAAATCTATAGAGTATATCTGAAATATTTCTTTTGAAGTTAATAATGGCTATTCCCATGAGCTGCAAACTAAAACCAGGGAGCAATCCAACAATGAGGATGCTTCTCAACTAATAGGCAATAATGGTGGTCCAAGGGAACTAATGCTTGATCATGATAATTAGAATCTGGAAAAGGATTCCGGTAGTGACGAAAGTTTCAAAAAGTGGACTGGACCTTCAATGCAAGAAGAGAGACTGAACAATAGAAATGTTCTTAAGGGTAGTAGAAACGTGAATCCAAATGGTTTGAACCCTGCTAAAATAAACAAAAACTATCAAAACATGGGCTCAAGTGGCAGATTCTGAAGCAGTACTGGATACTATAGAGGATTCAGAAGCACATGAATTACCCCCATTTTAGATACAACTTTCATTTTAAGGATTGAAACCTATTGAATCTATATAACATAATTGTGAGTGAAGAGAGTAGTTATTATTTTATCTGGGTATGGGTTTGTAGTCACCAGAGCTCTGACGGGTCTCCTGGCTTATGGGGTGTAGTGATCATTGTCCCAACAAGGGAAGTCACATAATTCAGATGGGTTAAGTGGGTCATGTCATGGTCTCTTTGTATCTCCACAAGACTATAACTAAATAAGACTCACATGACCACCTATCTCAACCCTAGGATACTATATAAGGTCTAGATGTATCGATGGAAGATGGATGAAGTCCCCTTTAAAATTGTCGCACTCTAGGAACTACTTGACTAGGATCTTAGTAGCGGGTCTACTATGAATGATTTCTCACAAAACAAAAATAAATTAAAACCCTGGAAATTAAAAAAATAGAATGACCCATCAGTATGTCTGATGTCCATGGAGAAGGAAATGAAAATAACTAGAAGCAACACAATAAAAGCATACTAAAATAAAATGCACTATTATTAACTCAACTACCCCAATCTTCTTTCCCTATAATAAAAACTGGGTAGCTGCCTCCAGTGATATTCTGGCCCTCTTCATAGAATATAAGTACCCTCCATCTATAGAAAGCGAAAAAAGGCATATGTGGCCGATGTGATAAAGAAAATAATATAAAAACTAAACTACAACATAGTGGTTTCTTATGATTAAACAAGTAACCACCAAACATATAAGAACCACAATGCCCCATGGGTTTAAGTTACTGCAGGAAAGGGGCTATAGAAATATGATGATAATGGTTTCACCTAATTATATTTATAAAATAATGAATAAAAATATGATGAAAACAGAAAATAAGATCAATGAAATATATTTTTAAGTGTGTTAAATTCTTGAAAAGGAGTCTCTATAATTGAAAAATATAATGGAATGGAAACCCGAAGATACTAAAGATATTTCATATATATTGGAAAAAAATGATTATATTTATAGTCATGATTCAAGCATAAGTTTATAAAAGATCAACTATTTGAGAATATTTATAATGAAAAACAAATTTTATTAGATTTTAGGAATAATGAAAGTGAAAGAATGTTGATTCTCTTGTAAATATTCACTGATCAAAATATTACAAAACACAATCTAATAGTTGCATGGGAATGAGATGTGGGTAATGTGATGCTTTCTAAATATTAATGACTCAATTTGTGTCTATACTGAATTTATGGGAATACAATAATGATCTGAGTAAAATAAAAAAATATTCTAAGAAATATCCATGCTTCTCCACACTAGTTAAACTTTTCTTTAGTTTCTCTCACAAGACTTGGTCTACAGTAATCACTTATCCAAACCACCACCCTAACCGTGGGAATTGAAATATAGGGTGATACAATGATATAAATAAGGTTATATAAATCATTTTAGGGTAAATATAGATATATGAAATCTCTAGTAAAGGCAGATGGTCCTCCCATGAACTTCCAAAGTTCATCACATGAACTCTAAGAACCACCTCCCAGATTTAGGATCACTCAAATTGTCCCTTGAAATGATGAAGTTATACTGAACTCATAGATAAGATGATTCCTGATAATTAATTAAATGAACACCCAAAACCATGAGAAAAATAGGGCTTGTGTCAGAGATGATGCAAATCCGTTAGCCATACATGCTCATGAATTCATAGTTATACCCCGCTACTAGATCTTTATAGACCTCATCACCAAAATTGGAATGAAATGCCCGAAATAAATGAATCTTTTAACCACTACCCCAACAATATCATGATTTTGAACCATCTCAGGGTAGCCAATATCAAATACAATGAAAACTCCCCATCATTCCACTAAATGTATGGGTAATAGTTGCAACATAACCACTGGTCATTGGTGTTTGATCTTCATTACTAATATACCTTCTCAATGTCTACGTGGACAGTTCACTAGAATTTAGTTTGAAGGAAAATTTTCTAGAAAAAGAAGAAACCAAATTTTGATCATGGAATTAAAGAAATAATTCTCATTCCCGGACCAACTATTCATGGATCCTCACAATTAAGGATTAACCTAATGGTATGGATAAGATAATTTGGTTGTTAAACATCCTGTAACTATGTTACCAGATCCAATAATGAGATATAACCTATAGAAAACCGAAACTCTATCCTAGTATGTACAAACCAAGTGAATACTAATAATTTAATGACTTTATGTTTGGATAATGAGAACATATTTTGAATATAGAGAATTTCTTGGGAAAATTTGATTATCCACTTAAAGGAGGATGATGTTCCAAGAATATGGGATCATAGGATCTATACAATCAGAACTGGAAAATTGGGGGAAACATATTCCTACTTTAATAATTACATTTATATAATAAGAAAAAAACAAAACTAGAATTAAAACAAACCTTTTATCATTTTTACAATCTAAAAAAGTGTTTATAGAAAAAAAAGTCGGAAATACGAAACAAACTATTCAATTCCTTCCTCCACTTATATCCTGCTACAATTTACAAAACAATACCACGAAAGCCTTTTATAATATGTATAAGAACAAAAAATCTAGATAATTGGATATCTATTTTTTTACAAACCTTAATTTGGTGATTTCGTGAATCTTGGTTCAGTGAACTTATTTTTAGTGTCTTGAATCTCCCAATTTTCCAACATCTCTATCTAGTGTTGAAAATAAAGATAAAACATTCATCATAATCATAGAATTAGTAAATGAAAAACCAAAAAATGAGATGAATATAATTAATTACATCATCCATATGTTGGACATTTCTCAAAACTGTAAATAAGACTTATACAATAAATATAATAAATAGAACGATTTAAGTACTTGGTATATCATTATAAAATAATTTCTATATGAATGTAATAATAAATAAAATATAAACCATATACATATATATAACCAACAAAATACATAAATAAAAACACCATATTCCAAAAATTTAAATTGACGTTGTCGTATTCCAAAAAATATTCCTACGAAATATGGAATCCCATCTACTAGATCCATATGGAGAATGAACCTATTAAATAATCATATAGAACCATTTCTCTAAAAAGGCACCAAAAAAATACTTGTATACAATGATGGAGGAATCATTTATAATTAATTTAACATATATGATTTAAGTATAATGACACAATGGGTACCATCATTGACACACACACACGACAAAAGGTCCTATAGGAGGTATAGGTGAGGAGAAGATCAAATTCATGATGTGGAAGTAATTGAATCCGAGCCTGAGGATAGGGAGTGGGTGGTATAGATGTTGTGTAAAGGAATAGAAATTTGTTCAAAAACAAATGCATTAGAAAAATACATAAAAGGCTATAGGATCATTGTGATATTAGCCACATCCCTAGTCCCATGTTCCATAAATTGATGAAACTCATCATTCACTAACCTGAATTGATTAGGAAGAGATATCATTACCAAGAACATATCTAACATATAATAGAATGTTGTTTTTTGGGGCCGACATATTGAAATATCTATCCAATGATATGAACTAATTCTTGAGATATTATTTAGTGTAAAATAATTCTAGATAATAAGTAATTGAACCCTTCAATAAAAAAATTTCTTTGGTACTATTAATGGATTCATATTTAATTAACTCATATTTGTTTTCTCTTTGAGAATAAGTGTCCATTTGATCTTGATTTTTAATATCCTTCACATTTTCAAAAATATTTTTAATTTCACCTTGTATCAACATTAAAATAAAATCATCATCCATAGATAATTGAGGAGTATAATAAGGTGTTGATGCATTTCTTGAAGTCATGGTTGGAGTGGTTATAACTTTGAGATATCCTATATCCATGATATCTATCATATCTTTGATTTAACTTATAGGTATGAAATTGGGATTCTAAAGCATCCAATTTATGTTTTGAAAGATTGAATCACTTCAATTTTATTATCTATTTTTAGGAACAGTCTTGGCCATATTTGTGGATAAACAAATTTAATAGTGTATGAAATATAATCTTCTTCTTCATGAGAATTTTCCCAAATAATAGAAAAAAAAACTTATTTCAAAACATACAAATGTAAATTCATGATATAAATGAAATATTTAGTAGTTATTATAGGTGGTTAATCATAAGAGGCTTTATATTGGTTAGATGGACTAACATGTGCTTGAGTAGGAGAACCATCACAATAGGAATCATCATCCATATATGAAAAGTGAGAACATAAAATGTGAGTCTTTCTCCATGACTTCACATTTGGAGGGAAATCGTATGTAGGTTGATAAATATCTCTAAGGGAGGCCTCATTTTCCTCTTCTGAATCCTCTATTACAAAAATATTTATTTGAGAAGATTCATAGATATTCTATTCTTGAGAGTTATTTATAGGAATATCTCTTAGAGAAGGTGATGGAGAAAAAATCATTAATATATCTTCTAAAGATCTAGTTAAAACCTGTGTTTCTAAAAAATTAGTATAAGGAACCTTTGGAAAAAAAGATTCATCACTACATTCAATAATTACAAGAATATTTTTTCTATATTTATAGGATTTTCATTCTCATCATCATCCCTTTTATCATCACTTGCCTTGTCATGATTATTAAATTTTTCATCCTTTATATAATCCAATTTATCATTTTTTAATCATCCTTATTTCTATAATCATGAACAGAATAAGATACATCCATAACATAGAATAAATAATCTGGAGTGGCTTCTTCACAAACTGGAGTGGAATAAAAATGTAGATATCCCCTATTTGAAAGATTGTTGGTTTCTTTAAAACAATTTGATCCATATAATCATCACATTCTACATTTTTAAATTTTTTTCCAAATAACATGGATTTTTGAACACTATAACCCCTTAGGAGGTCCATATTCTCATACTAATTCAACAACTAATGGTAATTCAGGTTTCTATGTAGCTTGAAATTTAATTTCAAAAGACTATGCACAAAGATGAGTATGAGACTCTTCTTCTCTCAAAATTTGTCCCACATCTAGAATATCATTATTCTTCATAATATGGTATGATATGGTTTCATTAAAACATATTACAAAAAACCCTATCTTTATAACTCGATCTAATGAGGTGGAGGAAAAGGCAGCTGTGACTAGGAGGAGGTGGAGGAAACGGCTACCACTGATGAGGAGGTTAGGGTTGAGAAGTAGAGGCGGAGGCGGCCGCGTCTTGGAGGAAGAAGAGGCAGAAATGAAAGAGGAGTCAAGGGTTGGGAGGAGGAGGAGGTTGTGAGGGATGGGAGGTAGAGTCCAGGGCTGGGAGACAGAGGCATGGACCGGGAGGTTGGGGCAGCCAATGATGCAATAATGTAGATGGAGGGAGGAGGGGGATAAGAGGCGGAGGCAAGGGTAGGAGATCGAGGTCAGGGAGGGGAGGAGAGGTTGGGGAGGCTAGGGAATGAGGATATGTGGGGGAAGTAAATGAAAAATTGGGAGGTAGAACCTAATAAAAGTCTGAAATCAGTTTTTTTATACCTACGGATTTAACCAAACCATGGGAATAGGTTAAAATATTCTATCTATACCCATGGTTTAAAAAGTTATGGGTATAGATGCTTGGGTGAAAACCCATTTTCTAGTAGTTCACCATCACATAAACCAACGCATTAGAGAGCTATCACGGGCTCACTTGCCCTTACTTTATCACAGAACCATCCATGTACATAAAAAATTCCCAAGAATGATAACATAATCCTAAAACATAGTCCATTCATAAATTAAATATAATATTTTCACATTTTAATAATTATATTTCATTCAAATATATTGATGTAATCAATTAATTAAAAAAACTCATTTAAAACATTTAAAAATAAGAGTTTTCAATCAAGGTGTCCCATTAACCATTGAACATTTTAAATGAATTATCATTTTAAAACATTAATTTCCTTAAAAAATTCATAAAACCATTTTGAAAACATGGACATTAATGAAAATGATTTAAAAGAATAAATCTCTAAAACATTTAAAATGATGTTTAAGTTAAAGAGTCCCTTACAACTAGAGAAAATTATTTAATAATAATAATTAAATAATAACATTAAAAAAACATACAATATCATGATAATAAGGGGATTGATTATATAATATGTCAAAGGGTAGTATATATACAATATTAAAGAGAATTGGATCATAAAAACCAATAAGTCTCAACAAAATCTAAATTGAGACAGAGTCCCATAAAAAGATCGCATACTAAGATTAAGGATAAATAAAAGATATTATTATGTGTTAAAAATAAAATTACACCCAATATAAGTGGATATTTTGGGTAATACAATCAGAGTTCATTCACACATATTCTGGAAAACACAAAACCAATTACATAGATATTTAACACACTGAAATGATATTGAGTTATGATTTCCCTTTCAAAGTTCATTATATTAATAAAATAAATAGTTTATGTGTATTCACTCTAAATTCACATAATTCATGTATAAATAAAAGATAGGATATAAAAATTAATTTCCCACATAATCATAGCATGCCAATGTCAAGATGTATAAGATTAACCCAAAGAATTGAAATTGGGTTAAGAAGTTCCCTTACCTTGAGTTTGACTTGTAACATATAATCGTTATGTTCCTGGATAATAATATAAGGTTAATTTAAAATTTATTGATAATTTTATTCATGTTTATTATTTCTTTTATATTTCTTATTACCATGTTATAAAAATTACATAACGATTTATGTTCATATTGGACGTTTTGTCGATATTGGGAACTTTGGTAAAAAATAAACATGTTTTGATGTAAATTTTCCACGTGGTAAAAATTAAATAATCTCCAGAATGATATTCATGATTTAAATATCATATATATTTAATATATATGAATTTAAAATAGTCCATAACATTTGTAGATAGGAAATGAAATGCATCGTTCATGGACAAGGTAGGCCATACGTACATATGAACACTACATTCATTTATTTATCATATTAATGGAAGGAAAACTAAATGAAACATAAATATATTAGAATTAAACTATAATATATATGTTATATATGTTACATAATTTTACTAACAACATCCTTTATATTTTCCATTTACGGCATTAACGATTCATATCACTGTGAGGGGTCCACAATTTCTCAAATGAAATTATTGTATTTACACATTATGGAAAGGATAAATGTATATTGTAAATAAAAATTACATAATAACAGAGAAAATATAAAAATAAAAATATAATATATAAATATATTTATGTTATAATGTCCACTATGAGAGGTGGTAGGAGAAAATTGAATAATCATCGTTTCTTAAGGTAGTAGTTCACCGTAAACAGAAATAGTTTCTTCGTATCCATTAGATGGATGTGTGTATAGGTGCTATTTTAATACTTCTCATAACAAATAAAAATATATTGAAGATACATGTGTTGTTATGTAATAATAGAATAATAATATCATAGGTAATGAATATGGAAAATAAAAGAAAGGAACTTGAGAGAAGACATTACCTCTTAATCTGATAACTTATTTTGATTTGATCAAAAATGATTTCTTGAATTTAATTCATTCTAAGTTAAATATTTTAAGAGTAAGGTAGGGATTTGGGGAGATTATTTGAGCATAATTTTGAAAACAAAAGAGGCATTAGAGGTGTGAGTATGTTGGTAGAGTTGGTATATTTTTATAAGAGGGAGGCGAGGCACTTTAAGAATGGCTTGAAATATTATATGATTATAAAATAATTTTTGAATTATAATTTTTAAAAAGTGATATATATAAAGTAAAAGATAATACTAGGTCTAAATACTATTTAGAAATTGTTTTTATAAAATTTTAGGTCAATTTATTAACCTTATCATTTAGCTTTAATCCTTAGTTTAAACCAAAAACTCTTACCACATCTTCTTTTATTTTCATACACATGATTACTATGGTTACTATAAAATTATAAGAGAACTAAAATTGGATCATTAATGAAATTTGTATCATTATATAAGTAATTTGGGTGAATATTATATTTTTTTGGACTATTATAACAATTAATAAAATATTATTTTTTTTAAAAACACATTTATGTCAATTTTGAAACTACTTAGTAATTAATTTTTATAAATGTAATTAAAAAACATATTACCTAGAAAAAAATAAATTAAATCAAATATAACATGTCATGATAAAATATATATTTCATATATGGAATAAAAAATTTCAAATTAAATTTATTTCAATATTTAAATTATCAATTATTTAAACATTTCATTATTATGGTTATCACTGCATAATCATTGTTTCATAAATAAATCATTTAATTTAATGTATAAAAATTTTAAATAAAATAACATGATGTAGGAAATAGTTTTATATTTACAATTACTATATATCATCAAAGAGAGAAGCTATATAACCCTATATTAATATTTTTTTAGTAAAAGATACATGTTTATGTTATATTTTTTTACTTTAAATTAATTTTTATAACATGTCATTACCAAAACCAAGTTTATCCATGGGGTCCTAACATCAACCAAATGATTAACATGGTCAGATATATATATCGTCGAATATTATTAGGACATGTTTTTGGGTAGTTATATGTTATTATAATATTATTTTTATGCTTATGTTCAAAATTTACCTTTTAACTATGGTAAATAAATAAAATTACTGCAGTTAATATTCATGATGTCCCAAAATAAAAGATACTTATTTAAAAATATTGGAACATATAATTAAAAATATGGAATCCATTTTTCCAAATTCAAAAAATAGAATTTTCAGAAATTAATTTAAAATTTATTCCCATTTTCAAAAATGAAAAAGCATGTTTTTAAGAAGTAAAAACTATCAAAAGATTGATATGTGTTTTTGTCCAATATAAAAGTAAAACTACATCCAATGACCAATATTGGAAAAAATGATAAAAAATTAAATCAAGCAAACATTAAAACCATTTAAAATGACTATATAACTATATAAATAAATTTTATGGAAAGGCATTTTTTAATTGGAATGTAATATTTTTCACTATTCATTATAAAATGATCTTTATTTGAAAATTACAAAAAATTTATCCAATGTAAAATTTGACCTCCCAATTCAATATTAGTTGTTTTTATGTAAAATAGAACATATATATCTGATAAAAATTAGATTTAAAATGGGTTCACCTTCAAAATATGGTAAAACTAAATTTTAAAAAATATTAAAGTATTTAATGCTGAAAATTAGATTCAATCTATTTTTATGCCTCTAAAATTTATTGGATAAATGTAAAAACATTTAACAAACATGTGTATTACTAATATAATTATTTCTCTTCATTCATGGTAATACAAAAACTAGGCATTAACAACCATTTAAAATAAATATAATAATATTGTATTATTTTTCTATATAATGAAATGTTGTGTGCAACATAAAATTTTAGAGAAACCCATTATTGCGTGATTGGTACTATATTAGACAAGTCATCCCCTTTAATATAAAATTAATATCTTATTAATAAAGATTAATTGATATGAAAATTTATAATTCTATAAATACTAGGATGTTACATCCTTCGCCCATTTTGGAAATTACGTCCTCAAAATTTTAATATTTAGACTGGTAACATCATTGAAAATAACAAATCGTAGAAAGAGTTAACAATACTAATACTTTAAATGAATCAAATAGAACTAAAAAATTCACTTGAGATAACACATACTATGATTCCATGTAAGAAAACATGGATATAGAAGAAAAACTAACCATCTTGTTCTAATGGAGAGTGATAGAAAACATGATTCTGAGAAAGTTAATAACCATAAAACTGCCAACATGTGATGGGTTAAACAGTCATTGATTTCACATAGGAAAAGTAAATGACAAACGTTTGTGTTAAGATCAATTTCATGAATTTGATAAATTATTTTACTACTGAGAATAAAAAAATAAGAAAATATACTTATATGACATGTAGAGTTTCATAATTTAATAAATTTCTACCACAAACTCATCTTTTCTCCAAATGATGATTATTCAAGATGAATTGGTCACACTTAATGTAGTAAAATAAACTTATAGAGAATCAAATAATTCAAAAAAGATGAAATTTATATTCCCCCATCTTTAGATAGTATCCAAAACCAAAGTAGTTGTACAATATAAGATAATCCCAAAAAATTATTATCCTTTATAAAGAGAAGGTCTAATTTTAATCTCCAATAGTAATAGGACAAGTACAATATAGACTATTCAACAAATAATTATCTATATAATTAAACATAATAATCCATACCAGGAGTGAATTAAATAATAAGAAGCATATATTTACATAAACATCAAATATAAATTTTAATATTTGTCTCTAAATAACATAAATCACTCTTAATGTCCCATACCAAAGATAAATTAACCTAAAAGCATATTATAAAATATAGGTTAATCATTTCCCAAAATAACCAAAATCACCATTTTTTCAGAATAAAAAACATATATTATTCTAAATTAAAATTCAACCATTACTCCTCAAATAAAATCCAATAGTATTCTATTTTCCGTAGGCATATAGGGTTCCTAAAAGAGTGAACATATTACAAAATAGAATTTATCACTTAATCATCAAATAATTTTCCTATAATAAAGATATATATTTGATAAAACATAATTTTCCAGAATCAAATTATTCTCAATGAATACAATCATTTAACTAAAGAGAATAAGTCATACTAACAAGGGAAATCACATAGGCCAGTGATAGGAGATAAAGACTTGTCACACTTTGGTTGTGGGTTCTATTCTCATGGTTTTGTCTAACGTGACAGCTTGTCACCCTTTCAGCGAGTTTTCCTTTTTCTAAAACTGTATAATTAATTAATCATTATCAAAATGAGATAAAATGTCCAAAAAACAACCACCAAAACATATTTTAATCCCAATTTGATCACATGCCTTTCATTTTTCATCCCAAAATTTAATAACTCATAACTGCCTCAAATTCATGGATGATATATACCCTAAAGGTTATTTATAACAATATCCACAAAACAAAAGAAAATTCTTCCTCAATTAACATTTTTATATAAAAAACATGTTGGTGAAAAATACTAGAAGTATTCCAAAGTAATCCCATAGTTAATACATTTAAACATATCTCCATTCATAGATACAACATAACTCTTCAATTTCTAAAATTTACAAATCTTAATAATATGAAATTATTCATTATCCTTATCTATCTTATCAATTAATAAATATTTATATAAAAAACCATGCATAATGTCCTAAGATTTAATAATTTTAAATCATGAGCTATTAAATAATCCATACCTTTCATATGTCATTTTTAGTTTCCTCATCTTTAGTTGGAATTGTATTAGGTAGTGGTAAACATATATTTTTATTGTGATATTGACCCCATTCCAGAACCTTCTAAATAAGAAATCTATTTGCATAATTAGCATTCACACCACATTGAAAACATTCAATTGATACCTTGGAATGATATTCTTTCACTTTTCTAGATTCATCTGAACACTTCTTTTATGAAGGCATGTTATTGATTTATAACCTTTATTACCACATATAAAACATCTTCCCATCCCTTTGAAACATTTTACTAGGCGTTTCATACCACATTATTTATGCATAGGTTGTTTAATATACTTACCTTTATGATTATTACCCAAACATCAAAAGGGATTTGTTTCTTGCATATATGATGCCATAAAAATCACCAATGTTCAAGTGGTCAACCATGACTCTATATAGTTAGTTAAAAATAACTACAAGAGTTCTCATTGTATCCCCCATTTAATTCGGTTTCTTATTCATAAAACCACCATATTTTTCTTCACATCCTTTATTACTTGGGAGCCTGCTAGATCCCGCCATTTACTAAAACCCCAAAGGCAAATTGTGAGTATATCAATATAAGCATCATATACTACCATATGAGAAGGATAAACACTACGATATAATTTTTCATGATATCTCAAACTGATTCAATTTATATAAAATAATAATGACTCTTTATATTTTGGTAACTATTGTTTTAATATAAAACCTGTCACTTACTATTAAATCACTCCCTAGACTCTAATGTTATCTAAAAAAACTCAAATACCAGCTATAAAGCATCATCCTTTAACATTACTTAATCTTGGTTTAATTTAAGAATTCACACTAAGGATATTTTCAGGCTTATATTTTTAGATAATTAGGCCATAACTATTACATAATAGTAGCAGACATTACAAGTTGATAGTTACACTCTGTATCCAGTTTTCCAAAAAAGAAAACCCTTTAAACAAAACATGATATTTTTTTCTGGATAAAAAATTTCTTCACTTCTTACTTTCTTTTACCCATCCTTAAAAACTATGGAAAGCACTTCAAAAACCTGAGATATGCATAAAAAGCTCAGTAAGGAATAAAATCATTAGTCCTCTAATATTTAAAACCCATGAAATTGTTTTCACAAAATAATAATTTTCACCCATAAAATATAAACTAATTATATTAGATTATTTAATTATAATATTCCTACAAAACATCAATGAAATCATAAAACATAAAGGTAAGCTCTGGAATCCTTATCAAACATTAATTATAGCTTTCACAGCTATATAGGGAGTAAATTCAAGGTTACGTTTGGAATACCCATCATAGTATATTCCCTAAGTCTCTTAGGAGAAACCTTAACATTTACCATCGTCACATTACCCAATACATTGGGGAGATATCATGGGATCACCCACACTCAGTTTATTAGGGTACCACCTATATAAATAAATAATTTCCATGAACCATAACATAATTGAATCAATGTTTCCTATACCAATTTGAAACATTTAATGAAATTATCATTTTAAATCACTAATTTGAATATAAATAAATCCTTAAAACAATTTTGGAAACATATATATTAATTTGAAATATTTAGAAGAATAAATCTTTAAAACTTTTAAAAATATGTTTTATTTAAAGAGTATCATACCACTCGAGAAAACACATGAATAAAAATAATTAAAGAATAACATTAAACACGACTTATAATATCATGATAATAAGTTGATTCATGATATAATATGTTAAAGGGTGTTATATACACCATAAAATAGTGAATTGTTCCATGACAACAAATAAGTCTCAATAGAATGTACATTGAGATGAAATAAATTAAAAATATCATATCCTTAGATTAAGGATAAATCAAGGACATAATTATGTGTGAAAAATATAAATACACCCAGCATAAGTTGATATTGAGTGTCAAAAAATTATAGATCATTCACACATACTATTTCAAAAAACAAAACCAATGACATAGATATTTAACTCAATGAAATGAGATTAACTTAAGATTTCCCTTACAAAGATAATTTTTTTAATTAAATAGATAAATTATTTGTATTAATTATAAATACGTGTAACACCCTAGGATTTCATAATAAGTTACCTATTTAAAGCAATTCAATAGCTTGTTCCACAGACAACATCGAGTTCTAGCGCACCACGACTTACCAAACATACCGTTAAAAAATAGTTATGAATAATATTAAATTAATTTTGAATGTTATTTTCTTCTTATAATTTTAAAATCCATATTATGTGTTTTTTAGATATAATATAAGAATAAATTCAAATTTTCTGATAATAGAATATTTTTTATAATGAAAATTTACTGCCTTTTAATGAAAAAACTTTTTAAATATAATATTTAACACTTTTATATATTAAATTTAAAAAAACAAACTTCTTATTTATAATAGAGACATAAAAATATAGTTTCAAAAAATTTATGGTGTTTTTCTGATAACATTCATATTTTGATGAATAGTAAAAAAATACTAAATTTTAATTGAATTTTTTTGTCAATAAAAAAAATTATAGTGTTAAATTATACATTTGAATGGGATTTTAGAATAATTATATTATATTTTTATCATTAAATTAAATGTTGGTTATTGGAAGTAATTTTACCTCCAAATTGTATATAAACACATATAAATCTTTTTATAGTTTTTATTTCCAAAAAACCCACTTTCAGTTTTTGACAATGAGAATTAATTTTAAATTTATTAATGAAACTTCTATGTTTTTAATTTTGTAGAATGTACAAATTTTTTGAATTCAGAATATCAAAATTATCTTAGGGTGAAAAATTTGGTATTTTTCTGAAAACTTTCAATTTTTGATGAACAGTGAAAAACCCCGCGTTGTTGTTTAAAACTGAATTTTTATATAAATAATTATTTTTTAATCTAACTTATTTTACTGTCAAAATAGACACATAATATGTATTTTAGTCCAATTTAATCAAGTTATGTCATTTTTTTAATAATATTAGATATACAAAATTTTATTGAACTTTTAAATGTCTTTTACCCACCTTCTAGGAACATTTGAAAATTTGCATAAAACCTAATTTTACCACTTCTATGAATTGTATATACAAAATCCAAGAGAAAAGGTCGAAATCAGTAAGTAAAATGTGGTTCAATAAGATGAAAATAATTTTTGTTGAATAGTAACATTTGAATTTTATTTACCATGGTTAAAAGTAAACCAGGTAATTAAATGTAAAAGTGATATTATAATTACCAAAAAAAACCTTCTTTAATTCTATTGGATAAGTTTATTTGTACCATAATAAACATTATGAGTAAAATCTGATCCTTTTTTATCTACTTGGATTAGATTATGACATTTTTTATAATTTTATTTAAAGAATAGTTAAAAGTGTTAAATTCAAATTTTAATACCTAAAACATTTTTAATATAGGGTTATACATAAGATTATTTACACTATAAATATTAATTATAAATATAAGAATATTTCATACATCATTATATTTTATTTATAATTTTTAGTGGTTAAATAATTAAATTTATTTGGTATATAATGATGATGCATTAATTACCATATTAATGAATGACTTAAAAAATTGATATTATAAATATTAAAATAAATTTAAATTGAGAGTTTTGATGCATTCCATGAATTTTATATGTTAATATTACATGTTAGGGTTGATGAAATGATTTTTTTTACAATTAATAAAGTTGTTATGGCTATCACTAATCCCAAATACCAAATAATGTCACAATTGACATAAATGGATTTTTAAAACAAATAATATATTTTTAAATGATATACTACTCCTAAAAATATAATACATGGAAAAGGGACTCAAGTAATGTTATATATGTCATTAATGAACCAATTTTGGTTCTCTTGGAATTTTATAGTAAGTTTATTAACAATATAATTTAAAAAGACAAGGATACATGGTAAATGTTAAGGTATTTAAGTAAGAGTTAAATATAATATATATTGTTAATATGGTGACCAAAACATTTCTAAAACTTATTAGTTGAGAAGCTTTATACCCATCCCAAACATAGCCTTGAAATAAATCCATTTGGATCCATTATTAGCTGAAAATTATTTTATAATAAAATAATATTTCAAGCTTTCCTAAAGTGACCCTCACCTCTCTTATAGAAGGGTGCTTCCCCTTATCTTAATTTCAACCCTCCAATTCCATTTATCTCATCCAAAACCTACTAAAATATTCTCCTAACTACCCTCAATAGAACCTAAAGTCCGTACATTGATCAGAAAGCCATACTAAGGAGCCATTTTGTTCATATCAAAATAACGAACCCAAAGAGGAAGTAATTATTTGATCACCTCTTTCAAAGTTCTTTTCTTATTGAACTTACTCTTTTTTTGTTGATTACATACCAAAATAATATATCAATTACATTCTAAATAATGATATGTTATTATAAATATGGTGCAACCATATTCATCATTTTATCCATCCTATGAATGACAAAGTCACTATACATGCGTACGTACGACTTACCGTCTCTACGTCATGGTGTTGTTTTTTATTCAACACTTTATTATATTATTGGGTATAATAATGACTATAATTGATGTAAATAATAAATACAACATTTTAATTATTCTTTATATATAATATACCATCAAATTAGATAATATTTCACCATCTATAGAATGATATTGTCGCTCGTGCATACGTACATCTTACCATCTCCATGATGTGATGAAATTTAATACACTATCATAACCATTCAAGAATAATTTCCATTTTATTACTAAAAATAATGTTTAATGAATATAATTTAATTATTTATATGAATCAAATACCTCATATCCACAACAAATGATAAATACATAACAAAACATATAAATGAAAATGAATCAGTTAACACCCAAAAAAATGATACTACTGAAATATCTTTAAAAAACTGATATTATAAGATAATATATGATATAATATTTTTGTATGAAGTTCTTGTATAATTTAAAACAATTCTTCCACCATTACACTAGAGTTCAAAGTAAAATCGTATAAGGAAAAGTACAAGGTAAGTGTTAATTTTAAAATTATTTTTTCGCTAAGGTAGTCATTATATATCTATAGGGATTTTTTATCATCCACATATGTGTTTTGTAAAAATGTGTGAAAACATTTTTACTATTTACAATACTATGATTTAATTTCATTTATAACCTTTTTTGACTTTTTATAAAATGGTTTTTAGGAATATTTCCATCGCTTTCCAAACAAGGTACTTTATGATATTTTCGAAAAATTCACAAAAGGAATGTTTTTAACTTATAAAGAGGGGGAAGCGATGTTCCACAGTTATAACACCTTCAATGCTTCCCTTACAAGATTATAAGAATATTTTAAAAATAAATGTTTTCTTTACTTTGGAATTATTTCAATTTCAAATGAAATATTTCACTCAAATTTTTTTGGATTGATTTCATCTATATCAACATCCTTCATTGGATATTAAATTTTTTTGATGTTTATTTATTTAATAAAATCTTCTCTATAATATTGATGGTTTTGTGATATGTTTGACTATGGATATTCAATTTTTATACCATTCAAGGTTTATGGTTAATGTAATGACATATTGAATGCTATTTTTAATAATAATGATTATATATCTCATGAGACAAACAAGTGTCTTAGTACAAGGCCTTGAAAAAACAATTTATTTGTAGTCTTGGCACAAGGCCCTGAATATGTGGTTATGATCTTTGGCATTATGAATTATGTCATTATGAAATTAACTATTGATATTAGATGTTACTATTCGACTAGTATAATATACATGAGAATAAGTAAATGGAATTATTTGATTTATCTATGCCATATTATGCTGATGTTTAAGTTTAAAATCTTGTTTTTTAGTCTTATACATTACCTTAAATGTTTATGCTAATTTATGAATGTTTATGTTATTTTGATATCCTTACTCATCACTTGATATCACCCATTTCTTATGTTCTATTTTTCCTTAGATGAGAAGATGTATATTACGACCGACCTACAAGGATTGGCTAAGGGATATGAGTGTGTTTATAGAGGCATAATGTTTTTTTTTAATTTCATAATGTAATTTAAAACTTATATATGTGTCTAGTACATAAAAAGGAAACTGAATTGATCGGACATTCAAAACGTGATTCCTTGTATCATGCCAATGGTATGTAATAATGCACCGACTCTAGGTAACTGGGGTTGGTGAATTATGGATGGTATCAGAAAAAGTTTAGTACAATACTTGGTAATAAGATTTTTAAAAACTCTAATTAGAGAACAATACCCTAAGATGGACTTTTAAATTAGTATAGATGAACATAAAAATGTTTTGGTAATGTAGATATTATGTGGGTTTTCCAAGAAATACATCTCTGTCTTGATATGGGCAGGTATATGTAATCTGGTATAGATTTACCTAGGGGTAAAACTCGAATATACCTCTTTAAGAAAGACTTGAAGAGGAATTTGTGCACGACAATGGGCTTTTCTGCAATCTTGGTTACGACACTCCTAATGGATAACCTTAAGATAATTTACATTTTCCTTACAAACCATTATGAAGTATTTATGAGTAGATATGTTGGAAAAGAAACCTTTTTTTAATTATGAGACTAGATGTGTAAAATTATTTAATTAATTTTTATAGTTTCTAGATTAAACATTATGATATGATCTAACTTAGATTATGTTTTCATTTAGAAATGATTCCTAGTATAAGGAATGTGAAACCAATAATTCACATGATCGCTTAAGTAAGAAGGACCATATATTTCATGGTGTTAATTTATCATTTAGAAGGGAAATAGTATCCCATGTATCCACATCATATGAAGAAATAATATCTTGTGTTTAGAAGATAAGGAATGAATTCTTTGAGTCCTATGGCTTTGAAGAGAAGAATGATAAAAATAGGATGGAAGAGAAAATGTTCGATAAAGGGAACAATGGAAAGAAGGATTTTCCCACATATGACAACTGTAGAAAGAATCACCTTGGTAAATTCTTTAAGGGAATGAGAGTTTTTTATAAGTGTAGAGAAAAGGGTCATCAAGAAAAATAATGAAAAGGTAAGAATGAAAAGACTAATATTCAGTAAATCAACTGTAGTGAAATGGGGCATTATTTCAATAAAGGTCCTAAGCGTTAAGAAAATATAGCTCTTAAGAATCAAAGGGATCAAGGTCAAGCACATGATGTTACTATATTTGAAATGAAATAATTTATTTATTTGTGTTTCTGGATTGAATAATTATTTCATTTGAGAGTTTTATTAATTCTGTACTAGTTATTGGAATTCTAGAAGTATATAAGGATTGTATTGTGGTAAAATTTCATTGAGGATTAAACATTATATAGTACTATGAAAAGTGAATCAATAACAAGTTAATATTTTTTGGAAAATACATGGCTGAGGTAAAGATAAACATTAATATGGTCCTGATATTGAGGTATTTATTTCATAATAAGATATTATTGATTTTAATAAATTATATTGTATATTTTTGACTATATTGAAACTAATTAATTGTTTGTTTATACCATCATTAAAAGAGTTTAAATTTTTTTTATTTATAAGATGTATATCTAGTATTCTAAAAGGAATAAGGGAGCATGAATGTAATAAATAAATTTTATGGAAATTTTGGGAGTTACCATGTTTTAAGAGAATACGCGATGAAGGTATTGACATGTTGTTATGTAGAAATAAGAGATCTTCATTATGTTTAACCTTCAATATATATTTTGGACTCTGAGTTTGGACCGAATTATTTTGGATAAGTGTAAAGGTTGAAATGAATTAAGCTGGACATTTGATACTATTTTTTATGGTTATAAAATTTCAGAAGATTAATTTTGGATTTTTAGAAAAAGGAGAACCCGAAGGCCAGGTGGCAACCCGTTCCATCTGTCAAGGCCACAAGACTTGAACCAGCAGCTGAATTGTGAAAATGGTGCATCACGTATCATTGGCCTATGTGATGTCCTAGTTTGTATAGTGTAGTTTTTTTAAAATAATATGACTGAATATTTATAATTTTTTTTGTAACCCAATGAAATTAGAATTAATATAATATTTTTGAGTTCTATTATCTTATGTAGTGATAGGTTTGTTTTTGTTAGAAACTAGTTTAGGATGTAGCTATACATGTCATGTATTGTTTTCTCTTATTCTATAATGAATTTATTTCCTAAACTTTAGGGAAGGGATCTTAAAATCAAAAATGGGTTATCCTAATATCTTTTGTATTGTTGAGCTGATGATATTTTGAATCATTATATATTTATGTCTTTGAGGCCCTAAATATTCCATTTATTGTTCACTTGTTTGTTATTAAAGACCTCAATCAATCAATATAAATATTTATGTTTTCCCTAAAATTATGTTTCTCTAATTTCCAACAATGTTTTCCAAATTGAGATCATAATTTTGTGGTGACCTTTTCATTAACCTTTCCCTCTTATTAAGATTAAATTTTCATAACCCTATTTTTGATGTGGGTTTTCCAAAAAGTTATTTTATATTTTTATCATTTTATTTTTGATGAACAAATTAAAATTGTAGGGAAGAAATTGATTAAACTAGGGGATCATGTAACACCCTAGGATTTTATAATACACAATCTCTTTAAAATAATTCAATAGTTTGCACCACACGCAACACCGATTTCGAGAGAAACATGACTTAACAAAATATATTTTTAAAAAGCAATTATTAATAGTAATAACTACATTTTTAATTTTATATAATCCATATAATTTTAACATCAATATTCTTTAGACATAATATTACAACAAATTATATTTTTAATATAAATGAATTGTTTTTCAAAAAATTAAATTTTACCGCCTTTTAATTTAGAACTATTTTAAATAAAAAATTTAAAACTTTTATATATTCAATTTGACAAAATAAAATTCTTTTGAAGTATGACATAAAATTTTAGTTTAGATATATTTTTGGTTTTGTTCTCATAACTTTTATATTTTGATGAATAATGAAAAAAACTAAATTTTAATTAAAAAACTTTTTTAATCAAAATAAACTATAGTCCTAAGTTATATATTTTTATGGTTTTAAAGTTTAATTAGATTATATTTTTATCATTTAATCCAAATTTGGTCATTGGAAGTAATTTTACATTTTAATTGGAGGCAGACACATATAAATCTTTTGATAGTTTTTACTCCACAAAAATATGCTTTCTCGTATTGACAACAATAATTAAATTTAGATTAATTATTGAGGTATATATGTTTTTAATTTGGTAAAATAGAAATAATTTTTGAATTCTAAATATAAAAATTATCTTATGGGGATTTTTTGGAATTTTTTTGAAAATATTCAATTTTTATGAATAATGAAAAACGCTGTGTTATTTTTTAAAACTGAATTTTTATTTAAATAATTATTTTTTAATTTAAATTTATTTTAATGTAAAAATATATACATAATAACTATATTATTTCAAATTAAATCATTGATGTCATATTATAATAAGTTTAGATATTTAAAATTTTATTAAACTTTTTACTGCATTTTTCCCACCTTCTATGCACATTTGAAAATTTACATAAAATGTAATTTTACCACTTCTGTGAATTTAATTTCAAAAATTTGAGAGAAAAGGGTAAAATAAGTAAGTAAAATGTGGTTCAATATGATGAAAATAATTTTTGGTGAATAATAACTTTTGAATTTGTTTTGACACAATTAAATGTAAATTGGGTAATTAAAGGTAGAAATATTATTATTATTACCCCAAAACATGTCTTAATTCTATTGGATAATTGTATTTCGACCAAAATAAACCTTAGGAAAAAAATATGATCCTTTTTAATTCGCAAGGATTAGATTAAGACATTTATTATTATTTTATTTAAGGAAGAGTTAAAAGTGTTTATTTGAAATTTTTATAACTAAAACATTTTTAATATTGGGTTATACGTAAGAAAATTTCAAATATAAATATAAATTACAAATATAAAAATATTTCCTACGTTATGGTATTTTATTTATATTTTAAGACATTAAATATGTAATTTTATTTATGACACACTGATGATGCAGTAAAAACCTTTTTAATTAAAGATAAAAATAATTGATATTATAAATATCAAAATAAATTTAAATTGATAATTTTGATGTATTCCACTAATATTATAGGTTAATTTAACATGTTAGGGTTTATTTAATGAATATTTTTAATTAATAAAGTTATTATGATTTTCCAAAAAAAACAAAATACAAAACAGTGTCAAAATTGACATAAATGAGTTTTTTAAAATATACTATATTATAAAATGATATAATATTACTAAACATCTATGATTCGGCCAGGGGACAGATATAAGGTTATATATGTCATTAATTAACTACTTTATGTTCTCTTGTAATTTTATAATATGTTTATTAACCATATAATACAAAACTACATGGATATATGTTAAATGTTAAACTATTCAACCTAGAGTTAAATATAAATGATAAGGTTAATATGGTGACCTAAACATGTATAAAACCTATTGGGTGAGAATATTTAGACCCATACCCACCTTATCCAAGAAATGAAATAATTTTTATCCATTAGAAACCAAAATGTTTTATAATAAAATAATATTTCAATATTTTCCTAAAGTTACCATCACCACTCTTATAATAGGGTACTTCCCCTTATCTTAGTTTCACACCTCCAATTCCATTTGGATCAGCCAAAATCCACTAAAATATCCTCCAAAATACACTCACATAGACCTATAGGCATTAAATTTATTAGAAAGACATCCTAAGGAGCCCTTTTGTTCAAACTAAAAAGAAGAACCCAAAGAAGAGGTAACAATTTCATCACCTCAGTCAATGTTCTTTCCTTCTTCCACTGAATTTTTTTGTTGATTCAATAACAAAATAATAACCCCAGTAACTTCTACACAATATGATTTTATTATCAATATGGTAAAACCATATTCATTTTTTTATCTATCCTATGAATGAAAAAGTCACCATACGTGCGTACGTATGACATACCATATCCACGTCATGGTGTAGTTTGTTATTTAACAATAAATTATTTGGATGGGTATAATAAATAGTGTAGTTGATGAATATAATTAATATATCATTTCAATTATTCTGTATATATAATATACCATCCAATTACGTAATAATTAAACAATAATATAAAGACTTAGTCGCTTGTGCGTATATACCACTTACCGTCTCTATGACATGATGAAATTTCATTCCATGTAAAAACCATTCAAGAATAATTTTCATTTTATGATTAAAAATAATATTTAAATAACTTAATATCTTTATTTATATGAGTAAAATATATCCTATCCATTATAAACATGAGTTACATAACGAAACATATAATGGAAAATGAACAAGTTAACACCCGAAACAATTATACTACTAAAATATCATTATAAAGGTTATATTATAAGATCATATATAAGATCATATTTATGTATATAGTTCTTTTATATTTTAATAATAATTATGGTGGTTAATGTACCCTAGACTAAGGAAAATTACATGGTATTTGTTAATTTTACAATCTCTTTATTATCTGAGGTTGTTAATACGTATATACTAGGACTTCTTTATCATACACATCTAAGTTTATTAAAATTTAATTTCAATTTTTTTTACTATTTACTATACTATGGGATAACTTATTTTATACCCCTTTTGTAATTTTTATAAAATGGTTTGAAAGGAATCTTTCTGTCTCATTCCAATAAATGTACTTTATGACCTTTTCAACAAATTAAGGAAAGAATGTTTTTAACTTAAACGGCTAGGGTAGATATTTTCCATGATTATGACACCTTCAAATCTTCCCTTACCAGCTTATTAGAAAATTTTCAAAATAAATTGTTTCATTACTTTTTAATGATTTTAATTTATAATGAAATATTTCACTCAAATAGTTTTTGGATTTATTTCATCTCTGTCAACATCCTTCATTAGATTTTACGTTTGTTTGAAGTAGATATATTATGATACAATCTTCCATATTATATTGTTGGTTTTATGATATACAATACTGTGGATGTGCTATTTTTATACCATTCATGCTTTATGGTTAAAGTATTGACATTTCGTATGCTAGTTTTAATATGAATTTTTATATTATGTTCTAACCTTCTCATATGAGGAATACATTGGACTTAGTAAATGATGGGTGGTGCCCGCTACAACTTCTCGATGAGTCGGTAGGTCTCATGAGAAAAACTAGTGTCTTGTTACAAGGCTTTGAAAAATGTTTTATTTAAATTCTTTGCATGAAGATTCGACTATGTGGTTATGATGTCTGACATTATGCATTCCATACTTATGAAATTAGCTATTGATATTACAAGAGATTATTCTAATAGTAGAATATCCCTGTGAATATGTAATTGGTATTATTTGATTTATGTTTTTAATATTATAAAAAATTTTAAGTTAAAAGAATTTTAGTCTTACAAATTTCCTTAAATGTTTATGCTTATTTATGAATGTTTTTGCTATATTGTTATCCTTACAGAGGATCTGAGTTCTTGCCTTTCTTATATTTCATTTTTTCTAGGATGTGAAGAAGTATATTATGACTGAACAGTATGGATAGAATAATGGGTATGATTGTGTTATATAGAGGCACAATGTTTCTTTTTTTTCATTTCATAATGTAATTTAAAACTTATATATGTATCTAATACTTCCAAGGCTACTTAACTGATCAGTCTTTCGGGACCTGATTTTTTTTATCATGCCAATGTTATGTAATACTGCACCAAATTTGGGTAACATAGTTTGGAGAGTTACATACACAGAATGAAATTATAAATAAAATATAAGATATAAAAATTCATTTGTCACATAATCACAACACCACATAGTCAAGAAGTAGAAGATTTACCCGAAGAATGAAAACTGGGTTATGAATTTCCCTCGCCTTGAGTCCGACTTGTCTCGCATAATCGTTGTGTTCTTGAATAATAAAATTTTTATAATTTATAATTTCTTGAGAAAAATTCTCGTGTTTATTATTAATTTTATATCACTTATTACAATTTTAAAAAATTACAATACAATTTATGTTCATATCTGATATTTTGACGAAATTGGGTACTTGAGTCCAAAAAGAACTTGTTTTGATGTAAATTTTCCATGAGGTCACAAGTACATAATATTTGGAATGATATTCATGATTAAAAAATCATATATATATATATTTATTTAATATTTTCCATAACATTTGGAGATAAGAAATGAAATGCACCGTTCATGGAGTTGGAAGGCCGTAAGTACGCATGAACGCTCCTTTTATTTTCGTTGTCATATTGAAGGATTGAAAACTAAAAGATACATAGGTATATTATAATTCAATTATAATATATATGTTATATATCATACATATGTTCATTAAATAAATCCTTTTTACGTTCCATGCATGGAATGAATTAGCCATATCACTTTTAATGGGCAGTAGTCCACACATCCTCAAATGAAATTATCATATTCACACATTATGGAAATCATAAAGGTATGTTGTAAATAAAAATTATAGAAGAATAGAGACAATATAAATATAATATATATCATAAATAAATACATTTCCATCATAATGGACACCATGATAAGTGGTAGGTTAAAATTGAGCAATCATCATTTCGTGAGGCAGTGGTTCTCTGTACACAGAAACATTATGTTCGTATCCATTAGATAAAGTTGTGTGTAAGTGTAGTTCGAATAATTGTTATAAAAAATACTATTATATTTTTAATATTGGTGTATTTAGGTAATCATAGAATAATAAGTGCATATGGAGTGAATAAGGAAAATAAAAGAAAGGAACTTGAGAGAAGACATTACCTCTAAATCAGGTAACTTCTTTTTCTTTGAGCCAAAATGATTTCTTGAAATGCCTTATTCCAAAGATAAGGAATCTATGAAGAAAGAAAGGGTTATTGGGAGATTATTTTAGTATAATTTGGATGATCATAGTGGCTTGAGTTGAGTGAGTAAGTGGATAAAGGTGGTGGCCTTTTACCAGAGGAAAGAGGGGAACTTTAGGAAAGACTTGAAGCATTATTTTATTATAAATTCATTTTAGAAATATAATAGTTCCAAAGTGATATATTCCAAGGATAAGACGATAGTGGGTCGAAATAATCTCAACTAATAGGATTTATTAAATTTTAGGTTAAAAATAAACCTTATATTTTAGCTTTAACCCTCAGGTAAAAATATTAACTCTTACCACGTCTTCGTGTATTTTCATAATATATGGTTACTCTATTTACAATAAAATTCCAAGAGAACCACAAGTGGTTCATTAATGACATTTGTAAAATGATTTATGTTAGTTGAATGAATAATAATTTTTTAGGACTATTATATCATTTAACAAAATAGAATTTGTTTTAACACATTTATGCCAACATTGACATTATTTAGTAATTGATCATTGTTAAATTCATAACAACTTGATACCTTGGAAAAAAAGAAATTAACTAAAATCTAATATATTATAATCATCCATAAAATTATTTTATGGAATAAAAATGTTATAATCAAATTAATTTCAATATTTATAATATCATTTATTTGAATCATTCATTAATATGGTAATCACTGCATCATCATTATCTCATAAATAAATAAATTTATTTAATTTATAAAAACTATAAATACAATACCACGATGTATGAAATATTTTCATCATTATAATGACTATTTATAATAAAAGAGATCATTTATATAACTCTATATTAAAACTGTTTTTGTAAAAGATACATGTTTATGTTATATCTCTTTACTTTAAATACTCTTTTATAACATGTCATTATCACACCCAAGTGGATCCATGGGGTTATAAAATTTTCCCAAGGATGAAAATGGTTTAAATATATCATCCAATAGGATTAATAGATGTGTTATGATAGTTTTATATTATTATAATACTATTTTATCCATATCTAGAGGATTTACCCTTTAACCACAGTAAATAAAAATAATTAATAAAGTTAATATTCATAATATGAAAAATTAAAAGGTAATTATTTAAAAAAATAAAATTATGATTCCAATTATGGAATACATTTTTATTCAAATTCCAAACATAGAATTTTTAGAAATTAATTTAAAATTATTTCTAATTGTCAAAACCAAAAGCGTGATTTTTAGAAGTAAATACTATCAAAAGATTGACTTGTTTTAATTAAAAATTAAAATTGAAATTAAATACAATAACCAAAACTGGATTAAATGATAAAAACCAAATCCAATTACGCATCAAAACCAATTAAAAATAATGTCTAGCAAAATAAATAAATTAGCTGAAAATGAAGTTTTGAATTAAAATGCAATATTTTCCACTTTTAATTAAAAAATTAACTTTATCAGAAAATTTAAAAAAAATAACCAACGCAAATCTTAATGTCCCACTTATATTGAAAATTTTTATTTTATAAAATAAAAAATTCAAAAGTGACAAATTTTTTGTTTAAAATGGGTTCACCTTCAAGGGGCGGTAAAATTACCTTTAAAAAAATATTACAATATTTTATGATTAACATTGGATTCATTGTCATATTAATCCTATAATTTTTTTTGATAAATGTAAAAACATTTTACACACACGTGTAATCATGAAATAGTTAATTCTGTTCATTTTCACTAATACAACGATTAGGCGTTAATAGCCATTTAAAATAAATATAATAATATTATATTATTTTTCGAAATAAATCAAAATTGTGTACAACATAAGATTTCTAGAGAAACTCATTGTTATGTTTCAATTACATTATCAGAAAAATACTCCCCTTTAATGTATAAGATATATCATATTAATAAATATTAATACATATGATAATGTATTATTTTTTAAATACCTAGGATGTTACAAGGAATGGGTCCTCGATGACTAGAGTGGAACCATTTTACTGGGATTAGCATGGGTCCTCAACCAATTTCGTGTGGAACCCCCCAACCTGGTTAGTCATGGGTGCTCAATAACTTTACAGTGGAACCCTCCAACTGGGCTGGGCATGTGTCCCCATCCTATTCCAAGTGGCACCCTCCAGCTAGGACTGACATGGGTCCTCGACGACACTGGAGTGGAACCCTCCAATTATGCTGGGAATGGGTCCTCAAACATGGGACATGACCCATTAAATATAAAGATTAGTGATGAGATATAGTTTTACATAACTTCGGAGTCACAAGAAATAGGGGTGATTTTCCCCCAAAGACGTATCCTTGAGACGTGACATAAAACCATGGGGGTGAGTTAGTGCTATCTAAAGTGTACAATTTCATGGTGTGCTGACAGAGCCCATTTTAATTTTGTGTTTGCGGAAGACGAGGGGGATGATGGGAATCATTGATGGATACTCATGGAACAATTAGATACTATTCTTCCTATGCTAAGCTGTGAGATGGATATCCTATTACTCTATCATTTGGGTTTCTTTGACTAAGCATATATATAAATCCCACTTTAGTACCCACACTTTGGGTTTTGGTTACTCTCATTCTAGAAGAGGAAGAGACACACATAGTATGACACATACATTCATTGTCTAGATTCTCATGGATGGATGATTATACTCTCCTAGTATAGGTATCGAATACTCAATTATGTGTTCATCTTTTCACTTTCACTAGATCCTTGTGTTTGGATGAGTTTAATTCACTCTATTGTTTTGTTGAGCTGCACTCTTTTATTAAAAATTGTTCTACATAATTCCTTCCTTTTTAGTGTATCTCTTACTTCTCACCCTTCACCTTTTCAGAACATACTATTGGGTATCATTATACTCACCCCTTCATAGTATTTTCCCACACGTATCACTCCTTATAAAGATGATAGACAATTCTGATCGTGACTTTAGTGGTGCTCAGGGATACCGGTGCTTGGACCGCTTACGGTGGTTATAGATTGGGATCCAGGAGTGTGGTTCTCTCTGCTATTTTAATTTTCCAGTTTCTGTAAGGTTAGGACACTTTTCTGTTTGGGTGTGCATTTTCCACATTTTCCTTCTAGTTTACACTACTACACTCATATTGTATAGTGGTCCATGCATGTTTGGTTTATATCAGTAGTGTAGAAACTTTTAATTCTTTTCCATTTCACATTGGCATTGATTTAGTTGTGTGCGTGTGTACAAATATTTTGAAAAATACCTCACTGATTTTTTTATCCTTTTGTGCTTGTCACCACCCCCTACACTATAGAGGTGGGCTTAGGGTTGTTGCAAATCAAGCCCTGTTGTAGTTCATGTCATGAAAAATATGTAGTATAGGTGGTTTAACCCATTTTATGTTGTTCAGATGTTTCTATAAATAGGTATAAAATGGTATTAAGGAAATAGTGTTTAATTTTCATGAGAGAATACCTCAGGGAAGAGAGTCTAGTGATGGTATAGGCGGTTGAAATATCTATTCACTATGAACCTGATTGCCCTCTTGCTGAATCAGAACCTGATAATATTTATTGTAGGGGACAATGGTACATGCATCATATTAGATTAATTATTTGACTATACTTTTGGATTCCGATCCCCTTTTTGTTGATATATATATATATATATATATTTATATATTTTCATCTATCCATGGTACTCCATTATAACTGTTAGGATTCCTTCGAGAAGACAACCAACCAGGACACCAGATCATGTTTCAGATGAATAACCTATGAGAGATGAGGCCTCAGTTCAGGGTCCATTATGTGATCCCATTAATCCAGGTGGGAAAGTAGCATAACCTCCACCTAATTTTTAGTATATATTCACTGTAGAGTAGGATAAAAATGAGTTTAGGCTAAGTGCACTCCATGAGTTCTAGCACAATAGGCCACTTAGGTTCCACGATGAGCGAGATCCTTAGGTAGTAGAGGACCGGTTGGAGTCAGTGGTCCTCCTCTTCAGGATAATTAAGACACTGATGGATCAGATTGTGGATTTTTCAGTGATTTTCATTCCATAGTACAACTAGATATTGGTGGATCTTACTTAATCAACTGCATGATGAGTCTATACTGTCATGCGAGGAGATCCAGCCGCTATTTTGTGAGGAGTACTTTCCCTCCCGCCTGTGCTCCAATTAGATTCAAGAGCTTCTAGATTTTTATATGGAAGGGATGATAGTGGATGAGTAATAAATTAGGTTGAATGAACAGACTCAGTACTCTCTTGACATGATTTACAAAGACTACTTTCGGGAACATATGTTTGGGTAGGGACTCCGCAGAGTTATTTGTTCCATTATAGTACCCTTGTGCATCCCCACATATTCCTAGGTGTTGGAGTGGATTCAGGTGATAAAGATATTTCTGTTTAAGGGGATCTAACTAGCTAGAACTATTAGATAATTTTACAGAGCTGAGATGTCAACCTCATCTAGAAGAAGTCCGTTAACCGGACCTTGATGCAGAAGGTCTTCCTAGGACTAGACTGGGGAACATAGTCAGGTAGCACCAAGGTAGAAGAGGGAAATGGGTTATCCCAGAGAGGTATGGTGCTATTATTGTGACAGGTGATGTCAAGTGTCATGAGAATTCCCAACTAGATGGTATTATAATCCCATGAAGATAATAGGTAGACCACTAAGGCATAGACAACACCATGATCAGGGATCACCTAGGCATGGACATGGTGGTCCCTTGGGTGACAGTGCTGGAAGAGGAGGAGGAGGAGCTATAGGTGGGGGATGAATCTATGAGTTTCTTCCCACAACATCACCGACTAACCCACATCAGGGATAGAGATCTGAAGGGTGGGGGCACAGATAGATGCATGCCATGGATGTTCATGATCCTGCAGCAAATAAGTTGATCCTAGGTAAGCCTTGTGTTTATTATAATTTTTATATAGTATTTTTACACACAGGCACAAATCACTATTTTATCTCGTTACTCCTGGTATAGGAGTTTGAGCTCTTAGTAGAGGCGATAACACAACAGTTTTTCCTCGATGTTCCTACATTGACTATTTCTTCTGTGTCCTTCATCTTCCAGCAGTGCAACATACCACTTGCATGAGAGAGGTTCATGTGGGCCATAATGGATATCACAATGGAACCTTACAAAATCATATTAAAAATAGATTTTTTTTATGGTTATATCAGAAATTGACATTCACAGAAGGATGGTCATATGCCTACACATTGATGGGACGAGGTACTCCTTTCTCGGTGGACGAGACATCATAGTAGGGAAGACATGTGTTTTGAGTAGGAGTCTATATAATTTTACCCATAAGTCAGGGAGTGTAACCCTTGTTTAAAATTAACTCTTCTAGCATCTAGGTACCTTCAGTTTTGGAGGACTGTATGGATGTATTCCCTGATGACGTTCTTGAGGCTACCTCATATGCGGGAGTTGGATATTTTCATTGACTTTCAACTAGGAAATATCCAAATATCTTCTACAGAATATCATATGGAAGCCATTGAGAATTGGTAGATATGGTTAAAATTAGAGTCCCTTTGTAAAAAAGGATTCATTTGACCTAGTGTGTCCCCCTGTGTAGCTCCAGTTCTATTCATGAAGAAGAAATATTGTAGCTTATGGCTTTGTATTGAATATAGTATCTTGAAGCAGGCCTTGTTTAGTAACATTTACCCCTACTGAGGATTGGTGACATCTTTGACCAGTTGCATGGTGTGAGATGGTTCATTAAGATTAGTCTCAGATCTGACTACCACTATCTTTGGGTTCGTGAGTTCAATATCTTGAGTTGGCTTTCTGATTTTGATATGGTCACTAAGAGTTCCTAGTGATGCCCTTTGGTGTGACCAATTCCCCTACTATATTTATGGCCTTGAAGAACCAAATCATCCATCCATACTTGGACCAGTTTATTATTGTCTTCATTGAATAAATACTCTACTACTCTACATAAAAGGTGGAGAACGCAGATCACTTGAGAATGATTCTTGATTTACATCGAGAGCACCATCATTATGGAAATCTGTCAATGTTATAGTACTATATAAATGAGGTTAATTTTTTTGGGAATATCATCTATGAAGAAGGTTTATCCATGGATCTAGAAAATATGAAAGGTGTTCTTTCTGGGGAGACACCAATGAATGTGTTAGAGGTGATAAGCTTTCTTGATTTGATAGGGTACTACAAGGGATTTTTAGAAGACTTATCCATAATTACAGAACCATTGTACACTCTAAAGTGGAAGGAAAACCCATTTACCTAGTATGAGAAGTTCTAAAAATACATCGAGGTGTTGAGTTTGATGACGATTAATGCTCCAACATTGAGACAACTAGAGGAAGGTATTGAGTTTATAGTGTATTTAAATGTCTTTGGAGATGGGCTTGGTTGCATGTTGATGCAATGCCAACCGGCCATCAAATACAGGTTGAGGCAGTTGAGACCCCAGGAATAAAACTATGTGACTCATGAAAAATATCTAGTTGGTCTTCTTCGTCCTGAGGATGTGGAGACAATATATTTTGGGAGAGTGCTTTGTGGTTTTCTCAAACCTCCAGAGCCTCATGTACATCTTTAGTAAGAGATATATAAACTTGAGGCTGTGACATTGGTTGAAGTTCCTTCCAGACCATGAAATCGAAATATTCTACACTCCAGTTAAGGGAAAAAAATTTAGATTACTCCCTTAGAAGGATGTCCTAGGATTGCATAGTGTGGTAATCTTTATAGCAGTTTTCTTTCTTGTAGCTCATCCTGGTGGAGGAGGATGGGACAATTTTTCAATAGTCAACGGGGATGACTCCCCTCTCCTTGAGCACGTGAGAGTGTCACAAATGGAATACATCTACTATAAAGTACTGCATGATCATATATCTTAATACAATGAACCATTTGGATATTATGAAGGAGAAAATCACATGATCTTGTCTAGGGGACTAATAATTGTTCTGGTCATGGTGTAAGAGGATGTGATGTGGGAGTTCCACACTTATCCTATAGTTGTACATCCTTGTGCGGGGAAGATGTATAGGTATCTTCAATTGTAGTTGTTTTAGACCAATATGAGATAATGTGTAGTTCTATTCATCTAATGATGCATAACCTGTTAGTAGGATATAGTTGAGCATCAAGTTTAGCTGGGGTTTTTATAGCCTCTTGAGACCTCAGAGTGGAAATGGGAGGAACTCACCATGGAAATCATTATAGGGATTATATGCATAGTGAATGTGTATAACACCATCTGGGTGATAGTGGACTATCTCCTGAAATTAGCACACTTCCATGAAATCAGGAACCAATGTTTAATTGAGAGTTTGGGGAATTTGTATATATGAGATACAATCATCCTTCATACAATACCCTCGACGATTATCTCCAATCATGACGTGTGGTTTAAATCAAAATTTTGGAGGGGCTTGAAGGAGGTATCTAGGACCTAGCTATGGATGAGTAAATAATTTTACACCTAGAACGATTGGCATACCGAGCCCACTATCCTGGTGTTAGAGGATATGTTGAAGGATTGCACTTTGGAATTTAGCCAGAACAGGGAGGATCACCTTCCTTTGGTATATTTTGAAAACATCAATAGCTACCAGACTACTATTAGCAGGTCCACTTTTGAGGCCCTACATGGGAGACCCTATAGGTCACCTATGTGTTGGACCGAGGTTAGAGAGTCATCTCTCGTGGGCCTAGAGTTGGTGCAATCAATGATAACGAAATTTTAGTTCATCCATGAATGAATGAAGAAGGCCCATAGTAGAAAAAAATACTAAAAGGAGTACCATCATAGGACCTTGGAGTTCAATCAGGGAGACTATATTTTCATGAGAGTCTCCCACTGATGCATAATTTGGAGGATTCTATATGGAGGAAAACTATCATTGAGGTTCATCAAGCCGTTCAAGAACGTGCATGGGTTGGAGAGGTACCAATTGCCTTTACCTACCCGTATAGCAATAACAGGTGAATGGAGTCTTCCACGTGTCACAGTCGACGAGATACATGCATGATCATACAAATATCATCAACTGGGGTGAGCTGGACCTTGAAGATGGAGACCCCTATGAAAATAACTTGGTGGTGATCAAGGACCGATAGGAGTAGACTTTACTTGGATGTGCCCTCCCTTTGGTTCGCGTGTTGTGGCTATATGAGAATGTGTAGGAGAGTTCTTGGGAATGGAAGATCTAGATTCATGCTCAGTATCATGATTTTTTTCATAGTTATTCTTTTTTAGGTATGAATATCCTGAAGAAGGGACTGATGTAGAGACCTAGTTTTTCCCTTGTAATACATTAAAATAAATATTTATATATATTTCCATAGTTAGGTGCTGAGATGAAATTTGATTCTCGGGCGGCGTGCCCCAAATTAATTTTATAAAAAAATTAATATATTTTATACAATAAATGTAGAATAAGTGTGAGAAATTTTTATTGGTATCCCAGATTAGAAATAATAGCGCATAATTGATTCTGGAACGTGGCGTTTACCCAAGGCAGGAGAAAACTTTTATCAATGTGGGACTTCTAGGGAAGAATTCTCCAAGGGAATAAATGTAAATAAAATATTTTATCTCAGACGTCATATCAAATAACATTTGATTGTGGTCTCATATTTAAAATTTGAGACCACTATTGAGTTTGTAATGGGGTGTTTTACCTAATCACGACCTAAAATGAGAGGGAGCGAGAAGTTTAGATCTTGTGACTGTTAGTGGGTGTGGTTTAGAAGATACCTAGACCTAATTGCAACGTTATAAATTGGAGTTCATGGGTACATGATAAGGGTTTTCCCATAATCATCCCATGCTTCCTCCTCTCCTCTGTTTAGAGCTTCAATGGAGGAACTTTGAAAGATTGCAGTGGAAGCGAAACGAACATGTTCTCGATGAAGAACTGATCAAATCGAGGTACGATTACTTTGATTTCCAAACACCAATTTTCAATTAATAAATTTATTTGATTATTTTTCATATTATTGATTTGAATTCTATGGTCGATATCGAAACCAATATGGACATCTATTGATCTATATTTTTGAATCCCATCTTTGAGTTTTCTTCATCTATTCTTCAAAAATATTCATGATAACTTTTTGGCATGATGAAGCCTCAATGTATCATTGAACAAAGAATAGGACTATGTATAATGTTGCCCAAGTATCCTAGATCTGCATTCATTTTCAATTTTAGGCCCATGGAGGTGGTCTGATGGTCCGCATAAGTGTCCACAATTGAGGCAGCTCCGATAGGGGCCCATGGCGGTGCCCACGGTGGATGAAGGCTTAGGAGGTGGTGACCACATGGAGTAGGGAGGCTGGTGAGTATGGTGGTCAGGTGTGAGAGGCAAGGCCCGTGGTAGGGAGGATGTCGAAATACAAGGCGGTATGGCTGGTCGACCGGGAAGAGTCTCGAAGCGTGACCCGAGGCGACGATGATGATAGGACGAGGTCAGAAGGCGGGCATTCCTGAATGGGATAGGGGTAGATAAAGTGGGTCAAACCCATCTAAAGTGGACCAGGCCTAGTCAAAGTGTTTCAGGCCCAACTAAATTTGTCCAGGACCAACACAACATGTTGGATCTTGGGTTGACCAGAGCAGACCACGGTTGTGACCAGTCTGGATGGATGATCATGGCTACTAGTTTAAGAGCTGGAATTCCATAGATTGTCAACCCCAGTGATTGACCACCATGGTAGGTGGACCAACATTGGTGGTCGGTTCATTTTTCGTCATCTGCAGGTCCTGACTGATCTTTTTGTGGAATATTAAAACAATATTATCTTCTAAACAGAGCGTCCAATTGAAGTTGTATCTAGGAAACCATGATACTCAATTCAATATGGAACTTTTGAGTTCAATTTGGGATATAATGTTTGTGGTCAATACGCTGGATCCAAGAAGACTCATTTAGGTGAGCTGCAGGGAAAATCTCCCTTTTCACCGGTTATCCGATTCAGGCAAGTAAATATACTAACCAAAGTGTTTTTCCACAAAGAATGTGCTTGTAAACTGATTTTAGGCTTTCAAGTAATGATGAAAGATGTTCTGAGTATAATGTATCTTTAGGCAGTGTTTGAAGGCAGTAGTGGTTAGCTAGTAATATTATAGGATTCCAAGTGGCACCCTCCAGCAGGTCCAGGCATGTATCCTCGACGACTAGACTATCACCCTATCTCTAGGATAGGAATGGGTCCTCAAGGACATTATAGTGTAGCCCTCAACCTAGGCTGGGAATGGGTCCTCAAACTATTTCAAGTGGAATCCTTGAGTCAGGTGGGGCATTGGTCCTCGATTACACTAGAGTGGAACCATCTAGATAGGCTGGTCATGGGTCATCAAACTTGAGACACGACCTCTTGACTATGAAGATTAGTGATGTGAAATGGTTTTTTCTAACTTTGGACTCATGAGAAAGAGGGGAGATTTTCATCCTAGTATGCAACCTAGAACCGTGAGGGCGATTTCGTGATGACCAAAGTGGACAGTATCAATGTGTTTTGATTGAGCCCCTTGACTTGTGCATTCAATGAAGTCAAGTGGGATGCTGTGCATAATTGATGGATACTCTTGGAACTGTTGGAAACCCTTCTTTCTAGGCTGATAAATGAGATGTATACCCCTTTATTCTCTCATTTGGTTTTCTTTTTCTATGAATAAATATATATCAAACTTCAGTATGCACTCCTTGGGTTTTTCTTGCACTCCTTCTAGGAGAGTCGAAGATACACAAGGTATTCCATGTGCTTTCAATTTCTAGATAATTGTGGTTGGATGAGTCTATTCTCCTACTATAGATAAAAAAGACTCAATAGGAAGTTAATATTCTCTTTGTCTCTATCTCCTTGTGTTTAGATGAGTTTACTTCACTCTCTTATTAGTTTGTGAAGCACTCCTTTACTGTACATTATTATAACTAGTGATTTCCTTTTCATTATATCTCATTCTGACCCCCTTCACACATTTTGGGAATTCAGCTAGGTATGTTCTTACTTACCATTTCATGGGATTTTACCACACATATCATTCATTATGTAAACAGTAGACATGTTTGATCATCACATCAGAGGAGCTCAGGGAAATGAGTTATTGGACTGCATAAGATGGTCCTAGCTTGGAATCTAGGTGTGGGGAACTCTCAGCTATTTTAATTTTCCTAGTACTGTCAAGTTAGCACAATTCTCTGGTTGAGCAAGAATTTTCACCCTTTTACTTCCACTTTACATTAATGTACTAATAATGTTTTGTGGTCTATGCAATTTTGGTTTATTTTAGTAATTTAGAAACTTTTAATTCATTCCCTCGATACTTTTCCATTAAATCAAATGTGTGCATGTGTACCGGTACATATGTAAAGGCCTACATGTGCTTGTTATGCCTTTAGCACTTGTCCCCACCCCTATCCTTTAGAGGAGGTCTTGGGGTACTAGCGACTTGATCCCTGACATTGGTTAGATCATGACATTCACTTATATCTATTCAGTTAAGATCCACATGGTTTGGAAGACCCTTTGAGCTCACCGTGTACTCCTAGTATAACTCTTGATTCATCTCCAAATATGAAATAATTCATAAAAAACCCTCATGACCTCAATAAAATAAAAAAAAAATATACCAAAATTGAGAACTAGAATAAAATATTATAAAATATGAAAAATAAAATACTCAAAACCCAACTTCCCAGGGTAACGTATGTTTTTATACTGAAATCATCAACAAAACATATATTTGTACCTACATCCCATGTTCCGAAAGTCATATTACCAATCTACCACTACATTCATAATAAAAAAGGGAACCTGAGAACATAGTAACTCAAAAAAATAGTGGCTCTGATACCATTTTGTGACTAAACAACCCTAGGCTACCCCTAATCTGGGTACTGGAGCTTGTTGGAAACCCATACACAAATAGAAAAGATATATTCTTACAAAAATAGAACTAAATAGGCCTAATAGATAAAATAAATTAGATTACCCAATTAAAATAAAACATAAATACGAAAATAGGATATAGTAAAATAGTGGGTATGTTGGTCCACAAAAGGAAGTTACCAAATAAATTAAAAAACCCAAAACTGTCTTCATGTGACCCTTAGGTCACGATACATAAAAAAATACCATCTCTCCTTGGCAATCAATACTGAACCATGAAGTAATTTTGAAAAGGAAATATATATATATAGGAATGATAAAGAAACAAAGTATTCATTCCTATAATGATCATCACTTTTCATACATTACCATTTTTTTTGGAGTACTTAAATTATTACACAAACAGATGGCTGAGGACCATATTTGTTTAGTTCCTTTAGAATGACAGAAACATAAAAACTAGTATATAATTGAGAAATAATATCTACCACTATGTTATTAATGAATTTAACCCTTCTTATACACATCATACCTAATACATATCTTCAAAACAAGGGGAATGAAAAAATTAGATGGGGTGAGATTAGATGCTCAGTATGGGTAAACAAGGGATATATGTAATAATAAACATGATCTTAAGGGTATGATAACACGATCATGAAATAAAAAGATTATAGTCGTCATATAAAAGATAATAACCATGAATAATGGCATAATTATTTTTAATTCATAAGACATGAATCTTATGGGAATCAAGAGCATAATACATGAATGTATAACATAAGAATAAGACCTAGAATTTTGGTAGACACATAAACACATAACATCATTATGTATAATTCAAGTTGCATTGTGAAAACATTACTTGGAACTTCATGGGGACAAAAACTACTGGGTGGGACACACCACCATCCTCAGTCTCAATCCCTTCCTCAAAAGGGATCAATTTTACCCATCTTCACATAGTGGATTGTGTTTCCCCGTATTCCCACAATGAATTGTATTTCCCCAAATTCTATAGTATATTAATACCATTGACTTGAATCACATCATTTTATCAGGAGATATAAATATTTACCCAACTCATTGGAGATAAATTGATGTCCCACCCATCTCCTAAAGAAATCATACAAACATCAGCTGAAAGATCGTAATCAATCGTATCATAACCCATAAAAAATGGGGTTACTAAACATGTAATCATATCATTACCTATAAAAAGGTGATAGGCTTAATAATAATTTCATCAAATTATTTCCCATGAAAATAATTGGGCTTCAAAATCATAAATCCCCTAGAAGGTGAATGTGTTTCTTAAACATAGAACCTACGAAAGAGACACTCATTTCATAAAAATAATTCCATAAATACATAAACCATTCAGTGAAATAATATGAAAAAAATTGGGATGATTTCATGAATGGAATGAGTAACACCAACAGATTTTATCATAGATGTAAAATAATATTGAAAGATCTTTGAAAAACTATTCTGGATGAAAATATCCCGTCTACTTTCAAATATTAATTTTGAAACAGAAAACATTTCCATAACCATTTTATTTAAAAATATTTTTAAAAAATTATAAATGAAGTATGAAAACCATAAAAAAATTGTAAAACAATTTTACTTGAAAATTATTCTAAAATATCATATTTAAAAATATTTTGTAAATCCTTTTTTTAAGAAGGTTTTTTGAAATTCTGGATAGGTTTCTCAAAGATGTATAATTAAGATAAAATTAATTTACCTATTTGGTAACTTTTGAAACATAAAAACCATGAAAGAGAAATCATAAAATGGATATGTATATACCCATAAATTTATGTATATAAATATGATAATATATTCATTGGAAGTATATACACCAAAAAAACTAATGAAGTGATGAATAAGACATAAATCACACAATAGTAAAAGTGAGACTTGAAATCCCCTTACCTTATATATTGACTCTAATCATACTCATTCAAAACAAGTTTATAATAAACATAAATATAGTATAAATATAACAAAAACCATATTATTTTATATAATACCATATATGTGTTTATACTAACCACTCATTAACACTTTCATAATAAGGTTATGTTTTGGGTAATATCTGCTTAGTTTTTCGCTTATGTCTTAATTTGTTATATTTTTAGTCCTCATACTTATATGTTGATTTAAAGAATGTAAAAAATGATATGAAAATATTTTATATTTTTTAAATATGTTTGTATAATAATATATTAAATATAGGAAAATGAAAATGAATACACAATTCATGGAGATAGTGGGTCGTACGTACACATTAACATTGTTTCTGTTTAATTATCGTATTGAGAAAAATGTAAATTATATATATATATATATATATTAAAAAATTACAATATCATTATAATTTCACATATAAAATATAAGTTTATTGGACATATATTTAATATATTTCTCATATATTCTGAATGAGTCACATGGATTGGGGGAGGCGGTTGCCCAAAGTTCCCCAAACGAAATTATCAAATTTACACAAAATGGAATGGGTGAAGTATTGTGTTATATTATAATTAAATAATCATATCTACATCATAAATATAATATATATCACATAAAAATAATTTGTCCATCATAATTCCCAACTATAAGAGTTGGTAATGTAAAAATGAACAAAATCTTTTCGTGAGGTGATAGTTAGATGTACAGAAGAAGGGTATGATTGTTACCCATAAGATGGAAGAGTGTGTATGTGTAGGTATAACCCTTATAATAAAAATATTTCAGTATAATTTTGATATTTTGGTTATTATATAAGTATCTAATGTGAATATTTTAGGGGGTAGTGAATGAATATAAAACAAAATTTCTTGAGGAATGATGTTACCTCTTCATTGGGTTACTATTTTTGGTTTCCACCAAATGGTATTTTGTGGAAGGATTTACACACAACATGAGGATTATATGATTAAGTTAGAGATTTTGGAAAGATATATAGGAAGGTTTTTTCAGAGAAAATGTTCTTTTTAGGTTTGAATATGTGGTAGGGTTGAGTGCCTTTTTATAGTGGAAACAGTTTTAATAGTAGAGGAGGGTTTTATTAGGGAGGAGGACTGTCCTTCTAGTATGTTTTTGAAAAATGAATTTCACCCATGTTTCTACCCTTTCATGTGGCTCCAATAATAGTAAAAATTATATTTAATGTATTATAGGGACAAAATATTAACATAAAATATATTTTGGACAAGTTTCTAAGTCATTTAGGGCCTTACATTAAAGGTTTAATCATTTGTGAAGTTATTTTTTCTCTTAATTGGTGTAACTAATTCTAATACATTTCACCATTTTTTGACTAATTTGAAATAATTATAAATTAGAAATTATTATTATTAAAAATATTTAATCGATTTATCCTAATTATAATCATACAAGTGTGAGAAATTAATTTATATTTAATCACGAAGACGTGTCGCAACAACGGGTTTTTAAAGAAAAATGTTACAAAATTTGGGATATTTTTATATTTAATTTCATTGTGAAATCTTTTTAAATGAATTAAATTGGATCAATATATTTATCATTTGTCTAATTAAACTTTAAAACAAAATTAAAATTTATTTTAACCATTTAAGTAAATTAGACAAAAAAGCAGTTTTGAATTAAAATTCAGTAGTATTCACTATTCATCCAAAAATATTGTTTTTCTGAAAAAGCTCAAAAAATCACATTAAGATATTTTTAACATTCTAAATTCAAAATTGATATTTATTTATTAAATTTATCTTTTATAATTGTCGAAAATTAAATTTATTATTGTTCATAAGAGTACATAAAAATAAAGTCTTATAAGAAAAAATCATTTTCAAACATAGTAAGACTTTATTAAAAGTTTATGTATTATTATAAATATGTTTTAATTATAAATAACCATTAAAAATTATATTTAAAAATTATATATTTCTATTCATATAACTAATTTTCGTGGATATGCTATAACTACACTATTTAAACAATAATAATTAGAATATGCTGTGTCGTAGAAATTTAGAGTTGCGTGTAACACAAGACAAGTCTATGTTTCATGTAGTGACAAATTATCTTGTTATATTATATAATTAATGTTTGAATTCGTGTATCATTAAATTAAATAAATCCAAGAAAATTAATTTATTATAAAAAAGGTTCATCAAATCTCAGGGTGTTATATTCTACCACGCTTATAATGAATTTCTCCATAAAAAGTCATCATTATGATACAATAAAATGATTATAATTATACCTCATCATATCCTAAAGTTCCCACATAACTTCCTCTAACTGACGATTTCTCCAGAAAGCATTGACTAGGTGAGTGATCTTTTTTCCTATAACTCTCTATTTATGATCCATAATTTCAACTAATTACTCCTGTTAGGAATGTTCCTACTCTAATGGTACGACTTATTAGTTCAGTATAAGGGAATGGTCAGATATTTAGTTCCTTAAGAGAGATACTTGAAATAAATCATGAACATGGGAGAGATTTCGATGTAGTTCAAGTGATATGATACTATTCTAATACGATCAAGAATCTCAAAGGGACTGATATACCTAGGGACTAGTTTCCCTATCTTTATAAACCTCATAACCATCTTTCATGGAGAAATCAGTAGAACCAAATTCTCACCAAATTCAAATTCTACGCCACAACAATGGTTATCATAAAAAAAATTCTGCTAACATTATGCTCGCTTGATATATTTCTGAATGGTTCTTACTATATATTCCATTTATTGAACTATCTTATGTCACAATAGCAATCATTCTAAAAAAATCATCCCATCAAGTTAGTGATATAAATTTATTCCCATATAGAGATTCATATGAATCCATTAGAATGATTGAGTTAAAGCTATTCTTGTAAGAAAAATCATATAGAGGAAGGTTTTTATCACAACCACCATTGAAATACAATGAACACGACATCAACATATCCTCAATGGTTTGAATTTTTATTTTAGACTAACCATCCATCCAAGGATGATAAGAAGCTATAAAACAAAATTTTGTATCATTTTATTACTAAATACTTCACTAAAACATTATGGTAAAATGTAGATCCTGATTTTACCTAATGGAAATGTATACTTTATATAACATTACCACATCTTTAATGTATATATTAAGAACATGATCCAAGGATAATGATATTCTGATATAAATGAAGTGCACTAACTTAGTAATGTGATTGGATACAAACCCTATAGCATTAAACCATTTATAGTCTTTGGGGATCCCAATAATCAAAATCCACAGTGATGTTATCCCATTTTCATTTTGGTATGGGTAATGGACACAACTTGTAAGGACCTATGTTTTTTCAGACTGTAATTTTGAAAAAAAATTGAATTTTTGCAGTCAGAATCTTGTAAATGGGTAAGATAATATTATTACCTAGAAGATGACATTATATAATTCTTCTAACCACTTTTTTGGTCTAGGAAAAGGGTGTTTTCCCTAGGACATGAGTTTGGTTAAAAATCGAACCGTTCAAATTTTTTCATAACAAATAATATTTAATATTTAATAAATTAAAAATTAATTTATTTTTGTAGGTATGTTTGTATATAAATTTTGAAAATAGAATATGATTGAGATTAAATATCCACCATTTATCCTAGAATAGTGATTTTATTCTAGGGGAGGAATAAACTTTAGGCGCACACTGGGGCCGACAAAAACCCCAGTTTCATTCCTTTTTCTTTAATTTCTTTTTCTTTTCATTCTTTTCCTTCCTTCCTTATATGGTACGACCCTATATGGGATTCTTCTCCATGATGCCGACATAGGAGATCGATATGGATAAATATATTGAGGGAGGAATATGGGAAGGATCCATTGTAGAGCCCTTGTAACTTTGGATTGACATTCTATAGTCTTGGACAGATGAATTGACCTAAGAGACAACGGTTTCCACCCAAAGGTAGACTTTTTTTTAGATTTATCATAAATCCCATTTTATTTGTTGTTTTAAAGTTTTATCTTCAATTATGCTTGTTTATGGACCCTAGATTCCAAATCTATTGATTTGGGGATAAAATGGGGGCATGATGGCATTTTAAGGGTTTCCCACTCAGGAAAACCCAACAACACAGAGTGTTGTCCATTAGGACACATTAGTTGTTCTTCCCATTTAGGTAAGATGAATTTTTGTATGTACACACCATGTTAACATGTTTATACCCCATTTACTAATGCTTGGTCTTGTTGTAGAGTATCCGGCCAAAGTAAACCATGTTGGGGTACATGGCTGTGTAGAGTACATAGCCAGACCCAATGTGGGGACATGTTGTGTATGAGTACATGGATAGACAAGTATATGACCCGAATGGTTGAGGGACACATGCATGTATCCCAGGTTGTGTACACAATGTTTACCACATGCATTTACACTCCTAGGATAGTGGGAGTACACACATATGTGGGAGCTCGATGGTACACACAGTGTATGATATCTACACACCTTGTAATACTGTTTTGGTACCCTTTGAAGATCTTTTCCTTTATTATTACTACTTTCAGTTTTGGGCGTAATAGTAGTCCATTCTGATTAGGTTTCCACATAGATCTCGATGGTGAAACACCTATATCATTCTGAAGACTTATAATAGGTTTTGGGGGATTCTATATAAATAGAGAGGTTCTTATTCAGGATTTTAAATTCATCCACCTTCTAAGAGAGATAATTTAACGTGAATAGTAGGTTGGGTGTTCAAAAAAACCTAGTTTGAAACCTAGATCTGAGATGAGATATGATCTACCTCCCATGACATATGATATTGAGGTTGTACCCCTTGTGAGATATTCCCGTCTAGAATGTGAGTCTGTAAGACTAGTTTCTTCCATGGATCCCCTGAGGGATGCCTTATGTGATAATATTAGTAGTTTCTTGTAGGAACCATGTGACTTTGTTGTGTTCTGAGGATCCCATTTTGGATGAATTCACATGTGTTAAGACCATAAGACCCCAAGTAAGATGCATCTTCAGTGTTTTGGTTGAGGGACCCATTGGGTTTCCATTGTTTCACTAAACATGATTTATACATTAGTTTTGGGTAGAGACGGTATAGGGAGTCACCTTAGAACCCTTTCCAAACATGTAAGACCATGGGGAGATTGTTGGAGTGTTGGGATGGGTGTTTGGGCCACCCTCACTGATTTTATTATATATTTGGCATGATCATTGTTGACGATGCGATATTTACCAGTGGTTATTCCTAGTTAGTGGTTGTTGAGCCTGACGTAATATGTATTTATTTTTTTGGGATGCCCATATATTATTCTTGGGATCCTTATTTTTTATTGGGATACCTATATGTGTTTTCTTGGGATCCAGATTTTGAGTAATGTTTTTTCTGATATTTACTAGTATACCTAGAAGTAGTACCTCAGACTTGGCTGTTAAGATTGGATGTATATATGGTGATCATCATATGGTTGGGAAGTCCAGTGGTGTTTCCCAGAATCCAAATATTGATCCTTACATGATGTATATATGATTCATTAGATATTTATAGCTCCATGGATCTTGATGAATTGTATGACTTGAGTGATACTTGGATTCATTGTGTGTATTGGATAGGCTTAGTGGGATGATGAATTATATTCCCTAAGTGATACTTGGATTCCCATTATTGGAATTCCTTTGAAATACTTAATGGGAAGATGACTTTTACTCCTTGAGTGATACTTGGATTCCCTATTTTATGAATTCCTTATGTGGAAACATTGGATGGTTGTTTCTATAGATGTCATAGAAGTTTCTCCTTGGATTTTGAAGTAATAATGGACACCTCGGATTGAGTCTACTCATTGGGTCATGTTTCCATGGGATTCTATGGGCCTTTGAACCCCTTGGATGTGGATTTCTTAGACTCTCATTGGACATGTTCCATAGATATGCTCATAGGACTCCAAACAATACCTTTACCACATTTCCATCAATATAGTCCTAGGAATCGATGAGGATTCATTAGTCTTCTATACCTCAAATCTATACCATCATGGTATGATAATTGATTATACGGAACGACCATGATATATGTTATACTTGTGATTACATGGTGTAGGCTGATGTTGATGCCTTGGTCGTTATACGTTGGATCAGGCCTTTGTGGTCTGACACATGATTACTTGGTGTAGAACCAAGTTAGTTCCATTGATATTTATAGGATTGACCATTGGTATACCATATCCTTGTTATATTTATTGTAGGTGAGTACGAGTGAACCAACTAGTAGGATAGTATCCCCCTATGGTGACATAGATTGCTCTGAAACTGTTCAGATGTTAGCTAAAGAAATTATATATTGATTTGGATTACTGAGATAAAGATCATATTGTTGTTACATGGATTTAATTTCATGAATTCTAAATTAGTTCCTTGAAATAAAATGTCTAGACGATCGGGATTATAGACCCAAAGATCATCTGTAGATGTGGATTCGTGTTATTTGATTCACATACTCATGAATATTCATATTTATGTTTATATGCATAGGTATGGGTCTATTCATGTATATATATATAAATATGGAAATCCATGGTAGCACATACCCTGTTGACTGGGACTACAGACCTAGTGTTTAACAACGGTTTCACATTTGGCTTTACATACCTTTTTAGTTGTGTCTCAATGAGGTTGAGAAGTTTCTTTTTAATTCACATATAACAACAAACTTATAGGTTGATTGTCGAGGTGGCATACTGAGATTATTTCTCACCCCTACACATGAACCTCAATGTAATTGTAGACATTATGCCAGCTTATCAGGATGAGAAAAAGTGTCATGGTGCATAGGGATGAGGGCCAGAGCTGCATGATCAATTAGAGTTTCTCGTGTGGTTCTTTTGATCGATATGATGCAGTTTGACCATGTCTATTTACTAGTTACGTGGTCAAGCTCAGAGTTATATGTTGAGGCATGCACTTTGACATCTAGTTTTTTTACAGTTGTATATGTATGGTTGGCCCAGTGGTTGACCAATGTTGTATTGTATTTAATAGCTATTTAGACTTTTACAACATTTCATTTATTATTAAAAAAAATATATCTTATTTTATTTAATACTTTCATACTCTGTTTGATTTACTTTTTTGTATGATTAATAGTTATTTATAATATTTTCATACTCTGATATGAGGAAATAGTCTCCCCACTATCCCAACCCAGACCCTCACTTATAGTCGGCTGCCTCTGGAATACGGGGATAAACAATTTAAGCCTAGTAACCAACAAGATTCGAAAACCATTTCAATGTCATATGGGTTTATACATTAGACAACATCCTCTTACACTTTGGTCTTTCGGACATAACTTGTTGCAATACCAAGCACCGAGGTAAAAAATTTACAATATCCCTCTTCATTCCATCTGACCAAAAGCATTTGATCATATATGTATACATATTCGTCCTTCCATGATGAATAAATAATGATGAACTATGAGATTATTATAATAGGTCTTTCTTCTAATATGGTTTGGAAGGGACACATACATAGATCCAGAACCTTATAATTTCATCCTGGTCAAGTTAAAACTCCATAAAATTTCTAAAATTCTTTTTCATATCTACATCTTCCTTTTAAACATTCTTAATATTCAATTGGACAGAGGGTTGAACATTCAACTGAGCAATATAAGATTTATCCTCTTCCATCAGAATTTTTAGATTAATCTATTAAAAATAATGAAATATTGGATCTTATTTGACCATCATCATGGATAATATAGAATGATATTTTCTAACTTATAAAATCAGCCACCTTGTTTGCTTTCCCATGGTGGTAACGTATTGAGTATTCATAATCCTTTAACAGATCCAACCATCTCCTCTAGAGCATGTTCAACTCTTTTTTGTGAATATATATTTTATACTTGTTTTTATGAATATATATATCACACTTCTCTACATTATTATATTTCATCCATATATTTAATCGAAATATTACCACTGCTAACTCCAAATCACGAGTTTTGTAATTCTTTTCATGTATTTTCAACTATCACAAGGCATAAGAGATAACCATGTTATTCTACATAAGAACACATCCCAATCTTTCTTGTATGCATTGCTATAGATTAAAAACCCTTCTCTACTATATGGTAATGTAAGAAAGGCATGTTGACCAACCTTCTCTTTAGTTCCATGAAATAATCTTGATATTCATTTATCATGAGGAACAAGGAACCCTTATATGTTATCTTGTTTATAAGATTCGATATTGATATGAAGTTATCTATAAATATTTGATAATATCTAGCTAATCCGAGAAAACTATGGATTTTAGTCACCATGGTTGGTCTAGCCCAACATTCAATAGCCTCTATCTATGACTTAATATTGAAATTCCATATCCTATGATTATGTGACACAAAAATGAAACCTTTTACTACCAAAATTCACTCTTTGTAAATTTTACTCATAATTTCTCATTTATCTGGGTCATAGTACAATTCTCATGTGGTAATCATTCTCTTCTTTACTATTTAATAAATAATAATATCATCTATAAAGACTACCACAAACTGATCGCGGAAATCTATAAAGATTCTATTAATTTAATCCATGAAGATGGTAAGGGAATTAGTAAGAACAAAATGAATAACTATATATTCATAATTTCCATACTGTGTATGGTATTCCATCAAGGGTATATCCTTCTTCTTGACCCTCAATTTATGATATCTAGAATGAAGGTAAACCTTGAAAAAGTATTTAGCTTTGTGTAGTTGATCAAACAAGTCATTGATACGGGGAAGATGATACTTTTTCTTGATCTTGAACTTCTTCTACTCGTGATAATCAATGAAATGTTGCATTGCCCTATATTAATTTTTCAAAATGAGAACTGGTTCACCATATGAAGAATTTTTTTTGAATGAATCCCTTATCAAGGTTTTCCTGTAGTTTCTTCTTCAATTTCTACAACTCAGTCAAGGCCATTCAATTGGGAGAATTTTAAATCTGTGTGGAACTTGCTATGAGTTCTTTTAAGGATTCAATTTCATATTTTGGTGTAATAATAGGATACAATTTATGGGACACATCTGAAATTTCCAAAAAAATATTAATATTGTTGACACTGAGTTTCTTCTAAATCATTTGAGTCAAACACCCCTTATGATTGAGAATTAAGACCCATACACATGATTTAATCTCTTTAGAAAGATCATACTTATGATCACATTGATAGATGGCCATACCTTGTTTTGAAATATCAAACATATCTTCCCTTTATAAATAATTGATTTGGAATTTCTGAAGAGAAATCCAATTGATTCCTAAGATAACATCAAATTCAACCAAATAAAGAATGACAAGATTTAAAGGAAGCACCTTCCCATAAACTTCAGCTGGAGAGGAGTCATAGAAATGAGATTCAATCATCATTCCATTAGATGGTTTCACTTCTAATTCAACATATAATCATTTGGGTGTAATCTTAATAAACTTAATAATTAATATATATATATATATATATATATATATATTAATGAGCTGGTAGACCTAGAAAACAATAAGAAATTGGAAGTTCTAGAGTGGATGGTAAGTGTAGCTTTCTTCATTATGTTATAACACCCCTCAACAGAAACAATTATCACAAGAGATTTTCACATCTCCCTCAGTTTAGGAGGCTTCATACATTGATCATTATCACCATCCGTTTGGTTTGGACACTAGTTAGTATAATGACCACCCCCCTTAGACATGAAGCACTAAAGTGTGGGAGGTGAATTCTATATTTCTTTCCCTATATTTGCATCAATAGAGAAAATTTTCCCATTAGTTCAGAAACGAATTACCTAATGACCATCTATACCACACATAAAACATTTACCAGCCCCATAAAAAATTTCTTCCATGATTCTTTCCATACATGGAGCATAAATGAAGGATTATCTTATTCTCTTCATGGTTTTTAGATTTGAGGTTGAACTCTATATTAATTTTCTTATTAAAACCATGATATTGATTTGTAACTCCAACCTCCATTTCAGGTTTCATTGCGTAACTCACAATATCATTGAATATTCTAATGTATCTTATGGAAAATTCCCTTATGAGGTTTTTCTTCAGGCCACTGAAGATCCTTTCAACATTACATTTATGCTTGACAGTAATTACAGAATCATACCTCACAGGCTTGTGAAATTATCCTATTAGATACTGATTGATTCGTAATAATTTTCTTCAAATCATGGAGCTCATTTTTTAAATTTATGTGATGAACATTATGAAAGTTATTTCGGAAAAATAAGTTTTGAAATCATCCTAGTATGTGGATTCAATTTCATAATTCTTCATTATATTATTGATTAGATTCCACCACTAGTCAGCTTCAAACTATAAATGATAAAAAAATAGATTTAAATTATTATGTTCATAACACTTGAGAATATAGAATATCATTATAGTGGTGAGAAACCATTGTTCATCCCCATGTGGATCTGAAGACCCACTGAAAGAAGGAAGATTTTTCTCATGAAGGATACAAAAAAATGTTTTCCCTTTATCTCATTTGGATTATTATCCCGATTCATAGCTTGAAAATGTTGTGTGAGCATAAAAATGAGTTTTTTATTCGAAATACCATAGTATTTAGATACTCAGGAGGAAAATTGTGACACTGTTCATTGTAATCACATTTAACACGATCAATTACGATTCATGCCATTGAATAAAACCAAAAATCATAGAGTAAGAAACATTTTTCATAGTGAGGAACAATGTAATACTAAATAACCATGTATAGGATATCTAAATTTTAAAACACTCTTTTAATATATGAAACCTTAGGTTTAACTTAGTTTGTTCATCGAAAATAATATTTTTAACTTTCATGAATGTTCATGAAGAGTTTGTGAATTCCCAAATAATATCTATAGGAGTTTCTAACCAAGTGTACAACAAGACCTATTTTTGTGCATTGTTTCCCAATAAATTTGAGCTTAATACAGTGTTTTCATGTTTATTACCCCTATGTACATCAATTCCAGATCCAAACCAACTCGTATAATCAAGAAAGGAATGAATTTCTAGGAAACCACTCACTCCTTCTTTTACCAAAATTTTAGTATATCTTTCTATACTTTTCTTATTCCTTGAACATATCCATATACTTATCCTTAGAGTTATCACTATGGTATTTTCATCATAGTTTCAAATGGTTTACTAATAATTATCTTTGATACCAATTATAATGACCATCACTTTTCATAGATTAGCATTACAACTTTTTTTTAGAAAACAAAAAACATTATGCAAAAAGGACACCCAAAGATCGTATTAGTGTAGTGCCTTTGAAAAAATTGAATTATAGACACTCCTATATAAGCGAGACACATTTTCTGCCACTAGGGTAATTATGAATATAAAACTTATTAGGAACAGCATACATAATAAATATTTTCATAACATAGGGAATGGAAACCTATGAAAGGGTGACCTTATATTCTCAATACGCGTTAATAGGGGAGATATGTTAGCATAATCATGAGAATAAATGTATATGAATAGAATCATGATAGTGGAATATCATACCCTACATTTCAAAGATCATAAAAATGAATAAGGTCATAAATATTCATTGTTCATAAGAGATGAATCCTGATGGAGTCATGAGTATAAACAATAATTGAATAACATAGGAATAAGACATTGTATTTTAGATGATACGTAAACATATAATCCCATACCATATAAGTAATGGAACATTTAAAAAACATTACAGAGAACTTTATGGGGAGTAATCCTATTAGATATTATACACCACGATCCCCTATCATATTACTTTATTTGTAAGGGATGAGGTTTCCACATCATCCTATAGTGGATTTAGTTTCTCCATCATCCCATATTGGACCATGTTTCCCATATTCTATAGTTGATTAATCCCATAAATTTGAATCCAATAATTTTCTCATGAGATATAAATCATTACCCAATTAATTTATGGGAGAATCTATTCCTACCTATCTCATAATGAAATAATACATACATGTTCCAAAATATCTTAAACAATCATATCATAACCCATGAAATGAAATGGTTTTCATAAAAAAGTAATCATATCATTTCCTGTGGGAAAGAGACATGTTTCATAATAGTTTCATAAAATCATAAATGATGAAATGAAGAAGGTTTCCAAATCATAAAAATAAATTGAGAGGAACATGTTTTATAAATATATAACCATTGAAATAGAAATAGAACTCATAAACATCATTCCATTAATAAATAATTCATTCATAAGAATAATATGAACTGAATGTTCCTAGAAAGGCATGAGTAACACCAACATATGTTATAATAGAAGGAAAATAATTTTGGAATATCTTTTAAAAATATTTCTCAAGGGAAATATAATTTCATGATTGAAAAAATCAATTTAAAACATAAAACATTTCCCAAAAAAAAAATTCATTGAATGTGGATATATAGTGATGCCTTGTAAACCATAAAAAATTTTAAAATAAATTTTTTACTTTTAAATGAGATCAAAAATCATATTTAAATATATTTTTGAAGAAATTTTTGAATTTTTTTTTCTGAAGACATGGTTTTGAATCTCAATGCATGTGTCTCAAAGAAGGTAAATTAAGAAAAAATTACGTTACCGATCTGGTAACTTTAGAAACATGAAAAACATAAAATAGATATAAAAAAATGTATATGTAAATAGCCATAAATTTAAGGATAATAATCATAAAATATATTTATGTGTTGTATATACACCATATAGAAAAATATGGTGGAAAATAAGTCATAAATCTCATAGAAATAAAATTGAGACCAGAAATGCACTAACCTTATGTCTTGAATCTCATCGTACTCATTCAAACATCTAGTATAATAAATATAAGATTACTATATGTATAATATATAACTATAATTTCCCATCTAATATAGTATATGGATTTATATTACTCTCTTATTAACACTTCCATGTTATGTGTACATGTTTAGTAATATCCCCTTTGTTTTTCACATGTTTCTTAATTTGTTATATATTTTTTCCTTATACTTATATCATGATATCAAAAACATAAAACGTGATATAAATTTCATGTATATTCATTATATATGTAATTATAAAAATATATGAATGATATAAATATGAAATGGAAATCACTGTTCATGGAGATTGTAGGCCTTACATATGCATGAACTCTATTTCTGTTTAATTATCATAGTAGATGAAAGAAATTGAATGAAATATATGTATGTATATACTAATTATAGTATCATTATTATTTATTACATAAAATATAAATTTACGGAACCCATCCTTAACCCATTCAATGTAGAGTGTGAATGAATCACATCGCATTGAGGAGGCTGTAATCCACACTTCCCAAAAAAATTTCATATTTACCAAAAATTGAAATTATGAAGGTATGTGTCAAATAATAATAACAAAAACATAAATAAATTATAAATATCTTATATATAAAATTAAAATAGAGTTTATATCATAATTCAAAACCATGAGATGTGGGAAAGGAAAAACTAATAACATCATTTCATGAGGCGATAATTCACCTTACAGAGGAATGGTAAGTTCATTACCCATTGTATTGAAGCATGTGTTTATGTGTAGGTCAAAAAAATAGAAAAAAAATCTTATCATATTGAGGATACGTCTTTTATTATATAATCATGGAATAATAAGTGTTTATCGGTGGAGAATGAAAATAAAACAAAAGAGCTTGAGGAAGGATGACACCCCTTTTTTGGGAAACACCTTTTTCTTTTAAAAAAGGGATTATTGAATGGGTTTATTAAAAAGTTAGGATTATAGGATTAAGGTATGCATTTTGGGAGTAGATTTAGGGAGAGTTTATTCTATGAAAAAGGGCTTTAGAGGTGTTAATTAGTGGGAGGGTTGAGTACCTTTTTTATAGTCAAGGAGAGGTGGCATTCTAATTAATTTCTAAAAAGGTAATTTCACCACCTTTTCCCCAATGAAACGTGGTTCCATATATGATAAAAATTAGATAAAATGGAAAAAAGAGTAGAAATATAAAAAACCAATATTTTAGAAAAGAATTCAGGTCATTTTTAGCCTTATGTTTATGGTTTAATCCTCCCTTAAGCAATTTTTTTCTTAATTATTATAATTAATTTCAAACATATTCACTAATATTGTTGGTAAAAGCATAATTTAGACATATTTTTAATTATAAATTTTTATGATTCACAATATTTAATCCATTTTAGATATTCTAATCAAGTAATTATGAGAAATTAATTTAAAATTAACCACTAGATATGTCATAACCGCAGGTGATTGAAGAGAAAATGTTTAAATATTGGGATGTTTTTACATCTAATTTCATTATTTTAGTGGTTCCAATGACTTAAATTTGATAAATTGGTGTATAATTTTCCTAATTAATCATTAAAATTAATTTAAAATATAATTTAAAAATAGAAATAAGTTATAATTATTTTTTTTGAATTAAAATTCAGCATTTTTTAAAATTTATCATGAAATATTTGTCTTAGAAAAATATCAAAAAATAACTGTAAGATAATTTTGCCATTATATATTAAAAAATAAATTTTGTTTTAAAAAAGTAAATTTCTATTATTTTCTAAAATTAATTTTATTATTTTTCTTGAAAAGACATATAGATAAGTTCTTTTAAGAAAATAATATTTTCAATCATATAAAGACATTACATAAACTTGAATATATTATTACCAATTTATTATATATATATATAAATGTTGGACTGTAGGATACTGTTGGCCACCCTATCTAGTATTAAAGGTTTTAATAATAAAAAATCATGTTAATTCCTGTTAATCATGTATAAAAATTTCAATCATATTTATTTAAGTTTCATTTTTTGAAATTATGAATATCAATGATCACATACACATTCTAATTTATGATGTAAGGCAGTCTATGAAGAAATATTTTCTAAGTATGATAAGCTAACTCCAATAGAAGAAATAAGTCCCTAAAACATAGTGCTACCTATGCATAGAGCTGCCGATGCAATGACTTATCGACAATGAAATCGACACACCGACATATCATCTGTCTCTCCAATAGTGAAATTGACCTACCAACGCAAGGAATCACCAATAGTGCAATTGAACTACTGAAACAAGGTACTACCAAATAAATTAACCTACCGACACATGGTGCCACTGATTCAAGGAATCACTGTTAGTTAAGATGAGTCATCAACGCATGGAAAAACTAACATAATGACACACGGATGAAATGAGTCATCGACATAAGGGGATACTGATCAAGGACTCACCGATAGAATTATTATAATTTTTTTAATATTACATATAATATTCATATTTTGAGTTTTCTAATATGGATTATTAATTTATTGTTTATTTGTAGACATCTTAATTGAGCACGTCAGAAGTACGAGGTACTATGTCTACCTCAAACATGAACTTTGTCAGGGTAAAATATTATATATACAAAGAACTGAATACATTAATACAAAAGATGATACGAGCATACATAGTACCAAAACCACATGATCAACATAAAAAAATGAGAACACAAAAGGAAGTCTTCATTCATGCTTACATTGAACCAGCAGACTTTTTTCCATATGAGTTCCATAATATCTACAACATTCAACTGAACCTAAGGAGAAGAACATCTCACCCTCCTGGAAGATAGAACACAATGCTCCACCACACTCTATTTTTAGTGTTTTCTTCTAGAAGAGGACTCGAAATTCAACGCGGATACATTAATGAGTCCAAAATAGAACTGCATAACCCAGAGAGCCTTTGAAACTCTATCTAATTATTATTACTATATGGTGTACCTTTTAATTACATTTTCTAGTAGTGTGTGCATATTTTTATAAAAACTACACTATCTCTTATACTAAATTGGAGGATATTAGATATACTCAAACAACAATATTTTACAATTGTTTATCCCACATAGAACTATGGAAGAGGTCATGTGTGACCTGGTTTCATTTCGATCCCATGTAGAACTTTGGTAGAGGTATTGTGACCTATATAGTTTTGTAAACTATTGCTAACCCCTATCCAGGGTCTGGATCAAAAGAGAGATATATATATACACATAGAACTATGGAAGAGTTCATGTGTGACCTGGATGTATTTTGTTCCCACATAGAACTGTGGTAGAGGTATTTTGACCTGAACAGTTTTGTAAACTATTTTTATCCACAATCCATGCTATGGATAAATAAATAAATATATATATATATATATATATATATCAGGAGGGACGGTTATCACCAGGTAGAGTTGATTAGATCTCATCTTTAGAATGAACAACTTTTTTTATCCGATGCGTTTTCAATTTTTTTACTATTTTTATTACTATTTTCTATAAATAAATTTTTCTATGATAATTAGTCTTTGATTTATGTTATAAAATTTTTTAATTAGAGTATTTTAAATGTTGGAATCAATACTAATATTTTTATAACACATAATTAATCAATATTCTGAGAAACTATGTGAACAATCAATCTATTATAATTTCACTACCTTGGTTAAATGGCCAATTTTATTTTAATTTGTGGAATCTTATAAATAAATTGTTTAACCAAAATTTTTATAGGAACTCAATTCCACCCATTTTGAGTGTGCATCTCTAACCAATATTTTGTGTTAGAGGTTATTTTTCAAGATAGAGCTTTCAAAAATTTCAATCTGTTTTACTTTTTTTCAACTGTTATTTTAGTTTTTTTAAGGATCCTTAAATTTTTGTTTGTTCAAAATATATAGATCAATAAAATCCTTTTTCTTCATCGTGTATAATATATTGGGAGGATCTTCTACCAAGAGACCTCCATTCTTTAATGAAAAAATTTATGCAAAATAGAAAATATAAATATAAATGCACCTAGAAAGTATGGGTTTTTAGATTTGGTCTTCAATTATAAATAAATAAGTGATTTCTACTTATTATAAGAATACATGGGATGACCCAACTAAGGATGATTATAATATAAATTTCTTATCCATGAATTCTCTATAACATTTTTTAAGAGATGAAGAGTTTAATAAAATTTATGCATTTAAGAAAAACCATGAAATTTGGGACACTTTATCTTTTTCACAGGAAGTGGCCTATAGAGTTACCGAAATGAGACTTAACACATATACTATTAACTATGATAACTTTAAAATGAATCCCAATGAGCCTATTTTGGACAAGTATCTCTGGTTATTGAAATTTTTAATACTATTATATCTCTTGGAAGGGATGTTATATCTGAGGAGAAAATCATGATAATACTTATATGCTTACCATATAGATGAATAATAACTTCTCTATTAATTAGATAATCTCATGGAATCATCAAGTTTCCTATATAGGATTTTATAGGAAAGTGGATGATGTATAAGGAAGAAATAAAATTAAACAAAGAAGAGGATGATGAACCCAAAAGAAAATATGTATATTTTAACTCTAATTACCCTATAAATAAGAAAAAATATGATGATGAAATTGAAAGATCATGTGATGAAAAATTATCAACAGATAGTGATGAATAGATTGCTCAAATAGCTAGAATGTTTAAGAAATTTTATTGAAATAATAAATTCTTCAGAAATCCAAATACAAAGGTAAGTATGATCATAAGGTCCTTTGGAAAAGTATTGGATGAAAGGTGATATTTATAGTTATATAATCTATTATGAATGTAAGATAAAGGGGAATGTAAATGCTGAGAATCCCAAGATAAATTTTTAGAATAAGTATGATGATAAGAGAAGAAAGTATAAAAAGAACACGAAGGGAACTTGGAGTGCTTCTAAAGATAGATCTAGTGACTTAGAATCCTTTCATGATGAAAAGGCCAATAAATAAAATATGTGTTAATGAAAAATACATCTAAAGTAACAGTAAACTTTTCTAAACAGAATTCTTACTATTTAGGAGATGGAAGTGATTATGAAATGATGACGCATTAAGAAATGTATGAATATTGAAAAATGCTATAAGACACTTCTAATGAGCTAATATATAAATAAAAATCTTCATATAAGCTCCATTATTTAACTACCACTGTTATATTTAAACTTTATATAGAAAAATAGAAAAATAATCAATTTGCTCAATGAGGACAATGAAATTAAATTATCAAATGAGATATTAACAAAAGGATCTAGATATATTTACCAATGTAAAATAAATCATAGTTATAATTCATGGTAAACAAGTAACCCATAATTATACTTCTAGAATTGGATAACAACAAGGAAGAAGGAATATTTCTAAAACTCAGTTTGTATCCAAATTAAGAAAATATAGTTTTATGCTCAGTTCTAGAGAATTCTTTGCAGTTCCTGATATGAAACATATTCTATTGTTTCATGTTTCGATGGACTAAGAAAAGTATATTTATCAAATACATTACATAATGCTTATAAGAAACCAAAATAATAATATTTGGGTTCCCAAATCACATATTACTAATGTTACTGGACCAAAAAAAATCTAGGTACCAAAATATTTTTTTATCTATTTTTCTTTGTACGAAAACTGATTAAAGAGATCCTCTAAAATCTTACGATACAAGGATATTGGATGTTCAAGACACATGAGAGGAGACTTATTAATCTTTAAGAACATGGTAAAGATTGATGGTGGGAGTATCACCTTTTGTGACAATTCTGAAGGAAATATAATTAGCCTTGTCCATATTGGTAAATCTAACTATGTTATAATTTATAAAGAACTTTTTGTTGATGGAGGAAAATACAATCTAGTTAGTTTCTCTTACTATGCATGGAACGTTTTTAACTCTAAAAATAAGTTAGTATTTTCTCCTCTTAGAAGTGAATTTTTCTATGTTCTTGATTTAGATTCTTTAATTTATGATTTTTTTTCATGTTTATGTGCTTTCCATAAGAATATTGGCTTTGGAATATGAGATTAGGACACATTATAATACACTCACTTAGAAAGAATACTAGAAAATGATTAGTCAAAGATCTACCTAAAATTGAGCTTCCAAATGAAAAAGTCTGTAATCCATGTTAATAGGGTAAAAAACACAAAATCTCTTTCAAATCAAAAAAAAGAAGTTTCAACTTCTCAAACTCCTGAGTTGGTTTAAATGGAATTGTTTGGACTGTGTGGAGTTTTAGGTCCAAGTGGGAAACACTATGTATCTATTCTTGTCGATGACTTCTCTAGATATACATGGACCTTATTCTTGGCTCACAAAAGTGAATCTTACACACACTTCACCCCATATTGTTGGAATATATAAAATCTTTATGGTCTTAGAATTAAAACCCTATGAAGTGACATTGTCCATGAGTTTAAGAACCAATATTTTGAGCCCTTTTTCTCACAAAATTTCTATAGTAATAAATTATCTTCTCCTATGACACCCCAAAAAATAGATTTGTAGAAGAAGATATAGAACCATGAATGAAATTTATAGAACCATTTTTAGTGAGTGTTGACTACCTATATAATTTTGGGCAAAAGCTATCAATACAACATGATATGTAGTCAATATATTCTTGATTATACCTATAATTTATAGAACCCTTTATCAGTTGTGGAATAATAGAAAATCCAATGTTAAATTCTGAATTTTTTTTTGGTCGAAAATTATATATTCTTAATACAAAGGATAATATGGAAAAATTTGACCCCAAGGGTGATGAAGGAATTTTCCTATGATAATGAATTTCCATTAAATCCTATAAAGACTTCAATAAAATAACCAGATCTGTGGATGTATCTGTACATGTCATTTTTGATGTGACAGATCCACATGACCCAAAGAGTTCTCTATAAAAACATGGGGATGATAAGTCAAAACTCGACATAAATATTAAATCTTCCGACCATCCTGTGAAGAAATATGTCAAAACATCCAGTTTTAGAAATTCTCTAGATTCTACTCAAGATGAAATTGAAACTATTGAAGAACCTGAAGTGACTAGACCTTATTTTTCAAGACCTATAAGAACTCTCAAGAACTATCCTTTAGATGATATAGTTGAATATTTAGATAAAGGAACTCAGACAATAGATTCTCTTTCAAATGTGGTTGAAAAAAAAGATTTTTTGTCGTAGGTTCAACCCAAGAACACCAATGATGCTATCAACAATGAATTTTGGGATATGGATATACTAGAAGAGCTAAATTAGTTTGAAAGAAACCATTTCTAGGAACATTTAGATAGTCCGAAAGCCACCTTGACTATAGGCACTAAACAAATATTGAAAAATAATGTAGATGTAAGCTGATAACATAGGTAGAGACAAATATAGATTGGTTGCACAATGTTATAGTCAAGAAGAAGGGATCGACTATAAGGTGAATATTTCATCAATTGATGGACTTGAGTTAATTAGAATCCTTCTTTCTTATGATGTACATCTAGAATTCAAACATTATTAGATGGGTGTCAAGTGTTCATTCTTAAGTGGTTATATAATTGAGGATTTTTTTTTTCAAACCACCCCTTGGTTTTTCAAATACACTCTTTCCAAATCAAAATTTTACATTAATTAAAGTTTATGTTGTTTAAATTAAGCTCTAAGATCTTAGTATGATAGGCTCATCATTTTTCATATTTCAAAATGTCTTAAAAAATGTATTTTTGATCCAACCTTTTTTATAAAATGAATTTCCAAATATGTTTTAGTAGTAAAAATTTATATATATGATAATATTTTTTGATCTTCTAAAAATTAATTATGTGTTGATTTTTCAAAGATGATGAAATGTGAATTTGAAATGTGTTTACTGGCTGAACACAAAGTATTTCTTGGATTTAAAATATTTCAAAATAAATAATGTATTCTTTTGAATTAAAGTAAATATAATAAGTATACTTAAAAAATATTTGGACTTGAATGAAATAATATTAGTGACACTCCATTGTGTACCAACTATAAGTTAGACCTTGATTAAGATGAAAACTTTGTTGATCAAACCACCTATAGATGAATGATTTTATGTTTACTATACTTAACTTATAGTAGGCAAGATATTATGTTTAGTGTGTGAATTTGTGCACATTTTCACAAAAACCCAAAGGAATATCATATTATTTCTACAAAAAGGGTTTTCAAATACCTCAAACATACCACCAACATAAGAATGTTCTATCCTAAAGGACAATGTTTTGATTTTTTGAGTTATTAAGATGTTGATTTTTGAGGATATCAGTTAGACATTAAAATCATCTCTGTAAAATGTCACTTTTTGGGAAGGTCACTAGTTTCACGGTGTAGTAAGAAAAAAATTCTGTTGCATTACTAAAGCTGAATACATATCCTTTGATAGTTTTTGTGCACAAATTTTTTGGATGAAACACACATTATTAGATTATGTATATCAATACAGACATGTGACTAAAAATTATTACAACACAAGTGCATTTAATATTTATAATAATCTTGTTTCACATTCTCGAAAAAATCACATTAATGTAAGACATCAATTTTTGAGAGACCACTATCAAATGGGTTATATAACATTAGAGTTCATTAACATTGAACCTGAACTTGCTCAAATTCTCACTATTCCATTGAACAGTAAAATAATTAACTACATTAAACATGACTTAGGAATGATAAATATATAAGACCTTTTATTGTTATTCATTTAATAATTTTAAGTGAAGTTGTTATACCGACACCAGTAAAGTCATACAGATAGTGTCATGAAAACAATGACAAGATGAGGCTTACAATTTCATGCCGACATCAATAAATTTTCATACTGATGCTTTGTCATGCTGATGTAGTTGTCATGTCGACACTAATTACTCCATGTTTTTATACATTTTATGTTTTTACCAAAATGACAGTCTTTCATTGATTTAACTAAACCCGGTTCATGATTTAATTTTTTATGATTTCAAAATATCAAAATGATATAAATTTTTGTTGATCCACTCTAATCACTTACCCTTACACTCACTCAACCACCTCTCTCTCTACCCCCAACATTTCACCTTCCAACCATGAAATTGAACTATTGTACTGAGAAATGTGAAGTGATCTATTGATTGTAGAAAGTCTCACACAACTAAGAAATAGAAATGGGAATCAAGAAAATCTTCTAGAACTGTAAATCTTAGTCCGGCGAACCATGTAGTGACTCCAAAAAAATGAGGTTCTTGCAGAATGGGTGTTGAAGAGAAAGTCTTTTCTATTTAGTGTGTTAAAAGATCAGTGATGGATTAAGTGGTTCTTAGACAATGAAAGACCCTTATATCCAATTCTAGTTCATTAATTTTAATTTAAAATGTTGTTACTGCTAGATGGAAGTGAGGATACATGGAATGAGTCCATATTTAATGGAATGAGAATTTATTTATCATCAAAAAAATGGGATGAATGACTTAATGTCTTTCATGATGGATTTTTTTGATGATTTTCAAGGTACCTATACACATGATAGTGATATGTTATGCTTTGATAAATCCCTGTAGGATCATACAAATAATGATAATCACAGGAGACCCACTACTACAAAGTTAATTGGAGAGTGTAGAATGTTTTTCAAGTTTAATCCACATCATATTTGTCCCAAGAAAGGGAAATTTTCATATTTGATTCATAAAGATGTCTACTTGGTTTATCTGCTGAGAAAAGGGATTCCGGTAAACCTTTGTAGATACCTTTCTGTTCACATTAATGAAATGATAAAGCCTTACTGAAAAAAAATTCCTTATTCTATCCAAGGTTAATATCAGCTATGTTAAAAGAGAAAGGTTGTTTTAATGAGGCAGAAGAAGTTATTTCATAGCTAAATGGGATCTGCCTCAGTAAATACATCTGTAAATGGATGAAGTTCAGATAAAATCCATGGAAAAAATAGTGGGTTGTAGATTAAGAGAAGATCTATGATAAGTGAAATAAAAAGGATTATCTAATTAGGAATAAGCATATAGATAATCTGGGTCTAGGAAAAGATGAAAACTTTGTTTACTCTTCAAAAGAAGAAAAGATCCTTCCCCACAAGTTAGAAGTCATGAGTCACCTATCGATGACAAGAGTGATCCTAACTCCACTGAATCTTAGAAAGTTTTTTCTTTTGGACTTCATAGTCCTATACATGGATTACCCTATGATGATCCCACACATGATGAAAATGGAGATGAGTAGATAAAATTCTCAGGTAGTGTGGAATGTGTATATAGATCTAGTGGCCTTGAAGAAGAAGAATATGGAAGTGAAGAAGATGAAAGTGGAAGGGGTTGAGGTAGTGGTATAGAAGAGGAAGAAGGTGAATAAATTTATTATATAAATGAAAATTAGTATTTTGTCTCTAGACATCATGATGATGAAAGTAGTGAAAGTGATGGTGACCATCATAAGGATGATCAAGGTGGAGATGTTGAAATGGTTGAAGTTGTGGTTTAGGTATGGTTGGAAGAACCTCCTTATGTTTTTTTATTGAACAAATACAAAATGTTTATGTTCATGATGGAATGGGAGTTACCTTAGTTAGTTTGTAGAAGAAGGATACCTCATGTAGATGGTGAGAAACCATTGAGATATCAGACTACGGGGGAGCCATAAGAAAGGGGAGATCAAGGTGATTAAGAGTATCAACTAGGAAGAGTAAGACATGACACTATCACTCCTCTGGTTGATTTTGTCATGATTGAATGGGTAAGGAATCCTAGGTATGTAGCACTAGTTTTGGATTATGAAGACTCAAATAATGAGGTATTTATACCTGTCTCTAGTGAATTAGTTGTTGGCACCCTTCCTAATGACACCATCACTAAGGAATATTTTAAAGGGTCTAAAAAGTATGTTTGTTCATATATAAGTGTATCAGTTAAACCTTTTATGATGAAATAGATTCAACAAGATATAAGAGAAAACACATAGCTGAGTTATTTTCTACAATATCTCAGATCTTCAATATAAGAAATTAACTAGTTTGGGAATGTTGTTTCTATTACAAGTCATACTATTGGTGTGAGTGAAGCTGATTCAACTAATGATTCAAGAAAAGTGATAAAAGAGATTAAACCCAACTTAATCTAAACTTCTAAGACAATTGTTTCCAATACTACCAAGTTGAGAAAAGAAATTATCGGTCTTTCCTCTGCAGTAAATAATTTTAACTCACTGTACAAAGGTTGTGTGAAGACTATTCATAAATTATTGAAGACTCTTACCTCAGCTCTAACTAATATTATTTCTACCTCTAGTCAGACATCTCAGACCCTGGACATTGAGGAAGTACAGAGTGATATTAGGGAAGAGTTTCAGTCTCTATTTGGTGCTTATGATTTGGTGTATATTTCAAATATTGAGAAAAATAGTAACCATGTTCATGATAAGTTCATAATATATTCCAAGAGAATTGAGACTAAAAATTCTTAGATCACAAAAAAGGTAGAATACTATTTGAAGAAGATCATTAACAAACATCAGTTGACCAATCTGTTTAAGTATTTGATAGAGAACATATCATTTCTTCCAGTGACTAGAGCTTTAAAAGATCAAGTTAAAATGTTGAAGGGCTTCACCCCTATTTTGGAAAAATTAATTAATAACAAAGATGGTTTTTAGAAAGTAATAAAGTGTGGTGGTGAAATCATTGAGGATTTCATCAAACTATTTAATGCATACCTTGATGTGAAATGTGAAGCGATTGTAAGTGCCTAATAGTGCACGTAATGGTCCTACTGGATTAGTGCCTCCACCTCAGATGTCAGTTTCTCATTCCATGACTCAGATTCACCGTATGATCCCAGAGCTGATTCAACCACCTATGTCGTCATATCTGTAACCTATCCTTGTCCCTAATGATATAGAATGAGTGTTCCTACCACTTTTGAAATTTTCTTCAGACCCTCCATCTTATTAGATGCCACCTACCAGAACTTCTATTTACCCCTCTAAAAAGGGAAGGACCCTCTTAATCTTGAGTATTAGTGTGGATAAATCTATGATAGGGCAGTTTGGTTGTTTTTGGCTAACTATGCCTATAAATTTTCAATCCATTTTACTTCATTGATTAATGTAATTTCTTGTTCTTGTCATTAATCTAGGGATATTATATCTATTATAATATGTTAATTTTATATCTTTTCTACCTGTTTCCTTCTTTCTTAGACTCCAAAGGGGGAGAGTAGTTTTTTCTCCTCTTTTTCTATTTGATAACCCAAAAGGGGGAGAACCGTTTGGAATTATCCTTAATTAGTCTACCTATATTATCACTATTTTGAATTTAGTTTTCCTTTAGATACCATTACTATTTATTTTACCTCCAGACATTATATTGTTAAGTATAATGACTTCATTCCATATCAAATGATTTTACAATACAATCCCATGATTTATGATCATCAAAAAGGGGGAGATTTTTTGCCCAAAAAAGACTATTGGACACCCTCTCTAGTATTAATGGTTTTTATAACCACATATAATGACAATTTTTATTAATCATGTATAGAAATTTCAATCAAGTTTATTTAAGTTTCAATATGTTTAATTATTATTATCTATGATCACATGTAAGTTTAACACATTCTGATTTATGTGGTATGAAAGTCCAATCCAAAATATTTTCTAAGTATGATAGAGTAACACTAATAGAAAGAATGGGTCACCATTGCATAGTGATATTGATGCATGGATCTAATGATGTAATGAATAACTAAATTTGAAATCAACACACCGAAAAATTGACTATCTCCCCGATAGTACAATTGACCTATTGACATAAGGACTCACTGATAGTGAAATTTACCTACTAATGCAAGGAAATACTGAGGAAATTACCCTACCGATGCATGATGCTACCGATGAATGGACTTATTATCAGTTAAGATGAGTCACTGATGCGTAGATAAACTAACTGAATGACAACCCAATCAAATTAGTCACTCAGAGAAGGAGATATCGATAGAGGAATCACAGACAGACTGTTTAAAATTTCTTTTGTTTAATAATACTTCTAACGATCATATTTGGATGGTTTTAATGCAACTGATTAATTTAATTTATTTTTTAGATATGTGAAATGAGGATGTAAAAAGTATGAGGAATTGCATCTACCTCAAACATGCACTTTGTGGTGGTAAAAGAATACATATAAAAATCATCTCATACACAGATACACAAGAATATGCAAACATACACAGTACCATAACTACACAAGAAATATACATGATGGAAGAATAAACAAGCAAATATTTGTTCCTGCCTACTGTGAACTAGAAGACTACTATGCATCTATGTTCCATCATCCCTATAGCATTCAACTAATCCAAAGGAGAAGAATATATCAACCTCCAAAAATAAAAGACACAGTGCTCCATGACACTCTATATTCAATGTCTACATAAAGAGGAGGACTCTGACTTTAACTATGATACATCCAAGAGTCCAAAGAAGAACTGCATAACACAAAGAGCCTTCTAAACTCTATTTAATTCTTATTACTCTGTTGTGTACAATTTAATTATAATATCATGTAGTATGTACTTCTGTATATAAAAGACACACTATCTACTGCACTAAACTGAAGGATACTAGATATCATTAAACAAAAATCTTTTTACACATGTTCATCCCACTTAGAACCGTGTAAGTGGTCGTGTGTGACCAGTTTGTATTTTGTTCCAACAAAGAACTATGGTAGAGGTATTGTTAACTAGATAGTCTTATGTACTATTGTTATCCCCGATCTAGTGTGTGAATCAAAATCATTATATATATACATATATATATATATATATATTTCTTTCCTGCAGGTGATCACCAAGTGGAGTGGATTAGGACACATATTGATAATGAACCACTTATTTTATCTAATGTGTCTTAAAATTTTGTTGTCTATGTTTCTATTCATATTTCAGAAAACTAAATTTTAATTTGATAATTATTCTTGGATAGTTGTCATTACCGTTTTCCTTATTAGATTAGTTTTAAAAGGTGTATCAATATATCATATTCTTATAACTCAGAATTAATCAATATTTTGAGAAGCTATTTAAATATTAATGCCATTATAATTTCACTACCATGGTTAATGGGATAGTTTTATTTTAATTTCTGGAATGTTATTAATAAAAATTATAACAATTTTTATATAGGAACTCAATTAACCCCACTCTTGAGTGTCTTACTCTGACCCACAAAAGACATTATAAATAATATTTACAAATTATTAATTACTATTAATATTACATAGTTTAAAGGCAATGTTATAACTATCCCATTTAAATAATTAATACAATAAAATTTTGTTTTGTAGTATCTCATTATTAGGTGTAATAAAAGACAAGTCTTTGTTTCATGTAGTAAAATATTAACTTGGTATTGGGTATAAAGAATGTTTTACTTGGTGTACCATGCATTGTGAAAAAACCAAGAAAACTAATTTATCTAAAAAAGATTAATAAAAACTCAGGATTTTATAATTATAAAGAAACAACACCCCATATATTACCTATAAATAAAATAAAATATTTATTTTTGTTTGAAAATAAAATTTACAAAGCATATGTTTTATCTTGTAACATTAAAACCAATAAAATCGTGTTTTCTTTTTCCGTCAAAATTGGTTTCTTTAAAAGCATGTGGTTTTATAATTTTAATTGAAATGGTATTTGAAACTCCAGTATATGACTGTAATTATTAAAAACATCATATAACTAATGTAAATATTTAAAATATATAAAAATAATTCAAAATCATTTTTCATGAATAATAAATAACTATTTTTTTTTAAAAAAAATTGCTCCATGTCAATGAGTGGAAAATGGAATAATAATAATAGTAGTGAAATTAAATCAATGTAAATGAGAAAAAATAATCAGATTACCATAATAATAATATAAGTAATGTAACCATATTAAAAAATAGGTACTAGGTATCATTGGAATACATAGGATCTTAGGGGGATGTCTTGAAAATACTAAATAGTATCAATCAAATTGGAATTCTGAAATCAATATAACTTCACTAACACTCAATCATACCATAATGGGATAAACTGAGGGAAAAGTACCAAGGAATGGTGTAATCCATAGTATGGGAAACAAGCTACACTATAATCCTAATTTATTAAAGAAAATTTTCTCAAAATGTTTCATTTTTAATTGTGGTTCTTATGATATATGGGAAATTTGGGCGACCCAATAAATTTTTTGAAAAGAAATATAGAGATAGATACACCACGAAAAATCGTAAGGAAGCCTCATCCCTGAGTAACCCTTCTAACAATTTCCCTTCACATTTAGAAATATAAATATAATAGATGTGTCCTATATCTGGGACACCCTCATCAATTTTAAAACAATCTAGGGTATAAGAATATACTAATGTAATTCTCATCAAATATCAACTTTCAATGTGACAAACAAGATTTAAAACCAATCATTAAAAACAATGTTATAAATCCCCTTCATAAAGAACAATTGAAACCCATAAAAATTAAAATAACAGATATAATGTTCCTTTTAAACCCAAAAAATCTCTTAGAATATCAATACTCGTTACTAAATTCCATTCATGCATTTTAGGAAACATATGGTACTCCTGATTTAATAGATTCAATTAAAACTAAGCGTTTAAAATGTAGAATACTGTTTTTACTTTATGAAAATAAATTATAAACCCATTATTATATTTAGAAAATCCATAGTATCATTTATTAGTACCATAATATACATAATAAAGTGACTAAAAATGAAAGTGGTCAATGGATCTCAAGTTAAAAAACAATATATGGGGAAAACTTCCGCAGTCCTAATGCTTCCATAAGGGAAGAATGATTCCAACCATATGAGGACATGATGAGCCTTAGGGCACCCAACCTAACCATTAAAATAGAAAACTCGAAAAATAAAAAATAATCTATATGATACATTTGTCCATCAATCCCATATTAGGGTAAGAGTAAGATGAATTAGGGAGAAAAGGAAGAGACCAAGAGGTTCCAATGGACTTAACTTAATAAATCATGAATAAATGTGATAAAATGTCATGAATCCCCCTATAATATGAGGGTAGAAAAATATAAGTGATTATAAGAATTATAGGGTCTAAATGAAAGGGAAAAAGACCCCAAAGGGGATAATATTTATTGGGGAAATGTGTTGAAACTGAATTATTAGACCAAGGAGCCACAATTCAGATCATGAAACATATGATCACACTATAAGTCTATAATATATGTATTAGTGTTTTCCTTATTCATCTATTTAATTACATGAAGAACCCTTTCTTGTTTTAAATTACTGCACCCTACACTGATTCTTTTTCAAGATCCCATGAACTCCCTCCCAAAAAGTACTTTAGAGACACCCCTATGAACATAAAGTATGTAAAAATCATAAAACAAATATGAGAACCACTACATAATGTTCTATTTTATCCTTTTATTCATTTGGTTTGAACCATAAATTTTTATCCTACACTTTCTTCTTAGAGTGTTCTATGTCATGATGAGAAACAATGTTTATAGTTAACATAAGCTATTGAAAAGAAGAAGAATATTTTATCTTCCATAGAATTTATTACCTTATACATGACTCTATGATCTATTAGTTGGAATATTCTATTAGATATAAAAATATTTATTAATTATCTAAGAGAATTAGAGTATAACAATAAGAATAAATTATATGAATCATGTGTGAAGTAATCATAGTAGGATAAATCTCATCAAGAGATAATAATGAGAAAGATAAGGATTATAATCTTATGGAAGCGTAATATGGGTAATTAAATCTTTATTCCACTATTATAAGGATATAAAACATTAGAATATAAGATATCATGGCATCTAAAAATAATGTTATCTTAACTATGAATCTATAGATATAGATTTATCCTACTTCCACAAACACCTCTACTTTTTCTGTTATGATTATTACTGGATCGGTGGGTACTATATAAGAGCCAGTGTATGTTTGATTGACTCTAGTTCCAACCATGGTTGTTACACCACCATATTTTACCCCATTTAGTCTTATCAAATACCTACCCACACAATATCAGATTGATGATATTTTGGATACATCCCAAACTCAGTTGGAATGGGTAGATTCCCAATTTTCCCCTATTGATGCATAACTTATGTTTATCACAAATTTTTTATCCATTTTTTATTTATATATTGATATCATTATGTTATCTATTAAAATAAGTTATGAAGTATTATAAGGTCATATTTTTGGGTACTAAAATTGGATGTTAAATGAATCACTTTTGGCCTTTCTAAATACCCATCACATGATGAGATTTCATGTTAATTGTTTCTTGAAATTTTAGGTACATTGTTACCTTATGTTACAAAACTAACTCAAGGAATATGAGAAATAAATATCTTGTTTTTAATCATACATTTTCTCTAATTTATTTTATATTCTTATCATTTGTGGATCTCAAGTTCATTTAATGACTTACACTAAATATTCAAGACATTATTTTATATTCTGTACAGGGAGGAAATAATAGGAACAATTGATCTTCTTATTCTAATCAATTATATTTGTGACAATAATCTCATGAAAATTAATTTTTAATTATGTTAATTAAGAATAAATAGTAAATTAAAATGGATTGGTTTAATTGAAAATCACTAAAATAAAATTACATGTTCATTTTTAGTTTGAAATATGAAATGATTAACAATTTTAATCATATATATAATGTTAGTTATTGAATTTTTCTATAGTTTTTAGGGAAAATAGTATTCATGTCATGATCGATTTACCAAAATAAAAAATTCCATTATTGATATATATTCTTATCTAGATTTTTAATATTTATTCGAAAACCATATTACTTGAGATAAGTCAAATATTTCACCACTATTGTAGATTTCACGTTAATATTTTTAAATAATATATATTTTTTAAACCATATTCATATATTTGAGGGATTTTTTTATCTTGATTATAATTAGACCTACTCCTACAGTTTATCTTTTTTTTATCCCATATAATCCATGGAAAACCAAATAGGTAATATATATTATAGGTCATTTTATACTTCCAATCATATATTTTTTTCTGTAGTAATATTGTTTTTTATTGAGTCTGAAGGGGGAGATTTGTGATTCATGGAATCTCTATGAAATGGATAAATTTAAAATGATTTTTTGGGAGTTTTTTTAATTTAGTGGTTGGTTAAATATATATTACATTTTTATTATTTGGTTCATTTAATATTTTCGAAAAAAATTAAATTAATGAATAAATTTTGGATGTTTTTAGGATCACCCATACATTAAATTTGATCATGTCATAACTACTTTAATTTTTATAAATAAAATACCAAACTAACGAAATTTATGGTTGTGAGAAAAATTCCTTATAGTATTTCAATTTTATAGTGAGATAATGAAAGAAGTAGAAAATTTAAAATTTGGTAGGAAAAATTATTTAAACACCCTTGATTGATAAACGTTGGAATCAAGAGATAAATTGGGGATGAAATGGGACTTGAGGTATTTTTAAAAAATGATTAGGAGGACTACTCTACATCCAAATGATTCAAAATTCATGGACTTTGCATTAATAATTTTTCCTCCATTTTCAGCCTCAAATTTTAATTTTGACATCATGAACCATCAATATTCAATCCTCAAAGTCATTTAAAAATTATTTAAATTATTAATGATTAATGTGGATTAATGATTATTAAGTATAGAAGGAGATATTTTAAAAGCTTTTGTATAGTTTGTTTCAACTCAAGCATGATCATAACACTAGTTTTTTTATTAATGTTGAGTGATGTTATAAATGATTATGGGGAAGTAGATCAATATTTTATAACAGATTTTTAATGAATATATGAAATGTTATGAGGAATTAAAAGTGATATTTTATTTTTAATTCAATGAATAAAATTGAATAGAATCCAAAGAATAAAAATCATATTTTAAATTTTGGGATCTTTAATTAATATTCTATTTAATTTTTTTATTTAGAGTTTTTTACTCTTGATTAAGGATTTTATATCCTCCGAAATCATTGTGAGATATTTTAATTTAGGCTATAAAAATTATTAAGTGTAAGGGAATTTAAAATTTTAGTTATATGAGAACTTTTCTATTGATTTTTCATTGAAAATAAATCATGCAATGAATGATTATTGGTATTTCTCATTAAATTATTATAAGATTAAAAGATGCTATTGAATTAGAGTATTCTCGATGAAATGATAAAAGTGGATGCCAAAATACATGTTGAGATTAACTAAAATTATTTTGGTGATATCAAAGAATCCAAATATAGAGTTAGAGTATTATGGAAAAAATATATAAGTGACGATATTATATAAAATAATTTAAAAAATTTTCCAAGGGGTGATACATAATCATGTTAAAGAAATTCTGGAGAAAAGTCCATGCTGACCCCTTGTATAATTTCCCTGAACCAAAACTCCTTGATTCGATGCCAAAAAATAAATTTGATTTTATATCCTTGATACTAATAAATTTGACAAAAGTTTAACTATAAAAAAACATAATAAATAAATATTGATTCACTTAAATACCCAAAGAACATTCCATTTTAGAGTTTTAGTGTATTAGAAAATACTCTTACAAAACTACACTCATTTCTTCAAATGTCAATATTTCCAACAATAAAAATAATCTCATATTTCAAAATATGTCTCCAAAATATCCAATATGTTTCCTCATACAACAAATCCTTTCTAAAAATATACATTTTACATCATTGTTAATAATCTAATGAAATGGAAAATAGAGTAAGGCTGGGCTCAAACCCTTTGTAATGCTAAAAATATGCTTTAATAGTTGAATTCCATCCAGGAGCATAAGTCTATGATGAAATAATAAAATTGCATGATCATAACATAGGAGAATTCATATCCATAAAAAAGGATCATAAAACCTTATACATGGCATAAATATTTAACACAAGACAAGAATCATATAATTCAATAACCATGAGGCATGTGAAAACAATCCCTGACTGAGGATTCATTATAACTCATTGAAATCATAGATAAAAAATGTAGTTATACTGTAGTATTATTATAATATCACTCATATAATCACTCATAGATATGGGATAACATACCCAGTTAATTCTCATAATATCATAGGAGTATCATATTAGATGGTTAACTAAGATTTCTTTTAGGAGTTACTTATATTCAGTCAACTCCTACGTCATTACTAAATACATCTTAGGTCAATAACCGACCCAACAATAATTTATTAGGAAATATATCTAAATTATTTTAGTTGATTACCTAATTCGTATTTTAATAATAATTTCCATGTGCCATATAAAGAGAATAACAATTAAAATATTTTACTTTTCAACAAAAAATAATTATTTTTCATACATAGCTTGATTTACTTGTGAACTAAAATTTATTCCATAAAGATATATGTGAAAAAATAATAATCCATCCAATAAAATAATAAATATGGAGTCATACAAACATATATATAATGGGGAATAATTAAAATCATATGTCGTTACCATTGATGAATATAAATTCAATTAAATAATTATCAAAAATATTATTGAGAAAAATACCCTTTAAAATTTTAAAATCCAGCTTAAAAAAATACAAGATATTAGTTAAAAAAACATTGAATATAAAACTCTTATACCTATAATGGAATATAAAATTAAAATAATGTTCACGATTTCAATAAAATCCATTAATATTGTGTACATTAAGAAATAAACAATCTTATCAAACTATTTAGAGGAGAGTAAAAAGTGAACCTTGTGTAAAAAATTAAGTAAATTAATTTTAAAAACCTGTAAAATTAGATCAATGAATATTTAAAATAATTTAGGATGTAATTTATTTTTAATTAATATATGTATTCAAAAATATTTTGGAAAATATTGAAATGGAAGAGAAATATTCCTCATCTAAAAGAAGATGATAGGTCGGTAACACTTACAAAAAATGTTCTTAATGGTTCCATAATGAATAAGAGAGGAAATGGAAATGAAACATGGAAACTAAATTAATAAATATAGGATAATAAGAGATATCTAGTTTAATAGAATAAGATCATATGATTTATCAACGTAACCATGAACATAAAAAATCTCGAAAAGAAACAATTGTATAACATAATGCTTTTACCACTTTGGTTAGTTTTGAATGAAAGTAATTGAAAGAATTAGCATGATATTGATATATTAATCCCATGAATTTTATGATGTTATTTGTAAAATTCTATTTTTTCATGTTAAGAACACTATATAATTGTAATCATGGTTTATAACATGAAACATGTCTTAAGAAAATCATATTAATAAAATGAAAACAATTTTAATGATCATAAATTTTGAAGTGATAATTAACCCATCAATTTATATATAAAAATTTGTAAATGAATATATATAACATATTAATATAGGAAGAAAAAATTTATTGATCCATTCACATATATTCATAGAGTTACATAATCAATGATATATAATTATAACCCAATGGATGAAAATTGAGGTAAAAAAATACCTCAACACATTGTATCATTCTAGTAAAAACCCATTGGATGATAAAAATTGAATTATAAATTAAAATACAATGAAATATATAAGATTAATATTATAAATTCTAAAATGGGTTATTATATTCACCATATGAAATATATTTGTCGGATAAAAATAAAACATGCCTTAATGAATGGAAATTGTGATGAAATATATTACTACCTTATTAACTTCCAAATAAAATCCCTTTGGATGATGTAACATTAATTGTAATTTAATATTAAATTAATTATGAATGAATAATTATAAATCACATATTATTTCATTATATACACCGTATAAAAATAAAATATGTTTATAATATTTAAACATGACTCAATGAAGGGATATTAAGACGAAATCCCTCATCCTCATGTCCAAACCTGCTATGTATGTCCTTTAACAAATGTATAATAAGGATATATTATTTTTTTAATTTTAAATAAAATTTTAACTGATGATATTTTTATTAAACCATTTAATTCATTTATTGTAATGACATATTTATTTATTTAATCAATTATGTCTATGCTAGGTGTTTTGAGGATATTCATTTCATAGTTTCGAGACAACTTTGATATATTGAACGTGGTCAAATAGGTAGTTGTTAAACCATAAAAAGAATAATAAAAAGTAATAATTATAATTTTTTTCTATTAATTAATCTTTTATAACCAAATATTTTGGATGGTTGTGAAAAATGAAATACATTAAAATCACTGAGATGTTAGGCCGTACATACACATGTGTAAAGTTTCAATTTTTTAATAAACATCATAGAAAAAGGAAATTACTATTATATATTTAAATAATTATAAAAATATATTAAAAAATAATATTGTATCTTTAAATACTAATTATATATATCATACATGTTATGTAGTGATGAAAACCGAATCACATTGCTTCGTGGTGGTGGTAATAAGTATACACACGAGAGTGACATTATCATTTTCAATGGATTAAAAGTTATTAAAATTGATGATATTATATTTTTAGAATGAAAATAAATACATTTATATCATATATATATATATTTATTCTGTTATTGTTACCAGCAGTGAGAGGTGTTTATATAAGATGAATTACATCAGTTCGTGAGGTGTTTGTCTTCCTCCCACACGAATAATGGATTCATTTCCCATTTGGTGGATGATGAGATAGATATTGGTTATGAAAATTACAAAATAGAATATAAACATATGGAAGATTATTATTTTGAAATTTATTCGTGGATGAATATGATTTTAATGGTGTAGAAGAAGATATAAAATAAAAAAAATTCTCTTATAATCTATACAACTTCTACAGATAACCTCATTTTCATTAGGCCTTCAACCCTATAAGGTTTGTATTATTACCAAAATAAAATATTTTTTGTAAGAACATAGTATTTATTCAATATATGTAGCCTTTAAGTTTCAGTTTGAATACTTACTTTTAACATTAAAAATTTTCCCAATGGTCTAAAAAATCATTCAAGAGTTCTGAAGTCTTGTTCAGTGCCCAAAGCTATGGATTTTGGAGAAAACAACATTTACTCAAAATTTATAGGAACCATGAAGCCCAATCCTGATGGTAAAAAAACCACAAAAGGTGATGTGTGCCTCCACAAAGGGGAGTGTAAGGGTTGTGCAGAGTCTACATAATAGCACATTATTTCTCTTGAGGGGTGTCTTCCCTAGGTAGAGGGGGATGCATGGGTAGAGCACAAATGAAAAAATAATTCTCCCCCATCAATGTGGACCACTACACTTAGATAGTGTCTAGAAAGCTGTTGGTGAATGGTTTGGACTACGATGCGGAAAAACAATGCGTCTCTTAAAACATGGTCATTTTTACCCTTTCCCCTCATTGTTTTTAACTTAAACCCCATCATTCATTATTTATTTCCAACAGATAGGATTTCCTCTATATTCAAATTGGAAGATCCTCCTTAATAATTAACCCTGATTTATTGAATAAATCTTTGACCAACCTCCAAATCAAATTCTGATCATCCTATTGGATTCCCCTCTATATGTGCTTCAATATTTATGCTCCTATGAACATTCTTCATTATATCGGTGATATTATGTTAGTAAAAGGTCATATTCCCTATTTTTAGGGAGATTGTATGTTATTTAATTTTCTATCGATCATTGGAAAACTAATTGTTGATACTAGATGAGGCATCTACTACAGTCATAAGGTAAGAGGTACATTTCTTATCCATCAAAGTCTCACCATCTTTAAATTTACTTCTTTGTGTGCACACCCTTTTCACAAGGTGTTTCTCCTTAAATTCATATTCCTTTATATAAATCATTAAAATTTCATTATAAATCCCTATTAAACATGTTGTTTATACCATTGGAGTTTGTGACCACAATGTCATCCACCCCTTTTTAGTGTGTTTTTAATTTATGCCTTGGAGACACATGTTTATTCTATCTATGACACTGTTCAGGTGTGTATGAATTGACCTTGACAAGGAAAGTGTTTCAAATTAATTAATTAAAATTTTAATTGTTAAATGGAAATTACATTTATAGATATCACTTGGAATAGTTAAATTATTTGATTGAATTAATATTGGTTTCATGTCTGGGAATCACATTGTCATGTTTAAAGAAATATAATGGAATGAACACATCAAATGATTAAATGGAATGAGTATTACATATCCTGTGACAATATATGATATAAATAGAATGATTATAAGCTGTCTATTACTTTTTAACGTTTTAATCATTATAGGAATGGTCATTCTTGATAAAGACTTAGATTCCAGATGGAATTGTTTGATCATTCATACACTACTACAAAATTATCCATAAATAGTTCTAGAAAAGGAATTTACTAGTTCTAAAAAGGATATGATAATCAAAGTGTGGTTAAAATGAAGAAGATTTTATTAGTCCTAAAAAATATGTCAAATTCCCACGTTAAGAGCGCTAAAAAAAGTGCTGCTAAATGGGTCCTTTAAGAGTTCTTTCTAGCGATGATAAAGACACTGCTGATAAAGGGTATAAAACTTTTTACACACCCCAACTATCCCCATTTATTAGAGTTTCCCACCCCCAACCCTTTATCAGTTCTTCATCTACACCTTTATTAGTGATTAGTTAATCCTAGACTCCCATGCACACCCTTGACTCTAGTATATTTTCAACCCTAGACCTTGAGAATGTATATCAAAGCCTTTCCACTCCCATATACTGTTTTAAACATTTTATGATATATCTTTATGTTTATATATATATATTCAAATTTTTCCATTAACACATATATATATATATATATATATGCATATATATTGATAAATATATTTTATAAGTAAATATTTTTATTTATTTATTTATAAAATTTAATTTTTATGCATGAATATATAAAAAATATGTATATATTGTTAAATATTGAATATAAAATAAATTAATTTTGGAAAAATATAAAAATTAAAAGTCAAAATTTCCATATGAATTTAATCCATGACAATAAATTAAGTCCTCCCTTGAAAAGGGAAAAAAATAACCCCCCATAAAAGAGGCTTAACATCCATAGAAAGCTTAAAAAATGGGGTACCCTAACTAAAAACTTAGTTTTAGAGGCATTATGGGCCTTTTTTGGCCTAAAATGTGATAGAAGGTTCCCTTGTGTCAATAGAATGTAGAGATCATCACAAAATTCTATTTGATATGTGCAAGAGTCCAAACGAACACCTGAATCAAAAGTTATGATCATTTGAAATTTGAGTTTCGTTTTCAACTTATTTTATATCTTTTAATATTATTTTTTTAATAATCAAATTGATATTAAATGACTATTTCTTGGTAATAATAAGAACATTATTTATTGAAAATATTTTTACATTTATTTTGTTATACATTTTCATTAAATATATTACATATTAACTATATATTCCTATTTACCTTATCTAAAACATATTTCAAAAACTATATAATATATATATATTTATAAATATATGTATATATTTATATATATATATTTTTTGAAATATACTTTTTATATGTATAAATTTATCAGCACTTCAAAAAAAGCGATGACAAAACCCACCCCTTTTATCAACTCTTTCCTAGCACTCCAAAAAACCCCCTTTAACAGTGCTAAAAAACATTATTAAAGTCCCATTTTAATAGATATTTTTTTAGAACTGACAAAGGGGGACATTAAAATCATTCTAATCTAGGGATATTAATTCCCTAGCACTGGTTAAAACTAGTTTTGTAGTAGTGATCGAACACTATTCCGATTAATTAATCCAATTTCTATGGGAGATACCCACCACAGAATATAGTCACTATCATATTACGTGAATGCCTTGAGGTTGTGTTGATGATTCACTTGAATTATTTTATAGATAATATAATTCTTTATATACACTCCTTTGATTCATTTTGATTCCTTTAGAAACACAGCTTCATGAATCCAACTCATTAGTCCCAGTCATAAATATCATGATATGAATATGGATGTGATCCATGGGCTCGATTAGAATAATTTATAGTAGAATGCCTTGATATTTCCCCGGATATTACACTCAGACCCCTTATATCCAGACTACATGAGTTACTACTATGATTTGGATACATCCCTAAGGCCAAGGATTCCTTCGCTACACCTTCGATCCTTTTTCATTTTTATTCATCTTATTGTAATATTGTAACCTTTTATAGGGAAACTCCAATATATAAACTAAAACATAAATTAATATATGATTAGTTTTTAGAGACATTACTTAATAAGGCGGAAGTGGGCATAGATTGTTTACATTAGAACTACTTTACTTTTTTATACCATTACACTATTTAAATCTATATTCATATAGTGTATTGTATAGACACCATTGGTGGTGGCCTATTGAGATTTATCTTACTCCCTTTATAGGACATCTTAGGTACATTAGTAGATTATATGATAAAATGTGTGGACAAGGGGATGTTTCTTGATTTAAACGTATGCCTTTCTTGCTTTAAGATGAGAGAATGGTAGCAGTTGATTATGCCAGTGATTGGGATGCTTGAATTTTATTTCATTTTTTATTCGTTTTTTATATCATTTAATGTATTGTATGCCTGCTACCATGAAGAAATATTTTCCAATTTTTTAGATACATTCCGTCATATTTTAAATATGACACATTTTACTCCTCTTGAGTTTATTATTTATTACATGATGTATATTCTTGTTTCCACTATCTTATTGATTTTTATTCTACATCTTCTTATTGATCCATGTTATATACTACTGTGATGCACTCTAAAAATAGGTAATAGACTCCCTATAAACACAGCCTAGGCCCTTTCTCCAAGATGGATGCATATGGAATATAGTGAGGTGTGCTTGAGGTCATGTGTCCAACCAGGATAAGGGAACCTTTGAGTTACACCAAGGAGGGGATGTCACAATGTATTAGATCAATTTTTTATTCATTTATTGGTATATTTAGACAAGATGTTAGGGAAATATCGTAATTTTTTTATAAGATATTCTTTAGAGTGTCTAACCCGCATTCAAAGAAAATACATTGTTTTCAGGGAATTGTGGATTATTGTTATGTAATTCTCTTATTACTGTTCATAAAAATTCACCATTGGGTGATATACATGAAATGTGATGTCATTATTATTACAATGAATGCTTATATTTCATCGATCACTTCGAATGGAAAGGATCATTGTTATGTGTATCATCATAGGAACCAAGGGATTCGTTGTCTATAATATATAGGTGCACTTTATTTATTTCATTTCCATTTTTTCCCATGATTGGTTAGTGATCTGTGGTAGATATATATATCTATGCTATTAACATCTTTTCAAGGGAAGGGAAATTGAGTGTTTAAAGGGTTGTCATCAACATAAATAGTGTTTTTTTTGTATTTATTTATGGCGGCATCATAAATAAACAATTTTGACGAAATTAATATATGTACCATCGGTTAAATGAGTTGGGATTTGACTATGATTTCTAGAATACCAATTTAAAATTTTATGTTATATGGGACTTCGTAAATTGGAATGGGCAATTCCTCAGGATCAATCAATTTTATCGTATCTGTTAGATTCAGAGTCTGAATGTAAGGAAGTTGGTTGCAATTACATGGATATTTATTTGAGTATATAATGTGTAATGGCCTTTTTCAACCAATGATATTCATCGATTTAATTAAACCATATATTTTTTATTTAAACACACACAAACATTAAACTAACACCCTAGATAATAAATGAAATCGATTCTTTTAAATGTGGATTCAAAGTACAATTTGAATAGACTTTGCCTCCTAAAATTGAAATGGACACATTACATAACACAACCCATATAAATAAAACATGAACATTTACCAATACCATATCCTTCAAAGATGGGATTTGGGATTGTATGATGGGTAGTGGGACCTTTTCATTATTCTTCTTCCATTAGAGATCCTATTATATTTAGTATCTTTTTATGAGTGGTGTGATTGAAATTCCTACAACTATGACACCACAACATCCTTTAGTCTCATGCAAGGAGGGCGGTGGTCATCATTTTCCAAACAAGGTGGTCCTAGATCCAGCAGTGGTAACTCTAGTAGTGCCACTTGTGGACCCTCCACCTGCTATACCTAAATAGGGCACTAATGCTTTGGTTACAGAGTGTTTACAATGTGTTTTTTGGTCTATTTACAGTTCTCCATGACCTACACCGATGATTAATGATCAGACTCATCAGTTATATTAGAATTATCCACTAATATTTTCAAGGGATGGATGTTCTTAAGACGTCGAGTCGTGAATTGAATCCATTCATTCAATCTCCAATCATTTAGAGACACCTTTAGATAGGATGTTCAAGAATTCCACCTATACGCTCCATAAATTCTCTATGATCTAGTGGAATGTGATTACCTAGAGTGGTTATCATCATGGAATGGTCTGGTTTGTACATACACACTTCCATCAATAATTACTTATTTCCCTCAGATGAGAGATGAACAAGCAAGGGAGTTCATGCATCTAGAGCAAGGTGTTATGTCCATTGTGGACTATGAATCATGTTTCACCAAGATTCAACTATTTGCACCACTTCTTATTAATTATGAGTTATTGATAGAAATAAAATTTGATGATGGGATTAATTATTCCCTTTTCTCATTGGTTAATTTCATTCACCTATATACATTTTTTATGATTGTGAATCAAACTCTTGCAACTAGGAACACCTTGAGGGAATTCGATAGTATTGGGAACACAAGTTTAGTGTTGAGAGATGGAAGTAGTTGTTTCTGTATTAGGATGTGAATCCTTGAGGTTTATCATCTGAGGAGTGTTGTCCAGAGTATCTGCACTAGAAGATCTATTGCATTCCATCAGTTTGGATTTTATGGGAATGTGAAACACAATATGATAGAGACCTAATGGAGTGTCTTTCTTTTAGCTATACGGGCCATCTATAATGAATCCACAAATCCGTTCTACCTATTCCTTGAAGAAGAGGATATGTACCAACTCAACCATCAAGAGAAGGATCTACTAGTCTACATCAACAAAGAATATGACGTTTTACTAGATGAACATGCTGAGAAGGAGGACATGAATTAAGTAGACACACTTCTGATTATCAGCACAAATAGAGTTCACTTAAACAGGGTAGTCTATCTAAAGCACAAAGTTATGGATCATGCCAAAAGCATACATTACAACTGATACACGAGTATCAAGGTGTAGGGTCATACATGGTATGAGGTACTATTCTAGTATCCTCTAATATCATGTTTTATTTATTCGATATGAGTGATTCACACTATTTTACGTCTTTATCAAATATAGAGAGTTTTTGGATCTAAATTCTGTAATTATAGAGGTTTATGACCTTGGAAGCACTGTTACGTGTGTGGTTAGATGTTATATATGAATACAAGGACTGTCCCTTTGAGGTAGGTAGTTATCATTTTTCATAGGACCTCTTCATCCTTGAGATGATAGGATTTGATTTCAATATTTGGATGGATTGGTTGGTTCTCTATAATGACTTTCAGGACTTCTACCACCATATGGTATCTTTTACATCACCAGAGAGTGATAACTATCTTCACACGGGTAAGTGGAATGTCAAGGAAATGTGAGCTGGACTAGTGAATCAATTAATTAGTGGAGTGATAACTCGTGTTTCCATCATTTTACTGGTTGATCAGATGATGTGTTTGAGGGAGTGTCTTCTTGTGGTGGATTGTTTTACAAATGTTTTCCCACATTAATTCTCCATAATATCTTTGAAGATAGGGTTATAGTTTATTATTTATCTTATTCCAAATGAATATACAATATATATTCATCCCAATAGTATGGAACCTATAGAGTTCTAGGAGATCAATAGATAGTTAAGGGATTTAAAATGTATGTTTTTTATCTAGCCCAATACATTATATTGGTGTTCACCCGTGATTTTAATCAAGAATGCAAATGCGGCCCTTAGGTTATGCACGGATTACCGATGGTTGATCTAGATTATGATTACGAACCAAAATCTATTTCCTTGATTATATAATCTCTTCGACTAGCTCTAAAGAGCTGGGTTGTTCTCAACGATTGACCAGAGATCAAGCTTTAATCAGGTGTGATTAGGGCCTTCAGATATACCATGTATAACCTTCCAAAGTCGGTATGGTTTGTATGATTATATATTTATGTTTTTGGTCTTATAATCATGCCCAATGATTTCATTGCCTTACTGAATAAAGTTTTACACTCATCTATGTATTCCTTTTTTGTGATTTTCGTTGATGAAATCTTTGCGTATTGTCATACTCATAGTGAACATGAAAAACATCTTGAGATCATATTGAGTACACTGAGAGAGAATTAGTTATAATATAATCTCATGAAGATCCATTTCTAGGTCAACAAGGTTCCCTTATTGGGTTATATTATCTCAGAATACGGTGTATCCATCAACCTAGTGAAGGCGAGTGTTGTTGTTGCATAAGAGAAACCCATGTACGTGATTGAAAAACATATTTTCTTGGGTATGGATATATATTAAAAACGTTTCATATTGGACTTGTAACTCATTTATTCACCTATTAATAGTTTAACTAAGAAAGGTGTGATATTCTTATTGTCTAAAGCATATGGAAAATACTTTTTGGAGCTGAAAGGAAGGCTTACTTCCTCCCCGATCCTGATTCTACATGAGCCTGGAAGAGGCTATATAGTGTTATGTGATGAATTAAGCATCGATATGGGTGTAGTATTTAAATAAGATAATTGATTCATTGCATACTAGTCTCAAAATGTGACACCTGATGGGAATAATTACCCAATAAACGATCTCGATCTTGTAGTAGACTTTCATGCCTTGTGTTTCTAGAGTGATTATCTGATGGAGGAGCAATTTTTGGTGTAAAAAGAACACGAGAACTAAAAAAATATCTTTACAAAGCATGAAATGAATTTAATGTTTTTAAGATGATTCAAATAAAATATATATATCGACTTTGAGATGGCCTACATTCCTAGAAAGGGAAATGCAGTAGCTGATGTGTTTTTCCAAAAGACTTAATCACAAGCCATTTAGTAAAAATTTTATGATTGAAAGTTGATTGACTTACTTTATGATATGCATATGGAGTTTCAAAATAATCATGAGTATCATTTTATTTATTCCATTATTTTTACCTACTCACTCCTAGATATGGTGAAGAGAAGGAAATTCTCATATCCTAAAGGTTTAGTCCTATGGGAAAGTATTTCTGGTGAGGACTCGCCTCCTGATAGTTCATTCGATGAGGATGAAATCCTATATATGCCTAGGAATATTCAAGACCCTATAGACATAAGAGATAAGATTATGATTCTTTCTAATTCCTCTTAGCAGTTAGTGCACCCAGTTATATCCAAGATACATCATGATATACGACACCAATATTTGTGTCTGAGGATAAAACATCACATTGATTGTTTTATCCCTCAATATTCCACTGATTAATAGGTGAAGGAAGAGCACTAGAGACCTAGTGGAATTTTACAACAATTTCGGTCCTATAATTGAAATGGGTTGACATCAGGATGTATTTCATAGTTTTCATTCTGAGGGTGCCTCATGGTAGAAACATGCTTTGGGTATTCGTGGTTCAGCTGACGAAGGTATCTCACATCCTTTCTATTGAGGAGATTTTATCAGTTGATGAGATGGGAAAATATTATATCTATTAAATTATACTATTATACAGGGTCCCTTGGACTATGATTTTAGATAGGGACAATCATTTCATAGTGAGGTTTTGGAAGGGGTTACATTAGTCTTTGGGTATACATGTTCTTTTAAACATATCTTTTCACCCTTAGAGTGATGGCTAAAAGAGATATACTATATGTGTGTTGGAAGTCATTCTCTCAGAATGAATCTTTTTTTAGATGTTATTTGGGGAAATATATCCCTATCATCTAGTTTAATTATAATAATAGTTTCCAGAAAGCAATTTAGATGGATCCATATGAGGCATTTTATGGTAGGCTATACCCTTCACCCTTGTGCAGGATAAAGAAAAAGAGGAAATTTTCAAGGTCCTCATATAATGAAGGAGACATCAGAGCTAGTGTAGTTGATTATAAAGAAAATTTATACAACTTAGTAAATAAAACAATCATATGGAGATCACTGTCAATAACTCTTGGAGTCTGAAGTTTGGGATCATGTTTTCTCACATGTGTCACCCAGACCTGGGAATACAAATATATAGAGGAAGGGGAAGTTGTCACTTTGTTTTTTCAATAATTTTGATATATTAGAAAGAGTCAATTTAGTAGCCTATCATTTTCTATTACTAATAGATACTGTTCCATGCACTATGTCTTCTGTGTTTCACAACTTCACCGTTACCAAACAAATTTGTCTCATACATTTGATACTAAGGATATGGAATTGCATGAAAAATATTCTTTTGATGAGTTTACCATACAAATAATTTAACAAGGCATGAAATTTCTCAAAGGTAGGTTTTTACATTTAATATGAGTGATATGGTAGCATGATTTTATACAAGAATTTACTTGGGTGTGAGAGGATGAAATCCCTACTCCATTTTATATTTATTCCCAAATTTCTTTTCACTACCCAAGGAAGGGAAACTCGAGGACATATTCTTTTAAGGGGCAATACTGTGAGAACACTATTTCTCATTATGGTATGTTAAATTTAATTTTCATCTCTAATCCCTACTTTTACCCTTGTATACTTGACCCATAGTTTATGGAAGGTTTTAAGTGCCCCATGTGCTAGTTCAGAGTTGTGGCTCTATATTATGGATGAAACAACTAATAAACACTTTTAGGTTGAACCATGTCATCTAGTCCACACAGTTAGAAAATTTTTAGCTTGTTTTAGGCGTCCAATGAGGGAATCACATGAGCTACACATCGTTTTCATAAACTTATACAGTAGCCTGTGTGGTGGGTCTTCTTTGGGCAGTGGAGTATGTATTGGTAGAGCATGGTTGGACAAACCATGCACCCCCAATCATGGGTGATACTATTCTTGGGTAGTATATGGACGTAGTTAGTGCATGGTTTGTCCAACTATGAATCCAAACATTGTGCATCTTAAGAAATGGATGCTTTTACCTCCGCACTCAGCATTTATAACTTAATACCCTACCTATTTTATTATTTATATTGGAAAATATATCCTCCCTTATAACATTGGAATATCCTCCTCAATCCTCAACCTAGGTTTACTAAAAAAGTCTTCTTCCATCTTTCAAATAAAATTCTGGTCATATCATTATTTTCTTTTATATAAGTGCTTTGGTCCTTTGGATAATTTCAACATTATTACTTATACTAATGATGCTTTTTTTTCAATCTCACATGACCAATTTATAGGGAGTTTATATGGTCTTCCATTTTCGCTTGATCTAGGAAAAATTATGTGATAATACTAGATGAGTCATATTCTATAAGTGTAAGGTAGGTGGTATATGACTAACTGGAAATTTTATTTTTCATTTTCAAAAGTACATCTTTGGGTTTAAGCAGTAACCAAAAAATCACATGGGGTACCCACATTAAAAGTTTAAAAGAAATTTGATATTAAAAAAGGACACCCAGCCTGAGGAGGCCTTGAGCCATGGGCATAACATCTAGAGTCATATCACCTAAAATCTGCCATCATCACAAGAAATCCACCATCATTGAACAACCTTCACCCTCGACGCCATCCTTCAGAGCTGAAGATGGTGAACCGAGTATAATTAATAATAGAACTGATCAAACCTAATAGAAAAACGTCCAAAATCACCATTGAAATCATCGACACCCATCAACACCATCATATCCTCCTTCCAAACACAACTCGATAGAGAATTCCATAGTAAATCAAACAAATAAACACAGACTCATCCAAAAATAGATTCATCCTTGAAAAATCATCTAATAAATTAAAAGATTATATAAATACTAAAAACAAAACTAGAACCAATGATGATGTTGTAGGCACCGATGTGAAATCCTGCATAACTGCACACAAGAACAATCCACATAAACAATCATAGGAGACAACTACAACTCTGATCAAGGAATGGAATCTCCCCCTAGAACACCATAGATGATGGGTAGTCAACCTGGATCCTCTTTGAAACCATCACAATTTTTTGACCTAGTGATCATCATATGAACATGAATGAAGAGCAGTGTCAAATCGTAAATGGACTTAACAGTGAAGAATCCTCTTTAGGAACAACAACTCGAACCCTTAAAGCCATGAGAAATATAAAGCTGGATGCAATCCACGGATATGAGAAAACAAAGAGACTCAGACCACACATACCAAACCTTCCCAGTAATAATCGACACACTAAGCTAGATTGGGGTCAGAAATGTGGCCATCTAGGATGGTAGAGTAGGGAAAGAGTTGATGAGGATTCCACCATTTCCTGAGGCCACCAAAGGGATGATACGTGAGTGAAGGATATGAGAAATATGAACAAGGAATTTGTGAATAATTAATTATTGGGGGAAAGAGGAGGGATGACGGAATGAGAGGAATGTAATGGGAGATAATACTGGAGACAGTGCAAGCCTCCCCCCAAATCAACTCAAGGAACCCTAGTGGGAAATTGGTATGAGATGGAGCGACTCAAATCCTCATATCTTACCTTTATGTTCCCTATTTTACGTTGTATGTGGATTATCCCTCAAAGTCTCATTATCTATAAATTCCCTCCAATTTTCACAAACCAATTTCACTTTCACGTTAAATTAATATGCCTTTATTATAATTATTTGAACATCATTCTAAAGAAATATTACACATTTTATTCATGTTGTAGCAGGTTTCAATCTCAATTTTGACAAACCCTTTTGGCTTCATTCTTTATTTATTACTTGGTGACCCATGTTGGGACTATCTATGGCACCATTCAGGTGCCTCTGATAGGACCCTGATAAGGTAAGTGTTTTAAATTAATTAATGAATATTTTAATGGCTAAATGGAATGTATATTTATACCTATCACATGGGTAGTTAAAAAATGACATTAAATTAATATTGGTTGAATTTCCTTGAATCAATTTTTCATGTTTAATAAAAGTTAATTGAATGAAACCATATAATCATTAAATAGAATCGGTTTTAGATTGATAGTGACTACATCTGTTATAAATTAAATGAGTGTATGGTTCAGATTTTTTGTACCTTTATCATTTTTATAGGAATGGTTAGTCTTGATCTAGTAAAGGATACCTAAGGGAATGCCTCAAGAAATATGAGGAATCCATTATGATTCATTGAGAAGATTATCCTGGGAGATACCCCTGACAGAATCTGTTCTTTGTATTATTACGTGAATTTCACATCTTTTTAAAAATAATTAACATTAAATATATTCTATATATTATAATTCCTTGGATACACTCTTTGGATAAATCTTTATGTCTTCAGAAAATTGGACCCATGGATTCACCCCATTGGGCCCAGTATTGCTTAGGTAAATATTAATATAGATGAGATCCATGGACTCAATTAAACCAATTTATAATGGAATTATATGGTAAATCTCATAGTATTACATTCAAAACCCTTATATCCAGACTACATGAGTTACTTCTCTGAGTTGGCCCGACCCCTAAGGTTAAATAATTAATAGTGAAATGTTATATAATTTATAATTATTATTCTTTTTATAGATATATTGATACATTTAATAGGAAAACAAATTAAAATAAAGTAAAACATAAATAAATAAATAATTACATATATGGAGGAAGAACTAGATTAAGAATAAGAAGGTATATGTTGTTTACATTGGAACCGTTTTATGTTTATATATAGGCACTCCATTTCAGTTTATATTCAAAAACAAGATTTTATAGATTCCATAGGTGGTTGAACACGATTTCATTAAATTTCATATTTATTTTGATTTTATGGTTGATTTAAATATAGGGAAGACCCTAGGCCCTCCCTCAAGGATGATTTATAATTTTAGAGTTTGTATTTTTAACAAAAAATAATTAAAGAGGGGGTACTTTTGAAAACAATTTTAAGAAGATAACCAAATTTAAAGAGTTTAATAGTTGATAAATAGAAATGGTGTATTAAGAAATATGAGAGAAGTTTTTCATTTCATGTTCACTACACAACTTTTATATTCCATTATTTTGAATGTTCACATGGTTTTATGAAATTATTTTTTCAGAGTTGTCATAATCTTGATTCCCCTATTGTTTTTTAAATAATACACAAAAATCCATCCCTTGACTCAAAAATAATTTTGTCAAGGTTTTTACCTAAATCACATAGTGAGGGATGCCAAGGAATATTTATATCTCATGTATGTATTGGGGAAATAAGATTCATGTGTTTTCAATTGGAATAACACATCATTTCCACTTAAAATGTTAACCCAATTAATGTTGAAATTAAATGTCTATCACTAAATTAAACCCATTAAATGAATTTATAGGAGAGGAATATTAAGATAAAACAAAATTAAAAGAACTCACAAAAAATTACAAAAAACCAGTAGAATATAAATTTTTGGAACTCCCTCCCAATTAGGTGTACCTCCCTCAAAATGGTAATCCTTTGTTTAGCATTCCATTGAGAGGAGGAGGAAGATTAGGTAGAACCTTTCCTTCATCCATGACCACCCCCCCCCCCCCCCTTGAGGAGATGTGCCTCCAGTACTTCTTGGATAAGAAGATAAATCCTTTGTGTCTCCAATATACCAGAGGTTTGTCTCTTGGTCGAAAATGTAAATGGGGTTCCCAAGGTGCCATTTTATAGTGAAATTGGAATGTGGTTTTGGTCACACATATTTCATAAAACCACTTGTACAATGGATTTAGGATTATAGATAGTCTTATATATATTATAAAAAAAATAACAACATGTTTCCCCAAATCTTGGAGATATCGACCGATAATTTGGCATCATTGGGAGCATGAAAACATGAGATATGGATGAAACATAGAACACAACATTTGACTCCATGCATATTTAGTGGCTTAGAAAAATCTGTTCGGTTGGGTCCTTTATGGGGTGAATTGGGGTTTGGTGTCTTCAAAAGTTGTCTACCCTAATTAATTTAGGATTAAAAAAACATATCAACCAATTTGGATTGAAAAATTAGTATAAGGGTGTGGTTGGTTCTACTAGTGTTCTTGGATTCCTATGCAATGTGACTCATTTTTCTTTAACTTCATTTGGGCCCTTCAAATCACATCCCCCTACAATGAAATCATCTGTATAAGTGAAATTAAACTTTTTAATAGTGATTAAAAGAAAACAAATTAGTCAAACCTGAATTTAAATTTTTTATTAAATTTATAATTTATGATACAAAATCAGTTAAACACAACTGCAAAAGGGTGAAGATGAAATAATAAATCATGGTCTGATCAGACCCCAAACCTGAACATTTTCACTCAACAGAAATTCACATTTTGAAAAATTATGAGTGGATATATTACCAACATCAAGAAGATTTAACATTCAATGAAAATTTAATTTCTTACATAAATGTGATTAATGAAAAAATCACACTAAGAAGTTATTCTCAGTGATCGTGGAAGAAGATGGCCCCAAAATTATATTAGAACCAAATTCTAAGAAATACATGATACCAATAGAAGAAAATAATAAAAAAGTTATCCATTTCATTAATTCTTCTAATGTGTGTGTGAAAACTATTTCATTTTATTCTTTACACTTTATATCATGTAAATATCAGTTATTTTAAAATTTATCGGATTACATGATTCATTTAATAGGAAGTGCCCTAAATCATTTTGAATCAAATTTCAATACCCACAAAATTAAAAATTCTAGGATGTCAATTTTTTTACTAACCTATATTTCCTTATATGTGGTGAATTTAATCACTCCCCTCAATTATTGTTATTATTGTTGTTGTTTTTTTAAAAAAATGACACTAGGAAAAAATATCACACTCTTTAATCAACCCTTGTTTGATCTCTTCCCGAAAATAATTGTAATAGATATAAGAAGATCAATGGTTGAGGAAGATTGATATTTTAACTTCTTATTATGAAACCAATTTTTTTTACTATTTTTTGGGAGTATAATAGTAAAATAATAGGTGCCCATGCATAGGTAAATCTAGTATTGTAATTAAAAAGATAATATAAGGAATGAATGTATGGAAAAATAATTTTGGAAAGGAGAGAAAAATTAACCTAACTTATATTTTACTTATTTTAAGAAATAAATATTTACACTTCATGGTTGGGTGTAAAGATGTGTGGAGATATTAGGTGACACAATTTTCCCATAAACTACTCCCATAAAGTTTACCTTTTTTCTCAAAGGCTTAAAAATGAAAAATAATTATTATATACTTGAAAAAAACAAATTTTTAAGAAAAAATCCCAAATCAATGTTAAATTCATTAAAAAAATACATTTTATCAGCGATTTTTTTAGTTATTAAAAGAACGTCAAATAGTGTAGTTACCCATGAATTTTCAATAATTTAAACAGTTTAGTTTGCATAATTTTTAATTATTAAGCTAGCATAATTTACCATGATAATGTGGGAATAATTTTCGATGATAATGTTGAATAAAAAATTAACATTTCAACATAAAAGTATCAGGGAGTGACAATACCATTTAGAAAGCCAATAAAATAAAAAGAATAATGATGATGAGAAGTATTAACTAAACTAGGAATATACACTTCCTCCACAACTAAATTGTCCAGTGTCATCATAGAAATATTAGAAAATTTCGTAAGGAAGGAAAAAAACATGTGGGTTTCATTAGTAGGGTTCTTCATGACCTCAGAGTTCCTCTATAGTGGGAACCATAATGAATTTATGAAAGTTCTTTAACCACTGCCCATTGATAATTAAGGTTTGTTTGATTATTCATTTTCAACCTAAACAACACGTATAGTATAAACAATAGTTATAATATATGATCCAAACTAGTTGGAATGAATATTACAAGGATGGTACTTAATCTATGAATTGTAAAGGAGGAAATTCTTCCCAATGTGTAATTAATGATGAAGAATGATATGGTCATCGGAATCCTTGAATATATCCTTCTAAATATTGGAGTTCTCATATAATTATATGCATATTTAATCCATCTCTTAAATCTGTAGTGTCATTTGAGCACCCATACAATAATGATTAGAATTTTATTTTTTCATGACCAAATAGGTCCAATTATCTATCTCAACAGGGAGGTGAAAAATATTTCCAAAAAAGACGATAAAGTGACATTCCAATGGGATTATAATTGTAGTATGATAATCTCATAGTGAATTTCTGAGTCTAAGACTCCAATATTTTCTTTTTGGTTGAACAAGTTTTCCAAGATGTGTTTCACCTCTCTATTTGACACCTCATATTGACCATTGGAAAGTGCTTGATAAGAAGTAGAAACTCTATTCCAGACCCAATACCAATTAAAATGTGATTGCATTATCAGGTTATAGAAGTTAGAACCCTAGTTAGTGATAATGAATCTTGTAAATCCAAACATACATAAATTTTGGGTTCTCAAAAATTAAACAATTTCCTTTGAATCATATGTCCTTGTGGATCATGCCTCTGCCCATTTTGAAACATAATCCACTACTAGAAGAATGTAAGAGTTCCCAAATGAATTGGGGAATGTTCCCATAAAGTCAATAATCCAATCATAAAAAAATTCATCAAATAGCAACAATTGTTATTGAATTTAATTTTTTAGAGACATTACCCATTTTTTGACTGGGAGGAAAATATTTATAGAAATCATGGGCATCATTTAAATAGTGTTTTCCAAAAGTGATGAGAATCTAGGACCTTGTAAGTAGTCTGATGGGGACCAAAGTGGCCCACATATTCAAGAGTGGGGAAGAACCTAAGGATGGACATAATCATGATATTGGGAGAACAATGTGTAAAGAATTTATCAATACATGGGAAATAAAGGTATGAGTTACCCCAAATGTACCAAATAACTCATGTTTTAGATGAATAACTTGGTTTTTAAAAAAATAAATAAGAATGAATGATGAAACCAAATAATTTAAAAGTTCAAAAAACCATGGAATATAATATTTTTATAGGAAAAATTTCTCACTAGGAGACATGTAAATATGGGAATATAAGTGAATGTTTTAATGTTCAATGATGGGAGGATATTACTGATATTCCCATGCACCACATTTTATGACCCTTTTTTATCCCTAATTTATAAGTCAAATTCAAAAATTAGGATCATCCAATGAATGTTAATTGATTTCAATTATTATTTTGTATGGAGATATTAGAGGGATGAAGGGTCTGAGGGACCAATGATTTTAGACCCAAAAATGATTGACCTAAATTTATCCAAGTTAAACACTATGTTAAGGAATTATTTTTTAGTTGTGGTGTATTTTTCTTGGAAAGGGTCTACTATGTGTGAGGAATAGAAAATGACATGTGGAGATCGATCAACCCATTGTGATAAGACAAACTCAACTACATAGTTACATTAATCACAAATGAGATAAAATGGTAGATCCCACCAAGGTTTTTAGATTTCAGACAGTGACGAGGGACTCTATTTTAATTTTTAAAAAAATTCCTCGCATTATTTATAAAAAATCCTTTTCTTTTTAGAGAGATCGAAATCTGAGGAGTGAAATATAACTAATTTCATCCATGAAATGACGGTGAAATCTATCATGATGTAAGAATGAATGCAGATGAAAAACATTTTTAGGGAATGTTAGAGAAGAATGATATCAACTTTTAATTTATTGACTTGGATACCATCCCCAGAATTGACATGAAAAGGTACTATACCTTGTTTCACAATGAAATTTAATTTTTCACAATTTAATGCAAGATAATTTTTAATATAGAATCGTAAGAAAAAACGAATACTACTCATTTATTCCTAATAAGAGGAACCATAATAATTGAAAGAATCCTTGAAATAATCCATTAAAATTTCCATGTAATATGAAAAAATACTAACCATCAATAACTGGAAAGTACCTAAAGAAATTCATAGACTAAATGAAATCCTCTTATCGGTAAATGTGCCAAATGAGTTTGTGAATGTTGTATTTTTCATTATGCCCATAGGAAATATTGATATGAAAGTATCTAGAATATCCATCAAGGAAATAGTAGTCGGTCTTCCCCTCTAGCCTCTCTAGAATATGATCAATGAATGGAAATGGTAAATGGTCCTTTATAGTGTGTAGGTTTAATTAGTGATAGTCTATGTATGCAGACCAATTATTCTAATCATGAGTTGGAGACAATTCATTGTTTTAATTTTTAATTACCATAATACCAGTTTTTTTATTAACTAATTTCATTAGACTGACCCTTCAGAAGTCAATTGATGGTCTAAATGATTCTATTAGTCGATAATTTTGTTACCTCCTTTTAATAACATCTAGGATGTTTGGGTTTAATCGATGTTGTTCCTACCTTAATGGTTTATTATTATCATTTAAAAATATATGATGTGTGAAAATTTATTGTCTAATACCAGGAATTCTAGAAAGTTTCCATCCCAATTATTGTTTACAGTTCCTAAAAACTTCATGTAGTTCTAATTCATAATATAGAGGGAGTTAACTAGAAACAATGATATACATCTTATTTGTATTATCAAGGCATGAATATTTTAAATCATTATGATTTCTTATGTTCCAATTTAGGTGGATGTTGGATTGGTTGGAGTTAATGTGAAAGTGATTTTTCACTAATCCCATATATCTTCTGAATTTTAACATCCTCATATGAGGAATGAGATTTTACAAGCTTAGAGGTATCATTGATGGTCATTGGATCATCATCGTTCATGAAATCATAAATCAACAAAAATGCTTGAAATTTTTTAATACAGTTACAAAATCATATTCATGATTAATTACCTATCATGTCTATCAAGGATGAAAATTGAAAAAGGGTATAAGGGGAACAGAACAATGTTTTTTACAGAAGATAGTACATTAATTGAGATAACTGATAGTGCAGAATTCCCTTCTGAGAGGTGGTTCATGGTATCAATGATGTTAAGTGGAAAATGACATCACAAAACTATATAGATAATGTACCATTATAGACATTAATTATGGTTTTGGATTTATTCAAAAATGGTCTCCCCAATATAATTGGGGTATGTCCTTTAATCTAATCATATTCAATATTTAGTATATAACAATCAGGAAGAAAAAATTAAAATTTTCACCCTCACAATAACATCCTCTAACACACCAGTGGGGTGTGTTGTATTTTTTTTATTAGTTGATAAAATTTCCTTTGGGAATCAGTTATCTGACCTGTAATGAAATGTAAATTTTGTGAGGAATGACAATTATAGAGGAAACCAAATCAAGTATAACATTGGAAAAGAAATAATCCCTTATGGTCCATTGAATCCATAATTTTCTAGGATCCTTAAATTTTTAGGATGTTATCGGTTAATCAATGATGATATATTCCTCCTGAAGTTCATATTTTTATCATCTTGAAGTCTCCTTTGGTGTGTACACATCTCCTTGAGAAACATTGTTTATATTGGAATTTTTGTCACGCTATCAATCAAGGGGACATTAACCTAAAAATTTAAAAATGTTTTAATATTTTTTTATGATGTACATTTTTTGTTTACTTGTTGGGGGATATTTTTGGAAATGTAAGAATAATGGTTGGGCATGGTGGTTTATCAAATTAAATGTTCTTTCCATTGGAAGGTATTCCCTATGGACAAGGTTTGTCCAAATTTGGACCATTTCAACTGTTGGGATTGTTGTTATCTTAAGAGTGGATGAATGTAATGGAGGGGGGATTTAGATTTTATGATTTTTTCCACTCCAAAGGGCGATTTAACTGACATTTCCCTCACCCATATGGTTAACTAGTGTTTGAGAGGGTTGTTTTCTTGTCCCATAAATTTGGATTTCCCCCACCAGATTGGAATGATAGCCTAATTGTGTTTTTAGATCTTACATACCTTCTTGTGTGGTTTTTCTGAAATTGGAGACTATTTTCAGACATTTTTTTCAAGATTAATTCTATCCTAGGCTTAGTTTTTAGAGGGGGTATTGGAAAGGCCTTTGGGATGGGTGAGTATTTCTAGGTGGTGGTGGTTGACTACTCAACCCCGATTGGTTCCATGTTTGTTGAGGATGGATTGAATACACCCATTGCCTAGAGTATTGGTTGTTTTCCACTTATGGTTGGATAGATGGTATGGTTCTTGCCTAAAGGGATGGTTATATGGGAGAGCATGAAATATTTCGTAAAAACAATACAATTTCACTCTCAGTTGAGGGAATTGGTCAAAATAGTGGGTGTAGTAAGAACAAATACCACAATGGATAAGTGGGTGATATTGTGTTTTTAAATGGTAAAGGTAACGTTTTTTAATATGGGTAGTTACCTCCTCAAACATCATGCCAACCATATTCTCTAATTTGATACTTTTTACCTCATGTATAGATTAAATGGTAACACTATAAATTGAACCAATTTATTGTAGGTTTAGCACCATGTTCCTAATTAGGGTTGTCACATAAATTGGGGTCTTATCAACTAGTATTCAATCTGCAGTATCATCAATCATATTTTAATAAATATGAGTCTAAAAATCATAAAAATAATGTATTAAAAGTTAATCATTAATTTGGTTGTGTGGGAAACCTAAATAATGTATTTTAGATATTTTTTAGTATTCATGTAGTGTTCCCCCTTATGATTGTCATATCCCACATTTTTTTCCTTATTGTTACAGTTTAAGAGGTTGGGAATTATTTTTCAAGGAATATGAATTTCATGTCCACCCAACCTCTTATTGGGGAATTAACACAATATAACTAGTCTTTTTTAGTGTATTATAATGAAAAGGGGAATCCCCTAATCTTTATATATTATTCATACACATTACTAGTTTTTAATATAGAACACATAGTGTGAAATTATTTTAACTTCTTATGCGGTTCTTCACCAACATTTCCTTGAAATATTCCCAATAAGTGAATTATACCCAATTTAATTCAATGATTGGTGCTTCAACATAGATTTGAATACATGTGGGTTGGATATTAGAAACGTGTGAAGTTATTTATTTTAGTTTGATATTATTTTTATCCATATTTTATGTGTTATATTATTTTTTATTTTGGTCCTAGATGAATAAGAAGGATCAAAAATACTGTCGATGTTTTGGGTGACCTCCTTTATAGGGTTCTCATGTGTGTCTCAGTGTTGCTGACATAAGATCCTCTCCAATTCATGTTCGAAATTTGGTAAGTATCCTAGAGTATAACCCATCATGAAATAGGCCTAAAATAGAAAATTTTCAAAATTATATGTAAGAACCCGGTTCCTGTTATTGAGGTACGGGTTCCTTATTTTCCTTTTTCTTTAATCATTTTTTAGAAAATATGGAAAACCGAGAAAATCCCAAACATTGTGGGTATACACTGTGTACTTGTCCTCACACCGTGTACTTTGGTTGTGTGGGATGTGTACACAAGGTGTATAGCCATGCTAGCGAAGAAAGGTGTAAAAACCGACTACACGCCGTGTAGTGGGTATTTACACGCCCTTTAGTCAGTCAGAAAGAAAATAGTAAGGCGATGGATAGTTGAGAAATAGTACACACCATGTACACAGGTATTACACGTCGTGTACTCATGTTGATTGATAAAAAGTGCCGCACTGCCGAGAAGCCTCCAGTGGAACAGTTATAAAATGAAAAGTACACATTGTGTACCCAATATTACATGTTGTGTAGTCTTTTTTTTCGCTTAAAATGGGAAGTAGCCTCCTATGACCGCAGTGCAAGATTAGAACTGGAGGAGAGCTTGGGAGAGATAGCCGGAGCTTGGAGGACCTCTCAACCACACACTGGGAACCCGTTTTCTGCACCATCGATCTCCTGGGAACTGCACGGGTGAGTTCTTCCATCTCATTGAATTAAACTTTCCAATTAATACTCTAAATGAAGTTATTTGAGTTTGAAATAGTTTTTGTAAACCTCAGATATACGTCATTCCCGGGCATTTCGAGGAGCGTCGTTCACGTATATCGATCAGGGGTGATCAAGGGAGGTGGTCTGGTGTTTAAATTCCAGCTGTTGTGTGTTCTTTTGTTCCATTGTGTTACGAACCCATGTTGAGGTGTCGTATGGCTGAGGCCTTGGATGTTTAAATACCTATAATTGTATAGGTAATTTATTTTATGTGTAAAACTACTGTTTGGGATCACTGCTTGGATCCAGGACCACCCAGGGGTGCATTCCTCTGTTTAGCCGTTTGGCCCGGATACCCGAGGGTATGCCGGGTTTTTATTGAGCATTACTTTTTCCTGGAATGGAATTGTATAAAAAATTGCTTGTTATGCATTGGGCTTGGCCCAGTTACTTGTGCCCGAGGGCAGTGTTTTACTTTAGCCTGAGCGTGTTGTTTTCTTAGCCTGTGGGCAGTAGTTGTTTTGACTGAGGGAAACACATCTTATTCTTGAGGGCAGTAGCTTCTGTTCCAAACGGCAATATTTGGTATGCCTGATGGAGAAATTCTATACGCCTGAGGGGACCATTCGTTATACCTGAGGGTAAGCCTCAGGGTGTGGTTATATTAGCCTGAGGGAAAGGTTATGATTTGCCCAAGGGCTTAGTTCTGAGGAACATTGAATGTTATTAAATTGAACTCCTAAATGAATATTTAAATGTAAACGAAATTGTTAATGATGGTTACTTTTGAGTGCATACTAGTTTTCTGCATTCATTGCACACTGTTGTTGCACATTTTTCACTGACAGTTGGCATGATCTTTTTGTGGGTTCTTATTGGGATTTATTTCTCACACCATGTTTGGTTCATGTATTCGGCCAAAACAGATTATATTGCTGCAGGTGTGGATAAGGGAAAGGGTCCCTATATAGGTACATGAGTGTTGCTGAGGTGTAGGGGATCATGGGACCGAGCTCAGGCTCGTGATGCTGCCAGCTGTTCTGTTTTGTTATGTTGTACCTGTACATTCCATTGTATCATATTGTACTGTTGTGTAACATGTTTTGGTTGTTTTCTTAGCACTAGAGACATGTTTCATATTTATCTATAGAGTAGTTGATTATCTTTTACTACTGTTGTTGATATTAGCTGTGTATAGTTTATTACTTCCACTATTGTTGTATGTTATTTATCTTCTCCACTGTGCTACACATTGACTAATGAGGGCATAGTATCCCCACTATCAGATCCGGGCCCTTGCTGCTAGTCGGTAGCCTCTAGCATTTGGGAAATGTGCTTGAGGTCATGTGTCCAACTGGGTTTGTGGAACCCGTTGTGTGGAACCCGAATCTGGGACGTTACAAAGTGGTATCAGAGGTGTTCTTTTCTTTGACATACTATTTGGATCCTTAGTTAGGGATTGGACAGAAATGGTAGTTGGTAATAAGCGGTGCCCGGAAGTTGCTAAACCGTGTACAGGGAAAAAAACCAATTTACCTCATGTTTCAATTTTATTGATTTTTCAATTTATAGTTGATCTGGTTTTCACCATTGGGTGACGCACTTGTGGTGTACTGTTTATATGTTATACTTGGGTTCTATTTAGTTACAACCCGTTGAGATGAGGGTATGAAATTTCATGCATCATTTATTTACATGCTAGAAATCACATGTCATGCATTCTCCCATGCCATGTTGGTGCATTAGAAATTTTATGTTGTTGAGATAATTGGTGTGCAAGAAAAGCATGCTGTTGTGATACCTTCTTTGATAGATACCTGTTATTTTATAGGGTATTGTTGTGTGAGATTACTAATATAATGGATGCCAAACATTGGTTTTTGGGGAGTATCGGACCTCAATAACCCGAATTTGGTGGATCATTAATGTGTTATAACATATATAAGATACCAATCTTTGATTAGCGGGGAGTATGGGCCCTCACGGATCATAATTTGGAAATTAGGTGTTGTTTCAGTTATCTTTTGGGTTCTAGAGTAGTTTCAGAGGCTTAATGTACTGAAAACCTAGGATATATGATGTGTATTTCTTTGATTACACATTGTTTAAACTTCTGTTTGGGAATAAATGAAAACTTTTTAAGTACACGCCATGTACCCTCAGTATACGCCGTGTACCCTCAGTACACGCAGTGTACCCTCAGTACACGCCAAGTACCCTCAGTACATGCCCTGTACCCTCAGTAGATGTTGTGTAGTCTATTCCCATGTCTTATAACATGTTGGTGGGGACATGTGGTAGGGAATTATTTGTGGAACACACACCATATACCGGTTGTACAGGCCGTGTAGATTGGACCTGGTGTCTGCCCGTGTAACTAACAACATGGATGGATAAACCTTAAGACATACACGCCATGTTAACATTGAACAAGCCGTGTAGTCTGACCCTAGTACCCAGCCATGTCGCTAACAACAAGGGTCAGTGTGACCTCATCTTGTACAGGCCATGTAGCTGTGGAACACATCGGGTAGTCTTGACTAGGGGGAGACCATGTGGACCTGGCCGTGTGGCTGGGAAGACGGAGCGGTGCACACGCCGTGTAGTTTTAGTCGAGTAGTTGGTCGTGTCACAGATGACAAGGGTAGTTGGAAATTAAACCACACATTCCATGTACAGGTTATACATGCCGTTTGATCTTGTTCAAGCGATCCGTGTGGCTTAGCCATGTAGAAGGAATCGGGAAGGGAAGAAGGATTCAAGAACATGTCGTGTAGTACTTATACATGCCATATAGTCAAGTTTGTTAAATCTTGAAGACTTCCATTCTCTTTCCCCCCTTGTTTCAATTTATGATAATCTTTATCTAAGGTGTGGATTTGACCTTGTAGAGTCATGCCACTGAGACGACAATCGGGTTTTCACCAAGAGAGCGGCAACAATTATACTCCGGAGATGGTAGACCATGGGCTACCAGTTGATCCTCCAAAAGTGCTAGATGTGATGCCAGTCATTATACCGGATGTATGAATAGAGGTGTAGTTCTGTGAAGGCTTCATGAGGTTTATGTAGACCTTCCAGGGAGCACAGCAGGATGCCACATCTATGGCCGAGATGACACGTATATTTCACCAGCAGAATTCGCCTACGTTTTCAAGGGATGGCGGACCACAGTCTGCGGAGTCATGGTTTTATTCAATGAAGACTATTTTTGAGCATCATGAGATGCCTCCTAGGTGAAGGGTCAAGATCATGACTTATATGCTGCGTGATTCCACCAAGAGGTGGTGGGATGTTACCACCCAATCTGAGCGTCCCCGTGACATGGAGTGGGAAGATTTTCAAGGAGATTTCTATGACTTCTTCTTCCCAGAGTCACTGAGGGTAGATAAAGCTTGAGAGTTCATGAATCTGCAGTAGGGCTCCATGTTAGTGATGTATTATTCTGCTCGATTTACCGAACATCAACATTTTTCACCTGTTCTAGTGGGTGATGAGACGTTGAGGGACAAACACTTTTAAGGATGGTCTTCGATATGACATCTTGAAAACATGTGAATGTTTTCAGGTTGCCAATTGTACATGATATTGTAAACCTGGCACTGATTACTGAGAGGAACCTGCGGGAAGCTAGTGGTGTGGGCCAGGGCGGTTCGACACTAGTTACTGGTAGTATTTCAACCAGTAAGAAGATGAGACAGATGAAGTTCTCTCATGGTGGTAGTTCCAGCCAGAGGAATGCTTCGGGTGGCCCTATCATGTTCAACCAATGTGGTAGATAGGGGAACAAGAGTATGTAGTGTCCACATGACCTAGTGGAGTGCCGATCTTGTGGCCAGATGGGTCATCTCCATCATTGTTGTAGGGTGTTTTCATCAGTGGCTAGTTAGAGGGGTTCTGTGCACACTCTGAACGTGGGAGTAGGACCAACAGCTTCTTACCAGTTAGGAAACTGGAATATGTAAGGGCGTGTATGCCGAGATGGTGGTTGTGGCCATGGTAGGCAGACACCCGGATCTCAAAGGCAATAGGGCCGGATAGCTCAGGGTAGCCAGGCTGTGTCACAGGGCTGCAGCACTGGGTTGGCATATACAGTGCAACAGACCCAACATGAGCTGGTTCCCGAACATTCTACTGTCAGAGGTAGCATTTTAGTAGCTTCTGTTTTAACCGTAGTACATTTTGATACGGGTTCTACATATTGTTTTATATCTGTGCCCATTGTGGAGAGCCTTGGGATATATGTTTCTTTTTCTTCAAATGTCATGACACTGGACACTCCGTTTTGAACTAGAACGGTTGGTGTGCATTAATGCATGGAGTGCCCCCTTGAGGTTGATGGGTGTCAATTTTTGTGGGACCTCTATGTCATAGGGATGATGAGCTACGATGTCATTCTTGGGATGGACTGGTTGGTTCCCTTTCGAGCCTTTGTGGATTTCTATTGTCGCAGGGTGAGTTTCATGTCACCAGAGGGCATAGAGTTTAAATACAAGGGATAATGGGATGTCCATGTGAGCCATGCTGGACCTAAGCATCGTGGGTGAGGTGGTGTGACATGCTATATTGAGAGTTTATATCTGGATGATCATGGGACTTATCTAAAGGATTTCCATCCAGTGGTTTATCGTTTCAGATATGTATTCCTAGATGACTATTCAGGTCTACCTCTGAAGTGAGAGGTGGATTTCTCTATTGAGCTTGTTCCAAGATCAACACTGGTGTCCATTCCTCCTTATAGGATGGCTACAATAGAGTTCCAGGAGCTTAAGAAAAAGTTATAGAATTTACAAGAAAGGGGTTTCATCTGACCCAATACTTCTCCATGTGGGTCTCTTTTCCTTTTTGTGAAGAAGGCAGATGGTACCCTCAGACTTTTGATGATTATCAGAAGCTGAACCAATTGACAGTTATGAACTGATATCCCTTTCTGAGGATTGATGATCTTTTTGATCAACTTCAAGGAGCACGAGTGTTATCTAAGATTGACTTAACATCTAGATATAATCAGTTACACGTTAGACCATCTCATACACCATTTACAACATTTCAGAGTAGATATGGTCCATACGAGTACTTGGTTATGCTGTTTAGACTCACGAACGCGCCAGTAGTTTACCTGGATCCCATGAATCAAGTTTTCCACCTTTATCCGGATTATTTTGTGGTAGTCTTTATGGATGACATCTTGGTGTACTCTCACACTTGACACAACCATGCTACCCATCTTGAGATCCTATTGAGTACAGTGGGAGAGAATCGGCTATATGTTAAGCTCTCAAAGTGAAACATTTGGATGTACTATATACACTTCCTAGGTCATATCATTTCAGAGGAAGGAGTTGCAGTAGACCCAAAAAAGGTGAGAGAAGTAGTCTCCTAGGAGCATCCTAAGAACATGTTTGAGATAAAGAGTTTCTTAGGCCTGGATGGTCACTAAAGTCACATCATCCATGACTTCTCCCACATAGACGTGCAGTTTATGGGTTTGACTAAGAAGGGTGTGAAGTTCATTTGGTCAGAAGCTCGCAAGACAAACTTTGAGGAGCTGAAGGGAAAGTTGACACCATCACCAATTATGACACTCCCAGAACAGGGGAAGGGCTATACAACATACTGTGATGCATCAGGTATTGGGATGGGATCAATGTTTATGTAGGGCAATCATGTAGTTGCGAATGGGTCTCAGAAGTTGAGGTTACATGAGAGGAATTACCTGACGCATGACATCGAGTTGGCAGCAGTTGTGCATGTGTTGTGCTGTTGGAGACAATATCTCTTGGGAGAGTATTTTGTGGTGTTCAAAGACCACAAAAGTCTCAAATATATCTTTACCCAGAGTTAATTGTACTTGAGACAACGAAGGTGGGTCGAATACCTTCAGTCCTTCGATTTTGAGCTTACCTATTCACTGGGTAAGGGTAATACAGTTGCCGACGCACTGAGTAGGAAGACTCAGATACATGCAGTGCATGAGGCCAATGATGAGTGGTACCTTATGGATTTGTTCTCTAAGATGCATTTGGAGGTGCATGATAGTCCGGGGCAGACCTATCTTTCCACCATAGCTGCGACCTCTACCCTTTTGGATAGAGTGAGGATGAGACAACTATCTGATTCATAAGGCCTTTTCTTATGGGACTCGGTGGCATGTAAGGACCCTCCTCCTAGTTTGGCGATAGGTGATGATGAGGTACTACATATCCATGGACAAGTGTGGGTTCCATGGGATATACGTGAGGAGTTGATGCGATAGTTTCAAGCTTCAACTTGGGAAGTGTATCCCGGAGTTGCCAAAATGAACCGTGACATGAGATGTTAGTACTGGTGGCTGGGTATGAAGAGTGTGGTAGGTGGTTTTGTTACTAGATGTTCCACCTCTAAGCAGGTGAATACAGAGCATCAGAGGTCAGCCGGTCTGTTACAGTATCTACCCATTCTGGAGTAGAAATGGGATGATGTCGCGATGGATTTCATGATTGGGTTGCTGAGGTCACCTCAAGGAAATGATATCGTGTGGTTTGTGGTGGACATACTCACCAATGTAGCTCAGTTTTTTCTGATCAAGGACACATTCGGTGTTGACGAGATCAGAAAATTGTATATCCGAGAGTTCGTACATCTCTATGGGGTCCCTCATTCTATCATTTCAGATAGGGATTCCAGCTTAATGTCTCATTTATGGATGAATTTTCAGAGGGCACTGGGTACACAGATGCTTCAGAGCACAGATTACCACCCTCAGATTAATGGCCAGTCAGAGCGTACAATACAGGTGCTAGAGGACATGCTGCGTGCATGCATCCTATACTTTGGGGGCTTTTGGTTGATGCATATAACCCTAGTCAAGAATTCCTATGATAATAGTTTTCAGGGAACTATTGAGAGGACACCAAAAGAAGCTTTATATTGTAGTCCATGCCGATCACCATTGTGCTGGTTGGAGGCAGGTGAGGCAGCTTTACTAGGACCACGTCTCGTGAAGTAGACTTCTGAGTAGGTCCAGTTGATACAAAAGCGGATGACAACCACGTAGTATCGTCAGAAATCTTATGTTGATCGCTGCAGATGACCCTTGGAGTTCATGGTCAGGGATCATGTGTTTTTTCATGTTTCAATGAGGTTGGGACACAGACTGATCAAGAGACATGGTAAACTTTCACCGAGGTATGTGGGGAAATTCTTGATTCTGGAGAGAGTTGGGCCGGTTTCCTATTGGTGGCAGTTACCACAGATGTACCAGGATATGCACGATGTCTTCCATGTGTCTCAGTTGTGCCGTTATCATTCAGACCCATATCATGTCTTTCATCCTAAGGAGGTTGAGCTTAATGTTGATGCATCCTTTGAGGAGCATCCCATTCGTATCATTCATAGGAGAACGAAGGTTAGTTGAGGCTATTTAGTTCCTCTCATATGGGTGATATGGTATCATGTCCAAGTGTAGGATGAAACCTGGGAGCAGGAGACCGACGTACGTGCTCTATGGACAGAGTTGTTCTGAGCTTTATCTTTACCACCCTGGGAAGGGAAATTCGGGGTCAAATTTCTCTAAGGGGGGAATTTTGTAAGAACCCGATTCTTATTCTTGAGGTATGGGTTGCATCTTTTCCTTTTTCCTTAAGCGTTTTTTAGAAAATAAAGAAAATAAGGAAAATCCCAAGAATTGTGGGTACATGCCGTGTACATTTCCACATGCCATGTACTTCAGTCATGCAGGATGAGTTCACAAGGCCTGTAGCCATGCTGGCGATGAAAGCTATAAAAACTATCTACACGCCGTGTAGTGGGTATTTAGATGCCATGTAGTCATTCGGTAGGAAAATAGTAAGGTGGTGGCCAGCTGAGCGACAGTACACACCGGGTACACAGGTATTACACATTATATACTAATATCGATATATGAACAGTGACACACTAGAAAGAATCCACCTGTGGAATAATTAAGAAATGAAAAGTAAACACTGTGTACCCAATAGTACACGCCGTGTAGTCTGTTTTTTCTCATAAAAATGGCAGTAGAATCCTTTGTTCACAGAGGAAGCTTAGAACTAGAGGAGAGCATGGGAGAGACGACCAGAGATTGGAGGAACTCCCAATCGCAAACCAAGAACCCATTTTCTGCACCGTCAATCTCCTAGGATCCACACTAGTGAGTTCTTCATTCTCCTTGTGTATATATTTACAATTCTTCCTCTAAAGGATGTTATTTGAGTTTGAAAAAGGTTATTTTCACCTCAGATCTACATCGTTCTCAGGCATTTCAAGGAGCATCGCTCACATATATTGATGAGGGGAGATCGAGGTAGGTGGTCTAGTGTTTAAATTCTAACTATTGTGTGTTCTTGTGTACAATTGTGTTACAAACCCCAGTTGGGGTGTCGTATGGATGAGTCCTTGGCTATTTAAATAAATAGAATTGCATAGGTAATTTAATGTATGTGTAAAACTGCTGTTTTTTATCACTGCATGGATCCAAGACCACCCAGGGGTGTGTTCCTCTGTTTAGCCGTTTGGCCCGGATACCCATGGGTATTCCATGTTTATATTGAGCATTAATTTTTCCTTGAATGGAATTGTATATGAGATTGCTTGTTATGATTTGGGCTTGGCCTAGTTACTTGCACTAGAGGGCAGTGTTTTACATTAGCCTGAGGGCATTGTTTTCTTAGCCTGAGGGAAGTAGTTGTTTAGCCTGAGGGAAATGCATCTTATGACTGATGGCAGTAGCATCCGTGCCTGAGGGAAATATTCAGTATGCCTAAGGGAGAGATTCTATATGCCTGAGGGCACCATTCGTTATACCTGTGGGTAAGCCTGAGGGTGTGGTTATATTAGCCTGAGGGTAAGGTACTGATTAGTCTAAGGGCTTAGTTCTGAGGAACATTGAATGTTATTTAATTGAGCTGCAAAATGAATATTTAAATGGCAATGAAACTGGTAATGATAGTTACTTTTGAGTGCTTACTAGTTTTCTGAATTCATTGCACTCTGTTGTTGCACATTTTTCACGGATATTTGGCACGGGCCTTTGGTGGGTGCCTACTGGGATTTATTTTTCACACCCTGTTTGGGTCATGTCGTCAGACCAAATAGACTATATTGTTGTAGGTGTAGACAATATAAAGTGTCCCTATACATGTACTTGAGTGTTTCTGATGTGTAGGGTAGCATGGGACTGAGTTCAGGCTTATGATGCTTCCAGCTGTTCTGTATTTTTCTATTGTACCTGTACCTTCCATATATCGTATTTTACTAGAGTGTAATAGGTTTTGGTTGTTTTCATAGCACTAGAGACATGATTCATCATTATCTATATATAATTTGATTATCTTTTATTGTAGTTGTTCATATCAGTTGTGAATGGTTTATTGCTACCGCTTTTGTTGTATGTTATTTATCTTTTTCGTTGTGCAACACTTTTAAAAATGAGGGCATAGTTTCCCAACCATCAGACCTAGGCCCTCGCTGCTAGTTGGCAGCCTCTGGCATTTGGGGAAATGTTCTTATGGTCATGTGACCAACTAGGTTCAGGGAACCTTTTGTGTGGAACGCGAATCCGGGACTTTACATTAACAAAAAAATTAAGGAAGAAAATAAGTGAACAAATAATTACAAAACAATCAATTTTTTTTATAAAAAACACACACTAAAAACAAAAGCACTCCCCAAAAACATCCCCTAAATTTGACCCCATTATCATGAAATTTTAAATCAATTATGATTTTAAGGTTTATTTATAGTATAGTGAATAATATAGCTATTATAACAAGGAACTTTGATAGGTTTAAAGGGTCTATTTTTATAAATTTAACTAAAATATGGGGAGGTTTTGAAAACTGTTTTAAGAAAATAGCCTAATTTATAAATATTAATAATTTATAACTAAATGTCATATCTTAATAATTATGAGAGAATTAGGAAACTTCAATTCAATACAAAACATTAATAGTACATTTTTCTGAAATGTTCTCATGATTTAATGAAATTCTTTTATTGAGAGTTGTCAAGATCTAAATTACACTTTTCCCTCTTAAAGCGATGAAAAAAGAACCAACCCTTGACAAAAAAAACATGTTGACAAGGTTTGGACATCAAAAATATTGTGAGGTATGAAAAATAATAATGATATATCATGAATATGTTAGATATATAGGTTTCTTGTGTTTTCCAATCGCAACAACCCAAGATTCCCACCAGAAATATAAACTTAATCAGTGTTGAAATGAAAAGTGTTTTACTTATTTAAACCCATGAAATAAATTGATAGTATAATAATGTTAAGATAAAAAATATGTGAAATAATTCACAAAAAAATTAATAAAACCCAATTTAAAAACATGTTCTTGAACTCCCTTCCAAGTATGTGTAGCTCCCATGAAATGATCATCCACCATTTTTCTTGCCATCAAGAGGAAGAGGAGGCTCAGATGGAACATCGCCTTAATCCTTTATCTCCCTATGTGAATATGGGTCTCTAGAACTTCTTGTATGAGGATATAACTATTTTTGGTCTCCAAAATACTAGACCGTTTCCTCCAGGTCGAACTTGAAAATTGGGTTCCCAAGGTTTTATTCTAAAAGAAAATTGGAAGGTGGATTTGGGAACAAATATTTCTTAATACCACTTGGACCATGGGTTTAGTAATGTATAAAGTCTTTTTGGTATTTCTAAAAAACTAAAAACTTATTTCCCCACATCTTGGATATCTCCACTAAAGATTTTGTATCATTTAGAGGTCGATATATCGAGATAAGGATGAAACACATCAAACCACATTTTCCTTCATGAAGATTCGATGTCTTGGATAGATCAGTTCGATTGGGACTATTAATGGATGAATTGTGATTGACATTATTAATAAGAGTTTTATTCCACTGAATTATGTATTAGAAAAAAAATCTAATTCCAATTTGATGCACAGATTAGTAGAAGTTGGCGGTTGAGTCCACTGGTGTTCTTGGATCTCTACGCAATGTGGCCTATTTTTTTAACTGTATATGGTCCCCCCAAATCTCTTCCTAATACAATGGAATCATCCAAATAAGTGATGTTTCTATTTTTAATAGTTATTAAAAAAAATTAATCAAACATTATGTTATTTTTTTATCAAATTTGGAATTTATGATAAAAATATATTTAACACAGTGGTAAAAGGTTGAAAATGAAATTGTGAATCGTGGAGCGAACAATGGTGGAATATAAGGATTTTTCTCAGACCCATTCCAAGAAGTTTTTGCTTCCAATGAAGATAATATGATCCAATGTGTGGAAAGGTGGAAGCATCCCACTTTGGATACCTGAATTTCTTGCTTTAGGATGGGAGCTATGTTGCATATTACTCGGCCGGTGATCAAGATTATTGGATCGATTTTTCCCTTTTCGATACCTTTTGAATATAATGTATTGTGTTATCTACGTTATTCCATGTATACATATGTTACCAATTTTTAGAGAGATTACATCATCTTTAAGATATGACACACTTAATATCTCTTGAGTTTATTATTTACTTTATCATGTGTATTCTTGTTTACACTATCTTATTCAGTTTTTTATTCTTCTTATTTATCCCTATTATAAACCACTATTAAGAACTATTACAAGGGGTCATATTATCCCCATGGACACACCATAGGCCCTCACTATTAGTCGGAAGCGATTGGTGTTTTTATTGGAACTCTATATTCCATGTTCCCATAGGGTTTGGGGAACCTTTGAGTGGATACTAGGTAGGGACGTCACATTTTTAAAGTGGGGTGGGAGTTTGGTTTGATATTTGGGCAGGTTTTGATCAAACTTGAGTGTTCAAAATATGTGTGTAAGAGAGGAGATGAGGTTACCTTTTATAACTGAGTGGAGAGTGTTCCATTTTATTTCAGATAGATTTGATCAAACTAATGTTTTCAAAAGTTATCTCCTGAAAAAAACCCTAACCTCTAATCTTATCTAAATCCTAATTTAATATCCACTAGAACTTCCTTATACCCGTACACTGAGATCTAGTTCTAAAACATAATACCTTAATTTTATGATTTTAAACAAATAAACGTAACCTAATTTTAAACATTTAAAAATTATAAAATAAAACAAAAATATTTAATCAATTTTATTCCCAATGACCTCTAAAGATTTTTTTTATAAAACTAGAAAAAACTCTTATATTAATATACTCCGGTATTTAAATAAGTATTTTTCTAAATATACCAATATTTTGTTATTCAATAAAGTCTTAAACATCTACCAAATAATTATTCATGCATGAATTAGTTCTAGAAATAATTAATTTTACATAATTATTTAAAAAAACGAAGAATAAGAAGACATGAGAATAGGGAGATCAAATTCCTAATAAGGGAAAAATATAAGAACTGGCAATTGATTATCACTAGTGAGCATACCATGAATATAAGGTAATGATTATATAATCAAAGTGAATGAGAATAAAATAATATAATTCATACCCATCAAAAATGGATCATAAATCACAAAATATTTCATAAATCTATTACGTATAAAAATAATCATGTAATTTAACAATTTTTTATCCATGTGAAAACAATCCCTAATTATGTATTCATGATAAATCATTTAAAACATAGGGAAACGTATTGGTATCTTTGAAATTCATTATCCTATTAGTCTTAAAATTACTCTTATAGATGTGATAACCTTCCAGGTTATTTCCCATAATTTTTTACAAGTAACATGTTAAGGAGTTAACTATTATTTCTCTTTGGAGGATCTTATATTCAGTCAAATTCTTCCTCGTTACCCAATACATTAGGATCTATAATAGAATAACATATAAATTATCTGAAAAAGTACATTATAGATTAGGGATCACATCCCACAATAATTTTCTTGATTAATTTCTACATACCATATCGTGAAAAAATGAATTAAAATCATTAAGTTTTCAACATAATAATAACCATTGTTTGTTCATAAATTTATTTAAAAATATAAATTAAAGTGTTCTATAACAATACCTTTGAAATAGTAATAATAAATAGAGGTAAAGAATAGTGATGGAATATATACAACATATCCCCAATAGAGCATATGTCGTATTAAGGTTTCTTGTTTATAATAATAAAAATAACATTAAAGGATTTTTAAAAACATTATGGATGAAAATACCTTTTTTATGTTGAAAACCACTTAAAATATCATGTATATTTGTGAAAAAAATTATTTGAAAATATCCCATGGATATATATAATGGAATATATAAATATAATAATGATTATATGTGTGGGAATATACATTCAAGTTGGGAATTAATAAATAAATAAACATTATTTTCAAACTTTTGTATAAAGAGTCAAAATTTGCCTATGTGGAAAACCTTAAGAAATTTCACTTTTAATACTTTTAAAATAAGACCATTTCACATGTAGAAGTACTTCATGAAATAATTTATTTTTATAAAAAAAATATTCTTCAAATTATTTTAGAAAACATGTATATGGAAGGCGAATATTCCCGATCTAAAAGAAGATACTAGATCAACATCACATAGAAAATATTTTATTGAAGTTTCATTAATCAACAAGAAATGAAATGCAGAATATTTAATCCAAATTTATAACCAACTGAGAATAAAATATATGTTTTCCCTAAAATTAATAGAATAATGGGTCCCAACGGAACCTTGAACATAAATAATTTTGAAAACAAAGGATATTGTAATATAAAATCTTTTCTGTGTCCGTAACTTTTGAATAAAAATCCATTTAAATAATGAGTATGATATAGGTATATAAATAAAAATAATTTCACGAAATTATACGTCAAAATTCAAACATTATTTAGTAATTAAACCATAAAAGAATATCATGGTACACAATAAAAAACATGTCTCAAGAAAATGAGATTGAGACAAAGAAAACCCTAGTAAAGATAATAACTTTCGAAGTGATGGTTAATATGTGATGTTATTATCTGAAAATATATAAATCCAAATAAATAATAGATAAATATAAAATAAAATAATTTTTATATCATTTAACACATAATCTTAACATAATAAATCCAATGATGGGGATGTATAACCCTTTGAATGGAAATTGATTTAAGAACCCACATACCACTTTGCCACTTTCATGTAAAATTCCCTTCGAAGAAATATTTGAATTATAACATAAATGGAAATGAAATTTCCTGGATTCAAGATAAAAAATTTAAAATGGTTATTATATACACCATATAAAATTAATTAGGATAATAATATTAAAACATGTCTCAGTGAAGGGAAATTGAGATGAAATCCCTTATTACATTAATAACTTATGAATTAAAAACACATGAATAAAATAACATGAATATTATCATAAAATACCATGAATTTTGAAGGATTAATTATATAAAAAGTAAAATTTAATTATATACACTATATAAAATAAAAAAGTTTAAAACATTAAAACATGACTTAATGAATAGAAATTGGGACGAAATCCCTCACCAAAAGTCTAAACATGCTATATATGTTCATTAAAAAATTTATAACAAACTTATATCAATTATTTATTTAGTTGGAAACTATTAAAACATTAATCCCATATCCTTAAATAATTTTTTTCATTTTTAATGGCTTACTTATTTAATCAATCAATTATGTCCATGATGGGTGTTTTGAGGACATTCAATTTATAATTATAAAATGACATTCGTATGTTGAATGTGGGTAAAAGGTTATTATTAAACACTAAAAATAGTAATAATAAAGAAATAAATATCCTTTTTATATATTAATTACACTTTAAAAATCAAATATTTTATATAGTTATAAGAAATGATTATTGTTATAATCATGTAGATGGTAGGATGTATGTATACATGAACAATGTTTCTATTTTTAAATGAACATGAGTGAACAAGGAAAGTATTATTTTATCTTTCAATAATTATTATATCATTAATTTCATATTATATTTTTAAATACATTATAAATATCATCCATGTGATGTGGTGATGAAAAATGAATCATAGTTCTTTTTGGATGTGGTAATCCACTCGTATGAATGAACAAAATTATCACTTTTCAATAGAAGGAAATATAAAAAAATAGATGATATAATTTAACTTTAATGATAATTTTTTCATGAATATCATATATATACATTGTGTCTCCAACTATAACATTCATTAAGAGGTGTTTATTGAAAAAGAATCACTCCAGTTTGTGAGTTGGTATTGCACTATCTAATGAACAATGATATCATTTCCCATTTTATGGGAAATGATATGGAGATATGTTATTCCATTAACATAATAACATCTCAGTATATTGGAGATACATATATATATATATATTTTTTTATTTTAAAATGGATGAATAATATTTTAAGTAGTTATAATATGAATTAAAACTAATACATTTTGTTAAAAGCTAAAGTTATTATTTGGACCACCTCTATTGCTTTAATTCTTAATCCATTTAATATTGTTATTATTCACAAATAAGACCTAAAAACATAATTAGGAATATTTTAAGGTATTTTTTTATGAATTTTATAAAATAATGTGCCCAAAAGGTGTCTGTAAGATAGGGGAGGAGTTAACTTTTATAAGTGACAGGGTGGGGACAATTAGAAGTACATAAAGCATTAAATTAATATAAATTAATTGTCATGGAAAACTGTATACAAATTTATATAATTATAAAATAATATTATTATGATACGAAATAATATCATACAATACAATATGGATAAATTTTGGTAATTTTATCACACTTATCACATTGTTTTAATAGTTAACCCTTTAGTTGATTATCATGATACGAAATGTTTTTACTCATTAGGGCTCATAAAAGTAACTATTAAAGGTCAAGTGATGAATAAATATACAATGGTTGATATTTTAAATAATATTTAATTAAATTGGATGATAGTAAAATTTTATTAATTTTACATAATTTAATCAAATATTGTTTGTTACAAATATCATTAATTCAATCTTTTGAACTATTCATTTTATTTGAAATTAAATTCACCATGATAGTAAGGGAATTTAAATATAAACATTTCGAACACTCATAATATTTTATTGTGATCTTCAAAATTCATGGGACACTATAAATCACCCCAAAATATTGCTTTTAGTGTTTTCAAAAATCATTTACTATATTTTTCTATAACTTCTACAAGCAGAACATCGATGTTGCATAAAATTTTAATGTTATTATTTCTTAAATAAAAATAAAAAATAAGTCACCATGATAAAAAATCATTTATAATTCAATTAAACATTTATTATCCAACATAACAACTTTTTCATCCCAATGATTTTTTTGATATTAGAAGGAGGATAGTGGAATTTTGTTTGTATTATTTACTTAAAATTATATTAAAGTCATTATCAAAAGAAAAGTGGTAATAAAATTTAAATTTTTAAATAATTTTATGCTCATGGTCCAAAAAAATTATCAGATAAAATAAATAATGTTTTAGGGATATATTTATTCCATATAAAAATATTTTTAACCTTAATTATCATATATACCCATATAAAGGTAATAAATATTTACCATGGTTACTCCTCATAATAAAAAAAATATAATTGGACTATTAACCAAATATGGACCTCCAAATTCAAAATATGAAATCCATTATTTAGGTTTCAACTTCTATAAGTTCTAGAAAATTATCTAGGATAAAAACATAAAATTTGATGAAAAATGTTTTAAAAAATACATTTTAGGAAAAAAATAAAATTATACCAAAAGTTATAATGATGATGACTATGTAGTTAGTTATATTATTTAAAATTAATGGATTCTTCAGTTACTCTAATAAAAAAATAAAAAATTTAAATTATTTTATTTAATGAAAAACCTATAATTTTACAAGAATTGATATTTTTTAATATTTATTAAAAAATGAATCATTTCTAAAAAATCCCAATATTTCACCGAAAGATATTTTAGATTTTATGAAATCAAAAATTATTTCATTTTAATTAAAGAAAAATTATAAAAATATAAAATTATATTATTAAATAAAACAATATAATGCATGAAATCCAAATTTGGTTAGAAATAACATTTATACCCTTTGGACTGAAATATTAACAAATATTATTTTAAAGAATATAACTTTTTAAAATAAATTTAATGAATATTTAAAAGACCCGAATTTATTTTAAATTTATCAATAATTATGTTTCTACAATATGGGTAAGATTCACTATTTATATGGGTTGGATTTTTAGAATAAAATGAATGGGTTCATAATTCCGGTAAGATAAAATGGAAGGATTTCTTACTCCTATAAATATAAGTTCTAGGTTCATGTTATATTGAATTAAATCACACATATATAATTATAGAGATATATTTAATCATATCACCCAAATTACTGTGACATATTCTATTCTATGGTGAGATCATTCATGTCATTCAAGGTATCATGTACTAAATTTGAAGATAAAATTTTAAATTTTGAATTATATTATTATATCTAATAAAATTGAAATTTGAATTCATAATGGGGATAAAAAAATCTAATACACAAAATGTATTGGTCATTTCATTTCATAGATAATGAATTTTAACTGTTCATGAATGTTTTGGACAATGAAATCACATGATATTTTCTAGTTAGACACCACCATTGTTTTTTGGAGTCTTCATGACATGGTGGATATTATCTATAAACTAGTGGGTTTTTTGGGTTTTAATTAACTTTTATAACATGAAATAAATTTATCAATATATTAAAATAATTTTATGCTTCTTTCAATTTCAAAGCCTTAATTTTGAAATTTGAAATATTAATTCATGTATGTTCATTGTTTCACAGAATGTGATTTATTTTCACCAACAATTGTTATTTTAATATATAAATTCTGAATATGATTAAGTGAATCATGAGGGAGTTCTTCTCTACTATTTGCGATTATGTGTCTTAATGAAAATGGGATAAAAATATAGGGATTTTTACATAAATTATTTTCTAATTTCATTCGTGAACGATTAATTTTGATTTTTAATCACCATGAAAAATAAAATAATCTCATTAGATCATGATTATTTTACAAAATTCTTGTGAAGGTATAAAATTCTACATGATTTAGTGAACTATGTTATTACAAGTGTAACATCCCCGACCCGAGAGCCACTAAACTGGTGCCCTAAATTGGGTCGTACTTGTCCTCAAGCATGCCTCACCATACAATAGTGTTTACTGACTAGTAGTGATTATCTAAGAGTCATGTGGGGAGAATATAACATCTTTATCAGAGTAAACCACAATAGAAAACATATAAAATAGAATAAATGAAAAAAAACCAGTGAACACACATAAATAACCACTACCCAAACTGCGTAGAAACCATAAAAAATAGTAAATAGGTCATGTCATACTAAATTTAAATGTGGGAAAACCAAAAAATAAAGAAAAAAATGGAATCCCAAAAACTACCTTGACTCCATGTATGGAACCCCATTCATGAAAATCAAAAATCTGACTCAACACCCCAACATCAGTCCATTTCCCTTTACCTAACCTGCAACCATTAAATCAACACATGCACCCGACAGTGGCCTGTGCAGGGTGTGAGTACAACTTAGTAGGCCCCCACCAATGGTGTATAAAAAATATCAGTTCAGAAAATACAGTGCATGAAATTACTAAGTAATGATATGTAAATAAAATAAATTTCAATAAGGCATTAGTAATAAGGTTTCTAATATGATAAGCAACGATCACATTCATATTCAAAACATATAACATATTAGTGATTAATTCACACTTTTCAAGTGTTTAGTGGATTTGGAATGTTCAATAACTGAAAGGTATATAAGAATAAGTAATGTTTTATCTCACTAGTGAAACACATCTCAACAGCCACATTATCATAATCTTAAAGCCTCAAAATGGGTGGAATGAATCCATCAGGGTAATAGAACATCATCCCCTTCCCTAACCTTTGAATTAAGGGATAAAGTTTAGAGACTCAATCCAACTCAACCTGTGGGCATAGAACCACATATCTATAACCCACTCGACCAAGCCAAGTACACAGTCTTATTTATTCCTTCACAAAAAATAACCACATAACAACCAAGCGTAACCAAAATCATTAGTAGTATCACAAGAATAAAAAAAATTTTAATCTATGTTATGCAAAAAATCATTAACACATTTATCAATTATATCATATAACCATTTATCCCAATTCTTATTCACCATGCCTATCTCACAAATCAAATTCAAATACATAAGATGATTCATTGACACATTCCAATTAATCCAATGCAACCCATTCACATGCCAAACCGAACAATACCTTAGCCATTATACCCAACTAGAAACATCTAACCATAATTCTTTATTAATCAATACATTATCCCTTTTACCCATTTTTCAAGGGATCTACTTAGTCACAAGTAAATATCACACATTACAATTCTATTAACCATGTTTGGGAGGTTCGACACTCCCCATTGATGGCTCTAAATGTTTCTAGTAATCCTCTAAAAATCCCTTCAGAATCATGAGGGCGGGGTGGGGGAGGGGTTATTGTTTATTTAGACGCTGTTTAGATCAAATCATTCAAATAACATGATAAACACATCATGGAATGAACAAGAACATAACCCCACTTGCATAAATCTATATAAAAACCAAGGGAAATAACATATAGACCAAATACCTCAAATTATTTGATGTGCACTCTCTTAATCGAAGTATTAGAACCCAATTAAACCACAATTTGATGGATCAACCTAGATTTCATTAGAAAAGAACTGTTATAGAGCTTTAAAAGGAGATAAGAGAAGGATGAAAACCCTAAACCAAAATGAGATGAAAGAGATGAATTAATATAATAAGGATATTTGATCCAAAACTGAAGGTACTCCATACGACCTAGGATTAAAGGGGAACCAACCTTGGGATGGTTGTTTAATCCATGATCGCATTTAGGATTGCAGGGGGATGAGAGGAGGAAAACATAGAGTTTGACATAAAAATATCGAGGTGGAAATTTTGCAAACTTTCCCAACTTTACTTTACCGCATGATTTAATGATACGGTTTGGAAAACCGTACAAAAACCATGAAAAAGACAATGTGCAATGAAATCTAGGTAAAATGGTTACCTTCTCAGGCTACATAGTTTGATGGACCACACATTGAACTGGTGTTAATCTTCTTCCCATGGGTGTAGGGTTACCAAAGAGTTATGTACGGTTTTCATAACCGTGTGCCATCCGTACACCTAGAACATATTGGCCCAGTTCTTCACTTTCTCAGGTACAAAACCCTTTGAATACCCCGAATATCCAACATTCTTCTTATATCCATTTCATTAACAAAAAATGAGACATTGAAACCAGAAATTAAAATGGGAAGATACATGCATGATGACCTGGATCATACAACCTCCTCACCTTATGTCGGCTTATCCTCGAGACACTCTTCTAGAGAATTATTGAGTTTTTGATGAAAATATATTGGTCCACTAAGTCTTCTTATCTGAATGGCTCTCTTAATTTTCTTTCTAATCATTTTCATGTTTCCATAAATCTAAAACTAAGGGAAAAATCCTTTCCTATAAAACTTCCTCTCTGTTATCCACAGAACAAACCAGATGCTCCTCGAAGGACGCATCATCCTCAAACTCAACATCCTAAACATTTATCCTATGAGATGGATCGGGGTGATTCTCATAGAGTTGTGAGACAAGAAAAATATAGTTCATTCCTCTATTTAACTGTAGAAGATTCAATAGAAAAGCTATTGGTCTTATCCTCTCCACGATCTCAAATGGTATGACATACCTAGGTACCAAATTTCCTTATTTTGAAATTTGATGGTGGCCCAACCATGTAAACACTTGAAAAACTCACTATCACCAACCATGAACTAATGTGGTCTATGATTCCTATCTATATATGACTTCTGCATACTCTAATCCATTTGTATACACTTATGAATAAATATAAAATTCTCTGATGTCTCCTATATGAGAATCGATCCGAATAGATTAGATTATATATCTTTTAACCAACACAATAGAGATCTACATGGTCTACCATAGAGATACCCAAAATGAACCATCAAAATGGTTTCCTAAAAACTATTATTGTAGAAAAACTCAATAATTATCAATCATATTTCACATGACCACCAAAATCCAAAACAGAGGCTCTCATCATATCGAATAATACCTGAATTGTATGCTCTGATTTCTCATGTGTCTATGGGTGATAAGCCATTCTAAAATGAAATTGGTAACCAACCAGCTTCGGTTATCCTTTCTAGAAGTGTAATGTAAAACATGGATCAAGATCTGAATCTATGGTACTAATCACACCATGACACTACACTATATATTGAACATATACCTCACCCAAATGATTAAATATGTATGTTTCATGGATAAGTAAGAAATGTGCCACATTAGTTAAATAGTCCATGACTACCAAAACTACATTATTTTTCATGGGCGTCCATATAATAATACATACAGTGTCCATCATTATGCTATTTGACTTTTGTTTTGGAATGAAAAATGACTGTGAAAACCCACCCATTCATTGATGTTCAGCCTTTTCCTATTGATAGGTAAGTAATCATTCCAAAAACTGGAAACATCCTGATTTATTCTTGGACACAATGATACATCTTAGTCAGACTAGGATGCACTACCCACATTGATGCATGAAAGTCATGAATCAACTCTTCCTGAATAAAAATTGGTATAACCACAAAACCATGACCCTTAAAAATCCAATCATCAAAAATTGCCCAACTAGAAGGTGACTCCCCACCTTGAAGACATTCCTTTATCACCACACACTTTTAATACTTTATCTGGATTTCCTTGATCTAGTTCAAAAGCACAGACTCAATTTCAATAGACATAGGAGTGATTTACCCATGCCCATCCTACACTTAAAAATACATATTAGTGAATACAACCATCATTTTCTACTCGTTGTCAGATTCCTACACCACAAGATTCTCACACTTTCCAATCAGATCATCGGATACACTGTTCTTGTTTCTTGGTGTTAAACAATCTCAATATCAATGTATTGTTGAAACTAAACCCATATTCATTGTCAAATATTATAATCGTGATGCGAGAAAAATTAATTGATACTTTTGAAGTCGATAAACACCATAAACCACACTCCCAACACGTAATGCCTCAAATTATTTAAGTTATAAACCAGAACAGCTCACTCAAGGTATTAAGAAGGCTAATTTTTTTCATGAGGCCTCACTTATCCTAACCCATAAACTACAATGCAATCATCAGGAATTAACAATGCCCGATGTCCAAGACCAGAAGCATAAAAAAAAGGTGTACCTATTACCTTGTTTTGGTAAGATCGGAATTGGAATGTTAGTTAACCACTTCTTCAACTCTAGAATATAATTAGCACATTCCTCTTCCCACTCAAATGTAACTATAATCATGGATAAAATTTATATTGGTTCTTCCAAGAATAATAAATACCTAATGAATATTTAGTAATAACTAAAAAATATCAAAAAACTCTGAACATCATAAATGATATTGGTATTCTCCCAAGACACTACACACTACCCTTTATCTATATCCAATGACAATCATGGCTCAAAAATGATGTTCCACAAGGAAAAACATTATCAATCTAGACCTAACAATTTGATAGCTTGGCATAAAGACTATGCTCTCTTAATGTACTTAAGATGATGTTAAGATGTTTGGAAATGATCATAAAGAGTTCATGAGTACACTAATATGTAATAAATAGAGACATCTACGTACTGATCTCCATATGGGTTGAATATATAGTTCATCATTTCAATGAACACAGTTGGTACATTGGTCATCACAAACGTCATCACCACAAACTCATATGTCTTATACCTACTCTAGAATACTTTCTGTAGTACATCAGATGGTATCACCCTCAACTTATGGTATCCTCATATTAAATTGATAATGTAGAACATTGAGGTACCCATTAGTTAAACAAATAGATTATATATTATTGGAATATTATACCGATTGTTAACCATCATATGATTCAACTTCTTGTAATAAACACATAGCATTAATGATCCATCACCCTTCTTAGTAAACATTACGAGATATTCCCAAGGTGACATACTAGGATCGATAAACCCTTTATTCTCAAATTCATATTGATGAAATTTATGTTTTGATGTTCTAATGGTTCCATTTGATATGGAATAATGGAAAATAGCTCCACCCTCGGTATATATTCAATTGTAAACTCAACATCTCTCTCAGATGGTGACCATAAGAGGTCCTCAGGAAACATTTCCTAAAATCATTCCACAATGGGAGGAAATACTTGTTGTTCTATTCCCCATTCATCTAGCACAAGGAATGCAACTTGAGTTATTAATTCATCTAACTGGTATAAAATTGTCCTTGAATGGACTACTTGAACATCCCACTCATCTTGAAGGACATAATTATAACCATTGATGTATGTGAACATCAGACGACATCGGTAATAGTCAATATGGGCTTGATATAACACTAGCCTATCTACACCCAAAATCAGGTCAAAACCTGACATATCTTTGGAAAAAAGTCACATAGAAAACAATATCCACCAACCCCAAAGTCACTAACCTAAAATAGTATGATATCCTCAATTTTTACCCCTAATAGAGCATCATGTGACATAACACCACATGGACTTTCCACAGTCAATCCCATCACAACTACGAACGAAAAAAATAAAATAATACGTATAACCTACAACAAATAAGCCACTATCGATATTGGAGGTTAAATGAAATGTACCTTGAATGGTAGACAGTCCCACCTCTCTGCCTTCATGTGTAGATTGAATTACATGATGATCATTTCCCCTCTACATTGGGCTCTAACCTGAGTTCTCTGCACCACACTACCTTGTTGGTATGGATGATCTCACCCAAAGTTCCACATCCACAACACCAACTAATATGACCCCGGGAGATATAACTACCTACTTGGTATAGATTCACCATACATATTCTTATATACAATATCTACCTATAACCTCCTTCATTTCTTGACTGTCAAGGGTTCCCGCAGAGCCTCTACACCAGGCCCATCCTATAGTATGCACGAAACTAGACTAGTGGTTGGGGAAACTGAATGTGAATGTTCCTTTTCCTTCCACATTGGTAACAGAACACCTGGTAGCCACCCTAAGTGGTTATCCCCCCTCTTATGGTTACTCTATTCACTTCCACCTTGATAGAGATTCCCTAAATGGGACTTCTGACTCTCTGATGTTGAACCACTTTCCCACCAACCTGGCACAACAAGTCCATCACTTAATGATCCCTTCAGGTTCCCTTATGAGATAGTGGCCGAATCCACTACTTATAAAAACCTTTTCAAACAAAATATGTTTACATGGTACCAAATATTGGGTCGTATCCCTTATTAAAAACATTTCCTCAATGTCCCATTGTCTCTTGCAATCTTCAGGACGAAACATCGCAAATTGGTGAAATAACTAGTGTTATCTATCACCGATATTGTACCATAACTGAAACTAATTAAATTCATAGCCTTATCTTTCATCATGGTTTCGGTATAAAAGTGTTAAAAAAACTTATCCATGAAATCATTCCTCATCATTGGTTCATCCTAATCAATTTGAACTATAATGTCCCACCAATTCTTTTCCTAGCCTTGCAACATATTGGGCACTAACATGACTCTCTTATTGAGAGGAGTCTCTATGTGATCAAGAATTTTATGAATAGGCTCTATCCATAACTGCACTTCTTCTTGGCTGCCCTCTTCTATAAGGGTCATAGGGTGTTGTAGTTGATCTTCCATATTCAAATCAAAAATAATCAGTGCAACCTGCCCTAGGTCATATTCAATTATTTTCATGAAACAAGAAACATTCTCATCGAAATTATCTTCCCTGTTTTCTTGGATCACCATGATATCTTGTTCTAGCATGGAATGAGTTTTCTTTGAAACATCCTCCTATTGCCCAACCAACACATGAATTCATGGTGGAATTTCACTACAATTCCAAAAACAAGATTTAGAACACAAACCATAAATCTTTAACAATATATAAGGAATGGTTTATCACTATACATAAACAAACTATTTCTAATATATTACTCGAACATTTCAAGAATACCAAAAACACTACCTGCGACCATTCCTACCAAGGCCATGGCTCACATAGGACCAGAAACTCACACAGTTACAAGTCTTAGAGTCTACACCATTTCACAACAATTTTCATATAAAAAATTTCTTCAATAACACATTAGTTATCCAACTCACTTGTATTGTTTCATTAGAAAATAAGTTCACCATTTTAATGAAAATCAAATGAATCCAACTCTATATTTCCCACACATTTATTCCATATAAGGAATTAGCCTTACAAAATTACATAATCTTGAATTAAATGAATAATTAACAATGAGGATCTTTTCAGGTTTAGAGTTCTAGAGAATTAGGTCATAACTATAACATATCAACATGAAAATTACACGTAGAAACTACTACTCAGTATCTATTTTTTTATAAAATAAAAACTCTTAAAAATAAACATGTATATTTATAAGTTTTAGACAACATGGCTTTTCCTTGATCCTATCCTTGACCCTTTTCAACTTTTAGTCTCATCGAAAACATTTCAGAAACATGGGAAGATCATAAAAAGCTCAGAAAGGGTTATAAAATAAGGGAAAAATCATTATCACATTAATAAATACAATTCAATGAAACCATACTTTTCAATCATAACATACTTTAGGAAATGATAATATTTATGAATAACACACAAAAATCATAAATCATAAAGGTAACTTGTGGAATAAAAAACATACTTACATTTTAGCTATCACAGCTACATAGAGAGTTGCGTTGTAATACCCATCAAACTATATTCCCTAAATCTCTTAGGATAATCATTAAAATTTACCTCTACCACGTTACCCTATTCATTGGAGAGCTATCTTAGGCCCACCCGCCCTAGTTTTATCATAGAACCACCTGAATATGTAAACAATGCCCAAAAAACCTAACATATTCATAACACATAAAACAAAAATAAAGGAAATATAACAATTCGACCTTGAAATCACCATATATCATTGAAAGATATTTACTTAGTCAATGCTTTACCAACCATTCTGAAAACCATTTAAAAATTTTAGTAAAGAGATTTTTAAATCAAACTGTCCCATACCACCTTGAAGATTTCAAAATAATTAACATTTTAAAGCATTAATTTCCATAAAAATAAATCCTTAAAACCATTTTTAAAACATGAACTTTAATGAGAAATATTTATAAGAATAAATCATTAAAATGATATTTTAGTTAAAGAGTTCATAACCAAAAGAGGTATTCTAGAATACAAACAATTGAGGAATAAATGTTTATAAAAACATTATAATATCATGAGAATAAAGGTACTAATGATATAATATTCCAAAAGACAATATATACACCATATAAAAGTGAATTGGGGGATAAAAACAATGATGTATCAAATAAATGTAAATTCTGACGAAATCCCTTATAAAGATGGTATCCTCAGATTAAGGATAAATCAATGACATAGTTATGTGTGAAAAATATAAATACACAAGATAAAGTGGATATTAAATTTAAAACAATCAGTGGTTATTCACACATATTCATAGCACGACATAATCAACAAGTAGAAGTCTAACACAAAGAATTGAAATTGGGTTTAGAAGTTCCCCTAATGAAATTTGAAGGCATAACAACATCACTTTAAAATTTAGAAAATGATTTTATGAGAGTGAAAAGGTTATCTCATTACTTTTACATAAAATTTACAGCAATAAGGATATATAAGAACATATCCCAATATAAAAAGATGTAAATTAAAATACATAACAAAAAGAAGTCTTTTAAAAAGAGGAGGGTGATAGGTTCCCTTACCAATTTGGTGACATACAAAACATAAAGTCAATGAATGAAGGATCATACAATTAAGGAAAAAATACCCATAAATTAATGTATATTATACAAAGAATAGAATCATAGCCCGTACATACACCACTCAAAAGGGAATAATGGAAAATATATCATGAATCTCACTGTAATAAAAAGTTAGATGAAAACCTCTTACTACATTGTAATATATCAGGTCGTATGAACAAAAGTTAATAAAAACCAAATGAATCATATAATAACATGCATATAAATAAAATCAGGACAATATATATCAAATTGTAGTACAAAATAAAGTTTATCTCCTGACCTTGTGTCTGACTTGACTTGATCGTCCTTTAATCTCCTGAATAATAAAATAAAGTAAATTTTTATTGTTTAGGATCCTTTTTCTAGTTTATTATTCCTTTAATATCAATTATTACCTTGTTATAATAATTAGTTAATTTTTTAGTTCATATCGGTCATTTTGTCGATGTTAAGAACATGAGTTAAAAATGAACTTGTTATAAATATAAATTATCCATGTGGTTGAAATTCCATTATCAATAGAATGATATTCATGATTTAGATATCATATATATCATATATATCCAGTATATATATGTATTTATAATACTACATAACATTTGAAGATAAGAAATGAAATGCACTATTCATGGAGTCGGTAAGCCGTACATAAGCATGAACACTACCTTCATTTATTTTTCATATTTAATGAAATAAAAACATAATGAGACACAGATATGTTATAATTATAGTAAAATATCATATATAATTTCATTAACTCCATCCTTTATATGCTACATATGTGGAACGAATGAATCATATCACATTAAGGGGGCGGTAGTCTGTACTTCCTCAAATGAAATTATCCTATTTCCCCACCATGGAAACCACAATTGTATGTTTGTAAATAAAAATTACTGGAGAATAAAAAAACTTAAACATAATATAAATCATATGTAAATACAGTTCCATCATAATATCCACCAGAAGAGGTAGTAGGAGAAGATCGAACAATCATCGTTTTGTAAGGCAGTAGTTCGTCGTCCATAGAAACAATATGTTCTTTACCCATTATGTGTTGGTGTGTGTAAGTGTAGTTAGAATCCATATCATAAAAACAACCTAGTATATTACTGATACTATTATCATTATTATAAATAAATGAATAAAAAGAGTTTATCATGTTGTAGAAGCAAAATAAAACAAAAGAACATTATAGAAGACATTACCTTTAAATTAGGTATCTCCCTTTGGTTTGAACCATAATGATTACATGAATTTCCTTCTACCTAAAGAAGGCTTATAAGAGGAGTAGAAGAATTTATGGAGATTAATTTGGAAGGGTTTCAGTGAGGCACGGTCTTTAGAAGTGTGAAATATGGGTTAGATGTGTTGGCTTTTTATAAGGGGAGGGGCTCTTTAGGAATGTTTAAATATATTATTTTATTATATAATGATTTTTGGTTTCTAAAGGTCCGAAACTCATTAAAGTCCAATATAAGATGACTCGAGTTCAAAATAAAATCATCCAATAAGAATTAGAAAAGTTTTTGATATTATTTTAATCATTATAATCATATTTATTTAAATCATTCATTAATGAGGTAAATATCACATCATTATTGTGTCATAAAAAATATTATATATTAGATATCTAAATATTATAAAAAAATATCATTATATAGGAAATATTTTTATATTTAAAATGAATATTTATAGTAAAAAATATATCATATATAACCACATGTAAAAATTTATTTACCAAAATATACATGTCTATGTCATTTTTTTCATTACTTTAAATTAATTAAGATAAAGTGTCATTATCACCCTTAAGTAGCTACATAGTGTCTCAAAATCGACCCAAGGATTCCCATGGTCAGAAATGTATTAAAAAATATGATTAGAACACATCTTAGTGTAATTTTATATAATTATAATATTTTTTTACCCTTATTTACAAGATTTACCCTTTAACCATGGTAAATAAATGTTTTACTGAAGTAAATCTTCATAATGTATAAAAATAAAAGTTAACTATTTACACAATTTGGTCCAGTTGATTTAATATATGGTATCCATTTTTACATATTCAAAACACATAGGTTGAAGAAATTAATTTTAAATAAATTTCTTCTTTGAAAACAAAAAGCGTGTTTTTAAGAAATAATAATTATCAAATGAATAACACTTATTTATGTCAAATTTTAAAGTGAAATTACTTCCAATGACCAAATATGGACTAAATAGTGAAAATAATAATAGAATTACACTATAAAACAAATTAAAAAGACTATATAACCTAATAAATAAATTTTATTAAAAGTCAGTTTTGAATTAAAATACAATGTTTTTCACTATTCATAAAAAATGTATTTTATCATAAAAATACCAAAAATTTACCCAGAGTAAATTTTCATGTCCCGATTCTAAATAAGAAATTTATTTTGTCATATAGAATATATAAAAGTGACCAAAACAAGATTTAAATAGAATTCTTCATCAAAAGGTGGTAAATCTACCTTTTAATGAATATTAGTGTATTTATGCGTAAAATCAGATTATTTCTTATTTTAAGCCTCTACGATTTGTTGAATAAATCTAAAAAAATTAACAAATATGTATATTAATATTTTAGTTGATTCTTTTTATTCCCTCTAATACAATGACGTGGCTTTAACAACTATTTAAAATAATATTTTGTTATTATTTTTTTATGTATGACCCAACATTGTGTGCAACGTAAGATTTCAAAGAAACCTGTTGTTGCATATCGAGTACGTCATCGAATATAGAATCACATTTAAATTAAAATTAATATTTAATTCAAAAATATTAAGTAATGTAAAAATATTATATTCTTTATTCACCTAGGATTTTACATCCTTCCCCCCTTTTGGGAATTCTGTCCTTGTAATTTTATGATTGGGCTTGGAAACTTCATTGAATGTCACTCATCAGAAAAAGATTCCATAAAAATATCACATTAAAAGATCGAAAGAGAAATAAAAAGGTCACATGGGACAACAAATACTAGGATTCCATGAAAACATAGATATGGAAGAGAAAATAACTCTAAGAGATTAGTAGAGAGTGATAGAGAACTTGATCATGGAATTTTAACCACCACAATTCCATAAAATTGAGGTTGGGTAAAAGTTTGATCATAATAGAGAGCTTATAACATTTTTTCCTCAAGATCCTTTTCATAGAGTTGAATTATTATATTAAAAACTAGACAATAATTTTATGGAAATATACCTGTCATGTAGAGTGGCATCCTTTAATAAAATTCTACTACAAACTCATATTTTCTCCAAACGGTATGTATTCAAGATGACTTGGTCACACCTTAAGTGCTGTAAAACACTTCTAGAGTATCATATAATCTACACAAGATGAACTATATATTTCCCATATCTTAAGACATCAACCAAAACCAAAATTGGTTAGTACAATATCAGATAATCCACAAAATGATAATCATTTATAAAAATATATACTACTCTTAACATCCAAAGTTCAACAGAAAAATCCAAGGTTCAAGACAGACCATTAAAAAAACAACTGTCTATAAAATTCATCAATGTAATCCAAACTAATATTGAAATCCAAATCTCACAAGAATTTAATTATATAGTCTTTCAAGATAATTCATAACATTTATCTCAAAATAACATTAGTCGCTCTTAAATCTCATACTAAAAATTAACTAACCCAATCACATATCTTCCATGATAGATTAATCATTTTCATTAATAATTCAAATCCCCTTATGTCTGTAATAAATACATATATTCTTCCAAAATAATATTTCAACTGTTACACCAAAAACTATATCCCATAGTATTTTATTTTCCTTAAGCATATAGTGTTCCCAAAAGAAACAATGACTTCCAAAATAACCTTTATTACTTAACCAACAAATCATTTTCATATTATATGTATAACCATTTGATAAAACATAAGATCTGAGATAAACTTATTATTAATCCATAAAATCATTTAACATAAATTTATAAGTCATACTAAATAGGGAATTCATGTATTCCAAAGGTAGGAGATAAATCTCAATCGCACTTTGGTTGTGGGTTCAATTCCCACAGCTGTTTCCGAGGTGACGAGCTGTCACTTGGTCTACATGTTGTCCTTTTTCAAAAACTATTTAATTATATGACATTCCAAAAACGAGACAAATTCCAATAAAAATAACCATTAAATATTTTTTCCCCAAAGGTTATCTAATACATTTCATTTTTCACCCCAAAATGTAATAACCATTCATCACCTCTAAAATAACTATGAATATTTCTAATATTTTAACCATTATGGTTTTGTTACCTATACTAAAATAACACCCTAAACTCTAATGTTATCTAAAACAACTTTTTATACCAACTATAAGAACCCAGCCTTAAAACATTACATAATATTTAATTAAATAAATAAATTACATTGAGGATCTTTTCAGGTTTAGATTTTTAGAAAATTATGCCCTAACAATTAAATATAAACATTAAAATTACACAAAGACACTACAACTCAACATATAATATTACAAAATAAATACTCTAAAAAGGAAACACATCCAGTTCCAAGTTGTAGACAACATGACTTTTCTTTGATCGCATCCTTAACCCTATTCATCTTTATGTCCTATGGAAAATATTTCAAAACATGGGATAATCATAAAAAACACAGTAAATATTATAAAATAAGGAAATAAAGCATTAACCCAGCAATACATATAATTCAATGAAACCAAACTATTCAATCATAACATACCTCATGAAATCATATGATTTATGAATGACACACATAAATCATAAATAATAAAGTTAACTTGTGGAATAAAAAACCAAATTATATTGTAGTTATCATAGCTACACAGGGATTTACATTAGAATATGCATCATATTATATTGCCTTAATCTCTTAGGAGAATCATTTAGGTTTACCTCTATCACGTTACCTAATGCATTGGAGAGCTATCTCGGGATCACACACCCTAGTTTTATCATGGAACCACCAATATACTTAAAAACAACCAATAACCATAACATATTCATAACAAATAAAACCCGCCAAAAGGAAATATAACATTTCCACAATGAAATCACATTATATCATTTCAAGATATTGACATAATCAATGCTTTATCAAACTATTTTCAAAATCATTTTAAACATTTAATACAAAGATTTTTGAATCAAAGTTTCCCTTACCACTTTGAAGATTTTAAAAGAATCAAAATTTTAAAATAGTATAGTCCATATAAATTAATCATTAAAACCATTTTTAAAACAAGTACATTAAGTAGAATGATTTATAAGAATAAATATTTTAAACAATATTTTTTTATGGAATTCATAACCAAATGAGAAATGATTGAATACAAATAAATGAGGAATAACATTTAATCAAAACTTATTTATATCATCAGAATAAAGGTATTCATGATATAATATTCCAAAGGAAAGTATATACACCATATAAAAGTAAATTGGTGCATAACAATAATTAATTCTTAGTGGAATGTATATTGAGATGAAATCCCTTATAAATATGTAATCCTTTGATTAAGGATAAATCAATGAATTAATTATGTGTGAAAAATATAAATACACCCAATATAATTGTATATTAAGTGTAAAACAATAATAATTTATTCACACATATTCATAGAATGGCATAATCAAAAAGTATAAGTTTAACCCAAAGAATTGAAATTGGGTTAAGAAGTTCCCTTACATAAATTTGACAACCTAACGACATCACATTAAAATTCCGAAAATGAGTTGATGAGAAATAAAATGTTATATCATCACATGTATGTAAAATTTATAGAAATAAGGATATATAAAATTATATTCCAACCTAATAATATGTAAATTAAAAGAAATAAAATAAAAAGTCTTTTAAAAAGAGGAGGCTGAAAGGTTCCCTTACCGATTTGGTAACATATGAAACATAAACTCCATGAAAGAAGGATAATACAATAAAGATGTAAGTACCCATAAATTAAATTATTTTATATAATTAATAAAATCATTGTAAGTACATACACCATATAAATGGAAAAAGTAGAAAATATAGCATGAATCTCATGAGATTAAAAAGTGAGATGAAAACCTTTTACCAAATTGTAATCAATCGATTCACATAAAAAATGTAAAAAAAAATTAATCTTATAATACCATTAATATAAATATAATCAAGATAATATATATCCAATTTAAGTACACAATACACCAAATGAAATAAATGAGTTTTGAATGATGAAAATATCATGGAATTAAAAGTGAGATAAGAAACCCCTTACCTAGTGTCTGACTTTACTCGATCATTACTTAATCACTAGAATAATAAAATAAAATAAATTTATAATTTTTTAAGAAAAATATTAATGTTTACTATTCCTTTTATATCAATTATTACCTTTCTATAACTATTAGTTAATTATTTGAGTTTATATGAGACATTTTTTCGATGTTCGGAACATGAGTTAAAAATGTACTAGTTATAATTATAAATTGTCCATGTGGATGAAATTTAGTTATCTCTAGAATTATATTCATGATTTAGATATCATATATATCATATATATCTAGTATATATATGTATTTATAAGAGTGCATAACATTTGGTGATATGAAATTAAATGCACCATTCCTAGAGACGGTAAGTTGTACGTAAGCATGAATGAAACTTTCATTTCTATTTCATATTTAATGGAATAATCACATAATGATACAAAGGTATATTATAATTATAGTATAATATCATATATTATTTCATTAACTTAATCTTTTATACATTCCATAAATGTCATGAAAAAGTCATATCATTTTGAGGGGGCAGTAGTCTGCACTTCCTCAAATGAAATTATCGTATTATCCACTATGGGAGTCATAAAGGTATATTTTTAAATAAAAATTACAGAATCATAGGGAAAAAATTAAAATAATATATATCATATATAAATATAGTTCTATCATAATGGCCACCATAAGTGGTGGTAGGAGATGACTGAACGATCATCGTTTCTTGAGATAGTAGTACGCCGTCCACAAAAACAGTATGTTATTTACCTATTAGATGGAGGTGTGTGTAAGTGTAGTTAAAATAATTCTCATAACAACAACCTAGTATATTTAGGATACTATTTTGGTTATAAAACAAACGAATAAAAAGTGTTTTTGGGGTTGGAGAAGTGAAATAAAACAAGAAACTTAAGAGAAGACGTTACCTTTAAGTCGTGTATCTTCCTTTTGTTTGAACCAAAAGGATTACTTGAATTGCCTTTGGCCAAAGGGAAGGCTTATAAGACGAGGAGAGGAATTTAGAGAGCATAATTGGGAATATTTTGGATGATCCAATGGGCTTGAGAAGTGTGAGGAATGACATAGAAGTGAGGGCCTTTTATAAGGGGGAGGAGGAGCACTTTATGAGTGTTTAACAATATTATTTTATTACATAATGATTTTCAGTTTATAAAGGTCCAAATCTCATTAAATTTAAAGATAAGATGACTCATGTTTGAAATAAACCCATCCAATAATAATTGTATAGGTTTTGGATATTATTTTAGTCTTTATAATCTAATTTATCTAAATAATTCATTAATGAGGTAAATACGACATCATTATTGTGTGATAAATAATTTTAATTATTTTATGTATAAAAAATAAAAAAACATATATCATGGTGTTGGCAATATTTTAATATTTCAATTTAATATTTATAGTCGAAGAGATAAGTTATATAACCCCATGTAAAATTTGATTTATTAAATGATATATGTTTATTTCATTTTTCTATTCCATTAAATTAATTAATATAATGTGTCATTATCACTCTTAAGTGGTCCATTGGGTTATAATGTCAACCCATGGATGACCATGGTCGGAAATGTACTATCCAATATGATTTAGAAACATTTTAGTGTAATTTTATGTTATTATAATAATATTTTTTACCCTTATTTACAATATTTATCTTTTAACCATGGTAAATAAATTTTTTTAAAAAGTAAATATTCATAATGTCTAAAAATAAAAGTTACATATTTACATAATTTGGACCTCTTGATTCCAAATATGAAATACATTTTTCCAAATTCAAGACACATAAATGGCAAAAAGTAATTAAAATTTAATTCCTTCTGTCACAAACAAAAAACAAGTTTTTATGAAATAATAACTATCAGAGGATTGACACTTATTTTTGTTCAATTTCGAAGTGAAATTATTTACAATGACCAATATTTGATAAAATCGTAAAAGAATAATATAATTAAACATTAAAACAAATTAATAAGATAATATAACCTTATAAATATATAATATTAAAAGGTAATTTCAAATTAAAATATAGTATTTTTCACTATTAAAAAACGTTTTTTATCATAAAAATACAAAAAATTACCCAAAGTAAATTTTGATGTTCTGATTATAAATAAAAATGTTATTTTTTCAAATAGAACCTATAAAAGTGACAAAATTTAGATTTGAAGTGGCTTCTCTATCAAAATGTGGTAAATCGGCCTTTTAATGAATAATAGAGAATTGATGCTTAAAATCAAATTATTTCCTATTTTAACCCACTAAAATTTATCGGATAAATGTAAAAACATTTAAAAAACTGGTATATTCATATTGTAATTAGTTTTGTACATTCCTGCCAATACAACAACTAGGTGTTAATAACCATTTAAAATAACATTATATTATTATTATTTTCAGTATGACCCAACGTTGTGTGCAATGTAAGATTTCAAAGAAACCCATTGTTGTGTATCAGGTACTTCATCGAACATAGAATCATCTTTAAATTAAATGTAATATTTAATTCACAAATATTAATATATTTAAAAATGTCATATTCTTTATTTAACTGGGATGTCACATTCTGTGTGTTCCTACAATGATGCAAGCCCCCTATATACATTGGTTCCTATAATAATTCATGAATATACAACCTTGTTCCATTCTATCAAAGAGAAAACATCATAAAATAATCACATCAAACAATATGTGCACCAACCAATGGTGAAATATCATCAAGTGTTTCAATTCTTATCAATTGAAACAATTCCTACCCAAGGTGACTTGGTTTTCCCTCATACTTTGGTCAGCTACTCCCATGAATGAGCTCATTTCCAAGGCCCAACTGTTGAATCTATAAGGATATATTATGAATTCTCCATTTCTTAGGGTTTTATGTTTTGAAAATCACAAACACTTTTTCTTATGTTCAAAATAATTTTTTATGTTCTGTATTTTTCTTAAGATCTAGATTTGTCATTCCATTATGCTTAAATATATATCATTAAGTTTTTCCATTATATTATTCTTAAGGATCTATCATTACGATTAATGATTTAGTTTTTATGATTCGAAATCCGGTGTATATGTAATTCTATTTTTATGAATCCAATTCCAATGTATATGTGATTCAATTTTTATGATTCCGATTGCAGTGTATATGTGATTCAGTTTTCGTTATTCCAAATCCGGTGTATATGTCATTTAGTTTTTATGACTCCAATTCTGATTTATATGTGATTCATTTTTTTAAGATTCTGATTCTAGTGTATAAGTGATTTAGATTTTATAATTCGGATTCCGGAACAAATGAGACAACATTTTCCCAAACCAATTTACTTTTCCTTATGATTCTTTTTTCATGATAATGTTATTCTTAAGAATATGTTTTCTTGATTTCTTAAGAATACATTTTCTTGATAATGTTAGACTTGTTTAAATATATCATTCAAATGATATCAGATTCTATGTTTTCTTATACTTAACATTTATCTTTAACATAACATTGTTTCCTTTACATGAAACGATGTCATACAATCTGTTATAAGATAACTGTTGTATGTTTGACACGAGTTCAGGTCCCTCCAAAATTTAAGGAAAAATATGACTGTTTGAGAGGAGCAGACCATTGGGAAATTTTGCCTATAAATACAATCCCATTTGAATGAGAAAACTACTTCTACATTGATAATTGACTTTGATGAAATAAAGGTGTGAAGTGATTTCTAGAGAGAGAGGCTCTTACAACTGGCAGTGCTTCATGAGGATTTCCTGAACAACATGTTTAGGTGTGAGAATTTTTTTAGAATTTCTTTGTGAACACTCCGATTGTACTGATTGTGGGCTTCTGGGATTGGAGGATAGAGGTCCCAATTTCATTCTAAAATGAGGGCTTGTGGGGATAGCAAGACCGATATTGATATTCAGATTGAGGCCTGACTAGGGTTTGGGTAAGAAAAACTTTCATGAAAGTATAAATCAAGGGAACTTTATCGAAGGTTGTTGGATACCATTATCTGGGGGTTAAAATAATGTTATTGTTACTTGTTTAGTATTACAAGTCATTTTAATTTTACTATTATATGTTAACATTGTTAAAGTTAGAAAGTATAATCTTTCTATTCTTTGAAATTACATTACTCTGATTATATTACAGATTCTATATGCATTAATGTGGAATCTTTCTTTTATTAAAATAGAAAAGGTTTCTTTATGTGGCCTTATGAATGTTTGTTTAACAAAGTTAAACTTATCTTTAAAGCTTCCAATGGAATTTTTAAAGTATAAAATTCAACCCCTCTCTTTCATTTGAGCATCTCATTTTTACATATTTGATCGTAAAATTGATATCGGATGAGGTATCTGATATAATTATATCCACATATATATTTTCTTGCTCAAGTTTTCCTTTTCTTTAGTTATTTAAATTTTTTTTAAACTTTCACTACTAATAAGTTTTGTAGAAAGAGATAACTTTTAATTATGGAAGGCATTCATGTTAGATCATTAGATAATCTCAATCCTAACAGACCTCAAATCCTTGATGGAAATGACTATGAGTACTAGAGAGATAGAATGAAGACCATTGTGATAAACATAGGTGTAGACAACGTCATTATGTTAACAGGAGATTATAAGATTCTTGATAAGGATCTTAGAACTTTTACTAATTCAGAAAATGTGGAATAACTGAAAAACTTTAAGGTATGCAATACATTGCTTTGATCCCTGACCAGAAATATATGTAGCCTGGTTTCATCTTTTCATGTGGAAAGTTTTATTTGGAAGAATATTGAAGTAACTCACTTTAGATCTTCTAATGTCATTGAAACTAGAAGATCTATGCTTAGGGATAAGTATCATGGTTTCTACTTCCCTTATGGAGAACCCTTAAGTAAGGTACAACAAATATTAATGACTATCATCAACAGCTTACAATCCGAGGGTGAGAAAAGTTTAGATGATGAAGCTCTTGTATACATGATTATTGACATCATGCCTAATGAATAGGAATCCATGAGGACTGATATAGATGCAAATAGAAAAGTTACTCAGATTCTTATTGATGAACTATTTGGAACTCTTCTTCAAAATGAAACCATAATGAAGAGAGATACTAACAATATTATGAAGAAGAATGGAAATTGAGTTCTTTATTTTACAAATACTTAAAATCATACGAAATCCAATACTCTTAAGAAAACTAAAATATCAAAATCAAATAAGGACATTATTCAATCCGAATCTAGTGAAAGTGGATCTTCAAAAAATGAATTGTAAAATCTTTCTTAGAGGATGTACAAGTTTGTTTTACAGAAGAACATTCAATATAGATAAATAAGAAAGATGGAAAAGATAATAAATATAGAGAAGTGACATGAAATGAATTTAGAAGAACCAGTCATATTAGACCGGATTTTCCCTTACATAAGAAGAGAGACAAGAAAGGCATGAATTCTGAAAGAAACAAGAAGAATTTATACAGATCAGAGAATAAGAAATCCATGAAAGATAATGACACTTGGAGTTCCAGTGGTAGATATTCTTCTGATGATTCTTCATAATATGATTCTTCTGGGTAAAAGAATATTAGTCTAATAACCAGAGATCCATTTTAAAATAATTGTATTATAGATAAAGTACGAGCTGCTGAATCATTAACTGATATGTCTTTAAGTGAAATTTTCCAGATATAGATTTTTCATCTGATGAAGAATATTATTCATCACATAATGATAACGATTTTACTTTCTATGAGGAAGTTTCTATATTTTATAAGTTGTCAAAAGAGATAAATTGAAAAATTTATAAGAAACATGATAAAAAACACTAGAGAATCAATTTTAATAGAAGTAATTTTAGATATTACCAAAGATCATGATGATAAAAATTATTTTTTAAAAAATATTTTAAGAAAACTAAGGAAGTTAATTCTGAGAAGGATAAACTTTCTATAGATCTTAAAAATCATTTTTTTGAAAGAGATGTTTTAGAGGATAAATTTAGCTCTAAATATATTATTCTTGAGGATAAGAATTTAGTCATGAGACTAAAATATGGAATATTTTCCTTGAAGGAACTTCTTGAAAATTTTTATTTTGGTAAAGAAAGCTTTGACAAGATGTATTCTCAGATCTGACCTCATGGAAATAATCAGGGACTAGGTTATTCTCATAAAAAACCAATTTTTAAAATAATTATTTTGTTCCTTCTACTGCCCCTTTTTGTAATAAATGAAAAAGTTGTGGGCATTGGAAAAAAATTAATCTTTAAATTATGTGAAATATCTTGGGTTTCATAAAAGATATTTTTCTAAACAAATATAGTTTCCCAATCTTTTATTATCTAATTGTTCTGGATCCAAGGAAGTTCCGATTCTGAAAGCCTAAATCTTTCTCTTTCAAGAAAATGAAATATGTACCCACAACCTATGATACAAGGATAATGGATGTTTTCGGCATAAGACTGGTAACAAAGACTATTTCAGGAAGTTGTTAAAAACAAAATGTGCAAAGGTATCTTTTTGTGATAACTCTCAAGGAGAAATTATCAGTATAGGATAAATTATTCTTCTTGGTAAAGCTATTATTTCAATTTTTTTTGTAAAAAGCCTTAGGAACATCCTCTACCTTTTGATAGATTTGAATACATTAAAAATAATATAGGAATTATTTATTTAAGGTAGTCATTCATATCTATTTCTTGTTTAAATAATTTTTTAACATTAAACTACTCTTTATTTCAGGGGGAGTATATATTTTTGTTTATTTTATTTATTTAAAGTTCGTTTCTTTCCTTAGGAAATTTTTCTTTATTAAAAATTTCAGATTTGAAAATTTTGTATTTGAAAATTTCAGATTTGAAAATTACATATTTGAAAATATCAGATTTGAGAATTTCAGAATTTAAAACAACCAAGAAAACTTCTTATAATTCTGGTAAATCTCTCAGAGTATTCCAAAAGGTAATCATTCTTACTCTTTATTTTCTTCATCTTAAGTTTTAGTTGTTGGTATTTCAAAATTTATTAAATTCCGGTTCAACTTACTTCAAAAGATCAGAATTCATATTTTCTATATCCATTCTCAATCGTCAGATCTGATCAGGTTTTTTGTTGGCCATTTAATTGTCTTATGGTAGTGGAAAATTCATAGCTATGTATATATATGAGGTGAATTTTTTTTGTGTATCGCACTATCCATACTGATCTTAGTACCGAAGTTTTGTTTCCATCACAGCTTTCATTCCGATTATTTTGTCTCTATCACCCAGAATGACTCCGGAATCCTTAGCAGATCAAATGCCGATTAGCAAGGAGATAGAGCACTGTTAAATATTTAGGGAAAGGTTTGTGTGACCTATGTTATTTGAAAAATATGTATCCCTTATTTCTAAAGAGCTAAGATCTAATGTATAGGAAATTTTCTATGTGGATAAGGAGAAATCTCAGGATCTGGTTTATCCAGACCTCCTTATTCAATTCTATGAATCTGTTACATTCTTTCAAAAGAATGGATAGGATCTATTTATGATCAAATGCTATGATAAATCATATACAGTCCCCTATAATAAGGTATAAAATGTTCTTAACATACTGTATTAAAGAGAGGCTATTCTTTGTTCTAAAAAATTTCCCGACAAAGAAGGCTCTTTTGAAAAATTCATGGATTTGAATATTCTCGGTGTTATGTATGTTAAGAACCGGAAGAATAGAAATATTTCAATTAACCACAAGATGGTTTCTCTCTAGATGCAAGAATTTCAAATTCCAATAAAGGGAGATATGTATTCTCTAAAAATATGTGATATCTTTCTGTTATAATTTCTGGTCAACCTAAGGAAGATCAACTTGGTGAACTACATCTTTCTCACCATCAAAGCAATAAAATGTGGAACCAATAGATATCAAATCCTTATGTATCTCCAACTATTTCTAGGATAATTGTTATGTGTCTTAAAGAGCTGAATGTTCCATGTCGATCAGTCTCAAAGCCTTTCAGGATTTTTTTTCTTAGTAACAACACTCTCTGGAGGATGAAAGTAGAGTATATTCCAGAATCAAAAATATTTGAAGGAATGGTTGTCCAGATGAAGGGTGATGTTCCAGAATCTTAAAAGACAGTTCCTAAGGATATGAAACATGATAAACCAAGCTTACCCGTACCAGTTATTACTATCCTAGTTTCTGCACCTCATCCTACAAAGAAACTGGAAGCTTATTCAGATGCAACAGTTTCAAATTGGAGAGAAATAAAGTCTACTAGAAAGGAAGTAGAACATTCTTTTTTCCAAATCCTATAGAGGATATGTCTTTAAAAATAAAGCAATATGAAAATCATGAGAATGAAAATAATGATAAGAAGATAAATAAGAAATATTTGGAAAACCAAGATTGTCAGTTTCTTCTAAGAGCTGTAGAAAAGAAATATCAGGATGTACCCAAATATCAAGTTGTTCATAAGAAACCAGTGGACAATCTGAAAATATAAAAAGCTATGAATGTCCATGATTTATTAAAACTAGTTCATGAAATGTAAAATCAGATAATACAAGATGATGATGATAATATTTTAACGGAAGTGGAAGATTATGTTAGAACTCATTCAAATTCGGTAATAAATCTGTTTCAGTAGAACAAGAAAAAGAACAAGATGAAGAAGAACTTGAGGAAAAAATAGAAGTTCATCAAGAGGTTGAAGTTAAATATTAACAAGAAGTTGAATTTGAACTAGAAGAAGAAGCAGAGAAAGAACAGGTTCAACAACATGGTGAGGAAGAGGAATAATTTCCAGAAGAAGAAGTACAAGGAGGATCTCAACATCATGAGTTTGAAAAAGAATAAGATGAACATTAAGATCAAAATGTTTTTCATTTTTTAGATGAATAATCTATGGTTTGAGACCCTATTAAATGAAATAATGTTTTGGTTTCTTTATCTCATAAGGAAACTCCTCAGAATTCATCTAAGAGAATAGAGAGACTAGCTACCTTAACTGTGAGAGGAGTTGAGAAAGGAAAAGATGTTTTAGGATCAAATTCCTATTCATTTATGAATGTTGGTTAGCACCATTCTGGTTCTTTCAAACATATATTCTCGGATTCAAACGATGAATGAGACCCTAAATCAAAAGACAGAATCAAGCAATATGCTTATGTACATGGTTGTCAAGCAATAATTAGACTTCAGTAATAATTTAATTGATTACAAACCCCAGAAGGTGACTTTTAAGAAATTATTTATCCATTCTAAAACTATCAATGAATAACTACGACAGTTTGGTGACTTCATAGATTCAACAAAAGGAGCTTTTAATACTTGTGAAACTGAATTCAGAAAGGTCATTAAATCAATCTCTGAGAAATCTAGTCGACCCAATATTGCTGCTCGATCAGTTAACAGTGAGAAGGAAGTCAGAGCTGAATTAGAGAAAAAGGTGGCTGCTTCAAAATAAAGGATCTCGTCTTTAGAAAAGAAAAATCAGGATTATGAGATCCTATTGAAAAATTTTTATGGAGAACATACGGAAGTAAAGAAATTCAAAGCCATGATAATGAAGATTTTTTCAGTGCAGAAGTAGTATGAATGAATTTTCTTTACATTCCAATGTTTTGTTTGTAATATAAACCTTATTTCTAAAATTTTCTTAATAAGTTTCTTGAATTTGTTTATTTTATTTTTTAATGTATGTTGGCTTAACCTTATAGGTACATCTTATACTTCTCCATTCCTTTCCCTCTTTTTGAAAATCACAAAGGGGGAGAATTTATTTAAGGGAAGAATTTAATCTCTATGAAAGAGAATATAGTAAAAGGGATTATGGAAAAAAAATATTGTCCATGTAAGTGCGAGTTTTCTGTTAAGAATTTATGTTAATCTAATGGGGATATTTCTTCTTAAGGAAGAAAACCAGATACTAAATATCAAGAATACAATCCTTGGGAAACATATCCTATGGGGGAGTTTGTCGTATTTATTAGAAATTTCATTCTAAGGGGGAGATAATTTTTTTATAGTTGTTTATCTAGGTCAATATATTATTCCCTAGATATGTTGTATGTTCTTTCCAAAAATGGAGTGATTTTTGAGTCAATAAGAATATCTTATGACTTCTTTATTCCTTGTTGTTTTATGTTTTGAAAATCACAAACACTTTTTCTTAAGTTCTGAATATTTTTTTAGTTCTATATTTTTCTTAAGATATGGAATTTTCATTCCGTTATTCTTACAGATATATCATTATGTTTTTCCATTCTTTTATACTTACAGATTCTTCATTAAGATTTATGATTCAATTTTAATGATTCTGATTCCTATTTATATGTGATTCAGTTTTTATGATTCCAATTCAAGTTTATATGTGATTCACTTTTTATGAATCCAATTCTGGGATATATGTGATTCAGTTTTTATGATTCCAGATCTTGTGTATATGTGATTCAGTTTTTAAGATTCTGATTTCGATGTATATGTGATTGAGTTTTTTTATTCTGATTATGATGTATAAGTTATTATGATTTTATTATTTTGATTCTGGAACAAATAAGATACCTGTTTCACAAACCGATTTACTTTTACTTATGATTCTATTTTCTTGATAATGATATTCTTATGAATCTGTTTTCTTGATTTCTTTAGATTACGTTTTTTTGGAGAATGTTATAGTTGTTTAAATGTATCATTCCAATGATACCCGATTCTAGGTTTTCTTATACTCATCATTTTTTTTAACTTAACTTCATTTCTGTTACTTGAAATCATGTCATACAATCTATTATAAACTAACCGTTGTATGTTTGATATGTGTTCTGGTCTATCTAAAATTTAAGGAAAAATTTGACCGTTGGAGAGGAGCCGACTGTTGGGAAATTTTGCATATAAATACATGCCAATTTGAACAAGAAAACTACATCAACTTCGATAATTTACTTCGATGAAATAATGTTGTGAAGTGATTTATAGAGAGATATGCTCTTACAACTCACTATGCTTTGTGTAGATTTCAGGAACAACTTGTTTAGGCATGAACAACTTGTTCAGACTTGCTTTGTGAAGACTCTGATCGTATTGATCGTGGGATTCCTAGATTGGAATATAGAGATTTTGACTCCCTTATAAATTGAGGGCTTGCAGGGATATCAAGACAGATTCCGATCTTCGGATTGAGGTCTTACCTGGGTTTGGGTAAGACAGAATTTCTTGAAATTATAAATCAAGGGACCTTTAACCAAGGTTGTTGGATACCCTTCTCTTTGGGTTAAAATAATCTCATTGTTAATTTTTTACTATTACAGGTTGTTTTAATTCCAATATTGTATGTTAACATTGAAAAAGATAGAAAGTATAACCTTATTATACATTTTGATTTTGTTACTCAGATTATATCATAGATTCTATACACATTAAGGTAGAATATTTCACTTAAGAAAATATAAAAGGTTTCTTTAAGAGGTCTTGTGAATGTTTTTTTAACCTTGTTAAACTTAACTTTTAAGGTTCCAATGGAAATTTTAATGCATACAATTCTCTCCCCCCCCCGTATTGTATTTTAGCAATTCATTTTTACATATTCGATCCTACACCAACACCTTTGTAACCTCATGTCTACCATTACTAAATAGAAAGTCACATAAATGAAATCCTCGAATACCACATTTTGAAATCCCTGAACTGGGTGCCACTAAACAGATGCCCCATACCGGATCGTCACATGACCTCAAGCACGGATCCCCATAAGCTGGAGGTTGCTAACAAATAGTTAGGGTTAAAGAGTCGTGTTGGGAGACTATACCCTTTTTATTTGAGTAAACCACAATAGAAAAGATATAAAATAGTTCAAAAACATAAACAAGCCAGTGATCATGCATAGCTATAAATTACCCAAACTGGGTACAAACCACAACCAATAGTAAATGTGTTATGTCAAACTATAGTACCATGTCAGAAAACCCAAAAAATGATCAAAAAACAAAATAAAAAAAATGTCCTTGACTCAAAGTCCAAAAACTCATCCATGCAAATCAAAAAATCAAACTCAACTTAAAATCACCAAATATTTTCCCAATATCTTATAGGAAACTATGAAATCTAATAAGGTAGTCGATGGCATAACAATCAGGGTGTGAGGAAATCATAGTAGGCCAGCAAAAGTAGTGTCTACAAAATATATTATCTAAACAGATAGTTGATTAAATTTCTAAATAATTCTATTTAAACAAAATATAGTTCAAGAAGAGAGTAGTAAAATGTTTTCCTGTAAGATAATCCACCATTATAATCGGATACAATACTTCTAACTTCTCAGTTCTTAATTCACCCTTATAATTTAATTATTGGATTAGGCATGTTCAATAATCACTTGGCATTTGGGACTAAACCAAGTCCAATCTTACAAGGGAGAATCATCACAGTAACCACAATATCTTCACCTCAAACCTCTATCCGGGTGGAATGCTACCATTAGGGGAATCAAACATCGTACCATTCCCTAATCTATGCATTGAGGGGTGTATTTTAGAGCCTCAGTCCAACTCTACCCATGGGAGTAGAACATCATGTCTATACCTAACTCTACCAAGCCATGTACACATAAATATTTATTCATTAATCACAGATAACCACATAAAAAAATCATATCCAACATCGTTAGTAGTATCAAACTAGTAAGTACTAATATGGAAATCATTGTTATTCCAAAAATTCATTAACAAATGTGTCTTTTATATCACATAACCATTTATCCCAAATCTCATTCCCCATTCCTATCTCAAAAATAATATTCTATTATATAACATGATTCATTAAAACATTCCCATAAATCTGATGCGACCCATTCACATTCCAAACCAAACATTACCTTAGACATTATACCCAACTAGACACATCTACCCACAATACTTTAATATTAAATACAATAACCCATTTACACATTCTCCAAGCGATCTACTTAGTCATAAGTAAATCTCACACTTTAATATTATGTTAACCACATTCGGGTGGGTTGACAAACCTCATGGGTGGCCCTAAATTGGTCAAGTCATCCTATATGAATCCCACCAGAATCATGAGGATGTTCAATTATTTATTTAGACACTATTTGTATCAAATCATGTAGGCGACTCCAAGAACACATCACATAAACCACACGAACATTACCCCACATGCACAGATCTATGTAAAATCAAGGAATATAACATGGAGACCACATACCTCAAATATATTGATGAACATACTCTTAATCAGTGCCTTAGATCCCCATTCCACCACCTTTTTAATACTCAAATGAGACCCCACCAGAAAACATGGGTCTTAGAGATTTAGTTGGATATAATAGAAGGATGAAAATCCTAAACTAAAAAGTGAAGAAAGAGAGTGATTAGACATACCTAGATACTCATTCCTTAATTGACGGAACTCGAAATGACCTAGGATTGAAGGGGAATTACCCTAGGAAAGGATAGGTCATCCCAGATCACATCTCGAGTTTCATGAGGATTATAGGAGGAAATTTATGATTTAGAATTAAAAATCCTGAGGTGGAAATTTATTAATTTTGTTCAACTTTACTGGGCTATAGGGTTTTCCGGCACGGTTTTCCAAAACATGTGAAAACCATGTGAAATACATTTTCCAAGGAAAGGTGATTCACACTCTTACCTGGGATGGTTTAACTATTGATGGAATGTGAACTGACCGTGCATTAATCATCTTTCTATAGATACATGTATACCAATGAATTCAATACTGTTTTCTTAACCATATGCCAATTGTGCACCATGCACAGATTGGCCCGGTTCTCTCCTTTGTCATGTCCCAAACCCTTGAAACATCCACAAGACCCAACATACTCCACAGAACCATTTCATTAACCCAAAAAAGAGGGATTGAATCCAAATTTTAAATTAGAACATACCTCTATTATGTTCGGGATCTTACAACATGTATCTAATATTTTTCTCTCGGTCTAAACATTGAGCATAACACGCATAGGTTAATGAAGTTCTCAAATCAAGATATTCAAAATATTTATTAATGAATAAACAATGTGACTAAAAGATGTTCATAACATAATATTGGACTTGTTTAAAATCAAGTCAAAAAATTCATTTATGAAAAAAGTGATTTTATTTAAGAATATTATTTGAAATGGATCTTTTAAACCTATTTAATTTCTTTTTAAAACATATTCAAATTAAAATTTTAATTTAGTTTAATCAAAAAATATTGTAAAATAAATTTATTTAATGATAAACATAAAAAATCTCATGGGGATTACATATATTACCCATAAATAAAACCTCAAAAGGAATTACTATATACTTTTGTAGTTTGGTGAAAGATTGATCAAACATTATATTATTAACATTTTCCTCTACAGGTAAAAATGCTAGTTGGCCCTATGATATAGTCAATAGAGTATCCATGATGGAAATTTTGAAATACCAATCCTAAAAAATCAAAACAAGGAAAAATCATAGATATATTGTGAGATATAACCAGAAGAACTATTCATAGTTGTATCTAGTGAAAGAGGGAATCATTTTTCTTCTTTATAGTGTGGAACTAGCTTAACTTATTTGATTTTGATCCCTAAACTACTTGATTTTTTTACATGTACATTTATTATTATTAATTTATATTCATTTATCTTTTCAAAACCTTATGTAATAATGTCCATGAAATATTTTCCATGTTGATTAGTTATTAAATTTCCTTCTATAATTAGATCCAATTTATATCATGATAATATTTTCAATTATATTTCATATGGTATAGATATATATACCTGATAGAACAAAAAGGTGTACAGATTAATAGTTGTTTGGGGCATATAAGAAATTGGAAATATTCTCATGATGTCCAAACATTTTGATTTCTATGTGAGAATATCCAAATAAACATATCCTAATTGAGAATTACACACACTATGTGTCATTAAAATTTTATATCCATGATTATATAGAATAAAATATTTATTTGAGTTCATTATTAATGGATATGGTGAATCAAATAATTTTATGCATGATGAGAACCTTAGCATATATTATCTTGTTTAGGTAGCTTGATTTTGGTGTATCATGAGTGGTATTCCATTAATATAATGAACTATAAAAAATTTTATACTTTATATTTATGAGATATGATAGAACGAGACCATTGATTGAAATAAAAGTGCTTAAAATAAGTTTATATATAAAGAGATAATAAGAAGTATCATTCTGGTAAGTAAAATCAAATAAATAATGTAATAATTAGTGATGACACATCTATGTAGCCTAAACTACCAAAAAATGAACCAATTAGAAGGATATATTTTTTATATTAGAAGGGGTTAAAAAAACTTCTAAACACCTTATAAATTGTTGTAATGGACTGCCTGCTATTGATAGAGGCTATTTTGAAGAACCACAGTTAATGTGATGGAAAAAATAGTGGTGGTTAGTTTAGAAAGGGTTAAAAACCATTCTAGTTTCTCGACAGAATCTCAGATTCGTTGGGATTTTAACCCACTCTAATCAATCTACCAGAATAATGGTGGTCAGAAACCATCACTAGTTGAATAATTTTTAATTTATTAGTCGAAGTTCTTGAAACGACCTTTATTGAAGGATAAATTGGGGGGGGGGGTTAAACCCCCTCTAATAGAGGGAATATTAGAGGCAGTTTCCAAAACATTATCAAAATTAAGGATTTTTAAATTAATGATTTACAATTTAAATCTTCCTCATGACCCATCCTATTACATGATAGTTCCCCCAACCGACCCCACACAACCTATCCCCCTTACCCTTCCCCTTCACTGGTTCTCCCCAGACCCCCCTGACCATACCACCTTCCCTCCCCTCTAGATACAGTCACCTTGTCCCACCCCAATTCCATCCCTTTACTCACCGTCCCCCGTCCCATAGTTGTGGCACACACCACCCTCATACCTTGATTTTTCTTCAAATGAAACCCAGAGGATTTGAAACACTGACCCCATTTACAAACCACTTGAAGCTTTTCCACTATTCCAAATCAATTTTATTATCTTAATTATACATTATTATATTTATATATTTTAAGAAGGTTTTTCATTAATTTATTATTTGAATAAATTTCTAAATAGATATAAATATTATATATGATATATTTGTGTGTAATATATATATATATATATATAATTTTGGGTATAATATTTATATAATGCATTTTTTATAATATATGATGTTAATATATATAAAATATTATATAAAAAATATTGTAATATATATATATAAATAATTAAATTTACAAATATAAATATATATTTACACATATATTTGTAAATACATTTATATTTTTATATATGTGTATTTATGTATTTATATAATATTTATGTATATAATAAGATTATAGTTTATAAATATATATAAGAATTTTTATATATTTGTATATATGTATGACTTTGTATAACAATAAGAATAATATTATTTGTTTTATTAATATTATTAGTCCTATTTTTTAAACTATAAAAATTATATGTTGGATTTATAAATACTATACATTAATATATCTTATGATTTATTTTACACATATATTATATTATATAAATTTATATTATATATTTTTATATTTGATGATAATTTTTTTTATTATATCATATATATATACACACAAAAAACTCAATATATTGATATAATTGGGAATATATAATATAATTAAATTATATGCTTATATGTATTTACAAAAAAAAATTATAAATAATATGGTATATTATAATATATGAAAAAAATTATATGATAAATTTAAATTTATATATAATTAAATATTTATAATATAATATACATAATATAATTATATAATATAATTATATAATATAATAATGTAATATTATATTTAGTTTTGTCTATATTATATATATTTTTATAGATAATATAATAAAAATGTATTTATTTAAAAATATACAATCAAAAATGTATTTCATATAATATATGTATAATATAAATCATAATATAAATATAGAGTATTTATAAAACCATATATAAATTTTATAAATTTGAATAAATATATTTATAATTAAATTTTTATTATGTTATCCAATATTTATATATATGTAACAATTTTTTATTTATTTATTTAAAGTATTTATATTATTTCGTTATATATATATATATATATGTGTGTGTGTGTTAATAATGTATTTATATACATTTATATAATGTTTTTATGTAATATATATACACACACACAAGCACACACACACATATATATTGATAAAATTTGTTTTTATATGAGATTTATTTAAAAAAACAAGTGGGGTTCAAAACCTCCTCTAATAAAAAAGATTAGTGGAAGTTCTTGAAACTCATAAAATTTATTGAATTATAGGGTGTTCAAAACCACCTCTATTTTCATAAATTAGAAGGTATTCAAAACCCATTCTAATTTAAGTGATTAGTGGTTGTTCATGAACCTCCAATAATATCTTAAATTAGTGGGGTTTGTGAACCCTCACTTTTTCCATAAATAAATTATATATTTATATATTTCCAGATATATATTATATATATACATCTCATCTCAAATCTATCCAAATATATAGAGACATTAATTATTAAATTAATGGAAAATTTGACATAACCCCCACTAAAATGAAATCAAATATGAAAAAAAATAATGGTGAAAAATTTAGATGGGTTATAAACCCTTTTAATTTTGATTATTAGAGGGGGTTGTGCACAATCACCAATAAATTAAATTTTGAAGGGGTTGTATAGAAACCCCTCTAAAAAATCACCGCTAATATTCTGTCCTTTGGTAGTTACTTGAGGATGTACTTTTTGGAGAAGAGATTATATTACACCGTCAGTATTCTGTTAAAGGGTTTTTCTATAGTAAATCCTATCTTTCTTGATAATGTCCATGATATGTTTCTAGAAACCACTTTTTTATGCCATTTTGACTCAGTGAAACTGAGAATATATCCAAGAGGGACACAAAAGGGTTTTATCTTGATGTGTATTAAATTTATTAAAATTTTATCTTTTATAATATGATCATTCTCGATTTTATTATCATGAACTATTTCATCTAATTTAACCATAATTCAATCCCTTGTAATTATTTATCTGAAATTAATGGATTTGTATTTTTATTTCTCATAAAAATATTTACTTGTTGTCAAGGACAATAATAAAAATGAATATTTATTTATAATAAATAGTATAGAATAAGATATTATTCAAAAATATAATAATTTTATATTAATTATTACATAGGTTTTACATTATATAATTATATGATCATTAATTTAGGAAGTTATAAATTGATAAATATATAATTGGAAATATATTTAATTATTTTTAGTTAAATAATATATAAAATTATATACTAATTATTTTTTAATGAAATTAGTATTTTTTAAAAATAATAAATATGGCAGGGATTTTATGTTTATTAATTAAAAAATTATAGAGATGAAATGTCATTTAGTCATAATAACAGTCATTTCATTCTTGAAGATAAATTGGTATGTTTCTCTCCCCAATATTCTCAATCACTAGAGTGAATTTTAAAAATTATTCCATGATTCACACATGGATGATGGGGATACTTTAGTTCTTTACACAAGCACATAATGGAATGTGACCAATATCGCAAGCTTCATAAAGCATGTTGGAATATTCCTAAAGGCATTTAAATTAAAATTATAGATAATTGATAATAGTGACACTGTTTAATAATATAATCACAAGAAAATTAATTTAGGTAGTTATTTTATGAATACCATATATTAATATTTTATCAGTGCTAGAAATCAGTTTCATTGACCAAAAGTTTTACAAATGTTGTGAGATACTTTAAAAGGATTTCACATTCATCCAAACTAAAAAATCACTAACAAAATCATCCATTATCAATGCTAAAAATATGTAAAGGGTTTTATTTTATTGTTCAAATTTTAACACCGTCAAAAGGTGACTTTTCAGTAATACCATTAAGTAAATTTTATCAGTTCTAACATTATCACTGATGAAAATGAAAGTTATCACTCCTAATGGTACTGCTAATAAAATCTATTACCATCTATTTTATAAAATTAGAAGCTATATCTATAAAAAATTAAAACACTATATAAAAATATATCTTTTTTTAATTGTAACAGAAATATTATATGAAATGTAAAAAGAAATTCAATTTTACATTTCACCATCATTCCAATACAAATATTTCATTAATGAATTTCAGTACAAGAAAATTATATTTATGTAAAATTAAACTAAAAATAATAATAACAACTTATATAAAAAAACTATCATAACAAGACTTACCCAATGATTATCCTGAAATTATACACAATATTTATTCTCCTGTAATAAAAATAATTTTTTTCAGCAATAATATATAAAAATAATTTTTTTAACAATTTTATGGTTATATAATGATTTTTTTTTATTTTTTGGAATGATATGTGGTGTCTTCATATAATTTTCAAATGAAAAATTAGTGTTTCTATTGTTTCATGAATATCTGAGTACATTTTATCAATTTTGAGTATGTGACTTGTGTTTAAAACTAAAATATATCCTTTAAATGAAAACCCACCCTTGCAATCATACCATCTACATTTTCTTTAGGATGAATTTCTGTTAATTCCTACATGTCACAACTTAATTGTGATTTTTTTCTAAAATATCAAGATAATAGATCTTAATTTTCTTTTTTTGAGTATTTGATTTTTGCTTTTGATTGAAATTTAATTTTTAAATGAAAACATGCAGAAAACGTCATAAATTCCACACTATCTATAAGATTCAGTAGAGGTAAATTCCTAAACAATGAAAAATGACTCTAAATATAATTTTATTGATTCTCATGATAATTGAAGTGAATTATGTTGGTTTTTATAAAGTGTTTTTTTAGACTATAATATCACTTTGGAGTTAAAAACATGCACTTCCGATAACTATTGTCACTCTTTGTGTTAGATTGAAGAAAAGTTGTTTCCAATATGTATAAAATGTATGACATATCATTGTACTAGTGTATCTTGAAATTTAACAAATTTTAATGAATTTTTATTATATGATGCATATTTTGAAAAAAAATGATACTTTTATATTGAAAACACACACTTATAGTTGTACATATCACTCCATGTGTTGGATTGACATGGTTTTAATTAATAAATGATATAAATAAATCATGGATTTTTTAATTAATGTAGAATAAAATACATGTGTGTTTTATTAGTTTTAGATATGCGATTTCGATTGTTTGGTAAATTGTTACTTTTATCTTTATGAGACAAACTCTGAGCCAAAATGGCTATACTATCTATCAGAATGATGTATGGTTAATTCCTACACCAAAAAATGAATTTATGATTGTTTTCAAAGTATAAAGACAATAAAATACTGTTTTCCTAGATTTTAGAGTGTGATAATTATTTTTAAAAAAATTCAATTTATATGAAATCATTCACTTTATGAAATAACTACCTCACTGTTTGTTAGATTTCCATGTGGTTAATTCCTAAAATTCAAAAATGTATTCTCAATATATATTTTTTATAATTTATGAAGACAATAAGAGAGTTTTTTTTTGGGTTCTGAGTATGTGACATATATTTTTAACTAAAAGGTAAATTTTAAATGAAAATAATCACACTCAGTCATACTAGCCACATAGTGTGCCAAATTGATTTAGGGTGGATTCTTATGTGTCAAAAAACATATTCATGAAAAGTTTTATAACTTATAAATACTCGGTGATCCTTTTTATTTTGTTTGAGAATGTAAAACACATTTATAACTATAATGTTGCATTCGATATAAAACACACATTTTAAACCATAACATCCACAATGTGAGTTATATTTTAGTGTAGTTTATTCTAATATTTCCAAAATTAATTAAAAATCATCTTATAAAATTTAAACACAATCTAAGAATGTTCAATCAATTATGAGTTAGTGATGAATGTTTTGAGATAAAATTCTATTTTTGAATGAAAACACACACTCTATAATATACCAATAGAATCATATGTCTGATTAATTTAGGGTTAATTTATACACATCAAAAATTAATCATGGATCTTTTTTAAACTATAATGAAAATATCAGTGAATTATATTTGTTTTATATATCAGACACATGTTTTAGATTAAATTTCACTTTTAAACTAAATAAATTCACTTTTAGTTAATCTATCATAATTTTGTGTTATATTTGTGTATGATTTATTTCTATAAATCATGATCTAAAACCAATAATTTTAACTAAAGTATCAATAATAATATTTTATTGGTTTTGACTATTTCATTTCCGTTTTGAGAAAAAATTTCTATTATAATAAACAACTCTATTTAAGTCTTACATTCCATAATATTTGTAATATTGATGTGCATTTGAATTTTAGAAACTCAAAATGAAACTTATATCATTTTAATAAATTATAGATAATATTAAAGAAATATTTATAAAATTTCAATATGTGATGTGTGTTATTGGAAAATGTTACTTTCTTATTAAAAACATGAACATGGTGTCATACAGAAAATATCGTATGAGAGAATAATATTTGGTGGATTCATAGACTTCAAAAATGAATAAATAATAATTATTTGAAATTTTCTTGATGATCCAATATATTTTTCTAAGTTTCCACTTTGTGACTTAAGCTATGAGAAAAAAATATCCAATTTTTCTAAAAACATTCTATTTTTTTCATACAATCCAAACATCATCTCAGATTGATGTTATGTTTACTCCTACACATAAAAAATGATTCCCAATTTTTTTTCATAAATTATGAAATGAATTAGAGTGCATTTTTTTGTTTTGACTATGTGATGTTCATTAAGACATAAATTTTTACTTTCTTTTTGAAATTATAAAATTTGGATCGTAGTATCCACAATATTACTTGGATTTATTTGGGGGTTTATTCTTAAATGTCATTAATGAATCACATATATTTTTTTCATAAATAATTATGAAAATTAGTGCATGTTTTCTTTGTTTTGATTATGAGATGAACATTTTGACATAAAATATTAATATTAAATAATAAATTTCACTTTCAGTCATATAGACTACAATATTTAATATATTTAAACGTGGCTAAATCCAAAAATGAAAAATTATTCATCAATCATTTTACTAATTTATCATGATAATTCAATATTAATAAATATGTTTTGAGTTTGGGACATGAGTTGTGATCTAAAATATTACTTTGAAATGAAGGTCACGATTCAAATGTCTTTAGAAAATCATGATGGTAGAAGGAATGAGTATATAAAAATACTCCCAAGGGAGTATATTGACCTTTATGCAATTGATAGTTTGATTCTCAAATATTCGCCTTTAGTAAATTTAGTAATTTTATTTTATATCGGTAAAAGAACACTTTTCTCACTATCATGTTGTTGAAAAGGATTATACCAAAAAATGAAGACATTTAATATCTATATAGCATAAAAAAGATAAAATAAAGAACATACATATCCATGGAGGGAATATTAAATAATACATGAGTGCATCATCCTTTTCAATGAATTCATTGATAATGATTTTCTTCGATAATTTTGTGTATATGAAAAGCATACGGTACCTCTATATAGAGATTAACTTCCATCAGGATTCATAAAATACTTTTTATTTTAGAATCCCACTTCATGTATCAATGATATATTTATTGATCTAGTTGTGAATTACAAAAATAAATAATTACAAACTAATATAGATAACATGAAGTGGGATTCTAAAGTGTAAATTTTTGTATCTTTCAAACCATAACACATATTGATGTCGATAATTTTCTTATATTTTAAAAATAAATATATGTTCATAGTCCTTATATTTGGCATAATTTTGATGATATATTTTTAAATGATATGGTAATTAACAAAATAAGTAGTAGATAAACCATGTTTTTGTGATCTATGAAAAATAAAACAAATAAAATTTTTTATTGGAAATAACCTCTTCATGATGTCTATGAACATGCTATCCCCATGTAATCATCCCAATCATTTCGAAATAAATATAATTCATTTTTTAATTTGTTTACTATTGAAATTTCTAGTAGTATTGGAAGAAAAACAATACATCAATGGTTAATAAATATTTTAAATGAAATTTTAATAGTCATTGGTAACACCTATTTGAGGATGCTTGTTTATGGATGGAATATGACATCTTTCATAAATTTACAATTATAACAACCATAATAATTCTAATTACATTTTTTAGATACAATAGGAAAATTGAGTAAAATACGTAATATATATTGATATATTATTTGATATGAAAATATTATTATATAATTACCCTAATAAATATCCACATGAAGTAATCTATTGGTTGTTTTTTCACTGTGATCATCCTCTTACCATGCTTTTGATGATAATTAAAAAAACCCTTTTATAATAAAATACTCAATGAAATATAGTGTAAATATTTTAATTTAATGTTTATTGGTATAATAATGAAGGTAGTATATTAAAATTTAATAAGGGAGATTATGTTAGGTCGTTTTATTGAAAACCCACAATTTGGATAAAAAAATAAATATTCAGAGTATCTAAATTGAATTAAATGAGAATCTAGTGCATCCAAAAAACAATAATGTTATATGTATTTTAAAAAATGAAAAATATATTTTATATGAATAGATTATATAGTTTTAAAACTATATTACTAGTAATAATATAAAAAATGTGTCTGTTATAATCCATTCAAAACCAACATATACATGAATTTTTTTTGGTGACATTTCAGCTTTATTTATTGAATATTCTTTTGCTGATGTGATAATATCATTGATATGTTCAAATATTTATTCATGTAGTTTTCCCTAGACATTTTATTTATATATATAATTTCATAAAATATTAATTGTATTTAACTATAACAAACATTGTACATAAATTATTGAAAAAGTGGACAATGAAAATGTATCTTTAGTATAAATTCAAAATAAATGCTCCCGTAAATTGAAGCTTGAGAATTTAATTTATACTCTCTGAACTAATCATGTTTTTAATTTCATCACCATACATATTCCTTCAAATTAAATGCTCTCATTATATTTATCTTGGTCATTTTCATCCATATGAATATGAAATGTTAATAAATGCGACAATAGAGTTGTTAAAAGAGGCCAAATCATAAGAGATCCATAATTAGATGATTTATATCATGCTATGGAATTTCATAAATTTATAAAATATTATCATTTATTATTTTTATGGAATTAGGTAAAAAAATTTTAAAAAAGTGAAAAAAAGTTTTTCATTATACATTTCCTTCCCAATAAAGATATTTCTGTTTACACCCTTGTTAAATTTAGGGAAATTTTTCTTTATTCAATCTAGGTCACCATAGTAGAAATCATAACATTGGAAAAAAATTTACCCATCACTAATTTTTTTTATTTTTTAAAAAACATGGGATGTTGGAAATATATCATGATAAGGGATATGAAAATAAATAAATTATGTTAATAAAATGAAAAATAATAAAACCCATGATGACATTTTACGTTTAAAAAAAATATTTTTGAAAAAAACATTTCCACAAGTGAAAAAAAATATATTATCAATGAAAAAAATATAAACCAATTAGAAATATTAAGAAAAACCTTGATGGAATATGGATTCATGTGGGAACTTATCAAAACAAATCCTTTTAAAAATGAACCTTTAATCTTTAAACTTTCTTTGCCTCAATAAATTTAAGAATTCCCGAAAGACCCCTTTTTGAAATAATAATATAGGTATATTGTTGAATAATATTAATTTCCCATGTTTTATCATGTTTAAGCCACACCAGAATAACTGAAGCATATTTAATTCCATTGAAATAACAAATTCAGTTATATCCATTATTTTTTCCAAATATGACTATACAATTACCCATTGTGTTCGAGTTCTATATTAGGCTCATAGGTCATCATAAGGTATATGTTAGTCACCTTTATTAATATATAATGAACAATAACCATATCAAGAACAAAATATTTTCGTGATTTCACTTTTATTTTAATAAAATCTTTAAAACGACTTTAAAACCATAAGAAAAACAATTTCCATCATTTCACAATCAAAAAGATAAATGTAGGTTTTACATCAAGTAGATTAAAAAAGTAAATTATTATAATAGAGAAAATATTATCTATGTTGAAATACAATGTTAATTTTTATAGGAATCATGAAAATGAATAATTGAATAATGAAAGGAATAGGTTGAAAAGATATATAGGCTTAAAACATTTATTTTTCCATCTTTATGAGATTGAAAAAAATAACCCATGCATAAAATATTTTAAATGTTACATTTTCAAAAATTGTAAAGAAAGTATAATATAGTTTAAAATGGACATGATAAATTTTTTATGGGTATAAAAGAATATTATTAAAACAATTAAAATAACCTCTACATGGAAGGAAAATAGTTGAAAATAAAAAATTAATATAATATTTACAAAGAGAAAGTACTATACTTCTAGTGATGAATCATTTCATTTTTATGACTACACTCCTAAGTATAAAATAAATATTCATTTTATACTTTATTGAGATCTTTTTTCATGTTCATTAAAATAAAATTATTCCTTTCATTTCGTTGGTTACAACATTTTATTTAGTTAGTCAAATTGTTAAGTTAACATTGTAAATTCATAGGGAATTCAATTTATAACCTCAAAGTAAAATTAGTTCACTGACCATGGATAAAGAGGTTGAAGTTACATTACCCTGATAATCATAAATGTTTTATAATTATTATATTTATATATTTAAAACAAATTTAAAAATAACTATGTAAGGAATCCTTAAAATAAATCACTTATTTTCGTGGATACGGTAGTCCATATGTACCCATGGATGATGTTTTCCTTTTTTATAGTAATAGGTAAAATGTAACATATAAAATCATAATTATTCATCACTTCCATATGTATGGTCATACTTAATGGGTCAGTGTAACACCCCAATCTTCCATAGTACACTTCTCTTTGAATAATACAATAGCGTGTGTTGTACACACCACTGAGTTCAAGTGCACCACGACTTACCAAACTAGCCGTTCAAAAGAGGTTATGAATAGCATTAACTAAATTTTAAATATTATATTATCCTTATAATTTTAATCCGTATTATGAGGGTCTAAGACATGATTTATGAAAAAATTCATTTTTTCAGATAAAAGAAGAATTTTTCAAAAAATAAAATTTTACCGCCTTTTAATGGCGAAGCCTTTTTAAAAACAATATTTGAAACTTTTATATATTAAATATGACAAAATGAAATTCTTCTTTAGAATCGGGACATAATAATTTTGTATCAATAAGGTTTTGGTGTCTTTCTGACAACTTTCATATTTGGGTGAATAGTGAAAAATACTATATTTTAACTGAAAAAAACTTTTTTAATCAAAGTAATTTATATTGTTAAATTATAAATTTTAATGGTTTGGAAGTATAAATAGATTATATTTTTACTATTTAATCCAATTATGGTCATTTTAAGTAATTTCACCTTGAAATTGGACATAAACAAGTGTCAAACCTTTGATAGTTATTATTTCTCAAAAATAAGCCTTTTGGTTTCGAAAGTAGAAATCAATTTTAAGTTAATAAATGAAACTTTTATGTTTTTAATTTGGTAAAATAGACTTCATTTTTGGATTCAGAATAACAAAATTAGCCTAGGGTGAAATTTTGGTACGTTTCGGATAACTTTTATATTTTGATGAATAGTAAAAATTACTAAACTTTAATTAAAAACAACATTTTTAATTGAAATAATTAATAGTGATAAATTATGAATTTGAGTGGTTTTAAATTATATTTAAAATATATTGTTACCATGTTATACAATGCGGGTCATTGAACATAATTTCACATTTAAACCGAACATAAACAAATGTCAATCTTTTGATAGTTATTATTTCATAAAAACACGCTTTTTGTTTTAACAACGGGAATTAATTTTAAATTAATTTCTGCCACTTCTGTGTATTAAATTTTGAAAAATGGGTTCCATATTTGGAATCAGGATTTCCAAACTGTGTAAATAGGTAACTTTTATTTTTATACATTTTGAATAATTACTTCGGTAAATATTTTATTTACCATGGTTAAAGGGTAAATCCGGTAAATAAGGGTAAATAAATAATATAATAATAATATTAAATTATCCTAAAACGTGTCTTAACCCTATTTGTTGATACATGGAAGACCATGGGAATCTTTGGTCTATTTTGGGACCCCATGGATCCACTTTTAAGTGATAATGACACTTTATATTAATTAAGTTAAAGTAATTACAAAAAAGACAAAAGCATATATCTTTTAGAAAAACAATCTTCACATAGGGTAATATATGTTGGATGTTAGACTATAAATATTCATTAGAAATCTAAAAAGATTTCCTACATAATGATATTTTATTTATAATTTTTAGACATTAAATAATTTAATTTATTCATGACACAATGATGATGCAGTAATTACCTAATTAATGAAAAATTAGAATAATTGATATTATAAATATCCAAATAAATATAATTTGATACTGTTAATGAATTACAATAATTTTATAGGATAATATGACATATTAGTATTTATTTAATTAACTTTTTTCTAAGTAATAAATCTGTTATAAGTTTCGCAAAAATCAACTATTGAATAGTGTCAAAATTGACAAAAAAGAGTTTTTAAAACAAATATTATATTATTAATTGATATTAAATTTCTAAAAATCTAAGGTTCGTCCAAGAGACTTATATCATGATAGGTAGATCATTAATGGACCACTTGGGGGTCTCTTGGATGTATATAGTAACTTTATTAACTATATAATATAAAAATACAAAGTGACATGGTAAATGTCAAACTAATTAACTAAGAGTTAAAACTAAAAGATAAGGTTAATATAGTGACCCAAACCTGTTTAAATTATATTGGTTGAATGGTTTTCGACCTATCCCCACCTTAAACTTTAAATAATCATCTTTTTAGCCATTAATAACCGAATATAAATTTATTATAAATTAATATTTCTAGCTTTTCCAAAGGTTCCCCTCACCCCTCTTATAAAAGGGCACTCCCCCTTCTCATTACATCACACCTTCATAACCTTTTGGTTCGGCAAAACTCTTCCCAAATACTCTCTAAACTTCCATAACTTCATCCTAGAGGCCTTACTTTAGTCAGAAAGTCAACTTAAGAATCCCTTTTGATCAAATCAAAAGGAAGAACCTGAAGAAGAGGTAATGATTTCACCACCCTTTTCCAAGTTCCTTTCTTCTTCCACTTCTTCTTATTTTGTTATAACCATTCTAAAATAATAACTCCAGTATCTTATATATGATGTGATTTTATTATAAATATGGTACAACCATATTCAGTATTTTATCCATCCTTTGAATAACATGTCACCATTCATGCGTACGTACGGCTTACCGTCTCCACATCGTGGTGTAATTGTTATTCAATAAATTACTATTTGGATGGGTATAATAATAGTGTGTAACTCATGTAAATAATAAATATAACATGATAATGATTCTTTATATATGATATACCATCCAATTATATATTATTTTAATATCAAAAGAATGATATTGTCGCTCGTGCATACGTACAGACTACCGTCTCCACAAATGTGATGAGATTCATTCTCCATCATATCCATTCAAGTATAATTATAATTTGATGATTTAAAAATAATGTTTAAGGACTTGATATCATTCTAGATATTAATAAGATACAACCTATCCATTACAAACATGTCTTATGTAACAAAACATATAAAAGAAAATGAGTAAGTTAACACCCGAAACAACGATAATACTAAGATATTATTAACAAATAAATGTTAAAAGATCATATATGATATCATATTAATGTATATGATTCTTTTATAATTTAATAAAAATTATTTCACCATTATACAGGAGTTCAACCTACCCCCAACCAAGGAAAAGTACAAGGTAAGGGGTTTCTTATCTCACTCTTAATATCATGAGAATTCCACTGTTCACCATTTATTTATTGCATGTGGTTTATGTTTACAACCCATAATTGTATTAATTGTGTATTATACTTTTATTTATGGAAATTTACATCATCATTGTATGATCCTTCTTTCATGGGTGTTTGTTTCATAAGTTACCTAATCGATAAGGGAATTTAAAATTTCTATTTCTATTTATTCGTATTTACGCAAACTTCATTGATTATTTTACTCCGAGATTAGGTGTGGAATAACGATTCATTTGCTTATGTCATAATTTCCACTCCCCTTTTCTATGGATATACATTTGATACACATAATCACTCAATTGATAATTTCTCATGTCATTGATATGAATTTGATAAGAGTAATTTTAACTCATTCTCTATTTGTTGAGTTAAACATCTAATTAATTGGTATTGTTTTTATAAGATTATGTGTGAATATTCATTGATTGATTTACACTGAAATTCCAACCATATTTAGTTCATTTATATTTTTCACACATAACTATGTCATTGATTTATCCTTAACCTAAGGATACGACCTTTACGAGAGATTTCATCTCAATTTACATTCCATTGAGACTTCTTTGTTGTTATACACCAAATCACTTTTATGTGGTGTATATAATGTACTTTGACATAGTATATCATGAATTCCTTTATTCTCATGATATTAAAATGTTTTGATTTACTCAATTATTTGTATTCAAGTGTCTCTCTTTTGGTTAGAAACTCTAACTAAAATACCATTTTTAAATGTTTTAAAGACTTATTCTTCTAAATCTTTCTCATTAATGTCCATGTTTTAAAAAATTGTTTTAAGGATTTATTTATATGGAAATTAAGGTTTTAAAATTAAAACTCCTTTTAATAGTTTCAAAGTGGTATGGGACACTTTTATTCAAAAATTTATTTTTTAAATGTTCTCTTGACAAATAGTGTGACTTTTAAATGATTTCAAGAAAAAGGGGGATATTTCTCTCAAATAGTTTTGATGATTATTTTCATCTATGTCAACATCCATAATTATTCTTGAATGAGGTTAATGTGATACAATACAATCTTCTAAATTGTATCAAATGAGTTATGTTTGACTGTGGATGTGCTATTTTTATGCCATTCATGGTTTGTGGTTAAAGTATTGACATTTCATATGCTAGTTTTAATACGAATGTTTATGTTACGTTTAAATCTGTTCATATGAGGAATTCATTGGACTTAATAAGTGACGAGTGGAGCCGACTATAGCTCCTCGATGTATCGGTAGGTCTCATGAGACAAACTAGTGTCTTGGCACAAGGCCTTGGAAAAATCTTATTTGTAGTCTTGGCACGAGGCCTTGGCTATGTGGTTATGATAGTCTGTCATTATGAATTACATCATTATGAAAGTGGTTGTTGATATTGCATGTGATTATCCGATTAGTAGAATATCCATGTGAATAAGTAAATGGAATTATTTCATTTTACATTTGCCATACTATGTTGATGTTCAAGTTTAAAAGGCTTTTGTTTTAGTTATACATTGCCTTAAATGTTTATTCTTATTTATGAAAGTTTCCGCTATATTTTTATCCATACTGGGCATTTGAGATCACCCCTTTTCTATGTTTTATTTTTCCCAGGATGTAATGATGTAAATTATGAATGACCTACAGGGATTTTAAGAGGTGATAACAGTGTGGACTATGGAGACATTATGTTGTTGTAGTAGTTTTTCACTTTATGATGTAATGTAAAACAATATGAATATATCTAGTGTTTCCAAGGCTACTAAACCAATCGGTCTTTCGAGATTTGATCTTTCTTGTGATCATTCCAATGTTATGTAATAATACACCGACTCTGGGTAACTTGGGTCAGGGCGTTATAGTTGGTATCATAGGAAGTTTAGTATAAACCTTGTAAGCTAGATTTACATAAACTCTGATTAGAGCACGTAGACCTAAGATGAACATTGAGGATTAGTATGGAATTACATCCTCGAATTTTGGTATTGTATAGATTTTTGTGAGTTTTCCGAGCAATACATCCCTGTCTGGATACGAGCAGGTAGAGGCGGCTTTGGCACAGATGTACCTAGGGGTAAAACCCGAAAACACCGCTTTGAGCTAGACTCGAACGGGAACTGGTGCACGACAACGGGCCTTGCTGCACCCTAGGTTACGACACTCCTAGGGGATATTCTAAGGATAATTTACATTTTCTTTAAAAACCAATTTGAAGTAATAAATATATAAGATGAGAGTAAATAACCTTGGTTAATCCTAATATGTTTCAAATTAAGAATATGGTGACATGTTAATCTCTAAATGATTTTATGACTACTATTACTCACACAATGCCTTATGGTTTTAGTCAATGGCTAAATTCCAAGGAAGTCATAGTGACCTTGACAATGATGTACAAGGTGGGAATGGTGGTGGAAATGGGAAACAAAATGGAATGTTGATAGGCGTAAAAGATATCGCCTTTATGCCAAATCTGTTTTCAGAAAAAATGATCAACAACATATTTATTAACCAACTCCCGGACTCAGTAAGGAAGAGAAAGGTGATGAATGATAAGAGCTCCAACAATGGAGACCATGGAGAAAAGAACCCTCAATTTCCATCATGCAATAAATGTGGTAGGATACACCTGGGAAAGTGTCTCAATGGGACCAAGAAATGCTTTACGTGTGGGAAGGAAGGACATAAAATGAAGAATTTCCGAAGAAAAATGAAGAGTAATATGGAAGAAGATAAAAATGGTCCCAAGAATCCATTTATAGTCATTTTCCGTAAATGTAGGGGACCTGGCCACTACCCAAGTGAATGCCCTATTCTATAGGATATTTTCTTGGTCAAAGAAGAAGGTATGTGGAAATAAATGGTTGGAGAAATGTTTAAAAAGTTTTAGTGCTCCTTGTTGATGGGTTTACTTTGGAATAATTTTCTCTTGTATTTGTAACCCTGCAGTTTTCCATGTGAGAATGATATTTGAGGAAGAATTATCTCTTCTCTTGTGGATATAGTTATAAATAACCATTTGGTTTTATATGATCATTGGTTTTGAGATGATTATAAGTTATTATAATTTGGGATGAAAATGCAAGGCATGAGATAAGATTTGTGGTTAAATTATGTTATGGTTATTTTTAGGAATTTATCTCATTTTAGTAATGTTATAAAATATAGTTTTTGAAAATGAAAACACGTAGACCGTGTGAAAACCCATCGCGTCGGAAAAAGCTGTGGGAATCAAACCCACAACCAAAGTGCTATTGGGATTTATCGCCTACCACTGGGCTACGTGAAGTCCTTGGATAGTGCGACTAATGATTTTTAGTTAAATGATTTTATTGATCAATAATAAGTTGATTTGGGTTCTTATGTCTTGTCAAATGAATACCCTTGGTATAGGAAAATGATTTGGTGATTAAGTGATAAATGTTATTTTGGAAGATGTTCTCTTTGTTGGGAACACTATATACCCAAGGAAAATAGAATACTATGGGGTTTCATTTGTGGAGTAATGGTGGATTTTTATCTACGTTTTTATTGTGGATTTGTAGTGATTTGGGTTATTTATGGAAATGATTAACCTATAATAGAGAATATGTGATGAGGTTAATTAATTTTATGTATGTGACTTTAAGAGTATTTGATGTCATTTGGTGATACAATTTATCATGGGAGACTACATAATCAAATTCTTCTATGTTTTGGGTTTCAATATTAGTTTGGATTATATTGAAGGATTTTAAGGAAAATTGATTATTGAATGGTATTTATTTAACTTTGGGGTATTATTGGTTTAATTTTAGAAATTAAGATTAGTGTTTATTTCTCTCAAGGAATAGCCTTTTGGGGGATCATTAGATCTTTTACTAACCATTTTGGTGTTGATTAATCTCTAAAGACAATGTAAATATATAGTTTATCCTGCATGGATCATGTGATTCTATAGAAGTTTATTCTAGCTCTTCCAGTGTGAACAAGTCTTCCTAAATACTCATCGTTTAAAAAAAGTGTTAGTGGTGGAAATTTATTAAAGAATGAAACTATACTTAAAAAGTAAGTATATATCTTTATATTCTTATTCAATATCATAAATGAATTCCTCATCCTTATGTAATGTAACTTAAAAAAAATGTTGTACATTTACTTTTCCTACTAGGAGACTAATGATCGTTTGTCCCAACACAAGTTTGTGGTTTTATTATTGTTAACTTTCTCCTGATCATGATCTATATCCCTCTCCATCAGAACTTGACCCTTAGTTTATCATCCATATCCATGTTTTCCTACCTGGAATCCTAGTAAGGGTTATCTTGGATGACCTTTATACCTCTCTTTCTTTCTTTTAAAGTGATTGTTTTATTGACTCTTTTTCCGATGTGGGACTTTCTATTATATTCTCAGGCCTAATTTTTAAAATTTTTAGGACGAAATTTATTGAAGGAGGGGTGAATATAACACCCCAATCTTCCACGGTACACTTCTCTTTGAATAATACAATAGCGTGTGTTGTACGTAACACTGAGTTTAAGTAAACCACGACTTACCAAACTAGCCGTTCAAAAGAGGTTATGAATAGTATTAACTAAATTTTAAATATTATACAAGCCTTATAATTGTAATCCATATTATGAGTTTCTAAGACATGATTTATGAAGAAATTCATTTTTTCAGATAAAAGAAGTATTCTTCAAAAAATGAAATTTTACAGCCTTTTAATGGCGAAGCCTTTTTTAAAACCAATATTTGAAACATTTATATATTCAATTTGACAAAATTAAATTCTTCTTTAGAATTGGTACATAAGAAATTAGTATCAATAATGTTTTGGTGTCTTACTGACAACTTTCATATTTGGGCGAATAGTGAAAAATACTATATTTTAACTGAAAACAACTTTTTTTATCAAAATAATTTATATTGTTAAATTATAAATTTTAATGGTTTGGAAGTATAAATAGATTTTATTTTTACTACTGAATCCAATTATGGTGATTTTATGTAATTTCACCTTGAAATTTGACATAAACAAGTGTCAAACTTTTGATAGTTATTATTTCTTAAAAATACACCTTTTGGTTTTGAAAGCAGAAATCAATATTAAATTAATAAATTATACTTTTATGTTCCGAATTTGGTAAAATAGACTTCATTTTTGGATTTAGAATAACAAAATTATCCTAGGGTGAAATTTTGGTACGTTTCGGATAACTTTTATATTTTGATGAATAGTAAAAATTACTAAATTTTAATTAAAAGCAACTTTTTTAATCGAAATAATTAATAGTGATAAATTAGGAATTTGAGTGGTTTTAAATTATATTTAAAATATATTTTTACCATGTAACACAATGTGGGTCATTGAACATAATTTTACATTTAAACCGAACATAAACAACTGTCAATCTTTTGATAGTTATTATTTCATAAAAACACGGTTTTTGTTTTTACAACGGGAATTAATTTTAAATTAATTTCTGCCACTTCTGTGTATTGAATTTGGAAAAATGGATTCCATATTTGGAATTAGGATTTCCATGTTTTGTAAATAGGTAACTATTATTTTTAGACATTTTGAATAATTACTTCGGAAAATATTTAGTTTACTATGGTTAAAGGGTAAATCCGGTAAATAAGGGTAAATGAATAATATTATAATAATAATAAATTACCCTAAAACGTGTCTTAACACTATTGGTTGATACATGGCCGACCATGGCCATATTTGGGTTGATTTTGGGACCCCATGGATCCACTTGTAAGTGATAATGACACTTTATATTAATTAAGTTAAAGTAATTACAAAAATGACATAAGCATATATCTTTTAGGAAAACAATTTTTACATAGGGTTATATATGTTGGATTTTAGACTATAAATATTCATTAGAAAGATAAAACGATTTCATACATAATGATAGTTTATTTATTATTTTTAGACAGTAAATAATTTAATTTATTTATGACACAATGATGATGCAGTAATTACCTAATTAATGAAGAATTAGAATAATTAATATTATAAATACCCAAATAAATATAAATTCAGACTTTTAATGAATTAAAATAATTTTATAAAATAATATTACATATTAGTATTGATTTAGGTAATTTTTTTCGAAGTAATCATTCTCTTATAAGTTTGTCAAAAATCAACTACTGAATAGTGTCAAAATTGACACAAAATAGTTTTTAAAACAAATATTATATTATGAATTGATATTAAATTCCTAAAAATCTAAGGTTTGTCCAAGAGACTTATATCATAATAGGTATATCATTAATTTACCACTTGGGGGTCTCTTGGATGTATATAGTAAGTTTAATAACTATATAATATAAAAATACAAAGTGACATGGTAAATGTCAAACTAATTAACTAAGAGTTAAAACTTAAAGATAAGGTTAATATATTGAACAAAACCTATCTAAATTATATTGGTTGAATGATTTTCGACCTTTCCCCACCTTAAATTTTGAATAATAAACTTTGGAGCCATTAGAAACAGAATTTGAATTTATTATAAATTAATATTTCTAGCTTTTCCAAAGGTGCCCCTCACCCCTCTTATAAAAGGGCACTCCCCCTTCTCATTAATTCACACCTTCAAAGCCTTTTGGTTCGGACAAACTCTATCCAAATACACTCTCAACTTTCCTAAATTCGTCCTAGAGGCCTTCCTTTAGTATGAAATCCATCTTAAGGAGCTCTTTTGATCAAATCAAAAGGAAGAACCCGAAGAAGAGGTAATGATTTCACCACCCTTTTCCAAGTTCCTTTCTTCTTCCACTTCTTCTTCCTTTGTTGTTACCATTATAAAATAATAACTCCAGTATATTATATATTATGTGATGATATTATAAATATGGTACAACCATATTCAGTATTCTATCGATCCTTTGAATAACATGTCACCATACGTGCGTACGTATGGCTTACCATCTCCACATCGTGGTGTAATTGTTATTCAATAAATTATTATTTGGATGGGTATAATAATGATGTGTAACTCATGTAAATAATAAATATAACATGATAATGATTCTTTATATTTGATATACCATCCAATTATATATTATATTAATATCAAAAGAATGATATTGTCTCTCGTGCGTACGTACGGACTACCGTCTCCACGAACGCGATGAGATTCATTCTCCATCGTATCCATTCAAGTATAATTATCATTTGATGATTTAAAAATAATGTTTAAGGACATGATATCATTACAGATATTAATAAGATACAACCTATCCATTACAAACATGGCTTACGTAACAAAACATATAAAAGAAAACGAGTAAGTTAACACCCAAAATAACGATAATACTAAGATATTATTAACAAATCAATGTTAAAAGATCATATATGATATCATATTAATGTATATGATTCTTTTATAATTTAATAACAATTATTTCACCATTATACAGGAGGTTAACCTACCCCAAACCAAGGAAAAGTACAAGGTAAGGGGTTTCTTATCTCACTCTTAATTTCGTGAGAATTCCATTGTTCACCACTTATTTATTGCATGTGGTTTATGTGTACTACCCATAATTGTATTTATTGTGTATTATAATTTAATTTATGTGAATTTACATCATCATTGTATGATCCTTATTTCATGGGTGTATCTTTCCTAAGTTACCTAATCGATAAGGGAATTTTAATTTTCAATTTCCATATATTCGGCTTTACGCAAACTTCATTGATTATTTTACTCCGAGATTATGTGTGGAAAAACTATTCTTTTTCTTATGTCATAATTTCCACTCCCCTTTTCTGTGGATATATTATTGATACACATAATCACTCAATTGATAATTTCTCAAGTCATCGATATGAATTTGATAAGAGTAATTTTAACTCATTCTCCATTTGTTGAGTTAAACATCCAATTCATTGGTGTGGTTTTTATAAGATTATGTGTGAATATCCTTTGATTGATTTACACTGAATATCCAACCATATTTAGTGTATTTATATTTGTCACACCTAACAATGTCATTGACTTATCCTTAACCTAAGGATACGGCCTTTACGAGAGATTTCATCTCAATTTACATTCCATTGAGACTTCTTTGTTGTTATACACCAAATAACATTTATGTGGTGTATATCATGTACTTTGACATAGTATATCATGAATTCCTTTATTCTCATGATATTAAAATGTTTTCATTTCCTCAATTATTTGTATTCATGTGTCTCTCTTTTGGTTAGAAACTCTAATTGAAATATCATTTTTAAATGTTTTAAAGACTTATTCTTCTAAATCTTTCTCATTAATGTCCATGTTTTAAAAAATGGTTTCAAGGATTTATTTATATGGACATTAAGGTTTTAAAATTTAAACTCCTTTTAAAAGTTTCAAAGTGGTATGGGACACTTTGATTCAAAAATCTATTTTTAAATGGATTTTTGACAAATATTGTGACATTTAATGATTTCAAGAAAAAGGGGGATATTTCTCTCAAATAGTTTTGATGATTATTTTCATCTATGTCGACATCCATAATTATTCTTGATTGAGGTTAATGTGATACAATAAAATCTTCCATATTGTATCAAATGAGTTATGTTTGACTGTGGATGTGCTATTTTTATACCATTCATGGTTTGTGGTTAAAGTGTTGACATTTCGTATGCTAGTTTTAATATGAATGTTTATGTTATGTTAAAACCTGTTCATATGAGAAATGCATTGGACTTAATAAGTGACGGGTGGAGCCCGCTATAGATCCTCGATGCATCGATAGGTCTCATGAGACAAACTAGTCTCTTGACACAAGGCCTTGGCAAAATCTTATTTGTAGTCTTGGCATGAGGCTTTGGCTACGTAGTTATGATAGTCTGACATTACGCATTCCATCATTATGAAAGTGGTTATTGATATTTCATGTGATTATTCGATTAGTAGAATATCAATTTGAATAAGTAAATGGAATTATTTTATTTTAATTTTTCCATACTATGTTGAAGTTCAAGTTTAAAAGGCTTTTGTTTTAGTTATTCATTGCCTTAAAATTTTATTCTTATTTATGAAAGTTTCCGCTATATTGTTATCCTTAGTGGGAATTTGAACTCACCCCTTTTCTATGTTTTATTTTTCCCAGGATGTGAAGAAGTAAATTATGAATGACATATAAGGATTTTATGAGGGGATAATAGTGTGGACTATGGAGACATTATGTTGTTGTAGTAGTTTTTCACTTTATGATTTAATGTAAAACTTTATGAATATATCTAGTGTTTCCAAGGCTATTAAACCAATCAGTCTTTCGAGATTTGATCTTTCTTGTGATCATGCCAATGTTATGTAATAATGTACTGACTCTAGGTAAGTGGGGTCGGGCGTTACAGTTAAAATGGAAAATGAATAACATTTCTTCCTGGATGTGGTATTTTACATATACGCACTAGCAACATTATCAATTTGGAAAAGATGAAAAGGGTAAGAAGGTAAGTAATATATTATCATCATATAATCCAAATTATTTCATAAATAGAATATATACTAATTTAATCCTTTTTTAACAAGAAAAATAATTTTTTAATTTAAAATTAAATGCAACACTCTATGGAAGTGGTAGTCCAATTGTACGCGAGAGCTATGTTTTCATTTCCTATAAAATGTAAAAGGATATGTTAAAGGGTTGTACCATAATCATAATATCATTTATGTTTAAATTATATAAGTATATTATTATTTTTGTTAAATAATACTATAAGGTGGTAGAGGAAGAAAAAAAGATGAAACATTTGGTTAAGAATTACCCCTCTTCTTTGGAAAACATCCCTTGGAATAAAACTTAAGCCTTTATAGGTTGATCTTTTGGAAAAACTAGGATGTCTAGGAAATTTTTAAGGATATTGGGAAAGTATTATTTGTGGTATTTTTCAATCTAAAAAGTTTAGTTTTTGTTAGGAAGTGAAGAGAATTGGTTCCATTTTATAAGTGTGGGGTGTGACTCACTAGGAAATACTTAAATATTTTAAATATATTATATTTTTTTACCAAAAGAAACTATAAAAATTGGAAAAATTATGAATACAAGATATTTTAATGATTAATTACCATAAAATATTATTAATTACTCAAATTTTCTATATATTTCATTCCTTATGTCATTGTTGGAACACCCATTAAAAATTTAAAGCTTAACCAAGGTAATATAGTTTTACTAAAGTTACAATTAATAAAAAAATTTAAATTGAACATATTTCCTAATTTGAACATTATAATTCCTTATACTATTTCCATTTTAAAATTTTATATATCTAAAACAAGAATAAAATAATATTAATATAAATTAAAAGTCACCACAATAATATTTTTTAGAGAAATGTTGTATTAATAATAAAAATGATTTTATTCCAAAACTCATTTCTACATTTGATTAATATGGAATTATTTTTATTTTTTAGGGAAATGGGAATAATTTTACACTAAAAAACCCTTTCATATGATGAGACCTTTTAAATAATTAAAATTAATTGATAATTTTTTTAAAAATCATTATTTACAACTATTCCCCAAAAAATCAATCTTTTTGGAAAAAATATCATAAATTCAAACTAAAGTATATTTTATATGATTAATCCAAAAAATAAATAGGTTATAAAAATTTAGAAATATAAAATCATGAAATTTAAATGTTAAATAAAAACACGTAATACATGGAAAAACAATTTTATAAAATAATGGAGTAATTTTTTCAATTAAGATTTTATATAATGCGACTTATAAAACTCTGATTAATGTAAATTAATAAAATTAATACTTATGATTAAAAATATTGATTTATTTTCAGAATATATATATTTTTCACATTCCCCACACCTTTAATAAATTTTTCTTTATAAATTTATTTTTTACATAAATATTTTAGGTTATTTTTTTCTTATATACTTTTTCAATTCACTTGTTTCTTCTTAAATCATATGAAACCTAATATAAAATCATTACATAGATAATCACATTTTTGAATACTAATTTATCTTTTTAATCAAAAATTAAAATTATATTTTATTATTTGGAAAGATTCTATTCCATTTATACCACCTAAGCCCTCAAAACATGTGATATATCAGGTGTTTACATCCATAGATATGAAAAATAAAAAACATCATGTACCTAAGGTAAAATTCGAGGTAATGAAACCAGGTAATAAGTTTAACCCAACATTTAATTAATTTCATGGGTTCCAATTAACCATAAACTAATATTTCCTTTTTTTTACCAAAATAAATTATATGTTTCCAAATATATTGTTTAATAATAACATGCTCTCATATATCAAACATGTATCATACTATTACTATTTTTATATAATTATCGACCCCTCTTATGATCATGCAATGTTTGGGTCTCATTTAGGGGATATTAGTGTGTAATTTTGAAAATTTTTGATGGATTTTGGGTTTTGCATGGTGGCACACTATTTTCACAAACGAGGTACCCTGCTAGTGAAAACCATGCAAACATAGGTAGGGAGGGTTCCCAATTTTGGTGCACAGTTTAGAAAAATATACTTACCCCCTATAAAATCATGTATATTTTTTTGATTTCTAAAATTAAATTAAAAATTCACTACCACTTATTTATTCCCCTCCTCAACACTAACATGGGATTAAATGACCTCTTATGTTATTGGATCCCTCAAGTACCCATTTTTTCTTGTCTAAACCCTTTCCATAGTGGATATAATCTTGTATAACATCTTTAAATATCTCCTTTGTAAGATTTATTACCCCATTATCTATCTACCACTATCATTATTCCTCCTCCTTAGAGTTTTATAAATCTCTATATTTTTATGTGATCTAATATATAGTGATTCATATCATGAATCTAGGGTTGATTATTGAATCACCATTTTCAATGTTCTTCATTGGAGTTTCCCATTATGGGTGTTTTGAGATGTGAAATTTTGCTTTGGTAGGTGTTTCCATATAATAATGGAAAATTAATTTATCATAGAATATATTTATTGGTTTAATTTCTTCCAATGAAATTATAAAAATACATTTCAATGAGTCCTCTTTGACTGGTGTATGAGTGACATGTATACACATATTATTGTGATCACATATCTCAGCGTTTGAGGATCCCATAACATGGAACTAACATACCTCTTTGAGGATTACATTATTTCTCATTTTGTGATTATTTTGATATATATTCCATTATTTGTAAAAATAATTGAAAAATTACTTGTTAATTTATATAAAATGTTTTATATTAAATGTTTATTATGCATTTTGTTCTGAAATGTACCCATCAATTGAAATGAATAACATTTTTTTTAAATATAATGTTGTATTTTCATTATTTATTTATTTAAAATTGAAATGATGTATTAGTTTATTATATGGTCATCTTATTATGGAATTCTTTGTGAGGAACTACTATGATTTTTTATAAGACACTACATGTTATTTAGGGTGTTTTTAGATTATCTTCATCTAGGTTCATGAAAGGGGATATCTCCACATTGAGGTGGTTCTTATTTTTAATCCTTGGGACATGGAGATTTGTGTCCCTTGGGAATTTCTGGTACATTGTGTTTGTTATTTGTGTTTATATAACTATTTGAATTATGGTATTGTTTTCTCTATGGATTTTTGTTTTGATCATACTTACTAGTATCTTCTTCTTCCACTAATTTTATGGAAACATTATTTCCTAATTTTTCATATATGAGGACAGATGCTAGCTAAAACCCTTGGGGTTTAGAAACACCCTTCGAGCCATGTAAATGTCGGCTCAAGTATCAGGGTACCAAGGTACACATGTTAGTTTATAAGAAAATGGTTTCAAAAGTGATGGATAATTATCAAACCTTAATGTCAGTATGGAACTATGTAAACTTTTAAAGACATAAGAGGTAGTTATGATTGAGTGCTTAACCATTTATCATTGTACTAAGACTTAAGTCACCATGGGTATGTTGAAATCCATGTATGGTTTATCCATATAATGGGATCAATTATCCTTGTTACTCTTATTTGAGTGTTGTTCGGTATAACATTCTGATGTATTAAATATTGTGTACTAATGTTTTTTTATCACCATTCCTTTGTGAGGTGGTGTGAATTAGATCCTAGAGGAAGCTACAAATGATCCATAGTGAGAAAAATCTACTTTTATACTAGAATGTGGTTGAGTTTTTTGTGCATGCTATCCAAGATCTGCTATGGTCACCTTAACTCATTTCTCTTTAAGTTTCATCCATGTAATTCCATGGGGATGAATTTAGGTATCATGTTAAAAATATACTTCACCTGAATCCAAAAATGTTCCAAGCATCAAACGATCCTCAATAGGTTGGATTCTGGTTTAGAATGGTTGATATTTTATTTGATTTATGGGAAATTCATGATTCTATCAGTGTGAAATTTTCCACCTTTAAGGTAGAGGGACCTAGAAGAAGATTTCGGGGAACCATGGTAATGAAAAATAATCATGAAGGATTTGTGTGGAAGGACACTAAATCTCTTTTCACCTATGAGTTCAATCTAGAGTCTATGGTTTTTGTATATGGTTATAGTGTTTTTAAATCCCAATAATTCTACCAAGTCCTTGACAGAATATGAAAATTTATATATTGATCTTGAGAAATTTTCATATGAGATTGTATTAAATGAAAAGATAAAGATTCAATAGTTCAATACGAGATTTTTATCTAATAATTGTTCTTTGATTTTATTGCTTTATCTCCCTTCATATATTGTTGTTCTCGATAGAGTACTGATGGTTAAGATGGACAAGAATAGTATGTTAGGGTTGATGAGAATTCCTTTTCGTCCTAGTGGAGTTTATGTGAGTTCCCACAAAGGTAAGTGAAATCATGAGGATTCTTTTGGTAGTTCCTAAGTGGAAAGTACATTTAAATCTCTTATAGTTTCCAGAAGAGGCCCTTTGATTTGCTACCAGTGTGGGAAGCCTAAGAACATGAAACAGGTTTTCACTAAGGCAACAATAGTATGTAGTTCTTAAATATTCTTGGGTCACATGAACAATTTATTTAATTTCTATTTCTATCCACATAGTGGAATGGGATCATCATCACCTATAAGTATTATTGTGAAATCATATTCTTCAATGACTATGTGATTTCAACCAAATGAAGTAGGAATAATGCATCTTCACATAGTGGAAGAGTCTCTAGAGGAAGCATATATGGATCCAGTGATTGTCAGAGGTACCATCACTATTTCCTCATCATTGGGGACATCTTTGATTTGATACTGCTGCAACTCATTCATTTATTCTGATACATATTATAAATCTACTAAATCATTCTATAAACATTTTATATTATGTGGTGGATATTACAATCCCCTTAAAATAAAAATAGATATTGGTATTTGTTGTGCTACATGTGTGTTATCTATAGAAGAGAATGATAGTGCTTGGGATTTGTTTATCTATATACAACCACTTGACTTCATTTTATGGATGGATTGACTCATTTACAATAAATCATGAATTGAATTCAATATTAAGTTGGTCTCATTTACTACACTCGATGGGGTCTGCCATATTTTTTAGGGAGAGTGGGACCTGAGGTCGAGTATAGACATACCATTATATCCAAAGTTGTGGAAAGTAGTATCTATGTTTTCTTTTGAAATAGAGTGAGAATCCCTGAGCAGTGATATCCCCTAGCTTTTATTGATTTTCTCGATTTTTTTCTTATGACATCTCTAGTCTACCACTGGTAAGGGAGGTAAAGGTTTATATTGATTTAGTACCTGATACTTAGATGATATCTATTTGTTTTCACTACATGTAAACATATAAAATGAAAGAGTTGAATAATCTGTAAGATGATATTATAGAGAAAGGATTTATATGATCGAGTGTGTCACCTTGGGTGGCACCAGTTCTACTCAATAAGAATGATGATAGGTCACTTCATCTTTGTGTTGATTATCAAAATCTAAGTCGAGATATGGTAATGAACAAGAATCATTTTAAATAGATTGATTATTTTTTATCCAGTTAAAAGGGATGAAGTGGTTCTTGAAGATTGATCTTCGATCTAGATATCATTAGTTAGGGAAAAAAGAACCAATCATTCAGAAAAACACATTTCAGAATGGGTATAACCATTATGAGTACCCATTCCTTCCATTTGGTCTAGCTAGTGACCATGATATCCAGATAGCATTAATGAACATGATTTCTATGAGTATATTGATATAGTCATTGTAGTCTTTATGGATTACATGATTGTTTATTGTAAGTATAAATACGATCATGTGCATCATCTAAGTGAAAATTTGGAATTTTGAAAAATTGCTATCTTTATTCAATGATATTGAAATGTGATATTTGGATTTAGAATGTAATGTTTTTGGGACATGTGGTGTTGAGACATGGTATTTTAGTTTATCTAGAAAATGTGAATGCTGTCATGACATGGAATAAACTGCATAATGTTTTTGAGATTCATAGCTTTTTGGGATTAGTTGGATATTATATCTGATTCATAAAGGACTTCACAAAGTTGTATTCTCCAATGACTTCTCTATGTATAGAACAAATTAATATTTATTTGGGATAAAAAATGTCATAGATATTTTATTAACCTAAAACAACTTTTGACAACTGGACTAGTGTGGAATCTTCCAGAGCCCAGTCGTGGCTATGTGGTCTTTTATAATGCATCATGTTTAGGGTTGGGTTTTATACATGTACAGGGTGGTCATGTGGTAGCTTATAGCTATAAAAATATTTGGAAACCCAAGAATAATTAGTAGACCCAAGACCTTGAACTCGTATTTGTGATGCATGCACTTAAGAATTTGTGGCATTACCTCTTGAAAAAAATGTTTACAGTGTATTTCCACAACAAGAGTTTGTGTTATTTATTCTCTCAAAAAGATATGATTGTTTTATAGAGGTGTTGGGTAGAGTAACTGTAATATTTTTTACTTTGAAATATCTTATACAATGGGGAAAAATAATATTGTCACAAATGACTTAGGATTGAAACTTCTTACCCATTCCATGAAAGATTCATCTGAAGAGTGGAGCATGACGGATATTTTTTGCACAGTTTCATATAGGAGTCGAGAATCTAGTGACAAGGTTTACTTGGAACGTGTTCAGTTGAACTCTAATATTCATGAGATGATTCTTTTAGAAAAACATTTTTATGAGTAATTACACAATATTAGAGAGTCTTTTTATGTTTAGGAGGACATTTTTTGTTGTTTGTTGTCCCTAGAGCATATTCCATGTTTTCAGAACTCGTACATAGAACATTTTCCTATAAACAAAGTTGTTAAGGAAGATTTCCATTGTTCTTACAAGGGAGTTCACATAAGAACCATAAAAGAGTTCTGTTAAATGATGTGATGATTCAGGTGGATAGGTACAAGATGGGGAGCTGCTGAATTTTCCCCCCATTTTTATACTTTCCAACATGTCACGGACAATAATTATAGTCCTTTAGGTTTTCTTCAACCACTTCCAGTGAAAACGTGGGAGTGATAATATATCACTAATGACATTATGATGGGGTTTCCTTGTACTCATAGAAATAAGAATATGATATCAGTTATGATCGATAAGTTTACTAAATCTTCTCAATTCAAATCTATTCATGACAAATCCAATGATGAGGAAGGGTGATATCTCTTTGTGAGAGCGATTGATTGTTTCCAAAGAGTTCCATTTTATATAGTATCCTATACAGACCAATAGTTCATTTACCTCTTATTTATGGGCCCTAAAATGGCACTGGGATATAAGGTTTATTTGATTATAACATACCATATGCATTTAGATTTCTATGTCGAAATATCTAGATAGATTTTTAATGATATGATTTATTTCTACATTCTCAACTTTGGTGGTGCTTAGGATGACCATTTGGGGATTGTTGAGTTTTATTGATACAAAATTTACTTTGAACTGATCTGAATAGATCCATTTGAGGTGTTTTATGATAACCATTATTACAGACCATTTGAATTTTTAGTTTTTGATTCGGTGTTCTTGAAAGTATTATCTCATTTGGGTCACTAATGATTTTGCAGGAAAGGGAAGACATGTCCTCATTTTTTGACCTTTTGATGTTTTCTAGAAATTAGGGAAAGTGGCATACCATTTATAACTTCTAATTAATTGGACATTATTATATATCGTGCTCCGTGTATTGCTACTGCGAAAATATTTTTTGATCAACATCTTCTTCTAAGATGGAGTTTTCTTGATGTAGAACCTCACTTATCCATGATTGATTATCTAGTCAGGATTTTTTATTCTTAAAAAGGTGATTCATGGGAGGATGATACATATAGTTCAGGTTCAATGGAAGAATGGTACTAATAAAAATAACACATGGGAGAGAGTGGCCCTGATGATTGATTAATGGTCATATATTGTTTTCATTGAAGATAAATGAAATGATTTTAGGGGTAAGAAGTTTCTATAGTGGGGAGTTTGTAACATAATGCTAATTTTTTCTGTTAATCCTCATCCAGTCTTTTGATAATTCATTGGTTGGGTCTCATTTAGGGGTTCAATGGGTAAAATTTGGAAAATTTTGGAAGGATTTTGGGTTGTACATGGTTGGAACATAGATTTCTTAAACTGTGTGTTCTGCTAGTAGAATATTTCAATCCTGACTAGTAAGAGTTTTGAAAGTTTGCGAAATATTATAAAAAATATGCACCACTTTATAGGGGCCGATAGTTAGGGTAAACTATTTTACAAAATGTGTGACCTCCTATAGAAAACCATGCACAAAAACTTTTTTAATTCTAAAAATATAATTTAAAATTCATGATCTCGTATTTCTTTAACTGCATTAACATCAATCTGTATTGGAGAGTCTCTTAGGTCTTTGGAGCTCTTAGGGAACCATTTTTTCTACTACAAACCCTTTCCAAGGTGGATCAATTCTTTGAAAATTTCATATGATATATTCCCGATAAGATTTCTTCTCATGTTCTCCATCTCATTATCTCCTTAACTATCTTTTTTAGAGTTTGATAAACTTCTTTGTTATTAGAGTATCTAATCTCCAATATTTTATTTATTGAATCCAGGTTTTATTCTTGAATCTATATATTAAATTTCTTCATTGGATTATCCCACCGTGGGTGTTGTGAGATGTGATCTATTTTTTTAGGTAGGTGGTTCCATATAAGAATGGATAATTAATTTAACCTATAATTTATATGTTGTTTTAATTTATTTCCATTAAAATATGAAAATGAAATTTGGTGAGAATTGGTATTTTAAATTTATTTATCATGAAATTGGGGGAATATTCCAAATTCTACGGAATTGGGGTGTGATTTAGATCTGAAGTAATTGTGAAAATGATTTAGAAAAACTGTTTTGAGATTTGTTTTTGAGAAAAATGTCTTAAATTATTCGGATAAGAGTCCATTTTATTTATCTTGTAAATAACATGAAATGTTAAAAAACCCCTATTATTTAAAAAAATGAATTTGGATACTGGAATATTAAATAGGGTAACTGTATTTTGATTAGTTTTGAAATAATATGGCAATTAAGGATTTTTGTTTCAGCACATGAAATACCATGAATTTAGTGGTTTATTTAGGGAAGATCACTATTGATTCTTTATAACATCAATAAAATATTGTGTAATAGATCACATCCCCGACATGATGGTGATGAGTTCTCTTTAACTAGCTATTGAGGGACATGTGTAAACATATTAACATGACCACCTATTTGAGTGTACGAGGATCGCACATCATATAACTATCGTTCCTCTTAAAAGATGACCATGTTTCACAATTTTGATTATTTTGATATATATTCTATTGTATGTAAAACTTCTTTAAAAATTAATTTTGAATTTATATAAACTATTTTATATGAAATATTTATTAAACCATTATTTTGAAATTTTTCTGTCAATCGAATTGAATAAATTTTCTTCAATTTTAAACAGTATTTCCATGACTGAGTTATTTATAAGTTAAACCATGTATTATTTTATTTTATTCAGCATCATACTATGGAATCATTGCTGCGACCCTATTTGGATTTTATCTCACACCCTATGAGTGACTTCATGGGTTATTATATTATCTTCATCCCAGTTCAAGAAATGGTAAATTTCATCATGAAGGTGGTTTTTTATCCTTTTTATCTGGATAGATGTGTACATTGGGTCATACGTTGGTTACCTTTTATATTTGGGTATATTGTGTTTGTTCTTAGAGTTTATCCAGTTATTTCAATAAAGATAATATCCTCTATGTGGGGTTTTCTTTTGAGAATATTGACATGTACCTATTTCTTCCTCATTTTTCATAAAAACCATTCCAATTAATGGCTTTTATGATTCTGGGTTCTTGTTGAAAACCCGTGGGAATCAAGAACTCCCTTTGGTCCATGTCAGTGAAGGGTTGGGAAACATGGTGCCAAGATATCTCGGTTGGTTCGTGATGAAATGTGTAATCATTACTCTAAAAATATTTTGAACTTTTCCTCTTACTCTTGGAATCCATCATATGGTGCTATATCAATGTATAATACTCAACCATACCTTCTACAAATTCGTGTACCACTAACTTTCCTTCACCTCATATTTTTCCTACATAATAGTGTTTTACATGAAATTCCATATAATACCTCAAATGGAACCATCTGTATACCTGAATGAATACTATTATTATAATTTAATACCATATAAAAAAGATGTTGATCCAAAATTCCCTAATAATAAAATCGGGATATGACGAAGAGGATATTCAAATGTTTTAATTATTTATTTTGATTTTACATCATATTTAAGTTGAAATTCTGGTTAGAAATTAAATTTAGTTCACAATGAATTATCATCTACTTTAAGAAATTTTGAGGAAAATATGGGATATTTATATGAAATAATAGAAATAGGGACTCCATGTAATAAACATTTATATATAATATGAACTATATAATGTTTATCTAAAGACCTATATATCAAATATAATGAAAATTCCTATATTTTGTCAAATGATAAATAATAATCCATATTTCATTATAACCTTGAGATGTATTTTGTAATCTTACCAAGAAATATAGGGATATATTCTCCCATTTCCATTCATGCATAATAAAAGTCTAAATCATCCACTTTTTAGTTTAATCTTATCAATATCATTTTGAAATTACAGAAATTAGAAAGTAATATCAGCAATATCATTCTTCATTCCACCCACTAATAATATCCTTTAAGGTATCTATACATTATATTATTGACAATATGAATTGAAAATGGGGAGTTATTAGACTCATTCAGTAATTTATTCTTCAGCTGTGAATCACATAGAATACATAACCTCATTCAAAATATCATAAGACCTTTATTTTATGTGTTCATTTTAGGTAGCTAACACTTATTGATCAGTTACACCATTTATTTCAAATCATGTTCTTCATTTCAAGTATTATTAATTCTATATGAAAAAATAAGAATGTACTATCATTTGAACAAAAAGATATGAACTTCTTGCATGTAACATTTCTAGGATAATATTCATAAAATAATTAACCAAAGGAAAAAATTTCAAATGTTACATGGATTATTATACATTATCTTATCAACTCATTGCATCAACTACCTTTGTTTCTATAGTTTGATTATATTGAATCATAAAATCAAAATATTTTATCAATTCCAACCATCTTATATTAATCATGTTTAGTTGTTTTTGAGTAAAAATATACTTTATAATTTTATTGTCAGTACATATTCAAATTTTACCCCATATAAAATATGCCTCCAAAATATAATATAAAAAAACCCTCACTGTAAGATCAAGATCATTTGAAGGGTAAATGTTTCCATGCTATTTTAATTAATATTTAGTGTATGCAATTACCAGATCATCCTCAATCACAAAAAACTACATCCATTTAAATATGAATGTCTTTAAATAAAAAAATTCATTGTTTTTTGTTGGAAAGGATAACATAAGATAATTAACCAATCTTATTTTCTATCACAAAAAACACTCATCAAATACCTTTATTGAGATGAATTTTATTCATTTCCATGTTAAATTTATCAGTAGACCGGATAATAAAGAAATTATTTCAAGAAAACCTTAGTAGTAACCCACTAATACTATAAATATATGAATATAAATGAAATATATAAGCATTTTACACTATTCCATCACATTATTTTTTAAAAAATCAACCTTAAATAAATTTATAGAAACAATACGCCCAATGAAATAATCATGTTTTAATAAATATTAATATTTACCAATTATTTCATTAAACATATTTTTTTTAATTTATGTAAAATAATCCTTAGGTTTTTCAAATGTTGCTCATAATATTTTGAATAAACTATAATTACATTAATTAATACCACAATAAAATCCCAATACACACAAAAACTATATTCATAAGATCAATTAATATTGAGGGTGAAATTTTCAAATTGAAAGGAATAACCAAAAACTAAAAATTCTTATAAATAGTAGGGAAATCCATAGTCACAATAATTTATACATTATACTTTAGTTTTTATATCCACAAATAAGGTAAATATTAAAAAAATACTGATCACTTTAGATATATAACCACATAATTTAAGGATTACAGATTTTTCAAATTAATAGAAAAATTTATTTTAATAACATTCAATTTTTAATCATTATGATTACCACATTGAGTAACTAAATTATGATTGAATTAGCATAATTTCACAACTAAATTAAATCAAAAAATCTTAATTAGGGCTTATTATCTATTTTCCCATTATTTTTCTAATTGAAACTCATTTCATTTCAGTGATAACCCAATTGACAAAGCTTACCAAATCTATAAAATGTTAAAAATCTAACCAAATATTCATTAAAATTTTGTTCACCCTGTTCAAAATAATTCTGTGGATTGCCTCAAATTTTATAACTTGATTGAATCTCTATTTATTTCCACCTTTTCCACATTATACACTTGTTGTTGAGATTTAGATTAGTGTAAAAACCCCAATATCAACTTTATAAACATGATGAATAATCTTATTATACTATTTAAATTCATGAGAGGTTAACTATTTTAATAAAATTGGATTAAACATATGTAATATAGATTAATTTTAATTTCTTGGTCTTGAATACAATTTACTACATACCTGGATAGTATAGTAAAATTTTCTTCATAATCCATCACTAACCCTTCTTTTTATTTAACACAATAAATTTTCTTTCTATTCTATGTGAAATAAATTTAGGAATTTACTTCTCAAGAAAAAGATATTCATTGACTATATTCTCTATGAAATATATATAATCATTTTAAATTGTATTATAATTCACATACCCATATCAATTGATCTCACATTCAAAATAATTAATAATTAGATTTTTGATTTGATGTTTCATGCATCCCAGAATATAAAATGTCTTCTCCAATTCATTTTTCTATCATTCGTATTTCACTAATTATAGATATCCAAAAAAATATAGAGGGTTATGTTTCATATAATTTTCAACTATACACATGTTCCTCTATGGACAATTCCATATGTATTTTTCATGGGTTCTACCATTAATAGCCTATATCAACTGAGTAAACACAACAAAAAATTTCTCTATTCTAATTTTTATAGGATTTTGATTCATAATGATATTATACTCTTAATTCCTCATCTATTCAACCCCTCTATTTCCCTGGTGTAAAACCACTCTAAAGAGACATGGATTAGATGTATCAATAAGTAAAACATCAAAATATATCAATTGATAATTTCACCATAAATTAGAGTCTCTTAAAATTGTATTTTTAAATTCTCATATCTTCTAAGGGTATCCAAAATAATACCTATAAAATTAATCATAGGTACATACAGTAAAATGAACCCATTATTAAGGGATTAATGAAAATGGGGTCCCTAGATACATTTTCTGTATAATTTCATCAAAGAAATTTACAGAACTCGGTAAAAAATTCTATAAAAAAGTGGAAACATTCCTGATGATTACTTTTTTGTCAAAATAAAATCATTATGTTTACACCAAAATTTCATTCAAGAAATGTTTTATTAATTTAAGAATATTAACCATATCAGAAATATTGAACTTCTAAAAATTTCAACTGACCACAGTATCATGTTCCAAACATTTCAAAACATGAAATGAGAAAAAAATGCTTAGTAAGGTATATAAAAATAAAGGAATACCATTATCCCACTAAAAAAACAAGAAAACCCACTAGGGAGTTTAATAATTTCACAATATTTTTTTTACCACATAAACAAAAACTTTCCACCAATGAAAATAAATCTTTTCACTAATAAAAACCTTGACTCCCATTATCAATAATAGGTAAAACCATGAATTGATCTATAGGTTTATTGGAACTCATATACACATTCCATTGAAATAAATAACATATAAGATTTAATGAAATTAAGAAATAAAAATATTTCCTTAAAAATAATTTTATAATTTTAATATATGTACCTTGAAGTATTATATTTATAACATGTGATAACTCATATTTAAAACATGTCTAAAAAATATATTACTAGTTATTATATACGAGAAAAAAAATTTGTTATCTCTATCATTGTTTCTATCAAAGACTCTATCAATACCCAATGCATTAGAGATTTAAATACTGATCACCCATCATCATGATATATAAAATTATTTCCCATTATTTTCAATAAAGATCAAGTATAATATCATTAATAATAAATTTGTAATATTTCAGTTTTTCATTAAAATACCTTGGGAAAATAAGTTTAACCCATAAGTGAAACACATTCTCGTGTTGCATATTTATAAGGAAAAATATCCTTTTTATTTGAAAACTCAGTAAAGGGAAAAATTCCAAGAATATCAGAAATAAGATCTTCCTTAAAACATTTGTTTTTTTCACTATTATGAAAATTCAACAATAACCCATACATAAACCATTATATAAATATATTTTTAAACCATTAAAATGAAAGTAAAATATATTAGAAATTATATTTAACTATAATTTAACAAAAAATTAGATAATTTTATGATAGTTTTAAAGAACTTCATCTTGGAGGAATAATAGTTTGAATAAAACCATTAAAACAACATTTTTTCTAAAATAGAGTCATTACCACATGTCCTAACTTGTTTCATTCATATGACATCCGTCATGTGTAATAAAATTGTATTAGATACATAACTTCACATTAAATATATTCATATTAACTCCATTATAATTATTCACTTTATTTCAATTTTAACTATTTATTATTTAGTATAAAAATATCATCTTTCACATTGGATGTTTTATGGATGTTTGATCTATTACTTGAAAATAACATTAGTGCATAGACCATGGTCAATTTTGGTTATGGTTACATTACCTATATAACCATACACAAGTTATAATTCTTATATTTATAAATTATACCAACTATTAAAACCATTCATGTAAGGTGGTGATGATAAATAAATTATATCATTTAATAGAGATGATGATCTGTAAGTATGGATGAATGATGTTTTCATGATTCTATTAGGAGGAAAAGAAATCATATAGTTAATAATTTAATTTTATACAACATTAAATATGTAAAAAATTTCATATTTATACATTATTTATGTCTTTATAACCATTCTTTAAAGGAGTAAACGAAAAATGAATCGCATCACTTCATTGAGGTTGTATTCCACATGTACGCATGAGTGGAGTTAGCAATTTCGAATGTAAGGAAATTAAAATAAGGTGAGTAATGTTTTATTTTTATAAAATAATATTTGTTTCTTAAATATTATATTTATTCATTTCATTCAACATTTTGGCCAAAAATATATTACAATGATGTAGTATGAAACACATCGCATTATGGAATTTGTAATCCACACGTATGCACAAGAGATGTTTTCATTTCCCATATGATTCAAAAGGAGATGAAAAGGGTTATACCATGATCATAATAAAATTACTCTATATGGAATATTATAATTTTATTATTTCATAATTGTTAAATAATATTTTAATTTAGTAGAAGAATAAATAAACATGATAAAATCAATCCAGTATTATACATCTTCTTTGGAAATCCTCCCTCAGCTTACACCTTAAGACATTATAGGTTGTTATCTTAATGAGAAGAAAAACTATAGAATATTGGTAGTAATGTTGGGAATTTATTTTTTCTGTAATATTATACCTAAATGGATTAATGGGTGACAATAAGTGGGGAATTTAGGTTCTCTATTATATGTGAAGAGAGTTCCCTGATTTTAAATACAGAAAACATTTAAACTTATTTAATGAATTTATCAAAGGAAAAAGGAAAAAAATAAAATAATATAAAATAAAATATAGATTGAGGTTTAAATTAATTAATATAATCATATTTATCCATGATTTTAATGATATTTGATAACTTATCTCATTGTATAACACTCATTAACCGTTTTAACCATTACTGAGGTGATAAAGTTTAACCGGAGTTACTATTTATAATAAACTAAAATGAAAATGAAATTATTAAAAAAAATAACCACTTTATTTAAAAATATAAAATCTATTTTACATTGATCGTGTTTTATATGATTTAATACGTAATTTTAATATCTATACACTAACCAAAATAAAAAAAAATTTATAGAAAAATGAAATATTTATTAGAAAAAGGATTTTATTACAAAATAGTGTATAATGATTGTTAAAATTGACATAATTTTATTGTATTTGGAAAAAATGGGACTAATTTCCCTTTAATACGAATAAAATATATATCGGTACTTTTTAAATTCTTGAAATGAATAGATAATTTTATTAAAAAACATAAATTTTTGACTATTCATCAAAAAATCAATCTTTTCACAAAAATAGTATAATTCACCATAAGTTGTTGTGGATATGATTCTTACAATAATTATTTTAATTTTATTAGTCTCAAACTCTAAAATCTTGTAATTTATCATTTATATAAATCAATGTAATACATGGAAAAAACAATTGAGTTAAAGAAAACAATTCCTTTTTTTATTGAAAATTTATATAATTATTTATAAAACGACGATTAATACGAATCTATAAAATGAATACTTATAAATCATAAGGTTTAATTATTACTAGGATTAACCAGGTTTTGTCAATAGGTAAGGTAAATATAATCTTTTATGGTTATTCATTTATTTGTTGATCCGCCAGTTTTCCTAGATTGGATATTCCAATTTAACTTTTATTTATATATTTTTCAAAACATACGTAACTTTAGAACATTTTCTCATTTATTTTATGGTGGGGTGATCAAATAAAATAAATTAAAAGAAATTACCTCATTATCCTAAATAATCATTATAATATTAACTATCCATGCTCTGGAAGATTCCATAGCTAGTTCGATGGTCTAAACATTGATATTGTCAAGAGTCTTAGGTAGTTCAGTTCTCAGATCATGAGCTATAGGAATTCATATTATCATGTGATTATTAAGATGTTGTTTTTTATAGAGTATATACCTGGATATAGTACATTTTACCCCAAAAACAAGGCTTTGGGTGGGTACTGATAAATATAAATCATATTCAATTTCACCAAAAACAATTTTTATACAGGAAATGTATTATTAGTTTTTTGATTCACATTTGTATAAAAATTTCAATAAAAAATAAAATATCATGGGTATGATATTAATTTTATAGAAATGAATATCCTCATAGATATAGGGTATTACTATTCATATAGTAGGTACTCGTATGTGGTTTTCTCTACCCAATCCATTTTCATAAACTTTTATAATAAACTAGGCTCATATGTTATGTTTTATATTTATAGATATGTTTTTTCCTAATTATCTTTCACCATCTCATCTAAAACCCATATTTATTGATTTTTCAAATTACACTCAAGATGAAAATCTAAAACTGGCACATCTGACACAACCATAATGATACAGCTGCTTCAAATCCCTTAAAATTCATATTTTTTGTGTACAACCTAAATCAATTATTTTTACTAATGTTGATAAAAAGTATAGGAAAATAAGTTGTAATTGTTATGTAATAATAGTTTTAAGAAGATTTTTTTGCATATATATAAGTGGTGGTTTGGAGTTTTCCTTCCCCTTAGTAACCCTAATAATAGGTTTCATAATATTTGTCTGAAATACACCAAAAGCCTTTATTATGACCATTAAAACTATTTTTTAATAGTAAAATAATATAATTGTACTCTGTAAGGATTAATAAAGAGTAAATGAAAGATTCATTATTTTATATTTTTTGGAAAATATAAATAGTATATCACAATGATACCTTAATTTCGTTTAACATTATTATATTTTCGGATTGAATGAAATTGTGCTAGTTTTTATATGTACAATAAGATGCATTTGAGTAGTGAATATATTCTAATTATTTAAAATGGAATTATTGTGATTAATATGTTTTTCCTTTTACTTTCATATATATTAAAATTTTAGGGATTTTATTTTTATGATTTAATATTTTTTTGAGAATATCGTGCTCGAAAACTCCTTTATTTTTTCAACCATATGATGTTCACATTCTAAAATATCCTCCATTTTAACGTATATAATAAATTTTTCCACGTGATTTTTAGCATCAAAATGTGGAGAATAATTTTTTTTGAAATAGTTAAAAATTAATTATGATTATATAAATGCACTATTTATCACTTCATATTATTGTGAAATAGATTATTAATAAAATAACATTAAACATCCCATTGAAATCCATTTTTTAAATAATGATTGAAGTGATTTGTAACCTCTATCAATTATTAAAATCCAATCCCTGTGATCCCCTTAATCGTATAACACACTGTCTACATTGGGGACATAAAATAATTGTTGTGGTGTCTCAACTAAAGGGTTATCCTCAAGAAAATATTCATTTGACCCAATAGTGTTTTAATAAACAATAAAATAAATGACCATTTTTAAGGATAAAAAGCATGAAATTCTTGAAATTCTTGAGATTCCATTATGAATATAATACCCATGTAAATTTCTATACAGAAACCTAGTTTTATAAATCTCATTTCACACATTTTAGCTTTAATTCTATTATCAAACTATTTTCATTGAATATTTGGCATTGGGATGTTTTATAATACATCTCCCATATTATTTTAGATATTTCTAGAGTATACAATATTTACATAAATTGGATTTATTTCATTAGTACAATGTATATGCCTCACTTCCACCAGAAGAGTAACTATACTATCATGTATTGTAATATTTTCTTGATATACTTTACATATAATGTAGTACCACTAATTAAATAACCATTTTTATATATAACATGTACAATTTTTCCTATGAATATATATCGAAGATGTTCTAAAATTCAATTTTGATTTGTATATATCTCTTTCAAATTATTACCTCAAACTATCATATAAAATTTCAATTATTTGTATTTAATATTCAGATCTCACCCTTGATGGATTTCAAAATCTAAGAGTTATCTTTTGGGGTTTAACATTTAGAAAATATTTTATTTTATTCTGTAAAATTTATGAATGATCAATCCCCACTCAGTAATTATAATATTTGATACATCTCTTACAAAAAATTTCTCACACACAAGGTGACCATTCTGAAAAGATTTTGGGAGACCTATATTATCCATATTATATGGGTAAATGATATATAACAAAATATATTTTAAATAAGTTATATCATTTATAATATCACATTATATTTAGTATTAATTTTTTATATAACTTTTCAAAATACTCTTCCACAATTCAGTGGGGTACATCATTCTGTAATGTATAGGACCAAATAGTTGGATATACCTAACCAACTAAACCAAAATATATACCATTATATTGAAAAATGATAGTGGGAATAATATTTCAATTTAATTAATATATTAAACAATTCCTTTTTAAATTTTGAATGTTTTTGGTGTATAACACATCACTATAAATAGGTTTGAGAATGGAGAAAAGCTTAATTGATGTGTGTCAGAAATTTTTAGGAAGAATAAAAGGTAAAGCTGAATAATTTAAATCTAATAATAAAACATATAATTCAAGTTATTCTTTGCCTTTTAACATAAAATAAATCATCAATATGATATTATTAATATTTTTTGAGTTTTCCTTTTGTTAATTTACATCATTTTAAAGTTTAAATTGAAAATATATCTTTTTGGAAATAGTTTGTGCAATCAATGGAAGAAAATTCCACCAATAATCCCTCATTACAATAAATACTTTTATTATTCCCATGTTAATCATGTCCAACCAAGCGTTAATGCCATATTTTGTTTTTTTTGTGCATTTAGTAACATGTTCATGACACTATAACATTACTGTTTTTTTAAATGCCTGATATGAATAACATTTTTGAAATAAAAACAGTTCAAATATGGTATTTCAAGAAACACTCATCTATATTTATACCCCAGTTTTGTATGGTTTCTCTGAAAATGGTTTAACAAAATTGGTTTCAATATGATTCAATTTCTCAAGATATTGATAACTTTTTAGTAAATATAGTCTTATAAATAATTATAAATTCTCATTGAATTATTTCATGTAGAGTTAGTGTTAATGGAATCGAGGTAAAAAAATTTGGTTTCCTCAAAACATATTCAGTGAGGATGCTTTACCCTAATTGAGTGTATACATTCTTCTATAATGGGACCCCTAGAATTAATTGAACAATTTCCTTAGTTATTTCCATATGTTGGAAATTCATTTATCATCTTATACAATGAGGCTCTAAATGTAGAAAAATTATTTTGATGAGAATCTTAGAGGATAACACATTAATCTGACATCCATTTTAAATATTCGATCAATGGAGACAAATTAATATCAATATAATTACCTATCTTTTTTGGTTCGGATTTAAGTAGAGATAATGTAATGTATTTATACTTAATATATAAACATGATGAGATGTTATATTTTCCATACACAGCCACCCATGTATTTTTTGTGCAATTTTTTACACCAAAAGAATTAATGTTATTTTTTACAGGACATCGTGGTGGTTACATTTTCTTTTTTGAACATTAGGATACACATAATCATTTTATTACACTAAGGAGAGTTTTCCACGTGACAATGTTTACTATCCTGAAATATTTTATCTATGTGACTCATCAATTACCTTATAGTCCCTTCATTTATATATATTATAATATACCATAGAATTATTTGAAATTACCATACAAATTTTAATAGTATTTATTCATCAATCTTTCATTCGTTCACAACACACTTATGGTAGTTTTTTGTGATTCATGGTCCTTGTAGAACAAAATAATATCTTTTGGATATGAATATATTTTAAAACAAATTCATAGCCATTCAATAAATATTTATTTTAATAATATATTTATCATGAAATCCTATTATCCAATGAAAAAACAATAAAAAATCTGAAGGTGATCTTCATATTCAATTTCCATTTCATCAATATGACCTTCAACATATTTTAAACATATAATCATACTAGATGATCCATTTCCTGCCCCATCTTCACATTCTCATGAATTTTTATTTATTAATGGTTTTTTATTTCCCTTATTTCTATAGTAATTCAAGAGTTTACAACTAATTATTTATATTATATATACTATAGATTGCTATAGAATAGACTAGGATATCGATATCATATCCCATCCAATTGGATTGTGTTTTTTCTTAAGGGAGGATTCAACTACACTATAACTGGAAAAAAGGTACCCGGGCCGTGAGGGAGAGGAAAGACCATTCAACAATAATAAAACTGTTCCATGACAGTTTAGGGATTTGGGAAATGTTGACCATTTATGTTGATAACCTCCATGCTACATCTTAGAGGGACACACTAGTTGGGTTCTATAGAAGTGACATTGCATTGTAGCACATTAGACCACACTACGATCTCAGTCTAAATAGTTTATTATGAAAAATGTTTTTTATAATCCATCCATATTTTATTTTATCTCATTTAGGGGTATTCTTAACCCTTTCTTGATGTCCCTAACCCCTAAATATTCCCCCCATCACACATATTTTCCACATTGGTGATTTAGTAGTTATTCATCAAATGTGATTACAAATCATTATGGTGTGACCCAATAAATAGTCATTTTTTTCATTTTTTTCATCCTTAAATATGTTTTTTATTGACCAAATTAGGGTTTGAATTCCTTTGGTGGTATTAGAAATAATTTTAATTTCATGGGCTTCATGATTTTAGGATTTATTTTGGTTCCATAGGGGCAGTCATTTCATTCTTATGGTGGAATATGGCCCACAATAAAAAAGAGATGAGGTAGGACCCCCCTTGTATTTCCCTTTAAATTCAAAAATAATCAATTAATTCTTATTTGAATTCATGTTTGGGATATAAAACTATAGTATTGAGTTTTTTTATGGTTTTTTTGAAATGTTACTAATTTTTTGACTTCATTTTCAATTGATATAATGGATATTAAATTTAGGTTTAGAGTATAAATATGTTTTTAACCTCACCTCACACAACAAATGTTTAAAAAATTGAACATTTTTAAAAATTTATTTGAAAAATAAAATTGTATTTGGGTTATTGTATTGCATTTCTCCAAGTGTTTCAAGAATTTTATGTTTTTATTGGTTTTATGTCGGGTAACATCATGAATTTATAATGTTTACTCTATATTATAATAGTTTTCACATTATTTTAATATTTATTTTAAAATTTTTTATTATGAAGCATGATTATGTGGAATGTTTGGAACATTATAAATAGTGTTTTATTTTTGAAAATACACCCTCTGGATATACCCCTTTCATTGTTTCTATTAAAATTATGTAATGGTATTTAAAATAATACATGTTTGTTATATTTTTATTATTGAATAATAAGTTGTTGTTTCAATGAAGGGTTCTCAGGGTTGATGATTTTTTTTATGGTTCCAATTTTCTATGGAAATATATATATATGTATAATTGTACCAGGGTTTGTTACTTTTTAATTATCTCAGAACCATTATACATGTTATGGGAGACTAAGACTATCTAGTGAAATATTGAAGAGAACATATTAAACTAGATTATCATTATTATATATCTATATTTATTTAGTATGTATTTCACTATACAATGAATGTTTTCACCTTATTTAACCCATGAATGAAATAACTAAGCATTAGGGTGGTTGGATTGCATCATGTGTACCGATGTGGGTGGATATTATTTAATATTGTTCTATATATTCCCTATACACCTAAATTCTACTGATGAATGGTACTTAGATCTATTATATGGGTTATATTTCCTCTATATATATGATATTTTATTGATTATGGTTTATGTTTCACTTATTTTACAATTATTGATATCATTAACATCATAATTACTTTTTATTACATAAAAATTAGTGTATTCTTTTATATAACTAACCATAAAATATTTTTGACAATTCTTAGACACCATATTTTATAATATATTTATTTTTAAATTATATGTCACAATGAATTTTTATTTTAATGAAAAATAAATACAGGAAACCTATATTTGTAAAATATTTTTCAAACTATGTTTAAATGGATATATTTTAATGGCTATATTTAAATTAAAGATCCAACATCACATAATTCATTAGAAAAATTAATCTCACCAATAGTTTAGGGTATAGATAAAGTACCATGATCATAGAATTTATTTATATTTTTTTGTTAAAAAGGGAATAAATGTTCTTACAAAATATTACATATTTATTTACATGAAATATCCTTCCATCGGTACTAAAATATTTAATGAATTTTTTAGAAATTAGATTTTAGTGGATGACCTGTAGAAGAGGGATATCTATCTCTACTTTTATATAAAATTTAGAATCTATTATTATAATGAATAATAATGGAATTTCATGGGTTATTGCACTCTTTATGGGAAGGCAAAATATGTTTTTTACCTAAATTTGATCTTAGGTTTCCTTTTTTCATTCATTGATGGTGCCTTCACTACTTATTTAGTAGGATCTTTTTCTTTGGAAGATTCATTATGTACATGTTTCTTCTCACTTGATCTTCAATATAAAGGTAATCCCGTTATTTCCTTCAAAATCCACTCCACTCCATAATTTGAAGTAACTAACATTTTATTTTGGGTAAGGAATTGGTAGTTCTTGAAGCCTACATGTTCCATGATTTAACAGATTATTATGGATGAAAATGAGTTGGATAATCACACTATTAATTCCTTAATCTATGGGACATGAGTTATGATATTGTTATGTTAACTATTTAGAGATTCTATTACCTGTCATATTATTTCCATCATAGATGGATCTTGTTCTTTTCCTTTTTAAAAGTATGTGGATGGTTTGAATCTCTGTATTTGGAATGGTGGGGGTTGGAAAGGCTATTTGTAATCCTATTGGAATTATTTCTAGTATAGTGGCATTTGTTTCCATTGGATCCCAGCTCCAGACTTATTGGTTGGAAAATATATGAATCCTCGGCCACTTTGAAGTGCCGGGATCAGTGTGATCACTGAGAGGGGGAGGGGTGAATCAGTGATCCTTTTAAACTTTTCACTAATTGATTCTTTATCAATTAAACCTCTATGGCTTTTTAAGGCCTCGATCCACTCTTTTTGTATCTCTTATCCTTTCCTCGAGTGATGCAGTAAATTTCAAGGCACATGATACAAGGATATACAAGGTTCAGCTCCAAAGGCCTACGTCCTTTCTATGTTGGTTAAAATCACCAACATGGTTTCTCCACTATAATTCGGTTACTAATTACAATGGTCGATACAGAGTCACACTCTATCTCTCCAGAGTCCCAGAGGAGGTTCTTTATACTGCATCCCACAGTGTTACCAGAGTCCCACTGGTCTGCTTTAGCTTCCACCAAAGACTTCTCCACCCTAAGTCTCACAGGGGGCCTTCTCCTAGCTCCTCGAGTCACACGAGTAGCTCTTCCTCTTTTTAAGATCTTTAAGATTATTCAACAGCCTTGGATAAGGTCTAATGCCCTTTCTCACTTCTTATGGTCACTTGTGGCGATCATGACTCCTCTTCTTTGCTCAGGCTTAATCTTCTTCTTCTAAGGATGACCCAGACTCTGTCTTCAAGAATCATGATTGGAAAATAATGTTCTTGCACTTAGTATTCCCACTCAATCTTCTTGGTCTTCTCAACTACTGAAAACTCAGATGAATGATGTCTTTAACTTCAGTCTGGCTTCAGTCTCTCTTTAATTCAACATCATGCACTGAGTACATGGAATCTTTGAATCTTCATGCACTGATTGCATGACTTCTCAATCTTCATGCAGGACTTGCATGGAATCTCAAATATCTTCAACAACCTTTGTTCTAGGACTTCTCAAATAAACACACACTGATATAAAAAATTTTTACGTGTGCATGTGCATGCATGAAAGCATGCTCTCACCTTTTCTTCTTGGTGTGATAAACCCTTAAAGGGTGCAATTTCATTTAGCACACACACCTTCTTCTTCGAGTCACACTCTTTTATTCTTTCTCACACAAACCAAATTGTGTGTTGTTCTTTAGTGTGAATTTCTCCTTCACTCTTTCGTCTCAAGGTGTTCCCCTACTTCTTCAATAATCATACATGCATGGAAATCCATGTATCTTTTTCCTTCAATTGGGTACACACAAGAGATAAGGCCTCGTTCACTTGTGCACACACTAAGGCTTCGGCCTTCTTGTTTCCTTGCACACACTTCGTTCTCTTCTTCTTCTTCAAAGTGTACACACTCCACTAGTGCACAAACAACCCGTAGGGTCTTGGTCATGCACTTGCATGCATCCGTCACCCACACTTCTTCTTCTTTTCACACACTCACCTGAGAGGTGTATGGCCTTCCTTCTTTAACTTGTGCACACACCCGTGAGGTGTGCACTTCCACTTCAGCCCGTTCACCTCACCAACAGGAGGGCGCACAAATGATGCATCCAACTCCTTTCTTCCACCGCGCAGGGTGTGGGAGTTGCTTCTAGCGTGCAGGTGGAGCAGTGGCTTCCTCCTGCGGCGCAGGTTCACGGGCACAGAGGGCGCGCAGGGTGCGCCACAACCTCTTCCTGTCGCGCAAAGGGACGCGCAGGGTGTAGAAACATGCTACAGCGCAAGTTTGCAGGCATCGGGCACGCAAGGCCCGACTTCTTCCCTGTCACGCAGGGGAGTGCACAGGGAGCCGTCCTCCTTACTTCATTCACGCAGTGGTAGCACGAAAGGAACTCTTGGAGCCTCGGGTGGCTCCGGGCTGCTCTGCCGCGCAGGTTGTGCGCGGAGCATCGAACTTCATGAGGCTAGAAGATTCGCAGGACCTCTGGTTTTTCTAGAAACATCCTCCAAGTCATCGTCTCCTCCTGTTATAGGCCAGGAACACAAATAGAATAGTGGAGTTTAAATCTTGAATTCCCATTACCTTCGCGGATGAGATATCCCAAAAATCTCGGTTGTTTCCCATTTCTTTTTCAACCCTGGGATCTTTCATTCATGGTGTGTGAAACACATGCATGCGTTTAAAAATGCATGTGAAGCCTTTCCTTGTACGTCGAACGGGAAGTGCACCCTCGGCAACTTCGTTTGCTCCGGGCTCCCTCGAAATTCTTCATCACGTTGCATGCATGCAACATTTAATGCATTAATGTATTCAGTTCGTCAAAATGATCATCATTCACTTGATTTGAGCTTCAATAATGGTCCGGAAGTCGATCACAGTGGATCAACAGTGGCGATGGCGACTGGTTCACGTTCGGTGGAGCTCAGGTGTCTGGAGGTTGAAGACAACCTCAGTTTGTCACCTCAGCCCTTGGATTGGCCTTTAATGATCTCAAACAGTCACGATTATAACCTGGCGCGGCGAGATTAGATGAGTGGTTTAGATCAGATGTGAGATCAGATAGACGTCCAGGATTAGATCTACGTCTAAAAATTCCATCCCACATCGAAACACCCCGAGTTTTTCGTACAGTTTAACAAACATCTCCTCCCACTATCTGCTCAGAAATCTCATATCCCCCTCTGGTGCTGCCCCGCACTGGTTCTCTGCGGGCGCGCTTCGGCGCCCGCTATGCTCCTCCGGGTGCGCTCTAGCACCCACTCTGCCTTCACAGGCGCGCCCTTGGCACCCATGATGTCCTGGCTTGACCTCCGAGTGGCTTGGGCTTACACACAACCCGGCCTCCAGCGGGCTGGCTCTACCTAGGCCTCCTCATGGGTGTGGTGACCTAGTCCCACATGTGCCTTGGGTTGAAGCTTGGGTTGCTAGCTCATGGGCATGCCCCATTTTTTGCATAAGCTCCTCCTGGTATACCTGGTTAAATTACCAATAGGAACAAGTCTACATAAATCCATTCTCCTCTTCTTCACCTCCTCTTCTTCATTATAATTCCAACTATCTTCTTTAACATCTCTTCTCCTCTATAATGATATGGAATACCCAAGAATCTCTCAAGTACCTTCATCAACCATTAATCATAAATCACTTGATCTTCAATGTACTTTGATATAATCATATATGAGGTTGGATTATCTTTCAATTCCTCATGGATTAAGAGTAAAGCATGAACTTCTTCAAACCACTTCATCCACTTAGTTGTTGTGGATGGTTCATTTTCACTTAATCCACATAGTATGATGAATGGATCTCATTCACTTCTTCCCTCATCCACTTAGTAGATATGGATGTAACTTCTTCACTTCATCCACTTATTGATGTGGATGGTTCTCCTTTTTCTTCTCATCCACTTAGTAATTGTGGATGGAACTTCCTTATCTCCCCATGCATTATGAAGACTATACATGGACTTCTAACAATGTTGTGACATTGTATCTCCATGAAACATGTCTTAGAACTTTAAGATCAGCTCTCCAATCGTCTCATTTGGTATGGATAATGTTTTAACTATTACCTCCTATGCCACTTAGTGATTCTCCTAAGGGACAAGCTTCTTAGTACCATGGTCATTCTCCAATCATCACCATCATAATCAATTCCTTTGTCATTCACATATTGACACTCCATGTCATCCATTCAATCCTTGACAACTTATTGACAACATCACCATCACCATCACCTCCTTTTCCATTCACATATTGACACTCCTTGTCATCCATTCAATCCTTGACACCTTATTGACAACAAATGCAACACAGTGCACAACAATCTCCCCCTTTGTATTTGTTGTCAATATCACTAGAGCACATATGAATGGGTCAATATTTGTGCCATGATTTTCTCCTCCTTATTGGAAACCAAATGCAAAAGTGTGGTGTGGTACTCTTAAAAATAAAAATTTCTTCCTCCCATTGAATAACATCTTCTTGAAAATCACTAAGAGAGGGATGATGTAACATGTTCACTTTACCAAAGAGCCTTTAGTAAATCAACTCTAAGTCTAATTGGGATAATCCGGTGTAGAAAACAAGAGTGATGTAACCAAGGAATTCAATGTTTTCCACAATTCACTATACATGTGAGATATTGCTTAGGCTTTAAGGGGTTTAAATTTCTCAGATATATCAATGAATTGCTAAATCCTGCACATACTTCACCAAACTCATTAGAAAGTTCATATGCAAAGAAAAAGATCCCCCTTTCATACTTTTGTCTTCAATTAATTACTCCCCCTTAATTTAAATGTTAAATACAATTAAGAAACAAGGGATGAAAGTGTGATTAGAATACCTTCATTCTTTACAAGATGATATGAATCTCAAAAGATCATCTTCTTCAGATTGGCTCCCCCTCAAGGGGTGCACTCCATTCTGTCCATACCATTCTCAATTTTAGTGTGATCATCATCTTCAATTCCCTGAAATGTAGGTACATGTATATACCAGTGATTAGGGAATAAGATGGAACCTTCTTGGTTCATCAGTTTGAACAACAAGGTTGAGAAGATTCTCTCAACCGAGATGTTCCACTTTCTCCATTCATCACACTTGCACATTTGATCTTCAATGATGTTTGTGCTGGTGTGGATCTTAACACCTCTTCAACATCTTTGTGTGTGACTCCTCTCTTTATAAGTGCCTTCTGAGCACTAGAATCTCCTGGTGCAATCTTCATTCTCTTGAAGAATTCTTTTTGAGAGAGAATGAGTGTCATGCATTTAATACTAATATGATCAGCATTATTGCACCTCACACACATTACTTCATCTTCATGTGAAATCTTTTGAATTTCTTTTTTACTAGCTTTGGCATGTTTATTTTCATCCTTTCTCACTCTTTCCAAATCTTCTGGCCAGATGATCAATATGTCATTTGGAAGTGAGGCTTCAGATTTGGATGTTCCACATGGTTCCTTTGATGCTTTTAAGTTACCTTTATTAGGTAGCTTATTTTCAATCAATCCATTGTTCTTATTCTGGATTGATTATACTGTTGAGTGCGGTTTTCTTATATTTAGTTCCATGGATTGTTTACAAAGATCCATGGTATGACCTGTCTTTCCACAGTAGAAGCATTTTTTCTTAGTTGTCCTTCTGGATGCATCACCCTTCTTGGACTTGAAATCCATGGACTTCAGTTTCTTTTTCAGGATCTTCTTGGAAGCATTTTCAACTCTCTTCTACTGGCTTCCCAAGGATACTTCATTAGTCTTAGCCAGGTTCTGTGATCTTCTCTTCTTTTCAGCTTTGGAAACATTTGGAGATTGGTATGTATCATTCTTGTGACCACTTTTGCATTCATCCCAGATGTTATCAAACATTCCAAATTTGTTTGTAGTAAACAGATGTTTCTGGACCTATGGATGTTTCTACTTCTTCTCTAGCTTTCTCCCACTTGGCATGGGCTTCCTTTGTGCTTTTTCATTTAGAGGATTTTACCAAAAATCCTTTGCACAATGTCCATACCTATTGCAACACCAACATTGACCCAAAAATATTTTCTTCTTGACTTCTTCTAATTGTTTGGTCTTTCTCTTGAATTGCTATTTTTTTTAGGAGAGCTCTCTTTCTTCATCTTCTTCATCCATACGTGTTTAGAGTTATTCTTCCATCCTACACTTTTTGTGGAAACACATTCAGAATAATTATTACAAGATGGTATGGATGGTACCTTCTTCTTAGAAGATGTTTCCCTTTCATTAGGGGATTTCCTCCTTTTGGAATCATCCTTCTCAATGCACACTTGAGTGGAAACATTTCTTCTTTAAACGGATTGGGAGGCTTCATCTTTGGATGATTTCTGTTTTTTTCAATATCACCTCTAGCTCTAAGAATTTCATGTTGAGAGACTTATTCTCATCCTCAACAAATCATAGCCTTCCTTCCCAATTCTCTTTTAGTTGTTTCATCTGGTCTTCATGCACCTTATTCATTTCTTGCAATGAATTTTCATGCTCCTTTACCATTTTTACTTTGTCTTCTAGTTGATCACCTTTGACAACAATTGAAACTCTGTGCCTCTTTTCCAGTGCATGGAAATCTTCTTTAAACACTATCTCAAATAATTGTTTCTCACAAATGATTCTTTGTAGTTCTCCAGTGACATCATCAATTCTTTCACTTCAAAGAGAAATAGTTTCATCTTTGGCCTCGACCAGCTTTGTGAGAGTGTTGGTTATGCCAACCCTTCTTGCCCATTGATCTTCTATAGAATCGACTTCTTCTTCTTGCTGTAATTTTTCTTCTTGAAGATCCGGGATACTGGTAGCAATACACATTTCCACTTCCCTAGGGACTGTCTTCTGAAGATATTTGAGTGAATTTAGAAGATCATTGATTGTTCCATCATCATCACAGCAAGAGCATACTTCATCAGAAGAGTGATAAAAGGAATTTTCATCTGTTGTGACTTTCACATTACCTTTAATGGAAGGTGTTTCTCTAATAGTATCAACCTTCTTCTTCATCTTCTTGTCCTATTTCTTCTTTCTATTTTTCTTGAGTCTTAGAAGATATCTCCATTTGAGGGTGTTCTCTCATTTCCTCAAATATTAACTTCATAAAGACTCCCTTGGATCTTTTAGAGGCAACCTCACTCTGATACCAATTGAAGTTCCCGGATCAGTGTGATGACTGAGAGTGTGAGGGGGTGAATCTGTGATCCTTTTATACTTTTTACTAATAGATTCTTTATCAATTAAACCTCTATGGCTTGTTAAGGCCTCGATCCACTCTTCTTGTATCTCTAAGCCTTTCCTCGAGTGATGCACTAAATGTAAAGGCACAAGACACAAGGATTTACAAGGTTTGGCTCCAAAGGCCTACGTCCTTGCCATGTTGGTTAAATGCCCCAACATTGTTTCTCCACTATAATTTGGTTAGTAATTACAATGGTCGATACAGAGTCACAATGTATCTCTCTAGAGTCCCACATGAGGTTCTTTATACTGCATCCCACAGTGCTACCAGAGTCCCACTGGCCTGCTTTAGCTTCAACCAAAGACTTCTCCACCCTGAGTCTCATAGGGGGTCCTCTCCAGGCTCCTCAAGTAACACGAGTAGCTATTCTTCTTTTTAAGCACTTCAAGAGTCTTCAACAACCTTGGATAAGGTCTGTTGCCCTTGCTCACTTCTTCTGATCACTTGTGGTGATCAGGACTCCCCTTCTTTGCTCAGGCAAAATCTTCTTCTTTTAAGGATGACCCGACCTTTGTCTTCAATATTATTGATTGTGAAATAATGTTCATGCACTGAGTATGCCCACTCAATCTTCTTGGTCTTCTCAACTACTGAAAACCCAGATGAATGATGTCTTTAACTTCAGTCTGGGTTCATTCTCTCTTTAATTCATCATCATGCACTGAGTACATGGCTTCTTTGAATCTTCATGCACTGAATGAATGACTTATCAATCTTCATGCATGACTTGCATGGAATCTCAAATATCTTCAGGAACCTTTGTTCTCAGACTTCTCAAATGTACACACACTGATTTAAACTTTGTTTATGTGTGCATGTGCATGCATGCAAGCATGCTCTCCCCTTTTCTTCTTGGTGCGATAAACCCTTAATGGGTGAAATCTATTTTAGCACACACACCTTCTTCTTCAAGTCACACACTTTTATTCTTTCTCACACAAACCAAATTGTGTGTTGTTCATTAGTGGGAATTTCTACTTCTCTCTTTCTTTTCAAGGTGTTCACCCACTTGTTCACTTATCAAAAATGCATGTACATGCATGTATCTTCTTCCTTCACTTGGGTACACACAAGAGGTATGGCCTCCTTCACTTGTACACACACTTAGGCTTCGACATTCTTGTTTCCTTGCACACACTTTGTTCTCTTCTTCTTCTTCAAAGTGTGCACACTCCACTTGTGCACACACAACCCGTAGGGTCTTGGGCATGCACTTGCATGCAACCTTCACCCAAACTTCTTCTTCTTTGCACACACTCATCCGAGAGGTGTGTGGCCTTCCTTCTTTAACCCATGAACACACCCGTGAGGTGTGCACTTCCACTTCAGACCGTACACATCAATAACCAAAGGGCGCACAAATGATGAGGCCAACTCCTGTCTTCCACCGCGCAGGGTGTGGGAGTGGCTTCTACTGTGCAGGTGGAGCAGTGGAATCCTCCTGTTGCGCAGGTTCGTGGGCACAGAGGGCGCACAGTGTGCAGCTCAACCTCTTCCTATTACGCAAAGGGACGTGCAGGGTGCAGCCACTTGCTACCGCGCAATTATGCGGGCAGCAGGCGCGCAAGGCCCGACTTCTTCCCTCTCGCACAGGGGAGTGCGCAGGGAGGCCTCCTCCTTAATTATTTTGTGCAGGGGTAGCATGAAAGGAACTCTCGGAGCCTCGGGTGTCTCCGGGCTACTCTGTCGTGTAGGTTGTGTGCGGACTGTCGAACTTCGTGAGGCTAGGAGCTTTACGGGTACTCTGGTTATTCTAGCAACATCCTTCAAGGCATCGGCTCCTCTTGTTATAGGTGAGGAATGGAAACAGAACCACAGAGTTTAAATCATTAATTACCATTATCTTCACGGACGAGATACCCTGAAAATCTCGGTTGTTTCCCTTTTATTTTTCAACCACAGAATCCTTCATTCTTGGTGTGCGCATCACGTGCATGTGTTTAAAAATGCATGCGAAGCCTTTCCTTGTACGTCGAATGGGCAGTGCACCCTCGGAAACTTCGTTTGCCTCGGGCTCCCTCGAAATTCTTCATCTCATTGCTTGCATGCAACTTTTAATGCATGCATGTATTTGGTTCATCAAAACGATCACCATGCACATGATTTGTGCTTCAACAATGGTCAGGAAGTCGATCACGGTCGATCATCAGTGGCGACGATGACTGTTTCACGTTGGGTGGAGCTCAAGTGTCTGGAGGTTGAAGACAACCTCGGTTTGTCACCTCGACCATTGGATTGGCCTTTAATGATCTCAGACAGTCTGGATTATAACCTGGCGCGACAAGATTAGATGAGCGGCTGAGATTGGATACGAGATCAGATAGACGGCCAGGATTAGATCCGCATCTAAAAATTCTATCCCACATCGAAACGCGCCGAGTTTTTTTCATAGTTTAGCAAACATCTCCTCCCACCATCGGCTCAGAAATCTCCTCTCCCCTTCTGGTGCCACCCCGCACCGGTTCTCTATGGGCGCGCTTCTGCGACCACTATGCTCCTCAGGGCGCGCTCTACCGCCCACTCTGCCTTCACAGGCATGCCCTTGGTGCCAACGCTGCACGAGCTTGACCTCCACATGGCTCGGGCTTACACATAGCCCGGCCTCCGGTGGACTGGCTCTGCCTAGGCCTCCTCATGGGAGTGGTGACTTAGTCCCACATTTGCCTTGGGTTGAAGCTTGGGTAGCTAGCTTGTGGGCAGGCCCCATTTTTTTCATAAGCTCCTCCTTGTATACTTGGTTAAATTACCAAGTAGGAACAAGTCTACATAAATCCATTCTTCTCTTCTTCACCTCCTCTTCTTCATTATAATTCCATCTATCTTCATTAACATCTCTTCTCCTCTATTATGAGATGGAATACCCAAGAATCTCTTAAGTACCTTCATCAACCATTTACCATAAATCACTTGATCTTCAATGTACATTGATATAATCATATATGAGTTTGGATTATCTTTCAATTCCTTATGCATTAAGGGTAAAGCATGAACTTCATCAAACAACTTCATTCACTTAGTTGTAGTGGATGGTACATTTTCACTTTATCTACTTAGTAGGATGAATGGATCTCATTCACTTCATCCCTCATCCACTTAGTAGATATGGATGGAACTTCTGTACTTCATCAACTTATTGATGTGGATGGTTCTCCTTTCTCTCCTCATCCACATAGTAATTGTGGATGGAACTTCTTTATCTCCTCATGCATTGTAAAGACAATACATGGACTTCTATCAGTGTTGTGACATTGTATCTCCTTGATACAAGTCTTGTAACTCTAAGATAAGCTCTCCAATCGTCTGATTTGGTATGGAGAATGTTTCAACCATTACCTCCTATGCCACTTAGTGATTCTCATATGTGACATGATTCTTAGTACCATGGTCATTCTCCAATCATCACCATCATCATCACTTCCTTTTTCATTCACATATTAACACTCCATGTCATCCATTCAATCATTGACAACTTATTGAGAACATCACCATCACCATCACCTCCACTTTCATTCACATATAGACACTCCTTGTCATCCATTCAATCATTGACACCTTATTGACAAAAAATGCAACACCGTGCACAACAATCTCCCCCTTTGTATTTTTGTCAATATCACTAGAGCACATATGAATGGGTAAATATGTGTGCCAAAATTTTCTCCCCCTTATTGGCAACCAAATGTAAAGGTGTGGTGTGGTTCTCTTCAATATAAAAATTTCTTCCTCCCATTTAATCGCATCTTCTTGAAAATCACTAAGAGAGGGATGATGTACCATGTTCACTTTAGCAAAGTGCCTTTAGTAAATCAACTCTAAGTCTACTTGGGATAACTCAGTGCAAAAAACAAGAGTGTTGTAACCAAGGAATTCAATCCTGTCTAGAATTCACTATAAATGTGAGATCATGCTTAGGATTCAAGGGGTTGAAATTTCTCAGATATATCAATGAATTGCTAAATCCTGCACATACTTCACCAAAATCATTAGAAAGTTCAGATGCAAAGATAATGATCCCCCTTTCATACATTTTTCTTCAATCAATTACTCCCCCTTAATTGACATGTTAAATAAAATTAAGAAACAAGGGATGAATGTGTGATTGTAATACCTTCATTCTTCACCAGATGATATGAATCTCAAATGATCATCTTCTTCATATTGGCTCCCCCTCAAGGGGTGTACTCCATTCTATCCATACCATTCTCAATTTGTGAGTGATAATCATCTTCAATTCTCTGAAATGTAAGTAGAAGTATATAAAAGTGATTAGGGAATAAGATGGAACCTCCTTGGTTCATCAGTTTGAACAACAAGGTTGAGAAGATTCTCTCAACCGAGATGTTCCACTTTCTCCATTCTTCACACTTGCACATTTGATCTTCAATGATGTTTTTTGTGGTGTCGAGCTTAACACCTCTTCAACTTCTCTGTGTGTGACTCCTCTCTTTATAAGTGCCTTCTGAGCAGTAGAATCTACTGATGCAATCATCATTATCTTGAATAATTCTTTTTGATTAGGAATGAGTGTCATGCATTTATTACTAATATGAGCAGCTTTATTTCACCTGACACACAGAACATCATCTTCATGTGAAATATTTTTGTTTTCTTTTGTAATAGCTTTGGCATGTTTATTTTCTTCCTTTATCATTCCTCCAAATATTCTGGCTAAGTGATTAATATTTCATTTGGAAGCGAGGCTTCAGATTTGGATGTTCCACATGGTTCCTTTGATGCTTTTAAGTTTCCTTTCTTAAGAAGCTTATTTTCAATCAATCCCTTCTTCTTCTTCTGGATTGATTGTCCTGTTGAGTGCAGTTTGCTTCTATTTAGTTCCATGGCTTGTTTATAAAGATCCATGGTATGAAATGTCTTTCCGCAGTAGAATCATTTTTTCTTGGTGGTCATTCTGGATGCATCACCTTTCTTGGATTTGAAATCCACAGACATCTCTTTTTTTTCAGGATCTTCTTGGGAGCATTTTCAACTTTCTTCTACTGGCTTCCCATGGATACTTCTTTTGTCTTAGCCAGTTTCTGTGATATTCTCTTCTTTTTAGCTTTGGAAACCATTTGAGATTGGTATGTATCATTCTTGTGACCACTTTTGCATTCATCCTAGATGTTATCAAACATTCCAAATCTGTTTGCAGTAAATAGATGTTTCTAGACCTGTGGATGTTTCTTCTTCTTCTGTAGCTTGCTCCACCTTGGCATGGGCTTCCTTTTTCCTTTTTCATTTAGAGGATTGTACCAACAATCCATTGCACAATGTCCATACCTATTGCAACACCAACATTGACCCACAAATCTTGTCTTCATGACTTCTTCTGATTGTTGGGTCTTTCTCTTGAATTGCTGTGTTTTTTCAGGAGAGCTCTTTTTCTTCATCTTCTTCATCCATACTTTTTTAGAGTTATTATTCCATCCTGAACTTTTTGTAGAAACACAATTAGAATCATTAGTACAAGATGGTATGGATGGTACCTTCTTCTTAGAAGATGTTTCCCTTTTATTAGAGGATTTCCTCCTTTTGGAATCATCCTTCTCAGTGCAAACTTGTGTGGAAACATTTCTTCTTTCAACTGAATGGGAGGATTCAGCTTTGGATGATTAATGATTTTTCAATATCTCCTCTAGCTCTAAGAATTTCATGTTGAGATAGTTATTCTCATCCTCAACAAATCTTAGCCTTCCATCCCAATTCTCTTTTAGTTGTTTCATCTAGTCTTCATGCACTATCTTCATTTCTTGCAATGAATTTTCAAGCTCCATTACCCTTTTTACTTTGTCTTCTAGTTGAGAATCTTTGACAACCATTGAAACTTTGTGCCTCTTTTCCAGTGCATGGAAAACTTCATTAAACATTATCTCAAATAATTATTTCTCACAAATGAATCTTTGAAGTTATCTAGTGATATCATCAATTCTTTCACTGCAAAGGGAAATGGTTTAATCTTTGGCCTTCATTAGTTTTGTGAGAGTGTTGGTTATGCCAAACCTTCTTTCCAATTGATCTTCCATAGAATTGGATTCTTCATCTAGCTGTAATTTTTCTTCTTGAAGATCATGGATACTGGTAGCAATACACATTGCCACTTCCCTGGGGACTGTCTTCTGAAGATATTTGAGTGCATTTAGAAGATCATTGATTATTCCATCATCATCACAACTAGAGCTGGCTTCATTAGAAGAGTGATAAAATGAATTGTCATCTGTTGTGACATTAACATTACCTTTAACAGAAGTTGTTTCTCTATTAGTAGCAACCTTATTCTTCATCTTTTTGGCCTGTTCTTATTTCTATTTTTTTGAGTCTTGGCAGATATCACCATTTGAGGGTGTTCTCTCATTTCCTCAAATATGCACTTCATAAAGACTCCCTTGGATCTTGTAGAGGAAACCTTGCTCTGATACCAATTGAAGTTCCCGGATGAGTGTGGTCAATGAGAGGGGGAGGGGGTGAATCAGTGATCCTTTTAAACTTTTTACAAATTGATTCTTTATAAATTAACCCTCTATGGCTTCTTAAGGCCTCGATCCACTCTTCTTGTATCTCTCGGCCATTCCTCGAGTGATGTAGTAAATGTAAAGGAAAAGGACACAAGGATTTAAAAGGTTCTGCTCCAAAGGCCTACGTCCTTTTCCATGTTGGTTAAATGCCCCAACATGGTCTCTCCACTATAATTCAGTTAGTAATTACAATGGTCGATAAAGAGTCACACTGAATCTCTGCAGAGTCCCACATGAGGTTCTTTATACTGCATCCCACAGTGTTACCAGGGTCCCATTGGCCTACTTTATCTTCCACCAAATACTTATCCACCTTGAGTCTCACAGGGGGTCTTCTTCTGGCTCCTCGAGTCACATGATTATCTCTTCTTATTTTCAAGCTCTTAAATAGTCTTAAACAGCCTTGGATACGGTCTGCTGCCCTTGCTCACTTCTTCTGATCACTTGTGGTGATCAAGACTCCTCTTCTTTTCTCGGGCATAATCTTCTTCTTATAAGGATGACCTGACCCTTATCTTTAAGAATCTTTATTGGAAAATAATGTTCATGCACTGAGTATTCCCACTCAATCTTCTTGGTCTTCTCAACTACTGAAAACTCTGATAAATGATGTCTTTAACTTCATTCTGGCTTCAGTCTCTCTTTAATTCAACTTCATGCACTGAGTACATGGCATCTCTGAATCATCATGCACTGACTGCATGACTTCTCAATCTTCATGCATGACTTGCATGGAATCTCAAATATCTTCAAGAACCTTTGTTCTCGAACTTCGCAAATGTACACACACTGATTTAAACTTTGTTTACGTGTTCATGTGCATACATGCAAGCATGCTCTCCCCTTTTCTTCTTGGTGTGATAATCCCTTAAAGGGTGAAATCTTTTTTAGCACACACACCTTCTTCTTCAAGTCACACACTTTTATTCTTTATCACACAAACCAAATTGTGTGTTGTTCTTTAGTGTGAATTTCTCCTTCTCTATTTCTTCTCAAGGTGTTCACCCACATGTTCACTTATCATACATGCATGTACATGCATGTATCTTCTTCCTTCACTTGGGTAGAAACTAGAGGTATGGCCTCCTTCACTTGTGCACACACTAAGGCTTCGGCCTTCTTGTTTCCTTGCACACACTTTGTTCTCTTCTTCTTCTTCAAAGTGTGCACACTCCACTTGTGCACACACAACCCGTAGCTTCTTGGGCATGCAATTGCATGCAACCTTCACCCACACTTCTTCTTATTTGAACACACTCACCAGAGAGGTGTGCGGACATCCTTCTTTAACTCGTGCACACACCCGTGAGGTGTGCACTTCCACTTCAGCCCGTGCACCTCACCAACTGGAGGGCACAGAAATGATGCGGCCAACTCCTATCTTCCACCGCGTAGGTTGTGGGAGTGGCTTCTACAGCGTAGGTGGAGTGGTGGCTCCCTCCTGCCACACAGGTTTGTGGGCATAGAGGGCTTGCAGGGTGCGGCTCAACCTCTTCCTATTACGCAAAGGGACACGCAGGGTGCAGCCACTTGCTACCGCAGAAGTATGCGGGCAGCGGGCACGCAAGGCTCAACTTCTTCCCTCTTACGCCGGGGAGCGTGCAGGGAGGCCTCATCCTTACTTCTTTCGCACAAGGGTAGCCCAAAAGGAACTCTCGGGGCCTCCGGTGGCTCCGGGTTGCTCTGGCACGCAGGTTGTGCACGGAGCGTCGAACTTCGCGAGGCAAGGAGTGTCATGGGACATCTGGTTTTTCTAGAAACATCCTCCAAGGCATCGACTCCTCCTGTTATAGGTGAGGAACGAAAACAGAACCGTAGAGTTTAAATCTTGAATGCCCATTATCTTCACGGACGAGATATCCTGAAAATCATGGTTGTTTACCTTTTCTTTTTCAACCACGGGATCCTTCATTCTTGGTGTGCGCATCATGTGCATGCATTTAAAAATTCATGCGAAGCCTTTCCTTGTACGTCAAACGGGCAGTGCACCCTCGTCAACTTCATTTGCCTCGGGCTCCCTCGAAATTCTTCATCTCGTTTCATGCATGAAACTTTTAATGGATGCAGGTATTCGGTTCGTCAAAACGATCCTCATGCACTTGATTTGTGCTTCAATAATGATCCGGAAGTCGATCATGGTGGATCAGCAGTGGCGACTGGTTCACATTCGGTGGAGCCCGGGTGTCCGGAGGTTGAAGACAACCTCAGTTTGTCACCTCTGCTGTTGGATTGGCCTTTAATGATCTCGGACGGTCAGGATTATCACCTGGAGCGGCGAGATTAGATGAGTGGCTGAGATTGGATGTGAGATCAGATAGACAGCCAGGATTAGATCTGTGTCTAAAAATTCAATCCCACATCGAAACACGCCAAGTTTTTCACGCAGTTTAACAAATATCTCCTCCCACCATCGGCTTAGAAATATCCTCTCCCCCTCCGGTTCCGCCCCGCAGTAGTTCTCTGCGGCCATGCTTCACCGCCCACTATACTCCTCCAGTCGCACTCTAGCGCCCACTCTGCGTTCATGGGTGCGCCCTTGCACCCACGCTGTGCGGGCTTGACCTCCGCGTGGCTCAGGCTTACACACAGCCCAGCCTCTTACGGGCTGGCTCTGCCTACGCCTCCTCATGGGCGTGGTGACCTAGTCCCACATGTGCCTTGGGTTGAAGCTTGGGTAGCTAGCTCGTGGTCAGGCCCCATTTTTTCCATATTCTCATCCTTGTATACTTGGTTAAATTGCCATGTAGTAACAAGTCTATATAAAGCCATTCTCCTCTTCTTCGCCTCCTCTTCTTCATTTGAATTCCACCTATCTTCTTTAACATCTCTTCCCCTCTATTAAAAGCTGGAATACCCAAGAATCTCTCAAGTACCATCATCAACCATTAATCATAAATCACTTGATCATCAATGTACTTTGATCTAATCATATATGAGGTTGGATTACCTTTCAATTCCTCATGCATTAAGAGTAAAGCATGAACTTCTTCAAACAACTTCATCCACTTAGTTGTTGTGGATGGTTCATTTCCACTTTATCCACTTAGTAATATAAATCGATCTCATTCACTTCATCCCTCATCCACTTAGTAGATATGGATGGAACTTCTTCACTTCATCCACTTATTGATGTGGATGGTTCTCCTTTCTCTCCTCATCCACATAGTAATTGTGGATGGAACTTCTTTATCTCCTCATGCATTGTGAAGACAATACATGGACTTCTAACAATGTTGTGACATTGTATCTCCTTGATACATGTCTTGGAACTTTAATATCAGCTCTCCAATCGTCTGATTTGGTATGGAGAATGTTTCAACCATTACCTCATATTCCACTTAGTGATTCTCCTAATAGACATGCTTCTTAGTACCATGGTAATTCTCCAATCATCACCATCACCATCACTTCCTTTTTCATTCACATATTGACACTCCATGTCATCCATTCAATCCTTGACAACTTATTGATAACATCACCATCACCATCACCTCCATTGTCATTCACATATTGAAAATCCTTGTCATCCATTCAATCCTTCACACCTTATTGACAACAAATGAAACACAGTGCACAACAATCTCCCCCTTTGTATTTATTGTCAATATCACTAGAGCACATATGAATGGGTCCATATGTGGGCCAATATTTTTCCCCCTTATTGGAAACCAAATGCAAAGGTGTGGTGTGGTTCTCTTCAAAATAAAAATTTCCTCCTGCAATTGAGTTGCAACTTCTTTAAAATCACTAAGAGAGGGATGATGTCACATGTTCACTTTAGAAAAGAGCCTTTAGTAAATCAAATCTAATTCTACTTGGGGTAACCCGGTGTAGAAAACAATATTGATGTAACCAAGAAATACAATGCTATCCACAATTCACTATAAATGTGAGATCATGATTAGGCTTTAGGGGGTTGAAATTTCTCAAATATATCAATGAATTGCTTAATCCGGCACATACCTCACCAAACTCAGTAGACAGTTTAGATTCAAAGATAAAGATCCCACTTTCATACTTTTTTCTTCAATCAATTACTCCCCCTTAATTGACATGTTAAATACAATTAAGAAACAAGGGATGAATGTGTGATTGGAATACCTTTATTCTTCACTAGATGATATGAATCTCAAAAGATCATCATCTTAATATTGTCTCCCCATCAAGGGGATCACTCCATTATTTCCATACCGTTCTCAATTTGATAGTGATCATCATCTTCAATTCCCTGAAATGAAAATACAGGTATATACCAGTGATTAGGGAATAAGATGGAACCTCCTTGGTTCATCAGTTTGAACAACAAGGTTGAGAATATTCTCTCAACCAAGATGTTCCCCTTTCTCCATTCTTCACACTTGCACATTTTATCTTCAATGATGTTTGTGACGGTGTGGATCTTAACACCTCTTCAACTTCTTTGTGTGTGATTCATCTCTTTATAAGTGCCTTCTGAGCACTAGAATCTCCTGGTGCAATCCTCATTCTCTGGAATAATTCCTTTTGAGCAGGAATGAGTGTCATGCATTTATTACTAATATGACCAGCTTTATTGCACCTCACACACAGAACTTCATCTTCATGTGAAATATTTTGGTTTTCTTTTGTACTATCTTTGGCATGTTTATTTTATTCCTTTCTCATTCCTTCCAAATCACTTAGCCAGATGATTAATATGTCATTTGGAAGTGAGTATTCGTATTTAGATGTTCCACATGGTTCATTTGATTCTTTTAAGTTACCTTTCTTAGGCAGCTTATTTTCAATCAATCCCTCCTTCTTCTTATGTATTGATTGTCTTGTTGAGTGCAGTTTTCTTCTATTTAGTTCCATGGCTTGTTTACAATGATCCATGGTATGACCTGTCTTTCCAATGTAGAAGCATTTTTTCTTGGTGGCCCTTCTGGATGCATCACCCTTCTTGGATTTGAAATCCGAGGACTTATCTTTCAATTTTAGGATCGTCTTGGGAGAAATTTCAACTTTCTTCTACTGGATTCCCAAGGATACTTCTTCAGTCATAGCCAGGTTCTGTGATCTTCTCTTCTTTTCAGCTTTAAAAACATTTGGAGATTGGAATGTATCATTCTTGTGACCACATTTTCATTCATCCAAGATGTTATCAAACATTCCAAATCTGTTTACAGTAAACACATTTTTCTGGACCTGTGGATGTTGCTTCTTCTTCTCTTACTTTCTCCCCATTGGCATGGGCTTCCTTTGTGCTTTTTCATTTATTGAATTGTACTAAAAATCCATTTCACAATGTCCATAACTGTTGCAACACCATCACTGACCCACAAATCATGTATACTTGACTTCTTCTGATTTTTGGGTCTTTCTCTTGAATTGTTGTGTTTTTTCAGGAGAGCTCTCTTTCTTCATCTTCTTCATCCATACTTGTTTAAATTTATTCTTCCATCCTGCACTTTTTGTGGAAACACATTTAGAATCATTTGTACAAGATGGTATGGATGTTACCTTCTTCTTTGAAGATTTTTCCATTTCATTAGCAGATTCCTCCTTTTGGAATCATCCTTCTTAGTGCACACTTGAGTGGAAACATTTCCACTTTCAACTAATTGGGAGGCTTCAGCTTTGGATGATTGCTGATTTTTCAATATCACATCTAGCTCTAAGAATTTCACGTTGAGAGATTTATTCTCATCCTCAACAAATCTTAGCCTTCCTTCCCAATTCTCTTTTAGTTGTTTCATCTGGTCTTCATGAACCTTCTTCATTTCTTGCAATGAATTTTCACGCTCATTTACACTTTTTAATTTGTCTTCTAGTATAGAGTCTTTGACAACCATTGAAACTCTGTGCCTCTTTTCCAGTGCATGGAAAACTTCTTTAAAAACTATCTTAAATAATTAGTTCTCACAAATGATTCTTTGTAGTTCTCTAGTGAAATCATCAATTCTTCCACTGTAAAGGGAAATGGTTTCATCTTTGCCCTTCACCAGCTTTGTGAGAGTGTTGGTTATGCCAACCCTTCTTGCCAATTGATGTTCCATAGAATTGGATTCTTCTTCTAGCTGTAATTTTTCTTCTTGAAGATCATGGATACTGGAATCAATACACATTGCCACTTCCCTAGGGACTGTCTTCCAAAGATATTTGAGTGCATTTAGAAGATGATTGATTGTTCCATCATCATCACAACTAGAGCAGGCTTCATGAGAAGAGTGATAAAAGGAATTGTCATCTGTTGTGACTTTCACATTACCTTTAATAAAAGGTGTTTCTCTATTAGTAGCAACCTTATTCTTAATCTTTCTGGCCTATTCTTCTTTCTATTTTTCTGAGTCTTGGCAGATATCTCCATTTGAGGGTGTTCTCTCATTTCCTCAAATCTGCAGTTCATAAATACTCCCCTAGATCTTTTAGAGGCAACCTCGCTCTGATACCAATTGAAGTGCCCGGATCAGTGTGATCACTGAGAGGGGGAGGGGGCGAATCAGTGGTCCTTTTAAAAATTTTACTAATTGATTCATTATCAATTAAACCTCTTTGGCTTGTTAAGGCCTCGATCCACTTTTCTTGTATCTCTCAGCCTTTCCTTGAGTGATGCAGTAAATGTAATGGCACAGGACACAAGGATTTACATGGTTCGGCTCCAAAGGCCTACGTCTATGCAATGTTGGTTAAACACCCCAACATTGTTTCTCCACTATAATTCGGTTTGTAATTAAAATGGTTAATATAGAGTCACACTATATCCCTCCAGAGTCCCACAGGAGGTTCTTTATACTACATCCCACAGTGTTACCAGAGTCCCACTGGCGTGCTTTAGCTTCCACCAAATACTTATCCACCCTGAGTCTCACAGGGGGTCTTCTCCTGGCTCCTCGAGTCACACGAGTAGCTCTTCTACTTTTTAAGCTCTTCAAGAGTCTTCAACAGCCTTGGATAAGGTCTGCTGCCCTTGCTCACTTCTTCTAATCACTTGTGGTGATCAGGACTCCTCTTCTTTGCTCGGGCTTAATCTTCTTCTTCTAAAGATGGCCCGACCTCTGTCTTCAAGAATCTTGATTGGGAAATAATGTTCATGCACTAAGTATGCCCACTCAATCTTCTTGGTCATCACAACTACTGGAAACTCAGACGAGTGATGTCTTTAACTTCATTCTGGCTTCAATCTCTCTTTAATTGAACTTCTTGCACTGAGTACATGGAATATATGAATCTTCATGAAATGATTGCATGAATTATCAATCTTCATGAATTACTTGCAAGGAATCTCAAATATCGTCAAGAACCTTTTTTCTCGAACTTCTCAAATTTACACACACTAATTTAAACTTTGTTTACATTTGCATGTGAATGCATGCAAGCATGCTCTCCCCTTTTCTTCTTGGTGTGATAAACCCTTAAAGGGTGTAATCTCTTTTAGCACACACACCTTCTTCTTCGAGTCACACTCTTTTATTCTTTCTCACACACACCAAATTGTGTGTTTTTCTTTAGTGTGAATTTCTTCTCCTCTCTTTCTCCTCAAGGTTTTCACCCACTTGTTCACTTATCATACATGCATGGACATGCATGTATCTTCTTCCTTCACTTGGGTACACACAAGAGGTATGGCCTCCTTCACTTGTGCACACACTAAGGCTTCGGCCTTCTTGTTTCCTTGCACACACTTTGTTCTCTTCTTCTTCTTCAAAGTGTGTACACTCCACTTGTGCGCACACAACCCGTAGGGTCTTGGGCATTCACTTGCATTCAACCTTCACCCACACTTCTTCTACTTTGCACACACTCACCCGAGAGGTGTGCGTCCTTCCTTCTTTAACTCGTGAACACACCCACGAGGTCTGCTCTTCCACTTCAGCCTGTACAACTCACCAACCAGATGGCATGCAAATGATGCGGCCAACTCTAGTATTCCACCACACAGGGTGTGGGAGTGGCTTCTACCGCGCAGGTGGAGTGGTGTCTTCCTCCTACCGCATAGGTTTGCGGGCACAGAGGGCGCCCAGGGTGCGGCTCAACCTCTTCCTGTCATGTAAAGGGACGCGCATGGTGCAACCACCTGCTACCGTGCAAGTATGCGGGCAGTGGGCATGCAAGGCCCGACTTCTTCCCTATCGTGCATGGGAGTGTGCAGGGAGGCATCCTCCTAACTTACTTCGTGTAGGGGTAGCACGAAAGGAACTCTCGAAGCCTCGGGTGGCTCCGAGCTGCTCTGTCATGTAGGTTGTGCACGGAGCATTGAACTTCGCGAGGCTAGGAGTTTCGCGGGACCTCCGGTTTTTCAAGCAACATCCTCCAAGGCATGAGCTCCTCCAGTTATAGGCGAGGAAGGCAAACAGAAACACGGAGTTTAAATCTTGAATTCCCTTTATCTTCGCGGGTGAGTTATCCCAAAAATCTCAGTTGTTTCCCTTTTTTTCAACCACGGGATCCTTCAATCTTAGTGTGCGCATCATGTGCATGCATTTAAAAACGCATGCAAAGCCTTTTCTTGTACGTCAAATGGGCAGTGCACCCTCGACAACTTCGTTTTCCACGGTCTCCCTCGAAATTCTTCATCTCATTGCATGCTTACAACTATTTATGCATGCATGTATTCGGTTCGTCAAAAATAACATCATGCACTTGATTTGTGCTTCAACAATGGTCAGGAAGTCGATCACGGTGGATCCGCAGTAGCGACGGAGTCTGGTTCACGTTGGGTGGAGCTCGGGTGTCCGGAGGTTGAAGACAACCTCGGTTTGTCACCTCGGCCGTTGGATCGACCTTTAATGATCTCGAATGGTCATGATTATAACCTGGCGCGGTGAGATAAGATGAGCGGATGAGATCGGTTGTGAGATCAGATAGACGACTAGGATTAGATCCGCATCTAAAAATTCCATCCCACATCGAAACACGTAGAGTTTTTTTCGAGGTTTAACAAATATCTCCTCCCACCATGGGCTCAGAAATCTCCTCTCCCCCTCCGGTGATATCCCGCACCGGTTCCCTACAGACGCGCTTCTGCGCGCACTATGCTTCTTCGGGTGCACTCTAGCACCCACTCTACCTTCACGGGCGTGCCCTTGGCGCCCATGCTATGCAGGCTTGACCTCTGCGTGGCTTGGGATTACACAGATCCTGGCCACCTACGGGCTGGCTCTGTGTAGGCCTCCTCATGGGCGTGGTGACTTAGTCCCACGTGTGCCTTGGGTTGATGCTTGGGTAGCTAGCTCATGGGCATGCCCCATTTTTTTCATAATCTCCTCCTTGTATACTTGGTTAAATTACCTAGTAGGAACAAGTCTACATAAATAAATTCTCCTCTTCTTCACCTCCACTTCTTTATTAGAATTCCATCTATCTTCTTTAACATCACTTCTCCTCTATTAGGAGATGGAATACCCAAGAATCTCTCAAGTACCTTCATCAACCATTAATCATAAATCACTTGATCTTCAATTTACTTAGATCTAATAATATATGAGGTTGGATTATCTTTCAATTCCTCATGCATTAAGAGTAAAGCATGAACTTCTACAAACCACTTCATCTACTTAGTTGCTGTGGATGGTTCATTTTCACTTCATCCACTTAGTAAGATGAATGGATCTCATTCAGTTCATCCCTCATCCACTTAGTAGATATGGATGGAACTTCTTCACTTCATCCACATATTGATGTGGATGGTTCTCCTTTATCTCCTCATCCACTTAGTAATTGTGGATGGAACTTCTTTATCTCCTCACGCATTTTGAATACAATACAAGTACTTGTAACAATGTTGTGACATTGTATCTCCTTGATACATCTCTCGGAACATTAAGATCAGCTCTCCAATCATCTGATTTTTTATGGAGAATGTTTCAACCATTACCTCCTATGCCACTTAGTGATTCTCCTAAGTGACATGCTTCTCAGTACCATGGTCATTCTCCAATCATCACCATCACCATCACTTCCTTTTTCATTCACATATTGACACTCCATGTCATCCATTCATTCCTTGATAGCTTATTGACAAAATCACCATCACTATCACCTCCTTTTTCATTCACATATTGACACTCCTTGTCATCCATTCAATCCTTGACACCTTACTGACAACAAATGCGTCCCAGTGCACAACACACTTCATGGTAGAGTAAGGAATTATATCTAGAACATGTCATCTTATTTTTAGTTCCTTGAAATTAAGGGCATCAATAAGTAATATGATCAAGATAATAACAGAGCTCTTAGACCCTTGGGGTGTGGTGGGTGATGAATCCTATACTTTTTTAGATATATCTATTTGAAAAGTGACTTTAGTTCCTCAATTTTAGTTTTTAGTAAATCTTATTTGAATTTTTTACATCATTCACACCTCTTATTTTCTTTCTCGTACCATATTCTTGGTAATTTTGGGATATTCTATCAATTATTTATCTAAAATGAGATGGAGAATTATTAATTAGTGATCCTCGTGGTGAATAATATAGAAGTTTTTGAACAATATTATCACTCCCTAGTAATATAATACTATGAAATGATGTTCGTTATAGGGATAGTGTGGGCTTGAAGTAGTTATTTTCACGGACCTTTACCAAAACTTATATATGGTTTCTAATGTTTCATGATTTATTCCAAATATTTCTTTAATTATCTGTATAGTTCTTAAAGTAGAGAATAGTTTTTAAAGAATGTACCTATGTAACTACCATAATCTCGGACTTGAGTTTTCATAGGTGGAGAGAGTGTTGTGGATGTGTTGAAATCTTATTTAGTGGGTTTGAATAAATGGATATAATGGATGAAATTGATTGGTATTAATATTAATTTAAACAATGTACCTATGTAACTAATAATACATAAAACATAGGCAATTTTCAAATTGTTATAGTTCTCAGTTCATTTTCTTTTTGATCATTTAATTGTAATTACCTATTATTTATATTGAAATTTTGTGCATACATTTTTCTAAAAGTAATATTCATGTGAGAAAGATAATCTTATATGATTCCAATATATAATGAAAATATTTTGGAATAATATGTTACGTAAGTAGTGTTATCTAATGGAATGGTGAAAATTATATCTTTCCTCTTGTTCTATTATTTTATGAGTTTGATGTCTAGAGTGTGTAGTCATCTCAAGCTCTGGACTAAAACTGATGTGGTTTGAAGAACTGGATATTGTAATTTGAAATCATTATAAACAAAATTAATACACTAATTCTTAAAGCATTTTCAATGATTCCAGGTTTGATGTGAACCTCTCCTTGGGTGATCAATGAAATGATTTTATGAACCTAAGAAAACTACCATAATCTGGGACTTGAGTTTTCATACGTAGAGAGAGTGTTGTGGATGTGTTAAAATCACGTTTAGTGGGTTTGAATAATTGGATATAATGGATGAAATTGATTGGTATTAATATTAATTTAAATAATAGCATTAAATCCACAGACCATTACCATATTCTCATGTTAATTCATTATTCAAATTATTCTCTAATCATCATCTAATCAATTTTTATCTCACAAATAATACTTATTTGTTTATTTTTGTTTGGATATTGAAATATAATGATCATTATATCCCCTATAATTTAATGTTGTGGTAATTAGATATCTCCAATCACTATAATAGTATCCCACTTCACCACATCACATGATGTTATTTAAACCAGAGTTGATTGGATGTAGAATCCCAAAAACAGAATTATAAAAAAATTAATATCCAAATTGATAGGAAATATTTAACTAATTAAAAAAATTAAAATCCAAGGAGGAAGTAATAATATAATTGAAGGATTAAGGATCATCAATAGGGGTATCGAGGGAAGTCTTATGGGTGTCTCCATAAATGGCCAAAAGTTCCACCATCAGAGTTATTTCATGAAAGAATTAAAATAAATTCAGAAACAAAAACATGTTATTGATCCTTCATGAATGAGAAAGCATTATATAGCCTCCTTGTCTAAAGGAATAGTTATTTATAAATAAAAGGATGATCATAGGTCCTTGGAATTCTTCGAAATTATCAAGATTACAAACATGAGAAACATTAAAATCTTAATAATGTTCAATAATTTTAGTATCTAGGAACAACTTCTTCTTTGTTGGGTTATATCGACAAGTGTCTATAATTTAGGAACTTGATGGTTTTTTCATGTGATAATGAATCTTCTTGATTTGATTCATTCTCTTCCTACGATCAACCTTCATACATTTTTAGAGGCCTAGTGGTTCAGTAATTCAAAGCACAATGGACCTCTCAATGAAATAAAAATAGGAAAATATTTTATTTAAAATTCGGATTATAGTGGGAATTGTAATATAGGGATATAATCCTCTGGAATTAGGAATTTATATTTATGATGTGTCATGGGTTTTAAACAAACAAAAATATCCGATTTTTAGTTGAATTAATTAATTAGAATAATAACCACATTTTAGAATGGTTCTCAAATAGGTTGTTGAAATTTTAAAATTAATTGTGAAATGTATCAATTATCTCTGAAAGTGGTTCTTCGATGTTGGTATTCAAATTCGAATCCAAAACCATTTATTTAGAGTTGAGAAATGTCCCACAAGCCTCAAATCTGCACAAGAAAAAACATACATCAAATAGTTGATAAATTAAAGTCAAAAATTTATATAGTGGGTACCACTCTGGGTTCAGTGTTCTTGGAATCCACACCAATATCATTGATAGAGATATGATCACATGGATTTCAGAAAACCTACATAGGTGTAAAACGATCATAAATTATAATTATATATGTTCAAATTTGAATAGGAAGTTTCAACATCTAGTCTAATTTTGTGATTTTGTCAAGGATTTATCAACAGTGATGAATGGAACTCAATTTCTATGGTTAATATCAGGTAAGAGTAGGTTCCTTTGTTCAGGTATAATATATTTTTTCCATAGTCATGCATAAGAACATCCTGATATCAAACCATATATGAGAGACGACGTGGCTATTGAGGATCTGGCAGTGGTCTTCTACAATATTTGAAGGCAACACACTTTTCATGTCTTGGTGTACTCCAATGGGAGCCATGTTGAATCACCTAGACATAGAGGTCTTTAACAAGGACTGGGACTGATCAAGGATTCTATGTCATGGTAGTTTATTTTTAATTCATAGTAGTATAATTTCATTATTTACAACATTTGGAGTTTCGTTTTTTTCAATGGTAGTAGGATAGGTTATAGTAATAGAATCATGGTGGTATCTTAGTAGTGGTAGCAAGACAGAATTGGAATACATATAACAAAATAGTGGCAATAGCAGTTTTTTTATGTTATGGTAGAAAAAAAAATTCTATAATGGTAGCAAGAAGTGGTACCTAATGGTGTTAACCCGAGACATGTAGATGTAGTAAAAAATGGGACCATTATTATGTAGCATGATAGCAGTTTCACATGAATGGTAAAAAAAATATCCATAAACAAAACATAATATATTTATATATTTTATGAGTAATTTTCAAGTTAAATTTAAAAATAATAATATTATAAAACTAAAAATTGAATTCCTTTATAAGATAAAATATATGATTAAATTTAAGACTAAATAAAATCGACCAATTCAAATTAGAACTTTCAAAATGAACAATTATTTTTATGTGAATTATTATATTGAACTTAAAAATATACCTGATTTAAAAACTTTATAATTTTAAATTAAAACTTTATCAGAACATGTTCTATTTAAATTTTAATTTATTGATGAAAATAAATAAATAAAAGTATTAAAATTCACAAATAAATCCATTTTATAGATAAAATTATAATTTCTTGTTTCAAAATTTTTGAGTGGATTCAATGTTTACCTCAAAAAATGTATAATTCCCCCAAAACAAAATATTTAGGTTATGTTTAAAATTATGTTCATAGTTCACATCATCATCAAAATAATGATATTGTCAAGTACTTTAACTAAATTTGTTCCTTCTTTAAATGAATAAAAGTCAAATTTCTTTTAAGGTTTCTCCTCAAATTAACTATACAATACATTATATCATCAGTTTCTTACCATAGGTGTGATTCATTGAGGAGTGAATATTAATGAAAATAAATCAACCATGAGTGGTATGGTACCTGGTTCCCCAGTGAAATAAATGTCTTTTTTGTAAATTAAAGTGTTATTATATGGATTAAATATAATTATATAGACTATAATGATTTTTTCAAAGAGTATATCGAATTAAGCCCGACATACTATGCAACAAGAATGATCTAGTGTGATTTTTCTAGTGATCCAAATTATGAATAATGGAAAAAGGTGTGTTCTATACATTCGTTTACACATGGTGATAAAATAATAATTTTCTATGTTGGATATGATGTTCTCCTTTATTAAGGCATGTTCAATGTTGGTTTAATGAAATATGGAATAAAACACCCCAAAATGACTTATATGATGTTTTATAAAAATTCTCTATATTTCATATAGTCTTAAAATCATGATTATTATATATATTTGATTGTGATTTTATCATGCAAAGAAAGTGAATTGGTTAAGGGGATGAATTCCAATATTTATGCTTTCATGAACCATTATTTGTACGCTTATTATATTAATTATTACCCATGGATTTAATCTAGAATAAATATAGGTTTTAATATGGTTTACTATTCTTTTATATTCCCTTATATTCTGGTTCAGTTTGTATTAGTTACCTAGGGGTTTCTTTGGATGTTATTACCATGATTGGATATTAATTTTCAATTTATTGGAGTTCAATATTATAAATGTGTTTTCATAAATATTTAAATTAAGAAGAAAGTAAATAGGAAAACAATATTTTATATAAAAGAGTTTTTAAATTTTTTAAATTAGTGTGTCTGAGGATTTTGAGAGAGAAAATATTTTAATGAGTAGTGAATGCACGGTGTATTAAGGTTTTAAAAATAATTATAGTATTACTTTTGTTAATGAATAAATAATAATATGTATAAGATTAAAACATTTTACCACTGGATTAATTTCAACATAAGTAATATGTTTATACAGTCTCATTATAATTTGAAATTTGTATTATTTTGGGATTTACATTATGCGTCGGATGAAAAAAAATAGTTGGGAGACTTCTAAGAGAGTTCTATGGATTTCACGTCATAAAATGGTATATAATGACTTAGTTTGTGGATAATATGATTATAGGTTTTATTATATCATTACATGTACTTGATACTCATATTTAGTAGTGAAATATATAAATAACAAGTTTATGATTGTGTTTTTTTAACATCAAATTTCACTGCAGTCAGTAGAGAATATTTTTTTTAAAAGAAAAAAATGATTTTTTTGAATAAATTTTTCACCACACTCTTAATGATTATTTGATTCTTTGTTCCTATTGTTGGTATTAGAGCTTAGGTCAGCCTTCATTTGTGTGTTACTATAGAATATATTATTTTTTATGTCCCCATTTTTTTGAAGTGATATATAATTTTATAAACATTAAGGAAAAATTTAATTTACTTGAATATTAAGGGGATTACAACGTTTTATCAGAGGGGTTTTCAAATTGTTATGAATAAGAATTGTACTCATATATTATCTATTATACATAAAGTTCCAGAAGTAAAAACTTATGGATCTATTCCCAATATTGAAGGTGATTCCAATATAGTTGCAGATAAATGGAATTTGGAAAATTATGGTCACATTGAGGATGCTATTATTACTTCTCTTAAAAAAAGTTTGTTTCAAAATTTTTAAAAGAAAAAATTATTGAATCATATCTTGGTTAATCTCTATAATATCATTGATATATGTAACAATATGATGTTTGATAAATTAAGGTTCCATATAATTAAATATGACGATCCTTGATTGAATAGTTCTGAAAATGTAGATATTTTTTTATAAAGGAATTTTTTTTTGTTTACAATTACATTTTATAATGAGAATTTGGAATATTCTAATATTGTTTAAAATATTTTACATATGTTACCAAATAAAAGTGATGTTAATGTCAAGTCTTTTGAAGAAATATATCATGCTTATTCTCTACTTGATGATTTATATAGTATTCTTGTTTGTTATTAAATAAAGAAGGATGAGGATGTTAGAAAAAAGTTACTGTTACAATATAAATTTCTTTTAAAACCTCTAAATCTAAGAATGAAAAAAGGAATGTTTTTAAGGATGATGAAAATGAATCTTTAAAATAATACATGTACATGGATTTGAAATTATGAAAAAAATTTATCCCGTATTTTAGTAAATTTGAGAAGTTCTAAGTGAATATTTAAAGTCAATAATCCACTTAAATGAATGAACATTAAGGTTGTTTGATTTTTTTTGGAAAATTATCCTAATCTTGAAGTTGATGAATCCACTAAAAAATAATTTTATTTTTTAAAATATCTTAAATTAAAAATTTATTTAGTTCATTATTTATTTCTAAATGAATGGATACAAATCAATTTATGAAAACAAGGAGATATTTTTATCAAAACACGATGATAGTTAATGTGTTAATAATGATGAAGAGGCTGACCATAAAATTGAATTTAGTGGAAATAATCTTATACATAGTTATGATGGGAGTAACTCTAGAAGTAAAGATGAAGGAAATCAAATGGGGATTATGCTTAAGAGATAATTAAGAAATTGAATTCTGAAAAATTTCAAACATGAAAATGAAAACCAGAAGACGAATAAATATGATTGGTTGGGGAAAGTATTAGAATTACCCATAAAGAAGTTGAATCTAAATTGTTGAGGAGATATTTATAATTTTGGAAAAAAATCATGATACTGAGAATACCAGGGGTATAAATAAGAAAGATGAGATTATCTATTTAGGGAAACTATGTGATCTTGTTCAAATAAAAAATTTCAATGTAGAGGAAGAGTTGAACCAAATAAAATTTATATTTCAAAATTATATTCACAAATTTGATAAATTGTAAAAGAAAAAAAATGTTTAAAATGGTTAAAAAATATTATCAGGTTGATTTTTATACGAAAATGGTTGTTATGATGTTTTGGAAGAATAATCAAGTCATAGGAACCCATTTTTTGGCTAAATCGATTTTTCCCAAAAGTTTAGAAATTATGGTATTGTTAACTTTTATCAAAAAACTACTATATTGGTTAACTATGAAATGGATGAAACTAATTCTATTGTGAATAGAATGATTACTTGAGGTTACCAAAACCCTAGTTTACAAAATGATTCCATCCTTTTGTATCACAATAATGAAGAAATTCAGAATCATTGTTCTTGGAAGTATGAAATTTTCAAAGGTATATTCAAATTTTACAGATATTCTCTTTATTGTGTTGGTTTAAGGCATTCATAAAAGATGTATTTGTTTAATTACCATTACCAATATGATTTTATAATACTTGGGAGAGGAATTTTTGTGGGAACCTTCCCATTCTAATAAAAATATTCAATAACAAACTAAAAGATTCTATTATGAGAAAATGGAAATAGATTCCAAATATCATAATTAGTGTGTGAAAGATGTGATCAGACAGGTCACCTTGAAAAAATGTCTCACAATGCCTATAGTCCAACATTAAGAATAAAATCTACAAAATGGGATAGCAAATTCACCTTTTGTAGAAGTATCTCTTAAATCTTCAAAGGAGTAATGTCCATGGATATTGGAATGTTGTTTCCCTTCACATATGATAGTAAAATTGAGGTTTTGGAATAAGTTTTTTAAATTTAAAGATGTTTTTAAAAAAATTTAAAATTATGGCCCTCTCAAGATAAAATTAATTAGTTCTTATAATATTTGAAATAATAAATTAATCTTAAAGAACACACATTATGTTTATAGTGTAAAACACAACATTTTTAGTGTTTCATAGCTCTATGATGAAGGGAAGAAAGTTATATTAAGAAAATAAGGTTTGGGTAAACATTATTGATGATGTAAAGGTTATATCAAGATGAAAGTGAATAAAAGGGTTTTTTTCAAATAATAAATCTTTAAAATTCATTATATTTAAGCCTGAAATCTGAAAATAAACCATGGAATAGATGGATTCGTCATCATGGAAAAAAGAATATGAGAAATTATTCTCAACGAAAAAAATTTCATTTCATGACTGAAATGAAGGGACATATTTGTTAGATTTTCCCAACCTATCAGAAGGAAAAGATCCCAAATTCCTTATAAAAATTATTGAGATTCAATTATATCATCCTTAGGAGATAATTCATTACTATATTTTCACACCCATGAGAATGAAGTCAACATAGAGAGTTTGGTATTTATTCTAATTACTTGTATTTTGTTTAGGGAACATAAATTATATTCATTAATGTTTTTTGAATATTTAAAAAGTGATAAAAATAGTGTGGTTACTCTATAAAGAGATTTATAATAGATAATGGTTTATATTAATATAATAACATTTTTGAATCTTATCTTAAAAGACTTGGAATTCATCCTGATCTTAGTAAACCATACACACAATAATAAAATGGTAGAGATCAATGCAATAATGGAGTATTATTTTTTATCGCTCAAATAATATTGATAGAAATTAATATTTATAAGATTTTTTATGAAATTTTTTAGATAAAGGATTCCAATTATAAATTATAGTTTCTATAATAATAATAATTATATGAATCTATATGATGTGTACTATAAGAAGAATCAAATAATGAATAATCATAGATTGGTTTTGGGATCCTAAATCATCCAGATTAAAGGATGTTATTTGGGTATGTTTGAGAAAATAGTTGTTAGAGAAATACTTATTAATTATTCTATAAATTGAAGAAGAATTTCGTGCTATAATAGGGAGAAAAATATAGATTTTGATACAAATTATATGAGGATCCTAGAAATTTAAATAAAGGAAACTATTGAAAATAAATCATTTTATGGAATTAATTTTTTCATTAATGCTATTGAAAAACTTATTAATATACTAGATAAAGATGTGTGTGTTAAGGATTTTTAGACTATAGAAGAAAATTCAGAAATCTCATGTGATGGGAAAAAATTATATTCAACTCATCCTAGGGTGAGATGAAAGGTTCAAATAAAAAATAATGTAAATCAAGATCAAAAGGTAAATAACATAAGAACTACAATAACAAAATCTCATATGGATCTATTATCTCAAACTAAACCTTATTATATTTCTGAATCTTTAGAAAATCAAGATAAAATATAGGCTATGCATGAATAATTTGATCAAATTGAGATATGAGAGACTTGGTAACGAGTTCCTAAATATGAGGATAAAAATGTAATTGGGAGAAATTGGGAATTAAAAATGATTTAACGAAAAAGTGATATTGTGAGGAATAAACATTGACTGGTATAAAAATTCTATTTCATAATTGAATGAGTTGACTTTGATGAGATCTTTTCACCCATTAGAAAGATTTAAACTATATAAATTATATTTTCTATAACTGTAAAAAGTAATTACAACATATTCCAAATGGGGGTTGATTGTAGCTTCCCCAATGGATATTTCCAATGTTGTTTACATTGAAAAATCATGGGGGTTTTTCTTAGAGAAGATGGAAATTTGACATGTATGTTAAAAACGGCATTGTATTGGATGAAATAAGCCCCAAGATCCAAGTATTCTAATATTGACACCTACTTCAAAATGATATATTTTATAATGGGAATAGTGGAAAAAATATATACATAAAAGATTAAAATGAGATATATCTTCTTATTATAATTTATAATGAAGGAATTATTTGTTCTATAAAACATAATGAAATAGATGTAATGTTTTATAAAGAGAAAGAGGGATTATTTGCAACTTTTAATAGAGATTAGGTACTTTATTGGATTGTAAATATATCAATAAAAAGGTTTCATTTTTCTTCATCAAGAGAATAATACATAAGAAATCTTGAAATGATTCATCATGGAAGATACAAGATACCTTTAAGCACAAATTTCCATGGTAATAACTCAATGCAAATATTATTAAAGAAAATATGTAAATCAATTGGTCTTTAGGAAGTTGATTGGATGTTTTTAAAAATTTAAAACACAAATAATATATCTTCCAAATGTTATCAATCATTGTACTAGATAACATGTTCTCCAAACGAATCCCAATTTATTAGATGAATAATTATTCTCAATTTTATAAATGTTAAAATGTATTACTAATTGTAATATTAGAATAAATTAAATTTGGATCTTCTTAGTTATGATAATGCATATTGGGAAGTAAATACCATTGAAAAAAACAATATTTGGTGGAGACATAATTCCTGGTAATAAATGTGTGTGTTGGAACATAAAAAATATAAGATCAATAACATTATGAAATACTGGGTAGAATATGTTGATTTAACTCATGTTACATCTATGATGATATAGATGAAAACTCAGTAGGATGATCTGAAGGTGGGTGAGAAGATTCCACTTATTCAAGGATGTGATAATCAGAGTGCTATCAATTTACAAAATAATCAAATTCAACATTCTAGGATAAATAACATCCATACTAAAAATAAATTTATCAATGAGATTATGGAGAGAAAAAATTGAATATTTTGTTCATTCTTCCAAAACAGAAGATTTATGATATGTTTTCCAATCCATTATATAATAATGTATTTTATAATCTGAAGTTTAAGTAGGTAGTTAAACCTGAGTTTGTAAAAGGATATGGTCTGTCCTTTTTAACTCCTCTCTCTTCATATCTATTTATAATACTGTCAACGGTGGATAAAAAAGAAAATATAATTGAGGTAATTATTTTTATTTTATCTCTTTAGGGAGAGCATATATTTAGGAGAGGTTTTGAAAGTGTTAGACTATGATTTTAGTATGTGTGATGTATTTTAATATTTTTAGGATGTTTTTTAAATGATTTCTCTGATCATGTATGTTCAGTTTTTATCTTGGTGAATAATTTTTGAGGTTTTGGAAGTAGTGTTTTTGAAACAATACTTCATTGAAAACATTGTATTATTTTGAAATAGTTCTTATTTCCTACACCAAGTTCCCTAGTTTTTTTTATTAGAATTAGTGGATAGTGATCCATTACATATGCTTTAGAGATTCAATGATTTATTTTCCTTGGTTGACAAAAAAATACCAAGGGATACATTATTAAGACTAAGAGGTTTTATGTTTCAAATTGTTTTGTGAAACTTGTGATGAATATGGTAATTAGGAAATAGAATTTTTTATGTTGTTATATTTGGTTGTCAATATTATTTAAATTTTTAATGGTTCTACCAATAAAGTAAAACCATTAGTGTTCTACATTTGATGTGGTATCCTTGATGTGATACAATTGGTATGCTACCGTTGGTGTGCTACTGTTGAGGTGGTATTATCAATGTGTAATAATTAGCATGCTACCATTGGTGTGCTACCATCATGTCTTTTAATAATGTGGTACCATGAATGTACTGCTGTCAGGTGCTACCATGGGTGTGCTAACATCATGTTCTACCATGAGTGTGCTACCATATGGGTTCATTGATTAGGTTATACCATGGGTGTACTTCCATGAGGTGTGACCAATGATGAAAATAGATAAACTGTGTGTTGTGTAGAACCGGGTCATATATCATATTAAATATGTTAATGAAAATTAATTTTTTTCTTATAAGGATTAAATATCATGATATATAATATCATGATTCTTTCAAATGTTTTTTTAATTAAGACTAGTGGAATATGTAATGACCCATACCTTTTAAAGGATAATTGTTTCCTAAATAAATGTAAATTATATTATATCATATAAGTATAATACATATAGTTCATATAGAGAAAACAACAAAAAATTATTGAATTAATGATAATCCTTAAATTTGTAAAAAAATAAACATATGAAAATTCAAAACATTCAAATGGGGTAAAAAATATAAATTAACAAAACTTGAATGATAAAATTTTGATCCTTATAATATGATAGAATCATTTCCCCTACTAGAAACACTAATGAAATGAATCCAAATATTCAAACCCCAATTGAAATATTAGAAATTGAAAATATACCTCCTTGAGAGGAATATAGGTGAATAATCAATGAAGTTATTATGTTGTATTAATATGGGGTAATGTGACCACTGTAATAGTAATATGACTATTAGAATAGAAACATGACCATTGGGAATAGTGACCTAAATAATGGAATAGTAACATGACAAAAATAATAATAAAATGTAATATTTATAATATTTATCCTTATTAATTAAATTAAATATAAATATTATAATTCCACAAATTAAATATCTTCACTAAATACTCAAATAAAATATAAACACATTTTTATAAAACTACATTTTAATTAATTTCAAAATAATAATAACAATAATAATAATAATATCATATTTTATAAAAATATTTTGATAAAATTAATTCCATACTTGAAATCATCATGTAATATATTTCCAAGTATTAATTTATTATAATCTTCTAAAATTCTTTAATTCTTCGGGGAATAGTACATATAGAGTTTTTTTTGTGATGGTGTATTTTAAATTACCCCATTCATGATATAATAATGACCTAATCAATTATATAAAATTTTGATCGACCAATAAAGTATTATATTTGTTAAATTAATCATTTAAAAACATTAAACATGTTTACTAAACATAATAAAAATTATCCAAAGTCTAAATTAAAAAATGATCCCGTAAAGTAAAAATCTTTCATTTATTCCACTTTTATTTTTAAAAAATTAGTGAATTAAGTTTATAAAAGATTTTATATTACTAAAACCATTTTATTTTATTTATATATGAATTTTATTGTAAATAAATCTCTATTACAAGGTTTGCATCTGATAAAATATTTTATTCTAAAAATACCACTCTCCTCAAGCATAAATTACCCCTCACACTCCCCTTACAAAAACAATTCACTTCTAAATTAAAAATACAAAACTATTTTCATAAACTCTCTATTACACCTTTTTTAATATATATGGAAATTTATTAGTAACACAACACTAATAATCAATGTATTATAGTGTCACAAAAGAGAAGAAACATCTAGAAGTGGGTATGCTTCCATCATCTCTTCTTAGGGTTTAGTCTTCTATTACTCCTTTTATCTATCCCATTAAAACCCAAAAATCTAATATTAATTTAAAATAATTTTATTTTTATTTTAATAATTAAATCCTACTATAAAAAATATAACTGCGAATTATTTATATTTTAAAAAACCCTTTCACCCATTTAGATAATATCCCATTAATGGCTGATTAACTGCCAACAAGGACCCTACAAATTATTTTATTATTAATAATATTATCAATGGTTATAATAAATAAATTATGATATATAAATTTATCAATACATTTATATTATACTTTCATAAAATAATTCTACTTTTGTTTAAATATCCTTGACCAATATAAAAAAAATGAAATAAAATGGGAAATTTTTAACGAAAACATGACAATAAAACATTAAAACATTTATAATGAATATTAAGAAATATAATTTGGTAATTAAAATTTATAAAATGTTTTAATATTTAACATAATTCAATTATTTTAATGTATTAATGAAACTATGTTTATTATCTAAGAGATAGAAAATCGATGAAAGAAAGATGGGATTAATATGAGTTATAAAATTAGATTCTGTATGAGTGTTTAAAGAATATAAAACTATATACTTTCATTATATTTGAACTTTTATTTCATGTATATACATGTTTCTAGCCTAGGAAAATGTTTCTTAATCCTCTTTCAATGATTTATAAAAAAGGAATTAATTTACAAAACAACTCCCGATTCATATTGAGTTCATTCTACTTTAAAAAAATAAAATGAATTTTAGAACAAATTAAGATCCACCATATCCAATTGTGTAATCCTAAATATCATTTCCTAGTGTATAATATGTTTAATATTTAATGAAACATATTTTATTCTATTGGTTATTTCACGACAATGATATTTATACTTCTACGAGACACATATGATTATGAGAATTCTATGATTTGATATGTGGGACTAGAATTATATATCTCTCTAATACATTGGGTAATGTAATATATATCTTGTATAATTGGTATTATATATAAACATGATGTTATAAATGTTCAAAATGATTATGTTATGATTTGTGCATAAATGTTATACATCGAAAAGATGCTTGAATTGTTTACAATTGTGTATTGTATCTGACCACTATGTCATGATGTTTCATTATTATTCATATTTCAATTAAAATTACTTTATCAAATTTTTTCCTCAGGATTTTCATGATGATTCTATTCATAGGATATGATAATGATGATTATGATCCCTCATTTATTATTGATGCATGTCCATTATTCCTCCCCTTACCGAGCATTGTTCTTACACCTTTCTGTGATGCATATCGTTAAGGGGCTCTATGTAGTAATTATAATGTGAGGGTTTTATGAAGATAAATATGAATTATTTAAATAATTTTTTATTTTTTTATGTACATTTGATATATGAGCATAATTTTCCCTAGACACTAAACCTTTGGATCCTGTATTGTATCCTTATTATGTTTTATAACTTAAAAATGATGTAATAATTATATAAGAAATGTTGGGTCACAAAAGTGGGTATCAAATCATAGTTTATTTAATTTTTGAAATATTAATTTAAAAAATTAGTGAAAATCATAAGTATAATTATATACATAGGTAAACATAATAGAGGAATCATTTTTGAAAAAGGATAAACATTGGGATCCTACAAGATATGGATTTAGAGTAAATTTTCATATAAGAATGAATTATTAATTCAATATTTTTTGAATTATGATTTATTAAAAAAAATTTAAAAATGGTGGGAACAAGGAGAAAATAAACCAGTAACTTCTGTGAGTGGTAACAAAATAATAATCCAAATGGAATCACTAATTTCATGGGAGTTTTACTTCAAAACCCCATGGAAATACCTACTCAACTATATCAGGATAAAAATAATAATGTGAACCATGTAGACCATGATCCATTACCCAAGAATGGTAAATGAGACATCATGTCCTTTATGTGGAAATTACCATCAAGGTTTAGTAGACATTACGATCCACTTGTTATAGAATAATTAGTTAACTCAATAGGGAAGATATTTTTTATACTTCACCATCTTGATAAGAAGAATGTGACTTCAGTTATATAACATTTAGATGGAGTAGCCAATCAATTGAAGGCACTGATAATTAAAACAAAACTTATGGATTAATGGTAAGAAATGTAGTGGTAATACTTTAAGAAAATATTTCACAATAAGTATTTACCTATAAACATTAAAATAATGATGAAGATAGAATTATTGGAGTATAATAAAAATGATGATTAATTTTTCATGATATTTGAGGAAAACAACCAATGGAAAACAAGATAATCTTCATTATTTGATATAAACAATGTTATCAAAATAGATATATTCATTATTAGATTAAAAGTTAACTATTTAAAGGATCCAACTATATAAGACATTGGGAGTTATGTTGATTTAGTTAAATGTTATCAAAATATAGATATGTAGTATGGATAATATTATAATGGTTATGGAGATAAGAAGAGAATAATGCAGATTTATGCTTTGGGTCAAATAAAAAAGGAGGAAAAATGATCCAATCACCCATATGTTAAATTTTTTGGAATAATCATCATGGGAAATACCTAAGAGGGATAAGGAAATACTTCATGTTTGGGAGAGAAGTCCCATAATCTCATGAATGTTCAAGAGTCATGAAGAAGATATCTAAAATTTTTGTGGAAATAAGGGGTCCTTCTAATGAACCACTGTAGGTTAAAATTGTCAATTATAGGGAGAAAAGGAACTATAAAATCTAGTGCACTAATCCATGGGTTAATGAGTTTAATCCATTTTAGAAATCGCCAATGTCGATGGAGAAAGGGGAAATATATGAAATCTCCACAACTAATGTAGAACATTAATATTAAGTCATACATAGTGCACATAAAATTAAATAAATAATGGTGAATGATTTATTTAATTATGGTTCAACCCATTCATTTATAACATGTATGTTTAGTAGTATTTTTGAATCACCACCCCTGTAAAAACACATAGTGTTGTGATTAGTGAAACCAATGTGTTAGAATCTTTTCCTATTATATAATGTTGGAATATTCTTCTAGTGAATCTTGTAATACTTTCCTTGGTGGAATTATTTGTCAAACTGAGCATATAATGGGTCTTATTATATTGATCAGACATCTACTTTCTATAAAATGAAATCTCGTTATATATTTGGAATCATCCAATGATCTTATAATAATGAAATGAAGACCATGAATATCACTTGGAAATTTCTCAAAGGTATGTGTGTTGATACCCTATGAATAAGCATACCTTTTTCAAATGGTTGAGTAGAAGGAAAGCATTAATCATTAGAAAATTCATATTTTTAGGGAATCCTCTAATGCATTTCCCTAAGAGTTATCTGGACATCAAACAAATCATGAGGTAGAGATCTCAATAGAGCTTATAACTAGAGATTCCCATATCTTCAAATGTAACTATAACATGGCACTGATAAAACTATAGGATTTAATGAAGAATTTTAAAGAACATTTCTTAAATAAAATTATACAGCATAGTTTATCATCTTTTGGTTCATCAGTTATATTTTCAATGAAAAAATAATGATTAATTTGGTTGTGTATAGATTACTATGAGCTTGATAAGATCACCATAAAGAAAAATCATTCCCTATCAAGGATATATGAATTTATTGATTAAAAATCATGATCAAAATAATTCTTGAATGTGGATCCTCATTTTGGATAATATCAACTAAAGGTAATAAAGGAATATATTTATAATATATCCTTCCATACAGTGTATGGAAAATATGAGTTCATAGTGATACCCTTCAGACTTAATGATGGACCTAAAATCTTAATTGATTTTATGATTAGTGTATTAAGAGGATACCTAGAAAATTTTTTGTAGTATTTATTTATGATATTCTTATTTAATCAAAGATACATGATTAATATAAATATCATATAAGGGTATTTCTTGAAAAATTAAGAAATAGAAATTGTACTCTATGTTTAGTATGTGTGACTTTTCAATGAATCAAGTCTTGTTCATGAGAAACGTGATAACATGTGAAAGAATTTATGTTTACCCTTCAAAGACAATGTAAATTTAGGAATGAAATAGAGCCAATAGCATGATGAAAATCTATAGTTTTATTGGTTTATAAGGGTAGTAACAATATTTTGGGATAAATTTCTCATGATATTTTATCCCACTATCTATGTTAACATAGAAAGTGGTAAAGTATGTCTATATAGAAGAATGCGAGGAAATCATTATGGTTCTCCAGAATGGGAAAATAATTATTCCTTTACTCACACTATCATCAAATAGAGATGTTTTTGTGATATAGAAATATTCTTCAATGAATGGATTGAGTTGTATACTCATTTATAATTATAAAGTGACAACCTACACTTTAAGAAAACTTAATATCCATGAGAATAACTTCTCAATCCATGATATGGATTTATCAACATTACTATTCTCCGTAATGACTTTATAGCACTACCACTATGGTGAGAAGAATGACATATATACTATTCACATTAGTATAAAATAGATATTCAAATAGAAGGAGATAAATATGTGTTAGTGAAGACTATTAGAGATGATCATGGAGTTCGATTTCTCATCTAAATTCCATCTGTGAAAGGATAACAAAGAAGCTAATGATCTTAGAAGAAAAGAACGTGCTACTCTATCCATGGTGCATATTGAGAACGAAAATATCTTTATGGATATTAAAATGGTGGATCTAGAAATCATAAAAATAAGATATATGTAATTCCCCAACTGTAGTTACCCTGAGTCGTTGCATTATAAAATATGATTGGCATGATCTCAAGAGAAAAAGACTTGAAATAATGATTAGTTTAGTTTCCTTAAAAGTAATATAAACACACATAAATTTTACATAACATCATTGAATAAATAAAAACAAAATTGTGCACCCTTTGAACACACCCATATCCATTGTCCAATCTCTACAGGGTAGAAAAAATATACTTCTTCACATCATGGGAAAATAAAAAATAAGAAAGGGGTTAGCTCAGATGCTCAGTAGAGATAACAATATAGCGGTACCTATCATAAATAATCATAAACATTTAAGGAAATGAATAAGACTAAAATAGAATAATTTTAAACATAAAATTCAGCATAATATTGCAATGATAAATTGAATAAATCCATTTACTTATTCATAAGGATAATCTACTAGTCAAATAATCACATGAAATATCAATATCCAATTTCATAATAATGGAATGCTTAAGGTCGGGCATCATAACCACATAGTCAAGGCCTCTTTCTAAGACTAAAAATAAGATTTTGTCATGGCCTTGTGCCATAAAATAGTTTGTCTCATTAGACCTACCGATGCATCAGGGAGTTATAGTAGGATCAACCCATCACATACTAAGTCCAATGAACTCCTCATATGAAAAGATTGAAATATTATCAAAACATTTATATTCAAACTAGCATATGAAATATTAATATTTTAACCATGAATCCTGAATGGTATAAAAATAGCACATCCACAGTCAAACAAAACTCATTAAATTCAGTATGGAAGATTGTATTATAATAAATTATCCTCAATCAAGAATAATGAAGGATAATGAAATAGATGAAAATAATCATCAAAATAATTTGAGATAAAGAACCCCTTTTTATTGAAAACTTTTAAAAATCTCACTAATTATCAAGAAGCCATTTAAGATAGATTTTTGATCTAATGTTTCCCACCCATCTTTGAAACATTTAAATAATAAATTTAATTTTAAAACATCAATGTCATTATAAATAAATATTTAAAACCACTTTTAATACATGGGCATTAATGAGAATTATTTAGAAGAATAAATCTTGAAAACATTTAAAATTATATTTTAGTTAGAGTTCCAAACAAAAAGAGAGATTATTGAATAAAAATAATTGAGATATTCATAACATTATAATATCATGATAATAAAGGGATTCATGATATACTTTGTCAAAGTAAAATATATACACAATATAAAATTGAATTTCCACATAACAATAAAGATGTCTCAATAGACTGTAATTTGAGATGATATCCCTTATAAATACCTTATCCTAAGGTTAAAGATAAATGAAATACATAATTATGTGTGAAAAAATTAAAAACACTCAATAGGATAGCATATTCTATGTAAATAAATCAGAGTAAATTCACACATATCCTTGTAAAATCAACACCAAAAACCTAGATGTTTAACTCAATGAATAAAAATTGAGTAAAAATTACTCGTGTCAAGTTCTTATCAATGAATTGAGAATATATAAATAGAGTGAATATGTGTATCAAAAGTTTATCCACCCAAAATGGAGTGGAAATTACTACACAAGTAAATGAATAGAGATTTCCTACATAATCTTGGAGAAAAATAATCAATGATGTAAGCATAAAACTGAATGAGTGGAATTGGAAGTATGAAATTCCCTTACCGATTTGGTAATATAAGAAACATACACCCCATGAAATAAAGATCATAAAATGAAGATTTAAATAACCATAAATTATATTATATTACACAAATAATAAAATCATGGGACATACATACACCGCACAAAATATAATAGTGGCATATATAGCATGAATCTCACTGGAATACAAGTGAGTTGAAAACCCCTTACCTTGTACTTTTCCTTACAATAGGATAGGTTCACCTCCTGTATAATGGTGAAATAGTTGTTATTAAATTACAAAAAACCCAATACATAAATATGATCTCATTATATTTCTTTGTTACTGATATTTCAGTATGATCATTGTTTTGGTTGTTAACTAATTTGTTTTCCATTATATGTTTTGTTACGTAATTCATGTTTGTTATGTGTAGGATGTATTTTATTCAAATCCAAAATTATATTACGTTCTTAGAAATTATTTTTAAATAACTAAATGATAATTAATCTTTAATTTTTACGATGGGGAATGAATCTTATCGCATTTTAGATACGGTAATCTGTACGTATGCACGTGCGACAATATCATTCAACTAATGGTAAAATCATATGTAATTGGATTTTATATAATATATACAGAATCATTAACATGATTTATTTATTATTTACATAAATTTTAATCATTATTATACCCATCCAAATAAGGATGTGTTTAATAACAAACTACACCATGATGTGGGGACGAAAAGTCGTACGTACACATTTTGGTGACTTTTTCTTTCATAGAATGGATAGAATAATGAATAAGGTTTTACCATATTTATAATAAAATAAAAGTAATTAAAAGGTACTTAAGTTATTATTATGGTATGGAAACAACAAAGAAAGGGGATGTTGGAGAAGAAAATAACTTTGAAAGAGGTGGTGAAATTATTTCCTCTTCTTCGAGTTCTTCATTTTTATTTGATCAAAAGGGTTCTATTCAGTGGATTTATGATAAAGTAAGGATTCTAGGTTGACGTAAGGGTAGTTGGGAGGATATTAGATAATAGTTTGGATAATCCAAATAGATTTGAAGGTGTGAAATTATGATAAAGGGAAGTACCATTTTATAAGAGATCTGAGGGTAACTTTAGGAAAAATTGAAATATTATTTTATTATATAATCATTTTCAGATTATATTAGCTCCAAATGGATTTATTTAGAGTATAATGTGGGTATGGGTATAAATTTCTTCAGCCATTAGGTTTTATACAATTTTAGGTCACCATATTAACCTTAGAATTTAGATTTATCTCTTAGTTAATTAGTTTATGTTTTTCCATGTCTTCTTGTATTCCTACACTATGTTGTTAACAAACATACTATAAACTACCAATAAAACCTGAAGTACATAATTAATGATATATTTATCATTATATATGTTTTTAGGTAGAGCATTATATTTTTATGAAAATTATATCATTTAATTAAATTATATATTTTTTTTAAAAATCATTTATATCAATTTTGACACTATTTAGTATTTGGTTTTGCTGAAAGTCATTACTGTATGATTAATTAAAAAAAAAATTGAAACAAAAACAATTGTCATATTAATCTATGAAATTCATGGAATGCATGAAATGTATCAATTTTTATTTATTTTTATATTTATAATATCAAATGTTTTAATCTTTTATTAATAAGGTAATTACTGCATTATCATTGTGTCATAAATAAATTTAAATGTTTAATGTATAAAAATTATATATAAAATTCCACTATTTAAGAAATAATTTTTTATTTCTAATTAATATTTATAGTCGAATTTATCTTGTGTATAACCTTGTATTAAAAATATTTAAATTATTAAAATTTGAATTTAACACTTTTAACTCTTCTTTAAATAAAATAAAAATAAATGTCCTAATCTAATCCAAGAGGACCAAAGAGGATAATTTTTTATTCCTATGTATGATTTTGGTCTAAAAAAATTATCCAATAGAGTATGGAAATGTGTTAGGGTAATTATAATATCATTTTTCCTTTAATTATGCTGTTTAATTTTAATCGTAGTAAATAATAGTCCAAAGATACTCTTCCATAAAAATGAATTTAATCTTATTGAAGAAAATTTATTTTCTGATATCAACTATTTCTATCGGATTTTTGAAATTCAACTCACAGAAGTGATAAAATTACGTTTTATGCAAATTTGTTAATGTGCCTAGAATGTGGGTAGAGACGTTAAAAAATTTCGACATTCTTTTATACATTTAATTTAATTATAGAATGACTCCAATGAAGTACATTGAATGTATCTAATTTTAATTTAAAATAATTTAAATAAAATATATAATCATTTAAATACAAATTCTATTTTTATACAACAATGTAGTGTTTTTCACTATTAATAAAAAATTCAAAGCTTTCAAACAATTAACAAAAATTAACCCTAAGATAATTTTGATATTATGAACCCAAAAATTATTTCTATTTTAAAAATTAAAAACATATAAGTTTCATTAATTAATATAAAATTAATTCCTGTTGTAAAAACCAGAAAGTGGGGTTTTGAGAAGTAAAAACGATCAAAAGATTGATATGTGTTTATGTCCAATTTAAAAGTAAAATTTATTTCAATAAAAATCACTGGATTAAATGATAAAAATATTATATAATTATACATCAAATCCATTAAAATTTATAATTTAACAATATAAATTATTTTTATTAAAAAAATAAGTTTTCAATTAAAATCTAGTATCTGTCACTATTCATCAAAATATGAAAGCTATCAAAAAAACACCAAAAATTTATCCAAACTAAATTTTAATGTCCCTTTTCTAAATAAGAATTTAATTTCATTAAACTGAATATATAAAAGTGTCAAATATTGGATTAGAATGGGTTTTCCATTAAAAGGCAGAAAAACTGCAATTTTTTAAAAATATTTCTTTTATCTGAAAAATGCATTTTTCCTTATATTATGTATAAGAAACAAAATAGATGAATGTTCAAATTACACGGGATATATATAAAATTCAAAATTTGGTTATTATTATTCATAATCGCTTTTTAAACGTCTTGTTTGATAGGTCGAGGTGCTCTTCAACTTGGTGTTGCGTACATCTCATGTTATTGTATTATGCAAAGAGAAGCGTACTGTGGATGCTGAGGATGTTACAAAAACGTTGTAATTTTCACAAATTATTACCCCACCATCTATCTTATATAATATCAATGAGGAATAAAGAGAACATTTGGATTTTCGAAATATGGAGAGAGTATTAGTGGAATGGAATCTTCATGAGTTCTACATCAATGAAGATAACTTCATTCGATTTTGGCTAGGTGTTGTGTTCCTTAATCACAAGAGATAAACAAGAATATATTATAAAATTTATAATACACATCTTCCTCCATATTTCTTGAATGTACTCTGATGTATTGTCACTCACAAGAGAACTTATTTTGGGACCAAATGATGTAGGATATTATCATGTATATCTCAAGGTGTTTCATATATTACAAATTTATTGTATAGTGGAAAAAGTAAAAGGGGATGATGAAACTAATTACCATATGCACTTGGAAACTAGAGAACGTCACCCTGGAATTTTTCCCTGGTCTACTAAAGATATAAAAAAAATGGGATATGGGTTGGGGTGGATCGACTTAGAAATAATCCCCACATCATCACATTTTAGGATGATTTATTTATTGAACAAATTTCTTCTATATACATAACATTTATAGTGTTGATGCATGGGTACCACTATAAATCATCTTCAATCATGATCCAAGGATGACTTATAAATTATATATAAGTCTTAAATATTCTTTGAATACTAATGTGAATTATACTATGGCCTATCACCCACAAATTTATGGACTATTTGAAAGTAATACTCAAATTCTTGGGGACATTTCAAAAACCTGATAAATGGATTTTAAAGGAGTTTGGGATCATTGTATTTAATTAGTGGAGTTCTAATATAATAATAGCTTCCACTCATGTTTTCATATATCTCAATATTAATGTCAATATTAGAAGAGATATAGAACTTCCACTTGTTAGTTTAATGTTAGGGAATGAAAACTACATGGACCTAATCTTGTGAAGGAGATGACAAAAAAGATTTAATCTATCCAACAACATATAAAAGATTCTCATTGTTAGTAAATGATCTATTAATACAACTATTGAAGGTACATGGAGTTTGAATTTGTAGATAAAATTATCCTTCAAATATCACCATATAAGTGAGTCATTCGGTTTGTATATAATTGGAATCTTAGACCTATATACATCTTAACCTTTTATATCCTTGATCACATAGGAATATTGGCCTATCGACTTCAAATTCCACCAATTATAGATCATGTTCATTATGTGTTTCATGTATCTCCCTTTATAAGTATATTCCTAACACCTCAAAATTAATAGAATCTATAGGTGGTAATAATATATATTAAATCTCATATGAGGATTATCCAGTGAAGATCTTTGACCATAGAGACAATGTCATATGCAATAAGAAAACTCACTTTGTAAATGTTATATGATGAAACTATATGTATAAAGAGATGACATGGGATGAAGATGACTGAATTTAATAGAAGTAGCCTCATCTATTCTGAACTATGAATTTGAGTTAACATTATAGGGATGAAATTTATAGTGTGGGGAATATTGTAATGACACATAATTTTAAAATGTAAATTTTTTCCTAAATAAATTGGGCACTATATTACATTATATATGAATTATACACATGGAACATATAGGGAAATAAAAAAACTACTTCAATAATGAAAATAATTACATTAGTCAACATTTAAATCAATGAAAAATCTATACATTAAAATTGGAAGAAAATATAAAATATGGGAAGTAGAATTTGAAATTTTCGATCATTCAAATTTGCTAGAATCATCTCTCTAACATCCAATACTATAGAAATAAAACAAAATAATAGAAAACCAATTGGCCTCTATGAAAATCAAAATATAGAACCATGAGAGTAATTTTGGTAAATAATGAATGAAGTATTGATGTTTTATTTATAGGTGGTAATGTGACCTTAGGAAAAGTAATATGACCACTATAATAGTGACCAAAACACTGAGAATAATAACATAACCATTGGAATAGTAATATGACATTAAAAATACTAAAATGTAATATTAGTATTAATTTTCATAATTAATTAAATTAAATATGAATATTTTATTTTTAAAAAATAAATATTATGATTAAAAACAAAATGAAAATATACACACATTATTAAAAAACATTATTTTATGGTATTTCCTAAAAAATTATATTTTTTATAAAAAAATTAAATAACATATATTTTAATACTATTTTTAAATAATTAAAGTCATTTTTGAAATTAGATCTTCAAAACTATACAAGGGTGGATTTTTTCGTAATTTTAAAAAATACATCATTTTTTAGGTGAATAGTAAAATTACAGTTTTTTGTAACATGTGTATAATAAGTTACATCATTCACGACATTATAATGACATAATAACTTTTAGAAAAGTTAAATCAAACTTGAAAATATTTAATTTTAAAAATAATTTATTTAAAAACAATTAATATGTTTTCTAATCCTAAAAATTATTTTCCAAAGTCTAATGTAACAATTATTCTCTTAGAATAATGATTTTTCATTTAATTTACATTCTTTTTTAATTTATTTGAGATATTTTTTAATGGGGTTTAAAAAATTAATATTTTTTATTTTATTGGAATATAATTTATATTTTCAAACATTTCACTATTTCATGTTTTAACTTTGATATAATATTTTATTCAACATTTTATTCTAAAAATACTCATCTCCTCAAGTATAAATAACCATTATCCCTCCCCTTAGAAAACCACTTAAATTACACTTACTAAAGCCAAAAACCTTCCCTAATCCCATATATTAATCCATTTACAATCTTTTGGTTCATTCGGGAGTAACAAAACTCAAGTTATCAATCTATTTCTGTTCCGTACAAGAGGAGAAACACCGAGAAGAGGATATTTTTTCATCAAATCCGCCTTCATACATACTCTTCTCTTCCTCTTTTTATCTATTCCATTAAAAACCAAATCATCTATAATTAAATATAAATTATGTTAAAATTATATTAATCATTTCAATATACTTTAAAAATTAGAAATATGATGTTTTTATTTTTCATACATCTCTTTCACCCCCTTCAGACAATGTGCTCTTAAGAGTCTGTTAATCACCATTGGGGATGTTTGAAATTAATTTATTGTCACAAAACTTTTGGATGGATAATATAAAGTACTTATGATATATAAATTTATTTATTTGAATATTTTAATTTCTAGAAATTAATTCTTCTTATGTATAAAAGGCATTTAACAAAATTTCAAAATCTATGTAAAGTAATTTTTTTTTGAAAAACATGATATCATAATATTTCCCCTTCAATGATGATAATTTAAAATTACAATCCAATGATTATAAAAGATAATTTTTGGTAAAAATAAAATAATTATTTTCTTATTGACTGGTTTAATAAACCTTTTCTTATTATGTTAGTGATAGAAAAGTGACAAAATAAAGAGGTATTTATAGTAAGGGTATTCTAAAACCCAAAATATTTCATTTGGGTTGTATCCTATTTCACATTGATATCAGTATAAATATTCCTATAATACCAACAGGATGCTTTTTAAATATCTTTTATATTTTTTGGTGCAAATAAACGTTTATACCATTCATAAATTTATTTTATGCCACTTACAACACTTTATCAAATTGAAATAAATTTTAAACAAATATTTCGAATCCGACAGAGTTTATTTTTTCCCTTAAAAGAATAAAATCATCTTTTATTCTAAAGTTTAATCCCAATTATTAATATTTGAATCCTAGTGTTTATTTTATCATGTATAATATGTGATATATTTTGTGAAACCCATTCCTTCCCTTATGTTATTTCGTGATGGGGATTGTTATCCTTTTATGTGCAATGCATGATTATGAGAATTCTATGATTTTAAGGGTGGTCCTAGAATTATATACCCCTCCAATTAATTGGGAAATGTGTTATATCTCATGTCATAATGTATATTCTGTATGATCATGATTTAATTTTTGTTTATAATGATAATATTATGATTTATAAACATATATTATGCATGGAAATGTTGCTAGATTTATTCAAAACTATGTATAGTATTTGAAAATCATGTTATTATGTTTCATTATTTTTAAAATTTTACATTTCAAAAATTTATCAATTGACTCCCTATTATTTTTATGATGATCCTATACATATGATATGATTAAATTTCTTATTCCTACACATGTACTATTGATTTGTGTCTTTTATTCATCCCCTTAACTAGTTTATAGCTCACCCCTTTCTTTGATGTATATCCATATGTGACTAAAAATACTATAAAAAATGTGAGATATTTATGAGGATAAATTATAATAACATAAAAAATGTTTATATTTTATATAAAATTGTTTTATGAACCTAATTTTATAATGATACCAAACCTCTAGATATTGAATTTCATCCATATTATGTTACATATCTTAAAAATGATACCCAATATTATGAATGAACACATAGGTCAATATAAAATATGTAATGAGAATAATCATATGGAGTTGTTCTGGTGCCCCAATTTTATAATGATGGAAGAAATATTTATTGTGCACAATCATTTGTGCATGATTATTGAGGTTGATTGGCCGATTTGGTTATGATGTTATCCCAGAACAGGGGTTAAAAGATTTTTGAAATATATCTTGATGAATACATAAAATATTATGTTTCATTTGAAGTTAGTTACAAAATATTTCATGAAGGAATAATTTCATTTTTATTTCATGTGGTGGTTTATGCTTTTTTCAGGGAAATAAGTTTGTTTGGTTGAAATGGTTTTTTTGATATAGAATGAATATATTAAAGCTGAAAAGATCCCATATATGTTCTATGAATATATATTAATAAGAAAGTGAATTTAATAATAATTATTTCTTAATAAATAGTTTTTTTATTCTAGATCATTGTGTGATAGGTTTTTGAGATAGAATATATTTGATGGAGAAGTTGTTGCATGATCTGATGGGTTATTAAATTTAATTTAAGTCTTTATTTTACAATATAAAAATGAATAAGATGAATAAGATCTCATTATAATAGAAAACTATATTATTTTTTAAATAATAAAGATGTATTTTTAATCCCTTTGTTATTAGAAATCTGTTTTAGCATAGGATTCACTTTATGTGTGGGATGCATAAAATAGTTAAGAGACTTGTAAGTGAGTTATATGGATTTTCCATGCTTGAATTGGTTTTAGAAGACATTATTAATGGATCATAAAACCTTAGGTTTTATCGAATCATTCTAAGTAAAATCTAATCACATTCGGTGTTGATCCTTGTAAATCACCTGTGTGTGCTTGTGTTTATTAGTGTCATGTTTCATTATAATCAACATTGAAAGTTGTTGTATAAAGTAGAAAAATTATTGAATCACTAGTTCACCCCCATCTTTATTATTCCTTGATATTTTGTTCCTACATGATATGATTAATGAAGTCATTTTTTTGTACAAAATTAAAAATAATATAAATCATAAATATGGTATAAAGAAATAAAAATATAATACAATATATTACACACACACATATATATATATATAAATGGTTAAATATTAATATTATTACTCTTAATGTTTGATATGTTGTATTTATTAACTATTAAGTATGACATTAACATCAATGTATTTTATAAATTATATTTTTAGCATATAAATAATTAATTTTAATTGTATTTTTAAAAATAATAATAAATAGAAAAATAATATTATTGAAATTAATTTATTTTCAAAAAGTGTTATATATATCATGTAAAAATAAATCATGATTACCACTTATAAAAAATACATCATATAGAGAAATATATATTATTATATAAATTATACTATGATTTGATATAATATTAAGAAAATTCAATGTTTAAAAATTTTAATGTTTTAATAAAAGTTGTTTTTCATTAATTTTTTAAATTTCGGATGAAATATAAATTTTTAATTTTTATAATTTATTATTTTTAAGATGAAAATACTTTTTAGAATCCATCATTTAAATATTATCTAATTATTAATGTTTGATACTTTTATAAAATAATTGATTTCTAGAGAATAGTGAGAAATCTTGTTTTTACCAAAATTCCAAATTTTATGTCTTTTCTAATATATGTTAAATAAATAGAAGTATATATATCCTTTTAATTGATTAAATAAATATATAAGGAGTATACATATGTAATTTAATAGAAATATTTTAAATATATAAATCCTAATTTTTATTTTTAAACATAATTAATATTTATTTCCAATTTAAAAATTATTTTCAATAACTTATTATAGTTAAAAACATTTGGAAAAAGTAGATATTGATAATATTATAAACAAAAAAAATATAATAAACAAATTTCTTCTATGTCAGATAATAACACTATCAATTCTAACCTAGAGATAAATTTTTATCATAAAAGAACATTTTGTTAAAAAAATTCCTATGCCACACTAAAATTAATTTTTCAAATACATAGAAGATTTATTTGATAAAATAATAATCATATTTTAAATTAAAATACCCAGATTATTTTTTTTATTTCATTATTTTTCGTTAATATTAATTACAAATGTTGACAATTAACTACTATAATAAAATTCCAATTATGGTAAAAGTTAAAAAGTTGAAAAGAGCTTTAAATAACTCTATATTCCCACCAAATTGAGTTGTATAAGGGTTTTTAGGAATATTAACTATATACACTTCATATATTCCACTTTTGGAAACATTACCCTTGAATATTTTCATTGCATTATTTCAAAATAATTGGCATCCACAAAAGATCCTTTTTTCACTTTTAAACGGGGAAAACATGAACACCCTCATTAAACTATTACTACTTCAAATATATTGTTTATAATATTACTTATTTAGTCCCATTTAATCCATTCCAACTTTATTGAGACTTTCGATCATTAATATTATTAAAACCCTTCAAAATGAAAGTCTATTCAAAGAGAAGAGGAATTTCTTTTAGAAAAATTTCTCAATTACATTTATATTTTCATCTAAATATTTAAATTTTACCCCCAAATCCAGTATAATATTATGAAATTAGTATAATTTTTATATCCATTTATTATTATATTAATTAACCAACAATTATTTATTCCTTTATACCAACTAATAAGTACAAAAGAACAATGATTATGCTTTAGTCTAAATAATAGTCTTCAGGAAGAGACATATCCGACTTTTCATCATCACTTATATTCATAGTTTATAAGGAATTAATTGATGAATAAATGTGACATGAAAATTATAATTTTTATTTTTAAGAGGAAAAGTAACATCCACCTTCATACCAAATCATTCATTTGTAAAATAAAACATTAAGTGTGCAGTATGAAAATTACCACCTCTACAAAGTAATGTCCTTCATTTGTAAATTTGATTTAAATTATTTTTACAAAACACATAAAATGTTATTTTTAAACTTAATAATTCACAAATATATCATTAGTATTCTATTATACTGATATTATACACTTATCAAATTTTACTCAATGAGATATAGTGTGTTCCTGTTTGGGTCAGTTTAACCACCTGCATGAATAATGTTAAAAAAACCTATCATGGATGATTATGGGAACATAAGTTCTAATGTAAATATAATTTAACAATAAAATCATGATTGGTTTATTTTTATAGAAATCATATATAATTTAGTTAACTTATTATTAAAACAGAATCTCTGGTCAATCACATTAACGACATAAGTATATGTAGATTCCATTTTCACATTACATTTGAAAAACGTATGAGATAATGTAAGATATTTATAAATATAAAAATTTATATATTAAATAAAACTAAGAACCTTGTTAATTATTGAATTTGTATCAAATAATGTGTACAAAAATTAACATTTTTAACCATGCACAAAATAAGTAAATTTACTAACACCAAATTGAAAAAATAATCTATAATTAACTAATATAATCATATTAATCAAAAAAAATGTAATATATAAAATAAAATTTATAGAAAAGAGGTCATGAAAAAGAATATTATGGTTTTTATGGGTTTTTATAGGTGGTCAGAGTGCATTCAACAAAGTGGGGAAACATAATAAGGGTTCATTATCTCAAATTTCAATTCCATAATTCATTATTTTATTATACACCATGATTTATTTTTATGATGAAATTTATAAATCATTATCATTTCATATTTTGATTATATTATATTTTTTTAATGATTTATTTCATGTTCTTTTTACCATGAAATTTTGGCTTAAATATTATACATGTTGTAAGGGTTTGTTGTCTCAATTTACTTTCTTTGAGGAATGATTTCTTACTTTGAATATAATCCAAATTCAAATTATATAAAAGAAACATTTATTATATTAATAAAATCACCCTTAATAACCTGATTTAATATTTAATATAACAATTACTCCTTCACAATTTATCAATCTCTTCACTACTCATGTTGTAAGGGATTTTACTCTCAAACTACATTCTCCGAGAGATGTTTATATTAAACACCAAATTTTCTTTATATGGTGTTTATAATAACTAAATGATTCATTATTCTCTCAAATATATTTAATTTATGGTATTTCTAAGTTAAATTTCACACACTCTCTAATTAAATGTTTTTTTATATAAATATTAGTTAATACATAACACCTTTGAAAACTCAAATTATTTCCCCTTGAGTCCATAATTATATACATTGTTATTATCTTTTATGACCCTTTTAACCTCCAATTTATTTTTTTCAATGGTAGTTTCTATTTTTGATTGGATATGTTACTACATTTTATTGGAATCATTTTCTGGTATGCAATACTTACACACAAAAAAATTTATGTTGGTACGAATAATATCGATTATTTCTAATGGATTTTCAACTTCATGCCCATAAATTTATACCATATGTTTATTTTGTCTATTGTCTGTAACTAAAATATTGTTTAATTCATACGATATACCAACCACCCATCACCAATTTTCAAATATAAATTTCATTACCCCATTTTGGATATTGGTTTTTGATAAAGGTGTATCAAAATATTTAAATATTTTATATATCATTGAAATACTTCTTACTCTATGTTTTATCTAAACAACCTATATGTATTTTAAAGAATATAATATTGGAAATTTCCTTAAAAAATACATTTTAATATTTTTAAAATCTTTCAATCTATCCTGTTATAAAATAAAATAATAAACCAGTGACTTTATCGATAAAAATCGCTTTTTATAAATAATAAAAGATTCATATTTTTAATATTATTTCACATGAAAAGATTTTATAGCATCCCAAATTTCAAACAATCCATTCTTTTAAAAGTATTTTTTTGTAAATTATGTTGATGAATCTTATTTCATGAACATATTTTTCATGATTCATTGCCCGAGATCCATCCCTGACTAACCCAATATCTCCTTAAATATGCCAGGGGATGGCGACTAGCACGTAGTAGGAATATACCACAAACGGATGGCATTGGCCTAAGTACCTGCACAAATAGACACAAATCCAAACCAATGATGTTGGGAAGTAAAAAAAGAAATGGAATCGATTCTTAGAGACCACTAATAAAAACACAATTAGGGTTCAATGAAAATTAATGTACTGTGTAGAAAACCAGGCCAGTATACATGCCCACCATAAGAAAGACACAACAAAATTGATACCTATTGTCTTTAAAATCTCATCCGCATAGAACCCAACCTAAGGGGTAGGTGAAGGGTTACTGCCTAATGTCGTAGGATTATGCCTTGTCTATATGATTTCACAGAGCACCACCCAGTCCTGGCCATCCCTAGACTTTTTCAAAACATGAAATGTATGCAAAAGACATGACATGTGCATGAAAACCCAGTTCAGGGGTGAGTAAAACAATACATAGTAGGGGACCCCAAAAACCCCATGGTAAATGGCTATAAAATAATCACCTCCCTGATGATACAGTCAGATCAACATAGGTATATTCCCATTCATATACCAAAATCATCTAGATATACTCATTTCAGACACCCAGAATCATGAGGTCCCAACCTGATTTCCATCAATAGGATTCCCATCATAAGTTTATAAGGTAACACATAAAACCATGAGATATCACTCCATGAGGTCAGCCATTATAGATGGTACCCATATGAGAGGAACACTCCAACGATAATAACAATAACATTCCAAATGGTCTGTCCAAGAGAATGTGCTCCCTGGGGAACATCCTACAAAGCTCAGCTCCAGTGCCCATCCGCAGAGGTTCAATCACAATTTCTTCTACCCAACACAAGACTAAAGAAACCAAAGTAGGGGGGGACCCACCCTCCCCATTGTGCACAGATGTGGTATATTTCTCTTAACCTTCTTGACAAACCTCCCTCGCTCATATATGATGTGTCCCATAGCTCAATACCTTGAGGGAGCACCAGCTCTTATCTAGGTAATGTTCTTATCAATTGGAAGTTCCCACTCCTCGCAACTGTGTCCGACATCCGTGGGAGACCCTACTACAGTAGAGGAACCACTCCCCGCCATTACTCAGTACGAGGGAGTGTGACTCCAAAAGTGAGGACCCCCACCCTAACCCTCTAGGGGAGTACTACTCATGAAGTACCTACACCCTGATCCCACAGGGGAGTATGAATTCATAAGTTTGGGACCCACATCCTTCCTAGTAGGGTATTACTACTCAGTGACTAGAGAACCTGCACCCTGGTATGTCGAGGGTGTACCATCCTAGTCAGTTTACGTTTGTAGGATCCACACCTGCAAACAATATGGGAGTACCGACTCCAATCCTGGAGGACCCACACCCTACCTTGTAGGGGAGTTCCAACTCTATGTATGTAAGATAAGTAGGAACAATACCATAGTCTTATAGGGTAGTACCAACTCCACAGATAGAAGACCCACTCCTTGGTTCAACAAGAGAGTACCTACACTTCCTTCTTGAATATTTTTGGGAACCCACACCCTAGTCCCTAAAGGGAGTAACACACCTAGAGGTAGCTACCCAAAGGAAACGAACTAACTCACATGATGTGGCTAGTCCCATATTTTTGAAACACGCCGACTACCGATCCTGTGTTCTTATAATGGGAGGACCTACTCCTCAAACCAATAGTCCATTTATAAATTTCAATAACATCTCACTTGGTGTATCTCAAAGGGACTGTCTAATATAAATGGTCCCAATACCATAGAAAACACATAAAACTGACGACCCCTTTGAATATTATGGGAATTTTATTGAAAAGGGGATGGTCAGGTCCGGGTATAGCCTAACTCGGCTTGCTGGGCTAGGACCGAACCCACTATGACCAGTCTGTCCTGCTGGGCCACCCAAATTCTCCCACCTAACCTACTGATGTGGTGCATTTTGTTCTCCAACAGACATAGTGACAACCTCATCCCCTCCCCTTGAGGTATCCAATAGGTGTCCAGACCCCCCTCCCCCCGTAGTCGGTCCCACAGACCGTGTGCTCTCACCGAGCCCGTGGCCTAGTTATGGGTCTCCCAGCCTGACGCAATTCCATGGTTCTACACTGCCATGACCCATTGGATGATGCATCCTATGGTACGACATAATAAAAATATCTTCCTTGGGCCACCAAACTACCTTCGATGGTCCGCACATCACTACGGAAGAATTCAGGTGACCGTCATATCACATTATGTATCACTATTGGATTGAACCCTAGTTGTGACCGCTTCAACTAGAAAATTCTTGTTGGACGGTATCTCAAAATCCACATTGATCCGTCTATCACCATCATTGTTATGCCTCCATTATGTCATGTCCATACTAGATCTAAGTTGTGAAATCATTACACCATGATATGATTTCACAACGAACGAGTGTTATCTAACCTATGAAGAATGTGAACATGATGGGGAAGAAAAGCACACTAATAAACATGAGGATCAAACTGTGGCTATTTTTTTGTTCTAAACTCAATCCAATATGTTATAAGGATCAAGAAAATGGTGGAAAAAATAAATGAATCAAACGATCATCAATCCCCAACAAACCCTGTATAGTGAAACACATCCCACAAAATTATGCATGATATGTGAATTGATATGCTTTTTAATTGATTCATGTTCATCATTAGAATTTAAATACGGGGAAAATAATAAATTTAAATAACAACCCATACATTGCGTTGGATCCCTTATAGATGTGGATTGAGTTCGTGTCGCCACGTTGATCCTTGTTCCACTGGCGTTTGTCGATTCGTCACCACTTGATCGAATCCTGACATTCGATCCTTCATCACTGGAAATAGAGTATCCGACAACATGCCTTAGGGTAACAACAGAGAAAAATCCCCAGCATTATGAATTATAATGACAGACTCTACCCCCATTTATGGGATGAAAACATGTTAATGTGTTTAGAAGTTTCAACATTACATTTTCAATTTGAAACAACATCGCCAAACTGCTTCACTTATGAAAGGAGAACGAGTTTCTCCGTCGCCGTTTCATTTTGTCACCTTGGTGTGAAAAGTTAAAATGGAAACAAAAATGAACTTTTTTATGTTTATATTTTCCCCATTAAAAAGTAAAAAAATTAACTTTCTACCCTTGACCCGCACTGGTCGAGGTTAGGGTCTGTCTAAGGAAAGAACACCCTCATGGGCTCAATGGCACTCTCAGAATTCCAATTTTAGTTACTGTTTATGAGTTATAAAGATATTAATAGTAAAATAATTTTTTTATTTCATTGTTTTATATATTGTCATATCCCAAAAACAACTTTCCATAGTTTCCCTGCAATGATGAATTTTAGGCTCTACCTATGTAAAGTACATCCTCATGAGCTCAAATGTACTCTTGTATTTTGAATCTGAGTTACAATTATGAGTTATAAGGATTTGAAAAATAAAATATTTTTATTTAATAATTTTATTTACGATTATGCCATTTTTGGGTTTTCTCACTGGAGACCTGCACCGACTAAACATAAGCCGCACCTTGGCTAAAACAAACATCCCAAACGTAACTGTGCCCTCATATTTCTAATCCAGGCACTCATTTAATATTTTTTCCTCATTTTTAGGAAAATCTCTCATCCGTGCTATTTAAAAACATAACATTTTTTTATAGATCATTTAGGGCATGCCATCTCAAACCCTAGTATCATGATTTTCCTTTGAATTTTTTAAAAATAGAATTGTAAATATATAATTTGTCACATTCTCACCACATTATGGCTTTACGTCCTCAAAAATCCTAACAAGGTCAACTCAATCAAAAGGCGAGAGTACGGACCACGAATCACAGCCTCCCATTCCCATGTGATCTATATAAGATACCTATCCTACCACTATACATGCTCCAATAGAAAATATTATCCACAAGGGTTAACATTTTTTTCATGTCCTATGACAGAGTCTACCCATCACTGCCTGGGTTCCCATTTCACAGATTAAGGAAAACTCATTCCATTACCTCATATACACTATACCTTTTTCCTGAAATATTCAATATGGGCATTAATGATTGTACTCCAAATCAGGAATGATGTGTTATGGCCTTGAATCTAAAACTAATATATCCCAACTGCAACTCTCACATCTATGAGTTTGGTCACACTATCAGTGCTAATGTGTGATCATAAGGTCTCCTCTAGTAGGAGTTTCTAAGCATGAGGGCACCATGGTTTGAACAGAAACTATTTCTCTCAAATAAAACATACAGAAAATTGTAGGACCACTAGATCATATTTCCCTTAATATGTCATCAAAAAGGAAAAGACACATGTCTTACCTTCAATATATCCTAGAGTCTCTAGGTTATAATCCATGACCATTTGCAGCTTTCCTCACCCAAGTCTAGCATATCTCCAAGCCTAGAATAGACCACCTTATGCTCTTCTAGCTCCTCTTCCTGTCCCACCATCTTACAGAACTCCATTCTCCAAGAATTTTCTCCACCATGGAAGCTCGTCTATTGGTTCCCTCTCAGTGTCATGATTGGTCAGAAAATCTCTAATGAGTTTCCCCTGCCATTGGAAACATAATGATGCCCCTGATGCAGCTTATATGTTCCACAAGGCTTCTCTTGAGACACAGTCCCATGCATCTGAGTTCATGATTGGGTATGCCTCCTATACTACGACCCCGTTACATGTCGTCTGTTAGCTCATTTAGATTCCTCTGTCTCATTACCCTTGTTGTGGGTCACATCCATCTGTTCCTGAGTAAGAAAAATATAGACCATAAGGGCTCGCTCTAGCACCCCATCATTGGTGGGGATAGTTAGCAGAACCACTAATTTCCTAATCTCTTAGTGTTAGCCCTGTTCAATGGTTTGAGATCTGAAAAATTGGTCTCTCAACATTTCCATAGATTACTATGACAGGTCAGTGAACCACGCTGAAAATTCCACCAGAGTCAGGCTTCCATATCGAAGCTGCAGAAGCTCCTCGATACGTACTCACCTCAATATGGCTAAGTAAAACTCTTTCCCGGAAGATTCATTAGAACTCATCCCATGTGTGGGTCACCTCGTCATGTGAATGTATCATCAAGCTCCACCCACATCCTATTGATCCCTAAAGAAGGATTACAGTTAGGACCACCATCTGATGGGGATGTTTCCTCAATAAACAAAATTCTCGTGTGATGGCCTTGAGCCAGTCAACTAATACCTAAGGATCTACATCAAACCTATATTTCAATTGCGTTTCCTCTTTAACCCAAGAAGTGGACTCTTCCAACGCGCATCCTCTCCCCAAACTGCTAGTAAAACATGATGATCTGCGAGTTGTGGCGACACCTGTAGACCACCCAGAGGAAACGATTCAACATCATCTCCCAACACTAAAGACTCATCATGGGGAAAATCTTCATCATAATAATGCTTTAGAATCCTTTATGACTTTTATCATGGATGCATCCTAAAATGGATCAATAATGACCATTTTTAATAGAGTATATTGGGAGATATGACTAAAGAGAGACATGGAAAACACAAACCATTGTTATAGGATGCCTGTATAATTTATTTTCCAGCAACAAGGGTCCTAATTTATGGATTCAAAAAGTAAGTTATTAGTGTCCCAGTGAATGGATATGTCAGCCTCCACCCCAACACTAGAACCTCTGGCCTAATTGCCTAACTTAAAATATCTTAACACTATCTTTATGAAACAAAAACAAAGATCATGACACTATGGTCCTAAGGTAGAACAGACCTGCATCTAATAACACTCTATCATAAACCATCCCCCATGGCATTTGTTGTGACTACCCCAATCCCTCCTATGATAGGATAGGGGCTGGCGACTTGCCCCGAGTTGTCGTATCCCATAAAAGGGAGGGATTAACCTATGTACATACACACATGAACACAATTCTAAACCAAACATGTTGTGAAGTAAAAAAGGAAAGGAATATATGCATGAAGACCACTAAGTAAACAAACCAGAGTGAAACTGAATGAAAGGTACTAGGTGAAAATCTAGGCCAGTATCCAAGCCCCAAAAAAGAAAGACAAACCACAAGTGAAATCTAATACCCCTGAAGCTCATCCACAAATAACCCTGCCATACGGTAAGGTGATGGGTAGCATCCTCAATACATAGGAGTAAACCTTATCCATATGATCTCCATAAGCACCACCTAGTCCTGGACCTCCCTGGACACCATAAAAGCATTGAACATCTGCAAAAGACATGACATGTGTGGGCAAAACCCATGTAGGGCTGAGTAAAGCAATACTCAGTAGGGGACCCCGAAAACCACAATGTTAAATACAAAAAAAAAAGAAACACCACAAAGAAGATACAACCAGATAAACCCAGGTATATTCCCATACATATAACAAGAACATCTTGATATACTCACTCCAGACACCAAGAATAATGTTGTCCCAAACTTGTAGCTTGCTTCGGGATTCCCATCATAGAATTATACAGTAACATATAATACTAGGATATCACACTCAATGAGCTCAACTTTAATAGATGGAATCTGTATGAGATGTAAACTACATCAGGAACAACTCGACCATTACAAATGGTACTTCTGAGAGAACATGCTCCATCAGGAACATCCTACTAGGGTTGTATTACTCAGTTCCAAGATGTTCCATGCCCTGGTATGCCAAGGGATTACCGTCCCAGTCAGTTCATGTGTAGAGGAGCCTCAAACTAGAATAATAGGGGAGTAAAAAATACTATCATAGAGGACTCTCACCCTACCCTATAGGAGTGTTTTGACTCGTTGTACATTATATCTTGAGGAACCATGCTATAGTCTTATAGGGTAGTGTCGACTCTAAAGATAGAGGACCTGATCAACAGGCCCATAGGGGAGTACCTACTATTCCATCACAAAAGTATCCAAGAACCCAAAACCTAGTTCATCAGGGGAATGAAAACCTTGTAAGAAGATACTAAAAAGAAATGAACATGCTCCTATGACATGGGGAGTGCCAACATTACAAAACATACTGATTCCCACTCAAGTGCGCTTGTAAAAGAAAGAAATAATCCTAAAACAAATAGGATATCCTTAAACATCTAAATAATCTCACTTAGAGCATCATAAAAGGGCCGTATCATTTCAAGGGTTCCAAATCCATAGACAGATCGTCAAACAGACTCTATGTTGTATTGTTATGGGCATTTTAGCAAAAGGGTATGGTCGGGTCCAGGTCTGCTCTGAGTCGACCTGACTCGGGGATAGCTGACCTGACTTGAGACTGCCGAGCGGACCTGATTCAGACTGAACATGGCCCATTTGGACCATCCCCAAATGGTAGGGCCCAGTTTGGCTATGGGGCCACAAGTCCAGCTCACTGGGCCACAACTCCGGCTAGTTGGGCTTCCTCGGGTAGATCGGGGAAACTCGTCTTCTCTAGCCTAGCCTGCCCCTGCGGGCCAGTCTAGTCTCCACCGGACATGATGATTTCCTCATACCATACGTGTGAGGAGGAGGAAATGTTTCCAATCACCTCCCTAGAGCACGTGGTCTCGTAGACCGCGTGCTGTCAACGACCCGCGGCCCAGCCACGGGTCTCTTGGCATGACGTGACACCTCAATGACACTGTGGTTCATCACTGCCATAGTTCACTGACCATAACCTTTTCCCATATAGCATGAGACACCTTCCTCATATGTCCATCACAACGTGCTTCCACCAGTGGGCTGACAGTTCCTTCCACGGGACAACTGACATGATTCAGTGGTCGGTTCATTGATCCAGAAGAACTCCTGCGACCCTCATGTCACGTTCTTCATCGCCATTGGATTTAATAATTTATGTGAACCCTTCCACTAGTAAAAATTCATTTGAGAGAATCTCAAATTCTTCTTCGATCCATGCATCGATGTCATAATTACACCTACATTGTGTCATGTGCATACCAGATCAAAGACATTGGATCGTTGCGCAATAAAATGGTTTCCCAAAGATCAACTATTCACCAAAACATGAAGAAATAGAAGAACATGGGTGAAAATGAAAATTAATCAACTTGAGGATCAAACTTCAGTCATTTTTTCATTCTAGCCTCAATAAAATCCATTACAAGGATCATTAAATGATTAAAATACTAGAAATGAATCAAATGACCCTCATCCCTAATAAAACCGACATGGTGAAACCTATCCCGCAATAATACACATGATCTATGAAATTGATATAGTCCTCAATGGAAACACGGTCATCGTAGGAATTCAAATATGGGTAAATGATGGAATATAAATAACAACCCCTACCTCAATTTTAATTTCTTGTATATATTGATTGAGGTCGCGTTGCCTCACTGATCCTTGTTCGGCCAACGTTCGTCAGTTCATCGCTACATGATTGAATCCCAACCTCTAATCTATCATCACCTATGCTAGAGTCTCCTCATCCATGCCTTAGGGAAACTCTAGAAACATATATCCAGTGTTTTGAATTGTAAATCTCGACTCTATCCCTATTTAATGAAGGGAATCATGTTAACACATTTATGCATTTCAGTGTTGTGGTTTGGCATTGAAACATCATTGCCACACTGCTTCATTTATGATAGGACAATGAGTTTCTATGTCATTGTTCCACAACATCACCATGCTGTGAAACATTAAAAAGGAAATAATATAAACTTCTTTAGTATTATTTTATTCGCCTTTAAATATTCAAAAAATTAACTTCATAACTTCAACTCATGTCGGTCGAGGATAGGGTCCATCTACCGAAATAACACCCTCATGAGCTCAACGATACCCTCAGATTTCCAATATGAGGTACCCATTTTGAGTTATAAGGATTTCAAAAATAATTTTTTTTATTTACGGTCATGTCCCAAAAAAAACATTCTACTTTTTCCAATATCGAAAAATGTTAGGATCAGAATAAGGAAATAACATCATCATGAGCTCAACGTTACTCTTGGATTTTCAATCAGAGATACTGTTTATGAGTTATAAGGTTTTAAAAAAATAAATAATTTTATTTAGTTAAATTATTTATGGTCAATCCATATTCGGCTTTTCTCACTGGAGATGCACAAAGACTAAACAAAAGTCACCCTAAGGGTGAACATACCATCCGGAAATCAAAATTTTCTTATTAATTCTGATTCAAGAACTTGTTTATGATTTAAACCACTTTTTTCAGGAAAACCACTAACCTATGTAATTTAAAAATGTATCATTTTTGGATTGATCATTTCAGGATCTCCAGGTCTCAGAATAACATGTGGTTTTAGTATCTTATCTCATAATTTTCAAAATGATTTTATAAAAATAAAACTAAGAAAATCCTAGTTGTTACACATAGAAAATATATGTAAATCTCCATGCATGTTTTTCAATAAAATTTTAACTCAATTTTTAGCTAACATGTTTCTCAATATAACAAATTTATCTAATAAGTTTTATTTCATTAATTAATATTTAATATTCATAAAAAATTTATTATTTCTTCATCACATGTTTTTTAGAAAAATTAAATTGTCATTAACAAAGCCTTTTAATTATAGAATTTGAGGGTTGTTATAAAAAATCCCATATTATAGATTTCATCTTATGCAACTAAATTACTCTTTTTTAGAAGAATAATTTCACAAAATTCAAAAAATCAATGGATATTTAAATAAATTATAAAACATATCATATAGTAGATTTGATACACACTTATCACATATTGAAATTATATTTTCTAAAAGTGGAGTTATCATATTTTACCTAGTTAATGTTAAATTTTGAAATAGAAAAGTATATTTAAAATAATCATAGGTAGAGATCAGTTTTATTAAAATGGATTTTAAATTTGGACTTAAAAACTGAATTTATATTTGGGTAAGTTTTTTATTCTTTTGAAAAAAGATTAATGTTGGTGTAAAATGTTGAAGTATAGTTTTTATGAATACAATGACTAGTGTGATATTATTACCAGAAATGGATTTATTAAAAATTATACAAATCATTTTTTTTTCAAAAAAAATTAAATATTTTGTAAAATACTGAATTTATACATATTAATTTATCTTTAGAAAACTATATTTGACATTTTTGAATGGATGATACATATGTTTTTCCAATAAACCGTTTTAAAACATTATAATTTTATCAGTCTAAAATTTGTTTTTTTAACAATCATGATTTGAATAATTTAATATAGTTTTTATATTTTTAATATTTTGGTTAAAATTATGTAATAAGTGTAATTTTTTTTAACAACAAGGAGAAGTTATTGAGGGAAAAAAGTGTCGCTACGGTAAAGGTAAGATAAAGGAAAATGATAAAATCAAATAGAAAATTCTTAAAATACCTAAAAAAATGTAACCATAAATAGGTGGTTAGGTGTTCTCATGATCTTACAAATCATAAAAATTATTTTTCTACAAAATAAATTTATATTAATTCCATCCAAAAATATTTGACCTTTATAACAAAATACTAATTATTTTAACCCATAAAATCATCCCTTTATATGTATAAATACCCACCATAGATTATCATTATCCAAAACCAAAATTAAGGATTCTATCATCATATATCACATATAGAGTCTTTAACATTTTTATCTGTTAAATCTTGTATTTGTTTTCTAGTTTGAAAGGTTAGATATAATCTCTGAAGCTTAAGAGAAGTGAGGGTTCTCCAATTATCGTCTTATCTTTTCATGTTTAATAGTTTTTTATGTTTTAATTTTAAATTACTCTATATTATACAACAATGATTTCAATTACATGATATTATCTTACATTATGTATTTTATAAATTAGTTTTTATTTATTCCCTCTCATTGTAGTCTTTTCCTAAGCCATTACTATGGCATAATTAATTCCCCTCGCCTCACCCTTCATATTATCTTTGATGGATTTTTTAAATTACATTTCATTTAAATGTAAAATGTTCATATTCATCATTTTTATAATAATTATACTTTGATGTAAATTATTGATAACAATTTCCTCTCATTATTCATCCTTCAAAATCTGTTATAATTTTTTCCATTAAATCATCCAAAATGTTGTAAATAAAAGTGGCACTGGTTTTACTAGAGATAAAATCCATGTCTGGATAAGATTTTGATAATTCAAATTCTATTTAAAAACCCTAATTAGGTATTAAAATATATAGATTAGGACTCAATTTTATTTGATTTTATTATTCCTGGAAGGAAGTGACTACTACTAATTTATGATATTTACTCAATTAGAGTATTACCCATAAGATTACTAATGTCCTATTGATTATAATGCTGATTGTTAGACATTATCCCATAGAGACATAATAATCCATTGAGTTGGATTCTTTCTTACTTATGTTTTAAAAGCTGATCATGTTACCTCAAAGTCTCTATATTTCTCATGTACTTTTCCTTTTTCATCCATTCCCTTGTCCCAATGTAAATGTGGTAGGATTGAAATTAATCATTGGTGTAGAACGATCCATCAAATATTTTTGCCTTTCCTTATAATCAGTTATGAAAAACATTTCATAAATTCTTTTCCCTTATAAATATTGTTGTACGATTCTTCTTTTTTATGTGTTTTTATCAAGATAGTTATTCATTGATTAATTGGGAAGTCATTGAGTGAACCATAATCCTTTTATTATATATGGTGTTGATAATTTAAAATTCATTATCATGTCTGAAGGTTATTTATCTAGATAGATACTTACTATCACTAGATATAGATTTATTTTAAAAAAGTTCTTATAATGTTTTTAATTTATTTTTATAATATCCACTTTTGTGGAACACATATACATATATAATTTTTGAATATAGAATGCGCACCCTGATATTTATCTAATGCATTGGGTAATCATTATATTTTCATTGATACCATATATGGTATATTAGAGGTTATCCTAACAAAACTACATTATGATTTCATTAAGTTTAACCTTGACTTATTATAATGATGTCTTGGTGGTTAAACTTGAATTATTCTTATGATGTTATGGTCTATGTTTTTTCCACACTATTTTATCTCCATGATCATATGATGTAAATTTCATTATGAAAAAATCATTACGCAATGATTCGCGAATTATTATCTATGTTATACATGGTATGGTTATGTTTGTTTATGTCTATCTACCATGAATATGTTCTAATACACAAATTATTATTTTATTCTATGTTATGATCATTGATTTTTATTGACTATATTTAACCTTAATGAGAATTTGATCTCTCCCATTTCTTATGTTTCCCAATTTTTTCTGGAATTGAAACAAAAGGAATACATATAGATGTGTTTCTTGAGTGGTTAATATTTATAGATGAAATGTATTTTTTATTAAGAGTTAAATATGTAAATAATCATTGTTCACAAAGGAACTTAACTATTTATACTCTATAATAGACATATCTATTAAGAAATTGGTAAATGTATTCATGTATTACACCATATTTAAAAGTGTGGTTATTGGGGAATAATTTATTTCATATCTTTTTAAAAATTATTTCCCAAGTTTCATATTTGTACAATGAAAAATATTTTTCAATTATTATATGAGTTTTTATTAAAATAATTTTTAGGGGAAATGGTGCTTTTCATCAATCATTTCAAATTAAATTTATACTATTCTTTTAAAATTATTCTTAATCCACATGTTAAATCTTTACCTATGTTTTAAGAAATGAGAAATGTTAAATCCCTATAAAATAAATGATCTTTCATTAAAATTTTATTTACTAATATTCTTTTGTGCATGCCGATTTATTTTCCCTAACTACTTTCCACATTGAATATCCTATATTTGAATAATTTTATATAATGGTGTTCACATATGTTCCTATACATCGACTTATTATGGAACACATTTACTACACTATATACCATTTTTCTATACAGTGGAAATAAATTGTTTTATCTCATTTGAAGGTTATTTGTTAATTGTGTTAATAGATTTCGTATGAATCTTTTTTATATTCCATAGGTGTATCATTATATGAATATTATGAAAAAAATTTGTGTCAATACTTATAAATCCTGAAGTTGGTTAATGTAGTAAAATTTAAAAATGTTATTAAATCCATTTTCATTGCATGGGTTTTTTATGATGAATGGTTGATTTATCATGAAAACAATGTATGGATTATGACGGTTAGGGTCATATATCATCCCAAATTCATTGGATTAAGTTCATATATCATGATATAGATGGTATTGGGAAAAAAGAGTTTATTTACAAAGGCATGTTCAAAATGTGTTTTCCCAAATCTTCCTGCATAAAAATAATGATTTTTTTACATAAGAATGGGAATATTATAGTTTCTCATAAGGCTTCATATGATTATGATTGTGACAACTTTTTTAGTCACTTTACATTTCTAAATATTTTATATTCCATGTTTATTCCTCTTTTTTAAGATATTCCACACTTTCTTGTTATTACATGACTTATTCCATGACTTATGTTCTATTATTTATTGGGTATAACATTCTCACAAATAAAGACCACACATATTTTATAATATTATTCTCACTTATTATTTTATATCATTATCACTTTTTTGACCCTTAATATACATTTATTTCACCCAATTCTTGTGTTTCCATTTTATAATGTTATGAATAAAAGTAAAATACTTGATGTATTTAAAAGAATCTCTTCTATGTAGAAATTGGGGAACATATTAAACAAATTTTATATATTAATAAGTCTCTTATATATTCATAAAATTTTTATTTATATAAAATTATGTGTATTTTTATATTATTTTTTGTCTTAATTCTCTAATACATTAAACCTACAAGATCATGGGAATGTATTGAAACAAAATATTTTCCCATGTTCATGTAATCAAGAAATATTAATATATGTGGAAAATTATAATTGTTATTAGAATGGGGATTGGTTATTTTATAGTATTAATTTAGTTATTTTATAGTTAATGATAAGATAAATTTAGTGAAAACCCTAGGGATAAGTCTTAAGGATAATTACATGTCTATGATGACAACCTGATGTTTTGGTAAATTATTGACTCATTAGTCTTCTAAGATATTAAATAATAGTATTGATACTAGAATGTTCATACTATTGGTGATTAAACAAAACTATGTGCATTCAACATAATAGGTATAGTTGAGTACCAACTAAATGTTCACTATATTTCATGTTGATTGGGCCCAAATACTACACCCATGAGTGATATGACTTGGTTGAAGATATTATCTTTATGAAACATTATAATGTCTTTGTTTCATAATTACATTAATGAATCAGGTTAACAATTAAGAATGAACATAACATAAAGTATCCTAGGATGAATAAATAAAGGTATAGTTTGAAATAAGTATTGAAAAATAGTATAGATTGATAAAAAGGTGTAATTAAAGAAGAAATCATAAGGTTGATCTTTCATAATCATACGATCATATTCTCTGATTATATTAGATATTATCATAATAATTTTCATTTGAATATTCTGTTCAAAATTTGATCTCGAATATGAATCTATTAATGTAATGTAACTAGAAACTCATAAGACATAGATATTGATGAATATTAGGAATAAATGATTAAGAAACTTAATGTGTACCTCTTATATGGGAAAAGATATGTTACATAGTCTTCCTTAAGATAAAATGAATTATATATATTGGAATTTATATCTTTATTCATTACTGTCTTTAGATACCTTTATGTATTTTTGTTATTAGGTGATAATTTAAATTTCAAGAAAACAAGGGAAGAATGTCATTTACCATGTTTTTAAAAATAATACCCTTTCTATAAACAATATGTTTATAATTTAAATTTTTTAGGAATCTGAATATTTTATGTAACGATTCATATATGATTTGAAGAAAATTTAGAGATCATTATTAATTCATAATTTAAATATTCAAAGAGAAACACATGAAAAATATTATAGAACACAATGAGTTATTTTCCTAATTAAATATTAAATTCATTAGTATTTCATAAATTAAACGTTGAAAATAAATATAAATGAATAAAATATACAACACTAGATAATCACCTCAATCATCTTCGCCCTTGAAAATTACCAGTTTCCCAAGAAATCATATAAATATAAATAATATATGAAATAGAGAACTAATATTTTGAGAACTAAAAATTTAAAATATAGAACAAATAAGAGTGTATTAAAATGATTGAATGGTATAAATGAGTTTAGCAAGGCAACATATTAGAGTGAAATTAGACATTTTTAAATACAGTCCTTGCAAATATATTCGTTGGAAATGTTGTCTTTGGAAATGTGGTATTTAGATTTACATGTGTCTAATAGGTATAATCAATTACTGTATTTAAGTATAAAATTGTATATTATATAATTCAGGACTAAAATATAATGAAATAAAAATATTTTATTAAAATATTTTAAAAAATTAATATATATTTTGGGTGTTACGTATTAAAATTATGACTATTTTATATAGTATTTTGTGTTTTTAATATACAAATAAAATTATAAATATCAATGTTATAGATAAATTAAAATTTTTAGAATGTAAATATTTAATTGTAATTTTTTTTGTAATAATTATTTAGTATAAAATATAATTTTTTTAGGAAACTACTTTTTAAATAGAATTTTTTATAAAAAAAATATATTTAGATTTATCCTAAAAAATTAAATTTATCGCTTCAAAAATATTATTAAATAATAAATAATATATTAATATACAATATATTATAAAATTATAATATATAATATTATGAAACCAAATGTTTAAAAACATCATTTTTTTAATAAATGTTGTTATTGTTTAATTTTTTAATTATCCATCAAAATATAAATTTTAAATTTTAGAATTTTAATTCCACAAAAAAGTTCATTTTTTATTCCATCATGTCAGAGCTATCCAAATATTAGTAATTGAATTTTTTTATAATCATTGATTTTTATGTGAGTAGTGAAAATGTAGCTTTTTTCGAATTTATAGATTTTATTACCTTATAAAAACATTAGCAAGAACTAGAAGTTAATAGAACCTTTAAATTTATGGAATATTTATTTTTGTAATAAAACAATATTTTTACAATATTTTTTTGACCTTATAAGACCTATGTTTAATTTTTCGAACTAATTTAGACTTTTCTTCAAATTTTAATTTTTTGTCATTTTCTTGTGACAAAAAGTTTTTTATGTGAAAATTAAATATTTGAATTTTTTTGGAATCCACAAAAATTTTAATCATTTTTTAATATACCAAATAATATTATTTAATTTAATAATATTTATAATTTAATCCTAACTTGTAATTTTAATCATAAAAGAATAATTTTTATTAATAGTGCATTTACACAACACTAAAACTAAATTTTCTAAACTATAGATATTTTCTATAAATTTATTTTTTGTATTTTAAATTATTATATATAAATTATTTTTTATTTAAATTTAAGTATTTTTTCATTCAAATTAATTTCCATGGTTTGGAAATAATTAATGTTGTAAAAGGTTGAAAAGGGAGAAAGATAAAAAGTTAAAAGAAAGTCCTTAAATCACTCCATGTTGTCTCCAAATTGATTTTTAAAGATAATTAAATACCCAATAACTATCTCTAGTATATGTTTTATTATTTTGGAACCTTTTATACTTGAATAGTTTTATTCCATTATTTAAAAATAATTGTTATTCACCCAAGTTTCTTTTTATACACTTATAAAAGTGGAACACTTACATGCTTTCATAAAAACTTATTAATTTTATTCTCATTTCGAAAAACATAAATATTACCATACATAGAATACGATTAAACTTTATTTATCATTCGTGTTCTTAATCAGTCCAAAATCCCTTCCAAATCAATGAGGTTTCCAATAGAATATTAATTTCTTCTACAAAAGTGACTTTCTTCACATTAGTTTTTCATCAATATTTTCTACTTTTACCACCCAAAAATACATTTTAATATAATGATATCAGTTTCATTATTATAAATTTATATTATTTTATTATTTTATCAAACATAATTTTTTCATACCATTCCACTTAGAAAAACTAAAGAACGATTATCGTGTGTTTGTGAGTGCAACCATCTTCACGAAGCAATGTCCTTTTATTCTCGTGAATGATTATCATCACTAGTTAAAAGAACGAAAATTTAGAATAAATGTGACATTTATAATATACTTAATATTTTTAAGAGATAAATTATAGTCCAACTATATTCTGTCTTATTCATTAGGAAATGAAAACGTTAAATTTGTGTTGTGTGGACTACATCCTCTGTGAAGTAACATTTTTTGATTATCATGTTGATCTTCATTAATTATAAAAAAAATATTCAAATATGATTCCAAAAATTTGAAATTTTAAAAAATTTCATTATTCCTCTATTACAGTGAAATGATATATTTCAATAACCGTACTCACCCATCAGGATATAACATGTTCTTATTTGGGTTAGTTTAACCCGCTATATGGACGATTATATAAAAATATATACTAGATGAAAATGGTAAATTAAATACATATATTATTATATATTAATAATAAAATAATTATTTTATTATGATTTTATAATATTTATATTAATTATTTCACTTATTTTTTAAATATCATATTTAATAGCTAAAATTATCAAAATAAACCAAAACCGATTAAATTTTCATGCAAAAAAATAGTTATTGAATAAGGAAAGAAATTTATAAATTAATATATGTCATATATTATATTAAATTATAAATTTTAGGTTATATGAACATGGTATCAAATAATGGGTACCTGAATCGGGATCAACAATAGTTTATGAAACCAATAAAGTTAATAACACCCAATGGTAAAATTAAGTAATACCTAACAAATATATTTATAATAAAATATAAAAAAGTAATATATATAAGGTAATGTATTATATTAATAATAATTAATATAATATAATTTTTTAAGGTTTTTTAAAAGTGTTTAATGAACATTTGACTTTACAGGAAAAAAGTTAAGTATTCATTACTTAGAATGTGAATTTCTTGAGTCATGTTTATGTTATAAAAAATATTTTATTTTGTTTGGATTTACATACTAACCCATTTTCATTTTATATAATTATTATATGATATTTCATGATATTCAATGTTTTAATAAATAATCTTTTTCTCATGGGGTTTTAAATAAAAACATATGAAATTGTAGGGTTTTGTTTCCGTAATTATCTTACTTTGTGAATGCTTTCACGATTCTCACATAATCATCTTTGATATTGTGTTAAATATTGCTATAATTATTTTCATAATAAAATATTAATAATGTTATTTGAAATTTAGTTTCATAATAACTCATTGAAATTCTTTGAATCCAGTTAGTACTTATAGATTATGGTATTTTTAATCTCAATTCCTTTTTTGAGATTCATTTGTTTTATGCACATAATTTTATTTATATGGTGTATATTCTACCTATTTGATTTATTATTCCATGAAATATATTTAATTAATGGAATTTTTAGTTCAATATCATACCCTCTCACATTCAATGAGTTTCAATTTAAATTTACTCTCCTCATTACAGATTTTCTGAATAAAATTAACTCTCATTGAGTCATAAATTGTATACTTGATTATGATCATTTAAGCCCCCTTTATACTTCAATTTTGATCTTCAAATATTACATTCTATTTTCTTAAAGTAATTTTAATTTTCTTTCATTTGAATAATATTTTTTTGAAATACCATCTCAAACAAAAGCTTCACATTAGTAAGAACAAATATCTTATATTCCAATGGATCTTTATCCTCCATGTATATATTTTCTTCCCCACCAAATTTTTACTATAATTTTAAGAGCTCAAATATAAATTGATTGATTTTTCCTCTTACATATCATCACCAATTTTTAAATTTAAATTTTATTTCCTTATTTAAAATGTGTATTTTCAATAATTATTTATGAAAATATTAAAAGTATTTACTTATCATGGATATATTACTTATCTTCTAATAAATATTTTCACAATACAAACCATTATTTAATTTCAATATTTTAGTATTAGAGATTTATTAAAAATATATGTTTTAATATATCTTAAATTTTTTCTTCATAACATTTTTGAAAATCGATTCTCAAAATAATCTAGTGACATTTTCACTTACACAATATTCATAAAAATAATACAAGAAACATGTTGTTAAATTTTTTTCACTTGAATGAATTTACCATAATTTTGAAACTCCTTTCCAATGTTTTAGGGTTGCAAAATTTTATTTTTTTCCATCATTATGTGAGTTTTATATAAGAGGGGTTTCATAAAGAAGGGTTATTTTAATAATTCATTAGAGAGTAATATTTATGCAATTATTCGTAAGTTATTCATCATCTAAACATATAATCATTATATATATTTTCGCATTTTAGAAATTTTAAATTAATATATATGAAATAATCTATCACCACCCATTTAATTCCTAATCATCTTCAATTTATAAAAATATATAATTTTTCAAATTCCTAACCTATGTGAATAGAATATTTTTATTTCTATTGAATGAATAGTATGCACATAGATACCCATACATCAATTTTTTGGTGAATATATTGATTACATTACAAAATATTTATCAATACGATGTTAATAACATGTGTTATGTTATTGGAAGTGTATTATCATAGATATTGACATAATGTAAATAAATAATAATTTTTTTCCATATGTTTATTATTCTATTAATATTGTTGAATTTTATGGGTCAATAAATCTATATATTGAATTATTTTTATGTGAGACAACATGGAAATTATATAAAATAAATTTTGATTAAATTGTTTTGTTGTGATGATTTATTGATTAATTGTGGAAAAAGTTAGTATGGATGATGATGGGTGTGGTCTTATATAACCCTATAGTATATTGTATAATGTTTACATTTCATGATATAATTATATATATTTATATAATGTGTTTTTCCAAATATGAATGGGCCGAATGGATTTGACCAATTATTACCAAAGGAAAAATGATTTTTTACACATAGGAATGAGGTTACTTTGTTTTCTTATAAGGCTTAATATTATTATAATTATCCCTCCTTTTTATGTCTCAAATCTTTTCAAGATGTAATATATAACTTGTTTATGCCTATTATTTACGACGATCCACACATTTATGTTATTACATGAATTATGCCATTAATTATGATGAATTTTTTTTTGCATAACTTTCATAAATATCATGAATATACCAATTTTTTCATCCAATTCTCACATATAATCTTTAATTGTCATCTATTATTGTAACCCTTACTGAGTATTTGAGATAACCCCTTTCATAAGTTCACATTTAACCAATATATAAATAAATTTAATAAAAATGACATGTCTATAATAATTTCTTGTGTTGAGAAATTATGAGAAATGTTTAAGACTAGTTATAGGAAAATATTTATCTTATATAGTTAAAAGAAAATGTTCACTAGTTGATGAAACATGGGGGTTTTCAGTAAATTTTTTTTACTAAGTATTTAAAAATATAAACATTAAATATCAAAATAATGTATTGTAATGAAATATTATCATCATGACATATAATAATGAGATGATCACATCTATATGATGTTATAACTATTATTAGAGAAGGGTTTAATTATTTTTCAAGATTAGTTTAATTTTTTTAGATTTGGATAAGAGAAGATTAATGAAAACCTAAAGTATATGTCTATGGGATAAGTCTATGTATAATATAAAATCATGAAGTTTTGATAATTTTGAGATAATGTAATCCTATAAGAAAATATATCCAAGTTTTGATACTGAAAATTGTTTGTGATTTATTTAATAACCCTGACTTTAGAAACACGATGTCGATGCTTAATTTATAACATTTGCATAGATACAAGGGGTCAAATCATAAAGGACCGATCTGTTTATAATTTTTTGATAACTAGATACACACATGATACCCTTTTAATATTGGTAAATAGGATACAATGCATTTTAATAGAAAAAAATCATAGTCCTTGAACTCATTTATAAAATTATTCTTCAAATCATGGGGAATGGAAACATAATAAGGTTATTCTAAAAATAGAAATAGAAATTACATACAATAGAATCTACCATGAATTAATAAAGAATAATAAATATGGAAAGGTAACTAACTAAAAATAATTCAATTTAATCAATAACTTGAAAATGATAACTTGATAAGTAATAAAAAATATAGAAAGGTAAATAATTGAAAAAAGATGTCATTTAATCAACGAACTGAGAATAAAATACATCTAGTGATAATATTATTATCAAAATTTTATGAGTAATAATAAGAAATTATTTCTTAATAAATGAAATGATTACTTACTAGATGACATGATCTTAGGAATCATGATACTGGAATATCTATTACCTTTCACAAAACACTTCAAGAATATGGGTATAACCCATTTGATTTGGACAGGTGATTTGTCTCCGGAGACCAGTTGACACATTTATTAGATATTAATAACCAAGCCGCACCCATAAAATTGTATAAAAATTATTCCTCATATTTTTAATAATCCATTTTTTTTATAAATCATTGCTAATTTTTTGAAAATATCCATATTTAGTAAATGATACAAAATTTTCAATATACCCTAGTTGATCTAATAACATTGAGTGTAAACACCATAAAAATGGTATAATGTATTGTAATAATAATATAAATTATAGAAAATCTTCAAATTGAAGTTAAATATAGTTTCCAAAAAAATATAACTATAATGTGATTATTTTAAGAGAATGTAAAAAATCAAAATAGAATGTTAGATTAAAGAATAATTTTCTACCACTTTGGAAGCTTTTATATTATGAACCATTGAGAAATAAAAATGAACTGAAACATTAATAATAATTTATAGAAATGTATTCATTCTAAATACATTAATAGGGTTTTATAAATACCAAATTAGTGCGCTAAGGTTCATATTTACAATTATGTTTTAATGAAATAGAAATTTAGATTAAATCCCTTTTTCCACTTTCTTATAGTTGAATCTAATTTATCCTCTAGTTTAAATTTTAAAACCATGTAATTTATTTATACGAGACCCATAATTATTTTTATAATACCATATAGTATCTAGATATATCATTTTAACACCTATTTGTTAATAATATTTCATTATTTTCACTGATTTGGGGGCTAATTTCCTTGTTGTCTCTCGAAGGTTTTGTCATCAGAGTTCTGGTTCATTCAAATATAATATAAATAAATATTCTATTGAATTATAGAATAATTATATGAATCATATTTTCTAATTAGATATATTATTAGAACTGTTATTAAATGTTGCTAAATGTAAATGAGTCACATCGCTTCATGGTGACGATTGGTCGTACGTACACATGAGAAACAATACCATTCCATTAACGGTTGAAAGGTTAATGTATTATATGATATATTAAATTTGAAAAATCCATATCATTACATATATATATATATATCACATATATTCATTCTGTATATCCTTATTAACTTCTATGTAATGTGTAATTCAAAGACAAATCACATCACTTCGTGTGGTGGTAGTCAATTATATATATGACTACCGTTAATATATTTCAAAAGAAATGAAAAAAAGAAGTCATATGTGATAATATAATCCTATAAGTAAATTTATATAATATTATATATACAAATACTTTCAAAAAACATTATATCCAACCATGATCGGTGTTTACAGAAATTCAGTTCCATCGGTTCGTTAGGTGGTAGTCAGCCGTACACACGATTGACAGTTTCATTTCCCATTTAATGGAATTAGATATGGAGAATTTTTATGAAATTAACACAATAAAATCACAATATATGGTATTGTTATTATTATATTACCATTATTGATAAAATATTAAGGTGGTGGAAGAATAAATCAAATACAATTTTCCATTTAAGAACGATACCTCTTTTTTAGAAGACCTCATTAGGTTTGCACAAAAACCAGTACTAGGATTTATCTATGTTTAATATAGGGGATATAAAATATCATTGCGGGAGTAATAAAGTTATTTGGTTTTGTATTGTCCAAACCATATTTCTTTGAATGTGTGAATGGGGAAGGATAGGGGTTGTACTTTTATAAGTGGGGGGGGGATGCCACATATAGAATTTTTGAAATAAATCAATTACACCCACGTTTTTACAATTAAAAAATCAAATTAAATTGGTAATTTTATACCACTATAGGTTATAAGGTAGAAATATGGATATAACTTTGTTTATTTATAAGTTGTTAGGTCATTTTAACCGTTTGGATTTTTTCTTAACTCTAGGTATAATGTTTTTTAACCTTAACGGTGATAATTAATTGTTACTAAATTTACTATTAATAATAAAAAAAAATTAAATTGAAAAATTAAATAATATAAATTATTATCATTCCAAATATGGATCAATTTTTCTGAAATAAATTTACAAAAGTGGCATAATCTAATTTAAAATTATAGTGGTAGATTTGATGAAATAGTGTGCTTCCAAAGAGAAATTTCTCATAAGTAAACCAGGTTTTAATATCACAATTTAATATGAAATATATTTAAAATTACCTATATTTTATTAATTATAATATAATTTTAATAATTTTATTTCAAAACTATTTTAGAATAAAATTTAACTTCATAAATATTTTTAAAAAAAATGCAGTATTTATATGAATTAGTATTTTTTCACTATTTATTGAAAATGAAATATATCAGAAAAATAACCAAAATTGACCCTGGATTTTTTTTATATACTAATTAAAAAAATTAAGTTCATTTTATAATTTATTTTTATAAATTTATGAAAAATTAATTTTATCATAAGTACATAACATGTGGTGAATCTGGTTTCTTTGAAAAAAATAGAGTATGCAAGAAAATTTATTTTTTACATCAAAATGATTTATATTATATTTAAAATTAATAGTTTACCATAATTTAAGAAATTTGTTTACTCCTATTAATATATAAAAAATAAATACTAGGTTTTAATGGTCATGTTTAAATAATATTTTAATAGATAACCATTTTTATTTGAAACCATTGTTTTGTGCATCATAAGCCATAAAATAGATTAATTTATTTAAAATGAAATAAATTGTAAAGTGTTGGGGTGTAACAGTCATAACTCCGACAAAATATTCTTCCTTGAAATTTCATTAATATTACAGTCTAAATAGATAAGGGTAGTTATTCTTTATAATATCCTCTGGTTTTCTTGTTTCTTCTTCCAATTATGATTTCTTCAAAGTACCATAACCAATTGATTCATCCAAATTATCAATACATTCTCTTTTTTATCAAGAACATTGATGGGTTCTTCATAGTATGATAGATCATGTTCAAATTCTATTTCATCAGAGGTGAGAACATGTGTTGGTCCAGACATGTATTTACATAATAATTATATATGGAACACATCATGTACTTTTGAGAGACTTGGTGGCATTGCCAAACGATAAAAAAACAACCCCAATTCATTCAAGGATTTAAAAGGGTCCCAATTATCTAGTTTATATTCTTAGATTCTCACTGAACCTTATAAAACCATTCCCTAGATACAGTATAAATAAAACATAATACCCCACTTGAAATGACCAATAATTCCTCATTTTATTGGAATTAAACATTTTCCCATTTTGAGATAATTCAATACGATTTGGAATAAACATTACGTTTATTGTTCTCTCTTTAAAACTTTCTAGGAATATGAGTTTTTTGTCAAAAACATTATACCAAGAAGTTAGAGTAGGATAAATATTTCTATTTAATACTTCATATAGTTCCATTTTAATACTTTAATGAAATCTATTGTTACCAAAAAACTCTACCAAAGTTAAATAATGATTCCTAATATCTTAAAAGAAATGTGATATTGATATCATCATCCAGTGTGGGTTCCCAGGGCGCTACCTAGTGGGTCCTATTGTCAAAGGGGTTAGATAGAATTCCGATCGTGGCAGTCAGACCTACGCTGCTCCCACATAATCATAATAACGAAAATATGGGATACCCAAAGTGAAAGACTAGGGAATATAAATCAATTATCACATTAATCTTATAATATTTCCATTGACTTAATTCATGATTGTAGACCAATATTGAAGACTCCCTATTGAATGGACACTATATTGTTTATTACTTATCAAGTTATGACTATCATGTTATTGATTAAATGGAATTTTTTTAGTTAGTTACCTTTCTATATTTATTATGCTTTATTAATTCATGATAGATTCTATTGTATGTAATTTTTATTTTTATTTATAGAATAATGTTATTATCGTTCCATACCCCATGATTTGAAAAATTATTTTATAAATGAGTTCAAGAACATGGAATTTTTTCTATTACAATGCATTGTATCCTATTTACCAATATAAAAAGGGTATCATGTGTATATCTAGTTATCAAAAAATTATAAACAAGTCAGTCCATTGTGTCTTCCCTTATTACCAAAGAATGTCATATAGTAGATCTACAAGGGGTGGATCTAGACATGTCTTAGATGGTGAGTCTCTACTCTAAAGATAAAGAATTCAAAATCATAATGATGAATAATAATTTAATTAATCATTTATTAAATTGTTGTTTCATATTTATAAATATAGTCCATACTAAGGATTATATTGAATTAACCCATTGGTATTATAATATACCTAGAAAATAAGGCATGTTTGTAATCATAATTAGGACTTCCTCACACATGCTTATTATAGTGAGACTTCCACAATGATTTTTGTCTGCCTATTCCCTTCTTAATGTACTATGGATTTATATAATTTTCATAGAAAACATTGAAGATATAAAATAATGTGCCGACCCAAAATCAAAAACATAATTATATAAATTTGAATCTATGATTAAAGTACTTTCCACCACATCATTTATTACTTCCACCTAAGCTATAATGATTGCATAAGTTTGGCCATATCCCCTTGGTATCTTCTATGGTAGTTTATCTAGATGATTGGGGAATTAATTTGCATATTTTACCATCTCCCTATAATTGAAACATGGAATAATAGTGTTTTGTTTCTTCCCATTACATTATATTTCCCAATGACACTTATCTTTACACTTATAATATAATCACAAGACCTTAAATCATTTATTAGGATTATTCTTTCCATAGTTCTCATAATATGGAAATTTATTCCTTTTTATTTTCTTTTTTGATGGATTCCATTTTCGTGGTGATAATTCAGATTTTTATTTTATTAAATCTCATAAACATATCAGATATGAAGAATTAATTTTCTATTTTGATGGAATGAAAAATTATTTTTTCATATGAAGAAAATATTTGAGTGACCCGAGGCTTTCAGAGACTTATCTTAAGTCCTTCAAAGAAGGTTTATTTCTTTTATTATTTATTTCATATATGATTTGTTCCATATAAGGATTGCCTTATTATGGTCTCCCCATACTATAAAACTTATTATTCATCCTTTTTTTCTTTATGCAAATTAACTCTCTCTTCATTTCATTTTTTTAATTGTGGGGGAAATATTTTTGAAAAAATGTATTCATAAAATCTTTTTATTCTATATGTTATATTTATTTTTCGACCCTAGTATTCGTGATGAAAGACCAACATTGGCCTTCATCTCCTTTGATATAATAAACTTCAACTAAAACCTTTTCCTTCTATTCACATCCCAAGTCCATATATATCATATCACGAGATTTAATCCATTGGTCAGCTACCATTGGATTAATAACCCACCAAATGATGGGGGATTATGTTTCATTGTGTGATCCAACATAAGAGAATTATTCTATTCAACATGTTTCTTTATCAAAGAAATATTATTTTTATTAAACTGATTATTCTTCCCAAATATAGTCATTATCTACTCAGTTACAATACTAGATATATTTATTTTGTTTTTAGGGAAATATCTATGTTGGCCTAGAATATTTATTCCTTATTCATTGATGTTATAATTTCTAAATAAAGAAATATATTGAATTAGGTCATAAATTATGAATTTTAAATCATAATATATAATTATAAATAAGTTTTAACAAATAAAACTACTTAAAATAATTTATTCATTATTAATATTATAATCGTTAACATTTTTTGGGGATATATTAATCTTCAAATTCAACATAATTGGGTCATATTAAGACATGTTTTCATGAACCTAGTGATAATTGGGTCATGCCCAATATTCTATTTTTTGAGTTATTTCCTATTTCAACATATGTTCTAAAACAATGTCCAATTATAGTATCCCAACAGGGATTCATTTCTTTGAAAACCTACATAATCTATTATTTAAAAAAACATTAGGATATTATTCAATAAATATACTAAAATTTTATTATAGGGCTAGGATAACTAATATATGTTGTCCATAATATATTTTACGTGGTTTCTAGTGAATTTACATTGATATCCACTATAATGGACTCGACTCCAGTAACACAGATCTATTTCCTGCTTTTTTACATTAACATTGAGACAAGGTGTCAAATCCTGAATGTTGGATCTGTTTATTATTTTTAGAGAACCATATAGATTCAAGATTCACATTCAATATAGAGATGTAAATAAATGAATAGTAATGGAAACCATTGTGCATCCTTGAATTGGATCCACTAATTCTTCTTCAAATCATGGGGAAAGGAAACAAAATAAGGTGAGATCAAATGCACAAAAAGGGTTATATATAGTGGTATATGTCATGAATAAATAATTAATAATTTATACCGCATATCAAATCAAATAACACACATTCCATTTAATCAATAACGTGATTATAATAACTTGATAAATCATAGTAAATATGGAAAGGTAAATAACTGAAAAGACGGTCCATTTAATCAATAAACTAAGAATGAAATCAATCCAAAGAAAATATAATTTATAAAGTATTTTTAAAAATAAAAATAAATTAATTATAAATGAATAGTTTTTTTAATTATTATATTTAATAAAATCAGGCCCCATGATACCTCTACTATCATGAAATATAACAATAATGTTTAAAACTACAGGTCAGAACTGATCTGATTTGGCTAACTAGTTTTCCTCATAAGACCAGTCTTTGTATCAATGGGAAGTATATATCCAATACCCAAACATACCTGCATTAAAAAATCATTCCTACTATATTTAATAAATGATTTCAATAATGAATCAATATTTTTTATCATCAAATATCCATATTGAGTAAAAGATATAGATTTATCATTATTTCCACAGTTAATCAAATAAGTTTCAAAGTAAACCCCATAAATTTTTTTCACGGTTTAGGACATAATAATATCCCTCATAAATTAATATTAATATTTAATATAAATTTAGTGTCTAATGAAAAATGACCATATGAGTGTGATTTTACCAGGAGAAAGTAAACAAACAAAAAATAATGTGAGATTTAAAATAATTTTTTCCCTCTTTGATAGATTTTAAATTATAACCCATTATGGAATAAATGTGAAATGAATAATTAGTAAAAATGAATGAATATTTATTCATGTTAAATAAATCAAATTGTATGTATATACACAATATGATTTTAAATAGGAGTATTTTAACAAATATGCCTTAAGGAAATGGAAATTGAGATGAAATCTATTACCGTACACATACATTTAGTTTAAAATTATGTAACATCCTTTATATTGGTTTTAAGAATATCAAAAATATACAATAGAACCATAATAAAATTTATAACATCACATGTGATCCACATATAACATTTTACCTCTCATATATTAATAAAATTTCCTTAATTTCATTTTTTAGGTGTTATTTCCTTATTTTATCATTTGTGCTTGGTCATGCTAGCTCTGGTTCTTATAACTAGGATATTAATTAATAATCTATTGAATTATAATAATCATATAAATATAATATTTAATCATTGGAAACATTATTTGAACTTTTCTTGATTGCTGGTTATGAAATATGATTCACATCACTTTAAAGAGATGGTTGGTCATACGTACATACGAGGGGCGATATAATTCAATTAATGAGTGAAAGGGTATGGGATTAAATTGAATATTAATTATTAAAAATTTATATCATGTCATATATATCACCCACACACACAAAAATATATAATATTAAATTTTTCCTTATTACTTTCTATGTAATGTATATGTGAGAAATGAATCGCATCGCTTCATGAGGTGGTAGTCTGCCGTACACATGATCGACATTTTCATATTTTTAACATAATGGAATGTGAGAAGGTATATTTGATATTTTAATTCCATAATTATAATTATTTCTAAATACAATATATATAAATTAAAACAAAAATTATATCTTAACATGAGGGGTGTTGATGAAAATTGAGTTCCATTGGTTTGCGAGGTGACAAACCATTATACACATGATCAATGATTTCATTTCCCATATCATGGAAGAGAAAATTGATAAATGTTATTATAATTATGTTCTAACTTATAATTATGTGTTATAAACTTTTTTTATTATATTAACATTACTGAATAAAATTTTAAGCGTGCAGAATAAGAAATAAATAAAAATGATAATTTCAGAAAATTAACTCTTCTTCTGACAAACTCTTTTGTTTTTCACAAAAAAACATCCTAAGATGGATTTTTGGTAACAAAACGGGTTATATTATTTTTTATGTTATTAATAAGGTTTTTTATATAGGCATGGGCCAAATAAAATGGATTTAGAAGATGTAATAGGGGAGGGGATGGGTGGCCTTTTATAAGTGGGGGAGAGGACACAAGTGAATGTTATGAAAAGAATCAACTACACCCATGTTTTAATCCTTCCAAAAGACACAAAAATAGAAATTTATGGACCCATATTGGTTATAAGAAATAAATATATCCATATAATAGGTTCCATAAACGTTTTTGGTCATTTTAACAATTATCTTTTTAGTTTAACCCTGATAAATCAGTTATTTAACTTAACCATAATTATTATTTTTTACAATTTTTACTATTTATAATTGTGAAAAATTATGTTGAATTTAGTTGATAATATAAATAATTCAAATTATAATTATTTAATATATTTTTTAAAATTAAATTCACAATAGTGGTAGAATCCAGTTTAAAATTATACACAAATACGTGACAAAAAACCAGTTGTCCAAAGAGAAACTTCTAAAAAGTATAAATGTTTTACCATAATAATAAAATATTAAATTTTTCCCAATTATATATATTTTATTTATAGTAATATAATATTACTAATATTTCTTTATAAACTAATTTAATATATAATGTAAATTTGTAAATAATTTAATCTAAATGGAATTTTTCAATAAAAATATGTATCTTCACCATTCATTGAAAAATGAATCATTTCTGAAAACTACAAATATTCACCCAAAGATAATTTTTAGATGTTAATTTAAAAAAGTATGGTCATTTCATAAAATATATTTTCCAATGGTGTCAAATAATTATTTTATCATATGTGTTCAAGAAGCAATGAATCCATTTTAAAATATATATATATATATATATATATATATATTTTCTGAAAACATTTCTTTTCATTTCAAATTATTATTATTTCATTTATAATAAATATATAACCATATTTTTCATAATTTAGTTATTCCTATTCAAAGCTAATAAATCAATGGTTAATATATAATGATAATGTTTTAATAAAAGTTTAATATAGTATCACATTTTGTTTAAACTTATTTCTTCTATTATCACAAGGTATTGAAAAGATTGAATTTATTTAAAAGGAAATAAATGATAAAGTTTTATGTCTGTATAGAAGTGAAATAGATTCACCTAGGGTTAATCACCCTAAAAAAATTGTTTGAGTATCCTCAAAATATTCATGCTGGTTCATGATTAGTTGATCTATGCATACATAGTTTTCTAGAATATCTCAAGATATATACTTTCGTTGAACATGTAATATTTAGAGACCATTATAAAGGATTTATTTTTAAATTACATTAAAGAATTAGGTTAATTTATTGGTGAGTGAATAACATATAGTAACCTAGGTTTTACCAATGGAGTTATAGGATAACCCATATTTACATAATTTCATGGGTTGTAATGTAGGTGTCGATAGAGAAGACATCATAAGATTGAGTTTTCATATTAATTTGATCATTTACTCTAATTTTATTATATATTTTCATAATAAATTTAAATTTAATTTTTATAAAAAAAAATTTAAAATTAATTTATATATGAATTATCTCTCTAGAAACTAATAAGAATTCGATATAAAATATTATTTGTTATAAAAGGTTGAGAATAAAAATATTTTTTGAGGAAAATTATATGTTACTTAGACTTCCCTAAGATATAAATGATTTTATAACATAAAAGGTATATATTTATTCATGATTATTTTTATATTCCATTGAGTATTGTTATTAGTATGTTATAATTAAATTAATGATGAATAAATTAATTTACTTGTAGGATAATGTAACTATAGTTACCTGTGATTTTAATAATTACTTTAACTTATTTATACACTATCAAAGTCACTTCCCTTAAACAATACTCGAAAATAAAATGAAATATGAGTCACCATAATAAAATTATTAAATATTACCATTATATTAAACCCACTAAATTACAGAGTAACAATATATGTTACTAATTTATAAAAACAATAAAAATATATAGAAAAAATATGGTCATTTTATGCTTATGGATACAATTTTTCTAAAACAAATTTACACATTAATTACACTTTATGAAATTAAAATTTTTTAACACCATTAGATTTTTTTTGTAAAATGAATTATATATTATTAATCATAGGAACAATATTTTTTTAAAATGAACATTTTATATTAAGGAATAAAAATAAGGTTACTACGATAAATGATAATTTTAGTGATAAGGGTGAAACTATTATCTTCAATGATATGTTTAATTAATGTCATGTAATTATTTACAAATAAATTAAATTAACATATTTTAATAAATTACTTAGATATCATGTTTAAAAACATATATAATTATATTAACAAACTTTTATTTAGTCACAAATGATAAGTAATATTAAGAATATCAAATGACATAACATCATTTTTCAACAAAAAATAGATTTCTATACATTAAGAAGTTTTAGTTTAAAAATTAATATCATCTTATTTATAGATTTAAATATAATAAATTGATATTAAATTTAGGTTTTGGGAACCCATATATTTTATTAGTTATTACCTTAAATTTTTAATAATATAAAAATTTATTTTTCAAAAAGTACTTACTATTGTAAAAATGAAAATGATGAAATGTAAAAATAAATTTTTAAATGATTTGAAATATATGTAAAACATGTGTGAAAAAATATCATTAATTAACTTTTAGAATTATATATTTTCGTACTCCATTATTTCTCATGTTTTTAACTATTGACCATTTAATAGTTTCATTTCATTATTGAAAAAAATGAGTGTTCACATAAGTTAACTTCTCTGCAGTAGTAAAAGGGATATAGTTACTTAACTTCATGTCAAACCTTCCCCTTCAAAATTATTCCTGAATATTTTATATTTTCAATCACTATAAACCAATAACACAATATTAATTCTTTTATTATTCAATTTTACCAATCACCTTCAAAATAAATTTGGTTTATAATATAATATTGTTTTTATTTACATAGGTTTTATTCTATTCATTTATTACTCCATGTTTTTTCTTTTAAAAATTATTATACATTTTAATATAATTTATTATGTATTAATAAAATTATGGAATATTAATATATTAATTGAAAAAACTTTATTTTTTTCTATCCATCAACATATAAAAACAAAATAATTATGGTCGTACATATCTACGAACTACTAGCTCTATGAAGCAGTGCCTTACGTTCTTCACCACAATATCAACTAACTCAATATAAGTATGAAATTTATGTAAAAGCATGAAATATATAATTTAATTAATATTTTTATTACACAAATTATATTCCACCTTTATTCCCTTATATTGTTTTATCAAGTAAAATTATAATTGTTCATTGCATGGGCTACCACCTTTATAAAGAATTTTTTTTTATTTTTCACATTTAATTTTATTATTTAACCAAAACACAATAATTAAGAATAAAAAAATTTAGTAAATATAAATAAATACCTTATTATACTTTTATATTTAATTTTTGTCAAAATGAAAAAGAATTATCCCTACTCACCCATGTTATTTTTATATTTTAGTGTTTGGGTTGGTATAATCATCTACTTAAACAGTGCTATAAAAACTATCATAGATTTAAATAGAAATATAAATATGAAAAAAATATAATTTAATAACAAAATAATATTTTTTTTGGTTTTATAAATGCAATATTAATTATTTAACTTAGTTTTAATGTATCGTATTTGATTGTTAAAATTTAGGAAATTAACCCACGCCGATTGCATTTTTTTTGCAAACATAAGAAAAAAATATAATAAATAAAAATCATATTTATAATAATTTATTTTATCAACTGAAATTCATTTGAATAGGGTTCATAATAATATTTTTAATTGTCTTAATTTGATTATTCTAGAGTTTAGGCGCGTGGATATAACAAATTACATCTTTCAAGGTCTTTCTTTATCTCAATATTTGTTTCATTGAGTAATTCTATTTCATAAATGAATATATTTGTCAATATTTTTTTGATCCATAAATTCGATAATTTTATTTGGAATTTCTTCATATTATTTGAGGAATTCTATTATTATCAGTATTGACTACTTATTTGAATAAACATATTCCAAAATAATAGCATATCATTGCAAAGTATAACCCCAATTCTTATTATTGAATCTTTTATTCCATGTTAATGTTTTTTATATCAAAAAATAATTCGTTAATAAAATAAAAATATGTTTTTCATATAATATTATTAATATATTCGTTATAATCTCTTTTGATATGAAATTCATTCAAAGATTCTAGTATATGGTTTTTTTAAATGGTCTAAAAATATTAATAAAGGATTTTCTTTTTCATTAGTCACCACTAAAGATTCTAGGTCTTGATTTCTTGTTTATTATTTAAAGGTTGATTTTTTATAACTATTTACAAAATGGTTTTTGAATGTAAATATCTTTCTCATATTTTTTCTTGAAATTAGTTTCCACTTCATCCTTTAAAACAATGTTTAAAAGATTTAGTTATTTTATTATATTCTTGCTAATTTTCTTTCCTCCACTGTTAATCTATAATTAAGTGATATTTTCATCAACCTATATAACATATTATGATATATTTATATTTGGAAAATATATATATTTTTATATTAAGATTTATTAATATATTTTTATGTGATTTCATTGAAATTTTGAAGAAACCCATTATTTTTTTCCATGGGTTCTTTAAGATATCTTGATGATTGTTTTTAAGAGGCACAAAAATGTATAAAAAATAAGCGGGGTTATATATCACAATAAATTTTTTTGGATTAGGTTTATTTGTTAGGATATATTATTTCATGGATATAATTATATTATCCACAATTATTTAGGAAAGATGAGTTTGCTCATAATTTTCGGTGTTCATAAAATGAGTATGTTCACATAGGCATGAGAATAATGAGTTCCCTCACAATGGATTTCCCCTTATTATAGTGGTTTCATATTTATATGTTTTTACCTTGTTATTAAATATTTACTTGATGAATTTTAATTTCATGATATTCTATGTTTTCATGTTATACCATCTTTTTTAATGTATTCCCCAATATTATGTAATTCTAACTATTTTAAGGATTAGTAATATGTATTATGAGCCATTTCATAACATTTATTCTTCATTAAGGATATTTTTATAGTATTACGTTTATCTAACATTTTTTATGTTTTTAATCTATGTATTTATGGTATTTCAATAATACATTCACCTGCTTTATCTTATTCCATGTCATAATTATGCCAACAAGCCTGTACCCGAGCGGTAAGGGCTCCTGCATGGCATCCAAGAGACCCAGGTTCAAAAATTGCTTGAGGAATATTTCTGGGTACTATTGTAGTAGTGTAGCAGCTACTATAGTAGATACTATTTGGGTTTGTAGCAGCATGATATATTCACCCGATTTGGGCCTTTGGGGCACCGGTTTGAGCCTTTGTGTCATCAAAGGTCTTCGGGACACAAGGACTTTGGGATACATAGACCATGGAGTAGCATAGTTCACACAAAACAGACCCAAAAATAGGATTAGAGAAACAAGAGTAAAAGCCACCAAAAGCAGTGCTAACCAGATTGGATGAATGAGAGGGTATTAAAACCACCATCGTGACCAGGAACCATGCAACTTTGTACAGGGAAATGCTAGCTGAACAACAATGCATGATGTGGAGCTAGATGATCAATGATGCAGAATATGGGGAGGGGTAGTTTAAGTGGCATGGGCCTACCGGTCATGTATTGGGCATGGTATGCCTCTGGGCCTTCGTGTCATGTATTGAGGGTCAGTCAGGCCCTGTTCCTTGGGCCTACGAGTCATGTACGGGTTCCCCTTCATCCCATTATGGGGTATTATCCACAATAATGTCATGATTATTAAATTATACAATCTGATATGTTCTTCCCATACATAGTATCTGATCTCACCCATTTATTAATTTTCAACCCCCCTTGTTATGAAAATGGTTATATCATTTCTCAATACAAAGAAAATGTTTTGAGGAGTATGATAATGGATTTGTTTTTAAAAATATTTTTTATTAAAATGTTATGTATCTAATATCATAGATATTAGACATTTCAGTCATCAGTTTGTATGACTGTTTGTGAGACGTGTTTTCTAAATCTTGAAATTAATATATTATTCATGTTTTTTATCTTATATCACATTAGTTTTTATCAGAGGAGGGTTTAGTTACATTTAGATGTATTTATATAACTCTATATAAAACCATTTAGATATGTATAATAGACTACTCCAATTGAAGGGTTATATCATGAATTTATTTTAACATAAATATTATACGGTTTTCATAGAAATAACAACCCTATCAAGATACAATAGTTTTTTATAGTATTTGTAATATATATACCTATGGAGAGTAACCATAAAAGTGTGTTACATGGTATTAACTAAATGGGAACTCGATTCAACACAAAGAGGAAGTACTACACAAATGTTTTGATAGTCAATGAGGATATGACTAGGTTAATTCATATTTTGTTTATGAAAATTTATTAATAATTTCAATATATAACTAGATCTATTATAAAAGTAAAAATGGGTTTCCTTGATTGAAACATATAGATTCATGGGTCAATATATGCACATCATTTATGAAATCTTGCTTTGTTTATAGCTTCTTTATATATATAATATAATTTATTTATTTATACTCATCCACAATTTTACTTCCAAAAATGAAATGTATAGAAAAGTTAATAATAGAGTTAAAAATGGTAAAATAGAAAATGAGGATATTTTCTGAATAGTAAATGTAATTATATGGGTACTGGGATATAAAAACTCAGGGGAATTATCACACAACTGTCTCAAACTATAAGAGACAACATAAATAATTCAGAGCTCTTTAATATAATAAGCAAGTAACATCTCTCTATCATGTCATTGATGTTCAATCATCGAAGCTTTTTTTACATGTCATATAATAAACTAGTTATTGAGTAGTGGTTTAATATGATTGGAATGATATTTTACGTTCTATAGTGCATATTCCATGATATGGGTATTTTAGACTTCTATCATTTAAAAGGTTATGTTTACAAGTAGTGGAATCTCATTATGAATACTAATCAAAAGAAGGAAGTATACCCAATAGAATGGGAATATTTCATGAATATATTTTCCACTATGAATTTTAATTGGAATATTCACTCAAAAAGGTGTATAAATTCATTGAATTGATGAAAAATTATGAAGAATATTCTTGATGTTATGGAGAAAATTTTTCAAGACTCATGATGTATCATCTGGTTTCATATATGATATTAAAATTTAAATCCATATATTATAAAATATTATAATTTCATGAATTTTATTAAGTATTAGATACAAAGGAAGCTATTTATATATTTTTCGATGTGACCGAAAATTATAGATGGAAACTAAAACTAGTCATTATTATAGGGAATGAAAAGGAATAGAGAGTATCATAGTTGATTCAATGATAACATACATGGTGAGAGGAATGTATATTTTAGTACATGAACTATAAGTGGGACAAATCACTCAATTAATTTCGTTAGGGAATCAATTTTGTGCTTTATATGTGGTAAATAAGGTCACTAATCCAAAAAAATCAACGTAAGGATAAGAATAAGATTAAAACATTAGTAGAGAAGATTTTCACAACTAATGATATAATCACACATGAATGCTTCAGGTACTTTGTGTTTTGGAAATTATAAGAATAAATAACCCAACGCTAGTGAATATTAATTAAACATGGCTTAAAACCATCAAAATTGAGGGAACACAAATGGGAATTCATGTTCACCACCACTGAGGTTGATCAAAATAAAAAAGTGATTCAATGTGAACATGTTTTATTTTATAGATATACTAGTAAATAATTTTATTTTTCTTCTCCACATTCTATCATATCACACATTTTTTAAGAATTTTCCACTCACCACCATAATCAGCGGGTATTTAAATATCTATAAAAACCCCTAGTGTAATAATGATCACATATAGTATATAAATATTTTATCTGTTTGGTGTTTATAAGAGGATACATCTTAGGATTGAATTCTTCTCCCTTTGGTTTAATATGACATAATATTTTTTATCTATTGGTTTCAATTGCATAAGTGACTTATTGCAATTCGGGTATTAAAAATTATATTTAATATAATAAATCCTTCTACTATCAAGTTTCAATGGAAGGAACATTATTAACACCCTTTCATAAAAATACTATGATATGAGTTATAATACCCATCAATGAGGGAATCTGGAATCAAATGACTAGTGATTAAACCCACATTGATGACATGACTGTTATATGAATATAGATTGACGTTTTTTAGATGAACCAGCTAGTATTCCCCTAGAGTGTGAGGTCACGTTTTCAATTGAAATCATACTCAGATCTAAGCCTATCTCAAAATAACAATACTGAACAAAACCCATGGAAATGGAGGAACGAAATAAGCTTCTACAAGGGAATATATAAAATAGTTTTGAGCCCCAAATGGTTCAACATGTGGGGAACAGGTATAATTTTTCAAAAAGAAGAATGGATCAATGAATATTTTCCTAGATGGTAATATGATGAAAAAAATTATTCTCAAGAACATGTATCCCGTACCTAATATTAATGATCTATTCGTTAAACTAAGAGGATTCATAAACTTATGAAGGATTAAACTATAAACTATTTATTGTTTGGTCAATGTCAAAAGGGAATTAATTTATATGAAAATATTCCGTACAAGGTAAAGAAACTATGAATTTATCATGATTCCCTTGGTAATTAAAAAATATTCCTCTATCTTTATAGATCTAGTGAACCATGTATTCAAGGAGGATAATATTTTGTTTGTGTTTTTCCTTTTAGAATATATTATTATATATTTAAATATAATGTATGGTTATAATTATCATTTAGAGATTGAATTATTGACATTGTAAAAGGATAAATTGAATGCCAAAATTCTCCTTTGAAAATTCTCCATTTAGAAAGTATCATTATTGGGACATGTAATCATAAGAAAGGGATTATATAAATTTCTATCAGAGATTTCTGTTATCTAGAAAAGTCTATATTGACCATATTAACCAATATACACTATTTTATTAGGATATATAGATATTATAGATGATTTGTGAGTAATTTATCATTTTAACATCCTTCACACAGAAGGAATTAATCCAGTGCTCTGAGTAGAGTCACTATATGACCTCATGCACACCTCCCAATACGGTAGAGGTTTCTAACAAGAATCAATGGTTCGATAAGTCACATAGGGAGACTATACCATCATTTCAAGAGTAAGACACAACATAAACCTTATCAAATAAGAAAATTAATTAGTTGGAAACCTCAAACAGGCATTCCAACTAGTTTCTAAATGGGGTACAAATAGCAACAAAATATTCAATATCTCATGACAAGTTAGTTGTATGAAAAGTGAATGAAAAACCAAAATAAATACCCACAACAGGATCAATAAAAATGGTCCAAAATCTATGTTTGGATCCTCATCCATGCACACCACATGCCAAAATCAACTCTCTAGATTATGGTCATTTCCATTGTCCTGAACAACATCCGTGGAATATGCTCAGGTACCCAACTACAGCCCGAACAGAGTGTGATTAAAACTCAGTATGCCACCACTAACGATGTCTACAAAATATCAAGTCTAAATACATCGTTAATGAAAGAACTAAGTAAATAACAAATAAAACAAGATATCTCACATTCCATTAGGTGAAAATGTTTACATTACACATAAACCATGTTAGATCCATGTTTCTCATTTATTTTATCTTCATCACTTAATTCATTTCAATTACATGTTCTATGGGTTAGCAATTTACATTATTTAAAAAAATAGATAAGACAAAATATACCTAATAATAATGGTATAAATCAATTTCCATATCTTTTTTGTGATAAAAAATTTTAAAATTAATATCACACATACCTTGGAGTCTTGATCCATGTAGTTTCATAAAATTTATCAGTTAGAGTTATAGATCCGCAACCCCCTTCTCTAAACCGTGCATTATGGGGTGGGGTTAAGAGACCCAGTCTAACATGACCCATGGGAATAGATCCTCATTTAAAATACTTAAAACTACCAATCCATGTTCACATTCTTATTTATTAATTTCCCATATATACCATATCACAGTTCGTTCACAATTAATACACAGAAAATAAAAAATTCAAATTCCATTTAATTCATAAATAATCCTTATGGTTTAATCCATTATAACATTTTACACTTACCTAGCATGACTCATTTAACTCCATTCCATTGTTAGTACATAACCCATTTGGAATATTCTACACTTTACATTTGTGAACTCATTTAACATATTCAATAATTTCCATACATTGACCTTGTTGGAAAGATGAAAAATTACAAAACATTAACTAATTTTTCATGTTTAACAATTTTCCCACATTAACAAATTTGGCATGTTTAACAATACCTATATATAAAACCATTAACATATGCATAATATTTTTCTTATATTATCCCATTGAACAATTTTATCAACACATAGTAATTTAACCAATTAACACATTCACTATTTTTAATTCATTAACCCATTCACGTATTTCTTGAACAATTCATAAATTACTGAACATAATTTATTTATTATGCCTCACTCAATTCATAATAATCCATTAAATCCCTTATTCCAATATAAACCACAATACACAACAACTATTGGTTCCAATAATTTTTCAAAATAACATGTCAAGAATTATGTAATGGATCTTTTTTAAAATAAGTCAATTTTTTGTTTAACACTACCATTCTCAATATTCAAAAATGTTTTCACACCCCATGGGTGGAACCTAACTAGTCAAATCATCCTCAACTCACCCCATGGGGATCATGAGGGTTCAATTTTTTTATTTTGACAACCATTTTACCAAATCATATCAAAGGAACTAAAAGACCAAAAGGAATCCAAGAACACAACCATATATGCATAAACATATTATAAAAAGACAGGATATAACTTGTAGACCAACTGTCTAAAATTTGATGATGGATGCACCCTTAACCATTTCCATTGATTTGGATATAGGAACCAGTTGATGCCCCAAATTTAGATCCATCAAAAAAAGGGTTTTGAGATTTAGAAGAATATGATAAAATATACAAGACCTAATCTCAAAAAGAGAAGAAAGAGGGTTATTAAACTTATCCAGAGCATTGATCTACAACCAATTGCACACCAAGTGGCCTAGAATCAATGAGGAGTGATCCCATTAATGGTTGGGATAGTTTGGTTCATCATTAGGGTTGAAGGGAGGAGAAGGGTTTTAAAAATGGGGTGGAAAACTAATACTAAATAGGGGAAGTTTCATAATATTCCTATTTTAATTCGGTATAGGGTTTGACCACACTGTTTCCCAAACAGTGCACAAACTATACACCTACCATATTACAAGAAGGGTTGAGTCACACATTTACATTGTCAAGCCCACATAGTTTGAAAAACCATGAAATAATCATGCAATGTATCACTATCTCAAACAAAATGGTTTGTTTCCCCATCGCACAGTTTGAACTAACCATGCACAAACCATGTGACTTCCACGAAATGGCCTGATTTCCCATTACTTCATGTCCTGATCTCCACGAACACCCTCTAACATGCTTAAATACCCAGTAAATATTTTTTTTGACCAAAATTAAAGTATTAGAACAAAAATTTAGACAAAGAAATACCTTCACAAATACTGTGATGTTACAACTTCCCCATATTATAATATCTCTTCCTCGAGCTGCCCATCCCAAGAATCACTGAGCTATCGAAAAAAAGAGATTGGTCCACCGAGATTATATATCTGAATCCATTTCCCATGTTATTATAGAACATTACCAGTATTCTACAAAAATATATCTAATGGTACTTCCTTTCTACATATGAATTTCTTGCTATAATTTACAATACAAACCAGATGCTCCACAAAGGATGCATCAACCTCAAGCTAAAAATATTAAACATCAATCACTTGAGATGGGTCAGGGTGATACACTCATTATTGAGACAAATGAAAACAATCAAGTATAACACCATACCTATATTGAATGGACAATCTTTATGCCACTGGTCTAATCCCCTCCATGATATCAAATGGCCCCATGTTCCTAGGTGCCAAACAAACATGTTTCCAATTTTGACATTCACCCAAACTAGGTGACACCCAAAAAAACACACGGTCTTCTAACACAAACAAAATGGGTCATAAAAACCTATCTACATAAGACTCATACCTGCACTGAGCCATTTCCATATGTTTTTGAATCATGTAAACTCATTCTTACATCTCCTACACAAGACTCCATCACAATAATTACGATTCTCTAGCTTCCATCCAACAAAACTGGGATCTACACATGATACCACAGATCACCTAAAATGGTTCCATCTAAATTGTAGCATGATAACCATTTTTTTGGGAAAAATCAACAAGAATGGGGTGATTTTTCTATGATCCACCAAAATCTAGGACACAAGCTCTAAACATGTTTTCTATTAATAGAATTGTATGTTCCAAATGGACATCCATCTATGGGTTAAATCCCTTAATAAAAAAACTAATTACTAAGTGCTCTATGTAATACCTTCCAGAAATACATTGTATAATGTGGATATAGACCAGAAACTATCATCCACTATACACCATGAATCCATTCTAATTTTGAAATATACAACCCTCCCAACTGTTACACATTGAAATTCTATTCAATCAAAAAGAAATGAGATACTTTAGTCAACAGATAAATAACTACCTAGATCAAATCATTATTTTACATAATCCTTGAACGAAAAAAACAATTCTTTATTAAATAATCCAATTTCCATTTAAAAATGGGAAGTAACACTAACAATCCACCTGGTCACTGATAATCAACCTTCACTTATTGATAGGTAAGGAATCACACCAAAAAACCAGGATCATATTTCTTCGTCCATGGCCACAAATACTTCCGACAAAGTTCTAAATACATTTTAATCAAACAAGGTTTAAAATACCACTTCTATGAATGTAAATTGAATTTCAAATCTTTTCACATACGTGTTTTCATAACATCAGAACCAAAAACAAGAAAAATCCAATCATCACCAATATTCCATACAGAAGGTGACTCCCCACCGTTAAGAGTTTCCTACAGAACCAAACACCCTGAATCTTCCCGTTGTTTCTCCATGATTCGACTTAGAAGCCGAGACCAAAAATCCAAGGATGAATGGTTCATCAGCTGAACATTATCCTGAAACTGCATATGCATCTCAACAAATGAATCAATCATCTTACAGTCTAAAATTGATTCTTGAAAAACAAGAGTCTGATTCTTCCAACTCAAGGAATATATAATTGTATTTCACATACATATTTTTTAAACAAACTCAAAGTAAATGGATTTCATATATTCAAAAAATATTCATTGAAGGAGATTAAAATCACTCTGGTAGAATATGTACTACAAGATTTTATGATTAGTATACACAATAAATCATTATCCTAGAATGTAATACTACCAACATTTCAAGGAATGATCCACTGTGGAGAACTCAAAAACCTGAGTAGGGTATTTTCATTCATGATGCCTCAACTTTAGTGACCCATATACCACAACCTGATCATCCTGCATCAACACTGATCCAATACCAACATTGGACTCCTTATAAAAACGTATAATTCATAACAAGACTAGGTAAGATCATAATTTAAACAGTTTTCAATGGACTCTTTAGTTCATAAAAGGCATTATCACATGCCACATACCACACAAAATTGATACCCTTATTTATAAAACTTGAATGTGGTGCTTTCAAATGGGAAAGATATTTAATGAATGTTCAGTAATAACACGCAAACCCAAGAATACAACAATCATCAGAAACATTATTTGGTTTCTCATAAGAAAAAACTTCTTTCACCTTCTCTAGATCCATATAGATACATTCCTTCGATGTGATGTTCCCTAAGAAATATACATTATGAATCCAAAAATGAAATTTGGATATCTTGTATTCTAACATATTATCTCTTAGTGTAATGAGGAAGATGTTAAGATATTTGGATTGATCTCCAGAGTTTTGGAGTGCACCAGGATTCCTGTAACAAAGACACCCTCCATCTTGTCAGGATAAGTATGAAAGAGTAGGTTCATTGAAGCCATTAACACTGTTGACACATTGGTCAAACCATAAAAAATCACCACAAACTCATAAAACATGTACCTACATCTAATTGTATTATGTGACATATAAAATGGTATCTCCCACAGATAATGATGCATATATCGTTGATCAATTTCAGAGAACACAAAAGCACCTCTTAGATTTTCAAATAGATTGCTGATTTAGAGAGATGGTATTAGTTCTTAATCATTATATGCTTCAACATTGTGTAATAGTGAAAAAACAGAAAAAACCCATTAGCTTTCTTAGAATATAGTACTAGATATCCCCAAGTTGACATACTAGGAAGAATAGTCCTCATATTCTCTAGTTCCTCAAATTGAACCTTAAGAACCTAGAGTTCTTTTGGTTCCATTCTGTGTAGTGGGATAGAAACTGGATCTGATCTCAGTATAAACTCTATAAAGATATCATAATCCATCTATGGTTGAAGCCCTAGGAATTTCTCAGGAAAGACTTCATAAAACTAATATAAAATATGAGGATAAACATGCTTCTCTAATCACCCATCGCCAATCATAAGTCACCCCACTTAGGCTATAAGTTGACCCAACTTCTAAAAAACCGGCCCTTCATGGCCTGCCAGAACATCCAATTCAATGCGATGGATATATATGTCTCTATATAAATATGTGAAAATTACTCTTTTAGAGTAACAATAAATATGGGCATGGTATAACACCGTAAAATCAATACCCAAAATAAAATGAAAATCTGGCATCTCAAGCATGAAAAAATCCCACAAGAAACATTACCCACCCACCTTAGGCACACAACCCTTACACTGCATGATATGTTCTACTCACGCCACAAATAGTGTATCAATCAATATTACCCAACACATACATTCAACTTCTATACCCAATAAATCCAAAAACGTTGTAGAAATAAAATAATTTGTGGTATTTGTGTCAAATAAGGAAATAGAATTCATGGAATCAATACGGATCATACTTAGAACATTCGATGGACTAGCCTCCACACCTCCAGGTGTAGACTGAATAGAATGATGCTGGATTTCCACTTTTCCTGAGGCCCTAGTCTGTTTTCCTTACTCTGCACTACCCTACTAGTATGGATGATTTTATACTAGAGTACCAAATCCACCACATCTTCTAATACGTTCGATCGAATTCCAAATTTCATAATGATTAGGGGAAACAGATCCCCTACCTGCACTCAGAATTAGCCTCGATCGTCCACCAATTCTATGCTATCAATAATTCCTACAGATCCTCAACAAATTCCCCACATTGATGCATTTTCAACAATCTACTAGTGTTTTGGGACATTGACCACACATATACCCCAACCTACCACAATAAAAAAACACCCAATCACTGCTCTTAGAGGTTATTCCTCTCTTTGGACAACTCTTTGCACCTCCATAGAGATGCTGATTTCTGAAAGGACACATCCTTCATTCAAAAGTTGCACCACTTTTTCATTTTATAAAATCAGCAAAACCACTAACTAAATCCTCCATTATGCTCCATTTTAAAATAAGGTCCTGATATACCACCTTTGTGAACCTATTTTAAAAAAAAATTTAACTAAGACCTAATCCCATGTATAATACCATTCGAGAAACATATTTCCCTTGCGTCGTCATCTCCTTCCAACACCAGAACGAAGTAATAAAAAAACATGAAATGACCTACATATTTCATCACTAAAATCATTCTCGAATCAACCTCATAAATTACGTGACCCTCTTATATCTCAATTATTTAGAATATAAATTTTCTATACACATTTTATTGAAGTCCTTTCATGCCATACCATCAACTTATTTGGTCTGAACTATGTTATCCAACCAGTGATCCACTAGTACCTGCAACATGTACGCTTCGAACTCAACCCTCACTTTAATTGGAGTTTCCATGTGGTAAAAAATCATCCTGAGGGATTCTATGCCGATCAATGAAACTTCCGTTCCATAATCTCAAGTAAATAATAGAATTTGTTGGAACTTAAATTCTCTCGAATTGATTAGTCACTCATTGTATGGACCTCTATGGATTTATTTCCATCATTTAAAAAAACTAGCATCATTTTCATTGAACTTATCATCTCATTGGTTACCCTAAACTACTAGAACTTCCTTTCCCACTTCTGAAGGAGCATTATCAGTTAAATCTCTTTATCACCCGAATGAAATGAATTTAAATGAGGGCATCATTATATAATTCCAAGCATGATTGTTAGAAAATATAACATAATTCTTCAAAAAATTACATAAAAATGATGAATGCTATCTGTATTTACTCATCTCGCATGTTCTATTCCAAAAAAAATTGTCACATCTAAAAAAACTGCCCTATATCATCTCTACCAAAAGTCATGTCTAACATGGGTAAACCAACACACATAGACACAATTCCTTCATTAGATGACTTTTTTAAAACCATTCCCTCAATAGAAATAGAAAACATTCTCCATTTGCAACATTTCTATCCTTATAGTTCGTTAAAACATACATTTTTATCATAGTCACAAGTCATTTCACCCAAAATTTTAATTCATTAATGCCCCATCATTAAACACAATCCCATAATAATTCATTAACATTCAATATTTTTAATTACTTTCGCCATTATTTTTTAGACTCCATTTTCTCCATATTTTCAATAAAGTAAAATGCATCCTACAATTCATGTCCCACACACCTATCTTGTGGTATCCTATCATGAGGCATTCCACCTATATCCTTGGGTTATTTTAGTTATGCACGAATATAAATCCTCATACAATTCCTTCCATGCAAAAAATATCATAAAACATTCACATCACATGACATGTGCAACACAGAATAGTGAAATATCATTCAATCAATAAAACACACACCAAGAACTACTATCCCACCATGGGTGACATGAGGTTTCCCTAATACATGGGTTAACTACTCATAAAAAGTGCTAATTTCAAAGGTATAACACTGCATATTCTATTATCAACCAGGCCAAATAATTAGACCACAAAAAACCACTTTGAAACCAATTTATAACATCCCTTACCTGGAATCCACTAAACCAGTGCTCCAATATGAGTCACCACGTGACCTCAAGAGAACCTCATTGTATGTTAGAGGTTTCTAATCGGTGGAGAGGGTTTTATAAATAAATTGGGGAGGCTAAACCACCTTTACTAGAGAAATCCACAAAAGATAACATATTAAATAATTAAACAATAACCCTGAAACCCAAAACATGAATTATAACTTGTTTCAAAATATGATACACATCATAATAAAATATACTCTATATAATCCTATGTAAACAATGATAAAAGTGATGGAAACCCAAAAATAAATTCTAATACCTAAATCCCTAAAAATTATCTAACTCGAAGTCTGGATTATTGTCTGTCACTCACCAAGCCTAACTACACTCTCTAGCATATGGCCTTCTCCCTTGTCCTGACCTGCAGCCATGAAATCTTCTTAGGTACCCATTGGTAGCTAAATAATGGTGTGATTACAACTCAGTAGTTCATGACCAATGGTGTCTATAAAATATCAAGTCAAAACATGTAGTGCATGCAAGAACTGCGTAAATAAAAAATTAAACACGACTACTTGGTCTCCATTTAGTATCAATGTTATGTTTACCAATTTAGAATATTAGATCCACATTTCTCGTTTAGTTCATCTTCATAACTAAATTTATTCCCTTTACATTTTCCATGGTTAATGAATTTACATTATCTAAAAAATGAAAAAACCCAATCAATTAATAAGACTAGTAGTATAAATCAAGTTACTTATCTCTCCCAGGATACACAGTTCATAGAATAAACATCACACACACCTCAAAGCCTCGATCCATATTGTATCATAAAATAAATCTTTTAGAGGCATTGGGCATTGGTTCCCTTCTCTAACACATGCATTATATGGTGGGGTTTAGATCCTCAGTCTAACCAGACCCATGGGTGTAGATCCTCATGTCTATTACCTCACTACCACCATTCCATGTGAACGTGATTTTATATCAATTTCATACATATATCATATCACAAACTATTCGAAATAAATACAGAAAACAAAAATATTTCACATCCATTTTACACAAAGCATCCTAATTCTTTAACCCATTAACACATTTACCAAATACTTATCAAAACTAATTAAACTCATTTACCTTGTAATGCCTTAAACCATTTATAATATTAAACACATTCTATATGTTAAATCATTTAACATATTTATGTATTTATATACATTAAACTATATGGAATGTTTAACAGTTTACAGACATTAAATCAATTGGCATGTTCATCAATTTCCATACATTAACTCATTTGTAATTTTTAACAATCCATATACATTATACCCTTAATATATTCATAAAATCCATCTTATTTCATCCTATTTGAGACATTTATTAAATCAAAATAATTTAACCATTTAACATATTCACTACTTCCCATTCAATAACCAACTCATGCATTTCATGTACATTTCATAAATCGCGTAGCACAATTTCATTATTATGTATCACTCAATTCATATTAAGTAGAATGATATCTAAATCTAATACAAAGGAATAGATGCAACCAATAATGGTGAATATAATAATTCAAAATAACATGTCTACATTTATATCATGTCTATATTTCAAAATAATTCAACATTCTACTTAATACTACAGGGCAGTATGTTCAAAAAAGTTGGAGCACCACATGGGTGGCCCTAACCTAGTAAAATCATCCTTAAAACATGCCATAAGGATCATGAGAGTTCCATTTATTCATTTACCCATCCATTTTACCTAATCCATTTAATGGAACCAAAAACACAAAAATAGGAAACTTGGAACAATACCATACATTAACAAATCATTAAAAAACCATGGGACAAAATTTTCAAATCACATACCTCACATTCAATAATGAACATGCCATTTAAATTTGCATTATATAAAGATTTAAGAACCTATTAAATCCCAAATCTATGATCTAATAGAAAAATAGGGTTTTTGTTCTTCAAAACAAGACGATCAAATATATAATCCCTAATAAGAAAAAGAGTATAATGATGGGTATTAGACTTACCCAAAGATTTGATCCACAACAAAAAATGATTCAAATGACCTAGAATAGAAGGATAATGATGCCGTGGACACCTGTGAGAGTTTTTTTTGTCAGTTGGGATGATATGAGAAGAAATGGGAAAAATATTGGGTGAGAGCTTAAAAATATTGAGGCATAGTTTCACGGTGTTTTAATTTTTATTGGGGTAGACGATTTGGCTACATGGTTTTATGAAATTTGCAAAAACCATTCTTCTGACACTTTCTAAGAAGGGTTTAGTCACATGGTTTCCTAGGAAGGCCTGCATGTTTTGAGAAACCATACACCAACCATGTATAATACCATTGTAACAAACCGCATGGTTTGATTCACCCCTCTCACAGTTTTCACAAACCGTGCGAAAACTGTGCGACATACATAGAATGTCCCAATTCCATATTCTTTTATGTTTTGAGCCCAAGGAAAACCCTGGAACATCCTCACACACATAGTAAATATTTTTGGGAAATGATTAAATGCTTAAAACCGAAATGTAAATAAAAACATACTTTTATAATATCTGTGTTCTTACATCTCATGGATATCAAATTCACTAAACATGTTAACAAAGAAGGGAGTAAAGTTCCATCAGATAATGGAATATAATTAATGTTTCAAGGAACTTAAATTGGTTTTTCATTGATCCTATTTATATATTACCCTGTATTAGGTAAGGGTATATAATATTATACTATTTTTGAAAAAGTTCATGGGCTGCATTACCTTATAGAAATAGAGTAAAATTTCTTTTTCCTTCACTACTACAAAACACACCTTTGACAACACTGGAATTTATCAGCACTAGAAAAAACCAATGATAAATGGCATATTTAGAATCACTAAAGAAAGTGCTGGTAATTTTAACTCTTTAGTAGTGCTGATAAAGGTTACCCTTTATCAACTCGAAATTTGTAATGTTCATAAAGGAATCATTTATCACATATTTTTCAGCATTGATAAATGTCAAAATAAATATAATTAAATTATTAAATAAATAAAAAATAAAAAATGAATATTATTAAAAAAACATTTCATAAATTATTAATTAAATAATTATAGATAAAAATGAATAATATGATTATAGTGTATAAAAATTATAAATACTAATAAATAATATGTATTATATATATAGATATATGAAAATCCGAATTTAGGAAAATATAAATATAATATAATTACATTGAGGAAAATATTAAACATTTTATTAACAATATTATTTTAGTACAAACAAGTCTAGTTATAAGATATTCCCCATACAATTTGTTAAAATAGATAAAAAAGTACAGAGAAGACGGGCGGGGTAAAAAAATGGACTCACCCTCATCAATCACGAAAAAAAATTAAAAATCATACTAAGACATGTCATTCTCATAATCAGAGCCATCTGAAGTGTCCCATTCAGATTAAGACTTACCCTAATTGAAGATCATAATAAAACCAGCATTGAGCTTTCCTGATGGCATAGAAGATTGAGAAGACACTATGCGAGGCGTGTTAGAATAGTCCTTCTTCAGCTCTCTCTTTGTAGAAGCAGGAGTGAAATCATCCACCTTCCTTTTTTAGATAAGAGTGCTTATTTGAAAGAGGTATGACCACCGCTGTCTACAAAAATCCCTTCTGCCTCTGAGATGTCACCCCAATTCTCAAATATCTTATAGGAGTTCAAATGATTCCATAATTCTTGATGAAAATCAACATGTTGAGGAGCTCCAGTGTGATTAGTCTAGGTAACGATTTAATAGTCCCCTCACGTAACACTCCTGCATTAAGACTATCATACGTACTTGTATTTGGAGGTTCAAAACAAGTAGGAGATCAATTAATTAAAAAAAATATTTTTCCATTCACAAAAAATCCAATGGGGACATCACGACCATCATTGGAATATTGGGAATTTCTCCGAGAATTTGAGGGACCACTATTAGCTCTCATCGAGGACTTATCTACCATGAATCCCTTTCCTTTCAAATCAAACACATGAGGGTCAAATTTGACAACATCCAAAATATCATCCTTAGTAGAAGATGATTTTTTGGCCTCTCCATCATGAACAAGAAGCTTTAATATGGCCACATGATTTCTTTTGGGATTCCTTCTATAGAGAGTATTAGGATGACCCTTTATCCCACATCTCTCACAGAATCTCTTCCGCCGACATAACTCCATAGAATTCACAAAGGTGATACATTAATTAAAAAATATGGGTTTCCATTCATATTCAACATCAATATGAAAATTATTAGTTGGAGTGGAGAGAGTTACCTTATCAATAAATGTGGAACTCAGATCAACCTCCACCAGCAATAAAGCAAAATGTCCAAACCGAACCACCTCAGTTTCCTTTCTGAGGTGAATAAGAGTTCCAATTTTCATGTCGATGTCATAAAAATTATTTGGATATAATAGGACCCAATAAATTCTATGAAATCGGACACAATCCTGAGAAAATTCCATTCTTGCATGAGGTACATTGAAATCTAGAGAGCATTCATGGAAGTGAAGCCATCCCGGTTTTAGAGATAGGGACCTGATTCTCCTTGCATGTGTTTTGAAGGTATTCAATGAAAGAATGCAATGAAAGAATCCATGAAGAAGAGACACACAATTCCATTCATAGGAGCCCCACAAAAATGATATCTATGGCATCCCTCCTTTTTATTACATAAATTTTCATTACATTTTAAAAATAGAGGATCATTAATGTACAGTGTCTTGGAAATTAGGAACATAATACATGAAAAAAATATAAAACATTCTTCTAAACCACTCGTAATGCTTCATCATAGATTCAAACTATGTAAAATTAATTCATTTCATATCTTGGTGATATACATCAAAGAAAAGGGTGAGCAGAAGGCTTGGTATAGAAAATAAGTGGAATAGTTGACATATGATCTTAAGCAATATTAATAAAAACATGATAAACGTCATAAAGGCATGAGAAATGAAAGAATAGGAATATCATAATAAAAAAACATGAATCAAAACTTGAATATGTGGAAACAACATTTCATTTATACATTTATGGACATATCACCATTGTTTATCCCCGATATGTCATAAAAATTACCAAGGTTATTCACCAAGGAATCATGAAACATGTCATCTATAGAGATGAATTCTTTACCCAATGCATTGGAGAGATATCAGGTCACACCCTAAATATGTATTTACATTCATGTGATCCAAATATATCATAATAAAAAATTTCGTAAATAACCTATAGAGAATAATAGAAATGTGTTTATTTCAAAATCGTGACGTTTTAATAGTGCATAAAAAAGGATAATTATGTCATTTATAACCCATGGAAATGGAGGGAGTGTTATATTTATGTCAATTACAGAATAAAATATATCATATTTATAAATTTATGAACACCCATAGAAAAGAAATAGGTCTGGGTATTCACAAAATTAAAACAAGAGAATTTCTGGAGAGAAAGAGATAGAAATTCTGAGGCGAAATATCTGCAGCATAACGACTCTATAACATGGTTTCTGAAAAAATTGAAAAGAGAGGGGAAAATGGTCACAAAATCATAAATAATTCATAATAATGTATAGGTACTGAATAATATCATGGTATGGATATTTTAATGACATTCCACATGAAAAAGAAAAATTAATGAAAAAGAAGATGTGATTTCTTTTATTAGAAATTCCGAAGCCTAACAGCTTCGCTTAAAAATTAAGAAAACTAATTGATGAGAGAAGAAAGGATATCTCAAAATTTGGAAATGAAATGGACAGTAATAATAACATATAATAACATAACCTCAACATAAAGATATGGAATCTAGAAGACACAACATAAAGGAATTAATGACTAAAAATAGGATGGTGAAAGGAGCCGTTACCTTGATGAGTAACTTCGAAAGCTTTACGGTCATGACCTTGGGAGGCTTGAGGGAACCTTGGGAGGACTCCTTGGGAGGTAAATATATCAGAAATTTGTTGAGGATGATTTTGGAATGATATGAATGGGAGAAATGGCTTAGTATTTATATGAAAATTGAGTGAATAAATTATTAATTTCCAAGGGACACCTCATCGATGGTATTTGCAAATCCATGGGCATGCCCATGGTATTTTCCCATGGTATTGACCTCTTGGGAAACCTCATAGAATATCTCACTATTCATAAGTTGACCAGAAATATTACATCATCATTACGTCATTAATGAATTCATTAAACACCCGAAACTCCGAACTGCATTTTTACTATTCACCGATAAATCAACTCTTTCAGAAAAATCCCTAAAATTCACCCTATCCAAATATCGATGCTCTAAATTCGAAAATGAATTCCATTTTTTGAAAATAATTTTATAGATATTTTTAATTTAATTTTTATATAAAATCAATATTTATTCCAAAAATGCAACTTTAAAACTATAACTCTTTTAGTAACACCATAAAAGAGTAATCAAGGTCCCATAAAATTATCGAATAACTATAAAGAAATAAAGTAACAATTTATGATTAAATTTAATGAAAATAAATTTCCATTTTGAATTATTAAATTAATTAAAATACTTCAAATAAAATATATATGGCCTACAAAAATACAAAAACTTAAACTATGATCATTTTTTTCACTTTTTAGACATATAGATTGTTTTTATACCTTCATGGGTGAAGTTTCAATTTTCTTGGTCAAATTACTATTCATTACTATTCATTTCTTTTCATATGGGTATGTTACTCTTCCTACTTTACTATTCACTAAAAACCACGATGATCTTATTAGACTCTGAATTTTATACTGAACACAACTGTAGATGACCATTTTTTTTTTGAAAATCATTTAACATTATTAATTATTCAGTGAATACAAAAATAGTTTAAAATAACAGATTTATCCAAAATTTATTACTAATACTCATCATATATTTATCCAGATATTTAAAATTTACAAACTTTTCCATATGAAGAAATAAAAATTCTATTCATATAGAAATATTACACAAATCATTTAAGGTCTTGTTACAGAACCCCTTATTACACTAGCATATGACCTAAGTGTTGGGTGTGCTATAGTGATAGAATCTTGGGGGGGGGGGGGCTCAGACAAAATTTCCCATGTGGTGATTTCTATCAACTTGAATTTCTCCCTTAAGCGATTCCGTTCAAGCTTCATACGTTGAAGTTCAGCATGAGCATGGTCCAGAGAAAACCCCAGTGATGCTACCTCCTTCCCAAGCTCTGACAAATGGGCTTCATAAGGCTTGAGTCTATTGGATGAGGCTATTAAATCTTCATTTTGTTTTAATTAACCAAGATAACAGTATTTTTAAAACCACAATGTTTTGATTATAGCTTTAAATAGTTATATAACAGTAAAAACACAACAATCTTATTTTAATATACCCACTTCATTAATTAAAGGATATAGTTTTGTTGAGTATAAAATAAAATAACACACAAAATTATGCAACAAATATAATTAAAAAGTTCGGGTCAATACATTCTTCACCCCTTAAGAAATTTCACCCCAAACTTTTATCTCGTATACTCTGATGGGAAAAGGTGTGGGTACTTCTGTCTCATGGACTCCTCCGATTCCCACGTGGCTTCTTCACATTTTTGGTTCCCCACAACACCTTAACAAGGTTGGTAGTCTTCTTCCACATAGCCTTGTCTCTATGATCCAAGATCTCTATCAGCTGCTCCACATAATAGAGGTCATGTTCCAGTTGTAAAACCTTGGGATTTAGTATATGTGAAGGGTCAGGTACATACATTTTGAAGGGGGATGCATGGAAGACATCATGAAATTGTGCTATATTTGGAGGAAGTGCAGGCCGATAAGCCCCTACTCCCACACGTTCAAGGATTTCATAGCAGCCAATGTACCTAAGGCGGAGATTCATTTCTTCCCAAACCTCATGACTCTCTTCATAGGTGAAATCCGAAGAAATAATTTTTCACCATCATCAAACTCTAAGTCCCTTCAATAGTTTTTGACATAGCTCATTAGCCAACTCTGAGAAGCTTTAATGTGTTGTTGGATGGAATAGACCATTTCTGTCATCTCTTTCACAAGACTAGGCCCAAGAAGCTTTCTCTCACCAGCTTCATCCCAACAAGTATGTGTTCTACATCACTTCTCATATAGAGCTTCATAGGGTTCCATTTTAATCCTCGAGTGGAAGCTATTGTTTTAAGAGAACTCAACTAAAGAGAGATTTTGATCCCATCCCCCCTTAAATTCCATTTAGAAAGCTCTCGGCATGGTCTCAAGTATTTGAATATTCCTTTTAGACTAGACATCAGTTTGGGGGTTATAGGCCGAACTGAAATTCAATTCAGTGTTCATGTGTTGTTGAAGACTTCTCCAAAATTTTGATGTGAACAATGGATCACAATCAGATACGATAGAAGGTGGAACTCCATGTAGCCTTACCACTTCCTTCACGTAAATACTGGCAAGTTGATCATAGATAAATCTTCTCAAATGGAGATAAAATGGGAAGTCTTGGTGAGATGGTCCCCAATAACCCATGACACATTATTTCCTTTGGATGTTCTTGGGAGACCAGTGAAAAATTCCTTAGTGATATTGTCCCACTTCCATGCTGGTATGGCTAGTGGTTGCAATACCCCTTTAGTATGTTATTGCTCTGCCTTAACATGCTGACATACCAGACACCATGAAGAGTAGTCAACAATCTCCCTTTTCATATTATCCCACCAATACTAATCACAAAGGTCCTTATTCATTTTTGTGCTAGTAGGATGTATAGATAATGTAAACCTATGAGCTTCATCCATCAGCTCCATCATTATTTCTGGAATTGATTGAAGACATAGTGTTGTACAAAATTTCAGTACACCTTCTTGATCAGTATTAAATTTTGAAAACTTCCCATCCTTCATGACCTCAATCTTATTCTGTATCAAAGGATCTTCATTCTGAGCTTTCTTGATATTTTCTAGTCGTGATGGTTGAGAAATCATTTGGGTTAGGGTTGATGATGTCCCTTCCTTTATAATTACCATGTCTATATTTTCTAGGTAATTGATCAAAGTATTTTTTGAATCCACATCATGAAATGAACAACTGGGTATTTCCTACTTAATGCATCAGTGACTTTGTTTGCTCTTCCGGGATGATAATGAATTTAACACTCATCATATTTAAGGAGTTCCAACCATCTCATTTGTCTCTTGATCAATTCATTTTGTCTGAGAATATACTTAAAAAATTGATGGTAGGTGTATATATCAGATTTATCCCATAAAGATAGTGCCTCCATATCTTCAGAGAAAAAAAACCCGCAGCCAGATCCAGATCATGCGTAGGATAGTTCGGCTCATGAGTCTTCAGCAATCGAGATGCATAAGCAATGACCTTTTCATTTTTCATGAGGACACAACCAAGCGCTTTCAGAGATGCATCGCTAAAAATAAAGAATACTTCTCCACTTGATGGAAGAGTTAATAAAGGTGCAGTAACTAATCTCTTCTCCAGTTATTGGAAACTTTCCTCGGACAATTTGGTCCAGATGAACTTGAACCCTTTTTGAGTTAACTTGGTTAATAGATTATATTGCTGGGAAAAGTTTTTCACAAACATCCTATAATATCCCGCTAATCCAAGGAAACTACGAATATCAGTTATTATTGTAGGATGATGCCACTCCTCTACAACTTATGTCTTTGTAGGGTCAACTGTGATACCTTCATTGGTAACAATGTTCCCCAAGAGAGATACTTATTGTAACCAGAATTCACATTTACTGAACTTTCCAAAAAATCTCTCCCTCCGTAGAGTTTGAAAAATAACCCTTAGATGATCCTCATGCTCCTCACGACTTTTGGAATATATCAAAATATCATAAATAAAAAATACCACAATGTTATAAAGGTAGTATTTAAAGAATCTATTCATTAAATCCATAAAAATAGCAGGTGGATTACTTAGTCCAAAAGGCATAACAACAAACTCATAATGATTATATCTTGATTGGAAGGCAGTTGTGGGAATATCTTCTTTCTTTACCCTCAATTGATGATAACCAGATCAAAGATTAATCTTAGAGAATAATTGATCCCCACGATGTTTGTCAAATAAGTCATCAATTCTTGGAAGAGGGTATTTGGTCTTTACTGTAATTCAGTTAAGTTATCTATAATCAATGCATAGCCGCATCGATCCATCCTTCTTATTCACAAAGAAAACATGTGCTACCCAAAGAGACACACTCAGTAGGATAAACCCCTTCTCCAAAAGATCTTGGAGTTGTTTCTTTAATTCCTTCATCTCTAAATTAGCCATCCTATATGGGGTCTTTGATATTGGATGAGATCCAAGTATGAGTTCAATGGATAACTCTACCTCCCTTTCTGGTGGAGGTCTAGGAAACTCCTTAAGAAATATGTCAATGTATTCCTGGATGATAGGTACATTTTCTATCCTCAAACTATCATTTCCTTCTTATTCACTGATTAATTCAATAAAGAATGATATATGAGGTTCCTCTAGACAAAGATCAGGTTGAGATATCTCTCCTTAGAAGATAACTTTAGGTTTTCCATGCAAGACTACTAAGATTTCCTTACTTATGCATTTGATCTCAGCATTATACTTTGGGATCCAGTCCATCCATAGTATTTTGTTGAATTATAGCATGGTAATGACTACTAGATTTTCTATAAGATTTTCCACACCAATGTAAATACTAGAGTATCAAAAAATTTATGATGCTTGTATAATTCCACCAAAAGTATTGACTGATAACTCTACTTTTAGCAAGTCAGGGGTTGATTCTAAATTATTTTCAAACATAGAAGAAATAAAGGAATGCATAGAACCATAATCAAACAATGTACTTCTTATCTTTGAGAGAACAACAAGAGAACCTGCTACCACATCATTTAGAGATTCAACTTCATCCGTCATGATAGAAAAAGAAAGACCTTGCTCCCATGGCCTTTGCTGAGGCTGATGGTGGTTCCCCTCCATTGCCCTCAAATTCGGAAAGTGATTGGCAAAGTGCCCAAGTTGTCCACACATAAATAACTGGACATCAGTTAGGGTCTTCACCGTCTTCCCCATGTTGTTATTATTTGGAAGTTGAGGTTTCACCTCACAACGATAATTACTCACAATATGGCCATGTCTTCCACACATGTACCATTTCCCACTCACAAGAAAGCAATCCCCTGAATGCTTCTTCCCACATTTATTACATGTGGGATGTTGCACTTTCTTGCCTCCTCTTCCTTGATCAACGCTATTCCCTAAGAATGGATCAATTGATCTCTTTTTTCCATTGGATTTATGAGACAACTGCATCTCACTAAACTCCAATTCGACTTTCATTGCACTTCGCATGATATCCTCATAGCTATCATAATCTCAGATGGATAGATTATTTCACAGATGAGGTCTCAGTCCACCGAAGAATCTATCACCCTTACCATTTGAATCCATGACAAAGCTTGAGGTATATCATGAAAGTTGAGTGCAGTTCATCTCATAGCTTCCTAAAGATTCGTTCTCTTTCTTCTTCAGATCCAGAATATAGTCATATGAGATTAAGAAGGTGAAGCCATGAAATGGGACCCAAACCCGAGAAAATCCATTTCTTGCATGTGGGACATTGAAATCCAGAGAGCATTCATGAAGGTGAAGCCATCCCAGTTTCAGAGATATGGAAATTCTCCATGCATGTATTTTTAAGGTATTGAATGAAAACATTTAATGAAAGAATCCACAACAAAGAGACACACACTTCTAATCAGAGTATCCCCACAAAAATGAGATCTATGGAATCCCGCCTTTTTATTATATAACTTTTTATTACATTTATAAAGGATCATTAATGTCTAGTGTATAGGAAATTAGGAACATAATACATGAAAACAACACAAAAAATTATTCTGAACCACTCATATGGAATCATTATAGGTTCATCCTATGTAAAATTACCACATCTCATATCCTAGGGAGATACATCAAAGAAAAGGGTGAGCAGAAGGCTCAATAAGGAAAACAAGTGAAATGGTTGTCATGTGTTCTTGAGCAATATTAATAAGAACGTGATAAAAGTAATAAAGAATGAGAAAAGGAAGAATAGGAATATCATAACAAAAATAACCGGAATCATAACTTGAATATGAGGCAACAACATTTCATTTCGACATTCATGAACATATCACCAGGTTTATCCCCGAGGTGTCATAAAAATTACAAACGTTATTCACCAAGGTATCGTGAGACTTGTCATCTCTTGAGATTAATTATTTACCTAATGCATTGGAGAGCTATCAGTGTTCACCCTTAATTTTTCTTTACTTTAATGAGATCCACATAGATCATAATAAAAAAATTCATAAAAAACCCATAGATAATAAAAGAAATGGGTTTCATTTCAAAATCATGATGTTTTAAAAGTGCGTAAAAATAAGATAATTATGTCATTTATAACCCATGAAAAGGGAGTAAGGGTTATATTTATGTCAATTAATGAAACAAATATATCATATTTATATATTTATGATCACCTATAGAAATGAAATTAGTCTGGGTATTCACATTATTAAAACAAGAGAATTTCTGGAGAGAAAGAGATAAAGATTTTTAGGCGAAATTTTTGCAGCACAACAACTATATAACATTGTTTTAGAAAACTTTGACAAGAGAGGGGACAAGGGTCACACAATCATAAATAATTCATAATATTTAATGGGTAATGAAAAAGATCATGGTATGGATATTCTAATGTCATTCTATATGAAATAGAAAAATAAAAGAAAAGAGAAGATGTGATTTCTTTTACGAGAAATTCGGCAGCCTAAGGACATCACTTAAAAATTTAGAAAACAAATTGATGAGAGAAGAAAGGGTCTATCATTATTTGGAAATGAAATGGACAGTAATAAGAACATATAAAAACATACCCTCAACATAAAGAGATAGAAAATAGAATACACAACATAAAGGAATTCATGGTTTAAAAAGAGGAGGGTGAAAGGATCCCTTACCATAAAGACTAACTTTGAATGCGTGAAGGTAGGGTCCTAGGGAATCTTGAGGGAACCTTGGGAGGACTACTAGGGATGTAAGGAGACCAGAACTTCTTTGAAGATGATTTTGGAATGAAATGAATAAGGGAAATGGCTTGGTATTTTTAGGAAAAGTGAGTAAATAAATTATTAATTTCTAAGGGACACTTCATCAGTGGTATTTGAAAAACCATGGGCTTGCCCATGGTATTTGCCAATTGGGAGACCTCATAGAATATATCACGATTCATAAGTTGACAAGAAATAATACATCATTATTACATCACTAATGATGTCATTAAACACCCAAAAATAAAAACTGCATTTTTACTATTCACCGATAAATTAACTGTTTTAGAAAAATCTATAAAACTCACCCTATCCAAATATCAATGCACTGATTTTCTAAATGAAGTCAATTTTATGAAAATATTTTTCTAAATATTTTTAATTTAGTTTTCAATAAAATCATTATTTATTCCAAAAATACATCCTTAAAACCATAATTCATTTTCTAACACCTTATAAGAGTAATCAAGGTCCCATAAAATTATTGAATAACTATAAGGAAATAAAGTAACAATTTATGATTAAATTTCATGAAAATAAATTTCCATTTTAAATTATTAAATTAATTAAAAATTTGAAAATAAAGTATTTATGACGTACAAAAATACAAAAAACCTAAACTATGATCATTTTTTCACTTTTATGATGTCTAAAATGTTTTTATACATTCATGGGTGAAGTTTTTATTTTTTTGGTCAAATTACTATTCATTTGGAAATGTTACTATTCCAACTTTACTATTCATTAAAAACCACGTTGATCTTATTAGACTCTAATTTTCATACTGAACACAACTATAGAAGACCATTTTTTAAAAATATTTCACATTATTAATTATTTAATGAATACAAAAATAGTTTAAAATACCATTTTTCTTCCTAAATTCATCAATAAAACACATCCTATATTTATCCGGATATTTGAAATTCACAAACTTTTCCATAAGAAGAAATAATAATTTTATTTATATAGAAATATTACACAAAGAATCTATGGTCATGTTTCAAATCCCCTTATTACCCCAGCATAAGACCAACGTGTTTTCTGTGCTATGATGATAGATTCTTGGGGTGGCTCGGACAATATTTCCCGAGTGGTGATTTATATCAACTTGAACTTCTCCCTCGGATTCCGTTGAAGCTGCATACATTGTTGTTCAGCTTGGGCTTCATCCAGAGCAAATCCCGGTGATGCTACCACATTTCCAAGCTCTAACAGATGGGCTTCATAAGGCTCGAGTCTTCTGGATGAGGCCATTAAATCTTCTTTCTGTATTAATTAACTAAGATAACCATATTTATAAAAGAACAACATTAAGATTATAGTTTCCAATGGTCATATAATAGTCAAAACCCAATGGTCTCATTTTAATTATAATCAATTCATTAATTAAAGGATATAGTTTAGTTGAGTATAAAATAAGATAACAAGAAAAATTAGGAAACAAATATAATTAAAATGTTTGGGTTATTACAAGATCTATTTTACCAAATCATCAAACACCAAAGGCTTCTCATCCTTCGGTAGAATAAGGCGTGCAATCAAGGAATTCTTCCTGATTGCAATTCTCTTAGAAAACACATCTGGATTCACATCAACATGAGCTATTGGCCTTTTTCAGAGGATCCAACCAGAACAAGATTCAAGGAGAAATACAATTGGTGGAACTGATGGAGGATAGTATGCATCAACTCTGCCAGTTGGTTCCTTAACATTAACTTTTCTATTCGGGACCTCAAAAGATATTTAGATTTCATCATTAGTGGATTATAAATCATGAAATCAGAGGGCACATTACACTGCAACATCACCATCTCCATCACATATGTGAGGACAAACCTAGACCCCTAAAAATCGCTATCCATATGAGGAACACCGGGGATTTGAGCATCCAATTCAGAGGAACCACGGCCCATAAAATCGCTCAACACAAGCAGTGGATCAAGACTTTGCACACCACTATCAATATGTTCCTATGTTACATGATCCAAAATAACATACCTTGATCTGAAGCCATCATGATCATCATATGTGGAATCCACCTTTGAAACTCGAGGTGAATCGGACCCGATAACCTACACACATCCATCATCCGGACGAACAGTGGCTCGAACATCATGATCCACAGCAGAAATCGTTGTTTTCACCATGGTATGAAGCTGCATGGTTGATAGATCCACCGGAAGAGCTCCGATATGTAGACGTGGCACACCTTAATGCTCGGTCGAGCCTAGTTCTTCATCTAGGAGCATAGAATGAAGGTAGTGTCGGATAGTCATTGAAAGCCAAAGGAGTAAGGCACATGATCGCCATCGTCATCGAGCGCCTGTGCTCCCTAAAACCTGAGCACCATCATCTTTCATCCTTTTATTTTGTGTATAATTATTGATAATGTCAATAAATTACAAATAATAAATATATTAACACATATTAATGTATATAAATATGAATTATATAATAAAAAATAATTATGAATTTTATATTAAATAGTAAAATATTTTGTGAATAATAATTTATAAAAGGAAAATAATATGAATTAGAAAGACTAACTGATTTCATAGATTAATGGATACATCATTTAATATCATTTTATTTTTCAATTTAACATATATCAAATTTATGTTATATTGATTTCACATATATATAATTAATGGAATTTTATATTCAATTCAGACACACAAAACCTACCCATTTTTTCAATATTGTTAAAGATTAATTCAATTTAATTTACTCAATTTCAATCATTTTCAACGCACATGAACTTAAAATTAGATATTCATTAATAACTATAAAAATATATTTTTTAAAATTTATTTATAAATAAATATATTTATAAATTTATATTTTTGATGTTTATAAAATTATATAATTATAATTATAGGTAAATAAATATTTTTAAAGTATTTATATAATTATAGAAAAATTATTATATATATTTAAATAATTATTAAATTTATAATAAATTTAAATAAATAATTAATATATTTCCATTATATATATATATTACATATATAGTGCTATAGAATTTTTTTAAAGAAATTATACAATTATAAATAAATAATTTTACATTTAAATAATTATAAAATAATAATAAATATATTTAAATAAGGAATATATTTAATATATTTAAAGAAATATATATATCACTCTTAAGTATATATATTTATTCAATTTTTTTATTTATAATTATAAATCCATTATCAGTGCTAATGTAATAAATGATGATAAAAGAATCATTATTAGCACTTTGTTAGTGGTAATATAGATAAGGATTTATTATTACTAAAAAAGCACTACTGATATCAATATTTATCAGCGCTAAAATGTTTTTACTCATAAAGACCAACCTTTATTAGTGCTAAAAATTTACTGATAAATATTCCTTTTATGATCACTGATTTTTTTAGAGTTGGTAAATGGACTCTTTATCTTTTCTTTTTCAGAAGTGTTGATAAAAGTGTCACAATCTATTTCAAAAACCCTAAACATTTGTGAAACTGTCATAATATTAGAATATTTCCTAGGTAGTCATCCACTTTTGACTCTCATCTTCAGTGAATCAAAACTCGAATCACACAAAACCACTCGACCACTTCTAGTTTCTCAAACATTGTATATCATCTAGTAATTGGTTTTAGTTATATTTTCAAAAGAAAACATGGAGATCTGGATTTAAGGGTCTTATATTTTCATCAACATAGTAGGGTAGACCTGTGTTTTACTTTGTAGGTTATAATTTTATTTTGGTTCCTATAGTTTCATTTTTTATTTCTTTTTCCATGATGTCATCTATTATTTTAGGTCCAGTCTTTGTGTAAAGTTTTTCTTTTAGATAATTAATAGAATGATTTGTTTTTGATCCACTGATTTCTTGAAAATGGATTTGGGTATAATATTTTGGTATTTTTAATGTGTTGTTTCGAATCTATTCTATTTATTTTCTACATATGTACCCTCTCTTACTCTACGAGCTTAATTTTATTACTATTATAAAATCACAGAAAATAATCTATGGTACGTAGATAAACCATTTAAATAGATATATTTCCCACCATATAAATTGTACATGTTTTGTATATGAAAACTATAAACAAACAGAAAATTGATTTAAAAAACCAAATCCTAGTCTGGTGATGGAGTGGTGAAACAATCGAAGATGATTTTATGCAATTAATGTTAGGAAAATTTAGTTATTTTAATTATATTTTAATATTTTTATGTAACATTTTTCCTTAAAAATATATTTTCTCTGAATTTTGTTTTTTTTCTTTTAAGAGAATTCTTAGTAAGGGTGATACCACTTATATTTACATTCAATTTCTCTATATTTTCAAAATTATTGTGGGGTTGTATTTATTTTACAATTTTGTGATATTGAGTTATAATTTTTCCATATATTTTTATCAATTTAGGTTTATTATATATATATACATTTCTATCTATTTATATGTTATTTCGGTACTTATAATGCAAGGGTTATTATAAAATTATTTATTCAAAAATTATGGATCTGCATATCAAAATTAGGAAGAGATTATATTTATTTTTATAAAAAAATTATGTTTAAATGTGTATGGGATAGAGACTACAATGTTTGGTATATTTTTCTCCCTTTTTTGTGATATATCGTGTTGATTCATATTATGTCTTTATGACATCATCTTTATGGACCACACTACAATTTAAAGGATCGGTCATTGTGTATTTGGTGGCCTCTCTATAATCCTTCATATGGGTAGATCTGATGTGAAGACATCCTAGGAATCCTTGGGTGGGGTTGGTGTGGTGATATGACTTCCCAAGAGTTTTGATATGTTTTCAACTATTTGATATACCATTATTTTTTAAGGAAATAATTCTTTAGGATGATACATTACTCATTCCAAAAAATATAATGGAAGGTATCAAATTTTATATGTTAGAAATTATTTTTAGGTTTAAATCATTTTATCTCTAAATATATTGGTTCAACCATAAAGAATCTATAATTACTATCCATGTATATGAAATGGATTTTCATTTGTTAAAATGTTTTGTCAATAAGGTTTTATATCTTATAGTTGGGTTAATGAGAGTTTATTATTCTTGTTAATCATATTTTGGTTTCTAATTATTACATAATTTCTTATATTATTTTCTTTATTTGATTAGGGGATTTAAGAAAGAATTTATATGTGTCAAACAATAGTTATTATTGAAATTTTTTACTTGATACTAATCCCCCATTTCATTTATAGGAAACTATCATCATAATCAAATTCATCTACTGAATAATAATTATTGAAATTTGTTGTTTGAAAATCATTCACAATCTATTTTATGATTCTTGCACTACTATGAGAATTAGTGATCCCATGGATGACTACTTCTTTGTTTATTTTAATAATTATAAGATCATGTCCATAGGATATGAAGGATATGTCAAAAAATAATAAATGAATGGGAGCTGAGTTGATTAGGATGAGTTTTCTATAACATTCAAATATAAATTAATTCATAGGATAACACCTACCATAGTGTAATAATTATTTTATTAAGTTCAACTACCCATTTCATTAACATACTGAAATTCATTAAAACAATCCAATATTGGGTTTCCATTATTATTATTGACTATAATTTTCAAATTTGATAATCAAAATAATATATTAATTTATTTATTTATTGTACAAAATTAATATTTTCTGAATAAAATAGGATTTATATGAATCGAAAATGGATTCAGGCTAACGATCTGAAAAAATACTATGAATATGAAGTTAAATATTTCATCATGTTTTCAACAGATCACGCATAGATCCCTTATAAAATCCTATGTTTGTCATTATATTGGTGATATTCATGAAAAATTAGTTTGTAATAGTATTAAGAATATTTGATTTTTCATGAAATAGATCATAACTATAAATGATAGAATAAACATGAGAATAAATTAACATCAACCCTAATTGAGATGATACTGCATTTTATGGATCATTTGATATGAATAATAGTGTAAATGATGAATAATATCACTTGGATCAATGAAAATGGAATTTGAAAATGACATCCATGTTTTTCTAAATTTGTTAGAAGTTAAATAAACGTGCCAAGAAACCATTTTATACTTGTTGTACTAAATACAAAAAAAATTATATTGTGTTGAAGTAATGTAATATGAAATCAGGCATCAGATGGAGTGACACCGGGTTTACATAACTACTTGGCTTCTTGAATGATGTGCTTCTAGAAGTAAATGAACTACCATGCTGAACATATGATACTAAAATAATGTTATATTAAATGGGAATGATCTATAGAAAAAAATTCATGCTTTTCCAAATGATGTAATATTATTTCCCAAGGACCGTGAACCTCTCATAAAATGACCTAAGTGTAGCACAAATTAATACCAAAATAAAATTAATTATTTTCTTCCAAATATATTTAGTAGTATGATATCATTCCATGATTTAGAAGATTATATGGTTGTCAGGAAACCACAAGATAATTGATATAGAATGAAAATACAATAATTAAAGATGGTATCCAACATCATCCTACTGATTTCACTCAATAGAATAAAATTGATTATAAGTATCATAAATTTGGAAATGATCCAAGAAAAATTTCTATTAAGTTATTTAAATATGGAATAAATCCTTTTGGTGCACATAGTAGTGCTCATAGTAAAAGGAATGTCGTGTTTTTAAATTAAAACATTCCGCCATGGTTATGAAGGAAGTGAAAATACATTATGTTGACACTGCTTCCATCTAGACAAATGAAACCCAATAATTATATTGATGTGTAATTATATCCAGTAATGAAAGATCTGAAATTTTTGTGGAATGTAGGTGTTATAATGTATGATGATCATAGAAGTTAATAATTCACATTTAGTGACAATTTTTTTGAATGATAAATGACTTCACCAAATATGTAAATTTATCAGCATATATAATTTAAGAATATTTGGTGTAACATTTTTGAAAAACACACATACTGGGTTCTCTTGAAACATTCATCAAATAATGTGTTTTTAGGACATCAACATTTTTTACCTTGACGACATAAATACCGATCCTAGATGAAAGCATTATAAGGGAATATCAAACAAGGTTGAACACAATCTCCAGTAATGGGTGATAAATTATTCAACAAAGTAAAAGATATTGACAATGTTTTTAGTAAACCATTTTCAAAAAATAGTAAAAAATCACGTTAGAAGAATATATCAATTTTCTATGAATTACCATGTTAGGATTTTTTGTATTTTATACAGTTTCTTGATGTCATGAATGTAGAAAAAAAATATTTCATAGTGTTATTGTAATGTTATTACAGAAATAAACATGGAATCATGGAAAGGGTAGAATTGATTTAAATGGGCATAATGAAAGAGTTGGAATTAGTGAGGGGTAGAAGGTGTAATTTTATTCCTGCAACAGCTTACCCTCGTTCCAAAAGAAAAATATATCATTTTTTCCCTTAATAGTTTAAAAGTTACAAAGGGTAATTCATTAAATATCCTAAATTTCATGTCAATGACTAATTTAAAGTTATAAGGAATAAAATCATTGGAATGTCATGTGTTGATGAAAGATTTATCTCTTGTTTCTTTTCACTGCATTCTCCTCAAAATGTATGACATAAGTTAACTAAAATATGATTCTTTTATCAATCCATATGAAGAAATGTTATAGACCTGAGGAAGATTCCCATCATGAATAAAGAGGTTGGGGTCAAATTATGTAAATTAGATATGGTATTCCCATTATAATTCCTTGATATAATGGTCCACATAATGGTTTAATTGGTTAGATAGGCTCAACTACATGGCCCTATCCCTTACATATTCATATACCCTATTGAATGATATATAAACATTTTGAAAGGGTGTGTCAAGAATCAATATTGACCAGAATTTTGTATTGAAGAAAAATATATTGTTAGAGAAGCTATTGAATTCTCTTCCTATTACCTATCATGATGTTGACAACATTAGTCTGCCAATGTTTCCTAACAACGAACACCTTATGGGAGAAGAGATTTCTGGAAGAGATGTTGTGAAAATTACCTTGAGAGAGCGGGAGAAATATAACCTTTACATTTAACAAATTAGTGAATATTTTTATCAATACATCTAATCCAAAAATGAAATTCGAAAAGATTTGAATCCAAAATTTTTTAAATGATGGGTGTCAAATACACATAATAAATAGTTTATAGGATTATTTTGAGATGAAATTTAAAATAAACTATATAAAAAAATAAATTTAATTTCCAAACGACTTTAATGGATAGTCCAAGGATTGGATGAAAATTTTTCATCTTGCACTAGATTTTTAATGAATGGTTATACTTTATATAAAAAATAAAACAATTAATGCATTTGGAAGAGAAATAGTGGTATTACACTTGAGAATGATGTAATGTACATATCTAGTTTCATGGATAGAAAATCAATTTATGATAATATGTCATATTTTTTCATTATTGAGAGGATATAAGTGTTGGATTATATAACATTTCTAGTGCCGGTTTTCTATAGAATTTTTTTTGAAAATATAAATTTAGTAAAAGGAGAAGAAATGGGATTTGTTAAGGTGAATTTTAGTGTGGATGGGGAAAAATATTACCTATCTATAATTTCATCACAAGTAGTGAATGTTTTTTATTAATATAACTCAAAAAATGGTTAATTGTTCTGCTGGAAACTAAAACAATTGTTTGATAAGATGAAAATTCAATTAAGGATAACCCTTTCATTAAGAGATCACAATCGCATCATGCTGGTCCCAATGTAGAAAATGTCTTGTACATTATTCGGTATAGGAAAGAGGGGATTTGGATTCTCAATAGAGGAACCAAATGCATTAATACTTAAAAAAGAAATAATGTTAAATGAGTTGGTAATGGTTTTTTTTGTTATTTTATTCTTTTCATCACAATATTAGATGTTCTCTACAACATAAACATAATAAAAATTAATTTTTTTACTACTCATGAGGAAAAAATATTTTTCATAGTGTGATGTTACCCCTCTCTCAATAGAACAAATAGTAATTAAGGAAACACAATGGAAAGATGTATAGGAAATGTTATAATATAATTTTTCTATTTTAATTAAAAATTATATAATAGAACATTGAATTAATTTTCAGTATAACTCTCATATAATTTTTATTTTAGAATATTTATAACCACATGTAATGCCTTTAAAAGAAGTGAAACAATGTTGCCTCCACTCAATAAAAGTGTTAATCATGATGTTTTCATAGTGAAATAATTATCCATATAATTAATGTATTATTTAATATTTCATCCTTATTTATTTATTTTATTTATTACTCAGAAGAATTTTTTTTCTTATAATGGTGGATTATTTTGTTTGAGTTGGGGTGGTCTTTCTATTTTTCACTCCATTCTGTAAGAAAATCCTAAAGACTTATACTATCTATAAACCATTTAACCCTTAGTGTTTAATTTATCAATTTCATTCAAGATCCATCAACTGCCTTTGCATGAAGAGAAATGATGTTGCCTCTACTCAATCACTAAGGAAATATTGATGTTCTCATACTAAAATCATTTTCCAAAGAATTAATTTACTGTTACACATTTATGATTAATTTTATTATTTCTAGTATTACTAACATAATTTTTTTTTCTTATACAGGTGAATTATTTAGTTCAATTTAGGGTTATATACCAATATTTCATGACATTTGGCACCAAAACATCCAAAACATATTCTCCATCAAAAAAATTTCACCCTAATAGTGTTTAATTTAGCACATTTTTCACGTTCTATCTACTACCTTCGGAGATAGATCAATGATGTTACCTCTTCTCAATCATAGATGCAATCATTATGTTTTTTCCAGTAATATCATAATCCATAAAATTAATGAATTGATTCATATTTATGTTTTATTTATTTATTTTATTAATTACTCATATAATATTTTTTTATTAGATTGGATTATTTTTTTGAGTTTGGTTGATTTTTCCATCATTCATACATTTCAGTACAAAACCATCCATATACTTATTCTCCTTCAAAACTTTTCACCCCAAAATTGTTAACAGTTATCAAATTCTTGTATGTTACCTTCACTACTCAATCATAGAGGTAATATTTATGTTTACACATTGAAGTGATTTTCCATATAATTAATGTATTGTTTAATTATTATGGTTAAGTAATTTTTAGTATTACTCATATAATAATTGTTTCCTTATGTAGGTGAATTTTTTTCGAGTTTAGGTGATTTGATCAAAGATGCTCATGTAGTGTTGGTAGTTAAACAAATAAAATCAATGGATATCATGGTAACATTGATATATTGTATATTTTGAGACTTTAAGGTGTGTAGGAATCAAATACTCTTCAATATGACCCATTATTTGACCGGTATGTCTCCAAGTACATATTTATTATAAAAATTGACATTAATTTTATTAAAATAGAAAACTTATATACATAAATATAAGAAAAAGTATTTAGTTTTATTTAATACATTAGTAATACTATCCAAAAGTTATTATGAAATTATAGGAATCAGCCACACCTCAATACTATTTATGATATTCCTCGTATGACTCAATTTGTTTATTTTTGGTTTAACATTGACATTTTACATTAAAAAGTGGCACTCAATGAAAAATGATAAAACTCACTCAACTATCTATATAGTTTAGCGAATCAATTCATAAATCCTCTTGGACAAGTTGGAATTGGTATCACATAAAACCAACCCACGATGTGATCAATATGAGTCAAAGTACGTGTTATAATTTTAAAATGACATTTTAGTAAAAAAGTGAAGTGAAATACTAAAAATTGATAAAACATATTCATATTGGGTATATACATTGTGAAAATTATCCATAATACATTTGAGATTTGTAAGAATCAGTCGAACCTCAATCTGACGACTTATGTGATCTGTACGACTCAAAGTTCATCTTTTTATTTAAAATACTAAACAATTTTGGTAAAAAAGAAAAATAACATACAAAAAACAGAGAAAATTAATGATATTGTTTTCATACATTATAAAAATGATCTGAAAATAATTTTTAATCTGTAGTGATAATACACAACTCTATATGACATATAATATTCCTGATATGATTCAATGTCCCAGTAATCAGTATGAAATTCACATTTTAGTTCAAAAACTATCACTCATTGAAAAAAACATGTTCAGGTTTTCTTGATAATTTCATAAAACAATTCATAGGACATTTGATATGTGTATGAGTTATTCTCACATCAAAATGATACATGATGTCAACAGAATGAGTCAATGTGCATGTTTTTAGTATAAATTGATATTTGGTAAAAACGAAAATTGGTAAACCCAAAACTGAGAAAATGAATTTGGATTGAATTGATACTTTATTAAAACTATCCAAAATTAATTTGATATGTGTAGAAATCTTCCACATATAAATCTAACTCATGGTGTGACCGATATTACATAATGTTCATATTGGTTTTTAAAAATTTCCTTCAATTTTAGTAAAATGGATAACTGGCCTACTCAATACCGAACAAAATCCTGAAGATTATTTTGATACTTTACGAAAATGATCTATAAGTCATTTATGATGTGTAGAAATTATAAAAAAATCAATAAGATACCTGTTCTGCCTATTATGTCTCGAAGTGTCCATTATCGTTTTAAAATTAACATTTAAATCAAATCATACAACTTACTAATAAATGATCAAATGTGCTCGATTTCCCTTGATAATTATTGATAATGGTTTTTAATTAATTTTTGATATGTTGGAAGTAGTTTCATATCAAAATGACACACTATGTGATTATAATGGGTCAAAAGTGCATGTTTCTATTTTAAAATGAAATTTTCATTAAAAAAAAAGAAAATTGACGTAATCAAAACCCAAAAAAAATCATTCATATTGTTTTTATAATTTTTGAAAACGACCCAAATGTAATTTTAGACTTGTTGGAATCAGCCACACCATAATAAAATAAATGGTGTGAGTGGTATGATTATAAGTGCATCATTTTATTTAAAATCAACATCAATTTGCGTAAAATTTAAACTTTATGATAATTTAATTCTTTATATTATTAGTATTATAAGAATTTTTTTGGTATACAGGTGAGGTATTTTTATCAAGAAGGGGGTTAATTCAAAAATATAACGAGGCATGGTTTTGATTAAAATGTAGTGTAAAAATGATGTTTTTGAATGTATGTAATAATTTTGATTTATGTAATCGTATAAACCAATATTTAAAATTTCTATAATACAATGTTTTTCCTTTATTACGGTTTCAAATTAAATTTCATTTAAATTCTATATATGGAATTGTTTTTTTGATATTTGGTGTGTTTTTTGTGTTACAGTTTTCTATTACAACTCATTTAACTTGTGCTGTAGTGTACTGTTGCAAGAAACAGTAGTATGGCCCTTTATTAATGATTTTAAAAGTACTTATAAATGAATAGTTTATTAGATATTTTTAATTCATTGATTATGGATAAATTTTTTTGAACTGATAAAAGACTAGGGATTTTTGTCTCACTCATGTAGTCAACAGTTTTTTTGTGCTAATAAAGGTTATTTTTGGCACTGTTAAAGGCCTATTTTATAGTATTACTTATGAAAATTAACGAATCATTTGAAAATGACACAATGAGTAATTTGGATATAGTAGTAGTGAAATTTTAATTAATGATTTTGTTAAAGTATATCTATTGAGAAAAGTCTCATATATATAATGATCAAAAGATCATGAAATATATATTCACCTAGAAACAGTTGAATATACAACAAATAAGATGGTTGAAATTTGAAAAATATTATATATAATAACTACATTACCACATATTGAAGGATGACATGGTGGATGGTGCTCTAAGAAAGAAATACCATGATACTCTATCCATAACGAGGATTTAAAAATAACCAATACTTATGTATTGAAAAAAGATAAATATTCAAGTCATTATCAGATGTTTTAAATATTATCTTTCCCAAGAAAATGTTTAACCTTCCATCCAAATATAGATCAATGATGCATACAATGTAGATATAGGGTTACAAAAAAAATGAGTTGAATAATTTTGAGTTCAACATTGATAAATATGAAGATATGATGTTTATAAACCATATATTGTTCCCACCAAAACTATTATTGAATAAGTAATATTATGATGATTCACATAGCTCATCCATTTATATTAATCTCAGAAGTAAGAAGACATATAGAGTTCTAAAAATACTTTTTCTAGTATAACTCGATGAAAAAAATTATATAATAAGTATCTTAATTGTTATTATTCCATAATTTAAATAGTAAATCTAAATATTCTAATATTATGTTAATATTTTTACCCATACCAATATGGAAAATGAGATAACACCACCAAAGATTCTTTATAGGATTTCCCAATACATCTAAAGGACATAATTCCATTCGGGATGTAGTATACTACCGTAAAAAGTTATTAATTTTTATTTCCATAAATAAATATATATCTCTTGAAAAAGTCAGAAAAATATACATATCAGAAGTTATATGGTTGTTTAACATACCATTATCTATTTTATATGATAAAGATATGAGGATTACCTTGAGATTCCTAAGATGTATTTAGAATAAATTGGAGACATGGTGGAGTTTGAAATCTTATTATCATCACCATATTGATGGTTAGTCAATGGGGACTATTGAAACTCAAGATTATATACAAATATCAAATTTTATGGATTTACAAGAATTTAGTGATTAACACATCTCCCTAGTAGAGTTCACATATATTAATAGTTTCTATTGTTGAAATAAGATAGATCCATATGCGTCTCTTTATGGGAATAGATACATGACTCTAACATGCTTGGATATTGTTGGAGAGAGGACACTAATAGGTTTTGACCTTTCCCAAGAAATAATGGAGAAGGTTCAAACCATTCAATGTCATATGAAATCCTTACAAATTCAATATTTGAGGTACACAGATAATCATTGATGAGTTATTTATTTTTAATTTTGTGATAAAATGTTCCATTTAATATAATATTGGAAGTGGATTATGATATTTTTTATGAAAGGGAAGCTAAAAAATAGATACATTAGTACTTTGTGAACATTTATCATGTTTGTTTCACAGACTATCACTTATCACACTTTGCACATTTCTCCCAAGTATGTGATGTGTTCCATGTATCTCCTTTTATGAAGTACATACCATATCCTTCACATGTATTGATCTACAATGATATATAGTTATAATATGAAATTTCAAATTAAGAACAACCATTGGTGACTAAGAATAAAATATTTATGGTTCTGATGAACATGACCATCCATCTAGTCAAAGTTCTATAATAGAATCTTAAGATAATGGAGGCCACATGCGAACCTGAGTACGTGATGAGAGAAAAGTTCTCTAACTTGTTATACTCTATTTAATAAAATTTCTCATATGAACCTATTATTATGTTTGGTGTAATGTAATTACCATATTTTTTGCAATTACTTTTCATTAATTTAATACCAAGGGAGTACCTTGTATTTCACAAAACATTGAACTAAAATTGAAACTATGTTACCTTATAAAAATTTTAAAAATATTTAGTAATTAAGTTGGTAGGTATAAAAATATATAACAACTGAATAAAAACTATATCAAATAGAATAATAAATAAATGATCATTTTTTGGACATACACTTTTTTCAAAAATTCATATTACACAATAAGTGCACCAATATAAAAATTAAATTTTAATCACCTTTAAAAAATTTATTTTGTAAAATATAATATATACATCGAATAAATATGTCTAAATAATGTAAAAATCCACATTTTATTTTTAGTCATATATTATTACAACGAATAATTTTAATTATAGTTATAATAGTGAAACTTTTATTTTCAATGATTTGCTTTATTATTATTTTTTAATTAGTTTGAAATAAATTAAATTAAATTTTTTGAAATAATTATTATGCAATGTTTTTTAAATTATAATATTATATTGAAATAAAATTAATTGGTTACCAATTCTAAATAATGCTAATAAGATATAATTATTAAAACATAATTTTTTAAGAAAAAATACTTCTTCTTAATATAAATTTTTTAAATTTAAAAGTTTTTGTCCTTTTAATAAGGAATTTAATTAGTATAAATGGAGATTAAATTTATTTTCGTTACACCTAAATTTTTTAAAAGGGTTTAACTTATATTTTTTACAAAATAATAATTTCTTGGTTAAAAATTAGTTACCATGCTTGTAACCAGAATGGTAAAATATAAAAACATAATGGTAAATAAATTGAAAAATATTTAGAACCTGTTTGTAGGTTTATATTTTAAGCTTAATCAACATTATATCACCCCAAAATTCATTATTTATCAGTTTTTAACTATTGATCTGTGAATAGTTACATTCTATTATTTAAAAATAATGTTTTTTTGAAAAGTACCCTTTTATCCACTTATGAAAGAATTACGCTCCAACCAATTTATGTTAGAACTATCACTTATAAATACATTATATAACTATATTGTTATTATTCAAATATTAACCTATCTAAATTTATTAGTCTCTTGTGTGATTAGTATTTCAATAATCCATTTAAAATCAATGAGTTTTTCTATATAATTTTATTTTCTTATATGAAAATGTATCGCTTATCATTAGTTTTTATTCCATATTTACTCCATAAGGAAACTGAAAAAACATTTTAATATAATTTTTGACAAATAAATCAATTATTAAATTTATTTATATTAATTTAAAGGCCATATTTATTACATTCCACCCACATATAATAACCAATGAATGTCCATCATGGGATAGTGGGGATGTCTAACTCCCTATAATGATGCCTTACAATTTTTACCACTACCTCTATTAACTAGTTATTATGATTTAATTTACGACTAAATGTCAGATATACAATAAAATTATTATTTTAAAGTGAATAATTAAAATATATCACTATTACCTCTAATTAGTTGGAAAAAAATGTTAACTACGCCATGCAGAGACTACCATCTCCATTAAGTAATGTTTTTAATTTGTCATTTTTATTTTATTTTTTTATAAAAATTGCATAAAATATTATTAAATTTATTAAAAAACGTTAAATAGTAAAATTAACCTTTTTTATAATGAGTTTTTGAGAAAATAAATAATATTTTTTACCATACCCACCCATTGTTTATTGGAACATCCATGTTTGGGTTGGTTTAACCATATACTTGAACAACTATATTAGGATCAATCATTGATTAATATGGAATAAAAAATACTTACACTATTATAATTTAATTACAAAATAGTTATTGGTTTATTCTTCTTAAAATGTTATATTTGGTATTTTAAATAGTATTAAAATATGTTGTTCAATCGATAAATTTACCAAAATAAGTAAACAATGATTCCATTTTCACTTATTCATATGTAGATACTAAATAATAATTAAATATACTATCATAATAAATGGACTTATTATTTGAAATATATAAGAATAATGTTCATAATAAATTATCTAAGAAACATAATTTTTTTTAATTCAAGAAGATAGGCAGAAGCACAAAATGAATCTGTATGATTGGAATTATTTCATTGTCTCATTTTTAAATCCTAGGGAATGTTTGATATTGCAAACCATAATTTATTTTATACATTTCTTCATATCTATACTAATTTAAAATATAAAAAAATCTTCTATTTCATTAATTTTACATGTACATTCCATTATATTCCTTTCTTTTAACTTTTATTCTTACATTACCAATACCCTATGAGTTTCCTCAACTCAGATTATTTTTCATTGGGTTGTTTTCTACCTTATTTAAATATAATTATTTATATTTAATTTTTATTTAAATTAAATGATTTAATATGTTATTTCTTCCTATTATCTAGGTAAGTTACTTATCACTAACAATAAATAATTCATTTATTTTGTATAAAATTAAATAATAATGTTGGTAAGAAGAACTCCCATATTTAAAAATTAGTCTTCTCTTTCATTTCAATATTTTATTTAAAAATTGTTGCATTAAATGAAATAAAAGAATTTTTTAATTATTAAATTATTTATTTTAATGTTTATATTTTAAGAAATGATTTTCTTTGAACATTTCTATAATGTAGTTTTTTTAAAATGGCCTAAAAACTAATAATGGTAATTCTATTTCAATATTTACCAATTAAAATTTAATAGAATAATTTTAAATTTATTTTCATGGATCCATAATAGGGAAATTCTTATAATAGTGTTTTTAAATATCCTTCTATTTACATTGTATTATTTTTTTTAGACCTCATGTTTTATAACAGTTTTTTAATTTTTTTTCTAAAAAGTATATAATTTTCAAATTCTATTTTCCAAAAATGTTTATATTTTATTATGTGATGTTATAGTCATCATATATATATTATTATGTTATAATTAGTCTTAAAAAATTAATATATTTATATCATTTCATTTATTATGTTTAAGTAACGTGATGCTTATGAAATGTTTAAGAAACTCAATATATTTTCCATGGGTTCCTTAATATTTGAGGTTGATGGATTTTAAGTTCCATGAATTTATTTGTATGATGATGGGTTGGATCCCATATCATCCTCCTATGAATTAAGTTATGTTTATATATCATGGGATATTTCAGAATAGTTATAATGAGTTTCATCACATATGCATAGGTATTACTAATTTATAAATACATTTTCAAGCACAGAAATTTTTTTTTCACATAGGTATGTATATAATTAGTTATATCCCAATGTTTTCTCTATGATTAAGTTTGTACATGAATGTTTATTAGCAAGTTATTCTAAATTTCCAAGATTCATTTCATTTTTATGATTTCCCAAGTATTCATGTTATACATGATTTATTTCAAATATTATGCACTCTAATGTGATGATCTTATATTTTATTATTATTGAGTCGTGTTTTTAAGGTTTTGAAAAATTTTATGCTTACATAATGATATTTTTATGATCTTATATCTCTATACCAGTTCTTATGATTAAAATGTATAGTGTGATGATTTTTAAATAATATATTTTCTCTCTTACTCATGTTCTATCATGTTTCAGATAAGATATATAATGATTCTCTTTCACATACTAAGCATCCACTTTCTTATGTTTCTATACCTCATGTATATTATTTGTTTATATCATGTCATATATCTAAAAAATGGTCCATAAAATATATAATATGGAGAAATAATTTCAAGTGATTCAAAATAAGATGTTTATATAGCTAATCTCCATGATGGTAAACCTTTCGATCTGCTAGTAGGAACCAATTTGTTAGATATATTACATAAATATTAAAATTAATGTATTAATTATGTTATAATTAGCAAGGTCTCCTTTAGTAATTCCCTTGGTTTTTAGTAAACATACTCTTTATTTAATTTTTATGTTTATAATTATAAATGAATTTTTATTATTAGAAATAAATTAGTTACTAATTCATAGAAGTTATTTTTTTAACTAACAACTCCTTATTCATTAATAGAAAAAAATAACCAAAAGAACATGAAACTAATTATTAAAAACCTTAAATTACTATTCACAGTAGATTATTACTGTCACAACCTATCCCCAGAGGCCCATGTCGTGACTACCCTAAGCCTTCCTTCCATAGGTTAGGGGATAGTGACTAGCACCTAAGGCGTAATTCCCTAAAACTGGGAAGGAATTGCCTTTATAACCTGTAAACACACACAATAGATACGAACACGAGTAAACTGTATAACTAACAAGTGAGTACAATAAGTAAAATTGGGCCAGAATACAAGCGCAATTAGAAAGTAGAAGAAACTAAAAGTACAAGTAGAACTGAGGAAAAAGGAAAAATAGCTACTGGGTCATCCTCTTAGGATCCTAATTGAAGGGTAGGTACAAAGTGCCTCCTCAGCACTCCACGTCTATCTGTATCCTCCATGCACCAACAGGACTAATGGTCCACCTTTGGGTACCGTTTAGTCCTGATACTCTCATCCTTTGTCAATGCTATCTTTCGTCTTCATCCAACACAATGCGGTTCAAGCATAACACATGTAGGGGTGAGAATAATGATACTTAGTAGGGACCTTAAGACCCTCAATGTATCAAAAAAATTCAACAGGGATAAACCAAAAATTATGAAATCAGATGATAACCTTAATTAGGTATATTTCTATAAATATACCTAAGTTATCACGTGATTCATCTCATTCATGAGGAAAACACAGAAAAACTGACTAATCTCAAACCAGGATTTATTATAGGGGTAAAAAATTTTGAACCCTCGGCTGCTGAAGAACTCCTCCTCTATTGATTATAGTGGGCCTACTGCCACAACAAGTTGATTCCCACTAACCTTGGACTGCTGAGGTACTCCTCTTATTGAGTTATTTGGGTCTGTAGCGTCACCGAGAGGCGCTCCCCACCATAGGTCTGCTTCCACCACTAGGTTCTCCCCCACATATCCTGCAGTGGTTCTCCTCCTATCGAGTACCACAGGTCTGTTTCCATAACTAGGCACTATATTGCGGTGGGTGTGCTTCCACAACCAGGCACTCCCCACTAGGCCATAAGAGTCACTCTAAGTTGACTAGTCAGTAGTCATCAAGTCTCAGCTAGTTATTAGGTTCCAGCACAAATTCTCACTTGTCTCTAGAAGATCTGCTCCATAAGCTATTGTTCTATGCTCCAACTTCCACAAAGTCCAACAAAGAAGTATTCTGACGGTCTGACACTCTATAGGAGTCTCAATGCAACCGAAGGCATGTCAATAGGATGCCCAGCCTGTGAGTTATCAGCCTTTTAGTCTCGGGGGCCTGATTGTAGTTGTACACGATCCAACCTGACTGTATCTCAAATATACGCCAAAATCTGGTGGGGTATACTAAAAGGTACCATCATGCTCCAAGATTACCAGCTCTACTGATGGTTTGTCAAATGGATATATAGTGCCAAAGATATGGCCAAGGGAATGATTATGGTCATAGTTGTCCCAGGTCTGGTTTGACCTAGTTGGACTGACCCATCCAAACCCAGTCTGGGCCGCCCCGATTTGGGTCGCCCGGTGAGACCCATTGAGATGGGCCAGCCTATTGGCATCGACCCCGCCCAACGGGCTGCGAGGGGTCGCAAAGGATAGAGAGGGCATTAAAAGGTCGTGAGGGCACAGGCCGGCTACGAGGGCACAGACCAGCTGTGGTTCGGTGGGAGAGTGGTTTGGCCTGGAGGGTTCCCCAAAGGCGCGGACGGGATCGGTCGGAGCGCCGTGAGGGGCGTGGGAGGATAGCTCGGTCAGGGTACCACAAGGGGTGATGGAGAACGGCTCATCTGGGGCACCATTAGGGCACGGTTCGACTAGGGTCTTGGGAGGCCGACTCGGCCGGGAGCCAGTTATGCCCAGAGGTGCGGGCGACCAGGAGGGTGTGGGCGGTCGAGAGGCATGGACAACAGAGAGGGAACTACGGTTCTTCTCAGGGTGGCTGAGTCGGTTCGGCCGGAAGATGGTGTGGTCGGGGCCATTTTGGCCTGTTCAGTCGAGCAAAGGGCACAAAGGCTGGTGGGGCTCGGAAGCCGGCAGGTGGTGCGGTTTGGCCCGAGGCGCCGGAGCATCTCGAGGGCAGTGCAGGTTACGGAGGCCGCAGGTTTCACGGCTGTTGCCTCGGTCACCCTTGTCTTCTCATCTGGATTCTAAAGAACTTCCCAAACAAGATCGGAAGAGGGTTTGTGCCATGTTGGTTTATCCCACACCCTACACATTTAGGGTGATATCAAGTGGATCAATTTTTTCATGAATTCCAATGAATTCTCAAAAAAGAAAATGAACGAAAAGTCAACGAAACACCACACATCATCCTGAAAAAATAAATCTCAACCATAAGAAAAATCATCCACAATGATTCTCTATTTTATATGGGAAGAATTAAAGGAATAATATCATATTCAAATAAAACCCCTACCTTTATCATTGTTGGTTGACATTGGCACTAGAAGGTGGATGTCGATTTGTTGTTGATGAACATGTCCTATGTTAGTGGATGTTCTGAAGAAGAAATTCGAATTTGAGGTCATTCTTTGTATTCGATGACGTTCCTCTTCGGTGATCTTCGTCAGTGGAGCGTTCTTTTTGGAAGAAAATGTTTTTTGTCATAGTGCGTAATCCTCCAAGTATTGGGCTTCACATCACATTATGAGCGCTTTGTCTCTTGGTTACATTTTCCCAAATCCTCCTCCCAAGATCCATATATATAGGAGAGGGCGGTGTAGTTAACGTTCATTGAAATTTATGATGGTTCATTTATTAAAAACCTTCAAAAATTCCATCAATGTTGTTATATAATTTAAAAAGTGGCAAGACAATTAATTTACACTAGCGCGATGATGTAGTGCATTGTCTAGATTAATGGTATGTGTGTTGGAACAATTTAGGTGGAGGAGGTCAAGAGGCTCCCCCACATTAATTGTGGGAGTTGAGGGTTTCTCCCAATTAATTGGGGGTTCATCCCGGGTGGTCCCCACCACCATAACCTCTCATTAAATGTTATGGTTTAGGTGGTCCCCACCACCTTAACCTCTCATGGGAGGTGAAGGTCTGGTGGGGCCCACTACCAACTTCTACCTAGAGGTTTAGTTCATGTGGAACCCACCTAAAATATCCACAATGAAGCTCAAAATAGAATAAAAATGAAGTTTTATTTTATTTTATTATTTCCATGAAAACCCCAAAAACTAACTTTTGCCCTCATTTATCTACAATTGAGGTGAAGGTATCCTTAAGAGAAAACTGGCATTGTCAGTTCAATGGTGCCCTCAGTTTTTAATTCCGAGAACCAGTTCAAAAGTTATAAAACATTGTTGGTATGTTTACTGAATGTAACCGAAAAGAAGTTCGGAAAATTATTATCAGTCTCCCTAATCCCGCGCTGGTAGTGGTTAGGCTTTCTCTAGGTGAAAAAACCCCAACAAGCACAACAGTACACTCAGAAATTCAATCTGAGTTACCGTTTAATGTAATGAATTTTAAAATAAAATAATTGTCACTTCATTATTTTATTTTTTAGCCAAAAACTAACATTTTCTGGTGGCCCGTGCCGGCCAATTTTAGTATATTCCTAAAGAAAGAATACCCTCACGAGTTCATCGATGGTTTCATATTTTTAATCCGAGTTTCCATTTTTGAGTTATAAGAATTTTAAAAATAAAATAATTTATTTAATTATTTTATTTACTATTATGCCATTTTTGGGTTTTCACACAGGAAAACTGCAGCGACTAATCTTAAGTCTATCCTAGGGTAAACCTACCTTCCTATGCAATATTTTGCCCTCAAATTTCTGATCCGAGTAACCTTTTATGATTTATTCTACTTTTTAAGGAAACCCGCTTAAGCACGTTAACATAAGCATAAAAAAACAACGATGGAATATTATGGGCACTCTGTGCCTCGGAATCGCACGCAGTCAGATTTTGCGGACTTGTAAAATTCCCATATATTTAAATAAATTTACATGGAAATTATAGGTCTTTACATTCTCTCCACCTCAGGGCTCTATGTCCCCATAAGTAACTACTCAAACTAAGGGAACAAGTGGAGGTACTGAGCACGCATCTGAGCCTCTCGCTCCCATTTCTCTCCAGGAGCTTTCTGTGCTGCAGACGAATGTGCACTAGAGGAATAGACCTTCAAAGAAGGACCCACTCTAGTCAATCCTCACTCTCTACTGGAAGATCCGTAAAATTCAATCCATCTTCGACATCCATCTCTCCGTGGTCAATGACGTGAGAATGGCCTTGCACGTATCTCCTCAACTGGGATACATGGAAGACATCGTCCACCCAGTAAAACTGAGGTGGAAGAGCTAAGCTAAAAGACACCTTGAAAACTCTACTAGGGACCTGAAAGGCTCCGATGTATCTTAGAGATAACTTTCCACCTCAGCCAAATCTCCATAGACCTCATTGTGGTGATACCTGTAAAAAGACTTGGTTGCCATCCTCGAACTCTATAGGTCTCCGTCTCCAGTCAGGATACGACTTCTGCCTACTCTGTGCAGTCTACTCCCACTCTTGGATGATCTGCACTTGCTCTGTGGTAGCCCGTTCCATATCTGGTCCCATGAGTGCTGACTCCCCTAGGTTATCCTAGCACAAAGTTGATCTACATGGTCTCTCATACAATGCCTCAAGAGGTTCTATCCCTATGGTGTAGTGATATCTATTGTTGTATTAAAACTCCACCAAACCTAAGTGATCCTCCCAGTTGTGACCGAAGTTGATGACATAAGCACACATCATGTCTTCATGGGTCTGAATGGTTCGCTCAGTCTGGCGATCTGTATGAGGATGGAAGGGAGTGCTCAAACCATGCTGTGTCCCGAAAGCCGACTGCAACCCCTTACATAGCTGAGAAGTATAACGTGAATCACGACCTGAAATGATCATTGTGGGTACTCTATATAACCACATAATCTCTTGCACATATAGGTGTCCCATGCTCTCCACTGAACCCTATTCGTTGATCAGTAGGAAGTGGTCCGACTTGGTGAGTCGATTGAAGATCACCAAAATTGAGTCACAACCCCTGGATGTACGTGGAACTCCTATCATGAAGTCCATGGATATACCATTCTAATTCCACTCTAAGACCTCTAATAGATTAACCAAGCCTACTGGTACCTGTTGCACTGCCTTCACTTGGTGGTAATTGAGGCATCGAGAGACAAACTCAGTAACTGCTTTCTTTATTCCCAGCCACCTGTGCTGTCAACGGAGGTCATGGTACATCTTTTCCACTCTTAGATATATCGCTATGAGGGATCTGTGGAACCCCCTCAAAACTTCCTCTTGAATCGACACTGGTACCATGAAATGTCCTCTAAAAAGGATGATGTGCTCTCCACCATCAGAAAATCCAGCAGGTGCCTGTCCTATGGATATCTTAGTAAATCATGCCTTACAGTCAGTGTCTTCGTGTTGCACGTCTCTGACTCACTGATGGAGTCGGGAGTGATTGTAAGATACTGAAGAAAAGAATCTCCTTCTAAATCCAAAAAAAATATATGAAAAGCGGATAACTGCTTTTTCACCTCACTCAGAATATGTAGGCCAAACCTCTGGCTGAGTGCATCTACAACCATGTTCCCTATCCTAGAAGTATAGATTATGTCAATTTCAACTTCTGCTACCATGAGGGTGAGGTTGGCCGACTCACGAGTGATTGCTGGCACCCTCTTATGAATTATTCTATCCTATGCGTCATGATTTTCCTTTTTCTCTGACCAAGGAAAACCCCATTCCAATGTTGTAGATAAACCACAACCTCTTTTCCAATTAAATTCAATCTGAGTGTGAACTATGGATGTCAAGTCCAAACCCAAACTAATGTCATAAGGCCTTAACGCTGCCACTAAGAGGTTCCAACCAAAACTCTTGCATCGAGGGTCAGATCACACCACCTGAGTTATTGTGATTATCGAGTCTACTCCCAAAGGTTTCTTCAGACAAGAAGTTGAAGTCAATGGTTTAACCAAAAACTCAAGGTCTTATACAAGATTCGTAGAAGGCAGTACTGATTGGTACCTATGTCTATTGATACGACACCTATAATTAGATATAGACTGTACCTCGAATCATTCCTTGAGGCCTTGGGTCGCGTTACATGACCACATGAAGCTAATATCATATCCTGACTTCTAGCTCCCTGAGCTTGGTGGGGTCCACAAAAAAGGGGTGTGGCTATAACATGTCGAAAAGTACACCACCTCATGCTGCTCTCCAAGATCACCTTCTAAATCTGCTACCCTACAGACTCACATGTCCCTAAATCTTATTCATCTCTCTAGAAGCCTAAAATATGTTGGAACTCTAGCTGGCTATCTGCATGGAGGCATCCTAAAAGAAACAGATGTGACACAATAAAATTATTATATATAGGGAGATGACCTGATTGCGCTAAATTAAAGAAAACTTTGGAAAACACACACACAATCAGTGTTTCTGTGCACTGAGTCAGAAATTAGAATTCAAGGTCCTGGTGTAAGGATAAGTCATCTGCTGGACCAAAACTAGACTCCATGAATTAAAAAACACACTCACTATATTAAACTCTATTTCCAAGATGTTCCACAAAGATGTATCCCGAAGGTCCACCATGCCATACGGGCCTCAACACGACTGACATCGCGTCATTCGGACGCCCGGTATGGGGGTTATTAGCCTTTTAGTCCGGGGGACCCGGTTGGATTCATGCATGATCCAACCTGGCCGTATTTAAACTATACCCCAAACTCCAATGAGGTATACTCAGAGGGACCATCATGATCCAAGATTATCTATTCCACTGACGGTTTTTCAAATGAATGTCTGGTTCCAACGATATGGCCAAAAGAAATTAATGGGTCGTAGTGGGCCCGGGTCCAGTCCGACCAGGTCGGACCGACCCTACCAGACACATTGGGTCTGGCCAGGCCCATTGGGGCGGGTGGGCTTGTTGGGTTCAGCCTTGCCCACTGGGCCCAGCCCAGCCGGCCGTGAGGGGACGCGAAGGGCCGAGAGGGCGCGTACTGGCCTTGAGGGCGTAGACTGGCCACGGTTCGACATGAGGCCAGTATGTCCAGAGCACCACAACGGGTGTGGGAGGACGTCTTGTCCAGGACGCAACAAGGGGCGCGGGAGCCCGGCTCAGCACGGGCGTCGTGAGGGTTCTGTTAGGATGGGGACTCGGGAGGCCGACCCGGTTGGGAGCCGGTTCATCTAGGAGGCGCGGGCGGTCAGAAGGGAATGGGTGATTGAAAGGGCGAGGGCCTCTGGAAGAGTGCGTTAATCCGGGAGGGTGTGGGTGGCCGGGAGGCTCATGTAGCTGGGAGGGAGCCATAGTTTGGCCGGGGGTAGTGGATCCGGTACTGTAGAAGGACATGGTGGCGGGGCCTGGTTCAGTCGGGCTGAGGGTGCAGAGGCCGATGAAGATCGGAAGTCAGCGGGTGGCATCGTTCGGCCTAGGGCGCTAGAGCATCACAGTGGTGGTGTAGGTTTCAGAGGCAACGAGTAGCGTGGTCGTTGTCTTTTTCGCCTTTGACGTCTCGTCACCTCGTCACCATTTGAAGAACATCAAAAACAAGAATGGAAGAGGGGTCGGGCCATGATGGTTTGGCCTGCACCCTCCGCATTTAGGGTGCTAGCAAGTGGATCAATTCTTTCTTGAATTTCAAAGAATTATCAAGAAACAAATATGAAAGCAAAGTCAATCAAACACCCCAAATCATCCCCCAAAAATAAATCCCAACCTGCATGAAAAATCATCCACAATGATTCTTTTTTTAGATGGGATGAATTAATGTAATAATATCATATTCAAATAAAACCCCTACCTTGATCATTGTTGGTTGATGTTTGAATGAGAAGGAAGATGTAGATTTGTTGTAGACAAAGACTTCCTACGTCAGAGGAAGTTATGAGGAAGAAAGTCAAATTCAAGCTCGTTTTTCATAGTCGAAGACGTCCCACATTAGTTCTCTTCATCGGTGGAGCATTCATCATGGAAGAACACCTTCTTTGTTGGAAAGTGTAATCCTCTAAGTGTTGGGAATCACGTCACTTTACCATTGCATCATCACGTGGTGAAGCCATCCCAAATCCTCCTCACAAGCTCTCCATATATAGGAGTGGGGGGAGGTAGGTAATGGTCGTTGGAATTTTAGATGATTCATTTATTAGGAACCTTCCAACATTCCAACGGCACTATTATTTACTTTTAAAAGGGGCAAGAAAATTAATTTATGCTAGCACAACGATGTGGGGAATTAGCAAGATTAAAGGTATATGTGTTGGCACATCTTAGGTGGAGGAGGTGAAGTGGCTCCCCCCCATTAATTGTGGGAGTTGAGGGTTTCTCCTAGTTAAATGGGGGTTTCATCCCAGCTGGTCCCCACCACTATAATCTCTCATGGGAGCTTATGTTTTGGGTGGTCCCCACCACCATAACCTCTCATGGGAGGTTAAGGTCTGGTGGTCGCCACTTCCAACTTCCACTAAGAGGTTAAGTTCTGGTGGACCCCACCTGAAATATCCACATGGAAGCTCAAAATAAAATAAAATGAAGTTTATTTTATTTTATTATTTCCACGAAAAACCCAGAAAATAACTTTTTCCCTATCTATCTGTCATCTAAGTGAGAGTCCCCTTAAGAGAAAAATGACACAGTGAGTTCAACAGTGCCGTTCGTTTTTAATTTTAAGTAGCAGTTCAAAAGTTATAAAATGACGCTCGTGCATTTACTGAACGTACCTAAAAAAAGTTAGTAAAATTATTACCAGTCACCCTCGACTGATGATGGTTGAGGATGGGGTCTTCCTAGGTTAAACACGCCTCAACAAACACAACGGTATTCTTGGATTTTCAATCTGAGTTACCATTTAGAAGTTATGAATTTTACAATAAAATAATTATCACTTAGTTATTTTATTTGGAGCGAAAAACTAAAATTCTCTTGTGTCCAGCGCAAAACAATGTTAGTATATGCATAATGAAATAATAAACTCATGAGTTCAGTGGTGGTCTCAGATATTTAATCCGAATTACCTTTTGTGAGTTACAATAATTTGAAAAATAAAATTATGTATTTTATTATTTTATTTGCAATTACGCCATTTTTCGGATTTCTCAGAGGAGACCCATGCCGACAAATCATAAGACGCATCTAAGTTAAAACTACATCCCTTAGTGCAACGGTGCCCTCAGATTTCTGATCTAAGTAACCAATTATGATTTATTCCACTTTTTTAGGTAAACCGCTTTCGCGCATAAACATAAGCTTAACAAAACATCGACGGATCATTCCGGGCACTTCGGGCCTCAGAATCGCGCACCGTCAGATTTCAAAGAAATGTATTATTTCTATATATTTAATAATATTACATGTAAATTATAGGTCTTTACCATTACAACATTTAACAGAGAATATATTAAATGGGGGTAATAAATGGAAAATAATAAATCCTTCACCTCTAGGATATCTCCTAAATCATAATCACCAATAAAGATCACCCATATTCAAATAAAACATTTAATTTGGTAGAATACCATGAATAAAGAAAGAATAGTGGTATATCTAAAAATGATAATGACCAAAATTGGATGTGTGTCTTAAGAAGTGTTAATGGAATGAGTGTTATTAATAAGGTAATATCTAGAAAGGAAATATATCCATTAAAAATATGGGTTTTTAAATATATTTATTATATTTACATGTATCCAATAAGTATACTAAATACATTTATTATTGGTTTAATATTTAAAATAATATAATTCATGATTAATAAATAATGAAATAGGAATATAATATTAAAATTGTAAAAATATAAATATATATGCATTACCTATTAACATTATTATAATTGTAAAATGATATCTTTTATTTATAAATTAAAATATAATTTATTAGTATGAATTAGATTGTAGAATAAATTTATTAGAAAATAAATAAATTTTTGAAGGTATTTAGAAAATATTAATAAATATTACAATAACACAAAAAATTATTTTTTGAAAATTTTATAAATTTTATCCTAATAATTTAAATTGATTAAATATAAATATTTTTTAGTATAAATAGATATTTTAATATATAATTTTAAATATAAAACACCTATGTCTATTATTTAGAAATTATTGAACATCTTATTCTAAGTTAAAAATAGTTTTCAATGTTCACTTTTAATAAAACTTTATTATAGTATAATTCATTATTTATTTTTTCTGTATTTTATATAAATTTTAATTATTTTATAGTAAACCAATTTATATCATAGATGTAATTAATTTTAATAATTTTAAAATATAAAAAAATTTATGTTTAAATAAACTCTTAATCAAAAAACAATTATTAAAAAAGGCTAAAATAATTTTCCAACGGTAATAAATTTTCATTGATAAAATAATTTTTATATTAGAATTTATAATATTAAAATTAAGAAATAATTTCAATTTCAAATTTGGTCATTAAAATTATTTACCAAGGTTATTAACTAATTAAAACAATGAAATTTTAACAATTGTAAATGAAAAAAAATTGAAAATCCTTAAATAAATACCATTTTATCTAAATTTAGATTTTGACACGATTATTGTCCTAATAAATATATTCACATAATATTTTATACTTTCGAAACCTTTTAACATTTAATATTTTCATTGCATTGTTTAAAAATAATGGGTATTCCCAAATGTTCTATTTTTATCACATATAAAAGTGTTTCATTTTCACTCATTCAGTATACCCTTATTCATTTCAATTTCATTATTAAAAACTGAAAATGTTCCACAATAATAACCATATCCCATGTTATTTATCCTTTTTTTCTTTAATATTTTCCAAACCCCTTAAAAATGAAAGATATTTAAATGAGAATATTATTATCTTCTACATATGTGTCTCTCTTATATTTAGGGTTCTGTCCATATTTTCATCTTTTGCATCCAAATCCATTATAATTTAATGAAATAAAAATTATTATAATATTTATATTTTATTAAATTAATGGAATATAGATTATTTATTGTATCTCATCCCCTTAAAAAATTGCATTACACCGCTTGTACATTTGGGAGGACCACCTCCTCTATGAAGAAGCGTCTTCTATTTATCAGTAGAATTTGTCCGCAATTCAACATCCAAATGTACTTCCAATATAGTAGTATAGATTATGATAGAATATATCAGTAGTGGATCTCTTTTATTATAGGGGTTTCCATAGAAATCATTCTACATTTTCAATGTGGGATTCTGGATCTCATTTTCTTGTATAGATCATTCTGCATTTCCTATGTGGGATTCAGAACTATTTCACGTACATGGATTTGAAAGAGTATAAAATATAAAATATAAGAACAATATAAATGAAAAATGAAAAGTGGATTAAAAATATTTGATATTGTAGAATATAAAAATGAAAAAAACAAAATGATGATGACAAATAATTTATATGCTCTTAAATCCACATACCTGGAACTATACAATGTTTCAATTATGTTACATTGAAATCCTATAAAATAGAAAATATAATACCAATATAAATGAAACTTAAAACATGGATTAAATATATAAGAAATAGTCAAAAATAAAATTCATTTGGTATAAAATGATGATTAAAAATAATTTTTAAGCTTTCAAATCCACTTAAATAATACTTTAAAATGTATAAAGAATGTGAATTTGAAAGCCTAAAAAATATAAACTAAAACAAATATAAATGAAATGTAAAACATTGATTAAAAATAAATGAAATATTCAAAAAAAAATTCTTAAATTTTTTTGATGGAAAATAATTTATAAGCTTTAAAATACATCTACTTGAAACATAAAAATGTTTCATGTATATGAATTTGAAATCCTATAAAATATAAACAATAACAGGTATATAAATGAAACTTAAAACACACACTAAACATATATGTAATAATATAAAATTAATTAGTTAATCCGTAATATAGTTTTTTATTAGGTGATAATAAATTATATAATAAATAATTAGTTAATTGGTAATAAAATTTCTAATTATATAATTATTAATTATTTAATTAGTAATATAATTATTTATTATATAATAATTAAGTAAATAATTTGATATATAATTATTAATAATAAAATTGTTAATTAAATTCTTCGTAATATAATTATTAATTAATTTTTAATATATTTAGTAATTAATTATTCATATAATTGTTAATTATATAATAATTAATTTTTCAATTAGAAACATCATTTTTATTTATCACAATTAATAATGTAATTATTAATATAATTTTAAATTATAAAATAATTAATTTATTAATAAGTTAATTTTTAATATAATAATTAAGTATATAATAATTAATAACTTAATTTTAAATGTAATTATTAATTATGATATAATTAATTAGTTAATTAGTAATATAGTTATTAACTAATAATTAATTAGATAATTAGTATTATAATTATTAGATATATTATAATTTATTAGATATTTAGTAATATAATTGTTAATTATATAATAATTAATTAGTTAGTTAGTATTATAAACATTAATTATATAATTGTTTATTAGTTAATTAGTAATAAAATTATTAATTATAATTAGTCATTATAATTATTAATAATTAATTATTACTAATTAACAAATTAATTATTATATAATTATTAAATATAAATAATAATAATATTTCTAATTAACTAAATAATTATTATGTACTAAATAATTATATTACTAATTAACTAATTAGTTATTATGTAATTAATAATTTATAAATATTAATTAATAATTAATAACTATATTACTAATTAACTAATTATTGATCAATTTTTAATTATTACTTTTATTATCAATTAATTAAATAATTATTAAATAATAGGTAATTATTAATTATGATTAATAATTATATAACTAATTAACTTATTAATTATTAATTATGAATTATTCATTATATAACAATTAATTAGCTAATTAGTAATGTAATTAATAATTACAAAATTAATAATTATGTCACTAATGCATTATTATATTAATAATAATGTTATTAAAAATTATAAAATTTATTCTATAATTAATAATTAATAATTAATAATTATATTATTGATTTACAAAATATTTATTGTATAATTTAATATTATATAATACATAATTATATTAATAATTAACTGATTAATTTTCAACAATTTCTTATATGTCTAGTTTATATTTTCTATTATAATTATATTGGTCTTATAGGTTATATTTTAGAGGCTTTAAAAGTCACCTACTTGAAAATTATTAAGTTTAATGTAGGTGACTTTGAACACGTATAAATTATATTTAATCAATAGCTTCTACCAAATTCCTTTTATTTTATACTATTCCTTATATATTTAGTCTGTGTTTTATGATTCATTTATATCGGTCCTATAGTTTATATTTTATAGGATTTCAATGTAACATACTTCAAACATTTTTTAGTTTCATGTAGGTAGCTCTGAAATCCTATAAATTACCTTCCATCAATTTTTTTTATGAAATTATTTTTATTTTCAACTATTTATTATATGTTTAATATATGTTTAACTTTTCATATATATATTGGTCTTATATTTTATATTTTATAGTATTTTAATGTCACATACTATAATTATTTTTTTTGTTTCAATTTGGTTGGTTTGAAATCATATAAATTATTTTTAATCTATATTTTTTACAAAATAATTATTATTTTCTACTATTTTTTATATTTTTAATCCATGTTTTATGTTTCATTAATAATGGTATTATAGTTTAAATTTTATAGGCATTAAAAATAGCATACTTGAAGAATTTTTATGTTTCAAGTAGGTGGCTTTGAAAGCATAAAAATTATTTTTCATCAACATTTTTTTTATTTTTTTCTACGAAATGTATTCTATATTTGACCTTTTATTAAATATTTTTTTTTTCAAAGGTGGGGCTAGGCCCCAAAATATTATATTAAAAGAAGATCAAAGGAGAACACCGAAAGTCAACATGTAGGATAATACATCAAGTTCCCTGTCCCGGTGAACCAATCTTTTTCCTTACCTTGTCAGCAATTAATCTTTCTTTCTCTCTCCATTCGTTCCATGTTTTGGCACTGATATGCCTTCGACCTCTTCCTCTCGTATAGTGGCTTTCAAGCTCCTTGGCTTGCTGTAGCAATGATTCTACATCTTCATCCGAGCTGTCAGCTTGCACCTCCTCCTTCATCTTCAAGGCCTCCTTTCCTACCCTTTTTTGACTTCTAGTTCTGACTTGTTGCCAAGTACCTCCATCATCTCCATCTTTTTGGTGGCTTTTCCTTGGTTTATCTGTTTTCTGTTCTGTCTCCTGTACATCCAGTGTAGAGATAAGAGATGATTCTTTCAAGGTGTTACTCACCTTCCCCGCTGGAGTGGTCGTGGTGTTTTCCACCACTTCATTAGCCGGAGTGATTGAGTCTTCAACAGCCACTACAACAGGTTCATAAATTGATGGAGCCAGAGAAAGAGAAGCAGAAACAGCCTTTTCAGAAAATCCAGGTGAAGCAGTAGCTTCACAGTTTTTAAAACACCCACTCAAGGCAGAAGGTGTCTGCTGAATTTCCAGCAGTTTTTGTGGGTGCAAAGTCGTGGATTCCACCTCTTTCCGAGGAGGATCAACAATTACAGCCGCTAACTGGCCTGCAGCACTACATGGAAAATTGGAATTTCTCACATGCTCATGAGGAGAGATCTGCCTATCATCCTTGCCAGGTGAGGGAAAAGTGGGTGATGAAGCCCCAATATCCCCCTCAACTCCAGGAGTAACAGCCACAGTGGGATCAGAAGTTGGATACAAAGGCATTTTTCCAGCTTTTTTATCAGCACAAGAATGTGTGTCAGAGGAGGAAGAAACTACTTTCACCAAAAAAGAATCATCTTGAACCTTGGGCGGGGGGGTCTGGGAAACAGTGAGCCCCACCTTTTCCGGAACCTGAGTGAGGTCCTTGGCAATATGGGTCTCACAATTCTCCCCATGCACAACAATATCAGCCCAAGACCGAGTGCCATGCTGTCCAGTGATCAACTGAGATTGATCATGCACAAAAGATGGATCTACAATAGGATCTGCTGTGTTATCTGCCAAAGTATTATGCATAGCAATAGGCGGAGGTGAAACAACCTTATTTTGATTATTGTCAAGATCACATTGGACATAAGGAACAGAGATCGTCTGAGCAGAATTAACAGAAATCAGGACATCCCCATTAAGACCAGCAGTCTGTGTAGTTAAACCAGAACTATTGGTCTTCTGGTGATGTGATTTTTTGAAGCAGTAATGCATATCATGGCCACGTTTAGTACAGGAAGCACAAACAATTGATCTTCTACAATTTGAAGACTCATGACCTATAGTCTTACAGTCTGAGCAAAACTTGGGAAGGTTTTCATATTCGATTTTCAGTTCCAATTCATCAACATCAGTAGAGAGAAAGACCTTATCAAATGTAAAATAAAGAATAATACTTATAAATAAATTTATATGTTATATATTTCTAAAAATTATATTAATGATAAAAAATGATAAATATAATATATAAATGTTCATGTATATGAGTAGGGTTACGAAATATAATATTATGATAGTAATTATTTTTGTTCAAAAGGATAGAGAACATTAGACTAAGTTGGAAAAATTGAAGAGTAATGTTTTATCGTATTTCAATTGCTGGAGACATGTTTATTTTATAAACAATGTTATAGTTATTATGGTGAAATTAATACAATAATAAAAATTTGTTTCATTATTTTCATATATTTCATGATATTTAATTTTATATTTCATGTTCTTTTTTCTCATGGGGGTTTTAATCAAATGTAACATAAGTTATAAGGATGTGATTCCTTAAATAATTTTCCTTGAAGGATTCATTCATTTTTTTCACATAAGAATATTCTAAATTGTGTAACCTTTATACGTTAATCTGTTTCATAAAAACTAAATCGTATTCAAGTATTTTAGAAGTTAAATTCACAATATCACATTCACATTATTTCAGTCATAATACTACTCATGTTGTGGGGGGGGAATTGTTCTCAATATTTTATTTTATATATTTTTTGAATAATTAATATATATCAATATATGTGGTTTAAATTCTACTTATAAGATTTTTTATTTCAGGAAGTACCATTATTTCATTGTATATTTACTTCAATGTTAATCTCTTTCTCATTCATGGGGTTTGGATTTATATGTTACTCATTCCATAACATATTTTCCAACATATATTATTTCTCATTGAGTAAAAACTTGTCAACATGGTTATGATATTCAAGGACCCTTGTATTATTGAATTTATTTTTAAAATTTCTAATTTTTCTCTTCCTTATAATATGTTAATTTATTTCATTAGTATAATTTTCATTGATGAAATAACTTCTCGAATAATAGTTTTCATTTTTTGGAATCACTCTCTTTCCTTTGGATTGACATTTCTCCTCTATATCCATATTTTACATTCCATAAGTGATTGGATATAATTTTTTAACTCAAATATGGATTAACTATAAAGATACTCTTTTACATCATTACTACTTTTAAAATAGAAATATTATTTTCTTATTTATGATGTTTATTTTGGATAAAAGTGTTAAAAATATTAAATTGTTTTACATATCATTCTTATATTTATTATCTTATTCTCAATGTTTTCTTTATATATCATTATTGACTTTTCAAGACTGTAATATTAGATATTTATTAATTTTTTAAATAAATCAGAAATGTTTTCTTTCAAAATTGTTTGATAAATTCTTCTCAAAAGATTCTATTGAATTTTTCAGAAAGATAATATTTTTAATATATGAGAAGGAAGATAATTTTAAATATTTTAACAATTATTGATTTCCAATTATATTGAAAATTTTTCCCCCATTTCATGGTTTTAAATTGATATGTTTTTCTATTATTCTATAATTTTTAATTAAAAGGGGTTTCAAGAAAAAGATAAAATTTTATTATTCTTTTCAAAGGAAAAGTCTACTCATATATTTAAATTATTTTTCATCCAACTGTTAAATAATTAATATTTGTCAAAAAATAATATGGGTTAAATATCTATAAGTGGAATGATGCATCACTATATCTGTCTCGTCCAATCTTGTTTCACTATGTAACTACAATATTTCATCAATTTCCTTTCCTATATGAATACCATTTTTTGACCCCTTAATTAAAGGGTGTTCACCTAGGTACCTAAATATCGATCTATTTGTGTTAATATTTACTAAATTTCATATCATTTACATCATTATGGTAAATACCAAGTTTTATATTTTTTTATGTTCAATCACCAAGATAATTACATAATTTTATTGGATACCCAACAATTTTCCCCAGTATTATAATTATATGACTATTGCTCATTTTTTTGTATGAATTGGTCAAAATTTTTATGTCATTTTATCTGAAACCACTATGAAATTCTATAACACCAATTTTTTTACCAGCAGTTCATTGTTATAAATGATTTTATTTCTTATAATGAACATATTTATAGATCATGTCCAGTGGGGTCCAATATCACCCTCCAAATATTTTTTTAATATCATATTTCGAGATATAGTCACACATTGAAATTATGTGTTCGTTCACAGAAGATTGGGCATAATATTTTTGGTCATATTTCTAAGAATATATATAATGCGTTTGTTCACATAGGTATGGAATATTGTGTTTACTCAGAAGGTTATCCATTCATTTTATTATTCCACAATTTGAATTTTTTCATAATTTCCAGAAAGGTTTTCTTCCATGTTTATACCTCTTTTCAATGATATTAAACGTTTTTATGTTATTCCATGACTTATTATCTGTAACTTTTTGGAAAAGGAATCTTATATTTATATATTACACCCATTTTCTCATCTTATTTTCACTTACGATGATTCATTTTTATTTAATATTTGACCATACAATGTATTTTAGATAACCCCATTATTAAAATTCTATTTCACCTCATTTTAAAGACAATAATATGAATTATGTATCAAGATGATTATATTATATAAAGAGAATTCTGGATTTCTTTAGGACTTTTTATAGATTAAAATGTTTCTTATATATTATAGAAAATGTCTGTTAGTTTAAAAAGACATGTTATTTTATGTTAATTATTATAAATACTTGTATAATTATCAAAACCAAAATGATCATGGGAATTAATTGTAATGAACTATTTTCTCAAATTTATGTAATAACGAGTTATTCAATTCAATAAGAAATCCCAGAGACCAATAACAAAAGATAAAGAGGTTGATTAATAATAAGGAGTAACTGATATAAATATTATGTTATAAGGATCTGATAAGTATCTTGAATTACTAAAGATGATTAATATAATTTTTGAAGGATTTTGGAAAACATTACACAATTATTGTGGATTGTCTTAATGAAAACATTTTTCAATTGGAGAATGTTTTGAGGAACTGGTATGTGATTATTTGAAAACAAAATAAGATGTGAATTATATGATAAACAAAAAACGATTTTTAAGATCATTAATGATTGTAAAACATATATAAAGTTCAAAAAATAACATTGAAATAGTGAAATATGAATTTTTATCCTTGATAATGAATATAGATTTTTATGTAAAATAAAATAGAGTATAGAAGAAGATATGGTATGGAAAATTCATAAAACATATTATTACAAGATTGTGTTTGACATGGAACAAGAATATTCGGGAAGTATTGAGTTCTAAAATAACAAATATCATGGGTAAAACTAGAACTCTATTTAAGAATTTAATATCTACTAAAATGTTATAAAATATTGAGATTTGAGGGAGGTAAATGTTTGGATAATATTTTCAATCATTTAGAATATGTCTACTATTTTAGAGTTATTTAAATTAAATATATATTTAATGAGTTGGAATAAAATTATATTTATTCCAAGTAAATTCCACTTTTTAAGTTTTTTTAGGACATATAATGAATTATTTAAATGATTTATAGAGTTATATTAAATTAAAATCTATTCTAGGACATCAATGGTTAATTAAAACATATTTTTCATCCAAAAACAATAATTTCATTCTATAGATTTTGTTTTAATATTTATCACAATGGGGATAAATCTATTTACTATAATAGAAGAAGTGAAATATTTTTCAATTGAAGTCAAATAATAGTTTATTTAAGTCAACTATGTACAATTTCTTTGGGAAATGGATTTTATCCTATGGATAAAGAACAATATGACATTATTACTTACACAGAAAAAAAGATGATGGGTTTGACAATTTTATTAACACATACTAGTGTTTTTTTAAATGTATAAAAATAAAAGAAACAAATACATCTATAAATCCAGTCATATATTTGAAATATATGAAGAATAATATTATATAGATTCATTTTAGTAGGTTCTTATCCCACAAGACATGTAACATGAATCTGATAAATAATTTGAATGGAATGGTTGGTAGAATAGATTTATTTTGAATTGACAGTTCTCTAGTTTTTTGAGGAAGTTGTAAATCCCATTTTGGTTTTGAAGAATTAAAAAATATTAAATTATTCTATATTTATTTCCTTTTAAACTATTTTTTGGGTGTTCTTATGTAACGTGGCATTGGATTTGATGTTACATTAAATCGTAGAGGTAACTATATAAATGGAATCACATTAAAATATTTCTTACAAGGGTATATAATGAATGCTAACATGAATCTGGTACATAAAATAGAGAAGAAGTGTTATCATAAAATATAATATGAGAATATATTTTAGAATCACTAGATTTGTAACATTCATAACTATAGTATATGAAATTTATTAATGCTAAAAGATGATGATGAAAATTTTTCTCAAAAAATAAAGAAAAGACTGATGTTTCATGTTTGTGGTAAAAAATTATGAGAACCCCCTACTTATCAAAAAATAATAATACATAAAATCATATTGATTTGACCCATAATTATATGTGTCATCCAATCAATCAATCATAAACATGAGGTTAGAAGTATTTCATCTTATTTGTTAATGATTATTATAGGATTAGATGAGTTATGTTCACACATTATAATTGTGAATTATATTACTATATTAAGATATTCCAATGATTAGTGGTGAATAAATGTTAAATAATAATAAATATATTATTTTTATATAATGGATTTGAATACATTTCCATATAAGGTATTTTTTTTAGAAAAATGGGACAAATCAAATATTGTCTATAGAAAGAAGTCATTAATAGAATCTTTTTCTAGAAAGGTGGAATTAGATGGTTAATAAAGATGAAATTAAATTATTTATAAAGAGTGACATATATTTATACTAATGTGAACAAATTTAGAAATTGAATTTATAAACTAAAAATCAATCATTAATCAGTTATAAATAAGATATCAAGACAGATAATTCATGGTATAGAAGGAAAACCTCTTTCAAACATGTGTGTGTTTTGAGATTGAAAATTTTTCATTCAAATTAACATGGATAATAATGATTTGTATTGAGATTCCTTGTCTAAAGATTTTTTTGGCTACTCATCAAACAATAAATTAAATCAATGATTCAACAAATAGATGAAAAAATATTATTAAAAAGTGTGATGTGTATGTACTTTAAAATTTTCTTAATGGATATATAAGTGGATATATTTTTTAAGAAGTTTATTAAGAAGAAGGTGGTAGTGATATGTAATCTATATAAACAAAAACACTTCTAAATTATAATGATTTTACAGTTGATTTAGAGGAAGATCATGGTGATAATGGAAGTTAATACAGTCATCAAATAAGATTAATAAGTGTTTATGAAGATATAAAAAACATTGTTGTAGAAAAATAGTTTCCAACATAGACTCAGATAATGAGATTAATAAAAAAACTCTTGTATTATGAGAGGTGGAACCAGAAACATTTGAAGAGGTAGCATTAGATTATTCTGGGGTGAAATCGTTGAATGAATAAGTGGACCAATTTGATATAAATCAATAATGGGGTCATCTGGTCTTTCTTAGACCTAAAATTTTGATTGGTATAATATATTCCTTAAAAATAAGTATTACTAACATTAAAGAGTGTTCTAGAATAAATAAAGTATAGTATGTAAATGATATTCTTATATGATGGAGTTTTTTTGAAGAAACAATTTATTTGATGGAACGTAATGAATCTATAAGAATATTACAAGTAGTGGTGGTTTTATGGATTTTTACAGTCTATCACAATGGATGTGAAGATTCAATTTGTGAATGGAATTGTGAAATCAATAGTCTATATCAACAAATTATTATAATTTTTTATTATAGATGATGATTTATAGGTTTCCAGAAGAGAAAATGAATTTTATGTCTTCATATTAGAACCCTTTACATAGTATGAATTTATAGATACATTTTAGAAAAACATGTAGTCCAAATGCTGATAGGTTGATCATAAACTATTTTTGAAACATTAATATGAATATATAGTTTTTTGATTAGACAAGAACCTCTATATTTTAGTTATCCCAAATCATGATTACAATTTTATTGATAAACATCATGTCTTGTGTTAGTAATTAGTGTTTTTGGAAAAATATTCAAAATTTGATATGATTGGAACTTATCATTACACCTTAACACTTATTTAATGAACTTACCATGGAACCAAAACAAATGAGTAATGTAATAACAGTGTGGAGAATTAGTTTTAACCATGAAGGTTATTTGACTATGTGTATCTTACCTCTCGTTGTACTCCACATGGGTGCGTGACCAGACTACCTATCATGTGCCATATGGGAAAAATATGTTTAAGTCATGAAATGGCCACACATTGATGACAAACCTGCCATGAATTAAAGATCACCTGACCACATGAACAGAAAACCTACCATGCCCCAAGTACGGAATTTTTTTTCAAAATCTTGTACTAACCATGTGTCTTTGTGTTTATAGTAACCACATGGACAACTGTCTTATTGTATTAATTATATGCACCAACCAAGTGATTTATTGGACATGATACATGAAAAAGTGGAATATACATGTGAATAGATAAAGTGACCTTGAATAATAATCATAACTAGTGATCATAGTAATTATCAATTCCAACTGACCATGAACTAATGTAACCCTATCAAGTAAAGACACCATAGCATGTATCACCGAAAAATAGAGTTATTTAGAATGTCCAAATTCTAGTTTTCTATGAATTTATCGTATCTTTAGTGAAATAAATCCGCTATTATGTATTCTACAACTAATAATTCTAAATGAATTTATTTTTTAGTAAGATGGATTAATATTGTGAAAAAATGATTATTCAAATACTCTTATAGAGAAAAATAAGAAACATTAATGTGTATAAAGGACTAATTAATAACTCCTCAAGACACATTGTTTTCCTAAAAATCCTATGAAACTTATTCAAGATCCTTATAAGAAACATTTTATGACTCTTAGCCAACTGAACCAATTTGGATTAGGAAAAATCACATTTTTACATCACTAATCAATTTATATTTATTTTTCTAACATATACTCATGATATATTATATAGATATATATATATATCTATAAAACTATGTCTCATATACTAAAATGGAGTGTTCTTTAGGATATCAATTATTTTCATTTTTACTACCATGTATAACTGTGGAATATACCATATCTTACCTTGAATATTTCTATCTCATATTAAGCTGTTAAAGAGTCTTTTATCATTTATGGACTAGTAGAGTTGATTGTTAAAACCAATCCTAGTTTTGGATGAACTTTTTTTATAATAAACATATTAGTAGTGGGTGATTTATATATAGATGTGATTAGGTATTTTGTTAAGACTTAACCCATAATTTACTTCCACTATGTAATTTTTATTTTTATTTAATTATTTTAAATAGAAAACCAGTATCTATTATTAATATAATTGCAAAACATTTCAATGATATTGGGATTTAACATATTCTATATATATAATTTTATTTTTATTATATTTATTTAAAAATTTAAAAAGATTATGTTAAATAATTTAAACTAAGTATTGATAACCATTGAGATCCCTTTTGAAAAAAATATTATAAATTTCTACAGTTTTAGTTAATTGGGATTTTTTATAAAATTGGGGAATTTATCTTTATGAAACATATTTTTAGAAAATTTTAAATCGGGAACTCAATTCACACCCCTTGGGTGTTTTACTCTTACCAATATTTGGAATTATAGGGTTTCAAAACATATTTTTATTGTGATCAGGGTGTATTTAGAGATTTTAAATTTATATTATATATAAATTGAATTCTTTATGTATTATTTAATACAAGATGGTTGTTCCACTAATCAGCCTCATTGTTTTAATGTAAATAAACATTTTAATGGAAAATTGGGACGAAAATTTTCTTTGAGAGTATGTGATTTCATATCAGGACTGTTATTGATGATAGACATGAAAAACCAACCCTACTATTTCTGAGAGGAGTTATGCTACAAAGGATTCATATGACTGTAATTTTAATGAAATGAATACTTCATATTTTGATTTAGCTGAGGTCTAATTTAACATAATATCTGATTATTCAACTAATTTTGATGTATGAGTTAACCTTTCTACATCACATGATGTAACCTAAAATGTAAATGAATAGTGATTATATTATTATAATATTAAATATGAATCATTAATAATTATTCACGATAAATACATTTTTATATGAATACTATGTTCAATTAAATATTAAACACTATTCATTCACTTGTAAAGGCAACTGATTATAAATATCTAGTGATTCACATACTATATTTCTTACCTAATATATAGAGACAAACATCAGTTTTCATCATAAAATCATATGTTAAAATTACAATGCCAGAGAAGTAACTCATTAAAAAAATAAAAATTTATGAGGAAGAAAATAATTTAAACAATGAATATGATGATGAGAAAATGATGTCAATGTCCTTTAAGACTTCTAAATAAAAGCTAAATGATACAAATAATGATGATAGTTCAACTGAATATGAATTAACTACTAAAAGTGATGTGGGAATATCTCAATTATCCCGATGTTTCAAAAAAAATTACATGAAAAATTAATTCTTCATGAAGTTTAAAAATATTATAATGTATGATAGTGAAAAATAATGGAAAAATAATGATTCCAATTATTAAGTGACATGATATTCTTGTAAATATATATTAAATATTAAAGTAGAGTATCCCAATATGAAATATAATAAGAAGTATGTGGGGAATGGTAAAGGGTATAAAAAGGATATGAAAGCAACTTGGAGTGATTAAGAGGATAGTTAATTTGATTCAGACTTGACCAGAGGAAAAAAAATGATATATCTAATTTGTATTTTATAAAAAATAGTTGAGTTATCATATATTATTTTTACATCCTGAAGATATTACAAATCTTTCAAAAAATGAGAAACATGATGAAAATATTAATACTTGTGATTTATTTAAATACTTAAATATGATAGATATATCCTTTAATGAACTAATGATGGATACAGAATATTAATGTTTCCACATTATTTTTCTGCTCACATTAAAAATAGCTATGAAAAAGAAAAAACTTTTAAATTTTAAATTACTAAAGGAGAATAATGTACATAAAATTTCCAATGAGAAAATTAAAAAGTGTTTTAAAGATTCAATAATGGTATAAAATCTCTAACTCAGATGTTTTTTAGAAAAAAATCCTATATATACTACAAATATTTGTTACCAAATAGGGTATATATATATTTATAAGAATTAATTTATGACTAGTTATAATTATTATTTTTCTATAAACAGTTCATATTATAATTCTAAAAAAACCGATAATTGTTTTTTGGATTTTTAGAGATTTTATTTATGTGGACCCAAAAAAATATGGGTACCAATGTAATTTCTGGTTTAGTTACTGACTGTAGGAATCATTTTTAAAGAGTACTGGAAATAATATATGGTTTCTATATTGGATATATTTTATAAAAAATGTCTAGGGACTACTCTAGATTCAAAAATAATATAAACATTAACGGTGGACATGTCACTTTTGGTGATAACAGTAATGGAAAAATAATTTAACTTTTAAAACCAGTAACTCTAGTACAATTTTAATTTATTATATTTTATTTTTTTGAGGATAAAAGTATAACATGTGTAGTATGTCTCAATTATGTGGCAATGGATACAATGTTATGTTTGAGAAAAATGCTTGTCATTTTTTTGACTATAAAATTGTTTTTGTATTTATTTCTCTTTGTAAAGAAAATGTATAAGCTATAGATTTTAATTTCTTATTATCTAACAAAATTTTATATTAAAGTGACTTTAAAAATAATCTAGAATATGTTAAAGGAGAAGAATCCATTTCAATATACCCTCATATATGAGTTTAACTAGGAAATGTTTTATCAATGATGTTCCTTATCTAGATTTTCCAACAAAAAATGTCTCTAAACGATGTCAAAAAAGATAAGAAACACAAAATATATTTCAAAAAATTGAAATTATTTTTAACTTCTGGACCATTAGATTTGGTTCACATTGATTTTTTGTACCTTATAGGATTTCCACTTTTTTAGGAAAACATTATTCCCATGTTATAAATATTATTATTAATTATATACATTGGTGTTCTTCCTTATCAATAAAAGTGATTCCCTATCCTATTTCTATAAATACCCTAAATATATAGAAAATCATAGTGGAATTAGAATTAAAACCATAATAAGTTATCATTTCCATGAGTGTTAAATAATGATTCTAAATATTTATTCACACAACATGGATATTGTCCCAAATTTTTTACTCCTCCTTCCCCCCAATATAATAGTGTAATAGAAATAATAAATCGAACCCTTTATGAAATTGCATAGACCATCCTCAATGAGTATGATTTTCTTATTTAGTTTAGTTAAGAGTTTGTGAATAAAACTTTAAATATTATTAATAGAGTTATAATATGAATGATTTAATGAAAACAATATATGCGATATTGAATGGTAAAAAATAAATTTTTTATTACATTCTTGTTTTTGGTTTTATGGTCATTATACTCAATAAAAAAGTTAATTTATACATGTTTTCTTCTAAAACTAATGATTTAATTTTACATGTATATTCTATATCTTGTAAATCATATATAGTATTATTTAAAATAACCAAGATAAAATATAATTTTTACAAATAAAATAGTATGATACAAATCCATATGAGCATATGATATATTTATAAAATTTGGTGGATGATCATTTCAACTTGGATATCAATGCGAAACCTCCTAATAATATTTTAAAACCATTATAAAAATATCATAGTTTTGATGAACTATTTGAATCTATACCTTTATATAAAATTCAATTTTCAAGTACTTCTATTCCATGAGATGTATAGAGTGATAGAGACAATCCCTTAGATGATGTTGTAAGAGACCTAAATTGAGGAACACATACTAGAGATTCTATTATAAATAATGTATAACACCAATATTTATTATCACATATTGAACATAATTATATCATTGAGGAAATAAAATGGTGAGTTTGGGGTAATGAAATTACAATAAGATCTAAATCATTTTTTACAAAATAGATCATGGGAACAAATATAATGATATAATGGAAACCTAACCATTTTTAGTAAATGGGAATTTAGAAACATGTTACATGGTTTAGGAATAATAATTAAAATAAATAAATAATGTTTTCACAATATTATGGTAATGAAAAAGGAGTTTTCTAAGAGGAAACCTTTTCACTAGAAGCTATACTTGAAACCATAATAATTTTTCTTTCCTATATATAAAATTGGTTTTTTAAATTATATGAAATTGGGTTATTATATAAATGGTTATATAATTTATGGTTATTTCTTTAAAAACCCCCATGATTTCAAAACACTCACTTGATAAACCATATTTTCAAATTTAAAATGATTTATAGGGATTAAATAAATCTCTTTAATGCTGGTATTATAGGCTCACCTATTTTCTAATCTATAAAGGCTTTACAAATGAAATAATTTATTGTAATTTATTTTTTAAAATAATATGATTTTTTTAGTAGTACATATCAATGTGTACGCTATTAGTTGTTTTGACTCCAAGAAATTCGGTGCGTACTATATTTTATAAAAAGATGGAAAATTTATTTAAAACAATTTTTACACATAAACAGAAATTCATTCTTAGATTGTAAATAATTAAAAATAAAGATGGAATTATTTTAAATGGACAAAATTTCATTAAATAAATTTATAATTATTTTTATTGTAATTACTAAAGGTATTGATTATCCCATTATAACCGGTTGTCATGTGAACAATGATAAAACTAGGAAACATGATAATCAAGACAATTACAGAGGTATGATTGGAAGTTTACTTTACTTAACTAATATTTAGGCCGATATCATGTTTACTCAATGTATGTGTGATCAATTTCAATACAATCCAATGGAATGACATTTAAATGATATAAAAAGAATTTTCAAATATGTCAAAGGAACAACTAACTTATATCTATTTAATTTTGATCAAAAATCACTTATTTTAGTGAGTTATTTATAAGGAAAATTTGAGGCTACTTATTTTTTTTAAAAAAGAACCTCTGGAAAAAAAATTTTGGACAAATTCTCTAGATTATTGGATTAGTTAAAGTTATAACCCTATTACATTGTCCAATTTTGATGTTGAGTGCATTTTTATGGTAGTTTATGCCCAATTATTTTATGGATGAAATATACATTAGTAGACTATGGATATAAAATTTGACATGTCCTTATAGACTATGTGAATTAAAGTGATATATGTACTTATATAAATCTTTTATCTCATTCTATAACAATCCATATTGATATGAGACATCACTTTTTGAGTGGTAATTCATAAAAATGTGATATAAAATCTGAAATCATTAGTATTGAACATTATCTTTCTGATATTTTTATAATGAATTTAAATGTTCAGAGAAATGATTGTATCATTCATGAATTTGTTATGATAAATTATGCCTAATTGAATCATTTCAGTTTTAGTATTTTTGATTGAATAATTATTTTTGTAATTTTCATAAGTTATATTTATTGTGATTCTCTAAAAGTAACCATGAATTATAGTTCACATAACCTATATACCTATAATGAGTATTATTCATGCGGTCAACATACCTATCATGAATGTTTTTTCATGAAATTGTTATACCTAAGGTGAAAACATACTCCCACAATCAATACACTTATCATGAGTTTTTACTAACTTGATCACTTCCAACATACCATGATTGTTTTATTCATGTGGTTAACATTTCTACCATGATATCACAGATACTATGTCCTCTATATATGTTTTATATGTAGAAATCTTCATGAGATTTATTTAGTGACATTTCAATTAAAAGTTTTATTAATATATTGACTAAATTATTAAATTGATATTCAAATTATAATCCTAATTGAATCCCTTATTTCCCAAAGAAATATTTATTCTTTTCGAAATCTTTCACGAAAATATATATACACCTATATTAAAACCTATCTTTAACCCAAAATTTCCTATCTAATACACTCTTTCTCACTGGAATTAAATCATATCAAAGGAATCAAATTGAATAAAAAATACCAAGTGATAAGGGGCGTAATTATGATGATAGTTAATGGTAAATTTTGTATTATCATAAAAATGAAGGGTAATGGTATTGGGTGTTCCAAAAAAAGGAAAATTTGAGGAATAATAATGATCATATCCAGTTCGCCAGACATTATTTACTTTTAGAGTGATTTAGAAGAGTTCATATAGAACATAATCCTTAGAAGAAAAATTATATCGAGTTTTAAGGAGAATGTATGAAACTAGAAAAGATTAAAACACACCCTTCCTTGCCAAGAAAAGTATATTTTAGCACCATGATGTACTATGGCATATTTATCTAGTTTTTGGTTAATAAATATTTCTAATAATCTATTTAGATATTTCATGAGAGATATTTTTGAATTCCATAATCTTCATTAAATGATTAGTTATTCACAATACCTAATGCATACTCAACATTTTTTTGGAGCATAAAGGCGTAGATTTTTTAGTGTTAGGAAATGATTACATCTTAATATGGTCATTATATTGAATATAATGTTTCTTAGAAAATAAATATTAACAAGAACACATGTAGAATGGAGAGGGTGGTTGACCCAAAAATGTTATATGAAATGTTTAATCTAGTGAAGTACATGTTTAGAACATAGAATCTTGTAGATCTAGGTTTGGAACATGATTAGATGGTTGAAAACTCTATTGATGATATTTCTACTAAAATATAAGAATAATAATGTAATATGGTTAGCCGTGATGAGGATGTTGGATCCTCTCTTGAAGATAGTAGGGAAGTCACACTTGTTATGTCTTTTTGATTTCATAATTCTCTTTTTAATTTCTTATTACATTAAGAAGATATTTATTGTAAGGATTTAGTTGACACAAGGGTGTCCATATCAATATATATACATGAACCAAAATTTGATGGGTCTGATGACTTTGAATAAGTTGAACAAATTTTTGGTGCATCTCATATTATTGATAATACTTTTAGAGAACATATACTTAATGTTCCTACTAAGGATAACAAATCACATGGATATCTTATTTTGATATTGTAATATCTAGAATCCAAGGATGATGTTGTAGGTAGTCCAATTAGGAAGAATGCTCCATCCAACCGTTTTACAAAGGGAAGGTTAAAAGGATATTTTATTGCTTCTATAAATACTCAAGTGAGACTTAATATATCTTTTACGAGACATTCAGTTGAAAAAAATGCTTCAATGAATTTTTGGTCTTACTACAACAAAATTTGGTGAGGAAGATTAGAAAAATTATGTTCCAAGAGTATATGTTTAGGTTCATGAACTTGTTATTAATGAGGAATAAGTTGATATTTAGTCTATAGTTTCCTATTACCATTGAGAGATGATTAAATAAAGGTTGTTCCTTAATTAGATAGTATAATACATGATTTTTATCCATATACTTTTATCCCTTAAACAACATTTTTTACCAAGTACAATTTGGTTTAATTCAATTATGTTATTTTTAGTGTATTAATGGAATCAATTCTTAGTTTTGAAAAGTATTTAGAGGATACTTGAGAAGAAGATATTAGAAGGATAGTTTTGTTAAAAAATAATCCCCTTCAACCTATATTTTATATTAAGATGAAATTTAAAAAGTGTGATATTAAATATATAAAGGAATAGTTAGGTTTTTCAAAAATATACCTTTCTAAAATAATGGTACCAAAAGATCATAGGATTCTGAATGTTGTGTTTTATCCTACCACTTATCCTAATCCTGGGCATCCTCATGCTCCATATTTTCACCTAGTATTTAATGAAGAAAATATTAGGTAACTCATTAATTAATTATTTAATGTTGTGTATGACGAGTAGAGAAAAACAATAGAGGATTTGTATGATGTTCTTAAAAAACATTTATCTAATACCCATTAAATAGTTATAGAATATATCATAAAATATAAGAATTACGACGAAACCATAGGGAGGGACACATATTTATACCTAATATAAATATTTACTAAGTCTAATTTAAAGAGAATGTTTATCACACAATCCATGGATCTAATAAATACACCTTTGACCTAGTCATTTATGTCTCATGCTATGATGTATAATTTTGTCATCCTAGTTTTAGAATCTTTTATGGAAAATTAGATTATTTTATTCAAGATATGAATCATGGTTCTAAGGTTGTGAGTTTTTTTACTAGGATGATTAAACATTTATTATACAATGGAAATATTACTATATAATCCCCTATGGTTATTACTATTTCCATTGAACCAACAATAATCTCATCTACTATTAACAAATTTGTCTTGTCTCTTAGACATGAAATTGAGAATATGAGTTCTATTTATAGGTGTATAGTCATTGGGGATCCTACATTCCCCAATTGTGTTTAAAATAACACATCTGCAATTACATGTAACTAGAAAGTAAATGATCCTATACTTAGTTTTGATATGTTGTTTATTTCAAATTCATATTAAATATAAACTTCCTAATAATGAATTCTTCTAAAAAAATTTAGTCACATTTTTATTAATAATTAAATAAATTTTTACGCTCATTTTTTTCTATTATATAATTTGATTACATTCTTAATTGTAACATTTGTGACAATCCTAAAAGGGGAAGTAATTGTAATACATGTACCGAATTAATTTACATTAAATTAATTTCATTATCATCTGAATAATAACAAATAAATCAATTTTTATACTTTTATATTTTTGATGTATTCAATTAATATCATTTTAAATTTCATGATTTGTGTTAAAAAAGAGATATTATTTAATTGACCATAAACCCCTTATTTTAATTATACCATTTTTTGTAAAGATATTAATGAATTTCATTTTTTCTTTTAGTAAATGTTTTTATAACCCAGAATAAAAAATTATCTATTTATAGAACTTAATGTGACACCAATTCATATGTGTAATTTACTTACATTGACACCTTACCACATGAGTAATGTACTTTCTATGTGAATACATTGAACTTTACATGAAGGTCAAGAGACAATGTGAAACCTAAGATATGTTACACTCCACCAGACCATGGGACTAAACTATCTATTTTGTGTTAGATGTTAAAATTTTGTATAAGTCATGAATAGAATATGAATTAATGATTAACCTACTATTCATTGAAGAACACCTAATTGGAGGAATATAAAACATTCCAAGACAAAGGTAATAAATATATTTAGAAGCCATGTACTGACTATTTTTATCTATATTTGTCATAACCATAAGAATAACTAAATCACTAAATAAAGTAATTGTACATACCATGAGAAGTCGTGAACCTTCCACATGAACCAATGGACTGATAGTTTATTGAAATGATGTGATAGGGGTTAGTTTTCATACCAAACTAACCTTTCCTACAGACTGTTCCAATCATCCCTGAGCTAATGTAACTATAACAAATGTGATGAAACATTATCATGTATAAATTAATTGTAATGTTATTTAAAATGTTCAATTTATGGTTACGAAATAATAAATTACAATATCACTTTCACAAAGTGTCATGACCCGCCTTCACCAAAAGGAGGGAAGGGTCAGCAGATCGCCAGGCCCTTCCTTCTTTACGTTGAAGGAGTGATAATGACCCCCGAAACCCGCCTTCAATAGGTCTCGGAGTGGCGACTAGCACCAAGGGTATAAGAATTTCTCACAAATGCAAGGCATTACCCCTTTTTGTTTTATAAGATCGAGAGATGAGATGATGAAACTCAACAACACCAAGGTAAAAGGAATGTAAAGACAAAAATAAACCATTCCCACATGCATGTTCCAAAAGTAAAGCCACAAGTACAAAAGGTGACTACAAGGTAAGTACCAAAGAGGAGAAGAAAAAAACAACAACTGCAACTACTCCAAAGGTCCGAGCTAGTAAGGTCCTGCGTGATCCCTGAAGTCCTCCTGGAAACCTAAAAGCAGTTTTATATACGTAGGGTGAGAATACAAGTACACTTAGTAGGGAAAACTGAAGACTCTCATGCACAAGTGGGGGAAGGTACTAATGTCCCTTGAGAAAAGAGTAAACCAAACACCTATCAAGGTAAACTATCCACCCCAGGCCTCACCAAGGCACACTCCCCAAAGAACACAAGTCATGTAATATATATAATCAGATCACATCGATGTTTGGGTACCCCACAACACTTTACCACGAGTTATTAAGACATCCTACGCATCGGACCAATCCAGTCATTCTCACTGTAGTCCCCCTGCCACACCCGCCCGCACACACCTCGGCCACAACCACACGCAGTCCCACTACCGAAATCCCGCCCGCACACACCTGGGCCTCAACCGCACCTAGTCCCACTGCTGAATCTCGCCCACACACACCAGGGCCACAACTGCCACTTGTAACCATGCCTGCAATCACCTAGTCCAGAACAACCACCACCACGCCCGAAGACACCTGGGCTAGAGAAAATCCACTGCCACGCCCGAAGACACCTGGGCCTCATCCCGAAGACACTTGGGAAACCACCTGCCGCACACACCTGGCCAACCACAACACTACCCCGCCCGAAGGTTCTTGGGAAAATAATGGACCTCAGGCCATTACAGCCTGCCCGACGATACTTGGGCTATTCGGGAAAGGGAGCAGAAAAGGAGCTAATAACCTACCACCAAGAATAGTGTTGGGAAAAACACCCTCCCCCATGAAATGGTGGTGTTCGACACTTAAGTGCTCAACTTTGGTGGGGCGCCAATAAGAAACGCAAAACTACAAGAATACATATATACGTAACAAGAACTCACCCAAAGCTAAGTTTTTCTTCAGACAACCTATAGATCACAACATCACTCAAGTCTGAGTCACGACTCACACCAACAAACCCATTTTTCCCATTCTTGTTTCAAGTTCAGTGATAATTTTTATGTTTATGAACCACTGGCCAACTAGTAGGCATAGGAATAAGTCTAGGAAAGTAAACACTCAAACATCAACCAAAACGTCCACACTCGGTTCTAAAAAACAGAGGATTCCACCCCAATTCGTGATATAAAAAAGTAACCACCAGTCTTAAAAACTCATAAACACCGAAGCCACACCAATAGGGGATCCCATCCCCAGTTTCATATCCACTGAAAGAATTAAAGAACAAGGGATCTCATCCCCTCCCACATCTCCAGCAATCGACACATAAGAGAAAACTATCAAAACGTTTCCACCACCACTAAGAAAGGCCAAGCCTGTATTTTTGGATTTAAAATATTTTACATGTTCCATGATTTCAATTCTATTTCGACCGGGGTTAGCACAGAAGGGATTGATCCTGGTGCTTTCAATTTATTCATCCGGGTATATGTGATTAACCAATTTCTTTTCACAGCAGGAGTTTATAACCACAACAATCCATTTAAAACATCAGCAAGGGTTCATTAGTGCACCAGCAACGACCACCAACGGCCTCGATTTTCAGAAGGCATAATCCAGCACAACTCAACAAGATGATCATAGAAGAAACAACATCAAAAATATAAGATAGCATCATCGATCACGGCCCCCCCTCCTTCTTTATAGAATTCGTTCATTATCTCTAATTAGGTCTGGTTTATCCAATTCTACAGAATCAAAAGCATGCCCACCCCGCATGATACACAAAAGAGAGAGGCAAAGGAGAGATTCCATACTTGTTGATTGATGATCGGCGTCTAGGTCGAGCGCAAAACATTACAGATAACGATCCTCCCGATGCACTAAAAGCTGTTTGTGAAAAGCCACGATCGAGGAAAGGGAAACCGCGGTTAACCCTTAGTTTATAAGAGCCGGGGACGGTCGAGGTGAAAACGCGAAACCACGTAAGGCTCGGGGGTCGTCGGTTGCCCACGCGGCTCCACTCGTCATAAAAAGGGGTCGGGTGGTTTAATCCGACTCATGAATTGATTATGTATTTAATTAAAACTTCTATGCGCATTACAGGTCTTTAAAACACGCTTAAATGAGTCAGAATAGGGTTTAAAACCCTATTTGCGCAAAAGGAGCACTACTGGAAAAAACCCGACAAGGCCGGGTGATGCCGATCGGTCTCACTGATCAGTCATGTCGATCGGTCTCACTGATCGGTCACGCCGATCGGTCGCGCCGATCGGTCTCACCGAGACGCCACTCCTTTAGGACCCAGATTTTGGAAAAGGGAAGTAACAAGAGAATCTGGGTCATCACATCAGATACCTCTCGAACTACTCTTGTCCTCGAGAATTTAAACAACGTAGAAGGGAAGGGTGGGTCCGATCAACCGCCCCGAAAGATACCTCTCAAGAGTGAACCTCATAGTTAAATAAGAACACCTTCCTATCACGAACCAAGCAACATACCATGCCAAAATGCCCGGACATGTTGGTTGGGGAGTCCCCTCCCCCATGTCAAGATATTATCCGCTTTGGGTGGTACTGACTCGCCCGCACGGGTTTAATTGCATCCACCTTAATGCGTCTTGATTAGGGGTCGGGTTCTCTCCTTCCCCATAGCCGGGGCTTTTCACACACAAACAGAGGAAATAAAACCAGCTCATTTCATAGCCAAAAGACAAAATGTTCTACCACAATAGGTACAACAAGGAACAAAACTCAAAACAACTTTGGGTACTGGGTACACATCTATGCTTCCCTCTCCCACGTACTCTCCTCAAGCCCACCATGTCTCCACAACACACGAACCAAGGGGATGGTTCACCCACGAAGCACCTTCTCCTTGCGATCATCAATAACCACTGGTCTCTCCACAAAGGTCATGTCATCCTCGATGTCCAGCTCACCCCAATCAAGGACAGGGTAATCATCGTGTAGATACCAACGGAGCTGGGACACATGAAAGACATCATGTATCCATAGTAGCGGTGGTGTCAACGCTAGCTGGTAAGCCACTTCGCCGACCCAACGCAAAACTTCGAAGGGTCCGATGAATCTAGGAGAAAGCTTACTCCCTTTGCCGAACCTCCACTGCCCACGCTGAGGGGAGACCTTCAAGAACACGTGGTCCCCAACCTCAAACTCCAAGGGCCTCCTCCTGGTATCAGCATACAACTTCTATCGGTCCCGGGCCGCCTTCATCCTTTCCCGTATGAGCTGAACCTTCTCTGTCGTGTTCTGCACCACCTCCGGGCCAAGGATGCCTGCCTCTCCTACTTTGGTCCAACACACAGGCGAACGACATGGCCTCTCGTACAAAGCTTCAAACAGGGCCATGCCAATGGTAGATTGGTAGCTATTATTGTAGGAAAACTCTACCAATGGCAAGTATTGCACCCATGATCCTCCTGAGTCCAGGACACATGCTCGCACCATATCCTCCAAGGTCTGGATGGTGCGCTCTGTTTGTCCATCTGTCTGGGGATGGAAAGCAGTGCTAAGGCATAATTGGGTTCCAAACGCATGCTGCAATCCTCTCCAGACTCGCGAGGTAAACCATGCATCCCTATCCGAGACTATAGACCTCAGAACTCCATGCATCCTCACCACCTCATCCACGTACTTTCGTGCCAAAGCATCCCCAGTACCCGACTCCCTGATCGCCAGAAAGTGAGCCGATTTCGTCAACCTGTCCACTACCACCCAGATGGCGTCATATCCCCCTTAGGCCTTGGGTAGTCCCATGACGAAATCCATTGAGATGTCATACCACTTCCACTCGGGGACATATAGGGGCTGTAGTAGGCCGCCTGGAACTAGGTGTTCAGCCTTCACTTGCTGACACACTAGGCACTTGGCCACAAACTCTGCCACTGCTCGCTTAACTCCGGGCCACCAAAACTGCCCCTTCAAAACCTGGTACATCTTGGAAACTTCTGGGTGTACCGCCAAGGGTGAGTTGTGGAACTCACTAAGAACCTTGCTTCGCATCACCTTCGGAACAAAAAACCTTTTATGGAAAAGCATCCGGTTCTGACCATCCTTTGTCCATCCCTCTGGAGCATTGCCCTGGTCAACTTGGTCACGCATCACTTCGCACTCTAGGTCCCCCCACAGAGACTCCTCCATTTGCTGAAACAGGGATGACTACACTGTCCTTTGATATAGGCAGCCTCTGCCGCTATCCATCTTCGAATCCAGGTGTAAAGAAACCAACTCTTCCATTTCCTTCCAGGCATCTGCCGACTCTCGGACCGCATCCTTCTGCGTCCTCCTGCTCAAGGAATCAGCCACCACATTTCCCTTGCCTTCAGTATAAGAGATCTTGAAGTCATAATACTGGAAAAACTCCACCCATATCCGCTGTCGCAAGTTTAAGTCTCGCTGGGAGAGGATTTACCTCAAGCTTTTGTGATCCGTGAAGACCACAATGCGTTCCCCGATGAGGTAGTGCCGCCATAACTTTAGCGCAAAGACGACCGCTGCAGGCTCCAGGTCATGGGTGGTGTAATTACGCGCATGGGGGTGTAGCTTCCTGGACCCATAAGAGATCACCCCTTGTCGCTGCATCAACACGCATCCAAGGCCCTATCCCGAAGAATCACAGAATACCTCATATGTCACCCCTTATTCTGGTAATCTCAGCACTAGGGCACTAACCAACTTCTCTTTCAGATAGCTGAAGGCCGACTCGCACTGCTCACTCCACATGAAAACCTGGTCCTTCTTGGTCAGAGCCGTCAAAGGGGCTACTACTCAGGAGAAGTTGGGTACGAATCTCCTGTAGTAACCTGCCAGCCTGAGGAAACTTCAGACTTCCGCCACATTCTTGGGTGCTTCCCAAGAAACAATCGCCTCAACCATTTATGGGTCGACCACTACCCCCTGCTCAGACACTACGTGCCTGAGGAAGTGCCCCTCTCATGTCCAGAACTTGCATTTTGGCAACTTCCCATAGAGCTGGTGCTGTCGGAGGACCTCCAAAACTGTCCTCAGGTGCCCTGCATGGTCCTCCCTTGATCTTGAGTAGACCAGGATGTCATCGATGAACACAACCACGATCCGATCTAGGTACTCTCGAAAGATGGAGTTCATAATCCCCATTAACACAGCTAGGGTGTTCGTAACACCGAAGGGCAGGACTACGAACTCGAGGTGTCCATACCTGCACCTGAACGCTATCTTCGGTATGTCGCTCTCTTTCACCCTCAGCTGGTGGTACCCAGACCGCAGGTCGATCTTCGAGAACCATCCTTCCCCTTTCATCTGGTCGAAAAGATCATCTATCCTTGGAAGAGGGTAGCGATTCTTGATCGTCACCTGATTCAGCCTCCTGTAGTCTATGCACAACCTAAGACCACCATTTGCCTTCTATGCAAACAAGACCGGATCACGCCACGGTGACGCACTCGGATGAAAATAACCCCTCTTCATCAGAACGTCAATCTGTATCTGCAACTCCCGTAGCTCCGAAGGTGCCATTCGGTAAGGATCCATCGAGACTGGACGAGCACCGGGCTGTAGGTTTATCCCGAACTTGATATCACATCGAGGGGGTAGAGTCTTCACCTCCTCAGGAAAGATGTCCATAAACTCACGGACGATCTCTGGCACTTCCACCATTTGAGCATCTAGTGATTCCACTGTCAGCTCGGTCAACAAGGAGAAGAGGGGTTCTTGCCTCCTCTTTCCCTTCGGACAGCTCCACTCACCGTTGAAGGTAACATGCCAGCTGTCCAAGCCTGAGAACACCACCCTTATAAGAAAATAGTCGATGATGGCGCACATAGAAAATAGCCAGTCGATGCCTAGGATGACATCATATGGCTGAATCTGCAGCAGAAGAAGATCCCTAACCGACTGATGTAGCCCTATAATCAGTCTACATCCCCGAAAAACAAACAACAAGTTGGTCTGATCTCCGACTGGTGTGCTCAACACCATGGGAACTGGAATTCTCTCAACATCTAAAACCAAGGCATAGGCTAGGTAGGGTGCAACAAAGGAGTGCGAAGCTCCGGTATCGAACAAGGCATAAGTGAGAGTGCTAAACAGACTGATCGTACCTCGAACAACCTCCGGCCCTGCTAGAAATGCTGCCTCTGCGGCGTGTAACTGTCCACACCCAGATCCCCTGCCCCTCGGCTATTGGTCACCTCCCCGAACACGCCTTGGTCGAGGTCCCTGTGCAGATCCCTGAGGTCGGCCTCCTCCTACGTCTGCCCTCGGAGGAGCGGGAGCTCGCTGTCCCTGCTGCTGCTACTGGAAAGGTCTGGCTGGAAGCTGCTGTTGGGGCGGGTGTTGGGGATGACTGCCACTACTGTACTGCACCCAGTCGAAGCACTGACTCCGGAGATTCCCAGGGCTCCCATAGATGAAGCACCGCGGTCCCAGTCCCGAAAGAAAAGGGCGAGGGCCGGGGGATCAAAACTGAAACAGCTGCGGTCTGCTCCCTGCTGGTCGGAACCTGGAGGGTCCTGACGCTGGAGGCCTGGTGCTGACTGCCTTCCCCTTCGATGGTCCCAGCTGGATCCCCTCTCACGAAACTCCTCCTAGAGAATGCATCATCTCTACCACTTCATCCTTCTTCTGGACCTCCAAGTACGTTGGCAGGGTAAAGTGGGTAACAACATACTGGAGGGAGGGTCGGAGTGCCTCCTCCAAACGTCTTGCCCGAGACTCCTCGTTGGGAAAGAGGTCCGGAGAAAAACATAGGAGGTCTTTGAACTTGATCCCTAGATCTCTCACGGACATAATCCCCTGCTGGAGGGAGAGTAGTTCCTGCCTCTTTTCTGCCTTCATCATCGAGGAGAGGAATTCCGCCCGGAACTCCACCTCGAAATCCACCCAAGCCACCTCAGACTCTCTCCTCTCCCCCAGGTAAAGCGTCCACCACTGACACGCCGCTCCCCGCATCTGGCTGACGGCCAGAGGAACCCAGTACTCGGTCGGGGTCCGAATCATGCCGAAGGCTATAACTAGCTCCTCTAGCCAGCCTTTCGTCTTCATATCGGAGGTGTTGCCCTCATACTTCTCGAGGGCCTGCCGCTGGAAGGCTCGAAGAGTCTTCTGCCACTAGTCATCCTCTTCCTCTTGATCAACCCTCTTCTGATCGGCCAAAGTAGTCTCTGGGGCCTCTATCGCCTGTACCGCACGTGGTTGCCTTCCAGGTGCTATAGATGCAAGGTAAACAAGGAATTCCTAAGACCAAGTAGTGAAGAATATCGTTCTTAAAACTTCTTAAAATTTAATTTATTCTTAATCCCCAAGACGTCCCAGAAACACAAGAATGCAAGTCATTATGATGCATGTACCTTTCCTAGGGTCTCTACCCTGCAATCAGTGTGGACTCACTTGGTCATTCGGTAGGTCCAGAGTCCTTGAATCAGATCACAGGGGCCCTAAAATCCCATGTCCCAGCCAGTCTTCCCTGACCTAATTCACGTGCCAATATCACCCAACACTGCTTCCTTACCATCCCATGCAATCCTCACTGTGCCTAACTCCAGACTCCATCCTATCTCTCAACCATCACCTTTGATACCATTCTGTCACAACCTGCCTTCACCAAAAGGAGGGAAGGTTCAGAAGATCGCCAGGCCTTCCTTATTTAAGTCGAAGGAGAGATAATGACCCCCGAAACATGCCTTCAATAGTTCCTGGAGTGGCGACTAGCACCAAGGGTATAGGAATTTCTCACAAATGGAAGGAATTATCCCTTTTTGTTTTATAAGATCGAGAGATGAGATGATGAAACTCAACAACACTAAGGTAAAAGGAAATTAAAGCAAAAAATTAACCATTCCCACATGTATGTTCCAAAAGTAAATCCACAAGTACAAAAGGTGACTACAAGGTAAGTACCAAAGACGAGAAGAAAAAAAACAACTGTAACTACTCCAAAGGTCCGAGCTCGTAAGGTCCTGCGTGATCCCTGAAGTCCTCCTGGAAACCTGAAAGCAGTTTTATATACGTAGGGTAAGCATACAAGTACACTCCGTAGAGAAAACCAAAGACTCTCGTGCACAAGTGGGGGAACGTACTAAAGTCCCGTGAGAAAAGAGTAAACCAAACACCTATCAAGGTAAACTATCCACCCCAGGCCTCACCAAGGCACACTCCTCAAATAACACAAGTCATGTAATATATATAATCAGAGCACATAGATGTTTGGGTACCCCGCACCACTTTCCCACTGGTTATTGAGACATCCTACGCATCGGACCAATCCCGCCATTCTCACTGCACTCCCACTGCCACACCTGCCCGCACACACCTGGGTCACAACCACATGTAGTCCCACTGCCGGAATCCTGCTCGCACACACCTGGGCCTCAACCGCACGCATTCCCACTGCTGAATCTCGCCCGCACACACCTGGGCCACAACGCCACATGTAACCATGTCTGTAAACACCTATGCCAGAACAACCACCACCACGCCCAAAGACACATGGGCTAGAGAAAATCCACTGCCACGCCCAAAGACACCTGGGCCTCATCCTGAAGACACTTGGGAGACCATCGGCTGCACACACCTGGCCAACCCACACACTACCCCGCCCAAAGGTTCTTGGGCTAATAATGGGCCCCAAGCCATCACAGCCTGCCCGAAGATACTTAGGCTACCCGGGAAATGGAGCAGAAAAGGAGCTAATAACCAGCCACCAAGAATAGTGTTGGGAAAAACACCCTCCCCCATGAAATGTGGGTGTTCGGCACTTAAGTGCTCAACTTGGGTGGGGCGCGAATAAGAAACACAAAACTACAAGCATAGATATATAGGTAACAAGCACTCACCCAAAGCTAGGTTTTTCTTCAGACAACCTATAGATCACAACAACACTCAATTCCGAGTCACGACTCACGCCAACAAACCCATTTGTCCCATTCTTGTTTCAAGTTCAGTGATAATGTTTAAGTTTAAGCACCACTGGGCAACTAGTAGGCATAGGCATAAGTCCAGGAAAGTAAACAGTCAAACATCAACCAAAACATCCACACCCGGTTCTCAAAAAAATAGGATTCCACCCCAATTCATGATATAACCAAGTAACCACTAGTCTTAAAAACTCATAACCACCGAAGCCACACCAACAGGGGATCCCATCCCCAGTTTCATAACCACCGAAAGCATAAAACAACAGGGGATCTCATCCCCTCCCACATCTCCATAAATTGACTCATAACAGAAAACCATCAAAACGCTGCCACCAGCACTAAGCAAGGCCAAGCCTGTATTTTCAGATTTAAAAGATTTTACATGTTCCATGATTTCAATTCTATTTTGACCGGGGTTAGCACAGAAGGGATTTATCCTCGTGCTTTCAATTTATTCAGCCGGGTATACATGATTAACCAATTGCTTTTCACAGCAGGAGTTTACAACCACAACAAGCCTTTTAAAACATCAGTAGGGATTCATTAGTGCACAAGAAACAACCACCAACGGCCTCGATTTTCAGAAGGCATAAGCCAACACAACTCAATAAGATGATCATAGAAGAAACAACATAAAAAATATAAGAAAGCATCAATGATCACAGCCCCCCTCTTTCTTTATAGAATTCGTTCATTATCTTTAATTAGGTATGGTTTATCCAATTCTACAGAATCAAAAGCACGCCCACCCCACATGATACACAAAAGAGAGAGGCAAAGGAGAGATTCCCTACTTATTGATAGATGATCGACGTCAAGGCCAGGAGCGGAACATTACGGATAATGATGCGCCCGATGCAGCAGAAGCTGTTTGTGAAAAGCCACGATCGAGGAATGAGAAACCACGCCTAACCCTTAGTTTATAAGAGTTGGGGATGTTCGAGGTGAATACACGAAACCGCGTAAGGCTCGGGGGTCGTGGGTTGACCACGCGGCTCTACTCATCACAAAAAGTGGTCCAGTGGTTTAAGCCGACTCATGAATTGATTAAGTATTTAATTAAAACTCTTATGCGCATTACAGGTCTTTAAAACACGCTTAAATGAGTCAGAATGGGGTTTAAACCCCTATCTGTGCAAAAGGAGCGCTACTGGAAACAACACGACAAGGTAGGGTGACGCCGATTGGTCTCACCGATCGGTCGCGCCGATCGGTCGCGCCAATTGGTCTCATTGATCGGTCTCATCGATGGGTCGTGCCGATCGGTCTCAGCGATCAGTCTCACCGATTGGTCTCACCGATCGGTCACGCCGATCGGTCTCACCGATCGGTCGCGCCGATCAGTCTCACCGAGACGCCACTCCTTTAGGACCCAGATTTTGGCAGCGGGAAGGACCAAGAGAGTCTGGGTCATCACACAAAGGCTATATTGATTACTCTCTAGTGCCTACTTCTGGATAAAGTTCTTCTTAAAAAGAAATAAAAATCCGATGAAATGATGTTTCTACACATACAGTTATAGATAACAATAAAGGGGAAATAATATATATAGAGGACTCATTTAAAAATCATCATCACACACTATTTTCTTGAACATAGTGAGAAACATGAAACAACCCTTACCTTGTCAACCAGGTTAAATTTTCTTCTTTATAACATTAAAATAATATATAACGAATTTCATCCTAGAGGAACAATAGTTTAGTAGTATTGGTAAACTAGATACATAAATGACAAAAACATTATATTTGAAAAAAAAAATTACAATATTTTTTATTCAATAATATCATTATTCCCTTTATAATATCATTGCATATCATTCTTATAACTCTACCTAGATTCCTAGAAATATAAAAAAACATGGGGCACTCCAATAATTAGTTTGGGTTAAGTATAGTGGAAGATATCCCAAATCAATAATAAAAATCCATATGGATCTGTATATAAATACATATATATTCCATTTAAATATTTTTTCTATAATTTTTAGATATGGAAGAAGAAATATAGGAAGTGAAATAACTAAATAAATTCCCATTTAATCAAAAAATATTAATTAATTTCTTATATAGATAATAACAGTATGAAAATATCCTGGATAATCATGACTGAATCCTTGATTGGGGAAATTTTTATTTATTAGACATCATGATCTCTAGCATCCTGATACCTCTACTATCATGACTTTTAATTGGACAGTTTAAAACTAATGTGTATTTATATATCAAAAACCCATTAACTAATGCTAGGAAAATTATTTGTCTCATGAGGTTATTGATTCATTGAAAGTCTATCCAAAATAAGACCTATTGAAATATGAATATCCCATGAATTCAATATATATATAAATATTTATTTAATTCATGAAAAATATTCCTTACCAAGAAATTTCCATATTGTGTACGGAATATAGATTAACAATAATTTCCCCATTCAATCATATATATTTCGTGGTAAAATACTGAAAATAATAATTATATACGGTATAAGTAATATATAAATACATGATAAATTATATGTGTATTTAGGGGACATTTAATGTCTAATGATCACATGAATGTGAATCTCTCAAGGTATTGTTAATAAATAAAAAAATTAAACACGAATGTGAATTTCAATATATTTGTTTGTGAACATTTTCATAAACCATCCATAAAAATAATAAGAATCATATTCATATTGTATATATCCCCTATATTTATGTACAATAAATGTTTTTTTGTTGTTGATGAATATAAATACATAAAAATAATTTTATATTTTTTTGAAGAAAATATTTTTTTCATTTTGAAAATTACATTTTAAAACTAAAAGTTAAAAATCTTTTAAAAAATATTCTTTAAAAACATTAGAAAAATGTAAAAAAATCATTATAACATTGAATGGTTATGATCTAATGAATTATCATATATTTGGAATAAGTTAAAAAAATTCTTTTATAATTTATACTAAAATAAAAATAGGGATTGATTGGAAAATAACATGAAAATTAATTTGAAAACATTTTTTCAAATGTCAAACATGTGTAAAAACTCCATTAATACATTATTTTGTGAATGCTAAAGAAATATGAAATAATTTTTAGATAACATAGTTTTTTTAGATAAATTATTTTTGACTGAATAGAAAATTTTCATATTTTATTAAATACATTTTCTCAATTATTTTAGGTATCAGATAGAGGAACATGATATTATTACTTTAAAACATCGTTTTAACAAATTTTCATGTAGTAGACCAGGGTCAATTGTCACATTATTACCTTGGAATGAACAAATTCTTAAATCTTATAACATTTACTAATTTTGTAGTCTTGATGAACATGATATATAAATATTACCCTTATTACATTGGTCATTAATTATAATAAAATAAAAAAATTTCATGCATGAAATCATTAAAATATTTCATCTTCAATTCATGGAAAATGAAAAAAAAATGTTATCTCAAATTACCAGAAAGGGTTACATATGGTGGAATCTATCTTTAATCAATGATTCATAATCAACATGGAAAGTTAAATAACCAAAAACACTTTTCATTTAATAATAAACTTGTTTATCATGATAAAATAAGGAAAACTCATAATATCAATTAAAATAAATCTAATGGAATTCCATTTAAACAATAACATTTTCATAATCTAAATCCAAAGATAACATTGTTGTCAAAACAACATGTATAATATTAAATAAATTCCTAATTATGTAAATTATTTAAATCGAATTTCAAGATATAATAAATCAAGGTATCAATACTGTTAAAACCTTAAACGAATATTTTAATCATTTTGAGTAAAACCCATTTACATGGGCCAACTTAATTGTCCTGTCAGACCTATAGATGAATCGAAGGGCTATATAATTCCAAGACCAACCCATCATTTCATTGAAAGCACATTCCACATATATTAAAATTAATTATTAAAATCATGAATAAATATGCCTTATTGAAAATTTATCTTATTTTTCAATGAAAAAATATTCCACAATAATTCCCCAGCCAATTAAATACATTTAAAATATACCATTTTAAGTAGAAATGGTATACATAATAGAAAGTAATGATATATCTGATACAATAATATACATATTTATGAGAAATTAAATATCCAATTATTATAATGAAGATAATTTTTGAAGATATTGTATAAAATTTTTATTAAGAACATTATTGTAGAAAAAATATTTCTCAAATTGTAAAATAACATAAAAAAGAATGAAAATGTTAATTAAGACATTAAAAAATGAAAATAAACATGTAAAATTATAATGGAAGCTTAAAATAAATATTCTTTCTTTGAGGTGTATAAAATTCACTCATTATTTATTTTTTAAGAAACATTCATGTCTTATTTTTATCAAAAATTCCACAAAGTACATAGTTAGGGAAATAATAATAAAATTCATTTGAAACCATTTAAAAAAAATAAACATGGATGAAAATGATTTTAAATCTTTTAGGGAAATATGGAAATTATTTTTGAAAAGGAAATTATAAAAAAATATTCTATAAGAGTAATATTCCATAGTGGGGACTTGAAAATAGAAAAATCGTAAATAATAAATGATTGTGAAATATACCTTACTGCTTTGGAATCATTTGAACTATAAGACCTATAAAATAAATTTTATCGAAATAATATTTAAATAATATGAAAAAAATATATTCATTATATATTATATAAAATGGTATGTATATACACAACTTAATAGAAATAAGAGGTGAATATTACATATTTATCACTGAAATAAAACTGATATGGGAAACCCTTACCTTTCACATTACATTCGTTAAATACACTATAACCTCCAATATAATGGTTTAAATAATATTATTAATTTATAATAGAACCATATTATTATTTCTTATATTATTTATAATACTTATAGAACAATTTACCTTGTCCTCATTTATAATATTTCTTGAATACCCTTGTTTCATGTGTCAACTACTTCATTTTCCCATGAATATTTTGTCATGTACATCCTAGTTATTGTGAATGGGATATATTTCAATAATATCTGGAAATTTATTTATTATGTTAGTAACATATATTTTTAATATATATCTATATTTCCATTCATCCATATAGATAAATTTAGAAAAATGAAACACACTGTTCGTGTAGATGGTAGGTTGTACGTTAGCATGAACACTATTTTTATTTTTTAATGGATGGAACGAATGAATGGTAGAGAGTAATAAAACGTTAAAAAATAATTAACATGTAATAATCATCATATATATCCATTATTTTCATCATTATGACCATCTAATTAAATTGGTGATGATAAAATATACACCGACAAGTGGAGATAGTTAGACATATACATGCACATGGGGGGATTTCATTTTTCAATGGATGAATAAAAGGTTGAATAGGATTATATCCTAATAATAATATAATTTCAGTATATATATGATACATTATATATTAATTTATGATAGAAACAACACATGACGTTAAAGTATAATAAGAAAATAAATTACAAGGGTCGGTAAAGATGATTATAAATTCTATGATGAAGCTCCTTTATAACTTCTCTTAAGAGACCTCAAATATGTATTTTAGAAAAAAAAGATAACATAGCGAATTTTGTTTATAGGACAATTGGGTTGGGGTTTTTGAGATATATCTCTTAAAGTGGTATAAATATTTGAAGAAATGGATACAATTTTATAAGAGGAGTGTAGGGATATTTTTGAATTTCTCATAGTATCAAAATATTAAAATAATGTTTTGGAACCTAATTATACCAAATGGACTATAAATGAATTGAAGATAAAATTTAGACCATATTTTATCCCCTTTGTTATTATTTATTTATTTTTTGTGATTTTTAAATAATTTAATAAATTAATAATCCCATAAAATATCTTTATTTTAAATTATGACACAGTACATTTCATTAACTTCAAAAAATAAATACTAATTAAAATTATAGCGTAATGTTTTTTTTATATCCAAAAAATGAAATTTTATTCTATATAATTAGTTTATCAGCAAAAATATATCAAATTATGTTACTTTTAATAGTTTTAATATCATTTTTATGATTTTCCCATTAATTGAATAATTACTACATCGATGTGGTTTAATAATTTTGGGTAATTATATATTCCATAAAAATTTAAAATAATTTAATATGATGTAGGTAAATATTATAAATTTAAAAATATTATTAATATTTTATTAAATCTTCTTTATTACAACATGTTAAAATTATTACATTTATTAAAAACAATATTATGACATGATTGACTTTTCGTTAAATAAAATACTATAAAGGACATAATCTTATCCATGTTTTCCCAAAATGATAGAAATAAATTTAAATTAAAAATAATAATATTTTTATTATCAAAATACTGATTTGTATTCAGTCAATATTTATTATAAGTCACATCTATATCACCAAAAAACATTTAATGTTTCATTTTGGCTTTGTTTCCTTTGTGGAAGCACTGCACTAGAATTTGGATAATCTAGTAATAATATAATTATATAATTAACATATAACCATAAATATCATGAATAATAAAAAATATTTAATAGTAATGTCCATAAATGGCTTATAATTTCCCAATTATTATTTTTAGTATACCAAATTTTACTTTTTCTACACATCATAGGCTCTCCATCAACATTGAAAATGATTTCCATATTTAAAATGAAATGAATTCTAATTTTAATGTTATGAATTAGTTTTGTATGATATTTATATTATATCTTCTTACATGAGTACATTGATAATTTTAATAAAATATTATATTGTAAGCTTGTCGTGATGATATCATAAATGATACACTATTTAATAAAAATATATATTTTTTACAATGAAGAATATGTTCACTTTTTCATAATATTATCAATATTTACCCATAAAAATTTCAAGATAGTTCGATTTAAAAAAGTATTTTACTTTAATAAAATAAATTTTTGATGATTCAATATTTAATTATATTTACCTTTCTATAATAAAATAAATAGGTCCCTTTATGAAAACATATATTTGAAGAATATAAAATCTTTTCTAAATTTTTTTAATTTATTAACTAAGTCTTAGTAAATGTTTTTTTAATTGACAATAAATTCTTATATTTTTTGTAATATATTTAATATTATTCACACCAACCAATTTAATGCTGAATTTATAACCATCATATTTGAATAAAAATATTTTGGGGTTCATTTAGGATCGGTGTTGCATGAAATGTAATATATTGATGGGATTAAATTTAATTACAAACAGATATACCATATAAAATTTTTCTATTATATTCTTCCCTAATTAAAACAGTTTCATCCTAAATATTTTTATAATCATATCTCATGAATATATTGGGGTTGTTCTTCATTATAATTCCCTTAGTTTCCCACATTTATTCTACTATCTTACGGTTTATATAAATCACCTTTACAATCTGTCTCAATCGATTCCAAAAAAATTGCTTTATAGTTTTAGAAATATGGATCTGAAATTCATATTAAGTTAATAAATTTACAATTATATTTATTCATAAGTGAGAACATGCACCAGGTTTGAAAAATAATTCCTTAACTAAGATATGTGGAACACATCATGACCTTTGGAGACACATTTTGACATTTCGAAATAGTAAGACATCAATCTAATTGTTAAAATAATATTGAAATATTCATTTTACCTTAGACTAGGTTTACCTTTCTTAACAAACCATAGGAATGCCTTCTATATTTATACTTTCATAAAGACTTTATCTATTTCTTGAAATTAATAATTTTATCCCTAGTTGTCAGAATAACTCCTTTTCCTACAATGAAATGCTTTAATATATTACAGAAATAATTTTACCTTATCATTGATTCTTCAATAAGTTTTAAGACTATAATTATCCTTTCTCCTTATTCATCCAAAAAAGTTTAAGTATGACATATATTTCCCAATAATAATTCATACAATTCTATTTGAATACTACAATAGAATCTATTATTATAGTCAAACTCTACGAAAGTTTAACATTGATCCTGCATACCATTAAAGTCATGTTTTCCTACTCTCTACAGGTATCATAATGTTTGAATAGTCCTTTTGAACCATCCAACAGTTTGATGATGTTTGGAGATGCTCATATGAAGATTAGTATCTATATCATTGAGAAGAGTCATCCATAATTTTGATGTAAAACATGTATTTTGATTATAAAAAATCGATATAGGTGCACCGTAAAATATTGAAACCTAACTTATATAGATTTTTCTAGGTTCTAATTAAATATATCTTCTCTTATAGTATGATAATTTGTAGATTTGGTAAGTCAATCAATAATAATAAATATCAAATCATTCTTTCTAGGAGTCTTTTGTAGTCCTATGACAAAGTTCATCATATTTTCATCCTATTTCTGCATAGGTATAGGAAGAGGATGTATTTATCATAAAGGTTGTTTTCAGTTAGATTTCACTTGATAAAAAATAAGGCATCGTAACAAATATTCAACAGCTAACCACTTCAAATAATCCAAAAAAACAGTTCCTTCATATACCCATACATCATTGCACTACCAAGGTTAATAGAAATTTTTTTTAATGAGAATCATCCAATTGTAACAATTTTAGACTAGGTATTCATGGAATACATAAAATATTACAAAATTTATTAATTACATCATTAGAACCAAATCCCTCAAATTCTCCATCATTAAAAACATCAAACATATTATGAAAATTATAATTATTATACTAATATATTTTTATCTTTTCCAAAAAAGTTTCTTTCTAAATCACTATAAAAATCATGGTGTATTTTCTTCATAAATAATTCACTTATCCATATTTACAAAATACATGAACATGGGATCTCTAGGAATCCTTATTTGGGTAAAAAATATATGATATTTCCAACTTAAGGTATCTATTATATTATTTTCTTTCCCAAGGTGGTAATGTGTTGATCAGTCCTAATCTATGAGTAACATGAGCCATCATCTTTGACTCATGTTGAGTTCTTTCTGTGAGAAGATATATTTTGAACACTTTTCATCTGAATATATCTCATATTTTCAATATTATGATAATGACTCCATATATTAAAAAAAATCACAGTTGTTAAATTAATATCATGAGTTGGATAATATTTTTCCTGAGTCTTTAAATTCATTGATTTATATGAAATAATTTTATCATTTTTAAAATTTAAAAAGCATAATTCATTTTCCAATGAATCATTATCCAAAAAAAATCCACCATTTCATTATGGTAGACTAAAAATTGAAGTATTGACTAGTCATTTATTTGATTCATTAGAAAATTATTTACTTTATTTTGTCCATATGAATTTAACCCATTTACGTGTGATCTTGGTTAATGGGATAGATAATCTAGAAAAATAATAAAATTATATCCGATAGTAACCTTCCAAACATACGAAACATCATACCATGATTAAATTTCATAGTGTATGATATTATTTTATTACCTTTTTCTTTAGAAGATATACAATGATTCTAACCGTAGGGGCAATATAGACAAGGAAATAAATTTCCTAAACCCAGATTTTGTAAATTCTAAATTTTCCATATATCTCTTTTATTCTATAGGTTCCAAGAAAAATATGAAATTTATTCTCTTGGTAATAAATGATTTTAGAATACTCCATTATATAATTAATATATAATAAAAAATTTAACAAGATATTCCTTTAATACATTATTCATTATATATATGTAAATAGAGAGTGAATATGTGAGTCCAAAAGGAATTACTATAAACATATAATATCTACACTGGCGCGGATTTGGCCACGGATCTCATTTTTTGCGGGGCGACTTCATTTTGTGGTTACGATTTCACCTGTGTCGGTGACTTACCTGTGTCGGAGGTGTAGATTTGTTCCCGATTTGGAGGTCCGGTTGTCTCTTTTCCTGATCTGCGTCGTGGATCTTGGTCGGAACCGGCGTGGGGGTAGGCGAACGGCGTGCGACATCTATGAAAGCGGGGTCCGGTCATGGTCATGGGCTTCTTGCGGCTTCGGTACTGGCACGATGGGAATCGAGGAGGTGCGGCGTGATTGGAAGCTTCAGATGGGGTCTACGGTGCTGTGGATCTCTGATCCGTCCGGCGGTGTCTTGGGTGGTCTAGCGGCCATCAGATCAATTGGATCTAGGGTTTCGGTGCGGCAGGGGACTGATGTTCCATGGGAGTAATAGCCTCCGAATGTGGTGCAGACAATGTGTTCTGGTGGCGGCGCCATCGGAAGAGGCTCATGCCTTTGGTGGGAAGATCTACAGTGATGGTGGTCCCGATGGTGTGAAATCCAAGGTCAGGTGATCTGTTTGGGATCTGATGTTCTTTGTTTTTGATGCATTTGTCCTGCATTGTTTTGAGGGTTAGCTTTTTGTCTCTGGTCTTCATGCATGTAATGGGTTACCTTCTTCCAGTTAAAAAGTGCTTTTTTCTTTTCTTTTAACAAATAGGGCTCTGCCCTATGCTTTCTGAGTATAAGGTCTACACCGCATTCAAAATTCTGTATTAGGAATATCTTCATTATTTATTCATAATTGATGATTCCCATAACAAGGGTAAATCTAGAAAAAATAATTCCCCCCATGAATTTAAGTGAATAAATCATCCATGCAAGAAAGATGATACTAGTTCTTTACTTTGATAATAGTGAATTACCTGTAATAAATTCACAACCACATGGTTCAAATTTTTTTGTTGAAAAGAAAAGGGGCTCCATAATGTTAAATAATAGGACATATAAATACCTCTATAGATAACTCGTCTAGTTATATATTTATCCACACTAATTCTAAATTGGCCATTATATATGGATTTTTTTATATTGGTTTTTCATTAGGGATTAAATAACTAGAAAAATAAACTTCACACTCTTGAGGATGTCTTGGTAATTCCTAAGTAAATATATAAATGTATTCCTTCCCAATAGTTATATCCTCAATTATAATATTACCATTACCATGTATTATCAATTCCACCCCAATAATCTCATTTTGAAATGTTATTAGTGGTGGATCTTGACACAACTCAAATGATGATATCTCTTCTCAAAAGATAAGGAATTCCAGTCATTCATCACAAATTATGATTTCATTTTCCTTGAAATTTTTTCATAAAAAATGAAAGAAAATCATTAACAATTATTATATCAAATTCAACCATAGAGATGATAATAAGTTCCTTAAATTGATCATGTATATTTTTTTATAATGGGAACTAACACATATTTTTTGGAGTGAGTCTTTCATGAGAAGTTTTGATTTAAAAATATCTTATTAAGGTGAAAGGGAAATATCTAATTTTATTTCCTACCATTTATGATATAAAAGAGCATGAGTACCTAGAATAAAATAATTCATGGGAAACATAGGATGATATAATTAAAATACCCACAAATATATATAATTGGGGAATTCAACATCAACAGTAGTTATCACAAACACATAGCCATATCCCCATAGCCTCATCAATGATAGATTGTATTGGCACCTAAGAAATTAGTTTGAATATTTTCCCATTTATTTATTGTTCAAGAACTATATATCATTTTATTATTTCTCCATCTTGAAATCTTGAGATTTATCGCCCATTTCTCCACACTAGAAACACATTATAATACCCTTTATGAATTTATGTAGATCATTATTACCATAACCCTCACATGATGTGAATATTTTTCCCCTTTTATTATTTGATTCTTTAACATTTTCATGGTTCTTAGCCAACCAATTATTATCATTATTGTTTTTAGATATAGTATTTAGAATATCCCATCTATATTTTAATGTAACCTAATACTATTCCATCATATGATGAAATGAATTGGGAAACGAGTTCCATTCCGTGGTTTTTATTATGGCCTTAAAATAAAGGATCAAATTGTATCTATATATTATATATATAATACATACCATACCTGTATAGTCTTTTAATGGTAGCCTAATACTAAATAACACATTCTTTCTCTTTTTTATCGAAGCCAATGAACATTATCATAATTTCAGTTTGTTTTTCATTAGGGAAATATATATCATATAATATTAATTTAAAATATCCATACTAATTATATTCTTTTTTATTCTTCTTTATTATTTTTGATAAATTACCACCACAAATTAACAATACTTGAATGAAAGTACACTTCTAGTGTAACATTTTCCATTTCATTTCATCCCAAGGCTTGAAATTTTATTCCATGGGAATTAGAATATTACTGATCGATCATGGGATTTTTTCCCCAGAAAATGTTATAAAATTCTTCTATTCAAAGTAATCCATCATAGAAGAATCAAATTGTGAAATAATCGGTATCTTCATTTGTGAAAGGTTATTTTTCATAATTAGAATAATATTAATTAATATAGCCATGATCTTCTCACTTTAAATTCATGTTGTATTGGTTCTCTTAGTAGGAAAATTACTACATTAGCCAGGGGTATTTATTCTATTTCTTTAATTATGTTCCATCCCTAAATAATGGTACACACTGGGTCATATATGAATTATCATGAATAATGATCTATAAAAAACCCTGTAAATGATAGAAATTATCAAATACAATAATAGATTATCATAGACCTCACATTAGCGATGTTGATTTATAAATATAGTTTCCAAGGGTTATACTGAACATGATCCGAAACCAACTATAAGAACCCTGACCCTAGTAGCCCATATTCGGTGGTCATATTATTAAATTGGCATGAATAAATGTAGTCAAATCTCAAAGAAATAATTATATTTGTAATATTGAAGAACTATATACATACATGAAACCTTTATAACATTGATAAATAATCATAATAAAGGTAACTAATATGTATCCTTCACCTCACTCGACTATTTCATCTTCATATCGTGGGGAAATGAAACAAGACATGGGTGAGATAAAATTCTTAGTAAGGGTTACATATGTTGAAAAATATCTTAGATGAAGGATTAATAATCAATATGGAAAGCTAAATTACTAAACACACATTACATTTAATCAAGAAATGTATATCATTAGACAATAGGGCATACTCATTTTAAAAATAAAAATAATCTTAAACAAATTCCATTTAAATAATAACTTGTGCATAATCTGAATCCATGAATAATATCCTATTTGAAATATTATAGATAATAATCAGATAAATCATAAAAAATTAAATCATTAATATTGGATTATATGATCTCATATATCATCATATATGTAATGTAAATACCTTTCATAAAACATTTTAATCATTATGCGTAAAAACCATATTTAATTTTCTCAACATATATGTCTCATGAGACATACCGATTCATCAAAGGGATATATAATTCTGGGCCCCACCTATCAATTAATTCCCTAAACATTTATAGTATATCTAAATTATTGATTTAAATCATGATTCAATAGGTCTTAAAAAATATCCATATTGATTAATGAATACATCTTTGTCAACAATTCCCCATTTAATTAAATACATTTAAAATGTAAAATTATATGTATAAATGATATAAAATGTTGAAAATAACCATGAACATGATAAAATATTATGGATATTTGAGATAAATTCAATATCCAATTATCACAATTTTTTTAATTAATAAAATTTAATAGAAAAATAAAAAAAACATTTCTACCGAAGAAATCCTTTTCAATTTGAAAACACACCATTCAAAAAAAATACACACATATGAAAGAACAAATTTTATTTGAAAATAACATCATAAACATGTAAAACAAGATTAAATTAATTAATTCATCACAAAATAAATAAAGTATTATCATATTGAATATGTTAAATAAACATTTGTTTTATATTTTGTTTTCAGAAATGTCACTATGTACATTATTTAGAAAACAATAAGAATAATCATTTTAATTTTTTTTTTAAAAAGTAAAAAATGGATAGAAATGGATTTAAATTTTTTTATGATAAAATAAAAAAGATTAAACAAATTTATAAATCAGGGTAATGAAAGAGTAATATTCCCTTTTGTGGATTTAACAATAAACAATCCCAAATAATTATGAGATTGTGAAAAACCCCTTATAGATTTAGTAGCATTTTAATCATAAGCCCCATGAACGACATAAAATCAAATGTAACATTACATTTCATAATGAAAAATTTATTAACGATATAGCATATGAAAGTTGATTTATATGAATAACACAATATAAAAAAGTGTTGAATATTACATATGTATCATGGGATTAAATGTGCGATGTGAAAGCCTTTCCTTGTGCTTTTGTTTAGTTGAAAATGATTTACCCATTGAATAATGGTTTAATTAATGTTTTTAATTTATAAAAAATCCATATTAATATATAGTATATTATATATAGTCTTTATATTACAACTTACCACATTTTCTTTTATAATATTTTCTTATTATACTTGTTTTCATTGTTAACAACTTCATATTTTGATTCATTTTTTTCATGTACGATCCTATTCTTCTTGCATGGGATACATCTCCATTATCTCCAAAATTTAATTTACGGTCTAATTATACTATATATTAAATTTAAAGATATATATAGTTATCCATAAATATAAATATAGTAATATTAAATAGTATATTCATGGAGATGTTAGGCCATACATTCGAATAAGCATAGTTTTCATTTTTCTAATGGATGGAATGAAAGAATGATAAAAAATAATTGTAATTATAGAATAATTATAATTTCATATGTATAATATATTTCTCATATATTTATTGTTTTAAAAATATATGTAAATTTTAAATAAAAAATTAATTAGGCCATTACATGGATACGGTAAGTCGTACATACACACACGTGGTGATTTAATTTTTCCTAGGATGGATAAATGTTATAATATGGCTTTTTCAAAATAATATTAACATCGTAGTATTTATATGATTACAAATTTATTAATTTATGATGAAAAAAGTCACTAATAGTTATTATAAAAAAAAATATGAATGAATTGGTAAAAACGATTAAATACTATATGAAGGAGATACTTTATAACTTATTTTCAAGTTTGTAGGGTAGGTCTTTTAGAAAAACTAAAACATCAATAAATTATATAATAATATTTATAAGATAAATTTTCAGGGGTTTATTAATATGTTTTTATAAATTATGGGTAAAAAAGTAAAGGAATATTTTTTCTTTTATAATTGAAGTGAGAGGTAATTTTTGGAATTTCTTAATTTATTAAAATATAATTAGAGTTTTATGGAGAAAATGCTTCCAAATGTCCAATAAATGTATATGGAATGATTTTTTAAAGAAAATATCATCAAAGTTTTCCTTATATATGTTTTTAATGATCTCCAAAAAAATTATAAAATAATGAACCCATAAAATATCATTATGGTAAATTTAATACTTTTCATTAATTTGACTTTATAAACATCAAGATAATTTTTATAATTTGAGGCATATATCATATTATATCATAAAAATTTAATTTTCCTTATATAATTAGTTTATTACATTAAATATGTATATTTATGTTTGTTTTAATATTTTTAATAACTATTTTTTAATTTTCCATTAATTGAATATTTAATCTGTCATCGTTGTTTAATAATTCATTGTAATTATTTTTATATAGAATTTAAAAATAAATTACCATGTTTTAAGAAAATATTTTATATTAAAAAAAATTAGATATAGTATAACATATCATATAAATTACATGATATTAAAAGAATACACTTATTAGACACAAGAGTAAGACATGTTTGACTATTAATTAAATAAAATACTACAAAGGTCATAATATTAACCAAGTAGCCACAAAAGAGAATAAATAAATTTTTATAATTAAAATGTCACAACCCGTCCTCGGGGCCTGTGTCGTGACTTCCCAAGTCCGCCTTCTATAGGCTAGGGGCTGGCGACTAGCACCAAAGTCGTAAATCCCTAAACAGGGAAGGAATTTTCTTTTAGAATGTAAAAAAACACAACAGAGTATGCAACAGGAAGTGAACACTAAGTGAATACTGTATACAAAAGTAGTGCTAAAAGTAAAGGGGCCAGAAATACATGTCCAACAGTAAAGTATATGTACAAAGGAAAAGGAAGTACAACTGAGAAAGGGACAAGAACTAAAAAAGGGCAGCTCATGGAACATCCACCGAGTATCGTACCTGAAGGGTAGGTACAGATGTCTACCTCAGCACTCCATGCCTATCGGTCCGCTCAGTGTACTGTCTCACCATGTGGTCCACCTCTAGGTACCGTCTAGTTCTGGCTCGCTCTCTGCCTCTGTCAACACTGTTCGTCATCTGCATCCAACAAAATGAGGTGTGGGCATAGCCCGTGTAGGGGTGAGGATAACGACACTCAGTAGGGACCCCGAAACCCCCGAAGGTCTCCCAGAATCCACAAAGGATAATACAAAAAAGGAAAGATACAATCACGAAGTATCAACCCACCCTACTTAGGTATATTCCCATACATATACCAAAGTTATCAACCACAGTTCGGCTCCAGCTCTCGAGCTCAAGCACAACCCAGCCCACACAGGAAGGTAAAGTCAATCACATCGATGATAATGATTGAAATTAAAGACTCATCTCATATAAGTATACATATTCCGTATTGCGATAGAAATGATCATATGTAGTCACTGATTCATCTAAGCTATCAGACCCACAGAGGATACAACACCAGCTAAGCTGTCAGACCCACATAGGATACAAGACCAGGTAATCTGTCAGACCCACACTGGATACAAGTATAGAGGTCAAACTGTCAGACCCACAATGGATACCAGAATAGTAGTCATCTCTATCTAGATGATCAGTTGTAGTCACTAATTAATCTAAGCTGTCGGACCCACAAAGGATACAAGACCAGCTATGCTGTCGGACCCACACAGGATACCAGACTAGCTACACTATCTGACCCACATAGGATATAAGTACAGAGTTCAAAATGCCAGACCCACATTGGATACAAGAACATTAGTCATCACTATCGAACCCACAGAGGATCCCAGTACAATATTCTTCATTATTGAACCCACGGAGGATGCCATTATAGTAGTCGTCACAGTCGCAGCCAGCTATTGGGTTCCCGCACACAGCATGCTTGATTCTGGAATTGTCCACTCCTCGAGAAAAGGGTTCATTACATAAACTATCACAAAGTCTAGAGTTGATATACCCCAAAGTTCCATCTATTCAAAAGAAACCCAATGTGACTGACAGTGTGTCAATTAGACGCCCGTTTTGATAGTTATTGGCTTTTCAATTCGAGGGGCCCTGTTAGAATTACACTCGTTTCAAACCGAATGTTTTCCAATGTTGTCCAAAACTCACTTATAGTATTCCAAGAAGAACCATCTCATCACGAGGATCCTAGTTCCGCAGACGGCGCGTCGATCAGACACACTGTCTAGATGTTATTCACGTTTAAGCGAAACGGGCTCGGTCTGTCAAGCCCAGCGGGTCGGACCATTCTGGCTCGGCAGGTCCGACTCGGCTAGGGAGTCAGTCTAGCCAGGTTGGGTGTGGCCCGGCCCGGTGCTGTGGCCCGACCAATGAGAGCGCGGCCCGACCCATGTGGCAGACGGCCCATCCCGTGTAATGGCGGGCCGCGGCTCGGCCAATTAGCCAAGCAGTGCGGGGGGAGGGGCACACATTTTTCTGAAATGGCGGTGCCGAGTGATGCCGCCCATCCTTCCAGGCTTGTCGAAGCTGACCAGTCTTATCTGGCATGAGGGGCCCGCAGATTGCGGGCCGCGGTTCCTCCGAATGCGGAACCAGTGGGTGTCCAAACTCCCTTCATTCCGACCGGTAGGCAGTTGGCCAGTTCGCCTGCCAAGCAGCCTGCTATGTGGGTCGTGATGTTCCCGCAACATGGTGCCAATAGGGCATCGCGGTCCTCCTTACTGGCTGGATTCAGCCAACCGGTTCGGCCAGCAAGTGGCTTGCGGATGTGGGCTGCACCTCCTCCACGCAGCACCTGCGGGTGCTGCGGTTCACCAACTCGGTCAGCAGTTGCCGGAAGGTTCGTCAGCCTGAGAAGCCCACGGTTGTGGTCCGCGGTTCTACTCCACGCGGCTGGTGCGTGGCGGCCACCTCTGGTCGCCACCGCAAAAAATAATCGAGAACCATTGGAGGGTCGTCAGACCGTGTTCGTTCAGCACACACCCTTCACGTTAGGTAATAGCAGATGGCCAAAGACATTCCAAAGGATTCAACAAGAATGATATAATTTATTCACTTAAAATTATACAAAACCCCAACCTCAATTTCAAGAACGTTGCATGTTGATGAGCCACGGATGGTGGTGTCGCGGAAGTCGGGCATCGCGGAATACGAACGTTGATTCCATTGACATCAGGGTGCGTCTGAAGATGAAGTGTCATTAGAGAGGTTCTTCGCGTTCTTCGTCAGATATGTTCTTCGTTGAGAGAAAGAAGTTCCACCTAGATTTTTCTCCCAAAGTTCCACCACAAATATTTGCCAAGGAAAATATAATAGGCTTTCCCCCACAAAATAAACATTCTGTACATTTAAAATTATTTCAAATTAACTCTTGAAACCTCAAAATAATTAATAAATGCATTAATTATTCTTGCGTTGGAATCTTTATGAGGTGAAAATGGAATGGCTCCACTTAATGTGGGACTTCAAAAGTTTAGAGAGAGGTTTCAAGAGAGTTTAAAGGGGGAGTTGAGGGGTTAGGCTCGCATGGGGCCCACCCATATTATTCTCCCTTGGGATGTTATGTGGAATGTGGGCCCCTCCTCCAACTATTCCTTTGAGGAAATAACAACCCCTTAATAATAAAATTTTGTACACAACAATTCTATTTAATTTATCATAAAACCCCCAAAAATTAACATTCAACATGTAGAAAATGAAACTGTGGTAAAGGTACCCTTAGGCGATTACTGGTGCTGCGAGTTCATTGGTGTCCTCAGATTTCAATTCTGAGCACCAGTTCCAATTATAGAAAAACCTGTATGTACATTTACTGAACATACCTGAACAAAACTTCAGAAAATTATTCCAGGACCACGAGGCCTGGGAATCCGGTGCTGTCAGAAACAACGTACTCATAATATTCCAAATAATTTAAGAAATAAATTTACATTAAATTTTCAGGTCATTACATTACCCCCACCTCAGGGACTTACGTTTTGGTAATGCTACAACACACACTATGGAAACAAATGAGGGCACTAAGAACGCATCTAAGCCTCCCGCTCCCATGTGTTCTCCTAGAGGTTCTCGTGCTGCTAGTGAATGGACACCAGAAGAATCAACCATCCACGTAGGTCCCTCTCTTTTCAATTCTCGGTCTCCATTGGGACCTCCGTGAATGTCGCCCCATCATTGATGTCCAGCTCCCCATGGTCGATGATGTATGATGGGTCGTGTACGTATCTCCTCAGCTGAGATACTTGGAAGACGTCGTGCACCTGATGCAACTGGGGTGGAAGGGCTAGGTGGTAAGCCACCTCACCTACTCTGTTGAGGACCTAGAACGGCTCAATAAAACACTGAGATAGCTTTCCGCCTCAGCGAAATCTCTGTAGACCCCATCGTGGTGAGACCTGTTGGAAGACGTGGTCACCGTCCTCGAACTCCAGTGGTCTCTATATCCTATCAGCATAGGACTTCTGTCAGCTCTGTGGAGTCTTCATTTGCTCCTGGATGATCTGAACCTTCTCCGTCGTAGCCTGAACCATCTCTGGTCCAACAAGTACTGACACCCCTGGGTTAGTCCAGCATATAGGTGATATGTATGGTCAGTCGTACAGTGCCTCTTAAGGTGTTATCCCGATGGCGGAGTGGTAGCTGTTATTGTACCCAAATTCCACTAAGGGTTAGTGATCCTCCAAGCTATGACCAAAGTCAAGGAAACATGCACAGATAATGTCCTTGAGTGTTTGAATGTTCCTATCAGTTTGACCACACGTCTGAGGGTGGAAGGCGGGGCTCAAGCGAAGCTGCGTTCCAAAATCCTCATGGATGTTTTGCTATAGGGGAAGTGTGAAACTCCCTCAGCACTTCCTCTAATAGTGAAACTGGTACCATGGTACGTCCTCTGAAGAGGATGACATGTTTCTAACCTTTAGAAAAACTATCTGGTTCCTGACCTTTGGTTATCTGATCATGTCGTGTCTCCCAGTCGACGTCCCCACATTGTGCCTCCCAATCCCGCTAAAGTAGTGGAGTGACTGTAAGATACTATAGAAAGGTTGCTCCATCTCTATCTACAAAAGATATCTATAATACGACCAGCTATTCTATCACCTCTCCTAGTAGATGGATGCCTGATCTATTACTGAGAGCATCTACTACAACGTTCCCCTTCCCAGAAGTATAGCCTATCTCAAAGTCATAGTCCTAGAGGAACTCGAGCCATCGTCACTGTCTCAAGTTCAGGTCTTTGTATGAGAATATGTACCTCATACTCTGGTGGTTAAAGTATATAATAAAACGCTGGCCCATCATATAGTGCCGCCACATCTTCAAGGTGAAGGCAACTACTGCTAACTTCAGGTCATGGGTAGCATAGTTCTACTCGTGTTGTCTCAATTGTCGTGAACCATACGCGATCATTGCTTCCTCCTACATCAGGACACACCCGAGTCTGGTCCGTGATGTGTCGCAATATACTATGTACCCTATGCCCTTCTCCAGTAGCCTCAAGATGGGCGCACTGGTCAACCTCTGCCTCAGCTATTGAAAGCTCGGTTGGAATATCTCTGACCACACGAAGGATTTCCATTTTTTCTTCAATGGTGATAGCAGTGTTGCAACTCTGGAGAAGTCTGTCACAAAGTAAGTCTGGCTGACTCCTGAGTGATCGACTGCACCCTCTAATGTATGATTCCATTCTGTGATGATGAGGTTTTACTTTTCGCCGACCCATGAAAAACCCAATCCCAATGTTGTAGATAAACCACATCCTTCTTTCCTAATACAGTCAATTTTTGTATGAACTGTGGTTTCCCAGTACATACCCAATCTAATGTTGTATGGCCTCGATTTTGGCACCAAGAGGTTCCAACCTAAACTCTCACCTCAAGGGTCAGATCACACCATCAACATAAGTGTGATTATTGAGTCTCCACCCAAATGTATATCTAGATATGAGGGTCAAGCCAACGGCTTAACCAGAAACTCTAGGTATAGGACAAGATTCATGGCAGGAAGGAATGATTGGTACCTAGGTATATTGATACGACCGCTAGTAGTAGACATAGACCGTTCCTCAAATAATTCTTAGAGCCCTTAGGTCACACTCCTTGACCACTTGCAGCTACTCTCTTCCCCTACCCTGCAGCTCTATGAGCCTAGCAGGGACTATAAAGGTAGGTGGTTGTAACATGTCAAAATGTTCACTACCTCATGATACTCCCCTAGCTCTGCTTCCACATCTGCTGTCCTGCAGATTCATCTATCCATAACACTTCCACTTCTCGAAACATTTTACACGCTCAAGTCTCTAAGACCGACGCCAGTTTCATGATTTCCAACTATTAACATTTACTGGCTGTATCGGCTTAACCAATGTACATTCAACTACAAAGGTTATCTCTCGCACCATAATAGAAGTAGGAAGTCATAGATGATAAAGTGCTATCTCAGATATCCTTAAACACACCTCACTCAGAGGTCTGAGCTCTATAGCACTGATTGAACCATTTTCATCATTTACCAGGAAATATTGTTCTACCTCGATGAATACTAAGCTACCGACACGTCATTCTTCGGAAGCTGTGTAAGCTCTAGAAAACTCTTAGCCAACACCTCAAGTCAGTCGATAGCCACCTGTGGGTCGGGCTTGCTTTAGAACATTGCTGAAACAATTTTAAGGCACTAAGACTACCAATGTCCTCTACTGATACCATCTGTCGTGTCTACTAACCAATGAGCAGTGATATAGTTGGCACACTTCCCGAAGGTAACATCTTGAAAAACAGTCCCAGTACCAAAACATCATCATTATGCGGACCATACTCAAAGTCAAGGGGCCAGAAATACTATCCTAACAGTAAAGTACAGGTACAATTTAAAAGGAAGTATAACAGATAAAGGGACAATAGCTAAAAAGGGCATGTCCTGGAATGTCAGGGGATGACGACTAGCACCAAAGGAGTAAATCCCTAAGTTGGGAAGGCATTTCCTTTATGAATGTAAAAAATCACAATAGATTACACAACATGAAGTAAACACTACGTGAATATTGTACACAAAAGTAGTGATGAATGTAAAGGGGCCGGATATACTAGCCTAACAGTAAAGTGCACATATAATAGAAAAGGAAGTATAACTGAGAAAGGGACAATAGCTAAAAAGGGCAGCTCCTTGAATGTCCACCTAGTATCCTACCTGAAGGGTAGGTACATATGTCCACCACAACACTCTACCTCTATCGTTACGCTCCATGTACCGTCTCTCCATGTGGTCCATCTCTGGGTACCGTCTAGTCCTGGCTTGCTCTCTGCCTCTGTCAACTCTGCTCGTCGTCTGCATCCAACACAAAAAGGTGCGGGTATAGCCAGTGTAGGGGTGAGTATAATGGTACTCATCAGGGACCCCAAGACCCCCGAAGGTCTCATAAATCCACAAATGATAATCCACAAAACGAAAGATAGAATCAGAAATTATCAACCAACCCTACTTAGGTATATGCCCATACATATACCTAAGTTATCAACGACAGTTCAGCTCCAACTCTCGAGCTCAAGCACAACCCAGTCCACATAGGAAAGTAAAGTCAATCACATCGATGATAATGATTGATAGTCAAGACTTAGCTCACAAAGGTATACATCTTTCATACAATGATAGAGATGATCAAATATAGTCACTGATTAATCTAAGCTATCAGACCCACACATGATACAAGACTAGCTAAGCTGTTGGACCCACACAAGATAAAAGACCAGCTACTCTGTCAGTCCCACATATGAAATAAGAATAGTAGTCATTTCAATCGAGATGATCATTTGTAGTCTCTTATTCATCTAAGTTGTCGGACCCACACAGGATACAAGACCAGATAAGCTGTCGGACCCACACAGGAAACAAGACCAGCTACTCTGTCAGACCCACACAAGATACAAGTATAGAGGACAAACTACTAGACCCACACATGATACTAGAAAAGTGTTTATCGTTTTAGAACCAACGGAGGATCCCAGTAAAGTAGTTTTCACTGTTCAACCAATGGAGGATCCCAATACAGTAGTCATCGCAGTCGTAGCAAACTCAAGGGTTCACGCACACAGCATGCTTGATTTCAGGAGGGTCCTCTCCTCGAGCTAAGAAGTCATTACATCAAGTATCATGAATTATAGAGTTGATGTACTCCAATGTACGGTCTCATAAAAATAAACCCAACGCAACTAACAGCGCATGAATTGGACGCCCTGTCTGAGAGTTATTCGCTTTTCCGTTCGAGGGGCTTGGTTGGAATTATGATCGTTCCAACCCATCCGTTTTCCAAAGTTGTCCAAAACACACTTAGAATGTCCTAAATGGACTGTCTCATCAATAGGATCCTAGTTCCATTGACGGCGCGTCGATCTGACGCACGGTCTAGAATTTATTCATGTTTAAGCGAAAAGGGCTTAGCCCGTCAAGACTTGTGGGCTTACGGGTCGGCCCGTTCTAGCTCGGCCGGTTTGACCCAACTGGAGGGTCGGCCTGGCCTGGTGGGGTGCGGCCCGCACTGCATGGAAGATGGACCAGCCCAAGAAAAGGCGGGCCGGCCCGTGCCGGGCCACGACTCGACTAACTAGCCGAGAGGTACGGGGGGTGGCCCCATTGTTTTCTAAGACGGCGACGCTGAGCAGCGCCACCCCTCCTTCCTTGCTGATCGAAGTCGGCCGGTCCTCTCAAGTGTGAACAACCCGCAGATTTCAAGCCACGGTTCCTCTATATGTGGCACCATCGGGTTCCGTGGCTCCCATCAGCTCGGCCGACAGGCGGATGTCCGGTTCACCCACCAAGCAGCCCGCTATGTGGGCCATGATGTTCCCGCATCGCAACACCAAGAGGGTGCTACGGTCCTCCCACCGCCTGGCTTCTGCCTGCAGGTTTGGCCAGTAAGAGGCCCATGAATGCGGGCCACACCTCCTCCGCACGGCACCTGCAGGTGTCGTGGTTCACCAACCCGGCCTGCATTAGCTGCCAGTTCTTCAGCCCAGGCGGCCCACGGTTGAGGGATGTGGTTCTCTTCCACGCGGCCGGTGCATGGCTGCCACCTCCGGTCACCGCAGCCAAAATAATTGAGAACCATTGGAGTGTCATCAGGCTATGTTCGTTCGGCACGCGCCCTCCACATTAGGCGATAGTAGATGGCTGAAGACATTCCCACGGATTCAACAAGAACGACATAATTTATTCACTAAAAATTTTATAAAACCCCGACCTCAATATCAAGAACATTGCACTTCGACAAGCCATGGAAGATGGTGTAACGAAAGTCAGGCATCGCGGAATAGAGACATCGATTCCATTGTTGTCAGGGTGTATCCAAAGAGGAAGAGTCTTTGGAGAGGAACTTTATGTTCATTGTCAGAGATGTTCTTCGTTGAAGAACTGTGTTCTTCGTTGAGAGAAAGATGTTCCACCGAGATTCTTCTCCCAAAGTTCCCCCACAAATATTTTCCAAGGCAAATATAATAGGCTTCCTCCCCAAAAATAGACCTTCCATTCATTTGAAACTAATTCAAAAGAACTCATGACACCTCAAAATAATTAATAAAGGCATTAATTATTCTTGAGTTGGAACTTTATGAGGGGAAATTGGAAAGGCTCTACCTAAAGTGGGAGTTCAAAAGTTAATAGAGAGTTTTAGAGAGAGTTTAAAGGGGGAGTGGAGTGGTTTGGCTCGTGTGGTCCCCACACACATTATTCTCCCATGGGGGTTTTGTGGAATGTGAGCCCCACCTCCAACTCCTCTTTAGAAGAAATACTCACCCCTTAATAATAAAATTGTGTACTCAAAAATTTAATTTAATTTATCATAAAACCCCAAAAATTATCTTTCAACCTGTACAAAACGCAACTGCGGTAAATGTCCCCGTAGGCGAATATCGGCACTGCAAGTTCATCGTTTTCCTCACATTTCAATTACAATAACTAGTACAAAAGATAGAAAATTATACACATACGTTTACTGAACGTACCTGAACAAAACTTCAAGAAATTATTCTGGGCACAACGGGCCTCAGAATCAGTTGCCTTCAGAAATTACATAATCATAAAATTACAAACAATCTATGAAAGAAATTTCCTTGGTTTTTTCAGGTCATTACAAAAAATAAGTCAATTATGATCAAAATGTTAATTTTTTTCATTAAATATTTATTATTACTCACATATCTATCATGAAAAAATATTTAATATGTTATTTTTACTATGATGGCCTTGTGCAAGCATTGCACAGGGATTTGGATGAGCCACTTGTTATATAAATTTGAAATTCATTTATTTACATATATGTACTAAAAAGTACATAATATTTAATATTTAAGTAAATAAAGGACTAATATCATCCCAATTATTATTTTTAGTATTCCAATTTTTATTTTTCTAGTGTTGCATAGGCTATACATCAACATTTAAAAGGATTTATATATTAATCATGAAATATATTATAATTTTCATATTATGAATTATTTTAATACAATATTTATATGATAATATCATAAATTATTCATTATATGAGATTAATAATTTTATCTATCATCGTTATTTCTTTTCGATGTCATATAAGATACCATATTTTATAAAAAAACCACATTTTTTATTATTGAAAAAAAAATTTATCTTTTTTAAAAAAATTATCAAAATATTTAGCATAGATTATTTTTGATATGATGATTCAAAAATTTAAATATATTTTACCAAATATATTTTATTAAATTTTCAAAAATAAATTATATTTATTTTCCCTTAGAAAGTGAAAAAAATCAAATTTTTATGAAAGCATTTATTTGAAGATTAAAATTAATTAATTAATTATTTTTATTTTTATATCTTATATATTAATAAATATAATTTTATTTTATATAAATTAAATATTTATTTAATAATATCCTGAATAATATTCACAAATTCTAGTTAAAGTCCTTTTTATAACCATCATATTCAAATAATAATTTTTTGGGGTTCATTTAGGCTTGGTGTTGCATGCAACGTAAGCTATCAAAGATATTATATTTATTTAAAATGAAAAATACCATCAAATGTTCAGATTTTATAGTCATGAATAAATAGAGGAGAATAAATTTAAATTGTTTTAATAGATAATGATAATATAATTTACTTTAATGGAAATTCAAGTGTAAATAATCCCAATAAAATTGGGAATTTGAAATAAACCCTTAAAATGATCATAATTTTGATGTGAAAAATAATCAGTGAATATATTATGTGTTTCAACATTAAAAACAAATAAAAAAAATTTATTTACAATATATGATATTATAAATTGTCTACACATATAATCTTTTAATTTCAAGGTCAATGGAAAAGTAATACAACCCAATAAAAAGAAATTAAGTTATGAAATTTTATACCACATGGTAATTTTCATGTCATATCACCATAGATGAAATAATTAAAAATAAGACATAAAATAACATGAATTTTGAAATTATAGTGATATTAAATGAATAATTAAATGTATATGTGATATATAAATTAATATAGAAGAATAATATTACAATATGCCTATATAAAGAGAAATCCTGACGAAGTCCCTTACCTCACTCTTCTTTTTGGAAGGAAATAATTTGTGCTCATTTATAATGGTTTTATTAAATTTCTTAATTTAAAATTTTACTATATTCATATTTATAATATCATATATGATCCATTTATAAAATTTTGTTGTCCAGTTGTTAGTAATATTTCATTAATTATACTGTTTGGTTATTAAGTGCCTTGTTTTGTCATGCATGTTTTGCAATGAATTTTATCGTTATTGGGTATAAAATATATATCCATCATATAAAAATTATGTTAATGTATTAAATATATTACTTAATAATTATTAATTGTTGTATATACGTAACAAATCACATCACTTCCTAGGGATAGTAGTCTGTACGTATATACGAGAAACAATATCATTACATTAACATGTGAGTGGGTAAAAAAGATGGTGATATATTAATGTCACTGAATAAATATCACTTCATATATATCACATATATTTATTAAATTTTATCTTATTACTTTCCATGTAAATTGTAAGTGAAAAATGAATCACATCTCTTCGTGTGTCTGTAGTCCACCATAAAGATGATTGTTGTTATTGTATTTTAAATGGCATGGAAAGTAAGGATATATATGTGATATTGTAATTCAAGATGTATAATAATATAAAAATATCATATATATGTTAAATAAATCGTTATATCCCAACTTTAAAAGAGGTCAGAGAGAACAAAATAAATTAGTTTGTGAGGCGATAGTGTACCAAGAAAATGACCAACTATTTCATTTCCCATTTGATGGAAGAGAAGATATATATAGTTCTTAACCTTAACATAATAAATATTATTATATTGATTATATTGATTTTATTATATCATCATGATTTTATACATTTTTATGGAGTTTGAAGAAGAAATAAAAGAAATATTCCCATTTAATAATATTGACTTATCAATGGATAAATTCTGTAGGTTTTCAAAAGAATCATGCCAAGGATAGATTAATGATAAAACAAAGAGATCAATGTTTTTGGGAGGGGATTAAATATCATATTTTGCTATGTATTTTTTTTGAACCAAGTGGCTTTGGAGATGTGAATAGTGAAGGAGTGGGGTGGCCTTTTATAAATGGGGGAGACGACACACAATGAGTTTTTGAATGGAATCAATTACACCCACATTCATATCCTTAATAAAGCCTAAAATTTTAAATTATATACTATTAGAGGTTATATGGTCAAAATATTTCAAGAAATGGGTGTTGAATAACTTCATAGGTCATTTTAACCCCTATTATTTTATTTTCACCCGTCAAATCACTTGTAAACCTTAATAATTATAATTAATTTTTACTAATTTTACCATTATTAATGTAAATAACATAATTTTATCTTTTTATATATATAATTTGTTTTCATTAAAAAATATTTAATCCATTTTTGAAATTCAATTTCTTATAATTGCAAGAATCATATTTAATATTATACACAGAGATGTGATGAAAAATATATTTCCAAAGAGAAAATTATCATAAGTATAGAATATTTTATTATCAAAATTTATTTAAATAATTATTATAATGACCTTAATTAGTCAAATTATAATATAATTGAACTAATTAATCTTTAAAACAAATTTAAAATATAATTTATCATTGTAAATTATTTGAATGAAAATGCATTTTTCAATAAAAATACGTATTTTCCCTATTCATTGAATAATGAAAGTCATCAAAAAAATACCAAAAAATAATACCAAAGATAGTTTTTATATTATGATTTATATATTGAATTGAATATTTTAAATTTATATCTTTAAAATGTGGTAAAAACTAATTTTAAATTATGCACACAATAATCGACTAAATCATTTTTTTAGAAAAATATAATTCTTTTAAAATCATTTATTTTCTTTTAAATGATTGTTATTTTTTATAATAAATTTATAACAATGAGCTTCATAAAATTTTATTACTCTTAATACCAAATAAATTAATACCTAGATTATAATGGTACACTGTATTATTTTTCATTTAGACTCTGGGTTGCATGTCACAAAATCTATCGAGGAGATTAGATTTTAAGGAATATATTACGTTGGTTTTTTATGATTGGTTTTTCATGTTAGATATAATATTAAATAAAATATTTTTTTATAGTTTTGAAGGGTTCGATTCTCCACCCCTCTTATAAAATTTTCTCATATAATTTGATATTTTTCATAGAAATCAAGTATTATATAATTTAATGTTCTTTTATCAAAAACCTATATCATAAAAATACCTAATAAAAATTCCTATTATCATGAGTTAATGGGAAGTAAAAAGGTCATATTAAATAACTAAAAACTTGGTTTTTATATAGGATAAAATTGGTATCATGTGACGATATAGGAAAGAAATAAAATAATAATTAATTATAAAGAGTGACAGAGGTTATTGATCATAAAATGATCATTTGAATGTGAAGGACCTAAAAACATAATTTTTTTTAATTTAAAAGGAAATATGATTCACTAGATATGACTATTAGAGGATAAAATTTTTCATTCAAGATCCTTTTTCAAATGTTTAGGAATAATTTTACAATTTATAGATATAAGGAAATATACTTACATGATATATTTATTTCTCATAATCATAATTTCATACTTTGGTAATGTATTGAACATTTTCTAATTCACCACATACTCCAAGAAATAAATAAATAAAATGAAATGTTTATGCTTTAATTACTAAAATTAACATTTAACAAATTTTATGATACAAAAAAAGTAAATGTTTTTCATTTTTCCTCTATAAATTTAGAAAAACCAATAAGGTTTGTATATGTTATTCAATATAATACATTAATATAGAAATATCACTAGTAAAACCAAAATTTCAATATGAATATTTGTCCATAAAATTGATTAAGTTAAAAATGTGACATATTAACATGAAAATCATGTATTCTAGTGGTTTTCGCAACACCCTTATCTACCTTTGACTGTGGGTTTAAACATTACAGCCTTGTCGATTGCAACATGTTGTCACCCAAAAAAATTGTTAGCATTTTTATAAAAATATATAATCACAATTCATAAAATTTTCCTAAAGATTAATAACCCATAATTACCTCAAAAATAAGATAAAATTAAGCATAAAATTTTTCAATTCCATTAATGTTATGCCCAAAAAATATAAGGTAATTATTCCTTAAAAAATGTTTATTCTAAAACATATACTAAATAAATTATTTGTATTTTAGAAAATGTTTCCCAAAATATCAATAATCATGGTAGAATACCATAACCTAAAACCTAAATAATTTGCTTATTAATTTTATCCTATTATAAAACATAAAATCATAAACCCATGATTTTAATAACTCTTATATTAATAAAGAGATATATTATTCAAAAATTAACACAATCCTAGATGTTTCATGATTCATATAACCAAAATACCATTGGTTAAAATCCTCTTAAATATAATTCTAAAATACTAATAAATACATAAACTATTTCATTTCACTATATATTATTCTAGGTTCTAGGGGAAAAAATTTATAAGGGGGAATTAACTTAGATAACTCACATGTTCCCCATATTTATGATAAAAAACTATAAGTAAATCCCTAGGAAGAATTTTTTCACTTCCATCTATTCATTTTTTCTCTGAAATTAATTTCTTTATTACCTTATATTAAAAATATAAAACGGTTCACCCTTCCTTTTAGGAGCATTCATGGGTGTCTCTTTCCACATTTCTAACAAAAAGAAGACCCTAATCATTGTTTCTTCCATGGTCTCCACCACTGAATATCTTAGAAAAATCCATCCTTCAGTTCTTTAGTGAGTGTAAGAGTTGTTTAAGGTATACAATATTAATCATATAATTGTATTTTTAATTAGGCATAATCATGATATATTTTTATTCATTAGTCATCCCATTTGGTTTATCATACATACCAAATTATCTATTCTATTAAATGTCATCCTGATTCCTTCATGTACAAGCCATTGACAAACCTAAAAAAATTCATAGAATGAGAAACTAAAATATTAGGGGGGAAACCATATATTAATTTATTGTATGCATAAATTTTTACAAAATATGTTCAATATCATTAAATTTTGGTTCATCTGAGTCCAAGAATTTTCATAATCTGTTCAAATACTTTATAATTTTTAATGGAAGTGTGATTTATACAATTAATATCTCCCAGAAGTGTTAAACTTGGTTTGTAGAAAGGCTCGTTGTTGTGTACCATGTATTGGTTGAGTCAAGAACAACCTATGTTTTTAAGAGTAATTACCACTAGAACATCTATTAGAGAATCATGTATACTTTTGTATCTATATATAGATGAATTTCCTAAAAAACACATAATTTATACCATAAAAACATTAATGTTTTCAAAAATTCATATCCTCAAATTGTATCATAGATTTATATTTAAAAATAAAATTTTTACTAAATCTATTTCCCAAGGTTTCAAATGAACTCAATCTAATACAAACTGTAATGAACCAGAACTCGATAACCTTGAGTTGGAGCCTTCTTTATTACATTATAGTATGAAACAAGGAATATAATCCCGAAGTACTAAAAAGTTTAGTAGTATTTGTAAACTAGATATATATATATTTATTTATTATATTGAATTTGAAAAAATTGAAAATTTTTTATTTCAAGAATATTATTATTCAATATAGAATATCCAAAAATGTCATTTATAGTGCACTAGTTAGATTCTTAAGAAGGGAAAAAATAAGGGTCAACTCAAACACTCAGTAAGGGTTAAGTACAATTGAATCTATCATGAGTCAATAAGAATAATGTACCTAGAAAGGTAAATAGTAGAACACACATTCAATTTAAGTAATTTTATTATCACAATTTGATAAGGAATAATAAATCTGGTATAGTAAATAACTAAAAATATATGGCATTTAATCAATAAGGTGACAATGAATTGCATTTGGGGATTATATCATCATAAAAATTACATGGATAATAATATCAAAATTATTAACAGGGTAAATTATTAATTGTTATAGTTAATGATCACAAGCCTAATGATACCCTTACTTTCAATAAATTTCACAGGATAACATAAAAATGATTTCTATATATACGCTTAAACCCATTTATTTAAGGCTAGAAAACAAATTCATTTCATGTGACTATATATGCATTAAGAGACTATCTATAACTAGCCCCACCATTATATACAGTTCAAATGGATTAAAAATGAAAAATTATTGATTTATTTAATGAATAATTTCCCTTATCAACAAATTTAGATATCAAGTAATGAATATGGATTAACAATGATTTCCCTATTCAATTATATAACTATTAAACTAAAATACCATATTTAAAATTTATATACTATTATATCCATGACAAATAACATGGATATTTATTGAGATTCCAATGTACAATGATCTCAAAAATGTGAATATCTTAAGGGAAATTAAATGTGTATAAAAATGAATAAAAAAATGAATTTTAATATATTACTCATTCAAAATGAGCCTAAAAAAATCCATATAAATAATAACGATTGTATCAATATGACATATCTCCAATATATTGTATATAAATTAAACCGTTGTTGTCATTAGAAAATAGAAATATAAGATAAGATCATTCAAATCCTTTTTGAGGTAAATAACAATATCATTCTAAAAATTATCATTTAAAACAAAAAGATTATAATAAATTCTGAAATTATTTTTAATTTAAGATAACATTAGAAAAATTTAAAATAAGATATAAAAAATCCAATATTCATTAAATTGGTGAACTCCATATAGTCTATATAAGTGAAAAAAGATTCTTTTCACATATTTTTTAAAATCAAAACATGAATTATATGAAAAATAAAATTAATATTTCTATCATTTATTTTTCGAAAATAGGAAATTTTTTTGGAAAAAAATATATAATAAATCATTTGGGTAATGTCAAAAATATTTTTTAAAATATCTTTATAAATCATGGTTTTGGAAGAAAAATGATTTATGCCTATGGAGATAATTTGTGTCATATTTAATTAAAATCATCTTGTTAATAATTTAATGTACTAAAGAGAGTAACATGATACTATGATTTGAAAAGATCATAAATAACAAAATGATAATAAAATGGATGGGGTTTATTATACAACCATAAAATAATTTTCTTTAATGGGAATTCAGGTACAAACAACCCGATTAAAATGATTTTGTGAAATAAACACCAAGGAATATCATAACATTGAAGTGAAGATTAATCAATAAATTGATTATGTATATGAAATTTAAATACAAATAAAAAAGTGGGATTACATATTTATATAATAAAAATTAATTACAAAAATAAACTTATAATTTCAAGAACAATAATGAAGTAGCGTAACCCATTAAAATGAAATTGAGTTTTGTGATTCCCTTCAACCTGGTAATTTTAATGTTAAATCCCATTAGATAAAAAAATTAATATTAAAACATAAAATACCATTAATTATTAATTACTTTTGATATTTACTAAATAATTGGCATTATATAAACCATATAAAAGAAATTTTGTGCAAAATATTATAATATGCTTCAATGAAGAGAAATTGAGATTAAGTCCCTTAGATTATTTTACATTCTAGTTAAAAATGATTTAATCCTCTTTATAATTTTTATTATCACATTATTAGTATATAATATAACCATATCATTATTTATAATATCATATAGGATTCTATAATAACATTTTACCATCTGTTTCTTAATCATATTTAATTTTTTTCATTTTTTGGGTGCTAATTTCCTTGTTTTATCATACTTGTTTTATCATTAATGTTATGGTTCATTGGTAAAGGATATATATAAATAATAATGAAACTTATATTAAGTTTATAAATATCATAGGGACTCATTATATACATTTTTAGAAACATTCTTAATGGTTGGACATGGGAAATGAATCACATCGCTTCATGAAACAGTTGGTCGTACATACACATGAGTGGAGATATCATTCCATTAATGAGTGAAATGGTAAGGAATTTGTTGATATATTAATATTAAATAATAATTATCAAGTCATATTTATCACATATATTCATTAAGTTTATCCATATTACTTTCCATATAAATCATAAGTGAAGATTGAATTACATCGATTCACGAGGTGGTTGTCCGTTGTACACATGAGCGATATTATTATATTTTAAACCGATTGTAAATTAAAAAAGGTATATGTGAAATTACAATTACAATTTATAATAATATAATAAATAACATATAAATGTTACAAATCCATAATTATTTCTTGTAATTATAGGTGGTTATGGGAAAAAAATTATTCCAGTTCATGAGATGGTAGTCCACCGTAACGACAATCCATGGTTTTATTTCCAATTTGATGGATGTGGAAATGGATATAGGTAAAAATATTAACATTATAATATATTATTTCATGGATGATACTGGTTTTATTATATAATAATATTTTAGTAATATTTTTATGAGGTGGAATAAGAATAAAGAAATGCATTTTTAATATCATTACATATTCTTCAGAGAACTTCTCTAGGTTTTCTCCAAAAGCCTTCCAAAAAATAAATTATTATAAAATAATGGATATTTGACGCTAGTAGTATATTAAGAATGTTATTTTTGTTGGTATTGGATGAAAAAACGGATTTTTATCTTTGAATAATGGTTGGATAGACGGTGGCCTTATATAAGTAGGGGAGATGACATATAAAGAATTTTCAAAAAGAATCAATCAAAACAGAATTTTTATCCGGAAAAAAGTTTCAAAAATTGATCATCATACAAAAATTATAAGTTATATGGTATAAATATGTTCATAAAATTTATTTTTAAAAGGTTTTATTTCATTTTAAGAATTATATTTCTTTGTTTAACTACTGATAATCATATGAAAACCTTAACCATGGTAATTAATTTTTACTATTTTTACTATTTATTTTAGGTCAAAAAATAATTTAGACTTATTATATAATATGAATTATCTTAATTCCAAATCTTTAATCCATTGTTTCCAATTAAATTCATTGATGTGGTAGAATCCAATTTGAAATTTTACCCGTAGATGCGATGAAAAGAATGTTTCCAAATAGAAAATTCTCATAAGTTTAAATGGTTTTAAAATCAAAATTTAATAAGATATTGATTAAAATGAAAAAAAATTATATTGAAACATAATTTAATTAACATTATATTACTGTTTTTAAAAAATAACATAAATTTTTAAACGATTTACATGAAAAGAGAGTTTTCATTTAAAACCAGAACTTTTCACTATTCACCAGGAAAAGAAAATTTTCTGAAAAATCAAAAAAAATATCACCAAAATATTATTTTTCATTTTTGATTTATGAAATTTATTTATTTTATGAAAATATTTTTTCTATAATTTTAGAAAAATAATTTTAAATTATTCATGAAAAGCGTTACTAAACTATTTTTTTAGGAAAATACAATTTTTTAGAAGACATTTCTTTTGCTTTTAAATGATTTTTATTTCACCCGTAATAAATAAAAAAAACAAAATTTCATAATGTTTTATTACTATTCATAGATACAAATTTATTTTCTACAGTGAAATAGTATACTCTATTATTTTCCATTTATACTATTTGTTATGTGTTCCTTAAGTAGTTGAGGAGATTAAATTTAAATAAATCTATTTCATTGGTTCATTGAAATTGATGTTGAGTGTTAGATATTATATCAAATAAATTAATCTATTTTGTAATTTTGGGGATTGGCACAAATTTTTCAATCTCATTATAAGAAAATTTAACAGAATTCAAGACATATATTTGTTACTCATATTGACCAAAACCATATTTTCATATCTCTAATGATTTTAATTTTTTGTTAATTCTTTATATTTGAGCTATATTTTGAATTGATCTATTAATTTATAAAACAAAATATTTTTTACTAAACAAGAGAGTGCCAAAAAAATAATCCAATTATTTTTATTTTTACTCCCATGTATAATTTTCTAAGAGGTACCGTATGTCCTAGAATCTTATTCTTCATTATAGAACTATGGAAGAGAATTTTTGAATAGAGTGTTCAGTAATGTTGTTTATAAAACCCATTATAGGTTTTGGAATATTTGATTTTTTATTAAATAAATTTCTAGTTGGTCACTTATGTGTGGTTAGGATAATGTATAGGCTTAAGACTAAACCCCTTATTTATTTTCACTCTGTGATTTCCTGTTTAGTTTCCAATGTTTTAAATATCAAATGAGAATCTGTTTTAAATCTATTAAGAAAACATTATTTTCCTAGATGTGTTTAAATTTGTTATATACAACTTTTTTATTTCATGTATTTTATACTAAAAATAAAAAATTATTTTTGAAAAATAATTTTAATAATATTTCGATAAAACTATTTAGAATATTCTTAAATTAATATATTATATAATTCTATATTTTTCTGCTAAATTGACATTTTTGTCAAACTGGTAGATTTATGCTTTTAATTTTTTTTTAAAAAAAATTGAAAATTTGAAACTCAATTCACCCCTTTTGATTGTTCCACTCCAACAAAGAATGTTTATGGTGAATTGTTATGTGGGTAATATCAACCTTGGATTGAATAAATGAGTGGAATTTTTTTTCATAGAATAAATTTTTGATGTCTATTGTATCTCACAATAATAATTCCATGTATCTTTTATGATACATCATATAAGACATTATTTCAGAGTGTTGAAATAAATATCACATCCCAAAAATAAAATGTATTCTGTGATATAATAATGGATATGTCAAAATTTTATTGAATTTAAAAGATTGTGAAAATAAATATATTGTGCCTTATTATAATGTATAGTGAGTCGAAGATATCATGGTTAAAAATTATCAATTTAAACAGGGTTTTTAATCAAAATAAAATATGATTCATATTAATTGACAATAAAGAATGTATATATATATGAGTAAAAAATGGTTTATTATATTATTGTTACAATTTATTGTACAAAATCTATATTTATGAAGAACCAATTTGATGATATTGGTGATGTGGTGTATTAAAACATGTCGATTCAATATAAAAATAACATGATCATTGAGTTATGAAAGAACCTAGTACAACACTATAATTGGAAACATATCAAGATCAATTAACACTTTATAAATGCATTTTTTTAGAAAAATAAGGTAAAATTAGAATTTCTCGGATCAAAAATCCATAGGGAAGGAATATTTACAAAACCACTAGTTGAAATTGTCACTAGTATAGAAAATGATTTTTACATCCATTATTTTTTAATTTTTACATTGTTTTTTGATGATCTTATTAAAGGCCACATAATAAATAATTTTTTACATCGGTGATTTTAAAACTGACATAAAGACCATAAATCCTAATAGTTTTTCACTTTTGTTATAAAAGAACTGGTGTGGAAAACCATTCAAAGGCTCGATTTATCATGTTAGTTATTTAATAACCGACATGGTGTATAGTTTATTACGTCTGTTATTTAAAAACCGTCCTAATAAATAGAGCCTCTGAAGGGTTTTTCACATCAGTTATTTAACAACTAATGTGAAAAAAACCCTTAGGAATATCGATTTATTACATTAATTATTAAATAACAAATGTGGTATATATTTTATTACATCAGTTAAGTAATAACTGACTTAATATATTGGACCTATGAACTATTTATCATGTATGTTATACAATAAACTATGGGAAAAATATATTTGACCCCGGTTATTAAATAATAGAAGTAAAAAACCATTCCTTATGAATTTATTACAGCGGTTATAAACTAGCCGGTGTAAAAATCTATTTTTTTTATAAAATAGTGAATCCATTACTATGCTCTTCCAATGATGACCTGAAATAAGCAGAAACGATACCAAAATCAGACCAATAATAAGCAAAAATAAATTCCAAAAAAAACATCAGAACTAGTCCAAAATAAGAAGAACTAGAGAAAAATTAAACATTCACATATATAACATTAAAAAATTACAATCTCAACTAAAGAACATATAAATCCTACCAAAACAACAACCCAATACACAATTACAATTAAAATATTAAAAATTACATTTGACACTATAAATAAACTAAAATCTAATCAAACTAGGAAATTAATTTTCCTATTCCACTTTTGTGTATTTGTCCGCTTGAGCACTATAGGTTTGAGGGTAATCAATTAGCTAAAAATTGAAAGGAATGTAGTTTACATGTGAAATGAATAAATCAAATGAAATATTATGCTAAAGTTTATAAGTTAATATAACCTGGTCAAATATCATTATTGTTCATGTTATAATTATTTCATACAGAAATCATAACAAATAATATCTGCATTCAATGATGCCTTGTTGTTCATGATAATTCTTTTTAAATGAGTGTCGATTAAAAATATTATTTTTATTCAATACAACTAAAAATAAAAATTATAACTGGATATCTACCAAAGATTTTTAATAATTGATCATTGAACTCTATTTCTTTGTGTTTTTTTGAATGTATACACATCCCTTGTTAGATAATAATATGGATGGGATAAATTTAAAATTCATTATAATAAAAAAAATTGAGAAATTGAAACTTACTTTTCCAACATATTCATAAAACTTTCCTGCACATCGCCATAGACAGAGCATATCCCATAAAGTGTTTTTTCCCATGGACAAAAAACACCTAACATACAATGATAACTAAAATTATAGAAAATTTAATGTTATTGGTTTTTTATGTAAAATAATAAAGAACACTTTTCAAGATACATGATTCATACTTCTCACAAAAAGGCATCATCTGACACTGCATGATTATATTCTGTTCAAATCATTCAACAATATAAATTTCCCTTTGTTCCTCATCCAATGCATGTGCTTCAGGTGAAATCATATCTGGGTCCATGAATCTATATACATCTATTTAGTCATTCTTCTCACATATGTTAGGATGATACCTAATACAAAATAGACATAAGTATAAAATTTTAATAAATACAATGCAGGGAAAGGTGTTATGTGTCACATAGAAACAATTTTCACCATTTCAATGCCCAAATTATCTCCAATAACAAGCTCCATGATATCAATTTTTGTAATCCCCAAATTTATTGCATTTCTACAAACATGGGCATCCATTTGGAAATGAATAATAATCTGCTAATAAATTTGAATATCTTGAATATATGTCAAAACAACTAGAATCTTCATCTAATGTCATAATCATTTATGTTTGTTATGGTCAATACACTATTTCTTTACCTGTGAAGTATTCATGTAAATAAATTAAGAAAATATTAGTTTTAAAATGTTAAAATAACTTTAATAAAAAATAAAATAAAATATATAATATACATACCTCTATGGTAATAAGTCGTAGAAGTATTGATGGAGAAACTAAAAAGTGGTTGATACTATGTCGAATTATCATCACCTAATTAGTAGGTAATGGTACTAGAGATCATCTATCTATAATATCGTGTACAATGACCCTATGATGATTTACCTCTAACTATTTATGATGAACTATATCTCTTATAAAATATAATAGCACATATGAAACTATATGATGGTTACTATCATCAATATAAAACTCACGATATGTATAAAGTTGTGGTGGAGGAGTATGATAGAAAATGGGGTCTGTAGGCTAAGGTAAAAGATAAATAATGGGGTTTGGAGGTGGGGGAGTGGGATCTATTCGAAGAGGTGGAGGTTTAATATTGGGGTCTGTAGGGGGGTGGAGGAGTGGGATCTGTAGACTGAAATTGTATTTTCATGTCTAAAAATATAGACTGTACTGACGCACTAATATATTCCTCCAACCTCGTAATATGGTTATCAACTTCAGCCTACAAGTATTATATTTTTTAATAAAAACCCTTAATGGAAGATGTTGGAGAACATGGAAACAACTTTCTTACCGATACACCCGTCAGGTATCCTCATACACGATCGGGGTTTTCGAGCTTTCCCAATGTTATACATAAAATATCTTACCTCCAAGAAGATGAAAATACCTCAGGTGTGCTATTATCTTAAATTGAATCCAGTTTTAATTAATAAAACATTTCTATAATGATTCAAATTATATAAGCAATATAGTTAACTTAAATAATAATAAAAAATATCTTCAAAACCTCTCAACTTCAATTCTCGATTCTACCAGAAGATATTTCCCATTTTTTCCCATCCAAGATCTCTTCCATTTTTCATATCTAGATGGAAGGGATGGAGGGGAAACCTCTTTGGAGCTTAAAGACTCACCTATAATTTTTTTAATTTTTCTACCATCATTTGATCTTTTAATAAATTATACCCTCTCTGAGATAAACTATGAGGGTATACATTTTTATATTGTTTCCCATAACTGAGATATAATCACTTTTTACACACTTTTCCAATCATTATAAAAAATGTTTACATTTCTTTTACTCATTTTTGATACAAAAATCATAAAATCTTTTTAATTTAGACATCATAGAATATCATTCTCATCAATCTCAATGAGTATCTGTCGGTCCTAACTACGGGAAAGTGAAAATTTTTATAAATGTGTGCGACAAAATTTACTAAATCTTGAAATATTCATTGAAATTATGGGATCACATGAGAATTATTGGGGAACATAAAGAGGATCATTTGAATGTTCCTCCCCATAGGTATGATCATGATTCTCAAAAAATGAATCATGTGGTTGAAAAACTGATTACTTTTTTATTATCCTTCAAAAAAGCTGATATTAGTTCACAAATATACAAATCTAAATATTACAATAGTAATGTAAAAAAATGAAAATCTAAAATATGTTATGTAATAGTAATCTTGGTAAATATCGTAATCATGTTAAACAATGGTAAATATGGTAAACATGGTAATGATGGTAGTGTAATTTTTATTCAATAAAATCAATAAATATATAAGTTATTTAAAGGTAAATTATGGTAAACTATGGTAAACATGGTAAACATGGTAAAGTAATTTTAATTCAACAAAATCAATAGATATATAAGTTACACATTGGTAAAAATGGTAAACTAAATTAAACAAAAATAAAATTAAATTAAAATTCCACTTATTTATTTTAGTAAGTGTTTTAATAATGAAAAAAATACAATATCAAACATTTTATGAAATTAATAAATGAAGAAAATAAATAATTATATGTTACCTAAAATATTAGGAATGAACAAATGGACTGTATTACCAAATTTCTTTTTCAAGATAATTCCATGTGGTGCAAACTGTGTCTTCAATAGGATCCTAATTATTTTCTATGAATCTTTCCATGTAAGTATGGAAATCACATAAATTAGCATCTTCATCATGTTGGTCATCACCAACATATTATTTTTACCTTATAACAAAATAGAACACTTCATAACTGATTTATTTAAGTAATATAAAATAAGTTTTTCATGTGTTTCCATTATAAAAGAATCTTTTGTGTCTTCCAATCTATTCATATTTACAATTGTCATTCAAAATTCATCTTTTCTGATACTGTTGTCACCAATAAATAATTTTCATTAAAAAACATGCACTTTAATTTTAAATTAATCAACCTCCAATATTTTTATGAGAACTCCATAATATTCACTTGATGAGTAAATTGGGTTTTTGTCTTTAGAACTCAAAAAATTCATTGATTCTGCAAACACCAATACACTAATACTCTAAACTTCACTTCTATTTTCTGGAGCATTCATATGAAATTTATTACCATTAATGTCATACCCAGACCATGTAATCACATTTAAACATGGACAACCCACTAACCATCTTAATTACAATGGTACATGTGATTTACTAGGCATTGTATTTTAAAACCATCGAATAAATGTTTTGTGGTTCTCATTCTAAATCCACATTTATTTCTTCTTTGGATGACATTGTTTTAACTCATTAATTGAAAATGTGATATATGGTTGATAAACAAATATGCTATTAATTTTTTATAATTGTACCCTCTTTATATGTTCAGCTAAAAATGATTTGGATTTTAATCCATGAATCTTCTCCCTAATTATTTACTCCTTCATGGTGAGATGTAGGGATTCCAATGTGCTCTGCCATAGGCAAGTAGCACATAAAAAATCTCCGCAACCTCCACAAAAATATAGTTTTCAATAATGGATGCTTTAGGTTAAGATGGATTCTTAACATACTCCATAAAAAATTTTAAATTCCATTCAAAAGGATACATACAGTGAAGATATACAGGTCCACAAAGCTTTATTTCTCAAACTAGATAAACCATTGAATGCAAAATTATAAAAAAAGATGGAGGAAAATACATTTCTAATTGAAAATGTATATAAATTGGATCCTTTTCAAAAAAAATCAAAGCATTCACATCAATCACCTTATTATAAAATTAATTGAAAAAATTAACACACCTTCATTATCTTCTTTCTGACATGTATGGGCAATATTTAACACAATGAAACTAGTATAAGTTGTTGCATCATGATGTAAAAATCATGAGATTTCATACCAATCATCTTAAAATCCAGCAAAGAAACACAATTTTTTTACATTTGAAGAATAACCTTGAGGCAATTTGATATTATGAAGACACTGGATAGAGATAATTTTCACCCTCTAGGATAATTTATGACACACCGGAGTAAGAACAGTTCATATTTCATTTGGAATGGGAGCTAACTCCCAATGTATTCCCATTGATATTAAGTATAATAATGCATTCAAAAATATTTAGTCTTTCCTTTAATATCTAAAAATGTTCTTATAAAAATGTCCTAGATATTCTTCTCTACGTTCATGTCATCAATATTATGTTTCAATTCATGATATCTCCAATCTGGTAACAAAAAAATATTGAACATTTTTTACCAATATGTTTATCATTACCAGATTTGTAGGTCTTTCCAAGTGTTACATCACTTTTTTCCACACTCTCAAAAAATATATAATGGGATAATGGTTTTGGAGAAATATCAAATTATTGTGATCCATTGAATTCCTTTTGTAGTATTCTATATGAGTGATACATAGGAAAAAACATTCTGTGTCCCATGTATACTATTTTCCTCCAATAACGAAATTGAAAATATGATGTCTTTTCTTTACAAATTGAACATGAGTTATTCCACTTAACAAATATATCTAAAAAAAATTCCATATGCTGGGAAGTTAATTATAGTAAACATAAGCATTGAATGCAGTTGAAAATACTCCATTTTACAAGAATCATACACACTAATACCATACTCTCATAAAAGTTTCAAATCATTAATCAATGGTGACAAGAAAACATCAATATCATTTCCTGATTGCTTCAGAACAAAGAACACTATACTCAACATTACATATTTTCACATTAGAAAAACATCAGGAGAGAGGTTACAAATTACAAATAAAATAACGCATGAACTATGTGTGATACTAAGGGTTCGATATGGATTCATTCCATCTATACACAACCCATGTATGACATTTTTAATTTCCTTTCCAAATGTAGGATATTTCTTATAATTTTTCTTCCATTGTGTAAAATCATAGGGATGACATATTTTTTCATCACATATCTGCTCATCAGCAGGCATTATTAGCCTTTTTTCATCTTGTGTGATAGAAAATAAATTTTTCAAATGGTGAATTATAGGAAGATACCAGAATAACTTGGTAAGGATCTCTGTAATCTCTAAATCAGCCTATGATTTTTCTTTCAACTATCACTTTGATGTCCAACATTTAGAAAACTCTGATAGAAATTCATATTCCTTTATATATATCATACTTTCATTCAGACATACATGTATTTTCATGTATCCCAATCCCATTAGGCATAATTTTTTCATTTTCTTATACTATGAATCTTGAAGATCACTATCTTATAGAAGAATGTATTTCAACAATTGTAGTAGCTCTCTAAAACTTCGGTTATTCAATCCATGTTTCGCCTTCAGGTTAATATATCATAAAACCACATAAAAAACCATAAAATCCTTAAAAATAGAATAAAATGGGTTTCAACATCACCATAAAGACGTGTAACTATTAGTTCTATCTCGGTTTTTTCAGATTCAATATGACAGATCATTTCTTCAATTCAATCAAAGTTATCATTCTGAAAATCATCATCATCAGTAGATCTTACATTCTTTCTAGTTTTACAATTCCAAATCCATAGTCCGATCTCATATTAAGACCATGAAAAATAAAATGATCCTTCATAATTACACATTTCAAACTTCTTCATATTCAAAAATTTCAGGCATGTATAAAAAAATGTCATTGTTTGGATCATTTTGTTTAGAAAATTCATAAAAGGCATCAACACCTTCCTCATATTTATTACTCATTCGATGTGCTGGAATCCAACTTCGAATTGTTATTACCGATAACAAATTTCAAAAGTATACATCTTCTTAAGATAATCTAATTTTATATTTATATAAAAAATATCATGATTTCAATATAAAATAATTTTGAAATATAAAAAAAATATGAGTATTTGAAAAAGATGTGAATGGAAATAATTTTAAAAAGAAAATATTGTAAGATATAACAGTTTTATATTTATATAAAAATCATTTTACTATTACATATCTCTCTCAAATTGATCATGATATAAAAGTATAAATTCATCTTGGATATTTCCACCTTAAAGTACACAATGAATACATCCTGGTGATACTGGATACCAAATCAACATTTTTGTAAATATGAAATATGATGTATAAATATTAAAAGATGTATAAATTCACTACTAAAAATTACACCTATCCCAATGGTTTGACACACTGTTGGAATGATGGCCATTGCAATAGGCCTATAACAATTGTTCTACAAGAACTATTGGTATAGACTGTCTAATATTAATATATGCCAACCGTTTCAATGAAACCATTGGGATATATTTATATACTAATGGTTCATGAAGCATTGGTATACATGATGTCCAATATATAATCTATCCCAATAGTTTCATAGAGACATACCAACGATTCAGGAACCATTGGAATACACTCTCTAGTATATAATCTATTACGACAGGGGGTGGGGTGTCAATTGTGGAGGGGGTTTCAAAGGGGAGTGGGGTGTGTTTGGGGGGTCTGAGGGGGGGGGGGATATCCATGTGGTTTGGGTTGTTTAGGGGAGTGGGGGATATCTAGGGGTGGGGGTTTCCAGGGGTGAGGGTGTCAAGGGGTGGGGGTTGTCCTGGGGTTGGGGTGTCTAGGGGGGGTTGTGCAGTGGGGTGGGGTGTCTAGGTGGTGGGGGTGTCCAAGGGTGGGGGTAGAGCTGTCTAGGGTGTGGGGGTGTCCAGGGGGTTGGGGGATGTGCGGGGGATGGGGGTGTCCAGGGTGTGGGGGCTATATAGGGGGTTGGGGTGCCTTGGGGGTGGGGATGTCCCAGGTGTGTGGGGGGCTCTCTAGGGGGTTCCCAAGGGGGTGTGGGTGGTGTCTAGTGGGTGAGGGGTCTTTTCAATGGGGAAGGGGCTCTCTAGGGGTGTGGGGGTATCAGAGGGGCAGGGGTGTCTAGGGGTTGGGGGCTCTCTATGGGGGTAGGTGGTGTCTAGGGGTGGGGTGCGATCTTGGGTGTGGGGTGTCCAGGGGGTGGGGGTGTCCAAAGGGTGGGGGGCGCTCCACAAGAGTTCGGGGATATTCAAGGGGGTGAGACTATTGTACACAGTGGTGTGGGTGTTCGGTTGGGTGTGGGGGTTGGGTTGTCCATGGGGGTGGCAGTGACTAATGGGTGGGGGGTTCCAATGGGTTTGGTGGTGTCCAAGGGGGTGGGAGCTATCCACAGGGGTGGGGTACTATCCTCTAGGGTTGGGGGTGTCCATGGGTTGGGGGTTTCTAGTGGTGGGGCTGTCCAAGGGGGGTTGGGGGTGTCCAGTGGGGTGGTTTTTCCATGGAGGTGGTAGAGGGATTTCTAGGGGGTGGGGGTGTCAAGGGGGTGGTAGTGTCCAGGGTTGGTGGGTGGGGGGGGATGGCTGTGTCCAACCAAGTTTATTTTTAAATATAATAGTAGATTATGTTAGTTGAGATTAAAACAATAAATAATGTGTTTTATCATATAAATAAATATATAATATTGAATATAAAATGAATTTTAAGTTGAATATATTACAAAAATTAAGAATTAAATAATGACACCATTATTTGTTGTAAAAAGATATATTTAATAAGTTTCATGGTCTAAAGGGTATTGGGTATAACATGAATGATATTGATTTCATAGTATCACACACATGGAAGTACCCAAACACACATGCTAAAACACACATGGAAGAAACCAAAATCATAGAACATGCATGATATCACCTCCATCGTTTATTTTAACAGAAAAGAACTTAACGTGGTATAAAAGACTACAATAACACATTCCATGATAGCAAGAACAATTATTGAAAAATAATATCTCAAAACATAAATTTAGGGCATCGTGAAAAATAAAGAATAAAACTGAGGCGTGTCAGGATTTCATGTGTGTTGCAAGTAAAATTGATAGATCTGATGATAATAAGGATGGTGAATGATGTTTGAAAAATAAGGTTGGAGGGAACGATTTAGAGGAATATTTTCTAGGTTTTCCAAGGGAGAGAGATGAGTCACGGGTCGCCTGATCGATGTAAATAGAATGACAGAATATGGGGTATGATGAATCATTTAAAATCTTTATCACATCGATTATTTAATAAAAAATGTGATAACCTATTTTTTTATGTTTATCACGTCAGTTATTTTATAACCGACATAGAAAATCCATTATCATAACTATTATTTTATAAACCATGTGACAAAGCACCAAGATTCAATCATTTACATTAGTTATAAAATAACTAAAGTAAAAAATAAAATCTCTGTATTTTTTATGTTCGTTACAATTTTACTAACATTATAAATTGATTATTGGTGATTTATCACATCAGTTATTTTGTAACTGACGTGATAAACCAATTTTTACAAATTTTCACAATGTATAGATATGACTAATGTAAAAAAACACCGATGTGGTTAATGTTTTTTGGACCGGTGTATATTGGAGATGAATATATTTTACCCTATAGATTAACTAATTAATTCAATATAAGAAGGTTTAAAACCCCTATATCTTATATTCCTAATTATTTACGAGGATATTCTATGTTTTTACATGATTTCACATTTTATTGAGTTTAAAGAGATTGGGGAGAAGCGTTATATGTTGAATTATGTTATGAATAAGGGTTTGTCTAAAATATAATGAAAACAGATTCTAAATAAACATATATATAATTATTTCTTATAATGATATCTGACTGTTATATGGTTAAAATATATTTAAATGAATCTTTTATTTTATTTGATAATAGTGAATGAATTCTAATAATACATGAATGTGATAAAATCAGAAGAAAAAAAAAGTATTTAATAATATTATCATAAGGGGGAAACGAGTAGAAGGGGATAGATACAACCTGTGAGAGTAAATATTTATTAATAAAAGAAATAACTATATTGAAATTCATTAATTACATATGGATTGAATAAATTAAAAAGCAGAATTTGGTAAAAATGATTGTAATTTTGGATATGTTTTTAATTAGTTTAAGTTATTTATATTGAAATCTACTGAGTAATAATGAAATAATGAAGGTAATGAAAGTTAATTATTTTAAATATATTTCATTTGTCGGAAAATATGACCTTATAAGTTTAAAGATCACATAACGAATTAATAACTATTTAATAATATGTAGCTTTTATGGATACAATGTTTGATTAAAATGTAAAGAATTTCAGAATTATCTATTTTTTTAAAAGATGTGTGGGATGCATTCACACCCTAATAGGCAACTCTTATCTCAAAACAATAATATATTTAAATAATTCATGCTATAATATTTTTTTAAATTATATAATAGAATCACATCAAATTGAAGAAATAGGTATGTATATTATAGTATGAAGGTATATGGAAAATCATAATATTTTAATAATCTAGAAATGGATCATTCCACAATCTATTTATTACATTTTGATTATAGATTTTATTCCACAATTTTTAGACCATGATGGAATGGTGTGGGTCCATGATAATTAAGCTCTAAGATAATTAGAAATAAAAGTCAAGGACAATCTAAGAAACATATTGTAAGACCAAAATTAATCTAGTAGATGTAAAAAAATGAATATGAACCCAACTAGTTAGACCTCAAAATAGTATTTACAGTATGATTTTATAAAAACTGGATGTTTTGAACATAAGTAATGACTTGACACTATATACTATTTTGGGAGATTTTTTACATCCACTAACTAAATAAATGGTGTTCAATGTAGATATTCACCCAAAAAAATACAATAGATTACATTTAAGTTATAAGAAGTTAAAAGAGAATGGTATTTTCGAATTTTATTTAAAATTCAGATTTTTTTCAGTAAGATAAAAGAAATGTGTTGTACTATAGGAGAGTAAGATATAAAAATATTTATCATATCCCAAATAAATATATAGAATATTGTCTTGTTTTTATATAATAAAAAATAAACATTTCTAAGAGTGAAGATGTTACGATATGGTATTTCATTGAATATTGATCTAGAAAGAAATATTTTTTTGTATATATTTTTGAACATTAGGTAGAAATGATTATATAATCAAGATTTAAATAAATACTTATTTTGTGTTATTTAATCTATCATTTTTCTTATGATATTTTCCTATATGTTAAAATAATCATTTTTTGTGACCATTTTACAAAATATTGAGCATTAAAGTGGAAGAGTTCATAAAACATGGATGAGTGGTGACAATTAACTATGGATTATAATGAAAAGACATTGAATGAGTTTTTATTTTACTTATCAACAAATTGTTGACATATAAACATTAAGTCTAGGCATATTTTGAGATAAAAATTATAAAAAACATTGTGAATTCTCTTTGAGTTTTTTTATTTCATTATGGAATTTTATTATCATAGTAATAGAATCAGAGTGCTTTTTCAAACATGAGGAAAAGAATAAATTTTTTAAAAGAATTAATTTTTGAACATCCAACATCACCCACCCTATATTTTTATTTATTGGAGGTTCTATTATTACAATAATTACTATAAGTTACTCAGTTGGACAAGAAATAGAAAAATTAACATCTATTGAAAAAAAATTGGAACATAGAAGCAAAGAGGGAGAGAAGAGAGAGGTAAGATTATACCACTATATAGAAAAAAATGTTGTTTAAGTTATTATTTAATAAATATATTAATCATGTAATTAGTTTTATATAGGGGAAAATAATAAACTATCCAAGGACCCACTAGGTATTTTCTACCCCATCATTTGGTACACCATGGCCACCAAGGAATCAATCTATGGCCTCCTATAACCAAATTTCCCACATAGATCCCTGACCTCTATTGTATCCTCTTTTATTTAACCTTTACTAATATACCATTAATGAGGTGAGATTTATCAATGAAAAGATATCTAAACTCCAACTTTTTTTCTTAAAACAGAACTTGAACCCTCTATTAACACCTCAAATATCTACTATTCATAAAAATAATTGATTATCGAAAAATACTAGAGAAAAAATGAACCTCAAAATACATTTTGTATTATGATATATTTATATATATATATATATTTGTGTGTGTGTGTGTGGGTGTGTTAGTTAATTTTCATTTTATGTTCATTTTTTAATAATGATGTTCATATGTTTTTCTATTATATCTTAGAGATGGGAAGGATAACTATATGATACTTCATTTTTAAAATTTATTACAATTGGAAATTAAATTCTCTAACAATTTATGATCTCCATCCACTATTTCATTAATTATCCCCTTACCCATGTGCATTTGTAATAATAATTTATAATATCACATGGTTTTTAAGATATTTGATCCCAATGTGTGTACCCAATCCTTAATGTGTTTAATTATCACAAATACACATATTACCACTATGAAACACATGTAACTGAAATATAGGTTATCTCTCAAAAAACATGAAAAAAATGTGAATATAAGGAATCTTATTACTTGAAATGGCAATAAATTCTCCCAACTAGTTCTCAATATACCAAAAAAAAATTGTCAGGATAGTTTGTTTATATTTTCTCACTCTAATCTTCTTTATACTTTCTCTTATTTTGGGAGAACAATATCTTCCTTGTAATCATGAATGTATTCATTTTAATGTCTGGTATGAATCCTCAATATCATGTTTTGGATTGTCATAATATCATTTAAAACACTTCATTCTTGCATTACATCCATTCTCGATTTCAAAATGATCAATATATTCTTTGGAGAATGCACGCACAGACACATATAATCTTCATCATCATATTTTTTTCTTCATTATTCTTCTATAATAGGAAATATATTTTATCGTTTAGTATAATTTATTGTGTCATGTCCAATACTTGACTTAATTTTTATAAATTTAGTATCTATTTCCATTCAAAAAATTTCACTTACAGTTTCATCTACCTTTTATATCTAATAAAAATAATAATATATCCCATAATCAAATATGTAAATATTTATTTATTTTAAACAACATGTTCTTGACAAAAAACAGATATTTATATCAACAATGATTTATCTTAATTTAATCTTGGCCTTCTCTTTCTCAATATCTATATTAATAATCACGGATTCCTTCCAAAAAAACAACATAATGAAAAAACAATAGTTTTACATTTAGGATTTGTTTATTTTGTATATTATGTTCTTTTTGTTATGTAAATTGATGTTATGGTGTAAATGCATCATTCCAGATCATCCTCAATCATGAATAATTATGTAATGTATTCATTATGAAAAAACTAACAATAAAATAATAAAAAAAACTATGGAATGTATTCCATTATCATTATTATTCACAACATGTTCTTATTGTCCACTATAAAATGTTCATATCATTAAAATTTAATATATTGAATCAAGATATTATGATGACGTTTATTTTAATTAATAATTTTCAACCATTTGTTGTTTTATTTTCCATAAATCCATATAACATCTTGAATATTTCATTTAATCGTAAATATAACATTTCTAATGTGTAAAGACGTTAGTAAGATATATAATATCAGAAATATCTCTATGTGAGTTAAGTCAGCATATTTATTATACAAAACATATTATGTTAATGCATTATATATTTTACTCAATCAATTTCCCTCTTGCAGATAATCAAATAACCTTTTCATAATTCAATAATAGGATACATAGGATTATAAAATAATTATGCATCAACTTCCTTTTCCAATTCCACTACATCAACAATAAGAATCATATTACCCAACATCATGAAATATCATTTGTATCAACATATAAGGTATTTATTTATTGAGTCTAAACAAAACATATGAATTCCATTCCTTTTAAACATATCTAGATTCAAAATCAAGAGAATAATATATATATATATATATATATTATAACCCAAGACATTATGATTTTTAAATTTTGTGAAACATTCAACTTTTTTATGTAGAAAATTACTTTTCCCAATATATTCCATCAATTCCGAATTCAATATTTCATTTAATGACATCTAAATAGATTCAATTCTCTTCAATAATTGATTAATATACTTAAATAAATCAAACAACTAATAATGACATTAGAAACTATCTATATGTTTCCAAATATATTAAAAAAAATTCCAATGACTTGTGAAACATATGTAATGAAATTTTCTCCTTTTAAAACATTAGATAATTTTAAATAATCCTTCCAAAGCAGCTTCTGGATTTAGTGTGGTACTCTAGTTCCTAAGGATCCTCAGTGATTATATAATAAAAATATTAAATATCTTATAACACAGAGTTATAGTTTTTATAAAAAAATTGAATAACTCCCAAATAAAGTATTAGATGGTAAATATTATACCACCATTAAATCTAGAATGTGGGATTTACATATAAAATTACACAATCTTTTTGTTCATCCGGTGCTTGGTTTTAGAGAGTTTATGGGAGGATTAGTAAAATAATAAATTAATAAAATAATTTAATATATATTAAATGGCCATACCTAACCCACCGTTATATAATCCCATTTATATAAAAACCCTTAGTTTTTCCATATAACCCAAGGGAATTTATAGGGAATGTGGATGATAATTTTAATAAATATTGAGATCATGGATTCACAATCAGTTTTCCAAGCAGTTCATTTTCTACAAAGGAATTCATGGTTCTCAAAAATGATGTATAAAATTTCTTCATAACCAATTTACCCAAACACAATATTTAAATTTTATAACATGGTTTAATTACTATTTTGATTATTCAATGTCCATTGTGAATCATATTTCTAATAAACATATTTGTAGGATGATCATAGATTTATGATTATTTATTAATGTTCGAAGAATAAAGAATGGGTAATATTTCTTACAATCCATAATTATTCTCATGTTTAATTTTTCAACCATTAAAACATTTCAGTAAAATTGAATAATAGATTGGGTTCATTCTCTTCATTTCTTTTGTAAGATTATCTCATTGTACTTCATATGTTCGTCATTGCTATTTCTTTTGACACACACATTGAAATACCTAAAAACAAATCAATAAAAATTTGATAATTATCATAATAATTTTTTTAACAAGTTTATAATTAGGACTAGAGAATCATTGATGTTTATCTTTTTTTGATGGTTTATCAAACATATACTAAATGCTAAAACAATTGTTTTTTGTGGTATGAAGATGATGTAGTATAGTTCCTCATGGATGATTTTTTACTGATTGAGGGGCCATAATATTGTCACTATCAATTATTGATGTTATTTCAAAATTAGATCGAGGAACCATTGCAGATTCAATATATATATTGAAGAAGAGGTGCCCTGGGTGGAAAAAAATTGAGACTATGGGCTCAAAAAAAATTTGAGTTATTTAATGTTTTTTTGGAAAAACACATTTCCTAAGAAAACTTTCTATTGAAGATAGGGATTATAAGAATTAAATATCATATTTTTTTCTCTATCCGCATTCCGTATGATCTAATTTTAGAGAATCTACATTTACACCAGGGGTACATGAGAAAGGGCACAACCTGATATACGGGCATGAGCGTGGTACATGAGATTGAACATGACCAGTTTATCCACACACAACCAAGGAAGACGAGATTGTCTTGAGTACACAATCAAGACCAGTGTACACAAGCATGGATATAGTACATGGGAATTGTCATTATTACATGGAAAATTATAGAGGATACTTGAATATGTGGGTTTCCCAAACATTCCATGTTTACAATACACACACATATTAGTTTTTCTAGTTCATGTTGAGACCCCTATTCTCTTTGGTCAAGAAGAGTATATATAGGGTATATTCCCATTCTCCATGAATATAAATGTATATGAGGAATCCTTTCTTGATTATAGGAGGTTTAATACACTCTATGGTTTATACTTGAATAGAGATAGGTATCCCTATGTGTGTCCTATAGGGTTATCCTATATCATCCCTCCATATGATGGTTTTGGAATCCCATTAGTGGTATCCCGAGCATGTGATCCCCATCCTAGATTTTTAATCTTGGTGGGTTAGGTATCGTCTTTAGTCCAGGGGATTCATCGTATATATGAGTATCAAAATATTTTGAGTTATAAAATTTACTTCATTGTAGTGAGTCCCAATAAAAATGACCTCTCTTATTAGAGTCATTTGTGTTATCAAACTAAAAGAGTGTGTTCTCTCATTAGAGAATTACCTTGTAGTCTCAAGTAGAATCATGGGGTGATAATATGGTTATAAAATTTCTATGAGAAAATGTATGTATATTGAGTATATATGGGTAATTATTAATAATTTCTCAAATTATGATTTACATATCTTTATGATGATGAGATGATTTATATCTTTTGATGACTTATTTTTTGTCACTTTAGGGTGTCCTATAATGTATTTTATACTCTCCCCTGCATGATATCCTCCCACAAATTTCATACCTTATGGAAACAGAATTCCTTGTTATAATTTCACTGGTATATGATTTATAAGAGAATCATAGTTAAGATAGAAAAACACTGGACAGTCCTAGGAATTACATTTGACAATAGTCCCCTAATTTTGAGCAGGTTGGAATCTATTACAGTTTATGATGGTATTGTATTTGGAAATATATAATTTTATATATTGTTTCCTAATTTGATTTGGGATATAGTTTTTTTCATGTATTTTGGTATGAGTTGTGTCATACCATTTAGTCTTGTATTGGTGGTTGGAGATGTCTGAGTGTGTAAAAGTACATCATGCTAAGGCCTCTCATGTGTGTTTTATGAATTCTCAACACTTATAGCTATCCCACATACTATTTGAGGTGGGAATTGGGTGTCACAATTGAATTTCCAATAGCTTGGTGGGCCCTTGTTGGTTGATTCGTGGCATCATAGTATCAGAGTGGGTTGATTAGAAACAAAGTATAGAGACTGTAAATTTGTGTTGTTTGGTTTGGGACCAAGGTAAAAAAATGTAAAAGTGGTTCATATTCATATCTCAGGATATGGAACCATGTGTTTATGAGACATCCAATATATCTATTCACAAGGACTCTACAAACCTAATTATTTACATGGTACATGTATGGACTAGTTATATGAAAAAATGGTATATTCATTATATATGAATGGTTTCTTATTTCAATGTACCTTTTTATCCATATACGCAAATATAATCTATGAAAATGGTATGTATTGAATTTTTTAGGATTGATTTCGGATGATATACAGATTAGATTTCACTATAGGGTATTGAGTTTGATCATCATATTGAGAAGGATTCAGTTTTGGGGCTCATATAGATGATAGTGCATCGAGGTGGTTTCTTGATCTTACACTGAACCATTGAGAAGTATGTTTCTCCAGTAATTACTATAGAGCATTTTCACAGGCTGAGTGTACTCCAAGTATCTGAAAGGAAAAATAACACCCAGGTTTTGGGAAAATCTAAACCCATAACATGAAGATGAATGGATCCATGATGTAGGGTTAGTTTTCCACCATGGTAGGACTAGTCTAGATCATATGGTGGCCTTAGAGGTTAGTCTTTTACATAGATCTACTAGGAGATGATATAATCTGGTAACTAAAATTCATGATAAGGTATAACTTTATTGTATAAAAATATATCTATATAATTTGTTAGAAATTTTGAACTAGGAGCTTCTAGACTTTGATTAGGTCGACATGTCAATTTCCTGGTTTGCATTAAGGTTCACTAACCTCTCATTATACTCCATGTATATGGTTCATGATGAATTATTTTTATATATAATCTTCGATTATGGAATTTTTTTTGATATCTATGATGTATTAGTATATCATTACATTTTAACATATACTGAGGGTGCTTATGAAATCAATTTTGGTGGAGATATTATTGGCTTAGTAGTATCTAATTGTTGGCATTCACAATGAGATACCTAGAGATGATATTTGGAAGCTAGTTTCCAACATAAAAAAATTGGGATCTAGGAATGTGTGGAATTTTCATAGATAGTATTAGGACACAGGTTCAGTAGTTTAGATCTCTCAGGTTTGTTCCAGAACGCCTAGGGATAGGTGATGATAATCATGTGACAGGTAGGGACATATTACATGGGATTTTCTAACCTAATAAGAAGCTAAGATGGATATAGTCAATGGACCCCTTAAATAGAGGCAGCATCAAGAGACATAATGTTATTTGGGTGGTGCAAATGGATGATCATATGGGATATTAGCAATAGGTTACCATTGAATTTTCTACTTCTCCCACTAACCCCTTGTGGTCTAGGCCAGGCTCATTGAGCTAGGGGTTAGGGATGAGGGAAGATGAAGGCAATAAAGGACTTGGAATTTGAATTTACATAAATTATTTGAGGAATAATCTATGACTTATTTACAATAGATATAGTATTGACACAAATGACAAATGTCAAGTATTACTTTTTCATATCCCATGTTTGATATCTTGGGGATAAAGTGGAACCTTTAACTCATCCATTGTGGTTGGAGACTTCTACTAGGGAAGATTTAGTGATCACACACTTTTACCAATAATGTGAGCTAACCCTTGGGGGAGAGATATTTCTATAGGGTGTATACATTAGAATGATGAGGAATTTAGACAGCATTATAGTTATGAAATTGCTTTGTATAGTTCATATGAAAATTGACTATTTTAGGTAGAGGATGGGTTGCATCCAAGTTATGATTTTTTCCAACATTGGTTAGAAGGAAACCCAAGTATAGTGGTATGTGATCCTATATATTAGGATACAATTTAATACACTTTATATTTATTGTGTTATCCATATAAATGTGTACTTTTTGATATTTTAGTTTCCAACAGTGGTGGTAGGGAATGAGGACGTCGTTTTTTTTGATGCACTAGTATTTTCTCCCCACATAAGGGTAAAATTTAGAATAGAATTACATCTTGGTACTTTCAAGGTATCTACATCAGTATATTCAATGTCTCCTACAGTAATTTGATATCTGAATGTGTTGTGTGAGTATTTTTAGAGTAAGGGATTTGACATAGTCTGGGTGTCTCTTTAGGAAAACCTTGTTTTTTTCATCAAGTACGTTGTTGGGAGAGTGATTTTATGTTTGTATTATGATTACTGGAATAAGGTGACCATTAATAATAATAATCCACATCTAAGAATCAATGAACTATTCGATTTGTTGAAAGGGGTGAGTAGTTCATTAAGATTGATAGTTGGTCTGGTTATTAGTAGCACCTAGTTCAGGATGAGGATATACTAAAGAAAACATTTTGATATAAATATGGTCACTATGAGTACCTAAGGATACCTTTATGTGTAATGCATGACCAATAAATTATCATTGGAATTATGAGAAAGATATTTCAAAATTTATTGTTCTAGTTCATTGTTATCTACAACAATGAAAACCTTGTGTACTCAACATTAGAGTAGGAACACGTGAGACCAATGAGGATGGTCATGGACATATATAGAGAGAACCATAATTATGGGAAAAATGTAAAATATAATTTTTTATATTAGAGTTGTTCACATCGTAGTACACACCATTTTATAATAGGGCTGCATTGTGGACCAATAAAATGTTGTGGTTGTGTTGTCTTGAGAGCCACCCAAGAGCGTGTCTATGGTTTATAGCTTCAATTGGGTGAAAGAACACAATTGATGATTCATGACTAATGTTTTCATGATATCAATGCCCATAACATTCTTGACCTGAAAGGTGAACATTTTTTAAGGGAGATTTTCTTGTTTTATTTTAATGTGGTCCGATAAAGGTTGATGATAACCCCATATTGAGACATCAACAACTGGGTGTTGATTATGTGGTTTTATTTTTGGATTCTAAAATTGTGCATAGATAAAATATGATATATAAGTAGACAAAAATAGAATTTGGGTCCTTTAATATAAGACCCCATGATTATGCTATGTGACCCTTGATATTTACTAGGTTGTGGTCTACTCCCCCCTAAATATATGGGGACACATCTACGTTCATCAATAGTTTATCATCTATTCTAATCACAATATTCTTATCTATATATTTTCCCAGAAATATCTAAAAATGGGAAACTAGAGGTAGTTATACTTTCTATAGTAACATTACATTGAGTTAGTATATAATCCTAGGAGGGGGCGCTTTGGAAGAATATATACGAAGGATATATTGTTCACTATTTTTTCATGAGGAAATGAAGCATTTGGACTTGTTGGAGTTGTCCTTAGTTAAAAATAATGGATAGACTTACCTCTAGTAAAGTGATATTACCCTCCTCTATCATCAGTTCCTTATTGAAAAATCATAATTGTGTTTTTGATAGTGAAACCTTGCATGTATAGATATCCAATGGATAGGCTGATGATTGATTTTCTAAAGGTGGGGAGTATATCATCCTTTTTAGGTTAAATAATGGTAATAGTGACACTATGAGAGGAGGTATTGAGAGAGTTTCCTTCACCCAACTGAGTGGAAAATCGAGATGGGGACAAGATATACTCGAACATCGATGTTAATTGAAGTGGATAGGGATAATGTGATGTATAAACATGTTTGTATTTCAATGCATCCCCTTTCAATAGGCAGAGGATGATCACTGGGTTCTAGAGGGTTTGGATAAACTCCTTTAGGCATTATAGCATAAGAGCAATTTTATCTATATATATATCACGAAATTACCACCATGGTCAGCTAGAAGTCACAATACTATATGGGTGATCATATAAAAACTCAATAAATCAACCACATTCCTAACTATTTTACAAAAAAATGTTAGTATTGTTTGGGAATCCTTTACACGAATAATATAATATATCTCCACGGAATTACCTTAATGTTCAATTCAGACCATGATGATTACTTCATAGGTCAATTATGTAGAGGATTCTATAAGTCATTTGAGACCCAATTACAATTAACAAAGAAATTTAACACTAATATAGAAGGTGGAAATACATGGACCATTTAGGTTCCATAGTTCATGATTTGACCATGCATGTTGTATTTTGGATATAGTTACCCAACCCTTTATGGAGTAAATGTAAAACAGAATTTACCACCCCACTATCGATACAGATACTTTAAAGCATATTTTGGGAGATTACAATTTTCATACCAATGATTGAATAATCTGGGGATGTTTTCAATCACATTCACTAAGTTGGTGAGATAAATGAAAAAAAAGGTTCATATCATCCCATGCCAGATGAGGACATCCTAGAGGTACCAGATGACTCAGACAGACTAGTGATAAAGGCCTTTAGAGTTTGGAGAGGTAGACAGTGTGTTCCTGAAGTTACAAATATAATGTTGATTATGGTTATATTTAGGGATGTAATAATACCTCTGATATTCCATTTCCCTTTCCAGATGTTGTATTGGTTTTGATAGGTGGAATACCTCTTAACCCTGCTGTTATAGTTAAACTGCGTACATGATGTATTTTTTGTGTCCCAACTGAGGTTTTATGTTTATGACATGTCACTTTTCATGGACTTGGGATACTGGGATATCGAGTATGGATCTACCTTCACTATATACCCAAGAGATCTTGAGGTTCTACAATATATGATAATTCATCATAGCGTGATTCCCTTTGTTCATTTTTGAGGGCTGCATGAGAATCTTGAAGAGATCAAATGGGTGAAGGAAAACTTAATGTGATCCCAATACACTCATGTTTTTGAGTATGATTCTTCCCTTTTGGAATAAAATCCTTTAGGTGGTGAGAATGTAATGACTCTATTTTTTCCTATTAGCGGTTTAGAATATTTTAAATAATATTTTAAATAATATTTTTGAAATTGAACACTTAGAAAACATGGAATTCTAGGTCTTGAGGAGCCTCAGTGTTGATATAATAAAAATATTATGTATAATATATCATGTACAATGATGTCTTTCAAAAGAATGGAATAAATACAAAATAGTGTCTCATATGGTAAGTATGAGACTTTCATTAAATTTGTGATGTTGGATTCATTGTAGATGAATATACAATTTATTATCATCAAATTTTTGACTTATGAATGGTCATGGATGGATTACTAAATAAAAAAATAAAAAAATAAATTTAATACTTATTAAATGAACATACCTAACTCCACATATATATAATCTTAATTATGTAAAAACCTAAGGGTTAGCTTCATAAACATAGGGACTAAATAGGGTCATGGAGTAAAGCCTTGATGGATATTGAAATCATGGGTTGATTATTAGTGTACCATAGTGTTTTTCTTTATAAACAGAGTTTATAGTTCTCAACAATGATATAGAACAACTATCGTTTACCAACTGATCCAAACATGTGTTATGCTATTTTGTTAAATCTGCATTTTTATTATACCTAGTTGTAAGTGAATAAATATTTTAATCTAATTGATTTTTAGGCTGATTGATGATTTTCAATTATTGATTTACCATCCAAGAATTTGGAATAGAAAATAACTTTGATGATCCATGATTTTTCCCTTTCTTATATGGTTCCTATATAAATATATTGAGGCTAACCTGAATAATGGGTGAAGTTCATTCTTTTTACATTTTAATGTGCATTTCTATCCCTGTTAATTTTTTCTTCATCATCAATATTTAATTTGGATTAATGTTTGATATATACTCATAAAATGAACTTTTACAATGGATAATTGGCACATCATATCATTTCCATTGGCCATGATTCAAAATTGATAATATATTTGTGGCGTGATGTTGTGTGATGGAAGATTATCCATATATTAGGGACTAGATTGTGGGGTTTCATTAGGGGATTGATGACGTGGTGGTGCAGTGTGATGGGGATGATCATCCCACATACCGGGTCTCTAGAAAATGAACATCAGATTTGATTTGGTATCAATTAACATAAAATAAGACTTCTTGAGGAATTTTTCTTATTAAAATGAAGGATTAAGAAGTGTGTGTGGAAACCCATGGAGACTGTGAGATTTTTAAAAATCAAAAGATATTTGGTGTGTCAATTAAATGAAAAAATTACTTGTATACCCTGACTCCAGAAGCTTGAGTTTTTCAAATAAATAAATTTTACATTCCATGTGGTCTGTCCACATTCTGTGTGACTCATTGATGATGACTCAACATGTGCCCTAGAGGTACATGGGAATGGGAATGGATATGGTACATGGAAACATACATGAACAGAGTCCTGAAACATGAATAGGGACCTTGGAAATGAAAATAGTACATAATCATAGGATGGTGTACACTGAAAAGGGCCAAAGCATATGGGAAACATGGGGTATCCCAGATATGCCATGTATACCCTATAAACACTGTGTACATTTTCTAGGGTAGGGTGATGAGCCATTTATTTTCAGTATAGATTAGTATAACTGTGATATATTACATAGTCCATCCATATGAGGGAGTGTGGGGAATCCATTATTAAGAATATGATGAGTGATATCCTATATGGACTTGTCTTTGATAGAGTTAGGTATCCCTCTGTGAGGACCATGTTTGATCCTAAATCATTCATCCCTTTATTGGGTAAAATATAAAATGACACTCTTCCAGAGTGTTATAAATTCATCACATTGGTTTAATCTTGGTAGGGTTAGGTATCCCCCAAATTCCATGGTGGATATATATTATCTGTGTATCAATATTTTTGGAGTTACAATGTGAATATTTCTGTTGATGATCAGTAGGATTGACCTCTTGGATATTCACCATTAGTGTTATTAGACCGTTGGAGTTTGTTCTTATCTATATGAATTATATTGAATCCTCAAGAAAAATTATATACTAATAGTTTGTTTCTTTACCTTACTTTGATAATTAAATTCTATCTTGAGTATATATAGGTTATTATGGATATTCCCTCATATTCTATTTGGCATACCTTCACGATGATGAGATGAAGTCCCACTTTTGATGATTTATGTTTGGTGATTTTAGGTTGACCTACTAGGTCTGTTATTCTGACCCCTATATGGGATCTTCTTATACATTTTTGTGCCTTAGGTAGATGATAGGCCTCATGATAGAGTCTTCAAAAAACTGAGTGTAATAATATGATAGTTGATCTGGGTAGACCATTGTTAGTTTAGGGAGTTACATTTGACAGTCATCTCATTTTTATGAGTAGGTTAAACTCTTTAAGAGTTTTGGGTGGGCTTATATTTTCATCTTTATATTCTCCTATACCCATTCCATACATTGATGTGGGATATATTTATATTAATGTTTTCTGTTATCAATTGTGCATTACCTTTCAACATTCTATTGGTGGTTGGAGATTCATTCATCCATACAGGAACCTTAGGATATGTCATACTATGTGTGTGTTATTTTAACCCGCCAGTAGTCTCGGATCTCTGACCTATTGGAGGCGTGCTTGGTGTGTCTCAATTAGATTACCTTTGAATAGACATGCCCTAGTTGTCTGGGTCATGAAATCATATGAGTAATTATTTTTGAGTACATTAATAAACAATCACTACCATATTAATTCCCAAATTAATTCAAAATTTTCAAATAGTTTTCCATGTATTTTTAACTCTCTAAATCATACATCATGCCCAACAATCCCAAAATTAATTATAAACATTATAAATAGATTCCCACTTCTCTAATAGAAAATCAATAAGCTATTTTAAAAGACATATACACAGTTTCTATAATTACTTCGTAGAAAATGAATCCTCTTGTAACATCCCATGTAAATAAAGAATAAAATATTTTCACTTTTATTAATATTTACGAATTAAATATTAATTTTACTTTAAAGGGATGCTATGTTCAATAGCGTACCTGATACGCAACAAAGAGTTTCTTTAAAATCTTATGTTGCACACTAGTAATAAAATAATATTATTTTAAATGGTAGTCAACACGTTGTCGTTGTATTGGAGTAATGAATAGAAATAACTAAAATATGATTATAAATGTTTTTTAAATGTTTTTAAATGTATCCAACAAAGGATAAAGGCTTAAAATATGAAAAGAATTCATTTTTAGGCATATGTACTCTAATCTTCACTAAAGGTCCACTTATCGCCTTTTGAAGGAGAACGTTCATTAAATATAGTTTTGGTCACTCTTATACATTATATTGGACCAAATAAAATTCTACTTTAGAATCGGGACATCAAAATTTACATTGTGTAAATTTTTGGTATTTTTCCGATAAAGTTCATTTTTAATGAATATTGAAAATGTTGTATTTTAATTCAAAAGCTATTTTTAATCTAATTTATAATATGAATATATTATCTTTTTAATTCGTTTTAAATTGAAATTTAAATATATTTTTACCATTTAATCTAATAGTGCTCGTTGGAATTAATTTCATTTTGAAATTGGACTTAAACTAGTGTCAACGTTTTGATATATATCGTTTCATAAAAAACACATTATTTGTCCTGACAACAGAAATTAATTATTAAATTAATTAATGTAACTTATATATTTTGAATTTTTTAAAATAGAAATCAATTTTGAAATCAAAATATCAAATATAGCTTAGGGTGAAGTTTTGGTATTTTTATAAAAAACGTCAATTTTTGATGAAAAGTGAAACTACGAAGTGGTACATAAAAAACTGATATTTTTTTTGTTTAAATGAAATTTTACCACCTCTGTGTCTTGAATTTAAAGAATCCAACATATATGATTGTCATTAAGAAGTAAAATGTGGTTTAATGGGATTAAAATAATTTTTAGTGATTAGTAACTTTTATGTTTTTAATCACGATTAGAGGTAATTAATATAATTTAAGGTAAAAATAATGTTTTAATAATATGAAATGACCCTGAAACATGTCATACCCTTATTGGATGTGTCATGGCCGACCATGAAAATCCATGGGCCAACTTGAGGACCCCATGGAGCCACTTTGGAAGGAAAATGACATTAATAACTTCCTATTTAATGTTAAAATAAAAATGTCACAAACATGTGTTTTTTTACCAAAAAAAAATTAAATGGGGTTATAAAAGTCATAATTTTGACTATAAATATTCATTATAAATATAAAAATCTTTCCTACATCATGATATTTTTTTAATTTTTAGACATTATATAAATTAAATTATTTATGACACCATGATGACGCATCGATTACCTCATTATTTAACGATTTAAATAAAATGAAAAGATAATGTAAAATCTAAGACCTAAACTTGTAAAAAACCTATTGGATTGGTGTATTTCGAACCCTTATCACATTATCCTAGAAATTTATAATTTTTGGACCTTTAAAATCCGAAAATCATTTTATAATAAAGTATCCTTTTATAACTTTCCAAGAGTGCCCCTCCTCTCCTCTAATAAAAGGCCCCCACCTCTACCACCTTTCCCAAAACTCTAAAGCCTTTGGCTCGCCCAAACCCTGCCCATTTTGTCTCTACACATGCCTCTATTACTCCTATAATCCTCACATTTGTAAGAAGTATTTCTATGGAAGCCTTTGATCTCAAATCAAAAAGAGTTACCCATTTTAAAGGTAGTGTCTTCTCTTGTGTTCTTATGTTTTATTTTGCTTCCCCAACACCATAACTCTTTTTATTCCTTTCTTTTGTAACAACAACATTATATTAAATATACTAGGATTTTTTTATGAGAAGGATTCGAGCTAAAATTACACACTCCTTCATCTAATAGTTAAAGAGCATACTGTTTCGGTGGATGGTGAATATCTGCCTCATGAAACGATGATTTTTAAATATTCTTCTAACACCTTCAAAGCTGGCCATTAAGATAAAACTATATTTATATATGATATATAATATGTATATATTTTCCTTAATCTTCTATATTTTTCATTTATGGCATACCTTTATGGATTCCATTATGGGTAAACGCGATATCTTCATTTTAGAAAGTGCGGACTACCGCCCCCTCAAAGTGATTTGTTTCGTTAATTCCATATGTGGGACGTATAAAAGATAGAGTAAATGTTATTATATATGAAATTATACTAGAATAATAATATACCTTTTTGTAATTATGATTCCATTACATAAAACACGAAATAGAAATGAAAGTAGCGTTCATGCGTACGCATGGCTTACCGTCTCCATGAACGGTGCATTTCATTTCTTACCTCTAAATGTTATGTAGTATTATAAATGAATTTATATACTGGATATATATGATATATTTGATATCTACATAGTGAATATAACTCTGGAAATAATGGTTTCATGAACAACTTGTAATTGTAAAGAGTTTATTTTTTACTCAAGTACCAATGATCGTTAAAACCACCGTTATTAACTTAAATAATTACATAGTGTTCATGACGTGGAATTAAGTGATATAAAAGGAATAATGGCCATGAAAAGGGTTCTTATGAATGTATAAATTAACTCAAGTTTACTATTCAGGATATTAAAGAGCAATCGAGTCACGTCAGACACGAGGTAAGGGACTTCATCTCAATCTCCATTCATTGAGGCATATTTTGTTTTATACACAACTTTATTTTATACGTTGTATAAACCCCTTTGAATTTTATGATTATTCAAAATGAATCTTTCTTTTATGAGAAGAATTTTACTAAACAACAAAAGGAATGTTTTTTTGTCGTACGTATGTGGTGACAACGAGCTCTCCGCCACGGTGACCATTATTTGAGTTTCGGCTTCCTCTACAAGCCATAACCTAACTTTTTTTAAAATGAAAAATAAATACTATGTATTAATTTTCTTTTATTTTGGTATTGAAAATGGTTTTCATAATTTTTTTGTTATATCAACATGTTGAATTGATATCTTGTGATTGAAATGTGGAAATGTTATGTTTCCCTTATGCATGTTTTACGTGATACGATTATGTTATGGTTCATGGGCATTGTTATGAAGACGATTAGTTATGTGATAAACTAAGGGCAGCTGAGCCCGATATAGCTCTCCAATGCGATGGGTAACGTGAAGGAGTTAAACGTTTAGGTTTCTCCGAAGCGATTTAGGGAATATACTGTGATGGGTATTCCAAACGTAACCATGTGGGTTACTCCCTACATAAGAATGTTATGAATGCCTCAAGTTACCTTAATGTGGTATGATTTCTATGAATTATTCATGATTTGATGAGGTATGTTAAAATTCTTGTGTTTTATGAGTAAATTATGATTTCATACATGGACTAATGTTTTCATTTCGTACTTTTATATCCCTTACAGAGCTTTTTATGCTCATCCCAAGTTTTTGAAATGTTTTTCAAAGGACATAATGTAGAACATGTTCAAGGATGGGATCAAGGAAAAGTCATGCTATATAAATCATGGAACTAGACATGATTCTTTTTAAGAGTTTTTATTTTATGGAAACATATTAGAAGTGTCTACTTTTTAATCTTTTTAGATGTAATAGATATGTCCTAATTCTCTAAAACTCTAAACCTGAAAAGATCCTCAATGTGAATTATTCATTTAATTCAATATTAAGTAAGGTTTATGGATGAGGCCTTATAGTTGGTATCAAAGGTTAGTTTAGATAACTTTAGGAGTTATAATTCTATTAAATGATAATCCAAAAATATTTTTTTATTGTCAAATTGAAATGATATAGCATTTTATGATTACCATGTTGCTTCATCTAAGACATGTTTGTTCAGAATGGTTTTCCGTAGAGGAAACAGGGAAGCAGTGCTAGGAAGGCATACTGAAAGAAATAACCTTCCAAATCAGCATCCTGAGATGGTCGGAATTGGAACTGAACAGTTTGTTGCAGTAATGGCGCATTTTACTCGAGCGATAAATGGTGGCGGTATCCATGCATGAGATCAACCAGGTCAACCGTAGAGTAACATGTTAGTGGTGGAACATTTCATGAGGCAACATTCACCATCATTCAGAGGAACATCTGACCATGTGCTAGCTGAAGGGTGGATTAATGTAGTAGAGAATATTTTTGATGTCATGGGGTGTTCAAACAATCAAAAGTTTAGTCTTGTTATTTACCATTTAGCGGGTGAAGCAGATCAGTGGTGATCGATGGTTAAAATTATAAGGGACGCTGATGAGATTGATGCTCTCGAATGGGATGAATTCAAAGGTATGTTTCTTGAGAAGTATTCTCCTAAGGATGTTCGAATTAGGATGAAAAAAAATTCATGGAATTGAGGCAAGAGGAAGACTCAGTGGCTGCCTATGAAGAAAGGTTCATTCGATTGGAAAGGTATGATCTAAATTTTATCTGAGACCTTGATACTAAAATTAATCGTTTTTACTTGGGATTAAAGCCAAAATATTGAAGGAATTTAGCTTCATGTGAGTTAAGAAGTTATGAAAAGCTTGTTTGATGTGCTGAGAAGGTGGAAATGGGGTTTTCCGATGATCAAGTGTTCTATAACAACCAGCAGAAGAAGAGACCAAGGCGGCAGGAGAAAGGAAAGAATTATTCAAAAAGGACTGATGGTACGAAAACTAAGTTTCCAGTTTGTGATAAATGTGGTAAAAGGCATGCTGGGGAATGTCTTCTAAATTCTATAAAGTGCATCAGATGTGGTAAGATGGGACATAAGGCTTGTGATTTCCCTGAAAAAGATCAAGGTGATGGTAAGTCCAAATTTGATTTACAGTTAGTGAAATTTTTTAAGTGCAATGAGATGGGTCACTATGAAAACGAGTGTCTGACCAAGAGCTTGAGTGAGGAAATCAGTTAGACTACAAGCATAAAGGGGTGGTGAAATCCTTTGCAACTAATTCAGCAGATGTCGAGCCATCAAATGAAGTTGTATCAGGTACTTTGTTTGTTTTTTCAGATTATCTCAGTGTGTTGTTTGATTTCGGGTCTACACATTATTTCATCTCTAAAAACATTTCTAGTAAAATGGGAATACCATCTCAAGAAATGACTCCAGAACTACTGGTAAAAACACCTAGAGGGAAATTTTGAGGCAAAAAGAATTTATAAGAATATTCTTATCCTTATCCATGGAAAGAAACTACTTGCAAACCTTATTGTTTTACTTCTAGTGGAGTTTGATGTTATCCTAGGTATGGATTGGCTCTCTATTTACCATGCTAAGATTGCCTGTAGAGCTAAAGAAGTTTCTTTTCAGAAAGACATTCAGTTTGTGTACAAGAATGAACCCTTACTGTTGATAACATATCAAGAGGCCGAGAAACAAGTAAAAAAATGGAAATGAATGTTACCATGCATATATCATTGAAAGAAAGGGAACTGTTCAGATTAATGATGTGCCAGTGGTAAATGAGTATCTTGATGTTTTTCCTTTGAGTTGCCTAGAATAATACCTGATCGGGAAGTTGAATTTACTGTTGACTTAGTTCCTGATGCTAAGACAATTTCAAAACCCCCTTATCGAATGGCTTAAACTGAACTTTTAGATTTGAAGGAGCAATTAAAGGATTTATTAGAGAAAGGTTTCATTTGACCTAGAACATCACCATGGGGTGCTTCTATTTTATTTGTTAAAAAGAATGATGGTTCAATGAGACATTTCATTGATTATAGAACCTTGAATAACATCACTGTTAGGAACAAATATCACTTGCCTCATATCGATGATTTGTTTGATTAGCTCCAGGGAGCTCAGTTTTTTTCAAAGATTGACCTGATATCGGGGTACTATCTGTTGAAGGTAAAGGAAGAAGATATTCCGAAGACCACGTTTCGTACAAGATATGTCCATTATGAATTTGTAGTAATGCCTTTTGGGCTAACCAATGCACCTGTTGTATTCATGGACCTTATGAATAGATTTTTCCACGAGCTCTTGGATAAGTTTGTGGTTGTTTTCTTTGATGATATTTTGGTGTTTTCTAAAAGTAAAGAGGAGCATGAAAGACATTTAAGGGTTATTTTTCAAACCTTAAAAGAAAATAAATTTTATGGAAAATTCATCAAGTGTGAGTTTTGGTTGAAACAAATTTTGTTCCTTTGTCATATTGTTTCAAAAGATGGAATAACTATGGATCCTGCAAAAATCAACGTTGTTGAAGAATGGCCAAGACCCACAAATGTAACCGAGATACGTAGTTTTCTTGGTTTGGCAGGTTACTACCGAAGTTTTGTTGAAATTTTTTCACGGTTATCTAGTCCAATGACTAATCAAACTCGGAAGGGTGTTAAGTTTATATGGACAAACAAATGCGATGATTGTTTTCAGGAGATGAAAAGAAGATTGGTGAATGCACCAGTTTTGGCACTTCCTTCTAGGAATGGTGAGTTTTTTATATACAGTGATGATTTGATGAAGGGGCATGGTTGTGTCCTTATGCAGAATGATCAGGTAATTTCATATGCTTCATGTCAGTTGAAAACTCATGAGGTAAATTACCCTACACATGGTTTGGAATTAGCTGCTGTCGTTTTCGCTTTAAAATTTTGGAGGCATCATTTGTATGGAGTAAAGTGCGAAATATATACTGATCACAAATGTTTAATGTATATATTCACTCAGAAAGAATTTAACATGGGACAGAGGAGATTTCTAGAATTAATCAAGTATTATTATTGTACAATTCATTACCTTCCGGGAAAAGAAAATAAAGTAGCTCATGCGTTGAGTCGGAAAAGTAATGCTTCGTTAACAATGTTGAATTTGGAACGTGATCCTTTGGTTAAGTATTTGATGAACTTTGGCATAAACGTTGTTGGTGCAGGATGTCCGTCTGTTCTGTTTCAGGTATTAGTGAAATCTTCTCTATCAGAGAGAATCAAGCAAGCACCGAAGCAAGATAGTGAGTTACAGAAAAAGGTAGAGCTTTTTCATAAGGGAACGTTTCCTGAATTCAACATTGGTAATGATTGTGTTTTGAGATTTGGGAAGATATTGTGTGTGCCTTGGGATTCATAGTTGAAGAGAGAGTTGTTATGTGAAGCTCATAGTTCTCCGTTTTCAGTTCATTCTGGCAGTACTAAGATGTACAGAGATCTGCGGGAGTATTACTAGTGGGATGGAATGAAAACAGATATTGCTGATTTTACTGTGAGGTGTTTGACTTGTGAGTAGTTTAAAGTAGATTGACAGTTACCGAAAGGGATGCTTCAGCCTTTACCAGTTCCAGAGTGGAAATGGGGAAATATATCCACGGACTTTGTTGTGGGATTACAGAAGAAATCTCGAGGTAATAATGCAATCCAGGTTATTGTTGATCGCTTGACTAAATCTCCTCATTTCCTTCCTATTCGAGACACTTTCTCTCTAGATCATATTTCTTGATTGTATCTTAAAGAGATAGTCAGGTTTCATGGAGTTCCCATATCCATTGTATCTGATCGTGATCCCAGGTTTACTTTTAACTTTTGGAAAGGCCTTCAGAAGTCGTTGGGTACTGAATTAAATTTTAGTACAGCTTTTCATCCTTAATAAGATGGGCAGTCAGAACAAACAATTCATACTTTGGAGGATATGCTACGTGCTTGTTCTTTGGATTATCAGGGAAGTTGGGACCAACATATTTCATTCGTTGAATTTTCTTATAATAACATTTTTCATTCCAGTATACTGATGGCATCGTTTTAGGCATTATATGGGAACTGGTGTCAAACTCCAGCTTTTTGGGATGAAGTGGGTGAAAGGAAGATGATGGGACCGGAATTGGTAGAAGAGATGGAAGAAAAAGTTCAGTTGATTCAAAAACACATAAGAATAGCTCAGAGCAGACAGAAAAGTTATGCAGATAATAGGAGGTAGGATCTATCTTTTGAGGTATGTGATCATGTTTTTCTCAAAGTTTCACCGTGGAAAAGTGTGATGTGATTTGGTAAGAAAGGAATGCTGAGTACGAGGTTCATTGGACCATATGAAATTCTAGAGAGAGTTGGATCAGTTGCTTACCGAGTGGCTTTACCTCCGAGTTTATCTCATGTACACAATGTTTTTCATGTTTCGATGTTGAGAAAGTATATTCCAGATCCATCTCATGTTTTGAGCCCAGTGGTAGTTCAGTTGGAAGAGAATCTCTATTATAAAGAACAACCCGTCTAGATTCTTGACAGAAGAGAGCAGGTGTTGCGAAATAAAGTAATTCACCAGGTAATGGTTTTGTGGAAAAACCATATGGTTGATGAGGCAACGTGGGAATCTGAAAATTCTATGAGGTATAAATACCCCCAGTTATTTTGATAAGTGAATAAAATTGTGAGGATGCAATTCCCAAAAGGGGGGAAGGATGTAACATCCCAGGTAAATAAATAATAAAACATTTTCATATTTATTAATATTTATGAATTAAATAATAATTTTACTTTAAAGGGGTTTCTATGTTCGATAGCGTACCTGATACGCAACAAAGAGTTTTTTTGAAATCTTACGTTGCACAATGGTAAAAAAATAATATTATTTTAAAAGGTAGTTAAAACGTAGCCATTGTATTGGTGGGAATGAATAAAAATAACTAAAATATGATTATATTTTTTTAAATGTTTTTACATTTATCCAATAAAGGATAAAGGCTTAAAATACGCAAAAAATTCAATTTTAGGCATATATACTCTAATCTTCAATAAAGGTCCACTTACTGCTTTTTGATTGGTAACCGTTATTAAATATAGTTTTGGTCAATCTTATAAATTATATTGGACCAAATAAAATTCTTCTTTAGAATCGGGACATCAAATTTTACTTTGTGTAAAATTTTGGTATTTTTCCGATAAAGTTCATTTTTTAATAAATAGTGAAAAATGGTGTATTTTAATTCAAAACCACTTTTTAATCTAATTTATTAATATGATTAGATTATCTTTTTAATTGATGTTAAAGTTAAATTAGAATATATTTTTACTATTTAATCCAATAGTGGTCTTTGGAATTAATTTCACTTTTAAATTGGACTTAAACTATTGTCATTCTTTTGATATATATTATTTCATAAAAAACACGTTATTTGTCCTGAAAGCGGGAATTAATTATTAAATTAACTAATTTAACTTATATGTTTTTAATTTTGTAAAATAGACATCATTTATAAATTTGTAATATAAAATATATTTTTGGGTAATGTTTTGGTATTTTTATGAAAAAATTCAAATTTTTGATGAATAGTGTAACCACTAAGTGGTACTTAAAAAACTGATTTTTTTGTTGTTTAAATGAAATTTTACCACCTATGTGTTTTGAATTTCAAAAATCCGACATACATGTTTTTCATTAAGAAGTAAAACATGGTTGAATGGGATTAAAATAATTTTTGGTGAATAGTAACTTTTATGTTTTTAATCGTGATTAGAGGTAATTAGTATAATTTAAGGTAAAATTAATGTTTTAATAATATGAAATGACCTTGAAACATGTCATACACTTATTGGATGTGTCAGGGCCGACCAAAAAAATCCATGGGTCAACTTGGGGACCCCATGGAGCCACTTTGGTAGGAAAATGACATTAATAACTTTTTATTTAATGTTAAAATAAAAATGTCACAAAATGTGTTGTTTTACTAAAACAATTTTTAAATGGGGGATATACAAGTCATAATTTTGACTATAAATATTCATTAGAAAGATAATAATATTTACAACATCATGATATTTTTTATATAATTTTTAGACATTAAATAAATTACATTATTTATGACACCATGATGATGCAACGATCACCTCATTATTTAACGATTTAAATAAAATAAAAAGATAATATAAAATCTAAGACATACACTTGTCAAAATCCTATTGGATGGCTGTATTTCGAACTCTTATCACATTACCCTTGAAATATAAAATTTTGGGACCTTTAAAATCCGAAAATCATTTTATAATAAAGGAACCTTTTATAACTTTCCAAAAGTTCCCCTCCTCTCCTCTTATAAAAGGCCCCCACCTCTACCACCTTACCCAAACCTCTAAAGCCTTTGGGTCAACCAAAACCTACCCATTTTGACTCTCCACATCACTATATTACTCCTAGAAGCCTATATTTGGGCAATAAGTCTTTCCAGGGAAGCCTTTCAGCTCAAATCAAAAAGAGTTACCTGTTTTAAATGTAGCGTCTTCTCTTAGGTTCTTATGATTTATTTTGGTTCCCAAACCCCATAAACTATTTTTATTCTTTTATTTTGTAACAACACTAGTATCTTAAATATACTAGGATTTTTTATGAGATGGATTAGAGCTAAACTTACACACTCCTTCATCTAATGGTTAAAGAGCATACTGTTTTCGTGGATGGTGAATTTCTGCCTCATGAAATGATGATTGTTCAATATTCTTCTAACACCTTCAAAGGTGGCCATTAAGATGACACTATATTTATATATGATATATAGTATGTTTATGATTTCTTTAAACTTCTGTATTTTTCATTTATGGCATATCTTTATGGCTTCCATTATCGGTATACGCGATATCTTCATTTTAGGAAGTGCGGACTACCGCCCCCTCAAAGTGATTTGATTCGTTAATTCCATATGAGGGATGTATAAAGGATGGAGTAAATGTTAGTATATATGAAATTATACTGGAATTATAATATACCTTTATGTGATTATGATTCCATTCCATAAAATACGAAATAGAAATGAAAGTAGCGATCATGCGTACGTACGGCTTACCGTCTCCATGAACGGTGCATTTAATTTCTTACCTCTAAATGTTATGTAGTATTATAAATGAATTTATATACTGGATATATATAAAATATATGGAATATACATAGTGAATATAACTCTGGATATAATGGATACATGAACAACTTGTAATTATAAAGAGTTTATTTTTGACTCAAGTACTAATGATCATTAAAACGACCGTTATTAACTTAAATAATTACATAGTGTTCATGACAAAGTAATAAGTGATATAAAAGGAATAATAAACTTGATAAAGGTTCTTAAGCAATTATATATTAACTCAAGTTTATTATGGAGGAGATTAATGAGCAATCGAGTCACGTCGGAAACGAGGTAAGGGACTTCATCTCAATCTCCATTCATTGAGGCATATTTTGTTTTATACACAACATTCTTTTATACGGTGTATAAACCCCTTTGACTTTTACGTTTATTAAAAAGGAATATTTTTTTATACAAAGAGTTTTACTACAAAACAAAAGTAATATTTTGTTGTCGTACGTATGCGGCGACAACAACTTCTCCGCCGCTGTGACCATTATTTGAGTTTCGGCTTCCTCTACAAGCCATAACCTAACTTTTTTTAAAAAATTAAAAATAAATACCATGTATTACTTTTCATTTATTTCGGTATTGAAAATGGTTTTCATAATGTTTTTGTTATATCAATGTGTTGTATTGATATCTTGTGGTTGAAATGTGGAAATGTTATATTTCCTTTATGCATGTTTTACGTGATACGATTATGTTATGGTTCTTGGGCATTGTTATGAAGACGGGTGGTTCTGTGATAAAATATGGGAGGGTGAGCCTGATATAGCTCTCCAATGCATTGTGTTACATGATGGAGTTAAACGTTAAGGTTTCTCCGAAGAGATTTAGGAAATATATTGTGATGGGTATTCTAGATGTAACTATGATGGTTACTCCCTACGTAAGAATTTTATGAATGCCTCAAGTTACCTTTATGTCTTATGATTTATATGATTTAATCAAGATTTGATGAGGTATGTTAAAATGATTATGTTTTATGGGTAAAGTATGATTTCATACATGGACTAATGTTTTCATTTCGTACTTTTATATCCCTTACCGAGCTTTTTATGCTCATCCCATGTTTTTGAATTGTTTTTCACAGGACATAATGCGGAATAGGGTCAAGGATGGGATCATGGAAAGGTCATGCTATCTAAAGCATGGAAATAGACATTTTTCTTTTTAAGAGTTTTTATTTTATGGAGACTTAGTATAAGTGTCTACTTTGTAATCTTTTGAAGTGTAATAGTTATGTCCTAATTCTCTAAAACTCTAAACCTGAAAAGATCCTCAATGTGAATTATTCATATAATTCAATATTAAGTAAGGATTATGGTTGGGGCCTTATACCTCTAATCATCAACACCTTTTAATGAGTCACTATCGTGAAAATAAAATCAATTATCAAATTTTCTGGTTTTTTCTTATGTTTCATGTAGTACATTTATCTTTATTTCTTTTAACATTAGTCCAAATAAAAAAATCATACTGTAATAATTTTTCTTTCCTCATGTAAATATGAATGAAAATTTCATTTTTTTCTTCATATACATACTAAGGTCATTTTACTATTATTTTTATTCACTTAATTATATTGAAAATAAATAAAACATCAACTTCATAAATACACAGGCGTTATTAAATTCCTCTACTTGTATTTTTTTATTGATGCAAAAATCAATTCAAAATTATATGATTTTAAACTATTTATTGACTATATATAACAAGTGTTTAATTAATGAAAAAATTATCCAAATTCAATTATTATTCATTATATTAACGAAATAAAAACTTCATCCACTTAGAATAGTGATACAATAATTTAATTAGATATGATCCAACATTTATTAAAATGTAATTTTAAATGAAAAATACTCAATATAGAAAACTATGGTGACTAGTACAAACAAAAAATATATCCATAAACATTACAGACTTTAATGGGGGTGATGGAGTATGAATAATACTAATTTCAAGATGATAGTCCTTCATACACATGATCAACGGTTTCATTTCCCATTTGATAGAACTAGTTATGGATCTATGTTATACCATTTAAATTAGGAAATATTAGTATATATTAGACATTGGTGTTATGGTATATTCATATTTTAGTAAGTATTTAAGAAGTTAGAAGAAGAAATAAAACTAATATGAATGTTTGATAATTTTACCTCTAAATTAGAGATCCTCTTTACATTTATACCAAAAAAATTAATAATAGGAATTACTATTAAAAATAAGGACTATATGATGTGGGTAGGTGTGAAATTAAGGTATTTAGGTAAGGATTGGACAGAAAATGGGTTCCATAATTGTGAATATGGGAGGATAGGGGGTGGCCTTTTATAAGCAGGGGGACCCAAATTGATTTTTAAAAGACATTGTGATATAAATGTTTTTCGCATTAAAAAACCATCCAAAATAGGTCATTCCAGAACATTGTAGGTTATTAGGCCAATATATTCTAATAAACGTTATTTTGGATAACATATAATTCATATTTAACCCATTACATATTAGTTTAACAATTGGTAATCCAATTTTATGCTAAACCATGGTAATTAATATTTAGGGTTTTCACTATTAATTGTGGTAAAAAATTATGTTTACCTTGTCTGATAATATAAATTACTATGATTCCCAATATTTAATATACTTTCCAAAATTCAATTTACAAAATTAGAATAATTAAATTTAAAATGAAACTATAGAAGCGATGATAGAGCTGTTTTCCAAAGAGAGAATTCTTATACGTATAAATTTTTTTAATATCCATATTAAATATGAAATTTATTAAAATAACCTAAATTATTCAAATAGGAATATTATTTAACTTTTTTTTCATTAAAACCAATTTAAAATATTAATTGTTTTTATTAATAATTTAATTAATATAGTTGTTTTTAATGAAAATCAATATTTTCACTATTCATCAAAATGGAATATTTTTTTCATAGAATTATCAAAAATTCAGATAACATATTTTTGAAATTTATATTTAAAAAGTGACTTTTATTTTTCAAATAAATTTTTAAAAATTTAAAATAATTGATTTTAAATTATGTGATCCAAGAGAAACTAATCTGCCTTTTAAAAAAATATAAATTTTCAAAAGACATTTCTATTTCTATCAAATGGATCTTATTTTATATCTTGTTAATATATATAAGTTAAATTTATTTTATACATGGGTAAACCATAAAATTTTCATATTTAGTTATTATTATTCTTTCCTTCCATCTTATCAACTTCATTATAATGGCAGTGTTTAAATTATAATTTTTTAATCGAGTAACACATTTCATTCAAACCCGATGTTATGTATATTAAAAGATATATTAGAGATATAATTAACATAAAAAGGAATATATTGTATAATATTGAGTTTTTAGGTTCTATTATAGGATTTCTGTTTCATTTCATATACGATGTTGAATATTATGGTCCTCTTTTATAAAAGAATGATGTTACCGCTGGTATGGAATTAAACACTAATGTTTGTTTTAATAGGAAATAATTTTGGCCTTGTTTTATGAGAATGAATATATTTACCCATAAAATATAATTTCTAGTATCATATTAAATTTCATGGTATTCTACGTAATCTTTTTTTAAATAGTGAGTCACATTATTGAAGGATCTATGTTATTACTATAACAAAAGAATTTAAATTTATTTTTAATCATTCATATGTGGATAGAAACTATATAATTTTCTTCTAAAGGATGAGTGTGACACCCCTGTAACATTGATATAATATATGTGAAAATAATTTAAATTTTATATGGATTATTTAATTAAATTATGATGAAAATAAACATTATTTTTTGTTCAATCCCATAATATTTATAACATCCTCACCTCATATCCCTCTCATAAATTACTTCACAAAATTTCTTCTTATGTGTACTTTAAATAGAATATTTAAATACATAAATATTTTTGGGGAGTATAAAATAAATGTTTTCACTATTAATGAACCACTATACTAGTATCTATGTGTGTGATGAGTGGAAACAATTCTATTGGTGACTCGATATGGTATATATTCTTTTTGGATGATCCATTGGATTGGGATCCATATGTGTGACATCCATAAATCCTATTAAGATAAATTTTACTAAATAATATATCCTCACACACTTTAATGAATTGAAATTATCACATATACCTTAATGTATTATATTATATGTTTAAATTAAAGAATAACCTTTATTCTTTAAAATATGGATTTATATTTTAGATTAACTATTATTTTTTTCTAATTTGATTTTTATTGAACATTAATGTTTATTTTTTCCCATGTAAGTTGATAAAGTGTCATAACCTCCTTGAATTCCCATCAAGATTTAAATTACTTCATATCATTTATTTTATACATGTATAGTTTTGAATTGTTTAATACCATTTGTTTTAATTTTTTCAATAAAACATTTTGTAAATGCTTTTCTCATTTATGTATGGTTTTACACTACAGCCGACACCAATGAAAATAGTAGATGTATTGGATCTCTATATTAACTTCCAATATGAATATATATTTTAGAGTGACATATTCCCCGCTATATGTGACAAATATAATGTGATTCATTTACTCATTCTACAATGAAATTAATATCATCAGAAGAAAAATTTATCGACAATAGTAAATACCTTAACATAGTATATTACTCCCACTATGGTACCCAGCAATTGATGAACTAATTCTATAAAAGATGAATTTGGAAAGGATTTAATGATTACATCATAAATAAATAAAATCGATTATTACTGGATAATAAGTTCATGCTAATAGGAGAAACTCACGTTCTCTTAATTTTGACATTTACATTCCCTTACACAATACATTTTTTCATTTTGGAGAGATAATTGAGTTTTTAGATGCAATCAATTGATAAAATCCTGAATAAAATGTATCTAAAAATTTCGTATTAGATAATTTCATCTTTAGGTTTTGTTGTGTGTTTATTATATAAGTAATCATTCAAAACCATTATATCACCATTAATGACTTTATAATAATGTACCCATCCATGAAAATATACTCTATATACAATCATAGTTAGTGGAATCATAAAAAAAAGAATAAAGTCTACTAGAAATTATTCTTTTAGATGAATTCATATACTAATACAAAATATTAAAAAACAATTTTTGGAATTTTCCTAAAAGGGTTTTAACATATTGATATACATTTTTAGAATAAAAATATTTCTCCATACAAGAGTTTTTTTCGATGCCTCTAAAAATTATTTCTCTATTTAAAAGGATCATATTATAAAATTTCCCACGCTCAATTTGAATAAAAAATACCCACTTTAAAAAAAATAGATTTACCCTCAAAATCCCAAATACCCAAACGACACTGTACATCTTAGAATGAATTTCAACTACCAAAACATCCGATGAAAATAAATCACTTATAAGAATTACAAACACATTTGTATAAAATAATGGATAGTCTATGTACTGTGAAATCAGATGATATACCATATGGGTCCCTCCAATAATAGGAAAATTAAATTTAATATATTCTATTCTAATATTATTCCCCAAATATATTAAGAGTTACTATTCATAACCTACGTATTCCCATGAAATATATACAGTTCTATATTAAAAAATAAACTATATTAAAAAAATAAAAAAACAACACCCAAAAATATTCAAATATTTTATGAAGAAAATAAATTATACAATTTAATAAATTAAAAGCATCCATTTTGTTAAAATAATATTTAATATTAAGGATCATATTAAATAAATGCTTCATTTAAAAACTATTTTATAATATTTAAAGACATTATATAATTTATAAATTATAAAACATGGATTATAATCAATTATAAAATATTGAATGATTTTAATATCAAATAAACTAGTTTTTATAATTATTTTATTAAATTCTAGTATATAAACTCTGAACCCGATTAAATGTTTAACTAATTATGATGTGGTTTCTTGGTGATTTTTTAATTTTTATAACTTTTCCAACATATGGAAGTCTAACATAGATGCTAATAAAAAATATTACATAAAAGTAAGAATTTAACTTGAAGGTTGTTCATATTATATAATATTTATTATAATCTACTGTGAAAATAATGAAATATTATTCTATTTTATAATTATTGTAACCATTATAGATAAATATTTGTGCCTAAAATAATAGAAGAATAAGTAAAACTATCGAATTTAGAAATCATATCAGTTTAAAAAAAAATTAAAAATCTAAAAATTGAAATAATTTCAACGAGATTAAAAAATCCCAAAAAAATTTACAACCTCACTTATTATTATCAAAAATAATTTCCTACGAATCAAAAAGAAAAATACATGTCAATAAACAGGGACTAACTATGATCCATTGATCCAATCAAAACAATATCATTATATTTGAATCACATTCAACAAAAGATAAAGAAATTGTAACATTAATGAATAGTAGGAGATATCTAGACATTTACAAAGAACCAAAGTATGGTATCATAAATACATGGCCTCCTATAGCCCTAAATCAATGGAGAAGTTAGGTTGAAGTCAATAGTATTAATAAATTGAATTTAAATAATATAAAATATTATCGATATTGAATAATCGTGTAAAAAATTATCTAATGGAAAAAATTATTCAATATATAGATATGTCACATTAAACCTAAAAGTGTTCATCTTATTTTTATTTATGTAAGAAACATGGTTTCATAGATTATTGTTGAAATAATTTTAAATCCATGATTAATAAATACATTTATTTCATTATATTTTTCCTCCAATCATAATCATGTACCTATAAATTTCAAAAAAATTATTTTTTATGTATTTTTAAAACAGACATCAAATTTCAACTCTATCTGGATTATGATTTGTTCTCGGATCAAAATTAATTAATAAACTACTCATTTTTACCATCACTATTTAAAATTTCAATCCCAAAAATATATTTAATAATTTATAAAATTATTTACTATTATAATATCCTAGTAATAAAAAAAATTAATATCCAAAATTAAACTAAATAGAACTCATTTAAATATTATCACCATTACCTGGAATTTTTAAATTTCTAGTGTATTTTTTATATTCCTGTCTCAAAATAACATATTATTATTTTAATATTTTTCTTTATAAACAATTAATATTGAATAATACTATTAGTTATCACATATATTCTATAGTCTCTCCTATAGTGAATAACTTTTATATGAAGTACACCTAAGGAAACCAATATAACCAATATTACACTCTATAAATAACCCCAACCTCACTTCCCCCAAGCACCATGAGTTAAATTGAAAAGTGAAATTAGAAACTTATTTTAACAAATCTGAATGAAATATAAAATTTCTCATATAAATGGTAATTATATCAATGAATAGTGAAAATTAAAGCACAATTGTTTCATATCATCTTTTTTAAAATTTTATAATACAATTCCAAATTTGTTCCTCAAATCATGACCCATGAAAAGAATTTTTCTAAATAACTTGAAGTATTAATGTTTTTAATAATATTTCAATCCCATAAGGTTTAAAAAAGGTTCTTTTTAAAAATATCTTATTTATATTTTTAAATAAGAAAAATGTTAACACAATTATTATTAAAAATTTTAAAATAGAATTTTAATATATAGACTCAAAATAAAAAGTCGGAATATTTTCTCATATCTCCTAAAACTAAATCAAGAAATTTTTTGATACAATTTTTTTTTTCAAATCACATAGGATGAAAAATATCAATACAAATTTATTAAAAAAAATTAAAAAAATATATTCATTAATCCTATAAAGTAAAAATAATTATGAATACAAAAATAGCAGGAATGTTATACGACTAATTAATTTTTAACAAAAAATAATGTTAATATATTTCTTGGCCCCTATAGCATATCCCTCAAGTCATTCTCTATCACATATAAAAAATTTATCTACCAACCGAAAGAACTATCTTCATTATTAATTGGTAGAAAAGATTCGATATTAATATTGATTTATATAGTGACTATTTTAGGTAGACATGTACACATTCTGCATACCATATCTCAAAATATTATGATCATAACTCACATTTATGAATACTAGAGACCAAATCATTCTCCAATTCTATTTGATACACCCTATATCAGATCACCTAAATCTAAACCAGTTACATCATTGACCTCTCCCACACATCCATATATAGAAGTGTAATGTTGTTAGTATTAAGGGATTACATTTAAAACTTATATAGAATGTTCCCTCATAATGAAATCAAAATGATTCACCATACATTAAATAAATAATTTTCCAGGTCTTATTATAATAGAAAAAATAATAAATTTTATAAAATAAAACATGAAGTGTAATTTTGATACTATTATTTTATATATATATAATAAAAATAAAATAAAATGTATTTATTAAATATAGATAAAAATTTCTTCACAAAAAAAAAATAAATATTATAACTTTAATATGTACACTGATCTAAAAAATACAATTACATTTATCACATGTAATTGTATAAATGTTTATGATATATTAATCTTTAAATAAGTTTTTTGACAGCTTTTTTTCATAGAAATTAAAGTTTAAAATGACAATGAAAACCTATTAAAAACAATTATCTAAAAATATTATCATTGTTTGAGTTAATCTTGACATTATTATCTGAAGATGAAATTTATGGATTTTTTTAAATGATCTATTTTTCATTTAGTAGCTAATAATACCGCTTTTTATAAGACTATCATTTATTTTAGTAAGATGAACAATTAAAATTTTAATTAAATATAAAAATAGCATAAAAATAATTTATTTTTAGAAAATATAATTAATTACTAACCAATCGTTACTATAATAGATTGTGGGAAATGTTTTTTAAAACATAAAAACACCTTTTTTGTCTAAAAAAAACTTTTTGTGGGGTTTTTCATTTTAATCATAAATAAATTCATACCAAATATATGAATTTAATATGGTAATATGGATTCCAAATATTGAATTATTAGGATAAATTTTTTTAAAACTTCCCTTTTATTTTTGGTTTTTATGAATAGTAATTTTGGGGGATATTTTTCACCTTAATTATGGTAAAACTTGTAAAACATTGTAAAATTGTTTGGATAAGGATTTTTAATATCTCAAAAAATCCTTTATCATATTAATTGAGTTTATTTTTTAAATTTTGATCTATTTTTTGAAAACATGGTTATATTTTACTGTTTTTTAGTTTATATTAATCTTGATATTATGTTAAAAATAAAATAAAAACAAAATGTGACACTTATGATTTTAATATATGAAATATTATTAAATGAGAAAAAATGAGGTTATATTCAGTTTTGAATTTTAATTTTAAGAATAAAATATTTTTTACACAGTAATGTATTTATACTTTTTCGTGATATAATAATTAACATAAATTCTTTCAAAATGCACACTCTATATTTATTCAATTAATATAAAAATATAACAAATGATTTTAAAATTTTTGAATGTAGTAAAATTTGGATGAGTTATTTTGTTCAGTGATTTTTATTGATGAGTATATCAAATTGGGGATTTATAGTGGAATATAATTTTAGTTCATCACTGAAGTTGTGACATTAATGTCAAATTAAATGAATAGTTTCAGAAGTTCAATTAATGATATTTAATGAAAACAACAATTTGTCTATTAATTTATTAATACCAAAAGTTGAAAAGTAGTACAAGGGGGAAATTTTATTGTTTGAAATGTAACCCCTTAGACATTTATGTTCCAATTTACACAATAGAAGTAATGTTATAGCCCTTTAATATTGAAATAGTTTTTACCACATTTGAGATTAAAAATTGTTAATAGGGTTATAAATAAATATGATAAATTTTTAACTTATATAAAAACCTATATAAATTTTATTATATGATTATAATAGTACCATATCATACTTATATTTTAATAAATTAAATTTTTTACCTAATTGTCCCTTATTTTTTTATTTTTTTATTTTAATATTTCGAAACATTATAATTGTGCCCCTCCCCTTACTAATAAAAGGAAGTCGTGTATTGATTTTATTTAAAACAAATTAATCCATAAAGAGAAAATAACCATAAAAATAGATATTATTAAATTATAAATCCAATAATTAGGGGTTTTTGTTTTATTAAAATATAATTTGTGGTGGAAATTAGAGGGAACCTTAAGGATGTATGTAAAATAAGAGGTAATCAGCTTTTCTGGATCCTTAATGTTTATTTGTTCATCTACTTATTATAAATCAATTATAATAGTTAGAAATAGTAAATTTATTTCTATTAATACATTGATATATTATTATGGCTATGTTATAACTATTTTATATCTATTTTCATTTATAATAAAAGAGAACATCCCCTTTGCGTATCCACAACTTACCGTCTTCACGTAGTAGTGTAAATCATTTTTCGACACTAATTTAGATTTAGGGAAATAAATATGGAAATAATGAGTGTATATTATATTTTTTAACACCATTATTATTTTGTAATTATATTGTCATATATAACTTAATACCTCCAAATCCATTAAAAAATGATAACATCACTCATGGGTACATGTGGGTGACCACCTCCATGAAGTGATGTGATCTTTTTTTCATTTCCAATTTTAATGGATTATAATAAGAGGATAGTTAATGAATATATTTTATATATAATATAATATAATGATTATAGAAAGGTAAATTATTATTTTAATTTATTTTTTCCATACACAGAAATGTGAAATCAACATTAATGGTGACGTCTGACTTACCATGTCCATGAGGGTTATAAATCATTTATCTATATGAACATTCTAAAATTGAATATAAATATTATATATATATATAATTAATATATTTGATGAATTAAATTCTTAATATAATGGAACCCCAATAAAATTACAAGGACCCTAACTAACAAACCGAAATTCATATGAATAATGAAATAATAAATATCCTAAAAAATAATTTAAACATGGAATTATTAATAATTAGGTGATGAAATGTTATAATTGGTTTATATATGATCTTATAAGTATGTATATGGATATATTTCATATTTATTATTAATTAAAATTTATTTTATTCGAGGTTAAAGAACCAACAAGGCAATTCAAACTCAAGGTTTGGGATATCATCTCAATTTCCACTTTATTAAGACATATTTAATATGATGAAACTATTTATTTTATGTGATGTATATAATAAAACTATGGTTTATTAAACCTTTATATATATATTTTCATGATAAATTATGATTCAATTCAGTATTAATCTTTCAAGGTGTTTCAATTTTAACGATACCAAAGTGGTAAGAATTTGTTTTTTAATCTCATTTCTTTAACGATTTCTCTTATTTTCATTGAATTAATCTTATTATTTACAATAAAAAATATCAATAAATTTTATTATACTATTAATATTTAATTATTTGAAATATTATCTTTCAAAATCTCCTCTCTTTTTATTTTTAATCATTTATATACTATTTTAAAAGAAATGATGATCTTATTTCTCTTTTTGATCAGGTATATTTTTATTCCTTGTCCATATTTTTCATTTTCTCAAATATATTTTTAATTTGAATTTTTTTACTAATGATATTATATATTATCTATGAAATAAAAAATGGGTTTAAGCTAATATTTATAATGTTTTTCAAAATTATCATTTTCAAATTTCATAAAAAAAATCAAAATGAATGTTTTTTAACATATAAAGTTCAAACAAATTTTCCCCACACCAAAATATATTTATTCCACTTTAGATTCTTCTGAATTATTTTAATAGTTTAATAAATAATTTTTTTAATTAAATATTATATTAAATGTTTTCATCCATTTTTCATTATTCTCTAAATGATATTAATTTATTACAATAATTATATTCCAATTGAATTTATATCAATCTTTTATCTCTTGTAAATTGTGTGGTCATTAAATTTATCTTGATTCCTTTTATTCCTTATGATCATTTTTAATTTGAAAATACTTTATCTATAATGATATACTATTTTTAGATATATTATTTTACAATTAAAGGTATTTGACTAACTAGGTAAATATTAATATTCCGTATTTTTTACTCAATATAGATATTTATTGATAACTTATAATATTTATATATTTAATTTATCATTCAATATATAATGAGAGTATTGGAAATGTTGGTATATGTGAGGTTTAGTTATAGATATCCCCTAAATGTGTCACTAGGTATCATGAGACAAATCCATCAGCCAAAATTATTAAATGGAGTTTTTATATATACCTACACATCTATTAAACTGTCTCTGAGAAAGGCCATGATAATTAATAAATCTTCATGTATGAGATTAGTAAATAAAAAATATAATATTTCCTTTATTCAGTATTTAGTTATTATTATCAAGGATTTTACTATATTTATATTATCCATAGTTTCATTTCATGCTCATGTAATTGATAAAATGGAATTTACATGGGATTCTATATTGATCACTCCTTAGTTATTTTTGAGAGCTTCTATTATACCCAACTCTTATATCGAATATGATCTCAAACCTTATTTGTTTTTATTACCCCTATATTTGAAGAATCATATTTTGAATAATATATAGGATGTTAGAATGTTTCTTATGATATGTAATTTAAATTTATTATGCAACATGGGAATCATATAAGTATCTATTTATTAAAGATAATGAAACTTATCATTATATAGAGATGAGTTCCCTTGTGTCTTATATAAATGTAATAAAGTATAATATTATTCCTGGTTAATATTTATTGGGTTTATATAGTTGTAATCACAAGATATTCAGTACAAACCTTGGGAACTAGATTTTAAATGAACTTATCTAACATTAGAACTGTGATATTCCATTAAAGTAATTGATAAAATTTTCTATTATAGGGATTTAAATTTTATGGATCAATATTCATGATGATCATATAAAAAATCTATATGTTTCTTTATTTTGTGATGGAAACTAATATAATAAAGGGAAAAATCACCCATAGAAAATAAATGGTCTCAACATATGATAAATACAAAAATGTTGATTTTGAAACTAAAAAATGTGTCGTCATATTAGGTAAGATGAATCAGGATATGACGTATAAAGTATCTAAAATAGAGAAACCTATTATTTCATAGGGTGATTTTCCCATAATGGAAAACATCATGTGATATAAGCCGCCATATTTTTATGTAACTATAAATGTATTGGAATCTTTACAATATACTAAGTCTCACAAAAATATTTTTTTATATTTGCAACGTAATTAAATAGAAAATGTTATTCTAGAATATATTTTTTGAATGATCATGCTGATAAATTGTGATTATTTTTCTATAAGATTTATGTGGCTGGAGAAAATTTGATTATTGCATACATAACATTGAATTTGACAGTTTTCTAGAAATATTTCCCTCAATATTAGATAGATGAAATGGAGAGAAAGTTATTAACATTATGTAAAAATGAAGAAACAATTATTGTAGAGAATGTGACTAACATTACTAGATTATCCAAAGAATGATTAAATTTTCATACAAGTTTTAGGAAGAATGATTTTACATTTCTATGATGGGATTAAGACATGTCTGTAAAAGGGTTCTAGATTCTGAAATGTTTCAATCATATGATTGTAAAATATCAATTGTAGTTGACATAGTGAAAAATTTTTTTATATATTATATCATTAAGAGATATAATGTGAATAAGGGTTTGATTAATCACATAGAATGAGAGAAAAAATGAAGGAATAAAATGGGAATGTAGAAACTTTCATCATATGAATATTATGGAAAGAAAAATCCTTGGAAATGAATTAAGGACATGGAATTTTTTTACAAGTGTAGAGATTAGGGTCATATAGATAATTAATATATGTAAATTAATGAATACATCTATATCCAATTGTTTAACTGTAATGAGGCAATGAATTATTCAAACTATTTCCCCAAGAATTTATATACAATTGTTTTATGGTGAAAGGTGCACTTTTCATATACTATAGAGTATAATTTTTTATTTTATTCATATTTTACCCAATTATTTATATATGAATAAATTTATAAAGGTTTTCCATCAGTACCTAAATGATTTTCTATTGACCTGATAGTAAAAAATATTAATCACAATATTGGATCATTCAAATTTAAAAATACCATTCTGAATTTTCTTAGTATGTTCATCATGAAAATATTTTCATACTAAATCTAGTTGAATTTGATGAAATTTTGTGAATGGATAAGATCTCATAGTATTTAGGCCATATCAATTTTGGAGTAAGGGAAATTACATTAAATATTTTGAATCTACGTAAAATACTAATTAAATGTAAGGATAATATTAACCTCAAAAAAGTAATTCCCTAAATTATATGAGAATTATTACCTATTCATAAGGGAAATTTATCTGAGATTGATGATATTTTTATTATATGGGTGTTTTTATGTCTTTTTAGAATACTTTCCATATATTCTCTTGAATCATAAAGTTGAGTTTTCAAAATGACTAATACCTAGTGTTGCACTTATTTCAAGAGTACAATTTTAATATACTCGATTTGAATATAATAATTAAAGAATAAAATTCATGGGAAATAAGTTAAAATATCCCTTCATACTATTTATAAACCATTGGGTGACCTATTATTTTTTATAAATAGATATGCGTCAATTTTTTTTTCATTGATTACATAGAAGTTAAAAATATCACGGTTACAAAAAAGTTACATATACCCAATACCAATAATATGTTTGATCAATTATCTAGAGATAATTATTTTTCCAAGATTGATATTTTATGAGGATATCATTAACTGAGGATAAATAAATAAGATATACCAAATATAGGCTTCTAAAAAATATATGATCATTAAGAAATTATTTTAAAACTATTCTACTAATTAAAACTCTTTATATCGTCACGATTTTAGTGAATATAGTCATTAGAGATTACCTTGATTATTTTTTGTAGAATTTATAAAACATTTTATTATATATTAAAATGTAGATAAAGATCATGAATGATATTTTATTGTTATGATGAATACTTTGTAGATGGGGAAAATACATCCCAAATTTAGACTATATTAATCTTGGATATAAAAACACTCATTATTGTTCATATAATTTCATTTGATGGTATATCGGCGGATGCTTGAAAGACAAAAGCTATTGAGAAATGGTCTAGACCTAAAATGATAACTGAGATGAATTATTTTCTTAGGTGTGAAGAAAACTAATGATTTTTAATAGTTATTTCTCAATATTATCTAACACACTCACCATGTTGTTTTGGAATGGGTTTTGGTTCTTGTGGATAGAGGAATAATAAAATAATATCAATGAACTGATGAGGAAATTATTTATCATGGAATTTTTTACACTACCCTAAAGTAATGATGGGTTTATGATCTATTTTGATGTATCCAATTATGGATTTGGATATATCCTCGTGTAGAATGATAAGGTGATAGCTTGTTACTCTATCAAATTGAAAATTTATTAGTATAATTACACAACTCATAATTTAAAGGTTGGAGTAGTAAAATTTTCATTGAATATATGGACTCATTATCCCTATGGTGGATGGTGAGGTTTATATAATGATGGTAATAGATTAAAGTATATACATTCCAATTGTTAATTGATTATGCACCGAAGATGATTGTTAGAGTTGAATAGAGATTATGAATTTTTAATACATACCACCCTGGAAAGGAGAACTAGGAAGTAGATGTTTCGTGTCAGAATGATAATTTTTATTTTTTTACTTGAAAAGGATTGAAATAGATCCTATATTTATGGATTTTATGAAGATGAATCTTGATATTAGTAGAAAATGGGTCATATATTATCATTTTAAGATGAAATTTGGAAAATTAATAAATGATATTATTAATACGGAACATAAATTAAATATTGAATTATAGAAGAAGGAGAGAAATGCTCCTGAGTTCGACCACAATCATACTAGAATGACATGTTTTAGTAACTGAGTATGTGTCTCATCAATAATAGTGTTAGATAATGTGTTTCTGGATAAATCTCACAAATCATGAATATATATTCTTAATTTATTTAAAAATATGTATAGAGATGAAAATGAAATTTTATATGGAGATCACAAGAAAAGGGATGTTTTTTAGTATATATCAGGACACCCAATTTGTCTATATGTTAAGGATGAAATATAAAAGTATATGGGGAAGTAAAAACCATTACCCATTGATTATATAAATATATATATACATATTTTATGCATTTATCTAACATTATTATTTATTTATTTGATAATTCATCGGGTTTTGGTTTGTTTTCATTGGAACTAATATTTGTATAATTAAAAGAATAATTGATAAAATTGTCCCAAAAAAGGATTTACATGGGGTGTTTGTTATACATGCCATGTAGGCCTCATTCAAAACATTCATGTAGAACTAAAAAAATATCATTATGACTTTTCATAACAAAAATAAAATACATATCATATACCATAATTACATGATGTATAGATTCCAATGATTAGATTATTTCCCATTGTAAAATTCATATATGACATGTAGGGACTGCACGCCATGCATATTTTGAAGCCTTTATGTGTCAATGATAAAAACCAGTTCGTTGGAGGGAATAGTGGATTAAAAATAAATACTTTGTAACCGGCTAATATGACATGAAGATGTTGGGGAATAAGTCACATAAATCCAATAAACGATGTGATGAATTTACATTTTTTGTACTACTTAGTCGTATTAATTTTTGCGATATTATATGCATACATGATGTTTAGAGTACTTTTATATTATCTATTTTTAATCTGGGTTTTTAGCAAATTTTTTCTTTCTAAAATATATTTCATTCTTACTATTAATTTTTTATTTAAGCCTTGTGATTTTTTAATAATTTGTATCCCATTATTTATCCATTACATTCATTTTTCCTATACAAACATCCATTTAATCACTAATCACCATTCTTAATCAATGCTTGCATGGTTCTTAAAAGTTTCCTCATTTTTAGGGATTTTTTTTCTTACATCAGTTGATTATCTATTTCTTATTTTTCATAGTTTTATCATGCAAAGCCAGTTTTTGGTTAGATATTTGTCTCTTTCAATTTAATTAAATTTATTATTTTTCTTTAATCCTAGATTGTCTATTTGAAAATTATTTTTCCATTATGCACAAAATGATTAATAATTAATTTAAATTGATCACTACCTCTATGCATGGATAATAAAATAAATGTTAGGGGATGAGAATAGTTGTGTTTCAAAAGCGTACTTAATTCATATTGTGTACATTGGTAACCCTATGGCTATTAATTATTTAAATAATAATTTCTCATCACATTATATCACAAAAACATAATCATGTGAAGTAAGATTGAATGAACCTGGCCTAATTAGAGTTGAGCATGACATTGACCACTATTCTATAACATTTCTATAGAGAATACAAGAATAATGTGCATATATTTTCAGTGATACTCTGATCATGTGATAATTACATCATAGGTGGAGCTAATTGCTTTGACCAAAACAAGTTGGTTATCTTTTCACTAGTTCACATATTAATCAAAAAAACTATTCTATATTAAATAATTTAATAGCCCATAAATTATAAAAAAGGTTTATAATAAATATTTTTAATTAAATGGATTTATTAAAACCCAAAAATAATAATTTTGATATGATTTTATTAATAAAATAATAATTGAAAATAACTGTTTTATTTAATTTTAAGTTGTAAAAATAATATTGAAATTTATTCTAAAGACAAATATAAGTATTCTATGTTTAAAAGAATATTTAAACCAAGATTTGTTTTTTGTTAAATTGAATTTATTTGTATCAAAATTGTTATTTAATAGAATATTATGAAATCTAATTTTATTAATATACGATTATCAATTATTATTTTTCATAATTTTTTTTTGAAATTACATATATTTATGTATGTATATAAATATATATGAAATTATATTCATTAGTTTTATATTATAAATTATAATTATATTATTTTTAATAAAATTATTATTATAATTTTTTTTTTACTTTGAATTATGAATAGATTTTAAAAATGATTATAATTAAAAATGTAAATGAAATATGCTTCGGATTTTATCTAACAGAACTATTAATATAATTTTTAACAATATTTGTTTGTGAAATTATAAATTATATTCAAAAAAAATATAAATTCATATTTATATTAAATAAATTAAATTAAAAAGATAAAAATATGAATCCTTTAATAAAATGAAATGAATTGGAAAAACTAAAAAACTAAAAAAATTTGAGGAATCATTTTTAGAGGGGGAGGAGTGAATAAAACCAAAGTGATAGGGGATGTAGGTCTTCAATATCGAGTAGTAGGTGAGTCATGGCCTGAGTGGGGTGGTTGTCATACAGTGGTCCTTGTCGAGGGTGAGCAGTTGCTAGCAGGGGAGTTGAACCGATCTTCGAACTTTGGCCAACGGAGTATGAACATCACAGATGGGGTTGATCAATGTTTGGGTTTCGAACAATGATGAAGAAGAAGATAGACCGCTGGACCTATTACTAAAAATGGGGATCTGTACTGATAAGTTTGTGACTTAGATCGATATATAAGAGTTTAGATATTCTTCAACCTATAAAGCTAGGTATGCGATGTCATTGTTTTAGATTTCTTATTTTGTCTACACCTATTGGTTGTAATTTGATTTTTATTTGTTCCCCATCAATGTTTCCATTCAAATATTTCTATTTATGTGTTTCTTTTTGATTTGGGACTATGACTGAATTGTTTTTCTAGTCTATTGATATTGATTTTTTATCATGTAGTAGTTATTTTTATAATGTTTCTGTCTTTTTTGTTGTATGGATTTGTACTATGAATAAATGTTATATTTATTTTTGTCTGCTAATTTAGTTTTGCTCAAATCAAAAAGCACAATTATGGTATTTAAATTGTAGTTATTCCAACATTTTATATTAGTTGGAATAAGTTCTTTCTATTTATCTATATACTGAATATCAGCTTTCTATGCATGTTGTGTGTTCCTATGTGCACATTGTAAGAAAAAATGTCTATAACAACCTTTACTGTGCATTTTCATGGTGGAAAACCATTTTTTCAGTTTAATGAGAGTAAGGATATGTGCAAAGATATAGTAGTAGAAGAAATTATTTCACTTTTTATACCAAAACAAGTAATGGATTTATTATTTGTTTTTGGGATGAATCTAATTTTGTAAGATTTCACTTTGTGTAATAAATTGGGTCTATTTGAGTTTATTCATTTTTATCAAATTATTTGAGAAATATTATTTTTATATAGTTAAGTATAATTTATTTACCTTTTGTTCATTTATTTTCTTCAAGATTAATTTATTACTTGAAAATATTAAATATAGTTGTTAAAAATTCTATGTTTTTGAAAAATATGAATATCAAAATTACATTTTTAATTTATGATTTATATATTCATGTAGTGATTGATAAATGTATATAATATAAAATTTTCAATCTTGTAAGCATTTTTTTTATGGATGTAATTTATTTATGTATAATATATATATATATACACTAAATACTAAATTCCAAGATCATATATGAATGATTTTTTTCATGTTTCAATTTATATCGAAAATATGGACATTAAGTATTATTTTTGGAGTTTATAACTATTCTTAAATTAATTATTTATTATTAACCCAATGTAATTATTAATTAAGTATATCATAAATTCATCGTTTCATATCAATGTTATATGAAAATCATGATTATGTCCATAAATCCAAAAAAAATTATAACACTTCAAACATTAATGTATGGATACATACATACATATATACATATATATGTATATATAAAAATTTTCATAATTATTTAATAAATATTACATTTATTAGAAATAAATTCCAATGGGTGTTTATTGGATTTTGAATGTAATTTTATGTATATGGATGATAGATAATGAACCATGTGAATACAAAAAGTCATGTATCAACGTATTTTGGTTGTTCCAAGTCTAATAAGTGAATTTACATGATGTTCTATATTTAAACTCATGTGCATGTGAAATTAATTCATTTTTCTGAATTTAAATAATAAATCTTATTAATGTATATATATATATATGGAAACAAAGATAAATTTATTTTCATAAAATTTGGAAGTTGAATGTTGTAATTGTGTAAGGTAATTTTGGAGTGATCATATCCTTCACTAAGTGGGTAGGCCCAAGATAGCCTTTAATGTTACATGTTGCCTTAGAATAGTGTTTTATTTTCAGAATATTACATTTTTTAAGAAAAAACACTAGAATAAGTTTAATGTAATTTCTAATGTAATATTTTTTAATGTGATAGATTATTTTCAAGCTATATATAATTTCAAATAATGTTTTCAAAAGGGTATTTTCAAAAATATTTTCAAAAAATTATTTTGAATGGATTTATCATAGGTATTAAAACAATATAATGGGTATATTTAATACTAAATCTATGTTTTAAATATATTTTTACTGGTTTGGTAAATGTTCTATGTTGGGAAGCTCTAATATAGTGTTAGTGAATGGAGTGTTTTATTTCATTTTGAATAATTTTTTACATCATAAGTCTTGAATCAAATTATCTTGAACCTTTACTGTTAAAAGTTCTTGGTATGTGATAAATGTAGTTTATTATTTTAGTATATTTAAAAAAAATACACAACATTTATAATGTGTTGAGTTTGATGGCTTAGGCTCAGGGCATTATTAATACATGTGTATAATTTGTTAAGAGCTCTAAAATGGACTATGATCTCTTCTATTATTGTATAAATTTAATCTAAATGACCAAGATTTAATAAACAACAAACATAAATAGTGAAATTGTAAAATCCTTCAAAAATGGGTTTGTTTGATTAGCTGCTAACTTTCCATTAGTCTTCATGGGATCGACCCCACACTACCAATTTACTATTCAATTTTAGTAAGTGTAGTTTTGGTCTATAAATTCTAATATGATCTCAATCCATGCGAAATAAATGATAAATGCCGGTGAGTTATATTTTCTCACTACTATCAGGGATTACGTTTTCTCAGTCACAGTTACCTTTAGATAAAACCTAGGATTACCTGATCCCCTTTCTTCTTTTTTCTTTCCTCATCTTATTTTTACATATTCTTCTCCATCAGGTGTATCATAGTCCTCTTTATTTCACTATTTCTATATACAACATGTCAAATAGTGTGTGTGTTACATACCCTTGACTCTCTTAGGATGTCGGGATGAACAATAACAACTACTATTTGATCTCAATAAAGGATGAAAAACCACTTACCTCCATCACATTATAATGGAATACTGTAACAATATTGTAATTTCACACCTTTAAAACACCTAATATGCACCATCTTCCAATTTGGTTGAGAGGCCAGTTCTATAAGAGAGTAAAATTATAGACTACAGTTTTTAATCCATTAGTGGCGTCACACCACAAATTGTGTGTGCACCTATTCAGGAACACCATTTCATGATCAAATTGGGACTCATTCACATGATCCAAAACAAGTGGTTGTTTGGTGGGGTCAAAGAGAAGACCCCCACAAGCACATTTTTTTATTTTTTGTGTCGTAATAACATTTTTTTGCGACGGGCCTGTCGCTAAAGCCCTTTTCCGCGACGGGGAGAATCCCCGTCGCAACTAGTACTCCGTATATTTGTAAAAAACTAGTTGTGACGGGCCCCGTCGCAAAAACTATTTTTTAACAAATAAAAAATAATAATACTATTTGCGACGGGAATAGTATCCCGTCGCAAATACTATAAAAAAATAAAAAAAATAAATTATTAATAAATTATTTTAATTAATATAATAATAGTCCAATTATAATTCAAAAATAAAAAATAATAAAATATTAATAAATGATTTTAATTAATATAATAATAGAATTATAATTCACAAATAAAAATAATAAATTATTTTAATTAATATACTAATAATATAATTATAATTCAAAAATAAAAAATAATAGAATATTAATAAATATTTTATAATGAGACAGAAACTACGAATAGAAAAAAAAAATCATATTTTGATTTCACAAATTTTATAACATAAATACAAACTCTAATCTGAAGGAGGGGGGAGGGGGGGATCTGCAGATGGTGGTGGAGGAAACTCCATCCCTAAAGCATGAGTGAGTCGGCGCATGTACTCCATCTGCTCCTGATGCTGCTGCTGCCACCGACTCGTCCGCTCCTCGTACAGCTGCTGCTGGCATCGACGCTCCTCCTCAAGCTGCTGACGCATCTGCTCCTGCTCCTGTCGGAGACTCTCTATCAGTGCAGTCTGAGATCGCAACTGATCCTCATAGTGTGTAGCAGAAGAAGATGCATGAGCTCCTCTCGAGCTGGACGCCGACATCGCAGCACTGCCATAATAATCTCCGGGAGTCAGTCAAGAGCTGATACCAACTACCCGGCCCTTCTCGAAGGCATACTGGGTGGCCTGCATCCATGCGGCCTCATCAAACTGACGGCCAGTGGTCTGATCTGATGACTCGGCCTGACTCTCAGGCCGGGCCTGTGACGCTGCGGCCTCATACGACTCCTGTAGTTTCAATTTAAAATTAAAATTGTGAATATATTATATACAGTTAATTTTTAAACATGAAAACAAATAATACTAACCACGATGTGATGCTGACGATCACCTCTGAGCTCCCCAGTAGCAGGATCACTATACATCCTCTGATATACGTCGTACTCCGTAATATCGGGGTGCTCGACAGCCTATAAGAATAAAAAATAAACTGTTAATATTTATAGTTATATAAAATATTTATAAATAATGTACGTACCAGATGCTGTCTATGAGTACTGAAAGAACGACTCCCAGCTCGATGAGTCACCTCCTGTCTCCCCCGATTCTGCCTCCCCACCGATGATCTCCTCTTAAAGGCACCACTCAACTAGTGCGCACATAATCCATCCCATACATGGGATGAAATGTACTCTGGTCGGTGTGCTCTACATGACTCGTCAAAATCTGACACTCCTGCTTTCTTCATCACAGCTTTTCTTAAATTGTGTAAAAACTGACGAAGGCAATCACGCATGGCCACCTCCCATGCCTCGTGGATGGCGTCACGCATGGTATCCTCGATCGGATACCATAAACCCTACAAATAAATCAAAATATCAAGTTAGAAATGAAATAATTTTAAAAATAAAAATTATTTATTTACGTACGTACCAACCAATGGCCGAACATGGCCTGCTGCACATCAATGGGAATCTGCTCCCATGTGGTCCACAGCTGAGAGAAATAGTTGTGCAAAATAGCGCTGCCCTGTCCGACTGCTATATGCAGAAAACTGTAAAATTAATAAACATTTATTATGTGAATAGATTAATGAAATATTAGTAAAATCAACAGGTTATCACACAGGTTATCACACCTCCGTGTGCGTGGATCAAACCCAAGACGTGGATGTCGCTCGGGGACGGGGTCAGGAATCATCAATCGTGCAAGATCGTGCCCCCTCTGCATACTCCCTGGAGCGCCTGCAGGCTGAGGGTCATCTGGCTGCAACTCATCCGCATCAAAAGTCAGGTCAGCATCCGCCAACTCACGAAATGTGGCATCGTCCATCTGAAACAGATAATGTTAATGTAGTTAGCAAATAATTCATAATTACTATTATATATACATATATACATATTATGATTGTATATAAATACCATGTAATTCTATCAGTGTTCATCTTCATCATCATCTTCATATATGTCAATGTCATCTTCAAATTCCTCCTCAACATCATCGATATCCATTCGAGTTACAGTTGCTTCATCTCTTACCATTTCAAATTCATATGTGACATCATTAACATCATCAACACCACCAACTCTTAAATGTGGGGTGTCGTCATCGATACTCATGTCTCTTTGCAAAAAAGATTGATTTTGAGTACTCTCTTGAAAAACTTCAATTCTTTGCACATCAGTGAAAGCACATTCACTTTGACTAAATTGATTGTCTCGAATTTTGATTTTTATTACACTCCACCAATCAGTCAAGTCTCTTGATGTAGCACAGTACTTTGCATAATAAACTTGATGTTCCTGTTGAGCCAATAAGAATGGTTCATTTACTACGAGAACACATTTACATTTAATATCGATGATTCCATGATTCGGATGAACACGTACTCCTTTCTCTGTATCCAACCACCGACATTTGAACATGGTTATGTAATGTTGTCCAAGATAACAAAGTTCAATGATTTCATCAAGTATTCCATAAAAGTCAACTTCATTTTCTCGATGATGAGATCCTCTCAGGCTTACTCCACTATTCATTTTTTTCGATTCCCCATATGTATGTGTGTGGAATCGAAATCCATTCACCACATATGCATTATAAGTTTTAACAAGTTTGGAAGGTGGGATACTCAATACACACAGTCGTTTGTCAATTTTATCAGCATGTCGAGACACCTGAAATTTTTTGAAATAATTGTCAATATAGTAAACTATACATTGAATGAGTTGCTAAAAGATAAAGAATTTATGTTACCAGTTTTTGAAACCACTGAGAGAAATTTTTCAGTCGACGTTCTTCGAGAGCAGCTGCTGTAATATGTGGAATTTGTTTCTTGATATGATTATCATACAACCTATAAAAACCAAAGTTATTTACTGTAACATAAATGATAGAATAAGTGATATAAACACTTACAGTACAACTGATGTTTTCCCTTCACAGTTGAGCAGAACATACATATGAGCTTTATGATGTTCATCATCTGAAAGCCAGCGTTCATAAACTCTACCAAAACCAAGCTCTGACTGGTTGAAAACAGATAATTGATTATCGATTTCATCAATATTCCTCTCGTTCCGTCCCATTTGGTTGTGTTTTGAAGGATACTAAGATTCAAAATAATGGGAGAAGAAAAAAGATATTTCCTCTTGAAAATAAGCTTTTGCAATAGATCCTTCAACAGATGCTTTGTTATGTACTTTTCTTTTCAATTTTTGCATGCATCTTTCAAATGGGTACATCCATCGAAACTGTACTGGACCTCCACATTTGGATTCATATGGCAAATGTAACATCAAATGTTCCATTGAGTCGAAGAAAGACGGTGGAAATATTTTTTCCAGTTTACATATAATTACAACAACATCTTTTTCAAGTTTTCCTAGAGCATCATAATCTGTTGTAGCCGCACAAATTTCCTGAAAAAATTGAGACATGTCTGTTATGGAATCCCAAATCACATAATTCAACAGACCTCTTAATCCAATGGGTAGCAGTATTTCCATTATAACATGACAATCATGACTTTTTAATCCAGTAATATGACCATTCTTTACACATCTAACCAAATTGGAAGCACAGCCATCTGGAAGTCTCAAATCTGTAATCCACTGACAAAATAATAAACGGTTTTCCTTAGACAGTGTATAAGCTGCTTTTGGTTTCAGTAACCTTTCTATTCTGACATTCTCAAGCAGGGCCAATTCTGGACGCCTACAAATTTGGGCAAGATCTAAACGTGCATTTACATTGTCTTTTCTCTTTCCTGGCGTATCCAAAACTGTATGAAACAAATTATCAAAACAGTTCTTCTCAATATGCATGACATCTAACATGTGTCGGACCAACAAATTAGACCAATATGGCAAATCCCAAAATATGCTATGTTTAATCTAATTGTGTTCTTTCCCAAAACCAGAAATTTTCTGTTGGTTTATTGTGGGACCAAAAGTGATGGGAGGTAATGAAAGTACAACTGATTTTAACTCCGAACCTGATAGCATTTTTGGAGGTCCTTCCCTTTCAACTGTTCCTTTTCTGAAATGAGATCTGTTTCTGTGAAAAGGATGACCAGCTGGAAGAAACCTGCGATGACAGTCATTATAACAAGGTTTCTTTCCATGAATGAGAATAAATGATTTTTTCTCTCCCATACAGTAAGGACATGATTTCTGACCATGTGTACTCTAGCCAGATAACATCCCATAAGCCGGGAAGTCACTTATTGTCCACATCAATGCTGCTCTCAGTATGAAATTCTGTTTCGTTGCTACATCATATGTACTGACACTAGTACTCCACAATAAATTTAATTCATCAATCAATGGTTTCAAATAAACATCAATATTTTTCTTCAGATGTCCTGGAATTAGTAAAGTCAAAAAGATATATGGCTCCTTCATCAACATCCATGGAGGTAAATTGTACGGAGTTAAAAAAACAGGCCAACATGAATATTGACTACCATAAGATCCAAACGGACAGAAACCATCAGTGGAAAGCCCCAATCGAACATTTCAAGATTCTAAAGCAAAGGATGGATGCACTCTATCAAAATGTTTCCATGAATCACCATCGGCTGGATGATTCAAGCTTTTATCGGTTGAAATATTCTCTTTATGCCATGACATCATTGTCGTTGTATTCTTAGACATGAATAAAAGCTGGAGTCTGGATGTAATCGGAAAATATCTCAACGGTTTTACAGGAATCAAACCAGAATTCCCGTGTTGTCCTTCTTTATATCTCAGTTGCCCACATGTGGGACAACTATCCAACGACTCATTTTCCCCAGAATATAAAATGCAGTCATTTGAACATGCATGAATCTTCTGACAAGTAAGTCCCAAATTTCGAACCAGCCTCTTACTCTCATAGTAATTTGCAGGTAAAAAATTTCCTTCATGTAACAGTGTTTTAAGCAAAGAAAATATTTTGTCAAAACAGGTGTTTGACATTCCGTTATCTGATTTGATAGCCATAAATTTTGCAACTAATTCTAATTTACTCATCTTGCAGCCAAGATATAATGCATCCTCAGCAGACTTCAACAACTCATAAAATTCAGACGGTGCCAACTCAGGATTTGAAGCTATATCAGCCAGAGTTTCTGTATGTTGAACAGATGAACCTGAAACATCATGTACTAAATCTTGAAATCGGGATGGATCCGGAATCAAGTTGGTATCACCTGCTCTGGAACTGCGTTCACCGTGTTGATACCAAAATACATAATCTGTTTGAAAACCAAAACGCAAGAGATGTTCTCCCACTTTGTCAAATGTGTAAAATGTTCTCAATGCACATTTTCTACAAGGGCATTTTATTTTGTCTTCTGAAACAAATTCTGGATTTGATGCCGCAAATGATAAAAAAGTCTCCCCACCCTCTACATATACTGGATTTAAACCAGAACCGTTTGGATTTCTACGTTGATTTATCCATATGCGGTCACCTAATAATGATTGTTAACGACCGTGTTGTTCTATATGTCTCTATAAAATATAAAATCATTACTGGTTTTGAATAATTTGGTAGACAAAACACTCAAGCTAAGATAATTATAGATTTTAGATCATACACGACTGACACAAACTTTTTTTTTGAGATAGACCTAATTATTGATAATTATTACTAATTATTACTAATTATTGGTAATTATTACGAATTATTACTAATTATCGGTAATTTTTGGTAATTATTGGTATTTATTACTAATTATTGGTAATTATTACTAATTATTGGTAATTATTACTAATTATTGGTTATTATTACTAATTATTGGTAATTATTTCTAATTATTGGTAATTATTACTAATTATTGGTAATTATTACTAATTATTACTAATTATTGGTAATTATTGGTAATTATTGGTAATTATTACTAATTATTACTAATTATTACTAATTATTTGTAATTATTGGTAATTATTACTAATAATTGGTAATTAATACTAATTATTGGTAATTATTGGTAATTATTAATAATTAATCGTAATTATTGGTAATTATTTCTAATTATTGGTAAATATTACTAATTATTGGTAAATATTACTAATTATTGTTAAGTATTACTAATTATTGGTAATTATTGATAATTATTACTAATTATTACTAATTATTAGTAATTATTAATAATTATTTCTAATTATTGGTAATTATTACTAATAATTGGTAATAATTACTAATTATTGGTAATTATTACTAATTATTGGTAATTATTACTAATTATTGGTAATTATTACTAATTATTACTAATTATTACTAATTATTGGTAATTATTACTAATTATTACTAATTATTGGTAATTTTTATTAATTATTACTAATTTTTACTAATTATTGGTAATTATTGGTAATTATTACGAATTATTGGTAATTATTACTAATTATTGGTAATTATTACTAATTATTACTAATTATTGGTAATTATTACTAATTATTTTAATTATTACTAATTATTCCAAATTATTGGTAATTATTACTAATTATTGGTAATTATTACTAATTATTCTTAATTATTACTAATTATTCTTAATTATTACTAATTATTGGTAATTATTACGAATTATTACTAATTATCGGTAATTATTGGTAATTATTGATAATTATTACTAATTATTGGTAATTATTACCAATTATTGGTAATTATTACTAATTATTAGTAATTATTACTAATTATTGGTAATTATTACTAATTATTGGTAATTATTACTAATTATTGGTAATTATTACTAATTATTGGTAATTATTACTAATTATTACTAATTATTGGTAGTTATTACTAATAATTGGTAATTATTACTAATTATTGGTAATTATTACTAATTATTTGTAATTATTACTAATTATTACTAATTATTACTAATTATTGGTAATTATTACTAATTATTACTAATTATTGGTAATTATTACTAATTATTACTAATTATTACTAATTATTGGTAATTATTGGTAATTATTACTAATTATTGGTAATTATTACTAATTATTGGTAATTATTACTAATTATTACTAAGTATTGGTAATTATTACTAATTATTGGTAATTATTACTAATTATTACTAATTATTGGTAATTATTATTAATTATTGGTAATTATTACTAATTATTCTTAATTATTACTAATTATTCTTAATTATTACTAATTATTCTTAATTATTACTAATTATTGGTAATTATTACTAATTATTGGTAATTATTACTAATTATTGTTAATTATTACTAATTATTGATAATTATTACTAATTGTTACTAATTATTATTAATTATTACTAATTATTACTAATTATTGGTAATTATTACTAATTATTACTAATTATTGGTAATTATTCCTAATTATTACTAGTTATTGGTAATTATTACTAATTATTGGTAATTATTACTAATTATTACTAATTATTACTAATTGTTACTAATTATTGGTAATTATTACTAATTATTACTAATTATTGGTAATTATTACTAATTATTGGTAATTATTACTAATTATTGGTAATTATTTCTAATTATTGGTAATTATTTCTAAATATTGGTAATTATTTCTAATTATTACTAATTCTTACTATTTATTGGTAATTATTACTAATTATTGGTAATTATTGGTAATTATTTCTAATTATTGTTAATTATTTCTAATTATTAGTAATTATTTCTATTTATTGGTAATTATTACTATTTATTGGTAATTATTACTAATTATTGGTAATTATTACTAATTATGGGTAATTATTACTAATTATTACTAATTACCGGTAATTATTTCAATTTATTACTAATTATTTCTATTTACCGATAATTATTGGTAATTATTACTAATTATTGGTAATTATTACTAATTATTGATAATTATTACTAATTATTGGTAATTATTACTAATTATTGGTAATTATTACTAATTATTGGTAATTATTACTAATTATTACTAATTGTTACTAATTATTACTAATTGTTACTAATTATTGGTAATTATTACTAATTATTACTAATTATTACTAATTATTGGTAGTTATTACTAATTATTACTAATTATTGGTAATTATTACTAATTATTACTAATTATTACTAATTATTGGTAATTATTGGTAATTATTACTAATTATTGGTAATTATTACTAATTATTGGTAATTATTACTAATTATTACTAATTATTGGTAATTATTACTAATTATTACTAATTATTGGTAATTATTGGTAATTATTGGTAATTATTACTAATTATTACTCATTATTGGTAATTGTTACTAATTATTGGTAATTATTACTAATTATTACTAATTATTGGTAATTATTACTAATTATCACTAATTATTGGTAATTATTGGTAATTATTACTAATTATTGGTAAGTATTACTAATTATTGGTAATTATTACTAATTATTGGTAATTATTACTAATTATTACGAATTATTGGTAATTATTACTAATTATTACTAATTATTACTAATTATTGGTAATTATTACTAATTATTGGTAATTATTACGAATTATTACTAATTATTACTAATTATTGTTAATTATTACTAATTATTGTTAATTATTACTAATTATTGGTAATTATTACTAAGTATTACTAATTATTGGTAATTATTGGTAATTGTTCTTAATTATGACTAATTAAATAGAATAATTACCTATAATTAGGAATAATTACCAATAATTATGAACAATAACATTATTAGTATATTTTATTATTAATATTAAAATAATATAATTTTCTAATTTATATACAGTTCTCCTTTCATCTGTGTGTTTTCTATCTCCATATACAAATAATACATGTGAAGACAGCAAACACACAGATGAAAAAGGAACTGTATATATATAAAAAATTATATTATTTTAATATTAATAATAAAATATATTAATAATTAAATAATGTTATTATTCATAATTATTAGTATTTATTACTAATTATTAAGTTATAAAACAATGTAAACAATATTAAATTACAACTAATTAAGAATAATTAAAACTAATAAAACATTAAAAATAAATATGAAATTAAAATAAATATAAATACCTTGAAAATTGATATGAGGTTGATCTCTGATCGGTCTTCAAAACATCAATACCAACTCCGGAGAAAAAAATTAAACTTGAGAAAAACTGAACTGCAGAAATAAAATCTTGAGAGAAGAAGAAGATGGAATTTGAGAATGATTTGAAAAAAATGGATGGGGGTATTTATAGGTTAGATTAGTTGCGACGGGCCCATTTGCGACGGGAACCGTCGCAAATACCTTAGCCAGCATTTATTACGGTCAATGGTTAAATAGTTATTTGCGACGGGACCCGTCGCAAATAACCACCTGCCGACATACTATTTGCGACAGGGGAATATTCCCGTCGCAAATACCTTTTACCGCCACCGGTTATTTGCGACGGGGGAATATTCTCATCGCAAATAGTTTTCCCGCGATTTGGCGCGCAAAGGGCGCCAGTCCTTTTGCGACGGGATAGCCTTCCCCGTCGCAAAAGGCTACTTATTTGCGACGGGCAAATACCCTCGTCGCAAATAAGTTTTTAACAGGATTATTTGCGACGAGATTTATTCCCGTCGCAAATAACCCGTCGCAAATACCCATTTTTCCCGTAGTGATGATATAGAAAAACATTTCCTAAAATTATAATATCCTTTGTCAATAATTACAAAGGATAAATTTTAAAAGATGTTTTTAGTTAAATGATTCACACAAATCTGAACATTGGTTTGCTGGAACGATACACAAAAAAGTCATTGGACAATAGAGAATATATGTAGGAAACATGATATAGATTCTAGAGCATACCCAAATGAACCGACATGACAAAATGGATTATTGGATGCAACATTACACTTTTTATCAGTGTCTTTAATCAACTTCCTCTATTGGAGTAGGGATAACTACTAATGGAAGATTAACGATTATGATTCCAGAAGTCGGCCACGAAATTTGAGATGAAGTTTCCCACAATAACATTCCAAGAAAAAGTGATAGAAAACCTCATTGGTGCATAATTCACTAGTATAAAGAGACCACCCACCGCCTAAATCAAGTAGAGGCTCTGAAAAAGAAGCTGGAGTCATTTTAGTTACCTTCAGTGCCACTACCCCTCCTACTCTAGTTATGGAAATTCAATATTCTAAGATGTTAAGAGTCCAAAATTTTTCCAAGATAGAAAGGGAATTGATGGAAGAACCCCAATATCAGAATTGTAATTATTTTAATTACAATCTACAAGTCCCACTATACCAACCACCCCAATATAAATAGAAAAAAAAACTAAAAGAATCTCACTTAGAATCATCCAAAAAACCATGGATACTTTTATTTTTGGAGTGTTAGGTTAAAAAATGATAATAGGGACCACCTATGTATTCACCTCAATGTTTAGATAATTTACCTAAACAAAAATTACAAAAAAAAATTCATAGAGCTCATTAGAATCAACAAATTAAGTATCAACAAGATCTACCAAGGCCAAAACCAAAATACCAACCTCTCTAAACTAATCTTGAAAACCTACCCATTGCCTTAATAAAGAAGACATACGAATAAGTGATATCCCAAGAAAAAAATATGAAAAACCATATTTCTCTATTACAAGACATATAGAATCAAATGGGGATGATATCTAAGACAACATTTGATCAGCTACTAGGTAATTTTCCTGATAATATTGTGGATCATATGAGGTAAGATGTTATAGCTATAGTTATTAGAAGTGAAATCGTGAGGGGTTTTCTGAAACTGTGTGGACTTGAGAAAATAATTTAGAAGAATATAATGAATATGTTCCAGGGATAAATAAATAAGTTTAAATAACTAAGTATGATTAAACAAAATAACCACATAATATAGAAGAAATTTATATAGGAACACATGCATAAATGCCAACAACTCCCTTTCCTAAATAGATTCATCAAGTAAATAAGTAATGTAAATATAAAAAGTTCCTTGAATTGTTTAATTAATTAAATATGAATGTTCTCTTTACAGAGGAAATGGTGAAATTTATTTCTTACGAATCATTTTTTTGATAATTATTTGGAGTAAAAAAATCAAGACTTTAGAATCATCTCATTAAATGTAGAATGATCCACAACTGTTCAAATGATTTTTCATAAAAAAACATGAGACCCTAGAAGTTTATCAATTCCATGAACTATTATGACATGTACATTTGAAAATGAATTCTGAAATCTAGGAATAATTGTCAATATAATTCCCATGATTTATTACAAGATAACGAGGCTTGGAATCTAAAACCAACAAGGGTGGCACTCCAGATCACTGACTATTATGTCAAGATCCCTCAGGAACTTATCGAGGAAGTTCTAATAATGATGAAAAATTCATTTTCCACACTTATATCCTTTTTATAGATATGATAAAGAATGGTGATAGTACCCTTATACTTATATGACCTTTTCTCAGCCCTAGAATGGTATGATTTATGTAGACCTGTAGTGATTTATTTTTAGTGTTGGTGAAGAGCATGTTGGGTTTACTATGGAGAAGGATTCTTATAAAAGTAACATGTCTTTAAATAATTTTACCATCCCACTTATTGATAATATAGATGATAATGAGACTAAGCGAGTTGTAAATAACAGATTACCTCTTATTTATAATTGATCGAGTTATCATAAGAATTCAAATTGTAGTGCAACTCAGATAAGAGAGGTTGTCTCGCCATTCTTCCACTGTATTTTCATGTATTGTCCTAAAAATGGTATCAAATCAAGGATAAAGTATTATAATTTTGAAAATGTGTAGCTTTAGAGAGTAAATATAGAGATGACTATGAGGGAATCCATAGAAGGATTAAAATATTAGGGTAGGATAATCTATTCTTTTGGGATGTTATGTTTGTTGCAACCTTTTTCTTGAGGACATTCTCAAGTTGGACATAGTTTTCATAATACATTTCATCTAAGAAATATATGGTGTGTACTTTTAGAGTGATTAAATATTATAAAATTCATTATTTTCCTTATATATATGAAATAAAAAATATTTAAGTGTCCTGGAAGGTTTCCAAAATAGGGAACACAAGGTTCAAAATCCTCCCCACCCTCTTTTCCTATGGCGCACAACCCCTTAATTCTCCACAAAATCCCGCTATCATACCGAAAAACCATATCCATACTCCTCTATACTCTTCCCTATTTCTATTTATCCATCCAAGAGTTCATAAAGACTGTTTAGATCTATCTCACTGACTGTTATCCAAGTTGCAAGGATACACCACGACCACCCAAGTGGCGGAGGGGCACAACTCTTCCACCACCAGAATATCCATCCTTATCATCTTTTACAACCTCATATTCCTCCACTACAACCAATAATGACTCTTAATTAGCTTCCAAGGGGTCGTAGGGAACTGTAAATCATCACCTTTATTTTTGAATCCATTTCTCTTACCCTACACATTGGGTTTGTTTGGTCTATCTCCTAGCCAAGCCAATGAGAATCAAAAAAGGCATTGGTTCAGAAATTACTAGATCGTATCCAAATCCACAAGGTGGTACATGGCATCATAGCCCTACTACAACTCTCATTAATTACTAGGGTTTGAGATGTGAATACCAAGTATCTCCTCATCGACATAATTTCTACCTTTGATATACAAATCATCTTCATCCACTTTAGACATGAAGGTAGGCCATGGGGCCTTCGCCTAGGAATATATTTTGTTGGCCTCAACATCTATATAGCCATGTATTTTACCTCCTATATCTTTCAAAAATTACTCCTCAATCCTAAAAAAGAATATAAAACAAATTTTTTGGCTCAGATCTTTATATACCACTAGTGTTTTTGTGGTCCTCAAAACATGAAGAGCAATCCACTCTGAGGTGTTGCCCTTGAGATCTCATACATGGCCCTCACCCACACTTTGTTGACCTATTGTGGTGAAAATGGAAGGGTGTCCCAGATTGGGGTCATCATTCTTGCTCCATCAATTGGAATTCGAGCCATAGACATTGATACATTGTTTAGTGATATCTACATGACCCTGTCCAAGAAGAATCATGATAATTTTATTGGTGGATCATTTATTACCCATTTGGTCATGCCTCTTGAGGCCTTCGAGGCAGCCTAGACCCACACTTCCCTCCTCCCATTGGATTGAACCATCTTGATACATATTCAAAAAATGGTACTACTCACGATGTATTGAACATCTACATATTGGAACCATCTTGTAGTGAGGATGCCGATGAGTACCCCTCTTAGCATGCGGATGACCTAGTTGTACCGTCCTCCCATGTTGATTCCCCCACTGCATCCACTACTACCTAATACCATAGTCCACCTACCTTCCCCTCACACCATACCTCATCTACCTTGACATGATCTATTATAATTCCCATACCCACCCCTGAAACTTACCATTTCCCTTCTCTATCCACCACAAACGGTCCCACACCATCACCCACCCCATCCTTCAAAGCAGATCTCTGGATCTAAGACCAGTATGTTCTAATGAAAATTTTTCAGGTCTTACACCATCATAAAACCCCATTTTTTGAAAAACTATTCTTTAACACCCTCCCCAACCACTAGCCACTACCAACTCCCCTATCACCTTATAACATACCAGCTTACACCTCTATCCCTCTTACCCCCACACCCCAGTCGACCTAAACATAGATCTCATAGACCCCACCTCTGTGTAGGAGTATTTAGAAGAGCAGGACCAATAGGGATAGGTCCCAATAAGCCTAGGGTCCAGAAAATCCATGATCTTCTAAGCTTCCATTCATCAACATTTCTTCCAGACAAATTACCACTATCATAGTCACACCTAACAAATATCATCCACCGAGTTAGATTCGAGTACCAAGACACCTTTAAGGCTATTATTGATCCTATGTTATTTTACGTCGAGGAAATTGATATGGAGGTCTTAGTCAAGGAATGAAATATTCTGGATGGTAGTTCAGATGCAGTCGCTAGTGAGAGTACCTATGCTTCTTAATTTTCCTTATACAACACCACCATTTTTTTATTCAGTTAAAGAGACCGTTTGAAATTCTTATTGTATTCCATTACCCAATGATGTATAATTTCAATATATATAAATACATCGATTAAATAATTTTTCTTTATGGGGATTGGAATATTTTTAATTTCATTAATATGTTAATTTAGAAATATCCATCTTTTCTATCTCATCCATGGTCATTTACGTGCTTGTTCTTCTACCACCTACCCACCAACTTCGAATGACTTTGTATTTTGATGATGTCAAACATTATCTTTAGAAAATTTAATTATACATATTTGCTCAGAAGGGATATGCACCATAATGATCCCATATGCTATTTTTGACCATTAGATTCATGCTCAGTACACTGTGACATCGTAAAACCTAGAAAGAAATATCACAAACAAGATTACACAACAACTAGCTATCGTAGATGGTAGTGGACTTCTATGAAGGAGGACGACCCTTCCGGATCCTATTGTTTATTCGTATGGATGATGATTTTGTTGTTATCTCTTTATGGGAGGCATCCCATATTTGATTTGTTTTCAATAATTTGTGCCATATGGTAAGAATGTTTTTCATTTTAGTAGAACTATTATTTTTAGTTCTCATTGAACTTCACTATACTCACATATCTAAATTTATATATGCTATTTTTTCAGTACAATTCTCTTTGAAAAATAACCCAATTCGAAAAAAATATTCTATTTAAACCTTATAGAATAATGTTTTATCAAGGGATTTTTTTATATTCTAACACATTATAATGCCATCCGAGTTTGAAATCATTATCCACCATGTTTCTTTAGAGCATGAAACTCATTATAGGGATATCTTGATTCCCAAAATATAATTTTCTGTTTCAATTTCCATTTTTCTACGATGCATATTTGATATCCCTCCCATTATAGTTTTTAGGATTGTGTAGACACAATCCCATTCTATGTGGGGGGAGTCATTCTTTAGATTTATTGTTGTTACACAAGGATTATTCCAAAATTTTACCAATGACCCACAGGTGGTGGGAGGTATAGCCGAAAGTCATTTCTATTCCCTTCTTGTGAGTGTTAACCCTTTCATGCAGGACGGTTACCCAACATGGCACTTGGATCTTTTTGATTCCATCCCTCTGGTGGTTTCTTATCGCACCAATGAAGTCTTTGAAAGGGTTACAGATGAGCAAGAGATATGGCAGGCTGTCTCAGATCTAAATTATGAGAGTTCCGCTGGCCCCGATGGGTTTCCAGGATCATTTTACCCCATCTCCTTGGATTTCATAAAACAAAATTTGGTGGAATGTATTCCGGACTTTTTCTACAGAGGCAGTCTACCTCGGGTGGCATGTTCCACCACACTCATTTTTATCCCTAATGTCAAGGACCCATCCTCTTTAAAGCAATTCAGACCGATCAGCATGTGAAATTTTCCTTACAATGTTATGGCTACCATTATCAATCGTAGACTTGTGGGTTACTTACATAGGTGGATCTCTGATGAACAACAAGGTTTTATTCAAGGCAGGTCCACTCAAGCAGCAATTTCCCTAGCTCAGGAAATGTTGGGAAATATCAACAAGAAAGTCATGGGCTCTAACATTTCCGTTAAGTTGGACATGGACAAGGCCTATGACAGGGTTGAGTGGAGTTTCATTATCTGGGTTCTGAGATGTATGGGTTTCTCTGAGAGGGTAGTTGATCTTTTCTTTTGGTGTATTGGTTCTCCAAGGTTCTCAGATTCTTATATGGGGAGGAGCTATGGTTTCATTAAATCGGTCCGAGGTCAGATACAAGGGGATCCTCATTCTCCCAGTGTTTTCATTTTGGTTCAGGATACCTTTAGTCGATATTTGAACACCAGGTGCTCTTATGGTTTTGTCCGACCATTCTAGTGCAAGCCAAACCATCCAGGTATCTCCCACCTCTTCTTTGTGGATGATATTATTATCTTTCTCAATGGTAGTAGTAGGAACATTCAGGCTCTTAACCATATCCTTGAGCTTTATTATAAGTGGAGAAGGCATATCTTTAACCGTGGGAAGAGTGGTGTTTATATCTCAAAGTTGTGTTCAAGTACTAGGGGCATGAGGATTGCTGATAGCCTGGGGGTTGCTCAAAGACACTTTCCCATGGAATATTTAGGGGCCCTAATTTTTCCTGGAAAGGTTCGTATTCATCATTTTTATGGTATTGTGGATAAAATTTCTGCTTGTATTCTCAATTGGAAAAATAGTTTCCTTTCCTTTGGGGGGAGAATCGCCTTGGTCAATAGTGTTTTAATGTCTATCCCCATGCATTTCATGTCTGCCACTATTGTTTCCAAGACGGTTCTTCGTACTATTGAACATATTTTGGTTAATTTTATATGGGATTCTCAAGATGACGAGAAATATCATTTGGCTTCGTGGGAAAGTATGGATTGTAGATTTGAGGAGGGTGGATTTAATCTGTGTAATGTTTCAGATTCCAGGACCTTTTTATAGGAAAAGTTGACCTGGGATGTTCTGGAGGGGAGATCTTTATGGGCTCGGTTCTCTATTAAAAAATATGGATCTCATTTTCATAATGAAAGTGGGGGTGGCTCCAAGCTTTGGGATGTTACTCGTTGTCATATTCTTACATTGCGGCATCATTCGCGGTGGATTGTTGGTGAGGGGGAGATCAACTTCTGGAGAGACAATTGGTCGGGGAGTATCCTCGGTTTTCCAGGGTTCCCTATTCCGGACATTTCCTTCTTATAGGCCTCCTGATTCCCTACTTTCACCCAAGACATCCTCTCTTCCTCCCAAATGGATTTGTTCCTTAGTATTATTGTCACCTCTGAACCGGACCGGCTGGTGTTCACGGGTTCTCAGTTCGGTTCCTTCTCAGCGAAGGCTTTCTGAGAGGTCGTGCATGGCACCGAGGTTTCTGTTTCTTGGGGCGGGTTCCTGTGTTGCTCTGACATCCCGACAAAATTTAATTTTCTTATTTGGAGGCTTTGTAAATGAGCGCTTCCCACAGATGATGAGGTATGTCGTAGGGGTATTTCTCTCGTCTCCAAATGTTTTTGCTGCAGTGACACTAAGGAGGAGATGTCTAATAACATATTTTTTAAGAGCGACTGGGCCTATTGCATTTGGTATATTTTTCGTGATTTCTCCGGGCGTGTTCTCCCAGGCCTCTACGAGGATTCTTTTTCTCCAGGGATGGTTCCACGGCTCATCGGACAGTGTTCATGAGTAGAGGGTTCGCTCTGTGGTCTTCGCGGTGGGATGTTGGGTCGTACAGTCGGCTCGCAATAGCGCCAGACATGAGGGTCGATCCAACTCCATTATGGAAATGCGAGCTAGGGAGAGGTCCCTAGCGATGGATTTTCTGCTGCTTATCAAACGTGGTGATCATGCTCCTTCATTGTGGTGTTTCATAGCCAATAGCCGAATCTCTTTTGTTCTAAGGGCGTTTCATCAAGGTCGTTGGGTTAGTTGGATTCCTCCCATTTTAGGCCTCACACTGAACATTGATGGATCTTATATGAATGGTTGCATGAGGGGTGGGGGAGTTGTTCGCAATTAGCATGGCTCGGTGGTCCTGGCCTTCAGTTGGTGGTTTGGTCCGGGTGATTCCCTCAGGGCTAAGGTTGCCTCTCTGCTCAAGGGGTTGGAGGTGTGTCGCACCCACGGTTTCCCTATCCATCATGTGGAAACTGACTCCACGACTCTCCTTAATTCAATTCAAGGTACCTCTATCATCCCTTGGACCGTCTCCTATTTAATTCGCAACTGCAAGAAGTTTCTTCAAGGTGACACTTGTCTGAATCATTCATGGAGAGAAGGCAAAAAAGTTGCGGACTTCCTGCCTGCATGGGCCTCCCCTGATAACCCTCATCCTATTTTTAGTAGTATTGGTTCTCTTCCCCTCGAATTTGTTATTTTGGTTCGCGCTGATGCCTTAGGTTTGCATTTTTTTAGACCTCTTTGATCTGTTTCGGGCTACGACCTCTTTTTCCTTTAATAAAATAAAATCTCAACATTGGATGGATGGTATCTTAAGAGAGACAAAAGGCATGTAAACCTATCAGAACTTCAATTGAGATATTCTTGAGGCTATGAATAAATTAATAAATTTTTAATATTGTTGACAATATTTTTGTGAGACAATATTTTTCTAATGGCCACCATACACTCCTTATTCAATATGCCATAGTATCCATGAATATCCTTTTTAACATGGATTCATTTCATGCAGATTATCCCATCCCACCCTACTCATGGTATTGTGAATGATTATATTTTGTAGATGTGTGGTGTAATTTTTAGACGGTGGACATAGGATGATGTTATATAAGAGAAATAACATCGAGTATTTACCAGATTGATATTATGTGATCATTTCTTACATTTGTAATTTTCTATTCATGCCCCTTTTCCTTGAAAATATTCAAAAATAAAAATATAATTTGGGTTATGTATAAGGAAGGATAAAAATTAAAATTTCATGACCAATTTATCCTATAATGAATCACATCTGGTTGGAATATTAATTAGAGATTTGGAATGAAAATAAATTTAGAAAAATAAATGAAAAGAAATAAAAAAGAAAGGAACATGGTATATTTTTCTTACTTACAGGATATATTGATGGATCAACTAGAGCTATTTGGATTGTGGACACCATTTTATCCTGGAGGAGTCACTTCATTACCTCAGTTAAGTTTGTCTTAAATTCTCATTTGAGAATACCTTATTTCTAACCTTGACATCAATATTCCACCCACCTGACCTCAACCTTATCCTCGCCTCAACCCATTTTATTTAACCCCTCATGATCTATTTTGTATCTGTATTTATGAATTAAAGATGTCAGAACTAATGAAATTATATGGTTATGAACGTGTATTCATGGTATCATCATTACTCCAACTACATTTTACCTTGATTGATGAAAGAAAATTTATAGTGATGTAAATCCAGAAAATGCATAGATAATTTAATGAAATTTTTTGAAATTATGATTAACATAATTTAGAATCAGGATAAATAACTAACTAATAAAGCCAGAATGATTATCAATGTAGGTTTGGTTATCTAAGAATAAATTTTTTCTTCCTTTTCTGATTTTAATTTATAGTTTGTAATAAATGATTCATATTTAAAAAATGTTTTTATTAAGATCCTTGTTGAGTTTCTTTTATTTTTAGGAAAAGAATATTTTCAAGATTGGGGGAATTTGACTACATGAGATTATATACCTATGTATATACACACACATATATATATATATATAATGGAGACATTTATCTAAGGACTATCCTTTATTTATTTTATAATTCACAGGGTTTTCGATTTTTTTCAATAATTATAAATTATTTATTTAAAGGAATAAATGTTCAAAAAGATCCAAAATAGGAATTAAATTCTATGTATCATATTCATGTTGTGTAGCCATAATACACAACAAGCCTACAGAGCCATAAACCCACATGTGAAGCCTTTTCAGGACTTAAAGACAGTACACATCATATATCATCATTAGATGACATCCTAATTTCATAGTTTAGAATCCATTAAAAATTAAAATCCATACACAATGTCCAAGTATTACACAATGTGCATTTTTTTGAATGCTCACCCAGTTGAAGAAAAAAACTAATTCATCACTGGGAAAAGTGGATCTCAAATACAATGTGTGTAACTAGCTTACATGATATGAAGACATTAAGATAAAAGTCACATAAATTTATTACACTAATTGAATTCATTACATGGTGTGTACTCCATGGGGCTATTAATACTTTTATCATACTCCTCATAAAAAAGATGTCATACATATGTCTTATTTCTCTCATTTTACTCTTTTTTACTGTTTATGTCTATTTTACTTCTAAACTATATTTAATTCATTCCATTCAGTACTTTATTTAATACATGTGAGTTTTAATTATTATTTATCCATTCTTGTTCTATTCCATTAACATTTCAAATCCTAATGTCAGTTTCCTCAATGATCACCATTCTTCATCAAAACTTTTACACTTCATCAATGTTTCTTTATTTACATTGATTTTATGTATTTTTATCAGTTACTATTATTCTAGATTTCCCATTATTCATTGTAATATCATATAATGTATGTTTCTGTATATATTTTTATTTTTTTAATTGATTAATATTTTTTGTTTCTTGTTTTTTTCATGATTGACTCTTCTGAATTTTTTTTATGATTTTAGATTTCATGCCTAACAATTATTTTCATTTGATCATCACATCTATGAATGGATAATTAACCTGGTGTTAGATGTCATGTGTAGGAATGTCTCAAATTCTTAATTACTTCATTGATTGTGCTTTAGTAACTCATTGGATAGTAATTAGGTTAATAGTATTTTATCATCACATTATATCGCGCAACCTTGAGCATTGGAAGTACAATTGAATTGACCTATCATAATTAGATTTGATAAAGACTCTGACTATAATCCTATAATGCTTCCTGCATAGAAGTGATGAATAATGCACCTATGTTGTTAGATATACCCATACCAGAGGATATTTTCATCAAATCTAGATCTCATTGGTTTAAACAAAACCAATTGGTGACTTTTAAACCACCTCATAACAGAATCTATATGACTATTCCAAGTGAAATATAGGATTGTTATTTTTCTTGATCCCAGAAATAGACCCTGGTCCCTTCCTTTATTATCCGTATTATATCCATACTAATTAGTTTTAAGAAACACCAAACATGAAGTGTGAAAATGATGTATCATTAAAAAGGGTTTTATTCGATTGGCTGATGACCTTCCAGAAGTTCTCATGGGTTTGACATCACAATTACACATCACCAAACCCCTGTATTAATCATAGTTTGGGACTATAAATTCTAATATGACATTAGCCCATGAAAATTCATAGATGTGTGTGGATGACTCAACCATACCTAAATAGAAATATTGAAAAAATACTATTGATTTTATCATCACAATACCTAAAAAAGATAATGGGAAATAACATACATGTGTTATAATTGATCAACATAAGAAATTAAAAAATCACTATTAGATAATAATTCTCTATTGATCATATAAATCAGTAATACATTATTGATGTTGTGATATTGACTGTATTACCACTCAAAATCATATCTGATTTGGTTATGATATTTTCCTTCATGTTCTTGAGAATCCCTTAGTATAATTTGGATATATAGCTGAATTTCAGCACTTCTTATCATCCTAAAAAATCAATATTAGAGGACCATTCAATCTCCATGGGACATTTTGAATTTTTTCTCAGTGGATTGTAAATGTAGTTTGGATCAACTCTTTCTATTCATATAATTTTATTACAATAGAATATTTCACTGGAGAATTACAATGAATCATTATAAAGACTTATATAGAAGGAAATAAAGAACTCTAACTAATTAGGATGGAGTTAGAGAAATAATTCTATTAGAACCTGATCATTCAGTGAAAATTGTAGATAATGTTTGGTCCATTCAACAACACAGAAGGGATTCACATAGTCGAAAAAACATTATGCACATAGTCACCTTTAAGATATAGAGTTAAAAGGTAGTGTTATGTAAATCTTATGAATATATCCTTGTAATAAGTATATGATATTTTCAAATAAGGGGAATATCATTCTTAGTTATATCGGTCACATTGAAATTCTTGATCATATCCAGATAGAATCTTATCGGCTGAAACTCCTACCAGATATATTTAAAATTAACAATGTATTCCATGTTTTCTTCTTAAGAATTTACATATCCTTAATATGTACTATACTCAGATTCTAAACAAATTGAGGAAGTTCTATCTTATGAGAAACAATAGGTAGAAATTCTAGATCAAATATAGATATTTCTAGAAAACAAGTCCACTCATCTAGTCAATGATTTGGGAAGAAATAAAAAAAATTGATTAATATTTGTGGGGCCCTGGGGATGTGATGATGTAGAAGTGTCCTCATATTTTCTAATGTAGTGATATAACATTGAGAGTAAAATTCTTATTAGGGGTTGGAATTTACCAACTTAAGATTTTATGATATATTTTTCTGTAAATACATTTATTTGATAACATTATTTGTAAACAACAACAATTTTAAATAAACCATGGTAACCAATTAAAATATTATAATGTAACAATTATATAATTTTCTAATTCATAAATTCTATATTAAATTAGGTTTAATTTTTTTTGGATTTTTCTGTAATGATTTCTTTGTAAGTGAATTGAGAAAAATAATATTTTTTATAAATATTTCAAATATTTTATTTAAAAATACCCATAATTATTTTATTTTTTATTTAAATTTACATTATCCAATATAATTATTATACAATATAATGAATTTAATTTTATTCATCAGTATACTAGATTTTGGTATAAGTTAATTTTTGGGCATAATAACACTTTTTTTCTGAAGAAATATTTTCATTCCATTTTTGGTATTTATATTACATTAATTTATACCTTTTATAAACATAATTTGATAAAATAGATTTTATATTTGATATAAGGATGTTTAAATTAGTTAAATCAATTAATTTTTTGTTTGACCATTATAAATAGTAACCATGGTTGATATTTATCACCTTAATAATGTTAAAACATGAAAGACATGGTTAAAACATCAGTACAATTCTTCAAAATTTATCTAACAGATTTATTTATCCTATTTGATAAATTTATATTTTATATTTTCATCAAAGTGTCAAAAATATTTCTATTTGGTTGATTTTGTTGATATTGGCATTTAAATTATTTTACGAAAATAGTAAAAATTAAGTTCCAAACTCTTCAATTTATTACCACTAGTAATTTTTGATAAAGATAAAGGGAGGATATGTTTATATTGTAGGGTTCATTTGAGATATTAATCAATTATTTTTACTAAGTATTTTTTTTGTTTTTAAAGATTAAATAATTACCATAAATTATTAAACAGAACCAACACAATAATAATTTATAATAAAATAATTGATTTCTAAAATATTAAAAGTTTCAAAATATTGATAAATTATTTTGTTCCATTATAACTCCCCAAGACATCACTTCCAGACTCCGTACTTATAAATTATGTGTATAATTTTTTTATAATGAAACTAATCATATAAAAAACATTTAGTACAAACCATTAAATTTTAACGGTCTAAGTTCTAGAGAATTAAATACAAATATTAAAACATATAAAATGTGTACAAAATAAAAAGAGATAGCAAAATGACATCATGTGAGATGCCTCATCACAAAACTCACATCATAAATATTTTTTTTAAACCTCGAAAAATAATTTTAAAATACACGATGATCATTTAATTCTCTTTGTAAGGGGTTCTAAAAATGTTATGAAAACTCATTTAAAATCACATTCTTGGAATAAACATTTATCTGTACATATGACAATAAGTATATTTATAAAATATTTAAATCTTTATAATTTATAAAATAATAATTTCATAAAATAATCATATTTTAAAAGATCATCGAGATTTGACTATAATAATAATAATTTTTTTGTGTCATTTATGATACTTAGAAAACCATAATATAAACTCTAAGGCCACTAGTCATAAAACATATGGAACAAAGTCCTTTTTAAACTAATTGTTAGACTCCCAAAAACATAAAACACATTATACTAGTGAAAATTTTTGATATTATTTTTATAGGACATTCTTTTCTCAATCATAACCAAAAACATTTCTAAATATTCATAAAGAAAAAAAAATTTAAAAAATATTAGTTTTTTTAACATTTCATGAACATATTCTTCATAGATTATAAACCCATTTTCAATAGAATACCATTCAAAAAAATATTGTTACTTATTTAAAATTTATAAATAAAATTCATAAAAAACATGTCCAGATGTGATTAAAAATGCATGGAATATATATTATAATTTAGATGATAATAATAAATAAGATTTCATGATATACAATGGGGTTCATTTAAAATTTCAAACATGAAATATAGATATAATAGATTGTTTAGGATTGTAACATAGAATGAAAAATATTATCTTTTTAAAAATAAGGATAAATATAAACAAGAATCATAAATGGATAGATTAATAATAAACTATAATATTTGTATATGGATTTGGAAATAAATTATTAACCCCTTTTTATAAATAAATTAATATACAAATATGTATATACACAAATATAAATCATTATACATTATTCATATAATTATTTTTATAAAACATAATCAATCCCTTTGATAAACAATCCCTTTACAATATATAGGCTTAGTGATAAAATTTAAAAACAAAACATTTGTATTATGAATTCTAAAAAATAAATATCAGGGCATATATATATATATATGTATATATTTGTAAACAACATAAATTGATTAATAATAAAATTAAAACCCTTGCAAACCTAATGGTTTAGAAATAAATTTTAAATTAGAACCCTTATCATAAATTTTCTAGAAGATGGTAATCTTATATGTATATATATACATATATATTTGTAATATACACAGACACATATATGTAAATCGTTGTAAAATGAAGATAATTTGATAAAATAAAATAAACCCTTAGATGAATTGGAAAAATCGAGGGTTTGACGCGTATTGTATTAGTGAAATAAATGGAGGACTTGGGATAATGGGGATCGAATATTCAGGGGTGTCAATATATATATATATATATATATATTAAATTTTGATTAATGAAAAAAAATAAGGAATTTAACTTAACTATGGAAAATAATAATTGACACAAAAATCGTCAAGAATCTAGTTGATTGTAAATATATAAATATATGGATACTTTCGAAGGAATATGTGGAAAGGGGACTACGTTAATGATGTGGATTTATTTTTTAAACTGTCAATAATGTCAATTTTTTGGAAGATGCAACTCAAATGGAGCCATGTGGATGTGTTCTTCAAATGATGGGTTGAGTTGGGTGATCATTGGCCTACTAGTGTTGCGTGACCTGGTATCAAATAGAGAATTCATCTGAAAAACATGAATAGTTATTTCATCTTTTCATGATATATATTTATTCATTTTATAGAAATTTTACATTTTATACTTTACTTCTTATTCTGTTTTCTTATATTTTCTATTAGTCACGATTCATCATTTTGCCTCCATTTGTGATTCACATTTCAACTATTTCAATGGAATCATTCACTCTTTATTATTATTGTTTTATTTTCTATCTCATGTTTATCATAATAAAACACATAACGATACAAAATAATATATATATAAACTTATACTTATATATAATTAAATAAAACATATATATATATATATATATAAACTATAATTATAAATATATAAAAATATATATATATATATATATATATATATTAAATCAAGATTTTATATATAAAATAATTAAATAAAAGATATTATTTGTGTTTTCATGTCATGTATACCTTTTTAAAACATTTCACAATTTTCATCTTTTGTTTTATTTCTTAAAATTCATTTTTATATGTTTATATATAATTTATAATATTAAAAATTTATAAAAAAACATAATATAAATTCATATATTTATAAAATATATTACCATAAAAATAAAAATTGTTTTCATAAATAATGATTTACCCTTATCTATTTTTATTACTATAATCAAATAAATATTAAAAATAGATTAATTATTTCAGATTTTATTTCTATAAAAATAATTTTTAAATAAATTAAAACTACATTAAAAAAAATATTGTTATTAATAATATATTCCAATAATTAAATATTAAATTATTATTATAAATAAAGAAAATATTTTAACTTTTTTTAATAGAAATAATTTTATTTAAAGTAAATAATATATCTTGAAAAAAAAATTGATTAATAAAATCTTTTGTTAAAACATTTTTTTGATAAAAAATTATTAAATAAATAATTGTTAAAATTAAATTATTATAAAAATTTCATGGGGTATTACATTATTCCACCCTCAAAATAACTACATCCTCACCATTCATTCGTTGGTCTCTAGAGAATTATGAATTTCCATATTTAGAATTAAGAAAACTAGGGCTGCTAAAATTTTATATTCAACCACTTATTCAACAAAAACAAATATCCAATGTTTTCTAGACCATTGCTCTAATACAAACTATAACTCCCCATGATCACGCTTTCAGACTGAGCCCTTATAAATGTTGTGTAAAAAGTTTTATAAATAAAATAAATATATAAATAGCATTTATTACAAATAATGATCTTGTATTGATCTTGGTTCTCCAGAATGAGATACTAACATTACAACATTAAAAAATTGTACAAAATTAAATGAGATATAAAAAAAGTCATCGGGCATGTTTCTCCTCATAGAGTTCACATCATAATTAATTATTTTAATATTATAAAATAAATTTTAAAACTAAGTGTGAGAAATAAATATTCCCAATAAAGGGTTATAAAAAACATAATAATAAATTTTAAAAAGACTTTATTGGAATAAAAATTTATGTGTATATATACTAAAAAGTTTAATTCTAAAATATTAAAATGCATATAATTTAGGAAAAATTACTTTTATAAAACAATTATATTCAAAATTATCATTAATATTTCTTTATGGAAAATAAAAAACATTGGTGGGACATTTATGACACTCATTAAACCATAATAAAAACTGTTAGGACACTATTCATAAAACATATGAAACAATGTCCCCTAAAAACTTATGGGTTCACACCCCATAACAAAAAAACATTATACTAGTGCAATTTAATGAAATCACTTCTAATCAACCACTCTTTCTCAATATTAACCATAAAATTATAAAAATATATACATAATATTATTATTTTTACAAAAAAAATACAATTTCTTATAACATGTCATACACATATTAATTAGAGTTTCTAAAACCCTTTTTATGAGAATCCCTCGAACAATAAATATTATATTTATTTAAATGTTATAAATAAATCGCATAATAAAACCATTGAATACCTAATTAAAAATGAATGGAAAGGAAATTATAAATTAGATGATGGTCATACCTAATTATGCAATAAAAACTATGTGGTGACGATACAATTTCACAACTGGAATAATAGAGTTTTTAGAATTATCAAATAAAATGATAAATATTATCATTTTAACACTAAGGATACTAATAAAAATAAACAACAAATTTATTGATTACAAATAAATTTTAAACTTTTATATAGATTTGGAAATTAATAATTAACATATTTTTATAAATAAATTGATATAAATATATTAATATACATAAAATATAAATCTTTATACCTTATACAAAGAATTATGATTTTAGTACATAAGAAATCCCTTTGAAAATTGACACTATTATAATATATAAGCTTACAGATAAAATTAAAAAATATATATATATCTTAAAAATTTGGAAATATACATATCATTAAATATATATATATATATATATCTAATAATTTATAAACAACATAAATTTATCTTTAATAAAATTAAAATTGTTTCAAACCGTAGGATTTAGAAATAAACAATTAAATCGAAATCGTAATCTTATATATTATGATAGTTAGTAATGATATAGGTATATATATATACATAAATATACACATATATATGTAATATAGTTATACATACACTTATATATCTAAATATTTTTAAAACGAAGTCAATTTGAGAAAAAAACCCCATACATGATTTCATCATGTCTATGAATTATATATACTAGGCTTCGAGAAAAATAAAAAAGGGGGTTTGGGAGAATGAGGATTTGGTACTCTAGGGTGTGAACACACACACACACACACACACACATATATATATAATCTCATGTTTAGATTAAAGAATGAAATGTAATCCAAACATGATTAAGGATAAAATTAATTGATACAAAAATCATAATGAATAATGTTGTTTGGATATATGTACTATTGATACTTTTGAAAGAATCCTCAAAAAGGGAATCAGGTTAATTTTTTTTTAAATTTTTAAACCTTCTAGAATGTTATTTTTGTGGAATATGAAACCTAAATGGGGCCATGGTTAAGGGAACTTCAACCAAGGGGATGAGTCAGGCAATCAACGGTCTATTAGTGCAGCCTAACCGGGTGTCCAATGATGAATAGAACCAAATAAGATGAATAGTTTTTCATCTTTTAATTTGATATTTTTTATTTGGTTTTCTTGGAAGTTTCACCTTTTATAAAATTTATTATTATATACTGAAAATTATAATTTAAATATTTATAATCATATAAATATATATATATATATATTAAATCATTTTTTATATTTAAAATAATTATATAAAATATATAATTTATACTTTCAAGTAATGTATATATTTTTAACACATTTAAAAATTATCATCTTTTAAATTTGTTTTTATATGAAATTATATATTTTATAATTTCAAAAAAATTCAAGAAAAAAACATATTATAAATTAATATATTTATAAAATATATTGACTTAATAATAATAATATTTTTCATAAAAAAATTATTTTACACATAACCATTACTATTAAAATTATCATCATTAAAATATTAAAAAACAAATTATAACTTTAATATTTTATTTATGTCAAAATACAATTTTAATTAAAATAATAATACTTTTAGAAAAAAATAAGGTGATATATTCAATAAATTAAATAATAAAGAATACAATTTGATAATGAATATATTTGTAATTATTTTTTAAAAAATAAATTTATTAAATGTAAATAATGCTTCTTGAATATAATATTTTTTTTATAAAATCTTTTGTTAAAACCGTTCATGATAAAAAATATTAAATAAAAACTTGATTAAAAAAATATTTAAATTTCATGGGGTGTTATAAACACAAAGTTTCTATACAGATATATATTATTATGGATGTTTGAAAGTAATATATTTTTACTAAATCGTTGTATTGGTGTATTTACTGTCAAATTAAATGAATAGTTTGAAAAATTATATTAGTGATATATTAGGAATATTTTTTTATTAATTTTGTTGAAAATACATAGTATTACTAAATTGAAATGGGGGATAATATATGCTCTTAAATATCATCTCATTTAAAATTATGAGCCAATTTATTCATAATATGTTAAATTCCAACACTTTAATATTGCAATAGTTATTATTGTGATTAAGGTTAAAAAATTTTAAGAAAGGGATCAATCAAAATGATGTAGTTTAAGTTGGTATCTAAACATATATAAATTCAATTGGATGATTATATTATCACCATTAACTCATTATAATAAAATCCTTTTAATATTTGAATAAAATTTCCTTTAATGGGACCTTATTATATTTTAATATTTTAAAAAATTCAAGAGCTCCCTCCCTACACATATAAAAGAACACTCCTCCATTCTTTTAATTACACTTCATTGATCTATCTATATTGACCAAAATATTCACAATTCTATTCAAAAAATATCCATAAAAAATTATAGGTTATTGACAAATTAAAATATAATTTCAGGGTTCCAGAATAAAAAATATAAATGAAGAATACAAAAATAAGAGGCAATCATATTTAATGAATATTTCTTGTTTATTTATTCTACTAATTCATTAAATATATTATTACCATAATGAAATAAAAAATTTAATATCATAAATTTATTAATTTGTTATTATAATTATATTATAACTATTTCAATCTCTTTTTCACCTTATGAAAATAAAAAACATTGCATGTGCATACTTAAGGCTTACCGTCTCCATGTAGTGATGTAATTTATTTTTCATCGCCATATTTCATGGATAGTTATAATGATATAATTTATGAATTTATGTGAAATTTATGATTTCATTAATATTTCTTAATTAGAATATCATATATACCTTCTTACCATAAAACCTTCACAAAAAAAATAATGTTGGTCGTGCGTAAGTGTAAACTACCACCTCCTATAAGCAATGTGATCAGTGTTTCATTAACTCTATACATGGATAACAATAAGGATCTATTTAATGAATATATATGATATATATGATTATTTTATGATAATATAAATTATAAATATTACTTATTTTCTCCTCCAATCTATTTAAATGTCAAAATAATGACGATGTGTGTGTTAGGCCTACAGTATCCAAAAACACTGTAATTCAATTTTCTATCTTTATTTTATATATATGGATATAAATAAAATGATGATTAATATGTATTATATTGATACAATAACTAATATTCTATATATTACGGATCTATAATCATATTATAAATACTAGAACTAGATAATTGAAATTGTCATGAAAAATCAATCAGTAAACATCTAGAAACGACGATATAACACAAAATTATTAATTAATGGAGTTCAAAATTATATAAAGGGAACATATATGAAATTATCTGTAATTTTTTTAATCTACTATATAATTATGAAAAATTATTATTTATTATATATGAAGTTATTTCACCTATGATGTAAGTTGTAGTCGAGGTAAGTTATTTCATCTCAATTTTCCCTCATTTGAGAAAAATTTGTTAATTTTCACTTTTTTGGTGTATATCCTACCCCTATTATGTATTTTCCACAGTGATATATTTTTTTATTTTGATAAATGTTTCGATTAATGTTCACTATTTCAATGTGTTGCAATTAAATAGTTACCAATAGGGTAATAATTTATTTTACAATCTAATTTTTTTGGATTGCTCTAATATTTATTGAAGAAATATTATTTTCAATCCTTAATGAAAAACTTCTACATGAATATCCCATGAATATTTAAGGGTTTTACATATATTGTAAAAACATTTCATATTTTTAAATGATTAATAATGGAATGAAATGTTTTTATGAAAACTAATCATATTTCAATTTTTGATCGGGTATATTTTTATAATATATCTATATTTTTTAAAAATGTTTAGATAATTAATTTTTTAATATGATGATATATTAAGAATAGTTATTGTTATAATTTAATTTAAAAAAAATTTACAGGTAATATTTATAATGTTTTCCAAATGTTTCTTTATTGACTTTATAAAAATTTAGAATGTGTTTTTTAATATATAAACTTTTAACAAATTATCCTACCTCCAAAATCGTTTTCTCTAATTTTAGTTTTTTATATAATATTTCAATGTGTTTAGAAGGAAAAATATTTTATTAAAAAATATTTTAATTATTTGATTCGATTTTATAGTATTTTCTATACTAAATAATTTTTTTACAAAAAATAATATTTCCAATGAGTTTATGATTATATTTTATCAGTTATTAATTTTGAGGTTGTTAACTCTCCCTTATGAGATTCACTTTATTATGATAATTTTTAATTATAAATTACATTTATATTAATTATACATACTCTTTATATCATGGATATAACGATTTATTAATCCACATATTATTTTTACCAATAGTGTTTTACTATCAATGTTATTTGATTGACTTTGGAAATAAGAGTATTCCATATTCTATACTCAATACAGATAATTTTTGATAAGGTATATTGTTTATGAAATAAGTATATCATCCAATTTATGGGAAATAAATTGGAAATGTATTGACATTTTGGGTACAATTATAGATAGGCCCTTGAAGCATCGATAGATCCCATGAGAAAAATTAGTTAAAATAATTTATATGGTTTTTTGGTATATAAATAAACATTTATTACACCATATTGGAATAAGGAAATGATGGTAAAGATACCATGATACCTGAGATCCTGATTTTGACTTTAAGGATTTTATTTATTTTGAATTTATTTATTATATTCCATGATATTATTATAGTGATATTATCCATGGATGCATTTCATGCTCAATTTATTGATTAAATAAAATGTGATTTAATTTATTTATCTTGGGATATTTATTATGCCATGTTAAATAATGACTTATTTTATTGTAGATATCTTTTTCTAAGCATCTGATCTCACCCATTATTTTTTCCCTTTCACATGGATAATAATAATATTGAAAATAATATTAAAGATATTATAATGTTTAGTATACAATGTATTTCATTTTCCCTATGTAATATGCGAATAATATCTGTATGTAGTTCATTCAGAAAACATAATTGGTCATTCCTATGAGAGGAGATACCTTTTATCATTAGTAAATATAATCACGTGGACAAAGAAATCTAATATGAGTTAGGGTATCTTCAACCCAATAGGAAAAACATTATCTGAATCCCTGACCTCTAAAACTATTATCTATATAATATGTAACATTTCTATATTAGTATTTCCCAAAAAACTGACATTAATAAATATATTCTCGTATCTATAAAGTAATAACATAATTCCCTAATAATTGTGGATTTTACTATGACTGAATTAGATTTAACATATATTCATATCATATTTAAGTGGGTATGATTAAATATCAATCCATATAATAGTATATTTTGGGTGAAAATTTCAATCCACCATATTATGATGATATATATGGAAAAAATAACACATTGTGGAAATATTATAATAATTTGAATAAAATTTCAAAATTAAAACATTACCACTTAACACTATCCCATATTCCATTAAATATGAAAACATATTCTCCCAATATCAAACTTCTTCTTATATGTCGTTCTAATATTATGAATGTGAATATAATTAATGTACCATATATAGACTATTATAAAAATAATAAATTTCATGATAATAAATATAAAATCACCATATAAATAGTTAATATTTATTATTTAATTTCTCAATCTTCAATGATATGAGAATCGTTAATTTCACAGGAGAAAAAATAAAAAAATTAAGAAAAATACAAACATTGAATTGTTATTCACACATAAACATTTCATGTATCTAGGAGTCATTATATCATAATGGATAAATTGGAATGCCTTGTAATTTATAAAATGAAGTTTAAACAAAAATATCAATGATAGGAACTCCTATAGCTAATGAACATCATTCATAATATATAATAACTTTTTTGATATCCTTATAGTTCATTATTTAGGAGAGAATTATGAATTAACAACTGAAATTCCTTAATATTATGAATAATAATAATAAATAAAATTGAATAAATGGAAAGCCTCGGTATCATAAGACAAAAACCCATTAAAATATACAATACAAAAAAATTGACTAAAAATTCATCATCATAATAGTTTATAATAATGAAAATTATAATGCTTCACATTGATCATTAGTATATATTATTGGGTCTAATTCACAAGAAACAGATTTCATCATATACTTCTAATTAGAATCCTATACGTGTTCAGTTTTTAATTTTCATATAATATTCATGTATATATATTTTATTATTCATCCATGACATGAAATTACTTCATTATAATATTTTTTCACATTAACTATTAAAAGAAGAAAATTTAATTTCCCTTATTCACTCATATGTAATTGAATCAAGAATTAATAAGACCTCATGTGAAACTCCCAATACAACAGAGGCTAGAGACAAGTATGGGGGTCTAATAGGATAAAATGTGGAGACTATATTTTCTAATGAAATTAGTTATTAAATATGAAATTATTACAAAATCATCCATCACATATTATAAAAGCAATTAATTATGACAAGTGATAAAAAATTAAAATGTATAACCATGGTGTAATGAAAAAGATGTAATGATATATACACAATATTACACAAAATAACACTAAATAGGATAACAAAGTCTAATTTTTTCTGAGTCCATTCATAATTCCACCATCCATTCTCCACTCCTGATGTACCGAATCACACATCTATCATACTACTATAGATATTATTTTCACCGAAAACTAAGAAGTCTTCTCTGATGCAGTTGGTATCCCAAGTAGGGTGTGAATAGAACCCTATAGGACACCACCAATGGTTTCTATAGAATATTTAATTAGATTAAATTTGTGTGATAATGTTCTTCAAAAATAATGCATGATAAAAATTATATGTAAAAAAATATAATCCCACAGATTCCAAAGTGACACCCAAGGTTAACAATATATGATTCAGCTCCTTCTGGTTGTATATATCAAATTAAACTGTAGATATATTCTGATTCTTTAAATATGTATATAATATATATATGAAAAACAATAATCAAGGAACTAGTCCATGTAATCTCATAACCATGTGTGAATATATATATATATATACATATCTGTATGTGCACACTATATCTAATAAAATATTCTAAGGAATGTTGAAACATTTAAAATTATATGAATATATTTGAATCCTGTATCAAAGAACATAGACCAATGCATACCATAACTATTCATGAACATATATGAATATATTTATATATGTGTAATCTATATCTAAAGACATAGTATAAAAAATAATTCAATATTATATGAATATATATCTCATTCAATATAACATTACAATTTATATCATTCACATTCACGGTGGAGAAATTCATATAATTTTGAAAAAATTATTATTACTTCACACTTGATTTCAAAATTTAATATCTATAGTTTATCATTCATTATTTGATCAATTGTAAAAAATTTGAGTTTATCGTTTTTGACATGTTTCAGACATATGATATTTTTGGATAAACACACCTTAATTCAAGTAATCATCAATTAATGTTAAGGAACACCTGTAGTCATTACCTAAATATCTATTTAATTTGTAATGGTTAGTACATCATATACCATGGACCATGATTTAGTATATGAATACTAATAGATTTCATGGTGCATGTGGATAGGTCAAAAATAATAAATTAAGGGTTATACTTTAATTATTAATTTATAATGTCCACGAAGACATCTTGTCAGCATCAAAAAATATCCTAAACACATGAAGGGTGACAAATATTTAGGGAAAAATTTAATGAACAGCAACCTTAATCACACAAAATTATTAGTTAACAATATTCCCTCTTCAAATAAATCCCAATGAGACAATAACCCTAGATAATCACAATATTTATTTTATTCGAATTATAAAACAATATAATAAGTATAAATAGGTGTATAAGGAATGAATTATGCTATAATAAACATAAGAACCAACTAAATCCAATGAAACATTAATTAAATATTAATTGAGGGATAGAAGATTCCAAAATATCCCACAAACCACAAATGATTGAACATGTTGAGTTTCTTTTGAAGGAGGGGAAGGATATAATGTAGTTGATTACAATGAAATTATGATAATTTACACACATAAAAAGAAATACAAAATCTGATCATCTACTATCTATGATCCTAATTATGAGTCAGTACTTCATTGGCTAACTCATGTGCCTAATAGAGATGCAGGGATTCTGTCATGGCAAATGGTCGTCCAATTATAGAAACCCATACTTTTAATAGTTATTTATTACATCCTAATAAATTAATATTTTTTACATTGAATTATTATCCATGAAAATGAGGTAAATATTTAATGTTGTTGGAATCATGCATAAAAAACCCACTAATAGTGAACATATCTAAATTGCATCAAACTAATTTCTATATAATTAGTACCCTTCATAGATATATCATATATAAAACCTTTCTTCATTCCATGGGGAAAATAAAATATATTAAAGGGTGAGATATTATTCTCATTAGGGTAAGAAAGGTATATATAATTGGTTATATAAACATAATATGGAAATAAGGGTATTGTAACAAGAGATAAATATGTGAAAAACATACCAAAAATTCTTATCATAATCACGTAGACTAAATATTAGTAGTTCAGAATACATGAATAATTAAGGTTTTAAATAAAATGATTCATGAGTCTATATCAATAGTATATGATCAATTATTAAAACATTTTAATAAATGAAAATGTAATAATATTTGTTGGAATATTATTTCAAGGCTACCCATAAATACATTCACCATTTTCCTCAGGTCCAAACCCAGTTGAAAAGGGCCCTTTAATGTGTTGGGGGGTCTTAGGTCCAAGTCTCCCCAGATTCCTGCATGTGTGAGTTTCTGTGTTTCTTTAAATCATCGATGTTACCTATCTTTCAAAGTTTCAAATAAAGACAGTCACCGTTTATTAGTTTTGGTATAACTACGAGGGTACTTACTTCTGGCATGGGATAAAATTTCAGGCACACTGTTTTTAGTGTGTGGGATTGCCTCCTATGCACCCTCTATTTTGGGATTGGGATTATCTCCCATATACTCTTTGATATAATACAACATTTATCATTAACCAATTAAACTATAGCCTGCGTAATTCTATTCTCATGCCTAACATATTCATAATCAATTTATATGTATACCATAAGATCATGATAACATTCTGTATTCATTTTTTACATAATTTAGTGAAAAGAAAACAGGATTCAATGATATTTCATCACCATAAACATAAAAAATCCTTAAAAATAATAAATAATGTATCATAAAGTAAAATAGACATTGAATGATATGTAAAATTGATGGATTTTATCAAAAATAACTATTTTCATTAAAAGGTCAAAAAAGTATTTCGTGATGAAAATACCAATTTAATTTTAAAATAACTTATTTAAAAAATAAAAATTTACAAAATATTATTGAAAACATTTTAATTAAATAAAAATTATGAAATAGGTAATGTAATATTCAAATACTTGAGTGGTAATGATAGGGATAAAATCCATTCATATTGAGTATGATAAAAAAATTTCCATTCACATGATTGGAAAAAAGTTAAATATACCCCAATCAAAAAAAATTATTAAAAAAATTTTAGAATAAATTTGTAGTACATGAAAGGGAAAATTGTACTAAAAATATAAAATTATATAAATAAGTATTTTATAATTCAAATTTCTAGGGGTTATCAGATAAGTATTATATAATTTAGTCAATGTGAATTCGCGTATAATCAATCATGATAAAAATTTGATTTAAACATAAATATATTACCTCATGTATAACATGCTTCATTAGAAATATAAATTTATATATAAAACATTAAAATAAATATATTTATAATATAGAAAGGTATTTTCAATTATAACACCTTATTTTTTCTATTTACAACATTTCAACACTTATTTATTAATAATTCTTCATTTAAATAATCATTTTTAGCTCATATCTATTTTAATTTTTTTTTAATATTTTAGTTCAATAGTTTTGGTCCTTTTTATTTGATCATTGTTAAAACATCTCTAGATTATTAATACTGATATTAATATAGTATATATTTATTATTTTAATCGTTATAATTATCCTGGTAAAAATGATGATGATAAATGAATTACACAGCAACATAGATATAGTAAGCCATACATTCTCTTGATTGATATTACCACATTACATAGGATAGAAATTAGTTTTATAATGAGGTTTTCATAATATTAATATCAAAAAATATAATCAAGTGTTTTAATTGATTATTTTATAATGGGCCCCAAATATTTTTAGGAGGATGATGAAGAAATAATATTGAAAGTACTCAGTATAGAGTTATATATCTTCTTTGTGAATGCTCCACCAGATTACACCATAAGCCTTGAAAGGATGATATTTTTTAAATAACTAATGATATAGGATGTGGGAAAATAATTTATGATGACATTAGAGTATAGTGTTTATAATAGAGTATTGTCAAACACTACAAATAAAGGAGAATATTAGGTTCCCTTTTATATGTGAGTGTATGGGGACCCCTGGAATTAGATAAAGTATTAAATTAATATAAATTAATTATTATTTTAATGTGGTCCAAAATTGATATAATTAAAATATAAAAAAACTATAAGTAAAAATTATTTCTTAAATTAAATTTTTTACATGTTTTGTTGATGTTTTAACCCATATCTCATAGTTTTAATCACCATTGACCATTTTGAAAATTAATGTGACATCATAGTTTCTTACTATTTTTAGGACCTAAATATTACTATAAAATGAAAACTAAAAAATACATAGATAACAGTTGATATGATAGATCATATCCAATTAAATTGGCTGATGATTATAATTTTATGAATTTAGATTCATTTAAAAATATTTTATTTTACATAAGATACAATTATGGTAATTTTGGAGACTATTCCCTTAGTTTTCCATTAACCAAAAACATTGAAATATAATTCAATTGAATTTTTTAAATTGTACTAATAAGTTATAAATTTTTTTAAAAAATTCTGGGAGAAAAATTAATTAATCTACATTTTGAGTCATTTAATGTTTTTAATATTATTTATTTGATTTTTTGATTACTTGAACAATTACTATATTAGTGATCATTATACATTTAAATAGTTTATTCAATAAGTTAAAATTCAATGTAAATTAATATTAAAAAATAATTCATTTTTATTCAACCTAAAAGTTTATAACTAAAAAGAAAATCCTTGTATCCCTATGATACATCTTTTAAGTTATAAAAACAAATAGATTGAATTTTTGGATTTATTCATTACATAAAATATTATAATGTTCATAACTGAAGAATAGTTTCACTATGTATCCATATTTTCAAAACTTTTATTATCATGGAATATGATATGTCAGAGAATTGGAAAATGGAATGTGTATTGGATATTTATATGTCTTATACCTTCTTTTCAACCACGTTTAACCGATTTTAAACTTACCATGGTGACAAAAATTTACCATGATTATAATTAAAAATGAAAAAAATAAAAGGTATATATTTATAAAATTTGATACTCTTCATTTAAAATATGAAATAAATTTTTCATGATACAATTTATATAATTATAATAAGTAAATGTTATTATAAGTATGTAAAATGATTTGGAAATTAATTTCAGAGTAAGGTGTTTTAATACTAAAAATGATATTATACAAATATATAATATAACCATGATTAATAAGTAACTAATTAGATTATTTATAAGTAAATGATACATTATTTACAATAATATGTAATTAAAAACATAATAGAACTTTTAAATTTTCTTGACCTAAAAGAAAGAAATGATGGTTTTACAAAAATCTCTATTTTTTACTATTCACTAAAAAAATTAATATTTAAAAAATCCAGTAATTTCCCCTTAATATAACTCTGTTATAATTATTTCAGTAAATATAGGATTTGTATAATTCAAACTTTCTAATAATTATTGAAATTATTTATAATATTTCTCATAAAAACATATCAAAATCAGTTTTTGAATAAAAAGTGTTTTTGAAGAATAAAATGACATTACTTAAAATTGATTTTTTTGATTACCAATAACTAGTCAATAAATTTAAAATTTGTATGACCCTTATAAGTATATATAATGTTTAATTTATTCCAATTCATTCCCTCTAATCAAATATGCATATTATAATAGTCACATTTAAAAAAATATATATGTAGTATAATGTAATTCACTTAAAAGAAAAAAATTCATGTTACGAAAGCTATCAAAAAAATTTCATGTGATGTATATCATAAAATACAGAGGTGTTACAATCTACCAAATTATAATAATTTCCCCCAAAAAATTATGTCACTCCTATAAAATAAATATTGACATGTTTGTTTCATCACACACTCAGGTTCCAATGTTGGTTATTTGAAATTTTCATTTCTCGAGAGAGATTTAACCAGGTGAGTAGTCTTGTTTTGTATATCCTACATATATGATGTATAGTTTATATTAGTAATTCTTCAATAATAATGGACATGAAAATGTTTTATAACCTGTAATTTCAATTCTTATAAAAAAATATGTATGTACTTCCTCAGAAAAGATACATGGAACACATTGTGATCTTAAGAGTGGTTTAGTGGAAGACTCATGCCATAAGATACAATCTACACAAGATAATGAATATCTAGTGGAAGAATATAGTAAGTAATTGTTAATATATTCTTTCTAAACCTCATTACATTTAACTATAATAAAATTTGTAGGAATATAGCATCATCAACCTTGAATTATATATCATTCTAGAGATTGTCAACATAACATTTCTACCGACTCAAAGATGCCTCTATGTATTCCTAAATGGATTTAACCTTATATTTTATTTACTTTACAATATTATGTCACTATATATATATTACTCCATCTTAATCCCAACACATTGTAGTTCTTCACTTTTTTCCAAATTGGGATTCCTATGGAGCTATCTGAATGTTAATGTGAAAGATATTGTTATAAGGGAATTATTCAAATAGAATTTGATGATCCCAAAAACATTCCAAATCATGATAATAGGATCTAAACATATCCTCTAGGGGTTTAATGGTTCACTCATACTATATATCTCTCTAATGATGATATGTTTTTCAAAAACATATATAGGTAACCTGAGATTGGTGAATAAAATTTTAAAACATTGAGGTGAACCTATGATCTTGATCTGATACAATATAATGTGGTTTTCCATTCTACTGTACCACATTATTGATGTATTTTATGGATGACTGGTAAATACTGAAATTTTCTCTAATAAATACTTAGTGTGTTGATTTTATAATACTATTTATTATAACCCAAATTTCGTTTTAGACTTTATACATTATGGGGAGTCTAATGACAAAATTCATGTTGATGTTTATCCATTTTCATTTTCATATGGGTAGTTATTGTAACATTCCATTATAAGTAAGTCTCTAAATATTATCTTGCTAGGATATTAATCATCGAGATACATAATCCAAAATATATTTTTTTTGTGGTCCCATAATACAAACAGTTTTTGATATCCATACATATTCATACATCCCGAATGAAAAGAATGTGAAAAGATTTGAGCTTCAACCAACAGTTCCATCATTAGGCCCGGTATTAATGAGATACATAATTTGTTCTTAAACAATATCATTCCATAAAAATAAATATTTAACTCATTAATATTTCAATCTTTTTTTGAAACTTTATTCCTTTATTTTATTCCTTTTTAACAATAAATTTGATTGATGTGTGATCAATAATGTGTGAAAGATAATATTTCTACCATTTATTATAATTGTGTTGGTCCATTCTTTTCCAATAAAAAAATATTGAATATTTTTTATCATCATCAAATATTATCTAGAGTGATGTTTCTGACAGAAAGCATCAACGGCCTTGTTCATTCTACCATTGTGGTAATATACTGAGTATTTATAATATTTAATCAACTCTAACAAAAATCTATAGAACAAATTCAACTATTTCTAGGTGAAGATACACAATAATCTTTTTAATTTTTATTAACATGTTGTTCCATGGTCAAAGGACAAACCCTTGAATATTTATAGAAATTAAAGGTTAAAAAGTATAAAATATTTGATTTTTGAATCTATTTTTCAAAATTTGGAAGAAAATCGGTGTAGTCTTGAAATATAATTTTAGATGGTCATTTATAGGTGGGGGTTAATTATTATTTTTTAAACATTCCTTCTTATATTTTGCGAAAATCTATTTATAACAAAGTTATTCAAGGTGGATTGACAAATATAAGAATGTTATACATTATTTCTTTTAAAAAATAAAGCATAAATTAAATGTGTAACAATAACAAGTAAAAAAGTATAAAAAATAATTTATCCCAATGAGAATGGCATCCAATAACCTCAGATAAAGTTTGTTTGATTTATAATTTCATGAAATTCTATCATACCCACACTCAGGTAAGCCCTTCATAATAGTATAAATACATTTATTACTATCCCTGGAAGCCCTCGATAGATCAGCAACAATAGGATTTGCACTCAAAAGGCTGAACAAGTTTTTCATAACTTGAACAAGATGTTCACATAATTCACACGAGAAATGTTAGAGAAAATCTATGACATTCACAAACTATACCTCTAGAATTCCAAACATCAATCACATATCAACATATGTCAACCTGTCTCAAATTCTTTCTTAATCATCAAATAGATGGGGTATTTATACGGAAATGTTCTAACGGTTGGCTCCTTTCTCCAATGATCATATTTTCCCTTAATGGTTTTTAGGGACTTATACACATGTCACTCAACCAATGGTTAGTTAGAAACACATTTTACGACATCATTTCATGTACGAAACCATGGGAAGTATTATCATGCTTTAAGAAACATAAAAAGACTTATGAAACATTAACATGTATAAGAAACATTATCATGATTAGGATATGGTAAAATGGAACATTACATTATGGAAATGAGGTAATGGTAATAATGGAATTTAATTGGATTCATAAGAAATTGTGAATCAGTGTCCAAAAATATGAACAATCAGATTATGGAATAATAGTTCATCGGGGTTTGAATTATAAGAAATCTACATTCTAATTAATGATGAATTCGTTATCTAATTTCATATGTATTATAACTCTAATTTTTAAGGAATTCAGAATCTAATTTATAAAGAATTTGGAATATGATTTATAAGGAATTTAGAATATAATTCATGAAGTATTCGAAATCATATTTCTGGGGAATTCGTAATTGGATATCTGAATAATTTAGAATTTGATTTTCGAGGAATATAGAATCTGATTACTAAGGAAATCAATGTCTTATTTCTGAATAATTCGTAAATTGATCTATGAATATATTAGAGTCTAATTTTTTAAAAAATTAGAATCAAATTTCCGCAAAAATCAGCGTCTGATTTTGGAAGAAATCAGAGTCTGATTTCAGAAGAAATCCTAGTATTATATCAGAAGAAATTAGATTCGGATTTCACGAGAAAATAGATTCTTATTTTAGAAGAAATGTGAGTCTGATTTAAAAATAAATCCTAGTCAGATTTCGGAATAAATTAGAGTCGGATTTCAGAAGAAATTAGAGGATGATTTTAGAATAATCCGTAGTCAAATTTCATAATAAAAAATATTATGATTCCAAATGAAATCTATGTTAGATTTAAGAAGAAATCATAGTTCGATTTTAGGAGAAATCAATTACTGATTTCCGAAGAAATTAGAGTTTTATTTCAGAAAAAATTGTATTCACTATTCTGGGGATATCAACTTCTATGAAACTATATGGTTCTAATTTAGGTAAGGATATGATTTTTTGACATAAGAAAATTATGGTCTGTCTTGTTTTAGTAAAAAAACTATATAATACAATTGAAACTATAGGTAATGTGAAATTCATTTTTAGAGAATGTAAAATTTCCCTAACAAAAATATTTCTTAATGAAACTAAATTTTCATTAAGATGTTGTGTTTGTGATATTAAAAACATAAAGGAAAAGAAAATTCATAAGGGAACTTATTAAAACGACAATCTCCCAATATTTAGAAAGCACAAAAAACATTTCTCAAAATAATATAAAGGATTAAGGTTTTCATTAATATAAAAAATATATATATCTCCCTTTTTTAATCCATGATTAATATGACTAAATCCCCCTCAGGTTTTTAAATCCCTAAGGATTTTATTATTGAATTTCATAAAGAAATAACTTCATCCATACATAATAATTTCATCTTTAATTAATCTCCCCATTATTTATGTAATTTTTTATTAATATTATTTTTTATCATTCTTTCCCCTATTTTTGATTTTTTAAAAGGAATAAAGGGATAGAAAAAAAATTACCTAAAAGGTTAGGGATATAAAAATATAATCAATAGAAAGGTAACATAATTTCATTATGATAACATAAATTTGATAGAGGGAAAAAATGCAACAAAATATTTGATTTAAGAAATAATTCATCCTTCTTCTATATTGGAATGAGATTTTTCATAGTTTCATTTAGCTTATTCAACACTTTATGATCATATTCATACCTCTTGATCTATTGACCCTGATCCTGATTATTCCTCTAAAGAACATTGGTTCAATGTTCCTAAGATTTAAGAAATTCACCTTGAGTCCATATCATCTCTTCTTTCTCATTGATATTTTCTATCATCTATTCCCTGAGTTATCTTTCCTTTTTTACAATTGAGAACAATTGAATTCATCTTTCCATTCAGGTAATTATCCTCTTTGATCTGGTAAACAATCTCTTGATTCAGCTTCTCCAAAAGGCTTGTAGAAATGTTCTTCATTATGTCATCTAACTTATCAAAATAACTCTTGATTGGTTCTTTTAAATCATTATATATATTAATATCATCAATCACTGTCTTAGACCACTTGTTTATCTCATTTCAATATTTCCTATTAGATTCATAACAAGTTTGGAATGTCTTAAAAATGATTTCAATTTTGATTAAAGTTTCCTTGAAATTTTTATTGGGTCTGACTTCTGATTGATTGTTTGTTGAAGTAGTTGTTACAATGAATTAATACATGTAAATAAGGTTAATATATTTTTGATATTCTTTAAATACATAAAAAAAATATTTTATAAAAGAAGATGAATTTTCTGAAGCATTTTTTTGGAGTGGGATATTTATCTTGCTCTTCATCTTTTCTCTTAGATGTTCCATCAACAACATCCTTCTGTGGTTTTGTAACATTATATTTCTTTGGTGTTTCAACAAAAACATACTTAACTTTTTCATCTTTCGAGATTGCTTTCTCAACTTTCAGAGAGAGATGATCACTATTTGAAAATTGAATTATTCTATTATCACTATAAACTTCTTTATCATCCACTTTTTCAAAAAATTTCTTATCATCCCCGGGATAAATAAAAGCATCATTACTACATTCATCATATGAATGTTTATCGACCTCATCCTAAGCATTAACATTATTCTTAATATATTGATCTTCAAAAATGATTATGGTGAATTTAGCTTGGGTTGTTCTGATAGAAAGCGTGTCAGAAGGGATCTCCTTATCTTTGTATTCATCCGCCACTATTATTACATCAACAAATTACATTTCCTCTTATTGTACTTCTTGGTCATCCTCTTTTTGCACTTTTTATTCTTCAAAAAGGGGTTTCAAAATTGAAATAACATTTGTTCTCTAATCATCACCTAGAGTTTCGATATGAACATACTCTTGCATGAAGGATTCCGGTACTTGAACATGTCCATATTCCAACCCATTATTTATAATAAAATCTTGAACAATATCGTATTTTGACATCTTCTTCTGTATCTTCTTCCATTTAGCTTTATTATTATGATATTCATCTTATTGAACCATTAAGGCCTTAGCTATAGTGGGGTCTAACCCAAAAAATACCTATTCCTCTTTCTTTTTCTACTTATGCCCTCTCCACCTGAAACCACTTCTTGGGAAAATATTTCTTTTCTTTTTTAGATTTGGTGGAGGAGATACTCACTGTCGTACTTGTAATTTTTCTTTTGGGTCTAAATTTTTTAATTTCATTAGTATTTTCTTAGATGTTTCACCAACTTCACCTTTCTTGGTGACTGCCTAATCAACCTTATCAGAAAGATAAAATAACTCTCATTCTTAATAATGAATCCTATTTTCATCTTTCCTAATGTAACATCACTCAACAACATTATCTTGATATCTATGGCCTTTGAGATGCATGGAATTTTTAAGGATTCTAAACACAAGACAATGATCAATGATAATATTACAGGATACATTATGATCTGAGAATTATGGGTTCCATTATTAACATTTTTTATTTTTATGAAAATTTACTTGATGAGGTTTACCTTCCATATATTCATTAATAAATCCATCAGGAAGATATTACATATCTTAATAGAATCCTTGTTTCTCTTTCTCGGAATGAGAAAACCATTCATCCATAGAGATAGAATTTTATAATTAGTTAAAAGATTATAAATATTTAGTGACTTTACTCAATTAAGTCCAAGACACTCAATTTCCATAATGTTCTCAAATGATCCTTCATTTTCTGGTAATTTATGTGAGCTAAAGACTAAACCACCAATATAAGTAATATCTAAAATACTATATATCTTATTGAATGACAAAGAATACATCTTCCCGTAACTTTTGAAAGAAACCATATGTCTTATTTCTTTTTCATAAAACTGAACCATATCATTGAATTACATAATCGAATCTAGATACACCAGATCTTGACTCTTCTCATTGGTTATGCAGACAATTTCCAAACTATATTTCTATATGCCTTTTGAAATTACAGAATTATATTTCACAAAAAAAATTAGATCCACCAACCATTCAATGTATACTTTCCAATCCATGAGTTCCCAATGAGAGACCATTAGAGTCTCTTAGGATAATTCTAGAGACAATTAGGACTTAATGAAATAAGGAAAATTGATTGAATACATTGAAGTGTAACAGATCATCGGTGGAAAATTAATGAAAGAACTGACCTAGGACACAAATAAGGTAGTCCTTTATATAGGATTTTCATGTAAATTTCATATTTCGCAATTAATACAATAGTTGAAATTACCTTGATCTCATCAGATGGTTGATATCAACTATGAAGAATAATTTATTGAATCTAGTTTTTTGGAGGATTTATTGAAAACATTGATTTAAGGAAAGTGGATCTGAAAACAGTTTTCTAAAAACAATATAGAAATACCAACATGTAAAAATGTAATTATGAGGATTTATGTAATTATACATAACTTCCAGATTAATTAGAATGAATTTTTAATTTAGTTAATGTTCTCTTTAAAGAACATAGGCTCCAATAATTTTTATTAGTGAATGAAAAACTTTTTAGGTTCCAAAACGTTTTGGTTTTAATATTTTTTTTTAAAATAAAATATAAATGAATAAATATATGTACTCCCCATAAGAAAAGGATTAATGTATTGTTAGGATATATATTTTAAAAAACATTTATATGGATTACTACCTCACATTTATAACTCCTAACTTTTATTTAATTTATTTAAATATATCATAGGGTAAATATTTTGTGAAAATGTTTCTAATTTAATCTTCTGATCTAATAAATTGAATAATGATATTTCCTATTATAGTGTGATCCTTAAGAAATTGATTCCCAATATCTATGTTTTTTCACAAGAGTGATTTTTAGGGGTTCTTCTTAGGTAATTGGAAGTAGTATTATCACACATTATCCATGTTTTGGTAAAACTAATTCTATAGTCTGTGATTTTGTGTTTCATCCATTACACTTAAGCACAACAACTTCCAAATGATACATATTTTGATTCATAAGTAGAAAATTCTACTGAGTGTTTCTTGTTGAAAGACCAATAAACTAATGAATACTCTAGGAAATTTCATGTTCTATATGTTATTTTCATTTTCATTCTACATCCACCGAGTTCAACATTCAAAATTACTTTTAAAACAAAATCATTTTTTGATGAATAGAAATGTCCTAAATCCATGGTCCCATTAAAATAGTGAAAAATAAATTTCACTTTTTTTAAATGGGATTATTTTGGATTTCACTAATATCTTCCACATAATAATACTAAAAACATTATATATGGATGAATATTTTTCAATTATAGTAGTGTTTCTATCATACCTTTAAAATATGTTTGATCAACTGGTTTCCTAGGTTCATCAGGATAAAAATTGTTTGAGGTACTAATTGGAGTTGTTATATATTTACTATTGTAATTTGCATACTACATAAGAAGATATTTAAAATACATATATTGAGATATATTAGTTCCTTCTCATTTTTTGTGAAATTAAAAAACCAAGTAAAAATGATAACCCACCCATCCTATACATTTCAAAATAAGATTTTATAAGATTTTCAAATGAATAATTTAAGGAATTTGTGGTTATTCGAATATAATTTCATCAATAAAAATTTGAACAAAAAAAATATTCTTAAATATATTTATCAAATGTGTTAGATCAGAATTTCCTTTCATGAAATTGTTTTGAAACAAAAATCATGCAATTCTGACATACCATGATCTAGGGGCTTGTTTAAGTCCATATAATTCTTTGGTAGTTTTTTTAACATGTATATGATATTTAATGTCTACATAACCATGAGGTTGTACAACATAAACTTCCTCTTGAATGTATCCATTAAATAAATGACACATCGCATCCGTTTTAAAATGTTTTAAATTAAATTATGCTGGAAAGGCTAAAAGAATTTGAGTAGACTCATATCTATCTACTAGAGCATAAGTTTCTTCGTAGTATATTCCTTCTTATTGATTATATCCTTTACAAGATAATCATGAATTATTTCATAAAAATATTCCTTTTTCATTATACATATTTCTAAAGACCCACTTTAGACTATTTAAAGATGTTTTTATAGGTCTTTTAAGCAAGATCTACAAATTTTCCTTCCAAATTTATTTAGTTTTTCTTTTATATATTTAATCCAATCATCGTCACATAAAGCTTGGTCATTGATTTAAGGTTCTAATTAATAATTAAACTCTATATGTTGTACTTCATTTTTAGAAAACTTCTTGTCCTTACAGGTTGATTTACATCTATAATGATACTATCACTGGGATGATTCTTAAGAAACAATTTTTTGGGTTTTGTAAAACCTATTCCTCAACAAGAGGTAAAAAATAATTAGGGGATAATACTTCAGAAACATTTTATTGATTATTTTCCTTATTAAAAGAAACATTTATAAATCGTTCATAATCATTTTTTGAAAAAAAATCTGATGATCTATGTTGCGGTTTATTTAGAAAGTATCAGTTTCATCAAATTTATCATGTACTGTTTCTTCAATAATACCCGAATTTATTTTGAAAACTATATATGCCTTAGTGGTTGTGGAATAGCCTAATAAAAACCCTTCATTGTATTTGGGTGTGAATTTTTTTAGTTGTCTTTAATATTAATGACAAATATTAGCATCCAAATACATCTAAGAAATAAACTTTAGGTTTTCGAACAGTCTATATCTGATAAGGTGATTTGTCAAAAAATGTACGATTAAACCTCAATTTATATTTTAGTAAGTAGTACTTATAGCTTCATCCCAAAAGTATTTAGCAATATAATATTGAATCAACATGGTTCTTGTTATCTCTTAAGGAATTTTAATTCTTCTTTCAACGACTCCATTTTGTTGAGGAGTTCTTGTAGCTGAGAATTTATGTGCCATGCCTTTCTTAATAAAAAGAGATTCAAAAACTGAATTTTCAAATTTTTTCTCATGATCACTATTAATATTTTTCTATGGAATGGATATATCATTTTTAACATTGGCTGAAAAAAAATTTAAAATAATAAAATTAATCATTTATCTTTGCTAGAAAATAGAGCCATGTAAATATAGTCTAATCATACACTGAACAAATACATAGTATTTGTCTCTAATACTTCTAGTTTATGATGAACTGAAATGATCCATGTGCACTAGTGGTAATTTATCATAATTTGAGACTTCACTAATTTATTTAAAACATGATCTATGTTTCTTTCCATATTGAAAAGGATAACAAACATTACAAGAATCAAACCGGAGCTTTGGTAGATACTTAACAAGTTCTTTCTTTGAGATTTTTCAAAATTTCACAAGGTTACAGTGTCCTTCTCTTTTATTATATAACCATGATTGATCATCCATTATACTAATTCAAGGTTGGTCTTGGCTCCTAAGGACTTCTATATTAACTATCTAAAGATTCTCATGTCTTTTGGAAGAGAGAATAAAATATTAATTGTAACTGTGTAGTAGACTTTTATCATTCCATAATTTGACAAGGTAAACCTCATCATATAATGAATTATTCTTATAAGGATGTTATTAAATCCTTAATAAATATATAATTTGATGTTTAAGCTTTTCCAAGAAGAAAAATGTTACCTATAATACAAATTTGTCCCATAGAATTGTCTCTAAAAGTTACTTTTCCACCATTTATCATATATAAAATTTAAAATAATTTTTTTTCTAGTCATCTGATGAGAAAATCCGTAATCTATGTACAATTTATTATTGTGGGAACTTCCTTTTTATTACTAAAAATAAAATAGTTAAACATTTAGAATCCAAAATTTCTTGGATTTAGATTTTTTAGAAAGTAAAATATTAGTTATCAACATTTTCATAGAAAAATAAGCCTCATTAAATCCTATAGATTGTGTGTTATTTAAATAAAAAAACTTCTTCTAAGGAGAATTACATTAAAATATAGGGAAAAATGGGCACAGTGGGGAACAAAATAATTATAACCAAACCCCGGTATTCAATGAGTATAACCAAATATAGAACTATTCCTAAGAGGTTGAAGTAGAAAATACATTTTATCAATTTATTTTTTTTATAAGTTAAGTTCAATAAAAGACACATTAAGGAAAAAATTCATATTTTAGTCAAATGTATAATTTCTTATCCACATTGTCATTAGTCTTAGAAAATGAGTTAGTATCTAAATCATTTTTCATAGAAATAACACTTTCATGATACTTCAAAAGTTTTTCCTTTGAAAAAATATATTCTTCAATGTTTTTAGAAACATTTTCAAAATCAAGAGTTTTCGAATCAAGATATTTTGAATAATCTAATACTTCTTTTGATAAAATTATGATTCTTGAATTTTCCTCCACGTGTTTTTTATTGATCTTACAATTTTGATTCGTAAGCAACTTGAAAAACATAGATACTTCTTCAATTTAAGGTAATGTTTTGTCTTCTAATAAGGATGATTCTCAATCCCAAGATTCATAAAATTCTTTATTAGGAATATTTGAATTTAACAAAATATTAGTTAATAATTTGATAGTATTTACCATATCCACGGGACATTGATTTTTAGTAGGAATTCTGGATATAAGATGGATATTCTTTTATATAAAAGATTTTGTATCCCAAGATTCATCAGAAGAATCACCACCACTAGCACTCCATGTGTCATTAGCTTTGAGTACATTCTTAAACATACTTCATAGTACTTATCGTTGTCTCTTTCTGAATTATTATCCTTTCATTATTTCCTTATAAGCATAGGAATGTCTGTTCTAATATGACCTACTCTCTTGCATTCATAACAATTCACATGTGAATTTTTCTTATCATTTCTAGCTTTCATCTTGTATCTATACTGGAAATGTTTTTTACTGTAATCTTGTTCATTCATTGAGAAGACATGGAATTTTTATTATCATAATGATCACCTTTACATGATTCAGATATAACAATATCATTCTTGTATAATGATCTTGTAACTCTTTCAAGAGTCTTGGAATTCATTGTATTTGATATAGTAGTGAGAAAAACACTACAATTACAATTATATTTCTTTTTCATCTCAACATCTCCCATCATTCTAGTTTCATGATGTAGAGGAGTCCCAAATAACTCATCAAGAGTGGTGTTTGATACTTTCTAATTCTCACCAATAGATGTTCTCTTATATTTCCACTCATTTAGAATTATATCTATAATCTTATCCAAAAGAATTTCATCATAAAGACCTTTCTCACCCATATACTGAAGGCTATTGACAATATTCATAAATATTTGTTGACCATTGCATACAATTTCTCAATAAGGAAACATTAAGCCTTGATACTCTTCTCTAAGAATAGATCTTCTTCTTCCAATCTATTTAGATGTTCTAAAAAGTGTAACTTCATATTTTTTTGCAAATTGAATTAGATAATTCAAAAGAAGAAATCTAACTATAGAAATTTCTAGTCATTGAACATAATAAAGTATTGTGTACCTTTATTTTAAGTTATTATCCCTATTTTTTTGAATGTTGCAACTTACTTTTTCGATATCTTGTAATCTCAAGTGAGAATTATAGTGTTTTTTACTCCAGTGTTAATAACAAATGTATTCATCTGGTCTCATCAATATTCGTAGTCATTTCAATTAAAAATTGGTGCTTTGGTAGGATTTACACTATCTATTGTTCCAATGTTCATTCCTTACATTCTATATGAATATAAAAAAGTTATTTTATAAATAAAATTATTAGTAGTAAAAGATTGTAAAAAAATAAAAAAACATTATGAAAAACATGAACAAGTAATGTTAAACAAGAAAAGAAGACTGAGGAAACTTGTATTTAAGTATAAGTATTTCAGGGACCTACAATGAAATCCATTGTAGGATAAAAATATAGATGTTGATGCTCAATGATAATAGGGGTGAATTATAGGTTTTAAAACATTAGTGTTTATCCTTAAAAAAATCTATTTTTAACCATGTTAAACAAAATGGACTCACAAACCCTTCTTAACTATAAACAATGAAACTAACATTCTTAAGATTTGATAATATGGATCTGAAAAAAGAAACGTAATATAAGTATTCTTAGAGAAATATTCTACCTTAAAGCGTAAAGAATCTTATTTATCAGATTATACAAATATAATAAAGTATAGGAATTTTATACATTCTTTATTTATCAAAATTAAGTAGAAATAAAACATGGAACAAAAAAAAGTAAACAGGTGTAAGAAATGTTTTAACCCAAAAATTATTCCATCCTACATCATTTGATAAAGGCCCACTTATTTGTACATTAAATAAATTATATCATACCCACATAAGGGTAGTCCCTCAATAAGAATATCAGAATCTATCTAATTATCCCGACAGAACCTCGATCTATTAGATGATTAAATCCTCTGTCTTTATATCCCCAAAAGCCCTCGATTAATTAGAAACAACCAGATTCATACTAGAGAGGCAGAAAATGTTGATCACCGCATTCACACATGGCATGTTAGTGTAATTATCTCATAGCAAAAATTCTCTCTCTATAATATAGAACAATCAAAAAATTATCAACATGTGTAAATGTGTCTCAAATTATCTCTAAATATTTAAATGGAGGTGGTATTTATAGGAAAGTATTTCAATGGTCGGATCCCTCTTCCACTAGTCATATGTTTTCTTTAATTTTGGAGGGACTTGTAAACATGTCACTCAGCCACAAATTAGTTTGAAATAGTTTGTACAATATCATTTCATGTAAAAAAACATGGGAATCATCATCATGCATTAAGAAAAATTAAAAATATTAATAATCTTTAATATATTTAACAATCATTTACCTATTTATAATCCTATAAAATGAAACGTTACTTTATGAAAATGAGGTAACTATAAGATAATAATTTAATCATATTTTTACGAAAATAAGAATTGATGTCTAAAAACATGAACAATCAGATTCTTAAATAATAGAGAATTAGGGTTTGAATTTTGAGAAATTTGGAATCTCTTTTATGAGGAATTCAGAATATGATTTTCCATAAATGTATAATTTTTTTCTGGGGAATTTGGAATATAATTTATAAAAATTTTGGAATGTGATTTACGATGAATTCAAAATCTAATTTCTGAAGAATTCAGAAACTAATTTCAATGGAATTTGAAATTTGAGTTTTGAAGAATTTGGAATCTAATTTCTGAGGAATTGGAATTTGATTTATGAGGAAATCAGTGTATAATTTATAGAGAACATAGAATCTGATTTCTAATGAAATATGAATCATATTACTGAAGAATTTGGTATCAAATTTCTGAATAATTCATAGTCTAATTTCATAATAAATTGGAGGTTTATATCAAAATAAATCATAGATAGATTTTCGAATAAATTATAGTATTATTTCATAAGAAACCAAAGTCTGGTTTTTGGAGAAACAAGAGACTGATTTCATAAGAAATAAGAATCGGATTTGAGAAGAAATCATAGTCTGATTTTAGAATAAATGAGCATCTAATTTCAGAAGAAAACAGAGTATAATTTCTCAAGAAATCATAGTATGGTTTTAGAAGAAATTGGATTCAGATTTTAGAAGAAATTAGTGTGTTATTTCAGAAGAAATTGGAGTTTGAATTTAGAAGAAATCTGAGTCAGATTCAGATGAAATCAGAGTCTGATTTCAGAATAAATCAACATCTGATTTCATAAGAAACTAGAGTATAGTTTTAGAATAAATTGGTGTTTGGTTTTAGAAAAAATTGGAATATGATTTCAAAAGAAATCATAGTTTTATTTTATGATAAATTGAAGTCTGATTTCAGAAGAAATCAGATTCATAATTCTAGGGAAATTAGATGCTATGTAATTTTAATCTTCTAGGTTAGGGAGGGATATGATTTTTTTACTTAATAAAAATATGTTCAGTCCTATTTTATGAGAATAATAGATTATAAAATGAAAAATGGTAATCTAAAAAAAATTAGGGAATGTAAAATTTCCATTATAAAATATTTCATAGAGAAATATAATTTTCCATAAGAAGTTGTGTTTATGATTTTTAAAAAACAATGTAAGAGAAAAGTCCTAAAGAAACTTATTGACACAAAATTCAACATAAAGGTCATCCGACACGGTGATGTCATGTTTGATTCCCTATTTTAAAATTCCATCCACAACTATGTTCGCTTCACTAGAGGAATTAGTGATGATGTAGTTAATGTCAATGAGCGAGGGAAGGAAATCCACCCATCGAGTTTTGAGTGGCTACACAAGAAGCACCACACCCTTCAAGAGAGCATTCATCCTAGTGGTTGAATAAATTTCAATCCAAATATTGTTCCACCAATATTTTCGGATGAAGGTGATGGCATGGATAACACTCAAAATTTTATCTTCCAAATACAAGGAAAACCCATAGTTTCCATAGAATAAACCAAGGATTTACCCATGATAATTCCTATAAATTATTCCCCACCCTGAGGATCTCAGGCTGCCTTTAGATTCCCCATAAATATAAACATTAATCCATCCCAAGAACAATGATATCCAAAAACCTCGACATTACATCTAGGCTAACAGTAAATTACTTCAACCCCAAAGAACTGTAGGATACTGAGTTCAGTCACTGGGCATTATTAGTTTTTTTTGTAATAAAGCATCTTCCCGAATAGCAATATTTATCCTCACTTGTCCTGCATTTAAAGTAAATGATCTATTTTGATGCATAAAACAATTTCTATCATAACAAAACATTTGGATAATCTCATAAATAGAAGCCAAAAAATATTCTTAATCTATTGAGGGGTGTCTATAACTACATAGTGATGATGATGTGAGTTAATTTTGTCGAGAAGTAACCATTTGTAATAAAAAATATCAAAAATATACTTCCAATGAGTAGTATTAGTATCACATGAAAGAAAGTGAATCTATGTTGATTGTAGAGTCTTAATTTAGGGAAAAGTTCAATCCCAAATATTGATGAAAACTATCCGTGGGGATATGATTATGGGGAATAAACCAACCAAGAGTGATTATCGAAGGGTTTATCCATAATTTATTAAAAATATATAATCAAAACATAATCAACATCATTCTTTATAAAATTGCGTTTTTTAGAAATATTTATTGTTGAGTAAGCCATTGTGAGAAGGCTCCCAAATTAAAAAATCATTACAAATGGAAAAAAATAATTGTTAATGATTTGGAAGAAATTTTTTTGTATGTTAAATATGTGATAGTTTCCAATATCTTTAATGTGAATATTCATGTTCTCAAAAAATGTGTTGGAACAAATCAATGAAATAAAAGGAGATCCAGTCAAGTTATCCAAAAAAAATTATTGAATACTTATTTATAACCATTCATCTAGAATTAGACATGATGTAAGGAAAGGAATGTTTTATAGATAGACAGATAGATGAGTCTATTTAAATCAGTTTACTATTCATCATCTTGTCTAGATATCCATTTTTAGGGAAATTAATTTAAACAGAGTTATTATGAGGTAGTATCCAATAATTTATGGCTTGTAAGGCTTCATTAAAGAGTCTATGTTTCTTTATTGATAATTCTCCCTTATATAAGGGTTTATGACTGGTAAACCAAGGGATAGTTATTAATTTTCTTTCAATAGTGCTTCCACTCCAAAAAATGTGATATAGAATTATATTTTTTATGGAGGATAGAAGAAAATTTGTAAACCATCAGAAGTGGACCATTTTATTGAAAATAATTGACAGGACAAGGCATGATCTATCATCCCAAGAGAGGTACATAACCTTCTAATATGAGAGTTGGTATAGGATGTGGTCAAAATTTTTAAAATAATAACCACATTTAGGTCTACACAAAAAAGGGGACACCATGGTTGGTAAAGTAGAAAGATCCTTTCATTAGGCCTAATTCAATAATTATATTGGTTTTTCTATTAGAGGGGAACCTTTTCCGAAAAAAAGAAAAAGTATTTTTTTCATTTTATGCCTTGACCAAAGTTCTATGAAAAGTTATTTATTCGCCCATTGAGATTTTGAATGTTTCAATTACCACCATGTAAGAATAAGATGATGTAATCCACATAAATGAGGTGAGTGGGGAAAATAGATTCCTAGATACTAGAATAGTCTTATGTTTGTCATGTTCTATGAGACAAGTAAGAAATCTACATAAGTAATCCTTCGTAATTGAGAATATAATAGAAGAGTGGGGGTCACCCTGTTTGAAGCCTTTGGTGCAATTAAAATAAAACCACAGATATCCATTAATTAGTATATAGATATAAGATAAATTGAATAGGGTCTTAATTCTATAGATAAAGTGATTATTAAAACCAGAACATTGGAGAACCTGGATGATGAATCTCCAATAATGTTATAATAATATTTTCTCATGTATAGATTATATAAAATATTTCATCCTCTAACAGATTTATCTTAGAGGTTAGTGCATTCAGAGGAAACGAAAATACATTCCCTAATGGTTATACCTTTGAGAAATCTTAATTGATATCAAGATATGGTTTAATTTTTAATGGTTTTGGTTCTATTAGCAAGAATATTAGTAAAGATTTTATATACTATGTAAATGAGTTACATGGGTTGAAAGAGATGAGTTTATGAGGAATTGTCCACTTTAGGGACCATGGTATGAAATTGTGAATTCACCCTTGAGGATCATTCCATTGGAAATGAGTGTTTTGATTAACCTAAAATCAACTAAATGAATAATTTCCCAATACTGTTGGAAAAATATATTATTGAAACAATAAGGCCCAGGGAAACATTCTCGTTTTAACCGAAATACATTTCCCTTGATTTCATTATAAATGGGAATACTCAGTAAACAAGTGTTATCTTCATCAATAACATCAAAATTAACGACTTCAAGAAAAAGGACATTGTAAGGGTCAAGGCAATTGAATATATTAGTAAATTCTTTGACAAAATTTCATGAAATTGTATCCTCAGTATTAATATGATTGTTCATGGCTTTTAGAAAATTGAGTGTTCTTGATGCTTTTCGAATTATCTGGAGAGAGTTCTAGAACTTTTTATTTATGTCCCCATCACTAATCTATTATGTTATATAGATCTTATTCTGAATGTTATTTTTAATGGATAGTAGAGAGGAAAGTCTGGTAGTCTGATTAATTTTGTATTGAGGATCCACAGTGAAATTAGAGCATGTATTGGTAGTTTGAATTTGGTTTAGTTTATTTTTTACAAGTATAATCTCATAAAAAAATTTATTGGATTGGTTTATACACCATCATTTAATTGAATTCATTATCCTTTTCAACATAAATGTACAAGAAAAAGAATTATTACAATGGTTTACGGAAGACCAAAATTTTCTAATGATGATATCAGAATTAATATCAGAAGCCCGAGAACTATTAAACATGAAAGGTAGAAATATTTTTCTGGGTTCTAATATAAATATTGATCAGGATAAGGTGATGATAATAGTTATGTTTTGTATGGGTGATGTTGTGCATATTGTCACAACTATCCATAGTTTTATCATTTGTGAAAGCTCTATCAAGTTTACCGAAAACCACCCTATTATAGCTCCTTTTATACCATGTATACATTGATCCATAAAGGGTAACATCAATTAGATTATTATATTCAATTGAGTTTTTAAACACTTTATAGTAAATGGTAGAGTTGTTCATCTCTATTTTCATGCAAGGGTCATGAATGGAAATAAGGACACAAACCACAATCCACTAGTCTTTAATTTTCTTCCCTAAATAAGAAAGGTCATGATAATGAGCTCTACAATATTGATATCTATTATTTACATAAATAAAAGAGAAATAAATATAATACTTAGTAGAGTCAAATTCACAAATAAATAGGTGATGATAATTTTTTAGAACAGAAACATTATGAAAAGTATTATGAGAAAAATGAAAACTATTTCAATAGAAGAGAATTTTTTTTGTTATCACTAAGGAAAATATTTCCAATACGATTTTGGTGAGTGAAACTATAAATGAAATTATTTTTGGGTTTAGTAATGTAAAAAATGGTGGGATGATTGTTAATAAATCATTTTTGAACAAGAATAGTATTAGGGTTTGAAATTCCGTGACAATTTCAAAATAAGATATTCATTTGAAACTGTACATAGCATTGTAACCCCAATTCTTCATACCACTATAGCTCTTGTTCCTAAATGTTCTTATAATTTTTTTCATCTTACTCGGGCTAGGAACCTCTTTAATTTTTTTCATAGAAGTAAAATTAGAAATAAAGTTAGGAGGATATTCCTTATCAGTGTGAGAAATGTATGAAGAGTGTGTTGATTTTTCTTTTCCATTAGAGATGATTAATTTTTTTAGAGAGGATTTAAAACTTTATTATCAGTATATATGTCACACCAGTTTATACATAGATAATTCCCCATCATTATTTATTCAAATATTAATCCTTCAAAATTTATGTTAAGAGTCAAGTAATTGTATCAAGAACCTTAAATTAACATGAGGTATAAGAAATTACCTTATGATTCTACATGATGAATAATCCCATTCCATTATTTTATGCATAACTATTATTCAAAAAACCTTCCCTACTACATGGTAGTGTGGGTATAGGTCTTATTCCCAACCCTCTCATCAGTTCCTTGAATGTTTCATGACATTCAAAAATAATAATTAACATCACACCCTTTCGATTTATAATGGTGAGTGGACTAGATAAGTATGAGATATTAATTAAAATAATCCTTATTAACCTACCAAACTAAGAAAACTATTAATATTTTACAATTATTTAGATTGGAGAAAGTCTAGTAAAATTTTCCTTTGATAGATCTAGTAATATATCATGGCTTGATATTATATATCCTAGAAATTAAATTTTACATTATTGAAATTCACACTTAGTAAATTTTGTATATGACTTATACTTATCTAGGAGCATTATTATAATATTCATATGATCATCATGATATTATTTTTACTTAGAATATATATGAATATAATCTCTAAAAACTAGAATAAATTGACCAAGATAACTTCTAAAGACTATTTATTTAATCGATGAACATAAAAACTAAATTAGTAAGACGAAATGGAATCAATTTAAAATCATAGTTTTTTACCATGTATAGATGGTAATTTCAGGTATATAACTACATATAAACCATAATTTATAGTATCTAGTATAAGGAAAAATCTTGAAAACATTCTTTTCATATTATGAAAAATGGGTAAAGGTAATTTTACAGTGTTTTTGAGTAGATTATGTTTTTTAGAAATAAGGAGGAATAATGTTAGTTATGGAGTTGTATTGTTATATTTGATAAGGTATAGTGACTCATCTTCAATATAGAGGTATAGATGCTCTAGAAATGTTGCGAATTTTTTTTCGTAAATTACGGTTTTGTTTCCCAAAGATTTACATTTTGTTAGGCCTTAAAAATATTGATTTCTTTTTGTGGAGAATGAAGGAATTTTCACATATCATCCCATGAGGAGTTAACATCACCTTAAAGAGATAGTAGACATTTTAAAAAAAATATGTATAGTATATATGTTTGACTATTCAAGTAACAAAAAATGTATTAGAAATTTCAATGAAAAATCAATAAATGATTGATTTTTTCATAACACATATGCTATGAAAACTGAAAATGGAGATTATTTTTTTCAGTCAATGTTGTTTAATTAATGGTTTCTGAAAATGGTGTTTCAATTTTTTGATGAAAGTAGTGTTGTATATGACACAACAAGGGGAATCATATGCTATGATAACTATATATCTAGTGCAGTCCATGTTGAAGTAAAATATGAAAAGGATTTAATTATAATTAAGATTAGTGGGTTTTTTGTGTTCATTTACCTATATAGAGGACCCATAATCACTTGATTAAGTATATTGATTTCTATTAGATGGATTTATAAATATGAGAGTTCCATAATGTCTAAAATTAGTATATGGAGAAATTCATCTTTCGAAATAGGGTGTTTGTAAAGAAATCATGATTCATGGATAGAGTTTATATGGAATTGTAATACGGAAAATAAAATGGGTTAGTATTGAATCATTCATCCATGAGGTAAATTATCTTTCATATAAATCATTCTATTCAGTGAAAAGGTTTTCTTTATTTGTTTTAATTAGTTAAGGGAGGAACAAAAACACTCCACAAAATATATCTTCTCATTTCATTCCATATTAATTGAAATGTTTTTCATTTATTGTATATGAAAATGTTTTATGTAACAATTATGTGAAAAAAAATCTATAGGTGTTTTATAACAATAAAAGAATAATTTTATGGAATAGTTCATCCACTTAATTTCAAAGACCGGTGATTTTTCAAATTTTTAATGGTTTTAAACCAATAGGGATAGTGAGTCCTCTATGAACCTTATAACATTAGTTCACTTTAGTAGAATTGGTACATCAATACATTGAATTCTCATTCTTCTCGGATGTATCCCAGTGAGGGTGAACTACATAAAATTTTAGTGCCTTCTGTATGTTTTAATTATTATTTATTCTGTTTTGTAGGAAAAAAGGGAAGATTATTTTCTTTAATGATAATACAAGAACCAAAGAGGTAGTTTTTTTAATATGTCATTCCCTAATTCAAACCTATTAGTGTAATTTACACATTTGGGATAACAATTTTACACATATTTTATTGAAAATGTAATAAACATGGTGAAAATCATACTTATTCATGATTTTTATATTTTTATGATCCTGATAATAAATACAGTGTTTCATTAATCCATCATTATATATTAAAAATGTATAGGTGCACCCAATGATGATTCAAGTAAAAATTATTTTCTTACCAAGTTTCTCTTAGTGATTTTTCTTTAATTCTCAAAACTCAACCAGATCCATCCTATATATATTATTTCATGTTGGTGAATCAACATGTTTTATTTTTTTGTAAACCCAAATTCATGATTCAGAGGGATATGATACTCTTTTGAAAATTCATCAATGAAATCTTGTACAATAGGAAAATATCTGATGTTGAGTTTCTCTCAATACAATTGAAATAAATAAAAAAAATTAATAGGATCAATACATATGCAATTTTTGTAATTTCTATTAGAAATTTATATTTATTCTCACATTAATAGAAGATCATATGTTTTTTTGACTAAAAATGTGAAATCCCTTCCATGGAAATTGAAATATGATTTATATAAATAATTCCATTCCATACCCAAAATAACATCAAACTAAACAATAAAAGGAATAAAAAAATTAATAGGAATCATAATCCCATAAAATTAAATCTAAAAAGTTTCATAAAATTCAGATACGATCAACCTATCAGTAAGAAGATTTAGTACTGATTCAATATCTATTAATTGAGATGGTATTTTGACACCATTATGAAATTAATATGATATATATTGGTTTTTAGATCTAAAATAAAATAATTAATTTCTTAAATATAAAGTACATGATATGTATACTTTTGATGAATTCACTATCACATTGTACATGGGAGATAGTGAGAGTAGGATCTCTCCCATTTACACTTTGATAAAGAGGTGTCTAACGTTAATCATCATCATACCTTTAGATTCAATAACTATTTTTCATAATTTCAATAAACACTGAAAAAGAAACACTAAAGTGTGTGCGGTACATTCTATTTAAAATTTTATATATTCACAACATTATAAAATTTCTTCCCATCCCACTAGTATTAAAATTTCATATGGAATTCCTTTCGAAACATAATGATTTTTCTACTCCCCTCAAAATAAATTTCATCGGGGCTCCTTTTACACAACAAGACTAAATGAAGGCTCATCATCTTTTATCCATGATATATATTATTTTTGTTTCCTTTTATTAGATACTTATTTTAATATCAAAACAATGATAGTAATATGTAACTCAAATATCTATTTCTACTATCATAGCACATCAAACCAATTCATTATAGCTGTTGAAGTACATTGTGGATAACCCCATTTAAAGTCATGGGTATATACTACTGAATTATCAATAAATATTACTTTATTGTTCAATTATGTCATCAAATGTATCCCATAAATGACTTTTAAAATTTACATTATGAGTAATAATTGATCAATCATCATTCATATTAACCGAAATAAATTCCATTTCTATTTAAGTATGAAGATTACATGAAAATTACTCATTTAAAAATAAATTTATAACATCATCCCACTACACAGATTCTATTTATTTTTATTGGTTTAGGATGATGATTATAAACAACCATTTTTCTAGTTCTTCTTCAAAATGATAAATATAAAAATTAGATTTTTCATGATCCAGACACTGGATAGAAAAAATATATTATCAGTGGTGCTGGTCTATTTCTCTTCAAACATGGGATTAGTGGACCTACTAAAAGAAGGTGGTTGTTTCCTCTTGAAGGAATCAAAATAAAATAGTTCTTTAATTTTTTTCATTTGGAAGACAATCCAACATTTTAAAATGATAATTATTCATAATTATAGTAATATATTACTTTATTTTATATCCCATAAACAATGGTTTCTCAGGAGGGAAATCATTTAATTTTCCATCACATTCATCACTATCATAGTTTCTTCTGGTTCAATCCGTGAGTAAAATAAAAATTCAGAGTGCAAGTAATAATATTCATTGTGATAAACCATATAATTAGGAAAAATCAGTTTATATGACTTTTAAATAATGAAACCTTCTATTCAGTCAGTGAAACATTTTGTTTACCATAATAAAACCATGTTCATCATCCATTAATATCCTTTATACTAGTTGACAATTAAATTGTGAATTTTCCTACTCATATAAGCTCTGATTATCTAACAAAGAATGTATTATTAGGCCCAACCATCATACAATTATAATAATTTAGTTAATTGTAAACTTATCTCATTTATTTTTTCCCTAGATATATCTTTTCAAAAACCATATCCACCTAATTGTATCCAGATATGGATTTATTTCCAAAGAAACCACAATTCAATCTTTATAGAAAATTATGATTTTACTTTATAATTAGGCTTATCCTATTTTTTTCAAAATATTTATCTCATAATAGTTTCTAAAAATAACTAATCATTAATCTAATAAAAACTATATTGAAAAACAATTTTCACACTAAAAATATTATTTTTCTATTTTATGGATATTTATTTCATATCATTATGATCCATTCCTGAACTATAGTGGTTTGTTATTAGTGGAATCATAGATACATTATCTAATGGGAAATAAAATATATATATCATCTCCAACAATGTTCTTCATAACTAACACCCTTCTTAGGCAAATCATAATTATTTTTTTCATATATTGGGGTAACACGAACATAATAAAGGGTGAAATGATTTGATTTAAAAGGGTAAAAAAAATAAGATATAAATATTCATTTATGTATAACATGTGCGTAATTTTATAACAATACAAGAATTACCGTTTTCAAACATACCCAGTGATTCAAATATCGTAATTATATGGCATAAATCATGTAAGTTCATAGGACATGAATCACATTGGAATCAATGAACATTATCCATGAGAGCATAGCATTGGTATAATATAATGTTATATAAGAGTTTAATAAAGTGTGTAGTAATCATAATTACATATATATTAAGTCAAGTATATCTACTAAGGTATTCTTCTTCTATTAGTCTTGGGATAACTGCCTGTGTCCCTACATCATTTTTCAGATGACATCCCATTTACCCTATTTTTCAAGAATTGGGATATCCTCTAATATTCAATTTTTTTTGTTATCGAATAACCTATAATGTACCCATTTAGTTCATAAAACATTAATACCTAACAAATTTATTTGAGTAAAATATAATTTCATTCCCACAAATCATATATTAATAATCTATTCATATGTATGACATAATATCCTGAAAACATTCATAATTTCATCATAGCACAACCTGTCTATACGATAATGGTTCTATTTATCCTAACCATTAATATTAAATATATAGAATAAGGATATTATCATAAAATTATTTCCCTAGTGATCTATAGGTATTCTCAATGAATTTAATCATAGATAAAAAGTCAATTAAATTCTTACCTGAATTTTTTATTCCAAAAACAACCTTTTCATTTTGAAGTAATTTATTTTAAATATAGTTATTTTAATAAAACTATACTTTTTTTGATAAAAATATGCAGGGAATATATTAGAATAATAAAATATTTATTGAGTGGGAATGATATAATTAATTATCACTCATGCATTTAATGTTAAAACAATGATTCCATTGACATTTTTGATGAAAATTCAAAGGTATGTGGTTTGGAAAAATAGAGTAAAATTACTTTCAAATATTATAAAAGAACAAAAAAATTGGGGAAAACAAAATAAAATAATTTTCAATCATATTTAATTAAAATATATTATTTTTCAAGAAAACACTGATATGGAAGAAATATGTTTTCTAACAAAAAGGGCAGAAATAATGAAATCTTTTCTTAATGGAATTTTATAAACCATTTTCAGTACCAATGAGAGGAAAGTATCTTTAATAACTCAAAATGAAATAAACAATTATAATAGAATAAATTTTTTTGGTGTTTATTATATAATTATTTTATAATTTATTTAATGTAAATTCAATTAAAAGAGTTATATATAAAAAGTAAATTAAAACATAAATTCATTACTCCTATATGACTTTCTTTATAAGCACTATAACCTCATTTTTAATAAATTTAATTGTATTATATTTAAATTAAATTACCATATTAATACATATAATATCATATATGATAGAATTAAACATTTTAAGATCAATTTATTAACAATTCAAAGTTAATATCGTACTTTCCTCTTGTAAAAAAATTCCCTTTTCCTGAAGGATTTGATTTGGATGTTCTGGTCCATGTTTTTTTATCATGGTTCTATCATCTAAATAAAATTAATCATTATATGAATATATTATATATTACTTATTTCAATATTTTTAAATATCAAATTAAAATACGGTGATAAAAATGATTTTCACTGCTTCTTGGGATGGTAAGTCATATGTATGCACAATCGATGTTTCCACTTAACAAAAGATGAAAAAGGTGGATAATGGTTGTTAAATAATAATAATAAAAAATATATATATTATAAATATATAATAAAATATTTTATAATCGATAAAATAAATTTAGATGAGGTATCAAAACAAATAAAATTTAATGTACCCAGTTAAGAGATATATATATATATATATTGAGAAACCGCTATTAGCATAAACCATATTTCTTTAAATAATGGAAATTTTGAATAAAAACATGATCTATAATGTGGGGAAGTAACAAAGGATGACATCAGTTTTGTTATTTTATGATATATAGTGTTAAAACGTTTTGACTAATGGAGTAGAGGAAGTTCCCTTTTATAATTGAGGGGAGGGGATCCGTGAAATTAAATAAAGTATTAAATTAGTATAAATTAATATTCAATTTCAAATGGTAATAAATTAAAATTTTTTTAATCTAGTTTGATGAGTGGTCTGAATACTCACATACCAAAATATTTATATGAAATAAGGTGATGTTTTAAACCTTAGCTAATAGTTTAAACCCATTTTTTATCATTTTGAAAAATACTGGGAAATAAATATTTTTATTCTTTAGGGGCCAATAATGTAACTATAAATGTAAAATTGATCCATAAGTTTAAAATGGATGATATTATTTAACATATCCCCATAAATTAGCTGAATGTAATATTTTTATTAATATTAATTCATTTAATAATATTTTAATTTGCATAAGATACAATTGAATTCATTTTCAATACAATTAATATAATTTTATATTAATGAGAACAATATTGCAATGGAATATGAATAAAAAATATTGAAACGACACTAATATTTTGTATTTATCTATAAAATATATTCCACGAAATAATTTAACCAAATTGCATTACTTTTAATATTTACAATTTTTTTTCTATTACGTGAATAAGTATTATGTCAGCCTTGCAATAGAAATAATGTTCAATATTAAATTACTACAAATTATTAAAAATTTACCAAAATAAAAAAATACATTGATGTTATAAATAATAATATCAAATTGAACTTAAATTCATTGTTTTCCTAAGGTAATGATTGATATTTATTAGAAAATATAGAGTGAAAATTTTGCTTAATTCATTACTTAAACTAATATTAAGGTAATAATTAAAAAAATATAGAAAAAATATGGCCAAAATAAACTCATACCATAGAATAAAGGCAATTGTATTGGATATATCTAGGCATTATCCTTTGTTTTAAATATTTTTTTTTCTAGCTTTATCCTTATATATGTGACAAATATTAACCATAATTACTATTATTAATGACTATCAATAAAAGGGGAATATTTTCCAAAATTAATCTTCCTAATTGACAACATGGAATACATTTTTTTAAAATTTATTTTAAAAAATATAAATTTATAAAACAAAACATATTTTTTTAGAGTAATGCATTTTGAATCCTAAAAGAACTTACAAAAAAATAAAGTATAATTACAATTATAATATAATTAATTAGATAAATTGAACTAAATTATAATTATTTTATTTTAATATAAAATTAAATACATAATAGGGATTTTAAGTTACTTTATTTAAAAAAATAAGTTACTATTTTAAAAAAATCAATATTTTTCACTATAATGAAAAGATATTCTCTATAGAAAAATAACAAAATTCTTCATTTAGATAATATTTCTATTAAAATTTAAAAATTATTATCATTTTTATAAAATATTTTTTCCTAGTTTTTTGGGAAATTCATTATAAAATTTTGTCACAAAAATTAATGAAAACATGTTTTGAAGTAAAATTAAATTTGAATCATAAAATGAATTCTAAAAATTGATTTCATATTTTATAAGAATTAATGGATACATTTTTATTTATTAGGAACATTATAAATCTATCAAATATTATAGTTATTCATATTCATAAATTACATTTCAATGTCTATGTTCTAATGACTACATTTGAAAAATAACATTTCTATTATAAAGTTAAATTATCTTAAAGATAAGTATTGTATGTTATGAATTCTATAAAAGAAATAAAATTTAATGAGTAATATTTGCTGAAATATTTGGGTGTTTCCCTAGAGGTTCCTCAATCACAATCCAATGGCCTATGTCTCCATATTTAATTTTTAGGTTAATTTTGATTATGAAATTCCATACCTCAGACCCCCGAAATACATTCAAATACAATACTATACCTCAAATCTTTACTAAAAAAGGATAGTATAAGATGTTTAAAAAAAATAAATACAAATGTACTGCAAATAATAGGAGAGGTATTATATTATAACTAATATATTACATTCTTTCTCAAAGAGTCCTCTGAATGAATCATCATGAATTATAGATACAAAACTCACGATTCTAAGATCACATATCAACCTTATATTCCCATATAATCATCTATATACGCAATTAATTGAAAGACACTTATACTAGACAAATCATATTTTTCTATAAATATTATGGTTGCTCTGATCAACTATATGAACTATATGTTCCTCAAAAGAGAAATTTGTACCATGATCTATATCATCATATTTGATCCCAACAGAAGGACCAGGGAGATATCATCAAAGCTATGAAACATAAAAAATGAAATGGATTGTTCCAAAAATCTATAGTAGAGATAATCTATAATCCACAAAACTGACCCTCTCTATGATTTGAAATTATTCTATGTACCTTGACACTATATTTTCTTTATTTTTAATATAGTGATGTCTAGACCTCTATGAAACCAATAAGAATAATTAATGTAAAATATCATGCTCTTCAATTCCCCATTCAAATTGAAGATAAGAATTCTTCCCCATATAGTCATATTCTATCCACTTCCTAATCAATTGAACGAGATTATAAATATACTGTATGATACTCAACATGATTATTTCTAAATAACATACATCCAACCATAATACAGGTGAATGAAAATGAAAACCATAAAAATACTTATATGATTCTATCTAAATTTATACTTGGAAGATGATATTATATGAAAAATAAACTAAACTCAATTTTTCCACTCAAGAGCCACAAAAACCTATGAAAAAATCCCTCATCATGTCTTATAGAATCTATATATTGAACATAAAATATCCATTATTTTTAGGAATATAACAAGTAATCAAGTGTAATTGTCTGTGAGTTCCTTCTTTAATCGTTTCTAGATGTATGGGGGAAAACTAACATCTTGATATAAAACAATACATAGTTTTACCCCATTCAAACACAATATATCATGAAAATAGATATTCTCTAAATCATAGACCAAAAATTACAACATAATCAATATAATATATGATACAATATTCTAAAGATAAATAATAATCCATGAAAAATAATTTATCTGGGTCACTCGTTGTAGGCTGGTCATGAAGTCCATAGTAAAATCATCAAATTTCCACTTTGGTATAGAAAATGGATGAAAAATACATTTGGACCATCGATACTCATCCTTCACCTATTTATCTGTGGGGCATTCTAGATGGGAATGTTCGACACAAAGAGCTATTTAAACATGTGGTGAAACTGAAATTGGTTAACTCTAATTCTTCATATTCTTTCTCTTTCACAGATTTTGATAATCCCCCTCAAAAAATAATCAAAAATAAAGAGAGCATAGACCATGTTTTAGAAAATATAGATATAGTTGAATAAAGGGTATGCATCTGTAAAAACTCCATTATTACCGAGGTTATAGTCACGATAAGAGAAAAACTATGGAAGTTTTAGGATATAACCTAATATATTGCAGCTCTATGGGGGTTTAATGACTATAAAATGATAGCCACGGGTTGCGGGTATTATCACATGGTATTCCCATCTGATGTTCCTAAGAGAAGTGCCTGTAGAAAATGGTCTATTACCTTGAAGATTGTATTTTTGCGAATCTAAGAGTGGGATAGAAATTTTTATCCCAAAAATTTTAGAAACACCTACACACAGGTATAGATTGGAATTTTTCAGCTCAAATAGATTTACTAGAATTCATGATTTTTTTGGGAAAATGCATATTCAGTTGGAAAACCAATTAGAATGGATAAGAAAATTGACAATATGAGGTTCAACCGTTATGCCAGGATATTAGAGGAAGTGTATATGTCCAATACTCTAGTGGAGGAGGTTTTTTTATAACCGTAGATTATCATATTAATAGTTAAATCTAATATGAGAGGAGACCCTAAATTTTTAGTGGATTAAAACTCTTTGGACACACTGTCTATGAATGTTTAATGGGAGATGAAGGTAGCTATTGCAATCTAATGGGTTAGGATGTCAATGCCTACCAAAGGAAGGACAAAATTAGACATTCTGAGCCTCAGTAGGAATTGATTTCCCATTCCATCAGTGATGATAGAACTGGGGTTGCTTCCACAGAAGATCCTAGTACCTCAAGACATGCAACACCTATAATTGATAAGGTTGACCAAAATCCTACCACTACTGATTCAGTCGAATTAAATCCTATTTATTAAAAAATTTCTGGTCATAATTATAGATTTCTGGAATTTTTTCTTGAGAAGGTGTTAGTCCATGGGAATGTGGATGTTCTACACTAACAAGACACTAATGAAGCTCCACTGGTCATTACTTCATCTGTTGTCTCTACATAGGTGACAACCAAATGTCTGGATATATATGGGTAGTCCCACAGTAGTGAATCATCACAGGACAAGAATATGTAGGAGGGATCTGGTATAGATGGGTCCCAGAGTACTAGGGAGTCAAAATTGCATTATGGGAAATACATACAACCTTCCAGTGAATGGTTGACTTCACTGAATATGCAAATCAAGTAGGTTACCTCACAACATACTGTGAATGCAGAATATAATTTTGATGGAAGGAATCTTATGGAACAGTAGGTTGAGGGTAGTGAACTAGATGTGGAATTCATAGAGGTCCCCACCACTAAAGTTGCTCTAAAGACATCATCCATTAAGAAATCTACTAAAATGGAGCCACTAGTAAACAAGTTCACCCATCTGGATGGTGCTTTTTGGTTTGGTTATTTAGAGGAGACTCCATTATTGCACTTTGGGATCTCTCTAGATAATGAGGGAGACCCTTTAGATTAAGGTCTAAATGATTAAAGGGAAACCATTACTGCTTAGGTAGGTAGGAAGAAAAACAAAGGGAAAACGAATAAAGGAAAAATGCAATGGCATGTATAGGAGGCCCTCAGACAAGTGCTAAATCCCTTAATAATGAGGACATTTTATTAGAACAATCATAGGATAGGGAAGTCTCTAATGGTAAAATCTCTTATACATTTAATCATGGCACATAAATCATTGTTGATTGGCATTGCAGAACCAAAACTTTTATTTGATAATTAGAAAAACATAAAATGGTATTCTATTGGGTAAAAATTCATTTCACAGAATCCCCATAATTCCAACATGGATCAACTTTGGGTTCTTTCCCTTGCATGTTTTGACATCACCTCATACATTAAGAAGCCTTATTATATCATAGTCTCATACATCATTGTAGGGAGTGACTTTCTTATTTCATTTGGGTATGCTTCTATGTCTCACATCAGGAGGAGAGAGCTTCGGTATGATCTTGATGGTAATTTTACAAAAATCTGAAAATGGACAATTCTTGGAAACTTAAAAAAAATTTGAATCCTGATGAGAATACTAGTACCCACTTCCACATAATTGTAGTTATAGGGCTATCTTGACGCATTTATTAGTGTATAATTATGGAGGTTCCTCTTACAGGTGATTACATCACTTGACATCAGTATACCTTGAATCTCATACAATAAAGATATATTTATAGATTATTTGTTCGAATATATGATATTATTTTTTCACATGGTGTCTCTGTTGTCACTCGTCCCAAGTATCACTCTGGTCATAACCCCATCCTTTTTTATGTTTCTATATGTTTGGCATAATTAAATACTATTTCATTCAGGTTTAATAATTGATGTCTTATTGATCCTGGATGCCGAAATTTTGTGATTGAGTCGTGGATGATTGAGCCAATAATTTGACCATTTTATTGGTTGGCTTATTAATTAAAGAATTCAAAACATTTAATCAATAAATGGAGTAAGAAAACATTCTCTAAGATTGATATAGATCTTTAATCTGCTGATGATGAACATGCATGCTGTCAAATCAGAAATCAACATCAGAGCTCACCATCTAGTTAAGAAGTTCAAGCCCATCAAAAGCTTGATGACCTTCTAATGATAAAGGATAGGATGGAAAAATCCAATTGAGTGCGAAATGGTTAATGGAGGGTGATAGTAATTTTAAACTCTTCCATAGTATTCACAAAGAGATGAAGTCAATGGTTGGGCTTATGGCCATTAGTATTAACGGACAGCTTTGTAGCTTTGACAACGAGATCTCTCAAGACGTTGTGGATTATTTCAGGGGTCTCTACTCTAATGATGGGTGGTATGCCACAAATAATATGGTTGGTAATATTTTCCCTTCATTGATGAGAATGAATTCCATGCTCTTATTAAGGTTCCCACCAAGGAAGATATTAATGATGATCTTTTCTCTCTCAATATGGAGACTGTTCCTAGCCCGAATGAAGTCACCAACACGTTTTTTTATGATTTATTGGTAAATAATGTCAGAGGACGTCACTTATACAGTCATGGATTTTTTCACTCACTACCCAATGCCTCATGGAGTCAATTGTAGTTTCATTGACTTGCTACATAACAATGATATTTCCATTGATATTAAGGACTTGAGAACGGTTGCTCTTGGGAATGTAATACCCAATATTATCAGAAAAATCACCCTGAATAGGTTTAAGGAGATCATGAAGCATTAAATTTCACCAAACTAGTTTGGCTTTGTCCCAATAAGGAACATACCAAATTGTTATTTCACAGCCTCCGAATGAATCATTCTTATGAGGAAGAAAAAGAAGCAGGGAAATTTTGTGCTCAAAATTCATATTTCCAATTCTTATGATATGCTAAAATAGAGCTTCATCCTTGATATTATTTGGAGGCATGGTTTATCTATTGATTTTATAAAGATCATCAATATCATCCTTTATTAATTGAAGCTATGTATTCTAATTAACAGAACTCCCAATGGATTCTTTTCATGTTCGAGGGGTGTTCATCCCGGTGATCCACTCTTTGGGATTTTGATTTCCATTGCTGAAATCGAAGGAAATGTCCCTTTAATGAAGGTTATTCCTTTTTAACACTGTTATTAAATCCATATTTTCTTTATTCCATCTATATTTATAGGTGGCCTAGAGGTCTCATCAAGAATTTCCATGGAAATTTCTAAAACATCATTTGGTCTGGCTCAATTTAGTAAAATAAACTAAAAATAGTGGCATAGAAATAGTTCTTTGACCCCATTTAAATATGAGGAATTGAGATAAAATATCTTATATTATTCAATGATGGTCTAATTGAGATTTTTACATGTTACGTTCTCACTAATGATGCACATAATGACTTCCTTTCGGGAAGGTTTAAAGTGAGATTATTGAATTCACAAAAGATTTATCTTGAATCCTCTGTCTGGCCAGCCCCTAAGCTATCTTTCAATAATATTTATCATGAGACACAATGGTTAATGAGTAGAAATTATACTCAGAACTATTGAAGAAATAATTGGCTTGGAATCTAATTGCAATCCATGGTCGGTAAACCTTAGGCTCTTATGGATATGACCATTATAACTTTTATCACTCATTATCAAAGATATAATAAACTTATACCTTGCCAAAATCTACTGGACATTTAGAATTACTTCTTCCTGCAGCATGATACCTAGATATGGAAGTTTGGTTTGGTAAACTCAATACCAAGGACTAATATAAATTACATTACTTGGATTTCAATGTATTACTTGCATGGGTTATTAAATTCAATGCATCCTTCATAAAACCTTCTTGATTTATGCTCTTTTAGAGGATATAAAAGCACATTCTACCCACTCATTATCAAATATAGAAGACTGGAAATCACATGGTGTCAGCCTGCATTTTATTCTTTAAGGTTGAGGAAGATATTCATCATCACTTCTTTAATTTCAATTTTGTATTGTAGTTATGGGCATATGTTTGAAACCAATTTGGAATGGATTTTGATACTAAAATGTTTCTGCAAATATTCTAGGAGTTGATTCAAATTCTACCCGAAGTGAGGAGGTCCAGAAATATTTTCTTGTGGCCACTAAAAACACTTTTTCAACATCCTATACTTCAAGGAGTCATAACACATTTTATGGACAAAACCCAACTCTATGTGTTTGCAAGATGGAAATACATATGGAGGTGTATGCGGCATAAGTTCTTTAAGTAAGAGGTATGTCAAAAATATTTTAAGACCATGGCACTCTTTGTCAGTTGGGTGTTGTAGGCCGACCAAAACAACACAATGTGCTTAAATTCATAAGATGAATCCCACTTATCTCTTCATGGATCACGGTGAAATTTGATAGTGTGCCCCCTAGTATGCAAGGACGCTCAGGTTGTGGTGGTTTTTTTCACACCTACCATGGCTTTATCAATCAATATTTTTAGCATTACACTAGAATTGGTGTGTATAATGAATTAGAATCATGGGCTATTGTGTATACAGTCTTGTATGCCACTAAATAATAGTAGAACTACCTATGGAACGAATCTGACTATGATGCTGCTGTCAAACATTTTCAAACAAGAACAAAAGAGTGTGCCTTGGATAATTTTACCTCATTGGTTTGAATATCTCAATAATATTTATCAACTCAATGTTGTGATCTCACATGCTAACTGGGAATCAAATCAAGTGGTTGATGCATTAGCAAAGAAGGTGGTCTTGGACATAGGTATGATGTAGTTTGTTTGGATGCCTGATGTTTCCATTCCTATGGTGGAGGTAGACATGTGTGGTACTTTACACACATGACCTTGTAATAACCTATTGTAACACTTTTCTTCTTATGTTCTTTTTGTATAATATCTTCTCAAGGCCAGATGATAGAACCCAAGACTTTTTGGCTATATTGTGAACGTCATGACATATCTTAGTCAACCTAATGTGTTCTACACACATTTTTGAATAAATTCTCTAATTAATTCATCAAACATAGTTATTTGAACTAATACATGGTCCTTGATATAAAAAATCTCATCCTTAATAATGGTCCAGTCATGTGGTGTCTCCCTACAATATATATTTTCACTCAGGTATAAGAATTATATGTCAAACATTTTCATTCCCATTATATTTATGTATAACAGGGATGGGATGAATGAATATGTAGGATCCTCTAGGCCCTCATATTATTGAATGTCCAAATGTCTATATAACAAATTGAAAGAATATTCTACATAGTAATGTACTACTAAAAACCATACATTGAGTCTATATATTCAATTTATAATACAATATCCTCATTTTTGAACAATAAACAAAAATACAATGCCAAAATACAATAATTTCTCAACCCATCTCCCCAATCGATGATTTAAATGACACAATGATAAAATTTTATTCATGATATTATTGTCCATGTAAACCATAATACATTCACTGAACAAGTAAATTCCCCATCATTATAATGTGTGAAACCCATATTCAAAATATATTCCATGTGACAAATAGTTTTTCTCAACAAACCTTAATTGACATGATCTATGAGTTACCACAAATCTATCATGCATCCAGACTTCTCCCAGTCTGGCTCTAGATATATTATTTTACAAATTATAATCCATACCTAGTTTATGTTAGGTTAGTATTAGTAATGGGGTTATTCATCCTTTAAAATATTGATAGTAATTCCCACAAGTATCATATGACATGAAAAATACCCCACTATTGGTCAAATTCATCATTAGTTCATCTATACATGAGAAGTACAAGATTAATCATTTGTATTATATATCAAAACCTTTAAAATTAATATTCCTATATTTGTTCCTGATCTACTACCAATAATATACTTATCTCTTCTTATAAAAGACTAATAACACTCCATTTTCATATATTACATACACTATGAATAGAAATTTTTCACTCCAAAATGAATAATCGATAACATGGAATACAATTAGTAATTCTTTAAGAATTCTAAAGAATTTTATAGATGAATCCAACGTTTATCACCAATCATGGAGAGCATGGATATATAATTGAAAGAAATGACCAAAAAATTATCTATCAAGAATTGTAAAAACTAGTTAATTATTTTCATAAACACCTTAGGAATATTGGATAGGCTGAACAACATGAATAAATATTCATAATGGACATACAAAGTCCAAAAGTTAGTAATATGTGCGTATGAGGGCCTCAACCCCAACTGGGGATATCCCATTCTCAAAATGCCTAAAAAACATGAAGGATTCCTATATTTGGTTAAAAAGATCATATTTTTATGGAAGTGGACACTGGTTCATTGTTTTCACATGGTTCATCATTTAGTAATCCACATACAACATTAATAAACTATAATAATTCTTGGTGAATAAGACGGGTAACCATATGTTGACGGGATCATCCAATTAAATCCCTTTTCATTTATGTCGTCCAATTATACATTGAGTTCTCAAAGCTCTATTGGACCCATCTGATAATGGGAATAAAGAATTTGAATATAAAGCCAATATGAGTTCAATGGTGAACTCCACCACTCTCTTAAAAATTATTCCCAAGAAATTATTGAGAAAAACATATAAAAACAATTAAAAATATTTGCATATTCATTCTTCATACACTATTTCATCTTCTAATATGTTCCCAGCCACATGGGCCGTAGTTAATCTGAACTGTTGATTGTTAGGACATGAATTTAATAAAAATAAATCTCAGTATACCTTGTGAACATGTCTACTACCATCATGATTTGTGAAAGATATCTAACTTTGTTAGCAATAAACATGATACTGAAAAAATACTAAATAATCTATACCAATAATTGGGTTATTTCCATCCATCACGAGTGTATTGAAATATCAAATAAATTGATAACAAAAACTATGAAGGGAACATTTTATAAAACAACAAATACCCTATGGATACTCCCAAAGTGGCATATCAATGGTCATCATGAAAAATTAGTGATATCAATGATCCTTAACATTAAATGAAATGAAACAAAATAAAATAATGAGAATATACTATAATATATAAAACATTTAGTTATAATGAATCCACAAGAATCATATACTGAAATCCATAAGATTTGATTTTATGATCATTTAGATTAGGATGAACCACAAAAATGTGGAATGTCTCAGCAAAGTGAGTCCTAGACTATCCCCATATACTACACTACCCTAATGGAACTTCAACACTTTCATAGGTACATTGTGTCCCTCACCTTCTCAAATATGGCCATCAACACACCAATTTTATGTTTTATATTCCATGACTCATCCCTTTCATAAATCCAATATATTCATGAATCCTTAATTTGTAAAGTCCCGTTTTTCGAGTGGAAATTTTTTCCCTTTTTTAATACATGGGAATTTTACGAGTCCGTAGTTTCTGACGGTGCTTGATTCAAAGGCCCGGTGTGCCGGGAATAAATTTCTAAAGTTTTTTTCGGGTACGTTCAGTAATTGTACAAGTTGTATTTTATAACTCTTGAACTGTTTCTCAGAATTAAATTCTGAGGGCAACGTTGAACTCACAGCATCGGTGATTTCTCAAAAATACCTTCACCGCAGTTGCATTTTAATGTGATTGGAAGATTGTTTTTGGGGTTTTAAAATAAAATTAAATAAAAATAATACTTAACTTATTTTTATTTGTTGGTGGTTAAAACCACCAAGGGGAGGTCGGAGGTGGGGGCCACCACACCCGAACCTCCCATGGGAGGTTATGGTGGTGGGGCCCACGCGAGCATAACCTCCATTAGGAGGATGTAATTAGGTGGGGCCCACATGAGCCCTTAAACTTTTTGGAACCCCAAATTAAGTGGGGGAGCCTCTTCACCTTCCCCAAAATTTTATTTCCAACTCCCCACCCATTAATTAAGTGATTGGTTTCATTTAATTCAAATATTTTTGAATTCTTTTGCCAAAAATTAAATAATATGTTGGAATAACCCATTATTTTGGTTTTCAATTCATTTGGGTGGAACCTTGAGAGGGAACTTCATCCTCTCAGAGAAAAATGCAAAGAAGGCTCCTTCCACCAATGAACGACGAACACCACCTTCTTTCTTTTCGACTGGGGCATGGAAGTGGAAGCACCACCACCTGCAAAGAATCTCGACGACGTTTCCTCCTCGGCCTCCGACCCCAACACTTCCTGAAATCAATGAAACACCACATCCTTCTCGTGACTATGACAACGATCACCAAACTCGAGGTAGGGGTTTGAGTGTCCTTGTTTCCATGCCACGTCATTCTATATTTTGGTATACGTTATGTAGAATGTTATCAACATAACATGGGGGGTTCAGACCGCACCAACATGGCTGAACATTAGCCTTTGATCTTGTTTGTTGTTGATGACTATAGTGGACAACGACAGCTAGTGTCAGGCAGGCCGTAATGAAACTGGAAGCGCAAGACTGTTGGGTAACCAGAAAAGCGAGGAACCATAGTGCCACATGAAAGAGAGCCAGGTCGCGGCAAATCCAGGCCACGACGAAGGTGGGGAAGCATCCTCACATCACATAGAAGGCATTAAGAGGCCGCAGCTAGGGAAGGATGTGGTAGAGGGGCGCAGCGCCGTCGCGCCGCGCCGGTGGTGCAGGTCCGCGGCGAGAGTGCAGGGGTGCGGCGTCGTCATGCCGCGCAGTAGAAGACCCGCGGCCTCAGCCGGTACACAAAGGGTCCTTTCGTTACTCGAACCAGAAATAGGTGTCGATTCCGTTTCGAACAGCAAGGGGGACGACACCCCCCCCCAATGCATGTCCAGCTGGGCCACTCAGGTCGGCCTGCTAGGCCACCTAGCCAGCCAGCCACGACCAGCTAACTGGGCCACACAGCCAACCGGTCGGGCCACACGGCCAGTCAATCGGGCCTCACGGCCATGCAGGCAAGGCCACATGGCTAGACGAGCTGGGCCATGTGGCCAGCAAACCGGGTTGGGCCGCACCCTTGGGCCAGGTCGCGCCTTCGGGCCGGGCCATTTTCGGGAAATGTCGTACCTTCAGGCCGGGACGCGTTCAGGCAGGGCGGCCTTCATTCCAGGCCTCCTTCGGGCTGGGACACCTTTGGGTTGGGTCGAAGCTGCAGACTAGGTCGGAACCTAGTCTGGACTCGTCATACCAGAAAACAACTTTACACCCATAATTCTCCCAACGGATGTCCGATCGATGAACCGTATGAGGTGATGAAATGTTTAGAATGATAATATTGTTTTGGAATATCCCACTTGAGTTTTGGACACAGTTGGAGTACGGTCGAGTTGATTTTAGCCTAAAAACCAATCGGGCCCCTGTGACAGAAATACTAAAAAATCACAGACCGGGCGTCTGAATGATGCACCCTCTATTGAGTTGATATCCCTATGACGTGGTGGTCTGTTGAGATACTTCCAAGTTAGTATTCTTGAAATATGGAGTATCAAACTGTAGCATGTGGAGCAGATCCTCCCGGAGACGAGTATACAGAGAGTAGAGACCTAGTAGCTGATAGACCAGACAACTGCATGACTGATTCGACTCGGAGTTATTCGACTAGCCCAGTGGGGAGCTACAAGTATTTTGCGACAGACCCATAGTGGAGGAGGGCCTGGTATTTGGCGGTAGACCCACGATACTAGAAAGGATGAGTACCTTTGCAGTCTATTAAGTGTGCGCCTGGTATTTGGTGGCTGTCCCACAATAGACAGAGCGCCTGATATTTGGTAGTAGACCAGTGGTACACGACGGGTGGAGTACCTCAACAGTCCATGGTTAGTGAGAAGCACATTGGTGTCGCGACAGGCCCACTTTAATCGTCATAGGAGGAGTTCTCCGGCAGTCATGGTTTCGATATTAAAAATCCCAGTTTGATCTGAGTCAATGACCTTTGTGTTTTCTTCCTGATTGAGATGGGTTTCATGATAACTTAGGAATACGTAGGGGAATATACCTAAGTAATGGTTATCCGTTGATTTCATACTTTGTGGATTATCTTTGTAGAATTTTGTGAGACCATGAGGGTGTTAGGGTCCCTACTAAGTATCGTTATACTCACCCATGCACGGGCTATGCCCGTACCTCATTATGTTGGATGGAGATGACAGACAGAACTGATGGAGGCCGAGAGCGCCAAGACTGGATGGTACCCCGAGGAAGACCTTATAATGTATCAGTACATGGTGGAGTCTGATGGATGTGGAGTGCTGTTGAGCCCATCTGTACCTACCAATCAGGTAGGAACCCCGGAGGACGATCTAGGAGCTGCTTTCAGCTTTCAGCTATTTTTCCCTTTTTAGTTATACTTAGTTTCAGCTGTATCTGTACTTTATAGTTGGGCTTGTATTATAGCCACCTTTACTATTAGTACACTTGTTATACATATTTTACTTAGTGTTTTCTTTCGCTTGTACTCTGGTTGTGTGTGTTTTCAATTTATAAAGGCAATTACTTCCCAATTTTAGGTAATTATGCCTTTTGTGCTAATTTCCATCCCATGGCCTATGGAAGACAGGCTTGGGGTAGTCACGATACGGGCCTCGGGGGACGGGTCGTGAAATTGGTATCATAGGAGTCGGTTCTACACCATGACCTATGACTTTGATATTTTCTTTTCTGTGATTCAATAGTGTTAAGGGTACTGAGTGTGGTTTTTAGTTCAGGGAGTCCATTGTTGGTGTGGCGGATGATGTATCCATACACCAGGTCCCTGACTACAGATTTCCAACTTAGTACATGAAAACACTAATTGCATGTGTGTTTTCAAAATTATTTTTTAAGTCAGCTCAAACCTGGTCAGCTCACCAGGTGTAGTATTTTAACTGTGTCATGTCTTTTATTTCAGGATGCCTCCCCGCGGACGACTAGTTATCTCCCCAAGAGTTGTATGCACTGACAGCCCACCGAGCGACAAGGTTCCGGTGCAGAGCCCCTTTCCAGTTGAGGCACTAGCGGAGGCACCAGCAGTACCACCACCCCTTGGGCCACCGATGCAACCAGTCCCTAAAGCAAACGAGCACACCTCTTGAGCACATTTCATGAGTTCCCCTGCCATAGGCCAACCAGGTTCCGAGGAGATATGGACACCCAGGTGGCTGAGGATTAGCTAGAGGCTATGGAGAGATTCTTCAGGCTAGTAGGGACACCAACAGACATTATGGTGATCCTTGCTGCCAGCGTCCTTCAGGTAGTAGCAGGCAGATGGTGGAGCCTGATTCTCTAGGTCCACGAGGAGGAGAAACTTATATGGGTACACTTCAGGAGCATATTTCTGGTGAAGTTTATACCATCCACCCTACAAGCGGTGCAGATACTGGAGCTACTTCTTCTGCAGCAGGACAACATGACCGTAGCGTAATACTCGGCATGGTTCACCGACCTCTCGCACCACTCCACAAATATGGTACGGGAGCCATTTTTTAGGTCATGGACCTTCGATAAGGGACTCAGGCAAGAGATAGATGCCTCAATGATCTCACTCAGCATCTCGATGTAGGAGGGGGTGTTAGAGTGAGACCTCTATGTGGAGAGTTTCCTTGTGGAGCAATCTCCAGTAGTGAGACCTACAACTACTCGACATACAACGAAGTATTCTACAACTTGCATTAGAAAAATGAAGCATAGGTTATAGAGGACCGGACCCACAGGTGGACGACTGCACGACTTGGGATCGGTTGTGTGGGGCCCCCAGAGTGGAGAAAGATCTAGATGTGCTTGGAGCAGACAGTGTTTCTCCTACGGCGGGCTTTGTCACATGGCTTGTGACTGTCCAACCCGCCATTTTGATGATCAAAAGACAGTTGAGGGACCTCCCTTGAAGAGACAGAGGTTCAATTGTGGTTTTATGTAGGGAACATGCAGACATCGCAGAGGTTCTAGCTATGTAGCTGGTAGTGGACAACATTACAAGCTGCTACCGCCACCACCACCAGGAGGCCCACCCTAACCACATGGAGTGGGTGGACTGGGAAAAACACATCTTCAGGTACCTGAGTCCTATCATAACGTTGCTCTGGAGATTATTAGAGGTTTGATATGTGTCTATTCCACCTTTGTTGTAGTTATTATAGACACTAGTGCAAATCACTCTTTCATTTCCACTTCCCTCTTTCGGAGCTCAGAGATTCCGAAGGAGCCGTTGGGTCGATCCTTATTGCTATAGACTCCTACAAGAGCTCATTCAACAATTAAAAACATGTTCCAACAGTAGGAACATACTCTAGGAGGTTTGGGATTCATCTAGGATCTCATAGTAGCAGCGTCGAGGCCTTACAACGTCTTCTTGTGTATTGAATGGTTACCTACAGTCCATGCTCTGATCGACTGTATTAGGTGAAAGTGTAGTGTGTCTGCATGGATGGGACTAGGTTCACCTACAAAGTTGAGAATGGGACCTTTTCAGCATAGGATGGACATGCTCGGAGGAGGGTGCAGCCGATCACTCACCAGTTGGCTTGCCATACCCTCAGAGCAGTTTATGGGGAGGGTCCAACATATCCTTTAGTGGTTGACCCGTACTCGAGTGTGTTGATTTTTCTTTTCCATTAGGGATGATTAATTTTTTTAGAGAGGATTTAAAACTTTATTATCAGTATATATGTCACACCAGTTTATACATAGATAATTCCTCATCATTATTTATTCAAATATTAATCCTTCAAAATTTATGTTAAGAGTCAAGTAATTGTATCAAGAACCTTAAATTAACATGAGGTATAAGAAATTACCTTATGATTCTACATGATGAATAATCCCATTCCATTATTTTATGCATAACTATTATTCAAAAAACCTTCCATACTACATGGTAGTGTGGGTATAGGTCTTATTCCCAACCCTCTCATCAGTTCCTTGAATGTTTCATGACATTCAAAAATAATAATTAACATCACACCCTTTCGATTTATCATGGTGAGTGGACTAGATAAGTATGAGATATTAATTAAAATAATCCTTATTAACCTACCAAACTAAGAAAACTATTAATATTTAACAATTTTTTAGATTGGAGAAAGTCTAGTAAAATTGTCCTTTGATAGATCTAGTAATATATCATGGCTTGATATTATATAACCTAGAAATTAAATTTTACATTATTGAAATTCACACTTAGTAAATTTTGTATATGACTTATACTTATCTAGGAGCATTATTATAATATTCATATGATCATCATGATATTATTTTTACTTAGAGTATATATGAATATAATCTCTAAAAACTAGAATAAATTGATCAAGATAACTTCTAAAGACTATTTATTTAATCGATGAACATAAAAACTAAATTAGTAAGACGAAATGGAATCAATTTAAAATCATAGTTTTTTACCATGTATAGATGGTAATTTCAGGTATATAACTACATATAAACCATAATTTATAGTATCTAGTATAAGGAAAAATCTTGAAAACATTCTTTTCATATTAGGAAAAATGGGTAAAGGTAATTTTACAGTGTTTTTGAGTAGATTATGTTTTTTAGAAATAAGGAGGAATAATGTTAGTTATGGAGTTGTATTGTTATATTTGATAAGGTATAGTGACTCATCTTCAATATTGAGGTATAGATGCTCTAGAGAAGTTGCGAATTTTTTTTCGTAAATTACGGTTTTGTTTCCCAAAGATTTACATTTTGTTAGGCCTTAAAAATATTGATTTCTTTTTGTGGAGAATGAAGGAATTTTCACATATCATCCCATGAGGAGTTAACATCACCTTAAAGAGATAGTAGACATTTTTTAAAAAAAATATGTATAGTATATATGTTTGACTATTCAAGTAACAAAAAATGTATTAGAAATTTCAATGAAAAATCAATAAATGATTGATTTTTTCATAACACATATGCTATGAAAACTGAAAATGGAGATTATTTTTTTCAGTCAATGTTGTTTAATTAATGGTTTCTGAAAATGGTGTTTCAATTTTTTGATGAAATTAGTGTTGTATATGACACAACAAGGGGAATCATATGCTATGATAACTATATATCTAGTGCAGTCCATGTTGAAGTAAAATATGAAAAGGATTTAATTATAATTAAGATTAGTGGGTTTTTTGTGTTCATTTACCTATATAGAGGACCCATAATCACTTGATTAAGTATATTGATTTCTATTAGATGGATTTATAAATATGAGAGTTCCATAATGTCTAAAATTAGTATATGGAGAAATTCATCTTTCGAAATAGGGTGTTTGTAAAGAAATCATGATTCATGGATAGAGTTTATATGGAATTGTAATATGGAAAATAAAATGGGTTAGTATTGAATCATTAATCCATGAGGTAAATTATCTTTCATATAAATCATTCTATTCAGTGAAAAGGTTTTCTTTATTTGTTTTAATTAGTTAAGGGAGGAACAAAAACACTCCACAAAATATATCTTCTCATTTCATTCCATATTAATTGAAATGTTTTTCATCTATTGTATATGAAAATGTTTTATGTAACAATTATGTGAAAAAAAATCTATAGGTGTTTTATAACAATAAAAGAATAATTTTATGGAATAGTTCATCCACTTAATTTCAAAGACCGGTGATTTTTCAAATTTTTAATGGTTTTAAACCAATAGGGATAGTGAGTCCTCTATGAACCTTATAACATTAGTTCACTTTAGTAGAATTGGTACATCAATACATTGAATTCTCATTCTTCTCGGATGTATCCCAGTGAGGGTGAACTACATAAAATTTTAGTGCCTTCTGTATGTTTTAATTATTATTTATTCTGTTTTGTAGGAAAAAAGGGAAGATTATTTTCTTTAATGATAATACAAGAACCAAAGAGGTAGTTTTTTTAATATGTCATTCCCTAATTCAAACCTATTAGTGTAATTTACACATTTGGGATAACAATTTTACACATATTTAATTGAAAATGTAATAAACATGGTAAAAATCATACTTATTCATGATTTTTATATTTTTATGATCCTGATAATAAATACAGTGTTTCATTAATCCATCATTATATATTAAAAATGTATAGGTGCACCCAATGATGATTCAAGTAAAAATTATTTTCTTACCAAGTTTCTCTTAGTGGTTTTTCTTTAATTCTCAAAACTCAACCAGATCCATCCTATATATATTATTTCATGTTGGTGAATCAACATGTTTTATTTTTTTGTAAACCCAAATTCATGATTCAGAGGGATATGATAGTCTTTTGAAAATTCATCAATGAAATCTTGTACAATAGGAAAATATCTGATGTTGAGTTTCTCTCAATACAATTGAAATAAATAAAAAAAATTAATAGGATCAATACATATGCAATTTTTGTAATTTCTATTAGAAATTTATATTTATTCTCACATTAATAGAAGATCATATGTTTTTTTGACTAAAAATGTGAAATCCCTTCCATGGAAATTGAAATATGATTTATATAAATAATTTCATTCCATACCCAAAATAACATCAAACTAAACAATAAAAGGAAAAAAAAAATTAATAGGAATCATAATCCCATAAAATTAAATCTAAAAAGTTTCATAAAATTCAGATACGATCAACCTATCAGTAAGAAGATTTAGTACTGATTCAATATCTAATAATTGAGATGGTATTTTGACACCATTATGAAATTAATATGATATATATTGGTTTGTAGATCTAAAATAAAATAATTAATTTCTTAAATATAAAGTACATGATATGTATACTTTTGATGAATTCACTATCACATTGTACATGGGAGATAGTGAGAGTAGGATCTCTCCCATTTACACTTGGATAAAGAGGTGTCTAACGTTAATCATCATCATACCTTTAGATTCAATAACTATTTTTCATAATTTCAATAAACACTGAAAAAGAAACACTAAAGTGTGTGCGGTACATTCTATTTAAAATTTTATATATTCACAACATTATAAAATTTCTTCCCATCCCACTAGTATTAAAATTTCATATGGACTTCCTTTCGAAACATAACGATTTTTCTACTACCCTCAAAATAAATTTCATCGGGGCTCCTTTTACACAACAAGACTAAATGAAGGCTCATCATCTTTTATCCATGATATATATTATTTTTGTTTCCTTTTTTTAGATACTTATTTTAATATAAAAACAATGATAGTAATATGTAACTCAAATATCTATTTCTACTATCATAGCACATCAAACCAATTCATTATAGCTGTTGAAGTACATTGTGGATAACCCAATTTAAAGTCATGGGTATATACTACTGAATTATCAATAAATATTACTTTATTGTTCAATTATGTCATCAAATGTATCCCATAAATGACTTTTAAAATTTACATTATGAGTAATAATTGATCAATCATCATTCATCTTAACCAAAATAAATTCCATTTCTATTTAAGTATGAAGATTACATGAAAATTACTCATTTAAAAATAAATTTATAACATCATCCCACTACACAGATTCTATTTATTTTTATTGGTTTAGGATGATGATTATAAACAACCATTTTTCTAGTTCTTCTTCAAAATGATAAATATAAAAATTTTATTTTTCATGATCCAGACACTGGATAGAAAAAATATATTTTCAGTGGTGCTGGTCTATTTCTCTTCAAACATGGGATTAGTGGACCTACTAAAAGAAGGTGTTTGTTTCCTCTTGAAGGAATCAAAATAAAATTGTTCTTTAATTTTTTTCATTTGGAAGACAATCCAACATTTTAAAATGATAATTATTCATAATTATAGTAATATATTACTTTATTTTATATCCCATAAACAATGGTTTCTCAGGAGGGAAATCATTTAATTTTCCATCACATTCATCACTATCATAGTTTCTTCTGGTTCAATCCGTGAGTAAAATAAAAATTCAGAGTGCAAGTAATAATATTCATTGTGATAAACCATATAATTAGGAAAAATCAGTTTATATGACTTTTAAATAATGAAACCTTCTATTCAGTCAGCGAAACATTTGGTTTACCATAATAAAACCATGTTCATCATCCATTAATATCCTTTATACTAGTTGACAATTAAATTGTGAATTTTCCTACTCATATAAGCTCTGATTATCTAACAAAGAATGTATTATTAGGCCCAACCATCATAAAATTATAATAATTTAGTTAATTGTAAACTTATCTCATTTATTTTTTCCCTAGATATATCTTTTCAAAAACCATATCCACCTAATTGTATCCAGATATGGATTTATTTCCAAAGAAACCACAATTCAATCTTTATAGAAAATTATGATTTTACTTTATAATTAGGCTTATCCTATTTTTTCTAAATATTTATCTCATAATAGTTTCTAAAAATAACTAATCATTAATCTAATAAAATCTATATTGAAAAACAATTTTCACACTAAAAATATTATTTTTCTATTTTATGGATATTTATTTCATATCATTATGATCCATTCCTGAACTATAGTGGTTTGTTATTAGTGGAATCATAGATACATTATCTAATGGGAAATAAAATATATATATCATCTCCAACAATGTTCTTCATAACTAACACCCTTCTTAGGCAAATCATAATTATTTTTTTCATATATTGGGGTAACACGAACATAATAAAGGGTGAAATGATTTGATTTAAAAGGGTAAAAAAAATAAGATATAAATATTCATTTATGTATAACATGTGCGTAATTTTATAACAATACAAGAATTACCGTTTTCAAACATACCCAGTGATTCAAATATCATAATTATATGGCATAAATCATGTAAGTTCATAGGACATGAATCACATTGGAATCAATGAACATTATCCATGAGAGCATAGCATTGGTATAATATAATGTTATATAAGAGTTTAATAAAGTGTGTAGTAATCATAATTACATATATATTAAGTCAAGTATATCTACTAAGGTATTCTTCTTCTATTAGTCTTGGGATAACTGCCTGTGTCGCTACATCATTTTTCAGATGACATCCCATTTACCCTATTTTTCAAGAATTGGGATATCCTATAATATTCAATTTTTTTTGTTATCGAATAACCTATAATGTACCCATTTAGTTCATAAAACATTAATACCTAACAAATTTATTTGAGTAAAATATAATTTCATTCCCACCAATCATATATTAATAATCTATTCATATGTATGACATAATATCCTGAAAACATTCATAATTTCATCATAGCACAACCTGTCTATACGATAATGGTTCTATTTATCCTAACCATTAATATTAAATATATAGAATAAGGATATTATCATAAAATTATTTCCCTAGTGATATATAGGTATTCTCAATGAATTTAATCATAGATAAAAAGTCAATTAAATTCTTACCTGAATTTTTTATTCCAAAAACAAACTTTTCATTTTGAAATAATTTATTTTAAATATAGTTATTTTAATAAAACTATACTTTTTTTGTTAAAAATATGCAGGGAATATATTAGAATAATAAAATATTTTTTGAGTGGGAATGATATAATTAATTATCACTCATGCATTTCATGTTAAAACAATGATTCCATTGACATTTTTGATGAAAATTCAAAGGTATGTGGTTTGGAAAAATAGAGTAAAATTATTTTCAAATATTATAAAAGAACAAAAAAATTGGGGAAAACAAAATAAAATAATTTTCAATCATATTTAATTAAAATATATAATTTTTCAAGAAAACACTGATATGGAAGAAATATGTTTTCTAACAAAAAGGGCAGAAATAATGAAATCTTTTCTTAATGGAATTTTATAAACCATTTTCAGTACCAATGAGAGGAAAATATCTTTAATAACTCAAAATGAAATAAAAAATTATAATAGAATAAATTTTTTTGGTGTTTATTATATAATTATTTTATAATTTATTGAATGTAAATTCAATTAAAAGAATTATATATAAAAAGTAAATTAAAACATAAATTCATTATTCCTATATGACTTTCTTTATAAGCACTATAACCTCATTTTTAATAAATTTAATTGTATTATATTTAAATTAAATTACCATATTAATACATATAATATCATATATGATAGAATTAAACATTTTAAGATCAATTTATTAACAATTCAAAGTTAATATCGTACTTTCCTCTTGTAAAAAAATTCCCTTTTCCTGAAGGATTTGATTTGGATGTTCTGGTCCATGTTTTTTTATCATGGTTCTATCATCTAAATAAAATTAATCATTATATGAATATATTATATATTACTTATTTCAATATTTTTAAATATCAAATTAAAATACGGTGATAAAAATGATTTTCACTGCTTCTTGGGATGGTAAGTCATATGTATGCACAATCGATGTTTCCACTTAACAAAAGATGAAAAAGGTGGATAATGGTTGTTAAATAATAATAATAATAAAAATATATATTATAAATATATAATAAAATATTTTATAATCGATAAAATAAATTTAGATGAGGTATCAAAACAAATAAAATTTAATGTACCCAGTTAAGAGAGAGATATATATATATATATATTGAGAAACCGCTATTAGCATAAACCATATTCCTTTAAATAATGGAAATTTTGAATAAAAACATGATCTATAATGTGGGGAAGTAACAAAGGATGACATCATTTTTGTTATTTTATGATATATAGTGTTAAAACGTTTTGACTAATGGAGTAGAGGAAGTTCCCTTTTATAATTGAGGGGAGGGGATCCGTGAAATTAAATAAAGTATTAAATTAGTATAAATTAATATTCAATTTCAAATGGTAATAAATTAAAATTTTTTTAATCTAGTTTGATGAGTGGTCTGAATACTCACATACCAAAATATTTATATGAAATAAGGTGATGTTTTAAACCTTAGCTAATAGTTTAAACCCATTTTTTATCATTTTGAAAAATACTGGGAAATAAATATTTTTATTCTTTAGGGGCCAATAATGTAACTATAAATGTAAAATTGATCCATAAGTTTAAAATGGATGATATTATTTAACATATCCCCATAAATTAGCTGAATGTAATATTTTTATTAATATTAATTCATTTAATAATATTTTAATTTGCATAAGATACAATTGAATTCATTTTCAATACAATTAATATAATTTTATATTAATGAGAACAATATTGCAATGGAATATGAATAAAAAATATTGAAACGACACTAATATTTTGTATTTATCTATAAAATATATTCCACGAAATAATTTAACCAAATTGCATTACTTTTAATATTTACAATTTTTTTTCTATTACGTGAATAAGTACTATGTCAGCCTTGCAATAGAAATTATGTTCAATATTAAATTACTACAAATTATTAAAAAATTACCAAAATAAAAAAATACATTGATGTTATAAATAATAATATCTAATTGAACTTAAATTCATTGTTTCCCTAAGGTAATGATTGATATTTATTAGAAAATATAGAGTGAAAATTTTGCTTAATTCATTACTTAAACTAATATTAAGGTAATAATTAAAAAAATATAAAAAAAATATGGCCAAAATAAACTCATACCATAGAATAAAGGCAATTGTATTGGATATATCTAGGCATTATCCTTTGTTTTAAATATTTTTTTTTCTAGCTTTATCCTTATATATTTGACAAATATTAACAATAATTACTATTATTAATGACTAACAATAAAAGGGGAATATTTTCCAAAATTAATCTTCCTAATTGACAACATGGAATACATTTTTTTAAAATTTATTTTAAAAAATATAAATTTATAAAACAAAACATATTTTTTTAGAGTAATGCATTTTGAATCCTAAAAGAACTTACAAAAAAATAAAGTATAATTACAATTATAATATAATTAATTAGATAAATTGAACTAAATTATAATTATTTTATTTTAATATAAAATTAAATACATAATAGGGATTTTAAGTTACTTTATTTAAAAAAAATAAGTTACTATTTTAAAAAAATCAATATTTTTCACTATAATGAAAAGATATTCTCTATAGAAAAATAACAAAATTCTTCATTTAGATAATATTTCTATTAAAATTTAAAAATTACTATCATTTTTATAAAATATTTTTTTCTAGTTTTTTGGGAAATTCATTATAAAATTTTGTCACAAAAATTAATGAAAACATGTTTTGAAGTAAAATTAAATTTGAATCATAAAATGAATTCTAAAAATTGATTTCATATTTTATAAGAATTAATGGATACATTTTTATTTATTAGGAACATTATAAATCTATCAAATATTATAGTTATTCATATTCATAAATTACATTTCAATGTCTATGTTCTAATGACTACATTTGAAAAATAACATTTCTATTATAAAGTTAAATTATCTTAAAGATAAGTATTGTATGTTATGAATGCTATAAAATAAATAAAATTTAATGAGTAATATTTGCTGAAATATTTGGGTGTTTCCCTAGAGGTTCCTCAATCACAATCCAATGGCCTATGTCTCCATATTTAATTTTTAGGTTAATTTTGATTATGAAATTCCATACCTCAGACCCCCGAAATACATTCAAATACAATACTATACCTCAAATCTTTACTAAAAAAGGATGGTATAAGATGTTTAAAAAAAATAAATACAAATGTACTGCAAATAATAGGAGAGGTATTATATTATAACTAATATATTACATTCTTTCTCAAAGAGTCCTATGAATGAATCATCATGAATTATAGATACAAAACTCACGATTCTAAGATCACATATCAACCTTATATTCCCATATAATCATCTAGATACGCAATTAATTGAAAGACACTTATACTAGACGAATCATATTTTTCTATAAATATTATGGTTGCTCTGATCAACTATATGAACTATATGTTCCTCAAAAGAGAAATTTGTACCATGATCTATATCATCATATTTGATCCCAACAGAAGGACCAGGGAGATATCATCAAAGCTATGAAACATAAAAAATGAAATGGATTGTTCCAAAAATCTATAGTAGAGATAATCTATAATCCACAAAACTGACCCTCTCTATGATTTGAAATTATTCTATGTACCTTGACACTATATTTTCTTTATTTTTAATATAGTGATGTCTAAACCTCTATGAAACCAATAAGAATAATTAATGTAAAATATCATGCTCTTCAATTCCCCATTCAAATTGAAGATAAGAATTCTTCCCCATATAGTCATATTCTATCCACTTCCTAATCAATTGAACCAGATTATAAATATACTGTATGATACTCAACATGATTATTTCTAAATAACATACATCCAACCATAATACAGGTGAATGAAAATGAAAACCATAAAAATACTTATATGATTCTATCTAAATTTATACTTGGAAGATGATATTATATGAAAAATAAACTCAACTCAATTTTTCCACTCAAGAGCCACAAAAACCTATGAAAAAATCCCTCATCATGTCTTATAGAATCTATATATTGAACATAAAATATCCATTCTTTTTAGGAATATAACAAGTAATCAAGTGTAATTGTCTGTGAGTTCCTTCTTTAATCATTTCTAGATGTATGAGGGAAAACTAACATCTTGATATAAAACAATACATAGTTTTACCCCATTCAAACACAATATATCATGAAAATAGATATTCTCTAAATCATAGACCAAAAATTACAACATAATCAATATAATATATGATACAATATTCTAAAGATAAATAATAATCCATGAAAAATAATTTATCTGGGTCACTCGTTGTAGGCTGGTCATGAAGTCCATAGTAAAATCATCAAATTTCCACTTTGGTATAGAAAATGGATGAAAAATACATTTGGACCATCGATACTCATCCTTCACCTATTTATCTGTGGGGCATTCTAGATGGGAATGTTCGACACAAAGAGCTATTTAAACATGTGGTGAAACTGAAATTGGTTAACTCTAATTCTTCATATTCTTTCTCTTTCACAGATTTTGATAATCCCCCTCAAAAAATAATCAAAAATAAAGAGAGCGTAGACCATGTTTTAGAAAATATATATATAGTTGAATAAAGGGTATGCATCTATAAAAACTCCATTATTACCAAGGTTATAGTCACGATAAGAGAAAAACTATGGAAGTTTTAGGATATAACCTAATATATTGCAGCTCTATGGGGGTCTAATGACTATAAAATGATAGCCACGGGTTGAGGGTATTATCACATGGTATTCCCATCTGATGTTGCTAAGAGAAGTGCCTGTAGAAAATGGTCTATTACCTTGAAGATTGTATTTTTGCGAATCTAAGAGTGGGATAGAAATTTTTATCCCAAAAATTTTAGAAACACCTACACACAGGTATGGATTGGAATTTTTCAGCTCAAATAGATTTACTAGAATTCATGATTTTTGTGGGAAAATGCATATTCAGTTGGAAAACCAATTAGAATGGATAAGAAAATTGACAATATGAGGTTCAACCGTTATGCCAGGATATTAGAGGAAGTGTATATGTCCAATACTCTAGTGGAGGAGGTTTTTTTATAACCATAGATTATCGTATTAATAGTTAAATCTAATATGAGAGGAGACCCTAAATTTTTAGTGGATTAAAACTCTTTGGACACACTGTCTATGAATGTTTAATGGGAGATGAAGGTAGCTATTGCAATCTAATGGGTTAGGATGTCAATGCCTACCAAAGGAAGGACAAAATTAGACATTCTGAGCCTCAGCAGGAATTGATTTCCCATTCCATCAGTGATGATAGAACTAGGGTTGCTTCCACAGAAGATCCTAGTACCTCAAGACATGCAACACCTATAATTGATAAGGTTGACCAAAATCCTACCACTACTGATTCAGTCGAATTAAATCCTATTTTTTAAAAAATTTCTGGTCATAATTATAGATTTCTGGAATTTTTTATTGAGAAGGTGTTAGTCCATGGGAATGTGGATGTTCTACACTAACAAGACACTGATGAAGCTCCACTGGTCATTACTTCATCTGTTGTCTCTACATAGGTGACAACCAAATGTCTGGATATATATGGGTAGTCCCACAGTAGTGAATCATCACAGGACAAGAATATGTAGGAGGGATCTGGTATAGATGGGTCCCAGAGTACTAGGGAGTCAAAATTGCATTATGGGAAATACATACAACCTTCCAGTGAATGGTTGACTTCACTGAATATGCAAATCAAGTAGGTGACCTCACAACATACTGTGAATACAGAATATAATTTTGATGGAAGGAATCTTATGGAACAGTAGGTTGAGGGTAGTGAACTAGATGTGGAATTCATAGAGGTCCCCACCACTAAAGTTGCTCTAAAGACATCATCCATTAAGAAATCTACTAAAATGGAGCCACTAGTAAACAAGTTCACCCATCTGGATGGTGCTTTTTGGTTTGGTTAATTAGAGGAGCCTCCATTATTGCACTTTGGGATCTCTCTAGATAATGAGGGAGACCCTTTAGATTAAGGTCTAAATGATTAAAGGGAAACCATTACTGCTTAGGTAGGTAGGAAGAAAAACAAAGGGAAAACGAATAAAGGAAAAATGCAATGGCATGTATAGGAGGCCCTCAGACAAGTGCTAAATCCCTTAATAATGAGGACATTTTATTAGAACTATCATAGGATAGGGAAGTCTCTAATGGTCAAATCTCTTATAAATTTAATCAGGGCACATAAATCATTGTTGATTGGCATTGCAGAACCAAAACTTTTATTTGATAATTAGAAAAACATAAAATGGTAATCTATTGGGTAAAAATTCATTTCACAGAATCCCCATAATTCCAACATGGATCAACTTTGGGTTCTTTCCCTTGCATGTTTTGACATCACCTCATACATTAAGAAGCCTTATTATATCATAGTCTCATACATCATTGTAGGGAGTGACTTTCTTATTTCATTTGGGTATGCTTCTATGTCTCACATCAGGAGGAGAGAGCTTCAGTATGATCTTGATGGTAATTTTACAAAAATCTGAAAATGGACAATTCTTGGAAACTTAAAAAAAATTTGAATCCTGATGAGAATACTAGTACCCACTTCCACATAATTGTAGTTATAGGGCTATCTTGACGCATTTATTAGTGTATAATTATGGAGGTTCCTCTTACAGGTGATTACATCACTTGACATCAGTATACCTTGAATCTCATACAATAAAGATATATTTATAGATTATTTGTTCGAATATATGATATTATTTTTTCACATGGTGTCTCTGTTGTCACTCGTCCCAAGTATCACTCTGGTCATAACCCCATCCTTTTTTATGTTTCTATATGTTTGGCATAATTAAATACTATTTCATTCAGGTTTAATAATTGATGTCTTATTGATCCTGGATGCCGAAATTTTGTGATTGAGTCGTGGATGATTGAGCCAATAATTTGACCATTTTATTGGTTGGCTTATTAATTAAAGAATTCAAAACATTTAATCAATAAATGGAGTAAGAAAACATTCTCTAAGATTGATATAGATCTTTAATCTGCTGATGATGAACATGCATGCTGTCAAATCAGAAATCAACATCAGAGGTCACCATCTAGTTAAGAAGTTCAAGCCCATCAAAAGCTTGATGACCTTCTAATGATAAAGGATAGGATGGAAAAATCCAATTGAGTGCGAAATGGTTAATGGAGGGTGATAGTAATTTTAAACTCTTCCATAGTATTCACAAAGAGATGAAGTCAATGGTTGGGCTTATGGCCATTAGTATTAACGGACAGCTTTGTAGCTTTGACAACGAGATCTCTTAAGACGTTGTGGATTATTTCAGGGGTCTCTACTCTAATGATGGGTGGTATGCAACAAATAATATGGTTGGTAATATTTTCCCTTCATTGATGAGAATGAATTCCATGCTCTTATTAAGGTTCCCACCAAGGAAGATATTAATGATGCTCTTTTCTCTCTCAATATGGAGACTGTTCCTAGCCCGAATGAAGTCACCAACACGTTTTTTTATGATTTATTGGTAAATAATGTCAGAGGACGTCACTTATACAGTCATGGATTTTTTCACTCACTACCCAATGCCTCATGGAGTCAATTGTAGTTTTATTGACTTGCTACATAACAATGATATTTCCATTGATATTAAGGACTTGAGAACGGTTGCTCTTGGGAATGTAATACCCAATATTATCAGAAAAATCACCCTGAATAGGTTTAAGGAGATCATGAAGCATTAAATTTCACCAAACTAGTTTGGCTTTGTCCCAATAAGGAACATACCAAATTGTTATTTCACAGCCTCCGAATGAATCATTCTTATGAGGAAGAAAAAGAAGCAGGGAAATTTTGTGCTCAAAATTCATATTTCCAATTCTTATGATATGCTAAAATAGAGCTTCATCCTTGATATTATTTGGAGGCATGGTTTATCTATTGATTTTATAAAGATCATCAATATCATCCTTTATTAATTGAAGCTATGTATTCTAATTAACAGAACTCCCAATGGATTCTTTTCATGTTCGAGGGGTGTTCATCCCGGTGATCCACTCTTTGGGAGTTTGATTTCCATTGCTGAAATCGAAGGAAATGTCCCATTAATGAAGGTTATTCCTTTTTAACACTATTATTAAATCCATATTTTCTTTATTCCATCTATATTTATAGGTGGCCTAGAGGTCTCCTCAAGAATTTCCATGGAAATTTCTAAAACATCATTTGGTCTGGCTCAATTTAGTAAAATAAACTAAAAAAAGTGGCATAGAAATAGTTCTTTGACCCCATTTAAATATGAGGAATTGAGATAAAATATCTTATATTATTCAATGATGGTCTAATTGAGATTTTTACATGTTACGTTCTCACTAATGATGCACATAATGACTTCCTTTCGGGAAGGTTTAAAGTGAGATTATTGAATTCACAAAAGTTTTATCTTGAATCCTCTGTCTGGCCAGCCCCTAAGCTATCTTTCAATAATATTTATCATGAGACACAATGGTTAGTGAGTAGAAATTATACTCAGAACTATTGAAGAAATAATTGGCTTGGAATCTAATTGCAATCCCTGGTCGGTAAACCTTAGGCTCTTATGGATATGACCATTATAACTTTTATCACTCATTATCAAAGATATAATAAACTTATACCTTGCCAAAATCTACTGGACATTTAGAATTACTTCTTCCTGCAGCATGATACCTAGATATGGAAGTTTGGTTTGGTAAACTCAATACCAAGGACTAATATAAATTACATTACTTGGATTTCAATGTATTACTTGCATGGGTTATTAAATTCAATGCTTCCTTCATAAAACCTTCTTGATTTATGCTCTTTTAGAGGATATAGAAGCACATTCTACCCACTCATTATCAAATTTAGAAGACTGGAAATCACATGGTGTCAGCCTGCATTTTATTCTTTAAGGTTGAGGAAGATATTCATCATCACTTCTTTAATTTCAATTTTGTATTGTAGTTATGGGCATATGTTTGAAACCAATTTGGAATGAATTTTGATACTAAAATGTTTCTGCAAATATTTGAGGAGTTGATCCAAATTCTACCCGAAGTGAGGAGGTCCAGAACTATTTGCTTGTGGCCACTAAAAACACTTTTTCAACATCCTAGACTTCAAGGAGTCATAACAAATTTTATGGACAAAACCCAACTCTATGTGTTTGCAAGATGGAAATACATATGGAGGTGTATGCAGCATAAGTTCTTTAAGTAAGAGGTATGTCAAAAATATTTTAAGACCATGACACTCTTTTTCAGTTGGGTGTTGTAGGCCGACCAAAACAACACAATGTGCTTAAATTCATAAGATGAATCCCACTTATCTCTTCATGGATCACGGTGAAATTTGATAGTGTGCCCCCTAGTATGCAAGGACGCTCAGGTTGTGGTGGTTTTTTTCACACCTACCATGGCTTTATCAATCAATGTTTTTAGCATTACACTAGAATTGGTGTGTATAATGAATTAGAGTCATGGGCTATTGTGTATACAGTCTTGTATGCCACTAAATAATAGTAGAACTACCTATGGAACGAATCTGACTATGATGCTGCTGTCAAACATTTTCAAACAAGAACAAAAGAGTGTGCCTTGGATAATTTTACCTCATTGGTTTGAATATCTCAATAATATTTATCAACTCAATGTTGTGATCTCACATGCTAACTGGGAATCAAATCAAGTGGTTGATGCATTAGCAAAGAAGGTGGTCTTGGACATAGGTATGATGTAGTTTGTTTGGATGCCTGATGTTTCCATTCCTATGGTGGAGGTAGACATGTGTGGTACTTTACACACATGACCTTGTAATAACCTATTGTAACACTTTTCTTCTTATGTTCTTTTTGTATAATATCTTCTCAAGGCCAGATGATAGAACCCAAGACCTTTTGGCTATATTGTGAACGTCATGACATATCTTAGTCAACCTAATGTGTTCTACACACATTTTTGAATAAATTCTCTAATTAATTCATCAAACATAGTTATTGGAACTAATACATGGTCCTTGATATAAAAAATCTCATCCTTAATAATGGTCCAGTCATGTGGTGTCTCCCTACAATATATATTTTCACTCAGGTATAAGAATTATATGTCAAACATTTTCATTCCCATTATATTTATGTATAACAGGGATGGGATGAATGAATATGTAGGATCCTCTAGGCCCTCATATTATTGAATGTCCAAATGTCTATATAACAAATTGAAAGAATATTCTACATAGTAATGTACTACTAAAAAACCATACATTGAGTCTATATATTCAATTTATAATACAATATCCTCATTTTTGAACAATAAACAAAAATACAATGCCAAAATACAATAATTTCTCAACCCATCTCCCCAATCGATGATTTAAATGACACAATGATAAAATTTTATTCATGATATTATTGTCCATGTAAACCATAATACATTCACTGAACAAGTAAATTCCCCATCATTATAATGTGTGAAACCCATATTCAAAATATATTCCATGTGACAAATAGTTTTTCTCAACAAACCTTAATTGACATGATCTATGAGTTACCACAAATCTATCATGCATCCAGACTTCTCCCAGTCTGGCTCTAGATATATTATTTTACAAATTATAATCCATACCTAGTTTATGTTAGGTTAGTATTAGTAATGGGGTTATGCATCCTTTAAAATATTGATAGTAATTCCCACAAGTATCATATGACATGCAAAATACCCCACTATTGGTCAAATTCATCATTAGTTCATCTATACATGAGAAGTACAAGATTAATCATTTGTATTATATATCAAAACCTTTAAAATTAATATTCCTATATTTGTTCCTGATCTACTACCAATAATATACTTATCTCTTCTTATAAAAGACTAATAACACTCCATTTTCATATATTACATACACTATGAATAGAAATTTTTCACTCCAAAATGAATAATCGATAACATGGAATACAATTAGTAATTCTTTAGGAATTCTAAAGAATTTTATAGATGACTCCAACGTTTATCACCAATCATGGAGAGCATGGATATATAATTGAAAGAAATGACCAAAAAATTATCTATCAAGAATTGTAAAAACTAGTTAATTATTTTCATAAACACCTTAGGAATATTGGATAGGCTGAACAACATGAATAAATATTCATAATGGACATACAAAGTCCAAAAGTTAGTAATATGTGCGTATGAGGGCCTCAACCACAACTGGGGATATCCCATTCTCAAAATGCCTAAAAAACATGAAGGATTCCTATATTTGGTTAAAAAGATCATATTTTTATGGAAGTGGACACTGGTTCATTGTTTTCACTTGGTTCATCATTTAGTAATCCACATACAACATTAATAAACTATAATAATTCTTGGTGAATAAGACGGGTAACCATATGTTGATGGGATCATCCAATTAAATCCCTTTTCATTTATGTCGTCCAATTATACATTGAGTTCTCAAAGCTCTATTGGACCCATCTGATAATGGGAATAAAGAATTTGAATATAAAGCCAATATGAGTTCAATGGTGAACTCCACCACTCTCTTAAAAATTATTCCCAAGAAATTATTGAGAAAAACATATAAAAACAAATAAAAATATTTGCATATTCATTCTTCATACACTATTTCATCTTCTAATATATTCCCAGCCACATGGGCCGTAGTTAATCTGAACTGTTGATTGTTAGGACATGAATTTAATAAAAATAAATCTCAGTATACCTTGTGAACATGTCTACTACCATCATGAGTTGTGAAAGATATCTAACTTTGTTAGCAATAAACATGATACTGAAAAAATACTAAATAATCTATACCAATAATTGGGTTATTTCCATCCATCACGAGTGTACTGAAATATCAAATAAATTGATAACAAAAACTATGAAGGGAACATTTTATAAAACAACAAATACCCTATGGATACTCCCAAAGTGGCATATCAATGGTCATCATGAAAAATTAGTGATATCAATGATCCTTAACATTAAATGAAATGAAACAAAATAAAATAATGAGAATATACTATAATATATTAAACATTTAGTTATAATGAATCCACAAGAATCATATACTGAAATCCATAAGATTTGATTTTATGATCATTTAGATTAGGATGAACCACAAAAATGTGGAATGTCTCAGCAAAGTGAGTCCTAGACTATCCCCATATACTACACTACCCTAATGGAACTTCAACACTTTCATAGGTACATTGTGTCCCTCACCTTCTCAAATATGGCCATCAACACACCAATTTTATGTTTTATATTCCATGACTCATCCCTTTCATAAATCCAATATATTCATGAATCCTTAATTTGTAAAGTCCCGTTTTTCGAGTGGAAATTTTTTCCCTTTTTTAATACATGGGAATTTTACGAGTCCGTAGTTTCTGACGGTGCTTGATTCAAAGGCCCGGTGTGCAGGGAATTAATTTCTAAAGTTTTTTTCGGGTACGTTCAGTAATTGTACAAGTTGTATTTTATAACTCTTGAACTGTTTCTCAAAATTAAATTCCGAGGGCAACGTTGAACTCACAGCATCGGTGATTTCTCAAAAAGACCTTCACCGCAGTTGCATTTTAATGTGATTGGAAGATTGTTTTTGGGGTTTTAAAATAAAATTAAATAAAAATAATACTTAACTTATTTTTATTTGTTGGTGGTTAAAACCACCAAGGGGAGGTCGGAGGTGGGGGCCACCACACCCGAACCTCCCATGGGAGGTTATGGTGGTGGGGCCCACGCGAGCATAACCTCCATTAGGAGGATGTAATTAGGTGGGGCCCACATGAGCCCTTAAACTTTTTGGAACCCCAAATTAAGTGGGGGAGCCTCTTCACCTTCCCCAAAATTTTATTTCCAACTCCCCACCCATTAATTAAGTGATTGGTTTCAATTAATTCAAATATTTTTGAATTCTTTTGCCAAAAATTAAATAATATGTTGGAATAACCCATTATTTTGGTTTTCAATTCATTTGGGTGGAACCTTGAGAGGGAACTTCATCCTCTCAGAGAAAAATGCAAAGAAGGCTCCTTCCACCAATGAACGACGAACACCACCTTCTTTCTTTTCGACTGGGGCATGGAAGTGGAAGCACCACCACCTGCAAAGAATCTCGACGATGTTTCCTCCTCGGCCTCCGACCCCAACACTTCCTGACATCAATGAAACACCACATCCTTCTCATGACTATGACAACGATCACCAAACTCGAGGTAGGGGTTTGAGTGTCCTTGTTTCCATGCCACGTCATTCTATATTTTGGTATACGTTATGTAGAATGTTATCAACATAACATGGGGGGTTCAGACCGCACCAACATGGCTGAACATTAGCCTTTGATCTTGTTTGTTATTGATGACTATAGTGGACAACGACAGCTAGTGTCAGGCAGGCCGTAATGAAACTGGAAGCGCAAGACTGTTGGGTAACCAGAAAAGCGAGGAACCATAGTGCCACATGAAAGAGAGCCAGGTCGCGGCAAATCCAGGCCACGACGAAGGTGGGGAAGCATCCTCACATCACATAGAAGGCATTAAGAGGCCGCAGCTAGGGCAGGATGTGGTAGAGGGGCGCAGCGCCGTCGCGCCGCGCCGGTGGTGCAGGTCCGCGGCGAGAGTGCAGGGGTGCGGCGTCGTCATGCCGCGCAGTAGAAGACCCGCGGCCTCAGGCGGTACACAAAGGGTCCTTTCGTTACTCGAACCAGAAATAGGTGTCGATTCCGTTTCGAACAGCAAGGGGGACGACACCCCCCCCCCCCCAATGCATGTCCAGCTGGGCCACTCAGGTCGGCCTGCTAGGCCACCTAGCCAGCCAGCCGCGACCAGCTAACTGGGCCACACAGCCAACCGGTCGGGCCACACGGCCAGTCAATCGGGCCTCACGGCCATGCAGGCAAGGCCACACGGCTAGACGAGCTGGGCCATGTGGCCAGCAAACCGGGTTGGGCCGCACCCTTGGGCCAGGTCGCGCCTTCAGGCCGGGCCGTTTTCGGGCAATGTCGTACCTTCAGGCCGGGCCGCGTTCAGGCAGGGCGGCCTTCATTCCAGGCCTCCTTCGGGCTGGGACACCTTTGGGTTGGGTCGAAGCTGCAGACTAGGTCAGAACCTAGTCTGGACTCGTCATACCAGAAAACAACTTTACACCCATAATTCTCCCAACGGATGTCCGATCGATGAACCGTATGAGGTGATGAAAAGTTTAGAATGATAATATTGTTTTGGAATATCCCACTTGAGTTTTGGACACAGTTGGAGTACGGTCGAGTTGATTTTAGCCTAAAAACCAATCGGGCCCCTGTGACAGAAATGCTAAAAAATCACAGACCGGGCGTCTGAATGATGCACCCTCTGTTGAGTTGATATCCCTATGACGTGGTGGTCTGTTGAGATACTTCCAAGTTAGTATTCTTGAAATCTGGAGTATCAAACTGTAGCATGTGGAGCAGATCCTCCCGGAGACGAGTATACAGAGAGTAGAGACCTAGTAGCTGATAGACCAGGCAACTGCTTGACTGATTCGACTCGGAGTTATTCGACTAGCCCAGTGGGGAGCTACAAGTATTTTGCGACAGACCCATAGTGGAGGAGGGCCTGGTATTTGGGGGTAGACCCACGATACTAGAAAGGATGAGTACCTTTGCAGTCTATTAAGTATGCGCCTGGTATTTGGTGGCTGTCCCACAATAGACAGAGCGCCTGATATTTGGTAGTAGACCAGTGGTACACGACGGGTGGAGTACCTCAACAGTCCATGGTTAGTGAGAAGCACATTGGTGTCGCGACAGGCCCACTGTAATCGTCATAGGAGGAGTTCTCCGGCAGTCATGGTTTCGATATTGAAAATCCCAGTTTGATCTGAGTCAATGACCTTTGTGTTTTCTTCCTGATTGAGATGGGTTTCATGATAACTTAGGTATACATAGGGGAATATACCTAAGTAATGGTTATCCGTTGATTTCATACATTGTGGATTATCTTTGTAGAATTTTGTGAGACCATGAGGGTGTTAGGGTCCCTACTAAGTATCGTTATACTCACCCATGCACGGGCTATGCCCGTACCTCATTATGTTGGATGGAGATGACAGACAGAACTGATGGAGGCCGAGAGCGCCAAGACTGGATGGTACCCCGAGGAAGACCTTATAATGTATCAGTACATGGTGGAGTCTGATGGATGTGGAGTGCTGTTGAGCCCATCTGTACCTACCAATCAGGTAGGAACCCCGGAGGACGATCTAGGAGCTGCTTTCAGCTTTCAGCTATTTTTCCCTTTTTAGTTATACTTAGTTTCAGTTGTATCTGTACTTTACAGTTGGGCTTGTATTATAGCCACCTTTACTATTAGTACACTTGTTATACATATTTTACTTAGTGTTTTCTTTCGCTTGTACTCTGGTTGTGTGTGTTTTCAATTTATAAAGGCAATTACTTCCCAATTTTAGGTAATTACGCCTTTTGTGCTAATTTCCATCCCATGGCCTATGGAAGACAGGCTTGGGGTAGTCACGATACGGGCCTCGGGGGACGGGTCGTGAAATTGGTATCATAGGAGTCGGTTCTACACCATGACCTATGACTTTGATATTTTCTTTTCTGTGATTCAATAGTGTTAAGGGTACTGAGTGTGGTTTTTAGTTCAGGGAGTTCATTGTTGGTGTGGCGGATGATGTATCCATACACCAGGTCCCTGACTACAGATTTCCAACTTAGTACATGAAAACACTAATTGCATGTGTGTTTTCAAAATTATTCTTTAAGTTAGCTCAAACCTGGTCAGCTCACCAGGTGTAGTATTTTAACTGTGTCATGTCTTTTATTTCAGGATGCCTCCCCGCGGACGACTAGTTATCTCCCCAAGAGTTGTATGCACTGACACCCCACCGAGCGACAAGGTTCCGGTGCAGAGCCCCTTTCCAGTTGAGGCACTAGCGGAGGCACCAGCAGTACCACCACCCTTTGGGCCACCGATGCAACCAGTCCTTAAAGCAAACGAGCACACCTCTTGAGCACATTTCATGAGTTCCCCTGCCATAGGCCAACCAGGTTCCGAGGAGATATGGACACCCAGGTGGCTGAGGATTAGCTAGAGGCTATGGAGAGATTCTTCAGGCTAGTAGGGACACCAACAGACATTATGGTGATCCCTGCTGCCAGCGTCCTTCAGGTAGTAGCAGGCAGATGGTGGAGCCTGATTCTCTAGGTCCACGAGGTGGAGAAACTTATATGGGTACACTTCAGGAGCATATTTCTGGTGAAGTTTGTACCATCCACCCTACAAGCGGTGCAGATACTGGAGCTACTTCTTCTGCAGCAGGACAACATGACCGTAGCGTAATACTCGGCATGGTTCACCGACCTCTCGCGCCACTCCACAAATATGGTACGAGAGCCATTATTTAGGTCATGGACCTTCGATAAGGGACTCAGGCAAGAGATAGAAGCCTCAATGATCTCACTCAGCATCTCGATGTAGGAGGGGGTGTTAGAGTGAGACCTCCATGTGGAGAGTTTCCTTGTGGAGCAATCTCCAGTAGTGAGACCTACAACTACTCGACATACAACGAAGTATTCTACAACTTGCATTAGAAAAATGAAGCATAGGTTCTAGAGGACCGGACCCACAGGTGGACGACTGCACGACTTGGGATCGGTTGTGTGGGGCCCCCAGAGTGGAGAAAGATCTAGATGTGCTTGGAGCAGACAGTGTTTCTCCTACGGCGGGCTTTGTCACATGGCTTGTGACTGTCCAACCCGCCATTTTGATGATCAAAAGATAGTTGAGGGACCTCCCTTGAAGAGACAGAGGTTCAATTGTGGTTTTATGTAGGGCACATGCAGACATCGCAGAGGTTCTAGCTATGTAGCTGGCAGTGGACAACATTACAAGCTGCTACCGCCACCACCACCAGGAGGCCCACCCTAACCACATGGAGTGGGTGGACTGGGAAAAACACATCTTCAGGTTCCTAAGTCCTATCATAACGTTGCTCTGGAGATTATTAGAGGTTTGATATGTGTCTATTCCACCTTTGTTGTAGTTATTATAGACACTAGTGCAAATCACTCTTTCATTTCCACTTCCCTCTTTCGGAGCTCAGAGATTCCGAAGGAGCCGTTGGGTCGATCCTTATTGCTATAGACTCCTACAAGAGCTCATTCAACAATTAAAAACATGTTCCAACAGTAGGAACTTACTCTAGGAGGTTTGGGATTCATCTAGGATCTCATAGTAGCAGCGTCGAGGCCTTACAACGTCTTCTTGGGTATTGAATGGTTACCTACAGTCCATGCTCTGATCTACTGTATTAGGTGAAAGTGTAGTGTGTCTGCATGGATGGGACTAGGTTCACCTACAAAGTTGAGAATGGGACCTTTTCAGCATAGGATGGACATGCTCGGAGGAGGGTGCAGCCGATCACTCACCAGTTGGCTTGCCATACCCTCAGAGCTTTTTATGGGGAGGGTCCAACATATCCTTTAGTGGTTGACCCGTACTCGAATGTTTTCCCTGACGATGTTCCAGGACTACCTCCTCACATAGAGATAGACATCTACATTGACTTGTACCCCGGTACAACACCAATATCTAATCCAGCATATCGGATGGCTCCCTGTGAGATTCGTGAGCTACGAGTATAGTTGGACGAAAGCCTAAGGCTCTGTGTTTAATATCGTTGCTTGTACGAGGTGATAGTGTGGAACATGTACCCACTTCAATGGATTGACGATCTCTTTGATCAGCTCATGGGAGAATGATGGTTCTCAATGATAGACCTCAGAATAGGCTATCACAAGCTCAGAGATTGAGACGAGGATGTGCAGAAGATGACCTTCAGTTGTCGATATGACCACTATAAGTTCTTGATCATGCCCTTCGACGCAACCAATGCTTCGGCAGTGTTAATGAGCCTCATGAACATGATCTTCCAGCCTTACCTCAATCGCTTATTCGTAGTCTTCATCAACGACATATTGATCTACTCGACTACTGAGGAGGAGCTTGCCTACCATTTGCAGGTAGTTTTGGACACACAATGAGGGAGCCATATTTTTGGTTAGCTCTCGAAGTGATAGTTTTGGATTAGAGAGGTTCACTTCTTGGGACACATCATCTCAGAGGCTGGAGTTGCAGTGGATCCAGCAATGATTGAGACAAGGCCTCCTTGGGAGCCACCCAGGAGTGTGATGAAGGTACAATGTTTTTTAGGAATGGATTTATGCTATCAATGATTAATTACAAATATCTCCAGATTCGTAGCACCACTTTTAGCCTTGACAAAAAAGGGGGAACCATTCGTGTTGTCGAAAAGATGCCAGCAGAGCTTTCATGAGCTGAGGTAGAGGATGACTAGTGCCCCCATTTTGAGGCTTCCAGAGGAAGGAATAGGGTATGTAGTCTATTTCGACGCATCGTGGACCAAACTCATGCGTGTCCTGATACAGGATAGAACTATGATCGCGTATGTTTCTTGGCATGTGAGACAACATGAGCTGAACTACGCTACCCATGACCTGGAGTTAGCATCAGTGGTCTTCGCCTTGAATATGTGGCGGCACTATCTAATAAGAGAATGTTTTACCATGTACGCTGATCACAGGAGTCTCAGGTATATCTTCTCTTAGAAGGACCAGAACCTAAGACAAAGATGATTGCTTGAGTTCCTCCTAGAATATGACTTCGAGATAGTCTATACTCTTGGGAAGGGGAACGTTGTTGCGGATGCGCTCAGTGGGAGGACTGGAATTCTGCTGCTAGGATAGGCGATAGAGCAGCTAGTTTCCATACAGATATCCTTTGTGGATAGGGATGGAGTAGCCTATCTTCAACCTTTTATAGTCAGTCCTCCACTTCTTCCTTGAGTCAGGGAGGTGCAGTGTGAGGACGCTGACTAGGAGACACGACGTGCTCAGATATCCATAGGGCAGGCTCTAGATGGATTTTCTAAAGGTGGGGAGCACGTCATCCTCTTCAGAGGACATACCATGGTACCATTTTCACTTCAAGATGAGGCGTTTAGGGAGTTATAAAATTCCCCATTAGCGGTGCATCTAGGAGTAGCGAAGATGTACCAGGACCTCCGACGACAGTATTGGTGGCCAGGTATGAAGAATGTAGTAGCAGATTTTGTCTCACGGTGCCTCACATGTTAGAAAGTGAAGGCGGAGCACCAAGTACCAGCAGGATTGGTACATCCCTTAGAGGTCCCAGAGTGGAAGTGGGATGGGATATCCAGGGACTTCATGATGGGTCTTCCATGTATATCTAGGAATCATGACTCAATATGGGTGATCATTGACTAACTCACAAAGTCGGACCACTTCCTACCCTTCAGAGAGCAGGGCTCAGTAGAGATCTTGGGATGCACGGATTACTTCCCAACTATGGAAGGGGTTGCGGGAAGATTTAGGCATTCAGCTATGTCTGAGCACCACATTCTATCCTCAGACAGGTTGTTAGACCAAGAGAACTATTCTGACCCTCGAGGACATGCTTCGTGCATGTTTCCTTGACTTCGATCGCAACTGATAGGATCACTTGCCTTTGGTGGATTTTTCCTACAACAACAGGTATCACATTACCATGGGTAGGGCTCTTTTTGAGGCCTTGTATGGTTAGCCTTGCAGATCACCCCAATGCTAGACTGACCCAGGGGAGTCAACACTACTGGGACCAGAGATGGTATGGACTACCACAGAGAAGGTGTATATCATCCAGGAGTGGATGAAGACTGCACAGAGCAGGCAGAAGACATATTCAAATTAGATGCGGAGGCCTCTGGAGTACGAGAATGGAGACCCCGTTTTCTTACGGGTCTCACCACAATGAGGTCTATAGAGATTTGGATGAGGAGGAAAGTTATCTTGGTGGTTCATTGGACCTTTCCAGGTCCTCAATAGAGTAGGTGAGGTGGATTACCCATTGGATCTTCCACCTCAGCTGCATCAGGTGCACGTTGTCTTCCACGTATCTCAGCTGAGGAGATATGTGCACGACCTGTCCCACGTCATCGACCATGGATATCTGGACATCGATGATGGGGAAACGTTCATGGATATTCAAGTCGAGATTGAGGATCTACAGGTGTAACACCCGATATTTTTATGAGAAATATTATTTCTTTATGTTTTATACATCATCAAAGAAATCTTTCACGGCACACAACACTAGCTTGGCTTGCATTACACGCAATCACGACTTTCCTCGATAGCTTGTGTTGTACACAATACCGAGCTTCACTAAACAACGATATGGTATTAAAATATTATTAAAACTAGCCGTTGGGAATAGTAATACCCACTTTTTGAAATTTTATAAATTTTACCTTTCAAAATGGACTTCATTTTTGGATTCGGAATAACGAAATTATCCTAGGGTGAATTTTTGGTATTTTTCGGAAAAATTTCTATTTTTGATGAATAGTTAAAACACTAGGTCACTATTTAAAAACAGTCTTTTTATTTAAATAATTAATTATTTTATTTAAATTTATTTTAAGTCAAAATTTATACATAATACCTATATAAGTTCAAAGTAATTCATTGGAGCCATTTTATAATAATTTTAGATATATAAAAATTTTATTGAACTTTTCACTGTCTTTTACCCACCTCCTTGGAGAGTTTGAAAATTTACATAAAACTTAATTTTACCGCTTTTGTGAGTGGAATTTCAAAAATCCAAGAGACATGGTTTATATCAGTAAGTAAAATGTTGTTCAATGAGATGAAAATAAATTTTGGTGAATAGTAACTTTTCACTTTTATTTACCACGATTAAAAGTAAATAGGGTAATTAAGGGTAAAAATGATATTATTATTACACTAACACATGTCTGAATTATATTGGATAAGTTTAATTCGGCCAAAAACAACCTTATAAATAAAATATGACCATTTAGGTCCACTTGGATTAGATTCGGACATTTAATATTATTTTATTTAAAGAATAGTTAAAATAAATAAAATCAAAGTTTAATAAATAAAACATTTTTAATAGAGTTATAAATAAGATAAATTTGAATATAAATATTCATTAGAAATAGAAAAAGATTTCCTACATAATGGTATTTTATTTATAATTTTTATACATTAAATAATTTAATTTATGTATGACACAATGATGATGCAGTAATTACCTTATTAATGAAATATTAACATAATTTATGTTATAAATACCCAAATAAAAGTAATTTGAGACATTTTATGAATTACAATAATTTTATATGTTAATATTACAAAATAGTATTGGTTTACTAAACTTTTTTTGAACTAATCATGCTGTTTTAATTTTCACAAAAAAAATACCAAATAGTGTCAAAATTAACCTTAAATAGTTTATTTAAAAAAATATTATAATATTAATTGTTATTTTATTCCTAAAAGTCTATGGTTAGGCCAAATGACTTATATAAGGTTATATATATAAATAATTAACCTCTTGGGGTTTTTTGTCTTGTTATACTATGTTTATTAAACTTATATTGTTCAAAAATAAGAAGACATGGTAAAAGATAAATTATTAAACTTAGAATTAAATCTAAATAATAAGGTTAAAATAGTAACCTAAACTTGTCTAAAATCTATTGGTTGAGAGGATTTTGACCCATACACACCGTAGCTTCAAAATAAATCAATTTGGAGCTATAAAAAACTGAATATGACTTTATTATAAAATAATATTTAATGTTTTTCCTAAAGTGCCTTTCTCTTGCCTTATAAAAGGGCACCTCCCCCATCTCCTCTTTACAAAACATTGATCCTTCATGATAAGCTAAACCCTGCCAATATCTCTTCTCCACTTCCCTAGACAAATCTTAGTGGTCCTAGGATTCTTCAAAGACCATCTTTAGTTCCCTAAGAAGAGGTTACGAAGAGGTGCTTCAAAGAAGAGGTAATGTCTGTTACCGATTATTTCAGCTTTATTTCTTCTTCTACTTTCTCTTATTTAGTTTTTTCATTATGAAGTAATAAAATCAGTATCACTCATATACTGATATGTTATGATAAATATTAAACAACCCAATCTCACCTTTTATCCATCCTACGGAAAACGAAATCACCACGCGTGTGTACGTACGGAATACCATCTCCACACCCTGGTGTAATCTGTTTTCCACCACCACCCTACTTGGATTGGGTATAGTGCTATAAATAATAACTATATATGAATATTGTAATGTGATATTTATTCTAAAATAGTATTCATACACTTCAATACAATTCCACGATCAAGGGAATGATATCATCGCTCATGCCAACGTACGACATACCGTCTCCAGGATGTGATGCGACTCGTTCTACATGATCTTCATTGCATAATGATTTTATAAATGAATTGAATGAATAAATATGATATATATAACACTAATAACATTTTGTAAATGAGTTATCTATAACCTAAAAAGAAGAATAAGAATTTATTCGACAAAACACGCATAAGAACAAAAAGCAATAAACACCCGAATAACAAATATCAATGAAATATTAATAATATGAAGCTAATAATATTACTATATATTATATCATAAAAATTAGTACAATTCTAGAATAAGTCAATAACATTATTTAAATCATTATATAGGAGGTTTGGAAACATATGAAGCAAATCAGACCTCGGGTAAGGTAAAATCTCGCAATCTCATTTTTATACGAGATTGTTTATACTTCAGAATTTACTGGGGAATATTTATCAACCACATCCATGTTTCCTCACTATGTAATATTAATTCAATCCTCTAAAAAAAATTTAAATCCAATTTTACCATTTTGTGAGTTTTTAGTAAAAGATATGAAAGGATGATTTTGTTGTTTTTAGTACAAGGTACTTTTTTTGACTTTTCCGGCCAAATTACGAGAATAATGTTTTTCTTAAACTTATAAATCATGAATAGAGTTTTAGAACATTATTTCCATGAAGCATACTTTAAATGTTTTCATGTTTATTTTTAATGAACTTCTTTTATTTTAAAATTGTATGACATGTTAAGAAAGGAAAAAAATTTGAAGTAGAAAGGATATTTTCCTCAAGAATGAAGTTCAAGTGTTTTATCAAAATTATTTTCCATCTAAGATAATATAGGGTTCTATTTCTATACCTATTGTTACATTTATTTGATTATGTTATGATGAAATTATTTTTATGATGTCCTTTTATCATATATTCATTGTGTTATGATGGCATGTTGTTTAAGAATCCCATTCTTATTACATGGGTTATTATATGATGTATGATTTATGATCTTGCTGAACACATAATAATGGTATCATTATGAGAAGGGTGGGACTTATATCTCCCTCCAATGAATTGGGTAACGATTTATATCTCATGAGATTGACATGTTTGGAATGGCAGGTTAATCTGGTTCAGTGATACAGGACTGAAACGAGGAGTGAACTCTGTTCAGAAATGGACTTTGTCTGCTAAGATATTCTTGGAAATGAGTCTTGAGTACTAAGAAATGATTCTCTATGATTATTTGTGTATGCCACAAATATTCATGTTTTATGTTATGATTATTGGGATCACATTTCATTAATATGATTTATCCCATGTTATGAAATTTATGATCTCTTTTTCCGGTTAAGATTTCTAAAATGTTATATTCTTATGAATATGATGTGATTGATATTTCTTTTGTTTACCCTTACTAAGCATTTGAGCTCACCCTTTTGTATGTTTTCATTTCCCCATTTCAGGAAGAAGGATATTAAGTAGGATATCCCAAAAATGGATTCTAGATATGATTAAATAAATGGGAGACAATGTAGATGCTTTATGAACCAATTGTTCATGTTTCCAAGTTTCTAAAGACACTATACCTATAAGGTCCTTTAATGGTTTTTTTATATGTTGCAATAAGTTTGCTTCAATTCTAATGTAATAACAATGTAGGTAATGTATGGATCTTTATAGTTGGTATTAGAGGAAAGGTATAGTAAACCTTTGGAAACTAGGATGTGAAATCCTTAGTAAGAACCCTAAGGATAAGTCTAAGCATAGAACATAATCTTAGTGTTTTAGAAATGGCCATGAAAATCCTATGATAAGACCTTAAGTGTGAAATTTTATTCTTGATTATGTGGTTTTCCAATTATGAATAGTGTTTCTCACACTATGATTATTGGTTTTAGTCAATGGATGAAACCCAAAGGAACCGTTTTAATGCTGAGTGCGATTGGAAATGCAATGATAGTCCCCCTGAGCAACCAAACCTTATGGGAGCTAGAATGAAATATCTTGTACCCATGCTCACACAACTTTCTCAAGCTATGAATCATGCAAGACTTCCAAACGAGAAAAGGAAGGGGAAAAATTCTATTTAATCCTTCATGAGGCAGCATCAACCCTCATTCAGCAGGTCTACTGATCCATTAGTTGCTGAAAAATGGATCAGTACTACTGAAAAGATATTTTCAGTTCGTCAATGTTCTGAACATGATAATGCCATTCTAGTAGTATATCGTTTGGAAGGTGAGGTTGATCAATGGTGAAATCTTTTCAAGAATACGAGGCAAATAGATTAAATTGATTCCATGGAATGGGATGAGTTCAAGAAATTATTTTTCAATAAGTAATTCTATCGTATTATTCGAACTAAGATGGATGAAGAGTTTCTTGAACTGAATAAAAAGGATGATGAATCTGTTGGTACGTATGAAGAAAATTTTACAAGACTTGCGAGGTACGCTTCCGGAATTATTATCCAACCTAAGAGTAAGATTGATCGATTCTTTAGTGGCTTAAAACCAAATCTTCGAAGGGCGTTAGCCATAAGGGACTTCAATAGCTATGATGAAATCGTTCGATGTGCTCTTAAGATTGAGATGGAGATTGGAGTAAAACATCAGTCATATGGGTTTGATAAGAAGAGGAAAATGGAATTCAAAGGGAAATATAAAGACCACACTGAAAAGAAGATGAGTTTTCCCTTATGCACAAAGTGTGGAAAGAAACATGGAGGGAGTTGTCTTAAAGGGACAAGTAAATGTTTCAAATGTGGAAAAGAAGGTCATTGGGCATTTGAATGTCACAATGATGGCAAGAAGATGTCTAATGATGCGAACAAAGAAAAGGCTACACAGAGTGCACCTCCTATACTTCAATGTTACAAGTGCAAGGAAATGGGGCATTATGCATATCAATGCCCTAATCCAAGAGTTTTTGATGATTATCGACGTCAACAAACTCTTAAGGCCAATAAAAAAAGAAAGTCACATTCAATTTCTGTCAGCGATGTGGAGTACGATAACGAAGTGGTGAAAGGTAAACATACCAACCTCTCTAAAGTAGAAAATGTTTTATTTGATTCTGGATCCACCCACTCTTTTATTTCTGAATAATTATCTAAGGGTATCACTGTATTGCCTCAATAATTGGATGTTGAGTTAGCTGTGACAACTCCTAATGGCATAATGGTCACATAAAAAGTTTACAAATCTTCTCTGATTGATGTTTGTGGGAAAGTGCTTCCTGCAAATCTTGTGATAATTCCTATAGTATAATTTGATGTGATTCATGTAATGGATTGTTTTTCATTATATGGAGCTCATATTAATTTCCAAAGAAGGGAAATCACATTTAATATTCCCGATCAATCTACTATCATCTGTTGATGCAAGGATGAATATAACCTTCTAGTGAAAATTTCTTCCATCTTATGTGTCTTGATTACACTAAATTAAGGTTACTTATCTGAAATGGTTGTAGAGAAACTCATGATTAAGAATATTCCCATTGTACGGGAGTTTGATGATGTCTTTCCGGAAGAATTACCTGGTCTTCCACCAAATCGTGAAGTTGAGTTTTCAATAGAACTCGTACCGTGGGTTATGCCTATTTCAAATACAACTTATAGAATGGCCCCCATTGAGTTGCATGAATGAAGGTATAAACTCCAAGAGAATCTTGATAAGGGATTCATACTCCCTAGTGCTTCACCTGGGGGAGTACCGATTCTATTTGGTAAGAAGAAATATGGATCAATGAGACTCTGCATTGATTATCGAGAACATAACAAGATCACTATCAAGAACAAATATCCTCTCCAATGCATTAATGACTTATTTGATCAACTACACAGAGCTCAATTCTTTTCCAAGATTGATCTTCGTTCAGGGTATCATCAATTAAGGGTCAAAAGGGAGGATATACCAAAGACTGCTTTCCGTACAAGGTATGGACACTATGAATTTATAGTGATGCCATTTGGTCTTACTAATTCCCCTGATATCTTTACGGATCTAATGAATAGAGTCTTTAGAGACTATCTTGATCAGTTTTTTGTAGTCCTTATAAATGATATTCTTCTCTATTAAAAGACAAAGGAAGAATATTAAGATCACTTGAGAAATATATTAAAGACCCTGATAAAGGAGAAGCTTTATGCCAAATTTACCAAGTCTCAATTTTGGATTCAAAAAGTTTCATTTTGGGTCACATAATCTCCAAAGAGGGGATATCTGTGGATCCCGCAAAAAGAGAGGTTATTGAAAGATGGTCGAGTCCAACAACAGTAACTGAGTTCCAAAGCATTCTTGGTTTGGATGGATATTATCGATGTTTTGTGAATGATTTTTCATGATTATCTAATTCACTCACCAGGTTAGCTCAAAAATTAGTTATGTTCGTGTGGATGGAGGAGTGTGAAGAGAATTTCAAGGAGTTGAAAAGAAGGTTATGCAGTGCACCTGTGCTCACACTGCCTTGTAGTGGTGAAAGGTTTGTGATCCACAATGATTCATCCAAGAAGGGATTGGGGAGTGTTCTCATGCAAAATGATATGGTGATAGCTTATTCCTCACGACATTAGAAATTCCATGAGAAAAATTACCCAACTCATGATTTGGAGTTAGATGTAGTAGTCTTTGCATGAAAAATATGGAGGCATTATCTTTATATTGAAAGGTGTGCTATTTATAATGATCATAAATGATTAAAGTATATTTCACACAAAAGGAGCTGAATATGCATCAAAGATGATGGTTGGAGCTGATTAAGGATTTCTTCTGCTCAATTCATTATCACCCTGGGAAAGCAAACAAGGTGGCAGATGCATTAAGTCGACAAGACCATGCTAGATTATCCATTATAAGGATAAAAAAAGATCCAATATTTCTAGATTTACAAAGTATGGATATTGGAATTATAATGGAAGGGGATAAATCTTATCTTTCTCAAAATAATGTTCAACCATCTGTACATGTGAAGATTAAAGAGGCACAAAAAAGAAGATATAGAGTTACAAAAGAAGGTGATAAATGTTCCTAAATTCAACCTTGATTGTGATGGGATTATAAGGTTCAGGAATCGGGTATGTGTTCCTCCCATCCAATAATTATAGAACGAGCAGCTGGATGAGGCTCATAGTTCATCATTATCTATTAATCCTGGAAGCACGAAGATGTATAGGGACCTGAAAAAGTACTTCTGGTGGGATGGCATGAAAAACAATGTTGCTGAATATGCCTCTCAATGCTTGGTCTGTCAGCAAGTTAAAGATGAGAGATAAAAGTCTAAGGAGATGTTACAACCATTACCCATAACCGAATGGAAATGGGAAAACATCACTATTGACTTTGTCACCGGACTTCCTAAAACATCCAAAGGCAATAACGCTATCTGGGTCATAGTTGATCATCTTGCAAAGTCGGCACACTACATTGCTATTAGAGAGGATTTCTCTCTTGATCAGCTTTCCAAGATATATGTAAAAGAAGTGGTAAGATTTCATGGAGTACCACATTCCATTATATCTGTTTGGGATCCAACGTTTACCTCAATATTTTTGAGAAGTCTTTAGCAAACTCTGGATACATAGTTGAGTTTCAGCACTGCTTATCATCCTCAGATAGACGGTCAGTCTGAGAGGAAAATTCAAACTCTAGAAGATATGGTAAGAGGTTGCTCTATGGATTTCAAAGGTGGTTGGGATCAACACCTACCTTTGGTGGAATTTTCTTATAATAATAGCTTTCACTCCAGTATTCAGATGGCTCCATATGAAGCTCTCTATGGAAAGAAATGCCAAACTCCAACTTGCTTGGATGAAGTTGGGGAAAGAAATCTATTAGGACCTGATCTTATTGATGAGTTGGCAGAAAAGGTCCGATATATTCAACAACACATAAGAACAGCTCAAAATCGACAAAAACGTTATGCCGATAACCGAAGAAAAGACCTAAAGTTTGAAGTGGGTGATAAAGTGTTCTTACGAATTTCTCCTTGGAATAGAGTAATGAGATTAGGAAAGAAGGGAAAGCTGATCCATAGGTTAATCGGTCCTTTCGAAATACTGTATAGTATTGGGAAGGTAGCTTACCCATTGGAACTTCCACCGAATCTCTCTCAAGTTCACGATGTGTTCCTTGTATCTCTCCTGAGAAAGTACATACCCAATCCTTCATATGTACTCAGCTCAGAAGTTGTACTGCTGGAGCAAAATATTTCTTATGAAGAACAACAGATAGAGATTCTGAATCGTAGCGAAAAAGTCCTACGGAACAAGACCACTCGCTTGGTGAATGTTTTATAGAGGAACCACTAATTAGAATAAGCTACATGGGAGCTTGAGGAAACGATGAGGGAGAGGTATCCTCAACTTTTTGTTACAAAGTGACAAATTTCGAGGATGAAATTCATTTTAAGGGGGGTAGAATGTAACACCTGATATTTTTATGAGAAATATTTTGTTTTTATGCTATATAAATCATCAAAGGGATCTTTCACTACACACAACACTAGCTTGGCTTGCTTTACACGCAATCACGATCTTCCTCGATTGTTAGCGTTGTAAGCAATACCAAGTTTCACTAAACAACGATATGGTATTAAAATATTATTAAAACTAGCCGTTATGAATAGTAATACCCACTTTTTTAATTTTTATAAATTTTATCTTTCAAAATGGACCTCATTTTTGGATTCAGAATATCAAAATTATCCAGGGGGAATTTTTGGTATTTTTCTGAAAACTTTCAATTTTTTGATGAATAGTGAAAACACTGGGATACTATTTAAAAACCGACTTTTTATTTAAATAATTATTTATTTTATTTAAATTTATTTTATGTCAAAATTTATAGATAATACCTATATAAGTTTAATTCATTAGAGTCATTTTATAATAATTTTAGATATATAAAAATTTTATTGAACTTTTCCCAGTCTTTTACCCACCTCTAAGGAGAGTTTGAAAATTTACCTAAAACATAATTTTACCGCTAATGTGAGTGGAATTTCAAAAATCTAAGAGACACGATTGATATCAGTAAGAAAAATTTGGTTCAATGAGATGAAAATAATTTTTGGTGAATAGTATGTTTTTACTTTTATTTTCCACGGTTAAAAGTAAATATGGTAATTAAGGGTAAAATGATATTATTATTACCCTAAATCATGTCCTAATTCTATTTGATAAGTTTAATTCGACCAAAAACAACCTTAGGAATAAAATATGACCATTTAGGTCCACATGGATTAGATTAGGACATTTAATATTATTTTATTTAAAGAAGAGTTAAAATAGTTATAATCAAAGTTTGATAACTAAAAAATTTTTTAGATAGGGTTATAAATAAGATAAATTTGACTATATATATTCATTAGAAATATAAAATTATTTCATAAATAATTTTAGTTTATTTATAATTTTAAGACATTTAATAATTTATTTATGTATGAAACAATGATGATGTAGTAATTACCTTATTAATGAAATATTAACATAATTGATGTTATAAATAACCAAATAAATGTAATTTGAGACTTTTTATGAATTAAAATAATTTTATAGGTAAATATGACATATTATTATTGATTTAATAAATTTTATTTGAAGTAATCATTCTGTTATGAGTTTCAAAAAAATAAATTTCCAAATAGTGTCAAAATTGACAAAAAATAGTATTTAAAACAAATAATATATTATTAATTGTTATTTTATTCCTAAAAATCTAAAGATTGGAAAAATGACTTAGATAAGGTTATAGATATTAATAATTAACCACTTGGGGTTCTATTGTCTTGTTATAGTGAGTTTATTAACCTATAGTGTAAGAAAACAAGAAGAGACGATAAAAGTTAAATTATTTAACTTAGAGTTAAATCTAAATGATAAGGTTAAAATAGTACCCTAAACATGTCTAAAATCTATTGGTTGAGAGTAATTCGACCCATACCAACCTTAGCTTCTAAATTAATCAATTTTGAGCTATTAAAAACCGAATATGACTTTATTATAAAATAATATTTTTTGTTTTTCCTAAAGTGCCCCTCTCCTCCCTTATAAAAGGGAAACTCATCCCTCTCCTCTTTACACAAATTTGAGCCTTCATGCTGGGACAAGACCTATCAATATATTCTCTCCACTTCCCTAGGAACATCCTAGGGGTCCTGGTCTTCATCAAAGACCATCTTTAGTACCCTAAGATGAGGTTTAGAAGAGGCACTTCCAAGAAGAGGTAATGTATGTTACCGATTATTTCAACTCTATATCTTCTTCTACTTCCTCTTATTTAGTTGTTTCATTATGAAGTAATAACATCAGTATCACTCATATACTGATATGTTATTATAAATATTAAACAACCCTATTTCACCTTCTATCCATCATATGGAAAATGAAATCACCACGCGGGCGTACGTACGAAATACGGTCCCCACACCGTGGTGTAATCTGTTTTCCACCACCACCCTACTTGGATGGGTATAATTATGTAAATAATAACTATATATTAATATTGTAAAGTGATATTGATTATGAAATAGTATACATACACTTTAATAAAATTACACTATCATGGGAATGATATCATCGCTTGTGTGTATGTAGGACCTACCGTCTCCACGATGTGATGCGACTCATTCTACATGATATTTATTTTATAATGATTATATAAATGAATTAAATGAATAAATATGATATATATTACACTAATAAAATTCTGTAAATTAGCTATCTGTAACCTAAAAAGAATAATAATAATGTATTCTACAAAACACGCATAAGAACAAAAAGCAATAAACACCCGAATAACAAATAACAATGAAATATTACTAATACGAAGCAAAAAATATGACCATATATGATATCATAACAATAAGTATGATTCTGGAATAAGTCAATAACATTATTTAAATCATTATATAGGAGGTTCGGACATGTACGAAGAAAATCAGACCTAAGGTAAGGGAAAATCTCGCAATCTCATTTTTATACAAGATTGTTTATACTTCAGAATTTACGGGGGAATATTTATCATCCAAATCAATGTTTCCTCAATATGTAATATTATTTATATCCTCCAAAAAAAATTAAATCCAATTCTACCATTTGGTTATTTTTTATTAAAATATATGAAAGGAATCTTTTGTAGTTTTTAGTACGAGGTACTTTTTGTGGCTTTTCCGGCCAAAGTATGAGAAAAATGTTTTTCTTTAACTTATACAGCATGAATGGATTTCTAGAACATTATTTCCATGATGCTTCCTTTACAAGTTTTCATGTTTATTTTTAATCAACTTCTTTTAGTTTAAAATTGCATGACATGTTATGAAAAAAAAGGTTGAAGTAGAAAAGATATTTTCCTCAAGAATGAAGTTCAAGTGTTTTATCAAAATTATTTTCAATGTATGATAATATAGGGTTCTATTTCTATCCCTATTGTTACATTGATTTTATTATGTTATGATGGAATTATTTTTATGATGTCCTATTATCTTATATGGATTGTGTTATGATGGCATGATGTTTAAGAACCCCATTCTTATCACATGGGTTATTCTATGATGTATGATTTATGATCTTGTGGAACACATAACAATGGTATCATTATGGGATTGGTGGGACTTATATCTCCCTCAAATGCATTGGGTAACGATTTATATCTCATGAGATAGACATGGCGGGCTTGGGGTAGTCTCGATACGGGCCCTAGAGGATGGGTTGTGACATGATTTGTTTTAATTAATTGGGGTTTCCTATTTAAATTTTACATTTGTCCTATATTTACATATTCTATACCCTCTACTAGTAGTAGATCCCATTGATGTGTTTTTTTGTAAATTTCCACACTGAAATAATAATACTATGTTTCTATCCAGTCATTACCAACCTATTCCCTAGTTATTCTACACACTACTACGTTGATAAAAATATTAATGAATAAAGTACTAATTTAGAAATATACACTAATGATTGTCATAAATAAAATTCATATACACTTCTTTGGGCCTCTTTTAGGCTTCCCTTAGTGATGAGTCCATGATTCACCACATCAAAAAAATATTTAAATTGAAAACATTTACTTGAAACTGGATCTAATATCTACTTTCATATTCAAATATCTACACTCTATCCATCTATTCAACCTCTAATTTTAGTGTAAAATTTTTTTATCCATGATATGTGTGACATAATTCATCACTGAGATTTATTATTTCTTCTAGTGAATGAACTCTTGAAACATTTATAAGCTAAATGAATCTAGAAAGAAACCATCAATGAATCCTATATGTTTGTATAACAAGGTCATACCCACGTGTTGGTCAACATAGAACATAAATTTCCACCATTACTTCACCAATACATGAAACATCTAAGTCACAAGATTCATTCTCTTCTATGGGGGAGCATCCTAATATTATAGATTGTCTCATTGGTTCAACATAGAACTATACTAGAAGGGGTCTACGTTTCGCTATTATGAATTTCTGGTGTGGCATATCATACTATTGTGTATGGTAAAACATCACTAAACTACATCACAGAGGATCCCCCTCCATCGATTATATAATTCAAAACAATATCAAGTAAATATGGTTATTTACCATATCCCCTAGAGGAATAAAAGGCTATGATCAAATAAAAATCAGGGTGCGCAAATTATCACCATCCTATTTGAGTAATTGAGTATTTTTTATTGGACTTTATCTATAAAGTTAAAGAAAAATCCCTAAAACAATTATATTAAATTGAAAATTTTACCTTCAAATAGTCATAATATGGATAACATCATTTCACTTACATCAATAAATTTACATGTTACAAGTAAATCACTTTTTAACCAATTTACTATCATAAATAAACTCATAACAATGTTTTGTCCCTATATGCCTTTAATGATGAAGTCACACTTTCCCCTATGACATATTGACCCACGACTAAAACCCCATGAAAAAATATAGGTAATCACTATGTATATCACCATAATATTTTTATTAGGTTGATTATTTATTTATAGATTTATTTTAAGATTATTTAATGTCGTATGTTTTATGTTACACCTAGGTATGATTTCTCTACATAAAACACTAACATATCTTACTTTATACACAACACTATGTCTATCTTGAATAACACACAATTTCATGATTCTTTTGATAAAACTCATTTCATGTATGACCCATTTTACTTGAATAACTAAATATTTTTATGTTACCTTATAACCTAACCATTATAATGGTCTATATGAATAGTAGTAAATTAATTATCAACATATGCTTTACATATATATATACATAAATAATTATTTGGTTAGAAAATAATTTTAAATAAAATTAAAAACCCTTTTAAATAAAAGTGTATGTTTTTTCTGAAAAACAATTTAAATTAATATATGTGAGTTTCCAAAATAATAAAATCAATATTTATTGATTTTCTATATATATATGTAATATATTAAATATAATGTTTAAAATACATCTTATATGTTTTGAAAAGATGATAAAATAACATATTCGATTTTCAAGATAAAATAAGTATATTTAAAAAAATGCAATTTTACTACCTTTTGATGGACCAACCATTTTAAATCAATATTTTTCAATCCTCTACAATGTTTTAACTTTTTAAACTATTTTTCTCATTCTTAAAATGAGTTTAATTTTAATTTAATTACAAATATTTACGTGTTTTAAATTTTACAGATTCAAGAATTGTAATAAGTGGGTCCAAATTATGTGAATAGGGTTTTATTTTGGGCATATGAATATCATTTTCATTAATTTTTATTAATGGAATAAGGAGGTAAATCCGATAAATAAAGGAAAATATAATATTATAATATTACCGTACAAATTTTTCTAATATTATTGGATAAGTTATTTTAAACCTAAATCGTCTTTGTGTCAATTTAGTATCCTTTAAATGTCGCATTGGTGAGAATAAGACATTTAATATATTTTACTTTAAAAAAAGTAAAATATGCCTCACTCAAATTTTAAAAAATTTATTATTTTTGAAGTAAAATAATTAAAAAGATAAATTTGACAATATATAATCCTTCTAAATACAAATTTTTTTCATTATCATGATAATTTCTTTGTAAATTTTAGGAAATAAATAATTACTATAGAATCATATAAATTTATGTTGTAGAAATTATGTAACTGAAGAAAAATCAATAAAATAATTTTTATTAAAATGATAATAACCATTAATTGACCCAAAAAATGGAAAATATTATTGGTAGAGAATAGATATGTAACGCCCCGACCCCAGTTACCCAGAGTCGGTTCATTATTGCGTAACATTGGCATGATCACAAAAGTTCAAGTCTCAAAAGACTGATTAGTTTATTAGCCTTGAATCACTAGATACATTCATAAGGTTTACATAACATCATAAAGTGATAGAATACAATAATATAGTCTCCATAGTCCACACTCATATCCCCTTCAGACTATCCCCACAGGTCGTCATAAAATATTTCTTCACATCTTGGGAAAAATAAAACTTAGAAAGGGGTGAGCTCAGATGCTCAGTAAGGATAACAATATAGCGGAATATTTCATAAATAAGAATAAACATTTGAGTCAATGTATAACTAAAACAAAAGCCTTTAAAACATGAACTTCAGAATAATATGGCAAAGATAAAATGAAATAATTCCATTTACTTATTCACATGGATATTCTACTTGTCGAATAATTGCATGCAATATCACTGACCACATTCATAATGATGAAAATGCATAATGCCGAACCTTAATTTCTATTTCAAGGCCTCGTAACAAGACCTAAGGGATAACTGTAACCGGAACCCAACCCAGAGAGCCTCTATAACACACTCCAACCTAGAGTTCCTCTAATAATCGGACACGAACTCGGAGTGCCTCTAATAATCGGACACCAACCCGGAGTGCCGCTAATAACCAGACACCAACAGAGAGGGTCTGCTGTAACTGGACCCCAACCCGGAGGGCTTACTTTTACCGGTCCCCAACCCGGAACTTACTAGTCCAACACATTCATCGTAAGGAGAGGATGAAATATAAAATAAACATTCATATTAAAACTAGCATACCAAAACATTAATCATAAACCATTAATGGCATAAAAATAACTCACTCATAGTCAAACATATCACAAAACCTTAAATACAATATGAATGATTTGTATCATAATAGATCAACTACAAATAAGTGTAAAATTTATGAAAGGATGTTGACATAGATGGAATCAAAACTATTTGAGAGAAATATCTCTTTTCTTTAAATCATTTAAAAGTCACATAATTATAAAAAAACATTTACATTGAAAATATTTTTATAAGATTGTAACGAAAGCTTCAAATATTTCATAATGGTGGAAAATAGCCGCACCCGCCGTATAAGTTAAAAAAAAGTCATTCTTAACTTAATTCTGTCGAAAAGGTTTAAAAGGTCCTTTTTTGGAAAATGATGGAAAGATTCCCCTATATAAATCTTATAAAAATTCAAACAAGGGTATAAATGACTTTAACACATATTCTATAAAATATTAATATTGTTTTAAAATACATTTTTAAGAAACATGGATGTGGATGATAAAGAGGTCCTAGTAGAGAATTACGTATAAACAACCTCAGATAATGAAGAGATTGTGAAATAAACCCTTATCAATTTGGTAACTTATGAAACATACACCCCATGAAAGAGGTTTCATACAATGAATATGTAAATACAAATAAATTAATGTCCATTACATTAAGAATACAACTATGGGCAGTACATACCCCACAAAAAAAGTAATAGTGGAAATATGGCATGAATATCACGGGAATAAGGAGTGAGATGAAGACCCCTTACCTTGTACTTTTCCTTGGTTGAGGGTAGGATAACCTCGTGTATAGTGGTGAAATAATTTCTGTTAAATTATACAAGAATCATATACATTAATATGATATCATATATGATCTTTTAACATTGTGTTGTTAATAATATCTTAGTATTATTTCATTTTTGGTGTTAACTTACTCGTTTTCTTTTATATGTTGTGTTACATAAGCCATGTTTGTTATGGATAGGTTGTATCTTATTCATATCCATAACGATATCAAGTCATTAAACATTACTTTTATTTATCAAATGAGAATTATACTTGAATGGATATGATGGGGAATGAATCTCATCGTGTTCGTGGAGACGGTAGTCCGTACGTACGCACGAGCGACAATATCACTCTTTTGATCTGAAAATAATAAATAATTAGATATTATATCATATATACAGAATAATTATCATGTTATATATACTATTTACATGAATTATACATCATTACTATACCCATCCAAATAATAATGTTTTGAATGACAATTACACCACGACGTGGAGACGTTAGGCCGCACGTACACACGTATGGAGACATGTCATTCAAAGGATGGCTAGAATACTGAATATGGTTGTACCGTATTTATAATAACATAACAGTATATAGAGGATATTGGAGTTATTATTTATGAAAGGTAATAACAAAGAAAGAAGAAGATGAAGAAGATACGAACATGAAAGAGGGTGGTGAAAACATTACCTCTTCTTCGGGTTCTTCCTTTTGATTTGATCAAAAGGGCTCCATCGGATGGCTTTCTGATCAAACTACGAACTCTAGGTTGAATTGAGGTAATTTTAGAGGATATTTGGTCATGGGTTGGCCGAGACAAAAGGCTTTGAATGAGTGAACTAGTGAGAAGGGGGAGTTCCCTTTTATAAGAGGGGCGAGGGGCACCTTTGTAAAAGCTAAAAATATTATTTTATAATAAATTCATATTCGGTTTATAATGGTTCCAAAGTTTATTATTAAAATGATAAGGTGGGGATGGGTCGAAATAATTTAAACCAATAGATTTTAGACAGGATTGGGTCATTATATTAACCATATCTTTTAGTTTTAACTCTTAGTTAATTAGTTTGACATTAACCATGTCATTTTGTATTTTTATATTATATAGTTAATAAACAAACTATATACATCCAAGAGACCCCAAAGTGGTCCATTAATACTACAAATATCATGATATTAGTCCTTTTTCCAAACCTTATGTTTTTCGTAATAGAATATCAATTAATAATATAGTATTTGTATTAAAAACTCATTTAAGTCAATTTGGACACTATTCAATGATTGATTTTTGTTAATGTCTTAACATCATTATTAATTAGAACCAAATTCATTTAAGAAATTATATAATGTTATATTAACCAATAGAATTCATTTATGTCATCATAACTTCCAAATTATATTTATTTTAACATTTAAAATACCAATTATTTGATTCATTCATTAATAAGGAAAATACTGCATCATTATTGTGTGATAAGTAATATTAATTATTAAATGTCTAAAAATTATAAACAAAATACAATTATGTAGGAAATATATTTATATTTCTAATTAGTATTTATAGTCATAAATCCAACATACATAACCTTATGTAAATTTTTTTTTTCTAAAAGATATATGCTTTTGTCAATTTTGATTTTTTTTATCTTAATTAATATAATGTGTCCTTATCACCTAAAAGTGGCTCCATGGGGTCCCAAAATCGACCCCAAGATTCCCATGGTCGGAAATGTATCAAACAATAATGTTAGTAAACGTTTTAGGGAAATTTATTTTTATTATAATATTATTATTTTTACCCTTATTTACATTATTTAACCTTTAACCATGGTAAATAAAATATTTACAGAAATAATTATTCAAAATGTCTAAAAATAAAAGTCATATATTTACAAAATTTTGATATCCTGATTCAAAAATTGGAATCCATTTTTCCAAATTCAAAACACAGAAGTGGCAGAAATTAATTTAAAATTAATTCCCATTGTTAAAACAAAAAGCATGTTTTTAAGAGATAATAACTATCAAAAGATTGACACTTGTTTATGTCTGGTTTAATTATGAAATTATGTCCAATGACCATAATTGTATTAAATGGAAAAAATATATTCTAAATATAATTTAAAACCACTTAAATTCAAAACATATCACTGTTAATTATTTTTATTAAAAAAGTTGTTTTTAATTAAAATTTAGTAATTTTCACTATTTATCAAAATATAAAAGTTATCCGAAAAGTACCAAAATATCACCCTAGGCTAATTTCGATATTCCGAATGCAAAAATGAATTCCATTTTGAAAGATAAAGTTTATAATATTTCAAATTGTGGTTATTACTATTCATAATGGCAAGTTTGATTGGTTGTGGTGTGTGTTTGAACTCGAAGTTGCATACAACACACGCTACTGTATTATTCAAAGATAAGCATACCATGGAAGCATGAGGAGTTACATTCTATCCTCCTTCAATAAATTGAATTCCCGCAATTTGAAATTGTTCTTCGAAAATAAAAGGTTGAAAGTAGAAAATACCATTTTTGTAAAACCCACATCAGAAATAAGGTTCATAAAATTTAGCATTAATAAGGGGGAAAGGGTAATGAAAAAGTCACCACCAAATTATGATCTCGATTAGGAGAACATTGGAGGCAATTAGAGACACATAATTGGAGGAAAAATGTAAATATTTGTAGGGATTGATTGAGGTCATCAATCACAAACAAGTGTAAAATTGAGGGCCTCAAAGCCTTCAATCTATGGTGATTTAAAATATCATCCGTTCAACAAAACATAAGTTATTAGGATGACACATTTTTTATATACCTTTTCTAAAGATTAAGAATTAATTTATTAGAGGGATTTATATATATATATATATATATATATATACGTGACAAGTAGAATTTCAACCTTCAACTAATTTCTCCCACAAACTCATATTTTACTCAAAAAGATAATAAAACTCAAAAATATTATATTTATCCTAGTCGTACAAGGTTCAAAATATTAAAACATGCCCTTTAAATTGGGAAAACTATTTTGTAATAACCATGTATTTCTTGTAGGCTAGTGGTAGGTAATAAAGGCATGTCTCACTATGGTTGTGGGTTCGATTCCTGCAGCTTTGTCCGATGCGACGGGTTATCCCTCGACCAGCAGGTTGTCCTTTTCCTAAAACTATAGTATTATAATATTCCAAAAATAATATTATGAAATGATTTAACATTAATCCATACTATCCAAAGTTCAACATAATGCATTCCAACCATTATTGTTATCCAGAATACTTCTGTCCTAATTCTCTCTCTTAAAGGTTTCTAAATTCCAAAATCAGTTGTAACATCAGATTCCCCAAAAAAAGTAATGATTCTTATCATCAATTACTAAAAATATTATTACCTTCATCATATTAAAACCTTAATGAAAACAACAGGTACTACAGTACAACGCTTATATATATCACATTATTCTTATAACCAGAATATAATCCTTGATTCCAAAAACACAAATACATTAATTATTCAACTTCATCTGTAGTAACAATATAAGCATGGCCTTTCTACCTTGGCCTTTTATGAGGTAAGTTTTCTTGATGCTTAGGGAATTCATTTGAATAATGCCCCATTTCTCTACAATTTTAGCATTCAACATTGACAGCCTCCTTCTTTCCATAGTAATCATAAGTCTGGTGACCTTTTTCTCTACATTTGCAACGAACTCCCATTCCATTTTGGCAAGTACATGGGTGTTTCTTACCACAATTATCACATAATGGAAAATCCTTATTTCCTTTTTTTCCCTTTATCTTTATCTTGCTTCACCGTTATCTTCTTCTCTTGCATTACATTGTTTTCATAAGTCATAGAGAATTCATTTTCTGTCTTGATAGCACATGAGACAATATCTTTTTAGGATGAGGAGGATTGTGATACTAAAGCTCGACGGAGAAATGGTTTTAACCCATTAAAGAAACGATAAATCTTACTTCTTGGGTTACGTATATAAACTGAAGAATGCCTCGTTATCCTTGTAAAGTTAGACTCATACTTTCCAACATTCTTATGCTCCTTTTTCCTCAGACTCAGAAATTTCCATTCCATATCTGCTCGATGGTCACGAGGAAAGTGTTTTCATAAGAAAATCTCTTTTAACTATCTCCATTCCATATTTGATACTTCATCTTCTTCCTTTGTGTTTTGAATCAATGACCACCATTGATCAGCAACTCCAGTGAGGCGATAAACTGCCATGATAACTTTATCCTTTTCACTACTCCCCAAAGCCTGAAATATTGTTTCTAGGGAACTTATCCATTGATCAGCTACTAATGGATTTCTACTCCCATTGAATTTTGGTGGTTGTTTCCTCATGATGTGATCTATCATTGATCCTCCACGCTGTGGATTAGGGTGCTCCATACGGGTATGGTTATTATTCAAAACCTGAGTGAGTTGTCCTCATATGGTGATTAGTTGATCAGCACCAGTTGCATCAACAGCCCCACTATAATTATCTTGAGCAGGAGGGAAATCCCTACATGGAGTGCGTTCATTGATACGGTTTCCATTCATTCCAATAGGCATCATTTCTAAACAATGGCATAAACTAGATCAGTTTATGATTCAAAATACATAATTCCATACTTGTAAAACCCTTTACATAAATTGAACTATTTATGTATATAATCGATAATCATAAAAAAAATGTTTTCTTTGAGGAAGTATATACTAATAAACCCTTCATAATGGATTGTAAAAAAATGATAATTATCCTAAGCATATCCCCTAGGAGTTTTATAACCAAGAGTGCAACAAGACCCGTTGTCATGCACCAGTTTCCGTTCGAGTCTAGCTCAAAGCGGTGTTTTCGGGTTTTACCCCTAGGTACATCTGTGCCAGAGCTGCCTCTACCTGCTCGTATCTAGATAGGGACGTATTACTCGGAAAACTCAAAAAATCTCTATAATACCAAAATTCTAGGAAGTTCTTATATACTAATAATCAAATTCCATCTTAGTTCTATGTGATCTAATTAGAGTTTGTCTAAATCTATCTTCCATGGTTTGTACTAAACTTCCTCTGATACCAACTGTAATGCCCCGACCCCAGTTACCCAGAGTCGGTGTATTATTACCTAACATTGGCATGATCACAAAAGATCAAGTCTCGAAAGACAGAATAGTTTAGTAGCCTTGGAATCTCTAGATACATTTATAAGGCTTTCATTGCATCATAAAGTGAAAAACTAAAATAATATAGTCCCTATAGTCCACACTCATATCCCCTTCAGACTATCCCTACAGGTCGGTCATAAAATATTTCTTCACATCCTAGGAAAAATAAAACATAGAAAGGGGTGAGCTTAGATGCTCATTAAGGATAACAATATAGCAGAAGATTTTATAAATAAGCATAAACATTTGAGGCAATGTATAACTAAAACAAAAGCTTTTAAAAAACGAACTTCAGAATAATATGGAAAAGATAAAATGAAATAATTCCATTTGCTTATTCAAATGGATATTCTACTAGTCGAATAATCGCATGCAATATCACTGACCACTTTCATAATGATGGAAATGCATAATGTAGAACTTTAATTTCTGTTTCAAGGCTACGTGCCAAGACGTAAGGGATAACTGTAAATGGAACCTAACCCGAATAGCCTCTGTAACCGGACTCCAACCAGGAGTGCCTCTAATAACCGGACACCAACACGGACTACCTCTAATAACCAGACACCAACCTGGAGTGCCTCTAATAACCGGACACCAACCCGGAGGGTCTACTATAACCGGACACCAACATGGAGGTCTTACTTTCACCGGTCCCCAACCAAGAACTTACTAGTCCAACACATTCATCTTATGAAGAGGACGAAATATAACATAAACATTCGTATTAAAACTATCATACCAAAACATTAATCATAAAAAATTAATGTCATAAAAATAACTCATCCATAGTCAAACATATCAGAAAACCTTAAATACAATATGGATGATTTGTATCATAATAAATAAATTTCAAACAAGTACAAAATTTATCAAAGGGTGTGGACATAGATGAAATCAAAACTATTTGAGAGAAATATATCTTTTTTTTAAATCATTTAAAAGTCACATAATTATAAAAAACATTTACTTTGAAAATATTATTATAACCTTGTAAGGGGAGCTTCAAAGATTTTATAATGGTGGAAAATATCCGCACCCGCCATATAAGTTAAAAAAACACATTCTTACCTTAATTTTGTCGAAAAGGTTAAAAAGGACCTTTTTTGGAAAATGACAGAAAAATTCCTTTATAAGATTCTTATAAAAAGTCAAACAAGGGTATAAATGATTTTAAACCATATTTTGTAAAATAGTAATAATGTTTTGAAATACATTTTTAAGAAACATGGATGTGGATGATAAATAGGTCCCAGTAGATAATTACGTATAAACAACCTCGGATAATGAAGAGATTGTGAAATAAACACTTACCAATTTGGTAACTTACGAAACATACACCCCATGAAAGAGGTATCATACAATGAATATGTAAATACACATAAATTAAAGTGTATTACATAAAGAATACAATAATGGGCAGTACATAGACTACACAAAATGTAATAGTGGCAATATGGCATGAATCTCACGGGAATAAGGAGTGAGATAAAAACCCCTTGCCTTGTACATTTCCTTGGTAGAGGGTAGGCTAACCTCTTTTATAATGGAGAAATAATTGTTATTAAATTATAAAATAGAAATATAAATTAATATGATATCATATATGATCTGTTAACATTTCTTTGTTAGTAATATCTTAGTATTATTGTCGTCTCGGGTGTTAACTTACTCGTTTTCTTTTATATGTTTTTTTACAAAAGCAATGTTTGTTATAAATAGGTTGTATCTGTAGCGACTCGGGTTTTTGGCCCTGTCAGACTTTGTAATATTTCTAGGAATAATTCCAGAGCTAGGCGCGAAGACGGCGTGCGATTCCGTGGCCCGGTGTGCCCGGAATTAATTTTATAAAAAATATTAAGTTTTTTTATACTATGCACGTGGCAGGGGTGTGATATCTCCTAAATGGTAGCTCAGAATTGGAATCTGAGGGCACAGTTGCGTCTGGAATGTGCCGTTTACCCAAGGCGTGGTGTAAACATTGCGGGCGCAGGCCTGCGGTGAGAAACGCCACCAGGGGCGTTTTCGTAAATAAGTGGTGAAGTTAGTGTGCGGGCGTCGGCTCAAATAACATCTGAACAGAGTCTCAGATTGAAAATCTGAGTCCGACATTGCATTCAAAATGGCGTGTTTACCCTAGGGGTGTCCTTACTATTGTTCGCATCGAGCGGCGGGTCCGAGGCGGGTTTGGTGCCGGCGGGCAGCTGATATAAATATCAGCGCCCCGCCCCCCCTTTATCGTTCCTCTCAACGTTCTTCGCTGTTTTTCGCTGCCACTCTGTTGAATCGAGAAAACAATGCGCCCACGTGCTCGGAATTCGACGGCGGACGTTCCAGGAGCGCGCAGCGGAAGCTCGGGAGCGCGGATCTGAGGCAGAACGTCGGCGTTACGCCCGCGAGGTAGGCGGATTTGAGTTTTAACCCCCCGGTCCCATTTTGCTGCGTTTTTCTGTAAATTGAAGCCGTAGAAGTATAGATCGGGTCTCGAGGGTCGTGTGGACGCCTCCGGATCGCAAAACGGTCCACCGGATTACCCCCGGCGGTCCGTGGAAGTTTCGCCGGCGCGGCACCGGCGCAGCGGCGCCGACGGCGCGTGGCGGAGAGCCGCCGGCCAGGGCGGGACGGCGGCGGCGGCCGGTCCAGGCCGGCCGGACCGACCGGTCGGGGCCGGTCCGACCTCTTTTCTAATACGGGGGTCTTTAAACCCCCGTATCTTGCAAACCGGGAGCCGGATTCATGCTTCATTTGCGGCGACGTGACCCTGACGACGAGGCGAACCCTCCGGTGTGGGTTCGAGGGTTTAAAGGTTCGGGATCGTGGCCCGGGAGCTAGAAACATCGTAAAAATAATATTGTTTTATTATTTTACAACTTCGGGCCATTGTAACTTCTACCTGGAGCGTCCGATTGACGTGTCGTCAGTGGCGTTGAGACCCTAATGATACGACAGACTTTTTGAGATGGTTTCCAGGTGTGGGGACTGAGAACGGGGTGCGGGCCCCACGAGGCCGGGTTTTGGCGTTTGCGGAGAAACGCAACTTTTGCACCAGGAGTTCAATTTTGACGGATAAATAGTCGATACTGTGTGTTTTTTCGAGAGGATCGCAGTGGTGCGATCCGTTCGATGAGTTTCGAAATCCAGGTGTGGGCCCCACCCTAGCTGGCCTTCAGTGAATAGTACCTTTTTCACCGGGTGTCCGTTTGGGACAAGTGAGCAGTCGATTCCGCTTGTTTTTTCGAGGGGATCGCCGTGGTGGGGTCCGCTCGATGGGTTTCAGGATCGTTGTGTGGGCGCCGCACGAGCTAGCTACGGTGAATAGTGACTTTTTCACCAGTGCTACATTTCAGGTGAGTAAACAGCATATCCTGCGTGTTTTTCCGCGTGGAACGCGATGGTGGCCTCGGTTTTGGCTTAGGAGGTGCGCAGTGTGGAGTTGTGGCGGGTCGCTCGGGTTAGCGACGGTTGGACCAGCAGTGGTTGAGGGTTCTCCTTTGGTTCGTTCCTACGAGGGTTCGTGTGGTATCACAACCTTCGTATGGGTTTGTGATCCCCTCGATGGGATGTTTAAACTGTTAGAGTTGTGGTATCCCTCCAGTGGGCCCAGAGTGGATCCGCTAGCATCTTTACCCAAGATCAGGTTCTTGGTATCGCTATGACCGCTTATTTAGGGGTGGTGATCCCCTATCTAGCAGGTTAACCCTGTATGGTTTGTGGCATCATCAGGAATATGATCCCCTACGTAGTGGGTCGTGCACAGTAGGGTTGTGGCATCGTCGGGTTTACGATTCCTACTCAGCATGATGTTTATAGTAGGTTTGCGGTATCGTTGGTTATACGATCCCCTACTCAGCGCTTGGTGTCGGTAGGGTTGCAGTATCGTTGGTTATGCGATCCCCACTCAGCGCGTGGTTTCAGTAGGGTTGCAGCATCATCAGTTTGATCCCCTACATCGCGAGTTATACCAGATAGGGTTCTGGTATCATCGTGACCATCATTATATGGATGATGATCCTCTATCTGAGTGTTGAGCTTCTGTCGAGCGCCAGATCGTGTTGTGGTATCCCCCAGCATATCCTAGGTGTGATCCCCTATTTGTGAGTACTATGTATGCCAGATCGGGTCATGGTATCCCCCAGCGGACCCTGGGAGTGATCCCCTCTCTGTGAGCTACGTATACCGGAGTGGGTCTTGGTATCCCCTAGCGGGCCATAGTGGCGATCCCCAATCTGAGGAGTTTGGTGGTTATGGTGTTTCAGCGATGTTTCCTCAGATATGTTATCCGACGAGTGTGGTCTCTCGGGTGACCGTCTGAGACGTTTGTTTGGGACCCGATGGAGTGTATCTCTCGGATGAGTGTCATCTGGTATGACAGTGTTCGTGTGGTGTATTTTCCTGGTTGTGGACAGTTGCTGGTGACGAGGTTGGTTCCTCTTGTGGCTTGGTGAGTGATCTGAGTATATCTGGATTGGTCAAGGTGTATGTATGGGCATACACCTGAGCTGAGTTGAGCTGACTTGTTGTGTTTAGCCGAGGATGGTCACGAGATGGAGTTTCTCTCTCGTCTGGGTTCCCTCTGGCTGGGTTGAGCGGACTGTTTCCTTTCAGTTGCTCCCTTGGGTTTTGGGTTTTTGGGGTTCCTACTGACTATGTTTATACTCACCCCTGCACGGGATTTTCCCGCACATGTTTGTGTCTTGTGCAAACCACATGCCCTTCGACGGAGTCCCAGGAGGACCCGGAGCAGGCAGAGCTTAGTGAGCGTGTTGACCGGGGTGTTTACCGGAGCTGTGCCGACGGATCTTTCCGTCGGGTGTTTGTGGCAGCGTTCCCCTCGTCAGAGCAGGTTGGAGGCACTTGTAGTTTTATTTTGGTTGGCCCTATTTTTCCCTTATGTACTTCTATTGTACTCTGGTTTGGGATAGGGTATGCATGCTTTTATTTTTCAGTTTCTATATATCTTCACTATTGCATGGAGGTATTTGTGGGTGCGTGTGTACAGGTACCGTAGGCTAATGCCTCCCATGTGTGTGATAGCCTACTCGGTGCTGGTCGCCAGCCCCTGGCCTATTGGAGGCGGGCTTGGGGAGTCGCGGCTCGAGCCCCATTGGGTCGGGTCATGACAGAGAGGTATTAGAGGTGGTTCCACCTTTGGGATCTCAGAGCATAGCTGGTCTAGCTGTGAGTTTGGTTTGGGTTGCATAGTGGTAGTGTTAGGATGTTTCGAGTTCGGCTTTCAGGCCAGGGACTCCAGTGTTGGTGTTGCGGCCGACATATCCATACACCAGGACTCTGATAACCTGCCTTTCGACTCAGGACATTCGTACACTATTCACAGGGACCTAATAGTGCATGCATCATATAGGACTGGGTTTTTGGGTTTTCCTTGTCCTTCTTGAGTCATCTCTCCAGATATACTTTTGACTGTGGTATATCTTGAATGTTTTTTAGTATGCCTCCACGACGATAGCCAGCGAGGGTTCCGCATCCGGTTTGTGCTGACGACCCGCCCCGTGTAAAGGCTGTGGAGCAGGGCACAGGTTATGAGGTTGCACCTCCAGGTGGTCTGCCAATTGAGCCGCCACCTGCCAAGCAGCTGGTTATGCCGGCAGTACAAGACGAGGTTGCGTGTAGGCTGAGTGCGTTTCACGAGTTCTAGAGGCAGCTACCTCTGAGGTTCCAGGGTGATCCAGACCCCCAGGCAGGTGATGACTGGCTTGAGGCAGTCACCCGAGTTTTCCGCCTAGTGAGGACACCTCCAGATTAGATGGTGGTCATAGCGGCGAGCCTTCTGCATGGTTCTGCCGGGCGATGGTGGAGTTTGGTGATGCAGTCCCATGATGAGGATACACTCACATGGGCAGAGTTTGAGTGGCTCTTCAGGGAAGAGTTCTATCCAGTGACGCTGAGGTCAGTGTGGATTCAGGAGCTTCTGCAGATTCGACAGGAGAGCATGACCGTATTGGAGTACTCAACGAGGTTTACAGACCTGTCGTGATACTCCATGGATATGGTTCGAGACCCATTATTTAGGGCTCGGACCATCGAGCAGGGCTTACGTAGGGACATCCGAGCAGGTGTGGTTTCCTTGTGTCTGCCCACCTATGCTGGAGTGCTGGAGCGAGCGTTGGTGGCGGAGAGTTTTCTGGATGAGCAGATTCCCCCTGTTAGTACTGGGCACTCTAGAGCTGAGACTTCGTCGGTCGGATCATCATTTTGTAGACGATGACAGACTTAGGGGTCTGGACGTGGCCGACGTTTCAGGAGGCGACCCCAGGATGAAGGATCTGAGTCTCAGGGCTCACAGGGCTCGCAGGCCAGTTTTGGTCAGCCGTAGGAGAGGCAGTGTTACGCTTGAGATGGTCGGGGACATCTTGCTAGAGATTGTCCGACCCGACGTGCTGCTGAGAGGGAGCCGGTTGATGGACCGCCTTGGCAGAGGCAGCGTCTCGAGCAAGGAGGTCTGCAGGTCGGCGGATGTGGCGGCGGAGCTGGTGCAGCAGGAGGAGGTGGTAGGCAGTATCAGTTGCCACCACCCCCACCCCCAGGTGGTCCACGCCAAGCTCAAGGAGCTGGTGGCCGAGGGTGAGGACAGCTGCATGCCCTGGAGGTAGTCGACCCAGAGGCACCGCAGATAGATAGAGGTACTCCATGTGTCTTTTCTACTTACTGCAGTAGGTTGTCAGACACTGTTTAACGGTACTCTTTCCTTTTTGTTGCTTGCTCGAGTTTTGTTCAGGGCATTGGTAAGACCCTGTGTGGGTGTTTGTTGGTGAGCTCGCTGGTGTGTGAGACCCAGTTGAGAGTCCAGTCGCTTTCCTTGTGCTTAGAGATTTTTGGGGACGAAAAGTTCTAAGGGGGGGGGGGATGTAGCGACTCGGGTTTTTGGCCCTGTCAGACTTTGGAATATTTCTAGGAATAATTCCAGAGCTAGGCGCGAAGACGGCGTGAAATTCCGTGGCCCAATGTGCCCGGAATTAATTTTATAAAAAATATTAAGTTTTTTTATACTATGCACATTGAGGGGGTGTGATATCTCCTAAACAGTTGCTCAGAACTAGAATCTGAGGGCACAATTGCGTCCGGAATGTACCGTTTACCCTAGGCGGGGTGTAAACTTTACGGGTGCGGGCCTGCAGTGAGAAACGCACCCAGGGGCGTTTTCGTAAATAAGTGGCGAAGTTAGTGTGCGGGCGTCGGCTCAAATAACTTCTGAACAGAGACTCGGATGGAAAATCTGAGTCCGCCATTGCGTTCAGAACGACGCGTTTACCCTAGGGGTGACCTTACTTTTGATCGCATCGAGCGTCGGGTCTGAGGCGGGTTTGGCGCCGGCAAGCAGCTGATATAAATATCAGCCCCCCCCCCCCCCCACTTTTCGTTCCTCTCTACGTCTTCGCCGTTCTTCGCCTCCACTCCACCGAATCGAGCAAACGAAGCGCCCACGAGCTCGGAATTCGACGGCGGACATTCCAGGAGTGCGCAGCGGAGGCTCTGGAGCGTGGATCTGAGGCAGAACGTCGGCGTTTCGCCCGCGAGGTAGGCGGATTTGAGTTTTAACCCCCGATCCCGTTTTTGCTGCGTTTTTCTGTAAATTGAAGCCATAGCAGTATAGATCGGGTCCCGAGGGTCGTGTGGATGCCTCTGGATCGCAAAACGGACCACCGGGGTGCCCCCGGAGGTCCGCGGCGGAGCCGCGAAGGCGCGCCTGCGGCGGCCGGTCGGGGCCGGTACGACCTCTTTTCTTATACGGGGGTCTTTAAACCCCCGTATCTTGCAAACCGGGAGCCGGATTTGCGTGCCGTTTGCGGTGACGTGACTATGACGACGAGGCGAACCCTCCGGTGTGGGTTTGAGGGTTTGAAGGTTCGGGATCGTGGAACAGGAGCAAGAAACATCGTAAAAAATAATATTATTTTATTATTTTATGACTTCGGGCTGTTGTAACTTCTACCCGTAGCGTCCGATTGATGTTCCGTCAGTGTCTTTGAGACCCTGATGATACAACGGACTTTTTGAGATGGTTTCTGGGTGTTGGGACTGAGAACGGGGTGCGGGCCCCACGAGGCCGGTTTTTGGCGTTTGCGGAGAAACACAGCTTTTGCACCAGGAGTCCGATTTTGGCAAGATAAATAGTCGATCCTGTGTGTTTTTTCGAGAGGATTGCATTGCTGTGATCCGTTCGATGAGTTTTGGAATCCAGGCGTGGGCCCCACCCAAGCTGGCCTTCGGTGAATAGTACCTTTTTCACCGGGTGTCCGTTTTGGACGAGCGAGTAGTCGATTCCGCTTGTTTTTCCAAGGGGATCGCCGTGGTGTGATCCACTCGATGGGTTTCGGGATTGTTGTGTGGGCCCTGCACGAGCTAGCTATGGTGAATAGTGACTTTTTCACCAGTGATCCATTTCGGGCGAGTAAACAGCCTATCCTGCGTGTTTTTCCGCATGGAACGCGATGGTGGTCTCGATTTTGGCCTAGGAGGTGCGCAGTGTGGCGTTGTGGCGGGTCGCTCGGGTTAGCGACGTTTGGACAAGCAGTGGTTGAGGGTTCTCCCTTGGTTCGTTCCTACGAGGGTTCATGTGGTATCACAACCTTTTTATGGGTTTGTGATCCCCTTGATGGGATGTTTAAACTGTTAGAGTTGTGGTATCCCTCCAGTGGGCCCGAAGTGGATCCTCTAGCATCTTTACCCTAGATCGGGTTCTTGGTATCGCTGTGACCACTTATTTACGGGCGACGATCCCCTATCTAGCAGGTTAACCCCGTTGGGTTTGTGGCATCATCGGGAATATGATCCCCTACGCAGTGGGTCATGCACAGTACTATTGTGACATCGTCGGGTTTACGATCCCCTACACAGCATGATGTGTATAGTAGGGTTGCAGTATCATTGGTTATACGATCCCCTACTCAGTGCTTGGTGTCGGTAGGGTTGCTGTATCGTTGGTTATGCGATCCCCTACTCAGCGCGTGGTTTCGGTAGGGTTGTGGTATCGTCGGTTCGATCCCCTACATCGCGAGTTATACCAGATAGGGTTCCAGTATCGTCGTGACCATCTTTATATGGACGATGAACCTCTATCTGAGTGTTGAGCTTCTGTCGAGCGCCAGATCGGGTTGTGGTATCCCCCAGCAGATTCTGGGTGTGATCCCCTATCTGTGAGTACTACGTATGCGAGATCGGGTCGTGGTATCCCCCAGCGGACACTGGGAGTGATCCCCTCTTTGTGAGCTACGTATACCAGAGTGGGTCTTGGTTTCCCCTAGCAGACCCTAGCGGCGATCCTCTCTCCGAGGAGTTTGGTGGTTATGTTGTTTCAGCGATGTTTCCTCACTGATGTTATCCGACGATCATGGTCTCTCGGGTGAGCGTTTGAGAAGTTTGTTTGGGACCCGATGGAGTGTATCTCTCGGATGAGTGTCATCTGGTATTACAGTGTTCGTGCGGTGTATTCTCCTGGTTGTGGACAGTTGCTGGTGACTAGGTTGGTTCCTCTTGTGGCTTGGTGAGTGAGATAAGTATATCTGGATTGGTCAAGGTGTATGTATGGGCATACACCTGAGATGACTTATTGTGTTTAGCCGAGGATGGTCACGATATGGAGTTTCTCTGTCATCTGGGTTCCCTCTGGCTGGGTTGAGCGGACTGTTGCCTTTCAGTTTCTCCCTTGGGTTTTGGGTTTTTGGGGTGCCTACTGAGTATGTTTATACTCACCCCTGCACGGGCTTTGCCCGCACATGTTTGTGTCTTGTGCGGACCACAAGCCCTTCAACGGAGTTCCAAGAGGACCCGGAGCAGGCGGATCTTAGTGAGCGTGTTGAACGGGGTGTTTACTGGAGCTCTGCTGAGGGAGCTTTCCGGCAGGTGTTTGTGGCAGCGTTCCCCTTGTCAGAGCAGCTTGGACGCGCTTGTAGTTTTCTTTTGGTGGGCCCTATTTTGCCCTTCTGTACTTCTACTGTACTCTAGTTTGGGATAGGGTATGAATGCTTTTACTTTTCAGTTTCTATATCTCTGCATTGTTGCATGGATGTGTTTGTGGGTGCATGTGTACAAGTACCTTAGGCTAATTCCTCCCATATGTGTGATAGCCTACTCAGCCCTGGTCGCCAGCCCCTGGCCTATTGGAGGCGGGCTTGGGGAGTCGCGGCTCGATCCCCATTAGGTCGTGCTGTGACAGTATCTTATTCATATCCAGAATGATATCAAGTCCTTAAAAATTATTTTTAATCATGAAATTAGAATTATACTTGAATGGATACGATGGGGAATGAATCTCATCGCGTTCGTGGAGACGGTAGTTCGTATGTTCGCACGAGCGACAATATAACTCTTTTGAAGTTATAATAATATATATTTGGATAATATATCATATATAAAGAATAATTATCATGTAATATTTATTATTTACATGAATTACACATCATTATTATACACAACCAAATAATAATGTTTTGAATAACAATTACACCACGACGTGGAGACGGTAAGCCATACTTATGCACGTATGGGGACATGTCATTCAAAGGATGGCCAGAATACTGAATATGGTTGTACCATATTTATAATAACATCACAGTATATAGAGGATACTGGAGTTATTATTTTAGAATTGGAATAAAAAAGATAGAATAAGTTGAAGAAGAATTGACCTTGAAAGAGGATGGTGAAAACATTACCTCTTCTTTAGGTTCTTCCATATGATTTGATCAAAAGGGCTCCTTAAGTTGGCTTTCTGATCAAACTAAAGCATCTAGGTTGAATTTAGGGAAGTTGAGAGGTTATTTGGTCAGGGTTTGGCTGAGCCAAAAGGTATTGAATGTGTGAATTAGTGAGAAGGGGGAGAGCCCTTTTATAAGAGGGGTGAGGGGTTACTTTGGAAAAGATAGAAATATTATTTTCTAATAAATTCATATTCGGTTTCTAATGGCTCCAAAGTGGATTATTAAAAGTCTATGGTGGGTATGGGTCGCAATACATTCAACCAATCGATTTTATACAGGTTTGGGTCATTATATTAAACATTATTTTTTTAACTCTTAGTTAATTAGTTTGACATTTACCATGTCATTTTGTGTTTTTATATTATATAGTTAATAAACATACTATATACATCTGAGAGACCCCCAAGTGGTCAATTTATGATACAAATATCAGGATATAAGTCCTTTGTCTAAACCTTATATATTTATGAATAGAATATCTTCTAATAATATAATATTTGTTTTAAAAACTCATTTAAGTCAATTTTGACACTATTCAATAATTAATTTTTGTTAAAGTCTTAACAACTTTATTAATTAGATCCAAATTCATTTAAGCAATCCTATAATGTCATATTAACCAATAAAATTCATGGATGTCATCATAACTTTCATATTATATTTATTTTATCATTTATAATACCAATTAATTGATTCATTCATTAATAAAGAAAAATAATGCATCATTATTGTGTCATAAATAATATTAATTATTAAATGTCTAAAAATTATAAATAAAATACCATTATGTTGGAAATATTTTTCTATTTCTAATGAAAATTTATAGTCAAAAATCCAACATATATCACCCTATGTAATTTTTTTCTAAATGATATATGCTTATGTCATTTTTGTATCTATTTAAACTTAATTAATATAAAGTGTCCTTATCACCTACAAGTGGCTCCATGGGGTCCCAAAATCGACCCAAAAATGCCCTTGGTTAGACATGTATCAAAAAATAATTTTAGGAAACGTTTTATGGTAATTTATTATTATTATAATATTATAATGTTTACCCTTATTTACCAGATTTACCCTTCAACCATGGTAAATAAAATATTTACCGAAGTAATTATTCAAAATGTCTAAAAATAAAAGTTACCTATTTACACAATTTGGACATCCTGATTCCAAATATGGAATACATTTTTCCAAATTCAGAACACAGAAGTGGCATAAATTAATTTAAAATTGATTCTCGTAGTTAAAACAAAATGCTTGTTTTTAAGAGATAATAACTATCAAAAGATTGACACTTGTTTATGTCCGGTTTAGTTATAAAATAATGTCCAATGACCAACATTGTATTAAATGGTAAAAATATATTCTAAATATAATTTAAAACAACTAAAATTCATTATTTATCACTTTCAATTATTTCGATTAAAAAAGTTGTTTTTTATTAAAATTTAGTAATTTTTACTATTCATCAAAATATAAAAGTTATCCGAAAAGTACCAAAATATCACCCAAGGATAATTTTGATATTCCAAATACAAAAATGAAGTCCATTTTGAAAGATAAAATTTATAAAATTTCAAAATGTTGGTATTACTATTCATAACGGCTAGTTTGATTGGTTGTGGTGTGTGTTAGAACCCGAAGTTGCGTACAACACACGCTACTGTATTATTCAAAGAGAAGCGTAATGTGGAAGCTTGAGGTGTTACACGATAGACCACAATAATCCAAGGGAAAAGTTTTAAGAATTTTTATGTTGTATAGAAATGATTACAACACTTGTAATATTTTATTTAAAGAGATGTTAAAGGAGTAACATTCTAGTTTAAAAAAACCTTTTTTATGTTGGAATTTCCCATAGATATATTCGACTATAAGTATTATAATGAAATTTTGAATTTTTATATACATTATGGTATTTATGTTATCATTTTTTACCCCCAAAATATGTATATCAATTAATTTCTCAAAAATGATATAGCAATTATAATATTAGTGAAAATATCAAATTAATGGTTTAAAGAATATTTAAATAAATATAATTTTGTATAATTAATATATCAATAGAATTTAGTAGAATAGGTTTTCACCTTTGGGATATGATAAAATATTTTTTTTGAGGATAACATCTTATCTTGATATTGTTAATCAAAAAATTGAATAGTTTCAAAATTGGCCTTGTTGATTATTTAACAAAATTATGTACTATTAAATTATTTAAAATCACATTTTTCTAAAAAATATATAATAATTATGATATGATGTAAAATGTTATAAATTATTAACATATGTTTTAATTGACATCAACTAATTAAAAATTACAACATCTCTATATTAAAATAATCGTTACCTTATTCAAAAACATAAATAGAATAACTAAGTGTAAATTAAAGGATAGAGTTTAAATTGATATGAAGAATTCCCTAAAATTTATTGGCTTATGGGATTAAAAACTTATCACATCTAATATTCTGAACTAGTATATTTTTGAGGTTTTTATATGGTTTTTATTTTATAATATATTAATATTGTTGGAGATTCCAAATGTGCCCCTCACCTCAATTATAAAAGGGAATATCCTCCCTCACAATATCACTACACATTGAGCCTTATATAGAGTCTATATGTTGACCATTTCCCTTATAAACCACCATAATAACATTCAAGAGCTTCTGGTCTTCTCAGAAGACAAATTGTATTCCCATTAAGAGAGATTTACTGGGATCTCATCGAAGAAGTGGTAAACTATTCAACGGATTATTTCAAAAATATATCTTATTATACATCATACTCATTAGTTGTATCCCTTAAAAAGTAATAAATACAATATAAAATATTTTATTAGGTGTTATTAGAACTATTGAAAATCTATATTCCACCTATCCATCATACAAAAAATGAAATCGCCCCGCATGTCTACGTAAGACTCACTGTCTCCACGCCGAGGTGTAATCTTTTTATCAACACCACCTTACATGGCTGGATATAATGATAGAAATAATTAAAATAATTTATTATTATAAAAAAAATTATTATAGAACAATATATATACCATCCACTTCCACACCATTTCATAGTTAAGTGAATGATAGTGTTGCTCATGCATACATTTGGTATGTCATCACGCTAATGTGATGTGATCCATTTTACATGATATTCATTAGATATTGATTATATAAATTCTTAGAATAAATATTTCTTTTATATATTTTATTAATATAAATCTACAATTGATATAAGTATAACCATAGAATTGTAACTTGAACTTATCTGACAAAAGATGCATAAAAAAATAAAGCAGTTAAAAGCTAAAGAACGAGTAATAATGTTATTAAAAAATAGGTAATAATATGATAAAATATTATATCATTAAAATGAAAACTATTTTTTAATAAGTTAATGAAATTTTTTAAATCCTTATACATGAGGTTCAAACATGTACAAAGTTACCCCAACACAGGGTAATGAATCATTTTTCAGTCTCCTTATTAGCTGAGATTTTTTATATGTTAGTATTAACCGGGATATATTTATCATCCATGTCAATGTTTCTTAAATATGTATTCAAGAATATTTTTTATACCCTTATATTATTTTTTAATGTTAATTTGTTTCCTTGATTAATTTTTATTGAATGTTATGAAATCATTTTTTTTTTCATTTTTTATATGAGGTACTTATTGAATTTCTGACAAAATAACGATAAAAAGGTTTTCTTTTAACTTATTAAAACATGTAAAATTTTTCTTGATTTCATAATTCATTATTTCCCTGAATATTAATTTACATGTTTTCATGTTTTTTCAAAATAAATTATCTACTTTAAAAATGATCTTGCATATTTGTAAATGAAAATGTTTTTGAAGAAGAAATTATATTTTCCTTAAGAATTTATTTATACTGTTTTATAAATGTTATTTTCCATCTATGATGGGAATTTTTTATAGGGTTTCCATTATAGTATCATTATTATTCATATGTTTTGATTTTTTCATGATGAAATTCAATTTAATAAATCTATTTCATTTACATGGATTACGTTATGGTGGAATTATGTTTAACGAAACCCATTTTATTTCTGGGGTTATGTAGAATGATTTTTTTTCAACAGATAGAAATGATTTCTTCATGAGAATTGTTGGACCTATATATCTCTCGAATTAATTGTTTGAATATTTATTTTTCATGATATATATATGACTCGAACAGGAAATTATCACAATTTATTAATACAGGGATAAACCAATATGTAAACCATGTTCAGTAATATAGGACTTGAATGAGGTGTGAACTAAATTCAGTAATGGAATTGTTCCAATATTATGGTCTTGGAAATTACACTTTCCTATTATGGAAATGATTTACCATACTTGTGTTTTTTTCTAAAATTCCATTTTATATTCCAAATCTATTTTATGATAGACCATGTTCTATTATGATTAATGCCTTATGAACTACAAATAATTATTTCAAGACTTAGGATTATCATATATATTATACGTGGTATGATTCTCAAAAGTTATGCTCATCATTATTTCAATGTTTAATTTTATATTTTACTTTTTAACACTTCTTGAGTATCTGAGATCACCCATTTAAAATGATTTCTTTTTTCCCTAGGAAATGATGTATTGATTTAGGTAGGAAGCCCAAAGGCTAAGATCTTTATGGGATATGTGGAAGATCATTCACCAAATTGGATGAATATTTTCCATGTTTCAAAATACCAAAAACTAATATGATATTTTTTCATTAGGAGGTGTAATGTATTAATTATTCTGAAAAATTAATGTAAGGTTTCAGTAATTCAAGATTGGGTTATAAGAGTCGGTATTAGAGAGAATATTTAGTCAAACATTAGAAACTATGATGTGGAAGCTTTAGTGAGATCCCTTGATATATTTATAGGGACGTGTCTTGGGATGTCTCTAAGGGGAAATCTATGTATAGGTTAAAATCCTATAATTTGTGTAATGACCATGAATATCCTATGATTGAACCTAAGTTATTATATATTTAATGAACTTTCCATTTATTATGCATTTTTTCTAGTATGATTATTTCAAGTCATGATTTTCAGTTTGGGTTTGTATAATCACTAGAAATAGGAGGATGCATTATAATAGAGAATATGATGGATAATGGAATGACATTACTCATGGGAAACACAATAAAATGGGAGTAGTAAGGACAAACACCATAATTATGCCTAATTATAAATCTCATTATATGATCGAATAATATCTACTTTGGTTTGTATCATGAACCATCTAATAAGAGAAATATTGATTTTCATTGTGACCAAAAAGGAAAGAATGTTCAATTCTCCACATGTAAATCATGTTGGAATAGGAATTGAAAGGAATGTTTCAATGGAACTAGATGATTCTTTGGTTGTGGAAAATATGATCATGATATACGTAATTGAAAAGGAAAAGGTTCAGTTAACACAATGGACAAGGAAAAATGGAATTTATATGTTATCAACCAAAGATAAATGTTTTGAAGGTGGAATGTATGGGAATTATGTAAATCGATGCCCTAGGGGGAATGATCATGTGGAGAATCAGAAAGGCCATATGAATAAGTGTTATATTTCTGATGATGAAGACACTGCAAACAATATGTGAGACAAATATATTTTTATGTAATAAAAGTATTAAGCTTTGTCACTATTTAAAGAATATATTTTAATGATTTCATGTCTATATATTATAATTCAAGAATAATGTTGTGGAAGTACATATAGGGTATTATGGAAAAATAAAAAATCTATGTATTGGTCTAATATAAATTTCATATAATTATTTAAGAGCATATAATTAATGGTTCTGGTAAACATGAAATATTATTGAGGTAATAAGATTATGTTTAAAGGAAATTCATAACTAAGGGAACGATAAAACATTATATGAGAATGATGAAGATATAATGATATTTTGATAAATATATTTTAGTTATCAATAATTGGATGGTAATTATTTTTTTGAACTTATAATGCAGTTTGGGAAAATTGGTTTATTCTATCATGGATGATGCTTACCACGTTTTGGACATAAGAATAACGAAACATGCATTTTTTCAATAGGATGTATGGTAAATTTGGTTATTACCATGTTTCAAAAGAATATATGATTATAGTGTTGACAAGATTGGAATGTGACAACCAAGAACTTCCTTGTGAGATATGAGAGATAAATGTTATGCCAATTTAGTTGACATGTTTCTAACATTTTATATTTTCAACATTAAAAAGGATTATAAGGTTATCAATTTATGTGAATTTTATGTTAAAAATTGGATTAAGTTATTTAGAATAAAAATTATCTCACCATAGGTGGACTTATGCATATTTTATAACTTGTGTTTTTATAAACAATAATGTAAGGACATATCATTCTATTTATGGATCAATGATCTGTTAATGCTTCAGGAATAAAAAAATTCAACTTAATTTCATGGAATAAGAGATGTAGTGGAAATTGATCAACGTGCAAGTAAAGGATAAGAGTATACATAATCAAGTAAGTATTTTTTTTCTCATTCCACAACTATAGTTAAAGGATCTTAAAACCAAAGATGTTATCTTAGTGCCTTCCTATCCGATGAATCAAATAACCGCTTAAATAATAAAATATTTATATATTTCTTATTATTAAATTACTACTAAAATTATTCTATATCACTATCTCTTAGAACATGACATTTAGATTTGTCTTCCATATCCATGTTTACACTTTCCACCCACATTCTCCTATGTAGAAACCGAGTTATATGTGAATTTGTGTAACCGTAATGTCTCCACAATTCCATTTCTGTTGAAGGTGTATTTTCATTCTAATTTGAGTTTCATAACAATAAAAATTTTAAGTATTAATCCTTCTATAAACCTGATGAATTTTGAATAAAAATTCATTTTAAGGATGTATAATGTAACACCACGACATTTTAAGGAGATGGATTATTTATTTATTTATGTTTCTTAAAAATTAATTGATGTATTGTGGTGTATGATATATTAAGATAATATTGAGTTACATGCAAAACCAACACAGCTTGATGTATATGAAACACTATGCTTGACTTGTGTTACACAGAATTTCATGATTCTTCTGATAGAATTCATTTCATGCAAGGACCAATTTATGTGAAAAACTAAATATTATTATGTTACCTTATAACCCAGAAATTCTAATGTAATATATGAAAAATGTTAAATGAATTATGAAAATTTTATTTATAGACGCATATATATATAATTAATTCATAAGTGATAATATAATTATATATAAAAATAAATTCTTTTTTAAATAAAAGGAAATTCTTTTCTAAAAAAACTATTTAAATTCAAATAAGTGAGTTTATTAAATTATAAAATCATTTTTTATGGATTATACAAATATTTATTTAATATATTCAATATAATGGTAAAAATTCATCTTATATGTTTTTTAGACATGATATAAAATGAAATTTAATTTTTTGTATAAATGAAGTATTTTTTAGAAAATGTAGTTTTTCCATCTTCTGATGGTTAACCCATTCTAAATAAATGATTATAACATTTTTATATTATTTTTTAAAATTAAACTCTTTATTTTGAGGAGGGATATAAAAATTTACTTTTTAGGAATTTTGGATATTTTTCAAATTTGTTTCATGTTTTGATGATTAATAAGAATATAAACAATTTTAATTAAAACTTATTTTTTTCATCGGAATAATTCTTACGAATAAATTATATGAATGAGTTTTTTTAATGTATAAATAGATTCTATTTTTTGATTTAATATAATATAGTGCATTGGAATTAATTTAACATTGAATATTAATTTTAAAATTTTGAATCTTTTGGAATGGTTAAACATTTAAAATCCATTTTCTCATTCAGTCAACATGACTAATTTTACATTAATTACAACAAATCCAGTTTTTGGAATATACAAAATGTATTCCATAATTGAAATTAGTGTGTCCAAATTATCAAAATAGAAATCTTATATTTTAGTGGCATATAAATAGTAACTTTTTTAATTATTATTAATACTGTAAAAAGTAAATCAAATAATTATGAGTAAAAAAAATATTATAAAATTTCCCTAGAAATTATGTTAATTTAGTTGGATAAGTTAATTTTACCTAAATCTTCCTTTGGAATAAATGGTCTACTTTGGAAGACATATGGATTATGTTATGAAATTTAATATATTTTATATAAGGAAAATATAAATATGTCTTTCTCAAATTTTAATAACATACTCTTTTTTTAAATATGGTTTTACTAAACTAAATTAGACTATAAATAATCATTTGAAAAAACACATGTTTTTATTTATCATAGAAATTTATTTTTAATATTTACGAAATAAATAATTACATTCGAGGCTTATACATAGATGATGTAAAAATTATTTAATAGATTAAAATAATAATTTGTATTAAAATGATAATAAATATTTAAAGGCCAAAACACATGAAAAATTATAATTGGTCGAGTATATATGACCTGGAATTATCAGAGAGTTTATTTACTAACCATTTCAATCTGTATGTAAAATATTATGACACTTATAATATTTTATTTAATAAAATTTATATAATAAATATTATATTGTTAAAAAATTTCTAAATTTTTCAATTACGGTCTAATTGATATAAAATAAGAAAATATTGTCCCCTTTTTATATTAAAATATTTGATACTTTAGTTAAAAACTACATAAAATAATTAATTGTTAATTAAAAGGAGACAGTTTAAATAGACCAAATAACAGGTCTAAAATTTATCAATTGATGAGATTAAAAATTTATCTCGTATTATACTATTAATGGGGAAATTTTTTATATTCTAGATTTTTATTTTATTATAAATTAATATTGTTTGAAATTCCAAATGTGCACCAAACCTCAATTGTAAAAGGGAACATCATACCTTACACCTTCACATCAACTTGAGCCTTTAATATTATTCATCCCATTCCCATTTCACCTCTCAACTTCCTTAGTAATATTCTATAGGTACTTGTCTTCTAAAAATATCAAATCTACTTATTGTAATAAGAAATCTAGAGGGATCTCATCGAAGAAGTGGTAATATCCTCTACCAATATTTCCAACTTATATCTTCTTAAACATACTATTCACGAGTTATACCCATTATAAATTAATAAATTCAGTATAACCTATATGATGATATATTATTATGATTATGTGATAACCATATTCAGCCTTCTATTTATCCTATGAAAAAATGAATCACCACATGTTTGTACGTATGACTTACCGTCTCCACACGGTAGTGTGATCTATTTTTCAAAACCACCACATATGTATGGGTAATATATATGATTATTATAATAATATGTTGATTCTAGATCAATATATTTTCCATGCACTTCCATACAATTCCATGACTAAGAGAATGACATCGTCGCTCATACGTACGTATGACCTACCATCTACACATTGTGATTCAATTAATTCTAAATTATTTTAATTATTTCATTATCATATAAGTGTTTGGAATGAATAAATATGATAAATATTATATTAATATCATTATAGAAATGATATAACAATAACATAAGAATAGGAACATGAATTTATCTGAAAAAACATGCATAAAAAATAAATCAGTTAATACCTGAAGGACGAGTAATAAATTTATAAATAAACAAGTAATAATATGATCACTTATGATATAATAAAAATGAATATGATTATATAATATGGTAATAACTTTATTTAAACCCATATATAAGAGTATCTGACTTGTATAAAGGACCCCATACCTAAGGTAATGGTTAATTTTTCAATCTCACAATTATCTAAGTTTGTTAATACATAAGTATTTACTGGGGTATATTTGTCATTCATGCCTATGATTCCTAAACATGTAATCCAAAATATTTTTTTGTATCCTTCTAAAATTGTTTGAATTAAATTTTACCCATTGGTGAATTTTAAATAAATGGTATAGAACGAATCATTTTTAATTTTTGATAGGTATTTTTTGACTTTCAGAAAAAATTATTAGAAGAATGAATTCTTTAAACATATACGACATAAATAGATTTTTACATTTTTATAAAACATTTTTTACATGAAGTTTACTTTACAATATATCATGTTTATTTTAAAATAAATTCTTATATTTTAAAATTGTGTGGCATTTTGAGAAAACAAAAGATTATATGAGAACAAAGGATATTTTCCTCACGAATTAATATCAAGTGTTCTATCAAAATTTTATTCCATATAAGATGAATTTTTTTAAATGGTTATGTTTGAAGAATAATATCCTTATTATTCCTCTGGTTTGATTTTTTTTCTTATTAAATTAGGTTTATGAAATTCATTTTTTACATGGATTATGATATGGTAGAATAGGGTTTAGAGAAACTTGTTTCATTCCTTGGGTTATGTTCAATGATTTATTTTTTATTAGAAAATATAATAATTATGTTTTTATGAGATATGTGGGATATATATCTCCCACTAATTCATTGTCTAATGATTTATATCTCATGAGATAGACAAGACTAGAATGGGAAATGGTATCATATCTGTAATAGATGGATAAAATAGTATATAAACCAGATTTAGTAATACATGGATGGAATAAAGAGTGAAATCATTTTAGTAAAGGATTTTTTCCACTATTATGGTCTTGGAAATGATCCATGGATAATATAGAACTAAATTTGTATTCCAATTTTTTCGCCACAATTACATGTTTCATTATAATGTTATTTTATTGTGGCTCATTTTCCTCTATGATTTATACCTTATGAGCTGCCAATATTTATCTCTTGACTCAATATTATGATATATTTTATACATGGAATTATTATCAAAAGGTATGTTCATTCATTTGTTTATGATATATTGGATATTTGTCTTTTTTACCCTTTCTTAGCATCTGAGCTCACCCATTGCAAAACGTTTCTTTTCCCCAAGATATAAATAAATGTTTTATATTGAAAAACATAATGGGATGATCTTTATGGGAGATTTTGAAGATCATTCATCAAATTAAAATAATTTGTTACATGATTTCAATGTAAATAAACTAATACATTATTTGGGTATCCAGTTGTTTAATGTATTAAGAATTCCCAAAAAAGTAATCTAATGTTCATGTATGTCATGCATGGGTCGTTAGTGTTTGTATCAAATTTAAGGTCTAGTAAACCTTTTTGTAAACTAGAATGCGAAAACTTTAGTGAGATCCGTAGATATATTTCTAAAGATATCTATAGGAATTTACATAATGATAAAAATAAGTATAAGTTAAAATTCATGAATTTGGGTAACATTCATGGATAATATTGGATTAAAACTATGATGTTATATATTGAATCTATGTTCCACTGATTATTATTTTTTCCTCTATGATTATTATCACACACTCATGTATTTTTGGGTTTTAGAAAATCAATGGAAATATGGGGATTCATGTTAATGGAGTATGTGATGGACATTGGAATGATATTTCTTCTGAGAAACCAAATAAAATGTGAGTGGGAAGGAAAAACCTCATTATTATGCCTAATCAAAAATATCATAATATGATCAATAATATCAAATTTTGTGATTTTCTTTACCCATATAATAACATAATGATAGAGTTTCATGGTTACCATAGTGGAATGAAAGTTAATGTTGCCTAATGTGAATCGTGTGTGAAGAGGCATCGAGGAAAATGTTTCAAATGAACTCAATGATTCTTTGGTTGTGGAAAAGGACAAAAAGAAAATAATTACAATGTAAAATATTCAATTAACTTAATTGACCAAGACAATGGAATTTCTAAGGCATCAATGGAAGTTAAAATTTTTAAATGTGGATTGTATATTAATTATGAAAATAGATTCAATAGGGGGAATTATTAGAAACAGAATCCAAAAGACTATATGAATAATTTTTATTGATATGATTATGAAGAGACTAGAAAAATATTTGAGATGAATGAAGTGTCAAGGAATAATAGGTTGAAGCATGAATAATGTTTTAATAAGTTATTGGAACAATTACATGTATATGTATTTGAATTCAAGAATAATGATTTGGAGGTACATTTATGGTATTATATAATTTTCAAACATATATGTATTAGTCCTCTGTAGTTTTCCTATATGTATTTAAGAGCATATACACAATTTTATTGGTATCCATGAAAATTGATTTAGGTAATAAGTTGATATTTTTGGAAAATAAATGATTAAGAGAAGAAAAACACTAAATATTAGAATGATGCTAGGATATTGATATTTGGATACACATATATTGGTTATGAATAAGTGGATTGTAATTATTTCCTTATAATTGATTAAGGATTTTTTGAAAATTGGCTTATGCTATCATGGATGAATTATATAACATTTTGTTCTTATGAATAAGGAACCATGCATGTTTTCAATAAAGATGTATAGTAAATTATGGTATTACAAATTTTCATGAAAATAGATATTTAATTTATTCACATTATTTGAATGTGAAAACCAATAAATTACAAATGAGATATGAGAGATAAATGTTAAGACTATTTAATTCACCTTTCTATGAAGTTTTATATTTTCATCTCTCTCATGGATTTGAAGGTAAGTTGTTTAAAGAATGATTAAGTAAAACATATGATTATTCTTGTTAGAATAAAGAATTATCTCACCACTGGTGTACTTATGTTTATTACATAACTTGTGTCTTTATAATGATAGATGTAATTAGATATTATTATATTTAGGGATCACATGATATTTTAATTCTTAAGGAATGAAAAATTAAACATCATTCCTTGTTATAAGAGACGAAGTATAAATTGATCAAAGAACAAGTAAAGGATGAGGTTATATATAATAAAGTATGTATTTATTCTCATTCCTCAACATTAGTGATAAGATCTTAAAACCAAAAATGTTATCATAGTATATTAATTTCAGATGAATCAAATGGACTTGTAAATAATTTCATAATTATGGATTTTTTATTTTTAACATTATCTTAATGTTATTCACTATCACTCTCTATCAGACCTTGATAGTTATATTTCACTTCCATATCTAGGTTTTCACATTCCACCTACGTTATTCTATATGGAAATATATTTATAAGTGAATTTGTGAAATCATTATGTTGTTCAAATTTGTTTCTAAATGGAAGTTTTATTATTAATTTTCTAAATGTGGGTTTTTATAAAATAAACATTCAAGTATTAGTCATTTTATATCCCAGATGAATTTCTAGGGAGGAATTTATTTTAGAGGGGGTAAAATGTAACACCATGATATTTTTATGAGATACATTATTTCTTTATTTTTCAATTCATTGATGTCTTATGTTGTATGATACAACAAGATAATATTTCCCTATATGAATCACCAATATAGATTGCAGTATACAAAACACTATGCTTGTCTTTTTTGATAATTTATTTCAATATTCTTTTGACAGAATTAATTTCATGAAAATACCCAATGTAAGTGAAAAACTTAATATTATTATGTTACCTTACAACTAATCCATTGTAATGAAAGAATGTGAATATAAGTAAATGAATAGTGAAAATACCATTTTCACGTGTATATATATAGTAAATTATTGGGTGAGAAATTAATTGTAAATAAAAAAGAAAACCCTTTTTATATAAAAGGAAATATTTTTCTGAACAAAAATATTTAAAGAAAAATAAATTAGTTTATAAATTATAAAATAAATAAATTTGTATTTTGTTAATATATATATATAATATATTCAATATAGTGGCTCAAATTAATCATATTTTTTTTATAAATGTAATATAATAATAAATGAGTTTTTTAATAAAAGAAGTAGTTTACAAAAAAGGATGTTTTTCTACCTACTGGTGGAAAACCCATTTAAATCATGTTCTTAACAGATTTATATATTATATTTGAAAAATAAACTTCATAATTTGAATATGTATATAAAAATTTACTTCTTATGAATATTTGATATTTTTATGATATGTTTCATGTTTTCATGATATTTAAAAATACACTTAATTTTAATTGAAATCAACTTTTTTCATAAAAATAATTAATGTATTCAAAATGAAATTATTATTTTTAAAGTAAAAATAGATTATAATTTTTAAATTTATTATAATGTTGGTTATTTTCATTAATTTTACATTGAGTTTTGATGTAAAAATAATTCCATATTTTTCAATGCTTTATCCTTTAAAACCCATTTTTTCTTTCAGACAACATGATTAATTTAATATTAATTAATTAAAATTATTTATTATAAATTTTAAAAAAATGTAATATAATTTCAATAGATGGGTAAAAATTATATAAATAGAGTTATTTTATTTTTTCGGTATATGAATAGTAACTTCAATAAATTTTATTAATAGGACATAATGGTAAACCAGATAATTAAGGGTAAATATTATATTATACAATTACACTAACACTTGTACTGATATAGTTTTATGAGTTATATTAGAATTAAATTATCCTTGGGTAAAAATGGTATCCTTTATAATCCACATGGGTGAAATTATAATATTTAATAAATTTTATTCTAATAAAAGTTAAATATGTCTAACTCAAATATTAAAAACTTTTTCATTTTTGAAATAAGGTTATACAAAATCTGACATTGACTATAAATACTCATTTTAGACATATTTTTTTCTTTAACAAGATATATAATTGTGATTTTTTGTAAATAAATATTTACTTTATAGGTGTATACATTGATGATGGAGACCTTATTTAATTAAAGAAAAATCATAACTATATTTTTTTTAAAATGATAAAAATCCTTAAAAAGAAAATAACACACTAAAAAATAATTCTTATCGAGTACATCATGACTATAATAATCCAAGGGTTGAGTTAATAACCATTTGGAGATATAAGGAAAATATTGTGACATATATAATATTTTATTTAATGTGATGTAAAAGATGTCTCATTCAGATTTTATTAAATAAAACATTTTTAATGTAGGATTTCCCCATAGATACATTTTATTATAAGTATTATTACGAAATATTGAACAATTATAATTTTTATTGTACTTTATTGTTAATTTTTTCCTAGCAAATAAATATTTTGATTAATTATACAAAAATGATGTAGTAATAATATTATTAATGAAAATATCAAATTTATGTTTTAAAAAATATAGAAATAAATATAATTTGTCATAATAAATTTATAAACCCATTTTTATAGATGGACATAGCCACATATGTATATAACAAAATATATTATTTCAAGGAAGACATCTTATCTAGATATTCTTAATCAATAAATAGAATAATGTCAAAATTGACACTATTGATTCTTTATCAAAATAATGTATTATTAAGTTACATAAAATCGTTATTTTTTTAATTTTTTTATAATTTTTATATGGTGTAAAATACTCTAATTTATTAACTTATGGTCTAAATTATAGAACATTAGTAAATATTTTACCCTTTTTATATTGAACTATTTGTTACCTTAGATAAAAATTAAAGAGAATAACAAAGTGTTAATTGAATGTATAAGTATTAAATTGATAGAATTTTTTTTCGAAAATTTATAGGTTGATGGGATTACAAAATAATCACATCTCATTTTCTAAAATAAGATAATTTGGATTTTTTGTTTTTTATTTTATTATAAATTAACAGTATTGGAGATTCCAAATGTGCCTCTCTACCAAATTATAAGATGAACATCCACCCTCTCAAATTGACATCACATTGAGATCTAAAACACCCCATCTCATGAAAATTTAATATAAGAACTTCTTTAGTTATAGTCTTGTGGTTCTAGTCTTTTCAAATGGCTAATTCTAGTTCCATTAAGTAGAGATCTAGAGGGAGCTTGTCGAAGAAGAAATAACTTCCAATACCGATTCTTTCAAACATATTTCATCTTCTACATACTCTTCTTGAGTTGTATACATTATAAACTAATAAAGATAGTATAACTTATATTTTGATATTTTAATATGATTATGAAACATCCATATTCAACCTTCTATCCATCCTACAAAAAATTAAATCACCACATTTACATACATATGGTGTACCGTCTCCACACCATGGTGTAATATTTTTTTCACCACCACCTTACATGGATGGGTATAATGATATAAATAATATCATCATATGACTATTATAACAAGATGTTGATTTTAGAACAATATATTGATCTCCCACTTCTATACCATTCCACTAATAAGGGAATTATATCCTTTCTTGTCTCTATATATGGTCTACCATCTCCACAATGTGATACGATTTATTCAAAAATATATTTATTAAATAATTATTATAAAAAATTTTAGAGTTACTAAATATGATATATATTAAATCAATATAATTTGGTAATTTATATAACTTTAACATTATAAAAAAACATGAACATATACGACAAAACATGCGAAAGAAAATAAATTAGTTAATACCTGAAGGAATAATAATAATGTTATTATAAAACATGTAATAATATTATCACTTATTAAGTAATAAAAATGAATACTATTCTAGAATAAGTTAATGAAATTATTAAAAACTTATAAAGGATTTTCAGACATGTTTGAAGGAATCTAGACTTAAGGAAAGGGATAATTAAACAATCTCATTATTAACATTGATTGTTTACAAGAAAGTATTTACTAACATATATTTTTCATCCACGTACATGAATCCTTATATATATTCCAAAACATTCCTTCTAGCCTTCTACAATTTTTTTTATTAAAATTTACCCATTGTAGATTATTTATAAAATGGTGTGACATGAAACCTTTTTCATTATTTGGTTCGAGGTACTTTTTGGATTTCCTACAACAGTACAAGAAGAATTTTCCATTGAAGTTATATTACATGATCTGATTTCTACCATTTCCTAACAACATATTTCATTGAATATTCCATTAAAATATTTCAAGTTCATTTTCAAATATATATTTTTATTTGAAAATTGTGTGGCTTTTTGTGAAAATAAAACATTATTGAATTAGAAATGATATTTTATTTAAGAGTTAATTTCAAGTATTCTATTTGAATTTTTTTATAAGGTGGAATTTTTTTATAGGGTTATGTTTCAAGTAAAATATTTTTATTGTACCTATGTTTTTATTTTTTTATAAAGAAAATATTTATATGAAATCTATTTTTTACATGGACTATGTTATGGTGGAATTAGTTTTGAATAAACTCATTTTATTCATTGGATTATGTTGAAAGATTTAGGTTTTTTTTGGAACATGTAAGAATGATTTAAGTATTAGTTTGGTGATACTTATATCTCTATCCAATTAACTAGGTAATGACTTATATACCATTATATATATAGTAATATAATGATAAATGTTCTCGGTTCAATAATTCAAAGCTAGAATGGTATATATACCCAGTTCAGTAATATGGAACTAGAATGAGGATTAAACGAGGTTCAGTAAAGGAATTTGTTCAATATGATAGTCTTGAAAATTACCCATGGCTAATATTGAAAATATTTTATATGGTTTTGTGTTTTCAAAAATTACATGTTATTTTCCAATTTTATTTTCTCATGGATCATTTTTTAAAATAAGTTATTCCATATAAACAACCATGATGTATGTTAGGACTCCATATCATGATATATGTTATATGTGGTATGTTTTTCAATCGTTATATTAATTCTTATGTTCATATAATTTTTTATATTTTCCATGCTTAGCCTTAATAAGAATTTGACTCACCAGTTTTAAATGTATTTTTTTCTCGAAGATTTAAAGAAGTGTTTTAGGTGGGAAAATTGAATAGGAAGATCATTATGGGTGGTGTTGAAGATGTTTAACCAAATTAGAAGAATGTGTTCCACCTTTTTAAAGGCACTAAACTAATACCATCTTTGGTTATCTAGTGTTTAACCTATTAATTATTCCACAAAAGTAATACAATGTTTATTTATGCCAATATCATGCCAATAGACTCTGAGTAGAAAAATGAAAAACATAATAAAAAATAAACATTAACCCCAACACTAATGACATTGGATTTCCACATACATGGGTTACATTATCCTAGGAAAGAGTTTCAAAAAAATTCTTAAAAGGATATAATATCCTCTATAAATTTCCCCAAACCTAAATCAAGTGAAAATATTCTCGAATAAAATATTATAACATCCATTCCCTATTAAATTATATATAAAAAATTCAGTTACCTACTAGAATTTATAAATATTTCTCTTTATGAAATAGGGTTCAAAATATTATTGGGAATATAAACATATATAATGGTGGTACTATACCCTCTATTTAGAATATGTATCATAATTAAAATCGAAATTATATCATCTATTAGATATCGTTACAACTTGAATCTCTGATAGGGGACAAAAATCCCCCCATATTACAATGATATAAGGAAAAAGATGTCATAATGTATATAATACAAAACTAAATTAATCAAAATACAGAAGAAAATATAGTAAAAGTAATACTAAGTCTATTAAAATTCCCCCATTTTGGCTACACTCATGGCATACTAGATCCCTCGTTTATGAAATATATCATACCCTTATTCAAACCTACAATGTTTTGGTATTCTTGGGAACTAATGGAGGCCTAATTAGTGTCTGAGTAAATCATAGTAGGCCACCACCAATAGTGCCTATATAATACCTAGTCTTTGTAAAATTGTATACTGATCTGAAGAAAAAAATATGATAAATAAATAACATCATTAGCCCACAAATTCTATGGTGATACCCAGGGGCGATTATATAGTTATCATCCAGTGTCGGTCTTCTATGTCGCTCGATACCATTGATATATTTGGATTCCGTAACCATGTATATAATAAATATTTGAACCATATATTCATGTAATTAGTCTAACTTGATCTATAACATTGTGTGCATATATATATGCACCATGTATCTAAGAACATTTTCCATATCAAAATACAACCGTGAATGTATATATACACACACACACACACACACACATGAATATATGCCCACCATTTATCGAAGGACATAGTCAAAGTCATACGTCAAACTTTTATGAATAAATATTGAATTCAACAAATTATAATTAGTCATATCATTTGAATTCCCATTGGATCATAACATATCATTAAAAAAATTTGTTACCTCACACTTTAATACTTAAACCCATAAATCTGTGATTTATGTCTAATTTCATTAGTTATTTTATTCATTTCAATTTCCAATGTTCAACATTTATCACACATTTCAGATATTGGGTTTGTTATGAGAAACCCCATCCAACCCCATTAATTAAAAATCAATGTTATGAAACTTATATAAACATAAAATAAATATACAATTCATTTATAAGGGTTATCACATCTTAGGTTGTGGCCAAATTAATGGTCTATACTTACCGATTGATTACTTGGAGTCCATGTATATGTCTACCCTAATAGATATTTTCATGCACATCAATTTTTAATTTATGATGGTCGTGTGAGCTGTATTTCGGTGCGGAAATACACAATTTTCACATGTAAAGTCATGCAGTCATTAGGTTAAATGATCAATAAAACATAACATAAGAACTATAGGTTTGAATTTCAAAAATTAATCAATAAATTTATGTCTAATAGGACACAAACCCTAGATAAAACCCAAATTCATAACATTGGTGTTCTAGAATAAAAAAATAATAATAAATATGTAGCTAATGCATGGATGAAGTTATAATCACCATTTATAACCAATCACAACTATTTACACATAAAAAACTATGAATTGAGATAACAATTTCCATAGTCTCAGAAAGAGCTCCCTGTATCTATATAGGTAATGTGACATTTAGAGGCGTGTAAGAAGAGTAAAAATAGGGTTATTCTATGATATTTTTCATCTCTGCCTACCTATATTCTTATACAAAAGCACATTATCTAGTTGTTGTGATCCTACTTTGTGGATTGTGAGACAAACCATGTTGTAGATATTTTTTTTCTAACCACTAGATGGCTAGTTGTTCCTTACATGGTAGCCAGTGTCCCCTATAACATTATATTTCTTATAGGATTTTTTTTTCTAAAATTTTGAGCACTAAACCCCCAAAACACTCTGAAATCCACCCTAATAACATAATTCATAAATATCCATAAATATTTAAATATTTATAGAATAAATATTTTGATATTCACTATAATAATGATCGAGTTGTTACATACATGTTCATGTTATAATAGGAACATGGGTATGCAATGATTGTATTAATAACTTTATATATTATCATATTTATACACAATTGTTATATTATAAATATTATATATATATATATCAAATGTTAGTGGAAAATAAGGATTTAGATTTTACCTCATTAGGATTGTAATTATTAGTCACCAAAAGTGGTGATCATGAGGATAAACAACATATAAATAAATAAATGTAAAACATGTAATTAAAAATTAAAATTAATAAAATGAATGATATATAAAACACCACTATTGACATTTTACTCCATTGAATTAGAAAAGAAATGGATAAATTTTCATTGATAAAAAATTAAAATCAGGGAAAATGATGTATTTTTTGGATTGATTTATTCCTCTGTAATCTCCAGAGTATATATTTTTTAGGAATTAACTATATCAAAAATCCCGGGGACTCTACTTAATCATTATCAAATAATATTTTCATTCTATAGTTAAAATATTCAATTGTAAAATTTATATTTCTATAATTCACAAGCTCTCAAACAATATTTATTGAACAACATTGAACTTCTTATAAGGAACCAAGTAAATTCCTTCTATGAGTAACCATCAACTAAAAACATCACTAAATGGAACTTCATTTATAGAAATCGAGTTTCTAATTATAATTTTTATTTCCAATGATTTTCTACCTATGTGTAAAAATTAAGGATCTTAATATATTCTTGTAATCATTATGGGATGAGGAGACTTGATAATTATGAGAAGATATATAACGAATGCTAGAAAATTATTTCCAAATAGGGGAAATTAGTATAAGAAAAGAAGCTCATAACTAATTATTTATTGATGGTGATGAGATAAAATTTATTTCCATGTGTACAACTAAAAGTAGCACTATTTTTGAAACTATAAAAATCAATTATATTATGGAGCAGTTACTAGTAATATCAATGAAAATAATATATCCACGCATTACTATTTCTCAAGGTTTCTAAGGATTGAAGTGGACATTTAAACCTATATATAGATTAATTTTCTTAATATCAATCAATTATAAATCATAAATACGGTTAAATATTCCTTATTAAAACTCCATAAATTTATGATTATTTTATGTTCTAATAGTTAAGATATATTGATAGGTATGTAGTCATTAGGGGTTGACATTGTACTGGTTCTGGATAGGTTTGTAGGATCATTCTACAAAAATAAATCTGTGATTATTATATAGGATGTGTTCAGACCTATCAATAACATCATCAATGGATAAAATATTTTTAGGAATTGGTTGTATAACATTATGTTAATTATCCCTAATGTATTATGTAAATTTTTATTTTAAAAAGTTTAAATAGTTAGACTCTAACAAAATGCATTAATTTTATTTAAGGTTATGATTGATAATCCTGTAGTATATCGTCTCCATATCATATTTTTTGAATAACATAACACCATTCAGGGGGGAATCCAATTATATATTATCATTCACCCATATATAATTCTATATATTTACTATAAAGTGCATAGAAGTAATATTAGGATAATAGTATATTTGCAAAATGATAATGAAAAAATAGAGTGGAGATTTATTTTAAAACATATTTTCCATTTTTTTAGTTTGTATAATATACATTGGGAGATCATATTTTAATTCATTCCCTCAACATTATTTTACATTTACAACTTTGAGAAATGTTTTTGGTTCATCAATTCATTTCATAGATATCACTATAATGATCTAATATATCTATAATTATTCATTATGGATTAGTAATTTTTAGAAGGAACATTAACCTTTTAATTGATAAGGGTTTAGTTTGAGGATTTTTGAGTATTTATTGTTTACCTAGGATTTAAATCCTATTAAATACTTACAATAAGATATTATTCATCAATTTTAGTCCCACCATCCTTTTGAACATCTAAAATTTTCTAATCGAATATATTGAATTGAGTTGATTGGGGTCTCTTGTTAATAAGAGTTGAATACATATTGAGTTTCTTATCCCTTCAAGAAAAAACCCTTACTGAGCTATGGAGAAAATTTCATAAATAAAATACTCAATTTTTTATTTTCTTGCTCTTATAATGTATGTGATGAATCAATTTTTTGAAGTTTTTATTCTGGTGGAGAGGATTTCGTCAATTATCAAGAAATTTAACAATTTTTTTATCAATAGGATAAATTATTACCATAATTCAAAGGGTTTATACATCAATATCAAACCACATATTAACCACCATTGATTATTCCATCGTGGATACCTGGCATATTAATAAATTATTAATTCATTTATTTTTAATTACAATATATAAAATTATCAATATAGGGTTATATTGAAATTAGATTAACTTATAATGTAAAAAATAGTTCTTCATTATTAAATCCTAAGAAAAAAATTAACTTTTTTATAGGGATATCAATCATCTATGTTCATCTTATATGAAACACTATAGGATAGGTTAATATATTTAATGTATAGAAACCCAAAAGGTCTCATTAATTCTATCACATATAAACATAACTTCGTGATCTTTATGAAAATTAACCGCATATAAACAAACATCTTCATAAGCACTAAATCGATTATCAGGTATGAGAGGATATCCTTCTGAAAAGAAAGTAGGATTAGACAGATCATTAAATTTTTAGGATACCCCACTTTTAATATTAAAATTTAAGAAACATAATGTCACCTTGACCTAGTCAAACTATTATTGAATGAAAATGTAGCAGGATTGAAAAAATGATATAACATTTTTTGTTCTTCTTGATTTATTGATCATTTCTATGATATTTTCAGTTATATTCACTGACACTTCATTATAGTTGTATCTCCATCTTCCATGTCTCCTATTTCATTAATGGAACTGCATCTAGAATAATAAAATTCTATACATATTTTGTTTCCGTATATATATTATTTTAAAAGGATTGATTCCTTCTAACTCCATGATCAAGAAATAAAATATTTATATTTCCACTAGATAAAAATCTTATTTTTCACAATGATTAATTCCATGATTCATATCATTATTAAAATCACAATTACATTTCCCCTATGGTCCTAACCTAGAAAAATATGGGATAATTATACAAAAATTAATTATTATGATCACATATTCAACTTAAATTATAATATTAATAGGGGAATTATGTTTAGGGGAACCTTAAAATAGTTACCTTTGTTACGGTTTTTTGGAATATATGTATATTTAGGAATAATAATATTTATAGTTATTTCTACACCCACACATTGGGTCTTGATACCCAAATCATGAGTACCAATCGGAATTGTATGGTTTTAATTTTTTAAATTAAACCAATTTTTTTTAGTACCATAAATAGTGGTTTTTTAAGTCACATATGCTTAACGTGTTCATTTATAGAGGGATATGAACCCGATTGATTCCAACAGTTCAAGGTTTCATGATTTACTATAGGTGTTATTTTAGTAATTTCTTCATGTAACATCCCAGGTAAATAAAAAATACGACCTTTTCAAATTTATAATTTTTTTAATTAAATATTAATTTTACTTTAAAAGGGTTTCTATGATTGATAGCGTACCCGATACGCAACAACGGGTTTCTTTGAAATCTTATGTTGCACACTATTAAAATATTATTATTTTAAATGGTAGTTAACTCCTAGCCATTGTATTGGTGGGAATGAAATAAATTAAATACAATATTATTATACATGGTTGTTAAATTTACTTACATTATCCAATAAAAAGTTAGAGGCTTAAAATATGAGTCAATCTAATTTTAAGCATGATTTACATTTAAAGGCCGATTTACAGCATTTTAATGGAGAACCCTTTTTAAATCTATTTTTTCACTTTAATAAATTCTTTATGACCAAATAAAATCCTTATTTTGAATGGGGACATCAAAATTTACTTTGTGTAAATTTTTTGGAATTTTTCTGATAAAGTTCATTTTTTAATGAATAGTGAAAATATTGTATTTTAATTCAAAAGAGAATTTTAATCTAATTTATTTATATTGTTATATTATATTTATAATTGGTTTTAAAGTGAAATTAAAATATACTTTTACCATTTAATCCAATGTGGGTCATTGGAGTTAATTTCACCTTGAAATTTGACATAAACAAGTATTAATATTTTGATAGTTAGTGTTTCTTAAAAACACTCTATTTATTTTGATAATGGGACTTAATTTTAAAGTTAATTAATTTCACTTCTATATTTTAGTTTTTCATAGTATATAACATTTTTGAATTCATAATATCAAATATAGCTTAGGCTGAATTTTTGGTATTTTTCTGAAAACTCCAATTTTTGATGAATAGTGAAACCACTTAGTGGTAGTCAAAAAATTGACTTATTCATTTAAATAAAAATTAACCACTTTTGTGAATTGAATTTCAAAAATTTGATATACATGGTTGTTATCAAGAAGTAAAATGTGCATCATTAAGATGAAAATAATTTTTTGGTAAATAGTAACTTTTGACTTTTATTTACCGCGGTTAAAGGTAAATAGGGTAATTCAAGGTTAAAAGAATATTATAATAACTCCAAATTACCTTAACACTTTTCCAAACCTTATTGGTTGAGTCATCAATGACCGTGGTAATATTTGAGTCAATTTTGGGACCCCATTGAGCCACTTAAGAGTGATAATGAAAATTTAGATTAATTAATATAATGTGAAGACAAAACTGACATTAACAAAAATCTTTTAGTAATTAATTTTTATATGGTGTTATATAAGTTCTGTTTTCGAATATAAATATTTTTTTGAAACCTAAAAATATTTCCTATTTCATGGTGTTTTTTTATAATTTTGTGACATCATATAAATTAAATTATTTATGAAACAATAATGATGCAGTATTTACCTCATTAATAAATGATTTAAATAAATAAGATTATAATGATTAAAATATTATAAAAAACCTGTATAATTCTGATTGGATGATTTTATTTCGACCATGACACATATTATCTTCGACTATAATTATTTTTGACCATTAGAAACTGAATATCATTATATTATAAAATAATATTTTAACACTTTCCTAAAGAGCCCCTCCTCTCCCTTATAAAAGGAGACACATCAAACCAATCCTCACACCTCTCAAGCCATTTGGATCATCCAAACTCTACCCAATTAACCTCCCTACATCCCAATAATCCTTTTATAAGCCTTACCATAGGCATAAGGCACTTCAATAAGTCCTTTGGTTTAAACCAATGGTAGTTACCCAATTTAAAGGTAACAGTTTCTCTTAATATGTTTTCTTTTAATTTACTTCTCCAACCCCTAAAATCATTTTATTCCTTTCATCTATAACAACACCAGTATCCTCAATATACTATTATGTTGTTATGAGAAGGATTCAAACTGCACTTACACACACCTCTATCTAATGGATGAAGAACATAATGTTTCTGTGGATGGGAAACTAACGCCTCACGAAACGATGACTGTTCAAATATCTCAAAATTCCTCTCATGGTGGCCATTACGATGGAACTATATTTATATATGATATATATTATGTTTATTTTTTCTTTATGCTTCTGTATTTTCCATTTATAGCATGCCTTTATGGTTTCCATAGTGGGTAAATACGGTAATCTCATTTGAGGAAGTGCGGACTACCGTCCCCTCAATGTGATGTGACTCGTTAATGCCTTATGTGGGATGTATAAAGGATAGAGTTAATGATATTATATATGATATTATATTGGAATTATAATATACCTATGTATCATTATGTTTTAATTCCATTAAAATAAGAAATTGAAATGAAAGTAGCGTTTATGCATACGTACGACTTACCGTCTCCATGAACGGTGCATTTCATTTCTTACCTACAAATGTTATCTAATATTATAAATACATGTATATACAGGATATATATGATATATAAGATATATAAATCATTAATATCATTCTGGATATAACGAACCATTGACCACATGAACAACATGTAATTATAAGAAGTCCATTTTTGACTCAAGTACCAAATATCGACAAAACGAACATTATTAACATAAATGATTACATAATGTTTATAACATGGTAATAAGTGATATAAAAGGAATAATAAAAATGAAAATTTTTCTTAATAAAGTAGAAATTAACTTTAGTTTATTATTCAGGAGATTAAAGAAATATCAAGTCAAGTCGGACACGAGGTAAGGGATCCAACCTCTCTCTTTCTTTTCAAGTACTCTCTTTTATGCTCCATGTTATTATTTTGGAGGATGTTCTTTTATATTCAACATAATTTAATTTATATTTTTATAGGATGAGAGACACCCTCTTAATTTGATCAATTCATTTTAAGAAATTTACGTGGCATCGTTAGGCTGCCGAATTTTTGTAAGGGATTTTTTTATCTCACTTTTAATTCTGTGAGATTCCCATTGTTCGCCACTTATTCATTGCATTTGGTGTATTGTGTAATGCCATTTGATATATATTATCATGATTATGATTATATTAATGGTATTTTGTGATTCATTTGGTGGTTATTAACTTTTGGTCATATGACTCAGTTGATTACAACGTGGAAAAAGGTTTCGTCTCACTTTTTATTCCCGTGAGATTCATGCTATATTGGCCACTATTTCCTTTTGTGTGATGTATGTACTTTACATGATTATAAACTTTGTGAAATATAATTTAATTTATGAGTGTTTTCATCTTCATTTAATGATTCTTTCTTCATGTGGTGTATGTTTTGGTAAGTTACGAAATTGGTAAGGGAACCTTTCACCCTCCTCTTTTTAAAAGACTTTTTTATTATGTCTTATAATATACATCTTATTATGTTTGGATATGTTCTTTTATATCACCATTGAGTTAAAATTTATGTTCAACTGATGAGATTCCATTTTTATCTTATCAACTCATTTTTAGAATTTTAATGTGACGTCGTTAGGCTAACAAATTTTTAGAAGGGAACTTTTTAACCCAATTTTAATTCTTTTGGTTCAACTTGTACATATTGAATATGTCATCTAATGAATATGTGTGAATGAAATATGATTGTTTTACACTTAATACCCACTTATATTGGTTGTATTTATATTTTTCACACATAATTATGTGATTGATTTATCCTTAATTTAAGGATACCATCTTTATAAGGGATTTCATCTCAATATACATTTCCATTGAGACATCATTGTTTTTTTGCACCAATTCACTATTATATGGTGTATATACTATAATTTGACATATTATATCATGAATCCCTTTATTCTCATGATATTTTAATGTTCTGATTAAATGTTATTCCTCAATTATTTGTGTTCAAGTGCCTCTCCTTTTGATAAAAAAACTCTTTAACTAAAATATCATTTTAAATGTTTTAATGATTTATTATTCTAAATGTTTCTCAGTAATGTTCATGTTTTAAAAATTTGTTTTAGGATTTATTTATATATACATTAATGTTTTCATATGATAATTCATTCAAAAGCTTCAAAGTGGTATGGGGCACTTTGATTCAAAAATCTTTTTTGAAAGGGTTTTGAAAATGATTTGATAAAACACTGTTTATTTAAATATCTTGATTTGATATATTGGAATGTGGAAATATTATATTTCCATTATAAATGTGTTATATGTTATGATTATGTTATTTGTATTGGGCATTTTTTACGTATATGGTCGGTTTCGTGAGAAACCTAGGGCGGGTGAGCCCGAGATAGCTCTCCAATGCATTGGGTAACGTGACAGAGGTAAACGTGTTGTTTCTCATAAGAGATTTAGGGAATATACTGTGATAGGTATTTCAAGTGTAACTCCCTATGTAGCTGTGATAGCTACAATGTATGTTTTAGGTGGATTCCATAAGTAACCTTTATGATTTATGATTTGTGTGTGTTATTCATAAATCTCATGATTTCATAAGGTATGTTATGATTGAAAAGTATAGATTCATTGATTTGTATTTATTGATGGGATAATGTTTTCCTTTCTTATTTTATAACCCTTACTGAGATTTTTATGCTCATCCCATGTTTTTGAAATGTTTTCTACTGGACTTACAGATGAATCGGGTCAAGTATGTGATCAAGGAAATGTCATGGTATCTAAAACATGGAACTAGAAATGTTTCTTTTTAAGTGTTTTTTATTTTATGAAAAAAATGGATACTGAGTTGTAGTGTCTACATGTAATATTAAAGTTGTAATGTAATAGTTATGGCCTAATTCTCTAAAACTCTAAACCTGAAAATATCCTCAATGTGAATTATTCATTTAATTCAATATTATGTAATTTTTAAGGCTAGGACTTAATAGTTGGAATCAGAGATAGGTTTAGATAACTTTAAAGGTTATGGGATTATTTAAGCATAAGTGACATTACCATAATGGTTAGGATTTCATAAAGATTCATAGTTTTTTAGATAATGTGAATTACTTTGAGATAACATGAATACATATATCTTAGTGTTTACCCTCCTCATATGATATTATATGAGGATTTTATTGATATACTCACACTAACATTTTTTGTTTTAGTTAATGGCTGGATCTAGGAGGAACCAAAGTAATAGTGGATGTGAAAAAATTGTGATGGTTTTCTAAATGAGCAACTGAATGACATGAGAGCTGTAATGAGAACACTTGTGGTTATTCTCAACCAACTACCTAGAGTCATGATTGACCACCTGAACCTTAGGGATTTTTATATGGAATCATATATGCAAGAAAAAATTCCCTATGGATGTTTAGGTAATAATCATAAAGGTAAGTACGTTCAAAAACCTATGTGTCAATGATGTGGAAAGAAACACATAGGAAAATGTTTTATAGGGACAGAAAGATGCTTTATATGTAGAAATGAAGGTCATAAAGCAAGAAACATCCATGAAAAAACGAAGCATCTAGTTGACTCTAGGAAAGGGGAAGAAGTTCTTTCTGAAGGACCAATTTAATTTTTTAAATGTGGTGAACATTTTCATTATGAAAACACATGTCCTAGGAAGAAGTTTATGGAATGGGATCATCTGGATCATACAAATATTAGTTTACCAATACTTAATGCCATTCTGGTTGAGGATGAAGAAACTGACAATGATCAATTAAAGGTATGGATTATTTCTTAACATATGTTTTCCTATTATTGAAATCTTCAGATACGATTCATGAATTTTTTTGTAGGAAAGAATTATTTCCGAATAATTTGGAAAGGAATGGTTAATGGATCATGAAGAATGTTGAATAATAAAAGTCAACATATAAGACATTCAACATTTATGGTAGAATTTAGGATGGTGAAATGCTTAATATTATTAAGTCTCATCTGATGATGGGATTACAATAGAATTCTTTTGTAGTATGTGTAACCTTGATGATTGATATATGAAAATTTTATTCTTGGAATAATTATCTTCTCTTTTGTGGATATAGTTTTAATGAACAAATTGGGTTTATATGATCCTTGAATTTGAGGCAATTACATGTTAATACTTTTTGAGATACAAAATGAAAGTTATTAGATTAAATTTGTGGTTAAATTATGTTACGGGTATTTTTGATGAATTTATCTTTTTTTTGGAATTTTATAAAATTATATCATTTTTTAAATAGGACAACACGCAGACCATGTGACAATCGGTCGCGTCAGACAAAGCTGCAGGAATCAAACTCACATCCAAAGTGAGACTGGTATTTATTGACTACCACTAGACTATGTGAAGTCCCTGGTTAGTATGACTTATTATTTTTAGTTATATGGTATTATGAATCAAGAATTAGTTGATTTTGGGTTATCTATGGAAATGATGAACCTATCATGGAGGATATGTGATTAGGTTAATTACTTTTCAATATGAGACTTTAAAATTAATTGATTGTATTTTGAGATAAATGTTAAGATTTATCTTGCAAGACTATGTGATTAAATTCTTCAGAGATTTGGGTTTCAATCTTAGTTTGGATTACTTTGAATAATTTTAAGGATAACTATTTATTGAATTGTCTTTGATGAACATTGGGTTTTGTGGAAAAATTTTGGAGATTAAGAGAAGTATTTCTTTTTATAAAAGAATTATCCTTTTGGTGATTATCTGATATTGTACTAACAATTTTGGTTTTAGTTGATGTCTTAATACAAGGTATATAAATAGTTCTCCTTTTGTTTATTATGAGATTCTCTGGATGATGATTGTTGTGCTTTTTATGTGACCAAGTCTTTTTGAATGCTCATCATTAAGAGTAATGATTAGTTTTGGTAGAAAAATATTAAAAGATGAAACTCTACATGAAGGTAAGTATATTTTCATATTTTTTTATTATATATAGAAGATGAATTACTCAAAATTATGAAAAATAACATAAAACAAAAACTTTGTTGGTTTACGTTTCCTACTGGGTAATCAAAGACCGTTTACACACATCATAAGTATCTGATTTTCTTGTGGTTAACTTTCTCCCAATAATTTTTCCTATCACTCTCAATCAGAAATTGACCCTTTTTTCTCCTCTATATCCATTTTTTCATGGAATCTTAGTATGGGTTAACTCGGGTGACCATTGTACATATCTTTCTATCTTTTAAAGTGATAGTTTTACTGACTCTTTTTCTGATATGGGACTTTCAATAACGTTTCCAAGCCCAAATTTTAAAATTGTGAGGATGTAATTTCCAAAAGGGGGGAAGGACGCAACATACCAGGTAAATAAAGAATATGAATTTTCCATATTTATTAATTTTTTAATTAAATATTAATTTTACTTTAAAAGGGTTTCTATGTTCGATAGCTTACCTGATACACAACAACATGTTTCTTTGAAATCTTACGTTTCACACTAATAATATATTATTATTTTAAACGGTAGTTAACTCATAGACGTTGTATTGGAGGTAATGAAAAAAACTAACTACAATATGATTATACATGATTGTTAAATGTTCTTACATTATCTAATAAATAGTTAGAGGCTTAAAATAAGAATGAATCTAATGTTAATCATGTTTTACATTTAAAAGCCGATTTAACACCTTTTATGGAAAAACATTTTTAAATATAGTTTTTGTCACTTTAATACATTATATATGACCAAATAAAATCCTTCTTTAGAATGGGGACATCAAAATTTACTTTGTGTAATTTTTTGATATTTTTCGGGTAAAGATCATTTTTTAATGAATAGTGAAAAATATTGTATTTTAATTCAAAAGTTCATTTTAACCAAATTTATTTATATGGTTAGGTTATCTTTTTTATTGGTTTTAAAGTGAAATTAAAATATATTTTTACCATTTAATCCAATGTGGGTCATTGGAATTAATTTCACTTTGAAGTTGAACATAAACAAGGATGAGATCAAGGAAAAATTGTGATATCTATAACATAGAACAAGAAATGTTTCTTTTTAGGAGTTTTTATTTTATGAAAAAACTAGATACTGAGTTGTAGTGTCTACATGAAATATTAAAGTTGTAATGTAATAGTTATGTGCTAATTCTCTAAAACTATAAACCTGAAAATATCCTCAATGTGAATTATTCATTTAATTCAATATTATGTAATGTTTAAGGTCGGGTCTATATACTTTGTTTCTAGTGTAATTTTCATTTGATATTATAATTGGGCTTTAATTTAGGGCTTTGATGAACCTTTTAGTATCATTTATCCTATTATAATTGAATTCAACATAGTTCTTATATGTATTTATATAATTACACCTTACCAAATTTGATATTGATTTTTGGAATATGTCTATTTATCCATGGTTGAAAGCCTCACCACCACAGGTGTGACTTTCTAGAGTATCTCATAGTTATGAAAACATTATTTCTCAAACGATTATGTTAACAAAACATTCCATAATAGAAGGAGAGAAGGTAATATTATTATCAATTCATTAGATCAGATAGGAAATAATGTCCATTAATTTAATATTTTTTTTGAAGATAGATTGAATTCATATGTATATAATTTAAATTTTCATGTTTATGTCTTTGGTATAGACTTCATTAGTATCTAGTAATCATTTCGATACCATGTATCCATTGTATAAAAGGTAACTATTATTCTTATTTCTACATATATTCAAAATTAAAACTATTTTATCTATACTCTCGGTGATATATATTTTCTAAAGTACATATATAGTAGTTAAATTTAATTCAATGACAATATTAAATTATTTTTCAAGTTTTTATTATGACAGAAGATATATTTGGTTCTTTGAGAGAGATGTATTACACCCACTTTGGGTAGTTGTTTCATTTGTTATAAATAATGATAAAAGCCATTAATGGATGTTTTATGATGTATATATGTGTGTGATATATTTTTGGGATGTTTTTTTTGATGTACACAATCTATATTAGAATAATAAAGCTGTTCCAAATACAAGTGTTTTGAAGATCAATGGAATACCCTGATTGATGGATGTAGTTCTTCCACTCTTATTATGTAAATTATTTGGGAAGATTATTAGTGTTTATGTAAAAAATATATTGGGACATGTCTGATGAGGGATGATGATTTAAATAATTTTCTTCATGGGTGTTGATATAAATATTTTTTTCAGTATAATTTTTTGAAAATGAGAGTTCCATGGAGTAGAGGGCTTCACGGATATAGTATATCAATGATCATGTTTTGAAATTAAGATGAGAAAATAAAACCTTGTGAATTTAATTAGTGTATAATTATATGAAAATTTACTTTTATTGTTCTATAATTAAATTTTATTATTGATATTATTCTTTTCAAGTTAAGGACATGTACAATTTATTACAGTGATTTTTATATCTTTTGAAAGATGTTGGAAAATTCTTACTAGTGGTATAATTGTAATTGGATGTTTTGCTTAATGTAAAACAATTAATAAAAGTTTTAAGACCGAATATTATAACATATAGTGTAGTTATTAATAAAATTTAAAGGTTATGAAAAATATTGAAAAATACATTGAAGAAGTTTGATGTTTATGAGAACGGTAAAGGTGTTGGAAAACGTGATACACTGCCTTTGAATGGTTGGGACAACTTACTTTTATGGTTAATAAAATTAGGGATGTGGTTAATGTAAGACCAAAAAATTGTTTGATAGGTAATCATAAGGTCAAAAAGTAATAATATTTATGAAATATTGAGTTCATAAGATTTCTATTTAATGTATATAAAATGAAAATTTTTCTATTTAATGAATTTCAATAAGGGAAAATTCATATAAATTAATGAGAAGATCATATGGTACCATCTTATTTTGTATAAAATATTTTATATAAAATATTCCATAAAAAATAGTCATTATATGAATGGATGAACTATATATATATGAAAATCTTTATATCAAATAGTTTTTATACCAAATACCAGTAGCGTGTAAGAAATTAAATCATGTAATATTGGCATATCCTGTATGAGAGGTTGTCTCTTAAGATAGAATGTGGTTATAAAAAATTGTATGATTTGTATGAATGAAAAATATAATATGATATCGATCCCCCTATAATACAAAAATCAGATCAACCTACTACTCATATGAAATCAATTCATCGAAAGAAGAACTATTTAGAATATACCCGGAGTTTTGAAATACAAGGAGGATTCTAGAATTATATATTATGGTGAAATGAGAATAGAATAAGATGATTATAAAGTGATATTATTAATGAATCAAATATAAATATCATTAAAATATATTATAACTCAATTTGAGTTTTATAGAGAAGCTACACGTGGAAGATGTTAGTGATGAGAAGTGATCTTCTCTGTAAGATGAGATTTCACATTGAAGTGCCCTAAATATTTAGAGATTTAAAAAATTAAAAAAACAAGGTCTTTTTTGGAATAATTAGACCAACAAATATTTATTATATTATAAATAAATATTAGGAAATGTGTGTTTAATTGAAATAAAGAAAAGGTAGATTTATAATGAAAAGGAAGGAATTTAATATTCTTAAAATGAATAGAATGGTTTTCAAAACAATAATAATGATGATTATGGGAAATGAAGATGAAATTTTTATGTACATATATAAAGATAAATTATAAATTGATTATTTAAAAAGGGGATTATTCATTATTATGTTTCCACTAAAAATATATCTACTTGTCAAAAGAGGGATAAAATGATAGTTGACAAATACTGTGTTCCAATGGTAAACATGATGAATTGAATTAAAATAGGGAAATACCCAATTTTGTTCTTGTAAAATAAAAAATAAATATAGAGAGACCCAAATCTACAATAACATACTTATTCTATTATTTTTATTAGAGAAAAAATGTTCTAGTATTGAATAAATAGTTTATCCTAGGACGTAATGAAGAATAAAATAAGGTGGGGGTATCCATCCTTATTAGTTATAAATCATATTGATGTAAAAAAACTGAGAGAACCGGCATATACCATTATATTCTTGAATCCTGTAAAATATTGAGTGAGTATAGAAAATTATTTCATATTGAAAAATAAGATAAGGGCATTTATTTCAAGATAATACTGGATATAGCCCAATGTGATCCTTTCAATTACTATTAAGGATAGGTCACCCCTCATTAGGATTCAAATATAAATGTTAATTAAGAATACACATTTTGTTTCATAGAAAACACGATATGTAGATTTTAATATTTTTGTGATTACTTATTAATGAATCCATGAAATATATTTATGACATGAAAATAATGAATTAGATGAAAAAACATATAAAGAGGTTGATGGAGGAATCATTAAAGAATTGTGAATGTAACCTATTTAAAATTAATAAATGTATAATTATTTCAATAATATATTTTAACATTTTTTCATGCCAATATGTTATTTTAGAAAAAATAAAACATTTGAGAAAAAATAAAAAAAGTCTGTTTTTAAGCTATGTTTCTGATGAAGATACCTCTTTATTGGATGAAGATGTCCAGCTAGTGGAATTAAATACAAAAAATTACTACGAAACATTTTCTATAAATATTTCACCAACTGTACATGAAGAGGATGTTACTAAAATTTAATTATAAAATTTTTCAATAGAAGACACATGAATAATTGGGGAATATTACTCAGGATAAGTATTAGAAAATGAATATGATGTTCTAATAAAAATTATTCTTCATAATGTTCCCTATGAAGTAGACATTTTTATTTGTGGCGTTTCGAAAATTATGAATTATATTTTCCCTTATATTGGAGAAGAATTAGAAAATTTATTGAATGATTTTAAATAAATATTAAAGTAAAGTGTAAATCACTATAATAATGTTGGTGGAAGTGATGAAATCAATACGGACAATAAATAAAACTATTTCATATTATATAATAAATGGGATAATACAATCAATGAGAAATTGTAATACAATTGAAATATCAGTGAATAAAATAATAAATTAAAAAAAACAATTACCATTACAGAATATGAAATCATGTTCATGGAAAAAATATTAAAATGATTGACCATCTTCTACAAGAAAATAGAAAAATTCATAAATAAGAAGATAAACATATAGGAAATGAATGTGATGAAAAAAAAGAAAATAGAAATTGATAAATACATTCTCAATATTAAATTCCATGATCATGATTTTAAATTATTGGATTTGAAAAAAAATCTATCCATTAATTTATAATTGGTTATAAAAGTAGTTTTCATGAAATGAAATTTTGAGAATGTGTCATATTAAAAAAACCATATATGATGGTAAAAAACAACATGTCTTTACTCAATTATAATTATAAAATAACTATAGAAAAAAATATAATCTAAATATCAAACCATTAACTATGTTAATTCTTTATTTGTTGAATGTGCATGACTAAAAACATAATATATAAAAATGTGGAAAAAGAAAACTATTCAGAAAAACATCAATAAATATAATGTGGTAAAAAGAAATTTTAGAAAATTTTTAAAGTAAATAATTCCAATTAATTAATGAAAAATCATAAAATAAAAATGACAAAAAATTCTAAATTTATTTCAATAAAAAAGAACGATCAAGTTGTGTACTCCACTATTGGTGTTGTAACAGGTTTGGGAATATGTCATAGGTTGGTGTGTATATTGTGTCAACCTATGGATGAAATGGATATCGACCATCATGGGGATAAACTTTAAATAACAATAATATCATATATAAATATGATAAAAATATAATCACATTAAAAAAATTAATAATAATTTTTTATCTATATAATGATCACTATAAAGGTGGTAATTGAGAAAAAACATGATGTTACAAATGTAATCAACATCTATCATCTTTAGTTTAATAGATATTGCAACAAATTCTATATAATGAGTTTGCTAAAATTAATGTAATGTATACCTTTGGGATGAGAAAAAATAAATAATATATTAAACATTTTTTTTGAGAATCATAGAGTTATAGCATGAGATTTATCCATTTAGAATAAATAGAAGATATTATTTTAAAAAATCCAATAGACTTTTCTAAGGTGGAAAAAATGAAAAATTATCAATTTTTTTATGGGAAATAGGATATTTTATGTGATGATGAAAAAAATACATGAATTGATTTTTTAATGGAATAAATCATTAGAACAATATAAATTCAACCCAAATAGAAAAAATAGTACTAATTTTGTGAATATATATCCGAAAAAGCTATGTGGAAAAACCAATAATGAATGGAAAAATCCCGAGAAAAGTTTTAGCATTTATAAAATTGATTTAGAGAATGAAAGGAGAATTGAATAATAAAATTATTAGGATAATTATAAAGGGATATATATGATTATATATGAATAAGAATAATATTTTATTAAGAGGTAGTCATAATATTAAAGCCTTAGACCTCGTGAGGATATTTGACGAAGGTGTAATCTATTTATAGAAAACTAAAATGATTTTTCAAAAATCGAACCAGCCTAAGTAGAAATCATGAAGAATATTAATTCATAAGAAAATGGAGAAAATAAATTTATAACTCATTATAAAAATAAATCCTAAATAGTAATAGAATAAAAATATATATTTTTACAAAGAGAATGATCTTAGAATACTCGAGAAGAAACATCAAGAGTTTATCTGGACATGAAACAAAACATGAGAGGAAAACGTCACCATCATGAAATTATTTATTATTATAAATAAAATAAAAATAAAATATATCATTTGATGATATAAACATGGAGACCAACCATTTAAGGGGATTTAATTATTTATAATATTTTAGAATTATTATTCAATGAAATTATAAAATTTATAAAAATATCATTATATCAGTAATTGAAGATAACTGTTCTGAAATTCACTCAACCATATTATTGAATGACAAAAGTTCTTTTTAAGGTTTAATAATTTAAATTATCCCTTGAAAAAAATCATGAAATGTTATTAGGATAAAAATCATGTAAAAATATATTGATTTTTGTTTGAATTTTATTTATTTAGATGTGTTTAGATGTTATAAATTTAAATACATTGAATTATATTATTATGATATTATTTCAATTAGTTTTGAAAAAAGATGATTTTTATGTCCTCGATAATGAATCTTGACAATGTTATAAGTTTTTATCACATTCATTTATTATTGATATAATATATATTAAAATGAAAACCTTATGTTTTCTACATTGATCATTGATCATATAGTTGTTAAGAGGGATACTCGACGGACCAATGCCTAATTAAAAATTGAAACCATCCTCTCTCATATGATTTTTATTTATTGTCAATAAGGGGGTAAAGAAGAAATGAGATAAGTTTATTAAAGAAGGTGAGAGATGAAATGTTAGAGAGCATATTGAAATACCATTTAATATATAAGGTATTGAAAACAAATACAAAAGATGATATTACTAGGCCAACATTAAGTTGGAGTTTTATTTTTTGTTCATGTAGATCAAAGGAATGAAGGAAAATTGTGTAATATTAATATATGGGAGATGTGCTTCAGGGAAGTTGTTTGGAAGTCCATAGGAATGTTGAAATGAATATGTTGTCCGAAATTATGTGTTTCAAGGGATAATGGAGGTTATTAAATCTAGGATGTCACCATACCATTAGTGTTATAGAAAAGAATAAAGAATTTGGAAGGAGTTGATGTAAAAAATTAATCTTATATATTGGATGGGGGTTAATGAACATATGCTTTTTTCATAGTAGTTAATATATAGATATTGATTGTAAATTTTGTTTAAAAAAGGGTTATTTAAAGTTGATATAATGTTAGATATATTATATCCATAAGGATTTATTGAACATAACATTAGAATATATGTATTTTTGATTATGGAAATTATAATAATATATAAAAATGGACATGGATTAATGAAGAATTAAAAATAATGATTGATGTGATTTTAATGGTGGAAATAACATATAATAAGGATGGGCGTAATGTATACAAATTTTTATGGATGATTGAAGTATCTAGTTAAATTGTCTATTGGCCTTGGTACTCATAACAAATAAGAATACTATTAAAAATAATAAAAATAATAAGATATGATGCTTGATAATAGTGTTATTGGTGAATTTGGATGTGGTATAAAGAGATTTGGTAATGCAATTATGGAATTTTGTAGTTTTTAATGTTTTTTAAATTCTTTATGGTGTTTTAAACTACCCTTATATGTTTGAGAAAAGATTATCAAAAACATGATATAGATGAGTGTGTGTTTGATGCCTGACCACATACGGTTATAATAGGGAATCATATGGTTAAGTATAAGGGAATTATAAGAATGTTAGACTTTATAAAAAATTGGTTAAAAACATATAAAATTAAAAGACTCATTTTAAAGGGTTATTTGTATGATGAGACATTTATATGAAATAATGTGAATCACATATAATACAACCATTGATCATAAAAAGGAATTTGTAAGAAAGATACATTGAATGAATGGTAGCAATCTGTATGATAGAAAATGTATAAATAAAATTGTTTTCTTATGAAACACCAGTCATGTATAATAAAAGAAATCATATAAGATTAAAAGATCATGAACAACATGTTATCTTTTATGATAGGTATACTTCATAATAAAGTATGTTCTTTATATGAGAGCCATATATCGTATGATATCCAATCTCGTATAATAAATAAAATTAATACACTACTATGTGTATTACATAACTACTCCATGGTAGTTAATTTTTTTACATACATTGCCTTATGACATAAAAAAATAATTCCACAATTAAATAATCTAATTTAATGATATATAAATTAGATTTTTCACTTTTTTTATTACTCATGATTATAATTGTAAAATAATTAGATAATATTTTTATTCAATCCATGTGTGTTGAAGAAGCTATACAGGGATAGATATATTGATTGGAAGTGATTCATTCTCCAAGATGTGGTGCCACATTTTAGGGAAATTCATACATTGAGAATTCTAGATGAAATAAATCGTGTTGTTTTTATAGAATAATTTATGATTTTATAATTTCAATATAACATGAAGTTGAAAATAAAATAATGTTAGTAAGAAGACTAATAAAAAATACGAAAAAATAGTAAAAATAAAGAATTAAACATTTTTAGTTTTGTTGGAATGATTTTAGAAAAATCAGTTCTATAAGGTTATGGATATTTGAGATAAAATATTCAGATGGGTTTTTAATGTTATATACTAATATAATGTATGAAAAAGGTAAAAATTCTCAACTATGTATATACTAAAAATATTATACAAGTGAAAATACAAATAAAAAGTTGTAGAAATGATGCATTATGACTTTTGGAGACATAAATTATAAAATAAAAAGAAATATTTACCAAGTTTGTTTATAACTCAATAAAGAGTAAAAAAAGAAATAAATAAATATAAATGATCCCATTTATTCATTGACGTTAAGGGGAGAATATGTATTTATTTTTTCAAGCTATAGATTATTTAGGGAAATGGAGTAAAAGAAATGGAAGAGATGGAAATCTATCCTTCCCTAATAGTGATCATAATCATGATTAGATATTGAGAGAACAGATAAATAATATTCATCTATATAATCCTAAATAATATTGGGATAGCGCAAATGTTTACTATAATTTTTAGAAAAGAAACCATACCGTTTTTTGTCAAAAGACGATTAGAGTTGAGATACATATCATTCTTTGTAATAATAAGGCATTATCATATATTCTATATGTATTATAGAACCATAATTCATTGTTCTCTTTTTATTAGAGTGGATCATATAAAATATCTAAAAGTCCATGACCTAGCACGTGATTGTTAAGATAATAATAGTTATTATATGTGAAAACTAGATAATAACCTACAAAACTAGGAAAAAAATTATTTTAAGGGAGGAGAACCTTGTAAACAACACTTATGTACATGTTTTTTTATTTTTTAAGTGGATAAAAGTTACATTTGATGTCAAAATGGATTGAAGTTCATTACTATTTCATTTATCTTCAATGACAATTTAATATGTGAATGAAAGGTATTGATGAAGAAGTAGGTGAAGCATTGGAGAATTCTTGTTTATTCAAAGTATTAAATACTACAATTGATCAATCCTCCAAGAAGATATGAAAATCAAGATTATTGAACTAGTCCTAGTTTTAAATACATGTATCAAGGTGATACATTGTTACAACACATGAAGAAGTCTATGCAATACTGAATTACATGAGGGGAGAATTACATATCCATCCATTGAATCTAAATTGATGATATTTACAAAATCATATGATTATTTCAGATAGCCTTCAATTTTCAATACATGTGTCAATAGAAAACACTTCCCTCACAACAAGGAGATTCCATGCATTATGCCCTAATGCACGAGGAGAGAAGGAATGATCCATGCATCATCCATTATTGGATTAACGAAATTTTAAATATCAAATATTTGTTATTCCAAATAGAAAAGAAATATGAAGATTGATGATGAAGACGCAAGGAGGAAGGGCTTAGTGAAATAGCTACTAAGTGTATTGCCAATGCATGGGGTTTGAATGAAGATGGTGGCAACGCATTCTCATTGTACTAGACACTTGTTTTTAACCATGTATATGACATTACACAAAAAAAACTTGCCTACCATGGAGGTCCAGCCGAGGTCCTCACCCCAAGAACATGAAGGAACCGAGGGTTAACCACGTTTGAGAGAAGCCTTCAAGGAAAACCCCACATGAGGAAGGGCATGCAGGCTATGTGAAATCCCACAGAGCACGCACGGTGATCAACATGTGTGTGCTAGGATTCATAGTTGGTTCTAGGTGCATGCTCAAGGAGCAAAGTGGGCACTAATAGTGCACCAACAGGGTTATCACGGTACGAGGCGACACAGTGGATGGGGTGGAGAATTCAATGAATCAGCTGCCACAAATTGATATTTAAACCATGATAAAATCGTGACCCATTTCGATGTGGGAAATTTTTAAAAAAATGTATAACTAATCATGGACACTCATCTCATCCAGTGTCTCGCACAACCATTCAATCAATCCCATGATCAATCATGAGAATCTAGGTTTTCCATTGGATCTCCATGGTTTATGATTCGATCTTTGTCATCTGATCTCCCCACCACGGTAATCTTAAACCTTGGGACACATGAGCTACACCCGAAAACTAGTGATGAATCCGAATGACGATATTATATCTTTGGGCATCATTTGAGTCCATTTCAAGCCCATGGTGATCATATGGAAGAACTAAACTCATGGATGCATTAAAAGTGGCATGCATGTGATTTAAATGAAAAATCCATGAAGGTCGAAGCAACTGAAGGTGAGAGGCCACGTCATGTCACATGATCACTCAAAGAAAATCCTTCCATGCATACTTAAACACATTAATGTAATGTACTCACCACGAAATAATGAGTCTGTTTTGAACAAAATAAACTGATATAATCTCTATATCATGAAATGCATTCAAAGATTTCAATATTTTTAATATATCAAGCATTCAACGATTTCAACCATACAGTTTTGAATGAGCTCCTTGCCTATAAAAGGATAATCTCAAGACGTGGTGAGTTATTTTTCCATTCTCAAGGAAAGGTGTTCTTGTTTCTTCAATGAAACAAACAAACCGCGAACCCCTCTAGTTTGTGAAAGGCCAGAGTTTTCCAGGAATCTCTTTCAGGAAGCAGTCCCCCACATCCCTTCTATGGAGGAGGAGAGTTAACCCCTTGGTTCGAGAAAGAATATGTGCATCCATTGTGCGATGATAAGAACTACGAACCCCTAGTTAACTAACGAACATGTACCCCATATAAGAATTTCCCATAAGAGAGATATGGTTATTTGAACCCATGTTGTGTCATTGTGAGGAGTAAATCATAGGTAAAACAAAAATTGTACTTGCACCCTTGATATACTCCACAAAGACATAACCCACGATCCTTCTCAGCTCTATGGAGGAGATACACACGCACTCCTTGAACGAAGAAGAAGACCCCATGTGGCTTCCTATTTGCATGAAGAAGAAGAAGACCCTTCTGTAAAAACATATATATATATATATGTATAATATTTGGGTTTTTCCGGATTTGGGACTTTTCAAGTTCAATCCATTTGCATGAGAATATGAAAAGGATAGTGTATTCATACACTACCCTTGGAGAGGTTGAAGTGACCTAAGGAACTTTGATGGGTAAAAAGAATGCATGCATGATGCATATGCCTACATACGCATGAATTTAGATGCCCAATAGGGTAATAAAAATGTAAAACCATTTACTATAGTAATTCGGGTTTGAAGAAAAAATATTGATGACACAAATTGATTCCAAATTAAAAGAACAAGTGTGTTTGTGTGATAAGAACCAAAAGGAATGAAGAAAAAGGCAAATGAATAATGACGAAGTGTGTATTTATAAAAGGCCACACCCATTGGGGTTTTCACACAAGAAATAAATAATAAATTTTGAATGCATTCATTAATGCATATGCACAAGTGAAAACACTTAAATGAATAATCAATACTATTAGTTCACATGTGTAAAAAAGAAGAAGCAATTCCATGAAAATCATGCACGAAGCATGAACATTTAAGACGATTCCATGTGATCTGATCATCAATGTTAGAATTATCACATACGTTTTTTTGATTATTTCCAGGAAAATAAGTAAAAGGACTGGTACATTTAGTTATTTCACTAAGGATGAAGAATGTGAGATATCAAAATATAAGAGGTATTAGATCCCATGAAATCCATGCATGATGTACATGTGTATTGAGACTGAAGCCAGATAGAGTTAAATAAGTACATTTATCTTAGTGTTCTATAATTGAGAAAAAAAATAATTATTGGGATGATATCAAACAAGATTATTCTTGCATATTATATTCTTGAAGAAGTTGTGTGCTCCATTGGCACACATCTGTGTGAGTCTATGTCTTCATCAGATGAAGGAATTTCCTGAGCATTGTTGAGACTGAGAACAGGTCAACTCAAGTGATCAGAAATATTGAGCTTGGCCAACAAGACCCTACCAAAGGATATTGAGGATTCTTGAGGAGATAAACAAGGAAGTGTGATTCAGAAAGCCTTTGTGGGTAGATCAGAAGACCATCTACAGTAAATCAAAGAAGAACATAAATAAGGAAGCTGCTCATGTGACTTGAGAGCTAGATGGACCATGCGATATTCCAGAAGGAGAAGTAGTTTTCAATGGGACACCGAAGCATGATAGTGGGACTCTGGTAACACTGTGGGAAGTCGTTTAAAGAACCTCTTGTGGGACACAAGATAGATACAGTGGGACTCTGTATCATCAATTGTAATTACTAAATGAATTATTGTGGAGAATATATGTTGTAGTGAATAACCAATACAACAAAGAGTAGGTCTTTAAGCTGAACCTTGTAAATCATTGTGTTCAGTGCCATTACATCTGCAGTATCATTATAGGTAATACTAAGAGAGACATGAAGAGTGTATAGAGGCTTTAACCATCCATAATGGTTTAATTGAAAATAGTAGATTAGTAAAAAGATTTAAATGGATATCTGATTCACCCCTACCCCTCTCGGTGATTCAAACTAATATGGGAACTTCAATTGGTATTATAGATAGGTTACCTCAAAAATATACAAAGGAGTTTTTAAAAATAGTAGTTTTCAGGAGATGAATGAGAAACCTCGAGTGAAGATTTCGGCAAAGACTTAGAAAAATAGATCAAAAAATAGGTGAAGAAGATGAAGAAAACGCTTACTAATAATGGAGAGATGCATTCTACTAAAGTCAATAAGATATGTAAATCATGTGATAATACTTATTATTCTTCTGATGATGCCTCATCATGATGTAATTATGATAGATCAATTAGTGATATTCAAACTTCACTTAAATATCACCTGAAGAAAGATCCCAGAGAAGTGGAAAGACACATTTCTACAAACATTAGTGCCCTTAATAATAAAAAATTATTGCTGGAAGAAGAAGATAAGTACATAGAAGAAACATTTGATAAAAGAGTTGGAATATCCAACACTCTCACAATACTAGTGAAGGTAAAGAAAGAAACAATTTTCCTTTGTAATTAAAGATATTCTCAAGTTATTTAAAAATTACAGGGAAGTATTTTTGAGAAATAATTTGTTGATATTTTATTTGTAGAAGAATTACATGCATTTGAAAAGTTGAAAAAAATTTCTATGGTTGTCAAAGCTTCTCAACTATATGACAAATTCAACAAGATAATGGAGATTGAAATCTCTTTGAAATAGTTATGAAATTTTCATGAATTGAAAATAACAATGCTGAAGGGGAATTCGGAAAGTAAACTTAGATGAGTTGAGGATGAGAAGATCTCTCTCAACATGAAATGTTTATAATTGAATGGGAGATTGAAAAATCACCAATCACCCCAAGATGAAAATTCCCAATCAAATGGAAGAAGGGATGCTTCCACTCAAGTTTTCCTTAAGGAATATGATTCCAAGAGTGTCACGACCCGTCCCAGTGGGGCCCATGCCGAAACTCCCCAAGCCCACATCCAATAGGCCAGGGGCTGGTGACTAGCACCGTGTAGGCGTGCCACTAACATGGGAGGCATTGCCTATAAACCTGTACACACACACACACAAATCTCCAAGCCCAAAACGCAGAAAATTAAAAACTACTAAAAATGGAAATGTACGCATACACTAAAATCCCAACCAACAGAGTACGACAGGAAAGTAGATTACAGTAATGTAAAACCCTAGGCCAAAAGTACAAGCCCACCAAAAAAAGTCTCCAACAAAGTCCAACCTATAAAGAACGGTACTCAGACTGCAATCCATAGTTATAGGAACACACCTCAGCCTGCCTGATCTCACTGAGCACCGTCCGATCTTGGTCCACCTAGAATCATGTCAAAGGCTCACTCTTCTACACCAGACAAGACACGTGCATGCAAATCCCATTAAGGGGTGAGTATAACAATACCCAGTAGGACACTTCAAAAACCACAAAGTAATAAAAAAAAGAAATACCACAACAGAATGATGCAGTCTGATCAACATAGTATATTTTTATAGAACATATAATAAGAATATCCTGATATACTGATACATGATCGATTGTCACGAAACCACCACTAAGATCCAGCTGAAAGATTCCACAAAGCACGCCACAGGGAGAACAATATCAAATGTATTAAGAGAGATATAGGATGTACTAATTCTGAGAGAACTCATTCCAAAAGTACTTAAGAATACGATGCTCAGATGAGGATCACAACCAATACCTATGTGGTGATTCTAACAACTCATTCTGAACTAATCCGCTAAGAAGAGGATTGGCGCCCGGGTAAGGTAGGTCATATCGATACCGAAAACTCTACCTAGGGTACCATGAAGGAATAGAGGATCCGTCTCTACATCTCAGAGAGGGGATTCCAACAACTCTATTCAGGAAGTCTTGTTAAAGGGATCATACTCCTGTACGTAGGAAATGATTCCAGAAACCTTCAGTGGAAAAGACCATGGATATGAACCATAAGGAAGCTAGCCCATGTCACAAAAGAAAAATGGCTCAATCCATGTAAAACAGGTTACACCACATGTATTAGGGTCACAGGCCGTATTCCATGACTCAGGTTACTGCCCATGTAAAACGGCATGTGTCTTATGACTAAGTCATGTAGAAAAGTATATACAAGGCATGTAAGTCAAAGCACACATTGTGTCCTGTCAACTGGGAAACACCCTTGTACCCGGGCTATATGCCTGTACACGGTGTCTGCTCGTGTCGCCCTGCCCATGTACCGGTACCTGGGGTATCCCATGTATCTGGCCGGGTTTGGCCTGGGAGAGTTATATACTCTATGTCTTTGTTCGTGTACCCAACCCGTGTCCGTTTACTTCTAATGTACACTCTAGGTGTTCTACCAACGAACATACGATGTGTATCCCATACTACACGTCGGGTAGTCGGGATTTCTCCAGAACAGTCGTCTTCCTCCTCGTGCCTCAACAAGATTTCCATATTTGTGATCACTTGCATGTTCATCCCAATACTTCAGATCTTGGTTCGTCCCATCATACAAACACTGAATCAGGTGTTTTCGGTCCTTCGATTAGGTCATAAACCTACAACGATCCATCTGAATGAAAAAATCCCAAAATAATATCTCTCGATCTTCTCCAAATCATCCACCGAAACCATCATCGCAGCTCTGGACCATCATCCTATGGTTGGATCTACAATCCCAGATCGTCGCGCCAACAAAAGAATGTGCAACGATCTATTTCTTCCAAGAATGTCAAGCGTGGGAAAGAATGAGAATTCTAAATGAAGATTATGTAATTGAATTGCAAAACACAACACGAGATATGAAACTCGGTAATTTTTCATGACGATCTAGGTTCGTCGTTGTTAGATCAAAACCAAATAACCAACATATTAAAATTACAAACATTGGATCTCCCGATAAAAACCCTAAATCACTTCTGCCCACAAAAAGATCAATCCATGGGAAAATTAGTTCCTATATTAGTCTTTGTTCTTCATGGTATCTCATGAAAATCTAAAGAAATCAAAATCAAAAGCCCTACATGGATCCATGGTGTTGGTAGGCGACGATCTGGTTGCCACATTGTCGTTGCCGGTGAAACTCATCACGAACTTCGTCACCACATTGGGAGGTTTTCTCTAGAGCTTCCCAACACCTCTAGGGAAAATTCAGGGTTATGAGATCTCTAACCTTGATCCCCTGTGTTATCATTAATTTAAAGGATTAATATATTTCACTATAGATGGATTTAATAAAATATTTTATTTTAAATTTTTTATTACGGTTACGTCCAAAAACTAGATTTCACCACCGACCTGCGCCAGCCGATGTTAGTTCTCGCCTAAGGTGAAATTTCATCTCCGGATGCAAAGGTTCCCCCAAATTTCTAATCCGAGCACTTCATCAGGAGTTATTACTCATTTTCAGGAAAACCTCAAGCACATGTAATTTAATTATTTAATTAAATTCAAATATATTTTCCAGGATCACAGGGCCTCGGAACTGCACGCTGTCTCAAAGCATGGTCTTGAAATATTTCCCATATAATACTAAAATAATATATGGAAAAATATGAGACATTACATTCTCCCCACCTTAGGGATTTACGTCCCTGAAAAGCCAAAACAAAGGCTACTAAAAATATGTGATTACTGCGCACAGATCTTAGCCTCCCGCTCCCACGTGCTCTGCTAGAGATTCCCATGCAACCACCGGACACGCACCAAGGGAATAGCTCATCCATGAAGGATCTTCTCCTGCTGATCCTCGATCTCAACTGGGTACTAAGAAAAGGTCACTCCATCATCGATGTCCAGCTCGCCCTAGTTGATAACGTGTGATGGATCATGCACATACCTCTGTAGCTGTGACACATTGAAGACATTGTGTACCCGGTCCATCTGAGGAGGTAGAGCCAAGCGATACACCAACTCGTAAACTATACTAAGAATCTAAAAAGGGCCAATGAACCTCAGAGATAGCTTTCCGCATCGTCCAATTCTTCACAATCCACGTCAAGGTGAGACCCGAAAGAAACACATGGTCTCCCTTCTTGAATTCCAAGGGCTTCTGTCTCCTGTCGGAAAAATAATTTTTCCAAATATGTGTAGTCTTAATATTCTCCTAGAAGACCTGCACCTTCTCTGTAATAGCTCGCACCATTTCTAGGCCCATGAGTGCTAACTCTCCTGGGTCTGTCTAACAAAGTGGTGACCTACAAGGTCGCCCATACAGATCCACAAATGGTGCCATAACAATAGTGGAATGATAATTGTTGTTATATGAAAATTCCACTAGTGGTAGGTGATCCTCCCAGCTACGACTGATGTCAAGTATGCAAGCTCGTAGCATATCCTCCAGAACTTGGATGGTCCACTCTATCTAACTATCAGTCTAAGGATGATACGCGGGTCTCAAGCGTAACTGAGTCCGAAAAGCATCCAACAATCCCTTCCACAAACAAGATGTGAAATGAGAATCACAATATGAGATGATCATTGATGGTAATCCATGAAGTCGAACTATCTCCTTCATGTAGAGGTGCCCCAAGCTCTCTACTGAACTCTCATCCTATATGGCTAGGAAGTGGGCCGACAAGGTTAGTCGGTCAATGATCACCTAGACAACATCATGTCCCCTCCAATTACGTGGTAAACACTTCACAAAGTGCATGGATATCTCATCCCAATTCCACTCTGGCACCTCAAGGGGATGAGTCAAACCCGCTAAAACCTGGTGCTCAGCCTTTACTTTCTTACAAGTAAGGCACCGAGAAACAAACTCTACCACAGTCTTCTTTATTTCTAGCCACCAGATCTGACATCGGAGGTCCTGGTACATCATTTCAATGCCTGGATGCACTGCCAATGGAGAAGTATTGAACTCCCTCAGAAAATCCTCCCACAATGTCATTGGTACTACTGTGCGCCCTCTGAAATGAACAACGTGCTCCCTACCATTGGAATATTCATCAGCAGCACCACCTTCTGATATCTAAGCATGTAGAGTCTCACATCAAGCATTCCCAAACCATGCCTCCCTAACTATCTATAAGATTTGGGGGGTAACGATCATCAACTGAAGGTATGATCCTTCATCTATATCCATGAAGGATAACTGGAAAGTGTCCAGCTGCCTCATCAACAAATCCAACAAATGCAAAATGGATTTCCTATTGAGAGCATCTGCCACAACGTTCCCCTTCCCAAGAGTATAAAAGATCTCAAAGCCGTAATCCTTGAGGAACTGAAGCCACCGCCTCTGTCTCAAATTCAGATCCTTCTGAAAAATGATATAACTGAGACTCTTGTGATCAGAGTAGATGATGAACTACTCGCACATCAGGTAGTTCCACCACATCTTCAATGCGAATACTACCAATTCCCACTCAAGATCATGGGTCGCATAGTTCTGCTCGAGTGGCCTCAACTGACGTGAGCCATAAGCAATCACTACTTGCCTATGAATCCATACACAACCAAGCTAGGTTCCTGATGTGTTACAGAACACTACGTACTCGACACACTCTTCTGGTAGTCTCAAGATCGGGGTGCTCGTCAGACCTTATCTCATCTGCTGAAAAGCCTACTAGCATCTCTCGGTCGATACGAAAGGCTTCCCCTTTTAGGTTAAAGCTGTCATGGGTGCTGAAATCCTGGTGAAATCAGCAATGAATCTTTGATAGTAGCCTACCAACCCAAGGAATCTCTGCACCTCTGTCACGCTCCGGGGCAGATCCCATGCTAACACTGCTTCTAACATGGCTGGGTCCACTGCTAGACCTTATGCTGAGATAATGTGTCCCATAAAGTGGACTCCAGTATCCAGAATTGACACTCCGATATTTTCCCGTACAACTGGTTCTCTAGGAGTGTGTCCATAACAATCCTTAGGTGCATCATGTCGTCCTCCTTGGACTCATAGTACACAAGGATATCATCGATGAAGACCACCACGAACCGATCTTGATGGGGTTGAATGATCTGGTTCATGAGTCTCATAAACACTGTCAGGGCATTTGCATGCCAAAGGGCATCACCAAGCACTCATAGTGACTGTAGTGACATTTGTAAGACATCTTCGGTATATCCTCATCCCGTACTCGCATCTTATGATAGCCTGATCAGAGATAAACCTTCGAGAACCATCTTTCCCATCATAACTAGTTGAAGAGGTCATCGATCCTCGGTAGTGGATACCGGTTCTTCATGGTCATCTGATTCAAGCACCGGTAATCTACACACAGCCTGGAGATCCCATTTTCCATCTGGGAAAACAACATAGGGGCTGGCCAGGGTGAAACACTAGATCTCATGATGCCCTTTTCTGCAAATCTTCCAGCTGCACTCTCAGCTCACGAAGCTCAACAGGAGCCATCCGATATGATGATTCTAATATCGGTGTCGTCCCAGGTTGCAACTCAATGTAGAAATCTATCTCCCAGCGGGATGGTTGTCTGGGGAAATCCTCCGGAAAGATATCCTCATACTCAGCCACTACTGCTGTAAATTGGAAACTCGTAACATCTTCTATTCCAAGGGCTAGGATAGCCAACTGATGTGAAATTTTCTATACCTTCCTACACACTAGTCCATCCTGCGCCACCCTGGGTCTCTTTTTCCCCAATGAAGGAGAACCTCATTCCATCATTGCTGATGAACGACACCCTTAACCTAAAAAAGTCATTATGGGAATGAACTGTATATAGAAAATCTATAACAATAATGACATCTTAAGGCCTCGACGCTACCACCAAGAGGTTCCAACTAAAACTCTTGACTCCAACTGTCAGGTCACACTGTCTGCAAAGGTATGTGACCTCTGAATTTTCTATAGTCATTGTTTCTAAGCATAAGGGTTGAGTGAAAGACTCAACTAGAATCTCAAGGTCTTGAAAAAGATAGGAATCAAGAAAAGAATGACAAGAACATGTGTCTATCAGTATGACAGCCAATTTATAAAAGACACTGATTTTACCTCTAATCATTCCATGAGTACATGGGTCATAAGCCTCTGTTGCCTACATCTGTTCTTGCCTCTTTCCACCAACTCCCTGATCTTGGGGTGGACCTCTTGGCAGTGGTGGTGTTAAAGGGTCAAAATTTCCACCTCTAGTTTCTCTCCCAACTCATCTACCACATCCCCCACCCCAAATATCTGTCTGTTCCACACGTTTCCTCTGCCTCGGTGGTCCATCAACTACTCCCATGTCAGTAGTACAGCAGGTCAGACAATCTCGAGGGAGATGTCCTCTACCATCACATGAGTTGAATTGCCTCTATCAAGGATGGCTGGATGTGCCCTGTGAACCATGTATGGTAGATCCCCTATCATGGGATGTCCTCTGAAAACATCTCCTATGCATGGGACCCTGACGTCGGCTCCCTATTGCCATGGTCTCTGCTCCAGTTCACTCACTACTGACAATAGATTGTTGTCTCTGCTCTTCCAAGAATCTCTCAACCACCAATGCCTGGTCGAGCACCCCATCAAAAGTAGGAATGCTCATAGGGATGATGCTAGCTCGGATGTATCTGTGCAAGACCCTCTTAATATTCTGAGCACTGATGTACTGATCCCTGACCATTTCCATCGAGTACCATGAGAGGTCCGTAAATCTCAATGAATAGCCAGCCACTGACATGGTTCCCTGTTAGAGCTGAAGAAGCTCCAGTATACGTACTGCTCTTAGGGTAACCAGTGAAAGCTCCTCCTTAAAGAGATTCTCAAACTATGACCATGCAAGAGTCACCTCATCATGAGTCTAGATAATCAAACTCCACCATTGTCCTGCCAAGCCCTACAGAAGCCTAACTGCTAGGATCACCATATTCTCTATCGGTGTCCTGACCAAATGGAAGACTCGGGCCACTTCCTCAAGCCAATCCTCTACTTCCTGAGGGTCAGACTCGCCTCGAAACCCGAGGGCTCTCTATCTCTGAAACTCTTGGAGTGCGCTCAACCTGCGCTCCTCCTCTACTAGTACAGCAGGAACTAAACACTGCTCCACAGGTGGTGTAATAACTATCACACCACCTGAAGGTAAAACTAGGGGATCTGGTCCTTGTATCTAAACATCATCACTGAGGGGGGAATCCTCATGATCGAGCTGCTGGATCCTAGAGGGTGCGCATTATAGAGGAATCCTGTAATGAAACATGATGCATCACAGTCACTTAGAATATCTGGAATGCTAACTCAAGAAGGAGATAAGAACCACAAACCATTCTTATATGATGCATGTACCATTATTTTCCCCTAAAAATAGTTTTCTCATGTTTTGAGTCGAAAATCAAGTTATCAGATTCCTGGTGTATGGATACGTTGGTCTTCTGTACCAACACTGGGGTCTTTATCCAGAAAGCTGAACTCGAAACACTTAACACTGTTTCCCCAAACCAACTCCCAGAATCTCAGTCCAAAGGTAGAACCGACCACCTCTGATACCACTATGTCATGACCCGTCCCATTGGGGCTCTTTCCACGACTCCCCAAGCCTGCCTCCAATAGGCCAGGGGCTGGTGAGTCGCACCGAGTAGGCATGTCACTAACATGGGAGGCATTTTTTATAAACCTAGACACACACACACACACACACACATATCTCCAATCCCACAAAGATGAAAATAAAAAAATAATGAAATTGGAAATGCATGCATACACTAAAATCCCAACCAACAGAGTTCAATAGGAAAGTAGAGTACAATAATGTAAAATCTTGTTCCAAAAGTAAAAGTCCACTAAAATAAAGTCGGAAACAAATTCCAACCTATAAAGAAAGGTACTGGGAATACAATCCATTGCCGTAAGAACACACCTCGTCCTGCCTGATCTCACTGAGCATTGTTCGGTCCTGTTCCACCTAGAATCCCATCAAAGGATCGCTCGTCTTGACAAGACATGACACGTGCGGGAAAAGCCCATGCATGGGTGAGTATAACAATACCCAATAGGACACCCAAAAAACACACAGTAATACAACCAATGAAATACCACAAAGGAATGATACAGTAATCTCTAAACAGTATATGTTTACAGAACATATTAAAAGAATATCCAGATATACACATACATGATCTACTATAGCGAAAAGACCACTGAGATCCAGCTCGAAGATTCTAATATGCACGTAACAGGGAGAACACACTCCAAGGTTTGAAGAGAGATATATGAATTACTCATTCTGGGAGAACTCACTACACATGTACATGAAAATACAATGCATTGATGAGGGTCACAACCAATAGCTATTGGGTGATTCCAACAACTCAGTCTGAACTAATATGCTAAGCAAAGGATCGACACCCTGGTAAGTTAGGTCATGTCGATACCAATAACTGTACCTAGGGTACCATGAAGGAATAGAGGATCCGGCTCTAAGTCTCACAGAAGGGATTCCAAAAACTCTATTTATGAATTCCTGCTGAAGGGATCATACTCCTATATGTAGGAAATGATACCAGAAACCTTCAGGGGAAAAGACCAAGCATACAAACCCATGGAAGCTATCCCAAGTCATGGAAGAAAAATTGCTCAAGCCATGTAAAACTGGTTACACGACATGTAGTAGGGTCACACGCTGTGTTCCTTGACTCTGTGTACTTACCGTGGAAAACGACCCGTTTCTTAAGTCTAAATCGTGTGTAAAAGTATATACACCGCATGTAAGTCAAAGCACACACCGTGTCCTGTCAACCAGGAAACAACTATGTACCCTTGCGGTATGCCCGTACATGGTGTCTGCCTTTGTCGCCCTGCCTATGTACCAGTACACGGGGTATCTCGTGTATCTGGTCGGGGAGAGTTATATACGACATGTCCTTGGCCGTGTACCCAACCCAAGTTTGTGTACTCCCGGAGTACATGCCAGGTGGTTCGTTGATGAACACATGCCGTGTAGCCCATACTACACGTCGTGTAGTCAGGATATCTCCAGAACCGTTGTCTTCCTCCTCATGCCTCGACTGGATTTCTGGATTCATGATCACTAATCCATTCATCTCGATACTTCAGATCTTGATTCATCCCATCATATGAACACCAAATCGGGTGTTTTTGGTCCTTCAATCGGGTAAAAAACCTCCAACAATCCATCTGAAAGAAAAAATTCCCAAAAACTCATATCTTTTAATCCTCCCCAAATCATCCACCAAAACATTCGTCGCAGCTCTAGACTGTCATCCTGATGTTGGATCTACAATCTCAAAACATCGCACCAACAAACGAATGTGAAATGATCGATTTACTCCAAGAACGTCAAGCGTGGGAATGAACGAGAAGTCTCCATGATGAATGGGGAATTAAATAGAAAAATCAAACAAGAGGGACGAATCTTGGTCATTGTTTGTGATTATCCAGGTTTTTTTGTCATTAGATCAAAACCAAATAAGAAATATATTATAATTACTAACATTGGATCTCCGGATAAAAACCCTAAATCACATCCGCCCGCAAAAATATTGATCTGCATGCTAATTGGTTCATAGATTAGACAATGTCTATCATCAGTTCTCAAGAATAGGAAAAGAAATCAAAATCAAATGTCCAACTAGGATCAGTGGAGTTCGTTGGCGAAGATCCGGTCGTTGCGTCATCGTTGCTGGTGAAACTCATTAGGAATGTTGTCACCGCATTGGGAGGTTTTCTCCAGATAATCCCAATGCCTCTAAGGGAAAATTAGGGTTACGAGATGTCTAACCCATATCCCCTGTGAAATATTTAATTTAAAGGATTAAAATATTTCACTTTATATAGATTTCATAAAATTCTTTTATTGAATATTTTATTATTGTTACGTCTAAAAACAATATTTCACCACCAAACTTCCCTAGTTGATGTTAGGTCTCACCTAAGGAAAAATCACTACTGGACGCAATGGTACCCTTAGATTTCTGATTTGAGCACCCTATCAAGAGTTATTCCGCTTTTTCCGAAAAACCACACACGTGTGTAATTTAATTATTTAATTAAATTTAAACATTTGTTCCGGGATCACCTAGCCTTGGAACTGCACGCCGTCTCAAAACCTGGTCTTGAAATAATTCCCATATAATACATAAATAATATACAGAAAATTTGAAGACATTAAAAAGATAAATATTAAATCATCATGTACTCTAATGGAATCATCCTCCAAGAAAAAGGTATCCCATAACACATTTATTTTTGTTTCAACTTAGAAAACATCATCTCCCAGTACAGGTTCAAAGCCAAATGCTGGGAGGATGTGGATTGTTAAAATTTTCTATATGTGTATAAAAAAATCAAGTATTGATACTGTAATAATTAAGAAGAGAAAACCCTAAAAGGATGATCCAAAAAATAAAGATAATTATTTAAACAATATAGTACTAAATCTAGAAAAACTGATACTACAAGAAAAAAGAGTAGATTTATTTGCTATTGTTGGTGTTATTAGATTTTTTGGAATCAAGAAAATGATTTATGGGACAATATGTTTTCATATAATAATTTTGTATGGCTTACATTTATGGAAAATAGATGGAATGAAATGATACATCCTAAAATGGAAAGGCTGAAAACACAGATGAAGAAGAATTTTTCTGTCAAGAAAAAAAATTGAGTATCTAGAAGAATTATTAGATTATTGCAAAAAATGTGGTCACCGATATGATGAGTGCTAGTTTAGTCTTACCATGCCTCAAGAATTTGTTGATAAGATTCATAAACCACAACAATGTCACGAGAAAGAAAAATCAGTTGAAAAGTTTTCTATTGGGAATATGCAATACAATGAATTCAAGAAACTAGTGAAATAAATTATTCACATGAAAAAGTTCAAGATGGATTCTTAGAATGTAATCTCATCCAAGAAAATATGTTACTGTTGTGGAAAGGAAGGTAATACTAAGAGGCACTGAAAACATTCCATGGAAATGAATGGATGAAAGTAGGAAATAAAAGGAGAATCAATCCAGATGAAAATGGGATTCACTAAAGACATTCTTGAAGATAATCTTAACAGGTTTCCAAAGAATGGTATCATGAATACAATGAGGAAACCATATGGAATATCTAAATCCAAAAATGGTATGAGGTGGTGTTTAGTTACGTGGCATAATAAATTTCAAAATTCTAGAGAACTACAAGTAGTATATGATGAAGTACTAGATAAAGCATATGAAAATTGGAAACATGTCATTCCACATGAAGGAAAATACGAATCTCAAGAGAAGTTATTAGCACATGAGACTCAAGTGTCTCAAAACTATTTTTGTGGATGGTGAAAAAAAGTTGGACATCATGTAACCAAGTGTTTGACAATTTTACCTGCCAAAATGAATAAAATTTAACAACATGCAGCAGTGGAAACTACTTCACTACTGGTAGAAGTAAAGAAAAGTTATCCACACAAGTTAAAGGTAAGTGGAATTAAAGGTTCTGTGCTAAAAAAAAGAATAAAATTTCAAATGGACTGGAAACACTAGCATAGAGTACTAGACACTTTAGAGCTGCAAGGAAATGTTTTCTGGGGTTGAGAGAAAATTCTAATCCCAAGTGCTTCTATTACTAATATCACATGTGTTCCATCTTATTAATTTATATAAGTTTATTTAAATGTGATTAAATTTTAAGGAATTAATGTTGAAGGTTATCCTCAAGATGATAATTCGATGAGGAAAATGGGGAACTACATGCTGGAATCCTTATTCATGATTTGATAATTACTTGAAGTGATCCACAATGGAAGATTATCAACATTAATATATTAAATATTATTTGATGATATTATCCACCATGTTAATTAAAATGGAGTTAATCTCTTATGGGGGACCAAAAATGAGGGATATTATGTCGAGGATTATGTCAAGACAAACCATTGGGATTTATATCATATCAATAATATGAAACTGATGTATTCCAATCACACATTAATATGTTATTCTTAATTGTATGTATAATGTCAATTGTGAGGGAGTCCTTAATTAGTGAAAATATGTTATGTAAGGGGGAGCATAATCTTTGAACCTGAACTTCTTAATATGTTTTTTAATGTATGTGTAGTATTTCGCATTTCATTGATAAATCTGATTTTTTTCAACCCCTAGAATGAGGGTTGAAATTTTTTGAGCATGATTTCACATGTATGGTTATTTTTAAAAAACATTGAAAACCTTGGTCATATATCTCTTGTTTTCTACACTGGTTTAGCCCAAGTAGACTTATAGTTGATTTACTAAAGGATCCTTTCTATGTGAACCATGTGACACCATCCCTCTCTCAAAATAATTCCAAAAGATATTATTCAAAGGTAGGAGGACATGTTTTTGAAGAGACACCACTAACACCATTGCATTTGGTTTCCAATAGGGGGGGGGGGTTGACAATTTTGGCATACATATTGACCAGTTCAAGGTGCACTTAAGTGATGTTGACAACAAAATAAAAATAGGGATATTGAAGGCTATAAGATTTGCATTTGTTGAAAATATGTATTTAAGTGCATAAGATTCTCATTTTGTTATCAATGATAAGTCAGTATGTGAATGAAACGTATTGATGAAGATGTTGGTGAAGCCTTTGAGAATTCTTACTGATTCAAAGCATTGAATATTATACTTGATCAATTCTACATGTGGATACAAATCTGATGATTGTTGAATTGGGCCTTTGTTCTAAGACTTGTATCAAGATGATACATTGTTACAACACATAAAGATGTCAATGATATACTCAATTGAATTAGGAGTGAATTAAATATCCATCCCTTGAATCTAAATGGATATTGTTTATAATATCATATGATTGTTTGAGCTAGTCCTCAAAGTCGAAGACCTGTGTTAATGGAAATCACATCCCTCACATAAAAGAGATTCTACGCATTATGACATAATGGAAGAGGAATAAAGAAATGATCCATCCATTATCTATGATAGTATTAAAGGAATTTTAAAGATCCTAGAATTTTTATTCCAAACATAAAATAAAGATGATGTTTGAAGATGAAGACGAAACGAGGAAGGGAATAGTGATGAATCTACTAAGTGTATTTCCCATGCAAGTGGTTTAAATGAAGAAGGTGACCATGAATTCTCATTTTACTAGACACATGGTTTTTAACAAATTATATGGCCTTTCACAAAAAAATTGTCCAACCATGGAGGTCCAGCCAAAGTCCTCACCCCAGGATGATGTGGGACCTAATTGTCAACCACAGTTGATGGAATCCCTAATGGCCAGCCCCGCATGAGGTAGGGTGTGCATGCTATGTGTAAGCTTGTATAACGTGCATGGTGATCAACAAGTGCATGATAGGATACATAGTGGGCAGTAGGTGCACACTTGAGGAGAACAGTGGGCACTAAGAGTAGTCTCGTAGGGTGAACATGGTATTGGGCCGTACTATGGAGAGAGGAGAAGAATTCTGAGAATTGGCTACCAAAGATTGATATTTAAACCACCAGAAAACCATGGCCCATTTAGATTAGGGATATATTTATAAAAATGAAAAAATAATCATGGACACTCATCTCATCTCGTGTCTCACTCAACCATTTGATAAATCCTCCCATTGATCGTTCACATCTAGGCCATCCATCAGATCTCCTTTGTTCGAGATTCAATCAGTGCCATATGATCTCTCCACTAAGGTCACCTTCAACCTATGGACACCCAATCTCCTTTCGTGAACCAGCGATGAAGCTTAATGGGGATCTCATCTCTTTGGGCAACATTTGAGCACATTTCAAGACCATGGTGATCGTTAAGAAGAACTAATATCACGCATACATTAAAATTTTCATTCATACGACTGAAATGAAGAATCCAAAAAGGCCGATGCAACAGAAGGTGTGAGGCCACATGATATCACTCAATCACTCAAAGAGAAGCCTTGAATGCATTCTTAAATTCATGAACATGATGTAATCACCAAGAAAGATGGGGTCTATGTTGAAAAAATAAATTGAGATACTCGCCCTATCATGATCTGTGTTCAAATATTTCAAAATAGTGAATATATCAGGTGTTCAAAGATTTGAACCTCGTAGTTTTAAATGAGATCCTCGCATATAAAACTAGGATCCCAAGTCATGAAGTGTTTGCTGCCATTCTTGATGAAAAGCTCACCTGTTTCTCCAAAGAAACTGAGCAACCAGGAGCCTATATGGTTAGCAGAAGGCAAGAGGTTTCCAAGAATATCATGCATGAAGTATTCATGTGCGTCCCTTGTGTGGTGGAGAAGATTGAACCCCTTGGGTTGTGACAGAAGAGAAGAATCCCTTGCATGAAGAGACTAACCGTGAACCCCCTGGTTTGTAAAAGAACTCACATCACCTTTGTGAATTTCCCACAAGGCCATGATAGGTTCTTTGAATCCCCACAGTGTGTTTATGAGGAGCATCCCACGTGTAAAAAATCTGGTTCACTTGCACCCTTAATGTATTCCATAATGATATAACCCATGATCCTTCTCGGTTCTGTGGAGGATATACGCACGCACTCTTTACGTGAAGAAGAAAAGCGTGCGTGCTCTCCTGTTTTCATGAAGAAGAAAACCATTCTCAGAAAACATATATATATATATATATATATTGTTTTGTGTTTGTAGGATTCATTTCTTATAATGATAACACCCTTTACGTGAGAATAAGCAATGGACAATGTATATATACAGTTCCCTTGGAGAGGAAGAAGGGACCTGGTGCATTTTTTGGAGGAAGGAGAATGTATTCATGATGCATATGCATGCATATGCATGAATTGAGATACCCTTGGGTGTTAAAAACATTAAAAACATGGACTACATTAATTTTGGTTTGATGAAAAAATATTAATGACACACATTGATTCCAAATTAAAATTGAATGTGTCTGTGTACTATGATGAAAAATGAAAGAAGAAAATGGTGAAAGAATAAAGAGGAAGTGTGTGTTTCTAAAAGACCACACCCATTGGGGTTTTTCACACAAGAAATACGAAAGGAATTGTGCATGCATATATGAATTCACATGCACATGTGAAGACAATTAAAAGTAAAATCAAAATTTTTAGTCCATGTGTGTAAACAAGAAGATGAAATCCCATGGAACTCATGCATGAAGCATGAACAATTTAGATGACGACAAGTGAGATGATTCTTAGTTTCTAATAATCACATATGTTTATGTGATTCTTGCCATGAAAACAAGTTAATGGTTTAGTGAATTCTAATATTGCACTAAGGAAGAAGAAAGAGAGATATTCAAATACAAGAGGTATTGGATCACATGAAATCCAAGAATGAAGTAGATGATTATTGTGACTGAAGATAGATAGATTTAAAGAATTTCTTTTATCTGAGTGTTCATTAATTCCGAATCCAAGAAGAATGGAAATGCTAATATTTGGAAAGATCATTCTGGCATAATATATTCTTAAATAAGTTCTGTGCACCACTGGTACACATCTAAGTGAGGCCATTTCATCATCCAAAGAAGGAATTGCCTGAGCATTGTTGAGACTGAGAACTGATCTACTCAAGTGATCGGAAATATTGAGCAAGTCCAAAAAGACCTTTCCAAAGAATGTTGAAGATTCTTGAAAAGACACAAAGGCATGTGTAATTTATCATGCCTGTGTGGGAAGATCAAAATATCATCTACAGTAAATCAAATAAGGACATAAATAAGGAATCTTATCGCATGACTCGAGAGCTAGAAGAACCCTATGAGATTCAGGGAGGAGAAGAAGTATTCAGTGGGAGTATGAAGCATGTAGTGGGACTTTGGTAACCCTATGGAAAGTAGTATAAAGAACCTCCTGTGGGACTCAAGAGAGATACAATGGGACTATGTATCAACCATTGTAATTACTAACCGAATTATAGTGGAGAATCTATGTTGGGGTGAATAACCAGCACAACAAGGAGTAGGTATTTGAACAAAACCTTGTAAATCCTTGTGTTCTGTGCCATTAAATTTATAGCATCATTTGAGGTAAGGCTAAGAGGAACAAGTGGAGGGGATAGAGGCTTTATCTATACATAGAGGCTTAATAGAAAATGAATATTTAGTAAAAATAATTAAATGGATCGATGATTCACCCCCTCCCCCTCCCAAGGATTCATAATGATATTACACATCAATTTTTTTTATTTTCATGTATATAGACCAAAGGTGAGATATGAAAATAGTGGTTTCCTTTCAATAAATAAGTGAAGAGGTGATAAGGGACATGTTTTTGAATTTGATTAAAATTTACCCCCCCCCCCCAATGAACGATAGATCTATATATGGTTCTTTTATGATGAATGTTCCAAAAATAAGTCCTGATCTATAATGATTAGTGGAATTCTCATATTATAAAATTAATGGAATATCAATGAATATGTATTAAATAAAGTAACATGTATGTATTATACATGCTGAGATATTAGAAAGAAATGAAATTATATTTCATTATTATCAACTATTGTAAGGTAGTTGTTCTATGAATTATCAACTTATATATGGGGGAATAATGGGTATCTAGACAGTACTCTTAGTCTATGAGTCTAAATAAATTCCCATAACAAAGGGACCTATATGTTCTCATTACAAATGAATCAAGACAGAAATCATATTCAATCAAATTTGGTTTTATAGAATATATTTTTTCATAGTCCACAATTCATTTTTAGTAATTTTTATTTGAATATTAATTAAATTAAATGTTATTATGGATCAATAATATTTGAAGTGGTATTTATATATCTATCATAAATTTTCAAGATTATTTTGAATTAATAAAACAGTTAATGTTAGTTAATTTATTGGATGGGATATAAGTCAGAGTTAACTATTTAAATATATGTATTTATTTAATTTGATAAATAACTAAAAGTGATATTTTATAATAATTAAATATTTATTTATATAATAATTGGTACATGAAATAAATATAATTTTATAGAAGATAAATTTTTCTAGTAGATAAATAATAGAAATTTAAATTTAATGATATATTAAATCACTATTAATTAAATGTGATTTAGTTTTATAAAAATAAATACAAGAGAGAGTATTTACACTTTATTATTTCTAAGAGGATAGATATGTCATAACATTTACATTAGTCAATGATGTTTGGTCTCCATATCCAATATTTCGTAGTTGACATAGAATTAAGTGAACTATCTCCCTATTGATCTAATAACCAAGAGATATTTAGAGAATTTCTTTTTATGCTCAACATAAAGAAATTATATATATATATATATATTCTTTTATAATATCACTCAATAAATGAACACATATAACCTTATTTAAGAATTTAGTTTTAGGTATCCATATAGGTAATTATGAATAGTTTATTATGAAACATAGAAAATGATATCCCTTATGAATCAAATCATTTAAAAATTATTTATGTAAATTTTTTTGTTGAAATTATTAAATTAAAAAATTGACATTAATATACTCTTTTTGTGAGTACATTCATCATTATTTAGAAATTTTTTTAAATATGTGACCCATTAAACCCATCCTACATTTTTCCTACATCCAGATAATTTTTTAGCGGTCAAATTTAATCTTTCATTAATAATTTGTATTGAATTTTATAAAAATATATTTTATTTTTCATCATTCAATATTTGATGGTAATATTTTTTTATAGTTAAAATTTTGTGGTTCAGTGAATAAAATTTCCCATAATTATAAATGAAGTCGTTATATCAATATATATTTTACTCAAATCAACAAAATAGAAATAGATATACAATTCCCATCGATTGATCTACATCTAGATAAAGGGAGTGCATTTATATAAATTTTAATCCTTGAAAATATGAAAATAATAACCTAGACCACAAAACTAGTAGCTAAATAGTCCATCGAATATGATCTATGTAAAATGATGAAAAATATTTTTGTGGCCATGTGACTAACACATCACCTAGATGGTTCCCTAGTTAAATAGTAGTGACCTATGAAGTAGGCGAGGGCCCTAACGTAACCTTAGAGTCTAAAAAGGGCCTCAAACAACACGTTGGTTCCTAATTGGGGACTTGAGGACATGAAATTACCAAATAAACCCCTTAAAAATTCCATTTTTGAATCAGGTTTCCCTAAGATACAACTTCACTCACCCAATACCACCCATTATATATATTATTAATTTAATGTATTTTATCTATTCTATATAAAAATATATAATTAAATAATAATATTTTTGTGTGTATAATTAATAATAATTTATTAAATAAAGTTATCAAATAAAAATATTATAAGAAAAATAATTATTTATATAATAATTATTTCAAAATAGAAACATACAATAAATTTTATAATTTAATTTGGAATTTTAAAGAATAAAATGAAGATATGTTGACCATTATAAAAATTTAAATACTATATTATAATTATAAAATGTGGTAGCTGCTTTTTTTAATTTTTATTTTAAACCCTTACAGTGGTGTTGCATCATGAGATAGAACCTGATCATTTCTTGCACGGATTTATTAATTAAAATTTTTATTATGTGATTTATTTATTTATTACTTAATCAATTAAATAATATTAATCCATGAATGATCCTTACATAATTTATTTTGTATGTGTTTATAAATTAATGGTTATATTTATTTATCACTTCTCTAATTATTCCTTATAATTTTATGAGTATATAATTATAACATGATTAGTTCCCAGGAAAATGTAGTTCTAGTGATTATCCAAAGGATGTCTAAATAGTAGAGTATCATAAGGGAATAAATGGTACTATAACTCAATTATGTACATAAAAAATAAGTAACACCCTTTAGGGTTTAGGACTATTTATCACTCTTTGATAAACTACTAAGTACCTTTAATGGTCAAATTTATTTCATAGATTTTTTCTCTATGTGTTGTTAGATATATTTATTCAATCACATAATTTATAAAAGAAACAAGAATATATGGATAAAAATGATTTACTTGTAATATTATTAACTCTTTTTTAATTGTTTATAATTTGTTGAACATTAAATGAATAATAAAAAATAATAACTAAAACTCGTATTCTTATTTGAAAAATTAAAATTACTCAAAGGAAATATAAATTCACTATCCAACTTCCACCATTTGATTTGAAATTTTACCATAGATCGAGACACTTGTATAGAATATGTCCAAAAATTTTCCACTTATTAATATATTTTAATTATAAGTGTGGTTTTCCAAAAAATAAATTTTCATTAGAGATGCAACCATAGACAGTTTGGTTTTACTTACAGGAAACAATTTATAAATATACATGTATTTAATTTATGGGTCACGAACACACAAAATAAGCCAATGTTTTTGGTTAATGTCATTGGTGGGAGTATAGATTAAATAAATTCCATTAAATATTAAATAATGATTATATTATATTTTATAAGTAGGGAAATATGGATCCATTACAACAATAATATAAATGTGATCGGATATTATATATAAAATATTGAGGGTTATTGTGGAGTGAAAAAATAGTGGGATTCATAAATGACTAATATTTCAATAATTATTTTGAAATATAATATAAAATAAAGTACTAATATGATATATTATTCTGATATAAATTTAAAGATACACTATGGTGAAATTATCATTTGAATACATTATAAAAAATAAAAATGTCTTCATTAGGGAATATATATTGAGTTGATATAATTTTTTTGGTATATTATTATTAATTAGAAGAAATTATATGTGTTGGTATCCCGCAACCAGAAAAACCCTTGAATGGAGAGAGTATAAATTATTTTAAATCCTTTAAGAGACCAATGAATGATGTAGTAGATATATAATACATCATTTTATAATTAATTTCATGTAAAATTATGAAATATATTCATAGAAAATACATATATAATATGTTTCTGAACGAGAAGATCCATATCAGGTGAAATCTAGGTTGAAAAGGCATTAGAAGAAAAATATAATTTATATGTGAATGATGTGTGGAATAATTTTGGAATAAACTCATTTACATTAGATGATCATGTTTTTTGATCAGTAAGAATGACATATGTTAATCTTGGATTTGTAATTATTCATATACCTCATACATTTATCCTTTATTACAACATTTTTTTATTGTTAATTGTAACAATACTAGAATAGTGAAGTCAATAAAAAAATATTTATCTATATTTTTAAATGTTTATAAGGATATATATAATGTTCAATATTTAGTCGTTATGGTGAATAGTTAAAAGGGGATGATGAAAATATATACGGAATTTTCCAATACAAAGATGATATAAAATTAAATTCTTAGAAGTAAAATATTTTGAGAGGTACATCATTTTGGAGGTGGTCTACCATGAAAATAGAAAGAAATCCCATTTTTGGAAAAACTATAATAGAGTTAAAATAATGAAATGGATGGATTTATGTGTAAATTTCATTCAAATAAAACCTCCATTTTTCCCTTGGTTAGTTATTTTATCTTTTAACTAACATATTTGTAATCAAATATTTCAATAAAATAGACTTTAGAAGATTTAAAGAGGTGATTTGGATACTTATATAGTAGATGAAGGTATAATTTCTAAAATTGATATAAAATAATAGTATAAGAAATTTCATGGATGGATGATTCTATATTTAGAAAACAATAATTTAATACATAATAATACACTAAACATTATGTTTTTTTGTTTAGACAAAATGGTTTTTTATTTTGATTTGGAAATAGAAGAAATTTTCATTCGAATGATAATGTATATTTATGATTCAAAAATCTGTATAATGGTTTATATGAACTGAAAAAGGAGAAATACCACGTGGAATTAATTATATTATTTTTTCACTTCACTCATACGATACGTAGACAAGGCGCTGTCAAAAAGGCCTTGTTAACAAAAATAATTCGAATATCATACATCAGGTGGGGTATTTAGACTCCTTTGAATTGAAAACCTTTAATGTATCTCGCATTTCACTAAAATTAAAATTAAGGATTCTTATTTTTGAACTAATGGTGAAGGATCCACTTATATATTGAATTTTATATACACACATGTTTACAAAACTTTTCATATAGAATCAATTGGTGGGTGTTAATAATTATCACTTTTAGTAATGGGATTAGTAAAAATATATATGCATTAATAGTAAGGTAAATGTCATATTTATTTTAGGAATTTATCAAATATATGAATCATGTATTATTTCATGTTTGTAAGAAGTTAAATAAACATTGATCAAATTAAGATAGAGAATATCTTTTCTAGGAATTCATTGATCATATAAAAGAGTAAATGATATTTCTTTAACTGAATCTTTATACACCATAATGGAATGATTCTAGTGAAAGGATAAAAACTCCATGTTATCATATATTCATGTAAAAAAACACATATATTTTACTAAGAATAATTATAGACATAATTTTTCATTATGATTCATTAAATACATATTTGTAGGATATCATAAGGAACCCAAATTTTATTACAAACACAATCCTTTCAAATAAATATTTATAGATAACCAATATTCCTTGAAATGGATTGCATCTCAGAGTAAGAATGTTTCAACACTATATACATTGATGAATTTGAGTCTAATCATGTTAATGATAATTGAATTTTAGAACAGAAAAAATACAAGATCCAATGGATGGGATTTTTTAAATGTCATTTATATAACACATATCTACTATAAACTCTGTGAATTAGAGAGATTGTTTTTCTAGTCCACAAGGAAGAAAACATAACATTTTTATATAATGATATATACCACTCATGTAATTATTTAGTTGATTTCATTAGGGATTCTAATTGAAAAAAATTATACATTTTGAAATGGGTTCAATAAACCAAAATCAATTGAGGACTATAGAAGAACCTCCTGTTGGACTAAATCCCATTGGAGGAAAATGAGTATTTTAGAAGAAGTATAAATGGATGGTAAATTTAAATCCTATAATGAATTATAAATTTTAAATTTTATCATATAATAACATAGATTAAACAATAAGAAAAAATTGAAACATTTTCATTGATAAAATCTATTATAGTACTATATTCCATTGTAGCATAACAAGATTATGAAACTCTCTTTATGGGTGTGGAGATATTATTTCATAATGTGAGTCTTATAGAAGAATTATATTTCAAAAAATAGTATATATTTTAAAATTGAAAATATTATAAAAACAATAAATTCTATAAATCCATTTCTGAATTATAGAGAGAACCAAGATCGTGGAATGAGCATTTTGATGGGGATATAAGAAATTATATTTCATTATGAAATAAAGAGATCCAAGTTCCTTAAATAACATAGTGGTAGTGTTATTTTTTACATTTTAATGCATGAAGAAGAAAAATTATTAAAAAAATATGAGATAATTTATTTTATATTACTTAATATATGGTTAAATAAATGATTATATATAAAATACCTATTTGAAGAAAAATTTATTTTAGGGATCTATATATTTACTGATTGATCTCATAAGCTTGTTAGACAATGTAAAATTATATAAACTGACAATGTATAAAGAGATGAAATGATCGAATAATCCAATAAATGGATTTTACTATGTCCCATGGAATAAATCACTTCAATATGCATATTAATATAAAATATTATTACAAAATTCAAGTATAGTCCCTAATTATTTGCGAGTAAGATCAATCATGTATGTCATTTGATATACTAGGAATTATGATTCAAATACCTCCAGTATAGTGGGTTTATAATTATAAAATCATTTATGCTTTCATTAAAAAGAAGTTAAAACTATCAAAATGTACTTAAGGCATATAAATTCTTTTTATGGCTTTAAAGAGGATATGAGATACCAGAATCATGAGGGTTTCTATATGGTAATATTAATATAATTTATCATGATAATAAGTTATGTTCTAATAGTTTTTTATTCCAGAATGATGGTTCTATTATCCAATAAAGGAAAAAGAGTCACATAGTCTCCAATATAAGAATGGATTCTATTTTTATGGAGGATTCATTGAATATATACAGTCAATATTGATATATAATTTATTTTTCCGATATGGGTCTTGTAACATTCCAAAATTTTATAAATATAATTACCCATTCTTATAGTAATGATATATTGTATAAATCAATTATAATAGATAATAAAAACTTTATAAATGGAGTGTTAATTAAATAAGAAGTATTTCTAGATGTTAAAGAACCAATACTGATGTAAGAGTAACATTAACATAAGAATAGTAATATGAACTTTATGAATAGTAAACCAGTAAAATTAATTTTAACCACCCCAATTAAAGTATAAATAAAATTTAGGCATCTTATAAATGAAAAAATTATATCATTATAAGATAGTACATGTAAGTAAATATTTTAAAAATCATTCATTAAGGGTTGGTATTTTTGAAGGCCATAAATATTTAATTTCAATGTTATGATTAATTAAATAATAGAAAATAACATTTATTATCATAAAATGTATCTAAAAATTAATATTTACTTTTATTATTCTTATATGATAATTTCAAGTGAACTTAATTAATTTTGTAATGTGTTTTAAAATTATTTTCAATTTTAAAGTTTATATTTTTTGAGTAATTTATGATTTTAATTAAAAATTAAATTTAACAAATTTAGATAAATATTTTCATAAAATGGAGTTATTTTTTTAGTTCTATATGTCGAAAAGTGGTTAGGGTGAATTTTTGGGATTTTTCTAATGATCTTGAATTTTTGGTGAATAGAAAAATATGATAATTTATGATAAAAGATAAATACATGAATTTCGGAGTTATATTTGATTTATGATTGACATAACCCCAAAATATCAAACTTCTATTTCTTAGTTTAATATATTTAGTGATAATTCTCAAACTATTCATAGTCATGAGCCAAAATAATTAACTAATGATTAAAATAATTAGAAAACACCATCTCCTCCACTATAGTTACCACCCCTCACAACCTCTTTCCCTCACCACATAGAAGATTAGAGCCATGTACTTATTTTATTAAATAATATCTAATATAACCTACCTCATATATAGGATTTATTGGTTTCATAAAAATTATAATATTTTTCCCTATGGAAGTTTACAAGGAGGAAAAATTCAATAGGTAAATTCCTCGTTCTTTTCATTAAATTTCATTTAATTTTTTTATTATATCCTCACTTCCACTCATCCCGTTGGAATTATAACTAAAGTACATTACATATAAAATTTTATATCATATTAATGAATTATAAATCATTAAAATACTCCCCTCGCTCTTTTATTAAATAAATAAAATTGTCTTTTGTGATATGTCAATTTACGGACATCATGGGTGATGGAGTATTGTTTTCTATAAATGCCTTAAAAATGTTAATAAAACCATTATAACGGTTTAATAATATTTTAAAATGTATGATTCAACCCAATTTATGTTATGGAACTAACATATATACATAATTCTAGATGATAAAACCAGACTTGTTCATTGTTATTGAAAAATGAAAAAATTAACCAAAAATGATCATTATTGACATTTATCTAATGATTCATAATCATAACATATAAAAAACTCATTATATTATCATTTATAATTTTTTTCTATCATTAATAATATATAATAAATATTATGTATATCTATCTTTATTTTTTTTACTAACTTCCATTCATGTATACATGTGAACCGATCATGAAAAATATGAAACCAAACAATCCTAAATGATGATATTAAACTCTATAACTCATAAAAACCCATAATAAATAAAATTAATGTATAAAAGGTTATTTATTTGTTATTTAATAAATATAATGTGATCATATAGGATATTGAAGTGAAGAAATCCTCCAGACATTAGGTAAGAGGGTTCTCAATACCAATTATATTTCCTTAGGGTTTTCCCTCTTTCATTACCATTTCAATATGTATATTCATTTAATGATACATAAATGTTGTTTCCTTATTCTAAAATTTATTATTCAGGTATATAAATGTTTTAAACATTATGTATTGATAAAAATAATGTTTTCGAAAAGAACTCTTCTTAAAATCACACCTTTTACTTCTCGTTAGATTGTGTTTTCATCACTCAATATTAATGATTCATGTACCATGAAAATTATCACCATTTTATTTACAAAAAAAATATTCATGAATGTATGAATTTTTAAATAAAAACCATTACATTCCATGGATTATTTTATTTCCATGATTTATATATGTTATATGTGGCATGTATGACAATGTAAATGATAGGATGTGACAAGTACACCCAGAATTATATAATGCAATGTAAAGATTTTGATGGGATCGGTGCTAAGAAAATTATATATCACTGAAATGAATTAGGAAATTTAAATATTTTAATGAGAAAAATGATATTTTTGTCGACATGATGCAAGATTTACTCAAAACTATGTTTTCTAGTTGACCACTAAGATGTGATGTCAAAATTTTTATCCATTACCACATTTTATGAATTTATCTAATGTTTCCTCTATTAATTATGATTATGATCCTATGATTAGGTTGTGGTGATTAATATTATGACCCCACATATTATATTGTATCATTAAAAAATATATCCTCTTACTAGGTTTTAGTTCACCCCTTTATTTGATGTATATCCTCAGGTTACTATATGTAATACAGAGAAATTCAATTTCTAATAAAAATCGTGGGAAGAAGGAATTAAATAATGTTTATGTTTTATTATGCACAGTATATGTATGGTACAAATTTTTGTAGCACACTGAACCTTCGAATCCTGGTTTTGTGACAATATTATGCTGTTATGCTTAAAATGATGTAATAGTTCTGTAAGGAAAACTAGGGTCACTATAGTTGTTATCAGAACATGGTTTTGTTAATTTGTGATTTCTCATTTGAGAACCATACTAAAACCCCTTTATATTAAACTATATATAAGTAAGTACCTCTGAATATTTGTTTTAATAAATAATAATCATTGGGATCCCACATGATATTCATTTAGGGTTAACTACATAGAAGAATAAATTATTTATTGATGAACAATTTATATATAAATTTTTTATTCATCTATATTTTTTAATATGGTTAAAACCAAGAGAAACATGGACAACAACATATTCCATGGACAATGTAGTAATTTCATAAATGATATCCTCAATTCTTTGGGAGGTGGAGTTCAAAATTTTATGGTGATGATTACTCAGCTATATCAGGCTATAAACTATAAACTAAATAATTTTTAACAACATCCTTCACCTAAAATGGATAGAATGGATATCGAGTCATCTATGTAGCAATGACCACTGATCTTTAGTGGATCTTCAAATCCATTAGTCACAGAAAAGTTGGTAAGCACAATAGAGAATATATTTTTTGTGATTAATTTTTCTAAGATAGAGAACATGATCAAGGTTGTTTATCGTCTAAATGAAGAGGATGATCAACGGTGGGAATTAACTATGAATAAAAAGACGAAGGGAGAAATTGAATAGAATGGTTGGGAATTCCTGAAGATAAAATTTATTAAATAGTATTTCCCTCAATCTCTTCTTATAAAGATACAGTGATAATTCATTAAGCTGGATAGAAGTAATTATAATCTGTCACAACCTTCAATGAAAATATCACAAGGCCTGTAAGGTACTCTTCAGGTTTTGTTATATAAAATGATATAATAATGGATAATTTATTTAATGGTTTAAAAACGAACCTTCAAAAGGATTTTTAAATTTGAGACTTTTGGTGTTATGAAGAAGATGTTTGATGTGTTCTCAATGAGGGTATGAAGTTTGGAGAAAGGACCCATGGCTATGTACATATGAAATGAAATATTGAGTTTAACGCTAGAGGATATAATGAGAAAGTTGGAATGAAAAACCAACCTCCTACATGAAATTTTTTTTGGAGAAGAATCATGGGAACTTCTTAAATTGGATGAGGAAATTCTATAATTGTGGGAGAGAAGGCCACCAAGCATATGAATGTAAAAAACACATGATCAAGTAGGACAATGTAGTAGATGAATGGAGAGAACCACTCTTGCTTCAATGCTTAAACCATATGAAGAAATGTCACTATTCAATCAAGTGTACTAAACCTCAAGTCCTCGAGGGTAATTATCATCATCATGCACCGAACCCCAATGAGAAAAGGAATTCTTATGAAATCACTACTCCAAAAGTGGAGAAACAAAATAAATTCTAACAAGTTACACATCTTATTAAATCAAGAATGAAAAAATACTTATTTTATTATGGTTCAACACATTCCTTTATATCATTAATGCTTATAAAAACTATCGAATCAAATCCAAAAAACCATAAAGTATAGATACATTTAAAAAACATGTGGTTCAATGATTAGATACCAAGTGCTTGACTCTAATCCTATTGGAATATATGGGAATATTCTTCAAGGAAATATCATGATACTTACCTTGGTTGAAATCGATGATATAATGAGAATGGACTAGATCTCATTACATAGATAAAAGTTCACGTGTCAGGAAAAGGAACTATATTTTCATATTCTGAACCATCCCATGCTCCTCAAAAAATGAAAATTTGATAATTAAAATTCTTTGAATATTCCTGAAATGGTGTGGGTGTTGATTCCCTGTGGAGAAGATTACCACTCTCAAATGGTTGTGTTAATTGAAGGTATAAATGAATTGAAAATGCCCATTTTGATGGAATATAGTTATGAATTTATCAAATAATTACTTGGAATTTCCCCAGATCACGAGGTAGCATTATCAATATAATTAATACCTAGATACACTCTTATCTCAAAGTGTCCCTATAGGAGAGTGCTTATCTAACAGGAGGAGATAAAGAAGTATCTGCATGAGAATATTAAAAAAGGGATCATACACACACGTGCATCTCCTTGGGGTCCTCCAACGATCTTTGTAATGAAATAGGATATATTAATGTTTCCACGTATCGACTACAATGATTTAAACAAGATATACATAAAGAACATGTATCATATTACAAGGATTAACGACTTTTTGCATTAGTTATGAAGAGATCATTACAAAGAAAATAAAGATCATTATTTTGGATATGATTAATTAAAGAAGAAGAGGGTTGATATTTAGAAGACAACCTTCTTCTTGAATATATAGTCACTATGAATATCTAGTGACACCATTTTGAATTAATAATGACCCTAAAATCTACATGGATTTGATGAATTTAATCCTAAGACATTACCCTGAAAATTTTTTGGCAGTGTTTATCAATGATATTCTAATATACTCCAATAGAAATCATTGACATAAAGAACATCTAATGATTATGATAGTAACATTAAGTGAGGTGAATTTTTTTGACTTGTTCAGATAATGTGAATATTGGTTTTAGTTTGTCACATTCATGTGGCACATGATCACAATTGAGGGAATTTCTAGAGACCCCTAAAAATTGTGATTGCAGAACGACCCGTACCCACTAGTTTCATGGAAATCTATTGTTTTTTTGGATTATCTAATTACAACCGACATTCTAAGAAAAATTTATAATGACTTTAAATACCTCTATCTATGTTGACATGGAAAGGGGTAATGTATTTTTCGATATAAGCATATGAGGAATGTTTTTATGAGAAAATAAGAGGTTAATCACTACCCCTGTACTGACATTACAAAAAAATGTGGTATTTTTTGATATATAGTGATGATTCAAAGAAACTATTGTGTTTTATAATAAATAAATTTTTTAATGTGATATTTGAAACCCCATAAAGGTTGATCATCCAAATGAATAACTTCTTAACACATGATATGGAGCTAGTAGCTATGACTTTTCCCTGAAAATATAGAGCCACTACCTTTATGGTGAGAAGTGTAACATATATACAATCAGAGGATACTATATTATATATTCACAGAAAAGGATCTAAACATGAGTCAAAATAGGTGGTTAGAGAAAATCAAGGAAAAAAGTTTCCCTATTCATTATCATCCTAGTAGTGAGAACATGTTAAATGATGCTCTTAGTAACAAAGAGCATGCAACTCTATCCTTATTATGGATTTAGAAATACTATATATTCATGGAATGGAAAAGGATTAGATTTGGAAATCATAATGACGGGGAATACATCCTACCGATCCTAAATTATTTCCCAACCATCTATCTATGAGAAGATTAAGGAGTTATAGAGGAACGATTTAGAGTTAAAAAAGAATTTTATAGCCGTAATTTAATGGAAGCTATAAGAATTACATATCGATGATGATGGTGTGATTAAGTTTGGAATAAGGGTTATCATTCCTTCATCATCTAGGATAATTAATGAGATAATGGATAATGCACATAGATCACCTTTCTCTATCAATCAAGTGAGTACCCAGATGTATTGTGATATTCAAGAACACTTCTGGTGGGATAACATGAATAAGGAGATTTATAAGTACATCTCAAGGTATATGATATTCCATAAATTTAAAGTATAGTGATAGAAGTCTAATGAGGTGATGAAATAATTGCATATACCCATGTGTAAATGGGATAATGTCACTATAGACATTTTCAACTATCTTCTGAAGACATAGAATGGAAATATTTTGATATGGGTTGTGCTAAACCGACAAACCATTTATACAAACTTTATTACTGTTAAGTAATGTCTATCTCTTGAAAACTTTGAAGTGATTAATGTGAAAGAATTGTTTAGTTTGCATGGGGAACTACATTCAATTTTTATTCTCATGATTCATGTTTTATATCCAAATTCCGAAGAATAATTCATCATTATTTATGTACTGAATTAAAATTCATCATGGTATATCACCACCAAACAGAAAAAAAATCTAAATGGGCTATTTAGATGCTCGATGATATGCTAATTTTTTTCTCATTAGAATTAAATGGTGGATGGAATTATCATATACCATTGGTTGTGTTCTCATACAACAGTATATTCAACTCAAATTTTCAGATTGCAACATATGAATCACTGTATGGATGATGTTGAATAACTCCAACTTGTTGGGAAGAAGTTTGAGAATGAACGCTAAATTTACCTAATCATGTGAATGATATGACATAAAAGCATCAATCCATCTAGAAATATATCATATATTCTCATAGTTAGTAAACGATATCTGATGACAACTCTCAAAGGGAATTTTTATTTCAGATTGGAGATAAATTCTTCCTTTGAATACCACCCTGAAAGAGAGTCATGCAGTTGAGAAAGAATGTTAAGCTAAAATTAAAGTACATTGGCCCCGTTGAGAACCTTTATCGCAAATAGGCATGGTCTATCGACATTCACTTCCACCGAATATGGCTATAGTTGATGATGTGTTCCATGTATCAATCCCTAGAAACAAGATACCAGATCCCTAACAAGTTCTAAACTTAGAGGTGGTATAGTTGGAAGATGATCTCTCTTGTGAGAAGTTGTTAGTAAAGATTCAGGAATAGAGAGATAAGATTCTCAACAAAATGAAAAATAACCTTCTGAATGATTTTTGAATGAACCATAAGTAAGAAAAAGCTACTTGGGAACTTTACGAGGATGTTAAAGTTATGAACCTTCACCTTTTTATGTAGAATGAAATTTTAAGTGTGAAATTTTAAAAGGGGGTGGGGGAGAATGTAATGACCCAAAAATTTATCAGTGCTTTTTATCCCTTCATATATTAATATCATATAGTATAAAAAACAATGATACCATAATAGAAACAATATAAATAAATAGTAAATCAAATAATAAGTATTTCTAGAAGATATGGAACTTATACCCCTGAAGTAGTAACATTACCTTAAGAATAGTAATATGAACCTTATGAATAGTAAACAATCTAAATGAATAGTAACCATAACTATAAATGTAGAAATAAAATTTATGAATCTTACAAATGAAATTAGGATGTCATTATAACATATTATAAATAAGTAAAGGTTTTTGAAATTATTAATTAAGTGTTGGTATTTTGGAAAGTCATAAATATATAATTACAATTTTATGATTAATTTACTAATTTAATGTAAAAATTAATTTCATAATATGTATTAAGAAATTAATATTTTGTTTTCTCGTGATTATAATATATTTTTATGACACCTTATGTAAATTTTAAATGTGTTATAAAATCAGTTATAATTTTAAAATCTATATTTTATGAATAATTTATGATTCTAATGAATAATTAAATTTATCATATTTAGGAAATTATTTTCATACAATAGATTTAATTTTACACATTAAAAAATTGTTAGGAATATTTTTTTTGATTTTTCTGAAATAATTAAATTTTTTCATAATATTAAAATTTCATAATTTATAATAAAAGCTAAATAAATGAATTATAGAGTCATAGATGAAGAATGGATGATTTAAGGCCAATATCTTAGAACATACATAAAATTTTTAATATATTCATTGATAATGTTCAGACTATTCGTAGTCACAATCCTAAATAATAAACTAATTATTATAATAATAAAGAACACTTCTCTTGACTACTAAAAATACCTCCCCTCAACACCTCTTCTCCTCACACCTTCTATGATTTTATCCCTGACCCCATTCTACCCAATAATCTTCCCAAGCCCCAACCCCATCCCTAGGTTCTCTTTTCCTCATCAAAATACCAAAACTTTTTCCCTAAGTAGGTTTTTGAAAGAGAGAAATTCAAGCGTTAAATTTGTCTTTCTTTTCCCTTGATTTCATTTCATGTTATTTTGAATTCTTATTCTATCATCACCTCCCGTATTAAAAATGGAGTGTTAACTACAGTATATTACATATTATTTAATTATATCCTTTTTATGGTGGTTCCATCATTAAAATATACCCCCTTTCTGTTTTATTCTAAAAATGAAATTGTCACCTGTGATGGATCAATTTACAAACACCATGGGGGATGAACATTCACTTTCATATAACAGATTCAAAGATTATAATAAAACCATTATTATGGTTAAAAAATATTGAAATAATTATGTTCAAAACATATTTATGTTCTAGAACTAACATATATACATATTACTAAATGATAAAACAAAACAAGTTTGTTGTGATAATCAAAAAGCCAAAATTAACATAAATGATCATCATTAACTTTTATCAAACTATTCATCATCATACCATATTCCAAATAATTTATAAGACCATTTAAACTATTTTACTATAATTAATGACATATATTAATAAATATGGATATTTATCCACATTTCACAAGAATTTACCTTTCATGTATACAAGTGAACCGATCATGAAAACTACAAAAACTAACACTCCAAAAAGAAGAAAATTTTATCTATAACTCATAGAAAAGAAAACAATGAATCAAATTAATGTATAAAAGATTATTTATTTTTTATTTAATTAAAATTATTGGAATATATAATATATTAAATAGATTAAATCATTCAAACAAATGGATAGGGGAATCCAAAACCTGATTCCATTTCCTTAGGGTTTCTCTCTTTCACACAAATTTTAGTATATATATACATTTAATGTTCCTTAATCCTTAAATATAATTTACTTATTATCCATATTCCTTTTATGGGACATACATGTTTTATAATTGAGTTTATAAAAACACAATGTTTTCTAAAATAACTATTCATAAAAAAATACACCTTTTACTTCAATTGATATTGTTTCTTCTTCACTAAAGATTGATGATTCTTATTACAAGAATATTCTTCCAATTTTCATTTGCACAGTTTACTCCAGAATGTATACTTTATGAAAACAAGACCATTATTTTCAATGGGTTATTTTATGTTCAAGATTGGTATACGTTCTACGTGGTATGGATAATAATGTAAATGTTATTATGTGACAGGTGTTCCTAGAATTATAATTTGTGATGTAAATTTTATGATGTGATGGGTGAAAATAAAATTAAATAGAACTATATTTCATTGGATAATATGAATAATCTTAGGAGAAAAATTTAAATTCTTGTGAACATGATTCTATATTTTTCACAACTATGTGTGGTACTTGACCACTAAAACATGCCATTTTTAGGAATTTCCACTGTACATTCCTTTATATAATGATCCCACCGTTGATTTTGATGATAATCTGTTGGCGCCAAAAATATGGCCCGAAAGGAATGAACGAAAAAGGCAGCCGGCGCGCTGCCTCGCGAAGCACAGCCGCGAAGCACAGCCGCGGAGCCCGTCTGCGGAGCCCCGCCGCGAAGCGTCCCGACCTTAGCGGCCCCGCGAAGCTCCGGAGGCGGTAATCCTCCGTGAATCCTTTTGACGTTCGCGAGCCGCCGCGAAGCTCCGGAGGCGGTAATCCTCCGCGAATCCTTTTGACGTTCGCGAGCCGCCGCGAAGCTCCGGAGGCGGTAATCCTCCGCGAACCGGTTTGACGTTCGCGAGCCGCCGCGAAGCCCAGAAGGCGGCGCGCGAGCCCTGCATCGCGGCGCCCCTTCCCTATAAATACTCGACTCCCCCTGAGTCCCGGGGGACGGACAACCCGACCTTTCGGCTTCTCCTCTCCCGAATCGCAAAGCAAGCTTTGCCCCGGGAATCATGAGCTCCGCGAGGTATTTCTACTTCGCGAGACGACTCTGATTTGTTTCGTCCTGAGCCCCTCTTCTGAGAGGGATGCCCTTCGCGAAGCCCAAGGGCGTTCGCAAAGGAAGGGGATTCCCAAGGGAACCCGGGCAGCCGCGGGGCACTCGTGCTTCGCGAAACACCCAACCCATGCTAGTAATCCCTATGCCAAGGCAGGATAACTATGCATCGCGAAGCACATTGCTTGGCAGGACCCTGCTTCGCGAACCACTCCTTCTTCGCGAGGCAGTGCTCCGCGAACACTGTTCCACTTCGCGAAGCACCACCCACTCCCACCTATGCCCCATGCTAAGGCCAATGCACCCCACTTCGCAAAGCACACTCCTCTGCTTAGCGATTCCTCCTCCCGTGCGACCCTCCAGGTTTGCACGATGTGATTTCAAAGTCCCATGGACAACACCTCCCGTAGCGTTGCTCCGCCCAATGCTTCTTCGCATAGGCACACTAACGGCTATTGCTTCTTCGCATAGCCACGCTAACGTGGACCCCTCGGTGGTTCCTCCCTCGACCCCCCTCTATCATGGCCTTACTGGTACCTTCCCTTCCCCAAGGACCAGAGGGTACCGGTTATGTAAGCCCTAGGGGTGTGGAGTGAACCCACCTCGTCTGAGCTGCAGGACGTTAAACTGCCAAGCACCGCGTCCTCAACACATGACGTTAAACTGTGACCCAACCTCGTCTCCCTCACGAAGGGTCCCCCCCAGCTCGAGCATTCATTACACCGCTCGTCTCCACGGGAATGGAACTCTTCCGCACATGGAATGAGATCCTCCTTGTCGGAGTGGTGTATGTTCGCAGGGGAAGGGTCGCCTCAGAGCGTAAATCCCTAACCTTTGGTACGGATGATTTCACCCGTGCATCTCGGTACTCCCCCACTACCAAGGTCGGTGGGGAACGTGATAGGGAACGAGGCACCTCCCATTGTCGGACCAAGGTCCATCTTTCCCGCGCTTTGTCGCACCATGGGCCTCCATCGTGGAGTAAGTCCCAACACCATGGGCCGCCCAACGCGTAAGCCCCTCTTCGCTTCTCACGGATGCACCCTTCGCGATGTGATCGTCAGGTCCTTGAAACCTCTTGTTTCTCACACCGAGCATGACTCACGTGGGCTTAGAGTGAGCACCGACCCTGACAAACCCATTTTGAACTACGAGGTCTTTGATCCATGTCAAGGCATGGTACGTAGGAAGCCTCCATGAGGTTCAAGCCCACCATCAGTGGACCAAGGTCTACTTTCATTTGAACTACGAGGTCTTTGATCCATGTCAAGTCATGGTACGTAGGAAGCCTCCATGAGGTTCAAGCCCACCATCAGTGGACCAAGGTCTACTTTCATCTGAACTACGAGGTCTTTGATCCGTGTCAAGGCATGGTACGTAGGAAGCCTCTACGAGGTTCAAGCCCACCCGTCTTTCATGTCGGGTTTCACCCCCGTCCAGCACGACGTTAAACTGTACCCCGGTCCAGTGGTAAGCCATTGCGACTCCCCATTTGAACTACGAGGTCTTTGATCCATGTCAAGGCATGGTACGTAGGAAGCCTCCACGAGGTTCAAGCCCACCATCAGTGGACCAAGGTCTACTTTCTTCTGAACTACGAGGTCTTTGATCCATGTCAAGGCATGGTACGTAGGAAGCCTCCATGAGGTTCAAGCCCACCATCAGTGGACCAAGGTCTACTTTCACGTCGGTTCACCGACACACCCCCCGTCGCCCTTTCACGTCGGGTCTCATCCCGGTCCGGTGGTAAGCCATTGCGATCAAACCCATTTGAACTACGAGGTCTTTGATCCATGTCAAGGCATGGTACGTAGGAAGCCTCCATGAGGTTCAATCCCACCATCAGTGGACCAAGGTCTACTTTCATCCGAACTACGAGGTCTTTGATCCATGTCAAGGCATGGTACGTAGGAAACCTCCACGAGGTTCAAGCCCACCAATAGTGGACCAAGGTCTGCTTTCACGTCGGTTCACTGGCGAAACCCATTCTGAACTACGAGGTCTTTGATCCATGTCAAGGCATGGTACGTAGGAAGCCTCCACGAGGTTCAAGCCCACCCGTCGTTCATTCACGTCAGGGTTCATTATCGTCCCGCATGACGTTAAACTGTATCATTCGAACTACGGGGACTTTGATCCATGTCAAGGCATGGTACGTAGGAATCCTCCCAGAGGTTCAAGCCCAAGTCTCTTCGGACTAAGGTCCAGCTTCACGTCGGTTTACCGGCACCATCCCGAACTACGCGGACTTTGATTCCCTGCCACGGGGATACGTAGGAAGTCTCTTCAAGACTCAAGCCCAACTTCACTGTCGCCCCCCCTGCGATGGTCCCATTTCATTCTCAACCGTCTCTGCTAGACGTTAATCTTGCAACATACCCTGTGTTGAACATGGGAAGCTGAGGAAAACCTCAGATACGTGTCTATGACATGTAATTCCCTGCGCTCGATGTGGGATGCCTCGGGCTTCCACGCCCTCGAGAAGCCTTATGATTGAGGATAACAGACAGACATGCCAGGTACCCCAGCATCCAGACACGCTACTGATGCCTCAAACGTGATTACTCCCCTGACCGAAGGTTGCTGCCCTGACTGGACCCTTTGGAATGTCCCGACAGAAGCAGTGTAATTAACCGGAGTCCATGGAAACATGACACCGGGAAGAGTTTCACGAACTACGTATTAAATCTATAAGGGAGACCCGGACTAGGTGACGAGTTCTGAGGAGGAATCCACAGGAGGAAGAACCGACATCCCATCATCCCGTTTCGATCAAGGAGCAGACGTACCTGAACAAGGAACGAATGCCGCCCACCTTTGGAAAGCGAGAATGCGGGGAAACAAAGCCGCGCGCCCCCCTCCCCCGCGGACGGATGCGCGCGCGCCCCGGTGAAAGCGTCGGAAACAGAAATGGTGAACCCGACGTGAAATTCTTCTCCTCAGCATGGAGATTAGTAGCATTCGAGACACCAGTAGATTGACGTGTCACCGGATTCAGATATCCGTTGCCTGGTCCCGCCAAGTAAATGGCGGGCCTGTCGTGGAACTCACCAGAGGTCGGGGTAGTAGAACGTGGGGCACTCCGCTCTGCAGCGTGTTGGCGTGGATCCTTCTCACAAACATGGAGGATGGAGGAACGCTGGGGCACTGGCTGTCAATCCTTTTCCTCTCAGTACTGATGAGTTGATCCCTTCGTTTGCTAGGAACCAGGTTGCTATTGCAGAGATGCGGTCACCATCCGCTCCTCGCCCGCGCAGGGGCAGGGGCAACACCACTACGGCCACTCCACATGGCGCCATTACCGCCACGACGGCTGCCACGTCACGAGATGCGGGACGTCCACGTCCCCTTTCCCCATCAGAGGTCATCCAACGAAGGGTGATCAACAGCCTCGTGCACAGGTATGAGGAACAAGGGGTCATCCCGACCAGGGATATGGCCCGTTTGGACCTGGAGGCTTCCGGGCCCCGCCGTCAACGCCGCCCCAACAGGCCGCGCAGGGAGCCTCCGCTCCCCACCCAGACATTCAATCGCTTCGGGAGCCTATCCCCGGAACGCCTTGACGACTCTTCGCCTTACGCTGAAGAGGCATGTGTTGTCCGGCTCAGCCCGCTCAGGGCCCCGACCCAGGGCCCCCAGGCGAGAGCTCCCGTCCGGTCACGTCAGCGCCGCCGTCCGGCCCCGCAGGAAGAACAGGCAGACTATGTCCCTGCACCACCTGCACCGGCCCGCCTGACCCGACGTCAGCGCCGGGCCCGGGCTGAGGACGCTCGCCTAGCCGCGTCCACATCGACAGCTATAGTGGCCCGAGCCACCGCCGACGTACATTATGAATCCCCCGCCTACATTGAGCAGGGGCACCCCTTCGCCCAACCAAGATTGAGACCCCAGCCGCCCCATGGGCAGGCCGGGTTGACGCTCCGGGTTGCAGGCCCTAGTGATGATCGTCGCGAACTAACCCGCGGTGATGCCACCCCGTACGGAGGTCCTCCCCGTACCACTACTCCACAGAGCGTGGGCCTTCCCCGCTCCGAGGTTCGTCGTGGAGGCATGCCTCGTGCTGCCCCCATCCTGCAGGAAGACCTGCCCCGGGGCAATGATGCTCAGCGCGGAAACATTTCCCGCGCCCGCTGTACAGGGTATGAAGTCCATCCTTTTGAAGGCACCGTCCATCCGGTCCTTCGACGTGGGGGCCCCCCCTACGTCCTCTCTGCGACTGGAGAAGATCCTTCTCGCCCCAGCAACTCAAGGAATGAAGGTCAGCCTCGCTCCACTCGCACCGACCATGGAGGCCTTCCCCATGCTCCTGCCGGTTCCAATAGAATCCCCGCCCACGTGGGTACTGTCCATAGAGGTCCTCCCCATGTACCCTTTGATATTTGCCCTGGTGCCCCCGGCACCCCGGCTGTCTCAAGTGGGGGCCCTCTCCGCCACGGCGCTAGTGCCGCCCCAGGGCTGCCTGATAGGGGTCAACCCTGTCCCGAAGAGCCACCCAGGGGTAGAAGAGCGGGTCGTCGCCGCCACAAGAAGAATCCTGGGAAGGCCCAGGGGGAGATCAAACCTGCCCGCTTCTCCGATTCGGAAGCGGAATGCGATTCAGCGATGGAACCTTCTCCCAGCTCCTCCGTATCAAGGACTGGGGCAGGAACCAGACGCGTCAGCCTCGTTCTCCCGGAATTTTAGGTCCACCGGATTCCCGTCTCTCTCCGCAGGTACATCCAGGAGGAAGAAATCCTGGGAATTCCGCAGGTTTCGACCGCGCAGTCACCGCCACCATCACCCGAAGCGCCCTCTACCTCTACTCGGGATCACGAGGAGCTGTTTTGGGGGTCAACGGTGGTAGAGCCACAACATGACCGGACACCGGTAACGGCAATTCCCGTACCCAAAGCAGTGGCTGTTAGCCCGTCCTATCGTGACATTGTGGTCAGGTCACCTCGCTCTTCAGAGGAGGGCCCAGAGTACGGTGGCCAGTCTGCTCGCTCGCCGTATTCTCCACCGCCGAGTTTGCTATCCCAGAGGTCCGTCTCGGTACCGCTACCGGTCCCTCAGCCACCCCCGGTTGATGAGTGGGGAAATGTAGGGCCGAACCCCGAGGACGAACCCAGGAGCTTCTGGAGTATTCTTGCAGCGGACTACTTCCCAGAGAAGTTCTGGCCCACGGCGACGCTAAATTTTCGCGTACCCGAGTCGCTTACCCCTGAAGAAGTGGGATGCTTTTGTCGGACCCTGTGGGCGACGTACTTTCGCCTCCGTTGGGAACGGGTAGTGTACCCCAGGAGTCGAGAGCACTTTGAGGAGATTGGCAAACAGTGCCGCCTAGTTGATGCAGCGGCGCTCCTTGTGGCCCAGCACCCCAAGTCGCCCGATCACCAGAGTGCCCTCCAACGAAAATGCGTCCAGAGTTTCAAGGCACTCCGCAAGATCGTCAGGGAAGCCACCCCCCATGTGCAAGTCCGTGGTTGGGGACGCTATGCCGCTCTCCTCTTCGACCCTATCCGACGACAGCCCGATTCGCTATGCGACATTGAGGATATGCCCTCAAGAGGGGTCACAGTCCACATGGCCGACGTTGTGGATAAGGAAGATGAGCTTGAGTTCCTTGATGGGGACTTACCATCCGAAGGCGTACCGCCACTACTCGACCCATCAGGGAGAGTCACCCGTCAGCAAAGGAACCTGCTAGGCCTCCCCGTACCCACCGAGTCACTGGCATTCGGTCGAAGCACTGGCAAGGGTAAGGAGCATGTCGGGATAGTCAGGCACTCCGATCCATCCGCCTCCATGCAGAAAACGGACGAAGACCCTGAGAAGGCCACGTTGCGCCAGCAGCTTGCTGAGCAGAAGAGGCTGGTCGACGAACTCTTGGCTGAACGCGCCGCAGAGCGACGACCTGACTACGGTAATCCCAGGCCGGGACAGAAGGGGCAGGAACAATTTCCCCCCAGTGAGATGCCTCCGGGCAACCCTGATCATGCTACTGTCGCGGACAGGGCGGAAGCCGGGACGTACGGCAAGAGGGCGCGATACGTCTCGCCAAACCCCCCTGAGCGACAGGGCAATCTGAAGAACCCAACCCGGGTTCCCCCGGTCGCCCAACAGGTCGTCCCACCAGTCAACCCGCGAGCAGCAGAAGCCGTCTACCGTGTTGAAGAACCTGGCAATGCGCTTGTGGTTAGGGACCCCCATCAAGACAGGGACCCCCACCCGGAGGACCTTATTGCAGCACTCACAGCCCGCCTCGAGGCGTTGGAGACACGGCAGGTGGCGGTCCCACCGGATGGCAAGCCTTATCCCCCGTGGGTGGATGATATGCCCGCATCTCCGGGTTTTGGGAACCCCACTTTCTCGCCTTTCAACGGGACAGGGGACCCACCCCACCACTTGGCTCATTTCCCTTCCAGGTGTGGCCCCATGCTGGGGACCCCGGCTCAGCAAGAAGCCGCTAAGCTCCGATGTTTTGTACAGACGTTGGAAGGTCCGGCATTCGTCTGGTACAGCCAGCTCCCCATCGGGTCAGTGACCGGCTGGGAGGATCTTCGCCGGCAGTTCTTGTACCAGTTCAGCTCCACCACGCGGAAGACCAGCATCGCGGACCTCTTTAAGTGCAAACAGAGGCCTGATGAGCGGGTTGCAGACTTCATCGCCCGGTGGAAAGGACTTACGTATTCTCTCGATATGCCGCTGACTCAGGAGCAATTACTGACGATGTGTGTGGGGAACGTAAAGACAGAGCTGGTACCCTCCTTGATTACCCAGAACTACCCTGGGGTGTTCAGAGACTTCTCGGATAAGGCCCAGCGCCTCGAGGAGGCCCTGCAACAGGCTAGTCAGACACGTTTGCTGCCCCCTATGATCCCAGCCAGGAGGGCCGCCAGGGCTGAACCCGCCGCATTGGCTCAAATAGAAGCCCCGAGGCAGCTGGAATTGTTACCGGCGGCACCACCCCCGCAACCCCGCAGAGGTCCTCCACCTCAAGCACAGGCTCCTGCCCAGCAGCGACCGCCTCAGAACCGACAGGTTCCCCCGCGCAACGCGCCACCGCCACCTAGGCGAGACAACCAGGCGCCGCCCCCTCGGCAGGCCCCTCCGGCCCCTCGACAGGATCAGGCCCCCAGGGCCCCTTATCCGGAAAGAAAGTACCATACCTATTCGTTTAACGAAAATCAGGTCCCTGGTTACTTCCGAAGTGCTCTAGAGCAAGGGATCGTGCGTCTGCCTGAGTGCAGGAGGCCGGCAGAGGCGCATCTCACTGATCACCCCAACTACTGCCCTTATCATCGGATCCTGGGGAACACCATCAAGCGATGCTATGTGTTTAAAGACTGGCTTCAGGACCAGGTCAACAACAACATAGTCAAGTTGGGCCCAGCGCCAGCGCAGGTGGCAGGCGTCTTTGCGGGATCGGAAATCGGCAGTGACAGCGAGGGTGAGTGGCAGCAGGTCCCTAGCCGTGGGTCCCAGAAATACGACAACTGGATGGCTCGAAAAACTGTCGTTCGTGCCCAGGGTATCATCCGGGCACGCCTGAAGCAGTCGGAACCTTCAGAAGAAGTAGTTGGCGCCTCAACATCGTCTTCACAGTCGACCTCTGCCCAAAAAGGCAAGCAGCGGCGACGCAAGAAGAAGCAACGTGCACCGCCAGTGCCGTCGTCGTCCCGCACTCTCGGCGACTTTATGCCTCCCGAAATGGGAATTTCCCCCAGAATCCGCCCAGCGGTGGATGACTCTTCGAGTGACAGTCAAGGGTACGCTTCGGTTAACACCGTGGAGCTGGTAAAGCCCTATATGACCCCCGACGGGGGGAACCCCAGGCAGACCGCCCCAACGTTCCCAGCCGACGTCGACGTCAGCGGAATCGCAATCGCGCCGGTCACCGAGGTATGTCAGCAGGCACTTGTGACCAAGCCGTGCACGCTACCGAGGACCAGGCAGCAGGCTCAGCGCAGATCTCCGCATGCGCAGACCCATCCAGCGCCCTTGGCTCTACCTCCCACCGTCGTTCGTGTTGCTGGATCAGGGAGAGCCGCCTCGTTCGTATCACAGCCAGTCTCGCCCGGCGACGGGCCAGCCCCCGCTGTTCGATCTTAGCCCGGCGACTACTCTCCAGGCTTCTACTAGCAGCAGCAGGATGTACCCAGTGCTAGCCGACCGCCAGTTCAACCAGCAGGACCCGCTATGCCTCCAAATGCCGAAAACCCCCCTGTAAGCAGAGGTTCGCGGTTGGCACGCAAGTATGATGTCCTAAAGCACCCTAGCCGGCATTCCGGCGAGGCTTTCCATCCTTGAGGCCCTGCACTTGTCATCCGAGATGCGCGAGGCACTTGCCGATGGCCCTAAGGAGCCCCCTCCAGTTCGAGACGGAAGTGGCAGCCGCGGAGGCCTTCCATACCGAGACGATTGAAAACGCCGAATGTCAGGCGGTTATCTCGTTCTCTGGCGAAGATGAAGACCCCCCTATACAGGGGCACATTCGCCCACTGTATATCACTGGCCACTTTAACGGTGTGGAAGTCCGTCGCTGCCTCGTTGACACGGGTTCCGGAATCAATCTAATTCCGACCCGGACGCTGCGAAAGCTGGGTTTGTCCGAAGGTGATTTGACTCCCTCTGACCTCAGGATTCAGGGGTATGACAGGACAGAGCAAACCCCGGTCGGCAAGAATCCGTCTGAAGACCCAGTTCGGTGGCTTAATTGCCAGCACCGAGTTCATGGTTGTTTCTCAGGACACCGCCTACAACGCATTGATGGGCAGCCATGGCTCCATCTGCATGCAGCGGTTCCCTCGTCGTATCACCAGTGCCTTAAGTACTCACTCAACGGTCGAGTAGGCGTGCTCCAAGGAGACGCGTCCCCTTTCGCTTCTTGTGAGGCCCGCTATCTGGATGCGGGTTATTACAAAAGTAAGGACAAGCAGATCCTAGTCAGCGAGGATGAGCCCGCCCCAATCACAAGTGATCCCTGGGCGAGCATGGACGACGCCTACATCCTCCCTATCCTCCGGTTTGGAGCCACGACCCCCGACATGGGACAATGTTTCGTTGTTTCGGGTACGCAAGGAAGGCATGTTCTCGCGTCCCAAGAGACGGCGGAAAATCACTTCGTACTCCTACATCAACCAGGCTCGGGTCATCCCGGAATCTCCTACCCCTGTACGGTACCGGATGTCAAGCTCATGACAACGGCGGTGCGCCATACGTGTCTATTTCGCCGGGCCGGAATCAACCGACTCTGGCCGACACGTCACCACTACTTTGATATCATCAAGCGTGGCCCCTTAGGCCGAAGGCCGGATGGGATAGGGTCAAATGCATTCATTGCTATGGTCTCCACGACGAGTGAGTCTCCTGATGTGATGACCGCTGCTGCCCAAGCCGGCACCAGCTGCCCCTCGGGTCTTGAGAGCCCGGAAGTACCTTCCGTCACGGTAAATCCCCCCACGGCTGGGGAGGAAGACTTAGAGGATGCTCCCCCAGCCTTTGAAGAAGGCGTCTCTACCACGGTCGATGAGCTGGTACAGGTGAACCTTGGTAGCGAGGCAGATCCAAGACCCACATTAATCAGTGCGGCCATGTCCCTCGAGGAGCGGGCAGCAGTATGTAGACTTCCTCAAACAGCACCGCGATGTGTTTGCCTGGAGTTACGATGAGATGCCAGGGCTGGATCCCCAAGTGGCCGTCCACCGTCTGGGCCTCCCAGTAAAACATCGTGGGTTTAAGCAGCCGCCCAGGAAAATGCACCCTTCCCATGGTGCTATGGTTGAGGCCGAAGTTGATAAGCTAATCAAGGCCAACTTCGTCCAAGAGGTCCAGTACCCCAAATGGCTCGCCAACATTGTGCCAGTCAGGAAGAAGAATGGGCAGATTAGAGTCTGCATCGACTTCCGCGATCTCAATCGCCACTGCCCAAAGGATGACTTCCCACTCCCGGTGACAGAGCTGTTGATTGACGCCACGGCCGGGTTCCAAGCCCTCTCTTTCATGGATGGGTATTCCGGGTATAACCAGATCCGGATGGCCCCTGAAGATGAGGAGTCCACTGCCTTCAGGGCTCCCCAGGGCACCTTTTGCTACCGGGGTAATGCCATTCGGTTTGAAAATGCAGGTGCCACTATCAGAGGGCCATGCATCGCATATTCAAACCGATCCTCGGGGCATTGGTGGAAATGCTACGTGGATGACATTGTAGTCAATCATATCAGCGCCAGTGACCCTCTCAAAGACCTTGAGAAAGTGTTCGGTTTCCTCCGTTCCCGTCACCTGCAGATGACCCCACTGAAGTGTGCCCTTCGGGGTCACCTCCGGGAAGTTTCTGGGCTTTGTTGTCAGATACCGAGGTATCGAGATCGACCCGGAGAAGATCAAGGCCATCATCCAAATGCCTCCCCCGAGCAACATTCGGGAGCTTCGAGGCTTGCAAGGCCACTTAGCCTATATACGCCGATTCATTGCGAACCTGGCGGCAAGTGTAAGCCCTTTTCTCGGCTCATGAAGAAAGGCGCCGCCTACGAATGGGATGAGGAGTGTCAGATCGCCTTCGAGGAAATCAAGCAGTACCTGCTCCAACCTCCGGTCTTGATGCCACCCGTCTCTGAAAGCCGCTGGTCCTTTATGTGACCGCCCTGGAGAGATCCCTCGGCGCGCTGCTCGCCCGAAGAATAACGAGGGCACTGAGAACAGTCTCTACTATCTCAGTCGCATGCTTCTCGATACGGAAGTTAGATATTCCCTTATCGAAAAGAGCTGCCTTGCGCTCGTCTTCGCCGTGCAGAAGTTGCGACACTACCTGCAACACCACAAGGTGCAATTGATCTCTCGGGTGGATCCGCTGAAGTACATCCTGAACCGCCCCATGCTGACCGGCCGGCTAGCACGGTGGGCGGTGATTCTCCAGCAGTTTGACATCAGGTTTGTGCCTCAAAAGGCCGTCAAGGGACAGGCATTGGCAGACTTTTAGCTGCCCATCCAACCTCCGCGGATCAATCCCTGGACCTGGATTTTCCCGACGAGACGATCCTCTCGGTCGATCACGTTGTCCCGTGTGGCAAATTCATTTCGACGACGCCTCCCGGAGCCCACTAGTAGAAGGCTCAATGACCGCAAGCTCAACAGAGTGGGTCTGGGTATTGTTTTCATTACCCCGACGCAAGTCGTCCTGCCGTACTCCTTCCTGTTGTCAGAAGGTTGTACGAACAACGAGGCAGAGTACCAAGCTCTCATCACCGGCCTCGAGTTGGCCCTTGAGATCCATGTACCCCATCTACATGTGAAGGGAGATTCTGAACTGGTAATCAAACAGGTTAATGGCGACTACGTCGTCAGAAGCCAGAGCTTGCACCGTTGCTAGAGTACACCCTCCTCCTAATGGCCCAGTTCTCTCCTCGGCCAGAGGTTACCCATGTCCCGCGGTCGCAGAACGGCCAAGCGGACGCCCTAGCTGGCTTAGCCGCATCGCTCGCAGAACCCGAGCAAGATGATTTGGTCATACACGTGGCCCACCGTAGAGTCATTGCTCCCGTCACCCAAGAGGACCGTGATAGCCTACGGGTAAGTCATCTCACCGCCGGACCCTCCGTATCAGGAGTCCCGGGTTCCTCAGACGCAGTGGTTGAAACGACCCCCGATTGGAGAGCACCTTTTGTCGATTATCTCCAAAATGGCCAGCTCCCGGACAACCGGGCCGAGCGCGAGCGAATCCGACGCCGCGCACTTCAATTTACCCTCCAGAGCGGCCCCAGTCTTGAGCAGACCCTCTATAAACGGAGTTTTGATGGTGTCCTCCTCCGTTGCATCCAAGGAGCAGAGATACCTCAAGTTATGCAAGAGGTTCACGCCGGTTCCTGTGGCGCCCATCAAGCTGGGCCGAAGCTGTCCCATCAAATCCGGAGGCTAGGGTACTTCTGGCCCTCCATGATCCACGATTGTATTGGATACGCCAAGAGATGCCACGCGTGCCAAGTGCACGCCATCTTCTTGCATCGGCCGCCAGAACCCCTCCACCCCACCAAGTACTCTTGGCCATTTGCGGTATGGGGACTCGATGTAGTGGGACCGTACCCGCCGGCAACAGCCCGCCAGTGTAGGTTCATCCTGACTGCTACAGACTTCTTCTCCAAGTGGGCAGAAGCAGTTCCGCTCAAAGAGGTCAAGGCCCGTTCCGTCGTCGACTTTGTGAGCTCCAACATCATCCACCGGTTTGGGGTCCCTCACGTCGTCCTCACTGACAACGGAACCAACTTCCGAGCAGCTGAATTGAAGAAATTGTACGCTAAGTACGACATCCGGTCAAACCATACCTCCCGCTACCACGCACAGGCGAATGGACAGATCGAGGCATTCAACAAGACCCTCTCTAACATTCTGCAGAAGATGGTTGGTCAGAACAAGAAGAGTTGGCCGGACAAGCTCCCCAACGCCCTTTGGGCTTACCGGACGACGACTCACAACTCTACCCAGGTGACCCCATATTCCCTGGTGTATGGAGATGAGGCCGTCCTACCCATTGAGATCCAGCTGCCGTCGCTACGCACGACAGTTTATGATCACCAGACATCAGATGAGGTAGCCGAGATCCGTCTAGCTGAGTTAGAGGCACTGGACGAGAACCGGCTTCGTGCCCTGCACAATCTGGAAAGGCATCAGGTTAAGATGGCAAGAGCTTTTGACAAGAAGGTTCGTCTCCGCTCTTTTCTACAGGGTGACCTGGTGCTGGCCCTGCGAGCGCCAATGATTCCCGGTAGGAAACCGCCCAAGTTAGAACCCAAATGGGAAGGGCCTTATATCATCCATAAGGTTTACCCCAATGGAGCATACTCCTTGGTGACCACAGATGGAGAGCGTGTAACCCCCCCCACCAATGCCAGATTCCTCAAGCGATACTTCGCCTAGGGAAAAACTGGTCCTGCATGACCCTAAACTGCGAGAGGGTCCTGCATGACATTAAACTGCATTGGTCCAGCATGACCCTAAACTGCGAGAGGGTCCTGCATGACATTAAACTGCATTGGTCCAGCATGACCCTAAACTGTGAGAGGGTCCTGCATGACATTAAACTGCACTGGTCCTGCATGACCCTAAACTGCGAGAGGGTCCTGCATGACATTAAACTGCATTGGTCCTGCATGACCCTAAACTGCGAGAGGGTCCTGCATGACATTAAACTGCACTGGTCCTGCATGACCCTAAACTGCGAGAGGGTCCTGCATGACATTAAACTGCACTGGTCCTGCATGACCCTAAACTGCGAGGGGGTCCTGCATGACATTAAACTGCATTGGTCCTGCACGACCCTAAACTACGACTTGGTCCCGCATGACCTTAAACTGTATCTCCGTCCTCATTGCAAGACGTTAAACTGTAAGTCAGTCAGTTCTTCCTGACCGAGGCTCAGCCTCAGGCCCCTCGGCCTCTTTGGGCCCCTGGCCCCGTCTCCACCGAGGTCTGGCCCCAGGCCCCCCTCGTGTCTCTCCGACTCACCCTCTTACGGGATTGTACGGTACAGCGTAGGACTACGTTCTCACGTTGGGATCATGTACCAAGCCGCACACATCCCCGAACGAGATGCCCCTCGTCCCGCATGACGTTAAACTGCATGTCAAGAACTACGTACGGCTTGATTCTCATCCTTATGAGATACGTAGGAACGCTCGGACGCCTTGTCTCGAGCCCAGCCCCAAGCTTCTCTCTTCCACTATTCCCCCTGGGAATGGTCTCCTTGGAGGATCTTTGTGTAGCAGGGCGTCGGCCTTCTTGGCCCCGCTCATGCAACACCACTCACGCAAAGATTGTAAAGGTCGCACCATGCGCCCACTCCCGTTCTTCTACCCTCCCACGTCCTCACCGCATGACGCTAAACTGCATGGCATTCAAGAACTACGTATGGCTTGATTATCATCCTTATGAGATATGTAGGAACGCCCGGACATTTCGTCCGTTGGCCCAGCCCAAAAGCCAAAATCTTCCCCTCGGGTCAAGACATGGCAGGGTGCACATTTTTGCCCCGACCCACGTCGAGCAAGCCTCGACCCGGCTGCACATTCCCCCCTGGAGGTGTTTTCCCCCTTCGTGGATGGATTCACACCCGGAGGGGCCCCCAAGAACGGCCTGGATACAAAGCCCAAGGGCTCTCCTACCGATACGGGCCAACGCCCCCAAGGGTTTCTCAAGCAACAAATCGAAACAAGTCCCGCGTTGCGAATTTGGTCAGCGGTCGACGCTCATTTGTTGCCCCCATGCGGGTCGCCATAGGAACGCTGTGTTTCGAATATGGTCAACAGTGATTCATTCTGCCCCATCCTGAGGTGACAAACTTCCCCAGGTGGTGCCAGTGATTGGGCCCACAGCCCAGGATTCCTCACCCGGAGCGTACGGTGTGGTGTAGGACTACGTCCTCATTCACGTCGGGATCATGTACCATGTCATACGACTCCCCTTCCGAGGCTCAGCCCCAGGCCCCTCGGCCTTTCCAGGCCGCGGCCCAGGACCTATCTTATAGGATTGTACGGCATGGCGTAGGGCTATGTCCTCAAGTCGGTTTTTCGCCATACTGTACACCTTGCTTAGGGATATGTTATTCCACTCCTCGTCCGGTATGACGTTAAACTACATTTCAAGAACTACGTGTGGCTTGATTCCCATCCTGATGGGATACGTAGGACCACCTGGATGTCCAAGATCCGGGTCCAGCCCCATTCCTCGGGAATCCTCATCCCATCTTGGCCCCCTGGCCTATCCTTCCTCCATGAGGGGATCATATGGTGCGGTGTGGGATTATGTCCTCATTCACGACAGTTTCGTGATGACCACGCCATGCTCCCACCCCCAGCTGATTTGTTTCGTCGATCCCTCTTTTTCGGCGGTTCTCCAATGTGCTTAAGAGTACTCTGGTTCATTACCTGGAATGCCAAGCTTTACTCGGACACGTCCGCACCCGCTTTCCAGGCTTTGCGTATCCCCGCATCAGGGCTTTCACCATCTTTCACACCCGGAGGGACCGCCATGAACGGCCTGGATACAAAGCCCAAGGGCTCTCCTACCGATACGGGCCAACGCCCCCCAGGGTTTCGGACGACAAATCGATAAAATCCCGCGTTGCGAATATGGTCAGCGGTCGATGCTCGTTTGTTGCTCCCACCTCAGGCTAACGCGATACAGACGCTGTGTTTCCTTCATGGATAACAGTTTTCCTCTGTCGTCACGCCAACCCATTAAGCCCAAATGTCGGGTACACAATTCACACCCTTCATCACTTCATCGTGTCCAAGTAGAATTTCGGGACTCTTGGTACCTTTCCCCCGTGCACGTCTGCGCGTTTGAGGAACAAGCTACATCAAAGGTGTCCTTCGGAACTCTCTTCTGACTCCCCTTTAATGGATGCCCCAAGTATTGCGATAAGGATCCCCCCCTTGTTTCCCACACCGAGTTTATCTCACGTGGGCTTAGGGATTGGGTTGACCTTTGTGCTTGCTCGGGAGTTGTCACCACCCATGGTCCGAGCTCTAAGACCATAAACTAAGACTCTCATCTGGAACTACGTTCAAGACCCCTTGTCTCCGAACCCAGCTTGAGTTCAGCAAATTTACCCCTCTAATCCTTCCTTCAGGACCCTGATCACAGGACGTCGTGGCGCAGTGTAGGACTATGTCCTCATTCACGTCAAGTACGCAACAACTGCACCACGCACGCCCCCATTCTGAGGTTCAGTCCTCCTATCCCCTGTCCTGCATGACATTAAAAGGCACCTTTCAGAACTACGTGTGGCTTGATTCCCATCCTAATGGGATGCGTAGGACCACCTGAATGTCTAAGATTCGAGTCCAGCCCCACCTCGGGGAGATCTCCTGATTTCCCAGTCACCTAGGCCACTTGGTCCATCCCTCTCCAGCGGGGGGTGCGTAGGTATGATACAAGGTTGTGGGCATCATGCCCCCCTTCCCCTGGGAATCTGCCATCTCTCGATCACCCTCACGGTTGAGTCCCTTGGCTCCCTGTAGTGGTTCACCCATGTATTGAGAGTACTCTGGTCTAGGACCAAGAGTGTCAGATTCAACTTGGTCAAGTTCCTTCCACTTGTCAAGCTTCGTGTTCCCCTCTATTCGGACTTCCATCATCTTTCACACCCAGAGGGGCCCCCAAGAACGGCCTGGATACTACGCCCAAGGGCTCTCCTACCGATACGGGCCAATGCCCTCCAGGGTTACGGACAACAAATCGATAAAATCCCGCGTTGCGAATATGGTCAGCGGTCGATGCTCGTTTTGTTAGTCCTCATTTCAGGCTAATGCGACAGGATGCTGTGTTGCGAACATGGTCAGCAGTAATCCTCTGTCGTCACGCCAGCCCCTTCAGTCCTTGAATGTTGGTTGCATGATTCACATCATTTTCCACCCCATCATGTCCAGGTGGAATCTCGAAACTTTTGGCGCTATCCCTCAGTGCACCTTTGCATGTTAGGGGGACAAAGCTGCAATCTGGCGCCCTTTGGGGCTCCCATGGTCCGAGCTCTAAGACCATAAACTAAGACCCATTCGGGACTACGTTCAAATTCCCATCCTCATGGGACACGTAGGACCGCCCAGACGCCTTGTCTCCGGGTACAACCCATTCAGGAAGCCAGTCTCTCTCCCTGTTTTACCTCCGGATGGCGTACAATTTGATGTGGGATCATGTCTCTATCAAATGTGTTTTTTTAAACACCGCGCACATTTCCCGCCTAGCATCGTCTCTGCTACGTCTGCGCTGCATGACGATAAAATGCATGCTTGGTCCTATCATACGACCCTAAACTGTGACATTATCGTCCTGGCCGCACGACGAAAAACGGCACCGCATTGCGGTGACCTCGCTGTAGAGGACATCACGTTGGGTACTGGCCACGCGCCATGCCATTTGTCAACGCCCATCACGGCTTGATTCTTGTGGCGACATCACGACCTACAGTCCTAGGCCTGTCGCTTCACAAAAAAAAACCATTCACCTCAAAGAACAAACAAGATACATCAAATTCCGCTTCTTTTAGTGCAAGGGCTACGTCCGCACTTCCCCTTTCCCCTGGCACTGGTACCTTACCCTGCCACCTTCCAGAACTACGTATGGCTTGATTCTCATCCTTATGAGATACGTAGGAGCGCCCGGGTATTTCCCCGCGGGCCCAGCCTAACCCTGGTGTTCGGTCCCTCGACTCGAGCTCATTCACGTCAGGTTGTGATGTTATGTGTCCCCTGATCCCTTTTTCCAATCCATGGTCCGAATTCTATGACCATAAACTAAGATTTCCCCAAGGGAAAGGAATCTGCTCCCTCTCTCTAATACGTTTCGTTGACGTATTCAGATGTGTTTTGACAAAAAGCCCGAAGCATGGGATTTTCACAGGGACATTCCCCTCATCCCATGACCAAGCTTCGTGAGCTCACTATTTGGATCCTCATCCTCTTCCACATCCAAAAGGACCCTCGGACGACGTGGATACTAAGCTTAAGGGCTCTCCATGAATGCTGGACCTAAGGGCCCTACAATCGTTTCGGGCCAACGTCCCTGCGGATGTTCGACAACATTTGTGACACGGTCCCGTGTTTCGAACATGGTCAACGGTCGACCCTCATTTGTTTGTCCCCATTTCAGGCTAACGCGATAGGATGCTGTGTTGCGAATATGGTCAGCAGTAGTCCTCCATCGCCACGCCGTCACCATCGTGATCCGAATCTCGAGCGTCATGATTCACACATTTCCACTCCCTCATGTTCAAGTGGAACTCCACCATACTCGGCTCTTTCTCTTCGCGCATCTAGATGCGCTGAATGATCGTCTTAGTGTCATTGGGCCGGTAGTCACCGAGCATCCCTTTGCCCCAACCTGCCCCTCTCTGCGTCGGGAAATTCCCACCACTACTACTTGTTTCCCACACCGAGCACGACTCATGTGGGCTTAGTAGTTTTGGCCGGATGTGTACCAACACGGTTCGGCCGCTTCTCGTCCAGTACGACGTTAAACTGCGCTTCCAGAACTACGTGCGGCTTGATTCCCATCATCACGTGGGATACGTAGAGACGCCCAGGCATTTCGCCTAGGGTTCAGCCCCAGGAATCACAAAATCCTGTTCCTCTACATTTCCAGCCCTCTGGCCTGACCCCTCGGGGAGAACTATGTAGCTACAATTTTACCCTGAACAAGTTCAGGATGCCCCAAGATCCCATTGGGAAGCGATAGATCCCCTCGCCAGAGCGGCCCTGTCCCAAGAAGGAATGATCCGTGATCAGGTCGATGCGCCCATCTGGCGTGCTCCCTCCGCGGTGGTGCAACTACCAAGGTATTGGATTATGTTTGAACAAGCCACCACTCCATGTTCCACACTTTGCGTGTCCCTTATTCGGACTCTCTTCCTCTTTCATGTCTGGAAGGACCCCCTAACAGTATGGATGTCTGACCTATGGTCCACCAACTGTCCTGGGGCAATGCCCTGAAAGATTGATCGACAACATTTGTGACGCGGTCCCGTGTTTCGAACGTGGTCAATGGTCGACCCTCATTTGTTGTCCCCATTTCAGGCTAACGCAGTGAGGATACCGTTTGTCCGCCACGGTTAGCGGTTGTCCTTTATTGTCACTCCATCCCCACAGTGTTCCGAATTTGGGCATCGTGATTCACGCTTCCCATTTTCACCTGTTTGAACCGGTTTCAGCGCCCCTGGTGTCGCCCCGATCGTGCATAAGAGCACGTTGGAGAAACGGTAATTCGGCTATCCTGGAAGTTCCTCCTCCGATCAAGCCTTCCCCATCTTTCGGGAATCTGGACTGGTTTGAGGGAATTGTCGTCAAACGTCCCGCAAACATTGCAGGGATGCAACAAGGCAATTCAATAGTGGAAATTGTGCGTAATACGGAACTCAAAACAAAGGAGAAAGAAAGAGTTGGAGCACAACATTGTTAATAAAAGATTTTTTTTCGAGTTCGCTACAATACTCGGGGGTTGACTTCCCCCATGGACGGGTTGACTCCGTCAAAAGAGCGTTGCAGCTCCGCCACCCGTTGACTTGCGGTGTCCAGAGCCTGTTGCCGCTGATTTTACTCCCGCTCCTCTTCAGCAGCGGCGGGGCGTAATCCGTCAACCCTGGCCCGGGCTCTTTCCACCTCGGCCTGGACGACAGCCATCCTTCCAGAGGTCTGCTCCATATGCTCCTCAGCCTCTGCCAGCTGGGCCTTCAATCGTAAGACCAGCTCAGACTGTGCATCGAGAGTGGCTGAAAGCTCGTTGGCCCGGATCTGCATCTGTTGGACCTCGCCTTCAGCCTCCTGGAGCTTCCTGATGCTGGTCGCCTTCCTCCGCTGCCATCCCACGCTCAGCCCACGATCATGCTCCCGGATCTTCTAAGCCATGAGGTCTCGGATGAGCGCGTGAGGGCGTTGGGCATCCACTCCCCCGGCACACAGTTCGCGCAACCGTGAGCGGAGCCTATTCATTTCGGCCAGCCATTGCACTTGGGGAGTGTCCCGGATAAAGCGCGTGATCAGCTTCCACGACCGGCGGCGGACTATGCTGCTGTCTTCCTCGTCAGAGGCTGTTTCATCCCAATCCGCGCGGTCAGCGGGCTCGTACACAGGATATGCCTGCAGGAATTCCTCAGCGGGATCCGCATCTGGTGTTGAATCTGGTACGACACCTGACGCCGGAACAGGCACGACAGGACTGGGACTGACCGGTTGATCCTCTTCCTCGGAGTCCACCTCGATGACTTCAGGTATGACCCTGCTGGTGGTCCCTCCAGTGATGGTGTGCGCCGCAGTTGGAGGAGGTGAAGGGACTATCGTCACCATCACCGGCATGCCCCTGGGAGGGACGCCGCCAGACATCCCAACCAGCCTCGCCGCAGCAGCCCACGCCAGTCGGAGAACTGTATGACAGAAAGAGACATAAAAGTTAGTCGACATGGCCCACGTGTGGCAACGAAGAGACCGGTGGAGGAGACTTACGAAGATTGACCTCCGAGCGCTGCTCCCGGACCGGTACCGATGGGACTCCAAGACGAGGCCCCCCGTATACTGTTGGAAGGGCTGGAGAGTCCAGAGGAGCCACCTCAGACCCCCTGGTCCCACCAGATGCAGAACTGGACGCAGCCATAGGCGCGGGTTCTGAAGGTCCCGCATCGTCACCCGCCAAGGAGCGAGAACGAGGCCTACGAACAAGTTCCTCCTGCATGACCCAAACATTGGTAAGAAGTCCGTAGGGATTCAAAAAAAAGGGGATTGTAAGAAGAGAAGTTCGGAATGTTACCTCGAGAGCCTCCGCGAAGTCGTCGGATTCTGAGCTTCGGTCTCCGACCTCGCCCTCCTCCAACGGGCTCCCTCCTCCAGCCTCGTCCCCCTGAGAAGAGTCCCCTGATTCCTCCGGCAAGGGGAAGCGCTCCCTCAGATCGGCAGCCGATGGCTGTGGAGGGACCGTCTGGTTCAACAGTACCCTCACCCGGTCTGTCATTGGGCGAGGGGCACCACTGGAGTGGATGTAATCCTCCAGCTCGTTCAAGTATTGCTCCGCCTCCACCGGAGACACCATGAATCCAGCCCGGACTGGGCCTATGCCCGGCAGTCTCATCCCGAGGCGATTCAGGTGGGCCCACATCTCAGATGGGCTGAGGAATTGCCGGTTGACGTCCCAGACGTCCCAAGCTTCCGGAAAGACAGCATCTTCCGCCATGTCAATGTGACGCAGCCGCTTCCCCGGAGCCTGAGCGGATACCCGACGGAATCCCCTCGGTGGCCGCCCCTCCGGATGACCTTGCTCTCCCGGAACCATCGGATCCGCCACTGCTGCCATACCCTCGGCCGGTGCGGGTCTCTCTGCCATGGCAGCCCCGCTGCCACGGGCGGCCCTAGCTGCCCTCCGACCTCGACCTCGAGATAAAGGAGGCCCACCGTCACCGACCCGGATTGTTGGCTGCTTCAGCATCTCCCCAGGATAAGCGGCCTCCCAGCTAATGGCGTACTCCTTCACTAAGCCGAAGGCGGCGGTGGGTGGAGGTAATGTGATCTGCATCTTTCCATCCTCACGTGTGAACATGAGCCACAGCTGCCTCATCACACACGGGTGCTCCTCGTGACGCACCTCCCAGTATACCTGCGGGGTCAGCCGCTGGAGGCACCGGAATTGCCTCGCAAAACGGTGTGGGGTGTACGGTTCACAGATCGGCTCACGATCTATCCGAGCCACCAAAACTCCACCTCGGAAGGCCAGGAGGTAAGCCCGATGCTCTTCCGTTCCCCGTCCATCATCAGTAAGCCTTCCCGTCGGCTGTGGAAAGGGATGAAAGTTGAACTCGTCCGCCCTCCACACCCTATTCAGCACCATCGGAACGGCCAGTTTGAATGGGAAGCTCCCAACTGCGTTCAGGATGGAAGGGCGAAAGTCTGATCCCGGCGGCGAAATGGGGTTTGGATACTCGTAAATCCCCCTGATGTGAGCCGCGATCCACCCATACAGGAGGTGGAAGGGCCCGCATATTCTTGGCAGCTTCTTGCCCTCGCTGATACGTCGCAGCATTCTGTATAGCTTGGCGAGCATCGGGATCCCCAGGTTGATCCGCTGCCCCATGGCCAGCATCGACGCCATGATAAACGAGCTGGGCCGTACCCCCATGCTTGTATCTCTCACTGGTAGGATCCACCCACATATGAGAGCCGCGATGAACGCCGCCAGCCTAACTATTGGCTGTTGCTCGGTGCTAACGCTGAAGCCCCAAGTCTTCCATTGGCTGTCCTCCAAAACCCGCCAATACGAGTGCCCCTTACCCCGCTGGGCTGCCCTCGGACAAGTTCGAGGCCTTGGAGGGAACTCCCGATTCTCTGGAAAGTTCAGGAAACACTTGAACCACCTCTTGAAGTGGACGTCCCTCACGGCCTCCTTGTCGTCTGCAGGGACAAGCGCCATCAGCGCTGACGCCAGCCGTGGCATTTTCTCAGCATCTCCCCACGCACTGATGACGGGGAGGAACTCGTCGTACATGGCCCCCAAGATCGGGACCCCGGAAACCTGGTGGACATCCCACAGGCTGATGCCCACCTCCCCGTGATGCAGATGAAAAGTGTTGGTCCTGGACGACCATCTACTCAGCAGTTCCGGCATCAGCTGCTTTGGCTGGTAAATGTTGAACTGGGAGGCCCATGCCGCCTCGTACAATCCCACTCCCCTCAGCTCAGCCTCGAACTCCTCACATGAGGCGCCTACCCAGTAGGCCCAGGCCCAGTCATCGGTAAAATTGCCGCCCTGGCGCAGGTCCCACTCATCGGACCATCCCTTCTTCGGATCCTGCAGAGCCGCCTTCAGCACGGTGCGGTAGAGAGGAGGGGATGTCTCCGGTTGCAGTGGCCTCCCATCAATGTCGTTCACATGATTGTAGAGACAATCGGCGGTGACGGGTGTGAAATCCTCCCGTGCGTGACCATCGGCCACCCTGAACCATTGGTGTTGGCACGGTGTGCTCCTGAACCAACAAGCTGGTTCATCCCTTCCCGCCTCAGGGATGAAGACGTCATCTCTCAGCCCGAAGCCGTACAACGGCAGCTTTTTGCACTGTGGATAATCCTTCTGACCTTCCGACAGCAGATCTGTCAGAGAAGTGTGGTCTGAATGGCTGCGAACCATTTCCCCCAAGCCTGGACGGTTGGCCATCTCATCCCGGCGAGCAGCATCTGCGAGCACTCCCAGCAGAGCTTCTTGATGGGCCATCTTTAATGTCGACCCTTAGAAAAGTTTTTCCCCCTGGATCGCGAAGCTCGGTCGCGAAGCTCGGTCGCGAAGCTCGGCCGCGAAGTCAGATCGCGAAGATCGGCCGCGAGACGAAGCCGCGAAGTCTGGCCAAGGCAGACAGAGGTTCGCTTGGCGCGGACGCGGAGTCGGAGACTCGCGGTTCGCTGCGAAGCTCGATTCGCGGAGTGCTGTCGCGGAGTACGCGGAGCTTCGCCAAATCGAGAGCGCACAAAAAGACAAGACGCGTGAAGACAAAAGAGGGCGGACCCCCTATTTATAGGCGATGACCTCGGAGCATCGCGGCGCGCCTCACCCACGCGAAGCATCGCGGCGCGTCCGGATCCGCGGCCCCGATGAGCATCGCGGTCCCCCTTCGCGATGACGCATCGCGAACCACCGACAGTTTTTGGCGATTGTCCCTCAGACTTCGACCCTTCGCCCTCCGCGGCTCCAAGTCTGAGGGGGGGCATTTGTTGGCGCCAAAAATATGGCCCGAAAGGAAGGAACGAAAAAGGCAGCCGGCGCGCTGCCTCGCGAAGCACAGCCGCGAAGCACAGCCGCGGAGCCCGTCCGCGGAGCCCCGCCGCGAAGCGTCCCGACCTTAGCGGCCCCGCGAAGCTCCGGAGGCGGTAATCCTCCGCGAATCCTTTTGACGTTCGCGAGCCGCCGCGAAGCTCCGGAGGCGGTAATCCTCCGCGAATCCTTTTGACGTTCGCGAGCCGCCGAGAAGCTCCGGAGGCGGTAATCCTCCGCGAACTGGTTTGACGTTCGCGAGCCGCGGCGAAGCCCAGAAGGCGGCGCGCAAACCCTGCATCGCGGCGCCCCTTCCCTATAAATACTCGACTCCCCCTGAGTCCCGGGGGACGGACAACCCGACCTTTCGGCTTCTCCTCTCCCGAATCGCGAAGCAAGCTTTGCCCCGGGAATCATGAGCTCCGCGAGGTATTTCTACTTCGCGAGACGACTCTGATTTGTTTCGTCCTGAGCCCCTCTTCCGAGAGGGATGCCCTTCGCGAATCCCAAGGGCGTTCGCAAAGGAAGGGGATTCCCAAGGGAACCCGGGCAGCCGCGGGGCACTCGTGCTTCGCGAAACACCCAACCCATGCTAGTAATCCCTATGCCAAGGCAGGATAACTATGCATCGCGAAGCACATTGCTTGGCAGGACCCTGCTTCGCGAACCACTCCTTCTTCGCGAGGCAGTGCTCCGCGAACACTGTTCCACTTCGCGAAGCACCACCCACTCCCACCTATGCCCCATGCTAAGGCCAAGGCACCCCACTTCGCAAATCACACTCCTCTGCTTAGCGATTCCTCCTCCCGTGCGACCCTCCAGGTTTGCACGATGTGATTTCAAAGTCCCATGGACAACACCTCCCGTAGCGTTGCTTCGCCCAATGCTTCTTCGCATAGGCATGCTAACGGCTATTGCTTCTTCGCATAGCCACGCTAACGTGGACCCCTCGGTGGTTCCTCCCTCGACCCCCCTCTACCATGGCCTTACGGGTACCTTCCCTTCCCCAAGGACCAGAGGGTACCGGTTATGTAAGCCCTAGGGGTGTGGAGTGAACCCACCTCGTCCGAGCTGCAGGACGTTAAACTGCCAAGCACCGCGTCCTCAACACATGACGTTAAACTGTGACCCAACCTCGTCTCCCTCACGAAGGGTCCCCCCCAGCTCGAGCATTCATTACACCGCTCGTCTCCACGGGAATGGAACTCTTCCGCACATGGAATGAGATCCTCCTTGTCGGAGTGGTGTATGTTCGCAGGGGAAGGGTCGCCTCAGAGCGTAAATCCCTAACCTTTGGTACGGATGATTGCACCCGTGCATCTCGGTTCTCCCCCACTACCAAGGTCGGTGGGGAACGTGATAGGGAACGAGGCACCTCCCATTGTCGGACCAAGGTCCATCTTTCCCGCGCTTTGTCGCACCATGGGCCTCCATCCTGGAGTAAGTCCCAACACCATGGGCCGCCCAACGCGTAAGCCCCTCTTCTCTTCTCACGGACGCACCCTTCGCGACGTGATCGTCAGGTCCTTACAACCTCTTGTTTCTCACACCGAGCATGACTCACGTGGGCTTAGAGTGAGCACCGACCCTGACAAACCCATTTTGAACTACGAGGTCTTTGATCCATGTCAAGGCATGGTACGTAGGAAGCCTCCATGAGGTTCAAGCCCACCATCAGTGGAACAAGGTCTACTTTCATTTGAACTACGAGGTCTTTGATCCATGTCAAGGCATGGTACGTAGGAAGCCTCCATGAGGTTCAAGCCCACCATCAGTGGACCAAGGTCTACTTTCATCTGAACTACGAGGTCTTTGATCCGTGTCAAGGCATGGTACGTAGGAAGCCTCTACGAGGTTCAAGCCCACCCGTCTTTCTTGTCGGGTTTCACCCCCGTCCAGCACGACGTTAAACTGTACCCCGGTCCAGTGGTAAGCCATTGCGACTCCCCATTTGAACTACGAGGTCTTTGATCCATGTCAAGGCATGGTACGTAGGAAGCCTCCACGAGGTTCAAGCCCACCATCAGTGGACCAAGGTCTACTTTCTTCTGAACTACGAGGTCTTTGATCCATGTCAAGGCATGGTACGTAAGAATCCTCCATGAGGTTCAAGCCCACCATCAGTGGACCAAGGTCTACTTTCACATCGGTTCACCGACACACCCCCCGTCGCCCTTTCACGTCGGGTCTCATCCCGGTCCGGTGGTAAGCCATTGCGACCAAACCCATTTGAACTACGAGGTCTTTGATCCATGTCAAGGCATGGTACGTAGGAAGCCTCCATGAGGTTCAAGCCCACCATCAGTGGACCAAGGTCTACTTTCATCCGAACTACGAGGTCTTTGATCCATGTCAAGGCATGGTACGTAGGAAACCTCCACGAGGTTCAAGCCCACCAATAGTGGACCAAGGTCTGCTTTCACGTCGGTTCACCGGCGAAACCCATTCTGAACTACGAGGTCTTTGATCCATGTCAAGGCATGGTACGTAGGAAGCCTCCACGAGGTTCAAGCCCACCCGTCGTTCATTCACGTCAGGGTTCATTATCGTCCCGCATGACGTTAAACTGTATCATTCGAAATACGGGGACTTTGATCCATGTCAAGGCATGGTACGTAGGAATCCTCCCAGAGGTTCAAGCCCAAGTCTCTTCGGACTAAGGTCCAGCTTCACATCGGTTTACCGGCACCATCCCGAACTACGCGGACTTTGATTCCCTGCCACGGGGATACATAGGAAGTCTCTTCAAGACTCAAGCCCAACTTCACTGTCGCCCCCCCCCCCCCTGCGATGGTCCCATTTCATTCTCAACCATCTCTGCTAGACGTTAATCTTGCAACATACCCTGTGTTGAACATGGGAAGCTGAGGAAAACCTCAGATACGTGTCTATGACATGTAATTCCCTGCGCTCGATGTGGGATGCCTCGGGCTTCCACGCCCTCGAAAAGCCTTATGATTGAGGATAACAGACAGACATGCCAGGTACCCCAGCATCCAGACACGCTACTGATGCCTCAAACGTGATTACTCCCCTGACCGAAGGTTGCTGCCCTGACTGGACCCTTTGGAATGTCCCGACAGAAGCAGTGTAATTAACCGGCGTCCATGGAAACATGACACCGGGAAGAGTTTCACGAACTACGTATTAAATCTATAAGGGAGACCCGGACTAGGTGACGAGTTCTGAGGAGGAATCCACAGGAGGAAGAACCGACATCCCATCATCCCGTTTCGATCATGGAGCAGACGTACCTGAACAAGGAACGAATGCCGCCCGCCTTTGGAAAGCGGGAATGCGGGGCAACAAAGCCGCGCGCCCCCCTCCCCCGCGGACGGATGCGCGCGCGCCCCGGCGAAAGCGTCGGAAACATAATCCTAGGCTTATATTGTTATGGGGATGATTATTCTCAACCATGTTATATTTTATCATATTTCTATATATCCTATTATAGGGATTTTAGCTCACCTATTTATCTAATGTATATGATTAGGTGGATACTTGTACTAAGGTGAATTCTATGGAAAAAATGAAGCTAGAAAATAAAAAATTATTTAATATATACATTTTATTATGTAAAATTTATAAGTGGTCTTAATTTGTCCAATACAATAAACCATTAATACTAGATTTTTAACAATATTATGTTCTTATCTTTAGAATGATGTAACATAAGGTTCTCTATATGTGCTCTACTGAGAAATGAATATCATAAAATAATATATTATGATAACTCTATATTAATGGGGCTTTCCAAAAAACCAAGATAAACAAAATGAAAATGAATATATATAATAATTATCATCATTTGGGGTATATTAATCAATGTGATGAAGTGACATTGAGTAGAGGGTATAAAATACATAATGTGGTGGATTTTGTGACAAAATCAATTTGTTATCAAGATTAAGGACATCGTGTTGATGATTTTTTTATCAAAATAGATAATAGTTTTCTCTAGTGAAATTATGAGAATTTTTGGGCTAACTCTCTAAAATAAACTTAGTTTTTGTAAATTTTATTACTTAACCACATTTAATTAATTATTTTTCTTTATGTTTCATTATAATCATAAATTTTTTACACTTATATGAGACATACAATATAATTGATTTAGAATATTGGTTGCACCAACTTGTTGTATCTACCCTTTAATTATGTGAACCTAGGTATGCGATGATAATATTATTAATGTTATATCTTATTTCCAAAATATAAAAATTCAATTGTACATCAATGATGTCTAACATTCATAAATTACTGGGCCATGAGGGTAATGACATCATCTATTGATGTTTATAGTTAAAGACCATAATGAGTGGATATCCGGTGAATGGACCATCATAGTGACATTATATTAACTATATAAAGGTTGAAAAATGCATTTGAAATCATGTTTGATTGTAAATACACCGACCTTAACAATTCATATTACATATATTTTAAAACTATTAATAGCATACTTCTCCAAAATGTAGTTCAGGATTAGAATTTTAGAGTATTTAAAAAATCATTCCAATGTAAACCCATTTAATAAAAGTTGACACATATACTCAAAATCAATTTTTTTATCAAAAAGAATACATTTTAATTTAAAACATAATTTTTTTATGAAACATATTTAACAATTTCATCATGACAATATCTTTGTCCCAAAAAATCATTAATACATATGGGAATGATTTTAAAAATATGTTATAAGCAATATAAGAATTGTAATGGATATAATATAGAAAGAATACCATTAGTCCAGTGAAAACCCCATAAAACATTTCGTAAAAACATTCCATTTTTTCCAGAAAAATAAATCATTTTCGTTATAAAAAAGATCAGTATCATACCTTTTTAAATTCAAAATATTTTTAGCGAAACTCATTTTCAAACATATAAAAGTCATTCAGGTTCCTTGAGAAATCATCATCATATAACCCTTATAGAACCCATACAAATGGAATGCTGATAACATTAAGATACATATCTAGATTTTAAATTGACTGGAGATATATAATAGGAATCACCCCCATATATTGTATTTTAGGTTCACCCATTTATTTGAGCTATAATGATGTTCAAACCATTGTAATATCTATATCGGTCTAACCCAAGCGCTATAATGGGGCTCAAACCTTCATATAATCTTTAAAGAGATCACACATAACTATTTGGGTGAACCCCTCATAAATAATTTCTAAGGACCAATTCATGAATAAAACCATATTAAATAATTTTAAACCCATGTGTAAAACACTTTCAAATATCATAATACCATTTTCTTATAAAAAATACTTTTCAAATATAAAAAATTAACACATAATATTAAATCTATTTTAAAAAATATTTAATATGAAAAATTATAAAGGAAACATTAAAGAATTAAAATTTTATGAAAGATTGAAATTTTATTCATGTCATATTTGTAAAAAATTATTCTTTAGGATTTTGTAAATATAAATATTTAAAAAATATTTTCCACAAAAAATTACCCTACCTAGAGTAGAAAATGTAAAATACATTATTTGTCTTCACGAATAATAAAAAATGGATAATTATTTACATTATTTAGATAATTTTATGATTTTATTATTCCCATTGCACCACAAATTACATTGTTATAAGAATTACTTAATTATTTCAGTATACATGATGAATTTTGATGATATTCGGTACTTGATACCAAGATTAATATCATATGATATCTATTATCAAAGTGTCCATTAGTAAATCATTCATAGAATAATAATAATTAAATAATTATTACTTTTTTTAATTCATTTTTTTTAATAGATCAATTATACATGGATCGAGAAAATTAATTACACTACAATAATGGAGATGGTAATCCATACTTACGAAGCAGTAACATTTTCATTTTTGAATGATTATTATGGAATGAAGGTATGAATTATTTTATCCTTATATAATGATAATAATATAATTAATATCATATTAATCATATCAATATAAATATACATGAATATATATATATATATATATATATATTTCTATCACTCGTGTGATGTGGTGATGAAAAATGAATCGCATCGCATCATGGATGTGATATTTCCCACGTACGCACATAAAACATTATCCTTTTTCTATTCATTGAATGTTAAAAATGTAAATGATATATTATATTTTACAAATTAAAAATATTTCATTTATCAAATATATTCATTAAATCCGCCATTGCAACCAGTCTTGAGAGGCGTTGATAGAAAACGGATTATATTGGTTTGCGTGGTGGTAGTCCATCAGACACCTTGAATGATTTATAATTTTCCAATTTCATTACAGTAGATATAAATATGGGTAATTAAAAACAAATAGTAACATATCTGTATTTTTAGTATGGTGGTGTTATCTTATCATGGTTTAATTTTGTTTGTGGGATGTCGAAGAGGAAAAAATTGAAATTCTTAATTGTAGACAATACCTCTTCTTCGAACAATCACGTTTTTTAACATCTTAAGACCAATAAAGGTTATATTATACACATAAAATACCTCTATAATGTGTATAAGAATTATGGGAATGGATTTAGTTAGTTATTGGAAGATCAGAAATGGGTTTGATATCTCATAAAAATAGAAGAAGAGGTTCCCTTTTATAAGAGAATGTAGGGAAGTCTAGGAATTTTACAAAAATACTAAATTAATATAAATTAACTTTCTTTTAAAAATGGATAAAAATTATGTAATTTATAATAAAATATAAATGTGGGTTTGTATAGTCTCATCAGGTAACTTTAATACAATTTTATATCACTTTATTATCCATATCATTTAGTTTTGTCCCTTATTTATCCCTATTAACTCTTACCATGCTGACATTGATTTTTACACATTAAGGGTCAATATTTTTACTATATAATTTACAGATACCCACAAATGTATCAAGAGTATCATTTTAATCATTATCCCAATCCTTTTGTCCAATTTATTATTTTTTTGATTTTTATATCATTTAATAAAATATTATTTATTTTAAAATATCATTAACATCTCTTTTAAAACTATTCTTTACTCTAATTTTTTAAAAAATCAATGAAACAATATATATTCAATAAAAATTAATTAATAAATCCTGGATAAGTCAAAGACATATATTGAAATCTTGGATGTCGTTTATTATCTCAAATTATATGTATTTCTATAATTTTAATAGAATTGATTTGGAATTTCCATTAATAAAATAATTATTGCATCATCATTGTATAATAATTTAAAATAATTTATTTCACTAAAAATTAAAAAAAATACACGATGATGATATATATTTTAGATTTAATATGAATATTTATATTGTAACAAATATTCTGAATAAACTTATATTAAAATTTTATTGTTTTTAAAAATAAGAGTATGATATCATTGACTTTTCAGTAAATAAAATATAACATATGTCATAATCTCATATGGGTGTCCTTAAAAGGATATAATTTATATTATTCAATGAATATGGTATAATATAACTCATATAATAAAATTAGTTCAAGTGTTTGGTTAATTTTCTAGACCTGATCTTTTTTTATCCTTAATAACATGATTTACACTTTTCCATAGTAATAAAAATTACTAAAGTTATTATTCATATTGGGAAAAAATAAAAGGGATCTATTTACGTAATTTATAAATTATGAATTAAAATATTTTAAATATTTTTAAAAATAAAAAATACAAAATTTTTACTATTTAATTTTAATTTAAACGTGAAAAGATTTATGAAAAACGGTTTTGTTAGAAAATGAATTTTTTATGGTTAAAATTTCTTTATAAAAAATTCAATTTTGAAATCTATTTTAAATAAACAAAATTAGGTTATGTAATATTAGAATGAAATAATTAATATTTTAAAATAATAAAAACATAATTTTACATTATTAATATTGGAAAAATATAATCTAAATAAAAATCGGTATTTTTCAATATTAATTGAAATATAAAACATTATATGTAGTTAAAAAAATCTCACCATATTAACATTTAAATATGATTATTAAAAAAATTAATATTATTTTGTTAAATAAAATATTTAAATATCTAAAATTTAATTATAAAATTTTATATAAGAACCAATTAAAATTATTTTGGAAAAAAAGTACATTTTTGAAGATTAAAGTGAATTTTTAAAAACTATTGTATTTATTTAAATATAATTAATTAATTAATTATTAACTATTTAATAATTCAATTAATACTATTCTTTCCAACCAAATTTACATCTAGGTTATAATGGTCAAATTTTATGATTTGTTGTGTTCGTTTAAGCTTATTGTATTGTACCTTAAACGATATTGTAAATAGTTTTTCCATTAAAAAACATGACATGTAACATTACCTCCCATTTTTTAAATTTAATCCTCACAATTTTGGTCTATTCTTGGTATGTAAGTTCATAATTTTCAAATTAACTCTATTGAAATCCCACCCCCAAAAAAGTAACCACAAAACATAAACAAAATAAGAGAGAAAAGAATGTATCATGGTAACCTGAGATAACCCACACTAGGTTTCCATACAAGAAAACATGGACATGTAAGAGACAAATATCAATAAAATACTAATAAATATTTATATAGTACAAGATAATGGTATATTTAACAATCATAGAACCATAAACATGTGATTGGTTAAAAGGCAATTGATAATATTTAATATATAATGTTTTTGTTTAAAAATCCTTTTCCTAAAGCTAATGAATTCAATTACTTACTAGACTAAGAACATAAAGAAACAACCTTACATTAAATGTATAGTTTCATCCATTAATAAAATTTAATAAAAACAACTTTTTATCCAAATGTTGAGTATTAAATATGGGTTTTTTCACAAATGAATCACTTGAATCAACATATAGATAATCACATAATCCACAAAAATATTACAATAAATTATTCCATTATTTATGAATTATAAGAATGTTAGTATAAGATAGAACAATTCCCAAAAAATTAATGAGGCTTTTTATGATACAAAACTTATTCAATATCAAATATTAAACAACAAAACTCAATGTTCAATTTAGAAAAATAAATGTCTATAAAATTTCAAAATAATATTATAGAATAATATTGAATCCCAAAATTCAAAAGGATAGTATTATATAATCTTATAAGATAAAATTTATCAATTATCTCCAAATAAGTTCAGTGTCTATCAATGTCTCACTCCAAAATTTTTATTCCCAAATCATATATTCTCAATGATTTGATAGTCATTTCAATAATGAACCGAAATTAACATAAAGAAACTTTAAAATCATATATTCTAATAAATTTAATTCAAACATTAATTCTCAAATTAAATTTCATAGTATTATATTTACCCTAATCAAATAGGGTTTTGGAAATAGTGATCATCTTCCGAAATATAATTTACCTGGTAATAACCAAATAAATATTCATTCATGTGGTTGTCTTTTTGAAAAAACATATGTTCACCAAATGAAAATAACATTTATCTGTCAAATAGTTTAAATAAAAAAATTCATATTCACTAGGACATTATGTAGGCTTGTGGTAGGTGATACACCATTTTCACCCTTCAGTCGTGGGTTCAATTCCTATAGCCTCCTTAGAAGCGAAGCGAATTCACCCATCCTATGGGTTATCCTTTTCATAAAAATATTTTTTATAATCCTTATAAAATTACATAAATTTGAGAATCAACACCAAAGATAAAAAAAATATGTTTCAACCTAATTGGTTATCTTATACATTAAATTTTTCATCCAAGAATGAAATAATTAATATTTACCTCAAAAATAAATGTCTCCAAAAATAAAATAAGTCAATATAAAATTTAATATATTAAATCCTCAAATGGGATATTTTATTCATTGATCATATTATCAGTCATAAAATTATAAACCTAAAATGATATCCTTTACAATTAAGAATAGCTTACTTGGAAAATTCATAATCACCAAATTTAACCAAACCCTTCTCTAATACCAACTCCAAAGACCCTACCTATAACAAAAAATTGTATTGTTATTTAAAAACATGAAATCACTTTCTTTTCCCAAAGATCATTTTGTTTTTGATTTTTATAGAATTAAGAAAACTTCTTAATATGTTAACCAATACAATATATGGGTAGACTTATATTTAGAATCCATTTTTTCCAACAATGGATTCTTGTTACAAATAAATCATTATTTATTTTTATAAGAAATCATAAATACATTCATCATCATATCTCTTTTGTCCTTACCAACATTTAAGACTGATGAGAAACATTTTAAAAATATTAATGATCAATATATTCTTTAAATGAGATTCAGAATAATGGAAACCATTAGTCCAATTAAAAAACCATAAAATCGTATTTTTAAAAACATACATCTTTTCCTTGAAAATTGTATATATTTTTTTAAAAAATAAAATTTTGTACTTTTTAAGGTGAAATTGTGTTCATGAAAACTCATTTTCAAACATATAAATGTCATATAGTTTCCTAGGGAGATAATCATCATAAAACCGTTACACAACCCTTTCAAATGGAATAACCTTGTGGTCAACGTTCATCTTCATATTACACAATGCGTTGGAAACCTATAATGGGGATAACCATTTGTATAAACTATATTAGGACCACTAATTTTCATGAGTTATAATGGGGCTCAAACCATCATATAATCCATATAGTGTTTACCCATGAGCTATAATGGGGCTCAACACTTTGTATAGCCTATAAAGGGATCTCTCTATGCTATCTGGGAACACCCATAATAAATAATTTCCAATAAAAAAATCTTTTCTAAACCCATTATAATTATAAACCCATGTGAAAAAAACATTCCGATATTGAAGGTCACTTTTTTATAAAAAATCACATATAAAATATAAAAAATCTGAACATAATATTGAAAATTTTTTATTTAAGAAGAACTATGAAAACATAAAATGGAAAATAATATAATTAATGTTTCTTGATGGTGTGAAATTCCATTCATTTAGAATAAGATAAAAAACATTCTTTTGAATTTTTTAAAACTAATCATTAAGACAATATTTTTTTAAAATAAACTCTATTACCTTCAGTCAAAAGCATCTTTTACGTTTTATATCATCATAAATTATAAAACTAGGTTATTTATTTACATTATTGAGAACATTTTATTAGTTTATTATTCATTTTTTACCACTTATTAATATTTAATAATAATTATTTATTTATATATGTTTATGTCAGATGCCTTGATGATATTAGGTACTTAAGTCCAAAATTACTTTGATATGATGTGTATAGTCAATGTGGTCCTTAGTTTATAATCTAAATAATAGTAATCATCAAATAATTTTCAATAAAATAGAATTATCCATCCATTTTATATTTAAATGAAAATGTACAATGATACTATCTCTGAGTTGTTATGCAGTACATACGCATGAGTAGCATATTAATTTTTCAAAAACTATTATGGATAGAATAATATTATTATTTTATATTTATAGAATGATAATATTATCATTTATATAATTTAATTTTTATTATATAAATCATTTATGTGATTTTCTGATGAAAAAATAATCACATGGCTTTATTGAGGTTATAATTCACATATTTGAATGAACATCATCATCATTTTTATGTTAATGGAAAGGAACAAATATAATTGATATATTAACCTTTCAGAATAATAATTATGCAATTAATATCATAAATAAAAGTGAATTCTATCATTATAATCAGTCTTGAGGGACGGTGAAAGTAATCAAACTATATCGGTTCCTGAGGTGGTAGTCTTCTTGACACATGAAGTGACCCACATGGAGAGTTGGTCAACAATCTCCTAGATGGTACCACGTTCCCAATACGTACATGATAAAACCATTATAATTTCCAATAATATTCTTTCTCACTCCCTTATTGGTACCCCAAGAATGAAAAGAGAAGCACATTCCAAGCACAGGAGCTCGATGCAGTGTTTTGAAACACCACAAAACATACTAAACAAGTGGCCAAAATTTATATCAATAGGAATTCCCACCATCATAATGTTCCATCATATTTGGTGTTTGTCCTGAATGCCACATGCATATCTGATGAATCTCACAACTCTAGGAATCCACTGCTATTATTGTGTTTCATCTGAAAGAAACAATGTTCTCCCCACCTTTCGAATATCCATTAGGGTTATTTCTAATGAAAAACATAGCACATAAAGACTCCCAATTAGTAACATCTTGCTTTGAATCCCAGACTGACATTAAGAGTGGAGGGAGTAAAATCTGCTGATCGGAGGAAAGCTGTATATTCTCTATGCATGATGTATAACAGTTAAGAGACCAACTGTTCCATTTTATTATTTATGAACTACAAACTGAATCTCATGCTAAGAGAATCTGCTTCCACATTTATCATACATTGAGGACTGACTACATCAATTCCATTGTCCAGGAGGAACATGAACAATCGTCTCTATCTCAAGTTCAAATCCTTTTTTGAGAATATATACAAGATAATATTTCTGTTAGAGTAGATTGTACACCATTCTCAAAAAACGTATTGTTTCCAGGTCCTTAATGTGAATACTAACTCTTCTGAATAAAGGTCATTGGTATTTTAATTATACTCATGTGGTCTCAACTGATGATAACCATATGCAATTACAACTTTCCTTTCCATTAGGAAACAACCATGTACATTATCGGATGCATTGTAGAAAACCACATACTCGACTCCCTCCACTGGAAAAATCATGATCGAGGTGCTCATAAAACTATTCCTTAACTACTACAAAGATTGTGGGAACCTTTCCATCCTTACTAAAGGATTCCCCTATTAACTAATCGATATGTTCATTGACCCTTTGTTAGTTTATACACATACTCCATGGCCACTTGGATAAATTTCCAGTAATCCACACATAACCTTGGACACTAGGTCATACATATCCCTTCCTCTACAAGTCCTCCACCTAAATCCTCAACTCATGAAGCTCTGTAAATGACACCTGATATAATGATGCTGATATCAATTCCATATCGAGGTGTAGAATAATGGAAAAGTCTACCCCCCTATGAGAACATAAACCTAGAAAAATCCTTAGATATTGACATTCTGGTACTCCACCACTACAAATGGGAACATAAAACTCACAACCTCTATTGCCACAAGGGTAAAAATTGTTGGCTCCAAAGTGATCGGTTGCACCCTCCTATGAATGAATTTTTATCATGTATCATGGATTTCCTTTTTTCGACCAAGGAAACCCCCATTCCAAAGCTGCAGACGTACCACAACTTTTTTCCTAAAATAGTCAATCTAAGCATGAATTATGGATGACCAGTCCATTCCCAAACTAACATATTAAGGCCTCAACACTTCCTCTAAAATGTTAAAACATGATATCTCACCTTATGGGTTAGATCCCTATGTCAGCATAAATATGATTTTTGAGTCTCCTCCCATTAGTATCTCTAGATGTAACGATCAAGTCAATGGTTTAACTAGAAACACAAGTTCTTGAACATGATTCGGGATAAGAATGAATGATTAGATCTACTATCTGTTCATACTATTGATAAGCATAAACACAGACCATACCTTGAAACCCTCATGGATCCCTTGTCTCAAATTCCTTAACCACATGAAACTACACCCTTCCCCTAACCTCCAGCTCCCTGAGCCAGGTGGGGACCACATTAGGGTGTCTTTTGAAACTTATTGATATGTATACCACCTCAGGCTGATCCCCTAACTCCTCTTCCTTGTATATTATCTTATAGATCGATCTGTTCCTGCCTCTGTCTCCACCTTAGTGGCCCATGCACAATTTCCCTATCATCACCCTGAAGGGATTTTCAATCTATAGATAGATTCCCTATCGTCATCACATGAAATGAATTGTCTCACTCTAGGCTATGTTGACTCACCATATGTGCATTGAGATATAGATCATATACAATAGTACCTCCTCTTATTACATCACACATGTCCATGTCCTTGAGACTGATGTCATCTTCCTGGTTCCAGGGACTCTGCTACTGATTTCCCACAACTGACATCCACAAGCTGTATCAGCTCAACCAAGGAACTTTTAACAACAAGGGTTATATATATAACTCTATATATAAGTGTGAGTGCATAGAGTAATAATGATGTCTCATATGTCCCTAAACAGACCTCGCTCAGAGGTCCGAATCATGATGCACATGTCGAATTGTATTCCCCATGTAACTGGAATGATCGGTATGCCTCGATGAATACTCATCTATTGAAATTTATTCATGTCGATTCCATAGAAGCTCTTTGGAAAGCATAGACATTAACTCTTATGGTGAGATACCCTTCTCAAAGAATTGTTCTAAAGCTCTATCCACAGAAGAGTAACCTCATCATAAGACTGGTTAGTCTAAACCCCTCCATCTCCCAGCTGAGCCACGTAGAAGGATCTTATCTAGTACCATCATCTGATCAATGGTTTCCCTGAAAAAATGGGAAATTTGGTCACCCCCCAAGCTTGTCCTTTGCTACTTGTGAGTTAGAAATTCCTTAGAAAATGAGGTGTATTTGTCGCTAAAACATTTGAACTGTGCTCAACCCACACATCTCATCCTCTAGTACTACGAGTACAATGTGTTACTCCATAGGTGGTGGTATAGCTGGTACACCACCAAGTTGTGATGTCTCTGGTATGAACACCTATACCCATCTCTTCACCGCACAGATCATCCTCTTGATTACAAGGTGGAATAATGGATGGCTATCTACATGGAAGCATTTTGAAACAAAACAATATATAAAATGATCAATATAATATACCCAGGTAACAGACTCAAGAAGGACAAATAAGACTCAACCCATTCCTATACAATTAAAATTGCATCATTTTTCTTACAACTAGTGTTTTCATGTACCGTGTCAAAAAATAGAGTTCATGGTCTATGTGTATGGATACATCGGATGCCGCCCCAACAATGGATTACTTGGACAGAATGCCAAACTCAAAACACATAACATTGTTTCCCAAAACCCAACTCAATGACTCATGGTTCTTAAGGTAGATCCAACATCCTTGATACCACTCTATCATGACCCATCCCCCGAGGCCCATACCATGACTACCACAAGCCAACCTTCCATAGGCTATGGGTTGGAAACTAGTGTTGAGTACAAAAATCCCAAACAAATTAGATGAATTTTCCTAAGTACCAATAAACATGCACAGAACACCAAGACACATATTTTGGAAGGTGAATAAAGTAATTAAACAAAAAACATTGTACGAAAGTAGAAAAAAGAAGCTAAATGGGACCAGAATACAAGCCTAGTAGAAACAGAAAAGTACAGGTACATGTCTCTAGATCTCCTCTATAAGAAATCCTATCTGAAGGGTAGGTATAGAAACAACTATCTAAATTTGAAGAATAATGACTCCTCTATTCGGTCACTCTAAGAACCACCTGTCACCAGTCTACCAAGGACTCTATCAAATCATCAATTGTCTGCACAAGACACAACATGTGAGGGAGAATCTCGTTCAAGGGTGTGTAAAATAATACATAGTAGGGAACCTAAAATAGAATGGTATACCACAATGAAATAATAAAAGAAGACTACCGAAGAGTTACATGAAGTTCAACCTCTAAGAAGTAGAATCAAACTTTTCAAAAGAGTCCTTTCAAAGAAGTATAACTTCAAGTATATAAAGAAGTACACTGAATTATAATGCAGAACATCTTATACTGATGAGGGAATCATCCTCGATGAGACATCATGGTCTACTGGGCCACTAAGGCCCTTTTGTCTGGTGGCCCACAATGGTCTGCTCATTTTTTGGGCCATTGAGGTCTTTTTATCTGTGGGTCCACTGAGGTATTCTCATCTGTTGGTCCACTGAGGTCTTCTTTTCTGCTCAGACAATAGGCTATGCTGTTCTAATGGGACACATCTAGTCTGGTCATCTGCTGGGCCTCTAAGGTTCTGTCATCTATTGGGCCACATAGGATTTCTCAATTGATGGGTTACAATGGTCCTCTAATATACTGGGCCTCTGAGGCCTTCTCTTCACAAATTTCTGCTAGAGTCATGCTCGCAGCACACTTGCTTTTGGGAGATTCTACAACTCAAGATATCAGTTGTATTTCATTTTTCACTAAAAATCAAATCCAGCATGAATAAACACATATCTTGTCATGAGGGTCCCAATGATGCAAACATCTCATCCATCAGATGCCTAGTTTGAGTGTTTTCCCATTTTACTGAAAAGTGGTTGATCGGGTTTGGGTTGACCCTGTTGGAATGACCTGACCTAGCCTAGGGTCAAATGACCTGACCCTAGTTTGACCCGGTCTATTGGGCCCAACTCGGTTTGGTTGCGTCCTACTCGGCCCGCTATGGTGGCACAGACCGGTTGGGTATGACCTTACCTACTACAGTGGCTTGGACCAGCTTCGTCCTACCTGGCCCGCAATGGTGGTGTGGTCTGATCCCTCTGGGATGTAGTGGGTGCTAATTTCCACCCAGGAATGTTTTCTTGGGTTGCCACCATAGTCTATCTGGAACGCGGAATCCACCATATCAACCCTCATTGCCTTCGACCCCTTTCCACTACCTGGAGCTTAGATGCGGGCCTCCTCTCGCACATGGCTGCCCCAACTGATTTTTTCTGGAAAACTGACACATTCTTCTATGGGCCACCAAAAATAATTCAATGGTTCGTTTTTTGATCTAGAAGATGTTCTGAAGTCCTCGGGTCTTCATCTCACCTTCCACAGATCCAACTCATATTGTTGTCGACCCGAAAGACTGGTCGAGCTTTGAATTCCCTTAGAAAACTTTGACGTGACCATGTGGGTTCGTTCGTAAAGAGCATAAGAAAAGAGTTTGGAAAAGAATCATGAACACCCAAGGGATAAACATTGTCCATGTTTGTTTGGACTTTTTTTATATTGTTATAATGAAAGGGGAAAGGAAAACCCCGAAGTTTCTAAACCTTCAATCCCTGTAATAAACAATCCACACCACATGAACAGATGACCCATGGATCAACATGTTATTGGGTTGATCCGCACACATCATTTAGAAAGATACATAAGGGAAATAAAGTGACATAGAACAAATAACCTACTTGGGTTTGGATTGATCGAGGATGAAGGGTGAATCCAATGTTTATCGTTCGTCAATTCGCCGACATCTAATCTATGGTTGTTCGTCATTCATTGCTGCTCTCTATTCGCCAAAAATTTTCCTCACAAGGTTTTGGATAAAACTCTAGGATCTTCCATTGGTCCCATATCTTTTTTAATCGACTAAATAGAGGAAACTTGTTTCTACATTTCTATTACGATGAGTTTCAACATAATTACACTATTTCATTTACAAAATGAAAATTTATTTATGTTATACAATATCTAGAGCATTGTTACTCTATTTTTGTTATGAAATGATACATCTGGATTGAAGATGCATTGCAGCAAAACATTTTTCAATAAAAATAATTGCTTATGTTTGTTTTATTTTTCATTAAAACACCCAAAAATTAACTTTTACTGTCAACCCACACCAGTTATGTTTAGGCCCCACCTAAGGAAAGGACACCCTCATGAGCTCAAAAGTACTCTCATATTTCAATCCAATTTACAATTTATGAGTAATAATAATTTGAATATAAAATAATGTTTATGTAATCAATTTATTTACAGTCACATCCCAAAAACTACATTCCATTGTTGTCCCACACCGACCAATGACTGGCTCCCCTAAATGAAAACACCCCACTAAAAACTCAATGGTTGTCTTCAATTATCAATATGAGTCATCATTCATGAGTTAAACTGATTTGAAAAAATAAAAATAATTAATAAATTTATTTTCCATTATGCCATTTTCGGGTTTTCTCACATGAGGCCCACGCCGCCTAATGTTAAGTATTTTATAGGTTAAACGTGACATCTAGAAAGAAAAAAGTGCCCTCAGATATCTGATTCGGGATCCCTATTAAGAGTAATTCCAAATTTTTAATATAACCACTCATGTGCACTATTTAAAAAAATATCATATTTTGACAGACCATTCAAGAACTCTGGGGATCAGAATTGCACACCGACTCAGAACCTGGTCTCAAAATGTTCCAGGAAATTATCTTACAAAACATGGGAAAATCAAATTCATTTCATAATTCACCATAGAAACCCATTATTTTTTTTAAATATCTTTTAAACTAATTCTCGATCAACATTTGAGATAAGTGAAGTATGATTTTTATAATCTCATCTTTTTCTAGTCTAAACTAAAGCCCTTATATTCCTAAAAATATTTCTAGTATAATCATTTTATTATAATATAAAATAATATAGTGTTCCTCTTCCATATTCACTTTACTCATAACATGGTTCATGTGAACCATGAAATATTTTTTATCAATTACTTTCATTTTCATTGGAATTATTCATCTTTATTCACCAAAATTATCACATACATTTGTTATAGACTTTGTATTTTCAATAAATTTCCCCTCACATTAGTCTATGATTTTTTCTTAAAAAATTATCCTACATTTTTAACTTCATCCATTGGGTGAATAACCCATTAATGTTAATTCCTCATATTTTGCATCAAATTTTCCATGATCAAAATTATTGTTTTAAAGTAAACATGGAAGTCAAAAAACATTTAAGTACTATAATTAATGTTTTTAGTTCCACATTTTATAAGAAGTCATTTTATATTTCAGTATCAACAAACATTAGTTAAAAATATGTATAGAAATATTAACTGATTCTCTCCAACAGAACATTGAATGATTTTATTCTTTTCACAGGCTTCTTCCCATTTTGACCAAACAACTATTCATAATTTATGACACTCTATTTTTATGGGGTGTATAGAGTACTATACAAATGGTTGATACCATGATTTCAATGGTATGTTTCAAAAGTAATTCATGTGAATTTTGTTCTATTATATGTAATCAACTTCTTTATATAAACACACATTTATTTCTCAATACCTCTTATGAAAACTCAAAGTATTATAAATTATCTGAATTTTGTTTCATAATATTAATTTTTTTCATTCAAGTGAAAACATAAACAAAATTGATGAAGTATAAATACCATTTTTTTATTGTTCTCTTATCAGCCCCAATAAATCAGAATGAATATGTTTTGGAGGTCTGGTAGACTGAATGTGAACTTGAAAATAGACATTATTATTCATCATTAATTTTTAACCAGTTACAAGAACATCTTCTTAAATTATTTTTAATTCTATAAAATTATGAAATACATCATACTTAGAAATTTTTTTCATGTTTTCCCAAGGATTCCAATTCTTAAGTTCCTCAATTTTTTTCATCTTCCTCACTCAAGTTAAAGGACTTTTTGAATTCTACAATTTGGAATAAATTCTAGAATGTTCTTTCAACTTTTTAAATTACAATTCCAAATTTCACACTTTTGATCATACATGAATCTATTATAAAAAAAATTATCTTCCATAATCACAAATATGGATTATAAAACTATGATATGTTTTTGCCCATAATAAAATAGAACATTATATTTCATCCTTTATTGATTTAATACTAGCTATTCTAATTCCTCTAATTTTTATGGAATAATCATTCCCAAAGGTAAAATCACCTTCTTCATAATTATTAACGTGTTTGAAGAATTTTATTTCACTTACCATGTGTAAATAAAAGCCACTAGAAAGTATACATGATTTTTTACATTCTATCAAGACAGTATTAGCAACCAAATCTCTCTATTCAACTTTCTTATTTCTTGATTCATTTTATATTTTCACATTAAAATCATGTCCTAGAAGATCAGTAATACAATATTCAAAATATAGACCTAGTTTATCAAATCTTCCACAAACTTATTTCATGCAATCAAGCAAACATTTTTTGAATGTTTCTACCATCATAGGAATCCTTTTTCAAAATTCCTCGGGGTTATGAAATTTACTCATTTTACATTCAATATTTATTCAAATATGTTAAAAGATTCTTCCACAATGTGATAAGTTACACATACAATTATAAGAATTGTGCCCATATATTTCCCAACACCAACAAAAATATTCAATTCTTTATTTTCTATTTAAAAAATTTATTTATTTGTAGAAACATTATTGAGCATGCTAACTTCTTCCAATTATAACATACCCTATATGTGAAATACCATTCCTCCTGAGTGAGTTTTTGACTATTTTAAATGTGATAGGTTTTTTACATCCTTTTTCTACTGAATATTCTCTAGAATTTGTTTTTTGAACATGAAATGTTAGAAGAAAGATATGAAACATTATTTTTGGTGGGTGGGAATTTCACTTGACTATTGATTTAAGCTTTCTTTGCAAAATTATTTGTCACAAAATTTACATCCAAACATTTATTGAAATTTTAATTCATATTTATCAAGGTTGTTTTAGACTCAAGATGTTTTTATTGATTCTTATTAACTTATTATTCAATACATTCTAGAATCATACTAAAATATTAATCCATCATTCCATGTTCAATAATTCTACATTTGTAAGTTATTCCTTCTTGGATGTATTCTTTTTCAATCATAAAAACCTATTTTGAACCTTCAATGAAATTTCCAAATACTTTCTTTACCATTTGGGTTTATTTTTTGAGAGATATGTTTTTCTAATGACATGAATCAGGATATGTACTTTGATGATACACCCTTTAATATTATTCACCTCCTCACACTTATTCACTTTATGAGGATACTTTTGTTATCTTAACTTTTGAAATGAATGTTCTAATATTTTCTAAAAATTCATCATCGAAGGATTTATTATCAATTGAGTCTGATTTATCATTATTACATAGATTACTTTTTTTACTTCCAATTAACATCTTCTTACATTTTTTGATGAATTTTATTACATAGGATTTTTATTCTACTTCTTCCACAAATATTTTTCTTCAGAATCATCTATATATTCAACATCTATATTTTTAGGAAAATTAATGGACAAGTTCTATTTCCAAAACAATATAAAAATTTGAGAAGATTTTTACCTACATAATTTCCGCCTCAAATTTGATAGTTTATAGATGTAAAATATTTTATTTTTCCTACATCTCATCATACTGTTTATCTTTATAGTCATAAGGATCAATATATTCAACAACATAAATTTTCATGTTTCTCATAAATTCAAATGATATTTCTTATTTTATAATTTTCTGAACATTGATGATTTTATCATTAGATAATAAATAATAATGTTTTATGGTTCATCAATAGATAAATCATATTTTATTTAAATAGAGTAAATGTTATGATAAAATATAATTGGAATGTTTCTCATGTGATTCATCCCAATTCTAGACTCTTACAGGTCATCCTCGAAACATTCGATTCTAAAAAAAATTGACCTTGGTGAATTATTCATTTGTATCTTTTTATTCACTCCTTATCATGTCTTCATACATACTATGCTAGATTTGTGGCATTAGATCATTTATTTTTTTATTCACTTTTAATATAATTTCCATAATTTTCCACATACTCTTATAATATTTTAGATCGATAAATTTTATACAGACATTTTATCATAAGGATATAAGGATATTATTGATAGACTTTTTATAAAAATCAAGGATTATCTCATTAGTCACATACATAAGATCATTTTTATCAATATGTGTAAAACCAATTTTAGCATCATCAAAAACCTCTATACCAAGAGATATAAATTATAAAATACTATTAATCTTCAAACAACAACTATTTTTTCTCTAAAATGTAATAATTACATTACAAATGATATAACTGAGATTATCCATGGTAAGGAATCCGCAATGTAACCTTATATTTTATACTAATTGAAGTTCTAAAGGATTGAATAAAAATTAGGGGGTGAATTAGTTGTCAAAATTATATAACCATCTAATAATTTATAAACATAACCACTAGAACAAATTAATTTTCATTAACTTATCATATTTTAGTAAATACTCGTGAGTTATATTATAGTAACATAGGTAAAAGATTTATTATTAAGATGTGGTGAATACAACATGTTTCAATTCATTTTAAAAACATTATAAAACATGGTAGAAAAGAATATAGAATCTCCCATTAATTTAATTTTTTTTATGAATAATTAATCCCAAAAAAATAAATAACATCAAAAACATTATCTACAAAAAATTCTATTTGGATCCTTAAAAGGATGTCCCTGGGTCTGATGCGTCAGTCCTATGAACTCAGTCTGATAGACTTATTTTGATAAAACCTTTATATAATTGAACGTATCAATCTATTATAAAGATTTATGTTTGAAAATCCATAGTCTTGTATACAAAACATTTAGTAGTCCATTATTCTTACAATATATATGTTTGAAATGAAACTCTAACTAAAACTCTACATCACTTCCACCTTTTTTCACTCACATAAATAATTTTTTAATATAAATATATACTGTGAATCTATTTATTGGAATACTAGAATGAAAATGGATAGAAACATAAATATTATTCCCTTTCAGTGAAATTCATAAAACTATTAAAATCACTTACATTTTATCTTCATGTTTGACCACATCATCTCTTTTGGAACCTTTTTTGAATCATCCTGAGTTATCCTAGTAATTATCCTTCTCAAACTTGTTATCTTTTTTTTCTATTTGATTATGGGAGTCTTATTATTATTTTTTATATGAATCTGATATATATTCCTGCCTTAGAATTAGTGTGATGGAATGTATTGTCGATACATAATATGATGGTATTCATATAATTGATAGAATATCAGTACATGATTCTCATCCAATAAAATAACTAACTGATTTGAATCTATAGTAAAAATGGTTACAAGTTATAAATAATTCTGATGCCTGTGAAATCTAAAAACATTTCACATTTTCAAACCATACCTCATTATTATTGTCTTCTCATTCTGATTGAATTATCCATACAATTTTATCAGACCATATTTCCTAAACCACTTCATTTTATGATTTATCAAAGTGAAATATTCATCCAAGGGATCAGTGCCTATTCTTAGTCCAGTGGAATGATATAAACAGCTCTTTATATTATAAATATATACTCACCCTTTGTGTCTTATCAAGTAATGAAATCTATCTGATGGGTTGGTTTCCCCAACTCTATTTATTCCGATTTTCGGAATTTTACAAGGACTCTACTAAGAAACTATTCATACATAATCAGCTTTACATATTCATAATTTTGGGAACTTTTTCTTATTATTCAAGATAAGATAAAAACTTTTTCATGATTTCTAGAACCAATACAAACATTTCAATGTCATTATAAAGTATCCATTTATCAAAATATTTTATCATGAGAATTAACCATGATTTATGAGAACCCCATGATCCTAAAATCATTGTGTGACTTATGTTTAGAATATAATATAACTTTTAACACCTAAATTCACCATTTTATTTTATTCTCTTTAGTAGCATTTTAAATTCATCACTTAGAAACTTATTACATTTTAAATATCACTGATTCTGATGAATAATAAAATTCATTTCAAGGGATATGAGATCGATGATGTGTTAGATCAATAACATTAGATTTCTGAAAAATTTATCATGTTGTTCTGCTCAGTCCGATACACAACATATGGAATGAAATGTTATAAAAAATAGAAACTTTATCCCACTTTTTTATTGGGTTTTGACATTCAAAAACATTCAAATTTCATACCAAATATAATTCCAATGAGATGAGTCTAATAATAAAGAATAAAAACATTATTTTATGAAATATTAGTAGAAAACAAATAAAAACCATGTTAAATAAAAATCTCACAAACTATCATCAAAATAAATTCTTTTGGATCTAGGAATCCAAATTTGAATTAATTTCATAATATTTTAGCATGAAAATATGTATACTATAATGTATAGATTTTGTGTGTTAATTATAGAAAACATGTTTAAAATTCTCAAAGAAACCACTCAGTGAATTCCAATGACATATCTAACTCTAATGGAATCAGTCCTCAAGTAAAAAAAATTAAAGATTCTAAAATTTTAGTTCCATGTAAACTTTATAAATTTTCAAAAAAATGATTCACGGAATTACCTATCATAAATAATATATAATTCCACGTTTTAAAATCATTACAATTTCTTTCTATTAATTAATAAATCATTATATATTATTATTTAAGCATATAAACCGTCTTCAAGAATCTAGGTATAAAATAATTCAATAAAACATCAATAAACATATTCAATGATAATTTTCATTTTTATTGACATTACTATTAACAATGAAAAACAATTAGACATTCATTAATGGTTTCCAACACATTTAGAAAAGTATGTAAACCTATTGGATAACATTTCATGGTAAAAATAACAATTATATTTAACCATTATATAATACTAAAAACTATTTCATTTGATAAATATATATAACAATTGTAACACCCCAACCCCAGTTACCGAGAGTCGGTGCATTATTACATAACATTGGCATGATCACAAGAAAGATCAAATCTCGAAAGACTGATTAGTTTAGTAGCCTTGGAATTATTAGATACAATAAAAATGTTTACATTATATAATAAAATGTAAACTAAAACAACATAGTCTCCATAGTCCACACTCATAACCCCTCATACCATCCTTACAGGTCATTCATTAAATACTTATTCACATCTTGGAAAAAATAAAACATAGAAAGGGGTGAGCTCAGATGCCATGTATGGATAACAATATAGCGGAAACTTTCATAAATAAGCATAAACATTTAAGGAAATGTATAAATAAAACAAAATTCTTTTAAACATGAACTTTAGCATAATATGGCAGAAATAAAACGAAATAATTCCATTTACTTATTCACATGGATATTCTATTAATCGAATAATCATGTGTAATATCAATAACCGCTTTCACAATGAAGGAATGAATAATGACAGACTATCATAACCATGTAGCCAAGGCCTCGTTCCAAGAATACAAATAAGATTTTGTCAAGGCCTCATGCCAAGACACTAGTTTGTATCATGAGACCTACCAATGCATCGAGAAGCTATCGTGGGCTCCATCCATCACTTAATAATTCCAATGCATTCATCATATGAATAGGTTTAAACAGAACATAAACATTCTTATTAAAACTAGGATACAAAATTTCAATACTTTCTCCATAAACCATGAATGGTATAAAAATGACACATCCATGGACAAACATATCACAAAATCTTAAATACAATATGGATGTTTGGTATCATAACAAATAAACATCAAATAAGCTTAAAATCCATTAAAGGATGTTGACATAGAAGAAAATAAAACTATTTGAGAGAAATATCTCTCTTTTTGAAATCTATATAAAAGAAAAAATTTAATTTGAAAATATTCTTATATGCTTGTAAGTGAATCTTTGACAAGTTTATAATGGTAGAAAATAGCTGTACCCGCCGTATAAGTTAAAAAAGACATTCTTGCCTTAATTTTGTCGAAAATGTTAAAAAGGACCTTGTTTGGAAAACGGCTGAAAGATTACTTTATAAACATCTTATAAAAAGTCAAAAAAGAGTGAAAATTACTTTAACCCATATTCTTTAAAATAGTAAAAAATGATTTGAAATACATTTTTATGAAATGTGGATGTGGATGATAAAGAGTTCTCAGTAGATAATTACGTATAAACAACCTCGAATAATGAAGAGACTGTGAAATAAACCCTTACCTTGTACTTTTACATGGTTGAGGGTAGGTTAAACTCATTTATAATGGTGAAATAACTATTATTAAATTATACAAGAATCAAATTAATATGATATCATATATGATCTTTTAACATTTATTTTTTAATAATATCTTAGTATTATCATCGTTTCAGGTGTTAACTCACTCATTTTAATTTATATATTTTGTTACATAAGCCATGTTTTTTATGGATAGGTTTTATCTTATTCACATACAGAATGATATAAAGTCCTTAAACACAATTTTTTACCATCAAATTAAATTTCTTATTGAATGGATACGATGTGGAATGAATCTCATCGTGTTCGTGGAGACGGTAGTCTGTACGTACGCACGAGCAACAATATCATTATATTGATATTAAAATAATATATAATTGGATGGAATATAATATATACAGAATAATTATCATGTTATATTTATTATATAAATGAATTACACATCATTATTATACCCATCCAAATAATAATCTTTTGAATAACAATTACACCACGATGTGGAGACTGTAAGTTGTACGTACGCACGTATAGTGACATGTCATTCAAAGGATGGATAGAATACTGAATATGGTTTTACCATATTTATAATAAAATCAAATTATATATAATATACGAGAGTTATTATTTTAGAATGAAATAATAATGAAATAATAAGTTGAAGGAGAAATGAACTTGAAAGATGGTGGGGAAAACATTACCTCTTCTTTGGGTTCTTCCTTTTGATTTGATCAAAAGGGATCCATAAGATGGATTTATGATCAAACTAAGGCCTCAATGTCAAATTGAGGGATGTTAAGAGAATATTTGGGTAGGGTTTGGGCGAACCAAAAGGCTTTTAAGGGGTAAATTAGAGAGAAGGGGGAGTATCCTTTTATAAGAGGGGTGAGGGGCATCTTAGGAAAAGCTAGAAATACTATTTTATAATAAATTTATAAACGGATTATAATGGCTCCAAAGTGTATTATTTAAAGGTTAATGTTGTTATGGGTCGAAAAACACCCAACCAATAGGTTTTAGACAGGTTTGGGTCACTATATTAACCTTATCTTTTAGTTTTAACTCTTAGTTATTTAATTTCACATTTACCATGTCTCTTTGTATTTTTTAATTATATAGTTAATAAAGATACTATAAACTTCCAAGAGACCCCCATGTGGTCCTCTAATGATACAAATATCATTAAATAAGCCCCTTGGAAGAACATTAGATTTTTAGGAATTGAATATCAATTAATAATATAATATTTGTTTTAAAAACTCTTTTATGTCAATTTTGACACTATTTGGTATTTGATTTTTGTGAAAATTATAACAGCATGATTACTTCAAAAAAACATAATTACATCAGTACTTACATGTCATATTAACCAATAAATTTAGTTAAATTCATAAAAAGTCCCAAATTACATTTATTTGGATATTTATAATATCTGTTATTTTTAATTTTTCATTAATTAGGTAATTACTACATCACCATTGTGTCATAAATAAATTAAATTATTTAATGTCTAAAAATTATAAATAAAATACCATTATTTAATAAATCTATTTATCTTCCTAAGGAATATTTATAATAGGATTTATCTTATGTATAACCCTATATTAAAAATATTTTAGTAATTAAACTTTTGTTTGTACTCTTTTAACTCTTCTTTGAATTAAATAATAATAAATGTCCTAATCTAATCCAAGTGGACCTAAATGATAATATTTTATTTTTACGGTTGTTTTTGGTCGAGAGACACTTTTCCAATAGAATTAGGACATGTGTTAGGGTAATAATAATATCAATTTTACCCTTAATTACCCTATTTACATTTAACCGTGAAAAAAAGTGAAAAGTTACTATTCACCAAAAATTATTTTTATCTTACTAAACCACATTTTACTCCTTCATAATTTCCATGTCTCTAAAATTTTCTAAATTCAACTAACAGAAACGGTAAAATTATGTTTTATGTGAATTTGAAAATTCTCCTAGGAGGTGGGTAAAAGACGGTGAAAAGTTTCATAAAATTTTTATATATCTAAAATTATTCTAAACTAAATCCAATGAATTACATTAAACTTATATAGGTATTATGTATCAATTATGACCCTAATTAAATTTAAATAAAATAAATAATTATTTAAATAAATTTTTTGATTTAAACTATAACTCGGTTTTTATTCACTATTTATAAAAAATTTAATGTTTTAAGAAAAATACCAAAAATTCACCCTAAGCTAATTTCGATATTCCGAATCCAAAAATGAAGTCTTTTTTCAAAGATAAATTTTATAGAATTTCAAAAACTTGGTATAACTATTCATAACGGCTAGTTTGATTGGTTATGGTGTGTGTTAGAACTCGAGGTTGCGTACAACACACACTACTGTATTATTCAAAGAGAAGCGTATCATGGATGCTTGGGGTGTTACAATAACAATAATTAAATAATTCATTTCTAGAATATAATAAAATGATTCGACTGTCTTAATATTTCCATTAAATATATGTCTCCACCAATAGAATAAAAAAACATTATTTATTATGCCTCACTACATAATTCTATAAATCAATAGTTCACCTCTAAAAATAGCCCCTTGCATAATCAAAAAACTAGCTGGTCATTTATAAAAATAAAACACCATACCCTACCATACCAAAAAACAAGACAATGAATAATAAATATTTATTTTTATTTAAAATATAGAAATCAGTAATGTAAATTGTTTAGACATATATTTTTAAAATTTGGGATCTTAAAATATATAAAGGTCCACTTTATTTTGTGTTTTCAGTAAATTATTATCATGTATAGTTAAAACAACCCCAAAACCCTACCATAATATTTAAAAAATATATTTTTAATTAAATTTATAAAATATAAATCATTATATATGTTTCGTGATGTTCGTCCTTTTTTACAGTGGTTTGGGAATACCCATATATGATAGGAACCATAATTCCACCATTAATGATATCTATAGTATAGTGGAATAAAAAAAATAATTCAGTTACATTTATGAAATTCCCATGTCATTCGACTACCATATAGTTAATGGTGGATGATAGATTGATATAAAGTATTTAATCATGGAGTTTTTAATACTTCATCCATTTCTCTATACACTAGAAAAATATTTACGGTATTTAATAAAATATGTTGAATGGATAATATAGAAGTCTCTCTAGGATGGTGAATTAGTTTGTCAACATTAATTGTACTAAAAAATGGATATTTTTACAGTACTGGAAAGATTGTTTTTTTGATGTGACCCATGATTTAAATAATAAACCTGAAATCATTTGATACAAATACTCAATACATCTATTAATAATTAAAATATCAATAGTGTAATGGTATAGTGTCATCCGTGAAAAAATATAAAAAATTATTTCGAGAATGATTTTTAGAATATCTTAAAATTTTAATCTCACATATTACCCTTCTTAGACATACCCTAACTATAAAATTTCATTCTAACCCATGGATATGTAAAAAAATAAATTGTGAGCACAGATTCCCTCTAAGGTTAATCATTAGAGATATTAATTAGTGTTCATAAGTGACCTTAAGATACTAATATGTGTATTAGTGTAGAGTTTGAAGTCCTCAATCAAAGAATACTTTTTAAAATCACAATTCAAAATTTATATGTTTTGATATTTCTAATTATTATATTTCCCCAATTAAATTGCGTTTTTAAGGAATGTATTATTATGTTTTACCTAAAAATTAAATTTAATTATATTAGATGGACATTTAAAAATTATAATGGATGGATGAGTTCCAAGTACGTTGGATAAATTTTTTAGAAAAAATAAATTATATATATATGAATTAAATTAAAGGTAGTGCTTACAAATTATAAAATATTAAGTTATATAAATTCCAACAAACTAACTCCAAGAGACAAATATATAAAAATTGTACCAGAAAAAAATTTCTATAAAAATAGACAAAGACATATAATATAACTAGATAAAGATCCATGATTTATACTATATAGAATATTCATTGCATTGTAATGGGGAAATATATAATTAATATTAAGTAGAATGATTCAGAACTAATATTATTCAGTGAAGAAGCCATTTTTCGAATTCCATATCCACTAATATTGAGAAGTGCATATTCTGACCACTGGAGGTCATCTATAAACAAGACCAACCAAAAGGGAGAAGAATATTCTCAATCCGTTGATCAGAATATGAGGATTATCTGTTGTAACGATTTGCTACAGAGTGAATATTATTTTTAATTTTTAAATATTCTTTTTAAGGAATTATTTGTGTGGTTACATTGTAGATCCGTTATGATTTGTATACTATATTGTTTCATTTGTTCTGGTATGTTGATGGATCTTGGGATAGACTGATAGTGTTTTTTGAGTTGAATTGATAGAGGTTTCTAATAAAAAGTAAAATTTAGTTTTTTCTAATCATTGTAGTCAAGTACATCTTGGTATGTAATAGTCACCTTATAATAGGTCTATCATAGTGGAAACGTTAAGTCAAGTTCACATACATTGTTAACACATTTAGTGTATGTGTAGAACATTTATGGGAATGTTTTTATAATTTTGTATCATATTTTTAAGGAATGACATATTTCATTTTTTAATTATTTCTCTTTTATTAAATCATTAAAATTTTAAATTTATTTGAATAGTTAATATTTCATAACATATATTTTTTCTTACTATTTTATACAATGTTTATCAGTACAATCATTTTCCAATTAAAACTATAAACGGTATTTGGGAAAATGGTTTTTTAAAATTTTATACACTATAACTCACCCCCAATATGGTATATTCTTATTGACATACTATCCAAAAACTAGTATCATGATAAGTATCTACATTTTATATCGTGGTTTATAATAATTGTGATTGTAAAGAAGAGTATATTTTATTTTCAATAGAATTTTTTCCCATTTGCATAATTGAGAATCTTAATCCTAAAAGGAAAAAATATTTGATATTGATGACGTTGAATGTTAGAATAATTTAATGAACAATGTTGTCTTAAAACTGGGGTTTTAAACTTAGTTTTGAGGTTAAGAAGTTATAAATCACTGAATAAAAAAGTTACTAATTTATCGGGAGAATAAAATTTAGAATATCAATTAAAATATTTTGTCATAAATTATTTTTCATTTCCAATGAATAGAACCATATATAGTCATATATTTTTCTTCTAAAATATCTAGTAATATATTGAAAAAAGGAATATATTCATTTTGGATCCTCTATGGTTTGGGAAATAGTAAGAGCTATGATGTGAGAAATTTATCATGAGATTTAATTCATGATAGGTGAATTTGCTACTAAATTTCATGAATGGATTTTGAATACTGTGAAAAAAATATAATAAATTTTTTAAAAAGTATAATAAGATATTTATTTAATTGAAAATATTATTGAAATAATGAGAAAAATGGGAATCTAAGAATATTATGATGGATTATACAAAGAATCAATCAAAGATGAGTTGGGATGATCTTATTGGAACACTCACATAGTATGAGTGTAGATTAAAAATCTATAATGAAAAATAAAATAAATATAATTATGTAACTTTTTATTCTACACCATGGCTATAGCTAAAAATGTTAAATAATTTGAGAAGGAATCGAAATCATTGAAATAGATCATGGAAGATAAGGTTAAATCAAATACAATTTCTTTAGGGGTAAGTGAGAATTAAAATTCTCATTTATATAAAAGGAATAATAGAATAGTTTGATAGAATAAATTTTTACATAGGTACAAGATAACTCAGAAAGTAAGAAGTTATAAGAAAGAAATTCCAAATATTATTTTATTGGAGAGTAAGAAACATAAACATATAATTATTGAATTTATAAGGGAAATGAAATATTGTTAAGGCTCAACAATATCTTATATGAATTAAAAAAAATAATATTTTTGAATATTCTTATTTGGGTAGTGCCAGTGCCGGTGATTCATATTCAGAAATTTCTTATGATGAAAATACCGATCATTAAAAGGATATCGTTTTATATAATGGAACTTAAAAGAATGATCAGTACTACTTGTTGAAGGCATCAACTAAATCCTTTAATATTATAATAATAAATCATAATTTTTGTAAATATAATGAAAAATAGTGGCTCAAAACCATTGGCCACAGGGACTGTAGAAATACTATAGTGTACATTAGCAGTGGAGACACTGTTTTAACGGCGGGCACTGTAGCAGCGGTAGGGCACTGTAGCAGTGGCAGAGTACCATATCCATGGCGGGTACTATGCAGTACTGTAGTAGCATAGGCACTGTAGCTGTACTATTCACAGAATGGCCTTTGGGCCTAAAAATGGGCCTACGGGCCATGTAATGGGGTAATTTCTCACGGGGCCTTCAGGATATGTAACTGATCTCCCTCTACCCAGTTAAAGAGGTCTTTGCTTTACTTTAATAATAAATGAGGCTTTGGCCCCAACCTTTTTAAAAAAATGAACAATATAGTTCTACTTAATTAGAAGATGAAGATTTTGTTACATCTGTTTATGAGGATAATTCACCGACATTTGAAAAATTGTCATGATATATTAGTTTAATTGAGATAATGAACAATAAATTTATGAATAACTATGAATTTGAAAAAGTATAACCTTCTAAATTAAATTTTATAATTTTAAATCACACTACAATGATTTGAAATATTATATTAGAGAATGATTAAAAATAAAATTCATGTTAAACTAAATATGATATGAATATAAATTCAAATCTATATTTTTAGATATTTACTATAGAAAATATTTTTTAAAAAATAATACTTATGGGATGAAATTTTTTTGATAACCATTATCGAATGTTGATACTATAAATTAATAATCCTACAATAATTTTTAGTTAATTATATTCAAATTTTCTTTGATATTATTTTATTCCATAATTTAAACCCTTTCATATAGAGGGAAAAAAGAAATTTATTTTGAAGAAATATACTATTAATAATGTTAATTTATTTTCATTTTATGAAGAAAATATTTGTATATAATTAGAAGTTATTCAAAATAAAATGGATATGAATATTTGGATTCAAAAAGATCTATTTGATAATTATTCTTTACATATTAATGCATAAGTACCAATATCATAGTGTTTTCAATCACGTAAAATGACTGGGTACCAAAAACGAAAACATATGGTTAATGGATAGTTTTTTTTCGATAAATATGAATGGAAAAAATTCTAAATTGTTATGAAAAAGTAATTTTCTTGAAAATTTTATTTATTCTAATAAAATATTGGGTGACAGCTTCCAGCTTTAAATCTTCTTGAATGAATGTTCTCAGTTTAAATTCATATAAATTATTTTTTAAAATGATTTTGTTATGAATTATATACATTATTAAATAATTACTTACTCCTAATAATTTATTTATAGAGCATTTTTCTTATATCTCAGGGAATACATTTTTCCATGTTTAACCCCAATATTTTTTTTTTAAAAATGACTCGGGTAGATGTTAAATAAATTTTAATTAACACACGTTTTTTATAAGTAAGGGTGAGTATGTGTTTAAACATTATACATTAAATTTTTTCTTTCTGGGTTGTGTATTAATATTATAAAAAATTGTGATAATTGTTTTTCAAAATACCCCCTTCTAACACTACTTTTAAAAATAAAAAATTACTATGTATTTTTTTCATATTTATTTCTTTGATCATTTCATTGTTGAAAATTATTTTAAGTAAAGTATTATGTTAAACTAGATTATGATTTTATATTCTATCAGACATGATATTTATAATGAATAAATATGGATGTGTACAAGTTCATTGGACAAAAATTTTCAAATAACATAAGATGAATGTGTATGATGTCAATAAAATGGAAGGTTTCTAAATAAAATCAGATGGAGTCTTTCAAAGGTCATATGATTGAATCCATTTGATGAAGACATAAAATTTATACCAAATAAACATTTACTAATCCTGCTAGATGATGAAATAAAAAATTATAGATAAACATCAAATGTTTCTAACACAACGATTATTCACTACATTGTACATGAGAAATATATAACGAACATTAGATAGAATCATGTTTCATTAAATCTCTCAAGTGAAGAAAGATATTATATTATATCATTAAAAAAATCCAAAGATGTGAAGAAACTGATCCATAGAGTTTTTCTATATATAGGACTATAAACTATAGGGTTTAGATTATTTTAAATAGCCAAAAAGTTATTTTATATCTTTTACCATCTTGTTACCAGGAGTTATTAATTTTTAATTATTTAATATTTTATTATTGAATCATATGTGAAATTTTCATTATACACCCCTTTTTAATTGGATCTTATAATTTTTTTCTTGATTTGTTTGATTGATGGTATCCTAGATAGAGAGACAAGGTTTTTTTGATCTTCATAATCGATGGTTCCCTAGTATTGGGTAATTGGGTTTTACCAAATTTTCTAAACAAGGGATTTTATGGATTAGATGGAAAACCATATGATAGGTAAATACTCATGGATACCATATGTCTAATTCACATACTTCCATACCAATTTTTTTTGAAACTGTAGATCTATCTCATGAAAATTTATTTATATTTTCTAATCACTTTAAAAAAATTATTACTTCTTTTTACATTTTTCTACATGTTTACATTTATGATTCATATGAATTTTAAGAGAAGTTTATATTATTTTTTATAAATAGTTTTATAATATATTTAAAATGTATATTAGTGTAATGGTTTATCTGATAAACATTATTAATGTGGTGCGAAATATTTTATATTTAATGTTTTATAAACTATAATTCACCCATCAACCCTTGTTGTATATTTTTATACGATTATGATCCAACAATGAAAATGTGATAAAAACTTATGAAAGTCATAGATAATCATTGAATGATCATTAATAATGATTTTTGGCATAAGCATAGGTCAAAAAGAAAGAAATAATTCGTTAGATTATATAATCATCAATAATATATCATGACTAACAATACCCTGTCATAATCATATAACATTTTTTTGTGAAATAAACATAATATAATGAAAAAGCCCATGAAAATTTGAATCATCATACAAAATGGATCGCCAAAAGGTGGATATTAATAAGAAATATAAATCTAATGTCTTGTATGATAAAAATGAGATAAAGAATTAGTGTACATTGAAAACGATAAAGGAACAAAACCATGATAGTTAATAGAAAATAATAAAGGTTATTCTCAAAAACAAATCACACCACAACAAAAGCCATGTATCCATATAATTATCCATTATTAGTATACCAACTCACCATGAAGACAATATCAACTATGAAATGCCTCTTAACTAACTCACACCCTTCCTTTTAGTTGTGTATTGCAAAATAAAATACATATTTTTCTAAAGGCTTATACAATGTGGGAGGAAAATTACCAATTGGATACCAACCACAATCAATGAAATTTTTATCACCATGAAACCACAAATTCGAGAATTAAAACCAAACACGTTTCATAAATCAATAACATTTGAAAATATTTCACATAGAAAATCATTTTTTTCCTTTCAAACAGCCCATTTCTAATTACATAAGAATATATAGATCAATAAGAATGATAATTATGTGGTAATAGGTAAAAAATTTATATCCTAGAGAATAAAATGTGTCAGAATCAAACCATGATAAATAAATTGAACAAATAATGCAACAGAAATCAGTTATAGCCTACGGTAATATGTATGAATGAAATGTATAGAATTGTAAACAAGGAATAATATGAATCCCAGTGATACTAAGTCTTCACACAGTAAATCGATATAACAATAAAAACCCATAATGGTTCCATCATCACAATTTTTTTCATATATCCATAACCCTATTCACCCATGTTTATCATGTTCTCCCATGTTCTACATCTTATAAAAATATTCATTAAACCATGATCACAATTTTACAAATCATTCTCTGAAGCCAATCATCACCACTCCATGCCGAAAAGTTTATATTTGGGTAAATAACATCATATAGTTATTTAATAAGACACATTGTGTGTATTAAATTATTATTAAAGTAAAAAAAATTAAAACTACAACAAAACATGATTTTAGAAATTAAAACTACATTCTATATCATATTTGACACACTCTACTAATCTGAAATGTTCTGTGAAAAATATAACATTATAACAAGGCCTTTAAACTTGAATGTATGAATATTATTAATTAAATTATTATATTTCAATATATATAAACTTTCTACTAAATATAAATTATTATATTTTCTTTTTCAATAATGAGTTAATTTTAAGTAATGTAATTTTATTCTTTATGTATACGTTGGATTCAAAAAAAATATTTTTTTTCATGAAAAAATATTATTATTATTTTTTGGAAAATATAAAAAAAAATTATTTTATGAATTTATATTCATTTTATTAATTTTCATATCATAAATATACTATGGTTGAGATATTGGTATTTTTTGGATAATATTTATTTTTCAATAAATAATGAAAATATCGATTGGTTGTAAAAATTTAATTCCTTTTCAATAAATCAGGTAATTTAAAAATATTAATTATTTATTGAGTATGATTTATAATTAAATATTTATTATTTATTTATATTTAATTAACATTATTACATTTAAATCATCTTTATATAGGACTTTAGACAAAGTATTTTAAAAAAAATTGGGTTTTCTTAAAACTGTTTTAATGTGTGTAATTTTAATCATTTTTGCTTCAATAAAAACCCCATAACGATGAATGATTTAAATAAAATTTAAATATTATACGTAAATAAATAGTTATTTAGATTTATAATTTTTTTTATTAGTCATATAGTAAATATAAAATAACATTTTTCCTTATTTTTTATCGCATCTGTGGGTTTAATTTTAAAATAAAATTCTCCAATTATATAAATTTAATTTAGTAAAATAGATTAAATATTTGTAATCATTATAATATATATTAAATAATAAGGTAATATTAATTTTTGAACATAATAAATAGTTAAAACAGTTAATATTAATTACCTCAGTTAAGGTGAAAATAATTTTATAAGGGTGTTAAACTAAAAGTATATTAGTAAGAAAAACATGTTTTAAAACAATTATATGGCCAATTATTTACTTTATAATTTCTATGTATCGATAATGGTACATTTTTTCAGACTATGGGAGTGTAAAAAATCTGGGTATACCTTTTTCGTTAAAACATTTACAAGTTTGGCAGTAACCTTACTTAAAAATGCCATCCCCTCTCAACACTTCTTTACAGCTTAAAATAAATCTTTCTTGAATAATACATGACCAAATTTATTCTTTAATTCCCTAACCATATCTTATATCCCTTATTTTTATCATAAATTCATCCTAATAATTCTATTATTTCTTACCTGAGGAGAGTTTCTAAGAAGAGGTATCATGCTTAACCAAGCGTCCTTATTCTACTTCTTATTCCACCTACTTAAAATATTCTTCAATAATAAATATATATTAAAACCAGTATATAAAAAATATTTATATATTATTTTATGAATTAATGACCTAAATCCATATCCTCTTCTATCAAATTAGATAAAAATCATTATTTGTGTGTACATAGGACAAATAGCTCGCGAATTGAAGTTATTCATTTTCCATCAATGTCTCTCACAACTTGATATAATGATTGGTTATATATATATAATAATAATAATAATAATTTTATGATATTTATACTTCTATAAATATATAACCACATATAATTTTTTACATTCAATTTATACGGTTCTTACAATATCACCATTCATGGGTACGACAGATTATCGCCAAATGATACGATGTGTTTTGTTTTTTATTAACACATTACATAGAATTTAATAAGGATAAAGTAAATAATATTAGGGATATAAATGAAATAATTGTAATATTAATGAAATATTTTTCAATATTAAAATAGAATATATTAATTCTCAAACTAAAAAATGATAACATCATTCATGTGCACAAGTAGACTACTACCTCCACAAACTGATGTGGTTATTTTTTTCACCACCAAAAAATGAATGATATTTATCAGTATATTTAATTAAATACAATGCTATTTATTATATTTTTATAAATATTTAATGATCATATTTTACTTTTCTTCTTTCAATAATTATTGTTCAAAAAATAATATGTTACTCATGCATGCATACGACCTACCGTCTCCATTATGGTAACATAGTTCATTTTTCATTACTATTTTTCATGATTGGTTTAAAAGTTATTTTATATGTATAAATATGATATGTTTTTAATTATTTTTATAATTTATAAGTTTAAATAATTACCACTTTGACCATGGTCAATACAATGAAGCCATTTTGTATCAATGAACCATACGCCCTCAGAACACCGGATATGGACATAACTTATTAAGTATTTTAAAATTTCATTAAAAATAAATTAATAATATGGGTTTAGTATAAGTTATTAAATATAAATTTTTTATTAATAAAAATAATAATTTAGATAATATTATCATATAGGAGTTAAAGGACACATATGGAAATTTTGGGCTTGAGGTTAGGGTTTCTCGCCTCACTTTTACTCATGTGAGACATTTTCCATATTCCCCTATTATTTTAACTGTGTGGTGTCTATATCTACCATGAAATTATTTTATGACTCTTTTCATGAAAATTATTTGGATTTATAAATTCATATGAGGATCTCACTTTCATAAGGTTTTGATCTAGAGATTATGAGTGTCAAAAGAGACATTGTCTTAATTTCACTTCATCGAGCCTCGTGGTATTGTGGCACCCCAATCATCTTTTATAATTGTTATATAATCTCCTTTTAAATGTTATATCATGAATATAATTATATTATGGATATTTATGTTTCAATTTATATTATTCATTCAAGGGGATTATGATAGAAAAAATAGAATAATTGAAAATGAATTTATGTTACAATCTTTAGTCTTTCAGGATTTCTTTTGTTTAATTTTTCATTATAGTAAATAAAATGATATTTTTTTTGTTAAACCACATCTATTTTATTATAATAATCTTGAAAATTTGGTTCAAATATATAATTTTATTTCTTATATCATTGCTTTAAGAAACATTATATACTATAAAAATAAGCTATATCCATGGTTTACAACCATGGATATAGACCCCGAAACTGTGACTTTAGGATATAGAAATGGTTTCATCGACCATGGATCCTTGTGAAATGGATATTTGAAAGAACCTATAACCATAGTTGGATTTGTGGAAATAGTGCCATTTCCATGGTTACAAACCATGGCTATAGCCACTGCCTCATAGATTTATTTCCACATTTTATAATTGTGTTACTAGGACAATAGCCACGGTTAAAAACTATTGATATAAGTATAATTCTGTAGTTTTAAACTATGGTTAAATCCAACAATTCAAAAAAAATATGATCCCATCTGACCCATTTCACCCCATTTCACCCCCACTATATCCTCGACCCTACTCCACCCCCAACATCCCACTCCACACACACCTTACCCATCTTCCTTACTACACTCTTACACCCATCTTCCCATATTCCACATATACCCCCTTCCATGATGCACCCCACACCAACCTAAACAAAAACATAGCCCCTATTCCCCATTTCACCTTCTTTACAGCCTATTCCCTATTGCTCTCCACACCCCACAACACCCACCCTACTCCTCTAACTCACTGCACTCCGGAACCCCTTTTCCCCGCTACCCCTCTTCACCATTTCACCACATTACACCTCCTTTTCAACCTATGCCCTGCTACCATGCTAAAACCCCCACACCCCAATACAGACACCTCATACCCCTCTTCCCTAATGCACTAATTACCCCATATAGAACTTCTTCCCCACTACACCCCTAAACTCCATTGCATGCAACCCTACCCATCTACCCCACTACACTCTTTCACCCCTCTTCCCCTCTACCACTCAACCCCACACCCCCCCCCCTCTTCTACGTTACACCCACACCGCACAAGAACAACCCCCACTGAATCCCCCAAAACCTCCTAAGACCTACCTCCACCACCACTAAAACTAACATAGAGCATAGAAAAACAAACAATGTGCCTACTTCACCCCAAACTCCTACTATGAATCATATAGAATAGTTCACACCTGATTTCACTGTATAGATCATAGAATAATCAAGGCCCAGTAATTTAAGACTCAAAATCAAACATAAAAAATAATCATCCCCCACCTATGATGACAAACACATAAGAATATTTATGTAGTGGAGGTAGTGATTCTGTATCATATTGAGTGTAAAATAGAGGACACGCCTCTGGAGCATGAAATCTGATATGATATGGACACATGTACCTTACAATCCAAAATTGATGGGTCCATAGTGTTTGGCAATGCAGGTGTACCATATGGGTTTTAACAACCTCATGATAATCATATTGTTGATATATCGGTTGATGAAACTCCTAAGGCTATACTGGAAGAGGTATTTACAAAGTAGAATGTGTGAAATGTATGCACATTTGTGCACATAGGTAAGGGATAGGAGAACCTATCAATAACTTATTTGTAGGAGGAACACCTCTTCTTTTTGCATGAAGACAACGATAAACCTACAGTGGTTATAACATAGATAATGTAGTTGGAACTCCCAATATATAGGATTTAGAGAGGAAAGAAACTTAATGTATTTGTAGACCAGATTGTGCCAAAAAAAACAAGAATACACAGTTGACACACCTATCAGAAATGGGTAGACTAGTATTCAAGCCTATTAAAATGATGGTCTTAATAATATGGGGGTCCTTTTCATAGGTACCTTCCTCTATGTCCATCTGTAGGTAGGTATCAAAAAATGAGTAAACCGAGCCAATTCACTTCAAAAACACATGCAACCTATTGAGTGGTAATTTTAGGGATGATGAGGCAGAGGATCTACAACCCCCTCTAAGGACTGAGAGTGCTGAGGAAATGGATAATCAAATAAACATAGGGAAAATTGGATGGGTGCAGATATTAAGAATTTGAGGAACACCAAATGTTGTAAATAATGAAAATTAGAAATAAGATTGGGAAGGCCATGAAATAATGGAAAATGATGGAGTAAAGAATTATTCTCATTGATCGATTAAGAAATTGAGTCAAAACGGTATCTTAAAAGAATTCAAGCTAGGAATTAGAACCCAAATATCCCCAACAGAGAGGAGCCCTAGGATCATTCAAATCTACATGATCATGTAAGAATAAAATAAAGGTTGTAAATAAATCACATGAATGTTAAATTGATGATGTAAGGGGATATAAACTCAATATTCTTTAATAAATTACAAAGGGGAAGAGAGATAATGAATAAAACAATGTCCTCACAATTAAGTGAATACTATACCCCCCTGAGAATGAAGGATCAAAGGTAGTGACTGACTACATTAGTAATATTTATGATGATGATGGGATAATTAAAAAATTTAATACGACTGATAGTATCAATACCACTATTGAAGAGAAAAAAAACCAAATCCTTGTTAGATCACCAGATTAAGAGGAGAGTAGGAAATCCCTTTTCTCTCTCAATGTGGAGAGTACTGCTGGAACATATGGATTCAATAATAAATTCATCATGTTCTATTGGGAAATTCTATATTATGGAGTCCTTGTGACACTATCATTCCGACTAATAAATTTACTATAAATGAGTATTGTTATTATAACTACCCCATATAGTACATGTGATCCTACCATGGCATACATTAGTAATAATCCAATAACCTATCAATAAGTAATTGACATATTCTAACCCTTATTGAATGTAATAGACTAGATATCCCACTTTATTAAAGAATATATATCACACAGTGTTCCATAATATCTATTTAAATTACATATCTAATAAAAAAGAATCATTTCTTTATCATCCATAGTAATTATATAGACTATATAATGTACTCCTTTTCATCTGAAGGGAACTACTAAGGCTCCACTCATTATATCATTAAATTAGTACCACATTTATAGTGGTTAAATCCTGAAGGTATATTTACAAAACATGATCACTCACCTTTTAATGTTATTGATCTCGTCAAAAAAATAACCCCGCATCCCACCCTTAGAATAATAAATAACTAATTCCCACTGTGAAACTGAAGGATCCCCCCCAATAATCATGCCTTAACCATTATTGTATCATTTTAAATTTAGAGATAATCTATCAATAATCTCAATATTTCAAGATAATTTTATTTTTTATATTTTGAGATTCAATTATGTGAAATTAGAGTTTAAACGGTGAAGAAATACCATAACACATCCTATTTCTCACTCAATTTTACACCATACGAACCCTATTCCTAGTTCAGTTGAATGTTGAACCTTCAATCGATTATGGTGAAATCAATAAGAAATGATGAAGGTGATTTATGCATTTCAAATTAATCTATTTACTCTGGTACTAAGAGGTGAATTATTCCTGGTATGTTAATCAATATTATCTAGTTCAATTTCACATTCACATTACTAAATAAGGGGTTATGTTTTCATGGATAGTTGTTTGTGTTTCATAAAATTAAAAAAAATATTTTATTTATGTTCTATATTTGTATGAGAATTCTCTGTTCATGTTTTCTCAATATGAAGATACATTCATCTAAAAGGTTATGTAAATTTCATTTTATACTATTTAGTGGGCAAAAATTTTCTACTAGTCCACATTAACGACCTATGGAAATCATTTAAAATAGGTGAAAATAAAATTTAAAATAGAAATAACGAACTATCATAGAAAATAAACATTATATAATAATGAAAACAAGTTTTTTAAATAATCAATAAATTATGGAATTCAAATAACAGGGTAAGGCATTGGGAACATACCTCAACGTCGAGGCGCACTACATTCAATGATGAAAACTCGAATCTTCATTTTTTTTCAATTTCATAATTATGAACATTCACACATATATATATAAGGACACATTTCTCCTATGTACTTATTAGAATGACCGAATATGTATAGGGGTACATTAATATATGTTTATACATGAATATATCCCTTTACACGTACACACATATTCATTTTCCCATATCTATATATAAGCACGCCTATAACCAATAAATATTCATACTTACATGAGTTTATATATATAATGGGGGAACTTATATATTTATATTCTTGTCTATGAATACATATGTATGTCACCTTCGACAAGAGTCTCAAATAAACCACAATGAGATCCAGAATGCAATACAAAAATATAGGGAACCCAAAAATCACAAAAGCACTAATTATGATTGGGACAATAAATAAAAAAGGAAGAAAACTTACCCGAATCTGATGTGAAACGCATTGAATTTAACGGAGGTGGATAGAGTGAGATTCATCATAAGAAACGAACAATAAAGAAATAATGGGAAACAAAGTGAGATATAATGACTTCTTATATATATATATATGATTGGTGTTTCTACTGTATATGATAAATAATACATGAATCCAATAGAAATAATGATCAACGAATATTCAGATTGATATGTTCATATAACTACTCAATAACATGATGAATAATAAATGATTTTGATCAATTGATATCCAATGTCATTCAATACATACATCATGGAGTTTTATCATGATTAACTACATAACAATATCCAAAATATGATGGATTTTACTACATCATTCATTACACATTACTCAATGTTTACAATAATATTCCACTTTCATGTATACACATAGGTTATATTTAAATAATTGAACATCATGGTGAAATTATTTCATGTCTTTTGGATATGATTTTCATATAAATACCCTAAAACATTTGGATAAAACATTGTACCAATATTTATATCATTTATATACCCACTAAAAATGTTGGTACAATTTTTTTAAAATTCCAAATAATTATATTTTTTTACCTTTAAAAGGTATATCAATTACAAGTAAAATTTTAGGTTTCTTTAATATCACTCAAGGTATGATCATGTGTTTCAAAACAATTATTATGGTCTTTAAATGCTTTGTCCCATATAATAATCTGGAAACCTTGTCAGGTGTTTTATAGATCACAAACAGGTTTAATATTACAAGTTGACTTTTTATTAACATCAGTATGAAGGACAAATAGTTATTCTGGGGTCCCCCCTTCTCTGTGAAGTAAGAATGTTACTCGACTATAAACTAACAAATGTTTTATTTTTCATTTATATTATAATGAAGAGCATAAATCCATCTATTTATTTGATTTTCATGTCCCGCCACAAACATGAAAAAATAAATAAACCCATGTACAAGTAGTTGTTATTGTCATTATAGTTAGGGGATTTGTTTTTTTAGATTCCTTTGGTAATTATTTATGATTTGACAATTTTTATTGAGTTTCTACTTAGTAATTATGCACTTTTGAAACATACATATTTCCCTATTATAAAGAGGATTAATTTTTTTATGAAAATGGAAGTGTAATATTTTCTTGACATTTCAATAATCTATAGGTTATTATCAATTTATAGCTTGGTATATAGCCAAATTAAATTATCTATGATTAACTAATATGAACCAGTAATAAAGGATATTTAATAACAACAACTTTTTTGTGACGTTAATCATGCATTTATTAATCCATGTCATAAATTATATATATTATTATAGTGACATAAAACTCTTATATTAATTGCACAATGTTGATCTAGTATCAATGATAACATCACATTGACATATAATTCTATACATGAAAACAAAAAATCATTATATATTTGTCATATTAGGAATATAGATGTTGTTAGGTTTACATTATTCTGATATTCCTCATTAGCAAATGTATTTAATATTCTCACAAATAAATAATCAAGTAGTACTGTATACATGATGTATTAAGAATATAATGTTATATAAAATCTTATAAGAAAATAAAATATGTAAATCATATCAATCACCCTTGAAAACATCTTTTTTATATTCAATAAATTCATTATCAGCCTAATGAAAACACAATGAGTAACATTTCAATCTAAAAGTGTGATATATTATATGATTATTAGTAAAAATATCTTCATAATATGATTTATATTTGACCTTAGTAAAATTGGTTCACAAAAAAAATACATACATTAATTTTTGGAGAGAGAAAAATAAATTACCGAATTAATAGAAACCTATTCCAAAGTTAAATGAGTCTATTAAAGATGCAATGAATAAAATTTTTTAGGTTCATGTATAAGTATTTTTTCGGTTCATAGTCCAATTATTTCACTTGTATAATATTTAAGAGAAGATATTGCGGATTTGGAGGTCTGTTTTGATGTTCTTCATTATTAATAATGAATGATGTAGTTTGGGATAAAAATATTCCATCTCTTGTTGTTGATGAATGTGAAGAATATTCACCTTAAGATCATTACTTTTTCTATGTTTTTTTGAATTCACTCTCTTGAAGAACTTTTTTGCTGGTTTTATATCTAATATCAAATATGATATAGAATTTTTAAAATATTAAAGGGAAATTATGTTTCTATATTTAGGAAATAAAATCAAATATGATTACTAGTTCATATTTTAATTATCTAAATTATTTGATGAATGAACGAGATAATTTTTTTGGAATATTGAACATATTCCAATAAGTTCTCTAGTTTCATTTCCAAAAAATGATAAATATGACCTAAAATATATCGCATTAGAATTGGACACGATAAATGAATGTGTAATTTCTCTCTAGTGTGATATAGTTTCTATAGATGATTCTTATGATTTGAAATGGGATTTAACCAGTGGAGTTATGTATATCAATTATAAATATAAAATAATTTTTAGGAAATGACTAATATTTTTCTAATAGTGTGCCTTTAATTGAATATAATTCTATATCTTTATAAAAATCATGAGTAAAATAATCATGAGTCATAGAATGTTTATAGGTATTAAAGGAATGTGAAACTTATTTGAATAGTAGTATCTAATGCTTTCAAATAATAAAAAGTATGTTATGTAACATATTGAAAATTATGTTGAAAATTAATTAAAGTATAGAATAGAATAAAATGTATTAATAGAATGAAATATTGTTCATTACACTGGTGTCATTTGTAAAGATTTATAAAATAGTGGGCAATGAAATATCTACCGCTAATTAAATATACATTTTCGGTCTATTGTAGAAGTTTATTTTCCATGAACATGAATCATTAGAAACCACCTATAAGAAAATAATAGGATATTAAATAAGATATAACCACTTCTTATGTATATATGATCAGTGTTTCAATAGTACATGAGAAAAGATACATGATCCATAATCAACCATGAACAATGAATATTTATATTGTGATGCCCATTCAGACACTAAAAACATGATCATTAATATGGATAGAATGGATTTATTTTTATGAATACATGAATTTGTTAATTGGTTTGACATATAAAGTCATTCAAAATATTAAAATTCATTTTTTTGAATGATTAAATTACTGAAGATAATAAATTTTGGTGATGTTGTAACTTTATTAAATTCTCTAAACATCATAATTACATATAAATTTCAGGTTCAATGATTTTTATGATAATATATATAAAAGTTGATTTGTACACATGCATCAAAGATGAATCATATTTCATATATCTATCTAAGGAGTATATCTACTCCAAAATGGATAGATTATTTTTTATATAGTTATCCCATGATGTGATTTTTATAAGGACTTGGTTCTTATTCTTGAGGTACGATTTTCTTATTTTTCCTTTTATAGAAGTTTTTATGAGAAAACAAGGGAAATGTGGGAAAAATACCAAATTTATGGGTGCACACCATGTACTTTTGTACACACGTCGTGTACTTTGCCCATGTGGAATGAGAATACAGGGAATATAGGCTTGTCAGTGATTAATGGTGTGAAAACTAACTACATTCCATGTACCTAGTAATACACGCCATGTAATCAGTCGGAAGGTGAACTATAAGGCGGTGAATTTAACCGCTAGAGGAATGATAGTACACTTCGTGTACTTAGTAATATACATTGTTTATTCAAGTCGGCAGAAGAACAATGCGGTAGTGGAATGAAGCCGGTAGTGGAATTGTTAAAAAATGGAAAGTACTTGTCGTGTACTTGAGAGTACACATGGTGTAGTTATGTTTTTTTGTTAAAAATAGGTAGTAGCTTCCTCATTTGATAGAGGATGCATAGAACTCTCCAGGAGCCGTGAGAGAGGAGGCCAGGACTTAGAGGAGCTCCCAATCGCACACCGTGACTCTGATTCTTATGTCTTCGATCTTGTTTGAACTGCATGGGTAAGGCCTTCACCCATCATGAATCCATCCTTCCAATTATTTCCCTAAGAGAAGATATTTTGGTTTAATTGGATAATATTTTATCTCAGATCTATGTTGGTCTTGGTCATTTTAGAAGGTGCCTTTCACATATATCGATCAGAGGAGATTGAGGTAGGTGGTCTTGTGTTTATTTCCAACTATCGAGTTGATTTTGTGCACCGTTGTGCCAAGCACCCAAGATCGGGGTGTCATGTGGATGAGGCCATGACTATTTAGATACCTAAAAATACATAGTTAATTTAATGTATAAGTATAAACTAATGTTTGGGATCATTTCTTAAATATAGGGCCACCCCTGGGTGTGTTTCCCTTGTTTAGTCGTTTGGATAGGATACCTATTGTTATGCCGTGATTATAGCATGTTTTGAGTTTTCTTGAGAGGAAACATATATAAGCCTCTTACTTATGCTTTAATATTAGACAGGTTACATGATTCTGTTCTATTTAGCCTAAGGGCAAGGTTCTGTTCAGCCTAAGGGTAAGGTTCTATTTTGCCTTAGGGGAAGTGTAACGCCGCGACCCAAGTTACCCAGAGTCCATGCATTATTACATAACATTGGCATGATCACAAGAAAGATAAAATCTCGAATGACCGATTGATTTAGTAGCCTTGGAAACACTAGATATATTCATAATGTTTTACATTACATCATAAAGTTAAATACTACTACAAAAACATATTGTCTCCATAATCCACACTATTATCCCCTCATAATATCCCTACAGGTCATTCATAATTTACTTCTTCACATCCTGGGAAAAATAAAACTTAGAAAATGGGTGATCTCAAATGCCCAGTAAGGATAACAATATAGCGGAAGCTTTCATAAATAAGAATAAATATTTAAGGCAGTGTATAACTAAAACAAAAGCCTTTTAAACATGAACTTCAACATAGTATGGAAAAAATAAAATGAAATAATTCCATTTACTTAATCACATGGATATTCTACTAATCGAATAATAACATGAAATATCAATAACAACTTTCATAATGATTGAATGCATAATGCCAGACTGTCTTAACCACATAGCCAAGGCCTCGTGCCAAGACTACAAATAACATTTTGCCAAGGCCTTCTGCCATGACACTAGTTTGTCTCATGAGACGTACCGATGCATCGAGGAGCTATAGCAGGCTCCACCCGTCACATATTAAGTCCAATGCATTTCCATATGAAATGGTTTAAACATAACATAATCATTCGTATTAAAACTAGCATATGAAATGTAAATATATCATCCATAAAATATGAATGGTATAAAAATAACACATCCACAGTCAAACATATCACAAAACCTTCAATACAATATAGAAGTTTTGTATCATAATAAATTAACTTCAAATAAGCGTAATGTCCATCAAAGGATGTTGACATAGATGAAATCAAAACTCTTTTTAGAGAAATATCTCTTTCTATTTTGAAATCATTTAAGAGTCATCTATTTATAAAATAAAACATTTTCTTTGAAAATATTCTTATAATCTGTAAGGGAAGCTTCGACGATGTTATAATGGTGGAAAATAGCCGTACCCTCCGTATAGGTTAAAAAAACATTCTTACCTTAATTCTGTCGAAAAGGTTAAAAAGCACCTTGTTTGGAAAACGACAGAAAGATTCCTTTATAAAACTCTTATAAAAAGTCAAACAAGGGTATAAATGACTTTAACCCATATTCCTTTAAAATAGTAAAAACGTTTTGAAATACATTTTTATGAAACATGGATGTGGATGATAAAGAGATCACAGTAGATTATTATGTATAAACAACCTCGGATAATGAAGAGATTGTGAAATAACCCTTACCTTGTAATTTTCCTTGGTTGGGGTAGGTTAACCTCCTGTATAATGGTGAAAAAATTGTTATTAAATTATACAACAATCATATACATTAATATGATATCATATATGATCTTTTAACATTGATTTTTTAATAAAATCGTAGTATTATCGTTGTTTCGGGTGTTAACTTGCTCGTTTTATTTTATATGTTTTGTTATGTATGCCATTTTTATAATAGATAGGTTGTATCTTAATCATATACAAAATGATATCATGTCCTTAGATACTATTATTAATCATAAAATGAGAATTATACTTGAATGGATACGATAGAGAATGAATCTCATCGCGTTCGTGGAGACGGTAGTCCGTACGTACGCACGAGAGACAATATCATTATTTTGATATTAAAATAAAATATAATTGGATGTTATATCATATATACAGATTAATTATCATGTTACATTTATTATTTACATGAATTACACATCATTATTATAACCATCCAAATAATAATTTATTGAATAACAATTACACCACGACGTGGAGATGGTAAGCCGTACGTACGCACGTATGGTGACATGTTATTCAAAGGATGGATAGAATAATGAATATGGTTGTACCATATTTATAATATAGTCACATTATATATATGATACTAGAGTTATTATTTTAGAATGGTGACAACAAAGGAAGAGGAAGTGGAAGAAGAAAGGAACTTGGAAAAGGGTGGTGAAATCATTACCTCTTCTTCGGGTTCTTCGTTTTGATTTGATAAAAAGGACTCTTAGGCTTGATTTCTAACTAAAGGAAGGCCTCTAGGATGTATTGAGGAAATTTGAGAGAGTATTTGGGCAGAGGTTGGCTGAACTAATAGGCTTTGAAGGTGTGAGTTAATGACAAGCGGGAGTGACCTTTTATAAGAGGGGTGAGGGGAACCTTTGGAAAAGCTAGAAAAATTAATTTATAATAAATTCATATTCGGTTTCTAATGGCTCCAAAGATGATTATTTAAAGGTTAAGGTTAGTATGGGTCGAAAAACACTCAAATAATAGAATTTACATAGGTTTGTGTCATTATAATAACCTTATCTTTTATGTATTAACTGTTAGTTAATTAGTTTCACTTTTACAATGTCTCTTTGTATTTTTATATTATGTGGTTAATAAACATACTATATACATCCAAGCTACCCCAAAGTGGTCCATTAATGATACACCATTCATGATATAAGTCTCTTGGCCGAACCTTAGATATTTTAAAATTTAATATCAATTAATAATATAATATTTGTTTTAAAAACTCTATTATGTCAATTTTGACACTATTCACTAGTTGGTTTTTTTTAAAAACTCATAACAGAATGATTAATTCGAACAATGTTAATTAAATAATTACTAGAGTGTCATATTAACCTATAAAATTAGTGTAATTCATTAAAAGGTTCAGATTATATTTATTTGGGTATCTACAATATCAATCATTTTAATTTTTCACTATTATGGTAATTACTGCATTACCATTGTGTCATATATAAATTAAATTATTTAATGTTTAAAAATTATAAATAAAATACCATTATTTAGGAAATATTTTTATATTGATAATGAATATTTATAGTCTAAAATCCAACATATATAACCCTATGTAATAATTTTGTTTTTCTAAAAGATATATGTTTGTGTCATTTTTGTATTCATTTTAACTTAATTAAAATATTGTCCCTATCAAATAAAAGTGGCACCATGGGGTCCCAAAATCGACCCAAAGATGCATATGGTCGAACATGTATCAACCAATAATGTTTGGACACATTTTAGGGTAATTTTTCATTATTAGAATATTATTTTTTAATCCTTATTTACCGGATTTACCCTTTAACCATGGTAACTAAAATATTTACCGAAGTAATTATTCAAAATGTCTAAAAATAAAAGATACCTATTTACACAATTTGAACATCCTGATTCTAAATAAAGAATCCATTTTTCCAAATTCAAAACACAGAAGTGGCATAAATTAATTTAAAATTAATTCCCGCTGTCAAAACAAATAGCGTGTTTTTAAGATATAATAACTATCAAAAGATTGATACTTGTTTATGTTCAGTTTAATTGTGAAATTATGTCCAATGACCAACATTTTATTAAATGGAAAAAATATATTCTAAATATACTTTAAGACCACTAAAATTCATAATTTATCAATATAAATTATTTCGATTAAAAAAGATGTTTTTAATTAAAATTTAGTAATTTTCACTATTCATAAAAATATTAACATTATCCGAAAAGTACCAAAATTTCACCTAAGGATAAATTCGATATTCCGAATCCAAAAATGAAGTACATTTTGAAATATAAAATATATATAATTTCAAAAAGTAGGTATTACTATTCATAATGGCTATTTTGATTGGTTATGGTGTGTTAGAACTCGGTGTTGCGTACAACACACGTTATCACATTATTCAAAGAGAAGCGTACCGTAGAAGCTTGGGTTGGTACATTCTCCCCTCCTTCAAATAATTTCATCCTCAAAATTTCTAGAATATTATTGCATGAATAGACTCGGCTGGTTCTTCATCATAACTTCCTCGGGTTCCCACGTTGCCTCTTCCATCTTATGGTTTCTCCACAAAACTTTTACCAGACGCGTCGTCCGGTTTCTTAGTACATGTTCTCTCGTATCAATAATCTTGATGGGTTCTTTGCAATAAGACAGATCAGGTTCCAGTTCTAATTCCTCATAGGTGAGTACATGTGTTGGGTAAGGCATGTATTTTCTCAATAGAGATACGTGGAACACATCGTGAACTTTGGAGAGACTTTGCGACATTACCAATCGGTAAGCTACAGCCCCAATTCATTCTAGAATTTCGAAAGGTCTGATGTACCTGGGACTCAATTTACCTTTCTTACCAAAACGTATGACTCCCTTCCTTGGAGATACCTTCAGGAAAACATGATCACCGACTTGAAATTCCAAATCCATCCTTCGATTATCAGCATAGCTCTTCTGCATACATTGAGCTGCTTTGATGTGATTTCGGATTACATTCACCTTATCCATCGTTTCCTCCACCAGTTCTGGACCTACAAGTTTTCTTTCACCCACGTTATCCCAACAGGTTGGTGTGCAACATATCTTCCCTTATAACGCTTTATATGATGCCATATGAATACTCGAATGGAATCTATTGTTATAGGAAAATTCTACCAATGGTAAATATTGATCCCACATACCCTGAAAGTCAAGTGAGCAAGATCTCAACATGTCTTCTAAGGTTTGAATAGTCCGTTCTGATTGTCCCTCTATCTGAGGGTGGTAGGTAGTGCTCAAATGAAGTTCAGTATCCAGGGATTTCTGAAGACTCATCCAGAATCTTGAAGTAAAACAGGGATCACGATTAGAAACAATCGATAGGGGTACTCCATGAAGTCTCACAACTTCATTAATATATATTCTTTCTAGACGTTCCAGTGGTAGATCTTCTCTTAAAGTAAGAAAATGGGCTGACTTGGTAAGACAATAAACAATAACCCCTATTGCATCATTCCTTCTAGGAGTATTTGGTAGCCCCATGACAAATTCCATCGTAATATTGTCCCACTTTCACTCCGGTATGGGAAGAGGTTGCACGACTCCTCCAGGCTGTTGCCTTCCAGCTTTCACTTGTTGACAAACCATACATCTTGACACAAAATCAGCAATTTCCCTCTTCATTTTTTCCCACCAAAAATGTTCCTTCAAATCTCTATAAATTTTGGTGCTCCCAGGGTGTATAGAGAAATTGGAACATTGAGCATCATCCAACAATTCCCCTTTTAGATCAGATATATCGGGAACACAAAGCCTCTTCCAGAATTTCAAAATTCCATCTTCATACACAAAGTCTCTCAATCTCCCATCATTCACAGATTTAATATTCTTTTGAAATTCTTCATCATCAATATGAGAACACTTAATCATTTCTAGTAATGATGGTTTGGAAGCCATTTGAAAAAGCATTGATGTTTCACCTTCCCTAATTATTCCCATGTCCATGTTCACTAGATCCATGAAAATTGGATCCCTTTCAATTCTCATATTATTCAAAACTCCATGATCTTTTCTGCTCAAAGCATCTGCCACCTTGTTTGATTTCCCCGGGTGGTAGTGTATCGTTCAATCATAATCCTTGAGTAATTCAAGCCATCTCCTTTGCCTCATGTTGAGTTCTTTTTGTGAGAAAATATACTTCAAACTCTTGTGATCAGTATAAATCTCACATTTTTCACCATAGAGGTAGTGCCTCCATATCTTCAAAGCAAAGAACATAACTTCTAACTCAAGATCATGAATAAGATAGTTTTGCTCATGAATTTTCAACTATCGTGATGCATAGGCAATAACCCGATCATTCTGCATAAAGACACAACCAAGTACTTTCTTTGATGAATCACTATAAATAACGAACCCATCATTCCCCGATGGTAGAGTCAATATATGAGCATTGACTAATCTTCTCTTCAGTTCTTTGAAAAATTATTCATACTCTTTTGTCCAAACAAATTTAACCCCTTTACGTGTGAGCTTCGTTAATGGGTTTTCCAATCAGGCAAAATTCTGGACGAAACGTTGATAATAACCTGCCAAACCAATAAAATTGGGTACCTCAGTTATACTCTTCGGTGCTGGCCATTCTTGGAATGCCTTGGTCTTAGAAGGATCAACAGAGATTCCATCATTAGAGACAATATGGCCAAGAAAAGAAATCTCCTAAAGCCAGAATTCACACTTTCTGAACTTCCCATATAATTCATGTCTTCTCAGAGTCTTCAAGATAATGTGCAAGTGAATTTCATGATCTTCATAGCTTTTGGAGTATACCAAGATATCATCAATAAATACCACCACAAATTCATCGAGATACTCCTCGAAAACTCTATTCATCAGATCTATGAATACAGAGGGTGCATTAGTCAATCCAAAAGGCATTATTTTAAACTCGTAATGCCCGTACCTAGTTTGAAATGCCGTCTTCATAATGTCTTCCTTCTTCACACACAACTGATGGTATCCAGATCGAAGATCAATCATTGAAAAGTATTTAGCTCCATGCAGTTGGTCAAATAAATCATCAATGCGAGGTAGGGGACCCTTGTTCGTTATTGTTATGGCATTGATCTCCCTATAATCGATACATAACCTCATATATCTATATTTATTTTTTACGAAAAGAACAGGGGCTCCCCATGGAAAAACACTAGGGAGAATGAATCCCTTATTACTCAATTCCTCTAGTTGTTTCTTTAGTTCAACTAATTATACAGTGTCCATTCTATAAGGGGTCTTCAATATAGGCCTTGATCTAGGAATTAAATCAATGGAAAACTCAACTTCTCGTTCTGGAGATTGTCCAGGTAAATCCTTCGGAAACACATCTACATATTTTTTCACAACAGGTACATCCTCTATTTGAACATTCCTTTCCTCACCCATAGTTATTTGATTCTCTTCCTCCCCAATAATTGAATTTAGTTGAGCTACTAGGGGTGGATCTAGATAAGAATTAGGTGGTGACAATTCTACTCTAAAGATAAGGTGTTCCTTATCATCATCATCAAGAATAGTAACCTCTTTATTCTTACAATAAATCATCACATCATTGTCCGAAATCCTGTCCATACCGAGTATTATATCAAACACAATCCTAGGTAAGACTATGAGATCAGAAGATAAAGAACATTTATTTGTTCTAATGGGGACTGATTCACAAAACATTGTTGCAATGATAATTCCCTTAAGAGTTTTAACTGACCACTCCCTTGTTTAATCAAATTAGAAATATCTAATTTTCTTAACAAACTGGGAAGATATGAAACAATGTGATGATCCAGAATCAAATAATGCATTTGAAAAACTTGAAGAAACCATTAAATTATCTGCCACCACGTCTTTTGGAGCTTCTACCTCAATAGTAGTGATATCATAATCTTTTCCTTGATCCCTTGGACTTTTCTGAGGTACGTTCTCCTGACGCTTAGGACATTCTTTTTCATAATTACACATCTCCTTACAATTGTAGAACTGAACATTGGTTGCTTCCTTCTTCCCCTTATTTCCATTCCCAAATTGACCAGCAGATCTCTTCTTCTCTTACTTTGCTTTAAAGTCCTAAGACTTAGAGAATTCCTTTTCAGTCTTGATAGCACATGAGACAACGTCTTCGTATGACGAGAAAGATTGTGAGACTAATGCTCGATGGAGAAATGGATTTAACACAACAAAGAAATGATCAATCTTACTTCTTGGTTTAAGTATATAATCTCCAGCATACCTTGCTAACCTTGTAATGTTAGCCTCATACTTTATGACATTCTCATCCTCCTTTTGTCTCAGACTCAGAAATTGCCTTTCCATATCTGCTCGATGGTCACGAGGAATGTATTTTTTAAAAAACAGATCTTTGAACTCCTTCCATTCCATATTTGATACTTCATCATCTTCCTTCATGTTTTGAATCAATGACCACCATTGATCAACATCTTCGGTGAGGCGATAAAATTCCATGATAACTTTTTCTCTTTCACTACTCCCCAAAGCCGGAAATATTTTTTCTAGGGAATTTATCCATTGCTCAGCTACTAAGGGATTTGTACTCCCATTGAACTATGGTGGTTGTTTCCTCATGAATCGATGTAACATTGATCCTCCACGTTGCGGTTTAGGGTGCTCCATACGGGTAAGGTTATTATTCATAACATGAGTGAGTTGTCCCAGTATGGTGATTAGATGATCGGCACGAGTTTCATCACCAGCTCCAATATTATTATCTTCACAGGAGGGAAATACCTACATGGAGTGCATGCATTGATACAGTTTCCATTTCTTCTACTAGGTGCCATTTCTAAACAATTGCATAAACTAGTTCAGTTTATGAATCAATATACATAACACTGAACATAAATTGAACTATTTATGGATATAATCCATAATCATAAAAAATGTTTTCATTGAGGAATTATATACTCATAAACCCTTCATAATTATTTGTAAAGAAAATGAGAGTTATCCTAAGCATATCCCCCAGGAGTGTCGTAACCAAGAGTGCAGCAAGGCCTGTTGTCGTGCACCAGTTCCCATTCGAGTGTAGCTCAAAGTGGTATTTTCGCGTTTTACCCCTAGGTACATATGTTCCAGAGCCGCCTCTACATTCTCGTATCCAGACATGGATGTATTTCTCGAAAAACTCACAAAATCTCTACAATACCAAAATTCTAGGAAGTTCTTCTATACTAATCCTCAAAGTTCATCTTAGGTCTGCGTGCTCTAATCAGATTTTATCTAAATCTTGCTTCCATGGTTTGTACTAAACATCCTATGATACCAACTATAACGCCCCGACCCCAGTTACCCAGAGTCGGTGCATTATTACATAACATTGGAATGATCACAAGAAAGACCAAATCTCGAAAGACCGATTGGTTTAGTAGCCTTGGAAACACTAGATATATTAATAAAGTTTTACATTACATCATAAAATGAAAAACTAAAACAACAACATATTGTCTCCATAATCCACACTATTATCCCATCATAATATCCCTTCAGGTCATTCATAATTTACTTCTTCACGTCTTGGGAAAAATAAAACATTGAAAAGGGGTGAGCTCAAATGCCCAGTAAGGATAACAATATAGCGAAAACTATCATAAAGAAGAATAAACATTTAAGGAAATGTATAACTAAAACTAAAGCCTTTTAAACATGAACATGAACATAGTATGGAAAAAATAAAATGAAATAATTCCATTTACATATTCACATGGATATTCTACTAATCGAATAATCACATGCAATATCAATAACCACTTTCATAATGATGGAATGCATAATGCCAGACTATCATAACCACATAGCCAAGGCCTCGCGCCAAGACTACAAATAAGATTTTGCAAAGGTCTTTTGCCAAGACACTAGTTTGTCTCATGAGTCCTAACGATGCATTTAGGAGCAATAGCAGGCTCCACCTGTCACATATTAAGTCCAATTCATTCCCATATTAAAAGGTTTAAACATAACATAAACATTCGTATTAAAACTAGCATAAGAAATGTAAATACGTCATCCATAAACTATGAATGGTATAAAAATAACACATCCACAGTCAAACATATCACAAAACCTTCAATACAATATAGAAGTTTTGTATCATAATAAATCAACTTCAAATAAGCGTAAAGTCCATCAAAGGATGTTGACATAGATGAAATCAAAACTCTTTTTAGAGAAATATCTCTTTCTATTTTGAAATCATTTAAGAGTCATATATTTATAAAATAAAACATTTTATTTGAAAAAATTCTTATAATCTTGTAAGGGAAGCTTCGACGATTTTATAACTGTTGAAAATAGCTGTACCCGCCGTATAAGTTAAAAAAACATTCTTACCTTAATTCTTTCGAAAAGGTTAAAAAGCACCTTGTTTGGAAAACGATGGAAAGATTACTTTATAAAACTCTTATAAAAAGTCAAACAAGGGTATAAATTCCTTTAACCCATATTCCTTTAAAATAGTAAAAACGTTTTGAAATACATTTTTCAGAAACATGGATGTGGATGATAAAGAGATCCGAGTAGATTATTACGTATAAATAACCTAGGATAATGAAGAGATTGTGAAATAAACCTTACCTTGTACTTTTCCTTGGTTGGGGTAGGTTAAGCTCCTGTATAATGGTGAAATAATTGTTATTAAATTATACAAGAATCACATACATTAATATGATATCATATATGAACTTTTAACATTGATTTGTTAATAATATCTTAGTATTATCGTTGTTTCGGTTGTTAACTTACTCATTTTCTTTTATATGTTTTGTTATGTAAGCCATGTTTGTAATGGATAGGTTTTATATTAATCATATACAGAATGATATCAAGTCCTTATATACTATTATTAATCATCAAATGAGAATTATACTTGAATGGATACGATGGAGAATGAATCTCATCGCGTTCGTGGAGATGGTAGTCCGTACGTACGCATGAGCGACATTATCATTATTTTGATATTAAAATAATATATAATTGGATGGTATATCATATATATAGAATAATTACCATGTTAAATTTATTATTTACATGAATTACACATCATTATTATACCCATCCAAATAATAATTTATTGAATAACAATTACACCACGACGTGGAGACGGTAAGCCGTATGTACGCACGTATGGTGACATGTTATTCAAAGGATGGATAGAATACTCAATATGGTTGTACCATATTTATAATAACATCACAGAATATATATGATACTGGATTTATTATTTCAGAATGGTAACAACAAATTAAGAGGAAGTGGAAGAAGAAAGGAACTTGGAAATGGGTGGTGAAATCATTACCTCTTCTTCGGGCTCTTCCTTTTGATTTGATCAAAAGGACTCTTAGGCTGACTTTATGACTAAAGGAAGGCCTCTAGGATGTAGTGAGAGAAGTTGAGAGAGTATTTTGGCAGAGGTTGGCCGATCCAAAAGGCTTTTAAGGTGTGAGTTAATGAGAAGGGGGAGTGCCCTTTTATAAGCGGGGTGAGGGGCACCTTTGGAAAAGCTAGAAATATTAATTTATAATAAATTCATATTCGGTTTCTAATGGCTCCAAAGTTGATTATTTAAAGGTTAAGGTGGGTATGGGTTTAAAAACACTCAAAAAATAGAATTTAGACAGGTTTGGTTCATTATATTAACATTATATTTATGTATTAACTCTTAGTTAATTAGTTTCACTTTTACAATGTCTCTTTGTATTTTTAAATTATATGGTTAATAAACCTAATATATACATCCAAGAGACCCCCAAGTGGTCCATTAATGATAAACCTATCATGATATAAGTCTCTTGGCCGAACCGTATATTTTTAGGAATTTAATATCAATTAATAATATAATATTTGTTTTAAAAACTCTTTTATGTCAATTTTGAAACTATTCACTAGTTGATTTTTGTGAAACTCATAACAGAATGATTACTTCGAAAAAAGTTAATTAAATAATTACTAACATGTCATATTAACCTATAAAATTAGTTTAATTCATTAAAAGTCTCAAATTATATTTATTTGGGTATCTAAAATATCAATCATTTTAATTTTTCAATATTATGGTAATTACTGCATCACCATTGTGTCATATATAAATTAAATTATTTAATGTATAAAAATTATAAATAAAATATAATTATGTAGGAAATCTTTTTAGATTTTTAAATAATATTTATAGTCTAAAATATAACATATATAACCCTATGTAATAATTGTTTTTCTAAAAGATATATGCGTGTGTCATTTTTGTATTCATTTTAACTTAATTAAAATAAAGTGTCCCTATCACTTACAAGTGGCACCATGGGGTCCCAAAATCGACCCAAATATGCCTATGGTCGAACATGTATCAACCAATAATTCTAGGACACATTTTAGGGTAATTTGTTATTATTAATATATTATTTTTTAACCCTTATTTACCGGATTTACCCTTTAACCTTGGTAAATAAAATATTTGCCGAAGTAATTATTCAAAATGTTTAAAAATAAAAGTTACCTATTTACATATTTTGAAAATCCTGATTCCAAATATGGAATCCATTTTTCCAAATTCAAAACCCAGAAGTGGCAGAAATTAATTTAAAATTAATTCTCGTTGTCAAAACAAAAAAGTGTGTTTTTAAGATATAATAACTATCAAAAGATTGATACTTTTTTATGTTCGGTTTAATTGTGAAATTATGTCCAATGACCAAAATTTATTTAAATGGTAAAAATATATTCTAAATATACTTTAAAACCACTCAAATTCATAATTTATCAATATAAATTATTTTGATTAAAAAAGTTGTTTTTAATTAAAATTTAGTAATTTTCACTATTCATCAAAATAAAAAAGTTGTCCAAAATGTACCAAAACATCACCTTAGGATAAATTTGATATTCTGAATCCAAAAATGATGTCCATTTTGAAATATAAAATATATATAATTTCAAAAAGTAGGTATTGCTATTCAAAGCGGCTAGTTTGATTGGTTATGATGTGTTAGAACTCGGTGTTGCGTACAATACACGCTATCACATTATTCAAAGAGAAGCGTACCGTAGAAGCTTGAGTTGTTACAGCAAGGTTTTGTTCAGCCTGAGGCCAATGTTCTGTTTAGATTGAGGGAAAGGTTTTGTTTAGCCTAAGGGATAGGTTTTGTTTAGCCTAAGGGAAAGATTATGTTCAGACTGAGGGAAAGGTTTTGATTATCCAAAGGGAAAGGTTCTGTTTAGCCTGAGAGAAAGGTTTTATTCAGCCTGAGGGAAAGGTTTTGTTTAGACTAAGGGAAATAGTTCTTACATCTGACGACAATGTTTACTTTGAATATTCATTGTGGTAATTTATTATGTTGTACCTGACAAATTAAAGCATGAGCTTGTAATTGTAAAATAATTATTTATATGATAATGTAACCGGTTGAAATAGATAATTTTGAGTACTTCATAGTGTACTACATTTCATTATTGAACACTATTGTCTCACATTTTCACTGACAGTTAGGCACAAGCCTTTGATGGTTTCCTACAAGGATTTATTCCTCACACCCTATTAGGGTCATGTCTTGGGCCCAAACAAATTATATTGTTTCAAGTGTTGATAACGTAAAGGGTCCCTACACAGGTACATGATTGTTGTAGAGGATTAGGAGATAATTGGACTGAGATTAGGCTTGTGATGTGACTATATTCATGATCCACTGCTATGGTTTTGTTTGGTTGTACTTTATCTTTTGTGCTATAATGTATCTGATTGAATTGTATCATGTTTTGGTTGCTTAGAATTATTGACATGTTGCATCATTATATATATGACTGCTGGTTATCTTTTACATGAGTTCTGTTATCCATTTCTGGTTAATATTTTTTACTACTTCCGCTTTTGGGTTTTTATATTTAATCCGCTACTCTACACTTTGACAAATTAGGGCATTGTTTCCTCACTATCAGTCCTAGGACCTTGCTGCTAGTCGAAAGCCTCTGGAATTTGTGGAAATGCGCTTGGGGTAATGTAACCAACGGGGTTCAGGGCACCCATTTCATGGCACCCATATTCAGGACATTACAATGTGGTATCAGAGTGTTCTTTTCCCTTGAATTGTTGTTTGGAGCCTTTAGTCATGGATAATAAGGAATAGGTAGATGGTAATAATCTGTGGCTTGGAGTAACTAACCAGTGTACAGGGAAAATCTAATTTACCTCGTTTAATTACAATTTTTCTGGTTTAGCAATTTTACTTTTTATGTGATTTTCAACTTTGGGTGACGCACTTGTGGTGTGCTGTTTATATTTTATACTTGGGTTCTAATTAGTTTCAACTCGATGAGATGAGGGTATTCCATCACATGAATCATTTAGGCACTTGTTATAATCACAATTCATGCGTAGTTTCCATTCCATTTAGGTGAATTAGAAATTTCATGTTGTTGTGATAGATGTTGTTCTAGAAAATGCATATTGTTGTGGTAGATCCCTTGATAAAATACCAGCTATTTGATAGGGTATTTTTATGTAAGGTTTTGTGAAATAAACTCCAAACCTTGGTTCTTAAAAAGTATGGGCCCTCATCAACCATAATTTGGTGGATCATCTACTTGTTTACTTTGTTATAACACATATAAGATGTCAATCTTTGGTTCGCAGGGAGTATGGGCCCTCACGGATCAGAATTTTCACTTCGGTGTTCATTTCAGTGTTTTTCTGGACTCTGGAGTAGGTTATGAGGATTACTATCTGAAAAATCCTAGAATACTCACTGTGTAGTTTTGACTACACGCCATGTGTTCTTTTGTTCAGGAAGAAACTATTTTTCATAATTATATGTTGTGTACTTAATATATACGATGTGTATTCTCAAACCATGTCATATGTCATGTGGGTAGAAACATGTGATAGGCATTATCTTGTGGGAACACACTATGTACCAGCTGAGCACACCGTGTAGTCTGACGTAGGTACCTCACTGTGTCACTAACAACACGGGTCGGTGTTATCCCTTCTCGTACACAACGTGTATATCTGGAGCATGTCGTGTAGTGTCATCCAGGTAGCTGGCCATGTATCTAAGAACACGGGTATGTGTTACCTTTCCTAGTACACGTTGGGTCCGTCTTGACCATGATATGTAGTTTTGTCTTAGGAGTTCTATGTGGCCTAGCCGTGTAGAAGGACTCGGGCAGGGGAAGAAAATTAAATTACAAACCATGTGTAAGGACAACATGCCTTGTGTGGGGTGTTACACAACCAGTTCTGCCAGAAGTTCACACCCTTGTGAAAGAGTTAAGTGATCATACCAAGTAGTTTTTATACACGCCGTCTAGTCTTGTTTTGTAAACATGAATGTTTTCTTTCTCCTATTCCCTTTTTATGATTCTAGTTCTTAGTCCTTGATGACCTTAATATATGGTGTGTGTTTGACCATGTAGATTCATGCACCCAAGACGTCCTTGTGTTGCTTTCCACAAGAGTGGTGAAGATTATACTACAGAGAAGGTAGGCCATGGGCTACCAATGGATTCTCTAGTAGTGTCGGATGCACCGACAGCCGTTATACCGAATGCATGCGCAGATGCGCAGTTACATGAAGGCTTCATGCGATTCATGCAGAGCTTTCAGCGAACATCCCGCGTTGCCACATCTATGGAAGAGCTGAGGCATTTATTCTAGCAGCAGCATCTGCCTACATTTTCAGAGGATGGTAGACCACAGACTTCATATTCCTGGTCGTATTCTATGTAGACGTTCTTCGATCATCTAGATACGCCTCCTGGGAAGAGGGTCAACCTCTCTACTTACATGCTACATGATTCTACCAAGAGATCGTGGGATGTTGCCACCCAAATTGAGGATTACTGAGACATGGCGTGGGAATATTTTCAGGAAGTATTATATGACTTTTTCATTCACGATATTCTAAGGGTAGATCGAGCTCGAGAGTTCATGAATTTACAACATGGTGCCATGTCAGTGATGGACTATTCTTCCCACTTCACTGAGCTATGAAATTTTTCACCTATTCTAGTGGGTGATGAGACGTTGAGGGATAGATGCTTTGTGGATGGTCTTCGATATGACATCTGATCATTGCTGAATGTTTTCAGGTTGCCTACACTGCATGCCATTGTGAACCATGATTTTATTACTGAGTGGAACCTACGGGAAGCTAGTAGTGTGGACTAGGGTGGTTTGGCACTGGTCTCTGGTAATATTTCTACAAGAAAGAGGAAGAGGAAGATGGATTTCTCTTACAGCGGTAGTACTAACCATAAGAATTCTTTCGGTGGTCCGATAATGTGATACCGGTGTAGTAAAGAGGGGAACAAGAGACCTCACTATCCTCGTGACCCAGTGGAGTTTCGAGATTGTGGAAAGATGGGTTATCTTTAGTGATTTTGCAGGGAGTTTCCACCAGTGACTAGTGAGAGGGGTTTTGTGCAGACTCTGTGTGCAAGATCTGGACCAGCTGCTTCTTACCAGTTAGGGAATTGGAATATTTCAGTACTTTCAGGACAAGGTGGTGGTCATTGCTAGGTTAGCTAGACACCACGATCTTAGAGATAGCGGGGTGGGTTAGCTCAGGGTAGCTAGGCTGTGTCGCAGGGCTGCGACTTTGGGCAGGCATATGCAGATCAATAGACCCAATAGGTGTAGGATCCTGGACCTTCCACTGTTAGAGGTACTATTCTAGTAGCTTCTGTTTTGTCTTCAGTACTTTTCGATACCGGTGCTACACATATCTTTATATCTATGCACGATGTGGAGAGCCTTGGGCTCTTTGTTTCTTCTTATTCATCAGATATCTTGACGCTAGACACTCCATTGGGAATTGGAACGAAAGGTGTGTGTAAGTGCAAGGAGTTCCCCTTGTGGTTGGCAGGTGTCACTTTCTATGGGACATATATGTCTTAGAGATGGCGAACTATGATGTCATTCTTGGGATGGACTGGTTGGTACCCTTTCTAGACTTTGTTGATTGCTATCGTTGCTGGGTGAGTTTCCCATCACTAGAGGGATGAGAGTTTCTATAAAAGGGTGAATGGGATGTTCAGGCAAGCCGAGCTAGACCCAAGAATCGTGGGTGAGGTGGAGTGATAACCCAAATTGCGAGTTTATATCTGGATGACCGGGAAACATGTTAGAAGTATTTCCCTCCTCTGGGTAATCATTTCAAATATTTCATCCCAGACGACTTTTTAGGTCTACCTCTAGAGCGAGAGGTGGACTTCTCTATTGATTTTATGCTAGGAGTGGCACCGGTGTCCATTCCTCCTTACAGGATGGCTACAACAGAGATTTACGAGATCAAGAGTTATTTAGAGGAGTTATAGGCAATGGTTTTCATTCAACCCTGTACATCTCCTTGGGGTTTGCCTGTCCTAATTGAGAAAAAGGAAGATGGTGCCCTCAGTCTTTGTGTGGATTATTGATAGTTGAACCAGTTGAAGGTTAAGAACTGATATCCCTTACCAAGGATTGATGATCTTTTTGATCATATTCGAAAATCACAAGTGTAATCAATGATTGAATTGAGATTCAGATATCATCAGTTTTCTGTTAGACCATCGGACATACCACTTACATCCTTTCAGAGCAGATATGGTCAATACGAGTACATGGTCATCCTGTAAGGACTCATAAACACACCAGTAGTTTTCATGGCTCTAATTAATCATGTTTTCCACCAATATATGTATTCATTTTTAGTAGTCTTCATGGATGATATATTGGTTTACTCTCACAATCGAGACGACCATTCCTCCTATACTAAGATTGTACTGAGTACATTGAGGGAGCATCAGTTATATGTTAAGCTCTTAAAGTGCCACTTTTGGAGGGACCAGATTCACTTCCTGGTTTATATTATCTTGGAGGCTGGAGTTTTGGTGGACCTAGAGAAAGTGAGGGTAGTATTTTCCTATGAAAAGTCTAAGAATGTTTTCAAAATATAGAGTTTCTTTGGGCTGGCTGGTTACTACAGGTGATTTATATAGGACTTCTCCATCTTATATTCACTATTCACGGGATTGACTGAGAATGGTATGAAGTTCGTTTGGACAAGCACTTGCGAGAGAGCCTTTCTGGAGATGAAGGGAAGGTTGACAACAACACCAATACTGATACTTCTAGAGAAAGGGAAGAGATATACAATTTACAATATTGAATCAGGTATTAGGCTGGGAGTAGTGTTGACGCATAGTGATCCAGTAGTTGTGTACAGGTCTCGATAGTTGAGGCCACATGAGACGAATTACCTGACGCATGATCTCGAGTTGGTTGTAGTTGTTCATGCGTTACGCTGTTGGAGACATTATCTCTTGGGAGAACATTTTGTGATCTTTACAGACCAAAAAAATATTAAATACATCTTCACCCATCGTGACTTGAATTTGAGATAGAAAAGGTGGGTTTAATACCTTCAGTCCTTCGACTTCGATCTTGCTTATACACTTGCTAAGTGTAATGAAGTAACTGATGCACTAAGTAAGATGACTCAGATACAGGCAATGCAGGAGGTTTGTGGTTAGTTGTAGCTTATGGATTTGTTCACTAAGATGCATTTGGAGTTTCATGATAGTTAGGGGAAAACCTATATTTCATCCTTATCTGTGACTTCTACCCTCATGGATAGAGTGAGGATGAGACACCTGTCAGATTCTGAAGGTCTAGTTTGATGGGAGTTCGTGGAAAGTGAGGACCCTCCTCCTAGTTGGATGATAGGAGATGATGAGATACGTTGTATCCATGGATGAGTATGGGTTCCAATGGATATACGCGAGGAGTTGATGCAGGAATTTCATGCTTTATCTTGTGTAGTGAATCCTAGAGTTACCAAAATGTACCGTGACTTGAGACTTCAGTATTGGTTTCCGAGTATAAAAATAGAGGTAGCTGGTTTTGTTATGAGATGTTCCACTTGTCAGTAGGTAAAGGTTGGGCATCAGAGGCTAGCCGAACTGTTACAACGTTTTCCCATTCTGGAGAGGAAATGTGATGATGTTGTGATAGACTTCGTGACTTGGTTTCCAAGGTCACCTCGAGCCAATGATGTAGGATGGGTTGTTGTGGAAAGACTTATGGACACATCTCACTATTTTCTGATAATGTAGACCTTCAGTGTTGACGAGATCGACAAGTTGTATATCTGAGAGATATTATATCTTATTGGGGTCCATGGTTCTATCATTTAAGATAGGGATGCTAGTTTTGGGTCTCGTTTTTTCCAGAGTTTTCAGAGGGCACTAGGTACACAGGTGATTCTGAGAATACCTTACCACCCTCAGACCGGTGGCCAGTCAGAGCATACCACATAGGTGCAGGAGGAAATGTTGTGTGAATAAATCGTAGACATTGGGGGATCTTGGGAGACGCACATAACCATGGTTGAGTTTGCCTACAATAATAGTTTTCTGGAAACTATTGAGATGGAACCTTATGAGGAGTTATATGGAAGTCCATGTTGATCACCCTTGTGCTGGTTCGAGGTAGGTGAGGCAACTTTACTGGGACCACGTCTCATGCATGAGACTTTTGAGTAGGTCCAGTTGATTCAGAAGCAGATGGCTACTGCACAGTCTCTTCAGAAATCTTATGTTGATCGCCACAGACAACCCATGGTGTTCGTGGTTGGGGATCATTTTTTCTTGCTTGTTTCACCGAGGTTGGGACACATGTGGATCATGAGATAGGGTAAACTTTCACGGAAGTATGTAGGGATGTTTGAGATTCTATAGAGTGTCATGCCTCTTAATTATTTGTTGTAATTACCATAGAGGTACTTTTACATTCACGACATCTTCCACGTATCTCAGTTGTATCGTTATCACTCAGTCTCGTATCACATTTTTCATCCTGAGGAGGTTGAACTTCAGGTCGACGAATCCATGGAAGAGCATCTGATTTATATTGTTGATAGGAGCATGATGGTTCTACTAGGTTGATTATTTACTCTCGTATGGGTGCTATAGAGGCATAGCCAAGTGCAGGACGAAACTAGGGAGCAGGAGACCGAGGTACGTTCTCAGTGGCCATAGTTGTTCTCAACATTATCCTCACCACCATTGAAAGGGAAATTTGGGGATGAATTACTTTAAGTGGGGAAGTTTTTAAGGGTATGGTTCTTATTCATGAGGTATGGGATTTTTTTCCCTTTTCCTTAAGTGTTTTTGAGAAAACAAGGAAAATGTGGGAAAATCCCTAATTTATGGGTACAATCCATGTACTTTTGTACACCCTCCATGTACTTTGTCTGTGTAAGATGAGAATATAGGGTATGTTGGATACTCGGCGATTAAGGGTGTAAAAACTAACTACACACCATGTACCTAGTAAAACAAGCCATGTAATCAGTCGGCAGGAGAACAGTAAGTCGGTGAAAGTAGCCGCTAGAGGAATGATAGTACACACCATGTACTTAGTAATACAAATAGTGTAATCAACTCTACAGATGAACAATGAGGTGGTGAAAAGAAGCCACTAGTAGAACAGTAAAAAATGGAAAAGTATACACTGTGTACTTCAGAGTACATGCTGTGTAGTTCTGTATTTTTGTAAAAATAGGCAGTAGCCTCCTCATTCAGTAGCAGAGGTAGAGAACTCGCCATGAGCTGTGACAGAGGAGGCTGGGACTTGGAGAAGCTCCCGATCGCACACCGCGACACTGATTCTTCCGTCGTCAATCACGTTTGATGCTTGTGGGTAAGGAATTTCGTCTTCTTGAATATTTCCTTCCAATTCTTGCCCTAAGAGAATTTATTGGGGTTTGAATGGGTAATAATTTATCTCAGATCTATGTCATTCTTGGTCGTTTCGGGAGGCACCTTTCATGTATATCGATCAGAGGAGATTGAGGTAGGTGGTGTTCTGTTTATTTTCAACTGTCGAATTGATTTTGTGCACCGTTTTTCCACGCGACCATGTTCATGGAGTCTTATGGATGAGGCATTGACTCTTTGGATACCTAGATCTACATAGGTAATTTAATTAATAAGTATAAACTACTATTTTTTATCGTTTCTTGGATCCAGGGTCCCCCCGATGGCACATTTCTCCTGTTTAGTTGTTTGTTTTGGATACCCATGGGTATGTCATGACTATAACATGTTTTCAGTTTTCATAAGAGGAAATATATATTAAATCACTGCTTGTGCTTGGTGATCATCCTTGTTGCTTGATTTTTTTTCTGTTTAGCCTAAGGGCAAGTTTTTGTTTATGCTGAGGGCTAGGTTTTGTTTAACCTGAGGGAAAGGATCTGTTCACCCTAAGGGCAAGGTTCTGCATAGCCTGAGGGAAAGGTTCTGTTGAGACTAAGGGAAAGGTTTTGATTAGCATGAATGAAAGGTTTTGTTTATCCTAAGGGAAAGGTCCAATTTATCTTGTGGGAAAGGTTTTGTTCAGCCTGAGAGAAATGTTTCTAACGTCTGAGGACAATGTTTGCATGAAATATTCACCGTGGTAATTTCATATATTGTACCTGCCAAGTTAAATCACGGTCTTGTAATTCTTAAATAATTATTAAAATGATAATTTAATTGGTAGGAATAGTGACTTTTGAGTACATCCTAGTTTACTGCATTTAATTATTGCTCACTACTATTTCACATTTTCACTGACAGTTGGCCATGGGCCTTTGGTGGTTGCCTACTGGTATTTATTTCTCACACCCTATTTTGGTCATGTATTGGGCCTTAATAGATTATATTAATGTAGTTGTTGATAAGGGAAAGGATCTAAACACATGTTCATGATTGTTGTCGAGGAGTAGGAGGGAATGGGACTGAGCATAGGCTTGTGATGCCGATGCATTCCGGTTGCACTGCTTTGGTTTTGTTTTGTGTTACTTTGTACTTTGTGCTATATTGTATCTGATTGCAGTGTATCCTATTTTGGATGCTTTCTTAGAATTAGTGACATGTTGTATCATAATATATATGACTGCTGGTAATCTTTTACTTCAGTTTTTTATCCATTTCAGGATAATATTATTTATTATTTCTGATTTTTTGTTTTTATAATTGTTCCGCTGCGCTACACTTTGAAAAATGAGGGCATAGTTTTTTCCACTAACAATCCTAGGCCCTTGCTGCTAGTCGGCATCCTCTGGTATTTGGGGAAATGTGTATGAGGTTATGTGACCGACCGGGTTCAGGGCACCCATTGAGTGGAACCCAGATCTGAGACGTTACAATTTTAAAGAAAACATAAAAGATTAAAAAATTGTTTTATTTTCATTGAACATTACAATGTTTTATTTGAAATCACATTCTTAATAAATGAGACATATAATATAAAACAAAAAAATATGTAAGTGGGAAAATATATTTTATATAAAATATAATTTAAATAAGTATTAGTAAATCAATTCAAATAATAAGGGAAACTGAAATGTAGGACACTATATATTTTATCCTAAAATGAATAATAAATATTCTATATTTTATCATAAAAGGAATCCTCAAAAAGATATGGAATGAAGATAACTCTAATGGAGTCTCCCATCATGATATAATAAAACATATCACAAGTAGTTTATTATGAAAGTTAATTTATAACACAAGTATTTGTTTTATTAATAAACACAATAAACACCAAATTGAGGTTAAATGAATTACCAGAAGTGATACTAAAAATGAACACTCAAAGACAATGTAATTGAAGATACAATTTTCCTAAAAGGACATATAAATATTTGTAAAAAAATACCATCTGATCCTCTAATTAGAAATAGAAAGAAAAATTAATTATTTAATTAATAGTTAAAATTTTTTTGAAGCCAAACAACAATAGAAATCCATAGAAAATCCAAATTCAATATTGAAGGAAATTTATAAAGCATTAACCATAAAAAGCCATAGGAAATTATAATTTTTCTTAAACCAAACTATAATGTGGATTCATCATTACAACATCTTCCCAAAAAACCACTATCAAATCATGAAATATTGATTACGAAACAATACTACAAGAAAGATTCATAATGGTGGATTAACTTACAAAAACTTTTAATGATCTATTAAATCATAAATAATTGAACCATAAATTAGATGTGGGATGATCGTGATTAATGATAAACAAAATAATAGAATTGTTATTGATGATATCAACACCAACATGCATCACCATTAGCATTATTAAGGAATCAGGGGGACAATATCTAGTTGATGTCAACACAGTACCACATGAATGCATGGTGGAAATGAGAGATTAACATAAAGTAATAGAACCATGTCAAATATAAATCAATGTTCTAATTAACTAATTCCACAAGCACATAATATTTTTACCAATTTGAATATTTAGCATGAATGATATATTTTTAATAGTAGTTTGAATCCCCAATTCACAACCTCTCAATCAATCGATTGTATCAAAGAGTCGATGAGATATTAAAAATCTAATTATACCCCATCCATTGGCATAAAAAAATTCATAATCCTATGTTATATACACATATATATATATAATAAAAAAATTAAAGTCAATTGGACCTGAATATATATTCTATAGAATTCATGTTTGTTAGCGAATTACTGTTATTAAAGTAGCTACCCAATCTAACATACCGATCTATAATTCATGTTGTTTGAAGAAAATGATTGGTTGAATGTTCATTTAATATTAGGAAATGAATCAAAAAAATATCGCGGGAAATAAGAATATAAGTTTACTAGAGAATCTATAATTTAATCAAAAAAAGGCCCTACCTACTTGATAGATTAAACAATGTGAACGTATATGAAATAGATAAAAATTAAGAAACTATAATTTTATATGTCATAACATCTAGGAAAATATATAATTTGCAGAATTAATGCTTATGTGTGATATATTGGTGCATGAAAATTCTTTTATAATATACTCATTCATAAACATTAGGTGGATTAATTACATGGATATAAAAATGGGGAGAAATACCTCAGATTTGAAAATCCTGAGTCAAAGGAACCCTCAGTAATTCATTAGAATTATTTAAAATTATGTCACTATTCTAGGAAGACTAAACATCAGAAGTATAGGAAGAAATACAAAAATATCTATTTAATTTATATTGACTTTGTTTTGTTAAAAATTCCCAAAAGGAGGTACTATTATCTTTAATAATTAATTCATGCATTTAGCGAACATATAGATAAAAAAATTATAGATATTTTAAAATGATTAGAGATGATGTTGTATTATAAAAAAGTGTATCCCTGTGATATTTTTGATACAGTATAAAAAACTTCACGGGTAAAAATTGACACTATGGGAATTAAATTCATATGAGTAGATTGTGGGAGGGGTATGGGAGATTAATGTAACCTGAATATGGGTTGCCTAGAATTCATATTGATAAAACAATTATCACTAAAATATAAAATTGAAAAAAAGTACTCAAAAGAAACCCAATAAAAATTATACAATGAATAAAATAAATCATACCTAATTAAATAATTTTCAATAGATAAACCCTATCCTTGAAAAATCCAACAATTAAAAAAGGCATCCAATAGAAAAAAAAAATCAATACTACCCTAGGAATATTGAAGAGGATACAGATATAAAATCAATGAAAACCATATATATGGATGAAATTAGAGGGATGTGGGGTGGCCACGTCAGACGAGAAGTATCATAGGGAGGTGGGCTGTCTGTATAAGAGGAGGACTGTAGATGGTGATGCGGCAACATCTGATCAAAATTGAGCAGCAATGATCCAGGTTGGAGGAGGAGGGTCATAGTGAGGTGTTTTTGGGGGAGGATAGGGGAATTTCATGTCATGAAAAAACCATGGTTATCCCTAATCTGATCACCCATAATGATATGTGAAAATGTTCAGAAGTGCATTCTCGATCCCCATGGACTAGAAACTATTGAGGGTTATCAAAAGAAACGTAGAATAATTTATTTTGGGTTTTCTAATAGTTTGGGGATTGGATTGTACAAATCCATGTGGTCCATTTTGGGTAGTGTTGTGATCAACACATATTAGGAATGACACATGAATTTTTAGGGTGGATTGAGATGGTCTTTCCTTGATGTATGTGCTTTGATCTTGGTTGTTTTTGAGGTCATTATTCATGTTTGTGTGTTTCTAGTTGATCTTGAAATTTGGTGTTCATTTTTGATGGGTGCATGGTTTTTGTACCCGACCATCCATGCCATGTGCAGACCATGCAATTTCCCTTCAAAACTTTATATGTTTTCATGTAGTTGGGGCACGGTCTGGAAAACCATGTGACCAAACCGTGTGTAGAAGTTGTTTATATAAGAATTTCGAATCTTGATTGTTTGAGTGAATTGGTTGTTTTTGGATATTCTTGGTGTGACTTTTAGTTGTTTTGGGGTGTTTTTCTCGAGTTGCAAAATATATGATTGGTCTTTTGAAATTGGATTTTCATAATGAATATCTTGTTTTTTTTAATGTAATGAGTTATTTTACAGATGAAATGAGTTTTAGAAAACTTTTTGTGATCTTGTATAATCAGTAGTGAAATTTTAAATGTTTTGGTATGTGTTTTGGTGGTGCGGTTGGGGGTTGTAAGTTATTATGGAATGTAAAATGGAATATTCTTGGAAAAAAATTGAGAAGCTTCATTTTATGATTTTAAAGGACTTCTTCAACATTGGTTCAGAGTATCAAATCTGATATGGTTGTTTTTTCATAAATGATAACGTTTTTTTGGTATTCCAATGGAAGCCCACATTTATGGATGAATTTAATTTGATGTGGATGGTCATTGGTACACATGCATGGGTGACTGAGTTGGTACGGGAACATTTTTATCTGAGGATTCATGAAATACCAATGGTGTGTGTCCACTTTTCAAGTATTTTTTTGTTTTCCAAATGTATTTTTTAATTAGTGATATGGTGTTATGAATTGTTTTTATAAATTTTTAAAAGTAATGTGGGTTTTGAAGACGTGGTTTTAGCATTTGGATGGTTTTGAAATGGGATAGTTTATAAAATGATCATTTCTGAATGATGGGTTTATGTTTCATTGGTGATTTAGAATTAGTATTATTTTGGTTGAAATTTTATTTGATATGTTTTGGTTTTGTGATGTATTATTCTATGGTCTTGATTATTGTTTACGAGCTATACTTTCAAGGTTGAAATTATGTTTTTAGATTGATTTAATGATTAATGGCTAAAAATTTCATCTAGTTTTGTGATGTTCTTCAGGTTTGTTGTGTGCTTATTGTGTAAAGTATGCCACAAAAAATGTCTAAATGTCCCTGAGTGGTCATTTTTAGTTGTTAGTTTTTTCTAGACTACCAGTAGAGTTTTGGGGTTATTTTCCTTTAATTTTTTCTATATTTTGTCTATAGTAGATGAGGTTTGGTATTGTGTGTGATGTAACTTATGGAAGTCGACTGTTTCGTCAGGTATTTAGAAAATACATATGTTGTGAAGGTCATATTTTCTTGGTTTTGTGTTAAGAGTCATGTTTGGTCTTGAGAAGTCTGATTGCTACCTACTCCGTGAAAGTTGGGGTTGCATCGAGTGAACTACAAAAAATGGAAATCTTTTTTTTCAAAGTTCACATGAAGGGTTTTGCATCTAGTGTAGGTGTTGAACTATATGAATATGTTTGTTTCAGGATAGTTTGTTAATTTCTTATTTTTTCATTCATCATACAACACAATCATTTGTTTCCAATGTGGTCATTTTGGGAACTCAATTCCATTCCTCGTAATCATTTGAAGGCTTTCCAATAGTGTAGTTGTTTGGGCCACCTGGGGAAGTGTGTAAGTGGTATTTCAAGAATAAGAAGACACTGTTGGAGGTTTTTAGTTCCTGACTTTACTCCAGTAGATGCTTCAATATATCATATCTCTTTCCACAGGTCTCAGAATGAATCTTTTCACGTAGATAGGAAGTTTCCGGGAGTGAGGGATTCACATCCAACATGTTGTCTCTAATATTGGGGAAATCCATGTGATGTTTTCGCTTTATGTGGTTGTCTATTGGGGGGATTTTTTGGAATTGTTGGTGGCCACTTTTATAAGAATTCAATGTTTCTTCATTTTTAGTGTAAACATTAAATTATTGGTATTTAATTGGACCAATTCAAGCATATAAGTGATTCTTTTTTAGAGATGTATGCGGGTTATGGATATTATGAATCATGGTTTAGAATAGCGTTTGTCTCGTATCTCTTTTTTTAAGATTTTCCTTGGACTGAGGGTTATAATCTAGTATGTTTTGATATTTATGCATGTTTTTGGGGTCATCCCATATCGGTGGGTTCGTGATGGGATGTTCAATCAACAATGTTGAAACTAAATTTGGAGTTCCCATGTCAGTTCCATTTTACTACTCATTTTCTAATATGGTGGAGAGAAAAGATATGGCCATGCCAAAGTCTTCCCTCATGTTGATCTTGTGAAACTCAAGATGTTAAGGGCTAAGACTAGTGTCAGAGGTCTTGATTATTTTTATGATTTTTTTCAATTTTGGGAAATTTATGTATTCAGATAGAGTTGAAATGTGGTTGGGAGACCAATATTGGAAATATAGCAGAGATCAAAGCCATTAATTTGTTCTTTTTAGCAAACTCTTCTCCTCTACTCTACCTAATCCCGATCAATATATATGGTTATCCTTGATAATGGTTCATATGGGGAATGTTCAACTAATATATCTATAATAATATACCAATTTATATGCTAGGGACTAGGGTTTTCAAGGTTTTGGATCAGCTTGAAAATGTGAGTCTTGGTTTGTTGATTTTTTAACTTGGTTGTTCTGGTCTTGAGGTTTCAGTTCTTGGGTCAAATGTGAGTCTTTCATCTTTAAGTGGTAAGGGATTCATTTTACGAATCATTACATCCTTGTTTTGATCATTCAATAGATGATTCATTTTGGACATTTTGGTTGTAAAAAGTGTAGTGGAGGGTAGAATTGTTGCACCCCAACATGTAGTGTTGTATTTTATTTTGTATTATAAAATTTTGAGGTAAATTTATTATTAATAATAATATTATTTTCATTATGTTTAATTTTTATTATTATAATTTCTTTGATGATAGTGGTTATTATTATTTTTATATGTTTGAAATGACGTTAATAAAATTAAAGGGGAGTTCCTCTATTCTCCCCCTCTTGGTCTCACAACCTACTCCTCCCCTTCCCCCTATGTTAGTGTGATGCACCATACTAGCACCCTCTAACCCTATGCTCACATGCCTTCCACTAAGATTCCTCATATATGCGAGCACGTCTCCATGACCATATTTTCTCTCAGTCGCAGCACATCCTCAACACAATTTACAGAAGGTGCACAACCCCCTGGTGGAAACCCATGGCAGCAAAAGTCCCTCCTCCCTCATCTCTCAAACCATTCTTCTCCCTCCATATCTCTTTCATCTTTTCCTGAGGATTAAACCTGGTTCTTGAGTGGTGTTGGTTAGAAACTCCATGGTAATTCTAACTCTTCTCTTTTTACACCTATTTGGTCTATGTTTTTTCTCCTCGTCACCCCTCCTAGGGTCGAACAAACCACAGGGTCAGGTGGGGTCTGATATTTTATCTTTTCATTTCTTTTTAGTGATTTAAATGGGTATTTAGATTTCTTTCCTTTACATTTTCATATCCACTACTGAAGGAAAAGTATATTGTGTCTATTTGAACACATTGTTCACTAGTAGGGTTGAGTTATCTCTTATTTCCTTGTTCATTTTTTTTATAATGAGATCCTTTCATAATATTCAGACACTCTTTCATTATTGTAGTGTGTTTTTGTCATCACAAGGTGTGTTAAATTCATCGTCAGCAAAGACATATATGTTTATACATGGGTAAGAAATTATATATATGTGTCATGCTTGCGCATATTCCATTATGGCTTGGAGAATATGTTCTTCCGTCAATATATATATATAAGTGTATATATATATATGATTATTTATATACATGTACATGATGCGGTCCCAGGTTGACATCATCTAAAGCTACAAGTCTTGTGGTAGGTTCTCTATACCCAGGTTATAATTTCAAACCCCTGATTAGCTGAACATTTTAATAATATGTTCTCATAACATTGTGGTATATATATATGATTGGTATAATTGTTTGTGCCACTTTTATTTTTTTATTTTCCTATATAAATTTTCTAAGACTGGTTATGTGTTCCCTTTAAATTTATGGTGTCATAAATGTGTAAAATTATTTTCTCAATGAGTTATAGTTATCAACTGAATATAATGGAACTTAGTGGTTTGGGATAATGTAATATTAGGGACTTGTCATGTTTCAGACATTTTTAGGCTACTGAGTGTTTTTATTCAGGATATAAGATATTCCCTTCGAAAAAGTATATTTTCATGTTTGAAAATGTAATGGCCCAGTTATAACTCTATGTCATTTTTGGAAGTAGAATATTTTTTTGAATGTGAAATTGATATTTCCAAGGGTAATTTTCTCTTCTGAATAGTTTTTTAATAAAAGTTTAACACCATGTTTGGTTTTATAAAAAATTATCTACATTGTGATTTTCAATGTTTGGGTTTGGTGTGAACTCGTTCGTGAATGGTGGTTTGACTTTCTTGAGAGAATTCCATCATTGTAAGCATGGGTTCAATTTTGTTATTAAATATATGGAAATTTGGTTGTTCAATTGAGCTTTTAAATTATTTTAGAAACCTAAAAGTTTTTGTCATTATGTGTTCTAAAATGAAAGGTATTCCTTATAAATAGATAAGACCATTTGGAACATTAAGAGTGGTTGGTGAAAATGGAAAACCCCTATTGACGTATTACCCCTATTTTGAGACATGTGATATAAGTGTTATTATGTGCTTTTTGATATTTTTCTAGTGAAGAGGTGTGTGTTTTGTTATGTGATATGAAAGAGGTAGAAAACTCTTAAGGAGGGAGAATAGCAGTGAGTGGTTGAATGAGTCTTTGATAAAGAATGTGTTATGTTCAATTTTGTTCTCTTGATAAAATTTCAACACCATTTTCAATAGATCACATGGGTAACTCGGTTTCATTGGTTGGAAGACAAGGACTAATATTCTAGATGATTTAGAATTATTTTATCCCAATATCATCTAGCATGATTGACGAATACAACGCTAACAAATCATTATAATGATTAGTGACCACAAGGTTATCGGGGCATTCCCTACTAGTGGATCGTGTATGAGAACACAATTGGTTGTGGTTCCTATTCCATGTTTCACTGAGGTACACAGATTCTAGGTCGCCAACTAAAACTATCTTCTTAAGTAATTCCCACAGAACATGTTTTTTGATTTTTGTTTCAGTTAATTCACTCTTGTTGTCTATTTTATGAAAAACCACCTTTTAATCTAAACTGACATCTTTTAATTTTGAAATGTTAATTCATTCATGGATGATATTGTGAAAATATAGTTGAAATGAATCACGTCCCTAAAAAATGTAAACTTGTGACATGAATTTAAAAATAATGAAAAACATTATTTTATTTTGTCTTATTTTCAATCCAGCATAATTTTGTTTATTTTGAATGGTAAGGGAATATAGCATTGTTTATCATTGGAATTCTGACTGATAATCTCAGTGCTCATGTCTACGTAATTTTTCATTTTCATGTTCCACTTATTTGGATCACTCTTGGAGCGAGTGTGGTTTTGTGTTCCATAGTGACACATGAGGTCACTTGAGTTTTGTTTTGCAACATAGTTTATTTTTATTTCCAATGATAGTGTTGTTTTTATTTTACACAGTTTAAATTTAGCTATTTGTCTTTTGTTTATGGGAAAAACTATACCCAACTTTATCATTTTGGTTCCTGAAACTAGTTTCAAGCCCATGGGGATCAGGAAATCCCTTCGGGCCTCGTCGCATACTGTCTAGGGTGATTGGATATGGGTTAACCCAGGTGGGTTCATGACACATAGAAGATTTGTTGTCAGGGTAGTGGGGAGGCCGCGTTGGTTGGGAGGTGGGTTGGGTGATATAGTACCCCAATGATAGGGAGGTAGGCTTGGTGCACCAGATCCATGACACTGGAGAGGTGATCTAGCTTCCCGTGAGGGGAGGAGGAGAGGGAGGAGCAGGAGGATGGTGGGGGAATCACAGGAGTGGAAGGTGGAGGAATCACAAGGGAGGGAGGGGTGTAATCAAAATAGAGGGAGGAGTCATGAGGGAGGGGTATGGGGAGGGGGAGGAGTATGCATAACGGGAGGAGGGTACAACCACGAGCATCCTTTACCCTGTGGCATTAGGTTGGATATAGGCATAGATTTTATTAATTATGGATATAAATACAGTTTTATAGATAAAATTTCTAGAAACAATGATGTTATTTATAAGTGATACATTAATTGAATTTTTTTGGATTGGATTTTTTTTATTCTTTTACCATTATTTTAAAAATGTTTTCAAAAACCTTATTTTCTAAAATTAAATGATTTAATATATCCATTTTATGGGAAATTTTACCATTTTAATGAAGTTTTCAAAATACATTATCATAATTTTATACCAATGGGTCACTTATAACTCCCATTTACAATTTTTTTTGAATAGAATGTTTAATTTTAAATCTTATTAAATGATTTGATTTAACCATATTAATATCCATTATTTTTCTTACAGTTTAATTTATATGCTTTCATGTATTTTATTGAATTAAATTTATTCAAAAAATATTTTTTGAATTTTAATTTTTATATGAACATCTCAAAATGAAATTTTTAATTTTATAATTAATTTTTTATTAAAATCATTGTTTTATTTGAAGTCATAGATTTCGACAACCCTTTTTCTTACTTATTGTATAATGTGGATATTTTTTGATGATACCATTGTCAATATTTCACTAGGTGGATTATTTTTATTAAAAATATTTTATTAGGGAACTAGTTTATATTTTTATTAGTTAATAATGTTTCAAAAATATTTTTTTAGAACTCATTTAATATATATAATTTAATCATGTTATGAAAAGAATAATTCTTTTTTATGAGTTTGGTGACTAAATTCAAGATTTATTCACTTTATTTATAGTAAATTGACATTTGTTTACAATGTGTTCACCCATATAATGTTGGGGGAGCCCAATATAGCTTCAAGTATTAGTACAACCAAATAATGTTCCAATGCATTAGGTAATTGACATTTTTTACAATGTGTTCACCCATATGGAAATTTCAATGTGTTCATTGAAATTTCCATGTTTATAAATGATTATGTTGATCATGATTGGTATCACAAAATCCATGATTATTTATTTTAATGAATCATACCTTTGTGAAGATCTTACACAACGATTCCATGTTGGATTATCTATGTTTTGAAAGGTATTAATATTCTTATGTTGACAACATGCACTTTTATTATGAAATCATACCATTATGGACTTCTTATGGTCACTGATTAAAATAAAATTTAATTGAAAATTAATACCTTTACAAAGTATTTAAACTCACCATTATTATATTTCCTTTTTTATATATTATCCAGAATTACATTGAATGAATTATGACTATAATTTTTTCATATGGATGAGGATGATGACTTAATGTAAACTAAGAAAAGTTGGGTTAAGTGTGAAAAATTATCATCTAAAGACATGCGCATAAATTATGTAAGAGTTTGAGCTAATTCTCTATAACATAAAACATAAATGTTCATAGAGGATGTAAGTGAATGCAATTTTTACCTTTATTTTTTAATTTGTTATGGAAAAAATTAGGCCACCTTCATTAGTATCAATTCTAGAAATGTAATGTTTATGATTTTATCATTGGATCCAAAGGTGTCAGTTTATGGTTTTTATAGTTAGTATTAGAGGAAGGTTTAGATAACATTAGAGATTAGGATGTTTTCATGTAAGGTTCTCTTAAGAGTTGTGGATACATTTATAGGTCTATAAGATTATGTTTGATCATCAGTTCCATTTATTATACACCCCATTGAGGTATTTAGTGATGTGATCTTAATATGATTAGTGACACTTTAGAAGATGACTTATTGGGATTAAGTATATGTAAAGCTTCAGTGAAATGTCAAATATTACATTAAAATTTTTGGAAAGAAAATTTATTTTTTTGATTACCTTTATTATTTATATTATTATTTATATTAAGGTAATTATGGGTACAAATGTTTTATCATATAGATAAACATGGGAATGAAATATGTTTTTGTGAATAAGTTATTAATGTGATTTCAAAATTTTATCTTAAATTTTTTGGGATTATATGATTAATGTTATTATATAACATTTTAGGGTAAACAAATCCATAATATAGAGGTTATTTGTTATATAGGATTATTTATTTATGGAATTATTTTTTATGAACTTTTCATATTTGTATTGAATATTTAATATTGATGTATCATATGATGGTTTATTAATATGGTGAATTTCCCTACTGTATGATAATATTTCGGTTAATGTATAAGGATATGTGGAATAGTGCTTTATCAATTGTTTGGTTACATGATCCTTTAAAAGATTATTTTTATTACTTCATTCATGAAAACAGTTTCTCTTGAATACTCATCATTTAGAGAAAAATGAGTTTGTTATGGACATATATTAGTGGTTAAAATTCAATTTATAAACCTTGTTAGTTACATATGCTCCAATTAAAGATCCTAAACTCTAGGGAAAAGGCTCTTAGAAATAATATTTTACATATTACCAAAAATTTTAATGATTTCAATGACTATTTTCATACCACTTATTTTATAGTTTTCAGGTTCTTAAATTTATCTTGATTATTGAATTTATTATAATCAATTATCTATGTCACTATTATAATTATTTTTGAATGTCAATTTTTCTACATTCCCAAAAAATCACTTCCCACCCATTTTAACATATTTGGAAACCTAGTATGTGTTATTACATATGACCTTTGTATATCCTTATATATCTTTTATAAGAGGTTGTATTATTAACCCTTTTTACGCAACGGGTGTCTGAAAATGAAATTTTACAAAGATCAATATTTTTCAATGATAATGTTTAAATTATTAGGAATAAATTTATTAAATGGGAATGATGTAACACCCAGATATTATAGAAAATAAATCAACGTTTGATAGAAAAATCGACACACATCACTAAGATTAAAAGAACCACAATATATATAACCATTATAACCTAACCATTAAATTATAGGATTTGGAAAATATCAATTACATTTGGAAATATATATATATAAATATTATTCTATAAAAAAAATTTTGATAAATTTTTGGAAAATAATCAATCAATTTTTAGTATAGTAATTTTTTTTTCAAAAATATGTTTTCTTAATAAATAGATTTTATTACTTATCAAGAAAATAAATTATAAATATGTTTTCTAAACATTTAAATAATTTATTGGATAAAATGATATTAATATTTAAAATTGGAACAACAAAATTATCTATTTTTGAGGTTTTGGGATTTTTATATCGAATATTGAATTTTTTTAGTGAATAGTGAAAAATACCGATTTTTGTAAAAAATTCATTTATTTTCAACCAATTAAGAAAATTTAAAAGTTTATTTATGTTTTGAATATGAATTCAAATTAAATAATTATACATTATATATATTTAAACTAATTAATTATGTTTTGATAATTTTTATACTTTATTTTAGTATAAGTAATGTTTTTTGGTTTAAAATGGATTGTCCTAAAAACTATTTTCAAGTGATAATGCTTTATATTTTAAACTAATTAAACAAATACCCTTGTTATTATTGATTAAAATTAAATTAATTTATTATAAATTAATAAATATTAATTTATATTCATAATATGATGATTAATACTCATAGATTTAATATAAAATAAAATGTTTCTTAAGAAATACACTTCTTAAAATCCTGCCTTTTCACCGCATCTGTGGGTTTAATATTAAATTAAAATTTTAGGTTTCATTGAACTGAATTTTTTAAAATGTATTAAATTTTTTAATCATAATGATTTATGTTATCTAATAATATAAACATAATTTTATAATATACAAAATAGTAAACATAGAAAACATTAATTATAGTGGTTAAGGTAGAAAAAAAATTTAGCGGTTAAACTAAAAAGATAATAGTAAAAATGAAATAAAATATTGTCTAAAAACTATTTTATTTATATATTTACATGTTATAGATTATAATTCTTGATAATTTTATATTTTTTTGTTCTTTTTGGGATGTGAAAAACATGGGCACATCTCATTAGTTTCAAAAATTAAAAACCTCCCTTATAAAAGGCCGCCCATATCCTATTTTCTTGAATATTTAAAGAATTTTTTATCATAAAATACCTACCTAAATTTATTACGTGGATAAATAAATCAGATATCCAATATTTTTATCTTAAATACATCTTAATGGATATTTTTGTACAAACCTATAGAGGAATTTCTATGAATTGGTGTAATGAATAACAAATCATTTTTATTTAATTTATTCATACACCCCATTCAAATAATATTAAATTATGAATATATAATAAAATGATTATCTACAAAAATACATAGATTTTTTTTGATATACTAAATTAATATACTCTTCCACAAAATGTGATACAAAATCATTATTCATGTGCACGATGGACTACAGCCTCACGAATTGATGTTAGTCGTTTTCCATCATTGTATCTAACAGATTTATATAATGATGTATTAAAATTAGATATATAAATTTATATATAAACATTATTTTTTACATATTAATATTTATTTTAATATAATATCATATATATTTTTTCCATTCCATTCAAAATGGGATACAATAATATCACTCGTGTGTACAGCGGATTTCCGCCTCATGATGTGATGTGATTCGTTTTTGGTAATTCTTTAAATGGAAGGTAATAATGATAAGTTTAATGAATATATGTCATATAAATTAAATAATTAACATATTAATGAAATATTGACTATTAGTAAAATATAATATATCATTTTATTTTTATATAGAAAAATTATATTGTTGTTCATGCACACCTGTAGATTACCGCCTCCATGAAGTGATGTGGTTATTTTTTTCATCCTCACAACACATAGATTATATATATAATTATAATTCATTAAATAATATTTTATTTATTATATTATAGTAAAATTTTAATGGAAAAATGTGACATTTCCTTTTTCATAATGATCGTTGAAAAATGAAAATGTTACTCATACGTATGTGCTACCTACCGTCTCCAGGATTGTAACACAGTTATTTTTTCATAACAATATTTCATGATTGGTTCTAAATGTGTAATTTGATTATAAATATGATAATTATAAAATATTATTTTTTATATATGTTTAAATAATAACTTCTTTGACTATTATCAACACATCAAAGCTGTTTTCAGATAATTTACCTAATGTCCTCATAAAAACTAAAATAGACTTAACTGAAAAAGTATTTTTAATATAAATAAAAAGAAATAAATATATTATTTATGTATAAGGTATTACAGATGAAAATTTCTCTTAGTAAATAAAATAATATATATAATATTATTATACATGACTGATAGGATTGACATAGAATGTCTGTACTCGTGGTTATGGTTTCCCATTTCACTTTTACTTCTAGGAGACAATTTATAAATTCAATAATTAATTTTATATTGCATTGTATATACTTACCATTATTTTATTATATGATTATTTTATTAGAAATTATTCTTATTTTCTAATCCGTATAATTTTTTACATTTGACGATTGTTTTATCCAAGGACTACATAATTTGTAAGGGACATAATCCAAATATTTCATCATCAAGGACTATTGAAACTTTACTCACCCATATTTTTTTGTGAGGTGTATCTAATGACCCTTTTCAATGTTATATAATTTATATAATAATTTTATTGACATTAAATTTTACATCTGAATTTATTCTTTATACGGTAATATGATTTAAATGTTTCCAATGTGGCAAATGAATTATGTTATAATTTCCTTTCTTTTGAGAATTTTTATATTTATGGTTTTTTTCAAGGAAATTGTAAAGACCTAGACCACTATGAATAAAAATCACCTATTTTATTTAATTATATGTATTCTGGTTATAGAAAAAAAATTGAAATATTATTTATTATATCGAATATGATTTAAATGACAATAATGTATTATTACAATTGATAATAGCCATTGAAAAGAGCTCACATAATAGGTATAAATATAGGGTTATAAAAATCCAATTGAAACAAATAAATAATTATTGGCCTCAAATTGTAGGGGAATACCTGATGAATCCCATTTAGTGGAGCATCCAACGGAGATATAATTTGTTGGATTTTCCCTAGACCATGCCCACACAAATATCCATAAATTTTAGCATGTGTGAAACCGTTTAAGGGAGAAGATCAAGCTCATCGAGATAATGACCCAAACTATGTTCCCTCAAAGGACCCATGAAATCCCCACCATCGTGCACCATACTCATAGGGTGTATACTTGGGCATTAAACTTATATGTATCGATACCCTAGAAATTTGAGATTTTACATTATTTATATTGAATAATGAATATATTTTCATCATAATATTATTACATTATAAACAGTTTTTAAAGAAAAAATTATATTTATGATTAATATTAAAATTAAATTAATTAATTTATGAAAAATAATACTTTAGAAATAAATAATACATAAATGGAATATTATAAATAAAAACTATTTATGAAATATAAATTATCATAAAAATATTATAACTCCAAATGTAATTTTTATTAGTGTTTGAAAACTATTATTGTCAAAAAAACATCTTTTTCAATAATCATCACTAATTATTTTAAACGTGAAAATTAAAATATTTATAAAATTATTTAGAATAAATGATTTTATTTTTTTCATCAGAACATTAATATTATTCACCGGTGAATTCTTTATAATTTTATGAGATATTGAAATTTTTGCGTAAAAATTTCATACTCTATAAATATAATTTTTGTTTATGAAAACATAACGACCAAAATTAGATGAAATAAGCAGTATAAATAGAATCCAAGAATTTTTTTTCAATTTAAAATATTGTGTTTTTTATTATTATTTTATTTTTTATTAAATCCATTTTGAATCCCCCAAGACCTATATAATATTTTAAGATTTTAAAATTATTTCATTAACAGTGTGACTCATCTCCAAATTACCAGGGGTAATATTATAAATATTTAGGCCATATTCCTACTAAAATAATAAAAAAATCCCACTTTCCAGAAAACATGGGGGAAACCATGTGATGGTTTGTGGTTTGGGATATTTTATTATGTAGAATCAAAAACCAATATAATAATGAAATCTCCCTCTTTTCTTAAATAAACCCACCCAATCTCCCAATTCTCTCAACTAAAAATCCTTGGATCACATCCAAAATATAGAATCCACTCTATAAAATCCTCTCACTATTCCCCCAATTTTTAATGAACCCATTACCTATCCTTTGAAGTCACACACTCAAGTGAGGATCCTCAACATCTACTCTTCCTATCAAAATCAATGAAATTTATTTGAAATTATTTATTTTAATTTAAAATGTTATAATTTCGTTCATTTATGATAATCCTTATAATTTTTTAATGTTATTTTTATAAGGGATCATTTATCCTCCCTCTTTGGACCCTTACGAAAGTTGTTACTATGCAAAAATTCTTTATGGGATCCTCACCTTCTCTTCTTCAATCAAGTTCAATTAGGAACATTTTTATTCTATTTACATTTCATAATATTGGTACATTCCCCTCCATGCCACGATTAATTACCATTTTATAGATAACCCTCTTTATCTCATGAAACTTTTTTATGATTTTTTATGTAACCTCATTATGATGATGAAATTCCAACTAAAATTTCCATGTCAAAAAATTGTGTTGTTAATACATTACCCATTTTTCTATCAACAGAATTCACATTTATGAAAATATACTTATTTATCTGAGAATTAATTATATGATTACACAATCATTAATCATGGAATGAATTATTCTGATGAATGAAACATTTTGGTATTATATATGTGGCACACATAATCATGAGTATGAATGAAATATTATGTATGCACCCAGATAGTTCTCCAATGCATTGATTTATTTTAGTATCATGATATGTCATGTTAGGAAATAGTTTTACGTGATTTTTTTATGAGACATTTTCTACCATGAGGTCTTGGAGGAATTATCCTTGACCTATGTTTATGATTCAGTGTTTTAATTTGTTTCCATATTTCCCATGTTACGGTTATCATGATATATTGTGCCTTATTATTAATGTTCCTTTTATGGTCCATTGATATGAATATTTTCTAAAATTTATTTTATTATTCATGTTAGGCCTTGTATGTTCTATTAATGTGATTTATACCTCAATCCTTTATTATTATTGTCACTTAGTTTTCACATTTTGTATAAATTTCATAGGAATATTATGATCATGTTAAGGAAGGGTTCAATATTGTTTTGTATCCCATGTTATAAGTTTATTTGTAATGTACCTAATTCTAAAATACGCTAGACCTATCAATATTATGTGTTTTATTACATTATATTTTATATATAATGTCAATTATTAATTTCTAATAAGGATAAGGGTTGTTATAGTTGATATTAGAGGAAAAGTTTAGTTATTTTTTGGATTAGGATTTGAGAACTCTAGAAAATTCCTTAGGTATAAGACTATGTATGAGAAAAAAAAATCCATAAATTTTGGTAAGTGTAGAGTATGTGGTTTATCTAAGAAATAAAAAAATGTCTGGATAATATAAGTGGACATGGTTCTGGAACATAGGTACCTATGAGTAACAACTCCAACTAGGTGCTCCAATCCTAACATGATGTAACCAAGTACATGACATTGAGCCATACTACGTACATGGTTTTGCAGTCCTGGGGGATATTCATTGGCGATTTCATAATCTCATTACAAACCATTATTTAGGAAAAAACTCCTATAACAATATATGTTTGGATGTAGATTGTGAATAACCGAGATTAAGGCCTATAAATTTATAAGTTTGAAATTTTAATTTAAAGGTTATAAATTTATTTTCATTGGATTCCCCTTTCTGTGTTTAAAATTCTATGATACTCATCCATAATATTCTTTTCATTCTATCCAATATATGTAAATATGATGAATTGGGATTACAACCAATGTAAATGGAAATGTGAGGACATCCTAAATGAGAAACCAAACCCAATGGGAGGAGGAATAATGAACATCATGAAAATAATCTATCAATAATAACAGGTAATAAATTGAATCATGGACCATGAGTAGTGTCCATTCCCCCTAAGAGAGAAAAAAACACAATCAATATCGTCATGTGACGAAGGCCTAAAACGTTCACTAGATTTGTTAATCCCTTAATCACAAAACAATTTATCATCTCCATTTTGATTATCTTCTCCATCATTTAATTCACTGAACCAGAGAAGGTTATTCTGACTATTTAACATATTGATGGGAAAGTGGGTTAGTTTTGTAATTTTGTTAGTAATATAAATCCTGAATAATAAATCGAAATAATGGTGTAAAAGATATTTTGGAAAATGTTTTTCAATAAATATTTTCCTCGCACTCATTGAATTCAAATGGAAAGGGATTCCCATACACTCAGTAAAGAGGAAAACTAATCTAATTCGGAATATAAGGAACAATTCACAACACATGAATGATATGCCTTTGTGTATTTTTTTAAACATAAATATAGGACTGATCCCTTATTTTTCGTGATAAAACCTTGTCTAAAAAACCTTGGGGATCCATGACATTGATAGATATGAGAAATTTTTTGATGTGGACTCAAAGTTGAAATGGAGATCAGAGAATCCCAAGGGTATTATGGGAATAAGAAGTATAAGGTGGAATCTAATTATGATATTTAGATAGAGAAATATAATTTTGTGAAGAAATTTCAGAAAGTTATGTGAAAAGGTGTGGAAAGAAGAACCCAAAAAAATTCCAAGGGGGATAAAGAAATGATTTATGTGTATGAAGTGAGGACACAAAGATAATAATCGCTGAAATGAGAGAAAAATGAATACGATTGAGGAAAGGAATTATTTAGTATACCCTTAATGCATTTTAAATTGCTTCAACTACAAATGACCAATGAAATTTTCCAAAAAATTCAATAAAAAAGGTTTTTCAGAGGAAACCATGACCCTCCAAGGAAACATAGGAGAGATTTTTGCATCTCTAAAAATAATGTGAATACCAACAACAATGTGGTGATATGTAAGCTAGTTAATCCTAAAAGAGTAGAAAATCTAATGTTTTGACTGTGGGTCAACACATTCCTTCATATCACAAATGTTTAGTATAACTATTCAAACACCACCATGAAGCATGGAAGTATAGATGTCGGTAAAAATGAAAAATAGGGTAATTATTACACCCAATGTATACAAATACTCCCCTAAAACTATTTTCAGGTTAAACATCCGAAACAAACATGCTATAATCTTTTTGGTAGAATTTGATTCAATTCTGGGCATGGATTTGATTTCTATATATAGGTCTGACATAAATTTCCATGAGAATGAAATCACTCTCTCTATGGATAATCGACCCCCGATTCCATACAAGTTCAAGGAGGGGGATGAATCTTATGTAGAAATATCATCTCAAGGGTTGATATTACTACCTTGTGAGAAGGTTTATCTATATCAAATGATTTAATCTAATGGAAGAAACATCCTCAAATACATGCATATACTTAGGGAAGATACAAATGTGTTTCCCAAGGAATTTCCAAACCTTCCTCCTACCAGAGAGGATGAGTATTCAATTGAGATTATACCTAGGCATCACCAATATCCAAGACTCCATATAGGATAGATGTTGTGGAACTTGAGGAACTAAAGAATCAACTATAAAAAAATTTGGTTAAAGGGTTTTTATGCCCAAGTGCTTTACTAAGGTGTGAATGAGTTCTCATCATCAAGAAGATAGATGGTTCAATTCATATTTTCATTGATTATCCGTAAATTTACAAGATCAGGGTAAAAAAATATTTCCTCTATGTCATATTTATGACAGGTTTGATCAGCTACATGGAGTACAATACTTCTTCGAAGTGGATATTTGGTGGGGATAATATCATGTAAAGACGATAAAGGATGATATACCCAAGACTAGTTTTCATACAAGGTATAGAAACTATGAGTTAATAGTGATTCCATTTAGAATCACTAATGCTCCATCAATCTTCATGGACATAATTGGTAGACTCTACAGAGACTACCTCGACAAATATGTTCTATTCTTTATAGATGATATTGTAATATAATCCAAATCCATGGAGGACTATGAGGAGAATCTAAGAACTATGTTAAATGCCTTGAGAAAGGATAAAATCTATGAAATGTATGAAAAGAGTGAGTTTTGATTGAATAAAGTCACATCTATGGGTCATATCATCACAAACAATGGGATATCTATGGATCCTTCAATGACCAAAGAAATAGGAGAATGTTTGAGGCCAATGTCTGTGATAGATATCCATAGCTTCCATGGGTTAGATTATTACTATTGTTGATTTGTAAGAAATTTCTTATGAATTTAAACCCATCTTTGTAAGATAACTTAAAATGAAGTTAATTTTTCAAAAATGATGAATGTGAAGAACACATCATGGATTTGAAAATGAGGTTTATCGCTTCCTCGGTGCCCACACTATCCATAAGTGGGGAAATTTTCATAATTTTCAGAAATTATTTGAAGTTGTGATTTGGCTATGTGTTGATGAAAAAAATCATCCATTGCTTAAGAATAATGACAGAAGAAAATTATTTATTAAAGTTATCCAACACAAGATCTGGAGTTGGATGTTGTGATCTTTTCACTGAAAATATAAAGGAATTATATTTATGGGGAAAGGAGTGAATTATATACTAACCAAAAGAGACTCAATTATATATATCTATATATATACATAGTAAGTGAAAAATATGTTCCCCAAAATATGGCTAGAGATCATCATTAATTATGAATACTCAATCCACATCCACCATGGTAAAGAAAATAAGGTGGATAATTATCTAAGAAGATAGGATCCAAAAATTCTATCATTTACGTGAACTGAAAAGGATCCAATCATTATATATTTTAAGAGGATGGATATGAGAATCAAAATTAAATTAACATCATAAATCTGATCACAAAATTTCACTCAGACTTCTCATTTGGAATTGTTAATTGAGTCTTAAATAAATGGTGTGGAAATTCAGAATATAGTCAGAACTATAATGAAATGAAAGTCATCAGAGTTCAATGAAAATGAAGAAGGAATTGTGAGATTTGAGTCATGAATTTCTCTTCTATCAAATATTCAGTTAAATAAAGAACTATTAGATGATGCAAGCAGTTGCAATATCCCCCTTCAACTTTCAAACACAATTTTGTATCAATATCCACAATATCACTATTGGTGGGACAACATGAAGAAGGTGATCACTGAATATAAATCAATGTACTTAATATTTCATAAATTTAAGGCTTAATGGAAGAATTATAATGGAATGATTAAACAATTACCCTTAGCATAATGGAAATGGAAAAAGATCACCATGTATTTTTTCACCATACTTCCAAATAAAAGAATATGAAAAAATTCTACCTGGGTTGTGGATCATCTTTCAAATAATGCATAATTAATTACAGTTTGAGAGGATTTCTCACTTGATCATCATGCATGGGTATACAATAGAGATTTTTTGAGGATGAATGGATTACCACTATTCATTGTGTCTGATCGGGGTCGAAGATTTACATCAATGTTTTGTAAAAGTATATAAAGTGATCTAAACACTAGGTTGAACTTATGTATGACTGATCATCTTCAAAATTACATAAAATATGAGATAAGTATTCTGATATCTGAATACATGTTGTGAGTATTTTTTGTGGACAAAAAAAGAGTATGAGACAATAATTTACCATAAATCAGGTTATATTGCAAAAAAAGTTTCCCCTTGAGAATCAAAAAAAATCATATGAATCCATAGATGGGAAGAGGTGAAAACACCTACAAGCGGGGATGATGTTGGGGAACAGAAACTATTATGTCCATAAATGGTTGATGAAATAGTGGATAAGTGAAAAACCGTTCAGCAACACATCAAATTTGTTTAGAGTCGACATATTAGAAATGGTTACAATATTCATTGAGAGATAAAGATTAATGATGAAGACTTGGTATTCCTCTATATATCACTATGGTTAAAATTGGTGAGATTTGGGAAGATGGGAGTGCTTATTCCAGGGTACCCCAACCCTTTGGAGATCCTTGATCACATTAGATGAGTGGCCTATAAACTATCACTTCAAATGAACATATACTAATTAAATGATGTAATCCATGAATACCTTGAGATAATTTACATAATATACCCCTCACTTGTGCCCAATACAGAGGTGGTACCATTAGAGGATGATCTTTCATGTAAATTTCATCTAATGAAGAACTTAGATCGTTGAGATTTTTTTTACAAAATATATAAATTTACCCCAATCAATGTGTTGTGGATAAAACCCAAATTTTAATATGAAACATGGGAATTAAAAGATTTGATGTATCAGAGTAACACTCAAATAATTTAGTGTGGGAAAAAAATTTTGAGGTTGTAATTTCTATTAAGGGAATATTGTAATGACCAACACTATTATAAATAAAATTTAACATTTTGATTTAATTATATATCATATGGTAATTGAAGTCACGTGAAATTTTCTTTTTATTATATCATATTTGATATTAATGACCATTATATATGATTACCGTTGATAATACAATGGTTGGACCATGATCACATGACTAGTATAAATATTGGGTTTTATGAAATCTAATTGACACAGCCAAAGGGAGTGATATCCATATTTGTAGAATTGTATCCTTTTAAGACCATTTATCAGAGCTTCCTAGAGAGGTAGAATTTCTATAATATTCCTTAGACCTAGCCCCATCTATGATCCAACAATATAAGAATGATAAAAACCATTTACAGGAGAAGTTCAAGTACCTCGAGTTCACTCCCCAAACGATGTTCACCGAACAACCACATGAAAACCACACCATTACACACCCTACTCTTAGGGTGTATAATGGTGTGTTAAATGGATATGTATCTGGACCATATAAATAGTAATATTTTCGTTATTTTTTAAAGAATTATGAATATATTTTCATCTTATTATTATTACATTGTAAATGTTTTTAAAGAAATTTTTTTAATTTTTCTTAATATTCAAATTCCATTAATAAATTTTTGATTAAATGGATTTTTAAAATAAATAATATTTCAATTTAATATTATTAAAAAATAAAATTTATAAAATAAGTGATTATATAATTTTTATGTTGAAAATTGTAATTTATATTATTATTCGACAACTATTATTGTAAAAGCATGTAATTTTTAATAAATATCTGTCATTATAATAAAATAAATAATTAAAATATTTTTTAAATTATTTAAATAAAATTAATATTATTCTATGAATCATAATGTAGAAATTATCAACTAGTGAATTTTTCATAATTTTGTGAGAGAGTCGAATTTTTGTGTAATAATTTAATACTGTATATATATACTTTGTGCTTTATGACATCATAATGACCCAAATGTGATTTATTATGCAATATAAATGGGACCCACCATAAAATATATGTTTTCCCGTGAAAATAAATTTAATTAAAGTTTATTTTTTTCAATTTTAAATATATCATGGGTCCTCTATGTCTTATAATATATTTTATGATTTTTTAGAATCATTTCATTAAGAGTGTGACTCACCTCCACATCATAGAGGGTACTATTTTAATATTTTTTCCCTTGGACTTCTATAAAAATGACAATGTTTTCCTTTTTCCATAACTCATGTGAAAAATCCATGTAATGGATTGTGGTTTTGGATATTTTATTATATAGAATACAAAACATAAATAATAAATGAATCACCAACTTTTATTCTATAAACCCAACCAAACACCTACTTTCCATTAGTAAAACTCATTAAAGCACATCCAACCTCTACCCACCAATTCCTAGTGTCCTCCCAATGATTCCCAACGCTTTCAAGGATCCCCCCAAAGCCTTTAGCCTCACAAACTCAAGTAAGAGATCATCACCTTCCTATCCTCCTTTCAATATTCTAGCAACATCATTGAAATTAGTTCTCGTAATTTCAAATGATTAAAATTGACTTCATTTATAATTATTCACATATAGTCTATTTAATTTTATTTTGATGAGGGGTCATTTATCCTCTCCCTTTTAGAAGTTTATCAATGTAGTTAGTATACCAAAATTATGTTAGGGATTATCACCTTCTATTCATCATTCCTGTTTCTTTATGCAGTTGTGCATTATATTTGAATTTCCTAATTTTTGGGAGATTGTCTCAAATGTACCTTACACTATAATTTATTGATTAGATGATGTGATACCCCTTTCTCTATCATTGACCATTTCTATGGATTATTATGTAACATCGTTATGCATCAAAAATTTCACAACAAATTTCCATACCAAATAAATTATATAGCGAATACAAAACCAATTTTTCATTGATGGGTATTCACCTTTATGAGAATATAATTATTGATTGAGGACTTAAATATATTTACTCCACCCTCTTTTATTATGGAAAAAAATTATGATGATGAATAGACCAATGTTGTATGATGTATGAAGCACACTTATGCATGAACATGAAATGAATATGATGGGTGCACCCAGATAGGTTTCCAATGCATTAGGTAATGTTTAGTATCAGGATATGTCATGTTGGGATAGAGGTTTACCTAATTCATTTGTCAGATTTTTTCCACCATGAGGTCCTGGTAGATTTAGTGTTGACTATTAGTTATGATTTAGTTTTTTATGTTTTTTCCACATTTTCGATGTTATGATTAACATTGTATACCATGTCTTATTATTCATGTTCATTTTATACTCCATTGATATGCCTATTGCCCAACATGTATTATAATCTTTAGGTTATTCCTTGTTTATTCCCTTACCTAGCTCTGTAGAACACCCATTTATTATGTTTCCATCATTTTTCATATATAATATTAAGTATGATGGAATATTATGATAATATCAAGTAAGGGTTCAATAATTTTTTGTATCCCAAGATATAATTTTTCATCTAATGTAGATATTTACAAAATACTATAGAATTTTTGACCTTTTTTATTTTATTATGTGTAATTTTATGTTATAAATCATGTCTTAATGTGTAATAGAGAGAAACGTTATTATAGAAATCAACTGCTAATATTTCCTTAAACCACATACATTTTTTCTCATTTGGATTTGGTTGTACTTCACATGTTTAATATCAATTTCCTCCCTCATTTATTGAAGAAATGTCAATGAAAATGTTTATAATTGAAACTAATCATCTATGTTATTTTAGATTAGGTATATTTCTCTTCCCTAAACATGTTTTTTGGAAATGTTTCAAAAATGGGGTTTTATAAAAATAAATGATTTGATAAATCTATTTTATAGGATCTTTTAACATATTTTAAATGTTTTTCATGGGTAATTTATTAATTTTTCCAAACGGGTCACTTTTGAGTCCCTTTTATTTTTTTAAATAATATATGTTTGTAACACATATAACATGTAATAATTTTCCAAATATTAGGTACATTATTTTCCTTGATGCTTACATTATATGTTTTGGGTCTTCTTAAAAGATAAGTATTTTAATAATTTTTTTGATAATAGACAGTTTTTTAAAGTGATTTTTAAAACGAAATCGTTATTTTCCTAAAAAAAGGTTTTAAATGTTCTTTTAATGGTATTTAAATTCTTTAACACAAACAATATTTGTTTTTATTTGTGATCCAATAAAGATATATTGTAATGATATCATCCCTGATATTTCTATGAATGGACTATGTTCATTTAAAAATATTTTTATTGAACCCAATTCATTTGTTTAGGATTATCACATTTCAAAGAGATTGTTATAGAACCATTTTCATTTATAGTGGGTAATACGTTTGTTATACAAATAATTATTACTTTGTTGTATACTTTTTCAATGAAAGCAATGTTCTACGTTCATTATTAATAGTTATTGGAATTTTTTTATAATGGTTATACCTAGATTGCACCAAGTGAGCACGATATATATTAAATGATTGTTTAACCAATATTCTTCCCTAATTACTGGGGAAATGATTATTTTTTTGGATAATTATATCTGATGTTAGTTTTATGGGAATCCAATTGTATGGGTTCTATAAGGATTAAGTAATAATGATATTTTAAGAATCCAATGTGATTTTTTTATGCTATCCATGGTTATAAATATTTCCTTTGATCAATGTGGATATCACTTGGCTTATGATTATTGATTGTAATGACTTATTCCTTTTTCAAATCCTTATACCATGTATTCATGTTTTAGGATATAGGTTTTTATGGCTATAAATATTCATATGTTATCTCATTTTTTATGATTATATCATCATACCCATATGATCTTCTTATGATAACTGATGATAATATATTATTAGTGATTATGATTATCCTTACTAACCACTTGAGCTCAACCTTCATTTGTTTCATTTTTCAATAGGTTAACAAGAATGATGTGGAATGTATTTTTTATGGACGCATTTCAAATGGATTTTGATGAAGAAGTAATTTGAAATGGAATGGATAGGTTATTTTAGTGAAATTTTTCTTTATATAAATTTTATTTTTTAATACAAGAGTTCGTCATAATTATATATAACATTTAACCTAAAATTTTTTTGAGAGTGTATCGGGATAAAAAACGTGGCTGCAGATGGTCGGGACAACATGGTAGTCAATCAGGACATTACATGGTTCGAAGAAATCCTTATTTCTCTCCTTTCCTTGCATGAAATATATTATAATATCATCTCATCTTTTAAACTCTTGTAATCTTTCTTCCTTTTTAATAATACACTATTGGAAATCAGGCCTTTCAAAACGATTGTATACCAACATTTCTTTGAAACCGTTGGTATAGGTAATCTTTACCAACGGTTTTCATAAACCATTGGTAAAAATCTTTAAAAATTGTGTTTTTTCCAACGGTTTGATGAAACCGTTGGAAAAAATGGGTAAAAAGGAGTTTTCCCAATGGTTTAGTGAAACATTTGGGAAAGATGAAGACTCCTATAACAACGGTTCTACATAACCGTTGTTATGTATGGTATTAAGAGGTTTTTACCAATGGTTTTTTGAAACTGTTGGGATAAAATAACATTCCCAACAGTTTTTTAAAACCGTTTGGAAAGAAAATCCCCAAATATCATCGATCTGCAACTCCAAAGACATCTCGGAAGATTTTCCCTAACCGAGACCTGGACGCATCCTCTAGAAATTTTTCCCTAAACCTCAACCGTTTGGAAGGATTGCCTCTAAATCTCAATGAAAACTCTACTTCCCAACACAACAGGTCTGGTTTCCAACGATTTTTTCTTCTCTTTTAAATCAGTATGTGTGAGTTCATTTAGTTTAGATTTGTTCTTCCAGTTTAAATCGGTTTGTGTGTGTTAATTTATTTTAGATTTTTTCATTCTATTTTGGTGCAATCTAGTGTGTATTATGATCCCCATACAAAAATAAGGCATATATAATTTTTGGTTATGGTTCGAACCCTACATCCCAACCTGCTCTAGAGGGTGCTAACTCTAATTTCCAAGAGGAAATCTATCTTTGATTCGAGAAATTTTCGTTCTTCCATTCTAAATCGGTAGTTGTGCCATCATTTATTTTAGATTTTTTAATTCCATTTTTCTATAATGTATTGTGTATTATGATTCCCTTATGAACACAATCAATATTTCACCTCCATCATCCGGAGGTGTGCCTTCATCTCAATGTACTCAACCGATCTAAACACCAAGATGGATTTTACCCAAGACTATCTAATTTAAAATGCCGATCATGTCATCAACCGACCACTTAATTTATATGGTGCTCCCCACTATATGATTTAGCTCACAAACACCACCATCTGATGTTTAACACCTCCATCATCAGGAGAAAACCACTAGAACCCTAACTAATACTCCACAACATACCCATCATGTTTTCTAACTTACCATGCTTAGACATCCATGAGAATACCAACCAATGTTATCATCCATCATTTCCATCAAAACCACTTGGAATGGATGTGAATCCATAATCCACACATGAATCAAAGATAATTCAACTTTTCCTCAAAGATTGAACCAATTTTCAAAACATAATTAACATTTCAAAACATCAAATAGATGTGGCCAACAACTCACCAAATTTGTTCCTTTTTCCTAGGGGAATTTGAAACATGAACCACATAGGTTATAAAAGCAGTAGAGGATAGATCTCTTTGATCATACAAAGCCATGAAGCCATGTTTATCCTTGAGGAAACTGATGAGTGATGTTTGTGAATGCTTTTTGGAACTAGGAACTGTCTCGCTTGATGAAACAAAGCAAATATCTTTAAATGTAGACTCACTTGTCGAATCTTTGGAATAATTTCCTTTATTTGATGCTATTAATGTAAGATTTAGTGTCCCATCTTGTTCATCAAATGGATTGGTCAACATCCAATCTATCATGGAGGCTGCCACACCACCTTTACACACAACTAATGATCAGAGGCAACTTGATTAGAAAAACAATCCTGAGGGCACTGGACACAAAAGATCATGCAGTGCCATAGTTTCTCAGAAACCTCAATTTACCCCACATGATATAAGGCTATTGCATGATGTCCAAGACTTATCAAGAGGATATTAGAAGGTGAAAGTCTCGTAGATGAACAATATCAACAATAAACATCCACCACCCTTTCACTATATACATCAAAATAATATCTTTAAGAACGTCCATGTGATTTTCTATCTTACTTCCATCGAGGATGATGCATGTTGGTCAACTTCTTTTAGAAATTGTTTATCTTCATCCATGCCTTGTACTTGTACCCATTAATTTGATGGTGGGTATGCATACATGATAGTTTACCTTCTTAGAGAAGAGTTTCTAGAAGACAATAAGAGACATGAAGCAATGAAGATCATTAAAGTGTTGGAGCAAATGTGGTTGCTACAAACAATGTGGTAATCAGCCTGTGCAACGCGACCTAAGTTACAACTTGCAGGTATTGTACATTATTTTTATTTGGAGGGTTTATGTGTAAATGCATTTTGGAATGATCATTTCTTTTCATTGTCTTTTAGGTTTTTTTGATATCCAAGGGGAAAGGGTGGGGTCTGCAGACATTGGAGGATATGTCGAAGGGTGATTTTGTGTGTGAAGGGCAAAGAGGGCATTTCTCCAACATATTCACACACAAAAATATCCCTTCGACATATCCTCAAATGTCTACATACCCCACCCTTTACCCTAGGATATCAAAATAACCCAAAAGAAAATGAATAGCTATGAGCATTCCAAAATGCATTTACACTGAAAGCCTCCAGAAACAAATAATGTACAATACCTGCATGTTGTAACTTAGGCCGCGCTGCACAAGCCGATTTCCACATTGTTTGTAGAAACCACATTTGCTCTAACACTCTTATGATCTTCATTGCTTCATGTCTCTTATACTCTTCCAGAAACTCTTCTCTAAGAAGGTCAACTATCGTGTACGCATACTCACCTTCAAATTCATGGGTGCAAGTACAAGGTACGGATGAAGATAAACAATTTCAAAAACAAGTTGACAAATATAAGTTTTTAACGGTACCTTTATGCTTTGAAGTGTCAACCCCGCATCAATCAGAGGCCTGGTGTGACCACTAAGAATTGATGTGTCTCAGATTTATTTGAAATCGACAACATTTTAATTGAAAACAAATACTGGCATATTGAAAACCTACCAAATGCATTCAGATTATGTTGAAACTTTAGGATAGCATTCTATGAGTCATTTGTGACAAGTACAAGTCAACCCCGCCTCAATCTGAGGCCAGGTGTGGCCGACACCACTCAAAGTGACTCGGGTTTATTTTTATATAGACAACATTATAAATGAAAACAGTAACTGACATACGGAAAACCGACTAAACACATTCGGATTCATATGAAACTTTAGGAAAACGATCCATGGGTCATATTTGACATGTATGTGTGAACCCGGCCTAAATCCAAGGCATGGAGTGGCCAAAACCACCCTAAGTGTCTCTCTATAGTTTAAAATGGACATAATTTTAATTGAAAACAACAACTGATATACCGTAATCTGACCAAACACATTCAGATTCTGTTGAAACTTTATAACAATGATCCATGGGCTATATGTGACTTGTTCGAGTCAACCACGCCTCAATCCGAGTCGTAGTGTTTCCGGGATAACTCTAAGTGTCTCACTTTTGTTTAAAATGGAAAATTTTTTAAGTACATACATAAATCTGACAAAACGGATTCTGATTGTGTTGATACTTTAGCACAATGATAAATGGGTCATATATGATGTGCAGGAGTCAACCCGACCTCAATCCGAGGTGCGGTGTGGCTGGCACCGCTCAAAGTGTATCTCTTTAGTTTAAAATGGACTTCATATTAAGTGAAAACAACAACTGACATACGGAAAACAGACCAAAATCATTCAGATTCTATTGAACCTTTAGTAAAATGATACATGTGTCATTTGTGACGTGTACGAGTCCACCTCTTCTTAAGCCGAGGCATAGTGTGTCCGGATCCACCAAAATTGTCTCTCTTTCGATTAAAATAGACTTCATTTTAAGTGAAAATAAAAAATGACATACGGAAAACTGACCAAATTCATTCAGATTCCATTGATACTTTAGAAAAACAATCCATGGGTCATATGTGATGTGTATGAGTCAACCCCGCCTCAATCCGAGGCCTGGTGTGACCGGAACCACTCAAAGTGTCTCACGTTTATTTGAAATGAAAAATATTTTAACCGAAAACAACCACTGGCATATGTAAAACTGACTAAACACATTCGGATTCAGTTGAAACCTTAGGAAAACGATCCATGGGTAATATGTGACGTGTACGTGTCAACCCAGCCTCAATTCGAGGAGAGGAGTTTCCGATAACACTCAGAGTGTCTCTCTATAGTTTAAAATTGACTTCATTTTAATTGAAAACAACAACTGACATACAGTAATCTGACCAAACACATTCTGATTGTATTGAAACTTTAGGACAACGATCCATGGGTCATATGTGACGTTTTCAAGTCAACCACACCTTAATCTGAGTCGCAGTGTGGCTGAGATCACTCTAAATGTCTCTCTTTTGTTTAAAATGGACAACATTTTAATGACATACGGAAAACCGATGAAACTCATTCTGAATGTGTTTATGCTTTAGGAAAATGATACATGGGTCATATGTGACGTGCACAAGTCATCCTTGCCTCAATCCGAGGGGCGGTGTGGTCGGCACAACTCAAAGTGTCTCTCTTTAGTTTAAAATGCACCTTATTTTACTTGAAAACAACAATTGACATACAGAAAACTGACTAAATACATTTGGATTCAGTTGACACATTAGGAAAACGATGCATGAGTCATAACGTGTACGTGTCTACCCAGCCTCAATCCGAGGCACGGAGTGGCTGACACCACTCATAGTGTCTCTCTGTTGTTTAAAATGGACTTCATTTTAATTGAAAACAACAACTGATATATGGTAATCTGACCAAACGCATTCGGATTCTATTGAAACTTTAGGAAAACGATCCAAGGGTCATATGTGACGTGTTCGAGACAACCGCACCTCAATCTGAGTCGCATTATGGCCGGGATCACTCTAAGGGTCTCTCTTTTGTTTAAAATGGACAACATTTTAATGGCATACAGAAAACCAACCAAACACATTATGAATGTGTTGATGCTTTAGGAAAATGATACATGGGTTATATATGACGTGCACAAGTCAACCCCGCATCAATCTGAGGTTCTGTGTGGCCAACAGCACTCAAAGTGTCTCTGTTTAGTTTAAAATGGACTTTATTTTAAGTGAAAACAAAAAATGAAATATGGAAAACCCACCAAACACATTGAGATTCTATTGAACCTTTAGTGCAACTATCCATGGGTCATTTGTGACGTGTATGAGTCAACCTTGCCTCAATCCAACACATGGTGTGGTCGTAACCACTCAAATTGTCTCTCTTTCATTTAAAATAGACTTCATTTTAAGTGAAAACAAAACATGACATACGGAAAACCAACCAAATGCATTCATATTCCATTGAAACTTTAGGAAAATAATCCATGGGTCATATGTGACGTGTACAAGTCAACCCCGCCACAATCCGAGGCCTGGTGTGGCCGTCACCAATTGAAGTGTCTTTTTATAGTTTAAAATGGACATCATTTTAATTGAAAACAACAACTGACATACGGAAAACCAACCAAACGCATTCAGATTCTGTTGAAAATTTAGGACAACGCTCCATGAGTAATTTGTGACATGTACGAGTCAACCCCACCTCAATATGAGGCCATGTGTGGTAGACACCACTCAATGTGTCTTAGGTTTATTTGAAATAGACAACATTTTCAATGAAAACAACAACTGACATATGGAAAACCGAGTAAACGCATTCAGATTCAGTTGAAACATTAGTACAATGATCCATGGGTCATATGTGACGTGTATGTGTCAACCCAGCCTCAATCTGAGGCACGGAGTGGCCAACACTACTCGAAGTGTCTCTCTATTGTTTAAAATGGACATCATTTTAATTGAAAACAACAAGTGATAATCAGTAATCCAACCAAATGCATTCGGATTCTGTTGAAACTTTAGGACAACAATCCATTGGTCATATGGGACATGTTCGAGTGAACCATGCCTCAATCCGAGTCACAGTGTGGCCGGGATCACTCTAAGTGTCTCTCTTTTGTTCATAATGGACAACATTTTAAAGACATAGAGAAAACCGACCAAACGCATTATGAATTTGTTGATGCTTTAGGAAAATGATACATGGGTCATATATGACGTGCACGAGTCAACCCCGCCTCAATCTGAGGTGACGTGTGGCCATCACCACTCAAAGTGTCTCTGTTTAGTTTTAAATGGACTTCATTTTAAGTGAAAACTGTAACATCCCACGTAATTAATGAATAATAGATATTTTTAATCTATGTCTATTAATGAATTAGATAGTGTTTTAGAGGCTTAAAATGAGAATAAATCTAATCTTAAGCATGGAATACACTAATATTTTTAAAAGATTGTTTTACTACTTTTTGATGGCAAACCATTTTTAAATCATTCATTTGACAATTTTATAAGCTCTATTTGTCGAAATAAACTTATTCTTTATGATTGTGACATTGAAATTTACTTTGGGAAAATTTTTGGTATTTTTCCGACAAGGTTCATTTTTTAATGAATAGTGAAAAATGTTGTATTTTAATAAAAAACCTATTTTTAATGTAATTTATTTATATGATTATATTATCTTTTGAATTGGTTTTAAAGTTCAATTATAATATATAATTTTAACATTGAATCCAATAGTGATCATTGGAATTAATTTCACTTTGAAATTGGACTTAAACTAGTGTCAATCTTTTGCTACTTATTGTTTCATAAAAACACACTATTTCCTCAGACATCGGGAATTAATTATTAAATTAATTAATGTAACTTATATGTTTTGAATTTTGTAAAATATATATCATTTTTGAATTTTTAATATCAAATATAGCATAGGGGGAAGTTTTGGAATTTTTCTGAAAAACTTCAATTTTTGATGAATAGTGAAACCACTAAGTGGTACTTAAAAATAGATTTTTTTGGTTAAATGAAATTTTACCAACTCTGTGTTTTTAAATTCAAAAATACAACATACATGGTTGTCATTAGGATGTAAAATGTGGTTTAATGGGATCAAAATAATTTTTTTGGTGAATAGTAACTTTTGAGTTTTGAAACGCGATTAGAGGTAATTAGTGTAGTTTAAGGTAAAAATAATGTTTTAATAATATTAAATGACCTAGAAACATGTCCGAACCTTATTGGATGTGTCATGACCAACCAAGAGAACCCATGGGTTGATTTTTGGGACCCCATGGAGCCACTTGGGTAAGATAAAGACATTAATTCTTTTTATTAAATGTAAAAGTAAAAAGGACACAAACATGAGTTGTTTTCCAAAAAAAAATTTACATGGGGTTATACAAGTTTGATTTTTGACTATAAATAGTCATTGGAAAGATAAAAGGATTTCTTACATCATATTATTTTGTTTATAATTTTTATACATTAAATAAAATTAATTATTTATGACACCATGATGATGCAGCGATGACCTCACTATTTAACGATTTAAATAAAATGAAAATATAATATAAAATCTAAGACCTAAACATGTCAAAAACCTATTGGATGGGTGGATTTATAACTTTTATCACCTTATCCTCAAAATATATAATTTGGGGACCTTTTAAACCCGAAAAACATTTTATAATAAAGTATCCTTTTATAACATTCCAAGAGTGCCCCTCCTCTCCTCTTATAAAAGGCCCCCACCTCTACCACCATACCCACACTTCCAAAGCCTTTTACTCGGCCAACCCCTGACCAAATTGTCTCTCCACATCCTTCTATAACTCCTAGAAGCCTCAAATTGGGCAGCAGTCTTCCCAAGGAAGCCTTTGATCTCAAATCAAAAAGAGTTACCCGATTTAAAGGTAGTGTCTTCTCTTGTGTTCTTATGTTTTATTTTGCTTCTCCAACCCCCTAAACTCTTTCTATTCATTTCTTTTGTAACAAAACCAGTATCTTCCATATACTAGGATGTTGTTATAAGAAGAATTCGAGATACACATACACACACCTACATCTCACGGTTAAAGAACATACTGTTTCCGTGGATGGTGAATTTCTGCCTCACGAAATGATGATTGTTCAATATTCCTTTAACACCTTCAAAAGTGGAAATTTAGATGACACTATATTTATATATGATATATAATATGTTTCGGTTTTACTTAATCTTCTATATTTTTCATTTATGGAATACCTTTATGGTTTCCATTATGGGTAAACGCGATATCTTCATTTTAGGAAGTGCGGACTACCACCCCCTAAAAGTGATTTGATTCGTTAATGCCATATGTGGGACGTATAAAGGATGTAATTAATGATATTATATATGATATTATAATGGAATTATAATATACCGATATATTTTTATGATACCATTCCATAAAATATGAAATAGAAATGAAAGTAGCATTCATGCGTACGTATGGCTTACTGTCTCCATGAACGGTGCATTTCATTTCTTACCTCTAAACGTTATGTAATATTATAAATGCATGTATATAATGGATATATATGATATATATGATATCTAAATCATGAGTATAGCTCTGGATATAATGGATATATGAACAACTTGTAATTATAAAGAGTTTATTTTTGACTCAAGTACCAATGATCGATAAAATGAACGTTATTAACTTAAATAATTACATAGTGTTCCGGACATGGTAAAAAGTGATATAAAAAGAATAATGAACTTGGAAAAGATTCTTAAGCAAGTATAAATGAACTCAAGTTTATTATTCAGTATGTTAAAGAATGATCGAGTCATGTCGGACCCGAGGTATGAGACTTCGCCTCAATCTCCTTTCATTGAGGCATATTTTGTTTCATACACAACCTTCTTTTTACGGTGTATGAACCCCTTTGACTTTTCTGATTATTCAAAAGGAATATTTTTTTATATGAAGCATTTTACTAAACTACAAAAGGAATGTTTTTTTGTCGTGCGTATGCGGAAACCACAACTTCATCGCCACCGTGACCATTATTTGAGTTTCGGCTTCCTCTACAAGCCATACATTTTTTTGATAGAAAACTAATTACCCTGTTTTACTTTTCTTTTATTTTGTTATTGAAAATGGTTTTCATAATGTTTTTTTATCAATGTGTTGTATTGATATCTTGTGATTGAAAAGTAGAAATGTTATGTTTCCTTTATGCATGTTTTATGGGATACGATTATGTTATGGTTCTTGGGCATTATTATGAAGACGGGTGGTTCCGTGATAAACTAAGGGCAAGTGAGCCCGATATAGCTCTCCAATGCATTGGGTAATGCGAAGATGTTAAATGTTGCGGTTTCTCCGAAAAGATTTAGGGAATATATTGTGATGGGTATTCCAAACGTAACCAAGAGGGTTACTCCCTATGTAAGAATGTTATGAATGCCTCAAGTTACCTTTATATCTTATGAATTCTATGATTTATTCACGATTTGATGAGGTATGATAATGTTCTTATGTTTTATGAGTAAGTTATGTTTTCATAAATGGACTAATTTTTTCATTTCATACTTTTATATCCCTTACTGATCTTTTTATGCTCATCCCAAGTTTTTGAAATGTTTTTCACAGGTCAAGGGAAAGGTAAATGATGTGATGATAGTGTCAGTGAAGTGTCAAGAAAGAATCCATGTTTTATTTTAAATATGATTACGCTTATGGGAAAAATGAGTACTATATTTTATGTATCCACTTTGTTTAAATGTGGTATGTAATGTATGTTTTATGATCTAATTCTATAAAACTCTAAACCTGAAGAGATCCTCAAGGTTTATTCTTGAAATATCTCAAGATTAAGTAATGTTTAAGGATGGGGAATTATAGTTGGTATCAGAGGTCGGTTTAGATAACTTTAGGAGTTATAATTTTATTAAATGATTATCCAAAAATATTTTTTTATGGTCAAATCTAAATGATATAGCATTTGAAGATTACCATGTTGCTTCATCTAAGACAAGTTTGTTCAGAATGGTTTTCCGCAGAGAAAACAGGGAAGCAGTGCTAGGAAGGCATAACGAAGGAAATAACCTTCCGAATCAGCATCCTGAGATGGTCAGAATTAGAACTGAATAGTTTGTTGCAGTAATGGCATAGTTGACTCAAGTGATAAATGGTGGCGGTATCCATGCACGAGGATAGCCAGATCAACCGCAGAGGAACATGTCAGTGGTGGAACATTTTATATGGAAAAAACCCCCATCATTCAGAGGATCATCTGACCCTGTGCTATCATAAGGGTGGATTAATGCACTGGAGAAGATTTTTGATGTCATGAGGTGTTTAGAATATCAAAAGGTTGGTCTTGCTATTTACTTTTTGGAGGGTGAAGCAGATCAGTGGTGGTCAATGGTTAAAAATATCAGGGACGCTGATAAGATTGATGCTCTCGACTAGGTTGAATTCAAAGGTATGTTTCTTGAGAGGTATTTTCCTAAGGCTGTTCGACTTATGATGGAAAAACAATTCTTGGAATTGAGGCAAGAGGAAGACTCAGGGGCTGCTTATGAAAAGAGGTTCACTCGATTGGCAATGTATGATCCAAATTTTATCCAAGACCTTGATAGTAAAATCAATCGTTTTTACTCATCATTAAAGTAAAAATATCGAAGGGAATTGGCTTCTCATGAGTGTAAAAGTTATGAAAATCTTGTTTGATGAGCTGAGAAGGTGGAAATGGAGTTTTCCGATGATCAAGTGTTCTATAAAAACCATCAGAAGAAGAGACTGAGGTGGCAGGAGAAAGGGAAGAATTTTTCAAAAAGGTATGACGGTAAGAAAACTAAGTTTCCACTTTGTGATAAATGTGGAAAAAGGCATGCTGGGGAATGTCTTCTGAATTCTGTAAAGTGCTACCAATGTGGTAAGATGGGACATAAGGGTCGTTATTGCACTGAAAAAGATCATAGTGGTGGTTAGTCCAAATTTGATTTGCAGTTAGGGAAATGTTTTAAGTGCAATAAGATGGGTCACTATGCAAACGAGTGTCCGACAAAGAGCTCGAGTGATGGGAAGCAGTTAGACTATGAGCAGAAAGGGGTGGTGAAATCACATGCAACTACTTTAGCAGATGTCGGGCCATCAAATGAAGTTGTATCAGGTACATTGTTTGTTTTTCCATATTATGCCAGTGTGTTATTTGATTCGGGGTCTACACATTCTTTCATCTCTGAAAACTGTTCTAGTAAAATGGGAATACCATCTCAAGAAATGACTCCAGAACATTTGGTAAAAACACCTGGGGAAAATGTTGAGGCAAAAAGAATTTATAAGAATCTTCCTATCCTTATCCATGGAAAGAACCTACTTGCAAACTTTACTATTTTACCTCTAGTAGAGTTTGATGTTATCTTGGGTATGGATTGGCTCTCTAATTACAATGATAAGATTGACTATAGAGCTAAAGAAGTTTCTTTTCAGAATGACTTTCAGTTTGTGTACAAGAATGAACCCTTACTGTTGATAACTTATCAAGGGGCCGAGAAACTTTTAAAAGATGGAAATGAATGTTACCTTTCACATATCGTTGAAAATAAAGCAACTGTTCATATTAATGATGTTCCAGTGGTAAATGAGTATCCTGATGTTTTTCCTGTTGAGTTGCCTTGAATAATACCAGACCAGGAAGTTGAATTTACTGTTGACTTAGTTCCTGATGCTAAGCCAATTTCAAAACCCCTTATCGAATGGCTCAAACTAACCTTTTAGAGTTGAAGGAGCAATTGCATGATTTATTATAGAAAGGTTTCATTCAAACTAGCACATCACCATGGGGTGCTCTTGTTTTATTTGTTAAAAATAAATATGGTTATATGAGACTTTTCATTGATTATAGAGCCTTGAATAACATCACTATTAAGAAAAAAGATCCTTTGCCTCGTATCGATGAATTGTTTGATCAGCTCCAGGGAGCTCAGTATTTTTCAAAGATTTACTTGAGATCGGGGTACCATCAGTTGAAGGTAAAGGAAGAAGATGTTCTGATGACTAAGTTTCATACAAGATATGGCCATTATGAATTTGTAGTAATGCCTTTTGGGATAACCAATGCACCTACTGTATTCATGGGCTTAATGAAAATAATTTTTCATGAGATCTTGCATAAGTGTGTGGTGGTTTTAATTGATGATATTTTGGTGTTTTCTAAAAGTAAAGAGGAGCAGGAAAGACAGTTAAGGGTTATTTTGGAAACCTTAAAAGAAAATAAATTGTATGGGAAATTCAGCAAGTTTGAGTTTTGGTTGCAGCAAATTTCTTTCCTTGGTCACATTGTTTCTAAAGATGGGATAACTGTTGATACTGCCAAAACAATGGTTGTTGAAAAATGTCCAAGACCCACAAATGTAACTGAGATGCGTAGATTTATTTGTTTCTCAGGCTATTACAGAAGGTTTGTTAGAAATTTTTCACGGTTATCTAGTCCAATGACTAAGCTAACTCAGAATGGTGTTAAGTTTATCTGGACAAAAAAAATGTGATGGTTGTTTTTAGGAGATGAAAAGAAGATTGGTGAATGCTCCAGTTTTGGAACTACCTTCCAGGATTGGGGAGTTTGTTATCTACAGTGATGCTTCATTGAAAGTAATTGGTTGTGTCCTAATTGTGAATGATCAGGTAATTGCTTATGCTTCCCGACAGTTGAAAAATCATGAGGTAAATTACCCTACACATGATTTAAAATTAGCTGCTGTTGTTTTCACTTTAAAAATTTGAAGGCCTCATTTGTATAGAGTAAAGTGTGAAATATATAACGATCAAAAATGTTTAAAGTATATATTCACTCAGAAATAATTGAACATGAGACAGAGGAGATGGCTGGAATTAATCAAGGATTATGATTGTACAAATCATTACCATCCGGGAATAGCAAATAAAGTGGATGATGCTTTGAGTCAAAAAAGTAATGCTTCATTAACAATGTTGCGTTTGGAACATGATCCTTTGGTAAAGGATTTGATGATCTTTGGCATGGAAGTTGTTGGTGCAGGATGTCCTTATTTTTTATTTTAGGTATCAGTGAAATCTTCTCTATCAGACAAAATCAAGCAAGCACAGAAGCAAGATAGTGAGTTACAGAAAAAGGCAGAGCTGGTTTAGAAGAATATGTTGCCTGAATTCAACATTTATAATGATTGTGTTTTGAGATTTGGGAAGAGATTGTGTGTGCCTTGTGATTCACAGTTGAAGAGAGAGTTGTTATGTGAAGCTCATAGCTATCCGTTTTCAGTTCATCCAGGCAGTACTAAGATGTATAGAGATCTGCGAGAGTATTATTGGGGGATGGAATGAAAAGAGATATTGCTAATTTTACTTTGAAGTGTTTGACTTGTCAGTAGGTTAAAACAGAGCGGTAGTTACCGAAAGGTATTGTTCAGCCTTTTCCAGTGCCAGAGCGGAAATGGGAAAAAATATCCATGGAATTTGTTGTGGGATTACCGAAGACATCTCGAGGTAATAATGCAATCTGGGTTATTGTTGATCACTTGACTAAATATGCTCATTTCCTTTCTATACAAGATACTTTTTCCCTAGATCAACTTTCTCATTTGTATCTTAAAGAGTTACTCTGGTTACATGGATTTCCTCTCTCTATTGTATTAGACCGTGATCCGAGGTTCACTTCTAACTTTTGGAAAAGCCTTCAGAAGACATTGGGTACTGAATTAAATTTTAGTACACCTTTACATCCTCAATCAGATGGGCAGTCAGAAAGAACAATCCAGAGTTTGGAAGATATTCTACGTGCTTGTTCGATGGATTATCAGGGATGTTGGGACCAACATCTTTCCTTGGTTAAATTTTCATATAATAACAGTTTTTATTCTAGTATACAGATGGCACCATTTGAGGCATTATATTGGAAGCGGTGTCGAACTTCATCTTTCTGGGATGAAGTGGGTGAAAGGAAGTTGATGGGACCAAAATTGGTAGAAGAGTTGGCAGAAAAAGTTCAGCTGATACAGAAACACATGAGAATAGCTCAGAGTAGGCAGAAGAGTTACGCAGACAATAGAAGGAAGGATCTCTCTTTTGAGGTAGGTGATCATGTTTTTCTCAAAGTATCACCATGGAAAAGTGTGATGCGATTTGGTAAGAAAGGAAAGCTGCGTCCAAGGTTCATTGAACCATATGAAATTCTGAAGAGAGTTGGATCAGTTTCATACCAAGTGGCTTCACCTCCGAGTTTATCTCAGGTACACAATGTTTTTCATGTTTCAATGTTAAGGAAGTACATTCCAGATCCATCTCATGTTTTGAGTCCAGAGGTAGTTCAGCTGGAAGAGAACCTATCATAAGAAGAACAACCAGTCCAGATTCATGACCATAGGGAGCAAGTGTTATGGAATAAGGTGATTCATCAGGTAATGGTTTTGTGAAAAAACCACATGATTGAAGAGGAAACATGGGAATCTGAAAATGCAATGAGGGATAAATACCCCCACTTATTCGATAAGTAATTAAATTACGGGGACACAATTTTCTAAAGGGGGGAAGGATGTAACATCCCAAGTATGTAATGAATAATAGATATTTTTTTACCTATGTCTATTAATGAATTAGATAGTGTTTTAGAGGCTTAAGATGAAAATAAATCCAATCTTAAGCATGGAATACACTAATATTTTTAAAAGATTGTTTTACTGCCTTTTGATGTCAAACAATTTTTAAATTTTTTTTTGACAATTTTATAAGCTATATTTGTCGAAATAAACTTATTCATTGTGATTGGGACATTGAAATTTACTTTGGGTAAATTTTTGGTATTTTTCCGATAATGTTTAATTTTTTAATGAATAGTGAAAAATGATGTATTTTAATTCAAAACCTATTTTTAATCTAATTTATTTATATGATGAGATTATATTTTAATTGGTTTTAATGTTTAATTTTAATAGTTTTTTACTTTTTAATCCAATATTGGTCGTTGGAATTAATTTCACTTTGAAATAGGACTTAAACTAGTGTCAATCTTTTGCTATTTATTGTTTTAAAAAAACACGCTATTTTCTCAGACAGCGGGAATTAATTATTAAATTAATTAATGTAACTTATATGTTTTTAATTTTTTAAAATAGACAACATTTTTGAATTCGGAATATCAAATATAGCTTAGGGTGATGTTTTTGGAATTTTTCTGAAAAACTTAAATTTTTGATGAATAGTGAAACCACTAAGTGGTACTTCAAAAACTGATTTCTCATTTAAATGAAATTTTACCACCTCTGTGTTTTGAATTTCAAAAATCCGACATACATGGTTGTCATTAAGAAGTAAAATGTTGTTCAATTGGATTGAAATAATTTTTTGGGGAATAGTAACTTTTGAGTTTCTAAACGCGATTAGAGGTAATTAGTGTAGTTTAAGGTAAAAATAATGTTTTAATAATATGAAATGACCAAGAAACATGTCATAACCTTATTGGATGTGTCGTGGGCGACCAAGAAAACCAATGGGTCTATTTTTGGGACCCCATGAAGCCACTTGGGTAAGATAAAGACATTAATACTTTTTATTTAATGTAAAAGTAAAAATGACACAAACATGAGTTGTTTTACTTAAAATAATTTACATGGGGTTATACAAGTAATTTTTTGACTATAAATAGTCATTGGAAATCTAAAAAGATTTCCTACATCATAGGATTTTTTTTATAATTTTTGGACATTGAAACAATTAAATTATTTATGACACCATGATGATGCAGCAATGACCTCATTATTTAACTATTTAAATAAAATGAAAAGATAATGTAAAATCTAAGACCTAAACATGTAAAAACCCTATTGGATGGGTGGATTTCAAACTATTATCACCTTATCCTCGAAATATATAATTTTGGGACCTTTTAAACACAAAAATAATTTTATAATAAAGTATCCTTTTATACCTTTCCAAGAGTGCCCCTCCTCTCCTCTTATAAAAGGCCCCCACCTCTACCACCTTACCCACACATCCAAAGCCTTTTTCTCAGCCAAACATGGCCCATTTTTTCTCTCCACATCCCTATATAACTACTATAAGCCTCACTTTTGGCATAAGGCTTCCCAAGGAAGCCTTTGAGCTCAAATAAAAAAGAGTTACCCGATTTAAAGGTAGTGTCTTCTCTTGTGTTCTTATGTTTTATTTTGCTTCTCCAACCCCCTAAACTCTTTTTATTCATTTAATTTGTAACAAAAATAGTATATTCCATATTTTAGGATGTTTTTATAAGAATTATTAGAGCTACACTTACACACACCTATATCTGATGGTTAAAGAACATACTGTTTCCGTGGATGGTGAATTTCTGCCTCAAGAAACGATGATTGTTCAATATTCTTTTAACACATTCAAAGGTGGCCATTAAGATGAAACTATATTTATATATGATATATAATATGTTTCTGTTTTACTTAAGCTTCTGTATTTTTCATTTATTTCATACCTTTATGGGTTCCATTATGGGTAAGCGCGATATCATCATTTTAGGAAGTGTGGACCACCGCCCCCTCAAAGTGATTTGATTCGTTGATGCCATATGTGGGATGTATAAAAGATGTAATTAATGATATTATGTATGATATTATAATGGAATTATAATATACCTTTTTATCATTATGATTCCATTCCATAAAATACGAAATAGAAATGAATGTAGCGTTCATGCGTACGTACAGCTTACCGTCTCCGTGAACGGTGCATTTCATTTCATACCTCTAAACATTATGTAATATTATAAATGCATGTATATACTGGATATATATGATATATATGATATCTACATCATGAGTATAACTCTGGATATAATGGGTACATGAACAACTTGTAATTATAAAGAGTTTATTTTTGACTCAAGTACCAATGATCGTTATTAACTTAAATAATTACATAGTGTTCATGACATGGTAATAAGTGATATAAAAGGAATAATGAACTTGAAAAAGGTTATTAAGAAAGTTGAAATTAACACAAGTTTATTATTTAGGTGGTTAATGAACGATCGAGTCAAGTTGGACCTGAGGTATGGGACTTCGTCTCAATCTCCTTTCATTAAGGCATATCTTGTTTTATACACAACCTTCTTTTTACGGTGTATAAACCGCTTTGACTTTTATGCTTATTAAAAAGGAATCTTTTTCTATACGAAGCGTTTTACTAAACGAAAAAAGGAGGGTTTTTGTTGTTGTACGTATGCGGCGACAACGACTTCTCCACCGTCGTGACCATTATTTGAGTTTCAGCTTCCTTTACAAGCCATACATTTTTTTAAAAGAAAAATAAATACCCTATGTTACTTTTCTTATATTTTGGTATTGAAAATGGATTCATAATGTTTTTTATCAATGTGTTGTATTGATATCTTGTGATAAAGAGTGGAAATGTTATGTATCCTGTATTCATGTTTTATGTGATATGATTGTGTTATGGTTCTTGGGAATTATTATGAAGACAGGTGGTTCTGTGATAAACTAAGGGCGGGTGAGCCCGATATAGCTCTCCAATGCATTGGGTTACGCGAAGGAGTTAAACTTTAAGGTTTATCCAAAGAGATTTAGGGATTATACTGTGATGGGTATTCCAAACGTAACCAAGAGGGTTACTCCCTACGTAATAATGTTATGAATGCCTCAAGTTACCATTATGTCTTATGAATTCTATGATTTATTCATGATTTGAGGAGGTGTGTTAAAGTTCTTATGTTTTATGAGTAATGTATGATTTCATACATGAGCTAATGTTTTCATTTCATACTTTTATAACCCTTACTAAGCTTTTTATGCTAATCCCATGTTTTTGAAATGTTTTTCACAGGTCTAGGGAAAGGTACATGATGTGATGATAATGTCAATGAAGTTTCAAGAAAGAATCCATGTTTTATATTAAATATGTTTTCGCTGATTGGAAAAATGAGTACTATATTTTATGTAACCACTTTGTTTTAATGTGGTATGTAATGCTTGTTTTATGATCTAATTCTCTAAAACTCTAAACCTGAATAGATCCTCAAGGAGTATTCTTGAAATAACTCAAGATTAAGTAATGTTTAACGCTGGGTCCTTATAAAAACAACAACTGACATATGGAAAACCAATGAAACGAACTCAGGTTCTATTGAAACATTAGTGTGATGATCCATGGGACATTTGTGATACTTATGAGTCAACCTCGCCTCAATATGATGCATGGTGTGGCCATAACCACACAAATTGTCTCTCTTTCGTTTAAAATAGTCTTCATTTTAAGTGAAAACAAAAAATGTCATACGGAAAAATGACCAAAAGCATTCATATTCTGTTGAAACATTAGGAAAACGATCCATGGGTCATATGTGACGTGTACGAGTCAACCCCGCCTCAATCCGAGGCCTGGTGTGGCCAAAACCAATCGAAGTGTCTCTCTATAGTTTAAAATGGACTTTATTTTAATTGAAAACAACAACTAACATACGGAAAACCAACCAAACGCATTCAGATTATGTTGAAAATTTAGGAAAACGTTCCATGAGTAATTTGTGACATGTACGAGTCAACCCCGCCTCAATCCAAGGCTAGGTGTGGTAGACACCACTCAAAGTGTCTCAGGTTTATTTGAAATAGACAACATTTTAAATGAAAACAACAATTGACATACAAAAAACAAACTAAACACATTCTGATTCAGTTAAAACATTTGTACAACAATCCATGGGTCATATGTGACGTGTACGTGTCAACTTAGCCTCAATATGAGGCGTGGAGTGGCCAAAACCACTCAAATTGTCTCTTTATAGTTTAAAATGGACTTCATGTTAATTGAAAACAACAACAGACATACGGTAATCCAACCAAATGCATTCGGATTCTATTAAAACAATAGGACAACAATCCATTTGTCATATGTGACGTCTTCGAGTCAACCGCGCCTCAATCTAAGTCGTTGTGCGGCCATGATCACTCTAAGTGTCGCTCTTTTGTTTAAAATGGACAACACTTTAAGTACATCTGGAAAACTGACCAAACTGATTCTGATTGTTTTGATACTTTATCACAACGATCCATGGGTCATATATGACATGCACGAGTCAACCATACTTCAATCCGAGGCGCGGTGTGGCCGACACCACTCAACATGTCTCTCTTTAGTTTAAAATGGACTTCAATTTAATTGAAAACAACAACTGACATAAGAAAAACTGACCAAACACATTCAGATTCTGTTGAACCTTTAGTACAATGCTCCATGGGTCATTTTTGACGTGCTCGAGTCATCCTCGCCTCAATATGAGGCACGGTGTGGCTGTAACCACTCAAATTTTATCTCTTTCGTTTAAAATAGACATCATTTAAAGTGAAAACAATAAATGACATACAAAAAACCGAACAAATGCATTTGTATTATGTAGAAACATTAGGAAAACGATCCATGGGTCATATGTGACGTGTACGAGTCAACCCCACCTCAATCCAAGACATGTTGTGGCCGGTATCACTCCAAGTGTATGTATAATGTCTAAAATGGACATCATTTTTAGTAAAAACCACTTGTATGTATTCTTAATTGTGTATAACACATATAATTACTCATTGAATTTTTTATGTATTTTATTGATAATTGATAATTAAATTATGTATGTATTAAATTATGAATTGAATTCCAGATTCGATATATAATTGTCATCTACATTTTAAATTGAATTCGAAATCAATTGTGTATTTAATTCTGGATGTGTATAGTTCTAGGGTGAAATGTTAAATGTGTATGCATTATATGTTAAATAATTGGAAAAGAGAGGGAATGGTGAATTACAGTACAATTGACAGGAATGGGATTGCACACTTGTGCCAATTGCAGGCAAATTGCAGGCTGCTATGTAATTTGCACAGCATAGCCTATGCCAACGGTTTCAAACTATTGGCATACATTTTGTATGATGTTTTTACTAATCATTCAATGAGAACTATTGGTAAAAACCCTTTCCCAACGGTTTTTTAAACTGTTGGAAAAGGTTCCTCATAGTGGTTTTTGCCAACGGTTTGGTTGAACTGTTGGAAAAACTTATACCAACGATTCAACCAAACAATTGGGATAGGTTACTGTAACCAACCTATCCAAACAGTTTTACATAAACCTTTGGGAAAACTTTTTCTCAACGGCTTACTTCCCTACGGTTGTCAGAACCGTTGGTATAAGATATACCAACGGTTCTGCAGCCTATCACAACGGTTCTGAACTGTTGGGAAATATGCTATTTCCAGTAGTGATATTTAGGCTTTGGTCATTTTTTATCAAGGAATCACCTTTTAAAAAAATGTAAATATTAACCCAATTAAGAAGAAATAAAACATAGTAATGTGAGATCATGGATAGATATACTGAAAAAGGATAAATACTAGAACAAATATGAACATACCAAGAATATATCTACCCTGATAAATATAAACTCATTATGTAAAGAAAAATAGATCCCTATAGATAATTAATTTGAGGCTAGTTTGATGTAATATGATATTATATGGATATTAGAGTTTAAAACAACAAATGGAATTAATATCATTTCTTATTTTTGTGAATTATTTATGGATCACATGGTTTTGACACATGGTTAGAAATATTGTGTGCTAATAGTGTTGCTATTATTATCCATTAAAAACCAAAGTTCATGAAATTATTTATATAAATATTCAATGAAATTAATGTTTATAAATGTGGGAAAATCTGTTGATGTTATTTATGTAAAAAAGATGATTTTATTTTTGTTTTAAAAAAATCACAAGTGATTCATACATAAAAAGATTAAAATATTAAATTTAATTATTTATAAATAAAGAATGTTAGTATAAATAAGATTCCTCAAAAAATTATTTATTCATTAAAATAGATGTATAATCTTTTAACAAATATATATTTTTACCCATACATTTCATTTATAAATATCAAATTCTTTTAGATGAATATTTATTACATAACATAATTATCCATTCCATAATCATATAGGTATAATTCTTATAAAACATTTATACACAAACAATTGGTTTATAAGTGAACTAAATCATCTCCCACTATGTCATTAAAAAAATATATGCCTTCTCATAAACATCATACATAAAAATTTCTTCATAATATATGGGAATGGAATCATACGAAATGGTGAGATAAGATGATATCGAAGAGTAAAATTTGTTCATATTAATCATTACATGACTATAAAATGAGTGTATGAGTATGATAAGATGATATTTACATGTTTAATTCTTACCCTACTTATAATTGATCCTAATCTTGAGTCATTACACAAAACATCATAGTTCATAAAACATGAATCATAATGGAATCACTGGACATGAGGTGGGAGAACAAAAAATTGACATAAGAAATTTGTTTATGGAATACACATAAGTACAGGAAATTATTTCCTTGTTACATAAGTATCACAAACCAAACTATCATAATGGATTAATTTCACTCCCCAAATAATTTTTTTAATCAAGGTTAAATCACATGATTATCATAGTTTATTGGGTTAACTCCCCAAACAATCACAATAATCATTAGTTACTCCCAATAATATCATGCATGAAATATTCCATTATTGAATATGGTTTTCTACACATTCTAGTATTATTTATCTCTTAAGATATCAACACCTTACAAAATCATTTAAAGGATATTAAATTATAGGCACACCTATCAAATAATAAAAATTATACACATGTATTCCATAAGATCATAAAACATTAATCATAAAAAACCCATTAATAGAAATGGGTTTCAGAAACATTTCATCACAGCACACCACCTGAGAATGAAATAGGTTCCATAAATACTTTGTGATCATAATAATAAAGAATCTAGAGAAATAATACGGATGTTATCATTTTATCATATACCCAATAAAACCTAAGTGAAACCAAATGTTGTTTACTTTGTTGAATAGAAATGTCATTACAATATAACTAAAACATTCTTTTGAAGAATACCATTTTAACAATGGAATTAATATTTCTAAAACTAAAAGTTTATATAATATTATGTAAAATATTTTAATTGAAAATAATATTCTAAAACTAATAAGGAAGCTTAAAATACTTGTGCAGACATGATTTTGTGAAATTCTATTCATGCGTATATGTTAAAAGAAAATATTATTTTGATATTTTTTAATCATTCAAAAAGTACCTCAATTAGAAAATGACAAAAATATTCCTCTTATTCCATTTTTAAATATGTAAAAAATGGGTAAAAAGGAATTTTAAAAATATATATTATATTAGTAAAACCCTATTTAATAATTGTTTACAAAATATGGTTATATAATAAAAAAATTTCTGATCTAAGAGATAAATAAAATCAATTTTCCGGATAATCATGTTTTTAGTATCCTAAAAACTTGTGGAGATGTTAATAAAACTAACATATGTATTATCAAGAAATAAAAAAATGATAATAAATTTCCAGAGTTTTAGGGGAGGGAAACCATAATGTTTCATCTCAAAAAAATTAGCAAAAAACATCCCTGATAAACAATGAGATTATAACATAAAAGCCTTAACACTAGGGTAACATTTGATTAATAAGCCCTATTAATTAGATAAAATTATATGGATATGTAAATAATAATAAAATTGGTAAGAAAAATTATATAATTCATTTATGGGTAGTATATACTGCATATAAAATAAAGAAATGGTGAATTTGGAACATACCACAATGAAATAATAATGATATAAAAATTCTGACCTCATATTTTAACTCCTTCATGTGTGCTAAAAAATAATATAATTTGAATAAAATTCATTTTATATCCTATAAATGATTATATTTTTTGTATTTTTAAAATATCTAAAACTGTATATTATTTCTATGGAAGTTGAAAATGAATTTTTTCTAGGGGATTGTTGGGCTACAAGACTCAAAATGGAGTGGAGAAGATAATGGACAAGTTACCTATTATAATTGATTGGAGGGGAACTATTAAGATTTATTATGCTATTAAAATAAAATAAATAATTTTTTTTCTAATGTATAATGTCTAATTGATCTCTTTCTTTTCTAGTATTGTTTTTTGGAAGGGTTCAGGGGAGGTTCTGAGAGGTTCTAGTGGAGCCTCAAGCTGGAGGAGTGCAAAAATAAGAAATTAAAGTCCTATAAAGCTAACATGTTGTGTAAACATGGTTCAAATATCATTAATCATGGTCCATATGTTGTTACATGATGTGTAATAAATTTGGGATTTAATGGTTTTGGTGAAACATGTTTCTATGGTGCATAAAACCCAACATTTTCACAAAGTGTGAAGGGAACACGATATGTAAATAACATATTCATCACATTTATAAAAGTGGAAAATTCTTATGTTTTCTCCAAATACTACAAATATTTGTGCTACTTATCATTTCTATGATACCCATCATATCTCCCTATAATCGCCTTGGTATTTCATCATCAGACACTGATCTTTGGTTTTCAATCTTTGATATGTGGTCTGTTTTTATCCCATTCTCAATTACATACTTTAATTATTCTATATTTATTCATTATGGAAATATTTAGTTGGTATTGGAGGAGTTTTTGTCAGGATTTTGAGAACCCATTGATGTGGTGTAGGGTGGTTTATGGGTTTTGTGGTAAGTGTAGGTTTGCAAGTGTTTATTCTTCACTCTATGATGCGCTATGAGATTAGAATGCTAATTTGAGGTAGGGGAGCCTTGTTCCAATGTACTATGTGATATTTGTGGTATATAAATTATTTGTATTACCATTAAGTGGATATTAAGGTTCAATGTAATCATATAAATAATTATAATGCCTAAAACTAATGTCTATGGGGAGTTTTCACATGCTTTCCTTCTTGGATATATTTTAAGGATATTGTTATGCATGGTTGTTGTGAATTATGAAAATAATATCTACTAGGAGCCTTGTTTTCACTTTAGTAGTTTTTATTGATGATTCTAGTTGGGTTGTTGAGTGATAAAACCCTGAATAATAGGGTAATGAATGTATATTTGAATAATAATTTTTTTTCTTGATATCAATTTTGTCTGATAATACCCATACTAAATTGGGACGAAATTAGATAATTCCCAAATTTAAATATAGATGAAAAAATGTTTATTTGAAGTGAACATAGGTTGTTGTGTTTCCATGTGTGTTTTGGGATGCTGTGTGATATTGTATGTAACTAGATGGGCTATGCAGTGTTTGGTGAATAAATATGGTGGTTGGTTGGAAGGGATGCATTAAGGTAATTTGTACATTGTGGGATAGATGTTGTGCCATATTGGGTGGGGCGTAAACATTGTGGCATATTGGTTGTGGCCCAGAGGTTGTGGTATAATAGTTCTAGAATAATTGATGTGGTTAGTCGAGGTCCTAGTTGTGAGACGGATTATGTGTAATATTTTTGAGTTTTGAGATTGGTCGGATGATGTGATGCGACAATGATGGTAGATGTGTGGTGCAAAAGTGATAGTTTTTTTTGTGGTGTGTTTGTGTTAATTTATAATGGTTTAGTGGAATAAATTATTATATTTAATGAAATGAATAATTAAATGGATTGGTAAATGAATATAATAGGATGGGAGCAGATATATATTGTAAATGGATTAATTAATTATTTTGTAAAAGCATTTTAATGGAATGTTTACTATTGTGGGGCTTCTGTGGTGGTTGTGTGGTGGGATGCATATAGTAGTGGAAACATTTGTAATGGTTTTTGTGCAGTATGGTGGTTGTGATGTGGTGTGATATAGTTTTGATAATGTGAACCCTTATGTTAGATATTGTGTGTTATCTCTATATAATATATGTTTATGTTATTTTATGTGCACCCCACCCAAGTTGGATAACCTTACCAACGATTTGTGGTATAAAGATCCATGTTTTTTCCAAAACATTTATTTTAGTTGTGATATCGATGGATAGATACCCACTCTCCCTCACTCTTCCTTCAATAGTGATGTGTTAGCCCATATGTATTTGGGAGGGGTGCGACGTGTTGTCCAAGGTGTCTATGAGAGAGACAAGATAGGTTGTGATGTGATATATGGTGGGTCTCATGTGTGGAAGGATGAGAGAATGAGGTTGATGTCTTTCATGTTCATGATAACCTAATACTTTGGTTTTGGTTGTGATGTCTCGACCAGATATGAATGGGAGGTATGTGATGTGATGTGATATGTGTCCCAAGTGTCCATGGGAGGGATGTTATATGATGTGATGTGATATGTGTGGAAGGAATGGGGACATAATACATTCGAAATTTGGGCATGAGATCAAAAAACTAGTGGGGAAGAGGTTGTGATGTGGCTTGGTTTGGTAATATCTTTATGATATATTATAATATTGGATACATTATTTAGTGAGAGAACCGTGAAAAGGATTGGTTTGGTGAGATGACCTATATAGGTTTTGTTAGTTATGATTTTTTTCTCAATACTTCATTTTCATGCACTTTTCCGATGTGAACTCAAGTCATTGGTTATGTACCTACTGATATACCTATTATTCTCACCCAACATATATAAATTTGTTTCATATTTCTGGATGACTTTAGGGACATATAGGGAAATTTTCTAGTTGGGTTGTAGATGTTGTTGAGTTTTTTCAAAAAGATTTTAATTTTTTATTTGCATTTACAACTTTTATATGTATGAGTTTTTTTATTCAAGCATTATCTTAGTGGTTTTAAATTAACATTCTATTTTTCGATGTTGTTTTTTGGAAATTTTTTTCATAATAATTAGATACAGATTCATTTATAGAAATAATACCTCCCATTCCATTATATTTCCATACCCATGATGAATATATCCAACCCGAGGCCTACTAAAGGTAGAACCTAGGTCATTATATCTCACTATTCATTATGGAATCCTTGGTGGGAGGGGGTTAGGAGAGAGTGGTATCAAATATGATGTCTTAGAGATTGGATGGGTTTTGGAGGTATGTATAGTGAGGATTTTATGGGTTTTTATGGAAGCAGTACCATTTGATGTTGTTGTGTGAAATAGGATAGGGAGACCGGCTTTGACATGAGATTTTAGGGACACCCATGATCCAGTTCATGGAACTTGAGCTAACTGAATGACCATGTGATGTGGAAATATTTTTAGTGGATATATATAGGAGAGGTAAATGCATCATGATGACATCTATTCATATTATAATTGGATTTTCAGAATAAAAAAGTAATTACATATATAATATTTGATAAAATTTTAGGATACATGGAATATGCTCTTCTTATTATTTTTAGGAATTGATGATGTTAATATTATATGAGTATTTTAGGAATTTCATATTCATTATGCAGATTTAGTTGATCTTTATAGGGTTGACTCGAAAGTGTTTGATGTTTCATGAAAATAGTATGTGGTTGCTTTTAAGTAGTATTGTTTGGGAATGTATGAGGGAAGCATCTTAGATATATAGATAGAGAAATGTATATGAGAGATCACGGTCAATTTCAAGTTGATCTGATTGTGAGTGTCGCTTTGGGTTTCTCTAGTGTCAAGTTAAATGTGACAAGCTACATGTTAGTGGTGGACATTATTTCTTAGTGAAGTCAAGGTGGAAGATGTGTTGTGGACCAAATTTCATTAAGATATTCAAGTAGAGTTTCTATCCTCGAAGATGAGGGTATCCAAGAGGTAAAAGCTAGTCTACCTTAAGTTGGGGATTCTAATCGTGGATGAGTTGGGGATACAGTTAATGGAACATCTATCATTTTCTCTAGATTTTTTCCTAGATGAAGATTCTAGAGTGTGATGTATAGAGAATGATTTATATCTAATGATCAGGAATGTGGTCACTGAGTTTACTATCTTGACATATCTATTGGTGAAGTAATAATATGCGGTTATTGAGTGTATTATTTACATAGTTTTTGAGCCTCATTAGAGTGTGTAGAAGTGTGTTTAATGGAGAAGAGATATGGGAGGTCGACTGCAAATGTTCTTGAAGGTAGTGGTCCATTTAGTTGGGAAGCAGTTATGGGAGTTTCTTTACACACCGTTAGCGATAAGAGGTGTACAAGTTCCTTATAGGGGTTTTCTATTTGTGTTCTATATTTTCGGGAGATATGGTATCTTCAATGATCATTCAACAACTGATCATTTTGGGTGTAGTATCATGTGGTTGGTCAGAGCCCTTTTTAGATGTAGAAGATTCCTTCAAGATAGTTTAATGGTATAGAATATGGGTTGTTCTTCATTATCCATGATCGGTTAGTGTTGAAAGTGGGAATCTACATTATGGTCCCAATCTATAGGGTACAAGGAGAGAGCATGGCCATAGAGGATAGTATTAGTGAGGTAGAGGCTTTGAGTTTTTTCAAATGCACGCGTTAGAGAAAAAAATGCTAGTAGTAACAATAAAATTTTATAGTAAAATCAGTTTATCATCTTTCCTTATGTGTTATTTGGTTGATTTAATATCCTTTCACTCCTTTATTCATATTATTTTGTTTCTTATGTCTGGTCTCATATTAGAGAGTCTTATAGTTACCCTAGTGTTATCTATGACATTTGGAGGAATACATTCCATTGTTGATGTGTGTTGGGAATATAGATTAGTGATGTTGTAACTCCAATTAGCAGGGGACTTATTATTTTTGTAGACAAAACCATATTTTTCATACTTCTAATGTATTATCTATATATTGTGCATGAAACCATCGACAAATTTTAGAGAAGATGCCCATTTTTTGATATGGTAGCCTAATGTGTGACATTCATTTGTGAGTAAGGGTATAAGTTTGGTGTTCTGCAAGTGGAGCCTATTTTATTTCAATTGGAATATATTCTAATAGAATATTAGTTTGGGGATACTCACATGAATATTAGAGAGTTATTGAATGTTTTCACGAGGAGTCATTGACACAACATCCATGATGGGAGATTGAGTTTTGGAGAAATTTGTAGTTAGTTGTGTCTCTGATAAAGATAGATACGTACAAGGTGGAACCCATAGAGACACATGATTAGAGGTTGAAGGGGGGTGATCTAACATATATGTGTTTCATAAGAACAATCAAATCATTGTTGGGTGCTCCAGTGTTATTCTCTAAGAATATGGACGGTATTATGAGGTTTTAAAAAAACCATCAATGGTTGAATTAGGAAACAATGAAGAATATTTACCCTATTCTAAAGATTTATGTTCTGTTCGAGTAGTTGAGATGAAATAGTTGGTTATCTAAGGTTGATATTTGGTTTGTATATCACCAACTGAGTTTGAAAGATGGGAATATTCCTAAGACTTTTATAAGATGTATGTATGGGTATTTCAATTTTGTAATCAATCCATTTGGTGTGATTAATTCACAAGATGTGTCCAAGGGGATTATAAATTCCATGTTATATGAGATTCTATATAGGTTTCACATGGTAATTATTGATGATGTATGGGTCTATATGGTGTCATTGGAGGAGAATGCTTACAAAATAAGAGTTGTTTTTAAGGATCTTTGACACCACCAGAGATATGGGGTGTTTTACAAGTGAGAGTTCTAGATGTTAGAAGTGTATTTACATAAACATTCAGATACATAGTAGAGTGTAGTAGTGTAACCCTCAAAGGTTCATGTATTTATTTCATTGGAAGTATCCAAGAAAATGACATAGGTTCATATTTTACATAGTCCCAAGGTATATTATTAGATATTTGTACTCAATTTCAATTGACTTGCATACAACCTAAAATCCTTGACCTGGAAAGACCAGGATTTTTTGTAGATTGACCAATTCGAGGCAGTGTTCAATTACCCAAAAGAGAATTTTTTTAGTGCTCTAGGGATTTAGTTACCAGTGGGGGTGTGTTGTTAGATGATTTCTATGGCGTGCACCATATGGTCATGGGATGTTCATTAATATAGTATTGAGAGATGATCTATTATAGTATTATGTATTTTAAATCTCAAAAAGTGTAACTGTTCAACCCATGATCTGTAATTGGTGACAATTCTTTTCACAGTAATATTGTAGTCAAATTACCTCATCAGCAATCATTTAGATGCTTTCATGGACCACAAGATCTAGATATTTGTTTTCTTTCAACATGATCTAAGTATACACTAGTGTAGGTGGATGTATTTTATTTATGGTGATGATTCTGAGATCTCATACAACCTTGAGATGGGTAATGTAAATTTTTATGTGTTGAGTCAGAAGACCCGAGAGGATTTTCTAAAGAGTGTGTATATTTTTTGAAAGGTATGGGGGTGTGTTAAATGATGGATAATTAGGTTATAGAGATAATATTTCCTAGGTATCCCTTAACATATGACTACAAAGTCATATTTTATGCAATAAGTGGAGGATTATTAGTTGGTCTGATCAAGGGAATATGGGATTAGTGATCATTTTGGCCATTGTGATGCTCCTTAGGGATGGTCGGAACAAGTTTTTATTTTATGATAGGATGATATTCCCACATGAAATGCATGAGGGGTTCTTCTTGAGTTTTAAAACTCACCTTTACTTGTGAATATTGTTCTGGTTTTTCAACATGTGAAAGTGGAGCAACATGTTCTAATAGTTTTATTGTTGTACTTTACTGGAAACTATTTAAAATTGGAGAAAATATATATATATTTTTTATATGGTTATCTTGATCTAAGGGAAATATTGTTGAGGTTTGGTAAATACTGGACCAAATGAAGAAATCAACTCACTTTCTAGAGATGCATGAGTCAAGTGTCATAGATTATTTAGCAAGGCAATACATGGATGATGTGGTTTTTCTTCATTAGATAATGGCGTCCATCATATCAATTTTGGTTCTTTATTTTAACTCTTGTGTTTATATGTGTTTATAGCATTCTTATTTCTCCTTGTTTCACCTTATCACTACTTTCCTCCCTCAGATAGATGAACATATAGAGTTGACCTTCTAGACACTGGATGATATATCGTGGAAATGAATCTTTTACAATTATGAGTCTTGGGTATGAAACCTATCTTTAGATGCGTTTGTATAAAAAAATATCTTATCACTCATCCATTTGTATGTATTTCTTTGAGGTGATTTCTGGGTTGATGTCTTTTATCTTTTGTACCTGGAAAACGTTCGAGAGTTAAATGTTTTTGTCCCTTATGTGGTGATGTGTAAGAATGATAAGACCTAGTTTTTATGTGTAAAGATATGGTTTTAACATAACCATTAGATGGCATATTCTGATCATCTTTAGAGGCACCATCATTTTGATGTTAGAAACCATTTGTTCTTGAGTGACTCTCCTCCACATGGAAGTAGAGGTTTGGTAGAGAGATTAATATTTATCCCTATTTTATTGGGACCTTTGAGGTGTTAGGGATGTTTTGAGGTGGAATATTTGTTGGTGTTTCCTCTACTATTGGGTATGATACACAACGTATTCCACTGGTCCCAGGTTCCTCGATATCTTCAAGATAACTCTCACATTATAGACTGGGGAGAGTTGGATATTTGGATGATGTGAAATTAACGGAGATGATAGTAGAGATCCAAGATCTCAAGGGAAGTTGTTGAATGTATAAAACATTAGCTTAGTTAGTCTATCATACAGTCATGGTGTTGTAGAGGAGAGTACATGGGAGTGAGAGACACAGCTCCATGGACAATACCCATACATATTTTGAGTTTATCATTTCTATGTTCCTCTAATGATGTTACTTTTCGATCATTATATGTTATGAGATGTGTTATTTTCCTTGATGTGTGATGTTTAATAAAAACCCTGACATATTTAAGGTGTCATAATTCCATGCTTAGATTCATTAACTGTGATGTGATTAAAACCATGTGGTGGGTTATTGATACCGAGAGAGGATAGTACCTTGAAATAGAGGATGGAAATAACTAATTCATACATTTGGGGAAGTGTGGATCATTGGTTGTAATGTTTGTTGGTTTGGGTTGTGTGGAGGTCAGATGGTTCTTCTGGTGGTTGTGGTTTGTGTATTAAACTATGGCTTGTATTATATGTTTAGGACATGTGGTTATGTAGTAGTGGGGATGTGTGAGATATTCTAGGGATATTTTGTTTTGAGTGTTATGATTCTATTAGCATTTAATAATAATGATATAATTGAGAGGTATCTCATGGGGTTGGTTTTTGGACCCATTTTCCTTCTAGAATTGTTTCAAGATTCTAGATTGTGAGATTCCATTTAGAGGTATCATATATAATGTTCATATTCCAACCAATAGGTTATATTTCTATTTATGTTGGTTAGAGGTGATCGAGGGAGGTTCTGAGTGTTTCCAATGGAGACTAGAGTTACATGAGTGATGTAGTAGAAAATTTACACTTTTTAAAGGTGGTTTATGGATTGTGAAGGATGCTTTATATGGTGATACAAGATATGTACCAAATTTAGGATTTAAGGGTTAAGTAAAAATGTTTTCTGGAGGTTGTTGAATCCTGTAATTTACATGATCTATAAAGGGTATGTGCTATGTGAATACCATTTGTAGTGATTTTATAAAAGGATGTGGTAATAAGGTTTTCTCCAATACATATGATCAATGCCACTACCTATCATTTCTTGGGGTCCTAAGAACTCTCCATCCATCTGTATTGGGATTACATTATCCGAGATCAATCGTTTCCTTCTCGTATTTCTTACATGGTGTTTTCTTATCTTATTTTCATTAATTCTAGTACATTTATATTTAGGGATTAATGTATTGACAATTCAATGGATTGGGGGATTTATGGGCCAAATTTTTAAAAATTATTGACAATGTGTAGGTTTATCTGTGGGTATTTGGGTAGTTTTGTTTTGTTCTTGATAAGTAATCTCCATGTTGTGATTGGTGAGATTGGAAACATTTTTTGAAGTAGGGGGTCGTCATTGTCACTCTTTGACATTCTATGTGTGAGATTTTATTTTATTTTCTAACCTTTTTGTGGATAATAAGGGTTGATGTAATAATATAATTTAATAGAATGTGTAAAATTTATGGGTATGGTGAATTATCACATGATTTACTTCATTAATATATTTTTCTAAGATTTTTATGCATGGATGTTTCCAATTCCAAAAATATAGGATATTGGGATCCTTTTTTGCATTATAATAGTTATGTTATGATTACCAATAACGATTTATTGTGTGATCGTACCCTAAATAAAAGAAAAAGGAACTTATATTTGGATAATAACAAGTTTCCCCTGTACATCTTGTTTTTGTGAAAATACCCATGTAAAATTATGAAGATATGTGAAAATTCCCCACAATAAATATGGAATCCAAAATTTATGTTGTGATTTTGAATTGTGCTTGTTATGTTTCCTTAAATGGTTTGGGATGTAATGTGATAATGGATGGGTCTGGATGGGTTTTTTGGTGTTCAACACAATGATGTGATGGTTGGTTAGAATTCTTGCAATTTGTTTAATAGTGCATATTGGTATAGAGTTTTCGTTATAGTGGATGTGATGTAGAGTTTATAGAATAGTTTTTCTGGAATACAGTTTATAAAATAGTTTTTGTCGTGAGGTTTTTGGGGTATGTATAATTTTTTGTTTTGTGAGGGATGTGATGTATAGTTTTTGTGTTATGAGATAGATTGGGTGATGTGATGCGATGCTGGTGGTGGATGTGTGGTGTTGTGGTGATAGTTTTGTGGTTTGTTTTTGTTAGTTGTGAATGTTTTAGTTTAATAAATTATGATGTTTAATGAAGTGAATAAATGTATGGGTTGGAAATAGAATATAATGGGATAGGAATAGATACATGGGTAGATAGATTAAATAATAAATATTTTGAAAGGTTTCAGTGGAATATGAAGTATTTGGTGGCTTGTGTGGGGGTTATATGGTGTGTTGCCTATAATGGTGGACAAAGTTAGGAAACTGTATGTGTAGTATAATGGTGGAAATTTTTTGTTCTCTAGTATTGTTGACATGAACCCTAATGTAGGGTATTGTGTATTATCTCTATATCATGAATGTTTATTTTATTTTATATGTGCCACACCTGAGTAAAATATCCTTCAAAATTACCGTAGAATATTATTTTAGAGTGTTTTCCCCCAACATCCATGATGGAAGTGATACATATGGCTGGCTACCCAATATCCCCCCTTCCTTCAATAGTTATGTGTTGGTCCAGATGTCCTTGGGTGGTACATGATGTGTTAGACCAGGGGTATATGGGTGAGACTTGATGTGGTGTGATGTTATATAAGCTGTGAGTTATGAGTTATAGGGGTGTACATGAGGTTTATTTCCTTTAAATTCATCATACCCAACTGCTCTGGTACTGGTTTTGATGTGTGGACCAGGTGTGTTTCATTGAGATGTGACGTAATGTGATATGTGGCCTAGGTTTCTATGAGTTGGATGTCATCTGGTGTGATGTGATTTGCGTCATTTGTGTATAGGGAGGGATAAAATGTGATAAGTGTGGAATTGATGGGTGTATTGGACATTTGATGTTGGGGAATAAAAGAAGAAAATCAATTAGAAAGAGGTAGTATGGAGCCTTTCTTTTTTATGATATTTATGAAATATTATTATATTAGATGCATGATTTAGTGAGCCAGCCCTGGCGGGGGGAAGGTTTGGTTCTACAACAGGTATCACTGCTTTTTGGATCTTCTGTTTGTTTACTAGTGCATTAGCATGCAATTTTCACATGTCCACTTGAGGTCCTGGTTATGACCCTATTGAGTATACATGTTATTCTCACCCAATATATTTAAATTATTTTCAAATTTATAGGACATTGGGGATAATGTAGATCATTACTAGCTGGGTTGTAGTTTCCATTGAGTGTCATCTCCAAGAATTCCTTTATGGTATTTATTTTTTACACATTTATATATATATGTTTCATTTATTCATGCATTTTTTAATATGTTTTGGATTACCAATCTATTGTATGATAGATATTTTTAGTAATTTTTTATCCAATATCCTTCTATTATTTCATTTATAGAGGATAATTCCTCCCATATAGTGACATTTTTTTACCCTTAGTGTTAGTTTCCAACCCAAGGCCTAATGGAGGTGATAAATGTGGGTCATTATCTCTCTCCCATTATTGCGAAATCCTCAGTGGTAAGGGGTAATTACACCCTTCCCCAAATTCATAAAAAATGAAAGGTATTCAAATAGAGTACAAGTTGGGGTTTAAATCCAATTAACCAATGAAATAGGTACATGTTTAAATGGGGTTTTACACATTATCTATTAGTTTAACCCCCTAGTTAACTCATTTTTAACATTATCCACATTAACAGTTTTTTCACACTTAAATAGTTATAATTTTACTTATAGGATTACTATTAAAACATATATGGACAAATGATTATATTTCCAACCATACATTATCTTAGTTTTCCCTTTTCAATATTTTTTTAAATATTTAAAAAATTTCATCAAATATTATTTTTATAAAATACCATTAATGTAATTTTTAAACTATTCATTTAAATTAAAAAAACAAAAAAAAGTTGTAATTTCAATATAATCCTTTAAAACAAAACTATTATTTTATATTCGTAAATAAAATGTGTGAAAAAGTATAAACCAGTCACATTTTAAAATATTTTATATTTTTAAAGTCATCTATATTATTATTCTACAAATTGAATTAATACTATATTTTCATTGTGAAACATTTGTAGTAATTATATAATTTCTAAAAATTATAAATATTTTTCAATTAGAAAAATAATTTCATAATTTCAAAATAGAAATTTATATTCATTCGTAACATTTTTTGTCTATATGTGGGGAAATAAGAGATATTTAAAAATAAGATAGTGAACTTGAATAGTATTATTTTCATTATATAATATATAATTCAATTTAATACTAAAGTTCCCATCAAAAATTTGTTTCCATCCTAAGGAGAGACATGTTTAATTTCCCTCAACCTATAAGAATTATATTTAAAATTTAAGAATCTATCACATAGTATTAACCAAGATTAATCTGATTCACCCATTACTATAGTGAAAATCTGTACCATGGTTACTATTCATATTGATGAAAAATAAAAGGGAAATATTTAAAAATTTTGGACAACCTATTTCCAAATATTGAATATAGTGTTTTAAATTCAATACCAATAAGTGGGAAAAAATAATTTAAAATAACATGGAAAAATCGGATGAGAAACTATTGATTATAAGACCTTATTTTTAAGCATAAACCCTATTTTATTTTATCCCATAAATAAGGTAATATTAAATTTATGAAAATAAGTTATTTATATATTATATTTATATTTAATTAAAATTATTCACTAATAGATATTAGGTTTATTTTTTTAAATAAAAAATACATTGTGAGCATAAAAATGGGTATTCATAAAAATATTTAATTTTGTATCAACTGGTTTTTATTTTCATTTATAATAAATTGATAAATTTATAATTTTGTTATATTTGTTTAAACTATATATTTACATATTTTTTAGTCTTATTCCTAACCATCAAATCAATTTATAGGACAAAACTATTGTAAAATATTTTAATTGTAAAACATGGTTTGTTTATACTCGATATTCAGTGTATCAGAATTTTTTCAAAGAAATTATTTGAAGATAAATATTTTAAAATATCTCAGGGTATTACACTATACACATAATAAAATTAATTTTACACTCAACATTTATAACTCTAATATACTGAAATATGGACATTTTGGTTCCATTACATTCCTAGGTTCCTCAATAGATTTCTTAAATTTGTGTCTTCTCAAAAGATCTTTCACTAGGTGAGTAGTCTTATTTCATATCACTATTTATCTATGATAAAATATTTCTTCATGTTTATATTTATAAAAATATCATGATCAGATTATATGAACTATGATTTTAGTACTTGTGATCGTTTAGGTATTTACATCATCATAATAGAAACATGAAATACATAATGATCTTCATAGTGGTTCTGTGGAATCACAAAGCGATAAGTTAATGTTCCTACTTAGTCAAGAATAAAAATAAGGATATTATATTTTAGTGTCATATTTCATGTCTTCTTGAATTTCGTAACTTTTTTCCTTCCAGAAATTTATAGATATACCTTCTTAGTAACTTCAAATTTTAGATCTCATCATTGAATGACTATATATTATTCATTCATCATTGAGATTTCATAATGTGTTGTTGAATTGATATATCATTATTGATCATTTCATGATATATATCAAGTCCAAATAGAGTTATTTATCCACCTTTTTCCCAGTATGTTAGATTTATAAACTTATTTCTTTAAAGGGACTCATAAAGAGCCATCTGAGTTCTTGAGTGAAAGATATTGTTGTAATAAAAGTCAATTAGGAAAAGGTTTTTTTCCCAACCACCTTTGAAATCCATTGAGTATGATGTAAAAATATTCCCTAATGTATGAATTGTTATCTTAGAATGAAAATATGTCTATCGATGATAATTCGTTCTGAAATTCTACACCATATCAAGAGAATTTTGGAGAGTTTCCCTAAACATTGAGGTAAATCACATATCCCAATCAGATATAATGGAATATAGTAATCTACAAAACCATACCACTTATATAATATAAATTTTGATAGTGTCATTATGATAGAACTGTTATTTGATAAAAAGTAATTTTTATGAATTTGTAAGGCTATCAATTATAACCCAAATATTATTATGGTTTTTATAGTTTTTTGGGAAGCTAGATGACAATGTTCATGGTGATGATTTCAAATTTCTATTATGGTATGGGTAACATCTATAATATCCTCGTTGACATTTTCCTCTCACACATAACATAATGACATAACAAGCATTGAGATGCGTACTCTACAATATCTATCAACATGTCATCACACCAAAAATACTCTTTCATTTCACAATACATTTTCATAATTATGGGATTAATACATATTGTTGAACTATAAGAATCATTCAATAAGGCAATTAATTATAGTAAGGGTTGAATATATATATTGTTCGTGAATTTTAGGATTCCCTAAACATCAAACTTAGACATAAAATAATTTCTCACCTTCTTCTATAGATTAACATCTTCCTCATATGTCTCTTTATTCTTCACTGGGATAGATTATTGAAAAATCATTTGAGAAATACAATATTTCTCCTATTCTACAATGATTTAAAAAACCCTAATTTTTAAATCTATAAATATTATATATTTTATAATCCTCACCATTGATGAGATATAATGATCCATTCGACTAAAATAATATTACCCCTTTATTTCATTCTTACGGTGGTAATGTTTTTAGTATACAATGGCTCTAACAATCTTTTGCAGTGCATATTGAACTCATTCTATGTGAATATATAATTTCAAATTATATCATCAGTATATATGTCATAGTTTTCTTTATAAATATAATTCGTCTATATCTTTAATGAAAAACTACCATAACTAATTATAAATCATGAGTTGGGTAATTTTTCTCATGAACCATCAATTTGAATGAGACATCATCTATCACCATATAATTATGCATGATAAAAAATCAAAATCCCTTCCTCAATGAGTTACTATATATTGCAAACCAATTTCCACCATGACTAAATAAAATAATAGGTAATCTTACCAACCCTATATTTTGTTTCTTAAAAATTTCCTCACATTCAACAGTCCAGACATAACATATCCCCCATCAGAGTTAACTTAGTGGGTGAACTGGATAGTTAGAAGAAATTATCCACAAATCACAAAAACAATCCATCCAAAGAAAAGAAACTATAGATAATAGTCCACATGATTCTTCTTAGAGAACATTCAATAACACATTGATTTTAATAATCTATTCAAATACCTTAACTTGATATTATATGATCCAAGAAGGAATATTTCAGAAAACAAAATTCAAACATGGTAAATTTTGTAGAAATAATACCATTTGTCAAGTTCTGCATCACAATTATCAAATTATCATTATGATATTCCTTTCACTTTAAATATATAACTATATGATATATAATGTATTATAAAAACTAATCAAGGTAATATCTAATGTCTACTAATTAAATCAATGTAGATAATACGGTCATTAATAAGACAAAATAGAATCTCTATATATTCATAGTTTCTATAACTTGTATGTAGCACATTCTTTAGAATATCCTCCTTCTTGGTTAATTTATTATATTTAGAATGAAGTTCAATTTTGGAAAATATTGATCTTCACAAAGTGGATAAAAAAATGTCATCAACATGAGGTGGTGTATATTTATTCTTGCTTGTGATCTTGTTATGTACCTGATGATCAATAAAGTGTCTCATTGATTGATATGTTTTCTTTGAAAAATGAAATAGTTCAACCGATTATTGAAATATTTTCCTAATGAATACATTGTCAATATTAATCAAGAGATTCTTATACAATTCATAAAACCCAGTCACATCTATTTTAAATAGAGTGTTCTGAAATAGGTTTAATACATGGTCCATGTTATATTAAGAACACAACATAACGATTTTTGTGGAGGAATATAAATTTTTTAGAAATTTAATCCAAAAAATCACTCACAATAGACATGTCATTTATTTTTAGTTTCTCCCCAACCATCTAATATGAAAACTCATTTTGAATAAGAATTGAGACCCATACAATGGATGTAATTTCAATAAAAATTCATATATATTATCTCATAGATATATGATCATCATATCATTAAAAATATAAAATGTAGCATCCATTCCATTGTAATTTATCTGGGCATAATGTAGAGAATGACAATATATAGATAGAACAGTATCAAATTCATACAAATGAAGAATAATAAGATTTATAGGAAGCAAATTTCTGCAATGTTCAACTGTAAAGGAATCATACACTTGAGATATGATTAACATTCCATTGGGGGTCTTTAATACTAAGCCAATATTCAATAATTGAGGTTGTATTGTGATACCACTAGAAAATTAATTAGAGATAAAAGAGTGTGTACATCTAGACTGAAAAAAATACATCATTCGTCCTAGAGTGGATGATATTTGTACCTTTCAATAATTAATTATCATAATCCACATCACTAAAAGTGATCACACAATATTTAGATTTTCCTATAGACTAAAAAGGTTTATTATGTCTATTAGTATCACTAACCTTATGGTAGGATTATTGGTTAGCATAATGCCAACACTCATTGCAGTTGAAGCATTAAAATGTGATGGTGCATTTTGAGGTTCCTTTACATTGTTCCAATCTTTAACTAGTATCTCCACATTAAAATTGCTTTCAATTTTCTTGATCACCTTCCGTTTCCAAACATAAAACACACACTTATCCATTTATGAAAATCATCACAACTCATCCTTCGACACATCGAGTGTAATAGAATGATCATATTATTTTATCCATGATTTGTAAGATCTCCATTGAATCATTTCATTATTTTCTTATCAAAACAATGATTTTTATGGGAAACTCCAATCTTCCCTTACATCTTGATATCACATTGAAATATTTCTTCCTTTCTAATAAATTGTATTATGGCTCAATCCATTTATGGAATTAGTTTTATGCCACTGAAGAATTGAATAGTATTATATTTTGGTTGGATGATTACACTATAATCACAGTAAAATTTTCATTAAATTTTTCTCATACTTAAAAATATATTTATCATCCATATTATTTATCAAAATAAATTTTTTCTATATTTCCATATGAAAAAAACAATAATGGTACTTATCAAAAAATTTATCTTAAAATCATCCAATTCCATGGTGTCATTCTATCATTGTTGCATCATATTTCTAATAGGATTTCAACATTGTTTTTATTCACCTTACAAATGATAGAAAAATAAAATATCTTTTTTTCTCTAATCACTAAATAATAAATTTTTTTTTTCAGTGGTACTGATCAAATTCTCTATAACTAGTTGACAAATCCACTAAAAGAAGGTGCATGTTTCCTCATTAAAGACTCAAAGAACATTCTTTACTCCTTTTATCATTTAGAATATTATTAGAATAAATAGATTTATAATGTTGTGTGAGAATCAAAATAATATTATACATTTTATATACCTTAGCATTTTTTTTATTTTGAGGATAATGATTCAATTTTTAATCATATTCCACATTAACATGATTCCTTCATATTCTAGCCATTGAATAAAAAATATTGTGAGAAATAATATTCATACTGAAAAACCACTTAATCATTAAAAATAACATATTGGACTCCTAAATCTAGGAAAATTCCTTTCAATATATTAAGCCTTAAGATTAACCTAAGTCATTCATGGTCATTATAAAAAATTATGATTTTTTCCTATACTTAGTATTATCCCTAGTATTGTCACTAATGTTTCCTATTACTAGTTCCCAAAGGTTAACTAAAACATTATCTAATACCAATTATAACAACATTTACATTTCATAGAGAGATATTAATTCTTTTTATATCAATATCAATTACATTACTTATCAACACACCCCAAAATTATATAGGTCTTGTGCTTTTGTACAATTGGATTCATAGAGAAATGGTTTATGCAGGAATTAAAAAATATCCAACTAATTTCATGATAATTATAACCCCTATTATATATATAATATGTAATAAATTTATTCATATCCTATATAAAATAAAATTTAATAATTTGTTTCCTCAGATTCTCAATATGGGTAAACATGAGAGATACTAATGACCACTTGAGCATAACAGGAGGATAAGGGTATGAGAAAATGAGCACATCATTTGAAATTAATAAACTATATATCATATATTATAATATTTTCTCATGAAATAAGCCATGGTTCTTCATAATACATGAATTATAATGTAATAATTGATCACAAGCCACGAGAACATAACATTGACAACAGTCATATATTTTTTTCATAAACATAATCATTGAAAATAATTTCATTTGTTGTCAATGCTCATTTTAGAGAATATTATAGAACATGGGGTTCAATCACCATAACATTTTAGTCGTAAAATGTCACTCCCATTATTTTTATATAGAATTACAATAACTCCCCAAACCATCTTGGTATTTATGGTTTATTTCAAAGACTATCCCAATGAAAATAGTATCTTACTAAACATGGTTTACCCATTTTAATAAATAATTATCTTATGAGCTATCAATAATTAAATAATTACTTATAGGGATTCATAATAATAGGTCCAACATTATATTAATCAAATTAAAATTTTTTTAAAAAAAATGATCATAGAATATTCATTAGATAAGAACCACAAAAAATGGTTTTCAAAATAATTTCATCATCGAATAAAATGTAGAAAGTATGTGGCTTTCATATTCAAATAACATCATAATAATAAAAGATTCATATAAATAACAGATATGGTATCATTGGATCATTTTCTATGTAAACCATAATGGAAATAATGTGTTTTTTATTTTATGAATAGAAATACAATTACAACTTCATTAAAACAATATTAAGGAAAATAACATTTCCACATTTAAAATAACTTATAAAAAAGTAAAAATTTATATAATATTACTGATTAAAGGTTGCTTGATTGTAATATTTTAAAATTTTAATGGATACTTAAATTCAGTATAAGGTCATGATAGTGAGAAATTCTTTTCATGTAATAAAAGTTAAAATAAAAAATTTATTTCATCAGTGTATTGAATGGTAGACCAAAAAATGAATGGAATGCATGTATATTGATTAAATAATTATAGAAGAAGAAATTTAATGAGTTTCTTAAGAGGTATAAAAAAAATATCTTCATTAGAATAGTACTCAGAAACAATTTTGATAAATAATGTGATTGCAACATAAAATCCTTTCCTTATTGGTAACATTTAAATCATAAGCCTCATAAATAATGAACCTTATTTGGATATTTAATACCCAATAACATTAATAATAGTAGTCATAAAAGAAATTCATGGGTATTATATAGATCACATAAAAGAATAATGTGGTGAATAATGAATGTGTTTATTATAAATTAAACTGAGATAAAAAACCTCGTTGATTGAGTCTAAATTCATTCATGCATGTTCAAACATCATATTATTTGATCTCCTCAAAAGTATCCTAGGGATGGGATTTTGGTAATTATAGAACTTATAGAATTTGGATAAAAAATTTGATATATTATTTGGGTATAGGATATCTAGGCTATAAGATTCAATGTTTTGTGGAGAAGAGGAATGAGAGTTTCCCTTTTAAAATTAATCGGAAGGGAATTCATGGGAATTCTTAAAAGATAAAATTATAATAAATTCAATATCATTATAAAATACTCTAATAATCCAGGGATTAATGTATAATATATAATGGGAGTTATATAATATAAATCTACAGACATAGTAATTTTTTATGTGTTTTTCATCATCATTATATTTTCATTTAAAAAATTAGTTGACTAATTTTAAAATTAACAATGGTAAAAAGTGATTCACTTTTAAAGAGTTATAATTTTACTTATAAAATAATATTTAATCATAAATAGAAAAAGTATGTAATCTTAAAATACATCTTATCATAATTATCACCTTTAATTATCTATATAATGTTTAAATAATTTAATAAAATATTATTTTGATAAAATAGTTATAATGTCACCTTTTACACACTTCATTACATTTGACATAAAATACAAAAATAAATTTTTTTAATTCAAATATTGTAGTTTAACACACCACCAATATCTCATATTATTCTATAAAATTTGTGTGACAATATAAAACACTAAAATTATACAACATTTAATATTTATAAATTAATTTATATTATTTTTTAATAATTTAATTATTACAATATTATTATTATGCAAGTATTCAGTGTAATTATTGTATTGATATATTTTTTTAAAAAATCCAACCATGAAAATAATTTCATTAATTTAAAAAGATACATTTATATTAATTCCTTAATTTTTCACCCAATGTCGACACAAAATTGTTTTTTAAAACTAAAACAGTGTCATTTTGTAACATTCCTTCAATTAAATATTATTTAGGTCATTTTATTGAACAATTTTCCAATATAAAAATTAATTATTTAGTTTAAGGTGATAAGGGATAAAGTTCTATCTTAAAATAATATTTAATATAAAAATTTATTTCCTCATTATTTATTTATATCCAAGATTAACCCAATTTACCCTTCCCTGAGGTGATAAAATTTTCCACTGTTACTATCCATATTGAAATAAACTAAAAGGGTCCTAGTTAGTGAACCTTAACCACCTAATTAAAAATATAAAATATATTTTATACACTTCAACACCTATAATGGTTAAAAATTAATTTTAAAACAAGCGTTCAAAACATTAAAAACCCATTTTTTTAAAAAAAATATATTTTTAAGCATAAAATATGGTTTAATTTTATCCAGGATTATTAAATATTAAAATTTTATTTAAAAATATTTTTTGAATAAGATATATATATATATCATTATAATAAATCATTAATATTGATTAATTTAATTTATTAGGATAATAAATATATTTTGTGCATAAAATATGTTTTTTCAAAAAAAATATTTATTTTTCATTAATATTATTTTCATGTTCATTTCTAATTAATTTATAAACAATTAATTTATGATATATATGTATAACACATACATTTATCATAATTTATCAAGTCAAATTCATACCTTATAATCCATCGATTAGGTGATAATTGTCACATAATATTTTTAATGTAAATCATAGTTCATTTAAATTCAATGTTTCATGTATCACATGTTTCCAAATTTTTTTAATATAAATATATCAAAAAATATAATTGTTTTACAATATTTACATTTACTATAAATATTATCAAACGTAAAAATCCAAATATGGTTGTCGTTTATTAAAAAAATTGTCTTTCTCGTTTAAGTACCCATTAAAGATAAATAGTAATAACAAATGAAATTTAAAAAAACCCAAATAGAATAAAATAATAGTTTTTTAATGATAAGGATCATATAATTTCCCTCCATGAAAATTTGATATACAATATCTTGAAAATAATTGAGATTGTAACATAAACCCTTACCACAAGTCCTAAATAGCTTCATTCACATTGAAAAATAATGTACAATATATATTGATATTTTATAAATCATTTATAGAACCATATTCACAAATATATTAATATATATGATTCCTCCATAATTTCCAATTAATCTATATTACTAATTCTTCATTAAAATAATCATTAGGGAGAAAATTAGCCAATTTTCCATGAATGTTTCAGTTTGACGATTCTATTCAATATAACTTTGTCCTAGTATCATTATATTTAGAATAAAAATCATTTTGTAGTTATAATATATATTCATTATATAAACATTAATAACTATCCGTAATCTATGGTTATGAAAAATAAATTTCAACACTTCCTGAAGATTATAATATATATGTACCCATGAGTGGTGTTTCATGTTTCTGATGCCTGGAATGAAAGGAACGTAATAATAATTGAAAATTATAAAATAAATATTATATCATTAATACTATATATAATAATTAAATCTACCTTTATTACTATCCTTGTAAAGTAGGAATGAAAAATTATTAATATCTCTTTGTGGTGGTGTTAGTCAACATGTACACATGAGCAACATCATTGTTTTCTAATTGATGTGAAGCACACCAAAAATATCTATACTGTTGGAATAAAAACACTTTTTTGTAGTTATTATTCTAACTAATTAAATCTTATATGGTTATAAAATTATTTTTGGAGGTTTAAATATAATGAAACATGAATAAGTTCACTATGAATATATATATATATTTTGGGTATCTTCCATTGAAATGATTTTTATGGATTCTTAGATAGGTATTATAGAATTAATAATACCCCATTTTAGTGGATAAGGTTGATGTGAGGATAGTGGGTCATAACATAGTAGATCTAAAGGTATCTAGTTGCATATATATGTAATTTCTGGGGGTTTCCTTTTTTATGAGAGGTGTGTTGAAAACTTGTAAATATGTGAATATTTGTATTATAATATATATAGGACTAAATTTTTGTGGATACAGAATGGAATATTTTTGAATAAAATATGATTATTTTCTAAATACCATAAATCAATAAAATTAATTCATGTTTTTACTAATATTTTAATCCTTCTCACTTAATTTAACATCTATTTTAACCACATTAACAATAACAAAGGGTGAATGTGTTTTCCATGGAAACTACTCATTGTGGAAAAATAATTATGTTGTTTTAATCACCCAATATTAATTTCAATGATTGAAAATTTTGAATCTATTTCAATAGATTCAATTCCACAATGTTGTATAAATTAATTCAAATACCCATGAACAGAATACACAAATACCTTTTTTAGAGAACATTTATTGTTAAATATAGCAATGGTTTTATTAAAATTATAGTCCTAGTAACAACCATTATATGAATATTAATAATTTTTATAAAATAAATAGAATTTATGTTATAAAAAATCATTCTTAAGTGGTGATTAATTTAATTTAATAATATAAAAATAAAATATTCACATAAGAATATTTTGTTGGAAAATGTCACTTTTTAATATCAAATGATCTTATATACACTTATGACCAATTGATAATAAATGAATGAATAAATATAAAAACATTACATTAAATAAAAATATATTTCTTCAAAATAAAAGTATATTAATGATAAAAATACATTATATATTGAAAATTACAATAACATGTGATATACCCCTTGGACTGATGTAGATACATGAGTGTTGGGTGAACAACTTGTTCACTAATTATTACTAATTACAAATTATTCAATTAATTTTTTAAAAAAATGGAACTAAACCTATTCCTATTCTTACTCCAATTGGACCTATACTATAATTTTAAAAGAAAATATCAACTAGATGAATTAAATTATAGTTTATATATATAACATGGTATTTAAATATGGTTCATTACAATGACCTACTCTTTTACTTGGTTATCTTCTAACTCTAATAAATGATTTTTCAATATAATGAAGGTGACTAAAATGGGTTATGTTTTCCAACACAAACATAGTAAATGTCCCACTAGATATAAAAATTCTTTTCACATAATGGAAATACTTATATATGTTCACAATGTGTATATAGAGTCTCATTATAATTTCCATAATTTTCTTGAGTCTCATAGGTTCTAGGGATTCCATCCAAATAAATGCAGGCATTTATTTGATTACCCTGAAAAAATTAGATATCATGTTCTATACATGATGGTACTAAACTATTGAAATATATATACTTTAACTAAATGAATTATTATTCAAATTCCAATAGATCTATAAGAAAACATTGAATCTCAATCACTTCTTGAAACTCAACTTCATTGGATTAATCACATAATGAGATCCCTTGATCAACAAATCCAGTATTTCCCTAGTTAATGTATTCTCAACATAAATATATGAAATCCTACATAACAGGTTATCCTTAATATATTTTAATTCTTCTCAATAATTTGAAACAATGGTTGTTTTGCAAATAACTTTTTATTCTTTTCCATCAACACCTATATTCTCTATCTCATCATAATAGGAATGACTCCATGGTCATATTATTTTCTTCAAGAGTATTTCATAATATTTCCTAGCACAAAATTCTAAGTTTAACTCACATCAGAAATATTGAACCTCTCTCCTTCAATGTCATTTTACATATAGTTCACTGGGAAATATAATTTTTATATAATAAATTTTGAATATGCCTTCATCTAATTTGGTGTAATATAATTCCATTTTATTTACCATGTTTATAGTATGTGGGATCCCCCAATAATCGTGATAGTCATTTACCTCTCAATTTTTTTATCCTTTGAAACTATTCAAGAATAATTCCATTTTTCTGACACTGAATCAAACTCATGATCACCATTTTTTCTTTTTATTACATAACATAGAGGTTTTGGAAAATAATATTTCATATAAAAAAATTCATCCATTTGTAACATGGATAAAAAACTATATTATCATTAAAAATTGTTCATTTTAATTTAAAAATAATAAAGAATCAGCAATTTAAATTTATAGGTTTAATATATGTATATTCTTCATGAACGACTTCATATTAAAGTGACAAAAATAATATTTCAAATATATTTACTTAGATTATTTAAAATATATAATCAATAACAAATATTTTCTCAATATATAATGGTTATTTATCTATATTATTCTTTAAAGCCCAATAAATTCATTTTCAGTATCCAAGAATATATAATTTAGAATGTCCCATTTACAATTTATCAAAGTAGTCTTGTATAATTTATTTTCAAGGAATCATGATATTCTTAAATTTAACAAACTACTTGAGAAATTTTCAGATTTTATTTTCATATAATTAATAATTTTTAGAAACATATTTTATATTTTTTCATTTTTATTACCTCTACATTAATGATGATTATAACCTCTATTTATTAATTCATTTATCACAAACCGGTCAATGTTTTTTATGAAATTTTAATCCTATAATAAACACATCATCATCATGCATACATATAATATTCTTTTTAATTTAATATTGTATTCTCATTAATTTCCTTTAAGTTTGTATATAAATCTCTTTTTATGTATCATATTTCACAATACAATAGTATGAATATCTAGTAGTTGGGGATATTATTAATTCATCTCAAATAAACATATGTTATGTGAATTTTTTATCTATCTAAAATATGTTATGCAACATTAGACTATGTGGAGAGTCATTCAGATATGTTGTCTATGTAAAATGCATAATTAATTTATTTTTATCAATAACTTAATTCTAATACATCTTTAAAATCTCCCTGTATAAATTTTTTATGTGGATTGAATTATATTATGTTGATATTCACATAGTGTAATTTTATTATGTTGTTTCAAATTTCTATATTTGATCAAATTTCTTATGTGGGGATTTTATCTATTTACAATACTGGATTTAGGAAATTTCCCAAATTTTAATTATTCGGAATGAGGATGACATTATTTTAGCTCTATCAATTCTCACTGATTATCCGAGATATTTTAAATAAAATAAACTACACTTATTCATGTGATATCACTCAAGAATTTATCATTTATATTAATAAAATTATACAAAATTTAGGGTATATTTTATTAACGAATCATATACCTCAATAAGATATTATTATGTAACAGATCTATATCCAAGTTATTTTTGTTTTAATTTAATGGTATCCCACATGAATATGTTCAACTATGTATTCAAGGGAATCAAATTACACATTTCTATTTTTCCATTATATAGATAAAAATTATTTAATTATATTTTCCATAATACCATCGTGAGAGAACATCACCAAATCTTTAACCAAAATAATTGAAACTCCTTCATTTCCATGTAATAGGCGAATACTCAAAAACATCACCAAGATTCCATGAAATCCATTAACATAAAATAAAAATTTAATCCAAATTAAATATAAACCTCCACTATTAGATTCTCTTCCAATACATTGAATATTAATAAACATTAATTTCATGTCATCATCTATTATAAGTTCACTTTATCGTTCCTCAATTATGAAAAAAATACAAATATGGAAATTTTTGATCTCCCTTAGTGAAATTATATTAAATAATATAATATCATGATGAGTTCTTTATAGTATAGTTCTTCTCCTCCTTAATCCATTAATTTCTATAACCATATCCACCCTATTGATCATATAATAACTATATTGAAGGTAAGAACCATATATTTCTTATAAACAATCATGTAGTTATTAATACTATGTCTATATATGGTATAACAGTTAAGAAAAAAATAATTCTTAGCAGAGACATTGAATCTAACCACTACACTACATAATATAATTCTAACTGACAATTTAAATTCCCAAGGTATGTATAAATAATATTTTTAAAACATTCAATAACCATCAACCTTCCTCATATACCATGGAGTACTATTTTCTAGATTTTTATTGTATAATAAATCTATTGAACCCAAAACTTTTTACGTTTACCCACCTTATGTGGTGTAATCCAGAGTTTATTCCCATCGTAACTTGATGTGATAAATAATATATATATATATATATATATTATACTAGATAGTGACTGATTCCAATTTAAAAATAAATGCTAGTTTAAATTTATCACACCATTAAAGCCATCTTTCTTGGCTTCTCAATAGTAGCACTAATGATGAGACTAATTTCTCAACCAATAATCAATTTTCTTTGGTGATATAAAATTCCCATCTTTCATCACGCTTGATTTCTTATTCATTTTCCAAACCTTTTCTTATATGGGAAGTATTTTTTCATTATTTTTATCAATTAAATTATTTGATGGATTTCCCATCATAACATGAGATAACATTGTGGTTTCATGTTTTGATACTTTATTGAATTTCATTTTACATTCTGGAAGATCTATCCATATGATCAATATACCCTTAGAGATTTGAACTTGTTTCTTCACATGCGCAGACTTATTTTATGAACTAGATTTTACATAAGGGACCAATTTGGGTTTCTCTATAGCAACCCATGCATTACATATATAAATAATGCATCTTATTTAATGAATATTCATGAAATATCATTATAATCCACACCAGATTCATTATGGTTTAGTTATTCGGAATTAGGGATACCTAAAAAACTTTTACATAAAATATCTAAATCATTTCCCATTAATTTATTAAAAATTATGTTCCTTAAATGACACACCATTATTAAAAAAATTCATTATAACACAAGGAATGGAATCCTATGAAATTTTGTGCTTACATGCTCAGTATGGGTAATCATAAATGATATTAATCAATGATAAAAAGTTGGAATAAGATAAGTATAAAGTGATTTAGAAATTATCAAAACATATAATAATAATACATAGTATATGAGAGGTGATTAATCATAAATCTTAATATAATTATATCACAAAATAATATACATAAGATATAAGTTATTGGTATCATCAATAATCGATCATAGGACATGAGAACACATCATATGTAGAAGAGATATGTTCGTGGAATACAAATGACAATAGAAAATAACTTTATCAAGGTTCACTACCAATAATAATATTGTAAAAAATATCAAATAATTGAAATTATTATGAGGTTATTTCTATTCGTCCCTTAGTCGTAACTTCCATATAGTCAACTCTATCATATATTAGTGTCATATTAAATATATCTTATCTTAGGAGGTTCTCAACCCCATTATCATTTTCCATTTCATTGGAGGTTTATTTTGAACCCACCGATATTCATGATCTATATCGGGATTTCCCGTTACATAATTATAATCTATGCATATGAATTTCACAAGTCCAGAAAACATTTTTTATTTCTTCAATGAAAAAAAAATTAAAGAAAATAACATCATAAATAATTCATCACCATGATAATAAACCATACAGAGAAAGAAAAAAATTTGTAAACATTTGATTATATCAGCTATAAATTATAATAAACAAATAAAAAAATTTATATATATGATAATAAATTTAAAATAACACCAAATCATTTCATGAAGAAAATAAAATTTTCATTCTAAAAAAATTACAAAAAGTTTATAAAAAATATAAAAATACAAAGGAATAAATTTTATTTGGGAATAAAAATGTAAATATCTAATAGAGTCTTAAAAAAAATAAAATTATTGATGTAAAGAAATTTTCTTGTAGGTATATTAAGAAAAGTAATTACACGTCATCGGTAAAAACTCAAAAAAATATTTTTCTGAAAATAAAAATGAGATTCTATAAAAATGGGTTTTTATATAATTTAAAATATTTTGAAAAATGATATTAATAAATATATTTATAATATGAAAAATTATTTAAAACATTTTAGAGAAAACATGGATTTAGATTAAAATTGTTCCCAACTGAGGAGAGAAATAAAGTGGGGTCTACTTAATTTTTTATTGATTATTCGAGTACTTACAAAGAAAAAATTGAATGGAAAACTTGTAATCTATAAATAATCAAAAATTAGAATAAATGGAATAATATCTAGGATATATTTATCACATAATTTTATCATCTAATGTGTTTGCATAAATAATCCATGTCCAAATTGAGATTGTAACATAAAACACTTACCACTTTTATATTTTATTATTCATGACCCCTATGAAATATGTCACATCAAATAAAACATAAAACCATGAAAAAATTTGTAATAAATAGAAAATATATTATTATTTTATTAAATATAACTCATAAGAGAATATTTTTGTATAAAATAACAATTTTACAAATCAAGACAATTTGAGATGATAAGCCCTCAAAATATTGGTATCATTTGAATCAAAACACCTCTGATGAAATAATGTAAATTTTATCTTTAAATATCATTAATTAATAAATAAATATGTTATTTCATTTCAATGGATAAATATATACACCTCAATAAATCGTGTCTTTATGAAACAAAATTGAGATGAAGAACCCTTTCCTTATGTATGTGTGGATTCATAAGTTCACAAAACTCATGTATAATAAATTTATATTTATTGTTATATTATAAAACAATATACACAATTATAGTATCATATATTATCTACCTATAATATTTCAACAACCATTTATTTATAATTGATTATAAATAATTTAATTTGATTGTCAATATTATTTCATTTATCATGAATGATTCACTTTAGAATTTATGGTCATTGATTATTGATCATGAATCCAAAAAATTAACAATATTAATTAGGTGAAAATTAAAATATTTATTCCTTTTATACAATTTTATGAAAATTAAATAATATTGGTTAGGTGAAATTAATTACATCACATCATAGAGATGATAATATGTACAAACACATGAGTAATGTTTCAACATTTCAATGGATGGAATGAAATAATGAAAAAATATATTTCACAGTAACATAATAATTATTTTATAATATATATCATTTATATTCGTTAAATATACACTTGTTATAATCCATGTAAATTGTAAATGAAAAAAAAACTCACATTGTTTCATGGAAGTTGTAGTTCACACGTATGCACAGGCAAGATTATTGTTTTTTCAAAGGATGGGATGTTAAGATGGTATGTAATGTATTATAATTATAAAATTTTACTTATTAAATAATTATAATAAGTAATCATTAATTAAATAATAACAACCAACCATGAAATATGTTTAAGTAAAATGAATCATATCACTAAATGGAGGGTGTAGTCTACATGTAAGGATGGATAATAATTTCATTTACCCTATGATGGAAAGATGGTAGAAATGATTTAAAAATTAGAATAATAAAATATAACTCTATTAATTATCATATATTATTCTTTTTTTTATATACAAAATGTTTTGAGAGAGTTGAATAATAAATAACATTGAAAGATTTCGGTGTGGATTTATACCTCTTCTATGAGAGTCCCCCACTAGCTTAGATCTTAAGACAAGAAATAATATTTTTAGAACAATAATAGAACCACTGTGATGAATAAATATAGTATGGGATGTTTTTTATTAGTTATTTTAGGATATATTATCCTACAATTTTTTGAATATGGGAGGGGAAGAAATGTCCTTTAATAATTGAAGAGTGTTTTGCATAAGGGAATTGTTAAATGATTTCGACAATATAGTGTCACTTTCATGTGAAAGTTGACCCAAATAAACTATAATTAAATATTAGTATAATATATGATTGATATATATTATAAAAATTATATCATGGTATATTTTCTTTCATTCCCACCATTATCTCATTGTGATACCCATGGGTAGACATGTTTTAACCTTAACTATGGTAAGTATTTTTCCTATTTTTCGTATTCAGTGTAACTGAAAATTATATTGAACCAAAATTATATAAATTATTGTGATTCCAAATATTTAATCAATTTTAACATGTTCATTTTCTATATGTTTTTTTATTTAAATATAAATAATCATTCAAAATTCGATGAAATCCAATTTTAGAAAATTTCATTTTAAGAATAAAAATGAATTTGATTCCATTCCATTACTTGTACACACCCTAAAATAATTGATAAAATAAATAATTGAATATATAAAATAATTATATATTTAAACACATTAATAAATGTTTACTAGTTTATTTTATGAATATAGAAACACATTGTGTGTATAATAATATTTTTTATAAAAGAAATTGTAAGGAAAAAATAACTGTATAACAAAATTCAGTATAATAATGATTTGTATAAAATTAATTATATAATTTTTAATTATATGACTATTTTTTTAATTTAAGAAAAAAATAAAATTATAATGGGCCACACATAAGGATTGAAATTGTGGTCTTACAAAAATCTGAATTTCTCATTATTCATCAAATTTGTTCTTAGAATAATAATAAAAAAGGCACAATAAGATAATATTAAAATGGTGATTTATAATATGATATTAATTAACTCTATAAATCAAAAAAAATACAATGTAATTATAATTAATTTGTGTACAATTAAATAAAAACCATTTCCCATGAAAATATATCTTTTATGTATTAAAATAATGTGTGAAATTTGTGTTCATATTTATTTTGAAATAATCAACACATTTTCATTATTCAAAATATTTATAGATATTTTTAATATTTTAATTTTTAAAACTTATAAATTCAAATTTAACAGGTATGTTATAATATAAATATTATAATAATAATACTTTTCATGAATATTACAGTCTTCTAAAAGCTCAATGTTTGATTTTATGAAGGATATGATGTCTGATATTCTTATAAAAAATATATGTGGGTGTTAAATTATACCTCTTAAATTAATTGAATCCAAGAATTTTCTATTTCATTAATAAAGGGTAATATATTTAAAATTAATAATATAAACCTACATTTTACAAACGTATAAAAAAACATATTCTAAATAGGGAAGTGGGATACATAAAAGTAACCTTCAACAATATATAATTGGGCTCTTAGATAGGGAGAACATTAACGGAGAGTGAAAATATTGAAATGGAAAATTTGAAAATTTATAATAGAGATTTAATATAGATAGATAATATGTTCATGATAGGTTAATGTCAAAAGAACCATAAATCAATGAGTACTAAATGAATAATAACTTATTTTGATGATGCTATAAAAAGAAAATCACTTCCAATTTAGAGGTCTTTTTACTAGAATTTTGTAATTCTATTACTACCATGATAGATAACATGATATAATATACTTAATTTATAATTTTTTTGTAAAAATAAGTTCATCATTTTTTTGATATTTGATCAATTTACACATCCATATCATCCTTAATTATAAGAATGAATATTTAATATATATTTTCCATCCAAAATCACTACAATTAACATCTAATAGATCATAAGATCTATAAAATAAAGTAAATTCATTCATTAAGTTGCAAAATATTTATCAAAATATATATATATCACAAATTATCTAATATAGATAAATCATAATTTAATAAAATAATATATAGTTACTAAAACCTCGATAATAATAGTGAATGTTTAACAAAATCCTTCCCCTAAATAGTAGATCATAGAACACTACTAAAATATTTTTGATCTAATTCAAAACCCAAATCAAATCAAAATGATTTTATCAGTTGTTATTTATTATATGACTTTATTATTTACCCCCAAACAACATGAAATAGATCATAATGTCACACCCCAATCATATGAACACTAAGATGATATATTATCCTAAAATAGGATAATCCTTTCCCAATTAACCTGAATTGTAATGGAATGACCCTAGAATCCATGATTTAGTGCCTTATTTTAATATATTTTCATGATTGTAAGGGATGAAATGTCGATGTAACAAATTTTTTGGAGTCTTAGAATATAGATTTCATACATAAACATTAAATTTAAATTAAAAACAAAACATTCAATATCGAAAATTATTTTATAACACCATTATTCTCCAGGATTATCCTTGCTCATAATTTATAAAACACTTCTTTGTACACTAGGAAAATAAAACATAAGGAAGGGGTAAGCTTAGATGATCAGTAACTGTAAACAATAAAACAGAAGGTTATATATATAAGCATAAACTTTTAAATAATGTATAAAACCAAAACACAGGCCTTTAAAAAAAAAAATTTTACATAAAATGGAAGGAATAATTAAAATAATACTATTTATACATTCAAATGGGTATTATACTGGTCATATAATTACATGTAATGTTAATTACTAATTTCATAATGAGGGAATTCATAATTACAGATGACTACACTATCATGATATATACTCAAGAATGAAACTATCTAGATCAATCCATGGGAAAATTTCAATCTGTAGGTAGAAACCTATGATATTTGTCTCAAGATCTATCATCCTGACAATGTTAAACAGCTTGGAAAAAAATAGGAAGGGTTTGTTGCCAACGAATTTCCTCTCATTAGACCTACTGATGCATATATGGACTATAGCGAGCAGCACCAATCACTTACTAATTCCAATGGATTACTCATATAAAAACATAAACAACAGAAAAATACCTAATCAAAAACTAGCATATGATACATTAATACTTTACCCATAAAACATGAATGGTATCTATATTACACATCCACAGTCAAACATATCATAAAATTTTAAATACAATAAGGTAGATTATATCATAAAAAATCAAACTCAATTAAGAATAAAATCCATAAAAGGATGTTGACATAGATTAATTTAATATTATAGAACCAATAAAAATATAATGTGGTAAATAACACTTTTTCATTGAATTCATTTATTTAAAAGTTGCACACTTATAAAAGATGACATTAAAAATATTATTTTTGAATAAATATGTCTCATACCACATTGAACATTTCAATAATAAGCTAAATATCTTTCAATGAATATTTAAAAACCTTGAATATTAATTTATTCACATTATCAAATGTAATAGGGTCACCACAGAAACGAAATAAGTGGCGAAAAAGTCCTATATCTCATGAAAATTAAAATTGGGACATAATTTCCTTACCTTAGATCTGATACTCTCCATACTTGTATAAAGTTATTTTAAAATGGTTTTAAACATATTATTATCATCTAACCAAATAATAATAATATTTATGATATCATATATGATTAATTTATGATCTATTATTATCCTTTTATTAATAATTTCCATGTTAAATCAACATTTAGTGTAATAATCGCTTTCTTTGTCGTATGAGTTTTAACTTGTTATTCATGATAATATTATTTAGATCATTATTCACATTCTTATAGAATTTTTAATATGATTTATATATCATATATATTAAAAATATATATATATAATAGATAGATATGTGAAATATAATACACCATTCATAGAGACGGTGGGCTTTATGCGCGCATGAATGTTGTTTCATTTTTCTTTTCTTGTTCAATGGAATTATGTAAATGACATATATATATATATATATATATATATTATTCTAGTAACATTATAATTTCATATCCTTGATATTTATTTATTATTTACTTTTTTTTAAGAATTCAAAAATGGTTGTAATGGAGGATGATTATCATCACATTGTGGAGACGGTAGGTCGCATATACTCATGAGAAAAAATATATTGCCCTAATTGTAAATAGAAATGAATTAGAAGTAATATTAATTATAATGAAACAATTTCATGAAATATTTACTATTTAAATCATTTGTATTAATCATTATTGCAAAATAATTAAAGTATACATGAGAAACTGTTTACACCATGATGTGGATATTGTAAGATGTACATACGCATGCATGATGATAATTTTTTGTATGATGGATAAATAGAGAAATATGGTTTTTCCATTATCAAATAAACAACTAATATTATATTTTGAAAGGAATTTATAACTTTAGAATGGAAAAAATAGGAAAATTAAGTAGAAGAAGAAAAGATCATTGAATGAGTTGGTAAATCAATTGCCTCTTCTTGAGTGTGTCCTTTTGATTTGAACAAAATGAATCCTTAGAATGGATTTATGCCAGAATTATTGCCTCTATGATAAAGTGAGGGTTTTTGGGAAAATAAATGGGTGGGGTTTTTAGGATCTAAATATCTCTATAGTTGAAAATATAATATAAGGATATGTGTCCTTTTATACGAGAGGGGAGGGGAACTTTGGTAAATTCCCAAAATATTATTTTTTAGAAAATTATTTTTGAATAATATTAATCTAAAGTGACTTAGTTCTAGGATAATATGATTATGGGTTGAAAAATACTCATTAATTTAATTTAGTCTAGTTTATGTGTCCTAATTAACCTTATCTTTTAGATATAACTCTTATTTAAATAGTTTAACTCTTACCATGTCTACTTATGGTTATATAATATAGGTTTAATTTAGTTCAAATAAATTTCCAAAAGATCCAAAATTGGATAATTGGTGACATATTTATAACTATCCACATTATTTGGAAGATCCATATATTTTTATGATATTTACATCATTTAATGAAATAGTATTTTGTTTTAAATCTCATTTTTTTCAATTTTGACTCTTTTTAATACATGATGTTTTTTAAAGTCATGACAACCTGGTCATTATAAATAACTACTTTATCTCATCCCTAACATGTAAATTCCTTCGAAAAAAATCAAGGATGGCATAAAATATTTCAAATTATATTTATTTTAATAATATTATTGTCCTTTAATTGATTCTCCCATTAATAAATCAATTACTACATTGCGATTGTATCATCATTTAATTAAATTATATATTTCATAAAATTAAAAATAAACTACCGTTATGTATATAATAATATCATATATCAAAATAATATTTTTAGTATAGAATATCTCTTATATGACCTCATATTGTTAATGATATAGTTATTAAAATTTTAATATGAAAATTTTAACACATCTTTAAATAAAAAAATAAATGTCATAATCTAACACAACTAGCATAAAAAGGGTAATAAGTTTTAATAAGCGGTATTTTCTTCAAAAAAACTTATCCAATGAAATTTGGACTTATGTTAGGGAAATATTATATTATTATAATATTAATTTGATCTTTAATTATTGTATTTAACATTAATAGTGGTAAATTAAATATGAAATTACTATTAACTGAATGATATTTTGATCCTATTAGACTACAATTTTAATATTTTTTACAACCATGTAGGTTCGTTTTTTTAATATTTACTTCATAGAAGGGGTATAACCATGTTCAAAAATAATATATAGATGTGGTTTGAGTGTGTGTTATTGTGACGTTCAAAAGATTAATTATTTTTTATAATATTATATTATAAAAATGACTCCAATGAAATAATTTTAATTAATATATTTATTATTTAACTATTTATACTATAAAATCAATATGCTGTAAAATAATATTTGAACAAAAAAAGTGGGTTTTAACAAAATTACAGTACTTTTTACTACTCACCAAAAAATGATTCTTTTTAGAAGTATATAGAAAATTCACCCTTATCTAATTTTGAAAATAAAAAATTAAAAATGAAGTCTATTTTGACAAATAAACTTAATAAATTGCATAATTTTGTTAAAACAATTCATGGCCTCTTTTTAAATGGGTAGATTGATATATCGTAACGTGCTCTAACTCTGTGTTGTGTGAAATGTATGTTATCAAAGAGATTAAATTTAAAAGAGACATAATGTAAAATCATGAGTTGTTACATTATCCCCAGCTTCCAAAAATTGTGTCCTCGCAATTTTTTATTTATATTTTGTTTACTCATGGTTGACTATTAATAATTATTTTATCTATATCCAACATTCGAATAAGAGTTGATAAATTTTCCACATTTAAATAATGAAAGGTAAGTATAAAGGTTACTAGGGATGACACATAAAATAGTTCTATGTTGAAAAACGTGGACATGAAATAAAAATCTAGCCATCATGTATTGATAGAGTGTGATATAGAATATGGTTAGGAGAAAGTTAACAATCACAAAGCTATAAATCTACAATGATCTAATGGAACATTTAAATCATTGAAAATGTAGTAGGATATAATTTTTAGTTTCAATATTCCTTCCCTGGAGTTTTACAAATATTTTATTATTCAGATAAGAAATGAATTCATTTTTTTAATGTCAGACTTATAATATCATCCTTTGGTTGTGCTTCGATATTTTTTCTCTTCATCCCTTACACATGGAAATGAAAGTTAAAAATGAATTTCTCACACATGAAGAACATTTGATAAATTATAAGGCCTAAAATTATTTCCTTCAACATCTAAATTCTTAATAATCCCAAAAAATCATAGCCCAAATTTATAATAAATCATACTTTATCCTCAATAAAATAATATCCAATGTTCAACTTACTCTATTCCAACCTTAATACATTCCTAAAGTATTTCATTCTAAATTAATTGTCTAAAATGATATCCAAGATTCCAAAATCATTCGTAACATCAGATTCCCTAATCAACATATTGTAGCTCTTACTGAAAAATCCAAATTATTTGATCACATTAATAAAAATTATCATGCCTCCAAATCATAAAAACAAGTTTTATTCTAATATCCTTATATATATATATATATTATTATTATTATGATAATCATAATTTCAATACACAATTATTGAATCTAATAACAAAATTACATTGTTTTTTTCACTCCATCTATAGTAATAACATAAGATTTACCTTGAACCATTTTCTCTTTTTGAGATATATTTCCTTGATGCTTGGGGAATTCATGTCCTCAATGCCCAATGTCTTTACAGTGGAAACATTATAGAATAAAAAAATAATTCTTTTCTAGGTAATCGTGGGAATTTTAGACATTTTATCCACAATTGAAGCATACTCATTTTCCTCTCTATAATGCTCTAGGTTGTTTCTTTACATATTTATCATATGCAGGAAAATTCCTCTTTTCCCTTGTTCTCTCTATCCATATTTTTTTTCATATATCCTTTAATTCACATGATTTCCACAGAGGACATAATACATAGATTACTCTATACCCATCCCATAATCACATGATATTTCATCATCATATGATGATAATTATTGAGAGACTATTTCCTATTAAAATATTATCTTTAAAACATGAAAAATAAGGTCTTTCTTACTCTTTGGGTCGTGTGAATTAATGAGGTTCACATTCCTTCTACTGGGATCCATTTCCACATGACGACATAAATTAGGTTAGATCATGTCGTAATGAATAATCATTTTTATAAATACAAGGACATTAATTGGTTACCTAATTCATTCCCTAAAGGGATTTTTTAAAATCAAGGATTATAGTAGAAACACGAGGTGGAAAAAACATACACCAACATGGGATTGGGGGGAATATAAACTGATATTTCCAGGAAAGAAAACAAAATCACATAGTATTAAACAAAATTCATGTTATCGATCTTTTGAAAACTTACTCGATAAAGAGATGTGGAAGAACAATCCAAAACATTCCATAAAGAAACTACAATAGCTCCCCACATGTTCAGCAGGATTGTGAAAAAAATGATGTGCACTCATCATAACAAACATAGAAGGCCAAAAAAGATCCTCTTGATAGATAATAATACCAAATTAATTCAGATTAATCTTAGTTATAGGTGAAGTCGAGTAGTTACACATCACATCTGCTTCAAGAGATGGAATCCCAAAAATAAATGAGTAATAATAGAAAAATAAAGCAGGCAGATGTGCCATATCACATGTAAGTAATATAGTGAACATCAACTTATCATCGAATATATCTCAATGCAATTGCACCATAATGTAAACCCTCAATGATCTATATTGACAAATTTTCAAAATAAAATCTCTTAAAAGGCATGAGGTTACACTAGAAATTACCGGTCCCAAAACGCATCATAAACAACCTCAAGATACCTAAAAAACCAAAAATATTTAGCCAAGGAAGAAGTAGAACCAATTGTAAGAAATGAAATGGGAATAAAACAAAAAACATTAAAAAACATAACACAACATTAATATTTTGTAAATAAGCAAAGAAATTGAATCATCTAAATACCACCCTTGGAACAGTGCACAAATAAACAATAAAATCAATTAAAAATATGAAAGCTAAATATATTTGACATTTGTAAAACCAAGAGAATCAGTATATGTATTAGACCAAGTATCTACAATGAAAATCAATACTCACCAAAAGAGAAACATAGAAATATCCTCAAGCATAAAACCATGGAGCCTATAGTACATATTAAGGATGAAATAAGTCAATTACATGGAATGTCCTTGAAATTAAAATCTTGATATTTCTTGAATTCTTCCACCATATTCATGAACATTAAATTTATAATTTTTAGGAATGTAACTACAAATATTTCACTAACTCTGTATCTTCTAAAAACTATTTCATCTTTCTCTTCCATCCATACTTCTAATTCAACACTAACATCATCATTATACTAATATGAATCCTAAACTACAGGGTCTTCCTCTTCAATAGTTGCAGTATCATTTATGTTTCCATCATCATAAGATTTTTTGGATTCCAAGTAACCACTCCCTATGGTGGAATCGTGGTTTCTACTTTCTGATAAGTCTTTAAGAATCTAGTTGTAATTGTTCTCTCACAGTTAGAGTAATATTTACAGCTCTTTTTCTTTTTGTTGCTTAGAGTAATTTATCTGTCTGAATCAATAATTGGGGTTTCATTTCCATGTACTCAACAGTAAATACTCTTCCTCAATCAGGCATGCACACTCATAATCATTAGATGTGGATTCACTAGAATCATAGTGGGTGTTCAAATCCTCATCGTGCAAGGATTGTGAGAAAACTATGGAAACATTTATCTCTAGATTTTTTGGGGATTCCTAATCCTCTTCAAGATGTTGAGGATTCTAAGATGCATCCAACACATCTGATAACTCATTGTTATGGGGTGATTTTTATAAGGTCTAAACAAGATATGATTAACAAATTTCTAAAAAATTTCTCTATATTGTATAAAAAAGCATATGTCTTCCCCCAATGATATCATTTTTCATACAAAATTGAGTTTAATCATGGGATTGGGAATGCATCATTAGATTTCATTACACAAAGCATTGTATAATGTACATTTTTATGAAAATAAGTGTAGTAGTCTGACTTCCAAACACAGCCTCTTGGAGTAATCTAGTATCACCATTCTGTTTCAAAATGTGTGAGTAAAGGGACTGTGAAATATAAATTGTTGTACAAATTCTATCAACTGAGGGCCGAGAGAGGCTTTTAGTTGCAGAGTCTAACTTGAGGGGATTCCAAAGAATAATATGAACTGAAAGTAGAGACTCTTTCTTATATAAGTGTAGTATAAGACCAGAAATCCCTAACCAAACCGGGGAATTATGAGGCTTAAAATTAATACAGAAATTAGGGGACCATTACACAAACTTCTTAGAACAACCACCAAAGGAACGTGAACCTCTAATCCAAAGCAGATAATAGTCATTTCCAAATAAGAAATGAAAAACAAAATGACATGAATTTAAAATACCAACATGAATATTCACAAAACAAAGTGCTTACAAGGTTTTTATTAGGATGAACAATGATGGTCTATTCTTGATAAACATTACAAAAAAAAGAAGCGTAAATCCAATGACAAGAGCCTAAACTCTTCCTTTGAGGACATATTTAATCAAAATACCTTTATAATAGTTTTCAACTAAAATTTAAATTATCCTAATAATTTCCATTTTACTGTCAAACTGGGTGCACCGTAATGCCCATTTCCTTGTAATAGGCTACCATGAGTCAAGCCCAGAACACATTTTAGGAGTTATTAAAACTAGGTACATTTGTTCCAGAACCACTTCCACTTGTAGTATCCCAATAAGGATGCATTTACTATGAATTAACATATAATATCTACCTTTCCAAGTTTTTTTATGTTCTTATATACTTATCCTAAAACCTTATATTAGGGTTATGATCCCAACTATATGTTTTCTAATATAATTTCAAGGGTGTTTCTAAACAGCTCTTGATACATACTATAACATCTCGACCCTAGAAGCTAAGAGCCAATATATTATTTTAATAATTTATAATGATTATAGGGGATAAAATCACAAATGAAATATCATTTTAGTATCCTTGTAAAATAGAGTACATACATGATCATTACATTATAATTCGGGAAATAAAATTAAACAATGATAATTAATTTATAATGCCATTATTCTACTAGATTAACCCTACATATTATTTATAATACACTTATTGTAATCATAGGAAAATAAAATATATGAAATGGGTGAGATCCGATGTTTACTAATGGTAAATAGAATTCAAGATGATTTCATAAAAACGTATAAAAATTTATGGAAAGTGCAAAACTAAAAAAAATCCTTTTAAACATAAAATTGAATATAATATGGAAATAATAAATCCAATAATTATATTTAAATATTCACATTGTTATTCTTTTAGTTTAATAATAACATTTAATATAAATATCTAATATCCCAATGAGGGAATGCGTAATTCTGGATGTCTACACTATCATGATATATCCTTCAGATAACTGCTATCAAGATCTATCCTCATTAAATTTAAGGTTTGTAGGTATAAAATCATCTAATTAGTGGTAGGATCTATACAATTGACAATTTTAAACAACATGTAAAACAAAAACGATGGGTTTGTCACCAACTATTTTCGTCTCATTAGACCTACTAATGCATTGAGTGGTTATAGTGTGGGCCACCCATCACATACTAAGTCCAATGGATTCCTCATATGAAAAAATAAACAACACAAACATTTAAATTGAACAAATATCGTATGAAATGTTAAAATTTTAACCATAAACATGAATCGTTTCAAAGAAACACATCCACAGTCAAACATATCATAAAATAATCAGTCTAATTTTGTAGATTGTGTTATAAAGCAATATTTTGGATAATAATCACCTTTTTTGTACAATTATTGACTTTTTATTCTTGATCATATTAGTTAGATCATGATTTAATTACATTCATAATTTATAATATTATTTATATATCATATATATTATTTATATAAATATATATGTGTGTTGGATATATGAAATAGAATACACCAAACATGGAGATAGTAGGATGTACATACGCCTTAAATCTATTTCTGTATTCTTATCGAATTAGATGGAAGGAAGTAAATGACTTATATATATATATATATTATATTAACATTATTATGTAATATATTTCATATTTATTATGTATATATATTTTTATAATCATTATTAAATGGTTGTAATGGAGGTGATTATCATCATGTTATGGAGATGGTAGGTCGTATATATGCATAAGCAATGATATCATTTTTTAATGGTAAATGGTAAGAAATTAGTTGGAATATTAATTATAAATAAAAAATATTATTTCATATTTACTCTTTTAAACCTTTATATTCAACATTATTCCCATCAAATTATAGTATACATGAAAAATATTTTACATCGCGGAATGGACAGTAAGCCGTACGTACGCAAACATTGGGATATTATTTTTTGTAGAATAGGTAAATGGAGAAATATGGTTGTCCCATAATCATAGAAACAATCTCATAATATTTTATATTATTCATTTATAACATTAGTATAGAAACAACATAGGAATAATAATTAGAAGAAGGTAATAAATTTGAATAAGTTGGTAAAACTACGACTTTTTTCAAGTGCTTCCTTTTGATTTTCAAAAAAAGGACTTTATAGGTTTGATTTATGCCCAATGTATGAACTCTTGGATATATTTAAGGAATTTGTGAGGAGAAATGGGTTGGGGTTGTCCTATGTGATTTTTTTTAGATTATTGAATAAAAGATAAGGAGTGTATTCATGTTATAATATAGGGGTGGGACACTTTTGTAACTTCCAAAACTGTTAATTTATTTTAAAATGATTTTCAATTTTAAATAGTAACAAATTGAGTTATTTCAGGTCTATGATTACTATGGGTCTCAATCCTCAAACCAATTTTTTTATAAAATTTTAGGTAAAAAAATTAACCTTATAAGTTGGATTTAACTCATTTTTAAAAAGTTAAACTCTTACCATGTCTACATTCATTTCTACACTATAGGCTCAATATTGTTATTATGAAATTCCAAAAGAAACCAAATTTTATTATTTATGAAAAAATATCACTATACAAGTTATTTGGAAGAACCATTTTTATATGTCTTTTCTATAATTTAATAAAACCTTATATATTTCAAAAACTCATTTATATCAATTTTGACACTATATAACACTTGATTTTTCTTAAAGTTATAAAAACATGATTACATAAAAAACAACATTAAATAATCCCTAAAACGTCAGTATCATACAAAAATATCATTTATGGAATCAAGTATTTCATATTATATTTATTTAAATATTATTAGTATCATTTAATTATTTATTCCTTTAATAAATCAATTACTACATCGTCATTGTGGCATCATTAAATTAAATTATATATTTTCTAAAATTATAAATAAATTACCAATATGTAGCTAAGAATTTTATATTTCTAAATAATATTTATAGTATACCATATCACTTATATATCCTCATATTAAAAATGATATAGTTAATAAAACATGAATGTGACATATTTTACTCATCTTTAAATTAAAGTAATAAATTTCCAAATATAACCAAGGTGTCTTGAAAAGGATCATATTTTTTAATAAAATATTATTTTGGTAAAAAAACCATATCTAATGAAATTAGTAAAAATGTTAGTGTAATTCTATATTATTATAATATTATTTTTACCTTTAATTACCCTGGTTTCCTTTAAAAATGAAGAATACAATCCAGATGTTACTTTTCACCAAACAATATTCTGATTCTATTAGACCACATTTTTCATAATTATTCAATCCATGTATGTAAATTGTTGAAAATTAAATTCATAAATGTTGTAATATTATGTTTAATGCTAATTTTAATATGTGGTTAAAAGGCAGGTAAAAGTGATGGTCAAAAGTTCAATAATATTTTTACATCTAATTCTATTATAAAAATTATTCCATCACCTAAATTGGAGTAATATATGTATTATATAAGTATTTTTACATTAAAATAAAATTATTTTAAAATAATATTAAAAATAAAAATTTGGTTATTAATAAAAATATATTAACTTTCCCTATTCATAAAAAATGAAACATTTAAAAAAAATAACAAAAATCAACCCACAACAAATTATAATAATACGAATTCAAAAACGATGTCCAATTTGAAAAAATAGAACATATAAATTTCATATATTGGTTAATAATATGGATAACCCATTTTTTAAATGTTTATTTTGATAGATCATAATGCGATCGAAATCGTTGTTGTGTGTAATGTAAACTATCAGAGAGATTAAATTTAAAATACATAGAATGTAAATTCTAGGGATATTACACGAATAAGCAAATAACTATAACAGGAACATAAATGTATAAAAATATTAACTATATAATAATTTTATAAATAATATCCAAAACCACTAAATACATTTCATAAAACAAAAAATTCCATAAACATCATCATAAATCACTTTTGCATCAAATCGCTAAAAAATTTCAAGGTGACCAATACTATCCAAATTAATTTATTTGTATCAATAATATCATTATACTAAGTAAAAATTAATGTATCAATATATAAAACTTATTAAATGTTATAATTCCCTTAATCATGTTTTCATAAAAAATATTTCCTTAGAAAAAAAATCAGAATTTGAGGTTATTGGTAAAATCTCAAATAATCATTAAAATATATAAAGAAAAACTACTATAAATGTAAATTGATATTTCATGATTCTTTTGAAAAAATATTCTTGAAAAATTTTATAATGTTATTATTGAATCCTAGAACATAAATAAATCATTCATTCTTATTCCATCATAAACTATGAACTATGATTATATATATTTTTATTTAATTATTATTTCTTCTCATATGTCATTCCTAAAAAATATATTATCAATAGTAAATATTTTACTCATACAACCATTCATATCCTCTTCTCTATTTTTTCTTATGGGCATCGGTTTTCATAATTCATATACATTCCATATTTAAAATATTAAACCATCTATAAAATTTTATTGAAATTATTATTACCATCCATTTAATGAACTAAAATATTCATTATTATTATGAAATTAATTTCATTAAATCAGTCCTTTCCACCCCCCCAAAACATATCCCCATTCCATAGGGACATTTACTCGGGTGATTTTTACCACATTCCCAACATGTAGAAAGCATAATTTCCCATTATCTATATCAATTATGAAACTAAATTTTCATCTAATTAGTTTGATTCAAAAAGTCACCTATATTTTTTCAGTTATCCATATTTTGGGATTGATGGTTAGGAATAATCACAAGCCTTCACATTCTATCCCCCATTTCATTTGGTTACTCATGAGAACAATCAATATATCATCCTTCACATTCATTATTAACATAATTCATTTTTTTCAATCCACTTACTAAAACTAGAAATATTAGTGTAAGAAACAATAATGATACTTCATAATCATGAAATCATGAAAAATAATTAATATTATTTCTAAATTAGGACACCTTATTTTGAATTTATGACACCATAGTTTTAACATAGCTCATCTGTGGTCTTTATCTATTCAAATATATCATAATATTTTATAAATAAAATTTAAATTAACCTAAGATAATCCTTCATGACTATTGAGCCATGTGTGTAGTCATATCCCTACTCTTCATTCACATGTGATGATTTAGTAAATACCCAATCCACCAAATTCTTTTTTTAACCCTTAGTAGATCAATTTTATATCCATGTCCACTTTCTAGTATTTAGATATGGATTTTGTTTCTTAGAACACCACAATCATTTAATCCTCAAGACATAGGACTTTCTCATTTCATTTGTAATATCCTAAGGATTGTCACTACTGATTTATTATCATTGATTCCAAAAACAACTAAACCTTTCACTCATTCCAAATATAAAGACATTTACCTCACAAACAGAGATATTAAATATTATTTTATTAATTTTGGTGGAATATCATTACAATCCATTAGATAAACATAAAGCGTTTATGTATTTGGTAACATGGATATATAAAAACTGGCACATAAATTATCTACATCATTTCCCATTCTGTTTTTCTTAATTAGATCTCTTATTGTACATATAATACTTCAAATAAGTCTTTAAAATCCATTGAAAGTAAAAAAATACTAAATAGTTAAATTAGATTCGATTTAAGAGAAAACATAATAGATATCATTAAATTATACTATTTTTTATCAGATAAGAATAATAGAAAGAAAAAATGATAATAAAATTCAATAATTCTGCATAATTAGTGAAATATAATAAATTATAAATCATGGTAGATGGCTTTATACCAATAATTTACCTAATTAGTATGTGTCTGAAATCAAAAAAAATTAATCATGATCTATGAGAACGTATCAAAAGAGTATGACATAACATTTTAGCCTACACAAAATCATATAAAATAACTTTCTTAGATAAGGTTCACTCCAAATACTATTATTGTGGAAAAAGTCCCATAATGGAAGTACATACCCAGTCATTTCAAAAATTCTATTTTGGGTATCTTCCATAAAGATAAATCTATTTTCTCATAGGTTTTTATTAACTTCATAATCTATTAGGATATTTTAAACTCTTTCATTATTTCCTAATGCTTTTAAGGGCTATAATAATCCCACCTTTCATCAAGGTCTTTGTTGGGATCACCCATCAGATAATCAAATTTCATTCATATGATTTTAGTAATATCATAAAATATATCATATCATCATAGAAAATACTATAGAATAAAAAATGGTTTCATATATAATTCATCCTCATTATCATAAACCACTTAGATATAAAACAACAATTATAACATTGGATTATATCCCAAATAAATCATAATAAACATCCAAGGATGATTTTTTAGAAAACAATACTTTTAAAAGCTCAGGAGAATATTTCTTAAAGGGAATACCATTTTCATATTGAAATAAATAATTCTTAATATAAAAATATAAATAATATAAATAAATTATATTAATTTAAAACGAACCATGTCATATTTTAAATAATAGTTTAAATTAATGTAATGTTTTTACGGTGGGGAAACCACTATTCCTTTCAAATTTTTGGTAAAATCTAAATTGTACCATGTTTCAAAAAAATAAACATTATTTTAATTTTATTTATTGAAAATAAATTCATAAAATATATATTAATAAAAGTTTAGTGAATATAATAATATTATTGGAAACATTTTATGTGAAATATTTTCATATAAGAGAAATAATCCTAACTGAAAACTAAAATAATGTCAGTTATCCTTAAAAAAATATTTTGATAACATCATTACATAATTTAAAGAAAATGAATTAAAATATTGGAATCTCTAGAAATAAAAAATTGAAATAAAATTAATAATATTTTGAAGAGGTATATTATAATAATTCATCAAAAAAATTATAAGCCTAAATTGTCTCTTTTAAAAAATGTGTTTGTAACAGAAAGCCCATACCACTTTGCTAAATTTTAATTCATTAATCCTATGAATGATGTAACCAAATATAAAACCATAAATAACATTACAGTAATTATAAAAAATAAAAAAAATAAAAAAATGTGGATACACATCAAAAAATAATATTTTTTATAATATAATGTATGTCTTAATGATGATATTTATAGAGAATAACCCATTTCAATAATTGTAACATGGAAATAAAAACCACATGGGTGAAATTATAAAAAATAATGCGTAAAATACGATGAATTATTGAGTTTATGATATATATCATTTCAATTTATCAATATATACACCTCATAAACATAAATACATGCATAACATCTTGTGGGTCTCAAAAAAATAATATTGAGATAGAGATCCATTACATTTTGTCAAAAAAAAAATTTATATGCTCTAATTGCCTATATAATAAATTTATATTTATTGAATTTATATAATAGAACCATATACAAAATTATAATATCATAGGAGATCCAAATATAAAATTTTAACACTTTTTATCAATAATTCTATTTTAAAATCATCATTTATAAATGTTAAAAAAAATTGCAGCATTTTTAAGTTTGTTTGTTATGGTCATTTTAATTTTAACATGGTTAAATCATCTCATAAATGTTCATAATTTCTTTGGGAATAATTTATCATCATTATGTAAAATTTTATAACCATTTATATAATGTGGGGAAGAAAAATGAATTAAATCACTTCATAGAGACAAAAATCCATACATACTAAAGAGTGATATATCTATTTTTTGATGGATGGAACGAAATAATGGTTAATTACAATTCTCATTGAAAAAATAATTACTATACCATATATATCATTTAATTTCATTAAACCTATCCTTATAACTATCAAAGTAATTAAAACATCAGAAAAATCAAATTGGTTTATAGAGGAGGTCGTTCACATGTACACAAAAGAGAGATTGTAATTTTTCAACAGTTGGGACAGACAGAAGTTAGATAATATTTTATAAATAATGTTTCATAATTATGTAAAAAATATAGAAAATAAGAAAATAAATCCATAATAAAAACAAAATATGAATATTAATGTTTGAAAATTATATATATTTCAATGTGGATGTGGAAGTCCACATGTATGCATGAGTAATATATTCATTTTCTATTTGATAGAAATTAGGTGAGAAATGTCACAAACCAACTCTAGCTATAATTAAACATGGAATCTGACCTAGTTTGAGACTAGGGTCGATAGGCATTCTCGATACACCCAGACTAGAAACTAGTTTCTTTCATCAATAAAAAACAATTTGGAATGATTTGGACCCTAAAAAATGACAAATAAAAGAAATAAATTGAACAATAAAAAGAAAAACACTAACATCAGAAAATAATTGAAAATGAAGATACCTCTATGGGACCCTATGGCTCACCTCTAACCATCAAAACAATTTCAGTGCACAAAGACTATATACATGGTAAAATCTGCATAAGAAGTTAGAAATAAAGATGAAACAATAGTAATTTGTATTGAAACTAATTAGTGGTTCCCAAACAGAATATTTCCAACTAATTCCCATTAAATAAAATATTCATTAACACTATGTTTGATATAATTGGATATGAATAACAGTTTTTTCACACATTACATTTTAAAAAGAAACAAATCACTATCAACTTCCATTATAATTTACAAGACACTTGTGACTAATGATAATATGTCACATTTATGGGGGAAACAAGGAAACTACAAAGAATTTTTTAATTTTAATATAAGTGAAAATTGAGATTTCATTCATTCAAATCATTATTTTTTAAAAAATTTAAAGAAAAACAAAATTCAATTTTTATCCAAGGAAACACCACAAACTAGGTTCCCAGACTATGATTACACAATGAGGGAAATGGGTTAGTAATGTTCAAGAGGCCATATAAATATATACACCTATTTCATTCTCCATAGATAGTCTGATGTTGTAGAAAACACGTTAATCGCCTAAGAGCTCATAGTAAAATACATAATAGACTAATACCTAACTCATATCACAGACATTCCTAAACTAATTAAATCAATACACTCACATGCTCAGCTTCAACCTACCTGTCCGAATGAAGTGGCGTAATCAAAATTAGAGTAAGGTCCTAGTAAGTTTCCCTAGCCAATGAGGAATCCTAGACTAATTTAGCATGTTGTCTCATAATTCACCATAGATATACTATGATCCCATGTTATGTTCCCAAGAAGTTATTACAAACAAATAAAAGAAAAAAACAATACAAAAAATACTTCAAAGAAGTCATAAAAACAGGCACAACACTGAATACCCCAAAGAATAGATACTTAACATTAAACCATCATCACACAAGGCAAGCCCCAAACCTAGGACACTCTCATCTCATTTTCAGCAAAAAAGTTGGTTCATATTCCATTGGGGTTTCTATAAAAAAAAATTAATGTTCCAACAGGTCCTCACACATCCATTCAAGGAAACCTCTTTCTTGAAGAAACAAAACAACAACACGTGTAAAACACTAAATCCACATAAAACCCTTTTTGGACATCAAAACCACCATTTTAAACAAAAAACATGTTTGAAAAGTCTAGCCTCAAACTTCATGATACACATGATGTGAAAAACAAAATCAAACCATTTCTCAAAAAATTTAAATCTAAGTGGAATCTATATCATATCATGCCAAAATATTGACTTCAAATATTATATCACTAATTAGTAATTATAATAGGGGGAATGAATGAAATCAATGATTCATTAAATATTATGTCCAAATGAAAATATACCCTATAGAAATACCAATTCGTGATGCATTAAAGGATAACAAAATGAATCATCCCATTTCAGATTACACACATATTCACCTACACACATACACACACATATATATATAATGTCACATATCCCCAATCCACATATTTTCATGGTTAAACATGTACATGGTGAACCTTAAATATATTGGTATATATTAAAATACCCCATTATACATACACACATATACATTCCTATATACACATGCATGCACATTTATCCCGTTTATATATATTCATCTTACCATGGGTGGATACATATAAAGGGGTGACATACATTCATAAATTCATACATATATATATATATGTATGAATTTGAAAATAGAATCCAAAATCAACTTACTGGGTGACCAAAATTCACTTCAACAATATTAAAATCCCAAAATATACAGAAAATAATAATTAAAAATGGAAAAAATGAAAAGGATGAAGAAAACATACCTCAAAATGGGTGTGTGTGGACAAAAATTGTCCAAAATGCTTAGCCTTCAGCGAAGGAGGATAAAATATGCCTAAAGATGACTCAAGGGACCAACTCATATTGCTTTAAATAGAAGAATAACAAAAACACTAGTTATCCCTTTTTCTAGAGTTTACTCTATCAATATAGGGTGATGGGTAGAGGAAACATTAGTCAAAATATGGAGATTAATCAGAGAGGAGGCCTTACCTCGATACATCGATTAAAAAACTAGAAGGAATATGGTGTAATCTATAAATAAATGGATCTGAGAGGGGGGATCATGTGCACTATGGGAGAATTGAAGGGGAGCCACACGACACACTTGGGGAATCATAAATAAAGAAACGAAGAGGAATGAAAAAAGATTAAAAGAAAAAAAATTAAAGACTAGGTAACCTGCACTATTTGTGAATAGTTTACCATAACATATGCCAACTATGTATCAGACACTGCCTTAGTAATGAACCATCACATGATCACTTATAGATTGATTAATATTTGAGAAAAGTATTCACAAACCATGTCTCTCGGTACTTCATAAAAACAGAGTTGGACAGCATTCATTCCAAATAGTTTAACCGACCATGGACATTCTATTCTCCATATCACTACCTTTCCTATGAACATAAATGAGAACCTCATGGTTACTAATAACTATGTGATAAATCCATACGATAGTTATAAGGCTTCATAAATTATAAAAATTTATTTGATGACTTCAAGGACTCAAAATAGAGTCTAAAAATAATTAAAATAATTAATATTTCATTATCAGAGTGTGACAATTCTCCCTATCACAATGAATTCCCCCCCCCCAGGAACTCACATGGCCACATGAAGAATGAAACATGAACTAAAAACTAAATAATGTAAAATGAAGTATTTAACCATGAAGTGACTTTATTGACATCCCAACCCACACCTGAACATCTCTTAGGAAAACCACAATCAAGGAAATCTATAGTGGATCTCCCCACAAAAAGAAACTTCCTATCACTAACTAACACCAAAACCTAGAGCATCCAACACAAACCATAAATCCTTAATACAAGTAATGGACAAAAAATAAAATAAAATAAGCATTAAAAAAATTCATAATTTCCACAAGATACGATCATCCCCAAAGATATAAATATCTGAAATAAAGAAAATCCAAAAAATGGCTAAGAACAAAACAAAGAAACACTAATCATAGACTCGAATCCAAAAAAGCATGACCAAAAATGTTTGAAGAGGGGGAAATATAATCATCAAAAAATTATTACAATGGATATAACACCACAATATCATGAAACATTAATGCTCTCAACTTTCACTTCAGAGAATACATGATGATTGAAAGTCCCCCATACCTTGTGATTTCTAGTATGTGTGTAATGATTCACTCTGGGATCCATTGTTGGAGTGTTGATGTCTTAAAGAATCTTCTTCCCCATAGTTGGTAGCTGGAAACCTCAAACCGATGCTTCCTCTTATGAGAACGCATATTATAGGACATTTCCAAAACCACATAATAAAAAAGGCCTCATAGGATTATAGAATGATGGATTAGATTGCCTAAACACACCGTACTAGTAAAAAATAATCCCATTGTTTGATAATTGAAGGGTCGAAATTGGTCCATGAACCCAAGATTAATACCTAACATGAAAAGAGGTGAATATAAAAAATTATTTAAAACTATCACTATAGAAAAAAGAAATATTCTCATTGAAATGGTCAATATTCCCCTTCATCATCGGTTGACCATGTAAAATATCCAAGAGATCTTTCATATTCATCTGATTCACTTCCTCAAGAATAAACCATTGTATGTAATTTATCATGATGATCACCAAAAAAATATCAACTCAAATTTTATTGTGGAAAACGACCTTCCACCGATCCAGTCCCAGTCCTTCAAACACAGTAAAGAAAACTCTAAATATCAAAACATCTAGAGTTCCGAAAACAAAAAAAATCCTCAATATCCACTATATACACTGCATACCCTAATAGACCTTGATAAATGAATATCATAATAAATAATTATTAAGATAGCTATTATACCACTTCAATAGAAGTCTATGATGTTCTAACAACTTGAATAGTCTTTTTTATAAGCCTTTATGGTCCTTCTTAGAGGCATTGTAACAACCCTAAATGATAAAGCATTAAATGACTTAATGATATGACTCATGTCAACAAGGTGCACCTTCCTTTTCAAGAGAATGTCTGATTAGAACTCCAGAATTAAGCGTGCTTGGCCCGGAGTGGCGATCAGGATGGGTTACCTTCTGGGTGTTTTCCAGGGTGTGTGTGGTTGAGGACAAAGCACACCGGAAAGGACATGCGTTGGCCTGTGGGGACATTCATTAGTCAGATGAAATGTTCAGGTGTGTGGGTGGGCCCCATAGTAGGGACCACGTGTCTATGGGGCAACTGGTGGTACCTGGAGGGCCATGACCCGACGACCATGTTAAGGTGGGGTGTCTGTGCCATCACCAGGACCCAGTTGTTACATTGGGTATCAAACGTGATACCCAGCCTTAAGTGCGGTGCACTGCTCGGGTTGATATTTAGGGCCCACAACGAGGACGTTGTTCTCTAAAGGGGGGTGATTGTAACACCCCCTAATGATAAACAGTTAAATGACTAAATGATGTGACTCATGTCAACATGCTGCACCTTCCTTTTCGGGAGCCTATCTTATTAGAACTCCATAGTTAAGTGTTCTTGGACCTGAATAGTGATCAGGATGGGAGACCTTCTGGGATATTTCCTAGGGTGCGTGTGAGTGAGGACAAAGTACACTAGAAAGGACATGCGTTGGCCTGTGGGGGCAGTCATTATTTAGATGTCCTATTCAAGCAGGTGGGCGGGCCCCACAGTGGGGACCACGTGTCTGCGGGGCATCTAGTGGTACCTGGCGGGCCAGGGTCCAACGGCCATATTAAGGCAGGGTGTCTATGCTATCACTAGGACCCAGTTGTTACAGCCATACTCTCAATAAATCAAGGCTCAAACTACATCGGTATAGAATCATAACTAGGACAATAAATAATTAAATCAAAACAACAAGATCAAAAAACAAATAATAAAAAACCAAATAAAATATAAATCAAATATAAATTCATAAAAAACCACAACTGTCATACAAAACAGAGATAAGAACCATCTTTTCAAAAATACCATTCCCCATTTTCAAACATTTATGATTTTAATTCCCCCATTAAAAATCAAAATCATTTACATTTGAAAAATAAATTCATCACATCCATTTTAAAATTTAATGACACCACTTTACTTTTACCTTTTAAAATCACAAAACATGTTATAAAATAATAAAATTTATCCTTTGAATTATGACATATGTGGTCATCCCTATGACCACTTGAATCCAACCACACATACATGTCAGCGTGGACATTCTACACCAACACACACAAACATATATATTTGAATTTCTGAAAGGAATTCCAAGGGTCATATATTCTATTTTATCATCAAAAATATAAAAAATTTATAGCTATCCACTACATTTTCCCAAACATTTAAAAATTCCAAATAAATTTATTTTTAGAAATCCATTTTATTGTAAATCCCAAAACAATTTACAAAAATAAATTTTCCATATAAATATACTCACACCAACACAATGTTTTATTAAGTATCCCCAACACCAAAATAACTAGAGAATTGAAATATACACCTTGAATACCCTAGTGAAATGGTTTATATGACTATACACTAAGGATGAACCAACCAATTGATGCATATTGAACAAATAATGTTAGCTCCACATTGTTTGATGTGCCATGTATGCTCACCACGTAGCACCATCTCACTTCCAAACTCATCCCCCAAAATAAGAAACTCATAAAACCAAGCAAATACTAACAGTATTACCAAAAATTGAAAATAAATTCTCAAAACCCAACTACTATAGTGACCCAAGTCTCTATAAAAGTGTCTGTGAAAATTAACCCACTAATGACAAACTTTATAATCCCCATCAATCACATCTCTGCTCTACTTGATGCCCCATATAACAAGGGACTTCTCTGATTCAATTTTTTCAAGAACCAGTTTAAGATTCCATCTATCCCAACACCTAATCAAGTCTAATACAAGGACAAAGAGGTGTTCCTGGTCATCCTAGGATAGAAACCAATGATAGGAATTTAAATAAAAAAAATTGGAATGAAGTTTTCCGTATAAAACTCACAGAAAAAAATAAATTATAAAAAGATAAAAACTTGTAATTAAAAATAAATAAAACCACGTATACCACCATGTCACCCTACCGATCATCACATACCACTAATACAATGTCACTGCATGTAGACTTAATGAATACCAGACACTATAGAGACACATGCTTAACATACATATATATTAAATTATTTTATATGAATATTGAGTTGATTACAAAAATACATGCCCAAGGGCCATAATAGTTTTCTGTCTTTAGAGACATAAAAACATAATCATTTAGGAGGTTGGAATATCTTCATTATCTCCCATAAAGATCATCTAATTACCGGACTCTCACTTAAAATATTTCTTCATAAACTAGAGAATGGAAACATAAGTAAAGTGTGATCTTAGTTTCTTAGTAAAGGTAAACGAGGGAGATATATATTCATAACCTAAACATAAGGGTATGAGAACATGATAATAAAAATATAAGATCATACCTTTCAATTCCAATACCATAATAAAGAATCATGGGATTAATATTTTTTATTCATGAAACCAAAATCACCAGTGAACGAAGAGAATCATCCATGAGAGAATAACGTAGGAATATGGAATGGAATTGTGTCATACACATTATCATTAAATTTTTTTGTCAAGGTTACCTAAAAATACTATCATAATATTTTAGTCTTGGCATAATTACATGTGTACCTACTTTGGGCTTGGGATTCCATCCCGTGTAACCTATTGTTTCGGGGTTGGGATGCCCTCCCATGTACCATATTATTTTGGTATTGGGATACCCTCCTGTATACCCTCTTGTTTCTGTCATGGGATTCCTTCTAATATAACCTATTTCTTCAGGATTTGGATTCCCTCTTGTATACTCTATTGTTTTGGAATCTAGATTATGTCCCTTGTACTGTCGACTTTTGGGCTTCATATGCCCTTTAGTGTATTGTACTGATTTGGGATTGGGATTCCCTCTCATGTAACCTATTTCATTGGGCTTGGGATTCCATCTTATTTCACGATTGGGATTCCCCCCATGTACCCTTTATGATCCGAAAACATTTATTGTTACCCAATTCATTGAAGGGAGATATGTGTCTCACCCATCACATAATTAAATCCTAAATTCATATTCCACGTGATACAAAAACATTCATCATATCATGAACCTTGAAATGAAATGGGTATCATTAAAATTTTATCACATCATAACCCATGTAAAATATATTGGTTCTATAATCACTTCCACAGTGAATAGCCAATCATAAGAATTGGGTTTCAAAACATATATCCCATGGAATAAAAACAGGTGTCACAGATATCATTACATAAAAAACATGATTGCTATTATTGGATAATATTCCAAATAATGCATAAAATATAAAAATATAATCTATCTTAAATGGATAAGTATTATGAAATTTCACATGGTATATTTCATAAGGAAAATATATTTTTAATGAAAATCCCTTTCATAAAACCACATTAAAAAAAATTCTTATAAATAATGATTTAAAATTTCATTTAAAACATTTCTAGAGGAAAATATATTTTCCCTATTGAAAAAATAATTTTAAAATATTAAAAATATTGACAACCAATTTATTTTAAAATTAAAATTAAAACTATTAATAGTAGAATCATTGTTTTTTTAAAGCCATTATATTTTAATATTCTTTTCAAAATTAGAAATAATGATTCAAATCATTTTGAAACCCTTTTTATTAGAAAACTTATAAAATAAACCTTAAAAATTTTGAAATATTTTTTCCTCGATTAAATATAAATGGATCATGGAAACATATAAAACAATTTATAAATCAAAACCAATTTTTGGAGAATATATATTTATAAAACATGATTTTAACGAATAGTAATTTTAGACCTAAGAGGGAGATATTGTCAGAATTTTTTAAAAAATTCTAAATTTTATAATGTATTCAAGAGTGAATAAATGGAACCCATACCTAAAGAAATATAGAATAACCCTAATAGAATAACAATCTTGAATTTTCATGATATATGTATAATAATATTTCTTTAATGTAAGTATACTAGTAAACAATCTTGATAAAGATTGAGATTTTATGTAGAATCTATTATAACTTTGTTCACTATGAATTATAATCCACATGAGAAAATAAAATTAAATGAAACATAAAAAATAATTAAATAAGTATATTCATTATATAAAATATTGAAGTGTATTTTATAAATTGAATAGAAATCAATAGGAGCACAAAATGCCATGTATCTCAAAGAAGAAAAATTGAGGCAAAAATTACTTTACAGATTTGGTAACTTTTGAACCATAAATCCCATGAATTAAATATCATCAAATGGACATATTAATAATGATAAATTTAATTATAATAATCATCATCATTTAGTATATTTTTGGTTTTTAGATACACCCGAATAATGAAATTTGTGTTGAATATGGCATAGGTATTTTAGAAATAAAATTTAGATGAGAGACCTTACCATTTGTTTTAAATTTTTTAATACACAATAAACACTATTATATAATTAATATAAGATTAGTATAAATCTACTATATAACCATAATATAATACATAATAAAATATATGCTATTATTATTACATTATTTTACCTTTTATAATCAATTCCAGGTTAGTGTTACATTTTGGGTAATACCCATGATGTTTTTTGTATATGTTTGGACATGTTACTCATCATAATATTACTTAGATCATGAATTTTTTTTCCAAGAATTTATTTCAAAGATATAATATTATGAATATTATTTAGGCTTTTAATTTGTTTGAATCCTCCCAAATTATCAATTTGAGCTTATATGGAACAATTCTTTTTTTATGATGTGTTTTGAGAAAAATTGTAAAAAGTTCTTAATTTTGTATTTTTTACAGATTTTTACAACAAGGGAATTTTTGTAATTTAATTAAAAATATAATTCCAAATTGAATGACTATTTTTTTATAATACCTTATTTAATTCCTTCATATTTCTTTTCTATAATACGGGCTGAGTCGAGTTTATAGAGGACTTAAAAATCAACAATGTTAAAGAATTTTCCGGGCGGACAGTATGGACACCACCATAGTAAAGGAAGCACATATCATCTTAAAAACCTCCAATTTAGTTGATTCTGCATGGATTTTAAATTGGAATCAATGGATCCTGGACCCATTAAATTTCATGAAGTTTAAAATCCATTAATGTGCCTTTTGAATGATCTCAATTGAAGGAAGATTTCTAGAAATTTCCTCCAGAAAAACAAACCACCAATAAAAATCTCATAACTTATACATTAGGGGGCCAATTACACTAAAAATTTGAGTGTTTCTTTGAAAGAAAATTATAAACAACATTCTTGAATCTCCAATGTGTAATTATTCCTTTTCCATGGTCATTAATGAGTGATAGGGGAAATGTGGAGGGTCTGTATGGACAGAATAAAGTTTTCGAGTAAATGGCCATATCTCTGTCACCAAGCATTCAAAAACTCTAAAAATTTTGAGAGTGTAAAGATGAGGAAATTGTGAAGAACCTTTCTCAAGGGATTTACGCGTGATTTGATCATGAATTGGGCATGTAGTGCACCATCTTGTAGAGGAATAATTCTTCCTATAAAGTGGAGGAGCTCCCACCTCTCAAATCATCTAATTTTCAATCCCATTACTTCAAGGCACCAAGGAGGAGATCTCTACTGAGAAAGGCTGACCAAAAGTATTCCCCATTTCTTCCTAATATATTTTTTTAATTATTTTTGTTTTAATTTTCAATGATAATTTAAATTTCAATAAATTCATGACTTTTTTTAATTTTTGTGTCCACCCTTCCATCCACTATTCTTCTTTCTCATCTTACCATTGTGAACTATAGTATAAATGATCAGGAATAATTGACCCCATAAATATCCCTATGGATTAATCAACTTTATGAACCCAATAATATATTTTTAATAGTCTTTTTTATAATTTTTTGAATAATTCAAAGTAGGTGTAATCCTCATTGTGGTTGTCAAGAGTTTATCTTCCTAATCTATATCCATTTTCCCTCGATTTAGGTGATGGGTGGAGGATGTTCTTGATGATTGATATGTGGAGTTATCATTCATTACAAGGGTATACTATGGTCTCCAAATATATTATGGAGTGTGTTCAGTAAGCGTATTTGAATATGGTCAAGAAAGGTGCTCCATGAATGTTCAATTGGGATAACATCATTTCTTCACTAATTCTATTCTATTTAGCATATCATATTAATTAGAATTGATTTTTTGGCTTTCATTTATTTTCATAAATTCCATTTTATTCATAATAATAATAATAAAAACAAAAAAAATTATTTTAGGTGAATTTTTTTAAGTGAGTAAACAACTTAGAACACTATTCAAGTTATACGACACTGATTAGCCTCTATATTGCACTTAGAAAACATAAAAATACACTTTTCCATGCCCTATGACTGGTGGGAATCCAAAATGGTTCTATATTAAGGGATTTAATAAGTAGTTTTTTTAGTTCATCAATTTTCACATTATATATATATTTTCATTTGTTTTAGAAAAACCATATATTTTTTCATCTTTTATGATGTATTCAAGAAATCATTCTTTCAATACATGAAACAATTACTCATAGCAGTAGAAAAAAGACACTGAAAAAACTAAGGATTCCCTCCAAAGAAGGGTTTATGCACATATGCTAATGGTAAATCAGATTCAAAGAGTCATAGAAAGAAGGATCTCACCTGATGATTTGACTACCATGGCTGATGATCCCCAAACTGACATGGAAATGTTCAAGGATAACAAGGATTTGACACTAGTTTTCCCCAATTTCACTAAATAAATTTATGAATTTGAGGCCAAACTCAAGGAATAAGAGTAACCCCACCATATTAGGTTCGAGAATCAGGCAGACCATGATGATCTAGAGTTTATTCCTAATGTGAAATTATTACCTACTGAGCTATGTGTGGGGTATTAACAATATATAGATGAATTTTGGAATGAGAATGAGTTACAACATGATTTTTTTTATACATATAATGCTGAATACCAAATTCAATTTCATGTCACTTTATCCATGGAAGAGGAGGGAGCCACAATAGTTATGCAATTTGAAGAAAGAATAGAAGATCTTGGTTACCTTCTTCCATCCAATGATACTCTCATTCAAGAGGATCTTATCATTGAATAAGTTATTGAACCAAAACCAATTTTGGGAGTTGATCCATTATTGAACTCAATATTTTATGGTTTCATTTAGTATGATTGGATTATCACTCTTTATGATTTAGAATTTTTCAGATTTGGACAATACATTCATTTCCTTATAGGAATATGAAACAACTACACCTACAAAAGTGGAGGAACACATGGAGATCCCTGTTATTAATGAGCATACATTTCTGTAAGATCATAATTAAATTCAATTCGTTGGAAATAATGAAATTGAGATAGAGTCTTATCATTTTCGAAGGTAAAATATATTTTGTAATTCAAAATAATAGTTTTTCAAGAAAAATTACCTACATACTTTCCCTTTGAACATTCAATTCATAAATCCCATGTTGAGTAATCCCATGAAATGATAGAGATGGATTCACAATCAGTAACCAAAAAAGTAGATGATCTATACTTAATTCTATGCCCTCAATGCTAGTTGTACCACATTGTGATGGTGGTGGATCTAGGTACTCTATCCATAGAGTCCTCCTCAATAAGAACAAAGAACTACATGCTGGGAAGAACAACATATGGTGGTCCATTTCAAAAAATATCCACCCTCATTCAGATTATGGATAACAGTTGGAACATCCCAATAGAGGCAGTAAAAATTCAAGGCCCACTTGGGGGATCATACCATGTTTATCTTAACATTCCTTTAAGATATTATTTTCATTTTTTATGAATTATTTTAGCATATATACAATTTTTACATATCTTTTTAATCTTTAATGACATGATCATTGTTCTTATGTGTGTAATTCTATTTTATAGGTTCATAAATGGGAAAAGTAATCCTTAAATTAGGTAAGATAAGTAAAAAAATTCATGGGAAAGGGAGTATATTTTTATTGTTTAAACTTTTACACTCCTTACATTTTCTGTTCTAAAACACGTCTTAAGATTTACTGACATGAATTTCATACCCCCACTAGAATTGTAATTTTAATGGAATTATCTAGGAGAGATGAGTTTCTTTGGAATATCTTGGTACCATGTTTTATATTTCAATAATATTGTGATTGAATGAATAAAATAGAAAATTAAATATTCAAATAGAATCATGGATATTGAATGGTTATTAGTGGATTAAGTGGATTAACTGATTAAGGAAAACAAAATTTCCCTACAATTTTTCATGCTTTGAATATATGAGATTCATATTAATTGACTTGTTATTATAAATCAACAATTAAGTGATTTTATAGTATCATATATTTAATTCCTGAGAGTATTTTTGGACCAAGTGCTTTCTATTTACTCTTCAGTATATTTCTAGAGTGAACCTAGGACATATCAATAGCTAGAACTTGCCTTTAAACTTGTCAAAGCTGTGACTGTAGAAAAACACATTTAAAATTAATGTGGTATATTTTTAAAATACCTTATCCATAAAAAACCACATTATCATAAATTATTATTTTAGACAATAGATAGCATAAATGACCTTTTTAGGGATTATCCATGTTTCAAGCCATTTTATCCATTCCTACCTTACTATTTGTATTTAATTGATATTTTAAACAAGAAGTGTGGGGGTGGAGGTAATCACGGTGGATGTGATGTCATACATTGTAAAGAAAATGTTTAATTTTGATTTTTTGGGAATTGTATATGGTTGTGGAATCATTAATTGTCCTTTATTGTTTTCTTGTCTAGAAAAAAAAGATAAAATGACAAAAATAAAGAAAATAAGATAGAAAAACGTGTTATTATTTGGGAGAACCAAGAATCAACATTTTTCAGTTCGATGATCTTCTTATCATATGTGGTTATATGATGGATGTGATGTTTGATCTACTAATAAGAATTGAAAAGGAATATTGAAGTAAAAATAATATTCAAGAGGGTCCACAAATCATTCATTATTCTTACATAATCATAACCATTACATTATGTTTTGGGGAATTTGTTGTTTCTAAATTGATGGGGTGAATTTAATTACACTTTTTGATATCATGCATTGTACTTAATTGATAGCCATCCCCCACGAGCCTTAATTTTTAATGCATCAAATCCAAACTACCTTATACCTCATATTCTTTTTAACATTTATTGACAATTCATCATGATTTTATTTCCCTTTTTTCTTTAAAATGTTGAGAGAGTATTTCATTTACAAGACTATGGATAAGGATCTTGTTCTCATTATATGAGAATAACTCTACTTGATTTTTATCTTTGGATATGAGGGGAAAAAATGAGGTAACTCACGATGTGACATGCTTATTAATAATGAATTGAGGACCTTGAAAGAATGAAAAGATAAGTTCCATCATTATTAAAATAGTAAAAAATAAAATATATAAATTGATTGTTTCTTTTAATAATGAGAAATTAAATTTATACATCATGCGGATTTATGAAATTTTTTTTCAGTGATAATTGAATAATTTTATTACCTTGAAATTTTAAAACTGGTAACATTAGTGCCCTTTGAAATTTTATGTTGAAAATTAATGTTTGAGTAAAAAATAGTTTCTATGTGGGGGAATTAAATGACCTAATTTTTTAAACATTTTTTATGAATTTAAAATTTTTTATTCATCCAAAATTATCAATTTGATCTTGTATGGTTTGATTTTAGATTTATAATGTGTTTTGAGATAAATTTGGAAACTTTTTTATTCTGGATTTTTACAAATTTTGTCATCCGGGGAATTTTGATCATTGATTGATTAATATAATTCAAAATTGAATTATTATTTTTTGTTAGAATATTTTATTTATTTCTGTCATCTTTCTCTTCTCGACCAAGGGTTGTTTCAAGCATATAGAGTCCATAATAAATCAATGGAGTTTTAGAATTTTCTGAGTGGACATCATGGAACCCACTGTAGTAATGGAAACACATATCATCCTATAATACTCCAGTTTATCTTAATTTACCTCGACGTGGAATTATACACAATGTTTCATTAACCTATTAACATTCATGTTGTTCTGAATCGATTAAGGTGGCTTTGAATGATCTAAATTAAAGGAATATTCTTAAAAATTTCATCCAGGAAAATAAACTACCAATAAAAAATTCAAAAATCATACATGAGCGGGATAATAATAAAGATTTGTTTGGAGCCTCTGAGAAATACAATTTAACAAAATTTCATGAAGGCTACAACATGTGAACAGTCTTTTTCCAGGGTCATTAATGCATTATATTTGAAATGTGGAGTGTCCACCTGAACAAAATTAATTATTTGAGTAAAAAGGCCATTACTCCTTCACCAAGCATCCAAATACTCTAAATTGTTTAGTGTTTATGGAAAAGAAAACATTACAAAACTTTCATGAAGGTTTAAACACGTAATTATATCATTAATTGTGGATAAAATTTACCAATTTTTTTAGGAAAAATTTAGTTTTTAAAATGAGGCGATCTCCCACCTCAAAAATCATCTCATTTTTCATCCCATTTATTCAAGGAACCCGAGTGTAGATCTCCACTGAGTGAGGTCAGTCAAAAAATTTCCACTTTTCCTCATAATTTATTTTTTTCTTTATTTTTTCAGTTTTAAATTATGTTTTACATTTAAATAAATTCATGAATTGTTTTTATTTATGTGTCCACCCATCCACCATCTTTTATTCTTCTTATTTTACCATCCAAAACTATAATACTCATGATCATGAGAAACTGAACCGAGGAATATATTGTGGGTTTAATTAGGTTCTTGAACCCTAGACCAATTTTTTAATAATTTTTGAGTTAAGTCTAAGGATAATTTATACTGGGTACAATCCTTACTGTGGTTGCCTAAAGTTTTACTTCTTAATCTACAACCATTTTACCTCGATTGAGGGGTTGGATGGAGGGTGATTCTAGTGATTGATAAGTATAATTTTCATTCATAACTATGGTATAACATGACTTGCACAAATAAGATGGATTGTGTTCACTGGAAACATTTAAAGCTGGTCAGTGAAGGTGATCATTGATTGATCACTCTAGAAAACTTTCTTTTATTACTAATTCCTTTTTGTTTAGCATTTCATATTAATTAGAATGGAAATTTTTTGTTTTATTTATTTTCACAAATTTCATTTTATTCATAAAGATAAAAAAACAATGCAAATAATTATATTAGGTTAATTTTTTAGTTGAGTGAATAGCTGAGAATGTTTCTCAAGTGAGACAACCCTGGTCAGCCTCTATATTGCACTAGGAAAACATAAAAATCTTCTTTTTAAATTCACTACGATAGGCATGCGTCAGTAATAAATTATATATATTTAATATATCATTAGTATATATATTTATAAAAATCTATAAAATTTTTAAATATGAAATGGAATACAATATTCATGGAGACAGTAGGTTATATTTATGCGTTAACAATGTATCCATTTTATTGTACTATTGAAAGACTGAATGTAAATTACATTTATGTATATATATATATATATTATCATTAAATTATAATTATATATATCCTATAGTTTTACTAAACCCATCCATAATACATTCCATGTAATGTGTGAATTTATCACACCACTTTATGGAGGTGGTATCCCACACGTCCCGAAATGAAGTTTGGATATATACACAAATTTGAATGCATGAAGGTATATTTTACATAATAAATAAAATAATAATTACTGAATAATAAATATTTTATTTATCTTTTAAAAACATTATTTCTATCATAATTACCGCCATGAGGGATGATAAAGTAAAAACAAACAATATAGTTTTGTGAGGTTATAGTCCAATGTATCTATGAATTTTAAGTTGGTTACACTATAAGGTCTCGACCTTAAAACATTTCATAATCATGAATTAAATGACTAATTCACATAGAGGTTCTTTTCAGGTTTAAAGTTTTAGAGAATTAGGAAATAACTATTACATCTCAAAAGATTACAAAGTAGACACTTCTACTAAGTTTCCATAAAATAAAAACTCTTAAAAAGAAACATGTAACATCCCATGTAAGTAAAGAGTTATGGATTTTCATATCTATGTATATTTATGAATTAGATAGTGTTTTAGAGGCTTAAAATGAGAATACATCCAATCTTAAGAATGGAATTCTCTAATATTTTTAAAAGATTGTTTTACCGCCTTTTGATGGAGAACCATTATTAAATCTATCTTTTGACAACTTTATAAGCTCTATTTGTCAAAATGAACTTATTATCTAGTATTAGGACATTGAAATTTACTTTTTATTAATTTTTGTTATATTTTTGATAATGTTTATTTTTTAATGAATATTGAAAAATACTGCATTTTACATCGCAACTGCTTTTTAAACTAATTTAATTAAATGGAAAGGTTATATTTTTCATTGGTTTAAAGTATAAATAGAATATATTTTTACCATTTAATTCAATAGTGGTTAGTGGAATTAAATACACTTTGAAATTGAAAAAAAACAATTTTAAAACTTTTGATAGATATTGTTTTAAAAAACCCACTATTTGTTTTGACAAAAGGAATTAATTTTAAATTAATTATTTCAATTTATATGTTTGGAATTTGGTAAAATGGATTCCATATTTGGAATCATATGTTCCAAATTATGTTATTAAGATTCTTTTTTGGACATTAAGAATCGTAACGTCAGTAATTTTCTTTAATTATTGTGATTAATTAGTAATCAGGTAGTTAAGGGTAATAAAATAAAATCATAATATTAACAAATGACCCTAACATGTGTCCTAATGCAAATGGTTGTGTCATGACCGACCATGTAATGCCTTGTTCCAACCTTTGGGACCCCATGGGATCACTTTTGGGTGATAGTGACATTTTATTATATTATTTTTTTAAAGGTAAAGTATAACCAAAGTATGTATCTCCCAAGTAAAATAATTTTACTTTTGTCTGTGTAAATGATATCTTAGACTATAAAAATTCACTGTAAATATAATAATATTTCCTATATCAGGATATTTTTTTATAATTTTTATACATTAAATAAATTAATTTATTTATGACACCATGAGGATGTGGCGATTACCTCATTAATTAAAGAATTAAAAAAATTAAAAGATAATGTAAAATCTAAGACTTACACTTGTCCAAGAGTGCCCTCCTCCCTTTTATAAAAGGCCCCCACCTATACCACCACACCCACACTTCTCAAGAAATTTTCTCGGCCAAGATCTTCCCATTTTATTTCTCCACATTCCTCTCTTCATCATAGAAGCCTTACCTTAGGCAGAAATCTCTTCAAGAAACCCATTAGGTTCAAACCAAGAGAAGTTTTCCGATTTAAAGGTAATGTCCCCACTTGTGTTCTTTTGTTTTATTTTGATTCTCCAACCCCTAAACTATTTTTATTACACTGTTCTGTAACAAAAAACGTATCTTAAATATACTATCATGTTCTAGTGAGAAGGATTTGAGCTACACTTACACACACCTCCGTCTAATGGTTAAAGAACATACTGTTTCTGTGGATGGTGAATTTCTGCCTCACAAAACGATGATTGTTCAATATTTTTTTAACACCTTTAATGGTGGCCATTAAGAAGTCACACTATTTATATATGATATATTTTATGTATATTTTATCCTTAGTCTTCTGTATTTTTCATTTATTTCAAACCATTATGGTGTCCATTATGGGTAAACGCGATATCTTCATTTTAGGAAGTGCGAACTACTGCCCCCTCAAAGTGATTTGATTCGTTAATTCCATATGTGGGACATATAAAGGTTGGATTTTATGATTTTATATATTCTATTATACTGTAATTATAATATACCTTTATATCATTATGATTTCACTCCATTAAATACGAAATAGAAATAAAATTAGCGTTCATGCGTACGTACGGCTTACCATCTCCATGAACGGTGCATTTCATTTCTTACCTATAAATGTTATGTAATATTATAAATGCATGTATATACTGGATATATATGGTATATATGATATCTATATCATGAATATAATTCTTGATATAATGGATATTTTACCACATGAACAGCTTGTAATTATATGAAACTTATTTTTGGCTCAAGTACCAAAGATCGAAAAAACAACCGTTATTAACTTAAATAATTACATAATGTTCATAACATGGTAATAAGTGATATAAAAGGAATAATAAACTGAAAAAAGTTTCTTAAGCAAGTAGAAATTAAATCTAGTTTATTATTCAGGATATTAAAGAACGATCGAGTCAATTCGAACATGAGGTATGGGACTTCGTCTCAATCTCCTTTCATTGAGGCATATCTTATTTTATACACATCTTTCTTTTATACGGTGTATAAACCCCTTTTAATTTTAATTTTATTCAAAAGGGATCTTTTTTATATGAAGCTTTTTGATAAATGACAAAAGAGAATGTTTTTGTCGTACGTATGTGGCGACAACGACTTCTCCGCCGCCGTGTCCATTATTTACGTTTCGGCTTCCTCTATAAGACATAACTTTTTTTAAATTAAAAATAAATAACATGTTTTAATTTTATTTTATTTTGGTATTGAAAATGGTTTTGATAATGTTTTGATTATATCAATGTGTTGTATTGATATCTTGTGATTGAAATGTGGAAATGTTATGTTTCCTTTATGCATGTTTTATGTGATACGATTACGTTATGGTTCTTGGGAATTGTTTATTATTATTGGTGGTTCCATGATAAACTAAGGCCGGGTGAACCATTGATAGATCTCAAATTCATTGGGTAATGTGAATGAATTAATCGCTAAGGTTTCTTCAAAGAGATTTAGGGAATATACTGTGATGGGTATTCTAAACATAACAACGAGGGTTACTCCCTACGTAAGAATCTCATGAAAGCCTCAAGTTAACTTTATGTATTATGTTTTCTATGAGTTATTCATAAATATTATGATTTAATAAGGTATCATAAAGTGATTATGTTTTATTAGTATAGTATGTTTCATTAATTCTTATGTATACATGGACTAATGTTTTCATTTCGTACTTTTATATCCCTTACTAAGCTTTTTATGCTCATCACAAGTTTTTCAAATGTTTTTCACAGGACAAGGGAAATGTACATGATGTGATGATAGTGTTGAGGAAGTTTCAAGAAAGAATCCATGTTTTTTTTTAAATATGTCTCCTTTGATGGTAAAAAAGAATAAATTCTTTTATGTAACCATCTTGTTGAAATGTGGAATGTAATGCATGATTTATGATCTAATTCTCAAAAACTCTAAACCTGAAAAGATCCTAAGTGTGTATTCATGAAATAACTCAAGATTAAGTAATGTTTACGTCTGGGGCCTTATAGTTGGTATCATAGGTCGGTTTAGATAACTTTAGGAGTTAGAATTCTATTAATTGATTATCCAAAAATGTTTTTATGGTCAAATTGAAATGATATATCATTTGAAGATTTCCACGTTGCATCACCTAAGACATGTTTTTTCAGAATAGTTTTCCGTAGAGGAAACAGGGAAGTAGTGCTAGGAAGGCATACAGAAGGAAATGACCTTCCAAATTAGCATCCTGAGATGGTTGGAATTAGAACTGAATAGTTTTTTGTAGTAATGGCGCAATTCACTCAACTGATAAATGGTGGTGGTATCCATGCACGATATCATCCAGATCAACCGCAGAGGATCATGTTAGTGGTAGAACATTTCATCAGGCAACATTCCCCATGATTCAGAGGATCATCTGACTCTGTGCTAGCTGAAGGGTGAATTAAAGCACTAGAGAATATATTCAATGTCATGGGGTGTTCAGACAATCAAAAGGTTAGTCTTGTTGTTTACCGTTTGGAGGGCGAAGCAGATCAGTGGTGGTCGATGGTTTAAAATACCAGGGATGCTGATGAGATTGATGCTCTTGACTGGTATTAATTCAAATGTATGATTCATGAGAAATATCTTCCTAAGGCTGTTCGACATAGGATGGAAAAACAATTCTTGGAATTGAGGCACGAGGACGACTCAGTCGCTACTTATGAAGAAAGGTTCACTCGATTGGCAATGTATGGACCTAATTTTATCTGAGTCCTTGATAGTAAAATCAATCGTTTTTAGTCAGGATCAAATCCAAAGTATCGAAGGGATTTAGCATCTCGTGAGTTCAGAAGTTATGATGAGCTTGTTCGATGTGCTGAGAAGGTGGAAATGGAGGTTGTCGCTGATCAAGTGTTCTATAAAATCCAATAGAAGAAGTGACTGAGGTGGCATGAGAAAGGGAAGAGTCCTTCAAAGAGGTCTGATGGTAAGAAAAATAAGTTTCCAGTTTGTGATAAATGTGGTAAAAGGAATTCTGGGGAATGCCTTCTGAATTCTGGAAAGTGCTACCGATGTGGTAAGATGGGACATAAGGCTCATGATTGCACTGAAAAAGATCAGGTTGATGGTAAGACCAAATTTGATTTACTATTAGTGAAATGTTTCAAGGGGAATGAGATGGGTCATTATGCAAACGAGTGCTCGACAAAGAGATCAAATGATGGGAAGCAGTCAGACTACAAGTAGAAAGGTGTGGTAAAATCCTTTGTAACTACTTCGGCAAATGTTGGACCATCAGATGAAGTGGTATCAGGTACTTAGTTTTTTTAGATTATGCCAATGTGTGGCTTGATTCGGGGTCTACACATTCTTTCATCTCTGAAAAATTTTCTAGTAAATTGGGAATTCCATCTCAAGAAATGACTCCTGAACTTGTGGTAAAAACACATGGGGGAAATGTTAAGGAAAAAAGAATTTATAAGAATATTCTTATCCTTATCTGTGGAAAAAACCTACTTTCAAAACTTTTTGTTTTACCTCTAGTAGAGTTTGATGTTATCCTGGGTATGGATTGGATCTCTGTTTACTATGTTAATATTGATTGTAGAGATAAGGAAGTTTCATTTCAGAAATACTTTCAATTTGAGTACAAGAATGAACCCTTACTGTTGATAACATATCAAGAGGCTGATAAACTTGTAAAAGATGGAAATGAATGTTACCTTGCACATATTGTTTAAAACAAAGGAACCGTTTAGATTAATGATGTGCTAGTGGAAAATTAGTATCCTGATGTTTTTCCTAATGAGTTTCTAGGATTAATACTAGATTGGGAAGTTGAATTTACTGTTGACATAGTTCCTATTTCTATGCCAAATTCAAAACCCCCTTATCGAATGCCTCAAATTGAACTTTTAGAGTTGCATGATCAATTGAAATTTTTTTTAGAGAATAGTTTCATTCGACCTAGCACATCACCATGGGCTTCTCCTGTCTTATTTGTTAAAAAGAAAGATAGTTCTATGAGACTTTCCATTGATTATAGATCCTTGAATAACATCACAGTTAAGAACAAATATCCTTTTCCACATATCGATGATTTGTTTGATCGGCTCCAGGGAGCTCAATATGTTTCAAAGATAGACCTAAGATCGGGGTACCATCAGTTGAAGGTAAAGGAACCATATATTCCAAAGACTATTTTTCATACAAGATATGGCCATTATGAATTTTTAGTAATGTCGTTTGGGTTGACCAATTCACCTGCTGTATTCACGGACCTTATGAATAGAATTTTCCATGAGTTCTTGGATAAATTTGTGGTTGTTTTCATTGATGATATTTTGGTGTTTTATAATAGCAAAGAGGAGCATGAAAGACATTTAAGGGTTATTTTTCCAACCTTAAAAGAAAATAAATTGTATGGAAAATTCAAAAAATGTGAGTTTTGGTTAGAATAAATTCCTTTCCATGGTCACATTATTTCTAAAGATGGAATAACTGTTGATCCTACAAAAACAATGGTTTTTGGAGAATGGTCAAGACCCACAAATGTAACTGAGATTTGTAGAATTCTTGGTTTGGCAGGCTATTACCGAAGGTTTGTTAAAAAATTTCACTGTTATTTAGTCCAATGACTTAGCTAACTCCGAAGTGTGTTAATTTTATCTGGACAAAAGAATGTGATGATTGTTTTCAGGAGTTGAAAAGAAGATTGGTGAATGCTTCATTTTTGGTACTACCTTCCAGGAATGATGAGTTTGTTATCTATAGTGATGCTTCATTGAAAGGACTTGGTTGTATCCTAATGCAGAATGATCAGGTAAATGATTATGCTCTACATCAGTTGAAAACTCATGAGGTAAATTACCCAACACATGATTTCGAATTAGCAGCTATTGTTTTTGATTTAAAAATTTGGAGGAATAATTTTTATGGGGTAAAGTGTGAAATATATACTAACCAAAAAAGTTTGAAGTATATATTCACTCAGAAAGAATTGAACATGAGACAGAGGAGATATCTAGAATTAATCAAGGATTATGATTGTACAATTCATTACCACACGGGAAAAGCAAATAAAGTGGATGATACTTCGGTCAAAAAAGTAATACTTCATTAACCATGTTATGTTTGGAACGTGATCCATTGGTTAAGGATTTGATGAACCTTGGCATAGAAGTTATTGGTGCAAGAAGTTATTCTGTTTTGTTTCAGGTGTCAGTGAGATCATCCATATCATACAGAATTAAGCTAGCTCGGAAGCAAGACAATGAGTTGCATAAAAAGGTTATGTTGGTTCAGAAGGGTATGTAACCAGAATTCAACATTGATAATGATTGTGTTTTGATATTTTGGAAGAGATTGTGTGTGCCATGTGCTTCACAGTTGAAGAGAGATTTGTTATGTGAAGCTCATAGTTCTCTGTTTCAGTTCATCTTGGTAGTACAAAGATGTATAGATATCTTCGAGAGTATTACTGGTGGAATGGAATGAAAAGAGATATTGCTGATTTTACAGTGAAGTGTTTGACTTTTCAACATGTTAAAGCAGAGTGGCATTTACCTAAAGGGATTCTTCAGCCTTTACCAGTGACAGAGTAGAAATGGGAGAATATATCCATGGACTTAATTCTGGGGTTGTCGAAGACACCTCGAGGTAATAATGCAATATGGGTGATTGTTGATCGCTTGACTAAATCTGCTCATTTTCTTGCTATACGAGATACTTTTTCCCTAGATCAACTTTCTCGTTTGTATCTTAAAGAGATAGTCAGGTTCCATGGAGTTCCCCTCTCCATTGTATCTGATCGTAACCCCAGGTTTACTTATAACTTTTGGAATGGACTTCAGAAGTCATTGGGTACTGAATTAAATTTTAGTACAATTATTCATCCTCAATCACATGGGTAGTTATAACGAAAAATTCATACTTTAGAGGATATTCTATGTTCTTGTTCGATGGATTATCAGGGAAGTTAGGACCAAAATCTTTCTTTGGTTGAGTTTTCTTATAATAATAGTTTTCATTCTAGTATACAAATGGCACTATTTGAGGAATTATATGGGAAGTGGTGTCGTACTCCATATTTTTGGGATGAAGTGGGTGAAAAAAATTTTATGGGACCAGAATTGGTAGAAGAGTTGGAAAAAAAGTTCAGGTGATACAGAAACACATGAGAACAGCTCAGAGAAGGCAGAAAAGTTTTGCAGACAATAAGAGGAAGGATCACTCTTTTGAGGTAGGTGATCATGTTTTTCTCAAAGTTTCCCCATGGAAAAGTTTGACGTGATTTGGTAAGAAAGGAAAGCTGAGTCCAAGGTTCATTGGACCATATGAAATTATGGAGAGAGTTGGATCAATTTCTTACCAAGTGGCTTTACCTCCGATTTTATCTCAGGTGCACAATGTTTTTCATGTTTCAATGTTAAGGATGTACATGCCAGATCCATACCATGTTTTGAGTCCAGAGGTAGTTCATCTAGAAGAAAACTTATCTTATGAGGAACAACTAGTCCAGATTCTTGACCACAGGGAGCAAGTATTGTGGAATAATGTGATTTATCAAGTATTGTTTTTGTGGAAAAACCACATGATTGAAGAGGCGACATGGGAATATGAAAATCAAATGAGGTATAAATACCCCCACTTATTCGATAAGTAAATAAATTGTGGGGATGTAATTTTATAAAGGGGAGAGGGATGTAACATCCCATGTAAGTAAAGAATTATGTATTTTCATATCTATGCCTGTTTATGAATTAGATAGTGTTTTAGAGGCTTAAAATGAGAATAAATCCAATCTAAAGCATTGAATTCACTAATATTTTTAAAAGATTGTTTTACTGCCTTTTGATGGAGAACCATTTTTAAATATATATTTTGATAAATTTATAAGCTCTATTGTCAAAATAAAATTATTCTTTTGTATCGGGACATTGAAATTTACTTTGGATAAATTTTTGGTATTTTTCTGACAATGTTCATTTTTTAATGAATAGTGAAAAATACTGCATTTTACATCAAAACTGCTTTTTCATCTAATTTAATTATATGGATAGATTATATTTTTCATTTGTTTTAAATTATAATTAGAATATATTTTTACCATTTAATCCAATATTGGTCAGTGGAATTAATTACACTTTGAAACTGGACATAAAAATTCGTCAAACTTTTGATAGACATTGTTTCTAAAAAACCCGCTATATGTTTTGACAACGAGAATTATTTTTAAATTAATTATTTCAATTTCTATGTTTGTAATTTGGTAAATTGGATTCCATATTTGGAATCATAAGGTCCAAATTATGTAATTAAGAATCTTTTGTTTTTGGACATTATGAATAGTAACGATGATAATTATCTTTAATTGTCGTGATTAATTGGTAATTGGTTAGTTAATGTTAATAAAATAATTTCATAATAATAACAAATGTCCCCAAAATATCTCCTAATGATACTGGTTGTGTCATGGCCGACCATGGGATGCCTTTTTCAAACATTTGGACCCCATGGAATCAATTTTGGGTGATAGTGACATTTTATTATATTATTTTTTGAAGGGAAAGTGTAACCAAAGTATGTATCACCCAAGTAAAAAAAATTAGTTTTGTCTGTGTAAAAGATATATTATTATATAAATTGTAATTGGAATGATAAATATATTTAATAAATCATGATAATTTTTTATATTTTTTAGAGATAAAATAAATTAAATTATTGATGACACTATGATTATGCAACGATTACCTCATTAATTAACGATTAAAATAAAATGAAAAGATAATGTAAAATCTAAGACATAAACTTGTCAAAGACCTATTGGATGGGTTGATTTCAAACCCTTATCACATTATCCTCTAAATATATAATTGTGGGACCTTTAAAATCCAAAAATCATTATATAATTAAGTAACCCTTTTTGACTTTCCTAGAGTGCCCCTCCTCGCTCATATAAAGGGCCCCACCTCTACCACCTTACCCAAACCTCTCAAGCCATTATCTCGGCCAATATCTTCCCATTTTATCTCCCAAAATACCTCTCTTCATCATATAAGCCTTACCTTAGGTATAAATCTCTTCAAGAAACCCTTTTGGTTCAAACCAAGAGGAGTTACCCGATTTAATGGTAATGTCTCCATTTGTGTTCATTTGTTTTATTTTGATTCTCCAACCCCATTAACTCTTTTTATTCCTTTATTTTTTAACGAAACCAGTATCTTCAATATACTAGGATTTTTTTGATAGGTATTAGAGCTAAACATACACACACCACTATCTAATGGTTAATGAATATATTTTTTCTGTGGATGGCGAATTTCTGCCTCACGAAATGATGATTGTTCAATATTCTTTTAACACCTTTAATGGTGGCCATTAAGATGTCACTATATTTAAATATGATATATTTTATGTTTATGTTTCTATTATGCTTTTGTATTTTTCATTTATGACATTCCTTTATGATGTCCAGTATAGGTAAACTCTATATCTTCATTTTAGGAACTGCGGACTACCACCCCCTCAAAGTGATTTGATTCGTTAATGCCATATGTAGGATGTATAAATGATTGAGTTTATGATGATATATTTGATATTATACTGGAAATATAATATACCATTATATCATTATGATTTCACTCCATTAAATACAAAATAGAAATGAAAGTAGCATTCATGCATACGTATGGCTTACCGTCTCCATGAACGGTGCATTTCATTTCTTACATCTAAATTTTATGTAATATTATAAATTCATGTATATACTGGATATATATTATATTTATGATATATATATCATGAATATAATTCTGGATATAAAGGATATTTTACCACATGAACAACTTGTAATTATAAGAAGTTTATTTTTTGCTCAAGTACCAAAGATCGACAAAAAGACCGTTATTAACTTAAATAATTACATGATGTTCATAAGATGGTAATAAGTGATTTAAAAGGAATAATGAACTTTAAAAAGGTTCTTAATCAAGTATAAATTTACTCTAGTTTATTATTCATGAGATTAAAGAACGATCAAGTCAAGTCGGACACGAGGTATGGGACTTCGTCTCAATCTTCTTTCATTGAGGCATATCTTGTTTTACACACAACTTTCTTTTATATGGTGTATAATCCCCTTTGACATTTACTTTTATTCGAAAAGAATTATTTTTATACAAATTGTTTTAATAAATGATAAAAGGGAATGTTTTTGTCGTATGTATGGGGCGACAATGACTTCTCTGCCGCCGTGACCATTATTTGAGTTTCGGCTTCCTCTACAAGCCATAACATTTTTTAAAATGAAAAATAAATACCATGTTTTAATTTTCATATATTTTGGTATTGAAAATGGTTTTGGTAATGTTTTGATTATATAAATGTGTTGTATTGATATCTTGTGATTGAAATGTGGAAATGTTATGTTTCCCTTATTCATGTTTTATGTGATACGATTATGTTATGGTTCATGGGCATTGTTTATGAGGAAGGGTGGTTCCGTGATAATCTAAGGGATGGTGAGACCATGATATCTCTCCAATGAATTTGGTAATGCGAAGGAGTTATACGCTAAGGTTTTTCCGAAGATATTTAGGGAATATACTATGATGGTCTTTCCAAACGTAACCATGAGGGTTACTCCCTACGTAAGAATGTTATGAATGCCTCAAGTTACATTTATGTCTTATGTTTTCTATGAGTTATTCATAAATATTAGGATTTCATAAGGTATGATAAAAGTTATTATGTTTTATGAGTAAAGTATGATTACATTAATTCTTATGCATACATGGACTAATGTTTTCATTCCGTACTTTTATGTCCCTTTCTGAGCTTTTTATTCTCATCCCAAGTTTTTTAAATGTTTTTCACAAGTCAAGGGAAAGGTACATGATGTGACGATAGTGTTGAGGAAGTGTCAAGAAAGAATCCATTTTTTATTTTAAATATGCCTCCTTTTATGGGAACAAAGAATACATTATTTTATGTAACCACCTTGTTGAAATGTGGAATGTAATGCATGATTTATGATCTAATTCTCTAAAACTCTAAACCAGAAAATTCCTCAACATGTATTCTTGAAATAACTCAAGATTAAGTAATGTTTAAGGTTTGGGCCTTATAAAATATGTCTAATTCCATGTATTAGATATCTTCTCTTTCCTTGATCACATCCTTGATGTAGAGACCCCAAGCTTGATGTACATCGATATTACATTACTTTTGCAGAATATCTAATACATAACAAAAACCAACAATCAAGGACTGTAATAATTTAGTGTCTTTGGAAACGTGGAACATAATCTTCTAATCATGGTGAAAGATCTTCAACATCTCCCATAAAGATCTTCCCCTTTTGTTCTCTTACCTAAAAACATTCTTTATATCTTGGGTAAAATAAAACATATAAATGGTGAGCTAAAACGCTCAATAAGTGTAAGCATGGAGAAAATAAAACCAACCATATACATTTGATCATAAAAACATGAACATAATGTTTAAACATAAAAATCCTGAGCAATGAAATAAAACATGGAAGTACGTAAGGAATAGATCATAATGGAACATCAATCATGATAAAATAGCATGGGAAGATATCATGTAATTGTGGAAAAACATTAAGCAGAAGATATGATTTCCATAGTAGCTAAGGCATTGCTGTTAAGACCATCTTAGTGGACAAAGTCCCTTTCTGAATCGAGTTCACTCCTCATTCCAGTCCTGTATCACTGAACCAGATTAACTTACCATTCCATCCATGTCTATCTAATAAGATATAAATCTTTACCCAATGCATTGGAGGGAGATATAGGTCCCACCCATCTCATAATTAAATCATTCTTACTTGTGCCACAACATGATCATAAATCATTCATCATTACCCTAAGTATAAAATGGGTATTATAAACACCATCCCATCATAACATAATCCATACAAAACAAAATGGATATCATTTCATCATAAGAAAAATAAAACCATGTAAATAATAGATAAGTTATACTTGAAACATATTCATAATGTCGTCTTAGATGGAAAATCGTTTCGAAAAAACACTTGAAATGGATTCTTGAGGAAAATATCATTTCTTTTCAAAATAATTTTCTTTTTAGAAAATTCAATGAAATTTTAAAAGAAATGGAAATTTTTAAAATAATAATTAAATCTTGTAAAAGAATCTTTATGAAATTTAGACTTTATGAAATCATAAAAATCACTTTGTGCCATATAAAAAAACATTTTCCTGGTACTTTTAATGGAAAAGTCAAAAAGAACCACGTACGGTAAACAAAAGAAAGATTACTTCCATAACACAATGTAAAAGTCAAATAGGGGTAAACATGACTTTAAAAATTCATGGATGAATATTAAACACATTATGAAAAACATTTTATGGACATGAATTAAAAATATATATCCCCAGTAAATACTTACGAATAAGCAATCTCGGATAAAAATGAGATTTGCAAAATTATCCCTTACCTTATGTCCCATATTCATCGTATGTATCCAGACCATTTGTATAATGATTTAAATAATTTTTTGACTTATTACAGAATCATATTGATTGTTATGATATCATATATGGTTCAATTATGACTTTGTAATACCCGTTCTTTTATAAATTCCATGTTAAAGCCGCGTTTTGGGTAAAATCGTTTCATTTATCATACGTGTTTAGATTTGTTGTTCGTTATATTATTTTTACTTATATCATGATTTAATTACTTCCAGAATGTAAATCATGATTTATATATCATATATATTCAGTATATACGTATATAAAATAAATAGATGAATGAAGGGAAATACACTGTTCATGGAGACGGTAGGCCGTACGTACGCATGAACGTTGTTTTCCCTTCCTTATTGACTTGAATGGAATTAAGTAGATAACATAAATATATATATATATATATACATAAATATAGTAGCATTATTATGTCATATATTTCATGATTACTTATTATATATACTTTATAGTCATTCTTTAATGGTTAACATGGAGAATGAATCTCATCACGTCGTGGAGACGGTAATCCGTACGTACGCACGAGCGGTGATATCATTACCATAATTATTGAATTGAACTAGGGTGTATGATATAATATCTCAGAATTAGTATGATTTTATAATATCTCTATATAGTAATTCTTCACACCATTATACCCATCCAAGTAAGGTCGTGGTGGAAAAACAAATTACATGACGACGTGGAGACGGTATTCCGTACGTACGCAGGCTCGGTGATTTCGTTTTCCATAGGATGGATAGAAGGTGAAATAGGGGTGTTTCATAATTATAATAACATATCAGTATACAATTAATACTGATGTTATTACTTTATGAGGAAACAACTAAAGAATAATAAGTTGAAGAAGAAAGAAACTTGGAAGAATCGGTAGAAGAGATTAGCTCTTCCTCGACACACCTCCTTTAAAATTCTTCTTAGGGCACAAGAGTTGGTCTTTTGAGAAGACCAGAACCTCTATGATGTAACTAAAGAGGTTGGGAAGATTAATTGGCAGGGTTTGGCCGAGATTTAAGGCTCAATAGGCTGTGAAGAGAATAGGGAAGGGGTTCCCTTTTTATAAGGGAGGAGAGGGGAACCTTTAGAAAACATAAAATATTTTTTTATAATAAAGTCATATTAGGTTTTTCATAGCTCAAAATTGATTTATTTCTAAGATATGGTGGGGATGGGTCTAAATCCTCTCAACCAATAGGTTTTAGAAATGTTTAGGTTACTATTGTATCGTTATCATTTAGATTTAACTCTAAGTTAAATAATTTAAATTTTACTGTGTCTTTTTGTTTTCATACACTATATGGTTAATAAAGTTACTATAACAAGCCAAAAGAACCCCAAGTGGTTCATAATTAATATATATATCCTTATCTAAGTCATTTTCTTAAGCCTTAGATTTTTTGGAATAAAATAACAATTAATACTATAAAATTTGTTTTAAAAACTATTTTATGTAAATTTTGACACTATTTGGTACTTGATTTTTGTGAAACTCATAACAGCATGATTAGTTCGAAAAAAGTTAATTAAATCAATACTAACATGTAATATTAACCTAGAAAATTAGTTTAATTCATAAAAAGTCTAAAATTACATTTATTTAGTTATTTATAACATCAATTATGTTAATATTTCATTAATGAGGTAATTACTGCATCATCATTGTGTAATAAATAAATTAAATTATTTAATGTCTAAAAATTATAAATAAAATACCATAGGAAATATTTTTAGCTTTATAATGAATTTTTATAGTTGAATTTATTTTATGTATAACCCTATATTAAAAATGTTTTAGTTATTAAACATTGATTTTAACTATTTTAATTCTTCTTTAAATAAAATAATAATAAATGTCCTAATCTAATCCAAGTGGACCTAAAGGGTAATATTTTATTCCTATGGTTGTTTTGGGCCGAATTACACTTATCCAATAGAATTAGGACATGTGTTAGGGTAATAATAATAATATCATTTTTACCCTTAATTACCGTATTTACTTTTAACCATTGTAAATTAAAGTAAAAAAATTACTGTTCACGAAAATTTATTTTCATCTCATTGAACCACATTTTACTTACTGATATCAACCGTGTCTCTCGGATTTTTGAAATTTCACTCATAGAAGCAGTAAAATGATTTTCTAAGTAAATTTGTAAATTCTCCTAGGAGGTGGGTAAAAGATGGCGAAAAGTTCAATAAAAGTTTAATATATCTAAAATTATTATAAAATGACTCCAATGAATTAAATTGAACATATATAGGTATTATGTATCTATTTTGATATAAAATAAATTATAATAAAATAAATAATTATTTAAATAAAAATTCAGTTTTTAAATAGTAACTTAGTGTTTTCACTATTAATCAAAAATTTAAAGTGTTCAGAAAAATAACAAAAATTCACCCTAGGATAATTTCGATATTCCGAATCCAAAAATGAAGTCCATTTTGAAAAATAAAATTTTAAAAATTGGGTATTTCTATTCATAACAGCTAGTTCATAATAATATTATAATAATATCTCGTTTAGTGAAACTCAATATTGCGTACTACACCCGCTATCGAGGAAGGTCGTGATTGCATGTAATGCAAGACAAGTCAGGGGTGCGTGTAGTGCAAGCTCCCTTTGGCATTGCGTATATCATAACCAAATAATATTTCATTTATAAATTTAAAAAATCTATACCTAATGTCACATAGAATAATTCCCACAAAATGAACTTGAAATTGTGTATAACACAAGCCAAGAATAGTGTTGCGTTTACTGCAATCTAATACGATGTTGCATATAGCACAATATAATTTTGGTTTAGCATACAACACAAGACATCAATGTAATTAAAAATAATATTTCTCAAAAAAATCTTGGGTTGTTACATTCTACCCCCCTTAAAATGAATTTCTCCCTCAAAATTCGTCAGGGTTATAAATGGTTTACTACTCGAAAGTTTCATTAATAGAAACCCACATAGTAAAAAGGAATACCAAAACTTATCTTTAAAAACTAAAGTATGAAATGTAACGGTTACCCGAATTAACTAATCATTGGGTTTCCACATAGAAGAACATAGGTGAAAATATGGAAATGAAAGAAAAATATAACCATCAAGTTTTGATGGAGAGTGTGAGAGAACATGGATATGAAAAAACCAACAATCACAAATCCATAAATTTGTGATGATCTAAGGTACCATCTTATTCATTAGATATAAGGTAACTAGGAAAACATTTTTGGTTTTCAAGATCATGTCCCTAAAGTTGAAGAATTCGAATTTGAAGAAATACTTACTTTATTTCGTTATAATCACACCGTTGTTCGTGCCTTGAACAATTTCCACTTCATCTCTTAAAGAAATGAAGTTGAATTTTTCATTGGTGAAGTGTTAGTAGATCATGTGATAGAATGATGGGTCATTCCATATGTCTAAAACAAACGGTTAGCAAAAGTTTTCAAATATACATAAGTCCATATATGGAGATATTAAACGTATATGGTTCCAATAATTGACTTATTATTCTTCTATCATACTGCTTAATATAATAAAACTAGTTTCTACTAACCAGGGACTTCCTGTAGGCTAGTGGTGGGCGATAAAGGCCTGTCACACTTTAGTTGTGGGTTCGATTCCCACAGCCTTGTCCGATGCGACGGGTTGTCACCCATCCGACAGGTTGTCCTTTTTATAAAACTACATTATAATATCTAAATAAGTTATTGCCTTAAACAATATTGACTAATGTACAACATAATCCATTCCAATATTTTGGCTTATCCAAAATACTTCTGTCCAAGCTCATAGTATAAACAAAACAATTACTATAAATGTCCTCTGCTGAGCATGTGATTACCATCATTTATCCCCCATATATCAAACGATATATCTTGTTGTGAATACCTTAGAGATGTATTCTCTTGGAAAATGAATACCCATTGAACTATAGTGAAAACATGAATGCTGCAAAAAGTTAACTCTTTTTACATACAAAAAATCCCAAAAATTTTATATACTCAAACCATAATATCAATTAGTCCTTATATCAGTCATGAGCTCATGAATACTATCAAACATCTCATTGTCTTCTTATCCCATCATTATGCGCATATCATCAACTTTCCAAAAATATCTGAATAACATTTCATGGTTATCGGTATCATTCATCATATAATTTCAAAAACTCAAGGAAAGACTATAATGTAACTATCCTTATATTTTTCTTTATTCTATAGTACCATACATTATTCTTGATAAACATACAATCATTCCACAACCTTCTTAAACCACTGACTAAGCATCATCATTTCTTTCATCTCATATATCATTTGTAGTCTATTCATCATCATCAACATAAATACTACCAATACGACCATGCTGATTCTCTTCATGAAATTTTCCTATAGACCATTAGTTTGCATAATGCCCATACATTCCACATTTAAAACATTTAATCATTGTTGATGTTGTAGCAATACCATTATCATTTTCCATGGTGTTAACTAAACCTTTTCCTTTGCAATTACTATATATGTGTCCTTCTTTTCCACAGCCAAAGCATCTTCCAGTTCCTTTGAAACATTCTCCCTGATTCCTCTTCCAACATGATTTACATGATGAAAATTTAACTTTCTTTCCTCTATGATCATCATGAAACTCCATCTTTCTCTTATTAACTGAGTTGGGAAACTTACCAAAGTTGAGATTATTGATCATATTATGAGATTGCTGATTAGGCCTAATAACGATGTTTGGACTTCCAAATCATGTTTCATTGGTTTCTCATGAAGAATTTCATTCCATTGTCCATAATATCCTCCATTATCGTGAATCTTCCTTTTTCCATCCATTTTCTAAAACACAAAAAGAATAGTGTGAGAGACCTAAATCATAATCAAAGAGGAGTAACTTCAATATCGAACATATTAGGTTTAATTCTAATATCGTTACCGTAATTCTAGGACTATAACCTATATGTATACATAACCTTAGGGACATCCCTAGACATACCTTAGAAAAATATCTAGGGATCTCTGTAAAGTTATCACATCCTAGTTTCCAAAGGTTGACTAAACCGTTCCTCTGATACCAATTGTAGAGAGCCCAAGATTGAAGTTCATGGAAATTAAATTTATTTTGTGTAATATCTAATACATAACAAAAACCAACACTCAAGGACCGTAATAGTTTATTGTTTTTGGAAAATCATAACATAATCTTCTAATCATGGTGAAAGATCTCTAACATCTCCCATAAAGTTCTTCCCCTTTTGTTTTCTTACCTAAAACATTCTTTATATCCTATGGAAAAGAATACCTATAAAGGGTGTGGTCAAATGCTCAGTAAGGGTATGCATGGAGAAAATAAAACCAACCATATACATTTGAACTAAAAAACATGAACATAATGTTTAAACTTCAAAATCTTGAGCAATGAAATAAAACATGACAGTACGTAACGAATAGATCATAATGGAACATTAATCATGAAAAACTATCAAGGGAATAAAATATGTAATGATCGAAAAACATTACGCACGTGATATGATTTCCATAGTAGCCAGGACATTGCTGCCAAGACCATCTTACTAGACAAAGTCCCTTTCTGAATCGAGTTCACTCCTCGTTCTAGTCCTATATCACTGAACTAGATTAACTTATCCTTCCAGCCATGTCTATCTCATGAGATATAAATCTTTACCTAGTGCATTTGTGGGATATATAATTCCCACCCATCTCATAATAAAATCATTCATACTTTTGCCACAACATGATCATAAATCATTCATCATTACCCAAAGTATAAAATGGATTTAATAAACATCATCCCATCAATTCATAATCCATACATAACAAAATGGATATCATTTCATCAAAATAAACATCAATCCATGTAAATAATAGATACATTGTACTTGAAACATAATCCTAATTTCATCTCAGATGGAAAATAGTTTTGACAAAACACTTGAAATGGATTCTTGAGGAAAATATCATTTCTTTCAAAATGATTTTCTTTCCACAAAATGCCATGTAATTTTAAAAGAAATTGACTTTTGTTGAATAAATCATGAAATCTTGTAAAGGAATAATTATGAAAATTAGGCTTTATGAAATCATAAAAATTAGTTCTTGCCACATAAGTTAAAAAACATTATCCTCGTACTTTTAATGGAAGAGTCTAAAAGTACCACATATGGTAAACAAAAGAATGATTCCTTCCATAACTGAAAGTAAAAGTCAAAGTGGGGTAAACATGACTTTAAACATACATAGACGAATATTATCCAATTTATGAAAAACATTTTATGGACATTAATGAAAAATATAACCCCAGTAAAAACTTACGAATATGCAATCTCGGATAAAAATGAGATTTGCAAAACTATCCCTTACCTTATGTCTGATATGCTTCGTATGTATCCTTACCTCCTGTACAATGATTTAAAAATTGTTATTGACTTATTACATAATCATATTCATTGTTATGATATCATATATGGTTCAATTATGACATTATAATACCCGTTCTTTTATAAATACCATGTTAAAGCAGCATTTTTGGTAAAATTGTTTCATTTATCGTATGTGTTTCGATTTGTTGTTCTTGATATTATTATTACATATATCATGATTTAATTACATAAAGAATGTAAATAATGATCCATATATCATATATATTCAGTATATACATATATATAATAGACAGATGAATGAAATGAAATACACCGTTCATGGAGACGGTAGGTTGTACGTACGCATGAACGCTGTTTTCCTTTCCTTATTGACTTGAATGGAATTAAGTAGATTAAACACACACATATATATACATAAATCCAGTATCATTATTATGTCATATATTTCATGATTACTCTTTATATATACTTTATAATCATTCTTGAATGGTTAACATGGAGAATAAATCGCATCGCATCGTGGAGACGGTAATCCGTACGTACGCACGAGCGATGATATCATTCCTATAATTATTGAATTGAATTGGGGTGGATGATATAATATCTCAGAATTAGTATGATGTTATAATAACTATATATATTAATTATTCACACCATTATACCCATCCAAGTAAGGTGGTGGTGGAAAAATAGATTACACCACAGCGTGGAGACGGTATTTCGTAGGTACGCATGCACGGTGATTTCATTTTCCATAGGATGGATAGAAGGTGAAATAGGGTTGTTTAATATTTATAATATAATATCAGTACATAATTAATTATTATGTTATTACTTTATTATGGAACAACAAAATAAGAAGAAGTTGAAGAAGAATGAAACTTGAAATAATCGGTAGAAGAGATTACCTCTTCCTCGATGCACCTCCTTTAAACTTTTTCTTAGGGCACTAGAGTTGGTATTTTGAGAAGACCAGAGCCTCTATGATGTAACTAGATAGGTTGATAAGAGTAATTTTCAGGGGTTTATCTAGTTTCACGGCTCAAAAGGGTGTGAAGAGAAGAGGGAAGTGGTTCCCTTTTTATAAGGGAGGAGAGGGGCACCTTAGGAAAACATAAAATATTATTTTATAATAAAGTCATATTCGGTTTTAAATAGCTCCAAATTTATTTATTTCTTAGATAAGGTGGGGATGGATCTAAATCATCTCAACCAATAGGTTTTAGACAATTTTAGGTTACTATTGTATCCTTATCATTTAGATTTAACTCTAAGTTAAATAATTTATCTTTTACCATGTCTTTTTGTTTTCTTACACTATATGGTTAATAAACTTACTATAACAATGTAGTTGGGGTTTGGCATAGTGGTAAGAACCCCTTAAATCTACTTCAAAAATGGGGGATCAAAACCCAGTAGGTGCAGGTTACTGTAGCAGCTCCGGGCACTGTAGCGGCAGTGGGCACTATAGCGGCAGCGGACACTGTAGCGGCGGCAGAGCACTGTAGCAGTGTCGGGCACTGTGCAATACTGTAGTAGTGCTGGTACTGTAGCAGTACTATTCTCAGAATGGTCTTTGGGCAAAAAAAATGGGTCTGTGGGCCATGTAATGGGCTAAATGCCCACTGGGCCTTCGGGCTATGTAATGGGTCTCCCTCTACCCAGTTAAAGAGGTCTTTGCTTTTCTTTAAGAATAAATGAGGGTTCGACCCCAACCTTTTAAAAAAATAACAAGACAAACAAACCCCAAGTGGTTCATTATTAATATATATAACCTTATCTAAGTCATTTGAACGAACCTTAGATTTTTAGGAATAAAATAACAATTAATAATATAATATTTGTTTTAAAAACTATTTTATGTCAATTTTGACCCTATTTTGTACTTGATTTTTTTTAAAATCATAACAACATGATTAGTTGGAACAAAGTTAATTAAATCAATACTAAATGTAATATTAACCTAGAAAATTAGTGGAATTCATAAAAAGTCTACAATTACATTTATTTGGGTATTTATAACATCAATTATGTTAATATTTCATTAATAAGGTAATTACTGCATCATCATTGTGTAATAAATAAATTAAATTATTTAATGTCTAAAAATTATAAATAAAAAACCATAGGAAATATTTTTATATTTCTAATTAATATTTATAGTCAAATTTATCTTATGTATAACCCTATATTAATAATGTTTTAGTTATTAAACTTTGATTTTAACTATTTTAATTTTTCTTTAAATAAAATAATAATAAATGTCTTAATCTAATCCAAGTGGACCTAAAGGGAAATATTTTATTCCTAAGTTTGTTTATGGTTGAATTACACTTATCCAATAGAATTACTACATTTGTTAGGGTAATAATAATATCATTTTTACCATTAATTACCCTATTTACTTTTAACCGTGGTAAATAAAAGTAAAAAGTTACTATTCACCAAAAATTATTTTCATCTCATTGAACCAAATTTTACTTACTATTATCAATCGTGTCTCTAGTATTTTTTAAATTCCACTCATAGAAGCTGTAAAATTATGTTTTATGTAAATTTGAAAATTTCATAGGAGGTGGGAAAAAGATGGTAAAAAGTTCAATAAAATTTTTTTTATCTAAAATTATTATAAAATGACTCCAATGAATTACGTTGAAAATATATAGGTATTATGTATCTATTTTTACCTAAAATAAATTTAAATAAAATAAATAATTATATAAATTAAAATTCAGTTTTTAAATAGTAACTTAGTGTTTTCACTATTCATCAAAAATTGAAAGTGTTCAGAAAAATACCAAAAACTCACCCGAGGATAATTTCGATATTCCGGATCCAAAAATGAATTCCATTTTGGAAAATAAAATATCAAAAAGTGGTTATTACTATTCATAAAGGCTAGTTCATAATAATATTATAATAATATCTCGTTTAGTGAAACTCGGTATTGTGTTCTACACACGCTATCGAAGAAGGTCGCGATTGCATGTAATGCAAGCCAAGTCAGGACTACGTGTAGTTCAAGGTTCCTTTGGTGTTGCGTATATCATAAGCAAAACTTATTTCATTTATACATTAAAAATAATCTATACCTAATGTCGCGTAGAATAATTCCCGCAAAACAAACGTGATATTGTGTATAACACAAGCCAAAAATAGTGTCACGTATACTGCAAGCTAATACGGTGTTGCGTATAGCACAAGATAATTTTAGTGTAGCGTACAACATAAGACATCAAATCAATTAAAAATAATATTTCTCAAAAAAATCTCGGGTTCTTCCATTCTACCCCCCATAAAATGAATTTCTCCCACAAAATTTGTCACGGTTATAAATGGTTTACTACTCGAAAGATTCTTCAATAAAAAACCACATCGTAAAAAGGAATACCAAAACACTTCTTTAAAAACTAATGTATAAAACGTAATGGATACCCAAATTAACTAATCACTGGGATTACACATAGGAGAACATAGGTGAAAATATGGATCTGGAAGAAAAATCTAACCATCAAGTTCTGATGGAGAGTGGTAGAGAACATGGTTATAAAAAATCCAATAATCCCAAATCCATAAATTTGTGATGATATAAAGTACCATTTGATTCATTGGATATAAGGGCCCTAGGACAACATTTTTGTTTTTCATGATCATTTCCCTAAAGTTGAAGAATTTGAGTTAGAATAAATACTTACTTTATTTCGGTATAATCCCACCGTTATTCACACCTTGAACAATTTCCACATCATATCTTAAAGAAATGTAGTTGAATTTTTCATTGGTGAAGTGTTAGCAGATCATGTGATAGAATTATGGGTCATTCCATATGTCTCAAACAAAAGGTTAGAAAAAGTTTTCATATATACATAAGTTCATATATGGTGATATTAAATGTATATGGTTCCAAAAATGGACTCATACTTCATCTATCATACCACTTAATAAAATAAAACTAGTTTCTACTAACCATGGACTTATTGTTGGCCAATGGTAGGTGATAAAGGCCTTTCACACTTCAGTTGTGGGTTCGATTTACACAGCCTTGTCTGACGCGACGGGTTGTCACATGTCTTACTGGTTGTCCTTTTTTTAAAAATACATTATAATATCGAAAAAAGTTCTATCCTTAAACAATACTGACTAATTTCCAACATAATCCATTCCAATCATTAGGCTTATCCAAAATACTTATTTCCAAGCTCATAGTATAAAGAAAACAATTACTATAAATGTCCTCTGCTGATCATGTGATTACCATCATTTATCCCCCTTATATCATATGATATATCTTGTTGTGAATACCTTAATCATGTATTCTCTTGAAAAATGAATACCCATTGAACCTTAGTGAAAACATGAATGCTATCAAAAGTTAACTCTTTCCATATACCAAAATCACAAAAAATTTATATAATCAAACCATAATATCACATAGTCCTTATATCAGTCATGTGCTCATGAATATTATCAAACATCTCATTATCTTCTTATCCCTTCATTATGCGCCTATCATCTACTTTCCAAAAATATCTGAATATCCTTTGATGGTTACCGGTACTTTTCATCATATACTTTAAAAAACTCAAGGAAAGAAAACAATGTAACAATCCTTAGATTTTTCTTTATTCCATAATACCATACAATATTCTTGATAAACATACAATCATTACACAACCTTCTTAAACAACTGAATGAGTCTCATTATTTCTTTCATCTCATTTATCATTTGTAGTCTCTACATCATAATCAACATAAATACTACCCATACGACCAGGCTAATTCACTTCATGAAATTTTCCCTTAGAGAATTAGTTTGCATAATGCTCATACATTCCACATTTAAAACATTTAATCATTGTTGATGTCGTAGCTATACCATTATCCTTGTCCATTGTGTTAACTGAACTTTTCCTTTCAATTACTAGATTTGTGTCCTTCTTTTCTGTAACACCCTGACCCCAATTATCCAGAGTCGGTGAATTATTACATAACATTTGCATGATCACGAGAAAGATCAAATCTTGAAAGACCAATTGGTTTGGTAGCCTTGGAAACACTATATATATTCATAAGGTTTTACATTACATAAATAAGTGAAAAGCTACTACAATATATTGTCTCCATATTCCACACTCATATCCACACATACTATCCATATAGGTCATTAATAAATTACTTCTTCACATCCTGGGAAAAATAAAACATAGAAAAGGGGTGAGCTCAAATGCCCAGTAAGGATAACAATAAAGCGGAAACATTCATAAATAAGAATAAAAATTTAAGGCAATGTATAACTAAAACAAAAGCCTTTTAAACGTGAACTTAAACATAGTATGGAAAAAGTAAAATAAAATAATGCCATTTACTTATTCACAAGGATATTCTACTAATTGAGTAATCACATGTAATATCAATAACCACTTTCATAATGATGGAATGCATAATGCCACACTATCATAACCACATAGCTGAGGCCTCGTGCCAAGACTACAAATAAGATTTTAACAAGGCCTTGTGCCAAGACACTAGTTTGTCTCATGAGACATACCGATGCATCGAGGAGCTATAGCGGGATCCACCTGTCACATATTACGTCCAACACAATCCCATATGAAAAGGTTTAAATATAACATAAACATTCGTATTAAAACTAGAATACGAAATGTCAATACTTTCACCATAAACCATGAATGGTATAAAAATAGCACATCCACAGTCAAACATATCACAAAACCTTCAATACAATATAGAAGTTTTGTATCATAATAAATCAACTTCAAATAAGCTTAAAATCCATCAAAGGATGTTGACATAGATGAAATCAAAACTATTTGAGAGAAATATCTCTTTTCTCAAAATCATTGAAAATTCACACATTTACAAAGGAAGTAATTTAAAAGTGATTTTTTAATCAAAGTGTCCCATACCACATTGAAGCTTTTGAAAATAAATATCATTTCAAAACATTCATGTCCATATAAATAAGTCCTTAAAATCATTTTGAAAACATGGACATTAATTAAAAATATATAGAAAGATAAATCTTTAAAACATTTAGAATTATAATCTTGATAAAGAGTACCTTTCAAAAATTATTAAAATATTCATTTTGAAATCATTTAAAAGTCACATAATTATAAAATAAAACATTTACTTTGAAAATATTCTTATAAGCTTGTTAGGAAAGCTTTGACAATTTTATAATGGCGGTAAAAAGCCACACCCGCCGTATAAGTTATAAAAACATTCTTACCTTAAATTTGTCGAAAGGTAAAAAGTGCCTTGGTTGGAAAACGACAAAAATATTCCTTTAAAAACACATAAGGGTATAAATGACTTTAATCCATATTCTTTGTAAATAGTAAAAATGTTTTGAAATACATTTTTAAGAAACAAGTATGTGGATGATAAAGAAATTCCAACAGATTATTACGTATAAACAACCTCGGATATTGAAGAGATTGTGAAATAAACCCTTACCTTGTACTTTTCCTTGGTTGGGGGTAGGTTAAACTCTTTTATAATGTTTAAATAATTGTTATTAAATTATAAAATAATCATATACATTCATATGATATAATATATGATCTTTTAACATTGCTTTGTTAATAATATCTTAGAATTATCGTTGTTTCGGGTGTTAACTTACTCATTTTATTTTATATGTTTTGTTACGTAAATAGTGGTTTTCATGGATAGGTTGTATCTTATTCATAACAATAATGATATCAAGTCCATAAACATTATTTTTAAATCATCAAATGATAATTATACTTCAATGGATACGATAGAGAATGAATCTCAACGCATTCGTGGAGACGGTAGTCCGTACGTATGCACGAGCGACAATATCATTCTTTTGATGTTAAAATAATATATAACCGAATGTTATATCATATATAAAGAATCATTATAATGTTATATTTGTTATTTAAATGAATTACACATCATTGTTATACCCATCCAGATAATAATTTATTGAATAACAATTATACCACGACATGGAGACGGTAATCCGTACGTACGCACGAATGGTGACATGTTATTAAAAGGATGGATAGAATACTGAAATGTGGTTGTAAAATGTTTATAATAACATCATTGTATGTATAATATACTGGAGTTATTATTTTATAATGGTAATAACAAAGAAAGAAGAAGTGGAAGAAGAAAGGAACTTGAAAAAGGGTGGTGAAATCATTACCTCTTCTTCGGGTTCTTCCTTTTGATTTGATCAAAAGGGATCCATAAGTTGTATTTATGACTAGAGGAAGGCCTCTAGGATGTATTGAGAGAAGTTGAGAGAGTATTTAGGCAGAGGTTGGCCGACCCAAAAGGCTTTGAAGGTGTCAATTAATGATAAGGATGAGTGACCTTTTATAAGAGGGGTGAGGGGTACCTTTGGAAAAGAATGAAATATTAATTTATAATAAATTACAATTCGGGGTATAATGGCTCAAAAGTTGATTATTTAAAGTTTAATGTGGGAATGGGTTGAAAAACACTCAACCAATAAAATTTAGACAGGTTTTTCTTACTATATTAACCTTATCATTAAGTATTAACTATAAGTTAATTAGTTTCACTTTTACAATGTCTCCTTGTATTTTTATATTATATGCTTAATAAACATACTATATACATTCAATAGACCCCCAAATGGTCCATTAATGATACAAATATCATGATAAAAGTCGCCTGGCTGATCTTTATATTTTTAGGAATTTAATAACAATTAATAATATAATATTTGTTTTAAAAACTCTTTTACGTCAATTTTGACACTATTCAAAAATTGGTTTTTGTGAAACTTATAACAGAATTATTACTTCGAAAAAAGACAATTAAATCAATCCTAATATGTCATATTAACCTATAAAATTAGTTTTATTCAATAAAAGTTTCAAATTATATTTATTTGGGTATTTATAATATAAATTACTTTAATTTTTCACTATTATGGTAATTAATGCATCATCATTGTGTCATAAATAAATTAATTTATATAATGTCTAAAAATTATAAATAAACTATTATTATGTAGGAAATGTTTTTATCTTTTTAATGAATATTTATAGTCTAAAATCCAACATATATAACCCTATGTAAAAATTTCTTTTCTAAAAGCTTTATGCTTATGTCATTTTTGTACTTATTTTAACTTAATTAAAATAAAGTGTCCCTATCACCTACAAGTGGCTCCATGGGGTCCCAAAATCGACCCAAAGATGCCCATGGTCAGACATGTATCCACCAATAAGGTTAGGACACGTTTTAGTGTAATTTAGTATTATTATAATATTATTTGTTAACCCTTATTTACCGTATTTACCCTTAACCATGGTAAATAAAATATTTACCGCATTAATTACTCAAAATCCCTAAAAATAAAAGTTAACTATTTATAAAATATTAAAATCCTGATTCCAAATATTTAATCCATTTTTTCAAATTCAAAACACAGAAGTGGCAGAAATTAATTTAAAATTAATTCCTGTTGTTAAAACAAAAAGCGTGTTTTTAAGAGATAATAACTATCAAAAGATTGACACTTGTTTATGTCCGGTTTAATTGTATAATTATGTACAATGACCAACATTGTATTAAATGGTAAAACTATATTCTAAATATACTTTAATACCAATCAAATTCATTATTTATCAATATAAATTATACTGATTAAAATGTTGTTTTTAATTAAAATTTAGTAATTTTCACTATTCATCAAAATATAACTGTTATCCGAAAAGTCCCAAAATTTCACCCTAGGCTAAATTATATATTCCTAATAAAAAAATGAAGTCTATTTTGAAATATAAAATATATATAATCTCAAAAAGTAGGTATTACTATTCATAACGGCTAGGTTGATTGGTTGTGGTGTGTGTTAGAACTCGAAGTTGCGTACAACACACGCTACTGTATTATTCAAAGAGAAGCGTACCATGGAAGCTTGGGGTGTTACATTGTAGAGTTTTTTATGTCCCCATTCTAAATAAAATTATTTATTCAAATCGAATATATAAATGTTTAAAATATTGGATTTAAAAAGGGTTCACTCTTAAAGTTGGTAAAAGTGCATATTTGAAATATACTTCTTTTATCTGAAAAAATAAGAATTTGTTCTTACATTATGTCTATGAAACTAATAATATGGATTCTAAAATTATATGTATTATATAAGGTTCAAAATTTAGTTAATAATATTCATAAACTCTTTTGAACGGTATGTTTGGTAAGTCATAGTGCGCTTAAACTCAATGTTGCGTGTAGGGAAATTTATTGGATTATTTTGAAGAAATAACACACTATGCAATCTCGGGGTGTTAAATTCTCCCCTCCTTCAATAAATTGCGTTCTCACAATTTGAAATTGTTCTTAGAAAATAATAGGTTGAAAATAGAAAATATCTTTGTGGGAAAACCCAAATCAGAAATTGGGTTAAAAAAATTTAGTCTTAATATGAGGAAAAGAGAAATGAAAGGGTCACGACAAAATTATGATCTCGATTAGGAGAACATTGGTGGAAAATAGAGACATATAATTAGAGGGAAAATGTAAATATTTATAGGTAGTGATTGAGGTCTTCAATCACAAACAATTGTAAAATTGAGGTCCTTAAATTCATCAATCTATGATGATTTGAAATACCATCGGTTCAACAAAACATAGGGTATTAGGATAACACATTTTTGGTTTTAGGATTCCTTAAATAAAGTATAAGAATTAATTTCTTCATAGAATAAGATAAGAAGAAAAATATATTCTTGACAAGTAGAGTTCCATCCTTTAACAAATTTCTACCACAGACTCATCTTTCGCTCTAAAAGATAATAGAACTTAAAAATAATATTCTATTTATCCTATTCGTATAGGGTTAAAAAATGAATTTATAATTCAACTAGTCGAACCATTAAAAAAATGACATTATTCAATCCAGGACATCACGTGGGTCAGTGGTAAGTGATACACCCTTGTCGCCCTTCGGTTGTGGCTTCAAGTCTCGTGGCCTTGCCGGACGCGACGGGTTGCCGGCCGACCTCCGAGTTGTCCTTTTATGGAAATCCAAAATAATCCAAACTAGAACTATCCAAAATACTTCAGTCCAAAATTTATAAGGAAGGTAAACACAATAAAGATCCTTTTTTCCGCATAATAACATGTGAACACCTTCATCATGTATTATTTTAAAACACCGCAACATCTTGAATTGCCATAAAACCTTATTGATTACATTCATGATCCCTTATTCCTTAAAGAATAATAGATATACTCCTTCAATCCGAAAATGTTTTAATCCCCAACAATGATAGAATATACAAATCATTTATCACTTTCAAGGTAGTCGAGAATATCAAATATAATTTATCCAAATCAATCATGTATTATTCCAAAATCACTACCTTGGTATCAGAACTATATTATGATTTATCATTCTCTAAACCATATATTTTCCAAAAATTTATCCTTCTTTTGAGTCACTTTTCATTGTTCCACACAATCTCAAGTCCTTAATGAAATAGTACTGCAGTACAATCCTTATATACTCCATCATTATTATAACAAGTACATTGTGGATACAACACTCAAATGACATAATCAACATAAGAACTCTAATCATTCTTCTTCATCTGGGGTAGTATCATAACATGATTATTATCCAATAGCATCATTTGCAGCATAGTTTGATGACTGAGACATAGGTTCGGGTAGTGTCCAAACTCCTTGAAAATGAAGCATTGTACATTTGAATCCATTTTCTTACCCTTGCTTTCACGTACTTTGTGCCCTTTTCTTCCACACTTATAACAAACTCCCATTCCTTTCAGGCAAGTTTCAGGGTGTTTCATCCCACAGTTATCACATATGGGAAATTTCTTCTTTTCCCTCTTTCCTTTATCCATCTTTCTCTCTTCCATCCCTTTCTTCTCTTGCTTCTCTTCAAAGCCATATGACTCAGTAAACTCTTTACTTATCTTATCAACACATGATATTATTTCTTCATACGATGATAATACATGGGAGACTATTTCTCTTATAAATTCTGGCTTAAGACCATGAAAGATATGATCCTTCTTTCTCTTTGGATCATGTGCAATGCTGGAGTTCTCATTCCTTCTAATGGGCGCCATTTATAAACAATGACATACACTAGATTAGTTTACGAATAATAATATATAATCCCAAACTTGTAAAACACATAACATAAATTAAATTGTTTATGGATATAATCCATATTCATAAAAATGTTTTCTTTGAAGAAGTATATTCTCATAAACCCATTATAATGATTTGTAAAGAAAATGAGAGTTATCCTAAGAATATCTCATGGTAGTGTCGTAACCAAGAGTGCAGCAAGGCCCGTTTTCGTGCACCGGTTCCCGTTTGATTCTAGCTCAAAGCGGTGTTTTCGGGTTTTACCCCTAGGTACATCTGTGCCAGAGCCGCCTCTACCTGCTCGTATCCAGACAGGGATGTATTGCTTGGAAAACTCAAAAAATCTCTACAATACCAAAATTATAGGAAGTTCTTCTATACTAATCCTCAAATTCCATCTTAGGTATACTTTCTCTAATCAGATTTTATCTAAATCTAGCTTCCAAGGTTTGTACTAAACTTTCTCTGATACCAACTATAACTCCCGACCCCAGTTACCCAGAGTCGGTGCATTATTACATAACATTGGCATGATCACGAGAAATATCATATCTCGAAAGACCAATTGGTTTAGTAGCCTTGGAAACACTAGATATATTCATAATGTTTTACATTACATCAATAAGTGAAAAGCTACAAAAATATATTGTCTCCATATTCCACACTCATATGTCCACATACTATCCCTGCAGGTCATTCCTAAATTACTTCTTCACATCCTGGAAAAAATATAACATAGAGAACGGGTGAGCTCAAATGCCCATTAAGGATAACAATAAAGAGGAAACATTCATAAATAAGAATAAAAATTTAAGATAATGTATAACTAAAACAAAAGCCTTTTAAACATTAACTTCAACATAGTAAGGGAAAAGTAAAATGAAATAATGCCATTTACTTATTCACATGGATATTCTACTAATTGAATAATCACATGTAATTTAAATAACCACTTTCATATTGATAGAATGCATAATTCCAGATTATCAGAACCAAATAGCCAAGGCCTCGTGCCAAGACTACAAATAAGATTTCTCTAAGGCCTTGTGTCAAGACACTAGTTTGTCTCATGAGACCTACCGATGCATCGAGGAGCTATAGCGGGCTCCACCCGTCACATATTAAGTCCAATGCATTCCCATATGAAAAGGTTTAAACATAACATAAATATTTGTATTAAAACTAGCATACGAAATGTCAATACTTTCACCATAAACCATGAATGGTATAAAAATAGCACATCCACAGTCAAACATATCACAAAACCTTCAATACAATATAAGAGTTTTTTATCATAATAAATCAACATCAAATAAGCTTAAAATCCACCAATGTTTGTTGACATAGATGAAATCAAAACTATTTGAGAGAAATATCTCTTTTCTCGAAATCATTGAAAAGTCACACATTTATAAAGGAAGTAATTTAAAAGAGATTTTTGAATCAAAGTGTCCCATACCACTTTAAAATTTTTGAAAATAAATATCATTTCAAAACATTTATGTCCATATAAATAAGTCCTTAAAATCATTTTGAAAAAATGGACATTAATTAAAAATATTTATAAAGATAAATCTTTAAAACATTTAAATTTATCATCTTGATAAAGAGTACCTTTCAAAAATTCTTAAAATATTCATTTTGAAATCATTTAAAAGTCACATAAATATAAAATAAAACTTTTACTTTGAAAATATTCTTATAAGCTTTTATGGGAGGCTTTGACAATTTTATAATGGCAGTAAATAGCCACACCCGCCGTATAATTTTAAAAAAACATTCTTACCTTAAAATTATCGAAAGGTAAAAAGTGCCTTGTTTGGAAAATGACGGAAATAATCCTTTAAAAACACATAAGGGTATAAATTACTTTAACCCATATTCTTTGTAAATAGTAAAAAAAAATTGATATACATTTTTAAGAAACATGTATCTGGATAATAAAAAAATCATAGCAGATTATTACGTATAAACAACCTCGGATATTGAAGAGATTGCAAAATAATCCCTTACCTTGTACTTTTCCTTGGTTGGGTGTAGGTTAACCTCCTGTATAATGGTGAAATAATTGTTATTAAATTATACAAGAATCATATACATTCATATGATATCATATATGATATTTTAATATTGCTTTGTTAATAATATCTTAGAATTATCGTTGTTTTGGGTGTTAACTTACTCGTTTTATTTTATATTTTTTGTTATGTAACCGGTGGTTTTCAGGGATAGGTTGTATATTATTCATATCTAGAATGATATCAAGTCCTTAAACATTATTTTTAAATCATCTAATGATAATTATACTAGAATGGATACGATAGAGAATGAATCTCATCGTGTTCGTGGAGACGGTAGTCCGTACATACGCACGAGCGACAGTATCATTTTTTTGATATTAAAATAATATATAACCGGATGGTATATCATATATATAGAATCATTATCATGATATATTTTTTATTTAAATGAATTACACATCATTATTATACCCATCCAAATAATAATTTATTGAATAACAATTACACCACGACTTGGAGACGGTAAGCCGTACGTACGCACGTATAGTGACATGTTATTCAATGGATGGATAGAATACTAAAATATGGTTGTAAAATGATTATAATAAAATCATTGTATGTATAATATACTAGAGTTATTTTTTTATAATGGTAATAACAAAGAATGAAGAAGTGGAAGAAGAAAGGAACTTGAAAAATGGTGGTGAAATCATTACCTCTTCTTCGGGTTCCTCCTTTTGATTTGATCAAAAGGGCTCCATAAGTTGGCTTTCTGACTAAATGAAGGCCTCTAGGATTTATTGAGGGAATCTGAGAGAGTATTTTCGCAGAGTTTGGCCGAACCAAAATGGTTTGAAGGTGTAAATTAATGAGAAGGAGAAGTGCCCTTTTATAAGAGGGGTGAGGGGTACCTTTGGAAAAGATAGAAATATTAATTTATAATAAATTGATATTCGGTTTCTAATTTCTCCATAGTTGATTATATAAAGGTTAAGGTGGGTATGGGTTGAAAAAATCTCAACCAATAGAATTTAGACAGGTCTGGGTTACTATATTAACCTTATCTTTAAGTATTAACTCTAAGTTAATTAGTTTCACTTTTACAATGTCTCTTTGTATTTTTTTATTATATGGTTAATAAACATACTATATACATCCAAGAGACCCCAAAGTGGTCCATTAATGATCCAGCTATCTGGATATAACTATCTTGGAAGAACCTTAGATTTTTAGGAATTTAATATCAATTAACAATATATTATTTGTTTTAAAAACTTTTTTATGTCAATTTTGACACTATTCCAAAATAGATTTTTTTGAAACTCATAACAGAATTATTACTTCTAACGAAGACAATTAAATCAATAATAATATGTCATATTAACCTATAAAATTAGTTTAATTTAATAAATGTTTCAAATTATATTTATTTGGGTATTTATAATATAAATTATTTTAATTTTTTACTATTATGGTAATTATTGCATCATCATTGTGTCATAAATAAATTAAATTATTTAATGTCTAAAAATTATAAATAAAATATATTTATGTAGGAAATGTTTTTATCTTTCTAATGAATTTTTATAGTCGAAAATAAAACATATATAACCCTATGTAAAAATTGTTTTTCTCAAAGATCTATGCTTATGCCATTTTTCTACTTATTTTAACATAATTAAAATAAAGTGTCCCTATCATCTACAAGTGGCTCCATGGGGTCCCAAAATCGACCCAAATATGACCATGGTCGGACATGTATCCACCAATAAGGTTAGGACACGTTTTAGGGTAATTTAGTATTATTATAATATTATTTTTAATCCTTATTTACCAGATTTACGCTTAATCATGGTAAATAAAATATTTACCGCAGTAATTATTCAAAATGTCTAAAAATAAAAGATTCATATTTACAAAATATGAACATCCTGATTCCAAATATGGAATCCATTTTTCCAAATTCAAAACACAGAAGTGGCTGAAATTAATTTTAAATTAACTCCCGTTGTTAAAACAAAAAGCGTGTTTTTAAGAGATAATAACTATCAAAAGATTGACACTTGTTTGTGTCCGGTTTAATTGTAAAATTATGTACAATAAAGAACATTGTATTAAATGGTAATTATGTATTATAAATTTACTTTAAAACCACTCAAATTCATAATTTATCAATATAAATTATTTCGATTAAAAATGTTGTTTTTAATTAAAATTTAGTAATTTTCACTATTCATAAAAATATAAATGTTATCCGAAAAGTTCCAAAATTTCACCCGAGGCTAACTTCTATATTCCAAATCCAAAAATGAAGTCTATTTTGAAATATAAAATATATATAATCTCAAAAAGTAGGTATTACTATTCATAATGGATAGTTTGATTGGTTGTGGTGTGTGTTAGAACTCGAAGTTGCGTACAACACACGCTACTATATTATTCAAAGATAAATGTACCGTGGAAGCTTGGGGTGTTACATTGTTGATTTTTTTTCTGTACCCATTCTAAATAAATTTATTTAGTCAAATCAAATATATAAAAGTTTAAAATATTGGAATTAAAAAGGGTTCACTATTAATGTTGGTAAAAGTGCTTTTTTGAAAAATTCTTCTTTTATCTAAAAAAAGAATTTTTTTTTACATTATGTCTATGAAACTAATAATATGGATTCTAAAATTATAAGTATTATATAAGGTTCAAAATTTAGTTAATACTATTCATAACCTCTTTTGAACGGCTTGTTTGGTAAGTCATAGTGCGCTTGAACTCAGTGTTGCGTGTAGTGCAAGTTATTGAATTAATTTGAAGAAATAACACACTATGAAATCTTGGGGTGTTTCATTCTCCCCTCCTTCAATAAATTGTGTCCTCGCAATTTGAAATTGTTCTTCGAAAATAAAAGGTTGAAAATAGAAAATACCTTTGTGGGAAAACCCAAATCAGAAATTGGGTTACTAAAATTAATTCTTAATATGAGGAAAAGAGAAATGAAAGGGTCACCACCAAATTATGATCCCAATTAGGAGAACATTGGTGGCAATTAAGGACATATAATTGGAGGAAAAACGTAAATATTTATAGGTAGTGATTGAGGTCTTCAATCAGAAACAAGTGTAAAATTGAGGTCCTTAAATTCATCAATCTATGATGATTTGAAATACAATCGGTTCAACAAAACATAGGGTATTAGGATAACACTTTTTGTTTTAGGATTCCTTAAATAATGTATAGTAATTAATTTCTTCATAGATTAAGATAAGAATAAAAATATATTATTGACAAGTAGAGTTCCATCCTTTAACTAATTTTACCATAGACTCATCTTTCACTCTAAAAGATAATAGAACTTAAAAATAATATTCTATTTATCCTATTCGTATAGGGTTAAAAAATGAATTTATAATTCAACTAGACGAAACATTAAAAAAATGACATTATTCAATCTAGGGCATCATGTTGGTCAGTGGTAGGTGATACACCCTTGTCGCCCTTCGGCTGTGGGTTCAAGTCTCATGGCCTAGCCGGATGCGACAGGTTGCCGCCTGACCTCTGAGTTGTCCTTTTATGGCAATCCAAAATAATCCAAACTAGAACTATCCAAAATACTTGAGTCCAAAATTTATAAGGAAGGTAAACACAATAAAGATCTATTTTTCTACATAATAACATGTGAACACCTTCATCATGTATTCTTTTAAAACACCGCAACACCCTGAATTACCATAAAACCTTATTGATTACATTCATGATCCCTTATTCCTTAAATAATAATAGATATAGTCCTTCAATCCAATTTTTTTTTAAATTCCAACAATGATGGAATATACAAATCATTAATCAGTTTCAATGTAGTCAAGAATATCCAATATAATTTATCCAAATCAATCATGTATTATTCCCAAATCACTACCTCAGTATCAGAACTATATTATGGTTTATCATTCTCTCAACCATATATTTTCCAAAAATTTATCCTGCTATTGAGTTACTTTTCATTGTTCCACACAATCTCAAGTCCTTAATAAAATAGTACTATAGTACAATCCTTATATACTCCACAATTATTATAACAAGTACATTGTTGATACAACACTCAAATGACATAATCAACACAAGAACTCTAATCATTCCAATTCATCTGTGGTAGTATCATAACTTGATTATTATCCAATAGCACCATTTGCGACATAGTATGATGACTGGGACATAGGTTCGCGTAGGGTCCAAACTCTTTGAAAATGAAGCATTGTACATTTGAAAGAATTTTCTTACCCTTGCAGTCACGTACTTTGTGTCCTTTTCATCCACACTTATAACAAACTCCCATTCCTTTCAGGCAAGTTCCAGGGTGTTTCTTCCCACAGTTATCACATATGGGAAAAATTTTCTTTTACCCCTTCCCTTTATCTATCTTTCTCTCTTCTATCCTTTTCTTCTCTTGCTTCCCTTCAAAGCCATAGGACTCAGTAAACTCTTTACTTATCTTATCAACACATGATATTATTTCTTCATATGATGATAATACATGGGAGACTATTTCTCTTATGAATTTTGGATTAGGACCATGAAAGATATGGTCCTTCTTTCTCTTTGGATCATGTGCAATACTGGAGTTCTCATTCCTTCTATTGGGCGCCATTTCTAAACAATGGCATACACTAGATTAGTTTATGAATAATAATACCTAATCCCAAACTTCTAAAACACATAACATAAATTAAATAGTTTATGGATACAATCCATAATCATAAAAATGTTTTCTTTGAAGAAGTATATACTCATAAACCCTTCATAACGATTTGTAATGAAAATGAGAGTTATCCTAAGCATATCCCCCGGGAGTGTCGTAACCAAGAGTGCAGCAAGGCCCATTGTCGTGCACCAGTTCCCGTTCGAGTCTAGCTCAAAGCGATGTTTTCGGGTTTTACCCCTAGGTACATCTGTGCCTAAGCCGCCTCTACCTGCTCATATCCAGACATGGATGTATTTCTCAGAAAACTCACAAAATCTCTACAATACCAAAACTCTAGGAAGTTCTTTTATACTAATCATCAATTTTAATCTTAGGTCTACGTGCTCTAATCAGAGTTTATCTAAATCTTGCTTCCAAGGTTAGTACTAAACTTCCTCTAATACCAACTATAATGCCCTGACCCCAGTTACCTAGAGTCGGTGCATTATTACATAACATTGGCAAGATCATGAGAAAGATCAAATATCGAAAGCCGGATTGGTTTAATAGCCTTGGAAACACTAGATATATTCATAAAGTTTTACATTATATCAATAAGTGAAAAGCTACAACAATATATTGACTCCATATTCCACACTCATATCCCCACATACTATCCTTGCGGGTCATTCATAAATTACTTCTTCACATCCTGGGAAAAATAAAACATAGAGAAGGGGTGAGCTCAAATGTCCATTAAGGATAACAATAAAGCGGAAACTTTCATAAATAAGAATAAAAATTTAAGGCAATGTATAACTAAAACAAAAGCCTTTTGAACTTGAACTTCAACATAGTATAGAAAAAGTAAAATGAACTAATTCCATTTACTTATTCACATGGATATTCTACTAATCGAATAATCACATGTAATTTCAATAACCACTTTCATAATGATGGAATTCATAATTCCAGACTATCATAACCACATAGCAAAGGCCTCGTGCCAAGACTAAAAATAAGATTTTTCCAAGGCCTTGTTCCAAGACACTAGTTTGTCTCATGAGACCTACCGATGCATCGAGGAGATATAGCGGGCTCCACCCGTCATATATTATGTCCAATGCATTCCCATATGAAAAGGTATAAACATAACATAAACATTCGTATTAAAACTAGCATACGAAATGTCATTACATTCACCATAAACCACAAATGGTATAAAAATTGCACATCCACAGTCAAACATATCACAAAAACCTTTAATAAAATATAGAAGTTTTGTATCATAATAAGTCAACTTCAAATAAGCTTAAAATCCATCAAAGGATGTTGACATAGATGAAAACAAAACTATTTGAGAGAAATATCTCTTTTCTCGAAATCATGGAAAAGTCACACATTTATAAAGGAATTAATTTAAAAGTGATTTTAGAATCAAAGTTTCCCATACAACTTTGAAACTTTTGAAAATAAATATCATTTTAAAACCTTCATGTCCATATAAATAAGTCCTTAAAATCATTTTGAAAACATGGACATTAATTAAAAATATTTAGAAAGATAAGTCTTTAAAACATTTAAATTTATGATCTTGATAAAGAGTACCTTTCAAAAATTCATAAAATATTCATTTGGAAATCATTTAAAAGTCACATAATTAAAAAATAAAACATTTACTTTGAAAATATTCTGATAATCTTGTAAGGGAAGCTTTTACAATTTTATAACGGTGGTAAATAGCCGCACCCGCCGTATAAGTTAATAAACAATCTTACCTTAGATTTGTCGAATGGTAAAAAGTGCCTTGTTTGGAAAACGACGGAAAGATTCATTTAAAAACTCATAAGGTTATAAAGGACATTAACCCACATTCTTTGTAAATATTAAAAATGTTTTTAAATACATTTTTAAGAAACATGTATGTGGATGATAAAGTAATCCCAGCAGATTATTATGTATAAACAACCTCGGATATTGAAGAGATTGCAAAATAAACCCTTACCTTGTTCTTTTCCTTGGTTGGGGGTAGTTTAACGTCCAGTATAATGGTGAAATAATTATTATTATATTATACAAGAATTATATACATTCATATGATATCATATATGATCTTTTAACATTGCTTTGTTAATAATATCTTAGAATTATAGTTGTTTCGAGTGTTAACTTACTCGTTTTATTTTATATGTTTTGTTACGTAAGCTGTGGTTTTCATGGATAGGTTGTATCTTATTCATATCCAGAATTATATCAAGTCATTAAACATTATTTTTAAATTATCAAATGATAATTATACTTGAATGTATATGATAGAGAATGAATCTTATCGCGTTCGTGGAGACGGTAGTCCGTACGTACGCACGAGCGACAATATCATTCTTTTGTTATTAAAATAATATATAACCGGATGGTATATCATATATACAGAATCATTATCATGTTATATTTTTTATTTAAATGAATTAAAGATCATTATTATAACCATACAAATAATAATTTATTGAATAACAATTACACCACGACGTGGAGACGGTAAGTCGTACGTACGCACGTATGGTGACATGTTATTCAAAGGATGGATAGAATACTGAAATATAGTTGTAAAATGTTTATAATAACATCAAAGTATGTATAATATACTGGATTTATTATTTTATAATGGTAATAAAATATAATGAAGAAGTGGAAGAATAATGAAACTTGAAAAAGGGTGGTGAAATCATTACCTCTTCTTCGGGTTCTTCCTATTGATTTGATCAAAATGACTCCTTAAGTTGGCTTTTTGTCTAAAGGAAGGCCTCTAGGATGTAGTGAGGGAAGTTGAGAGAGTATTTGGGCAGGTTTTGGACTATCCAAAAGGCTTTGAAGGTGTAAATTAATGAGAAGGAGAAGTTCCCTTTTATAAAAGGTGTGAGGGGTACCTTTGGAAAAGCTAGAAATATTAATTTATAATAAATTCATATTCAGTTTTTAATGGCTCAAAAGTTGATTATTTAAAGTTTAATATGGGTATGGGTTGAAAAAATCTCAACCAATAGAATTTAGACAGGTTTGGGTTACTATATTAACCTTATCATTAAGTATTAACTCTAAGTTAATTAGTTTCACTTTTACAATGTCTCTTTATATTTTTATATTATATGTTTAATAAAATTACTATATAAATCCAAGAGACCCCCAAGTGGTCCATTAATGATACAGATATCATTATATAAGTATCTTTTATGATCCATAGATTTTTAGTAATTTAATATCAATTAATAATATAATATTTGTTTTAAAATCTCTTTTATGTCAATTTTGACACTATTCCAAAATAGATTTTTGTCAAACTCATAAAAGAATTATTACTTCGAACGAAGACAATTAAATCAATCCTAATATTTCATATTAACCTATAAAATTATTTTAATTCAATAAATGTTTAAATAATATTTATTTGGGTATTTATAATATAAATTATTTTTATTTTTTACTATTATGGTAATTACTGCATCATCATTGTGTCATAAATAAATTAAATTATTTAATGTCTAAAAATTATAAATAAAATATCATTATGTATGAAATGTTTATAGATTTGTAATTAATATTTATAGTAAAAAATCCAACATATATAACCCTGTTTAAAAATTGTTTTTCTAAAAGATTTATGCTTATGTCATTTTTGTACTTATTTTAACTTAATAAAAATAAAGTGTCCCTATCACCTACAAGTGGCTCCATGGGGTCTCAAAATCGACCCAAAGATGACCATGGTCGGACTTTTATCCACCAATAAGGTTAGGACACTGTTTAGGGTAATTTAGTATTATTATAATATTATTTTTTAACCCTTATTTACCGGATTTACCTTTAACCATGCTAAATAAAATATTTACCGTAGTAATTATTCAAAATGTCTAAAAATAAAAGTTTCCTATTTACAAAATATGAACATCCTGATTCCAAATATGGAATCCATTTTTCCAAATTCAAAACACAGAAGTGGTAGAAATTAATTTAAAATTAATTCCCAATGTTAAAACAAAAAGCGTGTTTTTAAGTGATAATAACTATCAAAAGATTGACACCTGTTTATGTCCGGTTTAATTGTAAAATTATGTACAATGACCAATATTGTATTAAATATTAAAAATATATTCCAAATATAATTTAAAACCACTCAAATTCATAATTTATCAATATAAATTATTTCGATTAAAAAAGTTGTTTTTAATTAAAATTTAGTAATTTTCACTATTCATCAAAATATAAATGTTATCCGAAAAGTTCCAAAATTTCACCCTAGTCTAAATTCGATATTACGAATCCAAAAATGAAGTCTATTTTGAAATATAAAATATATATAATTTCAAAAATTAGGTATTACTATTAATAACGGCTAGTTTGATTGGTTGTGGTGTGTGTTAGAACTCAAAGTTGCGTACAACACACGCTACTTTATTATTTAAAGAGAAGCATACCATGGAAACTTGGGGTGTTACATTGTAGATTTTTTATGTCCCCATTCAAGATAAATTTATTTAGTCAAATCAAATATATAAAAGTTTTAATATAATGGATTTAAAAAGGGTTCACTATTAAAGTTGGTAAAAGTGCATTTTTGAAAAATACTTCTTTTATCTGAAAAAAAAAGAATTTGTTCTTAAATTATGTCTAAGAAACTAATAATATGGATTCTAAAATTATAAGTATTATATAAGGTTCAAAATTTAGTTAATACTATTCATATCCTCTTTTGAACGGCATGTTCGGTAAGTCATAGTGCGCTTGAACTCGGTGTAGCGTGTAGTGCAAGTTAATGAATTATTTTGAAGAAATAACACACTATGCAATCTTGGGGTGTTACATTTTCCACACCCAAAGCATCTTCCAATTCATTTAAAACATTATCCATGATGCCTCTTCCCACATTATTTACATGTGGTAAATTTAACTTTCTTTCCACTATGATCATCATGAAACTCCATCTTTCTCTTATTAGTTGAGTCGGGAAACTTACCAAAGTTGAGATTATTGATCATATTATGAGATTTCTGATTAGGAATAATAACGATGTTTTGACTTCCAAATCTTGTTTCATTTCGTTGTTCATGAATAATTTCATTCCATTGTCCATCATGTCCTCCATTGTCGTGAATCTTTTTGTTTCCATACATTTTCAAAAACCCAAAAAGAATAGTGTGAGAGGCCTAAATCATAATCAAAGGGGAGTAACTTCAATATCGAACATATTAGGTTTAATTATAATATCGTTACCTTAATTCTAGGACTATAACCTATACATATACGTAACCCTAGGGACATCCCTAGACATAGCTTAGAAATATCTCTAGGGATCTCACAAAAGTTCTCGCATCCTAGTTTCCAAAGGATAACTAAACCTTTCCACTAATATTAACTGTGACCCCAAGATTGACGTACGTGGACATTACATTACTGTTTGGGAATATCTAATAAAAAACAAAAAACCAACACTCAAGGACTGTAATAGTTTAGTGTCTTTGGAAACTCGGAACATAATCTTCTAATCATGGTGAAAGATCTTCAACATCTCCCATAAAGATCTTCCCCTATTGTTTTCTTACCTAAAAACATTCTTTATATCCTTGGGAAAAGAAAACATATAAAGGGTGAGCTCAAATACTCAGTAAGGGTATGCATGGAAAAAATAAAACCAACCATATTCATTTGAACTTACAAACATGAACATAATGTTTAAACTTCAAAATCTTGAGCAATGGAATAAAATATGGCAGTACGTAAGGCATAGATCATAATGGAACATAAATCATGATAAAATAGCATGGTAATAAAACATGTAATTGTGGAAAAAACACTATGCACATGATATGATTTCCATAGTAGCCAAGACATCGCTTCCAAGACCATCTTAGTGGACAAAGTCCCTTTCTGAATCGAGTTCACTTCTCGTTCCAGTCCTGTATCACTGAACTGGATTAACATACATTTCCTTCCATGTCTATCTCATGAGATATAAATCTTTACCCAATTCATTGTAGTGATATATAGGTCTCACCCATCTCATAATGAAATCATTCTTACTTGTGTTACAACATGATCATAAATCATCCATCATTACTGAAAGTATAAAATGGGTTTTATAAATATCAACCCATCATAACATAATCCATACAAAACATAATGGATATCTCTTAATCATAAGAAAAATAAAACCATGTAAATAATAGATACATTGTACTTGAAACATAATCATAATGTCATCTTAGATGGAAAATAGTTTTGACAAAACACTTGAAATGGATTTTTGAGGAAAATATCCTTTCTTTTCAAAATCATTTTCTTTTTACAAATTTCCATGTAATTTCAAAAGAAATGGACTTTTGTTGAAAATAATCATGAAATCTTGTAAAGTAATCTTTATGATAATTAGGATTTATGAAATCTTAAAAATTAGTGTGTGCCATATATGTTAGGAAAACATTCTCCTCATACTTTTAATAGAAAAGTCAAAAAGTACCACGTATGGTAAACAAAAGAAAGATTCCTTACATAACAGAAAGTAAAAGTAAAATAGGGGTAAACATGAATTTAAACATACATGGAATAATATTAAACACTATGAAAAACATTTTATAGACATAAATGAAAAATATAACCCCAGTAAATACTTACGAATACGCAATCTCATATAAAAATGAGATTTGAAAATTATCCCATACCTTATGTCTGATATTCTTTTAAATAATGTTATTGAATTATTAAAGAATCATATTCATTGTTATGATATCATATATGGTACAATTATGACGTTATAATACCCATTCATTTATAAATTCCATGTTAATTCAGCGTTTTTGGTAAAATCATTTCATTTATCGAACGTCTTCCGATTTGTTGTTCTTGATATTATTATTACTTATATCATGATTTAATTACTTTCCAGAATGTAAATAATGATTTATATATCATTTATATTCAGTATATACATATATATAATAGATAGATGAATGAAATGAAATACATCATTCATGGAGACGGTAGGTCGTACGTACGCATGAACGTTGTTTTCATTTCCTTATTGGCTTGAATGCAATTAAGTATATTACATACATATATATATACATAAATCCAGTAGCATTATTATTTCATATGTTTCATGATTACTTATTATATATACTTTATAATCATTCTTGAATGGTTAACATGGAGAATGAATCTCACCGCGTCGTGGAGACGGTAATCCGTACGTACGCACGAGCGATGATATCATTCCCATAATTTTTGAATTGAATTGGGGTGGATGATATAATATCTCAGAATTATTATGATTTTATAGTAACTATATATTGTAATTTTTTACACCATTATATACATCTATGTATGGTGGTGGTGGAAAAACAGATTACACCTGGGCGTGGAGACGGTATTCCGTACGTACGCACGCGCTATGATTTTGTTTTCCGTAGGATGGATAGAAGGTGAAATAGGGTTGTATCATGTTTATAATAACATTTAATTATATATGTAATTCTGATGTTATTACTTTATAATTAAACAACTAATTAAGAAGAAGTTGAAGAAGAAAGAAACATGAAAGAATTTGTAGAAGAGATTACCTCTTCCTCGACGCACCTCCTTTAAACGTTTTCTTAGGGCACCAGAGTTGGTCTTTTGAGAAGAACAGAACCTATATGATATAACTGGAGAGGTTTAGAAGAGGAATTTTCAGGGGTTGGCCGAGCTTCAAGGCTCAAAAGGGTGTGAAGAGAAGAGGGAAGCGGTGTCCTTTTTATAAGGGAGGAGAGGGGCACCTTAGAAAAACATAAAATATTATTTTATAATAAAGTCATATTCCGTTTTAATAGCTCCAAATTGATTTATTTCTAAGAAAATTTGGGGATGGGTCTAAATCCTCTCAACCAATAGGTTTTAGATAAGTTTAGGTTACTATTGTATCCTTATCATTTAGAATTAACTCTAAGTTAAATAATTTAAGTTTTACCTTGTGTTTTTTTTCTTACACTATATGGTTAATAAACATACTATAACAATCCAAAAGTACCCCAAGTGGTTCATTATTAATATATATATATACCCTATCTAAGTCATTTGGCCGATCCTTAGATTTTTAGGAGTAAAATAACAATTAATAATATAATATTTGTTTTAAAAAATATTTTATGTCAATTTTGACACTATTTGGTACTTGATTTTTGTGAAAATCATAACAGCATGATTTGTTCGAAAAATGTTAATGAAATCTATAATAACTTGTAATATTATCCTATAAAATTAGTGAAATTCATAAAAAATCTAAAATTACATTTATTTGGGTATTTATAACATCATTTATGTTAATATTTCATTAATGAGGTAATTACTACATCATCATTGTGTAATAAATAAATTAAATTAGTTAATGTCTAATAATTATAAATAAAATACCATAGGAAATCTTTTTAGATTTCTAATGAATATTTGTAGTCGAATTTATCTTATGTATAACCCTATATTAAAAATGTTTTATTTATTAAACTTTGATTTTAACTATTTTAATTCTTCTTTAAATAAAATAATAATAAATGTCCTAATCTAATCCATGTGGTCCTAAAGGGTAATGTTTTATTCCTAAGTTTGTTTATTTTCGAATTACACTTATCCAATAAAATTACGACATGTGTTAGGGTAATAATAATATCATTTTTACCCTTATTTACCCTATTTACTTTTAATCGTGGTAAATAAAAGTTAAAAGTTACTATTCACCAAAAAAATATATTCATTTCATTGAACAAAATTTTACTTACTGATATCAACCGTGTCTCTCGGATTTTTGAAATTCTACTCACAGAAGTGGTAAAATTATGTTTTATGTAAATTTACAAATTCTACAAGGAGGTGGGTAAAAGATGGTGAAAATGTCAATCAAATTTTTATACATCTAAAATTATTATAAAATGACTCCAATGAATAAAATTGAAATTATATATGTAATCTGTATCTTTTTTGGCCTAAAATAAATTTAAGTAAAAAAAATAATTATTTAAATAAAAATTCCGTTTTTAAATAGCAACTCAGTGTTTTCACTATTCATCAAAAATTGAAAGTGTTTAGAAAAATTCCAAAAATTCATCCTAGGCTAATTTCGATATCCTGAATCCAAAAATGAAGTCCATTTTGAAAAATAAAACTTCAAAAAGTGGGGATTACTATTCATAATGGAGAGTTCATAATAATATTATAATAATATCTCGTTTAGTGAAACTCGGTATGGAGAACTACACACGCTATAGAGGAAGGTCACTATTTCGTGTAATGCAAAATAAGTTAGGGCTACGTTTAGTGAAAGCTCCCTTTAGTGTTGCGTATATCATAATCAAAACTTATTTCATTTATACTTTAAACAAAATCTATACCTAATGCCGTGTTGAATAATTCCCACAAAGCAAACTTGAAATTGTGTATAATAGAAGCCAAGAATAGTGTTTCGTATACTGCAAGCAAATACGGTGTTGCGTATAGAACGAGCTAATTTTGTTGTAGCATACAACACAAGATATCGAAGTAATTAAAAATAATATTTCTCAAAAAAATCATGGGCCATTACACTTGACCTATTTCAACTTTAAGTCCTATGGAAAACATTTGAAAAACTTGGAATGATCATAAAAATCCCAGTAAAGGATACACAAAGAAGAAAAACTGTTAGTTTTTTTTCAAAACAATAAGTAAATCATGAATGCATTATCATAAGTAATACCATTCACCTTTATGGATTATTAATTACACTTCACTAAATAAATTATCATTACATACCCTTTTTTAAACAAAAGATTACTATAAAACCCATATAAAGAAAACATAACATATAAAGGTAACTTGGGACAAAAACATACTTAAATGGAATAACCATATGGTCAACATCTACACATATCACTAAATAGAATAGCTATACGGCCTAATTCCATACCCAATGCATTGGAGGTTATAACGTAACCACTCGTCCTAGTATTCACTACACCACCTGTCATTTTGTTTATCAAGTAACCACCTATCAAATGTCCAAGTTCCATTATATAATCATAACACATAAAACAATTATATTGGAATGAAAACATTTCCACATTTTTATCACAATATATCACTTAATTATATTGACATAACAAATCCATTATCAAAACCATTTTCAATATCTAAATACATAAAAGAGTATATATTATTTATTTATTTTTAAAAACATTACGGCTTGTTGAGGAAGCCAAAGATCAAATAATACTCACGGTGACGAAAAATGTAATTGTCATTGCTTACGTTAAAAGAAAAATTCTTTTTTGTCCTTTAGTAAAACACTTTGTAGAAAAATATTCCATTTGAAAAATCAAGGGTGTTTATACAGCGTATGAAACAAAGTCATGTATTGGAACGAAATATGCCTCAATGAAAAGAGATTGAGACGAAGTCCCTTACAAAGACGGTATCCTTAGATTAAGGATAAATCAATTACATAATTATGTGTTAAAAATATAAATACACCCAATATAAGAGGATATTATGTGTAAAAAAATTAGAGTTCATCTAGACATATTCATAATACGACATAATCAAGAAGTATAGGTTTAACCCAATGAATTGAAATTGGGTTAAGAAGTTCTCTTACAGAAATTTAACCGCCTAACGGAGTCATTTTAAAATTCTGAGAATGAGATGATGAGAGATTAAAAGGGTATCTCATCACTTATACATATAATTTTCCGGAATAAGGATATATAAGAACATATCCCAACATAAGAATATGTAAATTAAAAGACCTAACGAAAATTAGTCTTTTAAAAATAGGAGGTGAAACGTTCCTTTACCGATTTTGGTAACTTTCGAAACATACACCCCATGAAAGAAGGGTAACATAATGAAGATGTAAATAATCATATATTAAAGTATATTACCCCAGGAATACCATCATGGGTAGTACATACACCACACAAAAAAAATAGTGGCAAATGTAGCGTGAATCTCACTGGAACAAAAAGTGAGATAAAAACCCCTTACCGCATTGTAATCAATCGAGTTGTATGACCAAAAGATAATAAACACCAAATGAATCTCATAATTCCATGAATATAAATAGAATCATGATAATATATATGAAATGGAAGTACACAATACAGTACTTTCAAAAATAAGTGGTGAACAATGGAAATCTCACGGAATTAAAAGTGAGATATGAATTCCCTATGAATATTCAGCACTCTAATAGCACCACGTAAAACATCCAAAAATGGATTGATGAGATCAAACCGGGTCTCTCATCATATGAACATAAAAATCACTTTAATAGGAATATAAAATAATATCCCTGAACATAATAAATATGAGCTTAAAAAAGTTAAATAAAATACAGTACTTAAAAAGAAAGAGAGAGGTAGGATCCCTTACAAAAATTCGGCAGCCTAACGGCACCACTTAAACATTCATAAAACGAAATTATGAGAGTAATAGGGGATATCTCATAATAGTATCATGAAAATAGAAGTAATAGGAATATAAAATAACAACCCCCAACATATGAACATGGGGCTTAAATGTAATGACATACGAAAGGGTACTTGAAAAGAAAGAGAGAGGTAGGATCCCTTACCTCAAGTCTAAATTGTCTTGTTCGTTTCTCTATATTCATGAATAATATACTTGGGTTAATTTATAATTTCATAATTACCTCCTTTAAATTTTATTATTCATTTAATATCGCATATTATAATGTTATAATAATTAGGTAATTATGAGATTTCATATCAGGAATTTATGTTGATGTTTGGTACATGAGTCAAAAATGAACTTGTTTGAAAAGAATTGCCCATGTAGTTATAAGTACACCATATCCAGAATAGTATTAATGATTTAAATATATTTTATATCTTGTATAAATTCATTTTATATTATTCCATAACATTTTTTGATAGAAAATGAAACGCACCGTTCTTGGAGACGGTAGCCTGTACGTACGCATAAACACTATTTTCATTTGTTTGTCATATTAATGGAATTAAAACTAAATGAGATATATATATTATAGTTATATTATAATATATATCTTATATAGGTAACATAGGTTCATTAATATCATTCCTTATACATTCCATGTATTGCATGAACGAGTCACATCACTTGAGGGGGTGGTGGTCCACACTTCCTCGTATGAAATTATCCCATTTGAACAACATGGAAAGCCTAAAGGTATGTTTTTAAAATAAAATAAAAAATAATATAGAAAACATAAATAACATATATCATATATAAAATACAGTGACATCATAATTTCCACCATGAGAGGCGGTAGGATATAATTGAACAATCATCGTTTCATGAGGTAGTAATTCGCCATCCACAGAAACAGTATGTTCTTTAACCATTAGATGGAGGTATGTGTAAGTGTAGCTTGAATACATCTCATAAACATATCCTAGTACATTGAAGATACTTTTTTTTGTTACAAATTAAAGGAATAAATAGTGTTTTATGGGGTTGGAGAAGGAAAATAAAAAAAAGAATATAAGAGAAGATATTACCTTTTAAATCATGTAACTCCTCTTGGTTTGAACCAAAAAGTTTTCTTGAAGAGATTTATGCCTAAGGTAAGGCATATAAGATGAAGAGAGGGATTTTGAGAGAAAATAGGAGCAGGGGTTGGAGGAGAGAAGAGCTTTAGAGGAGTGTGTGAGGGAGTAGAGGTGGGGGCCTTTTACTAGAGGGAGGACGGGCACTCTTGGAATGTCATGAAATGTTTCTTTATTATGAAATGATTTTCGGATTTTAAAGGTCCCAAAATTATATATTTCTAGGATAAGGTGATACAGGTTGGAAATCCACCCATAAAATAGGTTTTAGACATGTGTAAGTCATATAATTTACCATATCTTCTCATTTTATATAAATCGTTCCTTAATGAGGTAATCACTGCATCATCATGGAGTCATAAATAAATTTATTTATTTAAGGTCTAAAAATTATAAAAAAAAGTTACCATGATGTAGGAAATATTATTAGATTTCTAATGAATATTTATTGTAAAAAAGATAGCTTATATACCCCCATGTAAAAATTGTTTTAGTAAAACAATACATGTTTGTGACATTTTTATTTTAACATTAAATAAAAAGTTACTAATGTATGTTTCTTACCCATGTGGCTCAATGGGGTCCCCAATTTGACCCATGGATTGTATTGGCCGTCCATGACTCATCCAATAATGGTATGACATGTGTCAAGGTAATTTCATATTATTAAAACATTATTTTTACCTTAAATTATACAAATTACCTCTAATAGTGATTAATAAAACTCAAAACTTATTATTCACCCAAATTAATTTTCATCCCATTGGACAAAATTTTACATATTAATTACAAACATGTAAGTAGGATTTTTAAAATTCAATTCATAGATGCAGTAAAATTCCATTTAAAAGAAAAATCAGTTTTTTAACTACCACATAGTGGTTTCACTATTCATAAAAAATTGATGTTTTTCAGAAAAATACCAAAAATTCACCCTAAGCTATATTTAATATTCTGAATTCAAAAATGATGTCAATTTTACAAAATTCAAAACATATATCTTGCATTAATTAATTTAATAAATAATTCCCATTATCAAAACAAATAGCGTGTTTTTAAGAAACAATATATATCAAAAGATTGACACTTGTTTATGTCTAATTTAAAAGTGAAATTAATTTCAATGTCCACCATTGGATTAAATTGTAAAAATATATGCTAATTTAACTTTAAAACCAATTAATAAGATAATCTATCCATATTAATAAATTATATTAAAAGGCGGTTTTGAATAAAAAAACAACATTATTCACTATTCATTACAAAAAATATTATCGAACAAATACCAAAAACATACAGAAAGTAAATTTTGATCACCCGATTCTAAAGAACGATTTCATTTTTTCAAATATAACCGATAGAATTGTCACAATGTGGGTTTAAAAATGGTTCTCCATCAAAAAGAGGTTAATCGAACATTTAATGAATATTAGAATATTTATGCTTAAAATTGGATTCATTCGCATTTTAAGCCTCTAACATGTATTGGATAAAAGTAAGAATATTTGACCAACATATATAATCATTTTTTAGTTAGTTCTGTTCAATACTCCATTACAACGGCTTGGCATTAACTACCATTTAAAATAATGTAATTTTATTATTATTGTGCAACGTAATATTTCAAAGAAACTCATTTTTGTGTATTGGGTACGCCATCGAGAATAGCATTCCCATTAAAGTAATATTAACATTTTATTCAAAAATATTGTTAAATATGAGAATTTCATGTTCTTTATTTACCTGGGGTGTTACATCCTTTCCCTCTTTTAGTAATTGTGTCCTCACAATTTTAAAATTTGGCACAAAAACTTCATTGAAATCCCCACTTCATAAAAGGAGTAAATTAAACTATCATTTTAAAAGAAAGAAAGAAAAGTAAAAAGGTCATGCTAGACAACAAATACTAGGATTCCATGAAAACATGGATATGAAGGAGAAAACAAACCATCATGTTTTGATGTAGAGTGATGTGAAAATATGTCTAGGAGAAAGTTAACCACCAGAAAATAACAAACATTTGATGGGTTAAATGGTATTTGATTCCCTAGTAGGAAAAGTTAATAGACAACGTTTTTTTAAGTTACATTTCATTGAGGAATTTATTTATTATATTAACTAAAATATAAGGAAACATACTTACTTATCGTGTAGACTTTCATCTCTTACTAGATTTCTTACAGAAACCCATATTTTCTCCAAAAGGTGAGTATTTTGGATGACTTGTTCACATTAAGAGCGTTATAATCAACTTCTAGAGAATCACCTAATCCAAAAAATAAAACTATATATTTCCCATGTCTTTAGACCTTAACCAAAACCAAAATTGTTAGTAAAAGATCAGATAATCCCAAAAAAAGATAATCTTTTACAAAAATAAAAGCTACTATAAATCTCCAAAATTTTTCAGAAAACCCAAAGTTCAACAAAGGCAATTCAATACAAAATTTCCCATAAAATTCTTAAAAAACAAACCAATCTATGATTGAAATCCAAATATCTGAAGGATTTAATCACATAGTCTTACAAGGTAAATCTTAACATTTATCTCAAAATAACATCAGTTACTCTTAAAGTCTCATACTGAAAAGTAATTAACATAATCACATATATTCCATGATAGGTTGATAATTTCCATAGATAACCCAAAATAAACTTATTCATGATAAATAAGATCATCTAACTAAAAATAATTAGTCATACTAACTGGGGACTTCACGTAGTCCGGTGGTAGGCGATAAATGCCAGTTGCACATTGGTTGTGGGTTCGATTCCCGCTGCTTCGTCCAATGTGACGGGTTGTCACACAGTCTGCGTGTTGTCCTTTTTCCAAAACAATATAAATCTTAAAACATTCCCCAAAAAGAGATAAAATCTTCAAAAATAACCAAAATATATTTTAACCTCAAGTTTATCTCATGCCTTTCATTTTCCATCATAAGATATATTGACCCATAATTACGTCAAAAGTAAGGATCATATAAACCCTAATGGTTACCTTGATAATTATTAACTGAGCTTCCACATTGAGTTGGTTCTCTCGTACATTATGCATTAGAGAACTCACCATGGTTCAAGTGGTTAATCATGAATCTTTGATAGATGGTTTAGAATAACCACCGGATTCCTCACTGAATCCACCATTTCATCGAGTCTCTTAATCAGAGAACCACCACAGTTTCCTTCATACCCATTGTCACTTTGGTTCCTACTAGATCCATCAATTTACTAGAACCAAAATGTTCATTGTGATTATATCATTAGAGTCATCATATAATATCTTATGAGTAGGGAAAATACTAAGATATAATTATTCATGTTATCTTAATCTCATTCACTTTATCTAAAACTATAACTCTTTCTGATATCCTAACAATTATTATAATGTCACTTGTGCTTTTAGAATACCCTAACTCCTAAAGTTATCGAAACCGACCATTGATACCAACTATAAGGACCCGGCCTTAAAACATTACATAATAATGAATTAAATGAATAATTCATATAGATGATCCTTTCAGTTTTACAGTTTTGGATAATTAGGACATAACTATTACATCTCAAAAGATTACAATGTAGACACTTCTACTAAGTTTCCATAAAATAAAAACTCTTAAAAAGAAACATGTCTTGTTCCATTTTTAGATAGCATTTCTTTCCTTGATCCCACCCTTGACCCTGTTGAACTTTAAGTCTTGTGGAAAACATTTCAAAAACATTGTATGAGCATAAAAAGACTTTTAAAGGATACACAAAGAAGGAAAACTGTTAGTTTTTTTCAAAAAAATAATTAAATCATGAATACTTTATCATAAGTAATACCTTTCACCTTTATGGAGTATTAGATAATCTTCACTTAATAAAAGATCATTACATACCCTTTTGTAACCAAATGATTACAATAAAATCCATATAAAGAACACATAACATATAAAGGTAACCTAGGAAATAAACATACTTAAATGGAATAACCTTACGATCAACATCCACACATATCACTAAATGGAATTCCCATACGGCTGACTTCCATACCCAATGCATTGGAGGTTATAACATAACCATCCATCTTGGTATTCACAGCACCACCCGTCATTTGGTTTATCACATAACCACTCATCAAATTTCCAAGTACCATTATAAAATCATAACACATAAAACAATTATAAAGGAAAGGAAACGTTTGAAAATTTCAATCATAATATATCACTTAAATATATTGACATAAAAATCCATTATCAAAACCAATTTCAATACCAAAATACATAAAATAGTATATGGTATTTATTTACTTTTATAAACATTACGCGTTGTTGAGGAAACCAAAGATCAAATAATACTCGCGGCGGCAGAAATGGTCATTGTCACCGCTTATGTTAAAAGAATCATTCCTTTTAATTGTTCAGTAAAACGTTTCATAGAAAAAGATTCCCTTTGAAATGTCAAGGGTGTTTATACTGCGTATAAAATTAATTCTTGTATTAGAACAAATATGCCTCAATGAAAAGAGATTGAGACGAAGTCCCTTATAAAGACAGCATCCTTATATTAAGGATAAATCAATTACATAATTAGTTTAAGAAATATAAATACACCCAGTATAATTGGATATTATGTGTAAAAAAATCAGGGGTCATAAACACATATTCATAGTATGACATAATCAAGAAGTAGAGGTTTAACCCAAAGAATTGAAAATGGGTTAAGAAGTTCCCTTAGAGAAATTCGACAGCCTAATAGCGTCATTTTAAAATTCCGAAAACGAGATGATGAGAGATAAAAAGGGTATCTCATCACTTGGACATATAATTTACAGAAATAAAGATATATAAGAACATATCCCAACATAATAATATGTAAATTAAAAGACCTAACAAAAATAAGTCTTTTAAAAATAGGAGGGTGAAACGTTCTCTTACCGATTTGGGTAACATTAAAAACATACACTGCATGAAAGAAGGGTCATAAAATGAAGATGTAAATACCCATAAATTAATGTATATTACACTGGGAAAATATTCATGGGAAGTAAATACACCACACAAAAGGTAATAGTGGAAAATGTAGCATGAATCTCACAGGAACAAAAAGTGAGATAAAAACCCCTTACCTCGTTGTGATCAATCTTGTCGTGTGACCAAAAGATAATAAAAACCTAATGAATCACATAATACCATGGATATGAATATAATCATGATAATAAATATGAAATGTCAATAAAAAATACAACACATGCAATAAATATGTGGCCAACAATGTAAATATCACAGAATTAAACGTGAGATAAGAAATCCCCTATGAAAATTCGGCAGCCTAACAACGCCACTTAAAACATCCAAAAATGGATTGATGAGATCAAAAAGGGTCTCTCATAATATGAACATAAAATTTATAGTAAGATCAATATAAGAGAACATCCCCCCAACATAATAAAGAGGAGCATAAAATAAGTGAAATAAAAGAGAGTACTTAAAAAGAAAGAGAGAGATAGGACCTGTTACCAAAAATTCGACAGCCTAACGGCGCCACTTATACATTCATAAAACGAAATGATGAGAGTAATATGGGATCTCTCATAATATTATCATTAAAATGGAAGTAATAGGAATATAATAGAACATCCCCCAACATAATAAAATTGGGCTTAAATGAAATGACATACAAAAGATTACATGAAAAGAAAGAGAGAGGTAAGATCCCATACCTCAAGCCTGACATGTCTTGTTCGTTTCTTTATATTATTGAGTAATAATCTTTTGTCAAATTATAATTTCATACGGAGCTCCGTTAAATTTTATTATTCAATTCATATCACATATTATAATTTTATAATAATTAGTAAATTATGAGAGTTCATATCAGACGTTTTTGTCTATGTTTAGTACATGAGTAAAAAATGAACTTGTTTGAAAAGAATTGTCCATGTAGTAATATTTACATCATCTCCAGAATAGTATTAATGATTTAAATATCATATATATCCAGTATAAATTTATTTTATACTATTCCATAACATTTGGAGATAGAAAATGAAATGCACCGTTCATGGAGATGGTAGGTCGTACGTACGCATGAATGATACTTTCATTTGATTGTCATATTCATGGAATTAAAACTAAATGAGTGATAAATATATTATAATTACAGTATAATATATATGTTATATATGTAACATAATATCATTAATTTCATTCTTTATACATTCCATGTTTTTCATGAACGAGTCACATCACTTGAGGGGCGGTAGTCCATACTTACTCGTATGAAATTATCGCATTTGCACAACATGAAAATCATAAAGGTAAGTTTTAAATATAGAATACAGAATCATATAGAAAAAATAAAACCATATATATAAAATATAAAATATAGTGACATCATAATGGCCACCATGAGAGGCGGTAGAAGATAATTAAACAATCATCATTTCGTGAGGCAGTAATTTTCCATCCACGGAAACAGTATGTTCTTAAAGCATTAGATGGAGGTGTGTGTAAGTGTTTATAGAATATTTTACATAAAAAACCCCAGTATATTGATGATACTATTGTTTTTACAAATTAATGGAATAAAAAGAGTTTAGGGGTTTGGAGAAGAAAAATAAAAAAAGTGAACATAAGATAATCCATTACCTTTAAATTGGGTAACTCTCCTTGGTTTGAACCAAAAGGGTTTCTTGAAGTGATTTATGCCTATGGAAAGGGTTCTAGGATGAGTATAGGGAAGAGGAGAGACAATAGAAGCATGGTTTGGACGAGACAAGGGCTTGAGAGGTTTGTGTAAGGGAGTAGAGGTGGGGGCCTTCTATAAGATGGAGGAGGGGCACTCTTGGAAGTTCATAAAATGTTAGATTATTATGAAATTATTTTCATATTTTAAAGGTCCCAACATGATATATTTAGAGGATAAGGTGATAAGGGTTTTATATCCACCCATACAATCAGTTTTATACTAGTTTATGTCTTAGATTTTACATCATCTTTTCATTTTATTTAAATTATTCATTAATGAGGTAATCGCAGCATCACCATGGTTGTCATAAATAAATTTATTTATATAATTTCATAAAAGTATAAATAAATTAATATGATGTAGGAAATATTCGTATCTTTCTAATGAATATTTATAGTCCCAAAGATATCTTATATAACCCCCAATTATTTTTTTAGTAAAACAATACATGTTTGTGACATTTTTATTTTAACTTTAAATAAAAAGTTATTAATGTCATTTTCTTTCCCAAGTGGCTCCATGGGGTCCCCAAATTGACCCATGGATTGTATTGGTCGGCCCTGACTCATCCAATAATGGTAGGACATGTTTCAAGGTAATTTCATATTATTAAAACATCATTTTTACCTAAAATTACACTAATTACCTCTAATCGTGATTAACAAAACTCAAAAGTTACTATTAACCAAAAATTATTTTCATCCCGTTGAACCAAATTTTTCTTAATAATGACAACCATGTATGTCGGATTTTTATAATTCATTTCATAGATGCGGTAAAATTTCATTTAAATGAAAAATCAGTTTTTTAACTACCACTTAGTGGTTTAACTATTCATCAAAAATTGAAGTCTTTCAGAAAAATACCAAAAGTTCACCCTAAGCTATATTTGATATTCCTAATTAAAAAATGATATCTATTTTAAAAAATTCAAAAAATATAAATTTCATTAATTAATTTAATAATTAATTCCCATTTTCAAAACAAATAGCGTGTTTTTAAGAAACAATATATATCAAAAGATTGACACTTGTTTATGTCCAATTTCAAAGTGAAATTAATTCCAATGTCCACCATTGGATTGAATGGTGAAAATATATTCTAATTTCACTTTAAAACCTATTAAAATGATAATCTAACCACATAAATAAATAATATTAAAAGGAGGTTTTGAATTAAAATACAACATCATTTACTATTCCTTAAAAAATGAACATTATCAGAAAAATACCAAAAACATGCACAATGTCAATTTTGATATCCCGATTCTAAATAAGGGTTTTATTTTGTCAAATATAACATATAAAATTTTCAAAAAGTGTATTTAAAAAGGGTTCTCCGTCAAAAGGTGGTTAATTGACCTTTTAAAATATATTAGAATATTTACACTTAAAATTGGACTCATTCACATTTTTACCCTCTAACATTTATTCGAAAAATGTAAAAATATTTTACAAACACATATAATCATTTTTTTAATTAGTTTTGTTCATTCCCACTATTACAACAGCTATGCGTTTACTTCCATTTAAAATAATATTATTTTATTTTTAGTGTGCATTGTAATATATCAAAGAAACTCGTTGTTGCGTATTGGGTACGTCATCGAGCATAGCATTCCCTTTAAAGTAATATTAAAATTTTATACCCAAATATTGATAAATATTAGAATTTCGTATTCTTTATTTACCTGGGATGTTACATATACATTTGATGAAAGTGTGTGTACATGTAGGTAAAGCCCATATAATTAAAAAAACTAATTACAATTAGGATACTAAGGTTATTATATAATTATTTAATAATATTTTTTGACCGGGTGGGTAATAAAAATAAGAAAAAAGATCTTGTGGATGCATAATACCTCATATTTGGGTAAGTCCTCTTGGTTTTCACAATATGGATTCCTTTATTGGATTTATTAGAAATGGGATAATTATAGGATAAATGGAGCGAATTTGGGAGGTCACATTTTAAGATAATTTCAAATAAAAATTTAATGATATGTGTTAATAATTTATAGGGTTCTATGCATTTTAATACTGGAGGAGGAGTGGTATTCTTGAAAATTTTGGAAAAGTAAATTCTAGCCATGCTTTTACATTGTAAATTGGATCCAATAATTGTAGAAATCCAATAAAATGTATTATAGTTTCTAAATATTAACAGACAATGTATTTTGGAAAATTATATAAGAAATTATAGTCCTTATGATTGAGGTTTAGACCTTGGTTATGCTATTTTATCTACTAATATCTATAATTAATTTTAACCACTTCCACTAATATTATTATTTAAAAACTAATTTGAAATTATTATAAATGATAAATAATGCTTATTAAAAATAAGGAATACATTTTTTCAAATTAAAATCATAGAACTAGAAAAAAAATAATTAATATTAATACTTTAGATGATACAATAAAGTGGGGTTTTAAATTAAAAATTTTTAAAGTTTAAAATGTTTTTATATCCAATTTCAGTGTGAAATTGATTCCAATGAAATTAATTAGTTTAAGTGATGTAAAGTTAATCTATATAATTTTTAAAACCAATTTAAAATATAATTTTACTATATATATTATTTAGATAAAAATGAAAATTTCAAATAAACTTCTTTATTTGAAACTATTCAAAAAAGAATGAAACTTCTTAGAAAGGTATCAAAAATTCACCAAATGTAAATTTTTATATTAATATTTCAGAAAAGTTTTTTTTTCATATTAGAAATATAAATTTGTAAAATTTTATATTCCAAATGGGTTCTCCATTAAATTTTGGTAAAATTACAATTAAGTAAATTACATATATTTATTCATAAAATTGGATTTGTTCTTATATGATAACAATAAAATCAATTATATCAGTATAAAAAATGTATTTAATAGAAAATATATAAAATTTATTATATTCATTCATAAAAATTGGTTTGTTTAATTTATTAGTATAATTTTTTTTGTACATAGAAAAATAGTTTCCTTAGAAAAGAAATTTGTTTATTTTCAAAATGTTATTTCATTAATTTTTTACTAACTGATGAGAAAATATTAATTATATATAATTTTGTAAATAATATTTTAAAAATTTAGATAATATTATTTATAAAATTCAATCCAATGGATAGTTGGTAATGATAATAATATTTTTACAATAATAGTAATAGTATATTTTAGTTTTGTAAAACTCGACCTTGTATGTAACACAAGTTATCGAAGGGACTCAATATTGTTTTCAAAAAAGAAGAAAATAATGTTCTCTATAATGAAAGGTAATCTATGTTTTTATTCTTAGAAAATATTAGCTTGGTGTTATCTATCATCAAATTTAAACATAGCAATTTTTTATAACATAAGCTATATAGAGTGTTGTGTGAAATAAAAAATATTTAGTAGAATGAATTAATTAGAAAAATATATTTTACACAATATCAGTGTGTTAAATTATAACCCCCTTAAAATGAGTTTCTCCCTCGAAATAAATATATGTTATCAATTTTTTAATACTAGAATTTTTGTTTCATATAAGCCCACATTGTAAAAATTAACACTAAAACTTATTTAGAAAAAGAACATTGGAACAATAAAAGTGACCCAAAATTACTCATAACTAGGCTTCCATATTGGAGATCAAATGTTTCAAGTCCAAACATGGACATGTAATCCAAATATAAATTCTATTTCATGATTGAGAGAGATAGATAATATGTTTAGATGAAAGTAAATGATCATAAATCCATAATCCTAAGAAGATAAAAAATGTTCATTGATAACCTAAAAAATCGTGATAATGACAGAACATTTTATTTAAGGAACCTTATTCTAATCATGCATAATTTTCATGATAAGATGTAGTTACTTAATTTCAGGACAATTTCACCCTTTTTTCTACCTTGATTGATTTACACTTCATCTCTTATTCCAAAAATGATGGTTAATTTTTAGGCTTTAACAACTAACAGATCATATGATCCATACGTATAGTTATTGGTTATTCCATATATCTTTACTTATCACTATAGAGAAATGGTTAGAATATGTTCTTTAGTATGCATAAATCCCCATATTCCTATATTATAATTTAATCTCTCAAAGTTCATTTGAATATTAACAAAAACATTCCATAAATGGATAACCTTAAAATATTTATGAATGTGGAAAATCAAAAAGTACAGAATGGATTTCCTTAAATTTATCAAAAAAAATTATCATTGATCCCTTGTATATCATAAATTTGTTCTTGGTCATCACAAACCCAACATGTGAATTCTCTAAATATTTTTTATCTTAAAACATGAAAATAACCTAATTTACCGTAAAATTTTATTGAAAAAATGCATTATTTATTATTCAATGGATTATTGGATATATTCATTAAATCAAAAAAAGTAGTAAAATTAATCAAAGAAATCATACACTGCTTTTTAAACATATCATTTCTTTGTTTTAAGGTCACTGATACTTTCCAGTATACTTTATCCAAACCAATGATCACTTTTTCCCTGCTAAACACGATTTGATGCATCTTAAACACATTAAGGGTTACCTTCCATAGAAAAAAATATCACCATTCAATAAAATCAATTTTCAACTTCATCATCACCATTCAACAACTCATTTTAAAACCATAGTGAATAAAATATACAAGAAATACACATATATTTTATGATTCTTATAAAATATTCTTTGAAATCTAAAACAAAAATACTAAATCCATCTGACAAGTCAGGGGTGCGTGTAGTGCAAGCTCTCATTTGCGTTGCGTATATCATAATCAAAACATATTTCATTTATACATTAAAAAAATCTATACCTAATGTCACATAGAATAATTCCCACAAAATGAACTAGAAATTGTGTATAACAGAAGCCAAGAATAGTGTTGCGTTTACTGCAAGCTAATATGGTGTTGCATATAGCATAAGATAATTTTGTTTTAGCATGCAACACAAGACATCAAAGTAATTAAAAATAATATTTCTCAAAAAAATATTGGGCTGTTACATTCTACCCCCCTTAAAATGAATTTCTCCATCAAAATTCGTCAGGGTTATAAATTGTTTACTACTCGAAAGTTTCATTAATAGAAACCCACATCGTAAAAAGGAATACCAAAACTTATCTTTAAAAACTAAAGTATGAAATGTAACGGTTACCCAAATTAACTAATCACTGGGTTTCCACATAGAAGAACATAGGTGAAAATATAGAAATGAAAGAAAAATATAACCATCATGTTTTGAGGGAGAGTGTGAGAGAACATGGATATGAAAAATCCAACAATCTCAAATCCATAAATTTGTGATGATCTAAGGTACCATCTTATTCATTGGATATAAGGGCACTAGGACAACATTTTGGTTTTCAAGATCATTTCCCTAAAGTTGAAGAATTCGAATTTGAAGAAATACTTACTTTATTTCAGTATAATAACACCGTTTTTCGTGCCTTGAACAGTTTCCACTTCATCTCTTAAAGAAATGAAGTTGAATTTTTCATTGGTTAAGTGTTAGTAGATCATGTGATAGAATGATGGGTCATTCCATATGTCTAAAACAAACGGTTAGCAAAAGTTTTCAAATATACATAAGTCCATATATGGAGATATTAAACGTATAAGGTTCCAATAATTGACTTATTATTCATCTATCATACCGCTTAATATAATAAAACTAGTTTCTACTAACCATGGACTTCCTTTAGGCTAGTGGTGGGCGATAAAGGCTTGTCGCACTTTAGTTGTGGGTTCGATTCCCACAGCCTTGTCTGATGCGACGGGTTGTCACCCATCCCGCAGGTTGTCCTTTTTCTAAATCTACATTATAATACCTAAATAAGTTCTTGCCTTAAACAATACTAACTAATGTAAAACATAATCCATTCCAATATTTTGGCTTATCCAAAATACATCTGTCCAAGCTCATAGTATAAACAAAACAATTACTATAAATGTCCTCTTCTGAGCATGTGATTACCATCATTTATCCCCCATATATCAAACGATATATCTTGTTGTGATTACCTTAAACACGTATTCTCTTGGAAAATGAATACCCCTTGAACTATAGTGAAAACATGAATGCTGCAAAAAGTTAACTCTTTCCACATACCAAAATCCCAAAAAATTTATATACTCAAACCATAATATCAATTAGTCCTTATATCAGTCATGAGATCATGAATACTATCAAACATCTCATTGTCTTCATATCCCCTCATAATGCGCATATCATCTACTTTCCAAAAATATCTGAATAACATTTCATGGTTATCGGTACCATTCATCATATACTTTCAAAAACATAAGGAAAGACTACAATGTAACAATCCTTATATTTTTCTTTAATCTATAGTACCATACATTATTCTTGATAAACATACAATCATTCCACAACCTTCTTAAACCACTGACTAAGCGTCATCATTTCTTTCATCTCATATATCGTTTGTAGTCTATTCATCATCATCAACATAAATACTACCAATACAACCATGTTGATTCTCTTCATGAAATTTTCCTATATGCCATTAGTTTGCATAATGCCTGTACATTCCACATTTAAATTATTTAATCATTGTTGATGTTGTAGCAATACCATTATCATTTTTCATGGCGTTAACTGAACCTTTTCCTTTGCACTTACTATATTTGTGTCCTTCTTTTCCACACCCAAAGCATCTTCTAGTTCCTTTGAAACATTCTCCCTGATTCCTCTTCCAACATGATTTACATGATGAAAATTTAACTTTCTTTCCTCTATGACCATCATGAAACTCCATCTTTCTCTTATTAACTAAGTCGGGAAACTTACCAAAGTTTAGATTATTGATCATATTATGAGATTGCTGATTAGGCCTAATAACGATGTTTGGACTTCCAAATCATGTTTCATTGGTTTCTCATGAACAATTTCATTCCATTGTCCATCATATCCTCAATTATCATGAATCTTCCTTTTTCCAGCCATTTTCTAAAACACAAAAAGAATAGTGTGAGAGACCTAAATCATAATCAAAGGGGAGTAACTTCAATATCGAACATATTAGGTTTAATTATAATATCATTACCGCAATTCTAGGACTATAAACTATACGTATACATAACCTTAGGGACATCCCTAGACATACCTTAGAAAAATATCTAGAGATCTCAGTAAAGTTATCGCATCCTAGTTTCCAAAGGTTAACTAAACTGTTCCTCTGATACCAATTGTTGGGACCCCATGATTGAAGTACATAGACATTACATTTATTTTGTGTAATATCTAATACATAACAAAAACCAACACTCAAGGACCGTAATAGTTTAGTGTTTTTGGAAACTCATAACATAATCTTCTAATCATGGTGAAAGATCTCCAACATCTCCCACAAAGGTCTTCCCCTTTTATTTTCTTACCTACCACATTCTTTATATCCTGTGGAAAAGAAAACATATAAAGGGTGTGGTCAAATGCTCAGTAAGGGTATGCATGGAGAAAATAAAACCAACCATATACATTTGAACTAAAAAACATGAACATAATGTTTAAACTTCAAAATCTTGAGCAATGAAATAGAACATGACAGTACGTAAGGAATAGAACATAATGGAACATTAATCATGAAAAAATATCAAGGGAATAAAATATGTAATTATGGAAAAACATTACGCACGTGATATGATTTCCATAGTAGCCAGGACATTGCTGCCAAGACTATCTTTCTACACAAAGTCCCTTTCTGAATCAAGTTCACTCCTCGTTCTAGTCCTATATCACTGAACCAGATTAACTTATCTTTCCAGCCATGTCTATCTCATGAGATATAAATCTTTACCCAGTGCATTGGTGCGATATATAAGTCCCACCAATCTCATAATAAAATCATTCATACTTTTGCCACAACATGATCATAAATCCTTCATCATTACCCAATGTATAAAATGGATTTTATAAACATCATCCCATCAATTCATAATCCATACAAAACAAAATGGATATCATTTCATCAAAAGAAAAATAAATCCATGTAAATAATAGAAACATTGTACTTGAAACATAATCCTAATTTCATCTTAGATGGAATATAGTTTTGACAAAACACTTGAAATGGATTCTTGAGGAAAATATCCTTTCTTTTAAAATGATTTTCTTTCCACAAAATGCCATGTAATTTTAAAAGAAATGGACTTTTGTTGAATAAATCGTGAAATCTTGTAAAGGAATCATTTTGAAAATTAGGCTTTATGAAATCATAAAAATTAGTTCTTGCCGTATAAGTTTAAAAACATTCTCTTCATACTTTTAATGGAAGAGTCTAAAAGTAGCACATATGGTAAACAAAAGAACGATTCCTTCCATAACCGAAAGTAAAAGTCAAAGTGGGGTAAACATGACTTTAAAAAAACATAGACGAATATTAGACAATTTATGAAAAACATTTTATGGACATGAATGAAATATATAACCCCAGTAAATACTTACGAGTATGCAATCTCGGAAAAAAATGAGATTTGCAAAACTATCCCTTACCTTATGTCTGATATGCTTCGTATGTATCCTTACCTCATGTACAATGATTTAAAAAATGTTATTGACTTATTACATAATCATATTAATTGTTATGATATCATATATGGTTCAATTATGACATTATAATACCCGTTCTTTTATAAATTCCATGTTAAAGCAGCATTTTTGAGAAAAAATTGTTTCATTTATCGTATGTGTTTCGATTTCTTGTTCTTGATATTATTATTACTTATATCATGATTTAATTACTTCCAGAATGTAAATAATGATGTATATATCATATATATTCAGTATATACATATATATAATAGACAGATGAATGAAATGAAATACACCGTTCATGGAGACGGAAGGTCGTACGTACGAATGAACGCTGTTTTCCTTTCCTTATTGACTTGAATGGAATTAAGTAGATTACACACACATATATATATACATAAATCCAGTATCAATATTATGTCATATATTTCATGATTACTCTTTATATATACTTTATAATCATTCTTGAATGGATAACATGGAGAATAAATCGCATCGCGTCGTGGAGACAGTAATCCGTACGTACGCACGAGCGATGATATCATTCCTATAATTATTGAATTGAATTGGGGAGGATGATATAATATCTCAGAATTAGTATGATGTTATAATAACTATATATATTAATTCTTCACACTATTAAACCCATCCAAGTAAGGTGGTGGTGGAAAAATAGATTACACCACGGCGTGGAGACGGTATTTCGTAGGTACGCACGCGCGGTGATTTCATTTTCCGTAGGATGAATAGAAGGTGAAATAGGGTTGTTTCATATTTATAATATAATATCAGTACATAATTAATTATTATGTTATTAATTTATTATAAAACAAAAAAATAAGAAGAAGTTGATGAAGAATGAAACTTGAAAGAATCGGTAGAAGAGATTACCTCTTCCTCGACGCCCCTCCTTTAAACTTTTTCTTAGGGCACTAGAGTTGGTATTTTGAGAAGACCAGAGCCTCTATGATGTAACTAGATAGGTTGATAAGAGTAATTTTCAGGGGTTTTCCTAGTTTCATGGCAGAAAAGGGTGTGAAGAGAAGAGGGAAGTGGTTCCCTTTTTATAAGGGAGGAGAGGGGCACCTTAGGAAAAAATAAAATATTATTTTATAATAAAGTCATATTCGGTTTTAAATAGCTCCAAATTGATTTTTTTCTTGGATAAGGTGGGTATGGATCTAAATCATCTCAACCAATAGGTTTTAGACAAGTTTAGGTTACTATTGTATCCTTATCATTTAGATTTAACTCTACGTTAAATAATTTATCTTTTACCATGTCTTTTTGTTTTCTTACACTATATGGTTAATAAACATACTATAACAATGTAGTTGGGGTTTGGCATAGTGGTAAGAACCCCTTAAATCTACTTGAAAAATGGGGGTTCAAAACCCATCAGTTGCAGGTTACTGTAGAAGCTTCGGGCACTGTAGCGGCGGTGGGCACTATAGCGGCGGCGGGCACTATAGCGGCGGCGGGCACTGTAGCGGCCGCAGAGCACTGTAGCAGCGTCGGGCACTGTGCAGTACTGTAGTAGTGCTGGTACTGTAGCACTACTATTCTCAAAATGGGCTTTGGGCCAAAAAAATGGGTCTGTGGGCCATGTAATGGGCTAAATTCCCACTGGGCCTTCGGGCTATGTAATGGGTCTCCCTCTACCCAGTTAAAGAGGTCTTTTCTTTGCTTTAAGAATAAATGTGGGTTCGACCCCAACCTTTTAAAAAAATAACAAGAAAAACGAACCCCAAGTGGTTCATTATTAATATATATATCCTTATCTAAGTCATTTGGACGAACCTTAGATTTTTAGGAATGAAATAACAATTAATAATATAATATTTTTTTTAAAAAATATTTTATGCCAATTTTGACCCTATTTCGTACTTGATTTTTGTGAAAATCATAACAGCATGATTAGTTGGAAAAAAGTTAATTAAATCAATACTAAAATGTAATATTAACCTAGAAAATTAGTGTAATTCATAAAAAGTCTAAAATTACATTTATTTGGGTATTTATAACATCAATTATGTTAATATTTCATTAATGAGGTAATTACTGCATCATCATTGTGTACTAAATAAATTAAATTATTTAATGTCTAAAAATTATAAATAAAATATCATAGGAAATATTTTTATATTTCTAATTAATATTTATATTCAAATTTATCTTATGTATAACCCTATATTAAAAATGTTTTAGTTATTAAACTTTGATTTTAACTATTTTAATTTTTGTTTAAATAAAATAATAATAAATGTCTTAATCTAATCCAAGTGGACCAAAAGGGTAATATATTATTCCTAAGTTTGTTTATGGTTGAATTACACTTATCCAATATAATTATGACATGTGTTAGGATAATAATAATATCATTTTTACCACTAATTACCCTATTTACTTTTAACCGTGGTAAATAAAAGTACAAAGTTACTATTCACCAAAAATTATTTTCATCTCATTGAACCAAATTTTACATAATATTATCAACTGTGTCTCTCGGATTTTTGAAATTCCACTCACATAAGCAGTAAAATTATGTTTTATGTAAATTTGAAAATTTCCTAGGAGGTGGGTAAAAGACGGTAAAAAGTTTAATAAAATTATTATTTATCTAAAATTATTATAAAATGACTCCAATGAATTACATTGAACATTTGTAGGAATTATGTATCTATTTTTACCTGAAATAAATTTAAATAAAATAAATAATTATATAAATTAAAATTCGGTTTCTAAATAGTAACTCAGTGTTTTCACTATTCATCAAAAATTGTAAGTGTTCAGAAAAATACCAAAACTTCACCCGAGGATAATTTCGATATTCCAGATCCAAAAATGAAGTCCATTTTGAAAAATAAAATATCAAAAAGTGTTTATTACTATTCATAAAGGCTAGTTTATAATAATATTATAATAATATCTCGTTTAATGAAACTCGGTATTGTGTTCTACACACGCTATCAAAGAAGGTCGTGATTGCATGTAATGCAAGACAAGTCAGGACTGCGTGTAGTGCAAGGTTCCTTTGGTGTTGCGTATATCATAATCAAAACTTATTTCATTTATACATTAAACAAAATCTATACCTAATGTCGCGTAGAATAATTCCCACAAAACAAACTTGATATTGTGTATAACACAAGCCAAGAATAGTGTCATGTATACTGCAAGCTAAAACGGTGTTGCTTATACACAAGATAATTTTAGTGTAGCATACAAAAAAAGACATCAAATCAATTAAAAGTAATATTTCTCAAAAAAATCCCGGGTTCTTACATTCAACCCCCCTTAAAATGAATTTCTCCCACAAAATTTTTCAGGGTTATAAATGGTTTACTACTCGAAAGATTCTTTAATAAAAACCCACATCGTAAAAATGAATACCAAAACACTTCTTTAAAAACTAATGTATAAAACGTAATGGATACCCAAATTAACTAATCAATGGGTTTCCACATAGGAGAACATAGGTGAAAATATGGATATGGAAGAAAAATCTAACCATCAAGTTCTGATGGAGAGTGGTAGAGAACATGGCTATAAAAAATCCAATAATCCCAAATCCATAAAATTGTGATGATCTAAAGTACCATTTGATTCATTGGATATAAGGGCACTAGGACAACATTTTTGGTTTTCATGATCATTTCCCTAAAGTTGAAGAACTTCAATTAGAATAAATACTTACTTTATTTCGATATAATCCCACTGTTATTCATAACTTGAACAATTTCCACATCATCTCTTAAAGAAATGTAGTTGAATTTTTCATTGGTGAAGTGTTAGCAGATCATGTGATAGAATGATGGGTCATTCCATATGTCTCAAACAAAAGGTTAGAAAAAGTTTTCATATATACATAAGTTCATATATGGTGATATTAAATGTATATGGTTCCAAAAATGGACTAATACTTCATCTATCATACCACTTAATAAAATAAAACTAGTTTCTACTAACCAGGGACTTTCTGTTGGCCAATGGTAAGTGATAAAGGCCTTTCACACTTCAGTTGTGGGTTCGATTTCCACAGCCTTGTCTGACGTGACGGGTTGTCACATGTCTTACTGGTTGTCCTTTTTCTAAAAATACATTATAATATCGAAAAAAGTTCTAGCCTTAAACAATACTGACTAATTTCCAACATAATCCATTCCAATCATTAGGCTTATCCAAAATACTTATTTCCAAGCTCATAGTGTAACGAAAATAATTACTATAAATGTCCTCTTCTGATCATGTGATTACCATCATTTATCCCCCTTATATCATATGATATATCTTGTTGTGAATACCTTAATCATGTATTCTCTTGAAAAATGAATACCCATTGAACCTTAGTGAAAACATGAATGCTATCAAAATTTAACTCTTTCCATATACCAAAATCCCAAAAATTTTATATAATCAAACCATAGTATCACTTAGTCCTTATATCAGTCATGTGCTCATGAATACTATCAAAAATCTCATTATCTTCTTATCCCTTCATTATGCGCCTATCATCTACTTTCCAAAAAATATCTGAATATCCTTTCATGGTTACCGGTACTATTCATCATATACTTTCAAAAACTCAAGGAAAGAAAACAATGTAACAATCCTTATATTTTTCTTTATTCCATAATACCATACAATATTCTTGATAAACATACAATCATTACACAACCTTCTTAAACAACTGAATGAGTCTCATCATATCTTTCATCTCATTTATCATTTGTAGTCTCTACATCATAATCAACATAAATACTACCCATACGACCATGCTAATTCACTTCATGAAATTTTCCCTTAGAGAATTAGTTTGCATAATGCTCATACATTCCACATTTAAAACATTTAATCATTATTGATGTCGTAGCTATACCATTATCCTTTTCCATTGTGTTAACTGAACTTTTCCTTTTAACTTACTAGATTTGTGTCCTTCTTTTCTGTAACGCCCCTACCCCAGTTACCCAGAGTCGGTGCATTATTACATAACATTTTCATGATCACGAGAAAGATCAAATCTCAAAAGACTGATTGTTTTGGTAGCCTTGGAAACAATATATATATTCATAATGTTTTACATTACATCAATAAGTGAAAAGATACTACAATATATTGTCTCCATATTCCACACTCATATCCACACATACTATCCCTATAGGTCATTAATAAATTACATCTTCACATCCTGGGAAAAATAAAACATAGAAAAGGGGTGAGCTCAAATGCCCAGTAAGGATAAAAATAAAGTGCAAACATTCATAAATAAGAATAAAAATTTAAAGCAATGTATAACTAAAACTAAAGCCTTTTAAACTTGAACTTAAACATAGTATGGAAAAAGTAAAATAAAATAATTCCATTTACTTATTCACATGGATATTCTACTAATTTAATAATCACATGTAATATCAATAACCACTATTATAACGATGGAATGCATAATCCCAGTCTATCATAACCACATAGCCAAGGCCTCGTGCCAAGACTACAAATAAGATTTTAACAAGGCCTTATTCCAAGACACTAGTTTGTCTCAAGAGACCTACCGATGCATCGAGGAGCTATAGTGGGCTCCACTCGTCACATATTAAGTCCAATGCATTCCCATATGAAAAGGTTTAAATATAACATAAACATTCGTATTAAAACTAGAATACGAAATGTCAATATTTTCACCATAAACCATGAATGGTATAAAAATAGCACATCCACAGTCAAACATATCACAAAACCTTAAATACAATATAGAAGTTTTGTATCATAATAAATCAACTTCAAATAATCTTAAAATCCATCAAAGGATGTTGACATAGATGAAATCAAAACTATTTGAGAGAAATATCTCTTTTCTCAAAATCATTGAAAAGTCACACATTTACAAAGGAAGTAATTTAAAAGTGATTTTTGAATCAATGTGTCCCATACCACTTTGAAACATTTGAAAATAAATATCATTTCAAAACCTTCATGTCCATATAAATAAGTCCTTAATATCATTTTGAAAACATGGACATTAATTAAAAATATATAGAAAGATAAATCTTTAAAACATTTAGAATTATAATCTTGATAAAGAGTACCTTTCAAAAATTCTTAAAATATTCATTTTGAAATCATTTAAATGTCACATAATTATAAAATAAAACATTTACTTTGAAAATATTCTTATAAGCTTGTAAGGGAAGCTTTGACAATTTTATAATGGCGGTAAAAAGCCACACCCACCGTATAAGTTAAAAAAACATTCTTACCTTAAATTTGTCGAAAGGTAAAAAGTTCCTTGTTTGGAAAACGACAGAAATATTCCTTTAAAACACATAAGGGTATAAATTACATTAATCCAGATTCTTTGTAAATAGTAAAAATGTTTTGAAATACATTTTTAAGAAACATGTATGTGGATGATAAAGAAATCCCAATAGATTATTACGTATAAACAACCTCAGATATTGAAGAGATTGCGAAATAAACCCTTACCTTGTACTTTTCCTTCGTTGGGGGTAGGTTAAACTACTTTATAATGTCTAAATAATTGTTATTAAATTATAAAATAATCATATACATTCATATGATATAATATATGATCTTTTAACATTTCTTTGTTAATAATATCTTAGAATTATCGTTGTTTCGGGTGTTAACTTACTCGTTTTATTTTATATGTTTTGTTACGTAAGTCGTGGTTTTCATGGATAGGTTGTATCTTATTCATCACCATAATGATATCAAGTCCTTAAACATTATTTTTAAATCATCAAATGATAATTATACTTGAATGGATACGATAGAGAATGAATCTCAACGCGTTCGTGGAGACGGTAGTCCGTACGTACGCACGAGCGACAATATCATTCTTTTGATATTAAAATAATATATAACCAGATGTTATATCATATATAAAGAATCATTATCATGTTATATTTGTTATTTAAATGAATTACACATCATTATTATACCCATCCAAATAATAATTTATTGAATAACAATTACACCACGACATAGAGACGGTAAGCCGTACATACGCACGTATGGTGACATGATATTCAAAGGATGGATAGAATAGTAAAATGTGGTTGTAAAATGTTTATAATAACATCAATGTATGTATAATATACTGGATTTATTATTTTATAATGGTAATAACAATGAAATAATAAGTGGAAGAAGAAAGGAACTAGAAAAAGTGTGGTGAAATCATTACCTCTTCTTCGGGTTTTTCCTTTTGATTTGATCAAAAAGGCTCCTTAAGTTGGATTTATGACTAGAGGAAGGCCTCTAAGATGTAGGGATAGAAGTTGAGAGAGTATTTGGACAGAGGTTGTCTGAACCAAAAGGCTTTCAAGGTGTGAATTAATGAGAAGGATGAGCGACCTTTTATAAAAGGGGTGAGGGGTACCTTTGGAAAAGATAGAAATATTAATTTAAAATAAATTACAATTCGTTTTATAATGGCTCAAAAGTTGATTATTTAATGTTTAATGTGGGAATTGGTCTAAAAACACTCAACCAATAAAATTTAGACAGGTTTTTGTTACTATATTAACCTTATCTTTAAGTATTAACTCTAAGTTAATTAGTTTCACTTTTACGATGTCTCCTTGTATTTTTATATTATATGGTTAATAAACATACTATATACATCCAAGAGACCCCCCAAGTTGTCCATTAATGATACAAATATCATGATATAAGTCTCCTGGCCGATCCATCTATTTATAGGAATTTAATATCAATTAATAATATAATATTTGTTTTAAAAACTCTTTTTTGTCAATTTTGACACTATTCAAAAATTGGTTTTTGTGAAAATTATAACAGAATTATTACTTCTAAAAAAGAAAATTAAATCAATCCTAATATGTCATATTAACCTATAAAATTAGTGTAATTCAATAAAAGTTTAAAATTATATTTATTTGGGTATTTATAATATAAATTACTTTAATTCTTCACTATTATGGTAATTAATGCATCATCATTGTGTCATAAATAAATTAATTTATTTACTGTATAAAAATTATAAATAAACTATCATTATGTAGGAAATTTTTTTATATTTCTAATGAATATTTATACTCGAAAATCCAACATATATAACCCTTTGTAAAAATTGCTTTTCTAAAAGATCTATGCTTATGTCATTTTTGTACTTATTTTAACTTAATTAAAATAAAGTGTCCCTATCACCTACAAGTGGCTCCATGGGGTCCCCAAATCGACCCAAAGATTCCCATGGACGGAAATGTATCCACAAATAAGGTTAGGACACGTTTTAGGGTAATTTAGTATCATTATAATATTATTTGATAACCCTTATTTACCGTATTTACCCTTAACAATGGTAAATAAAATATTTACTGCAGTAATTATTCAAAATGCCTAAAAATAAAAGTTAACTATTTATACAATATGAAAATCCTGATTCCAAATATTTAATCCATTTTTTCAAATTCAAAACACAGAAGTGGCAGAAATTAATTTAAAATTAATTCCCGTTGTTAAAACAAAAAGCGTGTTTTTAAGAGATAATAACTATCAAAAGATTGACACTTGTTTGTGTCCGGTTTAATTGTAAAATTATGTACAATAAAGAACATTGTATTAAATGGTAAAACTATATTCTAAATATACTTTAATACCACTCAAATTCATTATTTATCAATATAAATTATATTGATTAAAAATGTTGTTTTTAATTAAAATTTAGTAATTTTCACTATTCATCAAAATATAACTTTTATCCGAAAAGTCCCAAAATTTAACCCTAGGCTAAATTATATATTCCTAATCCAAAAATGAAGTCTATTTTGAAATATAATATATATATAATCTCAAAAAGTAGGTATTACCATTCATAACAGCTAGTTTGATTGGTTGTGGTGTGTGTTAGAACTCGAAGTTGCGTACAACACACGCTACTGTATTATTCAAAGAGTAGTGTACCGTGGAAGAATGGGGTGTTACATTGTAGAGTTTTTTATGTCCCCATTCTAAATTAAATTATTCATTCAAATTGAATATATAAAAGTTTAAAATATTGGATTTAAAAAGGGTTCACTATTAAAGTTGGTAAAAGTGCATTTTTGAAATATACTTCTTTTATCTGAAAAAAAAAGAATTTGTTCTTATATTATGTCTATGAAACTAATAATATGGATTATAAAATTATATGTATTATATAAGCTTCAAAATTTATTTAATACTATTCATAACCTCTTTTGAACGGCTTGTTTGGTAAGTCATAGTGCGCTTAAACTCAGTGTTGCGTGTAGTGCAATTTATTGAATTATTTTGAAGAAATAACACACTATGCAATCTTGGGGTGTTAAATTCTCCCCTCCTTCAATAAATTGCGTCCTCGCAATTTGGAATTGTATTTCGAAAATAAAAGGTTGAAAATAGAGAATATCTTTGTGGGAATACCCAAATCAGAAATTGGGTTACTAAAATTTAGTCTTAATATGATGAAAAGAGAAATGAAAGGGTCACCACAAAATTATGATCTCGATTAGGAGAACATTGGTGGAAAGTAGAGACATATAATTAGAGGAAAAACGTAAATATTTATAGGTAGTTATTGAGGTCTTCAATCACAAACAAGTGTAAAATTGAGGTCCTTAAATTCATCAATCTATGATGATTTGAAATACCATCGGTTCAACAAAACATAGGGTATTAGGATAACACATTTTTGGTTTTAGGATTCCTTAAATAAAGTATAAGAATTAATTTCATCATAGAATAAGAGAAGAAGAAAAATATATTCTTGACAAGTAGAGTTCCATCCTTTAACAAATTTCTACCACAGACTCATCTTTCGCTCTAAAATATAATAGAACTTAAAAATAATATTCTATTTATCCTATTCATATAGGGTTAAAAAATGAATTTATAATTCTACTAGCCGAACCATTAAAAAATGAAATTATTCAATCCAGGACATCACGTGGGTCAGTGGTAAGTGATACACCCTTGTCGCCCTTCGGTTGTGGGTTCAAGTCTCATGGCCTTGTCGGACGTGACGGGTTGCCGCCCAACCTCCGATTTGTCCTTTTATGGCAATCCAAAATAATCAAAACTAGAACTATCCAAAATACTTCAGTCCAAAATTTATAAGGAAGGTAAACACAATAATGATCCTATTTTCTGCATAATAACATGTGAACACCTTCATCATGTATTCTTTTAAAACACAGAATCATCCTGAATTACCATAAAACCTTATTGATTATATTCATGATCGCTTATTCCTTAAAGAATAATATATATACTCCTTCCATCCAAAAATGTTTTAAACCCCAACAATGATATAATATACAAATCATTAATCATTTTCAAGGTATTCAAGAATATCAAATATAATTTATCCAAATCAATCATGTATTATTCCAAAATCACTACCTCGGTATCAGAACTATATTATGGTTTATCATTCCCTAAACCATATATTTTCCAAAAATTTATCCTGCTTTTGAGTCACTTTTCATTGTTCCACACAATCTCAAGTCCTCAATGAAATAGTACTGCAGTACAATCCTTATATACTCCATAATAATTATAACAAGTACATTGTGGATACAACAATCAAATGACATAATAAACATAAGAACTCTAATCATTCCTCTTCATCTGTGGTAGTATCATAACATGATTATTATCCAATAGCATCATTTGAGGCATAGTCTGATGACTGGTACATAGGTTCGGGTAGTGTCCAAACTCCTTGAAAATGAAGCATTGTACATTTGAAACCATTCTCTTACCCTTGCTGTCAAGTACATTGTGCCCTTTTCCTCCACACTTATAACAAACTCCCATTTCTTTCAGGCAAGTTCCAGGGTGTTTCTTCCCACAGTTATCACATATGGGAAAATTCTTCTTTCCCCTCTTCCCATTATCCATCTTTCTCTATTCTATCCTTTTCTTCTCTTTCTTCTCTTGAAAGGGATAGGACTCAGTAAACTCTTTACCTATCTTATCAACGCATGATATTATTTCTTCATACGATGATAATACATGGGAGACTATTTCTCTTATAAATTCTGGCTTAAGACCATGAATGATATGATCCTTCTTTCTCTTTGGATCATGTGCAATGCTGGAGTTCTCATTCCTTCTATTGGGAGCCATTTGTAAACAATGGCATACACTAGATTAGTTTATGAATAATAATACCCAATACCAAACTTGTAAAACACATAACATAAATTAAATAGTTTATGGATATAATCCATAATCATAAAAAAAATTTCTTTGAAGAAGTATATTCTCATAAACCCATCATAATGATTTGTAAAGAAAATGAGTTTTATTATAAGCATATCCCCCGGGAGTGTCGTAACCAAGAGTGGAGCAAGGCCCGTTGTCGTGCACCAGTTCCCATTTGAGTCTAGCTCAAAGTGGTGTTTTTGGGTTTTACCCCTAGGTACATCTGTGCCAGAGCCGCCTCTACCTGCTCGTATCCAGACAGGGATGTATTGCTCAGAAAACTCACAAAATCTCTACAATACCAAAATTATAGGAAGTTCTTCTATACTAATCCTCAAAGTTCATCTTAGGTAAATGTGCTCTAATCAGAGTTTATCTAAATCTAGCTTCCAAGGTTTGTACTAAACTTCCTCTGATACCAACTGTAACGCCCCGACCCCAGTTACCCAGAGTCGGTGCATTATTACATAACATTAGCATGATCATGAGAAAGATCATATCTCGAAAGACCGATTGGTTTAGTAGCCTTGGAAACACTAGATATATTCATAATGTTTTACATTACATCAATAAGTGAAAAGCTACAAAAATCTATTGTCTCCATATTCCACACTCATATGTCCACATACTATCCCTGCAAGTCATTCCTCAATTACTTCGTCACATCCTGGGAAAAATAAAACATAGAGAAGGGGTGAGCTCAAATGCCCGTTAAGGATAACAATAAAGAGGAAACTTTCATAAAATAGAATAAAAATTTAAGGCAATGTATAACTAAAACAAAAGCCTTTTAAACATGAACTTAAACATAGTATGGAAAAAATAAAATGAAATAATGCCATTTACTTATTCACATGGATATTCTACTAATCGAATAATCACATGTAATTTCAATAACCACTTTCATAATGATGGAATGCATAATTCCAGATTATCATAACCCCATAGCCAAGGCCTCGTGCCAAGACTACAAATAAGATTTCTCCAAGGCCTTGTGCCAAGACACTAGTTTGTCTCATGAGACCTACTGATGCATCGAGGAGCTATAGCGGGCTCCACCCGTCACATATTAAGTCCAATGCATTCCCATATGAAAAGTTTTAAACATAACATAATTTTTTTTATTAAAACTAGCATACGAAATGTCAATACTTTCACCATAAACCATGAATGGTATAAAAATAGCACATCCACAGTCAAACATATCACAAAACCTTCAATACAATATAGAAGTTTTGTATCATAATAAATCAACTTCAAATAAGCTTCAAATCCATCAAAGGATGTTGACATAGATGAAATCAAAACTATTTGAGAGAAATATCTCTTTTCTCGAAATCATTGAAAAGTAACACATTTATAAAGGAAGTAATTTAAAAGCGATTTCGGAATCAAAGTGTCCCATACCACTTTAAAATTTTTGAAAATAAATATCATTTCAAAAACTTCATGTCCATATAAATAAGTCCTTAAAATCATTTTGAAAACATGGACATTAATTAAAAATATTTAGAAAGATAAATCTTTAAAACATTTAAATTTATCATCTTGATAAAGAGTACCTTTCAAAAATTCTTAAAATATTAATTTTGAAATCATTTAAAAGTCACATAATTATAAAATAAAACTTTTACTTTGAAAATATTCTTATAAACTTGTAAGGGACGCTTTGACAATTTTATAATGGCGGTAAATAGCCGCACCCGTCGTATAAGTTAAAAAACATTCTTACCTTAAATTTGTCGAAAGGTAAAAAGTGCCTTGTTTGGAAAATGACGGAAAGATTCCTTTAAAAACACATAAGGGTATAAATTACTTTAACCCATATTCTTTGTAAATAGTAAAAAAAATTGAATTACATTTTTAAGAAACATGTTTGTGGACAATAAAGAAATCCTAGCAGATTATTACGTATAAACAACCTCAGATATTGAAGAGATTGCAAAATAAACCCTTACCTTGTACTTTTCCTTGGTTGGGTGTAGGTTAACCTCCTGTATAATGGTGAAATAATTGTTATTAAATTAAAAAAGAATCATATACATTCATATGATATAATATATGATCTTTTAATATTTCTTTGTTAATAATATCTTAGAATTGTCGTTGTTTCGGGTGTTAACTTACTCATTTATATTTTATATGTTTTGTTATGTAACCGGTGGTTTTCATGGATAGGTTGTATATTATTCATATCCATAATGATATCAAGTCCTTAAAAATTATTTTTAAATCATCTAATGATAATTATACTAGAATGGATACGATAGAGAATGAATCTCATCGCGTTCGTGGAGACGGTAGTCCGTACATACGCACGAGAGACAATATCATTCTTTTGATATTAAAATAATATATAACTGGACGGTATATCATATATATACAATCATTATCATGTTATATTTTTTATTTAAATGAATTACACATCATTATTATAATCATCCAAAAAATAATTTATTGAATAACAATTACACCACGACTTGGAGACGGTAAGCCGTACGTACGCACGTATGGTGACATGTTATTCAATGGATGGATAGAATACTGAAATATGGTTGTAAAATGTTTATAATAACATCAAAGTATGTATAATATACTAGAGTTATTATTTTATAATGGTAATAACAAAGAAAGAAGAAGTGGAAGAAGAAAGGAACTTGAAAAATGGTGGTAAAATCATTACCTCTTTTTCGGGTTCCTCCTTTTGATTTGATCAAAAGGGCTCCTTAAGCTGGCTTTCTGACTAAAGGAAGGCCTCTAGGATGTATTTAGGGAATCTTATAGAGTATTTGGGCAGTGTATGGCCTAACCAAAAGGCTTTGAAGGTGTAAATTAATGATAAGGAGAAGTTCCCTTTTATAAGAGGGGTGAGGGGTACCTTTGGAAAAGATAGAAATATTAATTTATAATAAATTTATATTCGGTTTCTAATGGATCCAAAGTTGATTATATAAAGGTTAATGTGGGTATGGGTTGAAAACCTCTCAACCAATAGAATTTATATAGGTTTGGGTTACTATATTAACCTTATCTTTAAATATTAACTGTAAGTTAATTAGTTTCACTTTTACAATGTCTCTTTGTATTGTATTTTTATATTATATGGTTAATAAACATACTATATACATACAAGTGACTAAAAAGTGATCCATTAATGATACAGCTATCCTAATATAAGTATCTTGGAAGAACCTTAGATTTTTAGGAATTTAATATCAATTAATAATATAATATTTGTTTTAAAAACTCTTTTATGTCAATTTTGACACTATTCCAAAATTGATTTTTCTGAAACTCATAACAGAATTATTACTTCGAACGAAGACACGTAAATCAATCCTAATATGTCATATTAACCGATAAAATTAGTTTAATTTAATAAATGTTTCAAATTATATTTATTTGGTTATTTATAATATAAATTATTTTAATTTTTTACTATTATGGTAATTACTGCATCATCATTGTGTCATAAATAAATTAAATTATTTAATGTCTAAAAATTATAAATAAAATATCATTATGTAGGAAATGTTTTTATCTTTCTAATTAATTTTTATAGTAGAAAATCCAACACATATAACCCTATGTAAAAATTGTTTTTCTAAAAGACTTATGCTTATGTCATTTTTGTACTTATTTTAACATAATTAAAATAAAGTGTCCCTATCACCTACAAGTGGCTCCATGGGGTCCCAAAATCGACCCAAATATGACCATGGTTGGACATGTGTCCACCAATAAGGTTAGGACACGTTTTAGGGTAATTTATAATTATTATAATATTATTTTTAACCCTTATTTACCAGATTTACCCTTAACCATGGTAAATAAAATATTTACCGCAGTAATTATTCAAAATGTCTAAAAATAAAAGATTCTTATTTAAAAAATATGAACATCCTGATTCCAAATATGGAATCCATTTTTCCAAATTCAAAACACAGAAGTGGCTGAAATTAATTTAAAATTAATTCCCGTTGTTAAAACAAAAAGCGTGTTTTTAAGAGATAATAACTATCAAAAGATTGAGACTTGTTTGTGTCCGGTTTAATTGTAAAATTATGTACAATGAACAAAATTGTATTAAATGGTAAAAATTTATTCTAAATTTACTTTAAAACCACTCAAATTCATAATTTATCAATATAAATTATTTCAATTAAAAATGTTGTTTTTAATTAAAATTTAGTAATTTTCACTATTCATCAAAATATAAATGTTATCCGAAAAGTTACAAAATTTCACCCTAGGATAAATTCTATATTTCGAATCTAAAAATGAAGTCTATTTTGAAATATAAAAAATATATATAATCTCAAAAAGTAGGTATTACTATTCATAACGGCTAGTTTCATTGGTTGTGGTGTGTGTTAGAACTCGAAGTTGCGTACAACACACGCTACTGTATTATTCAAACATAAGCGTACCGTGGAAGCTTGGGGTGTTACATTGTCGATTTTTTTATGTCCCCATTCTAAATAAATTTATTTAGTCAAATCAAATATATAAAAGTTTAAAATATTGGATTTAAAAAGGAATCACTATTAAAGTTGGTAAAAGTGCTTTTTGGAAAATTCTTCTTTTATCTAAAAAAAATAATTTTTACTTACATTATGTCTATGAAACTAATAATATGGATTCTAAAATTATAAGTATTATATAAGGTTCAAAATTTAGTTAATACTATTCATAACCTCTTTTGAACGGCTTTTTTGGTAAGTCATAGTGCGCTTGAACTTGGTGTTGCGTGTAGTGAAAGTTATTGAATTATTTTGAAGAAATAACACACTATGAAATCTTGGGGTGTTGCATTCTCCCCTCCTTCAATAAATTGTGTCCTTGCGATTTGAAATTGTTCTATGAAAATAAAAGGTTGAAAATAGAAAATACCTTTGTGGGAAAACCCAAATCAGAAATTGGGTTACTAAAATTAAGTCTTAATATGAGGAAAAGAGAAATGAAAGGGTCACCACCAAATTATGATCTCGATTAGGAGAACATTAGAGGAAATTAGAGACATATAATTGGAGGAAAAACGTAAATATTTATAGGTAGTGACTGAGGTCTTCAATCACAAACAAGTGTAAAATTGAGGTCCTTAAATTCATCAATCTGTGATGATTTAAAATACCATCGGTTCAACAAAACATAGGGTATTAGGATAACACATTTTTGGTTTTATGATTCCTTAAATAATGTATAAGAATTAATTTTTTCATAGAATAAGAGAAGATTAAAAATATATTATTGACAAGTAGATTTCCATCCTTTAACTAATTTCTACCATAGACTCATCTTTCACTCTAAAAGATAATAGAACTTAAAAATAATATTTTATTTATCCTATTCGTATAGGGTTAAAAAATGAATTTATAATTCAACTAGACGAACCATTAAAAAAATGACATTATTCAATCTAGGACTTTACGTTGGTCAGTGGTAGGTGATACACCCTTGTCGCCCTTCGGCTGTGGGTTCAAGTCTCGTGGCCTTGTTGGATGCGATGGGTTGCCGCCCGACCTCTGAGTTTTCTTTTTATGGAAATCAAAAATAATCCAAACTAGAACTATCCAAAATACTTCAGTCCAAAATTTATAAGGATGTTAAACACAATAAAGATCCGTTTTTCTGCATAATAACATGTGAACACCTTCATCATGTATTCTTTTAAAACACCGCAACATCCTGAATTACCATAAAACCTTATTTGTTACATTCATGATCCCCTATTCCTTAAAGAATAATAGATATACTCCTTTACTCCAAATTTTTTTTAAACCACAACAATGATTGAATATACAAATCATTAATCAGTTTCTAGGTAGTCAAGAATATCCAATATAATTTATCCAAATCAATCTTGTATTATTCCCAAATCACTACCTCAGTATCAGAACTATATTATGGTTTTTCATTCTCTCAACCATATATTTTCCAAAAATTTATCCTGCTATTGAGTCACTTTTCATTGTTCCACACAATCTCAAGTCATTAATGAAATAGTATTGTAGTACAATCCTTATATACTCCATAATTATTATAACAAATACATTGTTGATACAACACTCAAATGACATAATCAACATAAGAACTCTAATCATTCCTCTTTATCTGTGGTAGTATCATAACTTGATTATTATCCAATAGCATCATTTGCGGCATAGTCTGATTACTAGGACATAGGTTCGCGTAGTGTCCAAACTCCTTGAAAATGAAGCATTGTACATTTGAAACAATTTTCTTACCCTTGCAGTCACGTACTTTGTGCCCTTTTCATCCACACTTATAACAAACTCCCATTCCTTTCAGGCAAGTTCCAGGGTGTTTCTTCCCACAGTTATCACATATGGTAAAATTATTCTTTTACCCCTTCCATTTATCTATCTTTCTCTCTTTCATCCTTTTCTTCTCTTTCTTCCCTTCAAAGCCCTAAGACTCAGTAAACTCTTTACTTATCTTATCAACACATGATATTATTTCTTCATATGATGATAACACATGGGAGACTATTTCTCTTATATATTCTGGCTTAGGACCATGAAAGATATGATCCTTCTTTCTCTTTGGATCATGTGCAATACTGGAGTTCTCATTCCTTCTATTGGGCTCCATTTCTAAACAATGGAATACACTAGATTAGTTTATGAATAACAATACCTAATCCCAAACTTGTAAAACACACAACATAAATTAAATAGTTTATGGATACATTCCATAATCAAAAAAATGTTTTCTTTGAAAAGGTATATACTCATAAACCCTTCATAATGATTTGTAATGAAAATGAGAGTTATCCTAAGCATATCCCCCAGGAGGGTCGTAACCAAGAGTGCAACAAGGCCCGTTGTCGTGCACCAGTTCCCGTTCGAGTCTAGCTCAAAGCGAAGTTTTCGGGTTTTACCCCTACATACATCTGTGCCAGAGCCACCTCTACCTTCTCGTATCCAGACAGGGATGTATTTTTTGGAAAACTCACAAAATCTCTACAATACCAAAACTCTAGGAAGTTATTCTATACTGATCCACAATTTTAATCTTAGGTCTACGTGCTCTAATCAGAGTTTATCTAAATCTAGCTTCCAAGGTTAGTACTAAACTTCCTCTGATACCAACTGTAATGCCCTAACCCCAGTTATCCAGAGTCAGTGCATTATTACATAACATTGGCATGATCACGAGAAAGATCAAATCTTGAACGACGTATTGGTTAGGTAGCCTTGGAAACACTAGATATATTCATAAAGTTTTACATTACATCAATAAGTGAAAATCTACAACAATATATTGACTCCATATTCCACACTCATATCCCCACATACTATCCCTGCGGGTAATTCATAAATTACTTCTTCACATCCTGGAAAAAATAAAACATAGAGAAGGGGTGATCTCAAATGTCCATTAAGGATAACAATAAAGCGGAAACTTTCATAAATAAGAATAAAAATTTAAGGCAATGTATAACTAAAACAAAAGCCTTTTAAACTTGAACTTCAACATAGTATGGCAAAAGTAAAATAAACTAATTCCATTTACTTATTCACATGAATATTCTACTAATCGAATAATCATATGTAATTTCAATAACCACTTTCATAATGATGGAATGCATAATGCCAGACTATCATAACCACATAGCAAAGGCCTCGTGATAAGACTACAAATAATATTTTTCAAAGGCCTTGTGCCAAGTCACTAGTTTGTCTCATGAGACCTACCGATGCATCGAGGAGCTATAGCGGGCTCCACCCGTCACATATTAAGTCCAATGCATTCCCATATGAAAAGGTTTAAACATAACATAAACATTCGTATTAAAACTAGCATACGAAATGTCAATACATTCACCATAAACCACAAATGGTATAAAAATAGAACATCCACATTCAAACATATCACAAAACCTTCAATACAATATAGAAGTTTTGTATCATAATAAATCAACTTCAAATAAGCTTAAAATCCATCAAAGGATGTTGACATAGATGAAATCAAAACTATTTGAGATAAATATCTCTTTTCTCGAAATCATGGAAAAGTCGCACATTTATAAAAGAATTAATATAAAAGTGATTTTGGAATCAAAGTGTCTCATACCACTTTGAAACTTTTGAAAATAAATATCATTTTAAAACCTTCATGTCCATATAAATAAGTCTTTAAAATCATTTTGAAAACATGGAAATTAATTAAAAATATTTAGAATGATAAATCTTTAAAACATTTAAATTTATGATCTTGATAAAGAGTACCTTTCAAAAATTCTTAAAATATTCATTTTGAAATTATTTAAATGTCACTATATTAAAAAATAAAACATTTACTTTGAAAATCTTCTGATAATCTTGTAACGGAATCTTTGACAATTTTATAACGGTGGTAAATAGCCGCACCCGCCATATAAGTTAAAAAACAATCTTACCTTAGATTTGTCGAAAGGTAAAAAGTGCCTTGTTTGGAAAACGACGGAAAGATTCATTTAAAAACACATAAGGGTATAAAGGACATTAACCCATATTATTTGTAAATATTAAAAATGTTTTGAAATACATTTTTAAGAAACATGTATGTGGATGATAAAGAAATCTCAGCAGATTATTACGTATAAACAACCTCGGATATTGAAGAGATTTCAAAATAAACCCTTACCTTGTTCTTTTCCTTGGTTGGCGGTAGTTTAACCTCCAGTATAACGGTGAATTAATTATTATTATACTATACAAGAATCATATAAATTCATATGATATCATATATGATCTTTTAACATTGCTTTGTTAATAATATCTTAGAATTATAGTTGTTTCGGGTGTTAACATACTCGTTTTATTTTATATATTTTGTTACGTAAGCTGTGGTTGTCATGGATAGGTTGTATCTTATTCATATCTAGAATGATATCAAGTCCTTAAACATTATTTTTAAATCATCAAATGATAATTATACTTGAATGTATACGATGGAGAATGAATCTCATCGCGTTCGTGGAGAAGGTAGTCCGTACGTACGCACGGGCGACAATATCATTCTATTGATATTAAAATAATATATAACCGGATGGTATATCATATATAAAGAATCATTATCATGTTATATTTTTTATTTAAATGAATTACAAATCATTATTATACCCATCCAAATAATAATTTATTGAATAACAATTACACCACGACGTGGAGACGGTAAGCCGTACGTACGCACGTATGGTGCCATGTTATCCAAAGGATGGATAGAATACTGAAATATGGTTGTAAAATGTTTATAATAACATCAAAGTATGTATAATATACTAGAGTTATCAATTTATAATGGTAATAAAAAATAATGAAGAAGTGGATGAAGAAAGGAAGTTGAAAAAGGGTGGCGAAATCATTACCTCTTCTTCGGGTTCTTCCTTTTGATTTGATCAAAATGACTCCTTAAGATGGCTTTCTGACTAAAGGAAGGCCTCTAGGATGTAGTGAGGGAAGCTGAGAGAGTATTTGGGCAGGTTTTGGACTAACCAAAAGGATTTGAAGGTGTAAATTAATGAGAAGGACAAGTGGCCTTTTATAAGAGGTGTGAGGGGTACCTTTGGAAAAGCTAGAAATATTAATTTATCATAAATTCATATTCGTTTTCCAATGGATCCAAAGATGATTATTTAAAAGGTAAATATGGGTATGGGTTGAAAACCTATAAACCAATAGAATTTAGACATGTTTGGGTTACTATATTAACCTTATCTTTATGTATTAACTCTAAGTTAATTAGTTTCACTTTTACAACGTCTCTTTATATTTTTATATTATATGGTTAATAAAATTACTATATACATCCAAGAGACCCCCAAGTGGTCCATTAATGATAAATCTATCATTATATAAGTATCTTTTCCAAACCATAGATTTTTAAGAATTTAATATCAATTAATAATATAATATTTGTTTTAAAAACTCTTTTATGTCAATTTTGATACTATTCCAAAATTGATTTTTGGGAAACTCGTGAAAGAATTATTACTTCAAAAAAAGACAATTAAATCAATCATAATCTTTCATATTAAACTATAAAATTATATTAATTCAATTAAAGTTTCAAATTATATTTATTTGAGTTTTTATAATATAAATTATTTTTATTTTTTACTATTATGGTAATTACTGCATCATCATTGTGTCATAAATAAATTAAATTATTTAATGTCTAAAAATTATAAATAAAATATCATTATGTATGAAATATTTATAGATTTCTAATGAATATTTATAGTCTAAAATCCAACATATATAACCCTATTTAAATTTTGTTTTTCTAAAAGATTTATGCTTATGTAATTTTTGTACTTATTTTAACTTAATTAAAATAAAGTGTCCCTATCACCTACAAGTGGCTCCATGGGGTCCCAAAACGACCCAAAGATGACCATGGTCGGACATGTATCTACCAATAAGGTTAGTACACTGTTTAGGGTAATTTAGTATTATTATAATATTATTTTTTAACCCTTATTTACCGGATTTACAATTAACCATGGTAAATAAAATATCTACCGCAGTAATTATTCAAAATGTCTAAAAATAAATGTTTCCTATTTAAAAAATATGAACATCCTGATTAAGAATATGGAATCCATTTTTCCAAATTCAAAACACTGAAGTGGTAGAAATTAATTTAAAATTAATTCCCAATATTAAAATAGAAAGCGTGTTTTTAAGTGATAATAACTATCAAAAGATTGACACTTGTTTATGTCCGGTTTAATTGTAAAATTATGTATAATGACCAATATTGTATTAAATGGTAAAAATATATATTTTAAATATAATTTAAAACCACTCAAATTCATAATTTATCAATATAAATTATTTCGATTAAAAAAGATGTTTTTAATTAAAATTTAGTAATTTTCACTATTCATCAAAATATAAATGTTATCCGAAAAGTTCCAAAATTTCACCCTAGTCTAAATTCGATATTACAAATCCAAAAATGAAGTCTATTTTGAAATATAAAATATATATAATTTCAAAAAGTAGGTATCACTATTCATAATGGTTAGTTTGATTGGTTGTGGTGTGTGTTAGAACTCAAAGTTGTGTACAATACACGCTACTGTATTATTCAAAGAGAAGCGTACCGTGGATGCTTGGGGTGTTACATTGTAGATTTTTTTATGTCCCCATTCTAAATAAATTTATTTATTCAAATCAAATATATAAAAGTTTAAAATATTGGATTTAAAAAAGGGTTCTCTATTAAAGTTGGTAAAAGTGCATTTTTGAAAAATACTTCTTTTATCTGAAAAAAAAGAATTTGTTCTTACATTATGTCTAAGAAACTAATAATATGGATTCTAAAATTATAAGTATTATATAAGGTTCAAAATTTAGTTAATACTATTCATATCCTCTTTTGAATGGCATGTTCGGTAAGTCATAGTGCGCTTGAACTCGGTGTTGCGTGTAGTGCAAGTTATTGAATTATTTTGAAGAAATAACACACTATGCAATCTTGGGGTGTTACATTTTCCACACCCAAATCATCTTCTAGTTCATTTAAAACATTATCCATGATGCCTCTTCCCACATGATTTACATGAGGGAAATTTAACTTTCTTTCCTCTATGATCATCATGAAACTCCATCTTTCTCTTATTAGTTGAGTCAGGAAACTTATCAAAGTTGAGATTATTGATCATATTATGAGATTGCTGATTAGGAATAATAATGATGTTGGGACCTCCAAATCTAGTTTCATTTGGTTTCTCATGAGTAATTTCATTCCATTGTCCATCATATCCTCCATTATCGTGAATCTTTTTGTTTCCAGCCATTTTATAAAACCCAAAAAGAATAGTGTGAGAGGCCTAAATCATAATCAAAGGGGAGTAACTTCAATATCGAACATATTAGGTTTAATTATAATATCGTTACCGTAATTCTAGGACTATAACCTATACTTATACGTAACCATAGGGACATCCCTAGACATACCATAGAAATATCTTTAGGTATCTCACTAAAATTCTCACAACCTAGTTTCCAAAGGATGACTAAAACTTTCCACTAATACTAACTGTGACCCCAAGCTTGATGTACGTGGAAATTACCTTACTTTTTGGGAATATCTAATAGAAAACAAAAACCAACACTCAAGGACTATAATATTTTAGTGTCTTTGGAAACTCGGAACCTAATCTTCTAATCATGGTGAAAGATCTTCAACATATCCCATAAATATATTCCCCTATTGTTTTCTTACCTAAAAACTTTCTTTATATCCTTGTGAAAAGAAAACATATAAAGGGTGAGCTCAAATACTCAGTAAGGGTACGCATGGAAAAAATAAAACCAACCATATTCATTTGAACTTACAAACATGAACATAATGTTTAAACTTCAAAATCTTGAGCAATGGAATAAAACATGGCAGTACGTAAGCCATAGATCATAATGGAACATCAATCATGATAAAATAGCATGGTAATAAAACATTTAATTGTGGAAAAACACTATGCACATGATATGATTTCCATAGTAGCCAAGACATCGCTTCCAAGACCATCTTAGTGGACAAAGTCCCTTTCTGAATCGAGTTCACTCCTCGTTCCAGTCCTGTATCACTGAACTAGATTAACATATATTTCCGGCCATGTCTATATCATGAGATATAAATCATTACCCAATTCATTGGAGTGATATATAGGTCCTACCCATCTCACAATGAAATCATTCTTACTTGTGTTACAACATGATCACAAATCATTCATCATTACTGAAAGTATAAAATGGGTTTTATAAATATCAACCCATCATAACATAATCCATACAAAACATAATGGATATCATTTCATCATAAGAAAAATAAAACCATGTAAATAATAGATACATTGTACTTGAAACATAATCATAATGTCATCTTAGATGGAAAATAGTTTTGACAAAACACTTGAAATGGATTTTTGAGGAAAATATTCTTTCTTTTCAAAATCATTTTCTTTTCACAAATTTCCATGTAATTTCCAAAGAAATGGTCTTTTGTTGAAAATAATCATGAAATCTTGTAAAGTAATCTTTATGAAAATTAGGCTTTATGAAATCGTAAAAATCGGTGTGTGCCATATAAGTTAAAAAAACATTCTCCTCGTACATTTAATAGAAAAGTCAAAAAGTACCATGTATGGTAAACAAAAGAAAGAATCCTTACATAACAGAAAGTAAAAGTAAAATAGGAGTAATCATGACTTTAAACACACATAGAATAATATTAAACACTTTATGAAAAACATTTTATAGACATGAATGAAAAATATAACCCCAGTAAATACTTACGAATAAGAAATCTCATATAAAAATGAGATTTGAAAATTATCCCATACCTTATGTCTGATAGTCTTTTAAATAATGTTATTGACTTATTAAAGAATCATATTAATTGTTATTATATCATATATGGTACAATTATGACGTTATAATACCCATTCATTTATAAATTCCAAGTTAAATCAGCGTTTTGGGTAAAATCATTTCATTTATCAAACGTGTTTCAATTTGTTGTTCATGATATTATTATTACTTATATCATGATTTAATTACTTCCAGAATGTAAATAATGATTTATTTATCATTTATATTCAGTATATACATATATATAATAGATAGATGAATGAAATGAAATACACCATTCATGGAGACGGTAGGTCGTACGTACGCATGAACGTTGTTTTCATTTCCTTATTGACTTGAATGCAATTAAGTAGATTACATACATATATATATACCTAAATCCAGTAGCATTATTATTTCATATATTTCATGATTACTTATTATATATACTTTATAATCATTCTTGAATGGTTAACATGGAGAATGAATCTCATCGCGTCGTGGAGACGGTAATCCGTACGTACGCACGAGCGATGATATCATTCCCATAATTTTTGAATTTAATTGAGGTGGATGATATAATATCTCATAATTATTATGATTTTATAGTAACTATATATTGTAATTTTTTACACAATTATATACATCTAAGTAAGGTGGTGGTGGAAAAACAGATTACACCTCGGCGTGGAGATGGTATTCCGTACGTACGCACGCGCGATGATTTTGTTTTCCGTAGGATGGATAGAAGGTGAAATAGGGTTGTATCATGTTTATAATATCATTTCATTATATAAGTAATTCTGATGTTATTACTTTATAATGAAACAACTAATGAAGAAGAAGTTTAAGAAGAACGAAACATGAAAGAATTTGTAGAAGAGATTACCTCTTCCTCGACGCACCTCCTTTAAACATTTTCTTAGGGCACCAGAGTTTGACTTTTGAGAAGACCAGAACCTCTATGATATAACTGGAGAGGTTGAGAAGAGGAATTTTCAGGGGTTTGTCGAGATTCAAGGCTCAAAAGGGTGCGAAGAGAAGAGGGAAGGGGTGCCCTTTTTATAAGGGAGGAGAGGGGCACCTTAGAAAAATATAATATATTATTTTATAATAAAGTCATATTCCGTTTTAATAGCTCCAAATTGATTTATTTCTAAGAAAATTTGGGGATTGGTCTAAATCCTCTCAACCAATAGGTTTTAGATAATTTTAGGTTACTATTGTATCCTTATCATTTAGATTTAACTCTAAGTTAGATAATTTAACTTTTACCTTGTGTTTTTGTTTTCTTACACTATATGGTTAATAAACATACTATAACAATCCAAAAGAACCCCAAGTGGTTCATTATTAATATATATATATATATCCTTATCTAATTCATTTGGCCGATCCTTATATTTTTAGGAGTAAAATATCAATTAATAATATAATATTTGTTTCAAAAAATATTTTATGTCAATTTTGACACTATTTGGTACCTGATTTTTGTAAAAATCATAACAGCATGATTATTTCGAAAAAAGTTAATTAAATCAATAATAACATGTAATATTATCCTATAAAATTAGTGGAATTCATAAAATATCTAAAATTACATTTATTTGGGTATTTATAACATCATTTATGTTAATATTTCATTAATGAGGTAATTACTACATCATCATTGTGTAATAAATAAATTAAATTATTAAATGTCTAATAATTATAAATAAAATACCATAAGAAATATTTTTAGATTTATAATGAATATTTATAGTCTAATTTATCTTATGTATAACCCTATATTAAAAATGTTTTAGTTATTAAACTTTGATTTTAACTATTTTAATTCTTCTTTAAATAAACGAATAATAAATGTCCTAATCTAATCCATGTGGACCTAAAGGGTAATGTTTTATTCCTAAGTTTGTTTATGGTCTAATTACACTTATCCAATAGAATTACGACATGTGTTAGGGTAATAATAATATCATTTTTACCCTTATTTACCCTATTTACTTTTAACCGTGGTAAATAAAAGTAAAAAGTTACTATTCGCCAAAAAATATATTCATTTCATTGAACCAAATTTAACATACTGATATCAACCGTGTCTCTCGGATTTTTTAAATTCCACTCACAGAAGCGGTAAAATTATGTTTTATGTAATTTTCAAATTCTACAAGGAGGTGGGTAAAAGACTGTGAAAAGGTCAATCAAATTTTTATACATCTAAAATTATTATAAAATGACTCCAATGAATAACATTGAAATTATATATGTAATATGTATCTTTTTTGGCCTAAAATAAATTTAAATTAAACAAATAATTATTTAAATAAAAATTCCATTTTTAAATAGTAACTCAGTGTTTTCACTATTCATCAAAAAATTGAAAGTGTTCCGAAAAATACCAAAAATTCACCCTAGGGTAATTTCGATATTCTGAATCCAAAAATGAAGGCCATTTTGAAAAATAAAATTTCAAAAAGTGGGTATTACTATTCATAATGGAGATTTCATAATAATATTATAATAATATCTCGTTTAGTGAAACTCGGTATGGAGAACTACACACGCTATCGAGGAAGGTCACTATTTCGTGTATTGCAAGCCAAGTTAGGGCTATGTTTAGTGAAAGCTCCATTTGGTGTTGCGTATATCATAATCAAAACTTATTTCATTTATACTTTAAACAAAATCTATACCTAATGTCGTGTAGAATAATTCCCACAAAGCAAACTTGAAATTGTGTATAACACAAGCCAAGAATAGTGTTGCGTATACTGCAAGCTAATACGGTGTTGCGTATAGCACAAGCTAATTTTGTTGTAGCGTACAACACAAGATATCGTAGTAATTAAAAATTATATTTCTCAAAAAAATCTTGGGCCGTTACACTTGACCTATTTCAACTTTAAGTCCAATGGAAAACATTTGAAAAACATGGAATGATCATAAAAATCCCAGTAAATGATACACAAAGAAGAAAAACTGTTAGTTTTTTTCAAAACAATAAGTAAATCATGAATACATTATCATAAGTAATACCATTCACCTTTATGGATTATTAATTACTCTTCACTGAATAAATTATCATTACATACCCTTTTGTAACCAAAATATTACTATAAAACCCATATAAAGATAACATAACATATAAATGTAACTTGGGACAAAAAGATACTTAAATTGAATAACCATTCGGTCAACATTCACACATATAACTAAATAGAATAGCTATACAGCCGACTTCCATACCCAATGCATTGGAGGTTATAACGTAACCACTCGTCCTAGTATTCACTACACCACCTGTCATGTGGTTTATCAAGTAACCACCTATCAAATGTCCAAGTGCCATTATATAATCATAACACATAAAACAATTATATTGAAATGAAAACGTTTCCACATTTTTATAACAATATATCACTTAAATATATTGACATAACAAATCTATTATCAAAAACATTTTCAATATCAAAATACATAAAAGAGTATATGGTATTTATTTACTTTTAAAAACATTACGGCTTGTTGAGGAAGCCAAAGATCAAATAATACTCATGGCGACGAAAAATGTAATTGTCATTTCTTACGTTAAAAGAAAAATTCATTTTTTTCCTTTAGTAAAAAACTTTGTAGAAAAATATTCCTTTTGAAAAATCAAGGGTGTTTATACAGCGTATGAAACAAAGTCATGTATTGGAACAAAATATGCCTCAATGAAAGGAGATTGAGACGAAGTCCCTTACAAAGACGGTATCCTTATATTAAGGATAAATCAATCACATAATTATGTGTTAAAAATATAAATACACCCAATATAAGAGGATATTATGTGTAAAAAAATCAGAGTTCATCCAGACATATTCATAGTACGACATAATCAAGAAGTATAGGTTTAACCCAAATGAATTGAAATTGGGTTAAGAAGTTCTCTTACAGAAATTTAACCGCCTAACGGAGTCATTTTAAAATTCTGAAAATGAGATGATGAGAGATTATAAGGGTATCTCATCACATATACATATCATTTTCTGGAATAAGGATATATAAGAACATATCCCAACATAAGAAGATGTAAATTAAAAGACCTAATGAAAATTAGTCTTTTAAAAATACGAGGTGAAACGTTCCTTTACCGATTTTGGTAACTTTCGAAACATACACCCCATGAAAGAAGGGTAAAATAATGAAGACGTAAATAACCATATATTAAAGTATATTACCCAAGGAATACCATCATGGGTAGTACATACACCACAAAAAAATAGTGGAAAATGTAGCATGAATCTCACTGGAACAAAAATTGAGATAAAAACCCCTTACCGCATTGTGATCAATCGAGTTGTATGACCAAAAGATAATAAACATAAAATGAATCTCATAATGACATGAATATAAATAGAATCATGATAATATATATGAAATGTCAGTACAAAATACACTACTTGCAAAAATAAGTGGTGAACAATGGAAATCTCACGGAATTAAAAGTGAGATATGAAATACCCTACGAAAATTCGGCAACCTAATAGCACCACGTAAAACTTCCAAAAATGGATTGATGAGATCAAACGGGGTCTCTCATCATATGAACATAAAAATCACTATAATAGGAATTTAAAAGAACATCCCCGAACATAATAAATATGAGCTTAAGAAAAGTTAAATAAAATAGAGTACTTAAAAAGAAAGAGAGAGGTAGGATCCCTTACAAAAATTTGGCAGCCCAACGACACCACTTAAACATTCATAAAACGAAATGATGAGAGTAAGAGGGGATATCTCATAATAGTATCATGAAAATAGAAGTAATAGGAATATAAAATAACAACCCCCAACATATGAACATGGGTCTTAAATTAAATGACATACGAAAGGGTACTTGAAAAGAAAGAGAGAGGTAGGATCCCTTACCTCAAGTCTAACTTGTCTTGTTCGTTTCTCTATATTCTTGAATAATATACTTGGGTTAATTTATAATTTCTTAATTACCTCCTTTAAATTTTATTATTCATTTAATATTGCATAATATAATGTTATAATAATTAGGTAATTATGAGATTTCATATCAGGCATTTTTGTTGATGTTCGGTACATGAGTCAAAAATGAACTTGTTTGAAAAGAATTGCCCATGTAATTATAAGTACATCATATCCAGAATAGTATTAATGATTTAAATATATTATATATCTTTTATAAATTCATTTTATATTCTTCCATAACATTTTTTATAGAAAATGAAATGCACCGTTCTTGGAGACGGTAGCCCGTACGTACGCATAAACACTATTTTCATTTTTTTGTCATATTAAAGGAATTAAAACTAAATGAGATATATATATATTATAATTATAGTATAATATATATCTTATATAGGAAACATAGGTTCATTAATATCATTCCTTATACATTCCATGTATTGCATGAACGAGTCACATCACTTGAGGGGGCGGTAGTCCACACTTCCTCGTATGAAATTATCCCATTTGGACAACATGGAAAGCCTACAGGTATGTTTTTAAAATAATATAAAAAAGCATATAGAAAATATAAATACCATATATCATATATAAAATAAAGTGACATCATAATTTCCACCATGAGAGGCGGTAGGATATAATTGAACAATCATCGTTTCATGAGGCAGTAATTCGCCATCCACAGAAACAGTATGTCCTTTAACCATTAGATGGAGATATGTGTAAGTGTAGCTTGAATAAATCTCATAAAAACATCCTACTACATTGAATATACTTTTTTTGTTACAAATTAAAGGAATAAATAGAGTTTAGGGGGTTGGAGAAGGAAAATTAAAAAAAGAATATAAGAGAAGATATTACCTTTTAAATCGGGTAACTCCTCTTTGTTTGAACCAAAACGTTTTCTTGAAGAGATTTATGCCTAGGGTAAGGCATATAAGATAAATAGAGGGATTTTTAGAGACAATAGGAGCATGGGTTGGAGGATATAAGAGCTTGAGAGGAGTGTGTGAGGGAGTAGAGGTGGGGGCCTTTTATAAGAGGGAGGACGGGCACTCTTGGAATGTCATGAAATGGTACTTTATTATAAAATGATTTTCAGATTTTAAAGGTCCCAAAATTATATATTTCTAGGATAAGGTGATACAGGTTAGAAATCCACCCATCCAATAGGTTTTAGACATGTGTAATTCATATAATTTACCTTATCTTCTCATTTATTTAAATCATTCCTTAATGCGGTAATTACTGCATCATCATGGAGTCATAAATAAATTGATTTATTTAAGGCCTAAAAATTATAAAAAAAGTTACCATGATGTAGGAAATCTTCATAGATTTATAATGAATATTTATTGTAATAAAGATAGCTTATATACCCCCATGAAAAAATTATTTTAGTAAAACAATACATGTTTGTGACATTTTTATTTTAACATTAAATAAAAAGTTATTAATGTATGTTTCTCACCCATGTGGCTCAATGGGGTCCCCAAGTTGACCTATGGATTGTCTTGGCCGGCCATGACTCATCCAATAATGGTAGGACATGTGTCAAGGTAATTTCATATTATTAAAATATTATTTTTACCTTAAATTATACTAATTACCTCTAATAGTGATTAATAAAACTCAAAACTTATTATTCACAAAAAATTATTTTCATCCAATTGGATAGCATTTTACTTAATAATTACAACCATGTAAGTTGTATTTTTAAAATTCAATTCATAGATGCAGTAAAATTTCATTTAAAAGAAAAATCAATTTTTTAACTACCACTTAGTGGTTTCACTATTCATCAAAAATTGATGTTTTTCAGAAAAATACCAAAAATTCACCCTAAGCTATATTTAATATTCTGAATTCAAAAATGATGTCTAATTTACAAAATTCAAAACATATATGTTGCATTAATTAATTTAATAAATAATTCCCATTATCAAAACAAATAGCGTGTTTTTAAGAAACAATATATATCAAAAGATTGACACTTGTTTATGTCCAATTTAAAAGTGAAATTAATTTCAATGTCCACCATTGGATTAAATGGTAAAAATATATGCTAATTTAACTTTAAAACCAATTAATAAGATAATCTATCCATATTAATAAATTATATTAAAAGGCGGTTTTGAATTAAAAAACTACATTATTCACTATTCATTACAAAAAATGAACATTATCGAAAAAATACCAAAAACATACAGAAAGTAAATTTTGATCACCCGATTCTAAAGAACGATTTTATTTTTTCAAATATAACTGATAGAATTGTCATAATGTGGGTTTAAAAATGGTTCTCCATCAAAAGGCGGTTAATCGACCATTTAATGAATATTAGAATATTTATGCTTAAAATTGGATTCATTCGCATTTTAAGCCTCTTACATGTATTGGATAAAAGTAAGAATATTTGACCAACATATATAATAATTTTTTAGTTAGTTCTGTTCACTACTCCATTACAACGGCTTGGCATTAACTACCATTTAAAATAATGTTATTTTATTATTATTGTGCAGTGTAATATTTCAAAGAAACTCGTTTTTTCGTATTGGGTATGCCATCGAACATAGCATTCCCATTAAAGTTATATTAACATTTTATTCACAAATATTGTTAAATATGAGAATTTCATATTCTTTATTTACCTGGGATGTTACATCCTTCCCCCCTTTTAGTTATTGTGTCCTCGCAATTTTAAAATTTGGCAGAAAAACATCATTGAAATCCCCACATCATAAAAAGAGTAAATTAAACTATAATTTTAAAAGAAAGAAAGAAAAGTAAAAAGGTCACTCTTGACAGCAAATACTAGGATTCCATGAAAACATGTATATGATGGAGAAAACAAACCATCAAGTTTTGATGGAGAGTGATGTGAAAATATGCCTAGGAGAAAGTTAACCACCAGAAAATAACAAACATTTGTTGGGTTAAATGGTATTTGATCCCCTAGTAGGAAAAGTTAATAGATAACATTTTTTTAAGTTACATTTCATTGAGGAATTTATTTATGATATTAACTAAAATATAAGGAAACATACTTACTTATCGTGTAGACTTTCATCTCTTACTAGATTTCTTACAGAAACCCATATTTTCTCCAAAAGGTGAGTATTTTGGATGACTTGTTCACATTAAGAGCGTCATAATCAACTTCTAGAGAATCACCTAATCCAAAAAATAGGACTATATATTTCCCATGTCTTTAGACCATAACCAAAACCAAAATTGTTAGTATAAGATCAGATAATCCCAAAAAAAAAAGATAATCTTTTACAAAAATAAAAGCTACTATAAATCTTCAAAATTGGTCAAACAACCCAAAGTTCAACAAAGGCCATTCAATACAAAATTTCCCATAAAATTCTTTAAAAATTAACCAATCTATGATTGAAACCCAAATATCTGAAGGATTTAATCACATAGTCTTCCAAGGTAAATCTTAACATTTATCTCAAAATAACATCAGTTACTCTTAAAGTCTCATACTGATAAGTAATTAACCTAATCACATATATTCCATGATAGGTTAATAATTTCTGTAGATAACCCAAAATAAAATTATTCCTGATTCATAAGATCATCTAACTAAAAATAATTGGTCATAATAACTGGGGACTTCACGTAGTCTAGTGGTAGGTGATAAATATAGTTGCACTTTGGTGGTGGGTTTGATTCCCGCTGCTTCGTCAAATGTGACGGGTTTTCACATAGTCTGCGTGTTGTCCTTTTTCCAAAACAATATAATTCTTAAAACATTCAACAAAAAGAGATAAAATCTTCAAAAATAACCAAAATATACTTTAACCTCAATTTTATCTCATGCCTTTCATTTTCCATCATAACATATATTAACCCATAATTACGTCAAAAGTAAGGATCATATAAACCCTAATGGCTACCATGATAATTATTAACTGAGCTTCCACATTGAGTTGGTTCTCTCGTACATTATGAATTAGGGAACTCACCATGGTTCAAGTGGTTAATCATGAATCATTGATAGATGGTTTGGAATAACCACAAAATTCCTCACTGAATCCACCATTTCATCGAGTCTCTTAACCAGAGAACCACCACAGTTTCCTTCATACCCATTGTCACTTTGGTTCCTACTAGATCCATCCATTTACTAGAACCAAAATGTTCATTGTGATTATATCATTAGAGTCATCATATAATATCTTATGAGTAGGGAAAATACTAAGATACAATTATTCATGTTATCGTAAACTCAGTCACTTTATCTAAAACTATAACTCTTTCTGATATCCTAACCACTATTATAATGTCACTTGTGCTTTTTGAATACCCTAACCCCTAAAGTTATCGAATCCGACCATTGATACCAACTATAAGGACCCGACCATAAAACATTACATAATAATGAATTAAATGAATAATTCATATAGACGATCCTTTCAGTTTTAGAGTTTTGGATAACTAGTACATAACTATTACATCTCAAAAGATTACAATGTAGACCCTTCTACTAAGTTTCCATAAAATAAAAACTCTTAAAAAGAAACATGTCTAGTTCCATGTTTTAGATAGCATGTCTTTCCTTGATCCCACCCTTGACCTTATTGAACATTAAGTCTTGTGGAAACATTTCAAAAACATGGGATGAGCATAAAAAGACTTGTAAAGGATACACAAAAAGGAAAACTGTTAGTTTTTTTCAAAAAAATAATTAAATCATGAATACTTTATCATAAGTAATACCTTTCAACTTTATAGAGTATTAAATATTCTTCACTTAAAAAAAGATCAATACATACCCTTTTGTAACCAAAAGATTACCATAAAATCCATATAAATAACACATAACATATAAAGGTAACCTGAGACCCAAACATACTTAAATGGAATAACCTTACGGTCAACTTCCACACATATCACTAAATGGAATTCCCATACAGCTGACTTCCATACCCAATGCATTGGAGGTTATAACATAACCAACCATCTTTGTATTCACGGCACCACCCATCATTTGGTTTATCACATAACCACTCATCAAATGTCCATGTACCTTTATAAAATCATAACACATAAAACAATTATAAAGGAAAGAAAACGTTTCCAAATTTCAATCATAATATATCACATTAATATATTGACATAAAAAATCCATTATCAAAACCAATTTCAATACCAAAATACATAAAATACTATATGGTATTTATTTAATTTTATAAACATTACGTGTTGTTGAGGAAACCAAAGATCAAATAATACTCACGGCGGCGGAAATGGTCATTGTCACCGCTTATGTTAAAAAAATCATTCCTTTTAATTGTTTAGTAAAACGATTCATAGAAAAATATTCCCTTTGAAATGTCAAGGGTTTTTATACTGCGTATAAAATTAATTCTTGTATTAGAACAAAATATGCCTCAATGAAAGGAGATTGAGATGAAGTCCCTTATAAAGACAGTATCCTTATATTAAGGATAAATCAATTACATAATTAGTGTAAGAAATATAAATACACCTAGTATAATTGGATATTAAGTGTAAAAAAATCATGGTTCATACACACATATTCATAGTATGACATAATCAAGATGTAGAGGTTTAACCGAAAGAATTGAAATTGGGTTAAGAAGTTCCCTTATAGAAATTCGACAACCTAACAACGTCATTTCAAAATTCAGAAAATGAGATGATGAGAGATAAAAAGGGTATCTCATCACTTGGACATATCATTTAACTAAATAAAGATATATAAGAACATATCCCAACATAATAATATGTAAATTAAAAGACCTAACAAAAATAAGTCTTTTAAAAATAGGAGGGTGAAAAGTTCTCTTACCAATTTGGGTACATTAAAAACATACACCCCATGAAAGAAGGGTCATAAAATGAAGATGTAAATACCCATAAATTAATGTATATCACACAAGGAAAACATTCATGGTAAGTACATACACCACACAAAAGGAAATAGTGGAAAATGTAGCATGAATCTCACAGGAACAAAAAGTGAGACAAAAACCCCTTACCTCATTGTGATCAATCATGTCGTGTGACCAAAAGATAATAAAAACCTAATAAATCACATAATACCATGGATATAAATATAATAATGATAATATATATGAAATTTCAGTAAAAAATACAACACATGCAATAAATAAGTGGCGAACAATGTAAATATCATAGAATTAAAAGTGAGATAAGAAATCCCCTATGAAAATTAGGCAGCCTAACAACGCCACTTAAAACATCCAAAAATGGATTGATGAGATCAAATAGGGTATCTCATCATATGAAAATAAAATTTATAGTAAGAGGAATATAAGAGAACATCCCCCCAACATAATAAATAGGAGCATAAAATAAGTTAAATAAAAGAGAGTACTTAAAAAGAAAGAGAGAGATAGGACCCGTTACCAAAATTCGACAACCTAACGACGCCACTTAAACATTCATAAAACAAAACGATGAGAGTAATATGGGATCTCTCATCATATTATCATGAAAATGGAAGTAATAGGAATATAATAGAACATCCCCCAACATAATAAAATTGGGCTTAAATGAAATGACATACAAAAGAGTACATGAAAAGAAAGAGAGAGGTAGGATCCCATACCTCAAGTCTGACTTGTCTTGTTCGTTTCTTTATATTCCTGAATAATAAACTTTTGTCAAATTATAATTTCATACGGAGCTCCGTTAAATTTTATTATTCAATTCATATCACATATTATAATTTTATAATAATTAGTTTATTATGAGAGTTCATATCAGATGTTTTTGTCTATGTTCAGTACATGAGTAAAAAATGAACTTGTTTGAAAAGAATTGTCCATGTAGTAATATTTAAATCATCTCCAGAATAGTATTAATGATTTAAATATCATATATATCCAGTATAAATTTATTTTATACTATTCCATAACATTTGTAGATAGAAAATGAAATGCATCGTTCATGGAGATGGTAGGCCGTACGTACGCATGAATGTTACTTTCATTTGTTTGTCATATTAATGGAATTAAAACTAAATTAGTGATATATATAATATAATTCCAGTATAATATATATGTTATATATGTCACATAAGATCATTAATTTCATTCTTTATACATTCCATGTATTTCATGAACGAGTCACATCAATTGAGGGGGTGGTAGTCCATACTTACTCGTATGAACTTATCGTATTTGCACAACATGAAAAGCATAAAGGTAAATTTTAAATATATAATACAGAATCATATAGAAAAAATAAAACCATATATATAAAATATAAAATATAGTGACATCATAATGGCCACCATGAGAGGCGGTAGAAGATAATTAAACAATCATCATTTCGTGAGGCAGTAATTCGCCATCCACAGAAACAGTATGTTCTTTAAGCATTAGATGGAGGTGTGTGAAAGTGTTTATAGAATATTTTTCATAAAAAAATACTACAATATTGATGATACTATTGTTTTTACAAATAAATGGAATAAAAAGAGTTTAGGGGTTTAGAGAAGCAAAATAAAACAAGTGAACATAAGATAATCCATTACCTTTAAATTGGGTAACTCTCCTTGGTTTGAACCAAAAGGGTTTCTTGAAGTGATTTATGCCTATGGTAAGGCTTCTTGGATGAGTATAGGGAAGTGGAGAGACAATATATGCATGGTTTGGACGATCCAAGGGCTTGAGAGGTTTGTGTAAGGGAGTAAAGGTGGGGGCCTTTTATAAGATGGAGGAGGGGCACTCTTGGAAGTTCATAAAATGTTAGTTTATTAGGAAATTATTTTCAGATATTAAATCTCCCAACATGATATATTTAGAGGATAAGGTGATAAGGGTTTTATATCCACCCATCCAATCGATTTTATACAAGTTTATGTGTTAGATTTTATATCATCTTTTCATTTTATTTAAATTGTTCATTAATGAGGTAATCGCAGCATCACCATGGTTGTCATCAATAAATTTATTTATATAATTTAATAAAATTATAAATAAATTATAATGATGTAGGAAATATTTGTATCTTTCTAATGAATATTTATAGTCCAAAAGATATCTTATATGACCCCCAATAAATTTTTTTTAGTAAAACAATACATGTTTGTGACATTTTTATTTTAAGTTTAAATAAAAAGTTATTAATGTCATTTTCTTTCCCAAGTGGCTCCATGGGGTCCCCAAATTGACCCATGAATTTTATTGGCCGGACCTGACTCATCCAATATTGGTAGGAAATGTGTCAAGGTAATTTCATATTATTAAAACATCATTTTTACCTAAAATTAAACTAATTACCTCTAATCGTGATTAACAAAACTCAAAAGTTACTATTAACCAAAAATTATTTTCATCCCGTTGAACCAAATTGTTCTTAATAATGAAAACCATGTATGTCGGATTTTTAAAATTAAAATCATAGATGCGGTAAAATTTCATTTAAATGAAAAATCAGTTTTTTAACTACCACTTAGTTGTTTCACTATTCATCAAAAATTGAAGTTTTTCAGAAAAATACCAAAAGTTCACCCGAAGCTATATTTGATATTCCGAATTAAAAATTGATATCTATTTTAAAAAATTGAAAACATATAACTTTCACTAATTAATTCAATAATTAATTCCCATTCTCAAAACAAATAGCGTGTTTTTAAGAAACAATATATATCAAAAGATTGACACTTGTTTATGTCCAATTTCAAAGTGAAATTAATTTCAATGTCCACCATTGGATTGAATGGTAAAAATATATTCTAATTTCACTTTAAAACCAATTAAAATGAAAATCTAACCACATAAATAAATAAGATTAAAAGGAGTTTTTGAATTAAAATACAACATCATTCATTATTCCTTAAAAAATGAACATTATCGGAAAAATACAAAAAACATGCACAATGTCAATTTTGATATCCCGATTCTAAAGAAGGGTTTTATTTTGTCAAATATAACATATAAAATTTTCAAAAAGTGGATTTAAAAAGGGTTCTCCATCAAAAGGTGTTTAATCGACCTTTTAAAATATATTAGAATATTTACACTTAAAATTCGATTCATTCGCATTTTTACCCTCTAACATTTATTGGAAAAATGAAAAAATATTTTACAAACACATATAATCATTTTTTAATTAGTTTTGTTCATTAACACTATTACAACAGCTATGCGTTTACTCCCATTTAAAATAATATTATTTTATTTTTAGTGTTCAGCGTAATATTTCAAAGAAACTCGTTGTTACGTATTGCGTACGTCATCGAGCATATCATTCACTTTAAAGTAATATTAAAATTTTATTCCCAAATATTGATAAATATTAGAATGTCGTATTCTTTATTTACCTGGGATGTTATATATACATTTGATGAAAGTGTGTGTACATGTAGGTAAAGCCCATATAATTTAAAAAACCAATTATAATTAGGATACTGAGGTTATTATATAATTATTTAATAATAATTTTTGACCGGGTGGGTAATAAAAATAAGAAAAAATATCTTGTGGATGCATAATACCTCATCTTTAGGTAAGTCCTCTTGGTTTTCACAATATGGATTCCTTTATTGGATTTATTAGAAATGGGATAATTATAGGATAAATGGAGAGAATTTGGGAGGTCACATTTTAAGATAATTTCAATGAAAAATTTAATGATATGTGTTAATAATTGAGAGGGTTCTATGCCTTTTAATAGTGGAGGAGGAGAGGTATTCTTGAAAATTTTGGAAAAGTAAATTCTAGCCATGCTTTTACATTGTAAATTGGATCCAATAATTATAGAAATCCAATGAAATGTATTATAGTTTCTAAATATTAACAGACAATGTATTTTGGAAAATTATTTAAGAAAATATGGTCCTTATGGTTAAGGTTTAGACCTTGGTTATGCTATTTTATCTATTAATATCTATAATTAAATTTAACCACTTCCACAAATATTATTTTTTAAAAACTAACTTGAAATTATTATAAATGATAAATAATGCTTATTAAAAATATGGAATACATTTTTTCAAATTAAAATCATAGAACTAGCAAAAAATAATTAATATTAATACTTTAGATGATACAATAAAGTGGGGTTTTAAATTAAACATTTTTAATGTTTAAAATGTTTTTATATCCAATTTCTGAGTGAAATTGATTCCAATGAAATTAATTAGTTTAATTGATGTAAATTTAATCTATATAATTTTTAAAACCAATTTAAAATATAATTTTACTATATAAATTATTTATATGAAAATGAAAATTTGAAATAAACTTCTCTATTTGAAACTATTCAAAAAAGAATGAAACTTCTTAGAAAGGTATAAAAAATTCACCAAATATAAATTTTTATATTAATATTTCAGAAATGAATTTTTTTTCATATTAGAAATATAAATTTTTAAAATTTTATATTCCAAATGGGTTCTCCATTAAATTATGGTAAAATTAAAATTAAGTAAATTACATATATTTATTCATAAAATTGGATTTGTTCTTATATGATAAAAATAAAATCTATTATATCAGTATAAAAAATGCATTTAATAAAAAATATATAATATTTATTATATTCATTCAAAAAAATTGGTTTGTTTAATTTATTAGTATAATTTTTTTGTACATAGAAAAATAGTTTCCTTAGAAAAGTAATTTGTTTATTTTCAAAATGTTATTACATTAATTTTTTACTAATTGATGAGAAAATATTAATTATATATAATTTTGTAAATAATATTTTAACAATTTAGATAATATTATTTATAAAATTCAATCCAATGGATAGTTGGTAATTAAAATAATATTTTAACAATAATAGTAATAGTATATTTTAGTTTTGTAAAACTCGACCTTGTATGTAACACAAGTTATCGAAGGGACTTAATATTGTATTCAAAAAATAAAAAAAATAATGTTCTCTATAACGAAAGGTAATCTATGTTTTCATTCTTATTAAATATTAGCTTGGTGTTATCTATCATCAAATTTAAACATAGCAATTTTTTATAACATAAGCTATATACAGTGTTGTGAGAAATAAAAAATATTTAGTAGAATGAATTAATTAGAAAAATATACTTTACACAATATCAGTGTGTTAAATTATAACCCCATTAAAATGAGTTTCTCCCTCGAAATAAATATATGTTTTCAATTTTTTAATACTAGAATATTTGTTTCATATAAGCCCACATTGTAAAAATTAATACTAAAACTTATTTAGAAAAAGAACATTGGAACAATAAAAGTGACCCAAAATTACTCATAACCAGGCTTCCATATTGGAGATCAAATGTTTCAAGTCAAAACATGGACATGTAATCAAAATCTAAATTCTATTTCGTGATTTAGAGAGATAGATAATATGGTTAGAAGAAAGTAAATGATCATAAATCCATAAGCCTATGAAGATAAAAAATGTTCATTGATAACCTAAAAAATTGTGATAATGACAGGACATTTTATTTAAGGAACCTTATTCTAGTCATGCATAATTTTTATGATAAGATATAGTTACTTTATTTCAGGACAATTTCACCCTTTTTTCTACCTTGATTGATTTACACTTCATCTCTTATTCCAAAAATGAAGGTTAATTTTTTAGGCTTTAACAACTAATAGATCATATGATCCATACGTATAGTTATTTGTTATTCCATATATCTTTACTTATCACTATAGAGAAATGGTTAGAATATGTTCTTCAGTATGCATAAATCTCCATATTCCTATATTATAATTTAATCTCTCAAACTTCATTTGAATATGAACTTAAACATTCCATAAATGGATAAACTTAAAACATTTATGAATGTGGAAAATCAAAAAGGACAGAAAGGATTTCCTTAAATTTATCAAAAAAAAATACCATTGATCCCTTGTATATCATAAATTCGTTCTTGGTCATCACAAACCCAACATGTGAGTTCCATTATTATTTTTTATCTTAAAACATGAAAATAACTTAATTTACCGTAAAATTTTATTGAAAATAATTCATTATTTATTATTCAATGGATTATTGGATATATTCATTAAATCAAAAAAAGTAGTAAAATTAATCCATGAAAACATACACTGCTTTTTAAACATATCATTTCTTTGTTTTAAGGTCACTGATACTTTCCAGTATACTTTATCCAAACCAATGATCACTTTTTTACATGCTAAACAAGATTTTATGCATCTTAAACACATTAAGGGTTACCTTCCAAAGAAAAAAATATCACCATTCAATAAAATAAATTTTCAACATCATCATCACCATTCAAAAACTCATTTTAAAACCATTGTGAATAAAATATACAAGAAATACACATATATTTTATGATTCTTATAAAATATTCTTCGAAATCTAAAACAAAAATACTATATACTTCTGACATCTTTATCTGACAATAAATTATGATTCAACATCTTATTCCTTAATACCTCATTCCTAAGTTATGAAATATGAAACAAGAACAACTTTCAATAATAATTTTTTAATTCTTATCAAAAATACTAATATAATAACAAATAACATTAATATGTTGTTCGTGGTGTATTCATCATCAGTAGAAAAACCATTACTTTTTCCCCGTTACTAATTCTCATCATAATCCTTCCACATAAGAAATAGATTTTCATAATGCCCATAATTTTCACATTTTAATCATTCATCACATGGTAATACTATAGGGATTCCAATATTTCCATCCATTTTGATATCTAATTCTTTAAATTTACCTCTATAGTTACATTCATTGTGTCATTGTTTTCAACAGTCAAAACATCATCATGTTCCTCATAGACATTCATTTTTTTATTTTTTCCACATTCTCAAAACATAGGAAATTGAATATTCTATTAAATATCTCTATTATCCTGACTCTTAGAGAACTCTTTCATTATCTTCCTTGATTATTGTGAGAGTTTGTTACATTATACATTGTAAATCATGTTCCATAAAAATTTATTGGGATTGATTAAATCATCAGTCACTACCGTGATCATCCCATTTTAGTTCCTATCAACAAATTTTATTTCACATTAATCATTAACCAAGTTCCTTCTAGATACCATCATTGAATAAAATATGAAATCATAGTGCAAGATTAGAATATCATAGATGAAAACTATATAATCATGAAAAATCTCTTATAGGATATCTAAATTATGACACCATATTTTATATCACTGAAACCATAAGATTATCCATAGAGTAATCCATAAACATATACTTAAAAAAAGATATGGATATAACTAATGTTTTCTCATCTTAGTTTCTAAATAGTGACAAACCCATTCTTTTGACACCAACTATAGTGACCCAAGCGTAACATGGATCGATATTAAATCATTTTTTATGAGTATTCAAAAAATAAAATAAAAAATTCTTGAGAGACATAATAGTTTTGTGTCATTGGAAACATAGAAACATAATCTTCTTGTATGGTGAAATATATTCACCATCTTCCATAAATATATTTTAATTTTTTCAGTCCAACTTATTAACTTTCATCTTAACATGGGGAAATCAAACAAAAAAGGGGTGATCGTAGATTTTCAATTTTGGTAAATAGGGGATATATGTATGCATAACATGAAAATAAGAGTATTTGACCATGATCAAAACATTATAATATCATTCCCTTCATATCAATGATCATAATAAAGAACCATTTAATAATGATCTGTAGTTCATAAGACATGAATCTTAAGGGATTCTTGAGAATAATCTAAGAGAGAATAATAGAAGAATAAGACATGGAATTGTAGCCTACACATAGAATGTTAAATCCTATATCAAGTAGACCTATGAATACCTTCATTACATATTAGGATTAAGATAATAACAAGTTTACCTACTATGGCTTTGCGATTCCCTCCCATGTACCATCTTATTTTGCGCTTGGGATTCCAACCCTTGTACCATCTTGTTTTGGGATTGTGAGGCCCTCATATATACCCTACAACTTTATGATTGTGATTAATTCCTATGTACCCTCTTTTTTGGTCATGGTATGCCCTACAAGGAACCAACTTGTTTTTTTCTTGGGAATCCATCCCTCAAACTCTCTTATTTTTGTATTTAGATTCCCTCTTGTGTACACTCTTGTTTGCTGCTTCAGATACCCTCTCGTGTACCCTCTTGCATCAGGATTGGGGTTCCTTATTATTTCAATCATGAGAATCCATCCCATTTACTCTTGGATATCATAACATATTTATCACTACCCAATTCAATAGAGAGAGATATAGGGCCCACCAATCACAAAATAAAATCATACATTCATGTTCCACAAGATAAAAACACATTCATCATATCTTGCCCAATGAAATAAAATTGGTATCATTAATATTTCATCCCATCATAACCAATGGAAAATACATAGGTTCCATAATCATTTAATTAAAGAATAAATTTTCAAAAGAAGTGAGTTTAAAAAGAATTTTACTCATGGAATAGAAAAAGGTGTTAGAAGCACCATTCCATAAAATCATAAACTATTTAATAAAGAACATAAATGGTATTTTCAAATCATATCAATAGTAAACCATAAAAATAAAAGAGTATGTCAAATCAAATGGATGGGTATTTTTATGGGTCATATGGAACATTTCTTAAGGAAAATATCTTTTATCTGAAAATCCATTTAATAATACAATTTAAAAAATCAATTTCTTATAATTAAATAATATGAAATTTAATTTAAAAAATTTATTGTGGGAAATATCATATAGACATTGAAAAACTAATTTTAATTATAAATCTTTTTGAAATATATTTTCTTTTAAAATAGCATTGAAATATTATAATGTAATATTAATGTTATTTTGAAAACCATTTTCCTTAAAAGAGAAATCTAAACCTATAAATAAGGCTTGAATTTTTTTTAAAACTATTTTATATTAAAATTATACAATAAGATTAAAAGTATATTGAAATTTTTTTCCATGAAATACTATAAATTTTTCCATAGAATATTTAATACACATTGTAGACATAATTTGTTTTAGATACATTTTTTACAAATAATTGTTTAAAAGAACAAAAATTTATGATTCTAGAGAGAGATAATGTAGAATTTTCATAAAAATAATTTATTAATTATATCACTTACAGAAGTGGGAAAAAATTTACCAATATATATATATATCATGAAAAAATAAGAAATAAAATTACCATGTTTTATTTATAGATGGATCACAATATTTAATCAATAGTAGTATTTTCATAGAAAATACCGATAAATGAGGACATTGTTGTAATAAACAACAAACACTTTGTAACATTGAATCACAATACACGTGATAGAAAAACATTAAATGAAACCTAAAATATCAAAAAAGAATGAGCTTCATGATATAAAAATTCAATTTTACTTATATACATCACATATGTAAATATAGGATAATAACATGGCATTTATATCAAAGAAATAAAATTGAGAAAAAAAACTTTACGGATTTGGTATCTTTTAAACCATAAAAACAATTAATGAAAGAGTATCAAGTGGTAATGTATATAAATAAAATATATTTATAATAATAATATAATTAATTTATGGGTATTGTATACATCATAATAAAGAAATCAGGGCTGAATAAAGAATAACTCTCAGAGAAATAAAACCGATATGAGAAGACCCTTACCTTAGGTATTGAATTTATTTGTACACATTTAAACCACATATATAGTAAATATAATTTTATTATAAATCTATATCAAAACCATAATATTATAGCTAATAAAATATATTATTTTACTATTACTCTATATTACCCATTTATTTACAATTCCATGTGGTTGTTACATTAGAGGTAATATCTATGGTGTTTTTCATATAACGTTTAACTTTTTATTCTTGATAATATTTCATAAACCATGATTTGGTTTTTCTAAAATAATTTAAAACATGATATAAATATCATATTTAATCTGAATATAAATATTTATAATAATAAATAAAAAAAATAAATAATAAATGGAATACAATATTCATGGATACAATAGGTCGTACAGATGCCTGAACATTATTTCTGTTTTATTTTTCCACTGAATGAATGAAAGTAAATGACACATATGGGTATATATATATTAATTTATTTATATTATTATTCTAGAAGAATTATTATTCCATATAAGTCATACAATTTTACAAAAACCATCCTCAATATGTTATATATAAATTGGGAAATATTCACATCGCTTTAGGGATGTGGTGGTCTACATGTCCACAAATGAAGTTATCGTATTTACAAAAATGGAAAGCAAGAAGGTATTTTCTATGTAATGATTAAAAAATAAAAAATATATCATATATCATATAAATATATTTTATATATCCTTATTCTTATGATGATATGTTGTAAATGAAAAATGAACAACATCACTTTTCAATGAGGTAGTCCACTTTACACATGGATGATAAGTTTGTTACAGATTAGATTCAAGTGTCTTTTTGAGTTGGTAGAAAACATTGATTGAAAAACTCTTAATATAATTTGGATAAAGTGGTTTTTATATAATCCTAAAATAAGAATATATTATTCCAAGGTGAATGAAAATAATAAAAAAGATCTTGTGAAAGAATGTTACCTCTTCTTTGGGTAAGTCCACTTGCTTTGCAACAAATTTATTCCATAATTGGATTTATTAGAATAAAATGATTATAATATTATGTTAAATATTTTTTAAGGATATTGGGTTTGTTATTAGTAATAATAATATATTTATAGGTGTTAATAAGTATGATGGGTGAGTTCCTTTTTGTAGTGCAGGAGTAGTGACATTTATTTAAATTTTTAAATAAAAATTCCACCTTTAGTTTTCAAATTTAATGTGGCAAAAATAAATTTAAAAATATAATAAAAGGTTGTATAGGGTATATATACATATATCCATTGAATTTTTATAAGTTTCTAGGTCATTTTGGGCCTTATTTTTTATTATTAGTCCTTTGTTCAGCTAATTTTTCTCCCAATCACTACAAATAATTTTAGACACTTTCACTAATATTGTCAGTAAAAAAAGATGAACATATTAGAAATTATAAATTATGATAATTTCAAATATGGAATCCATTTTCAAAAATTAAAATAATTTATGTTTTTGAAAATAATTTAAACATAATCCTAAAGACATGACCACAAATCCTTTTTAAAAATTAAAAATCTTAAAAAAATTAACTTTTTATATATATAATATCAATGTGAAATTGATTAAAATGACCCAAAATGGGTTAATTGAGAAAAACCGGATCTAACTAAACATGAAAAATAAATAAATATATAATTTAACCCTATAAATTTTTTAAATGAAAAATATTTATTTAATTAAAATTATTTATATTTATCTTTTGGTCAAAAATGAAACTTCATAGAAAAATAAAAAAACATCAACCAAAGTAATTTTTTTATATACCTATTTTAGAAATTAAGTTCTTTTAAATCAAAATAAAAAAGTTACAAAAGTTAATGTTAAAATGGGTTCTCCATTTAAAGGTAGGTAAATTACCATTTAGAAAAATAAATCTTTTTATTCATAAAAATTGATTTATTCTAATCATATGTCTATAAAATATATAGGATGAGAAAGAAAAATACTGAATTAAAAAATAGTATATATATTTTCATCAAAAAATACATTAAAAATAGATTTTCAGTATATTGGGAAAATTTTATTTCCCTAAATAAAAAATAGTTTTCTTTGAAAAGTAGTTTCTTTATTTTCAAATAGTAATTACATTTATTCGTAACTAATTGATAAAAAAATAATTCCCTTTATAAACTTGTTTAAATCATATTTTCATAATTTATTTAAAAATATTCATAATTTTTATTCCAATGGATAGATGGTAGCTATAATAATATTCTAATAATAATATTAAATTTATATTTGTGTTCTATAAAACTCATCCTTTTGTGTAACTCCTGCTATCTATGAGACTCAATATAGTGTTCGATTCAAATAAAATAGTGTTGTGTATACCAAATTCTAATATAATTGATTAATGTAGTGAAATATTATTATTCTGTTGAATATAATCTAATAGAAACAAAGTGATTTCATATTACAAAATCTATTTTCAATGTTGTGTAAAATGAATAATACTGAAAATATTAAATTAATTCTGAAAAAATTTCGAAAAAACTCACAATTTTAGGAAGTGACACCAAAAGCTAAAAACATAGATGAATCTATTAGTGTGATTATTAATACTCAATAGGCATGCCCATGAAATCTATTTGGAATTCAGTTCCTTAAAATAAAAGTTCCTTCAATAGATATTTAAAAATATAAGGATATGAACACAGGTTTTTCAAAATTTACATTTTAAAAGGAATAAATCTTAATACACTTCCCTCATAATTTAAAACATGATTTTCACTTAAGATAATCTTGCACATTTATGAAGAAAAATTGACAAAATTAGTGAAAATGATTTTCACATTAAAATATCGAAAAGTGGAGACTTTAATTTTTTCAAAAAACACTTTTTGAAATATATTAATGAAACCCTGAAATTAATTTTGTTTCCATAGAAACAGCATGAACCATGAGTTGAGACTAAGATCACACAATTAGTTTAACAACCACAAAGTTGATCATGGTCCTAGTAAGGGCCACTATCCACAGTAGAATCTGAAATTATTGTAGAAATATCCCTCCAAAGTCTTTATAGCTATGCTAGGTCCCAAATTTATGTTCACATGGAGGTGTTCCAAACAGAGAAAAGCAACTAACTATACACAAAATCCATCAAAAAAGTCACAAAAACTAGCACCACATAAACCTCTCCGAAGAATAGTCCCTTTATTTTAAACAACCTTCACATAAGGGGAAGTCCCAAACTGAAGACACTCTTATATCGTCATCAACCAACAAGTAAAAGGACCCATTCCAAAGAGGTTTTTCAAATGAAACCATATTTAATGTTCCAAAAGGGTCACTCACAACCATTCAAGGAAAACCATTTCTTTAATAACAAAATGCACTCATCTTTTCAAACTATAAATCCTCCTAAAAACATTTTTATACATCAAACATACCAATATAAACACAAAAATTCATTGAAAGAGTATGCTAAGAATTTCATCATAATGTTGGCATGAAAAGTATAGTCAACCCATTTATCAAATCATTGAATCCAATGGTAATCCACATAATTTAATGTCATTAAATTTTAATAAGAAATCTATATCAATAATTAGTATGAAAACTACATTCTAAATGCAAGAAATTAATGATTCTTTAAATTTTATAGATAAATACAAAGGGATACTTCTTCATAGTGAAGGTGGAATTATTTAAACAAAGAAAACTCAAATCTACCTTTTTATGCTGACATTAATATGCACCTCCACACACACACACACACACACATATATATATATATAAACCTTTCCCCTATGTATATATTCTCATGGCTAAACATGTATAGGCAATTCCATAAATATATTCTTTTATATGCATATAACCCTTTACACATAAACATGTTTGCACACATATACAAATCAATGAAATCCTAGAAAAATTATATATAACAATTCTACCATGTTAGAATATTTGTAAAGCGGATAATCATATATAATAATTATTACCTATGCTTATTCATACATTTATAGAACAATGGTGGCTCGAACCCACTTCCAGGATGACCAATACCCACTAGAATAATATTATGAACACAAATATTACTAAAACCTTAATTAAAATTGAACCCAAAGAAAATAATGAATAAAAACAACCCAATACCAGTGGAGTTTAGACAAAAATTGTAGGAAATGCTTCTCCTTCCATGGATGATGTTGAAACACACTCGAAGATGACCTGATGGGCCTATTGCGAGCCCTATAAACCAAATAAAACCAAAAGTACCTGTTAAAACATGACCTAATGTTCATATGATCGATATATAGTGACTAGGAGAAGGAAAATAAGCCTAAATATGTAGAATAATATGATAGTTGGGATACTTTGGGAGGTTAACTACAAAACCATAAGGAATCCTGAAGTTCCAACAGATCGAATAAAAACACAGAAGGGGGTTGAAGAAGTTGTTTAATTTTTAATGTCTCTATACTTTTAGAACCATAATACCAGCATCAATTTATGATTTATTTCATTATTAACATTGTAGTAAATAATGATGCATTAAAATTTAGGAAATTAGGTAAATAACACAATATTTACATTATTTAGCCTCAGTGTGAGAACATATATCATTAGCATAGATACTCGCACGGGTTATTGGAAATTCACTATAATGAAGATGTGAATAAAACTTGTTCCATATCCCATTATAAAACTTCTATATACCAATAGGAATGATTATATTAACTCTCTTATGTTTACAATGTTTTTTATAAAACAACTATTCCAACCAAAATAGTAAGACCTTGTTCAATTTACTTCAAAAAATATCATTCTGAATCCTCATTCCAATTTGGCTGGATCAGATTCTCTCAATTTTACGTCCCCAATACAATTCCCTCTTAACTAATATTCACATATAAAAAAATTTCTAAAACAATCAACTTAATATTCTTCAGTTTGATCAACTCAATACAATTGACACAATATAATGATTTTTTGTATCAATATGAAATACAAAAACTCTGATCCAACACTAAATTTGATATTCCACGGTCCAGGAAACAAAACATTCAAGTGACTAATCTTTATCTAATATCGTAGTCGGGAAATAAATACCTTGTAAATAATGATATTCCTACCATACTTTTTTACTCTCAGGAAAAATAAAATAAATCAGAATGAATTGTGACTCTCCCTCTATGTGGATCAAAAAATAAAAATTAGTAAACATAAAAACATTTCCTACAACCTCAAATTTTAAAAACACTATAAAACATTATCATTGTAACTTTATCATTGAATTATTAAAAAATTCTCATGTTTATTTAAGATTTAAACTGAATTGAATATGTGGATTTATGGCTTCGACTCTTCTCATATCTTCTTCTTTGAAAGAAACCTACTTGAATATATTTTATTTTCATCAGTATAATGAAATATCTATAACTCATTATGATGAAACTTCCTCAACACCATCTTTGTTTTATTATTAAGATTTTACATTATAAGTAAATTATGATCTACCTTTATTTTTTAGATTAGTATCATTTTAATTTATTTCTCAACTCATTATAACCAGCCTTTCATTCACATCACATTACGATTACCCTTTCATTAACATCTAATTATGATCTACCTTTCTTTCTCAGGTCATTTCAATAAGCTTTCATTTCTCAAATAATTATGATCTTTCTTTATTTTTAATCTGATTATGATGTACCTTCATTCTCATTTCATTACACTCTTCCTCTCTTTTTCAACTCATTAAGACTATCCTTTATTTCTTCTCTCATTACAAACTACATTTTCTTCTCATCTCATTATGATGTTAATTTCTTTCTCATCTCATTATGATTTTCATTTCTTTCTCATAAATACTATATCTGTTTTAGTTTCCAAAGTATATGAAGTTGTATCGGTTGAAGTCACAATATTCTTTCAAAACCAATCTATATAATTAATAATTACTCACTCTAGAGCATATGAATTTCTAACAAATTCTAGTTTAGATTACTATTCATAAAGATGGATCGAAATATGATAATGTATCCAATCAAAAACATCATCTTTTTATAAACTTTTGTGTCTAGTGCTGTTTAGTTCCTAAAGATGGTTCTAGAACCCAGTTTTGGAAAAAAACATTCTTATATACATAAAAGTATCTCCAAATTTATGTTTAGGTTTGACCATTCATCAACTATAAACATTGTTATAGAACTCATTCTGAAGGACTAGGTTGGATTCCTAATCAATAAAATCATTCTTATTCCAAAATGTTAGTTGTCAATAAATATAAATTTGGTATTAGAAAAACATCCCAAAGGTTCTTCAATATCACGCATTGGATTTTTTGACAACTCTTATTAACATTTTTTCAACTCTGAATTTTTAATCACAAATCATCTTTTATAACCAAAAAAATTTATTTTGTGTTTATCAAAACATAGCCTTTCTCAAAATAAAGCATTCCAAAACCACACTGCTAGATAATATAATTTTTTGTGATAATTTCATTACCTTTGTGAGAAGAAAAATTTTCTTCCATGTAAAGATAAACTACCCTCAGTTTTATATTTTCCCCTCACATTTTTTCTCTCCCCCAATTTATGATAAACCGGCTCAATAGATACATTACTGAGATATAATTAAAAACTTCTTATGAAGTAAAATTTTGTTACATTCCCTCCAAATTTCTAAACATAATTTAAATAATGGTGGGTGTGTTAACTTATAAGGATTAGGAATAAATTGGAGGAGTCTAAACATGAACTTTCAGCCTCAACTGAACAATCATTTTTAGCATTTCTTTTATGATGAAATCATTAATTTGATACTTCATTGAGAAATACTCGAGAATAATATCTCCATAAAAAACATTCTCTTTCATAAAGTGAAACATTATATCAATGTGTTTTGATCATCAATTTTTGTCATGGTTTTGAGAATGGTTTTTTGAACTATGATGATCACAAAGTATCTTAAATGGACTCATAATTGTTTCATTTAAAGAAATCAACTAAACATTCGACCACAACATCTATGTACAAGATTGAGTAAGCAAAAAATATTAGGTTTTAGTTATTCTCAAATTTATTGAACTTTCTTTATTAATATTCCAATATTTACAACATTCACCCTTTCGAAATGTTCACCCTAGGGTTTATTTTTTATAAGTACAATCTCCATCCCAATTAAAATTAGGATAACCATTAAACTTCATCTCATAAAATCATTTATATACCAACCCATGTGATGTCGCTCTTTTGACATATCTGAAAATCCACTTTGAAAAAAAATATGTAATTCATTAGATTTACTTTTGTACTTATGAAACAATTTCCAAACCTAAAAAAATTCATGCCTTAATGTTGTAAGGTAAAGAAGACTTCCTATCATCTTATGAAAGTATTTTTCATTAACACTTATATTGAATTATAAATTACTCAACTTTTTTACTTACTGAAAATTTAGTAAAATTTCTTTATACACTTCCATCCCAAACTAATTTAATAATTCCATGGAGAACATTGTTTTTTAGATAAGAAAATATAGTTTTCTTTTTTAACACATATAATCGAAGGACAAAATTTAATTCTTCAAAAATTGACATTTCAATATTCTTCTACATTTCTTCATAAAAGGCTTTTGGAAAAATTTTATTCATCCCCAAAATAAATTATATCATCTATATAAAATATTACAATTAGAGTTCTTGAATCAAATCCTTTTACATATAAATTTCTATCAACATTTCCTTTCGAAAAGATCAACATTCTCAAAAAAATCCCATGTTTATAATACCATGAATGTGGGGCTTCTTTCAAACCATAAATGTGTTTTTTTATTTTAAAACCATTATTTTCTTCATCATCATGTTGAAAATGGAAAGTTTGATCAATTTAAACTTCTTTAAAAATTTCACCATTTATGATTATTGACCTTACATACCAACAATGATCATTATATTTATGATGTGGGACCATTGAAATAAACATTCTAATATTTTCTAATCTGGTGACTAGGGAAAAAATTTCTTCAAAATACACACCATTTACATGTGTGTAGAGTTTAAAAATTGTCCTGGATTTTTTCGTGAAATTATACATTTTTTATTCAAAAAAAATTATAAAACCACTTTATTATGATAACATTTTTATTTTATGATCATGATATAATTTCCTATATATCATTTTTCTCAATCTGATCCAAGTCTCCAGTTATATCATCAACTCATTCATTTTTTTAATAGATTCTCACACAAATTACTGTTGAACTTTTGAGATAAGTGAATTCTGGTTTTCTATTCGCAATTTTATTCTGGTCCAAACTAGAGCCTTATGTTTTCCAATAATGTTATTGAACTCAACATGTTTTTGTATGGTAGGAAAAATCAATGTATATTACCCATATGAACATTAATCATCACACCTGAATTTTTAATCTTGATAAGGATGGGTTTAAATAATTTTACTAAATTAGTAAATATACAATTTATCTTCCACAACATTATCATTAAATTTTGTTAAAGAATTTTGATTTTCAATTACATTTACATCACATGTGTCTACCAATATTTGTAAACAATTTCTCCAATATTTATAACATCTTTTATTGTGTGAATAAAACATAAAATTTTCTTCCTTAGTATTCACATAAAACCTTCTTAATTTTAGATTTTTTATTTTCAGAAAACATGGACTTCTAAAAACATTGATTTATTTCAATGTTTGTTTTTTGTATACCACATTTTGTAGTCGGTAATGTCGGTTTTGGATACTAACATGCATCTATTTTGAGTTTGTAAAACATTGCTAATAGATTACCTTCAATAGAAAATTTAAATTATATTTTCTACTAACTTAGTTCCTCCCAATTCAACCAAATTATTATTCTTTCTTTTACATACTTTATTTTATAGTGGTTTATAGAGAGAACTATACTAATGATTGATACCAAGTTTTCTCAGATAGGTTTCAAATTCATTTATTTTGAATTCATTACCACTATCTCTTCTTAACATCTTTATATAATCTCCCATTTAATTATAAATTTATTTTCCGGAAAAATGTGAACATTTATACAACCTTTTACTTGTGTTTCAGAAACATGATGTTCCTGATCTGAGTGAAGTCATCAATGAAAATGATAGATTATTAATATCCTTTTTATGATTTATGTCTCATTAGTGAAAAAAATCTGAATGAATATGTTCAAGGGGTTTGGTAAAATTAATTTCTACTCTCTTATGAGTTGTTTTAGTAATCACAACTTTCTAAAAAGTAATAAAATCACCGTCTTCAATTATTTTAAATCCATTGAAAATTTAATACCAAATCAGAATTAAACTATTTGATCATACAGTTCTTCCCAAGGTTCCCAAGTCCTTAGTACCAAAATTCGTTTTGTCTTTAGCACTCAAGAAACAAGATTGATTAAACTCTCCAATTAGGAAAATATTATCACTTGTTCATTCTCCTTTTATGAAAAGTTTTCCATATTTTACACTTCTAAAGTTAAAATAATCTTTTTAGAAAATAACATATTTTCATAAATTTAAACAATTACCTACACTATGTATGTATTAGTTATCCCACCAATAGATAAAACAACATTGGATTTAATTTTTCTATTCTCCAATCTTCACGGCTCTGATTCCTCCAATTTTTAAGGAACTATAATTACCAATGGAAACTGCTAACCAATTTTGATAATCAACAAGTTTCAATATTTTTATATCCCTTGTCACATGTGAAGAAAAACCATTATCAAGTATCCATGGTTTTTCCTTCTAAATTCTTTAAAACCAATTTAAACAAAAAAATATCATTCCTCAACTTTCTTATTACAAGATTCAATTTATCTTCATCAATAACAACCTTACTCAGAAATAACTGTCATACAAAATTTGGAATTATGATAAGATTGACCATATCTTCCACAAACATCAGTAAGTCATTGAAATTGAATTTTTTTTGGAATATTTCAAACATATTTATTTTTTTCCTTTCTATCTTCTTGTGGGAATGGAATTTTATGCATCCTTCTTCCACCATTGATTTCACTTTTTCTAAACCATCTTTCAGGTAGAGATATGTTGTGGAAAATTATAACCCCTTATTGCATAGATTCTAAAACACCATCAATACCCTTCAAATATTTATATATTATTAATATATGATCTTTATCTATAGAAACCTTAATTAATTTTGATAACTTCTTTATATTTTATCAATCTCTATATGTGGACCATCATTCCTTGGAAGTTCATTTTCGTTATTTTTAGATGAAATATATTTCTTATACAAATTTTTTAACCCTATATTTAAGAAAAAAAATTTTGAAACCAAAAATATTTAAAAAATAGAACAAAACAATATTTTTAATTGGTTATGATATTACTAGATTTTGGATTTATATTTCTCCGCAACATTATAAGTCTCTCTTTTTTTATTCTGATAATTTTTTTGAAATTTTCTTCTATATTACTCTTGGTATTTTGAGACTAAAGATGTTTTTATTGAACCTTGTTATCTTCTTCTTCCTTAGAAATCATCTTCATATTAAAATCATCAATCATCATTCCATGTCCACCAATTCTATATTTGTGACATGAAATTTTCTAAATGTATTCTTCATACTTATTTATTATATTACTTCTTCCATCAGAATCATTTTCACTATATTTCATAATCACACTGATTTTTTTCCCGAGAGATTTGTTTTTCTCTAGACAGTAATGCATTTTTGCCTTATGTTGACTATCTCTATATTATTTTTCACTATTTTTGGAGTATTTATCTTTTTCTAATATTTCAATTAATGTTATAAAATTATTTGAACTTTCAACTTATAAAGAATAGTTTTAAATTGATTTGGATTCAGATTTATTACAAAACATGCTTATCTTGTTTCCATTAACAATACTCTTATATTTTTTGGATGAATTTTCTTCCTTATGATTTTTGTTCCACATCTTTCATCGATGCTTTTAAATGGAATCATCTTGATATTCACTAACTCTATTCTTAGGTCAATTCATTGAAAAGTGTATGATTAGAAAATTTCAAAATATTTGAGGAGTAGTTTACCTCCATACTTTCCTCTTATACTTAGATAGTTCTTGGATATAAGAGACATGATATTTTGAATTAACACATCATCCTCTTTCTCTTTAGAGTCACAAGTTTCAACATCTTTAGCATCTTTTATTTTCATTTTTCCTATGGCATCAAAATATATTTCATCTCTCGTCTAGTTTTTTAGAATTAGAGACTTCCTCATTTCATAAGATGCAATAAAAAAATTAAATTCCCCAAGGGATAAATCATTCTTATCTTTTGAAGAAGAAATTTTCAAATCATACATATCTATAAATTTTATCATATGTTTCATCAAAATTATTCAATTATCTTGGTAATCTCCAAATATTTTGATGTTGCTATCAATTTCATTTATTCTGGTGATGTATTCATGAATAGTTTATTCATCTCTCATTTTGATGTCTTTATACGTATTATGCATGATTTTTAGATCTTATTCCTTTACTTTATAATTTATTTAGAGAACACATTCCATCATTTTTGATACACAATTGGATGTTTTGAGTCCCATTATATTTTTATAAATATTCTCTGATTGGGACATAAGGATATAATTCTATACTTTCTACCAACTTATATATTTATCAAATTAGTAAACATCATGGGATCATCATTCCTAATAGTTTGAAAAAAAATTTAGAAGAATCAATAACTTCCATGATAAGAGATAATATATAAAGAATCATCATATTTTTTCTTCCATAATAATTTTTTCCATAAAATATATGAATTCCAATACTGTTAATAAAATTTATTGTATCCTTAAAATGATTCAAGATAGTATCATTCCCTCTGATTCCATTTTAAATTACAAAGGATCATATAAAAACTGAGAAGGTGGGGGTTGAATCATTTTTTCACTTTTTATAAGAATCGATACATTAAAATGATAATTACTAAACAATGTTAATATTTTTTCATTATTAACTTCTGTTAAATAATAATCCATGAAAAATTAAAAAATAAAGTGACTAAAAAGGGATTTATAAGGTTAGATTTCAGTGGGAGAACCTGCATCCTTAGCATAGAAACCCCCATGGGTCTATAGAAATTCACTATAATGAATAAGAGAATAAAACTTGTGAAAACTCCCATTATACTCTATTAATACTTAGATAGAAAATATTATATTGAATCCAGTCAGATGAAAATTTTATTAGAACCCAATTCATCCAAATCAAAAGAATAATACTTTGTTCAATTTTTTTCAAAAATCTCAGCCTAAATCATCAGTACGATTTGAATATGTCTGATTCTCTAAATCTGGAGAGTTAAATATGATTCTCCCATACACAATATGAACTTATTAAAATCTTCTCAAACCCTCAGTATGAACTTCCATATTTTTATTGACTCAATATGATTAACTAAATATAATGTTATTTAAACACATTATGTGGTACTCAAACATTGATCAAACACTTAATAAGATATTCCCCATTCTGATGAAAAAAAGTAGGGGTCTGATCTCTTCTAATATCATAGTCTGTAAATAAAAACATTAAATAAATTTTATACTGATCCATATTTATTTATCTTAGGAAAGAGTTATAAAATGAGAATGAAGTGTGCCTCTATTTATAAGTTATTGAGAAAAGAAAAAAATGAAATGTGAAAACATTCCCTACTTCCTGAAATTTAAAAAAAATGTTATTCACATTTAAATGTCAAACATGACTTCTTCTAACATCTTATACTTTATTTGAATATTATAATTAATTTAATATCATGTTTTACCACTTCATCCCACCATATATCTTATTCTCTATAATCAACCTTTTTGAACGTTCGGTATTTTCTTTCATATAGTGAAACCTCCTAAACTCATTATGATGAAAATACCTCAACATTAGATTCAATTACTTATTAATATCTATCATTCATTCTCATCCAACTTAAATATTCATTTATTTCTAAAATCATTATTATTCTATTTTCATTCACTGCACATTATGATATGACTTTCATTCTAAAATCATTAAAATATTCCATTCATTCTAATCTCATTATGATATGCCTTTATTTCTAAACTCAATTTGATTTTCCTTTATTCCTGACATCATTAGAATATTCAATTCATTCTCATATAATTACAATTTTTTTTTCATTTCCAACTCATTATGATCTACCTTTCATTCTCAGCTCGTTATGATCTTCTTTTCGTTATCGACACATTACGATCTTCCTTTCTTTCTCAGACTGTTATGATATACCTTTCTTTCTCATATCATTATAACCTTTATTTATTTCTAAAATATTTATAATCAAAATTTTCTTCGTAGGTCATTACAATCTACCTTTCTTTATTGATTCATTAAGATCAAATTTTCATTATTAAATCATCATAATCTATTTATTTTCTTTCTAGTTCGTCTGATTGTATTTCCTTCCTAGAGTCAGTCTGATTGAGTCCTTCTAACTATGAAATTATCTTTAAATTGTAATTATCCTTATGCTGTAATTATAATTATCATTTCAATTAATTACGATTAACTTCCCAAAATGATAGAATGTATACAATGATGAATCCACTTCATATCTTTGGGATTCTTCAAACATCATCATCATTACAAAACCTAGAGTCTAAACCCAAATGAGTCCTGTAATTTTAGATCTGATACAATCATTAACATTTCTCCATTTTGTAAAAATCATTTATCTTTATAGTTTACATGATTTTTAATAACTCCATGATCATAAAATCAATTTTTTTAATTTATATTTGAAATTATTAAATCATTATAACTCATGAAATCTCAATATTCTTCCAAAGCACTTCAGATTCATTATGTCTTCTCTAATAAGAATAACATGAATTTATGACCAACATATAATCTTATAAATCTTCATATTGGTGGATATGAATTTTATAAAGTATCTAATCAATAAATTCATCTTTCTAACTATGTATGCATCTGACGTTGTTCATTCCGAAAACGTATGTCCAACATCTTGTGTCTGGAAAATAACTTTCTGGAAGACAAAAACATTTTTCATAATTTATATTTGGGGTTGAATAATAAACAAGTTTCAACATTCTTATAGTAATCATTACAATAGACCATATTTGATTCATGAATAACATAAACACCATTATATATAAAATAAATGTTGTCAACAAATAAATAAACTAATTTAAAATAAAAAAAATCACAAAGGATTATAAAATATGGTGGATTCTCTAGAGAAAAATAGAATTGAGGGGGTGCGATTCCACAAACAATGGTAGAACGGAGGGTGACCTACATGACACACAAGGTGTAGGAGAACAAAGAAATTTAAAGTAAAGAAAACAAAATATAATATGATAATGAAACTTAAATAAAAATTTAATTTTAAAACATTATAAAACCTGCACGATTTTTGCACGATTTAGAAAAATAATCCTCTAACTATATATTAGCCACTTCCATGGCCATGAAACCTTACACAGTTACTCCTAGGCATAAACATGATTGAGAATACTGTGCTCAAACCACACAACTCGGTACTACCAGCTAACTAAGTTGACCCACACTCTTACCACACAATTTTAAAAACTGCACGTAAGTTTTACGCTACACCAATACCTTTCCTAATCACCCACAAGGGAACCAAATGGTTATTATTAACTAAGAGGGCTACACTTTTAATAGAGAAAAAACAACCATAAATTTAAACCTATACTCACCAACTATCAAATTTCAAATTCAAGTATAAAATAATTAAGATGATAAAAGTAATTAATATTTCAAGGTTAGGTTGTGAGATTAAATGGTTGATAAATAATAATAATAAAATCAAAGTATATTTATGATACATTACTAATAAGTTTTTTAATGATACAACATGTTTTAATAAACTGGATTATGAAATATTATAGAATGGTATGAGTTATGATTTATACCTCTTCCTTGAGATACCTCTATTGAATTACACTATACGATAGGAAATATTTATATTCATATAATATGAGAAGCACTAGAATTAATTTAAGGAACCTAGTAATTTTTTATTAGATATTTTATAATATTAAAGGCACGATTATTCTGAATAAGGGAGGGTAATAGGTTCCCATAAAAAAAGATAGGGGATGGACACACATAAAATATCTAAATCTATTTAAAAATTAAAAGGAATATTTCTATTTATAGTTCATCCTAATTGAAAATTATTTGAATGTATGGTATTATTAGTTCCCAATATACTCAAAATAAATAAATTAAATGGGATTTGGGGTAATTCGTACCATTATATATTTCTTTAATTTATTGTTTTTTGGCTGTTAAAAATGTCAAAAAAATTAATTAAAAAATATTAAATTATACAAATTGTTTTTTATTTGGAATAATTATTACATTTTACTAGATTTAATTTCTATAATGGTTATAATTTAATTTTAATAAAGTATGAAAATGAAAATAAATCCCTTTTTTAAAAAATCAAATTTTAATCTTAAAATATTATTCACATTCATTCCATTCCTTATAAATAACATTAATGGAATTTTAAAAAATATGATAGAATGTATAATATTTTAATTAATTTAAATCTGTTAATTAATACATATTAATTTTTTAATTCATATAAAAATAAATTGTGTGCATATAAATATTTTTTGGACAATTGTCTTATAAAGCCTCGAAAATTGAACGTTTACCAAAATAATTTATAGTGATGATTACATTGTAATTTAATAAATAATTTATAATTAAATAGGAATTATAATAGTTTATTATAATATTAATAATATACTTGTGATTGTAATTTTAAAAAATGTTAGTTAAAAAAAAAATTTGTATTTTTCGCAATTCAATGAAAAATTAATCCTTTCAAAAATATAGAAACAATTAACCCTATAATATTTTTGACATGAAAATTTAAAAGAGTATATTGATTAAATAATATATTATTTCTAAAAATGGTGTACAATAATAAAAAATTTTCCATGCAAATAATTCCATAAAAACTATTTTTTTAGAAAAAAACATATTTTTGAAACCTAAAATAAAATTACAAAAAAAAAAATTGTCTTTATTTATAAAGAATCAATAAATAATTTTGTATTACATAAAAACCTTTATAAATATTTTATACAATATTGTTATTAATATTCATTCATGTAAACTTGATGATTATGATATAATGGTAAAATTTAAATATTATTATTTTGGTGTATATCACAACTCTCTTAAAGCTCGTCGTTTCATGTTAAGAAATATGTTGATCATATTATTCTATTTAACCAAAATTTCATGGTTGTAAATTTAATTTATCACATTAAAAATTCTTTTTGACCATCAATTGATGTCATGGAATAGTTCGGTTTATAGAATACCCTGTTGTATTTAAGACACAGAACTTCAATAACATATGATTTTACCCTTCTTGGGAGTCCCCCCAATCTCATCATCAGTGATGTCCTTCCATTTCCTAATATTTTTATGTATCTTTAGGATTAAATTATTTATTTTCTTTCAATATCTCATTCTAGATTTATTTCTAGATATTTTAATAAAAAAAATCCATGATGTGTCCTCTCTTACCATAAGTAAGGAGTATTCTTTTCTCCCATGTTATAATATTCTCATTTTTTCATCAATGACTTGTCTAGATTGGTTTCATAAAATCATTTCTCATTTATCACTCCTAATTAGTGATTAAATGTTTTTTCCATCTATAACTACAATTATTTCTTTCTACTCTCCTATACATCAGAGTTATATTGGATTGATGTATTTCAATATTATTCATATATATGAAAAATAAATTTTGTAAGAGTCACATAACCACTTTATTATTTGAATTATGTTGATCAATGATAAATAATTCTTGTTTTGGGAAACCCATTTATTATATATAACCATTTTATTCTAAAATTATTCTTTATTACAAGACCTATAAGTCCACCTCAACATGAATATATTGATATATTATTCCACAGTTTAGTTATTCTATACCAAAAGTTCCAGAAAACACTAGCATAATCTTATTGATATTTTTATTTTACTAGTGAATGGAATCTATCTATATTTTTTGTTCTTTCTGATTTTGGGTTGAAACCATCTCATTATGATCCTTCTGTATGAAATTGTTTATTAGTAATTCTCTAGTACTTCATTAAAATATTAATGAGTTTCGTTACTTTTAAACAGTACCAAAATGTTAAAAAAATCATTATCCTTCAAATAAAAAATATAAAAATTTAGCACTAATTGGATAAATGGTATGTCAGATAATTTGTTCATTATGTATGAGGTGCATATTCTCAAATTGATATAAAAGAATATTTTTACCCCCAATATGATTCCTTTTTATGGAAACCCCTTATCTAAAACATGATTCGTGGTATGATTCTTTCTAGCTCTTTATGAAGATAACAATTAACAAGATTCTAGGTTTTCATTCTTATTTACAATAATAAATATTTTATATTAGGAGACTATTTTATTGAATCGGATTAATTCAATCAATCATCCACATAAATTTTTTATCTTTAGAATAATATCATCCTGAAACTTTATTGATTATACTAATTAACTCTTTATCTATATTACTCCCCTTTCCTTTCACATCTAGATAGGTTTTCATTGGCATCCACATATATTATGTAGAGTCCTCTATAGTGTAAAAAATAACATATTAAATGACATATTTCTCACAAGATTAAATTTTTTAATTATTTATCTATCAATGAAATTCTTTTATTTCAAAGTGTAACAAATTTATCCTTTTCATAAACCACTCTTGATAGTTTGTTTGATTTTCCAACAACTTCGAATAATGCTCCTTTTATTGTATTAAAATTTATTAAACTATAAAAAATACATTTTTATTCCATTTATTTACATCAATATGTATATTATAATTTATAATGGGACTATTTTAAGATTAAACATAATTTTAGAATAAAAAAACACTGATTGGTATATCATTTAGAATCTCTTCCAGTTCTGCAAATATTAAACTATCTTCATCTGATGAATCTATCTCACTAGTTTGGATGGTAAATAGTAAAAATCTGATTACATACATTAATTGGTGTCTATATACCTCATTTTAATTTTCTTATAGAATGACAATCATCTTAGTTTTTTCTCTTTTTAGTGTTGTGGAATAGATATCTGAATAAATTACAACATGAATTGAATTTCTATTTTACATGAAAGGATTTTTGATCCATCATCTAATACATAGATCTGATTATAATTTAAAATTCCATTATACCAATTGGTGTACCCCTTAGAAGAGTTTGGACACTACATATGAGGGGAGGGCAAGTTTAATCTAGATTAAACTAATTTTATAAAATTTCAAATGATACTTTGATTCTTTTATCCCATTTTTAAATCAAGTAGTGTTTCTAGTTATTGAAATTGGATCTATTTTATAATATAAAAAGTAAAATTGTATCACATGAATGAAAGGAAATAAGATAAATGGAACAGAATACTATTACATGGTTCATTACAAAGACCAACTCCTTGCATTGATTGGTTACACAATAATAAAAGATTATATACTACTATCAAGGTGACTTTAATGGGTTAATTATTTTTCCCACACATACACAACAAGAGTCTCACTAGACATACAATACCACATCTCACATATGAATTCATTCTAAAAAACACACAATAATCATAGAGAGAAACTATGATCTTGATATATACCCTGAGTTATATTGTATTTTTTTATGTCCAACCAAATAAATGAAATAGTTTATTTGAAGTCTATGTAAGTATACCTTATTTTTATACAACACGATTCTACACTAATAAAATAGATTGCCTTAAAATTAATTAAAACATTATAAAATTCTAGTATACCCTAAAAACCTCTATAACATGATCACTTCTGGGAAATTATATTTGTAGACTTTATTACTCATATAGATCATGTGATAATCAAATATACTAACTCCTTAGTTTATAGTATGATTGACATAAATAAATACTACCGTTCAAAAAAAATATAAGAATTTCTCTGTTTTAAATATTACGATGATTATGAAATAATGAATATCTTTAGAATACATTAATATCCCATTTATTAAATTTAAAGGAGGCCTAACTCTTTGAAAAAGATCAAATCCTTATAGAATATGATATATATAATTTTCAGATCAATGAATTTAGTGGCCAATTATTTCATTTATTTTCTCACCTTTTAGATATATAGGATCCACACATGGCCTTGATATTATGTTCTCTCTTAGTTGTTGTATCATTTAAAATTCCAAGGATACATTTCATTTTTTCATGATACTAAAAAGATAAAGATATTTATTTTTATTCCTTATTACTCCACATAATAGATTTTGAAATTCACTATGAATCTAAAAAAACCATGAAATTTTAAACTCAACTAAGTACACTATATAATCATATGTGAATGTTCATTTTTCTTATTAATTAAACAAATCATCATCCCATTCACATAAAAAAATTTATTATATTTAGATTTTTTGAGAGCCTCATCTACATGGAGCCACATTGGTATATTTTTTAAAAAAATATTTGATTATAAAACTATTACAAGCACAAAATATATAACATATCAGGCTTTGATGATTAATCATCTTATTTATTATTGAAAAAACCTATTAAAACATCTATAACATAATAGAATATACATATAGTAACATTTAATTTTATAATCATCAAAATTGGATTAGATAATGGATTTAAAATGGATCATGATATCTAAAACATAAATGAACAACCCAAGCATCTTTCTATCTAATTTCCTTAGCATTTTTAAATTGTTGATACTCCCTTTATAATTTTGTCTGATCTTCCCTTTCCAAGGATGAATATCCATTCTTATTTTTCTAATATCTTTTATCACATACCCTTTATTAATATTGAAATGTTTAAATCCAAGAATAATATTTCTAATATCATTAGTAATTAATATATTCATCAAAATATGAATTCTAGAAACTCTATAACATTCGTCTAGTATTTAATCATATTTACATATGTGAGTCTTAGTTTATAATTTCTATAGGATAATGTAGGTTATTTGGCGATCTATTTATTTCATTTAAAATTAACATACTTGTACCCAATTTACATAATTCTGTGAAATTAGTTACTTAAATTTCGGTTATGTGGATCATTATTTGGATATATGGTTCTTGGATTAAGACAGGTTTTAGAACATGGATACATTAAATTCATATATAAGGAATTTAGATACACCGCTAGATTCCAATACCTTATAAAAAAATAATAATATTTTTTACAATATATCATTTGAAATTCATTATAATTAATTTCACATAGAAAAGTATATTTAAGTGGTTCCAAATTTTCTTATGTGATAAATTTACTTATGATAGATATTCATATTTAGGGACTGAAGAAATTGAAGTATTTTTTATGATTTCATTCAATTTAAATATGGGTTTGTTTATTCAATATCACATCATTATCAATCATTTTTAAATAAATATAAAATATAATAAGGGAAATGGGAGCCTTATATCTCACAGTAATAGGTCAGAAGACCCATAAAATATACATAATTTACATTGGGTGTTAATATTAATCCTCAGATTGAAAGAAATTCATATGTTGATTCAAAATAATAATTATGATTTCCCTTGAAAGTAAAATTATATAGGATTGATTTCAATGGAGATAATCTATAACCCAAAAACCATCAATTTCCACGAAAGGGGAAATAACTAGATTTAAAAGAATCACATTCGAATAAAAATATATCAAATAGTAGCTATATACTTAAGATGTGATGATCAAACCATTATGAGTTTTTAATACTAACTCAACATCTAATCATTGAGGTTGTGAATTGATACACTTAAAAAAATTATCATATAAAATGAGTTGGTAGAGATCCAGAATAGAATAAGAAACATGAAGTTCTATATTTTTTTTCAAGGTTACCATTCACTATACCATTTCACTACCCAATATAGATGTTTTCATCATTTATATTTCTTTTTATATTTCTAATTAAGAGGTTACAATTTTTTTATCATCTGTAATCCTCAAATTAATGAATTTAGTTGTTCAATTTCCATACTCCTTGTAATTTTAGCATTGGAGTGTTGGTGGAACATTAATCTTAGAATTCTCTCAACATATTTCATTGGTTGGCCTATAGAAATTACACGGATATTGTTCTTCTTGATGACATTTTTATCAGAACATAATTCTTTTTTATACCTCATATGTTAATTTCACCAATTCTTATTTTCATAAATATTTCTTATAGGTAGTTTAATTTTATTTTATCCTTGGATTTTTTTATTTGAATTTCCACAATATTATATCTTTCTCTTATTTTATGTAAAATTATATGAATAACTACATAATTTATTATAAATTACATGGTTCGGATAACATAAAATGATTTCTTTATGTCGACCAAAGTATCTTATATGAAATGAAGTTTTATGACTTTTTGTTAGACTTATAATTAATTATCCAACATTTCATTCAGGTTCGATGATAAAACCTAAAGAATACTGGTCAGATTAAGTGAAATGTTCCTTAATGTTACTAATCAATTAATTAACCATATAATTATATTCATGAAACTTCCTCTCTATTTTATTTTTAGATTTTTAATGAATATAATTAAGGACAAATAACTTCTTAAACAATTGCCATATTATGGAGTAAATATACTCTCATATCCTTGTATTATTTAAAATAATTCACCATTGATCATTTTTTACATCCAAATGATACAAAAATATAATAACCATATCTTAGGAAATTCTATAGAGCATAAAAATAATATATATATATATATATATATTTGGTCCATTTATTAATAATAAGTTGGTTGGAGGAACCATTGATGAAATTTGGAGGTTTCTTTATAAAAAATCGACTTTGGGTTAATATTTCAATTAGAATATTTGATATTCAACATGAATCTTGTTACTATTCAAAGATTCAAATATTTGAGTGATAATAACATTACAATTTTGAATCACAAATCCCATTTTATTTGGTTTTTGTTGAGCTTGATCAATATATTGGTTGTCACATTTTTTCACATGATTCATTTGGGTTCCTACCATTAACTCTATCCAATGATCAGAGTGTGAATATATAACATAAATTACCAGAGTAATAAACCATAAACTTATGAAAAATCATTCTTATGAAATACAAATATTAGCATACATTTTTTTAACCAATGAATCTTTCTGTTCGTGTCATATCAATTTAAAATATTATCTATCTGCATAGATTTTACCCCCAGAGACTTCATAACAGTGCACAAAGAGAATGAAAAAAAACTGAATCATATCCTCTCAGGGTTTCAAAATAGGGATGGAAGTTATATCACTTTTTCATGCAGTTAGTGAACATTATGTTAACATCAAAAAAAATGATTTATTCTTTATTTACCTTACATGAATATATTTAAGTTCCTGTATCAACATCTTTTTTTAGATGGACATTTATTTGTTTGGGAACCACCAAATATTTACTTTACAAAGTTATTAGGATAATATCCTATTCCTAATATTTTTCATTGGGTATTCACTTGTGTATTCAAATAAAAAACATTTATTATAACTAAAACACACTCAAATACCAATTGAGGTGACCAAAGATAATCATAAATAAATATTACATAATTTTAGATGAATAATGAATAAAACTCATAATAATATAATCCCCAAAAAAAGTTTTAGTGTTTTTTAATACAATATATATAGTAATTTTATTTCATGGATAATATTCAATATATACCTCTAGTTCCATCTTATATATTTGGAAAATCTATTATGGTTCCACCATGAATCGATATACGTAGATCATAGAGGGAGAAACAATTCTCAGGAGGATGAAGTTCATGGGGGATTTGATGTTCGAAGTAGGATTTTTTGTTTGGGTAAAATAATAGACGATTTTAGGATCCACAATTGGTTTTCATTAGTGGAAGAAAATTTCACTACAATGGTAGAGAGGATCTATACAGACTGCATGGCATAGTCCATGTTGAAGGATATTCCCCATCTGTGTTTTAGGTTATTCATATTTGTTGGTATTGTGGATATATTTTCATATATAAAGAAGAATAATCAGATCACCACTTATAGGGAGACATTAGTAATAACAAATCATTACTCTGGGAATAATTCAAAGAAGTCAAAAGTTTTTCTCAACTAAGACTCTAGTAAGAAGAAGTGGTTTGCGAAGGAGGAGTATGTGGAAGGAGAAAAGTTCTACATAGAAAGTCCCTAGAAATGTTTTTGGTGGTAACTAGATCCCATAATTAAAATGGTCCTAATTTTTGAGGTTGTCTAGGGATCATTAGTAGTCCACATAAGTTATGGAGGTCCTCAAAGGAGAGGCATTCTCACAAGAACTCACATCACATAGTGTAAGGACGTTCATGGAGGAATCAAGGAAGTTCACGAGTAGTGTGCTTGAGAAAAATACAAAGGGTGTTACCCATGGAAAAGCTGTGAGCTAACCCTAAACCTTGTAAATGTAGTGATCCTAGGCATAGAAGTGAGATAACCCAAACATTGTAATTTGACAGTGAGTCATAGTGTATTTGGTACATCAGCACATCACAGTTTTATGCTTCTCAGACATAGCCCAGTGGGGGTGAACAATGTAAAATTATTGTGTCTCATGCATAATTGAAATTATATTCACACATCGCAAATATAAAGTGAGAGAAGAGTGTTTTTTAATAAAACAAGATCCAAAGGTGTAGTTTGCTTACATTTCATTCACTAATTAACCCACCATCTTATGGAATTTATCCTAATTGGTATGGAATCATATTGTACCTATATTAGTCACACCGTACTTTATAACTTTCACCAGAACATGTGGAAATGAATACATATGAAGAGGTTCGATCGGTTTCTGTTTTATGGTAATAAAATTAAATGTAAACCAGTGATCATAAGTATGAATAATATAATCATAATCAAATGATAAATTTATAATAACCAACAAAACTAATAGGCAATTGGTGAAAGATATCAAATAAATATTCTCAACACATATATATTTCATAACCAAATATATAAATGGGATGATTTATAATAATAAATGAATCAATCATGAGTCGTGAGATCATATCATAAGAATAATTCATATTTCATTATAATAAACATAAGAATATAAATAATTAATTTGTCATGGATCATGTTAATGACTATCATAATGGAAAAACTTCTATTGTGGGTTTGGTTCACTCGGTATTACATCAGTTCCTTAGTAAAGGCTCACCATAAAGACTATCAAAGTGGATGGAGACCCTTACTAAAATGGCTTCACTCCCGACTATATTTTTTATTATCTCATGAGATATTAATATTTAACCAATTAATTTGGATGATAAATAATTTTTGTACCACTGAAAATACAATTAAAACAATATATATGTTTTTGAAAAGATCAAAGAATAATACATTATATCATAACTCATGGAAAATAAATGGTTTTCATAATTATTACATCATAACATAATTATCCCATGGTAATATAAAGGTTTGAATAGAATAATTATTAATAAACCATCATCATTACCTATCTAGGGAGAAAAATTAATCGTATCATTTGATCATATTAATAGTAATGCATAAAAATAATTAATTAATATGGATATAGATGAATAAAACCATTAAACGTGAAATTCAACATTTCCTAGAAAATATTAAAAATATACTTTTATTTTAGTATGTTTAAAAACTAAAAATTCAAATAGTATTGTTAAATTTTATTTTTTGAAAATAAACTATTCAATTTTTAATTTAATAATCAATAAAAATAATATAAATAATTCTGGGTAAAGCCATTCAATCCATATACAAGAAAATGAACATTATTTTTATATTTGTAAAAATTCATAACACTTTCATTAATAAAACATTCAAAAAATATTCTTTTTAAAAATATTTAAAGATATATAGTGGCATTAAAAATTAACATTTCCAAAAAAAATTATAAATCAAAACATCCATGAATGTTTTTATGAACTTAGACATAGAAGTGAAGAATTAGGATCCTAAAAATAAAAAATTTGGATAGATTTTATCAAAAACATTTTATCGATCATTTTATATATTGATGAGATGAAAGTGGTTCTAATACAATGACAATATAAAAAAAATAGTATATGAAATTATATGGACTTTAATGTGTATGAATCATATAATTTCTATCAATGGAAATTTAACATAGATAATATGGAAAAGAAATGACATTTTATCACAAACACTTACCATAAGTCTAATTTTTCATCATTTTTATTAAAAAACCATTCGTAATAATCATAAAAATATTATACCAATTTTAATATAATATATTTAAAATTATGATAAAATATATCATTAATTTATAATTTATAATTACCCTTTTATAATATTTCATTATTAAACTGAATATCTTGGGGAAGGACATCTCATTTTGCTAGCATTTTTTGTTCGATTGTTCTAATCCTTGAACCTAGTTCATGGTTTCACAATATAAATAATCATAATCAAGTCATAATTATCATATTTAATCATGATATACACATTTATAACCAAATATATAATGCGATGATAAAAATTACTTACATAACATCCTCGATAAGGTTTTGCATATGTATGCATGAGTCTTGTTTCCAAATTTCAAAAGATGGAATAAAGGAAAATTTAATAATAAATCACCATTAATGAATATTAATTTTTTTTTTAAATATATTATATATTCATTATATATAATAATCCCCATTAATGAAAATAGGATACTGAAACTGAGTTACATCACTTTGTGGAGGAAGTCGTCCACAAGTTCCAACAAGCAACGTTATCATTATCTAATGGGTGGGAATGAGATATATAATGGATAATATATTAAAATAACAACAAATAACAATTGTATTTTTAATATTAGATCATGTTAAAATGGTTATATTACATTTATAAGAGGATAATGGAAAACTATACAGCAAACATTTTGGAAATAACATAAGCATATTCTTTGAATATCTTCCCCTAAAAAGCATATTATAGATTCTGGTTTGGTAATTTGGAATAAAAAAACAACAAGGTCGTGTATAATGATTTTGGGAGATTATTGGGAATATCTTTTTCAAGATAATGGTCTCATGTGGATTGGAGAGGACAAATGTAGATGTGACGTTTTATAAGTGAGGTGGGTGGAAAACAAACAAATATATAAAACATTAAAATATAATAATATAACCGAAAAGCGAAAGTGGCTCCAAATTTACACATAATAAAAAATAATATGTAAATTTTCAAAAAATATTCAACTAATAAATTAAATAAACATTTTTAGGATATTTTAAACCCTATATCTTATGTTTTCCCCACTTATAACACGTTTAACCCTTATATTGGTAATCAGATTTTCACCATTGTAATTATTAAATATGGAAACAATTATGTTAAAAATATTACCTAAAATTATTTATTTAATTATTTATTTTTATTATATAGAATCCATTTACTAATAATGAATTCTTAGAAGTCACATGAATGTATTATATTATACACACACAAAATGATTAAAAATTGTTTTATTGAAATTTAATTTATTAGCATAAAAATGATTCTATTCACATAGCATAGTAAAAAAACTAGATGGATGTTAATATATTTTATTGAATAAATTATCTATATATTACACTAAGATATTTCATTAATATAGATTAATATAATTTTTAAAATAACAATAAATTGTGGATATAAATTTTTTTATTTAAAATAACACATTATTAGCATAAAATAATATTTTATTTACATTTTAAAAATTATTATCTATATACTATTAGTGTTCGATAGGAATAATATATATAAAAACCGCACTTTAATAAAATGACCTCTTAATAAAAAATGATTTTATTTTTAACATTTAAAAAATAGTACCTATTTCCCAAAAATAAAGAAGTAATTTTTAGTGATTGTAAAAATTATATAAATATTTTTTATAATTTATTTATCCATATTAATACTCAACAATCCAATTAATATGTGATAATAGTGAGTTTTATGAATTTTGTTTTAATAGTATATAATCATTTATTAAAACTCAATGTTCTGTACAAAGAATGATATCAAAAACATTGAATTTATATAAATAGGAAATATATTTTAAAATATTTTTGTCTTACAAGTTTAAAAGTTTTGGGGAAAAAGATATCAAAAATATCTAATGTATGTATAATTAAATACAACAACATAAAATATATGACATAGCTTACCACAATGGGGAAAACATGTATATGTATTTTATGATTTGATATACAAAAATCATTTTTAAAATGCATCGTTAATGTTTTTTATTAAGGATAAATGCAATAACATAACAAAACTCATTCCATCTCCCTATCCATGTATTATATTAGGATAAAATATGAATTTTCCACACAGTGGTCTCTTATAAATAACATAATAAAATATTCATTCACTAATTAGATGGTATGTATTTCATTATTATCCCATATTAATGATTAAATAAAAACCATCAATGCCGTTCTCCATAGTTAGAGTGATTAATCTAGAATTATTGATAATTACTAAATTATATCTTGAAATATCTCTTTAGATATATACTCAAATACATGAATCTTCTATATAAATTATCATAAATTTTATAATATATATTTTCTCTATATCTAGTTACACTTATCTATACTTGAGTGTAGCAGAAGATAAAAAATCATGGAAAAATATAATTTAAAATTAAAATCTGAATCCTGAATACTAAAATCATCATAATTAATTAATTTTGTAAAACCATAATCAAATGTAACAGATTCATATCCCATGAAATGTAGTGATGTAATGAATCAAAAATTTAATTTTTGCTTTTTAGTGTAAATTAAAATTTATAGTTTTGAGTAGGGTCAGGGGGACCTAGATGAAGATATAATTTCTACACATGGATAATCATTTCCTAACAGTTATAGTATGAAACTTTTCATGGTGATTATTAAATACTATTAAATATACATGGAATCCACTATGATGTGAGGGAATGTAGTCATGTAGTGACTAGTTAGTGTGACAATAGGCCTTATTTTTGGTATGTTTTCCTCTAAGAAAAAATCCATATATATGAGGGTAAAAATGAGGTAGAAGAAATAATGTTATGATAAGATCGAATAGTATATTTTTACACATTTATGTTTTGTTTAATTGTAAATGTAGTTTGGTCACACCATAACCCTTGAGTTTTGGGAGGAATCCTTATGGTGGGATGTTTCAGGATATCGAGGGAGTGGACCATGTTGTTAAGGGAGAAGGTTATCACATTAAGGATTAAGAAATAATAAGTTTTCCTAGTTGTGATAAATGTCTTGTTTTTTATTGATTAAGTATCGTCACACGATAGACCTATGGGTTACATTGTGATACTAAGGTCTAAATCACCAGGGGTTTCTTCAAGTGGAGTCACGATGTTTGTATTATGGGTGACACCATGATAATTCCCTTTTCAATTTTTTAAATTTAGGGGATTTATTTCAAATAACTAGCCATAATGACTTGAATTTTAGGAAATTTGGATATTGGGAGTGGTCAATTTAATTAATAGAACACCCCATTTATTCCATTCTTCATTCCCCATTATCTAGGGTGATTTTTTTATGTTTCTATCGAAAATTTATTGTATGTTACTCCCTCTGAAATTTTTTTTATTCTCCCAATAATTAGCTTATGAAAATTGTATTAATTGTGTATAATTATAATTTTGGTTCATCTATATAATTGTGGAGTCTATTTTATATGATGTCACTTTTTCTATTAACGGTTAGAGGATGTCTGAGGAGGACGAACACATAGGGTGTTGTAATATTTTTTTGGTGTGGTGTTTCATGGTGATTTATTGATATTATTCCCTATTGAAATAAATTAAATAATTAAATTTGAATATATATATATATATAATTATTTTTTTAGTTTGTAAATATTATAATAGCTTAGGTGCTCGTACAATCATAGAATATTAATGGGAAGTCTTGTCCGAGGATGAATGGAGAATAATTAGTATGGAAACATACTACATGATATAATTTGGCCATATATTATAGAAAAGTATGCATTGTTAAGTATGAATGTGTATACACATAGTTATATGTGTGTTTGGGTAAAATATATTATATATCAGATAACCCAATGTAAGAGTTATATTTTCGTTATTCCATATTTAGTTGGACCATTTTATGCTTTTTAGTTTGATTGAATTTTGATCACCAAAGAAACTATGTCACCATGTTTTGTGGAGAATCCTGTTAAATTTATGAGGGGACATGGATATGTTTTTCTGCTTGATTTGAGATGTGAAAACCCTGTGACAGAATTCATAGGGATAGTTGTTATAGAATATGAGGCTTATTCCTTGGGATGATGGGGGAAATGATCCTACATATCATATGTTTTAGTTCTTAATATTAGATTTAAAAACCTGTAAGGTATTACATGGGGATATTTTTTAATGAATGTTAGGAATATTGTTTAGGATGATGGGGATATACTCTTACATATAACATGTAATGAGGGAAAAGCACATGATAGTGGAACTAGAATCATGGTTTGAACAATTAGGGGGATAATCACTTATAGTTATGATTGTAGGATCGAAATAATGATGTAGATGCTCAATACACAAGAGGGGGGTGAATTGTATACTTTAAAAATTCCTTTGGAACCTTTAAAGATAGTTACAATAAACTATGTTTTCCTTAAGAAAAGGAAAGTGCTAAGTTTAACAAAGTTAAACTAAGAAAATTCACAACACCTCTAACACCAAATGCAAACTTGGAATGAGATTCCGAAAGTGGGTTCCAGAAACATGGTTCCGGAAGATGAAACTTAAAGAAAGATTACAAAGTGAGAATCTACCTTAAAGCGTATAGAATCTAAATGAATCAGAGTACAAGTAAGGAAGTATAAGAAAGTTATACTTTTCTTATAATACAAAATGCATCGGAAATAAAACAATTAGTTAAACTACAAGTAACAAGATATAAGTCATTTAACCCAAAGAGAAGGGTATCCAACAACCTTGGATAAAGGTCCCTTGATTTATACTTTCAAGCAAGTCTGTCTTACCCACACCTGGGTAAGCCCTCGATACGAAGATTGGAGTCTCTGTCTTACTATCCCCGCAAGCCCTCAACTTCAAGGTAGTTGGCAACGTCTGTCTTCCTCAGCAAGTCAGCCCTTGAACTTCAAGGTAGTCAGCACCTCTGTCTTCATATCCTCGGAAGTCCTTGATTGTAATCACCAACATTTGGAGTCGCACGAAGCTTTGAGAGTTAATAAGAGCCTCTCTCTCTCTAGAAATCACTTCAAGCATGTAATCACATGAGTCGAAGATTAGTCAGACTTTCAGCACTGAGCTCTTTCAAATGAGCTCCTATTTATAGGTAAGGTCGGCTTCTTCTCCAACGGTCATATTTTCCTTAATGATCGGAGAGACCTGTACACGTGTCACTTAGAAAACGGTTAGTTTATAACAAAATAGACGACATCGTTTTATAACAATATTTGTATAACTGAATGTGTGACATCGTTTTAGAATGAAGCATATGTAAGTAAAGGCTAATTAATAATTTGGAGTGAAAGCAAGTCAATGGTTCGGAGTCTAATCAAAGTGATGTTCAGAGTCTATGTTTAAGAAATTTTCGGATTCTATTATATAAGAAATCAGAGTCTGGTTTCATCAGAAATCAGATTCTGAATCTGTGGAGTTCGGAGTTGAACTGCTTAAAAGTTCTGAGTCAGACTTCTTAAGAATTCGGAGTCGAACTTCATAAGAGTTCAGAGTCGAACTTCTTAAGAGTTCTGAGTCGAACTTCTTAAGAGTTCGGAGTCGAACTTCTTAAGAGTTCGGTGTAGAACTTATTAAGAGTTCGGAGTCGAACTTCTTAAGAGTTCGGAGTCGAACTTCTTAAGAGTTCGGAGTCAAACTTCTAAAGAGTTCGAATTAGATCTACTATGGAGTTTTGAGTCCAGAATTCAGATTAAAACTATATTACAGATCAGATCCAAGATTCGGATCCTAAAAACAGAATGCTCCGATTTTTTATTATAAGATTCCGAGAATTTGGTTGCAATTCCAATTTTTGATTTTAAGGGAAAGAAAAAGCTATGTATAAGAAAAATCTATGTGAAGGTAAATTTCCTTAAGGATGTAAATTTTCCTTATTTGAGTAATAATAATAATTTCTTAAGTATAAGGTGTTTGTGATTTTAAAAACCAGAAGAAATGGAAAAGTCATAAGGAAAACCTTATTAACTCAACAATCTCCCCCTTTTTGGAAAGCACAAACATCCTTTTGAAAAAGGTATAAGAAAAAAAATTCATTAGACTATTTAAAACTTATCTCCCTTCGTTGGTGGATAGAAGTGAATACAACTAACTCCCCCTTAGGCATTGAGACACTAAGGATTGTATTCTTGGTTTCCGGAGTAGAGTTTTCATAATTGTAAGAATGAAACAAAACATAATGGTAAACTCCCCCTTTCCTTAAGGATATTTCTCTCATAAATTTTTCTTTTCTCCTCCTCAGGAACAGTTCTTTTTCCTTCTCCCACTTTGTGATTTTCAAAAAGAATTGAAGGGAATAGAAAACAAATTATGCTACCTGAAACATTAGTATACAACAAGAGACAAACCGAACAGATAATCTTTCATTAGAGTTGTGGGAAAAGCAATACAAGGAAAGATAACTACAACAAAAGATCGGAGTGAGTTCATTTGTCTTCCTTTTCCTTTGGAATAAGCTGCTTTAACAAAGCATTGAGTTTCTTCAGGTCTCTTTGGTCTTCCTCTCGTTGCTTCTCCAAGACTTTTACCTTTTCTTCTTGAGCTTTTAACAACTGTTCTTGAGCCTCCAATGCTTCTTTTTGCAAATTCAACAACTCATCCTGTTTCTCCATCCTCTGCTGAAACTCAATCCGGAAATCTCTTTCAAATTTCCAATTCTGAGATACTGATATACTCTTGCCATTTAGATCCCTGACCTTTTGATTCCGGACATTTTGTTCCTGGGTCAACTTCTCAGAAATTTCAGTAACCTTTTTGTCCTCCATTCCAAAAGCGCTTTGAACATCAGCCTGAAAATTTTCAAATTGTACTAAATCTTCGTCTACTCTCTTAGACCACTTGGTTACTTTACTACTCGATTTCTTATGTACATCGTAATCGATCAGAAAAATTTTCTTTTCAGCTTCCAACTTCACAAACTTATCCATTACCATGGACAATGAATCCGATTTTTTATTCATGGATTGTTGCTACAACTGATATCTAGAATCTATGGTTGGAAGAATCGGTATTGTGTCCACCAGCTTTCTCAGAGATTGAACCACAAAATCATGCCCGTGGGATGATGATTCCGAATCTGAGACTTCATTTTGAGATTCCTCTTCTTCAACTCACATCAGCTTCCTTCTAGAGGTACCACCAACCTCTTTCTTTCTAATGATATCCTTAATAGGTGTCTTCATTAAAGATTGGTTGCCTTTATTGGATTTCAGAATAGATTGCATAATTGGAGAGACTTCCTCAGATTCAAGAAACTTGAACAATCTGATCTTCATCGGGTTGCTGTCTTTCTTGTCCTTCTTCAAGATAGTTCCTTTGATAGGATTCTTCTTCATCAAACAACTCATTTTCTTCTTCTTCCTGTTGGTGTTGCTTTCCGGCTTCCTCATCTCCCTTCCCTGGAGATACTGTTTTTCCGGATTCAGCCTTATAATCCTGAAATTGTTTTATCAAGGTATCTAGATCTTCACTCTCCTCCTCTTCTTCTTCTTCCTCTACTTGTTCTACTTCTTCCTCAACTGCTTCAGCACCTTGTTTCTCAGCTTCAACTGCAGGTTCTTTACCCTTGTTCTTTTCCAGAGTGAAAAAAGTTTTTGCTGATGTTTCTGGTAAAGAAGGTTTGACTCTGAAAGTTTCTAGAACTGGAAGCCTTTTAGAGGCCAACTCTGTACCTTTTAGCAACGATTGAACTATTTCAGCTTCAGACATCTTCTTCCTCAACTTCTTTTCTTTCGTTTGTCTTTCCAGCTCCTCAACAGCCTTTTCTTTTAAAGCCTTAGCCTCAGCAAGGTCGAGTCCGAATTGAGGAGCCCCTTCCTTCCTCATTTCCTTATCTTTCCTCCATTTTGCTGCTACTTCATCTGTATAGATTTTCTGCTTCTTCAGTTTGGGTGGTGCAGATTCAGTTTCCTTCGGCTGAGGAACATCTTCATCAGAAACTACTTCCTTAGACTTTCTCTTCTTCCTTTGTTTTTTTAAAGGTTCCAGAGATTGTGTTTCTTTTTCAGCTACATCAAATTATTCCACAAATAGGGGGTAAAATTCTCCGGATTCACTAGAAAATCCCATCTTCATTCTCTTAAGCGTATCATCACAGACAAGCATGAGTTTGCAATTCCGGATCTTTGATTTGCAGGAAACTTTGAAAGATTCTAAGCATCGAACAATCAACTTTGATAATAAGGATGGATACATAATAATCTAAGCTCTCAGATTTCCTTCTACGATATTCTTGATCGTAACCAAGACATGCCTAATCAGATTTATCTTTCTTAGATTTACCAAAAAATCTAAGACATAGATATCACTCTTCTTCAGATTGTATTTATCTCATCTTCTCGGAACCAGAAAAACTTGCACCCATAGTTGCAGTATTCTGTTATTCGGAGCGAGCCGAGCAATCTTTGTAGTTGAATCATCCTTGAGCCCAAGACACTGCAGTGCTTTTTCCTTAACGAAACTTCCTTGAAAATCTGGATGTTTGTGAGAGCAAAATTCAGCTTCTCCTTCATATACTATACCCACCAGGCTTGCTGCCATAGTGTAAAAGAGTTTATATGTCTTTCCATAAGACTTAAAAGAAAATTTTTCTCTGCCATCTTCTACTAGGAAGGAAACAGACTCATAAAATTATATCAACAGATCAGTGTAAACCGGATCCTGTTTTTCTGACTTGGCTACGCAGACATCTTCCCATCCATTTAGTCTAATATTTTTCGAAATGATAGAATCAAGCTTATAAAAATCCAGATGAACTAACCTTTCTCTGTAAACTGACCACTTTGAAATCTGTTTCGTAGTTGACATATCTTGTGAAGTTGCTTCAATAGACATTCGGAGTGAAGTAAACAGTAGGATTCAGATCAGCTTCACAAGGTTCGGAACCGGCCTTAAGAGCAGCAGAAGGGCTTCGAGATGCAAAAGCTTGAAAACCGATGTGGGATGAGTCTTGGGACCCCCTTTTTATAGGCAAATAGAATGACTGTTGGTCTTCCAATGTTCACCCAATGGTTGAAAATACTTTGATCTGATCTGACGGTTGAGAATAACCTCGGGGGGAAAAATGACTCCGATCTTTTGAGCTTTTTAAAAAAAAAAAATTCTGAAAAACTAGAATCTGAACTAATCAATGAAGATACCAGTAAGAAAAATTTGATTATAAAACTAGATAGGGAAATCATAACTTACGGATTAATAGGAAATATTATTTTAAATTGGTAATATTTCAATAAAAATTATTATGAAAAGTCTAATAAAAAACGTTACGAAAAGCCCAGTCCGAAAATCTTCATTCTGATAATTTTCATAATGAGAATTCTATTCCGGAAGTTTTTGAAGAAGAAAAAAATCAATCCGGAAAATTTCAATTCTGGAAATTTCCATTCCGGAAATCTTAGTTCCGAAAATTTTGAAAACAATCCAATTTTTTTTTGAAAACAATCCAACAAAAATTGTTATTCTAACAAACAAATGTACTCCCCCTATGAAAAGGAGTTTATTACTGTAAGGAGACTTTTTCAACAGAAGGTTAATTAAGAAAGATTACCTTACGGTTATCATCCCTAACTTCTGTTTAATGTATTCAAATCTATCAGAAGACAATGATTTTGTGAAAATATCAGCAAGTTGATCTTGTGTTCCAATAAATTGAAGAATGATATCTCCATTGAGTGTGTGATACCTTAGAAAGTGATGCCTAACATATATGTGTTTTGAACGGGAGTGATGTGCAGGATTTTTACTTAAAGCAATGGAACTTATGTTATCACACAAAATTTGAGTTTTAGTAAAACTCAATCCATAGTCTGTGAGTGTGTGTTGCATCCACAATACTTGAGCACAACAACTTCCAGCTGCTACATATTCAGCATCAGCAGTGGAGAGTGCTACAGAATATTTCTTCTTGCAGGACCAAGAAACTAGTGAATCTCTTAAGAAATGACATGTTTCGGATGTACTTTTTCAATCCATTCTACATCCCCCAAATTCAGCATCAGAAATGCTTTTTAGAACAAAATCATTTCCAGATTTATAAAATAATCCTAGATCCATGGTTCCCTTAAGGTAGCGAAAAGTTATTTTTACTGCCTTTAAGTGAGATTCCATAGGATTGGATTGATATCTTGCACATAAGCATACTGAAAACATTAAGTCTGGTCGACTAGCTGTTAAGTAAAGTAAACTTTCTATCATACCTCTAAAAGATGTTTGATCTACTGGTTTCCCAGCTTCATCAAGATCTAGAGAATTTGAGGTACCAATGGGAGTACTTATACTCTTAGTATTGTCATAACCATACTTTTTAAGAAGATCTTTAATATAATTATGTTGAGATATGTAGGTTCCTTCTGGTTTTTGAGAAATTTGAAAACCAAGGAAAAAAGTTAACTCACCCATCATACTCATTTCAAACTTAGATTTCATTAGACTTGCAAAAGAGTCAGTCAAAGATTGCTGAGTTGAACCAAATATGATTTTATCAACATAAATTTGTACAATCAAAACATTTTTCTTATCTTTCTTTATAAAAAGGGTTGGATATTCATTTCCCTTAACATAGTTATTTTGAAGTAAAAATCCAGTGAGTCTATCATACCATGCTCGTGGGGCTTTTTTAAGGCCATACAAAGCTTTGGTAAGTCTAAAAACATGATCAGGATGTTTTGTATCTTCAAAGCCAGGAGGTTGTTCAACAAAGACTTCCTCTTGAACATAACCATTAAGAAAAGCACATTTCACATCCATTTGGAAAAGTTTGAAATTAAAGAATGCTGCAAAGGCAAGTAGAATACAGATAGATTCAAGTCTAGCTACTAGAGCATAGGTTTCTTCATAGTCTATTCCTTCCTGCTGATTATAGCCTTTAGCAACAAGTCTTGCTTTATTTCTTACTATGATTCCATTTTCATCACATTTATTCCGGAAAACCCATTTTACTCCAATAACAGAAGTTTCCTTAGGTCTTTCAACCAAGGTCCAGACTTTATTCCTTTCGAATTCATTTAGTTCATCTTGCATGGCTTTGATCCAATCATCATCACCTAAAGCTTCATCAGTGCTTTTTGGTTCTAATAGGGAAAGAAATGCTATATGTTCTACTTTATTTCATAAGGAACTTCTAGTCCATACAGGTTGATTTACATCACCAATGATACTATCACTGGGATGATTCTTAAGAAACACCTAATTTGGTTTTTGTAAAACCTGTTCATCAACATAGGGTAGAAAGTCTTCTGGGGTAAATGTTTCTAAAGTATCTTCTAGAACAATATCCTTATCAGAAGGTTCTTATACCAAAGGTTGACAATTAGTTTTTGAAAATACATCCGAGGATGTAGGAAGAGATGGTTTAAAAACAAAAGGATCTAACTCATCAAATTTTACATGTACTGTTTCTTCAACAGTGCAAGAATTTTTATTAAAAACTCTATAAGCCTTAGAGATTATGGAATAACATAAGAAAATCCCTTCATCAGATTTTGGTGTGAATTTATGTAAGTTATCTTTAGTATTCAAAATGAATACTTTGCAACCAAAAACCTTTAAGTAGGGAAGTCTTGGTTTTCTACCATTCCATAACTCATAAAATGTTTTATTAAGAAAAGGTCTAATCAAAACTCGATTTATAGTATAACAAGCAGTACTTACAGCTTCAGCCCAGAAATGTCTAGCAATAGAATATTCACTCAACATGGTTCTAGTTATCTCTTGAAGAATTCTATTTCTTCTTTCAACTACACCATTCTGTTGAGGAGTTCTAGGTGCTGAAAAATTGTGAGTAATACCTTTCTTACTACAAAAAGTTTCAAAATCAGATTTTTGAAATTCTCCTCCATGATCACTATGAATAGTTTTCAATGGAAGGTTTTTCTCATTTTTAACTTGAGCTCTAAAACTTTTGAAATAGGAAAAATCTTCAGATTTCTTTGCTATAAAATAGACCCAAGTAAACCTTGTGTAATCATCAACTAGAACAAACACATAGTATTTTCCTCCAATACTTCCACTTTGTGTTGGACCAAAAAGATCCATGTGCACTAACTCTAATGCATCGGTTGTTGAGACTTCACCGATTGATTTAAAACTATATTTATGTTTCTTTCCATATTGACAAGGATCACAAACTTTAGAAGAATCAAATCTAAGCTCCGATAGATCCTTAACTAGTTTCTTCTTAGAGAGTTTACATAAGTTCCTAAGGTCACAATGACCTAGTATTCTATGCCATAACCAAGAATGATCTTCCATTGCACTAAGGAAAGGTAAATCTTGGCTTCTGAGGTCTTCTAAATTTAAGGTGTAAACATTCTCTTGCCTATTGGTTGAGACAATAAATTCTTCCTTGGAATTGTGAACTAAGCACTTATCATTCCTAAAATTCACAAGGTAACCTTCATCACATAACTGGCTTATGCTAATGAGGTTGTGCTTAAGACCCTTTACAAAAAGAACATTTGAAATCAACGTTTTACCAAGAAGAACAATATTACTAATACCAACAATCTCTCCTTTAGCATTATCTCTAAAAGTTACCTTTCCTCCTTTTGTTTTGATAATCTTCTCAAAATATCTTTTGTTACCAGTCATGTGTCGGGAACATCCACTATCCATGTACCATGTATTGTTGCTGGTACTCTCTTTATTTTCCAGAAAAAAAAATTAGACTTTCGGAATCCAAACTTGTTTGGATCCGAGATTTCTAGATAATAAAATTTTTGGAACCCACATTTTCTTAGAGAAGTAAGCTTTGTGAAATCCTAAAGATTGGGTTTTGTTTAAGGAACAATTCTTTTCCCAGTGACCGCCACATTGACACTTGGTACAAAATGGGGCACTTTGAGGAACAAAATAATTGTTACTGAAAATTGGTTTTGCATGGGTATAACCAAATCCGGATTTATTTCTTAAAGGTCGTATTTGAGAATACATTTTATCAAAATTTTCCTTACCATGGGTAATGTTTGATAAACACTTCTTTAAGGAAAAAATTTTGGACTTGAGTTTTACAACCAAGTTTTTATCCTCAACATCATTTGTTTTAGAACTAGAGCTAGGCTCTAAAACATTTTTATTAGAAATTACTTTTTCTAATTCTTTAGAAAGTTTGTTCTTTTCAGAACATACTTCCTCAAGAATTTTTGAAATATTTTCAAAATAAGTATTTTTCTTATCAAGATCTTTAGAAATATCTGATATCTCTTTTGTAAAAATAGAATTCCTATAGATTGCCTTATCATGTTTCTTATTGAGTTTGGAATTTTCAATTTCAAGAAGTTCAGAAAACCTAGAGACTTCTTCATAAGTAGGTAAAGTATTTTCCTCATCAGAAGATGATTCTTCATCAGAAGAGTTATAATACTTACTATTATTAGAATTTAAACAAACATTGGTCAATGATTCAGCATTTCGTACCTTAGCCATGAAACAATGATTATCAATAGGTAATCTGGCTATAAGACCAAGATTCTTCTGTCCCGATGATTCATAATCAGATGATTCATCTGAAGAGTCACCACCACTGGCACTCCAGGTGTCATTAGCTTTCAGAACATTCTTAGCTTTTTCTTTATAAAACCTTTTTCTTTTCCTGTCTGAATGACTTTCTTTTCTTTCTTTCTTTTTGAGCATAGGGCAATCTGGTCTAATATGTCTAGCTCTTTTGCACTCATAACAAGTAACTTCTCCATATTTCTTATCTTTCCATTCCTTTTTCTTATACTTGGATTGGAAATTTCTCTGGCCAGCTATCTTGTTCATCCTTCGAGCAAGATTGGCTAATTCATTTTCTGAGACTTCACTCTCACTAGATTCGGATTGGAAAATAACTTTCTTAGATTTGGATCTAGTTACCTTCTCAGGAGTCTTAGCTTTTATCTGATTTGAAGTTGTAGTAAAAGCAACAGTACCATTTCCATTCTTCTTCTTGATTTTGTCAGCATCTCTCTTCATTCTAGTTTCATGTTGTTGAAGAGTTCCAAAAATCTCATCAAGAGTAATTTGAGTGACCTTCCTGTTCTCATCTATAACTGTTCTCTTGCATTCCCACTCATTGGGCATAATATCAATTATCTTGTCTACAAGAAATTAATCATCTAAACCTTTTTCTCCCATAGACTGTAGGCTTTTGACTATAGTCATGAATCTCTGTTGAACTTTACAGATTGGTTCTCCATAAGGAAAATTGAAGCCATGATATTCAGCTCTAAGCATAGCTCTTCTAGTCTCAATCACATTAGAAGTTCCAAAGTGTGTAACCTCTAAATTCTTCCAGATACAGTTAGCTGCTTCACAAGAAGAAATTTGGCTATATATATTCCTGGTCATTGAAAAAAGTAGAGTATTGTGTACCTTATAATTAAGTTGATATTCTTGCTTTTCCTGGTTAGTGAAAGTTATAACTTCCTTGTCAGGAATTTTATAATCAGCAGTAAGCATAAAAAAGTTGTCCACTCCAGTGTTGATAACAAAAGTCTTCATTCGATCTCTCCAGTACTCATAGTAATTACCATCAAATATAGGTGGTCTTGTTGAATTTAGAGTATCAATCGAACCAACATTAATTCCTGCCATACCTGAACAACCTTTGGCACACAAACCTGTTAGTAGAAAAAGTTACAAAGTTCGGAATAGAAAAATTCAGAATGTCAAAGTTCGGAATGATAAAGTGAACTTGAAAAACTTATTCGTAAGTATAAGTATTTCAGAATCCTCCTCTGATCCCAATTGTAGGATCGAAATAATGATGTAGATGCTCAATATAAAAGAGGGGGGGTGAATTGTATACTTTAAAAATTCCTTTGGAACCTTTAAAGTTAGTTATGATTAACTATGTTTTTCTTAAGCAAAGGAATGGGCTATGTTTAACAAAGTTAAACTAAGAAAATTCACAACACCTCTAACACCGAATGAAAACATGGAATGAGATTCCGAAAGTGGGTTCCGGAAATATGTTTCCGGAAAATGAAACTTAAAGAAAGATTACAAAGTGAGATTCTACCTTAAAGCGTATAGAATCTAAATGAATCAGAGTACAAGTACAGAAATATAAGAAAGTTATACTTTCATTATAATACAAAATGTAGCGGAAATAAAACAAGTAGTTAAACTACAAGTAACAAGAAATAAGTCTTTTAACCCAAAGAGAAGGGTATCCAACAACCTTGGATAAAGGTCCCTTGATTTATACTTTCAAGCAAGTATGTCTTACCCACTCCAGGGTAAGCCCTCGATACGATGTTCAGAGTCTCTGTCTTGATATCCCCGCAAACCCTCAACTTCAAGGTAGTTGGCAACCTCTGTCTTCCTCAGCAAGGAAGCCCTCGAACATCAAGGTAGCCGGCACCTCTGTCTTCCTATCCCCGGAAGTCCCCGAATGTAGTCACCAACATTCGGAGTCGCACGAAGCATTGAGAGTTAATAAGAGCCTCTCTCTCTAGAAATCACTTCCAGCATGTAATCACATGAGTCGAAGATCAGTCATCCTTTCAGCACTGATCTCTTTCAAATGAGCTCCTATTTATAGGTAAGGTCGGCTTCTTCTCCAACGGTCATATTTTCCTTAAAGATCGGAGGGACCTGTACACGTGTCACCTAGACAGCGGTTAGTTTATAACAAAATAGACGACATCGTTTCATAACAAACTTTGTATAACTGAATGTTCCACATCGTTTTTGAATGAAGCATACGTAAGTAAATGCTAATTAATAATTCGGAGTGTAAGCAAGTCAAAGGTTCGGAGTCTAATCAAATTGAAGTTCGGAGTCTATGTTTAAGAAATATTCGGATTCTATTATATAACAAATCAGAGTCTGGTTTCATCAGAAATCGGATTCTAAATCTGTAGAGTTCGGAGTTGAACTGCTTAAAAGTTCTGATTCAAACTTCTTAAGAATTCGGAGTCGAACTTCTTAAGAGTTCAGAGTCGAACTTCTTAAGAGTTCGGAGTCGAACTTCTTAAGAGTTCGGAGTCGAACTTCTGAAGGGTTCGAATTAGATCTACTACGGAGTTTTGAGTCCAGAATTCGGATTAAAACTATATTACAGATCACATCCATGATTCGGATCCTAAAAATAGAATGCTCCAATATTTTATTATAAGATTCCGAGAATTTGGTTGCAATTCTGATTTTTGATTTTAAGGGAAACAAAAAGCTATGTATAAGAAAAATCTATGTTAAGGTAAATTTCCTTAAGGAAGTAAAAATTCCTTATTTGAGTAATAATAATAATTGCTTAAGTATAAGGTGTTTGTGATTTTCAAAACCAGAAGAAATGGAAAAGTCATAAGGAAAACCTTATTGACTCAACAATGATAAGGTTTAATATGGATGGTTTTTAATGGGTGAAAATCAATAGGGAACATAAATAAGGGATATGATCTGGAACCCATGTTTTTGTTTTTGAAAATACATAGGACATTTTGTATACATTTTCCATGGGATTTGGTGTGAATTAGCTCCTGATTGTACCTTTTTTTATGGAATGAGTTCTAATGAATAGATTTTAATTGGAATAGACCTACCTATTTAAAATATGTTCTAGTAGGTTCTCTGGGATATGATGAGTTATCATGCATTTTACATTTTGTTTAGTATGGATGATAAGACACTGCATTAATTTTAGGAAGCTAATAGATGTCGTATTTTGTGAATTTCGAATGCTGAAAAGTTAATAATATTGTGTTAATGAAAACAAGAGGTTCTTGAGGAGATTTTGTTCTAGTGATTGATGTATGATGGGACATTCTTCATGTTATGTGTCTAGTGTAGGATCATAAGATTATATACAATACTACATGAGTGGGGGTGAATTTTAGTTTCTAAAAATTAAAAGTTACAATTTTCTCGGAATATTGTTTGTAATAATGTTTATTGGAAAGAGAGATTTTATAATATAATTTATAAAAATATATAGAGAATTTTAATACAATACATTATTAAAATTATATATAAATCATACCATAAATGAAAAAACATATATAAACAATTATATTAATATAAAATTAAAATCTATAATATATCATAATAATACTTATATAACTCTTCCTAAGAATGGCCTTAACATTCACCTAACATGAAAAGGAAGAGTGTGAACTTAAATTTAGGTATTCATAATTATATACCTAGAAGGCGGTCTTTATTCATATCCATAGAATCCCTCAATGATTCTAGTCAGAAAAATCTCAATTTCATTATCCCGAGGAGTCCACGAAAAATATAATTGGAAAAACTTTTACCTCTCTATCCCCAAGATCCCTCAATCACATGATTATATAGGAAATGATTACTATAGAAAACACTTACAAAATTTACAAGAGTAACCTAATAAAATTTATGATTTAGAAAAACATTCATATACTATAATTTAAGTTCAATCTATAATGTCATATTGAAAAACATCAAAAAACATTGGATCATTGATAGAAATATTCTTCCTCTACTGGAGTATATGGTCTAATTTATAGGTTGTAGTATAAGACAATATAGTTGTTATATTCTAGACTTCTCAATATCTGTTATAATGGAATAATAAACAAACCTTCTCTTCTCAATGAGTTAAGAACAACATTAATTTTTTTAATTATCTTTACGAACAACACCATTAAACATCCTTGTAAAATTGAGTCTCATTGATATAAGAAATCATTGAATTGAAAACATTCAACATCTTCATCCAGTCAAAATAGTAAATATTTATTTAGTATAAATTTTATATCTTTATACGATAAACACTGTGAGTTATAAATTTTAAAACATCATCTAATGGGTGTCATAATCCTTTTATTCAATATTCATTGTTTATGTCTATCTAATGTAATTAGTATTTTTCTGTCTAATATAAATTTCTTTGTATATCAGGTAAAAGTAAATTATATCCTACAACTACGTTATAAATTTTGAGATTATAAATATTAGAAGTATATAAACATTTAAAGAGGCAATTTTAATTTTCAAAAGATAATATATAATGAGGTCTTTAAACTTAAAAATATTCATATATTTTAAAAATAGAATATATATAACATAAGAAATTAATTTAAAGTTAATACTTTTAAAAACTCACCCCCTTACCTAAAAAACATTCAAGTCCTCTACATTATCACGATTCACGAGTAGAATAAGTAATTATAACATTAGTATTGTAATATTGATTATTAAATAACCGATGTAAAATATACTACATGAGTAATTTTATGATATATTTTTTTATTAAATTAATTTTGATATAATCTGTAAGATAATTTTAAGTTGAGTTATTTTAAGATCCATTGTTAAAAAAGTTATTATTATTTTTTATAGTGGTTATTTAAATAACCAACATTAAAACAACTTTATAAAAAAATTAGGAACATTTATTATTATAAACAACATTAAATATGGTATTTTTAACAATAATTATTTAAATAATGAATATTAAAAATAAAATTATATAATTGGAATTCAAAATTTTCACATTGAACCAACATATTTCTTATTTACTCTAGAAATTCATGCCTTCAAACATAATAGTTCATTTTATTACCATCACACTCATATTTTTATTCACACCCTGAAATATATCTCATTTATGAATAATTATTCCATTTCCATCCAAATGTATTGTTAATCCCTCTATTATTAAATTAATCATTCCCACATGATCTTCTCTAAAACTATTCTTCATCCCACTACTATTTTTTAATTGATCCCTTCTCATGAATGAATATCAAAATAGATGATGTTGATCAAGGGTTACAATATAGAAACTATCCTGACCTGACCCACCAACTTCCAAACCATGGTAACCCCAAACCACCTCTAATTAGTTAGGGGTTAGTGAAAAATGCCAATAGGCATATCCCACAGATGGAAGGCATTATTCTAATGTACGTGCACACACACACACACATCTCATAGCCCATAAAGTAAGGAAAAATACTAAAATTTAAATGAATTCATGAATAATTAGATAATCCCATAGTTTGAGTTTAACAATAAAGTACTAAAACAATAAAGAATTGAAAATACAAGATGGAAAAAAATTACATAGCATCCAACCTGCTCCAAGGGATAGAACCTTGATCAAATGAAAATACCCCAAAAAACCTTGTTATGCCAAGCTCATGATAGTATTCATTACCTCCTTGTCCTGATAAGACACTATGAAATGGGCCTTCATCTTCATAAGATAGGATATATTCTAGTAGAGCCCATGAAGGGGTGATTATAGTAATATAGAGTAGGACATGAACAAAAAACTAAACATGAATCATCATGAATAGTTATCTCAATACAATGATAAAAAAATAAATTCATAAAATGGAAAAATCAAATATAAATAGTAAGACCATCATTCCACCATGAGGTCTCAACTAAAATTAATCCATAAGATAATGCTTGACGAAAGGATTGTTCTAGGACAACCCACTCTACATACTGATCAATCACTACAGAACATCATCTATGAGTTCATGATCATTGCGCCTTGTGGAGGAATAATCACTACTGTCAGAAGACCCGGATACTCAGATAGGGTGTCATGCCAAAGACTGTTGGGGGACACCCCTAACTCAATATAGGTCTCCATGCTACGTAGTTTATCATATTTTAATGACACCACTAACTCTACTGATAGAAACATATAGAGGGAGGGTTAATTCCCTGCTCAATGAGAAAACATCGACTCCTAAAACCCCACATAGTGTGTAAAAATGATAGAGGATTTCACTTGAGTCTATGGGAGGGACTCCACAAACTCTATCTAAGACTTAACCTCTAGAGGTGATCAAAATCATGAGTTGTAGAAATAATTCCACATTGTACCCTTATGGGAATGAACCATGCAAACAAACAGAATCAATTCTGGTTCATAGTGAAGAGACTAAGGGCCCAAAACACCATCAAAGCTATAAAAAGCCAATCCATCCAACCCATTGTCCACCCATGCAGTGATGCCTCACATGACAAGTAAATCCCCAAATATACAACATATAGGAATAATACATGGCATGAGAGATTGCCTAAAACTATTCCTATATTGTATTCTTATGCAAGTGCACCACCAGTTGTGCCAAGGTACTAACCCACGTAAACCTGTCAGTTCCCTTATACACTCAACCATGTCGATTCCCATGTACACCATTCCATGTACTCTACCCATGACTCTTTACTGAACCTACCCATTCTCATGTATCCTATATGATATTGTCCCAACAAAAAAGCATGCGTCAAATGGTGTGTGATAGGGTGATATGTCGTGTGATATTTAACCGACCACAGAAACCCTAGGGCTATATATAGCGGTCCCACATGAAATGTACCATCAGATTAAATGGTATTTAATCTAGGATTTTACTGAGCCCTTGAGATCTTCTTCAACATTTCATATGTATACCATTGTTTCCATCACCCTCAACCAAGATAGTTGATCTTGGGTCTACCAAAACTCATGTTGTCATAGGTCATAGATCATAGATATTAGATTCAAATCCACTCAAGAAACACCTACTCGGTTCGTCCATAGATTCATCATTGAAAATAGTTTTAAAAAATACCTAAAATAAATAAAAATCCATCTCTAATTATCCTCAATCATTGTGACACCTTGATAATATCCTCAATAAGGATCCACACCAAGGATATTAATCTATTCGGAAAAATAATGGTAACACAATGACCAAAAAATGGTTATTAATTAAACCAAAGGCCAAATAAAATACCTATGATGAACATATAATAACATGGAGAGAAATACATAAATCATCATATATGAGGAACTAACCCTGTAATTTTTTTTCAATCTAGATCTATTTCATAGATATAAATAGATGAAGCGGGATAAAATCAATGAACAATAAAAATATATCAATTAAAATCTACCACTGAAGCAGGAATCAATTATTATCCATGGAATTGATCTGAATTTTACCATGATTAAATAATAGGATAGAAAATAAAAAATCAACATCCCACCTAGAATATGGAAAGATTATTTATGAATATTGATCCAGTGTTGTCGTCGTTGGAATGATCCACATACTCCGACGATGAAAAAATCCATGATCATGCTCGAATCCATTTTTTCCTGCCATGAATTCTCTACAATGGTCTTCATGGTCTACAGTGATTAGAGTTAATGAATGAAACATCTATACAACAAAATATTTATTTATGTACTCATTTGATATGTGAAAAAAATTAAATAAATATATTTATTTATTTTAATCATTTTCAACCATGATAAAGTTTTCACATTTTCCATGCACCGATTACTGTTTTAGTATACCTAGGGTAAACCCCATTCCCTTAACTAAATAGTTCCCTGATATTTTTGATTTGGAGCCCCATTCAAGAGTTATTCCCCTTCTTAATGAAAACTACACACTCATGATAATTTATATATTTAATATATTTTAAAATTATACTATTGGATCACTGCGAAATAGAATTTCACACCTTCATAATGCCTAAATCCAAAAATCCATATTTTTTACAAAAATAATACATGTAAAATCAGAATCATTTCATTCTCTTAAACCTAATTATTTTCATAATTGAAAGTGTAAAACCTACCAAAACAATATTACGGTATTGGGCTTTCATCTGTTGGGACCACTTTTGTGCATGATGTTTTATTTGTTGTTAACAACTCTCAATACTACACAAAATAAAGAAAGAAATCCAAAGATAAATGACAATGTTAACGGAGGAATATTAAGTAAATATTTTAAGATATGAATTTGATCGTGAAAAAATAAAATAGCTATGTTACATTCATGAAGTGGAAAAATTTTAGAGAGTGATGGTTGAAAAGGAAGAGAAGATTTGAAAATTGGTATGGGGTTGGCATTTTATGTAGGACATGTATGTTTGGAGTTCTAATGTAATTAGTTATTTGTAATATGTGTAAAATAATATTGTGCGCAATATGGAAGAATGTTTGGAATTTTGCGTGCATGTAGTTTTTCAAGATCAGAACTCTAAAAAATTGAAAATACATGAAGTGCGTGAAAATAGAGAATGCATTATTAATTGCAAAAAAAATACATCGGTTTGTGTGAAATATTGGATTTTCGAGAAATATTGAATTAGATTTATAATTTTGGGTGAAAGTGGTGTTTGGAGATCAAAATGGAGAAAAACAAAAAAGACAAGAAGAATGCAAAAAAATCATGAAAGTTTGAGAAATTTGATGTTGTGTGAAAGAGTTTTACATGCATGAAGAGGGTTTTATGCATGTATTAATGTTTTTCATGCAGAGTCAAAAATACCTATAAATAAGATGTAAACCCATCTCATTTGCTAAGGATCAACAATTAGAGAAATCTCGAGCTGTGGTGTGTGAAAAAGAGGTGTTTCACATAAAATTACATTTGTGCATAAAAAGGATGGATTGCATGTAAAAATTAGGTTGCACATAAAATGGATGTTGTGCATAAAATTTTATGCACAAAAAGTGAATCTTTGAATGAATGTAATGAAAACTACATGCAACACACCCAAAAGGTTGCATAAAAAATATTAGCTCCAACATGCCTTCAACATGTGCTATGTACTCTTGAAGTGCCTCTCCAAGAAGGATATCCACACCATCTATAGAAAGAACAAACCATAAACAAGAAACTGGTTTTCTCAAAACCTGTATCTATTTTGTGATGGAGATATCGAGAGTACACAACTAGTGAATAATAACCATTTTCATGCTTTTCAAAGAATGAACCATGAACCATTCCTAGTTCTATGATGTAGAATCACATGTCCTATACTTGAAGAAGATGTCTGGTAGAAATCTATTCTCACACAAAGTTAAATTCTCTATAGTTTCACAATTTATACACATTGTTTGGAGGGGTGTTTTTGTTTGTGGGATGAAGAACTGGAAGTACAAGTAAACTGAGATCTACACAAATGAAAATGGATGTATACAGATACACTCTAGTTTTTTATTGAGAATTTACGTAATAGATGAAGACATTATATTACTATTTTATATTAAACTATTTCAAAGAGAAATAAGAGAAGAAGAATAAGAACATAGTATTCCCAACTGAAGGGTGGAAATTATTCAAGTAAGTTTAAGTTAGATGATGCTAAGTTAGAAAATATTTACTATTCGAATAATTGCATTGGTGTATTATATTCTAGATAAATTAAAAAGATGATTAGTGCAAACAGTTGTTGCACATAGAAGAAGAAATAATAAGAAATTGTGAAGTTTGTTTTTTCACTTGAGAAGAAGAGAATGAAAGAATAAAATTTCATGGCAACTTATTTTCATGTAATCAAGTGAAGAGCACAGAAATAGATCAAGAGGAGACCATACCTTTTGAATAAAAAAGAAGACTATATTCACATGCAGTATAAATAACCAACTATTGGCTGCAACATGGAAGACGATTATCTCCCATCCCCCTCTAAATGTAGGGACTCACACTATGAAGTGATTACCACTTTCCCTTCTCTAAGTGTATGGAGCCACACAGACTAATAGAATGTTTTCATAGTAAACCCACTATAAAATAATACCACACTATATTGGACAATTAACTATTCATTCCCATGTATGGAAAGGACGTGGAAACTCTTATTGAGTAGTGAACCTTATAAATATATCATGTTCATACTTTTAATTCTTTCTATTATTTCATGCGATAGGGAAAATATAATAATAGAATAATGATCCTAACACGTCGTGAGGTAAAAGGGAAAAAGTTGGAATTGGTTTCAAAATTCCCCAACTCTTATTCACCCCCCCAAGTGTTAGGAATCCCAAATTGGTCCTCTCAATTCATATTAAAGGTATAGGTTCGCCTCTGTAAGATTATCTACACTAAAGTTATTCTATTTTGAAAACAAGAGTTCCTTTCTTATGTCAATAATAAAGATTTGTGTTTGTAAAGATTTAGTTATCTCTAAGAAGAAAGATATATCTACCAAGACCATGATGAATAGGAAAAATAAAGAGAATAGAATGTTGAAGTATAATTCCATGTTATCTAAAGAATAAGATGTATCTGGTTCTCCATATCATGATAACAATGAGGACACATCAAGCATGGGATTCTTTTATAAGGTGGAACATGTTACGACCAACAAGATCGACAACCTTACTACCTATAGTGATTCGGAGGTACATGTCAGTATATTTTGAAATTATTATCTTGATAAATATTCTAGCATATGTCGAGATGATCAATCATAAAATTCTCAAGATTAATCAGTTGGTAGATTAAGAATGATTTTTCATCGTATTCATGAAGAAAGTGTCTCCCTTGTTTGTGGAGTATATCAATGCATGAAAGAAGATATAACCCATCAAGAATACGAAACTGGTGTCTTGGACAAGGGAATACAAGAAAAAATTGTTGAATGTTTAATGATCATTAGACAGGTTGGGTCTTTCGAAGAAATTAAGAGAGAGTTTGAAATAAACTCATAAAAATGTCTTAAATAAGTTAAAGATAATGAGGTAGTCAAATAGACTCTATACGATAAAATCCATGCACTTCAAAATTACATGAAGATGATAATTGAATTTAAGGGATTATGTTTGTAAGAAACTTCCAAGAAGATCAAAGAATATGACTCTTTTTTACAAAACAATGTTTCGATGTGGGAAGATGAAGTTGAAATAATTAATAATGATTGTGAATAGATGATGATTATGATTGATGATCAGAAAATCACTCTCAGTATGAAATGTCTAGAAATGGAAGCTCATTTGTCCAATCATGAGAAGACACATATTGGAAATTCATATATGAAGTAGAGTGTTTTTTTGGTAGTCAATGTTCACTAAAAAATTCAAAGGTTAAAATACCTCCAACATGTGATAATAATACCGTTACTTTAATCAATGATCTATCAAAATTAGCTTAGAATAAAAAGGTACCATCCATACCATCTTATACTACTGTTTCTAAATATATTTCTACAAAAAGTGTAGGGTGGATTAAAAAATATAAATAATTATAGATGATGAATGAGGATGAGAAACCTACCATCATGATGAGGGTGGTTATAGAGAATAATGGTGAATGTGGTTACCCACAAAGAGCAAAAAACATTAATAAGAAGTCCCAACAATATAATACAGAATAAATCATGAAGTCATGCTTTGTGGTTCAATGTTGGTGCTATAATTGATTTTGTCATTGTGCAATAGATTTCTGGTACAATCACATAAATGAAAAATTAGAAATTAATAATGTTTCAAGGGAGAGAGAACCTGAGAAGAAGAAGCTACATCCACATACCTAGATGCATATGTACACTGGAAATATATTTGGAATTATTGAAAACATCTGTAATGTCTGCAATGGAAGTGGACACAAGGTTGGTGCATGATCATCTCAAAATGTATCAAAATTTGATAAGAAAATGAGATCACAAAATCTAGCTAAAAATGAAGAATAAACCTTGGGAATAAAATATAAGAATGTTGTAAAAACAAATTCTCCCAAGAAGACTCCAAGGAAGGAATATGGGAAGACCTTGGATTCCAAATCCTATAAAGTGAAGGGTAGGGCATCTAAAAGAAATTATAAGAAGGATTAAACTCATTGGAGGACATGTGGAAGATCTAATCTTGATCAATTAGTTCCTAATGTTTTCTTGTTATCTATCTAGATAATTTGGAAAGGATGTGAAAAATGGAAGATGCACAAGTTATGACTCATATAAAAAGTAAAAAAAGATCTAGCAAGATGATAATAAATCTCTCTGTGTGAGGTGTAACAAAGTTGTTAAAGCTGTTATAAATTTTATTTCACTTATTCTGGTCCCGTAATAATTCCTCAAAAATATGAATGTTTAATTAAGAGATTCTAGTAGATTGGATTCTCTTGAAGAAATAAGATTCACACACAAAGAAACGGAACAAGTTATAAGATCCACAATGACACAATCAGAATTGAAGATCAAATGTGAAACTGTGAAAACTGGAGAAAATGGAAAATCTCGATTTAGAATACTATCTCAACCCTGTTGTCCACATTGATGAACTAATGAGGATCTTCCATATTCTGTAAAATCATTTGTGTACTATATTTGTGTTTCCACTATATGTAATTTAAGGTGAAGTAAGATCTCAGTGGGATAACCCAAGAATCTATAGGTGAGGTCAATGCATGATAGCAATGTTGAATAAGTTGAAATCTTGGTAAGATTCATCAATTAGTATTCTGATCACAACATGATAAAGGATCACTATTGATGAAGAAGATTAGGAGTGTTTCTCTTGAGCGGGAGAAAGAATAAGGAAGCTTCCAGAGTTATTATTTCAACTAGTATCTATTTTAGTTGGTATCAAATTAAATTACTCAGAATATTGTTTGAATACCATTTCATTGTCAATTGTATGTCATGTATCAATATATAATCCTTGTTTACTCAAAATAAATATCATTCTACAATGGTGGAGTAACTAAATCAATTAGTGACATTAGAATAATGGAAGTTCCCTAAGGTCACTTAACCTATTAGTTGCACTTGAATGTGTTCGATCTATTTGTTAATGTGAGTGCATGAGTTTCAGGAAAGAAAATTTCATATCATACATAATATTATTATCCTAGAATGAAATTGGTAAATCCTTGAATATAAATGTATGAGCTCTCGTCTCATAAGGTATCGTATAAGTGTATAATGAAAATCTTTGTTTCCTAAAAAGAATCCTCTTTTTTTCTATACTGACCACTTCTCAAGTATTCATAGAGTGAAATGATGGATGGAACATTTATTAATTATGGATTAATACAATTTTCCATGAACATTTTGTTGTCAATAAGGGGGAGAGAAGTGGAATTAATGTTCAAAAGTGGAAGGTTGAGAGAATGAAAATTTTAAGGGATATAGAAGACTCACATTTTTATATTGACATGTTCATTTGAGAAAATGTTTCTGAATTGAAAACAAATACAAAGGGGGAGATTGTTGGGAAAACATTTCTCTATGAAGTTGTATTTATTTTCAACAGCTGTCAATACTGGTCAAAATAAATAAGGAGCTCTAATGTTCAATGACAAAGATAATGGAAGATGATTATGTAAATATTAGAAGATATGAATGTGATCATGCAAAAAAGAAAAGATTTGTGTTACTTCCATAAAGTGTAATAATATTAAAGTGTGATGGTTGAAAAGGAATAGAAGAATGGATAATGTGTATGGGCTTTGAAATTGAAAGGGTACATGCATGATAGAAGTTATACTATATTCAGTTATTTGGAATGTGCGTAAAAGAAGTAGGTGCACAGTATAAAATGTGGTTGGGGGTTTTTTTTGTGCAAGTAGTTTATCAAGATCAAATCATTAGAAAATGGATAAAGTGTGAAGTGCATGAAAATAAGGAATATGGTATGAACTGGGAAAAAATTCAATGGTCAATGTGAAATATTGGTTTTTACCAAAACATTGAATACGATTCAAAATTTTGTGTGAAAGTGGTGTTTTGAGAGCCTAACAGTCAAGAACAACAAAGGCATTTAGCATACAAAAATACTCAAGGAAGTGAGCTAAATTTTATGTTATGTGAAAGAGTTTACACATATTATGAATTTTTTTTATAGAGGATTTGTGTTTATTTCAAAGGGAACAAAATTCCTATAAATATGTGGTGAAACCAATCATTGGAAAAAGCTCGAATCCTAAAGACATCTTGAGCTCAGATGTGCGAAAAGAGGAGTTTTGTGTCAAAATAAAGTTGTGCGTAAAAAAGAGGTCTTGTACATAAGAATTATTTTATGTGTAAAAAGTGATTTTCTCATGAAATTTTAGACACCAAAATTGGATTTTTCCGTGAATGAATTGAAAATTGCACGCAATACACCCAAATGGTTGCACAAAACATTTGAGGTACCACAATCCTTTAACAAGTGCTATAAACTCTTTAAGTGTCTAGTAATAATGGAAAACCACACCCTTTATGTGAATAAGAAAACAAAAACAAGAAACTAGTTTTATCAAACCATCATTTTGTTTTGTGAAAGATATCACATGAGTACACAAATTGAGAATACTCACCCTTATTGTGCTTTGTGAAGATATATCCAAAAAACATCCATGGTTATGTGAAGAGAAATCATGCATCCTCTGCATGAAGAAGAAGACCCATGGAGCTCTTTGCTCACATGAAGGAAAACACTCACTGGTTGTGCACTTTATAAACACTGTTCATAGGGATGATGTTGATCGTGTGATGAAGAACAAGACGTGAAAATAAACTCAGATCTTCACAAAGTAAGAAGGAAGAATACCAATACAATTAGGTGTTGGTATTTATAATTTGTGAAAAATAATAAGACATTGTAGTACTACTCTATATAATACCATGTCAAAGAGAAAGAAAATAAGAAGAAGAAGAATAGTGTAAGTCCAACATAAGGCTCACAATTATTCTGGGTAGTTTAATTCTGATGATTCTAGGTAATCTGATCCTCATTGTTTTAATAATAACATTGGTGTATGTGATTCTATCTAAAGAAAGAATAATATTAGTACAGTCGGTTGTTTCACTAAGAAGTTGAAAGAAGATGAAGTAATGTTGTTTTTTTTGTGATAGAGAAGAAGGGAATGAAATAAGATAATTTCATTGCATACTTCTTTGAAAGAAATCAAGTGAAGAGCATTAAAATTGATAAATAGAATACCCTACCTTTTGAATAAATAATAATACTATCTTCATAGGTAGTATAAAGATCAATCTAGAGTCTGTAAGTTGGAAGAATATTATCTCCATTCCCCCTTTGAGTGTGTAGACTCACACTAGGAAGCAATTATCTCATTCCCTCCTCCAAGTGTAGGAAACCACAATAACTATAGAACTATATTCTATGTCAAACAACTATAAAAACAGATCACATTATAGTGGATAATCCATTCACATTTCATTCCCAGGCATGTAAAGGAAGTAGCTTGTCTTATTGAGTAGTGAACCTCGTAAAAATATTGTGAGCATATTTTTACTACATTCTATTATTTTATGAAACATGGAAAATAGAATAAGTGAATTTAGATCCTAACAGGTCTAGAGGTACAAGGATAAAAATGTTGGAATTGTCTTTAAATGTTCCCAACACTGATTCACCCCCCCCTCCATCACTGTTAGTCATAGCCCAAATTGTTCATTCTCATCATTTGGGTCTCCTGCTCCCAAGTATACGGTTGAATATTCTTTTTATTCCACCGAACATTAACTAAGATAATCTTTCACCCATAAAGTATCGTATCCCACATATCATTGATCATTACCAGGTAATCAACAAAGGTATCCCCATTCCTGATGGGTAGGTCACCTCGTCCAATAACATGTGATTAGTCATGCACGTACATACTTAGCTACAATTCTTTGAAGATGACATGTATCATGTCCAAATGCAGTGGTGAAACTGAGAGATACAAAACCTCACAAACTCTACATTGTATCTAGAAAGGGACAATAAATCCTAGATATACAAAGTTACCATGACCAAATATCCCAAATCCATGTAGTGGTCAAACCATAAAAACACATGGTCTCCCTCTCTGAACTCTATAGGTCTCCCTAATCAGTCCACATTTAACTACTAACTGATCAGTGTAGTCCCCACAAACACTTGGATGAACTGTAGCTTCTCTGTAGTAGCTCGAACCAATTCTGATCCCTTGAGTACTCACTCACTTAAATTAGTCCAACAATGTGGCAACCTGAAGGGTCTCTCATAAAATTCCTCGAATTGTGTTAGAGTAGTAGTGTAATGATAGATTTTTTTTAATGAAAACTCAACCTATAATAAGTGATCCTCCAAAATTTATCCCAAATGTGACATGTAAGATCATATCATGTCCCACAATACCTGAATTTTCAAATCAATTTGGATGTCTGTTATGGGGTGAAATGTTGTTCTTCAGAACAAATCACACTTGAAGGCCTCCTTCAATCCTCTCCATAATAATGACATAAAGAATGTGTCAGGGTTTGAAATTATTGTCATGGGAGAAAAAATGATACAGAATATCTCTTTTATGTACATGTGTTCTAATATATCTAATGTGATCTACTATCAAATAGCTAGGATGTAGTCCAACATAGTTATTTAGACTATTCATAAACAAGTAGAATTGTGTACCCTAGATATACGTGGAAACCCTATCATGAATTCCATAGATATCCCATCCCACAACCACTCATGCACATCAAAGGTTTGAGCTAAACCCAATCAAACTGGGAGCTCAACATTTTCCTACTGAAAAGTGAGGCATCGAGAGAAAACTCTACACCACAACTATTTATTCCTGGCCACCAAATGTAATGTCATATTTCTTGTTGTATATTTTGAACAATTAAATGTACCTCCAAAGGGAATGTATGAATTTTCACAAATCCTACTCCCGTAATTCTAATGATAATAGAATTCATCCATTGAAAAGGATATCTTAATCCACATGTTCGAATATCCATCAGTAGAAAGTACAGTAGATAGCAGAGTTTATAATATCTCATAGTCAGTATAACCATGATAAGAATACCTTACATGCTTTAAAATTGGTGGGCATAAAAAAAATTTAATGATGTTTTGAAGAACCATACTTATCCAATATGGACTACTATAATGAGGATAACTGCTCTGATGCCTTGACCAAAAATTGTGAAAAAGATATCCTATTGATAGAATATACAACTGTGTTCCCCTCCCCATAAGTATAAAACATATCTAATTAATATTCATGGATAATCTCTAGTCATCACCTCTATATCTAGTTAGCTTCCTTCTATTAGTTGATATACTTGAGACTATTGTAGTCAAAGATGATGATAAACTTCTCTTTAATCAAATAGTATCACAGTATCTTTAGTTAATAGACTACCACTACTAACTCAAGATCATGGGTCACGTAGTTATTATCATGTAGTCTCAATTGAGTAAAAAAAATGAAATCATTGACATCCTATAAATTATATCACAACCTATCCTGGTCATTTATTCATTGAAGAACATTATATATTCATCATCCTACATAAAAATCTCCAGATGGGACTGCTCGTCAACCTTTGCCTTAACTCTTGATAGCACGACCAGTAATTTTCCACCAATATAAAAGAATTTCCCATTAGGGTGAGTTCTATCTAGGGTTATTCCAATATTGATTAATATGGAATAAACCTCAGATAGTACCCTACTAACCTAATGAAACTATTCTACTAGATAACTCCTTTATGTGCCTCCAAATAAATCATTGTATCAACCTTTGTTAGGTTGACCACCTCTCATGCCTCTTAGATAACATGTCCCATGAAGTGGACCTCTCGATTCCAAAACTAACACATAGAGATATTCTCATAAATATGGTTCTTTTAGAGTGAATCTGGGACCATCCTTAAGTATTTTATGTGATCCTCCATGAATACAGAGTACATAAGGATATCTTCAATGAAGACCACCCCAAACCGGTCTATGAAGGGATGAATGATCCAATTCATTAGTCCCATGAACACTATTGGGGCGTTCATCAATCCAATGGTCATCACTAAGTAACCAAAATGATCATAGATACATCTTAATGACATGTTTGATATATCTTTATCCTATACTCGCAGTTGGTGATAGATCGAACTGGAGTCAATCATCGATAATCATAACACCCCTCTCGAATGATCCAATATGTAATCAATTATTTGTATTGGATAATTATTCATAAGGGTAAGCTTGTTCAAAAGCAACAATAAATAGATAACATAAATATCTTTTTTTCTATCTTGGTGAAAAAAATGGGGCTATCTAGGTGGAAACACTAGGTCTCACAATTCCATTTTCTTAAAATTCCTATAACTATACTCCCAAAAAACCGTTATTTGTAGGATCCATCAGATATTCTTGTATATAAATCATCACCATGAAAGGGTGAAATTTAATGAATAATTTTAGCTCTCTATGGGGAGGTAATCCGGAATCATCCTCTAGAAATATTTTATCATACTCTACCTCCACCATAGGGAAATGGTAGACCAAATCATCTACTACACTAAGAATCATGATTTCCAACCAGAGAGTAATAGGATGCACTCCCATATCCCTAAGATCATCTTTATCACCCAATATTTTCTTTTCACACACAAAGGAAAACATTATCCCATCCCTTCGGACACACTTCATCTTCGACCTAAAAAAGTATATCTAGGAATGAACTATGGATAGCCCAAATTTAAATAAGACAACATCATAAGGCCTCACCACTGTGAAAATGTGATCACATAAAAAAGATATTTGTTCCAGGAATCATATAATACTATCTTTATATATGTAGAATCACTGACCCGCTACCTTTCAGAGTCTCTATCAGTAAGGGATGAGCCATATCCACAATAAGAATCTATATTTCTCATACCAAATATGTGGAAACAAAATAATGACTCAAACATGTGTTTACCAATATTATAAATAAGGTATAGAAAACTAAAATCATACCTCATATCATCCCCGTATCCCCAGGGTCATCGACCTCCACAGCCTATTTTAGGTATTTTTCAGGACAAACAGCTCTCTATTCCTAGGGTGGACAACCTGGGGGTGATGTTAGTAATAGTTTAGACCTCCAACCACCTCCCACTACCGTACTAGACACTTATCCAGATCTTTCACCATGCATAACACCCTACTCCTACCTCTATCTCGACCATGATGGTTCCTCGAACATCTCTCTACTACATATACTACAAGTCAAATAATCCCATGTTAGATGTCCCTAACTATCATAGGAGAAACACCACCTCTCCCTTGACGAAATCCAGATATTATAAGAGTCTTGTGACACTAAACCCATATCATAGGGTCATATCCAAAAGTCTGAGACTTTATTGGAGAATTTTCATTTCCATAAAATACATTTTTTCAATGCCTAATGTCTTGGGTTCCCACTATGAGAACCCATTTTGGATGTATTTCCTACCAAGACTCTCTCTCCACTACCAATTCTTTCTATAGTACACCTATATAATTGGGTATGTCAAAATATGTAATTGAATCCCTGATATAAATGCATAAACCCATCCCAAAGTTAATTTTTCAAAAAAAAGTATCCCAAAACGCATCTATAGAGTATCATGAGAGATATGTAATCTTCACTCAATTATCCCCCATGATCAAAATGTACTATTTTAGATATAGAAACCCATGAATTTGAATTATTCCAAATATAGATTGATAAAAATATTCATTGAAGATATGATCAACGTCTAACAAAGAGATATATTGTTCATCATGTGATAGAGTTACTAAATTCCACCATCGCAAGAAAAATCCTAGAAGAATACTCGCAATGAACACCACCTTTTGACATACTAGTATAATCAAAATGAAGAAAAACCGAGTGGCTTCCTCTATCCAATCAGCATCCACTTGGGGGTCTGGTTTACCCCTAAACATAGGAGGGAAGTGCCTCTCAAACACATGAAGTGCACACATCTTGTGTCTATCCTTAGTTGTCACATCTATCATATATTTTTTTCAGTGGGTGTTAGTATATATGGTAAACAATCTAGAAGAGCTATCTCTGGTAAATGAACCTGTAATGAAGCCTTATCACATAGAGGATCATTCACTTGATCACACAGTGGAATCATGGATGGCTATCTTTATGTTGTCATCCTAAAATAAATATGTCATACCATAATCAAATATTATATCTAGGGGGATGACTCAAGAAGGAAATAAAAACCATGATTCATTCTTATATGATGCATTCACAAATATTATCCCTGCAACCAAATTCTACATGGAGCATGTTTAAAGAAAGGTGATCATAGTCTTGGTTTATAGATACATCATCCTCCACTCCAACACTGGTGTATATGGCCTAAAATGGAAACCTGAAACAATTATTTTTTCCTCCAAAAAAAATTACATTATCTGGTTCTATGGTAGTAATATATTCTTTAATATCACTCTATCACAACCTGGCCAACGGATTTTCAAATCATGACTTCCTAAATCCTTTCTCTATAAGGCTGGGGGACGGCGACTAGTGCTGAGTAGGAATATTCCAAACATGGGAGGAATTATCCTAATGTGCACACACACACACACCTAAAAACATATCCAAGAAAATTCAATGCTGAAATGTAATTTTTTTTTATATGATTCTTGAATACATATATGATCCCAAAATTATAGGACAAGTATAATGCACTAAAATAAATAATCGCATCCAAATGCTAGCCCATCCAAAACACTATTGGGTGTCAAACCATCCCCATGGGCATGGAATATTATAAAATGAAAATACCTAGAAAACCCCGCATCATATAAAGCTCATTCTTGGCTATACAAGATCCCAGTCATCCTAGGACACCAGAAAATGAGTGGTCTTCTACATAAGACACGAAACTTGTGGGCATATCCCATGTAGGGGTGATTATAACATTACTGAGTAGGAACCATATGAAAAACTAAAAAATAATCATCACAAATAATCATCTCATAATAATTATAAATGAATAATTTAATAATAGAAAATACTCATAAAGGTAACAAAACCACTAGGCAGTTACAACCAACTACCAAATAAAGAATTCAATTTTAATCAAGGATCGTTCTAGGAGAATCAACTTGATGAGCAATGAAATCACTTAAGACTATCATTCAGGAATTATTTATCATTGGGCCTTAACCAAGAAATCTCAAACCTCTCAGAATACCCTGATTCTCAGATTGGGGGACATGCTCATGACTAATGGGGGACATAAAGAACCCAAATTGGATCAACACACAACATATGAGTTCATATACCAATGATACTACAAACCCTACAAATACAGATATCTAGACATTTGATCTTCACCCAATGCAATGTGATCACAGCAATTATACAATCCCTATATAGTGTACAAAAATTATAGATGATCACACAAAATTATCATGTAGGGACACCACAAACTCTATCTAACACTCATCCTCTAGAGGGGCTCCCTATCGGGATATGTGGATGTAATGTCACATTTTACCTTTGAGAAAACGGACTAGGGTAACACACTCAACTATTTTTTTCCTAGACTAAACAAATTAAGGGACACAAACACCATCCAAGGGAGTACATAGTGTGTACTAAGGGAACACGACGTGTCTAACCCACCCAAACTTCACTTGTCTGGTTATTCCTCGCACGACATGTAAATATAAAAATATACATTGTGTATATATTTCCCAACACATTGCATATGCCCATGTATTTATGGCCATGTCTTTATAACAACCCATGTACACATGACCATGCTTGTGTGAACCCATTAGTGTTCATAGTCTTGTACACCTGGGCATATACTTTGTCATGCTCATGCCTATTTATCATCCAAAATACATGTTTATCCACTGAGAAAGTGTCACACTATATGTTATAGGATCACACAACCTGTGATATTTAAATCACCCTGGAACCCTACCTCTGCACAAGGGTTACCACATAGTGAGTAATGCTGGATAATAAGACATTTAATTTATGATTTTATAGAACCATCAAGTTCTTCATCCACATTCCTTGAACATGTTTCCATTATCATAGACCTCACTATTGATTGTAGATCTGGGGTTAACTAACACTCTTTTTTCAATAGATCATAAATCTAAAATTGAAATCCAAATGAAAAATTCCCACTCACACTGTCGTCGCATCACTATTAAAACTAGGATTAGTGGACACTAAAAATATATTATAATGCAACACCATTCATCCTCATCTATTATTGTACCATGATATCACCCTCTATCACAAACCAAAACCATGGTATTGATCTATTTCACTGATTCATTGTTATAAAATTATCAAATTATGTGTATTCATCGAACAACGATCCAAATACGTTTCACTTGATAAAGACAAGAAGAACTGGGGAAATCCATAACCCATCATATGTTTGTAACTAACCATTATCATTTTCACTCTTCTTCGATCCATTTTCATAGATATAGATTTGTGAATAGGGATAAAATTTTCAAATTATAAAAATACATCAATTTAAATCCTCTATTTATTTGATATTAACTTCTTGTTCTTGGAATTAATCTAAATTTATTTGAAATAAAAGAATAGGATGAAAAAATTGGCATTTTACCACAATTTTGAATCGATTTCTGACATGTAATAATACTATTTTGAAATCACTGGAGATAATCATGAACTCCAATGGTGAGATGATCCCCAATCATACTCTAATCTAGTTTTTTCAGCTAAAAACAATATCTAATGACCATCTACGCATCTAGGGATTGGCCACAAAAATTGAAAAATATGTATAACATTATATTTATAGAATAAATCATTTACTATATCAAAATATACAAAATAATGAAATAAATTTATTTAATTAATTCAAGATCAGCCATGATAGCATTTTCCAAAATACCCAATGATGAAAAATTTAATCTCAAAACTAGGTTAAAACTCATGTTCTAATCATAGAAGTGGTTTAATAATTCTGATCCAGGCCCCCATTCAAGAGTTATTCAGATTTTTCTAGAAATAAGAAAACATATAAAATTTAATATATTTAATATATTTTAAAAATTTATTTTGGGTCACCGGGGCAAAGAATCTCACACACTCTCAATGTATGGTGCCAAAAACAATCTATATATTATCCAAAAATAATACATAAAAAATCAGAGTCATTTCATAAATAGTAGAAGTTAGTTCTAAAAAATGAATGAACTTGTCTAATAATTATAATTTATCAATAGATCTTACAAGAATGTAAAATGAATGTAATTGTTTCACTTATTTTGATAATATTTCTATAACATTTTTCTTAATATTCTTTATTAATATTCCATTGTTAAAAAATAATTATTTTTTCATAAAAATATAATTATTTTATCATATGAAACTAGGATTTATGTTTTCTATTCTATAAAAAAATTCTATATTTTCATGAATTTTCTAAAATGACATATATTTTTAATGTCAATTTAAAATTAAATGATGTAAAATATGTTATTCTTCATGATCTATTCAAATAATCAACGTGATGAATAACTAAATAAAATAAATTTTTTTTGTATTTTTATTTATTTTGATGTATTTAAATCCATTTCATGGCCATGGAATATGAAACTTTTGTGCAATAAATAGAGATATTTTAAATTTAAATTCTGGAATGAGTTTAACAACACATCTTTATGGTCTTAATAAATGTTTTAAAAAGTTCCCAATGGTGTTTTTTGTGATTAATTTAAAAAAATTCAGTATTAATAGAGATTCATCTCATGAGTTAATTTAGTAATTTATAGTGTCCTAATAACAAAAAAAATCTAAAAATATAATTTTTATTAATTTTGATATTTTTTAATAGAATTATCTGAATAAAATTCTGAATCATGAGAAACAAGACATTCCTTATATTTTGGGGTCATAATGTGTTCTGAGAAAAAGAAAAACATTAGTTTTATTTAATCTATTATAATTTATATTATTTTGTTATAAATAAAAATTTATTTCTAACATTTTTATTGTTTTTTAAAAGGTAGTGTTCTGGTCAATGTCCAAAACACCAAAATTTATTGATAAAGAGATATTACATAAGTCTGAAATAAGGAATTTTTCTAACATACCTAACATAAAGATGGAGTAATTCAGGAGGAAGATCGTCCCTCCAAGTCATAGCATGAGAGACACCCATATTGGAAACCACGTCAGCAATCCTATTAGCTTGACGGTAGGTGTGAGTGGCGATGAAGTTGATCCCAGAAAGCGAGTTTAAAAAATCAACCCAGTGAGCAGTGAGCAGCCAGGAAAGATGAATAGTCCCACCACAAATAGCCTGGATAATAGTAGTGGAGTCAATCTCGATCCAGATGTTATTCCAGTTGTGTCACCTAACAAACGAGATAGCATGGATAACACTTAGCATCTCCGCTTCCAGCGTGGAAATAGTACCACAACATCCATAAAAGCATCCAAGAGTCTGGTCCTAGTGATTCCTAAAAATAGCACCACAACCCGCTGGGCCAGGGTTGCCTTTTGAGGAACCATCAATGTTAACTTTAATCCATCCTAGAGGAGGGAGAATCCAGAACACTTCAAAGGTAGACTTTAGACAAGGATAGTTCCCTTTCACATCAATCCGATGAAGGATCCCAAAATCACGAACTGAGTTTCATGATTGATCTTTTTGTATTGAGGCCGCCTCAAGGATGGCCATGAGAATTTTAATTTTACCTGCATTGAGATAGAAAGATTTATTACAAAAATTAAAATCATTTCGACCATACCAGATTATATAGAGAAGCTCAGCCACAGCTGCAAGAAGAATATTTTTGATCTGTTGGGAATCAGAAATGTCCATGCATCGTTGAATCTGTAGAGTAATAGAACTCTCCAAGGACCATCTGCACTCAAAGATGTTAGAAATATAATGCCAGAGAGTAGTTTCCATATCACAAGAAAGGAAAAGATGATTAGTATCCTCTCTATGTTTATTACACATTCGTTATTTGGAGAAAATATTAATCCCAAAGGTTTGTAAGCAATCATCCGTGGGGATTCTGGAATGAGCAATGCGGCAAATTAAAGTAAATCTTGAAGGTTTAATCCATGGTTTATTACAGTTTTTAATCCATGATAAAGTGTTGTTTTCATTGTTAAACAGATTATTGTAGTAGTTTTTAGAATCATGTATTCCAGTGTGCAAAGCTTCCCATATCAGGAAATTATTAGTTTTAGGGAAGGGGTAGCTCTCAACAATTTGTTTTATTTCATCAGGAAAATCAGTGTTAGGAATTCTCATGACATTCTTTATGGTATCATTATTGAGAAACGAAGGGTGCTTATTGGACATCAAGGAGAACAAGGGAGAGCCAGACCAATTTTCAAACCAAAATCTTAAATTAGAGTCTTTACTAGCCATCCATCTAGAATTAGCCATAATAGAGTTGAACACGTTTTTAATGGCAACCCAAATAGAGGAAGTAAGAAAGTGGCCCTGATTGTTTATGATTTTATTGAGTAATATAGCTCTATGAAAATTTGTAGAGGGATAGTCATTATGAATTAGGTTCCATGTAAGCTTAGCCTGGAGAGCATCATTGAACTTAGCAAGATTTTTAATACCAACACCTCCTTTATCAATTGGTTTACAGTAGGTAGCCCAGGGGACAGTAACCAATTTCTTCACCAAGGTACTACCAGTCCAAGAAATGTTTTTAATGGTGGTATTGATTCTCTTTAAACTACATTTCGGCCATTTATAAATCATCACAGAATAGACCAATTTGGAGACAATGGTTGAATTAACCAGACAAATTCTACCAGCCCTCAAAATATTGGAGCCCTTCCAGGTTGAAATCTGTCTAAGGGTTTGATCAATGATAGGCATGAAATAGTCTGCTTTCGGTCTACCCTAGAAAATAGGAACACCAAGGTAATTGAAGGGTAGATAACCCTGTTTGACCCCTAAGAAACTAGAAATGCTGAGTTTTCTACCAGGGGAAAAGTCTTTACTAAAATAGATGTACGATTTATTCCAATTTATGTGATGACCAAACACTTCTTTGAAATGGATGAGGATATTTTTAAGATTATTGATGTTCTTTTTGTCACCTTGAATAATTATAATTATGTCATCATCATAAAGAAGGTGTGAGGGGGCAGTCAAATTTCTAGCAGCCATGATAGGTTTAATATTATGATTTTCTAAAGATTGAATAAGCAACCTACTGAGGTAGTCTTCAACAATAGAGAAAAGAATAACAGAAAGGGGGTAACTTTGTCTAACACCCTTAGAACATTTAAAATATCCTCTAGGAGATCCATTAATGAGTATGGAAATATGAGCCAAATTGAAGAGTGTTTTAACCATATTAATGAATGTTTCATTGAAGCCAAACTGCCTAAGGACCTTGAACATGAAGTTCTAGTCAATGGTATCAAAAGACTTAGCAATATCAATCTTAATAGCAACATTCCCACCTCTCATTTTCATATTTAAAAGGTTAGTAGACTCAGAGCCAAGACAGATACATTCTTGGATAGATCTTCCCATGATGAATCCTAATTGGTTCCAAGAGACAATTCTGTTGTAAATCATAGTAATTCTGTTGGAAATCAATTTAGTAATGATCTTGAAGAGAGAGTTTATGAGAGAAATGGGTCTGAAGAGGTGAATTTCATTAGCATTATCTGTTTTAGGGATAAGGAAAAGAAATTGAGCATTAAGACCATGAGGAAGAGTTCCATTAGCAAAGAATGTTTTCACCATTTGGAAAACATCATCCTGAAAAAAAACCCATTGCTTTTGCTAAAAACCATTATTGAAGCCATCCAGACCAAGGGCACCATCCTCTTTTAGGCTAAAGACCGTGTCTTTTGATTTCATGATCAAGAGGGGTGATATTAAGTAACAAGTTATCCTCATCAGTAACCAAAGACGGGATAACATCCGGCCTAATGTTCCTATCTATATCAGTCCCATTAAAGATATTGTAAAAGTGAGAGACAACGTGATTGATGATGCTTTCCTTAGAATCAAGAATCTGATCCCCATATCTCAGGTAGGCATGGGGCCTATATGCTTTTCTCACTCTATGAAGGGAATTATAGAACTTAGTATTCCTATCCCCATCATTCAGCCATTTGGATTTAAAGAGTTACTTTTTAATATTATCCTTAAAGATAAGTAAATTGCTACGTTTTGAGGAAATATTTGTTTCGTGCTGAATATCGTGAGCAAAGTTAGAAGAGGAATTATCGTTTTGAAATTTAGCAAGTTCTTTTTCCAAATAATTGATTTCGTTATCGATTTCAACAGATTTTTCGTTGCACCAGTTTTAGGACTTGTTTTAGCATTTTCAATTTCACCAGACAAGAAATGGAATAATTTTGATCATGAATATTATCCCAAGTGCTTTTAATGTTATCCCTACAATCAGGATTAGAAGGCCAAGCAGCATTAAATCTGAAAGGAGCCTTAGGCCTACTTGGGTTATGAGAAAAACTAACTAGAATTGGGTGGTGATCAGAGGAAATCTTCGCGAGGGTAATTCTGGAGATATTATCCCATTTATCAAGAGCATGGTCGTTAGTAAACGCCCTATCATGTTTGCTAGCGATGATCCTATTATAATGTTTACAAAACCGAGTAAATTTATCACCCATTAAGTTAATTTCTCTATTGTTATTAAGTTCAATACAAGCTCTTAATTCCCTGGAGGAGATAGAGTCATGAGAAGGGCCAACTTTTTCACTAGGTTCCAGAATAGCATTGAAGTCCCCGACTAAAAACCAAGGGTTATGGGTTGAGATACGCAGCTGGTAAATATCATTCCAATGATCTCATCTATCCTGATATCTATTGCAGGAATAAACAAAGGTAGTGTAGACAAGAGTATTATCAATGATGTAATCACGTGTAATGGACTGGTTAGTAATATTGGAGATATTAATATTTTGAATAGAGGAATGAGAAAAAATCCATAAAGATTCATATGATATCCCATTATTACAAGCCCCTAGGAAAGAAAAACCAAAGGGGGAAGCATGATTAAATCTATAAGAATAATTTATTTTACGTTCAGCAATGGCAAAGAGTCCAGGTTTATGAGTGGTGATAAATCTCCTAAGAACATTAAAAGTGTCAAGGTTACAATCCCTTCACAATTCCAATATAAAATATTCATTTATACCTTTTTTTCTGGGGTTGTCCCCCCTTTTTTTGTGACGACAGTCTTTTCTCTGGTTTAAACTCTAGAAGTAGTCTCCTTTGAAGTAATATTTTGTTTACTCTGGAGAGATATATGTGTGTCCAAAGGGGATTGCTGCTCCTTATTTAAAACCTGCATGTTAGAAGCTTGGGAAACTAGATTGTCAGGAAAAGAAACATGAGGATAATTATTCGTCTCTCCAGGGTCATGGGAGGTGTCACTACTTTCCTTCCTCGAGTCCATGCTGGAAGGTGAACATAAGAGGGAATCCTTATAATGAAGCCCTCCCTTTTTGTTGTTGTCCACAGTATTAGTAGATTGCTGCAAAACAGTATTGTCAGCAGTGAAAAGAGCATCGTGTAAGGGATGCTCAGTGGATGAGGCCTTTCCCTCCTGCACCGTATAACCTAAGTCAGTAGGACCCGAGATTGTCTCCGACAAATTAGGGACCAAAGGGTAAATGGTTTCAGTGAGAAGGTCAGCAGAATCATCGTCCTATAGAGGGTGTGAAAAAATGTCTCAGACTTGCTCTTAAATATAATCTTTAATATCCTGGTCAATTTTTTCAACATCTTCTTCCTCAACTAGGACAGACCAAGACTTACCCTTGTCAGAGTCTAAAATTGCAAAGGAATTGGACTTTACAGGCCATTTTCCCTCTCCCTTTTTTGAAGATTCAGGTTTCTATACATTATAAATTTTTACTCTTCTATTTCCTTTGGCTTCAGTCCAGCCAGAATTTCTTGGTTGTGGAGTCTATTTGTGGACTTTCCAGCAATTATGGATGGAATTCCCAAAAACCTTACAAAATTCACAATATGGAGGGAGCCTCCCATGTTCCAACTTCACAATTTTTTTGTAATCCTTATCAGAGAAGGTAATGGATTGAAGCGGTTTTGTTTCCAAATTGACCTCAATCAAGACTCTAGCATACAGAATAAGGTCACCATTGAGAGTCATATGGTCAATTTTCAGAGGAGTTCCAATACAAGCAGCAATGTCATTAAGGATTTGTGGATGCCAAAAAACCTGTTTAGATTAAAAACTTCAACCAAAATTGTGCAGTGTTATTTCTATACATGTTAGGATTAAACGCAAAGTCCCATTCTGAGAGTCTAAGGGGAGTTGGTTTCAGTTATAGGTTACCCACATTCTATACATGGTCCAAATCAGATTATGAAGTGATAAAAATATAGAAATAACCTTTTCCAATTGATTGAATATTATTATAATTTATTTTTCATTAATATATATTGATATTTATAAAATAAAATTGAATTTTACTGAAAAATTTATGAAATAGATAATATTATGATGTTTAGATAATTTATAGAATAATTGTTAAAATTGTTTTATTAATAGGTTAAAATTAAATAATCATTGGATATGAACCCTTCACAATCATATTTGGATTCCTAGAAAATTGCAGTTTCAATTGTTCTATGGAAGAGGTATCCTATGCAGGTATAGTGGGTGTTTTTCCCTAATTCACTTGTTGTATTTGGTAGGTAATCATTGTCATTTACTGTTTTACATAGTTGGGGTTTGAGAGGGGACGTTGACTGTGAAACATGTAGTAAAATTTATAGGTTAAAGTAAAAAAATGAAGAAACGTTACTCTAAAAAGAAATAACATGATCATTGGTAGTCTATAATGGAGAATTATTTAGTTTTTATTTTTCAATGTATGACAGGGATGTTCCCTAAGGAAATTTCCAATTTTATAAATCATATTTCCAAGGTAAATACTAAACTTCATAGATTATTCAAACTTTTGCAAAGAACACATATAATACCAAAAAATCCTTATGTAGATTATTTATTTCAGTTCTCATCTCAATTATCATCCCCTAAAGTAATCTTATTAGGGTACCACAGTTAGAAATATTTATAAATAGAAGGCTTCCATGACTAGAATAAAATATTTCGAAGAATATTTATAGAAACCATATGATTTTTCATATAATAATTTGATGTTTAGTGTTTTGGGAGTCAAAAACCTCTTAATTTAAATAATATATCATATAAAAATAAATTACATGAATATAAATATATTATGGGATAGGTAAAATTGAGAAAGATTTATGTCATACTAACTAAATGCATCCTATAATAAAAACACACACATTGAATCATACCACCCACTTTATGTCTATGATTCGTGTGTTTTCAATTACTAGACATACCAAAATATACTACGACTCATTTTCAAAAAGTTTTAAAACATCCTAATCTTGGTTTCTTAGATTTTAAAATTTCATAGACGTTTTAAACTAAAACTTCACTTTTGTTATTGAAAACAGGAAATTTGAATCATAATGACCACATCATGTGTCATATTTTCATGTTGTCACTTATGAAACATCAAAAATGAATTATGGATCATTTTACCAGTTTTGGAAAACAATATGAGATAATTATTTTTGTAGTTTTAATATGAATTTAATTTTAAATTATAAATATATTTATATAGAAAAAATGTTCATAGAGTCATACCACACACATAATTTTACAGATTAGCATATTGTTAAAATATTCACATCAAAAATGTGTTGTGAATCAGTTTCCTAGTGTTTTAAAATAATCCGAGATTGTTTTCTTAGGTTTGACAATATAATTTTTTTAGCCAAAATTGATACTTTTATATTGAAAAATTATGCATTGACTCCTATCGGGTTCATCATGTGCTGAATGGAAAATAAAATAATTACAAAAATTAGAAATCAAATATAGACCATTTTTCTTATGGTTTGAAAACAATATGAGCTTATTTTCTTAGTATTGGTAATGTGACAGCTTTTTAATTAAAATGAAACTTATATTGAAAACACCCACTTCGATCCATACCTCCCAATTTATGTGTTTAGTGACTATGAAGTCATAATAAAATGAAGGAATTTTTTTTAAATGTATTAATTGAAAACAATTTATTATGATATACAGTTCTATATTTATTAGTGTAAATTAATTTTTTAGGTTTTAAAACATTAAACCATGAGTGTAATTATCAAAACCATAGAAAAAAATATTATATTCATGAAATATTTTGAAAACCAAACAATAAATATTTTGTACTTTTATGTATATAAAACACATCCATTTGTCATGAAATGTGCTCAGAATATCTCAATAAGGACTTTTAAAAGAAAATATAGACTCTAAAGGGATTTAAGGGGTCAAAATCATGAAAAAAAAATCTAATTGATGTGAAATCATATAAAATGATCATATATTGTTTTTTATAAATATTGGATCCAATTAAATGTCAATTTGAATTATAGTTTTCCCATGATTCCAGAAAACATATTTGTAGTATTTTAAAAATATAAACATTGATGTATTTGGAACCACAATAGAAAAAAACCTTAGATTCAACAGAAATTTGGGAATAATAACTTTTCATTATTTATGATTTGTACATCTAAAAAAAATATCAATTTAACCTTCAGTGTACTAATAATGATTGAATAATAATTTCTTAAAAATAAAAAGTCTTTAAATATGTTTTTTAAGGGGTGAACACCAAGAAAACATTGTCATATGGTGGTGAAATTGAAGAGAAATTACCATATATTGATATTTCAAATTTAGAAACTATTTACATGTCAATATAAGTTACTCTTTTCCCAATATTACTATAAATACATGGTTAGTGTTTTAAAACCCTAAAACATGAGTATAGTAGCAAAAACCATAGGAAAAACCTCATATTGTCTTGAAATAATGAGGAACCAACTGTTTAATTATCTATGATGTGTATGTATAGAAAAAAAATCATTCAACTTGTTCTGTTCCCATAATGAATAGATAAGTTATTTTAAAAGATGTTATATTTTTAAGAAACATGTTCCCTTGGATCAAAACCCAGAAAAAGATTTCATATTTCCCAGAAATTATATGAATATGATCATAGAATTATTTTTGGAAATGTATGAACTTCTGACATGTGAATATGAGTTATGGTTTTCCATGGATTCCCATAAAAGTGTTTTCAGTGTTTTAGAAAAATAAAACATATGTGTTACAATAAAAAATATTGAAAATGAAAATAAAATTAATGTAAAACAATGATACAACCAGTATTTAATTATTTTTATGTGTACACATAGAAATAAAATACTTCTATTGTGTGGTGTACACATAATGTCTCAATAAAATATTTTAATGGTTATAAAAGTCTTTAAATTGTGTTTAGGGAGGTATGAACCAATAAAATGTGGTTAGAAGGTTATGAAATCATTGGAAAATGACTGTAGATTGATTTTTAATGAAAAGGATCTAATAACATGTTAAAAATATTAATATTTTCCATGTAAATAGGTAAAAAAAATTACCTTGTTAAAACAATAAAATATTCATGTAAATTTTAAAACCATAGAAAATGGCCTCATGCGAGTCTTAATGAATATGAAACCCATTGATAAAATATTTTTGACATTCATGAGTTTTAGGTGGCTCCAAAAAAACATTTGTTTTTTATAATTACAAATATTTTTCTTTTTTTCATTTAATACTCTTAATCATTAAATTATTTAATTTATGATTAATCATGATCATTTCATATTTTTTTTGTATTTTTTTGTTTTTATTTTTTGTAACATGTAACACATGTTTCATTATGCGTCGATATGATAAATAAATTGTTTGTATCCTTATAATATATATTTTCTTATTGTAGATCAAAAATTTAGTAAATATTGTAAATGTATCGAACCAACAATGTGGTAGTAAACTAAACATGATAACATACCTTGTCATCTATCTAATTGAACAAAATGTACATACTGTTGTGTAGTTAACTGACAGTGTCACCTAACAACATGAAAAAATTACTTATCATATGGGATCCATCTAACCATGTCACCCAAATGCGTGAACAAAATGTACCTGTTGTATGGATTCAACTGACCCTGTCACCCAAAAGTGTACATAACCTCATTAAGAAAATGTACGTAAAATATGAGATTTAACTAACCATTCCACCTAAGCGTGTCAACATACAACGGAACCTATTATGGCTCCTAGTGTGAGTGAAATTATTTTATGTTTTGGGACTATAAACGTGGGGAAAAAACTAAATAAAATGAAAATTATTCATTTTTAAAGATATGAAAATTATATAAATTTTAATAGAAGAAATTAATCTTTGAATTGTCCTCTATAATTATAAATATTAGATCCAATTCATTACATGCTTTCTTCTATAATTATACAGTTTAATAGAATAATATTTCTGTAGTAATTTGATGATAAACTTGTCTATAGAAGTCATATTAAGGTGATAAATGATTCAATGTAATTGTAATGAATTGATATAACTATAATTAAACTAGAGACAATGATGATTATATTTTATTGCAGGTATTATTTTGTTCAAAAGACTTATAAATTTTTATATGAACTATCTTAAAAAATATCATATGTGAAGTTAGGAAAGTGAATTTCCTTTTGTAGACTCTACTATGTAGGTTATACTACATGAACCTTCTATATAAATATCCTGCATGAATCAAATAATTTGATTTTATAATGTTTGTATGTGATTGTATATAGATGTTTATAAAACTGATAAATGTGCTTTGCTTTATGTACAATTTCACTTTTCTATTTTCTATATGATCTTTTGGAAAAAATTACATTTTTAATTATTCTATAATTACATATTAATTTTTTACAATTCAAATAGATTATAAATTATGTTATTAAATTATCATAACATGGGTTGAAGTTAAACATTGATTTCATGGAAATTTTTAGTTCCACATTAAATATTATTGGATTGTGAATAGTGTGTCTTGTAATCTTTATTCGAGTTTTACAAGGAACATTAATATTTATTATAATTATTTTTATCAATATATTAATTCAGATAATGTGTGTTCACTATAAATAATAGAATTATTTTTAAATATTATTATAGTGGCCCATATGATTATACATTTCATGAAAATTCATTATAAGTTTCTTATATGTTTTGTTTTTATGGTTAGAATTTATAAAATTGATTTTTGTAATTTTTAGTGGAGAAAATATTCATCGTTATTATGGTGGATAAAAAGATAAAAACATTTTATTAATATTAGAGATACAACTTTTTTTCATATACATGTTGAAGAGTTCCAAACTAAGTAATGGTGACTTATCGATTATTTTATTTCTGAAGTGCACCGTTGGATTCCTTGTAATGCCCTGACCACAGAATCCTAGAGTCGGTTCATTATTACGTATCATTGGCATGATCATAAAAGATCATGTCTCGAAAGACTGATTAGTTTACTAGCCTTGGATGTACTATATACATTCATAAGGTTTACATTACATCATAAAATGGAAAACTACATCAACATTTTCTCCAAAGACAACACTGAGATCCCATAGACTATTCATGGAGGTCAGTCATAATATACTTCTTTGCATCCTAGGAAAATAAAACACAGCAAGGGTTGAGATCAGATACTCAGTAAGGATAACATTATAGCCTAAACTTTCATAAATAAGAATAAACATTTTAGTCAGTGTATAAGACTAGAACAAAATCCATTTAAAATTGAACATCAGCTTAATATGGAAAAGATAAAATCAAATAATTCCATTTAATTATTCACATTGATATTCTACTAGTCAAATGATCACATGAAATATCAACAACCACTTTTATAATGATGGAATACATAATGCAAGACTATCATAACCACATAGTCAAGGCCTTGTGCCAAGACAACAAATAAGATTTTGTCAAGGCCTTGTTCTAAGACACTAGTTTGTCTCATGAGACCTACCGATGCATTGAGGTGCTATAGCGGGCTCCATGCATCACATACTAAGTCCAATTCACTGCTGATATGAATAGGTTTAAACCTAACATAAACATTCGTATTAAAACTAGCATACAAAATGTCAATACTTTATCAACAAACCATGAATGGTATAAAATTAGCACATCCACAGTAAAAAATAACTCATTTGGTAAAATATGGAAGATTTTATTGTATCAGATTAACCTCAATTGATAATAATGAAGGATATTGACATATATGAAAATAATCATCAAAACTATTTGAGATAAATATCCCCCCTTTTCTTGAAATCCTTTAAAAGTCACAATATTTTTCAAGAAGCCGTTTAAAAATTGATTTTTCAATCAAAGTCTCTCATAACTCATTGAAACTTTTAAATGGAAATTTAATTTTAAAACTTTAATGTACATATAAATAAATCCTTAAAACAATTTTTAAGACATGGACATTATTGAGATAGATTTAGGATAATAAATCATTAAAACATTTAAAATAATATTTTATTTAGAGTTCATAACCAAAAGTGAGACACTTTAATATAATAATTGAGGTAATAAAAACATTATAATATCATGATAATAAATGTATTCATGATATACTATGTCAAATTACATTATATAGACCATATAAAAGTGATTTGGTGTATAACAATAATGAAGTCTTAATAGAATGTAAATTGAGATGAAATCACTTATAAGGATTGTACCCTTAGGTTAAGGATAAATCAACAACCTAATTATGTGTGAAAAATATAAATACACTAAATATGATTGTATATTTCGGGTAAATCAATCAGAGGACATTCACACAGATTCTTGTCAAAACAACACCAATGAATTGGATATGTAACTCAACAAATGGATATTGAGTTAAAATTACTCTTATCAAGTTCATATCGATGAATTGAGAATCTATCAATGGAGTGATTATGTGTATCAAAATTATATCCACAGAATGGGGAGTGGAAATTATGACATAAGCAATTTAATAGTGATTCCACACATAATATTGCAGTAAAATAATCAATGAAGTATGCGTAAAGCCGAATGAGTGGAAATTAACATTTAAATTTACTTATAGATTTTCTAACCTAAAAAATATAATCCCCTGAAAGAAGGATCATACAATGATGATGTAAGTATCCATAAATTAATGTATATTACACAATTAATACAATCATGGGTAGTATACACACCACATGCAATAAATATGTGGTGAACAATGGAAATCTCACGGAATTAAAAGTGAGATACGAAACATCTTAATTGTAGTTTTTCCTTGGTAGAGGGTAGTTTAACCTCCTATATAATGGTGAAATAATATCTTTTGAATTATACAATAATTCTATACATTAATATTATTTTATATATGATTTTTTAACAATGATTTGTTAATAACATCTTAGTATTATCATCGTTTCGGGTGTTAACAGATTCGTTTTCCTTTATATTCTTTGTTATGTGAGAAATATTTTTTATGGATGGGATGTTTCTTATTAATATATTGAATGATATCATGTCTATAAACATTATTTTTAATCATAAAATGATATTTAGTCTTGAATGGATACGATGGGGAATGAATCTCATCGCGTTCGTGGAGACGGTAATACATACGTATGCACGAGCGACAATATCACTCTTTTGATATGAAAAAAATATATAATTGGATGGTATTACATATATACATAAGAATTATCAAGTTATATTTATTATTTACAATAATTAAACATCATTATTATACCCATCCAAAAAATAAAGTTTTGAATAACAACTACCCCATGACGTGGAGACGGCAAGCCGTATGTACGCACGTGTGGTGACATATCATTCAAAGGATGGATAGAATACTGAATATTGTTGAACCATATTTATAATAACATCAATTTATATATAATATAATAGATTTATTATTTTATAATGGAAATAACAATGAAAAAAGAAGTGGAAGAAGAAAGGAACTAGAAAGAGGGTGGTGAAATCATTACCTCTTATTCGGGTTCTTCGTTTTGATTTGATCAAAAGCGCTGCTTAAGTTGGATTTATGACCAAAGGAGGGACTCTAGGATGAATTTAGGGAAGTTTAGAGGATATATGGGCAGGCTCTGGCTGATCCAAAAGGCTTTGAAGGTGTGAATTATTGAGTAGGGGGAGTGCCCTTTTATAAGAGGGGTGAGGGGCACATTAGGAAAAGCAAGAAATGTTATTTTATAATAAATTCATATTCGGTTTATAATGGATAAAAAGTGTATTATTTAATGTTTAAGGTGTGGATAGGTATAAAACCACTCAACCAAAAGGTTTTAGACTGGTTTGGGTCACTATATTTTCTATATCTTTTTTATTTTACTATTAGTTAAATAGTTTGGCATTTACCATGTCTCTTTAAATTTTTATATTATATAGTTAATAAACATAATATATAATTAAAAGAGACCCCCAAGTTGTCCATTAATGATAAACCTATCATTATATATTTCCTTTTTCTAAAAATTAGTTTTTTTCAATAGAATATCAATTAATAAAATAATATTTGTTTAAAAAACTAATTTATGTCAATTTTGACACTATTTAATAAATGATTCTTTATAAAGTATTAAAAACATTATATGTTCTAAAAAATTAATTTAAGAATTCCCAGCATGGCTTATTAAACAATAAAATTAATGTATGTCATCAAAACTTTCAGATTATATTTATTTTATAATTTATAATACGAATTATTTGATTCTTTCATCAATAAGGAAAATACTTCATCATTATTATGTCATAAATAAATTTAATTAATAAATTTATAAAAATTATAAATAAAATACAATTATGTATGAAATATCTTTATATTTATAATGAATATTTATAGTCTAAAATTTAACTTATATAACCCTATGTGAAAATTGTTTTTTTAAAATATATATGATTATGTCATTTTTTTTATTTACTTTAACTTAATTAATATAAAGTGTCATTATCACTTACAAGTGGCTCTATGGGGTCCCAAAATCGACCCAAATATTCGTAGGGTCTGACATGTATAAAAAAATATGGTTAGGACAAGTTTTAGGGTAATTTAATATTATTATAATATTATAATTTTAACCTTATTTCCGGATTTAACCTTTAACCATGGTCAACAAAATATTTACCGAAGTAATTATTCAAAATGACTAAAAATAAAAGTTACCTATTTTTAAAATTTGGAAGTCCTGATTTTAAATATGAAATCCATTTTTCTAAATTTGAAACATAGAAGTAGAAGGAATTAATTTAAAATTATTTCCAATTGTCCAAACAAAGAGCGTTTTTAAAGAAATAATAACTATATAAAGATTGACACATGTTTATGTGTATTTTAAATATGAAATTACATCCATTTACCAATATTGGATTAATTGGTAAAAATATATTCTAATTATACTTTAATACCTCTCAATTTTATAATTTATCACAATAAATTATTTGGATTAAAAAAGTTGTTTTTAATTAATGTTTAGTATTTATTCACTATTCAACAAAATTTGAATGTTTTCTAAAAAATACCAAAAATTCACCCTTGGATAATTTTGATATTTAAAATCCAAAAATGATTTCCATTTTGAAAGATAATGTTTATAAAATTTCAAAAAGTGGGTATTACTATTCATAACGGCTAGTTTGATTGGATGTGGTGTGTGTTAGAACTCGAAGTTGCGTACAACACACGGTAATGTATTATTAAAAGAGAAGCGTACCATGGAAGCTTGGGGTGTTACATTCCCAAGATTCACTATGTCAACCTCTAGTAGGTCATGGGAATTACTGATCCAAATTCCAATAAATTCATTAGGAATCATTCACCATGATAATTTTTTTATTATTTCATTTTGAAACAACTATATGGGATTTATTATATCTCTAAGTGAATAATTTATGAAGTTGTACTACCCTAATAAATAGTATGTATGGGTTTGGAATTTCCCCTTTTAATAATGGTTCTATTCGATCTCTATAGAAAGATGGGTTCCAATTTACCCAAAAATAGTTGAAGAAAGGACTTATCCTATAAGAGTCAGGGTTTATTCAATCCCATTATAAGTCTAGGTTATTTTTAAACAAAAAAATAATATAGGATATGACTGAGCAATTTAATTTCTAGGTTTTGTGTGAATCTATAAAATATTATGTTATGTTTTACACTATAAAATATTTAGGTTCCATCTGAAAATGAAATTTGTAATAGGATAACATTAATATTCATAAAGTCTAGTTTTGGTTATCACTTGTAAAAGTATTTGTTTTATTATGAACCCAAAAAAGATAAGAGAAATGGGTAGAACCTACTTGTTTGAAAAATAAAGTTGTAATGATTTTTCACTCTTAATTCAAAAGTGAAGTATCGAAGACTAGGTTTTCCTATAAAATGTAGATGAAGGATCATTTATTATTGAAATACTATAAAAATATATTATTTTCATCTTTTAGCATTTTCATTTTATTTTTATATCTCATTTTATATAACATTGTGGTAAAAAAATTTATTATTTGAACTATCACTTTACACTAAATATGTCAATACTCTGATTAATTTTTAAATAAATAAAATTCACCCTCTCTCTTTCCAATTCCTATCACCTCTTAGTTACCTAAAAATTTCCATAAGAGGATGCTATTATAAGGATAATTTTAATTATCTAATCTATCGCATACCTAATAATTGGTATTAGAGTAAGTCCCTTTATAGGTTAATTAGTTTACCACTATGTTTTATACCTCATAACTGATATTGAAGGTTGGAAAATTTACTATATATTGTGATTAATTAGATTTTTTATATTAATGATTCTATGATTTTGTTATTATTCCATAAAAAGACTCGGGTAATGATATTTTAATTGATATATTAATTGAGGAATAATGGTTTTTGAAATCCAAAATTGCAACCATATTTTAATGGTAGTAAGTATACAATGTGGAATATCTAAATATAAGATTATCTATTGTGTATTGATATTCCATTTTAGGAAATTTTTATTTAATTTTATGTTTTACCAATATCTGATTTAGTTGATTTGAATGGATATGATTATGTTAAATATGATTTTAATTATAAGGTCATAAATATTCAATATGTTTATTTTTTTTAAAATATTTCCAAAAAAATTAACAGAATCACTAATTATGAGAGTTCAAAACTACTTGAGGCAACTACTTTTGAATTAGGAAGTTACATGATATCAGTTTATTATAATTATATAAAGTATCGATTGATGATAATTGAGTTTAAAACTATGAATACTGGAAACATCATTATCCTAAAGGAAATATAATTACAGGTAATTTTCATTATAATTTATATTATATAAATATTGTTATTTATGTATGTAGGAAGAGTGGAAATATTAAACATGGTTGTTTGAAGCTTAAAAATCCATGGAATGCCAAGAATAAATAAAGTAAATATGAAACAAAGATTAATATCCATAAAAAATACTAATGTTTCATTTATTATCAATTAAACAAAGGTACCATTTTCACCTCCATATTCTTGATCAAGTTTCATGATTCAAATTTTAGAAAAGGTGGAAATTTACATGTGACATGTATAAATAAAGATAATTATTGTAGTTTGGATTTTCCTGCATCTATAAAATCTACAAATGTTGAGATAATTATTGATAATACAGATGAAATATTTGACTCATATGAAGATAAAATATGTGAAATTTCATGTATACATGTATCAATTAACGATAGGTATAAATGTATTCGGGAAAAGAAAAGGATCAGGTCATTAAAATTTTATATATATTTTTAGAATGGTAATGTTTTGACTCATGAACATGATAAATTTTGAAACATAAATGATGATTATGAAATATAAAATCTTGTGGATGAAAATTATAAGATTACATATTTCCATTATAAGATTAACAAATACAAGAAAGGATTAATTTATTGTTGGATGATATAACTAAAGTTAGGGATCAATGTAAGAAAATTTAAAATGAAAATGATAAGCCTAGAAAAAAGTATTCTTCCTAAATTGAAAACGTTTTTTAGGATTTATTATTTGTTAAAAATAGTTAAAAAAGGCTAAACAATGAATTACATAATTCTAGGAATGAAATGGTGTGTCTAAAATGGACCATTTGTAATATGTTTGATTCAAATGTTAATTTTTTAAAGACTAATTATTTCTGGAAATGCGATAATAAAAGAGATAAACATAGGTTTGATTTATTTGTTCATATTATATTTAGAATGAATTTTGGGAAACGAAATTATATTATAATTTATTAAGATAATTTTTTTAAATTTGGATCATATAGTTATCATACTTGTGATTTCAATTTTATGTTCACTCAAAATTGTTCAACAAAAGGTTTTTTATGTCTAAATATGATTTCATGTAATTTTTATAAAATGAATTTACTTCTGGGGTACCAAATAGTATAAATTTTTATAAAATAAATCAATTCATTATACCCAAGTAATTTTTAATTTCAGATTGTTATGTTAATCATTAATATCATTGTAGATTTATCCTTAAAATGATGACATAAGAATAATAGGATTTAATATTTAATAATGGGAATTCATCAATACATAATATCATTATTTGGATTCAACAATGTACATCAATATTTATATTATATTTTGGTTAGTGAACATGGGTATTATTGTGTTTATTTAACAACATACACTAATACTTCTTCAATATCCATATATATCGAAAAAATATTTTATTTTATTTTTAAAAATTGATTTACATGTAATATATTATTATTTGGTTACATAAAAAAAATTTAGATTACATTATAACATTTTTCCTAGCTCTTTGTGACATAAATGTATGTTTTAGATATGTTTTTACTCTTCGAATTATGAATCTGCTCATAATATTATTATATTTTTATTTTAAATGAATATTTAAAATTTAGGGGAATTTGGCCATATAAATAATTATTAATTCATCTTGGAAATTTATTTATTGAAACATGTTATAAATAAATTTTATATTTGTTCGTTTATAATCAATAAATATGTAAATTTTATCAAATTTTGTTAAAAATATTGAACTTGTAATATCTTTCATGGAATAAAAAATCTAAAATCAATATGGAAATATATTATTTTTTCTTATCTTTAAATTTATTCCATACTTCTGAATTTATTAGGAATTCATTTTAAAAATATATTTAGTTTAATTGTGGAATATTTTAATGTGCCAATTTTTTTTTTCAAGAATCTAATATATACTATTTTAAAATATTATTCATCCTATTAAATATGTGTTCATGAATAATGATTTCACTAGTTTATCTATGTTGGAATTCAATTTCTATATAAACTAGTCAATTTATTCTTTATTAGGATGTTTTACATGTTGGGGAATTTTATTTTTTTTAATTCATTTTATTTTAATAGATATTTATTAGATGAATTGATTGAGGGTGTGGGAACCTTCTCTAAAATGTTTAATTTTGTGTAGTAAATTAGTTTATTTTAAATTTATTGTATCTTATGTGCATTTTTTTCAATTCTAAAATTTTTAGTATTAATATTATTGAATAGAATAGTATATAAAATGGATAATGACGTGTTTGTATATATGACTACTTAATCATAATTAACATGTGATTTTAACAACTTATAATGTACATTTTTAAATACGTTTAAGCATGAACAATCATTGTATTATAATATATTCTGACATACATTTATACTTTCTTTTTTTTCATACTAAATTATCTTTTTATTTATTTTATTCAAATATTTTTATTCCACTTTAGTCAGGGAGATTCAAATGTAATATTTATTTTAGGGGGAGTTTGACAACATTTATATGCTGAAATATTAATTTTTATATTGAAATATGAAAAAATATTGAATCTGAAATTTTATATTACCAATATTAATTTATATACACATTTTTTATTATATTATTAAGTTTAGAAATATTATATTTACAATATATTATTAAATTACTGTCTAGACTTTTATTTTTCATAAAATGGTATTTATATATATTGTTTCCCATTTTTTCAAAAAAAATTAAATTCTTCTCATTGAAGAGTGGATTTTTTATAATACAACGTTATTTTATTGATTGTTTAGAAAAGGGCTCATTTTTTGGAAATTATATATTTTTTTTCTAATTTTAAAAAATTATTAGAATGAAGAGTTTCTCTTTGAACCACATAATGTTTTCATAATTACAATGTTGTAAATGTTTTTCTTTAAAATTCAAAATAATCTAAATTGTGTAAAGAAATCATAATCCTAATAATATCATAATATTTATTTTATTATAATAAATTTATTGTTCTTATATTTTTTAACATGTAATACAAAATACATGAAGTGTTTTTATGATAAATAAAACATTTGGGACTTTATAATATCATTTTACGTATTCTGGAAAAAAAATTGGAAACTCCGAGAACCAAAATTTGACAATGAATAGAACCTACTATATGGGAGCCAAATAAAAATTTCCCATGGCTATTCCATATGACTACATAAACAAAATTTACCTACTATTTCAGAGCCAATAGACCACGAAATCGGGAAATGTTACCTGACTGTATGAAAAACTTTACCCACCATATTGAGTTAACTGACCATGCCACCTAACAATGTCACCTACCCACATGATCAAAATGTACCTACAATATGGGAGTCAACTGACCATTTCACATGATTGTGTCACCTAACTACACAAAAAGAACGTACCTACCATATGAGAATCAACTGACCGTGTCACGTGACAGTGATAACCTACTATTCAAACTAAAACAAGTGAAATATTATTTAGTACTTTGACTATAACATGGGATTCAAAACAAAAAATTAATTCATTTATTTATTTGTAATGATAAAAAATTATCAACATTTAATTAGAATAAATTAAAATCATCTTTAATCTCTAAAATTATAGAAATTATAATGAAGTCGCTTCATGTTTTTAGTAAGAATTTTGTTGTTCTCCAAAATAAATTATTTAATATTTTTTGACGATAACATGAGTTGTAGAAGTTTGATTAATGTAAAATTTTATTATAGGTAATGATAATTAAATTATATAACTATAATTAAACATGATATAATGTTTATTAATTAATCGTTAATGTTTGTTTTATGGCTAAATTATTATACGTTATGCTATCGTAAATTTTCTAGAACAGCTTATGTGAAATCAGGTATGTGAATTCCATTTTGCAGATTCTATTTTGTAGTGTCAGGTACATATATCTATTTGTATGTAATATTATATTTATTGTTATTTATTATTTTTTCCTTAGTTTATCCTTTTTATTTCAGAGAGAAATGGTTAATTTGGTTATGGAAATACGTGTCTCCTAGTGGGGCACAGGTTGTCAAACCATGAACCCCTTCCTAGGAAACGATGTGGACTTGTGTAATTTTTTGATAGAGGTGAACCGCATGTTTGGAAGACGATTTTGAGATCATGTGGGATAAACTTGCATCATATCCTTCCTGGATAGTGAGGGGCACATAATTTCCACATGTTTTGGAAAAATGTATGGGAAAACCATGTGACTTTCCAATGATATTAAAAATTGTATTTTACCATTTTACCCCATTATTTTAAACCCCAAACACTTCAAATACTAACCACTTGGGATTATTCACCTTCGGAAACCCCTCCCCTTCTATTTTCTCTATTAGACCTCCATTTTTTAGGTCATTTATGTGTGGATGGTTCACAAAATTCTCTTGTTAGTGTTTTTCCTTCTTGATTCCTCATCTTTTCAAGGGTTTCCCTTATTTTTATTTTTGATTCAAATATCCAGAGGTTTGGGTGAACTATTTAGGGATTTACATTGATTATTAGGGTTTAATATTAGTTTTCATAGTTCAATCATTCATTTATAGGGTACCTTGGTGGTGTGGTTCTAGTTTACCACAGATTTTCGAATGTTTCTACACATGAGGTTGGTGGTTCCATGCTTAATCATTTCATAGTGAATTTGATAAGATGGATTTTATTCTTGTTATTGTTCTATGAATTGTGAATGTGGTTCAAAATGTTTTATAAAGCATTAGAAATTTTTTTTTGTTGAAATATTGTTATCCAAAGGAAATGAGTTATGTTCCATGTGTGTTTCATGTGTGCAACTATTTTTTTCTGAAATGTGATTAATAAATTATGTAAATGTTGAAAAACATGTTTTGTAATCGGATTAGTGAACATTTTGATTTTAAAAAGTATTTGAATATCAAAATGGTGGTTTATCATATAAATATATATTGATCGGATTATTCACGTGTGAACATGATCTATTATGTTATATGTAGAGTGGATATTGGGAAAAAATGGAATCCTAGGTATCGTGAATGGAGGAATAGGACAAGTATTCAAATTAAGTTTGATGCTTCAGGAGCTAGATTCATTAAGTAGGATTTACAATTTCAACATCAACTATGTTATAATGATAAATGGTGACCATGAGATCATTGAATGGATTCCTCTCTAGTAACTCATGTGTGAGGATGTTGTGGCTTGTGGTTGTTATACCATATCTCACTAAGATGTGAGGGACCTAATATACCTCTAGATATAGATCCTATAGTTTTTTACCTATACATATTGATATCATGTTATATTTTACATTCCATCATCACATGGTTCACTTTTTTGTTTATTTCAAAAGAAATACATGTTTTAAAAAAATAGAATAAAAATGTCCCCATCCTTTTTAATATAATTTAATTTCAATTTTTTTATATGTTTTTTATATGAATATCTTTATTATGTGGTATCCAACTTGGATTTTTCTCACACCTTTCATACACCATTGGGTGTATGTAGACACGGTAATGTTCGACTCGGGTAAAAGAATGATGTATTATGGTGATAAAGGTGGATCTGGATGCTACTGTTCCACTATCTGTATGTGTGGGTTGTGGAAGAATGAGGATGATGATCATGTTGTTGCATGGAGGTTTTGGGATAATGTCATTTTTTGTAGAACTTTTTGGGTTTCATTTAATGTTGCAAAATATAAATATGAAAATTGTTTATACCTCATTTGTTTATTATTATTGAGTTATGTTTTTTATTATTATGGATTGTTTATGATTATGTGGAGTGATCAAATCATTCAGAAACTATAATTTTGATACCCATGAACTTTTTTCCATCCCTAGTGGATTGAGAATTCCATTTAATCCATGCCTCGATTCATCTTAAGTGTCTGGTTGGAGGAAAACACATATGGTTTCATGAATAAGTAGTATCAAATAATTTTATAATTTTATGGGTCAAGTTATTTTTATGGAGTTTTGATAGACAGGGGTTATCACTATTAGGTTTTCTGGTTCTAATCATGAGTAGGTGTTCCGGCTATTAGACCTCATGAAAGAACATGAGTCCCCATGGGATTTTCAGATTTGATTTTTTTCTAATCCACTAGGTGAGACATATAGGGCATAGACTATTTATTGACACATGGTAGGGGTTAAAGTTGTTTGGATGAATTCTTGTTATAATGTATTATGTTTTTATTGATTTATGGAATGTTGTTTTCATTTTTGTTGTGGAAAATTTTAATAATGTCTATATTGATGGTTTTATCATAGGATATTTCTCCGGTAGAAAAATGCATCCTAGGTGAATTACTATGAAGTAATGGGAAATGTTTGGAGAGTGTTCTCCCTCACCTATTAATAAAATAAAAATGGAAGTTGTGGTCTTTCATGTCAAGTAATTTTGACACTGAGTGGAATCTGTTTATGCATGGGTGAGAGAATCCAAACCCGGTCCTGGTATGGACAATGCTTAGGATTTCCTCAAGATCAAGCTTCCTTATTTATAAAGTAGTACAAAAAATTATGAATAATAGGAGCGGAATGGGAAAATTGAGCTAATGTTAAAATTACATGATAGTTCAAAGGCTTTTAGGCTATAGTGTGCTTCATTCATGTTAGAAATTCCATGTTAGAGGTGGAGAGACTCAGTGGTACAAGTTGGAATGTATGATAAAATTGGATGGAAATACATTATGTTCATTTTCAATGAGCATTATTCTCTTGAGGTATTATCTTATTCATTATCCTGTGAGTTTATGGGGATGAGATATGGAGACTGGTCAATGATGGAATATGAAATCTAATTTCATGAGTAAGTTTGGTATTCCACCAAGTTCATTTACAATGAGAAAAAGCATGTTTAATGGTTTGAGAGGGGGTTTCAGCGAGAAATAAATTAATAGGGATTATTGTTTATGTTAAAGACCTATTCTGAAGTTGTTGATTATTTGATTATGGTAGAGACTGGTCATAGTGACCAACCTCGTGTGCATGGATCTATGTCAGATGTTGGAAGTGGCAGTTCTTCAGATATTCAGTGGATCTGGGGAAAAATAGGGGAAGAATGGATGGGGAAGTTCATGGAATCTTTCCCAGTATCCATCATCTATGGATACCAAGAATGCATTGGTATTCTTTCATCAGTGTGGGAAGGTAGAGAACATAAAAACATCATATATATTTCCTCCCGGAACTTTTTATTTAAGTTGACCTATGGGAGACATGTTGTAGTTTTCCAGGACCTTACATCCTTATCCAAGTGGTATAGGGAAGACACCATCTAGTGGAATATCTTCCAAGTCATTGCCATAAAATATAGTGGGTTCTTTGTTTCGTAGACTTGATAGAAGGGATAAATTATCTTCGTAGATGAGTCATTTCAAATTAGAACTATAGGATAGTGGTCATTATCACACTCAGGTAGAGATGAAAAAATATAATGTTGTGTATCGAGAACCATTGGAATCAGATATAGTCCCTATGATAGTTAAAGGTATCATTATTATTGCATCATCCATATCTACATATCTATTTGATATTGGTGCTCCATTTCATTTGTTTCTACCTACATTATCATTGGGATAAAATTACCAGATGATTTAATTCCTTGTGTGATAATGTAGGTATCACCACTTGGAAAGAAGATATAGCATGGTTTCCATTGATTAACTTGTTCAATCACCGTGTTAGGGGTCAAGTTGGAATGATATTTCATTGTTTTGGAGATAGACCTCTTTGAAATGATCCTTGGTATGGATTGGATGGTGAACTTTTAGGAACATATTGATTATTATAGGTTTTTAGTATTCTTTTTGGAACCTGATAGAAGTATCCAAGTCTTCCATAGTGAATGGGTTCCTCGATCAAGATGTGATGGACCTATACTTCCTAAATTGGGAAATATTGTTTTTTTGTTTTTATTGCTCGTATTGGAGAATGATGTTGGTTCTCTTAAGTAAGGATAACCTCATATAGAGGATGGGTTTCTAAATTATTATCCTAAGGATTTATTAAGTTTTCCTTCGGTGTCATTTTTGGATTTTTCCATTGAATAGGCACCGATAATGAATCCTATGTCTCTTATAAAATATTTTATAGTACCCATCATGTTTTTTAATTAAAATTACCAATGAAAGATATAGAATCTAGACAAATCATTTGCATACGCATCTCATCTTGGTACACCCTAATTATTATTTTTTAAAGTTTGATGGATCTTTCTAACTATTCATTGGTTACCAGTATCAGAATAAGGTAACCACTAAGAATTATTACCCTCTTCCACTTTTGATGACATTTTTATTAGCTTAAAGGGGAAGGTGGTTCTCTATAATTAAATTGTGTGTTGGTTATCACCAATTCCTAGTTATAGAGGCTCATATTTTCTAAAAAAAATACTTCAAAGTAAGTACGAATGTATCAAATATTTTTTCAATAATATTTTGTTGATGAATTCTTGAATTGTTATCATAGTGATTATGAATAGTGTGTTGCACTAATATCTAAATTCATTCATCTTCATAATCATAGATGAAATCATTTTTTATTTTAGAACCAAGGAGGAGGATGATCATCATTTGAGAATTTTTTTCCGCACTCTTCAGGATCATCGTCACTATGAAATGTTTTCAAGATGCACTTTATTGATTGGGGAGGTGAATTTTGTATAACATGTTATCTCAGAATAAGGGATTTGGGTAGACTCTGAGAATATCACTCAACTAATGTCATGGGAACAGCTAATGAATGTGTTTGAGATCAGAATATGATTAGTCCTGGAAGGGTATAATAGGGGGTTTGTTCTATATTATTCTATTCTTTATCCTCCCATGAATATTCTCCCTCGGTATGTGGAAAAGTTTGAATGGATCCCCATGTTTCATGCATCCTTTAAGGACCATAAATGGTGGTTGAACATAGAGCCTATTTGGATCATTCTAGATCAAGAAGGGGTTAGTATATTTATTGGGACGCCTTGGTTATTCGTATAGGGTGTGTGCTTATACAGGGTGACCATGTGGTGGATTATGGTTCTCAACTTCTCTAAAAACATCAAAATAATTACCCTACCCATTACCTAGAGTTATTATAGGGGATTCCATTGAAACCATTATATTTTTGGAGATAATAAATGGTTTATTTTTATTATAAGATATTATCCTATATTTCCCCCCAATAAGATCTAAATTTAATAAAGTTTATTGGGTTGAGTATCATTAGTAGTTCTATTTTTACATCATGTACAATATTGGAAAATATCATGTTGTGGAAGATGATTTGAGTAGAAAAGTGGTAGGGAAATTGTTGAGTATGTGTTATGATGAGTGGACGTTGATGGACCTTTTTTCATAGATGCACTTGGGGACCATGGAGAATAGTGGGGGTGTTTTCCTGTATAGAGTAAGGATAACTCCACTTCTAGAATAAATTCAGAATGAGCATCCCCGAGATTAGTTGTGTATGTAGTCAATATAGTTATTTCTTTTTGGAGAGATTCATTGTGACGGTTCATTGTATCCCAAGAGAGTTTTTTAGATCATGGATCTCTTTTAGGTACAATTTACAATAACTAAGGTGGTGATGCATGATATACAATAGTCTAGTTTGGACATTAATCATGGTTCTGCTTAGATGTAATATGATGTGCGTCAACAGTTCTGGGGTCTAGGTTTGAGCCAAGATAGAGATAGATTTGAATCATAGTGTTATACATGTCATCATGTTAAAGAAGAGAAACAGAATCCCTCTGTCTTGATTCAGCTGATACCTATTCTTACCTAAAGTGTGACAAGATCTATGTGGATTTTATTGTTTTTCTACATCATACACCAAGGGGGAGGAATTATATATGGGTACTGATGGATTTTCTTACCAAAATTTCCTATTTCATCCCAATCATAGACTCAAATAAGGTGAATGATATGGGATGGTTCTATGTTCAAGAGGATCTGAGGCATCAAGTTGTGCTATTAGTGATTTTTTCTAATAGGGAACCTCATTTTTCCTCTCAATTTTTTGAAGGCCATTTAGAGGAAAATGGGGTCATAAGTCAAGTTGAGTATGAAATTCCATTTTATGAAGGACTGTCAGAAAGTTCAGAAGAATCATACATTTTAATACATTCTCTAAGATTATTTATAGGATTTTGGAGGTTCATGGGAAATCCATTTCGGATTAATCATGTTTTCATATATAAATATTTACCAATCCTGAATTTGAATGGATCATTTTGGAATTATTTATGAGCATTCATGTTGGTCTCCATTATGTTGGGATGAGGTAGGTGTGACCTCATTTCTAGGATTGGGCCTTGGTCATGAATCTTCTGATAATGTTTTGTTGATTAGTAAGAGGATGTTGAAATCTTAGATTTCTCACAAATATTATACTGAATAGAGGTAATGAAATTTGGAGTGTTCTATGGGTGTCTAAGTGTTTATAAAGGTGGAAACTCACTTGGGCCATTATCATATTGGTAAGTAATGAAATTTCACACCGTGGTATGTCAAAACATTTAATATTACTAAGAATGTTGTTAAGGTAAAAAAATTGATATATTTTCCTTCACAGTTGATATGAATTCATGAATTGTTTTATGTCTCTAAACAAATAAAGTATAACCCAAATCCGTCACATTTGTTTAATTGAGAAGATATAGAGTTTGATTCTGATTTATCTAAGTCTAAGCCTCTACAACAGATTATTGATTCTCCAGAGAAAGTTCTTCATGGTAAGTCTATTTAAATTGTCTGATTTGTTTGGAAGCATGGATATTTTTAACATGAGACTTGGGAGAATAATTCTCGGATAGAGGAAGAGTATATGTTTTAATTCACTTATCATGCTTTGAGATGACTTTCTTGGGATAGAAAGTTTTCATGGTTGGTTCAATTGTAATAGCTGTGTATTTATTTTTAGTCAATTTTATATATTTTTTATATTGAATCCTATCCATTATATACCTTCTGATATTTTATAGATAAATGGATAATTTAGTCTTAAATTATGGTGGATCGTGGTTGGTGCATGGTCTATCAAACCATGTGCCCTTTATGATGATATAGTGTGGACTACTATCATTTTTGGACATAGGTGAACCACTGGTTAGCGTATGGTTTGGAGACTATGTAGGCTAACTGTACATCATGTCCTCATTGGAAAATAAGGGACACATAGTTGTCGAACTATTTAGAAGACCATGTGGAAAAACCATGTGATTTTTCTCAGTCATTAAAATTTTTATTTTTAGAACCCCTTTATATTTTTAACCCTAAACACCCAATATTTTCACCACATGGGATTCTTCACGCTATGGACCTCCCCCTCATCATTTCTCCCTCGAAACTTCATTTTTAGGGTGATTTTGGTTGGTATTCCTCAAAAAAACATAAATTATGTGATATTACTTCTTTCTCCTCTTTTTTAGGATTTCACTAATTATATATTAGGGTTTCATATCTCTAGTGGTTTGGGTGACTTATTTAGGGTTGGATCTCAATTAATAGGGTTTAATATTTATATTTTTGGTTCAATAATTCATTATACGGTCCCTCGACGGTGAGGATGGTTTTTATCATAGATTTACAGATGTTTATACACATGAGGTAGGTGGCTCGGTGATTATCCATTATATAAGGATTTTGATATAATTATTTTTTTTTAATTTTCATGTTCTGTGGTTTGTGTATGAGGTGGTAAATGAGTTTTTAAAAGGATTAAAGGTTTGTTTGTGTTGATATATGGGTTTCTTAAAGAAATGAGTTTTCTTCTATGTGTGTTTCATGTGTTCTTATGTGTTTTTCTTAATAAAGGTGTTTGATAAAATGTGTAAAAGGTATAAATCATATTTTGAAATCGATTTGGTGTATGTTTTAATTTAAAATAGGTTAAGGTTATATAATTTTTTGTTTATCAGGCTAGTATATATTTTTTGGATTTTTTATCTGTGAATGTGATGTCTTATGTTATATGTGGAATGAAAAATGAGAATAATGGGAATCCTATGTATCTAGGTTGTTGTACCAGGACTAGTACTATAGTTTATTCAAAGTGGCTTGGTAATGATCATCTAGTAGGATTTACGATACAATAATTATTATTTTATGACAATGAATGGAGACCACTATAACCTCGGATGTATTTCTCTATAGTTGTTCATGCGTGAGGAAGATGTGGGTCCTGGTATATTTTCCATACTTCACCAATATATGTGGTACCTAGTGTCTCACTAGAGATGTCTCACTAGAGATATATCCTTTGGTGTTTTCCTAGGATATAGTACTGTCTTGTGATATTGTAATCACAAACAGAATATGATGTCAATTGTTTTGTATTTAAAAATCATGGCATGCTTCCTTTAAAATGTTTTATATAAAAATGTTCAAATACTATTTTATGAAATATTCATGTTAATTTAACCTATAATTTTTTGGCATGTAGTATTTTAATTGGGGGGTATCCTACTTGGATTTAGATCACACCCACATTACACCTTTGGGTGTATATATACCTTGTTGTGTTTTACTTAGGTAAAGGAATGATATATCATGGAGGTGAAGGTCAATTTAAATGATAGTGTTCCACTCTTTGTTGGTTCTATTAGTGATATTTTGAGGATGATTCTCCCCTTCCATCATGGATGTTTTGGGATAGTGTCATAGTTCCTATTTCATTATAGTTCTTTTTGGGGTGTGTTTAAATTTGTAAACATTGAAACTGAAAAAATGTACCTTATTTGGTTATGAATATTATATTATGTTTTTCTATTATTTTTAGTTTTTTATGATTATGTGATTGGTTAAAATCATTCCCAAATCCAAATGTTGACACAAAAGAACTAATTTCTAGTCCATAGGGTTCAAGAACGCCCTGCAGGCCATGCCATTAATCTTGCTTATTGTCGGGTTGGATTGAATCCCTAGTTGGTTCATCGCACATAGGCTATCCAACATTAATATCATACAAAAATGACTAACTTGAATACAATAAATGTATTTTATTATTTGGTTATTTTATTTTATTCATGATATTGTAAAAACTAGAAATATTGTGTATTGTATGTAACTTTAAAATTTTCCATTTAATTCATGATCATTATAAATATAAATAGTGTTTTCATTGTTCAATAATTTATCATTATTTTAAATTATCCATTTGAATATATTTTAAATTGAATTATTAATTTCCCCTCACATGTGTTAATGTTTAACATTTATTTATAGGAAAAAACATGCTCAATATTAAATATTATTGGCATGAGAATAGTTTGTATCACATTCTGTATGTGAGTTTTTTAAGGTAATTTAATATTGATTATAATTTAATTTTATCATTGTATAAATTATAATAATTAATTATCATGGTACAAAATTAATTTTATTTTAAATATTATTGAAGTGATCCTTTTGAGTATAAATTTTATGTGCATTCATTGAAATCTTCCATAATGTGATGTTTTTATGGCTGTAATTTGTGAAAATGATTTGTGGAATTTTTCACGATCAAAATAATCATTGGTATTTTCATGACAAAAATAAAAAATTATGTATTGAATATTTTATATTTGACTATACATTACTTCTACCTGCAACCTATTTTGAAATAGAGTATTGGAGTTTCATTGATACACTTTTTTCCCAAGTACACTATTGGATTCCCGATATTCACTATTTCAATATCTAGAAGGGAAAAATAAGTTAACGATCCAAATGCCATTATGTTCATCAAAAAATATTCACTATGTTAGTATATTTTATTCTTTCATTTTGATGAAACTATATGGGTTGTATTTTATCACATAGTTCATCTTGAATGGGGTTAAACAAGCCTAGAAAAAATTACATCTATGTTTTATCTATCCTATTAGAATACTAGGTTTATTATATTCCATAATATTACTGAGTTTTTATTAAGTTATAAAATACAAGAGGAATAGTACTTCTCATGTGAGAGTTCAATTATATTTTTCCTCCATAGAAGACTGGGTTCTTCATGACCCAAAACATAAAAGAGGGTATGATTGAGCCGGGAAAGTCTAGGTTGGGTCTTCATCTATAAACTACTGATTTATTATTCCACCATAAATGAGTATTTTATTTCTAAACCTATAAAATTAAATTGGTTATTATTGAGCTACTAAATTTATTATTTCAGTCTTCTCCAATAAAAGGATTGTTGTTTTGTGAACTCATAAAAGAGTAGGAAATTGGGTTGAGCCTCCAGGTTTGAAAAATGTTGTTGTAAAGAGTTTTCACCCATCGAAAACATTAGTGTACCATAGTGGGGTCCATTTACTAAGTTTGTTTGTTAATAGTATACTAAATATCATTTAGATACGAACTAATATAAAAATCCCTTGTGTTCATATTTTAAATTTTTTATTTTATTTTCACCCTCATTTATTACATTAGACAAGTTAAATTTTTTATTATTTGAACTGATAACTATCGAATCATTATGTATATTCTTGTAATACAATTTAAATAAAGATAATTCACCCCCATATTATCAAATTCTATCACAACCATAAAATCAAAAAATGAGCATAAACCACATCTATCAAGAATGTGATGTTCTTAAAATATATTAATAAGTAGTTTTATAAGATAAAAAAGTCCATAAAAACATGTTTCAGTGGGTAAAAACTAAAAACATTACATTTTATGGTCTCGTAAAACTATTAAAACAATTGTAGATTTTTTTTTGAAATATAGCAATTGATGGAATTTCAATCAAAGTTACAATTTTACCAGGATTCCTATAAATGAATTTTTAGTGTTTTAAATCACTAGAATGAATTTTAAATGGTAAAAAACATATAAAAACATTATATTGTGGTAAAATCATGATACAAACAACATAATATTATTTTTGATGTGTAAGCATAGAAAACACAACCATCTAAGAAGTAGTGTGCTTAAAAGGACTTAATAAGCTATTTAAAAAAAACTAAAGTATACCGAAATGTGTGGCAATGGGTGAAAACAAATAAAACATTGTTGTATGGGACACAAAGAATTGTAAAATGGTCATATATTTATTTTATAAAATGTTGGTACAATGGAGACATCAAACTGAGTAACTATTTTTTTTCATATACCTGTAAACGCATTCTTGGTGAGTTAAAATAGTAAAAAATGTGTGTAATGGTCATAACTATATTAAATGACTTTAGGTTCATGTTAAATAATGGGGAAACTGGGGTTGTATTATTATTTATGTGTACACATAGAAAACATATGTATCTGATGCAAAATATTCTTTAAATGACACAATAATAAGTTTTAAAATATTCCAAATTCTTTAAAAATATGTTTCATGGGGTAAAACCCAACAAACAAGATATATTGTCATGAAATCATATTACGATGACCATATACTAATTTGGGAAATGTATGAACCAACACCAAGTCAATATGATAAATGGTTTTCCTTTGAATCTAAATAAAACATTTTCAGTGTTTTAATGCACCAAATAGAGCACGTAATGGATAAAATATTAGAAAATGATCTTAGATTAACAAGAAACCATGAGATAAACAATGATGAATTTTATTTGGAATATAAGGAGTATTTACATTTCAATATCATTGTTTTTAATTAATTAATTTCATGTTCAACAGATGCTAGTTTAATAATTGATTAGATAGTAATATACTTATCCATTTTTTCTAGTATTGAATAACATATTAAATCGTTCTATTTTAGAATTAAATGTTTTCAACATGATATATTAATTTGTAATGATAAAATGAATTTTTTATTTATGAAAAATAAAATCTCATGATCAAAATTCTGAATATATTCTGTATCTATTCTACTACAAATTGTTACTATAAATGTCCGGGTTTTTATTATAGATTATAGATGATAGATGTAGTTAGAAGGTTGACCATTCTGATCCATGAAATTATTTATGAGGATTGTGTATTGGTTCTTATTTTATATGGAATGGTTAAATATTGTCAATGATTTAGCTATAATTTTTATTTTTTATATTTATTTTTTATTTCAATTATATTTTTATTCAAATTGATGTTTTGGTGTGGAAAATTTCAGATCTGATATATATAGATAAAGAGGTACGTATATGTAGCATAGGTTGTGGAATCGATGTATTTTCCTTGGGTTAACTATGGTTTTTTGACATATTTTATGTATATATTAATTGCAAAGGTTATAGGCCGACTGGGTACTTTTGTTGTCTGGCGTTGTATGTATATGTCTTTAGATTTATCCTTGTGTTTATACGATGGGTATATTATGCCGTTATGGTATAGTTTATTATTTTACTAGGGTTTTTATACGAATATTTTTTTATTTTAATTAAAAAATCTATAATATATTTAGAAATATTTTATGGAAACCTCCCCTAAATTGATTTTATTTTTTATATATAGTAGTGGATGTCGACAAATACTCCAAAAAATAACAGATGTGACATCACATTATGGAAGTTATTCAATTTCAACCAAATTAGTTTGTCGTTTTCTTATTCTAAATAAACAATTTCCTAGTAAATAAAGAAGAATTTTTATATACCCCCAGAACCACATATATAGAAAGCACTTTTAATCAAAAAATGATAAATGTTTGATGAATGTGAAATAAAAAATATATTAGAAAATATGTTTTAAATACATTATATTGAGATAAAAAATGATTACCACTATATTGTTTTGTGGTGGTTATATAAACTATCAGATGTTTTATAGTAGAAAATCATTTAGTAGTTGTTTTCTAGTTTAGTGTTGGTTTTTAAATGTGTTGTTTTTGGGTGCTTAATTATAGTTATATATTCAGATGGAGGTGGTTCATTTAAAATAAATAATCAATGGAAAGTTAATTCAGGGAAAATACTGAAACTGTTGATTATTACTGTAGTGGTTTTTGTATTTAGGGGTGGTAATCAAGTCCCAATTCCAAATAGAGAAAATTAAATCAATTTAGTTTCACTTTCCAAAAACCACTAGTAAATATATTATAGAATTTAGATTTAATAAAAATTAATACAAAATAATATTCCTATAAAAACTCAATATTCAAAAATAATCAAAATATTAATTAATAATAAATTCACAATACATACACAACAATACATCCACAGTCATATATATACAAAAATGGTCAACCCATAACCTCAGTAATTAATATATATATATATAATGTTTCCAACAAACACTATTAACCCTTGGACAATACGTCTATCTAATGACATCCATTGTATCCATTTATCACTATAGATAAATCCAACATATTATATAATGACAACATCACATCATTAACTAGAACTAAATTGTCATAGAAATCATAAATAAACATAATAAACATGATTTAAAGAAGAATAATTGATAAAATTTGACCATAAAATAAAAACTAAGAACCATTACGATAGCCTTTTGATGAATTATATGGATCAGAATGCTCAATATCCAAAAAATTTCTGATATCTATCTCATATAATATAGACAAGGTTAATTAAGAAAAAAATATAATGAGTTTAGAGAAAATATATATTCATAATTTTTTACATGTCATTTGTTGTTTTTTTAACAAAATAAAATAAATATTAGAAAAAAAATAAATTTACAATATTTAACCCTTTAAAAACATTCCTATTAAACATGTGATTCAACACATGTAATAAAATAGGGATAATTATATTAATTTATTTTCAATTTTTAAACTGATGTGAGATATACTTGAAATTATTCACTAATTATTTTAAAAGTATTTGATATGAAAACATTAATTATATTTCTAAAATAATTCCATTGTGTTTGTCTCATTTTTCATTTCAATATTAAGTAGTTTCCTACAATTTTGTTACTAATACATATTCTTTTATTATTTGAAATGCTAGAATCAGTTTTATATAAATTGGGGGAAACTGTATCTCAGACAGATATGGCATAAGTTAATAAATAAATAATGAATGGTTGTTTTCCTATTATTTCAAAACCATATAATATTTTTTAATATATTTTGAAACCTGATAATCATTATTAAAAATATAATAATCCATTAAAACTTTTTAGAGAGTCGTCTCAATAATACAACACAACATATGTATGGTTTTTACATGAATACACATCAGAAATAATCCAAAGGTGGGTTTTTCATGATTTCATGTAAATATGTGGTCATTTACTATTATTTTGACCATTACAAACATTTTTTAGTGCTTTGAAACAATAAAAACAAGTTTATGGGAATCCCGGACAAACTATAACTTGGATTGATTTGTTATTAGTTAATAAATTTTTCAAATAAATATATGGTCATCAACTAACGATTTCACATCAATATGATACTATTTTCATATATTTTAAACCAAAACACACATTTATAAAGACTTTGGAGTCTTATACACTTTATTGTTGAGTTATTTCAAGAACCCCATAAGTCAGAATGATATTTTTCTATGAATACAAATCTAAATTAATTAAAAGGTGGTTTTCTCATGGTTTTACATCAATCAGAGGTTGTTGTCATTTGTTTTTACCATTAAATGTACATCTTTGGAAAACTGTTACTTTGATTCACATATGGTCAGTTCTTATACTTTTCAAAACAATATAAAGTCATTGACATATTATTTTATAATAATTTTATGTTGATTTATTGGTATTTAATACTAACATCAATTATTAAAAACATTAGTTCCTTTCGTAACTTCTAATTGAGTCATTCTATAAAACTATTCCTTGGATAGACCTATGGTTTTCACTCATATGTAACAAAATAATTCAATAGTTGTTTTCACAAAAATTCATGTTAATATGAAGTCATTTATTATGTTTATTATTGTTACATTATTTTTCTATTGTTTCAAAACACTAAAAACATGTTACGGGTATCTAGGGGTAACCATATCTTATATTGACAGTGAATTATATAAAACATTTGAAAAATCAATGGACTTTCATCTCTATATTATTTGATGACCACAACATGTTGTTTTATGGTATTTAACACTTGAAACCTGTTTTTAAATACTTTATAATCTTTTAAAACAATTTATTAAGTCATTAAAAGCACACCAAACATTGTTAAATTTATTTCGAATTACTAAAAATACAAAATAATTCAACAGTGTGTTTCCAATAATTTCATGTTAATCTGAGGCTGTTTTTTATGGTTTTTATCATTAGAGACACATTTATGTGTTTAAAAAAACACTAAACACATTTATGATATTCTCAAGGAAACCACTAATTATACAGATGTACATTTTGTTCATTGATTTCACAAATCAATATATGGCCAATTTCCTATGATTTCATAGCATCAGACCTAGTTCTCTTGGTTTAGACCCCCTAAAACATGTTAATAAAGACATTGGTATCTTTCAAAGCAATTTATTTATTCATTATGATCACACTACATGTCATATGTAATTATTTTCTATTATTAAACTTCTCATTTTTATTAATGGATCTTTTCCAAATATTTAATGTCATTATGAGGTTGTTTCCTAAGGATTTGACTTTTTCATGGAAATTTTAGTGCTTCAAAATAGTATACATGTGTTTACTAGAATCTTAAAAAAGAAGTAACGTAGACTTATATGGATTCAGTTTTTACATTTCAAAAAATAGTCTTTTTCCATGGTCCTATGATTTCACAACTATCAGACACAATTTACATAGTTATGTCCCCTAAGCAAAAGTTTATAATGAAACTAGTATATTTTAAAACATCTAATTGACTAATTTGTGGTACATGATGTGTTAAAAGGATAGTTTTTTTGCTTACACACATAAAAAATAATTCAATGGTGTATTTACCAAGACTCTTCATCAAACTATGGTCATTTTCTAAGGTTTTTAATGTTAAAGTTATGTTTTTGGGTTTCAAAATATTAAAAAAACATTTATGGTAATCCTAAGAAAACCATAGCTCACATTGACATTTATTCGGTTCATATAATTCAAAAATAAATCTATAGTCCTTATCATATTATTTCACATCCATATGGTGTCAGTTTCTTGATTTTGACCACCAAACACATGTTTTTAGACTTTGGAATCCATTAAATCTACTTGTAAAATCATATTGAGCACACCACCTATCGTATAGATGTTTATTCTACACGTATACATCAAAACTAAATCAACTATGGTTTCTCCTATATTTCACAATAATTTTTGGTTTTCTATATTTTCCAATGTTATACACATATTTTCTTGTATTAATAAAAAAATACAATTTCTAGAATCCATGAAGAAATATTATACTTATTGATATTCCGTTGATTATATTAATTGTGAAGTCATTCTATAGTCATTTTTTCTATGATTTTATGTACATCAGGCACATTATGTGAGTGTTATGAATTCAATAATTTGTTTTCAATATTAGTGTAATTTGACTTTAAAAGTCCTTTCTCATAGATAAAATAAAGAAAATGATCTCATATTGTTTTAATAGATTATGAATAGAAACCAAAATTCATTTTTTACATGTGGGAATCAACCACACATGATTCTGTAAAACAATGTAGATGGAATGCCTTGATGTTCATTTTCTCAATATAAAATTTCCATTTTAGATGAAAACAACTGTAACATTTTCAAAACAAAGAAAATTAGATCATGTTTTTTTTAAATTTAAGTAAATTGATTCTGAATTTATATCTAATGTGTATGAATTTTCATCATGTGAATTGGACGCATGAAGTGGGTGATATGACTCAAAGTTATTGTTTTCAATATACGTTTCATTTTAATTTTTAACACATATCACATATCCAAAACAAGGAAAATGTGCTCGCATTATTTTCATTAATTAGTATAATCATTCATAAATGATTTATGATGTATTATAAGATCCCACACATCATTCAAAAATAATAATGAAAATTTAATTATTACAAAAATGAATACATAATCCCAATTAATTAGGGAAGACTGCATTGATTGACCATTTTAATTGATTTAATTAGCACTTCGTGAACCATTCAGTTGGCCCGATTTAATTTTTTTAGACATCATTGTTTTTATAATTTATTTTTTCATTATTATTTTTTAATAGTAATGAAATTAAACTAAATAATAATTAAAATCACATTTTCCAATGTCTTGGTTAGGTTTATTAACAAAACCATCATTTAATTTCCTATGAACATTAGCGCATATTTTTGTCTGCCCAATAGGGTGACCTGACTCATTATGCATTATTAAAAAGTATATTCATGTTATAAATAAACATTAACATATAATAAAATAATGTAAACAATAATGGATAAAATAAAACATAAATGTTTTTTCTTCTAATAAACTTGGTGAACCAATGATATGAGGAACAAATAGTAGGTAATGATTTAGGGTATTATTTCATATAATCCCTAAAAAAATAATCTAAAATAATGAAAATTTTAATTTTATTATATTTATGATATTATGAGGCAAAAAAATTTATAATTACCTCATGAGATTCATCTCTATTAATATCAAAAAACATCTTCCACTATTTAGGAGAAATGATATCATGAACATTTTCATACATCATTAGAGAGATTAGATATATTTAATTAAACTAATTCCATAATCTCTATTTATGATCTCTCAATTTCTTGAAATTTTTTTTTGATTCCATGGGCATGAAACAGAGTCAGATACATCAAAATGAAAAAACTTATAGAAATAAAACCCATAAAAATTTATAAGTATATTAATAATTACACTATTTCTTTTAAAATTGGTTATTAATGAATTTTAAAATAATATTACATTTTATTTTCTATTAAACTACTCATTTTTTATATTGGTGGAATATTCCTCAAATCATTATTATTAATTGGAAGGGAACTTATCCTCAAAAAAATGATTCCCAAGAATTTGTCCATAGATTTTTGCAACATCATTTGTGGGAACCCCGAACACATAAAATGTAATGATAATATTGAATTCATTCAGGACTTATATATCTATTATTTTCACACACACATATATATATATATTGTATTATTATAATTAATTTTTTGAAAAATTCATTAAAAATTTTATTAAATTGAAACTCTTTGTGAAATGAAAAACCTAACTAAAATTGTTACTTGATAATATCCCATAGATAGAGTGGTGAAAAACTACACCATCTTAGTAAGTGCATCATATGGTGGGATACCAACAACATATGGTAAAAATAATGGCTCATTATATTTCATTGGTATTATGGAATCACTATGATCCACTAAATATAATGGAAGTTGTTGTGTGCTCTAAGATATTGTCTTATGGGGATTTCAAAATTTTATTCTTTTTCGAATTCCTATAATTAAAATTGTTTTAATAATAACTAATTTATATAAAAACATGGATGTAAATTATTTTTATAAAAATGACAAAACATAACAGTATATATATATATGTAACACTTATAAATTATAAATTTTAATATAGTTTAATTGCTAATTTATAAATTAAACTATCACAATTTGTGTTATCTCCATGATTATAAACCTCCATTATGATGAGTAATTAAATGTTATATTCTCCTTCAAGTTTTATTATTTGAAAATGTTTTGGAAAAATATTCTATATTTTGTTTTTGATGAGATTCACTATTATAAAGTACCAATTGACCTTCTATCACGAACTGATTTTTTCACCACTAATAATAGCATAAAATCTATCCCATGACATGGCCCAAAGGGCGTTCTCTATCCCCACAGTATGGCACAAGTTCCCATGTAACATTAATTTAGGTTTGGGACTGATTTACCTGAGTAAGAAAGCATAAAACATTAAAATTATTCAATAATAAGAATGTAAAATTATCATGCCAAAAAACAAATATGAAAAAACTATAACAAAATACATGGTTTTATGTAGTGTACAAAAGGTCCAAATATAAATAAATACAACATAAATTTATCCACAGTGACTCTACAAGACAATGGGTTGTCACCAATGAGTCGTCTCCACAACACTACAACATAACAGGGGACTAACAACCCGAACTACCTTCACCTGAGGACTTTCCATTACCCGATTTAAACATAATGAAGTCTAATTACACCCATGGTGTTTAAGTAGGGTTTGACCCTATTCCAAATTTGATACCACATAATGATTCCTATGAGTATTCAATACATGTTGATAAATAATGTAGTTTTAATATGTAAAGAAAAAACAGGGGTAAATTCCAAGAAACATTACTTTCAATTGAATAAAGTTTCCAAAATAAAACATTAATAATGTTAATAAAATATTAGTAAGAAATTTTATCTTCTTTAAATTACATCCAAACAAACCCTAATATGAGGGTAAATACCACCAATCTATTGAGCACCAAAATCGGGAACACACATAGGCAGCTAGACAATCTCTAGGCCCATCCACCTTGTACATCAATATAAATTATCCAAGTCAAAATATTTTCCCCTACACAAGCCACTAGAATAGAACATACCCATGACCTATTTTTCCCCAAACATAATCTTAATAGTTTATTTAGAGTTGTCTTTATCCATTTTCTCAGTGAAATAGGGACACAACCCATCTGATTCACTATCCTTACTAGTACATATCAGCCCTCCTAGGTACCTAGGCTTCCCCCTTTGTGCTCAAACAATTTCAGAAATCAACACACTTCTCTTCACATATAAAAACACCACTAAAGGTCATATAAAAACAATAATGTAGATACACACACTTTATACCACTTAAAACTCACAACAAAAAGTTTTTATTTTCAATAAAACATCTTTTCAAAATCCTTCCTTATATTGCACCCAAAAATCCTTTAAATACCGAATATTCACATACTTTTCACTCCCAAAAGTCAAAAAAACATAAATTGAATCCCAATAAATTTCAATGATACCAAAAAATAAGTTTCTGGGCTGCCCCATATGAACCACAATGTGATATCTTTATAATAAATCCATTTTGACACAAACATTGCACTTAAAAATGCATGTGTTTCACAAACACAATTAAAATAGTTTTTTTTCTGAAGAAAACAAAGAATATAATCATTTAAAACCCTATTTTATGTTATAATACTGTTAAAAAAATTAACTATGTGATTCTCAGGTATCCCCAAATGAACCTACAAGAGTTTTTTTGAAAAAATCCCCCAATTTCACATAAAATGGAACTTAAAATTAATTTTATTTATAAATTAAACTAAAATAAACATTTTCAGAAATACTAAAATGAAATAGACATTAAAATACTATAAACAGATCATGATATGTCAAAATAATTTCATACACAATGGAATCACCAATCAAAATAATAGAAACACTTGAATCATTGCATGAAAATCAAATTGCTCAATCACCACATGAAGAGTGGCCTAGGTCATGCCTAATACAAAAATAAGAAACCTAGAAAACCCAAATCAAACCCCAGGATTGAATACCCACTTTTTTACATTATAAAAATCAAGAAGAATTTGAATAAAACCGAACAAAAAGGAAATAAAACCCTAACCAAATGTGAGGATGAATGAATGTGACCAACTTACTTAAAGGATCTTGAAAAAATCTCCCCAAATACACAAGCATATGAATTTAAAAACAACTAAAAATTGATGTTAGGTTTGAATAAGAATGATAAGGTCATTTGAGAACTTAAAAGGGGGAAAATAGCAATATTTGAAAGAGTTATGATGGAATGAAATTACCTCTTCAAATCAATATGATTTCAGAAACCATATGATGTTCTAGCCTAATTCGTGGTGTATATGAAGTCCAAAGAGAGGGTAAAGATAATGGTGGAGCGCCTGGGTTTATTGGACTCATGTGAGACATAAAATAACCAAAAAATCATTAATATTGAATAAGATATTATATAAACATTTTTTTCAAATTGTAAATGGAATTTCGGGCAGGCCTAATTCCTTAAATAAAAACCGTAATCCACCATTATTATTGATTCTTAATGGATCCAAATTGTAATGGGGGTTTTAATTGGTTAGGGGGGGCATTTTTTGGATTTCAATGGGTTCAAAGTACTAAAATTTAAAATATTTAAAAATGAAAAAAATTGTTTTTTGAATCTAGAAATTGGTTCACGATTTGGCCCAAATCATAAAAATTCATCCTTTCCTCAAACAATTCATGGGAAACCCCCCATAAATGCATGTATCTAAATTATATGAAATTTAACTTTAAAATAAGTCATGTATGTGAAAATTATTCCTATAATGAAATACATTTCTTCCCAGAAAGTCAACCTAAATCTTTATTAAAAAAATAAGAATGTGTACTCTTTTTTATCACATGACTTCTATTCTCATGTCTCATGTGTATCACTACCATGCTGCCAACAAACTAAAACGAGTGGTATAGACTTATCTCGAAGCATCGATTTTTGAGAGTCTTCTATTTTCACTAGATACAAATAGACGGACTAGTCAGGATCTATCTCTAGTTCGTCCCAACTCAGCACATGGGATGGATTCGGGTTGTATTTCTTCAACTAGGAGACCTGGAAGACATCATGGATGGATGTTAAATGAGATTGTAAAGTGAAATTATATTTCACCATCCCAATATTCTAGGGGATCTCAAAAGGGTCTGACATAACATGGAGTCAACTTCCCTTTCTTTCCCAATTGACGATGGCCCAGACGAGGTGCCACTTTCAAGAATATTGTACCGTAAACTGAAAACTCTATGTCTCGATGCCTCTAATAAGCATATGATTTATGAAGAATATGAACTATCAATAAGCGATGACTGATCAACTTAACCTTTGCAAACATCTCCTACACCAGACTCGGCCCCAGTAGTGAGGTCTCACCTACCTCATCCCAACATAGGGGGGACCGACAAGGCCGACCATAGAGAACCTCAAAAGGATCCATTGGAATCAGGAATTGGTAATTTTTATTATAATAAAACTCCATGAATCCCAAATGGCAATCCAAGGAACCTCCAAAGTCCCAAACACATGCACAGAGCTCTTCCTCCAAAATTTGATTTGTCCATTCTGTCTGACCATCCGTTTGAGGATGTCATGTCATTCTCATCTTAATCCGAGACCCCAAGGCATTCTAAATGCCTTCCCAAAATTGATAAGTTAAGTGGGGGTCTCTATATGAGACTTAAACTGATGGAACACCATGGATTCTCACCACCTTCTAAAGATATCAATAGCCAACATCCACTTTAGTTGTATCTTTGATTGGAATATAGAGGACGGATTTTGTCTAATGATCAATCACCACCCAAATATAATTTTTTCCCTCAGGTGTATGAAGCAAGACAAAACTGAATTCTATGGTGACCTCATGTCACATCCAGGTTTGAATGGGTTGTGGCTGGATAAAACTGTAGCACCTCTGATTCTCTACACTCACTTTCTGGCATGTGTAGCATCTCGACATGAAGTTTTCTATGTACACTTGCATTCCTGGCCACTAGAATTGTCATCATAAATAATAATACATATTTTTTACACCAGTATAGACAACCCACTATGACTGGTGGCTATCTTGCATCACCACCTTCTGTAGAGATAATGATAGTATTGAATAGCCCTTGAAGAACAAGATGCCCTAGGGAGATGATGACAAATCCGAAGATGTCTCCCAACTGCAAAGAAACTTCCTTTACTGCTATGAAAACTCATCACTATGTTATTCATGCTGAATCAACACCAAGAGAGAAATATTCAATCGAACGCTCGCCAAGAACACACCCCCATTTTGTTCCTTTGTCTCCACATGCATCTTAGCAGAGAGCCCCATCAAAGTATACTCATCACTAGACATCCTCAAATGCTTCACTATAACTCTTGTGGTCAAGGCATCGGCCACCACATTACCATTTCCTGGGGTATATAAGATATCAAAGTCGAACACATGCAAGTACACAATCCAGTGGAACTTCCTCAAGTTAGGGTCTTTCTGCGAGAAGATATAGGCCATGCTTTTGTGATCAGAGTAGACAATTATCTTTTCACCAAAGAGATAGTGACACCAAGTCTTCAAAATTTGCATCACCGATTCTAACTCCAATTCATGGGTTGGGAATTTCTTTTCATGTGTTCAGAGTTACTGAGATCCATACACCACTACGTTATCATCATGCATAATCCTACACCCAAGACCTATGCCGGAAGCATCACAATATGCCACATACCTCTTCTGGGCTTTAGGAAATCCACACAGAGGAGGTATTCAATAGCCATCTCAGCTCCTTGAAAGATGCCTGAAATTATGGGGGCCATACAAACTTCACCCCTTTATATTTGAGCACGGTCATCAGTGAAGAAAGCGAAGATAAATCCCGAATGAATTGCCTCTAATAACTATCCAGGAAAAGGAAACTCCTGATCTCAAACACATTCTTCGGTTTCCTTTATTACATAACCTCACTAATCTTCTTAAGGTCCACTAAAACCCCCTAATCAGAGATCAAATTCCCAAGAAATTTCACTTCCTTGATCTAGAAAGTTTACTTTGACAACTTTTCATAGAGGAAGTGATCCTGAAAAGTTACCAAGATGATCATCAAGTGATGTTTGTGTTCCTCCTCAGATCTAGAGTATACTATAATGCCATCAACAAACACCACAAAAAAGGAATAGAGATACAGATATAAATCCATGTTCATTATTTCCATAAATATCATTGGAGCATTGGTTAATCAAAACGGCGTGACCAAATACTCAAGGTAGTTATACTTACTTCAGAGGGCTGCCTTTGGGATATCTTCCTCTCTCACCCTAAGATCATGGTATCTCAAGTGCAAGTAAATCTTTGAGAACCACTTTCCCCCCTAAAAATTATCTAACAAATCATCTATCATGGTAAATGGGTAATTGTTATTAATTGTCACCTTATTCAAATTCTGGTAGTCAATGCCAAACCAGAGGGATTTGTTGGCCTTCATCACAAACCACACAAGAGAAGCCCAAGTAGAGACCCTCAAGAGAATGAATTATTTGGATTCTATGTTATCCATATTTATCCTCAATTCCCTCATCTCAGTAGGGGCAACAATATTTGAAATAAGAGATATCAGTTGTGTTCCCAGTGTCATTTCAAACGAGAACTCCACATCATTCTCTGGGGAAAAACTTGAAAATCATCTGGGAATACCTCTCGAAACACATTAACTACATGAGGTAGTGCATGATCATAGAATGTACCATTTTACCCTATCATGAGTGATGAAAACTAGAATATAAGACTTCCAACCTATGGGAGTGGAGGTTCAACATGACCCGACCAAGGATCCCATCTCCACGAAAAATCGGACTACTCCCATCAGGTGACGTGAAACTCACACACTGCCTATAGTAATCAATGTGTTATTTGAAGTGTACTAGCCAGTCTTTACCAATTACTATGTCAAAAAATTACATATCTAAGACCAAGATGTCCCACTCTATCTCAATCCCAGACAAGGAAAGCACACATGGAAAGCACCTGAGACCCTGCACCTTCTTCTTTCCCAGCAGCATCACCAACTCCATCGCAAAAGACAACAGATGAGTTGGAAAATATTGTGTGTCCAACAAATGGGACAAAATGACTGAAACAAATTCACCAGTATCAAAAGAGAAATAGTTATAGAAGAAATGATCAAAACGATACCTCAAACTATCGATGGTCCCACCTCTGATCCTGCTGGTGCCTGATCCATAGCATGGAGATATCTGGTCTCTACCTGAGGAAGACTGCTAGTCTGTGGATGTACCCTAAACCGGATCTTCCTAGAAGATGAACCAGACCTACCACTATGGCCATAAAATTGATATCCCCTCATCCTCGATGGATCAGACTATTCTTGAATTCCTCTTGAAGCCACAGATCCTTCCATACTCAGAAGTGGACATTACACCCCATCGTAGTGCTGCAAATGACCCATACCTCTACATTTGTACTAGGGCTTTGAAGGAATAAGGCGTGCTGGTTGGATGTGCCCTGGCTTCCCTCATTAGTGGGACATGAAGAATCTAATATTAGAGGACACTGATGAAAACATCAGGGAGGAGTGGCCTGAACTGTCACCTCCTTTCATCACCTATTCCTCCCACTTTCTTTTCTTCTCTAAAGAGATCCCACTGTCCAGTACTGATACAAACCCATAAAAACCATCCATGCCTTTATGATCAATCTCCACCATATATGCCCAATCAATGACCTCTACAAAGGTCCTCATCTTGAACAAGAAAACATGTGAGTATATCTCTTGTCACAAGCCGTTCTCAAACATTTGGGCCTTCACTTGTTCATTAGAGTTAATTTTAGGAGCATACAAAACCAACTCAATGAGATCGTTGGCACAATCCATTAGGGATAGATTCCCCTGAACTAGATCCATGAAATCTTGGGACCTAGCATAAGACATGACTTAAAGGTAGTGATGTTCATTAAAGACAACCTAGAAATCTCTTGAGTGCATCTTCTCAATCTTCTTAGTCTAAAGTATCGATTCCCACTACCTATGGCTGGGACCCTCTAATAGAAATGAGGCACATTTCACCCTAATATCCTAGGGGGTATTGAGGAACTCGAACGTATGCTCAATATATTTGATATATTATTATACTTCCTAGGGTTCTATGCCACCTAGGAAGGTAGGAGGATTATTTTTCAAGATCTCCTACGCCTTGTCCTTTCTAGGACTAGTTTCATCCTCTGAAAAAGATGTTGTAACAAGAGGTCGTCCTTTTCCATTTTCCTAGATAGCCCAAACCACATCCTCCACTTACATCTGATCAATTGGTGTGGGAGAACTCTCGTTGGCTTCCTCTTGTGGGCGCAAGGGATATTTCTAGGGAGAAATGTTGATAAAAAATGAAACAGTCACAAACCATACATCTATACCAAACTTCTGAAAATTTTAATCAAATATATCAAATAAAAATAATCAAAACACATTATGGTAATAAAAGTAATAACTGCTCCACCCCGGCCTCATGTCCATGTATAGTCTATATCCCACACATCTCACCTGGAAGTGAAGTCAAATAAACAATTATAATGCCCCATGTTGACTGGAGGTCTACTAAGAGAGGTGTGATCCAAGCACCCTACTCACAACCAAAACACTGAGTCTCGACAATCCTAGATCCTATCTTTCCCAACTCATCCCAAATTAATATTTTAACCAAAAAACATAAACCTCCTCTAATAATATTTTGTCACAATTTGAATCTGGTCTCCACTAATACTAAAATCTAATCCAAACCATGAAAATTCCATAAGGGCATTCCCAATCCTCACAGGCTGGAAAAAGTTATCTGGTATCATTAATTTAGGTTTGGAAATGATTTACCCGAGTATGAAAGCATAAAACATTAAAAACATTAAATAATAAGAATCTGAAATTTCCATATCAAAGAAGACAAAAGAAAACCACATAATAACATAAATGGTGTTAATTAGGGTAAATTTGGTCCCAATATAAAACAATAGTATAAAGTCAGCCATAATGACTCCACATGACATGTGGCCATCACCCCCAATCCGTCTCCACAACACTGCATCATAGGATGGGACTAACAATTGTACAACCTTCACCAGACACCTTGCCTTTACCTGAGTCAATCATAATGAAGTATATATACGCCCAAGGGGAATATGTAGGGTGTTATCCTAAGACTAGTATGTTACCACCTATTTATTCCAAATAGTATTCAATACAAGGTAATAAAGAAAGTAATTTTAACATGTTGAGAAAAAGCAGTGATAAATGCCAAGAAAAATAACTTTCAATTGAAAATAGATTTCAAACTAATACATTCATACTAAATTTTAGCTACTATAAGTTAAATCCAAACACACCTTAAAACAAGGGTAAATACTACAAATCTAATTATCACCAAAATAGGGAACACCCCTACGCAACTAGATAGTCTCGTACCCCATGCACCTCGTACCTCGGTGTAAAGTATCCAAGTCACGATATTTTCCCATGCACAATACACTTGTCAAGAACACACCCATAACCTAGTAGTACCCAAAAATAGTCAGCATATGTTTATTTAGAGTTGTCGTTATCCATTTTCTCCGTGAAATAGGGACACAACACATCTGATTTACTAGTCATACTAGTACATATCTGCCCACCTAGGTTCCTAGGATTCCCCCTTTGTGCTCAAGAAATTTAATTCAACAACAAAAATCCCTTTTCATATAAAAACACCACCACTCTTCATATACAAAAAATAATGTAGCTATACACACTTTATTCCACTTAAAACTCAAAACAAAAAATTTTGATTTTCAATAAAATAGCTTCTCAAAATCCCGCATTATTTCACACAAAAAAATCCATGAAGTTCCAGCTTTTTACACCATGTTCACACCCACAAGTCACTAAAATAGAAATTTACACACAATAACAGTCAATGAATCCAAAAAATTCAGTTTTGGGATGCCCCAAATGAACCATAAAGTGTTATCTTTATAAAAATTCTATTTTCACACAAACATTGCACTTAAAAATGTATGTGTTTCAGAGACACCATTAAATATAGATTTTCACAGCAACAACCAAAATAGGTAAACATTGAATACCATATTTTTGGACCTAATAATCTTCAATAAAATCAACTACGTGATTCTATGGTAGCCCCAAACTAACTGGAAATATTTTTTTTATGAAAAACACCCAATTTCACATAAAAATAGTATTAGAATTCATTTTCTTTATATGTTCCACTAAAACCAAATGATGTATAAACATTAAAATAAAATAAACATTAAAATACCATAAAAATAGCATGATATGTCAAAAAATTCATACACAATGGAATCACCTTCCAAAATAATCAAAACCCTTGAATCATTGTGTGAAAATAAAATTGCACCACCGCCACACCAAGAGGTAGCTAGATCAAGTCTAAAACAAAATAAATAGACCATGAAACCCACAATAAACCCCTAGGTTCGAATCCATAATTTTTGGAAAATAGAAAAATTAATAAGAATTGAAATAATCCCAAATAAAAAGGAAAGAAAATCCTAAGAAAATGTGAGGAGGAATGAAAGAAACCCACATATATGAGGGATGTTGAAGAAATCACACCAAATACTCCAGTTGATAAATTTGAAAAAAGTAAAAAAATAAATTGACTTTAGAATAATTTTAATCAGTTCATGTGAGAACTAAAATGGGGGAAAAGTGTAAGCATTTATAGAGTTATGATGAAAATAAATTACCACTTCAAATTTGGACGATTTTAGAAAACCTATGTAGTTCTGCCCTAATTCGCAACATATACGATCTTCAAAGTGGAGGGAAAGGTAATGGGGGGTGTCTGGGATATGTGGAATTTTGTTATAAATGTAATCACTGAAAAATAATTAATATTGAATAAGATATTAAATAAACAATTTTTAAAAAAACTGGAAATGGTATTTCTAGCTGGCCCAATTCCATACCTAAAAACCAAAATCAACCATTATTATGGATTCATAAATGGTCCAAATATAAATGAAGGGGTTAATAGGTAAAAGGAGACCATTTTTTAAGTTTCATGAGTGAAAAATATTTAAAAAATAAATTTTTATAAAACAATAAAAATTTGTTTTAAAATTTGGAAATGCGCTCACAATTTTGCCCAAATCCTGAAAACTCGCCATTTCCTCCAAAAATTCATGGGAAACCCCCCAAAAAAAGAATTAATGGAAATTAAATGAAATATACCGTTATAATAAGTTAGGTATGTTACAATAATCCCCACTATGAATGACTTTTTTCCCTATAAATTCAACCTGAAACTTGATCAGAAAAGAAGAATGGGTACTCTTCCTTAACCAATGACTTCTATTCCCATGTATCATGTGTATCACTACCATGATGACAATGAAATCAGACTAGAAGAATAGACTTAATTTAAATCACCTTCTCGTGGTAGTCCACTATTTACATTGGACGCTCAAAAACTGACAAGTCGGTCTTTATCTCCAGTTCATCCCAACTCAACACATTGGATGAATCGAGGTTGTATTTCATCAACTGGGATACATGGAAGACATCATGGATGGATGCCAAATGACAAGGTAAATCCAACCTGTATGACACCTTCCCAATATCCTTGGTGATCTCAAAGGGTCTGACATACCACCTCGTTATCTTCCTTTGCTTTCCAAATCGATGATGGCCCATACGAGGGGCCAATTTCAAGAATACCCTATCACCCACCAAAAACTCTGGGTCTCAAAACCATTGGTCAGCATATGATTTATGATGACTCTAAGCTATAAATAAGTGATTCCTAATCATCTTGACCTTCTCAGACATCTCCTGGACCAGACTCTGCCACAGTAGTGAGGTCTCACCTACCTCATCCCAATACAAGGGGACCAACAAGACTGATAATAGAGAGCCACAAAAGGAGCCATTCAAATCGAGGATTGGTAACTGTTATTATAAGAAAAATCAACCAATACCGAATGGATATCCCAAGAACCTCCAAATCCTTAGACACATGTAGGTAGAATGTCCTCCATAATTTGATTCGACTACTTTGTCTGACCATCAATTTGAGGATGATATGTCGTTCTCATCTTAATCATATAACTGAAGACCTTCTGAAGGTCTTCCAAAAACCAAGGAATGAAGCGAAGGTCTCTATATCATACAATTGACAATGGAACGCCATGGAATATCACCGCCACATTAGGATACAAATGGATCAGGTCATCCACATTAGCTACATCTTTAATCAGAATGAAGTGTGCTAATTTGGTCAGACAATCAATCACCACCCAACTAGAATTATTACCCCGACGTGTACGAGGAATGCCAACAATAAATTCCATGATGACATTTTCCTAATTCTACATAGGAATGGGTAGTGGTTAGAGTAAACCAGAGGGCCTCTGATGCTCTTATTTCACTTCCTGACATGTGTAGCATCTTGACACAATGTCTGTTATATCGCGTCGCATACGTGGAAACCATAATTGTTGGCATACATCATAATACATCTCGGTTTCACTCAGATGGATAACCCACTAATACTGGTGGCTATCCCGCATCACCAACTTCTGTAGATATAATGACACCAATGAACATCCCTTGAAGCACAAGATTCCCTCAGGAGGTGATGAACATTCAAAGGAAATCTCCCCACCATGATGAAAATACCTCGACTGTTGAAAAATATCATCATTGTGATATTCTTGCTAAATCAACTCCAAGAGAGAAGGATTCAATTGAACTCTCTCCAAGAACAGACCCCCATTTTTCCGCAATGACTGTACATGCTTCTAAACAAAGAGTCACATCAAAGTTCACTCAAAACTAGACATCATCAAATACCACACTAAAACTCTTCTGCTCAAAGCGTCGGCCACCACATTACGGTTTCTTGGAGTATAGACAATATCAAAGTCAAACCCCTACATGTACATGATCTAGTGATGCTACCTCATGTTGAGTTCCTTATACACAAAGATTTAGGCCAAGATATTATGATCACAGTAGACCACAAACTTCTCCCAAAAGCTATAGTGACGCCATGTCTTTAAAGAATGCATCACGGCTTCAAAATCCAAGTCATGTTTTGGGTAGTTAATTTCATGTCATAAGAGATGGAAAGAAACATTCTCCACCACACGATTATCCTGCATAAGCTCGCACCCAATAACTATATCAAAAGCATCACAATAGACCACATACACCTTCCTGGCCTCTGGAAAAATCATCACGGGGGGGGGGGGTATTCAACCATCGCTTCAGTTCCATGAAGGATTCCTGACATTCTGGTCCCCATACATACACCCCCCCTTTCCGAGTGAGAGCATTCATTGGTGAGGCAATATGAGAGAAATCCAGAACAAATCGCATGTAATAACCATCCAAGCCAAGGAAACTCATGATCTCGAATACATTCTTCAGTTTCCCCCATGAAATGACCGCACTAATCTTCTCGATGTCCACTAAAACCCCCTCCTCAGAGATCACATTCCCCATAAATTTGACATCCCTAATCTAGAATATGTACTTAGGTGACTTTTCATAGAGGTGGTGACCCCGCAATGTTCCCAAGATGATCCTCAAGTGATGTTCATGTTCCTCCTCAGAGCTAGAGTATACGATAATATCATCCATAAAATCCACAACTAGGGAATCAAGATATTGATTGAACACTCTATTCATGAGTGTCATAAATACGACTGTAGCATTGGTCTATCTGAAGGGTATGACCAAATACTCAAAGTGGATTTACCTACTTTGGAAGGCTGCCCTTGGGATATCTTCCTCTATCACCATGATTTGATGGAATCCTGATTGTAAGTCTATCAATGAGAACCACTTTTCCCCTTCAACTGATTAAACAAATTACCTATCCTGGGAAAAGCATATTTATTCTTATTTGTTACCTTATTCAGCTTCTTGTAGACAGTGCACAACTGGAAGGATCTGTCAGCCTTCTTAGCGAACAACACAAGAGAAGTACAAGGAGAGAGGCTCGGGAGAATGAATACTTTGTATTATAAGTCATTCAGATGTATCGTTAATTCCCTATGCTCGGTAGGGGCCATGCGATATGAGGGAAGATATATCGGTTATGTTCTGGTTGCAAGTTCAATCGATAACTCCACATATCGCTCCAAGGGAAAACCAGGTAAATCATCTAAGAATACCTCTATAATCTCATTCAGTACATGAGGTAGGGATCCTTTCAGGGATGTACCATCGTCCTCTAGCATGATCAATGAAAACTGGAATATAAGACTTCCCAACTCTGAGAGTGGGGGTCTAGCGTGACCCAACCAAAGATCCTATTCTCTATGAAAAAACCTGACGAATCCCATCAGGTGCCTTGAAACTCACATGCCACCTATAGTAATAAATGTGTTTTTTGAAGTGTACTAGCCAATATATGCTAAGAATTATGTCAAATAGTTCCATATATAAGAATAAGATGTCCCACCCCATCTCAATTTCTGACAAGGAATGTGCACATGATGATCACCTAAGACCATGCTCCTTTTTCTTTTGCAACGGAGTCACCAACTCCTTCTCAAAAGACAAAAAACTCTGTCGGAAAATTCAATGTGTCCACAAGACAGGCTGAAGATAATGAAACATAGACACCTGTATCAAAATGAGTAGCAGCTATAGAAGATGTGATAAAAATTTGACCTCAAATTGTTGAGCACCCACCTCTGATCCTACTGGTGCCTGATCCACCGCATGGAGATTCCTGGTCTCTTCTTGAGGAAAACCGCTTGTCTACAGTTGTTCCCTAAATTAGATCGGCCCAGAAGATGACCCTGAGCATTCACCACAGCCAAAAAATTGAGATCCCCCCATCCTCGATGGCTCGGACTACGCTAGAACTCATCTTGAAGTCACGAATCCTTCCCCAATTGGAAGTCGACGTGCCACCATGTAGAAGAGCTGTAAATGATACATACCATAACATTGGTAAAAGGGATTCATCGGAAGAAGTCATGCTGATCAGATATTCCTCATCTTCCCACACTGGTGGCATGAGACCAATCTCACATTAGAAGCCACGTGTTAAAACTGCTTGGAGGAGTGGCCTAAACTACCACCTCCTATCTTCACCTGTTCCTCCCACATCATTTTATTCTCTGAAGAGATGCCACATCTCAATACTGATACCAAACTAGAAAAACCTACCTTGCCTTTATGATAAATCTCCATCATACACAGCTAATCATCGACCGCATCTTAGGTTCTCATCTTGAACAATAGAACCTAGGATTATATCTCAGGTCACAAGCCTTTCTCAAACCTCTTGGCCTTTAATTGTTCATTAGAGATGATTTCAAAAGCATACTAAACCAACAGAGTAAAATGGTTCGCATACTACATCATTGATAGATTCCCCTGAACAAGGTCCATGAACTCTTGGGACCAAGCATATGCCATGACCTCCTGACAGTAATGTTCATCAAAGACAACCTTGAAATCTCTCCAGTACATCAGCTAATTCTTCCCAGTATGAAGTACTGACACCCACCACCTGCGGCTGGGACCCTCCAAATGAAAGGAGGAACATTTCACCCTAATATCCTTGTGTGAATCTACGAACTTGAACATTCTCTCGATCATTTTGATCCAGTCTTCTGCTTCTTGGGGTTCTATGCTGCCTCAGAATGTAGGAGGCTTATTTTTCAGGAACAACTAGGCCTTTTCCATTCTAGGACTAGTCTTATCCTCTCTAAATAGAGTTGGAATAGAACATGGTACTTGTCCAAGTGCATAGATAGCCTGGACCACAGCCTCGACTTGCCTATGATCAATTTGAGTGGGAGAACTCTCTCTGGTTTCCTCCTGTGGGCGCATGGGATCTTTCTGTGGGGGCATGTTTCTAATAAATGAAACAATCACAAAAAAATATTAAACACCACAATTATGAAAATTTTAATCAAATGAATCAAATATAAATAATCTAAACACATTATAGTAATAAAATAAACAACTACTCCACCCCTGCCCGATGTCAATGTGTAGTTTGTAGCCTACATGTCTCACATAGAAGTGATGTCAGAGAAACAATTCAAATGTCCCATGGTGAATCGAGACCTGTGAATAGATGTGTGGTCCAAGAACCCAACTCATGACCAAAACTCTTAGTCTCGACAATCCTAGCTCATTTCTATCCCGACTCATCCCAAAATAATAATGTAACCAAAAAACATCAACCTCCTCTGATACAATTTTTTCACAAATCGAATTTGGTATCCACTAATACAAGAACCAAATCAAGCCCATGACAAGGCCCAGTATGCATTCCCTATCCCCGTAGACAAGAAAAAGTGCCAGGGTAACATTAATTTAGGTTTGGTATTGATTTACTCGAGTATGAAAGCATAAAACTATAAAAAAAATCAATAATAATAATATGAAAATTCCATGAAAAACAAGACATACGAAAAACCCATAATAGAATACATGGTTTTAAGTATAGTAAAAGAGGTCAAAATATAAATAAAAATAGTAGCATGTTATCAACAATGACTCCACTCGATATGGGGCCATCACCCACGAGTCGTCTTCACAACTCTCCACCCTAGGAAGGGACTAAAAACCCGTACCACCTTCATCTGAGGCCTGTCCATTACCTGATTAAAACATAATGAAGTATACTTACACCCAAGAGGTGTAAATAGGGTGTGATCCTAATACTAATAGGATAAATCCCAAGGATTCCTAATAGTATTCAATACAAGGTGATAAAGAAATAAATTTTAATATATAAAGATAAGCGGTGATAAATTCCAAGAAACATATCATTAAATTGAAAAAGAATCAAAATAAAACTTTTAGAATGTTAAAACATTTTAATAAGAAATTTTAGCTACTATAAATTTCAACCAAACACACCCTAATACAAGTGTAAATACCACAAATCCAATGACCACCAAAATCAGGAACACCCTTAGGTTACTATATAGTTTCGGCCTCCATGCACCTCATACCTCAGTGTAAAGTATCCAAGAAACAATATTTTACCATGAAAGATCCACTATAATGGAAGATAAACATAACATAGTGGACCGAAAATATCATCTACATTTTTTATTTAGAGTTGTCGTTATCAATTTGCTTAGTGAAATACGGAAACAACCCATCTGGTTCAATAGTTGTACAAGTATATATCTTCCCACCTAGGTACCTGTGTTTCCACCTTCGTGCTCAAACAATTTCAGTAAGAAACTCACACCCTTTTCATATAAAAACACCACTACTATTTATATAAAAACAATACATAGTATACACACCCTTTATACAACTTAAAACTCAATACAAGGCATTTTTATTTTGAATAAAACAGCTTCTCAAAATCCTGCATTATTTTGGACCCAAAAATGCATGAAATCCCCACTTTTCACACAATGTCCACACCCAAAAGTCACCAAAACAGAAATCGAATCCCAATACCTTTCCATGAAACTAAAAAAACAGCTTTATGGAAGCCCCATTTGAACCATAAAGTTATATAATTATAAAAATTCTATTTTCACACAAACATGGCACTTAAAATGCATGTTCTTAGCAAACCACATTAAAAGGGATTTTCATAGCAACAACCACAGAAGATAAACATTGAAAACAGAATTTTAAATCCTAATACACTTACATAAAAAAACTAGGGTATTATAGGGTAGCCCCAAATGAACCAATAACATATTTCTTTGAAAACAACCAAATTTCAAATAAAAATGGAGCATAATATTCATTTGCCTTATAAATGCCAATAAAATAAATTTTTTCAAAAATGTTCAAATAATTAATCTGAGAAATTTCCTAAAAATATCATGATATGTCCCATTAATTACATACACAATGGAATCACCTACCAAAATAATGTAAACTCTTGAATCATTGTGAGAAAATCTAATCGCATCACCATCGCACCAAGAGGGGCCTAGATCAAGCCTAAAACCAAAATAATAGACCAATAAAACCAGAATAAAACCCCTGGTTTGAATCCCCAATTTTGTGAAATTAAAAAAAATCAATAAAAATTGTAATAAACCCTAAGAAAAAGGAAAAATAAAACCCTTAGAAAATGGGAGGAAAATGATGGAGATCCACATACTTGAGGGATCTTGAAGAAATCACCCCAAATAAACTAGTAACTGAATTTAAAAATAGAAAATAACTAAATTGAGGTTGTAATATGTTTGAGAATGTCACGTGATAATAGAAATGGGGGAAAAGATTAAGAATTTAATGGTTTATTATGGAAATAAATTACCTCTTCAAATATGGATGATTTGTGAAACCCTGTGAATTAATTCTATTTTTAGTGATGCATAGGAGCTCTAAAGAGGGGGAAAGGTAATGGGGGAACACCTTGGTTTGGTGGGCTCAGGTGAGACTTAGAATTACTGACAAATCATTAATATTTAATATGATATTAAATAAACAATTTTTTTAAATAAAATGGAAATGGTATTTTGAGATGGCTCAATTCCTTAAATAAAATCCCAAATCCACCATGATTATGGATTCATAAAGGGTCAAAATTGCAATGGTGGTGTTAATAATTCAGGTATGGCCATTTTGGAAGTGTAATGGTTAAAAAATATTAAAAAAATAAAATATCTATAAAATAAACAAAATTGGTTTTTAAATCTAGAAATGGGCTTAACTTTTGGCCCAAATCATGAAAACTCAGCATTTGATCCAAAAATACACGGGAAACCCCCAAAACAAAGAATGAATGGAAATTAAATTAAATATAAATTTAAAATATGCCAGGTATTTGACACCTTCATTTCCCATATAATGTATTCTATTTGTTATAAATGAACAAAAACAAGCTAAAATTCATGTATTTCAATATCCACATAATATAAAAATTCACTTGTGATGCCAGGAAAATTGATTCTTGATTTGTATGATAACTAGTTTGAATCAATTAAGAGAAGTTGAAATATGTTTAATGTAATTATTCTTTCATTATAATCTTATAATTGTTGATACACTTCCACTTAAATAAGATAACTGAAAACTGAACATGACTGTTTAATATGAATATATAAATCATATTTCCATATTTTCCCACCACTATGTGTGTAAATACACCATATTTTTTAGTTTTGAGTAATTATCCATGATAATATTTGGGAAACATAAAGCCATAAATATTGAATGCATCAAATCTCATATACTTCCTTTGAGGACCTTGAGCTAAAAACATAAAATCATTTAATATTTCTTCTCAATTATAAACATTCATTTTATAGACATGAAGATTGAATCTATAAATTTTAACAAATAAAAAACAACTACATTTCAATAATATGAATACAAGTGTATACTAACATCAAGGGAGAACTATTCGACAATTAGATTATTAAAAACTTTTTTTAACTGCGACCCATTTCATTCTCAACCCCTTAGTCTCCCATTTATTTGATATCTCACATCACTAATAAATAGATATACAATAAGATTTTCAGTAGAACATATCTATGTTCTTATAGTAAATATATTTTTTATTATAAAATTTTACCCCTTTATAACTTGTTATCTAATAGTTTGAAATTTCGATGAGAGGTTTTCAAAATTTGAAGTAGTAAATATGACATAAACAGATCCAAAATGATTGAATATAGTATCAATATCATTAAATTACTTATAAATGAAGGTCATTCACACTTTGGATAAGTATCCTTTAGTTATATATCCTTTTGGTTGATCTTTATTCCTTAAAAAATATTTCAAATGACCTACATATTTGATTAAAAAATGAAAAACATTATTTTTTTAACTAATTTATCTGATTATATAAAATTCATCAACGAAAATATAAATAAAAATATCATAATAATCAATAGGATAAATCCATAAATTGTATACCAATCCACTATGTTTAGCTTCATCAACCAAATGAATATTCTAATGAATAAGGAATATTGAAAATGTGTGGGGGAATAAAAATTTTAAATGATAGTGTAGAAAAATAAATTCTTGAAAAATATCATGCTTTTCTGGACATAGGGTTTTCCACAAATCTTTATAAAGAAGGTAGAAAAATCCACATTATTTTCTATTTACTTTTCATATAATGAATTATGCAATTCATGTTGGAACCAGGGCTGTTCCTTACTTGAATTGGATTATGATTTATGTTTATTATCAATCCACATAGAGAATACTAGTGATATTACAAGGAAATGTATCATAAAAATCAAGCTGAAAGCAACATCGAAGGTGGAGTTGTTTCCCATTGTTTACCAAATTTTTTCATTTTTTGAAGACATAATGTTTTCTAATGGTGTGCTTCATGATTACTATAGGATTCGTGATCAAGGACGGAGATCTCTACGATTACAAGTTTTAGAGATTTATGGTATTTGATGGAATGGTTTGTGAAATTTATGGGCACCATGAAGGGTTTTTATGGAAAAACCTTTTATAAATGTGAGCTTTGGGAACATATAATTTTCATGGTTCTTTGTGAAGGAGTAGCGTCATGAAGACAATTTTTATGATCCGAAAAATCTGTAAAGAGGTAGTGGATAATTGCGATCGGTTGAGCCTGTAAATATGAGGATAACACTCTTCATTGGTACCAATTTTTTGTGGGAAAATATGGAGATGCATTGAGTTCACAAAGAGAATCATGAACATGGATTTCCAATTGATATGGTGCATCGCAAAGAGACTATAAGTCTTAACTGCTACCCATTATTTTGGAAAAAGTGTAATTCATGATAATGAGGTATTCTGTAATAACTCGGCGAGTTTGAAGAACATTGTTCCATGAAGGAAATAATGCTTTGAAAAGATAGTTTTTTTGCGAAGGAATGGGTTCTTCACGAAGGTGGTTTGTTCCACGATGACAGGGGTGCTTCGTGAAGGAGTGTGCCTCGCAAAGAGGGTTTGTGATGAGAAGTTTTGAACATCTAATTTTAGTATATAGGGAATTCATAGAGTGTCAACATTGGATGATAATGAAAGCAGACACTCATCCTAAATCAGGGAAAAGGACTTTAATGTGAAATCATTGAAACAAACATCATGTAAATAAACTAAACTGAACATCTCTCAGAGAATTGAGCTAAGGGGGTTAATGAAAGTGATCTGAAATATGTAGTGAGAAATATATGAATTCATGTTAATTTAGTGAGACTAAAACACGGTGAAAGTTATAAAAAAAATCTTTATCTACTAATGTTTAGTGGATTTTGGAAAGACTAACACATTGTCAGTGTATTCTCCTTGGACGTATCCCTTAGTGGTAAACCAAGTAAAAGTACTTTGTGGTCTCTATGCATGTGATTGTTTTCTTTCTGTTCAAATCAGTCTTACAAGTTTAACGAGTTCCTACCATCAAGGAAAAAATATCCTTGTTTTCAAAGGAAATGTTGACACTATGATTTAACCCTCCCCTCTGATGGTGTCTCAGGTTCCTAAAATTCAAATGGATATAATAGATCCATAATAGTATGTTATTCATGAGTTTTAAATTGATGTAGTTTTTGATGTTTTAAGTCCACAAACCTTGAAATATTACTTGAATATCATTCTAAAAATATTACATGCTTTAATTTTTAATTAAATATGTCTTTCTCATTATTTTACATTGTAAAAATATCCAAATAATACATAAATTTATTATTTACCCACATATCATAATTTATATTTGTTGATTCCAACACCTTTTGAGAAATTAGGTAATCCATTTAATTAACCATATCATTAAGCAATGTAAACATTACATTATCATACATATTATACTAAATATTAATTATTTTGAGATTATAATGTATATAATTAAAATCTCAAAGAGGAAGTTCAAAAAATATACACATTTTGATACATGATTGCATTCCATAAACTTATGATATTATAGCTGATAAACCATTCCCCCTTATTTAAACTAATTATTTTTTCCAAATTATATATTGAAATTTGTTAATTTTCCCAATAATTAATAACCAAAAATGCCTTTACTAGATCTCTCAATTTGATATATTCATTGAATGGTGCCTTGTTAAAATTGAATTTATGGGAATTATCAAGAAATACATGATTACACATAATACCGCATTTTCTAGTATGTCATAATCATTGAAGTTCAAAATCAAACTTTAAAGCAAGAAAAGAAATAATAGAATGATATTTCTGACAATAATAGATTCCCATTCAATAAAAGCCACTAATTCTACACCTTAAAATAGTATGGATTTTGATTTCTTTCATTGAATCATAATATATTTCAATTTAATTATTCCAAATACATCAATATGATTTCCAGGCATTTTACTTCTAATAGAAATCATTGAAATAAAGAAATAATCATTCTTCATACACACTTTATCAGGTAGATTATATATAATCTAAATAATATGCAATGTGAAATAATTAGTAATTAAAGTACCAAAATTGTTAAAACTATAAAAATGCAATGTCAAACATATATTCATAGTATTTAGAGAATAATCTAGATATAATTAATAATAAACCTTCTATGATGTTGAATATTTTGGCTTTTTCGTTCATCCATTATTGAAAATATCTTATGAATGCCACATGATGTCATTTGTAGTCATAGAATATATGAATAATCATTGCAAACCTAGTTTTAGAGGAACATAATTCAATATATTATTCAATAGTTTTATTTTTCTATTCTTCTACTAGGTGATGAATTGATTTGTAATCTTGATATTTCTCATTGAATTACATCTTCTTTGAGGAAAAACTTTTCATTTGTCTTTATTAAATTGTTCTCCCTATTAAACCATTTGATCATTAGGGAAGGCATGCATTTTTGTACAATTAAGTATGGGTATATTGTTAATTTTTTCATCAAAACATTGAATTATGCAGGGTTCTTAGTTTCACTAAATGCATAATGAAGGAACTAAAATATCATGGATACTTCTCTGATAGTAATTCCATAGATACACTTGATATGAAACTATTTAATTAGAATATATAACTTAAAATACATTGTATACCCTTCATATAGTTCTTATCATTTTTTAGTCCCAGATGTTATGAGAAAGATTAACCTATTCATAATCGATTGAAGGATATATTAATCTATTAAAATAATAGAAATTTTATTCTTTAAACCCAAATTCATAATTAATCACGTTCTGAACTAAATTCTCCCCTAGTAGGTCACATTGTGTTTCATTGATCAGATAGTAATTGATTTGACTTTCCAAAACAATGGATTCTCTATGAAAAATGAATCTTATATATTGATAAGGAAATTATTTCAAGATCAAGTGGTTATATTATTAGTTTCTTTTCATATATTATTTTAATTTACAATCAAGATGAAAAAAATGTTATCTTACCATCCACTGATTGGTTTTATGTTGGATAATCCAAAAAATTTTCCAAACCCATATATTATCAATGTCAGTTTTTTGGTAAATTAATCAAAATTGTATCCAATGGTAGTTTAATTTCACTCTTCTTACTATAAATTATGATATAAACATATTAATTTTAACCAAACAGGTACAATCAATTTTTAACATCACCCTAATTCTTCATTCATCGAGGAATGGTCTTGATTTCAACAAAAATTAATGTGACCTAAAAATGATATAATTTAAAATTAAAAATAAAATTTTTTTTAAATAGATATTACCCCTAAAAATAATGGGGTCAGATGTTATGGAAGATTTTCACTGAGGAAAGGTGACAAAAAATAACATGGATGCCAGAGATACAAGCCCAATGATGTCATAATCAAATACAATTAGGGGAAATTAAGGATCCAAAGAGGAGTATAGGGTAGGGTATAAGGGGTAGGGAATTTATAGCCATTTTCATTGGTGGTAACTGAAAAAAATAGAAGATGGGACTCCATCCTGAGAAAAGATACGTCAGGGGAGGGGGCATCACCATGGTAATTTTCTATGGTGGGGGGTAAGGGGTTGGAAGGGGTTGGTGGTCAGAGGTTGTTGTTGATGGAGGGGGAGGGGGTCATCAGTAAGCGGTCTGTATTAATTGATGAGTGTGGGTTTGGGGTCAATATCTACAGGTATGGTGGTTGTAGTTGAGGGAGGAGTGCTCAGGAGGGATTTTGAGGTTGTAGGTTCTTGGTGGGGGTGGGGGAGTGGTTAAATACGTTTTCATTAAAAGATATAGAGTTATTTTTAATAATATGTTAGCTAAATATAACATTTAGAGGCAGTTTTATGAAACCATTTATATATTCTAAATAATATTTTGAAAAATATAATGAGGAGGTTTCATAAAAACAAACACTTATATGCATCCACAGAGGTTCAATTTTTTTTGTTATAGATGCATTTCTGTGTGTGTATATATATATATATGTTTATATATATGTATTTATTTGTATATAATATGTGTATAAGTTTATGATTGGAATGTTTTATTGATGATTAATATTATTTAACTTTTAATGTATACATTTTTTCTGTAATAAAAATTTTGGAATTTATTAATTTTTCAAAATTAATAAATATTTCATTACTATGAATTATTTATATTTTTTTTAAAATATCATGATAATTATTTTTTGGATTCTATTTTTATATTGGAAGATTTTTAAAAAGGTCTTAATTTATATAATTAACTTATATAAATTAATTTTTTAATATTTTTCTCATTCTTTTAGGTGTTTATAAATCATATTATTGAACACATAAAAAATAATTTCTTTAAAATTGATTTTTCTATTAAATTTTACTCATTCCTTTAAATAATCTTTTATTTAAAATTATTTATTCATTATTATTAATTTTTTTTTATTTTTTTGAATTTAATCAGTTTAAATTACTTTTTGTATATATATATATTTACTATGTCATATTTTAAATATGGTTTAAATTTATATCAATAATATTTATTCAATTTTCTATTGTGTTTTAACATTTAAAATTAGTTGTAAATTAATATAATTAATCTATTTAATGATTTTTATTAAAATTTGGTTACTTAAGTTGTTAATTTTTTTGTAATTTATTTAAATTTATTTATTCATTTACAAATATTTTTTCATTTAATAATTTTTTAAATTTTTTGATATTTATTAATAAGTAATTTTTTAATTCAATTTTTCTTAAAATTTTGTAAATATTAATTTAATATGTTTCTATATTTTCAATATGTTTTTAATTTATATGATTAATATATATTAATTTTTTATGAAATTTTAAAAAAATTAGCATGTTATAATTTTTTATAATGTTATAATAAATAAAATTTAATATTAGAATTTTAATAGTCAGTGTAAATGAACTGTATTAATTTTTTTATTTATATAATTAATAATATATATTTATTCATTTCTACTCATTTCTATGGTTTTGTGATTTAGTTAATTAATTCATCAAATTAAAAATTTTAAATATTTATTGTAATTTATTAAATTTTATTTATCCTTTTTAAAAAAATCATTTAACATCTTTTATTTAGTTATAATTTTTATTTAGTTTTGATATTTTTAAGTTTTATTTATTTTTAATATATATTTATATATAAATATTTACTATGTTTTAATATATTTAATTTTTTTTAATTTATTTTATTAATTTATTATAAATAAAATGTATTAAACTATATAATTCTTCAAATGATTGAAATTTATTTAATTAGTTTTCTTAAATGAATTTTCTGATTTTTTTTCATCACTTTGGTATGTGATTACAACCAATCTATGTAATCATACTATCAATTCATAATTTTTTACTAATTTTTAATACTCTGTTAGTGTTTTAAATTTTTAATATTATTTAGTTTTCATTATTTAGTTCTAATATTTTTCAAATGTTTGAAATATAAATTATTAATCCATTCAAATGATTTTTTTTTATTTTATTCATTTTTTACATGTTTACAACTCATTAAGTTAATAGTAATAATTAATTCTTTTAAATGGTTTGTATCTATTAAATTTTATATATTCATTTTTAATAATCTTTTAGTTAATTTTAATTTTTTATTATTAATATTTATAAAATTTTATATTTTTTCGAATTTAAATATTTTGTAAATTTTTTATAGAAATATTTATTTACGATGTTTTAATATTTTCAATATGTATTCATCTTTACTTGAATGTATATTGTTTTTTTAATTTTTTAGTATCATTTATAATTGATAAAACATATAAATTTTTTCAATATTTTTGAAGTTTATTCATTTTTATTTATTCAAATTCACTCATTTTTCACATTCATGGATTTATTATTATATATTCTATAGTAATGTCAATTATATGTCATTATTTATATTCTATTATACTTTAAAATATGTTTGTTTCATATTTTATTATTTTATTTTAATTTTTTTATCTACGATATAAAAAATGTTATGATAAATATGTGTTTTATCAGCATTATAATATAAAGTTATCATGGAATGTATATTTATTATTACAATAATTATAGACCAGATGAAGATATTATTTATCTGTACTTTTTAAATACTGAAAAAATAGTTTTTATCAACAATTATTTTTTTAAAGATGATAGAACCCATCTTTATTAGTTATTTCTTTGAATTCGTTGACAAAAGCAATCCTGATCATATAAATTATCCATTACTGAACTAAATTGTTTCATTCCATTCAAGATCTAATGGAATTCTACCACTTTCGTCATCACCTCAAATTTTTTAGAAAAATCAACCCACTCATAACCAAAGGTATTTGATCTTTTCTACTCCGTTTTAGTCAACATAAAAATTTCTCTCATTTATTAATATTTAATAAATTCTCCTTGATTCTTCTAAGCCTCCCTCTTTTCATTTGATATCATTCACTCATAGCCATTTCGTTATCCTATTTGATTATTTAATCTTACATGCTACCTTCATTTTCAAATTTATTACTACAATAAAATGGATCTATTGAATAAATGAGAATGCAGATGAGATATAGAAGCCTTTATACATTACAAGAGAATATTTTCATTTTAAAAACTATTCCACTTACTATGTTACTTGGTGTTTTTAAATGATAAGTAGGTGGTGTCTTTGTAGTGCACAGATGGTAATCCAATCCTTGTTTCAGGTATCCTTCCTACTCCCATGGATGAAATCAAACAATCATTACCATTTTAGTACATTACTAGGTATAAAAACCCTAATTAATTTAATATTTTTATTTCAATGAATATACGAAATGAATTTTTCAATAAAAATTTTTAACATAATGTTACTTTAGAAATGACATCTTGTGTGAATATTTTAAAAATATAGCCTTAAAAAGGAATGATCCATATCATTTTTAAGTCTCGTTTAGGTTTTACCTAAAAGTTTTCTTCATAGAGATTTATATAAATATAATTCACTGAAAAAGGTAAATCGGGATGCTAAATATTGAAAAGCATAAATGAAATAAAAAAGTGAATATTAAAGGGTTAAAATAATATATTTAAATAAAAATATCATGAAAATATAAAAAACTATAAAACATATTAAATTAATACTAAAAATATATAAGTATGACTGAATCATTTATTTATAGACATAAAATTTAAAAGAATATTGATTTGAAATAACTTATAGGGGATAAAGTGAAAATGATATGAGGAGAACTTGATTATCAAATTAGATTCTCCACACAACTAATGACATATATAAAATTTATAAAATTTAAAACCTTCTCTAATAAAAAAGTGAATGTAAAAAAATATATCCATAAGGATATATTGTTAATTTCATTGAAAACCCATTTACATAATAAAATAAATCATGTTTCCAATTTGAAGAATCCTAAAGTAAGATGAAAATAATGTTAAAGAAGAAATTGTTACACTATGGATAAATATTGAGCTTTGAAATTCCAAGATAGTGCTTATATCCAAAAACATTTCCATTTAAACACAACATGAATAAAAAAATATTATGAAATCCATTATTACTCGGTAAATATATGTTAAAATTAAAATAAAAAATAAAAAATATTATCTGTTATACTTTATTAAAAAGGAACTTATTTCTACAAAATTATTATCATGTCACTAGATATGATTGAAAATCTATATGTTTTTCTTGAGGTTTCCAAGTATTTTACCAATTTAAAAAATAATTCTCACCCATTGAAAAATTAAACTAGAGGGACTAATGAATAATCTATAATTAAATAATCAATTTTCTATTTTTTGTGTCTTATAATTAATAATTTAATGTAATGATTAATTAACCCAAAAATTTTATGAATTTGGTAAAAATGAGAAATCTAGAGTGGAATGTTATACATATTCTATGAATTAATGTAATGAAGAATTCTCATGGATCCTTAAGAGTGGTTTACCATAAAATTTGAGGGGCGAATGCTTTTTAAAACATAATGAAAAATTAGGATATAATTTCATTTTTTGGAAAATTTTATTGCTTAAAAAGAAATGGAACTATAAAAAAATGAATAAAAAATTTGAAAAATAATTTTTTTTATTCTAATGCTTGATGAAAAAGTTCATGATATTTTATCGGATTTATAGTTTTCATCATTTGATGTTGATATTTAGTCTTCCTTCTGGCCACAATATAATTTTCAACTACTATTTTGTTGGTCTTCATCTCGTCCATGAGAATTTTTAAAATTTTAAGCAATCAGGATTCTCATAGTTGATTTTACTTGAGTTTTTATAGTATCTTGAGAAAAAATACAAAAAAATGTGGTTCATTGAATTTAAATTAAAGTTTTAATAAAACATTATTTTCTCAAGACCATGGGATTGGGCCGTATCAAAATTTTCTTTATCTGAAAAAAGATCATCATAGGGTCATAATTATGTGATCACTAAAACAACACCTTACCAACCATGTTCAATGTAATGAAATTAATATTCCTAAAATTTTTCTTCTTATCATCCTAACACTATGTATAGTTATAGAAACCATCATTGAATTATTCATATTTTAATATAAGAATCTTTTATTTGAATACTTGTAACATTATAGATATTACACATTCCATTACATCAATGAACTGAACTGTTAGAAAAAAATTCTCAATACCCACCATTACACTCTCATTTTCTTAGAACAATATATTCATAAAGCATAAATGATTCATTAATAATATAATTTTATTGGTTTTATGCACATAATTTTTGATTATTTATTAATTTTGTTACATAACAGTATTTATGGATTAAATTAAATGTATTTTAATTAAGAATTAATGGATTAAAATATCATTACAATAGAGCATGAGGATGGAGTGAAATAGTTCATATATATTTCACATAAAAATCCATATGACCCTTATCAAAACCCTTGTACATGTTTTTGATGTTATTATTCAAGATTCCATAGTCCAGAGGATCTTATTGAACACTTTAACTATAACGAAATAGTATTATGTTATAATGGTTAGAGTAAATAATAGGAAAATTGATTATATCTAGAGACTCGAATAAAACCATGTTTTATAGATCATCTGATATGATTACAAGTTTTAACAATAATGAAGATTGTATTGAGGATATAATTTGTTTTTTGAATGATGATGAATATCATATTTACTAATTGAAAATGAAATTTGAAGATAAACATAATAATTGTCTAAATTTTTGTCCCAAGGTAAATAATTTCTCAAAGATTCCATTGTATTGGAAAAACATGGTGTGACACAATATTTAAAAACTACATGGTCTCTTGAGTGATATTATCCCTTAAGGTTATGAGAATTATTATAGGACATATGATTCTAAATTAATGGTAAATTAAATGGGTATTACCTATGAAATAATACAATCTTGTCCAAATGAAGGTAAAATATTTCATACAGAAAAATATCACTTAAAAAATTCCCAAATGGTTGTGCATAACGAAATGGGAATGTTTAATCAGGTCCATCGAAATTGTTATGGTACATTTCAATAATTCCATGGTTTAGTATCCTTTATAGAATTGAGAAGACTAAAAGTAAATTGATATCAAATAGGTATACAAGAAAAAAAATATGAAACTTATTCAATTGAAAAACTCCACTCAATGGAGGAAAATTTACCACAAGTAACTTGAATTTGGGAACATTCTAAGTAGCCTTTATCTACAATTATATATAGATAGAGTGAATCTGTTTGGTTTTCAAGGAATCACTCACAATACATAATTTTTTATTTTAGTAAATTATATCTTTCCACCATGTTTATTCATGAAACAAAAATACATTATGTTATCTCTACTCATATGAAGACAAAAACAACAGGGTAATGATATTAATGTTTTTTGGTTCCCCTGATAGGATATTTGGAATTATTATGTTATTAATGTATTTCATTATATTATTTCAATATAAATATTGATTTCACATTCGGATCCTTATTTTACAGGATGATAAATGAAATTAATGTGTATATAAAATTTTCTAGAAATAACATTAATGGAAGTCAAGGGTTTTCCATTTGAGAAAAAATTATAAACTCAATTAGGTTGAAACATTTATTGAAGAATTTTTTTCTTGTAAATCATAGATTTTACCATTATAAAAAAATAAAAAACTTGAATTACATCATTAAATTATAGTTTATTATAATGTAAATAGGTGATAAAAATTATAATAAAGATACATATATGGAAACTTATTTTGGAAAATAATATTTAAACAACCTTATGAAAAATGGCTAGAAAAGGTGTTCATATTTTCAATTAACATAATTGAGTTTTTTGAATGTCGGTTATTTTATAAATGTAATTGGTGAATAAAATAAGGATGTAATAGTTTCATTGGAACTAACTCTACAAAAATGATGAAATTAAGGATATTGTTTCATGATTGACATTAGGATATGTGATTATTTGGGTCTAGTGATGTTTGGAAGATGTAAATTTTTTCTCCTTACTATTTACTCTCAGTAGAAGAAATAGTGCTATTAGTTTCAAAACTCATTGATTGAATTAAATATTGTGTTGTGTATTCATAAAATATCAATAATAACATGTCAATGACTAATTTATAGTTAAAGTGGATTAAATCACGTGATTGTAATTTTTTTATGCATGATATAATTCTAATATATTTATGTTTGATTATTTCTAAGAATATATGTCATACATTAACCAAGTTGTGTTTCTTTTTCAAAGCTAGATGAAACATTATTATAGACCCTAAGAAATTTATAACTACAAAAAAATAAAATTGGTTTCATAAAAAGTTAATTAGAGTAATTATTCCAACCTCCATTCGTTGATATGATCATTCACTAGATGGTTCAATAGGTTAGAGAGATTTTACTGGGTGGTGAAATACTTTTTAGATATTTGTGACATATTGAAAGACAACTAATGGTTCTAAAGGGTATGCTAAGAATCAAAGTCAAGGAAATTATTGTATTTTGGAAAGATATTTTGTTGATATATCTATTTAATTCTATACGGAATTCCTGTACAATGTGATAATCCTTAGTCTACCAAAATATCACTACATGAGGAAGCTTATAGGTGATGGAATATTCTAAATAATTTTTTTCTCAATTACTATTTTTTAGTGAGATTAGGCTCACCATTTTTTTTGTTCACAACAATTTAGAGGTAGTTCTATATGTTTTATCCAACAATATAATTTATTGGTATTTAAATCAATCAAGGTTTGAAAGATATATATCATATAAATATAATAAATAGTTCATATAATGGTTTCAAGTCCATATTATTAATAATTTTTCTAAAAATGAGGATTCATCTTATAGAGACATTAATGGATAGCTATTAGACCATGTGTGCCTAAATTATCTTTTAATCAATACTTAATTTATTTGTATACATTTTGGAAAAATTAACATGATGAATACGGTAACATGTATAATTGCAGAGTTTCACTTTTAACCATAGTGATGCACATATATGGTATTAAATACAAATATAAAGATTATATAACTATGTCATACTTTAGCATAATCAAAAAAAATATGGGAGTTGTATTATACAACATTCAAAGTGATGATATTTCAATTCAAGTGTGTCGATAATAGGTGTGATGTTAGAATAGAAGAATTGGTATCCATGAGAGTGAATTTTAATAAAAATTGTTATTAAGTCAAAACATTTATAATGTAATAAAAGTAATTATATATATTTTATATTCTTGATTATGTAAACGGAATGTAGTCAATTGTTTTATTATCGACCAAAACCACGGACGGGATTTAGGTCAATTCAACTAAGGATGAACCTTTCATTTGGACATCACAATCATTTACTATCAGTCAAAATATATGTGTGTTCTCATATGTTATAAGAGGCCATAATTAAAGTATTTGAATACTTTATATAGGGGTCAAACCTCATCAACCTTTAAAAAATGAATTAAATAATAAATTTATATTTTTTTTGTAATATAAACATTATTACATCACATTATTGAATTTTTTACTAATAAATTTATGTAATCAAAAATAAATGTAGAACTATTTTTTGGAAAAATAATGATACACTTTTTGATGCTCTCAATTCAAGGAGAAACGGGTTATTCAATATATCGATGATACCAATGTCATGGAAAAAAATTTCAAAACATATTAATGATAAAAACCCTTATTTAAAACATTTTGAGGATGATGAAACTATGTAAATAGTAAACTATGAATAACTGATTCCTAAAAAAATTAGTTCATCGCAAACTAATAGTATAAAAAAATAAAGTTAAGAAGTAGATGGATGAAAATCAAGATTGGGTGGAATGCATGAGGCTATCTTATTAAACCTAAAAAAATTTAGTATTTACATTGGTCTCACCACTAGAATGAACATGGTGGTTGATAAAAATATGAGTCCTAATGTTGTACCAACAGTAGAAGAATTAATTTGGGATGATATTAGGGTGTCATTATGATATGATTGGTTTATTTAAAAAAATAAAATAATGATACATTGATTCACTCTTCATTATCTATTGCAGAGTAAATTTATACCAGATGAATCTTTAAGTTAATTTTTAATAATGGTCGCTAGAAAAGAACATTGATTATTTTATAAAACATTTATTATATTTCATTTCAGATATCCTAAAAGGAAAATAAACTTGTATGCAATAGTGAAATATGAACAATTGATAAACTTAAAAAGTGGAATTCAGTTATTTGACATCATCACAAGATGTATTTTTAGTTAAATTATGATTGGTAACACATTTTTTGATATAAAATTAGTTCTAAAAATAATCAACGTGAAAAGAACAGTGTGCTCATACAATATAGAATGGATGGGGTACACGTTGATTGAAAAAAATTATTTTAATTTTAAATATACACTAATACTTTTTTATATATGAAAACCCAACATAACTATGATCCTTTATTTATTTACAAATTCATTATTCCAATTATAATTCCCCTTTCATAAAATTTCATATGTTATATAAGGAGCATAATGTAAATAAATTTGGAACACTAAATAATGAAAACACTAAAAACCATGAGAAACATGTGTTAGTATGTCATTATAAAAAATGTTCTGTTGAAATAGGTATTACATAACAATGATCAGATATATTGATTTAATTGTTATCCAGTATAGACACATGTATCATTATCAGTTGTACTTGATGAATGACTACTCTAAGTATTCTTAAAGAGTTCAAAACAACATTTTCACATTATAGGTGTGGGTTTTGGGGTGTCATACTGAACATATTTTGATGAAACAATTAACTAGGGGATAAAGATAAGAAAATGAATAATATACCAACATGATTAGAAATTCTATAAGTAAATTTTTTGATAATCTATGTTTTTATATAATGTTATATAAAGGAAACAAATATAAAAAAGAGACAACCACATGAATATCCCAGCACCTCCATCTTTGAGGGAAGACATTCCACTAAAATGGATTCCATATGAAAGGTAAATAATTTTGTAAAAAAAGTATTATATTTAATGTTAATCTAGAAAACATGTATACCTTTCCTATAATGGTATTCTATAGGGTGAAAATTATTTTGATTTATATCTATCATCTCTGAATCATTGCATTATTACTAGGGGTATGATGTATAATATCCTAAGAGGTATTCTGGACAATAAACAATTTTTAATAGTTGATGTGAGTGTGTGGATTCATGTAGATCATGATCAGAGGATTTAGTTACATATTTCACATGATGATTTTTATTTTCATAAAGTCCATATTTATATTAGAAATGTCATTGCATGACCATTTAATATTGTAAAAATACTTTTATATTTGGATGTATCCATTTCCATTTTATTTATTAGGAAATATCATTAATAATTACTAAAAATTGATATGAATAAATAAATTTTATTAATGATATATAACTTAATAGAGGTGAAAAGGAAGGTTGAATCAAAATTATATGGTAAGTAAATTAATTAATACAAAATAACTTCTGAAAGTACCATTACACTACTAGTGTAACTTCTAGTTTCACTAACATTAATGATTCATGTTAATACAATGTTAAAAAGTGTTGATACCACTATATTTGATTTTTAGGAAAAAAATGTATCAAGATCCCAATACAGACTATTTTGGTTTTCAGATTGTAAATAAAATACTTAAGAATGAATGAATATGAGTCTCAGATGTAAACATTTATATGATCCGTGTTGTCATAATTTTTTTTTCAATTGATGATCAACTACGTTAATTCTGACTAAATAATATTCATATTTTTTTCATGTGTAAATATCATTACAATTTGATTGGAATCCCATATGAACAAAAAAATTGACTCATTTTTCCTCACATCAGGTTGGTACAACAATTCTTATTGTAACCAGTGGAATATGAAGTAATAGTGAAAAAACTATATTTAATGTATAAAATAAGATGTAAAAATAATATATTTTTATTATTACCAATGATGCTGGTTCAAAAATGTATAGTTTAATTATAAAAAATATATTTTGATTCCATTCATTACTTATTTATTTTTGTTTTATTCGTATTATTGGTTTTCATTACAATCAATTTTTATACTCTAATGGTTTTTTTCTTGACAAAATGAATTGATACCCTACAAATGGACTACATATAATGATGAGTATAAAATTTTAATATTCTACATAAAACAGTTTACAAATACACTTATAGTTAAAATTTTATATTATGTTTTAATGAAAATTATTTTATGATATGAAGGTAATTAAATATTTTCAAAACCATTTCAGGATGACTTTCTATGAGAACATGAATCCTACTGATCTCAACAATCGGATAATTATTGTGGTATATATTATAATATTTAACTATAAAAAATATATAATTATTACTTTTTTATTAATGTATGTTGTTCCTGAATAAAAAATATAAAATATTCGGGTTATTGTGTTTGTGTATTTATGAAATAAATTATATTACATCAAAAACCTACCATCCTTGAAGATCTATTTCTTATGGAAATTACCATTTTGTGGTAAATATTTCATTGATCCCTTTTTTATTTATATTTTCAAAGTACAACCATTACTATTAATAGTCCTCATATTAATAAGTGTAAATATATTTGTTTAAATAAATAAGAAAAACGCATGTTGTCCTAAGGTATAAAGACATCAGTAATTGGTAACTTCCTACTAATTATATATTTTTTTCACATTATATTATTAATTATTTTTTAGTTATTATCCTTTCCATTTTTATCTGATAATTAATTTGTTTTATTTATATACCAAAATACACCTATATATATCAAAACTAAGAAAACACATTTGGATGTTTTCCATACATCAGAAAAAATATTAATAATTCATCTATGATGTGTATAAATCAACTACACATTAGTCCATCAAACAATGTTACCAGTATGACTCCATGTGTGGGTTTTTATTTAAAAATAAAATATCCATTCAAAAAACCACAACACATAGTCAAAAAATATAAAATTTAATTGTATTTATTTGATATTTTAATCTTTTGTAGGTATTATGCTCTCCTCAATCAAATTCACTGTGTTCCCTATATGAATCAAATTGTATATTATCAATTTAAAATAGATTTTTTAGTTCAATAAATTTTTTACGCAATAAAAATAGTAAAAACATGTTCATAGTTTATTGATAATTTCATAGAACAATTTAGATGTAATTTACGATGTGTAAGAATCAATGTCACATAAAACTGAAACACGATGAGAGTGGTATGACTCAATATGTGTTTTTTAGTTTATGTTGGAATTTTATTAAATAAATAAATGGGATATGTTCAAAATGGATTAAATGAATTCAGATCAGTTGAATACATTAATAAAATGTTCTATATGTCCTTTTTGACCTTTTGGAATTTGCCATATGTCAGTCCAACACATGGTGTGACCATAATTACTGAATGTGGGTGTTTTTATTTTAAAATGAAATTATTGTCCAAAACATACATCACATACTCAAAAACGAGGGAAACAATTTTAGATACTTTTGATAGATTATTATAATGACCCATATTTCATTTTTGATGTATATGAATCAAAATTATCACAATCCAATGAATTGTGTATAAAATATTACATAAAATGTGTTTTATCAGTTTATAATTTTCAATTTTGTTCAAAACTAGTGTCACTCACTGAATATTGGGAAAACCTTATTTGATTGACTAGATACAATAAAAAAATACTCATATATATTTTTGACATGAAGGAATAAGTTTAACATCAAATTGACTCATTATGTGATCAATTTGAATCAAAATTCACATTTTTAGTTTACAATATAAATTTTGTCAGAAAGCCACATAGCATACTAAAAACCAAAAGAAACGTTTATATTGTTTTTCATACTTTAGAAAAAATATCCTTAATTAGTTTTTTTCTTAGGAATCAACTGCCTCTCAATCTTATACATGGTGTGACCTATATAAATCTATGTGTGTCTTTTTTTTTAATTTTGATATTTTTATTAAAAATAGACTTCCCATGAACTATTATGTGTAAATAAAAACATATTTTGTTTATAATTTTGGAAAATTTTCCAAAATTCATTTGTGACATGTAAAAATGATCCAAACATAAATATGATACATAGTTGGCATTGTATGACTAAAATTGTATGTTATCTTTTTAAATTCAACATTTTAGTTCAAAAAATGTAATGCTCTATAAAAAACTAAAAAATATTCTTGAATTTTCAGGAAAACATAGAAAAATAGTTCAGTAGAAATTTTTTACTTTATGAATTAGTTACAAATCAAATAGAAATATGATGTGACTGGTAAGGCTCAAAGTAAATGCATTCAGTTTAGATTAAAATTTAATAAAAATGGAATATGATATTCTCAAAACTAAGATAAAATAATATATTTTTAGAACTGTATAATAATGATCCTTATGTCATTATTGATCTTAAAAAATCGCCTGAATTTCAATATGATGAATGGTGTGACTAAAATGACGCTATAACGTCCCAAATCGGGTTCCATGGAACGGTTCCCCAATATGGTTCGCCACATGACCTAAATCATGCCTCCCTATATGTTAGAGGATGTCGACTCGCAACAAGGATATGATCAATCATTCATCAAGAGAGTGTGCCATCATTTATTAGAGTAAACCACCAGTAGAAGTAAATAACAATAAGATTAAGCATTTATAACTAGAATAATACTTGTGTCACAAGAAAACCAAAAATAAAATTAAATATTCAACTAAAAAGAGAAACATTCTAATCTAATATAATTGTCATGTGTCTAATATTCATCTAAAAATAAAGACACTACGACTCCCCATGAAGATTATGAACCATGTCAGGTTCCCTCTACCAAGCTCCATCCTCAATTAGCCACATATAATAGGGCCCTAACCCTTATCCAATCCTATAACAATATAATATATTTGGGTACCAATATGGTAGCCAAAATATGGTGTAAGTACAACTCAATAGGCCACCACTAACAATGTGTAAAATAATTCCAGTCAAAAGACAATTCATGCAGTTCTATAAAGAAATCATTACAACATAATAATAAATAGTTTATCACATTTTCATTAATTCGACTCTAACTATATTAACTCTATGGTTCCCAAGGACACTGGTACCTCAATTTTAACATCATATCATACTGATTCTAGAAGTGTTCCCTAGGTAATATGATATCTTAATAGCTACTTATGGATGAAGCTCAAAGTATTTATGGTGATATGTTGTCTCAGTACTTGATTTGACTCATGTCAGACTTCAAATATTCTCATGTAGGGCAATAACGTAGAGTTACGTTATTCCCATTATTTAATTTTACATTTTTTATGTCCCAATTCCATGTTACCAAAATCAAAAATCAAAGTACTATTTCCATGTTACCATGCATACCCCTCAATAGAATGACCATGTCCCCATTCTCTTTACATGTAAGTATAATCATTGTGTTTCCATGTATAATTTGCATTACAATGACCATGTTCCCAATCTTGTACTCATAAGTATGATGACCATGATACCATTTGTACTTCTCAATTAGAATGACCATGCCCCCATTCATAAACACATAATTAATTCATAAATTAATTATCCACACCACTTCCATTACTAGTTAAACAATTAGTTAAATACATCAAATCCACTAGTTAACATAAAAATTAATTAAATAAATTTAAAAACTTAATTAATTCACCAATTAATTAATCAATACGACATTTCATATTCCATTATTAGTTTTCCAGAATTAATTATTATATTATAATAACAAATTTCCACAATTAATCCCATAATTAATTAACAAGATCATAATATCAATGGCAAATGATTAAAATAAAATTCATTATCTCAACTTATCCATTTCAACATCTTATTAATAATACACCATTCAAATATATAGATTACAACACCTACCTCTTGTAATAAATTTCCCCAAATTATTTATCTAATAGGGTATCCCCTTAGTCTGAAGATTAATTATTCATTTAATCACGTATTTCAACAACTATTCAGAAATAAATTGGTCAATATAAGTAACCCAAATCAAGGAAACCAGTTGTTATAGGATGCTTGAAAGTATAACATTTATTCTATAAAAATAAAACCCATGACAATGGTAATTATATTTAGACCACCTAAATCAATTTTTTGATGGATATTTTTCTAAAATAAATCCCCAAATTCCACAAATCACAACGACATTGATGTGAGTTCTAGATCAAAATCCCTAAACCAAAATCAAGATAAAGACATCAAGAGATCATAAATCTAGATTGAGATCCACAATGCTAGATTGTGTTCTTATGAAATAGGTTTAGATCCATGGAAACCTAGGTTATATTCCATGAAAATATCTAGGAAGGATAGAAGAAATAATAGAAGAAGAATCGGGAAGAAATCCACCTACTAGGAGAAGAGAAGATCTTCAATTCGGGATTTCTATCTCAAATAAGGGTGTATTTAAGGCCATGGAATCCCTTCGAGTTGATGGGAGACCCTTTATATGCCATTAAGAAAGTAAAATCCTAATATAGGGCACTATAGTAGGTGAAACCCGCCATTAAAAGATAAAAATGAGTGAGATCCCCAAATACAGGAGCTCCCTGTTAGCCATCCCTTGGTTTAGTCACACAGTAAGGAAAACCATGCGCTAATGTGTGTTAACCACTACATTATGGGGGAACTTTACATGGCCACCTCGCACATCCTATCAAACAATTCCTTAACTGTGCTAAATCTACTACCTCAAAGACCATAGATTACATGGTTTTTCATAGGTAGTAGCACGGTTTGTACGAACCATGCGCCATCCATGAAGAACCTATTTTCCTTAAAAAAGTCAAATAATTCTCCCAAACACACCCCAAGAAATAACTCCCATCAATGTTAAATAAGTAAAAAACCAAAATTACTTTAGATTGTGCTGAAGTTATCTCTATAAAAGTTCATGATATTACAATCTCCCCACCTTCTAAAAGCCCTTCCCGAAGCTGCACCTCCAAGCCTTTCTAATTTTCTAATCCAAAACAATCATGCCATTGAGCCCTCATATGTTCCTCCATTTCCAATATTTCCTCTGGTGCACATCCATGATTCAATAAAGAATGAACTATTGGCATAATCTTTCCCTGCATCACTTTCTCACTATGATCCAACACACGTATCAAATGCTCCTCAAAAGACGCATATATCTCAAGGTCAAAAAAATCCACATAGATCACATGAGAAGGGTCGTGGTGATATCTTTGATGTTGTGATACATGGAAAATATCATGCACAACAATTTATCTTTTTGTAAGAGCTAATATGTATTCAACCAGCCCAATTCTCTCCACTATCTAAAAGGGTCTATCAGACTTGGGCACCATCCTTCCCTACCTTCGTATCCTGAGGTTCATGACCTAGGAGACACCAAAATAAATACCAAATCACCCTATCTAAACACTAGGGGTTTTATTGGTCTGACATCATATAACTTCTATCTACTCCGAGACATAGCTAAACATTTTTGAATCAAATGCATCTGCTCAAATATCTTCTACATGAGACGTAGTCCCAACAACTCTGACTCACCAGCCTTCATCCAGAATAGTGGTGACCAAGATTGTTGACTATAAATAGCCTCATATGGTACCATCTCTATAGTTTCATTATAACTATTCTTATTGGAGAACTCCACTAAAGCCATGTTCATTTCCAAATATCCCCCATATTCTGTCACACATTCACATAGTATATCCTCGAGAACCTATTTTTTATATTCCTAATATTACTTTGGGTACACAGACTTGCTCAATAATACATGTCTTCCAAATGATTTCTTCAATCCTTTCCAAAATAATGAAGTAAATCAGAAATAATGATCTTAAACTATAGTTTGTGCCTATCCATGTAGATACCCAATCTCTTGAACATAAAATTATCCCAAATGTTTTACTATAAAGGGTTCCCATATAGGCATGAAATGAACTACCATTGTTAGTCGATCCACAATGACCCAAAGAGAATCATTCTTCCTATGTATAACTGGAAGACCCACCACCAAGTCCATGGTCAGGTCATCCCATTACTATTCTAGAATAAGCAATGATTGTAGTAATCTTCTAGGTCTTTGATGATCTTCCTTCACCAGCTATCAAGTGTAGCATATTTTCAAAAACCACGCTATCATTTTTTTCATGCCTAGACACCAAAATTTTTATCATAGTTTATGTCACATTTTGGTTACACTGGGATGCACCACCAACTTTATGGAATGAAATTACAACATGAGATCTTCCCACTTTCTCATAGGTACAACAACTCAATTATTAAAATATATGATATCATCGTCATCCATCAACCATTCTAAAGATGTATCCCCACATTCAAAACATTCAATAAAGTCTAAGAAATATCCATCCTAATAGTTTCTATTCCTGATCTGTCTCAAAAGGTGTATACTCCACTGCAAGTGCAACCATTATCATCTGCTCTTGACCCTCATAAACAACCAAATGCATTTTAGTATGAAATGTCATCATCTTCCATTATGAACTCATATCCTCAACCATATGAGTGTGAGAATTCTTACTGATGGAATCATCCACACTATTTCCTTTCCTTGGTGTATTGGACAATTCAAAATCTAAAGACTGAATATACTCAACCCATCTCTGCTACCGAAGATTCCAATCACAAAGTAAATATATATATATATATAATGGTCTTATGATATGTATAAACATTTACCCATTATCATAAAATATAGAGTCACCTAACCAAAGTAAAATTAATTTTTTTACCAAATTTAAGTTCTTCTTCAACTCTTGAAAAGATCTCTCACAAGCCTCTGGCCATTAATACACTTCTCCCTTTTTGGTCAATCACAAAACTATCACTGCCAAATGGGAAATTCCATGGATGAATCTTATATAATATTTAGATAACCCTAGATATGGTTAGAAATCATAGAAATTCATGGGAGTCCAAGAAGACACTACCTAAACATTCTACTAGGTAGTTGAATGGTTTTTACGAACCGTGTGCCAACTATGCAAGACCTCTTTTCCTCTAAATGTTTTCTTAGACTTCCACCAAATGTACCCCAATACATAACTCCCATCAATGATACTTAATTAAAAAATGAAATTGAACTTGATATAACTCCAAAAAAGATCAGGATGTTATATCACCCCGTGTTTTTCTTTATATTTAAAATTGTTATTTTAGTTTGAAACACATGTCACATACTAAAACACATAAAACTCATTTTTCTATGATATGTTTGTAAAATAATACATAACTCATTCATGATGTTTATGAATCAACAAAACCTAAAATTGATACACGGTTTGACTGGTATGAATCAATGTCTTTTTGTAGTATAAACATTACATTTTAGATCAAAACATGTATCACTCACTACAAAACTAATAATATGTTCTTATATTGTCTTGATACATTATAAAAATGATTCAGAAATCATTTCTTACATGTAATAATTACATACATGTCAAATTGTAAGATTATGTGACCAATATGACTCAAAGTTCATGTTTTTAATTTTACATTATCAGTTTACTGTAAAAACAAGTGATATACTCAAATTTAAGGAAATAAATTTAGATGGTTTTGATAATATAAGAAAATGATCCTTATTTTATTTTTGACATGTAGGAATCACCCACACATCATGTCATGACCCCCTCTCCACAAAGTGAACCCCTAAAAGATAAAAATGGGAGAGGAGAGATAGTGACACTTGTGTTCTGCCTCCAATAGTCTTGGGATTCACAACTAGCATCAAGGGTATAATAAACACTTTTATGGGTGGAATTACCCTAAAGAGAACACGTGAGAAAGAGGGAGATAATATAGATACCAACCAAATCCTAATCAGAATATGATATATAAGAAAATCAAAGTGTATATATGTAATGACAATATAGAACTACTAAATTATAAATGAAACTTCAAGGAACAAAAGAATTTAATGACATAAGTGACTGAAAATCCCAAACAACTTTTTTCTATACCCCAAGCTAGTAGTAACAATACTAATCACCATGTATCTCCAAATGACCAAAAATTATTTTTTATATACATAGGGTGAGTATAACATTATACTCCCTACAATCCTACTTAGAGTCACTCATGCATACGATAATGAAAACATGCTAAATCACACCTAACAACAAGTAAAACTAAATCATCAAATAACTGGTATAATATGTTCCTAGGCACACTATATCTACTCTTAGAAAGTATCAATTATAGTAGAATATAATATAATAAATAATATCAATGGTACCCAGCTACTACTTCCCCACTAGGATGCCACTCTTCCCCAACGTCACACATTTGAAGAATCTCACTCCAAAAAGGCTATCCCGCAGACACATGGGCAAATCACCAAAACATGAACATCATGCATCACACCACCACGTACGCATTACCAAAGTGACCAGGTAGTTTTTAGAAGCCACCAAATTCTGCATAACATTTATCATACGTCAATTATTATACCAGAATCCATCACAGACCATACAGTATACATCCTCAGTCCATCATATCCTAAACATGTTATACCTATAGAAGTTCTCAAGAAACTATATCAAGAATATATGTGTGTGAAATAACTACAAACCATTACATCCCTCTATACATATATATGGGGTAAAATAACCATCATGAATACTATCATAAGTAACTACCAAGTGAAGAGAGTGGGTCCAAGGCGGTAGTTAGTTATCTATCCTCCAACTGGGATATTGGGGAAAACACTCCCCAGGTCTCAGAATCCCTAGGGTGTTAGTTTTATTAACTGACTTAGTGGAGTAGCATTTAGAAACACAAAATGAATGTGATATAATATAGCTCACAACCACAATATGGGAATATCCTAGTCTTAGACTCAACTGTAGCTAACATTTCTGGAATTCCTGACAGCCACTGCTAAAACTAGATATCCTATAAGCACACAACCATTCAGGGAGCTACATTATGTAAAATTATCCCTTTTAATCAGTTTAACTTATTTTTAATTAATTTATTAAACATTAACTAATCATTTACAATATCCACAATACATTACATTAGAGTCACAAAATGTTTCATTCCCTCTAGTCATAAAAAATCGAGTCCAAGGATTCTCATAATCACAACCTCAACATTGCATCCTAGCAAGATTTATACACATTGGTGAAACATTATTCATTTATTAACATCATTATGTTCCATTCCATTAGGTAATATAGTATAACATTCTAATATACAAAAACAAAAGGGCCTCAACATGTTGAGTAGATGAACTACCCATCGAGTAATTTAAACCTAGAGTTGGAGGGTAATCTCATACAACCATGAGAAGATAGCCACCGAAAGAACATGGCATGCCCCACATGCCTTGGCATATCATGTAAAGAGAGTAACCAAACACATCCTTATCTGTGAAGAAGAGGGAATGGAATGTAGATAATCAAACAATTTGATCATCATCCAAATAACAGATTTATGCAAGAATTAGCTGTCATCTGGATGGGTAATCCCATCATCACTTGTGTCCTCTCCAACACCCACATGCACATACCGATGCATCTTTCTACTCCATGACTCAACTACATCAGTAAAAACTAGTCCTCCAAACCTCACATACCACAACATCCATCATGGATCAACTATCTTAGGGTCACAACACATCTGAGCCTCCCCACCCAACATACTACAATAGACACACATGATTAGTGATGCCTGGTTTGACAACATCAAGAGCATAAGGAAACCATCATATAAACTAGGCTCTTCACCATAAAGTAAGGTATCCATCCTTCAACCATAAAGAGATCTCGTGTCACCAAAATCACAAGCCAAGTTTCCTTTAAAAGCATATGTGAAACTCATTCCATATAAAGTCATTTTCTTTTATAACCAAACATGTTCTTATTCCATTTTTAATTAATTAATTAATTATTCATAGGTTCCAACTATGGGAAACCTATGAAATAATATTTATCAAGCTATAAAAATTTAATTAAAAAATTAATTTAGCATGCATATAATTATTTTTTCAATAAGGATCATCATCTGTAAGGTTCATTATTTAATCGAATTAAATATGCACACGTTCATTAATTCCATTATCATCAAATTAAAACAACTACCAGATTAATTAAACACGCCTCCTTATCTTTTATCAAATAAATGATCAATTAATTTAGTATTTACATTTTCTTTCGATTTCCATCAACAAAATCATGCTAATACAAAAAATTCATAGATATCACAGTATCTAGAAAATCAAGAGGCAACATGTTATGATGATACAAACAACAACATCCCCATGAAATCGTCACCAATTATTTAAACTGGTTCAAGTAATTATTAGGTTAATTTCATTATGATTCAAAATGATAAATAATGATAACTCTACAATTAAACATAAATAAATAGAGAAGAAATGGATCCCTTTCATCAAAAAGGTTGTTAACGTTGTTCTCATGAGAACAAACCACACAATATGTATCACTCCTCCTGCAAGAACATTATCCATTTGGGGATACCATGACACAACCACACAAAAAATAACCAAGAGAAAATCCATTATATTCTTGTGAAATAAAATTCCATAGTAGGATGAGAAGATACAAGATTAATCATGATTAAACCAAGACAAACTACTATAAAACGAGGTAATAATGCACCTTTGATCACTGCATATCGGCACATATTTGAGATAGAAACCCATAGATTGATCCCCTTTGAAGGGAATCCAAAAAGATGAATAAGATAGATTCCAGATGCTTAAAAATGATAGAATATTTAGGGTTTTACAACCTGAGTGGTTGGAATTGTTGTAAAACAATGTGCTTTGGGGAATTACAAGTTGTGAAATCAAGTTTCACGCTATGTAATTTTCAGTGTTTGGTTTCTATTGAAAAATTAATTTCCTATTCACTTTATTTAATCTTTTAAACCCCAATATATTAATCCTTATGAAATCCAATTTCACATAGTGTATCTTTTAATGACGTGAGATTCTCCCATACTTAAAACATCTAGCAGTTGAACTCCTCCAAACATATTCCCAACCTCCTCTGAGTACCTTAGTTTTTAGAAACTCGCAAAGGGTCAATCCATGAAGATCCATGACCTTAAATTATCTACCTCTGGAGACATTCTCAACCTTTAGAATCCAAAACTAACCCATACAAGAACAAAATAGGGTCATTCAAATATCCACCCCAGGAGATTCCTATCAATAATCTATTCACCACAAGAGCTCAACCACCAAAATATTAGAACAATGAAAAACCATGTAAAAAGCACAAATTTATCCTAAAAACTCTTCGAAGGGAGATACCTCTTTATCGTGATAATGAATCCACAATAATTAATAGAAATACATCTCACAGACAGAAAAGGTCTATAACAAGAAAATGAACAATGTTTCAAGAGATAAGATAAACCATGAAACACTAAGGGTACTAAGTATGTGACTAAAAATCACATTCCCATGGATTCTACACATTCCATAGTGATTTCACAAGACCTGAACCAATGGGATATAATTCATACACAACTCCTTCTCCAATTCGTCCTAGGTCTCTCCAAGTAGCTCCTCGAATGTTGCATCATCGTCATCATAGATCTCACCCCAATCTTTGACATGTGAGTTATCATAAAGTTAATGATAGAGCTGTGACATTTGAAAAACATTGTGTATGTTCTTCATCTATAGGGTAATCACTATCCAATATTCCACAACTCCAACAGAAGAAAACACCTCGAATGGCCCAACAAACTGGGGAGATTGCTTATTCCCATGACAAAAGTTTCACTGAACATGTGGCGAGTCACATATGATAAAAATGATCCCAATGCCAAAATCAAAAGGTATAATACAATGATTGGAAAATAATTTCAAATGATAATGTACTTTTTCATCCTTTTATAAATCACATGAACCATATATGTTGTATTTTGTACCAATTTTGGCCCGACATTTACTGACTCTCCAACCCTTGTCTTGCATAATAGAGAACAGAACATTTGGCATAATAAATATTTAAATTTTGTTGTACCAATGGTAGAATATGAACTATTATTTAAATAAAACTCTACCTAGGTTAGGTTCCTCATCCAAAAACCTCCAAATCCAAGACCAAAGAGCCGAACAAGTCTTCTACATTCTGGATGGTATACTTCGTCTGGATGTCTGCCTCTAGATAAAAAGTAGTGATGTGGAATATCTGATAACTAGAAGTATATTCTAGACCACTATACACCGTAGAGGTAAATAAGGATATCTATAAAAAAATTAACATCCTTAGGGATCCATGGAGTATCATCATATCCTCCAGATAATGCCTCAAAAAAACACAAATGAGAAAGGTTCATTGGTTATTATAAAGTGGGTCGATATCATCAAACAATCCACTACCACCAACATAGTGTCATAGCTTCCCCCATTTTGAGGTAAACCGATAATGAATTCCATTATATTTCCTAAAACTAAAAATGAGGAATATATTATTGATGGAGAAAACCACTGGGAACACAGTGCTCATACATCACCTTCTTGACGACCAGACATCAAGACACAAATCCTAAAATTGCGTGATTCAACCTATGAAACCAAAACTGACATCTCAAATCTCGGTATTACTTTGTCATTATAGTATGTATTACCAAAGGGGAACTATGTAACTCTCGAAGAACCATCTCTTGTATCAATAAAGGAATGAAAATCCTTACTGAAAACAACAATCAGTTTTTGTCATATTCATACAAACCATCAAGGGCCTCACCACAAACCACGCGGTAACTCTAGACCACCACCTCAAGATCCCCCAACTAGGACTCCTCAACCTACCACACCAACGATGAACAAAATTTTATCTAAAAAAGAATACATCTTCCCCTATATTCTTCCATATCTAGGTGAGATTGTGAATTTCCATCCATAACTCTCAATGAATTCCCTGATTCCCACACTGCATCATGGCATTGTTTCCTACTCAGTACATAGAATACAACATTCTATTCCTGACATGTAATTGAAATATTGATGTCATAATCCTATAAGAAATTAATCCACTGATGTTGGAACATGTTTGAGTCATGTGGTGAGAAAATGTACCTCATGTTCTAATAATTGGTGAAGACCCAAAAATGCGCACATATGAGGTAATGTCTCCACAACATCAGGGAAAACACTATTGTCTCCAACATGATATCATGGGTGGAATAGTTATGGTCATGGTTATATAACTTCCATGACCCATAATAAATGACTGATCCTTAATGAATCAGAACAAAACCCAACCCAAGGCATGAAACAACACAAAAAACTTCAAACAGAACTCCTTTTTCTTGTAGAAAAAAACCGGAGCACTAAAAAACTTCTTTTTCAGATTCTCAAAAATGTTGTCTAACACTATTCAACCCACATGAAAAATGGATCATTTGTAGTCAATGTTGTTAGAAGAGTTTAAAACTAAGATAAATCATCTACGAAATTCATATAATAGCCTAAAATACAATGGAACCCTTTCACCTCTTCCACTGCCTTGGGGATTACCCACAGAACAATTGCTTCTTTAATTGACATAACCACAAGTACACTCTATGGGGATACAAAATGACCAAAAAATGGACATCTTGAGCCCAAATATCACACATCATAAACATCCAAAATATCTTCTCATGATGAATAATTCCTAAAATGACATGTACACGCTCTAAAAGCTCCTCCACAGACACGAATTACACAAGGATGTCGTCAATGAAAACCACCATGGACATGTCCAGGAACTCACAAAACACAACATTCATTAACCCCATAAAAAACTAGAACATTCATCACATCTAATGACATCCCAAAAAATTCATAATTCATTTGATGAAAATATAAATAAATCATCTTGATATTGTCATCCCTTATACACATCTGATGATATCCTAACCACAAGTTGATCTTGGAGAACCAAATTGAACCCTTTAGTTGATAGAAAAAGTCATCAATCTGTTGAAGAGGGTTCCAGTACTTCACTATAACATGGTTTAAAAGAAAATAATCAATAAAAACCACAAAATTCTTCCATCCTTCTTTACAAACAAGACTAGTGCACCCCATGGTGGCCAAATCGGACAGACAAAACCACACCAAAACAAATAATCGCGCTATATACACATCTCATACAACTAATAAGGCACTATCCTATATGAATACCTTAAGATAGGTGACACTCCAAGGTGTAGATATAACCTAAAATTGATCTCTTATCGAGGGGGTAATGCTAAAAACTCTTCTGGAAAGGCATCATTATACTCTTTTACGATGCTGGGAAACATCAACTATTGAACCTCTGATGAACTGAACATATTCTCATCCATCAGGGATGACTAGGACGAAACTTGCCTATGATACTAATCTACCATGACCCACTCCCCAAAAATTTTACCCCACCCGGGTTGGAAATGCAAGAAGATATATAGTGATACCAGAGTCTCACATCCAACAGGCCCTGGGTTAGTGATTATTTCTAAGGGTTCAGTAAACTCATAGATTGGAGGAATTACCCACATGGGGGACACATGATAAAGAGAGAGATAAGACATACACCAACCAAGTCTTACTCAGACTATTATATTGAATAAAATCAATGATCATATATTTAATGTCATGAAAGAACTACTAAAACTTAAATTAAACTACAAGTTCCAATATAAATTAAAGATAACAGCGACTAGGAATTCCATAGAGCATCTGCTAAAACACAAGATAGTAGTGACCATCCTAATATCAAACCAATTATAACTGACCTGAAAATAGTTTATATATATATGGTTATTATAATTTTATACTCAATAGGATCATCCTCAAATCCTGTAATGGGAATGGGGAAAATCATGGTAAAACACAATGATGAACAAGGGGAACTAAATCATCACTAAAAAAGGTATAGTAATTCTCCATCCTCACCATAGATATTCCCACCATATATCTCATAAAAGAGAATAAAATATAATAAAGAATTTCAAAGAAACTCCACTGCCACTACCCCACTAGTTTTCTTCTTTATCCCATTGTCGAATGTTCTAAGAATATCACTCCAAAAGGCAAGCCCACAAACACCTAGGTGAAGCACCACAAAAAGAACCTCATGAATCACACCACCACGTCTATGTAACACAAGTAACCATGTAGTCTCCAAGAGACACGATATACCACATAACGGGTTTCATACATCCATTAATATACCTCATACCATCATATCTCATACACTAAGTAAGGACCCTCAAGCCATCACAACCAATACACATTATAAAAATAGTATTCCTTAGGAAACTAAATCAAGAATACATGTGTATGAAATAGCCACAAGAAATTACATCACTCTTCCCATATATATGGGGAAAACTAACCATCATGCATATCATAAAATGTAAAAACAAATAAAATAGAGTGAGTCCAAAGGGGGTAGTCATCCATCTATCCTCCCACTAGGATATTCGGTAAAACACTTCCTGGGGATCAGAATCCCTAGGGTGTCCAATTTCTTAACCAAAAGGGTAGAGTAGCATATGGAAACAAAAAATGTACATGATATAATATAGCTTATAGCCACACTATGTTCATATCCTAACCTTAGACTCAACTGTAGTTAATGACTCTCAGACTCTAGGCTTCCACTTTTGTGACTAGATATCCTATAAGCACTCAACCATTTACAGAGTTGCATTAAGTTACAATATACATTTTGATCAGTTTCACATTATGTTAATTAATTCACTAACCTTAAATTACCCATTACAATTTTCAACATTACATTAAATTAAAATCAAATCCATGTTTCATTTCCCCTATGCAAAAGTAATCAAGTCCACAACTTATGAAAATTATAACATCATCATTACATCTCATCATGCTCTAAACCCATATGTAAAACATTTATTCATTAGTTAAAATAATTACTTCCAAAATTGGTAGGTACTCTAGGAAAACGTCTTAATATTACGAAACATAGGTGATTTAATATAGGGATAGACAAACCACTTGTTGAGTATTATCCACCTATAGTAGGATAGTATAACCATCAAACCATGAAAATATAACCATGAAAACAAAATTTCATACCCCATGTGTCTCCCCCTCATGTAAGGAGTGTGAAAAAACACATCAATCAACCTGATGTAGTGGCGAATGGAATGAAGATTAAAAACAACATGACCATCAGCCAAAAGTCCAATTCAAATAAGAATAATATTTTAATACTGTAAGGTATGTCATGCTTCAACCCAATCTGTCATCTCTAATGTCCTCCCCAACACCCACAAGTATATAATGATGCATATATCCACTGTATGAGTCAAATTCTAGCATAACAATGAGGCATCCCCACCCCTCATACCAATAAACCCTCCAAGATTAGGCATCCCTAGCTCATGTAAAATTTGGGCCTCCCCACCCCACATACTACAACATCCCTTCATACCCTTACATCCTAGGCTCATAAAACATCATAAGAATTAGGAACAAAACATAACAAATAAGATTATTTACCAAAAGTAAGGAATCCATCCTTCACACACAATGATCTATCATGGCTCCAAATCACATGGTATGTGGCCTTTACAATCAAAAAAGAAACCTATTCCACATTAAGAAATTATATTTTATCGCAAAACAAGTTCTGATTATATCTTGAATAAACAGATTCATTATTAATAGTTTTTTAATATGAGAAACCTATGCATCAAGCTATCTCAAACTATCATGAATTAATTAAATAGTTAATTTAAGACACCTTTAAATATTTTATAAAAAATCATAATCAAACATCATATTCATTAACCAATTCTATTAAACATTCAAACTTTCATTAATTTTATTATCAAAAAATTTAAAAACAAAAGGATTCATTAATGAATCATATATATCTATTGTCCAATTAATTATAAATTAATTTTTTATTTTTTTTATTTTCCAATTACTGTCAAGAACAATTTGTTAATCCATTCATGGAAATGATATCACACTATCTAGAAAATAAAGAGGCAACCTGTCATCCTGGAACAAACAAATACATCACCAAGTGATCCATACCAATTATTTATGCTGATTAAATTAATTATTAATTAAATTTAATTATGATACATGGGGAAACATCACGATAAGTCTATGATTACACATAAATTTATATATAAGTAACTAATCCCCAACCCAAAATGGTCGTCGACGTTCTTCGCATGAGAATATACCATCCAATGGATTTACGATCACCCCTCCCACAAGAATTGCATCCATCAAAGGATAACGTGGGACAACCGAACAGACAACAACCTCGTAAAACCACATTAGAACCATGAGTAAGAAAACAATATAGTACAATTAATTTATAATTAAGGAAGAGAGGTAAAACCCAGAGAAACTATAAGAAAAAGATTAATAATGCACCTTGGTTTATTACAGATCACCACAGATCAGAGATGAACCCCAATGATCCATCCCCCTCTAAGGTAATCCAAAAAAATTAAGGAGATGGATTTTTTGTGATGTAATACGGGGGATGTTGTTGGGTTTGACAACATAAGTTGATGGAAATGTTTGAAAACCTAAAGTATTGGAGAATTACATGATGTTTAATCTCTTTTCATACAGTGTAATTATCAGCATTTGGTTTTTTTCTGAAAAATGTTTTTCCAATTCACAATATAATGTTTTTAAAACCCACCTATATTATAGATCATGAAACGCTCTTTCACATAAAGTAACTTTTCATGATGTGAAATCCAAACCTATATCCAACATCACGCATCTGAACACCTCAATAATTATTTTTCACCTACTCTAGGCACATCAGTCTTTGGAAATGCAGAAAGGGTCAATCCATGCAGATCCATTGCCTTACAAACCAACCTAATGCATGGCGTGAATGTAATGACACAAAGTGTGTGTTTTTTTAAAGTGATATATTATATTACAACACACACCTCATGATCAAAAATGAGAAAAAATATTCTGATTATTTGATACTTTATGAAAATGATTCAAAATTAATTTTTGAATTATTTTAATCAATCTCACCTCAATCCAATTCATAGTGTTCTTTATATGACCCAATGTTTATATTTTTAGTTTATAATTTATATAATAGTTTGAAACATGTGTTAATCATTTAAAATCAAGAAAACCAAAACAATTTGTCTGGACACTTTATGAAAATAAGTTCAATTTTATTTTTTATGTGATGTAATTAGTCTTATATCAAACCAACACATGATGTGACTGGTATGACTCAAAGTGGTTTTTTTTCCATTTAAATTGATATTATAGTAAAAATGGAATGTGTCATAATCAAAATAAAGTAAAAGAATATGAATTCTTTTAATAATTTATCATAATTATCCTCAATTAATTTTGATATATGGTAATTAAAATCGTTAATATACAATTCATAGTGTGACCATTATGACTCCAAGTGTGTCCTTTTATTTAAAAATGAAATTTGGATTAAAAGCAAACATCACATACTCAAAACTAAGAAATCACATTTGGATTTTTTTTTACTTTAGAAAAAAATGCATATATTATTTGTGACATGTAGGAATTAAGCACACATTACTATGATATACAATGTTCTTTTTCTTAGTCATTGTTTATATTAGCAGTATAAAATTGAAATTTTAGATCTACAAGCTTGTTACATAGTACAAACTGGGAAAACACACTCAAAATTTCGTGATAATTTGGTATCAATTTTGATAAGTCATTTTGATGTATAGAAAATAGTATCAAGTCAAACCTACACACAATGTGTTCGGTATGTCTAAAAGTTCATGTTTTTAGTTTAAATTGTCATTTTATTAAAAAAACATCACATGCTCAAAAATATTAAAACATATTATGATTAGGTTGATAAATTAGAAAAATATCCATTGGTCATTAGTGATTATTATGAATCAACTGAACATTAATCCAAGGAATGGTGTGACTGGTATGACTCATAGTGTGTATTTTAGGTTAAAATTGACATGTTAGTTAAAAATAAATGTCACATACTGCTAACAAAGCTAACACATTCATATTATTTTTATATGTTACAAAAATGATTTAGAAGAAATTTTTGATGTGTAAGAATAATCTGCACCAGAATAAAATAAATTATTTTCTAATTATGTGTCAAAGTTTAGTCCATAATTTTAGAATTTAATGTTTTGTTCAGTACATATGTCACTCACTGAAAACCAGAAAAATATTCTCATATTTTCGTGATGTTTTAGGAAAATGATTCATAATTCATATATATCAGGTAGGAATTAATCTCATGTTGAACTAACATAGCTTGTTTCTAGAATTACTCAAAGTGTGTGTTTTCAGTTTAAATTTATAATTTAGTATGCATGATTTGTGGCATACATCAATCTTATAAAGAACATTCTAATTGTCTTGTTAATTTTAAAAAATTATCCATAGGTCATTCAAGCTGTATAAGAATCATTCACATCTCAATCTGATACAAGATGTGTCTGATGTTACATGAAGTGTATATTTCAAGTTTGAACTACACTTTAGTTAAAAACACACATCACATTCTCAAATCCTTGATTTTTTTTATGTTTTTGTTAAATGATTCATAGACCATTTTTAATGTGTTGTAATTAGCTATAACTTATACTGATACATGTTGTGTCCAATTTGAATCGATGTGTATTTTATTATTTTAAAATTGACACTTTAGTTCAAAACATATGTCACAAACAGAAAATATAAAAAATGAATTCATATAGAATTTATACTTTAGGTAAAAGATTCATAAATTATTTTATATGTGGAGGAACCAAACACACCTCAATCCAATCCACGATGCAACTAGGATGTCTCAAAATGCATGATTTTGATTTTAAAATGACATGTTATTAATGCACTATTTAATATTTATGTTTAATTTATGTAATTAGACTATTACAAATAGATTATTTTTTTGTATACTAGTGCACACTTTTGGTCATCTACCATGGTTTTTTGACAACTTATGGGATGATTAAGCACTATTGGGAGGGTTTGGAGACATAAGATAATAGAATATTTATTTTCTTGAATGTTTCTGATAAATTATATTAACCAATGTGATTGTAAAAATAAATTCTTTTGAAATGTCCCTGATATATTTTGTTTTTTTCTATTATTTTTTAGTTAAATTTTATTTCATGTATATTCTCTAGTTTTTTCTATAGTGTTCTTTAATTTTAACTACTCACTATAATTACATGACTTATATATGCGCAAGTTTTAAATTGAAAAAGTAGGTACCTTATTTGAACTAAAATATCATTGAAAAGAGAACCCCCTTTATCAATATTGATAATGAAGAATTTTTTTAGTGAAATTTTTAGAAATGATAAATGTTGTTGAATTTTAAGAGATCTTAAAATAACAATTATTGTTTGCACTCATAAAACCCATTATTCCTGATATTATTGGGATTTTATATAGTATAGTTGTTTAATTTGTTCTATTTCATTTCTATTATTTTTTTTCATTGCCGGATAATTCCCATTTAACTCATTAGTGGCGACACTAATAGGGGAGGATGGAATTAATTAAGAAGGGTGCATACCTCCAAATTCAACTTCTTCTTCAGTCATGAGTTTTTTTATTAATTAGTATTACAATTTTCATTACAACTACTTCATATCACTGGTTTAAAATAAACTGTATGTGACAAGTTTTTTCACATCGTTTATTTATAACTGATGTTAAAAATAAATTTCCTCATATATTTTTTATAACATATATAAAAAATATGGGAAGTCTGTATTAATGTTAGGTTATGAAATAATAAATGTGAAATTTTTTGAAAACATTTATGAGACATTAAGGTGGGTTATTTTTTGTTCATGAATTCACATAGTATCAACCATATTTTTCTTACCCAATATACCCTAACCTTTGTGTCATTGGTCTGTTTTCCTTGACTCTCTTTCATTTGGAAGTAACCACCATCATCCACCATCAATAATTTTTATCTACCAGATTCTATCTATCTATATACCATTATTCTATTTTCATATCAAAATCAATCACCCCGCTTTCAATATCAAATTATGATTTTTTATTGTTTCGATATTTTATGATTCATAGGTATTATCATTTGTAGTTATAGTTCCTTTTTCCATTCTATTTTCCATTATTTCATGTCATATTGACTATTAATATTTTCACTTCCTATAATTTAGGCATCTAAGGTATTTTTTAGTTAATAATGATTTTTTTTATATTTCTATTAGATTAAATGATTATTTGATTATGTTTTTATATAAATATTATTAGTTTTCTTCTTAGTGTGTGTCTGTTATATGTTTTTGTTTGAAATGAGAAAATTAATTTTGAAGGTATGAAGGATTATAGAGTTTTAATATAGATTATTAGTAATATATATTTAGGAGGTCATGATAATTACATGATAACTTTTTATTTTTTATGATTGAATTGTAATTAAATATGTTCAAAATTAAATTGTTTTTATCAAATATGTTTTATATCATTTATTTGTGAAAATTTTTAGGGAATTTTATATTGTTTTATAACATTGTATTTTATATTCAATTCCAAATATAATAACTTACTTTGAAATCATGATATTTTCTATTTGTAATAATGAGTATTAGTTAGATGATCAAAATGTGAAAAAGTGTCTAATTTGATGAATGTTTGTTTTTATTTTTTGGATTGTTCTAAAAAAAATTTCAAAATAATTCCTCCCAGTTGGATTAAATGTAAAATTTCAAATTTATTTTAGAATTATTATCATGAATCTTTTTTATTTTTATTATTAATTTTTTTACAATGTAGTTGAATTGAATTCAATTTTATTTTTGGAAAAATCATAGTATTTAAACTTTTTCAACTATAAATTTACCATATCTTTCACTTTTTTATATCATCATGCAATTAATAGAACATGTCGGGTGAGTAAAAATTCATCGAAGACCTGTATATTTATGTTGGATGTATCCATTTCAAAGGTATATAATTATATTGATGATATATGTTATGAATCCATATCAACCTAATGTCCTTTTTATCGAAAAGTATATTTTTAAAAAGGGTAAAATGTTTTTTTCAAGATACTTTCCAATAGTATAGCACATTAGTTTTCCAATATCTCGCCATGAAATATTTACATATGGGCACAATGAAAATTAATGACTGAAATTAAATTTTTAGACATGAAAATATTTCTTGAAAAATGAATTATAAATATTTAACAATAAATATAATGATCAACCATATATAAAATTTCATATTAAAGTTTAAATAAATTATCCAAAGAATAAATATATATAGATTTTGAATGAGAATAATAAAAACAATTCCCACATTTTTTAGATAATGTTCATGGTAAGTCATATAAGATATAAAAATTGAGATGGTAAGCATGAAATCCATGTTTAGATATTATTAATGGTCATGGTATGAAATTAATATCAATAAATTCCCTACAAATTATTAAGATAAAAAGTACATTTCAAAATATTAATGTATTTGTGTTCACATAAACAATAAATTTTTAGAGTTCCAAAGACAAAACCCAATATCAATGTCCAGTGAATATAACATAGTTATTGATGAAATATGGGGAAATTATTTCATTAAATTTATATTTCATTTGTTTAACAATAAATGGTTTATTAGTGACAATAATTTCAGAGTTGATGAATTAATTATTACACTAGTAAATCAGAATTGTTTGGAATAAAGAGTTGATCATTTTTTTCTAGTGAAACATTTTAAATTTTCTATGTTATTGATCCATAAAAAATGAATCATTCTATATATTTTTATTAAAATAAATTGTATGCTTTGGGTGATAAAAATGCTAAAGATGTAGATTTATGTGAGGTACCATTTTGTGGAATTATTAATGGAGAATATTGATGAGCACTTCATAGACATGAAATATCATGAAGAAGGAATTTAGGAATATAACATTTTACTAATTTCTTAATATTATAGGTTACATAATTTGTATTCTTATTTAAATTATGAAATTTCATAAAATGTCTAATTTTTTTTATTTTATTATTAAAGTAGATATTATAACTAATAAGATAAATCATTTATTTAAATTAGTTTAGGGTTTTATAGTTTACATATATTTAATTTATGTTTACCCTTACATAAAAAATGTAATTTTTTATATCATTAAAAAAAATAATTTTACATCGTTATATTAAATAAAAATAAATAATTTATAAAAGTGAATATAAAAAAAATATTATTTTTAGTCTAAATGTTGTTGTAATATGTTAGAGATATTTCACTACTCATAAGACATTCATACAAAACAATAATCCAAAATGTTTTATTACATTGGATATTCTCTAAAAAATGATAGAGATTCATTCATTTATTTATTTTTATTTTTTTTTATCATTTGAAATTTTTAATTCAAATATTTCTGTAACAAATCTATTTGTTTTCATTTTTTATACCATTTAACATATCATTTATGTTGATATAATTTTACTGAACTAATTATCGAATATGTATAAATTTTTATTTTATTTTTTCAGGATCAATTTCCATATTCTATTTAATTATATATATAATTTATGGATTTCTAAATTTTTGTAATTATTCTTTTAAATTTTATTTGATAGAAAATGGATGATCAAACATCTGATTCACCATGATATTTGGGGGGGACTGTATACATACTTTTCGGGAACACCATTCACATACTTCTATTATAAAGCCTCATCATCCTTCTACAAAAGATTCATCTACTTCTACAGGGGTTGAGAATAATTTAAGGTTCGGTAAAATCGGGACCACAAATTAATCTAAATTATTTGATTCTTGTAGCTGAGACCGAAGGATAACGATTGATCTTGATGATAATAATATTCCTAAGGGTCCAACATCAAAAAAAATATTTTTATTACAGTTCAATCATGATGTAATGTTATCATTTTAAATTCTAGTTAAATAAGTTTTGAAATGGTTATACTATCACATTTATTGTGGAAATTATCTATAGAATCATTTGATATTTTTTCACTTATCATGATTTTTTTAATAATATAGGCTTTCCTTTTCTTGTTATATGACATATGATATAACTAATGTGGAATTTATTATGAATAATATTTATGCCTTGTATTCTAGTAAATAGAAATATTTTAAGTCAACCCTCACATCAATTTTTTTAGGGATTAGTTAAATTAAAATCCAATTGATATATAACCATTTTTAGATGAAGATACGTGGAAGTATTTTGATAAAAGTTATTTAAAAGTAGATTTTTTTTAATAAGGTTAATGTTAGATTTTATTTTTATTATATTATTGTTCATATTAATGATTTTTTTTATTTTACTTTATTTAAAAATATTATATCTCATTAAGAGATAAAATTAAAAAATGTATACCCTCATAAATTTCTAATGGATGATGTAATTTATTATAGGAACAAATGATATGTATAAAATTTCCAAAATTGAGAGACGAGTCTTCAAGCTCTTCGTAATTTGAACCCCATTCCCCCTAGCTAGACATGAAAAATGGAAGAGGGCATGGATGAGAAGAAAATGGACAATATCTTATTGAACATTTGAGGGTTCTATTAGAGAGGATTATAGGAATTTATTTAAATTTTATATGTTATATATGTAAAATAAACTATTTATATATTGTAATTCACTACTATTTTTTTCAAATATTTTATAGTGTAATTCCATGAGGTTTAAACTAGACCTAAAACATCATAAAGGAAAGTATGATGGATATTTTAGCTATTTAATTTGGAAAGATTTAAATCCCAAGTCATGTGTGAGGATACACAATTTGTGTATCAATATAAAATGTTTTTGTCCCTTATGAATATTCTTAAATGGAAGATATATATAAATTAAATATAAAATATATAAAATTTAATGTTCAAGATGTGAGTGATTGGATTGAGGCTTGGATCAGAGATTTAGTACAATCATTATATTCACAAATGAAAATATAGTTTCATGTACCAAATCCAGCACCTCTACCTCCTCCTATAGATCCAGCATCTTATCCTCCTCCTACTTATCTAACTCCTACACCTCCTCCACCACAAAATCTCCTTTTTTTATGAATTATATGTTGAGGACCCACAGCATAAAATTGTTTTATATGGGATTGTATATTTTTTTTATATTATTCATCAAAATCATATAGAGATAGAGAATTTTAAGTTTACTTTACATGATATTGTAGATAGATAAAAAAGAATACCATTTCATACAGATCAGGTCACTGAAGTTGGATAATGTGCTAGGAATATTTTAGTTCGGATATCAAAAATTTTCTAAAAAATTACCATTATGGTTTGAGAATAATATATCCATTATTTCATATTAGTGTTAAATTTGTTTTAACATTTTAAAATTTATATTTTTATATTTTTTTATATCAATACAATAATGGTAAATACATAATATATATACAATAATAATTAAATCCTGTTATGAATTGAAGTACAAATTATTTTTAATTGATTGATTTTCAATATATTCATATTTATTTTTTTATGTTTATTAAATTATAGTAGATTCTATCATTTTTGTGAATGCAATGAATGTGATGATTTTAAATAAATATTTCATGAATCTTATAATTGAAGAACAGTTGGGAATCAACATGATGTATACCTTTTCAATTTAAGTTGTCATATATCTTTCAGTTATATTAATTTATTGAAATGTAATAATTAGGTTTATATTGTATTAGGTTTCTTTATAAAATTATTAGGAATAATGATATGAAATAAATTTATGAATCTATGGATGAAAATTTTATTTCAGCTCTAACGACGAAAAACAGAGATACAAAAGAAAATTTTGTATTGCTGAAATATTTCAATATAGTGAAATTCATTGTTGGAGACTTCCTTCTCTACACTACTATGGAACAAATATTGAATAAATTTTAAAATATCATAACTCATTAACCATCCTCATTATATCTTATTGTATATTAGTGTCCATTTTATGTTGGGTGGTATTTATTCCAGAGAGAATGTATCATATTGGATATGTTCTATCCATCATGATGGGTGAGATAATTTTAAGAATATATTGAACATTCAAGTATGATTATTTGAATAATTGTATAGATTATAATAATATTTTATTTTATTTCGTACATATTATTTTCAAACAAGGAATGATTTTAATTTATATATATAGTAGGATTAAGAACCATTATGATAATATATGTGAAATAAAATGTGACTTTTCATTTATAATTTGTTCATTTTTGCTGAAAGTTCATAATATATTATTTTAAATAAAATTTTTCAAAATTCTCTAATCAAGGAGTAAATGAATTTGGATACTTTGTTATCATATTTATGTTCAAAATCACATTAACAAAGATATTTAAAAAATTCTAGAAGTTATATTTTAATATAACCATTCTACTAATTTTCCATTCAATATATTTAGAATACATGATAATTGAATTGTAACCCCCCAAATTTATAAAATAAGAACCCTAAATTCAATAAATTACATGATACAGAACACTAATTTTAAACTCCCCGTGAAATATAAATCATTATATTTAATATTCTCAATAGTGAGTGACACACACAACCCTCAGTCTATGGGAATAGTAAAATAGAATACCTTATAACCTAGAAGTTAAATTAGTGTATATGAATAGTTTTAAAAAGATTATGAAAATAATATGGATTAAAAATGTATAAAAAAATTAATTGGATATATATTTTTTTCAAAATAACATGACAATATGTTAAAATCAAAAAATAGTGCCCTCTAAATTTTTTTTATGAAACTAGTTTTTTTACCGTTTGGAAACATATGTTAAAATTTATTTTTACACATTTTATAACTTCTTTCTTAAAAAAATTAAATAATATTTTTAAATAATCATATAATGATTATATTATGGTGAATTGTTTTTATTTCTATAAAAAGATTCATTGTTCTATAATGTTTAAAAAATAATTATTTTAATAAAAAGGTGACTTTTATTTTAATGAATATATAAAAAAAATGTTACTTTTACATGTTTCAATATTAAAATTAGAAAAATTATATATTTATTAATTCAAATTAGGTCATTAGTTTTAATTTCAAATTCAATTTTGACATAGAATCCTTTTAAAATTTTCAATGTTTTTTCTATGGAAAACCACTTTTTCATCACGTTTATGAGTTCAATATTATATTTAATTTATTAATTTACATAAATTTAAAATGGAAAAATTATTTCAATATTTTGAATCTTAATAATATATATTATAAATAATGTAACAGTATTTATTTTACTATAATGATTAGTGAAAACATTATAAATTATTTAGCATGATAATGGTGAAAATGAGTTTACCATGGGTTAAACAAAAGATATAATGGATAAAAATGTAATAAAACTTTTACAACACCCATTAGGTCATTATATTGATACATTATCTCCTATAAGTGTTGATAATGAATAAGTTTATTTACTTTTTTCTCTTGAAAATGTTGATACACTTTATTCTTTTCCAAAATTCCATGTCTGTCTACTCCCCTACTTCTAAAAGGGTACTCCCTCCCATCACTTATTCACTCCAATAAAGAAATTTTGATTGAAAAAAACCTACCAAAACATCTCACATATACCATTAAGAACTTTAAATAGTTTCTGGTATTTTCAAAATACATTCCCTAGGGTCCTTGAGAGAAGATCTAAAGGAGGATTCTCTAAGACAAGGAAATCGTCACAATAATGTTATTTTTTATTTTATCATCCTTTTATACATTTATATCATTATAAAAACGTAAAATATAATTAAATAAATATATCATGTATATTTATATGTTATTATGATGATGTTATACAATTTACTTATCTCCTCCTCCCTCAAATATGAAATAAAATTGATGATCATGTGTACGATAGACTACGACCATGTGAATCGATGTTACTCGTTTTCCGGAAACACATATCATGATAGTATATAATGATGAATTGAATATATATATATATAATTATGATATTATTATTCTTATTTTATTATAATATGTCATATAACATCATTTTCTCATGTAGTTTAAATTACGATGATGTCTCTTGTGTGTACATTGGACTACCTTCTCACGTAGTGATGTGATTAATTTTTAAAATATGAATTATATAGATGGTAGAACTATATATATGATGATATTATATATAAATAACTTTATATTGTTTTTATAAAACTCATAAATCACATACTCTATTTCCCTTTCACCCATTATGGAAATGCTAACATCGTTCGAGCATATGTACTGCCTATCGTATCAATGAAGTGATATAATCCATTCTCGATGTTTAAATATTTATAATGTTTATAAATATATATATATAATAAAAAATTTATTTATAACATTATTATTATTCTATTTTCCAGATCTATATAATAAACTAAATAAATGAAACACTCATGTTAAAACATGCATGAGACAACAAGGCATTTAACACCAAGAAAATAGTAATAATGAATTATTAACAACCAATTTGTGATAATATGTCCTCAAATGATCATATATGATTATATATATATATATATATATTATTACGGTTATTTTATATTTTAATAAAAAAATTTAAATCAATGATACATGAGGTTAATGGTTTTTAAGAAAAAAAGTAAGAATTATGTAAGGGAAATCATCTCAATTCCCATTCATTGAGGTAAATTATAATATTATGAAGCTAATTTCATCTATATGGTTCATATAAAGACATATATAAATGTCATATAAACATTACATAATAATTCATGAAATGTTTTGTTTCAATATGAATTATTTCATCCAATGGTATTTTGAAATAAAATATACCAAGTTGAAAAATATTTAATAACTCAATTTATTTTCATGATGTTACATTACTTCTTTATTATCTATATTATTCTAGGATTACATGTGTAATGACTTATGACTAATGATTTTTTTATAATAGTATTTTTATGAGGATTTAAATTTTACACATATAGTCCATTCATTGGATAATTCTCACTTCAACATTATGATCTTTATAAGGGTTTATTTCTAAAAATATTTGGAATAGGGATTACTAATGTATAAATTTAAAATGAGGGAAATTATTTTATAATTGGATAATAAATCCATTTCATTTTTTAATTCAATATTTATTCAATATATTTTCTGTAAAGATATTTATTTTCCATGTAAGTTTTTTAATTATATGAGAATATTATGAGTATGCAAAAATTGGCGGCGCATGATTCTGAGGCCCGTTGTGCCCGAAATGAATTTTTTAACCATTTTTATCTACATTCAGTAAACTTGTGAGCGGGTTTTTTTTGCTTTTGAAATGGTGATCAGAATTAAAATCTAAGGGCACTATTGAACTCACAACGCCTATATTCACTTAAGGAGACCCTCGCCTCGACCGCAGTAGGTCGAGGGTGAACATTAGTTTTTGTGCTTTTCTTGGAAGATAATAAAATAAACTAGATTTATTTTTTTGGAAATTTAATCCTCCCAATTTGTATTTGGTGGTGGGTAACACCTAAGCTTGAAATCTCCCGATTTGAATTCAGTGGTGGGGACCACCCAACCCATGAACTCCCCCTTTAATGAGGGAGGTTACTCTTGGTTTCTTTTTCAATTAATTGTGACAACATCAAATTAATTAATGTGCCAACTCTAATTATATTAATAAACTTAATTTAATAAGTTAGATCCTCATTTTCTTGAGTTTGGGGGATTGTGTTGTAAAAAGGGGAATTGGGGAGAGCTTTGTAGAAAATTCTCCAACAAAGGAAGTCCTCCAACGAAGAACACCTAGAAATGAAAAATGGGGAGCCAACCTTGGAGCATCTTGTGGGTGAAACGAATGTAAAATATTTAATGACTTAGCCTACTTCATTGTGCCACCTCCAACAGAAAATCGAGGTAGGGGTGTATTTTATTATTCTTTATTAATTTCTCTTATGTTAAATCTTTTCCATTGAGTCGAGTGATACCAATATAACACGGATCGTATGGGCCAAACAAACTTAGTCCGATCCCTCTGTATAATCTTTGTTGACGTGTTCTTCGTGATGGAGGAGGAAGGTGACCAGTGCTGGAAACTGGTGCTAGTAGGGCTATAGAGGGTTGGATGGAACTCCAGAGGAGGTATGCTACCCATCGGCCGTGGCGAAGCAGGGACGGTACCCAGCGCCCGGCCAACCATGTGAAGGGGGCAGTGGTGTGTGTCTTCACAGTCATGGGTGTATGGGCCGCAGCACGAGGCGACGTCGGCGAAGGAGGGTGGTCATCTCACTATCACCTACTGGTTTTGGTGCGACGAATGATCGTGCCGTGTAGGAGAGCTGCTCATCTGGCCAATTAGGGAGCCGAGCGGTGCCCCGAGTCCCACGTGCCAGCTGCCGGTTCCATGTGGCACCAGCCATCCTGTCTCCCAACCTGAATGGCCCATCAGTTTGGGGTACCCAAGGGTCGCCTCCCCCTTGGGTTGTGGCTAGGGAGGACCCCACCGTGGGGCCACCCAGTCACGGGCCAGTGCGGGCTGCACAGTGGGCGGCTCAGCGTGGGTCACCTAGCATGGGCCACCCACCATGCTAGGCTGGGTCGGATCCCACGAGCTAGGTCAAACCCAGTGTCAGACTCGGGTCGGGTCGGGTCGGACTGGACATGGACCAGCTTCGGCCCCTTTTCTCTCTTCCAGTTGTATCTTGAGTTATGGGCGTCTATTGGATGATCCAAATGTGGCATCAGAAACCGTGGATTGATATGGTCCTTTTGGTATACTCACTTGTGTTTTGGATAAAATAGGTCTATGGTCGGGTTGGATTGAACACAAATCCAACCGAGCCCTCAGGACTAAAATTCCAATAACTTACAGACCGGGCATCTGATTGATTCACCTTCTATAGTGTTGAGAACAATTTTACAAGACGGTCCTTTGGGATACTTATTCATGGGGCTTCATGGAAGTTAGAGTATCGAGTTGTGCCTTGAAGAGCGAACACTCTCGGAATCAAGCGAGTTTAGTGCGGGAACCTTGTGGCTAGCTGTAATATGGGAAAGGGATCCTACGAGGGTCTGTGCTTTGGGAACTTATGTGGGTCTTTGTTCTAGTTTCCCACATGGATCCACTCTAGGAATCTACATGGGACTACTATAGGATACTACGTGGGTCTACTATAGTACAATCATATGTGGTTATGATGATTTAGGATCCTACATGGGTCTACCTCTTAACATATTAAGATGATATAGGAGGTAAATATAATCATCCTTACTTCCATACCAATTTTATACCCAGTTTGAGGTAAGTCCTTACCTTTGTGGTGTTCTTCTTTGTGGTGTTACCTTTATGGCACTTACCTTTTTGGTGATACCTTTGTGGTATTCTTTTGTTTGGTGATACCTTTGTGGTACTTACCTTTGTGGTATTCTTTTGTGTGGTGATACCTTTGTGGTACTTACCATTGTGGGGGTACCATTGTGGTATAATTCTATGTGTCTTTACCTTTACTTATTTTTGTGGTTTTATCTTCGTGGTAATCTTTCCCTCGTGGAACAGTTGATCTTTGGTCTTTTGAGTTGGGCCTTGTGTTTCCAAATGAATGAGATGGGTATACTCGATAACTTAGGTATATATATGGGCATATACCTAATTAGAGTTGACTATTGTTTCCATGCTTTTTGGTTTATCCTTTGTGGATTTTGTGAGACATTTGAGGGTCTCGGGGTCCCTACTGACTATCGTTATACTCACCCCTCCACGGGCTATGCCCGCACCATGTTGTGATTGGTGCAGATGATGGAAATTGCTGACTGAGGGCGAGGGTACCAGGACTGGATGTAGCACAGAGGTGCAAATAGACAAATAATACCATAGAGACGATCATTTGAGAGTTGTACCTACCCTTTAGGTATGGCCCTTAGCGGGTGTTCACTTGGTCTGTTTTCAGTTTTACTTTATCTTTTCAGTTTTCTTGTACTTTTCAGTTGGGCTTGTATTATAGCCCCTATTTCATTTTGTACACACCATGTTTAATATATAGTTTTACTTTGCTCTTGTATCCTTATTTGTGCTTAGTTGTGTGAGTTATAGGTTATAAAGGAAATTCCATCCTAGTTTTAGGGAATATGCCTTTCAGTGCTAGTCGCCTACCCCTGGCCTATGGGAGGTGTGCTCAGGGTTGTCACAGCACGGGCCCGGAGGGACAAGTCGTTAAAAATTGGTATCAGATGTGGTACTCAGCCATAAGTGTGGTGCACAACCTCGGTTGAGATGTAGGGTCCACAACAAGGACGTTGTTCTCTAAAGGGGGGTGATTTTAACACCCCCAATTACTAAAGGGTTAAATTACTAAATGATATGACTCATGTCAACAAGGTGAACCTTACTTTTCAAGGGCCTGCCTAATTAGAACTCCACAGTTATGCGTGCTTTGTTTGGACTACTGATTAGGATGGGTGACCTTCTGGGATGTTTCCCAGGGTGTGTGTGAGTGAGGACAAAGCACACTGGAAAGGACATGTGTTGGCCTATGGATATTTTCATTAGATAAATGACCCATTCAGGCATGTGGGAGGACCCCATGGTGGGGAAAATGTGTCTGGTGGGCAACTGAGGTACTTGGCGGGCCAGGGGCCAATGACCATGCTAATGCGGGGTGTTTGTGCTGTCACTGGGACCTAGTTGTTACATTTGATATCAATTTGTCATGACCCGTCCCCCGGGGCTCGTGTTGTGACTACCCCAATCTCTCCTTCCATAGGACAGGGGTTGGTGACTAGCACCGAAAGACATATTTCCTAAAATGGGGAAGGCATTTCCTTTATATCTTGTAACTCAAAAAACTAATCACAAATCAGGATACAAGAAAAAAGTAAAACTATATAGTAAAAATTGTGTGTACATAAACAAAAATGGGCCAGTATACAATCCCAACTGAAAAGTATAATTAAACTGAAAACAACTTGTAAAACTGAAAATATCTCTTGTGAACACCTACCAGGATTCCTACCTAAAGGGTAGGTACAGCTCTCGAATGATCATCTATGTGGTATGCCTTGTCTCTGTCCACCATTGGTCTACCTACAGTCCTGGTACCCTCGTCCTTAGTCATCATTGTTCGTCAGCTGCACCAAACACAACATGGGGCGAGCATAGCACATGCAGGGGTGAGTATAACGATACTCAGTAGGGACTCGAGACCCTCAAAGTTCCCTCAAAGGTCTGAAAAAAATCCAAAAAGGATAAACCACAAAGCATGGAAACAACAGTCAACCCTACTTAGGTATATTCCTATACATATATCTTTGTTAACAAGAATACCCATCTCATTCATGAGGAAACTAAAGGCCCAACACAAAAGCCCAAAGCTCAACTGTTCCACATAGGAAATATTACCACTAAGATAACACCCCAATGATAAGTACCACAAAGTTAAATCCGCACATATGTATACCAAAAAGGTATCACCGTGAAGGTAAGTACCCCAAAGGTATCACCACACAGAAGAATACCACAAAGGTATCACCAGAAAGGTAAGTACCACAAAGGTATCGCCACATAGAAAAATACCACAAAGGTAAGAACCACAAAGAATAATACCACAACGGTAAGGACTTGTCTCACACCCGGTATAACTTTGGTATGGTCGTAAAGATGATTAGACAAAACTACTGAATCATTTTACTCTTTTAAGAGGCAGACCCAACTACGATCATAAATCGTCAGACCCATATAGGATCATTGGACAGTTGACCCACGTAGGGTTCTAGATTATTCCTACTTGGATTTGTAGAGTGGATCCATGTGGGACCCTGGAACACTGACCCACGTAAGATCTCAAAGCACAGACCCACATAGGTTCCCTTTATCATATTACAGCATGCCATAGGGTTCCCACACTAAACTCTCTTTATTCCAGGATGGTCTGCTCCTCAAGATAGAGGTCGATACCCCGACTACCATGATGTCCCATGCTGAATTATCCCAAAGTAATGCCATGTAAAAGGGGTCTCAACGCAACAGACGATGCATCAATCAGACGTCTGGTTTGTAAGTTATTGGAATTTTAGTCCTGAGGGCCCGGTTGGATTCTGGTTTGATCCAACCCAGTTGTACCCCAAATTTATCCAAAAATCAATTGGGTTATACAAAAATGATCATCTCAATCCAGGTTTTCTGGGTCTATAGACGATTTGTCAAATGGACGTCAATAGCTCAAGATATAGCCGAAAGAGTGAAAATGGGTCAAAGCTGGTCAGGGTCCGGTCCAACCCAGTTGCACCAACCTTGCCCAGCCCGGCCCAAGGGACCCAACCCAGCCCGCACTTGGTGGCCCGTGCTGAGCATCCCGTTGGGTGGCCCGCGGAAGGGTGGCCCCATGGTGGGTTCCACCTTAGCTTCCATCCAAGCGGGAGGTGCCAATTGGGTACCTAGAATGGCTGGGATGTTTGGGTTGGCAGGCTGACCGTCCAGTGCCACTTGGTGTCGGCATTTGGCACGCGAGACCCGAGGTCTCACTCGGCTCCCTAGTTGGACGAATGACCAACCCTCCTACATGGAGTGGTCACACGTTGCACCACCAATGATGGCCGGTAGCGATCCGGCAACCCTCCTTGTCCATCGCACCCTCACGCCGCGGCCCCTGCATGCCTAGGGGCGTGAACGCATTTTGTTGCCCCCTTCACGCGGCCAGTCATGCGCTAGCCTCCGACCCAACTCCATCACGGCCAACAGGCCATGGTCCACCTCTAGTAGTGAATTTGCGCCTCCGGCACTCTCGAGCCTTACCAGCGCTAGTCATTGTCCCCATCCATCGTGAAGAACGCATCAACAATGGTGATGAGGAGGGATCAGACCATGTTTGTTTGGCCCATACACTCTTTGTTGGATTGGTTTCACCCAGCTCATGGGAATAGATTCAGCGTAAAAGAAATTAATGATGAATAATAAAAAACACCCCTTCCTCGATTTTCCTTTGGAGGTGGCGCGAGGAAGTAGACGAAGTTTTTGAAGATTCAACATTCATCGCTCCCACAAGATGCTCCAAGGACAGCTCTTCGTTCTTCGTTTCTGGAAAATGTTCTTCGTTGGAGGTCTTCTATTGTTAGAGAATGTTCTCCAAATCTCTCCCCAATTCTCCCTTTTCCCACACTTTCCCCCAAACTCATGAAAATGAAGATCCAACCAATTAAATTATGATTACTAATTTAATTCTCTTTGGAAAATTAATTAATTTTATGTTGGCATAATTAATTGAAAAAGAAACCATGAGTCACCTCCCTTATTAAAGTGGGAGTGTAATGGTTGGGTAGTCCCCACCACTGAATTCAAATAGGAATTTTTCAAGCTCCGATGGTCCCCATCAACAAATATAAATTAGGAGGATTAAATTTCATAAATAAAATAAATCAAGATTATTTTATTTTCTCCCATGAAAATCATGAAAACTAACATTCACCCTTGACCTACTATGATCGAGTTGAAGGTCTCCTAAAAAGAATATTGACACTGCGAGTTCAACGGTGCCCGTAGATTTCAATTCCAATCACCAGTTCAAAAGTTACAAAAACACACTCCCACATTTACTGAATATACTTAAAAAAGTTCATAAATTCATTCCAGGAACACTAGGCCACAGAATCATGTGCCGTAAATTTTTCACTAACTCGTAATATTCACATATAATTGGAAAAATTACATAGAAAATCCATGTATTTACATTCACCCGACCTCAGGCCTTTTCATCCCTGAAATCCAAATCCCAAATACTAGGAAAACAACTGGGGGTACTGAGCATGAATCTGAGCCTCCTGCTCCCACTTACACTTTTATTGGTTCCCATGCTTCCAATGTACACGCACTAAAGGTTTAGATCTCCCGTGAAGGACTCTCTCCTATCGATCCTCAATCTCCACTGGAACCTCTATAAATGTCTCCCCATTATCATTGTCCCGCTCACTCTCTTTAATGATGTGAGATGGGTCTTGCATGTATATATTCAATTGGGATATGTGGAAGACATCATTCACCTGGTGCAAATGAGGGGGAAGTACTACGCGTTAAGTCACCTCGCCAACTCTTCTGAGGATGAGGAATGGTCTGATGAACATCTGAGATAACTTTCCACCCTAGCCAAATCTCTGAAAACCTCATCAGGGTTAGACCTGTAGAAAGGCGTGGTCACCATCCTCAAACATTAGAGGTCTCCATCTCCTATCGGCATAATACTTTTCCAGCTCTGTGTAGTCTTCATCCACTCCTAGATAATCTTCACTTTCTCTATGGGAGCCTATACCATATCTGGTCCCATAAGTGATGACTCTCGTTGGCCAGTCTAGCACAAAGATGATCTACATGGTCGGCCGTACAGAGCCTCGAAAGGTTCCATCCTAATGGGGTAGTGATAGCTGTTGTTTAATGAAAAATCCACCAAGGGAAAGTGATCCTCCCAGATGTGATAGAAGTCGAGGACGCAAGTACATAGCATTTCCTCAAGGGTCTGAATGGTCCGCTCATTCTGGCCATCTATCTGAGGATGGAAGGGATGCTCAAATGAAGTTGTTTCCTAAAAGCCTCCTGCAACCCCTTTCATAGTCAAGAAGTGAAACGTTCTTCACTCTTAGAGATAATCGTCGAAGGTACTCCATGTAGCCTCACAATCTCTTTCACATAGAGGCATCCAAATATCTCTATTAACCCTACTCTCTGATCGGTAGGAAGTGGGAAAAATTGGTGATTTGGTCAATGATCCCCCAGATAGAATAATAGCCCCTTGGTGTACGTGGTTTTCCTTCCACGAAGTCCATGGATATCTCATCCCACATCCACTTTGGGACCTCTAAAGGCAGAACTAAGCCCACTAGTACCTGATGCTCCACCTTTACTTGAATTCAAGTGAGGCACCGAGAGACAAATTATGCTACTACTTTATTTATTTCCAGCCACTAGTGCTTTCATAAGAGGTTCGGGAATATCTTCAACACTTCTGGATGTAATTCTAGAGGGGATGTGTTGAACTCCCTCAACAATTCCTCCCGAAGAGACACCGGTACCATGGTACGTTCTCTGAAAATGATGATGTGCTCCCTATCTTCAGAATCTCCCTCAGGTGAATGTCTTCTGGATATCTAAACATGTCGAGCCACGAAGTCACCATCCCCATGCTACGCCTCCCTGACATTCTGAAGAGGTGGGGAACTTACTGTAAGAGACTAGAGAAACTCTTCTCCATCCCATTTTAAAAAGATTATCTGTAAAGAATCCAGCTACTCAATCGCCTCACCTAGAAGTTGTATACCAGATCTCCTGCTGAGTGCATCTGCTACAACGTTCCACTTCCTAGGAGTATAGATAATCTTGATGTCATAGTCCTTGAGGAACTCAAGACAACACAGCTATATTAGGTTTCGGTCCTTCTAGGAGAATATATACCTAAGACTCTGGTGATTAGAGTAGACCATAAAATTCTTACCCATCAGATAGTGTCACCACATCTTCAGAGAAAAAGACCACTAATGCTAAATCAAGGTCATGGGTAGCGTAGTTCTGCTCATGTTGTATCAACTACTAAAATCCATATGTGATAGTTGCTCGATCCTACATCAGGACACATCAGAGATCGGTCCTTGATGTTTCGCAGTAGACTATGTACCCATTATCCTCCTCTGGAAGCCCCAATATGGTGGCACTAGTCAGCTTCTACCTCATCTCCTGAAAAATCCACTGGCATTTCTCCGACCACACAAAGGATTTCCGCTTCTTCATAAACATTGATAAAGGTGATGTAACTCTAGATAATTCTGGAACAAATCTCTGGTAGTATCCTGCCAAACCTATGAAGCTACATACCTCCATCACACTCCTGGGTGGCTTCCTAGAAAGAATTGGCTCTATATTCGCTGGATCCACTGCAACTCCAGCCTCCAAGATGACATGTCTTAGAAAATGAACCTCTTAGATCTAGAACTGGCACATAGAGAGCTTATAATAAATTTGGGTCTCTCAGAGTGTGTCCAGTACTACCTGCAAATGATAGGCATGCTCCTCCTCAGTAGCCGAGTAGATCATAATTTCATCAAAGAAGACTACTAAAAAGCGATCATGTTTTGGCTAAAAGATATTGCTCATGAGTCCCATGAACATAGCTGGATCATTGGTTATGAAAAATGGCCTAACCAAGAACTTATAATGGCCATACCAACATCTGAAAGCTATCTTCTGCACATCCCCGTCTCATTCTCTGAGCTGGTGATAGCATAATCTAAGGTTTATCTACGAGAACCATAGTGCTCTCTTTAGCAGATCAAAGAGGTTGTCAATCCTCAAGAGTGGGTACTTGTTCTTCACGGTCACCTGGTCCTGGTGCCTATAGTTAAAATAAAGTCTCAAGCTTCCATCTGCCTTCTTGGAAAATAAAAATCTGGGCTTTCCAAGGAGAAACACTAGGCATGATTACCCCTTCCCATGTAAGTCCTCTAGCTGTACCCATAGCTCACAAAGCTCCGCGGGACCCATCTTATACGCTGGTGTAGATATCAATGTCATCCCAGGGTACAAGTAAATGTAAAATTCCACCTCTCGATGAGGAGGTAGACTTGGGAAATCCTCAGGGAAGACATCCGCGTACTGGTCCACCATTACAGGATTGCTCAGAATCTCCACATCAACTGCTCGGAGGTTAAGGCTAGCCAACTGATGAGTGATCAGCTGCACTCTCCTCTGGGTAAGTCCATCCTGTGTTGAAAAGGATCCCTTCTTGTCGGTGAAGGCAAAACTAGTCCCATCTATGCATACACACCACAAATTATGCCTAATACAGTCAATCTGAGCATGGAATGTAGATAACCAGTCCATACAAATATGATGTCATATGGCCTTGACGCCACCACTAAGAGATCACAACCAAAGATCTCGCCTCATAGAGTAATCTCACACTACCGTCACCAATGTTTAATAATTGAATCCTCTCCTGTATGAGTTTCTAGCCATAAGGATCGAGTCAACGGCTTCACCAGAATCTCCAAGCCCCGAACCAGGGTAGTGGAAATGAAATAATGAATGGAACCTGTGTCTATAAGTATTGCAGCTAAGGTGGAGTAGACATAGATCATACCTTGTATCATCTCTAGAGGGCATTGGTCATAGGCCTCATCTACCTGGAGCTGAGTCTTCCCATGTCCACATGCTCCTTGTGGCCGGGGTGGACCACTTTGTGGTGGTGGTGGTAACAACTCGAATCGTCACCCACTGCCAGTTGAACGACCATCTCCCATACCACATCTACATACACCTTGTGGACCTCCTTGGTTGAACATCTGTCTCTGCCTGGGTGGTCTTTCTACTATCTACTAATCATCCATACATCAGGTCGGTCATTCACGAGCCATGTGACCCTATCCACCGCATGCATAACTTTTCCAACTCCTAGCATGACTATCCCTGTCTCGGGTTCCCTGCACAACCGACCCTAAATCATGAAGTCATCTACCTGTAGGTCTGGTCCTCCTATACCTCTATGTCATATGTCTACTGCCAACTACAGAATACTCTGCAATGTGAAGCTATGTGGTGGGTCTCGATACTGGTGACTGCTCAGCAAGAAAACTCTCCACTAAGAGGGCTCGCTCTAACACTGATGCATGTGTTGGGATGTTGAGAGAAATCGTCGAAGAACTGATATCCCTCTTGATTCCCTGCTTGAAGGTTAGGTCCCTAAAGAATAGGTCCCGCACCATATTTGTGGTGGAGCATGAGAGGTCAGGGATCCTCGCGGAGTATTGGGCCATAGTCACGTTGCCCTACTATAGATGAAGAAGCTCCTATATGCGCACGGTGTGAAGGGTCACTGGGAAAAACTCTATACGAAATAGGCACTCAGAATCTTCTCTGAAAAGTGTCACCTCATTGTGAACATGGTGCATCAAACTCCACTATCTTCCTATTAATTTCTATAGAAGACAAAAGGAAAAGATCACCATGAGATCAGCTGGTGTCCCTACCATAAGAAAGACTCTCACTAAAGCCTCAATCCAATCCTCATCCGCCTATGGGTCCATCTCACCCATGAACGAAGGTGGCCTCTACTACTGGACCTCATGAAACATTCTCAAGCAGCGTGCACTCTCTACTTCGGGTGATGGTGGCATTAGTGTCCCAGAGGGTAATGTTACCATTGGTGCCTCCGCTGGTGCCTCTTCTGAAAGACGACCCTACATCGAGGCCTCATTGCTTGGCGGGCTATCATTACATACTATAACTTGAACTATGGTTGGTTGTCGGTGTGGATGATTCCTTAAGAAAACAGGTGTTCCACTATTAATATGTTATACCTGGTGAGCTGACTCAAAGGGATCACAAAGAGAACTTTCCAAAACACACACGCAATCAGTGTTTTTACGCACTGAGTCAGAAATCAGAATTCAGGGTCCTGGTGTATGGATACGTCGGTTGTTGAACCAACACTGGATTCCGTAAACTGATAACCACACTCATAACACATAACAATATAACAATTAAAAGATCAAATTCCAATGTTCTATGGTAGAACCGACTCCTCTGATACCAATTGTAACAACTGGGTCCCAATGAAAGCAAACACTCTTCACCTTAACATTGTCGTCGTGTCCTAGCCTACCAGGTAACCCAGTTGCCCCGCAGACACATGGTCCCCACCATGCGGTCCACCCACATGCCTGAACAAGTCATCTGACTAATGATATTCCCCACAAGCCAACACATGTCCTTTTCAGTGTGCTTTATCCTCACTGACACACACCTTGGGAAACTTTCCAGATGGTCACCCATCTTAATCACTACTCTAAGCCAAGCACGCTTAACTGTGGAGTTCTAATCAGGAAGGCTCCTGAAAAGGAAGGTGCACCTTGTTGACATGAGTTATATCATTTAGTCATTTAACCCTTTATTATTTGGGGTTGTCCCATTTTTAAAAAATATCACCATTTTCCCATTCTTTTGGTACTTAAAATGATTAATAATATGTTTTTTATAAAATTCAACATTATTTTTCTATTAGGATGAAAATCATTTTTCATCCATTTATATTATTCATGTAATGTTTTAAAAATATTTTTAACATTATATACATGACTTATTAAATACATTTTTACCATTTGTACTTTTAACAAAATAATTTGAAGGGAATCTTCTTGTCCCTTTCAAAATGAGTTTCTTTTTACCCATTTTACAATAGTGTTGTCACGACCTGTCCTCGGGCCCCGTGCCATGACTACCCCAAGCCCACCTTCTATAGGCTAGGGGCTGGTGACTATCACAATGAGTAAATCCTAAAAAAGTGAAGGCATTGACTTTATAAGTAAGCACACACAATAGAGTACGCAAGTGAAGTAAGCACCAAGTAAAAATGAGTACAAAATTAAGTGTTGAAAAGTAAATGAGCCAGTATACAAACCCAACTAAAAGTACAATACAACTGAAAATAAAATACAGTCGTATTAAAGTAAAACAGCAACACCGAGTCATCCTCTGGAAATCCCACCTAAAGGGTGGGTATAGATAGTCTTTTCATCTCCTCAGGTCCGGCCGTCTTCTATTTGTATGTCTTTCCAGGTGGTCCACCTTCGGTTACCATCCAACTCCATAAGCCTCCACCACGATCAGTGTTTTCAGTTGTCTGCATCCAACACAACGTAGAGCAGGCATAACCTGTGAAGGGGTGAGTATACGATACTCACTAGGGACCTCGAGACCCCCGAAGGACTCTTATAATCCACGAAGGATAAACCAAAAAGGAAAGATACAATCACAAAGTATCAATTGACTCTACTTAGGTATATGCCCATACATATACCTATGTCATCAGTTACAGTTCTTCTCCATCTCTCGAGCCCTAGAACAACACAGTCCACATAGAAAAACACAACCCAGTCCACACAGGATAGAAAGTCATTCACATCGATGATAAATATTGAAGTCAATACTCATATCTCATGGGTATACAACTTCGTATAGAGATAGATCTGATCAGATGTAACCACATATTCATCTAAGTTGTCAGACCCACATAGGATACAAGTCCAGCTAAGCTGTCGGCCCCACACAAGATTCAAGACCAGCTACTCTACCAGACCCACACAGGATACAAGTATAGAGTTCAATACTTATAGACCCACACTGGATACAAGAACAGAATCCATCATCGTCGAACCCACTGAGGATTCCAGTATGGTAGTCGTCGCTGTCGAACCCTTGGAGGATTCTAGTACAGTAGTCGATGTAGTCGCAGCTAGCTTTAGGGTTCCCGCACACAGCATGATCGATTCCGGGAGGGTCGGCTCCTCGAGAAAGAGAGTCGATACATCAACTGTCCCAAAGTTCTTTCTCGTCAGAAGAAAACAAACACGATAGATGGTGCGTCAATCAAACGTCTGGGCTAAGAGTTATTAGCTTTTCCATTCTAGCGGTCTGGTTGGTTTTTAATCTAAAACCAACCCGAGCGTACTCCAGCTATGTTCAAACCTCAAGTGGAGTAAGCCAATAGTACTAACACAACAAAAGTATTTCAACGCATTTGATAGAACGTCATTCGCACATCCGGTCCTTATGTTATAAGCGTTTCCGCTCAAAGGGCCCAGTTGGTCCATTCTTGCTCCTATCTGCTCCTGTAGTCGTCTCAGGACCCGAGCTCCACTGTGAAGGCTCCAATTTGCCATTTTGGTCTCGTTTCATCTTCTCTAGTCACCCCGCTCATCAAGAACAAAATAGAGGTGGGTCCAGGTTTATTCGTTAGCCTACACCCACCACGTTAGAGGTTCAAATCATCGCCCCACAATTTAAATGTCAAGTACGAGGGAATAAATATCATATAAGAAAAATATTCAAAATTTTCCCAACCTCATCAATTGAAATCGAACGTCGGCATCGTGGGGTAAGTAATCGTAGGCGACGTCGGAGTGCGCCGAGGAGGAAGCGGCGTCTCCTCTCTTGTCACGGAGAAGAGAATGGGTGGCGCGTTATTGTTCTTCATGGAACCAACATTCTTCGTAAATCCCAAGAGCTCTCCTGATCTTCCTTCGAACAAAGAATGATCTCCCCCAAAATAAAATAATATGATCCTCCTATTATTTTATTACACATGCAATGTAACTTTCAAAGTTCAAATCACCACATAAAATAAACGTGTTGAAAATTAATTAAAAGAAGGGAGAGGGAAGATCTCCATTAATTAAACATGATGGAAAATAATTAAAAGGGAGGGAGAGGAAATATCCTCATTAATTAAATGTGTTTTCAATAAAAAGGGGGGTTCTCAATTTAACGAGGGGGTTTTAAATAGTTGGAGGAAAATTGAATGGTTGGGCCTCATGTGGACCCCACTTCTCTAACATCCACCCTTGGGTTGTTAGGTGGATGTGGGTTCCACCTTTAATTAGCCATGGGAGGAATTAACCTCCCTAGATATATAATAAAATTGTACAAACAATTTTATTTACCTCTTAATTAAACCCCAAATTATAACATCAACCCCGCTTAAAACGCAACTGTGCTAAATGTTCCCTTAAGAAATTTTCGATGTTGTGAGTTCATCAGTGCCCTCAGATTTCAATTCCAGGCACCAGTTCAAAAGATAGAAAAACCCGCTCGTTTGTTCTCTAAATGTACCGAAGCTAAATTTCGGAAATTGATTTCGGGCACACTGGTCCTCAGAATCAAGTGTCGTCAGAAGCCACATACTCGTAAAATTCCAATTTAATTAAAATATCCTTAAAATATTCAGGACTTTACATTACTCCCACATCCGAGATTTGTGTCCCCGAAATGATATAACATAAACTAGGGAAACAAATGAGGGTACTGAGCAAGCATCTGAGCCTCCTTCTCCCATGTGCTCTCCTGGAGGTTCTCATGCTGTCAAAGAATGCGCACAAGAGGAATCGATCATCCACTTAGGACGTGATCCATTCGATCCTTGATCTCCACCGGTACCTCTGTGAATGTAGCCCCATCATCTATGTCCAGCTCCCCATGGTCGATGATGTGGGTCGGGACTTGCACGCATCTCCTCAGCTGAGACACGTGGAAGACGTCATGCACCCGGTGCAACTGAGGTGGAAGGGCCGGGCGGTAAGCCACCTCGCCTACCCTGCAGAGGATCTGGAATGGTCCGATGAAGGATAGAGATAACTTTCCACCCCTGCCAAATCTCTGTAATCCATGTCAAGGTGATACCAGTAAGAAAACATGGTCGCCATCCTCGAACTCAAGTGGTCTCCGCCTCCTATCATCATAGGACTTTTGTCTGCTTTATGCAGTCCTAATATGCTCCTGGTTGATATGCACCTTCTCCGTCGTAGCCAGAACCATCTCTGGTCCTACGAGTGTGGACTACCCCGGGTCAGTCCAGCCCAGAGGTGATTTGCATGGTCAGTCGTACAGTGCCTCGTAAGGTGTCATCCCGATGGTGGAGTGTTATCTATTATTGTATGAAAACTCCACCAAGGGTAGATGATCCTCCCAGCTACGACCAAATTCAGGGAAACATGCATGGAGCATGTCCTTGAGTGCCTGAATGGTCCTCTCTGTCTGGTCATCCATCTACGGGTGAAAGGTAGTGCTCAGGCGGAGCTGTGTCCGAAAATCCTTCTATAACCCCTTCCAAAGCTGGGAAGTAAAGAGAGTGTCTCGATAAGAGATGATAGGTTATGGCACACCATGAAGTCATACGATCCCCAGAACGTAGAGGAATCCTAAGCTCTCTACTAAGCCCTTCTCCTTGATCGGTAGGAAGTGGGACAACTTGGTGAGTCGGTCTACAATCACCAAGATAGAGTCATGCCCTCTAGAATTATGTGGAAGCCCCATCCCGAAATCCATTAATATTACATCCCACTTCCACTCTGGTACCTATGAGGGTTGTACCAAGCCTTCCAGTACCTGGTGCCCCGCCTTCACTTACTGACAAGTGAGGCATCGAGAAACGAACTCTACTGCAGCCTACTTCATACCCGGCCACCAGTGCTGTCATATGAGGTACTAATACATCTTCACTACTCTGGGATGTACCACAAGAGGGGAAGTGTGGACCTCACTCAACACATCCTCCTGTAGTGATACCGGTACCATGGTATGTCCGCTAAAGAGGATGACGTGCTCCCGCCTTCAGAAAATTCACCGCTGATGTATTGGAGGAGTGATTGTGAGGGACTGTAGATAGTCTTTCAAATATTTATGCATGAATGATATCTACAAAGCGACTAACTGCTTCATCGCCTCTCCAAATATCTTAATTCCTGATCTCCTACTGAGAGCATCAGCCACAACATTCCCCTTCCTAGGAGTATAGACAATCTCAAAGTCATAATCTGGGAGGAACTCGAGCCATCACCATTGTCTCAGGTTCAGTTCCTTCTATGAGAAAATGTACCTGAGAATCTAGTAGTCAGAGTTGACTGTAAAGTGCTTGCCCATCAGATAGTCCTGCCACATCTTCAGGGTGAAGACCACTATAGCTTACTCTAGGTCATGGGTAGCATAGTTCTTCTCATGCTCCCTCAACATCCTTGAACCATAAGCGATCACTACGCACTCCTACATCAGGACACCCCCGAGTACGGTCCCTGATGCATCGCGGTAAACTATGTACCCTACACCCTCCTCTGGCAGCCTCAAGATGGGCGCACTAGTCAATCTCTGCCTCATCTCCTGAAAGCTCTGTAGACATCTGTCTGACCACCCGACGGGTTTCCCCTTCTTCTTCAAAGTTGTAAGCGCTACTGCGACTCTGGAGAAGTTTGGCACAAATCTACGAAAGTACCCCTCTAGACCTAGGAAACATAGCACCTCTGTCATACTCCTGGGTGGCTCCCAAGCAAGTACTGCCTCGATCTTCACAGGATCCACTACAACTCCCACCTCTAAGATGATGTGCCCCAAGACGTGATCCTCTCAAATTCAAAATTGGCACTTTGAGAGCTTACCATAAAGCTGGTGCTCTCAGAGTGTATCCAGTACAACCCGCAAGTGGTAGGCATTCTCCTCCTCGGTAGTTGAGTAAATCAGTATGTCGTCAATGAAGACTACGACAAACTGATTGAGGTAAGGCTGGAAGATCCTGTACATGAGACTCATGAACACTGCTAGAGCATTGGTCACGCCGAAGGGCGTAACCAAGAACTCATAGTGGTCATACCGACATTTGAAGGACATCTTTTGTACATCCTTCTCTCGAACTCTGAGCTGGTGATAGCCTGACCGGAGGTCTATCTTCAAGAACCATCATGCTCCCTTGAGCTGATCGAAGAGATCGTCAATCCTCAGAAGAGTGTACTTGTTCCTCACAGTCAGCAGGTTTAGGCGATGATAGTCGACACACAATCGCAAGCTCCCATTCGCCTTCTTGGCGAACAGAATTGGAGAATCCCAGGGTGAAACACTAGGTCGGATAAATCCCATCCCATGTAAGTCCTCCAGCTATACCCTCAGCTCACGATGTTCGGAGGGAGCCATTCGATATGCTAGAGTAGATATCGGTTATGTCCCGGGGTACAGGACTATGTAGAAATCTACCTCCCTGTCAGGAGGTAGTCATGGAATATAGTCAGGGAAAACACCCGCATACATATCCACGACAACAGGAAAAGTCTGACTCCGCACATCAACTACTCCGAGGATGAGACTAGCCAACTGATGTGTGATCGGCTACCCTATCCTCAACATAAGTTCGTCCTATGCTGCAAAGTTTTCCTTCTCACCGGTGAAGGTGAACCTGGTCCCATCCGTGCAAACACACCGCACTTTGAGCCTAATACAGTCAATTTGAGTATGGTCTGTAGATAACCAGTCCATACCCAAGATGACGTCGTAAGGCCTCGACGCTGATACAAGAAGATCCCAGCCAAAGCTCTCACCTCCTAGAGTGATCTCACACTTCCGGAAGTAGTGCGTAATCGTCAAGTCTGCTCCCATAGGAGTCTCTAGCCATATGGATCGAGCCAACGACTCCATCGAAATCTCCGAGCACCAAACAAGTGCAGCGGCAATAAAAGAATGACTCGAACCTGTGTCTATAAGAACTACAGAAAGGGTGGAGTAGACACAGATAGTACCTTGAATTATCTCATGTGCGTTGTGGTCATAATCCTCCACTGCCTAGAGCTGAGCCTGCCTCTACCCGCCAGCTCCCTGTAGTCGGGGTGGACCTCCTGGGGGTGGTGGTGGTAGAGACTTGAAACGTCATCCACCACCCTCTGTTCGGCCGGTACCTCTTCCTCGTCCGCCTGCTCCCTACGGACCGCCACAGTTGAACCTCTTCCTCTGCCTGGGAGGTCCCTCCACTGTCTGCTGCTAATCTGAATGGTGGGTCGAGCAGTCACGAGCCATGTGGTCTTACCCGCCGCATGAATAGCATTGGCTGTTCCTCATAAGGCTGGATCTATGTCGTGTGCCCCACACAGCTGAACCTGTATCCTGAGGTCATCCACCTGATGGCATGGTCCGCTTGGAACCCTGTGACATCTGTTGACTGCCGACTATAGAATACTTTTCTTCGTGTCGTCCTGTGGTGGGTCTTGCTGCTACTGGCTGCTCGGTGAGAAATTTCTCCACTAAAAGGGCTCACTCCAGCACCCCCGACTGCGCCAGGATGCTGAGAGGAATCATCGAAGCTATGATCTCATGCCACAGTCCCTGCTCAAAGGTCAGGGCCCAGAAGAATGGGTCTCGTACCTTGTCTATGGAGTAGCACAAGAGGTCGGTAAATCTCACCGAGTACTGGGCTACTGACATGTTTCCCTGACGCAGCTGTAGTAACTCTTGGATGTGCACCGCATGGAGGGTGGCTAGAACAAAATCTGTGTGGAAGAGGCTCTTGCAGTCCATCCAAAGTAGGGATGACTCATCATGCACCTGGAGCATCAAGATCCACCATCTACCTGTTGCTATGTGCAGGAGACTCGCGGCAAGGATCACCATAAGGTCTGCTGGTGTCCCTAACAATTTGAAGACTCTGACGATAGCCTCCAGCCAATCCTTTGCTGCCTAAGGATCTGTATCACTGCGGAACCTGAGCGGCCTCTATTTCTGATACTCATGAAACGCACTCAGGTGATGTGCACTCTCCGCTCCTGGGGCTGGTGGTATCAGTGGCCCAGTGGGTAGTGGTACCGCTGGTGCCTTCGTTGTAATGTGGTCCTGCATTGAGGCCTCGTCGCTCGGTGGGCTTCCATCCCACACGTAACTAGGATCCCTGGTTGGCTGCTTTCGTGGGGCCATCCTAAAAAGAAACAGGTGCGCCACAGTCAAAAAGTATACCTGGTGAGCTGACACAAAGTAATCACAAAGAAAACTTTTGCAAGGAAACACACATGCAATCAGTGTTTTTGTGCACTAAGTCAGAAATCAAAGATCAGTCTCCTGGTGTATGGATACATCGACCACCATTCCAACACTAGACTCCCTTAACTAAAAACCACACTCAATACTCTTAACATTATTGCTTCACAGAAAAGAAATATCAGAGTCCTGAGTTCTGCGGTAGAACCGACGTCTCTGATACCAATTGTCACGACCCATCCTCAGGGCCCTTGCAGTGACTACCCAAAGCCCATCTTCCATAGGCCAGGGCTGGCAATTAGCCCCAAGGCATAAATCCAAAAAAAAGTAAAGGCATTTCCTTTAGGAGTAAACACACACAACAGAGTACGCCAATGAAGTATGCACTATGTAAAACTGAGTACAAAAGTAAGTGCTGAAAATTAAATGGGCCAGTATACAAACCCAACTAAAAGTACAGTACAACTGAAAAGAAAGTACATCCGTTGTAAAGTAAAACAGCCCCAATGAGTCATCCTTTGAATATCCCACTTGAAGGGTGGGTACAGATAGTCTCCTCAGCTCCTTAGGTCTGGTCGTCCGCTCCGTGTATTCCCTTCTAGGTGGTCCACCTCCGGGTACCGTCCAGCTCCACAAGAATCCACCACGATCAGTATTGTTCGTCGTCTGCATCTAACAAAACATAGTGCGGGAATAGCCCATGCAGGGGTGAGTATACGATACTCAGTAGGAACCCCGAGACCCCCGAAGGTCTCTCTGAATCCGCGAAGTATAAACCACAAAAGAAAGATACAATCACGACATATCAATTGACACAACTTAGGTATATGCCCATATAATACCTAAGTCATTAGTTACAGTTCGTCTCCAACTATCGAGCCCAAGCACAACCCAGTCCACACATGAAAACACAACCCAGACCACACAGGAAAGAAAGTCAATCACATGGATGATAAATATTGAATTCAAGACTCATCTCACATAGGTATATTGCTTCATATAACGATAGAGTTGATCAGATGTAGCCACTGATTCATCTATGTTGTTGGACTCACATAGGATACAAGACCAACCAAGCTGTCGGACTTGCATAGGATACAAGACCAGCTACTCTATTGGACCCACACAGGATACAAGAATAATAGTCATTGCCATCTAACCCATGGAGGATTCCAGTACGGTAGTCGTCGTTGTCGAAGCAACAAAGGATTCTAGTACAGTAGTTGATGCAGTCGCAGCTTGCTCTAGGGTTCCTGCACACAGCATGCTCGATTTCGGGAGGTTCCACTCCTCAAGCAAGAGATTCAATACATCAACTGTCCCAAAGTTCTGTCTCGTCAGAAGAAACCCAGCACGATAGATGGTGCGTCAATCGGACGCCCGATCTGAGAGTTATTGTCTTTTCCGTTCCAAGGGCCCTGTTGGTTTTTAAGCTAAAACCAACCCGACCATACTCCAGCTTTATCCAAACCTCATGTGGAGTAAGCTTATAGAACCGACACAACAAAAGGATTTCGACGTAGTTGATGGCACGTCATTCGGATGTCTGGTCCGAACGTTCTAAGCATTTCCGCTCCAAGGGCCCGATTGGTTTCGGGTTCGAACCAACCTGGCTATACCCAAACATTGCAGAAACCTCGAGTTTTGTATGCTGAAATGACCGTATCGATCAAAGGATTCCTACACAACTGATGGTGCGTCGATCGGAGGTCAGTATCTCATGTTATGGGAAAAATACCGAAAAACAGTCTGGAGTGGGGGTCTGGGCCCTGTCTGACACGGCCCAACCCACCCCCCCCCCCCGGGTCGGCTCGAACCAGTTGAGCCGACCTAGGTCCGGGGCTAGCCCGGTAGGGCGCGGCCTGGTCCACGTGACCCACCCCAGCCCGGCTGGGGGTGTAACACCCCGAGATTTTATGAAAAATATTATTTTTAATTTTATTGATGTCTTGTGTTGTATGCTACACCAAATTGAACTTGCACTGCATGCATCCATGACTTGGCTTGCTTTACACGCAATCGGGACCTTCCACGATACCGTGTGTTGTATGCAATATAAAGTTTCACTAAACAACGATATGTTAATAAAATATTATATAAACTAGCCGTTATGAAAAGTAATACCCACTTTTTGAAATTTTATAAGTTTTATCATTCAAAATGGACTTCATTTTATGATTCAGAATATCGAAATTAGCCTAGGGTGAATTTTTTGTATTTTTCTGAAAACATTCAATTTTTGATGAATAGTGAAAACACTGGGTTACTATTTAAAAAGCGACATTTTATTCAAATAATTATTTATTTTATTTAAATTTATTTTAGGTAAATATTGATAAATTATACCTATATAAGTTTAATGTAATTCATTGGAGTCATTTTATAATAATTTTCTATATATAAAAATTTTATTGACTTTTCACCGTCTTTTACCTACCTCCTATGAGCTTTTTGCAAACTTACATGAAACATAATTTTACCGCTTCTGTGAGTGGAATTTCGAAAATATAAGAGACATGGTTAATATGAAGGACTAAAATTTGGTTCAATGAGATGAAAATAATTTTTGGTGAATAGTAACTTTTTACTTTTATTTACCACGGTTAAAAGTAAATAGGGTAATTAAGGGTAAGAATGATATTATTATTACCCTTACACATGTCCTAATTCTATTGGATAAGTGTAATTCAACCGAAAACAACCTTAGGAATAAAATATGACTATTTAGGTCCACTTAGATTAGATTAGGACATTTATTATTAATTTATTTAAAGAAGGGTTAAAATAGTTAAAATCAATGTTTAATAACTAATTCAATTTTAATATAGGTTTATACATAAGATAAATTCGACTATAAATATAAATTAGAAAGATAAAAATATTTCCTAACTAATGGCAATTTATTTATAATTTTTAGGCATTAAATAATTTAAGTTATTTATGACACAATGATGATGCAACAATTTTCTTATTAATGAAATATTAACATAATTGATGTTATAAATACCCAAATAAATGTAATTTGAGACTTTTTATGAATTCCAATAATTTTCTAGGTTAATATGACATGTTATTATTGATTTAATTATTTTTTTTTCGAACTAATCAGTCTATTATGGTTTTCAAAAAAATCAATTACTAAATAGTGTGAAAATTGACATAAAATAATTCTTAAAACAAATATTATATTTTTAATTGTTATTATATTTCTAAAAATATAAGGTTCGGCCAAGATACTTATATCATGATAGGTGTATCATTAATGGACCACTTGGGGGTCTCTTGGATTTATGGTATGTTTATTAACTATATAATATAAAAATACAAAGTGACATGGTAAATGTCAATCTAATTAACTAAGAGTTAAAACTAAAAGATAAGGTCAATATAATGACCCAAATCTGTCTAAAATCTATTGGTTGAGAGTATTTAGAACCCTCCCTACCTTATCTTCGAGATAATTCAATTTTGATCTATTAGAAACAGAATATGACTTTATTATAAAATAATATTTTCTGGTTTTCCAAAGGTGCCCCTCTCCTCCCCTATAAAAACGGAACCACTTCCCTCTTCTCTTCACACCCTTTTGAGCCTTGAATCTCGGCCAACCCCTGCCCATTTCTCTTATCCAATTACCTAGAAAAATTATGGAGGTTCTGGTCTATTCAAAAAACCAACTCTACTTCCTTAAGAGGAATCATAAAGGAGGTACGTCGAAGAAGAGGTAATCTCTTCTTCCGATTCTCTCAAGTTTCTTTCATTCTTCTACTTCTTCTTCTTTAGTTGTCTCATTAGGAAGTAATATCATAAGTATTACTTATATAGTGATATGTTATTATAAATATGAAACCACCTTATTTCACCTTCTATCCATCCTATGGAAAGCAAAATCACCACGCGTGCGTACGTACGGAATACCATCTCCACACCATGGTGTAATCTATTTTCGACCACCACCATACATGGATGGGTATAATGGTGTAAATAAATAACTATATATGATTATTTTAAATTTATACTGATTCTAAAATATTATACATACCCTTCAATACAATTCCACGATAATGGGAATGATATCATCGCTCGTGCGTACATACGGACTACCGTCTCCACGACACGATGAGATTGATTCTCCATGTTAACCATTCATGAATGATTATAAAGTATACATAATGAATAATAATGAAATATATGACATAATAATGATACTGGATATATGTGTGTGTATATATATATGTATATCATCTACTTAATTCTATTCAATTCCATAAGGAAACGAAAACAGCGTTCATGCGTACGTACGACCTACCGTCTCCATGAACGGTGTATTTCATTCCATTTATTGATCTATCATATATATATGTACATGATGAATATATATTATATATAAATCATGTTTTGAATTCTGGAATTATTAAAATCAGTATATAAGTAATAATATCAAGAACAACAATTCAAAACAGGTACGATAAATGAAACGATTTTACCCAAAATGCTGCTTTAACATGGAATTTACAAAAGATCGGGTAATATACATTCATAAGTGAACCATATATGATATCATAACAATGAATATTATTCTATAATAATTCAATGACATTATTTAAATCATTATACAGGAGGTTCGGATACAAACGAAGCATATCGGATGTAAGGTAAGGGAAAATCTCACAATCTCATTTTTATCCGAGATTGTTTATACATTGGTATTTACTAGGGAGTATATTATCAACCACATCCATGTTTACTCAACATGTAATATTATTTCTATCCTCATACAATTTTTTAAATCCAATATTACCCTTTGGTGAGTTTTTAGTAAAAGATATGAAAGGAATCTTTTTTCGTTTTTTCCTACGAGGTACTTTTTGACTTTTCCGACAAAAGAACAAGAAGAATGTTTTTTTAACTTATACGGCATGAAAGGATTTTTATGGTTTTATAAAGACTTATTTTCATGATTCTTCCTCAAAAATATTTCATGACTATTTTAAACAAAATCTATTTCTTTTAAAATTGCATGAGGTTTTGTGAAAAGAAATTGATTTTGAATAAGAAAGGATATTTTCCCCAAGAATTATTTTCAAGTGTTTTATCAAAACCATTTTCCATCTAAGATGACATTATTTCATATGTGTATGTTTCAAGTATAATGTATTTATGATTTACATGGTTTCACTTTTCTTATGAGGAAATGATATCCATTTGATTTATATGGATTATGTTATGATGGAATGATGTTTATGAAACCCATTTTTAGTCTTTGGGTAATGATGAATGTTTTAAGTTTATTTTGTGGCACAAGTAAGAATGATTTCATTATGAGATGGGTGCGACCTATATCTCCCTCCAATGAATTGGGTAAAGATTTATATCTCATGAGATAGACATGGCTGGAATGGTAAGTAAATCTGGTTCAGTAAACAGGACTGGAACGAGAAGTGAACTCGATTTAGAAAGGGACTTTTTCCACTAAGATGGTCTTGGATGCAATGCCTTGGATAATATGGAAATCATATCATGTTTTTAATGGTTTCCAAAATCACATGTTTTATTCCCATGCTATTTCATCATGATTATGGTTTCTTTATGATATATGCCTTATGTACTGCCATGTTTTATGTCATTGCTCAAGGTTTTGATGTTTAATCATTATGTTCATGTTTTTAAGTTCAATTGTATATGATTTATTTTATTTTATCCGTGCTTACCTTTACTGATCATTTGAGGTCACCCTTTATATGTTTTCATTTCCCCAGGACTTAAAGAAAGGTTTTAGTTAAGAAAATAAAATGGGGAAGATCTTTATGGAAGATGTTGAAGATCCTTCACCACGAATAGAAGATTATGTTCCGAGTTTCCTAAGATACTAAACTATTACGGTCCTTTGTTGTCGGGTTTTGTTATGTATTAAGTATTCTGCAAAAGTAATGTAATTTCCATGTACGTCAAGATTCGGGTCTCTACAGTTGGTATCAGAGGAAAGGTTTACTTAACCTTTGGAAAATAGGATGTGAAAACTTTAGTGAGATCCCTAGAGATATTTCTAATTATGCCTAGGGATGTCCCTAGGGTTTAGTATAAGTCTATGTTATAGTCCTAGAATTATGGTAGCGATATTAGAATTATACTTAACATGTTATATATTCAAGGTACCCACCCTTATTATGTTGTTTTCCTAGAATGATTTTTTCCTCTCACACTATTCCTTTTAGGTTTTAGACGATGGCTGGAACCTGAAGGAACCGTGTTGATCAATGTAATAGAAAATGCAATGATTGTCCTCCCGAGCAACCAAATGTGATGGGTGATGGAGGGAAAAATCATATTGCTATACTTACACAAGCTATGAAACATTCTGGATTTCCAAATGATCATAGAATGGAACAATATTCTATTGAGTCATTTATGAGGAAACATCCACCATCTTTCAATGGGTCTTCTGATCCACTTGTTGCTGAACAATGGATCAGTAACATTGAAAAGATAATTTCCATACTTCGCTGTTCAGAAAATGAAAAATTTATTTTAGATGTTTACCGTTTAGAAGGTGAAGCAGACCAGTGGTGGACTCTAATTAATAATACAAGGCCCCCAGATGAAATTGAATCCATGGAATGGGACAAGTTCAAGAACTTGTTTTTCAGTAAGTACTTCACCCGTATTCTTCAAAAAAAGATGGAAAATGAGTTTCTTGAGATTAAGTAGATGTATGATGAATCTGTTGGTATATACAAAGCGAATTTTGAAAGACTTGCAAGGTATGCATCTGGCTTTATCATCCGACCTGAAAGTAAAGATGATCGATTCTTCAGTGGCTTAAAACCAAGTCTTCGATGGGCATTAGCTATAAGAGACATCAGTACCTATGATCAATTTGTGTGTTGTGCTATCAAGGTAGAAATAGAAGTTGGTGTTACATATCCATCTCATGGTTTTGAAAAGAAACCAAAGATGGTGTTCAAGGAGAAATCTTAGAATAATGGTGAAAAGAAGATAAATGTTTCTTTTGGCTCAATGTTTGGAAAGAAGCATGGTGGAGATTGTATTAAAGGGACTAGAAAATGTTTTAAGTGTGGAAAAGAAGTTCATCAAGAAGTTGATTGTTGAATTAATGGGAAAAAGGTTTCTAATGATGTTAAAAGAGAAAATACTACAGATAACGCTCCACCAACACTTCAACTATTAAATTGAAATAAAATGGGGCATTATGCTAATAAATTCCCTAATACAAGGGTTAATGATGATCAACGTGAGCAAACTCTTAAGGAAATGGACAAAGGGAAGTCACATGTGATCACTATTAGAAATGTCGAGTATGAAAACGATGTGATGGAATGATTATGTGTTTATGTAAATGGATTCCAAAATAATGTTGTGGAATCTCATTTTCTAGTATTCTGGAACATTGGAATATCTATGTAATGGTTTATTGGGGTTTTCGATAATTATATGGTACCGATAACCATGAAAGGTGATTCCAATATTTACGAAAGAAGATGATATGCGCATAAAGAAGGGATAAGGAGATAATGAAATGTTTGATAGTATTAATGAGTTCATGACTAATATAAAGAAAAAGTGATATCATGGTTGGAGTATATAGAATTTTTGGGATTTTGGTATATGTAAAGAGTTACCTAGTGACAGCATTCATGTTTTCACTATGGTTCAAGAGAATACATGATTAATGTATTCACATGATTGGGATGTGGCCAACAAGATATATCGTATGACATATGGGTGACAAATGATGGTATTCGCATGCTCGGTAGATGAAATTTCTTATAATTGTTTTCTTTATACTATGAGCTTGGACTAAAGTATTTTTGATAATCCTAATGATTGAAATGAATTATGTTAGACATAAGAAAGTATTTTTTTTCTATTTTATTGTAGTAATGTTATTATAATGTACTTTTAGAAAAACGGACAACCTGTAGGATGGGAGACAACCCATCACGTCGGACAAGGTTGTGGGAATCGAACCCACAACTAAAGCGCGACATGCCTTTATCACCTACCCCTGACCTACAGGAAGTCCCTATTAAGTAGAAACTGGTTTTATTACATTATTCTATATGATATATAAAGTATAAGTCCATTTTAGGAACCATATAAGATTAAACTCACTATATATGGACTTATGTATTTTTGATAACTTTTTATAATCTTTTGTTTGAAACAGATGCAATGACCCATAATTCTATCAAATGATCTGCTAACACTTCACAAATTACAAATTCAACTTCATTTCTTTAAGAGATGAAGTGTAAATTGTCCAAGGAACGACCAACAGTGAGACTGTACCAAAATCAAGAAAATATTTCTTCTAATTCCAATTTCTCTATCTTTAGAGAAATGATCTTGAGAACTAAAAATGTTGTCCTAGTGACCTTATATCCGATGAATCAGATGGTACCTTATATCATCACAAATCATTAGGTGTGTGATTGTTTGATTTTTCATATCCATGTTCTCTACCACTCTCCATCAGAACATGATGGTTAGATTTCTCTTCCATATCCATATTTTCACATATGTTCTCCAATATGGAAACCCAGGGATTTGTTAATTTGGGTAACTATTACGTTTCATAATTTAGTTTTTAAAGATTGGTTTTGGTATTCATTTTTACGATGTGGGTTTCTATTAAAGAAACTTTCCAGTAGTAAACCATTTATAACCCCGACGAATTTTGAGGGAGAAATTCATTTTAAGGGGGGTAGAATGTAACACCCTGAGATTTTATGAAAAGTATTCTGTTTAATTTTATTGATGTATTGTGTTGTACACTACACCAAAAGGATCTTGCACTGTACTCATCCCAGACTTGGCTTGCTTTACATGCAATCGTGCCCTTCTACGATACCGTGTGTTGTACGCAATATCGAGTTTCACTAAACAACGATATGTTTTTAAAATATTATATAAACTAGCTGTTATGAATAGTAATACCCACTTTTTGAAATTTTATAAATTTTATCATTCAAAATGGAAATAATTTTTGGATTCGGAATATCAAAATTAGCCTAGGGTGAATTTTTGGTATTTTTCTGAAAACATTCAATTTTTGATGAATAGTGAAAACACTGGGTTACTATTTAAAAACCGACTTTTTATTTAAATAATTATTTATTTTATTTAAATCTATTTTAGGTAAATATTGATACATTATATATATATAAGTTCAATGTAATTCATTAGAGCCATTTTATATTAATTTTCAATATATAAAAATTTTATTGAACTTTTCATCGTCTTTTACCTACCTCCTATGAGCTTTTTGCAAACATACATAAAACATAATTTTACTGATTCTGTAAGTGAGTTTCAAAAATCCGAGAGACACGGTGAATATCAAGGACTAAAATTTGGTTCAACGAGATGAAAATAATTTTTGGTTAATAGTAAGTTTTTACTTTTATTTACCACGATTAAAAGTAAATAGGGTAATTAACAGTAAAAATGATATTATTATTACCCTAACACATGTCCTAATTCTATTATATAAGTTTAATTCCACCAAAAACAACCTTATAAAAAAAATATGACCATTTAGGTCCACATGGATTAGATTAGGAAATTTATTATTAATTTATTTAAAGAATCGTTAAAATAGTTAAAATCAATGTTTAATAAATAATTCATTTTTAATATAGGTTTATACATAAGATAAATTCGACTATAAATATTAATTAGAAATCTAACAAATTTCATTCCTAATGGTTATTTCATTATAATTTTTAGACATTAAATAATTTAAGTTATTTATGACACAAGGATGATGTGGTAATTATCTTATTAAAGAAATATTAACATAATTGATGTTATAAATACCCAAATAAATGTAATTTGATACTTTTTATGAATTACAATAATTTTATAGGTTAATATTATATGTTAGTATTGTTTTAATAAACTTTTTTTGAACTAATCATGTTGTTATGGTTTTCAAAAAAATCAATTACAAAATAGTGTCAAAATTTACATAAAATAGTTCTTAAAAAATATTATATTATTAATTATTATTATATTTCTAAAAATCTAGGGTTCGGCCAAGATACTTATATCATGATATTTGTATCATTAATGGACCACTTGGGGGTCTCTTGGATGTATATGGTAAGTTTATTAACTATATAATATAAAAATACAAAGTGACATGGTAAATGTCAATCTAATTAACTAAGAGTTAAAACTAAGAGATAAGGTTAATATAATGACCCAAACCTATCTAAAATATATTTTTGAGAGATTTTATATCCATACCCACATTATTTTCGAAATAAATCAATTTAGAGCTATTAAAAACCATATATGGCATTATTAAAAAGTAATATTTTAAGTTTTTCCAATGGTGCCCCTCTCCTCCCATATAAAAAGGGAACCCATTCCCTCTTCTCTTCACACCCTTTTGAGCCTTGAAGATCAGCCAACCCCTGCCCATTTCTCTTCTCCACTTACATAGAAAAAGTTTGGAGGTTCTGGTCTTCTCAAAAAACCAACTCTACTTCCTTAAGAGGAAGCTTAAAGGAGGTGCGTCGAAGAAGAGGTAATATCTTCTTCCGATTCTCTCAAGTTTCTTTCTTCTTCTAATTATTATTCTTCAGTTGTCTCATTATTAAGTAATATAATCAGTATTAATTATATAATTATATGTTATTATAAATATGAAACAACCTTATTTCTCCTTCTATTCATCCTATGGAAAACAAAATCACCGCACGTGTGTACGTACGGAATACCGTCTCCACGCCGTGGTGTAATCTGTTTTTGACCACCACCTTACTTGGATGGATATAATGGTGTAAATAAATAACTATATACGATTATTGTAAAGTGATATTGATTCTGAAATATTATACATACAGTTCAATACAATTCCACGATCATGGGAATGATATTATCGCTCGTGTGTACGTACGGACTACCGTCTCCACGACGCGATTAGATTCATTCTCCATGTTAACCATTCATGAATGATTATAAAGTATACATAATGAATAATAATGAAATATATGACATAATAATGATACTGGATTTATGTATATATATAGGTTTGTCATCTACTTAATTCCATTCAATTCCATAAGGAAACAAAACAGTGTTCATTTGTACGTACAACCTACCGTCTCCATGAACGGTGTATTTCATTCAATTTATCGATCTATCATATATATATGTATATGATGAATATATATTATATATAAATCATGTTTTACATTATGTAATTATTTAAATAAGTATATAAGTAATAATATCAAGAACAACAAGTCGAAACACATAAGACAAATGAAACGATTTTACCCAAAATGCTGCTTTAACATGGAATTTACAAAAGAACGATTAATATAACGTCATAAGTTAACCATATATGATATCATAACAATGAATATGATTATTTAATAATTCAATGAAATTATTTAAATAATTACACAAGATGTTCAGATACATATGAAGCATATCGGATGTAAGGTAAGGGAGAATCTCATAATCTCATTTTTATCCGAGATTGTTTATACTTTGGTATTTACTGGGGTGTATTTTATCATCAACATCCATGTTTCCTCAATATTTAATATTATTTCCTTCCTCCTAAAATTGTGTAAACCCAATTTTACCCTTCGTTGAGTTTTTAGTAAAAGATATGAATGGAATATTTTGTCGTTTTTTGTATGAGGTACATTTTGACTTTTCCGACAAAAGAACGAGAAGAATGTTTTTTTAACTTATACGGCATGAAAAGATTTGTATGGTTTTATAAAGCCTTATTTTAATGAAGCTTCCTCAAAAATATTTCAGGACTATTTTCAACAAAATCTCTTTCTTTTAAAATTGAATGACATTTTGTGAAAAGAAACTGATTTTGAAGAAGAAATGATATTTTCCTCAAAAATTCTTTTCAAGTGTTTTATAAAAACAATTTTCCATATAAGATGACATTATTTAATATGTGTATGTTTCAAGTATAATTTCTTTATAATTTACATGGTTTCACTTTTATTATGATGAAATGCTATCAATTTGTTTTATATGGATTATGTTATGATGGAATGATGTTTATGAAACCAATTTTTATTCTTTGGGTTATGATGAATGTTTTAAGTTTATTTTGTGTCACAAGTATGAATGATTTCATTATGAGATGGGTGGGACGAATATATCCCTCCAATGCATTGGGTAAAGGTTTATTTTGCATGAGATTGACATGGATGGAATGGTAAGTAAATCTGGTTCAGTAATATAGGACTGGAATGATGAGTGAACTCGATTTAGAAAGAGACTTTGTCCACTCAGATGGTCTTGGTAGCAATGCCTTGGCTACTATGGAAATCATATCATGTGCTTAATGGTTTCCACAATCACATGTTTTCTTCCCATGCTATTTCATCATGATTAAGGTTTCTTTATGATCTATGCCTTATCTAATACCATGTTTTATGTCGTTGCTCAAGGTTTTGATGTTTAAACATTATGTTCATGTTTTTAATTTCAATTGTATATGACTGGTTTTATTTTATCCATGCTTACCCTGACTGAGAATTTGATATCACCCTTTATTTGTTTTCTTTTCCCCAGGATTTGAAGAAAGGGTTTAGGTATGAAAACAAAAAGGGGAAGATCTTTATGGGAGATGTTGAAGATATTTCACCACTATTTGAAAATTATGTTCCGAGTTTGCAAAGACACTAAACTATTACGGTGCTCTGGTGTCTGGTTTTGTTATGTATTAAGTAATCCAAAAAAGTAATATAATTTCCAAGTACGTCAAGCTTTGGGTCTCTACAGGGGGGTGCGCTGGCTCGGCCACCGAGCCGAGCAAGGGTGCGCGGCCCGCTGTTCCGCGGACGCGGTGCCAAGGTGGTGCCGATGGTCATCCAGGATCCCGCGCGACCACAAGATCCTCCTCCCTCACCACCGCGGTGGATGCCACGGATGTCTTCTGCCAGGGGCGCGCTGGTGGGCCACCGCCTCCAGGCTGCCGGCCATTGCCGGGCATCGATGCGGGCCACCGGAGTCATTCTGGTGGTCTGTTTTTGCTCCCGTCTGTTCTTGCAATTGTCTCAGGACCCAAGCTCCACAGCGAAGGCTCTGATTTTCCATTGCAGTCATGTTTCGTCACTGCTAATCTCCCCGAACATCAAAAAACAAAATAGCGGTTGGTCCAGGTTTGTTCATTAGTCTGCACCCCCCGCGTTAGAGGTTCAAATCGTCAACCAACAATTTAAACGCCAAGTACGAGGGTATAAATCTCATAAAAGAAAAATATACAAATTCTTTCCTACCTCAACAATTGACCTTGAACTTCGGTGTCACGGCGTAAGGAATCATATGCGACGTCACAGTGCGCTGAGGATGAAGTGGCATCTCCTCTTTTATTGCGGAGAAGAGAATGGGTGGCATGTCGTCGTTCTTCATGGAACCAACATTCTTCGTAAATCCCAAGAGATCTCTTGATCTTCCTTTATACAATGAAAGATCTCCCCCAAAATAAAATAACAAGCTCCTCCAATCATTTTATTACACATGCAAAGTAAAATTCAATGTTCAAATAACCACATTAAATAAACGTGTTGACAATTAATTAAAGGAAGGGAGAGGGAAGATCCCCATTAATTAAAATCATTGCCAAAAATTTAAAAGGGAGGCAGAGGAAAGATCCTCATAAATTAAATGTGTTGGCAATAAAAAGGGGGTTACCTATTTAATAAGGGGGGTTTTAAAGAGTTAGAGCAAAATTGAATGGTTGGGGCTCATGTGGGCCCCACTTCTCTAACATCACCATTGGGTAGTTAGGTGGCTGTGGGTTCCACCCTTAACAACCCATGGGAGGAATTAACATTCTTAGATGTATAATAAAATTATATAAACAATTTTATTTACCTCTTAATTAAACCCCAAATTATAACTTCAAACCCACTTAAAACGCAACTACGGTAAATGTCCCCTTAAGCAAATGTCGGAGCTGCGAGTTTATCGGTGCCCTCAGATTTCAATTCTGAGAAACGGTTCAGAAGATAGAAAAACCCGCTCGTTCTTTCACTGAACATACCCGAGATAAACTTCTGAAATTGATTCTGGGCACACCGGGCCTCGGAATTAAGTGTTGTCAAAAGCCATAGACTCGTAGAATTACAAAGTATTTAAAAAAATTCCTTGAAATTTCCAGGTCTTTATAGGTGTGAAGGAATGATTTTTCAAAATATAAAGTATTAAATGAACTTACAACCCTAATAAACAATCATTTAACTAATTTATCACTTCCATTTTTAAAAGTATTATTTTTCAAATAAATATTTTCTCTTAATATTTTGAATTTCTCATTTTTTTTAAAATGGTAATTTCGAAATTGGAATGGTTTTTGGTCCTTGATATTTTTTCTAAATATATTTTATAATAATTTTATACAAAAATGATAAAACCATATCTATTAAATATACCCAAATGGGTATATGGTTTAATTATAAAATCCTTATTCTTTTTATGGTTGGTTTAGGATTATATTGACCATTGAAAGTGTTGAAATTTACATCGTTGATTTATTTTTGTATTCATCAACGTTTTTTTTGGAAATGTTAAATTTACTCTGATCTTTAGAAATTAAATTTACCCTAATTATCCATATTATTTTTCATGGATATTCATATTTCAAAAAAATTTATCATTTCTTCATATGGTGTTTTACATATATGATTATTCAATAAACTGGGAAAAAGTTGATAAATCCATAATCAGTAATCAATATAGATATTGGTTGATAATGATTACAGATTCACAAATTAAATATATTATTTGATATATGATGATTTATTTTTTTATAAAATTTTGGGTGGGGTCTATATAAAGATATACCCTCAATGAATCAATAGTCTCTTGAGAGGAATCTGTTGTCATACCTTAGTTAAATAGGTTTTTTAGTGTATACTTATTTACTAATATTAATCCATCTTCTTGAAAGTCATTATAATAGAGGTAACATGATGCCTGAGATCACAAAAACAAATAATTAATAATTTACATCCATAAAAATTCAAATTTTATTTTCCATGATATTTTTGTAATGAGATTATCTTTGGATGTATTTTATTCAAATTTTATTAATTAAATTCAATGTGATTTAATTTATTTACTATTAAATATTGATTATTCCTAATCAAATCATGATAGTCAAGTACTTTATTAAATTAAATAAATGTTATGTTATTTAACATTTTATATAGATTATTGTTATTGAATCTTGATATTTTCAACTATATTAAACCCTTACTAAGTATTTGAAATATCACTTATTTTTTTCCATTCTATGGAATCCAGGAATTGAATTAAGAATTATATACAAAGTAATTTTAGACGGAATAATGTTATTATAAAATTAATTTTTTTATAAATTTTAATTTTCAACTGTAATACAGGAATCATGTAAGTATCTTGTTTAACAAGACTACTAAACTATTATGTACATTATGATGTGATCACTTGTATCTATTTCTAATCTTATAATATAAACTCTATCTACAGGTTACTATAATCGGGGTATATACATTTTTAATAAAAGGATGACTAGTAGAGATAATTTCAAATAGATTTTTGAGAACATAGATTTGGGAACATAACCATCTGATTGACATTAAGGATAAATAAAAAACATCCTAGGGTTTTAGTAAGGAAAATACTATCTGGTTTTTCCAAGAAATACATCTATGATTCTATACTACAATTTAAGTGGTTCAAGAATAGATATACATAGGAGTAATCAAAAAAAAATTCACATCATCATAGACTATATCATCCCATGGTAAGTATAATTAAGTTTTACTACACACATAAGTTGACACACCTAAGGAATATGCTTAAGATAATTCACAATTTCCTAGAAAATCACTCTGAAGGATTTGAGTAGATGATGACATTAAATGACTTAGGTAAAAGCTATGGTGTATTAAAATGAAATTAATTTGTCATATATTGAAATTATATAAACAACTTTTTAGTTTTTCCCACATTGATTAGATTTTCTCACACTATTCTTTTTGGTTTTTTTCCAATGGATGGTTACTGAAGGAATTGTGATGACATTGAGGATAAAGGAAAATATGGTTACTAAGTGAAAAAATGGGATGATTATTGAAGTAAAATATATCATGATTATAATAAATTAGTTGTCCTAAAATATTATTAAGAACATATACCTTAACTAACTCTTGGAATCATCAAATTATATAATAATAGAGTTATACCATATCTCAATTTGTGGGGGATACCTAGAAAATAATAATCAATTTCTTTCATGTAAGAAATGTGGAAGGAGACATCTAGGAATGTTTCTCCACATAACAGTAAAAAAATTTATGTTTGGAAAATAAGGGAATAAAAAAAATAATTGAAAATTTAAAATAATGAGTGTGATAGAAGGAAATAAATTTCATCATATGGATTAATTTATAGTTTTTTATTAAATCTAGGGTACCCAGGGAATATTCATGAAAATTTCATATTTTAATGATTAACTCATTTCTATTTGAACTATCGATGTTGTAATAAATTGGTTGAATTATTTAGTTGTATTATAGAAATATATTGTAGAAGTATTTTTACCAATGGTATTTTGGTTACCAGATTCATAAAACATGTGTCGTTTTTGATAATTTAGTAATAATATATGTCTTTATTAACATTATATTTATGGATACCATCGTTGGTTTATGGGTTTATGATTTACCAAAAGGTAAAAGTCTTAAACACCCATTTGGGGTTTTCTATTATGGAAGTCTACAAGGATTAATTTTATTTTGGGAAAAATTTATGAAAATAAAACCCATTTTTTTAATATATGTTTTACTGAAAATGTTATTTAAGGATTAATACCTGTAATGTTTTGGGATTTTTTTAAAAGTATTATAAACCTATATGTTTTATATTATTTTTATGATGAGTTTATAATTTGTTTCTATAATAAGGGAAAATTATAGGAATTACATTAATATAGACTTAGAAAAAGGGAAAACCACATATTGGGTGAACACCCATCGTATCTGGAATGGTTATAGGGAATGAATCCACAACTAAAGGGAAACAAGGGTGTTTACCATACCACTTCTCTACGTGATGTTGTGGTAAATATATAATGTTTTAACTTAAATTATTTGATGGAAGAATGATAATTTTTAGCTAGTTGTGTCACGATTGTGATTTTTAGATTAATTTATTATTTTGGATAACATGTGATAACCATATTGGTTTTGGAAAATACATACAGACAAATAGAAATAATTTTCTCTATTTTATGGATATAATGATCTATTAAACTTGAATTTTTGTGATTTAGGTATAAATAATTCATATTAGGATATCCACTTATTAGAGAAAGTGGTGAATTTTAAATTGATTAATGAACAACCAAATGAAGAAATTTTTCCATTAAAATAATTATTCCAAATTATACAAATGGTCATGAAAAAATTTTATTGTATTACCATCATATCCAATAAATAAAATATAATTAGAAAATATCATAGAATTAATTTTTTCAGTTTATTAATGTTATATTATTTATTTACTTTCTTGTGATTAGTAATCTTTATCACTCTATATAATTATTTACAGTTTTATTCTATGTCTATATCAAAACATTCTAGCATTATAATCCTAGTTAGAAATCGTGTTATGTATTTTTTACATATCACCTTTTTTACTTCCATATCCATATTATTAAGAATATTTTTATTAACAAATTTTATAATGATGGTTTTCCTTAAAATGAACTTTCAATTATAAAACCCTTGATTTTTTAGTACAAGATCATATTTTGAGGAATACATTTATTTAGGGGGGATAATGTTTCATCCTAAATTATGAAAAGTGTAAATTTTTTTATATAGTTTATGAAATATAAAAAATATAGCTTAAAACCCATGAAATATAATTCATTAAAATTATTCTCATCATTGATTTACATCATATGCAACCCCAAGTCTAAAGGAACTATAAAATAGAACACTGTAATAACCCAGTAGTTAAATTGGAAGGTATTATTGGAACAATGGCTATTCTATGCATGAATTGGATTATAGTTTGTGTTTGTTGTCAATCCTCACTGGAAATTCATAATGTGTGCCAGTAAAGTGATAATATAGTTTAAGCATACAATAGTATTGAAAAATAGTGTGGTGCACAAAATAGTGGATCGAGGTTTTTCACGCAAATAGTGTTTCAGAATCAGAACGTTGAAAAATGGAAAAGGCAGGGGCTGCAAGAAAAATCTAGAGATGTGCACGAAAACGGTACATGAATGAAATATTATGCGCCAAATTAGAGTTTTTTTCATGCCATATGAGTTTTTTCACACGGGGTTATGAGCTACTTATAAATAAGAGGTGAACCCCCTCATTATGTATGGTTGAAGACTTAGAGAAGATCCAAGGTATGATGCATGTAAAAGGTTCACATAAAGGGGCTTGCACGAAAAATAGAGAGCGGCACGAAAAATTTTGGACTTGTGAGAAAAATTCTTGCTCGTGGAGAAAAATTGTGAGTTGCACAAAATATTCCGAATTGTGCAAAATATTCGAAGTTGCGCGAAAAATTCCAGCTTGCACAAAAAAGGTGAAGTTGCATGAAAAACGTGAGGTCAGTCATAAAACTTGGTGTTGTGTGAAATTTTCAGTGAAACCTATTTGCACTTTTCTGACTATCTAGTTCAGTGGTTTAGTGTATTCACGTGCATCATTTCTGGACATCGATGCAAGAAGAGTCTCATGATATGGAGAGGCAAAGACTTCAATGAAAATATAGTTAACAAAACATCATGTCTATAAACTTACAGGAACTTCACCAAAGGAAATGAGCCTCGGGGAGTCAATTTGAGTAACCTCAGGGACACAGTTAGTTATCCCTGATCTTTTGTAAAGGCAGTGTGCCTAGGACAGAGTGACTGTACTTGAACATTGTAATATGGAGGTAGTGAAGTTTAGTGGAATTAGGTATGACCGAAAACCTGTTGGTGTATGCTCCTTGCACATAGCCCTTTGTGGTGAACCAAGTAAAAGTGTTGTGTCAACTTCCTACTTTCATTTATTTGATAGGTTTAACAAGTATCTATACATATGGGAACAAGATCCAAAACTTTAAAAAGAAAAATTTAAGACCCTTATTCACCCCTCCCATCTCAGGGTGTTCTGGGGTCCTTCAGATATGAATAGTAATGAATAAAATATGAATATAATATGGATTAAACATATATAAAATAAATTAAATTGATATATATTTACTATAAATAATATATGAATAAGTCAAAATAAAAAGATATGTTTATGAAAAACTGTATTATTCAATGAAAATAGCTTCATCACGTTTTGAAAATATATACATAAATAAATTTCATCTAGATCTTTTGAATTTATTTTATATAATGAATATAATATTTTGAATCATAATATTAATTATCTTGGGTTTTATTTTTGGTATTTTTTTGTAAAGTTTTATTATTTTATAAATATGATACAATATTATTTTGTATTTAAAAATTCCTGCAATTTTAATGAATATAAAAGACACATTTAATATTAATATGACAGTAAAATAAAAGTTATTTAATCTCTATATTTAGAAATACATAATTTTCATTACAATCTATTTTTTATTTATTTTGGTAGTTAAAACTCTTTTAAACTTTTTTATGTTGTTACTATGGAAAACAGCTTTCTTCATTGCATCCATTGGTTTAAATTTGAATTGAATTCTACCACATAGGTGAATTGAATTTAGAAAAATGGATTACATATGCTCAATAAAAATTAATTATATTTCAAAATTTGTTAAAATTTATTTTTTCCTATAATAAATATTGAAAATATTAAAAACTAATTACAATATTTATGGTCAGAATATGTTTAATGTTTGATCATACTAAAATGATAAGTCTTAAAACTGATTCAAAATATATTAAAACCCATTTATGGAAATTTTTCAAATTTATCACATGTAATGTTAGATTATATTTTATTAATGAGTATTATTTTTTTGTAAAACTAAGGTATACTAAATTTTATTAAAAAATTCAATGTGTGTCCTCTCCCCACTTATAAAAGGATACTCCCTCCCTACAATTATCCAAACCTCCCTAGAATGTTCTCTCACCAAAATAGTAAAATAACATCTCCCCAACACCATTATCCATATTCTAGAGCTTTTGGAATTCCCAGAAGTCTACTCCTTGGGAAATTAATAGTAAATCCAAATGAGGCTTCTTTAAGAGAATGTAATCATCTTAACAAAGGTATTTTGTTTTATTTTTTCTTATTACTCCAATACTTATGTATTAACTCATAAAATATAAAAAAATTATATACCTTATACTAATATGTTAATAAGTTTATGTTATAATATTTACCAATCTCATCCTCCGTCAAATTAGAAATGATATCATCGATCAAGTGTATAGAGGACTAATGCCTCACAAACTGATGTAACTCATTTTCCATAAACAAATATCACGATTGTATATAATTATGGATAAAATATAATATAATATTTATGATATTATTATACTTAGGGAATTATAATATAATGTATACCTTATTAATTTATATATTTTAAAATTATGATATTATCGATCGTGTGTACAACAGATTACTGCCTCGTATAGTGATGTGATTCATTTTCTTACTCACTATTTATAGGGAAGGTAATAAGGATAAATTTAAGGAATATATATGATATATATGAAATTATATTGATTCTATAAAACTAATTTAATACCTAATTCAATATGATTTCACCCATTAATGACATGATAATGTCGCATGTGCATATGTACGACCTATTATCTCCACAAAGCGATGTAATTTTTTTTCCAAGAATTAATTAAAATAATTTTTCTAAAAATGTATCTAATGAAAAAATTATATTTATATCATTAATAATTATATATATATGATCGTGCTGTATAATATTCCAAGGAACTAAAATGTTTATGTTCAAACATGCATGAGAAAACAAGGCGGCTAACACTGGAAACCATAGTAATAATTAATGATTATTAACAGAGGGGTGATATAATGATATAAAATGATCATATATGATATTATAAATATTAATATAGTTCTTAAATATGTTAATTACATGTTTAAAACCCCTATAATTCTATTTAAATCATATCCAACTAGAAGAAAGTGTGATATAAGAAACTTCATCACAATTTCCCTTCATTGAGGCATATTATAACCTTATACACCTAGAATCTTTTACAAGGTGTATATATTGAAACTTTGAATTGAAATTATATTACTTATTAATAATTAACAGTATTTTATTTTTCATTTTGAATTATTTCATTGATATATATTGTGAATTTAAATTTACAGAGTGGTAAATAATTTTATAAATTAAGTTTTTTCAGTGGGTTATATTACATCTTCATTGTATTAAATATTATAATATTATTTTTTTAATTAATTTGGACTATAAATTGAGAAATGATAAGTTGTTTTATTTAGATTAAAATTTTATACAAACAATCAAATAATTGGTTAATTCTCACTTCAACATTGTGCACTTTTAATGGGTTTTTTCACAATCTCAAGTTGACCAATATTGTTTATGATTTGATTTATATTGAACACAATTATTTGATAAATGAATAATAAACCAATTTAATATTACTATACTATGGTTATTTATTGAATTTTCAAGTAATAATACCTTTTCTGTACTCCATGGTACTTAAAATTATTGAAAAATGTTTTTAATAAAATCATACCTCATTTGTCTCTATAGTCAAAAATAAGATTCTTCCATTTCCATTTTTTTAAAAATATTTTCAATTTTATTATATTATATAAATTATTTTTTAGACAAAATTTTAACAATTTTTTTCTTTTTACATAATGTTTTCAGATGAATCATTATATTTATTTCTAAATGATGTTCTTTTTATCCTTTTTTGAATAGTGTGAAATGAATGTTTATTATATTATACAACATGTATGTAATTTCTATCAATCATAAAATAGCATTTCCTCAAAGATTATTTTATAGGTTCCAAAGGTAAATTTAAAATAAAAAATTTTTTATTAATAATTTGTAATTTTTTATGTTTTTTTCAAAATAAGATTTTAAATGTGGAATTTTTATATTTATCAATAGTTATTTTAAAGTAATTTTTATTGTATTTCTATTCAGAAACAAAAAACCATTTATTTAACATATAATCCATTGTGGATATATAATATTCATACCATCTATATTCTTCCTATGAATAATTTACTATTATTTCCTCCCTTGAGATTGATAACCTTCACTTCCATGATTTATTTTTGTAGTCATTATCTTTTCCTTGAAATAATAAGTTTCCTATGATTATTGGAAATTACATTTCCCCGAAATATCCATATAATTTATAATGGATATTCTTAGTTTTAAACTATATATCATTTCTATATATTAATTTTTATTTGAAATATATTTGATAGATTGGGGACATGTTTATTAATATATATATCCTTTAATAACTAAATATTTTGGATAATATTGAATTTTTATTCATGAATTAAATTAATAGTTCAATATATAAGGAATGCTTGGAACATTTATTTATGGGTGGGGACAGTTAAAGATAGCCCCTCGATGAATTAGTAGTCTAATGAGATGAATAATTTTCCTAGCCTTAGTTTAATATGATTCTGGTGTATACTTTCCCAATACTGTTAAATTATATTTTGAAATGACTTGATAGTTGTGGTATAATTATGAATGATATCATGAAATCCAATAATTAATCATCTCCTTTATTAATTTTTTATTTTTAATTTTCCTAGAGTCTTTCACAAAAATATTTTCTATGTATTCATTTCATTCTCAGTTTATCGATTATATGGCATGTGTTTTTAGTTATATACCTTCTTATATTGATTGTGCCCAATATATTACTAAAATTTGTGATTTTAGAAATTTAATTTATGTTTAGCTATTTAAAATTCCATTTTTATTTTTCTTATAGATTCATGATATCCTTCATTGTAATTTAACCTTAATTGAATTTTGATCTAAAAATTATTGTATTTCTTATCCTAGGAATCCGAGATGTTTATTAAGGATGGTATTAAAGTGTATCTTATATATAACAATAATATTCGAAAAAAATGATGTTTTAATTTTTATTTTCAAATATAATTGTGGAATCTTGTTTGTATCTAGGTTACTAAGAATACTAATCTATTATATCCATTAGGATGTGATCACTTTTATATATTGACAATTTGTTAATGTATACAACATATATGGGTTTCTTTTGTTGGAGACTGTATGTTTTTTTATTTAAATTTTTAGATTTTTTATAACACTCAACCATATATTAGAAAAAAACCAAGACACATAAAAATTAAATTGTTAGATTATTTCACTCGATTGATTGGGGATTAGTTTTTTAATTTAAATTTTAATTTTTAAATTTCAAATATAAAATTAAAAATTAATTGATTTTGTGGTGTTGTTATCTGGTTGTGATGCTACAAATTTTTTGGGTTTCTGTTCTTCTTTTATACTACTCAAATGTTTAACAATATTAATTTTAATTAAATTTTCGTTTCATGATCTGTATTTTATAACCCACTAGAAATGTATTAAAATAGGATGTATCATGTTAGTTAACTAAAACTAATACAATAATGTATTTGAAACATTGTTTTTATGAAAAAAATGATAAATGGTTTTCCGCATTGTTTTTTATAAAAACAATGGGAATATCACCACAAAATATATACTATTAGTATTTTTTATGATTATTTATAGAAAAGGAACACTAAACAAATTTATAATGGACATGAATAAATTTAAAAAGTTGCATTTATGTCAGTTATGTAGAATCAAACATGTAAAAACACCTCCATATATATAACATTTATAAAGTTAGTTAATAATAATTAATTTGATAATCATATTTACAACATCTCTTGTAATAACATGGTAAGTTAATAGAGAATAAAAACAAAAAAAATATCATGAAAAATATTTTTTCACAAATAGTCATCTTAATCACTTAAAGATTAATAGAAATCAGGGGTTGAAACAGAATGTGATAGAGAGATGGGGGGCAGTGAGATATGACATTAAACTCACTGTCACATTTTAAATAAAACATAATAAATCATAGTTTCATTAGGTTACACTAAAATTTGTAATAAAATCCTTTAGTTACTTATATTCCATGTCTAAAAAGTGAGACTATGTGCTACAAGAAGTATGAAGGATTTTGATTTGAAGAATCTCATAAGAAGTGTTTAGTTGAAAAAAAATTAAATTAATCCTTAGACATAAATTACCCCGTTTTATGTCCCATAATTATTATTTCATTCATGAAATCATTAATTAAAGAATTTATTTTTATTGAATTTAGAATACCTTAGATTTTCATTCGTTGAATGTTAGTGAAGACCTAAAAGATAGATTAAAGATTCTATCCTGGCTTCCTAGTTTCTCAAAGAATCAAACTAACCCATTTAGAATACTAAATATTAATGGTAAATATTATTATATGAATAATATAAACTCTATGATTTGTTTTCTGTGAGTAATTAATGACCCATTACATCTAATCATGATTTCAAAGACATTAATGGGGAACAATGGTAGAATGTATCCATTAACTAGCTAAAGGATTAGATAATGTGTTTCATTTTACTGATTCTTATTTCAAATTTAATTTTTATATTTTTTTGTTCATTTTTAAATATTTGGGTAATATTTATTTTTGGGATGATGTTTTAAATTTTAATTCCCAATTACTCTTGGTAATTTTGATTTGATTTATTATGATAGTATTACTACATCCTCAAAATTAGTGTGCACTAGTAAACATAAGGGCCAAAATCATATCACAATGGAAATATAGATTACAAGTCAAGAAAACAAAATTGTTCCATTTCATTCACATAAAAACAATACAATTTATTTGTTTTTCTTCTTGGGTATTTAAAAAATGAGTTAGATAATGCAAATAATTCCATCTCAGTTATACTAAAGTTCAGGTTAAACCAGGAGATCATTCCAATTGTAAAAAAAAGTTTATTGCTTAATCTAAGGTGTTTTACAATGAAGCAGATTACATTGAGAAAAAAATATAGTGAAATAACTCACCTACACATTTTTATGATGAGGAATATAGAGATATGGGGAATAATCATTAAAACAAAAGGAAGATTCATAGGTGAATGATAATGAAATAAGGAATTTTCATTGAAGAGTTATAAAAAATAATTTATTTGGAAAAGGTAAAGGAGGAGTAATACTAGAAATGTATTTTCTATATGATTGATTTGAAATAATTTATTATTTTAATATCATGGTCCACCCCTCAATATGGTACAATGATGAAATCCATGAACCAAAGGGGAACTGTTCTACTATATTAGTATATTTTTGTGTCATTTTCAAATCTATACTAGGAAACATTGTATCATATTCATATCATTGAACACCAAAGGGTAGATGTAGCTTAAAGAAGTTAAATAAAGACCATATATAAGGAAAAAAGTATTTTTAATCATATATTTGGAATTATATTTATAATATATTTTGGATTTCCCTTAGTAAACAATACCACCTTTCTTATTAACTATTTATGTTTATTAGAATGGAACATAAAAAGTATATGTTGATTTCTATGAGCTACATAGAAGAATGATCCATGAAGTGAAGAGGAAAGAACCAAATATCCAAAAAAATGTAATGAAATATAATACAAACAACAAATTATAGGGATCAATGATTTGAAGCTACTTTATACTAGGGGAGAATTTGAGATTTTTATTTTATTTTTGAGGAATTGTTTTCTTTTACATACATTAATAATTTCCTAGAACCAACTCATCATGAATAGAAATATCATATATTGTTCATTTTATGTGTGATGTAGGAATCCGTGGAAACATCAATTAGATATTTCCTTTTGAAATATCAAGGAATCGTTACTAGTGAGGGAAAATGTTTTTAATTCAAAGAGTATTATGATTTATTTGGACATAAATGAATATGATATAGGTGGAATTTTTTAAAATTTCATTATTTTGAAAATTATATGAGTTTTAAATGTGGATAATGATATAATTATCATTAATATATTTTTAAGAAACATTTATTTATCAAAAAAATTATTATACTAACTCAATTAACTGATTATGAAATATTTTCCCCATTCTAGAGAAAGTTCTAAGACTATTCCAAATATTTTTTTCTTAAACAATTTTGTTTTAAAAACACATGATGAAAATAACTTCTAGATCACCTTTTTATTAGTAAATCATTAAGACCATGATGTACATTAAAATGATTGAGGTAATAAATCAATAATAATTTAATATATTTTCCTTTAAGAACTACTATACCATATATATGTTTTGAATCCTTTTTTGACCATGAAGTGTAAAATTTTGGTAATAGTGGAGAACTCATGAATGGAGTGAATTTGGAATCCAATAAAAAATTCAATTTAAAATCAATTCAAAACTAAATCCCATAATCTATAAAAATAGACTAATTTTCTAAAATAATAGAAATATATAATGTGATGTTTTCATAATATTTTTTAATTTCTCAATAACAAAAAAAATAAAAATATTTTAAAATCACATTAAAATTAGAAAATAATCTAATCACATTAAAAAAAATTACACAACATTGATTAAATCATACTATCAATGTATTGTTTTCTCATTCATTCGATAATAAGGAATTTTTATTTTGAAAAAATATGTATAAAAAACTATCTTAAACACATCATAAAAAATACAAGAGGTCCATCATTATGCCATAGAATAATCCCCTCCACAATATAGTCAACCTCTACCAAGCATGATTATTGAATAATATATTGATCCGCAACCATGATCCGGATTTACATAATCAACAACTCATACGGTTGTCCAAGATATGTAAAACATATTTCGTAGTTATTCATTGGAACGGAAATGTAAAATAAGAGTGAATTGAGTATCAGATTACTCTGAAATATTGTACATTAGATCATGGTCAAATAATAATCAATTATTTTAAGCATAACTCAAATGTAAATAAAATAGATAAGAATAGAGAGATAATATTGAAGTAATTATTTATTTCTCTTTCTCTAGTCATCTTGTGATGATCAAAAATGATCTTCCACTTATTTTGGATTGCCTCTAATTCATTCCTTAATGTATCTGCATACTTATTCAGTTTGATTTTGTTATTTCATGAGATATAGGGTGTCATATAATTTAAATATAATCATATTTTTTGAAGGCACAATTATTCTATCACGTTTACTTATTCCAACCAGCCAGTCATTCAACCAACCAACAATTGTGTAATAGGGGTTCTATAGATTTATAAATTTTAAAAACATCAGTTATATATTATATGATAATATTAAAATAGTTCCACATAATGTGAAGAAAAAATAAAATATGACATTGAATTCAATTATTCTATGTGGTTGTATAAGAATGACCATTATTAAATACTCACACTCACATAATGTCTATGTTGCATTGAATTTCATAAAATATCCATTGAATTAATTAATTTCAATTTAATTTCAGGAAGGTGAAAAAATATAAATCAATAGAAGAAAAGATAAATTGGTGGTACCAATATTATCTTGGAGGTAGCTGATTTATACCCGTCAAATAAGAATTATTCAAAATGAAACGTGATTCAATTAATAGAAAGAAAGATTTAACTTGATAGTAATAAAATAATGAAATGTATACTAGTGGTATCCCAAGGGTATTTGTGGTGGATGTATTGAACTGAAACTAAGATACTTCCTTATAATAGAATCATCATGTACATAGAGAAATTTTCCCTATTATCGAGATATCTAAAGGATCTACTATATAGAAGATAATAATTTAGTATTATAGTTCATATGTTATTTGAGAATTTTAAAAAACTATTTCATGATTGAGCCAATAACCACCCACTATTAATGATAAAAAACAATGGTTGAAAATAAATTCAAAAAAACAATAAAAACAAATTCAAATTATAATCAGATAATAAAAAATAAATATTATTAAATAAAACACATAGTCTTAGTCATTCTAAAATTATTAAAATATATATTTTTTGTTTTAAAATTTAAAATAAATATACATTTTCAACCTCTATGGAATATCAAATTGGCCTAAAACAGAAGGGGGTAGAGAATAGAAAAATAGATAATTTTTTCCAATCATATTAATGTGAAATGTTTATATCATTAAATTAAATAATAATGACATATTTTTCAAATAATAGTTAGATTATGGGGATACATATCTCTAGTGGTGGAATGATATATGGGTTATTGTTATTTTCCAGCAACTATTTTTTGAGTAAGATTAGGTGGAGATGCTGGAGCCCTAGACAAAATACTGGATACAACTGGTCTGAGATGTGTCACTATCTTAATGTGTGTTGAACCTTAAGAGATAATAGTAATGGAGATAGTGTGATATAGAACTGAAATTGGTGTAGATTAAATGTTTTTCATAAGTATAGTAGTAGGATCAATAAACATATGGTCTGGATGTATATAGAATGGTTTCCACTAACTCAAAAAAAAACTATGTGATTACCCTACCACCTTACACTATTATTAAAGGGAAATATTTCTTTTCATCCATAAACTCTTTTAAAAAATTTGATATAACTTTTAACAAGATAAATTTCTCATTAAATACTTTATTAATACGATGAATCCTTATATTCTACTCGAAAAAAATAAAATTTGAATTGATTTTATTTTTGGTGAAATTCATACAAATAAAATACAATAAATCATTGGTAACAGCGTATACTTCATTATTATCTTTATTTTGAAATTATCTATTATAATTATTGATATTATAACCATTGGACTTGATCTAGATAAGCTTATCATGGCTATAAGTGGTGGGATCACCCATTAAATTCCATTACTTTCTAAAATAATTCTTTTGTACATATTAGCCTCAGGAGAATAAGACATCATAGGAGGAGTATCTATAGAATAGAGGAAAGTAGAGGAATAATATATAGACTCAACATTCCAAAGAATATGCATATTATAATAAGTCTTATCTATCATAATTCTCTCTATATAGATCGAATAAAATAACAATTCCCCACCAAGTTCTTATTCTTAACATCAATATTTATAATCAAAAGTAAAAAAAATTTATGGAGGTGTTCCATCATCAAATGCTATATCAAGGATATTTCATATTTTCTAAGATACCTATCTTGATAGTTATAAGGTAATGTCCTCACCCAAGAAGCTTGGACTCGATGAATTATTTTATTACATTGTCATGATTACAAGGAATAAAATATCAAAGGACCAATTTTTTTATTAGTCTTGGAAGACTGGGATACAATATTGAAAACCATAATATATTGGTAAAAGTAAATAAATAGTGATACAATACACAATTAAATATATTGATTCCTCAAAATCATATTCAATGTTTTTAGTTTCATAACCTAGAGAAGGAAAACATAAGGAAGGGGTAAAATTAGATTCTCAAAAGGGTACATAATATAGAGGAAGTAAAAAATAATAAGTCATGGTGAAAAAAATAAAAGTACACAGTCCATTAAAATTAAACTAGATCATAATATGACAGGAATAAAATCTAAATAAATAGTTCCATAATAAAACATAACCATGGATATTCTACTTGTCGAATAATCACAATGAATATCAAATAAATGTTTCATAATGATGTAAATTCTTAATGATTGATATCTAAAACATACATTTAAGGCTTCATGTTGAGAATGTAACAAGTCTTTTTTCTACAATATATATTGTAATGCCTACATGCCAAGAACCTATTATGGTAAAGGCTTCATGATGAGAATATATTAAAGGGGTAAGGCCTTAAAAAAGATTATATGGTTTTTCTCAAGATACCTAACTATTAATCGAGGTGTTATTTATCTCCTCACCCATCACATACTACTACCCATATATTCCTTATATGAAAATGTTGAAACAAAATCAACACAAACATTTGTACTGAAAACTAGCCTAAGAAATGTGAATACATTATCTATAACTCATGAATGGTATCAAATTAAAACATTCATGGTCAATCATATCATAAAACCATCAAAATAAAATGGTATATGGTTTCACGATATATAAAACTCAATGAATTACCTCATTAATCAAAAGATTTTGACATAGATAAACATACATTTAAATACATCCATTGAAAAAATCATGGGTAAATAATATTTAAACTTTAAAAAGTGTCCCATTCCACTTTGAAACAATAAAGTAACAATCCCTTATAATATAATTAGATTAATGAGAATCTATATATGATATATAAAATGTAATTACATATAACACATTTAAGGAATAAGTGGATTACAAGTCATACATCCCATAGGGATAAAAGTGAGTTGAGATGAACTGTTTTTAAATTTAAAAGAAGTATTATTTTGGAAACACATTTGAATAGATCTAGAAGTAAAATAAAAAAAAATTTAAAATCAAAATTAATTATTTTATAAAAATTAATGGTCTCTTAATAGAATTTATAGATTGAATTTTAAAATAGGTAAGAATGCGAGATGTTTCATTGAAACTGGCTTGTTTATCGAGAAGAATTTTTTAAAGATCATTTAAAAATAGGTTAATACCCATTAAAAGAATATGGATTATTATTATTACCCATATATTAAAAATTAATGTAGAATTTATGAAGTGTAAAAATGATTAATTTAGAATTTAATTATAAGGCCCCAGCCTTAATCCTTACTTAATCTTGAGTTATTACAAGATTACACATTGAGGATCTTTTCGGGTTTAGAGTTTTAGAGAATTAGATCATAAAACATTCATTACATTCCACATATAAACAAAGTGGTTACATAAAGATAGTATTCTTCATTCCCATCAATGGAAACACATTTAAAATAAAACATGGATTATTTCTTGACACATCCTTGACTCTATCATCTTATCATGTACCTTTCCCTTGACCTGTGAAAAACATTTCACAAACATGGGATGAGCATAAAAACTCAGTATGGGTTATAAAAAAACATGGAAAGGAAACATGAGTTCATATATACATAATAATGAAATCATACTTTACCCATAAAACATAGGCACTTTAACATACATCATAAAATCATGAACAAATCATAGAAATCATAAGACATAAAGGTAACTTGAGGCATTCATAACATTCTTGCGTAGGGAGTAACCCTCTTGGTTACATTTGGAATACCCATAATAGTATATTCCCTAAATCTCTTCAGAGAAACCTTAACGCTTCACTCCTTCGCGTTACCCAATGCATTGGAGAGCTATAACAGGCTCATCCTCCCTTAGTTTATCACGGAACCACCCGTCTTCATAATAATTCCCAAGAACCATAACATAATCATATCACATAAAACATGCATAAAGGAAACATAAAATATCCACATTTCAATCACGAGATATCAATACAACACATTGATATAATAAAAACATTATGAAAACCATTTTCAATACCAAAGTAAAACATGGTATTTATTTTTCGTTTAAAAAAAGGTATGGCTTGTAGAGGAAGTCAAAACTCAAATAACGGTCACGACGGTGGAGAAGTAGTTGTCGCCGCATACGTACGACAAAAACATACCCTTTTGTCGTTTAGTAAACGCTTCGTATAAAAAGATTCCTTTTGAATAAACGTAAAAGTCAAAGGGGTTTATAAACCGTATAAAAGAAAGATGTGTATAAAATAAAATATGCCTCAACGAAAAGAGATTGAGACGAAGTCCCATACCTCGTATCCGACTTGACCCGACCGTTCTTTAATCTCCTGAATAATAAACTTGAGTTAATCTCTAATTTCTTATGAATATTTTCAAGTTCATTATTCCTTTTATACCATGTTATGAACATCATGTAATCAGTTAAGTTAATAATGTTCATTTTGTCGGTATTTGGTTCTTAAGTCAAAAATTGACTTCTTACACTTACATGTTGTTAATTTGGTCATAGGTTCGTTATATCCAGAATTATATTAATGATTTGGATAACATATATATCATATAAATTCATCATATACATGTACTTATAATATTACATCACATTTAGAGGTATGAAATGAAATGCACCGTTCATGGAGACGGTAAGGCGTACGTACGCATGAACGCTACTTCCATTTCTATTTCATATTTTCTGGAATGGAATCATAATGATATAAGAGTATATTATAATTACAGTGTAATAACATATATAATATCATTAACTTTATCCTTTACACATCCCACATATGGTATTAACGAATCAAATCACTTTCAGGGGGCGGTAGTCCGCACTTCCTAAAATGAAGATATCGTGTTTACCCATAAAGGAAACCATAAAGGTATGCCCAAAATGAAAAAAAACTGAATCTTAAGGAAAACATAAACATATTATATATCATATATAAAAATAGTGACATCATAATGGCCACCTTTGAAGGTGTTAAATGAGTATTGAACAATCATCGTTTCGGGAGGCAGAATTTCGCCATCCACAGAAACCGTATGTTCTTTAACCATTTGATGTAGGTGTGTGAGAGTGTAGCTCAAATAAATATTATAAAAACATCCTAGTATATTTAAGATACTGGTGTTGTTACCAAATAAGTAAATAAAAAGAGTTTAGGGGGTTGGAGAAGCGAAATAAAACAAATGAACATGAGAGAATGAATTACCTTTAAAAGTGTAACTCATTTTGATTTGAGCCTAAAAGCATCCTTTAGAGGTGGGGGCCTTTTATAAGAGGAGAGGAGGGGCACTTTTGGAAAGTAAAAAAATATTACTTTATTTGAAAATGTGTTTCGGTTTTAAAAGGTCCCAAATTGATATAATTCGTGGATAAGGTGATAAGGGTTAGAAATCAACTCATCCAATTGGTTTTGGCCATGTGTAGTTTGTAGATTTTACATTGTCTTTCCATTTTATTTAAATCATCAAATAATGATGTCATCGCTGCATCAATAATATGTCATAAATAATTTACTTTATATAATGTCTATAAATCATAAAAAAATTACTATGATGTAGGAAATCGTTTTAGTTTTCCAATGACTATTTATAATCAAAAATCAGATCTTTATAACCCCATGTAAAAATTGTTTTCGTAAAACGTATTATGTTTCTGTCATTTTTACCTTTACATTAAATAAAAAGTTATTTATGTCATTTCCCAACCAAAATGTCCCCATGGGGTCCCCAAGTTGACCCATGGATTTTCTTGGTCGGCCATGACACAACCAATAAGTTTGGGACATGTGTCTAGGTCATTTCCTATTATTAAAGCATTATTTATACCTTAAACTACCCTAATTACCACTAATCGCGATTAAAAACTTAATAAATAACTATTCACCAAAAAATATTTTAATCTCATTGATCCACATTTTACTTCTTAATGACAACCATGTATGTCGGATTTTCAAAATTCAATACACATTAGTGGTAAACTATCATTTAACTGAAAAATCAGTTTGCTTGATTACCACTTAGTGGTTTCACTATTCATCAAAAATTGAAGTTTTTCAGAAATTTACCAAAAATTCTCCCTAAGATATATTTGATATTCCGAATTCAAAAATGAATTCCATTTTACAAAATTCTAATCATATAAGTCACATTAATTAATTCAATAATTAATTTCCGCTGCCAGAGCAAATAGCGTGTTTTTACAAAACAATAAGTATCAAAAGATTGACACCAGTTTAAGTCTAATTTCAAAGTGAAATTGATTCCAATGACCACCATTGGATAAAATGGTAAAAATATATTATAATTTCACTTCAAAACCAATTCAAAACATAATCTAATCATATAAATAAATTAGATTAAAAAGTGGTTTTGATGTAAAATGCAGTATTTTTCACTATTCATTAAAAAATGAACATTGTCAGAAAAATACCAAAAATTCACACAAGGTAAATTTTGATGTCCCAATCATAAAGGATAAGTTTATTTTGACAAACATAGTTTATAAAATTGTCAAAATATAGATTCAAAAATGGTTTTCCATCAAAAGGCAGTAAAACAATCTTGTAAGAATATTAGTGTATTCCATGCATAAGATTGTATTTATTTTCATTTTAAGCCTCTATAACACTATCTTAATCATTAATAGACATAGATAAAAATATCTATTATTAATTACTTATTTGGGATGTTACATCCTTCCCCCCTTTAGAAAATTACGTCCCTGCAATTTATTTACTTATCGAATAAATGGGGGTACTTATCCCTCATTGCATTTTTCAGATTCCCATCTTGCATCTTCAATCATGTGGTTTTTCCACAAAACCTTTACCTGGTGAATCACCTTATTCCGAAACACTTGCTCCCTGTGGTCAAGAATCTGGACCGGTTGTTCCTCATAAGATAGGTTCTCTTCCAGCTGAACTACCTCTGGACTCAAAACATGAGATAGATCTGGCATATACTTTCTCAACATCGAAACGTGAAAAACATTGTGTACCCGAGATAAACTCGGAGGTAAAGCCACTCGGTATGCAACTGATCCAACTCTCTCCATAATTTCGTATGGTCCAATAAACCTTGGACTCAGCTTTCCTTTCTTACCAAATCTCTTCACACTTTTCCAAGGAGAAACCTTGAGAAAAACATGATCACCTACCTCGAAAGATAGATCCTTCCTCCGGTTATCCGCATAACTCTTCTGCCTACTCTGAGATGTTCTCATGTGTTTCTGAATCAGATGAACTTTTTCTGCCATCTCTTCTACCAATTCTGGTCCCATCAACTTCCTTTCACCCACTTCATCCCAGAAAGCTGGAGTTCGACACCGCTTCCCATATAATGCCTGAAATGGCGCCATCTGTATACTGGAATGAAAACTGTTATTATATAAAACTCAACCAAAGAAAGATGCTGGTCCCAACTTCCCTGATAATCCATAGAACAAGCTCGTAGCATATCATCCAATGTCTGAATTGTTCGTTCTGACTGCCCATCTGATTGAGGATGAAAAGCTGTACAAAATTTTATTCAGTACCCAATGACTTCTGAAGGCCTTTCCAAAAGTTAGAAGTAAACCTGGGATCACGATCCGATACAATGGAGAGAGGAACTCCATGTAACCTGACTATCTCTTTAAGATACAAACGGGAAAGTTGATCAAGAGAGAAAGTATCTCGTATAGCAAGGAAATGAGCATATTTGGTCAAGCGATCAACAATAACCCAGATTGCATTATTACCTCGAGATGTCTTCGGTAATCCAACAACAAAGTCCATGGATATATTATCCCATTTCCACTCTGGCACTGGTAAAGGCTGAAGCATCCCTTTCGGTAACTGCCACTCTGCTTTAACCTGCTGCCAAGTCAAACACATCACAGTAAAATCAGCAATATATCTTTTCATTACATCCCACCAGTAATACTCCCGCAGATCTCTATACATCTTAGTACTGCCCGGATGAACTGAAAAAGGAGAACTATGAGCTTCACATAACAACTCTCTCTTCAACTGTGAATCACAAGGCACACACAGTCTCTTCCCAAATCTCAAAACACAATCATTATCAATGTTGAATTCAGGAAACTTACCTTTCTGAACCAACTCTACCTTTTTCTGCAACTCACTGTCTTGCTTCTGTGCTTGCTTGATTCTATCTGATAGAGAAGATCTCACTGATACCTGAATCAAAACAGAAGGACTTCCTGCACCAACAACTTCTATGCCAAAGTTCATCAAATCGTTAACCAAAGGACCACGTTCCAAACACAACATTGTTAATGAAGCATTACTTTTTCGACTCAAAGCATCAGCCACTTTATTTGATTTTCCCGAATGGTAATGAATTGTACAATCATAATCCTTGATTAATTCTAGTCATCTCCTTTGTCTCATGTTTAACTCTTTCTGAGTGAATATATACTTTAAACTTTTTTTATCGGTATATATTTCACACTTTACTCCATTAAAATGATGCCTCCAAATTTTTAAAGCAAAAAACAACAGCAGCTAATTCCAAGTCATGTGTAGGGTAATTTACCTCATGAGTTTTCAACTGTCGTGAAGTATAAGCAATTACCTGATCATTCTGCATTAGGACGCAACCATGTCCTTTCAATGAAGAATCACTGTATATAACAAACTCACCATTCCTGGAAGGTAGTGCCAAAACTGGAGCATTCACCAATCTTCTTTTCAATTCCTGAAAAAAATCATCACATTCTTTTGTCCAGATAAACTTAACACCCTTCCGAGTTAGCTTAGTCATTGGACTAGATAACCGTGAAAAATTTCTAACAAACCATCGGTAATATCCCTCCAATCCAAGGAATCTACGAATCTCGGTTACATTTGTGGGTCTTGGCCATTCTTCCACAACTTTTTTTTTGCAGGATCAACAGTTATTCCATCTTTAGAAACAACTTGACCAAGGAATGAAATTTGTTGCAACCAAAACTCACACTTTCTGAATTTACCATATAGTTTATTTTCTTTTAAGGTTTGCAAGATAACCCTTAAATGTTTTTCATGCTCCTCTTTACTTTTAGAAAACACCAAAATATCATCAATGAAAACCACCACAAACTTTTCCAAGAACTCATGGAAAATTCTATTCATTAAGTCCACGAATACAGCAGGTGCATTGGTTAGCCCAAAAGGCATTACTACAAATTCATAATGGCCATATCTCGTACGGAATGCGGTCTTTGGAATAACTGCCTCCTTTACCTTCAGCTGATGGTACCCCGATCTCAAGTCAATATTTGAAAAAAACTGAGCTCCCTGGAGCTGATCAAACAAATCATCGATATGAGGCAAAGGATATTTGTTCTTAACAGTGATATTATTCAAGTCTCTATAATCAATGCAAAGTCTCATAGAACCATCTTTATTTTTAACAAATAAAACAGGAGAACCCCATGGTGATGTGCTAGGTCTAATGAAACCTTTCTCTAATAAATCTTGCAATTGCTCCTTCAACTCTAAAAGTTCAATTTGTGCCATTCGATAAGGGGGTTTTGAAATTGGAATAGCATCAGGAACTAAGTCAATAGTAAACTCAACATCCCGATCTGGTATTATTCCAGGCAACTCATCAGGAAAAACATCAGGATACTCATTTACCACTGAAACATCATTAATCTGAACAGTTCCTTTATTTTCAACGACGTGTGCAAGGTAACATTCATTTCCATCTTTTACAAGTTTCTCGGCCTCCTGATATGTGATCAAAAGTAAGGGTTCATTCTTGTAAACAAACTGAAAGTATTTCTGAAAAGAAACTTCTTTAGCTCTATAGTCAATCTTAGCATGGTAAATAGAGAGCCAATCCATACCCAGGATAACATCAAAGTCTACTAGAGGTAGAACAATAAGGTTTGCAAGTAGGTTCATTCCATAGATTAGGATAGGAAGATTCTTATAAATTCTTTTTGCCTCGACATTTCCCCCAGGTGTTTTTACCAAAAGTTCAGGAGTCAATTCTTGAGATGGTATTCCCATTTTACTAGAAATGGTTTCAGATATGAAAGAATGTGTAGACCCCAAATCAAACAACACACTAGCATAATCTGAAAAAACAAACAAAGTACCTGATACAACTTCATTTGATGGCCCAACATCTGCTGAAGTAGTTGCAAAGGATTTCACCACCCCTTTCTGCTTGTAGTCTAACTGCTTCCCATCACTCAAGCTCCTTGTCGGACACTCGTTTGCATAGTGACCCATCTCATTGCACTTATAACATTTCACTAACTGTAAATCAAATTTGTTCTTACCTTCACCTTGATCCTTCTCAGTGCAATCACGAGCCTTATGTCCCATCTTACCACATCGGTAGCACTTCCCAGAATTCAGAAGACATTCCCCAGCATGCCTTTTGCCACATTTATCACAAACTGGAAACTTAGTTCTCTTACCATCAGAATTTTTTGAAAAATTCTTACCTTTCTCCTGCCACCTCAGTCTCTTCTTCTGCTGGTTGTTATAGAAAACTTGGTCATCGGAAAACTCCATTTCCACCTTCTCAGCACATCGAAAAAGCTTTTCATAACTTTTAAACTCACGAGAATCTAATGCCCTTCTATATTTTGGATTTAATCCTGAGTAAAAATGATTGATTTTACTATCATGGTCCCGAATAAAATTTGGAGCATACCTTTCCAATCGAGTGAACCTTTCTTCATAGGCAGCCACTGAGTCTTCCTCTTGCCTCAATTCCATGAATTTCTTTTCCATCCTAAGTCGAACAGCCTTAGGAAAATACTTCTCAAGAAACATACCTTTGAATTCATCCTAGTCAAGAGCATCAATCTCATCGGTGTCCCTGATATTTTTAACCATAGACCACCACTGATCTGCTTCACCCTCCAAACGGTAAATAGCAAGGCTAACCTTTTCATTGTCTGAACACCCCATGACATAAAAAATCTTCTCCAGTGCTTTAATCCACCCTTCAGATAGCACAGGGTCAGATGATCCTCTGAATGATGGTGGATGTTGCCTCATGAAATGTTCCACCACTGACATGTTCCTCTGCGGTTGATCTGGCTGATCTCTTGCATGGATACCACCGCCATTTATCACTTGAGTCAACTATGCCATTACTATGACAAACAGTTCAGTTCCAATTCCGACCATTTCTGGATGCTGATTCAGAAGGTTATTTCCTTCTGTATGCCTTCCTAGCACTGCTTCCCTATTTCCTCTGCGGAAAACCATTCTGAACAAACTTGTCTTAGATGAAGCAACATGGTAATCTTTAAATGCTATATCATTTCGAAAAAAAAAATATTGTTGGATAATCATTTAATATAATTCTAACTCCTAAATTTATCTAAACCGACCTTTGATACCAACTATAAGGCCCCAGCCTTAATCCTTACTTAATCTTGAGTTATTACATGATTACACATTGAGGATCTTTTCGGGTTTAGAGTTTTAGAGAATTAGATCATAAAACTTGCATTACATTCCACATATAAACTAAGTGGTTACATAAAGATAGTATTCTTCATTCCCATCAATGGAAACACATTTAAAATAAAACATGGATTATTTCTTGACACATCCTTGACTCTATCATCTTATCATGTACCTTTCCCTTGACCTGTGAAAAACATTTCAAAAACTTGGGATGAGAAAAAAAACTCAGTATGGGTTATAAAAAAACATGGAAAGGAAACATGAGTTCATATATACATAATAATGAAATCATAATTTACCCATAAAACATAGGCACTTTAACATACATCATAAAATCATGAATAAATCATATAAATCATAAGACATAAAGGTAACTTGAGGCATTCATAACATTCTTGCGTAGGGGGTAACCCTCTTGGTTACGTTTGGAATACCCATAATAGTATATTCCCTAAATCTCTTCGGAGAAACCTTAACGTTTCACTCCTTCACGTTACCCAATGCATTGGAGAGCTATAACGGGCTCACCCTCCCTTAGTTTATCATGGAACCACCCGTCTTCATAATAATTCCCAAGAACCATAACATAATCATATCACATAAAACATGCATAAAGGAAACATAAAATTTCCACATTTCTATCACGAGATATCAATACAACACATTTATATAATAAAAACATTATGAAAACCGTTTTCAATACCTAAGTAAAACATGGTATTTATTTTTCATTTAAAAAAAGGTATGGCTTGTAGAGGAAGACGAAACTCAAATAACGGTCACGACGGCGGAGAAGTCGTTGTCGCCGCATACGTACGACAAAAACATTCCCTTTTGTCGTTTAGTAAATGCTTCGTATAAAAATATTCCTTTTGAATAAAGGTAAAAGTCAAAGGGTTTTATAAACCGTATAAAAGAAAGTTGTGTATAAAATAAAATATGCCTCAACGAAAGGAGATTGAGACGAAGTCCCATACCTCGTATCCGACTTGACCCAACCATTCTTTAATCTCCTGAATAATAAACTTGAGTTAATCTCTACTTGCTTATGAATCTTTTCAAGTTCATTATTCCTTTTATACCATGTTATGAACATCATGTAATCAGTTAAGTTAATAATGTTCATTTTGTCGGTATTTGGTTCTTAAGTCAAAAATAGACTTCTTACAATTACATGTTGTTAATTTGGTCATAGGTTCATTATATCCAGAATGATATTAATGATTTGGATAACATATATATCATATAAATTCATCATATACATGTATTTATAATATTACATCACATTTAGAGGTATGAAATGAAATGCACCGTTCATGGAGACGGTAAGGCGTACGTACGCATGAACGCTACTTCCATTTCTATTTCATATTTTCTGGAATGGAATCATAATGATATAAGAGTATATTATAATTCCAGTGTAATAACATGTATAATATCATTAACTTTATCCTTTACACATCCCACATATGGTATTAATGAATCAAATCACTTTCAGGGGGCGGTAGTCCGCACTTCCTAAAATGAAGATATCGTGTTTACCCATAAAGGAGACCATAAAGGTATGCCCAAAATGAAAAAAACAGAATCTTAAGGAAAACATAAACATATTATATATCATATATAAAAATAGTGTCATCATAATGGCCACATTTGAAGGTGTTAAATGAGTATTGAACAATCATCGTTTCGGGAGGCAGAATTTCGCCATCCACGGAAACCGTATGTTCTTTAACCATTTGATGTAGTTGTGTGAGAGTGTAGCTAAAATAAATATTATAAAAACATCCTAGTATATTTAAGATACTGGTGTTGTTACAAAATAAGTAAATAAAAAGAGTTTAGGGGGTTGGAGAAGCGAAATAAAACAAATGAACATAAGAGAATGAATTACCTTTAAAAGTGTAACTCCTTTTGATTTGAGTCTAAAAGCATCCTTTAAAAGGATTCTGCCCAAATAAAATCCTCTAGGATGAGGAGAGGGATGTGGAGAGAGTACATGGTCAGGGTTTGCCGAGCCAAAGGCTTGAGGAGTGTGTTAAATGAGGTAGAGGTGGGGGCCTTTTATAAGAGGAGAGGAGGGGAACTTTTGGAAAGTAAAGAAATATTACTTTATTTGAAAATGTGTTTCGGTTTTAAAAGGTCCCACATTAATATAATTCGTGGATAAGGTGATAAGGGTTATAAATCCACTCATCCAATTGGTTTTGGCCATGTGTAGTTCATATATTCTACATTGTCTTTCCATTTTATTTAAATCGTCAAATAATGATGTCATCGCTGCATCATTATTATGTCATAAATAATTTAATATTTTTAAGGTCTAGAAATCATAAAAAAAATACTATGATGTGGGAAATCTTTTTAGCTTTCTAATGACTATTTATAATCAAAAATCATATCTTGATAACCCCATGTAAAAATTGTTTTCGTAAAACGTATTATGTTTGTGTCATTTTTAACTTTACATTAAATAAAAAGTTATTTATGTCATTTCCCAACCAAAATGTCCCCATGGGGTCCCCAAGTTGACCCATGGCTTTTCTTGGTCGGCCATGACACAACCAATAAGGTTGAGACATGTGTCTAGGTCATTTCCTATTATTAAGCATTATTTATACCTTAAACTACCCTAATTACCACTAATCGCGATTAAAAACTTAATAAGTTTCTATTCACCAAAAAAATATTTTAATCTCATTGATCCACATTTTACTTCTTAATTACAACCATGTATGTCGGATTTTCAAAATTCAATACACATTAGTGGTAAACTTTCATTTAACTGAAAAATCAGTTTGCTTGATTACCACTTAGTGGTTTCACTATTCATCAAAAATTGAAGTTTTTCAGAAAATTACCAAAAATTCTCCCTAATATATATTTGATATTCTGAATTCAAAAATGAACTCCATTTTAAAAAATTCAAATCATATAAGTCACATTAATTAATTCAATAATTAATTCCCGCTGCCAGAGTAAATAGCGTGTTTTTACAAAACAATAAGTATCAAAAGATTGACACCAGTTTAAGTCTAATTTCAAAGTGAAATTGATTCCAATGACCACCATTGGATAAAATGGTAAAAATATATTCTAATTTCACTTCAAAACCAATTCAAAACATAATCTAATCATATAAATAAATTAGATTAAAAAGTGGTTTTGATGTAAAATGCAGTATTTTTCACTATTCATTAAAAAATGAACATTGTCAGAAAAATACCAAAAATTCACACAAGGTAAATTTTGATGTCCCAATCATAAAGGGTAAGTTTATTTTGACAAACATAGTTTATAAAATTGTCAAAATATAGATTCAAAAATGGTTTTCCATCAAAAGGCAGTAAAACAATCTTGTAAGAATATTAGTGTATTCCATGCATAAGATTGTATTTATTTCCATTTTAAGCCTCTATAACACTATCTTAATCATTAATAGACATCGATAAAAATATCTATTATTCATTACTTATTTGCGATGTTACATTAATAGAGGTAAGTAGAGAATAAGAGTAACCCTAAAGAAAATGGAGGTTCGGGTAGAAAACCATTCCCACTTTATAATCAATCGAATCATCTGCCAAAAAATTAATAATCATAAAATGATACATTCAATACCATAAAAATAATTATATTCATGATATGATACATAAATGGGAAGTATACATATACCGCACACATGAAATACTGTCAAGTAAGGCATATCTCACGAAAATGAATGTGAGTTGAGAAAAACCGTTGCCACTTGGTAATCAATTGAATCATATGCCCCAAAATTAATAATCATCAAATGGTACATTTAATAAAATTAAATTAAATATATTCATGAAATTATACATAAATGAGATGTATATATACATAACACTAAATAAATAGTGGCCAATAATTCATATCTCAGGGAAATGAAAGTGATTTGAGAAAACCCTAACCATATTTTCAAATGTGTTCTGCACTAGAAATAAAAATCTTAAATAATAAAATTAAATCCATTAATTAATTAATTAATAATACCTACATGTATTTTATTTTAAAAAATTTTATAAGGTTCATTTATGGACTTTTTGGATGAGTTATAAGATACAAATTATCGCTCTAGAGAATTCATTTCCTTGGTTTTCACGATCAGTGTACATGTATATGAGTATGGAAGTTCATGTGTAAGGGATGTAATTATAAATTACTGAATTTATATATTATTAATTAAAATAAAAAAAATTAAATGTTTATATATATCTTTTTCTTACATGGTCTGAGGAAGAATCAATAAATAAGACATTACTGATAATTATTTAGATTATTATGGCGGTGTTTCAATTATTACGAACTATCATTGTCATATGTATTAATATTATTAACATATACCGGTTAAATTAAAAATAATTATTTATGTTATAATACGTATATTATATATTGTTTCAACCAAAAAAATGGTATAATGACTATAATTGAAGTATAAATTGAAGAACTAAGTGTCTTCGACCACAAATGTTGTAAATTGTCACCTCCCAAACGGTGATTGTGTTTTTAAAATAATAGAAAAATTGTAAAGATATTGATGAATTATATTCCATTAATAAGATATAAGTCCATTATATAGAGTATAATATAGTTATGAAGACCATTTGGATATAGGAGATAAGGATATAATAATAAATAAATAAATAAGAAACTTGAAAGGTAAATAAATAGAAAAGGAAGAGTATTTTACCTCTTGGATACCCCTCCTTGAGAACCTCTTTAAGGGATTGATTTTGGAATTTTGGGAAGGCCAAGAACTCTTGGATTTGGGTATAGGCTAGGAAATATTATTTGGGTAGGGAATTGGGATGATTCAACGGTTATATAAGTGAATATAATAGGGAGTGAGGTGTGTTTTTTATAGTGGATGATATGGGTAATTTTTGAATATCTTATTCATTTTTTATTAATTTTCTCAAGAAAAAAATAGAGTTTCATTCATGTGAATGAAATAGTATTAAGGGCATATGAGTTCAAACAAGTTGTTCTTTCATCATACAAACAACACATGTCTCAATAAATCATGGATTTAGGATTTTTATAAAATTATCATTTTTTACAATTCAAAAAAACCAAGTATTTTAGAAAAATTTGAAAAATCACCATAACCATTTTCTAAAATTTATAATTAAAAAAAGACTCCATTTTATCAAAATAGTTTTCTAAATATGAGAAATTTATTTTTTATTTAAAATCATCATTTACTCAAAAAATAGTCTTTAAAATTAAAACTTATTTTATAAAACTAGGAAAATTAACTAAGGCATCATTAAATTATCATAGGATAAAAAATATTGATTTATGAATAATTTTTTTGAAAATTAATTTTCTTTTAAATATATTTATTAATTATCAACAAATTTAATTAAATATTTTTTACTCATAAAAATACCAACACCTAATTATTGAATTTTAAAATATTCTCTTTCATTTATATGGTGCCTAAATTATATTTACACATTCATTGGTGGGGTAACTATCCATAAGGGTGTTATTGATATTCATAATGGTATATTGACATTCATAAGGTTAAAATTACTATTCATAATGGTAAGTTAATAGTCACAAAAAAATTAAGTTCATCCCATAATTCTCTAAATATCATTTTGAACACAACTGTGTTTGTCCATTTTTCGAAATTCTATTAACAGAAGTGGGAAAATTAATATTCAAGGCAAGGTTTTATCTATATCTATTAGATAATTATAATAAATAAGATATTTTTCATAGAGATTCAATGTCGTGTGCATCTGATTGTTTATGAAATTTAATTTTAAATATGTAGGGTGTTACACTAATGGTCTGGGAAAATGAGCAATAGAATGAATAATCATGGCCTCAATGGATAAAAAAATATATTTGGATAAATAAAATATATTTAGAAAATTAGGGGAGACCTATATTATGTAGTTCAAAGTTATTCATGTCCATTAAGAGATCTCTAACCCAAACATCATAAAAAATCATCAAATCGTAATGAATAAACAAATTTTGCTTCCTTAGATTTGGTAGGAACCACAGATGTAAAGGTCTCATGAAGCTCAAATTAATCTATTATCACAGTTAGATATCCCATAAGACCCCTATTAAAATCCAAAATGGTAGGTCCACTTTTGTCTAGTTGATTTTCCTACATTATAATCACAATTATGTGAATATGAATAACCTAGGACAAGGACCTATGTACTTGGGGACTTCCAACCTTAGTCACTTTATCCCATACATCATATATCACTATATCATTAATATATTGTCCCATTGAATGAGTTTTTGATGTAATCTCCCTATCACCACTTATAGTATTTGAATACAAATAATTCTAATAATGTGATAAGTTTTATCATCCTAATATTGAATATATACATAATATAAAGAGTCACTAGAAATCATAATGAAATAAACATTGAATCGATAAACAAAAAACCGTAAATTTATAAACAAATGAAACATTAGTATATAATATCAATTCACTCCCATTAGTATTTACTTTTATATTATTCAAAAAACAAGAATCAATAATCGTGTAAGATAAATTTTGACATGTAAATGTATTAGGATCATGCTTTTCATTAGAAAAACATCAATATACTCTTCTTATTCATTGAAAAAATCTTCCTCAAATACAAAAATAGTCTCATAAAACACATAATCATAAGATTATTCCACCACATCATTTTTTAATAATATGAGATTCATAATATAACTATATCTGGTGGGGTTCATTATGGGATTAAATTTTTTTATAGACTTTCACTATCCACCACCCACATTTTTCATCGGGGATTTCAATTTATTTTCATTATCCTAGGAGTATTATTGGTTATATAAAAACAACCACATAGAATGAATTTTTATCCCCCTTCAGTAAAAATACCACATTATTCTAACATAAATGTTGTCATTCTAGGATAAATTGAATAGTTTTATCTTGATATATGCTTTCAGAACTCCATAATTTTAACCATAATATTTCTATATATGTTTACAGTGGACCCTTTCATCCTGAGGTATAAAATGGAAAATAAAATAATAGATAAAAATATTAATATATCATTTCTTATGAAATATCATATATTAGAAAAACATGATGATAAACCTACACTCCCCATCAAGATATAGAGTACCTAGTATTATTACATTAACATCCTCACTAGGCTCTAGAAGTTCATCCTAAAAGACAAAATTATTATTTTCAATGGGATATGGGAATTGGTTGTCTTCATGGAATCCTACATGAGTAACTCCAAAATAATTATCACACTAACTCAAATAGAAAATGAGTTACGTCCCATATAACAAAGACATCTTAAGATCCATATTTTATATGAACTCAAACACAATAATTAGATATAAATATTTAGAAAATATTTCATAAAATTGATAGTTATATATAGAGAACCACACATGCCACCTCTGTTTTTAAATAACATTCTAAATAAGTGACATACTATATTGAAATAAATAATATTACCTTTATTTATCAGAAACAACTACTCAAGATGGTATATGGAGATTTTGGGGATCAATAGGTTCAATTTATTAACAATTTTATTTATTTCTTGGTCACAACTTGTTCAATGAGTAAATAAATGAGTCTATGTTCTATAATAACCATTACAAAAAAGGATTTTATGATGAATAATGAAGGTCATGTTTTGGGAGGGAAAGAAATATTATTTTTAAATGGCACATGCAGTGAAGGATTCAATTAAGACTCAAAAAAAATAAGATCATTCTAGGAAGAAAAATAATTTTAATTATAATCGATTTTAATTAGAGTATAATAATATATGTAAAAATTATGTAAAAAATAGAAATATATGAAAATAGTCACCAAATTTTGTCTTTTTTAACTATGGAATCCATTGGTACCATCTGACGGTGGAAACCTATAGGTAACACATGATTGGTATCGCCTATTGGAGAATCTAAGTTGTATAATTCAATAGTAATATACTAATTATAGTATACACTAGTATAAAAAATATGGTAGAACCCAATGGTATCACATGAACTATGTCACCCATCCATAGTATACAATGTTAACACATACAACAATAGTGAAATATTGACAGAACATAGAACATCAAAAAACTCTACCATATTCAACATAATCATGAACATAAAATACTAACAAGAATTTATCATACCTAATTTATGTTATATATTTATTAATCTCTCATTATTCAATGCATTTTAAAAAGATTTATCTTGTATTTATTCAGTGAAAATGATGTCAATAGTTTTATAACATTTTTGAAAATAATAACTCAAACATTATATCTTATAAAGATTCTATTTTTCAATAAAATTGATACAGTTTTTTAGAAATGTCAATAGAATGTTTATTTTTATTGTTTATATGGATATTTATAAAATTATACTCTTAGTCATTTAATGTGTGTTTCATCCAAAAAAATTTTACAACTTATTATAGGTATGTAATCAACTTCGATAGGGTAAAAACAACAAAATTATTCTTTTTTACTTCATCATGATAGTATAGACTTTCCTAAAAGGTGACACATTCTAAAGGTACATTTTATATTTATAATACATCCACTGATACCAACAACCAAATATCGACCTAAATAAGAATAATTTCTTAGATAGTAGAATGAGTTAAATTCAATTTTAAATTCAAGGTACATGAAAATATTTTTGACAATATTTAAATGAGCCTCTATAGAGTTTGTTTGTAACCACCATACAATACACACTAAACATAATTTTATATAAACTAGATTATAATTTATTTAAATCCCAATAATATATCTATAAATTTTTTGATTAATTGATTTAACCCTTTCATCTAGATTCAATTTAGAGGTCGTTCTAATTAGTGAATTGTTTCCTTTTTTATCAACCCATTTTTAATGTTAAAATATATTTTAATTGTGTATAATTTTGTTTAAAATAATTCAATCTTTATTTCAAATTTTCTAAACTGTGAATGATTATTAGACCACCCATAAAATTCATTTCAAATTTCTTTTTCATTTTTTTTGAAATATCAGTACATAGATATGTTCTCTAATAATTAAGAATAATTCCATTAACATATTTTTTCAAAAAAATATCATTTGAATTGATTTTTATATATACATTAGGACTGGAAACACCTAGTATGATATATGGTTCTCTATGTGATGCATACCTTTTTAAGTTTTTGTTTCACTCATTGGGTTTGACCTAATGTGAGTGACTAATGAAATAATGGGAGTTTTGGGTGTCTCTGGAGATATTTTGGAGTCCATATCCCAACATTTTGGAATAAAATGTAGGCATGAAATTAAGTGAAATGCTTCTAGATAAGCCGCATGTAAACCCCTAACCAAGTGGGGATTGATAGGGGGAGAAGGAGGTTACGAAGTTTGATTCGAACCATAAAAACTTAGGCTCATTCCCATGATAGATGTACATACCTTGATAAGAGATGATACATGACTTCTACATGGTTTTCCAAACCATGTACATGAAAGTGTACGATTTCCACCTTAAGGTAGTAATGGGAGCACAATTGATGCATGGGTTTGCCAACCTTGTGACCAAACAATCCAACCGAATTAATATTAATGAAATGAACTTTTTTCACCTAAAATATATTATAACCTAAACTAATATTAAAAATTGTCTTCCTAGAATACATACTTGTCTTGGGAGATCCCTTTTGTTCCCAAATTGTAGGCTTGGCACCCATTTATTCATCTAACATCCGATATAAGCACTATTTGTCTCATTTTATTCACAGTGATAAGTTCTTCAATCATCCTGTTCAAATATTAATTCATCTTCATATTCATGGAGTTATTTAGGTTCATGAAATAAAGCCCATTTATAGGTCAACCATGTATTCTTCATTTTTATCTTGATCTTGACCCATACTAGATGAGTTCTCTACTATATACATTCATTAGCTGGATTATACCTTTCCCTCTTGGTTTAGAGTTTTATTTGAATAGTTTAAAAAATGGTGAATGTTAGACTTCCAGAATTCCCCAAATATTAATTATATAATTGGATATAATGAATCAGAAGCTTTTTAGGTTTACCTTGTGGACCTTTGAGATTGTTGTGGTAGTTTCTCTAACCCATGACACCCATGGTAAATGCCATTATATCTGACTTTATTTATACAAAACTACTAAGTTTATGAGTTCTTTACTAGTTAGAATAAGACTTTATAAATTGAGTTCAATTGAATTTAACTATTAGGATATGGTTTCACCTTCATTTCCATGTGATTAAATGAGGTGTATTGTTTTAATTGAAATTTTTTACAGATTTGTAGAACTAATGTATTAGTATTGCTTATGAATGTTTTATATAAATAAGATGATTAAGGCATATGGTAGTGGATTCCTTATAAATGTATTCGCTTTGGATCCTAATTTAAAGGGATTCCATGTATGTTCTTACACTAATGGTTAGTATTGAAGTAGTGGATTCCTTGAACCTATATACCCCTGGGATATTGATTTTCTTAGGATTCCTTAGGCCTTGATGGCCCTTGTATCTAGATTTACTAGAATAATATAGGACATTATCTATTGACATTCTCTTAATAATCCACCCAAGTATTTTTCTAATTTTCCATCGATATGTTTTTGGGTCTTGATGTGGATACCTTGGCCTTTAATACCTTGGATCCAACACATCCTAGTCCGACAACATTGATTATACGGTGTGATTGTGATGAATAATTTATACTTGTTTATACAGCATGTAATTCAGGTATAGTTTATACTTGGTTGTGCAGTGTGTACATGGTTGTTATGATACACTTGGTCATACAATGTGTCCTTGGTTGATATGATACACTTTTTTGTATGATTTTTTAGTGGAAGATTTTTTATATATCTTATATCTACCCTTTTTGTGGGATCCAAACCCCTGTTTACTGGGAACCCTAATTTGATTTGTAATATATCATATTTTGTTTCATTTTACATGGGAAATTTCCCTCAAGTACTTCCATATTGAATATTTAATTCACATTTTAGGATATTGTTATTACACATATTAGAATTGTTATAGACTCTTCTAGTTGTGGCATAATGGGTGTTATGTCACCCCCTATTCGGTCCACTATTGGGTACATAGGAAGAATAAATGGATTCAAGTAGAGATTGAGGAAAATAAACACTAAAGAATTCTTGAAATTTTTATTTAATTAGATAAGTAGATAAAAATACTGATCCGAGACTGTGATCCTATATGGTGATAATTCCTTTTTGGTCTTTGTGAATTTTGATACATGTGCTGTATTGGATGCTTATATTTGAGTTTTACAGCATCATAGATACATGAATGAACACATCATATTAAATATGAGATTATATATAGAATTTTTTATATATTTCTATATTGTATGTTTATCACATGTATGGTTGATTTATAGCTTTCTCTATTATCTGATCTATTTATACTGTTGTGTTGCACTCTAACATGAGGTAATGGTCTCCCCACTAACACACCACAAGCCCTGGCTAATAGTTGGCATCATCTAGCGTATGGGGAGGCACGCATGAGGACAAATGAGGAACTATATAATGTACTATAGGATAGGATGTTATTATGTGTCCAGTCAGAGTGAACTATATACCTTCTTTAATAAATGTTGTGAACATGTGTCCCGGATTTTAAGAGCTCTAGGGAGAGGCATATATCCCTATTTTAGTTCACCTATATCTATATAAATCAAAAGGTATTACAGATGGAACGTTATGAGGCATTGTAGGATATGACATACAGATCAACCCTATGTTGGTTAGAGATAGTCAAGTCATAATTCTAAAGACCTCATCTGATATAGGAGACATTAGAGTGGGTTCAGATGATCAGACTATAGATGACTGCTGCAAATAGGAGATAAAAGTCTTCCACTGATCATTGTCAACAACATGTGAGATCATGGTCAAGGATGAGGTCTTTTTACATATCTCATTGAGTCTAGAATGGTGATATATTATAATATAGTGTAAAAATTCAACATGATATGTTTGGAAATCCAAGACACTAGAGATACTTGAGATGGTGGCCTATTTGTTGCAATAATCTCAATAGTTCTAAGGCATGCATGTCATCATCCTTGAAACTTAGTTAATTAATTGTCACTCAGATGCATCTCACTATTTACACATCTATGAGTTTGACATACATATATATTTCTCCTTTTTAGATAATCTTATTTGTACACTAAATTTTAGAATGAAGGTCATATGAGGCCAGTTAGTGCTGATAATATGGGTGCTATGGTAGAACGATTATTTATAGTAAGATTCTTAGGAGTGGTAAGTTAACATACATTCTAAATGGCCAAAGATAAGGTCTTGAGATTAATGACCACACATGGAAGGGAAATTTTTGTATGAATAGATTTAAGGGGGACAATTTTAATATATTGGGTTTTCATATGTGGTATAAATCTTTTTTAAATCCATTTAAACACCTTGGTTTTGAACTAATGTGAGTGAATAATGAGATCACATGAGTTTTAGGTTGTATGAGGATTTTTTGGACTCTGGAAAAAAAATTGAAATACAATAAAGGTTTCATAGTTGGGGGAAACTGTTGAGACAAGCTGCCCGGTTACCCCTATCTATGTGGGTTGTGAACGTGGGGTTCATGAGGATGCACAATTTAAAGTAAACCATGCAGTTTTAGCTACCCACCCATTATACATGTGGTATACCTTGAAAGAGGATTAGATATGGTTTATCCATGGTTTTATAAATTGTGCACATGAAACCATGTGTTTCCATCCTTAAGGTGAGAAAGTTCACACAGTTGGGGTACAATTTTTCCATCCGTGAAACATAATTAAATAGAGTTTAATTATCTTTTTTCCTTGAAAATATGTTATAACATAAACCAATATTCTATTTCCCTTCCTAGTGGACAAAATTTTCTCAGAAGATCCCTTTTAAAACTAAATTGTCTAATTAGATCCCATTTCATCATTTGACATCATATTTGAGCATTTTTTTACATTATATTTGTGCCAGTATATTATGTGATCATCTTGTTCTATTCTTCATTCATATTTGTATTTATGGTGTTATTTAAGTGAGAAATAATATGCCTAATTTCCATGTAATTCATATATTATTGAATTTTATATTCATCTAGACTGAATCCATGGTCGACAATGAATGAGTACCATACTATAGACCAATGGTTAGTAGTCTATACCTTTCCTTGTGTACCGTTGAGATCCCTATAGGTTGTTTTCCCATCTCAGTCCACCCAAGGGGTATTCATTTTTATCTATCATGCTTTAAACCACCCTTCTTTATGTATGAGTTATATCCATATATATTAAGCCTTTATAAATCGAATTGAATTGAATGGAACAATTTGGTGATGGTTGCACCTCCTTTTCCATGTGAGCACATTATTGTATTGGTTTCATTATTTGAATATAAATTTTTTAAATGAGTTAGTTGAACTCAGGGAATGTGATTGTTTATGAGTTGTTGAATTAAATGACACGATGAATGATGATGGGACAAGATTACTTGGACCTATATGATCACTGGATTATAATTTAATAGGATTCCATGGATGTTTTTACACCATGGGTAATGATTGTGGTAGTTTACTACTAGGACCTATTTTCTCCTTGGAACTTGATTATGTATGATGCCTTGTACTATGATACCATAGGGGTCCGACATTGTTGGACTCATTTAGGACATTTTGTTTTGAAAATAGCCTAGGAATCCAAAAATTTCTTTACCGAGTATCCATCATGATGCTCCTGGGACCCGACATTGATTCCTTGGTCTTCTATACCAGAGATCCAGCCCTTTAAGGTTTGAAACATTTGATTAAATAATGTGTTTTCAATGGATAACTTATACTTTTCTATCTGACATGGCTATTATGGTTAATTTAAAATTGTTTATATGGAATGTCTATGGTGGATATGATAAAATTGGTTTTATGTAATAACTATGGTTGATATGTTACACATGGTCTTATGGAATTATAATGTTTGATGTTTATGTTTTTCATTATAGCTACATTTTTTATAAAAGCTAAATGTTTCTAATGGGGAACCTGTTTTTGTTGTGTAGTATCATTTGTTCTATTAAATTTTCATTGGGAAATTCACTTTTAGTAATTCCAAATTTGTTATAGACTACACACAACTTTTTCTTGTTATTAAATAGATTGGGTTTTTTATAAACACCATTGGTGGTGGTTACTGAGAGTTACCTCAAACCATGTTTGGGTGGCCTTTTGGTACCATTAAATACAACAGGAATGAATGTAGAGAACCATGAATGTGCTGACTATATAATGATTGATATGCTTGTTTATTAAGATCAAGAGTGAACATGACTGAGTTAGGCTTGTGACACTAGCTACAGGTAATTCCTTTTTAGCCTTTTGGTATTTTGATAGTTTTATTGTATTGGATTATTGTACACTTGTTTTCTATATTTTTTACACACATGGAATGAAATATCATTTTGATTTTGATATTACTTATAGAATTGTTTAGATATTCTTATTGTGGATATTTATGTTCTATTTTGTTGATTTACTTTATCAAATATTGACAGATATGTTTATAGGGATATGCTATATAATGAAACCAACAGAATGTGTCCCCAAAAACACACTATATTCCCTCACTACTAGTCAGTAGCCGCTGGTGTACAATGATGTGTGATTAAAGCCAAATGACCACTAGATTGAGGAACCATTTTTTGTAATTTATTTCGGGATGTTACACACATTTTAAAAAACAATTTGAATTATGCACTGTGAATAAACTATCATACCAATAATTTTGATATTGTTTTAAACCATAATGTTTTTTCCAGTTTAAAAAAAATATGATGAATGGGGATTTGAATATCCATGAGGTTTTTTCAATAACAACATCATAAATAATATCACCAATAGGAAAATAACTTGTTATATCCATTTCGGAAAATTTAAAATTTAGATGTTATGCAGATGAATGAAGGATCCTACTGGATTCATGTTTATAAATTGGAGGAAGGGTTTCTTTATAGTACATACATTCTTATTGACTATAATATTGTGTCTAAATCTATCAATATATCTAATAAAATTTCCATATTAATCTAACTTTTTTCTTTATACCCCTTTAGCTATGATATCTAAATAGTATGTGGGTCTCTATAATAGTTCACGTACTCAATTTATTTCACAATTATAATGTTTTTATTTAAAAATCGTCACACAATGTTCATCACTAATATCTTGAATAATATTATGTTGATAAAACTATGAAAATAATTTTTATTTTCAACATAGTTTCTAGGTGATTTTTGGGATTCAGTTTTATTTTTTAGGATTCCAAAAATATCATTTAATGGATGGTCTATATGGGTCATAGTGGTTCTCAGTAGTGAGGTAGTAGTTTCTTCTAGACTTTTTTAGTTTATGGTTCTTCTAAAATTTATTATCTATTCCATTTTTTGAAGTAAATTAGATGTATAGTCATTTATCATTGAAGTGTTATTTATATTAAAAGTGATCATATCATCTTCTAGTGTTTCAAAATAAACATTTGGTTCATGTGGATCTGTTTCATAAAATGTTACATGAAAATATACATCCACAATTTTTTCCTTTTATTATATAAAACATATGAAATAGTATATATATAATAAGAATGTAAAATTACTTCATCACATGTGAAAAAAGATTAACTAAATTTTCATTTCTATTGAGAATGTAAACATTGGATGAAACATCCCGGAAATAATTTACCTTTCGAAAAGTATAATGCAATAATTTATATTGAGTCATCTTTAAAAATGGTCATATCAAGACACCATTAATTACATAATATGAAATTTTTAAAGACTCAACTCAAAAATACATTAGTACTTCATATTGACTATGTATGGCCTAAAATATTTTTTTTAATGTCAAATTTAATATTTCTACTTCCATATTTCATTGAGGTGTTAGAGAAACAATGTCGTACTAATTAGATCCATGTTGCGAGCATGTGAATTAAACATCTTGATATTCAAACTCAGAAACATGATCACCTGTCACACACTAAATGGAAATTCCTCTAAATTTCTCTATATATTTTCATACATTGAAAAAATTGTTTTGGATTTATTTTTTTGATTCATAAAATATAAAAATGTAAATATAAAGATAGCATCATTAATTACATATTAATAGTGTTTCTTTCAATAAATTAAACTCTATATCGGTCAAGTAAATCCATGTTAACTAGTTCTAGTGGTACATGGTTAATAACATATTTCTTTTCAATGAAAGAATATTTATGTTGTAATCATTATTGTTAGGGATCAAACACATTGTAAGTGTCAACAATACATCCCCTATTATTTGAAGATATATTTTCATTTTAATCTTCCTTTAATCATAATTTTTAAAATAAATGAAGGTATATTATTAGTCACTATTACATTATGTATCATATTATTCCCAAATATATATAAATTTTGAATAAATATAAATTCAGATATTTATGATAAAACATTATCAGAGTTGAATAAAAAGTTAAGATGTAAATAATCAAAATTGATACTAATTAATAGTTCCATTGGATAATTCAATGGGTGGTGAATTGAGATACAAATAAAAAATTGTATTTAAAAAACAATACAAACAAGATCAAATATTTTCACAATCATATTAGTTAACTAAAATAGGAAAAATATATAATGTTATGTTTTTGAATTATTTATCAAAGGACATATCACTAAAAATTATTAAAATTTTAATGTAACATAATGGTTTAAATCAAATATAATCACATAATATGAAATATAATAACATTGATTAAATATTTCAATCAATGTATAGTTTTTCAAAGAGTTTGCAAAAAAAGACATGGTATGAAAAAACATGCTCGCACACAACAGAAATAAAAACATGAGTTATACTCTCAAGATGATACACAATCCCCCTACTTAAAAATCAACCACTTCCAAAACATTATTATTAAAAAATATATATTTATTCAGAAACTAGAATAGGTTATATAGGTATAACTTCTCTCAATGATTTTCATACTGCACACAAATACTTCCACAGTTATTCATGGGATGAAAGTTGTGAATGAAGTGTGAGCAGATTATTAGAGTAATGTACAATATAGCACAAGATATCATAAAAAAATAATAAACTCGTACAGAAAGAACTATTATAATGTAAATAAATAAAATAAAAAGATATAAATAATATATAAGTGATTATGTATTTCCCTTTCGATAATTAGTTTGATATGATCATAAGTGATCTTATTCTTCTTCTATATTGTCTAAAAAAATTTCTTTAATGCCACTTTGAATTATCTTCATTGGTTTCTAATTTTCCCTTGAAAAATATAGGATAATATTCTACATAGATAACACACATTTTTAAAGGCACACTTAAGATTTCAGAATAATTTTTTTAACTACCCAGTTAAGCAGCCAACTAGAATTTGTTCATGAGGGGTTCCTCAGACATACAGTTTTTAAAAAAATATAATTATATAGACTAAAAAAATAATAAAATTAATCCTCTTACTACAAATTAAATCCCAAAAATACGAGTTTTTCATCAATTCTCATAATTATTCATTTAAGAATAAACACTCTTAAATACATGTACTTGATAAAACTATGGATTTCACTAAATTCAATACACTATGCATTGGGATAATTTTTTAGAATTTTATTCTAGAAAAAAATGTATAAATCCTTGAAATATGAAATAAACTTATGGCAGTAGAATTATCTTGGAGGTAGTAGATTTAGACTTGTAGTGGTAGATTTATTCTAAAAGAAGATAGCTTTAGCAAATATAAGAAAAATGAAATTGATGATTGTTGAGTTATATTTGAAATATAAAAATTATACTAGTAGTAGAATAATTATAATGGTGGTACCATAAGTATACTAGTGGTATAACAAGTATAAAATAAATTCGATGATTAATCTGCGGTTAGGAGACCTCCTTCAAATGGAAGCTGAATTTACATAGAGAAATTTTATGTAATAGAAAGAATCATGAAGATTATACCATTTGATAAATGAATATAAGGTAATAAATTATACAAGAATTATGTGCATTAAAACAAAGAATTTATAGATGGAAAAAAAACCTTGATAGTAAGGAAAATTTCAATACTATTTATCTTTCCATTCCTTATTAATAATTACAGTTTCTTGATTATTAATTTTGAGCTTTAATGAGGGAGTTGTATTTTTCCTTGACGAGTTGGGAGATAATTCCATGAATTTTCTATGGGGTAAGTGTCTCTGTTTCATTTTGAATAATGGGTTAAAAAAAACTCCATGAAAATTTGTTTACATAATTGTTGAAAAACATTAAGAAGAAAAAAATATAGAAAAATACAATTGAAAAACCATGAAAGAGAAAGAAATTATAAAAAGAGGGACAATATATTTAATTATATTCCATGGTTTTTAAAAGATAATGCTAAAATATGATAAAGTAGATGAGATTACATCATTTGATGTTTATTATAGGAATATATTTATTTCATTAGGCTATCAAATATAATATCATTCATCATTCATAAAATAAAAAATCCCATAATTTTATTCCAATGAGTTTTATTTTCAAAGAATAACATGGATAAATTTATCCTTTGAGAATTAAGAACCTAAATAAAATCTAAAAATGATTTTATTTTTATTCCAAAGTGGTGAGTAAAATAACTTGCAAGATGATCAAATGAATAAATATACATGATGTTTATTATAATGAAATATCCTATGATATTTATTAATGAGTGAAATTAACTTACAAAGACGTGAATCATTAATATAAAGTGTATTTATATAATATTGACATATATGAGTTAAGGATATGAAAATGTAATGAATATCATGGGATACCATTGATCTAGACACACAATCTAGTTCATAGATTTCCCATATTGGATCCATATATCCCCATAGGATGGGAACATATTATTGTGAATCCTATAAATAATTTTGGAATGGTTTTCCCAATAAAAAATAAAATTGTACATTCCAAAAAAAATTGACATAACAGTTCCATAATGTGGAAGGTGATGATATCGAATTAATATAGAATTAATGATTTTCTAACATCCCTAAACATAAAAATTACTCTTTAGTAGAAGAGAAAAAATAATCTACAACATGAATATCATCCAAAAAGGATCAATAATTGGGTCAATACAGTGAGTCATATATACACATAAATATAAATGGGAATCGTATGGATACGTAGTGGGTGGGAAAATAAAATCCAAAAAAACGAACAAAAAATAATAAATATTTTTAGAAAAATAAATGTGACATGAGATATTTTTTCCCACTATATAACCATAATAAATAAAATTTTCGCTATCATCAGTACCATACACCACTATAAAATGCCTTGACATTTTTGAATCTTCCATGAAAAAGTCTACGTATAACTATTGGATGTATATAGTGTGCAAGAAACAGTATCATAGTAGGATCCCAACTAACTGATCCATAAAAAACACTTATTAGATAAATAAAATAAATATTGTTTTATATAATACAACATAAGATAATGAATCATCTTTTATATGAATGAATAAAAGAATCAATTTTAACAGTTTATAAAAGGATAAAGATACCATAAAAATAAATATTTCAAAAGGATTCAATATAAGAGATCCCTACATCATATAATGTTATTGGGAACCCAATGTACTCATATCAACTTGAAGATATATTTCCAATCAATTTATGGGTATAACCACTAAGTAGATAATTCTTGGCCTTAGTAGCATGTGTATCATATCCCATAACACTAGATCCAATCAACCACCAAGGAGTGAATTCATTATCTTATTTGTGTGGTGTATCACATCCATGACATCATGAACATCATCTAAAATCAATTTAATTAGATATATTTTTATTAGATAAATGGGATACTTAACACTAGTCTTCCCACATTAGATTCTCGAGGTCCCATGTATCAAATAAAGTTAAAAAATATCAAATTTCTTTTCAAAAGGCTTCCCTTCAATAGTCCTCAATCTATTTACCATTAAAACATAAAAATCACGGATTTCAAAAATAATACCTTTTAAATAATGTTTATGAATGTTTGAACATTCGTATCACATATATTCAGCCTTTATCCTCCAAATATTTCTTTAATTAATTGAAAAAGTACATTATAAATAATTGAAATCAATATTTTTCAAAGAAAAAATGTGTGACATGAAACCTACATGCACTATCAAAACTAATCCTTTAACATAACATGGAAAATCATATAGGATACTAATTGGGGTTCTAAAAAGATAAAAAATTCACTAAACATCAGGCCTTGATCCATAGGAATTGGACAAAAACCCCTTTGTCAATAAGACCAGAAAAAAGATAGATACGAAATTGGATGAGGATAAAAGATCCAAAAACAATAGATGAGGAGACACTTAATTGATTTATTCTTGATAAAACAAGGTTCAATATCACAAAAAATAGAGCCACAGTTGAAGGTATATGGGTTATCATGTATGAGGAAGAAACTGCTTCAAATGGGGGAAAATGAATGTTTGATGGATCAAAAACTAAAGATTGTACTTTAGGAAATTTAATTTTTTAGTTTTCTTGGAACAATTATCAATTTTGCATTACAATTTTTCAAATGTCACACCTATAGTGTGGGTAAACACTACCTCACATGGGAACATGCACAGTCTATAGTAAGATTTTTAAAACCGTGCAATAAATAAGTACAATTCCATTGTTAAAATTGGTAACAATGTTCCATAGTTCTTGCATGGTTACTCATAGCCATGATATAATTATGTATCAATACATTTTTTCAAAAATTATAAGTTTTCAAATGTAAAAACCCCAGAAAATAAAATTTGAGAATAAAGATAACAATTAGTTGATTAATACCTGAATTTGATATCATGGGTGTGATAATCCATTCCAGACTATAAAAATATTTACCAAGAAAGTAAACCACACACTTGATCCATAAATAAATGATTCCTTTTATCCTCATATATTATTTCCTATTACATTTACCAAGTGAATAAGATACATACTACCATAATAGATAAACTAAATGAATGAATTTCTTATAGATCATATTATCTTGGGAGTCAACAATTCTAGTAGGTTGATAGGAAATTGAGACTTCAACTTCCAATTGATGTTATTCCCATTTAGTCACATAGAATATATCAGCTTCACATTTCATTAGTTAGGAAACACACAACACATTATGAATTACTACCAACTATAGTGTGAAATATAATCTTTAAGAAAGCTTATTGACTCATCCTATAATTTCGAAGGTACCGACATACCTTGGGGAAAGCTTTGCCTTTAATTTCAGAATTTGTAGTTACCTAGGTGAGGTGATACTCTATAAAACATTCCATCACCTCTATCTATGTATAGGTTATGATTAAGGTGCTTGAAATAAAATTTAGGATGAATCTACACCACCATCAATAGCTACCAAACAACCTATGTCTTTTTTTAATCAGCTAAATGAGGAATTTTGCTATTCAAGAAATCTATCATATCTCTATCTAGAATAATGGGGGTGAATACATATATCACTATAAATTTATTTAAATGGTTCCATCCATATATAATAATACTAATTGTTATTATTAAAAAAATCATCCAATTCGGTATTATTATCCACATATTACAAATATATGGAGAACACACACTTTATATATATCTTCCAAAAACTGATTGGTATGTTATATTTTCACATTCACTTGTTGATGGAAATCCTTGCTGAGATTTAGATAAGAGATCACCACCACATCGATGATTTTTTAGAATTGTGGAAAAAATATGTTTCATGATTAGATATGGTGGAATAGGGTTTATATGTATCCTATAAACATCTATTATATAAAACCTACCCAAATACCCTATATTCACCATCTCATTAAACTATATTCATTAGGTTTATCTAGTTATCTAATTGATCACAACCTAAATAAAATATTATCAATATTTTGTATGAGGTTATTCTATAACAAAATCCCTGGATACTATGTCCATCTTTTATGTTAGAATATGAAGAGGTTGGAGAATGTTAGATGGGACATTGATGTTATACATTTACCTACTGATAGGTATATCACTAATACACCATGTTTGTTATATATGTACTCATATATGAACATAAGAATTATCTCTTCGTATCATAGTACATTTTGATCGAAATATGATAGAAAACCCAATAAGAAAAATTACCTTCATCTAGAACTACCATAATCAGGGATAAAAACCCACAAGACTACTATAGGGAGAAATAGAACCTCCTTCAGAGAAATATTATTCATCAAGTGTCTAAATACCATATAAATCTCAGCTAAAAAATATAACTCACTATCCCATCCCTTATATTTTGATGAAAAACTCAAGGAGTGTATGAGTCAATTATATGTTTCTAGGAACCATAATAACATTATCTTATCATTCCTCCAGGTGTTGCACTGATAGGAGGTCTGGCGAGTTAAAATCCCCTCCATAAACTTTTAAATCTTGAAAATGTTTATTTTCACTAATGGTATCTACAATATTATTTATTTAAATAATAATATAAGTTTTATATAAATTAGTGGTTTGGAGATATTATAATTAATTTCTCCACATTAGGATTAAATACTTTTTAGAGAAAATAAAACCTAGGATTTTATGATCATTAAACACTGTTAATTTTTCATAATGAAGATAATTCCATGAGAATTTGAGTGAATGAATGAACATGGGAAACCCCAAATAATGGATTAGGATATTAAAATCATTTTTTTGAAAATTTATAGAGCTAAAGCCTAGTACATGATTTTTTTTCATAAAAAATATCTTTTAATAACATTAGAGTCATCCCGATAAACAAAATTTCCATGACACACCTCCAAAAGTTAGAAAATTAGAGCTAAGTATTTTTTTGTTCTTCAACTCCGCAAATGGGGATGGGAATTTTATATTTAACATAAATTTAACACATATTCATGTGATCCAAATTAATGGAATTGTCAAATTTTTGAAATCCCTGATAAACTACTGATAGTAACCAGCAAATCCAAAAAAGCTTATAATTTCAATTAAATTCATCAAATAATCCAATGACATAATGTCTTTAACTTTTGGAATACCTACCAATAATACTTCTTTCGAATCCACATTCCATAAAAACATCACATTCTAAATTATAAATATTCATTTTGATGGATTATCATAGATTTGGTGGGATTTTATAGTTCCCAAAATATTCCAATGATGATTTTCATGTTCCCCCTTAGGCTTAGAATAGACTAGGATTTCATCCAAAAACCCCTATAATAAGGATTATAGGTAACTATTGAATAATATTATTTATATATAGCTTTTTATGGAATTTTTAAACTACAACACCTTTACTGGGTACTTGGAATGATCAAACCATGACTGAAATGTGGTATTGAGAAAAAAAATCATTTCCCAATGATTTAATGATACACTAACCAAAGATAAATTTTGGGAACTTAATTATTAAAATAATCAAAAGGATAACAAATACTGGGTATTTGATACTTATTCTTACCATTAATGTTATTTTGTTTAAGATGGTCTATATATAAGTGGAGGGTCCCATCTACCTTAAAAAAAATTGAATTAGAGCAGTACAATGGGCATGCTTGAGTGAATGAATACTTTTTCATCATATCAATCAATCTAAATAATTACCCCTCATAGTTATATAGATTCAATAAAATAATAGAAAAGTAAAAGATATATTGTTTTGGTAACTAACTCGATAGAAAACTCTACTACATAGTTTTTTGGAAAACCTAAGTAGTCATGTGGAAAATATTTTAGAAACTAACTCTTGATTAGAGAAATATCACCCTAAAGATTATGTTAATAAAACGCAGTTGTGAGAGATGATAATTGATAAAACATACTATCTTATTTATCAATGGGTAGTCCCTTCTAACCCAACTGCGTATCATAAAACCCATGAAACATATGGAGAGTCCCATATAAGTTTAGTGAATATAAATTTTTTTATAGTAGTAGTCTTGTTCCTTGAAGAAAACCATCTAGTTCATATCAATAATGAGGACAAAAAATACTTCTCAAGGATAATAATTTCCAATAAAAGATACACTTTTGAGATAGAAATAACATAGTAATTAAATTGGATGCATTTTATATTTATCATTCTATGGGGTCTTGAGATCTTCATCACATATGGAATGATGTATAATAGTTGTTAAATAAATTTAATTACAATATTTCAGTAAAATGAATGTGAAGTAATAGTATCAAATAAATAAATCCACATAGAAAATTTATAGGTACTGTACCTGTACTGTAATAGTATTGTAGAAGGTACTGTAGTAGGTACTGTAGCAGTACTGTAGAGGTAACTGTAGCCAGCACAGTTTGGCACTGTAGCATCTAGGAATTTTCCCACGTTTGGGCCTTCGGGCCTGTGATTTGGTCCTCGAGTCCTTTAAGTCCTTTGATCCACCCAAGCCTTCAGGACAGTAAGACCTTTGGGCCACCTTAAGGCCTTCGGGCCACCTTCAGTACAGATGCGAACTAGACAACCTACAAGGAACAAGATCTATAGGAGGATGACCAAGGAGCTTTCACCACAGAAAAAAGATACAAAGATTGCAAGAGTGAGAGGGTATGGCACCTGCCATCGGGACAAGCCTGTGCATGCACGATATAGCCTAGACGAACAACCATGCGAAGGTGGAGAGTTTATTTCACGATGAAGATATTGGGGAGGAGCAGTTCCAAGTAGTTAGTCTGGGTTGTATGTAATATTTGAAGCCTATAGGCAATGAATTTCTCTAAGGCCTACAGGCCACGTAATGCTTATGCCTATGGGCCTTGTAAGGGTTCCACCTCAACCCTTTAAAGGTAGATTATAATAATCAATAAAAAATGAAGACTCTTGGATGACTCTAACTAAGTGATGACATAGTTATGCATCTATTACCTTGATTTCATAATCCCAAAACCTAAGAGGACACTAACTGGCCATCAGACTACTTTTATTCCAAGGATTTTAGGCTACTTAATGGATAGGAACTAGAATATAAAATAATCTCTAATTAGTTTATAATCCCACAATAATGGAATGATATTGTGTAATAATTTTTAGAGGGCCTCATATGATAATAACTAAACATTGATAATTATAAGAGAACCACCACTTGATATATTTGATATTTAAAACCTAGAAAACTGCATAGAGATGCTATTATCAAACATTAAAAACTAATCATTCTTATACTTTATCTCAAAAGGAATACTATAACTCTATTAAGTCAAGGGGGAACACCGATCATCCCTGAAATCCTTGAAAAATAATTTTATATCATAAGTTCATGAACCAAAAACATAACATAATTTGGGATCTTAAAGATAAAGACCAAAGATAAAATGATAGACCAAAAAAACATTTAAAACCTCTAGGGAACAAATTTTTTATTTAGTACACACTATGTTGAAAAATGGATAATCACTTTAAATATATTTGTATACTTGATAAATAAACTTCCTATTTACTATAAATAAAAAATTCCTAATACCTCACCAATAAAATCATTCCTGGATAAACATAGTGGGTGAAATTTACGTTAATTTTGATTCATTGTAGGTGCTAGTTCTTGGTTGAGTAAATAATTTATTCCAACCATTTATAACTATTAAAATCATGCATAATGGTGTCACACATCACCTTAATGGAAGATAAAGTCTTAGGTAACTCAAAAATCATTTAACTAATTTCCATTGAATCGTTAGCATCACTGGGATCATTTCCTACTCATGAGAAGGGAGTCTTATATAGGGGGAACTCATGAGCTTGATCCATCTGAAGAATCAATTCAGATTCTAGATATAGAGTAAGGAAAAATGAATCACATTGTCCATATATATAATTTTATAGAACACCACCTATATACGATTCTGATCAACCTATCGGTTTTCCCAAAAAATCACAAGATCCTCTAATGGGGTCACCAAGAAGTTTCAAAGGGGAATAAAACCTTATACTCTTAATGAAATAAATAACATTAATAAATAATAGCATGTCTTCAATCTATAATGTGAAAATATTAAATTTTATAAATATACAAGTAAATCATAAGAAAAAAACATACTAACAAAAAAAGCCTTATATGAATCCAAAAATTCATGTATGGTTCACAAACCATGCACCTTTCGCAACATGTAAAGTTAATGAAAAATAACAATTTAAAACAAAATTCCAATATCCACTGATAAATCATGAAAATATACTAGTTGTTTCAGATAGGTACTAATTCACACAACTGATTTATCCTGAAAAATATTATACATTCTATACACCTATATTGAAAATAACATAGCAACATAACCAACAAATAATATTCAATTTATTTATGTAAAACCATGTATAAACATAAAATGGTTATATAATCATGTTTTTTTCATGGTATAAGGGGTGTTTATGATCCCCATGGGTTGGAAAGTAGTTCTTAGGCATCATGGAACTCTTTTGAGAATGATTATCTCAATAGAAAATGCAATATTTTTTCCAAAAAATCATAATGACTTCTTAATAACTTGAAAAAAAATATTACAGTATAAATATTTAGCTAATAATACTCCAAAATCACATAAAATAATAACAAAACTATCATACATGGGCATGAATAAACCATTACATGGAAATAGACAACCAAATTATCTGATAAATAAATTAAGGGTGTCATATATATACACGTGTATAAAATAGAAAGATTTGGATGCTGATTATTTGATAAAAACAACTAAAAGTGTAAACAAAAATAAACAAAAACACTTCCCATATCTATGTGATACAAGATTCATGTTCCCACTTTTCCACCATCACCAATACAAAGTCCACGGACAAGAGTACCCATTACCATCAAACTAAACATTTCCATTACTTTAATATTGAATGGAAAAACATATATAAACCCATTTAGTGAATTTAGGGTGTAAGAAACACTATCATAGCAAGATAAAGATAATTATTCAACTAGTAACTCTTGTTAGATAAAGAATGGATGTTAGTTTTAAATAAACCATAGGAAAGTAATTTATTATGTTATCAATGGAAGAAAGAATGTAATATGCCTAATATTTTTTCAATATATTTATATAATATGAAAATTAAAATGCCATAAGGGTGCACCACATGAGACCCATAAGTCATCTATGATTATTGAGAACTATTGGTCCTCATTTCAAGTTGTTACGAAATGGTCAATCAATGTGTGTAATGAAAAACTAAAGAGGTCATTCCTTATCATAGAATATTGGTGTCTCTCATCCCATGACCCCACATCCCACAAACCATCATGGATTACATGAGTTAACATTGTGGGTTGGTATCTCAAATTGATAACATCATAACCTTCAATGAAATATAGTGCAGTTAGTTATAGTTTCATTATACAGATATTATAATTAACACTACTCCTCCCACCTTAGATTCTTTTGTGCCCATGTGATAATTCCACTCCTAAAAATACCATCTTATTTCAAAAGGATTCCCATATATAGTCCATAATCAATATCCATTGTAAACATTTAAAATAATTCAGTTTACGATATTTCACTTTTTAAAAAAATTGAATATACATCTAAACCTTAATATAAACTATATTCAACCTTAAACTACCATACATAACATAAATTAATTTAGTTTACCTTTCATAATACATTATGAAAATATTTGTTTCATATAAAAATAGTGTGTCATTAATGAACCATCATATAACCATGATATACAGTTCTACTAAGATGGAAAACAACCTAGGATATAATGAATAATCCTAAAAAGACACAAATAGATATTAAAATATGAATCACAGTCCTTAATAATCAATTAATAGAAATACTAGGTCACAAAATCTATTTTAAGAGAGAAATCAAGGAAAGGAATAGGGAACATCACAAATAATATATATAAGACACATACATGAGTGAATATTGAAAAGAATACCAAAAATGTAACTAAAAATTAGTCCAAGGTGGATGGTAGAAAAGATTTCATGTATAGGGTGGGTTCTTGGTTCAAATATGTAGAAGGTGTGGATTAAGGGTGTTAAATTGATATTGAATATTTTATAAATTCCCTATTTTTTAATATTTTCTACAAAAAATAAGGAATGGGTATATGGGAATCTATATTGTGACCTAATATTGGATTCAACACTAGCTCACCTCAGAACATCCATGGTTAGAACACTTATATTTTCTAATTATTCAACCATGATGCAAATATATTATACTTTTGATCATCTATATAGTTGTCTACATTCTTGAACTAGACATTACCCACCCTAGTTTGTTTCCACTACATTCCTTCTTTCATCTAATACTACAATGGTTGACGATTTTTTCAACTTCATTAGATTAGTATTATAATAATTTGGTTCCTCAATCCATTGATTCATCATAGGATTTATTTTTCTAAAATTATGAAACCCTCATTGATTTGAGTCAAGTTCATGAATATCATTCATGGATCCATCTTGGTGTGTAAAAATGAATTAGTTTTCTTTAAATCATGATAGGGAACCTACCTATGGTCATAGATGATGACAAAGTATTGAATGCCTAATCATATTTTCATGTTGGGTGTGTTGTAAATATTTAAAAGTATTACTCTTTTAGGGAAGAGTTAATATCATGCATCATGAATCTTATGAATAGAAACTAAGTAATTTTGTCACTATTATGGTTTAACAAACATAAGGATTGTAATATATCAAAGGATTTTTTTCTCAGGGATATTGTGAATGTCAGATATGGAAAAATAAATTAATTATGTTTTATGGGAGGCATATGACACACATAAATCAAGTAAAATTATACTCTTCACCTAAGTATTATATGGTTCATCACCCATTGCATCTCATGATAATCACATGAGGTAGATACTTTGATTCGTCATGATGGTTTTAAATTTTAATGGTGATGGAGGGTGCTTTATATATTTAGATAAATGTGATGAATATCCTTCATTCACACATCATTTAAGGCTCTATCACATGTTTCAAGTTTTAATAGGATATTTCACATATACTATATTCAATTATGTGGAAATATATGCATTAGTGTATCATGAAAATAGAAAATTATAGTTTGGACCTTAGGTTTTTCTATATTCAATGGATTACTATTTATAAGGGGAAAGGTCACACTTCAGGGATGTCACCACCTATGAGGAAGACATGCATATTTTTTGTGATGTTGGGATTTGGTTATTCAACCCCAGGGATGCATCAAAACAATCCTGATCAGATCCAGGGATCAAAATGCACTTATATCGAGTGAATAATTTATGTTTTTTTATAATTAATGGAAATGTAGTTTTACATCTAGCGGTAATGACTCTTACATTGAAAATTGCATAAAATATATGATATAGTGTGTGGACTATGTTTATAAGCTTTTTTGAAAATTAAGAGATAATCTCACGCTACTTCCATTATCTATCCTATGAATGTAAAACATGGTAAGGCTATATTTTACTGACATGAAATGATGGTTTTCTTGTAGTCAAATATCATAAGACTAGGATAGTAGGCTTATCATTTTAAATTAATATAGCTCAAACGTTTGATTAGGGAATATACACAATGACTTCTAATCTCCTCGAGGGTAGGGATATATGATTGTATGGGAATCGCACATTCAAAAGTCAATTTCAAAATCAACCTATTTCCATTTATTATTTTATTTTTGGGGCATATGTTTCTGTGGAGGAGTTGATTTTTTTAATATAAAGGGGTTTATGCAACTCATTTCAGACCACAACAAGGGTTTATAAGGTTTGAGTTCCTATTATTAGGATCGTAAGATCACGAGGATACTAATCCCATTCTTGTTGTAGATTTTCTAGATACGAGGGTAAATGATACTAGTAACAAAATTATACTTCTCAAGGATGAAATCATTTTGGATGGGTGGAGGGAACTGGAGCCCTAATCTTTCACACAATTGTCTTTAGGGGAAGGAGGTATTAGTTCAAGTACCAGAAGGATATGTCATGTAACATTGGATATTCACACACCATGGAAAATTCTTGAGCCATGACCCCCTAAATATAGATAAGGAAAGGATCTAAGTGGTGTAGTAGTGAAAAAAATTGGTTTCATGTGAATCTTTGGGGGGAATAAAGGAGTTTCATCTTGCGTAATCCCATCTTGATATCGAGATAAGTTACATGACATCCTCTCTAACAGAAGCCTAACTGATTTTTGGAATATATGAGTGATGTAAAAAAAATTTATATGCCTTTAAAAATCCCTGAGAATTTGATGTTGTATCAGTTTTTTTTAAAAAGGGTTGGAAGAATATGATATTGACACATCAATGTCAAGACATATGTGTTGAAAAATTGGATCACATGCAAATGTGTCAAAACTAAATTGGTGTCAAACAACTATTTCATGGATTAAAAAATAGGGGTTTTACAAACCTCATTACTTTTCATATAGTGGGTAAAGACATGAGACTATGATTTAACATCATTTTTCTCAAACTAGTGACTTTTGTTCCAAATAGGTGTTTCAAAAAAGGGAAAAATTTGTGTGTGACCTTATCACTTTTGAGTGACTTTCTATTATATATGAAAGAAGATGGGTTTGACATCTCCTTTCTAATGGAATTGATTTTCAGGATAATGTTTGTATTTGTGAAAAAAAATTCAATATTTAATGTTTAACATCCAAGGTAAATAAAGAATATGAAATTTTCATATTTATTAATATTTTTGAATTAAATATTAATTTTACTTTAAATGGGTTTCTATGTTCGATAGCGTACCTGATACGCAAGAAATGAGTTTCTTTGAAAACATACATTGCACACTAATAATATAATAATATTATTTTAAATGGTAGTTAACAACTAACCTTTTTAATGGTATAAATCAATATAACTAACTAAAATATTATTATACATGTTTGTTAATTTTTTTTACATTTATCCAATAAATTTTAGAGGCTTAAAATGAGAATGAATCCAATTTTAAGCATACATATTCTAATATTGTTTTAAAGGTCGATTAACCACCTTTTGATAGAGAACTATTTTTAAATCTTATATTTTTCAATTTTTTATGTTATACAAAATAAAATCCTTTTTTTATAATCAAGACATCAAAATTTACATTGTGTAATTTTTTTGTATTTTTTTGATAAAGTTCATTTGTTAATGAATAGTGAAAAATGTTGTATTTTAGTTCAAAACCGCCTTTTAATCTAATTTATTTATATGGTAATATTTAATATTTAATTGGTTTTAAATTTTAATTAAAATATATTTTTACCATTTAATCCAATGGTGTTCATTGGAATTAATTTCACTTTGAAATTGGACATAAACAATTGTCAATCTATTGATATATATTGTTTCTTAAAAACATGGTATTTGTTTTGACAGTGGGAATTAATTATAAAATTAATTAATTAAGCATTAGTGTTTTGAATTTTCTAAAATTGAAATCATTTTTGAATTTCGAATATCAAATTTACTTTGGATAAATTTTTGGTATTTTGCTGACAAATGTTCATTTTTAAGGAATAGTGAAAAAATGCATTTTACTTCAAAACTACTTTTTCATCTAATTTATTTATATAGTTGTATTTTCAATTTAATTGGTTTTAGAGTTTAATTGAATTATTTTTTTATCAATTAATACAATTTTGTTCATTGTAAGTGATTTCACTTTCAAATTGGATGAAAAAATGAGTCAATCTTTTGATAAATTTTACTTCTTAAAAACTCGTCTATAGTTTTGACAATGGGAATTATTTTTAAATTAATTAATGAAATTCATGTGTTTGGAATTTTTTAAACCTAATTCCATATTTGTAATTAGAAGGTTCAAATTATGTAATTAATACTCTTTTGTTTTTGACATGATGAATAGTAATTACAGTAATTAATTCTAATTATTTTGATTAATTAGTAAATCGGGTAAAAAGGGGTAAAAAAATAATTTTATAATAATATAAAATTACCCATACATGTGTCTTAATGCTATTTTTTTTGAGTCATGTATGACTATGGGATGCCTTTTTCCAACTTTGGGACCCCATAGAATCACTTTTGTGTGATAATGACCTTTTATCATATTATTTTTAAAGAAAGGGAAATATAATAAAAGTATGTAATGCCTAAGTAAAACAATTTTAAATTTGTTTATATAAATTATCTCTTTGAATATAAATATTAATTTTAAAGCTAAAATTATTTCCTACATCGTGGTATTTTATTTATAATTTTTAGATATTAAATAAATAAATTTATTTATGACACAATGATGACACAGTGTCTAAGTCATTAATGAATGATTTAAATAAATAAGAATATAATGTTTAAAATAATATCCAAACCTTTGGTCAATTCTTATTGGATTATTTTATTTCGAACATGGGACACCTTATATTCGACTTTAATGATTTGTTGGCCTTTAGAAACCAAAAATAATTATAAAATAAAATAATATTTTCACGCTTTCCAAAAGAGCCCCTCCTCTCCCTTATAAAAAGACCCCACTTACTTCCCCCTTATCACACTTCTCAAGCTCCTTGGCTCAACCAAAATATACTAAAATAATCTCCAAATATCCCTTTATTAATCCTAGAATCCTTAAATTCGGTATAAACCACTTCAAAAAACCCTTTTGGTTCAAACCAAAGGGAGTTACCCGATTTAAAGGTAATGTCTTCTCTTATGTTATATTGTTTTATTTCGCTTCTCCGACCCCCTAAAATTTTTTTATTCATTTATTTTGTAACAAAACCAGTATCTACTATACACTAGGATGTTTTTATGAGAATTATTCAAGCTACACTTACACACACCTCCATCTAATGGGTGAAGAAGATAATGTTTATGTGGATGGCGAACTACTGCCTCACGTAACGATGATTGTTCAATTATCTCCGACCGCCTCTCATGGTGGCCATTAAGATATAACTGTATTTAAATATAATATATATTAATTTAATTTTTTTCTTATGCTTCTGTATTTTTCATTTATTTCATACCTTTACGTTTTCCATAATAGTTAAACGTGATAATTTCTTTTTAGGAAGTGCGGACTACAACCCCCTAAAAGTGATACGACTCATTAATGTCATACATGGAACATATAAAGGATATAATTTATGATATTATGTAACATATATGAAATAAATATTATACTGATATTATAATATACCTATTAATCACTATGTTTTCATTACATTAAAATATTAAATAGAAATGAATGTAGCGTTCATGCGTATGTACGGCTTACCATCTCCATGAACGGTGCATTTAATTTCTTATCACCAAATGTTATGTACTATTTTAAATACAGATGTATACTGTACATATATGATATATATATGACATCTAAATGATTAATATAATTCTATAGATAATGTACTCTTGACCACATGGACAATTTATAATTATAACAAGTTCATTTTTGACTCAAGTTCCGAACATCGAAAAAATGTCCATTATGAACTCAAATAAATAAATAATTATTATAGAAATGTAATAAGTGATATAAAACGAATAATAAACTTGAAAATTTTATTAATCAAGTATAAATTAATTTATTTTTATCATTCATAAAGGACAAGTAACATATGAGCGAGTCAAGTCAGACACGTGGTAAGGGATTGCTTATCTCACTTTTAATTCTGTGAGATTTCATTGTTTTCCACTTATTTATTTCATGTGGTGTATTTTGTACTGAAATTTGATATATATAATCATTATTCTATTTATATTCATGGTATTATGTGATTAATTTGGTGCTTATTATCTTTTCGACATATGACTCAATTTATTACAATGATGTAAGAGGTTATTATCTCACTTTTTATTCCCGTGACATTCATGATGTATTTGTCAATATCGTCTTTGAGGGGTGTATGTAATTCCAATGATTCTACTCTTTTTGTAATATAATTTAATTTATGGGTATTTACATTAACACATTATGTACCTTCTTTCATATGAAGTTTGTTTTGTAAGTTACCAAATCAGTAAGGGAACCTTTCACCCTCTTCTTTATAAAAGACTTATTTTGTTATGTCTTTTAGTTTACAACTTATTATATTGGGATATGTTCTTCTATATAATTATTGATGTAATTTTTATGTCCATGTAATGAGATACCATTTTTTCTCTCATCAACACATTTTCTGAATTTTAAAATGATGTCATTAAGCTGTCGAATTTTTGTAAGGGAACTTCTTGACCCAATTTCAAATCATTGGGTTAAACCTATACATCTTGATTATGTCATGCTATGAATATGTTTGAATTACCTATGATTTTTTCACAATTTATATCCACTTATATTGGGTGTATTTATATTTTTCAAGCATAATTATTCCATTGATTTATCCTTAATCTATAGATACCGTCTTTGTAAGGGACTTCTTATCAATCTCCTTTCGTTGAGGCATATTTTGTTTTGATACAAGACTTTCATTTATATGTTTTATCAACACCTTTGACTTTTAATTTCATTCAAAGGTAATTTTTTACTACTATGAATTTTACTAAACGACAGAAATGAATGTTTCTTTTAAAGTACGCGGTTACAATGACCTTTATGTCGCCAGAAGTATTTTTTGATCTTCGGCTTCATCAATATGCCATAATGTTTTTAGAAGAAAATAAATACCATATACACATTTATGTATTTTGGTATTGAAAATGGTTTTGATAATGGATTTGTTATGTCAATATATTTAAGTGATATATTGTGATTGAAATGTGGAAATGTTTTCATTCCTTTATATGTGTTTTATGTCTTATAATTTTATAATGGAACTCGGACATTTGACAGGTGGTTACATGATAAACCAAATGATGGGTTGTGTCATGAATACCAGGATGGGTGGTTACGTTATAGCATCCAATGCATTGGGTATGGAAGTTAGTTGTATGGCTATTCCATTTTGTGACATGTGTGGAAGTCGACCATATGGTTACTACATTTATGTATGTTTATGTTCCAAGTTACCTTTATATGTTATGTGTTTATTATATGGGTTTTATGGTGATATTTTGGTTAAAAAGGGTAAGAAATGATATTTTATTCAGTGAAGAGTATTTACTACTTCATAAATGTGAACATCTATTACATATGATTAAATATTCATGGTTTACTTGTTATTTTGAAAAACTAACAGTTTCCTTCTTTGTGTATCCCTTAAGGAGATTTTTATGCTCATCACAAGTTTTTTAAATGTTTTTCACAGGACATAAAGATGAATAGGTTCAACGATGGGATAAAGAAAATATATTCTATCTAAAACATGGAACTATACATGTTTCTTTTTTAAGAATTTTTATTTTTTGAAAAAAATTGAAACTGAGTAGAAGTGTCTACTTTGTAATCTTTTGAGATATAATAGTTATGTCCTAATTCTCTAAAACTCTAAACCTGATAATATCCTCAATGTGAATTATTAATTTAATTCAAGATTATGTAATGTTTTAAGGTCAGGTCCTTATATCATGAACCCATACCCTTTTCAATAGAATGGTTCCTAGGGCTGAGTATTACCATTGGTTTATGAAAAAATATTTATGATGCTTGATATTAATATTTAGTTAATAATTATTCCCACCCCACTCATACATTGAGCTAATGAATAATCATAGGGCCTAATTTTTAGGTGAATGACAATGATTGGGAAGTTTCTATTTTGTTCTGAAAATTAGTCTCCAGGTCACATAAATTGCTTGTACACATACAACATGGGTGTCCAATGCCTATAAATAGATATATGGGGATTGTATAGTCACCTGAATTTCAGTATTGAAAACCATTATCTAATGATCAGAAGTTAATATAATTGTACAATCTCTTTATTATTTTCACCATGACATTAACACAACTTATTTTTTTCTCAACTACTATTTTTTTAATAAGATCATATCTTGAAGCATATTTTTTTATGAAGAATTTTAATTTTGTGTGATGTAGATATATTTATGAAACACAACCTCTAGTTTCATAAATTAGAGAAACATTCATGATCCATCATTTTAGAATTTTTAAAATCAATAATAAATAAATGACTAAGGTGGTCAAAATACTAATGCTACTTTTTAGAGGGGGAACTAGATATGGAACCAAAAAATTCACTATGTTTAGGAGTGTTGTTTTAGATAAAATGAGCTATTGAACATATAGCAGAATTATGAAGTGAATATATTCTTAAAAATAAGCTATCCCTATAAAATATCCAGATAATTGATTACATGGAAATTCTATATGCATATAATAACATATAGAGGTTATGGTTTTCCCCGTAATATGTTTCAGTAAAAGTATGTTTCCATTATTGGATACTCATTTAGGGATTAGATGCCTTCTTACTTCTACATTATTAATAGTAGGAAAAGGATTGTTACTGTGGAGTATCCAACATATGGGTATTTTTCAACCCACTATTAATGTTTAATATGGTATATTATTTAAAATGACCATATATGATAGAATGTAGATCGGGACAACTATTCATAGGTGAACTTACCTAATGAATTTGAAATAAGGTCATGGGTATGCTACATGTGTAAGGGGAAAGATATTGAAATGCTCTTTATGGGACTGTATGAGGTAGTGTGGATGTTCCAATTATATGTATACTACTAATCGAAGATGCTTCTAGAGACCCTCATCCAATTGCCCCTATAAACAAACACACTCCAACATCGTTGTGGGGGGGATCAATTTTTATGAATTCAACCATTTTTGATTGATTCATTTTGACCAAATTTTAATACAATAAATTCCTCCCAGCCCCCAAAGAATGCAGGGATATGGACCAGACTCTTGCAATGATAAGGATTATACTAGAACAAATCAAATTGATTCTAAAAAATCACATGAAATTCCAATCATTCATTCCCTTCATGACATGGCTTGATAGTTTATTAAATGTTATGGTGGAGAAGTTGTCAGAGTGGTTGAATCAATAACCAAGAGTACTACATTGAAATATGTTGAGGTTATATTAGTTGAAACTAGAGGAAGGAAAATAATAGTTGTGGGGATACAATGTGGTGAAATAGAAACCAAAAGTCAGTACATCATGTTTTTAGAATCATTTTTCTTTAGGTGGTTACTACTAGTATAGGAAACATTCATTGTTTTATCAAAAGGGACCCTGATGATGGAGATTTTCATGGAGTCTAGCAACTAGGTCTACATGGGCATCTCAACCCTAGAAATATTTTACAGGCGACCAGGGAATGTCACGATGATGGAAATGCTTATGTTATTTTTTCATCCATTATATTTTCTACATGGTTTGATCACATATATGTCCAAATGGAATAGTTTTCCTAATGTTATTCCCAAAAAAAATTGGTCTCTAACATCCCTCTATGACATCATCAAGGTCGGACTAGTGACCCTTAGTGAAGTTTATGTGGTTTCCAACAATGAGAACATCATGAAATTCAACTTCTTCCCCTTACTACACCTGTATAGAGAAATGGTTGACAACCAAATGTAAATTCCAATGCAGATGAATTATTTTCAATAATTACAAGGATGGGTGTCAGTCTCAATGATTAATGAAAACAATTATATAATCCATACACACTATCTCGATTCACTTATTAGTTCATATGTGACAAACATATGGTAACTATAGTGAATATGGGGGCACACATAGAATAAAACCCATTTTTCATATACTATATACGGTTGATTTTACTTTATTAGGGATTTGTGGATGAAATCACGCTACCTTGACCTACCCGAATGTTGTCATCATCCAAAATTAATATAATTATTGGGGGGATTCATACCAGAGTTCGTTTTTTCAGTAGCATGGAAGGAAGGTTGAACCCTCAATTGATCCTTCGGAGAAACATGGTGGTAGAAGGGATACTCTTCATGGTTGCAAATTAGGATTTATGGAGAGGACAAGAAAAAATGCTGAATAAATCATGAGATCAGGGGACCTCTATACCTCCACCATCTGGTAAAGATGGTCTCCCCTTAAAAACAGCCTTAAGAGTAGGTGGGGAGGGGCTTTTGATTTCTCCCTCCACTCAGTCATATATTTGGGTACCCATCAGAGAATTACAACAACAAACTATTCTAATAGTGGGGAAAACCACCATGGATGAATAACCATAACCATTATGTTTCATCTCCAAGGTGAATATATAATTATTATTTTTAATTCATGACATTACTACTCCTGGTGGTTACCTAAATTTTTTGTACTTAATTGTATGTCTTATTTTGTATAACCCCTAGGGATGCGGACCTATAGGATTTTATGTTAGCTACAAAAGTTCACAACTGTGGGGGGCTCTATTTTATGAAATCCATTCAAAGGATTTATTCATGGGAACATTATCTAGGCCAGTTACCACACATCATAATTTATTGATGGGGAACTGAAATGGAATACATCCAAACCATCACTTCATGAAAATTTAATCTCGCATTGGGTATTATTATCTTTCATGTTGTTTTTAGATTAATCTAAAAATAGTTATTTTTTCAATAATATTTTTGGGAGCCTCCTAGAATTCCATCGTTCATGAGTGGCCTCTGTAACTAGAGATTATCCTAGTTTTCGATTTGATCTCTGAGGGTTTTTCCATCAAAAGGGAACTAACCCCATTCTAGGAGAAGAAAACCATGTTTTCATATGATTCATGTAGGGGGTAATGAAACCCCAAACCATCATAGATGCTGATAAAGGTGAGTTTGCTAGAGAATTTAATGTCCCCACAGACCTAGATCCCATACCATATCAATGGGTGACTATGGAGGATCCCACTACTGATGTGCTTTTGGAATTCTCATACTACCAACTCATTCCACCCAATGTATTTTAAGACTCATGGTTCAACATCAAAGAAGATAATTATGTTTTCTAGTGTAGGGAATGGAAAATCTTCTAGTGTTCAACCACCACACCCCATGGGCTAGCCTAATATGTCAGATGGGGTCCCTTATCCATTGTTCAGTGAATCTGGGGACTAGTGGTGTAGAAAACCCAGTCTTCAATGTTCTTTCCTGAGACTTATTATCCAAAAAATCATTTTAACAATGGAATGAATTCAATGGAGTGTGATATGAGCATATCATAGAGGGGACTAAGGAAATTTTCCTAGTAGAATAGGATCTTTCTTAGCTAGAGGGAGAATCATGAAAGTATGAGGCCTATGTCGCTACTAAGGAATATGTCACAAACCCACAGAATGAATAATTTGTTGTGTCCATAGCTAAAAGAGCAGTTGTATCATCATTCATAGGTGAGTGTAAGGATGAACAATTTTATTTTAATATACAGGTCAATGATGTTTCTTTCTCTAAAAAGGGGACATAATAGAGATGTCCAAGTGGAAGTATCCTCTCGAGGACACTAGAAAAAGGTTTCCCAAGTTGGTGTGGTCTCTCACCCTAGAAGATACATAGGGTTTATATTTTTTCCACTAATAATGGAGGGGATCCAATATGTGTTCCCCCTCATTTATATTGTTTTGAGATAATAAAGTTATTTATATCACTTAACTACATTTTTTATTTTATATCCATTTAAATAATAAGAAAATCATCTATAAATATATAAACCCATCTATGACATGATTAGTGTGAGAAATAAGAATACAATAATAGAATTATAGTTTATATGGGAATTTAAAAATGGTGATTGAGAGTTAGGTTTTAATGATTAATTAACCTTTGAGAGCATTTTAATTTGATGGAAGTTGGATGGTGAGAGGGGCTATATGAAGAATACTTTTTTCCTAATGTGAATGAGTTCATGAGGGGGGTAATATCTAGGGAAATGGATTCTACCTAAAGAAATGACAAAATGGTGTATGTGATTCAAGATTTCTATGACTCAGAACAAAAGATGGATTGATAACCTAATTCTTAATCATTACTAAAAATGTTTTAAATAGAGGACCCATTATCACCACAAAAATAGTGGTGCCAAACAATTGATGGTGGAATTTTATTATACTCAATACACATGACACATAACTTTTTCATCATATGACATGTATCCATTAGATGGGACATGATCCATTTTGGTAAGGCGCCATCACTATTAACAGAGCCAAATTGATTTTAGAAGATGGTTTGGATTGGAATAAAGGAATAATCAAATCATGGGGAAAATAAAAAAATTGCATAGTGTTCAATGATCTATGAATTATCCCACCATGAATTTGAGCATATTAAAAGGGTCATATCATCTTTAATAGTGTTATGATATTCCTTTCAATGGGATCGTCTCTTTGGAAATCAAGAATATAATTAAGACCTCATGTGATATTGTAGGTGAATTTCACCGGAAGTTAGAAAGGTACTCTCAGGTGATGAATAAATTTTTATTAGTTTTATTCTAGTAAATGAGGTAGTGAATAAAAAAATTTAACATCTTCTAGAAAGGATGTTGAATATTAAATTTAATATCATATATATTAACTACATTTTAATAGGATGTGTTTCATAGATTTTATCATCTTATGGATAGGGTTTATCATCCAATGTGAATGATGTACACCCCATTGACATATTAACATTCAAAAAAGGAGCACATATGGGGTTTTTCCTCATAGAGAACCTCATGAAAGAGGAAAATGGATGAAGGATTATCCAAGAATTTTTCCTGAAGTATTGGATTCAGTGAGTATGTTTATTTATTTATTAGGTTGAAGTTGTGAGTCTTGTAGGATTTATATATTTTCCATCCAATAATTCACTTATTCTTAAGTAATATGGTGAGTGGGATGGGAAAATATTGAAATTTTTATAGTATATTCTTTGTGGTTTTTATTATAACATGACTTTCTGCATCATTCCTTCTGTAGTTTAGAGTGACGATAGTCTAATTGGGGGGGCCGCACATTTATTGTCATCTCTATGGATAATTTTACATAATTTATTTTCAGGAATATTCGACCATGTATTTTAAATAATGGTCATTGATCTTGGATCATAAGAAAATTTTATGGGGAAGATAAAGCACTATAACCCCAATGTGAAGAGAGGGATAAGGATGCCTAATTCCTCAAATGTTTTCATATAGTTTAAGGTTGTAATGATTGAAAAGTTTCTTAATTATCTCCTCACTAATTTTGTGTTATAATATGAAACATGGTAGAATGAGGTTGAAGGAAAAAAAGGATTGAGTGATGGATAATTTTGTTGTTGAGCTAATTATGAGAGATCCATACCTATCATTATATCCCATGATATAATAGGAATCAAGATATTTATATTTCTAAGAGGTAGTGTAGTAGGAGACTGGCACCAAAAGGGGTAAATAATGTAAATTGAAGATGTAATATAATAGGTTTATTATTATGTAATACAACATAGGTGACTTAAAAAGGTGTATATTGAGGCCATAGTGTGATAGATGTCTAATCTTTAAGTTCATGGTGTTTTGACTAATAAGATTCCAGTTTATTAACATAGATCATGGAAAAAGGTGGTTTCATCCTAGGTAGGTTATTGTGAGACATTAGAGTGTACTATCCTGATGTGAAAGGAGGACTTGTTATGAAAAAACATCTCGATGGAAAGTCTCACATAGTTATAGGGCCATGATGTTTGGGAAAAAATAATATGGTTTCATAAGTATTTGTGTGGATTAAAAGGGTTGCAAACCGACATTAATAATGTTTACATAATTCATTAAACTAGGTAAATGAATTCATAATGTGTTAAAAACTATTTAATCTCATGGTTATTGTATCATTTTGATAATTTATGTCTGTGATAATACAGTTGCTGACTAAATGATGAATCATAAGACCATGTGATCGTCAGTTGGTGTTTGAAACAATGAAAAATGTGGGGAATATCCTATCACATGGAAGTGAGAAACATGTATGAATAGGAGTCAATTTGAGATATTTACAACAATAATGACATGCTTAATCAGTGTGCCTAAAATCATAGAAGGGTAACACTGAGGGTTTTAGAATACCACCTAAACAAAGTGTTGTAAATATGATATAAATCATAAATTCCACGATCTCAACCATATAAAAGTTAGATACATAGGATTGATAAATAACTACTAACCATATTTGAAACACAGATTCCCTAATTACAACCATTTGGGATAGAAATAGAATATGTAGGATCAACTATTGACCATGTTTAAATCTATGGAATCATAATCTTTCACTAAATATCCTGGAGTTATGGACCTAGGATAGATGGTGGGCCAATTTTTGCAAGGAATTAATGTCATTAAGAGGTAATGATAATATTTTGATGATTCTGGGATTCCACATTGAGTAGTAACTAATGTGTGGATATGAATTAGGGTAATGTGAAATTTGAATTCAAGAATCAATGTTCAACACCACCACACATTTGAGCACATTTAAGGTCATATAGATGTGGAGGAATAAAAATGATTCTTGAGTTATGAGGACCCAAATTGGTTTAATGATTGGTATATACCTATGATATATAATCCATGTGAATTTAGCTATCTCATGGAACTATGAATCAAGATTCACTTTGTTCTATAACACAGTATGGTAGATGAAAAACACCATAAAAGAAGGTACTCTCATGAAAGAAACATATTTTAACACATTTTAATATCTTATATTAATATAAATAAAACATTTTGTATAAAATATTTTGGTGAGGATTTTGGACACATATTTTATCATTATGTTGCAAGGATGGGGTGTCACGTAGGTTAACAACTTGTGATAGGGAAATTTTTCGCTAGTTCAACATCATGCAACTAGGATTATTGGAGAAGACCTCATCTTGTACAGAAAAAAGTGTATTATGAACCAAAATTAGTATAATATATGTTTTGGGGTATTAAAAATGCATAAATATTATGGGGGAATTTACTCATCTAGGGGCATAGTTTCTAGGATACTTGTAGGTTACGAAAATAATTCCAAGACCATGAGGGGAGTGCATTTAGATTGAGGATATAGTCCATAGACCAAAATTTAGATCTAGAAAAAAGTATGGTTTGAGACTAAAGAGTTCAAACCCCATGTGAGTAGATGTAAAAAATTTCCCCACACCAAAAACACATTTCTAGGGTGAGTTCCACAAAAATTTTGGTCATGATTGTTGTACCATATGGTAGGATGAGGTAAAATAAAAAAAAATAAGGAAAATGAAGGAAATAGAAGCCTTGGGGGTTGAATACTGATGCATGGTGTCTTTTTTAGGTTAATATTTTATGTAACATTCCATGAATGAGTGTCTAGGTTCCAATCAACATTTTAAGAGAAATCCGGAAAAATTCCATATGTGGTTTATGAATGCGGCGTGATAGGAGACTAACATCCGAAGGGGATGTGTTTATTGTATGAGGAAAGAATGAAAATACAATTTTTTATGTTAATATTTAGTACCTGATAATTCAATATATGTAGTTTGAGGTCACGAAATAAGGTTGGGGTGTAATAAAATTTATTTATTACGATAACTATGTTGTTATATAGTTTTTCATCAAGTAGTGAATATGTTATTTTCTATAGTTTTGTGTTGTATAAAATGACCAATGTCTTTAATATAGTTTATGGTTTTAATTATTAGGTAAAAATTGGTCTGTGTCTTGGTGATGTTTTTATATTGTGAAGGATAAAAAAATTTATGTGAAAATATTTACAATATTCCTTTATACAACACAAAATTTCTCCGATAAACGTTTCACAAATTTCAAGTCCATAATTCTTGGACCATGATAGGGGTAAAGTCATTCTTTGAAAGTTGTTTGCATATCAACAAAGACAAGGAAGGCCAAACTATAACTCATAAGACCACATGATCAATGATCAATTTTACAAACAAGGAGTACTAAGCAGTCTCACCAATCAAATTGAAGAACACTATCTAGAAAAGAGATGATCGATTTAGAAAGTGAAAATGATTTCCATCTTCCTGATTAATGTGCATGAATATAAGGGGGAACAAAATTTATGCCTCTAAGAATCGATAAGTAAATATTGGTGGAAATTAGGAAAATCATGACTTCTATTATTTGGACCACAAAAGGAGGGACACTGATTAGAACCGTGTGACTAATGACCTTTTTTGAAATAAAGGTTCCACAACTTTATTAGTTAAGGATGGGGTCATAAAATGTCAGATCGACCATTTAACATGTTTGAGAAACAATATCTAAGAATTGTTTAAGAATATCCTTCAAGGAATTTTTAAAGTACCAAATATTTTATACATAGATATTACTTATTTTTAGATGAATATTTATTATAATACATATAAACACACCTGGCGATCATAATTGTTTAGTGTCTTTAGAGACCTGTCACAATTTCATAAAAATTATTGAAATAGCTTCACATATTCCATAAATATCATCCCACATGCTACTATTATTAAACATACCATTCAAAAACACTTTTTGACATAACCTGGATAAAGAAAACATGATAAATGTGGAGTTCAAATTTCCAGTAAGAGTAAACAAGGGATAAATCCATATATCTTCAAAATAATGATCTAGGAAGATGACAATAATATTTTCAAATAATTCCTTACACAACATAGATCACAAAACATTACATATAGATTATATTATAGTAATTCATAAGACATGAATCCTAATGTAATTAGAGAAATTTAACTATGAGAACATAAAATTGTCATAATAATAGATTTTTGGAATAAAAATAAGCTTATAAAATAATTTCATATGTAGTTCAAGGTTAATTGTCAATACTATGATACTGTAATGGGTTTACTCCCCAAACCATAATAGTAGACTATTTTTACTCCCAGGACTATCATAGTGGACACAATCCCTTACAAAATTGGGTTCACTCCCAATTATAGTCCTATTTATCTCATGTGATATCAATATTTATACAATGTATTATAAATAGATGTAGTTCCCACCCATCTCATAATTAATTTCATACATATGTGTTCTACAAGTTCATTAGACACCCAACAAATCAAAACCCATGAAAAAATAGTCTTCTAAAACATTATGCATATCGGAACCCATGAAAAGAATTTGGTTTAAAGAACTCTTTTTCATAGAATAATCTATAGAAAAGAAAAAAAATTCATAATTATATCATTAGTTAATCATTTAATCACCCATGAAAAAATAATATGGTTTCATTACCATTTTATCTGGTTTTAACCCATGGAAAATAAATGGTTTTTGTAAAAATCATGTGTTATAATCCAAACAGAGAAATAATAATAATAGTTTAATTAGTTCATATTCTTAGTAAATAATATGTAACGTAAAATTATTCCATATTTGATGAAAAGTTATTATGAAATATTATATGGAACATTTTTTTGAGAAAAATAAAATTCCCACATTGAAAATTTGTTTTTAAAATATAATTAATTTTAAAAATTCTTTTTAAAATAAAAATAAATAGGGAAATTTATAAAAGTATAATTAATTATAATTTAAAATATTTAATGAGGAAAATATTTTTTCCACTTTAAAACGTTTTTTTAATCATAAATAAATTAAAAATTCTTTTCATCTAAAATAAAAAATATAATGGATGCTTTAAAAAGAAATTTAAAATTTTCATGAGAAAAAGTTACATTCCAATTTGATATTGTTAAAAATAGAAAATTTCAAAAATAATTTTCTTTAAAAATAGAACTCGGAAACCTATAATGGAATATAAAAATTAAATAATTTCCATTAAAATTGAAATTCCATTCATGTTGTGCATGTTAAAACAATGATTCCTTTCACATTTTCAGTAAAAGAAAAATGGGATTAGTTTGAAAAATGAAATGAAGAATATTTATAAAAAAACATTATAAAAAGTAAAAATGGGTAATAATGACTCTAAAAAATCATTTTTAGAAAGTTTTTTTTAAATTTATTTAGGAAACCTGGATATTAAATTAAAGGGGGTTTTGGCCAAAGAGAGAAATAATGAATTTTTTTTGTAAAAATATACTTATTTTATCTTTAAAAAAATTAATAGAGTAAAATAAATATATAATTTTTATTATCATTACATAACTATAGGAAAATAAAATAATTATTTTCATGATATATGTATCATAATATTTCATCAATGAAAGAATAAATACAAACAATCTCGATAAACATTCAGATTTTATCATAACACTATTAGGAAATTTTTTACATTGAATAGTTAGACCCATGAATGAATAAAATTAAACAAAACATAAAATATCATAATAATTAATAAATTCATTATTTTTAATGTCAATTAGGATGTATATACACCACATAAAATAAGATAAGATCCTAACATGACGTATTCATCAACGAAGGAATATCGAGACAAAAATACCTTACTACATTGGTATGTTTGAAACATTATACTATATTAACTATAGATCCTAAAATTTTAATTAAACACCAATTATATTATTTATAATTATCATATAATAAATTCATGGGTTGTATATACATGACATAAATTAAACACACAGTGAATATGGAAGTCATCTTAGAGAAAATAAAAGTGGGACAGAAATCCCTTACCTAATGTATCGACTTCCTTAATACATGTTATAACCTTATATATGATAAAAATAATTATATTGTACATATAATATAGAAAATTTACATTTTATATTAATCCACATATGATTATCTTATTACATTTTATTACCCATTTATTAACATTTCTATGTTAAAGTCATATTTCGGGTAATAACTGCATTGTTTTTCATGAATGTTTTCAATATTTTGTTTTGAAAATTATTAATCTAATAATGGTTGAATCATATCTGTAGTGATAAAAATTATATAAATATAATATCTATTCATTAAATATCTATTTATATTACTTCATAAAATATAGTGAAAAAAGTAAAATAAATCGTTCAAGGAGACGTCAGGCCCTACGTACGCATGAATAATGCTTCCACTTTTTCAATAGAAGAAACAAAAGAAATAAAAATAATATATTACCATTCCTAAATCATTTTTATGTAATATATATCACATATATTAATTAAATACACCCTTACCACTATCATTTCATAGTGTTATTTAAAAATAAATCACATCGCATCATGTGGTGGTTGTTCATCATACAAAAAAATGACATTATCATATCACCCACATAATTGAAATTAATAAGTAATTTGGGTTATATTTATTCATTAGGTATAATTATATTAAAAATATATCATATATTCGTTGATTTTTTATCTTATTACCCTCCAAGTAAAATATAAATGCAAAAAACACATCCAATTTGTACATGAGGCGGAAGTCTGTCACACACACACGCGACATTATTATTTTCTAATAGTTCAGGATTTAATAAGGTAGATGTGGTATTATATTTAAATAGGTATAATATTATCATATATATATAATATAAAAATATTAAATTAATAATTATATACATCATTGAGGGGGGATTTGGAAAATGATTAAAATCGATTCTTGAAGTGGTAGTCTGTTGTACTCAAAATTTATTATTTTATATCCCATTTCATGAAATATAAGATGGAATAAGGTTATTAAATTATCCTATAAATATATAATTGATTTAAATATACAATTTTTATTATATTATAACGTTTTAACAAGAATTTAAGTAGTTAGGGGAATAGATAAAATAGTATTATCGGTTAGGGATATTTCCTCTTTCTTGGAAAACATCCTTTGGTTTTAAATAAAATGAATCATAGTTTATATTTTTGACCAAAAAAGTATCCTATGTAAATACCTTTAAATTTCAAGGGAAATGTTTATACTTAATTTTCTTTGGGATTTTACGAGTATGCAGTTTCTGACGGCACCTGATTCCAAGGCCTGGTGTGCCCGGTATCAATTTTCGAAGTTTAGCTTAGGTACATTCAGTGAAAGATCGAGCGGAATTTCATAACTTTTTAAACAGTGCTCAGAATTGAAATCAAGGGCACCGATGAAACCGTAGCGCCGGTATTTGCTTAGTAACACCTTTTCTGGAGTTTCGTTTTCTCGGGTGAGGTTATTAAATAAATGGGTTAACTTAGGAGTGAAATAAAAATTTGTGCAACAAATTTGATTTCTATTCTAAGAAGTTACAACCTATGCTTGGAAGTTGAGGTGAGACCCACTCCATCTTAACTCCATATGGTAGGAAAATAATTAGGTGGGGGCCACACGAGCCCCACCCCTTCAAACCCCTTAAATCCTCCCCCATTTTAATGTCAAGTCAACTCAAGCAGTTTCGCTTCCACATTAAATACATGCTAATAAAACGCCTAATTAATTGGATAACACGCATTAATTAATTTGATGAATTCATTTTGAATTTCAAGTTAATGATGGCTTGTGTGTGTGTAAATTAAATAAGTCAACGTCTTATTTTATTGTGGGTGATTCAATGTGTGGAGGAGAGAACGCTCAAATATTTTCTTCTTCCTCCTTGAAGAACGCGAAGAACAAAAAAGCTTCAATGAAAAACACCATCTCATCTTTGCATCTTATTCCCACGTCGAAGGAAGTGAGATGCTGCATCCTTCATCGGGCGAACACTGACAACATACGGAGCCTCTAACCGCAATGCTGTCTTCCGCGACGTCATTTCTCTGCGATGATCCTCGTTAAACGACTAATTCCAGGCAGGGGGTTTTCGTATTAATTGTATATGTGAATTATCCCCTCATCCATCCGTATTTTATTTTCTGGGTGTTTGAATAATTTACCTTGAATAAATTATATCGTCGTCTAAAGCATGTCCTTTAAAGATTTACATTTGAAAAACACCTAACGTAGAGGGTGCGGGACGAACAAACACGGCCCGACAACCCTCCGCAGTTTTTTTATTGATGTGTGGATCTACAGATGATGACAATGTGGGCCGAAAAGGCGTTTTGAACCCTTCAGAGCAATCTACGGGTCCCGGGAGAGCCGCAGGCGTAAACGGCAGGCAAAACGGACCACCGGAGCGTGTCCAGTGATCTGCGGAAGGCGCTGCCGGCGTGCCACGCCGGCACGCCACCGACAGGATCCGCGGCGGCGGTGGCCGGAAGACCGAATCTTGTAGCCGCAGGGAGTCCGGGGAAGAAACGGCGACCAGCGCCGTGTCCACTGGCAAAGGGGGGGGGGACCGCGTCCTCCCCATCCCCATGCTCGGCCCGCTGGCCGAGCCCGCGCCCCCCCCCCCCCTGCCTGGCCGGGGCGAGTCGCGCGGACAAGGCCGGGTCGCGCCCGGCCGGGCTGGGCAGCGCCCCGCTGGGCTGGGTAGGGCCACACCGGGCCAAGCAGGACCCGGACCCGGGTCGGTTCGACACGGCCCGGACTGGCCCTGGTGGAGGTTGGGTCGGGACGGACCGAGCCCAAACCCCCATTTCGAACTATTTTGAGTTATTTGCACATATGTTGAGCAATTGACCTCCGATCGATGCACCGTCAGTTGATATGGGATCCTTGGATCAAGGCAGTCATTTCAGTATATTACACTCAAGGTTTTTGAGAACTTTGGGTATGGCCGGGTTGGTTCGAACAGGAAACCAATCGGGCCCTCGGAGCGGAAACACATATAACATGAGCTGCGGACGTCCGATTGACGTACCATCGACTATGTTGGTTTACTCATAGTGATACGGACCTTTTGGCTTACTCCACTAGAGTTTTGGATGCATTTGGAGTACGGTCGGGTTGAACTTGAATTAAAAACCAACAGGGCCCCTCGGATGAAAAATCCAATAACTCTCAGACCGGACGTCCGATTGACGCGTCGTCTATCGCGTTGAGTTCCTTTTATCAAGACGGAACATTGGGATTCATCAACTCTGGACTTCTTGTCAGTTGATGTATCGAACCCCCTTGGCTCGTGGAGTGGACCCTCCCAGAAATGAGCTTCTTGTGTGCGGAAACCCTAGAGCTGGCTGGGACTGCGATGACGATGACGATTGCACTGAAATCCTACGTGGGTTAAACTGCGACGATGACTGCACTGAAATCCTCTGTGGGTTCGGCAGTGATGACAACCGTACTGAAATCCTCCGTGGGTTCAACGGCGATGACTACTATTCTTGTATCCTACGTGGGTCCGGCAGAGTAGCTGGTCTTGTATCCTACATGGCTCTGACAGCTTAGATGGTTTAGTATCCTACATGGGTCCCAACTTAGATGAATCAGTGGCTGCATCTGATCATCTCTATCACATTACGAAGAGTTATACCTGTGTGAGCTGAGTCTTGACTATTCAATCAATATCTTCGATATGATTGTATTGTTTTCCTATGTGGATTGGGTTGTGTTATCCTGTATGGGTTGGTTGTGCTATCCGGTGTGGACTAGATTGAACATTGAATCAGATATTGGAGCCGAACTTGAATTGATGACTTAGGTATATCTATGGTCATATACCGAAGTAGTGTTGGTTGTTACTTCGTGATTGAACCATTTCCTTTTTGGTTTATCATTTGTGGATTCTGGGAGACCATCGGGGGTCTCAGGGTCCCTACTGAGTAGCGTATTCTCACCCCTGCATGGGCTTTTCCTGCACTTCGTTGTGTTGGATTCAGACGACAAACAACATTGATCGAGGTAGAATCTTGTGGAGCCGAACGGTACCTGAAGGTGGACCACTGGACGAGACATGCTCAGAGCAGACGGCTGGAGTCTAGGAGTAGAGGAGACGATCTGTACCCAACCTTCAGGTGGGATTTCCGGAGGAAAACATGGACTTGCTGCTTACTTTTCTACTACTGCACTCTCTTTCAATTGTACTTTAATTTCTGTTGTACTTTACTTTTCAGTTTGGGTTTGTATTCTGTACCACTTACTTTTCCACACTTACTTTTGTACCCAGTTTTACTTAGTGTTTACTTCATCTTGCTTACTCAGTGGTGTTTGTTTACTTTATAAAGGCAATGACTTCAGTTTTTATCATGATTTACGCCTTTGGTGCTAGTCTCTAGCCCCTGGCCTATGGAAGGCGGGCTTGGGGTAGTCACGACATAGGTCCCGAGGACGGGTTGTGACAAATTGGTATCAAAGGAGTTCGGTTCTACCGCAGAACATCGGACTGTGATCTTTCTTATATGTGAAGCAATAGTGTTAAGATTATTGATTGTGGTTATCAGTCCAGGGAGTCTAGTGTTGGTGCGGCAGCCGACGTATTCGTACACCAGGACCCTGACATCTAATTTCCGACTCAATGCACGAAAACATTGATTGCATGTGTGTTTCAAAAGTTTTCTTTGTGATTACTTTGTGTCAGCTCACCAGTTATACTGTTTTGACCATGGCACACCTGTTTCATTTCAGGATAGCTCGACGACAGTAGCCAGCTAGGGTTCAGAGCTTTGTGCGAGATGACAGCCCACCGAGCGACGAGACCTCGGTGCAGGGCCCTTTTACAGTGGAGGCACCGACGGTACCTCTACCCGCCCAGCCACCGATGCCACCAGCCCCAGCCGCTAAGAGTACACGTCGCCTTAGTGCACTGCCCGAGTTTCAGCGTTTGATACCGCCCAGGTTCCATGAGGAGATGGACCCTCAGGCAGCCGAGGATTGGCTGGAGTTGGTTGTGCGAGTTTTCAGGTTAGTGGGGACACCAACTGACCTCATGGTGATCCTTGCAGTGAGCCTCCTGCATGCGGCAGTAGGCAGATGGTGGATCTTGATGCTCGAGGTGAATGACGAGGTTTCTTTTCTCTAGACTGACTTTGAGAGACTCTTCCAGTCAGAGTTCGTCCCAGCCACCCTCTGTGTGGTGCACATTCAAGAGCTACTACAGCTGCGGTAGGGCAGCATGACGGTCGCCCAGTACTCGGTGAGATTTACCGATCTCTCGTGCTATTCGACGAACATGGTACGAGACCCATTATTTCGGGCCTGGACCTTCGAGCAGGGACTGAGGCATGAGATCAGAGCATTGATAATCAAACTCATCATTCCGATGTAGGTAGAAGTACTTGAGAGAGCCTTTCTCATAGAGAGCTTTCTTGTTGAGCCAACACCAGCAGCGAGACCGACCGCAGGGCGGCACGTAGCAGAGTCATCTACAGCTGGCAGTCGACGGACGCCGGAGGGGTCCAGGCAGACTAGAACATCAGGAAAATGACCATAGGACACTAGCTCAGACGTGCGGGGCACACAGTGTAGAGCCAGCCTTCTGAGGAGCAGACAGTGCTTCACATGCGGCGGGCAGGGCCACATGGCTCGTGACTGCCTGACCCGGCATGCAGAGGTGCAGTAAACAGTTGAGGGCCACCTAGGCAGAGGGAGAGGGTCAACTATAGCAGTCTGCAGAGAGCAGGAGGGCGAGACAGAGGATTTGGCCGAGCAGCAGGTGGTGGGCGACGCTTTGAGGCATTACCACCACCACCACCAGGAGGCCAACCCCGACCACAGGGAGCTGGAACGAAAAGATAGGCTTAGCTTCAGGCAGTGGAGGCCTACGACCATGGCGCGCCAGAGATGATTCGTGGTACTATCTGTGTCTACTCCACCCTTGTTGCAGTTTTTATAGACATAGGAGTGAGTCATTCTTTCATTGTCGCTGCCCTTGTTCGGAGCTCGGAGATTCTGGCGGAGCCGTTTGCTCGATCCTTACCACTAAAGACTCCTACGGGAGCAGACTCGACGATTACGCATTAGTGTCGGTAGTGTGACCTTACTCTAGGAGGCGAGAGCTTTAGCTGGTATCTTCTTGTGGTGGCGTTGAGGCCTTACGATGTCATCTTGGGCATGGATTGGTTATCTACAGTCCATGATCAGATCAACTGTATTTGGCACAAGGTGTGGTGTGTTCGCACTGACGGGAGTAGGTTCACCTTCATCGGCGAGAAGGGAGCCTTAGCAGCACAGGATGGTGTCACACATAGAAGAGGACAGCCGATCAATCATATGATGGCTAGCCTCATCCTATGAGCTATTGACGTGTGGAGTCCAAGTTTTCCTGTAGTGGTGGATCATTATGCGAACGTTTTTCCTGATGACATTCCAGGACTACCTCCTCGCAGAGAGGTAGACTTTTATATTGACTTGTACCTTGGGACAACCCCGATATCCATTCCAACATATCAGATGGCCCCCGCTGAGCCTCGAGAGCTACGTGTACAGTTGGAGGACTTGCAGGGTAAGGGATTCATCTGACCCAGTGTTTCACCCTAGGCTTCCCCGATTTTGTTCTCCAAGAAGGCGGACGGGAGCTTGCGACTTCTTTTGACTATCGTCTCCAGAACCAGGTGACCATGAGGAACAAGTATCTGATACCGAGGATTGACGACATCTTCGATCAGCTCAAGGGAGCATGGTTGTTCTCGAAGATAGAACTCAGGTCAGGCTATCATCAGCTAAGAGTTTGGGACAAGGACGTGCAGAAGACGGCCTTCAGATGTCTATATGGCCATTATGAGTTCATGGTGATGCCTTTCGGTGTGACCAACGCTCCAACAGTGTTCATGAGTATCATGAACAGGATCTCTCAGCCATACCTCGATCAATTTTTCATGGTCTTCATCGACAACATATTGATATACTTGACCACTGAGGAGGAGCACGCCCACCACTTGCGGGACGTACTGGACACACTCCGAGAGCACCATATTTATGGTAAGCTCTTGAAGTGTCAGTTCTGGTTATGTGTGGTCCACTTCTTGGGACATGTCATCTCTGAGGCAGGAGTTGCGGTGGATCCTATGAAGATCGAGGCAGTGCTGGCTTAGGAGCCACCCAGGAGCATGAAGGAGGTGCAGAGTTTCTTGGGGCTAGATGGGTACTGCCGGAGATTTGTGCCAAACTTCTCCAGAGTTGCAGCACTTCTTTCAGCTTTGACGAAGAAGAGGAAACCCATCGTGTCTTCAGACAGATGTCAGTAGATCTTCTAGGAGCTGAGACAGAGGTTGACCAACGCACCTATCTTGAGGCTACCAGAGGAGGGAGTAGGGTATGTAGTCTACTGCGATGCATCAGGGACTGGACTCGGATGTGTCCTGATGTAGGAGTGGGTTGTGATCGCCTATAGATCACAATAGTTGAGGCAGAATTAGCAGAAATATGCTACCCATGACCTGGAGATAGCTGCAGTGCTCTTCGCTCTGAGGATGTGGAGACACTATCTGATGGGAGAGCGCTTTACAGTCTACTCTGACCACCAGAGTCTCAGGTACATTTTCTCGAAGAAGGACCTGAATCTGAGACATCGATGATGGCTCGAGTTCCTCCAGGACTATGACTTTGAGATAGTCTATACTCCTAGAAAGGGGAATGTAGTAGCTGATGCACTCTGCAGGAGGACGGGCATTCAACTATTTGGGGAGGTGACAGAGTAGCTAGCCTCTTTGCAAATATCCTTTGTGGATAGAGATGTAGCATCTTTCTTCAGACACTCACAATCATTCCTCCACTACTGCAGCGAGTCAGAGAGGCACAGCGTGGGGACACTGACTATGAGATGTGGTATGCACAGATTTTTCAGGACAGGCACCTGATGGATTCGTTGTGGGAGGAGAGCATGTCATCCTTTTCAGAGGACGTACCATGGTACCATCTCCTTTTCAAGAGGCGGTGCTGAGAGATTTTCACACTTCCCCTTTAGCAGTACATATGGGAGTGGTGAAGATGTACCAGGATCTCAGACGACTGCATTGGTGGCCGGGTATGAAGAAGGTTGTGGCAGAGTTTGTTTTTCGATGCCTCACGTGCCAACAGGTGAAGGCAGAGCATCATGTACCAGTAGGCTTGGTACAACCCTTGGAGGTCCCGGAGTGGAAGTGGGATGGGATATCTATAGATTTCATGACTGGACTTCCACGTACTTCCAGAGGTCACGACTCCATTTGGGTGATTGTCGACTGACTCACCAAGTCGGCCCACTTCTTACTAAACAGAGAGTAGAGCTCGGTGGAGAGCTTGGGACGCCTCTACATTTAGAAGATTTTACGGCTTCATTCTGTTCCATAATCTATCGTCTCCGATCGAGATGCTCGCTTTACTTCCCAGCTTTGGAAGGGGTTGTAGGAGGCATTCGGGATGTAGGTACGTCTAAGAACCACCATTCACCCTCAGATAGATGGTCAGATGGAGAGGACCATTAAGACTCTCGAGGACATGCTCTGTGAATGTTTCCTCGACTTTGGTTGCAGCTAGGAGGACCACCTACCCTTGGTGGAGTTTGCATACAACAACAGCTACCACTCCACCATCGGGATGGCACCATATGAGGTGTTGTACAACCGAACATGCAGATCACCTCTGTGCTGGACAGACCCTGGGGAGTCCGCACTTGTGGGACCAAAGATGGTCTAGGCCACGACAGAGAAGGTCCAGGTCATCCAAGAGTGGATGAGGGCAGCTCAGAGCTGGAAGAAGTCTTATACTGACAGGAGGCGGAGACCAATAGAGTTCGAGGATGGAGACCACGTCTTCTTGTGGGTCTCACCTCGACGTGGATTACTGATATTTGGTCGGGGTGGCAAGTTATCTCCACGCTTCATCAGACCATTCCAGGTTCTCATCCGGATAGGCGAGGTTGCTTATCACCTGGCTCTACCACCTCAGTTGCACCGAGTGCATGACGTCTTCCACGTATCTTGACTGAGGAGGTATGTGCATGACCTGACACATATTATCAACAATTGGGAGCTAGACATTGACGATGGGGCGACTTTTTCAGAGGTCTCAGTGGAGATCGAGGATCAACAGGAGCTGGTGCTATGTGGGCGGTCGATTCCTCTAGTGCACATCAGATGGAAGCATGGGAACCTCCAGGAGAGCACTTAGGAGTGCGAGGCACAGATGCGTGCTCAGTACCCTCATTTGTTCCCCCAGTTTGTGATGTATATTTATGAGGACGTAAATCCCTGAGGTGGGAGTAATGTAAAGGCCCTGATGTATTTTTTTCTTAATTTTTTTTCGGGATTTTACGAGTACACAGTTTCTGACGGCACCTAATTCCGAGGCCCGGTGTGCCCGAAATCAATTTCCGAAGTTTAGCTCGGGTACGTTCAGTGAACGAACGAGCGGGTTTTCCTAACTTTTAAACCAGTGCTCAGAAACAAAATCTGAGGGCACCGATGAAAATGCAGTGCCAATATTTGTTTAGGAACACCTTTTCTGGAGTTGCGTTTTCTTGGGTGACGTTATTAAATAAATGGGTTAACTGAGGAGTGAAATAAAAATTTGTGCAACAAATTTTATTTCTATTCTAAGCAGTTACCACTTATGCTTGAATGTTGAGGTGGGACCCACTCCATCCTAACTCTATATTGTAGTAAAATAATGAGGTGGGGCCCACACAAGCCCCTCCCCTTCAAACCCCTTCAAACCTCCCCTTTTGTAATGTCAAGCCAACTCAAGAAGTTTTTCTTCCACATTAAATACATGCTAATAAAACACGTAATTAATTGGATAACGGGCGTTAATTAATTTGATGAATTCATTTTGAATTTCAAATTAATGATGGCTTGTGTGTGTGTAAATTATATAAGACAACGTCTTATTTTATTGGGGGTGATTCGCTGTGTGGAGGAGAGAACCATCAAATATTTTTTTCTTCATCCTTGAAGAAAGTGAAGAACACCGAAGCTTCAACGAAGAATGTCATCTCATCTTTGCATCTTCTTCCTGCGTCGAAGGAAGCGAGACGCCGCATCCTTCATCGGGCGAACACCGATGACATACGAATCCTCTTACCACGACACCGTCTCCCGTGACACCGTTTCTCCGTGATGATCCTCGTTCGACAACTTCTTCCAGGTAGGGGGTTTTCGTATTAAGTGTATATATCAATTATCCCCTCATGCATCTGTATTTTAATTTCAGGGTGTTTGAATAATTTACCGTGAATAAATTATACCATCGTCTAGAGCATGTCTTTTAAAGATTGTCATTTTAAAAACACCTAACGCGGAGGGTGCGGGCCGAACAAACACGGCCTGAAACCCTCCGCAGTTTGTTTATTAGTGTGCAGATCGACGGGTGACGATGAAGCGGGCCACAAAGGCATTTTTAAACCTTCGCAGTAATCTATGGGTCCCAGGAGAGCCGCAGGCATAGACGGTCGGCAAAACGGACCACCGGAGCGCGTTCGGTGATCCGCGGAAGGCGTTGCCAGTACGCCACGCCGGCGCCGCCGCGCCGGTGGCCGAAAGCGGCGGCCGGCAGCGGTCGGCCGCCTGGAGGCCATGGAGCCCCGGTGTGTAGCCAGATGGAGCCACCACGGCTGAAGACGCGGTGGCAGCAGGAAGCCGGATCCCCAGCCACGTGGGATTTGGGGAAGACGCGGCGACCAGCGCTGCGTCCGCTGGCAAAGGGGGGAACCACGTCCCCCACCCCAGCTCGGCCCGCTGGCCGAGCCAGCACCCCCCCTGGTCGGGCCGGGCCGGGCCAGACTCGGTCCCGGGTGGGGTCGACCTGGTCCGGACCAGCCCTGGTGGGGGTTGGGACGGGATGGACCGGGCCCTAACCCCCATTTCGGACTATTTTCAGTCATTTGCTCATATCTTGAGCTCCGGACCTCCGATCGACGCACTAGCAGTTGAGTTGGGATTCTTCGATCGAGGCGGTTGTTTCCTTATATTACACTCAAGGATTATGAGAACTATGGGTACAGCAGGGTTGGTTCGAACATGAAACCAACCGGGCCCTCGGAGCGGAAACACATATAACTTGAGCTCCAGACGTCCGATTGACGTACCGTCGACTATGTTGGTTTCCTCTTAGTGAGATGGACCTTTTGGATTACTCCACTCGAGGTTTTGATGCAGTTGGAGTATGTTCGGGTTGAAATTGACTTAAAAAAGCAACCGGGCCCCTGGGACGAAAAAGCCAATAACTCTCAGACCGGGCGTCCGATTGACGCGCCGTCTGTCGCGTTGAGTTCCTATTATCGATACGGTACTCTGAGATACATCAACTCCGGACTTCGTTTCAGTTGATGTATCAACCCCCCTTGGCTCGTGGAGCGGACCCTCCCGAAAACAAGCTTGTTGTGTGCAGGAACCCTAGAGTTGGCTGCGACTGCGACGACGATGACGACTACACTGAAATCCTTCGTGGGTTCAACAGCGACGACAACTGCATTGAAATCCACCATGGGTTCAGCAGAGATGACGACCGTACTGAAATCCTCCATGGGTTCAACAGCGATGAATACTGTTCTTGTATCCTACATGGGTCCAACAGTACTACTGTTCTTGTATCCTACGTGGGTCCGGCTGTATATGACTCTGTACTTGTATCCTACATGGGCCCGACAGAGTAGCTGGTCTTGTATCATACGTCGGTCCGACAGCTTTGCTAGTTTAGTATCCTACGTGGGTCCCAGCTTAGATGAATCAGTGGCTACATCTGATCATCCCTATCACCTTATGAATAAGTATACCTATGTGAGCTGAGTCTTGACTATTCAATCAATATCATTGATATGATTGACTTTCTTTCCTATGTGGATTGGGTTGTGTTTCATGTGTGGGTTGGTTGTGCTATCATGTGTAGACTAGATCGAACTTCGGCTCGGATGTTGGAGCCGAACTAGAATTGGTGACTTAGGTATATGTATGGGCATATACCTAAGTAGTGTTCGTTGTTACTTCGTGATTATACCCTTTCCTTTATGGTTTATCCTTTGTGGATTCTGGGAGACCATCGGGGGTCTCGGGGTCCCTACTGAGTAGCATATACTCACCCCTGCACGGGATTTTCCCGCACTTCATTGTGTTGGATGCAGACGATAGACAACATTGATCGAGGTAGAAGCTCATGGAGCTGGACGGTTCCTGGAGGTGGACCACTAGAACAGGCATGCTCATAGAAGACGGCTAGATCCCAAGAGTAGAGGAGACGATCTGTACCCACCCTTCAGGTGGGATTTTCGGAGGACGGCTTGGACTTGCGCTTACTTTTCTGCTGCTGCACTCTCTTTCAGTTGTTCTCTACTATCTATTGTACTGCACTTTTCAGTTTGGGTTTGTATCCTGGCCCACATACTTTTCTGCACTTACTTTTGTAGCCAGTTTTACTTAGTTTTTACTTCTACTTGCTTACTCAGTGGTGTTTGTTTACTTTATAAAGGAAATGCCTTCCCTTTTTATCAGGATTTACGCCTTTGGTGCTAGTCGCCAGCCCCTGGCCTATAGAAGGAGAGCTTGGGGTAGTCACGGAACGGGTCCCAAGGACAGGTCATGAAATCCTAAGATGATATTATAGAATTAATTTATTTATTTGGTGGGGTATTTTTTGATAAAATTGGTTTTTGATGTGGGAATAGGAGAGGAGAGTTTCCTTTCATAAGGGAGGTTCATGGCACAATTGTACTTTTTTAAATTGAGAAGGTGTTACCAAGTTATTCACATACCATAGGGATATAAATTGTTCCATTATCAAACCATAGAGTTTAAATGGTTGAAATATGTAAATAAAATTGTTTATATAAATATTTCTTGGTAATTTATACCTTTATCTTTTTAGTTTTGTCCCACATTAAACCAATTTTAAATATATCTGCAGTAGTTAATGATTACTATTTTTATTATTAATTATGGTCAAAACAAAATTTTACTTCATTTTATAATATAAAATATTATTATTATAAATATGGAATAGATTTTTCAAAAATACTTTCTTATATGTATCAAAATTTAATCTAATATAAAACTGAGTGATGCGATGAGAAAGCCAGCTTCAAAAGAGGGACTTTTCAAAAGTTTTAAAAGTTTTTATAAATAAATAAATATGAAATATATTTAAATGAACTAAATAGTATAAATATATTTAAAATTAAATAAATATTAATTTCAAAACTATCTCAATTTTTTTATGTTTTCAAATACATTAAAATAATTAATATTTCTTAATAAAAACCAGTATTTTTTGTTTTCATCGATTGTTTTTATTTTATATTGATGTCAAAAAATAAATCCTGGAAAAAATTTTAAACATTAATTTAAAATATTAATCTTACTTTTATAAATAAATTTTTAAAAGTGGAAAAAATAGATTTTAAATTAATTATAAAAAAGGCACCATAATTGATTTTTAGATAGTTGAATTTTTAAGCATTTAATCAGGTTTATTCTTATCCCTTTTATACAAAAACTAGAATAAAATTTTAAAATTTTATTGAATATATAATAATTATAATTTATTAAATTAATTCACCAAAATATATTTACTTATGTTATTTAGATTAAAATAATTGTGTTTAAAATTAGTAGATTTCATGAAATGATTTCCTTTATTTTCTAGTTGTTTTTATTTAATTTTATAAATAATTTGTATCCATATAATTAATTATATATATGTAAACCATATATATTTATAATTTATTTATTCCTATTTATACCCACCATTCTAATGGATAGTTTATTAATATCAAGGTTAATAATAATATGTTTATAGAATCTTGTGTTTTGTTTAAACACAATATTGTGTGTAACGTAAGTTACACTAACTATTGTGTTTAAGAAAAGGTAGAATCATTGTTTTATTTAATGAAATATAATATTTATATTTTTTGTAACAAAAAGATTAATCTTTTTTTTTCTTTCACACAATACCAAGATGTTTGATTCTACCCCCTTAAATATATAGCGTCTTTTCAATTTGAACTTGTGATTTATAAAAACGGGTTTAATATTAGAAAATAACTTTGTGGGAAACCTAAATCATAAAACTGGTAAATAAATCATCAACATGAAATGAACTAATTAGATGTATGAAGGTTATATAGAATAACACATACTAGGTCTCCAAATAGTGGAACATATGGGGGAAGTCAATATTTAGTCATGGTTGAGATGTGTAATATACAAATAAATTTTTAGAGTGACAATGATCATTGATCAAATGAAAATTGAATGATCAGGATAAAAACAATTTCCACAAAACCAGAAACCAATGATGTGTGAAAGAGAACATTGATTTCATCAGAAATAATGATAATATGACCACATTTTATTTCAGGAGACTTTTCATAAAGTTGGGAAATTTTCATTTGAAGATATACATAATTTATTTCAATCCATTTCATATGTATAATCTCATATTTTGGTTTTTCTCCAATAATTTTCCTCACCATATCTTAATTTAATAAATGTAGATGAATTTCTTTGTTTCTAGAGAAATATTCCATTATAAGATCTGTCAAATAATGACAATTCATCCCTTGTAAATTTAATTATTATCAGAAATAAAATATTTAAAACATGTTATCCAATAACACTCCATGTTCAATGTAATCTATTTGATAAATAGTAATCAATAAGGATCCTACATGTATAACCAAAATTGTAATACAATAATTTAGAAATAAGGAAACAAGATTTAAAAAATTGACTTACCATTAATCCCCAAGACAACATGATGTAGATCATAATGTGACATGTAAAATATATCAATACATTGACCATATATTCTCCTAAAACATGGTAATATCCTGAATTACAATAAATTATTACTGAAAAGATACATTATTAGATGTATTAAATTTTTTCACAAAATATTATATTATTTAATATTTCACATAATTAAAAAATGTTATATACTCCATCAATGATAATATAAAACCATTCCTTATCAAATCAATAATCCCTTCCAAGGTAATCAATAATACGCAATTTATATTATCCATATCAGTATTGTATTTTTCCAATGTAAACATGGTATTCTCAAAATTAGAAACATATTAGGGGAAATATTCACATTATATTGTTATTTACATAAAATATCACCCTATAATTAATTAATATTTCAAGCTTATCAGTACTATTCAACATATTCATGAAAAACGATAATGAAAACATGTAAAGAAAATTCATTCTATGTTTCATAATTCTTGAATTCCTATACATAAACTCTTCAATCTTTCCACTTCCTTATGAAACCATTAACATGGATTCATCATATTATACATTAATAACTTTTTCCTAAAACAATTAATATCCATCATATCTTAACATTCATTAAAATAAATTCATTTAATCTTATCCTTTTAAATAGAAAAAATATTATTATACAAACCCACAACATTCATATGTTGTTCATTGTCTCTTCGTCATCATCAGTATAACCACTTCTCATTATATGTTTATGATTGTCATCAGGAAATTCCCCCTAGGGCATATCAATGAATAATTACATTAATTTCCACATTTATAACATTCTACAATTGAAGATTCCTTTTTGGAAACTATAGTTATCATCCATTTTGTTCACATAAATTTTCATTATTCCCCAAAAATTTCATTATTTGTGGTTGTTTCAAACTCAAAACATATTCCCGTCCATTTCATATATTCTTATTTTTACTTCTTCCCATATTATTGGAATGTATAAATACAAGTCTTTTTTTTCCATAAATTCATTACCATACAAAATTTCACATATGTTCAGCTTAATTTTATTTGATTCTTTAAGAATCTTATGGAATTTCAAATTGTTAATCATATATTATGATCGATGATTAAAAAAATAACAATGTCATTATTTCCAATCATCATCAAATTTGGTTTCTCATATTCACTGAATTTTCAATCATAGTCTTTGTCAAAAAGATTCTTCCTGGTTCCATTCATTTACTAAAACAAAAAATCACAGTGTGAGCAACAATAACCATATAGGGAAACCATATAATTATGAAAAATAATGTATATGATTTCAAAATCATGATTTCGTCTTTTAAATTCGTTTAACCTATGTTAAACCTTGATAATTCATAACCATTAATCATGTCCGTCATGTGGATTCTTAAACCATTTGTGAATTTATAGAGCATAACCCCTGGCGGTTTCAAAAACGGGGTGTATTAAAGCACATTGATGTGAAATAAGAGAGGTTTAATGCATGCTCATTTCTAAGAATTTTAATAAATATTCCCTAGATATGTCTATGTTATATTAACACAAACTTTTAATATCAATACAGGGATGTAATTTTATGGAAAACACTTTCTCAAGACTTTACCAATGTTTTAGGACATCAGCATACACATTGTTTTGTCCTTAGTATTATCTATACACAAATCCTTTGTTAGATAACTAATGTTTTATAATAATAGTTTCCAGAGGATCTCTAAACCTATCCTCTGATAGAAACTATAAGTACCCAAAGATACCATATATAGATATTAATCATTATTAGATGATTATTCACTATATTATAGATACACACACTTGTTCATCGTAATGGTTTACTGTATTTTGAGACATAAGAAAAAGGATTCTTATATCTTAACTGTTATTAAAAATTATCCATAAATATCATATCACATAGTACTCTTCTTAAGAATACCCTACTTAAAATAGTACTTCAAAACAAGGGGGAAAGAATCATAAGAAATGGTGAGCTAAAATTCTTCCTAATACTAAATAAGGGAGACATTAACATATCATTAGCATAAGGGTATGGGAACATGTGAATAAAATTTTAAAACCATACCTTGCATATTATAGATTATAAACCTATATAATGGAATAAATTATAGAAGTTCAGAAAAAATTTATGTTAATGTAATAAAATTATTTTGATCCCCAAACCATCATTGAAGTCAAGGTTTACTACCCATACTATCATAGTGGACAGTGACCCGTAATGAATATGTTTCACTCCCCATTCCAGTCATATTAAAATCTTAAGATATCAGTCTTTACCCAATGCATTTGAAGGACATATAGGTTTCACCTATCAGATTATTAAAATCATACATATTTGTGCCACGTTATTAAAAAAAATATTCATCTTGTTTAAAACCATAAAAATAATGGGGATTCATAAAAAGACATTATATCATAACCCAGAGAATGAAATGGGATTTATAAGAATTTCATCATAGAATAAAATTTGAAAAGGAAATGGGTTTTATAATAATTTCAACATTTCATAATAGCTTAACCCATTGAAAATAGATGTAGGTTTCATAATATTTTATTCATTATATAATTAGTGTAAAATAAATTGATTTCATAAACATCTTGTAATCATAAATATAAACCATTTAGAGAAATAATTTGAATGGTTTTGTTTGATTATATACTCAGTAAATGAAAAATTACAAAAAAATTATTACATCATAGAAATAAAGGTATTTTTAAGGATTACTTGGATCATTTCATCAGAAAAATAGACTTTCCACCAGGAAGATAGTTTTTAAAACATAAAAAATATTCCAAATAATGTTATTTTAAAATAAAATAGGAAACTTATGAAATAATTTTTTAAATATAATTTAAATAATTTCTTGAGGAAAATATCATTTCCACATTAAAAACATTTTTTAAAACATAAAATATTTCAAAAAATTTATTCATTTAAAATGAATCATATTAGTAATATTTAAAAATCATTTAATACATATCTATAGGAAAACATTCTTACTCTTTGTAAAATAAATTTTTAGAAATAAAATATTTCGAAAATGATTTTCTTTGAAAATAAAAATCTGAAAACATATAAATGAATTTTAAATTTATAATATTGTTGACGAAGGTGGAAATTTCATTCATGATGTACACATTAAAATAAATAGTCCATTTACATTTTTTGTAAAATTTAAATTGCATTATATGCTTATATAACATGAAGAATAATTTTAAATAACTATCTAAAAATTAAACATGGGTAAAAATATATTTAAATTATCTTTTGATATTTTTTATGCATTTTTGAAAATATTTTTAGAAAACCTGGATTCAGATGAAAAAGGGTTTTCACTTGAATATAAAAATAAATATGTTTTTCATAAAAACATTCTTTTGGTTGTTTTATTCCATTTAGTGGAGAAAATGAACTGAAAATTTTACAATATTGATATAAAAACAGGAGAATAGAATTCAAGTGTTTCAGGAGATATAGATCATAAGACAACATTATCAGATTAAAAAAATAAACAATCATGAAAAATGAATAGATTGTATCAATAAACCAGAAGGACTTTGGTAACATTAAATCATAAGCACCATAAAAGAATATAATTTAATGGAACATAAAATTTCATGAGAATAAATAAAATCATGATATTTCATTTAAAAGGTTATGTATATAGACCTCATAAAATATGATAGTTTCAAAACATAACAACTCTCAAAAAAGAAAAATTGAGACAAAAATATCTTACCCCATTGGAAACATTCAAACCGTAAACCACATGGAATCGATATCATAAAATATATATGTAAATCACCATTATTCTCAGTATAATACTCTTAAAATACATTCATGGGATTTATATAGACCATATAATAGAAAAAATGCATAATATGGAATTTTTTTGGTAGAAAATAAAAGTCAGATGAAAATCACATAATTTATGTCTCAAATTTAATAATTCATTTAAAAAAATATAGTTTAATAAGTAAAATATTAATATAAATATATTTTTTTACAATAATTCTATATATAATTTAATAAATTATTTTTTATTACCTTTTACAACCTTTATATGAACAATTTCATTTTAAAGTCTTGTTTCAGGCAATAACGGATTTATTTTTCATGTCTATTTTTTTATTCTCTTAAATAGATCATGGTTACATAATTCTACATATTTATCCTTGATATAAATATAATATATTATCTTTATATATGTATTTAGTGTAATCCATAATAGATATAGAAAGAAAATCAAATATATTGTTCATGTAGATAGTAAGCCTTACGTACGCATGAATGATGTTTCAATTTACCTGAAAATTTAAATAGAAAAAAAATTATTTAATATATTAACATTAAATAATACTTTTAGTTTCAAATATATAACTTATATTAATTAATGTTTCCCACATTCCTACCATTCAAACCATTAGTGAAAAATTAATCTCATTGCTTTGTGAGGCGGCATTCTGCCGTACAAACAACCAACGTTATTATATCCCCTAAATATTGCATATTAAGAATATATATGTGATATTTTTTATTATATAGGTAAAAATATGTTAAATTTATCTTATATATTCATTTAATACATCATTTTACTTTCAATGTATAATTTAAATGGAAAAACATATCATATTAGTTCGTAAGATGGTAACCTGCGAAACACATGTGTGATGTCAATACATTACAATGGTTTGGGGGGAAAGGGTAAATGTGACATTATAATACTATGGGTATAATAATATAATATATAATATATATATATATATATAATGTCCATAAATATATCCATCCATGAAAGGTGGTGTTGGAAAATGAATAAAATTGTTTCGTCAGGCGGTAGTCCACCGTACATAGAAATGATGATTTCATATCCCATTTGATGGAACAAGAGAATTATTTAGGTTATTAAATTAACATAATAACATATCAATATGTATAAGAAATGTATTTTGTTATATAATAATGGTATATTTTTTATTAAATTTAGTATATAATGTTTTAAAATAAAACACTCTATTTGGGACATTAAATCTTCTTGAGACAATTTCCTTTTGTTTTCACTAAAAGGAGTATTAGGCTGGATTTATGAAAAAAGAGAGGATTTTATAAAGTTATGAGGTAACTAAGAAGTTATTAATTTTTAAAATATCTGAAATAATGTGTTTTGGATTCTGAATGACAGATCAGAGTGGGTGGCCTTTTTTATTCCAGGGGTGTGAAACACAGGTAATTTTATGAATAGGAAATGGTGTACCCACCTTTTTCAAATAAAAAACGCTCTTACAAGGTCTATTAAAGAACTATAGTGGTCATAAGGTAGAAATATTTCCATGAAATTGTTTATGGTAATATATATAGTTCATTATATGCTTTATCATTTCTTTTTATCCTCTGGTAATCATATTTTCATCATCTTTGGGATAATTAATTTTTACATTTTTTACTATTGATTATAGTTATAAAACACTTCTACCATATTAGACAAAATATATTTTTATGAATAAAAATATTAAATCTATTTTTAAAAATAAATTTCAAATAATTATAGAGTATTACTTTAAAATTAATCTGAAAGATGTGTCGATAAAGTTATTTCCAAAAAAAATGTTTAGAAGTTTGAAAAGTATAAATATAAAACTTCAATTTTAAATTGATTCAAATTAAGTAAATTAGATTAATATATGTGTGTTTTTGTGTTCATGTGTTATAATTTTAATTTTAAAACCATCTTAAACCAAGTTGGAAGGTTTTAAATTCTTTCAATGAAATTAAAATTCATATTAAGACCAATATTTTTCACTATTCATCAAACTATTTATCTTAGCATAAAATTTTAAAAAATCACTTCAAGATAGTGTTGAAATTATTATTTGAAAAATTATGTTTATTTTTCGAAATATAGTTTTCTAATTTTTTCCAAAAATATTTTTAAAATAAGTTCCCATAAGGTAATAAAAGTTCTTTTTAGAAAAATGGTGTTTTTAAGTATAAATTTCAATTCAATGTTATATTTTATTTAGAAAGTAGATATATGAAAGTCAAAAAAATTATTGAATTTATAATATTTATATTTCATTATAAATATTTATCAGTATTTATTTACCTAATTTATTAAGATAAAATATGTATTATCTTATGAGAAATAGTTTTTCTAAAAGTGATTTCTTTTATTTTAAAATAGATGTCATTTTAAATTCTAATAAGTTTATCACAAAATTATTAATTTTCTATTATTTAATAAATAATATATTCTCATAATATATTCAATCCTATTCAAACCATCCATTCCAACGGCTTAAAAATAACTATAATATTAAATAATAATATTTTAATAGTTTGTCATGTCCAGTTAAAACTCAGTGATGTGTTTAACGCAAGATGTAATCCAAGTTTTGTGTAACACATGATACACATAATGTTGTTTTTAATGAAATATATACATGGTGTTCTGTTTAATAATTATTATTAATAATATTAAATATATTTGAAAAAATATTTCTAAAAATATCCTGGTGTTACAACACATGCCTAGGAAGATAGCTATGCATGTTTGGCTACACACTATGAGAAGAAATCGATACTAGGATTATAGTGAGGTTCTAGAATAAGTAAACCTATAATAGTTGAGAAAAACATGGTGGGATATTAAGGGGTAGTAAAACACTATCGGACTATTCCACCATGTTCTTGGATGTGTCGAGTGGGTACATTAGTTAGAATGAATTGAGCATGATTCTAAGGGAAGTAGACCATAAATAGTTCATTAGTTGGGATTGGATTGAAATGTGAGGTATATGTGTAACTAAATAACCCATTATAAACAAAAATATATATATTCATCTTTCTAAAAGGTTATTTGGTAGGACATCAACACTAGAATGTGTTGAGTCAGTACAGTGTCCTTATGACATTTCCATTCCTTCATGTTTGGGGAGATTGTCAAGTCAATAAGGTTTCCTTATGACTTTTCAATACCATATTGTTTTGAAAATCACAATCTTCTTATCATAATGTAAATTTCATTGTACCCTATGTTTTACTTTCATAAGGGAAATTTCCTTCCCCAGGGAAATTCATCATTACCATGTTTTTCATTGTTCATTTATTCTAAGTATAAAATTCAGTTTCATATCCAAGACCTAGGAATCATATAATACTTAGATATATAGAATTTTGTTTTCATGATCCGAATTCTGACTCTGCGTTCTCTGAATCCAGAATCTGAATTCATATAAATTCTGACTCTAATTTCTCTGAATTCAGACTCCGAACTCTTCTGAGTTCTGACTCCGAGTTCTCTGAATTCAGACTCTGAACTCTTCTGAGTTTAGACTCTAAATTCATATCAATTCAGATTCTAAATTGTCTATGTTTAGGTTCTGAATTCTTGTGAATCTTGATTCCGAATTTCTTTGAAATTTAGACTCTGGAATTTTATAGAATTAGGGTTCTGAATTCCTTGGAAAACATAATCTAAATATCCTTGTATTATAGATTCCGAATGTATTTTTGGTTATACTCTGAACTTTCATTTTTTCTTACACTCTAAGAAATTATTTTTTTCAAGTAATCGTATTTTTTCTTAGAAATTATTTGGTTATAAAATGATTTCATGCCTTCAGTTACTAGCTAACCATTGTTTGAGTGACACGTGTATAGGTACCTCTTAAATTCAATGGAAAATATGACCATTGGAGGAGGGAGCTAACCGTTGAAGTTGTGCCTATAAATAAGAGCTCATTTGAATGAGCTCAGTAATTTTACTTTTGGTGGAACTCACTTACATGCTGTTGAAGTGATTTCTAGATATGGAGGCTCTTATAAACTCTTAGGATTCATGAAGAAAGTTTTAATGGCTTATTCAAAGTTTTCTTCATGCAGAATTGCTTTGTGCTGAGGTGCAATTTCCATTAAATCATAGACTTCAGGTTGTGAAGTCAGGGGTATTGATTTGGTTATTAGTCAAGGGATTGTGGGGATAGCAAGATAGATACCAAACTTCGGATTGAGGGCTTACCTAGGTTTGGGTAATACATACTTTCTTGAATGTATAAATCAAGGGACCTTTATCCAAGGTTGTTGGATACCATTCTCTTTGGTTTAAAATATTTACTACTTGTTAATTGTAGTGTTTCAAATTTGTTTTCTACTATAATTTTGGTTATTGAGGAAAGTATAACTATCTTATACTTCCTTATACTTGTACTCTGATTGAATAGGATTCTGTACGCTTTAAGGTATAATCTTTGTTTTTGTAAACATTTGATTCATTTTCAGAATCAATCAAGTTAATAGAACTTACAGGTGTTGTGAATTTTGTTTATACAAATTTACTTTAGGGAATTTTTAATGTATACAATTCAACCCCTCCCCCTCTTGTATATTGAGTATCTACACAATAGTTTGATACTAAAATCAGTATCATATCTATCAGACTCTCGATCCAACAATTGGTATCAGAGGAGGTCACCTTGTACCCTGAACCAATCCAAAAATTGGATATAGAGTTTTGGTTCAATCTTAATTAATCTCACAATTAGATTTAGAAGAGAAACCTTCATCTTCATTTTTTCGGAATCAGATTTTCAGAATCATAAAGTTCAGATTCGTATTTTTCTTGGAGATACTATATTTCTATTTTCCTTTCTTAGGATATTTTTTCCCTTGTTAACAAACTCATATTACTAACTTGGTTGTGTGGAAAGATTTTCCTTAATATGGAAGGTTTAAATGTTGTTCTATCGACAATCTAAATCCTACCAGACCTCCTATTTTTTTTATAGAAATTATTAAGAGTACTAGAGAGATAGGATGAGGAATTTTGTTATTAACATTGGAGTTGATAACTACCTAATGCTGATAAGAGATTATAATATTCCTGATACGGAATTGAGAACTTTTATAATCATGAGAAATCAGAATATCAAGAATATTTCAGAGTCAGAAATACATTTCTATGTTCCATTACTAGGAAAATCTATAGTAAAATATCTTCATGTAAAGCTGCAAACAGTATCTGGAAGAAACTTGAAGTTGCACATTTTGGTACTTCTAAAGCTATAGAGATAAGAAGAGCTATGTTGAGAGCTGAATACCATCTCTTTAACTTTCCTTATGGAGAACCTATAAGAAGAGTTCAGAAAAGGTTCTTGACTATTATAAATAGCTTACAGTCTATGGTAGAAAATGGTTTGGATGATGAGGGCCTTGAAGATAACATTATAGAAATTATGCAAAATGAATGGGAATCCAAGAGGACAGAAATTTATGAGAATAGGAAAGTCACCCATAATTTATTAGATCAGCTGTTTCGAACTCTTCTTCAGCAGAAGAATAGAATGAAGAGAGATGATGATAATTTTAAAAAGAAGAATGCGAATGGAGGAGTTGCTTTTATAACTACTTCTAAACATATGAAAGCCAATACTCCAGAAAGAGTAACTAGATAAAATTCAAAGAAATTTACTATTCAGTCAGAATCTAGGGATACAGAAAAGTCTAAGAATGAATTAGCTAATCTTTCTCAGAGAATGAACAAGATAGTAGCTCAAAAGAATTATCAAAATACGTTCAAGAAGATAGACTACAAAGAGAAAAAATATGGGTATGTTACCTGTTATGAATTTATAAGAACATGTCATATTAGACCTGATTTCCCCTATTGAAAAAGAAGTAAAATAACGAATTGAATTTAGAAAGAAACATGAATATGTTCTATAAATCAAAGCATAATAAAAGTCTTAAATAAAATAATACTTGGAGTTCTATCTATGGAGACTCATTGGGAAGTGAATCTTCTGAATATGAATCATTAACACAGAAAAATATCGGATTCATTGCTACTACTTATTTCTCAAATACATGTCGTATGGCCAAGGTACTCTCTTCCAAGGCATTAAAAAAAATTTATCTTGATAATAATTACTATTCTAAAGATATTACTTCTAATAAAGATACTTCATATTCAGATAATGAAGAAATACCTTATTATGAAGAAGTATCTAGATTTTTCATGTTGTTAGAAGAAAAAAATTGTAAAATATATAAGAAATTAGAGAAGGAAAATACTATAGAATAATTTCATACAAAAAAGATTCCATACCTCTCTAGAGATCTTTAAGATAAGGATGATCTTCTAATAAACATTCTAGAGGCCTTAAGAAAGTAAATTCTTGAAAAGGAAAAACTTTCTAATGATCTTAAGAATGCTATTTTAAAATTAAATGTTTTTGAAGAAAAATATAAATCTAAGGAAATAATTCCTGAGGATAAGAATTTATTCACAAGGCCAAAATCCAAAATATATTCTCTTAAGAAACTTCTTGCAATCATTACTTCTGGTAAAGAAAATTTTGATAATATGTATTCTCAAATTAAACCTCAAGGAAATACTACTGGAGTAGGTTATACTCACAGAAAACCTATTTTCAAAAACAAATATTTTATTCCATCCAGATCCCCTTTTTGTATTAAATTTCAAAGTGGAGGGAATTGGAGAAAAAAATTTCACTGAATAATGTTCAATATCTTGGGTTTCATAAAGCTTTTTTTTCAAAAAAAAATGGGGTTACCCCAAATTTTATTGTCTAAAAATTCTTCATACAAGAAATTCTGGATTCCAAAATTCTAAAATTATTATTTTCCGGTAAATAAAGAAAGTTCCAAAAACAATTATTGGTACATGGATAGTGGATGTTCCCAGCATATGACTTGTAACAAAAAATACATAGAAAATATTATCAATACGAAAGGAGGCAAAGTAACTTTCGGAGATAATGCTAAGGGAGAAGTTATTGGTATCGGTAACATCTTTCCTCTTTGAAAAACAATGATTTCAAATGTTTTATTTGTTAAAGGTATTAAGAGAAATATCATTAACAATATTCAATTATGTGATGAAGGTTACCTTGTGAACTTTTGGAATGAAAAGTGCTTAGTACACAATTACAAGGATGATTTAATCTTTCTGCCAATAGGAAAGAGATTGTTTACACACTAAACATAGAAGACCTTTGGAACCAAGTCGCTCCTTTCCTTAGTGTAATGTAAGATCATTCTTGGTTATGACATAAAAGGTTATAACAATGTAACCTTAAGAACCTATGAAAACTCTCTAAGATAATACTAGTTAAGGATCTACCAGAGCTTAGATTTAATTATTCAATAGTTTGTTATCCTTTTCAATTCAACGAGGAACATAAATCAAGTTTTAAATCAGTCGGTGAAGTCTCAACCACTGATGAATTACAGTTAGTACAAATGGATCTTTTTGTCCCAACACAAACTAGAAGCATTAGAGGCAAATATAATTTTTTTTTCTTTGTTGATGATTACACTAGATTTATGTGGGTCTATTTTCTAGAAAAGAAATCTAAAGATTTTTCTTATTTCAAAAGTTTTATAACCCAAGTTAAAAGTGAGAAAAACCTTTCTTTTATAACTATTCATAGTTATCATGGAGGAGAATGTCAAAATTATGATTTTGAAACTTTTTGTAGTAGAAAAGGCATTACTTATAACTTCTTAGCACCTCAAACACCTCAAAAAAATGGTGTCGTTGAAAGAAGAAATATAATTATTCAAGAGATAACATGAACCATGTTGAGTGAATATTCTATAGCCAAACATTTTTGGTTTGAAGCTATAATTACATCTTTTTATACTATAAATTGTGTTTTGATTAGACCTTTTCTTAATAAAACTCCTTATAAGTTATGGAATGGTAGAAAATATAGACATTCCTACTTCATGGTTTTTGGTTTCAAGTATTTATTTTGAATTATAAATATAACTTACACAAATTCACAACAGAATATAATGATGGAATATTCTTAGGCTACTCCACAACATCTAAGGCTTATATAGTTGTCAATAAAAACACTTGTACTATTGAAGAGACTGTATATGTCAAATTTGAGGAAACTAATCTCTTTGTTTTTAAACAACCCAAACCTACATCTTCAGATGTGTTTTAAAAAATTGATTATAAACCTTTTTTAGAAGATTCTTCTGATAAAGAAAATGTCCCAGAAGGTGTTTCGGAATCATTTACCCTAGAATATTTTCTACCTTATGTTGATGAATAGGTTTTACAAAACCCAAATCAGTTGTTTCTTAAGAATCATCCCAGTGATCATTTCATTGGTGATGTAAATCAACCTGTAAGGCCTAGAACTTCCTCAAGGAATGAAGTATAAAATCTATCATTTCATTCTCAATTAGAACCAAAAAGCACTAATGAAGCTTCAGGTGATGATGATTGGAAAAAATCTATGCAAGATGAACTAAATGAATTCGAAATGAATAATGTCTGGACCTTGGATGAAAGTCCCAAGGAAACTTCTATTATTGGAGTAAAATGGGTCTTAAAAAATATGTTTGATGAAAATAAAATCATAGAAAGGAATAAATCTAGATTGGTTTCTAAAGGATATAATTAACAAGAATAAATATACTATCAATAAATCTATGGTCCAGTACCTAGACTTGAATCTATTCATATTTTACTTGCCTTTGTAGCATTATTCAACTTCAAACTTTTTCAAATGGATGTGAAATGTGCTTTACTTAATGGTTTTGTACAAGAGGATGTTTTTTTGGACATCCTCTTGGTTTTGAAGGTACAAAACATCCTGAACATGTTTATAAACATACCAAATCTTTGTATGGACTTATGAAAGCCATACGATCTTGGTATGATATGATTACATGATTTTTACTTCAAAATAATTACGTTAAGGGAAATGAAGATCCAACCATTTTTATAAAAAAAAATATGAAAATTTTTTATATTGTTCAAATTTATGTTGATGACATTATATTTATTTCAACTCAAAAATCATTATCTGATTCCTTTGCGAATCTAATGAAATCTGAGATTGAAATGTGTATGATGGGAGAGTTAACATTTTTCCTTGGTTTTCAAATTTCTCAAAAACCAAAAGGAATCTGTATATCCCAACATAATTATATTAAAGATATAATTAAAAATTATGTATATGACAACACTAAAAGTATTATTACACCCATTTTTACGTCGAACACACTTCATCTTGATGAATCAGGGAAACCCGTAGATCAAACATCTTTTAGAGGTATGATAGGATGTTTACATTACTTGATAACTAGTCATATGGACTTTATGTTTTCAGTATGCTTATGTGCAAGATATCAATCCAATCCCAAGGAATATCATTTAAAGGTAGTGAAATGAATTTTTCGCTACATAAAGGGAACCATGGATTTATGACTATTTTATACTTTTGGCAATGATTTTGGTCTAGAAGGTTTTACAGATGCTGACTTTGGTGGATGTGGAATGGATAGAAAGAGTACATCTAGAACTTGTCATTTCTTAAGAGATTTATTAGTTTCCTGGTCATGTAAGAAGAAACACTCAGTAGCATTATCTACTAATGAAGCTGAATATGTTGCAGCTGGAAGTTGTTGTGCTCAAGTGTTATGGATGAAACACAAACTCACAAACTATGGTATGAGTTTTTCCAAAACAAAAAATCTATGTGATAATACTAGTGACATATCCCTTAGTAAAAACCCTACACATAACTCTTGTGAAAAACACTTAGATACTAGGCATCACTTTCTTAATAATCACAGACAAAAAAGGGATATCATTCTTCAATTTATCAGAACACAAGATCAACTTGCTGATATTTTCACAAAATCTATACCCTCTGATAGATTTTAAAACATTAAATAGATGTTAGGAATGATAAACATAAGGTAATCATCCTTGTTAGATTTCTGTTGAAACCAATCTCCTTACATTAATAAACTCCTTTTCATAGGGGGAGCACATTTTCTTGTTAGTTTTCAAAAAAATTTGTAATGAAAATTTTCGTAGTCAGATTTTCAAATCCTTAGTGATGAAAATTTTCATAGTCTGATTTTTCAAATCTTTCGTAATGAAAATTTTCATAGTTAGATTTTTCAAATCGTTCGTAATGAAATTTTACAGTCATATTTTTCAAATCTTTCGTAATGAAAATTTTCATTGTTAGTTTTTTATAAACCTTTTTTAATGAAACTTTTTGTAATATAATTTTTTTTCATAGTCTAAAAACATTCATAATGAATATTTTTGTACTCAAAATTTTTATAATGCAAATTTTTGTACTAAAAATTTTTGAAATGAAGATTTTCATAATCAAAATTTTTGTAATGAAGATTTTCATACTCAAAATTTTCGTAATGACAATTTTCATACTCAAAATTTTCGTAATGTAGATTTTCATTTTCAAATTTACATTTCGTAATCAAATTTTTTGAATCTAAAGTTCTTCATGAATTTTCCCCCCAATAAGAATAATTTTCCTAGAAACCTGAAAGGTATATTTCCTTTCCTGAATTTTCATAATCATCCTTTATTTGTGGTTAGTTTCTTTGGTTTTTGAATTTTTTGGATTCTCTTTTCCTTAAATCCATGTTTTCTTATTAAATAACGTCAAAATATTTGATACAATATTTCCTTGCAGCTATCATATCAAACGTCAGATCTGATCAAAAAGATTTTCATCCATTGGATTGAGTTTAGAAGATGAATTTTTGCATAGAACCCATATATATAGGACCCGTAGATGGTTTTCCCACATCGATTCTCAAGCTCTCGCATACTGAACTTATGACCTTCTACAAAATCTCATTCCGAAATTTCAAAGGTTTCTCAATTATGAATGTATTTAGAAGAATCCACTCAGAAAGATATGTCTACTATCAAGACAATCTCCGAGTGGTAGGTATATATAGAAATGTTGGTGCATCCAAAATTCTTCAACAAGTATGATTCTATTATCTCGAAGAACATTAAGCTGAATGGATGGGATAGTGTTTGAATATCGAAGCCAAGGGCACAAGATTTGGTGTATCTAGATTTACTAGTTGAGTTTTATGAATCAGTCAGTTTCGTTAAGGAAGAAGGCATAGAGAAGTTTCCTTTCAAGAGTTATGGAAGGAATTATGCTCTTTCATATACAAAGGTAGCTAGTTTGGTTGGTAATCTATATGAAGGGGAAGCTGAGTTCTGTTCTCATAAGTTTCCACGTGTCAAATGAATCTTTGTTAAGGTGAAAGCTATGGAGTCCCTCGACCATACTTATGTAAAGACTCCGAATATTTCTCACTTGTCTACAAATCATCAGATTCATGAATTATGGGTTCAAGGGTTTATCATTCTGAGAAAATGGGACAAAGACTCATTCATGAAGAGTGACATGTATATTTTAGATTTTCTAGTGAATCTGGGGAAGATAAATCTGGTTAAGAATATTCTCATTAAAAATGATAATATTAAGAATGGAAACATGAAGGCTCAGATAATCATGTATCCAGCTATTCTTTTAAAGTTAATTGTTTGGTGCTTAGAATATTTCAAAATTCCTTCTAGCTCGAAGCCAAGGAATTGCAAAGTCAAGTTAGATAGTGATGATACTCTGAAGAGGATGAACATGGGTTTTTATGAGGACTGTAAAGAATTTTATGAACTACCTGAAGAAGAAGTTGAAGTTATTCTAAAGAAACAAGAAGTGGTTGAACCACCTGAAAAGGAAGGAAAGAAAATGAAATTAAAGGAAGTGGAAGAGAAAGGAAACCCCCCAAAATCTAAGGAATCTCAATCCACACCTCCAAAACCTAAGAAGAAAAAATAATATCTAGATGAGGTTGTAGCTAATTGGAGGAAAGATAAGAAAAACCAGAAGGAAGGAGAGCCACAGTTTGTCTATGATCCTGCAGAAGAAAAGGCTTTGAAAGAGAAGACAACTGCTGATCTTGAAGAGAAAGCTAAAGAAAAGAAGTTAAGTAGGAAGATGACGGAATATGAGATAGTACAATCCCTTCAGATGGATACTAAGAATGAATTAGAGATCATTCTGGTACCAGAATATTTCTTGGTAGAAGATTTACCTGAGACTCTGGGTAAGAAATTCGTCACTCTGGAAAAAATCAATGAAAAAATTGTTGAAGAAAAAGAACATGTCGAACGAGTTGGAGAAGAATTAGAAAGCAGTGGTGACACCGCAGATTCGATAAAATAAGTTGAAGATTTCCATGATAAGGAAAGTACATTTGAGAAGCTGTGAATCTGAACCAATGAAGTGGAATCCTCAAATATGGATACCCCTGGGAAAGTTGAGAAATGAGAGGATATGAAGGGAGAATATGAAGGGAGTAATATCTTTGATGAAGAAAGTTCAAATCAATACTTCATTCATCCTGAGGATGTTGAGGCAAGACCTGAGAAAGAATACAAAGATGAATATTAGATTGTTCAGCTGTTTGATAGTGAACATAAATCTCCAGATGAGGAAGCTATTCAGAACACCGATAAGGGTAAACAAGTTGTTATTGATACACCTACTAAAGTTTTTATAAATAAGAAGGAAGATAGTGGATCTTCAAAAAGGAATATTTCAGATCTAGAGAAAGAGACCTCACCTAGTAAAGTTTCAGATTCATAATCATCATACCTTGGACATGATTTCACTATTCAGTCATTGAAGAAGATTGTTGGGACTATTTTGATTTTTCCAAGCATGGACTCTAGATGCCAGATGCTTCAACACACACTAAATCATAAATAAGATTTAGTATCCATGGTGATGGATAAGTATGTAAAGATTGCGGCTGATTTCATGAATTTATTCATTGACTACGATGCCTAGAAAAGGTCCTATAAGAAAATGGTTGGCTGGTCAAAGAAGATAGTTGAATATTTGAGAGAACTTTATTAGTTCCAAGATGGTGTCAATGAGGATTTTGACATTAAAGATGGTAAGATCAAAGTTCTCATGAGTAGATTTGAGAAAAATCTAACTCTTGAGCAGAATACTCATATGAAAGAAGTAAAAGTTCTAAATGGAAATCAATACTCAGTTGCCTACAGTTGGAAGAGAGAAAGGGATCTTCGGATTGAGATTGGAGAAAATCTTGCCAAGCAGGAGGAATTCTTGAAGGCTCGGGCAGTGGCTCTTAAAGCTCATGAAGATAGAATCCAAGCCTTAGAGAAAAAATCTAAGGGTCAGGAACTTATTATTATGAAAGCATAGGAAGATTATAAGGATCTCAAGAAGCTGAAGACAATACTGAAGAAGCTAATTCCCAAGGAAAAGGAAGGATGATCTTGCTTAAATCTGATCTTTTATTGTATTCCTTTCCATGTACATAATTTTTCCTATCATAATGAAATGTTTGTTTGATTGTTTTTTGGATGTCTTGTAATAATATTTTTGGTAACATAATTTATTTTCCATTCCCTCAAATTTATTTTTAATATCTCAAAGGGGGAGAAAGGAAAAAGAATTCAAATAAAAGAAGAAATATCCATAAGTAAGGGGGAGTTTATCTACGGGGGATTTTTCATTACAAAGATTTCTGTATTCAAGATAATGAAAAAAATATCATTCCGGAAATCTTGAATATGATCCTTAGTGTTCCAAATCCTAAGGGTGATTTATTCGTATTCGTCATTGCCCATGTGATAATGGGGATAAGTTTTATTTTAAAAGTCTAAAAACATATTTTCTTAGTCCTTATATTCTTTTTCATAAGGATGTTTGTGCTTTCCAAAAAGGGGCATATTGTTGATTCAATAAATGTTTCCTTATGAATTTTTTATTCCTTCATGTTTGGGGAGATTGTTGTGTCAGTAATGTTTCCTTAAGACTTTTACATTCCTTCTTGTTTTGAAAATCACAAACACCTTATCTTAAGGTAAATTTAATTTTACCATATTATTACTTTCATATGGAAAATTTCCATCACCATGGAAATTAATCATTACCATGTTTTTCATTGTTTATTTTACCTAAGTATAAAATTTGGTTTTGTAACCAAAACCTCTAAATCATATAATACTATACTATAGAGCATTCTGTTTTCCTGATCTGAATTCTGACTCTGAGTTCTCTAAATTCAGACTACAAATTCGTATGAATTCTGACTCCAAGTTCTCTAAATTCAGACTCCAAATTCTTTTGAATTCTGACTCCGAGTTCTCTAAATTCAGACTCTGAACTCCTTTGAGTTCTGACTCTGAGTACTCTGAATTCAGACTCTGAACTCTTCTGAGTTCTGACTCTGAATTATTATGAATTCAGATTCTAAACTTTCTAAGTTCAGGTTCTGAATTCTTGTGAATCCAGATTCCGAATTGCCTTGAAATTCAGATTCTTGAATTTTATAGAATTTGGGTTATGAATACCATTGAAAACAGAATCTAAATATTCTTGTATTATTAATATCGAATGTATTTTTGGTTAGAATCTGAACTTTTGTTTTTGCTTACAGTACGAAAAATGAATTTGTTCATGTAATCATATTTTTTCTTACACATGCTTTGGTTATAAAACAATGTCATGCATTCAGTTACTAACTAACCATTGTTTGAGTGACACATGTACAGGTCTCTCCGAAATTCAAGGAAAAATATAACATTTGGAGGTGGGAGATGAACGTTGAAGTCGTTCTTATAAATGGGAGCTCATTTAAACGAGATTAGGACTTTTAATTTTGGCAGAACTCACATGCATGTTGTTGACGTTATTTCTAGAGAGAGAGGCTCTTATAAACTGTCACGCTTCATGTAGAATGTTTGAATGGATTGTTCAAACTTTTCTTTGTTCATAATTTATTTGTGAAGAGGTGAGATTTCTTTAAAATCAAATACATCAGGTTATGAAGTCAGAGGTGCTGATTGTCTTACAAATCCAGGGCTTGCGGGGATAGAAAGATAGATATCGATCTTCAGGTTGAGGGCTTACCTAGGCTTGGGTAAGACTGAATTTCTTGAAAGTATAAATCAATGGACCTTTATTCAAGGTTGTTAGATACCCTTATAATTGGGTTAAAGTATTTACTACATGTTAATTGTAGTGTTTCAATTTTGTTTTCCGCTTTAATTTTGGTTGTTTAGGAAATTATAACTATCTTATACATCCATATACTTGTACTCTGATTGAATAAGATTCTATACGCTTTAAGGTAAAATCATTGTTTTTGTAAACTTTTGATTCTTTTTCAGAATCTATCAAATTATTAGAAGATTGAGGTGTTGTGATTTTTCTTTATAAAAAAATTCATTAAGGAATGTTTGAAGTATACTATTCACCCCACTCTTGTATATTGAGTTTCTATGCAATATTTTGATACTAAATAAGTATCATAACTATCATAATATCGTTCCAACAGAATGTGCCACCCTCTCAAGTGAGGGTTCAACACATTACATGATTTTATTTCCTGGGATGGGGAAATGGAAAATGAAATGTATCATCTTTTGGAAAGTACATTGTACATAGATTTTAGCATCTTATACGAAGGATAACATGTCATACAGTTCAATAAAATGTGACTAGGATGTCCCGCTATAGTTTTACATCATCATAACGTGTTTTTTTGTGATGTTTCACATCTTGTTACTAAGAATATGTTATGATATTTTATGTCATTTGACTAGGATTAATGATGAATAGTCACCCATAGTGTAACTTGAGAAGAATGGTATTTTTAAAAGGTGGGATATTCACACCACCCATGGTGAAAAATGAATATGTATAATTAGAGTAGAACATATGAATAATGTAATGTCATTATTATATGTGTTTTAACATTAGTTTATATTCCTAGGTATCATCAGTGTTGTTAGAGATAATTCCATAACACCCTAAAGGAATAAGATGAGGGAAAAATTTTGTTTCATGCCCACACAACATGATTTTAATACCCCTTTCAGTTATTTTTCTAATTAATTCTGCATTCTTTGTTGGATTCCAACATTCCCATAAATACATAATCTCTCTTGTTTAGTTTTTTTATAATCATAAATGTCCATGTTGATTAGAAAAAATATGTAACTTTATAGGTGAAACTAAGTTTTCCCACACAATAGGGAGTATTGATTTTTCATGGGTGGAATTTTGATCTGTCGTATGATAGTCCTAGAATATTGGAGATATTATTAGGTCAAGTATTTTTTATTTTGACAAACCAATAATGTAATGATATTAGAGAGAGATTTTTGAGAAACTCAAGTTGATAATTTTCATGTGTGTGATAGAAGGAGATGTTGTTGGACATGACTGTGTACATTACATATGAAATATTCATCTCATAATCTATAAATATATGGTAGTTTTCTTTGAAAATAGTGTGAGGAATCCTAAATGATTGGATTATGTTGGACTTCACACACTTGATTAGGGAATGAGTTTCGACTAATTTTATGTGAATGGATTACACCAACATTGAGAATATGTTAGAGGTAGTGTGAATGGACTTTCTCCATTATGTTGTTCCTAGTGTGTAGGGGCCCATAACATCATGTCCACATACAAAAAGTATCCAATAATACTTTGTGGCATTGATAATATCTGGAAGCTGATGCATGAGATTTTCATAGATCTTACATGCATGCCATATCTTTGTGAATTTAAGGCATCTATGACCCTTGGATAGGAAATAATACCCCAATCTCAGGATCTAGTAGGAAAACTTCAATCATGTTATCTTGTCCCAACATAACATGAAATTATCTTCTTGAATGACCCAAGGAACTTCCTTACATTTGATGAAATGAAGAATTATTCCTTAAAACCACACATGTAATTGGACTTAACTCGTATGGGGTCATCATTATGGGTGAATTTCACCACATGCTAATGGATTCCCTCATCCACAACACAATCGAGAAGGATAATCCTAGGATAGATATAATCAACGAATGGATTTAAATAAATGTGATATTATTCAACTATAATAGTATTTTAGGGCCCCACAAAAGTTGTGTTGATGGCTAGATGGTTTAACATTTGAACATACTAATCAGATGTGATAGAGAAAATTACTCCAAAATATTGAAAATGAATGAACATGGTCATATGGGATAGGATATTCATGGGACACACCCATATGTGCTAAGGTATAGACTTGGTCATTCTGTGATTGGTTAACATGAGTAACCTTTGTATTAGAATGGAACTGTGCCATCAACTCAAGAATACACTACGGTAATTGGAGTATTTATTTGTTTCTAATGGCATACTCACCAATGAAACCAATATGACTAGCACAGAATCTCCCATTATAATAATCGAATTTACTTTCATGTCAGCAGCAAACTCAAGATCAGTGATAAGTGCATGATACTCATCCCCATTATTTCTGTAAACATCAAATAATAGGAATGTGAATGGAAATATAGAATGTGTGGGAGTGTTGAAAACAATCACCACACCCACCCTATTGAGTTTTGGGTTACTAAATCATATCTACGTTTTGTTACAGTAGGCACTGTCAAAGTGTATCTACTAACATGGAATGGTCTAAAAAGGGATAGGATGGAATCTTCTAGAAAATTCATATTTAGAAAAATTATTTGGGGTTGGATGCGAAGTGGGAAATTTTATCAAGGACTGAGCATTTAAATATTAAAAGGGGATATAAATTATGTTTAATTTATACATCAATACATACCAAATCATTAATCTATGATTTATCATTGGGATTTTGATTATTTTTTTTTATATTGATATGGGCTACTAGTTATTTATCATGGTGTTGCAGGTTGTTCAACAATTTTTGAAACATGATGACCAAGGTGTGACAAATATTCTCAATGAGAGAATATATTGTGTATGATTAAATTATAATGCATCTAGGGTAGTTCATTATGATCACTAACCCCTCGTTGTTTGATTTTTTAATGTGTTAAATAAGGGACCATTCTAGGGTAGTCATGTAAAGGACTGAAGAATTTCTTGGGAATGGAGGAATCATACCTATAAGACATAGAGGATGATATTTGTTGTCATATGGTGTAGTCTAAAAATATTCATCTAATTGATAAGAATTTACTTTCTTTATGATCCTTTATAATGGATTAAACATTCCTGCTAGATATGTGATAAATCGTCAGATGTAGGCCAAGTAGGCCTAATGTTCTTGTAACACCATGGGGTTGTACGGAGCACGCATTTCCTGGATAGCCTTAATATTATCTAGATTAATTTTTATTCCTCTTTATGTGATGAAAATTACATAAACTTTCGAAGTGGTGACCCTGAATACAAACATGTATGGGCTTCATACTTTGGTGTTGGGAGTGGATGATGTCAATAACATTCTCAATATATTTGATATGGTAGTAGTTTTGGGTGGATTTCACCATCATATCATCGATATCACATTCCAACAATTTCTTGGGAAGAGGATTTAAGTTGTGGTGCATGGAAAATTTTATGGGATCCCTAGCATTCATCAATATGAATAGCATCACTCAATAAAAAAATTCTAGGGTTCCCTAAATGAAGTGGTAATTTTTCTTCAAGGCTATATATATTTTATTATACTTGAAATACACATCAATTGATGATAGGTTTTAGAAACTAGATATTTCATCAATTATAAAATCCATCATTAGGAGGGGAACATCATCAATTGTGTATTAGTGGTGAGGGTCCCTTAAGTTAATGTATAATACAATCATTCCATTTTCATTTAAATCAAGTATAATATCATCTTTCCACATAGGGTTCTGAACATCGTTGAATAATTAATAATTGATAATCTTTTCAAAATTAGCATTTCCATTGGATCCATGAGAAGGGATCATCTTTTTGGGATTCTATATGAAGTTACATTGACAAATCGGGAAGACAAAGTGGTGAAAAACAACTTGGGGGGATTGATCTCATACATTTAAATATATCCCTAGGTGATCAAATCATAGTGATGTTTTATAAAGGCCATATATTACTATTGTTCCTATGGATACATGACTATGCTAATCATCATTGGTCTCAGATCATCCATAGTTTCATAAATTTCAAAGTTCAACACATTGAATGTGGTGGATACACCCTCTTAATAGGATATAAGGTCTTCATCCAAATCCTCTATGTCATTTGAAACATGAGGATTGATGAAATGAGGTTACTCCAATAGAGTTTGAGATCAAAAATTAGTAATTAAATATGCTTTATAATGGGTTGGTTAATTTATAGGGGAATCCTGGTATTACGATACCATGCTCACTACTACAAAAACGTGCAATATTAGTGCTCAAATCGGGCTTTAACAGCGCTAAAAAGCTCTGTAAAGCTCAGCGCTGATAAAGGGGTGGGCCCCAATAACATCCCTTTTTTAGCGTTTTTAAAGGTCGCCTTTATCAGCGCTTTTTTAGTGCTATTAAATCCCTGCCTGCTGCAAATAGTAAATCTGCATCAGTATAGCCAGCCGAACTAGACCGATAGAAAAACTAGTATATCAAACAAGGAAATGTGATATACTAATTATTCATTATGAAAAACATAAAGGTTCCATTAAATACTTACATTTCCCCCAAGAACCCATAACACAACCCAACCACAACCTTCATCTCAATGTACTCAACCAATCTTAACACCAAGATGGATTTTACCCAAGACTATCTAATTCAAAACGCCGATCATGTCATCAACCGACCACATAATTTCTATGGTTCTCCCCACTATACACTTTAGCTCAAAAACACCACCATATGATGTTTAACACGTCCATCATCGGGAAAGAACCACTAGAACCCCAACTAAAACTCCACAACATACCCAACATGTTTTCTAACTTACCATACATAGACATCCATGAGAACACAAACCAATTTTATCATCCATCATTTCCTAAAAACCACTTGGAATGGATGTGAATCCATCATCCATACATGAATCAAGGACAATTCACCTTTTCCTCAAAGATTGAACCCATTTTCAAAACATAATTAACATTTCGAAACATCAAATAGATGTGGCTTATAACTCACCACATTTGTCCCTTTTTTCCGGAGGAATTTCAAACATGCACCACATAGGTTGAAAAGGCAGTAGAGGATAGATCTCTTTGATCACACAAACCCATGAACCCAAGTTTATCTTTGAGGAAACTTATGAGTGATGTTTGTGAATGATTTTTGGAACAAGGAACTGACTCGCTTGATGAAACACAAGAAATATCTTTAAATATAGTATCACATGCCAAATCATTGGAACAATTTCCTGTATTGGATGCTCTTAATGTCAGATTTAGCATCCCATATTGTTCATCAAATGGATTGTTCAACTTTCAATCTATCATGGAGGCTGCCTCACCACCTTTACACGCAACTAATGATCAGAGGAATCTTGATTAGAAAAAGAGTCTTGAGGGAACTAGACTTGAAAGATCATGCGGTGCCATAGTTTCTCAGCAACCTCAATTTACCCCACATGATATAAGGCTATTGCATGATGTCCAAGACATAGCAAGAGGATAAGAGAAGGTGAAATTCCCATAGACGAACAACATCAACAATGAACATCCACCACCCTTTCACTATATACATCAAAATCATATCTTTAAGAATGTCCATGTGAATTTCTATCTTACTTCCATTGAGGATGATGCATGTTGGTCAAATTGTTTTGGAAATTGTTTATCTTTATCTGCGCCTTGTACTTGTACCCATGAATTTGAAGGTGAGTATGCGTACACTATAGTTGACCTTCTTAGAGAAGAGTTTCCGGAAGAGTATAACAGACGTGAAGCAATGAAGAACATTAGAGTTTTGGAGAAAATGTGGTTTCTACAAACAATGTGGAAATCAAAATGTGCAAAGAGGCCTAAGTTTCAACATGCAGGGATTGTACATTATTTTTTTATGGAGGGTTTTAGTGTAAATTCATTTTGGAATGATCATTTATTTTCATTGTCTTTTAGGTTTTTTTGACAGCTGAGGGGAAATGGTGGGGTCTGCAGACATTGGACAATATGTCGATGGGTGATTTTGTGTGTGAATATGTTGGGGAAATGTTAACTCACGCAGAACTGTGAGAGAGAAAGATAACTAAGAGTAGTGAAAATCATGCCTGTACAGTTCTCTTATATGGTGATCGGGGTTCGGGGAGCTTGAAGGGAAAAGAGGCCATTTTGATAGATGTTAGATACTATGGAAATGTTTCATGGTTTATTAATCATAGGTAAACAAGGCATGTATAGGTCAGAACTGACAAAGGGGTGGGCCCCTTTAATAGCGCTAAAAAACGATGTTAAAGGCGAACTTTAACCTTGCAACATTTCCATAGTATATAACATCTAACCAAATGGTCTCTTTTCCCTTCAAGCTCCCCGAACCCCGATCACCATCTAAGATAACTGTATATGCATGCTTTTCACTGCTCTTAGTTAGCTTTCTCTCTCGCATTTCTACGTGAGTTAACATTTCACCAACATATTCACACACAAAATCACCCTTCGACATATCCTCCAATGTCTGCAGACCCCACCCTTTCCCCTCGGTTGTCAAAAAAAACCTAAAAGATAATTAATAGAAATGATCATTCCAAAATTCATTTACACTGAAACCCTCTAGAAAAAAATAAAGTACAATGCCTGTTAGTTGTAACTTAGGCCGCATCGCACAAGTTGGTTGCCACATTTTTTGTAGCAACCACATTTGCTCCAACACACTAATGATCTTCATTACTTCATGTCTCTTATAATCTTCCAGAAACTCTTATCTAATAATGTCAACTATCGTGTACGCATACTCACCTTCCAATTCATGGGTGCGAGTACAAGGCATGGATAAAGATAAACAATTTCCAAAACAAGTTGACCAATGTAAGTATTTAATGGTACCTTTATGTTTTTCATAATGAATAATTAGATAGTCATGTTTCTGAATGCTTTTTGGAACTAGGCACTGACTCGATTGATGAAACAGAGGAAAGATCTTTAAATGTATCATCAATTGCTGAATCATTGGAAAAATTTCCTGCATTGGATGTTCTAAATTCCATATTTAGCATCCCATCTTGTTCATTAAATGGATTGGTGAACTTACAATATATCATGGACGTTATAGCATAAATGCAACTAACGATTGGAGATTTTACTGGTTCATGCGTGATATGAAGGTATTTTGGATATTTTACTGGGTTTTTTGTCCAAATACCAATTAAATGTGGTTCATCATTCTTGCATGTTGCTAGTGCATTTCATCTGTTAAAATGGAAAAAAGAACCATTGGAGAAAGAATGTTTTATTTAATAATAATTACAATTTTTCTACAAACATTTACATACAAGAATGTATTATATTTTTATCTCCATGAAACCCTCTCAAAAATGTCCGCCAATTATACACATCCGCAACTCTTCCAATAAAAGTCAGATCTTCATGCTATTTCTGTACAATCTTGCATTAGGTATGCGGCCCACCTGATTCTGAAAATATCTACATCATCTTGTGAATATGATGCTTTTCGTCATTCATAATAGTACTAAAAAATATATAAATAAAGAATTAATAAATAATTTAAATGAAATAGTACTTGTTTTCAAAAATAACTCTTTAGGGATGCTAGTTTATCCATTGACAACGATCTCTCTCATGAATCTACAAACAAAATAACCACAATCTTTGTCGTTTGTTGGTTTTGGACACTGCAGAAACATTGATCATGAGGCTAGTAAGTAACTTGTTTTGATATATGTTTATATAGTAAAATTTTATTATATATACCCTGATACTTGTCCAGACGTAGTACTTTCTCAGCTCCTTATGCTTATCCCATGTCCTCATACCATGATTTAGACGATATTGGTACACCAACCTATCATAGCAGAATCCTCAGTAAAAGATAATATATATTATATAACTTTATGTTTAGACCTAAAACATAGGATGTAGTGTCTTACAGATTGAAAAACTGCATCACATGCAGTCAGTTTGTTGGATATCCATGCTTTGAATCCAGAAAATAAATCTTAGGAGTATCCAAATTCACCACAGTTAGCATCCAATGTTGCTTAAATACACAAAAAGAAATAAGTAATGAAAAAAAAAGAGATGGGATGTGTGGATGATGGGACATTCCTTCAGTGGAAAGGCTTGGGTCATGATGGTGGAATGCCTTGAGTGACAATGCTGGGTTTTAATGAGATGGGACATGTGGATGATGGACACTATCTTGAGTTATGAGGTAGTGGGCTAGGATTTGAACCTAGGACATTACCTTGTACATTTTAATAGTTGGTTGAGTTCTTAGATGATTCTTTCCCCGATCCTTTGGGTATGGGTTGGAACATGGGTACCAATCTGATGGCATGTGGCAATGATGCAATTTTTTATGGTACCAAATATGGAATGATCATGTGTTATGGTGTCATAGTTAGCTCATAAAGACCTAACGTTCACTGAGTCAGGGTGCCCTAGTTAGCACATGACATCCAACATTCTTTGGTTATGTTTTTATTTTCCTCATCCATACATGGATATGATGATATATACTAGGGGAACATGGTGTTACCCTACTGAGATGTATTTCTCACACCATGCATAGGCACTTTGGAGCATGTTCATACCATATATCTAATTTATATGTTTGAGCATAGGTTTTACATGGGATCAATCTGAACCATCTTGAATGGCATCGTGTGATTAGGATTTCACTATGGACCAAGGATGGTAGTAGGGTTGGTGTGTATTGTTCAAGGGGTAAATCAAGAGGTAAAAACAATATTTAAAAGATGCACTATATAAAATGTAATCTAGACATTTACCACAAACACTATAATCAAATTCCAAACACATAGGCAAACAAAATGATTTGAAAACACAATTCGCATCACAAAATTAATTTATAGAACAACAATAAATGCACAAAAAACCCATACTAAAAACATCAAGATACTTTAGGGCATCCACTGACCATTGGTGAAGAAATCGATGAAGTCCAAGGAAAAACCCAAATGGTGAGGGAGCCTTATGCACTGCTTCAGGAGGGGAAGACGCGACCGCCAGAGTGGGGGGTGCACGAGAGGAGCTGCCAACCATTGAGTACGGTCTAGAGGGGAAGAGGAGGAGTAAGGTTCCAAGGGAGGATGATCCGTGGAAGATCCTCTGGAGTAGGGTTCACGCGGAGTACAGTCTAGAGGGGAAGAGGAGGAGTAGGGTTCGTAGGGAGGATGATCCGTGGAAGTGTTTTGAGGGGAAGGATAAAGAGTACGGTGGAGGTCTGGAAAAGGAAAGATCAGGGGAGGGAAGCTATTGCAGGGGTACAGTACTACGAGAGCTTGGGGACTGATAAAAAATAGGAGACTGTGTGCTTTCTTTTAATAAAATCAGATACATGTTTTATCAGTGATAAAAAATAGCTTATAAAGTGACCCTCTATCACCGCTAAACTTTTAGCACTGATAAAGGGTGGATTTATTAGTTCTTTTCTATCATTGATAATGGTGTCCTTTATTAGTGCTTGAAAAGCACTGATAAAGCCACCTGTTATCATTGCTAAAATTTTAGCACTGATAAAGGTTCGCTTTATCTGTGCAACAAAAGTGCAAATAAATCTACCCTTTATTAGTGCTTTTAATTACAACTGATAAATATTATCCTTTATCAGCACTTTTTGATTATCACTGATAAAGGGTGGCACTTTCCTTGCCCATTTTTGTAGTAGTGTTCGATGGAGAAATCAAGAGATCCAATGTACTGTGGTTTCAGATGGTGAGTTCCACATTTGATTCTAAAACAATGATAAAATGTACACCACCACCGGGTTAGCCATACATTTGATGTGATATATTGGTGTCATGTGTTAGTAGACATGGTATAGATCTATCAGTAATCAATAAAAGTGGGAATTATTGGGATAAAATGTGCTTGAAATGTGTAGGAATATGAGGTCATCTGAAATAATTCATTCTTCTTGGGGTCTACGTAATGGTTCCAATGATCTAATTTTGTTTTCTACAACCAGTGGATTGTTAGGATGATGGTGTATTTCAAATCTACACAAGGATCAATTTATTTGACTATCAATATTTTGGGGGAATTGACATGATTGACCCCATTAGTCTAGATTATACTCCCCTCCTTTTCTACTTCCTATTATATATGTACATGGATTCATAGGATTTGAAATAGGAAACATCACCAGGGAGTGACCCTACAAAACCTTTGAGGAATTATTTGATGTTTTGGTGGTATGAAGATGTGATAACAATATTTAGATGCGTCTAGGGTCTACATTAAATGGATTTTTTGGATGATTACTTTGATAAAAGAATCAAATTACTTTTTTCTAACAACTAACCAAATTGTGAATGTAGAAAAATCCTTTCATGTTATTTCTTCTCACTATATTCAAATATCTAAAATGTCAGTTTGGAGGGGGGCCAAATCATCCTATGTGAGGCCCAACATGTTCAGGGATTTTCGTGGGATGAAGTTGATCCCAAATATAGTGTCCAAAAAATTTTGTTAGATGTAGACACTGGCAAATAGGTCTATGAAATACAATTATCATATATTTTACTGAATAGTTGCAACCTCATCCTCCTCTAAGAATGAAATGGTTATTTAGAGTTATCCACACTCAGCTTCGTTTATGTGATAGACTTCATCAAATAAATCCTCATCCTAAAACTGAATGGGTCCCTTTAGGTCATTTATAATATCCTCATGGATGTTTTTTGATATCTAGTGTATGTTTAGGGCCATGAGGCATGCTGGTATACTATATAGGTTCTTTAAAACATAATTATTTTATTCTAAGGATGCATTTCATCTCATTGAGAGTCACTCTTTGATAATGATTGTCACATACATGAATTCTTTTAAATGTATTTTTCATTTAATTTCCATTCTTTTTTTGTTTTGGGGGTTTTCCATTCATTTTGGTGGAAATGGAGGGTTTTCAAAATCTGGGCCAAACCGTTATCCCAATTCCAGATTGAAAAATAAATATTATTTCTTTTGTAACTCCTTCAGTTTTTAACATTTTTCATCCATTATACGTCCTAAATTTTCTCCTATGACCTGTCTAAATCACCATGTCCATTTGGACCCTTTTTGAACCCATTATCATTTTGGGATTGAGTGAATTAATTTGGAATTGGGCCAACCCGTGAGCCATTTCATGTTTTAAATTGTTTTTTAAATATTTAATAACATACTCATTTTTTACTATATTCCTGTCATTCCAACTCCCACCTGAAGAAAAAATCCTGAGCCTGACCCCCAATATTCATTTTTCCACTTTGGACCTCATTTTACTCACGGAGTAGGGAAAAACATCTTAGGGTTCCTCAAATCGTCCATATTTGAGAAGGCAAGTTGATTCTTTCATAAATATTTTAATTTTCACTCTTTTCCCCCATTTCAGTCCCCACTTGACCTTCTTATCCCCATTAGATCCTCCATAGTAGGTTTGGTTGCTTGGAGATTCAAATTTTGGTGTATTTTGTCCGTTTGATTCAAGGTGTTTTGAGTAAGTGTTTCATTTCTTGATTTATTCCCCATCCTTAGGGTTTCTTTCAGCCTTTCATGAATTTCCTCATGTCCAGAAGTTGAGGTTTGATGATAGGGTTAGATTTGGTGTCTTTTTTGTCAAATATTGAGGCCTAGGTCTGGATTTATCTTCCTTGAGTTGTGGCGGTGATGAGGTTGATGTTTCGCACCATGTTTTGAGGGTTTTGACATAAAAGGTAGGTGATTCCATGTGTAATCATTTCTAGATGAGTTAGTTTGCTTGAATTACTTATTATTAATGTTTCTAATATGCTCTGTGTGGTGTGGAAACTATTTATGTTGGATTTGGTAATGTATTTATTTTTATAGTTTCATTTTAGCTTAAAATTGGGTGTTTTCATGTGTAACCCTTTAGGTATTGTTTGGGTGTGTTTTATAACATATGAAATTGGTTTAATAAATGTTTTTTGGGATTAAAATTAAGATTTGGTAGGGTATTGGTGTTCCATTTGGTCTTAAAGAGGGTTTTTAATGGGTTTATGGTGTAAAACCTTATTGTACTTCTTGAATGTGATTTTGAAAACGTGTGCCTTTCATGTAGATCTTTTATGGTATTGTTTGAGCTATTTGTATAACACGTGGGGGTAGTTTAATAAAAAAATTTTGGGCTTCCAATTCTGTTTTGAATTTGATTTAGTGTGATTTTGTTCTTGAAATACAGTTTTGAAATGGGTTTTATGTGAAAATATTTTGTACACTCTTTAGAATTGTTTTATGAATGTTTTAAAAGGTTTAATTATTTATGTAAGAGGTGAAACAATATTGGAAAAGTGTTTCGTATTGTTTATACTTTCAAATGGAAAATTTTTAATTTGAAGAGGTTTTTCATGTGATGTGTATCCTCTTGGAAATGTTTTATAAAAATGTTTACTAGATTTACTGAAATGTGAAGGAGGTGTGAACGTGATGTGGGTTGTTTGTGTGAGTGCGATGTGAAAAATGGATTTTGTTTATAAAAAAGGGTTTTATTAAACATGTAATTGGGGTACTATGTGATGTTTATAATATTTGGAGGGATTTCATAAAATTGTTAAAGGATGTGTTGGATGGTGAAAGTTATGCAAAAAGTGTTGTGGGCTATTTTGGTGTGAGTTTGATTTCAAAATGAATTTGAATGAAAAGTGAAATTTGTGACTTGTGTGATGTACATGGGGATGTTTGGTTAATGTGTGATGTGGAAGTGATATTTTCATGTGAAAACTATATTTCTTGGCTTGTTGAAATTTTTTTAGCGCAAAGGGAAACCTAGGTATCTAGGTTGGTGGACGTGTACTATTATGCTAGTGAATCCGTGGGGTTTGGCCTCAGTTTCACATAGCAAGATTGACACTTACATCTCTAACTAAACTATGATTATGATGATTGAGGACCACTAGGTTATGTGTATGTTCCCTACTAGTGGCTCGTGCACGAGAACAGATATTTTTTTGTGGTTACTCCCACCGAGATACGAGGTACATGAGACCCACAGCTAGCTAGTGCCTAGGGGTTATTTCCTCTTGCATGTGCTCATTAGATCCTTTATACTTACCATCGGAATGTGGTATATTTGTCCAGATAAATTAAGTATCTTTTGAATTTATTTTAAAAGTGTTTATTCTTTAAATTATCCCACTTGAAAACTGATTTTTTTAGTTGCATATTTTAGAAATTGTAACTAGAAATTACATGTTTTTGAAAACATTCATGCTTTTCTTCTTTGTATTTTTATCACATGGAATATATTACTGGTGGTATCCTACTGGGAATTGTCTCACATCCAACTTACACCCTTGGTTGTAAGTAGACTTGGTTATTTTTGTTGTCGCAGGTTTGGGTATAACTTTTTTTCCAATAGTTCGGGTTTTCAATGCTCATTCATGATGTGGTGTTGTGGAGATGCCTTGAGGGAAATGCCTCTTGCCATGTTGAGGTTCTTGGGCTTTTAATTTTTGGTTTTGTACCGTTTTTATAGTCCTTTTGAGTTATTTTAGACTATGTAATTCAGTTCTGAATTTTTATAAAATCATTGTTTGGTTTGAAAAATTCAGATTTGTTTTATTGGATTAATTTGTTGTTTTATGTTTATAAACGTGGGTAAATCATTTCCAATTCTAATTATATGATACCCAGGAACTTGTGTCAGCCCATGGGGATTGGGAACACCCTTCGGCTATGTCAAGGGCCAGGATTGGTGCCAGTTTCGGTGGCGATCAAACTCGGTTAGAGACAAAATGGTATCAGAGCAGTTTCACTCTCTTTGGGTCCTGTTATTTGGGGAAAAATTGGGACAGTCAGGAGTTAGGATTGTCAGGACATGGAATTTTGGTTATGAGTAGTGTGGTTGATCACCACACCTCTTGACAAGATTCAAGTCTCTAAGGGAAGTTGGGACCTTTCAGAGTCCTTTGGATTTCATTGATTAATGATGATTAGGGGAAATTAAAAGAGAGTTGGGTTAATGGTATTCATGTGCTTTCAAGGCCTAGCAATCCATGTGAATCCAGGTAAATTCCCTAGAACACTCTCTATGATAGTGAAGTGAATGGAATATGGTTTCCAACCATATGTCCAAGTCACCCAGTGAAACTAGTTTCCTCTCTCATTGTCTTGTGTTCTTTAGTTTTGAAATCATGGAACTTTGGTTTTAAAGTGACTTGGTTTTAAGAAGTGAAAGTTTATTTGAAATGATTTTCAAATAAAGGGGGAGTGGTTTGATTTATGAAATGGTGGAACTGAATTTTCATAATTATTTTGAAATGAAAAATGGTGTGCTTATACCTCTTTTGGAATCAGGAACTATATTGAAGTTGGTTTGAAAAAGTGTTTTCAATAGAGTTTTATAAACAATCAAAGGGTGTTTTAATGGGATGATAAGTTTTGAAATTTAAGTGAATAACAGGAATGTGAGTTATTTTCTAAATGTTTGAGTCTTTGTGAAAAGTTTTGTAAGATGTGAATTGGTATTTTGATATTGTGGTTAGCGGTTTTGAAAAAAAGGATGTGTTGGTTAACCATTTTGGTTTTGAAAAGTGGAATGAATTTTTTATTTTAACCTTTGGTATTTTCATGAGAGACCACATGCATGCAGTTATATGGGATGATGGATGGTTGATGGAATGATTGGATGAGTGCCAGGATGGATATGAGGAGGGTGCTCGGTGTGGCACAGAAACATGCAAGTGTGAGGCCCATGGGGTACCATTGGTGGATATGCTAACCGCTGAACCGTCTTTTTTCAAAGATGCGATTTTAAAGAAAATCATGATGTCTTTTTGAATTGTTTTGGATGGTGTATATTATGGGTTTTTGGAAAATCTTTATTTTTTGGGATGTTTTGAGTCCATGAACCCCTATTGTTCGAACTGTGTTTTGCGTTTCTGTTTGGACGAAAAGTTGGGTAGAAGGACCGGTTAGTAGTATCTTCTGAGAAATGTTTCGAGACACCTTTATGGAGGTTCCCTTCATGATTTTGGATTTGGTTTGTGGCATGTTTTGACCAATGTATCAGCATGGTTGGGTCCTTGGGTTCTATCATTGGATAATGTATGCCCCCATTAAGGGTTAATGCCCAACTGATGTGAAACCCATATTGTTTCGCCATTGGAAAATCCACCAGTTGATCAATATAAGGAATATTTTATCGATCATTGTTGATTGATTCTACACTCATTCATTTCATTGATTTGTGGATCCTCTTGTTGTAACACCCCAGGTAAATAAAGAATATGGAATTTTCACATTTATCCATATTTGTGAATAAAATATTAATATTACTTTAAATGGGACGCTATGCTCGATGGCATACCCAATACGCAACAACGAGTTTCTGGGGAATCATACATTGCACTCTAATAATAAAATAATATTATTTTAAATGGTAGTTAACGCCTAGCCATTGTAATGGCGGGAATGAACAGAACTTACTACAAATTGATTATATATGTTTGTCAAATATTTTTATTTTTTACAATAAATTTTAGAGGATTAAAAATGCGAATGAATCCAATTTTAAGCGTAAACATTCTAGTATTCTTTAAAAGGTCGATTAACCGCCTTTTGAGGGCGAACCTCTTTTAAATCCACTTTTTGAAAATTTTATGTGTTATATTTGACCAAATAAAATTCTTATTTAGAACCGGGACATCAAAATTTACTTTGTGTAAAGTTTTGGTATTTTTCCGATAAAGTTCATTTTTTAATGAATAGTGAAAACTGTTGTATTTTAATTCAAAACCACATTTTAATCTAATTTATTTATATGATTAGATTATCTTTTGAATTGTTTTTAAAGTGAAATTAGAATATATTTTTACCATTTAATCCAATATTGGTCATTGAAATTAATTTCACTTTGAAATTGGACTTAAACTAGTGTCAATCTTTTAATAGATATTATTTCTTAAAAACACGCTATTTGTTTTGACAGCTGTAATTAATTATTAAATTAATTAATTCAAATTATATGTTTTTAATTTTTTAAAATAGAAATCATTTTTGAATTAGGAATATCAAATATATCTTATGGGGAATTTTTGTTATTTTTCTAAAAAACTTCAGTTTTTGATTAATAGTGAAACCACTAAGTGGTAGTTTAAAAACTGATTTTTTCGTTTAAATGAAACTTCACCACTTCTATGATTTGAATTTCAAAAATACTATATACATGGTTGCCATTAAGATTTAAAATTTGGTTCAATGGGATTAAAATAATTTTTTTGGTGAATAGTAACTTTTAAGTTTTTAATCTGGATTAGAGGTAATTAGTGTAATTTAAGGTAAAAATAAGGTTTTAATAATTTTAAATGACTTAGACACATGTCCTAACCTCATTGGATTTGTCATGGATGACCAGGAAAATCCATGGGTCGACTTGGGGACACCATGGATCCACTTTTATTTGGAAAATGACATAAATAACTTTTTATTTAATATTAAAATAAAAATGTCACATGCATGAGTTGTTTTAATAAAAAAAAATTTAAATAGGGTAATACAAGTCATATTTCATACTATAAAGATTCATTAGAAATATAAAAAGATTTCCTACATCATGATAATTTTTTTATAATTTTTAGACATTAAATAAATTAAATTATTTATGACATCATGATGATGCAGCGATTACCTCATTAATAAAGGATTTAAATAAAATGAAACGATAATGTTAAAACTACAATGTAAACTTGTCAAAAACATATTGGACGAGTATATTTAGAACCCTTACCACCTTATCCTCTAAATACATCAATTTGGGACCTTTAAAATATGATACCCATTTGAAAATATAGTATCATTTTGTAACTTTCCAAGAGTGTCCCTCCTCTCCTCTTATAAAAGGCCCCCACCTCTACCACCTTACCCACACCTCTCAAGCCTTTGGATCGGACAACCCCTACTCATTTTATCTATACACATCCCTATATTACTCCTAGAAGCTTCACCTTTGGAAGAAGTCTTCCCAAGGAAGCTTTTGATCTGAAATCAAAAAGAGATACCCGATTTTAAGGTAATGTCTTCACTTGTGTTCTTTTGTTTTATTTTACTTATCCATCCCCCTAAACTATTTTTATTCATTTCTTTTGTAACAACTCCAGTATCTTAAATATACTATTATATTTTTATCATAAGGATTCTAGCTACACTTACAGACACCTACATCTAATGGTTAAAGAACATACTGTTTCTGTGGATGGTGAATTTCTGCCTCACGAAACGATGATTGTTCAATATTCTTCTAACACCCTCAAAGTTGGACATTAAGATGTCACTATATTTATATATAATATATAATATGTTTTTTTTAACATAAGCTTCTTTATTTTTCATTTATGGAATACCTTTGTGGTTTCCATTATGGTTAAACGCGATATCTTCATTTTAGGAAGTGTGGACTACCGCCCCCTCAAAGTGATTTGATTCGTTAATACCATATATGGTATGTATAAAGGATAGATTTAATGATATTATATATGATACCATACTGGAATTATAATACTATTATGTATCATTGTGTTTGAATTCCATTAAATAAAAAATAAAAATGGATGTAGGGTTCATGCGTACGTACGGCTTACCGTCTCCATGAATGGTGTATTTCATTTCTTACCTCTAAATGTTATGTAATATTATAAATGCATGTATATAATGGATATATATGATATAGATGATATCTACATAATTAATATAATTATGGATATAATATATATTTTACTACATGAACATCTTGTATTTATAAAGAGTTTATTTTTGACTCAAGTAGCAATAATCTACAATATGACCATTATTCACTTAAAAAATTACATAGTGTTCATAGAATGGTAGTAAGTGATATAAAAGGAATAATGAACCTGAAAAGGTTCTTAAGAAAGTATAAATTAACTTAAGTTTATTATTCAGGAGGTTAAAGAATGATCGAGTGAAGTCGGGCCCGAGGTAAGGTATCCTACCTCTCTCTTTCTTTGCAAGTACTCTCTTTTATGTCATTTCTTTTATGCTCCATGTTCTTATATTGGAGGATTGTCTTTTATATTCCTATTTTTTTACATTTTATTTTAATGTTATGATATACCCTATTTGATCTCATCAATTCATTTTTGGATGTTTTATGTGGCGCCGTTAGGCTACCGAATTTTCATAAGGGGATTTTCATATCACTTTTTGTTCCCGTGAGATTCATGATACATTGGCCACTGTTTACTTTTTTTGTGGTGTATGTACTGCCCATTATTTTACTATTAGTATAATATACTCTCATTTATTGGTAGTAACATCTTCATTGTATGACCCTTCTTTCATGGGGTGTACGTTTTGAAAGTTTCCCAAATGGGTAAGGGAACCTTTCACACTCCTCTTTTAAAAAGACTTATTTTGTTATGTCTTTTAATTTACATCTTTTTATGTTGGGATATGTTATTATATATCCTTATTGATGTAAATTTTATTTCCAAGTGATGAGATACCATTTTATCTCTCATAAACTAATTTTATGAATTTTAAAGTGACGACGTTAGGCTGTCGAATTTTACCGAGGGAACTTCTTAACCCAATTTCGATTTCCTTGGGTTCAACATGTAGTTATTGAATATGTTATCCTTTGAATATGTCTGAATGGCCTTTGATTGTTTTACACTTAATATCCACTTATATTGGGTGTATTTATGTTTTTCACACATAATTATGAGATTGATTCATCCATAATTTAAGGATACCTTCTTTATAAGAGATTTTATCTCATTTTACTTTTTTATTGAGACTACATTGTTGTTATGAACCAATTCACTCTTATATGGTGTATATACTGTCCTTTGGAATATTATCCCATGAATCCCTTTATTATCATGATATTATAAAGTTCTAATTAAATGTTATTCCTCAATTATTGTATTCAAGTGTCTCTCATTTTGATAAAAACCCTTTAACTAAAATATCATTTTAAATGTTTTAATGATTTATTCTTATAAATATTTCTCATTAATATCCATGTTTTCAAAATGGTTTCAAGGATTTATTTGTGTGGATATTAATGGTGTTAAATGTTAAAAGCTTCAAAGTGTTATGGGAGACTTTGATTCAAAAATTTCTTTATTAAATGTTTTAAATGGTTTTGAAAATGTTTTTTTAGAATGTATTTAATATCTTAAAATGTTATATTGTTATTGCAATGTGGGAATGTTGTCTTTCCTTTATTCATAAGTTATGTTCTATGATTATGTTATTGTTCTTGGGCATTGTTTATGAAGACAGGTGGTTTCGTGATAAACTAAGGGCAGGTGAGCCCGATATAGCTTTCCATTGCATTGGGTAACATGAAGGAGTTAAATTTTAAGGTTTCTCCGAAGAGATTTAGGGAATATACTATGATGGGTATTCCAAACGTAACCAAGATCGTTACTCCCTACGTAAGAATGTTATGAATTCCTCAAGTTACCTTTATGTGTTATAATTTCTATGATTTATTCATGATTTGATGAGGTAAGTTATAGTGCTTATGTTTTATGGGTAACGTATGATTTTATTCTTATGTATATGTGTACTCATGTTTCATTTCCATATTTTTATATCCCTTACTGAGATTTTTATGCTCATCCCAAGTTTTTGAAATGTTTTTCACAGGTCAAAGGGAATGGTACATGATGTGATGATAGTTTCAAGGAAGTTTCAAGAAAGAATCCATGTTTTATTTTAAATATGTTTCTGTTGATGGGAAAAATGAATACTATCTTTTATGTAACCACTTTGTTTAAATGTGGAATGTAATGCAGGTTTTATGATCTAATTATCTAAAACCCTAAAACTGAAAATATCATAAATGTGTAATCTTATAATAAATCAAGATTAAGTAATGTTTAAGGTTGTGGCCTTACAGTTGGTATCAGAGGTTGGATTAGATAACTTTAGAGGTTAGGGTATTCACTAAGTATAAGTGACATTACCATAATGGTTAGGATTTCAGAAAGAGTCCTAGTTTTAGATAAAGTGAATTAATATGTATATATTAGTGTTTATCTTCCTCATTAGTAGAAGATGGTTTTGTTGATATACTCACACTGACATTTCTGTTTTTAGTGAATGGATGGATCTAGCAGGCACCAAAGTGACAATAGGTTTGAAGGAAACTGTGGTTGTTCTCTGATTAAGTGACTGGATGAAATGGGGGATTCAATGAGGAAACTCATGGTTGTTCTAAACCAACTATCAAGGAGCCCTGATCAACCACTTGAACCTTGGTATGTTCTGTAATGCATCATGTACGGGATGACCAATCGATGTGGATGTTCAGGTAATAATTATAAAGGTAACCATTATGGTTTATATGATCTTTACTTTTTAGGTAATTGTGGTTTACTCTATGATATCATGGAAAATGGAAGGCATGAGATAAACATGAATTTAAAATATGTTATGATAATTTTTGATGATTTTACCTCGTTTTGGAGAATGTTTTAAGAATTAGATAGTTTTGGAAAAAGGACAACACGCAGACCGTGTGACAACCCGTCGCATCGGACAAAGCTGCGGGAATTGAACCCACAACCAAAGTATGACTGGTATTTATCACCTACCACTAGACTATGTGAAGTACCTGGTTAGTTTGACTAATTATTTTTAGTTAGATGATTTTAGGAATCAAGAGTAAGTTTATTCTGGGTTATCTATGAAAATGATTAACCGATCATGGAGGATATGTGATTAGGTTAATTACTTTTCAATATGAGAATTTAAGAGCAACTGATGTTATTTGGAGATAAAAGTTAATTTGTACCTTGGAAGACTATGTGATTAAATCCTTCAAATATTTGGGTTTCAATATTATTTTGGTTTACTTTGAATAATTTTATGGACAATTGTTTATCGAATAGTCTTCGCTGAACATTGGGTTTTTTGGACAAATTTTGGAGATTAAGAATAGATTTTCTTTTTATAAAGGATTATACTTTTGTGGATTATCTGATCTCATAGTAACAATTTTGGTTTTGGTTTTTTTATAAAGACATGGGAAATATATAGTTCTCTTGTTGGGATTTGGTGATTCTCAAGAAGTTGATTATAGTACTCTTAATGCGAACAACTCTTCCTAAATACTTATCTTTTGGAGAAAATATGAGTTTGATTAAAGAATATAGTAAAAGTTTAAAGTCTACGTGACAAGTTAGTATGTTTCATTATGATTTAGTTAAGATCAAAAATAAATTAATCAAGGAAGAGTAACTTAAATCAAAAATGTTGTCTGTTAACTTCTCCTACTGGGGAATCGAATTTCTTTTAACCCATCACAAGTTTGTGATTTTCATATGGTTAACTTTTTCCTAGACATGTTTACTATCACTCTCCCTCAGAACATGACCCTTTGTTTTTTCCTCTATATCCTTGTTTTCCTACATGGAATCCTGGTATGGGTTAACTCTGGGGACCTTTGTACTTCTCTTTCTTTATTTTAAAGTGATTGTTTTACTGACTCTTGTTTCGATGTGGGATTTTCAATGATGTTTCCAAGCCCAATTTTATAATTGCGAGGACGCAATTCCCAAAAGGGGGGAAGGCTGTAACACCCCAGGTAAATAAAGAATATGGAATTTTCACATTTATCCATATTTGTGAATAAAATATTAATATTACTTTAAATGGGACGCTATGCTCGATGGCGTACCCAATACGCAACAACGAGTTTCTGGGGAATCTTACGTTGCACTCTAAAAATAAAATAATATTATTTAAAAAGGTAGTTAACGACTAGCCATTGTAATAGCGGGAATGAACAAGACTAACTACCAAATGATTCTATATGTTTGTCAAATATTTTTACTTTTTAAAATAAATGTTAGAGGATTAAAAATGTGAATGAATCCAATTTTAAGCGTAAACATTCTAATATTCATTAAAAGTTCGATTAATCGCCTTTTGATGGCGAACCTCTTTTAAATCCGCTTTTTGAAAATTTTATGTGTTATATTTGACAAAATAAAATTCTTATTTAGAATCAGGACATAAAAATTTACTTTGTGTAAAGTTTTGGTATTTTTCCGATGAAGTTCATTTTTTAAGGAATAATGAAAAATGTTGTATTTTAATTCAAAAACACTTTTTAATCTAATTTTTTTATATGATTATATTATCTTTTGAATCGTTTTTAAATTTAAATTAGAATATATTTTTATCATTTAATCCAATAGTGGTCATTGGAATTAATTTCACTTTGAAATTGGACTTAAACTAGTGTCAATCTTTTAATAGATATTGTTTCTTAAAAACACGCTATTTGTTTTGACAGCGGGAATTAATTATTAAAATAATTAATGTAACTTATATGTTTTTAATTTTTTAAAATATACATCAATTTTCAATTCGAAATATCAAATATATCTTCGGGTAAATTTTTGGTATTTTTCTGAAAAACTTCAATTTTTGATGAATAGTGAAACCACTAAGTGGTGGTTTAAAAACTAATTTTTTCGTTTAAATGAAACATCACTACTTCTGTGATTTGAATTTCAAAAATCCAATATACGTGGTTGTCATTAGGATGTAAAATGTGGTTCAATGGGATTAAAATAATTTTTTTTGGGGAATAGTAACTTTTAACTTTTTAATCGTGATTAGAGGGAATTAGTGTAATTTAAGGTAAAACTAATGTCTTAATAATATGAAATGACCTATACACATGTCCTACCATCATTGGATGTTTCATTTCCAATCCGTAAAATCCATGGGTCAACTTGGGGACCCCATGGAGCCACTTTGGTTGGAAAATGACATAAATAACTTTGTATTTAATGATAAAATAAAAATGTCACAAGCATGAGTTGTTTTACTAAAACAATTTTTAAATGGGGTTATACAAGTCATATTTTTCACTATACAAATTCATTAGAAATATAAAAAGATTTCATACATGATGATATTTGTTTTATAATTTTTAGATGTTATATAAATTAAATTATATATGACATCATGTTGATGCAGCGATTACCTCATTAATAAAGGATTTAAATAAAATGAAACGATAATGTTAAAACTATAATGTAAAATTGTCAAAAACCTATTGGATGAGTATATTTCTAACCCTTACCACCTTATCCTCTAAATACATCAATGTGGGACTTTTAAAATATGAAACTAATTTGAAAATATAGTAACATTTTGTAACATTCCAAAAGTGCCCCTCCTCTCCTCTTTTAAAAGGCCCCCACCTATACCACATTACCCACGACTTTCAAGACTTTGGATCGGCCAACCCCTTATCATTTCGTCTCTCCACATCCCTATATTACTCTTAGAAGCCTCACTTTGGGCAGAAGTCTTCCCAAGAAATCTTTTGAGATCAAATGAAAGAGAGATACCCGATTTTAAGGTAATGTCTTCACTTGTATTCTTTTGGTTTATTTTGCTTCTCCAACCCCCTAAACTCTTTTTACTTATTTCCCTTGTATCAACTCCATTATATTCAATATACTATGATGTTGTTATAAAAATTATTCGAGCTACACTTACACACACCTACATCTAATAGTTAAAGAACAAACTGTTTCTGTGGATGGTGAATTTCTGCCTCACGAAACGATGATTGTTCAACATTATTTTAACACCCACAAAGGTGGCCATTAAGATGTCACTATATTTATATATGATATATAATATGTTTATGTTTTACTTAAGATTCGGTATTTTTAATTTATGACATACCTTTATAGTTTCCGTTATTGTTAAACGCGATATCTTCATTTTAGGAAGTTCGGACTACCGCCCCATCTAAGTGATTTGATTCGTTAATACCACATGTGGTACGTATAAAGGATAGATTTAATGATATTTTATATGATACCATACTGGAATTATAATACAATTATGTATAATTATGTTTTAATTCCATAAAATAAGAAATAGAAATGGAAGTAGCATTCATGTGTACATATGGCTTACCGTCTCCATGAACGGTGCATTTCATTTCTTAACTATAAATGATATGTAATATTATAAATGCATGTATATAATGGATATATATGATATATATGATATCTAAATAATGAATATAATTATGGATATAATATATATTTTACCACATGAACAACTTGTAATTATAAAGAGTTTATTTTTGACACAAGTAGCAATGATCTACAAAACGACCATTATTAACTTAAATAATTACATAGTCTTCATAGCATGGTATTAAGTGATATATGTAACAGCCCAATATTTAATAAAAAAATATTCTTTTTAATTTTATTAATGTCTTGTGTTGTAAGCTACACCAAAAGGAGCTTGCACAACACACATCCTTGACTTGCCTTGCATTACACGCAATCGCGACCTTCCTCGATAGCGTGTGTAATACGCAATACCGAGTTTCAGTAAACAACGATATGATATTAAAATATTATTAAAACTAGCCGTTATGAATAGTAATAACCACTTTTTAAAACTCTGTAAATCTTTTTTTTCAAAATGAACTTCATTTTTGGATTCGGAGTATCGAATTTAGCCTAAGGTGAAATGTTGGTACTTTTCGGATAACTTTCATATTCTGATGAATAGTGAAAATTACTAAATTATAATTAAAAACAACCTTTTAAATCAAAATAATTAATAGTGATAAATTATTAATTTGAGTGGTTTTAAAGTATATTTAGAATATATTTTTAAAATTTAATACAATGTTGGTCATTGGTTGTAATTTCACATTTAAACCAGGCATAATCAAGTGTCAATCTTTTGATAGATATTGTTTCTTAAAAACACGCTCTTTATTTTAACATCGGGATTTAATTATAAAATTAATTAATGCAACTTATATGATATGAATATGGTAAAATATACTTCATTTTTAAAATCGGAATATGAAATATAGCTTAGGATGAAATTTTGGCTTTGTTCTGAAAAAACATCAATTTTTGATGAATAGTGAAACTACTAAGTGGTAGTTAAAAAAATTAATTTCTTCATAAATCTTAATTTTAGCGCTTCTGTGAATGGAATTTCAAAAATCCGAGAGACACGGTTGATGTCAGTAAGTAAAATGTGGTTCAATGAGATGAAAATAATTTTTGATGAATAGTAACTTCTAACTTTTTTTACCACGGTTAATAGTAAATAGGGTAACTAAGGGTAAATATGATATTATTATTACCCTAAAACATGTCCTAATTCTATTGGATAAGTGTAATTCGACCAAAAACAACCTTATGAATAAAATATGACCATTTAGGCCCACTTGGGTTCGATTAGGACATTTATTATTATTTAATTCAAAGAAGAGTTAAAAGAGTTAAAATCAAAGTTTATTTACTAAAACATTTTTAATATAGGTTTATACATAAGATAAATTCGATTTTAAATATTCATTAGAAAGCTAACAATATTTACAACATTATGGTAATTTATTTGTAATTTTTAGACATCATATAAGTTAATTTATTTATGACACAAAGATGATGCAGTAATTATCTTATTAATGAAATATTGACATAATTAATATTATAAATACCAAAATAAATTTAATTTAAGACTGTTTATGAATTACACTAATTTTCTAGGTTACTATGATATATTAGTGTTGATTTAAGCAACTTTGTTTGAACATATAATTCTGTTATGACTTTCACAAAAATCATATATCAAATAGTGTCAAAATTGACACAAAATAGTTTTTAAATAAAATATTATATTATTAATTGTTATTTTATTCCTAAAAATCTAAGGTTCGGCCAAATGACTTATATAAGGATATATATATTAATAATAAACACTTTGGGGTTCGTTTGGCATGTTATGGTAAGTGTATTAACCATATAGTGAAAGAAAACAAAAAGACACGGTAAAAGTTAAATTATTTAACTTAGAGTTAAATCTAATTGATAAGGTTAAAATAATAACCTAAACTTGTCTAAATCCTATTGGTTGATAGGATTTCGACCCATCCCCACTTTATTTTAGAAATAAGACCTTTTGGAACCATTATAAACCGATTTTGACTTTAATATAAAATAATATTTTGAGATATTCCTAAGGTGCCCCTCTCCTCCTTTATAAAAGGACACCTCCTCGCCCTCATACTCACACCAATTTGAGAACTCAAGCTCGGCCAACCCCTGCCAAAATCTCTTCTCCACTTCCCTAGCAACATCCTAGAGGTTCTGGTCTTCCTCAAAGACCAATTTTAGTGCCCTAAGTGGAGGTCTCAAAGAGGCGCTTCAAAGAAGAGGTAATTACCGTTACCAATTCTTTCATCTTTATTTGTTCTTCCACTTATTATTCTTAGGTTGTTTCATTATTAAGTAATAACATCAGTATAAATCATATACTGATATGTTATTATAAGTATGAAACAACCCTACTTCACCATATATCCATCCTACGGAAAAAGAAATCACCGCGCGTGCGTACGTACGGAATACCGTCTCCACGCCGTGGTGTAATCTATTTTCCACCACCACCTTACATGGATGGGTATAATGGTGTAAAGAATAACTATACATAGTTATTACAACATCATATTGATTCTGATATATTGTATAATCCACTTCAATTCAATTCAATATTTATGAAAATGATATCATCGCTCATGCGTACGTACGGACTACCGTCTCCACGACGCGATGAGATTCATTCTCCATGTTTACCATTTAAGAATGATTATAAAGTATATATAAGAAATAATAATGAAATATATGAAATTATAAAGCTACTGGATTTATGTATATATATATATATATATGTATGTCATATACTTACTTCCATTCAAGACAATAAGGAAAGGAAAACAGCGTTCATGCGTACGTACGGACTACCGTCTTCATGAACGGTGTTTTTTATTTCATTTATCTATATTATATATATATATATACTGAATATATATGATATATAAATCATATTTTATATTCTGGAAGTAAGTAAATCATGATAAAAGTAATAATAATGTCAAGAACAACAAGTCAAAACACCTATGATAAATGAAACGATTTTACCCAAAACGCTTCTTTAACATGGAATTTACAAAAGAACGGGTAATATAATGTCATAAGTGAACCATATAAGATATCATAACAATGAATATGATTCTGTAATAAGTCAATGACATTATTTAAATCATTATACAGGAGGTTCGGACACATACGAAGCAAATCGGACCTAAGGTAAGGGAAAATATCACAATCTCATTTTTATCCAAGATTGTTTATTCGTAAGTATTTACTGGGGTGTATTTTATCATCCACATCCATGTTTCATCAATATGTAATATTATTTCCATCCACCTACAATTGTTTAAATACATTTTTAACCTTCGGTGAGTTTTTAGTAATATGTATGAAAGGAATCTTTTGTCGTTTTTCGTACGAGGTACTTTTTGACTTTTCCGACAAAAGTACGAAGAATGTTTTTTTAAATTATACGGCACGAACGAATTTTTACGGTTTTATAAAGACTTATTTTCATGAACCATCCTCCAAAATATATCATGACTATTTTCAATAAAATCTATTTCTTTTAAAATTGCATGATTTTTTGTGAAAAGAAATTGATTTTGAAGAAGAAAGGATATTTTCCTCAAGAATTCAATTCAAGTGTTTTATCAAAATTATTTTCCATCTAAGATAATAAAGGGTTCTGTTTCTATCCATATTTTTACATTGATTTGACTATGTTGTGATGGAATTATGTTTATGAATTACTTTATCTTATATGAATTGTTTTAGGATGTCATGTTTTTTAAGAATCCCATTTTTATTACATGGGTTATGCGATGATGTATGATTTATGATTATGTGGCACACATAAGAAAGGATTCATTATAAGATGGGTGGGACCTATATCTCCCTCCAATGCATTGGGTAAAGATTTTATATCTCATGAGATAGACATGGCTGGAATGGTAGGTTATACCGGTTCATTGAAACAGGACTGAAACGAGGGTTACTCGATTCAGAAAGGGACTTTGTCCACTAAGATAGTCTTGGCAATGAGTCTTGACTAACAAGAAATGATTCTCTATGATTATGTGTGAATGCCACAAAGTTTCATGTTTTAAGTTATGAGTATTGTGATTACATTTCACTGCCATGATTTACCCCATGTTATGAAATTATGATCTCTTTTGCAGGTTAAGATTTCCAAAAGTTATGTGCTTATGTATATGATGTGATTGATATTTATTTTTTTATCCTTACTGAGCATTTGAGCTCACCCTTTTATGTTTTCTTTTCCCCAGGATATAAAGAAAGGTTTTAGGTAAAAAAAGGAAGATCTTTATGGGAGATTTTGAAGATCTTTCACCACAATTAGAAGATTATATTCCGAGTTTCCAAAGACACTAAACTATTACGATCCTTGTGTGTGTGTTTTTTGTTATGTAATAAGTATTCCGAAAATGTAATGTAATGTCCATGTACGTTAAGCTTCGGGTCATTACAGTTGGTATCAGAGGAAAGGTTTAGTCAACCTTTGGAAACTAGGATGCGAGAACTTTAGTGAGATCCCTAGAGATATTTCTAAGGTATGTCTAGGGATGTCTATAAGGTTAAGTATACGTATAGGTTATAGTACTAGAATTATGCTAACGATCATAGAATTAAACCTAAGATGTTAGATATTGAAGGTACTCCCCCTTTGTTATGTTGTTTTCCCTAACATGATTTTTTCCTCTCACACTATTCTTTTTGGGTTTTAGAAAATGGCTAGAAACAAGGTGATTCACGATAATGGAGGATATGATGGACAATGGAATGATATTATTAATGAGAAACAAAATGAAATGGGATTTGGAGGTCTGAACATCATTATTATGCCAAATCAGCAATCTCATAATATGATCAATAAAGTTAAATTTGGTATGATTCCTGACTCGGCTAATAAGAGAAAGATGGAGTTTCATGATGATCATAGAGGAAAGAAAGTTCAATTTCCCCTATGTAAATCATGTGGGAAGAGGCATCAAGGAGAATGTTTCAAAGGAACTGGAAGATGCTTTGGGTGTGGAAAAGAAGGACACAAAGCCAGTAAGTGCAAATGAAAAGGTTCAGTTAACACCAGGGATGAGGATAATGGTATTGCTACGACATCAACAATGGTTAAATGTTTTAAATGTGGAATGTACGGGCATTATGCAAACCAATGCCCTAAGGGAAAGTCTCATGAAGAGAATCAGTATGGTCGTATGGGTAGTATTTATGTGGATGATGATGAATAGACTACAAATGATATGTGAGATGAAAGAATTGTTGAAGCTCGGTCAATGGTTTAATAATGTAGTGGAATGATTACATGTTTATCATGTGTAATGTTGTATAAGAAATCTCATGGTACTATGGAATAAAGAGACATCTAAGGATTGATGCATTGTTGTCTTTCCTTGAGTTTTGAAAGTGTGTGATTAATGCTACCAGTATCCATGAAAGGTTATTCAAATATTTTTGGAAATAAGATGATATGCACATATTAAAGGGAAAACGAGAAAATGAAATGTTTAACAGTATTCATGAGCTCATGATTGATATAAGGACTAAGTTTGAGTATATAGAATTTTGAGGATTTTGGTATGTGAAAAGTGTTAACTTTTAACTGAATTCATGTTTTCACTAAGGTATTCAAGAGAATACACGATTAAGGGCTTTGAATGTTTGGAATGTGACCAACAAAACATATCTTATGATATATGGGGATCGACGATGGTGTTAAATCTCTGGTAATCGTTTTCACTATATTATGAGAGTCGACTGCAGTATTATGGATAAGCCTAAGGATTGGAATGGATTATGTTGGACATAAGTTAGTATTGTTTGTTTTTTTGATATTATTGATGGGATGTTATATAGTTTTGGAAAAAGGACAACCTGCAGGACGGGCGACAGCCCATCGCTTCGGACAAGGCTGTGGGTATCGAACCCACAACCGAATTGAGACTGGCCTTTATCGCCTACCACTGGCCTACAGGAAGTCCCTTTTTAGTAGAAACTAGTTTTATTATATTAAGAAGTATGATATATGAAGTATAAGTCCATTTTAGGAACCATATATGATTAATCTCACTATAGATCGACTTATGCATATAATTTTTGCTAACCTTTTGTTTGAGACAGATGGAATGACCCGTCATTCTATCACATGATCTGCTAACACTTCATGAATAACAAATTCAACTTCATTTATTTAAGAGATGATGTGGAAATTGTTCAAGGCACGAACAACAGTGAGATTGTACCAAAATAAAGTAAGTATTTATTCTAATTCAAATTTTCAACTTTAGGGAAATGATCTTGAAAACCAAAAAAATGTTGTCCTAGTGATCTTATACCTGATGAATCAGATGGTACCTTATATCATCACAAATCTATGGATTTTTGATTACTGGCTTTTCCATAGCCATGTTCTCTACCACTCTCCATCAGAACATGATGGTTATATTTCTCTTCCATATCCATATTTTCACCTATGTGGAAACCCAATGATTAGTTTATTTGGGTAACCGTTACGTTTCATACTTTTGTTTTTAAAGATTGGTTTTGATATTCCTTTTTACGATGTGGGTTTCTATTAAAGAAACTTTCGAATAGTAAACCATTTATAACCCCGACGAATTTCGAGGGCGAAATTCATTTTAAGGGGGGTAGAATGTAACAGCCCAAGATATAATAAAAAAATATTCTTTTTAATTTTATTAAAGTCTTGTGTTGTACGCTACACCAAAAGGAGCTTCCACAACATGCATCCTTGACTTGCCTTGCATTACACGCAATCGCGACCTTCCTCGATAGCGTGTGTAATACGCAATACTGAGTTTCACTAAACAACGATATGCTATTAAAATATTATTAAAACTAGCCGTTATGAATAGTAATAACCATTTTTTAAAACTCTGTAAATCTTATTTTTCAAAATGAACTTCATTTTTGGATTCGGAGTATCGAATTTAGCCTAAGGTGAAATTTTGGTACTTTTCGGATAACTTTCATATTCTGATGAATAGTGAAAATTACTAAATTATAATTAAAAACAACTTTTTTAATCGAAATAATTAATAGTGATAAATTATTAATTTGAGTGGTTTTAAAGTATATTTAGAATATATTTTTACAATTCAATACAATGTTGGTCATTGGTTGTAATTTCACATTTAAACCAGGCATAATCAAGTGTCAATCTTTTGATAGATATTGTTTCTTAAAAACACGCTCTTTATTTTAACAGCGGGATTTAATTATAAAATTAATTAATGAAACTTCTATGATATGAATTTGGTAAAATATACTTCATTTTTAAATTCGGAATATGAAATATAGCTTAGGATGAAATTTTGGCTTTGTTCTGAAAAAACATCAATTTTTGATGAATAGTGAAACTACTAAGTGGTAGTTAAAAAAATTAATTTCTTCATAAATCTTAATTTTACCGCTTCTGTGAATGGAATTTCAAAAATCCGAGAGACACGGTTGATGTCAGTAAGTAAAATGTGGTTCAATGAGATGAAAATAATGTTTGGTGAATAGTAACTTTTTACTTTTTTTACCGCGGTTAATAGTAAATAGGGTAACTAAGGGTAAATATGATATTATTATTACCCTAACACATGTCCTAATTCTATTTGATAAGTGTAATTCGACCAAAAACAACCTTATGAATAAAATATGACCATTTAGGCCCACTTGGGTTAGATTAGGACATTTATTATTATTTAATTCAAAGAAGAGTTAAAAGAGTTAAAATCAAAGTTTATTTACTAAAACATTTTTAATATAGGGTTATACATAAGATAAATTCGATTTTAAATATTCATTAGAAAGCTAACAAGCTTTACTACATGATGGTAATTTATTTGTAATTTTTAGACATCATATAAGTTAATTTATTTTTGACACAAAGATGATGCAGTAATTATCTTATTAATGAAATATTGACATATTTAATATTATAAATACCAAAATAAATTTAATTTAAGACATTTTATGAATTCCACTAATTTTCTAGGTTACTATGATATATTATTGTTGATTTAATCAAATTGGTTCGAACATATAATTCTGTTATGACTTTCAGAAAAATCATATATCAAATAGTGTCAAAATTGACACAAAATAGTTTTTAAATAAAATATTATATTATTAATTGTTATTTTATTCCTAAAAATCTAAGGTTCGTCCAAATTACATAGATAAGGATATATATATTAATAATAAACAATTTGGGGTTCGTTTGGCATGTTATGGTAAGTGTATTAACCATATAGTGAAAGAAAACAAAAAGACACGGTAAATGTTAAATTATTTAACTTAGAGTTAAATCTAATTGATAAGGTTAAAATAATAACCTAAACTTATCTAAATCCTATTGGTTGATAGGATTTCGACCCATCCCCACTTTATCTTCTAAATAATACCTTTTGGAACCATTATAAACCGATTTTTACTTTAATAACAAATAATATTTTGAGATATTCCTAAGGTGCCCCTCTCCTCCCTTATAAAAGGACACCTCATCCCCCTCCTCCTCACACTAATTTGAGCACTCAAGCTCGGCCAAACCCTGCCAAAATCTCTTCTCCACTTCCATAGAAACATCCTATAGGTTCTTCTCTTCCTCAAAGACCAATTTTAGTGCCCTAAGAGGAGGTATCAAAGAGGCGCTTCAAAGAAGAGGTAATTACCGTTACCAATTCTTTCATCTTTATTTCTTCTTCCACTTCTTCTTCTTAGGTTGTTTCATTATTAAGTAATGACATCAGTATCACTCATATACTGATATGTTATTATAAGTATTAAACAAAACTATTTCACCATCTATCCATCCTACGGAAAAAGAAATCACCGCGCGTGCGTACGTACGGAATACCGTCTCCACGCCGTGGTGTAATCTATTTTCCACCACCACCTTACATGGATGGGTATAATGGTGTAAAGAATAACTATACATAGTTATTACAACATCATATTGATTCTGATATATTGTATAATCCACTCCAATTCAATTCAATATTTATGAAAATTATATCATCGGTCGTGCGTACGTACGAACTACCGTCTCCACGACGTGATGACATTCATTCTCCATGTTAACCATTTAAGAATGATTATAAAGTATATATAAGAAATAATAATGAAATATATGACATTATAAAGATACTGGATTTATGTATATATATATATATATGTATTTCATCTACTTACTTCCATTCAAGACAATAAGGAAAGGAAAACAGCGTTCATGCGTACGTACGGACTACCGTCTCCATGAACGGTGTTTTTCATTTCATTTATCTATCTATTATATATATATATATATATACTGAATATATATGATATATAAATCATATTTTATATTCTGGAAGTAAGTAAATCATGATATAAGTAATAATAATGTCAAGAACAACAAGTCAAAATAACTACGATAAATGAAACGATTTTACCCAAAACGCTTCTTTAACATGGAATTTACAAAAGAACGGGTAATATAATGTCATAAGTGAACCATATATGATATCATAACAATGAATATGATTCTGTAATAACTCAATGACATTATTTAAATCATTATACAGGAGGTTCGGACACATACGAAGCAAATCGGACCTAAGGTAAGGGAAAATATCACAATCTCATTTTTTTTCCGAGATTGTTTATTCGTAAGTATTTACTGGGGTGTATTTTATCATCCACATCCATGTTTCATCAATATGTAATATTATTTCAATCCACCTACAATTTTTTAAATACATTTTTACCCTTCGGTGAGTTTTTAGTAATATGTATGAAAGGAATCTTTTGTCGTTTTTCGTACGAGGTACTTTTTGACTTTTCCGACAAAAGTACGAAGAATGTTTTTTTAACTTATACGGCACGAACGGATTTTTACGGTTTTATAAAGACTTATTTTCATGAACCTTCCTCCAAAATATTTCATGACTATTTTCAATAGAATCTCTTTCTTTTAAAATTGCATGATTTTTTGTGAAAAGAAATTGATTTTGAAGAAGAAAGGATATTTTCCTCAAGAATTCAATTCAAGTGTTTTATCAAAATTATTTTCCATCTAAGATAATAAAGGGTTCTGTTTCTATCCATATTTTTACATTGATTTGACTATGTTGTGATGGAATTATGTTTATGAATTCCTTTATCTTATATGAATTGTTTTATGATGTCATGTTTTTTAAGAATCCCATTTTTATTACATGTGTTATGAGATGATGTATGATTTATGATTATGTGGCACACATAAGAAAGGATTCATTATAAGATGGGTGGGACCTATATCTCTCTCCAATGCATTGGGTAAAGATTTTATATCTCATGAGATAGACATGGCTGGAATGGTAGGTTATACCGGTTCAGTGAAATAGGACTGAAACGAGGGTTACTCGATTCAGAAAGGGACTTTATCCACTAAGATAGTCTTGGCAATGAGTCTTGACTAACAAGAAATGATTCTCTATGATTATGTGTGAATGCCACAAAGTTTCATGTTTTATGTTATGATTATTGTGATTACATTTCACTGCCATGATTTACCCCATGTTATGAAATTATGATCTCTTTTGCATGTTAAGATTTCCAAAAGTTATGTGCTTATGTATATGATGTGATTGATATTTATTTTGTTTACCCTTACTGAGCATTTGAGCTCACCCTTTTATGTTTTCTTTTCCCCAGGATATAAAGAAAGGTTTTAGGTATAAAAAAAGGAAGATCTTTATGGGAGATTTTGAAGATCTTTCACCACGATTAGAAGATTATATTCCGAGTTTCCAAAGACACTAAACTATTACGATCCTTGTGTGTGTGTTTTTTGTTATGTACTAAGTATTCCGAAAATGTAATGTAATGTCCATGTACGTTAAGCTTCGGGTCGTTACAGTTGGTTTCAGAGGAAAGGTTTAGTCAACCTTTGGAAACTAGGATGCGAGAACTTTAGTGAGATCCCTAGAGATATTTCTAAGGTATGTCTAGGGATGTCTATAAGGTTAAATATACGTATAGGTTATAGTACTAGAATTATGCTAACGATCATAGAATTAAACCTAAGATGTTAGATATTGAAGGTACTCCCCCTTTGTTATGTTGTTTTCCCTAACATGATTTTTGCCTCTCACACTATTCTTTTTGGGTTGTAGAAAATGGCTAGAAACAAGGTGATTCACGATAATGGAGGATATGATGGAGAATGGAATGATATTATTCATGAGAAACAAAATGAAATGGGATTTGGAGGTCCGAACATCATTATTATGCCGAATCAGCAATCTCATAATATGATCAATAAAGTCAAATTTGGTACGATTCCTGACTCGGCTAATAAGAGAAAGATGGAGTTTCATGATGATCATAGAGGAAAGAAAGTTCAATTTCCCCTATGTAAATCATGTGGGAAGAGGCATCAAGGAGAATGTTTCAAAGGAACTGGAAGATGCTTTGGGTGTGGAAAAAAAGGACACAAAGCCAGTAAGTGCAAAGGAAAAGGTTCAGTTAACACCAGGGATGAGGATAATGGTATTGCTACGACATCAACAATGGTTAAATGTTTTAAATGTGGAATGTATGGGCATTATGCAAACCAATGCCCTAAGGGAAAGTCTCATGAAGAGAATCAGTATGGTCGTATGGGTAGTATTTATGTGGATGATGATGAAGAGACTACAAATGATATGTGAGATGAAAGAATTGTTGAAGCTCGGTCAATGGTTTAATAATGTAGTGGAATGATTACATGTTTATCATGTGTAATGTTGTATAAGTAATCTCATGGTACTATGGAATAAAGAGACATCTAAGGATTGATACATTGTTGTCTTTCCTTGAGTTTTGAAAGTGTGTGATTAATGCTACCAGTATCCATGAAAGGTTATTCAAATATTTTTGGAAATAAGATGATATGCACATATTAAAGGGAAAACGAGAAAATGAAATGTTTAACAGTATTCATGAGCTCATGATTGATATAAGGACTAAGTTTGAGTATATAGAATTTTGAGGATTTTGGTATGTGAAAAGTGTTAACTTTTAACTGAATTCATGTTTTCACTAAGGTATTCAAGAGAATAGACGATTAAGGACTTTGATTGTTTGGAATGTGACCAACAAAACATATCTTATGATATATGGGGATCGACGATGGTGTTAAATCTCTGGTAATTGTTTTCACTATATTATGAGAGTCGACTGCAGTATTATGGATAAGCCTAAAGATTGGAATGGATTATGTTGGACATAAGTTAGTATTGTTTGTTTTTTCGATATTATTGATGGGATGTTATATAGTTTTGGAAAAAGGACAACCTGCAGGACGGGCGACAGCCCATCGCTTCGGACAAGGCTGTGGGAATCGAACCCACAACCGAAGTGAGACTGGCCTTTATCGCCTACCACTGGCCTATAAGAAGTCCCTGTTTAGTAGAAACTAGTTTTATTATATTAAGCAGTATGATATATGAAGTACAAGTCCATTTTAGGAACCATATATGATTAATCTCACTATAGATCGACTTATGCATATAATTTTTGCTAACCTTTTGTTTGAGAAAGATGGAATGACCCTTCATTCTATCACATGATCTGCTAACACTTCATGAATAACAAATTCATCTTCATTTATTTAAGAGATGAAGTGGAAATTGTTCAAGGCACGAACAACAGTGATATTGTACCAAAATAAAGTAAGTATTTATTCTAATTCAAATTTTCAACTTTAGGGAAATGATCTTGAAAACCAAAAAAATGTTTTCCTAGTGATCTTATACCTGATGAATCAGATGGTACCTTATATCATCACAAATCTATGGATTTTTGATTACTGGCTTTTCCATAGCCATGTTCTCTACCACTCTCCATCAGAACATGATGGTTAGATTTCTCTTCCATATCCATATTTTCACCTATGTAGAAACCCAATGATTAGTTTATTTGGGTAACCGTTACGTTTCATACTTTTGTTTTTAAAGATTGGTTTTGATATTCCTTTTTACGATGTGGGTTTCTATTAAAGAAACTTTCGAATAGTAAACCATTTATAACCCCGACGAATTTCGAGGGCGAAATTCATTTTAAGGGGGGTAGAATGTAACAGCCCAAGATTTAATAAAAAAATATTCTTTTTAATTTTATTAAAGTCTTGTGTTGTACGCTACACCAAAAGGAGCTTACACAACACGCATCCTTGACTTGCCTTGCATTACACGCAATCGCGACCTTCCTCGATAGCGTGTGTAATACGCAATACCGAGTTTCACTAAACAACGATATGCTATTAAAATATTATTAAAACTAGCCGTTATGAATAGTAATAACCACTTTTTAAAACTCTGTAAATCTTATTTTTCAAAATGAACTTCATTTTTGGATTCGGAGTATCGAATTTAGCCTAAGGTGAAATTTTGGTACTTTTCGGATAACTTTCATATTCTGATGAATAGTGAAAATTACTAAATTATAATTAAAAACAACTTTTTTAATCGAAATAATTAATAGTGATAAATTATTAATTTGAGTGGTTTTAAAGTATATTTAGAATATATTTTTACAATTCAATACAATGTTGGTCATTGGTTGTAATTTCACATTTAAACCAGGCATAATCAAGTGTCAATCTTTTGATAGATATTGTTTCTTAAAAACACGCTCTTTATTTTAACAGCGGGATTTAATTATAAAATTAATTAATGAAACTTCTATGATATGAATTTGGTAAAATAGACTTCATTTTTAAATTCGTAATATGAAATATAGCTTAGGATGAAATTTTGGCTTTGTTCTGAAAAAACATCAATTTTTGATGAATAGTGAAACTACTAAGTGGTAGTTAAAAAAATTAATTTCTTCATAAATCTTAATTTTACCGCTTCTGTGAATGGAATTTCAAAAATCCTAGAGACACGGTTGATGTCAGTAAGTAAAATGTGGTTCAATGAGATGAAAATAATGTTTGGTGAATAGTAACTTTTTACTTTTTTTACCGTGGTTAATAGTAAATAGGGTAACTAAGGGTAAATATGATATTATTATTACCCTAACACATGTCCTAATTCTATTGGATAAGTGTAATTCGACCAAAAACAACCTTATGAATAAAATATGACCATTTAGGCCCACTTGGGTTAGATTAGGACATTTATTATTATTTAATTCAAAGAAGAGTTAAAAGAGTTAAAATCAAAGTTTATTTACTAAAACATTTTTAATATAGGGTTATAAATAAGATAAATTCGATTTTAAATATTCATTAGAAAGCTAACAAGATTTCCTACATGATGGTAATTTATTTGTAATTTTTAGACATCATATAAGTTAATTTATTTTTGACACAAAGATGATGCAGTAATTATCTTATTAATGAAATATTGACATAATTAATATTATAAATACCAAAATAAATTTAATTTAAGACATTTTATGAATTCCAATAATTTTCTAGGTTACTATGATATATTATTGTTGATTTAATAAACTTTTTTCGAACATATAATTCTGTTATGACTTTCAGAAAAATCATATATCAAATAGTGTCAAAATTGACACAAAATAGTTTTTAAATAAAATATTATATTATTAATTGTTATTTTATTCCTAAAAATCTAAGGTACGTCCAAATGACTTAGATAAGGATATATATATTAATAATAAACAATTTGGGGTTCTTTTGGAATGTTATGGTAAGTGTATTAACCATATAGTGAAAGAAAACAAAAAGACACGGTAAATGTTAAATTATTTAACTTAGAGTTAAATCTAATTGATAAGGTTAAAATAATAACCTAAACTTATCTAAATCCTATTGGTTGATAGGATTTCGACCCATCCCCACTTTATCTTCGAAATAAGACCTTTTGTAACCATTATAAACCGATTTTGACTTTAATATAAAATAATATTTTGAGATATTCCTAAGGTGCCCCTCTCCTCCCTTATAAAAGGACACCTCATCCCCCTCCTCCTCACACTAATTTGAGCACTCAAGCTCAGCCAAACCCTGCCAAAATCACTTCTCCACTTCCCTAGAAACATCCTATAGGTTCTTCTCTTCCTCAAAGACCAATTTTAGTGCCCTAAGAGGAGGTATCAAAGAGGCGCTTCAAAGAAGAGGTAATTACCGTTACCAATTCTTTCATCTTTATTTCTTCTTCCACTTCTTCTTCTTAGGTTGTTTCATTATTAAGTAATAACATCAGTATCACTCATATACTGATATGTTATTATAAGTATGAAACAACCCTATTTCACCATCTATCCATCCTACGGAAAAAGAAATCACCGCGCGTGCGTACGTACGGAATACCGTCTCCACGCCGTGGTGTAATCTATTTTCCACCACCACCTTACATGGATGGGTATAATGGTGTAAAGAATAACTATACATAGTTATTAAAACATCATATTGATTCTGATATATTGTATAATCCACTCCAATTCAATTCAATATTTATGAAAATTATATCATCGCTTGTGCGTACGTACGGACTACCGTCTCCACGACGCGATGAGATTCATTCTCCATGTTAACCATTTAAGAATGATTATAAAGTATATATAAGAAATAATAATGAAATATATGACATTATAAAGCTACTGGATTTATTTATATATATATATATGTATTTCATCTACTTACTTCTATTCAAGACAATAAGGAAAGGAAAACAGCGTTCATGCGTACGTACGGACTACCGTCTCCATGAACGATGTTTTTCATTTCATTTATCTATCTATTATATATATATATAATGAATATATATGATATATAAATCATATTTTATATTCTGTAAGTAAGTAAATCATGATATAAGTAATAATAATGTCAAGAACAACAAGTCAAAACACCTACGATAAATGAAACGATTTTACCCAAAACGCTTCTTTAACATGGAATTTACAAAAGAACGGGTAATATAATGTCATAAGTGAACCATATATGATATCATAACAATGAATATGATTCTGTAATAAGTCAATGACATTATTTAAATCATTATATAGGAGGTTCGGACACATACGAAGCAAATCGGACCTAAGGTAAGGGAAAATATCACAATCTCATTTTTATCCGAGATTGTTTATTCGTAAGTATTTACTGGGGTTTATTTTATCATCCACATCCATGTTTCATCAATATGTAATATTATTTCAATCCACCTACAATTGTTTAAATACATTTTTACCCTTCGGTGAGTTTTTAGTAATATGTATGAAAGGAATCTTTTGTCGTTTTTCGTACGAGGTACTTTTTGACTTTTCCGACAAAAGTACGAAGAATGTTTTTTTAACTTATACGGCACGAACGGATTTTTACGGTTTTATAAAGACTTATTTTCATGAACCTTCCTCCAAAATATTTCATGACTATTTTCAATAAAATCTCTTTCTTTTAAAATTTCATGATTTTTTGTGAAAAGAAATTGATTTTGAAGAAGAAAGGATATTTTCCTCAAGAATTCAATTCAAGTGTTTTATCAAAATTATTTTCCATCTAAGATAATAAAGGGTTCTGTTTCTATCCATATTTTTACATTGATTTGACTATGTTGTGATGGAATTATGTTTATGAATTCCTTTATCTTATATGAATTGTTTTATGATGTCATGTTTTTTAAGAATCCCATTTTTATTACATGGGTTATGCGATGATGTATGATTTATGATTATGTGGCACAAATAATAAAGGATTCATTATAAGATGGGTGGGACCTATATCTCCCTCCAATGCATTGGGTAAAGATTTTATATCTCATGAGATAGACATGGCAGGAATGGTAGGTTATACCAGTTCAGTGAAACAGGACTGAAACGAGGGTTACTCGATTCAGAAAGGGACTTTGTCCACTAAGATAGTCTTGGCAATGAGTCTTGACTAACAAGAAATGATTCTCTATGATTATGTGTGAATGCCACAAAGTTTCATGTTTCATGTTATGATTATTGTGATTACATTTCACTGCCATGATTTACCCCATGTTATGAAATTATGATCTCTTTTGCAGGTTAAGATTTCCAAAAGTTATGTGCTTATGTATATGATGTGATTGATATTTATTTTGTTTACCCTTACTGAGCATTTGAGCTCACCCTTTTATGTTTTCTTTTCCCCAGGATATAAAGAATGGTTTTAGGTAAAAAAAAGGAAGATCTTTATGGGAGATTTTGAAGATCTTTCACCACGATTAGAAGATTATATTCCGAGTTTCCAAAGACACTAAACTATTACGATCCTTGTGTGTGTGTTTTTTGTTATGTACTAAGTATTCCGAAAATGTAATGTAATGTCCATGTACGTTAAGCTTCGGGTCGTTACAATATAAAAGGAATAATTAACTTGAAAAAGTTTCTTAAACAATTAGAAATTAACACAACTTTATTATTCAGGATTTTAAAGAACGATCGAGTCAAGTCGGACCCGAGGTATGGGATCCTACCTCTCTCTTTCATTGCAAGTACTCTCTTTTATGTCATTTCTTTTATGATCCATGTTATTATGTTGGAGGATGTTATTTTATATTCATATTTCTGTAATTTTTATGTTCATGTTATGAGAGACCCTATTTGATCTCATCAGTCCATTTTTGGATGTTTTATGTGGCGCTGTTAGACTGCCGAGTTTTCATAAGGGGATTTTCATCTCACTTTTTGTTCCCGTGAGATTCATGCTACATTGGCCACTATTTCCTTTTTGTGCGGTGTATGTACTGCCCATTATTTTTATATTATTATAATATACTCTCATTTATGGGTAGTTACATCTTTATTGTATGACCCTTCTTTCATGTGGTGTATGTTTTGAAAGTTTCCCAAATCGGTAAGGGAACCTTTCACACTCCTCTTTTAAAAAGACTTATTTTTTATGTCTTTTAATTTATATCCATTTATGTTGGGATATGTTCTCCTATATCCTTATTGATGTAAATTTTATGTCCAAGTTACGAGATACAATTTTCTCTCTCATCAACTAATTTTATGAATTTTAAAGTGATTCTGTTAGGCTGTCGAATTTTACCAATGGAACTTCTTAACCCAATTTTGATTTCTTTGGGTTCAACATATAGTTATTGAATATGTTATCATTTCAATATGTGTGAATGAACATTGATTGTTTTTCACTTAATATCCACTTATATTGGGTGTATTTATGTTTGTCACACATAATTATGAGATTGATTCATCCTTAATTTAAGGATACCTTCTTTATAAGGGATTTTATCTCATTTTACATTTCTATTTAGACTTCATTGTTGTTATGCACAAATTCACTCTTATATGGTGTATATAATGTCCTTTGGAATATTATATCATGAATACCATTATTCTAATGATATTATAAAGTTATGATTAAATGTTATTCCTCAATAATTGTATTCAAGTGTCTCTCATTTTGATAAAAACCTTTTAACAAAAATATCGTTTTAAATGTTTTAATTATTTATTCTTATAAATATTTCTATTTAATATCCATGTTTTCAAAATGATTTCAAAGATTTATTTATATGGATATTAATGGTGTAAAATTTTAAAAGATTCAATGTGGTATGGGACCCTTTGATTCAAAAATCTCTTTATTAAATGTTTTAAATTGTTTTGAAAATGGTTTTTTAGAATGGATTCAATATCTTAAAATGATATATTGTTATTGCAATGTCGGAATGTTATCTTTCCTTTATGATTACGTTATGTGCTATGATTATGTAATGGTTCTTGGGAATTGTTTATGATGATGGGTGGTTCTGTGATAAACTAAGGGCGGGTGAGCCCGATATAGATCTCCAATGCATTGGGTAACACGAAGGAGTTAAACATTAAGGTTTCTCCGAAGTGATTTAGGGAATATACTGTGATGGGTATTCCAAATGTAACCAAGAGGGTTACTCCCTATGTAAGAATTTTATGAATGCCTCATGTTACCTTTATGTCTTATGATTTCTATGATTTATTCATTATTTTATGAGGTATGTTAAAGTGCTTATGTTTTATGGGTAACATATGATTTCATTCATATGTATATGTGTACTCATGTTTCCTTTCCATATTTTTATATCCCTTACTGAGCTTTTTATGCTCATCTCTAGTTTTTGAAATGTTTTTCACAGGTCAAGCGAAAGGTACATGATGTGATTATAGTGTCAAGGATGTTTCAAGAAAGAATCAATGTTTTATTTTAAATATGTTTCTGTTGATAGGAAAAATGAATACTATCTTTTATGTAACCACTTTGTTTTAATATGGAATGTAATGCAAGTTTTATGATCTTATTGTCTAAAACTCTAAACTGAAAATATCCTAAATGTGTAATCTTGTAATAACTCAAGATTAAGTAAGGTTTATGGCTGGGGCCTTATACTTGTAGTGGGATAGTGCTTGTGGAAGGTTGAATGAGACCTTAGTTTCTTAATTTGACTGATTCATCGAAGGTGAAAGTGTTCTGGGGTTGTTAGTGTGGATGAGTGTCTCTATGGTGTCTAAGAGGTCCTATGGGTTCTTCATAGTTTATTTGAAGCAAGAGTTCTTGTTAAACAACAAATTTTCTTATTTTGGTCATGAGAGGCTATTGTGTCCACTTTTTAGACTTGTATATTATTTAGGGACTTGGCATAAGGTCATGTTCCAGGTTTTGTTTCTATCAATCGCAAAATCCATGTTTGGTGATGCATTGTGATTTTGTGTGCTCATTTGACTGTAAAGGTGAAGGTCATGCAATCCTATGAGGATCTGTATTATGTTGGGAGTATGTATCCCTTGGAAAAAACATCAAATCCTCTATCTTAGAGGAAGGTGTTTATACGTGTCTTGCCCTTATGTATTATCTCACCAAAAGAAACAAGGTGCGATGTGTGTGCATCTTCTGATCCCTTGTTTTAGTGAATGTCAGGTTTTGGTAAAGTGAGATATGGAGTGTGTTATGTCTTGTTGAACCATCTGGGTATGCAGTGTAGTTGTTTGTGGCACTGAAAGAAGTATTTCCACGTAGGGGTTTCCATAGCCAAACTGTGAGGCTGAAGATGCTTCAATATTTTGAGCTCTAGCCATAGGTCCCGGAGAGATGTTGGTGTGTAGTCACGGGAAACACCAATGTCGTTTAAACCCTTGTACGAAGTCCTATCCTCAGTATGAAAGATAAGAAGATTTTAAACCTATGGTGTCATCATCTTTCTTCAGTTGTTCTCATTCAGTGGAAATAGGTTGAGGGCCTTGTACTCATGTCATCACCCAATATCCCCCCCTTTGGTTTCCATTGAGTCTTTCAAGAATGCATTGAAATTTGGATAGACAGGCTGAGCACGTGGATTTTTCACGATTAGTATTGACAATTTTCCAGGAAGCCATGCAGAAAGAATGATCAGCACAGTTAGTGGATGGTTTCCCAAACTGTGTGGAATAATTGTGAATCCTTCCAAAATCATTAAAATTTTGGGGTCTTTTCATGTCGGCCCATGCCGGTTGGATAAGATGGTTGGTTCTTTTGGTGGGAAGACCCACCATGGGTATCATTCATATTATTATGGAAATTTCTAATGGATTTATACCCCTTGTACAAGGGAGTCTATTTGGGCCTCCCCCTGCTAGTGTCCTGATTCTGTCTCGGGAAAAAAATTTAACTTGTCTCTTATGGTGGAGAGCCCATTTATGTCTCTTCATATGAGTAACTCATATTTTTTTCCATGGTCTTGTCTTGGAAGTAGGTATTATCATTCAGAGATATCTAAATACCAACATCTTCATTGGGTAAACATTGAGATTGGAGTGTTCCAAAAGGTTTATTTATAGTAGGGTAAGTGTAACTTGGTTCGATGTTGTTGTCTGTTTAGGTAAATTGATTGAATTTTGTTCAGATTCTATTTGAGGAGTTTTCATTTGGGGTAAAGCCCGAATGTGCATGATTGTTTTAGGAAAGTGGTGTATGTTTTGGTTGTGAGAGTAATCCTTCCTTAAAATGATCACTGCAGGTGTTTTGGCCTTTTTGGGAAAATCTTGGCAAGAATTACTTCTTGGTTTATCGGTTGGGTTTGGGTTTTGTATTTGGCCTTGCTGTGGCTTTCCAGGGATGGAATGGTTTATGGTGGGGAGAATTTTGATAGACATGAATTATTTTAAATGTATTTTGCATTTAATTTCCATTCTTTATTTTTAGGGGTGGTTCTATTCATTTTGGTGGAAATGGAGGGTTTTCAAAATTTGGGCCAAACCGTGAGCCCAATTCCAGATTTAAAAATTAATTTTATTTATTTTATAACTCCTTAATTTGTTAAAATTTTTCATCCATTCCACTCCTGATATTTTCTCCTATGACCTATCCAAATCACCATGTCCATTTAGACCCTTTTTGAACTGATTATCATTTTGGGTTTGAGTGAATTAATTTGGAATTGGGCCAACTCGTGAGCCATTTCCAGTTTTAGATTTTTTTAAATCTATAATAACTTACTCATTTTTTACTATATTCATGTAATTCCAACTCACACCTGAATCCAAAATCCAGATCCTGACCCCCAATATTTATTTTTTCACTTTGGACCTCATTTTGCTTGTGGAGTAGGGAAAAACATCTTAGGGTTCCTCAAATCGTTCATATTTGAGAAGGTATGTTGATTCTTTCATAAATCTTTTAATTTTAACTCTTTTTCCACCATTTTAGTCCCCACTTAACCTTCTCATCACCATTAGATCTTCCATATCAGTTTTCGTTTCTTGGATATTCAAATTTTGGTGTATTTGGTTCGTTTGATTCAAGGTGTTTCGAGTAAGTGTTTCTTTCCTTGATTTATTCCCTTTCCTAAAGGTTTCTGTCACCCTTTCATGAAGTTCCTCATGTCTAGAAGTTGAGGTTCGAAACTAGGTATTTATTTGGTGTGTTTTTGGTCAAATATTGTGGTCTAGGGCTAGATTTATCTTCCTTGAGGTGCGACGGTGATGCGGTTGATGTTTCACACCATATTTTGAGGGTTTCGACATAAAATGTAGGTGATTCCATGAGTAATAATTTCTAGATGAGTTAGTTTTCTTCATTTACTTATTATGCATGTTTATAATATGTTTTTTCTGGTGCGGAAACTGTTTATGTTGGATTTGGTAAAGCATTTATTTTTATAGTTTCATTTTAGATTAAAATTGGGTGTTTTTCATGTGCAACCCTTTGGGTGTTGTTTGAGTGTGTTTTATAACATATGAAATTGGTTTAATAAATCTTGTTTGGGATGAAAATTCTGATTTGGTAGGGTATTTGTGTTCCATTAGGTCTTAAAGTGGTTTTTTAATGGGTTTAAGGTGTAAAACCTTATTGTACTTCTTGAAAGTTATTTTGAAAACGTGTGCCTTTCATGTGGATATTTTGTGGTATTGTTTGAGGTGTTTGTATAACATGTGAGGGTAGTAATATAAATGTTTTTTGGGATTCCATTTCTGTATTGAATTTTTATTGGTGTGATTTTTTTCTTGAAATACAGTTTTGAAATGGGTTTTACGTGAAAAGATTTGCTACACTCTTTAGAATTGTTTTTTGAAAGTTTTGAATGGTTTAATGATTTATGTAAGAGGTGAAACCATATTTGAAAACTGTTTTAGGTTGTTTATACTTTCAAATGGACCATTTTAAATGTGAATAGGTCTTTCATGTGATGTGTATCCTCTTGGAAATGATTTATAAAAATGTTTACTGAATTCACTCAAATGTGAAGGAGGTGTGAACGTGATGTGGGTTGTTTGTGTGAGTGTGATATGAAAAATGGATTTTGTTTATAAAAAAGGTTTTTATGAAACATGTGATTGGGATATTATGTGATGTTTATCATATTTAGAGGGACTTTATAAAATTTTTAAAGGATGGGTTGGATTGTGAAAGTTATGAAAAATGTGTTGTGGGCTATTTTGGTGTGAGTTTGATTTCAAAATGCATTTGAATGAAAAGTGGAATTTATGACTTGTGTGATGCACATGGGGATTTTTGGTAAATGTGTGGTGTGGAAGTGATATTTTCATGTGAAAACCATATTTATTGGCTTGTTTAACTTGTTTGAGCACAAAGGGAAAACCCGGGTATCTAGGTGGTTGGACGTGTACTAGAATGCTAGTGAATCCGTGGGGTTTGGCCTCAGTTTCACTTAGCAAGATTTACGATTAAAACCCTAACTAAACTATGATGATGATGATTTGGGACCACTAGGTTATGGGTATATTCCCTACTAGTGGCTTGTGCATGAGAATGGATATTTTTTGTGGTTACAATCACCAAGATACGAGGTACCTAGGACCCACAACTAGCTATTTCCTAGTGGTTATTTATTATTTCTTTTGATCAATATATACTTTATACTAACCGTCGGCATACGGTATATTTGGCTGAAAAAATTTAGTAGATTTTGAATTTATTTTAAAAGTGTTGATTCTTTAAACTATCCCACTTGAAAACTGCTTTTTTTAGTTGCATCTTTTAGAAATTGTAACTAGAAATTTCATGTTTTTGAAAACTTGCATGATTTTCATCTTTGAATGTTTATACCATGTAATCTATTAGTGGTGGTATCCTACTGGAAATTTCTTCACACCCTACTTACACACTTGGGTGTAAGTAGACTTGGTTATTTTTGTTGTCGCGGGTTTGGGAACAACTTTTTGGCCAACAGTTCGGGTTTTCATCGGTTATTCATGATGTGGTGTTGTGGAGATGGCTTGACGGCGATGCCTCTTTCCATGTTGAGGTTCTTGGGCTATTAATTTATGGTTTTTTACCTTTTTTATAGTCCTTTTGAATTGTTTTAGACTATGTAATTTAGTTCTAAATTTTTGTAAATTCATTGTTTGGTTTTAAAAATTCAGATTCGTTTTATTGGATTAATTTGTTGTTTTATATTTATAAACATGGGTAAATCATTCCCAATTATCATTTTATGATACCCAGGCACATGTGCTAGCCCGTGGGGACCGGGAATGCCCTTAGGGCCTTATCATGGGATGGGTTTGGTGTCGGGTTTACTGGCGATCAAATTCGGTTCGTGACAATGACCATAGAGTGCACTGTAGATTGGGGTGTTGGGCCCTTACAATTAGTTTATGTGTTCCATTATTCCATGGATGTATTAGGATGATCACTAGGATAATTTTACCAAGATAATTCAAGACATGTTTAAGCATTGGTATATTGTAGATCAACCACATGATTAACCAATATGGTCTGTTATTGAGGTGTACCGGAGGGTGTAGCTTTAGTGGAATATTACTATTGATCACTATATAAGGCTTCTAATCTAGTTTTAGTGACACAAATACTCTTTTATGAAGTACAATCTTGGTAATCATACAGAGTAGAATTTATCCCACACTTTATTTTATGTTTTCAACCATATGATCTTGAAGGGCCCAACTGGAATTCCTCAACAGTAGTAATTTCCCAATGATCCCTAGACCTATGAAATTAATAGAAGATTGCATCTTCCATTAATCAGTAGAATATTACAGGAAAATGTGTATTTTTTGGGATTCTCCAAACTTAGGGATAATTATGTCACTTAGGGTGAAATATGGATTTGGAACTAATAATGTACATTGATTTCCCTAACACTATCATTACGTATTCTTCTATGACATCGGAGGTAGTGATGTCGATGTGGTGTCCTAAGATGGCATGAAGTCCAGAATTGGTTCTAGAATTTTCAAATGGGAGAATATAGTGATGTGGGTGTGATGGACCATCTTACAATTGATACAGTCATTATTCTTCTTCAAAACACTTCTATAAACCTCCAACCACTCACCTGAGTAATCATCGTCACTATTAGTGGAGGAAATGACATATTAAAACTATGTTGGTTTTCCACCAAAATGAACTAGGACATGGTATACCTGGTCATGGATACAATATTTGATGATGAAACACTCATTGTTTCTATTTAAATGGAAACTATTTTATTGGATGTGGTTAGCAGATTTCATCTATATAGCATTCAAGGGCTCCTAGATTTTTTAATGTTTAAGATATTATTCTCCTTGTCAAAAATTAAGTGTCCCTGAACCTATGCATACATGAATGGGAATAATTTTTTCTTCCATTACATGAAGGGAAATATGGGTTCCCAGCCCTAATGGGGGTTCTTGAGATGTATTTTCTCAATGAATTTTCCCTCGGTGCGGTGTATTCGGTGTAGGATCACGAGAAAGGATCAACTATTAGGAAGGATTTTGTATAACATTAGATATTTCCTCATACATTGGATTCTGTGTGATATATGGAAGAGGTAATGGGTGTGATTTCTACCTTTTATATTATAAGTATTATTCCAAATTATAACCTCTTTCTAGAAATTCGTAAAACATTTCTAGGAATATCGAGGAAATGTGGGTAAGGGCCATCTCATCATATAAATTCCCTATAATCATCCCAAAAATCTATTTTTGGAAAAGGTGAACATTGAGAGATTATGTGATCCCCTCCATTGTGAAATGATTTTAGAAACTCAATTTACACCACTCCTCACCATTTGAAGAGGCCAATGGTGTTGGTCTTGTAAAATTAGTGAGAAAATTATAGAGAAACTGAAAGTATATATCTTCCCAACCAGTAAGAGAACATGGGAACATTTCATTATACCATATAAAATTAGATCCCACCAATGATTGGATGAGATTTCAATTATTTATATATTACTACATCATTGGAGTTCTAAACCTCAAGATACATCATGAGGTGAATTGGGATATATACTATAGTGGATCACCCATCACTGTGAATGGAGGTATTCATGGATTTTTTAATTATTAGGGTGGATTAATGTGGTCTACCAATAACCAAAATGACTTCCCATTACAAAAATATCATTGTTAATTCATCCATAAATCCTAAAGGTTGGTATTGAGATTAGATATTACATATTCAGGGTGATTGATGGTAGTCTCTAGAGCATAAACTGGCCTTCAAGATCAAGAGGTGAAGAAATAATTTTCTGAAGGTGTGATTTTATTTTTCAAATATATAGTATATTTTTTATTCATTGTTTTTAATAGTTCCAAGAACTTACCATAATCAGGTTCACAATAATTCAAACATAAATCTTTGGTTTGTGGCCATCACTGATCAGAAGTGTATTCAAAGTTGGGTAAGCGTCCCTTAAAACATTTTCTAGCTCATTTCACTATTCATTGAAATGTTTTGTAGTAGGAGTCTTATAACCCTAAAACATCATAAAAAATAGGTCAATCTAGAATCCACCTCTATTTCTATAAAAACTTCATATTTATCACGTTCTACACAAATCCCATTCTATTATTGATATTTTTATGAGTAGGAGATAGGGCCTCCATGATGAAAATTATGAAGCCAAACATTGTATTATTATTATTAGTTTAAACACCTATCATATAATCCATAAATATTTTTGAATTCCCTCAAAGTGGATACCGAATATAATTCCCTATTTAATGTTACTAATTTCTATGATAATATAGATGATTGATCGTGATGATTCTCATGATGGTGGTGGTTGTAGAGGAACTTTCACAATCAGTGAGCGGGCTATGCTAACAATGCTACTATCAGTACAGAAGGTGGATGAAATGGATGGAAACATACTACCCCCAAACTATAATTCACATGTTATGGGATGAACAATTCCTGACCTATTAAATCATGGTGAGTATGTCGATATAGGACCACCAAAAACATGATTGGTACATATATGGGTCACGGTGATGAGACAATGAGAGTGGAAAATTTTCAATCATTCAACACTAATAGTGGACTATGCCAATATGTTTTAGTCCTACTGCCTAATAAAAATAGAGATATTAGAGGTGGTTTAATGATGCTCATTTATTTTATTTGAGTTATTCCACCTTTTCCAAAATGGAAAAAATCTAATATGGTGATAAACATAGTGTTGGTTAGACAATACCCATATGGTAGCTATTTGGTTTCCAGGATCTCCCACTATAATTATTTCTTATTATTATCCTAGAGTTTATTATTTAATATTAAACCCTGTGAACCAATCAGTGAAGGTCAAGAATATAGGGGTAGAACTAAATCTAATCTTCTCCATTATAGATTTTATGGTAGAGGATCCATCACAATTCATAATCATACTTGAAATTATAGAGTGTCTTCTAGTGGAGGCCTTATATTTATTATCATTTCCATATAGGATATGGTATCTATAACCTCTAACTGATCGAGAATGTTTTTGGAATCCAATGTCTCAGTGGTGTTCTCACTATTATCTAAGTATTATGATTCGGTCATTGACATCTCATCTGCAACCAAGGTGGAGGTAGTGAAGAAGAATTCTGATTATGGAAGGGATAGTTTCACTCAAATACCCTATAAGATTCCATGACATCTTCCACATATAGGTACATATATAGGGATCTAGGTAACTTCTATATCAGTGCATTTGGGATGGTTATCCTTAAGCGATGTGCTCATTCCACATTCTCTTGTAGTGGAGAAATAGTTATCTCTATCAAGTAATCCATCAGCTCAGACTAAGATTGGTTGATGATGATGTAAAACATTCGACATTATTCTTCCCTATGATAGATCTATAGTTTCCCATTCTTGAGATACTATAGGTCATGATGATATATTATAAAAAATATCTAGATGTTTCCTTATGAATCATTTCCAAAAATGATTATTCTCCCTCATATGTCTAGATATATCTCAAGGGATGTCGATTCCTTCAGCATGGGGAGGACCTCCATGTCAACTAATAGTGTTGCAGAGAGGAATCCTATGGAAGAATTTATTGTTAGGGGGAGTCACATGAAATTTTTTTGTTGGAACAATGGATTTGGAGAGTCAACCCGACCAACCTTGAATAGTTATAGCGTCTCAATCCAAATTAGATGAATACATTCCCCTTGTAGTGGTTGTGAAGGAAATATGAGCAGCATCATTAGTGATAGGGGACATTAGATCCATTGGATAGGACTCCTATTATTTACGGTTGGTAGAATACCCTTGATATTTTCACCTTGAATTATCGATAGGGGGTCAAAGACCAAGGATTGGATCACCCTATATCTCAACCTGAGAAGCTAGATGTCATTATAGGCATGGCTAGGTGATATCCCTCCTTAGCAACTCCGGGGTAGTATTTATGATGGAAATGACCCATACGACACCTAACACTTTATCATAGTGGAGTGAATTATTAGATGCTACAAGGAGAGGCCCTATAAATGGTTTTTCATTTTTATGGGTGGGGTATTTCTTAATAGAGGTAGAATCAGAATGGTTAACCAGCTTTGAGGTTATGTCGGTCCTTGTCCTCAGTCGGGAAGAACATTTCCTAGACACATCCACAAAAATTGTCCTTTATCACTCTTAGTTAGATCTTATTGACTACGGAGATGTGGTGAATGATCCCAATAGATATGGGAGAACTAGTAATAATGGAAGGGGTATAGTTTTTCTTGTATTGTTTCATTATCATCCTTACTTCCCCAACACATGTTGGTAGTGGCTCAATGTGTTTCTCCTCTGACTTGTGTCCAATATTTCATGTCATGAGAAATGTTCACACTGTCAACCCTCCCAACCCAACATCCTTTATTATGATAATATTTTCTTTACAGGTTTAATATTTTTGAAATTGATATTTTTATCATGGTGTGAATTGGGTGTGTTTTTCATCCTATCTAGATTAGTCAAATCATTTTCAAGAAACAGACCCTCTCGTTTGGCTTCCCTACATCCACAATTTCCATTTGTAGGAAACATATAACACTATGGATGATGGTGTTGTCTCATTAGTTAGAACAATACAATTGTTTTTTGAATCCAACATCTATGTATTCCATATTAGTGTTCATTTTTGAGTTCATGTATCCCTCATATATTTGGTTATTGTTTTTAAATCTTGATATTGGTGAAATCTTTAAGTGGACAACACTAATTATACTAATTTACATAATAATAGGGGAACTAAATATAATGGAATTTAAATATGAAATTGAGAATGTCTTTTCACCTGTAGACATTGGGTGTGTTGGGAATCTATAATAGTTTTCCACTTTTGTAGTTGAGGGAATCTTATTCTTGAGGAATATAAGTATATAACCCAAGGAATATTATGTTTATTAGGGGGAAACACTCACTAGGGATATTATGTATCCATTGTTCATTCCCTTGGGAATCTTATTCTTGGGATATAGAGTTACTCAAGTTTATTTTGTTTTAATGAGTCATTCAATGGCCATCATGATAGACAAATCATGCTCTTCACAAGTGGATTCATGGGTCTATAAACTAATTAATATCATGATAATCATGTGACTTGGATAATTAGTTGTATCCATAGCGGGAGAAAGTTTAAATCTGAGTGAGGGAGATTCATATATTTGGAATCTTGTACGTATAGTCCCATATATTCCATTAATGTATGGATTCGTAATAATATAAATTTAATATTGGGATTTTTTCTATATATTATTAACATGTACTAGTGTGAACAATAGTTAGTATCCCATAGATATTCCAACATCTAGTTTGTACCTCATTTTCAAGATGTAATATGTTAAAAGTGTTCTGAGGGGGAAGGATCCCACTTTACTATTATCACATCCCAAGTAGAATAAATGCTAATTTGTAATGAAGTTAAGAATTCCTGATTTATACCTTGGGAGGTATCCTATGTAACATATTTGGATATAGGGATAAAAAAAAATATAGATCAAGTTCATAGTTTACGTTCATTGAGCCTGACTAGTCCATTTAGTTTAACATCATACAGTAAGGAAGCTTGAGTTGGGAAATGAGAGGAAACAAGTGATGCTTTGGTGTTGATATGTATACGCTTCCAGAAATATGGGGGAACATATCAATCTTATAAAAATTAGTATAATATATTATTCACATAGTGTAAGGATATAGTTTAGTATCATTCATTGGTGATGTTGTCATAGAGATTAGTGTCGTGCAATTAGGACATCAAGATATTCATTTTATAGTATTATATCATAGAGATTTTTTTCAAAAAAATATACATAGGGACGACCAATCTCTAGGAGGGTAATAGAAGGATAAAAAATTGTAATACCAGGTTACCTCAGAAAATGGAAAAGAATTTAGAAACCATTAATGATTCCATTGAATGGGATTGTGTGTCTTCTACATTGGTGATTTTAGATAACAAATCAAATAGATTCTACCGATTTAATAATGAAAATATGGGTCTTGTTGTTAGTGTTCCTATGAATTGGAGGATATTTAAATGAAGATATATAATTGATGATTAGAGAAAAAGGTCTTAATATTAGGGTTGGTGGTACCAGTCGCATGGATATGATTCACAAGGATGAACCAAATTTTGATCGATGCAGGGAACCTGAGATCTCAAATTACACCAAACTATATTTGGATGTTTTAGGTTTTCCAGAAAAATTTCCAAAGGATATCTTTGAAAACATTGTGTTTGTTTGTACATTAAATTGTTCATGAGTTTTTGTCTCTATGTCATGGAAACAAATGTATTTAATGGGAATAGTTGCATGCATATTTGGGGTTTCAAAAGCGTCTATATCAGGACCCGACCTTAAAAAATTACTAATCTTGAATTAAATGAATCATTCACATTGAGGATATTTTCAGGTTTAGAGCTTTATAGAATTAGGTCATAACATAAATATTAAAACATGAATATTACATGTAGAAACTTCTAAACAATATCCATTTTTCTAATAAAATAAATACTCTTGAAAAAAATAGTCATGTCTAGTTCCATGTTTCAGATAGCATGAAATTTCCATGATCCCATCCATGATCCTATTCCACGTTATGTCCTGTGAAAAACATTTAAAAAACTTGGGATGAGCATAAAAAGCTCAGTAAGGGATACACAAACAAGGAAAACTGTTATTTTTTTAAAACAACAAGTAAAGCATGAATACTTTATCATAAGTAATAATTTTCGAATTTATGAAGTAGAAAATACCCCTCATTGAAAAAAAGATCATTTCCTACCCTTTTATACCCAAAATATTTCCTTAAAACCCATATAAGGAACACATAACATATAAAGGTAACTTGGTACATAAACATACTTAAATGGAATAACCATACCATTGACTTCCACAAATATCACTAAATGGAATAGATATACGACTTAATTCTTAACCCCGTGCGTTGGAGGTTATAACATAACCACCCATAATGGTTTATCATGGCACCACTCATCATTTGGTTTATCACATAACCACCCGTTAAAAGTCCAAGTAACTTTATGAAATCATAACACATTCAAAAAATATAAATGAATGAAAACATTTACACATTTCAATCACAATATTTTGATTTAATATATTGACATAAAAAATACTTTATCAAAACCATTTTCAATTCCAAAATACATAAAATATTATATGGTATTTATTTTATTTTAAAAAAATTACAGCTTGTTAAGGAATCCAAAGATCAAATCATACTCGTGGTGGCTGAAGGTCATTGTCACCGCTAACATTAAAAGAAACAATATTTTTTTTCATTTAGTAAAATTATTTGTATAAATATAGTCCCTTTGAATGGAATGAAATTTCCAAGGTTTTTATAGAGCATATAGAATAAATTTGTGTATTAAAACAAAATATTCCTCAATGAATGGAGATTGAGACGAAGTCCCTTACCACGTGTCCGACATGGCTTTTTCATTATTTAATCTCCTGAATAATAAACTATAGTTAATTTATACTTTCTTAATAACCTTTTTAATGTTTATTATTCAATTATTGCCATGTTATAAACATAACGCAATCATTTAAGTTAATAAAGGACATTTTGTCGATAGTTGGTACTTGATTCAAAAATGAACTTCTTATATTTTCAAGTTGTCTATGTGGTAAAAAGTTCAATTTATCCATAATGATATTCATGATTTAGATATCATATATATACATTATATACATGTATTTATAATAGTAAATAACATTTATAGGTAATAAATGAAATGCACCGTTCATGGAGACGGTAAGTCGTACGTACGTATGAATGATGCTTCCCTTTCTATTTCGTATTTTAATGGAATTAAAACATAATAATACAATGGTATATTATAATTCTAGTATAATATCATAAATAATATCATTAACTAAATCCCTTATACATCCAACTTATGGCATTAATGAGTCATATCACTTTGAGGGGGCAGTAATCTGCACTTCCTCAAATTAAATTATCTGGTTTACCCTTAATGGAAACTAAAAGGCTTGCTATAAATGGAAAATACAGAAGAATAAAGAAAACATAAACATAATATATATATCATATCTAAATACGGTTCCATAATAATGGCCACTATGAGAGGCGATAGGAGATAATTGAACAATCATCATTTCACGAGGCGTTAGTTTTATATCCACAGAAACAATATGTTATTACCCATTACATTGATGTGTGTGTAAGTGTTGTTAAAATAATTCTCATAAAAACATCCTAGTATATTGGGGATATTTTTATTATTACAAAATAAATGAATAAAAGGAGTTCATAGGTTGGATAAGTAAAATAAAACAAAAGAACTTAGAGAAGATGTTACCTTTAAATCAGGTAACTCCCTTTGGTTTGAACCAAAAGGGTTTGTTGATGTGCCTTATGCCTAAGTTAAGGCTTATATGAGGAGTAGAGATATATAGGAGAATAATTTGGAAGAGTTTGGATGAATCAAGGGGCTTGATAGGTGTGGGGAATGGGTTAGAGGCGAGGTATATTTATATGGGGGAGGAGGGGCTCTTTAAGAAAATGTGAAAATATTATTTTATTATATAATGATATTTGGATTATAAATGTCTAGAACTAATTAAATAAAATATATGTTGACTCATGGTATAAATAAAATCATACAATAATAATTGGAATGGTTTTGGATATTATTTTAATCTTTATAATCTTATTTATTTAAATCAATTATTAATGAGGTAAACACTACATCATTATTGTATCATATATTTTTATTTATATGATGTCTAAAAATTGTAAAAAAATACCATGATGTGTGAAATCATTTTATATTTCCAAATAATATTTATATTATAAAAGATAACTTATATAACCCAATGTGAAAATTAATTTACTAAAATATATTAGTTTATGTGATTTTTGTCTTTAATTTAAATAAATTAAAATAAAGTGTAATTATCACTCCCATGCGGCACCATGGGGTCCCAAAATATACAAAAGGATGATCATGGTCCAAATGTTTTCATCCAATATGATTAGGACACATGTTAGGGTAATGTTATATTATTATTGTAAAATTTGTTTACCCTTATTTACTAGATTTACCCTTTAACCATGGTAAATAAACTATTTACTGAAGTAAATATTCATAATATCTAAAAATAAAAGATATCTATTTTCGAAATTTGGACCCCCAGATTCCAAATATGGAATCCATTTTTCCAATTCAAAACAAAGAATTGGTAGAAATTAATTTAAAATCAATTCCACTTGTCAAAACAAAAAGTGGGTATTTATGAAATATTAACTACCAAAAGATTGACAATTGTTTATGTCAAATTTCAAAGTGAAATTAATTAAAATAACAAAAAATGTATTAAATGGTAAAAATATAATATAATTACACTTTAAAACAAATTAAAAATATAATCTAACCATATAAATAAATTAGATTAAAAGGTAGTTTTGAATTAAAATACAGTATTTTTCATTATTCATTAAAAAATGAACTTCATCAGAAAAATTCCAAAATTTCATCCAAATTATATTTAGATGTCTCAATTCTAAAAAATAATATTTTTTCATATAGAACATATAAAAGTGAATAAAAATAGATTTAAAGAGGGTTTTCCATTAAAAGGTGGTAAATCAACCTTTTAATTAATATTAGAATATTTATACTTAAAATTCGATTAATTCTCATTTTAAGCCTCTAATTTTTTTTGGATAAATGTAAAAACATTTAAAAAATATTTCTAATCATATTGCAGTTAGTTATGTTCATTACCAAAAAAAATAGTAGCTTGGAGTTAACTAGCATTTAAAATAATAATAAATTATTTTTTTGTGCAACATAAGATTTCAAAGAAACTCATTTTGGGTGTTAGGTGCTATCGAATATAGAAACCCCTATTAATTAAAAATAATATTTAATTCACAAAATATTAATTAAAAAAATTTATTATTTATTTATTTACCTGGGATGTTACATCCTTCCCCCTTTTAAAAATAGTGTCCTTGCAATTTTATTCACTTATCAAATAAATGGGGGTATTTATCCCCAATAGCATTTTCAGATTCAACACATTGCTTTCTCAACCATATTGTTTTTCCTGAAAACCTTTACCTGTTGAATTACCTTATTCCTCAATACTTTCTCTCTTTGATCAAGAATCTGGACTAGTTGTTCCTCATGAGAGAGATTCTCTTCAAACTTAACTATCTTTTGGCTCAAAACATGAGATGGATCTGTAATATACTTTCTCAACATTGAAACATGAAAAACATTGTGTACCTAGGGTAAACATGGAGGTAAAGCATCTTTGTATGTAACTGATCCAACTTTCTATATGATTTCATATGTTCCAATGAACCTCGGACTCAACTTTTCCTTCGTATAAAAATGCATCACACTCTTCCATGAAGAAACTTTGAGAAATACATGATCACCTACATCGAAATAAATATCCTTCTTCTGATTATCTTCTTAACTTTTCTACTTTCTCTAAGATGTTCTTGTGTGCTTATGAATCAACTGAAATTTCGTTGTCATCTCTTCTACCAATTATGGTCCCATCAGCTTCCTTTCACCCACTTCATCCCAAAAATCTAGAGTTAGAAACTGCTTCTCATATAATGCCTCAAATGGAGCCATCTGTATACTGGAATGAAAACTGTTATTATATGAAAATTAAACCAAAGTAAGATGTTGGTCACAATTTCCCTAGTAATCCATCGAGAAATCACAGAACATATCCTCCAAGGTATGAATTGTTCATTCTGACTACCCATCTGATTATGTATAAAAATCTATACTAAAATTTAATTCAATACCTAATGACTTTTGTAGTCCTTTTCAAAAGATAGAAGAAAACCTTGGATCACGATCACCTAAAATGGAGAGGGGAACACCATGTAACCTGACTGTCTCTTTAACATACAGCCGAGAAAGTTGATCTAGTGAGAATGTATCTCGAATAGGAAGGAAATGATCAGATTTAGTCAATCGATCAACAATAACCCAAATTGCATTGTTACCTCGAGATGTATTTGGTAATCCCACAACTATGTCCATGGATATATTTTCCCATTTCCACTCTGGCACTAATAAATACTAAATCATAACTTTCGGTAACTACCACTTTGATTTAACTTTCTAATAGGTCAAACACTTCATAGTAAAATCAGCAATATCTCTTTTCTTTCCATCCCACCAGTAATACTCTCGAAGATCGTTGTACATCATAGTACATCCCTGATGAAATAAAAATGTGGAACTATGAGCTTCATATAATAACTAATTCTTCAACAATGAATCATAAAGCAAAAATAATCACTTCCCAAATATCTGAACATAATAATTATCGATGTTAAATTCAGGAAACTTACCCTTCTAAACCAACTCTACCTTTTTCTGCAACTCACTATCTTCCTTCTTCCCTTGCTTTATTCTGTCTGATAGAGATTATTTCACTAACACGTGAAACAAAACAAAAGATATTATTTCACCAAAAACTTCTATGCCAAATTTCAACAAATCAAAAACCAAATGATCTCATTCCTAACGTAGCATGGTTATTGAAGCATTACTTTTTCGAATCAAAGCATCAACCACTTTATTTGATTTTCCCAGATGGTAAAGGATCATGAAATCATAATCCTTGATCAATTCCATCCATGTCCTCTATCTCATGTTTAATTCTTTCTGAGTGAATGTATACTTAAAACTTTTGTGGTCAGTAAATACTTCACATTTTACTCAATACAAATGATACCTCTAAATTTTTTAAGAGAAAAACAACAAAAGCTAATTCCAAATCATTTGTAGGGTAATTTAACTCTCGAGGTTTCAACTGTTATGAAGAATATGCAATTACCTAATCATTCTGCATAAGGACACAACCAAGTCTATTCAACAATGCATCACAATAAATAAATAAACACCATTTCTATAAGGTAGCGCCAAAACTAGAGCATTTACTAATCTTCTTTTTAATTCAGGAAAACATTCATCAAATTATTTTTTCCAAAGGAACTTGACACATTTTCGAGTTAACATAGTCATTGGACTAGATAATCATGAAAAATTCTGAACAAAGCTCCCATAATAACCTTTCAAACCAAGAAAAATACGGATCTCGATTATATTTGTGGGTATTGGCCATTCTTCAACAACTTCTGTTTTATCAGGATCTAAAGTAATGACATTTCTTTAAACAATGTGACCAAGGAATGAAATTTGTTGTAAGAAAAACTCACACTTTATGAATTTCCCAAACATTTTCTTTTCTTTTATGGTTTCCAAGACAATCCTTAATTGACATTAATATTCCTCTTTTCTTTGAGAATAATCCGAAATATCATCAATGAACACAACCACAAACTTATCCAAGAACTCATGGAAAATTCTATTCATAAGATCCACGAATACAGCAGGTGCATTGGTTAAACCAAAAGGAATAACTACAAATTCATAACGACCATATCTAGTACAAAACCCAGTCTTCGGAATGTCTGTTTACTTTACTTTCAATGGATTGTACCCTAACCTCAAGTCAATCTTAAAAAAATATTGATCTCCCTAGAGCCGATCAAACAAATCATCGATATGAGGAAAATAAAACTTGTTCTTAATAGTGATGTTATTCAATTCTCGAAAATCAATTCACAGTCTCATTGAACCATCTTTATTTTTAACAAGCAAGATATGTGCACCCCATGGTGATGTTCTAGGTTGAATGAAACCTTTATCTAATAACTCCTGTAATTTCTTCTTTAACTCTAAAAGTTCAATTTGGTGAATTTGATAAGGGGGTTTTGAAATAGGCTTAGCCTTAGGAACTAAGTCAACAGTAAATTTGACTTCCCGATCAGGTATAACACAAGGCAACTCATCAGGAAAAACATCAAGATACTCATTTAACACTGGCACATCATTAATCTAAACAGTTCATTTGTTTTCAAAAATATGTGTAAGGAGACATTCATTTCCATATTTTACTAGTTTCTGAGCATCCTGATATATTATCAAAAGTAAGGGTTCATTTATCTACACAAACAGAAAATCATTCTGAAAAGAAACCTCTATAGCTCTGTAGACAATCCTAGAATGATAAAAAGAAATCCAATATATACCCAAAATAACATCAAACTCTACTAGAGGAAAAACAATAAGGTTTGTAGGTAGATTCCTTCTACACACAAGGAAAGGAAGGTTCTTATAATTTCATTTTTTTTCAACATTTCTTCCATGTGTTTTTACCATAAGTTCAGGATTCATATATTGATATGGAATTCTGAATTTACTAGAAAACTTCTCAAAAATGATATTATGTTTGGACCCTGAATCTAACAACACATTGTCATAATCAGAACAAACAAACAGTGTGCCTGATATTACTTCATTTGATGGCCCAACATCTGTTGAAGTAGTTGCAAAGGATTTCACCGCCCATTTCTTCTTATAGTCTGGCTTCCTTTTCTTAGTTGAGTTCTTTGTTGGAAACTCATTTGATTAATGACCCATTTCGTTGCACTTAAAACTTATTATTGTTGGCTTTTTATTTCCTGCTTGATCATCTTCCTTACTATTTCGAGCAATATGACAATACTTACCACACTGAAAGAAATTTATAGACTTTGATAAACATTCTACAGGATTCATTTTACCACACTTCTCACAAGATGTATATTTAGTTTTCTTACCTCTAGGCTTATTTAATGAATTCTTTCCCTTTTCCTTCCAACTATACCACTTATTCTATTGTTTTTAAAGAACACCCAATCATAGGAAAACTCTATTAACACATTCTCATCACATCAAACAAGTTTTTAAAAACTTTTGAACTCAAGAGAGGATAATCATCCTTGATATAAAGGATTCAGTCCTGAGTAAAATCGATTTATCTAACTCTCAAGATCTTGGATGAAATTTGAAGCATACCTTTCCAGTAGAGTAAACTTTCCTTCGTAATTAGGCACTAATTGATCCTCCTTCCTCAATTCCAAGAATTATTTTTTCATCCTAAGTCAAACCACCTTAAGAATATATTTCTCAAGGAACATATCATTTAATTCATCCGAATAAAGAGAATCAATCTTCTCACTATCCCTAATATTTTTCACCATAGACCACCACTGATCATCTTAACCTTTAAAATGGTAAATATAGAGGCTAAACTATTAATGTTATGAACACCCCATGACATCAAAAAATTTCTCTAATGCTTTAATCCACACTTCAGCTTGCATAGGGTCAGATGATCCTCTAAATTATTGGGATGTTGCCTCATGAAATGCTCCACAACTAACAAGTTTCATTATGGTTGATCTGGATGGTCTCATGAATGGATACCACCACCATTTATAGCCTAAGTCAATTGTTCCATCACTGTAACAAACTATTCAGTTCTGATTTTGACCATCTCAGGTTGCTGATTTGGAAGTTTGTCTTCCTTCTGATGTCATTCCAACATAGCTACCATGTTTCCTCTATGGAAAACCATTCTGATCACAGAATTATCTTAGGTGAAGAAACATGGTAATCTATGAATGCTGTATCACTTCAATCATATCATAAACATATTTATGGATATTAATTTAACAATACCCTATCTCCTAAGGTTATCTAAACTGACCTATGATACCAACTATAATTACTCAGCCTTAAAACATTACATAATCTTGAATTACATGAATAATTCACATTGTGTATATTTTCATGTTTATATAATTAGATAATTAGGTCATAACATAAACATAACAACTTAAATATTACATATAGACATGTATACTCAGTATTCATTTTTCTCATAAAATAATATCTCTTGTAAAAAAGAGTCATGTCTATTTACATGTTTTAGACAGTAATACTTTTCCTTGATCCCATCCATGACCCTATTCCACATTATATCCTCTGAAAAACATTTCAAAAAATTGGGATGAGTATAAAAAGATCAGTAAGGTATACACAAAGAAGGAAAACTGTTAGTTTTTTTAAAAAACAAGTAAACCATGAATACATTATCATAATTAATAATGTTTACCTTTATGAAGTAGAAATTACTCTTCACTGAAAAAAATATCATTTCTTACTCTTTTCTAAGAAAACTATTACCATAAAATCTATATAAAGAACACAAAACTTATAAAAGAAACTTGGGACATAGGCAAACTTAAATGAAATAAATATACTATTGACTTCCACACATATCATTAAAGGGAATTACAATACGGTAGACTTCCAAACCCAATGCATTGGAGCTTATAATGTAACCACCCATCCTGGTTTATCACGGTACCACCTGTCATTTGGTTTATCATGTAACCACCAATCAAATGTCCAAGTACCATTACAAAATCATAACCCATAATACAAATATAATGGAATGAAAACATTTCCACATTTTAATTACAATATATCTCTTAAATATGTTGACATAAATAATCTTTTTTCAAAACCATTTTCAATACCAAAATACATAAAATAGTATATGGTATTTATTTTCATTTTAAAAAAATTAAGGGTTGTTAAGGAATCCAAAGATCAAATAATACTCACGGCAGTAGAAGGTCATTGATACTGCTTATGTTAAAAGAAACATTATTTTTTCTCATTTAGTAAAAATATTCATAGAAAAATATTCCTTTGAATGAAATGAAAATTCAATGGTGTTTATGTATTGTATAAAATAATGTCGTGTATTAAAACAAAATATTCCTCAATGAAAGGAGATTGAGATGAAGTCCCTTACCTCGTTTCTAACATGACCCGTTCGTTCATTAATCTCCTAAATAATAAACTAAATATAATTTATACTTAATTAAGAACCTTTTTCATGTTTATTATTCAATTATTACCGTGTCATAAAAATTACATAATCATAAGTTAATAATGGTCGTTTTATCGATATTTTGTACTTGAGTCCAAAATGAACTTATTATATTTACAAGTTGCCTATGAGGTCAAACCTCCATTATATACATAATGATATTGACAATTTATATATCATATATAAAACAAATATATATAGTATATCCATGTATTTATAATAGTATGTAACATTTAGAGGTAATAAATGAAATGCACCATTCATGGAGACGGTAAGCCGTACGTACGCATGAACGCTACGTCCATCTCTAGTTAACATTTTAATGGAATTAAAGTATAATGATACATATGTATATTATAATTATACTATAATATAATATATAATATCATTAACTCAATCCATTATGCATCCCACATATGGAATTAATGAGTCATATCCCACTGAGGGGGCGATAGTCCGCACTTCCTCAAATGAAATTATCATGTTTTCCAATAATGGAAACCATAAAGCCATGATATAAATGGAAAATACAAGAGCATAAAGAAAACATAAAAATAATATATATCATATATAAATAAATTTCCATCATAATTTCCACCATGAGAGGTGGTAGACGATAATTGAACAGTCATTATTTCGTGAGGTGTTAGTTTTCCATCCACAGAAAAAGTATTTTCTTTACCCATTAGATGCAGGTGTGTGTTAGTGAAGTTAAAATACATATCATAAAAAAATCCAAGTATATTGAGTATAATATTTTTGTTATCAAATAAAGGAATAAAAATATTTTAATTGGTTACATATGTAAAATACAACAAAAGAACATAACAGAAGATGCTAACTTTAAATCGGGTAACTCCCTTTGGTTTGATCCAAAAGGGTTTGTTGAAGTACCTTATGACATTGTTAAGGCTTCTAGGAGGAGGATAGGGATTTAGGGAGCTTAATTGGGCAGATTTTGGATGATCCAACGGGCTTGAGAGGTGTGAGGAATGGGTTATAGGTGAGGGCTTTCTATAAGGCGGGCTCTTTAGGTTAGTGTGAAAATATTATTTTATTATATAATAATTTTCGGTTTCTAAAGGTCAAAATATAATTAAATTTGATGATAATATTACTCATGGTCAAAATAAAATCATCCAATAATAATTTTATAGGTATTTTATACCATTTTAATATTTATAATCTTATTTATTTAAATCAATTATTAATGAGGTAAACACTTCATCATTATTGTGTCATAAATAATTTTATTTATTTAATGCCTAAAAATTAAAAAAAATACCATGATGTTTGAAATCTATTTAGATTTCAAAATAATATTTATAGTCTAAAATATATATTATATAACCCTAAGTAAAAATTAAATTACTTAAAGATATTTTTTTCTTTTTTGTCTTTACTTTAAGTTAATTGTAATAAAGTGTCATTATCACTCCCATGTGGCCCCATTAGGTCCTAAAATAGACCCAAGGATGATAATGGCCATACTTGTATAAACCAATAGGTTTAATACACTTGTTAGGGTAATTTTATATTATTATATTAATACTTGTTTACCCTTATTTACCAGATTTACCCTTTAACCATGGTAAATAAAATATTTTCTGATATAAATAATCATAATGTCTAAAAATAAAAGTTACCTATTTAAAAAATTTGGACCTCCTGATACCAAGTATGGAATCCATATTTCCTAATTCAAAACATAGAGGTGTTATAACTTATTTTACAATTTATTCCCATTTTCAAAACAAAAAAGTGTGTTTTTTAAAAAATATTAACTATCAAAAGATTGACACTTGTTTATGTCCAATTTCAAAGTGAAATTAATTCCAATAACAAAAATTGGATTAAATGTTAAAAATATAATCTAATGAAACTTTAAAAACAATTAAGAATATAATCTATCTATATTAATAAATTCTATTAAAAGACAATTTTGAATTAAAATACAGTATTTTTCACTATCCATTAAAAATGAACTTTATCATAGAAATACAAAAAATTTATCCAAATTATATTTTTATGTCCCAATTCTAAAGAATAATATTTTTTTGTCAAATAGAATATATAAAAGTGACAAAACTGGATTAAAAAAGTTTTCTCCATTAAAAGGTATTAAATCGACCTTTTAGTTAATATTAGAGTATTTATGCTTAAAATTAGATTAATTCACATTTTAAGCCTCTATATTTTATTGGAGAAATAAAAAAACATTTTATAATCATTTATTATCATATTTTAGTTAGTTTTGTTCATTCCCACCAATACAACAGCTAGGTGTCAACTACTATTTAAATTAATAATATTATATTATTATTGTGCTACGTAAGATTTCAAGGAAACCCCGTTGTTGCGTATCGGGTATGCCATCATACATAACAACCCCTTTAAAGTAATATTAATATTTAATTCACAAAATATTAATTAAAATGAAAATGTATTATTTCTTTATTTACTTGGGATGTTACATTGTGGTTGCGCGAAGGAATCCCATGTCATATGAAGTTATCAAGACATCATTCAATGTTTTTTGATGCTTATCTAAATCAAACCTATATTATTTTTGGTATATGTGATGGTTTTCCAAGATTTTTTTATTCTTATATGAATCCATGGGATATTGGAGCTGTGTGAGTTTATAAAAACATGGTTTGAGTGAGTGATAGTATAGAGCTTCAACTTCGAGAGGTTTTCCCAAAAAATTGGAAGTGGTGACGCACTATTTATATACAAATTTCATTACATGACACGGGTTGATAAAAAATCATCCAGGTCACACAAATTTTGGGTGGATCATGCAACAAGGGGTTGTATGATTCATACGCCTTCTCCACTGGAGTTAGATCATGAATAATTGTGATATGAAATCTCCTTTCTCATGTAGGTAACATGCATGAAAAAAAAATATTGTTGCATTCAAGTGAAAAATGTTTCAAATTTCACTATCACATTTTTTAAGAAAAAATTTATAGTGTATTTATATCATTAGTATTTTCAGGTTTTCTTAATCAAACAAGTGATTTTCAGGCTGAAATTTGGATTTTGTGTGAATGATCAATGTTTTGTGTACCCACCCCTTTTCTATAGAATGGATTCCTATGATGATTTTGACACTTTATTTTATAAAGAATGTTTTTTATCATTAAACACATTATTATTTCATTTTTTTTTTTAAAATATCCACCAACGATGCATAATGCCTTTAGTAATTTTAAAGAGAATTTTATAGGGTTGCTACAATGTTTCTTAAAAATATGCACTAATAGTGATATAACACTATTTAATTTGAAATTCATGATTAAAAAAGGAAAAAAACTGTAAAATAAGTAAGTGGTAAGAAGGAAAAAATTCTTGATTCATGCTTAAAATGGATATTTTCAGTGCAAGAGAATAATTTATTAGTGGAAATTATACATGATGTATGACTTGAAACAAATTATTGGATGATTTTTTTTTGAAATCATCAGTTATATTTTTTTTATCTTAAATAATATTTTAAAAGTTCCCCTATAATATATTGGACCCTTTTTATTGGATTTTAAGGTTTTCCTTCAGCAAAAGAAAACAATTTATTTTAGGGAGTTTTATTACACTAATATATATATATATATATCATGTATTATATTTTTTAAATATCTATTTATGATTATTTATAATATTTTATTTTTTTATGTTGGTAAATTACTCTATTAAAGAGTTTTATAGATTTTTAATTTTTTTGGAAGAATCTACATGAATAAAGAAAAAATTGGAAATTTTTGGAAACATTGATATATAAGAAGTAAAAAAAGGTAATTCCTTACGAGTGACAAACCAACATGGGGTAGCTAGCTGAGAAAAACTATGAGAATTGAATGGTTTTTTATTATTGAGTATCATGATAAATTGTGGAAAAACACTATGTAGTTATTGGAAAATACATTGAGGGGTGGTATTAATGGGACAAGAGGTCATGGTATATGGTGGCACCATAGTGAAGTAACATTATATAGTAGATAAATTTGTTTGATATTAAACTGGAGGATGGAGAAAAATTATGATGCGTAAGTGAAGTTATTGGGAATTGATCAGCATTTGAGAAAAAATAGAGATATATGATATGATTTCATATAGATTGTTTGTTTCACCCACACTCAGGGATTCTAAATTTTTTCTTATCTTGGGAATACATGTCATTAACCACCATTTCATTTAAATGGGTTGTTTATTTCCCTTATATAAGTAAGAACTAATATAATCTAAACTTAAGGGATTTCAATACAACTTAAATAATATTTTATATTAAGATTGTTATTCATTCCTCAATGTAGTGTTTTGTGCCACAACATCCTCTATTTTCCCAAAATGTATCATAGATTCCATTGATTATTTATAATGCAGTGTGTCCAGATACACAATGAAATATATATACAATGGGAGTTTAATCCTTCCATAAAACCTATCAAACATTTTGTATTTAATATTTCTTACCATGTATGAATAATGAATACTACATAAATCTATGTGGATAAGATAATTGTGGAATAATGGTATTTTCTTCACAATATAGGGACTAAAATTCTCAGAGGATAAAAGATATGGTTTTTTGATCTACACAATGTTGAACTATCTCTTTGTTTTAGTCATGTAATATGATGAAATGGTAGAGTAACAATGGTTTAGTTCTATATAATAGAAAAAAATCATGTTGATTTTTTTTTGAATTTCATATTACGATTTTGGAATCATATTTTAGATATATCCTAAATAGATTTATTTGTAGAAGCACTCCATCCTAGGTTGTGGTGGTTCTATATAAATTGTTTTCTATTAAGTAATTTCTTAAATGAATAATTCTATTTCATTATGGTGGTTTTACTCACATTGAAAATAATAAAAGTTAGTGATATTTCTAATGAAAATTCGTCTTTTTTAGGATTCGTGGATTATTTTTCAAGGATATAAGTTGACCTAGAAATGAAAGGACTATCATAAATATTTTTCAAAATTATATGATAGGAATAAATTTTGGAAAATATTCAAGAAAAATTATTGTACCATATTGTTTCAAAATAGGGAAATTCATTTATTATATCGACATTCAAATATGAAGAAGATGAGCTATATACTATGTATATTGTTTTCTATTTTTCATTTCATTGTAAAATTTTCGTATTTATATGCTTGTGGTTTAATGGAAATTCATGTATTTATTTTATTAATATTAAATACCTATTTATATTATTTTTTTATCCCCTCCCTTAAAGTGTTTAGTTTATTAGTGGTTAATGAACATTCAATCATGAGTTGGTAGAATCATCGTGAAGGGTGAAATTGTTGAATGTTAGTGCACGTGGCCTTATTTACATTCATTGTCAAACAATAGTGGTTCTTATTATTTAATATGGAATTTTATCTTATCAATACCATATCTCATAGTCATAGATATAAGTGAGGGATATTATGGTAAGAACGTAAAATTTGATAAAGAGTAGGGAGGGAGAGATAAATGAACTTTGTTATTCCATGTACATTGAGATAAATACTTATTTATCTTTTTTTTTGGGTATGATCATAGAAATGAATCCTTGGGAATGGGTTATTTGACATGTTGATGATCAGGAGGGACTAATTACATTAGGTCTCAAAAAATTTTTGATTAGACTAATATCACAAGTATATTTTGGTTTTTCTTAATAATAGAAAACCATACATGGAAAAAAAATTCCCTATATGGTTTCACATAAAATAAATTTAAATTATTTACTCATTAATAAAATAATCTAGTTTAATTTAGTTTATATTCATTTAAATTCACCTTCATAACAATATCTGGATGATAAAAAAATTGGATAATAGATTATAATAAGTAATACTTGGGGATTTACTCTACATTTTGATTATGATAAACTTTTAGGGTTAGTGTTTGTTTGGGAATAGTATAAATTTTAAACATTTTAGGCCAAAACATATTAATTATTCCTAAATAATTTTTAATATATGACCACCCATATGTAAATTGGATGGTTTTAGAACTAATTTGTGACTGACCTTGAGTGATAGGGGATTTGGGAACAAATGTGAGGCCACCCCTAATAAACATTTGATTGCTCATAACTTTATGTGTGAGATACCCAATATACTCATATAGGGTTTAGGACTATTTATTGTATTAAATCCTACCATAATGAGGTGTTTTGAGGAAATTCCATGGCATTATGTCACCAAGATATGGTATATGAACCAACATAGAGATGGTAAAGGATGAAACATATCAATAAACCCAAATATGTATAACTGGTTAGTGGTTAGGATGAGTATGAAACTACACCATATATCATAAGGTCTAGATTAGTCTTGGTGTGAATATCTACCCAGTGTATAATGGTGTGTTTAAGGATTAGAAGAATTATGTTTCTATTATCTACTAGAATTGGGATTAGTTATAGTTGAGTGTTTTTGTGGACATGTTAGCACATAATGACAAGACCTTTATTATTATTTTTTGATAAATTTGTATATTTTTTTCTCATTGATATACATATATATGACTATTTGTATTAAGGTAACATGGTGATGTAATACTGATATGTATTTATCATAACATGTATGGGTATCCTGGTGCGTGTAAAGGCCTTATGTTCATTCACTAGATATGATAACATTTTTTATTGAATTTGGATTGTGGTGTGTGACAAGTATTGGGAAGAAGGATATATGGTGGGGAATTAAGATGGTTGTAGATCCTCTTTATGCGTTTATTATTTTACTTATTCATATATGTGATTATCTTGGTGTGAGATCAGTAAAAATATATTACAATATGAATAAAATAAATTCATTATCTCAATGATGTGTTTTTTTAACACATCATTCTTAGATGATTGTATGCATTATTCTTATCTATTTAATCATTCAAGGGAGGTTGGATATCATGGTCACAGTCTTCTTAGTGTTTCATTTGGGACATCACTAGTAGTCATTATCCACTATTATATTGAGATATAGGTAATGTTGTTGAAAAGTTTGGTTAACATGGAGTGAGCTGTGTCAGGGGATCATAATGTTGTATCAGTTCATATTTTCTATTGTCTTACTATTTGGGAAATGGTGGATAATGAATTTTGATATGGAAGAGCATGAGATACAACATAGATGAGTGAGTTAGAAACTTCTATTTGGTGGAAAGTTTATGTTTCTCGGGTTTTGATATTTTAATTTATTATATTCACTATTATTGTTGATATGTTAATTCAGGCCTAAATTTCATATTGAGATCATTTTTTATATAGTTTTCACTTCGACCATAGTTAAAATAGACAGGTGTATATGAATCATTTTTATCATGAGGAATTACCATGAAATCTGTTTGGTTTTTTGTAATTGATTCCACTGGTGATAAAAGGGTCAATTTTTTATAGTTTGAATACATATATATTTTTAGGTGACCTGAGCATAACATATATAAATATTGATCCATTTTAGGTGATTTTTTATCAAATTTTACTAAATTACAATCCCAATTACCATAATGTTTTAGTGCCTTTGGAGATTGGATATATTATAAAAATATTTTATAAAATATTCTAAATATATTCCACAATTTTCATTTCCTATGGATTCCTTATTATAAATTTATTACATAATTCTTTTTTCATATCTTAGTGATTATGAATATTAAAAATGGATTATCTAAAATTCACAGTAAGGAAAAACACGGAAAATATAAATTAATTATTATAAATTATAATAAGCATAAGGTCATGAGAACATGATCGTAAAATGAAGAAAGTCATGATTAATCAATCACAGAATTTAATAATGTTTTAGGAAATATGTTTTTCCAATAAAATATATAATAATTTATATTATATAATCATAAATAATCAATCACCATCCATGAGAAAAAATTATAAGAATAATAAATATTTTTTTTTGTGATATACATAATCATGGAAAATATTGTCATTATTTTATTCTCCCTATCATGTCTATCATTTTTGTAGCGTTCACTAAAAATAACATAACTCCCAGAGATAATGATCACTGTCAAGACTATTATAGTTGATAGATTTCTTCATTTAAAGTGTTTCATTAGAAATTGCATCCTTTATTATCTCATGATATATCATTTTTTACCACATCCACTAGAGTGATATATAATTTTGGGCCCACCCATCACATAATGAAAACCAAAAAAATGTGTCCCAAAAGCTCATAAAACAATCATCATATTATAATAGAATTACTTATGTAAAATAAATGAATTTCATTGAAATATCATCATCATATAACCATAATTCATCATATTAAAACCTTTAGGGTGCACCTAAGTGGTACCTACTATGGGTCTTAATGTGGTCTCGAGTGGAAGACTCTCTAGGTACATCAATAAATTTTTTTTGCCTAATTTTCTTTGTAATGTTTCACCTTTCGTTGTATCAGTTTAATATCTAATCTATTCTAAGAAGGTAAGTGAATGATATTGATAGAGAATACAATATCTCATAATATCTTAATTAACCCATGGGAAATAAATGGGGTTTATGAAATCTTCTGTATATTATAATCATCATAAGTCATCCTAAAAATTTGATGGAATTATTACTTCATATCATCAATTAAGATTAACAATCTAGAAAAAATGACGACATAGATCATAAACACCATTAAAAAACATTATAAAAATTCATTGAAAACATCAAAAAATTATATATTTCACTTGATAAAAATTTAACTAAGAACACAATAATAAAATTAAAATGATTTCATTGAAAATATGCATATAAAAATTGAAATAGATTCTAAATTAATATATTCTTTATAGTGATGGGGAACATGATAATTATATTTATATTAAAAGATACACTTTTAAAAAAATTATAAAACATAAAATATGACTTTTACAGTAAATAATTTATTAAAAATATTTCATTTAAACCAATTTAAATAAAGTAAAATGTATGGAAAATGACATCTTTATAAAATTTCATGAAAACGTAAAAAAAATTTATAAACTAATATTCAAGAGGATAGATTTGTAAGAAAATTTTAATCAATTAAAGAGTAAGGACAATTGGAATTATTTAAAAACATTTTATCAATAATTATAATTATATAAGAGATAAAATGGAAATAATAACATTACATCATGAATAATTATATGTGATTTTAAAAAAATTGGGTTTAAATGATAAGATCTACATAATTTCCCTATATATAAATTTTTCTTAGACAATCATAAAAAGAAATGAGATTATAATGCTAACCCTTACATTATGTTATTTCATACTTCATATGAATTAAAAAATACTACATGATAACTACATATATATTATTCATATATTCTAGGACCATATTCCATCAAAATATATTATGTGGAATTCACTTTTTATTTTCCTATTACCCTTTTATTGACAAATTTTTCATTAAAATGAACATTTGTTTTAGAATTAGTATATTTTATTTGCATGTTTCATTTAAATTATTGTATTACATGCTCCTTGGTCACATATTGATCATCTAAAAAATCCATATCATGAAATTACTATCATAATTATTCATTATATACACATTAAAATCCATTAATATAAAATAGTTATGAATAAAATAATGAAATCACTTGTGGAGGTGGTACTCCACGTGTATGCATGATGATGTTTTATCTTTTTGGTTCATGAAATGAATAGATTATATATAAAAATTCACCATTCAAGAGTCATAATTATATTATAAATATTATTTATATTCATTAATTGTATCCTTATTGCATGAAATATAATGAATAAATGAAAAAATAAGCAAATCTCTTCATGGATGTGGTAGTCCAGACGTACACAAGAAAATACTTTCATAATTATTAATTATATATATTTTCAGATCCATTATTATAAAATAGTTATCAATAAAATAATGAAATCACTTCTAGAGGTGTTACTCCATTTTGATGGAAATGATATGGAAAACTATTTTTCCCCATAATAATAATTACATATCTCTATATTTAATATCCTTCCATTCCACTTTATTTTAATAATTTTAACTATTCATTATGACTATTATTTAATGTGATTTAGTTATATTATACTAATTTTTTGTGAATAATAAGGAATATTTTTTAAATTATTTTATTTCAATAATTTTTTGAAATTCTTATTCAAATAAGATCACAAAACATAATAAAACCACTTTCATAAAAAATAATTTTAACCATAAAAAGGAAATCATTATTATTTTTTCATAGTAAAAACTATTTAATAAATGCTTAAATATATGATTAATTATAATATATATATAATTTATAAAATTTATTCCCCAATATTAATTAATTTATTCATTAACATAAAAAACCTCTTACATTCAAACAAATAGTATCTTCAAAAAATATGTTTCTTTTCAAATAATTATATTTCATTTTAACATATTTATAACCAATGAATTAAATTTATAAATGTGTATAAAAATATGTTTCATAATTTAGTTATAATTAATAATTTCCACTAATCCAAATATTAGTTGATGACTATCACAATTAAAAAAATAAATTATATATCATGATTTGATTAAACTTGATATCTTGTGTAAAGAATACTATAAATGAAATAAAATTAACATTAAAAGAAATATATCATAGGATATCATGATGTTATACTCTATCTATTTATTAAAATTTGACCCTGTAATTTATAGCACACCTATAAAAACAACTAAGGATAATTATTCCTCTTCACATCATTGGGATGCCACGTAGCTTCCCTAAATTTATGGTTTCTCCAAAAAAACATTGTCTAGGAGAGTGGTATTTTTTAACCTCACATTCTATCTTATATAAAAAAATGTATAGTAGTTGTCCCTCATATGATATATCATGATCTAGTGGTATGACCACTATGTTTAGTACATGTGAAGGATCATATATTTACGTCCTCTAAATAGAAACATTGAAAAAATTATGAAGTTTTGAATGATTAGTTTGAAGATATAATAGATAAGAGACTATCTAGGTATGATCATGAATTTCAAAGGTACTGGTATATTATGGGCTCATATTACCAATCATTACAAATATCTAAAAATTATTTTAATAAGTTAGTTAAAATAATACATGTACAAAAACTATGAACTATAAATCTTAGCAATGATTATGAGAAAACATTTCCATCAACTCTAAGATTTCCTAATTTACTACTGAATGGGTCTAACATTATCTTCCATTTACAAATAAATAATAGGACCCAATATCTTTCATTCATTAACATTATCTTAACACATTGGAGTTATACACCTCATTCTATAAATGGAATCATAATGATCCACATAAATGAATGATTGAAAGATATTGTTGTATGAAAACCTAAATTGAAAAATATATTGATCCCTACCACATTTAAAATTTTTAAATCTTGATCTAAAAATATATTATAGGGAATTAATTTTCCTCTCAGTCTCACTATTCATTAGAAGATAATAATTTATTATAAATTTTAACTCTTTATTCAAATCATCTTGAATAATTATCTACAATCTTGTTGTAATCCTTGGATCCTGATTAGATATTATCAAATATGGTACCCCACAATACATTATAACAATATTATTTTTTATAATGTAATTCTTATCATCATAGAAATCATTTATAATGGAAATAAAATACACTAACTTTTTAAGGTGGATGACAATAACCCAAATGAAATTATGCACATTAGTTATTTTATGGAGTCTAGTGAATAAATCTATTATTAGAGTTTTAGGTTTTCATTATAGTATATGTTATAGTAATAATTAAAACTTAGACTAATGTCTCTCAATCATAACTTATTTACATACCCATAATTAGGACACATGGTTTAGAATATCAATTTTTATTTTAGCCCACCATAAACACTCTATCAAATCCTTATAAATATCCATACTTCTAGGATGAATAGATACTGATAAAATATTATATTCATTTGAATAATCATTCTTTATATCTAGTATCAATGGTAAACATACTATGTTTTTGAACATTATCATTACATCACAATCATGGTTCATATCAAGAACATTTCCCACATTTTTATAATCATTCCATATCTTAATTATATTCATATTTAATCAAAAATTGTTAGATAATTGTACTTTTACATGAGAAATATATGATACATAAAATTTATTTCAGATTCAATGATTCAAATTCTATAAATATATAATTATTGGATTTATATTAATCTTCATTATGTAAAACTAGCGCGGTATTTCTAATGAAAAAAAATATCCACATTTTTTCCTTCTCACGGTGGTTGTTTATTGATTAGTCACTGCCATTAATCAATTGTAATCATATACATTGATGAATATTAAACTCTTTATGAAAGAATATTTACTTAAAAATTCTTTGACAAATATATATATATATAACACATTTTACCATAAAAAATAAATCATTCATTTTTTTAACCACAATAATTACTACTGCCTTCTCCAAATCAGGATTCATATAATTTTGTTCGGGAATTTTTAATTGGTTTATAGAATATGTTGTAAAAAATTATTCTTCATGATGAAACATCCTACTACCTTCTTTGGTTCATCGTTATAGAACTCAAACCCTTCTCCAAAATTGGGTATTTTGAGAATAATTTCACTAAATAAAATTTTTTGTCGCTCTATGAAATTTTCATCACTATTATAAATTCAAAGGTACTTGGATACCTTATGAGTTAACACGGTTATTGTATTATATATCCCTAAGAAATCAATCAAAAATATTCTATAGTAACCATCCAACCCAAAAAATATTTATCTCAGTCATTATTTTATGTCTAGGTCATATTCTTAATAAAATACATCTCTGAAGGGTCTACTAAAATCCATTGCATGAGATTATATGACCTTATAATTAAACATACTATACAAAAGATTCATCTATTTTATATTTTCTATAAAACCTATCCTTTCTCCGGGATTTCAACACAATCCTTAAGTGATCAATATTATCTTTCATGAACTACAGATATATACAAATATCATGTATAACAACTACTAAAAACATATTGAGGTTTTTACTAAAGAACCTATTCATTAAATCCATAAATATAGAAGGGGTTATGGTAAGTAAAAATAAAATCCCTATAAGGTCATAATGAAAATACTTTGTATGGAAGGTTGTATAGGATATACCATCATTCTTGAACCTCAGTATGTGACACCGAGAATGAAGGTCAATCATAGGAATGTGTTGATCTCCATGTAGTTTATAAATAATTTCATGAATATGTGGTTGATGACACTTTTTCTTGACATTGAACTTATTATAATATAGATAATAAATTAAAAGATGCATCAACCCATTATTCATCTTAATAAAAAGATATGGTAAACTGAATTGTGATTCACTTTGTAATGTGAATTCTCTTTTTGGAATATCATGAATATGGGTTTTTTATTCCTACAACTCATTTATGAAAATTCTATATAGATTCTTTGAAATAGGTGTATCATGAAAAATTGGACTTATTGGTATATCAACATCATTATTCTTGTGTAAAATATGAAATTATTTAGGAAATACATTTCCATAATCCCCAAAATAGACATAACTTCAACATTGATTTTCTCCAAAAAAATTGAGATAAATTTCCCTCATGAATATCTAGTAAGTCCAATATAACATATGTAATTTCAATTATGAGTTCATTTTCATTCGTACACTAATAGATAAAAATATTTTCATTGATAATATTAAATATGACTTCTCTTACATTTAATTGATATGAGATATATAAAAATAAATCCAATCTATGACTTATATAATTTAATATTTCGCTATTAGGAGAGTAATAATATTTTTAGGAATCATATTACCATAATATTATATTTAAGAGGATCTATAAAATGAAATACAATCATTATGCCATTAAATTTTCATACTTCCAATTCAAAATTTAGTAATTGATGTGATGACATGATACCATTAAGAAATACATTAGATAAAAAATATTTGATAGTGATGAAATAATATAATATATTTGTAGTTGTACAGTGCATGATAACTATACCATTCACTATATAGTTATTATAATCCACATCAATAGCTTTTATTGATGGAGAATTCTCTCTATGTCATTACTTAAGAGGTTTATGGTATTGAATTTTATTAGTAACCCTCATATTCATGCCCTGATTTGAATAATATCAGTACTATTAGTAATAAGCGCTTTAGATCTTGGTCGGAACATTCGATTGAGATTTCTCAAAATCATTTAATGTTATCTTCACATTACATGAATATTCCATAACTCTATGTTCTTCATCTTGACAATTTAAACATTTAATATATCCCATAATAAAATATTCTTTTTTATTCCTTCAACACTTTTAACATGGATGATAAATAATTTTCAATCTTACATGGGTCATTTTATTATAGTTTTCTTATATTTACATCTTTCCCTTTATCCCCCAAATCAATGAAAACACAATGATACACCAATCACTATTTCTAGATTGATAGAATGTCTAATTATTTATTCCTATCTATCAAGGTCTATTATAGAAAATAAATTTTTGATATTTTTCTCAATAACAGAAAATAATTTATCAACTATTCTTTAAGAATTGATGATAAAATTGGAAGTATATATTGGATGTCATGTGAAATTTTCTTCATTAGTATTAATAGATTTTTGATACTTCTGTTTCTCATATACAAATTTTCATTCCATTTTTATTCAAATATTTTATCGAAAATACTAATTAAAAAATACATTCATAAACACTACCCATTTTATGGAGTTAATTTCATTCTCTTACATTATATATGTTATAAAAGTACACTATAGATCAAATTCATCTAACAGATGACACATAACTAAAATAAAATTCTTATAGTATAAGAATTTGAGAATATAGAAAATATTTTCTATAGAATTGGTCTGTTGATAAAAATTAAGTGTATCGCAGTGAAAAATAGTGGATGGTGGTTGTTTATACATAATAAACTGAATAGTCAGTTTTTACATCTATTACACATTCTAAATTTTAGTATTATCAATGGGACCATTCATATAATGAATACTTTTGGTGAGAATATATGTAATATTTCGCATCCTAAATCTTATTTATTTTATTCAATAGTATGGGAAATTAGTTCACCAGAAATCACATTTAAATATGGATTGAGTATAAACTGTCAATAGTCATAAAAATGAAATGATTATGAATTTTTGTATTATATATTAAATATGATGTATTACATAAACCCCTATCATTTTATGTAATTATCATATAACCATTCATTATAAATTATTTTCATAGGTTCTATAATTTCATTTATCACAATGATTTATAAAAGAAAAATTATGTTAACCAAATCATGTCCATTGAACGTTTCAATCTATTTGTGTAATATTAGTCACACACATTGTGAACTAGTAAAAATCATGTAAATATAAAAGCTCCCCCTTTCAAGTGGTTACCACTAGGATAAATTATTCCAAAATCGCACCCATATTCAAATATCTATTTAGGGATGTAATTTCCAAGAAAACTATAAAATCTCAAAATTAATAAAACATTATTATATTAAAAATTACATAGTATTATCTAAAGGGGATTAAATAATGTTTTATAAGCATAATCCAAAAAATGAGTTAATGGTCCTCTAATACCTACTGAGATTAAATTATCATAAAAAATATTAATATAAAATAAGTTTAAAAGAATATTTATCAGAATTTCTTGAAATAAAAACCTATAAACATAAAATGTAAGAATAATTAGAGAAAAAATACATAATCAACTTATCTCATGAAGTATCTCTAATATAACACACAAGGTACTTATCTTTTTTTACATTCATTGGACATCTATTACTTAATTCCATTCTTCATGTCCAATTTAGATGGAAAAAAATAAAGTGTTAGATCAGATACCCAATAAGGTTAAAAACATGAGATATCAATAAATGATCATAAGTAAGAATACTCATATGTGTATGGGATGGTGAGAACAAATTAATAAAGTCATACCTAGTAAATAAATTATCTTTAATAATAATTGTGTGCTTATTTTTTTATAATAAAATTTTATAATACATAATATTGAAGAATCATATATAATCAATCATGATCCCTGAAAATATTAAATAATAATTTGGATTGACGTATATGAATAATGAATGAAAAAAATTTTCTTAGTCAAGGATCACTTCTAGGGAATAATAGTGGATTGTTTTCACTACCCATTACATTAGTTATTTAATAAGGGTTTACTCCTATTAAATTCATATTAGATATATTTTTTCTACTCAATAGGGTTAACTCACCATTCTAGTTCTTATTATCTACTGAGATATTATTATTTTCACATTAGGATAAAGGGAAATATAATTTTATCACCACCCTTTACATTATAAAAAATCATCAATATGTGTTCTACAAGATACTAAATCACTAATCATATCATTAGATAATAACCCATTAAAATAAATTGAGTTTCATAAATATAACATCATTACATTATCATAATCTATCTAGATAATTGAAGTCCATGGTATCATAAGAACATTCATTATCTCAACAATGGTTAAATAACCCAAATGGAAAGAAATTTGTTTTATGAAATCATTCTAATATAATAATAATCAGAATTAATTCAAAAAATTTATGGGAATCATAATATAATTCCCTTGGTGAAACCAAAATATAGTAAAATAATGATGACATATATGAAATTAAAAATTAAAAGAATAATGGAATGTTTCCTTGATAACATCATAAGATAAAATTTTTACTTTGATAGAATTTAGATGAAAAATTTCGATAGTAATTTTAAAATTATTTATATAAAAATAAAAATAAAAATTTTCAATGGAATCACTAGATCAAATAATATTAATGATATAAGGAAAATCTATTCATACCGTATCTGTTAAACTAAAAAATCTTTACATGCTTTTGTAAAAATTTTAAAAAAAATTCTAAAAATGTATCCATAAATGGATTCAGTTAATAAAATTTAAATAACAGAAAATGTAATGAAAATTTAAATTTTATAATACTTAATTAATAGTTAAAAATTCCATAAATTTTTTTATATCATGGACATGGAAGGAAAATTCACTAACCCAATAAAAAAAGGTAGGATTTTACTTTAACACATTTTCGTGATAATTTTAAGTAAAAAAAGAGAATCATATGGTACTAATAGATATGATTTAAATTAATACCCCTATTATAATAAATTATATTTTCATTAAGGTGTTAGATCCATATATTTTATAAAAATTAAAATTTAGCATAGAAAATCCCAAAAAGAAATGAGATCTTGACGTAAAACCTTATCAGAATTCAATTCCTGCCTCATTCATGTTAAAAATCCTATATTATACATAATTATTTTTTATATATTTTATATAGAACCATATTCATACATAAAATAATATGTATTATTTAATTAAAATTTCAAATTATCCTTTTATTAAAAATATTTTCACAAAAATGAACATTCGAGTGAAAAATATTATGTTTTTCATCTGTGTTTCATTCGGATGCTTCTAATAATTGAAAATTGTTCACAGTTTTATAATCTATATAATAATAATTATTAAATAATAATAATATATATTAATTATAGACAATTTTTTAATCATTCATATAAATATGTGATGAAAAGTTAATTGCATCAATTTAGGGGGGTGGTAGCCCACACACACACATGAGTGATGTTTTCTCTTATTGATTTATGGAATTAAAGAAAGGCATATAATAATTTATCATTAAAAACATAATTAAATAATATTTACCTTATATATCACTTAAATATATCTTTATTACCATATATTTAAAATAAAAATGAAAAATAAATCATGTCGCTTCGTGGTGATGGTAGTCTACAAATACACAAAATAAATACAATAATTTTTAATTTATAGAAAGGAGATGGAAAATGGTTGAACCAAAATCATAATCAAATATTATTATATATATGATAAATTATTTTTTATATAACTATTATTATTACTATGTGAATATATTCTTGGACATATTTTGTTGACATTATAATGAACTAATATAATGAAAATCTTTATTAAACACAAAAATTGAACCTAAATGAAAATATGTAGTCATCAAATATAATATGGCGAAATATTATTATATAGCCACCAAATACTAAAAAATGGAAACATTATATCAATATACGAGATGTGTCACAAATGGATTTATAAATAATCACATGACATGTAGAGAGAAAAATTTATTAAAATAGAGGACACTAAGAACCCACATTCAAGAGGAAATACATTGGGAAATAAGAGAGGGGTTTTGTTTTATACTAAAAGTTAGATTAAATTTTCTATTTATGTGACTATCTTATTAAAATTCCCACTAGTGATAAGAAAGAAAATCTGTAAATAATTAGAAAAACTAATAATACTTAGCATCAATGGTATGAAATTCGATGACATGATTAGCAGTGATAGCTCCTCCTTCCAGGTAAGTTTTTTATATATATACCCATATCCAAAATTTCAAATGGATGAAAATTTAGGAACCCGATTTAAAAACATCAACTAATTATAAAGGATGAACCAATGGTATTTGAGTAGAATGAAAATGATGATAAATGTGGAAGTTCAAATAAATTCAATAAATATTAAACATTATCTCATACCAAGAAGTTTGATTAATTTCAGAAAATATTACCTAAAAAAGATGACATCGCAGATCACCAACAATATATTTTTCCTTTTTTTAACATATTCAAACAGAAAAATAGTTGAAAAATGAGGAAAATATAATCAATAAATTATAGATAAGTAATTAAGAATGTGGGATATTCAATTAATTTCATTAAATATCAAACAAATACATAAAATTTAAACTTATTTCAATATTTCTTATATCAATAATGATTTTTTTCCTGATAAAAAATATCAAAATTTGGCCTTGCTGTTATAGATTATAATGGAAAAAATAATAGAATAATGGGAAAATGAGGATTATTAATTTATCAGGCGGGGGACTAACATACTCCATGAAATAAAAAAATAAGAAAAATAGTTGAAATAGTCAAACAAAATGTTACACACAAAAACATTTGGTTAATTTCAATGATTCATAACTCCATAAAAAGTCTTTGCACATACACAACAAGTAAACTAAACCCAAATATGAAATATTTGAATGTAAAAAAATATTAATCAGTAAAAAGAGAATTTATTAACTGAAAAAAAATATAAAAAAAATATGAAAACTTGTTCGGACATCAATTAAAATATATTTATAAAATATATACAGAGAAAAATTGAAATAATCATCCCATGGAACATTGAGAATTTTTGAAATATTAATCAATAATACATTTACAATGTCTATAATAACTCACTATAAATTGGCTTTTTAAATCCATCACTATCTCCCTTATTATGTTTTAAATGTAAAAAACCATAAAATGAAAAATGAATCATTAATTCGACAACTAAAAAACATGTTACTATATTTCCTTATAAATAAATAAAAAATAAATTTCAATAAGGTTATTATAAAACCATGTCAAGAAAAAAATGCATTGGAAAACCCAATATGATCAAGGTACATAAACCAATATATCATTTCTTTGCAATAAAAACTTATATCTCAATCAATCCCATGAAAGAAAACCATTCCTAGGTGATTCATTTTCCACTACAAAGAGAATAAAAACATGGGTTTGAAAATGTAAAAACAATTGCATGTTATACCAGTGTAAAAAGTTTATATGGACATACCAGTACATGCTCAAGTTCAAACAATGATGTAGAATACTGAATTGTGATTCTCTTTTCAAAAATCATTAAAACCACTGGGTATATTAGTAGTTTTGAAAGTAATTACCATATTCATACATGTTTTATAAAGGTATTATTGTCATATCTAAACATTCAAAAGGCGTGTGATTTTTATGATTCTTGTAAATAAAATCATCTGAATTTATGTCATGTAATATTCTAATGTTCTAAAATATGTCCATACACATTAAATTGAACTAATGGTGACATATATTAGATTCATGTTGATGTGGGATCCAAATTTATGTGGAGATGCTAAAAGTTGTTAAATATGGAAAAAAATTGGGGATGCATAATTTTATTTAAAACCACTTTTTCTATGGATTGTTCAGGGAATACCTGGTATATATAAATTTTCAAACTCTAAAATATAGTTATTTCTTCCACAATAATGATTCATCTTCATTGTATTGTATTTTAAAAAATGGACAAGAAAATATAGGATATTTTGAGTATATGAACATATAACGATCAATGGGAATAATGGTTGATTTAAAGTAAAAATATGTTGGAATCGCTTTTATGTATGCTAATGTGAGAAATTTTGATGAAAAATAATGAAATCCTGAAACTCATATAATTTTATGTGCAGTAAACTGCTGGTGATCTAAAAAAATATGTAAGCACCTTAAAAGGACATCAAGACTAGATTAATGATCATGCATTTAAATGTAAAAGTTCACATTTATAATCGATTACACACATTTTACAATAACTATAGATATTTAGGTCTATGTATATATATATAGTTTTGACTCTCAAAAATTAACATAGGTAAGAGAAAAAAACAAACCACATAAAATGTAATTATTGTTTCTTGATGTGTCTAAACAAACTAATTCATACTTTTAAGAGAGTCAAGAGAATATAAATTAAAAACTAAAATTATAGAATAATAATATCGTATGTTAAAAAAATTAAATACTAAGGGGATGAATAAAAAAACTAGAAATTCAATTATTATTGGAAAATATATTTTAATACCTGAAACCATATAGAATTTGTTTTATTTTTTGTGAATTTATAATGGAAAAAAATTTTTCTACCTTTCTGAACTACCTGATGGTGGAATAGTTGGTTGAGAAAACTCATACATATATATTTGTTTTCTAAATACCCAAAGAAATCTATAATAGTGTGTTATTTCATTACCTTCTTATTAGGTCCTTATAAAGTGTCAAAAAATAACCCATCCAATCAAATGAATAGGTAAGAACACGTTGAAAAGTGAACACATAAAGTGATTGAAAAAAACCAAACATAATGTAATGATAAAATATCTAATCCATCTAGGAGAACCACTCATTATGGTTATAATAACCCAACTTCCCAATCTAATTTTACTGCAGATGAATCTAACATAGGAATGTCCATTTTCATACTATCTATTATATAAAAATAAATATATAAGTAAAAAATTTAGATAACAATGGAAAGAATAGAAAAAACAATAACTAGAATTACAATTTCAAAGGGAAGTATAGTTATCATACTGAAAGCCAAATAAAAGTATATTCCCTTCATGTGAATTCCTGATGACTTAAAAAAGAGTCTCCTTTCCAAACATCCTAAAAGTGAAATATTTAGTTGATAAAAACACGTACAGAATGAAAGTTATATTAAAGGAATTAATACTACTATATCTATGTGTTATTTCATTACCATTCCCCTAGAACCTTTTATACTATCAAAAAATTAACTTTTAGAATCAAATGAGTATGTATGTACAAGTAGAAAATTCAACCCAAAAAGTTATTTCCAAAACCAGTAAACATGATCCATTATAAATCAATGAAATTTAATTGTATTATATAAGTAATATTTCATTCAATTTTAAATTTAAATATAAATTATATAGTGTTATTTTTGTAAAATAAGTAATTATAAACATTTTTACAAAAATTTATAATCAAATTATTTATTTCAAACATTTATAATCACCATTAAAATCAAGATTCATTGAATGTTTTTTATTTTAAATGATTTAATAGAATATTTGTAATGATATGATATGACATATGATGAAATTATTATAGTCCCTACATATATAATTGAATAAATTTTTTAAAATCTAAATATATTAAGATATATGTAATTCACATGTCAATCATTTATTTCAACTATGAAAATATTTTTACATATTAATAAATAAAATCATTACAAAAATGTATTAACTTAATAATGTGAAACTCCTACATGGTATATCATGTCAGAATCAAATAAAAAAAATACACTCCATCTCCATAAAAACTTGGAAAAATATTATAGAAGTAACCAAAATATTGGAAAATGTAATGAAAAAGATCGACGTAAATCATTATTATATACTAAGATAGCAAAGAATTCAGTTGATTGTTTATGGAAAACAATTATTATTATGATTTCATGTGTGTGTAACAATATCATTATAATTTTATTTGAAAAGAAAACCCATGATGTAATTAAAAAGTGATAAATGATTGTAATGTAAGAAGCAAGAGGAGGTTGATCATAGAAAAATACAATAGATAATTCAAAAAATAGACATGTTTGGAAATAAAACTCACTAAACAAGGAAAGAAATAGTTTTGAAATAGAAATATAAGAACATTGAAATGGAAAATGAAGATAATGATAGTAACAAAGATGGAAATATTCAAAGGATAGGCATACATGATTTTGGAATTACAATGATTTGGGGATTTTAGGGATTTAAAATCGTTGAAAAATATAAGCCAAAAATATATATTTAATTAGATGATAATGACATATTTATCTTCCATCTATTTTTTTGGGATAGGAGCTTTCATGATTTAGGGTGATATAGATTGTAGGATCTGGGAGGGAGGTGATCGGAAATCAATGATGGATGTGATCTGTGAGAGAGATCGATAGGAATGATCTATGGGGAAGAACCAAAATTGAGATGAGAATGTTTAGGGAGAACTAATGGAGTTTAGGAGGAAATGATGATAATTTGTTGAGGAGTTTTGTATGTGGGGACACATATATGGGAAAGGGGATACAGGGAGTCCAAAATGAATAGGTGGAGGCAATGACTGGGGGAGGTAAGGAGACAACATAGACATAGATTCTTGAAGGGGGGGTGGGGAGGAGACCTGAAGTTAAATAAGTGAGAGAGTTTGATATAGTGATATATGGAGAAGGTGAATAATGACAGGGATATTGGTTAAGTGGGTAGTAGAAAATTGGAGGTTTAGTAGGGAAAAAAATTAGAGGGGAAGTTGTTAGTGGAATAATAACACATGGATTGGGATCCATACATTTTAGTACGTATAATCAAATATTAATACATTATATTCATAGGGGTATAAGAATAAATAAACATTGAAATGGTTAGGTAATATGATTACCCCTTATATGAGAGACCCTTTTTTATTTCACCTTATTCATTCTGAGTATGTTGTTGTAGTAATAACAAGAATTATATAAAAAAGATAACTACTATATGAAGGTTTTTTTGTCGGTATTTCCATTGTAGTGGGATAAAATATTTCAATAAGGATGGATAAATGTTTTCCTTTTATAACATAGAGGTGAGAAACAAATTTAATTACATAACTTATTTAAAAAATACAACGTCATATTTTAGAAAATATGGCTCCAAATGGCCAATAAATAATGTTTAGGAAAATATAAGGTCAAAATATATTCAACCAATATGAGTTAGAAATTTTTAATTTTCAATAACCCTTATCACTTTGATTAAACCCTAGTAAACCCATCTGAACCCTAATGGTCTAAAAAAGATTCTAAAATTATCACTATTCATTATGAAAAATAATTGATGATAAATATTTATATTAAATATTTTTATTAAAAATATGTAATCTTATTTTTAATATTCAATTTTCTATTAGTGGTGTGAAATCATTTTAATTTAATGGAGATAAATTAAACGAATAGGTTTTTAGAATAATGCATTTTATGAAAAAAAATCAATTTTTTTCTTATTAATTTCATAGAAAAATACATTTGATAATTGTTAAAATATTTTATTGATTATATTTTCTAAATAATTCATTAAAATATTCCATCAATTGTGATTATTTTAATTTAATTAGATAAAAAAATTACATGAATAAAAATATTTTCATAATAAACATATATTTTTTACTTTCAAATGAGTATTTTTCTTCACTGCTAGATAATTGATATAATGTGAAGTCAATTTTAAAATCTGAAGAAAAAATTGGTTATTTATTCTTTCTAATTCACAAATTCTAATCTAACATGTTATTATTGACTATCACATTAACTAACTATATTTTAATAATAAATCATGGTTAATTTGAACACGATATTTTTTTTAGTGAAATATATCAAAGAAATAAAATTGAATTTAAGAGAATAACACTACAAAATATCTAAAATTGTTTTATATCTACTATATTCTTATATAAATTGTTGGTTAAATTTCAATCAGTTAAACCATGGTATTTTCATTACCTGTTACAAGGTCATGTGCTTCCCATTATGGGATGTTTTCTAATGATGGGTAGACATTACATCCCTATAAGTGATGTTTAGTAACACATAGTTGGTAGGTATAGGTATTGTAATCATTTTTGTTGGTTAAATGTTGATTAGTTATACTTGGGATATTTAATTTGGGATTGTAATGGGTGTCAGGAATGTGTGGATACCATTGGGAGTGCGATGAAATAGAATGTGGGATGACATGGGATTTTGATATACAAAACACTCTGATTGATTTTGGCATGAGAGTTATTTATTTTTATGTGGTACTGGTGAGACTCCCGTCATGCTAATTTCAAGAGTGTTTTTGGTTGGAACAACGAATGCATGGTCATAATATTGTTGTTTTAGAATGATGGATGAGTGCTAGGTGATCATGAAAAAATCACTATCATACGTGAGATTCATTTGACCTATTGGAAATTAATCATAATGTTCTTTATCGACTAGATGAGATTGAAATGTGAGAGAATCGTGATCAGTTGTTTTGTTATGGGAACCTTGGTTTGATGACATGTGAATCATTAAATCACGAGTTTTTTTGCTTGATTACAAGATAATGGAGTGTACCCCTATTATTTTTGGATGATATCTTGTGAGTTAGAGGGTAAGGAATAATGCTATGGTTTTTTATTTTATTATTATACACTATAAGAGTATAATGATTATTGTAATATATATTTAGGAAAATCTGAAATGCTCAAAGGAAAATTATTCACAAGTTTGACAAGTTTACCAAATGGTTTGTTCATCAATGAAGAATTGGGGTTTGGAATAAGAATTGTGGATTTTATGATACTCTTGTACGAATGGTGAATGTGGGTTTTGATAAGAATCCGAGATTTCACTATCTAAATAAATATGGCATAAAAATTTAATTAGAGTATTAAGTTTTGGTCGGTCTAAGGATGTTAATGGATAAGGGTCCTCTAGAATGGGATGATCATTGCTAGAGGGGATCAAAATGGATGTGATGATGGAACATGATGGACATTTTAGTTGAGTATAAGTGAATGGAAATACATGGGTTGGGAGCACACAATTATCCGTAGAGGTTTTGATCATCATTGTGGATGAATTTTTTTGAATTTTAAGAATGACGTTCTTAATAAAACTATAATGTTCAGTGACTATTGTTTCATCTTACCTCTTGGGTATGAGTAATGTGCTCATGTACAATCATTATATTTTATGATTGATAAGATACACTACTACTAAAAATTCCATTAATAGCTCTATTATATATCAAGGCTAATAGAAAATGCAGAAAATGGAATATTTATCCCTACTAAAGAATGAGTGGATAAATTAAACCTTTTATTAGTGATTGATTTTTAGCACTAATAAATGATATCCTTTATCAGCGCTTTATTTATATCTATAATAAAGGGTATCCTTTATCAGTACATATTTTTAGCATTGATTAAGGGTGTAGTTTATTATCTCTTTTATGTTTGTCACTGACAATTATTTCTTTCATAAAAAAATTTTTACAGTTAACAAAATGAAATAATTAAATAATTTAACAACAAAGAATTAATTTATTAAAAAATTAATAATTTTTTTCTAAATTAGATAATTACTGATAAAAATAAATTGATTGATTATACATTTTTAAATATTAAACATTATTCTTATTCTATAATTATGACAATTAATGTTATTAAATTATATAACATATATATATATATTAATGTATCTAAATATGATTATATATTCCCAAATTTTTATTCGCTTGTCATTGAATTGTAATATATTTTTTGAATAATGGCACATAATTAAATATTAACATGAATTAAAAATATTAAATAATTTCAAAGTAGACGACATATAACTGAATATTATTTGATTTTTTATCATAATATATGTCAAATGGGTTTTATATTGATTTCACATATACCTGTAAGTAATTTATTTTTATATAAAATACTAACACACACACAGAACATACCTAGTTTTTCAATATCGTTAAAGTGTACATATATTCTTAATTTATTCAATTTCACTCATTTTGTATATATATGCATGCACTCAAAATTAGATATTCCTTAATAATGTTAAAAATATGTCGGTAAAAAAATATTTATAAATAAATATATTTATAATTACACATTCATAATATTTATATATTTATATATTTATAATTATAAATATAATTTTTTTTAAATTTTTATATATAATTATAAATAAATAACTATGTGTATTTAAATAAATATAAAATTTATAATAAATTTACATAAATAAGGAATATATTTACAAAATTTATATTTAAATATATTTATTAAATATATATATATGAATAATTATATAAATATATATAATAATAATAATAGTTTTTAAAAAAATATTTCTATAATTAAAATTAAATAATTATAAAATTACAATAAATATTTTTAAGAAGAAATATATTTACTATATTTATATTTATATCTATTTATTAATTATTTATACATATTTACAATTTTGTAATTTATAATTTTAATGATAAATTGTTTAACAACCCTTCAGTAATAAGCACAAATACAATAATCTTTATCAGTGCTTTTTCATGTTGATAAAGAGGAGGATCTATCAGTGTTTTAAATTTAGCACAGAATAAGAATGGTTTATCAGTACTTTCTTAGTGCTGATAAAGACCTATCCTTTTCAGATCTAAATAAGCACTGTTAAATAGGACATTTATCAACTCTTATTTTTAAGTGTCGATGAAATTGTCCTGGTCTATTTTAAAAACCCTAACCATTTGAAAACCTATTTCGATATTGAAGATTTATATGGATTCCACACACTGCTATAGATCCTCATCAGAGAATCAATGGTTGAATCACACCACTCGACTGCCTCTGAACATCTCATCCGACATCTGAAGAGGGTCTTATATTTTCTTCAATCTAGCGAGGTAGGCCTTATGATTTTCTTTATGTATTTTAGGTTTTTTTGATTTATTATTATATGATTTTTAATGATCTATTGTTTATAATCCATTATTTAGGATTTTATTGTGATCAGTTGTTTAGGGAATGATTTTTGGTCTGCTGTTTATGATTTTCTATGTTATGTTGTCTAGGAAACGAATTGTGGTATGTTATTTGTATTGACTACCGATGTATGGACCCTTGTTCATATCTGACACTGAACCTTGGATTTATTCATTTTTGTTTTAATATTATGTTTTATATCTTCTTACTAAATATTTTTTTCATATGTGTATATAAATGTGTGTAAATTTTCATATATATTTTTGTTTATTGACTACTGATTTGAAGCGCATTGATGGTTCCCTAATGATTATATATATGCTGACACCTCAATGAAAATGCATCTGGAGATGATATTTTTTAAGAACCATGTCATTGGAGTGTTTTAGGATCTTCTATTGGTTGTATGTATCACAAAATCTAGTTCCTCTTTGAAGTCAATATGGTCCATAGTATTCTTATGGAGTAGATTTAAAGGGGAATTCCCCAGTTAAGCCCATGAGGATTTATCACATCATGCCATCACTTTTTGAATCATTATAGTGCATTTAGTTCATGTTATGTTTTAATATCACATTTTTATCTATTTTATATTTCTTATAGATTATAAGTGAGTGAGTTTTTATACTGGTCTGACATGTATTTGTTTCTATATTTCTATTGAAAAATTTATTTCCATTGTTGTTTATCTAATAGGTATTCCTATATCTGGTAAATATGAGTTAGGGTATGCATTTATATTGACCCCAAGTGTCATGCAATAATTTTTTTTGACCTCTGGTACTAATTGTTTCTATTTGGTGGAGGGAACCACCTCTAATTTATGGTTTTTTACACCTATTGTTTAAGCCATCATTTTGATACATTGAGGTGTGTTAAAGGTCATAAGATGATATATCCTGGTGTTGTCTAGGTAATTTAGGCAAGGTTAATTACATTATCAATCTTCCATTTCACACATATAATTTTTCGTAATAATATCAGCAATTATCTACCCTAATCTCCCACTTTTTTCTAATTTAAAGAGCCCTTATTATTGGATTTGGAATATATAAGAGCTCAGTTATTCTAGTTGAAATGATCTATATTTCTCGTATAATAATTTTGAATAACATTCACTAATTATAATGAATATATTCTGTGTATTTTCTTATATATTTTATAAAATTAATCTTTTCTGAACCCAATAGGATGGATATAAACTAAAAATGGAATCACACTAATTTTTTGACAAAAAAAAAATTGATGGTGTATTTAAAGACTTCATCATGTTTGAAAGAAATCATGTAGAATATCCTTCTTAAATCCTCTTTCGGTGTTTACATTATTGTTATTCAAGACAAATTAGTCTAATAGAGTTGGAAGTACATTTATTTCTTCATAGAATAGATCAATTCTATATATTTCGGACTAAACATGGGGAAAAATGGAATGTGGGAATCGATTTGGGTGATACTATAGTATATGAACCATTTGATATGAATTATTTTGTAAAATATGATGGAGTACACATAGAAGAAATGATAATGGACGTTGAATATGACCTTGGTGATTGTCCAAAGTTGTTTGAGCAGTTAAATAGATATTACAAGAAACCATTCTATATTGGTTGTACAAAATACAAAACCATTTTATTTGTGTTGAAGTTATATGAGTTTAATCTAGAAAAAGATGGAGTCACTCTAGTTTAATAGAACTACTTAGTCTTATGATAGATATTCTACCAAAATAAAATAATATACCAATGGAAAACACCTATCGTATGGCGTGGGAAAACAAAATTAATTCTCTTAATGCAGTATAGAGGCTGACTAGGGTCGTCTCACTTGAGGAGCTTTCTCAGTTGTTTACCCACTTAATCTATATCACCCAAAAAAAGTATTTTTTAATGTATCTATTTAATATTTGAATTAAATTAAATTTAAAAGTCCAATTAAATGATAAAACTTATACTAACATGAAATTACAGAATGTAATTAGAGAAGAAAGAACTTGGTCCTATGGTTGGATAACACGGGTTCATTCACTATTTTTCTAATTTTTTAATTCAATTTGATAATTAATTTATTGAAACCTCATTAATGAATTAATTTACCTTTATTAATTTAGTGTGTGATTTTATTATAAGTCTGGCACAGCAAATCACACCTCCTCCAATAGTCAAATAGGATAACCTCACAACCGGGAATGATATGCCAAAAGAACTTGACTCCACCAGATATCATTTCATCCCTTATGGTAACACAAATCCCATCATATGAAGTGTTTTCCTAATATAAAGAATGGAAATTAATTATCCAAGGAAAATAAAATGATTTGGGAATATTTTCATGGTGTATGACCGCTACACCCGTGATATATTCCTGCCTCCACCACAAATAGAATAAAAACAATTTGAATTGAAGTGTAATAATGAAGAACATCGTGAAACCTACCCTAGGGCAAAGCCTTAGGTTATACCCTCATTTTTTAGGATAATATTTCTTGGTGGATAGATGAATAAGAAAAGAAAATAATTATATTAGGGTTGGAATAGGAAGAGAGATGGAATAAGATGGAAACACTTGAATTAAAAAGTTGCATATGTGTTACATGGGAAAAGAAAATTAAAAGACAAGAAAAGAAAATTCCTAAGCTAGAATCATTTCCCTAAGCCTCCTCTATAATGGTGGTGTAAAACCCCTCTTAATCATAGGTTAACTCCTCTTTATATAGGCCAAGGGATTCCATCCTTTGGTCTTCACATTTCAGATCTTCAAAATCTCGGTTTATGATTTCCTGCAGATATTGTCTATCAAATGCTTGATCATAGTATGACAATTTATCATCTGAAATATGGAATAGTGTCTTCTTTAAAGATCTTCCAAAATATATTTTACATTAAATCCCAAATTTTAATATTTATCCTCTTTTTTTAGTATGAGATATGGCTAATTTAATCCATGATTTTATTCTGGATGACTGTTTCTTTTTTCTACCCCCAAATTTTTGCATCCATGGGCCGCCTTAATGAAAGGATATCTTCTTTATATTCAACATAAGAATTTCCCATTTAATTGTATTTCCATTCCAATTATAATCACCCCAATTAGATATGTTTTTACTGATTTATGACCAATTCATTGAGGTGAGGTCCACGTAGTCTTCCATAATAATATTCCAACTTGATTGAATTTTTCAGACCCATAGATGGCCAAATTAAATCCTGATCAAAAATAAAAATATTTATAAAATAAATTTAAAAAATCAGTAAAAAGGAATCCAATCAACTGGTTTTATAGTATAGAAGATATGATCAAATTACCAAAGATATTCAAATCTCTCTATATTTCCAAATTATGCAGTTTTAACATTTAATCTCAAAACACCCTATAAATCCAATGTTTATGTAAATTAAACAAATTGATAAATTTTTAGTGATTAAATCCTTGAATTACATATAAAATTGATGAAAATATTATCTCTATAAATTCCTCGATAATTAAACTATGCTTGTCCTCAAGCATCAAATATCAACATGGAATTCAATGGGAACCAATGATGCAAATATTTAAATTTCAATGCACTAAATTCAAAATTTTATCAATGTTCAATGAAATTTTCATGTTCCACAAAAAAAATCAAATTAATTTCCCATTATTGAAAGAAACAATCAATTCATGCATTTTACATTTCCCCTTTGAAAAATGATGGAGTTTCTCCTTTCATTCATTCAATCTTCTGAATTTATTATTATTAAACATGCCAAATCATGATCTACCTCTATTTTGAATCTTTTAACTCATCAATCATGATAATATTAAAGTATAGTTATGCTCATATCATGAGAACATGCTCCTTATCCATAGTCTTGTAAAGCAACTACTTTCTTCACTTTGTAAAGACAAAAAGATCATATAATCCTGAGGACTTGAAATAAATGTTCAAATGACTATGTGGATTATGGTTGGAAGGATTTGATACTTTAAAAATTAAAGATCAATGAGGATGTTTGGATATTAAGTAAAATTAATGATTAATAAAGTGAAAACACTGAATGAAACATGCTCAAATCCCCTTGAGAATGAGAAACACAACACCAGCCCCTTTTAATGACATGGAATATGAGTCAATAAATGATTACAATGAATGATATAATCCTTGTTCTCCCTCATTTTTAAATAATTCTCCAAAAAGGAACAATATAATTTATCACTTTTTTTGAATTTTATTGTATATCTCGAGAAAGGAATAACTTTATTTGCAATTTTTTCTCTTTTTTTAAGGAGAACGGGCTGAAATGAATGAATAATATTGAAATTATGAATCATGCATAATTTTCTAATAATACATTTACCAAAATGATGAAACACACCTCACACCACCCAAAAATGATACACATCCCAATGAACACACACGAAAGGCCCTTCTCCCACATTGAAACTTGAAATATCTATGCAAAAATACTGAAAATGCAGGTAAGTAAGAAAATATCAGCTTGTAATATTCCTTAAACCTATAATGAAATTCATGGATTCTATGGGCTAACAAAGGATAAATGTATGGGTGGTTCTCAGGTAAATATGTGGAAATACAAATAACTACATCGATCTTTTTAAATTTGTTTTCGCTCAGTTATAGCTTCGACAAGTTTCAATACACGTTTTGGTAGGTGGCATGTCCCATGATCACTCAAGAAATATGCTGAAGATAAAATAGGAAATATTTGGTCTAGAAATCCACTTTGGAATGGAAATGTGATATTGTAAAATCACTCATGGAATGATTAATAATAAAAAATTAATTAGCATGAATTTCATAAATTCATAGCATGAAAAATGGTAATGAAAGTTCATTTACATGGATCAACTAATTCAATAAAATCATGAGTCCTCATTTTAATATTCATACATTAATTTAAAATTCAATTCTCTATATTAATCATTAAAAATCATTAACATTGAAATATAAAACATGGAATCACTATATTTCTAGGAAAATCATGTCTCTTAGATATTTAAAGTAAAATATAATTAAAGTGTGGGAATTCAAATATAGTATAAAGCACAAAACAAAAATGTAAGGAGTTTCAAAGTTAATCATTAAAAGTAAACTCCCTTTTAAAATGAAGCATGGTTTTTCCTATTTAGGGGTATCCTTCTACAATAATTAACCTATAAAATAGAATTACTCAATTAAGTGAATATATCATGACATTAAATCTCAAAAATATAGAAGGGAGGGGCTGCTTGCTAAGCTACTTCTATGAAAAGAAATTGGAATCTAAATTCCTAGAAAGAAAGTAAAGATAATTCTTGGTACGATCCCCCAAGTGGGCCTTATATTCTTTTACAACGTCCAGAGGGAAATACTAGTTGTAATCCATAATCTGATGGTGGGTGGTTCTTCTTGTAAATGAACCACCACATGTTATTCTTCCTATCTTACATTTATTTGTTCATATTGAGGTAAATTCAATGTATAGAGTACACTAGATGTGCCCCATTCACACTGTGGTATATCTTGCATGGTGGGGGTAGGATGAAGTATGGAATCTCCTCCTCTTTAGTTTTTACTTGTAAAACATCTTCTTTAAAATCCAAATATAGCTCCATATATGCTTCTAGAAAATAATAATCACTGGGTTATTCAAAATTTAAATTTGATGTATTAATTTCAAAAAATATTCCCTTTTAAGGTAGGCAGCTTATAAATTTGGTTCTTCAAGCATATCCACTTGTATCTCTTTATAGGATTCCAAATTTATATAATCCATGTCGATAGGGGGCTCCATGTGTTCCTCAATAGGTGCAATTTCTTCTTCCTCCTCCAAGGAATAGAAAAGAATATATGATTCTATAAAACAAGAGGGAGTGAAATAAAATTTAGATTCTATAAAACTAGAAGAGATATAGTCAATGAAAGGTTCAACTCCCTATGTTGGTTTATCTTCAATATCTTATTGAGTTTAAAGTACCTCTTGGAGTTTATTATCTCTGGATGGAGGTAGGTAGTCCTGCTACCCCACCTCAAGTCTGGATACTACTTTATGGATTTCTTTAGTGAAATTCAAGAAGACCTATGGCACTTTCTTCATAGTCTTGAATCATTGAATGCCAATTTTGAGTTCATTAGCCATGACCATAAAATATTCATGTCATATCCATGTTTTATGTCCTCTTTCCTTCTATTTTAACATTATCATTAGATCATCAACCATTCAGTGGAGAGCCTCCTCATTGTAGTTGGTTTCTTCCTCCTACAACTATGAGTAATTATTTCATGCAGAATAATTAAAGTCTGGATTCATCATGGAAAGATATATTTTTATGATATTTTTAGAAAAATAATGAAAACTAACTAAAATTTAAATAGAGAAAAATTAAATAAAACAACTGATTAGATCCCCATAAACGGTGCCAGTTTTGATGCACACCAATTGTAGGGTGTGTAGAAAGAAAAATTATTCTCCTAATGTAGCATAGAGGATGGCCATGGTCATATCACTTGAGGAGCTTTCTCAGTTGTTTACCCACTTAATCTATATCACCTAAACCATTTCATGTTTACATTTTCTAATTAATATAATAATTCAATTAACTTTAAATATCCAATTAAATGTTCAAACATACACTAACATGCAATTACATAATGTAATTAGAGAAGAAATAACTTGGTCCAAGGGTTGGATAACACTGGATCATTAATTATTTATTTATTGTTTCAATTCAATTTGATAAATAATTTATTGAAACCTCATTAATTAATTAGTTTCCCTTGATTTATTTAGTGTGTGATTTTAGTATGCGTCCAGAACACCAAACCACACCTCCTCCAATAGTCAAATTGGATAGAAAACATCTCAACCAAGAATGTTTTCCCAAAGGACATAGCTCCACCGAATGCCATTTCATCCCTTATGACAACCCAAACTCCACCATATGAAGGATTTTTCTTAGATAAGGAAGGGAAAATGAATTAATCATTGAAAATAAATGGATTTGGGAATACTGTCATAGTGGATGACTGCCTCACTCATGCAATATTCCTGCCTCCACCACAAAAAGAATAAAAACATTTTGAATTGAAGTGTAATAATAAAGAACACTGTGAAACCTACCCCATGGAAAAGCCTTGGTGTAACCCCTCATTTTAAGGATAATTGTTCATGGTGGATAGAAGAATAATAAAATAGAATAATTATTTTAGGGTTGTAAGATAAATAGATATAGAAGAAGGTGGAAACAATTAAATTAAAAATCTGCATATGTGTTACATGGGAAAAGAAAATTCCCAAGTCAGTAGCATATCCCTAAGACTCCTCTATAATGGTTTTTTGAACCCTAATTCATCATGGATGAACTCATCCTTATATAGTCAAAGGGATGACATCCTTGGGTCTTCAAATTTCATATCTTCAAAATCTCAATTTACGATTTCCTTTAGATTCAATCTACTGAATGTTTGATCATGGTATTCCAATTTAATGGCTGATTTAAGAAACAGTGTCTTATTAAATGATCTTCTAAATTATATCTTACATTTCATCCCATGTTTTCAAATTTCTCCTCCCTGTGTAGTTTGAGATATGGCCAATTAAATCCAATATTTTATTCTGGATGAATGTTTCCTTTTTCTGCCCCCAAATTTTGTACATCCATGGGCCACCTTATTGAAGATAAATCTTCATGATCTTAAAAATTAGAATTACCCATTTAATTTTATTTACATTCCAACTTGAATCACCCCAATTTGATATTTGTTTCTTGATTTATGACCAATTCATATAGATGGGGTCCACACGGTCTTCTGGAATAATATTCCAACATGATCAAATATTTTGGACCCTTAGATGGCCAAATTATATTTTGGTCAAAAAGAAAAATATGAATAAAATTAATTAACAAAAACTAATAAAATATTAATCAAAACAATTGGATTTATATTTTATAATATATTCTCAAACTACCAATGACATTAAAATCTTTTTATATTTTCAAATTATGTAGTTTTCACATTTTAACTCAAAACACCCTATAAATCCAAAATTGATGTAAATAACACAAATTGATAAATTATTAGTGATTAAATCATTGAATTTAATATAAAAAATGTAAAAATATTATCTCTATCAAACACCACAAACATATTATTCTAAACAAATGGTATGTTCATTGGGATTGATCTCTAAAGAAATACATGCTTTTCTAAATAATTTAATATTGTTTCATGATGACCGTGAATCACTCATAAAATTCTCTACCTATGTCATAGATCAATACAAGAGAAATGAATCAAGTAATTCAAAATATGTATGTTACTTTCCTATAATTACAATGTTTATAATACTATATGAATTTCAGAAAACTGTAATAAAAATAAAATGGAATACTGATACAAGAATTAAGGATGGGAACCGATGTTATCTAAAAGATTCTCCTTAGTGGAAGAAAATTGATTAATAGTTTCTTGAATATCTAAATGAGATGAGAAACTTTCATCTTGTTTTATCAATAGATGTAATAAATCCTTTCATAGTACAATGTAGTACTCATAGTACATGGCACATCCTGTTGGTAAATTATATCATACCTTCATATTTATGCATGAAGTGAAAATAAATTATGTTGTCTCTGTCAAGAACCGTCCTCGGGGCCCGTGCCGTGACTACCCCAAGCCCGCCTTCCATAGGCCAGGAGCTGGCGACTAGCATCAAGGCGTAAATCCCGGAAAAAGGGAAGGCATTGCCTTTGTAAAGTAAACAAGCACCACAGAGTAAGCAAGAGGAAAATGTAAACACTAAGTAAAAGCTGGTACAACAGTAAGTGCGGAAAAGTAAAGGGGGCCGGAAATACAAGCCCAACTGTAAAGTACAACTGAAAGGGAAAAACAACAACTGAAAGGTAAAGCCGCAATGTCGATCCTTCCTCTGGAAGTCCCACCTGAAGGGTGGGTACAGAAAGCCTCCAATGCTCCTCGGGTCCACCTGACCACTCCAAATACGTCCCGCCCAGTGGTCTACCTCCAGGTACCATCCTGCTCCGCAAGCCTCCACCACGATCAGCGCTGTCCGTCGTCTGCAACCAACACAACGTAGTGCAGGCATAGCCCATGCAGGGGTGAGTATAAGCTACTCAGTAGTGACTCCAAAACCCCCGAAGGTCTCCCAGAATCCACAAAGGATAATCCACAGAGGAAAGATACAATCATGAAGTAACATCCGACACGGCTTAGGTATATGCCCATACATATACCTAAGTCATCAATTCTCGCTCAGATCCAACATCCGAGCTCAAATACAACCCAGTCCACACAGGAAAGCAAAACATGAAATCCACACATGATAGCTCAACACAATCCACAAAGGAAATTAAAACGTAAATCCACACAGGATAGCACAACTCAATCCACAAACGAGAGTAAACAGGATTCATCTCACACAAGTATACTTCTTCGAATGATGATAGAGATGATCACTAATCCATCGAAGTCATCGGAACCACAAAGGATCGATAGGTACTAACCCCCGCAAAGACCCACACAGGATCGGGCCCACACAGGACCTGTAGGCGCTGGCTCACACAGAACCGCTGAGCGATGACCCACACAGGATCGGACCCACACAGGATCGGGCCCACACAGGACCTGTAGCACTGACCCACAAAGGATCGCTGAGTGTTGTAGTCGTCGTAGTCCACTGAGGATCTCTACACAGTCGTCCTCGCAGTCCACTGAGGATCTCTGCACAGTCATCGTCGCAGTCACAGTAGCAGTCGTAGCCAGCTCTAGGGTTCCCGCACACAGCAAGCTCGTTCGGGAGGGTCCGCTCCACGATCCGAGAGGCTGATACATCAACTGACACAAAGTCCGAAGTTGATGTATCCAAAAGTTCCGTATTGTCAACAGGAACTCAACGTCGCAGACGGCCTGTCAATCAGACGCCCAGTCTGAGAGATATTGGCCTTTTCGTCCTAGTGGCCCGGTTGGTTTTTAAAGAAAAACCAACCCGACCGAACACCACCTGCGTCCAAACCTCGGTCGGAGTATGCCAAAAGATCCGTCTCACTTAGAGGTATTCAACGAAGTTGACGGCACGTCGATCGGACGTCCGAAGCTCATGATATGAGTGTTTCCGCTCCGAGGGCCCGGTTGGTTTCGTGTACGAACCAACCCGGCCGAACCCAAAGTTTTCCAAAACCATTAGTGCGATATACCGAAACGACCGTCTCGATCCAAGGATCACATCGCTGCTGACGGCGCGTCGTTCGGAGGCCCGTAACTCATGTTACGAGCAAAATACCGAAAACGGTCCGAAGAAGGGGGGTCTGGGCCTGTACCGACCCGGCCCAACCCCCCTGGGTCGGCCCACACCGTGTCGACCCGTTCCGGGTCCGGGTCGGACCCGGTTTGGCACGGCCCGGTCGGGCCACGGCACGACCCGGCCGGGCTCGGCCCGGCCGCGCCGCCGAGCGATTGAGCCGCGGGGCTCGCTGCCCCCCCCCCCCCCCCCCCCCCCCGCGGGAAGAAGGTGTCGCGGCCCCGCGTGGGGCCACACTGAGGTCAACGGATGCGGCTCTGCCGCGTCCCGTGCGTGTGAGCCGGACCCGCCCGGTCGCGGGTCCGCTAGCCTCCGCCGCCACGGGTTCAGCCGCGGCGGCCCTGTCTGGCGGCGCGCCGGGGCGCCGCCGGAGGCTTCTGCGGGCCACCGGAGTTGCTCTGGTGGTCCGTTTTCCTTCCCGTCTGTGCTGAAGCTCCTGTCGGGTCCCGTTCTTTACTGCGGAAACAATGGATCATCCCTGCAGCATGTTTCATCGTCGCCCGCCAATCCGCGCATCAATGAAGAACTGCGGAGGGTTGTCGGGCCGTGTTTGTTTGGCCCGCACCCTCCGCGTTAAATGATAACAGTCGGGAGAAATAATCAATACAAAGAAATATAACAACTAACAATTTTAATAAATTTAATTTGTTCTTATGAAACCGGGTTCTTTGTCTTAAAAGAAACAATCACGGGAAAAATATTGTTCTCAAATAAAAACCCCTACCTCGTCAAGTCGTCGCACGCGCATTTTTCACGGAATTGATCATCGCGGAAGGAGGGGATCGTCTCGTCGTCACGGTATCCGGCGTTGCGTCGACGAACTTGTCGATGTCGATCGAAGGTTGTCGCAGGGTTGTATTGTCCCAAAAGAACGTCGCGGAAGAAGAATCGCCGGCGTCGTGGAACTTGGCGTCACGTCGTCGATTTCCGAGGGCTCGGTGTTCTTTGTGTTATTCGCATTCTTCGCGAAGGAGGATGAAGAACTCTTGGATTCTGTCAAATCCTCTCAACGAACATTTTTTCAGAAGTCGTGCATTGGTCTTATTTTATTATTACGCCAACGGATTTCAAACAGGTTAAGAAACGACTAAATTAATTCATAGAATTAATTCAACGAAGAAACCCACCCAATTAATTGGTGCGTTAAGAAATTAAAAAAACGCCTCAGTTGACTTTCATAATGACGGGTTTTCGCGGGTGCGTTACTTAGCGGAAAAGAAACGGTGGGGCTCGTGCGGGCCCCACCTCACAAATATCCTACCAAGAGGGTATGATATTTTTGGATAGCACCCTATCCGAAACAACTCAGCTTAAGTAGCTTTATGTGGCTTCAAGTTTCTTCCAAGTGGCTTAAGTGAAATAAAATAATGTTTGTCATACAATTTATTTTATTTCTTAACTTTAAGCCCAAAAATTAAAAACCACACCCGAGCAAGAGAAACTCTGGAAGAGGCGTTTCTAATCAAATACCGACGTTGCGATTCTATCGGTGCCCTCAGAATTCGATTCCGAGCACCGGTTCAAAAGTTAGAAAAACCCACTCGTCCGTTCACTGAACCTACCCGAGCCTAACTTCAGAAAATGATTCTGGGCACACCGGGCCTCGGAATCAGGTGCCGTCAGAAACTGCGTTCTTGTAAAAATCCAAAGAAAATTAAGAAAAAAATTTACTTGAATTTTTCGGGTCTTTACATCTCTCCCACCTCAGTGCTTTACGTCACTGTAAAGATACATCATAAACTAGGTAAACAAATGTGGGTACTGAGCACGCATCTAAGCCTCCCGCTCCCAAGTGCTCTCCTGGAGGTTCCCGTGCTGCCATCTGATGCGCCCAAGAGGAATCGATCATCCACGTAGGACCTGCTTCTGTCGATCCTCGATCTCCACCGGAACCTCCGCAAAAGTCGCCCCATCATCCATGTCTAGATCCCCATGGTCAATGATGTGCATCGGGTCGTGCACGTATCTCCTCAGCAGAGATACGTGGAAGACGTCGTGCACCCGGTGCAACTGATGTGGTAGATCCAGGCAATAAGCCGCCTCGCCAATCCTGCTGATGACCTAAAATGGTCCGATGAAGCGTGGAGACAACTTGCCACCTCGGCCAAATCTCTGTAATCCACGTCGCGGTGATACACGCAATAAGACGTGGTCACCATCCTCGAACTCTAGTGGCCTCTGCATCATGTCAGCATAAGACTTCTGCCGGCTCTGAGCTGTCCTCATCCGCTCCTGGATGACCTGGACCTTCTCTGTCGTGGCCTGGACCATCTCTGGTCCCACAAGTGCTGACTCCCCAGGGTCTGTCCCGCACAAAGGAGATCTGCAAGGTCTGTCGTACAACGCCTCGTATAGTGCCATCCCGATGGTGGAGTGGTAGCTGTTTTTTTACATGAACTCCACCAAGTGTAGGTGGTCCTCCCAGCTGCGACCAAAGTCGAGGAAACATGCGCGGAGCATGTCCTCAAGAGTCTGAATGGTCCTCTTCGTCTGACCATCCATCTGAGGGTGAAAGGCGGTGCTCAGACGTAGCCGCGTCCCGAACGCCTCCTGCAACCCCTTCCAAAGATGGGAAGTAAAGCGAGCATCTCGATCAGAGATGATAGATGATGGAACACTGTGATGCCGTACAATCTCCTAAATGTAGAGACGCCCCAAGCTCTCCACTGAGCCCTGCTCTCTGATGGGTAAGAAGTGAGCCGACACGGTTAGTCGGTCGACAATCACCAAGATGGAGTCATGACCTCTGGAAGTGCGTGGAATTCCAGTCATGATGTCCATAGATATGTCATCCCACTTCCACTCTGGGACCTCCAAGGGCTGTACCAAGCCTGTTGGTACTTGATTCTCTGCCTTCACCTACTGGCAGGTGAGGCATCGAGAAACGAACTCTGCCATATCCTTCTTCAAGCCTGGCCACCAGTGCCGTCGTCTGAGGTCCTGGTACATCTTCTCCACTCCAGGATGTATGGCCAAAGGAGAAGTGTAAAACTCTCTTAGCACCTCCTCTCGTAAAGCGACTGGTACCAAGGTACGTCCTTTGAAAATGATGTCGTGCTCTACTCCAAAGGAGAAGCCATCAGGTGCCTGTCCTGAGGATAACTGCACATGCCACGTCTCACAGTCGGCATCCCCACGTTGTGCCTCTCTGACCTGCAACGGTAGTGGAGGAGTGACTGTGAGAGACTGAAGGAAGGCTGTTCCATCTCTATCCATGAAGGATATCTGCAAAGCGGCTAGCTGCTCTGTCGCCTCCTCATGTAGCTGAATGCCTGTCCTCCTGCTGAGGGCATCAGCTACCACGTTCTCATTCCCAGCTGCATAGACTATCTCAAAGTCATAGCCCTGTAGGAACTCGAGCCATCGCCGCTGTCTCGGGTTCAGGTCCTTCTGCGAGAAGATGTACCTAAGACTCTGGTGGTCAGAAAAGACTGTAAAGCGCTCGCCCATCAGATAGTGTTTCCATGTCTTCAGAGCGAATTCCAATGCTGCTAACTCCAGGTCATGGGTAGCGTAGTTCTGCTCATGCGGCCTCAACTAACGTGATCCATAGGGAATCACTGCCCGCTCTTGCATCAGGACACATCCGAGTCTGGTTCCTGATGCATCGCAGTAGACTACGTACTCTACTCCCTCCTCAGGCAACCTCAAGATAGGCGCGCTGGTCAATCTCTGTCTCAACTCTTGGAAGATCTGCTGACATCTGTCTGACCACAAAAGGGTTTCTCCTTCTTCTTCAAAGATGAGAGTGGTGCCGCAACTCTGGAGAAGTCTGGCGCAAATCTCTGATAGTATCCAGCTAGTCCCAATAAACTCTGAACCTCTGTCACGCTCTTGGGTGGATCCCAAACTAGCACTGCCTCGATCTTCGCAGGATCCACCACAACTCCCGCAATAGAAATGACGTGTCCCAAGAAGTGGACCTCACTTATCTAGAACTGACACTTCGAGTGTTTTCCATAAAGCTGGTGCTCTCGGAGTGTGTCTAGTAAAACCCGCAAGTGATAGGCGTGATCCTCCTCAGTCGTCAATTATATCAAAATGTCGTCAACGAAGACCACGACAAATTGATCGAGGTATGGCTGAAAGATCCTATTCATGAGGCCCATGAACACTGCTGGAGCATTGGTTATGCCGAATGGCATAACCAAGAACTCATAGTGGCCATACCGACATCTGAAGGTCGTCTTCTGCACGTCCTCGTCTCGAACTCCGAGCTGATGATAGCCTGACCTGAGGTCTATCTTCGAGAACCACCGTGCTCCCTTGAGCTGATTGAAGAGGTCATCAATCCTCGGTAGCGGATACTTGTTCCAAGCTATCACCTCATTCAGGCGATGATAGTAGACACACAGTCGCATGCTCTCGTCCGCCTTCTTGGCGAACAATATCGGGGAAGCCCAGGGTGAAACACTAGGTCGGATGAAACCCTGGCCCTACAAGTCCTCCAACTATACCCGTAGCTCTCGAAGCCCGGTGGGGGCCATCCGATATGCTGGAGTCGATATCGGTGTTATCCCGGGGTACAGGTCAATATGGAAGTCTACCTCTCTGCGAGAAGGTAGCCCTGGAAAGTCTTCGGGAAAGGCGTCCACATACTGATCCACCACTGTAGGAAAACTAGGATTCTTCACCTCAATAGCTCCTAGGACAAGGCTAGCCAACTGATGAGTGATGGCATGTCCTCTCGTCTGCAGAATTCCATCCTGTGCTGCGAAGGCTCCCTTCTCGCCGGTGAAGATGAACCTGCTCCCGTCGGTGCGTACACATCGCACCTTGCGCCTAGTACAGTCAGTCTGTGCATGGACTGTAGATAACCAATCCATGCCCAAGATGACGTTGTAAGGCCTCGACACCGCTACAAGAAGATCCCAGCCGAAGCTCTCGCCTCTTAGACTAAGCTCACACTGCCGGCACCAGTGCGTAATCATCGAGTCTGCTCTCGTAGGAGTCTCTAGCAGTAAGGATCGAGCCAACGGCTCTGTCGGAATCTCCGAGCTCCGAACAAGGGCAGCAGCTATGAAAGAGTGACTCGCTCGTGTGTCTATAAGAACTGCATCAAGGGTGTAATAGACACAGATCATACCTCGAATCATCTCGGGCGCGCTGTGGTCATAGGCCTCTGCTGCCTGGAGCTGTGCCCTCCACTGCTCGCCAGCTCCCTGTGGTCGGGGCGGGCCTCCTGGTGGTGGTGGTGGTAGAGCCTCAAAGTGTCGCCCACCACCTGCTACTCGGCCAGCTCCTCTGCCTCGTCTGCCTCCTCCCTGCGGACCGCCACTGTCGACCCTCTGCCTCTGCCTGGGTGGCCCCTCAACTGTCTGCTGCTCCTCGGCACAGTGGGTCAAGCAGTCACGAGCCATGTGACCCTGCCCGCCGCAAGTGTAGCCCTGCCTACCTCTCGAAAGACAGGCTCCGCGCTGTGTGCCCCGCACTGCTGATCTAGTGTCCTGAGGCTGTCTTCGTGAGGGTCTGGTATGCTTGGACCCCTAAGTCATCCGCCGACTGCCTGCTGCGGAAGACTCTGCTACGTGCCGCCTCGCGGTAGGTCTCGGCGCTGGAGAAGTATCAGCAAGAAAGCACTCGATCAAAAGGGCTCCCTCCAGTACTCCTGCCTGGGTCGGGATGCTTAGGGATATCAAAGATGCCCTGATCTCGTGTCTCAATCCCTGCTCAAAAGTCTGGGCCCGTAAGAATGGGTCCCCTACCATTTCGGTCGAGTAGCGCGGGAGATCGGTGAATCTCGCAGAGTAATGGGCAACAGTCAAGTTGCCCTGCCGCAGCTGAAGAAGCTCCTGGATGCGCACTGCACGGAGGGTGGCCGGGACGAACTCTGAGCGAAAGAGGCCCTCAAAGTCTATCTAGATGAGAGAGGCCTCATCATGCACTGGAGCATCAAGCTCCACCATCGTCATGCTGCTGCGTGCAGTAGGCTCGCTGCGAGGATCACCATGAGGTCTGCTGGTGTCCTCACTAGTCTGAAAACTCGAACAACTGCCTCCAGCCAGTTCTCGGCTGCCTGGGGTCCGTCTCCCCGCGGTACCTGGGCGGTCGCTGGCATTGGAACTCATGCAGTGCACTAAGGTGACGTGCATCATCAGTGGATGGTGCTGGAAGCATCAGTGGCTCGGCGGGTAGAGGTACCACCGGTGCCTCCGCCGTCAAAGGGCCCTGTACCGAGGCCTCGTCGCTCGGCGGGCTGTCGTCACGTACCACTCTCGGAACCCTAGCTAGCTGCTGTCGTGGGGCCATCCTGAAAAGGAAACAGGTGAGCCACAGTCAGAATAGTATACCTGGTGAGATGATATTAAGTAATCACAAAGAAAACTTGAAACACACATGCAATCAATGATTTCGTGCATTAAGTCAGAAATCAGAAGTCAGGGTCCTGGTGAACGGATACTTCGGCCGCCGCACCAACACTGGACTCCCTGGACTGATAACCACACCCAATACACTAAACACTATTGCTTCACAAAGAAGAAAGATCAGAGTCTGCGGTAGAACTGAACTCCTATGATACCAATTTTTCACGACCCGTCCTCGGGGCCCGTGTTGTGACTACCCCAAGCCCGCCTTCCATAGGCCAGGGGCTGGCGACTAGCACCAAGGCGTAAATCCCAGAAAAAGGGAATGCATTTCCTTTGTAAAGTAAACAAGAACCACAAAGTAAGAAAGCTGAAAAAGTAAACACTAAGTAAAAGCTGTTACAACAGTAAGTGTGGAAAAGTAAAGGGCGCCGGAAATACAAGCCCAACTGTAAAGTACAACTGAAAGGGAAAAACAACAACTGAAAGGTAAAGCCGCAATGTCGAGTCGTCCTCTGGAATTCCCACCTGAAGGGTGGGTACAGAAATCCTCCACTGCTCCTCGAGTCCACCTGACCGCTCCGAGTACGTCCCGCCCAGTGGTCCACCTCTAGGTACCGTCCTACTCTGCAAGCCTCCACCACGATCAGGGATGTCCGTCGTCTGCAACCAACACAACATAGTTCGGGCATAGCCCATGCAGGGGTGAGTATAAGCTACTCAATAGGTACCCCGAGACCCCCTAAGGTCTCCCAGAATCCAGAAAGGATAACCCACAAAGGAAAGATACAATTACGAAGTAACATCCGACACGGCTTAGGTATATGCCCATACATATACCTAAGTCATCAATTCTCACTCGGCTCCAAAATCCGAGCTCAAATACAACCCAGTCCACACTGGAAAGCAAAACATGAAATCCACACAGGATAGCTCAACACAATCCACAAAGGAAAGTAAAACATAAATCCACACAGGATAGGACAACACAATCCACAAAGGAGAGTAAACAGGATTCAGCTCAAACAGGTATACTTCTTCGAATGATGATAGATATGATCACTGATCTATCTAAGTCATCGGACCCACAAAGGATCGATAGGTACTAACCCCCGCAAAGACCCACATAGGATCGGGCCCAGACAGGACCTGTAGGCGCTGGCTCACACAGAACTACTGAGCGCTGACCCACACAGGATCAGACCCACACAGGATCGGGCCCACACAGGACCTGTAGAACTGACCCACAAAGGATCGCTGAGTGTTGTAGTCATCGCAGTCCACTGAGGGTCTCTGCACAGTCATCGTCGCAGTCCACTGAGTATCTCTGCACAGTCGTCATCGCAGTCAGAGTAGCAGTCGCATCCAGCGCTAGGGTTCCCGCACACAGCAAGCTCGTTCGGGAGGGTCTGCTCCACGAGCCGAGAGGTTGATACATCAACTGACACAAAGTCCGAAGTTGATGTATCCAAAAGTTCCATATCGTCAACAGGAACTCAAAGTCGCAGACGGCGCGTCAATCGGATGCCCGGTCTGAGAGATATAGGCCTTTTCGGCCCAGGGGCCCGGTTGGTTTTTAAAGAAAAACCAACCCGACCGAACTCCACCTACGTCAAAACCTCGGTCGGAGTATTCCAAAAGATCCCTCTCACTTAGAGGAATTCAACGAAGTTGACGGCACGTCAATCAGACGTCCGAAACTCATGATATGAGCGTTTCCGCTCTGAAGGCCCGGGTTGGTTTCGTGTACGAACCAACCCGACCGAACCCAAAGTGTTCCGAAACCTTGAGTGTGATATACCAAAATGACCGTCTCGATCCAAGGATCACATCTCCACTAATGGTGTGTTGTTCGGAGGTCCGTAGCTCATGTTACGAGCAAGAGACCAAAAACGGTCCGAAGACGGTGGGTCTGGGCCCGGACCGACCCGGCCCAACCCCCCTGGGTAGGCCTGAACCGGGTCGACCCGACCCGGGTCCGGGCCGTACCCGGTTCGGTGCGGCCCGGTCCGGCCAGGGCGCGACCCGGCCGGTCGGGCCGGCCCGGCTCGGCTCGGCCGAGCCGCCGAGCGAGGGAGTCGCGGGGCTCGTTGCCCCCCCCCCCCCCCCCCCCCCCCGCGGGAAGAAGGTGCCGCGGCCCCGCGTGGGGCCGTGCTGGAGTCAACGGACGCGGCTCTACCACGTCCCGTGCGTGTGAACCCGACCTGCGCGGCCGTGGCTTCAGCCGCGGCGGCCCTGTCTGGCGGCGCGCCGGGGCACCGCCGGAGGCTTCTGCGGGCCACCAGAGTTGCTCGGATTGTCCGTTTTCCTTCCCGTCTGTGACGAAGATCCTCCCGGGTCCCGTTCTTTATAGCAGAAATAACGGATCGTCCCTGCGGCATGTTTTGTCATCTCCCGCCAATCCGCGCATCAACGAAGAATTGTGGAGGGTTGTCGGGCCGTGTTTGTTTGGCCCGCACCCTCCGCGTTAAATGATAATAGTCGGGAGGGGATCGTCGGGTCGTCGCGGTATCCGGCGTTGCATCGACGAACTTGTCACTGCCGATCGAAGGTTTTCGCGGGGTTTTATTGTCGCGGAAGAATGTCGCAGAAGAAGAATCTCCGGTGTCGCAAAACTTGGCGTCGCGTCGTCGATTTCCGAGGGCTCGGCGTTCTTCACGTTCTTCATGTTCTTCGCGTTATTCGCGAAGGAGGATGACTAACTCTTGGTTTCTGTCAAATCCTCTCAACGAACATTTTTCCAGAAGTCGTGCGTTGGTCTTATTTTATTATTACGCCAACGGATTTCAAACAGGTTAAGAAACGACTAAATTAATTCATAGAATTAATTCAACGAAGAAAACCGCCCAATTGATTGGTGCGTTAAGAAATTAAGAAAATACATCAGTTGACTTTCATAATGACGGGTTTTCGCGGGTGTGTTACTTAGCGGAAAAGAAATGGTGGGGCTCGTGTGGGCCCCACCTCATAAATATCCAACCAAGAAGGTAGGATATTTTTGGATAGCACCCTATCCACAACAACTCATCTTAAGTAGCTTTAAGTGGCTTCAAGTGGCTTCTAAGTGGCTTAAGTGAAATAAAATAAAGTTTGTCGTACAATTTATTTTATTTCTTAACTTTAAGCCCAAAATTTAAAAACCACACCCGAGCAAACACAACTTCGGAAGAGGTGTTTCTAAGAAAATATCGGTGCTGCGATTCTATCCGTGCCCTCATAATTCGATTCCGAGCACCGGTTCAAAAGTTAGAAAAACCCGCCCGTCTGTTCACCGAACGTACCCGAGCCTAACTTCGGAAAATGATTCCGGGCACACCGGGCCTCGGAATCAGGTTCCGTCAGAAACTGCGTTCTTGTAAAAATCCAAAGAAAATTAAGAAAAAAATTTCCTTGAATTTTTCAGGTCTCTGCAGTCTCTACTTATATATGAACCAAAGAAACTTGGTAATGATGTTTATGTCTACTTGGCTCCATTTATCGAAGATATAAAATTAATGTGGGATATAGGAGTTACAATGTATGATTCTTATAGAAGTGAAGAATTCAAATTGAGTTCAATGTTGTATAGAATAATAAATTAATTCTCTTCTAATAGAAATTTTTCAGGCTATAGAATTAAAGGCATATTGGGGTGTCCTATTTCTTAAAAATACACATACTTCATTCTGTTGAAAAAGTCCTCAAACACTATGTTTTCACAACATCAAAATTTTACACGTCAAAAATATAAATAAAGATCTGGGACGACATCATTGGATGGGAATATCAAACAATTAAAAACACCCTCTCCAGTTTTGGGTGATCAACTATACAAAAAAGTATAAAATATTGGCATTTTTTAGTAAACCATTTTTGAAAAACCTTAAAAAATCAAGTTGGAAGAAGTTATATTTTTTTTGAATTACCGTATTGGAATTGTTGGTATGTCATAAATTTTCATGATGTCATGGATGTAGAAGAAAAGTATCTGATAGTGTTAGTGTAACTTTACTAAATGTTCCTGAAAAAATTAAATATTCCATCAAGGGTAGTATGGACTTGATTGAAATGGAGATAAGGGGAGATGTGGAACCGGTGATGGGAAAAAGATGGATTTTTCTTCCTCCAGTTTCTTATACTCTATCTAGATTAGAAAAATAGAAAATTTTTCCATTTCTTATAAGTGTAAATATTCGATATGGGTATTAATAATATACCATGAATTTTGTTTCAATGACTTATATGAAGTTACCTGTACTAAAATCTCATGACTATCATGTTTTGATGTAATATTTAATTCATGTTTGTTTCCATTGAATTTTGCATCAAAATGTAAAACATACATTAACCAGACTATGCGTCTTTTTCAAATCCATATGTAGTAATGTTTTAAACCTAGGGAAGTTTCCCATAATGAATAAGGATAATTCAATCAAATTATGTGAATTAGAAATATTCTTCCAACAATCATTCTTTGATGTAATGGTCCACTTGATGGTTCACTTGGTCAGAGAGGTTCAACTATTTGGTCATGTCCATTATAGATGGATGTACCCCATTGAACAGTATATTATGATTTTGAAAGCATATGTAAAGAATCTATGTCATAAAAAATGTTTTATTTTAGAACAATATAATTTTGAAGAAACTATTAAATTGTGTATGAATAACCTATCAGATCCTAAAACCATCCATCTACCAAATACTCTTTATAGTGAACACATTATGGGTAAATGGATTTCCTGAAGAGATACTGTTACAATTACATTAACAGAGTGGGATCAATCACATCTTTACATATGATATAGTGGTGAATATTTTGATCTATACTTTGAATCCCATAGATAATTTATTAGATATTTGAATCTATAAAGGGAAGAAAGTTGGATATCAGATACACATAATCAATAGTTTATAGGATGGCTTAGAGATCAATTTTTTTGGATTTATATGAAAATATGAATTCCAATGTTGAATGATTTCAATGGCTATCCAGGGGGCCGAATGAAAATGTTACATCATATATTGGGTTAGTAATTAATGGTTATATGTTTTATACAAAAGTTCATGACGAATTTAGTACAATAAAAAATAGTGGTGTTACTCTTGAAAATGAAGTGATGTATATATCTGGTTCCAAGGATAGAATTCCATTTTATAAAAATATGTCATATTTTGGAAATATCAAACAAATATATGATTTGGATTATAAAACAATTCAAGACCAATTTTCTATTGAAAATTGGATGAAAATATCAATGGAGTGAATGTTAATGAAATGGGCATTACAAAGGGGAATTTTAGTATGGCATCAAATGCAGTGCATGTATTTTATGAATCTGATTCAATAAACAAGAATTGTTTGATTATACTGTTTATTGCTAAAAAATGTTAGGTTGGATGAAAATTAAATCAAATATTTCCTTTTCATTGGCACATCACAATCAGTTCATACTAGTCCCACTGTGAGCAATTCCTTGTCAGTTAGAGGGGACCAAAAATAGGTAATTTGTATTCTCTAAAGGGAAACAAAATCCTTGAAAACATTAAAAAATAAGTAGGGTTCAATTATAAGGTAAATATTTTTTTTAATATATTATGTTTTTACTCAAAATAGTATATGTTCTCTAGTGTATTAACATAATCTAAATTAAATGTTTTTCTAATAATGTAGGCAATGTCTTCTACACAACATGATGTTACAAATCCCCTTGAAGAACAAACTATAATAAATTAAACCCTTTTGATAGATGAAAAGGTAATGTTATGATATACTTTCTCAATTTTAGCTAAAAATTATTTAATTGAACATTGATTCAATTTTAATTATTCCTTATAGAGATCATTCATTTTATAAGATTTATGACCATGTTTCATGCCTTTTCAAGAAGTGGAACAACATTTTCTCTACTAGATTACATAGTTAATCATTATTTTTTATAGTAAAATCACTTTCCATAGAATTAAAGTATTGCTTCATATGTATGTTTATGTTTTTATTGTTACTCACATAATATTTTTTTATTATGAAAGTGGATTATTTTGTCCAAGTTGGGGGTGCTCTATCCGACATTCATTATATTTCACCCTTAAAATCTTTTCACCCCTACAGGGGTAAATTTATCACATTCTTTTATGTTACATGCACTTCCTTTGAGGAAAGAGAAATGATACAACCTTATCTCAATTATAGAGCTAATGATAATATTTTCATAGTAAAACCATTTTCAATAAAAGTAATGTATTTTTTCATATTTATGTTTAAATTATTTTTTAGTATTAATCACATAATAATTGTTTTTTTATATAGGTGGGTTTTTTGTTCAAGTTGGGGGTGTTATCTCCTGCTTTCATGCTCCTTCTCCTTTAAAATATTTTCACCCCTGTAGTGGTGAATTTATCAATTTCTATCGTGATACCTCCACTGCCCTGGAAGTATGAGCACTGATTCTTTCTTTACTCAATAACAGAGGTAATATTAATGTTTTTATAATAAAATCATTTTACATAGAATGAATTTTTTATTCAATATGTATGATTAAATTATTCATTTTTAGTATTACTCGAATAATAATTGATTTCATATATAGGTGGAGTCTTTTTTTTTGATTTGGGAGAGATATATCCATCATTCAACTCTTTATTCATGAAAACATCGACATACATCTTCTCTCACAAAGCCTTTCACTCATGTAGTGTTGAAATTTATCAATTTCTTCCATGTTCCCTCCACTTCTCAATCAAATAGTTAATCTTGATATTTTCATAGTAAAATCATTTTCCATTTAATTAATGTATTATTTAATATTTATGATTAATTAAATTATTGTTATTATAACTCATAAAAAAATTTCTGATACCGGTGGATTATAATTTAGAGTTGAGGTGGTTTGTTGGAAACTATCCATTTAGTGTTGGATGTTTGACAGAGAGAGTCAATGTAAATAATGTTAACATTGAAAATTACAATTTTTTTTAATCGGTGTATAATTTTTTACATATAGAATCATATAAACATGTGTTTGAAATTTCTATAATATATTATTTTTTGGGTGCTGTTGTTGAAAATATAAATTCATTTAAATTAGGTATTCAAACTTTTTTTTGTTCATATCTAATGTGTTTTTGGTGTTGTAGTGTGATGTTACAACACACTCCAATATAGACCTTTATCATCAATTTTTAAATAACTAATAATTGGCACATTTATCAGTGCATCTAAAATCCTATATTAATGTTCTCTATTAGTGATTTTGTAGTGATGAAAAAAGTCCTAGGATTTTGATATTACTCACATTTTCAGTGCCTTTATAGCACTGATAACGACCATTTCGAGCACTATTAAATGTCAGTTTTGTAGTGGTTATATGTTAAATCATGTTTAAGGAGTCGTTTAGTGGGGATATGATAAGGATAATCCTTCTATGGTGATCATCATATCAATCATGAGTAAGTGATTATTATTTTGGAAAAGTTAGGGATGTCGTGATACTATATGGAGGATGGTTGAGATGGAACTATTAAGTTAGTGTGTAAGTATATTTTTTTATATAGTTCCTTTTAGAGTACAATATTTTGGAATTGGATGCCATTTTGGATACATTTTTTGTGTAAATATCATGCTCAATATATAATTTTTTTTATCTCAGAGTCATTAAAATTTGATACATGAGAATTAGCGTGGGATGAGTACAATGATGATGGTCTAACTAATGAATTAAATTCTGTGTCGGGTCAGACATCAGTGTGAGTGATTTAATAATCTCATGATAACTGTAGGAATCATGGAATCAGTGTATGAATATGTGATGATGCATAAATAGGTGTGCTTGACTGTTTTAAGGGATGTTGGATAGAGGAAAATTGAATGCTTTTGTAACATTTTATTGGATATAGTGGGGAGGAATCCACATTTTGTGTATCTAATCTGGTATAAAGGGTGTTTTTAGGTACTTAAACCTATGATTTTTTTACAACAACTAGGGCAATTGTGCATTACTTATGGAAGGTGAAAAAATGATAAATTTGGATATGAATTGGGAACAAGGAGTGTTGTGGGATTCAAATTGATGGATTGGATGTCGATATATGTTCTCAAGTACTTCTTGGGTATTGTAATTTTTATGGTAGATAGTTTCTAGTTACCTAGAAATGTATGGTTTGTTTATTCAATATAAATTTGAATTTTTTTCTTTTCTGTAATGTTTTTGTGACACCAATGAAGTGAAATTAACTGCATATGGATCATCACACTATGATATGTGAAATTCCTGATATAATTATAGTCTATTTGAGTTTTATTCCATATCATGGTTGGATGTAATCATATCAAGGTAACTGTAACATTCATACCATTGGTTGAGGAAACATATTGTGTATTTGGAATTTTTTTCAATAAGAAAAAATACAGGCATACCGGGTTTGCAAAATGAAGTGGATCATAACACCATTACCATATCCAAGATTAAATCCTACAATAATTTCATTGATGTTTTTCATTTACATAGGTTGGTCACATTGTGGCCCTTGGTTTATCCCATTATTCTTTCCATTAGTATGTATCACTAGGTGGGGGAAGAATTCCTTTTCATGAAGGGATAAGGACACACCCTGAAGGGAGATTCCATGTAATTTTGTATTGGTTATGATAATTTAAGATCTTACTAATGAGGGTGTGTCATATCAAGACTCGATGTTTTATATTGTGAGTGGTGGCATCACACAGTGTGCACTATATGACCAACCGTGAGAATTCAATTTCACATTTTTTTATAGAAGGGGATGAACTATTATATCTCAGTTAGGCAATTCAGATTTTGGTGCAATTGGATTTCAATAGATATCCATTTATTCCATATACACCAATATTCCACTCATTATACACTCTTGATGATGTGTGACTATTGGATGTCATCATAGATGACTTTCTGAGACTTACTCAGTCACGGTATATTTTTCATCTTCATCATTATTTGATATTGCATAGGTATAATAATGATATATATTTTTTATGAATGCTAATTTTTAACATATTATAATTAGTATATGATAATTGTGTTTATTCACTGCAACAATATATGTTGTCCCTAGATAATTAAAGTAGATTTGTTTGTGTTATTTTTCCGCTATCACATTTTCTAGTGAGTTTCCTGTTGATTCTACCTTCTGAGTCTAAAAAAAATTATTTATAAAGTTATTTAATTAATAATTTTATAATATTGACTGAGATATAATTTGGGGTGTTGTTATGATCGTATATGTGGCATGGAAATGAACGCCTAAGGATGAGTAGAGCTTGGCGAGGATGGTAAGAAAATAATTTATGAAGGTTGTCCCTATAATAAAATATTATATATATGTATAGACATGATTGTAAATTTTTTAAAATATATTCGTATAGAGTAAAAGGGGTATAAACACATAATATCATATCTAATCAAGATGGTAGATTTAATCTACATAGAGTTTGATAAATTGAACCATTTCTCTTTGGGTGTTTTTAGTTATCCGGATGACTATGTATCAAAGGGGGATAGGGACATGTCAATTGTATTCATAAGGGGACCAATATATGTATTAACTAAGGATATGATATATATATATAGTATATGTGGTTTTTCCTATGACTAGTGTAGCTTTCATGACAAGTTTATGCCTTGAGATACCAACTATGATAATTGTATAAATCACATATGGTTATGAAAATGCCCTTTAGGGTATAATTGGAATCATAATGTGTCAAATGAGAAGGAAAATACCAATGTGGAAGATGAAGTTTGTCATAGATGGAATACTCTTTAAAATATTATTTATATATTTCTCAAGAGAGATGTGAAATGGAACCCATATATGGATCATGGGAATTCCTGATTGAAAAGGAACGAGGTTTCTAAGTGTCATGGTGTGAGTTACCATGGTACGTTTACTAGTTATTCAGACATAGTTTTGATAAGATAATTAGTAGAGGAATTTTCCAACCACATGAAGATAATGTATATATGTTTTATAGGAATTTATGGGTCACCATGTGGTGATGTCTATATATTTTAATCAATGAGTAGAATGTGGTTTGGGTTTATAGATCCAAGTAGCTACCATTTATGGGAGAGATGAGAATGTTGATAAGGAGAACATATATTGCTTGTGAAATTCGGATAATATTGAGGAGATCATCTTGTGAGGATATAAAGATTATGAGATGTGATTCATGATATGACTCTATGTATAGAGTTAATATAACCCTAGAAATGAGTTCGTGAGTTTTTATGATAGTTTATGTTCAAATATTATTACATCATGCATGCTCCAACTATATGTGTTCTAGATTTTGAGACCATTTGGAGGGGCCCACTTAGAGTGAGAAAGTATTGGAATGAACATTCCTTATATGATAATATAGGGGTAGAGTTATGATTTTTGACTTCCCTTGAGTGAAAAGGGATGGGTTATCTTGGGATATTTAACCTCCATGGAGAGTGACAAGATAATTATGGAGTATATGAAAGGCCACATATAAGTGGGGTGGGTGGTTTGGGATCCAATTTGAGACCATAAAAGAGTAAGACATGATGGGCTGGGAATATATGTTTAACCCTATCTAGGTATGGGATGACAATTTGGGAACTGATGTGAAACAAACATTGATTTAGATGAGATATATTTGGAACTAATTTTCGGCCACCAATAAGTATGAGGGAATTTCTTGAAGACATGATGTGTGACTTTACAAACATCTTCAGTTACGATTCATGGTTTGATGGTGAATCGGACCCTACCATGAAGGATATGGTAAAAGACGAGAGTGGATATGATGTGATATATGATGGTACAGAACCCTCCATAGAGGGGTAATATGTCGATACATGGCATAAAACACAAAAATGGATCATTTAGTAGTGGTTGGGACATGATGTGAAACACTACCCGACATCATTAGATAAGGGTTAAACATGGTATCCAAAATCTATCCAAAATCATCGGTTATGGGTTTGTGTTTTTTGCCTAATTTGACTAATTTCTTCTATATATCATGGAATGTATGATCTAGTGTTTAGGAAACATATTTAGAACATGATTTAATTAACCATATGATGTTGTTTTTAGATTATGTATTTAATTAAATTTTTCATACACAAGTAAATGAAAGAATACATTCAGGTCCTGTGGTGAGTTCCTTCTATGGTATATTTCACATATACTATACAGATCATGTAGTTCATCTGAATACCATAGTTTTTTCTGTAGGTTAGAGAAAAGTTTTTATTGTGGGTCAGGATAGGACAACTCCGTAAGGAATTGGGGACATTATATATAGTGAGTCTCGGGGATGGTAGTGGATCCTCTCTATACTTTTATTCTTTAGTCTGTTTTGTATATGTGATTAATATAATGGGAAATTAGTGGGTGCATAGTACTATATGATTACATTTCTGTTTTAATAGAATTGAAGTCTTTTATTAATTATTTATACTTTGATTATTTTTTGTTATATTATTATTTATTTATTTATCTTTTATGGATATAATATATTGTGTATAGTCTCCCCAATGTATTATTTATTCAAACAAAACTATTTAGAATGTTCATGAATACATGGAGGCACACTTGTCGATATACGAAGAACCCTTCAAACTATTATTTAGAGATTCAGATCGAGGATAAAAAATTTAATACTATTAATAAATCTATCATAATAAAAAGGACCCAAAATAACAATTCCCATCTTTTAAAACCATTTTAATGATTAATAATTTCAACATTTTGATATTTCATCATATAGTCTTCTAATATAATTGCATAGTTTTACCTTAATTGTATCAAGAATAATTCTTAACGAATATTTATCTATCTTAATATTGTAAATTTTTTTATTTACCATCCTCATTGTTACTCTATAATTATGTTTCGAGTGAATGGACAAAAACTATGACATAGAAAAAATGTGATCTTGTTTTCCATGTTAATCAAAGAATCCATGGATAATTCCACCTTCAAAACATATGTTATTTATTCATTTTCAAATAAACCATGACCACCAATATAATACAACCCACATGATCATTTCCAATATGTATTTATCACAAGGAAAATAATCCTAAAGTAACAAAGATTTATTTCCTAAAAATAGTTACTATCACCATGACATGTTCCAAACAATTTCAATGTGGGTTTCCTCTCTCAAAATAAATCATAATACATTTCCATGATTATTTCAATCATCTTCAGGATCCTAATAATAAAAATATGAATCCTAACAATAAATACCAGGAAATTTATTTCTATTTAACATTATACATGATAATGATGATTTAACAAAAAAATTTATATTCGTAAAATCCATACATAAAATAATAATCAATATATAAAACATTGGTTCTAGAAGTATCCCAATTATAATTTGATAGAATGCCTAAGTGTTTTATATAGACATAGTTGAATTAAAATTATCCAAATGGATAAAAAATAAAAATAAAATGGGATATTTCAATCATTACTATATATTTTTTCTATAATTATGTATATAAAAAAAGATATTAGAAGGGAGTTAAATTCCCCAACACTTACCACTAGACAAAAAATATAATCAACCAATCATTAAAAAAATTTTGTCATTAAAATATGTAAACTCTTCCTTTTATCCTAACCTTTATGATTCTTTTCCACATAGATAATATCTTCCTTATCTCATGGAATAATTACTCTCTCGGTAGTAAATTTATCCACTATGATATGAGAATTTTTCTTCACTTCCCATTATATAAAAAAAATGATCTTAAACTACCAATTAATCATATTGATCACACTGAACATTGGTTATATTAATAATTCTGATTATTTCAATAATTTATACCATTGTAATAGTTATACCGAAGGGTAAGAAAAAAAATATTTAAAACCCCATGAATGAAAATATATATACATGGGGAAATAGGATTTTCCAAGAAATCCAAAATTAGGAGTTGTGGTTTAAAATTGAGTTACAACTAAATATTATAAATTCTAGTGTGTCAAAAAAATTATAAATATATAATTAATTATTAAATCATTCGAAGGTGTTATAATTCCATAACTCAATGTATTATCATTTACCTAATAGAATTAAAACATAATTTAATTACTTTCATCTATAAATTTTATACCAAGTACTTAATTAATCTAATAGATCGTTTTTATTATAATAATTTATAATAATAATTTCAACACATGAAAAATATAATCTACTTAGTTTTTTATCTAAATAAGTTTTATACGTTTTCTAATATCTAAGATATATACTATTGATGTTATATTATGAAATGTTGTTTCTTAAAATATAATAATGATGAAAATATATTTATTTGTAAATAATAAAATTAAAAAAATTATTTACCAAATATATTCATACCAATTAACTTTTCAATATGGAAATATGAACCTATTTTCCTGGAATTATATAGTAATACATAATAAAGAGTACGTTGAACAATACTTGACTATTAATTTCACAATCCGTGATTTTCAAACTTATCATTATAATAAAACTAATTCTTAAAACATATAGTAGGTACCACTTAAGAAATTTTCACTAACATGTATAAGAATCCTCAAATAATTTTCTTTTGTAATGTTTGATCTATAGGTTTTCCAACCACATGTTTCACAAATTTTTTTCTAACTAATATTGGAGTCAAAACCTAATTTTTTCTATATTGATAAAATATTATTGAAAATTTACTTAATAATTTTCATTTTAAATAATTAAGTAGTAATTTCTTAGATTATATTATAAACTGAAAAAATAGGTGATCTCAACTTTTATAGACATCATGAATTTTAGACACATTAATATATAAAATCACTCAAAAAATCATCTTGCTTTATCCAATTATTATATAATTATTTGTAATCACTATAATGAACCACACACCCTTATATTATTTCAAATAAGGGTTTTGATCAAAAAACCACATTAAAGCTCAAGATTCCTTAAATATGGGTCCAAATGAGAAAAATAATCATTTTTTATTCATTCAATCTATCTGTGTCTTTCTACAATACTCAAACAATTTCTTCATCATCTTTAATATTAAAAATCATTTGTTATTCTATAATTACATGCACCATTGTCACTTAATTCATAAATTTTAAATTCATTTCCATTTTATTGAATATAAAACCTCATTAATCAAAACCTTCATGAATAACTAGATTGATTCAAGACTATCTATTGGTGTGAATGTTTCTTTCACATATATCACATAAGTTTGAGGATATCATTTGAACATAAATATATACTTATTATGAGTAAATTTTCCAGGATTATCAATTAAATTTATTCATATCAGTTGCATATAAATTTATAATACTTAAACCCTTATAAAATACCTCTTGTTTAACTTTTTTATCTATTATTTCATCATTTATCACATTAAACAACTATTTATCTTTTTTATTTGATCACCAAAATTTGGATCTCATTGAAATAGTAGAGTATATTTCCAAAAAGTAATCATACTATAAGTTATTATTATAGAATATTTTTATCAAAAAATGTATGATTCATTAATATTATCTATTACACTTTTTCATTGAAATTATGGTTGACTCTTTTTCACTACTTATTTCCACTATTTAGCCTCATAATATTAATCATTTAATGGATTTTTCAAGCATATATTTTCATCAAATCCATCATATATTTCACAAAAAATATATAAAAATTTTAATTTCAATATTTTTTTGAGAATTATACTAAATAATATTATTATCATATGTTTAAAAAATATTATTTAGATACTTACTTAAAATATAATGTTGGTTTCTTTTAGATTAATATATATGGAATACTCCTTCACTATACATATAATAATTCATTGTCTGATTTTCATCATAACCCTAGTTATAAAAAATAAATACCAAAAATCTTTAGTGTTTTACCATCTTATTTCATCAATATTGTATCAATATGTTCTATTCTTCTCATTGGGACTCAAAAATCGATGTTTATATAAGGGACTAAAATATTCTAATCATTATATAAATAATGATGTGAATAAAAAATCCAATAAATTTTCATGATTATATTTACCCTATGATTTTATTTTTTGAGGAATTTGTTTTATTTTAACTAATTACACCACCTATTTTAAATTTTATTCATCTAAAAAAATTATACATTAATTGATGTATATTTCATACCATAATCCAATTTATGAATTTTTATTGACATTTTTATTCTGTTTTTATCCCTACATTGATCCCTTATAATGAAATCCATCACTCCATTATATTTTTTTATAAATATAATAAAAACAAACATTATTTAGTCATCTATAAATGTTAAAAAATAAATTTATCTTGTGTACATGGATGGTTCATTAGACAATGTAAATAAGAATGAAAAAATCTATAAATTCATATGCTTCACTGTTAATTTTTTTATAAAATTTATCACTATCTTCCCACTCTATAAACTATATCTTTTATTTTATAAATAATTATTTAAATTTTGAATATCAATATCATCATTATATATTGAAATATTCACTATTACTTGTTAGTCTTTATGGGAAATTCATAAAAGATAAAAAATAATCACAACTGCCTCCTTGAGAAAATGAATTCTCTTTTCAACACTAGTGGAATGTATTTATATATATTATTATTATTTCATTTGATAATTTCGTGTTTTTTTTCTCTTATTTGGTTTTTCATTATAATAAGTGTTTCATCATGTTCAGAATCATATCTTTTATAGAACCATTAAAAGACTGTGTCGATGTTAATAATATATAAATATCATCAATTTTTTAATCATTCTTCTTCAAACCTCATCCTTTCAAAACATTTTACATTTGATGATATATGGTTACCAAATAGAATTATTCTATCAATATGAAAATTGAAATTTTTCTAAAACAATATTATTAGGTTATATATGATGAGAATAAAATATGACTAATAATTCTTCTTGTATTTTTTAACCATTAGATAAATATTATATAAGATAACCTTCAACTTGTTCCTCATTTCCCTATATGAGATTTCAGGATTAGTTTGTACAATTATAGGTCTCTCCTCATCCATTTAAGCACAAGTAGGGTCATATTGTTCTTCCTCTTCCATAGTTGATATTTTCTTTACCAATGGAATCATATATGATATCTACAAAATCTATTCTCTTTATTTTTTAGTAGAAGTTATTTCCTCTATTTATATTCCTTCATAAAAACATTATGGACAATGTTATAGTAATAAAACAAAACTAATAAAAATACATTTATCTTTTGAAATTATTAAATGAAACCGTTATATTTTTTGGATTATAAATATCTCTACATTAGTGTCAATTTCAACCTTTTTCTAATAAAATATAATATTACAGAGGTATCCATGAAAGTTCCACTTTATTTTGATAATGTAAAATTTACAAATACTTTAAATAACCCTTTACTCTAAATATAACATTTTTTTATAATACAAGATTGATTGGAATTTATATTCAAACAATTTCTTACTTTAACATTAAAATTTCATTTTATTGATTTTAATATTTATCATAAAATAAATATAAAACTATACCCATGGTTTTTGGGATTTGATCATTAAAAAATAACATTACTCATCATCTCTATTTAAAATCACTTCTTCATCTCTTCCTCAGATAATATTTGAAAACAGAACCTATTTTTAGACTGTCAATTTTGTTTCTATTTCATACTAAATTTTCAATTTCATTAATTATTCATTAATAGTTCACTTATTTTTTCCCCTTCTCAATAAATTTTTTTAAAATTAATTACTTTATATTAAATTTAAATCATCATATTTTAATCAATTACATCTCTTAAAATTTTTTAGGTAACACTTTATTCATTAAATACCATATCCAATAGAGTAATTTTTAGTTAATTATATTCAAAAAATATATATAATTGCATTATAATTTAAAAAAATTTCCTATTTTAATTCCTTTGTAAATAAATATCTTTAAGAGAACTTAGTTGTTTAAATTATTTATCTAAAACTCAATTTAGTTAAAAAATTTCATTAGTTTCATATTGATCTTTGGAAACTATTTCAATCATATAATTGTATTTATATTATTTAAATTGAATTTATCCTTTATTATAGATTTTGTGTTAAATTTAAATTGAATTTATTTAGTGTTAATAAGAAATATTGTGTTTGTATTAGAAAATAACATGAAAAATTGGGGAGTCCCCTTTTTTCTTATTTTATAAGAACAATAAAGATTCCAAATATTTATTTATAATCCCCGACGTTTCTCATAGCATGATATAAAAAGTTCCCATGATTCATGATGAGTTTTTAATGATTTTTATGGACAAATATGTTTTAAACAATGTCACATATATTAATTTTTGGATTTTATCATATACGAAGCTTGATCATTTATGTTATTATATAAAATACAATGATATGATTCAAACATTATAATTATACCTAAATAAATGTCTTAAAAAGTTACACTAGATGAATGAACATTCAAGATATTATCTAGTAAAACAACATTATAATATCACTTGATGAAGAAACCTAATGGGAACTAGATAGTGTTTCATCAAATACAATGAAGACTGTTGTGCCCATCTGATAGACTTTTGCAATATCATCAAGCCCGCGAGAACAATATGAAGGAAATTCATTTATCGGAGGGAAAATTATTATCTCATCAGATAGGGGTTTCCATATAGACTTGATAAATACAAATGATTACTGTATAATAATTATCAATAATAATAATCTTGTAATGAGACGTTACTTGATGTAGGATTTATTGTGATAAAATACAAGATAGATCATTACGTGATGGGAGGGTTCTTAAAATGAAAAAATATGAATATTTCATGGACATTAAAAAACATTGTATTGTCAAACATTATAATTTTGTTGAGATGTAAATTCAATATTATTTAATCTAGTTATTATTTGTGGAAGGCATGATATTTTTTTGATAATAATTTTTGAGGAAACACTGATGAGGAGTGTTGAATTATGTTTTTGGTAAGAATTAATGGAAGTAAAATGAAATTTTAGTTTATCGGGATGTTTAAATTTATTTCATGCATGTTTTATATACTTTTTTAATAATTTTACACCAATAAAATAATAATATATCATTAATATATGGTTCCATAATGATATTGGGATAAATTATTGTATGTTCTATTTGATTTTTTGACTAAGAATCTCCCTAGTTGAATAATAGGAGTATTAAATTGAGGTACATCATCCATAGTCACTCAATATAAGGTTATAATAATAATATCATATCAAATAGTGTTTTGTTATATAGAGGATATGATATAGAGGAGAACCAGATAAAAAATCTAGTGGTTACACCAGTTTGAGGTGAAATGGATAGAGGTACATTGAACTAATGTGTACCAAAAATAAAATACTATAAGTAATATTACCTTATTTATAGTTACCATTTATTATTGATTATATATATTTATTTCAAGATCTAGTGGATGTTTATAGACCATTATAAATTTATAGTGTTTTTTATTATGTTGAATAAGTTGTACAAATGCAAAGGGAATTAAATTTAGTTAAGGAAAAATGTCATCTGAAAAATATTATCATTCTACAATAAATCTAGAATCAAAAAATCTCATGTGAAAGAGGGGTATAACTAGCAGTTAGAGGCTTGTGGGTGTTTAGTGAAACCATTCATTGAATAATTTTTCAACTAGGGTATAACAATTTATTCATGTTTTTTATTGGGTGGTATAACCAATTACGAATGAAGTTTATAAGGAATTTATTCAAGGGGAGAATAACCAACATGTAAATGTGTATAATCTCACATTATGGCTAAACCATGGAATTTTCATGTACAAATCCATAATTATATTTACTATAAATGAGGTTTCAATGTGAGATGAATTTTACTGGATCAAAAAATATGACATAATCTAGATGGTGAATTTTGAGAGATTAATTCATAAATGAAATATATCAATAATTAATCCTATCACACACTTAGTGGTCTTACACAGATCTAGGAACATAAATTAGAATCGAAGGGTTTGTTTCATTTTCAAAATCCAACCATATAACATGGATGGAGAATATAATCACCTTAACAATGTGGGTGTTCTTATATTTTATTAAAATCACTATCATGGTTAGATGAATATGATGTTACTCTATGTTCTATTTCTTTAACTAGAAGTTAGATATGGTATTATAATGTGATTTCACCTGTTTATTATTATTCATATGATAACCAATGGTAAGATAAATCTACAAATTTATTTTGAATCTCCCAAATCATTTTTAAGGGATTTCTCTCAAACTTTTCATATAAAATTTTGTTTTTTAAAACATCTAAAAAGATATTAGATAAGTAGATATGTTGTTATGATGAAAACATGAATATAAATGATATATGTTAAAAATCTGGTGGAGAAGGTTTGAAGATATCATGGATAGTGATGACGAAAATATTGATTAGTACATTGAAATGGCCAATGAAATTGATATCTTTATTAGAGGTTTTGATGAGATGTCAAAACATTCTATGGTTGTTAAAAAATGATGATAAACCTTCAATATTAGATATATTCATAGGATGTATCTATATAATATAAACTGTATCTTTTTTTGGATGAACTACATAGCATTATCAAAACATACAAAATGGGAAATTTAATAGTAATTAAGATGAAGGAAAATGAAATGATATATTTTTACTCTATGTTAAAAGTTATGTTTAGAGGTGAATAATTTGAATAAAAATCAGGTGATTTAGATGATGAAGAGGGTATATATGATTTCAAAAAATACCATTACAATTTATACAAAAATGATATTTGAATGGAAATTTTAAACAATATATTATATTATGGGATTTTAATAAATGTTTTGATATTTTAGGTAATTATTTAAAGACCAAGATTATTGATTTTGAGTCAAATAAATAATATAGTAATCCCTAAAAAATAAATTGGAGAAACAAAATAATATTTTTAAAACAATGACGATGAATTTTTAAGCTCATAAGAGAAGGTTTAAATTTCATTTACGAGTGAATAATCTGTTGATGTCAAATTTGTATACCATATTAAAAAGAGAGCTGATTTCTCATGCTTTGATGATTATTATGAAAGAATAATAGAAATGGAATGGATATAGAAATAAAATTTGGAAGCACCTGTGGGTAAAATGATGTACTTCAAGATGAAGAAGAGAATGTTGAAGAAAAAATATTTGGAGAGAAATTATGATAATGAGAATAACATAGAAAGGAAAGACATACCTTAATGAGATGAAGGAAAATAATATAAAAAATTTTGATTTAGAAAATAATATGAATGACCGTGAAGAAAACTATCCAGTCATGATGATTTCAATAAGGAATAAATGTCACTTTTGTAAGAATGTAAGAAAATATATTAAATATAAAATAATATTAGAATATGTTAAATGATCATAATGAAATATTGAATAAAAAATATTAATAGTTTTCTAAGTTAAAAAAATATTTTGTTTTATTGTATAATGTTTGGTAAAGAATATTTGAGAATATGTCACCAAGGATATTGTGTTTAAATATGAAACATCTCAAAATAGTGAAAATAAGGTTCAATATATTCAGGATGATTATAACCCCAAACAATATCAGTTTACATATTGTTATATAAATATTTTAGGACTTGCATATATTACTGAAATATCTAGGACCAAAATTATTTGTGAGGAATAATATTTTAATATTAATTAATTTAATATAATAAGAATAATCCCCTATGAACAATGAAAACCATATTTTCTAAAGAAAGAAAAATAAAAAACATCTAATATAAAAAATATATCAGTATAAATGGTCAATGTTATGGGGACATTTTTAGTGTTCTGGAGTATTTGTGAACATATCCTACCTATTATTTTATAATATGTATCCACCTTGAGAGATGTATGGATCCATGGGGGATAAGATAATAATAAATTAAAAAACATCATGAAAGAAATAGGAGGATGAAAATAAATTTTGGAGGGAAAGGGATATTTATGTTTCAAGTGAGTTAGGTTAGGATAATAATATATTTATAAAATAGAATAATGTGTGATTATTTATTAGGAAAGATAAAATATCTAAGGCTAGAATGATAGAGGAAGTAAAAAATCTATTTGAAGAAATGGAATATACATAAATCAATATATGGTAGTAAACATGATAATAAGATACCTATAGATTGTTGTTTAATGAGTTATATGAAATGTAATAGGATCTAGAGAGATGGATGTGTTATTGAATACTAAAAAATAATATTAGTAGCGTAAAAATAATACAATAAATGGATGTTATAAACAATAAGAATAAAAATATTTCTAAAACATAAAAAAATTTAATATGTTCATCAAAAAATATAATAGATGAGGAGAGACGCGTCTTAAATTATTTGCGTGATAATCACAAGGATAATTGAACATCCCATGTTATGTCTATGAATAAAAAGGTTAAATCAAGATTTGTAGAAGACTCTCATCCTTGTTATTTTTTAAACAAAAAATTATGGTTCCTCCTAATTCCAAAAATTACTTTTTTTATCTTCTATATATGAAATTAAAGTATTGAATCCCTAGATTCTTGCTTAGTGTCTTTGTGGATTTATAGTGATATGTTATATTACTCATATATCATTTTGATCACCATGATGATGGATTTTTTTATACACATAAGAGGGATAAAAGATGAAATGAATGTATCACTATCAAAAAATATATTATTTAACTAGTTTTTTAAAAATTGATATTCAAGGAGGTGTAATGGTTATTGATAAATCTAATATTTAGGTGGAGTTCTATTCTTGTATGTGATTTTTTTGACTTTTTTTCTAATATGGGTGAATGTTTTTATTATCACAATTATTCAGATAGACCATAATCTAATAATGATATAATATGGTTGAAAAAATTATTATATAAAACAATTGGTATGGATGTCATTGTTCACTGTGATTTTGAAATCTTGATTTTTACATAGGGTTCAACCAAATAGGACTAAATCTATATATTTAAAGGATCATTAATTATACATTTATGCAATACTATTATTCCCCAAAGGAATGTATTGAGGATTTTGAAATGATATAATGGGATTTGATATGACCCCTATGATTAAATATAAATTTTATTTTCGATAAAGGTGAGAATTTATGTTCACACACATATGGAGGAAAACTAATTAAGTATGCATATTGACTATGAAGATGTGTGGGGATATCAAAAACAAATCTAAATTGGGAGATTATCATGAAAAAATAATTTGAGTATCATTTTTTGTCAATATGTCAATATGTGGTTCTATCAGATGTTATCATGAATTGTTGTAGTGAATAGTATATTTTTTGTCTAGATAAACATTAAGGTGTTATAAAATGAATTTATGGTCTGAAACATTGTTTTTATCGTAAATACAAAAGGTACAAATATTAAAAATTTATTTTATTCATGAAATTTATATAAAGATAAATTTTTTATAAATTTAATGATATGGATTAATGTTGTAGAATTTGTATAATGTATGATCCTTGATTTTATGTTTAGATAAATAATGGTCATATGGAGAACTCATATTTTCACTTGAATGAATGAATTTATAACTTCCACAAGATATATGATCTTTTACTAGTCGAAGAGGCAAAGAAAAATAGATAAGATCATGAAAAAGATAGAAATATGAAGTCTATCCTATGAAGAAATATTAGTATCACTAAATAGTATTTCACTATATAAAATGAATATTTGGGATTCCAAAAGAAGTAAATTTTAAATATCATCATATAGATGAGAACTAGACAGAGGAAATCATTTGAGTGTATATGGTGCAACATCTGGAGTCCACCATATTGAGTTTTTTAGAGGTATTTTACCTATAAAAAAGTATAATATATGAAGAAGTTTCTAATATAGAATCTATAATTCAATATTTACTAGAAAAATTAGTCCTTATTTTAAAATATTGAAAAATAATTATTATATAATAGATTTAATATTAATAAGATCAAAATAATGATTTTAGGTTCTTTATAAAACCATGTAAATTCATTAATTATAATTATTCTGAGACATAAATTTGATGTTCATAAATATAGATGATATACGAGGCATATTTTAAAATATATACATTGGTACATTAAGAAAAATTATAGAAAAACGATGTCTCTAATTTGTCCGGGCATAATTAATGCAGCCAAATGAAATTTTATTTGAGTGGGAAGTTAAAATATCAAGCCCCCATTTTATTCTTACATTTTATTAGAATACATAAATGTTAATGAAGTAGTGTTTATATAGATATTATTAGTTATTGATATTTCGAAGAAGTGTTAAAACTTCAACTTGAGTTTTTGAAAAAGGACCAACATTGTTGAAGAAGATGACTATAATATCGATTTTCATTATATAGAGGTGTACATGTCATAGGTGTACCAAAAAAATTGTTTTTTATAGAATTTAATAATTTAGAGAAGACCATAGAGAGGATAACTACATGAAACATTTAAGAGGCATACTGGATGGAGTTTCAAAATAAAGAGGAACAATAGATTTTCGATTTCTAAACATAGAATATCGGGGAGAGTACCATCCAAAATAGAATTATGGGTAAGATTTGACTGTATCCATGTCTTTTAATATCAAGGGGATGTTTTAACACCAATAAAATTTTCATATGGATTTTAGAGATCCAAAATATATTTTACACATGAAATGAATATCATAATTTTATACAGAGGAAGGCCATCTAAAGAAAAAGATCACTTTACTCTAGATCTACATTGAAGTAGGAGATTTTGAATAGGGTTTATAACATGATACTAAATAATTGTAAGTGGGGGAATAACTAATGAAAGATGAATTTTAAAAGTGATGATATAACTAGTAAATGATGTTTATAATTATTAATTGTATCCAATTACTATTATAGCTAATAGATAATCAATATTGGGGTGTGTATCCATCCTCTCATAGATTGTGATCTCACAATAAGTTCAGACCATGTAAATATAATGTGACTATGTCTCTTAAAATTTATTTTATTTGAGGTGATGTTTTGAGATACATTTAAGTGTATTGAGATGTCTAACAAACTTCAGTGGAAAAAAATTGTAAGAATAATTTATAAAATAAAGGTATCAATAATTCACCACTCCAACTCTTATTGATGTTACGTGAAATTGGGAATATGATAAGAGAACATTATCATTATCCTATTTGGAAATTAGCAAAAAAATCATTAAATCAACATGTTGGATGTAATTTTGGCTTTGAGGATTCATATATAGGTATTTATTTAATTTTAGAAAAAATTAGATTCACTGTCACCATTAAGGTTCCTTAGACATCTTACATCAATGTGTCCAGCCATTCAATAATTAAATCATGATCATAGTAGCTTTATCTCAATTCATCCATTTTCACTTTTAAATTTTCATTTGATATATAACTGAATCTAATAACTTACATATTATTTTAAGTCTCATGTTTCATTTATATCATAATTCTCTGTGATTATTGATTTGACAACCTGATATATATGGATTATAAATTGTTTCATCATCATATGAATTTCAAACATACCCAATATGTGTTTAAAATATTTCAATTAATGGAGCAACATCATATTTTCTACAATGGAAACATTTGTGTTATATATTGGTAGTAATATTTATAAAATTTTATAATAAAATTTCAAATCCATAATTTAATTACTAAGAACGTGGATAAATCCATCAATACTATTTATTTTTTAAAATAAAAATAGATTATTTTTATTTAGTGTATCATAATTTCATCAAACATGTTTTAAAGAATATATAAAATTATCTATATTAAATTATGGCTATTTTAATCAAAAATATATGAAATTCATCTCATTCATTAAAATTTTATTTTATAATTCCCTATATAATGAATTTTGTGCCTTCTCATTGGTATTAAGTAATTCCATATCTTCATTACATAAGGAAAAATTAATTTGTACGTGGTTATTAATCCCATATATAGAATAGGATAAATAATCACATTTATGAAATAATATATGTGATCTATTTGGATATTTTCATTTAATTTATATTTTTACTAGGAAGTGATCTTCCTCCCACCCCCACCCCCCATCGATGATTCACTAGAAGTTTTGAAAACCTTACCAGACATCCCCGTAATCATGGGGGGTCTCATATTAGTTTCATCATCGACCAAACTAATGGATTTCATCATTTTATTTACTATAGAAACTCTTTCACATTTATACTGTCTCTCTGTTTTCCATTAGGACCCCTTTCTAGGATATGGGGTTTTGAAGTTTCTCCCATTGACTTTTGAGTTTATTTATGGTTTGGTTCTCTATAATATATTTAAAATAGATCATTTTAACCAATTACAACTATTTTTTAATGACATTTATTGATTATTAAATTGTTCTTGGGGTTTCAAAAATCTAATGATGGTGGGGTTTCACTTCATACAAAAAACATTATTGTTTTTATATTTAAGAATACTTCAATTTTTCAATGTCAAAACCACGGTGGTGTATCAAAAAATTAACATCTATCTAATTTGATGTACCTATGAGTTTTATGTGGTTCACGATTATCCCTTTGTGTCCATAATGATATCATTCTATGCTTTTTTACTTGTACTAAAAAATAAATCTATTTTAAAAATGATCAGCAATTTCATTAGAAAATTTTTAACTACTGATAGCAAAACCATTACCATGTACCACCATGTTTTATAGTGGATATGGGTAATTATTAATACCTCAAAGCCTTTGGTTGAATTTTTTTTCCTATAGGGTTTGTAAGAGTTTCACTTTTTCAGAAGGTTTATTTCAAGACTTTGGTTTTTTATCTCCTCCTACCAATGATTTTGAAATATTTAGTAGAACTTTCATTGTGGTAATATGAGGAGAAAACATATATCCAAAGGTGAACATATTATATAGAAATATATTATTCATAAAGGAACCATGGAATAAATTAATTTTTGAAATCCCACCCAAAAACATTTTTTCATGGCCAAAATGGGTTCCTTAAGCAGGATAGGGGTGTAGTTGGATGATATGATCCTGTATATGTGTTTGGCAATAGGTTTTTTAGGGTCTATGATAAAAGTTTTGGAAATATTGAGATTTATTTTATCTCCCAAATGTTTAGTGGATCATGCTAAGAACTCTAACATTTGGAAAAATGTTCAATAAGTTACTATTGGTCCCAAAAATAATGAACAATTCTTCTATAAGCCAGAGTTGGAGGAGGTGATTGAAGGTAATGAGGATTTAGTGATTTTTTTCTATATCCTAGAGTGTTGGAAGCATTGTGTGGTAAACTGTATCAAATTTCTTATTAAAGTACATTTTTTTTATGATTCATAGTTATGAGAATATGTATACAATTAGTTTTAATGGATGGAATACAACACTACCAAAATATAAATTGATGTTTATCCATATGATGCACCAGGATGCCAGGCTAGAATACCAATGTCAAGAAGTGGGATTAAGTATATCTAAATATGGTCATCAAGGAGAAGATGATACCAATCAGTATCTTTCCAATAGTGATGTATTTTAACAGTATACTAAATTATTTTATTATAGTGTTCTGATTAGTTTGAACAGTTTATTTTCAGTTAAAGGATTATCCTGATAAAAATTGAAGATAGTAATAAAATATATATTTTATTCAATAATATCCAAAAATTGATTTCTAAATTAATTAGTAATAATTTTAGATCAATGGTATTATAAGATATCTTAAAATAAAAGTTTCACTTATAAAGGCATCATCGAATAAAAACAATATAGAGAAAAAATTTCATTCAATCGGAGTTTAACATTTTAGTAACCTATTTACATAAAGTAAATAGAATAATTCATATTCAATAAGGTGACTTCTAAGATGACCACCAAACCAAAATCTACTAATCCTGATAGTTGAAAGAATAATTAATTTTTTTTGTTAAATATATCATCGAACTACTAGGGTTGAAGAAATGGATAATGAAATCAATGATGAACCTAAAATATATTTTGGAATTCATTATCATTACAAGGAATATTTTATTAAAGATTTAATTTTATTCAAATACTCACTAGTGAAAAACTATATATTACATGAAATATATAAGAAAATTTTAAAAATACGGGAGAAAATTCATTTTTAATGTAAAATATGTCATATTTTACTTTGGTATTCCAGAAGAGAATATTATCAAGAAATAGTACATTAAGACCAAAGTTTAGAGGGATTAAGTTTTTAAGGATTTCATTAATGATGATATATATAGGAGTTAATTCTATCTCATTTAGAATATATAAAAGTTTTTAAAACATAATTTATAATTTTTATTATTTTTTAATTTATGGAATATTTTTTTGTAATTATTTTCTGTTTCCAACTCAGCCTCAAAAAGATTCACTAATAAAATAAAATATATATTGGGTGTGATCACTTTTGTGTTCCCCAATATAATAATATCATCCATTTTCCAAAAATAAATCATTCCACATTTTCAAAATTTTCCTTATATAGGTTTTCTTTTTGATTTATTTTAATTGAATAACCTTATGGATCCAATATGATTTTTTATGAACACAATACAGAATACACACTAAGTGGGGGGATTAGGGTTCAACATTTAGTTATTATAATTAATGGATCTTATTTTCATGTTGGAAAGATAATGTGGAACATGTCAATACCCATCACATGTCTATATCTTCCATCATATTAATTATAAATAAAACTACTAGATAATCATACTTGGATCACGCATATGGACTATATCCCAGGAGCATAAACCAGTGATATATTGACGTAAACAACCATTAAACACTATTTTTATTAAAAATATTTAGGTTTGTATAAAATAAATTACAAAGGTACTCTTCAACTAGCTAAGTATCTACTCAATACATTATGAAATAGAGCATAATTTTCTATACACATGGAATTTATAAATAATATCATCATATCTCCAATTATTGATTTGAATTGTCATTTTTAATTGTACTCTAATATCCTCGATATAATTTGAATCAACAATTATCTTATCCATGAAAACTTCTCCCACTTATAATATGGTATATTTTGTATAATATATCTAAAAATATCTATTTACTGAGTTTTTTAAAAATAAATATATTACATTCAATAATGCAAAATTTTGTCATATTATATTATTCCCTAACTTATACCACATTTTAGCAATTGATTCAAAATAATTTTTTTGTTTACAAATTGAATCTTCTTAAAAGATAGATATTTCATAAAATATTTAACTACTACTAAGAAAAAAAATTTATAAATCATAATCCACCTATGTGCGATCACAAACCACTATGTCATGGTTTGAAACCACCTTCATCATTAATATTGAAAACTGTAGGAATAAATATAAAATTTATAACATTAAAATGTTATTAATGAATAATTTTTTTTGTATCTTGATATTCCAAAATTCCGTGTTCTTAAAAATTGATATTGATCTACCTTCCTTCTCTTAATAATAATTCACTAGTAATGCTAATATCCACATGTCCAAAAAAACATGATTCTCATTTTTAGGGTAACTCTGATATTATTGTTTACTTAAAATTGATACCACTATAACATGTTTCAAATAAAATCATTATTTTACATGTAAATAAAAGATATCATAACCAATTACACATTAAAACCATAGTTCATTCCTCATTTTCTAGTAATCCATCAAATTCAATACAATATGGTTTTCCCTGCAATAGAAATATGTATTTTCACCATGGAAACAAATTACATGATGTTTATACACTCCTGAAGTGCACTGTGTTGAATTTGTTGTCAATTATGTATGTTGTTGTCAAAAGGTGACATGGAATGTATGAATGTCAAGGAGCGTCAAGATGTGAATTTCAAAGGATGTGATGGTGATGGTGATGAATGGAGAATGGCCATGGACCATAGAGGAATGTCACTTAGGAGATTCACTAAGTGACATAGGAGATGATGGTTGAAACATTCTCTAGTGATATCAGACGATTGTTGAGCTGATCTTAAAGTTCAAAGAACTTGTATCAAGAGGATACAATGTCACAACATTTTTAGAAGTCCATGCATTGTCTTCACAATGCATGAGGAGTGAAAGGAGATCCATCCACAAGTTTTAAGTGGATGAAGTGGTTTAATGAAGTCCATGCACTATCACTTAGTGCATGTGAATTGAAATTGATCCAACTTGATCTCTAATTGGATCAACAAAGAAAGTTGAAGAATTATTTGATTCAGGAGCAATGGTTGATGAAGAACCTTCGGGAATTCCATTCCTAAGTAATGAATACATGTTGAGGAAGAATTGAGGAATTCAAATGAAGAAGAAGATGAGAAGAAATGAAGAGGAAGGATGGCTTAAGTGGCATTTGGGACTTTATATTGGGAGTACTTTGTTTCTAAACAAAGTCCTTATTCTTTCCTTTACCAAAAAATAGGCCACCAAAAAATAGGCCACCAAGGAGGCCAGCCGAGGGTCATCACCCAAGGCACATGTGGGACTCAAGGTCACCACACCCATGGGGAACCCTTAGGCCAAGGCGGCACCCTGAGGCATGGGTGCACCCCGCGGGATGCTGCATGGGCGCCAGGGGCACACGCCTGGAGTGCATGGTGGGCGCTAGGAGCGCGCCCGCAGGGAGCAGAGGTGGGCACAGAGCGCGCCCGCAGGGAGAACTCGGTGCAGGGAGGCACCAAGAGGTGAGAAGTTCAACTGAGCATATCCCAGTAGCCGATCTTTGATAAACCGCGGCAATACCGGGCTGCGTTTCGATGTGGGATATGGAATTTTCACCATGAGCGAATCGTGGCCGCCCATTTGATCACGCGGACAATCGAAGCCGCTCATCTCATCGTGCCTCTTGCGATCTAATCCAGACCGTTTGGGGTCATTTATTCGCCGGATCCAATGGATGATGCTTCTTCGTCTACCTCCAGTCGAGCTGAGACACGCCGTGCTGCCACCCGCGATCTGGCCGTGTACCAGAGCCTCCCCACGACATGTTTTTGAGTTCTTGGCCACCATTTATAAAGCTGAGATATCCATGGAATTCATCTGAGCCTTCTGAACACATCCATGCATAAAAATATACTTTCATGCAACAAATGTTGAAATTGGAGTTCGGCCGAGGCAAAAGAATATGCCGAGGCCATGTGGAGTTCGTGTTTTGCATGGGATAGAAGAGAAGAGGTCGTGCATGCGTTCTAAGTCGCATGCACGTAGAGAAAAATAAAAATGGAACCCGCTTTTGACAGAAAGATAAAAATCCAGATTTTGAAGATTTTAAAAGCCCGAAAATCTCGGGGATTCAAGATATCTCACGCAGAAGATTTGGCACCGCCTATGCCTATATAAGGAGAGCCCGAGGCGATAGAGATGCGCTGCTGAAACATTGAAGATCCTTGAGTGTATTTGCCTCGTGAAGAAAGGAGCCACTGCGCAAATTACTTTCACGGCTGTTGTCCCGAAGCCACCCGAGGCTTTGAAGGTGTTCCTTGCGTGTAACTCCTTTGCGCGACAAGAAGAAGGAGGTGAAGTGTTCCCTGCGTGCCTACTCCTTGCGTGGAAGGAAGTACCCGGGGCAGTAGCACTTGCGCGCCCCGTGGTTGAGGTGCCTTGCACACGAGGCTTGCGTGGCCGTTTGGGTCATTCATTCTGCGCGGTAAGCACTTGTGTGCCCGCAGTGTTGAACTGTGCACACCCGAGGCAGTGGCCCTTTCACCAAGACCCTACGCGGCTATTGGAGTAAAGGATTGGCCGCACCCTTGCGCGCCTCCTTTGAGATCAAGTGGAGACGACCACCTATGGACAGTGTGTGTGCTAAGTGCAAAGAAGGGAAGTAGGTGTTCGGGTAAAGGAAATACACATTTTTGTGTGCGCGTGCAAGGAGAACTGAAGGACACACCTTGGCCGAGGCCTTAGTGCCTTTGTGTTCAAAGAGAATACCACACTCATTGGGGATGTGCAAGAAGAAGTGAAGCTCGTACCTTGTGTTTTCTAAGTGAACAAAGAAGTTGTGTGGGCAAACAAAAACAAGTAGGTCGAACCTAGTGTGTGCACTAAGTGGAGTGAACACACTTAGAAGAAGTAGAAGACACTCACACAAAGTACAACACACATTTAAGTGTGTAATCAAAAGGAATAAAATGTGTGAAGGACAATAAGAAGGTGTGTGCTAAAAGTGTTACACCCTTTGTGGGTTTACTGCACCAAGAGAAGAAGAAGGGGAGTTCATGCTTGCATGCATGCACGTGCACACGTGAAAAAGATCAAATCTGGTTGTGTGCATCTAAGTTGACCAAGAACGGAAGTTCTTGAAGATTATTAAGAAGTCATGCTGTCAGTGCATGAGGATGAAGATATGTCATGCACTAAGTGCATGAAGTTGATGTAAAGTGAGACTGAAGCCAGACTGAAGTTAAAGACATCAACTGCCTGAGTTTTTAGTAATTGAGAAGACCCTGATCAACAGAAGTGATCAGAAGTTTTGAGCAAGACCAACATACCTTATCAGAGGCTGTTGAAGATTCTTGAAGAGAGAAGCCAGGTCATCCTGAGAAGAAGGAGATAAATCCTGAGCAAGATGAGAAGACCTGATCAAGTGATCATAAGTGAAGAGAAAGGCTAAATGTCTTTATCCCAAACTTCTTAAGATACTTGAAGAGCTAAAGAGAAGAAGAGCTACTCGTGTGACTCGAGGAGCCAGGAGAAGCCCCCTGTGAGACTCAGGGTGGAAGAAGTCTTCAGTAAGATTCTGGAGCAGGCCAGTGGGACTCTGGTAACACTGTGGGAAGCAGTATAAAGACCCTCATGTGGGACTCAGGAGAGATACAGTGGGACTCTGTATCAACCATTGTAATACTAACAGATTATAATGGAAGAAACCATTTTGGGGTGTATAACCAACATGGCAAGGACGTAGGCCTTTGGTGCCGAACCTTGTAAATCCTTGTGTCCTGTGCCATTACATTTACTGCATCACTAGAGGAAAGGCTGAGAGATACAAGAAGAGTGGATCGAGGCCTTAACAAGCCATAGAGGTTTAATTCATAAAGAATCAATTAGTAAAAAGTTTTAAAGGATCACTGATTCACCCCCTCCCCCTCTCAGTGATTCACACTGATCTGGGCACTTCAATTGGTATCAGAGGGAGGTTACCTCTAAAAGATCCAAGAGAGTCTATATGGAGTGAAGATTTGAGGAAATGAAAGAACAGCCTCAAATCAAGATATCTGCCAAGACTCTGAAAAACAGAATGAAGAAACAGGCAAAAAAGATGAAGTAGAAGGTTGCTGTAATCAGAGAAACTCCTTCTAAGGAAATAAATGTGAAAGTCACATCAGATGAAAATTCCTTTTATCATTCTTCTGATGAAGCATGATGTAGCTGTGATGAAGATGGAAGAAACAAAGATCTTCTAAATTCAATCAAATATCTTTAGAAGACAGTCCCCAAGGAAGTGGCAATGTGTATAGCTACAGGCATCCTTGATCTTCAAGAAGAAAAATTATAGCTAGAAGATGAAGCCAATCTCTGGAAGTCCAATTGGAAAAAAGGGTTGGCATAACCAACACTCTCAGAAAGATGGTGAATGCCAAGGATGAAACGTTTTACCTTTGCAATGAAAGATATGAAGACACTACTGAAGAATTGTAAAGAAGCCTTCCTGAGAAAGAATTCTTTATGATAATGGTTAAAGAAGTTTTTCATGCACTGGAAAAGAGGCACAAATTTTCAATGATTGTCAGAGATGATCAAATTGAAGATAAAGTCAAAAGGGTGAAGGAGCTGGACAATTCATTGCTAGAAATAAAAAGGGTGCATGAAGACCAGATAAAGAAGCTGGAAGAGAAATGGGAAGGAAGGGTAAGAACTATTGAGGATGAGAAGAACTCCCTCAATATGAAATGCCTAGAACTGGAGGTGATATTGAAAAATCAGCAATCACCCAAAGCCAAAGCCTCCCAGTCAGCTGAAAGGAGAAATGTTTCTACTAAAGTATGCATTGAGCGGGATGATTCTAAAAGAAAGACATCCTCTAATAAAAGGGAAACAAATTCTAAAAAGAAGGTACCATCCATCCCATCTTGTACTCATGCTTCTAAATGTGTTTCCACAAAATGTGCAGGATGGAAGAATAACTCCAAACAAGTATGGATGATGACAATGAAGAAAGAGAGCTCTCCTGAAACAACACAACAAGTCAAGAAAAGTACCCAACAATCAGAAGGACTGAGGAGGTCAAGATTTGTGGGTCAGTGTTGGTGTTGTAATAAGTATGGGCACTGTGCAAAAGATTGCTGGTACAATCCACTGAATGTAAAATCACAAAGGAAGCTAATGCCAAGGGAGAGCAAGCCAGAGGAAAAGAAGCAACATCCAAAGGTCCAGAGACATCGGTTTACTGCTAACAGATTTTGATTGCTTGATAACATCTGGGATGTGTGCAAAAGTGGTCAAAAAGATACATGTCAATCTCCAACTGTATCCAGATCTCAAAAGAAGAAAAGATCATAGAACCTAGCTCAGAAATAATCCTTAGGAAGAAAGCATAAGAAATTGGAAGATTCTCCCAGGAATATTATGAAAAAAGAATAGAATACCTTGGAGTCTAAATCCAAGAAGGTTGATGCATCCAGAAGGACCACCAAGAAGACATGCTTCTACTGTGAAAAGAAAGGCCACACCATGGATCTTTGTAAACAAGCCATTGTAATCAATAGAAGCAGACTGAACTCAAACAGACAATCAATCCAGAAGAAGCAGAAGGGATTGATTGAAAACAAGTTTCCTAAGAAAGGTATCTTGACAGCATGAAAAGAACCATGAGGAACTTCCAGAACTGAGGCCACACTTCCAAACGATTTGTTAGTCATATGGCCAAATCAGTTGCAACTTGCCAGAGAACTACAAAGAGCTGAAGATGAAGCACTGGCAATTGCTAAGGAAAAAAGGAAATAAAAGATTTCACATGAAGATGTGTTGAGATCCACACCAGCACAATCATCATTGAAGATCAGATGTGCAAGTGTGAAGAATGGTGAAAATGGGGCATCTCGGTTGATAGAATCTTCTCAACCTTGTTGTTCACAATGATTAACCAAGGAGGTTCCATCTTATTCCCTAATCACTTGTATTTACATGTGCTAACATTGCAGGGAATTGAAGATGATAATCATTCTCAACTGGAGGATGGTTTGGACAGAATGGAGTGCACACCTTGAGGGGGAGCCAATCTGAAGAAGATGGGATTCTGAGATTAATACCATCTTGAGAAAAGTGAAGGTATTCCAATCATACTTTCATCCCTTGTTTCTTAATTGTATTCATCATGAAAATTGAGGGGGAGTATTGTTTGAAGACAAATGGTTGAAAGGGGGAGCTTTATCTTTGTACTGAACTTTCTAATGAGTTTTGTGAAGTATGTGCAGGATTTAGCAATTCATTGTTATATATGAAAATTTTCAAACCCCTTGAAGCATGATCTCACATGTATAGTGAATGTTGGACATCATTTATAATCTTGGTTACATCACTCTTGTTTTCTACACCGGGTTAGCCCACGTAGACTTAGAGTTGATATACTAAAGGTTCATTGCTAAAGAGAACATGTGACATCATCCCTCTCTTAGTGATTTTGAATAAAATGCTTTTCTAAGGGAGGAAGAGTTTTTTGAAAGTGAACCACACCACATCTTTGCATTTGATTTCCAATAAGGGGGAGAAAATATTGGCACACATATTGACCCATTCATATGTGCTGAAGAAGTGTATTGACAACAAATACAAAGGTGGAGATTGAAGTGCACTGTGTTTCATTTGTTGTCAATTATGTATGTTGTTGTCAAAAGGTGATATGAAATGGATGAATGTCAAGGAGCATCAAGATGTGAATGTCAAAGGATGAGATGGTGATGGTGATGAATGTTGAATGGTCATGGACCATGGAGTAATGTCACTTAGTAGATTCCCTAAGTGACATAGGAGATGATGGTTGAAACATTCTCTAGTGATATCATACAATTGTTGATCTGATCTTAAAGTTCAAAGAACTTGTATCAAGAGGATACAATGTCACAACATTGTTAGAAGTCCATGCATTGTCTTCACAATGCATGAGGAGTGAAAGCTGATCCATCCACAAGTTCTATGTGGATGAAGTGGTTTAATGAAGTCCATGCACTATCACTTAGTGCATGTGAATTGAAATTGACCCAACTTGATCTCTAATTGGATCAGCAAAGAACGTTGAAGAATTATTTGATTCAGGAGCAATGGTTGATGAAGAACCTTCGGGAATTCCATTCCTAAGTATTGAATACATGTTGAGGAAGAATTGGGGAATTCAAATGAAGAAGAAGATGAGAAGAAATGAAGAGGAAGGATGGCTTAAGTGGCATTTGGCATTTTATATTGGGAGTACTTTGTTTCTTAACAAAGTCCTTATTCATTTCCTTTGCCAAAAAATAGGCCACCAAAAAATAGGCCACCAAGGAGGCCAGCCGAGGGTCATCACCCAAGGCACATGTCGGACTCATGGTCACCACGCCCATGGGGAACCCTGAGGCCAAGGTGGCACCCTGAGGCATGGGCGCACCCCGTAGGACACCGAATGGGCGCCAGGGGCACAAGCTCGGAGTGCATGGTGGGCACTAGGAGCACGCCCGCAGGGAGCAGAGGTGGGCGCAGAGCGCGCCCGCAGGGAGAACTCGGCGCAGGGTGGCACCGAGAGGGGAGAAGTTCAACTGAGCATATCCCGGCAGCCGATCATTGATAAACCGCGACAATACCGGGCTGTATTTTGATGTGGGATGCGGAATTTTCACCAGGAGCGAATCGTGGCCGCCCATCTGATCTCCGGGACGATCGAAGCCGCTCATCTCATCGCGCCACTCGCGATCCAATCCAGACCGTTGGGGGTCATTTATTCGCCGGATCCAACAGCCGATGCTTCGTCGTCTACCTCCAGTCGAGCTGAGACATGCCGTGCTGCCACCTGCGATCTGGCCATGTACCAGAGCCTCCCCATGACATGTTTTTGAGTTCCTGGCCACCATTTCTGAAGCTGAGATATCCATGGAGTTCGTCTGAGGCTTCTGAACACATCCATGCATAAAAATATACTTGCATGCAACAAATGGTGAAATTGGAGTTCGGCCGAGGCAAAAGAAGATGTCGAGGCCATGTGGAGTTCGTGTTTTGCATGGGATAGAAGAGAAGAGGTCGTGCATGCGTTCTAAGTCGCATGCACGTAGTGAAAAATAAAAATGGAACCCGCGTTTGACAGAATATAAAAATCAAGATTTTGATGATTTTAAAAGCCCGAAAATCTCGGGGATTCAAGATATCTCACGCGGATGATTTGGCACCGCCTATACTTATATAAAGAGAGCCCGAGGAAATGGAGATGCGCTGCTGAAACTTTGAAGATCCGTGAGTGTCTTTGCCTCACGAAGAAAGGATCCACCACGAAAATTACTTGTGCGGATATTGTCCCGAAGCCACCCGAGGCTTTGAAGGTGTTCCTTGCGTGCAACTCCTTTGCACGACAAGAAGAAGGAGGTGAAGTGTTCCCTACGCGCCTACTCCTTGCGCAGCAGGAAGTACCCGGGGTAGTATCACTTGCGCGCCCCGTGGTTGAGGTGCCTTGCACCCGAGGCTTGCGTGGTCGTTTGTGTCATTCACCCTGCGCTGTAAGCACTTGTGCGCCCGCGGTGTTGCACCGTGCACACCCGAGGTAGTGGCCCTTGCACCAAGACCCTACGCGGCTATTGGAGAAAAGGATTGGCCGCACCCTTGCGCGCCTCCTTTGAGCTCAAGTGGAGACGACCACCTACGGACAGTGTGTGTGCTAAGTGCAAAGTAGGGCAGTAGGTGTTCGGGTAAAGGAAATACACATTTTTGTGTGTGTGTGCAAGGAGAACTGAAGGACACACCTTGGCTGAGGCCTTAGTGCCTTTGTGTTCAAAGAGAATACCACACTCATTGGGGGTGTGCAAGAAGAAGTGAACCCCGTACCTTGTGTTTGCTAAGTGAACAAAGAAGTTGTGTGAGCAAACAAAAACAAGTAGACCGAACCTAGTGTGTGCACTAAGTGGAGTGAACACATGTAGAAGAAGTAGAAGACACTCACACAATGTAAAACACACATTTAAGTGTGTAATCAAAAGGAATAAAATGTGTGAAGGACAATAAGAAGGTGTGTGCTAAAAGTGTTACACCCTTTGTGGGTTTACTGCACCAAGAGAAGAAGAAGGGGAGTGCATGTTTTCATGCATGCACGTGCACACGAGAACAAGATCAAATCTGGTTGTGTGCATCTGAGTTGACCAAGACCGGAAGTTCTTGAAGATTATTAAGAAGTCATGCTGTTAGTGCATGAGGATGAAGATATGTCATGCACTCAGTGCATGAAGTTGATGTGAAGTGAGACTGAAGCCAGACTGAAGTTAAAGACATCAGTTGCCTGAGTTTTCAGTAATTGAGAAGACCCTGATCAACAGAAGTGATTAGAAGTTTTGAGAAAGACCAACATACCTTATCAGAGGCTATTGAAGATTCTTGAAGAGAGAAGCCAGGTCATCCTGAGAAGAAGGAGATAAATCCTGAGCAAGACGAGAAGACCTGATCAAGTGATCAGAAGTGAAGTGCAAGGCATGTAGTCTTTATCCCAGACTGCTGAAGATACTTGAAGAGCTAATGAGATGAAGAGCTACTCGTGTGACTCGAGGAGCCAGGAGAAACCCCCTGTGAGACTCAGGGTGGAAGAAGTCTTCAGTGGGATTCTGGAGCACGCCAGTGGGACTCTGGTAACACTGTGGGACGCAGTATAAAGACCCTCCTGTGGGACTCAGGAGAGATACAGTGGGACTCTGTATCAACCATTGTAATACTAACAGATTACAATGGAAGAAACCATGTTGGGGTGTATAACCAACATGGCAAGGACGTAGGCCTTTGGTGCCGAACCTTGTAAATCCTTGTGTCCTGTGCCTTTACATTTACTGCATCACTCGGGGAAAGGCTGAGAGATACAAGAAGAGTGGATCAAGGCCTTAACAATCCATAGAGGTTTAATTGATAAAGAATAAATTAGTAAAAAGTTTTAAAGGATCACTGATTCACCCCCTCCCCCTCTCAGTGATTCACACTGATCTGGGCACTTCAACTCAAAACCTTATCATGGTTCATATCACCATGAAATTCTCAAAACCATCATGGTGTAGATTATCCCCCATTAAAAACAACACTACCACATGCCATGCAAGATAAATAATTTTTTCAATATTCCGAAAATTAAAATGTTAATTCCAAAAACATAGTTTTTATCATTGTAATGACAATGAAAAAAACAAACAATAAATATATCATAATTGAAATAAACCTATTTTAATTCATCGTCAAAATATTTTTACATAAAAATTTTTCACTCCCATAACAAGCCATGAAGGACACATCAGGATGACAACATATCTATAAAAATTCATATAAATACTAATGTTAATATCTCTTTAATAAATCCTATCATTCCAATAAGTGAATAATTTCATGATTTAATAATTCATACAATAAATATAAACTAAATTAATGGATCAAAAAATTAATTTCAACATATTTCATATATGTTAATGTGGAATCAACATAATAATAATATGAAATAAAAATATTTCATGTTATTCTATAGATAATGATATGACACTATGCATTCAATATCGGAAGCATCAAGTGGGTAATATTGAGTGCATAACATTATATGAATTTTGTAATTTAACACAAAATTGAGTCAATATCATCCATCTCAATGTTTCATTATTTCATCATCTTTTGGAAAATTTCATCTTAAAATTCAATTTATGCATTAATTTTTACAAACTAGATTCAAAAATCCATTTGGATAACTCTTGAAAATTTATCTAACATAGTATGGAATTAATTAATGAGAACATATCATTAATATATCATTGTTTTGAATAAAATATTTGTAGTAATACTCATCCTCTTTCATAATACCTTCTTATGTGACCCCATGATCCATAAAAACATTAACATTAATGAAAAATTCTTTGTTTATAACTTAATTAAAATAACACACTATAGTTTAGTGAGCATGTTGCTCCTAAAATAATGGGTTTTAAGTTGATTTTCATTAAACAAATATATCTTTTACCTTTCTCCCATAGATTTATCTCATATATCATGTATAAATATATATCAACTTTTCTATGAAATCGTGATTGATCATAATATATTAACAATATCAATTTTATATTGATAAATATGTACATTCTTGAGTTTTCATTTATAAATTGAATAATATGAATAAATAGTTTACCTCATATTCTCCCAAAATAAATATGGATATAAAATTTGGATGGTTGATATAGGTATGTAAAAATCATGTAAAAGTTTTATGTACAGTCATATTATATCTCAATATCACCCAATAAATAGCCCAAATTTCATACTCATCAAAGAGGTGACCATTTACCATAGTGATTATAAATTATTTACCAAATGATTAGAGACATACCGAATCAGCAAATGATTTTATTAATCCCCAGGCATATATAAGAATTATTTAAAGGTATAATGTATCACATTTTAGGAATCTTGTCTTCCAATTATAGTAGGAATTTGTATTAATATTTGTCCCATCTTATAAAGTTACTGAAAATAGGTTGAAAAAAATAATACATATATCACTTGATTTACATAATATATCTCACAAAAATTCTCACAGCAAATAGACAAAAATGGTTTGTTACCATTAGATTAGCTATATAAAATACATACATTATAATACTTGTGAACATTACTAAAAACTTTTTCCTCTCTATACCATTTCCTATACATCTCACATGATATAATCATATTCATAACCAAGGGAATGGAAAATTAATAAATGGCTTAGATCAGATGTATATTAGAATAAATAAAAAATTAAAGTATTAAATCATAAAAAAACTAATGATAATATTAAAAAGAAATAAATATCTTAGAAAAAGACCATAAAACCATGTATGATAGTCATAAGATCGGAAAAAAGGTGATTAAGGAAGAAAAAATATGCGACATATCTAAAAACACATATGAATATAAATATAACCTGAGATCAAAATATAAAAATATAGAATTCAATTAATAGAATGTTTTGTTTTGTAATCATGGAATTAAAATTAAATAAAATGAATATTGAAAATTAAACATAAACTAGTGAATAAATTAGAAGTGTGGTACAAATATAAGGATAAGAAAACATATGTGAGAAAAAAATTACAACAATGCCTATGTAAAAGAAATAATTATATCCACACTTCACTATATCATGAGATATAAGCACAAAAAATTGAAATAGAGGCAAATATATGACCCCACCCATCATCATTCATACTAATGTTTGACACTTTTATTCAATAATCATTAAATCTTAAATAAGATAGGAAAAAAGTGTTTGATAATATTATTATGTAAAATGAACTTATGAAATCTTAGTATGTAAAAACATAATTTTAAAAAATGGATTGATAGTATAATAACATTCAGGTTATGATCAAAATATCACTATTTCAAATAATAATCAACAATGGTAAATATAAGTAAAAAAAATTCATCAAAATCATTTGAAAACATAAAAGGAAAAAATTCATTTTAAAAATTTTTGTGACTTGAAAGATAATAAATTTTATAACATAAATATAAAGAGTTAAAAATAAAAAAAATTAAAATAGATAATTTAAAAAAAAAGATAAGTGAAAATACATTGACAAAATTTTCATTAAAAATTGTTTTAATTGACACTTGAAAAAAATATTAAGTGTTTAAAAAATGAATTCAAAATAAACTGAAAAAATTAAATTTTGAAAGATTATTTGACAATAGATAATTGAAAAAGATATATATTTTTCAAATTTTTTTGTGAAAATAATTTTAAATTTTTTTCATTTTTTATATACTAATATTTAATAAGGGATCCTTGAATGAGAAATAAAATTTATATCTGCTGATTAGAAACATAATTTTATATGGATAGAAATATATTATAACCAATTTGAAATAACCCTATTGAAAAAGGGAAACAGTAAAATGGATAGAGAAATATATTAATTATAATTATTTAAGGACAAATGTATAAATATAGGTAAAATTATTTTTTTTACTAGGAAAAATAAAAAATTAGTGGGGTATAATTACTACTACGTAGATGAAAATTCTATTAAATGTAATGAGAATTATTATTTCCAAAAATGAATATCAATATAATATGAAATACATTAAGGAATAACACATTGGTGAAAACCTGATTTCCAAAAAAAATAAGGTGTAAATAAATAATAATATCATATTATCATCGAATTTAACAATCATAAAATATAATTTTTAACAATGAGTGATTATGACCCAACGAAAATAATAATGTCATAAAAACCATTTAAAACATGAAGTGTATTTAAATCAAGTCGTGGTGGAAGAGTGTGATTCAAATTAATTTTTAATTAGAAATTAGAAATTAAAATTAATTTTACAATATTAAAAATTGGAATTATATATATCATATTACTATAATTATAAGTATAGTAGAAAACATATGTCAATGAGATAAATTTGATACAAAAACAAATATTGTGTAAGAAAATTCGTAATAAAAAACATAAAATATAAATAGATTAAATTTAAAGTTAAATTCTAATTAATAATAGTACGATATATTATTAAATACCAGATTGGAATTATATATACCATTTAAAAGAATAGGTTCATAATATAACAAGTCTCTCAATGAAATATTTTTGAGATGAAACCCTAAAAACAATTGTATCTTTTGAATCAAACACCCAATAGTGAATTGACCTGGAATAAAATAATGTGCAATATTATATGTAATAATATAATGATATAAATTGAATATTGTTTCATATTTAACCTATCAAAAACAAAACATGGTTTCTAAATTAAATAATCCTTAGAGGATCAAATTTAAAACAAATAAACCCTTACCATGTTTCCCTGCATAGTCATATGCACTCTATACTACTACATAAAATTCTAGCATAATTAATATTCTAAAACCCTTATTTCAACATAAAAATTTATAATTTATATATTTAATCATTGTATACATGAACATTAACTAGTCCTTTACAATTTCCCACATCAGATGTTTATATTTTAGTATCATGATAGTGGGGTTGGTGTTCATTTATTTTCTAATGTTTATCATTCAAGTATCACTAAAATTTCTATAATGGATTACTTATAATTATTTATGATGTTCAACTAACATTAAATATGTAATTCAATATTTATCCATGAATACGAATTAAATAAAAATAGATTTGAATGATTTTCATCCCTATGATAGTTTTTTCGTAATTAATGAGTAAATTATGTTTTCATCCCATTCTAAAAAAAATATAAAATAATTACGTAAAATTTTATAACATATTACACAAGAAATTATTTTTTATAATATACAATGACAATATATAGTATAATTGTTCATGTATGTGGTCAGACAACACCATTCTTGAACACACATTACCTCGATCTGTGAGTGTGGTTAAGGAGGTGTTTTATTTAAAATATTTACAACATAAAATAATTATATCAATTTTATAATTTTTTTTATTATATTGACCATATGTTATTATGTTTGGAGAGATAATAAAAAAAATAATGAAAAAAATTATTATTATTGTAGGAAATATTCTACATAGTTCATGATTAGAGTTTTTGTTACTTAAAAATCATAGGTTTGAATGAGGACGGTAAGTGATAATTTCATAAAAATAATTACATTATATAAATAATTTTCAATAAAAAAATACAATAATTTACACAATATTTGAGAGGTGGTGAACAAAAACTAAAAGATGTACTTCATGGATTTACTAATCCACACAGACACACTAATGACGATTCTTGTTTTTCATAGAACATGGAGAAGTATAAATAAGGTTTATAACTTTATTATTATAAAATATAAACACAATAATTATTATGATGTTATTATTATACCATGGTTATGGTTGTTTTTTAAATGAAATAATAAAAAAACATCACAAACGATGTCATACCTATAATAAAACCATGAATGTATTCTTTATAAAGGAATTATATATAAGGGACATAAAAAATTTAATGATAATGTTAAAAGGGAATGTAAATGAATTTATGGGGTAGAAATTTTGAAGGGTTTTTTATTTTATTTCACAATATCAGTTTACTATTGAAATGTATGAAGTGATCCCATTTTTATAATTGAGGAAGGGGGACTTTTCGATGGGAAAAATGTTATAAAGTGAGTAAGAATGAAAATAAGTGAATCTTAGGTGATTTAGTTGGGAGTATATTTGTAATACATGTAGGTAATAAATTAAAAACTAATTAAGGATTTATATAAGGTAAAAAAAGTCATTTAAATTTAAGAAAATTCACGAAAACATAGATTATCCATTTAAACTGAAATTACTCTCAATTAATTATTAATCCAATAAATAAAATTTTTACTAAAAATATAAGGCAACCATTATTACCAAATTTCAATGTTATAAATTCAAATTTAGGCTCTACTCAACCTATTAAATTTAAACAAAAGAGAAAAATAAATTCTAAATCAAAAGATATAATGTTATAAAAAAATAGTTTTTCTAGAAAAATGTCATATTAATAATTAACTGTTCTTAATAAATTTTTACACTAATTACCATTAAAATAAATGTTAAATAATTTTTATATTTATTTTTTCATATTATTATATCTTTATTTCAAAATTTATTTATATAAATTAAAAAAAAATAGAAAACTGTTATACATTGAAAAATATTCATTTTAGTGTGGTAACTAATTTTTACCCACTATATAAAAATATTCATATTTAAAAATATTTTTTCCATTATTATACAAATTAAACCAGTAATTTATAAATTAAATCTTCATTTCATTTCCTTAAATTTAAATAACAAATTTAAAAGTTCTAATGTATGATGTATTTAAAATAGTTTTTGGGAAAATATTACTTCTGTCCTAAAATATATAATATTGGTTTTTAATTCAAAAAATATATTTTAAAATATATAATTACTCTTATAAGATATGTAATTTTTAAAGAAAAATGTTTACTATGTTATACCTTATGGTTATATCCATGTGATATTAAAAAAATACATTGGTTTTTCAAAAAAATGTATTTTTTAGTATTCATCTAAAATTTGATTATTTATGAAAATACTAAAATATTTATTAATTCATAATAAGACCATGATATATTAAAAAAATAATGATAATTTTTTTTAAATTAAAATCCAAAAATGATCAATTTAAATTTAATATAAAATCATAATATATGATAAAAACCCATTATTTATAGTAAATCATTTTTTGTTATATTAAACATTTTTAAAAAAATAGTACTGATTATAAATATATCAAACAATGAAAAATCCCAATTTTATGAAATAAAATTTAATAATAAAAATATTATTTTTCAGTTTATTACGTGTACTAAATTTTTTTAATGATTAATGTGAATATAATTTTGTTATATATATATATATATTGATTTATATATATTTAATAATTCTCTTAACATTGTTTAGAACTCTTAATTCCATGATTACATTATGTGGATTTGTATTTTTTATTGTGTTGTGGGTAGAGGAAATCATAGAATAACATATTTTATCAAATATAAAAACTTATTTAGTTACATAATACACCCATTAAATAAACTGATTTAATCCAAATTAATTATCATTATATGCATGAAGAGATAATTTTGGAGAAAATGTTCAATGCATCAAGATTAGGTATTCAATAACTATATGGATCATTTTAAAACACATATTACCTATATTCATTTCATTAAAATGTATCTCATAACTAGGTATTAAATCCCATGTGAAGGATTTTTTTTCTTATACTATTTTTAAATGGAATTACCCTAATTGATAGTCATTGTTGATTTAGAATATATTTTCATCCTATTATTTAAATTAATATGGGGTTAATATGATGATATCCACTCTATTATGACAAATGAATTAATTTTTATAGATAAGGATATTATAATATTCATTCATTTTGTTTCAAAATAGATAATATTAGTTCCACTAAATTTCTTACATAAAATATAAATCATTGTGGGTGGTGGATTGATGTTTTTTAAAAAAAGTATCATTGATAAAATATAGTTGAAAGAACCATCATAAATACATTGATTTAGGATATGGGGTAAATCAAAAATAATTACCAATATCCTAATTATCGATAGTCATTACACAGGTTCTTTCTTTCTACCTAGGTCTTAGTTGTTGTGAATTATGATCATCCTCTATAATTTTGGGATTAGGAAACTGGAATATATAATTCTTGAATTCTCTAAACACATTACATGTAATTTTAAATGGTAACGAATGATTATTTCTATCTTTTTTCCTCTTTTTAACTAAACTATTTTTTTGATAGTTTGATGGTCAATGGCCTCCATTTCTATAATTAAACAATATTTTAGTCTCAATGAGGCATTCCATTGGTTATTCTTCTTTAATTATGAAATAAAATAGGTTCAATTTCCTCCCTTTCAAAATAATAATTAGCTATATTTTCCTAATCATGCATTCTTATCTTCTTTGGTGAACTCATGATTTCAATTATGGATATAATGTTAATATCGTTTCATGATTTATTTCTTATATAATCACAAAATTTCTCATTCCATTTTTCATTAAAATGGAATTACTATATTGGTAATCATCACATTTTCCTTCACACTAAAACATATTTTATTTCATTCCTATTATATCCATCACAAAAAAAGATAATTTTTTGAACGAAAACTAATATTATAATATAGGTATCGTAATTGACTAAGTGAAATTTAACCTGAATCTTTTTCACGTAATAATTTATTTATGTTTCCCTAAAAAAATAGTTTAAGGTATATCATAATTTGTTCAACATTTATCATTTTAAAATAAAATTATATCATCTTTGGTTTGACCTATAACATTTTATATTAATCATATTTTATATTATTTTGAGATCTATTATACTTATTAACTTAGTCCTTAAATTTAACAAAGAAATCAATCCATCATTGTGGTTTATAAAGAGTACATTATTAATGAATACAAACCATTCAAGAGTGTCAAACTAAGAGTACAATTAGGCCTCTATTTTATAAAATAAGTGAATATTGGGTTAATACACAAAATTTTATTTTAAGAGTTATGTCCACTATGTACAATAGTTACAGATCCTACATCAACTTCTTGTATCAATAGAGAAATGTTTTCCTATAAAAAATAGTCCACTTAATATTTTACCAATATTTTAGCATTTTATCTAATAATTAGATAAATCATTAGGGGTTTCCCTAGTATTATCCAAAAAAGTATTCAAAATAACTAAATTCAAATCAAAAATATAAAAATCCCATAATAAAATATAATTTTAAGATAACCAATCCAAATATGTAATAATTATTACATTAATAGAATATTTTTATAAATATATCTCAAAAAAAAATTCACAAACCAAAGACTGTAAGCTTTGTGTCCTTGAGATTTTCTTTATAAACAAATTATCTTATAACACATGAAAACATTTCTCAATAAATTTTCTCCACATGTCAAATTTTCTAGAGATTTAATATGATGTATTAATTATTCTAACCAGTGGAATGGAAACATATAAAATGGCTGAGATCAAACAATTAGTAATGTATAATAAGAAATTATAATGGATTTTAACATATGCATTAAAGAGAAAAATACATAGAAAAAAATATGTTAATAAAATATTAATATACTATATATGGTTACTATATGATCATAAAAATGTCATTATTGAATCATAGAATATATTAAATTTATCAAAACACATTCCAATAGTCATATAACGTGAAAGGATAATATAAAATGCATAATACATTATAAATAAGGTTCAATCTTGAAAACATGGAATTTCAAGGGAAGATAATTAATCTCTAAAATTTAACATAACATGGTGAGTAACATGGAAGTGTGGAACAACCATATGTGTTTTAATAACATTGAGATAATACCCATTATTCCCACACATTTGTGAAAAAACTCATTATGTCAATGATTTACTACCTCATTATATATAAAAATTAAATAATTCATTGGATAGTGGTGTAGGACCCCACCCATCATCATGTAGACATATGTGTTCCACTTAAAATCAATCAGAATCTAATATTTAAAAACACATGTTAAAATAATAGGTTTCTTAACCTTATGAACTAAAGTTAGAATATGATTTCATAGGATGTAAAAATATAATTTTTCACAATGATTAATAATATAATAACATATATATGATGTTATAAACAACTATTCATGAAAGAAGAACCATAGAGAGAAATTATATGTGAAAATAAATTTTTTCACATAAAAATTTAAATCATTGATGTGCAAATTACATTGAAAAAACATTCATGGAAATGAGATATTTTTTAAAAAAATTAATATAAATAGTTATAAAAAATAATCCTTTATAAGTAAAAATTTTTTATCAAAAGGATATGTGGTGATACATTCAATTTTTTTTGAAAAGAATGTTTAATAATTGATACTTTAAAATGATATAATTTCTATTAATATTTGATGATATAATAATATAAAAACATTTTATTTTAAAATAATCTTCAACCATAAATAATTTATGAAGATTTAATGTTTTAAAAAAACACAAAAAAAAATATTTTTTTAGAAAAAATTATTCTTTAATAAATATCCTTAAAATGGTCATAAATTTTATTATAATAAATGTTGTTTAGATGATATGACTTTTCATTTCCAAAGCATAGAAAATTATTTAAATATATTTTCTATAACTTTTTCTAAAACTCCAGCATTATATAGTATAATGGAGAAATTTATTTAAAATGAAATAAGCGTAACTAAACAATAATTAGAGATTAAATAATTTTTCTTTTCCACTATATAAATGAGAACATTATTGGGATTTAAAATTATATAACAGATTAAATATTCATTAAAAGAAACAAAAATAACTCTTAACAAAAATGAATATTTATATTACATTAAATTACAGAAAGAAGGATACATTAGTGTGAAGATATATTTCCCCATAAAATAATTTATAAATAAATTAAATAATCATTATGGGTTTAAATATATCAATCATCATATCCAACAAAAAATGAGTGATTCTGACCCAATGATGATAATTGAGGTAAAAAACCACTTGATGCTGAGGAGTGTTAAAATAATATCCTTAAAGAATAAAGTGATTAAAAATGAATATAATTTACCTAAAATAAAATTTAATTCAATATATAATACCTCAAATTGGATGTATATATACAATAGAAAAAGAATTAAGTGAATAATAGAAAATCTATCTCAAAGGGAGAAATTTGAGATAAAAGTCATTACGACATAAGAAATATGATGATAGAATCCTCTTGAAAGATATATAGATTGAAAATGAATTTAAAATACAATGATTAATAATATAATTGGTTATTAAATATCTAATTGATTGTATATACACCATTTAATAAATTAGGCACATTAAAGTACATGTACCTGAAAGAAGGATGTTTTGAGATGACACCCATACAAACAATGTATCGTTTTCATCATAACCAATATGGAGAGTTAACATTGAATAAAGAATTTTAAATAATGGTATATAATGATATCATGATAAAAAATTTAAAAGGGGTTATATATACATCATCTTAAAATAAAACAAGTTGAATAGTATAAACCTATCAAATTGGAGACAATGAAACACATACCTTGCTTCCCCAAATAGTTAGATGCACTCTACAATAATGTATAAAAATTATACATATTTTAATTAATAATTTTATAGAAATATTATCACCAAAAAATATATTAATTTTTCAGTTATAATCATTATCTATGTTCATATTAGTTAGTTGTTTCATATTTTCCTTCATTGAGAGTTTGTAATTTTACTCTTTTTAGTAGTTTTGTAGGAGCGTTGTCGATATACGTTCTTCCTACAAATAGTATAATTCCAATTTCACCAATATTACTATAGTGGATTACATATAATTATTTATTTATAATAATATTTCATCTGTGTATACTACAATTTTTTTCTTAAGTAGAATATGATATCAAAGACAAATTTTTCACTGATTTTCAAACTACTAAGAGCATTTTTTTAATTAATGAGTAAAATATTATTTTATACATTAAATTACAAATAAAATAACAATTTAAATATGTATATCATAGTATACCGTTAATTATGTTTTCATAATCATCCATTACATAATTTAATAACATTGTTCAAGTAGGTTGTCAAACAAACCCAATCTTGAACTCGGTGTCACTCAATTAGTGAGTTTGGTTAAAGAGTTAATTATTTTGAATATTCATCATTTAAAAATTATTATAGTGATATTATTTTTTATTTTTTATTTTCAATGATATTTTATAAATATTGGACATATAATGAAAAAAATGATTCTTCATGGAGGTGGTAGTCCGAAAAGCATATTGTAATGGTTGTTATTACACTATGAATGAGGGGGGGAGATAATAGAAAGTCTGTGGATATTGAATAATAATAAATTCATTTTATAAATTCTATTTACTCGTCAAAAAAATATTATGATCACCCATGAGAGTTGGTGACTAAAAACCAAAGTGTCACTTATTGGATGCGTTAATCCTCACATAGACACTAATAAAAATGATGGATTTTCATAATAGATGGTTGAGAATATATAATGGTTGTTCCATTATTATAATAGAATTTCTAAGAAATATTTGATATGTAAAAAAGAGACCTTGAGCCTGATTTTTTATGATGGAATAATATTATAGGTAATTAGGCAAATTTTTTGTGATAATGGGAAATAGGGTGTGTGAAATACATCATTTATAGGAAGTATTAATATGTTTTTAATGAAATTTTGATATTTAAGTGGGGGTAACGAAAGGGTGAAAGTGAACCCCCATTTATAAGTGAGGAATATGGACTTTACAATGTAACATAATGGTATGTAAGGGGTAATAATTGAAACGAATAAGTCATAGTAAAATTAATTTTTCTAATAAATATAGGTATGAATTTACTTCTTAAAAAATATTTATATAAGTTCTATTTTTATTATTAATTTAGAAATAATTGAGCCACCTTAGATCAGTCATTTAAACACTTATTACTCTTAATTAAATATTAATCATGTCAATTAACATATTCTATAAATATATAGTGTTCTTTATGAAAACATTTCAATGTGTTAAATATGAATTTGGACTCCATTTATCCTAATTAGATTAAAAATTTGGATAAAATTATCTTTAAAACCAAAAACTATAATTTTTCAAAAATATATTTTTTATATAAAAATTTCATTGTAATTATTAATTTTTCTTAATCATATTCAACATTGGTTACCAATTATAAAATATTTAATTAATGTTTATATATATTTTAACATTATATAATAGGTTTTATTAAAAATTGATTTGTTTTATTTTAGAAATAAAAAATATTTCAAAATGCATTATCCATTGAAAAAAAAACATTTTACCATGTTAACTAATATTTACCCAATTAAAGGTAATCATTATCCCTAAAAATAAAGTATCCGCAATTAGATAATTTTTACCAAATGATTACAATTTTTTTATACATGTCATTTAATTCAATTGAAAAAAATGATGTCAATATTCAAATATGTAACACATTCATATCAATTATTGAGAAAATGATAATTATGTTCTAAAATATCAAATATTTATATGTATTTAAAAAATTATATTTTAAAATATATAATAGTACATAAAAAATATTTGGCCTTGAAAGCAGTTTCTTATGTTATATGTTTTGATTATATTAAATTGATTTTTTGAAATCTAGTTTATTTTGAAAAACAATATTTTTCACTATTAAAATGAATAATTTTTTTATAAGAATATAAAAAATTCATCTTAATATAATATAACGATTACAATTAAAAATGATATAATTTTTTCAAATTAACAACCTAAAATTGGTAAATTTAACTTTAAAAAATCACAAAATATAGTGAAGATAGTTTTTAGTATGAGACATTTTTTAAAGTTGTTATTAATTTTAAAATAATTTTAATAGTAGATATATAAAATGTAAAAATAAAACAAATATATAAAATAAATTTTATTCATAAAAAGATATTTTATTTGTTTTTTAGTTGTACTAATTATGTTCGATATCTAATGTGAATAATTTTTTATCTTATACATACGTATTCATTTTTATATATTTAATTATAATATTAACAAAATTTTATATATGATAATTCTTTGGAAATCATATAATATTCTATATTATTTTGGTTTTCATTGTTCCATGTAGATAAAACCATAGTACAATGTTTTTATTTATAGAGAAAAACAAAAATAAATTAAAAGATAACCTATAAATATGTTTTTTTCTCACAATTTCATTATCATTTACATTAATTAAAAAAAACATTGAAAATATTTAAATTACTCAATATATGATCTTCAATATCATTCTGATTACTAGAAATCACTACTTTTAGATGGTTATTTGAGATAAATGTGTCTCATAACTAGATATAAATTCCATGTGAATGATTCAATTAAAATTTTAAATAATTTATAATTTTCATTTTACTATGATATAGTAATAGTTGATTTAGAATGTGTTTTCATCCCATTATAGAAATGGATTTGGAGTTAATGTGATGTTATTCATTCTATTTTTAAAAGGGATAAAATATTGTTTTAATGTATGATGTTATTATCTTCCCAAGGTTTATTTTTCAAATTATAATAATCATACAACAAAATATATTCCTAAAAATATAAATCTCTGAGGTAAGTTACTTTATGATCATAGAATTATTACTAGATATAATAGGGTTGATAGTACAAAAAAATACTAATTCAATATTAAAGGTGTGTAAAACAAAATTAACATTGTCCACTTCATCGACAATCATTACATGGGTTATTCTTTTATCCATAGGTCTAGATTGTTTTGGATTACTACCATCCTAGTAAGTCCTTGGATTAAGGTATTTTCATAGATTATTTTATATTTATCTTATCATATGAAATTGACTTGATAGTGGTTCCCAATGATTATTTATATCTTATTTATTTCTATTAGCTGTACTCTTTATTTTCCCATGACTATATGATGATTGATGGTTATCTTTACAACAACTAATGTATCTATAATTCATCCTTTATGAAATTTACGTTTAGTATTAATCACATATTTTTTACATAAAGATTGTTCATTGTCATCTCTTTCATCATCATCATTTCTTGAATTTTCATAAGCCTCCATTATTCTCTTCTTTGGTGTTATGTGAATAACAGTTATGGTTACAATGTTAGTAATTTTTTGTGATAGTTTTTTAGGCATAAGAATCATATTTATTTGCCCATCTCCCATTCCAATGGTTTTATTGTTGAGGTAATAATTGAATTTTCCCTCACACACAAGTTTAACTCTATTAGTTATAGTTCAAACCGTCAATTAAACCATAATGGTTTATTTCAATTGATGAAAAACTATCATTATAATATAATTAACTTATATGATCATAATCTGATGATTTTTCACATTACAATAGCATCATGATAGAATATTATTATTTTTTATTCAATATATATCGCTCTATATTTTATCTATACCATTGAATAAAAAAATTATAAAATCCTTAGATCAAACAATATTATATGATATTTATCTTAGTTTTCCTTAATATGTGTTTTTTACTTATGTACCTAGTCCCTCAATGTTTCCAGTAAATCAATATTTCATAGGGGTTTGTAAATATAACACTATAAAATAAATAATATCCCATAGGGTTTTCTAACAAGCTATGCAATGAGGCATGCTTTTCAGGAACTACGTGACAATTGTGTTAATACATAACAATCCATTTTTATGGTTATTACCCATATGAAGATCTATGTAAGATCTTGTATCTATCATTAGTGTCCAGAAATTGATGTGTTACTTTGGAAAACCACATACTCAAGTCATTACAAATATTTCAAAAAAACAGTATACATAAACTCATATTTCACTTAGAATATATAAATTAATATCTAAAATAACAAAAATAATATTGGAAAATAAATAAACCCTACTATGTTAACAAATGATGTGACCCAATTTAAGCATGACATAAATAATAACATAATCGCGGAATTTGAGTATTATATATCACAAACAATCACATAACCCAATGGTGGGAATGTATAGTATCTTGGATTTTATGTACATAAATTTATTAATTTGTAACAATTGTTAATATTTCCCCATAATTCTGATCATCTAGACCCTTTCATAGACATATCACATGATATGATCATCTTTATAAGCTACAGAAGGAAAATATAAGAAATGGGTTAGCTCAATTTATTTTATGAAAAAATCATACCATAAAATATTAGACCATAAACATAAAACAGAATAAAAGAAAGACATAAATACCTTAATTAATTTTTATAGGACCATATTTGATACTAATAATTTAATAAAAAGATAATTAGGGATGAATAATAGATATGTCATGGATGAAAAGATATATCAATAGTCATATAACATTAAATGATGATATAAAATTGTTGAATTCATTGTAAATACAATGTAATCTTGAAAAGATCTCGTTTAAAATTAATTAGATGCATATTGAAAATTTATCATAACATTGCTGATAACATGGAATTGTGGCATTACTATAAGCCTATGAAAGCCTATGTGAGAAAACCAATTATTCCCATGCATACATGAAAAAATCATTATATATATGAATAAATATATCATGTGATTTAAAAATTAACCAAATAATTGGTGAGTGATATAAGACCCTACCTTTCATCACACATATAAATATATATGCATTCCACCTAAGCTAAATCATCATAAAATCTAAAATAATACATGGAAAAGAATGTGTTTTAGAATTATATCCCATAAAAAACATAAGAAATATAAGTATGTAAAAAATATAATTTCTCAAAAGGAATGAAACCATAATACTATACAGAAAGTGACAAAAACAAGATTTCACAAAATAAATACAGCGGATGGAAAATATATGTGAAAAATAAAAAGTTTTTAAAACCGATTTAATATATTTAAGCATGAGTTACATTAAAAAACATTTTTTGGAGTAAAAGAGAACCATTTTGAAAAATATAATATCATGTGGTCATAATAAATAATTCTAAAATTGAAATAATGGTTATAAAAATTGAGATGTGAAAATACCTTGAACACTTTTAATTTTAAATGATTATTTAAATGCAGAGACATGAAAAATTAATAATGACATCAAAGGAGGAGTTGAAAATACTTTTAAAAGTATTTCTTATGAAAAAATAATAAATAATGGTGGAATGAAAATGTCATAATGTTTTAGAAAAGGTTCATGAAAATGATTTGAAAACATTTAAATATTTTTAAAAATTCATTAATCAGGTTTTTTTATAAAAGACATACAGTATCTGAAAATAAAATGTAGAGTGACTGAAATAATATTTTATTTATTATGGATAAGGATGACTTCTGATCATTTTAAAATAACTTTTTTTAAAAACTAAATTCAAAAAAATGAAAAAGAAATATATGAGTTAAATCAATATAATTTGAATAAAAGTATGATTATAAATTGAAAAAATATTTACATTCCCCTATTGAAAGATGAATATTAGATGGAAGTAAAAATTTCAACATATAATAAATTCCTTTAGATACAATGGCAAATGTTTTCAAAAAAATAATTTATAAAAACAATAAAATATTCAAGGAAGAATTATTCGGTAGGAAACATGATTTCCCTAGAAAAAAATGGGAAAATAAAATATAAAATAATCACATGTTAAAATTTTCCAATCCTCAAAATATAATTGAAAAAAATTATTGATAATGATCTAAGGAAGATAATCATGTCCTTAAAATAACTTACAACTTATAGAGTATTTAAATAAAATCCATATAACATAAATACATTTAGATTGAACATCAATTATGATTAATAAAAATAATTTCTCTATATACTATCTCATAATTTATGTACATACACAATATAAATATAATTTGGTGTATAACCCAAACCATATCTCAATGGGATAAATTTTATATGGAGACTATTACGACTTAAGAAGTGTCCTTATAAAAACATATTGAATTTAATAGATCATGATCATTGAGTTAAAATACAATGAATAAGAATAATATATTATATTTAATGACTCATTTACAGTATATACACCATTAAAAAAATTATTTCAATAGAAGAACCTGTGTCTCAAAGAAGGATGTTTGGAGATAAAACCCTTACACCCTTTGTATATTTTGAATAAAAACTATCAAATAGAATGAACGTGAAATAAATCCTTGAAAATAATGAAATATGGATAGATAATTATAATAAATTAAAATTTGGAAGAATATATACATTCTAAAATGATACATGGTATATATCATAAACATGTCTCATTGGATTTAAATTTGAGAAAAAGAAACCCTTAACTCATTTCCATACTTAGTCAGATACACTCTACCCTCCTACATAAAAAATATATTTCATAATGAATAATATTATACCAATATTCATACCTAAAACTATTTAAAATTTCAATTTGTAATCATTATAAATTTTTATATTAGATAGTTTTTTTCCTATTCCCCTACATCGAGTGTTTATTATTTTGACTTTTTATAGTAATTATATATGGGTGTTTTCAGTATTCATTCCACATAAAATTTTTATAATTAAAAGTTAATTAATTTTTCAATAATTTTTTACTTATAATTATCTATTAATATTAAATTTCCTTTATTAATTACTTAAAACATTATCATAGAAGATGCAATTGATTATGAACATTTTTCTGTAGCTTTCATCCTATAAAGGGTATTTTCATAATTAATGTGATAAATACTATTTTTTCACTTCCATATATAAAAAACCCATTTTTAATGTATTTATATCATATTATACTATTAATAATAATATCATAAATATCCATGAAAAATTTTCTTAACATTTTTCAAGTATGTGGTCAAATCGATCCCATATTTAAACACACTCTAACTTAATTGATAATTATTGTTTAGGAGTTTATTATATTGAAATAATATCATTATAATATAAATATAATGATTTTATTTTTATAATTTATTTATTTTCAAAATATATTTTATGTTTTAAGAATAAATAGTGAAAAATAAAAATAAAAAAAAAGAAAATGATTCTTCATGGAGGTAGAAGTCCCCACAATGCATGATTACAATTTCTTTCAGTCAATTAATAAGAGGTGTAAATTTGGACAATAATATATCACATTAGGACAATCAATATACTATATAATAAATATCTATTCATAATAACATCGTTAGGACCATCCATGAGTGGTGGTGATGAAAAACTAGTAGTGTCACTTCGTGGAGGTGAGAATCTTGACAGACACCCTAATAATGATTCATTTTTTAATATTAAATGGAGGAGAATAAATAATAATTTTATAATTATTATACAAAAAATTCAATACACAAATTCTATTTAAGATATTATTATATTATTATTTAGTTGTATTATAAAGTAATGAATAAGAATTAAATTTTATGAAATATGTGATATCATCATTGAGACCTTGAACATCCTCTTGAAAAAGGCCGTAGATTTGATGAATATAGGATATATTTTGGTGACCATGGGAATTAGTGAGTGTACTTGACTTTATAGAGAATAATTTTGGGCATTTTTTATGGATTTTTAGGAATAATATTGAAGTATTGAAAAGGTTAATGTTATCCAATTTTATAATTGAGGAAAATATAGAAGTTTCTATGGAAGAAAATTGTTTGAAAGGGGTTAGAATAAAATAGAATGAATGTTCTAAAGTTAGGTGATGTAATGTTTCTAAGAATTGGTTGTGGGTATTTAAAACCTAAAAAAATATTTCTATATTTTCAAATGTTCGTGTTAATTTTGGTTAATTCGAGCCACTATAGATTAGTCATTTAAATGCTTATTATTCTAAAATAAATATGATCATGTTATTTAATATTTTTAAAAAATATAACATGGCCCTTATTAAAAAATTTGAACAAGATAAATTTAAACTTGGGATCCATTTAAAATAATTAAATTTCTCTATATATGGAAATTATCTATTAAACTAAAATTTTTGAGAGTCAGTTTCTAAAGAAAAATGATTTTCTAATCATTAAATGTACAGAATTTCATTAAAAATTGGCACCATATTAAATGAGTGTAATTTATTTGATAAATATTTTAAAACATCATATAATATATTTAATTTTAATTTTAATTATTTAATTCTAATGAGAGAAAATATTTTAAATATTATTATTCATTGAAAAACAATAATTTTACTAGCGTAACTAATATTTAGACAAGGTACCATAATCATTAACGCTAAAAATAAATTATCCATTATTATGTAGTTTGCAATAACTTATTTTGAAACAAAATTCCCATTATTTTTATTTAATTTAGAAAACTATTATTAATATATTAATGTTTAATGTATCCACAACATATATTTAGACTTCATTACTTACATTCTAAACTGAAAAATATATGTTTTTAATTTAAACATTGTAGGCTCAAATATATAATGTTTCTTAAATATAATAAATTTTTTCATGAAATCGAATTCATAAGTTTTAAGTTATGTTTAGGTCCATATATTGTTAAAAATCCATCGTATGTTCAAAAATAGTGATTTTTACTATTCACAATAAAGTCAGTAATTTTTTAAAAATACAAAATATTCATATTTAGTTAATATTAAAATGAAAAACAAAAAAAATTTAATTTTTTAAAAAATTCTCATTGCAAAATTAATAAATTTATCTTTAAAACAATATCATAATATATCAGAAAAATAGTTTTTATAGGGATTTATTTTTTTGTATATTAACATTTTTTTTAAAATTAGTTCCAATAATAAATAGATAATTTATGAAAAAATATCAATTTTATGAAAAAAAAATTTATGCCTAAAAACTATTATATTCATTTCTTCGATGTAATTATTGTGTTTAATGTTTAATGGAAAATTTCTTTTTTTAATACTTATATATATATACATATATACTCAATAATACATATTTCATGATTATATAACCATTTTTTATATATTAAAATTGCTACAATAAGACTATATTTATTTTTTTGATCTTGTTGTTATGTAGGGATCAAACCAAACAAAGTGGTAATTTTTTATGGTGAAAAATCGGGTTGTTACATAATATATATTTTAATTCCCATGTATTATACCTAGTTTTTTTTTCAAAAACACCCAACACGTTTTTAATATCAGGCCTATAATTTTTGTCCCTGTTATATTCATTACATTCAATTAAAAAAACATTTTATAATAAGTTATGCCTTAACATAGTTTTATTAACTATATGTTGCTAATTATAATTACAGTCATAAAAATTCATATAGAAACCATGAATGAAAAATAAATTTTTCATTCCATTTTATAAATGTGAAATTTTTATAATATAAAAATAAAATTCATAAAATACTGAAAATAAAAGTATACATAAGCATTAGTCTAAAAAATATTAACATAGAATCACTTTAATATTTAAAAAAATTCTACTTACAATAGTTTCATTAAAATATATTACATATCTAAGTTTATGTCTTATTGTAGTATTTTGAACACACTACTACTGATTAATTGATTCATATTAATAGGTTTAGGAAGTTGGTCAATCTACCAACTCAATTTTTTATAAGTAATTAAAATACAAATTACTTCGATGTTGTGTGTGTTTTTTGGAAAATAAACTAGTTGTTTTTTTAATTTTTTTTATACTTTATCTTTTGTGTGTAATATATAGGTAGTGGGAAGAATAAATAAACTGTAGAGAGTATTTTACTAATAAGTTATGTGTGGTAATTTTTTGTTTGTTATAATCCTTATGGTGTATGATATATGAATTTAAAATATAAATATAATTGGAAATAATACATAATACAGAAAATCATGATACATTATAGTCATAGAAATATCAATAATGTCATGATACTTGTCATGATATCTCATATCATTCATGATCAATGATTGCATTTTTTTCAATGAATAAGTTCCAATTATATCCACTGAACATTCATTCATTTGAATAAAATGATCATGAATCTTGTTCTTGGTTTGGGTTTCTACTCATACTCAATCAGTCTCACCAGTATATTATTTAACTATTGTCCAATCATTTAAAATCATTTTATATAAAAGCGTATATAATCAAAATTGATGTAATACATTATTATAACCACGACATCAAAAAACATCAATTTTTCCCTCATATCAAATTAATACCCAATCAAGATTAATGAAATGAGATATATAGAATGTAAGATGATCTCGCTTGTTGTGTAACTTGACCTCGTATCCTAGATGTTATTTTACTTTAATATTGATAGGTAAATGAAGTGGTATGAAAAAAATAAGTAATATTAATTTAATTTATTGTTGAGTTTGGTTTGGGTATTAGTGGATGAGATTGTTTATGATGATATAGTTAGGGGAGTGATGAATATAGGAGAATACCTAGAATACGATGAGATCATAAGAAATGATTAATTCCTCATCAAAAAATGAACAATGATTCATGTTTATATTCTATGTATTGTATGTATTTTTCATGGTTCTCATAAACATGATTAATCATCAAATCATATTTTGAAATAATTATTTCATGCGGTTATTTTATAATAAAATATAAATTATATTTATGTATGGGAATGTCTTCATTTCTCTCCCGTAAATCGAAAATTTCTGTGATTCCAAAATCCAAAATGGATGATATTGGAATTTCATATTCCAACCATGTTTTATATATTATTTATAATTATTTAATCATTTTTATCCTTGTTTTTTAATTTAAGGACGAACCAATTTTAAATATAAAAATATTGGTATTTCTAAAAAGACGCACAGTTGACAAAAAGTTAATAGAAATGATAGAAAAATCATGTATGCGGGTCATTATTTTTTAAAAATATAAATTCATTACCATTTCATGGTTTCACTAACCATATTTTATGCCCTTTTGGAGTTTTTATAATCTCTAGTAGAGGTTCAAAATAGGTGCATGGTTTATCCAACCCCGTGAACAATCATTTCATGATATCATTGGAAATATTTTTTAAAAAATTACTATTTTACCTTAATAAAATTAAAACCCATTAGAGATATCATTTCCCCTAAAATCTATATTTTTTGACCAATACCCAATTGGCCACTCTCATGAATTAACTCCCCCGTCTTCTCCCTTGTGTATTCAATTCAATCATTGATACTTATTTCAATATTTGGCGGAAAGGGTATTTCATCTTTTAATATCCTCAATTCAGTTTTCTTATCATATTTTTTCCATCATAAATTTCATTCACACTATAGATGGATTATAATGTATTTTGATATATTTAGGATGATATTTTGTTCCATGGTTTTGGTGGGTTCAATTAAGGCATGTTTTAGCTGCAACCATTAAAAGATGCAAGTTCTCAACTAAATTCATGAAGGGTTTATTCCATTATTCTCTATTGGACAAATTTTTATATGTTATTGTTTTATTCATAGATATATTTACATTTTATAAGATTTTGTTGAACACCATGAGGTGTATTTGATCCCCTGATGTTAATTTCAACAAGTTTTCGGGTAGGGTGCCCCATTTCAAAACCATTAAATTGGGAAATATAATTTCTTAATTGTTTTATCTGGTGTTTTCATTATATAATGTAGTAAATAAAATATAATAAATGAATTTGATAGATAAATTGTCATCTTTTATTTTTCTCATATCTAATTAGGCTTTATCCATTGTTTTTTATTAACAAAGATCGTTTTAATAATATCATTTCGATGGTAAAGAACCTTGAATGCTGGGATTGGCATAAAATTATTTTATTCATATAAGCTAGAGATATCATGGATGATTTGGTAGATGGATATATGATCATAGGTGCTTAGGAGGTTGGGTAGGAGTTGGTGCATGATCACTACAACCCATAACAAATCCTTTGTTACAAAGGGTTGTTAAGATAAAAATTTGGATTTTGGTATTTTATTATGTAGATGAAATAAGAGTTCATTTAGTGATCTATGGTGGGATCACACAAATTGTAAACCCATGTGGAGCCTGTATAAATGGTTTTGGGTAGCTCTTATTGAAGATAGTGTGATTGAAATGGGATTCATTGTGCCAATAATTTAATTAATGAATGGTTACTAGCAACTCATTAGTGAGATTAACAATGTGTTTTATTGGTGAATTGAGTATTGAATAAGGTTTGACAAAGTGTTTTAGATTTTATAATGGTTTTAAAAAAATTGATTTAAAAAATAGTATTGTGTGTTTTAAAATGGTTTTATGTGGATAATTTGATTTGTAAATTACAAAGGGGAATTTTTTTTTGGTGAAATTTATAAAAAAAATTATGGTATTTTTATTTAAAATATTATTTCAATATAATGAGAATGCATTAATAAAAATTTAAAAGGGTTTTTGTAAAGTAATTTTCAAATAAATAGTGCATCCAAATTTTGTAAAATGGATTGAAAATTAATGGGATGTTTCAAAGTATATTATTTAATATAATAATTTATTTTTGAAAATTCAATAAGGGGTTGATTTAAAATGTTTATATAATTTTTTATTTTTTATTTTCAAAGATGGATTTATTATTTACATTTTTTCTGCGACATTTTTAAATTAAAGTGTGGAAAATGGAATGAACTAAAGTTGGTTGTATTTTTTGAAGGGGTAAATCATGTTTCGAGTTTGTTTTGAAAAATTATTCTTGACTATTCAAATTATATATTGGTTATCATAATGGTAAAAGACTCTTTTTGTTAAAGATATTTACATTTTTGTTATATTTCTTTTTAGTTTAGTTCTATGATTGATGTTGGGAACATTTTAATTTGGCTGGGAAGCATGAATCGTTGGATTCATGTTTTGTGCTATTTGAGCATGCCTAATAAATGTCTTATTAATAGTGGATGATCAGTATCTTGTTTAACTACAATGGTTTTGTAGGTAAATATCAGTTTTGGATATCAATGATGGTCAGTGTCTACTGTTTTGAGCTTTTATTGTTTATGGTGGTTAGTGTCATTGAGGAAATCGTGAACTAGTGTTTCTCTTGTTATTCCCCTTAACAACTCCCTAGAGAGTATCTATTATTTCAATGATCATATGTTTTGATTAAATGAATTCCTTCATGTTGGTATTAATCCATTTAATGAGAAATTATTTTGTGATTTTTTGGGATTATTTTGAAGGGTATTTTATTTTATTGACCAATTTGGTTCACCTTGGGCTACTGTTCGAAGATTTTTTTTGTAGGTTGTCTTCGCTTGACCTGATACTAGATCCCATGTTTATCATTATAATTCATGTTTTTTTGAAAAATTCATTATTTGGGGGAAAATATTATTGATAACTTATCATCCTCATGTAATAATTTGGTCCTATTTTCCATTATTCATTATTATAGTCATTCAAATACAAGTTTTTGGTGAGTATTTATTGATTTTTTTATCTCTATTTAGGATATCATGGATATTTTGAAATGGTCTTAAGGATGTTTGGGTGTTGGTTGTCTATGTTAGGACCCTTATATTCTTTTATTTTTTTCTTATTACATTATTTTTCCTAGGTTATATATAAAATTATCTCTCAAGATCATAATGTAGACTTTAACTGTTTTTTGTTTCCATTCCAATGACAAAAACTTATGATATTATGGATTTCCAATTCATGATATTGTTTTATGACTTATTTTATTAATCAATGATTCCTTGTGTAAAATTATGAATTTTTTTCTATGAAGTGGGGGTGTTCATTGTCATGTTCATAGATTCATGAATCAATTGAATTTATACTGGGAATATGGTTTTATTTTGGAATGAGAAGTCAATTTTTTTCCAGATTATAAAAATAGAGCGGAGGATACCATAGAAGTAGATCAATGTCAAACCGGTTTCTAAGAGTTCTTGATTTATTGATTATTTATTATCACCCAACTTGATGACTATCATAGAAGATTTGTTTCCCATGACTTTGGGTCATGAGATAGATGGTCATGTAGATCAATAACTAACCATTATAATTTATTTTTTGATTTCAATGTTTGGGGTTAGAGTGTTCCTTGTGTGGATGTAGTGTTTAGATATATGAGAATAGTTCCCATCCAGTTCATCAATTTTCTAGATTGATTTCATTGGTTTCGCTAGAATTATCCATGGATATTTGTATTATTTTTGAGTTTTATATCTTGTTAGATATATTTGGGAGTTTTGAGTTTATGTGTTTGATGGGACAATGTGTGTTTTTTCATCGACCTTCATGTTTTATGATTCATTATACATTGTAGTGTATCATTTCTTTGGTCTTGATCAATGAAATATCATTGAACTATTTAGGGGTATAATTTCTTAAGGATAGAGAAATTTTCACACCCAAAACAAGTTTTATTAAATATTTTTTATTATTTAATAATTTTTATCCTTTTTTTGAACTTAAATTTGAATATGATTAAAATTTTAATCTTGTGATTTTTTAAATAGTCTCACAGTTGGTGCACGATTATTAGAAACCACGCAAAAACCATGTGACTGAACATATATTTTCTATAGAGATAATCTAGAAACAAAAATATGGTTTCATTTACCATGTGTCCTACCTATTTAAAGTGTCCAAAATTTCTGGTAGAAAGAAACTTTTATCTCATGGTTTGGAATATAATGTGGAAAATCGTACACAACATCCATGGTTTTTTATGAAAAATTTCAATTTAAACTTTATGAAAAATAAAACACATAAGGGATCACTTTTCCCCCTCTCTCTTCTACATTATTGACTAACACCATGGATGACACTCTTTCATGTGGCCTCCACACTCCCACATTCATCAGAATTAGATTCATTTTGTAATTATTACTTTGATCCTTACAGGTGAGGGATTATTCTCTACTGCTCCCCTCTATTTCATTTTCATTTCAAGTTTTTATCTCCACCTATAATAATCACATTATATGGTCATAACCTAATGTATTTTGGGTTTTTGGGTTTCTTGTTTCTTCCTATAGATTGTAGGATTCAATTAAGTCACATTCTAGTAATGATTGTTGATGAAAATGAGTTCTTAGGTAGTATCATGAATTGTTTATACAATTATTATTCTTCATAAAATATTTAATTTGGTTTTTATAAAACATATTTTAATTTTTTGTTTATTAATTTCATTTTATCCTCTACGACACGTATTTATGCGACAATTGTCAAAGATGATATGTTTTTACGTAGGTAACTCCCTGATCGAACCATTAAATTTTGATTATTAATTGATTGATTCTTCCATTTGGTGGTTCTATTATATTATGTAGTAAACAAAATATATTAAATTATTGTGATATATGAAATTAGAATATTTCACATTTTTCATGTTTTATTAAGATATCAAATTAGGTTTTCATCAATAAATAAATTTTTAAAAATCGATTATTATTGGTTAATTTAACATCATGATTTTGTTATCTTAAAAAATTGTTTGTTTGTGTAGGCTATAGATATTAGAGATTTTTTTTAGTTTAGGATAGTTTTCTATAATTAAATAAGTCCATATTGTATTTCTAATAGCTTTAAAATTGGTTATTAATTCTTTTTATAATTTTCAAAATAGAAATTATATATATACATAAATATAGATTCCATTCTTTTACATACTCATACATTTATTTGAGAATATATTAATTTGGGTAAGGGGTATTTATATATATACAAATCATTGTTTATATATTTCTATGTTTGAAGTGTGGTCAGGAAAATAAAGGAAATGGTATAAAATTTGTTTTTTAAATGATCAATGCAAATTTCATAAAATATAAAGCATGACTGGAACATTCTAAATCTTTTTGAATTATAAGGTTCATTCCAATGTAAGAATAAAATATAATATATTTAATAGAAAAAAAATTATGGGATTGGAATGATGGTATGTATCAAATAAATGGGCTTCACATTTATAGTTTAGGGAGTTGATATATTGATGTATGATTTTTTTCACAATTTTATGATTGAGAATTTTTTATAATACAATTATCTTATGTATTTTATATATCAGCATGATGTGTGAGAATCATAGGTACCTAGAAGGAATGACTAGGTCATATATACTAGATGAGATGGTAGGGCCTCAACCTGGTTTCCATGGTTGGATTATGATACAACACTATGTAAAATGTATGGGATGAATTGGTATAATCAGTACATGGGTTCATCACCTATAGAAGATCATGGAAACGAAAGGGATATGTGTGTGTGTGTGTGTATTTTTAAAATGATAGAATTTGGATACTAGTAACTAGATTGTTATAGCTACAAAGGGGATTCCCATTGTTCCCGGTATTATTGGTTGTATATTATGTGGTTTTATTTTTTAAATAATATTTTTCTTAGATTTATTTTTTAATAAAAAAATAAGTAAAATATTATTCTACTTTACACTATTGGTATCACATTATAATATTATATTTACTATAAATATTCCTTATTTGGAATCTTAGATTGTCAAGTTTTTATTTCTTATAAAGGGATATAGTAAAATTTATTATTATATGGAAAAAGAATATGGAACACATGGAAAAAATGTCATTATAAAGAAATATCTTATTAATAATTAAAAAAGGAACTATACAAGGTTATTTTCATATATTTATATTTTAAAACTCACATAAAATGGTTTTCAATTTAAATTTAAGGCATTTGGACTGGTTTCTCTTTTGAAATATCATTTTATCTTATAAATAAAATATATATTAACATTTTTAGCTGTAGGTTCAGTGTATTATTTATTCTATCCCATGGGGAGTTTTGGTTCTCATTTATTAGGTGTAGACTATTATAGTGACAAGATAATAGGTATGTTTTGAGCTTATTTTTTATTTATTATTATTTTATTTCCAAAAAACATAGGCTTATACTGATTACATTGGTCCTAGGTGTAAAGAAATTATAGTTCCCATGGTTAGATATTTTACTTATAAGAGAGGAAGACCAAAATGGATAGGGAGGTTTTTTTGGATCATTTCATTTAACTGCCTTATTATTTTGATACTAGATTTTTGTTCTATTTTTTCTTCATCGGTATGGTCACAAGATGTATGGATGAGGTATGTAATAATTTAATTTAATTTCACAAATGATTTTCTGAATTATTTATTGTTAGAAAAATTTTCCAAATTTTATTTTCTAGGTAGACATGTTTTCCCCAAGTTGTATTTTGATTTTAATTTTTTTCAAAATGTCATTATTTGGAATATGTTTCTCATTTTAGAAAGGTGAGTAAGAAATTTTTTCATTGAAAAGTTGTTCATAATCTGGATGAGGGAATGGTTTTTGAAATGTTTTCAATCGGATCACACATTAGTCTCATTCCATCATTGTGATATATCAAAACCAATCCATCATATTTTAATCTTGATGGAAATTCAAAATCCGATTGGAAATAGATTCAAAATGCTTGAAGGTTGTTGAGACTCTAATAGTAGGAAAGTGGAAGACAAAACATTCCTCATTAAAATGTAGATTAATTGTTGATTATTAAAAGTTTAAAAAATCATAAAGAAGTCATGATACAATATGAATTTTGTGGATGAGAAGTTAATATAAAGTCATATTCTTCTGGTTACAGATCATCGATGTGAGAATAACAGCTGAAATTGAAGTTGTATAAAGGATGGGAGTTTGATCTTCTTGTTGTTAGAGGTTTTGAAAAAGTAATGATCGAATGATCCATCACATGTTATATTTCATTAGATAATCTGATCAATTGGATCAATTATCATTTGTTGAGAATCTGAATGAAATAAGTCACTACCGAAAATAGTTCATCAGATATGTTATAACACTAATAGATCCAAGAAAATATTTACACTGATTAGTTTTTCATATTATTTTGGTATCATTAAGGAATCAAATACATAATTTCATTGGATGAGGACTAGGGCTATTATGTTGTTGGGAGAGATGAATCAAATAAGACCCTATACCATTTCTATCAGATTAGGATCTTAGGAGGATCCAATAGTGGAGTTAATGATACCAATTAATTTATTAAAAAAAATAAAGGGGGCGAGTTCACCTTTGTAATTAGAATCATTTTATCCATCTGAGAAAATTTAGGTTTATTTTCTCTAGAGTGTCTAAAAATAATATATGATTAAATAAGGTATGACAAATTGGTCAATATATAAGTGAAATTTTATTATATTTAAATTTAGTTAGGAAAAAATGATGTCGTGTTCGAAATGGAAATGTTATGATCCATCAGATGAGCTTTCCATATACATGTCCATGAGACATATTTTTTCAACAAAAGGGCATAATAATGACTTTTAGGGAAAATAATTGGGCTTAGATGATTAGATTGTGTAGTTGTTTATAAAATCATAGAAGATTAAATTTTTGGATTAGATTCAATAATATTCGATAATATCTTATATGTGTTAAGAACAGTTGAAGTGGTCAAATATGAAGCACAAATGAACATAATATTCAAAGATATGAAGATATCATTGATCAGGAAGAATAACTGGTTATATTTCCCTTTCCCTTATGGGATTCCTATGAACAGATAGCAGAATACATTTTTATATTAAAACTATTTATGTGGATAGAAACTTGAATACCTAACATTTTTGTTATAATTATTGAGATCCCAAACATAGACTTATTTTATGATGGTTTTAAAAAGATTAGAGTGGGTTACATCACATTGAGTTCCACATGTGTGTGATCTATCAGAGAAATTTCTATTGGGTGGAGGTTCATCAGTGTGACTTTTATTGGACATAGATTTACCAGAGGGATTCCTATCTAAGAAAGTCCATCAGATTGAGTCCATTAAAGAAACTCCCATCACATTTTGTCCATTAGAGCGAATGTTGTCATTGATATTCCATCAAATATATGTCTATTAGAGTGAGTTGAAACTGTTGGAGGCCCATCAGATGAAGAAAGTGTGAGTTTCCAATGGATTTTCTAATCAGTTGAAGAAGAAAGAGAAGAAGAAGAATGATAAAAAGAAAATTTGATAGAGACCATTAGACTGAGGGGTCCTAATGAAGGATGATCAAACAATCTCTTTTCAAGTATGTTTTCTAAACAAAATTTCTAGAGGGATTAATATTGATAATGTTCAAATTTTCTATTATCTGGATGAATTTTAAAGACTAATATATTTTTAAGATTATTTTTTGTGATAAAAAAAATTGTACACAATTTAAATTTTATACATCTTACATTTAGAGGATGTCAAAATAATAAAAAAGTGGATCAGAAAAGGGAAATGACAAAGCTTATAGATGTGGATTATAACCAAATAAAAGAAATTCATTTTTCTGGTGTTTATAATCTAATGTGGGGAAATTGGACATGAAAATGATATTTTTAGGGTACAACTAACTATAATAGAGATGTTAACTATGAGGTTGTAGAATTATCTAATGCATGTTCCATTTTATTCTAGAAATAATTTATTGTAGAATATATATTGATGGTAAAATCCAACATTACATATAGTATGGATTTGTACCTATCATTTCAAAAAACATCTTCTAGTTAATTATTATATTTATTTCAAAAAAAGGTGAGTTTGATAATTATATTTTATTGGATCATAACTCTAATATATTTTCAATATTAATAGTGGATTTTATTTTAGTATATAAAATATAATATAAAAAGTAAAAGGAAACACTGATTCAACCCCCATATCAGTGGTTCTAATCCTTTTTGGGAGCATCAATTGGTATTAGTGCCTTTCTCCTTTGAAATATCCATTTATGAATATAGTGAATTTTAATTCTATGAAACATAATGGTGTTACTTTTTATGATAACAATGACTGTCATAGTTAGAAGAATATGATTATAACTTATCATCTATTTTTCTCCCTTGATGATAGAGATGAAATAACTGTGGATTTTTCCTCAAACCAATGATGGTTCTAGAATAGATATTGATAATAGATGTTTAGAAGTTGATGGAAAAACTCATAATTCTTAATTGATAGATCATACTAAAAATATTCTTGAAAATATTATGGGATTTAAATAGTTAAGAAGACTTGGGATATGTTGAGAAACTTTTATGAAGAAAATGATATTGTTAAAAAAAATACAAGATACCAATACAAAGAAGAATATTGGAAGATATAAAAATGGATGAAAAAAAGTGATTACGTTATAGGAGAAAATAGAATTTTAAGCAACATCTTGTGTTTTGGTGAAAAAATATAAGTTTGTACTATTTTTAGGAATCTAATTGGAAACATTCTATAAATATATGACGTAAACGTTTCAATGTTAGAATGTCGTTAATATTTATCTTTGGATGAAATTGTGAATATTATTGTGGCATATAAAATGAGGAATACTCCTTCCTCCATGAAAAAGGATGGCAGAGAAATTTCTTTCAATGATTTATTAAAAGGGAAAAATTGAGATATATAATTTATTAAAGAATTGAGTAATTTAGAGTCAAGGGAATAATCTTAATAGTTCAACAAATTTCTATCTCTCAATTGAAAATGATACCATAATGGAATTTTGAATGGAATACATAAAAACTTTCTCATTTGTTGGAATTGTGATGTGAAAGGAGATTTTTCTCAAAATTTTCCATGAAAAATAAGGATGTTTGAGTCTAAAGAAGAATATCGGAAATCTTAAAGGAAAAAATTGATGAAATAGAAGGAATTAATTCCATTTATAAATAATAATAAATATTTTTTAATAATATGAATGAAAGATAATTATTTATCTTATGATGAACCTGATCATCAAGTCAACTTCAGTAGTAAAGATAGGAATATAAATGCATTATCAAGTATTGATGATGATGGTGATAATGTTAAATAATATTAGTATACTCTTAATACCAATCAAGAAAATGAAATTGAGTGGAATACTTATATCAATAATGAAAGTGGTAATATGAAGAAATATATTGTATGTATAAATTTTTGATAATAGTGATCAACATAAGAATGAGAATAAAAATATCAATTTTATTAGTTCTTTGAAAATTAATATTAGATATATTGAAATAAAACAAAATAATTGTAAAGAAAACGTATCTAGAAATGATAATCATGACATGAATGAATCTACAAATGTTAAATAATTTAAGAAGAATAACTTAAATATATCATAATAAAAAAATATGTTAGATTATGTGAATAACATTTGGATTAGAATATAGAATATTATTTATTAATTAAGTCATGGTTTCTCATAATAAAATTTTATTTAATTATGATGAGAGAATACATCACTAATTATCTTGAGTTCTAAGGTGAAACTTATAAAGATGGTGAATATAAGGGTTTACAGAAGTAGATTTGTGAGAGAAAAAAAATTCTATAATATAGAGGAATTATTATTTATATAATCTCCCTTAGAAGATATTTCCTTTATTTATATGGAAATGACAATAAATAATGTTCTAAGCATTTTGACTGTCAGTATGAAAGATGATGATTCGGGGTTCATAATTGGTGCTATGAAATTTTCCATAACATAGCTTATTCATGATGGTACAATATGTCTCATCAATGAAACATGTATGAATGAATGGGTACATTTAATAATCAATAATGATAGAATTTTTCAAAAAATTGTAGAATCAAATTTTGAAATTTAAATGTTGAATAATGGTTAAGAGTCAATAAATAAAATGAAAAAATAATGAATGTTGAGTAATTCATAAAGGTTGAGAAAAACTAACATGATGATAATGATAAATATAGTAATCCATGCATGATGTATATAAATATTACATCATTTATATGAATATTTATTACAGTTTATAAATGTACACCTGAGGACCTTAACAGTTTAGTGCCTCTGTAATCTTTGAATACATTCTTCTAACTTTTGAATGATCTCTAACATCCCCATTAATATATTACACTTTATTACTCCTACATAAATTATTTATTTATAACCTATGGAAATGGAAATATATGAAAGGATGAGATTATATGCACAATATTGTTAATCAATCAATACATGAACATAAGGATGTAAAAACATGAACATAACTTTTGAATATCAAAATATTGAGTAATGAAATAAATATTAGTATTTTGTAATGCATTAATCATAATGCAATGTTAACCATAATAACATAGCATTATCATAAAACATGAAATTGTGGAAAATACATAAGAATATAAAATCATTTTTATATTATCCAAGGCTAATAGCAAAGACCATCATAGATGACTATGTCAATTACAGAACCGAGTTCACTCCTCATTCTATCCCTGTATTACTAAATCAGATATACATGCCATTTCATCCCTTTATTACTGAACTGAATTTACATTCAATTATATTCATGTCTATATCATGAGATATAAATCATTACCCAAAGTATCAGAGGGAGATATAGGTTCCAACTAACTCATAATGCAATCATTCTTACATATTCCACAAAAACCTCAACCATTCATCGCAAAATAACACAATGAACAAAAAATGGGTTTCCTAAAAATTATTCCATAATATTCCATATAAAATATATGTATTTAATATAATTAATTCCATTATTATCGCAATAAAATTAGTGTAATAATAGGTATGTAATTGTAACCCTCTATCATGTTCGATGGAAAATAATTTTTAATAAAATACTTGAAATTCATTCTTGAGGAAAATATCATTTATTTTTCAAAAAAGTTTTATTTTTGGTAAATGAAACTTAATTTTACAAGAATATAATTTAATTGAAAATAAACATTAAATATTTTAAGGGAATTTTCATGGAAATAAGAGTTACTAAAACACAATATTTTATTAATGTCGTATATTTTAAAAAACATTCTCTACATACTTTTTCCATAAAAGTCAAAAAAATATCATGTCTCGAATAATGAAATAATATTCCTTTCATACATTTTAGTAAAAACTAACTAATGGGTAAAATTGACTTTAAAAATTTGTAGAATAATAGAAATAGTATTACATATTTATGTTACATGGATGTGGATATTAAATATACCCTAGTAAAAAATCATGTAAAAATCTCAAATAATAATGAGATTGATAAATTATCCGATACCTTAGGTCCAATAGCCTTTGTATGTATCCAAAAATCATGTGTAATTATATAAATAATGTTATTTTCTTATTCCACAATCATATTAATTTTTCTGATATCAAATATGATCATATTATCATATGTTTGTTAGTAACATGTCATTTTTACTCATTATTCTGATATTAACTTCTTTATGTTCTTATTAATTTTTTGTTGGATAAGTTCATGATCCACTTCTTAGGTTATAGTTATATCACTTTAAGAATGATATTAGAAAAATATATATCACATTTAGTGATCATATTCATGTATATAATCATGTTTTAATGTATATCATTTATAATGAATTGAATCACATTGTGAAGACGGTAGGTCGTACGTACGCACGAGTGAAGATATCACTCACTTAATAGTAAATAGTATGGAATTGGATTGTATATTAATTATATTGAATAATTATATTGTTATAGTAACTATTTACATCCATTATAATTGTCATTATACCCATCCAAAATTATGTATTGTTGAATAACAAATTACACCAAGACGTAGAGATGGTAAGCCATACGTACGCGTGAATGGTTATATTGTTATTCATAAGATAGATAAAAACAGGTATAAGATTATCTCATTATTATAATTTAATATAATTATTTACATGATACTTGATTTATTACTTTAGTATTTTAAAAACATAATAAGGGGACGTAGAAGAAGAAATGAATTTTGAAAGGGATGATAAAACAATTACCTCTTTTTGAGTATCTCCTTTTGATTTACACAAAAGGTTTCCATAGGATGGATTTATTCTCAAATTTTAGTGTCTAGGATAATGGTATGGATGTATTGGTCTTATTTTATTATAATTTGGATGTGCCAAGGGGCTTTAGAGGTGTGAGTAAGTGGGTTGATCTGGTGGGCTTTTATAAGAGGGAGGAGGGGCACTTTAGGAATGTCATGAAATATTATTTTATTATCAATCTATTTCAGAATCATAATATATAAAAAGTGATATATTTCAAGGATAATATGATTATATTTCTAAATAACCTCATAAAATAAATTTCATTCATTAATTTATTTTATTTTAAACCTTATCTTTTCAGTTTACCTTAAATTACTCTCTTTTATTCTAAATTAAGGAAACAACATTTAAATTATTAATGGGATATTAAGTTTACTTTTATGGATTAAATTTTACATAATTGGAAAATTATATAACTTTTAGACCATACCAAATCTGATTTGTAATTTTAAATGATTTTTATGATTTTTAAATAATTTAATAAAATATTATTTTAATAAAATGTCAACAGTGTCATTTTTCACACAATTCATTTCATTGAATTTAAATAAAATAAAAAAAGAGATATAAATTCTAATAATATTATTTAATAGTCTTCTAAAATGCAATATTAAACTATAAAAATTGTGCTTGACATAAATTATATCCAATAAAATTTATTTTACTATTTTTAATATCATTGCTTGGATATTTATCTTAATAAAAAAATTATTGTATCATAGTTGTGTCAATATTTATGGTTATTATTTAAAATATAAAAATTATATATAAATTCAGATGATTTATTTAATTTTATTTTATATCATGAGACTATTTATTTTCTATGTTTTATTAAGTTTATCACTACAACAAAATTATTATACTTATAAGAGATAAGAGGGAGGCATGTTGTCGCTTTATTTTTTTAATTACAATTACATCACGTTCAATGGAAAAAATCCATTAAATGAATAAATTCAGACCCATAAGTGATATTGGTATAATTTAATTCATTTAATAGGATTTTTAAAGGTGTGGTGAAATTTTATTATCATTATTATATTATTGGTTACCCTAATTTAGTTGGTCTTCCTTTAACTGTAGTAAATAAAAATTATTGTAGGTACTATTCATATTATCCAAAAAAATAAATGTAACCTAATAACAAAATGTTGATCCTATGATTCCAAATATGGAAAAAAATTAAAAATTAAAAACTCATAAGTTTCATTAATTAATTTAAAATTAATTTTCATTGTCAAAGTGAGAAAATAGGGGTTTTTTTGAAATTAAAAACGTCAAAATATTGATGTGTGTTTATATCAAATTTTAATTTTAATTTACTTTCAATGAATAAAATTAAATTAAATTATAAAAATATCATCAAATTATACTTTAAAAAAAATTAAAAGGATAACCTTTTTGAATAAATAAATGATATGAATAAGCACTTTTAAATTAAAATGCAGTGTTTTCACTATTCATTATTAAATCAATATTATCAAAAAAATAGGAAAAAGTAACCCAAAATAAATTATTATGTCCTAATTCCAAATAAGAATATAATTTATTATAAAAATTATAAAATTGTAAAAAATGAGATTTAAATTGGGTTCTCCATAAAAAGAAGGTAAAACTACATTTTTAGGAAATCATTCATTTTATCTATAAAATTGAATTTGATCTTATATCATTTCTAGAAAACATATAATATAAATTTTAAAATTAACATTGAATATTATATATATATATATTTCGCTAATAAAATCCATAAAGAGTTATTTTATAATTTTATATACTCGCTTATTTTCATTTAAAAAGTTTTTAGAAGGAAGTTAATACTATTTATACATGCCATTATAATGACTAGGTTAAAACACTTATTTATCACTTATTCTCGATATTTTGTGGAATGAATTCTGTAAAAATAACTTTAAATTTTTTGTAACACAATACTAGAATTGTTTTTCTTATACTACAATCTAATAAACGTGTTGCATATATCACAAGCTAATCCTAGTGAAACGTACAACACAAGACATCAATAAAATTGTAAAGAATATATATCATAAAATTTATGATTGTTACATTATACCCCCTTAAAATGAAATTATTTTTCCAAGTTCATTTATTTTATAAAAATTTTACTACTTTAATGTTTCTTTTATAGAAACACACATTGTAAAAATAAATTCTAAAACGTCATTTTAAAATGGAAGATTAGAAAAATAACAGTTTCCCAAAGTAACTCATCACTGCATTTCCAGATAAGAAAACATATTTGGGAAGTGAAAAAATTGATATGGAAGAAAAATATAACCATCAGGTTCTGATTGATAGTGATAGACAATAATGTTTGGAGAAGTTAATAACCAGAAACCCATAAATCAACAATGATTTAAGGGGTCATCTAATTCATTGGATAAGAATGTATTAAGATAAAAAAATTCATTTCAAGTTTTTCTACATAAATTTAATTAAAATTAGAATAAATAATTTCTTAATTTCATTACAATCTCACCTTGGGTCATGCATTGCACAATTTCCACATCATCACTTATTTAAATAAATAAAGTTGAATTATTCATTCCTGAAGTATTATAAGATCATGTAATCCAAAAAAATGATAGGTCATTACATCTATCTCAAAAAAACTCTAACATGAATAATAAAATATTTATAAGTACAACTATAGTGTGATAAATCATTAATCTAACAAACTTTAACTAGAGTATAACTTATATTGTCAATAATTGGATAACCTTACAACCCATCAAAAAACTGAATATCTACAGCTTTTGAAAGAGGTGAACTATATTAGTATAAAATTTTTCTCCCATATATGATAATTTATTCCACGGTTTTCACATTACAAATATGTTAATACCTTAATCATGTATTCTCTTAAGTAACGGTCACAACCTAGACTATCAAATACACTTATTGAAAACATACATGTTTCTTTATTCTTAAGTCCAAAAAGTTGTAATATTCATATCATATACCAAAACACATATGTTAATATATCCTTAACTACTTCCAAGGTATCTAATATCATCCAACTTTCTTATTCCTATCCAAAATATCTTTATCCAAATATTATTATCTCAATATCTTGTTTATATTAAGGGTCATCCTTCACTAAATCATGTGTTTTCCAAAAACATCACCTTATTAACTCAATCACTTTTGATGGTTACTAGTACCACTAAGAATATACATTCAAACACATGTGGAAAACCATAGTGAACCACTACATAGATACTTCATTATTCGATAATACTATAAAATCGATTCTACCACATTATTTTGGAATCCCATTACATAAACACTCAATCATTCCACCACTTCATTTTGATACTCAACATCATCAATAGTGATGGCATGTGAAATTCCTCTTTCTATGGATTTAAGAGGTTGTTTATGTCAATAATCATTTATCACCCTTGTATTAGGTAATTTGTTATCATAAATCCCCATTTCCTTGAACATGTAGCATTAAAGTGTTGGTGGTTCATTCTCTATAGCATTTTCTCTATTCACATCAATAGATGCATTTTTCTCATAACATCGGATCTCAACTACCTGATGACCTTATTTTCCACACTTAAAACATTTCTAGTCCTTTTAATACACTCTACATAATTCTTCTTCCCACACATTGAGCATATGGAAACAATCTTTTTAATTGCACCATTTTTTTTATGATTTTCCTTTGAACTCCATCTTTTGTTTCTTATCAATACTATTTGATTGATATGTAACAATAACTTCCATTTAAACCTTGATATAAAAACCCAAAATATTTTCATAGAAACTAAAGTATTTTATATATAACATCCTTTGAGGACTTGGTTTCAAGCCACTGAAGAATCAATCCACTTTACTTTTAGGATAGATGATTAAGCTAGAAGAATACATTGATTTTCTAGTAAAATTTTCCTTATATGTCCCAATGGATTAATCATCCACTTTATTAATATCAAGGAACTCATTTTATACTATTATTCAACGTATAATAGGAATGTACTTAATGAAAAATAAGTTCTTAAACTCAACACATTCCATGGATTCAATTTCATCTTGTTGCCTCGTACTCTTGAATAGAGTCCACCACTTGTCCACATTACCTTCTAGATAATAAACATCCAATGTAACTTTATCATGTATCAAATATTGAATGATGGAAAATATCTTTTCAGTGCTAATGGTCCATTGTTCTATAATAAGTGGATCAAAAGACCCACTAAAATATGGTGGATGTTTCTTCATGAGGGACTCAACTGAATGTTGTTCCCTTCTCTGCTCATTTGGATGTATAGAATGATTCATATATTTTGTAAGTGTAGTAATAAGATTTTTAATTTCATCCCCCATAACATTTGTTTTCTCAGGAGGACAATATATTCATTTCCCGTTTCATTAATCATTAACACAGTTCCTTCGGGTTCCATCCATTGTCTAAAACCTAAAAAAGAGTATTGTGAGAGGCAAAATCACACTATGAAAACATAATCATGGGGTTGTATATTAAATATCTAAAATAAAGGGTTTAATCATAGGATGTTCATTATCATTACATAATTCTGGGACTATAACCTATAATTATACATATCCTTAGGAAATCCCTTAGAAAAGGGATCTCAATTTTTTTTCACATCCTAGTTTCCAAAGGTTGACTAAACCATTTCTCTAATACATACTATAAAAACCCAAGCATGAAATATATGAATATGAAATTTTTTTATGAATATTCATGACATTTTACATAGGCACGCTTGAGGACCATAATAATTTAGTTTATTTTAAAACGTGGAATAAATTCTTGTAACTTGTGAAATGCCTTCAACAACTCCCTTAAAGATATACCCCTGTAGAACTCGTATATAAATTATTTCTTTATATCCTAAGGAAAAAAATATGAATGGTTGATATTAGATTCTCAGTAAGAGTAATTAAACTATAGTCTAACATATGAATGTAAAAACATGAAAATAACTTTTCAATATCAATATCTGGAGTCATGAAATAAATATTAGTAGTTTTTAAGGCATTTATCATAAAGGAATATTAACCATGATAACTTAGCATTAGAATAAAAATGAACTTTTGGAATACACATAAGTATAGAAAATAATTTCCATATTATCCAAGGCTAATATCCATGACCATCATAGAGGACTAAGCCCATTACATAACTGAGATCACTCAAACTTTGGACCTGTATTTCTGAATTGGATATACTTTTTGTTTGAGCCCTTTATTACTAAAACATATTTACCTATCAATCCAGTCAAATATATATCATGATATATAAATATTTAACCAATGAATTGTTCAGATATATAGGTCCCACCCATCTCATAATGAAATCAATGTTACATGTTCTAAAAGAAATAATCCATTCATCATAGCATACCCCAAGGACCAAAAAATTGGGTTTCTTAAACATTATACTATAATAATACATATAAAATAAATGTGAATAATATAAATAATTCTATCATAAAAACAATAAAATCAATGTAATTATTTTTATATAAACATAAATCTATTTCATGTTAGATGTCGAATAATATTGATAAAATAAATGAAATTCATTCATGAGGAAAATATTCATTCTTCTTCAAAAATGTTTTCTTCTTGAAAAATGCCACAAAATTTTTATATAAAAGAATATAATTGAAAATAAAACTGAAATATTAAAATGTAAACATCATTTAATTAAGTTTTTATTAAATAATAATAATCCTTTCATGAAATATAAGTAAAAAACACTCTCCTTGTACTTTTACCAGATAAGTCAAAAAAGTACCTCGTACCAAATAATGACAAAATATTTCACTCATAGAGTTTATTAAAAATTCACAAATGGGTAAAAGTGACTTTAAAAAATTTAGAAGAATATAAATAGTATTAAATATTTACGGAACATGGATATGGATAATAAATATACACCATAAATAATTATGAAAAACCTTCTTAGATAATAATGAGATTAAAAAATCATCTCTTACCATAGGTCCAGTATCCTCAAAATGTATCCAGTCCTCATTTCGAATGATTTAGTTAATGTTAATGACTTATTACAGTATCATAGTCATTTTTATGATATCATATCTGATCATATTACTATATCTTTGTTAGTAACATTTCATTGTAACTCGTTATTATGATATTAACTGCTTGATATTTTATGTAGGTTTTGTCGGATAAGTTCATATTCCACTTATAAGGTTATAGTTATAAAATTTACATAATTATATTTATAATATATATCATATTTATTCATTCCATGAATGAATAGAACCATGATTTATTGAATATATTTTAGAATTAATAAAATCGCATCGTGGACACAGTAGACTATACATACGCACGAGCGACAATATCATTCACTTAATGGTTAAATGATATAGAATTTGATGGTATATTAATTATATTGAATAATTATAATTTAATAGTAATTATTTAAATCCATTATACTCATCATTATGACCATCCAAATTAACTATTTTTGAATAATAAATTTCACCACATTTTGGAGATAGTAAGTTGTACGTACACATGCATGGTGATATTGTTATTCGTAAGATGGTTAAAACGATGTATAAGGTTGTACTATAATTCTAATAAAATATCTGCATGAATAATATATAAGATTTTTTACTTTATTATGGAATAAAATTAATAAGAGAAGTTGAAGAAGAAAATAATTTGGAAATAGGTGATAAAACAATTACCTCTTTTTTGATTATCTCTTTTTTATTTTCACAAACAATGTCCTTAGAATGCATTTCTACCAAATGTGTGGTCACTAGGATGAAGGGAGATATGTTAGGAGATTATTTGAGTATAATATTGACTAGACAACGGGATTGATAGGTTGGAGTAACGGGTTAGATGTAGTGGCCTTTTATTAGAGGGAGGAGAGGCATATTAGAAATGTCTTGAAACATTATTTTATTTTAAATTTATTTTTTAATTATAATAGACCCAAAGATATATATTTCTATGATAAGATGGTGATATTTTTAAATAATCTCATCCAATAATTTTTAGGCATGTATTTATTTTATTTTAAACCTAATCTTTTTAGTTTTTCCATAATTACTCTCTTTTAGTTTTAATTAAGGGAACAACATTTTAATTATTAATAGGCTATTAATTTGACTTATATGGGGTCAATTTTCGATAATTGGACAATTAATCAACTTTTAAACCCTATAAAATCCTTTTTGTAATTTTATGTTTTTTTGTATAATTTAATAAAATATCAATATTTCCAATTTTTACACTATCCATTTCATTGATTTTATATTAAATTAAAAACAGATATATCATCAAAAAATAGAATTTAATAGTATTATAACATTTCATATTCACCTATAAAAATATTTTAGGACTTAAATTATTTCATACAATATTTATTTTTCTATTTATAATATCATTTATTTGATATTTCTCTTAATAAAATAATTATTGTATCACTATTGTGTCAATATTTATGGTAATTATTTAATATCTAAAGTTTATAAATAAATGTACATTATGTAGATGATTTAATTATATTTTATGAGACTATTTATGTTCGATGTTTTAAAAAATTTATCGCCACATTAAAATTATTATACTTATAAAACACTACACCAAAATTAGGTTTTAGCGGTGGTTTAGTGGCGGCGGTTCACAAAACCGCCGCTAAACCCTTCGCTAAAATGGTTTCACGATGGTTTATTATAAACTGCCGTGAAACCATCCATATTTTTTTTGCACTACCGACCCTTCCCCCTACCCCGACCCCCCTTGTTCCCCCGACCCCCCGCGACCCCGCATGACCCCACGACCTCGATGACCCCCGTCGACCCCCAACGACCCCGCGCAACCTCGCGACCCCGGCGACCCCTTCCACAGTGACCTGCGACCCCACAGCAACCCCCTCTTCAAATCCATGGTTATTTTTAGGGTTTTTCCCATTTCCCCATTTCTCTATTCTCCTTATCTATTTCTTGGTTTCCTTTTAGGTCTTGGACATACCCTAGATGTTAGGGTTGATGTTTAGTTCGTTTTTCTTTGGTTCTAGGGTATGTGGTTGGTATGTGGGGTCTTGTTCTCCCTCCTATTGAAGTTTCATTGCATTCACACTCAAGAAGTGTGAATTTCCCTACCTTTTCTTTCATATTCCATCCATATGATCCTTAGTTGTTACAAAATAATTTTTAAAACATGATTTACACCTTGTTAATTAACTTGGTAAAATTATTATGTTGTTTTATTGGTGATATGATTTGTTAAAAATATATTTCAATGTGAATCTTAAATTATGACTATGTTTGCTTATGCCTAATGTTTGTGGTTAAATGTTAATTGGTCTTTAATAGTGAAATTGGATGATTCGGATGGTTATTTAACTTATTAATGTTTTATTTAATTGATTGGATAGTGTTTGGAATTTTTTATGTGGAACATAGTGATTTTTATAGTATGGTTAAAGTGTTGTTTGGAAAGATCTCTTAGTTTTTAAAGATAATTGTTGGTCCTTTTGGAAATTATTTGAAATGGATGAGTTGGTTTGAAAGGAAATTGATGATTCTAAAAATATTTTTAAGTGTCTCATGGATGTTAGAGGGTTTCATTGGATGTGGGAACATCCATGGGTTAGTAGAGGATGGTGGTGAACTTGAGGTCACATGGGGATTGCGGTGGTTGTTTGGTTTTGTTTTGGTGTGTTCAATGACATCACTTTATGGTGCATCTCTTATTTCATATTTTTGCATTCTGTTAAAATAATATGCACTATCATATTCAAGGAACATAAGTGTTATCTTACATATTCCTAGTTGATGGGCATATAGGGTATACCATGACTTTTTCTAGGGTTGAATGGTGATTTTTAGTAGGTTTATGTCTTTTGAATTTATCCCTAATATTTTCCTTAGTAGTCAATTTTAAAGGACTTATGGGGAAGAAACTTTGATTTTTCATAGTCCCCCCTTTGAAAATTTTCAACCTGAAATTTTGTTCCTTTTAAATATTCAGATGATTAAAATGATTCCCTATCTATACAAGGTAAATATCTTGTGAGTGGAGACTCGATTTTTCCAATGTCACCTATTATGGGTTTTTGACATCAAGAGTGCCAATTATCTTTACATTAGTAGCTTATGGACTTTTAAGTTGTACCAATGTATTTTATGTCTAAGTTCAAACATTGTAGACCAATGTGTGGTTGAGGCTTAACTTTATAAAGATTTAATGAAAGTATGATGTTTTCTCTATAGTGGTATGTTTAAGGTAATCCCAAGTAAGATTAAGAGCCTAATACTAATACAAAAAGACTCAATTATGGGTTCACATAGATTAAATTTATATTTCTTAGACAAAAATTTATTGGGGGTTATAGTTTTATAGCTTAGACCACAGAGGTGAGGTCGTATATTCACCATAGAAGAAAAATTGTCCCTGCCTAAATTGTTTTCCCTCATACCAATTCATATTACCCCTAATAGGGGAGTATTCACTTTGTTTAAGGATTTTATACTCAGACCATGAATGGTGAATTACTATATTTTATAATAAGGGAAAATCAAACATGACATGAATTTGTTCGGGGTCTAAATCAGTATAAACGACCACAAAGAGAGGTGAAGACAATTTATGGTCTTTATGATCAGACCAAGAAGTTGAACACCAGGATTCTCACCATGGGATTCTCAAACATGTTAGCAAAGATCTTCATACGTTCTGAACTAGTGTCACTTACTATATATTTTTAATTTATTATGATTGAATTAAGTATAATAGTTTGTGTTCAAGTTGAAAATTCATTTCTAAATAATTACTTCAAATTAACTGAGCTTAGGACTTGGAATATACATAAATGTTTGAATTAACAATTGGACATGTCCTTTGTATTATATCAAATCCAAATTTTATGGTTTGCATGGTTTTTTTTTAATATGACTTGTTTGAAATATTGAAGATAAATTTTTATAGTACTAAACACAAAACATATTTAAGTGAAAATAACATATATTATTCATTAGTTTTAAAAGAGATTTTAATGAGAACCCCACTATAAAAATCCAAGTGGATGAATTAACATTTCACAACCTAATGATATAATGAATAACAAAGGTCTCTCCAAATTCAAGGAAATAAGAAACAATATCAAATTCAAAGAGAGAGGTAAATTCAAATAGATAGTGAAAATATTGAAAAACATAAAGAGAAATGAAACATGACCAATTTTCATGAACTGACCTAGGCTACCCATAATCGAGGTACCCAAGCTAGCCTGCGATAAGTCTCAATGGGTGTCATATAAGGGCTAAATATTTCTAGTAATGTCATTGTACTAATTTTATAAAAATTGTGCATATTTGGTTTGTTCAATGACATCACTTTCAATGGGGTGTTGTTCGAGGCAACATAAATGTGTGATCAACAGTGTTATGATAAGTGTGTAACCCAATTTTCTTATTGCTCCTCAATGAGGTGTTGACGATGTCTCTTAGGGACCAGACTTGTTCGGTTTGTCTGGGCATGCTAAGTAAGTGGTAAATGTGATCAATTTATCATCTTTATTATATTATGCATACTTTATGATCAATAGGTCAACTTTATTATATTATGTTTCTGTAATCATACACTATCGTATATATTAATCTCTTTCTCTATTTTGTAGTAACTATTGTTTTAATTTTTTTTGTTATTGTGTAGGAACATTGTCATATATATATGGATAAAAGCTGGATCACATTACTGAGGAACACACCTCAGTATGTTAAGGGTTTGAATGAGTTTTTAGATTTTGAAAATTCTAATCGATCCGTTGAAGGGAGAATAAAATTTCCATTTCCTAAATTTAAATTTAGAACATGTTTGAAGAGAGATGTGGTTTATGAAAATTTATTACTGAATCAATTCCCTGGTCAATATTTGTGTTGGATTTTCCATGGAGAATCGAACGTTACAGAAAGATTGAGCACTGATGTTAATCTACAGAATGAGGTCCCATGTTCTTCGACAATAGAAAATGAAATGGAAAACCTGATAAACGATGCATTCGGCACTGCAAGACACCACTATCAGCATCAAAACACATCAGAACAACCAGGAGAGGGTGCTACAAATTGCAACATGACAAGTGATGTTTTTGAGACTGTAACACAGGCAGATCAAAATTTTCACATATCATTGGACCCTCCTCTTGATTCTGTGGAGCCTAATGTAAGAGAAAACTTCACTATGGAAAATGTGTTTCATGATTTAGTTGATGATGGAAATCGAGAGTTGTATAGTGGTTGTTTGAAATATTCAAAGCTTTCATTTATACTGAAGATGTACCATATCAAATTTCTATGTGTAATTACAAATAAGGCAATGTCCATGATATTATATTTGATTCGTGATGCATTTCCTGAAGCAAAAATCTCAGAATCTTTTTATGATATGAATAAAGTTGTTAAAAAGCGTGGTCTGAATTATAAAAAAATACATGTGTGTCCCAATGATTGTATGCTTTATTGGGGAGAGGATTCAAGTAGATAGAATTGAAAGAAATGTTTTTCTTCTAGATGGCAGGCAAAGGGTGATGTCGGAAGTCTGAATGAACATAATTTCATGGAGAAGAAGAAAAGGTGAACCCCTACAAAGGTTTTACCTTACTTTCCTTTGAAGCCTTGATTGCAAAGATTATTCATGTCATCGAAAACCACCGAACACATGAAGTGGAATTCTATATATAATAACAATGATGGGTTAATAAGACATCCATGAGATTCTCAATCATGGAAGACATTTGATTCATTACATCTCGATTTATCAGCTGATCCTAGGAATGTTTGATTGGGATTGGCTGCTGATGGACTCAACCCATTTGGGACTTTGAGTACCAATTATAGCATTTGGCCAGTTGTTTTGATCCCTTTTAATCTGCCTCTGTGGATGTGTATGCAACAAACATCTTTTATCCTTTCGATGATTATTCCTAGAAAAAAATGCATGGAAATTATATTGATGTATACATGCAGCCTTTAATTGAAGAATTGAAGGAGTTATGGAGCAACGATGTTGAGACATTTGATTCTTCTTCTAAAAAAATGTTCAAAATGCACACTGCTTTAATGTGGACCATTAGTGACTTCCCTGGGCTTGGGAATTTATCTGGTTGGAACACATACATGGGTTTGGCTTGTCCCGTTTGTAACATTGATTTTGAGCCCAAATGGCTACCTCATAGTAGAAATGGTGCTTCTTGTTTCATCGAAGATTTCTCGATCCATCTCATAGATTTCGGCTGAACAGATCAAAATTTAATTGTTCCATTGATCGTAGACCACCTCCAAAATTGCTAAATGGTTTTGAAATATTGGCACATCTTGAAAATATTGAAACAGAATTTGGGAAGGTTCATGATTTGAATGATAGCAGAAAATGGTTCCTAAGTGCATCGTCATGTAAAACCGGAACGCAAAAATGGAAGAAAAAAAGTATATTCATCAAACATCCGTATTGAAAATTTAATTTTTTGCGGAATAATTTTAATGTGGTGAATATTGAGAAGAATTTCTGTGACAATTTGATTTTCACATTTCTTAATGAGCATGGAAATTCGGAGGATAATCTAAATGCTCGCAAAGACATACAAGCAATGAACATAAAATGCGATCTCTGGCCAGATGAGAATGAAAAGTATCCTCTAGCAATTTTATAAATGAAAAATAGGGATAAAGATACATTCCTTCTAATGTTAAAGAATGTTAAGGTATATGATGGGTATTCGAGTAACATCTTGAGGTGTGTTTACTTGAAGAATTGTAAGTTACATGGATTGAAAAGCCATGATTCACATATTTTTTTACAATAGTTACTACCATTGGAATTGCATACATTATTACCTGAAAAAATTACTACTGTTGTACTCCAGTTCTGCACATTTTTCAGAAAACTATGTGAGAAAATATCTAAATCCATTTCAGCTTGACAACCTCCAGGAGATATTTTTATTGACCCTTTACGGAATAGAGATGATCTTTCCTCCGTCCTTTTTTTACTGTAATGACGCATTTAACTGTGCATTTGGTTGAGGAAGATAAATTATGAGTCCCCATTCATTATCGATGGATGTATCCAATTGGGAGGTACTTTATTTATATGTTTTCTAGTTAAGTAAAAAAAATTGGTACTTAATTGAATGAAAATTATTATGTTTATTTTATTTCATAGATATCTTTGGCATTTGAAATCATACGTGAGAAATAAAGCTAAACCAGAAGGCTTAATTGTTGAAATCTATGTGGTTGAGGAGTGTCTTACCTTTTGTTCTCGATACATGGATCATATTGAGGCAAGATTTAATCGATTTGGACATCTTGACGACACATCGACTCAATCTCAAATACATCAGAAATCAAAAATATTTCCTACTATTGGCCGATCAGTTGGGAGGACCTCAAATGATACACTGACTGAATTGGAATTATTATAGGCACATAGATATGTGCTGCTGAATAGTGAAATTGCAGATCCATTTATTGAAGAGTTGAGGATACAAACAAAGAGACAAATGAGAGTCTGAACATGAAATGATAAAGATATAACGAAATCTGTTAATAAAGATCTTTTGGAATGGTTTTTACGACGTGTAAGTTCATAAATATTGCAATAAAAATGAATATTAGTTTGACACATACATTTTGTAAATCTAATAATGTAAATTTCTTTTCTCAGATCATGAATACTGATACTCGAGCAGAGGTGTCAGAAGATTTGATGTTTCTTTCTAGAGGTCCTCTAAAAGAAGTTAGAAAGTTCAACGCTTATAATGTGAATGGATTTAGATTTTATACAGTCGATCGGGAAGTGGGTTTGAGAACACAGAATAGTGGTATATTTACATTTGCTGAAGTGGAATACTATGGAAAGCCGCATGATATTATTTAATTAAACTACCACAGACATTTTTTGGTTGTTTTATTCAAATGAAAATGGGTCGATATTGTCAGAGGTGTTAAAAGAGATTCTTTGCAATTTACTTCTGTGAACTTCTCTCGCTTGATGGATATTGGTGATCGTGAATTGCATGATCCAAATATCATAGCATCGCAAGAAAAAATGGCATATTATGTGAATGATGTTTCCGATGAAGGGTGGAGTGTAGTTGCTCATGTAATACAACGAGATTTGTATGATTTGGGTGATGAAGTAGAAAATTTGACCTCTGAAATTGAATTTAATCAGCAACAAGAAGTAGAATTATTTTTCTATCATGATATTGAAAATATTAGTTTAGCAAGGATGAATGAAGTGGATGAAGCAATGGAGCAGGAACTCGGCATGATTGAAGGGGAAAATAATTTTATATACAATTATTTATTTATTCAGCAACCACTTGTTTCATTTCTGCGGTCATTCATTATCATTTATATATATATTTTGTCTATTAGTACTCCATCTATTATCATTTTTAATTTTTTTTCTGCATAATTTTTTTGAAATATATATTCTGAACTTAATTTTATTTTATTAAATGAAAGGAATTCCAAGGAAGAAGTGGTACATTATTTCATCCAGTTCTGCGATAGATGACTATTCATCTGGCTCCCTCCCCATGACATCTGAGGCTCCAGTTGCCGACACCCCTGCACCATCTCCCCCTGCACCATCTCTCACACCATCTGTGGATGCCCCAGTAGAGGTTGAGTCGTCGACTCCCCCTTCTGGTGCCTCAGCAGTGGGGTAGCGACGGGCCACTTCCAGTTCATCCCGGACATACTGGAGTGTCACTCTCATAGGTACAAATTTTAATTAAATAAATTTATTTCATTTTTTTATACTAATTGTTTGCTCATTGAAGATGAAAAAAATGAAACTGTGGAGAAAAACATAAAATGTTCAGATGTTTGGAATCAGAATGGCGAGAAGATTGTTGTGCCATTTGATTCTTACGGGGTCCCTACGGATATTGTCGTGGGGTTACTTGGATATATTCTAGGACAGCTGGCAGCGGAGCCCATTTCCATTCCCATTTCAGATGACGATTGGAGACATATGCGTCCAAGATGAAAAAATAAAGTGTTTGATTCTAAAATCAAGGTAAATTTATTACATTTTGGTTTAATTGAATGTCATGTAACTAATATGTTCAAAATGAATTTCTGTATACAGATGTTCTTCCACTTTACAGTTGCTGATTTGATAGCACGGAAGTGGACGTTGAAAAATCTAGGTAAGAAGTGGAAAGATTTTAAATAGAGGTTGTGGTGTGATGTCAACGATTCTTCGTTGACCGCACTGTAAATGTATGAGAAGCTACACATTGGGGTACTGAAAGAGCAGTGGAAAGTGTTTGTTGACAGGCATCGGGATCATAAGTGGATAGTATTGAAATATATATATTATTATATTATCCTCATTTTACATTTATACAAGTATATGAAAAGGACATGACATTAAATACATCAGTATTAAATTCTATTTTATTTATTTTAGGATCTCTCAATACAGAATGCGTCAAACCGAGCGAAGAAAGTCATCCCGTACACTGCGGGCTCAAAATTGTTTTCTAGAAGACGAACGACATTGGTAATATTTTAATTAGTTTAAATATTTATAAGAAAATATTATCAGTTTAATATATTGAATTTTTGATTTATCTTTGATTAATGCAGTCATTGAGTTTAGACCATGAAGCATCCAGAACTGAACTTTGGTTGGATGTTCACAAGAAATTAGATGGATGTTTTGTTAATGAGCCTCCTAAAGAAGTTGGGGTATGAAGTCAATTTTTTATCATAATAAATTATTATCAGTTTTTAATATGTTAATATATATTCATATTTGATTTATTGGTCAAAATTAAAGAACTATGGGCTTCCAATCCTGCGCATTCCTACTCTGTCTCCCAGGATGACCCTGTTGTTAAAGTCCTTGGGAAGGAGCATCCTGGGAGAGTGTGCGGGATGGGTTTGGGACCTGTACCATCTGAGGTTTTTAGAAGGCCCCCAGGGATAGCTGGTGCATCTACTGTTGACTTTAGTCAGCCCATACCCGGAGATGCTAAGAAATAGATTGTTTCTTTACGAAACACAGTTCACCAGCAGGGGGATCAGATATCTGCATTGCAGAAAGAGTTAACTGAAATACGTCAGCAGATGAACAGATATACCCCCGGTGGGAGTGCATCGATTTGTGGTATGCAAGTAAATCACAGAAAATAAAAATCATTTAGTTTTCTAACTTTCGGTGGTTTTACGTTTTAATATAAATATTCAACCGTATTTAATTTTCAATATAATGTTCTTTCAGGTGACAATACAAAGAGGAAATGAAGGTGGATAGGGTGACGATGCATCATCGGACCCTGAGTATTTGTATTGTTGATGTGTTGAACAAAAATGGAAACAGTTGGTTTGTATATGTAACATTTATGGCACAAAGTTTCCACCAAACATTTTCATGTCCTAAAACTTCCTTGATTTCTCATGTTTATTTGTATGCATTTTATTGATTTCTGATGTTTCATGGGAGATCCGGATGTTGAGAATGATGCAATGTTCATTGAAAAACAATTAATAATAGAGGATCGTATGGATAAAGTTCTCTATGGATTGATGATTCATTTGGATCACGTGTTGTGGAGGAATGTTTTCCACGAGGAGAGTACTAGGGAGTGAGAAGCGAATATGCATTCCCAATACACTAATCTGTATTGAGTTGATGTTCTGATCATTACATTGATGTTTTAATTTTTTAATTTTCATTGAAGTGATATCTGACCTTTTTTCAATAAGATATGTTGTGATCCATTTTTTCTTTGAATGTGTATGAAATATCCTGACATGAGGGAAGGGAGGACCTAATTCTTAACCAAGACACATTATTTTGGGTGTTATTAAACCTATGTGGGTGATTCAGTGCCTCCCCATACATGTAGTATCATGAAATGGAGGAAGGAGCTCTGTAATCCATGTGTCTAGATGGTGTGACCATCAGTGACTCAGGGATTTGGTGTCGGTGAGTCAAGGGTATTAGTGTCAATGAGTCATGGGTGTCAGTGTCAGTGTCATGGCGTTGGTTCCAGGGCATCAGTACAACAGTGTTGCTCACATGGAATCTTTTCTAGGGAATCGATGATAGGTTGTTAGTGCCAGGGTGACAATGTCATGGCATCGGTGATAGGGTATCAATGAGCCACCCATCAGTGAGTCATTTCATGTTTTCCCCAGACATCCCAGTCTCTCCCTTATGATTTTCTTTTAACAAAAAATATGTTACCTATTTATTTTGACTTTGCTTAAATCTTTTTCCACTGTATTCAAGGAGAATAATTGTTTCTCCAAACCGTAATCACCCTTAAATTTGGAAAAACCAAACTAACGATAAGTGGTATTGACCACAACACGTATTTCAAGTATTTTGAAGTCATCTCTCTGATTCTATTGTTATATGTTTTCAAAAAACCGAGTTTAATGCTATGTTTGGGTGTTTTTAAGAGTTTTTTGAAGGTTATTCTTTATATATTTAATTTCCTAATGTCCTCGGGGATTTGAGATATTCAAATAGAATGGTCAATCCACGATCTGTTTTATCCAGCACATTGAAATTATATCCCTTGTTATTTGGATCTCACTCATTCTTAAGCCAAGATCCTCTAATTTATAGTGGATTCTTTTCCTTCTCCCAAGGTGTGGAAAGAGTCCTTCCTCCTTAGATGAGACATTCCCCCACCCTGTTCTACTTTCATGTAGTTTTTTGGAGTTATTCCTTACTCCTCAAATGATATCATGCTCTTTATTCAAGGAGGAACTTTGATCCTTTGATCATCCAAGTCAGGATTTCATTCATTTTAGTTCCTATGAGCATCTTGCATGGTAGGTTTAGTAATGTTCTATGTAAATACGAATGAAATATATTATTTAACATGAGTAATAATTTATTGAGTATGATGATAAAAATTCCTTGAAGGGGTTATAGTGCAGTTACTATTTCTACTTGTTATCTTTTTTTATTGTTCTGACTTGTTGTGGATGTGTGACTTATAAAAATCATGGAAATTGGAGGTCTTTTCTTACAAGATATTAATATTTTAATTGGTTATAATGTTGTGGAAAAATGTTGTAATGTGGAAACTGATTAATCATGTACACATGGTTAATCAAATGGATGCTCGAGGAATATGAACCATTATGTGATACCCCAGTAAAAAATGTAATTCAAGAACAGTGTTGGATAAATCTGAATTTACCCCTGTTTGATGGGTGTGGTCATGTAATGTGTGTTATGGTTGGGTTTTATGGTTTATTCAGAATGTTTGTGAATTGAAGCGACAGTTATATCTATGTTTGTGGGATAGATTTTTGAATGGAAGAACTTGTAGGAATTTGAACTACCTTTGGTTGTATTATGTCCATCAGACAGGCTTCTGTATGGGGAATGAAATGTGGCATTGGTGGTGTTGTGCAGTGGGACTACAAGAATGGTTTTCATTCATTTTTGAGTTGGTTAGGGATTTTATTTTTTGGTAGTAATGGAATATATAATGAGAATCCCTTGAATAAATGAATAGAATGTGGTTAAATAAAACGTGGATAGATTATTCTTTGGAAGTATCTGTTGTGTGGGTTTCCATATAGTGGTAGCAATAAAAGTGTTACTATTGGGTTGTTCATTGTTTGGTTGAAAGCTATAGGTTGGGATACTGTTTGATTATATATATGTATATGAACATATTTTTTTTTGTTATTTATATACACACCCAACCGTCATTTACCACCATGTGTTTAACACCCCCATTCCATTGGATAGGGTTTCTTTTACCACCATATTGGCTCTTCATAATGGATAGTTATTGGATCATCTCTTCTTCACCTTCCATACCAATCGTGTAATCCGAGCAGTCTATGATGGCTTGATGTTTTCTATTTCCCAAGGCTCTTTGGGTATGAGGTGTTGTGGATGGGATGCCTAGGTGTCTGGAGGATGGTTTGTTTCCCAAGTGTATTCTGGATGAGTTCCATGTGTCTATGGATGGAACGTGTGATTTTGGTGGCCTATATGGTTGTTGTTTATGGTAATGTATGTGTGTGGTTTTCATGGCCCATATGTTTATTATTGGAGGAGGGGTATGTTTGTGGTTGGGGTGGACCATATGGTTGTTTTTGTGGTCGAGATATTTGTGTGGCTGTGGTGGACCACATGGTCATTGTTGTGGGAAGGGTATTCATGTTTTTTTTGGTGGACCCCAGGGTCATTATTTCAGGATTGATAAGAATGTTGTTGTTGTAGGAAGTATATGTGTGTGGTTATGGACCTGGAGTGAGCGGGTGGGTTGTGGTAGTAAGATTACAGTGGGATTTTTGGGGGAGGTCTAATGTGTCAGGATGTCTCAATTAACTAGTGTCCAAGTGATGATGGGTACCCAAATAACAATGATCTAATACTACTACTTTACATGACTTGTTTTATTTGGTGAGTGTGTCGTGGTGAGGCTGTGTTGCGAGTATTACATAATAGGTGATTTTGGATTCTGTTGTCTTCACAAGAATATTAGTAGGTTCCCCCGCCTATGCATGAGTGACATGGGATTCTATACTGAGTATACGTGTATGATCACCTTATATATATACAACTACAACCAGGTTTCCAGGTGGATTTGAGGATCACACTAGATATTAATAGATTAGGCATCATAATAGTTGATGTTGATGTATAGAACCTTTTATTTTGTTACATTGAAGTTTTATTGCACTATGTATTGATTTTACTTTTGAAAATTAGTGTTGGAATGGATTTTGGGTCTATGTTGAAACATTTTTTTTGTGAGGCTGATGACTTTGTCCTCCTACACAAGAGGTGTAGTGACCTGGTTGGTCGATATGGTATGTGATTCCTTCTTATTGATCCCCATGTTGGGTCTTGTTTATCAGGTCGTTCTCAGTTGGTTTATATTTCTGGTTTTATTTTTTTTCAGGGCAGTGGTTCATCATGAGCAAAGAATTATTTTTTTATTCTGGGTAGCTTTTCGCGGCGGTTTACACCGCCTCTAAATAGGAGCATCATGGATGCCTCATTCCGCGGTAGTAACCGTGAAATTAGGTGAGGTTTTACGGCTGCTGGAATTTGAGTTTATTCACGGTGGTTATAACCGCCGCGAATAAAGTGATATGCAGTGCTCATAAAACCACCGCTAAATTTATAAAAAATGCCGCGAAATGAGGCAGCAACGGGGCTTTCTTGAAACCGCTGCTAAACGCAAATAACCACTGCTAATAGATTGGCGACGCCCTTTTTCGCGGCAGTTTCTGTAAACCACCACCAAATAATGTAGCGGCGGTTTAAACCGCCACTAAATGCAAAAAAAAAACTTCCGCTAAACAACAATTCTGTTGTAGTGACAGATACAAGAGTGGCATGTTGTCACTTTATTTTGTTTTAATTATAATTACATCCCTTTCCTGGAAAAAGTCCATTAAATGAATAAATTGTGAACCATAGGTGATATTGGTCGAATTTCATTTATCCAATGGTATTCTTAATGGTTTTAGGGTTATTTTATTTTCTTTATCATATTTTTTGTCAACTGAATTTACCAGACTTAACTTGAACTGTAGTAAATAAAAATTACCATCGTTACTATTCATAATATCCAAAAACATAAAAGAAACCTATTAAAATAATTTAGACCCACTGATTCCAAATATGTAATCCATTTTTTCAAATTAAATACATATAAGTTACATTAATTAATTCAATATTAATTCTCATTGTCAAAGCAAAAAACGAGTTTAAAAAAAGAAAATTCCATCAAAAGATTTATGTTCCTTTATATCTAATTTCAATGCGAAATTACTTCTAATGAAAAATTATAGATTAAATAATAAAACATAATCTAATTATACATTAAACCCAATTAAAAGGGTAACCTTTCTGAAAAAATAAATTAGATAAATATGCAATTTAAAAAAAAATCAGTGCTTTTCTCTATTCATTAAAAATTAATATTATCAGAAAAATACCAAAAAAATCAAAGTAATTTTTTCCCTACATATAAATAAGAAGATTATTTTTTCAAAAATAACTTATAAAAGTGTAAAAACAAGATTTAAATTTCGTTTCCTATCAAAAGGAAATAAAAATTAATTTTAAAAAAAATACTCATTTTATCCGTAAAATTGAATTTGTTCTCATATAATGTATATAAAACATATAACATTAATTTTAAACATTAAATTGAATATATTAAATATATATATCACTAAAATATCTATAAAGAGTGATTTTATTATTTTACAAACTCAATTATTTTCAATTCAATAGATTATTATAGGGATGTAAATACTTTTCATACATGCCATTATAATGACTAGGTTATAATATTTACTTATCACTTATACATGGTCTTACATGGAATAAATAATATCAAAAGAAATTTAATTTTTTTGTAAGAAAATCCAAGAATAGTGTTGTGTATACTTCAAGATAATAAGGTGTTGCATATAACGCAAGATAATATTTTTTAGTCTACAACACAAGACAACATAGAAATTAAAAAAGAATATATTTCATAAATTCTTGATGTGATACAAAAAGAATGGGTACTTAGCTATTTGTCCAGAAAATATTTTCATGGAATTAATGTTAGAAGAAAAATATTTTTTATGATGAGAGTAAATTAAATAAAATGAAATCAATATATTTTGATTTTATGATTACAAAAAGTTTCTAAATATGATAACAATATATCAATGTTACTAAGAGATGCAGAACTATATTTTAATAAAATAATAATTAATGAATAGGTTGTTATTAATGCATTATAACGAAAAGGATATTAAGGTTGAAGAGATGTTGAGAAAAATCTTATTATTCTATACATGATAATAAACTTGTTACAAAATCTGAGAAGGTTGAAATTAAGGGAGAAAAACATCAGACTATAAAACCAACAAAAAATGAAAAATTCATGCTGATGATATTAATCTTAGTATGAATATTTATTTAAATAAACTACTAAGGATTCCACTTAATACCTATATACTTATTTCATTTTAATAACATGAAGATAATTGAAGGATTTGATATTAGGAAGTTGATGTTGAGTCTATTACTCTTCTTAATAAATGACATAATGATGTAATGAAACCAATTTAATTGTAAAGTTATATTTAAAAATCTAATAATACATATATATTTTTTTGTTGAGAAGGGTGTAGGTTGGTGTTGTTATCAAAAAAATCTCATTTTTTCCAAGACTTGAGAATTTTGGAAGAATCATGAAAATTTATTATCTGAAAGTAATGTTATGGACAACATTGATCACCTTAGAATTACACTCTTTCTTTCTATACCAGGTTCACCCACATAGTCCTATGGAATATTAGTAAAATGATCCTTGTTATGAAGACCATGTGATATATTTTTTCTCTTGAAAAATAGTTTCATGATTTCAAAATGATGATCAACAATTCATGGGTTTCCTCCTTGAATTTTATTTTCAATATGGGGGAGAATGAATTTAGTGAGATAACAAAAGTATGGGGAGAAAGAAAATGAAAAAAATTATTTGGGAATTGATATGAGTTTATATATTGTTTATAAAAGTTTTGGTCCTCTTTTATGTATTATGTGTATTGAAAACTAAAAATGGGGGGATTTTTATTACCAAGATATGATTTGATTGTATTTTTTGTCAATAGATCTATATCTATAAGATTTTGATGATCTGTGTAAAGTGACTAAGAAACTAGATTTTTGAGAAGTTTGTGGAAATCTAGAAGAAATAATAGGTTTTGAAAAGTTTTCAATTAGGCCCCAATGGACTCTATTCATAAGTAAGAGATATCAGATCTAGTCCATTATATTGGGATCCTGATGGAAATGGAAAATATATTGGGAACCATATTAAAAAATCATGAATGTTGGTAATACTCAAAGTGTTGGAATTTTGAGGAAAAAACATTCCCCATTAATTATAAAAATTATTTACTTAGCATTCAATGTTACATCAATCAAAAAGTTTTCATGATACAAGAAAGTGTTTGTGGATGTTAGGAGAATATGTTGTCATAGGATTCCAGTCACCGATCATCAGTGAAAGATCTCACAAGAAATATAAATTTACTAAAGGCTTTGAGTTTGATCTTATTGATGTTATAGGTTTCACAATAGTAATGATCAACTAATCCATCAGACTATCCAATTCATTAGATGAACTAATCATGCACATCAATCATTAGTTATACTAAATCTGAAAGAAATACGTCACTACCGACACTGGTTCATGAGACATAGTAGGCCACTGATTTAACGAATGGGATCCTAACACTGAGTCATTTTCTAACTTATTGAAATCATTAAGGCATCATATTTAGAAGTCTATCAAAGGTAGGTTAGAGTAATTATGTTATCGGGATTTATGAATCAAATGAGTTCCGCAGATCGATCCATCTAATTAGGAATTGGTTCTAATACCACATCAGATTTGTTGATGCTGATTCCTTTTACTGATGAAAATAAAAAAGGAGAGTTCACATTTGTAATTAAAATCATTCAATCCATATGAGAAATTTATGTTGAGTGTGTTTGTAGTGTTTAAAAGTAATGAATGTTTAAATACAGTGAAAATTTTTGTTAAACTACAATTTGATGATTGAGTATGTTTTAATTGAGTAAATAGAAAAGGATGATTAGCTAAAAAAGGTGATGTTATGATCCATCAGATGTTATTTGTATAAGAAATTCTCTCAGATTTTTTATATGTAATAATGACTACGAGACTAACCCCAAGGTAGAACAATCATACTTAGAAGCTAGTACTAGAGAATTTTTTTAAAATTCAAAGATGAATGAATTTTCTATATGATTCAAGATGATTTTAGAACATCCATATATTATTGAGAATATTTGATGTAATAAAAGATGAACCTAAAATGAACATCAAATTTTGAGTTATGAACATTTCATTGAGTGGGAAGAAGAATTGGATTTCAAAAAATTTTCATTATATGACACAAGTAACTTTAGACCATAGTACATTTTTACATTGAAACTAATCACATGTGTGGAAAGATGAAGCTATGATTTTTTATGATAGATATTGAGATCCTAACCAGATTCTTCTTTCTAGTTAAAGTTGAGATTATCAGAGTGACTAAATCTAAAAGGAGTTCCACAATAGTAATATTCATCTGAAAAATATCCATCAGATAGAGTTTCATCGAAGCGGATTCCATTCAACAATGGTCAACTATAGATAATCCCTTAGGAGTGAGTCTATCAGACCAACTCTCATCTATGTGAGTCTAGTGATAGTGAATACCCTGATATATATTCCTTTGGAGTGACTTACATCAGAGAGAGTCCATCATAGTGACATATATCAGAGAGAGTTCAATATAATAGAGGAAATTATGAGTGGCCATTTGATTTTATGTTCAGTTGAAGTAGGAAGAGAAGTATAATCTGAAAATGAAAATATGATAGAGACAATATTACCAAGGTTATCAGAATAATACTGATCAAATAGATTGTTTACAAGTCAGTGTTCTAGATATAATTTATAGAAATATTGACACTTAGAATATTCATATTTATTGAAGATCTACTGGTTGTTTCATGGAAAACATGTTTTGAATAGAAATTTTGATGTTCTTAAATAGATTCACAATGGTGAAGTTGATATGTCTTATATGTAGAGAATGTGAAGAGCATTCTGAGATGGATATGAAAAAGGGAATAAAGAATATTGTAACCATGGGTTCCTACCTACTTCTTAAAAGGCTTGTATTATAGGTTGTATAACCAGTTTTTGGAAACGTGGATATAGAATGGATAGTTGGGGGGGTATAACCCACTATAGCAGAAAAGTTGAGTAACATTGTGAAGCACTTTTTTGCTGCTTATTCCTTTTTAATTTGGAAATATGTTAGTATAAGAATCCTTAATGGTGAGATTATCCAACATAGCACAATATAGTTATTTGTACCAATGTTTTCACATATCATGTAAAACTCCTTCATATTTGTTTCCTATGAATGATAAAGTTAAGAGTTATATTTTATTGTAATGTGACTCTAATAAAATTATATGGTTAATAACATTTTCTGAAGTAGTTAAGAAACATTATTTTAAAAATAAAAAGGAACAACCTATTCACCCCTACCTATCTATTGTCTCAATACTATTTGGAAACATCAACACAGGAAAATATTCAAGATATTGGGAATTAGGAACAACCTTTAATTTGTGTTGTAGGCTCGCTCTGGATTTTGATATATGGAAAAATAATATTTTATTTTTAAAGGTAATACTAAAAAAGCACGACAATATTATTCTTGAATTCATGTTTTCCATGTTTATTTGAGACAAAATATGTGGTTTTTTAAGTTAAACAGTTCATACTAGAAATGGATTAAATATCCTATGTGTGGGTAAACATTTTAATCCATGTCTTTGTATAGGGTTGAAATGGTTTGATATATTAGATTTAAGGCTTTATTTGGAGGTTTAAAGGTCCAATTATATTTGAGTATTAGTTGGATTTAGATGATATTTTATTTTGGATGATATCACATTGGGAGAGAATTGAGAATAAATTGGTTGTACACACATGGGTGTACTGATTTAGGAATTTTATTCTTTCTATTTTCTTAAGATGGTGAATTTATTATTTTAATATCAAAATAAAAATTATAGTTTCTTCTCTACTGTAATAATTCAAGGGTTCTTCCTTTAATGTTTATGAATGAGCTTCAAGTTATAGAAGTAACTAGAGATATTATTATGGTAGAAAGGAGTTTTAACTCAGTGATGTATCAAAAAAAATATAATGTTTTCTGGGTATTGGTTTGATGGTTGGTATCACTCAAGGACTAAATCTAATAATTTTTTAATGACCAGATAGATCACATGGTATCCTAGTTTTTTAGAGGACACCTTCATAATATTGAGGCCATCCAACATCAACAAACTGATTGGGAGGCTACATCTTTGATAATATTGAAAATTTTATCTATCTTATAGAGTGTTGAGTAGAGTTTTCTATTATAATATTGATTCATTATTATATTAAAATTTTCCCTCTTTCTCCTATAAAACTAACCCATAGTAACTTTTCATATATGATATCTCATTTCATGGGGATTTTCCTTTCCATATGTGCGGTCCCCCCTATTTAAAAAAAATATATTCTACCTGGGGTTGAATTGAACATCATTTTTTCATGTTCATAATCATATACCAACTATCATTGGTTAGATCACCCTTCAAGGAAAGTTACTATATCATTTTATGATTAAATAATTTTTCTATCATTTCAAACATTAGTGATCAAAATCCAAATTACATTAAAATCATTTTGTGAATCAATAATTTAACATAAGTTACTCATATAATCCATTTAGTATATGAATATTATCTAATGATATAATTTATAGATATTTATGACTAAAAATGATTTAAATTGATTTATAATTCTACAAAAACACCTATTCATATATTATAAATGAAAAGGTCTCAAAAGAACAATAAAATTTACATTAAAAACAATATATACTTTATGACTGGAATTTTATAAAAACTACATAAATTCTTCATCTAATCCATTTAATGGGACAACACATAATAAGAAATTATTTTTAAATTTTATTGAATTATAATTAGCAATACATAATTTAAACAAATTCAATAATCTATCCAAATAATTTTATTTGACACTAACAAAATTTGTAATGTTTTTTTAGTTTAGTTTATTAAAATTTATTTATTTAAAATCTATTTAATGAATAGAATCACTATTTGAGATCATTAGTAATATATAACAATGTAACTTTTTATATGTAATAATTTATTTTAAAAAACTTATTTCAAATAAGATTTTATGTACTTAAAATATCTTTATAGTATTATTCACATAATATTAAATTATTTTTCATATTATACTTCTTGGAAATCAATATTAACAAACAATAAGATCAAAATAAAATATATTACAAATAATCTATTATTTATATTATATAGAAAAAAATTGATTAAAAATATTATATATATTATGAATTTTCAAGATATTTTTTGAAACCTTAAAATAAATGATATAATTATAATATATACATTTTATATTGACAAACAAGTCCATATAAAGAAAAGAATCTAATTATTATAGGGGTAATGAATTTTTTTTCAATATCATTTACATTATTTTCAATGACACCTTAGTTTATATAATATGATATATAATATATATAAAAATTAACCATTTTCCCATTCAAAATAAATATCATTATAATAAACATTTTTCATTGTCTCAAATGTACTGAATTTTTTTTAAAAATAATGAATTTAATGAATATAAAATAATTCCAAAAATTGTTCTCCGAAGAGATATATCAATGTCCCTACCCATGAATATATTACCATATATTTATTACTATTCATAAATACATAGTTTTCATATAAAATCATTCCATAACAATAATATCTTATGTATATTTATATTAAAAAAAATCTTATACATTAGGGTTAAAATATCTTTTAAAGTGGATGAATGGTTATTTAAGAAGGAAGTTAACTATTGTATAATTTTTTTATTTCATATAAATGATTATATAAATAAAATATTGTTATTGGAAATTTCTATAATTTTTATTATCCATTTCCATGATATATCTCAATTTTAAGTTTGTTGGTAAACATTTGTTTTCTATAATAGAAGCATTTGTTGGATGACTGTCACATCTTATAAGAATGCAATAGGGATTCTTATTGAATATATTCCCTCTAAATATATAACATATTTTCTTGATATTTATTACTATACCAAAACAAATATATCATTTATTCTTTGAATTCCCTTTAGAACTTCTAGTATCAGAATGAAATTTTTATGATTGAAATCATGTCCTTCATGTTAAATATGTCCATTTGACACTTGAGTGGAAAACAAAAATCTATAATCCATCACATGGAGTATCCAAACATAATTAAATAAGGAACTTATTCTTATTAGCATCATCAATCTACATGGAACCAAAATATCAACACAAGTATAGGGACATAATACTATAATGCTCACCTACCAATCGTATAAAAATAAAAATTACTATCATTTTTAACCTTCAATTTCAATTATTTACTGTACTTATATTTAGCTAATGTTGTAAGTCCTATTATCAACATTGGTTAAAAAATTGTTAAAATAATTATGTTTGAGGATTTTGATCTCATGTATTTTGATAACCAATAAAAAATGGAATCTTTTTAACCTTTCAAATTTGTTTTTCAGACAATAAAAATCGAACATCACATCCACATCCATTATCTAAATAACGAACATGGAATTTTTATGACTCTTTCAATATTTTTATATAAATTACTCTCTTAAAAAATAGAAGATATATGAACTAAAAATAAAATAAACAAAATCCTTATAGGAAATGTAAACAATAACGTTTAAATTAATTTAATTTCATGATTCGATGTCTTGTGAATCCATATTTTCCATATTGATATTCATCTTATTATAATGAAGGAACTCATTTATAATTAGCAAGGATAGTTGGTAATATACTCTAGAACATGACTGCTAAATATAATTTGGAAGAATAATCTTATCATAATAATCATAAGAATACATCTTCTTTATAAAAAAATTAAAACCTTGCAATAAATTCAATAAAGAAAGAAAAAATAATGAATCTAAATAATGAAATCATATTTAAAAATAACATAGTGAAATATTCAAATGCTGATGTGATGGAAAAATTTTGAGGATCAAAGATGACTCAATAAAAAATATTTAAATTGATTGAATGATATGTTATTCAATGTATATGAACAAATTTCTAGTTATGAATTAATAAAATGTAGGTGGTATTTTAATAATTGAAATTGTGTCGTGAAAACATAGAATATAAAATCCATATTGTTGAAATTATACTTTTAACATTGGGTATATATATTACTGTAGTTAAAACCCTTATATGAATCTGGGTTTTTCATCTATAATTTATATAACAAAATTTTAAAAAAATGAAAAAGGGTTTTAATATTAGATATATAAATAAACTATGTTAGGGTATAGTTGGAATGGTTTTGAACATTGGTCATTTACATAATTGAAGTTAAGACCCAAAAATTACAAGACATATTTTACTAGTGACATTCTCATTATATAAAATATAATAAATGGGAACATAAACTTTTTAAGGTCACCTAAAAAATATTACCATGGTTTTGACATATATTTTTTTTTTTTTAGAATCTGGTAAAATTTATTTAGATTGGATTATTAATAATTGAATCATATTCTATTCTGTATATATAACATATTCAATATATGATATTATCATACATTTAGAAATATTTATAATGATTTATTATTATATAATATATTTTTATGAACAATGATTAATTTAGTGATACCTAATCAACCCTTAATTGTTTTGTGACTTAGGGTATCGATTAATTAAAATCCATTTCAACTTTAGACACTTGACTATAACCTATCTCTATATCTTGTTATTTTGTAAGTAAAAATATTTTTCAATGAATATCTCCCCTAATATATTTTCAAATTAATGTAGATATTATATATATATAATGAATAAAACATGGGGAAAATATTATATTGGTTCACTTAAAATCGGATAAACCCAAGGAGAAAACCCACTATGATGTGAAAGTATAATTAAATCAACTAATAATTCACTGATTTGGTGGATATAAATGTTCTATAATTGGTAAAAACATGGAAATGACCATTTCAAATAAAAAATATTTAGTTAAGGTGATGTAACTTACATGGGTCACTCCCTTCTTGTAACACCCCAATTTTTTATGTTATTCCACTTTTTAATGTTAATCTTCCTCATAGCATACGTTGCACACAACACCCATCTTAATCAAAAATTAAATACTATCATAAAATATCTATAATATGTGCATGAAGGAATAGTTTTAAACAATTTATAATATTTTATAATATATGTTTAATATAATTAAAAACATTAAACTTCTTTGTATTCTATCCATGATATAGAAATAAATCCACCTTTATGCATAAGAAAGTAATATTTTTCTCAGGGCGGTTTTTTAACTTTTCAATGAAGCATTTATTTTAAAATTAATTCCTTACAATGTTATAAATTATATTTAAAAAAAATAAATGTAGTTATTGAAATTATAATATCAAGATTTACTTATCTAGAATTTTGGGTATTTTTTTGATAATTTTTAGGTTTGAATGAATGCTAAAAAATTCTAGATTTCAATTGATTTTTTTTTTCATCAAAATAATATATACTATTAAATTACATATTGGATTGGTTTTAAATTATAATTAGATAAATTCTATATCATTTAACACTATTTATATTGTTTATAATCACTTTCACATTGAATTTGGATATAAAAACATTTCAAGATTTTGAACATTTTCAAATTCATAACCCCTCTTCCCACCCCATCAATGGGGTAAAATTTTAAATTAATTTTAGAAAATTATATGTTTGGAATTTTGAAAAATAAATTCAATATTATTAATAATAATTTAAAATTTTAGTAAATCTACCCTTTTTTCAATATGAATTGTAAATCAATTGATTTTAATTGCCACAATTAAGGGTAAATCAGGAAATTAAGGTTAAAAATAATATTATAAATATTGTAAAAATATCTTAATAGTTGTCCAAATTTTATTAGATGAGATTTTTTTGACAAAAATAATTATTGGGATGATTTTATGGCCTCTTGAAGTAATTTGTATGACTTTTATCCTTTTATAGTATTTTATTTTAAGGACTGTAAAATAGTTAATACTCATGTTCTTAATAAGTATTACATTTTTAAAGTGTTATTGTTTATAATTTGTATTTGGATATAAATATTAATTTCAAATCCAGAATTTTTTCTTCATCATGTAAATTTACTTTTAATTTTAAGGGATGAAATAATTAAATTTAAGGCTTTCACAATGATGATGCAAAAATTGTTTAATTAATTTACATATAAATTAAATATTATTAAAAATACTAAAATAAATAAAATTTAATATAATTAATTTCATCCATGAATTTTAAAGATTCCATTGAAACATTGTTTTTGAGTTAAAATAGTTTGTTTTAGTATATCTTGTGTTTATGATATCCTTGAAAAGTTAGGTAAAGAATAGTGTCAAAATTAATATTAATGATATTTTCAAATAAGAAAAATTTTACTAAATGGTATAAAATTCATAAATATATAAAATTCATCCAAGTGATTGGGATATAGTTTAAAATATCTTCCATGACATATTTATGATTCTTATATCATTTTATAGTAACTATATTAACATTAATTTAGTAAAAACACATATTGTCATGGTAAGAGTTAATGAGTTTAAATAAAGATTGAAACAAAAGATTAGGCTATGAATGAGACCGAAACATGTAAAAATTTATTGGATTAATATTATTTTACCCTTATCACCTTAACATATGCTTTAAATTTTGAATAGACATTTTTTCAATAAAAGATCTTATAAATTATTTAAATTAATAATATTTACAAAATGTCACTCTCTTTGAATTTAATACCATTTTTATTCCCAATTGTAAAGAATCCAAGATATGAATGAAAATAAATTTCAATTTTTATTTCAATAAAATATATTTCATTATTTAAATATATTTTTATTTTTTATAAAATATATATAAACCTTAAATGCTTCTCTAATGTTAATAAAATATTTATTTAATTAACGCAAAACTAAAATAATTAATTTCAAAAATATTATCCTTGATATGTTTTGGATTATTTAATTTTTATAACAAATTTAATATATCTATAAGATATATTATATATTTTTTAAACAATAATATTTCAAAGAAGACATTTTAATGATGTATTTGAATCTAAATTAAATTAATATTATCAAATTTCACAATATTTATATTTTATTGAGCTAATATATTATCAAATTATAAAATAGAACAAAAATATTAAATAATAAAAAATGAACTAATATATTTTCAAATCTTTCTTACCATATTTATTCATAGTTAATTTTTATGTCCTTATCCCTTGAATAGCCATATTATATTTTAATATTTTTACCATTTTCAAAACTACCCCACATTTAAATTATAAAATAGAACCTCCTCCCTCACATAATCACATCAATTTGAGCATTATAACTCATCCAAAACATAAAATTTTATATTAACAACATCTTTATCCATGTTCTAGATATCTGGTTCTTCAAAAATTCTAACCCTAGATCCCATACGAAGAGATTTAAAGGAAGTACACCAAAGATGAGGTAATCGTTTTTACAAAATCATCCACATTCATTTTTTCTCAAACTTCATATTCATGTATTATTTATAAGATAACATAATAAATATAGAATAATATAGGTTAGGAAATATATTATTTGGATAATGTTACAACTATTTCCCACCATTCATCCATCCCATGAAAAATGAAAACACTACGTGTGTGTATGTACGACCTACCGTCTCCACACTATGGTGTAATATTTATTTCATTTCCACATCAAACGGATGTGTATAATGATGTAAATAATGGAATTATATATATATTAATGATGAAATTATTTTTATTAAGGAAAAATTAATATACCAACAGTTTCCTTACCCTTTCACTATTAAGGAAATTATAACGATGTACATGCATATGTATGACCTACTATCCACATGATGTGATGTGATTAAAAATATATGGTAGACATTAAAAATGGTTATAAAATTTTATATAATTGATAAATATCATAATTAATATCACAATATAACTGTTGAGTTGAATTATATATATCCTATTCATAAGAAACACGACCTACATGAAAAAATATGCAAAGAAAAATGAATTAGTTAATACTCAAAACAAGGGATATAACAAAATATTGTTAACAAAATTCTCTAAGAAATCATATATGAGTTCATAAATAAGGATATGTTTCTAGTATAAATTAATAACATAATTTATGCTATTATATTATAGGTTCAATCACATTCAACTAAATGAAAGGGAAATGTAAGGGATTTATTAACTCAATTTTCAATTATTTGGTTAAAATTTCAATTCATTGATTAGGTTATTTTTGAAATAAATTTAACCTATACTATGTTTTATTTACACTTTTTTTTGTATTTACATTGGAAACACATAATTGATTCATTTCATTGATGATATAGTCTTTGTAATTGTTATTTGACAGTCTCATAATTATCTGGGATTGTTTCTGTTTAAGTATCTACTAGAGAATATTTCTCATCCATGTCCATTGTTTATAAATATGTTTTCTAAAAGGTTTTCAGTACTATTCTATTATTATTATTTTCATTTTAGAAATTATTGAATTTTTATAAAATGGTTCGAATGGAACCATTTAATAGTCTCCCAAATGACGTACTTTAAGACTTTTTCTAACAAAAATACAAAAAGAATGTTTTTTAACATATCTAGAACGGGAATATTTTCCTTCCGTCATTATTCTTTAATATTTTTAATATTATTTTACTAGTTTACAAGTTTATTTCAAAAACATATTTTATTATTTTGTGGTATTCAAAATAATTTTTTTCAAAATTGAAATTAGTATTTCTCTGAAAATCATTCAAGGAGTTTATTACAATGTTTTATTATATGTCATCATCCATTGTTGAATGTTATGATTCATTGTTTTTATCACTTATGATATGTTCTACCACATTTATTTGAATGTCTTTTGATCTGTTTGACTATGAATGGTCTACTTTTACACCATTTATGGTTTATGGTTAATGTATTCACATTTCATATGCTAGTTTTGATATGACCATTTATGTTATTTTCTTTCATATATTTAATTTGATGAATACATTGGACATATTATTTGATGGGAAGGGACATCTATAGTTTCTCGATGCATCGTTAGGTCTCATTACATAATGTAGTTTTTGTATTAGATAAGACCTTCTCTGTTTATGTATGGTGTCTTGGTCGAATCCTTGTTGGTATTTTTATGAGGTATCGTTTTATGTTTTCCCTTATTATGATATTAGTTAATGATATTCTATAATATTATTTAACTAGTAGAATATCCATGGTTATGTTTCATTATTATGTGACTATTGATAGGGAATTTTTTTAATATCATTTATTCTTTATATATTATTAACAATATTATGCCTAAATGGAATGTGTTCCAGTATTTTAACATTCCACAATCGTTTTTACTTATTAATGTTAGATTCCACTATATGTATACCCTTATAGAGAAAATTAAATTAACCATTTATCATATTTTATTATTCCTCATGATTCAAAGAAGTTTATTATGACTAATATGTAGGGTTAGACTTAAGGGGAATAATGGAAAACTCTATGAATTTTTTTTGTATATTAAGTCTTAAAATACAATGTGGATTTCCAGTATGTATCTAATTTACCAAGAATAGAAATCTATTTGGTCCATTGGGATGATATTTCTTGAATTACATCCCAATGAAATAAATTAAGGCACTAGTTCTAGGATACCATGGTCTGGGAGTTTATAGTTGGTATCATATCATGTCAAGTAGAAAAATTGCACACCATATTTAGGAAAACATTGATTAGAAAATATAACCTAATGAAAGACTTTGAGGGTAATTCTACATATTGGATATCATCCTTGTAATGTCTTAGATTTTTTGTATATTATTTTTAAATATTATATGGAATTATTACAAGACCAATAATTGTGATGACGTGTGATTTTGAGTCCTAGAGTGCCCAGAATAATTGTTTGAAATAAAATAAACTCTAAATAGAATGCATGAGCTATTTTCTTGAAATGTGGGATAACTTTTAAATTGGATCTCGGATCTATGGATCGTGTATTCTTGTAGAGGGTGTAAGTTTTCATTTAATTTGGGATTTTTATTTGGGAATTGATTTTTTTATAATTGTTGGATTATTGTTTTGATTCTCCAATAAACCTACTAATGGTAGCATATCGATGTCGTGATGAATGAAAGGGGAGGCTCATTCTTCCATTTCATACTAATTTCTTCCTCCCCAGCCCTGCGTTCTTTGCATTCTTTTCGGGGTGATGAACAAGGAATCGTTATGATGACATTTCAAAATGCAATGATCCCAAATTTGAGATCCGACATCGAGATGACCTAGTGGAGGTGCAACGTTGATGTCGTATGAAGATTCGTCTTGGATCAAGGGAGATCATTCTTTGGGAATTCTTCTGGTGGTTGGATCGATAAGTGTTTTCAAGGTCAATAAAATGTCTAAAACAAATTAATGTGTCTTCTTGGTGTTGGGATGACCTCAACCCTTTAGTTTCACGACAATCGGATGGCCGAATCGGAGTTTGGATCATCACCTGAAGCACCATATAAAGAACATTGCGTTCTAGAAAAATTCAAAGAACACTACATGTTCTGGGATAAACACACCATGTGTGGATGGCATGGAAGTAGCTAGGGTTTGCTCACTGTACCCGATAAATAAAACGGTGTGCCTCCAGGGACACACAGTGTGCTAACCACACCCAATGATGACTGATGATTTGGACGATGGGAATCATAAACACGATGTGTGACCATCCTCACACTTTGTGTGGGACCTCACACAGACTCGGCATGTATCTCAAAAGATACATCAACACAGGGTGGAGTACCCAACATATACTCCACCACATGGAAAGACACGACTTGATATGCATTCTACTCTTTATACTAATACGTGGTTTGGGACACATTGGTCAAAGCTGTATATCGGTACATGGCCAGCGTACACGAAGTCTTCCCCTAATATTGGAATGTGGCATGTCATTATTTTACACATCATGTATACCTTATTTTACACAACAGGCCTTATGACATAGTCCATTGTACACGGGAATCACCCCAGGTCAGAGGACATGATGTGTGACCCGTATACATGTCGTGTACTTCTCAGTACGTATCTTGATCCCCTTTTACATCATTCCTTCGACAAGTTTTTTTTGGGTTATTAATCCATTTTTTCGTTCCCCTAAAGTTCATGTATCATTTCTATCCAAAGGAGTATGATCCCATTAATAGGACCATCCAGGATATAGTCAGGTATCCCTCCGAGAGGCCTAGGGAGAGATCCTCTATCCATTCTTGACCCTAGGTAGAATCAATTCTTGATGTGAACAATCCTATAGGATGTTGATCCTCTACATTGAAGGTGGAATTCAGATGAGTCATGGTATCCTCCAAGTCCCTAGTGTTGATCCTCATTTGTGTATCGTGATCTTTCCCCACTCGGGAGTGTGTTCTCCTAGAATGAGTATATTTTTTCTCTCTTTAGATCTATTATTTCATTTATCTCTCTCATTAATTTTTCCAATGAACAGTTCTTCTCGGACATACATCATCAGAGCTATCACACTCATGGAGTGAGTTCTCCCATATGAGTGCTTCATGTAATTATCTAGTTGAATCCCTAGCATGCGTATGCGGTTGTTGTGACTTGTTTCTAGACTACGATTCTGGGTTTCGAGTATATATGGATATGTTTCCCTAGCTATATGTTCATTAGACATACAATGTGTTGATATGACTATACCATTACTTTTAGAATTTCATTTTGGTTTTTGTGGTACCCTATTGAGTGTTGTTATAATCTCCCCTACACATGATTTTCTTGCATGTTTCATGTCTTGTGCAGACGGGTGACCTTTTGATGGAGTCCTAGGTGGACCAGGACCTGACCGAGCAATTTGATTTCTTTATAGGTAGAGATATTCCTACAGCTACAAGAAGTATTCCTAGTACCTCTTTCTTGATTATAGGTTGGACTTTGTAGATTGAAGACTGTTTTTTTGTGTTCTTGTATTCTGTCCCACTTTACTTTCTGCAATTTACTTTCTGGTGTACTCTGTTTGTTCGGTTTAGTTGTGTGCATAAATTTTGTTCCTTAGTGGTTCTTACATTTCATCTTTTGTGGGATTGGAAATTTTTTGTTTGTACATGCACTCAAGAAATTCCTCCTATGTTAGTGATATTCATACTCGGTACTAGTCACCAACCCCTGGCCTATTGGATGCGGGAATAGGGAGTCGCGGAATAGGCCCCATTGGGACTGGTCATGAAAAATTGGTATCAATGGTGGTTGGTGCAACATTAGGACCAAGAGTTTGTGAGATTGATTTGGGTAAATAGTGTTAAGTGTTTCAAGCTTGGCTATTAGGACAGGGACTCTAGTGATGGTGCGAGTGGCCAATATATCCATACACCAGGACTCAGATAACCTGATTTTTAACTCAATACAAGAAAACTCTTGTTTCAGGGAAATAAAATAATAGTACATGAATCATATAGGAATGGGTGGTGTTTTACATGTTGTTTGTGTCAGCTATCCTGATATACTCGTTTACCATGGTACATCTAGTTTCCTTACAGGATGCATGTGCGATGCATACCCGCTACGATTCAAGAGCCTGATCACGAGTATAACCCCCTCAATGATGAGCCATTAATATAGGGACCAGTTCCCCAAGCTTTAGATCTAGGTGGTGCACCTGCTATGTGACCAATAGTGAAGTATCATGTAATACCTGAGGTACCAACAGACGAGGAGTGAAGACAGAGCACTCTCCATGAGTTCTAAAGATAGAAACCCCTCAGGTTATGAGGAGATCCCGACCCTCGGGTAGATGAGGACTAGCTTGAGGTAGTGAACATAGTTTTTCATCTAGTAAGGACACTAATGGACTAGGTGGTGATCCTAGGAGAAAGCCTTCTTTAGGGTTCAGTAGGATGATGGTGGATTTTGACCTTGTAGACTCATGTCTAGGAGACTCTTTCATGGATGGAGTTAGAGTGACACATTAAGGAATATTTCTCTCCTGTTACCCTAAGAGAATTTTGTATTTATAAGATTCTTCAACTCCAGTATGGTAGTTTGATGGTGGTGGACTATTCATTGAGGCTCACCAACCTTCCTAGGTACATGATGAAAATGGTCAGGGATCAGTACTTAAGAGATCAAATTAGACCTTCGAGTGAGGTCTGTGACAGGACATCCGAGCTAGTGTCACGCCTCTATAAATTTCAACTTATGATGGAGTGATTTTGTGTTCCTAGGTAATAAAGAGATTCTTGGTAAAGTAGAGATAACATGTGGCAGTCAGCAATAGGTAGATAGGTGCTGAGACCTCAGTAGTAGGTATTCGATGTTAGGCATAGGGATCAGGATGTGGTAGATGTCACAAGAGTACCCATGATCAAGGATCAACATTCTAAGGCTCTCAAGTTGGATCCAGTCATCCATGGGATAGGCGATGCTACTCATACAACAATAGAGGGTATCTCATTAGATAATTCCCAACCCATCGAGCTACTGACAGGGAGGTGGTGGATGGAGTGTTGAGCAAAAATAAAAGAGTGGATTAGAATAACCAAAAAAGGTAGTAGACGTGGTAGAGGAATATGGAGAGCTGTATGTGGTGGAAGAAACTTTGATCTACTTCCACCTCCACCCCGGGGAGATTCACACCAGGCTCATAGAGCTGGGGAATAGGGGTGGGGATAGCTGCATGTGTTCGAGGCATACGACCCAGGGACTCCACAGATGATCTGAGGTATATTCTATGTCTTTTATACCTTATTTTTTGTACATATAGACACATGTTCCAGTCATTCCTTCCTCACCACATGTCTAGTGAGAAACTGTGAAATTCAAGTATAGTCATTTAATTTACCCTTATGCTTGGAGACACCTAATGGAGGAGGCTCAATGATCACGCATCTTTGCAGATAGTTTGATCTTTACCTTAGAGGTGAGAGTTATGATTGGTACCTCTTGGTGGTAGTGTCGAGCCCTAACAAATTCATTCTCAGTCTTGATTGGATATCTTTGTTCCATTCCTAGTTCGACTTCTTTTGGAAAATATTTTGGTGTGTCCACAGAAATGGGAGTAGGTTTTCCATTTTCAGTGGAAAGGATACCCAGGCTGCACAAAATGGGATCATGTAAGGGAGGGTGTATCCAATCAGTTATGATTTGGATAACCTTACCCTCAAAGCATCAGATGTTGTGAGCTTCCACATCCTAGCAGTAGTGGTAGAGTATGAGGATGTATTTCTAGAAGATGTTCTTGGATTACCTCCCCATCAATAGGTTGACATATACATCGACATACACCCTAGTACGGCATTGATATCATCACCAGTGTACCAAATGTCTCCCACAGAGCTTTGTGAGATGATTGTGTAGTTTTAGTATTGGTAGTGTAAGGGTTTCATATGACCCAGTGTCTAACCCTGGGCAGTCCCGGTTCTATTTTCCAATAAGTAGAACAAGATTTTGAGGATGTGTGTGGATTACCAAAACATGAATCTGGTAATAATGAAGAACATGTTGCCACTATCGAGGATCGAAAACCTCTTCGATCAGGTGTAGGGGCACATTATTTCTAGAAGGATGACCTCAGGTTGGGTTATCACCAGCTTCGAGTATGGGATGAGGATGTGCCAATGACATATTTCTGATGGCTCTACGGTCACTACGAGTACTTGGTGATACCCTTCAGCATAAAGATCTACCTCAGAGTATTCATGGGAGTTATGAAATATATCTTTCATCCATACATAGACCTGTTCATAGTGGTCTTCATCAACAACATCCCTATGTACTCAGTTTCAGCGGAGGAGTACATGAGACATCTGCAGATGGTTCTAAACTTACTCCGAGAGCACCATCTATCTAGGAAGCTCTAGAATTTCCAATTCTGGATATAGGAGGTCTACTTTCTATGACATGAAAACTTAGCGGATGGATTAGCAGTGGACCCAACCAAGGTCGAGGCAGTGTTAGCATGGGAGCAACCCCGGAGTGTGACAGAGGTGTGTAACTTCCTTAGGCTAGTAGGATAATACTGGAGATTTATCCCTCATTTATCCCAGATATTAGGACCGATGATAGCCTTGACCCAAAATGGGAATCCTTTTGTATATATGGAGAAGTGTCAAAAGGATTTCCAGTAGTTGTGGAAGAGTTTGATGAGCGCACATATCTTTAGATTTCCAAAGGAGGGTGTCAGGTACATTGTTTCCTATGATTCATCAGGGAACATGATTGGTTCTATCCAAATATAGATACAAGAGGTTATTTCATATGGTTCACACCATTTAGGGATACATGAGAAGAACTATACATCACATTATCTTGAGTTGGTAGTTGTAGTCTTAGCATTGAAGATGTGGTGACTCTACCTGATGGGAGAATGGTTTATCATCTACTCTGACCATAAGAGCCTCAAGTACATCTTCTCACACAAGGATTACCATCTAAGGTAGAGGAAATGGATGGAGTTTCTCTAGGATTATGACTTTGAGATCTTCTATATTCCTGGGAAGGGGTACATTGTGGTAGGTTCTTTTAGTAGGATATCATGTTAACAGTTGATGAGTGAAGCGTCAGATTAGTTGGCCTTGCTACAATTATCCTTCGTAGATAGAGATGATGTTGCTTATCTCTAGTCGATGTATGTCATTACTCTACTCTTATAGTGAGTCTAGGAGTTATAGTTAGGTTATGTTGACTATGAGAGTTTACGTGCTCAGTTATCTACATGACATTCTCTTGATGGATATCCACAAGGTGGGAAGAACATTGTTCTTTTCCGAGGGTGCACAGTTTTACTAGTGGTGTTGTAAGAGGTGATCTAGAGGGATTTTAATACATCCCGTTTTCCATAAATCTTATAGTTGAAAAACTGTACTAGGATCTCCAATGTCAGTTCTGGTGGAGATTTATGAAGAAGGTAGTAGTAGAGTTCGATTTTCGATGCCTTACATGCCAGTAGGTAAAGGCTGAGCACCAAGTTCTATCAAGATTATCTCACTCCTAGAAGTGAAAGAGTGGAAGTGGGTGGAATATTAATGGATTATGTGATAATATTACCACTGACATCCATTGTAAATGATTCCATCAGGGTGATCATTGACTAGCTCACCATGTCCGCCCACCACCTAGCTGTCGGGGAGTAGAGTTCTGTAGAAGGATTTAGACACATCTATGTGCACGATACAGTAGAGATTCATAGAGTCCCTTCGATGATGGTATTAGATCGATATGTGAACTTCACATCCCAGTTGTGGAAGGTATTGTAAAAGGCTTTTCATACTTAGCTATGCTTGAGCATGGAAGTTCATTACTAGACTGATGGTTAGACTAAGAGGATGATTTGGGCTTTGGAGAATATTTTGCGGTTGTAGGACACCGGGACACCCTGAGAGGGGAGGCGTGAATTAGGGTGTCAACATTTTCTTTTAAAACCAAGGATCTTATTCCCATAGTGGTAGGAACTCGTTAAACCTGTAATACTGATTGTAACTGAAAGAAAACAACCACAAGAAAAGAGACCACACAACACTTTTACTTGGTTCACCACTAAGGGATATGTCCAAAGAGCTTATGCTAACAGGTTTCTAGTCAAAACTAATTCCACTAAACTTCACTATATAAGGATTAAAAAGTTCAGGTAAAGTCACTCTATCCTAGGAACATTTCCTTTACAAAAGTTCAGGGATAGTTCACTGCATCCCTTAGGTCAGTCCCATTGAATCCCCCTCGCTTATTGCAATTGGTGAAGCACACTTAATTTATAAACATGAAGGTCTCTTCAAAAGATTTCCATTGAAGTCTTTGCCTCTACTCAGTATGAGTCTCTATTATCATTTATGTCCTAAACTGAAACACTTGAATGCACTGAACCACTGAATCAGATATTCAGAACATGAAAATATGGTACACTGATGATTACACGCAACACCTAACCTTTTCACGCAAGATCTTACTTTTCCATGCAATATTTACATTTCGCGTGGAAAATATTTCATGCAATAACCCCCTTTATTTGAAACCATCAATTTTATGCACAACCTATACTTTTACACACAACCTCAAATTTTACATGCAACTTCGAATTTTTCACGCAATATCTACTATACACGCAACATCTAAATTTTCGAAAAACTTAAACTTTTCCATGCAACTCCCTTTTCACGCAAGATTTACATGCATCAGACCTCAGATCTTCTCTATGTCCTCAATTGTACCGAATGATGGGATCACCTCTTATTTATAGGTGTCATCGACCCCCATGTGAAAAACTCGTCGTGTCGCATAAAACTCTCATTCTGCATGAAATCCTTTTTCGCACAGGAACCTTTTTTTGTGCACATATCCAGATTTTTCACACACCTCATGCCTTTTCCATTTTTCAGCATTATGATCCCAAAACACATTTTGTGGGAGAAAACCAACCTACTTTCACTATTTCATGAAAAACCAATTTAGCACATTGTTCATGTTTTTCGCGCACCACACCAATATTTTGTGGATCTCATGCCTTTGTCGTTTTTTGTGATCTAATCCGAAAACATTTATTGTGTGCCAATTTCCAACACACCTACCGTTTTGCGTGCAAGTTCCTTTTTCAAACACACATTTTCCCATTTCCCAATTTTTAGGTCCAAAAAATTGGAATACGCTGGGAAATGACATCACCTTAAAAACTATTGTCTTCTTGAACTATATTAAAACTTTACTAGAAAACATTCTGAACTTCCAATGAGGATTGACAACAAACACAAACCATACTCCAATTCTTGCATAGAATGGCCATGGTTCCAACAATCTCCCCCTTTGGGTTTGTTGGAAATCACAAATAAATTCAATAGAGCACCATCCACATGAAAATCTAAAATTCATGAATCAACTCATCCAACACTCTAAGTATATGTGGGAAATTATCGGTGTAGAAAACAAGATGGGAAGAATGAATTGGGATCCCAGGTTTTGGAATTATTAAGGACACCAAATATATTCTCTTACTGTGTCACAGAATAATTAGATGCCCTAAATAAATTTATTCTCTTATGAATTCCTTCTCCTCATATCACTGAATTCTCATTATGTCACAAAATAATTACAACATGTCCTGAATTTACTCCTTCTCCCCCATTGACAATAAATCCAAAAACAGGTATTTGTTAATTGAACAGCTAAAAACAGCCCTGGATAGTATGTCTCCCATAAACCTACAACACATCCATAAACTTATTAAAAAAAATTAACATAACTTGAGAGAGTGGTAATTCGGAACCTCCTTATGAATTGGGAGGTGGATAAACACCGAGGATTAACCAATGTTTCTCAGACACAAACACTAACAGTGGCTTGGTCAGGAAATCAGCCACTTGCTCATCAGTTCCCACTTGATCCATTTTAATCACACCTTGTTCAACATTTTCCTTGATAAAGTGATATCTGATTTTAATATGTTTTGTATGAGATTATTGAATAGAGTTATTTGTATTATCAATTGTGCTCTTGTTATCACAGTAAATCACCATTTTTTGTTTCACCTCATCACCAATATATAATAGTTGTTGCTTCATCCATAGTAGTTGAGTGCATGACACTGTAGTAGAGATATAATCAGCTTCACCATTACTAAGAGAAGTAATTTATTGTTTCTTGCTCAACCATCCAACACATTTATTCCCAATATAGAATGCTCCACCACTGATGACATTCTGTCCACTACATTGCCAACCCGGTCAGCATCAAAAAAATGTTGATAATTCATTGTCCCTTCTTGCAGCAAAATATAACCTAAAATTATGAGTACCTTGAATGTACCTCATGATTCTTTTTACTATCCCCATATGTTCCTCCTTTGGATTACTCTGAAAGCGGACGACTAGACAGTTTCAAAGACAATATATGGTCATGTCACTGTCCGGTATAGTAGGCTTCCAATGATCCTCTTGTACATGGTGGGATCTATAGAGGTCCCATCCTCATGCTTTCCATGTTTGGTACCAACTGCAATCAGATTTGACATTGGTTTAGAGTCATTCATATTAAATTTCTTCAGCTGATCTCTTGCATACTTTTCCTAAGAGATAAAAGTGTAATCATTCTTTTATGTCACCTGTAGCCCCAGGAAATATGTGATCTCCCCAATCATTGACATTTCAAATTCAGATTTCATGTGATTAGAATATTTTTCCACTGATTTCTTCCTACTGCCACCTAATATAATGTCATCAATGTAAACTAAAACCATGAACTTATCTTTCGGAGAATTCATCACATAGAGATTGTGATCAACTCCTCCTCTTTTGAATTCCAACTTCTTGAGATAAGAATCCATCCATGAATACCATGCTCGTGTTGCCTGTTTCAAACAATAGAGTGATTTATTTAGTTTACAAACCATTTTTTCATATATAACAAGAAGAAAATCCACTGGTTGTTCGATGTAGTCTTCTTCTTTCAGAAAACCATTCGAAAATACTGTCTTGACTTCCATTTGATAAACTTTATATCCTATTTGGATTTCCATAGCAAGAAAAATCCTGACTTACTCCAGTCTAGCCACTGGTGATAATATTTCTTCAATATAGATGCCTTCAATTTATGAATATCCCTTACATACCAGTCGTGCTTTGTTTCTGATAACACTTCAATGCTCAACAAACCTTTTCTTGAAAATCCACTTTGTACCAATCAAATTATGACCTTCAGGTCGCTTAACTAGATCCTAGGTCTGATTCTTGTTAATCTGATCATACTCTTCATTCATAGCTTTCACCCACAATTCATCCTTCGCATATTCTTCAAATGAGGATGGTTCCACCATAGATAATAATATTGATTTTGAATTACTCTTAATTCTCCTCATTTTTTTGGGTTTAGTTCAATCCCCAATGATGTTGGATTAATCAGTTTCTATTCGTCAATTCCAATTCTAAGGTTCAATTAAATTCTCTCCAGCTATGGTTTTAACTTCATATTCTTCTACTGAGTCAACATCATGATGTGACTCTTGGGTGTTTTTTACCCCTTCCTCTGTTTCTGTATTTGCATTTATCTTATGTTCACATTCGTCCTCATTTCTATATCATCAACATATAAATTATTTTAAGAATTTCTAGTTTTTTCTTCAATGATATTAACATCATATTTTTCCACAATCCTCCCCAATCGCTTATTGAAACACTTGTAAGATTTGATGTTTATTGGATATCTAAGAAATATTCACTCATCTGCATTGTCACCAAACTTCCCTTGATTTCCTTATTTATTTTGGATGAATCATTTTCTTCTAAAAGCACAAAGGTATTTCAAAGAAGGATACCTTCTATGCCACAATTCATATAGTGTCTTCATCTCTCCCATGTATAGCCTCGTTCAATTTTGAATATGCATTACAGCTTCAATAGCTTCATTCCAATAATGACGAGATATACGACCCTAAATTGGCATAGTCCTAGCCATATTGTTGACTTGTTGATTTCAAAGCTCAACAAACCAATTTTGTTGAGGAGTTATAACAGTAGCTACCTCATGATGTATTCCATTTTTTTAAGTAATTCTCAAACTCAATGGATGTGTATTCCCCTCCATTATTAGATCGCAGTACTTTGATGGCTCATCCAGTATCATTCTCGGCAATCTGGTGATAAGTTTTCATGAAATCATGTGTCTCTTCCTGTGAATAAACATTACACAATCCATTCTATTATAATCATCAATAGAAAGAAATAAGTACCTCTCTCCATGAGTTTCGACAACATTTATTGGTCCACATACGTCTGTGTGGATGAGATCAAGAAGGTCTGATTCCCTTTTTTTCTGTGGTCAAAATGAATTATAGACTAGCTTCCCCCATATAAAAGCATCACAAGTCTTTTCCCATTCACATTTCATAATGGGGATATCCATGACAATATTCAAATTAGATATATTTTCCATGTCTTGTTGGTTAATGTTCCCGATCCTTCGATGAAATAAGTTGTTTTCTTCTTCAACAAAAAATAGCAAGAGTTCTCTTTACTGTCAACCTGATATAAGATTCCATCTATTTTGCTACCTTCCATAATAGAATTCCCTATTTTTGATTTTATAGAGCATCCTTTTTTATTGAAGGTTATTATGATCCCTCAGTCACAAAGTTGACTCACACTGAGGAGATTGTGGCATAGATCGTCCACATAAAGAACATCAGTCTTCTTCATCTCAACATTTGATAGAGAAGTATTTCCACTGCCTTTAATCTTCAAAGAACCATCATTACCAAACCTCACTGCTCCATCAACCTTCTTTTTAATTTTGTTCAAAAAGGTCATAATTTCCTATAATATGTGATGAGAATCCACTATCAAGATTCCAAGTGCTGCTACTTTTTGTAGATTTGAGGGCTACTTCTGCAAGATTGGATTTCTCAATTTTCTTCTTTTATTTCCATGAGATATTGGATTAATTGTAGGACACTGATGGCCTTCTAATTCTTTCTTCCACAAAATCAGATTCTTCTTACCCATACTCTTCTTCAAGAGGAGAAAAACTATTTGTGAGAACTATATCATCAGGAGGGTGAGTATTGACCCATCTCTGAGAGTTGTATAAATAGCTCATGTCGTACCTCTACCTGCAATACATAGCTTTATGGCCAAAGATAGAATAATGAAAATAGTATCCATAGAAAATATTTCTTCTAGAAGATATAGGATTTGAAATTGGTCTTATTTGTTGACTTAACACATCTTTCCCATTAAAGTAGTTCCTTGCCTCTTCTCAATATGACATGGTATGGCCTAGATAGCCACAGAACTGACACTTCATGAGGGGAAATGACTTCTCACTTATATTTCTCCTCATGCCTTCTTCCTTGAAAAAATGGACGGACTTCCTGCCATTTCTGAAAGTTTGCAGATAATCTTCATTTCTTATTTTAGTTTGGATTGAGGGTTTCTTTTTCAGAACATCAGGAAAATTTTCACCATGTCCAACTTTTATCTTGTATTTATTTTGCCTCTCTTTCCATCCAGCAATTGATGTCTCTTCTTCAAAAACAATTCCACTCTTTCACATATAATTGATTCTTTAATCACTCACGATTTTTCTAACCCCATTCGAACCACACTTGGCCCTTACCAATAATTATGCATCTGAGAATCTTCCGAAATGAATTTTCTTCTTTCCATCATTTCTTGTTGACTGACATTCAAGTTTACTCCTAAGAGTAACAACTTCTTCCTCAAGACCCTCAACAGTCTTTGGCATCTCTTCTAGTCCAGATGTAAGGTCATTTATGACCTTATTTTTTCTTCAATTCTAATATTTAGTTTCCCAACATCATCTTTTCTTTCAAGGATTGAATACTGAACTCTCACTAGTTCTCTTAGTCATTCAATTTTAGCTTCAAGATCATCAACATATTCTGATTATTCTTCTACCATTTCTTTCCACATATTTCATCTCGTAAATTTATTCTCAAGCTTGGAAAATGAATCTTTAATTTAAAACATGGGATCACCATTACGAGTCATCTGATGATCTCTTCCTTTATCGATCAAGGGGTCTGACTTTTCAATAGTATCCATCATGGAAGCATGGTTTCTAGTTTTAAATTCTATTTATTCTTCTTCACAAAATTCAATATCATCATCTTATTCTTCACAAACATAATTATTCTTATTTACTTTCTTTCAAGATTTGAATTATCCTTTTTTTAAAACCTTTTTCACCGATTCTCAATGTCTTCTACTTCGCTCTCTTCATCATCAAGCTTTCTTTGGCACTAAGAGGCAATGTCCCCAAGTCTTCCACAATGAAAACATGCCATAGGTAACTTACCATTAAATTTACATTTTCATTTCTTCAGCTTCTTAGAAATGAGAGAAATAATTTCTTTTTCCTTATTATCTTCCCCAATAAAATATTCTGAAATTTTCATTTTTTCTATTGCTTTGAATGCCATTTCCTTGCTTACACGATTTGTAGAATCATCAGGTTTGAATCTCTTCTCATATGCCACTAAACTACTTAGCAGATCATCCAAAGAGAGTTTAGATAGATATCTTTCTTCAATGGCTGACACCTTTGAATTGTACATAAGAGGGATTATTCTCTATATTTTCATTAAAATATCAATGTCTTTGATTTCCTCTCCAATACCATTAGTTTCTCCCACTACTTCAGTGATTTAATTAAAGAATGAATATTCATTTTCATCCTGATGCATCTTTAGATCATCAAACCTATTGTGCTAGACTAGAATTTTTTCTTCCTTCACTTAATTGTCTCCTTCATAAATATTTTCAATTTTATCCCATATAGATATTTCTAAGGTGCAACAAATAACCTTTAGATAGATATGAATGGAAATAGTTGCAATGATAGCATTATAAGCTTTAACATCTGCATCATGAACATTCCTATCTGTATCAGTCATAGCAAACCATGTTAGATCAGTAAATTGTATTCCTTGCATAGTATCAAACGGGACTTCCATTCTAAGGGATCATAAATGAGATATCATTCCATTCTTCCAAATATATAAATTACTTCCATCAAAGAGAGGTATTCCTTTATAATTAAATACATTCAACGTGATGGTAAAGAGCATATATAACACTAGAAACCTTTACCCTTTTATACCACTTGTAAGACCCTGAGACACCCTAAGTGGGGAGGGGTGAATTAGGGTGTCAACTTTTTCTTTTAAAACCAATGATATTATTCCCACGATGGTAGGAACTCATTAAATTTATAAGACTAATGGGAACATAAAGAAAACAACCACAAGAAAAGAGACCACACAACACTTTTACTTGGTTCACCACTAAGGGCTATGTCCAAGGATCATATGCAGACAGGTTTCTGGTCATACCTAATTCCACTAAACTTCACTAGCTATGGATTACAAAGTTTGGGTATAATAACTCTATCCCGGGCACACGACCTTTACAGAAGTTAAAGGACATCTCATTGCATCCCTTGGGTCACTCCCATTTACTCCCCCTAGCTCACTAGCTTTGGTGATGTCACACTCAGTTTATTAACGTGAAGGTATCTTTAATAGATTTTCATTGAAGTATTTGTCTCTACACAGCACAAGACTCTACTTGCATCGAAGACCTAAATTGAAGCACTTGAAAGAACTAAACCACTCAACCAGATATTCAGAATGTGAAAACATGTTACACTAATGATCGCATGCAACACCCACCCTTTGGGCGTAAGATCTCACTTTTTCATGCAATATTTACTTTTCACGTGGAAAATATTTCACGCAGCAACCCTCTTTATGCGAAAACTTCAATTTTAGGTTCAGCCACTACTTTTACGTGAAGCCACAAATTTAAATCGCAACAGCAAATTTTTCACGCAACATCATTTTTTATGCGCAACATCTACATTTTCGTGCAACATAAAATTTTCCAAGAAACTCCCTTTTCACGGAAGATTTACACGCATAAAAACTCAGATCTTATCTATGTATTCAATAGTACTGAATGAGGGTTTCACCTCCTATTTATAAGTTTCAATGACCCCCATGCCCAAAACCCATCATGTCATTCAAAACTATCATTTTGCGAAAAATCCTTTTTCATGTAGGAAAAAAATTTTGTGGACATATCCAGATTTTTCATGCACCTCATGCCTTTGAAATTTATTAGAATTATGATCCTGAAACACCTTTTTCAAAAGAAAACCAACCTACTTTCACTATTGCGGGAAAAGCCAATTTATCACACAAGCCATGTTTTTTACACACCACTCCAATATTTCACGCAGCTCATGCCTTTTCCATTTTCCAGCAATCTGATCACAAAACATCTCATGCACATAACATTCCAACACACCTACTATTTTGCACGCATGTTCCTTTTCCAAACACACATTTTCCCATTTCCTGATTTTCTGGCCCAAAAAATTATCAAACGCTTAGAAATGATGCCACCTTCAAAACTGTTGTCTTCTTGAACTGTATGAACACTTTACTTGCAAACATTCTGAACGTCTAATGAGGATTGACAAAAAAACACTTACCATACCCCAATTCTTGCATAGAACAGTGATGGTTCCAATATTTGGCCTATATCGTGGACTTTGGTCACATTTGGGAGGACCACTGGTCTAGTTTTCATACAATAAAATCTATCACTCCACTATCGGTCTGGCACTATTCAAGGCTTTATATAGGTGAACCTACTTGTCATTGGTTTATTGGAATAGAACTTGAGAGTCAGTACTCATGGGTCCATAGATGGCATGAACAAACACTGAGAAGGTGTAGGTCATCCAGAAGTAGATGAAGTCTATAAAGAGCTAGAAAAAGTTTTATGCTGATAGATGATAGAGACCTCTGGAGTTCGGGGAGGGGACAATGGTTTCCTTCAGTCTCACCTTGATGAGGATTGTGGAGATTTGGATAGGGTGGAATGTTGTCTCCAAGGTTTATCATACCTTTTTAGATATTTTTCATAGTCGCTGAGGTGGTGTACCACCTAGCTCTACCGCCACAGTTGCACCAAGTACACGACATCTTTCATGTCTTGCAGTTGAGGAGGTAGGTGCATGATCTATCGCACATCATCGACTGGGGTGAGCTAAACATCAAGAATGGAGTGAACTTTATAGAGTATATAGTGGAGTTTAAGGATATAAAGTAGAGGATATGTTGTGGCTGAGCGATTTTTTTGGTGCTTGTATGGTGGCAGCACAGGAATCTTCAAGAGAGCACGTGAGAGTAGGAGGCTCAGATTCGTGCCCAGTACCCATATCTGTATAATCATCTTTTTGTTCTGAATTTTTAGAGATGAAAATCCCTAAGGTACCTAGAAGGTAATATCTCATATTTTATATGTATTATGTATAAATATTATATGGAATTATTAAAAGACCGTGAATTGCGACGACATATGATTCTGAGGCCTGGAGTCCCCCGGAGTAAATGTTTAAAATAAATTAAACTCTAAATAGAACATGTTGGAAGTGTTCATAATATTTGGTATAACTTTTATAAGTTTTCCTGAATTAGAAATTTGAGGACACCATTTTGTTCAGTACAATGACTTTACCGTAGGTGGGGCCCAACATCGACTGATGCAGGTCGACTACAAAAGTTAGTTTTCAGACATTTTCTAGGAAATAAAATAAATAAATAATTTATTTTGATTTGATTTGATTTTTTACACAAAGACCTAATTCCTACCATTTAAATACATGCTTATACAATTTTTGTAGGGTTATTCTCATAACCCTATGAATTTACAACTATCTTTGGATCTGTGGAGGAGAACACATTGGAAGATGACGTTGGAGCAATCGATCGATGCACCACAGATTCAAAGGAACCTCACCAATGAATGTGGCAAGGGGATCATTCTCCAATATAATTGAGGTAGGGTTTCTCTATTTTTATATTCCTTTCCCTATTATTTGATTTAATTATGAACGTGGATAAACCCACAAACTGGTTGATCAATGGATCATGTGTTCTTGCGGGAGGGTGTTAATTTTCGTTTCCTTTTGGATTTATATTAGGGAATTAATTTTGTGAAAATTTGGGATTATTACTTTTATTATCCATTAACACTACTAATGAGAGTAAACATACACCATGAAGAATGACGGAGGATTTGCGCACCTCCATTCTTATTATTTTCATCAACCCACGCCCCGCGTTCTTCGTGTTCTTCAGGGGGTGAAGAATGACAAATTTTTGCATATTTGTTTCACAAAGCAATGATCCCAAATTTTAGAACTGACATTGTGATGACCAATTGGGTGTGTGACTGTAATGGTAGATGATAAATTGGCTAAGATTGAGGGAAATTGTTCTTCTTGACTTGTTTGTGTGGTTGGATCGATACATGTTTTAGGGGCCGATCTGAAGTACAAAACCAATGGAAGTATCTTTATAGTGTTAGGGAGACCACAAGCATTTAGTTTCATGGTTATTGGATAGTTGAATCAGAGTTTGGATCATCACCTGAAGAATCGTATGAAGAATATTGCGTTCTAGAAAAATCCGAAGAATACGGTGTGTTCTTCAATGAACACATCGTGTGTGCCTATCGTGGTAGTTTCTAGGGTTTTCATGATGCACCTGGTGAAGAACAGGGTGTTCCTCTAGGGAGACATGATATCTGGGGCCCACCTAGTAGGAGATGGAGTGTCAGGTGACTATATGCACTAACATGGTGTGTGACCATCATCACATGGTTTTTGGGTCCTTACACAGACTTAGCATGTATCTCAGAAGATACACAGACAAAGGGTGGAGTACAGGGCATGTAATCCACCACAAGGCCAGACATGGCAGGATATGTAGCCTACTCTTTTTACTGGTATAGGTTTGGGTCACAAGGGTTGAATTTTTGTATGGTCACATAGCCAACATACACTGAGTCTTCACTAGATAGTAGAATAATACATGTCATTATCTTACACGTTGTGTATACCTTCTTATACATGAAAAGCCTTATGACATGGGTCATTGTACATGGGCAGTATTTAGGGTTAGAGGAACGACTTGTGACCCTTCTACAAACCATGTACTTCTATGTACATGGCTTGATCCTTATTCCCACTATTCTTTAGAAAAATTTCATTTGGGTTAGTGCCCCCTTTTTTGATTCCCCTGAAGGTCAAGTATCATTTCCAGCCCCAGAAGTATATTCCCTTCATAAGGACATTCCAAGACAGAGTTAGGTATCCTTGTGAGAGTCCCAGAGAAAGATACTTTATCCAATAATGACCCTATGTAGAGTCAGGTTTTGTGGTGACTAATCCTATAAGATGTCGATCCTCTTCTTAGCAGGTGGAATCTAGATGAGTCGTGGTGTCCACCAAGTCCCTGGCAGTGATCCTCATCCATGTATCATGATCTTTTCCCACATAGGATTATATTCTCCCAGAATGAGTGCATCTCAGATCTATTCAAATCTATCAATGCATATATCTTTCTCATTGATTTTCTCGATGAACAGTACATCTCGGACAGATGTCCTCAGAGCTATCATACTCGTTGAGTGAGTTTTACCAAACGAGTGCTTCATGTAATTATCAGGATAAATCCCTATTGTGGGTATGCAGTCATTGTGATGCGTGTCTAGACTACGAGTCTAGATTTTGAGTATATCTAGATGTGTTTCTGTTGTTATATGTTCAATAGACATATACTGGGTAGATTTGACTATACTTTTACTTTATGTATTGCTTTTTGTTTTTTGGGTTCCCATACTGAGTATTGTTATATTCACCCACACACGATCTTTTCCCACACATGTTGTGTCTAATGCAGCTAATCATCCTTTTGAAGGAGTCTTGGGCAGACCAAGATGGAACTAAACATTCAGACTTCCTTATAGACTGAGGTGTTCCAACTACTACGAGCAGCAGTCCTAGTACCTGTTTCTTTTTTACATGTTAGACTTTATAGTTTTCACCCTCAGGTTTTGGGTGGGCTTGTATTTTTTCCAAGTTTACATTCCACAATTTACATTCCATTGAACTCTGTTAGTTGGGTTTAGTTGTGTGTGTTCATTTTTTTCAATAGTGGTTCTTACATTTCAACATTTGTGGCCTTGGAGATGTGTGCATGTGTACAGGTACTCAGGAAATTCCCCACATGTTAGTGATATCCCTAATGGGTTCTAGTCACCAGCTGCTGGCCTATTGGAAGTGGGCTTGGGGAGTTATGGCATGAGCCCCACTAGGACTGGTCATGAAAATCTTATTGATTTGTTAATACCATGCATAATCTAGGGTAAAATAATGGAATCATAGATTGAGAAGAAGATTTATCAATTTAAACATCCTATCAATGATTTATCATGAGTATATTACTATGATTAGAGTTCATAACATTGTGCTTGGGGTTTTCGAACATGAGTATAATCATCAAGGTTTTAAAAATGATGGTTATACGGTTAATGATTAATTGACTAAAAAATAAAAATTAAAGGAAGAAGGTATCACAGAATAAGATGACGAGTCATATTTATTGGTTTTTTAATAAAGTGAAATGATTAATGTTCCTTTTTATTTGTATTATTGAATTATATTATCAATGATGATATGTGTGTGTGTGTGTGGATTGAAAAACAATGCATATTCTTTAAGGTTTTGTAATCACATTCTGAGTAGTATCATATCTAACAGAAGTGATTTTTGGAATGTAGATCATTTGGAAAACACGTGATTGAGGGGTGATAACCCTAAATGTATTCTTGATTCCAAGATAATAATGATAAAGATATGATTATATGATATTATTGGTGACCATGAAAGTTGTTTACAATGTCACGACCCGTCCCCCAGGGATTTTTCCACGACTACCCCAAGCCTGCCTTCCATATGCCAGGGGTTGGTGACTAGCATCGAAGGGAATATCCCTGCAAAACAGGAAGGCATTACCTTTAAACATGAAAACACACAGTCCAAGAATACAACGACCATAACCCATGATGTAAAACTGCAAGAAAAAAAATGGCCAGTACTGTAAGTAAAGAGACCTAGAATACAAGCCCAACTGAAAATTACAACAACAACAGAAAAACATCTCCTGGAATCACCACTAGGGTTCCTACTAGAAGGGTAGGTATATCTCTCATTCAGTCATCATTGCATCATGTCACATCTAAAGGTCCATCATCCAATCCTAGCTAGCACCAAACCCTTGGTCATATCTATATGTCGTCTACACAACACACAATAACGTGTGGGTGATGCCCGTGCAGGGGTGTGTACAACAATACTCAGTAGGGACCCTAAGACCCCCAAAGGTCTCCTAGAGTTCCATAGAGGAAAAATCACAAAGAATGTCCTCAATCATTGATCACGATGCATTATCAATCTCACACCAGGTATACAACACTGAGTTCAGGAATGAAAATGATTAGTCTTAAGCTATATCATATTATTCTGTTATGAATTTTTTTACAACTACACTATGAAGGAGTTGTTACATTGTAGATCCACACAGGGTCTTTTTTCGTTGATCCATGATGGGCAGCTCTCAGGCTGGTCCTCATTGGGTTGTGCACTTCTGATCCACACAATGTTGCTAGAATGCTGATCTACATAGGGTTACTGGAATGCTAATCCATACAGGGTCAATGGAAGGCTAATCCAAACAGGGTCGCTTAATATTGATCCATACAGGGTTTCTAGTTTCTGATCCTTGATGGGATGCTCTAAAATTGGTCCCCACATGGTAACTACGATGTTGATCCACACAGGCACGCTATGATGCTGATCCACACAGGGTCGCTACTTCCACGACAGCTGGTCATATGATTCTCGCTCATAGTACGCTTATTTCTAGAAGAAACACTCCTCAATCCATCATTCATATTTTAAATGGTAATATGTCCCACAAAAATCATACCCAAGGGACCTCCCTGTCATATCAGTCCTAACGTGACAAAAGGTGCATCGATTAGATTCTAAGTCTGTGAGATAAGGGCACTTTTGTAAAAAGGGCCTGGTTGGATTCATGTCTAATCCAACCCAAGATGCCCATCAAACTCCATCAAAACTCATTTTGAGTATCTCCAAAGTTCCTCCTTTTCACAAGGTTCCTTAGTCCACAAATAGCACATCTATCAGACGTTTGGTCTATTAGTTACGTCCTTTTCTGTGAATGGGAGTGATCACACCGCAGTCTGGCCCAGCTTGTTCGGGCCCACCAGAATATGGAAAATGGACCGCATCCCAAAAGGGGTCTCAACACCACTTATTGCATGAAAAATGGACAACTGGTACATTAGTTACGAGTGTTTATTTATTCAGGGGCTGGTTGGGTCTGGGCCAGGTCTGACTCGGTCTGACTGGCCCGACGCAACAGTTCCTAAGGTCTACCTGACCCCACCCGGGTCTGTCCCGTTAAGGTTCACCAAGGTTCAGTGGGTCCGACCCATCAGGGTCATCCCATTGGTTTGTGGGCCTAGGTTGCGGTTGGCTCGGCCCACTAGGTGGGGCTCGACCCACTGGTCGGTGGGTCCATCCGGCGTCCGGCCTGGTCCACCTGAAGCTAGACTTCCTTCTCGGCTGGCCCCGTGGTTGCAGGACCGTTTCGCTCAGCCGGTGGGGGGCTACCCCACTGCATGAAACGGTTTCCCATTTATCCTACCAGCTTCCACCAACGCAGCACGGCACGGGTCCACACCATATACTCCAATTGCGGCCACCATAGCACATGACTTTGTGTCCCTTCCCACAACCCTGCGGTCGGTCACTGTGGGTCTCCTTTGACCACTGCCGGCCACCGCCTACATAGCGCATTGGTGGTGCCTTTCACAGGCCACCAGATGTGCTCTGGTGGTCCGTTTTTGGTGTCGTCAGCCCCTACAAGGCTCTTGGGTCACTCTCGCCGATGTGTCTCCACCAGTTTCATCCTGTCGCTCCATTTGAAAAACCATTCTAGAAAAACGAGACAAATAATGAATAGGCAGAGGGTCTGGCCCATGTTTGTTTATCCTACTGTCTCCGCGTTAGCATCATATTAGGTAATCAACAAGTTATCTCATAAAGATGAACTTTACAATAATCCCCCTTCCTAGATAAGACGTCTGTTGATGCCGATCGACAGAACATCCTTCGTTGTTGTCATCTGTTCGTGATTGGTTGGCACTCGTCACTGCTCGTTAAAACCAGTATCTTCCTCTAAGTGGTTGGTGCCAGGGTACTTTTCCAAAGCTTCATCGCATGGTGAATCTCTGCCAATAACCCACCCCAAGCTCCATATAAATATAAGGGTGAAGAGGTGGGTAACGCTCCGAAGAATTTATGAGATTAATTTAATTAACAAACCACCCAAATTCCCAATGGTGTAGTTACCAGAAAAGGAGATTCATGCCATTAAATGGATTGACATGTCATCGGTCCCGCCACCACCTCTCATCCATTAGAGGAATGAAAACAGAGAAATAAAATAACATTGTTATTTTATTGTTCTTTTAAATTTCTGAAAACTATCGTTTTCTCCTAACCTTCTACGGTCGAAGTGAATCCTCCCTTAAGTGAATCCTAGTGCTACGGATTCAATGGTTCCCTTGAATTTTTAATCTGATCACTGATTCAAAAGATAGAAAACTCCACCCACACGTTTACTAAAAGTACCTAAAAAAGTTCAAAAATTCATTTTGGGAACACCGTGACTTGGAATCATTCACCGTCAATTTTTGAAGACTCATAATAATTCCACATAATTAATAAAAAAATTACATTGAAAATCTAGGTCATTAAATTCTTCCCACTTAGGGATTTTCATCCCCGAAAGCCAAAAAATTGACTAATGAAACAAATGGGGGTACTAAGCATGAAGCTGGGCCTCCCACTGCCATATGCTCTTCTGGAGGTTCCCTTTCTTCCAGTGAATACACACCAGAGAGATCAATCGTCCATGAAGGATCCACTCCTATCAATCCTCAATCTCTACTAGAACATCCATAAAGGTTTCCCCATCATCAATTTCAATCTCACCCCAGTCAATAATGTGCGATGGATCATGAACGTACTTCCTCTGTTGTGGCACATGGAAAACTTTATGCACACAATGAATCTGTGGGGAAAGAGCTAGGTGATAAGCCACCTCATCAACTCTGTTGAGAACTTAAAAGGGTTAGATGAACCTTAGAGATAGCTTTCCACCTCGTCCAAATATCTCCAAACCTCATCGAGTTAAGACCCATAGGAATACATGGTCTCTCTCCTAGAACTCCAAAGTTCTATGTATCCTATCAGCATAAGAATTTTGTCTTCTCTGTTCAGTCTTCATCTACTCTAGGATAATATGTACCTTCTCAGTGGTAGACCGTACCAACTCTGGACCCATAAGTGATGACTCCCCCGATTATGCCCCGCATAGATGTGATCTTAAAAGTCGAACGTACAAGGCCTCAAATGGTTCTATAAAAAGGGCAAGTGATCCTCCTAAATACGGTGAAAATCTATGATGCAAGAATGAAGCATGTCCTTTAGTGTTTGAAGGGTCCGCTCTGTTTGACCATTCGTCAATGGATGAAAGGTGGTGCTCAAACGTAGCTATGTCATGAATGCCTCCTATAATACCATCCACAACCAGGATGTCAAACGTGTGTCACGGTCAGATAAGATCATCAATGGAACCCCATGAATCCTTAAAATCTCCTATACATTGTGGCATCCCATGATCTCTACTGATCCTTGTTCTCAGATGGGTAGGAAGTGGTCCAACTTGCTAAGTCGATCAACGATCGCCCAGATGGAATTGTGGCCCTTGGACGTATGTGGTATCCCTATCATGAAATCCATGTAAATACCATCCCACTTCCACTCTGGTACCTCTAATGGACATGCTAAGCCTGCTGGAGCCTGATGATCGGCCTTCACTTGCTGACAAATGAGCCATCGTGAAACAAACTTTACCACTATTTTCTTTATCCCTAGCCACCAGTGCTAATGCTTGAGGTCCTGGTACATCTTTTCCACACTAGGATGTTCTGCCAGAGGGGACGTATGAAACTCCCCCAACATCTCCTCTCGTAGTGCCACTGGAACCATGGTGCATCCTCTGAAAAAAAATGATGTGATCCCCACCTTCATAAAATCCATCAGGTTCATGTCCTGAGGATATCTGAGCACGTCGAGCCCCATACTCGCTGCCCCAATCTGTGCCTCCTGAACTCGCAAAATAAGTGGGGGAGTGAGCATCATTGACTGAAGGTAAGATACTCCATCTCTATCCACAAATGATATCTACAATGTGACTAGCTGCTTTGTCACCTCACTCAACAATTGTAGACCAGACCTCTTGATGAGTGCATCTGCTACTATTTTCCCCTTCCCAGGATTGTAGACTATCTCAAATTCATAGTCCTGGAGGAACTCTAGTCAACGTTGATGTCTTAGGATCAGGACCTTCTATGAGAATATATACCTAAGACTCTTGTGATCAATTGAAATAGTAAATTTTTCACCCATCAATTAGTGTCACCACATATTTAAGGCAAAGACCTCTACTGCTAACTCCAGTTCATGGGTAGAGTAGTTATACTCAAGTTTTCCTAGTTGTTGTGAACCATAAGCGATCACTGCTAACTCCTGCATCAGGACACATTCAAGTTCATTCCCTAACGTATCACAGTAGACTACATACCCAACACCCACTTCTAGTAGCCTCATGATGGGGTCAATCGTCAGTCTCTGCCTCAGCTCTTGAAAACTATGCTGGAATCACTTTTTCCACACAAAGGGCTATCCCATCTTCATTAATGCTAAAAAGGGTGTCACAACTCTATAAAATTCATGTAAAGATCTCTGTTAGTACCGAGACAACCCTAGGAAACTCCACACCTCAGTCATACTTCTGAGTGGCTCCCAATCTATCACATCCTCTATCTTTGCTGGATCCACTACAACTCTAGCCTCCAAGATAACGTGTTCCAGAAAGTGGACCTCCTATTTCCAGAACATGAACTTTGAGAGCTTACCATAAAGTTGGTTCTCTTGGAGTGTATCCAGAACTATTTGCATATGATAGGCATGCTCGTCCTCTTATGCTGAGTATATAAAAATTTTGTCGATGAAGACCACCACAAAGTGATCGAGTTATGGCTGAAAGATCCTTTTGATGAGTCCCATGAACACTATAGGGGAGTTAGTCACACCGAATGGAATGACTAGTAACTTATAGTGGCCATATCAACATCTGAAGGTTGTCTTTTTCACATCCTCAACTCATACCCTGAGCTTATGATATCCAGATCTGAGGTCAATCTTTGAAAACCAATGAGATCCCTTCAGTTGATCAAAGAGATCATCAATCCTCAGAAGTGGATACTTGTTCTTCATAGTCACCTAGTTCAGGCACTGATAATCCACATAGAGCCTGAAACTCTCATCTACCTTCTTGGTGAACAAAATTAGGGATGCCCATGGAGAAACACAGGGCCTTATGAAACCCCTCCTCAGCAATTCCTCCAGTTGTACTCGTAACTCATGAAGGTCTACAGGAGACATCTGACATGATGGTGCAGATATTGGTGTCGTCCTGGGGTACATGTCGATGTAGAAGTCCACCTCTCTATGAGGAGGTAGTCCCGAAACATCATCAGGGAAGACATCGGCATATTGACCCACCACTATAGGATTTCTCGAAATCTGAACATCAACAACTCTGAGGGTAAGGCTAGCTAATTGATGTGTGATTTCATGTACCCTCCTCCAGGTAATTCCATCCTATGATGTAAGGATCCCTTCCCACTGGTGTAGTAAAACCTGGTCCCATCTTCATGGACACACCCCACATTATGACTAATACAGTCAATCTGAACATTGAGTATGGATATACAGTCCATACCCAAGATGATGTTGTAAGGCCTCGATGCCACTACTAGAAAATAACACCTAAAGATATCGCCTCCTTGAGTAATCTCACACGCTGGCACCAATGTGTAATCATTGAGTATTCTCCCATAAAAGTCTATAATTGCAAGGATTGATCCAATGAATCCACCAGAATCTATGAGATCTAAATGATAGTCATGGTAATGAAAGAGTGACTGAAATATGTGTCTATAAGTAATTAATATAAGGTGGAGTAGACATAGATCATACCTCAAATCATCTCTGGAGTTCCGTGGTAGTAGGCCTCACCTTCCTGGTGATGAGCTCTTCCCTATCCACCTTCTCCCTATGGTCGGGGTGGACCACCTAGAGGTGGTGGTGGTGGAACCTCAAATCACCGCCAACCGCCTGCTGCATGGCATACTCCTCTACCACATCAATCTCCCATTAGAAATCCTTGCTCAAATATATGCCTTTTCCTTGGTGTTCCTCTGACCGTGTGATGGTCATCAGTGCGGCTGGTCAGGTAGTTGTTATCCATGTGACCCTGCCTACCGCACGTGAAGCATATTCTTCTCCTCTACCGGCCTTCTCTACCTCATGTGCCTCACACCTATGACCCTACGTCTTAGGGTCGTCCACCAGAAGTTCTTGTCTACATGGTCCTCTGTGCCATCTGCCTACTACTAGTCGCAGATAACTCTACTACGTGTTTCCCAGTTGTGGGTCTTGCTGTCGGTGTCTGCTCAGAAAGGAAACTCTCCACTGAGAGTGCTCTCTCCAGCAATCCATCATGCGTAGGGATGCTGAGAGATACCAGCAAAGCTCGGATCTCCCATCAAATTCAATACTCGAAGGTTCATGCCCTAAAAAAAGTGTCTCATACCATGTCGGTAGATGTAAGTGGTAGGTCAATGAACCTCATCAAGTACTAGGCCATAGTCAGGTTGTCCTGCTATAAGTATAGAAGTTCATGTATACACACAGAGTGTAGAGTTGTTGGAATGAAATTTTCCCTGAAGAGACTCTCAAAATCATCCTAGATGAAGGTAGCCTCATCATATGTCTGGAGTATCAGCCTCCACCATCTCCCTACTGCTCTTTGGAAAAGGCTGGTAGCTAGGATCACCATCTAGTCAGCTAGTGTCCCAATTAGAAGAAAAACATAGGCCACTACGTCCATCCCATCCTCAGTTGCCTACATATGTATCTCGCCTCGGATCCTCGAAGGATTATGCTGCTGAAACTCGTGCAACATGCTCAGTCAGCATGCACCATCTATTGGTGGGGTGGTGGCAATGGTTTCCCATTGGGTAGTGGTACTACTAGTAAACCACCTGATGGTACTACCACCATAATAATTCCCTTCACCGAAGCCTCACAGCTCGGTGGGCCACAAAATCTCACTATAATCCTAGAAGGCTGTCTGTGTGGCAGCTTCTTGAAAAACAAATAGGTGTACCATATTCAATAAGTTATACCTGGTGATCTGACTCAAAGAGATCAAAAATAAAACACTTCCAAAACACATGCAATCATTTTTTTCATGCACCAATTCAGAAATCAAAATTCATGGTTCTGGTGTATGGATACATCAGTCTCCTCACCAACAATGGACTCCCCGAATTGAAAACCACACTCAAAACACTTAACACTCTTTCTCTATTAAAAGATCATAGTCTTAGTTCTTCGGTAGAACTGAATCCTCTGACACCACTTTGTCACAAACCGTCCCCTGGGGCCCATGCCCTGACTACCCCAAGTCCGTATTCCATAGGACAAGGGTTAGTGACTAGAATTTCCAGGTATATCCCTGAAAAATGGAAAGGAATTTCCATTAATCCTGAAAAACACACAGTCCATGAAGACAATAAGAAAAACCGATGTAGTAAAACTAAAATAAAAACATTGAGTACTGTAAGTAAAGGGTGTCGGGATACAATCCCAACTAAAAAGTACAACAGAAACATAAAAAACAGCTCCTAGAATCACCACCAGGGTTCCTACCTTAACAGTAGGTATAGCTCTCATTTAGTAGTCACTACGGAATTTCACGTCTAAAGGTCCACCTCTGAGCACCGTCCAGTCCTAGATCCCAACCCTCGGTCAAAGTTGTCTGTTGTCTGCACAAGACACAACAAGGTGTGGGCAATGCCTGTGTAGGGGTGAGTATAACAATAGTCAGTGGGGACCCCATGACCCCCAATGGTCTCCTAGAGTTCCACAAAGGAAAAACCAAAAATCAAGACCTCAATAACAGTGCATGAAGTAATAGTCAACTCACACTAGGTATACAACTCAGATTTCAGGAAAAGAGATGATTATTCTTAAGCTATGTCATTTTATTTCGATTGGAAGTTTCCACAACTAAACTAAGAAGGATTTCTTCCATTTTTTATCCACACTAGGTCATATGTCACTAATCAACGATGGGTATCTCTAAGGATATTTCTCTTTGGGTCATGCACTGCTGATCCACACAGGGTTACTAGAATGTTGATCCACACAAGGTCACTGGAATGTTGATCTACATAGGGTCGTTGTAGGCTGATCCACACATGGTCACTCGATGTTAATACACACAGGGTTTCTAGTTTCTGATACTTTACGGTCCACTCTAAAACTAGTCGTCTTCAGGTAGCTACGATGTTGATCCACACATGGTTACTATGATGCGGATCCACATAGGGTTGCTACTTCCAAGACAGCTGGTCAGAGAAGTCTCGCACATAGCATGCATGTTTCTAGGAGAACCACACCTCAAGTAATCAGTCATATTTCAATAAGTATAAAGTACCACAAAAATCATACCTAAGGGACTGCCTCGTCATAGAAGTCCCAACATGACAGACAGTGCGTCAATCGGACTCCCAGACTATGTGATATGATCACTTTTGTAAAAATGGCCCGATTGGATTCAAGTATGATCTAACCCACTTCGTGTGTCAAACTCCATCAAACCAAACTTAGAGTATCTCCAAAGGACTTCCTTGTAACAAGGGTCCTTATTCCATAACGGTGCATCGATCAGACACCTTTTCTATTAGTTATATCCATTTCTGTGAATGGGAGTGATCGCACCTTGGCCCGGCCCGGCTCGGTCGGCCCCACTGGAATATGCCCAAGGGACCGCTTCCCAAAAGTTTTCCTAATGTCACTAACAACGTGTCAAACAGACACCTGGTTCATCAGTTATGGGCATTTATTTATTTGGGGGCCAGTTGGGTCTGGTCTCGGTCCGACTCGGTCTATCTGGTCTGATGCAACTATTCCCAGGGTCTACTTAACCCCACCCGGGTCCAGGATATTAAGGTTCAGCCTAGTTCACTCGGTCCGACACATAGAGGTTAGCCCATTGGTTTGCTATCCTAGGATTTGGTTGGCCCGACTCACTGGGTGGGGCTTGGCCCACCGGCGCTGGCCTATTGGGCTGTGGGTTAGGCATGCTCGGCCAGCCCACGTCTGGCATGGTCCACCAGAAGGGGGACCGCCTTCTCCACTGGCCCTGTAGTTGCGGGGCCATTTCACCCAACTGGTGGGTGGCTACCCCATTGCATGAAATGGTCAGTCGTTTGGCCAACCGGCTTCCTCCAAAACGATGTGGCATGGGACCACACCACCCCCTCCTGTTGTATCTTGTTGGTCGCATCTACTACCGCTGGTGGGGCCTGCGGGCGCAGCACTTTTCTCACGCGGTCGGCTCGGGCCGACTGCCTATGGCCGCCATGACGCATGATGGAAAGCCTCTTCCCACTACCCACTATCGGTCGCTACATGTGTCCTCTGGCCACCACCGATCAACGCCAACATGGCGCACTAGTAGTTTCTTCCACGAGCCACCAGATGTGGTCATGGGGTCTGTTTTTGGTGTCATCAGCCCTTAAGAGGCTCTCGAGTCACTGTCTCCACTGTGTGTCCTCCGATTTCATCTTACCGCTTCGTTTGGAAAACCATTCAAGCCAAAAAATACAAATTCCAAAGAGGTGGAGGGTTTGGGCCTTGTTCATTTGGCTCGCGCCCTCCACATTAGCATCATATTAGGCGGTCAACAAGTTATCTCATAAAGTTGAACTTTACAACAATCCCCTCTACCTGGATAAGATGTCCAATGATGAAAATCAATGGAACTTCATTTATCATTGTCATCAGTTCATGATTCGGTGGCTCCCGTCACCGCTATCTAAAACCGGTCTTGTCTCCAAGTGGTTGGCATCATGGTACTTTTCTAGAGATTCGTCGCTTGGTGAATTCGTGCGAACACCCCTCCCCAAGATCCATATAAATAGGAAGGGGAAGAGGTGGGTAACGCTCTGAGGAATTTTTGAGGTTCATTTAATTAATAGACCTCCCAAATTCCCAACAGTGCAGTTACAAGAAAAGTAGAGTCAAGACATTTAATGGCTTGACATGTCGTCAGTCCCGCCACTACCACTCCTCCGTTGGAGAAAAGGAAAAAAGATAAATAAAATAACATTATTGTTTTAATATCATATTAAATTTCCAATAACTATATTTTCTCCCAACCATCTGTGGTCGAAGTGAAACCTCCATTAAGCGAATCTCGATTCTACAGATACAATGGTGCCCTTATATTTTTAATCTGAGCCGTAATTGAAAATATAGAAAATTCCAATCGCATTTTTACTTAATGTACCTCAAAAAAGTTTAGAAATTTATTTTGAGCAAACAGGGTTTCAAAATCATGTTCTGTCAATTTTTTGTAGGGTCATAATAATTCCATATAATTAAAAAAATTAAATGGAAAATATGAGTCTTTACATACAATGGAATGGTTTGTGTTATTTTTTTGTGTTTACTACATGATTAAATTTATGGAATATATTCAACAACATTATATTCTATTTCGAATAATTCATGATTTGATTATAGTTTTAAGGATATCAAGGTATTCATATAGTTTGTATGTGATATTAAGATTTACATTATACTATTTGGGGAATATAATTTTCAAAATATAGTTATATTTTTACTAAATGTTTGGATTTTATGTTTGTAATGGTTTATTTTGGATGACTATTAAAATTATCTACTTATTGAATGGATAAATAAGAAATATAGATATTATTTTTTTATATCAGGTGCTTACAATTTTGAATTTATCAAAACATTAGTGGCTGATGGAATGGATTTTGAATCATATGATTCATTAAATTTTTTTAGGAATGAAATATTCATCTCAAATATGCATTTTTTGATGAAAGAGATGAAATGAAAAAATATATAATCACAAGAAAAGGATGAGATTATGATAATTTAGTGAAATAAATCAAGTAAGATTATTTTCATGAGTTCTTTATCAAGACAATAAAATTATCCCTCGATACTAGGAGAATAATTATGGAATGAAAACATTATCCATTTAGTTTTCTTTATAAGAATTCATTGGTCTTTTAATCATTCAATGATTTTTTAATTATTTGATGTTAAACATTATAATGGATATGTTCTCTATCACACTTCATAATAAAATTATTTTTATATTTCTTCTATATTTCCAGGTTTTCACTTCCCACTAATGTTATCCTTTACTAAATCCTAATTTTTTTGTGATCTTCTCATTTCCCTTTCCCTCTTATTAAAAGGATATTTTATTAACCCGATTTCTGATGTGAGTATCCCATAAAGGAATATTAAGGTATGAAAAATTGATTTTAGATATAAAATTAAAATTTATAGGGAAGGAATTTTTTATGGTTGGGAGAATGTAAGACCCCATGATTTTATGGTATGTCTATTTTTAAATTCAATCTTTTTGATAGCTTATATTACACGTAACAACCAGCTTAAAAGAACAATGAAATATTATAATATCTAATATGTTAAATAGTTGGGAATGAATAGTACTAGAAACGTTATCAAATTTATATATTATATGTCCGATATAAATCTAAGAATTCATCTAATGTGTTTTCTAGACATGATATAATAACAAATACACTTTTACGGATAAAAAGTTATATTTTTGTAATGGTAGTTTTGAAGCATTTTGAAAGAGAACATTTATTAATACTAAATGATGATACTTATAAAAATTATAATTGAAAAAAAATACATTATTAAAAGTATAAAAAAACGCTTCAGTTTATTTTTTAGTATTTTTTGGATATGATTTTTTGATGAATAGTAAAAAATACTAGATTTAAATAGAAAAAAAACATTTTTATATTAATAATGTATAGTGTTAAATTAGATATTTTTTTATTAATTTTAATGTATAATTAGATCAATTTTATATCAATTAATACAATTTATATTATTTTAATAAATTTCACATTGAATATGGATATAAAAATATTTCAATATTTTGAACTGTTTTACTTTTACAACCTATCTTCTCACCCTGTAAATGGGAATAATTTTTAAATTAATTTTAGGCAAATATATGTTATGAATTTTTAAAAATGGATTCCATATTTGGAATCATAGTACCCAATTATTAAAAAGGACCCATTTAATTTTTTTAATATGAATAGTAACTTTAGTTATTTTAATTACAACGGTCAAAGATAAATCAGATAATTATGGGTAAAAATAATATTATAAATGTTGAAAAACTACCCTATTAGTTGTCCTGATTTTATTTTATGAGTTATTTTTGACCAAAAACATCATTGGGATGATTTTGTGGCTGATTTCAATAACTTTGATGACATTAATAATTTTATAGTAGTTTATTTTTAAGAAAATCAATGATTTCATACTCTTGTTTTTAATTAGTATTATATTTTTAATATGTGGTTATTCAGAATATATCATTGATTATGAATAGTAGTTTGAAATAAAAAAAATTATCTTAGTTATGATAATTTGTTTTTACTTCTAAGGATGAAATAATTAAATTATGTTTTTTGTACAATGATGATGTAGAAATTTTTTAATTAATTGACATATCAAATAAATGTTATTAAAAATGTTAAAATAAATATAACTTTATATAATTATTTTCATCCACAAATTTTCATCATTAATTTGAGATTTTACTGATGAGTTAAAATAGTTATTTGGAATATATCTTTTTTTATGATATTTTTAAAAATTCATGTAATGGATAGTATCAAAAATCACATTAATGATATTTTAACATAAATAAAATTTTATTAAATGATTCAAAATTCATAAAAATATAAAATTATTTAATATGATTTTTATAAATTTTGTAATGTTATTAATGAATCATTTATGGATATTTTTTCATTTTAAATTATTTATGTTAACATTCAATGTGTAAAAACACATGTTGTCACAATAAGCATTAAAGGGTTTAAATAAGGGTTAAAAGAAAATAATATGGGTAATAATGAGACCTAAATTTGTTTAAAAAATATTTGATGAAGATTATTTGACCCTTATAACCTTAATATATATTTTGAATTTTTTAATAGACGCATTTTCATAAAAATAACTTGTATATTGTTTAAATGATATATAGTTACAAACTGACAGTCTTCTATATTTAATATCGTTTTGTGCCGATATATTGAAAAATTGAAGATATTAATGAGCATGAATTTATATTTTAATTCTAATGAAATTAGTTTAATTATATAAATATATTTTTAATATTTATAAATTACATAATTACCTTAAATTCATATCAATGCTAATATAGAATTTTTTTAATTATCAAAAATAATAAATATTTGATTTTAAAAATCTTAGTTTTGATATATTGTGGATGATTTAATGTGTATAATGAATGTTATATACATTTATGATATATTTAATATTTATAGAAGCGTTATATTATAATTACTACCTTTTATGGATGTATTTTTTGTAAAATTAAATGAATTTTATAATATTTGATAATAATTATTTTTTTATAATTAATATATATAATTAAATTATTTAAAAATCACAAATATATTAAATAATAACACAAGTGGATTATATAAGGTCTAACATGTCTCCCCCTATTCATATATATTCAAGTTGTGAGTCTATGGTTGTAGATTATCCCTATTATATTTTAATGTTTTAAGGATTTTTGGAAGTTCCCCTTGCCTAAATTATAAAAGGAAACATCCTCCCTCACTTCTTAAAAAAATAATTGACCCTTCTATCTCAACAAAAACCTACCAATTTCTATTTATAACATCATTGTCCATGTTCTATAGATCTTGGTTCTCCAAAAAGACAATCCCTAGTAACCTCATGAGGAGATCTAAAGGATTTTTGTTGAAGAAGTGGTAGTCATTTTTTCTAACCCATCCATTTTCATTTCTTCTTATACTTCATATTCATGTGTTGTTTACATGATAATGTTATAACTATAGTATCATATATATTTTGAGATATTATTTTGATGATGGGACAACCATATTCCCCCATTTATCCAGTTTATGAAAACTGAAACCACCAAGCATGCATATATACAACTTACCATCTCCACTCTATTGTGTAATCTATTTTTTATCTAAACATTTCTTGGATGGGTATAATTATAAAAATAAGGGAAATATATGATAATTAAAAAAAATTAATGATTCTGAAAAAAAATTATACCATCCAATTCCTTACACCTTCACCATTAAGGGAATTATAACATTTCCCTTGCATATATACAACCTATCATCTTCATGAAGTCATGTGATTAATTTTCTATAATATCCATTTAATAAGGATTATAAAAATGTATATAATTAATTAATATGATATCTATCAAATTAATATAATTCTTTATATGAAATTTTCATATCCTACACATAAGGAACATGACCTACAGAATAAAAATTCATAGGAAAACGAAACCGCTTACACCTAAAATATGGGTAATTATGAAATATAACTAATAAAATTATTTAAGAGGATAATATATGATGTCATAAATTATGATATGGTTATGGAATAAATTAATAACACAATTTAAACCAATATACAAGGAATTAAAATCATGTTAATCTAAATAAAAAATCAATTCAATGTATTCTTAACTCAATTTTTATTCACTAGGTTAATGTTATATTTCATTGATTAGGATGTGTGAAACGAATTTCACCTATCATATGTTTTATTTATATCTTTTTTATATGGATTTAAATTGAGAATTAATAATTGATTATTTTTTTAAAATATCAGATATTTGTATGTGTTATTTCACAATATTATAATTATTCGAGACTATTTTTGTTAAATTTTCAACTTGGGAATATTTCTCTTCAATGTCCATGTTTCTAAAAATTCTTTAAAAATGGTATGTATTATTCTATTATAAATTTTTAAATGGTTTTTTACTCATGTTTTATTTTTTATAAAAAATTTCTAAATGAATCTTTTTATTATTTTAAAAATTATGTATTGTAAGACTTTTTCGACAAAAATACAGAAGAAATTTCTCTTTAACATATTCGGCCTAAGAATCTTCTCCCACCATCATGATTGCATAATGTTTTTAAGATTACATTACATGTTTAAATGGGTTTTTAAACAAATCATTCTCTTTTATAATTGTGAGGATTTTTAAATAAATGATTTTGAATCAGAAAATTGTATTTATCAAAGAAATATTTCAATGATTTTATTAGATTATTTTCATATATGTAAAAATCCATTATTAAATCTCATGATTAATTGATTGGATCTCTTATTATATCTTAATCCCTACCTTATTGAATGCTCTATTGTTAGTTTTAATGTGGATGTTATATTTTGATACTATTCATATTTTATGGTTAAAGTGTTAACATTTTGTATTCTAATTTTAATATGAATGATTATATTGTTTATGTTTCACCCCTTTCATATGAGGAATTCATTGTTCTTAGTATGTGATGGGTGGGGCCCACTATAGCCTCCAGATTCATCGATGGGTCTAATGAGGCGAACTAGTTTGGGTATTGTATGAGGCCTTAAATGTTTATGTATGGTGTCTTGGTTGAATACTTGATGGTATGTTTACGATGTTCCATATTATGATTTATCTCTTTATGATATTAGTTATTCATATTACATGTTATTATTTTGAAATTAGAATATACATGGTAAAGGTTCATTATTATGTGATTAATAATATGTAAAAATTTTTAAATCATTTATTCCTTTCATATTACGCTCAAGAATATATTTGAATGGAATTTTTTCTGTTATTTTCTATGACATAATAATTTATAATTCTTTATGATAGATTATTCTATATGTTACTCTTAATGAGCATCTAAAATCACCCATTTCTTATTTTTTTCTATATAATGACATGAACTTTACTATGACTGATATGTACGGTTGCACAAATTGGAAATAATGGAAGAATCAATGATTTTTTTATTTTATGTTTTAAAATGTATTGTGGATTTCAGGTATGTATCTTGTTTACTAAGACTACTAAACTATTAAATCATTTTGTATTAGATTTATTATATCATATTCTAATGTAATAAGGTATTGCTATTGCACTGGGAAACTAGGGTCTGGGTCTTTAAACTAATACTCCTCCTCTATGAACTATTTATTATATGCAATCATTATTTTATTAACATGGAGGTCTCTCCATGTTCATTATAAAAAACTAATAAATTTCACATTATAATACATGAAATTAACAGAACCAATGAAATCCACTTCACTATGTTCATAATAGAAATATAGATCTGAAAAAACTGGTTAATAGAGTGGAAGATATATATAATAGTTGATATTCCCAATAATAAACATCTTCCACTATACCAGTTTAATTCTTTAAAATGAATTATCGTCGATAAATTATAGCTTCTTCAAAATTAATTAAATATAACTGATGAATGTACATGAATGGTGAGACTTCCTTCAATGAATCATATTTATTATTGAAAATATAAGAATGGTAACCCTATAATAAATTATAAAATCTGATATGCACCCTGGGGGACGTCCATAATATTTAGGTTAACTATTATAGTATGTGTTGTTTCCTCATCTGGTGTTGTAATTCAAAAAAATATATTTCCATTGATAATAAAACATAATAAAGTTGGCGTAATATATATTATTTCCTATAATATCATTGATAATATTATTATTCATTGAGATGGATCTGTTCTTTAGGTCTCACTATGTTGACATATAAAAAATTTATAATTTATGAATTTGGACAAATTAACAGAGCCGTTATTTCCTCTTGATGTATTGCATAAAATTTTATTTATTTATCACCAAGTATTGATTTTATTCATAAAACTCCCAAATCAAATTTCTTTACAAAAAATTGATTGTACTCGTAATATATAATAAGACTATATTATGCTACAATATAAGCAATATTTTTAAATATAACATTCTTAGGTTTCAATGTAGGCATAATTATATATATGAAAATAGATACTATAAGAATAGTCCTAGTCTTATGAGAAATGGAAATCATAAAATATATTACATCATAATATAAATTTCATCATATATCCATAATTAAAAGATTAAAATATATATAATAAAATTTATTATCATCCAATGGCTTCATGAAAATTTCATCAAGTGGATTATTAATAGTAATAAACTCCAAACTGATGTCACCCTTCAATGCATGATCATTATAAAGTGGTGTATGGATTAAATTTATTTGATTATCAAATATTAAAGTAAATTAATTGAAAATAAAATTTATAATGCCTTATAAAACATAAAATAATTTTTTTCATAGGTTATACCAATTTTTGATAATATATATGTTATCTTTGGTATTCGATTACAATAACTCTTATTTTTCACATATTCGAAAATACTACATTACAATTCAAATAAATAAAATTATTTTCTTATCTATTATACCAATAACTATCCAATGATATTATATATTCAATTCCTACTATTTATATTTATGTTATAGCATTAAAATATTGATTTTGATTAGATCAAAATTTCAAGGGAGGTACTTCATGGGTGTATTACCCCAATGTTATCATATCCTTTCACATACATGATTACTATCATAAATACTATCATGTAAAAATCATTTCTATTTCCATACTATCAATCACACATGGATACACTAAACATCATTTTCTCCTACATTCATTTTAATACATGATACTTGAATTTATCCATAAAATGGGTTTTCGATCAATAGTCCCAAAAATAGAGTTATACTGAATTTACATTATGTCATCGTTGGTGTTCTCAAAAAACATTATATAATCGAATATAAATATTTTTATTTGGACATAATAATACTTACGAAGATTAAAAACATTTTATCCTCATTTTGAAAATTTTAAAAACATCAGATGATCTTTATTTCCCCTACAAGTACCATCTCTATATGATTATCAATTATATTATATAATTCCTTATATAGAAAATGATATGATACCAAAAAGGTATCACCCAAATATATTTTTTAAAATAAAATAAACATTAGATAATTAATACTAAGTAATGTAGTGTCTAATTTAAATTTCAAATACAATTATGTAAGATAAGCATGGATAACCATTTATATCATTCTATGGAGGAATTATTTAAAAAATATAATGAATTTTTAATCATCAATATATTTTTGGGTTTCTGATCATTCTCAAATAAATGTGTATGTATGATAGAGAAATTTTAAATTGTAAATCCATTAAGGAAATCAATATTCAGATTGATATAATAAATCATGAACTGTATATTATTTTCATATTCAAAAATAATTACATTACCTTCCAATCTTGCACTAGTGAGAATGTATCATTATAAATAGTTTCTTATTCCTTACTGTAACTATGATGAAGCAGTTATACCTAAATTATTAATAGATATCCCAATTAATATGCCAATTTAAATATTAACATTCTTCAAATAAATGTATAATCTTCAGGTGGGATTAATATCTCTAGTACATTGATTATTGATAACTAGTTCAAGTTGTCTTATATTTCCAACAATAATCATGTGGTTTTTATAGATTCTAAAATCTAAATTGTTACAGTCTATGATATGAAATGATAATTTCTCACAAATATTTCCCATTATATTTTTTGATTTAATTCAATAATCCACATTTATAATTACATTTTCAATAGGGCTTCCATAGTGAGTCATCTACACTCAATGCAGAGTTGTTTATAGATCCATATTTTTATGTAAAAATATTCACTCCTAATTTAGAAAAAATTGACAGTTTTTCTACCCATGAAACATTATGCCTGTGAATATTTAACATTAATCCACTTGGTACTCTATAATATTTCATAATTTAACTAAAATGGATATTAATATATTATAATTTACAAATGAAGTATTTTTCATGGACCAAGGATTTAAAATGCATAAGGAACCATTCACTAAAATAGTTACCACACATTCTACATCAAAACATGTTATATAAGAGACACTAATAGTAGGGATTTTTATAATGTTGTTTTTCTATATCAAATGAAATTATCCACTATAACAAATAAAATCCCATTTTTAGGTCAAATATTATATATATGTGACGTTATATTTATAATGTCATTGATTTATTAATTTTAAAGGCACTAATTCAATATTTTATCATTTAAACTATGCATCTCTACAAAAACATAATCATGGGTTTTTCCTAAAAATGATTGATATATCAGGTTCATAACATAAATTATTAAAACCATACTCCCCTCAATAATTTTTTTATTCTAATTTAATTAATAATATTTACTAGTATTATATTAAACTTTATATTTATGTTTATTAAATGCATGTTCCAATTATTCAATAATTTTATAGTCATGATCCCAATAATGATCACAATTACTAACCCAATGAAATATTGTTACTATATATATGATTAGTCATTAATATTTTAAATTTTACTCATCAATTAACAATGTATCCCCACTTTGACTATAATATACTTTATATCTATTAAATTCATTATCTTATAGGTATTTTCATTCTTTAATTCTTCAAAATTTATCAATATTTCTGAACATGTTATTTTTCCTTTATTAAAAACATGTATCAACACTAGAATTTTAATTATAAATAGAATTACATCGTTTGTGTCTTATGAATTTCTCAGTCATTTGGATTATTTTTTGAAACTTACATATATTTTTTACCCTCCTAAAAATTCCTTGATCCCAATTTTTTTGTATAACTCATCATTAGTATGTTATGTTTTAATAAAAAATTGTGAAAAGATATAATATTAATACATTAGAGTGCAACACTACAATTTTTTTTGGTGTATACCTCTCATAGCTTCTTCATCTCAAGATCATAACGCAATAGTTATACTAATTTATCATCTATTGAGTTCACATTTATGTAATTTATTAAATCAATGGAAACATTTTTAATACTAAATTTATTATTTATGGATCAAAATATCATTTTAACCATCAATTAATTATGTAATGTTTCTTCTAGTGCAGTCAATATATTTTTAATCATTGTGGAATTATAGGAAATTTTTTCAACTATCACATTATTGAACATCATGAAATCATAAAATAATTACACAATTGATCCATTTAGGTTACCTTATCTCAAATCAGTGACATTTTCTATCAATTATATTACTCTTCATATATTATAAGCCATCATTCAAGATACACCATAACATGACATAATTGTTTTTATAGAACATAATAGTATATTCATTACATTTCAATTTGTACTATTTAATATGGAATATCTAGTTTTGAGTGATGATATTATTCAATTATACATCTATATAAATTCTAATATTACTAATCATTACCATCCGTTTCAGTTAATATTTGTGGAATCCAACCATCATATGAAAATGTCTAGAAATAGATTATATATCATTCCCTAAGAGAGTTTCATTTATATGATTTGGTATGTAATAATTCATATATAAAAAAATATACATGTATTATAAGACCAATTTTGTTAACATATTACTTCATAGTTTGAAGAAATGATGGTTGAAATTGAAATAATAAAAAATTATTTTATTAATTGTATAATGAACACATTATTTTTTAGTAATTTACATATAGAGTCCTATTTATCTATTTGTATTCTCTATAATTTGTGTGATTTTTAGATTACACTAGGAAAAAATTAATTTTTTAGGTGAGTCATAAACCTATTATATTGTTCTATTTCTAGTGGAAAAAACAACTAAGACACCTTACCTTTTCAAAATATGGATAAATACGTTACAAAATAAATACATTTTAAATGATTTAAATTTATATTATGTGAACAATTATTTTATAAAGAATATAATTAAGCATATAAAAATAAAATCATAAGAAAATATTAATAAAAATAATTACAACACATAAATATTTTATTCACATGGAATAATTAATCTTTAATGAATGGAATATAATTCTCAAATTAGTTGAAATTTTTTATAAATAACTAAATAAAATCACTTGAAAGAGTTGAATAAAATCATTAATATTCCTTTTAGTTTGGTTATTAATTCACTTATAATAAAAGATACATTAATAGTTAACTCCTTTAGTTTTTTTAATCAGATATACAAGTTTTAACTTCATTTGTTCATTTCCAAAAGTTTTAAAATTATTGTACACAGTTTTTTTATCAATTACAGCTTCCAACCCATGATGAAAGTTGAGATAATATGGTAGTGTTTGAATTTTACTATGTGTGATTATAATATGTAATTAGTGTAATTCATTGATAGAGATAATACATGAGAGTGAAATATTGTCATTATAATATTTGATTCCAAGTGTGATATATTTTTTAACTTCCACTATTTTTTCATTATATCAAGATAGTATGTTAGATATTCTATAGTATTGGCATCAGTAATCATGATAATATTTTATATTATCTTCATTAACCAATATGGTTCCTCAATAATGTAATGAAATGTAAATTATATGTCTCTCAAAAAATTTATAATGTGTTAGGAAAAAATATATTGTGCATTCAAATTATTTCACAAGGATTGATGGTTCACTAACTATGTTCCATTGAAATTATTTGTTAGAATCCAAAAACAATCACCACTCAATTAAATATAATGATTCACTATAAGAATTTTATTACTAAAATATTTACATATAACATGAAATATCCTTGTTTTCAATGTAAAGACATGGAATTTCCATGTAATGTTTTTTTAAAAATATATGGGAATTTTAAGAGTCCGTGAAATCTAACGGCAGACGATTCCAAGGCCTGATGTTCCCAGAATGATCCGTCGATGTTTTGTTAATCTTATGTTAATGAATATAAGTGGCTTTCCTAAAAATGTGGAAAAATCCTAAACAGTTACTCAGATTCAAAATTTGAGGGCACCGTTGCACTCAAGATGATAGGTTTACCATATGTGTGACTTAAGATTAGTCAGCATGTGCCTCCTGTGAGAAAACCCAAAAATGGAAGAATCATAAATAAAATAATTAGATAAATTGTTTTATGTTTCAAATTCTTATTACTCACAAACAGTAGTTAGGATTAAAAATCCGAGACCACCACTAAAGTCATGAGATGATGCTTTATTTAAGTAGATACTAACATTGGCTGGGGTTGGCCACCAGAAAAAGTTAGTTTTTGTCTGAAAATAAAATAATTAAGTGAGAATTATTTTATTGTAAAATTCATAACATCTAAATGGTAACTTGGATTAAAAATTTGAGAGTATTTTTCAATTTTTCGGGTGTTTTTCACCTAAGAAGAGCCTAACCTCAAACGGTTCAGGTCGAGGGTGACTGATAATAGTTTTCCAAACTTTTTTTTGGGTACGTTCAGTAAACGCACGAGCGGAATTTTATTACTATTGAACCGGTGTTCAGAATTAAAACTGAGGGCACCGTTGAACTCACAACACCAGTATTCGCTTAAGGATACTTTCACCTCGATGGCAGATGGATGAGGGTGAAAGCTAGTTTCTGGGTTTCTCGTGGAAATAACATAATAAAATAAACATCATTTTGTTTTATTTTGATATTTCATGTGGATATTTCATGTGGGGTCCACTGGAACTAAACCACTAGGTGGAAGTTGGAAGTGGGGACCACCAGACCTTAACCTTCCTTGAGTGGTTAAGGTGGTGGGGACCACCCAAACCATAACCTCCCATGAAAGGTTATGGTGGTGGGGACCACCTGGTATGAACCCCCCCCCTTTAATTGGGATAAACCCTCAACTCCAACAATTAATGAGGGACAACCTCTTTACCTCCTCCACCTTAATTATGCCAACGCACATACCATTACTCTTGCCAACTCACCACATCGTTGCACTAGTGTAAATTAATTGGCCTTCCCTATTTTAAAATTAAGTAACAACATCATTCGAATTTAGGATGGTTCCTAATAAATGAACCATCATAAATTCCAATGATCATTACCTACCTCCCCCCTCTACTATATATATGGAGCTTGGGAGGAGGATTTGAGACGGCTTCACCAAGCGAAGAAGCACTGGTAAAGTGACACGACTCCCAAAACGTGTAGGATTATGCTCTCCAACAAAGAACATGCTCTTCCATGAAGAACGCTCCACCGATGAAGAATGTCGACGAGGAACATCTTCGACTATGAATAACATCCTTGACTTCAACTTTCTTCCACGACACTTCCTCTGACGTAGGACGTGTTCATATACAACGAATTGACGTCCTCCTTCTCATTCCAACGTCAACCAACAAAGATCAACGTAGGGGTTTTATTTGAATATGATATTATTCTTTTCATTCTTCTCATCAAAAACAAAGAATCATTGTGGATGAATTTCCTTGTGGTTTGGGATTTATTTTTGCACGAAGATGTGGGGTATTTGTTTGATTTTTATTTCATCTTCTTTTCTTGATAATTATTTTAAATTCCAGAAAGAATTGAACGCCTTGATACCACCCAAAACACGGAGGGTGCGGGGCAAATCGACAAGTCTCGAACCCTAATCTGTTCTTGTTTGTGATGTTATTTGGAATGGTGAAGAGGCGACGAGACAACGAATGTGACGGAGGCAACGACCATGATACCTGCAGCCTTCGCAACCCGTGCCGCCCCCGCAACACTTCAGTGCCCCAGGCCGAACCGCGCCACCCACCGGCTGCACCACCCACACCAAACCAGCTGATTCGGGACGCAACCCAGCTGAACCGGCCCCCGGCCTCCACGCGAGCCACGCACCCTGCGACTCCGTGCGCCCCTCGCACCCCACACCGCAGCTGGCCGAACCAGCCCCGGCCTCTCGGGCCATGCCACCCAAGCTGTGCCCGGCCGAGCCGGCCACCCGCGCCCCTCACGGCGCCCCGGCCAAACCGACCCGTGCCCTTGCGGCGCCCCAGTCGAACCAGTCCCCACCCTCGTAGCACCCTCCAGGTTGAACCACCCTCGCACCAAACCGCAGCCGGTCCACACCCTCGCGGTCGGTCCACGCCCTCGCGGTCGGTCCGCACCCTCTTAGCCCTACGCGACCCCTCATGGCCAGCTGGGCTAGGGCCAGAGGGTCGGGCCAAACCCAATAGGCTATCCCACCCAATGGGTCGGGCCAGACCCAACGGGTCATGCTAGGTCGACCCGAACCGGGTCGATCCAACCTGTTCAGACTGGACCCATGCCCACTATGACCCTTTACTTTCCCTTGGCCATATATTTGCATCAGACGTCCGTTTGACGAACCGTCGGCGGTGCTGGTAATATTAGATCATGACAGTCCCTTTGAGTATACTCCACTAGATTTTGGGTTATATTTGAGATACAGTCAGGTTGGATCGTGCATGAATCCAACTGGGCCACTAGGACTAAATGGATAATAACATAGAGACCGAGCGTCTGATTGACACACCGTTAGTTGCATTGAGACCCATATGATGTGGAGGAACATCAGGATACTTATTCGTGGGACTTCATGGTATTTGTAGAGTCAACCAGAAGCTTTTGTAGCGGATCTTCCGGAGATGAACGAGCATTTGTGCGGGAACCTAGTAGCTGGTTGAGACTTGATTTCTACTGACCGATCGACTCTGAGTGACTCGTATGGCCCTATGGGGAGCGCTTGGTTGTGGTGGAAAACCCATGGAAAAGGAGCGCCTGGTTGTGGCAGTAGATCCATGGTACTTGATAGGAGGAGTACCTCTGCAGGCTATGAGGGGGAGCGCCTGGTTGTGGCGGAAGACCTATGGTGGGGAGCAACTCTGTGTGATGTAGTATACCCACAGTACTCGATAGGAGGATTACCTCAGCAGTACAAAGTTAATGGGGAGTGCCTGGTTGTAGCGACAAGCCAACCGTACTTGATAGAAGAGGATTTCTCTAGTAGTTGAGGGTTCAAAATGTTTTACCCCTAGAATAAATCCTGGTTTGAGCTGAGTTATTTTTTTGTGTTTTCCTCATGATTGAGATGGATCACTTGATAACTTATGTATATGTATGGTCATATACCTAATTAAGGTTATCTGTTGATTTCATACTTTGTGGCTTATCCTTGTTGGATTTTGTGAGACCATGAGGTTATCAGGGTCCCTATTGGGTATCATTATACTCACCCCTTCACGTGATATGCCTGAACATTGTGGTGTTAGATTCAGATGACGGACAACGCTGATCAAGGCTAAGAATACCAGGACTGGATGGTATCCAAAGGTGGACCATAGAGTGTGTTGGTACATAGAGGATATGGACTGACGAGGAATTCTTAGGAGGCGATCTCGAACTACCCTTCATGTAGGAACCCAAAGGATGACCCAGTAGTTGTTTTCCCTTTTTCCTCAGTTGTAGTTGTTTTTTAGTTGTTCTTTTACTTTCCAGTTGGGTTTGTATTCTGGCCCCTTTTTACTTACTATACTCACTAGTTGGTTATACTATTTACATGTTTTCATATCTTTCTATGTGTGTTTACAAGTTATAAAGGAAATTCCTTCTTATTTTTAGTGAAATATGCCTTTGGTGCTAGTTTCCAGCTCCTTTCCTAGGGAAGGCGGGCTTGGGGTAGTCACAGAATGGGCCCCGGGGAACGAGTAATGACAAATTGGTATCAGAGGAGTCGGTTCTACCATAGAACTTAGGACTCTGATATTTTTTTTGAAGTAATAGTGTTAAGTGTAGTGAGTGTGGTTTTCAGTTTAAGGAGTCTAGTGTTGGTGTGGCGGCCGACATATCCATAAACCAGGACCCTGCCTTCTGATTTCTGACTCAGTGCACGAAAAAACATATTGTGTGTGTGTTTTCATTGCGATTTATTAAGTCAGATCACCAGGTCAGCTCTCTAGGCATAATATTTTGACTTTGTCACATCTATTTCATTTATGATTCCTCCACGCAGATAGCTAGTTAGAGTTTCATGATTTGTATGCACTGATAGCCTACTGAGCAAAGAGGCTCTGGTGCAGGTACATTTTACTATGTTATCACCTTTGGGTGGTGTACCAGTAGCACCTCCACTCATTGGGTAGTAGATACCAATAGCCACAATGGCGAAAGGTTCACGCTGATTGACCGTGTTTCACGAGTTTCGATAGTAGAGGCCTCTGAGGTTATGAGGCAAGAAAGATTTTCACGCAGCAGAGGGCTGGATGGAGGTGATTTCTAGAGTTTCTTGTCTAGTTGAGACACCAGTAGAGCAGACCGTGATCTTAAATACTAGTCTTTTTCATTGAGTGACCATGAGGATGGTCCTCTTAGTGATGAGGATTTGGTATGTGGACCGTTGCCTGGGATAGCACCTTTGGGTAGTGTGTCATCTATATCACTACTCATTGGTCAAAAGTTACAACTAGTGGTACTGGCAGAGGAAACATGTAGGCAGTTGAGGACCGGATTGAGGAGGTGGCTGAGAGTTCTCAAGAACTTCTACAGCTTCGGCAAGACGACATGTCGGTAGCTGAGTATTCATCAAGGCATACCGATCATTCCTGGTACTCAATGAATACAGTACGATTAGTGCTTCAGGGCTCGAACTACCAAGCGAGGTGTGTTTAAAGCACATCTAAGCCATAAATATTCCTTTATGCATTCCTAATTATATTAGGGTGCTAGATAGAACCTTTGTGGTTGAATGTTCTTTGGCTAAGCTGATACAACCAGTGAATGTTAGTAGTGGGAAAGTAGGAAACTGGTGCCAGCCATAGAGACTTGGTCATGTAAAATGTTACGAGAAGAAACGGATCTAGGAGAGCAGCATGAGGTGGTGTACTTTTCAACATGTTACAACCACCCCCTATTTTTTGTGCACCCCGCCAGGCTCAGGGAACTGGAGGAAAGGGGAAGAGAGTAGTTGCATGCAGTCAAAGAATGTGACCCAAGGGCTTTATGAATGATTCAAGGTACAGTCTATGTCAACTACTATCTACCGTAAAAATATACATAGGTACCAATCATTCATTCCTTCCATAAATCTTTTCCAAGAACTACAATTTTTGGTTAAACCATTGACTTGACCCTCATGCCTGGAGATACCTTTGGGAGGAGACTCGATAATCACACTTATGACGATGGTGTGATCTGACCCTTGAGGAAAGAGTTTCAGTTTGAACCTCTTTGTGCCATCATTGATGCCTTGTGACGTTAGTATGGGTTTGTTCTTGAAATCCATAGTTCACACTCAGATTGACTGTATTAGGCAAAGACATTGTGGTTTATCTACAACGTTGGAATGGGCTTTTCCTTGGATGGAAAAAAAGGAAACCCAGGAAGCATAGGATAAACTCATGTAGAGGAGGGTGCATCCCATCACTTGTGAGTTGGCCAACCTCACCCTCTTGGTAGCAGAAGTTTACTTTTAGATAGTATATACTTCTTGGAAGGGGAACATGGTAGCAGATGCACCTATCAGGATGTATGGCTTGCATCTGCTAAGTGAGGTGACAAAGCAGTTGGTTGGTTTACAGATATCCTTTGTGGATAGAGATGGAGAGGCCTTCCTTCAGTCTATTATAGTCACTCCCCCACTTCTTTAATGAGTCAGGGAGGCACAGCATGGGAACACTGACTGTGAGACATGATGTGCTCAGATATCCACTGGGTGGGCACCTGATGGATTTTCTGAAGGTGGGGAGAAAATCATCCTCTTCATTGGATGAACAATGGTACCGGTGTCACTTTTGAAGGAATTGTTGAGTGAGTTCCACACATCCCCTCTAGTGGTACATCCAGGAGTGGCGACGATGTACCAAGATCTCTGACAATAGCACTAGTGGCTGTTAATGAAGAAACCAGTTGTAGAGTTTGTTTCTCGATGCCTCACTTGCCAAAAAGTGAAGGCAGAGCATTAGATTCCAGAAGTCTTGGTTCATCCTTTGGAGGTACCAGAGTGGAATTGGGATGGGATATCCATGGACTTCGTTACAGGACTTCCACGTACATCTAGAGGACATGACTCAATTTGGGTGATCATTGACCGACTCACCATGTTGGCCCACTTCCTAGTGATTAGAGATTAGGGTTTAGTAGAGGGATTGGGATGCCTCTATTTGTAAAATATTGAGAGTATACATAGAGTAAATTTGACGATTTTCTCTAATCATGATGCATGTTTTGCTTCCCAACTATGGAAGGGGTTACAGGAGGCTTTCGGGAAGCAGCATCGTGTGAGCACCGCATTCCACCCTTAAACGGATGGCCAGACTGAGTGGACCATTCACACCCTTGAGGAAATTCTCCATGAAAGTGTCCTCGACTTAATTCATAGTTGGAAGGATCAATTACCCTTAGTGGAGTTTTCATACAACAACATCTATCACTCCACTATTGGGATGACTCCTTTCAAGGCGTTGTACGGGTGACCTTGCAGATTACCTTTGTGTTGGACTGACCCAGGGGAGTAAGCACTCATGGGACCAGAGATGGTATGAGATACCACATAAAAAGTTCAAATCATACCGGAGCAGATGAAGACTTCATAGAGAAGGCATAAGTTTTATGCTGACAGAAGACAGAGCCACTGGAGTTCGAGGATGGCGACCACGTCTTTATACGGGTCTCACCTCCATGAGGTTTGCGGAGATTTGGCCGATGAGGAAAGTTATCTCAAAGGTTCATCGTACCTTTCCAGGTCCTCAGTAGAGTTGGCGAGGTGTCTTAACACTTACCTCTTCCACCTCAATTGCACCAGGTGCATGTTGTCTTCCACGTATCCCATCTGAGGAGATACGTGCACGACGCTTCTCATGTCATTGACCACGAAGAGTTTGACATCAACGATGGGGAGAATTTTACGGAGGTTCCAGTAGATATTGAGGATCAATAGGATCAGGTCATCCATGGATAGTCGATACCTCTGGTGCATGTTTTTTGGCAGCACGAAAACCCCTAGGAGAGCACATGGGAGCGGGAGTCTCAGATGCGTGCAGAGTACCCCTATTTGTTTCTTTAGTTTGAGTTGGGGATTACTGGGACGTAGAGCCCTGAGGTGGGGAAAATTTAAAGACCTATAATTTCCATCTATCTTTTTTTAAATATATGGGTATTTTATGAGTCTGAGAAATCCGATGCCACGCAATTCCGAGTCCCAGAGTGCCCAGAATGATCAATCGATGTTTTGTTAAGCTTAAGTTAACGGACGTAAGCAGTTTTCCGAAAAAAGTGGATTAACTCTTAAACGGTTACTCAGATCAGAAATATGAGGGTATCATTTTGCTCAGGATGGAAGGTTTAACCTAAGCACAACTTAAGTTTAGTCGGCATGGTCCTCCTGTGAGAAAACCCAAAATTGGAATAATCATAAATAAAATAATTAAATAAATTATTTTATTTTTCAAATGCTTATAACACACAAATAGTAGATCAGATTAAAATTATATGACCACCAATGAACTCATGAGGGCATGCTTTATTTAATAAGATACTAAATTTTTCCGGTGCGAGCCACCATAAAAAGTTAGTTTTTGGCTGAAAATAAAATAATTAAGTGAGAATTATTTAATTGCAAAATTCAATACCTCTAAACGGAAGCTCGGATTAAAAATATGATAGTACTGTTGGGTTTGTTGGAAAGTTTTTCAGCTAGGAAAAGCCTAACCTCAACTAACATAGGTTGAGGGTGACTAATAATAATTTTATGAACTTTTTTTAGGTACGTTTAGTAAACGCGTGAGCGGAGTTTTTTAACTTTTGAACCAGTGCTCAGAATTGAAAATTGAGGGAACCGTTGAACTGGAAGTGCCAGTATTCGCTTAAGGATACTTTCACCTCAACAGTAGATGAACGAGGGTGAATGTTAGTTTTTGGTTTTTTTGTGGAAATAATAAAATAAAATAAACTTCATTTTATTTTATTTTGAGCTTTCATGTAAATGTTTCAGGTGGGTTCCACTGGAACAAAACCTCCAGGTGGAAGTTGGAAGTGGGGACCACCGGACCTTAACCTCCCATGAGAGGTTTAGGTGGTGGGGACCACCTGAACCATAGCCTCCCCTGCGAGGTTATGGTGGTGGGGACCACCCGTGATGAAACCCCCATTTAATTGGGAGAATCCCTCAACTCCCACAATTAATGAGGGAGAGCCTCTTGACCACCTCTACCTTAATTGTGTCAACACACATTCCATTAATCTTGCCAACGCACTGCATCGTTGCGCTAGAATATATTTATTAGTTTTCCCCTTTTTTAAATTAAGTAACAGCAACATTGGAAATTAGGAAGGTTTATAATAAATGAACAGTCATAAATTCCAACGATCATTACCTACCTCCTCCTCTCATATATATATGGAGCTTGGGAGGAGGATTTTGGATGGCTTCACCAAGAGAAGAAGCACTAGTAAAGTGATGTGATGCCCAACGCGTGGAGGGTTACACTCTCCAATGAAAAACGTGTTCTCCCACGAAGAATTCTCCACCGACAAAGAACGCCAATGAGGAACGTCTTCGACTACGAAGAACATCCTCGACTTCAAATTTATTCCTCAGAACTTCCTCCGATGTAGGACGTGTTCGTCTACCACAAATTGACGTCTGCCTTCTCGCGCCAACGTCAACCAACAACGATCAAGGTAGGATTTTTATTTGAATATGATATTATTCCTTTAATTCCTCCCATCTAAAAAACAGAATCATTGTGGATGATTTTCCTTCGGGTTGGGATTTAGTTTTGCGGGAAGATGTGCGGTATTTGTTTGATTTTTCTTTCATCTTCTTTTGTTGATAATTCTTTGAAATTCAAGAAAGAATTGAACCTCTTGCTACAACCCTAAAAGCGGAGGGTGCATGCTAAATAAACATGGTTGACCCCTCCGTTGTTCTTGTTTGTAATTTTCTTTGGAATGGCGATGAGGCGATGGGACGACGAAGGGGACGGAGGCAACGGTCGCGCTACCCGCGACGTTCTGATGCACTGGGCTGAACTGCATCGGCCGCTGGCTGTGCCACCCACGCCAAACCGACCGAGTCACGTCGTGCCCCAGCTGAATCAGCCTGCTGCCTCCGCACGCCTTTCACACCTCGTGGCTTTGCCCGCCCCATGTGCCTCGTGCCGCCGTTGGCCGAACTGGCCCTGGCCTCCCAGACCGAGCCGCCTGAGTCGCACCCCTCATGGCACCCGGCCGAGCTATCCTCCCGTGCCACTCGCGGATCCCCATACAAAATGTACCATTCCCTTGCGGTGCCCTGTGGGCCGAACAACACTCGCACCAAACCGTGGCCGGTCCGCGGCCGGTCCGCGCCCTCAGAGTCGGTATGCGCCCTCTCAGCCCTCTGTGGCCCCACACGGCCTTCTGGGTTGGGCCCAGTGGGCCGGGACGAACCCAACAAGATGGGCCACCCAATGGGTCGGGCCAGACCCAATGGTTCAAGCGGGGGTGACCCGAACTGGGTCAGTCAAGACTGGGTCGGGCCGGGTCGATCTGACCGGGTCAGACCAATCCCGGTCCCACTACGACCCTTTACTTTCTCTTGGCCATATCTTTAGAACCGGACATCCGTTTGAAGAATCGCCAGTGGCACTGGTAATCTTAGAGGATGGATATCCCTTTGAGTATACCCTACCATAGTTTGGGGTGTAGTTGAGATACGGTCATCTTGGATCATGATCGAATCCAACTGGGACCTCAGGACTAAATTGCTAATAACTCACAGACCGAGCATCCCATTGACGCATCATCAGTTGCGTTGAGACCCATAGGACATGGCGGACCTTCAGGATACCTTATTGTGTGTCTTAGTTGTAAAGTACCAGGTATGGATGCCACTAAACGGGTGCCCCGAACCCAGTTGGTCACATGACCTTAAGCTCATTTCCCCAAATGCTAGAGGCTGTCGACTAGCAGTGAGGGCCCAGGTATGATAGTGGGGATACTATTCCCTCATTTTTCAAAGTGTAGCGTGGTGGAAAAGATAAATAACATACAACAGTAGAAGCAGTAAACAATATATGACTGAAATGGACAACTGAAGTAAAAGAGAACCAGCAGTCATATATATAAAGATGCAGCATGTCACTATCCTATGAAAGAAGCCAGAAAATGATACACTGCAATACAATAAAATACAACTCAAAGTACAAGGTACAAAAAATAGAACAAAACATTGTGAACAGAACGCAGCACCATTACAAGCCTAAGCTTGGTCACATGCTCTCCTACTCCTCTGCTACAACCATGTACCTATAGAGGGGCCCTTTCCCCTATCGACACCTACTACAATATATTCTGTTTGGGATGAAGACACATCAATATAGTCTGTTTGGGCCGAAGACATGACCAAAATAGGGTGTGAGAAATAAATCCCAGAAGGCACCCACCAAAGGCCCATGCCCAATTGTCGATTGCAACAGCAGTGTGTGAATGTATATGTAGTAAACTAGTAAGTACTCAAAAGTAACTATCCCTACCAGTTTCATTTCCATTTTAATTATTTCTTATAACCTCCAAGATTGTGCTTCACCTTGGTGGGTACAACATGTAAAATAACCATAGTGAATATACAAAGTAAACTGTGTCCTCATACATAAGAACTTTTTCCCTCGGGATAACAAATATCGTGCCCTTAGGCCAAACAGAATCCTGCCCTCAGGAAAATCAGAACCTTACCCTCCGGCCATTCCCTCAGGCGGAACAAAAAAGAAACCTATAGTGACCTATAATTTACAAACATTGTTATTAATTCAGAATTGAAGCATACTTATTACAACATATAACAAAACCATTATAAGACCGTATAGGTATAGTGTCCTTAGAAACTAGGAATCATAAACAACTTGTTCATAAAGCATCTACATTGTCTCCCGTTTATTTCATTATATCTAGAGTCCCTTTTGGCATATCCTACTTAATACCCTTCTTCCTGACCCAGGGAAATGAAAATATACAAAAGTGTGAGCTCAAATGCTCAGTAGGGTTAAACGAAGGAAATATCAATCATATCATATTCATAAGAACATAACATTTTCAAAATATTAACCTTCAAAATAGATCTTAATATCCTAAAAAGGGATAAATCATAGTAGTGAAATGTAATACCAATAATCATAACATAAAACATGAAACTTTATGTCATGCACACATAATCATAGAAAATCATTTCATATTAGTCAAGACTCATTTCCAAGAATATCATAGCGGACAAAGTCAATTTCTAAACCGAGTTCACTCCTCGTTCCAGTATTGTATCACTGAACCAAATTAACTTTCCATTACAGCCATGTCGATCTCATGAGATATAAATCTTTACCCAATGCATTGGAGGGAGATATAGGTCCCACCCATATCCTAATGAAACCATTCTTATGTGTGCCACAAAATCATAAATCATATATCATAGCATTACCCATGTAATAAAAATGGTATTATTAAACATCATGCCAACATAAAATAATCCATATAAGATAAAAAGACTTCATAAATATAATTCCATCATAACATAATCAAATTAATGTAAAAATAGGGATTTAAATAGAACCCTATATTATCTTAGATGGAAAATAATTTTGATAAAACACCTGAACTCCATTCTTGATGAAAATATCATTTCTACTTTAAAAACATTTTTCCTTTCCTAACATGTCATAAAATTTTAAACTAAAAGAAGTTAATTGAAAATAAACATGAAAACTTGTAAATGAAGATTCATGGAAGTAATTTTCTATGAAATCATAATAATCCATTCATTCCATATAACATAAAAAACATTCTTCTCGTACTTTGGCTGTTAAAGTCAAAAAGTATCTCATACTACAAACGACAAAAGATTCATTTCATATATTTTACTAAAATTCAACAATAGGTAAAATTGGATTAAAAAAATTGTAGGAGGATAGAAATAATATTACATATTGTGGAAACATGGATGTGGATGATAAATATGCCCCAGTAAATTCTGAAGTATAAATAATCTTGGATAAAAATTAGATTGTTAGATTTTCCCTTACCTTATGTATGATATGCTTTGTATGTATCCAAAACTCATGTATAATGATTTAAATAATTTCATTGACTTATTACAGAATCATATTCATTTTTATGATATCATATATGGTAATATTCTTATTTTCTTATTAGTAATATTTCATTTCTACTTGTTATTTGGGTGTTCATTTCTTTATGTTCTTATGCATGTTTTGTCGAATAAATTATTATTCCTCATTTTAGGTATAGATACCTAATTTACAGAATGGTATTAGTGTAATATATATCATATTTATTCATTCAATTCATTTATATAATCATTATTCAATGAAGATCATGTAGAATGATTCACATCACATCATGGAGACGGTAGGTCGTACGTACGCACGAGCGATGATATCATTATTTTGATATTAAAATCATATATAATTGGATGGTATATCATATATACAGAATAACAATAATGTTATATTTATTATTTATATCAGTTATACTCATTATCATACCCATCCAAATGATGAAATGTTTGAATAACAAACTACACCACGACGTGGAGACGGTAAGCCTTATGTACGCACGTGTGGTGACTTTTTCATTCATAGGATGGATAAAATAACTAATATGGTTGTACCATTTTTATAATAACATTACAGTATATATAAGATACTGGAATTATTATTTTATAATGGAAACAACAAAGAAGGAGGAACTGGAAGAAGAAAGGAACTTGAAATAGGTGGTGAGATATTTACCTCTTCCTCATGTTCTTTCTTTTGATTTGATCAAAAGGGCTCTATAGATTGGATTTCTGACTAAATTAAGGCCTCTAGGATGAATCTAGGACATTTTAAAGGTTATTTGGGTAGTTTTTGGTGGAGATAAATGTCTTTGGAGGAGTGAATTAAAGAGAAGGGGGACTTCCCTTTTATAAGAGGGGTGAGGGGCACCTTTGGAAAAACTTAAAATATTATTTTATAATAAATTCATATTAGGTTTATAATGGCTCAAAAGTGACTTATTTAGATTATAGGGTGGGTATGGGTTGAAATAATATCAACCAATAGGTTTTAGACATGTTTAGGTTACCATTTTAACCTTATCATTTAGATTTAACTCTAAGTTAAATAATTTAACGTTCACCGTGTCTTCTTGTATTCTAACACTATATAGATAATAAAAATAGAATAAACTTCCAATAAAACCCCAATTGGTTCATTAATGTCATATATATTATTATATAAGTCTTTTGGCAGAACCGTATATTTTTAGGAATATAATATCAATTGATAATTTAATATTTGTTTTAAAAACACTTTTATGTCAATTTTGACACTATTTGCTATTTTGTTTTTTCAAAATTTATAATAGCATTATCACTTCGAAAAAAATTCATCTAAACAACCCTAATATGTTATATTAACCTATAAAATTAGTTTAATTCATAAAAAGTTTCAAATTATCCTTAATTGGGTATTTATAATATCAATTATGTTAATATTTCATTAATAAAGTAATTACAACATCATCATTGTGTCAAAAATAAATTAATTTATTTAATGTCTAAAATTTATAAATAAAATAAAATTATTTTTTAAATATTTTTATCTTTATAATTAATATTAATAGTAGAATTTATCTTATGTATAATCCTATATTAAAAATGTTTTACTTATTAAACTTTGATTTTAACTCTTTTAACTCTTCTTTGAATTAAATAATAATAAATTTCCTAATCTAATCCATGTAGACCTAAATGGTCATATTTTATTCCTAAGGTTATTTATGGTCTAATTACACTTATCTAATAGAATTAGGACATGTTTTAGGGTAATAATAATATCGTTTTTACCCTCAATTACCCTATTTACTTTTAATCGTGGTAAATAAAAGTAAAAAAGTTATTATTCACCAAAAATTATTTTTATCTTATTGAACCACATTTTACTTACTGATATCAACCATGTCTCTTGGATTTTTTAAATTCCACTCATAGAAGTGGTAAAATTATGTGTTATGTAAATTTTCAAATTCTCCTAAGAGGTGGGTAAAAGATGGTAAAAAGTTCGATAAAATATTTATATATCTAAAATTATTATAAAATGACTCCAATGAATTAAATTGAACTTATATAGGTATTATGTATCTATTTTTACCTTAAATAAATTTAAATAAAATAAATAATTTTTTAAATAAAAATTCGGTTTTAAACTATAACTCAGTGTTTTCACTATTCATCAAAAATTGAATGTTTTTAGAAAAATACCAAAAATTCAACTAAAGCTAATTCCAATATTCTGAATCCAAACATGAAGTCCATTTTGAAATATAACATTAATAAAATTTCAAAACATGGGTATTACTATTCATAACGGCTAGTTTATATAATATTTTAATAACATATTATTGTTTAGTGAAACTCAGTATTGCATAAAACGCAAGCTATCGAGGAAGGTTTCTCCTGCGTGTAACGTAATCCAAGATAGTGTTGTGTGTAGTGAATGATTTATTTGGTTTTGCATATAACACAATACATAAAAAAAATATTTCTCATAAAATCTTAGGGTGTTACAAAACCCGCAGGCGATTGCCCTTAGGCATGGAAGTTACATCCCTCTGGCATATGAAACGTTTCCCTTAGGCTAACAACCACTTGGACTCAGGCTAAATAGTACCTTGACCTTAGGTTGAATAGTGCATTTCCCTCAGGCTATGCAAGTAATTGGGCTAAGCCCAAACATAAGCACACAATTACACATACATTTTCTCTCAAGAAAATTCAAAGCATGCTAAAATCACGGTATGCCCTCAGGTATCCTGGCCAAACAGCTAAACAAGGGAAATGCACCCACTGGGTGGCCCTAGATCCAAGTAGTGATCCCAAACAGCAGTTATACATATTCATTAAATTATCTATGCAATTATAGGTATTTAATTCGCTAAGGCCTCAAGCATACGATACCCTAAACATGGTCGTGTAGCACAACGGTGCACAAAAACACTCAGCAGTTGGAATTACACATCATACAACCTACCTCGATCTCCAATAATCAATATACGTGAATGATGCTTCCCGAATCATCCAAGAACGACATATATCAGAGAAAAAATAATTCTCATTCAAACATGAATAACTTCCCTCCTATGAATAATTAGTAAGAACAGCACAAGGAGAGGGGAGGGCTTACCCGTACGGTCACAACGTGATCAACGGAGGCTGAAACGGATTCCCGGTGCGTGATTGGGTGATCTCCCATGCTTCGTTCGTCCTTCTGAGCTCCAAAAAAACACAAAACCTCATTTGACGAATGAGGAGTCTACGACATGTTTTAATAGAAAAAAACTACACGGCGTGTACTCTCAAGTACACAACATGTACTTTTCATTTTTTTAACTATTCCTAGGAGGCTTCTTTTCACCGTGGCATTGTTCATATGTAAACATGAGTTCATGGCATGTATTTCTAAATACTCGGTGTGTACTGTCACTATTCTGGCAGATGCTTCCAATGCCATACTATTCACATGCCTACTAATTACACAATGTGTAGTCAGTTTTTACACCCTTTATTGCCGACAGGCCTACACGCCCTGTGTACTCATCCCACACAGCCAAAGTACAAAGCGTGTGGAAAAGTACACGGTGTGTACCCAAAAAAATTGGGATTTTCCCCATATTCCTTATTTTCTCAAAATCACTTATGGAAATGGAAAAGAAGAAACCAGTGCCTCAAGAATAAGAATCGGGTTCTTTCAAACTTCCCCCCTTAAAGAAATTCGTCCCCAAATTGCCCTTCCAAGGGTGGAGAAGTTAAAGCTGTGAATAACTCTAGCCACTAAGAACGTATGTCGGTCTCCCGCTCCTAGGTTTCGTCCTGCACTCAGCCATGCTGTCATAGCCCCCCATATGAGAGGAATTAACTAGCCTCAGAGGACCTTCATCCTCTTATCACCAATAGGAATCGAATGCTCCTCAATGGACGCATCGACCTGAATCTCAACCTCCTCTGACTGAAAGATGTGAGATGGGTCTGAGGGATAACGGCGCTGCTGAGATACATGGAAGACATCATGCATGGTCTGGTACCTCTGTGGTAACTGCAACCGATAGGCAACCGGCCTGACTCTCTCCAAAATCTCAAATGGCCCTACATACCTCAGTAAAAGATTAGCCTGTCTCTTGATCCGCCTTTGTTCCAAACTCGGAAAGACATGTAAGAACACCTAATCCCCGACCACAAACTCCAAGGGTCATCTGTGGCAATCAGTATAATATTTATGATGATACTGTGCAGTAGTCATCCACTTCTGAATAAACTGGACCATCTTAGAATTCTATTGTATGATACGTGGTCTCATTAAATCTGTCTCACCTGCCTCCATCCAGCACAAAGGTGATCGGCATAGCCTACCAAATAAATCATCTTAAGGTGACATCTCAATAGTTTACTGAAAACTATTATTATAGGCAAACTCAACCATGCGTATATGTTTCTCCCAAGATCCCTCAAGGTCCAGGACGCATGCACGTAGCATGTACTCAAGCACATGTATCGTACACTCTGATTGTCCATCGGTCTGAGGGTGGTAAGATGTGCTCAGAAGCACCTGTGTACCCATTGCCCTTGGAAAACTCTGTCAGAAACGAAACGTAAAATGGGTGTCCATATCTAAAACGATAGAATGAGGGAACCCATGAAGACATACTACCTATAGGATATACAACTTCCTGAGCTCGTCAACACCGAAGGTCTCCTTCATCGGAAAAAAGTGAGATACCTTTGTAAGTTTTCCAACAATAACCCACACGGAATCACTACCTCGAGGTGACCTTGGAAAACTAGTCACGAAATTCATCATGAAATCATCCCATTTCCATTCTGAAATGGGTAACTATTGTAATAGTCTGGCTGGCCTCTGATGCTCCGCCTTCACCTGCTGAAAGATGGAACATCTCACATCAAAACTTGCTACCTCTCATTTTATACCCGGTCACCAATACGGACGTCTCAAGTCACTGTATATTTTGGTTACTCCAAGATGCACTGCACATGCTAAAGCATGAAACTCCTTCATCAGTTCCTCGTGTATATCTCCTGGGACCCACACTCATCCATGAAAATGCATTACTTCATCATCACCTTTCTTCTAACCAAGAGGAGGGTCCTCACTTTCCACCGACTCCCGTAGAACTAGGCCTTCTGAATCCAAAAGTTGTCTCATCCTCACACTATCTAGAAGGGTAGAAGTCACAGCTAAAGATGAAAGATAGGCTCACATCTGACTATTGTGAACCTCCAAATGCATCTCAGAGAAAAAATCCATAAGCTGCCACTCACCACAGGCCTCCTGCAATGCATGTGTCTGAGTCTTCCTACTCAACGCATCAGCTACTGCATTACCCTTACCAGGTGTATAGGCAAGCTCAAAGTCGAAGGACTGAAGGTATTCAACCCACCTTCTCTATATTAGATTCAAGTCATGCTGAGTAAAGATGTATATGAGACTTTTTTGGTTGGTGAAAACCACAAAATGCTCTCCCAAGAGATAATGTCTCCAACGACGCAACGCATGAACAAATACAGCCAACTTGAGCTCGTGCATCATGTAATTCCTCTCATGTGGCCTCAACTGCTGATACCCATATGCAACAACTCGATCGCCCTGCATCAACACTACACCCATCCCAATACCTGATGCATCACAGTAAACTGTATAGATCTTCCCTTGCTCGGGAAGTATCAGGATTGGTGCTGATGTCAATCATCCCTTACACTCATAAAAGGTTGTCTTGCAAGATTCTGACCAAACTAACTTCACACCCTTCTTAGTCAAACCCATCAACGGTGCTTCTAAGTGGGAGAAGTCCTGTATAAAACACCTGTAGTAACCAACCAACCCCAAGAAACTTTGTATCTCAAACACGTTATTAGGATGCTCCCATGAAACTACTACCCTCAGCTTCTCTGGATCTACCGCAACTCCTATCTTTGATATAATATGACCTAGGAAGTGAATCTGGTCCATCCAAAAGTGGCACTTTGAGATCTTAGCATATAGCTGATGCTCTCTCAGTGTACTCAATACAATATCAAGATGGGTGGCACGGTCATGTCGAGTGTGAGAGTACACAAAGATATTGTCCATGAATACTACCACCAAAGAATCAAGATAAAGATGGAACACACGATTCATCAGAGCCATGAAAACTGCTGGAACATTCATGAGTCCAAACAGCATAACCAAGTAATCGTATAGACCATATCTACTCTGAAAAGCTGTATGTAGTTTGTCTGATGGTCTAACATGTAACTGATGATATATAGATCTCAAGTTAATCTTCAATAACACTCGAGCTCCCCAAAGTTGATCAAAAATATTTTCAACCCTTGGTAAGGGATATTAGTTCTTAACCGTCAACTAGTTCAGCTTCTGATAATCCACACAGAGTCTGAGGGTACAGTCTGCCTTCTTCGCAAAAAGGACCGGTGAACCCCAAGGAGAAGTGCTGGGTTGGATGAAACCCTTAGCTCGTAACTTCTCTAACTACCTATTGTGCTCTTTCAACTAAGGTTGATCCATTATATAAGGAGGAATGGACACCGGTGTCGCTCCTGGCACAAGCATGATAGGGAAATCTACCTCTCGCTCTGGAGGAAGACCTGAAAAGTCAGCCGGGAATAAATCCCTGAAACGATCAACCACTGGAGGGAAATACTTCTGAAAATTCCCCTAATCATCTAGATATAGACTCACAATCTGGGTTGTGACTCCACCACTCCCACGATGCTCGGGTCCAACTTGACTCATCTGAACATCTCATTCACCATTGTATAGAAACTCTCTTCCCTCTGGTGACATGAAACTCACCCTACGACATTATCAATCTATAAAAGGCTCGAAAAGGTACCGACCAGTCCATCTCGATAATGACATCATATCTCATCATCTCCAAGACATAGAGGTCCCAAATCATGTGACAGAAACCAACCTCTAGGGTCACTCTCTACATTGACGCACACTAGTCGTTCTACTTCCCAACGGAGTGTATAGCGTCATAATATTAGAAGAAGAAGAAACATAGAGCCCAAGGCTCTCCAAAATTGGCATAGATATAAAGTTATGTGTAGCACCCATATCGAAAATTAATAAAGATAAAACAGAAGCTATTAGAATAGTACCTTTGATAGTAGAAGGTCTGGGATCCTGCTCTTGTTGGGTCTGTTGCACTGCATATGCCTGCCCAGTGCCGCGGCCCTGCGACACAGCCTGGCCACCCTGAGTAGACCTGCCCGACTGCCTCTGAGATCCTAGTGTCTGGCTACCACAGCCATGACCACTATCTCAGCCGGCACACCCTGACGTATTCCATTTTCCTGACTAGTAAGAAGTTGTTGGTCCTGCTCCTGCACGCGGAGTCTGCATAGAACCCCTCTCACTAGCCACTGGTAGAAACTCCCTGAAAAAGCGCTACAGATGACCCATCTTGTCGCAATCTCGGCACTCCACTAGGACTTGAGGACATTGAGGTCGCTTGTGCCCCTCTCTACCACACTGGTAGCACATCACTCGGACACCTGAATAATTCCTCTGTCTAGTACTGCCACCGTGAGAGAAATCCATCTGCCTCTTCCTCTTACCGGTAGAAATAGTATCAGAAATGTAATGCCCTGAACCTAGTTACCCAGATTAAGTGCATTATTACATAACATTGGCATGATAACAATAAAGATCATGTCTCGAAAGACCGATTAGTTTAGTAGTCTTGTAAACACTAGATACATTCATGAAGTTTACATTACATCATAAATTGAAAACCACAACAACATCTTGACTCCACACTCATAACCCCTTATACTATCCCTACAGGCCATTCATAAAATACTTCTTCACATCCTGGGATAAATACAACATAGAAAGGGTTGAGCTCAAATGCCTAGTAAGTATAACAATATTGCGGAAACTTTTATAAATAAGAATAAACATTTAAGGAAATGTATAACTAAAACAAAAGCCTTTTAAACATGAACTTCAGCATAATATGGAAAAGATCAAAGGAAATAATTCCATTTAAATATTCACATGGATATTCTACAAGTCGAATAATCACATGCTATATCAATAACCACTTTCATAATGATGGAATTCATAATGTCAGACTATCATAACCACATAGCCAAGGCCTAACGCCAAGACTACAAATAAGATTTTGTCAAGTCCTTGTGCCAAGACACTAGTTTGTCTCATGATACCTACCGATGCATCGAGCAGCTATAGTGGGCTCCACCCGTCACTTATTAAGTCCAATGCATTCCTCATATGAACAAGGTAAACATAACATAAACATTCATATTAAAACTATCATACGAAATGTCAATACTTTCTTCATAAACCATGAATGGTATAAAAATAACACATCCACAGTCAAACATATCACAAAACCATCAATACAATATGCAAGTTTTGTATCATAATAAATCAACTCCAAATAAATTTAAAATCCATCAAAGGATGTTGTCATTGATGAAATCAAAACTATTTTTAGAGAAATATATCTTTTTTATTTTGAAATCATTTAAGAGTCATATATTTATAAAATAAAACACTTTCTTTGAAAATATTCTTATAATATTGTAAGGGAAGCTTTGACAATTATATAACGGTGGAAAATAGCTGCACCCGCCGTATAAGTTAAAAAACATTCTTACCTTAATTCTGTTGAAAATGTTAAAAAGGACCTTATTTGGAAAACAATGGAAAGATTCCTTTCAAACCATTTTATAAAAGTCAAACAAGGGTATAAATGACTTTAACTAATTGTCTAGTAAATAGTAAAAATGTTTTGGAATACATTTTTTAAGAAACATGGATGTGGATGATAAAGAGGTCCCAGTAGATAATCACGTATAAACAACCTCAGATAATGAAGAGATTGTGAAATAAACCCTTACCTTGTACTTTTCCTTGGTTGGGGGTAGTTTAACCTCCTGTATAATGGTGAAATAATTGTTATTAAATTATACAATAATAATATATATTAATATGATATCATATATGATCTTTTAACATTGCTTTGTTAATAATATCTTAGAATTATCGTCGTTTCAGGTGTTAAGTTACTCGTTTTCTTTTATAGGTTTTGTTACATAAGCCGTGTTTGTTATGGATAGGTTGTATATTATTCATATCCAGAATATATCAAGTCCATAAACATTATTTTTAAATAATCAAATGATAATTATACTTGAATGGATATGATGGAGAATGAATCTCATCTTGTTCGTGGAGACGGTAGTCTGTACGTACGCACGAGCGAAAATATCATTCTTTTAATATTAAAATAATATATAACTGGATGGTATATCATATATACAGAATCATTATCATGTTATATTTATTATTTACATGAATTACACATCATTATTATATCCATCCAAATAATAATATATTGAATAAAAATTACACCACGACGTGGAGACGGTAAGTCGTACGTACGCACGTATGGTGACATGTTATTCAAAGGATGGATAGAATAATGAATATGGTTGTACCATATTTATAATAATATTGAATTATATAGGAGATACTGGATTTATTATTTTAGAATAACAAATAAATAAGAAGATGAAGAAGAAAGGAACTTGAAAGAGGGTGGTGAAAACATTACCTCTTCTTCGGGTTCTTCCTTTTGATTTGATCAAAAGGGATCCTTAGGATGGATTTCTGATCAAACTAAGAAATCTAGGTTGAATTTAGGGAAGTTGAGAGATTATTTGGGCAGGGTTTGTCTGAGACAAAAGTCTTTGAATGTGTGATTTAGTGAGAAGGGGGAGTGCCCTTTTATAAGAGGGGTGAGGGGCACCTTAGGAAAATCTAGAAATATTAGTTTGTAATAAATTCATATTCGGTTTCTAATGGCTCCAAAGTGGATTATTTATAGTTTATGGTGGGGATGGGTCGAAAACCACTCATCCAATATAATTTAGACAGGTTTTCGTCATTATATTAACCATATCTTTTAGTTTTAACTCTTAGTTAATTAATTTGACACTTACCATGTCACTTTGTATTTTTATATTATATTGTTAATAAACTACCTATATAACTCCAAGATACCTCCAATTGGTCCATTAATGATACACCTATCATGATATAAGTCTTTTTTCCGAACCATAGATTTTTATGAATTGAATATAAATTAATAATATAATATTTGTTTTAAAAACTCTTTTATGTCAATTTTGACACTATTGGGTATTTTGTTTTTTATAAATTTATAAAAGCATTATTACTTCAAAAACAATTTATATAAACAATACTAATATTTCATATTAACCTATAAAATTATTGGAATTCATTAAAAGTCTCAAATTACATTTATTTTTATATTTATAATATAAATTATTTTAATATTTCATTAATTAGGTAATTAATGAATCACCATTGTGTCATAAATAAATTAAATTATTTAATGTCTAAAAATTATAAATAAAATACCATTATGTAGGAAATATTTTTATCTTTCTAATGAATATTTACAATCTAACTTATCTTATGTATAACCCTATATTAAAAATGTTTTTGTAAATAAATTTTGATTTTAACTCTTTTAACTCTTCTTTGAATTAAATAATAATAAATGTCCTAATCTAATCCAAGTGGACCTAAATGTTAATATTTTATTCCTAAGGTTGTTTTGGGTCGAGATAAACTTGTCCAATAGAATTAGGACATGTGTTAGGGTAATATTAGTATCATTTTTACCCTTAATTACCCTATTTACTTTTAACCGTGGTAAATAAAAGTAAACAGTTACTATTCATCAAAAATTATTTTCATCTCATTGAACCACATTTTACTCCTTGATATTAACCGTGTCTCTCGAATTTTTGGAATTACACTCACATAAGCGGTAAAATTAAGTTTTATATGAATTTCCAAATTCTCCTAAGAGGTGGGTAAAAGAAGGTGAAATGTTCAATAAAATTTTTATATATCTAAAATTATTCTAAACTAACTCCAATGAATTACATTGAACATATATAGGTGTTATGTTTTTATATTGACCTTAATTAAATTTAAATAAAATAAATAATTATTAAAAAAAAGTTGGTTTTAAATTATAAATTAGTATTTTTTCACTATTCATCAAAAATTTCAAGTTTTCAGAAAAATACCAAAATTCCACCCTAGGCTAATTTCGATATTCTGAATCCAAAAATGAAGTCCATTTTGAAAGATAAATTTATAAAATTTTAAAAAGTTGGTATTACTATTCATAACGGCTAGTTTGATTGGTTGTGGTGTGTGTGTGTTAGAACTCGGAGTTGTGTACAACACATGCTACTGTATTATTGAAAGGGAAGCGTACCATAGAAGATTGTGGTGTTACATTCTACCCTCCTTCCAATAATTTCATCCTCGAAATTTCTAGAATACTATCGCATGAAAAGACTTGGGTGGTTCTTCATCATAAGTTCCTCGGGTCCCCACGTTGCCTCTTCCATCTTATAGTTTCTCCACAAAACATTTACCAAACGAGTCGTCTGGTTTCTCAGAACTTGTTCTTTAGTATCAAGAATCCTAATGGGCTCTTCACAATAAGATAGATCAGGTTCCGGTTCTAATTCCTCATAGGTGAGTACACGCATTGGGTCAGGCATGTATTTCCTCAACATTGATACGTGGAACACATCGTGAACTTTGGAGAGACTTGGCAGCATTGCCAAACGGTAAGCTACAGCCCCAATTCATTTTAGAATTTCGAATGGTCCGATGTACCTGGGACTCAATTTACCCTTCTTACCGAAACGTATAACTACCTTCCATGGAGATAACTTCAAGAAAACATGATCTCCTACCTAAAATTCCAAATCCTTCCTCCGGTTATCGGCATAGCTCTTCTGCCTACTTTGAGCTGCTTTGATGAGGTTTCAGATTACCTTTTCCTTTTCCATTGTTTCCTCCACCAGTTCTGGGCCAACAAGTTTTCTTTCACCAACGTCATCCCAATAGGTTGGTGTGCGACATCTCTTTCCATATAACACTTCATATGGTGCCATTTGAATACTCGAATGAAAGCTATTGTTATAGGAAAATTCTACCAGTGGTAAATATTGATCCCACATACCCTGAAAGTCAAGTGAGAAGGATCTCAACATGTCATCTAAGTATTGAATAGTCCATTCTGATTGTCCGTCTATTTGAGGGTGGTAAGCAGTGCTCAAATGAAGTTCAGTATCCAAGTATTTTTGATGACTTTTCCATAATCTTGAAGTAAAATGGGGATCACGATCAGAAACAATTGATAGGGGTATGCTATGAAGTCTCACCACTTCATTAATATGTAGTCTTGATAAACGTTCCAGTGGTAGATCTTCTCTTATAGCAATAAAATGTGCTGACTTGGTAAGACGATCAACAATAACCCATATTGCATTGTTCCTTCTAGGAGTCTTTGGTAGCCCCATGACAATGTCCATCGTAATATTGTCCAATTTCCACTCCAGTATGGGAAGAGGTTTCCTGACTCCTCCAGGATGTTTCCTTCCAGCTTTCACTTGTTGAAAAACCATACATCTTGACACAAAATCATAAATCTCCCTCTTTATGTTGTCCCACCAAAAATGTTCCTTCAAGTCTCCATACTTTTTGGTGCTCCCAAGGTGCATAGAGAAATTGGAACTATGAGAATCATCCAACAATTCATTTTTTAGATCAGGTATATTGGGAACACAAAGTCTCTTCCCAAATTCCAAAATTCCATCTTCATACCCAAAGTCATTCAATCTCCCATCATTCACATCTTCAATCTTCTTTTGAAATTCGTCATCATTGGTCTGAGAACTCTTAATCCTTTCTAGTAAAGATGGTTTGGAAACCATTTGAAAAATCACTGATGTTTCACCTTCCGTGGTTATTCCCATGTCCATCTTCACTAGATCCATGAAAATTGGATCCCTTTCAATTCTCATATTGTTCAAAACTCCATGATCTTTTCTGCTCAAAGCATCTGCCACCTTATTTTCCTTCCTCGAGTGGTAGTGTATCGTACAATCATAATCCTTGAGTAATTCAAGCCATCTCCTTTGCATCATTTTGAGTTATTTTTGTGAGATAATATACTTCAAAATCTTGTGATCAGTATAAATCTCACATTTTTCACCATAGAGGTAGTGCCTCCATATCTTTAAAGCAAAGATCACAGCTGCTAACTTGAGATCATGATTATGATAGTTTTGATCATGAATTTTCAACTGTCATGATGCATAGGTAATAACCCTATTATTCTGCATAAGGACACAACCAAGTCCTTTCTTCGATGCATCACTATAAATAACGAACCCGGCATTCCCTGATGGTAGAGTCAATATAGAAGCATTGAATTATCTTCTCTTCAGTTCTTCAAAGCATTATTCACACTCTTTTTTCCAAACAAATTTAACCCCCTTACATGTGAGCTTTGTTAATGGGTTAGAAAATCGGGAAAAATTCGAGACGAAACGTTGATAATAACCTATTAAACCAATGAAACTATGTACCTCAGTTATACTCATAGGTGCTGGGCAGTCTTGGATTGCCTTGGACTTAGAAGGATCAACATAGATTCCATATTTAGAGACAATATGGCCAAGAAAAAAAATCTCCTGAAGCCAGAATTCACACTTGCTATACTTCCCATATAATTCATGTCTTCTCAGAGTCTTTAAGATAATACGCAAGTGATTTTCATGATATTCGTAGCTTTTAGAGTATACCAAGATATCATCAATAAATACCACCAAAAATCATCAAGATATTCCTTGAAAACTCAATTCATTAGATCCATGAATACAGAGGGCGCATTAGTCATCCCAAAAGGCATTACCGTAAACTCGTAATGCTCGTACCTTGTTCGAAATGCTGTCTTTGGATTGTCTTCCTTCTTCACATACAACTGGTGGTATCCAGATCGAAGGTAAATCTTTGAAAAGTATTGAGCTCCATGTAGTTGGTCAAATAAATCATCAATGCGAGGTAGAGGATACTTGTTCTTTATTGTTATAGCATTGATCTCCCTGTAGTTGATACATAACCTCATAGATACATCTTTCTTTTTAACAAAAAGAATAGTGGATCCCCATTGACAAACACTAGGGTGAATTAATACCTTATTACTCAATTCCTCTAGTTGTTTCTTTAGTCTAAATAATTCCACAGTGGCCATTTTATAAGGAGTCTTCAATATAGGCCTTGATCCAGGAATTAAATCAATAGAAAACTCAACTTCTCGTTCTGGAGGATGTCCAGGTAAATCTTCTGAAAACACATCTACATATTCATTCACAATAGGTACATACACTTTTTTAACATTCCTTTCCTCGGCCACGGTCATTTCATTCACTTACTCCCCAATAATTGAATTTAGTTGAGCTACTGGGGGTGGATCTAGATAAGAATTAGGTTGTAACGATTCTACTCTAAAGATAAGGTGTTCCTTATCATCATCATCAAAAATCGTAACCTCCTTCTTCTTACAAGAAATATTTACATCATGGTCCGAAATCCAATCCATATCGAGGATTATATCAATCTCAATCATAGGTATGACGATGAGATCAGTGGATAAAGAACATTTATGTGCTCTAATGGGGACTGATTCACAAAACATTATTGCAATGATACTTCCCTTAGGAGTTTTAACTAACAACTCCCTTGTTAAATCAAATTGGAAATATCTAATTTTCTTAGAAAACTAGGATGATATGAAACAATGCGATGATCCAGAATCAAATAATGCATTTGCTAAACTTGAGGAAACCATTAAATTACCTGCCACCACGTCTTTCGAAGCTTCTACCTCAGCAATAGTGATATCATAAGCTTGGCCTTGATCCCTTGGCCTTTTTTGAGGTAAGTTCCCCTGAAGCTTAGGGAATTCATTTGAATAATGTCCCATCTCCCTGCAATTGTAGCATTGGACATCGGTAGCTTCCTTCTTCCCCTTGCAATCACGAGCTTCGTGGCCTTTTTCACCACACTTGTAACAAACTCCCATTCCTTTTAAGAAAGTACCGAGGTGTTTCTTACCACATTTACCACAGGATCTATATTTAAACTTTCATTTATTCCCCTTATTTCCATTCCTAGATTGATCAATAGATCTCTTCTTCTCTTTCTTTGCTTTACAGTCATAAGACTTAGAAAATTTATTTTCTTTCTTGATAGCAGATGAGACATTTTCTTCATACGACGAGAAGGATTGTGAGACTAATGCTCAACAGAGATATGGTTTTAACCCATAAAAGAAACGATCAATCTTACTTCTTGGGTCACGTATATAATCTCCAGCATACCTTTCTAACCTTGTATTGTTAGCCTCATACTTTGCGACATTATCATCCTCCTTTTGTCTGAGACTCAGAAATTGCCTTTCCATATCTTGTCGATGGCCACAAAATTTTTTTTTTCTAAAAACAGATCTTTGAACAACCTCCATTCCATATTTGATACTTTATCATCTTCCTTCGTGTTTTGAATCAATGACCACCATTGATCAGCATCTCATGTGAGGCGATAAACTGCCATGACAACTTTTTCCCTTTCACTACTCCCCAATGCCTGAAATATTTTCTCTAGGGAACATATCCATTGCTCAGCTACTAATGGATTTTTACTCCCATTGAATGTTTGTGGTTTCTGCCTCATGAAGCGATCTATCATTGATCCTCCATGCTGTGGATCAGGGTGCTCCATACGGGTAAGGTTATTATTCATAACCTGAGTGAGTTTTCCCAGTATAATTATCTTGAGCAGGAGGGAAATCCCCACATGGAGTGTGTGCATTGATATGGTTTCCATTTCTTCCACTAGGTGCCATTTCAAAACAATGGAATAAACTAGATCATTTTATGAATCAAAATACATAATTCCATACTTGTAAAACACTTATCATAAATTGAACTATTTATGGATATAATCCATAATCATAAAAAAAATCTCTGAGGACGTATATACTCAAAAACCCTTCATAATGATTTTTAAATAAAATGAGAGTTATTCTAAGAATATTCCCTGGGAGTGTCGTAACCAAGAGTGCAGTAAGGCCCATTGTCATGCAACAGTTCCCGTTTGAGTCTAGATCAAAGTGGTGTTTTCGAGTTTTACACCTAGCTACATCTGTGCCAGAGCCTCCTCTACCTGCTCGTATCCAGACAGGGATGTATTGCTCGGAAAACTAAAAAAATCTCTACAATATCAAAATTCTATGAAGTTCTTCTCTACTAATCCTCAAAGTCTATTTTATGTCTATGTGATCTAATAATATTTTATCTAAATCTAGCTTCAAAGGTTTATACTAAACTTCCTCTGATACCAACTGTAATGCCCCTACACCAGTTACCCAGAGTCGGTGAATTATTACATAACATTTTCATGATCACAAGAAAAATCAAGTCTCGAAAGACCGATTAGTTTAGTATTCTTGGAAACACTAGATACATTCATAAATTTACATTACATCATAAATTGAAAACTAAAACAACATCTTGACTCCACAATCATAACCCCTTATACTATCCCTGCAGGTCATTCATAAAATAGTTCTTCACATCCTGGGAAAAATAAAACATAGAAAGGGGTGAGCTCAAATGCCCAGTAAGGATAAAAATATAGTGAAAACTTTTATAAATAAGCATAAACATTTAAGGCAATTTATAACTAAAACAAAAGCCTTTTAAACTTGAACTTCAGCATAATATGGAAATGGTCAAATGAAATAATGCCATTTACTTATTCACATGGATATTCTACTAGTCGAATAATCACATGCAATATCAATAACCACTTTTATAATGATGGAATGCATAATGACAGACTATCATAACCACATACCCAAGGTCTCACGCCAAGACTACAAATAAGATTTTATCAAAGCCTTTTTCCAAGACAGTAGTTTGTCTCATGATACCTACCGATGCATCGAGGATCTATAGCGGGATCCACCCATTACTTATTAAGTCAAATTCATTCCTTATATGAACAGGTTTAAACATAACATAAACATTTGTTTTAAAACTGGAATATGAAATTTCAATACATTATTCATAAACCATGAATGGTATAAAAATAATATATCCACATTGAAACATATCACAAAACCATCAATACAATATATAGGCTTTGTATCATAATAAATCAACTCCAAATAAACTTAAAATTCATCAATGGATGTTGACATAGATGAAATCAAAACTCTTTTTAGATAAATATCTCTTTTTATTTTGAAATCATTTAAGAGTCATATTTTTATAAAATAGAACATTTTCTTTGAAAATATTCTTATAAGCTTGTAAGGGAAGCTTCGGCGATTTTATAACGGTGGAAAATAGTTGCACCCGCCGTATAAGTTAAAAATACATTCTTACCTTAATTCTGTCGAAAAGGTTAAAAAGGAAGATGTTTGGAAAACGACGAAATGATTCATTTCAAACCATTTTATAAAAGTCAAACAAGGGTATAAATGACTTTAACCCACTGTATAGTAAATAGTAAAAATGTTTTGGAATACATTTTTAAGAAACATGAATGTGAATGATAAAGAGGTCCCCGTAGATAATCATGTATAAACAACCTCGGATAATGAAGAGATTGTAAAATAAACCCTTAACTTGTACTTTTCCTTGGTTGGGGGTAGGTTAACCTCCTTTTTAATGGTTAAAAAATTGTTATTAAATTATAAAATAATCATATATATTAATTTTATATCATATATGACCTTTTAACATTGCTTTGTTAATAATATCTTAGAATTGTCGTCGTTTTGGGTGTTAACTTACTCGTTTTCTTTTATATGTTTTGTTACATAAGATGTGTTTGTTATGGATAGGTTTTATCTTATTCATATCCAGAATATATCAAGTCCTTAAACATTATTTTTAAATCATCAAATGATAATTATATTTGAATGGATACGAAGGAGAATGAATCTCATCGCGTTCGTGGAGAGGGTAGTCCGTACGTACGCACGAGCGACAATATCATTATTTTGATATTAAAATAATATATAATTGGATGGTATATCATATATAAAGAATAATTATCATGTTATATTTATTATTTACATGAATTACACATCATTATTATATCCATCCAAATAATAATATATTGAATAACAATTACACCACGACGTAGAGACGGTAAGTCGTACGTACGCACGTATGGTGACATGTTATTCAAAGGATGGATAGAATACTGAATATGGTTGTACCATATTTATAATAATATCACAGTATATAGGAGATACTTGATTTATTATTTTATAATAACAAAGAAAGAAGAAGTTGAAGAAGAATGGAACTTGAAAGAGGGTGGTGAAAACATTACCTCTTCTTTGGGTTCTTCCTTTTGATTTGATCAAAAGGGATCCTTCGGTTGGATTTATGTTCAAACTAAGCCCTCTAGGTTGATGTGAGGGAAGTTGAGAGAGTATTTGGGCAGGTTTTGTCCTATCCAAAAGGCTTTGATTGTGTGATTTAGTGAGAAGGGGGAGTGCCCTTTTATAAGAGGGGTGAGGGGCACCTTTGGAAAAGCTAGAAATATTATTTTATAATAAATTCATATTCGGTTTCTAATGGAACCAAAGTGGATTATTTAAATTTTAAGGTGGGTATGGGTCGAAAACCACTCAACCAATAAAATTTAGACAGGTTTGGGTCATTATATTAATCTTATCTTTTAGTTTTAACTCTTAGTAAATTAGTTTGACACTTACCATGTCACTTTGTATTTTCATATTATATAGTTAATAAACTTACTATATAACTCCAAGAGACCCCCAAGTGGTCCATTAATGATACACCTATCATGATATAAGTCTCTTGGCCGAACCTTAGATTTTTAGAAATTGAATATAAATTAATAATATAATATTTGTTTTAAAAACTCTTTTATGTCAATTTTGACACTATTGGGTATTTTGTTTTTAATAAATTCATAACAGCATTATTACTTCGAAAAAAATTTATATAATCAATAATAATATATCATATTAACCTATAAAATTATTTTAATTCATAAAAATTCTGAAATTAATTTTATTTTGATATTTATAATATCAATTATTTTAATATTTCATTAATTAGGTAATTACTACATCACCATTGTGTCATAAAAACAATAAATTATTTAATGTCTAAAAATTATAAATAAAATACCATTATGTAGGAAATCTTTTTATCTTTATAATTAATATTTACTATTGAATTTATCTTATGTATAACCCTATATTAAAAATGTTTGAGTAAATAAAATGTGATTTTAACTCTTTTAACTCTTCTTTGAATTAAATAATAATAAATGTCCTAATCTAATCCAAGTGGACCTAAATGAAAATATTTTATTCCTAAGGTTGTTTTTGGTTGAGATACACTTGTCCAATAGAATTAGGAAATGTGTCAGGGTAATATTAATATCATTTTTACCCTTCATTACCCTATTTACTTTTAACCGTGGTAAAAAAAATAAAAAGTTACTATTCACCAAAAATTATTGTCATTTCATTGAACCACATTTTACTCCTTGATATTAACCGTGTCTCTTGGATTTTTGAAATTCCACTCCCAGAAGCGGTAAAATTATGTTTTATGTGAATTTCCAAATTCTCCTAGGAGGTGGGTAAAAGAAGATGAAAAGTTCAATAACATTTTTAAATATCTAAAATTATTCTAAACTAACTCCAATGAATTACATTGAAAATATATAGGTATTATGTATCTATTTTGACCTTAATTAAACTTAAATAAGATAAATAATTATTTAAATAAAAAGTCGGTTTTAAACTATAACTCAGTGTATCTTCACTATTCATCAAAAATTGAATGTTTTCAGAAAAATACCAAAATTTCACCCTAGGCTAATTTCGATATTTCGAATCCAAAAATGAATTCCATTTTGAAAGATAAAATTTATAAAATTTCAAAAATTGGGTATTACTATTCATAACGGCTAGTTTGATTGGTTGTGGTGTGTGTGTGTTAGAACTCGAAGTTGCGTACAACACACGCTACTGTATTATTGAAAGGGAAGAATACCATAAAATCTTGGGGTGTTACAAGAAACTGGTGTTGAACCACCATGGCCCACACCACTAGCTTCCCGTAGGTTCCGCTTTGTAATCAGTTCCTGTATCACAATAGCATGCATAGTAGGCAACCTAAAAACGTTTACCAGTGCTCAGATGTCATATCGAAGACCATCCTCAAAGAGTCTATCCCTCAACCCCTCATAACCCACCAGAACAGGTGTAAAAAGCTATAGCTCGGTGAATCGGGTAGAATAATCCATCACTGACATGGCACCCTACTGCAGATTCATTAATTCTCAAGCTCGATTTTCCCTCAATGTCTCCAGGAAAAAGAATTTATAGAAGGCTACCTGAAAATATTCTCACGCCATGTCTCGGTGATGCTCAGACTGATTGGTAACATCCCACCACCTCATGGAGGAATCACACAGCATGTATATAGTGAGATTGAACCTCCTCCCATGAGGCATCTCCAGATTCTCAAATATCGTCTGTATCGAATCCAGCCATGACTCCACAGCTTGTGGTCTTCCATCTCCTAAAAATGTAGGCAGATTTTGTTGCTGGAATATATGTATCAGATCTACCATAGATGTGGCGGATTGCGGTGCTCCCTGGAAGGTCTGCATGAACATCTTGAAACCTTCACAGAACTAAGCCTCCATACTTGTGTCCGTTATAACGGTTGGCGCCACATCTGGCACTACTGGAGGATCCACTAGTAGCCTATGGCCTACCATCTCATGAGTATAATCATCATAGCTCACCTAGTGAACAACCGGTGGTCATCTCGGTGGCATGACACTACAAGGTCAAAGCACACATTAGATCAAAATTTATCCTAGACTGAAAACTAGGAGACCAAGAAATTAATAGGAGAAAGAAAGCATTCAATATTTACAAAACAAGACTACACGGCATGTATATTAACTACACGGTGTGTTATCTTAAGTCTTTCACATGGGTATGTACTTCTGCCAGAACTAGTCGTGTATCACCCCAACTACACAGCGTGTTATCTTAATACACGACATGTAATTGAATCCTTCTTCCCTGCCCGATTCCTTCTACACGGCTTAAGCCAAACGGATCTCCTAAAACAAAACTACTTAGTGTGTTCAGAGGTAGACACAGCGTGTACTCTACAAGCTTTCATCGGCTCATGTTGTTCGTCACATGGCCTATGTACCCAGGTCACACTACACGGTATGTTAAAAAAAACATGTTGTGTTCAATGAAGCCCCAGACCGACCCATGTTGCTCGCTACATGGTCGACTACATGGATGGAACTACACGACATGTTCCTGGAGGACCCGGCGTGTACTAGGAAAGATAACAAAAACCCGTGTTGTTTGTGACACGGCCAGGTACCTGGTTCAGAATACACGGCGTGTTCAAGGTGGACACAGTGTGTATGTCTCAAGGTTTCCTCTGTCCGTGTTATTAGTTACATGGGCAGAAACCAGGTCAACACTACATGGCATGTACAACTGGTGCATGACAAGTTCCCGAAGCCTTTCCCTACCCCGTGTCCCTGCCCACACGGCCTATGACACAGGAAAAGACTACACGGCGTGTACTGAGGGTACACAGTGTGTACCTAAAAATTTTCATTTCTTCCTTAACAGAAGAACACACAGCGTGTTTCCAAGGAACTACACTACGTGTATCCAGGGTTTTCTGGACAATAAGCCTTAGAAACTACTCCAGAACCCAGAAAAAAGTTGAAACAACACCTAAGTGCCAAATTCTGATTCGTGAGGGCCCATACTCCCCATGAATCAAATATTGGCATCACACACATGTTATAAAAAAGTAAACTCGTTAATGATCCACCAAATTCCGGTTATTGAGGGCCCATACTCCCCAAAAACCAAAGTTTGGAATCCATCCTATCAACAACCTCACACAACAATACCCTATCAAATAGAATGTATTTATCATAATAGCAATCACAATATCATTCTTTTCTAGCACAAAAACTATCACAACAACATGAAATTTATAATGCACCTACATGGCATGGAAAGAATGCATGACATGTGATTTCTAGAATGTGCCGAAATGATGCATGAGATGGCATACCCTCATCTCATCAGGTTGCAACTAAATAGAACCCATGTATAAAATATCAACAGCATAATAACAATTGTTTCACCCAGCGTTGGAAATCAAGTCAACTATTAAATTTGCAAAACCAGAAAAATTGCAATAAATGAGGTAGACTAGCTTTTCCCTATACACGGGTTAGCTACTCCTGGGCACAGCTTATTCCCAACCACCATTTCCACCCTATCCCTGACTATAGGCTCCAAATAGTACGTTAAAGAAAAGAACACCTCTGATACCTCATTGTAATGTCCCGGGTCCGGATTCCACTCAATGGATTCCCCTAACCCGGTTGGTCACATGACCTCAAGCACATTTCCCAAAATGCCATAGGCAGCCGACTGGCAGTGAGGGCCCAGGTCTGAGAACCAGGTTGGTCACATGACCTCGGTCCCATGCTCTCCTACTCCTGTGCTACAAGCAAGTAACTGTATAGGGATCCTTTCCCCTATCGACACCTACCACAATATAGTCTGTTTGGGCCAAAGACATGACCCAAACAGGGTGTGAGAAATAAATCCCAGTAGGCACCAACCAAAGGCCGGTGCCCAACTGTCGGTGAAAATGTGCAACAACAGTGTGCAAAAGTAATTGCAGTAAACTAGTAAGTACTCAAAAGTAACTATCACGACCAATTTCATTGCCATTTTAATTATTTCTTATCACCTAAAAGATTTTTTCTTCATCTTTATAGGTACAACATGTAAAATTACCATAGTGAATATATGAAGTAAACTATGTCCTCAAACATAAGAACCTTTTCCCTCAGGCTAAAAAAAATCATGCCCTCATGCCAAACAGAATCATGCCCTCATGCTAATCAAAACCTTTCCCTTAGGCCTTTCTCTCAGGCGGAATAGAAAATAAACACTCATGTGATTTCCCTTAGGCATAGAAGCTACATCCCTCAAGCATATTAAATGTTGCCCTCAGGCTAACAAACACTTCCCTCAGGCTGAATAGTACCTTGCCCCTAGGCTGAATAGTGCCTTGCCCTCAGGCTAAACAAGTAACCAGGACGAGCCCAAACATAAGGAAGAAATTATACATACATTTTCTCTCAAGAAAAATCAAATCATGCTAAAATCATAGCATACCCTCAGGTATCCTGGACAAACCGCTAAACAAGGAAAACGCACCCACTGGGTGGCCCTGGATCCAAGAAGTGATCCCAAAAAGTAGATATACATATTCATTAAATTACCTATGAAATTCTAGGTATTTAATTATCCAAGGCCTCATCCATACGCACACCAAAAATGTGCGTGTAGTACAAAAATACACAAAAACACTCAGCAGTTGGAATTAAACATTGGACCACCTACCTCGATCTCCACTGATCGATATACATGAACGACACTTCCCGAATCATCCAAGAATGACATAGATCTAGGATAAAATAATTCCTGTTCAAACGTAAATAAATTCCATCATAGGAATAATTGGTATGAATAGCACAAGGAGAGGGAAGGTCTTACCCATACGTTCCTAACGTGATCGACGGAGGTGAAAATGGATTCCTGATGCCCGATCGGGTGATCTCCCAAGCTCTGGTCGTCCTTCCGAGCTGCCAAATGAACCTAAAACCTCATCTGCCGAATAAAAAGGCTACTTCCCATTTTAAGTGAAAAAAAACTACACAATATGTACTCTCATGTACATGTCATGTACTTTTCATTTTTTTAACTGTTCCTCTGGCGGCTTCATTCCACCAAGGCATTGTTCATATGTTGACATGAGTACATGGTGTGTATTTATGAATACACAGAATGTTTTGTCGCTCCACTGGAGGCTAATTCCACTACATTAATATTCACATGCCGACTAATTACACGGCATTTAAATACCAATTACACGACGTGTAGTCATTTTTAACTCCCTTTATCACTGACAGGCCTACACGCCTTGTGTACTCATCCCACACAGCCAAAGTACACGGTGTGTGGAAAAGGACATTGCGTGTACCCAAAAAAATTGGGATTTTTTCCCATATTCCTTATTTTCTCAAAAACACTTAAATAAAATGAAAATAATGAACACATACCTCAAGAATAAGAACCGGGTTCTTACATTCGTGGCAGTTGGAGCATCGACCAGTAGCTTCTGAAGTGGATCTTCCAGAGACGAGTGAGCATTTTTGTGGGAACCTAGTAGCTGTTTAAGACTTGATGACTACATAATGATCAACTCATAGTGACTCGTATGGCCTAGTGTGGAGTGAATGGTTGTGGCGGAAGTCCCACGGTGGAGTAGCACTTGGTTGTGGCGGAAAACCTACGGTACTCGATAGGAGGAGTACCTCTGCAGGCTATAATGGGGAGCGCCTGGTTGTGGCATCTGACCTATGGTGGGGAGCACCTCTGTGTGATGTAGCAGACCCAAAATACTTGACAGGAGGAGTACCTTAGCAGTCCAAGGTTATTGGGAAGTGCCTGGTTGTGGCGGCAGGCCCACTATACTGATTAGAGGAGGAGTTCTCCAGCAGTTGAAGGTTTGAAATGTTTTACCCCTAGAATAAATCCTATTTTGAGCTGAGTCAGTTTTTCTGTGTTTTCCTCATGATTGAGATGGATCACTAGATAACTTAGGTATATGTATGGGAATATGCATAAGTAAGGTTATCTATTGAATTCATATTTTTTTTGTTTATCCTTGTTAGAGTTTGTGAGACCTTGAGGGTCTCAGGGTCCCTATTGAGTATCATTATACTCACCCCTAAACGGGTTATGCCCACACCTCCTTGTGTTGGATGTAGACGATGGACATCACTGATCGAGTCTAAGAATACCAGGACCGGACGGTACCCGGAGGTGGACCATACGGTGTGTAGGTACACAGAGGAGATAGACGGATGAGGAGTGTTGAGTAGGAAACCTGTACCTAACCTTCAGGTAGGAACCCGGAGGACGACTCAGAAGTTATTTTACATTTTTCCTCAATTGTACTTGTTTTTTAGTTGTATTTGTACTTTCCAATTGGGCTTGTATTTTGGCCCCTTTTTACTTACTGTACTCACTAGTTGGTTATACGTTTTACACATTTTGGTATCTTGTTGTGTGTGTTTGCAGGTTATAAATGCAATGTCGTCCCAGTTTTAGGGAAATACGCCTTTGGTGCTAGTCGCCAGCCCCTGACCTATGGAAGGAGGGCTTGGCATAGTCATGTAACAGGCCCTGGGGAACGGGTCGCGACATTCATTATTTACAAAATTAAAAAAAATTATCTTCCCAATATACATAAAAATAATAATTTCATTTATTTTTTAATTTTATATTGAAATTGAAAGCACTTAAAAACATTGAAAACATGGATATAATAATGTAGTGTTGGTTATATTATTAAAAAAATTAAACTGCAATAAAATTCCAATAGTTGTCAATTACGATCAGATAAATTTTGAATATTGTTATATTATATTGTATCATAGATTTCAGAGGAGAAATTGCCATGTGGAGTTGTAATTCATATAATATTTTGACCATAGAAAATAAATACAAAAAACATAGAATAAAAATAAACTAAAAATATACTTTCCATGAAAATAAGAAGAAAATTAATAATGATTTGAAAAAAATATTATTAGACCTTCAAATTAACATTGTTGGAACCCATTTAAGTGTAATTGGGTGAGTCCCACATCGGACTTACCCATCCTGTACATTTGTTTCCTAATCTATAAAAGGATGTCCTCACCTCACATTGAGGTAAGGGGAATTCACCCAACTACATGGTATCAGAGGGATTTTTATCCCACATCCTCCCTCCCTTGCGGATTCCCGGCAGGCCCTCCCTCCCGGCGCACCTCTCCTCTCCGGCCCTCCCTCCCGGCGCTCCTCTGATCCCGGCAGGCCCTCCCTCCCCAGCGCCCCCGCACCCTCGCCCGCGCGGCTCCCTCGCCCTCACCCGACGGCCCTCCCTCCCGACGCTGCCTGCGCCGGCTCCTTCCTGCGGAGTTCCTCCCCGACGCCGCTCCCTCCCCGCGGCTCCCCGCGGCTCCCGGCCCTCCCGACGAACCTCCCTCCTCTCGCGCGGCTCCAGCTCGCCTCCCGGCCCTCCGGTCCGCCGCGGTTCCCACCGCGCCTCCCTCTCGCCGTCGCAGCCCATCCCGTCGCCGGACCTCCCCTGCCCGCGCCGGCCCTCCCGACGGATCTCCTCCCTCCGGCGCCTCCCACTGCTCCAGCGCTCTCGCCGGCCTCCCGCTACTCCCAGCGGCCTCCCGCTGCTCCCGACGCCATCACCCGCGCGCCCCGCCAGCGGCCTCCCGCTGCTCCCCCGCCGGCGCCTCCCGCTGCTCCCCGTGCCTCCCGCGCCTCCCTCTGCTCCAGCAGCCTCTCCCGGCTCCCGGCGGCTTCTCCTGACTCCCGGCTCCCGGCTCCCCGGCTCCCGGCTCCCGGCTCGCCCCGCCATCCCGGCGCACCGCCTCCCGGCGTCTCGCCCTCGGCCTCGCCCCGGCGCTGCACCCTCGCCCCCCCCAGCAGCTCCCTACCCGCTGCCCGTTCCCGGCGTTGCTCCCGGTTCGGCCTTCCGGCGCCCGGCGCGCCCCGGTCCAGTCTTGCTCTCGGCCCTGCGGCGCTCCTGCCCCAGCACTCGCGCCGCCCCTGCCCGGCCGCACCATCCTGAGCGCGACCACCTGTCGCTGCTCCCTCCGGCCGCATCTCCGGGCTGCTTCCCTTCCACCACCCGCCTCCCGGCGCACGGGTCCAGCGCCCGCCCTCCATGGACGCATCCTCCGTTCTTCCGTCCCTCATCACGGCCTCCTCCCGGCTTGTCGATGACCGGCTGGATGCCACTAATTTTTCTGTCTGGCGGAAGACGGTCTTGATGTCCCTCCGCGGCATGGGGCTTCATTCTCATCTTGAGAAACCCCCACCTGAACTCAATGATCCTAAGTTCGACTCTTGGCAGCTGGCAGACAGCAAAATATTCGCCCTACTGGTCAACTCCATGGACCGCTCCGTGAAGGATGTCACCCGGACTGCCAACACCGTCAAGGAGCTCTAGGACTCCTTGATTGTCATGTTCTCCGAGACCAATAACTTGGCCCGGGTCTCTGACGTTCTACAACGTCTCTCGCATATCCGCCAGCAGGATCGGACCTTCCCCTCCTACTTCATGGAATTGAAGGGTCTCCGCGATGAACTACAGGAACTTTGGCCGATTCCTCAAACTCCGGCCGAAGCGCAGACTCAGCGGGACCAGCTCTGCCTCTTCAACCTCCTGAATGGCCTCGCACCGGACTATGCCACGACGGCCACCGAGATGCTTGCTAGCCCATCTACACTGGATATCCCGCAGGTCTATCATCGCCTGCAGAAGGCACATCGGGCCCCTGCACCACCCGTCCCCCTTCCTGATCACACTGCGCTCCTCGGACGTGGCGGTGGTCGTCCTCCCAGCCGTCGTGGGCGCGGCCGTGGGGACGGCCGACCTCGCCCCCTCTGCCAGCATTGCGGCAAGCTCGGCCATCTGGTGGACCGTTGCTGGGTCCTGCATGGTCGTCCTGAGTCGCACCCCCGCCGGGGCCAGACTGCGCTCCGTGATGCGCCCTCCCCTGCTGCTTCTCTTCCCTCGTCCTTGGATCTCTCCCTGGCTGAGCTCCAGCTGATTCACGATTACCGGTCCACCTCCATCGCGGGCTCTTCGTCGGCTTCTCTTGCCCATTCCGGTGGTCACACTGCCCTTGTCAGTCATCGTTCTCCGGCTTGGATGCTTGACTCTGGTGCGTCTGACCACCTCACCGGGGATGCAGGTATGCTCTCCCACTACCGTCCCTATAGTGGATCCTCTGCCATCACTGTTGTTGATGGGTCCACTCTCCCCATAGCCGGCTTTGGCTCCTGTTCCCTCACCTCCTCCCTTCACCTCTCCTCGGTGGCTCATGTACCCCGGAGTCCTTTTAACCTGCTTTCCATCAGCAAACTGACCAAGGATCTCAATTGCACTGCTCTCTTTTCCTCGTCTTCTGTTTTGTTTCAGGAGCGGACGACGAACCGGGAACTTGGTAGAGGCCAGCTTCGGGATGGAGTGTACATGTTCGGTGGCCCGTCTTCCATCGCCTGCGCGTCTCTCCCTGCTCATGCCGTTGACCTCCATTCCCGGTTGGGCCACCCTTCCGCCTCTGCACTTCATCGGCTCTACCCCGATATTAGTCCCCGTTTTTCCTTTCCTTGTGAGTCGTGTCGCTTTGCGAAACATCATCGCACCTCCTATCATCCTCGAGTTGACACACGGGCCGCCAAACCCTTTGATTTGGTTCATTCTGATGTATGGGGTCCCTGTGATACCTCGAGTCAATCTGGGTATAAATATTACATTTCCTTCATTGATGATTATTCCCGGATGACATGGCTTTATCTTCTTCGGGATCGGACAGAGGTTTTCTCCACCTTCCAGACATTTTTTCATGAGATCCAAACACAGTTTTCTATCCCTGTCAAATGTCTTCGATCTGACAATGGGCGGGAGTACTTATCCACTCACTTTCAGCAGTTTCTCCGCGCCCACGGCATCATCCACAGACCTCTTGTCCTGATACCCCTCAGCAGAATGGGGTGGCCGAGCGGAAACACCGGCATATTTTGGAAACCGCTCGTGCCCTCCTCTTCCACCGCCAGGTCCCTCTTCTCTTCTGGGGGGATGCCATCCTCACTGCTACTTACCTTCTGAATCGTCTTCCCTCCTCCTTACTTCAGGGGGAGACTCCTTTTCATACCCTGTTTCCCTCTGTTCCTCCTCACTCCCTTCCACTCCGCGTCTTCGGATGTCTATGTTATGTCCGGGACACTCGCCCCAATCTCTCCAAACTTTCTCCCAAATCTCTTCGCTGTATTTTTCTGGGATATTCCCGCACTCAGCGCGGGTACCGCTGCTTCTCTCCAGACCTCCGCCGGTATATCACCTCTGCCGACGTATCGTTTGTCGAGACTTCTTCGTTCACTCTCCCCTCTCCTTCTCCTGACTCTACCATCGATGACTGTCTTCCGCTCTTCCTTCACCCACCTCTCATATCTCCCCCTCCCGGTCATCTCTTTGGCCAGACCTACTCCCGTCGTCCATCGGTTGTACCTCCCATCCCGGCCGAGGACCACCTTGTTCCTGCTTCGTCTGCTGCTCCTGTCCCCGCTCCCGCGGACGAGCCGATTGCGCTTCGGAAAGGTACTCGCTCCTGTCAGACTACTCCTCTCTTTGTATCTTCCTACAGGGGTCTGTCAGCCTTGGAGACCGTATCGCTTCCTCGGACAGTCGGTGAAGCAAAATCTCACCCCGGGTGGCTTGCCGCCATGAGGGATGAATTGCAGGCTCTGGATGCCAACCATACATGGGATCTTGTTCCACTTCCCGTGGGCAAACAGGCGGTCGGTTGTAAATGGATTTTCACTATCCGTCTCAATCCCGATGGCTCTCTTTGCCGCCTCAAAGCCCGGCTTGTCGCCAAGGGCTTTGCTCAGACGTATGGCATCGACTACTTTGAGACCTTCTCTCCAGTCGCCAAGATGGCCTCGGTCCGCCTTTTCCTTTCGCTAGCTGCTCATCATCATTGGCCGCTTCATCAACTGGATGTTAAAAATGCTTTTCTCCATGGCTTTCTTGATGAAGAGGTCTACCTCCAGCAGCCTCCTGGTTTTTCGGCCTCTGGTGCCGACCGCCATGTCTGCCGTCTCCGCCGCTCCCTCTACGGCCTCAAGCAGTCTCCTCGGGCTTGGTTTGGCCGCTTCAGCACGGTCGTCACAGCCTTTGGCCTATCTCGCAGTATGAAGGATCACACCGTCTTCTTCCGTACGACGGCGCATGGCTGTATCTTGCTTGTGGTTTATGTGGATGACATCATCATCACAGGGAGCGACTCCAGAGGCATCGCCAGTCTTAAGGCGCATCTTCACCAGCATTTTCACACCAAGGATCTTGGTCCCCTCACTTACTTCCTTGGCATCGAGGTCTCCCGGACTGCGGACACTATTTCTCTCTGTCAGCGCAAGTATGCTCTTGATATCTTGCAGGATGCCGGGTTGAGCACCGCCACTGCAGTGGACACTCCCCTTGAGCCTGGGGAATGCTCCCTTCATTCTGACTCGGAACCCTTTCCTCATCCCGAGAGCTATCGCCGCCTGGTCGGGAAACTCAACTACCACACCATGACACGTCCTGACATTGCATGTGCCGTTGGCAAAGTCAGCCAGTTCATGGAACATCCCACCCGCTCTCAGTGGGATGCTGTCCTTCGCATTGCCAAATACATCAAGAAAGACCCTGCCCGTGGCCTTCAGTACTCCCATCAGGCTCACATGGATGTTGAGGCCTTCTGTGATGCGGACTATGCCGGCTGCCTCGCTACCCGCAGGTCTACTTCGGGTTTCGCCGTGTTCTTTGCCGGCAATCTCATCTCTTGGCGCAGCAAGAAGCAGACTGTCGTCTCCCGGTCGAGTGCCGAGGCCGAGTATCGGGCCATGGCCACCGTCACTACTGAGATCCTCTGGCTTCGTCATCTCCTCCATGAGCTCGGTTTCCCCGCATCGACTCCTGCTCATATCTGGTGTGACAATCAGGCCGCCACGAAGATTGCATCGAATCCCGTCTTCCATGAACGGACGAAGCATATCGAGGTGGACTGTCACTTTCTCCGCCACCATCTGGAGCAGCACCATATCGGCTTCGGCCATATCCCGACGGCCGATCAGCTTGCCGATCTCTTCACCAAGGGTCTTCCCGGAGCTCGCCTTGAGTCTCTCACTACCCGGCTGGGTATTCACAGCCTCCCAGGCCCAGCTTGAGGGGGAGTCTGAGATGGTCCTGTGTCTTTGTTGTCTTTTTCTATTTGTGGGACTCTATCCAATCTGGGCATGTCCAGCTTGAGGGGGAGTGTTGGAACCCATTTAAGTGTAAATGGGTGAGTCCCACATCGGACTTACCCATCCTGTACATTTGTTTCCTAATCTATAAAAGGATGTCCTCACCTCACATTGAGGTAAGGGGAATTCACCCAACTACAAACATTATGAAAACATTTTTCATGGGGATCCGATGCGATTCACTAATTTTGTAGATGTGTGATTATTTAATTATTCTTATCAATAGTTTAGTGAGTTCTTATAAATTTTTATTGAGTTTGAAAATAAATGATTTTATAAAATTTAATCATAAGTATCCCTAAAACACGATATTTGATGACTCAAATTTGTATTTCTATTTCATTTATTTCTTTTTTTTATGTTTTTGGATAAATTTCATGAATTAATCGGGGATTATCATAATGAAATTAAATGATGATCCATGTTGTAAAAAATTATGTTATGGTAATTTATTTAATAATATTCTTGTTAAAATTATCTATATTTACCTTAAAACTTTATGTAATCTTTCAATAGTGAGAATATAATCCATTAAATATGATGAATAAGTAATAATTTAAGAATATTCGTCACCTTGATTCACCCCTTATAAGGTTGTTTTTAACTAATTATTACATGGTTTATATATATGTCTTCAGAGATTAAATATTTTTTCTTAATATATATTTTATTTAAATATTTTAGGCTTTTATACTTTCAATAAATTAATTACTTTATATAAATAATATAAATGTCAAAGGAGTTATTATTTTTTTCAAATAACATCCAAATATGTTGGAAATGATATTAAAAATGAATGAGAATACAAAATGAATTTCATATAATTATAGGTAATTTTTTATCCTTTTGGGACACACTATGACCTATTTGAAGATTCGTATTTTATTCTATTTCTTATTAATTTTGATGTATGAAAATAGGAAAACAACATGTCATACCTAATATAGAAGGAATATATTTGAAGGAAAATATTTTTCTTCTACAAATTATCTCTTTAAAAAATATGATTTCATGGTAAAAAACAATGTAGAAAAATGTAAGAATACCTAAAAGATGGTACAATGAAGGAATATTTTAAATCATACTATGGAATAAAATTATAATTAAAAAGTTAAAGAATAATATATTATTTATAAATTCATGAAAAATTAAATGTTACAGTATAATTTATCAATAAAAATGTGATGCCAAGACCCAGATTCCACTTAGGAGGTGCCCCCAACTAGTGGACCACATGAACTCAACCGCATATCTCCGAACACTAGAGGTTGTCGACTAGGAACAGGGGACTAGGGTGTGTCTTTTGTGTGACAATTCCCTCATTACTAGAGTGTATCACAATAGATATTTATAAACATAGGTAAATAGTGTAAGCAATAAGTAATAAAAATGTACAACCAATAGAGATTAGGATAAAAATAAATTATGTAATTGGAAGAACATACAATACATAATGATCATAAATATAAAATTACTTGAATTATGGAAAACATAGTTACAAAGTAGGAGGCATACATGGAAAATCAGTAGTAAAAAATTAAATTCATAAACTACCCCAAGCATCCAATGCTACAGCTCGATCAGCTGCTACCATATCTATCCCAACACAACAAGAAATAATGTGTCTAAAGAATTATGCTTCCCTTTATCAACACATGTATACATTAATATTCCTTGAGTACAAAACAGTGCTCAGAGAGGTGTAAGATAAATATCAATGGGATACCACCAAAGGTGTCTATGACAATTGAACCATGTAATGGAATTGTAACTGTGTGCAGGAATGCATAAATATGATGTAAAGCATTAGAATGTAACTAAATACCAAAGTGCAATCTTCATCCCTTAGGTGGTGTCTGAACATGTAACCAGATGATCATTTAATTAATTAAAATTTTATATTTATAGGCCACGTGAGGCATAGCCATCACTAACATCACCTCGTGATAGTATAAATAGGGAATTTTCTAATATGTAACAAAAAACCATAATTGATAATTAATCTGAAGTAGTTCTATGGTATTCACCAAGGAAACCTAGACCTCAGGGGTTTCCAACTTAGTATTAACTGATTCTATCTATGGGGTAAGTGTTTAATACAAGTATCATTGTCCAAGGCATTCCCACATTAATAATTTATAGAGAGTCCACGGAATCCATTCCAGGTAAAACGGGAGATAAGCAGTTGTCATGCCTAAGGATGTAACTAAAGCACATTATGCCACCCTAGATCTACAGAGGGTATCTGATTCATCTTTTAATAATAATTATGGGAACATATGGTGTCATACTTGGCATCCAAATTTATACAAGGATTGGGTTTTTAGATAGGTCTCGCCCCTGGAAACTAACATCCTTGAATTGGAATGATGTCCTCAAGTACCCAAGGATTTTCCTCATGAATCTTGAAGCTAACATGAGTGAAGACATTCTATAATGATTTCAATTTCCATGTTCATAAAGATTCACTATACATATGATTCACTACAATTAATTTGGTCTTATGATAACTATGCCATTATCATTTTCACTTGGTTTAAGCCTTACCTTTCATTAGTTTGATAAGGCCCTGTAGCATGAAACCTATTAATTAAAACCATTCACATCAATATATATTAATATTGTTCAATACTCTTCCTTCTATAAACATGGAAAGTTGTTCAATGGACATCCAACAATACATTTATTTACATTTAATAATTCTATGTCATATACATAAGTATACTTTTCATAATATCATTTGAAATAGTAACCTAAAATTAAGAACTAACCTTAGGTGGGTCAAGTAGAAGTTAAAAGGACCAATAAATTCACAATTTCATAATATAATAGTAATTGTATATATGTTGTCTTACCATTATCATGGTCAAGCTTGAGCACACCCGAACGATGGCTCGACAGTGTTAAAACACTAAAAACTCAATTATTGCAGATCACCCTACATGGGGTGTTATGATTTGTTGAAGTAACCACCAAAAAAATAGCATTTATGGAAATATAATGATCATATGGTTCAAATGAATATATTCATGGAATAAAATTTCAAAAAAACAACACTCAATGAAATCAACAGGCCCCACGTTTCAATTCCAAAATCAATGATCTTGATGAATGTGTTATTTACCACCAACCTAGTACTTCTATGAATCTCCAACCCCGGTATCAACCTTTAATTTAGAATTTATCAGAGTAGATTAGAGAAATTTGTATAAATGATTACACCGTGATAAAAAGGTCGAGAGAAAGAGAGGCGAACAGTGACTCAAACAGACTCGTGTACTTACTGCTACACAACCAACATGATGAAAATAAGATATAAACGATCCTAGATGATGTTGATCTCTTGATTCCTATGTTTGGACTGAAAAATCTCCAATATGAGAGAAAAATACGTTTCATACCACTGAAAATATGATTGGGTTAGAAGGGTAAAGTTAACTAGATCATTAGGGTAAAATGGTTAAGTTACCTAAAACATTAGCATGTGCACGGTTTGGCCACATAGTTTACAAAAATGTACACCAATACTACACTAGAACCTAGAGAGGGGGGGAACACACATGGTTAGGCCACATAGTTTTAGAAACATTACACCAATGAAATGATATGGATATTTATACATATGCTAGCTATCTGCATGATTTAGACTAATCATAGGGTCTCCCTACATGGTTTACCCTAATTGTGCGATATGATCATTTTTCAAAAATGTTGGGTTCTAGGATCCGAGGAAGCCATAGAAATCCCAGAAACCTTCTTGAACTCATTAGGTATCCACATTAGGTCCATAAAAGTGAATTAGACCAAACTTTAAGGGATCCATACCTATATAAAAAATTGGGTTCTTACAGTTTTCCACCTTAAATGAACTCATCCCTGAATTTAGCTTCCAAGGGTGGTGAAACAGTGTCAAAGAATAACTGCTAACACTAATCATGTTTCTTAGCCTCCTGCTTCAAAGAATATTCCTAAACACGGATGTGTTTCCATAACACATGCACCAGAGGGGGCATGTTGGTCTCAGGGAGCCTTGGATCTCTAGTCGAGGATTCATATATCATACTCCTCAAAAGAAGAATTAACGTTAGTCTCAAATTATATGGGATAAAAAAAATTATATGGGTTGACATGATAATGGAAAAGCTATGAAACATGTAATACATCATGAATAAAACATTACCTATGAGGTAGTAATAACTAATAGGTTATCTGTCCGACTCTTTCCAAAATCTAAAATGACCCTATATATGATGAGAAAATTTTTCTTGCTTCTATAACTATATATGACCTTGCCTGGGGGGATTCACATAGAAAAACATGAACCCCGACCTCGAACTCTAGTGGTCATTGATGGTAATCAACATAACATTTCTATCTATACTGAGTATTATTCATATAATTTCTGATTAGATGAACCTACTCTGAAGTCTGCTATATTATATGAGGACATTGTAGGGCTACCAAAATTTCACCTAGGAAAAATAAGGGTAAAAGACACAACCTACCATATAATGTCTCAAAAGGAGCCATCTGAATTGCCAGATGAAATCTATTATTATAGGTGTACTTGAAGAGAGGGATATGATTCTCTGAAGAACCTATGAAATCAAGGAAAAATGCTCATATAATTTCTTATTTAACCTATATTATCTCTTTTAAAAGTCCATCAGATGAGAAAAAACATATGTGCTCAGAAGAACCTATGTACCCATATCCTTCTGCAGTCCCTACCATAACCATGAATAAAATGAGAATACCTATCAAACAAAATATACAAGGGACCCTGTGTAGTCATATGATCTCATGAACATACATTCTTCCAATATCATCAACTAATTAAGTCTCACGAATATTAATGGAGTGGTCCTATTTTGTTAGTTAGTCAATAACTATCCATACATCGTCACTACCCCTCAATAACCTAGGTTATCTGACTACAAAATCTATAGCAATATATTAACATTTTCATTTTTGGATGGTTAGTGGTAGGAAGAATATTGTAGGTCTCTATTTATTCATCTTCACCTACTAATAAGTGGAACACCTAATTACAAAGCCTAATATATATTTTTTCATCCCAGGAAACAAATTTTGGCGTTGCATATCATGATACATTTTGCAGATTCTTGGATGAAAATCTAACTAATAATAGTCATAATCTATCATAAGCTCCGCCCTCATATATGTAGAATCCCAGAAACCCCCATGAATACACATGATGTTGTCTTAGTCCACATATCAATATTGATATGGGTCATATTCAGATATAATCTCACGAATATATAATCCCTCTGTATTTTAAAATTGTATACCCTTCACCTTCTCATGGATAGAAGTGGAAAATGTCAAGGCTGAGAGGTTTGGCTTCTCATGACTATCATGAAACTATAGAAACAACTCAATAAAATAGTTCCAGTAACTTACATGCATCAATTGATTCCCTTACATGTTGTGTTTGTGTTTTATGAATCAATGCAATAATTACTATGTTTCCTTTTGTAGAAATATTAGAAATATTTATATAAAATTAATGAAGATATTCAAACCATCATAGGTGTCTGAGGTTCATTTCATGATGTGAGAAGATATACTTGTGGATATTTTAGTTATTTTTTTATCAAAAAGCACTCACTAAAAAAATAGTGCCTCCATAAATGTAAGTCATGATGAACTGCTACTAGCTCAAGATCATGTGTTTCATAATTACATTCATGAGGCCTAAAATATGGATTCCATTTGAAATGAATCTATCCTTATATATTATCACTACTCTTAGGCCAATTCTTGATACATCATAAAAGATGATATAACCTCTTCTAGACATTTGTTTAATCAGAATAGGTGTTGAGACAACACTCCCTTTTAGATTTGGAATGGATTTATCACATGCTTTTGATGATAGGAACTTTACAAAATTATTTTTAAGGATTGAAAGATGTGAATAAAGTTGTGATAATTCCTATAAAAAATTCATGGAATATCTAGTGAGCCCCAAGAATCACTGTATAATGAACATGTTCTTGGGTTTCTCCAAGAACACCACCATAATCACCTTTTTAGTCAATAGAGACACTATTCTAAAATAATATAACCCAAGAAGTGAAAAATGTTTATCCAAAAGTGGAACCTAAAAAGAATAATATAAAGTTGATTTTCTCTTAGTGTACTCAGAATGAACTCAAGAAGCTTGGAATTTTTGATATGAGTGTGAGAATACACCATGGTCTCATCCACAAAGACTAAAACATAAGAATGTAAATAGTGTTGGAACACCCTATTCATCAATCCCATGAAAATGGTGGGTGTGTTTGTATGACCTAATGACATAATGAGGTACTCATTCAGACCATACCTACTATGAAAAGTTGTATAAGGTATGTCTGGTGGCCTGAATCGTACTTGATGATAGCTCGATCTAAGGTTGATCATAGAGAATACCCTAGACCCTCGGAGTTGGTAAAAGAGATCCTATATTTGAGGTAGTGGATACAAATTATTGACTGTAATATGGTTCATCCATCTATAATATACACAAAGATGACGAGTCTCGTTCACCTTCTTCATGAATATCATGGGATAACCCCAAGAAGAAGTGATTTTCCGTATAAAACCTTTGGACTCGAAGTCATCTAACTTCCACTTGAGCTCTTGGATCTTAGTATGTGCCATTATATATAGAGGAATGTACAATAGTGCTTCTTCTGAAATAATCTCAATCGTCAAATATACCTCCTACTTAGGAGTTAATCTAAATAACTCATCAAGAAATACATCCAGGAAATGATATACAACTGGAGGAATTAATATTGGCCTAAAACTTGATCCTCTATGAATAGATTTTAAATCGTGGAATTTACCCACATATCCCATGATGTTATGGCCTAAATATACTATCCTAAACATCCAACTCAACCTTCTCTATATAAATTCTACCCTCTAAGAATGTTAAAGATACACTTTGTTGATAGTATTCTACAAAGGCGTGATATAGAACAAACCAATCTATCCCAAGAATGATTTTTAAGCATGTCATCATGAGAAAAAAGTAGTCCCATTAGAAAGGTTAACTGCCTACCTCAAGGGGATAGTCCCTAAACTAGCATATTACCTTTTATCGTACCCCTAATGGTTTATATAGGGTCATTACACCACATTATAAATTTATATCTAGCCTAAATCATTCCACTATAAATAATGAGATAAATGAGTGTGAAGCACCTATATAAAATAAAATAGATACTATAATGGAGGATACAAGAGTAGTACATCAAACTTTTGATGATCCCACAACATAATCCTTAAGTATAAACTGTAATGTATGCATCTAGCATGATCAGTGACCATGATAAATAGTTGGACTACCATGATCAAAGTGGATTTTTTGGCACTGATAGTTATTAGGGGTCTAGAAACCATGAACATGAACTCTTATTCATCCAGTCCTACCAGTTCTACTATAAATCCATCTCAGACATGACGTAAAAGAACTTACCCTAAAAGTTGGAGCTAGTGTGTATCCTCTTCCACTAGAACCTAATAGAATTTTTTGATAGAAATGATGAATATTACCCATATGGCCACAACCTTGACACTCTAGTGGGACACTATCACACTGAGGCTTTAGATGCCCCTTAAATCCACACTGGGGACATACTCAGATCTACCTACACAGGAATACTTGCTGCCACTTAACTAATAAAAAACATCATTTGAACATTTCCATCCACTAGAAGAAATACTATCCTGGTGTGTCACTATTCATCTATGCATGTTGCTCTCACCGTCCAACATGTTGCACTCAATGATAAGATCTTGATTTAAAGTTTCATATAATATATGTAGGTGGAAAACATTCACCTGACTACAAATGTCCTACTGGATCCCTTACTCAAATCATGTACCACATGAAATCTCATCACCTTATAGAAGTGGTGAAAAGAACTGAAACTCATTGAAACATGATGAATACTAGATAAATAACATAGAACAGTACTCAAGATTCATGAAATATCAAGCTATGTAATCCCTTTGCATCTGTGGAAAGGAGTGATCATAGAAGGTAGACTAAAAATAAACCCAAAAAATTCCTTAATGTTGACCAACCTGTGTAAAGAAATCCCACCATCACTTGGATGAATCACACAACATGTATGAAGAACATTTTACACTATGCTATTGATTCATCTCAAAATTATCAAAGATAGATAGGGAGGTATCTATCCGAGACTATATAGATTGCAGACCGTCATCCCCTGAAAATGTGGGAGGTTGCTGCAGTAAGAACTCATGAGTCAGATCAGACATAGTAGGTGGAGATTGTAACGTCCCGATTCCGGGTGCCACTCAATAAGTGCCCCGAACCTGGTTCGCCACGTGACCTCTAGAGCATTTCCCCAAATTCCAAAGGCTACCGACTACCAGTGAGGGCCGAGGTCTGATAGTGGGGAAACTATACACTCATTTGTCAAAGTGCAGTGCAGTGGAATAGATGAATAAAAGACAACAAGCGGAAGCGGTACACAATATGTATAACATAAATGGATAACTGATAATAACATGGAAACCAGAAGTCATATATATATGAAAATGAAGCATGTCGCTATTCTATAAAACAGTCAAAACATGTTACACTGCAATACAATACAACTGAAGTACAAGTACAGAAAATCAAAACAGAACAGCGAGCGGCATCGCGATCCCAAGCTCGGTCTGATGCTCCCATACTTCCAGAAACAATCAAGTACCTGTATAGGGACCCTTGACCTTATCCACACCTGCAGAAACATAATCTGTTTTAGCCAAAGACATGACCCAAACAGGGTTTGAGAATTAAATCCCAGTAGGCACCCACCAAAGGCTCTTGACCAACTGTGTGAAAATATGCAGCAACAGTGTGCAGTAGTAAAATGCAATAAACCAAGAAGTACTCAAAAGGAACTAACTTTAACAATTATATTTCCATTTTATTATTCTTTTAATCTTCCAATTTAAGATATCACCACAGTGAATATTCTAAGTAAAACAGCCAGTGTCCACATACATGTAAACCCTTACCCTAAGTTAATGAGAATCCAAACACAGAAATGTACCCACAGGCATATTGAATATTGCCCACAGGCGTATGAGGTGTCATCCACAGGCACAAAATCAACACCCCACAGGCACGGAAGAAGTTTCCCACAGGATAAGTAGTACATTGCCCACAGGATAATCACAACACTGCCCTCATGCTAAACAAGTAACTGAGTCATTACCAACAAGTAACAAGCAATAAACATGCAATTCCTCTCAAGGCAATTCTATAATCATTGTTATAAAGGCATACCCTCGGGTATCCTGGCCAAATGGCTAAACAGAGGAACGCACCCCCCGGGTGGTCAAGGATCCATGCTGTGATCCCACACAATAGTTTATTATCACATTTAAATTACCTATACAATTCTAGGTATTTAATTAAACAAGGCCTCAGCCATACGACACACCATTCATGGGCGCGTATCACAACGATACACAAAACACACATTATTTGGAAATTAAACACCAGGTCACCTACCTTAAATGCCCCTGAATGGTATACTCGAACAAAGATTCCAAAAACATCCAATAACGACGTATATCTAGGATAAGAAAATTCTAGTTCAATCGTAAATAACTTCCTCTCGGGAAATATTTGGTAAGAACTACACAAGGAGAGGAGAGGGCTTACCCGTGCGGATCCAGGGAGATTGACAGTGAAGAAAATGGATTACCGGTACTCGATCTGGAGCTCCTCGAAGATCCGCCCATCCCTCCCAAGCCTCCCTCCGGTTCTAAGCTTCCTCTGTGAACAGAGGAGGCTATTGCCTGTTTTAAGTGAAAAAAAACAAAATACACGGCGTGTACTCTCAACTATACGGTGTGTACTTTCCATTTTTTAACTATTCCGCTGGAGGCTCCTTGCAAGCGTGGCACTGTTCATCTGTCTACATGAGTACACGGCGTGTATGCCTCTATACATGGCATGTACTGTCGCCCAGCTGGCCACCACCTTACTATTCGCCTTCCGACTGACTACACGGCGTGTCAATATCCACTACACGGTGTGTAGTCGGATTTGACACCCTTCATCTCCAACATGGCTACACACCATGTGTACTCATCCCACACGGCCAAAAGTACATGGCGTGTACTTCCAACATTTTGTGATTTTTCCCTAATTTTTTTTTCTCAAAAAACACTTATGTAAAGAAGAAAAGAAGAAACTTGTACCTCAAGAATAAGAACCAGGTTCTTACAAACATCCCCCCATAAAGAAATTCGTCCCCAAATTTCCCTTATAGGGGTGGTGAAGATATAGACGTGAACAACTCCGGCCACTGAGCACGTATGTCGGACCCCAGCTCCCAGGTTTCGTCCTACACTCGGCCATGCTTCCTTTTCACCCACATGAGAGAAATAGACTGGCCTCGAAGAACCTTCGTTCTCCTATCGAAGATACGAATTGGACGCTCCTCAAAGGATGCATCTATTTAAAGATCACCCTCCTTGGGCTGAAAGATGTGATATGGGTCTGAATGATAGAAACACAACTGAGATACATGGAAGATGTCGTGCATGGCTCATTACCTCTGTGGTAACTGCAACCGATAGGTAACCAGCCCGACTCTCTCCATAATCTCAAATGGCCCCACATACCTCAGTGAAAAATTACCCTATCTCCTGATCCGCATGTGTCCCAACCTCAGTGAAACACGTAATAAAACCTGATCCCAAACCATGAACTCCAAGGGTCGTCTACGGCGATCAATATAAGATTTCGGACGAGACTGTGCGGTAGGTATCTGCTTCTGAATCAACTGGACCTTCTCAGAAGTCTCCTGCATGAGATGTGGTCCCAGTAAAGCTACCTCACCTGCCTCTAACCAGTACAAGGGTGATCGGCACGACCTACCATATAAAGCCTTGTAAGGTTCCATATCAATAGTTTCCTGAAAACTATTATTATAGGCAAACTATATATGGGGTATATGCTTCTCCCAAGAGCCCTCAAAGTCTAGGATGCATGCATGCAGCATGTCCTCAATAACATGTATCGTACGCTCTAACTAACCATCGGTCTGAGGGTGGTATGCTGTGCTCAGAAGCACCTGTTTACCCAGCACCCTCTAAAAAATCTGCCATAAATGAGACATAAAATGGGTGTCCGTATCTAAAATTATAGAATAGGGGACCCCATGAAGACGTACGACATCTCGGATATACATCTTCCCGAGCTCGTCAACTCCGAAGGTCTCCCTGATCGGCAAAAAGTGAGCTACCTTTGTGAGTTTGTCTACAACAACCCATATGGCATCATTGCCTCGAGGTGACCTCAGCAACCTAGTCACGAAATTCATCGTCACATCATCCCGTTTCCACTCTAGAATGGGTAACTGCTGCAAAAGCCCAGTTGGCCTCTGATGCTCCGCCTTCACCTGCTGACAGGTGGAACACCTCGTAACAAAACCAGCTACATCCCTCTTCATTTCTGGCCACCAGTACTGACGTCTCAAGTCTCAATACATCTTGGTAATTCCAGGAGGAACGTCCCAAGCTGAAGTATGAAACTCCCACATCAGCTCCTCATGTATATCCTCTGAAACCCATAATCATCCATGGAAACACAATACTTCATCATCGCCTATCATCCAACCAGGAGAAGGGTCATCACTGGTCACCAACTCCTGTAGAACTAGGCCTTCAAAATAAGATAGTTGTCTCATCCTCACTCTATCCAGGAGGATAGAAGTCATAGCTAAAGACTAAAGATAGGTCTGCCCCTGACTGTCATGCACCTCCAAATGCATCTCAGAGAACAAATCCATAGGATACCATTCAGCACTGGCCTCCTGCACTACCTGTATCTGAGTCATCCTGCTCAGTTCATCAGCTACTGGATTACCTTTACTAGGTGTATAGGAAAGATCAAAATCAAAGGACTGAAGGTACTAAACCCACCTTTGTTGTCTCAGGTTCAAGTCATGTTGGGTAAATATGTACTTGAAAATCTTTTAGTCCGTGAACACCACAAAATGTTCTCCCAAGAGATAATGTCTCCAACAATGCAATGCATGAAAAACTGCAGCTGACTCGAGATCATGTGTCAGGAAATTCCTCTCATGTGGCCTCAACTGCTGAGACCCGTACGCAACTACTCAATCGCCCTGCATCAACATTTCTCCTATCCCAATACCTGATGCATCATAGTAAACTGTATAGATCTTCCCTTGCTCTGGAAGTATCAGGACTGGTGCTGATGTCAACCTTCCTTTCAGGTCCTGAAAGGCTATCTCACAAGATTCTGACCAAAAGAATTTCACACCCTTCTTACTCAAACCCATTAACGGTGCTGTTAAGAAAGAGAAGTCCTATATGAAGTGTCTGTAGTACCCATCCAACCGCATGAAACTCCGTATCTCAAACACATTCTTCGGCTGCTCCCAGAAAACTACTGCTCTCACCTTCTCTGGGTCTACTGCAACTCCTGCCTCTGAGATGATATGACCTAGGAAGTGAATCTGGTCCATCCAAAAGTGGCACTTTGAGAGCTTAGCATATATCTTATGCTCTCTCAGTGTACTCAATACGATCTCAGGATGGTTGGAATGGTCATGTAAAGTGTGAGAGTACACCAAGATATCTTCCTTGAATACTACCACGAAAGAATCCAGATAAGGATGGAACACACAATTCATTAGAGCCATAAAAAATGTCAGCCCGTTCGTGAGTCCGAATGGCATAACAAAGTACTCATACAGACCATATCTGCTCCGAAAATCTATAAGCAGTATATCTGATGGTTTCACGCGCAACTGATTATATCCTGATCTCTAGTCAATATTCGAGAACACTCATGCTCCACGAAGTTGATCAAAAAGATCATCAATCCTCGGCAAGGGATATCAGTTTTTAACCGTCAACTGGTTCATCTTCCAATAATCCACATAGAGTCTGAGGGTAACATCGGCCTTCTTCGCAAAAAGGATAGGTGAACCCCAAGGAGAAGTACTGAGTCGGATACAACCCTTCACATGTAACTCCTCTAACTTCCTCTTGAGCTCCTGTAGCTCAGGTGTAGACATCAAATAAGGAGGAATGGACACCGGTTCCACTCTTGGCACAATCTCAATAGAGAAATCCATCTCACGCTTCGGAGGTAGACATGAAAAGTCATTTGGGAATACATACCTGAAACGATCAACCATTGGAGGGAAATCCTTCTGACAAGTCCCGTGGTCATCCAGATATAAGCTCGCAATCTGGGTTGTGATACCACCTCTCCCATGATGCTCTGGTCTAGCTCGACTTTCCTGAACATCCCACTCACCCTTGTAAAGAAACTCTCCACCCTCTGGTGACGTGAAACTCACCCTACGATGATAGAAATCCAAAAAGGCTCTAAAGGGAACCAACTAGTCCATCGCGAGAATAACATAATAGCTCATCATCTCTAAGACATAGAGGTTCCAAATGAAGTGACACCCACCAACCGCAAGGGGAACTCCTTGTACTGATGTACACTAGCCGTTATAGTCCCCAACGGAGTTTCTAAAGTAATAACAGCAGAAGAAGAAGAAACACAGAGCCCAAGGATCTCTACAACGGGCACAGATATGAAACTATTTGTAGCACCCATATCGAAAAGTACAAAAGATAAAACAGAAGATACTAGAATAGTACCTTTGACAGTAGAAGGTTCGGGATCCTGATCCTACAAGTTCTATTACACTACATATGCATGCCCAGTGCCACAACCCTACCACACAGCCTGGCTACCCTGAGTTGTCCCTCCCTATGGCCCTTGAGATCCCGATGTCTGGCTACCATGGCCATGACCACCATCTCTGCCTGCATGCCCTGACGTACCCCAAATTCCCGAATTGTAAGAAGCTGCTGGTCCTGCCGCCGCACGTGGAGTCTGTAAAGAACCCCTCTCAATAGACACTGGAGGAAATTCCCTCCAAAAGCGATGCAGATGACCCATCCTTCCGCAAGCCCAACATTCCACTGGGTCATGTGGACACCGAGGTCACTTGTGCCCCTCCTTACCACACTGGTAGCACATGACCTGGACACCTGAAACATTCTTCTGGATGGTACTGCCACCATGAGAGAAGTCCATCTATCTCTTCCTCTGAACAGTAGAAATAGTTCCAAAAACTGGTGCTAAAATGCTCTGGCCCACACCACTAGCTTCTCACAGGTTCCTCTCTGTAATCAGTGCATGGTTCACAATATCATGTACTGAAGGCAACCTAAAAACATTCACCATTGCTCAATGTCATATCGAAGACCATCCTCAAGGTTCCTGGCTCTCAGAATCTCATCGCCCACCAGAATGGGTGAAAAATTTTGAATCTCAGTGAAACGAGTAGAATAATCCATCACCGACATAGCGCCCTGCTGCAGATTAATGAACTCTCAAGCTCGATCTTCCCTCAACGTCTCTGGGAAGAACAAGTCACAGAATGCTGTCTGGAAATATTCCCACGCCATGTCTCTGTGATGCTCTGACTGGGTGATAACTTCCCACCACCTCTTGGCAGAATCACGCAGCATATTAGTCGCGAGCTTGACCCTCCGCCCTGGGGGCGTCTCTAGGTGCTCGACAATGGTCTGTATCGACCCCAGCCAAGAATTCGCAGCCTGTGGTCCACTATCCCCTGAAAAACTATGCGAATGATTCTGTTGGAAGATACGAGTCAGCTCGGCCATAGATGTGGCAGCCGGCGGTGATCCCTGAAAGGTCTGCATGAACCGCATAAAGCCTTCACGGAACTGTGCATCCATGCCTGTGTCTAGTATTACGGCTGGCGCCGCATCAGGCTCTACTGGAGGATCAACTGGTAGGCCACGGACCACCATATCTAGAGTATAATCGTTTCCACTCTCATGGCGAACAATGCGTGAACGTCTCAACGTCATGACACTACAAGGCCAAACACACACCTTAAATCAAGATTATCACAGTTTGAAAATGAAGGAACCAAAAGTGAAATAGGAGGTAGAAGGCATTTAGGATTGCACGACAAGACTACACGGCGTGTATACTGCCAACACGGCGTGTACCTGACTTCTCTTACCCTACCTGGGTCCCCCTACACTACCAAGCCACATGGCTCCTTTTAAACAAAACTACACGGTGTTTATATAATCTACATGGAGTGTATTGTGTAATTTTCCAACTTCCCGTGTCGTTTGTGACACAGATGACTACTCGGCTTGATACTACACAGCATGTTACACTCGCACATGGCATGTAAACTACCCCGTTTCCCAGCCACACGGCTAAGTCCACTCGGTCTATCCTCGGACAAGACTACACTGTGTGTCCCATAGGTACACAGTGTGTGCTAGACGAGCTTCACCGACCCGTGTTGTTAGTTACTTGGCCGGATACATGACTCAAACTACATGGCATGTTCTATATACACACGGTGTGTACACGAAAGGATTACACCGACCCATGTGGTTAGTTACACGGTCATGCCTCAGGTCAGACCACACGGCGTGTTCCATAGTGGACACAACGTTTATGTCTTAAGGTCTCCTTCGTCCATGTTTTTAGTTACACGGGCGGACTCCGGGCCAACAATACACGGCATGTACATCCGGTACATAGTGTGTTCTCCCCAATAATTTCCCTTCCCCGTGTCCCTGCCCACACGGTCTATGACACGAGAAGATACTACACGACGTCTACTTAAAAAGTTTTTTTTTCTTTCCGAACAGAAGAACACACAACGTGTGTCCAAGGAACTACACGGCCTGTATCCTGGGGTTTTCGGACAGTAAGGCTTAGATACTATTCCAGAACCCAGAAAATACTGAAAAACAACACCTAAGTGCCAAATTCTGATCCGTGAGGGCCCACACTCCCCGCAAATCAATTTTTCGCATCTTTTCTGTGTTATACAAAGATTAGCAGTCAATGATCCACCAAATTTCGGTCAATGAGGGCCCATACTCCCCAAAAACCAAAGTTTGGAGTCTATTCTATCAACATGCTCACACAATTACCCAATCACATAGCAGGTATTTATCAAAGCATCTATCATAATAGAATGCTTTTCTAGCAAAACAACTATCACAACAATATGCAATTTCTATTGCACCTACATGTCATGGAAACTATGCATGGCATGTGATTTCTATCATCTTCCTAAATGATGCATGAGATGGAATACCCTCATCTCATCAGGTTGCAACTAAATAGAACCCATGGAGAAAATATAAACATCACGATCACAAGTGTGTCACCCAACGGTGAAATCAAATCAACTGTAAAAATTGAAAAATCAGAAGAATTGAAAAAATACGAGGTAGACTGGATTTTCCAAGTACACAGGTTAGCTACGTTCGGGCGCAGCTTATTACCAACTACCTTTTCTGTCATATACCTGACTAAGGCTCCAAACAGTAAGTCAAAGAAAAAAACTCCTCTGATACCACTTTGTAATGTCCCGATTCTAGGTGCCACACAACGGGTGCCCTGAACCCAGTTCACCATGTGACCTCAAGCGCATTTCCCCAAACGCCAGAGGATGCCGACTAGTAGTGAGGGCCCAGGTCTGACAGTGGGGAAATTATGCCATCATTTCTCAAAGTGCAGCGCATTGTAATAGATAAATAGCATACAACAAGCGGAAGCAGTAAACAATATTTATAACAGAAATGGATAACTGATCATAACAGGGAAACCAGTAGTCATATATATATGAAAATACAGCATGTCACTATTCTATAAAATAGCCAAAACATGTTACACTGAAATACGGTACAACTGAAGTACAAGTACAAAAAAGAAAAACAGAATATCCAGCAACATCGCGAGCCCAAGCTCGGTCCCATGCTCCCCTACTTCACAACAACAATTAAGTACCTATATAGGGACCCTTGAATTTATCCACACCTACAGAAATGTAATCTGTTTGGGCCAAAGACATGACCCAAACAGGCTGTGAGAATTAAATCCCAGTAGGCACCCACCAAAGTCTTGTGCCCAACTATGTGAAAAAATGAAACAACAGTGTGCAGTAGTAAAATACAAAAAAACAAATTAGTAATCAAAAGGAACTAACTTTACCAGTTATATTACCATTTTATTATTATTTTAGTCATCTTATTATAGATATCAACATAGTGAATATTCTAAGTAAAACAGCCAGTGTCCTCAGACATGTAAACCCTTACCCTCAGGTAAAGATAATCCAAACATAGGAATCTTCCCACATGCATATCGAATATTTCCCACAAGGGTACGAGGTGTCGCCCACAGGCACAGAATCAACTGCCCACAGGCACAGATGAAGTTTCCCACATGCTAAGTAGTACATTGCCCACAGGATAATCACAACACTGCCTTCAGGCTAAACAAGTAATCTGGACATGCCCAACATGTAACAAGCAATAAACATGTAATTCCTCTCAAGGCAATTCTATAACCATTTTTATAAAGGCATACCCTTGGATATCCTGGCCAAACGGCTAAACAGAGGAATGCACCCCCGGGGTGGTCCTGGATCCAAGAAGCGATCCCAAACAATAGTTTATTATCACATTTAAATTACCTATACAATTCTAGGTATTTAATTCAACAAGGCCTCAGCCATCTGACACCCCATTCATGGGCGCGTATCACAATGGTACACAAAACTCACAACAGTTGGAAATTAAACACCAAGCCACATACCTTAAACACCCTTGAACGGTATACGCGAATGAAGATTCCAGAAACGTCCAAGAACGACATAGATCTGGGATAAGAAAATTATCGTTCAATCTTAAATAACTTCCCCAAGGTAAATAATTGGTAAGAACTACGCAAGGAGATGAGAGGACATACCCGTGCAGTTCTAGGGAGATTAACGGTGCAGAAAACAGATTCCCAGTACTCGATCTCGAGCTCCTCGAAGATCTGGACATCCCTCCCGATCCTCCCTCTAGTTCTATGATTCCACTAAGAACATAGGAGGCTACTGCCTCTTTTAAGTGAAAAACAGAAAATACACAGTGTGTACTCTCAAGTACATGGCATGTACTATCCATTTTTTACATGTTCCGCTGGCAGCTCCTCGCCAGCGTGGTACTGCTCATCTATCTACATGAGTACATGGCGTGTATGCCTCTATACATAGCATGTACTGTCGCCTAGTAGGCCACCACCTTACTATTCGCCTGCCGACTGACTACACAGCGTGTAAATATCCACTTCATGCTGTGTAGTTGGTTTTTACACCCTTCATCGCCAACATGGCTACTCACCATGTGTACTCATCCCACACGACCAAAAGTACATGGTGTGTGGAAAAGTACACGGCGTGTACTTCCAAAATTTTGGGAATTACCCCCAATTTTTTTATTTTCTCAAAAACATTTAAGGAAAGGAGAAAAGAAGAAACCCATACCTCAAGAATAAGAACTGGGTTCTTACAAACTTCCCCTCTTAAAGAAATTCGTCCCCGAATTTCCCTTCCATGGGTGGTGAAGATATAGCCATGAACAACTGTGGCCACTGAGCATGTATGTCAGTCTCCTACTCCCAGGTTTCGTCCTGCACTTGGCCATGCTGCCATAACACCCACAAGAGAGGAACTGAATAGCCTCAGAGAACCTTCATGCTCATATCGACGATACGAATCGGATGCTCCTCAAAGGACACGTCTATTTCAAGCTCAACCTCCTCGGGCTGAAAGACAAGAGATGGGTCTGAATGATAGCGATGCAACTGAGATACATGGAAGACGTCATGCATGGCTCGGTACCTTTGTGGTAACTACAACCGATAGGTAGCCATACCGACTCTCTCTAGAATCTCAAATGGCCCCACATATCTCAGTGAATGTTTACCCTGTCTCCTAATATGCCTGTGTCCCAGCCTCAGTGAAACACGCAAGAAAACATTATCCCCAACCATGAACTCCAAGGGTCGTCTGCGGCGATCAGCATATGATTTCTGACGAGACTGTGCCGTATCCATCTGCTTCTGAATCAACTGGACCTGCTCAGAAGTCTCATGCACAAGACGTGGTCCTAGTAAAGCTATCTCACCTGCTTCTAACTAGTACAAGGGTGATCAGCATGGCCTACCATATAAAGCCTCATAAGGTTCCATCTCAATAGTTTCATGAAAACTATTATTATAGGAAAACTCGACTAGGGGTATATGCTTCTCCCAAGAGCCCCCAAATTATAGGATGCATCCACGCAACATGTCCTCAGCACCAGTATTGTACACTCTGACTGACCATCAGTCTGAGGGTGGTATGCTATGCTCAGAAGCACCGGTGTACCCAGTGCCCTCTGAAAACTCTACCAGAAACGAGATTTAAAACGGGCATCCCTATCTGAAACGATAAAATGAGGGACCCCAAGAAGATGTACGACCTCTCAGATATACAACTTCTCAAGCTCGTCAACTCCAGAGGTCTCCCTGATCTGCAAAAATTGAGCTACCTTTGTGAGTCTGTCCATAACAACCCACACGACATCATTGACTCGAGGTGATCTTGGAAGCCCAGTCACGAAGTCCATCGCGACATCATTCCATATTCACATTGAAATGGGTAACTGCTGTAAAAGTCTGGCTGGCCTCTGATTCACCTTCTTCACCAGCTGACAGGTGGAACACCTCGTAAGAAAAACAGCTACATCCCTCTTCATTCCCGACCACCAGTACTGATGTCTCAAGTCTCGATACATCTTGGTAACCCCTGGATGAACTTCCCAAGATGAAGTATGAAACTCCGGCATCAGATCCTCGCGTATATCCCCTGGAACCCACACTCTTCCATGGAAATGCAATACTTCATCATCGCCTATCATCTAACCAGGAGAAGGGTCCTCACTAGTCACCGACTCCTGTAGAACTAGGACTTCTGAATCAGATAGTTGTCTCATCCTCACTCTATCCAGGAGGATAGAAGTCACATCTAAAAACAAAAGATAGGTTTTCCCCTGACTGTCATGCACCTCCAAATGCATCTCAGAGAACAAATCCATAAACTGCCATTCAACACGGGCCTCCTGCACTGCCTGTATTTGAGTCTTCTTACTCAGTACATCAGCTACTTCATTACCTTTACCAGGTGTATAGGCAAGATAAAAATCGAAGGACTGAAGGTATTCAACCCACCTTCGTTGTCTCGGGTTTAAGTCGCGCTGGGTAAAGATGTACTTGAGAATCTGGTGTTCCATAAACACCACAAAATGTTCTCCCAAGAGATAATGTCTCCAACAGCGCAACGTATGAAAAACTGCAGCCAACATGAGATCATGCGTTGGGAAGTTCCTCTCATGTGGCCTCAACTGCCGAGACCCGTACGCAACTACTCGATCGCCCTGCATCATCACTGCTCCTAGCCCAATACCTGATGCATCATAGTAAACTATATATCTCATGACTTGCTCTGGAAGTATCAGGACTGGTTTTGATGTCAACCTTCCATTTAGGTCCGGAAAGGTTGTCTCACAAGCTTCTGACCAAACGAACTTCACACCCTTCTTAGTCAAACCTGTCAATGGTGCTACTAAGCTAGAGAAGTCATATATGAAGCATCTGTAGTACCCAGCCAACCCCAAGAAACTCTGTATCTCAAACAAGTTCTTGGGCTGCTCCCAGGAAACTACTTCTCTCACCTTCTCTGGGTCTACTGCAACTCCTGCCTCTTAGATGATATGACCCAGGAAGTGAATCTGGTCAATCAAAAAGTGGAAATTTGAGAGCATAGCATATAGATTATTCTCTCTCAGTGTACTCAATATGATCTCATGATGGGTGGCATGGTCGTGTCGAGTGTGAGAGTACACCAAGATATATTCCATGAATACTACCATGAATGAATCTAGATAAGGATAGAACACAAGATTCATCAGAGCCATAAAAACTGCTGGTGCATTTGTGAGTCTGAACGGCATAACCAAGTACTCGTACAGACCATATCCACTCCGAAAAGTTGTAAGCGGTATATCTGATGGTCTCACGCATAGCTGATGATATCCTATTCTCAATTCAATCTTTGAGAACACACCTTCTCCATGAAGTTGATCAAAAAGATAATCAATCCTCGGAAAGGGATATCGGTTCTTAACCATCAACTGGTTCAGCTTCCGATAATCCACACAGAGTCTGAGGGTACCATCGGCCTTCTTCACAAAAAGGACAGGCGAACCCCAAGGATAAGTACTGGGTCGGATAAAACCCTTAGTCTGTAACTCCTCTAACTACCTCTTTATCTCCTGTAGCTCAAGTGTAGCCATCCTATAAGGAGGAATGGACACCAGTGTCACTCCTGTGACATGCTCAATAGAGAAATCCACCTCACGTTCCGGAGGTAGACCTGAAAAGTCATCCAGGAAGACATCCCTGAAACGATCAACCACTAGAAGGAAATCCTCCTGATAAGTCCCATGGTCGTCCAGATATAAGCTCGCAATATGGGTTGTGATACCACCTCACCCATGATGCTCTGGTCCAGCTCGACTCGCCTGAACATCCCACTCGCCCTTGTATAGAAACTCTCCGCCCTCTGGTGACGTGAAACTCACCCTACGACGATAGCAATCCCAAAAGTCTCAAAAGGGAACCATCAATTCCATCTCAAGAATGACATCATAACTCTTCATCTCTAAGACATAGAGGTCCCAAAGGAAGTGACACCCACAAACCCTATGGGGGTACTCCTTGAACTAATGCACACCAGCCGTTCTAGTCCCCAACAGAGTGTCTAACGTCATAACCGAAGAAGAAGAAGAAACACATAGCCTAAGGATCTACACAATGGGAACATATATGAAACTATATGTACCACCCATATCATAAAGTACTGAAGATAAAACAGAAGCTACTAGAATAGTACCTCTTACAGTAGAAGGTCCAGGATCCTGCCCCTGCTGGGTCTGTTGCACTACATATTCCTGCCCAGTGCCAACGCCCTATGACACAGTCTGGCTACCGTGAGTTGTCCCACCCTGTTTCCTCTGATATCCTGGTGTCTGGCTACTATAGCCACGACCACCATCTCTTCTTGCACGCCCAGACGTACCCCAATTTCCCGACTGGTAAGAAGCTGCTGGTCCTACCCCCGCACGTGGAGTCTGCACAGAACCCATCTCACTAGCCACTGGTGGAAACGCCCTAAAAAAGCACTACAGATGGCCCATCCTACTGTAAGCCCGACATTCTTCTGGGTCACGAGGACACTGAGGTCGCCTGTGCCCCTCCTTACCACACTGGTAGCACATGACCTGTACACCTGAAACATTCTTCTGGTTGGTACTGCCACCCTGAGAGAATTTCATCTATCTCTTCCTCTTACTAGTTGAAATAGTACCAGAAACTGGTGATGAAGTGCCCTGGACCACACCACTAGTTTCTCATAGGTTTCTCTCAGTAATCAGTGCCTGGTTCACAATTTCATGTACTGAAGTCAACCTGAAAACATTCACTAGTGCTCAGATGTCATATCGATGACCATCCTCAAAGAGTCTGGCTCTCAGCGTATCATCACCCACCAGAATGGGTGCAAAATGTTGAAGCTCGGTGAAAAGACCAGAATAATCCATCATCGACATAGCGCCCTTCTATAGATTCATGAACTATTGAGCTCGATCTGCCCTCAACATCTATGGGAAGAATAAGTCATAGAAGGCTATCTGGAAATCTTCCCACGCCATGTCTCTGTGATGCTCTGACTGGGTGGTAACATCCCACCACCTTTTAGAAGAATCCCGCAGCATATAAGTCCCAAGATTGACCCTCCGCCCTGGAGGCATCTCTAGGTGCTCAAAAATGGTCTACATCAACCCCATCCAAGTCTCCGCAGCCCGTGGTCCACCATCCCTTGAAAACATAGGCGGATGCTACTGCTGGAAGATATGAGTCAGCTCATACATATATGTGGCAGCTGACGGTGCTCCCTGAAAGGTCTGCATAAACCGCATAAAGCCTTCATGAAATTGCGCCTCTACGCCTGTGTCTGGTAATATGGATGGTGCAGCATCTAGCTCTGCTGGAGGATCAACTGGTAGCCCATGGTCCACCATCTCTAGAGTATACTCATTGCCGCTCTCATGCAGAACACCACGTGAATGACTTAGTAGCATGACACTACATGGTCAAACACACACCTTTAATCTAGATTATCATATTCTGAAAACAAAGAAACCAAAAGGGGAACAGGAGGAAGAAGGAATTTAAGATTGCACAACATGACTACACGAAATGTATACTGATTACACGACATGTACCTGACTTCTATTCCCCTACTTGGGTCCTCCTACATGGCCAAGCCACATGGCTCCCATTAAACAAAACTACACGGTGTGTATTGTGTAATTTTCCCACTGCCCGTTTCATTTGGGACACAGACGACTACTCAGCTTGATACTACACGGTCTGTTAGATCCGAACACGGTGTGTACACTACCCCATTTCCTAGCCACATGGCTAAGTCCACACGATCTGTCCTTGGACAAGACTACACGGTGTGTCCCAAAGGTACACGACATTTTCTAGATTAGCTTCTTCGGCCCGTGTTGTTAGTTAAACGGATGGATACACGGCTCAAACTACACAGCATGTTCCATATACACACAGAGTGTACACGAAAGGATTACACTGACCCGTGTTTTTAGTTATATGGTCGGGACCCAAGTCAGACCACACAGTGTGTTCCATAGTGGACATGGCATGTATGTCTTAAGGTCTCCTTAGTCCGTGTTATTAGTTACACAGGCGGACTCCGGGTCAACACTACACGGCGTGTACATCCAGAACACGGCGTGTTCGCCCCAAGAATTTCCCTTCCCCATGTCCCTGCCCACACGGTCTATGAAATGGGAAGATACTACATGGTGTGTACTGAGGGTACACGGCGTGTACTTAAAAAGTTTTCTTTTCTTCCCGAACATAAGAACACACAGCGTGTGTCCAAGGAACTACACGGTGTGTATCCTGGTTTTTTCAGACAGTAAGGCTTAGATACTATTCTGGAACCTAGGAAATACTGAAAACAACACCTAAGTGCCAAATTCCGATCCATGGGGGCCCATACTCCCCGCAAATCAATGTTTGACATCTTATATGTTCTATAAAAAGATTAAAAGTCAATGATCCACCAAATTCCGGTCAATGAGGGCCCATACTCCCCAAAAACCAAAGTTTGACATCTATTCTATCAACAGGCTCACACAATCACCCTATCACATAGCAGGTATTTATCAAAGAAGCTATCATAATTTCATGATTTTTTAGCACGACAACTATCACAACAACATGCAATTTCTAATGCACCTACATGGCATGGAAACTATGCATGGAATATGATTTCTATCATGTGCCTAAATGATGCATGAGATGGCATACCCTCATCTTATCGGGTTGCAAATAAATAGAACCCATGGATAAAATATAAACAGCACAATCACAAGTGTGTCACCCAATGCTGAAATCAAATCAACTGTAAAATTTGAAAAATCAGAAGAATTGAAAAAATACGAGGTAAACTGGCTTTTCCCAGTACACGCGTTAGCTACACCTAGGCACAGCTTATTACCAACTACCGTTTCCGTCCTATCCCTGACTAAGTCTCCAAATAGTAAGTCAAAGAAAAAAAACTCCTCTGATACCACTTTGTAATGTTCTGATTCTAGGTGCCACTTAACGGGTGCCCCGAACTCTGTTCGCCACGTGACCTCAAGCACATTTCCCCAAACACGAGAGGGTGCCGACTAGCAGTGAGGTCCCTGGTCTGATAGTGGGGAAACTATTCCCTCATTTGTCGAAGTGCAGAGCAAGGGAATTTATAAATAGCATAAAAAACTGGAAGTGGTAAACAATATGTATAACATAAATGGATAACTGATAATAACAGGGAAACCGACAGTCATATATTTATGAAAATGCAGCATGTCACTATTCTATAAAGCATCCAAAACATGTTACACTGCAATACAATACAAATGAATTACAAGTACAGAAAAGCAAAACAAAACAGCCAATGGTATCACGAGCCCAAGCTCGGTCCCATGCTCCCCGACTTCCCAGCAACAATCAAAAACCTTTATAGGGACCCTTTCCCTTATCCACACTTACAGAAATGTAATCTATTTGGGTTGAAGACATGACCCAAACATGTGTGAGAATTAAATCCCAGTAGGCACCCACCAAAGGACCATGCCCAACTATGTGAAAATATACAACAACAGTGTGCAGTAGTAAAATGAAATAAACAAATCAGTACTCAAAAGGAACTAACTTTACCAGTTATATTGCCATTTTATTATTCTTTTAATCATCCTATTTAAGATATCACCAATGTGAATATTCTAAGTAAAATAGCCAGTGTCCTCAGACATGTAAACCCTTAACCTCGGGTAAAGGAAATACAAACACAGGAATCTGCCCATAGGCATATAGTATATTTCCCACATGTGTATAAGGTGTTTCCCACAGGCACAGAATCAACTGCACATTGGCACGGAAGAAGTTGTCGACAAGCTAAGTAGTATATTTCCCACAGGCTAATCAAAACACTACCCTCCGGCTAAACAAGTAATCAGTACATGCCCAATATGTAGTAGGAAATAAACATGTAATTCCTATCAAGAAAATTCTATAATCATTGTTATAAAGGCATACCCTTGGGTATCCTGGCCAAACGGCTAAACAGAGGAACGCACCCACGGGGTTGTCCTGGATCCAAGCAGCGATCCCCAACAACAGTTTTTTATAACATTTAAATTACCTATACAATTATAGGTAATTAATTCAAAAAGTCCTCATCTATACGACACCCCATTCATGGGCGCGTATCACAACGGTACACAAAACACACATTAGTTGGAAATTAAACACCAGGCCACCTACCTTAAACGCCCCCGAACGGTATACGTGAATGATGATTCCTAAAACGTCCAAGAACGACGTAGATCTGGGATAAGAAAATTCTCATTCAATCATAAATAAGATACCCTTGAGAAATAATTGGTAAGAACTACGTAAGGAGAGGAGAGGGATTACCCGTGCGGTTCCAGGGAGATTGGCGGTGCAGAAAACGGATTCCCGATACTCAATCTGGAGATCCTCGAAGATCCAGTCGTCCCTCCCGAGCCTTTCTATGGTTCTAATCTTCATCTGTGAATAGAGGAGGGTACATCCCGTTTTAAGCGGAAAAAAATACATGACATGTACTCTCAAGTACACTGCATGTACTTTCGATTTTTTAACTGTTCCGCTGGCGGCTCCTCACCAGCATGGCACTGGTCATCTATCGACATGTGTACACGGCGTGTATTCCTCTATACACGGCATGTACTATCGCCCAGCTAGCCAGTGCCTTACTATTCTCCTACTGACTGACTGTATTGCATGTAAATATCAACTACATGGCGTGTAGTCAGTTTTTACTCCCTTCGTCACCAACATGGCTACACACCATGTGTACTTGTCCCACACGGCCAAAATTACACGGCGTGTGGAAAAGTACCTGGCGTGTACTTCCAAAATTTTGGGATTTTTCTCTAATTTCATTACTTTCTCAAAAAAACATAAGGAAAGGAGAAAAGAAGAAACCTGTACCTCAAGAATAAGAACCGGGTTCTTACAGAGATCATGGAGCACCATGAATAGACAACATCAGACATAGAAATGTATCATGAAATTGGAAATCAATGCCAGAATCATGTAAAACATGTGGTTCCAAAAGTGGAATTGTTGGTGACAAGACTAGGGTCCTAGGTCCCACTATGTTTGTAGAATGGTCATCACCCTCTTCCTAGCATATGACATGAGGTCATTATGGTGGAATTTTATTACAAATCCCATGAACGTGGCTCAAAAATATCATAGAATCATAATTAAAATATCAGTAGAAAAAGATAAATATAACTCAACTCACTATCTGAGGAATATTACCTTGTTCACTTGATTTAACGACTATTTATAAGTAAGTACTCAGTTACTAGTTTTAGGGGTTCCAATAGATGAATGGTCAAGAGTACTATGCCTCATTATTTATTAGCTATCATTTCATTTCATTTTATATTTAATTACCAGGTTCACTCCATTATATTCCATAAGAATGAAAAAGAAGGACAATGATATAAAACCATTAAATTTTTATGTTTTTATTTTCTTATAACATTTATCAATGTTCATTTAAAATTCTCCTCCATTCAATGTGAATTAGGGACCATACTCCTTATCACTATAAATGACACCCTATTTAATTTCTAATTAAAGTATTGATTCTGTAAATTACCCATTAGAACCCACAAGGTCCCACAACACCCAATGAATTGAAATAAAAAAACCACTCAATTAAATCATGTAGTAGCAAAAAAAATATAAACAATTCATGATTCACTCATCAATCACAGGTATAACAAGAAATTAAAAGTAGTGGAATGCACATATATGGAATGAATGTTTGCATGACAAGTGAATTTTAAGTCCTTAAATGATTCATGTTGCAATACTCCATGCCATCATATCATCAATCCATCGATAAAATATAATCTTAATCAGAATAATAATCAGAAACACCACACGACATGTGTGCCACCTAGTTGTGAAATGATATCAACTATAATAGGTAAAGAAATAACAATAATCTTAGTTCTAGAAACTTTCCTTTTACCCCAAACATGGGTTCACAATTCCCAATAATGATTTATGACTATGTCCTAAGAATTTATAATCCCTTGGATATTGTCTCCAAATATTAATATAAGAAAGGAAAAAATTATTTGATACCACATCATTACATCCTGGACCAGGATGCCACTTTGGAATGCCTTGATATCGGTCAGACACATGGCCTCAAGCACATCTCTCCGAACACCAGAGGGTTCCGAAAAGAAGTGAGGGCCTAGGGTGTTTCTGTGGGAGGAATATGCCTTCATTACTAGAGTGTACATCAATGGATAATTATAAATAAAGTAAAATAGTTTAATTAGCATGTATACAGAATTCACTATCGAATGAGACAAGGATAATAATAACTAGAGTAACTAGAGTAACATAAAATAACTGGTAATGATAAATTTGAAGTCACTAAATGGCTGGAATACATGGATAAAATGAATCATGAAAATATTCAAAAGACAGTATATAAATGTAAATATACTAACAATCCTAGGAATACCAAGATAGAGCTCAGTCATCTACAACCAGCTCCATCCTAACACAACAACAAATCAAGTGTCTATAAAATTACACTTCCCTTTATAAACACCTACATACATGTAATATACCCTAGGTACCAAACGATGCCTAAGGAGTGTGTGATATAAATCATAATGGGACACTACGAATGGTTTATATAACATCCAACCCATATAATGGAAATGTAGTAGTGACAGGCATGCATAAATATAATGTAATGAGGTACAATGTAACTAAATACCCAAGTACCTAAATCAGACCTCCATAGGTATCTGAATGTGTAACTAGTTCATCAATTAAGTAATTACCAATTTATATTTATATGTCATGTGAGGCACGTCTAGAAGTTACATAACCATGTGATAGTCTAAATAGTTAAGGTTACAAGATGTAATAAAGAAACCATAATTGATAATTAATATGAAGTGATTTCGTGGTATTTTCCACAGAAACCTAGACCATATGTGTGGCTAATATAGATGTAATTGATTCTAGATAAGGGGTAAGAGTGTAATCCAAGGAGCATCATCCTATGAATGCCCACAATAATATTTCTAATCGAGTCCAAGTACTTCATCCAAGGTAAAATATGGGATATGTTGTGGCCATGCCTAAGTATGTAACTAAGGCACACTATGTCATGCAGGATCCAAGGAGTGTATTTGAGGTGTCATATAATAATATAAAATGGATAATGTGGTGTCATTATGGGCATCCCAATTTATACAAGGGTCAGGTTTGTAGGTAGGTCTCACCCAAGGAAACTGACAGGCTATATTTGGAATGATGTCCTCGAGTATCCAAGGTATTCCCTCATGAATCTGTGACCTTACACAAGTCAATAATTCCTATAATTATGTCAAGTTCCATGTTCAAAAAGAGTAACCATACAAATAATTTACTAAAATTAATCTTTTCATATGATAAAATTGACATTAACTATTTCACATGGGTCAATCCTCACCTTTGATTACATTATCAAGTCCAAGTAACCTGAAAATATTTAATGAAAATACGTCCAGTCAAGTTCTATTAATAAGGATCACTACACTACCTTCAATGTACATGGAAAGGTGTGTTTTAGTTGTGCGACCATAAATTGATTTATAATTAATAAGGCTGCGTTATATACTTAAGTATGCTTTTCATAATACCATTTGAATCAATTACCTACATTTAAGTACTTACCTTAGATAGGTCAAGTGGAAGTGACTAGGCTTAATCTATTCACGATTTCATAATTAAATAGGCATTTAATATAAGGGTTTATATCATTAGTGTGGTCAAGATCAAGGATAATCAAATGATAGATAAAAACTTTTTAAACACTAATAACTCAATTATGGTAGATCACCCTAAATGGGGTGTTAGGAGTTGTGGAAATAAACACAAATAACAAATAACATTTATGGAAATAGGATAACCATATGGTTCTAATGAATTTAATAATAATATATAAATTCAATAAATGGTACCTGATGAAATTAGAGGGCCCCACACATATATTCTGAATTAAACGAACATGAGGGATGAGTTATAGACCACCCACCTTGTACGCATATGAATATCCTCCTCTAGTATCAGCCTATAATTGGCTTTTATTAGATTAGATTTGAGAAAAGATTAAAGACACTTACACCTCAATAACTATGGTGGGAGCAAGAGTGATGAAGAATGGATCAAACATACTCAAGTACTTACTCTTGTGCATCCAACAAGATGAACATAAGATTTAATGGATCTCAGATGAAGGAGATATCTTGATTCCTATATTTATCCTTAAAAAGATCATAAATGGGAGAAAATGGGGGTACATCTCACTAGAAATCAGATTGGGGAAGAAGGGTTAAATTAATTTTATCATTATGTGTAAAATCATAAAATTACCCGAAAATTTGTTGGTTCATGGTTTGTTCATGTGGATTTCCAAAATGTGCACCAACCATGTATGGGAACTTAGAGAAGTGGATGAACTCACAGAGTTAGGCCACACCATTTGACAAACCATGTGCCAACTATGTTATATGGCTCTTCCTGAAAGTGTATGAAATCTTCATAGTTTACACTAATAGTGCCCCACCACATTTTACCCTAACTATGAGACAATAAAATTTCACCCAACATGTTGGATTCTAGTTTCCAAATGATCTCCAAACACCCCTGACACATTAGTAAACTCTTTTGGTATTCACATTAGGTGTAGAAAATTGAATTAGAACAAAATCTAAATGATACATACCCAATTAAAAAAATTGGTTCTTAAAAATATTATAATTCCAAAAGGAATCAATTATGAAATTCTAAAAAGGAAATCAATGTTGAAGTGTTACATAGGGAAAGAAATAATTACATGATGTAGATTCTTAAAATGGGTTTTCATTATACAAGATGGGAAACATAAAAATATATATTAATATATAGTGAATATTTAAGGATACCAAATGATTTTTTAATAAATGGGTTATAAGGATTAAGGTAAAGAGATATGTAAATTTATTTATGGAGGTCTTAAATAACAGTGACATAATAATTTTGGATTCCATAAAACATAACATATAATGTAGAGATAAATCTGGAACACTAGAGTAGATATTTTTTTACTAAGATATGTTTCACTATAAAATATAATGGAAATGGAGAATTGATAAAATAACAATGAACACACTATAATATTTTTCAATTTAAATGTTTGCAATTATCTTTTTACCAAAATAGTACAATTGAAATGCTCATGTAATTATTCATTCATCTATATTTTTAGGGAAATATATATAAATATCCATGAAATTTACAGTTATTTATGATATCCAACCAATTATATGACATAAATACAACGATTTTGATGGAATCATGAGTTTAAATATACTGAGTAATACATATAAAAAATAAACAATAGAAAAAATTATAATGGCATGATACACATGAATTTTCATGGTCCCATTACCAAAAGTATGATAAAATGTGAAATTTTCTATATATCATTTTCATAATATTTTATTAGAATGTTATAAATCATTGTTTTTCACTCAAAAAATTATCATAAGTATTTCTTTAACATAAATCACAGCCTTTATGATATTAAATATAGAATAATAATTTATTCATTATATTTAAATCAAGATATCATGCTCAAATCTATTTAAGGGAGTAACTATTTATAAAATAATGTAATAAATCTTGAAGTGTTAACTATGAGAAATAAAAAATAAATTATATTTTTTTAATAACTAAATAATTTGAAGAAAACTATAATGAATGCATTTCTAGATGGAAATAATTTCCTAAGACAATATTATAATGTAATAGTTCATGTTTCATTTTTCATTTAAAATAATTGAATTCATAGTTATGGTTATAATATAATATTGCATGGAATTTGTGATGATTAGGAAGAAATTATAGACAATTTTTTTATTATTATGTTTTATCATTAAGAAGTAATTTTTTCATGTGATATATAGAGATAAAGTTGATGATGTTTTGTTTTGTTTTCTTCTCTAAAACATGTAAGGAATTTATGTGTATCAAATAAGGATCTCTAATGCAGTTGAGATTAATAATGTAAAAATAAATGATTAATATTATAAAAATTATGGAATTAAATACTAATTGTTGAATGAATAGTTTAAATAATAATATAGTGAATATTTAAAAACTCGTTATGACATAGATGTGGAAGAAACTCAGTTTAATTTGAAGAAAAATTAGGAGAATACAGAAAAATAATTATAAATACAATTTTTGAAAATAATAATAATATAGATTATATTGAATATTAAAATATTCAAATAAAAATACCATAAATAATTTGTAAAATAAATATGAATAAAAATTAATTTAAAACACTACCACCCAAGGTTAAGATAATAAATTTTGAGGTGCCAAAAATTTGAATTTTGGGTCAATGAAATAAAATTAATTTTGTTTCAAAATATATAAAAAAAATACATATTGGAATTTGTTGAAATACTAATAAGATATAAATTAACCATGAAAATAGGTGTTTATGGAAAAATATTGGTTGAATGTTGTTATAGAAAGGAACAATACCAATTTTTTGTGAAATTTTTTCACTAAGATTATGATTACAAGTGTTGAAGAAATATTTTCATTGATATCTTAGATAAAGGATATTTATCCATTATTTTTCAAGGAAATTATATTTAGATTCAAACTCAATAAATGTTTTAATGATTTATTTTATAAATCTATTATAAAAAATGATGTATATATGAATATTCCAAATGGATTATATCCTAACGATAATTTTAATAAAGTATTTTACACAATCAAGGATTTATGTGGATAAGAAATATGACCATGATGTCACTAATGCAAGACATAATTGATACATGAATCAAATGGACAAAAATATATTTGGTATTGATAAAAAAATACTAATTAAAGACCACAAAAGAGGTTAAATTTATAAAAATCATATATATTCATGATACCATTATTTTTGTAATATAATTTGAGACATACAGACTTTTTATAAATTTTCTAAAATATGGTTAAAAACTTTCTTATTATAGAAAATTATTTCTATTATTTCATGTAAATGAAATACCTAATTGAATGCTTGTCTGTAAAGTTAGGTTCATTAAGGAAATAAATCATAAATTTAGAAATAATGATATAAAATTGAATTTAATATGAATTATTATACTAAAAACATTGAAAATTTATAATCATAGTGACACAGTTAAAGAAACTCCCTATTGAAGGATGATTATTAATTTTTCCTACATGATTACTACAAGATCGAATATTGTTTAACTTATGTGTTCTGTTATAAAGTTTCATTAATGTTAAAAACAATAATGACACATTTACATGGATATAATAATGAGTTAAACAAATGATAATATTTTTTATGATTTATGTTAAAATTGGCGCAATAGAATATAATTTTAGTATTGAATGACCATGAAGAAGATGAAGATATGATGGATTGGAAATCAAAAAGTGTAGGTGAATTCCCAATGGGTGATAAATAGATTATATATCTACAAATGAAGTAAGAGAATAAATATTTTATTACTACTAAATTGAGATAAATTACATTGAAAATAGAATTCACCTAAATTATTTGGATGAAAAAATCATTAGGGTATATAAAAAAGTGGAAAAGATACTAGTGGTTATAAATTTTGAAAAATATATACTCGATAAAAAATGAATAATATAAAAGAATCAGGAAAATATTTATTGATACATGGTATCATATAATCATTTATAGTGTAGAGGAATAATATTTCAATACATGGTATAATATGATAATTTATTAGTATTATGATAAATTTAGTAAAAATAAATATTCACATGTATTTTTGAACCTCCAGTTGGATCTTGTTGTTTAATGACCCCTCCCAATATAAAAAGGGTTGGAAATTCCACCATCTCCATTTTATATTTATTTTTATAACTAAGTTTTTTCATAGCCTTCCCATATACATATTTATTATATTTAATGGATGATAAATATTAGTATTTTAAGAAATAATCAAGAAGATATAGGAAATCTATAGGAAGTTTATGAATCTTTTGAAAAATAAAATAAATATAATTAAGTGGTATGAACATGAGTGTTTTTTAAAATATAATAGTATTTCCCATTTTATTTATTATTTAAATCATAATATATACATTTTTGGATTTTTTGAATGATATTTCATTAGTTTTGTTGATATTAAGATAAAAAATTTCTACTTAATTAATACTGATTCATTTCCTATAAGATTTGGATCCATTGAGTTGAGTGATTTTTACATTTGATTACAAATATATATATTCCAAGCCATAAATATTTATATCATCATATGATGATTTTCTTATTTGTGAAATTTAATATGACAATTTCCTTAGACTATTAATTTCATCAAAAGTACACTACAGTTCCCCACTAAAACAAAATATATAATGTGAAATGAAAATATTATTAAACATAAGTTCTATATTTGGATGACATAATCTGTTGGAATATAAATGATAAAAACCATTAATTTATTCGGTATCAAAATGAATTTATTCAATTTATCATGAATTTTTTACTTCGTAAGGTCTCTGATTGTAGGTTATAATAATATACCCTCCCATTGAAATTCCACTTATTACATTTGACGTTAGATATTACTATCAATGGACATTTTTAAAGATACTTTGGTATGAGATTGTTATTTATTCTTATCAAGAGTCAAAAAATAGTTATGTGTTACTTAAAACTGTGATGTCCAATAATATTTGTGAATTAGGGTATATTTTTTTGATTCATGAGTGATATTTAATTATAGAATATGCAAAGAAACGATTTTTCACTTACCATAATAGAAGATTATATCATGGCCCTTTGAGGGAATTGTAACTGAAAAATTAAGTCCTCTATTATGGTAGTTTATCATGTATTTAGTTTCAAGGGTATAATGAATTATATATTACACATATATTTTGATATTTTAAGTAATGAAACCTAAATTATTATATATAAGAAAAAGGGATTATATAACACATTAAGCTTTTTATGAGGTTTTTTTTCATTTTGGTATTAATTTTATTATCTATGGGTTATTTAACATATTACATGACGTTGATCTTGAACACTAGGCCAACATGCCTATTTTTATTGTGAAATAGGACTAGAGTGACGAAAATATTAATTTATCTAAAAATATATATTTAAATATATATGAATTTAATTTAGGGTTAAATATTATTTTATGAAAAAAAGTAATATTTATTTAGGATACATTAGTAAAAAGATATTAATTCACCAGTTACATCTCATGTTTAATATATATGTATGTTGAATATTGAATACATGTTTATTTAGTATATAGTAAATATAAAATAAAATTATTTATTGAAATAATTCATATTTTATTAGAGGTTTAATATATATTAATGGTCTTTGAATTATCTTGATATGAGCAGAGATGGATATGGTATAATTTTATTTAGTTTCATTTAGATAATTAATTTACTTATTTCTTAACGAAATGATATATAAATTTTCATGAGACATGAATGCATTAAAAAATAATAATTATTATATTTTTTGAGTCTTGGGGTTTCTACTAAGAATATGAGTATTAGATAATGTCATATGTAAAATATCTAATCTATAACCCTATGTTATATCAATTTCAGTGGTGTGGATCAATTATGGAAACAAAATATTCTCTTAAGATATATCCTATCATGATGTTAGAGACTTATCTAAAATTATTTCATGATTGATGAGAGAATCCATCTCCTCATTGTCAGGATTGATAATATTATGAAATATTTTATGATGACATAGGAGATCTTGTTATAATCAATGTTGAATAATTAAATGTAATCAGAATATATTTTCTCACACTAAAAGTTCAATTGATATCATTAAGAGATTAGAGGTATTATAACATATAACCTCCCAACACATTAACAATTCATATCAAATTGTTTATCATCAATAAACATCATCATTAAATAATGAAAACTGAAATTATTGAATATCTTGTACTTAAAAGTAAATTATAGATCATAAATAAAAAATATCCTCACTATGGATATTTTGGGAATTTATTTATATTTTATTGGATTTTTATAAAGAATGTGATGATAAAATTATTGTTTATGGGACCAACAACATCTGTTATAGACAATGATACCTTCATGTTGAATAATAGAGGTTTAAAAATGTTGATGATTTTTTAATTTGATGTTATTTTCATTTTCTAGTAATTTAATTATTTGATAAAAAAATTTAAGTTTACTATTTATTCATCATTATATGAATATGAAAAAATCATTGAATGGTAGAAACTGATTAGTGAAACCATTTGAAGATGAAAATATTGTTGATGGATGACACTATAAGATGACATGTAACTAAAAATTACACATTGTGAAGTATAGTAATCCATGATAGGATTTTATTTAAAAAATATATAATAACATATAGGTTTCATTATATATATTACATTAATTAATTGATATATGATGTTTTTATGCAGTCAAAAAATTTCGTTGGGTACACAACATGTATATGGGGTATATATCAAATCACCCTGGACATTTTACCAATAAAATGAATTGAAATTATCTAGGAAAATATGCATCATATACTTATTATAATACACATTGTTTATATCAAACCATATAACATGATTCAGAAATTATTTACTGTTGTTTAATTGGTATATATTCCATTTAACACATTTTAATCATGTATCGAATACACTTTGAGTTTCTAGGCTTCTAGTATAGGATTATCCAATGGATATTACACCATGTAATTGATGTAAATTAACCATAATTAGTCTCAATTTAAACAGGGCACAAAATTTTATAGTTGTTTCATGTGGTCCAAAACACATGGATAAAATATAAATTGTACCATTAAACCAAACCATTCAATATAAATCTAGTGTACACACTTTTTGACACATTTGAGATATAAATATTAATATTAAATTTTTACCATTATTTTATTCTTGTACGTTCCATGCATATTAAATATAGTGTCACTAAACATATAACCTCTAGTAAAATTCATGTAACTGACCATAAGAGTACACGCCATATCCATTTTTGAGTAAACACGTTATATATATTTAATTTGAAATAAAATTAATCTTTTTTAATTAGTTAGAAATTTTATTTCATGAAATTTAAAGGATTCATTGGATAAAAAATTGCGTTAATTATTTAATTAATTTAAAGTATAATTATCTTCATAATTTAGGTGACTTATCATAATTTATAATTAATAGAAATGAATGGTATTATGTTTATTAAATGAATTTTTATTTAAGGAACTCATTGTGTACCATATACATTAAAAATAATAATTTTAAAATTTTGCGTCTGGATTCATGTTAAAAAAATACACAAAAAACCTTACTCTGATTTCTTAAAAAATCCTATGATATTCAATTTTCTCGTAAGTAGTAAAATCAAATGAACCTTTCAATAAGACCTTGGTAGTTATAAATCAATGGTTTTATTTTTTCACCATCTTCCTGTTGTAGATAAAATTATCCCTTTTGAAATTACATTAGGTTATCATATCTACCCCACAACTCCTAGATAATTGATTCTCAATTCAATGGTTCTTGTATGTGAAATCGAAGAGATTTACCTTGTCACATAGACCTTGTGAATAATGCATACTTTATTGAGAAAATGAGAAAGATCCCAAATTTTTCTTACATTAGGTTCTCTCTATAAACATTAGAGAAAGGAATTGAGAGATATTAAATATGTATAATTTTTTTATTTCACTATTTAGTAAGATAAAATGGGTTTTTCTAGTTTTGTTATATATTCTAAAACTCCACTTTGGGTCATGGAATGTAATGAACTTAATTTAATACCCATTTAGATTATTATGGGTTAGTTAATAGTTTAATTAATATAATGACGATTTTACCACTCACATGTAACCCGTTAATATGTTATGTAATTAAATATGAACTATTAAGTCAATTCATAATCTTCACATATATATTTTCACAAATATGGAAAATGTTATGTTTGTTCAAAAAATTATATTTTCTCATATTATATTTTATAATATTTCAACATGTGGATACCATGAGTGATACATTCAATCATAATTATTTTAAACATGAATAAAATAATTGAATTATTTTACGTGTGATCGATCACATTCAAATGTTCACAGACCCCAGCATATGGGGACCACTTCATCCTAAACTCATATTCATCTAAATATATGGAACTTTGAGATATCTATAATAGTGATTCCAACCCATAGACTATGATAAGATTCTAGAGACCCATCATGGACCCAAAGAAGTTAAGGAATTTTATAGCTATAAATAACTCCTACAAACATGTTTTGAGTCTTATAATCTCTATGTTTCACAATATCTCATAGTGTAGGACGCACAATTGTGTAATCATCATTTTAAAGATCTATGTATTTCATGACCTTATCATAAGGAAATTCCTACTTGTACTATGGACATGGAAATAATGAATGTACTACCGTCATCAGTAACCTATGTTAATGTGATATCCCTTCCTCATCTCTAACGTGATAAATTATAACATGATCATTCAACCAATCTCAAACCACCATTGATGCATCCAACTCATGTTACCTCCTCAAAACTTCAATTTCATGGTTCTTTTCTTGAAATGAAGTACATGACTAGATTGTACACATTGATAATGATATGTATAGAGGCTAATAAAAATGTTCACAGATATGGACAACCAACGAAACCAAAAATATGTGTAGTTTCTATCGGGGATAAGTCCTCATTATATCATATACATGAGATCACTACGTAAAAAATTCCTGAGAAGAATTATCAATTGTTATGAGCCTCAATAAAATAATAGTCAGATAAAATATGTGTCTCATAATTATGATGTATCTAGACTATATTATATATGTTTAATATTATTATCATAGTATCTCAGTGTAATCAATATAGTTGGGAACTACTATAACCTTTTAAAATTACATGTAATACAAGGACATTACATTGTAAATAGTTGATAAATAAGTATTAATACTATTATTTAAATAATATACACATGCATTTGTAAAATTTTGTAAATGTAATGGTAATAAAATTACATAAAGGAGTTGGGTCTCGGTCACCCAAACACAAAAATCCCACATTCACTAGATCCACCTTAAAATAATTCTCAACCTTCTAGTTGTCACATGAGTATCATTCTTCTTCATATATATGGATTTACATAGGGGGTCTTCTACATAATCTACTTTTTCAACACTTTTAACAATGACTTTACCAATTTTAGAAAAATATAGCCAAAGATGAAACATCTGATGTATGCATTTTTTCTTATGGTGTAACAAGGTATCCATAAGAAGAATAGCTAATGCAATATCATCATATCATAATTTAATATGGTTAGTATTTCTTGTTACAATTACAATCTTGAAAAATTATTTTGTATCCAAACTACTTTTAACCTACATATGAAGCCACTATACACTTGGATTCTATTATATAATTAGAATCCAAACACTATATTGAGGTCCCCTAGATCATTGAACCACCATTTAGATAAAATAAATAGCATAAATGTGATTTCAAATCATTGTGAATAGTTTTTAATCTAGAATCAATGTCCCCCCTCATGAAAATATCATTATCTCCTCCATACAGCAAGAAAATATGCTTTGTACATTTCATGTACTCTATATCAGTTATTACAACTATCCAATGTAGCTCTAATAGATTTACATGATATCATACCACCATGGTTAATGTTAAGGAAACATAAAACCAAGTAAATAACATGTCATAAATGATAGATTCCCCCAATTATACCTTAGAGATTGTACTCATTATTTCAATCTCCTCTAGTTTCTTTGGACACATCTTCATAGAGTGATTAATTCGATGTGACAATGGAAACTATCCACTCTAGGGTGGTTCCATATTGTACCTTTTTGTTACCTTGACAATATATGAACAATCACTTATCCAATCGATCCATTTAGATCTATATCAACGGATCTTGATCCATAGAATTTCAGTTTCATCACATTTTTCTTACATGTAGAAGCATTCATTTTACCATGTCTTTATTGATTAAAATACCATAAAATTGTTTTCCATTTAATATATTTCATCATCATATAAACCATAAAATACAATTTCACTTCAACTAACCTTCATACAAATACATGGTTCACTATCTTTCTTAACGAAACAAAATTCTCTTATAGCCATATCAGAAGTAACATTATATGATTTGGATGCCTAATTCAATGAATAAATGGATAACTACATATTATATTATTTATTATTATTATTTTATATAATGAATCCTTTGGGGGTGTCATATATATATCTTCACCTAGTATTCCATTTAGAAAGACCATTTTTACATAAATATTCCTAATTTGAAATTCATGGAAGAATTCTATTACATGTAATATTATAAATGATTATAGTATAGTAACCAGTGAAAATATTTCATCAAATTTTATGCCTTTAAGATTACTAAATCCATTTTATACTTATTTGAATTTATAGGTGGTTACTTAACCATCCATGTACATATTTTTCTTGAATAAAAATTTACACAGAATTTTTTTATATCAACATGTTGGTCTACCAAAATCCAAACACGATTTTCAGACATAGACACCATTTTAGAATGTGTGGTGTATTTTAGTTTTGTAGAATCCCTAAAATATTCTAATACATTATATGCTATAGGTTTATAATTCTCTAGGATTAATGTGTAACATTACATGGTGATAAAAAGAACATATCTCTATAGTTATCTAACCACTATAGTAAATATAGGTAGTAATTATGTCTTATGAATATGATCCTCTCCCACTTTAATGTATAGAGTTTTATCGTTAAAAACTCTTGTGAATGTGAAAAATAGACTTCATCAAAGTCACTTTTTTTTCCACCAATCCCCTTGGAAATATGATAAATATCTTGAAATATGTCATTTAATTATACAATCAACATTCTATGTGAAGGGTTTTGTAGGTAATATCAATTAGTATCCTTAGGAAAACATATAAATATCCACTTCTTACTCTGATATTCCAATTTTTCACAAGGTTTAGTACTGAAATAAACATTATATCCTATACACATATGTGTGGTAGATTATCTTTCTGTCTATAACAAAAAAAATTATTGAATCTTATATGGTTCTTTATTTTGTACTCATTTTAGTGCATATACTTATATCTATTGTGAATATCCCAAAAAAGATAATGGGTGAGTTTCAAGACACATCATTGATATAAAAACGTTAATAATGTTATGAATCCTTGATCAACTAACACAATTTCCCTGAGTTTTATTAAGTGGTGTGAATTGGGAAACTATCCCACATACCATTATAATATCAATGAAAAAATGGTTAAGATATTATACACCATGTTCAGGGTATATTTTTCATAATATTATTACTAGTTTTATGATCAATGTTTTTTCATATATTACATAATCATGATAATAGAACCCAACCCACACCTCAATATTTAAATATATCCATATTTACTTTAGTTGTCGGTAAATGTAATGAAGTAAAAAAACAACCCCTTTCCTCTACTGAACTTTGACCACAGACAGTAGTATAAACTAATTCCAATGGTTATGTAGATCTTTCTCTTTTATCACTCATAGGTTCATTTGACATTTTATAATATAAAAAATTGTGACATAGATTCAAGGTTGTTAAATCAATGGAGTAAAATACCCTACTTTATTTTTTTATAATATTCATCTAAATTACATGAAATATCCTAATGTTTCATTAGTGGGAATGGTATCATTATTTCTCACTAGATTGTTCATTGATTTCAAAAATTGGTTTTTCAGGTTCAAGTATACATAACCCATTGTTAAGAGGTTATATATCATAATATATGTCATCATTATAAAGAAGACAATTTTTTTCAAAAAATTAAAGAAAATACCATAGATTCAAAACACAAAAAATAGATTATGGTTCTGGTAAAAATGGTATGTAATAACAATTATTTAATACAATAACCATTCCAATAGGTAATGTAAGATTATAATTTTCCACTGCTGATTTATCTATCATCACATCATTTTATTCTCTATGATCTAACAAATGTTTTGAAATTGTCATAAATTTACTAACTTACTTTATTTTGTATAAAAATTATTAATAAGCCTATAGTTTTCTATACCCAATATATAGAAATAGATATATTGAATTAAATGAAAAAAAAGATGTTGTATAAGAACTAACTTTATTCCTCTACCATGTTGTGAAATAATTATTCTAGTTTCCCTTCCTTCTACATATAAAGTAGACTAAAATTTACTTATTACTCCCCCTCTGTATATTTGACTTCTTGAAAGGGTGGTGCATTTGTGTATTTTACTTGGATTTAGATTTAAACACTTTTTAATCTCTTTCTTCTTATTTTTCACCATAAGGTCTGAAGTGTTCGAATTATACATATAATTATATTGTTGGAAAACTAAATCAAAAAAACCAAGGAATAAATTATTCATTTTTTCCATGTTAAAATTACTAATTACAGTTGAGAAGCTATGTAATAATGAGGCAATAATGTGGTCATTTTCTATTTTTTGGTTTATTTTGAACCCAAGGGTCTTCAATCTCTCTAGGTACTTGATCATCTTAAGTACGTGAGGTTTTAATTGATTCAATTGTTCAATCATTCATAATGTTATTTCAATTGATATCTCATGTCATTATTTTTAGAGTCCTCTCCAAATTTAACTCTTAGATATAATAATGGATTTGGATATCATCATTTTCCTCATTATTTTCCTATAAGTACTAGATATTGATAACAACCAGAAGAACCTAACATTTATAAAATCATCTACATTAATCTTATATTTGTATTTATTCATCATTAATGATCCCTTAGGATCCTTATAGGGAAGTGTAGACTCATTTACATAAATCTTAATCTCTTAGAACAATATTATTAGCTATTTAATGTACCACTATTGGAAGTTATGGCTGATCATGATATTATTTTTATCAAATTTTGATCATAGTGAAATTTAATTGATTGTTATATTTATATAATCTATACTAAGTAAATTTTATATATTGTTATTTTATATTTATTTACAATATTAATTTTCTAAATATTATTTATAAATAACCACCAAAATTTTATCGAATTATATTAACCCTAAACTACTAGATTTGGAAAACATAGTCACATGGATTTTATAGCGAAAAGGCTCTATAAAACTATATTCAGATCCCAAGATATGATACCACCATTACTCAAAGAGTATATGTTGGGATTTTTACTGTTCTATCATATGAACACATAGATCCTTGATTAGTTAAGTGGAGTCCCATTTCCTGAAAGTGATTACCTTGAAATTATAAATTCTTTAACATTAATGTTTAAATTTGATATAAATGGTTGTTTTTCATTCCAAATTTATTTAATTCAATCCACCACTCTAATAATAACATGCTAGATATAAAAGGTACCCTAAACTAGGGCTGATGAGAACCATGAACAATCAGTTGGGTCAAAATTCTAGGAATTGAATAAATTTAATGACTTAATATTTTCTCTGAGATATTTGTTAATTTAATATCATTGAATAAAATCCATTTATATTTAATGAAATTGTTCTATTTGATACCACTCATAAATTAACAATGTGTTAAATATTAATCATTCCCCACACAGGTTCATCTTATCTTTTCATAGTTTTTTATTGTTATACTATGTGTTCACTCATAATAAATACACATCCATAAATTAATAAACCATGGTTATAATAAAATATATATACAATGATTTTTTATTACAATATTATCTATAGTATAATTAGTTTAGTTAATAATGGATAAACCAAGACCATTTTTTAATTCTTTGAGTTGATACCAAACTCCATGTAAAACTACTAGAACAAACGTTCACTTCAATTGTTTTGTTAACATCGACTCTAGACTGAAACCACATGTCCACGAACTCCTCCAATATTTACAATGTATACTCACACACAACTGAGTGGAACTTAGGGTGTGAAATTAAATTTTCTTATATAAAATTTGACACACATTCCCTTAAAAAATTATATATGTAAGGACGATGTTCAAACCATAAAAATAAAATAATTGTTACACTTTAAAAAAAATGAAATAAATAATTTTTATAAAAAAAATCATGGGTTAGTCTCCACTTATGATCAATAAATATGTAATTATATTTCATAATAAAAATTAAATTTTCTAAATTTTTAATATATAGTATTTTAAATGATTTGATGCCCATTAAAATAATTTTAATTAAATTTTGATACGTGGAACAACACTATAAATACATTAATTAATTTACATACCATGAAAGTTAATTTCGTAAAAAATTTCAAAATTTTGTGGTCCCATTTAGACCAATATAATATCCCTAAATATTAAATTAGGGTTTCTGAGGGGTTTGATGGGTTAGGCAAGTAGGATTTGTACTACACCATTTATAACAATGTTTAGTTGAGAATGAATTTAATAGAATATATGTATAACATATATATATATATATATTTGAAATATTATATATTATAATATGTAATATGTAATATATATATATATATAAATTTAGAAAATTACCCTCCCCATAAATGGGGAGGGCCAAAAAACCATCCCCATTGATGAGGAATGGAATCAGTTGTTTTTTTAATTTTTATTTATCCTTCCATTTAGATTGATATGTAAGTGTGTGTGTATATATATATTTATTGGATTTTGGATTAATAATAAATCATTAATATAAATATTCTATTTCCAATTTACTATATAAATGAATTTTTAGATATCTATAAAATACAAAATGAGCTTGCATCACACTCTAGCTAAAAAATCATCTCTATGATAGCCATTAAAGTGAGTCAAAAATTAAAACAGTATATCTGGTCAAAATTAATATGGAAACCCCATTGATAGTTGATCAATAATATCAAATAGATTTGAACTTGGATCTAAGGGTCATTAGTTGTGTTGGTATAATATCAAAGTACTAAATTCGAATCTCACAGTTTTTTTTGAAATTTTAATTTATTCAGCTAAATTAATTGTGTGTACCATCAAATTCTAATTGAAGGACCCAAGTCATATCAGAAGAATGAGAAATATCGAATTTAAAATGTTGTTACTAAATTAATATAAAAAATTGAGTCTGAAAATTTATATTCCCAATTTTCTCAAATTATTTCATGAAATCCAAATTAAACATGAAAAATAAAATTGAATGAAACTGTACATGGCTTTTTTTTGAAATCACCAATCAGATTCACACAATTTTAGTATGTTATATATGAAATTAAAAAAAATATTGGTGCTCTATATATCATCCACATGTCATCCACAAGTCATAGATCATCTATCATTGATTCCAAGGTTATTTCATGAGAAATCAAAGAGCATTATGACGCCACTTCCATCATGTGAAGAACATGGACTCATTAAAGATGATGGGATAAATTTAACCATTTTCTTCATTAGAAATGTCACTATATACTTGGGATTGATGTGGGGGAGATCTAAATTTCATTTAAATTGTTGATTAAACTATTCAAGAGGCTAAAATTTACTTTTATACCTAGGTTATACATTCAAATTTCATATTGGTTCTTGTCAAGTAATAAGCTTCATTTTTACTTGTGTGCGTAATTATATCTTAATTAAACCATTAATAAATATAAAGAGTATTTTATCACTAAATGTAATCACATTTCATGATAAAATAAAATTCACTAACATGTAAAGGGAGAAACCAAAATTATATAACGAACTATGAATGTGTTTTTCTCATTCATAAAATTATAGTTTCTCATATTAATTTTTATAATCAAACAACAATGTGAATCTCTTAGGAGACAAATTTAATTATCAGTATTCTATCAATGAATAATTTAATTGAATTACCTTAATTATTATTGATCACTCTCAATCATTAACTAACCCCCACATAGTGGTCCCACATCATCCTAAAATATTATTCTCTAAATAGGTGGAACATGGAGATAGTATTAGAGTGTGATCATCAAGGAACTTATCTAAATAGAAAAGAGTATTAAACATTTACCAAGAATAAATTATTGAATCCCATCATAAACCATAAATATATTAGTAATGTTATATCTATTACCACCTCTTATGAATAGGATTTAGGTAATATGTTCCCTTCATCTAATGATATCTCATAAAGAAGCATGAACACTTGTCTCATCATATTTTTGATGGATTATATATGTCATGGAATTTCTATATGAGATTAAATTCCTCTACCATGACCATGGATTTAATAAAATTATTACCATCATGTTCAAATCGAGCCCATGAGATATTTCTTCCTAAACTCGAATGTGAAAAATGCAATCTTGATCATTCACCAATTCCATACCACAAAAGACACAACCCATACAAGATACCTCACCATGAATTTAATGTCATGGTTTTCTCATTACATCAATTTACTCAACCAAATGTCACATATTGATAACGATCTAAAGACAATATAAGAATACACATATTTGTTGATTGGAACAAATAATTACATAAGAAAGATGTGGTGTTCCTATTGGATGACATGTCCTGATCATCTAATCTACTCAAGATCACAATATGTGAACATCATGAGTTGATGCCTTCGTTATTATGATCCCCCATCCCCCAATAATCAAACATAATCTATAACCAATCAGTATTATGCATCTAGACCATAATAATGTACTATTATATTATTTCAAGGTTATCATTATATCTAGGAACTTATATACCCTTTTTATATAACATGTAATATATATACATAATAATGTAAATATTTGTTGTATAATGATCATAAATATTATTGTTATAATAAAAAAATTCATATATAATATTGTATACATGTAATGGAATGGAAATTACACAACTGATTTGGGTCTATGAAACCCACTCACAATAGTTACTGAATTCATAGATAATGATAAACAAGACTGACTTGTGTATATTTTCGACTCTATTATATTTTATTATTATTTCATGGTGATATTTTAATGATTTAATATTAGGTTGAATATGATGAATAGTAAATCACACATAATCTATTATATGTTAGGTCCTGTATAGTGACTTAATCCTTTAATAGAATTTAATTCGTGATTTATATCATAACTTCTAAAGAATAAAAGAAAAATATCTAGAATTAATGTGCATACAGATGATTTCATACATAAATACAACTTCATAAATTTAAAATGAACTTTTTTATTTAAAACTCCATATATTTTCCTAACTCCCACAGTTCTTCTAAAATTACATAAGATATAATGAAAAACACTATTTATACATAGATATTTCTTTTTATTATTATATTGTTTATTATATAACATATTGATCCCTACTAGTATTGTTTATACCTACTGAATTTAGTAATAAAAATTCACACAACTATTTCATAATTTAATTATACCATCTCTCATTTAGTAATTCAAAATCATAACCCTTCTTAGACATATCATATTTAAAAAAAATCATAACATGGGGAAAGAAAACATAATAAAGGGTTAGCTTAGATACTATTTATGGGTAGAAAATAGAGATGACAATGATATCAAAAGCATAAAATGAGAATAAGAGTACGATGACATGAGCATGAAATTTGAAAACCATACATTTCATATCAAATATCATAATCTTGAGTTATGGAATAATATTTGGTAGGTTAAAAGATATTAATCTTAATGGAATTATTGTAGATAATACATTAATGCATAATAATCAAAATAGAAATAGATTTTTGGAGTGCACAACAGCATATAACTTTGTAAAAATGTATAAATATAAATAAGACCACTGATTATGTTAGGAAATTAAATTAACACCTCACATAAATTTTTATAAATGAATTTTTTTCCATGCATTAAATTATGGACATATAATCCACATCGAGGAATAAACTTATTGACATGAAATCTAGGTCCATGTTTAATATTATGGACATTAATACCATGTTGATTAATTAAATTTTGAACTTGAAATTAGGTTCACACATAACATATTTATTCATGATATATCCATATTTAACCATTGCATTGGATGTATATTTAATTACAGGCCCCCTCATCACATAATGAAATGAATACATATATATTCCATAATATCATAAAAAATCATTCTATACATACCAATAAAAAATAGTTGGGTTTCATAACAATTTAAACATATAATATCGTGTGGATGATATATAGGTTGCATATAAAGTTCATCATTTCAGCATAGCATAACCTATCGAAAGAGAGTGAGTTTAATAAAAATTTCATGATAGAATAACTAGTGGAAATGGAACGTGTTTCATTATTATTTTACATCATAATCATAATCCATGCATGTAAATATTATGGATGGTATAATAGGATGATATCCCCAGTAAATAATAATTATAACTATGAGTTATAGTCATTTATGAATAGAAATATGATTAAAAATTCATTAAAAACATTATTGATGAAAATAACATTTCTATATTGAAAATAAGATTTAAAAACCTAACAAAATTAAAATTTTTAAAGAAAAAATTTTCTTGATAAAAATATTGGACAACATGTTTATTTATCATCAAATAATTTATTGGTCCTAGAGGTGGAAAATTCTATTAATTCCATGTACTTTAAAAACAATATTTCATTAACATTATTGGTAAAAGGTAAAAATTACATCATACAAAATATTATTTGATGATTTATTTTAAGCGATTATTTAAAAGTAAAACATGGTTATAAATTAATTTAAAAAATATTATTATAATATTAAAAACAATCATGAAAATAATTTTATAAAAACATGGATATAGAAGAAGAATAAATTCCGACCGAATAGACAAATAAAGTCATTTTTCATTAAAAATATTATGTAAGTTTTTTGAACAAATAAAGAGAGTAAAATGAGAAGAAGACATGTACTATCATTCAAAAACCATATGAGACGAAATTTCATGAGTTTCATGAGAGATATATCATAAGATTTCCTCATCATAAACTTAATCATAATCAATATCGATAACCATTGAGATTGTAACATATAATTCATACTATATTTGAAAAGTTTAAATAATTATAAAAATGTAATAATTAAACTTATATGGATTTATATACAATATATTTTTTATGATAATAATAAACCAAATTCTTGTTAATGATTATAATTACACAATATAAATAATTTGTGGACATGTCATGTGTCTAGTAAAAAATATACGTGAGATGAGAATCACTTAACTCAAGTCTTGACATTATTCATAAAAATATTAAAATATTTTATAATACATATTTGTTTATTATAAATCTATTCCAAAACCACAATCACATATATCATAAAACATATTATATGAGTATTATATTTTATTACCCTTTTATTAATTACTCTTTGTTACTATCACTTTTTAGGGTAATAACCATTTGTTTTTCATTTATGTTTTTTTTGGCAGGCTTGGTCATTTTATTTTGATCATGGTTACATAAATTATAGATTTTTAACCCTAATATTATTATCATATATAATTTATATTTACATATTTATATTCAAATATTGATGTTATTTATATAAAGTGAATCGTGATAATCATAGAAATGACCATCTATACATACACATCAACATAGTTTCCATTTTTTCAATGGAAAAAGTGAATTAAATTTAAATAAAATTTAAGCAATTAAAAAATTTATTATATCAAATAAATAATATTTTTTCATATAATGTATCATTATTATAACACATGTAAAAATAATATGACAAATTAATTACATCACTTTGTGGATGTGGTTGTCCATATTTACTCATGAGCAGCGTTATGATTTTAAAAAGGAATGAATAGTAATACCATATATATGTTATTATAATTCTATATGTATATTAATTATAAATATATCATATATCTATTATTTAAATCCATTATTAAATCCACTAGTGAGAGTTGGTGATGGAAAATATATTACATAGTTTCTGAAGTCTATAATCCAACGTACGCATGATCGATGGTTTCATTCCCCATTTCATGGATAAGAAGATGGAAATATATCATGAAATAATAATAATAGAATATAATCATATGTTAGATATCAATAATTAATTTAACATCATAGTTCTAGTAGAATTTATGGAGGTAGAAGGTAAAATAAAATAAAAAATCTCGGTTAAGAATGATACCTCTTGTACAAACAACCTCTTTCAGTTTGAACAAATATCCTTCTTAAGAGGAATTAATTATCAAAATAATCTATTAAGAACATGAATATAGAAGTAATGAATATTTTTTTGGTATTTTATGAACTAAAAGGCTTCAAATGTTTTAATAAGATAGGAGAGAGTATCCTTTTATGAGTTAGGGAGTGGAAACACTTGGACTTTTTAAAATAATGATATATACTAAAACCAATTAATCACCACAAGGCTAAAAAATGACTAATTAGAATATATTAGATGATATAGGGTATAAATATGACCATAAAATATTAAATGGATATGTCTTATTATATTTTATCATTTATAAATTTTTCTTAATCCCGTGTAAACTAGTTTTAACCATAACCACACTATTAAATTATCATTATTTTTACTATTCATTATGATAATAAAATAATAGGAACATAGTACATAATATTATGAATTATGATATAAAATACTGAATCTATTTTATGAAATAACATTCATATCATTGGAATAATTTAATTAAAAAATAAATCTATAAATGTGATAAAAAACGTTCTTTTCTGAAAAATAGTTTCCATAACAATAAAAATATTTTATTTCAAAAATAAACATAAAATTAATATCAATGACATAAATTTGTAATATTACAACATAATAAAATTAAATTTACTTTAAATTAATTTAAAAACAAAATATAACATTTTAAATGCATTAAGCGAACATGTATTTTTTAATAAAAACATGATTTTTCAAAATTAAATGAAAAATAATACTTTTCAACAAATAAAACAAATCACCCTAAGTTATTTTTCACATTTTTATTTCAAAAATTATGTTCATTTTTTCAAATAAATTTTCTAAACATGAAAAAATAAATTTTATTATTTGTTCACAAAAAATTAAAAAACATTTCTTAAGAAAGAAAGGATTTTGATTGTATATAATTTCGTCACTGAAAATTTTATTATTATTTTTAAATAAACTATATATATTTAAAAAATATAATTAATTTTATGAATGAGTATATTAATATTCATAGAACATATTTTAACATATAAGTTATAATGGTCATGTTTAAAAATTAATTTTAATAATAAATTTCATTTCATTTAAACTTGGTATCACATGTAATGAAAGCTATCGAAGAAAATAAATTTTATTTATAATGAATATTTTATATAATATTTGAATTTTATATTCATTACCAATGACATAATTTTCCCCCGGAAGTTTAGTTTCTCTAAATAAAAAAACTTAATATAAGTCTTCCACTTCATATCCTTATGTGTTCATATAACTTTAACAAATTGGTGGTTTAACCACAAAACATTGACGATGTGTGTGGTAAATTTTCATGAAATTTTATTTCTATGATATAGAATCCCCTATTGTTTTTGACCTTAATAGAACCATTCTACAGTGGTAAAAACTCTAATTTTATTATATATTATGGGTCAAATATGTACTTCCTAAAAAGAAACATAGAACACATCGCGGTCTTGAGAGAGGATCAATGTGAGTTCCAAGTGATAAGATATTATCCTTAATTGATCATGAATATATAAAGGTTCAATAATAATATGACTAAACTTCCCTTTATTTATAAATATAAAGTCTTTATTTTATTGGTAAATTGATAGAAACGCCTTCTAAAGAGCATCAAATTCCATTTCATGATGATGATTATAAACATTACATTTCTATTGAATTTTTGATGCACTGATGTGTTGAAGAATGACTCAAAAATACTCAGGTATTTTTTCAGATATCTCATGTCCCAAAATAATTCATTCACCAACTTCATCCCAACACCATTGGATTAAAAAATTATATTCCATAGAGGGATTCAAAATAATCTATAATAATTTTTGAGTGGTACTCATTATTGTATGAAAACTTGATTGGAGATTGGTTTTGATCCCAACCACCTTTGAAATACATTGATATTGTTCTCATCATGTCCCCCTAGGGTTTGAATGGTTATTTTAGTCTAATCTTGTATCTTCAAATGACATTCAATTCCAAAATTCTACTCTATATCCAGATCCTATAATAGCATTTGTCAAAACATTGAGGAAAACATCAGTTTATGATTAGATATAATTGAATGTGGTGCCCTATACTTCGAAACCATATCCTTAAATTATATATTATTAATATAATATATTTATAAATATTATTTTACAGTGATGAAGTGTGATAACTTTATAAAGTGATCAACTATAACCCAAATATCACTTTTCCCTTTAGTTGCTTTAGGGAGATCGATGATGAAATCCATGGTACTATTTTCCCAATTCCATTCTAGTATGGGTAATGGTTGTAACATACCATTAAATTTTTTTCTTTCAACCTTAACATTAAAACATACTATTCACAAAGATACAAACTCTGTAATATCTCTCTTCATGTGGTCCCACCATAAATACTCTTTCAGATATCTACACATCTCTATTATTCTAGGATGAATAGAGAGTAATGAACAATGGGCCTCACCCCAAAATTCCTTATTTAAAACAGATATGTATTAAACAAATACACAATTCATGATCCCTTTTAGTCTATCACAGTCATCATTAAACTCAAGAATATTTATATCCTTCTTCTGTAGCCTTATATCTTCCTTTTGGTGCCTTTAATCTTCACTTTTATTGATTGGATAACATTTATTTGATAATGATAATATGTCTCCCCTTATTTCTTGATTTCTATATCCTTAATTTGAAATTCCATAAATATTGTATCTTTTTTCATCCTCATCATGGATAACATATGATGATACTTTTGACTCAAATCATTAACGACCATGTCCGCTTTCGTAAGTGGTAATGTATTGAACAATAATTATCTTTAGTTAGATCCTACCATATTATCTAGAGTATATTAAACACTTTCTATGTGAAAATATTCTTTAAAAATTTATATAAAGTCATGTGTTATTGAATCAAGTTAAAATATGATTTTTTTTTGAATTTTTTTAGTTTATCAATGGGTAATTTTTTTAAACCTATCTCTGGAATTTTATTATGAGTGTTGGAACACATAAAGGTGTCATTTTTGGACTTGTGTAATTACCTGATAATTTTATAAGGTGTCTCGATGAGTCTCGAGAGCGCCAATTTTGGAAAATTCCACTTTAATGGATCTACACGGGTAGTGCACAGTTGCATTCTAACTCTTTCAGTTTACCTTGTTTAATAAATTATTTAATTAAATTAAATAATATTATATGAGAGTTTGTAATTAATTCAAATAAGGTTTTAATAATAATAATTATAATAATGTTATTATTTTTATTATTGTGATTTTTTAATTAAATGAATGTTAAAGAATTAATTAAATGACAATTGAAGAAATTAATGTGGATTATGGGTTTATCAAAAAAACATTTTATTTAAATGGAGAGTTTCGGAATTATTAAAGGATCATTTATTATTAAATGGAGGAATGTGCTAATAATAATAATGTTATAATTATTATTATGGTTTCATAAATTATTTTGATGTGCTGATATTTTAATTGCATGTTAAAGGAGTATATTATTTATGAGAATTTAAGGACGCTTTTGAGCTTCTCAAATAAACATTTAATAAAATGTAGAGTTTCAGATTTATTGAAGCATTGTTATTAAATAGTGGTGTTGAGTTTATCAATAGTATGAAAAATAATAATAATGAGATTATTATTATTTTAGTTTTATGAATGTAATACTTATTATTATTATGGAAATTAAATTAGGGGTTATGGGTTAGAGTTTTTATTATATTAATGATATTTTAATAAATTGGGAGTTTCATAATTATTTATGAATTGTTTATTAAGATAATAATGAATGAAGAAGCGTTTTTAATTAAATGAGGAGTAACATTTATGTTAAAATATTTTAATTGGATGTTTAATGAGTTATAATATTGATGTGAAATTAATGAGGCTTTTGGGTATCTCAAAGAAATGTCTAATTAAGTAAGGAGTTTCATAATTAATAAAGAAGTGTTTTTATTTAATAATAGGTGTTGGGTTTTATCAAATGTTGAATAATAATAAAAATAATAATGCAATTATTATTATTATGGTTTTATAAGTGGTTGTTATTCTTATTATGAATAATAATAATAATGTATTTTTTTGGGTTTCATTTAATTAAATTAAAGGCCTATAAGTATTTAATTAATCACTACAAAGCGGAGGTTTTTATTTAATTAATTTGTCTTGAGATAATTAATTAAAAAATGATGAGTGGGGAGTTATCAAAGAAGGGTAATTTTAAATGGTAATATTAAATAAGGAATAAATTTGGTGTTGGGTTTAATTTAATTAAACCATTTTAAATATAGATATTGGGTTGTGCACGGGTAGTCAAAATGGTGTGGGTTACCTGTGTGGCTATCCTGTTTTTAAAATGTCTTATTTTTAGTTTATTTTAAATAAAAGAAATATTTAATAAAAATTATAACAAGGATATTATTATTATTACTGTATTAATATGACTGGAAGATTAATGGGAGTTTTTAGAGTTAATTGTGAATCATTTATTTAAATATTAGTTAATGAAGTAACGTTATATTAAATGAGAATAATAAATGTTGTTATTATTATATTAAGACTATTAGTTTATCGTGGGTGTAATTGATAATTGGGGGAGAGAACATAAGGGTGGCACACCACCATATTGGAGGAACAACAAAAATGCACCAGGACCCTCCTTTGAGGTGTGTTAAACCCCCCTCCCCGGATCCTCTATTCACGATTGAATCCTCCTGGTGTCTTCTGAAATCTTGTCTGTCTCAGTGAGGTGAGTCCATAATTTTTTCTTTTATGATTCACATCGACCGTTTGGCTCCTCCCTCACCCTGTTTCCTCGGCCAAAATCCTATGGTTTGGGTTTTATTGGGTTTCCTTGTTTCGTCAGTTCTAGGGATGTGCAAGGGGCTCCTCTAGACCCTTTAGACCATATTCTGGAATCTGTCGACAAAGGCGAGGTAGATCAGTTAGTTTTCTCTTTTCCGTCATGTTTTGGGTAAGGTTATTTAACTGTGGTATTATTTCACATCATTCAATTAAGGGTGTGATAATATTTATGAGTCCTCGGTACCTAGTTAGAGCTGTGTTGGTCCTTACTCCTTTGATTCTGAGTACCTATTATAATATTTTGAATTTTATTTATATTTTTGGAGGGCACGCGCATGAATATATATATATATATAAGGTGTACGCGCATGCAATTGCGGACTAGTTGTGGACTATTTTCCGCCAAGTATATTAAAGCGCATCAGATTTAAAATGGTGCCACCCCGAGGTAGGGTCCCAAATCCCTATCAATTTATTTAATAATTATATCTTCTTTAAATATATTTAGAATGTGGGTTTCATTGATTATGATATTTCTATACATGACTCTATTTATGTTATTAAATTATGTCTCACATGTGAGATAAATGAGGACTTGAACATGTGTTGACTTTAAGCATGTTTTGCTAATTTGGTTACAGTTATGTGATTAAATAGTTAAATGATTTGAATGGACAGAATGGGTAATAGGGTAATTAATTGTAGAATTAATTATCATTTCATGAGATGGAATAAAATATGTGGCTATTACTAATTATTAAGAATATTGAATATTTGAAATGTTCAGAATATAAATTGGAAACTGGTAATAATTAATGGATTGATTAATTATTATATGATAAATGGAAAATGGGCAATTAATTGATGATTGGTTAAAGAGAAAAGATATAATTAATTAATTGTCTAATTAATTAATTTTAATGCATTAAATTAATATTGTGAATTAATTGTTTGTTACGACTGTTGGCCATGTGTTCATTTTGATGCATGTTATATTTCCATTCATTAAGTTATCTTGGATGGAGTAGTTTTATATTTTGAGATGCTACATGATATGGTTACTAAATATATGGGCTTTGTTCATTATGTTTTGTGATGATTATGACATGCATATAAATTCTCAAAGTCCTAGAAAAATCACTATTTGAGTTGATGGGTTCAGACTTGTTAAAGAATTTGGATAATTAAATGTTGATTTAAATATTTATTTTTCTTCCTAAGAAAAATTAATTGATAATTAATTATTTACTATAGATATGTTGAATGGTTAATTGATGGTTGAATTTTGACATGTGATTTATGTTTTTAATTAGTTGTTGAATTAATTTACAAATTCTATTAATTAATTTATGAATTAATTAATGGATGGTTGTGGGGTGTTAGACATGGTGTTCTACACCAATGATAAATATATATGTATTATTGATAAACAGGTTGTGAGACAGGGACTGATGCTCCAAATACTCACGGGGTGCTAGACATGGCATTCTACACCCAGCTTATAAGAAAATATTCTTTTATGGGTCAAGGACTGATTCTCCAAATACCTATGGGTTGTGAGACAAGGTCTGACATTCCAATTACTCATGATGGTGGTATACATGATGTTCTACACCCATTAATTGACATTGGAATGTGGGTAAAATTTTTCATACAATTAATGAATTAATTGGTTAATGAAAAATATTATGACACTATGATTTCTGAATTGAATATGAGAAGGGGTTCGTACATATCAATGAATTGGGTGAATCACTATTAGTGGACAGACCCAGGAGCGAATCATTGTTTTTTATTGGACAAGCTCAGATATAGTATATGAAAGATTAAATTGAATATCTTATGACACATTATCCAATCCAATGAACAATCTTGGATTTGGTATTAACTTTGATTACTTAGATGGTATTTAGAGACATCTGTGGTGAGTGAATTATAAAAGGAATGTCGAGATCAGTCCGGATCATGGGAATTATGTGGTTTAATGAGGTTTGAATAATTGATAAATGAAAATTATTGTGTAATGACTATTGTGTATACATGACAAATGTATAATATAGGTTTAGACACTAGTTGAGAGCTAAAGCAGGTACTTGGGTATATAGTTACATTGTACATCTTACCTTAATTATCCATGCTTGCACTGTTTAAATTATTTATTGAATGTTAGGATTTGGGGTAGACACCGGTGGTCCCAGCCTACTGAGATTTATATCTCACGCCCTACTCGGGCTGCCATTGCACTAGGGTACCCGAGTAGATTCTATTTGGTTACAGGATTTTGTTGTTTTCATTTACTTGGAAGATAGGAGCAAATGACTGAGTGGAAGCTCGAGATGCTTGAGGATACTGTCCTTGGGGATTAGAGTCATTCTTTATTTATTTTTGTAATGGAATGTTCAGAATGAAATTTTGTTCATTGTTTTCCATTATGTATTATTAGTATGTCATGCATGCATCTTCTATATAACTGATTTAAGCCATTTGTTTGTATAATATTTATAAAATCTACCCTATGCTGCTTTATCATTTATTAGACTACTTCCGCTATTTATTTCCATTGTTTGTTATTTACTTTGATATACCATTGTGCAACTATAATAAGAGGGTCTAGTCTCCCCACTGACTACCCTTAGACCATCGCTGCTAGTCGGCTACCTCTGCCGTACGGGGAGATGCACTTGAGGTTATGTGGTGATCGGTCCAGCCACTAGTTTAGTGGTGAGTCGGGTCGGGACATTACAAAGTGGTATCAAAGGATTTATTTTCCCTTGTCTTACAATTTTTGGGATTTGTAGATAGGATACTAGGAATTTTTCGGTGCTTCGGTTAATAGCCGTGCTTGGGACTGATCACCCCATGTATGGGAAATGAAATAACTGTTCAATGATGGGTATTGATGTTTGTACTATTAGAGGTTACAGTTGATATGATTTCACCTTGAGTGACTGGCATATTTTCTGTAGTTTATTAATTTTGTGAATTTTGAAAAAAATAATTTTATTGGCCTAATATGGCAAGGAAATTTCATACATTCACCATCTTATTCACTTAGAGATTCACATGTCATGAATATAACATTCCATGTAGTTGTATTAGTATGATGTCTACTAATTTGGATTGTGTTCTTTAGGTGTAATGACATGTATCGATATGATTTAGCATGCCTCTCTAGATAGCATGTTTCAGTGATAGATTTAACATGTTTGAGTGATTATATTCCATATTACCTTAGTTATTAGCATGTTTTATTGTTGTTCCATGCTTCTATGTTATAGCATGTTGTTTTGTTACTTCTTATGCTAACATGTTATTGATGTTTTGATATATTAAAGGGCTTCTAAAGTTAAAATGTTAAATAAATGTTGATTGTGATAAATGGGAGCCAACTGCCAGTGATAAGGTGTATGGGCGCCATATCGATTGGTAGATAGCCAGCCATGTGACTAAAACCTATAACCATAGTTTTTTTTAAAAATGGTTATGAATGTAATACTATTGAGTTTTGATTGTAATGAACCATTTTGGGGTTGCTTTTGAAGAACTCAGATTAAATAAATGGGACTTTTGGAGGTCTCCTTTTTAGTAAAAGGAATTTAGATGCTAAATTGCCAGTTTATATTTGAATAACACTGAATGTACAATGTTTAATGAGTATGTTTGTGATATCATGATTATTTTGTCATAGGGAATTATTTTGAAAACCAATTGGCTTTTTGTGATAAATTACTTGTGTGTTTGTTGAAATTCATTCATATGATGAAAGATTGAAATGAATTAATTAGAATGGATAAAATGAAAAAAGGATATTTTGAATCATATATTTTTGGTTTTGTGTGACCAAGAGAGAGGGTCAAAGTTAATGATTGTAAGGGGGTAAACAATGGTAGGTAGTACCCATAGAATGTTCTAGGCTATTAAAGTATGTCCATCCCACTGGTCGGGAGGAATTATTGGGACTTGGCTATTTTGGCACACCAATAGGTTTATGTTACTGATTTTATGATAAATGCTTGATGTGGTGATCAGGGTTTGAGTAATATCACATGAATGCGTTAATTTGTTCTAAAAACATGTGCTATTGAGCGGCTAATTTTTTCTTGTGGTGTCATGAAAAATCCTAAGGTGTATATTGTTGCATTGTTTTTGATAAACATGTTAGTAGGTGATGTCAAGATTTTAGAACAGAGTTTTCCGATGATAGTTTGACTAATCTTCTTAATGATCTTGTTTTTTTATTAGTACATCATTCTGAATACGACGAGCATGTCCCCTATCTTTAATTCATCATTGAGACACTAAGATAGTGTTGTTCTTACACCACGCTACAGTTTAAATATTATTAGGCTTGATGAGTGGTTGTTATCTGGGTAGTAAGTGGGATGCATTGATTCTTTGGGCTACGTTTTTTTGTGTGTTGGGGAATGGTTATTTTAAAATATCCTTGTGATGACTTGACTTGGAAATTTCACTAGAAGTCGGGTATGGACTTCATTTTACAAGAGGATGGTTTTGGATTGTTTTAAAGGAACATCGTCAAATAAAGGGTGAAATGGGGTTTTGGGTCCGTAATGTCTTTAGAGGGAAGCATGTGAAACCTTTTCTATTGATTGATCGAGATTCAACCATTTTCATTGATGAGGTCCTTCTAATGACCAAAGATATACTAAATAATTGGATGTTTAAGCTATAAACTGAGCATTGGATCTGGTTTTAAAGGCTAACCCATTAGGCTTGTGAAGGGTTAAAGGTGCATTTGGCGTTGGGAACAAAACATGTCACTTATAACAAGATTAAATGACCTTGGTAGGTTGGTTTTTTTACTATTTGTTTCTGATAGATTCTCAGGGATGAGAAGTTTTTAAGGTGGGTATATTGTAAATTTTCGTGTTATTTAATCGGGTTAAAATACAAATGTTTTTGAATTTTAATTAGTTTATTAACAGGTCGTTTTATTTAAACTGATCTCTCGAATTTTATTCTAAGTGTTGGAACACCTAAAGGTTTCGTCTTTGGACTTGCATAATTACTCGATAATTTTTGCAGGTGTCCCGATGAGTCTCGAGAACACCGATTTTGGAAAAGTAAACTTTAATGGATCTATACGGGCAGCGCACTGTTGCATTCTAACCCATTCAGTTTATACCTATTTAATAAATTATATAATTTAATTAAATAATTTTATATGAGAGTTTGTAATTAATTAAAATAAGGTTTTAATAATAATAATAATGAAGTTATTATTATTATTATTGTGGTTGTTTAATTAAATTAATGTTAAAGAATTAATTAATTAACGATTGGAGAAATTAATGTGGAATATGGGTTTATCGAAGAACCATTTTATTTAAATGAAGAGTTTTATAATTATTAAAGGAACATTTATTATTAAATGGAGGAATGTGATAACCATAATAATGTTAATATTATTATAATGGTGTCATAAATTATTTTTATGCATTGATATTTTAATTGCATGTTAAAGGAGTATATTATTTATGAGAATTTAATGGCTCTTTTCATCTTCTCAAAGTGAAATTTAATAAAATGATGAGTTTCAGATTTAATGAAGTGTTGTTATTAAATTGTGGTGTTGGGTTTATCGAAATTTTGAAAAGTAATAATAATGAGATTATTATTATTTCAGTTTTATGAATGTAATAATTATTATTTTTATGGAAATTAAATTAGGGGTTATGGGTTGGAGTTGTTATCATATTAATGATATTGTAATAAATTGGGAGTTTCATAATTAATTATGAAATTTTTATTACGATAATAATGAATGAAGAAGCGTTTTTAATTAAATGGGGTGTAACATTTAGGTTAAAAGATTTTAATTGGATGTTTAATGAGGTATAATATTAATGTGAAATTAATGAGGCTTTTGTGTATCTCAAATAAATGTCTAATTAAATAAGAAGTTTCGTAATTAATAAATAAGTGTTTTTATTTAATAAGAGATGTTGGGTTTTTTCTAATGTTTAATAATAATAAAAATAATAATGCAATTATTATTATTATGGTTTTATGAGTGGTTGTTATTATTATTATGAGTAATAATAACAATGTATTTTTTTGGGGTTTCATTTAATTAAATTAAAGGTCAATAAGTATTTAATTAATCGCTATGAAGCAGAGGTTTTTATTTAATTAATTTGTGTTGAGATAATTAATTAATTAATGATGAGTGGGGCGTTATCAAAGAAGGGTTATTTGAAAGGGTAATATTAAATAAGGAATAAATTTGACATTGGGTTTAATTTAATTAAACCATTTTAAAAAGAGATATCAGGTTGTGCATGGGTAGTCAAATGATGCGGGTAAGCTGTGCGGTTATCTAGTTTTTAAAATGATTTATTTTTATTTTATTTTAAATAAAAGAAATATTTAATAATAATAATAATAATGATATTATTATTATTGTATTAATTTGACTGGATGATTAATGGGAGTTTTAGGAATTAATTGTGAAACATTTATTTAAATATTAGTTAATGAAGTAACATTATATTAAAATTAGAATAATAAATGTTATTTTTCTTATATTAAGACTATTATTTTATCTTGGGTGTAATTGATAATTGGGTGAGAGAACATGAGGTTGGAGCACCACTATATTGGAGGAACACAAAAAATGCACTCGACCCCTCCTTTGAGGCGCGCTACACCCCCCTCATCGGCTCCTCTTTATGCGATTGAATCCTCATGGTGTCTTCTTGAATCTTGTCTGTCTCAGTGAGGTGAGTCCATCTGCATTTGTTTTGTGATTCGCATAGGCCATTTGGCTCCTCCCTCACCCTATTTACTCATCCAAAATCATATGGTTTGGGTTTTATTGGGTTTCCATGTTTATTCGGTTCTAGGGATGTGCAAGGGGCTCCTTTTGATGCTTTGGACCTTATTCTATCATCTGCCGACAAAGGCGAGGCAGATGAGTTCGTTTTCACTTTTCTGTCATGTTTTGGGTAAGGTTATTTAATTGTGGTATTGTTTCACATCATTCAATTGAGGGTGTGATAATTTTATGAGTCCTATGTACCTAGTTAGAGGTACGTTTGTCCTTACTCATTTGATTCTGAGTACTTATTTTAATATTTTGAATTTTATTTATACTATTGCAGGGAACATGCATGAAATATATATATATATATATAAGGTGTGTGTGCATGCGATTGAGGACTAGTTGTGGACTGGTTTCCACCAAGTATATTAAAGCGCTTCAGATTTAAAATGGTCCACCCCGAGGTAGGGTCACAAATAACTATCACTTTATTTAAGAATTATAGCTTCTTTAAATAAATTTAGAATTTCAGTTTCATTGATTATGATATGTCTATGCATGAAACTTTTTATGTTATTAAATAATTCCCTCCACATAAGATAAATGACGACTTGGATAGTTGTTGATTTTAAGCATGTTTTTCTAATTTGGTTAAAGTGATATGATTAAATAGTTAAATTATTTGAATGGGCATAATGGGTAATAGGATAATTAATTGTAGAACTAATTATCATGTCATGAGTTGGAATAAAATATGTGATTATTACAGATTATTGAGAATATTGAATATTTGAAATGTTTGGAATATAAATTTGAAACTGGTAATAATTAATGGACGGATTAATTATAAATGATAAATAGAAATGGGTAATTAATTGATGATTGGTTAAAGAGATAATATTTAATTAATTAATTGTTGAATTAATTAATTTGGGTGAATTAAATTAAGATTGTGAATTGATTGTTTGTTACGATTGTTGGTCATGGGTACCTTTTGATGAATGTTAGATTTCCATGCATTAAGTTGTATTGGATTGAGTTGTTTTATATTATGAGATGCTTTGTGAGATGGTTTCTAAATATATGGGATTTTCTCAACATGTTTTGTGATGATTATGACAAGCATGTACATTGTTAAAGTCCTGGATGAATCACTACTTGGGTGGACGGGTTCATACTTGTTAAAGAATTTGGATAATTAAATGTTGAGTTAATTATTTATTTTCCTTGATAAGAATAATTAATTATTTACTATTGAGATGTTGAATGGTTAATTAATGGTTGACTTTTGATGGGCGATTTATGTTGTTAATTAGTTGTTGAATTAACTAACAGATTGGATTAATAAATTTATGATTTAATTAATGGATGGTTGTGGGGTGTTAGACATGGCATTCTACACCAATAATAAATATATATTTATTATTGATAAATAGGTTGTGAGACAGGTACTGATGCTCTAAACACTCACGGGGTGCTAGACATGGCGTTCTACACCCAGCTTGCAAGAAAATATTCTTTTATGGGTCAGGGACTGATGCTCCAATTACCTATGGGTTGTGAGATAAGGACTGACGCTCCAAATACTCACGAGGGTGCTAGACATGATGTTCTACACCCATTAATTGACATTGGACTATATGTCCAATTGTTCGTACATGAAATGAATTAATTGGTTAGTAAAAACTATTGTGACATTATGATTTGTGAATTAAATATGAGAAAGTGTTCATACTTGTCAATGAATTGGGTGAATCACTATTAGTGGACAGACCCCGGAGCGAATCACTATTTTTTTAGTATATGGGATTAGATATAGTATATGAAATATTAAATTGAATATCTTATGACGCATTATCCAAGCCAAAGAACAATCTTGGATTTCGTATTAATTTTTGATTACATAGATGGTATTTAGAGACATCTGTGGTGAATGACTTATACAGGCAATGTTGTTCTTAGTTTGGATCATGAGAATTATGTAGTTTCATGAGGTTTGAATAATTTATAAATTAAAATTATTGTGTAATGACTACTGTGTATGCATGACAAATGTATAATACAGGTTCAGACACCAGCTAAGTCCTGAAGCAGGTACTTGGGTATATAGTTACATTGTATTGCTAACCTTAATTATGCATGCTTGCACTGCTTAAATTATTTATTGAATTTCAGAATTTGGGATAGACACTGGTGGTCCCAGACAACTGATATTTATATCTCACACCATACTCAGGCCACCATTGCACTAGGGTACCTGAGTAGATTCTATTTGGTTGTAGGATTGTTTTTTTTTTGTATTTACATAGAATATTTGAGGAAAAGACCGAGAAGAAGCTCATGATGCTCGAGGAGACTACCCTTGGGGATTGGAGACATTTTTTATTTATTTTTGTAATGGAATGTTCAAAATGATTTTTTTTTTCACTGTTTTCTATTTTTGTATCATTAGCATGTTAGGCATGCATCTGCTATATAATTGATTGTAACGTCCCGGTTCCGAAATCCACCCAGAGGCACCCCGTATCTGGTTGGTCACATGGCCTTAAGAGCATTTCCTTAAATGCCAGAGGCTAACGACTAGCAGCGAGGGCCTTGGGTTTGATAGTGGGGAAACTACGCCCTCATTGGAAGAGTACACAACAGAAGTAAACAAAATATGCAATAGCGGAAGCAGTAAATATCCAACAACAACGAACAGAGGAAGAATAAAACAATAAACAACCAAAGAACATATTTATATATTAAATTATGCATGATACATATCTAGGAAAGCAGCCAAAGAGGTCAAATTGCTGTAAATACAAACAGTACCAAAACAAGTACAAAATAAAAGATAAACAGCTCTGTAGCATCGCAAACCTAAGCTTGGTCCCATGCTCTCTTGGTCCAAAGAAATCAAGTACTCGAAGTCGAAGGGAACCTTCCCTTGTCTATACCTGCAACAACATAGTCTATTTGGGCCCAATAGCATGGCCCAAATTGGGTGTGACACTAAATCCCAATAGGCAGCCACCCGAAGATCTATGTCTAACAGTCAGTGAGTATATGGCAGTTAATAGTACAGAAAGCAGTAAACATCAACCAGTAAATAGTAAGCAGTAAACAGGATGATATACAATAGTGATAAATCCACAAATCAACAAGAGGCAGTGAAGCAAACTGCTAACCACACAGGAACCACTCTGGGAAGTACTTGCATCCAACCCCTCTGGTCATACCCAAGAAGTACCAACAACCCTATGGGCAGTGCACTTAGCCTAACCCCTCTGGTTTGGTCATATGAAAAATATAAGACTTTCCGGGAAGCTCTCTTGGTCAATTCCCCTGATAGTCTAAGAGTAGTCACGGACTCTCTGAGGAAGATCACGCGGTTTAACCCTCTTATAGCCCAAAGGTCTAGAAACTCTCTAAGGAACTCACTCGGTCAATCCTCTTATAGTCTTAGGTCTATCAGATACTCTCTAAGGAAGCTCACTCAGTCAATTCCTTCTCTAGCCTGGAAAGGTTTTAAAGAAATACAAACAAAGTAAAGACTCTCTGGGAACTCACTTGGTCTATCCTGTAGTCTATAATATCCAAGACTCTCTGGGAAGCTCACTTGGTCTATCCCCTCTAGTCCATAATGTCCAAGACTCATTGGGAAGCTCAGTCAGTCTATCCCTTATAGTCTATATTATCCAAGACTCTCTGAGAAGCTCCCTCGGTCTATCCCTTATAGTTTATAGCACCAGGTTCTCACGGTCCTGTGCCAGTCAGTGCATAATAATGCTATAAGGCCAAATTATACCTATTGAACTTCTTGGCTAACAAGTCTATAGCATAACAAGCATGTCAAGAATATCATTCCATCCTACGGTCACAAGGCATGGAAAACAGGAACGACCAAAGGCTAACCAGACCCAAAGGGTCGTAAATAGAACAAGGCATGGAAAAACATCCAAGAACAGTAATTATCCTCATACAATATCAAATTACTTCTACACAAGCATACATGAAAGGCAAGAAAACAACAGGGGAAAACAGTAAACATGCAATACCCTGTTCACGAGTATTTGTTTAAATTTTCATATAAAGATAAAATACATTGAAAGGTAAGGCACAAACCAACTACCTTGATGCTAGGAGATCTATTGAAACACGAGGATTGATTCTCCTTAGAACATCATAGATATATGAAAACGCACAAAACGTTCTACCCATGATATCATGACAAAGAGGGAAAATCATGGAATGAATCTCAAGAAGATGGAAGAGCCCACTGTTGTAGTTCCAACGCAATTGATGGAAGTGGGTTCAGAAAACAAATGGAGGCTCAGGGGCTCGGAGGATGTCTGCGGCCGTACAAGCGCTCTTGGTTGAAGAACCTTGAGAAGAATATGTGTATGTCAATTAGGCGTGACCCCGGTCCCTCTAATGAAAAAAAATTACACAACATGTACTTCTGGAGTACATGGCATGTACTTGGATTTTTCATACTCCGCTTTAAGCAGCCTCCACATCGCCCCTACACACTGTGTGTGTGGCCCAGACACGGCCAACACACGGCCCTGCGTGGCATCAAAGTACACGACATGTACTTTGAAAATTTCTAGATTTTCCTCTTTTCCTCAAAAATTGCCAGAAAAGGAAAAACATACCTGAAATGAAGATCCAGGTTATTACAAACATCCCCCCTTAAAGAAATTCATCCTTGAATTTTTCTAGCGAGGCGTAAAAGAAGAAATCTCGTACAGCTCTAGCCACTTCGATCGTACATCGGCCTCGCTCTCCTAGGCCTCGTCCTGTACTCGCCCATGCTGTCATAGCACCTGTACCAGAGGAATAGACCGGCCACGGAGGACCTTCGTACTGTGATCGACAATCCAGATAGGATGCTCCTCAAATGAGGCATCCGCTTCGAGCTCAACCTCCTCGGGTTGAAAAACATGAGACGGGTCTGAAAAGTAACATTTGAGCTGAGAAATGTGGAAGAGGTCATGCATAGCCCGGTACCTCTGAGGTAACTGAAACTGATAGGTAACCAGCCCAACTCTCTCCAAAACCTCAAATGGCCCGATGTACCATGGTGAAAGATTAACCTATCTATGAATCCTCTTGTGTCCCAACCTCGGTGCGACACGCAGGAAAACCTGATCCCCGACCTTGAACTCCAGAAGTCATCTCTGCTGATTAGCATAAGACTTCTGTCGAGACTGTGTTATATCCATCCTCTTTTGAATCAACTCTATCGGCTCTGAGGTCTCCTGAACAAGACGAAGTCCCATCAAAACTGCCTCTCCTACCTCCAGCCAGCATAAAGGTGATCGGCATGGACTACCGTATAAAGATTCGAAAGGTTCCATATGAATAGTTACTTGAAACTATTGTTATAGGAAAACTCCCTGAGAGGAATATTCTTCCCCCAAGAACCACCAAAGTCTAGAATGCAAGCTCAATGCGTATCCTCAAGCACCTGGATTGTACACTCAGACTGGCCATCTGTCTGGGGATAGTATGTTGTACTCAAAAGAACATGTGTACCCAAAGCCTTCTAAAGCCCATGCCAGAACTGAGAAGTAAAACGTGCATCCCTATCTGAAATAATGGATTATGGAACTCCATGCAGACATACAATCTCTCAGATCTACAACCGCCCCATCTCATCAACATTGAATGTCTCCTTGATCGGAAAGAAGTGAGCGACCTTCGTAAGCCTGTCGATGACAACCCAAACAACATCACTCCCTTGAGGTGACCTCGGTCACGTAGGCCATCGCGGCATCGTTCCACTTCCACTTAGGGATGGGTAACTGGTGCAAAATCCCCACTAGTTTCTGATGCTCCGCTTTCACCTACTGACAAGTAAAACAACTCATGAAGAACCTAACGACATCGTTCTTCATACCTGGCCACCAGTACTGGAGGTGTAGATCACGATACATCTTGGTGATGCCAGGATGAACTGCCCAAACTGAAGAATGAAAATCCCACATCAGTTCTTCGCGTATGTCTACTGGAACCCATACACATCCCTAGAAATTAAAGATCTCATCCTCACCCACTGTCCATCCAGGAAGAGGCTCCTTTCCTAACACACTCTTTCGAAGAACTAGGACTTATGAGTCTAATAGTCGCCTCATCTATATCTGATCGAGAGGAGTAGAGGTAACATCCACAGACGAAGGAAACGTCTTCCTCTGACTGTTGTGCACCTCTAAATGCATCTCAGAGAATAGAGCTATAAGCTGCCACTCACTGTTGGCCTCCTGATCATCCTGAATCTGAGTTCTCCTACTCAATCCATCAGCCACTGGGTTGCCCTTTCCCAGCGTATTGGCAATTTCAAAGTCAAAGGACATAAGATACTCGACCCACCTACATTGTCTCAGATTCATATCACACTGAGTGAAGATGTAATTGAGACTCTTGTGGTTAGTGAAAACCACCAAGTGTTATCCCTAAAGGTAATGTCTCCAAAAACGTAAGGCATGAACAATAGTTTCCAACTCCATATCATGCGTCGGGAAGTTCCTCTCGTGTGGCCTCAACTGTCGAGACCTGCAAGAAACGACCCCATCTCCCTGCATAAGCATAGCTCCCAACCTGATACCTGAAGCATCGCAGTAAATGGTATAGCTCTTTCCTGGATCTAGAAATACTAGTATTGGTGCTGATGTTAACCTCCCTTTCAACTCCTGAAAGGCTGTCTCACAGGAATCTGACCATAAGAAATTTCCCCCTTTCTTGGTCAGACCTGTCAGGGGTGTTGCAAGGCGTGAAAATTCCTCTATGAAACACCTGTAGTATCCAGCCAGCCCTAGAAAACTTCGTACCTCAAAGACGTTCTTTAGATTCTCACAGGAAACTACTTCCCTCACTTTATCTAGGTCAACTGACACTCCCATCTCTGAGATAACATGGCCCAAGAAGTGAATTTGATCCATCCAAAAGTGGAATTTCAAGAGAATATCGTATAACTGATGCTCTCTTAGTATACTCATAACGATCTCAAGAGGGGTAGCATGGTCGTGTCTAGTGTGAAAGTACACCAAGATTTCATCCACAAAAACCACCATGAAGGAATCCATATGTTGATGGAACACTCGGTTAATCAATGCCATAAAATCTTTTGGTGCATTCGTGAGACCGAATGGAATGACTATATACTAGTATAGACCATACCTACTTCTGAAGGCTGTAAGAGGTATATTCGATGGTATAACACACAACTAATGATAATCAGACCTCAAATCAATCTTTGAGAACACCCGGGATCCTCAAAGATGATCAAAGTGGTCATCGATCCTCAGCAAGGGATATCAGTTCTTGACCGTCAACTGGTTCAGCTTTCGATAATCCATGAAAAGCCTAAGGGTGTCGTATACCTTCTTCGGAAACAGGATAGGTGAACCCCAAGGAGATGTACTGGGCCAGATGAAACCCTTTGCCTGCAACTCCTCCAACAGCTTCTTGAGCTCCTACAACTCAGGTGTAGCCATCCTATAAGGAGTAATGGACATCGGTGCCGCTCCTGGAACGAGCTCAATCAAGAATTATACCTCACGCTCCGGAGGAAAACCTGAAAATGCCTCTGGAAAAACATCCCTGAAAACATCCACCACTGGAGGAAAGTCTAACTACAAAGTCCCCTGGCCATCCAGATAAAGACTGGTAATCTAGGCTGTAACTCCTCCCAGACCATGATGTTATGGTCTAGATCTACCCACCTGGATGTCCCACTCACCTCTATGAAGAAAGGATCTTCCCTATGGTGATACAAAACTCACCCTATGGCGATAACAATCGACGACTTCCTGGAATGGAACTAACCGGTCCATACTGAGAATGAGATCATAGCTTTTCATCTCTTAGACATAGAGGTCCCATAAGAATTGACAGCCTGCAACCTCAAGAGGGCACTCTCTGCACTGACGTATGCTAGACGTCCTCGTTTCCAACGCTGTATCAAGAGTCAACATGTCGGCAGGAGAAAAGATACAGATCCCAAGGCTCTACACAATAGTAACAGAGATAAATCTATGCGAAGCACCGGTATCGAAAAGAGCTGAAGACAAAACTGGGGCTACTAAAATCGTACCTCAAACTGCAGAAGGGTTGGGATCCTACTCCTGATGGGTCTGCTCCATAGTGAAAGTCTAGACTATACCGCAACCCTACGCCCCTAGATGACCACTCTAAGTTGATCCACTTTGTTGTCGCTGGTAACCTGGTGACTGACCACCATGGCCACGACTTACACCTCGACCTGAATGGCAGGAAGAACTCCAGTTCTCAGACTGATGAGAAACTGGAGATACATCTCATGTACGCGGGGTCATAGAAGAACCCCTTCCACCAGCTGTAGGTTATAATATCAGACAAAAACGCTGAAGATGGCCGATCTCACTGCAAGATCGGCACTCCATTAGGTATCTCTGGAACTGAGGCCTAGTATTCCGACTCCTACCACACTAGTAGCATACAACCTAGCTGCATGAAGATACATTCCACCTACCCTAATCTCCTCGAGAATACTCCCTGTGGTGCTTCCTGCTATCAGGGAGAGGAACACTAACTCTGGGTGTCGAACCGCCCTGGCTCACTGCTCCAGAATCCCTCAGATTGCGCTTGATGATCAGAACCTAGTTGACGATAGATGATATCGAAGTCAACCTGAAAATATTCATCTGGGAACGGATCTCCTGCCTAAGACCATCCTCAAACTTCCTAGAAAGTAACAACTCATCACCTGCTGGAATCGGCGTGAAGCGCTACAACTCATTAAAATGAGACGAGTACTCCATATATGAAAGTGTACCATGATTGAGACTCATAAACTCCCAGGCTCGGTCGGCCCTCAAGGTCTCTGGATAAAATTAATCATAGAAGATGCGCTGAAACTCCTCCCTAGTCATACTCTGCAAGATCCCTGACTGTGACATCACCTCCCACCACCTCTTGGTGGTTTCTCAGAGCATATAAGTATCAATTTTTTCCTTTTCTCTGGAGGTATCTCCAGATGCTCGAAGATCGTTAGTGTGGCATCTAGCCATGACTCTGTAGCCTGTGGTCCTCCATCCCCAGAGAAACTAGGAGGATGCTGCTGCTGGAAAACCCATGTCAACTCATCCATCGACGAGGTAGGAGGAGGCACTCCCTGAAAGGTCTACATCATCCTCAGGAAGTCCTCCCTGAACTGCACATCAGTGCCTGCAACGGGTATAACTGCTGGTGCCAAGGATGGAATAGTAGGAGGATCTGCAGTAGGTCCCTGATCAGCCATATCAAGTGTCTGATCACCATCTGGTAGTTGACTTACAACCGGAGGACGTCTCTAATTCATAGCTCTGAAAGATCAAAAGAAAACCATAGATCAGGATTATCAAGGACAGAGAACACATGAGTAAAAATTGGGAACATGAGAATGAAACACTCAAGTTTACTGAACACGACTACACGGAGTGTATAAAAACTACACGACATGTTCTTTAAGGCCATACACATGGGCGTGTACTTCTGCCACAGTTGGTCGTGTAGCACCCCAGACTACACAGAGTATTGTCCCCACACACGGTGTGTACTTGAACTCTAGTCTCCTCCCCGAGTCTCCTTACACGGCTAACCCACACGGTCCTCTTAACCCTAGATTACACGGCGTGTTCACTAAGGACACGACATGTACTATAAAAGGTTTCGGTGACCCGTGTTGTTAGTTACACGGGAAACTGCACGGTTGGCCCTTACACGGCGTGTTCCGAACAATCACGACGTGTATATGAGAAGATAACATCGACCCGTGTTGTTCGTGACGTGGTCGGGCACCTAGAACAAGACTACACGAAATGTTCATACCAAACACGACGTGTAATACACGAGCTTCCCTGAACCATGTTGTTAGTGACACGACTGGGTACACGGCTCATTACTACACGGTGTGTACCTACCGTACACGGCGTGTTCCTGAAATATTTTTCACAACACCATGTTTCTGCTCACACAGTCAATGACACGGTCTTAAAACTTCACAGCCTGTAGTCATAAAGTACATGTCGTGTATTCTGGGGTTTTCCAGGCAGTAGCTCTGAAACTACACCGAAGCCCATAAAACACTGAGAAAAACAAGCATGGAGGTTCCATATTCAGATCAGTGAGGGCCCATACACCCCGTGAATCAATGTTTGGCATCTTATACAAGTCATATACCTAAGAAACAAGTCAACGATCCACCAAGTACCAATTCATGAGGGCCCATAACACCTCAACAACCATGATTTGGTGTTCATTTAAGAATGGTACAATACAAACAATTTCTCTATCAAACTTAAGGGATTCTATCAAAGCATCTATCACAACAGCATGCATAATCTACACAACGTCTATCACAACAACATGCAATCGCTAATGCACCCTAGATGGCATGGCAAGAATGCATGGCATGTGATTTCTAACAATTTATTATATGATGCATGAGATGGGATACCCTCATCACATTGGGTTGCGTCAGAAATAGAACTACACCAGCACAATAATAACCAAACAAGGCATGTGAATCACTCTAGGTGAAATCATATCAAATGTAAAATCTCAAAACCAAAAAAACTGCAATAAATGAGGTAGATTGGATTTTCCCTGTACAAGAGTTCGCTACTCCTGGGCACATCTTATTACCAAGTACCAAATCCGTTCTATCTCTGGCTAAAGGATCCAAACAGTAAATCAAGAGAAAAGAAGCCTCTGATACCACTTTGTAACATCCCAGTTCTAGAAGCCACCCAGAGGCGCCCAGTACCTGGTTGGTCCCATGGCCTCAAGCGCATTTCCCCAAATGTCAGAGGATGCCGACTAGCATTGAGGGCCTTGGGTGTGATAGTGGGGAAACTATGCCCTCATTAGAAGAGTACACAACAAAAGGAAAAAAAACATGCAATAGCGGAATCAGTAAATATTCAACAACAATGAACAACAGAAGACTAAAACAATAAAAAAATGGAACACATATGTTTATATGAAATGATGCATGATACATATCTAGGAAATCATCCAAACAGGTCACAATGCTGGAAACACAAATAGTTCCAAAACAAGTACATAAGAAAAGATAAATAGCTCCACAACATCGTAAGCCAAACTTGGTCCCATGCTCTCCTCCTCCAAAGCAATCAAGTACCCGAAGTTGAATGAAGATTGCCCCTGTATATACATGCAACAACATTGTCTATTTGGGCCCAAAAGCATGGACTAAATAGGGTGTGAGACTAAATCCCAGTAGGTAACCACCTGAAGATATGGGCCTAACAGTCAGTGAGTATATGGTAGGTAATAGTACAGTAAGCAGTAAACAACAAACAGTAAACAGTAAGTAGTAAACATGGTGATATAAAACAATGATAAATCCACAAATCAACATGTTGTTGTGAAGAAAACAGCTAACCACACAAGAACCCCTCTGTGAAGTACTCGCAGCCAACCCATCTGGTCCTATCCAAGAAGTACCAACAACCCTGTAGACAGTGCACTCAGCCTAACCCCTCTGGTTTGGTCATATGAAAAATATAAGACTCTCTGGGGAAGCTCGCTCAGTCAATTCCACTTATAGTCTAGGTTAGTTTGGGACTCTCTGAGGAAGATCACATGGTCCAACCCTCTTATTGCCCCAAGGTCTAGAATCTCTCTGAAGAGCTCACTCGGTCAATCCTCTTATAGTCTCATGTCTATCACAGACTCTCTAAGGAAGATCACTCAGTCAACTCCTTCTTTAGCTTGGAAAGGTTTTAAAGAAATTCAAACAATGTAAAGACTCTCTAGGTGCTCAATCGGTCTATCCTATAGTCTATAATATCTAAGACTCTCTGGGAAGCTCACTAGGTCTATACCCTCTAGTCTATATTGTTCAAGACTCACTTGGAAGCTCAGTCATTCTATACCTTATAGTCTATATTATCCAATACTCTCTGGAAATCTCAATCGATCTATCCCTTATAGTCTATAGCACCAGGCTCTCACGGTCCTGTGCCAGTCAGTGTATAATAATGCTATAAGGACAATGTACACCTATAGAGATACTTAGATAACCAGTCTACAACATAACAATCATGTCAAGAATATCATTCCATCCTACGATCACAAGGCATGGAAAACAGGTATAACAGCAAAAGTCTAACAAGACCCAAAGGGTCATAAATAGAAGACTGCATGGAAAAACATCCAAGCACATTAATTATCCTAATACAAGATCAAATTACCACTACACAAGCATACAAGAAAGGAAGGAATACAATAGGGGTAAAATGGTAAACACGCAATACCCCATTCATGGGTATTGGTGTAAATTTGCACATAAAGCTCAAAGACATCGAAAGGTAAGGACCAAACCACCTACCTTGATGCTAGGAGATCAATATACTTGAACCAAGAGGCTTGGTTCTCCTTAGAATGTCGTAGATCTACGATAATTCCCAAAACATTAAACCCGTGATATCTTGAGAAAGAGGAAAAATCATGGAATGAAACTAAAAAAGAAGGAAGAGCTCATCGATGAGGTTCTAACGTAATTGACGGTGGTCTATTCGGAAAACAGACGGAGGATCGGGGGCTTGGAGGATGTTCATGGCCATACGGGCACTCTCAGTCGAAGAACCATGAGAAGAATATGTTTTTGTCGATTAGGTGTGACCCCGGTCCGTTTAATGAAAAAAAGAAAGTACACAGCGTGTACTTCTGGAGTACATGGAATGTACATGGATTTTCCATACTCCGATTTAAGAGGCATCCTCATCTCCCCTACACAGCATGTGTGTGGCCCGGACACAGCCAGAAAATGGCCTCGCGCGGCATCGAAGTACACGGTTTGTACTTTGAAAATTTTCAGAATTTCCTCTTTTCCTAAAAAATGGCCAGAAAAGGAAAAACATACCTAAAACGAAGATCCAGGTTCTCACATTGATGTTTTCCAATTGTTTGTAAAAGATTTATAAAATCTATCTTCTCCTGCTTTATCATTTATTAGAATTATTCCTCTATTTATTTCCATTGTTTGTTATTTACTTCGATATACCACTATGCAATGCTGATATGAGGGTATAGTCTCCCCATTGACTATCCATAGACCCTCGCTGCTAGTCGGCATCCTCTAGCATACAAGGATATGTGCTTGAGGTTATGTGGGGACCGGTCCGGCCAGTGGTTTAGGGGTGAGTCGGGTCGGGACGTTACAATTTATGATATGTCTGTATAGAACAACATTCTTTGTAATAATAATAACTCCACAACATTAATGAAAAAATTACTATATCTTGATTTGAGTCATGATTTGGGTAATTTTTCACATGGACCATCAATTTTCATTATGCATAAGTTTTCATCATTTCATTATTAATGAGGATGAGTCATACTACCATTCATAATACATCACTATAGATTACAATGTGTTCCCCACATTAGGGTAATACAACCATAGGTGCACTAACTAAAATTCAAATTATACCCTAAAAATATCCCTAACATTCATATTTCTATAGGAACATGGACCCCTTATTAGTTAAATTGGTGACTGGATGAGATGGTCTGGAGAAATTTTAAAAATGAAATTAATAATATCCAACCAACCCCAAAAACGTTAGGATCTTTTTTATAATGGTTGGTATTAGACAACATTCAAAATTTAATTATTTGAATGATTCATAGATATACTATCTATTGAGATTATATGACCCAAAAATGAATCCTTTTATATCCAAAAGTCCCACTTGGTAAATTTTCCATGAAACTTATCTTTCATTAGGGTCCCTGGAACAACACATAGGTGATCTTCATTCTTATCCTCTCCCATTTAATAGATTATAATTTCTTCAATAAATACTACCTCAAACTGATCAATGTAATATATAATTAATCTATCCATTAAATCCATAAATATATCAAGGTAATTAGTAAGAACATATTCAATGAATATATATTAGTAGTTTCTATATGTTGTGTAGAAATTTTTATTGTGTATATCCTTCTTCTTGTCCCCCAATTGACAATATCTAAACTGACGTGGAATCTTGTAAAATATTTAGCTCATTTCAATTGGCCAAAAATTCATTAATATATCATATATAACACTTGATATTTATTTTGATCTTGTTAGGTTCCTTATAATTAATATAGAGACATATTGATCCGTGTTTTTTCTAAAAAATGGAATGATATAGTCCAAGGTGACACAATAGGCTGAATGAATCCCATTTCATGATTCTCTTAGAGGTTCTTCCCCAATTCTAGTAGACAAATCATGTATATTTAGTATAGAGACCATTAAATAGGCTTCTATCATGCTATGAGTTTAATTGTGAACTCAACCACATGATTCCATGGAAAACTAAGAAACACTTCTAGAACAACATCAAAAAAACTTATGCACAATAAGCATGTTTATGAGGTAGAGTTTTTCATCAATCATTGGAGATAAACACCCCTTTTGAATTTGAATAAATAACCATATAGTGGATTTTATTTCTATCAGTTTTTTATATTTTTCATTAAATTTATATATGATCATTGGTTTCGAATATCAATCATGACATCCATTTTGTAGATACTGATGTGGGATATGTATAAAAAAATCCCATCAATTGATATGATATCATAAAATTATTATAGAGTGAGAATGAAAATATTTTCATATAGAATATTCCCACAAACATAAAACATAGAATAATCATAGACTTGGGATGAGATCATCATTATATTAGGGGTTTTTACTATTAATTCAACATAAAATCATCATGGATAAGAATTCACATTTCTAAAGATATTTTATGATTAAAAATAATTCATATAACAAAGATCAAACATCATATATATATATATATATATATATATATATTTGGTTACCTAATACCACCTAAACTTCATCATTCCATATTCATCCAATTAATAGAACCAAAATTATTTGAATGAATGTCAATAATCGTTTACTAGAGTGATAATTCATGAAAAATCACTCATTTGATTTCTAAATCATGACACCTTATTTTAATACTATGATACGTTATGTTTTTTCAAGGTAATTCGTGGTCATAATCAACTCAAATCATTCATGATGGATCATGAAGATTGTAAATTTTTTTAAAACATATCCCTTGGGAGATCCATTCTTGGTGTGATGAAAGGCGTGTAGGTTTGCATGAGGTGATAATCGAGTAAAATCCCAATACAAAAATTCTAAATTCATTACAACTATTTAAAATTGTTCTAGATCCACATTCATTTACTTTTTCTCTAAAATGATTTAATTTCTCTAAAACTAGTCTCTCTATCCATCACCAAAAATCCAAGATGTTTTCATATACATAGAGTTTTCATTATGGTTCTCAGTAATGTTCTCTCATCCAAGTTTCTAATGGTAAAAAAACCATTCTCTTATTCCATCTATAGAAACCCAAAATTTTGAAACATAGATACTATTCATTATTAAAAAAATCTTTACATAACATATTGATCCACATCATAATCATTTTATTCTAGTTTCGTTGGAAACAGGGATAAAAAAACAAAATATTCATAAGTGAACTACATCATCTCCAACTATTTTCATGATCACTATCACCCTTATATGATATATCATTCATGTTACTATTATTTACTATATGGGGAAAGGAAAAATAGAAGTGGGTGAAATCATATGGTCGTTAAGGGTAAAAAAGGGAGATATATATGATCCCATAACCATAACATGAGCATAATGGTATTAGAACTAGATATATTAATTTGAAAATAGTAACTTTCATTTCAATGATCATGATTCAGAGTCATGGATTAATTTTAGTCTATTCATAAGAAATGACACATATTTTAATCAATGAACACTAGAAATGAGATCAAAAAAATTGTCATTATAAATTGAGTTTTGGTAAAATTATATGATTATAACATTGTAAACATGTATAGATAGAAACTATTTCACTCAGTAAGATAAGGTAATCAAATCAAAAGCTCACTTAAGCATATGAACATGAATACTATATCCACACATAATATTATTGGTGTAAATAGATGTCTATAACTAATTTATGGACATTGATTTTTGGCCCATTCTTAATATTATGGAAATAAAAACCAAGTACATGTTTGAAATTGTGAACATTAAATCGGATTCACATATAACTTATTGAATCATGATTTATCTTCATTTATGTATTGAATTAAAGGGCTATATAATTTTCGGTACACATGTCACATAATGAATATCATAAATATGTGTGCCATAAGATCATAAAAAATTCATTATATGATAACACATGAAAATTTAATGAGTTCTATAAACATTTAAACATAGAATACCCTACTAAAGAAAAATAGGTTTTATAAACATTTCATTATTTACATATAGAATAACCAATAATAAATAAATGACTCTCATAGACATTTAATAATTGTATAAACCCTAGAAAATAATGATGTTTCATTATCATTTTTTTATCATATTCATATACTATTCAACGAAATAATAAGGGTGGTATAATTGGAACATATCCATAGTAGAGAATATTTATAATCATGTTTTGTTTTTATTAATGAATTTAAATTCCATTAAATAACATTAAAAATTTTCTTCTATAAAATAATAATTCCACATTGAATTTAACCTTTTCAAATATAAAAGCATCCTAATATTAATGAATTTTTTTCTTCAAATAAACCTTGATAACTTGTAAAGGAAGCATAAAATTATTTATCAGTCATGGTGGTGGAAAGTTAAGTTCATTTTTTTGTACATTAATGAAATATTATTGTCACATTTACGATAAAAAGAAAAATAGTACTTTATTCAAAAGAAAACTAGAAGAATTGTTTTAAACCATTTTGAAAATTTTAAAAAATGTGTAAAAATTATCTTAATAATTAATTATTTTAAATTAAAAACATTCCTTAAAAAATTGTTTCTTTAAGAACATGGGTATGGAAGAAAAGTTATTTTTCAATCAAGAGATAAATAATGTCGGGTTTCCATAAAAATATTTTCTTAGTCTCATATGTAGTAAAAGAGAGTAAAATGAAAATAATAAATGTATTATATAGATATAAAAAGGGGAAATAAAATTCATTACTTTCATCATATATAGAAAATTATTTTTCAATATTAGAATCATAATCCTAAATAATCCTAATGAACAAAGAGATTGTACCATATAACCCTTACAACTTTTTAAAATTTTGAATCACAAAACCCATAAAATAAAAGGCCTTGTATGGTTATTTATATCCAATAAATTTTATTATATGAAACATAAAATAAACTCATGGTCTGTATATATATCACATCTAATAAATAAGTGTTATGTGTGGCATGTTTTCTACAGAAATAGAAGTGAAAAACAACTCCCTTACCTCAAGTCTTAACATTCATCATAGACATTAAAAACAACTGAATAAAAAATAACGGTTTATTATGAATATTTAATATAACCATTATTATATATATCATACCAAATATTATTAACAAAAGACCTCTTTTTACCCATTTATTATTAACTCTTTTAAAATCACTATTTTGGGTAATAACTGCTTTGTTTTTCTAGTATGACATGGTTTGATATTTTGGTCCTAGAACATTGATAATGGTTCCACAATATCTATAATTTTAATAATGATATAAATATCATAATTTCATTGTTTAATTATTTATATACATCTATTGAAGATAGATATAAAAATTATATTTCCCTACCCATGTAGTCGGTAGGTCGTACATAAGTGTGAAAAATGTTTCAATTTTTTCAAAAAAAGGAAATAAATTAAACAAAATATTAATAAAAATTTCCAAAAAAATACTATATAATATAAATATTATTTTTTCATAAAAATATCTTTATTACCATCAATTTTAAAGTAAAATGAAATAATGAATTTCATCTATTCTTGAAGGTGACAGTCCACACCTACGCACAAGCGCCATTATCCTTTTCTAATGGATTAGAAGGTAAAAAGGATTATGTGATATTATAATTCCATAAATATAATTACCTCATAAATAATATATATATATATATATATATATATATTAATCCCATAATTATATCCACCCTTGGGCAGAATTCATGTAAAACAAATTACATCGATCTGTGATGCGGTTGTCCACAGTAAACATGATCGACAGTTTTGTTTCACATATAATGGAATATGGGATGTATATAGTTTATTAAATTAAAATAATAATATATAAGTATATTAGAGATAAATATTTAAAATATCATCATATTTTAATAATATTTTGTGGAGTTTTTTGTATAAATAAATATAAAAGTAGTGATTAAAAATGATAAATAGTCACCAGAAAACCACTATAGTATTGGACCAGAAGCCTTATTTTGAGGGTTTCATAATTGAAATAATGTTTATATAAAATGGGAATACAAATGATGAAGATATTAAGTCATGTATTTTAGGAATAAAAATAATTATTATGTGTGAATAGGAGAGGATAAGGGGTGTTGTTTTATAACTAAGAGACATGACACACATGGATGTTTTGAATAGAAAAATATATACTTGTGTTTTTCACATACAAAAAATGGATCATTATAGAACATCATTTGAGTTTTTGTCTCAATACGACTATACTATAAGAGTTGGGTAAATATTTTAGCTTGTGTTAGTGATTATATTTTTAGTTTAACTCTTAGTAATCCCATTTTAACCTTAACTGCATTATATAATTTTTAATTTTTTTAATTTTCATTACGATCAATAATTAAGTTAATCATATTATATAATGTTAATTATATTATTCAAAATAATGAATCAATTTTTAAAAAATCAATTCAAATAATTAGTTGAATTTAGTTCAAAATTAAACCCATATACATAACAGAAAAATTGGGTTTTCAAAAAAAATGATTCCATAAGTAATAAAAATTATATCATAAATATACAAGAAAAAAAATCCAATGAACTTCATTTGAGTAATAAAAAATTATTTGAAATAATTTTTTAATACGCTTTAACCCCAAAATATTTATTTTAAATTCATTAAATAAAAAGGTATTTTTCAATAAAAATCTATTTTTTTTATTATGCATTGAAAAATAACTCTTTTTATAAAAATTCACATAATTCACCGTAATATTGTTTTGACGTGTTGATTTAAAAAATTATGCAGATTATGGAAAAAAAAATTAAAATAAAAATAAATGTGTTTTATTATTTGTTAAAACATTGCAATGAATTATCAATTCATGAGAAAACCACATTTTACAGTATATTAATACATTACTAAAAAATAAGTACTAATTTATTAATATATTTTCATCATCTGAATAAATATAATTAGTTTTACATATGTTATTATTCGTATTCATACAAAAAATTTTAATGTTTAGGATATAATAGACATGTTTAAACAATAATATTAATTTCATATTGGGTATCATTAAAACTTGGTATTTCATATAATGAATTCTAGTAAAGAAATTAAATGTATTTGAAAAATATATATTATAAAATCATGGTGGTTACATAGGATACCCTAGTGAAAATACATAAAAAAAATTGTGAGATAAAAATTCCAATAATATAATAGAATTGTAAATGAGGAATTACATGATAGATACGAGTTATAAGGGGATATTATAAAGATAACGATCGTAAGCATGAAAACATGGCATAAGCAAATGTAACCATAATATCAGAGAATCATAGGAATGTGAAAACATCATAAAATAATAAATTATAAGCATAGATCATGGATAAATACTAAGAAAACATAATATATACTAACCTTTATCAAAATAATGGTATTATTTAGCTAACCACAATAAACATAGTGTGATTAGACTAACCTTTTGTGCAACACTCATAGAATCTTAAAAGACATTAACATTTCCCAATGAATTTGACTGATATAGTGGAACAACTAATAACAACACGGAATAAGCTACATAAAATTATTTAAAAAGATATGTGTTCTACAAAATGGAAAAGAAACCATAAATAAATCAAAATAATGATATTACCCTTGATAAGAACATGGGTTTCACAATCTTTTCTTAAGGCATAACTGGAGGAATTTTGATATGGATTCCAAAGAGATAATTGAATCATCTTTATTTGTATTTCTATTTCGATTAAAATGAACATTTTGCTATAAAATGGTATTCATTTTTCAAAATATTTATCAAAAAATTAAATTAATTAAGAATAAAAAATACCTTTTGAGTGAAATATTTTTGAAATTAAAGAATGAAATTTAAATGATAAAAACTGAGAAATGATTTATTTTAAAAAAAATTAAAAAAAGGGGTCATCATGAAATACTATTTTCTTAATACAGGTTATCAAATTTTATGGGGGTGATACTTGACATGATTTTATAGATAAGGATGTTACCATAAAAATAGGGTTTAGTTTAGATAGGGGATTGTGAAGGAACATCAATCATGTAATATCACTAATAAAGAAAGTCTAAATAAAATAGATATATAAGTAAAGTAAATATGAACTAGATTTGGAATTCATAATTGTTTATAATAAAGAGTATCATGGAAAAACGGAGGGTACTTGTTATAAAAAGTTAATGAAAAAAGATCAAATGATCCCCTATATTCATGTGAGGAAGAATTCAATGTGTGGAATTAGCTTTCTTTCCCTTGAATGATCCCACATAGGAAACTCATCCAGACACAATATATTGTTCTTTTGGGGATTCCAAGGAATAAAAATCATTTTAAGGGTGTTGATGAGAGAATAATGTGGGGTTTGGGTGTTGAAAATGCTTTGGAATAGGTTGACAGAAGAAGAGGATGAGATCTCTTTTTATATGTTAAAAGTTATATTTTCTAAAAACTAGTTATGTGTCAATTATATCACATGATTATTCATTGTAAAATTCTCAAAATATAAAATAATTTTATGGTGATATTTATAAGGAATATCTACCCTCTACGATTTATTATTATACATGTTTTCACTTTTTCAAGCCACTTGCACAATGGTTGAACCCTTTTTCTTTAATTTACCCTTATTAAAGTAACTCCAATTCCACCAATGGAAAATAATTTTATTGAAAAAAATGAAAATTGATATGATATATTAATTTAAACATGAATATTTTAAACATTTAATTGTTTTATAAAAATAAATTTCAATGAGTTAGAGAAATTATTATTTTTTTGTATTGGAGAACATAACATGTAAAAACTCTTTCATGAAAAAATGTACATTTATTATTATTATTTAAGAGTTGGATAAAATTATCAATTTATTTATTTCTGAAGAAAAATAATTAATTTATTATAAAAAAATTAAATTTTATATGTCTTCCAAATAAATTCAAACCAAACTTTTTATAAAATAAATATAATTTAATTAAATTAAAAATATTTTTAAATAAATTAATAATATTAAATTAATTTTATATAGTTCAAAATAATATTTAAAAATAAATATTAATTTATTTTACTAATTAAAATCCATTATTAAAAATTATTTCATTCCTATATAATGATAAATTTCTAAAATTCCCCATTTTGGTAAAAATCATACTTTACACGATTCATCTAAAAACATTCATTTTAGAAAAAATACCAAAAATAATCCTAAGATATTTTTTACCTATAATTAAAAACAAATCCTTTTATTATATCTTCTTATCTAATTTATAAACATTATTTGTAGATATATGTTCATAAATAAAAATAATTTTTCTAGAAAATATAAATAATTTTCTAAAATGTCATATATATGTTTTTAAATAATTTTTTTTTAAAAAATTTATGAATTCACTTATAGAATACATATTTTTTCTTGGATAGTTGTTTCAAAATTTTCCAATTGATACTAATATATTCTTAATGTCATAAAATTCATGTTATTTTTGAAAACATTATTTTCACTATTCACCTAAATATCAATCTTCATTGAAAAAACAAGAATATTAATCTTAAACTAATATTCACATTCTAAATCCAAAAATGAAGCTTATTTTTTCAAAATCATTTTCATTAATTTTTTTATAATTTCAGTTTTACTTATGAAATATAATGATTTTTTATAAGAACATAAATTTTTAAATTATTAGTTGTTCTTATTCATAATTTATATATAATAAAAATAAATCTATCACTAGTCAATCAATATTATATTTTATTAAAATAATTATTTTACAATATTATACTAGGTTTTCATTAATAAAACCTATAACGTTTGGAATGATATATTCTTTAAAAAATAATTAATTAAGTAAATTTGAATAAAATTACCTCTATATATATTTATTTTTTTTGAAATTAAGTTACTCTAATTTATACCTACCAATTCAACAAAATGTTTTAATTGGATAAATATCTTATAGTTTCAGTTTAGTTTAGTTTTTTATATGTCATTGGCTATTTAATGTAATTTTAATTTTATTGATCCAAAATTATAGGTCTTTACATTAAATCCCATTAAATAAATTGAGACTATAAAATTTTAACTATCACCAACTGATGAGAGTATGATAGGGAATTCTGAACATATTTATGTTTCAAAATATAACATGAAATGTGAAATCCTCCTTACTATCTGAAGCTATATCAACATACATATCTTTGATCAAAAAAATTTTTTGGTAACCCCATCAATAATATATTCTATAGGTTTTACCATTCCCAAAACTACATAAGTCTCTAAAACATAAAACTATAGTGAAATCACATATTCATCAAAAAAGTCTATTTAAAAATTTAATCATTTATGGTATTAAATAGTATATCATAGGGCTAACCAGTAGTGAATATATATCATAATCAAGAAAATGCGGTAAAATTCACCACAAATATATTTTCTCAAATTCTAAGGAAATTAATACTATCAAACTCACTTATCTGAAAATTAATCAAAACCTTGTTACATAAATTTAAATCTTATATTAATCGTGAAATTTATTCTTACCTCAATAATTTTTTCATCAATAGTCATCCCAAAAAATATAACCATGAAATAATATAAATTTTTAAGGCTATTGATTCCATTTTATATATTCTTCTATATCATTAATGTAGAATGAATGATGAAAAATTCAAAGATGTTTCACATAACCATTATGAAATTTGAATAAGCCAAAATACCATTGATATTTATCCATCAATAATTTAATTTTATATAGTTTTAAAAAGTTAATATCTATAATGGTATAAACCTAAAAACCATATATACGACTAGGAAACTCACATCCTCAATCATAATAATAATATACTACAATTATAAACCATTTAATTATAATCCCTTATTAAGCAACGAAACAAAGGTTTAAGGTTTTTGGATATATACTTTTTCAGAATTATCCTCATGATCCTATTTCAACCATATACTAAATGAAAAATTATTATGGTAAAATATAAAAAATAAATGTATATTAATATGAAAACTCATTTGTAATATTGAATATTTAAGGAATCCTTCATTTTATCCAATGATCATTTCATTTCATCAAACGATACATACATTTCAACTATTGCATACATAGTTATTCTTATAACTCTATTTTCTAAATCTAGGTTACATTAAGTTTTGTTCATTTATATTTCTTCACCTAATCCCTTAATGTAATTAGGAAACAAATATTTCTTAATTTCTTATAAGGAGAATGTGATTTCCCAAGTATACCCCCACACATTCTGGCCATGTATGCATTTAGGCCTGTTAGTTGTTCACCATATCACTATTGTGTTAAAAACCATCAGGCCCTCGTTGGGTTTATTACCACTAGGTACAACTATGACAGATCCTATATCCAAATTATAGTGTCCAAATAGTGATGTATTTTCTATAAAACAAAAAAAAACTATACTATACCTATACATCATGATGATATTCTATACATACACTCATCCAATATAATTTTCCTTAGGTTTTTCAATTATTCTCTATAATCCTAATCTCCAAAAATACATATAAATTTTTCTATTACCAACTATAGTGACTGAATAAATAAACACTCTTTAATTCATGATATATAATACTCCTTTCCAACAATACAATCCAACATCTTATGGTATAGTGCCTTTGGAATATTACACACATAATAGAATCATCTTATTTTTAAATACAATATCATTATTTAAACATTCACATAGGCTACCTAACTATATAAATATTCTAGAATTTAATAGGTTACCCTATGTAAAATAAAAATAGAAATGGTTGAGATAAAAATCCTAGAGAGATTAAACATGGAAATAAAGATTAATCGGGGAGTTACGGGGCATAGTAAGATCTCATAAAGAGAATGATCTTAAGACTGAAAAATTGGAATAAAAAAATTAAATATTAATAAAATGGAATCATATGAATGTATAAACATCATAAATCGTAAAATCATAAATATATTTCATGGATATCATTATAAGGACCTGACATTAATGATTACATATTCTAGTGTTTTGAACTAGAATTCACATTCTTAAATTTCCAAGGATCTTTTTTCTTTAGAGTTAAATATAGTTATGAAAAAAATAAAAAATTAAATCTATACATTACAATTGTATACTTAAATAAATTATCCATTTTCCCATAAAATAAATGTATTTATAAAAACATGGTTTCTCTTTATGAAAAATCATCACAATTTTCGCTTAATTTCATCCTTTTACAAACTCTTTAGTCAACCATGTGAAAAACATTTTATAAATAGGATAAGAAAAAAATATCAATTAGGGAAATAAAATAAATGAAACTATTAGGATATAAAAAAAATAATAAATAACATTTTTTATAAAAACATATCTTTTTTACCCTAAAGAAGGAATCATATTTTTAAAAATATCATTATATTCCCCATTTGAAATCAAATTATTTCTAGGAAATTTTATTATCTAGAATATAGAAATTAGATATGTAACATGGGACAACATTTTCCATATCACTATTAGAAATAGAATTGAAAATATGGTTAAATACCATCTCTAGTGTAGCCAATGCATTTGAGGATATAATGTAAACACCCATCCTTGGTTTATCATGGAACCACATGTCATTTTTAAAAGAGTAACCATCCATACTTTTTTATAATGGAATCACCCATAAATGGTTTATATCAGAACCCCAAATCATCCTAAATAGTTCATAGGAACTATAAAATAATTATAATACATAAATTATTGCATCATAAAAACATTATTTGATGAGATTCAATTATTTTAAAAGAATACCGCACACATAAAAAACAAAAAAAAATTAAATTTCAAAATAACCATGTAATATTATAAGGAAAGATTCATATCATTATTTTTTCATGAAATTATGAAGATATTTTCATGTTTTATAATTTAAAACTCATTCCATTTTAATTTAGTAAAAAGAGACTTTAAAAATGGATTTTAATGGAATTTCCCATACAAATATCATATCATTTAAGGGAATGATAATTATATTAATTGATTATGTGTATCTTTGGTAAATAAAAATAAAAGTATAATTACAACATAAGATAATAAAATTTAATTTCATAGATAATAATATCATGGTAAAATCAATGAAGTTGATGGTAAACCTAAAGAATGAAAATTCAGTTAATAATTCCCCTACCTTATTCCGGAATATATCATTAAATTTGAATTTATGTCTATGATAATAATATTAGATTAATTAATTAATTAATTAAAAACATATTAAAAACATATTCAATTTATTCTAATCTTATTAAGTTTATTTATGGGCATTTTTATGAGTTGTATTGATCAATATTGTTGTTCTAAGTGCGTTCATTTCATGGTTTCATGGATGGTTATCTTGTGTATATTTTTTGTTGTTATTTTAAAATGTGAATAGTTATCCAAAAGTGAAGTTATATATTATTAATGAACCTCTAGATGATTAAATGGCCCCATAAATCATTTTTTGATCAGACATAATGATGGTTCGTTTTATTAAATGTTAATCATAATTGTTTAGTATATTATGGTGATTTCCCTGACTATCATGAATTAGATACATTTTATTTAATATAATGTATATATATTTGTTATAGAAAATGAAATAAGGTATAATATCATTTTTAATATCATTTTTAACAATAAAAAATAGTTTTATAATTATCAATGAAGGCGGTAATTAGAAATGAAAACCCATTATCCATTGAGATGGTTAATCATCATAATTTGGACAATGATTTTTTTCATTAAATAATAAGAATTGATAAAGTGAAAGGATATGATATAATATACTTGAAATTTAAAATTATATATTATACGTGAAACTATTTTTTTTCATTCCTTTCAGGTGAATGAGGTGAAGAGTGGGTATAAGAAGAAAAGAAAAGAGATAAGTGGTTTTAAGGATATTACATATCGAATATCATGTCATTGAAGAATCCATTAAAGATCATATAATTGGACTTATAGTGAGAAACAAATCCACAAAAATGTTTATAGGGAAGTTTATAAGAGAATTTTATAGAGGATTGTTGATCTAGAAGGTTAAAGGTGGTGAAATAAAGTGATGGACGGGTTAAACTTTTACAATTAAGGTAAGGGGAACTTTATTGAATTCTTTGAATATTAAAATATAACAATACTATAATAGAAAAACCTAATTCCAAATAGCCCTAAAATTCACAGGGGATTTAAAATATTACCATATCTTAACACATAGGGACTTATTTAATATTTTTATGATTTTTTAAAAAGTTTATAAAATATTACATTCGTATAATATCATTTTTATAAAATTCAAAAATGTTCATTACTATAAATTTTAAATCATAAAAAAAATTAAAATTGAAAAAAAACTACTTTATTATATCCTATAAATGTAATAGTTATCTAAGAATTCATTTATAACCTTGAAAATCTAAAATTATATTCATTTTATAAATTATTTTATCAAATATTTTTTATTTTTATGATAATTTAAAAATTATTACATCAATTGTTGTGAAGGAAATTAATGTTTTTATTACACCCCTAAAAATTAAAAATAAATTACCATGATGATGATAATTATTTAATTTTTCAAAGTAATTTCTATTGTCAAACATAGCTTCATGATGAAAATATATTAAAAATATTTTACTTATTAAAAACACTATTGTGACCAATATGACTTTACATAAAATAAAATACTATAAGAGACATAATGTAAACCAAGTAAATTCAAAGGGATATAAATTTCACCCATGGATGATTTTGGATAAAACATAATCATCCAATAATATTTTTATAAGTGATAGTCTAATTTACTAATCCTTATCATATTATTGTTTCCTTTAATTTCCTATTTTACACATAATTATGGTATTAAAAAGTACTATGTTTACTATTCATATTTTTGATAAATAAAAGAGACATATTCAATAATTATGGAATGTATAATTCCAAATATAAAACCAATTTATAAATATTCCAAACAAATAATTGGTATTATTTAAATTAAAATTAAATTGAAAAAATTCAACGAAAACATATATTTTTTTCAGAAAATTGTAATTTTTAAATATAAAATATTTTTATACTAAATTTAACTATAAAATCCATTTCAAAAAACCATAATTGGATTACTTAAAATTTTAAAAAAACCAATTAAATTATTAAACTAATCCAAAACATAATGTTAACACATAAGTAAAATATAGTTTTTAGAATAAAACTAGTATTTTTTATTATTCATTGTGAAATTAATATTTTCAGAAAATTATAAAAAAAATTAATCCTAATATAATTTTGATCAGATTATTTTAACAATAAAATTAGTTTGGTAAAATTAAAATTTTATAATTTGAGAATTAATATTTTAAATATAACCATATATTAAATTAGTTTAATAAATATATTTTGATTTTGATTTTAATATTTTCTTAACATACATATATTAAATTAAATGTTCTAATTAAATAATACTGATACATATGAAAAAAATTATTCTATCACTACATAGATTCCTATATTCTCCCACATTCATAAATTATGTCCTCACAATTTTAATTAATTATTAAACAAACGGGGATACCTTTCCATTATAACATTTTTATACTCACATGTTGCTTCTTCAAAAATTTAGTTTCTCCAAAAAAACATAACCTAGTGAATTACAATGTTCTATAAATCAATATCCCTATAGTAAAGAATCTGAATATGATTTACCACAAATAAAAGGTTTTCTTCTAGCTTGATTACCTTAGGAAAAAAGATATTAATCTGACACATACATTCTTAACAACAATACCTGAAAAACATCGTGTTTTTCAGATAAACATGGAGGTAAGGATAATTGGTAGGAAATTAGTCCAAAATGTTCAATGATTTTATAAGGTATAATGAATAGTGGAAATCAATATACCGTTTTACGAAAATTAATAACAATTTTCCATGGAGAAATTTTAATAAAAACATGATCACTTACCTAAAAAGAAATGACATTCCTCCAGTTACTTGCATAACCTTTCTACCTTTTCTAAGATGTCCTCACATGTTTCTAAATAACTTTAACCTTCATAGACACCTACTATAGTAATTATGGTCCCATTATAATTATTTCACATACTACATTCCAAAATTATATAGTTCAACCACACTTTCCAGATACTACCTCAAAAAATATCCTTATGTATACAAGAATGAAAACAATTATTATAAGTAAAGTCAACTAAAGAATGTTTTTAATCCCAACATCCATATATATCGATTGAACAAGAGGGAATATTTTATTCCATTGTTTGAATTGTTTGCTCTAAATGTCCATCACACTGAGGATAAAATGATATCTTAAAATTTAATTCAATTCCCAATGACTTCTGAAGGCCTTTCCAAAAGATAAAACTAATCCTAGGGTTATGGTATGATATGATAGAAAGAGGAACTCTAGGTTACCTAACTATATTCTTAATCTACAATAATGAAATTTTATCTAGATATATAATATATATAATGGGATGGAAATGAAAAAAATTATTCAGTCATTTAGAAATGACACAAATTTCATTATTACATCGGGATGTTATAACCACTCCCACAAGAAATATACATAGAAATATGTGAGGAACCAACCCCAGAAAACCCAGAGTTGATGCCTTCAAAGCATGATGTGTAATTCTTCCTAAAAACATGCACTGATAAATTACACATCATGTTCTGTATAGAGGATCAAATTTGGTTCAGGTTCATAGAAACAAGCCACTTTTGTCATACTTATTTAGCTCAAACCGATACCTAAAAATTTGTAATAAAAAACGTAGGGTGAGCATATGAATTCCCAGTAAGGGGTTTTAAAATAAACCAATATAACTTTTGAATTCATTCTTTAAACCTTTCCATAAAGTATTTTTCTTAAAGAAAAGTTGTAACACATGTAACATATCATAAAAGTGGTTAATTAAAAACATGCTAACAAAATTACAAGGGTACATGATTTGTTTATAGGCATGCTCATTTGGAGTAATAAATAAAATAAATTCTAACATGTATAACATAGGAATATTTAAGAAAAAATTAAACAGCTAAGAGTGATGAATAATCAGAGTTGCACATAAAGGTAATAACTTTAATTTCTTACAACAGATACTAAATCAGTGAGTGCTAAAAATGTGTCATGCCATAAGCATTTACTTTTCTCATACTCATAAGTAATGGCTCTTAACCCAGGATATTCTACTAGTTGAATATCCATTTGGTTAATTAACTATCATACACATAATGAGGGAATGTATAATACTAGTCTTTAATTTCTGTGTCAAGGCCTCATGCCAGGACCTAGGGGAAAACTATACCTGGACCCCAACCTGGAGAACCACTGTAACCGGATTCCATCCCAGAGAGCCTCTGTAACTGGACTCCAACCCGGAGGATCTGCTGTAACCGGAACCCAACCCAGGGGGCTTACTTTTACCGGTCCCCAACTCAGAACATCCTAGTCCAATACATTCCTTATATGTCTAATAAAGTATGATATTAAAGGTGTCCATACCACTATGAATATTTAAATTTTACATCAAATTATTAAAGGTGTCCCATACCACTTTGAGTAATTTAATTTCATATCTCATTATTATGTTATACCACATGCATGCATCGTTGAGTGAAACTATAAATAAAATGGAAAATGAAACAATTTAATCCAAAAATACATAATATGACAAATAACATTGAAGATATGGTAGTAACAGTTTATAGAAGGCATACATGGTTTATTACACATTCTTTACACACAATACAATTACTAAAACACATAAAATAATGGATGAGAAGGGGTTTTCCATATGAGATGTTAAAATTATAACTCTTTAATTTAAAATCCTTATTCCATGATTGAAAATACATGTTATTTAATATTCTGATAAAAGTGTCAGTGATCAAGAAATTAGATTACGTCACTACTTAACTAACAACAATCACCGTAGTTGATAAAAATTAAGTGAGCATAACATGGTCGCATGGTTTAACACAAACTTTTATCCTTAATATATTTTGTTCAAATCAAAAGTATATATTCTTTTTAATCATTAAACACAACAAGATCAATCATATAATACCTTTAAAACATGAAATTATAATAAGGCTAATATCATTAAAATTTCTTTAACTAAAATAAGTTTGAACTAATTTATGGATTAGGACACACATATTTACATAAATACCTATTGGTTTGGCTTACATAGAGATTGATATTCATTAAGGTCTCACAAGTATTAATTACATCAATACATTAATTAAATTTTAATAATCCATACATGAAATTCGGGTTTTGGAAACTATACACAATGTGTACATATGAGTTTTCATAATCAAAATAGGTTTCATAATTTCTCATAAGTAATAAATACTTTAAAACATATTTAATACACCATTATCACTAAATTTAAATTGAAATTAAATTGAAAAAATTCAACGAAATCATATATTTTTTTTCAGAAAATTGTAATTTTTAAATATAAAATATTTTTATACTAAATTTAACAATAAAATCCATTTCAAAAAACCATAATTGGATTACTTAAAATTTTAAAAAAACCAATTAAATTATTAAACTAATCCAAAACATAATGTTAACACATAAGTAAAATATAGTTTTTAGAATAAAACTAGTATTTTTTATTATTCATTGTGAAATTAATATTTTCAGAAAATTATAAAAAAAAATTAATCCTAATATAATTTTGATCAGATTATTTTAACAATAAAATTAGTTTGGTAAAATTAAAATTTTATAATTTGAGAATTAATATTTTAAATATAACCATATATTAAATTAGTTTAATAAATATATTTTAATTTTGATTTTAATATTTTATTAACATACATATATTAAATTAAATGTTCTAATTAAATAATACTGATACATATGAAAAAAATTATTCTATCACTACATAGATTCCTATATTCTCCCACATTCATAAATTATGTCCTCACAATTTTAATTAATTATTAAACAAACGGGGATACCATTCCATTATAACATTTTTATACTCACATGTTGCTTCTTCAAAAATTTAGTTTCTCCAAAAAAACATAACCTAGTGAATTACAATGTTCTATAAATCATTATCCCTATAGTAAAGAATCTGAATATGATTTACCACATATAAAAGGTTTTCTTCTAGCTTGATTACCTTAGGAAAAAAGATATTAATCTGACACATACATTCTTAACAACAATACCTGAAAAACATCGTGTTTTTTAGATAAACATGGAGGTAAGGATAATTGGTAGGAAATTAGTCCAAAATGTTCAATGATTTTATAAGGTATAATGAATAGTGGAAATCAATATACCTTTTTACGAAAATTAATAACAATTTTCCAAGGAGAAATTTTAATAAAAACATGATCACTTACCTAAAAAGAAATGACATTCCTCCAGTTACTTGCATAACCTTTCTACCTTTTCTAAGATGTCCTCACATGTTTCTAAATAACTTTAACCTTCATAGACACCTACTATAGTAATTATGGTCCCATTATAATTATTTCACATACTAAATTCCAAAATTATATAGTTCAACCACACTTTCCAGATACTACCTCAAAAAAATATCCTTATGTATACAAGAATGAAAACAATTATTATAAGTAAAGTCAACTAAAGAATGTTTTTAATCCCAACATCCATATATATCGATTGAACAAGAGGGAATATTTTATTCCATTGTTTGAATTTTTTTCTCTAAATGTCCATCACACTGAGGATAAAATGATATCTTAAAATTTAATTCAATTCCCAATGACTTCTGAAGGCCTTTCCAAAAGATAAAACTAATCCTAGGGTTATGGTATGATATGATAGAAAGAGGAACTCTAGGTTACCTAACTATATTCTTAATCTACAATAATGAAATTTTATCTAGATATATAATATATATAATGGGATGGAAATGAAAAAAATTATTCAGTCATTCAGAAATGACACAAATTGCATTATTACATCGGGATGTTATAACCACTCCCACAAGAAATATACATAGAAATATGTGAGGAACCAACCCCAGAAAACCCAGAGTTGATGCCTTCAAAGCATGATGTGTAATTCTTCCTAAAAACATGCACTGATAAATTACACATCATGTTCTGTATAGAGGATCAAATTTGGTTCAGGTTCATAGAAACAAGCCACTTTTGTCATACTTATTTAGCTCAAACCGATACCTAAAAATTTGTAATAAAAAACGTAGGGTGAGCATAGGAATTCCCAGTAAGGGGTTTTAAAATAAACCAATATAACTTTTGAATTCATTCTTTAAACCTTTCCATAAAATATTTTTCTTAAAGAAAAGTTGTAACACATGTAACATATCATAAAAGTGGTTAATTAAAAACATGCTAACAAAATTACAAGGGTACATGATTTGTTTATAGGCATGCTCATTTGGAGTAATAAATAAAATAAATTCTAACATGTATAACATATGAATATGTAAGAAAAAATTAAACAGCTAAGAGTGACGAATAATCAGAGTTGCACATAAAGGTAATAACTTTAATTTCTTACAACAGATACTAAATCAGTGAGTGCTAAAAATGTGTCATGCCATAAGCATTTACTTTTCTCATACTCATAAGTAATGGCTCTTAACCCAGGATATTCTACTAGTTGAATATCCATTTGGTTAATTAACTATCATACACATAATGAGGGAATGTATAATACTGGTCTTTAATTTCTGTGTCAAGGCCTCATGCTAGGACCTAGGGGAAAACTATAACTAGACCCCAACCTAGAGAACCACTGTAACCAGATTCCATCCCAGAGAGCCTCTGTAACTGGACTCCAACCCGGAGGATCTGCTGTAACCGGAACCCAACCCAGGGGGCTTACTTTTACCGGTCCCCAACTCAGAACATCCTAGTCCAATACATTCCTCATATGTCTAATAAAGTATGATATTAAAGGTGTCCATACCACTATGAATATTTAAATTTTACATCAAATTATTAAAGGTGTCCCATACCACTTTGAGTAATTTAATTTCATATCTCATTATTATGTTATACCACATGCATGCATCGTTGAGTGCAACTATAAATAAAATGGAAAATGAAACCATTTAATCCAAAAATACATAATATGACAAATAACATTGAAGATATGGTAGTAACAGTTTATAGAAGGCATACATGGTTTATTACACATTCTTTACACACGATACAATTACTAAAACACATAAAATAATGGATGAGAAGGTGTTTTCCATATGAGATGTTAAAATTATAACTCTTTAATTTAAAATCCTTATTCCATGATTGAAAATACATGTTATTTAATATTCTGATAAAAGTGTCAGTGATCAAGAAATTAGATTACGTCACTACTTAACTAACAACAATCACCGTAGTTGATAAAAATTAAGTGAGCATAACATGGTCGCATGGTTTAACACAAACTTTTATCCATAATATATTTTGTTCAAATAAAAAGTATATATTCTTTTTAATAATTAAACACAACAAGATCAATCATATAATACCTTTAAAACATGAAATTATAATAAGGCTAATATCATTAAAATTTCTTTAACTAAAATAAGTTTGAACTAATTTATGGATTAGGACATACATATTTACATAAATACCTATTGGTTTGGCTTACATAGAGATTTATATTCATTAAGGTCTCACAAGTATTAATTACATCAATACATTAATTAAATTTTAATAATCCATACATGAAATTAGGGTTTTGGAAACTATACACAATGTGTACATATGAGTTTTCATAATCAAAATTGGTTTCATAATTTCTCATAAGTAATAAATACTTTAAAACATATTTAATACACCATTATCACTTGATTAAAAACCAAACCATGTTAGGTTTATAACATGTGTGACCGTATATATATATATATATATATATATGAGAATATAAAGAAATTATATTTCATCCTTGAACCTCAAAGTATAGAAGACTTGAAACTGAACCTCATGGAGGTTCCTTTAAAACCGTATTGTTACATATATATATATAAACATATATAATCAGGTAAATAGTCTTATAAAAAATATAGTTCTTCACATTTTGATGTTCGTAAATTAACTTCAAAGCTCAAGTTTAGAAATATTAAACCTGGACATAAAGGGGTTTATGTAAATATGAGGGGTTATATATTTATATATTTATATATATATATATATAGGTAACTGATTATGTATATAAGGTATGATAATGAGTTTCCATGAGGTATTTATGATTCAGGTCTACTAATACCCTATAACTCAAAAATCTTGAAACTCTAAATCAGGTAAAGAAGGGTTCAAACTCAAACTGCCAGATGCATATATATATATATATATATAGGTGTACATAAATATAAAACTTCAACCCAATGAGAAAGGCAATATAAATCTCTTACAAAACATAAGATCATAAAATAAATAAATGTTTGAGACAAATATTTAACCCTTTGATAGATTTTGATGCTTGGGTACACCAAGTAGGGGCATAGGAGAAAGGTGTATAGAAATACAGAAGCTGAAAAACTCAAAACATTAAACCAATATGCACCACATAAACCCAAACCCCCTATTTAAAGTCTTAAAATCCCTATATAGTTAAAATAAAATTTATGAAACAATTATTATTCGGCATTTGTTTTATATAGTATAGTTGAGATTGACATTAACGAAACAAATTCAATTCCATTATTTTTATAAACCAAAAGGTGAATATAAGATGAAATTTGGTCCAAAAACAAACATCCATATGATCATGACAGTGAAACTGATAGAGGAAAATCAATAAATAAACAAACATTGCAACAGTTCACCACCAATATAAAATTCAAGTGCAATAGGAAGAAAACCACCGCAACCACACAAGTTGTCATCAATGAAACCAATCAGTTCATATTCTAATATAAAATTGACAAATATAAACTTTTGGAACACATAAATAAGTTAAAATGATAAATAATTGAAACCACAGTCTATATGAGTGACAAAGAGGGAAAAAGATGTGCATAAACCAGACCTGGAACAGATTTGCACAACCACTCCTAGCCTGCATAGATCTAATGATTAATAGCCTACCTCGCTCTAGATTTGAGAAAACCTAAAAAATAACCCTAACCCGAATTGAAACCAACACCAGACTCCACCACAGGGCCGCGCCTCCAGCTATTTGAACCCAACTCAGTCCCAACCTCTTGCTCGATGACCGCGACAGACTTCCGAGTGTGACCCCAACCGTTGCACAACCTTTCGAGAACCTCAGATTCTCTGGTCCTAGGAAACGCATCTCGGCTATGGCTATAGATCTCTAAGAAAACCTTGGATCATAGTGTGGCTACCCAAACAAAACTAAAGCCTACTGAAACCCTAAGCTGGTTTCCAAAAATCAGGACCCTTCTTCTCTTCACGGATCTCCTTATTTTACTTTCTTTTGATTTTGTTATTATTATTATATTTTTATATATTTATTATCTTATCTTTATCATTTTAAATATATGACCTATTATTATCATATATTATTAATAAATTACAAAGTCAAAAGTTAATATATTAAAATTGTTTTATCTATACTTTAAAGAATAAATGTTATTATTATTAAATCCTTTTACAAAACATATATTTATATATTTCATATGACATACTTATAATGTTATAAATTAAATTGATAATAGGAAATATATTATAATAATTAATTTTATCATAATTTGTAATTTTGAAACTTTAGAAAAAAGTTAAAATTACATGTATATATATATATGATTCAAAACAGCAATAATTTTTATCAAAAGATCATTCATATATGTGCACTTTTAATCATTTTATTAAAATGGTTATATATTTATAATTTTATTAACCAAATTTCAAAATGTTAATAAATTTCTGAAACTTTAATAAAAAATTAATAATCTAATAAATATGTATATATCATATGTTTTAAAAATATATAAACCCCATTTAATAGATTAAGTAATAGTCCGCATAATTAAAACAGTTCACTTTCACAAAATAATGTCGTTAAAATATTTTAAAGAAATAATTCTCATTGTCATATATAAAATTATAGTATTAGTTTTATATCATAATTATAATTCAAATCTAGTTTACATATGCATATATATATATATACATATCTCATCTAGGAACTAAAAACAAATTATATATATATATATATATATTAGTATATGTCACGAACCGAATCTGGTCACCGCCAAAACCGGCACCAAACCCAGCCCGTGACATGACCCGAAAGGCGTTCCCTATCCCCACGGGCTGGCACAAGTTCCCGGGTATCATTAATTTAGGTTTGGTAACGATTTACCCGAGTATGAAATCATAAAACATTAAAAACAACCCATAATATAAATCTGAAATTTTTGAGCCAAACAAGACTTAGGTAAAAACCAGAACTGAGTAAATTAGTTTAAAGATAATACAAGTGGTCCAAATAAAAATAATTATAGCATCAAGATATCCCCAAGGACTCCACACGACTAGGGGTCATCGCCCCCAAGCTATCTCCACAACTCTGCACTAAGGATGGGAACTAACACCATGAACCGCCATCACCCTTAGCCTTTCCTTTACCTGAATAAAACATAAACAAGTCTACTTACAACCAAGGGGTGTAAGTAGGGTGTGAGCCTAAGCCCAGTAGGATACCACCCAATGATTACAAAGAGTAAGAAATACAATGTGAAAAAGCAAGCGGTTTTCAAACGCAAGGAAAAGTAGTGTTAAAATTTCAAAAAATGAAACCTCTAATTGAAAATAGTTTTCAATCCCAAATGTTCAGAATATTAACACATTAAAATAGAAATGTTAGATACTGTAATTTACTTCCAAACACAACCTAAGACATTGTTAGACACTACAAATCCAATGAGCAACAACATTGGGAACACCCCTAGGCACTAGGTTGTCTTGGGCCCATGTGCCTCGTACCTCGGTGTAAAGTAACCATAGAAAAATCTTTTATCGTGCACGAGCCACTAGTAGGGAACATACCCATAACCTAGTGGTCCCAAATAATCATCCACATAGTTTAGTTAGAGTTGTCGTTATCCAAATGCTAAGCAAAACAGGGACAAAACCCATCTGGTCCACTAGTCGTACTAGTACAAATCTGCCCCACCTAGGTACCCGGGCTTCCCCTTTTGTGCTCAATCAATTCCAGCATGCATCATAAATAAATTTTCATATAAAACACCATTACTGGTCAAACACTACCAATACAGTAGTTATCACATTTTATACCACTTAAAACACGCAACAAAATACTTAGATTTTCCATAAAACAATTCATCAAAATCTCATAGTGTTTCGGACACAAAACTCCTTATAGACCTCACTTGCATACTATGTGCACATATTTAAGCTTCCAAAACATAAAGGGAATCCTAATAAATTTCATTGAAAACACAAAATCTTTTTTAAGGCAACCCCATATGGTTCAAGAAACGACATCATTGCAAAGTCTCCATTTTTACACAACACAACTCTTAGAATTTCATGTGGTTCACAAACACCATTAAAACCAGATTTTTCAGCAACAAACACAAGGGAAAATAATTATAAACAATATTTGTATCCCTATTATAGTTCAATAAAATCAAATAGTTACTTTTAGGGTAGCCCCAATTAAACTAATAAAACATTTCTATGAAAACCCCCCAATTTCACATGAAATTGGCCTTTAGGATTCATTTTAAATACAAACACCACTAAAACTATATTTTTCAGAAATAATAAAATTTAATAAGAATGAAAATACCATAAAAACAGTATCCAATTCACAATGATTTCATACCCAATGGAATCACCTACCAAAACCAAGGAAACCCTTGAATCCTTTGTGCGAAAACTCAAACGCACCACTGTCGCACCTCAAGGAAGGTAAACCAAACCTAAAACCAGAATTTCAGACCATTAAACACAAGATAAAACCCTAATTTTTAAACCCTACTTCCTGGAAATTAGGAACCTCAATGATAATGGAATAAACCCTAAGTAAATTGGATCTAACCCTAAACAAATTGAAAGAAGAAAGGAGGAGAACAACTTACTTAAAATATCATGTAGAAATCGCCCCCAAAGATACCATTATCTGATTTTAAAAATACTCAAACATTCAAGGGAGGTTTGAAAAAGTATAGGTAGATCATTTAGGAATTTAAGTGGGGGAAAAAGAGTAAGAATATAAGGAGTTATGAAGGAAACAATTTACCTTTATAAATCTGCCCGAAATTTGAGTTTTTCAGAGGTTTTGACCTAAACCGCAATGCAAATTAGATGAAAAGAATGTGGGAGGATATTGGACGCGCTACTGGGTTCAAGGGGCGTGTTTGGCACTTGGAATCACCGAAAAAACCTTAATAATGAATATGTTATTAATTGATCAAATTTTATTTTTAAAACTGGAATTGGGCTTTCGGGCAGGCCCAATCCCTTAAATAAAAACCCATATACACCATGGTTATGGTTTTCCAAAGGCTCCAAATTTTAATTGTGGTGTTAATATATCAGGGGAGGACATTTAGGAGTTATAATTAGTGAAAAATATTAAAAAATTAATATGTTATAAAAGAAACAAAATTTATTTTTAAATTTGGAATTAGGCTCACGGTTTGGCCCAATTCATGAAAACTCACCTATTCTCCTTAAAAACTTTGGAAACCCCCCAAAACAAAGAATTAATGGAAATAAAAATAAAAATACATTTAATATAAGCTATTCATGTGACAATTCTCCCCACCATAAAAACATTCCGCCCTCGTAAAGTCACAGTAAGGCCAAAGAAACAATCAAACCCAACTGAGAAACCAAGAGGTACTCTCTTGCCAGGTTTCTCCCCCAAAGGCCATAACACCTCCAGTGATCAATGAAGGAAGGAATACTCTCAGAAACCTAAAATAAACCAATTTACTGAAATAATAAAACACATTCAGGCTTTATACAAAATGAAAACTCCTCAAACACAATCTGAACAACACTCAATCAATTTACCCAGATAAACAACAATATCGAACAAGGTTAAACTTTCCCTACTATAACTAAACCATTGGTCACTCTCCAATATCAATGTTTACCAAAGTACGATGTAGGTAGTTAGACATATCCAAATTATAATACCAACTTCCCATACAAAACCAAGGAAAAATATGAGTTACTCGTATGAAGAGACACAAATGGGCTCCCCACCGTAAGAGACAATTTAATTTTTTTTCCCGAGACAGAATCAAGACACTAATAGGGGGAGGCCCATACAGACTCCAAAGTACAAGGGGTATACATAAATTATAAATTTACAAAATAATATACATGATACCCACAGTGGGTCTTCCCACCACAAGAACCAACCATCTTAATCGACCGACGTTGGCCGACACAAAAAGACCCCAAAATTAAGGAGTTGGGACTGTCGCACGGTTAGTCTGCACAGTTTGGAAAACTGTGAGATACTATGTGGATCCTTATATCTGCGTGGTTATTTTTTTGTTCATGGTTAGAACTAACCATGTGAAAACCGTGTGCTCAACTTGTCTAGTCAAATTTCCAACCATTCTCCAAAGACTCAATGGAAACCAAAGGGGGAGGGAATAACATTGCGTGATGACATGGGTACAAGACCCTCCACCTATTTCCACTGAATGGGAACAATATAAGAAATATGATGACACCATAGGTTTAAACCGTTCCTATCCTTCATACTAAGGATAGGTTTTTGTACAAGTGTTTAAACAACACTAGTGTTTCCCCTGACTACGCGCCAGCTTCTCTCCGGGACCTATGGCTGGAGCACAAAATATTGAAGCATCTTCGGCCACGCAGTTAGGTTGTTGAAACCCCTATGTGGAAATTCTTCTTTCGGTGCAACAAACAACTACACCGCATACCCCGATGGGTTTATCAAGATATAACACACTCCATAACACACTTTACCAAAACCATCCATTTCATTGAAATAAGGGATCATAAGATGCACACACATCACACCTTGTTTCTTTGGGTGAGAAACAACAGAAGGGAAAGACACGTATAAACACCTTCCTCTAAGATAGAGTATTTGATGTTTTTCCAAAGGGAGACATAATCCCAACATAAAATAGAACCTTAAAGGATTGTGTGAACTTCACCATTATAGTCAAAATAGCACACAACATCACAGTGCGTCACTGAACACGACCATTGCGATTGATAGAAACAATACATGGAACGAGACCATATTTAATGTCCCTAAAAAACAGATAAGTCCAAAAAGTGGACACAATATCCTATCATGACTGAAATCTCAAAATTGGTGGTTTAATAATAACTCTTTCTTCAAAGAAACTATAAAGAACCCAGAGGCCCTCTTAGACACCATCAAGAAACTCATCCGTACTAACAACGAAAGAACACTCCCATCTTTGATGAATCAGGAAACTTAAAAAAAACTAATGTCTCTTTCAACCTTCCACAAGCACTATCCCACTACAAGAGGATCCAAAAATCAGTGAAATGAATGGGTGTAGACTCAATAAAAAAATGTTTGATAAAATATTCATTATATTGATCAACTGGAGGATTTTCCAATGGCGAAACAAAACGGGTTGCACTTCAGTTGTAAATTAACCCTTAATGGGGGCGAACCTTATCCAATGAGAGAACCCAAGGACCCAACTAAGCTGGTCCATTAGTCAAAACATGCCACAAACCAGATCCAAACACATGAAGGGAACCACCGTAAAGGAATCCCAATTTTTGTTTTCAAAAGAGACCACTAACCGTCCCTACAACACAGCTTACCGACCAAACACAAACCCAAAACATAGTTCAAACAGAAGGGGTTATTGAACTCAAAACATCCCACAACATCATCATTTTCAAAAACCCATAATACAAACCATATCAAACTATTCATCAAGACATCATGTTTTTTTAAACCAATTCTTTGAAAACAAACGGTTTAGCAGTAAGCGTATCCACCAATGGTACCTCATGGGCCTCACACATGCATGTTTTTGTGCCACACCGGGCACCCTCCTCATATCCATCCCAGCACTCTTCCAGTCAGGCCATCAACCATCCATCATCCCATATAACCCCATGCATGTGGTTGCTCACGAAAATACCAAAGGCTAAAACAAAAATTCGTTCTACTTTTCAAAACCAAAACAGTCAACCAACACATCCTTTTTCTCTAAACTGCTAACAATGAGATCAAAATCCCAATTCACATCTTACAAAACATTTCATAAGGACACAACCATTTAGAAAAGAATCCATAATTCAATAAAAACACTTTTGAAAACAATCTTCAATATGGTTCCAGCTTTGAAAAGAGGTGTAAGCATACTATTTTCCATTTCAAAAAAATTCTAAAAATTCAGTTCCACCATTTCATAAATCAAAACATTCCATATTTATTTGAAAATCATTTCACAAAAACTTTACACTTCTTAAAAGCAAGTCAGTTTAAAACCAAAGTTTCAAGATTTCAAAACTAAAGAACACAAGACAATGCGAGAGGAAACTAGTTTCAGTGGGTAACTTGGACATATGGTTGGCGGCCATATTCTAATCACTTCACTGTCACAGAGAGTGTTCTAGGGAATATCCCCATCTCCACATGGCTTCCCAGGACCTGAGAGCTTACTGAGACCATAACCCAACTCTCACTACTGTAAAATGGACCTATACCCACGGTTTTGGAAAAAACTGTGGGTATAGGTCACCCTATCCCCACGGTTTTCAAAACCAGTGGGTATAGGCATGTTTTTGAGAACCTATACCCACGGTTTAATAAAACCGTGGGTATAGGGTCTCAAAAACATGCATATACCCATGGTTTGGCCATAAACTTTGGGTATAGGTGAGCTCTATCCCCACGGTTTTCCCAAAACCATGGGGATAGCCTTTCGTTAAAAACCTATACCCACGGTTTTGACAAACTGTGGGTATAGGTTTCCTGCATTTGTGCGGGGAATTTTTTTTTTCCGCGGGAATTTTTTTTGGCGGGAGTTCTATACCCATGGTTCTTCCCTCTATACCCACATTTTAAATAAATATATTTAACAAAATATATATACATATACGTAAAGTTGACATTGGGGCAGTGGTAAGGTGGTTCATTAGCGGCGAAGAGGTCACGAGATCGAATCCAGACACCCGCTATTTTAGAAAACCTATACCCACGGTTTGAAAACTGTGGGTATAGAGTATTGACACGGTGGCAAAAACCTATACCCACGGTTTGACCAAAACCGTGGGTATAGGTCAGGGACCTATACTGACGCCATTCAGCCGCATGGTTCCCAGAACTGTGGGTATAGCCTATACCCACGGTTTTGGGGGCTATACCCACGGTTTTGAACCATGGGTATAGGTCTATTTTCCAGTAGTGTCTCTTTTCATTTCCCCAAATCATTATCAGACCAAGAAAACCAAAAGGCATAGATAAATCCATACTTCCCATGGTGACATGAATCCCATCATGAGGTGTGCTGGCCAGGCACACTACCCATGACTGAAATTTCAGGTCCCAAAATCCTTGCTCTAGACTATGCTGACTCTTCCCCAAATAACATTACCCAAGGAGCGAACCTCCTCTGATACCATTTTGTCACAAACCGAATCCGGTCACCACCAAAACCGGCACCAAACCCAGCCTGTGACCTGACCTGAAGGGCATTCCCTATCCCCAAGGCCTGGCACAAGTCCCGGGTATAATTAATTTAGGTTTGGGAACGATTTACCCGAGTATGAAAGCATAAAACATTAAAAACAACCCATAATATAAATCTGAAATTTTTGAGCCAAGCAAGACTTAAGTAAAAACCAGAACTGAGTACATTGGTTTAAAGATAATAAAATTGGTCCAAATAAAAATAATTATAGCATCAAGACAGCCCCAAGGACTCCATGCAACTAGGGGTCATCGCCCCCAAGCTATCTCCACAACTCCGCACCAAGGATGTGAACTAACACCATGAACCACCATCACCCTTAGCCTTTCCTTTACCTCAATCAAACATAACCAAGTCTACTTACACCCAAGGGGTGTAAGTAGGGTGTGAGCCTAAGCCCAGTAGGATACCACCCAATGATTACAAAGAGTAAGAAATACAATGTGAAAAAGCAAGTGGTTTTCAAACGTAAGTAAAAGTAGTGTTAAAATTTCAAGAAATGAAACCTCTAATTGAAAATAGTTTTCAATCCAAAATGTTCAGAATATTAACAAATTAAAATAGAAATGTTAGATACTGTAATTTACTTCCAAACACACCCTAAGACATGGGTAGATACTACAAATCCAATGAGCAACAACATTGGGAACACCCCTAGGCACTAGGTTGTCTTGGGCCCCATGTACCTCGTACCTCGGTGTAATGTAACCATAGAAAAATCCATTCTCGTGCACGAGCCACTAGTATGGAACATACCCATAACCTAGTGTTCTGTAACAGCCCGAGATTTTATGAAAAATATTCTTTTTATTTCACTAATGTCTTGTGTTGTACGCTACACCAAAAGGAGCTTGCAAAACACGCATCCTTGACTTACCTTGCATTACACACAATCGCGACCTTCCTCGATAGCGTGTGTAGTACGCAATAATGAGTTTCACTAAACAACGATATGCTATTAAAATGTTATTAAAACTAGCCGTTAAGAATATTAATAACCACTTTTTGAAATTTTATAAATTTTATTTTTCAAAATTGACTTCATTTTTGGATTCGGAATAACGAAATTAGCCTAGGGTGAAATTTTGGTATTTTTCTGAAAACTTTCAATTTTTGATAAATAGTGAAACCACTAAGTGGTAGGTTAAAAACTGAATTTTGCATAAAACTTAATTGTACCGCTTCTGTGAATGGAATTTCGAAAATCCGAGAGACACGGTTAATATCAAGGACTAAAATGTGGTTCAATGAGATGAAAATAATATTTTGGTGAATAGTAACTTTTTACTTTTTTTACCGCGGTTAATAGTAAATAGGGTAACTAAGGGTAAATATGATATTAATATTACCCTAACACATGTCCTAATTCTATTGGACAAGTGTAATTCGACCAAAAACAAACTTAGGAATAAAATATGACCATTTAGGCCCACTTGGATTAGATTAGGACATTTATTATTAATTTATTTAAAGAAGGGTTAAAATAGTTAAAATCAATGTTTAATAAGTAAATCATTTTTAATATGGGGTTATACATAAGATAAATTCAATTTTAAATATTCATTAGAAAGATAAATAGATTTCCTACATGATGATATTTTATTTGTAATTTTTAGACATCAAATAATTTAATTTATTTATGACACAAAGATGATGCAGTAATTATCTTATTAATGAAATATTGACATAATTGATAATATAAATACCAAAATAAATGTAATTTAAGACTTTTTATGAATTCCACTAATTTTCTAGGTTACTATGATATATTAGTGTTGATTTAATTAACTTGGTTCGAACATATAATTCTGTTATGACTTTCACAAAAATCATGTATCAAATAGTGTCAAAATTGACACAAAATAGTTTTTAAATCAAATATTATATTATTAATTGTTATTTTATTCCTAAAAATATAAGGTTCGGCCAAATGACTTAGATAAGGATATATATATTAATAATAAACAATTTGGGGTTCTTTTGGCATGTTATAGTAAGTGTATGAACCATATAGTGAAAGAAAACAAAAAGACACGGTAAAAGTTAAATTAATTAACTTAGAGTTAAATCTAATTGATAAGGTTAACATAATACCCTAAACTTGTCTAAATCCTATTGGTTTATAGGATTTCGACCCATCCCCACTTTAGCTTCGAAATAAGACCCTTTGGAACCATTATAAACCGATTTTGACTTTAATATAAAGTAATATTTTGAGATATTCCTAAGGTGCCCCTCTCCTCCCTTATAAAAGGGCACCTCCTCCCCCTTCCTCCTCACACCAATTTGGGCACTCAAGCTCGGCCAACCTCTGCCATTTTCTCCTCTACGCTTCCCTGGAATAATCCTAGAGGTCCTGGTCTTCTTCAAAGACCAATCTTAGTTCCCTAAGTGGAGAATTCAAAGAGGCGTTCCAAAGAAGAGGTAATATCCATTACCGATCTTTTCAATTTCTTTCTTCTTCAACTTCTTCTTCTTTAGTTGTTTCATAACAAAGTAATAACATCAGTATTACTTACATACTGATATGTTATTATAAATATGAAACAACCCTAATTCACCTTCTATCCATCCTACGGAAAAAATGAAATCACCGCGCGTGCGTACGTACGGAATACCGTCTCCACACCGTGGTGTAATCTATTTTCCACCACCACCTTACAAGGATGGGTATAATGGTTTAATGAGTAACTATATCTGATTATTATAAAGTGATATTGATACTGAAATATTATAAATACACTTCAACGCAATTCCACGACCATGGGAACGATATCATCGCTCGTGCGTACGTACGGAATACCGTTTCCACGACGCGATGAGATTCATTCTCAATGATTAACCATTAATGAATGATTATAAAGTATATATAATAAGTACTAATGAAATATATTACCTAATAATGATACTATAATTATTTATATTTATATGTATGTCATCTACTTAATTCCATTCAATTCAATACGGAAACGAAAACAGCGTTCATGCGTACGTACGGACTACCGTCTCCATGAACGGTGTATTTATTTCCATTTACTGATTTATTATATATGTATATTCTGAATATATATATATAAATCATGTTTTATATTCTGGAATTAAGTAATCATGATCTAAGTAATCGTATGAATAATTACAAGTTAAAAACACAAACGATAAATGAGACGATTTTACCCAAAACGCTACTTTAACAGGAATTTACAAAAAAACGGGTAATATAAAGTCATAAGTGGACCATATATGATATAATAACAATGAATATGATTCTGGAATAAGTCAATAACATGATTTAAATAATTATACAGGAGGTTCGGACACTTACGAAGCAAATCGGACCTAAGGTAAGGGAAAATATCACAATCTCACTTTTATCTGAGATTGTTTTTACTTTGGTAATTACTGGGGTGTATTTTATCATACACATCCATGTTTCATCAATATGTAATATTATTTCCATCCACCTACAATCTTTTAAATCCATTTTTACCCTTCGGTGAGTTTTTAGTAAAAAAAATATGAAAGGAATCTTTTGACGTTTTTCATACGAGGTGCTTTTTTGACTTTTCTGACAAAAGTACGAAGAATGTTTTTTTAACTTATACGGCTTGAATGGATTTTTAAAACATTATTTCCAAGAAGCTTCCTTTACAAGTTTTCAAGTTTATTTTTAATCAACTTCTTTTATTTTAAAATTTTATGACATGTTATGAAAGGAAAAATGTTTTTGAAGAAGAAAGGATATTTTCCTCAAGAATGGAGTTCAAGTGTTTTATCAAAATTATTTTCCATCTAAGATAATAAAGGGTTCTGTTTTTATCCCTATTATTACATGGATTTGATTATGTTGTGATGGAAATATTTTTATGAATTCCTTTATCTTATATGAATTGCTTTATGATGTCATGATGTTTCAAGAATCCCATTTTTATTACATGGGTTACGCTATGATGTATGGTTTATGATTATGTGGAACACATAAGAAAGGATTCATTATAAGATGGGTGGGACCTATATCTCCCTCCAATGCATTGGGTAAAGATTTTATATCTCATGAGATAGACAGGGCTGGAACGGTAGGTTATACCGGTTCAGTGAAACAGGACTGAAACGAGGGTTACTCGATTCAGAAAGGGACTTTGTCCAATAAGATAGTCTTGGAAATGAGTCTTGACTAACAAGAAATGATTCTCTATGATTATGTGTGAATGCCACAAAGTTTCATGTTTTAAGTTATGATTATTGTGATTACATTTCACTGCCATGATTTATCCCATGTTATGAAATTATGCTCTCTTTTGCAGGTTAAGATTTCCAAAATGTTATGTTCTTATGAATACGATGTGATTGATATTTCTTTTGTTTACCCTTACTGAGCATTTGAGCTCACCATTTTATGTTTTCTTTTCCCCAGGATATAAAGAAAGGTTTTAGGTAAAAAAAGGGAAGATCATTATAGGAGATGTTGATGATCTTTCACCACGATTAGAAGATTATATTACGAGTTTCCAAAGACACTAAACTATTACGATCCTTGTGTGTGTATTTTTGTTATGTACTAAGTATTCCGCAAATGTAATGTAGTGTCCATGTACATCATGCTTCGGGTCTCTACAGTTGGTATCAGAGGAAAGGTTTAGTCAACCTTTGGAAACTAGGATGAGAAAACGTTAGTGAGATCCCTAGAGATATTTCTACGGTATGTCTAGGGATGTCCCTAAGGTTAAGTAGACGTATAAGTACTAGAACTACGCTAACGATCATAGAATTAAACCTAAGATGTTACATATTGAAGTTACTCCCCCTTTATTATGTTGTTTTCCCTAGCATGATTTTTGCCTCTCACACTATTCTTTTTGGGTTTTAGACGATGGCTGGAACCCGAAGGAACCGTGTTGATCAATGCAATGGACAATGCAATGATTGTCCTCCTGAACAAACAAATGTTATGGGAGATGGAGTGAAAAATATTATTTCTATACTTACACAAGCTATGAATCATTCTAGACTTCCAAATGAGCAGAGAAGGGAACAATATTCTATTGAGTCCTTCATGAGGCAACGTCCACCTTCTTTCAGTGGGTCTTCTGATCCACTTGTTGCTGAACAATGGATCAGTACCACTGAAATGATATTTTCAGTTCTTCAATGTTCTGAACATGATAAAGTCATCTTAGAAGTATATCGTTTGGAAGGTGAAGCTGATCAATGGTGGAATCTTATCAAGAATACAAGGCAAAGAGATGAAATTGAGTCCATGGAATGGGACGAGTTCAATAACTTATTTTTCAACAAGTACTTCCCTCGTATTCTTCGAACAAAGATGGAGAAGGAGTTTCTTGAACTAAAGCAAAAGGATGATGAATCTGTTGGTATATACGAAGCGAATTTTACAAGACTTGCAAGGTATGCATCTGGCATTATCATCCAACCTGAAAGTAAAGTTGATCGATTTTTTAGTGGCTTAAAACCAAGTCTTCGAAGGGCATTAGCTATAAGAGACTTCAGTAGCTATGATGAAATTGTGCGTTGTGCTATCAAGGTAGAAATAGAATTTGGTGTTACATATCCATCTCATGGTTTTGACAAGAAACGAAAGATGGAGTTCAAGGAGAAATCTCAGAATAATGGTGAAAAGAAGATGAATGTTTCCTTATGCACAAAGTGTGGAAAGAAGCATGGTGGAGATTGTATTAAAGGGACTAGAAAATGTTTTCAGTGTGGAAAAGAAGGTCATCGAGCAGCTGAGTGTCGAAGTAATGGAAAAAGGGTTTCTAATGATGTGAACAAAGCAAACACTGCAGAGAACGCACCACCAACACTTCAATGTTTCAAGTGCAAGGAGATGGGACATTATGCCAATAAATGCCCTAATCCAAGGGTTAGTGATGACCAACATGAGCAACCACTGAAGGCAAAGGACAAAGGGAAGTCACATGTGATCACTATTGGCAATGTTGAATATGATAACGATGTGGTGGAATGATTAAGAGTTTATGTAATGGGATTCCAAAATAATGTTGTATCATAAAGTATTGGAATATTTATGTATTGGTCTAATGTGGTATTCAAAGTGATTGAGATATTTTTGGAAATAAGATGATATGAGCATAATGAAGGGAAAATGAGAAAACGAATTGTTTAACAGTATTCATGAGCTCATGATTAATATAAGGACTAAGTGATATCATGGTTTGAGTATATACAATTTTGAGTATTTTCGTATGTGGAAGGTGTTAACTTTTAACTAAATTCAAGTTTTCACTATGGTTCAATGGGTATTCAAGAGAATACATGATTAAGGCCTTTGAATGTTTGGAATGTGACCAACAAGACATATATATGGGGATTAACGATAGTATTAAATCTCTGGTAATCGTTTTCCCTATATTATGAGAGTAGACTGCAGTATTATGGATAAGCCTAAAGATTAGAGTGGATTATGCTGGACATAAGTTAGTATTGTTTAAGGATAGAAGTTTTTTCGATATTATTGATGGGATGTTATAGTAATATAGTTTTAGAAAAAGGACAACCTGCAGGACGGGCGACAGCCCATCGCGTCGGACAAGGTTGTGGGAATCGAACCCACAACCGAAGTGCGACTGGCCTTTATCGCCTACCACTGGCCTACAGGAAGTCCCTGTTTAGTAGAAACTAGTTTTATTATATTAAGCAGTATGATATATGAAGTATAAGTCCATTTTAGGAACCATATATGATTAATCTCACTATAGACCGACTTATGTATATAATTTTTGCTAACCTTTTGTTTGAGACAGATGGAATGACCCATCATTCTATCACATAATCTGCTAACACTTCACGAATAACAAATTCAACTTCATTTATTTAAGAGATGAAGTGGAAATTGTTCAAGACACGAACAACAGTGAGATTGTACCAAAATAAATTAAGTATTTATTTTAATTCAAATTTTCAACTTTAGGGAAATGATCTTGAAAACCAAAAATGTTGTCCTAGTGATCTTATACCTGATGAATCAGATGGTACCTTATATCATCACAAATCTATGGATTTGTGATTACTGGATTTTCCATAGCCAAGTTCTCTACCACTCTCCATCAGAACATGATGGTTAGATTTCTCTTCCATATCCATATTTTTACCTATGTGGAAACCCAGCGATTAGTTTATTTGCGTAATCGTTACATTTCATACTTTAGTTTTTAAAGCCATGTTTTGGTATTTCCTTTTTACGATGTGGGATTCTATTAAAGAAACTTTAGAATAGTAAACCATTTATAACCCCGACGAATTTCAAGGGCGAAGTTCATTTTAAGGGGGGTAGAATGTAACAGCCCGATATTTTATGAAAAATATTCTTTTTATTTCACTAATGTCTTGTGTTGTACGCTACACCAAAAGGAGCTTGCAAAACACGCATCCTTGACTTACCTTGCATTACACGCAATCGTGACCTTCCTCGATAGCGTGTGTAGTACGCAATAACGAGTTTCACTAAACAACGATATGCTATTAAAATGTTATTAAAACTAGCCGTTATGAATAGTAATAACCACTTTTTGAAATTTTATAAATTTTATTTTTCAAAATGGACTTCATTTTTGGATTCGGAATAATGAAATTAGCCTAGGGTGAAATTTTGGTATTTTTCTGAAAACTTTCAATTTTTGATAAATAGTGAAACCACTAAGTGGTAGGTTAAAAACTGAATTTTGCATAAAACTTAATTTTACCGCTTCTGTGAATGGAATTTCGAAAATCCGAGAGACACGGTTAATATCAAGGACTAAAATGTGGTTCAATGAGATGAAAATAATTTTTTGGTGAATAGTAACTTTTTACTTTTTTTACCGCGGTTAATAGTAAATAGGGTAACTAAGGGTAAATATGATATCAATATTACCCTAACACATGTCCTAATTCTATTGGACAAGTGTAATTCGACCAAAAACAAACTTAGGAATAACATATGACCATTTAGGCCCACTTGGATTAGATTAGGACATTTATTATTAATTTATTTAAAGAAGGGTTAAAATAGTTAAAATCAATGTTTAATAAGTAAATCATTTTTAATATGGGGTTATACATAAGATAAATTCAATTGTAAATATTCATTAGAAAGATAAATAGATTTCCTACATGATGATATTTTATTTGTAATTTTTAGACATCAAATAATTTAATTTATTTATGACACAAAGATGATGCAGTAATTATCTTATTAATGAAATATTGACATAATTGATAATATAAATACCCAAATAAATGTAATTTAAGACTTTTTATGAATTCCACTAATTTTCTAGGTTACTATGATATATTAGTGTTGATTTAATTATCTTGGTTCGAACATATAATTCTGTTATGACTTTCACAAAAATCATGTATCAAATAGTGTCAAAATTGACACAAAATAGTTTTTAAATAAAATATTATATTATTAATTGTTATTTTATTCCTAAAAATATAAGGTTCGGCCAAATGACTTAGATAAGGATATATATATATTAATAATAAACAATTTGGGGTTCGTTTGGCATGTTATAGTAAGTGTATTAACCATATAGTGAAAGAAAACAAAAAGACACTGTAAAAGTTAAATTAATTAACTTAGAGTTAAATCTAATTGATAAGGTTAAAATAATACCCTAAACTTGTCTAAATCCTATTGGTTGATAGGATTTTGACCCATCCCCACTTTAGCTTCGAAATAAGACCCTTTGGAACCATTATAAACCGATTTTGACTTTAATATAAAGTAATATTTTGAGATATTCCTAAGGTGCCCCTCTCCTCCCTTATAAAAGGGCACCTCCTCCCCCTTCCTCCTCACACCAATTTGAGCACTCAAGCTCGGCCAACCTCTGCCATTTTCTCCTCTCCACTTCCCTGGAATAATCCTAGAGGTCCTGGTCTTCTTCAAAGACCAATCTTAGTTCCCTAAGTGGAGAATTCAAAGAGGCGTTCCAAAGAAGAGGTAATATCCATTACCGATCTTTTCAATTTCTTTCTTCTTCAAATTCTTCTTATTTAGTTGTTTCATAACAAAGTAATAACATAAGTATTACTTACATACTGATATGTTATTATAAATATGAAACAACCCTAATTCACCTTCTATCCATCCTACGGAAAAAATGAAATCACCGCGCGTGCGTACGTACGGAATACCGTCTCCACGCCGTGGTGTAATCTATTTTCCACCACCACCATACAAGGATGGGTATAATTGTTTAATGAGTAACTATATATGATTATTATAAAGTGATATTGATACTGAAATAGTATAAATACACTTCAACGCAATTCCACGACCATGGGAACGATATCATCGCTCGTGCGTACGTACGGAATACCGTTTCCACGACGCGATGAGATTCATTCTCAATGATTAACCATTAATGAATGATTATAAAGTATATATAATAAGTACTAATGAAATATATTACCTAATAATGATACTGTAATTATTTATATTTATATGTATGTCATCTACTTAATTCCATTCAATTCAATACGGAAACGAAAACAGCGTTCATGCGTACGTACGGACTACCGTCTCCATGAACGGTGTATTTCTTTCCATTTACTGATTTATTATATATGTATATTCTGAATATATATATATAAATCATGTTTTATATTCTGGAATTAAGTAATCATGATCTAAGTAATCGTATGAATAATTACAAGTTAAAAACACAAACGATAAATGAGACGATTTTACCCAAAACGCTACTTTAACATGAATTTACAAAAGAACGGGTAATATAAAGTCATAAGTGGACCATATATGATATAATAACAATGAATATGATTCTGGAATAAGTCAATAACATGATTTAAATCATTATACAGGAGGTTCAGACACTTACGAAGCAAATCGGACCTAAGGTAAGGGAAAATATCACAATCTCACTTTTATCCGAGATTGTTTTTACTTTGGTAATTACTGGGGTGTATTTTATCATCCACATCCATGTTTCATCAATATTTAATATTATTTTCATCCACCTACAGTCTTTTAAATCCATTTTTACCCTTCGGTGAGTTTTTAGTAAAAAAAATATGAAAGGAATCTTTTGACGTTTTTCATACGAGGTGCTTTTTTGACTTTTCTGACAAAAGTACGAAGAATGTTTTTTTTAACTTATACGGCTTGAATGGATTTTTAAAACATTATTTCCAAGAAGCTTCCTTTACAATTTTTCAAGTTTATTTTTAATCAACTTCTTTTATTTTAAAATTGTATGACATGTTATGAAAGGAAAAATGTTTTGAAGAAGAAAGGATATTTTCCTCAAGAATGGAGTTCAAGTGTTTTATCAAAATTATTTTCCATCTAAGATAATAAAGGGTTCTGTTTTTATCCCTATTATTACATGGATTTGATTATGTTGTGATGGAAATATTTTTATTAATTCCTTTATCTTATATGAATTGTTTTATGATGTCATGATGTTTCAAGAATCCCATTTTTATTACATGGGTTACGCTATGATGTATGGTTTATGATTATGTGGCACACATAAGAAAGGATTCATTATAAGATGGGTGGGACATATATCTCCCTCCAATTCATTGGGTAAAGATTTTATATCTCATGAGATAGACAGGTCTGGAACGGTAGGTTATACCGGTTCAGTGAAACAGGACTGAAACGAGGGTTACTCGATTCAGAAAGGGACTTTGTCCACTAAGATAGTCTTGGCAATGAGTCTTGACTAACAAGAAATGATTCTCTATGATTATGTGTGAATGCCACAAAGTTTCATGTTTTATGTTATGATTATTGTGATTACATTTCACTGCCATGATTTATCCCATGTTATGAAATTATTCTCTCTTTTGCAGGTTAAGATTTCCAAAATCTTATGTTCTTATGAATACGATGTGATTGATATTTCTTTTGTTTACCCTTACTGAGCATTTGAGCTCACCCTTTTATGTTTTATTTTCCCCAGGATATAAAGAAAGGTTTTAGGTAAAAAAAAGGGAAGATCTTTATAGGAGATGTTGATGATCTTTCACCACGATTAGAAGATTATATTACGAGTTTCCAAAGACACTAAACTATTACGATCCTTGTGTGTGTATTTTTGTTATGTACTAAGTATTCCGAAAATGTAATGTAGTGCCCATGTACATCAAGCTTCGGGTCTCTACAGTTGGTATCAGAGGAAAGGTTTAGTCAACCTTTGGAAACTAGGATGCGAAAACGTTAGTGAGATCCCTAGAGATATTTCTACGGTATGTCTAGGGATGTCCCTAAGGTTAAGTAGACGTATAAGTACTAGAACTACGCTAACGATCATAGAATTAAACCTACGATGTTAGATATTGAAGTTACTCCCCCTTTATTATGTTGTTTTCCCTAGCATGATTTTTGCCTCTCACACTATTATTTTTGGGTTTTAGACGATGGCTGGAACCCGAAGGAACCGTGTTGATCAATGCAATGGACAATGCAATGATTGTCTTCCTGAACAAACAAATGTTATGGGAGATGGAGTGAAAAATCTTATTGCTATACTTACACAAGCTATGAATCATTCTAGACTTCCAAATGAGCAGAGAAGGTAACAATATTCTATTGAGTCCTTCATGAGGCAACGTCCACCTTCTTTCAGTGGGTCTTCTGATCCACTTGTTGCTGAACAATGGATCAGTACCACTGAAAAGATATTTTCAGTTCTTCAATGTTCTGAACATGATAAAGTCATCTTAGCAGTATATCGTTTGGAAGGTGAAGCTGATCAATGGTGGAATCTTATCAAGAATACAAGGCAAAGAGATGAAATTGAGTCCATGGAATGGGACGAGTTCAATAACTTATTTTTCAACAAGTACTTCCCTCGTATTCTTCGAACAAAGATGGAGATGTAGTTTCTTGAACTAAAGCAAAAGGATGATGAATCTCTTGGTATATACTAAGCGAATTTTACAAGACTTGCAAGGTATGCATCTGGCATTATCATCCAACCTGAATGTAAAGTTGATCGATTTTTTAGTGGCTTAAAACCAAGTCTTCGAAGGGCATTAGCTATAAGAGACTTCAGTAGCTATGAAGAAATTGTGCGTTGTGCTATCAAGGTAGAAATAGAAGTTGGTGTTACATATCCATCTCATGGTTTTGACAAGAAACGAAAGATGGAGTTCAAGGAGAAATCTCAGAATAATGGTGAAAAGAAGATGAATGTTTCCTTATGCACAAAGTGTGGAAAGAAGCATGGTGGAGATTGTATTAAAGGGACTATAAAATGTTTTAAGTGTGGAAAAGAAGGTCATCGAGCAGCTGAGTGTCAAAGTAATGGAAAAAGGGTTTCTAATGATGTGAACAAAGCAAACACTGCAGAGAACGCACCACCAACACTTCAATGTTTCAAGTGTAAGGAGATGGGACATTACACCAATAAATGCCCTAATCCAAGGGTTAGTGATGATCAACATGAGCAACCACTGAAGGCAAAGGACAAAGGGAAGTCACATGTGATCACTATTGGCAATGTTGAATATGATTACGATGTGGTGGAATGATTAAGAGTTTATGTAATGGGATTCCAAAATAATGTTGTATCATAAAGTATTGGAATATTTATGTATTGGTCTAATGTGGTATTCAAAGTGATTGAGATATTTTTGGAAATAAGATGATATGAGCATAATGAAGGGAAAATGAGAAAACGAATTGTTTAACAGTATTCATGAGCTCATGATTAATATAAGGACTAAGTGATATCATGGTTTGAGTATATACAATTTTGAGTATTTTGGTATGTGGAAGGTGTTAACTTTTAACTACATTCAAGTTTTCACTATGGTTCAATGGGTATTCAAGAGAATACATGATTAAGGCCTTTGAATGTTTGGAATGTGACCAACAAGACATATATATGGGGATTAACGATAGTATTAAATCTCTGGTAATCGTTTTCCCTATATTATGAGAGTAGACTGCAGTATTATGGATAAGCCTAAAGATTAGAGTGGATTATGTTGGACATAAGTTAGTATTGTTTAAGGATAGAAGTTTTTTCGATATTATTGATGGGATGTTATAGTAATATAGTTTTAGAAAAAGGACAACCGGCAGGACGGGCGACAGCCCATCGTGTCGGACAAGGTTGTGGGAATCGAACCCACAACCGAAGTGCGACTGGCCTTTATCGCCTACCACTGGCCTACAGGAAGTTCCTGTTTAGTAGAAACTAGTTTTATTATATTAAGCAGTATGATATATGAAGTATAAGTCCATCTTAGGAACCATATATGATTAATCTCACTATAGACCGACTTATGTATATAATTTTTGCTAACCTTTTGTTTGAGACAGATGGAATGACCCATCATTCTATCACATAATCTGCTAACACTTCACGAATAACAAATTCAACTTCATTTATTTAAGAGATGAAGTGGAAATTGTTCAAGACACGAACAACAGTGAGATTGTACCAAAATAAATTAAGTATTTATTCTAATTCAAATTTTCAACTTTAGGGAAATGATCTTAAAAACCAAAAATGTTGTCCTAGTGATCTTATACCTGATGAATCAGATGGTACCTTATATCATCACAAATCTATGGATTTGTGATTACTGGCTTTTCTATAGCCATGTTCTCTACCACTCTCCATCAGAACATGATTGTTAGATTTCTCTTCCATATCCATATTTTTACCTATGTGGAAACCCAGCGATTAGTTTATTTGGGTAATCGTTACATTTCATACTTTAGTTTTTAAAGCCAAGTTTTGGTATTTCCTTTTTACGAAGTGGGATTCTATTAAAAAAACTTTAGAATAGTAAACCATTTATAACCCCGACGAATTTCGAGGGCGAAATTCATTTTAAGGGGGGTAGAATGTAACAGCCCAAGATTTTATGAAAAATATTCTTTTTATTTCACTAATGTCTTGTGTTGTACGCTAAACCAAAAGGAGCTTGCAAAACACGCATCCTTGACTTACCTTGCATTACACGCAATCGCGACCTTCCTCGATAGCGTGTGTAGTACGCAATAACGAGTTTCACTAAACAACGATATGCTATTAAAATGTTATTAAAACTAGCCGTTATGAATAGTAATAACCACTTTTTGAAATTTTATAAATTTTATTTTTCAAAATAGACTTCATTTTTGGATTCGGAATAATGAAATTAGCCTAGGGTGAAATTTTGGTATTTTTCTGAAAACTTTCAATTTTTGATAAATAGTGAAACCACTAAGTGGTAGGTTAAAAACTGAATTTTGCATAAAACTTAATTTTACCGCTTCTGTGAATGGAATTTCGAAAATCCGAGAGACACGGTTAATATCAAGGACTAAAATGTGGTTCAATGAGATGAAAATAATTTTTTGGTGAATAGTAACTTTTTACTTTTTTTACCGCGGTTAATAGTAAATAGGGTAACTAAGGGTAAATATGATATTAATATTACCCTAACACATGACCTAATTCTATTGGACAAGTGTAATTCGACCAAAAACAAACTTAGGAATAAAATATGACCATTTAGGCCCACTTGGATTAGATTAGGACATTTATTATTAATTTATTTAAAGAAGGGTTAAAATAGTTAAAATCAATGTTTAATAAGTAAATCATTTTTAATATGGGGTTATACATAAGATAAATTCAATTGTAAATATTCATTAGAAAGATAAATAGATTTCCTACATGATGATATTTTATTTGTAATTTTTAGACATCAAATAATTTAATTTATTTATGACACAAAGATGATGCAGTAATTATCTTATTAATGAAATATTGACATAATTGATAATATAAATACCAAAATAAATGTAATTTAAGACTTTTTATGAATTCCACTAATTTTCTAGGTTACTATGATATATTAGTGTTGATTTAATTATCTTGGTTCGAACATATAATTCTGTTATGACTTTCACAAAAATCATGTATCAAATAGTGTCAAAATTGACACAAAATAGTTTTTAAATCAAATATTATATTATTAATTGTTATTTTATTCCTAAAAATATAAGGTTCGTCCAAATGACTTAGATAACGATATATATATTAATAATAAACAATTTGGGGTTCGTTTGGCATGTTATAGTAAGTGTATTAACCATATAGTGAAAGAAAACAAAAAGACACGGTAAAAGTTAAATTAATTAACTTAGAGTTTAATCTAATTGATAAGGTTAAAATAATACCCTAAACTTGTCTAAATCCTATTGGTTGATAAGATTTCGACCCATCCCCACTTTAGCTTTGAAATAAGACTCTTTGGAACCATTATAAACCGATTTTGACTTTAATATAAAGTAATATTTTGAGATATTCCTAAGGTGCCCCTCTCCTCCCTTATAAAAGGGCACCTCCTCCCCCTTCCTCCTCACACCAATTTGAGCACTCAAGCTCGGCCAACGTCTGCCATTTTCTCCTCTCCACTTCCCTGGAATAATCCTAGAGGTCCTGGTCTTCTTCAAAGACCAATCTTAGTTCCCTAAGTGGAGAATTCAAAGAGGCGTTCCAAAGAAGAGGTAATATCCATTACCGATCTTTTCAATTTCTTTCTTCTTCAACTTCTTCTTCTTTAGTTGTTTCATAACAAAGTAATAACATCAGTATTACTTACATACTGATATGTTATTATAAATATGAAACAACCCTAATTCACCTTCTATCCATCCTAAGGAAAAAATGAAATCACCGCGCGTGCGTACGTACGGAATACCGTCTCCACGCCGTGGTGTAAACTATTTTCCACCACCACCTTACAAGGATGGGTATAATGGTTTAATGAGTAACTATATATGATTATTATAAAGTGATATTGATACTGAAATAGTATAAATACACTTCAACGCAATTCCACGACCATGGGAACGAAATCATCGCTCGTGCGTACGTACGGAATACCGTTTCCACGACGCGATGAGATTCATTCTCAATGATTAACCATTAATGAATGATTATAAAGTATATATAATAAGTACTAATGAAATATATTACCTAATAATTATACTGTAATTATTTATATTTATATGTATGTCATCTACTTAATTCCATTCAATTCAATACGGAAACGAAAACATCGTTCATGCGTACGTACGGACTACCGTCTCCATGAACGGTGTATTTATTTCCATTTACTGATTTATTATATATGTATATTCTGAATATATATATATAAATCATGTTTTATATTCTGGAATTAAGTAATCATGATCTAAGTAATCGTATGAATAATTACAAGTTAAAAACACAAACGATAAATGAGACGATTTTACCCAAAACGCTACTTTAACATGAATTTACAAAAGAACGGGTAATATAAAGTCATAAGTGGACCATATATGATATAATAACAATGAATATGATTCTGGAATAAGTCAATAACATTATTTAAATCATTATACAGGAGGTTCCGACACTTACGAAGCAAATCGGACCTAAGGTAAGGGAAAATATCACAATCTCACTTTTATCCGAGATTGTTTTTACTTTGGTAATTACTGGGGTGTATTTTATCATCCACATCCATGTTTCATCAATATGTAATATTATTTCCATCCACCTACAATCTTTTAAATCCATTTATACCCTTCGGTGAGTTTTTAGTAAAAAAAATATGAAAGGAATCTTTTGACGTTTTTCATACGAGGTGCTTTCTTGACTTTTCTGACAAAAGTACGAAGAATGTTTTTTTTAACTTATACGGCTTGAATGGATTTTAAAACATTATTTCCAAGAAGCTTCCTTTACAAGTTTTCAAGTTTATTTTTAATCAACTTCTTTTATTTTAAAATTTTATGACATGTTATGAAAGGAAAAATGTTTTTGAAGAAGAAAGGATATTTTCCTCAAGAATGGAGTTCAAGTGTTTTATCAAAATTATTTTCCATCTAAGATAATAAAGGGTTCTGTTTTTATCCCTATTATTACATGGATTTGATTATGTTGTGATGGAAATATTTTTATGAATTCCTTTATCTTATATGAATTGTTTTATGATGTCATGATGTTTCAAGAATCCAATTTTTATTACATGGGTTACGCTATGATGTATGGTTTATGATTATGTGGAACACATAAGAAAGGATTCATTATAAGATGGGTGAGACCTATATCTCCCTCCAATGCATTGGGTAAAGATTTTATATCTCATGAGATAGACAGGGCTGGAACGGTAGGTTATACCGGTTCAGTGAAACAGGACTGAAACGAGGGTTACTCGATTCAGAAAGGGACTTTGTCCACTAAGATAGTCTTGGCAATGAGTCTTGACTAACAAGAAATGATTCTCTATGATTATGTGTGAATGCCACAAAGTTTCATGTTTTAAGTTATGAATATTGTGATTACATTTCACTGCCATGATTTATCCCATGTTATGAAATTATGCACTTTTTTGCAGGTTAAGATTTCCAAAATGTTATGTTCTTATGAATACGATGTGATTGATATTTCTTTTGTTTACCCTTACTGAGCATTTGAGCTCACCCTTTTATGTTTTCTTTTCCCCACGATATAAAGAAAGGTTTTAGGTAAAAAAAAGGAAGATCTTTATAGGAGATGTTGATGATCTTTCACCACGATTAGAAGATTATATTACGAGTTTCCAAAGACACTAAACTATTACGATCCTTGTGTGTGTATTTTTGTTATGTACTAAGTATTCCGCAAATTTAATGTAGTGTCCATGTACATCAAGCTTAGGGTCTCTACATGTTCCCCAATAATCATCCACATAGATTAGTTAGAGTTGTCGTTATCCAAATGCTATGTGAAACAGGGACAAAACCCATCCGGTCCACTAGCCGTACTAGTACAAATCCGCCACACCTAGGTACCCGGGCTTCCCCTTTTGTGGTCAATCAATTCCAGCATGCATCATAAATAAATTTTTATATAAAACACCATTACTAGTCAAACACAACCAATACAGTAGATATCACATTTTATACCACATAAAACATGCAACAAAACACTTAGATTTTTCATAAAACAATTTCTCAAAATCTCGTAGTGTTTCGGACACAAAACTCCTTATAGACCGAACTTTCATACTATGTGCACATATTTAAGCTTCCAAAACATAAAGGGAATCATTCTACATTTCAGTGAAAACCCAAAATCATTTTTAGGGCAACCCCTTATGGTTCAAGAAACGACATCATTGCAAAGTCTACATTTTTACACAACAAAACTCTTAGAATTTCATGTGGTTCACAAACACCATTAAAACCAGATTTTTCAGAAACAAATACAAGGTAGAATCATTAAAAACAGTATTTTTATCCCTATTATAGTTCAAAAAAATCAAATAGTTACTTTTAGGGTATCCCCAATTAAACTAATAAAACATTTCTATGAAAAACCCCCAATTTCACATGAAATTGGCCTTTAGGATTCATTTTAAATAAAAACACCACTAAAACTATATTTTTCAGACATAATAAAATTTATTAAGCATGAAATTACCATAAAAACAATAGCCAATTCACAAAGATTTCATACACAATGGAATCACCTACCCAAACAAAGGAAACCCTTGAATCCTTTGTGAGAAAACACAAACGCACCCCCGCTGCACCTCAAGGAAGGTAAACCAGAACTAAAACCAGAATTTCAGACCATGAAACACAAGATAAAACCCTAATTTTTAAACCCTACTTCCCGGACATTAGGAACCTCAGTGATAATAGAAGAAACCCTAAGTAAATTGGATATAACACTAAACAAATTGAAAGAAGAAAGGAGGAGAACAACTTACTTAAAATATCTTGTTAAAATCGTCCCCAAAAATACCAGTAGATGATTTTAAAAATACTCAAACCTTCAAGAGATATTAGAACAAGGATAGGTAGATCATTTAGGAATTTGAATGGGGGAAAAGAGTAAGAATCTAAGGAGTTATGAAGGAAACAAATTACCTTTATAAATCTGCCCGAAATTTGAGTTCTTCAGAAGTTTCGACCTAAACCGCGATGCAAATGAGATGCAACGAGTGTGGGAGGATATTGGACGGGCGGCTGGTTTCATGGGGCGTGTTTGGGACTTGGAATCACTGAAAAACACTTAATAATTAATAAGTTATTAATTAATCAGATTTTATTTTTAAAACTGGAATTGGGCTTTCGGGCAGGCCCAATCCCTTAAATAAAAACCCATATACACCTTGGTTATGGATTTACAAAGGCTCCAAATTTTAATTTTGGTGTTTATATATTAGGGGAGGACATTTAGGAGTTCGAATGAGTAAAAAATATTAAAAAATGAATAAGTTATAGAAGAATAAAAATAAATTTTTAAATCTGGAATTAGGCTCACGGTTTGGCCCAATTCGTGAAAACTCACCTATTCTCCATAAAAACATTGGAAACCCCCAAAAACAAAGCATTAATGGAAATTAAAATAAAAATACATTTAAAATAAGCTATGTATGTGAATGTATAATTATTATTTAAAATATTATATTAAATAATTATTTGATTATAATATATTATTTTTTATAAAAAAATTTATTTTTAAATTATTCCTTAAACAAAGTGAGATAATATTTCCTCTAAAAACCAAATTGGTTAGTACGATAATTAAAAATAAAATTATTAATATTATATGTGAAAAATTTTGGGGTGTCGCATTATTCCCCCCATCAAAGAATTGCATCCTCACAATTCTAAAATATTTGTACAAAAACCACAGCAACACCAAACACACATCACTCACGATGTCCCTTTATCAGGAACACCACTAATGGTAGGGTGCTGATGACCTCAGGTGGATTCATAAGGTATTATTCAGCTGCTCTATTTTCTTGGCCTAGACACACTGTGAACAACTAGGGTCAAACCTGTACCTAAATCACTCGGCCTTCCATAGAGAGGCATGAGAAGTGTGGAGTTTAGAAATTTTAGAGTGGACTAAATCCCTATAATTCCCTCGCACCACATTGTGCTTTAAAATATTGATGTCCTAGAGTTCTCCATACAGACTAAAACTTAGGACCAAAAATAGGTAGGCTGCTCGATATTCACCATCCAAATAAGCTTCTAGAAATTTTACTATATCTCAATATTTATTAGCCAAAGTGAAACATAGAAAAAGTGATTCATGAAACTTCCCTCTTTTCCTATATACTGCAAATTTTGCAATTGCTATATAGTAATAGAAATGATTGCTTCCTTGGTAAATATGAAGAATGTTTGGGTATTTAGACACCTGATGGAGTTGTTTACAAGTCAGACATAAGTTGACATAGGGCTGGTACTCCTCGAAGCATGTCCTGACAATTATAGTCTCTAACAGTTCGGTAGGAAGAGATAAAACATTGGTCGGTGAACTCATGTCTTATATCTGATATTTTTTAAGAATTCGGCCTTCAGTATTAAAATTCTAGTTTAATAAGAGTCATTATTTAATATAAAATCATATCAAAATAGAGTATACAACATCATTAATTTAGAAATGACTAAAAAAACTCAAGAAATTACGTAATCTCCTGCTCCCTCTCACAAAACACTAGTATGGATTTCATGACGTCCTCTAAGATGACTCCTCATCGATTCCACTGATGTTTGGGATTTTCCCAGTTCTTATTAAAATATATCCCCAAAGCGGTTCTAAATTCTTCTATCCCTTTGGTCGAGATGCAACATGTGTAACTAGGATCAACCACTTGTGGACATCTAGAATTCAGATTGAGAGAAGCATGTCGGGTATCATGTTAAGTGACATCCGTATGAATTTGATGCCGATAATGAAAATGAGTAGTCTTGTTCTCAAGGGATTAAAATTACATAACATGACCAGAAAGACCATAGGTCAAATTTTGACATAGATATGCTTCCTTGAGGTCACCCCCTTGTGCATCCTCCTCAAATTCCTCAAGAGAAATGAAATTATTGGCTAGGGTAAAACAATTGAGGATACCCTCAAAGTATTTCCCTTGTCGTATATAGAACAAGAATTGAGTGTTCATCACCAGGTAATAGACTAATCCTAGTCCTTGGTGAAGTTGGAGTACACAAGGAGAGTTAGATACTCAGTAGTGGGTTTTTCATGATAAATGAATATTCTCAAAAGTCTCATAGTATTATACACATGATTTTACAACTATGGTCTCTAATACTTCTGTTAGAAGAGAAAAAAGATAGTACTTTCGCTTTCCATTTGAAAATTATGAAAATTTCATTGTTAGTATTTTTAAGTAGATTTATTTTTGTTCATTTCTAGTTTTCTAGAGTTATCTAAACCAAATCCTCTGATACCAACTACGAGGACCCAACCCCAGAAAACTCGGACTCGGTTTCTTAAAAGAATGGTGTGTAATTATTCACAAAAACATGAACTGATAAATTCAACATCATGTCCTGTACAAAGGATCGAATTTGGTTTAGGTTTTGGGAAACTAGCCACTTCTGTCATACTTATTTAGCTCAAACTGATACCTGAAAAATATTTAATAAAAAACATAGGGTGAGCATACGAATGCCCAGTAAGGGATTTTAAAATAAACCAATGTTACTTTTGAACACATTCATTAAACCTTTACATAAAAAAATTTCTTAAAGAAATGTTTTAACACATGTAACATATCATAAAAGTGATTAATTAAAAACATGCTAATAGAATTACAAGGGTACATGATTCATTTATAGGAATGCTCATTTGGAGTAATAAATAAAAGAAATTCTAACATGTATAACATATGAATATGTAAGCACAAATTAAACAGCTAAGAGTAGTGAATTATCAAAGTTGCGCGTAAAGGTAATAAGTTCAATTTCATACACCAAATACTAAATCACTAAGTTCTAAACATATTTCATTCCATAAGAATTTAATTTTCTGTTACTCATAAGTACGGGCTCTTAACCATGGATATTATACTAGTTGAATATCCATTTGGTAAATTATTTATCATACACATAATGAGGGAATGTATAATACAAGACTTTAATTTATGTGTCAAGGCCTCGTGCCAGGACCTAGGGGCAAACTATAACCGAACCTCAACCCGGAGAACCTCTGTAATCGGACTCCATCCTGTAGAGCCTCTATAACTGGACTCTAACCCAGAGGGTCTGCTATAACCAGACCCCAACCCAGAGGGCTTACTTTCACCGGTCCCCAAACCGAAACATACTAGTCCAATATATTCCTCATATGTCTAGTAAATTCTCATATTAAAGGTGTACATACCACTATGAATATTTGAATTTTACTTCACATTACTCAAGGTGTCCCATACCCCTTTGAGTAATTTAATTTCTTATGTCATTATTATGGTATGGAACATGCATGCATCATTAAGTGAAACTATAAATAAAATGGAAAATGAAACCATTTAATCCAAAAATAAATAATATGATAGATAACATTGAAGATATGGCAGTAGCAGTTTATCGAAGGCATACATGGTTTATTACACACTCTATGCACATGATACAATTACTAAAGCACATCAGATAATGGATGAGAAGGGGTTTTCCATATGAGATGTTAAATTGATAACACCTAAATTTAAAATCCTTATTCCATGAATGAAAATAAATTTTATTTAATATGATGATAAAAGTGTTAGTGATCAAGCAATTAGATTACATCACGACTTAACTAACAACAATCACCGTAGTGGATAAAACATTAAGTGAGAATAACATGATCACATGGTTTAACACACCCTTTTATGCTTTAATATATTTTTGTCAAATAAAAAGTATATATTCTTTTTAATCATAAAACATAACAAGATAAATCACATTATACCATTGAAACAGGAAATTATAACAACGCTAATATCATTAAATTTTCTTTAATTAAAACATGTTTGACCAACTTTATAGATTAGGACATAAATATTTACATAAAAACCTATTGGTTTGGCTTAAACAGAGACTGATATTCATTAAAGTCTCACAAGTATTAATTGCATCAATACATTAATTAAATTTTAATAATCTATACATGAAATTAGGGTTTTGTAAACTATACCCAAAGTGTATATATGAGTTTTCATAATCAAACTAGGTTTAATAATTTCTCATAACTAATAAATACTTTAAAACATATTTAATACACCATTATCACTTGATTAAAAACTAAACCATGTTATGTTTATAACATGTGTGACCATATATATATATATATATATATATAAATATATATTAAAATATAACAAAATTTTATTTCATCATTGAACCTCAAAGTATAGAATACTTGAAACTGATCCTCAAGGAGGTTCCTTTAAAATCATATAGTTATACACACACACACACACACACACACACACATATATATATATATTAACATACATAATCAGGTAAAAAGTCTTATAAAAAATTTAGTTCTTCACATTTTGACATTCTAAAATTAACTTCGAAGCTCAAGTTTAGAAATATTAAATCTGGACCATAAGGGGTTTATATAAATATGAGGGGTTATATATTTATATATATATATATACATAAATGATTATTTATATAAGGTATGATAATGATTTTGCATGAGGTATTTATGCTTCAGGTCTACTAATACCCTAGAACTCAAAAATATCGAAGCTCTTAATCAGGTAAATAAGGGTTCAAATAAAAAACCGCAAGATGCATATATATATATATATCTACACAAGTGTACATAAATATACAACTTCAAATAAATTAGTAAGTTAATATAAATCCCTTACAAAACATAATATCACAAAATAAATAAATGTTTGAGACAAATATTTAACCCTTACTTTGATAGATTTCGATGCTTGGGTACACCATGTAGGGGCATAGGAGCAAGGTGCATAGAAATCTAGAAGGTTCAAAACTCAAAACATTAAACCAATATGCACCAGTGAAACCCAATCCCTCTATTTAAAGTCTTAAAATCCCTATAGAGTTAAAATAATATTTATGAAATGATTATTATTTAGCATCTATTTTATATAGTATAGTTGAGATTGACATTGACAAAAAAAATTCAATTCCATTATTTTTATAAACCAAATGGTGAATAGAATATGACATTTGGTCCAAAAAAACAACCATATGATTGTGATAGTGAAACTGATAGAGTAAAATCAACAAATAAACAAACACTGCAACATTTCACCACTAATATAAAATTTAAGTGAAACCTAAAGAAAACCACTGAAACTACACAAGTGGTCAATAATGAAATCAATCAGTTCATATTATAATTTAAAATTGACAAATATAAAATGATGGAACACATAAATAATTTAAAATGAACAATATTCCAAACCACAGTCTGTAGGAGTGACAAAGAGGGAAAACGACGTGCAGAAACCAGACCTGAAACAGATTTGCACAACCACTTCTAGCCCGCATAGATCCAAATATTAAAAGCCTACCTCGCTCTAGATTAGAGAAAACCTAAAAGGGAACCCTAAATCGAATCAGCACCAGAACCGGAAACCACCGTTGGGCTGCACCTCCCGCTGTTTGAACCTGACTCAGTCTCGGTCTCCTACTGGAAGACCGTGACAAACTTCCGAGCACGACACCGACCGTTGCACGACCTTCTGAGAACGTCAAATTCTCTTGTTCTAGGTGACGCATCCCGGTCGTGACTCTAGATCTCTAAGGAGACGTTGGATCATCATGTGGATCCCCAAATGAAACCGAAGCCTATTGAAACCCTAAGCCAATTTCAAAAAATCGGGACCCTCCTTCTCTTCACGGATCTCCTTATTTTCCTTTCTTTTGATTTTGTTATTATTATTATATTATTATATCTTTATTATCTTATCTTTATAATTTTGAATCTATAACCTATTATTATCATATATTATTAATAAATTAAAAATTAAAAAGTTAATCTATTAATATTGTTTTATCAATACATTAAAAAAGAAAAGGTTATTATTATTAAATTCTTTTACAAAACATATATTTATATATTTAATAAGACATAATTATAATGTTATAAATTTAATTGATAATTGGAAATGTATTATAAAAATTATTATTATCATAATTTGTAATTTTGAAACTTTATAAAAAATTTAATATTACATGTATATATATATGATTCAAGAAAACAATAGTTTTTATCAAAAGATCATTCATATATGTGAACTTTTATTCATTTTATTAAACTAGTTATACATTTACAATTTTATTAAAAAAATTCAAAATGATAATAATTTTATGAAACTTTAAAAAAATTAATTATCTAATAATTATGTCTATATCATGTTTTTGAAAAACATATAAGATTCATATAATAGATTAAGTAATTGTCCGCATAACTAAAATAGTTCACTTTTACAAAATAATATCGTTAAAATAATTTTAAATAAATAATTCTCAAAGTCGTATAAAAAATTATAGTATTAGTTTTATATCGTAATTATAATTCAAATCTAGTTTACATATGCATATATATATATATACATATCACATCCTGGAACTAAACAACAAATTAGATATATATATATATATATATTAGTATAATTATTATTTAAAATATTATATTAAATAATTATTTGATTAGAATAAATTATTTTTGAAAAATATAGTTATTTTTTAATTATTCCTTAAAAAAAGTGAGATAATATTTCCTCTGAAAACCGGACTAATTAGTTCGATAATTAAAATATAAAATTATTACTAATGAAGGTGAAAAGGTTTGTGGTGTCACAATATATCTTATCTTTCCCACTATATAAATGGAAAAGGTAGAAGTACCCCATTTAGTAATTTTCATTCTAATTTTACATATTCACAATTCAAATATTTCATGGTAAAATTATAAATATATATTTTTTTCCATACCACCAGTAATAATCTTTAAGGACTCACTTTATTTTATCTCATCTAGGAAGAACTGAAATAAAGAGCTTCACATAAGTACTATTTCATCCAATGGGAAATCACAAAGAATATATAATCTCTTCCCAAATCATAAAATACATTATTTTTCAATAGTAAACTTAAATAACATTATATTTTTCACCAATTATACCTTTTTCAATAACTCATAATATTCCTATAGATCTTTTTTAATTCCGCATGGCAGAGGTAATTTCATTGACCACTAAAACCAAATAGGGGAATTTTCTACACTCATATTTTTCAAGATAAAATTAAATAAATAATTAGAAAAAGGGTCACATTATAAACATAACATTATTCATGTAGCGTTACCTGTTCCACATAAAACATCATCCATGTTATTTTATTTTCTAGGATATTAGTGACTCATGAAATCATAATCCCTAATGAGTTCCAACCATCTTCTCTGCAACATGTTTACCTAATTCTATGTAAAAATATACTTTACTCTTTAATGAGTAGTATATATTTCACAATTGGGACCATATAATTTATTCCATCAAATATTTGAAAGAAAAAATAAAAACAAATAATTCCAAATCATGGGTAAGATAATTTGACTAATGAGGTTTCATTTCAAATGATGCATAAACAATTACATGATTAGTTTACTTAAAAAACCAGGAAAATTCAATAAATCATCATTACTTGTGAAAAAAACTATTTCATAATGGAAATAAAATTAAAATATAATTCCCCAATGTTATTTATAATTCATGAAACAAATCAGCATAATCATCTATCTATATTAATTTTACTCCTTTTCAAAATAAAATATTTAGTTGGCTAGATGACCAAGAAATGTTATTGACATACCACTGACAATACACTACTAATCCATGAAAACATTGAATCCCAGGAAAAAATTCATGGATTGGATATTCATCGTCCACTTTTGTTTTGGTAGAATCAATAGTTATTCAATATTTATTTACAATGTTCCCAAGTGAAGAAATCATCTGTAACCAAAAATCACATATTCAATATTTTCCATATAATTTTTTTTAAATTGAGGGTTTTCATAAATGTCATCACATTTTTTCATAATAGTCATAACATTTTAATAAAATATCATAATAACCACAAATTTACCCATATATTAATGTAATATTATATTCACAAGATCAATGAATAAAAAATATACATATAGTAGATCATAGGGCATAACTACAAACTCATAATGCCCATATCTTGTATGGAATTCTGTTTTCATAATTGTTTCCTACTTCACCATCAGTTGATGGTACCAGAATCTCATGTCAATCAGGGGAAAATATTGATATCCATGGAGTAGATAAAAAAGTCATTGATATGAGGAAACTGATACTTATTTATAATATTGGTGTTATTCAATGCTTTATAACTAATGAAAATAATCATAGAACCATCTTTATGTTTAACACATAAAAGAGGATAACTCATTGGTGAAGTTCTAGGTTGAATACAACCATTATCTAGAAACTATTGCCTTGTATTTTTTAGTTTCATAAGTCTAAATGGAGCCATTTGATAAGGTTTTTTCAAGTTATATTAGCTTTTGGATGAAATTTAATAGTAAATTCAATATCATGATAAGGTATACTACTAGGAAAGTCATTATAAAAAACATAAAGGATTTTATTTATCATAATAAAATCATTTATCGATAAAATTACCTTGTTTTCAACCACATTTGTAATATAAATTTAATTTCAATCTATTAACAGTTTATCAGCTTCATGATATGTCATAAATGGTAGTTTTCATTCTTCTTAACAAACTGAAACAATTCTAGAATAAAATTATTTTAGCTCAACAATCTATCTTATCATGGTAATAAAATTTCCAATGTAATGCCCCGACCCCAGTTACGCAGAGTCGGTGTGTTATTTTAATACATTGGCATGATTACAAGGAATCAAGTCTTGAAGGACCGATCATTTTAGTATTTTTGGAAAATAGATTACATACATGAATGTTACATTACACATCATAAAATACAAAACAACATAAATAATCCTTTATGAATGCCATTATTCCCTTGTCTTAACCCTACATATCAATCACAATACACTTCTTGTAATCCTAGGAAAAATAAAAACATAGAAAGGGGTGAGCTCAGATGCTCAGTAAGGATTACAATATAGCAGAAACTTTCATAAATAAGCCTAAACATTTAAGGCAATGTAAGACTAAAACAAAAGCCTTTTAAACTTGAACTTCAGAATAATATGGAAAAAATGAAATGAAATAATTATATTTACTTATTCACATGGACATTCTACTAGTCGAATAATCACATGCAATATCACTAACCACTTTCATAATGATGGAATGCATAATTCCATACTATCATAACCACATAGCCAAGGCCTCGTGCCAAGACTACAAATAAGATTTTGTCAAGGCCTCGTGCCAAGACACTAGTTTGTCTCATGAGACCTACTGATGCAATTTTTCTAGAAGATACTTACGTTTAAAATTGCTCAAATATACTCCAGTGTTTTTCTGAAAACATTATGCAAGCTTTTAAAAACAAAATAACTAATTATGAGACTGCTCGACTAATTACAAGCCATGATGGGTCCCTGACCAATCCCTTCCTATCTACCACACTCGAGAGTCAGGTTTTTTGAAAAAAATTTTAATCTTGCGTTAAATACGTATACATTTGCACTGGATTTTCATATATTTGAGAGAAATATCTCTTTTTTTAAATAATTTAAAAATAAAATAATTATAAAGGAAGCAATTTAAAAGAGTTTTTTGAATCAAAGTGTCCCATACCACTTGGAAACATTTTAAAAGAATTGTCATTTCAAAACATTCATATCCATATAATTAAATCCTTAAAATCATTTTGAAAACATGGACATTAATTAAATGTATTTAGAAAGATAAATCTTTAAAACATTTAAAAGTCACATAATTGTAAAAGAAAACATTTAATTTGAAAATATTCTTATTATCTTGTAAGGGAAGCTTCAATGATTTTATAACAGTATAAAATAGCCGCACCCTCCGTATAAGTTAAAAAAACATTCTTACCTTAATTCTGTCAAAAAGGTTAAAAAGGACCTTGTTTGGAAAACGACGGAACGATTCCTTTATAAACATCTTATAAAAAGTCAAAAAGGGTATAAGTGACATTAACCCATATTCTGTAAAATATTATGAATGATTTGAAATACATTTTTAAGAAACATGGATGTTGATGATAAAGAGGTCCCAGTAGATAATTATGTATAAACAACCTCGGATAATGAAGAGATTGTGAAATAAACCCTTACCAATTTGGTAACTTACAAACCATACAACCCATGAAAAGGGTATCATACTATGAATATGTGAATACACATACATTAAATTTTATTACACAAATAATACAATTATGATCAGTACATACACCACACAAAATGTAATAGTGGCAATATGGTATGAGTCTCATGGGAATAAGGAGTGAGATGAAAACCCCTTACCTTGCACTTTCCTTTAGTCGATGGTACGTTTAACCTCATGTAAGAAGATAATAGTATGTTATTAAATTATACCAGAACCATATTAATATTTATTATATCATACAAGATTCATTTATGACTTTATACTATCCATTTAATAATAATTTCCATGTTAAAATAACATTTTGGGTAATAATCCTTTTCTTTATCGTACGTGTTTTAACTTGTTACTCTTGATTGTATCACTTAGATCATGATTTAAATACATACATAATATAAAAAATGTTAAATATATCATATATATTTAGAATATAAATATGTATAATAGACATATATATGAAATGGAAAACACCGTTTATGGAGACGGTAGTCTGTACATACGCATAAACGATGTTTCTGTTTTCATATAGTATTGAACGGAAGTAAGTGAATAAGATATATGTAAGTACATAAATACCTATATATATATATATCTAGTAGAATTATTATTTCATATATTACATACTTATTAGTAATATATATTTTTATAATCGTCGATGAATTGTGAACTTGGAAATAAATCTCATCGCGTCGTGGAGACGGTAATCTGTACGTACGCCCGAGCAAAAATATCATTCTTTTGATATTAAAATAATATATAATTGGATGGTATATCATATATACAGAATAATTATATTTTTATATTTATTATTTACATTAATTATGTATCATTATTATAACCATCTAAATAATAATATATTGAATAACAATTACACCACAACGTGGAGACGGTAAGCCGTACGTACGCACGTATGGTGACATGTCATTCAAGGGATGGATAGAATAATGAATTTGTTTGTTCCATAATTATAATAACATTAAAGTATATATAAGATACTGGATTTATTATTTTATAATGGAAATAACAAGGAAAGAAGAAGTTGAAGAAGAAAGGAACTTTAAAGAGGGTGGTGAAGACGTTACCTCTTCATCGGGTTCTACCTTTTGATTTGATCAAAAGGGATCCTTAGGTTGGCTTTCTAATCAAACTAAGGCCTCTAGGATAAATTGAGGGAAGTTTAGAGAGTATTTTGGCAGGGTTTGGATAAACCAAAAGGCTTTGAAGGTGTGAAGAAATGGTTTGAATTGTGGTCCTTTTATACGCGGGAGGAGGGGCTCTTTATGAAAAAACTTAATGTATTAATTTATAATAAATTCATCTTCGGTTTGTAATGGCTCCAATGTGTATTATTCAAATTATAAGGAGATTATGGGTCTAAATCCTTTCAACTAATATATTTTTTATAGGTTTGGGTTATTATATTAACTTTATTTTTTAGTTTTAACTCTTAGTTAATTAGTTTGACACATACCATGTCACTTTGTATTTTTATATTATATAGTTAATAAACATACTATATAGATCCAAGATACCCCAAAGTGGTCCACTAATGATAAACCAATAATTATATAAGTCCTTTGTCCAAACCTTATATTTTTAGGAATAGAATATAAATTAATAATATAATATTGGTTTTCAAAACTCATTTATGTCAATTTTGACACTACTCAATAATTGATTTTTTTAAAGTCTTAACAACTTTTTAAATTCTAAAAAAATTCATTTAAGAAATACTAACATGTAATATTAACCAATCAAATGATTTTATGTCACAAAAACGTTAAAATTATATTTATTTTAACATTTATAATACCAATTATTTGATTCTTTCATTAATAAGGAATATACTGCATCATTATTGTGTCATATATATTTGTAATTTTTCAATGTATAAAAATTATAAATAAAATACCATTATGTAGGAAATATCTTTAGATTTATAATGAATATTTATAATTGAAAATATAACATATATAACCCTATGTAATTTTTTTTTCTAAAATATATAAGCTTTTGTCATTTTTGTATTTACATTAACTTAATTAATATAAAGTGTCCCTATCACCTACAAGTGGATACATGGGGTCCCAAAATCTACCCAAAGATGACCATGGTCGGAAATGTATCCACTAATAAGTTTAGGACACGTTTTAGGGTAATTTATAATATTATTTTTACCATTATTTACCGGATTTACCCTTTAACCATGGTAAATAAAATATTTACCGAAATAATTATTCAAAATGTCTAAAAATAAAAGTTACCTATTTACACAATTTTTACATCCTAATTCCAAATATGGAATAAATTTTTCCAAATTCAAAACATAGAAGTGGCAGAAATTAATTTAAAATTAATTATCACTATCAAAACATAAAGCGTGGTTTTAAGATATAATAACTATCAAAAGATTGACAATTGTTTATGTCCGGTTTAATTGTGAAATTATGTACAATGACAAAAATTTTATTAAATGTTAAAAATATATTCTAATTAAACTTTAAAACCACTAAAATTCATAATTTATCAATATTAATTATTTTTTTAAAAAAGTTGTTTTTAATTAAAATTTAGTAATTTTCACTATTCATCAAAATATAAACGTTATCCGAAAGGTACCAAAATTTCACCCTAGGCTAAATTCAATATTCCGAATCCAAAAATGAAGTCCATTTTTAGAGATAAAATTTATAAAATTTCAAAAAGTATGTATTACTATTCATAACGGCTAGTTTGATTTGTTGTAGTGTGTGTTAGAACTCACAGTTGCGTACAACACATGGTACTGTATTATTCAAAGAGAAGTGTACCATGGAAGCGTGGGTGTTACATTGTAAACTTTTGATGTCCCCATTATAAAGAATAAATTTATTTAGTCAAATTGAATATATATAAGTTTAAAATATTAAAAAAAATGGTTCACTATTAAAAGTTGGAAAAAGTGATTTTTTTAAAAATACCTCTTTTATTTGAAAAAAATGAATTTGTTATTACATTATGTCTAAGAAACTCATAATATGGATTCTAAAATTATAAGGATTATATAAAGTTCAAAATTTAGTTAATTTTATTCATAACCTCTTTTGAACGACTTGTTTGGTAAGTCATAGTGCACTTGAACTCGGTGTTGCGTGTAGTGCAAGTTATTGAATTATATGGAAGAAGTAACACACTATGAAATCTTGGGGTGTTCCATCCAATCCATACCCAAAATGAAATCAAACTATACTTGATGAAAAAACATGACATGTAGTTAATGTCTTTCCACAAACAACAACATGATTTTTCTTATAATTTTTTTTGACTTAATATTTCGCAAAGTTTTTTTATCATAAGTCAATCTTCCATTTCATGAGGTGAAATTTCAAATTTACTTCCTCAAAATTGAATGAATGTGTGGACCCTATATCAAAAAAGAAATTATAAAGATTTGAGTAAAAATAAACATTCCTCATACCACTTTTGTGGATTTCCCAACATGTACTAAAGTAGATGGAATCAATTTTAACATACCTTTATGCATATAGTAAATATGTTACCCATCATTCAAATCCAACATTGGTATGGTAGGTGGATAATTCTTCATCTCACCACATTTAAAACCCTTTGTAGTTTTCTAATCATAATTGAACATAACCCCACCCAAAAATTTTCATTGAAATAACTAGCCAAACATGTAAACATATGACATCAGATACACCTCACATTTTTTATAAGACATTCTATTGGATTCTTTTTTATCACATTTCATAATAAGTAAATTTGATTTTCATATCTCCAAAATTATTTAATGAATTATTCCCTAATTTCTTCCAAGTTGATTGATTATTATTCTTATTATCGTAAGGCATATACATGTCAAAAGACTCCATGTTAACTTTTTTAGTATATTGAAAATGTTTCTTATAGATTATGAACCCATAAGATGTCAATTAACTTTATAAAATTGGTTTCCAATGATAGTAAAATTTATTAATATTACTATCAATGTATCTAACAAAATATGGTTCATATTGGGACAATATTGTGATTTTTTCTTCTTATAAAGCTATATAATATTCATATATTTGCCTCCTTTTTATGAATTATTTCTTCATTTTGAGTTGAAGCATCGTAAAAAAAATTCTAGAAGAACACTCTAAAAAACATCCCAATACATAGCATCATTATCATATTTATCTATGTTTTTCTTTATTAGAGACCTTTGTTGATCAGATTCACCTTCAAAATGAGAAATAAGTAGGGTTAACTTTTGCTATTATGAACATACCAAGAATTTAAATATCTTTTCTAGAGTGTTAATTAATCCTTTAGCTACCATTGGATATGAGGTTCCACTAAAATCATGAGGATTTTACCTCATTAAAGTCTCAATTAGTAATATATTCTACTATTTTTGATCTATATTCTCCCTTGCATGGATACCACCAACATTTATAAGTATTTTATACTGAGATATCACTGTAAAAAATTGTTCTATTTTGATTAAAACCATTTTGGAATGCTAATTTGGATGAATTCTTTCCTCTTGATTTATTCCCACCATAGATTCCCTGTTTACACTATGGAAAATCATTCGGAATAGGCATATACTAGATAAATGAATGTGGTAAACATACATTTAAATAACTAACCTATAAATTAAAAATTATTTTTGGGTATTTAATTACATTATCTCAACCCTTAAATTTATCTAAACCATCATCTGGTACAAACTATAAGTACCTAGACTTAATGATTGTATATTCTACTGTATTTGGACTATAATTCGCCTTCTTAAAATTATGAGTATCTTTTAAGTTTATATTTTTATATAATTAGAAAAAAATATTTAAAAGTGAACCCATACAATCTTGTGTACACATATACTTAGAATTCGTTTTTCCCATTAAACAAAAGTGATTAAAATAAACCATGGCTTTGATTTTTGAAAAATATTGGCAAATTTCTCTTGATATCATCCATGACCAAATATTCCTTAAACCATATAAGAAATTTTTTAATTAGGGTATGGTAATAAAAAGTTCTATAAGGTATAAAAATGATAAGAAACCATTAGTCTAGTGAAAAAACATAAAATGACATTTTCTTTAAAAAGCAAATCATTTCACCTTGAAAAGGTTACAATATTTCAAAAAGATAGTTAAGTTAACTTTTTTAAATCAATTTATTTCCTTGAAGTAACATTATCATGAATATAAAAAAACACATAGGTAACTTGGAATATCATTTTCTATATCACATATGTAAATAGAATTAGAAATCTATTAAAATTCATTCTTCAGAGTATTCAATGCATTAGAGGTTATAACATAACCACCCATCCTTGGTATATCATAAAACCATCTGTCAGTGGTTAATAATATAACCATACATCCTTGTTTTTTCATGGAAACATCCATCATTGGTTCATAATGGAACAAACCATAATTATAAATAATTACAAATAACCAAAACATAGTTATAAAAAATGAATTCTTGCATCATAAAAACATAATATGAGAAAAATCACATATATTAAAATAATACTATGTAGATAAAAATGAACATATTTTCTCTAAAAATAACCATTTAATCATGTTATGGATGATTAAAAACATTAATTATTTATGAATGCATGAAATTACATTCAATCCGTATATGTTAAAAAACATTCCTTTTTTATTTTTTAAAAAGAGACATTATACAATTTTTATAAAGGAAAGTCCCTTTATAAATATCATATAATTGAAGTGAACGTTAATCAAGTGAATCAATTATGTATACCAGGAATAAATACACATAAAAAAATGTAAATACAGCATTAGAAAATCATTATTTTTTTACACATAATCAATGTGTGACATAGTCATTGAAGTATATATTTAACCCAAAGAATAGAAGTTGGGTTAAAAATTTCCTTACCTTATGTCTGAATGTGTTCTACACATACAATTAATGTCTTCAATAATAAACTTTTATTCATTATTTACATGACTAAGAACCACTTCCACACATATTTTATTTATTATGTTTTTATTATGTTCGTTTATTTCCATTTTCAAGAGTTATATATATCAAAATCGTCAATCCGAGAGCGTTTGTTTCACAATTTCATGGTTTGATAACTTGTGTATATTTATGGATGATCAAGTGAAATAGGAATAATAGTAAAGAAGTAAAATTATATGCAATTAATGGTCAATAAATTTTTATATGGTCCCATATATCCGTTTCTTTCTGGCACAAGGATGATTCACATGACAAAATGCCAATCATAATAATTTAGTTTATTATAGTGTTTTTTCTGACCATTGTGATTTCATTTCATTTTATTTAAATTAATGTCTCTATATTTGTTTTGATACATGAAATAAGTTATAATATACTAGTTTAAATATTATTTGACTATATTAATTGTTTTCTGATGAGACATTAAGGCGATAAAAAAAATAAAAAAAATATCCATGGAGACGGTTAATCACCATAATTTGGACAATGGTTTTGTTTCATTGAATAAGATGATATGATAAGATTATTGGATATAAGGCATTCCATTAGACATATATACTTCTATGATATATACTATATCTACTAAACATGGGTGCTCCTCTGCTTATGGGTCATCTCTACAATGCTCCACGACACCAATTTTACCATCCCCATTCCCATGTTTCCCTCCACTTTTCAATCGAAGCCCCGTGATACCAATCACAAATCGACTTCAAGAAAAGCATTACCATCACCCACCATAATTCTCATTCATTCTCACCTTCCTTCTCATGATTTTCCTCTCCCAATCCTAAGGTTTCCATTGAAAAATGATTCCTCCTTCCTACCACTCTCAGCTTCCTTCCTATAGAACTAGGGTTCCTGCCTCTACTGTTGGCTCACTCTACCTCTCGAAGTAGACTCATTTCCTAAATCCTCTCCACCTACACAACCATGTGCTCCCCCACCGCATGCTCTACCACCTCCGACTCCACCTCCTCCACCTTCGGCTCCTCAGCCACTGACTCCTACGCCACCTCTAATTCTACAACATCAACAATGACTCGTAGTGGATTTAAATACTCTTTGAGAATCTAATGTTGGCATCGACTCAGGGTACATTGATAAACTTGGTTTTTGGTGTCTCTAAATCTAAAGGTGAGGAAATCTAAATCCTATAATGGTTGGTCTCGCTAACCCATTTTTTGTTGTCGAAATTTTTATCTGATTTAATATTCATGTTAGTTTTTGGTTTGGACATCATTTTCAACCCTCAAATGTCGGTCAACAAATCCCCTCTACGATGCATGGGATTCAATTATTTGAGCATCTTCATCGAACTTTGTTGAGATAGATAACTTAATCAGTGTTCCGTGATTCAAGTTATTCCTCTTTAGATGAAGTACGTTCGTGTTATATATAGAGGCATTCCACCTATAACAATTCCATATTCGGGCTTGGTCAACACCACATTCATCACCATAAAAGGACATTCAGGTGACTCTTAATTCTGGTTGCGGATGAAATCAAATCATTCAATGAACTTTGACTTAGTCTTTCATAATCATTGGTTATTCTTCAACTCAACCGTATCGTAGACATTTTCGTCAGCTAGTTAGCAGAACTTTTTTGATTTATTTGTTCATTGGGAGATTGGTTCGCATCTAATTACATGTGTTTGAAAGGGAAAGTGATGGTTTAGTTGAAGTTTTTACCTGACAATCTTGGACATTTTTTTATGTAGGGTCATCCAATCTGCTAGAGAAAAATATTTGAATCACATTTTTAGTTATTTTATATCATCTATTAAATTTTTCATATTTCTATTTCTTTATAGTTATTAAATTCTATCAATTATTCCAATCAAATGATTACTGCCTTCCATTTTTATATCATCTTAGTTAAATGATTATTCTTAGTTTCTTTGAATTCAAGTTAATAGGAATCATAATCATGTTTCAATGATGGTATCTCAGTGGATAAAGGGTTTATTTAGTTTTTTCTACAGATTTAATCATTTATGAAATGCTATTTTTTTATGCACAGTGCTTTTCATTTAATCATTCATATGCCCTTTGTATTATTATCAACATTCATCATTATATACACAAACAAAAACAGTTTTTTTATAGATTTAGTTATTTTATCTCTTCTATTAATTTTTTAGTATTTATTTTTTGCTTAAGATTTTTTCTCATGTCATTTCAATAGATCTGTTTTTCCATTTCATCAATTGTAAAAACTATTTCATTCATTAAGATGATATTTATTCATCTATTCATTTTAAGGGTTCAGAATTTGTTCGACCTCTTTAATGAAAATGTGGTGGTTTAGTTGAAGCTATACCCTAAAAATCTTGGACTACATTTTATGTAGGATCATCTAATCTGCAATATAAAAACATTTTAATCACAGATTTAGTTATTTTAACTCTTCTATTAAATTTTTAATATAAAATTGGATTAATTGTTTTTTCCATCCATAATCATTTCAAATCAAATGATAACTTCCTTCCATTATTCTATCATCTTAGTTCATTGATTCTGCTCAGTTTTCTTTATTTTAGGTTAACAGGATTCATAACCGTGTTTCAATGATGGTATTAATGTGGATAAAAGGTTTTATTTAATTATTATTATAGCTTTACTGAATTATTAAATGCTATTTTATAATTTATTTGTGTGGTGGTTTTCATTTAATCTTCCATATTCCATTTTTAATATTATCATCATTCTTCATTATGTACACTAACACAAACATTTTTATGAGAGAATTAATTATTTTATCTCTTATATTAGATTTTTAGTCCTTCTTTATTCTTTAGATTTTTTCTTATGTCATTACAATAGATCTGTTCTTCAATATCATCAGTTGCAATAACAATTTCATTCGGTAAGATGATATTTATTCATATATTCATTCTTTTAGGGATCAGAATTTGTTCAACCGCTTCAAAACAAGTTGCAGTTTAGGTATTACCAATATACATTATTCACTAGATGATATATTACCTTATGTCTCCTACGAATTGAATGTACTCTTGATTATTTATTTTTATAAAAGTGTTACATTATATGCATAATGTAATTTATGTCTGACGTTAAAAATTATATTATATATTTTATACTCAATATTTTATCACTTCCATTACTTTTTCCAATCAAATGATTACTGCCTTCCAATATTCTATTATCTTAGTTCATTAATTTTCCACAGTTCTTGTGATTTCAGGTGAACAAGAATCATCAGTTCATTTGTGTAATCATGTTTCAATAAAGCTATTTCAGTTAATAAAAATGTTCATTTAATTTTTACAATTTCTTTAATGATTTATGAAACCTATTCTATTTATTTGTTCAGTAATTTTCATTTAATCTTTCAAATTATATATTTGTTATAATCATAATTCTTCATAATATACACAAAGAGAAACTTTTGAATCAGAGATTTGGTTTTAATAACTTTCCATAGACCTTAATGAATTTAAGGTAAATATGACACATAATGATTGGCCATAGGATAACCTATAAATTATTACCCTTCAGACCTCCATTATTTAACTATTTGGATTTCTATCATATAATTTGAAAGTGGTACTTCAAGAACCACTGAATATAGAAGTATACCGTTTTGATTAAACCTTATATATTTCATAATTATGATCCAGATATATTGAATGATACTACTAAAATAAGAGATGAATTGACCAAATATTTGATAAGTACCATACTTTGATCTTTATAATTAAGTATCTTTATCAATGTTTCTATTTGTACTACTATATATGATTTATGGAAAATCTAGAATATCATCACCATGGATCTACAAAACACAAATAACCAAAGATGAAAATTCTACAAATAGGGTATCATATTTTAAGAATTAAAGTGACCAAAATATTAGATGAGGTTTAACATAGATTCCTGAAAATACTAAACAACTTGGATGGACATGAGGTGGTAATGGATAAATAAATTTTGATCAAAAAAAATTGGGGAAGATTCTTGGAAACCTCAACTGAAGATGTTTCACTACAGGTTTTGTGGATTTATTAAATGATGCAGAAAACATCCAAGGATTTTCATTTTTAAAATGTTATTCTTAGATAGTTTGTGAATGTGTTCTTCCATAGTGATTATTGTGCTTTTGGCAGTATGGGTGAGACTAATTGGTAGTATTATGCTTTGGTTTATCAGATTCCACTAACCATGGTGATGTTCTTATTATAGTAGCTTGGTGTGGCTTCATGTTTAGTTTTTTGTTATCATGTTGGTGGTGGTTCTGTGTTAGCTGCGAATTGGAGTGATGTCGGGCTTTTTTGGATGTGTTCGGTCAGTGATGTGCAAGATGTTTACCAACAAGTATCCGACATAATGGGCCAAGAGTTGACGTGTCAAAATTAGAGAACAATGGGTCCTGCAAATTAGAATTGACACAATGCATTTGGAACATCTTTCATTCTAAAAACTCCTGTTAGGTATGCTAATCCACCGTTTATCAATGAGTTTTTCAATTCTAATAAACTCTTATACATAATTTTTTTAAAAAATTTAATAAAATTTATTATTGTTTATAAACATTATAGTGTGAAAAAAAATGTTATGGAAGCTTTTAAAGATAAAGATTTAGTACAATGTGGAAACAAAATTGGTTCATTCTACAACCAAGTGATTGTCAATGACAGATAATTTCAAATTTTGAATTATTAAAAGTAATAAATTAACATTAAAACAGAACTTTTAACCATACTATATAGGATCGTTATAACATTGAATATTCATGAGTATGTATTACCATTAACCATAACCAGTTACTAGTTTTTTACCTTGTCCATTTTAATTTATTAGATAAAATACCACTTCATTGTAATATTCATTTTATCCTTGAATGATAGGGACCTCAAAGAACTAGAACTTTAGGAGTCAGTTATGACCAAGTTACTATAATGTTTTCTTTGTTCCAAACAATTCCTTTTATGTTTCCATTCACAATGAAAAGTACTATCTCAAAATTCAGTTTTGAATTCACTTATTTTTATGACATTTTTCAAAAAAAGGTTCGGGAACAACACTTAATATAATCATTTCATAACCAATACATTTTCTGACATTCTATGATTATTCAAGACATGTTTAATACTTGTTCTAAACACAAATACAGGTTCCACTGCATAGTCTTGAGTTTGATCATTTCTTGTATCATATAATATTGTTTCAGTTGATTATACCTTCATAATGTTTTAATGTTTTTCAAATGGTTTTTAATTTATTTTAATATGTTATAGAAATTATTAGACATCTTTATCTTTCATACCCTATAATTGGGACTACTAACCAAAACATCCAAAATAGTTTGAGGATGAGAGGTTAGTAATCTTTTCTCCTAACTCCATTTGATTGAAATATTACAATTAACAACAATGTTTTTGTATTTTCTTACAGACACTTACGAATTAACTACAACATATGTGGAGAGTATGCCAACATAATGACACGGTACTTGGAATCCAACAATGACTCCTCTATGGGTACTTGTAATGCAATTAGTCGAAGAAAAGAGATTGAGCTGTATGATTTTTAGGTAACTATATATTGAAATTTCATAAATTACATTAATAAAAGTCTTGTATGTTTAGGAGTCGGTTGCAATAATGAAATTGGATTTTTTTACTACAAATATTTCATCTATTCAGGTAGATGTATTTTTATTCATTATCTTTTATTTTCATTACATCATTTGAGTAGAAAATACTAATGGTTTTTTTAGTTTTATTTACAGTTTTTTTATTATTAAAACACTACATTTTTTGTTCTCATATAACAATAGGTAAAAGTCAGAATTCTTCTTCAGTATTTTTCATTTTCTGATGAGTATATACTGTACACTGAAAAAATTTCCCCATTTCTTTTTTTCATAGCTATTATTAATTGTTATTTGGATTGAAATTACAATCAACTAATATATAAAAGTGTTGGTTCACTGCGGAAAAGTCGCACAACATTCCCGGTAAGCTATTACTAACACATAAGTATGCACAAATATTTCATCCAAAGGGAACCCCATATGCGATTAAAAATTGTGGCTATTTGTTATAGTTTTCACCCTTTTCTATGTAAACCATCCTTTGTAAACATATTGTTATGTTTCCTTGAAATCAAAACAATCTCTACAATATTACCTTCATGATTTCTATTTGAGATTAAACATGAACTATTTGATACCTAATAGCATTTCTAATTCCTGTTTGTATCCTATACGGATAGGAACAATTAGTATGTCATACTAATAGTTAGTTTTCGTATACACACAACGTTTTTGTTCATTGTTAGCATGTTTCATTTGTTGGTCCATTTTTCTGTTTGACTGTTAAGATGTAGGAAATTTTGTGGGTATTATCTATTCCAAAAATCTGTTTTGTGTAACAAAAAATGTAAAATAGATGATAGTTTTTTCTTTCATGCTATCTAACAGTCAGTGTTTGTATACACATAGTTTTTTCCTTCATTGTTAGCATGTTTCATTTGTTGGTCCATTTTTTCTGTTTAACTATTAAGATGTAGGAAATGATGTGGGTATTATCTATTCCAAATATCTGTTTTGTGTAACAGAAAACATAAAATAGATGACAGTTTTTTCTTTCATGCTATCTAACTCAACTTTTTTACATTCCTTATATTAGAGGTACTATAAAAAATGCCCTGTTAGAAACAAATTTTTTATTATGTTTACTATAACTTTACTTCCAAAAAACGCCCTCTTTGATAAACTCTAAAAAATTGACAGAATAGTCAGTATAATAACATCCAAATGTATGCTTTTTATATTTTTTTATACTTTCCGGTCACAAAAAATGTCTTCACATATGAATTATGTCACAATATATTTCTATCATATTATTCCAATAATTTGTATTTCCAGAACATTCATTTATATTACTACAACCATATTCTATTTACCGGTTACATTGTATTTTCATATTTAAATTTTCATTACTTTTTATTAATGTATATAATTCGATTTTCATCTACAGGATGCATTTTATGGATAATAATGAAGCTCAAGACATATTGTTGCAACCACAATATGTTCCTGCAGACTATGTAACATCAGTTAGGTGCAACACTTCTTCAAACATGAACTTCATAAAATATTGTGCAATTAGAAGATTGACTTTTATCATTCTATATTCTAATGAATCTTCTGTGCTATTCACATCGGTACTTTGTATATTTCTTTCCATTGTTCAAGTATTCTATTGGTGTGCTCATAATCAATAGACTATTTTACCATTATATTGTATTAATACTTTGTGATTAGAAATTTATAAACATTACTATTATTAGGTAACTATTAAAAATAGTATTGTCTTTAGTAAACATCATTAATTCAATATGCCGTGCGTACGCACGGATGTGTAGTAGTTCATGATATTCATGATATTCATGATATTATGACTTTATCAGTGAATGAGGTGAAGAGAAGGTCAGATTTGATATATTTATAAAGAGATTCTCTGTTAATTTGATTTTTTAATGGAAAACGTGCCTCTGCGTTTTCAAGCTTCGCTGACCGCCGCTTCTGGGTGTCTGGCCACTGCCGCATTGGGACCACCAGGTTCTTGGCCTACCCCTATGTTTCCGGTCGCCACTGCTTCGGATCTGTCATGTTCTTGTTCCACTGAAGTTGTTCCGCCTCCCGCATCATTCGTTGATGCCTCGCCGGATGTCTCCCTCGCCTGTCCAGATCTGGGGCCGCTTCCTTGGCCTTCCTTCAAAAAATATTCTCTACCGCTCGCTAGCTGTCTCTGACCCAGGTGGAGATCATGTCCCTGTGGTCCCTCTTGACATCACGTCCTCCATGGAAGGGGGCTCTCCAGTGATTCCCATTTCGGCAGCTTTTTTTCGGGAAGCCTCGGAGTTCCACAAGTGGAACGTAGTTGCAAGATTCGGCTGGGACAAGCCTCCTCTGGGCTAGTTTAAGAAGTTTGTGTATTTGTGGAATCTATCACTTCCATCCAAGATTTCGACCATGAATCGGAGTATCTTCTGCGTGTCTTTGGTCTCTTATGATGTCTTTATCAGAGCTTGGTTTTTCTGTCTTTGGTCTTTCAGGTGCTCTCATTTTCACCTCTACTGATGGTCGATGGCTTCTCAATCTGGAAGGGATTCATCGAGGGAAGCGGTATGGATCTCTTTAGCAGGCTTATCTCTTCCGTTTCAGAATGTTCACCTTCTGCGCGATATCGGAAATTCGCTTGGTGTCATTCTGTTGGGGCGCATTGGAGGTGCGTGGTACCTCAAACACACAAAAACAGAACAGGAACGGAGGAACGAAAGATTTAACATGGTTCAACGAGTTGCCTATGTCCACGAGAGAAATAGGGCCGCTTCTCTATTCCATTCTCTCCGGATAATCACGGAGGATATAATCACAGGTTACACCACATTCTATTCCCTTACAAACAATGGTATTTCCATCCCGTTTATATAGAGGAAGGACAAAATAGGGTTTCTCCCGGTTGGTGGGGGTAGCTCAGCAACCCCTCAGAAGTCCTCCCGCCGCCTGCTGTAGTCCACCTGCGTCGGCTGCCCACCATGGAAGCTGCACACCAAGTTGTTTCCGACCAAAGACTCCACCAATCACTCCCAAATTGGGAGCGGTCCCTACAAATATCCCCCTCACAACCAATTTGGGGTAGATACTTGACCTGCAGTCTCCTTGCAGGTGTCGAAAACTTCATCAGCAAATCGAACACGCTTCTTCACACTAGATGACATGGCACTTCCATCAACTTCACTCGATCTCAGGCTGATTGTGGTCTCCATCAAATGATACAACCCTTGAGGCTCCTTCCCAGTAAGCTTCACTGCATCCCCACGTGAGACTTCCAACACTCCACCTGCTATGGATATCTTGAACCCTCTCGCATCGAGCCTACTCAATGATATCATGTTCCGCCTCATCCTCAGAACGAATTTCACGTCAGCCAGTTTACGAATTCCTCCATTAGGTGTCTTCAATTTCACCATCTCGACACCTCGAACCCTGCATGTTGACCCATCACCAAGTCTCACCGAGTCTCGCACCAGCTGAAAATTATCAAATGTACCTCTCGTCGTACATATGTGTGTCGAGCTCCTTGAATCCAGAACCCATCCATCTTCCTTTGGATTTTGAGCCTGCTCATTCTTCCTCTTTAGAAGTCAGCATTCCCGCTTCATATGCCCATATCGTTTGCAGTAATGACACTGCACTTCTTCCCATTCAACTCGCTTATCTGGGTGCATGCTTCCCGTTGTCACGCAAATTTCGTCATCTGCTGATAATCATGTGATGCTCACATCCTCCTCTTCAACTTTATTCTTCCCAGCAATGTACCGTTTGCGCTCTCCACAGTCACTTTTATAGTGACCCTTCTTCTTGCACCAGAAACACGTGATTTCAGTCGAATCACGTCCCCTTGATTTTGGCCGCCATTCTTTACCTCCTGACTGTCGATGTTGTCTCCTCCCACGCTGATCATCTCGCATCGCCATGATTTGCTTGCCTGAATGCGTCGTGGGTCTTCGAAATGCTTCTGAATCTTGAAGCAATTCCATCACATCGTCCAGCTTCAGTGTCTCCTTCCCCACGAGCAATGCAGTCACAAGCCCATCAAATGAGCTTGGTAGTGATGACAAAGGCAAAAGTGCTTTGTCTTCCTCTTCAATTTCACATCGAGCCCCAATAACTGCGTCAGGATCTTGTTGAATTCATTGGTATGATCCAACAAATTATCTCCCTTGTCCAAGTGCAATTGGTACAGTTTCTTCTTCAGGAACAACATGTTGGTGAGCGACTTCACCATATATCACTGCTACAACTTCTCCCAGATCTCTTTCGATGATGTCTCATCCAACACCGATTACTTTACCTCATTCGCCAGACATAGCCGAATTGTGCTGTAACCCCGCATCTCGAGCTCTTCCCAATCATCGGCACTGGTTGTCTCGGGCTTTTCTTTGATCAACGGTCTGATCATGCCATGTTGCACCAAAAGATCCTTCAATGTGATTTTCCACAAGCTGAAATTGTTTCGACCATCGAACATATCGATGTCAAATCTTGGATGTGCTCCTCCACCCGTCATCATCATTGTCTCAAAACGCGATCACCACCGTCGATGTCACACCCTTTAATCACCACCTTACAGAGTGAGAATTTTCAAAAACTAACCATACGGATGCGTCCGGAACGGTCGAAATAGTCGGAATCAACTCATGGATCATCGAAATCGGACACCAATTGACCAAGATAAGGTCAAAATACGTTCAACGGTCCAGATCACCCGCTGACGTGGCGCTGACGTGGCACGCCGGAGCTCTTGTCGGAATCTCGCCGGAACTGTCGCCGGCATCGTGAACCGTGCCTTCTTCTCTGGCACGGGGTTACTGTTCACCCGCAGGTTTGACCGAACTTTGACCGGCCATATCTCCTTCGTTTCAACTTCGTTTTCAACGCCACTTACGCCGTCGGAATCATCTCGCCACCCTCTTCTCGGATCTGGCCTCAGAAAATTTTTCCGACCACTTTCAATTTTCTATCCACCAGAAAATTTGACGTCGCCTCACCGGTTCACCTCCGTTCGCTCCGACTCCCCTTTGATACCACTTGTTGGGGTGCAGCGGAGGTGCGTGGTACGTCAAACACACAAAACAGAACAAGAACGGATGAACACAAGAGTTAACGTGGTTCGGCGAGTTGCCTATGTCCACGGGAGAAACAGGGCTGCTTCTCTATTCCCTTCTCTCCGGATAATCACAGAGGATACAACCACAGGTTACACCACATTCTATTCCCTTACAAACAATGGGATTTCCATCCCGTTTAAATAGAGGATGGACAAAACAGGGTTTCTCCTGGTTGGTGGGGGTAGCTCAGCAACCCTTCAGAAGTCCTCCTGCCGCCTGCTGTAGTCCACCTGCGTCGGATGCCCACCAAGGAAGTTACACACCAATTTTCTGCCGACCAAAGACTCCACCAATCACTCCCAAATTGAGAGTGGTCCCTACACTTTCTTTGTGCTAACGAGAGAACCCTCCGCCTTGAGGATGTAGTGATTGCTGGGATTTGTGTCGATTTGGATCTCTCTACCCCTTTTCCATGGAAGATCACTCTCAGAGTGGAAGGAATGGTGGACTGGGTACAACCCCTCGAAGTTCATTTCTCCCCGTTATTCCTCATAGGCTGCCAGCTTCAAGGGCACTCCGTGTCCATCTGTTGTAGGCAGCGTTTCAAGCATGCGGCCCCTGGCCCTCTAGTTTGCACTGATGGGGCTTCGAAGTGCTTTCCCCCTGGATCATGTTCAATCCATACTGCCTGTGGGCGTCGATTCAGCCTCTCCATTGAAGCCCCTCTCAACTTTTTGGGATTAAAGGACCTTGGTTGAAAGATCTTCTCCCTGCCCTAGCATGGCCGAGTCGCTACGCATGTCCCTGGGGTGTAGATATTAGGTAGTTTACCATCTTTAGTTTTCCTCGGGTACTAGTTTCCTCTTTTAGGGTTGGTGGTGATCAGCTACATTGTGCTTCAGGGTTCTTTCAAGGTTGATCGTTGGTTGTGGTTCACTGGCTCAAGTGCCTATTTTTCAAATGGAGGTCCTGGTATCATCTTATCTTCACCAGTGTTTCACATCTCTTCTGGGTAGGGGGTCGCAGTGTGTGGAGGGGGAGGAAGATGGCCTTCCAACGATGGGTCTAAAGTTTCCCCAATGTTCGATCATTTCTCCCAAGTCTTATGGTTGTGATCTGGGTGGGTTTCGCAAATCATGCTTGCAGTTGACTACTACTCAGGCAGTTCTGCCCCCTGGTAAATTTTTGCTACCACTCTCAAATAGCATCAGTTCCCTGCTTCTAGTTTCAGATTTTTACTCTACGGAAGAGGCTGTGTCGGCCTCTCCAGTTAGCCACGTCACCACCCGAGCTCATGATATGATCTCTCAGGTGTTCTCCGTCCAGTAATAACAAAGGCCATGTGTCATCTGGTTCCAAATCCAGGTGATCTCTGTATCAATGATATCATTAATTATTTGGAATTTATGGGGCCTGGGAGTACAGGAAAAATCTGATTTTTGGGTTTCTGAGCTTCGACGCACATAGGCGTTTGTGGTTGTGATTCTTGAGCATAAGCAACACTGTTCTAAAATTTCACTCTTTGTTGGAATCTCAGAATGAGGGGCTTCTTCATAGAGATATAGTTAACCAGTATATTTAGATCTTCTGGAAGGGCAATATTTTATTTGACCTACTAGACACTTCTAATCAGTAAATTTGTGTGAAAATCACCAAGGGTCATCAGGGCTATCTTTTTTTCATTTGTATATGCCAAGTGACATACTAGAAAGAGGGATGTTTTTTGGAAGAGTTTGGAGGATTTTGACCATCGAAATGAATCATGGTTTGTTGGGGGGGATTTAATTCCATTATGGATCTGTCAGTGAAGAAAGGAGTAAGGGTTTCTATTAGTGATTGGCAGGCCATTGTGTCCAATGTTGCTCGAGAATGGTTTGCTGGACATGAGTTTTGTGGGACATAAATTTATGTGGTGCAATAATCAGACAGGTCCTCAACACACTTGGTGTAGGGATAGATTGGGGTCTTTCTAACCTATCGTCTTTATCCACTTTTTTGAACAACGGTGGAGCATTTGGTGCGGGATTTATCGGACCAGGCTCTTCTCCTTATTACTTGGATAATAGGCTGGTGAACAATAGAATCTTCTTCTACTCCAGACAATGGAAAATAGATACCATCTTCTATTCAATGGTGCTTTCATCTTGGAAAAACCCATGTAGGATGGACGTTGGATTGGCTTGCATAAAAAATAAGATGGTAATGAGAATATTTACAATACTGGTATTCCAAAAGGCCCATTAGCTTAGCTAATTTGGAATATATGAAATATGAAATTGAACATCTTGAGAGAAGGCATGAAGATAGCTGGGATGAGGAATATTTTGGTTCCCCAGTAAGAAAGAAAATCCACCTTGCTGCGGTACTCTTGGAGGAAGAGAGGATTTTTCTTGAGAGATCCCGGGCTACATGGATGAGGGAGGTTGATAGAAAGACAATATACTTTAAGGCTTCTATCAAGGAAATGAGGCGTACACATGGACCTAATATTTGAATGGAGTATGGGTATTTTAATCAATAAATTGGGGGTTGTGGGAGGTATGACTCTCAATTATTTCAAAAAATCATTGGCTGATCCTAATCCATATATGCTGGTGGGATATCCGTCAGAGCAAACTGATCTGTTGAATTTTATACCAAGGGTGGTGTCAAATGATGTTAGTCTCTCTCTTGAAAAAAAATACCGTATGAAGATGAGGGTTGGGGTGGCAGTGATGGCTCTTAATTCTGATATTGCTCCAAGGCTGGATGGTTTTCTAGGTTCTTTCTACATTAGCTTCTAGGAGTTGGCAAATGGGGATCTAGTTAAGGAAATCAAAGACTCTTCAGAGGGGGTCATTTGCCTCGAGTTTCTTGTGTGTCGACATTGATCCTTATTCCGAAAGTGCAAGACCCATCTTCGCAAAATCAATACCGACCTACTTTTCTGTGTAATTTCCCCTTCAATCCCCTTGTAAACATTCTAAAGAGAAGACTGGTGGGGCATATTCCTTAATGGGTCTTGGAAAATCTACAGGCTTTATCAAGTGGAGGTCTACTCAATCGGCCATCACCATGGTTCATGAGATAGTAGGGGATATCAACCTTAAGACACTTGGGTCCAATGTGGTGATAAAAGTGGACAAGCACAAAGCATTTGATAAAAATGGAATGTAACATTATCATTATAGTGTTGTCTCACATGGGGTTTTCCAGAGGGGTTGTGGATATATTGTTTAGGATTTTCAGCTCTCCCTAACTTGCTATTTCTTTCGCGGGGAAGTGGTGTGGGTTCTTCAAACCCAATCAAGGACTATGATAGGGAGACCATATTTCTCCCAGTTTTTCATCTGGGTTTATGACACTCTTAGTAGATATCTTGAGGGAAAATCCATAGTGAGAGGCTTCGGGTATATCATGGTATAGGGAACTCCAGTGCATTTCACATATCCGCTTTGTCGATAACATGTTATTCTTATTGAATGGTAACAGGCTGAACATTAGATAATTTATCATGATCATAGACACCTATTGCAAGTGGAGTGGTCAGTCCATCAATAGGGATAAAAGTAGTTTTTTATCTCGAAATGGTGTTTGGAAAGAAGGGGAAAAAGATTGAGGAGTATCTCAGCATACATAAAAAATCATTCCCGATGCAATATCTTGGAGCCCCTATTGCGTTGGGTAGGGTCTAGATTCACCACTTTGACAGGATCATTGGAAAAATTAAAAATCGCATTACAGATTGGAATAATTTATTCCTCTCTTTTGGGGGGCGTATTATGTTGGTTAATTGTGTTCGTTGGTCGATTTCCATGCATGTGTTTTTGGTTCTCAACATTCCAAAGGCAGTGCTGAACAATATTGAAAAAGTGTTGACAAGCATCATATGGGATTCACATAACGAGGAAGAATACACTGGACCACATGGGAATAGATGGCCAGAGAGGTTTTGGATGGTGGTATTAATGTCCGATGTGTAAGAGGGGAAATTCAAGGTTTGAAAACTAAGATTTCATGGGATTTTTTAATACAAATCGATGTGGGAAAGTATTAATAATAATCAGTATGGAATCTAATTAACCGGTGGTAGAGGAGTTTTTTCTCGTCTATGACTCATGGTCTATAGTTACTTATCAATGCTTCGCACTCACTCCAAATGGCAGGTTGGTTGCGGTCATATTAATTTATGGAATGATAATTGGGTAGGTTCAGTGCTTGGTTTCCCAGGTTTCCCAACTCTGGAGATTTCCATTGCTTAGGATAGCAATTTCAGACCCTTTATTCAGGCCATTATCACTCACAATCAACTGAAGGTCTTTGATGGAATAACCTTTAACGATGAACCTGATAAACTTATTTTCACACGGTCGGCCTCGGGACTATTCTTGGCCGATGGGCATCATTCGGTGACTTGGGTGCATGGTTTACCAAATATCTGGAATGAAGAATTTTGGTGTAATTATATTTCGATAATGTATAATTTTCTTATTTTGCACCTTCAGAATGAGGCTCTTCCTATGGATGGTCAGGTGAAGCCCAAGGGGGTTTCACTTACATCTAAATTGTTATGTTTCATGATTCCCGCATAAAAGTCGACTGATTCCCTTTTCATCGCCAACGACTGGGCGGCCGCTATTTGGGGTTTCTTAGGTGAGGCCTTTAGATGAGGAGGTCAGGCAGTCTCGGCTGTGTCATTTCTTTAGTTGTGGTTTTCGGGAACTGATAGCAATTTCTCTAATAAAAAGGGGAGGGAGGTACTGCTTATTGCGGGATGATGGAGTCTTTGGTGCACTTGCAAATAGATGTGACACAGTGGGTCTGGGCTATTCGCGACTGGCTTTGATGGTTCATGCCAGGAGTACCAAGATAAATTTGATCCCACTCATTAAGGGATGGGAGAATGTTCCCTTGTTAAGGATATTCATGGATGGTAATTTTTGTAACCCCATTTTCAAGGTGGTGAATATGAAGGGATGTTGGGTGTAGTGGAAACATCCAGACAGTGGTCTGAAACTCAATGTGGATGGGTCCTCTGTGTCTGGTTTTATGAGAGGGGGTTTGGTTCGTGACACCCAAGGAGTGGTTATACTAGATTTTAGTTATGTCTTTGGAGTGGGAGACTCTCTTAGGGAAGAGGCGTATGCAATGCTGAAAGGTATCAAGCAATACCATTCCCATAATCTTATGCTTGAGTCGGTGGAAACTAACTTAACTATTCTTCATGGGTCGATGTGAGGGATACTATACATTCCATGGTCTATTGACTACATTATTCGCAAATTCAAGCATCTTCTGGATTCAAAGGTGATACTTAGACACACATGGCGCGAGGGGAATAAGGTTGCATATTATTTGGCCTCTGGGATTACCACTGACGATCAAAGTCTTATGTTTTCCACCTTGGGATCTCTTCCACAATCATGAGGTAACTTTGATAGGGCAGATGCATCGGGACATCCTTATTTTGGACCACCTTTGTATTGTTTTTATGGGGGCATTTTCCACCTTGAATTTTTAATAAAAAAGTTAATGTTAGCAGTAGAGGATCGATGGAGATTTAAAATTGAGAGAGGTGGTTTTGGGAAAATTACTTCATGAATATCACATCCTTGAAGGACCCATTATGGAACATGGAAATAGTATTTGGTGAGAACAAAACCTCTAAAATGTGTCCAAGGAAGTATATAAAGATAATTTGGTGGAGTATTATTAAGTTAGAATTATCAAAGTGGAGAAATGAATTGAAGGAATGGGTGACCTTTTATAATTGATGTTAGGGGGCTTTAGGAATTTTTTAAAATATTATTATATAATAGGACTATTATAGATCCAAATCATTCTAAAAATACATCATATGCATATGGGATGCCATTTTCGAACATATATTACCCTCAATGGCCTCATTTAATATTTTTATTATTTTTTATAATTTCATAAAATTTTATATTCATGAAACAACATTATTGTCAAATTTAAAACTATTCATTACTATAACTATAAAAGCATCAACGAAAATAGTAAAATTCAGAAAATCTATTTTAGGGCCTTCGGGCCACCCCAGCCTTCGGGCCACCTCAAGGCCTTCAGGCCACCTTAAAGTGCAGATGTAAACCAGACAACCTACAATTAACAAGGTTTAGAAGGACGAGCAATGAGCTTTCACCATAGTAGAAGGTGAATAGATTGCAAGAATGAGAGGGTATGACACCTGCCATCGGGACAAGCCTATGCATGCATGGGAAAGCCTAGCCAAACAACCATGCGAAGGTGGATAGCTGATTTCACGATGAAGATGCTGGGGAGGAGCAGTTCCAAGTAGTTAGTCAAGGTTGTATGTAATGTTTGAAGCCTACGGGCAATGAATTTCTCTAAGGCCTACGAGCCATGTAATTCTTATGCCTACGTGCCTTGTAAGGGTTCCACCTCACCCCTTGAAAGGTGGATTATCAAAAATCAATAAAAAATGAAGGCCTTCGGGCCATTGGAGGTGTAGATAAATCATGGATCACCTTGAAAATCTCTAAGAAAATATTTATTTTAACATTTTTAGTATCTATTAATTTATTTTCCAATTAATTTAGTAATTACTGGCTCATTATTGGGAAAGCCTTTAGGGTACTTATTTCCCCCCCTAAAATTTAAACACAAATTACCATGATGAATATATGTATTTTGGGTTTTATAATACTCTATATTGTGTAATATATCTTTTTGTATGAAAACTTATTAAAAATGGTATACTTATTAAAAAAAGTTTGAAAAGAATGATTTTTCATCAATTAAAAATATATAATGGACAAAAAGTCAACCAATTGGCTAAAAAGTGTCAGAAATTATACCAAGGAATTATTTTGGTACTTAAAAATCAATAAATTTTATTTGGAAAAGTGTTACAGTTAAATACTAATCCTTATCATATTAGTTTTACACTTAATTACCCAATTTACCCTTAACCGTGGAAATAAAAATTACTAAGTTAATTATTCATATTTATGAAAAAACCGTGACATATTTACTAAAATTAGAACATATGAATCAAAATATGGAATGAACTTTTCCAAAATAGAAAACATAAAAGTTTTAAAATTTAATTAAAAACTAATCTGGAAAATTGCAATGAAAACCAATTTTTTTGACAAAATCCAATTTTTAAATGTAAAGTGTTTTATATAAAATTTAAGTATAAAATATATTTAAAACCACATATTTGGTTTATTTTAAATTGAAATGAACTGATAAAATTATTATATTATTCCAAAACATAATTTTACCATGTAAATAAAATATTGTTTTCTAAAAAAACCCTTCATTTTTCACTATTCATTGGAAATTTAATATTTTCAAAAAGTTCTCAACAATTCATCCTATGATCAATTTAACATGAAAAATTAAAAAATGATATTTCCTTGGAAAAATTAAAATTCTATAAATTGAATATAGATATTTAAAATATTACAATATACAAGATTTGTTTAACAAAACTATTTTCTTTTTGATTTTGAGAATTATTTAATATATTTTTAATGTATTTAACTATTTAATTGAAGAATAGTAATAAATTTTAAAACAAACTATTCTATCAATTACTATGTATTTTAAAAATACCAAGGATACATAATATTTCATATCCACCATCAAAATAAATGTATACTCTAACTAACTGATATCATAATATAGTATCTGTAGGATGATCAACCACACACTATACATAGTGTTCTTAGGTTAACTACATGTTCACAATAAATGAAATATAGTCATATATTAACAACACCCAATGCATTAGTAGAATATAAATAACCCACAATAATTAATATACTAGCTACTATTATTATATGTATAATCATATGTGTTCTAAAAAATTGAAAAAAGAAACCATACAGAAATAAATAGCATGATAAAAACCATGTGAATAATTTTGGATTCAATATAGTATCATAAGGAATTATTGAAGGATATCACATGGATTCACCAGAGAAGATGAAATAATAATTTTTTAAATATTAGTCTTTGATTAAAAATAATCATAGTTCATCAATATTTGTATTCATTTTTGGAAATAAGTCTTAAAAAATATGAGGAAGTATAAATAAAAAGAACTGCTTAAGTTATGCTTTTTCAAAATGTTAAAAGGAAATTTTAATGAATGAAAAGGGAAAAAGTTTTCTTTTAAAAATAAAATTAAAAATAAAAGGATTTTTTGTAAATAAATATGTTTTTTGAACAAAGCTCAGTGATAAAAAATGTGTTTGTGGTGATACATTACATGATTGTAGATAAAGGGAAGTTCCCCTGAAAATGGGTTTATATGAGATAATAAATTGTAAAGGGCTACAAATAATGTATTATCTAGAAAAAACTAAAGGTAATATCAACTATGTATATACATAAGGAACACACATTAAATATATGGATTTTAGAATAGGGAATAATATAGAGTACTTGGTAAAAAATAAAGAGTATATTTTATAGAATGGTAAAGAAATATATTTAGAGGATCCCTTACCTTCATGTCTAAAACCATTATATCCTTGCACTTAACTACATTTCCATTGAATCTTATCCATTTTGTAACTCCTTAATAATATTCATATTGGTATTTTAGTAATATAAATGACTCAATGTAACATGGAGGTGGTTGAAGAGAGACTAGGGTCGATTTTTGGTTGATCAATAGCTTTAGAATGGGAGGAAAATTGGGAGGTGGTGACCCTCTTTTAAAGGGGATGGAAAGGTAATTTTTTTTAAAAAAATCATTATTTCTCAGTGATATCACTTCATTATTCAAGGGGAAAATATACAAAAAATGTAAAATAATGGTTTGGTGATTGATATATGGCCAATCCTCCCTCTACCATTTAATATAATAATTATTTTTCACATTTTCTAGAGATTTCTACAATGGTTAAAAAGAATGTACACTAATTTTCCCTCACTACGGTTACTCCACCATTGCCCTTGGAAATAATTTTTTATGGAAAAATTTTAAATTTAAATTATTTTAAAATATAAATATTCAGATTTAAAATATTTAAATAATTTTATTAATATAATATTTCTATGAGTTAGTGAAATTAATTTTTTTATTATTGCGAAAAATGTGTAATACCCATTTCTAAGAAAAAGTTCATTTTAAGATTGAAATTTGTGTCTATGTTCTGCTTATAAATTTATCTATTTTTAAATATAATTTTTTATAATAAAATTAAATTTTATTTGGATTTCAAATATTTTCAAAACTAAAAGTTACCAAAATAATGATTAATTATATTCAAAGACCAAAATTAGTTTTTATTAGAATTAAAATATTACTTTCATTTTATAAGTAAAAAATAGGTTTTCAAATTATATTTAACATGAATACAATTAATAATAAAAAAATATCAATTAGAAAGTTTTAAAAATCATTATGACTTGCTTATATTCTTATAATGAAATAAAAGACATTGTTTTTTCTAAAACTATATTTTTCACTAATCATCTAAAATTTATTTTGTTAGAGAAAATATAAAAAAATAATCCTAAGATCATTTTCACATGATGAATCCAAAAATGGAACAAATTTTATTATATTCAACTTATTTAAGTAAATAATATTATTTTTAGATATTATTTCTCAATAAGTATTAATATTTTCTTAGATTAATAGCAGCGAAGCTTTAAAATGTAAAAAATTTTCTTATAAATTAAAATTAATATTTTTGGAGAAAATTATAAAGTAACTTATAAAATAAATTTCTTATCTTATTTTTTTTGAGAATTTTAATTTCTACATATATATTAATAATGTATTAAAATTCATTTTATTTATAAAATGATATGTTCACTATTCACCTAAGAGTCAATATTTTTAAAAACCATGAAATTCATCTTAGATTAATATTTAAATGAGGATCTAAATATGATTTTTTTAGAAATTCAAATTCCTTAATTTTATTTTTTTTAATTTATTTAAAATTATAAAATACAACGACAACATGTTTTTAGGGAAATGTAAATTTTAAAAATACTATTTTTTCTTATTCTTAATTTCTATTAAACATTTATAAAACTATAATTAATAATTAAATATTAAATTTTATTAAAATTAACATTTAATACAATTTTTTTAGTATTATTTAATAAAAATCATAACAAATGAAAATATAGAATCGGAAACATAGTAATGAATTAATTAAGATTATATAAAACAATATTTATAAATAAATATATATATATATATATATATATTATTTCATCAAGTTATTCATATGAATCCCTACGAATTCATAAGCTCAGTTTTAGTGATCTCAATAAATCATGGTTTTAATTTACATCGATGTTTTATGTGACACATGAAATTGAATATAATATCAAGTTAATATATCCAAAACATATGGTCATTATATGTGGGGTATCCATAGATTTTTTTGTAACTCAACCCCCTGGTTCCCATGAACAATGTTTGAGTATATATATGTTATGCAAAGAGATCCTATGAATGATGGGATAGTTTCAAATTTATTTTAGGTGAAACCAAGAAAGGTGATACATAAAATTGAGATATAATACACTAAATCAAGCCTAAAAAGTTTAATTGAGTTGTTCCCCTAGGGGAAATGGTTTTTTTGTTATCTTCTCAATCATAATTCAACAGTAAATTCTCATGATCATAATACTTTATTTATTTTATTTATGTCTCATGAATGGTTTTTTATTTATTAGGATATTTTTTAACATGTAAAAGGTGATCACATAATGTAAATGAAAGAACAATAATTAATGGATTGAATATAATAAATTGATTATGTAAATATAATTTATTTCAAAATGGTTAATTAAATGCATAAAAACCACATAATATTTGTTACAGAATCGTCGGGAGTCACAATGACAGAAACAAGAAAAACGAAAGAAAGATAGCAACAAGAACACAGTGATTTACGTTGTTTGGGAATAATCCCTATGTCCACGAGAGAGGTAGAATTTCACTATTCAGGAGCACAAAATTAAAGAGGATTTTTTAGTAGTAACCCTAGCTCGAAAAAGGGCTATAAAATGGAGAAGTCGATCACTGTTTGAAAAGTAAGTCTGCATCGCTACAGTGAATAGTGGCCATCCTTGTCAAAAGCGCTACAGTGGCTGCCGGTTAGAGAAGTCAAAAGTGCTACAGTCAAGTTGACCCTGAAGTCCACGACAGTCGTGGGCCACAAGCATTCGGCCCAACCGGATCGGGCTACACCAATCCAATAATATTAATATGAAATTTAAATGACAAAACAATGTAATTATTCAATAATTATAAATTTCTTATGGAAATAATAAGTATGAAATACTTTAATTACCTAATTTAGAATGGAGCAACATAGCTCTATTTTTGTACAGCCCCATACATGAGACAATCATTTATTGAGGAGTTCTAATGATAGTATTGGGAAGTCAAACCAATTCTACATATGAAGAAGTGGCCTCTACTGAACATGGTTTAATATGGACAATGTCGGTAATGGAATTGATGAGATGAATTCTTGATTGTGGAATCCACTCAATGGATAAAAGAGTTGTAATTAACTGTAAATCGAGAGACCATCTTCCAAATTAATTTTGATGTATCAGGAAAAACCATTTCTAGGATACGAGAAGATAAATATAGTTCATTTACACAAGAATATATATCTGATAGGAAATTTTGATTCAAGTGGTAGTGGAAATTGAAATATTATAGAATAGTGGGAGACTAATATGGTAAATTAAATTTATTATACCTCACATATTTTTGTAATCAATACATGTTTTTAACTTTTCATATAAGATATATTAGAAAAATAAAGTCTGTGAATCCAATAGCCTGAAACCATAGGTTACTTGATTTAATTGGAATAATATAGAATAGATCAAATCCCAATCGACTGAATAGTATAGTAGTCTTGGTAAACTAGATATATACATGAATAACATATCACATTTGAAAAAATTATAATACAATATAGTAAAATTAATTATTTTTCATCCTTGAGCTTATTAATAGATGTATTCTTCATATCATAGGAAATAGAAAAACTATAATAATAATCTAAAATTCTCATTATGGTACACTTACATCAAAATTTATCACGATTTAATAATAAATAATCAACATAAAATGGTAAATAATTGAAAATACATTCCATTTAATCAATAAATTGACTATGAAGAATAATATAGTAGGAATTATTAATGATAAAATAATTCCATATAAATAATAACATCATCTTAAAACAAATCCATTGATATCATTACTAATAAAATAATCACATTGACACTAATAACTAATTTTATAATGATTTAATCCATAATGATTGACATTATAAACATACCATCACTGAATCATGAGAAAAAATCATAAATAAATATGTTAGTTTTCAACAAAATTACATGACTAGTTTGTCTCATGAGACATACCAATGCATTAAGAGGCTATAAGGGTCCCCACACAACTTTTTCTAAGTCCAATTCATTCATCATATGAATGGTTTGAAACATATGAACCGTAATGCATCATATTAAAAAAATTGCATATAAAATATAAATAATTTTCCCCATTAAAAATATATAACATATTAATCATCCATCTATAGTAATACAAAAAATAATATCTTTATTTTATATCCCTAGTTAATTATAATATTCCCCATAAATGAAAATACATTAAAATACCAATTGAAATTTTCTTGAGGAAAATATTCTTTTTACTTTATAATAAGTAAACTAAAAACTTCCAAAACATTAAAGAAATAATTTTCTTTGAAAAGAACCTTGTTGTAATAGAATACTCAAATCATTGGGTGTTCATGAAGTTAAGAAATTTCGTTTATGTAGAGTATATAAAAATAAATATTCCTTTCACATTTTTGATAAAAAGGAAAAAAGTACATCATTGGGAAAATAATAATAAGATCCCCTTTAAGAAAAAATTCTAAAATAAATTATAGGTAAGAATGTATATTATAAATCATTATAGTCTATTATAATAATTCTTTAAAATAATTTATAGAAAATATGGACAAAAAAGAAAAAGATTCCCGACTGTGTACCAAACTTGTAGTGGTTTTTCTTCAAAAACATCAGTTGGACTTTTGAGTATTAAATTGTGAAAAAATAAAGGATAACATATAAATTTCAAAAACAATGATAGAATAATAATATTTATTGGGTTTAATATGAAAATATCAAAAAATTAAATCCAATGGAAACTTAAACATAACCAATCCCGTATAATGATGAGATTCTGTCATTAACCCACACCACATTGGTAACTTTTGAATCTTAACCACCATGAAAGAAATAAAATCAAATGAATATTTAACTATAATAAATATAAATGGAATGATATTATATCATATCATATGGGATGTATATACACCAAATGAATGAAGTATTTGGAGCATATGTCATATTTCTCATGGAAAAAAATGTGAGATGATAAAACCTTAAAAATATCTTACAACTAAAGTGAGAATTACTCAATTGATTGATTATGTATAAAGAATTTAAATTCACAAAAAAAGTTTTAATACAATAGAATATAATTTTGACTAATTTCACACATATTCAGGGTGTAACATAGTCAATAAAGTATATGTACGACCCAATGAATAAAAATTATGTAAAGAAACCCCTTTCCTCTGGACTGACCATCCCGCATTTTAATTATCATCAAAAATAATTAATTTAAATTTTTTACACATTATAAACATTATATATTTTATTATTCCTTTTATTTTATTTATTACCATGATATCTTTAATTGCATAATCCATTAACATCACATCAGACATTTTTATAATATTATGATCATATGTCCGAAATAAAATCGGTAGGATGAATATGGTAAAATAGATCATTGTTACATGATATACATAATAATAATTACGACATAATTACCATTTTTATAAATAAATTATATATTTAAATCCAACAGTAAAATATGTATATGAAAACTGAACTATGTTCTAATCATGTGGACAGAAATCCGTACAAACAAATGAGTGTCGTTTCTATTTTTCAATGACAGTGATGGAATGAATATAAATATAATTTTATATCAATATATTTTTCATTAAATATAAAGTACCATATTATTTTATCCATAAACGAATATATATTCCATGTTATGTTGTCATGTAAAATTAATCCCATTGCTATGTGGAGGTGTACGCATGATTGAAGTTGTCATTTTTCAATGGATGGAATAGAAATATTATAAGTATTATCTTTTAATAATGAAAATATGACATTAATATGATATTTAATAATTAAATACATCCTTATAACTAGTCATGATATGTAGTGATTGATTAAAAATTACATCATTTAGCGATGAGGTAGTTTTCCATACACATGAAGGATTGCATTGATCCTCATTTGATGGAAGAGGAGATGAATATAGTGTATTACATTAAATTAAAAACATCTTATTATATATACGTAAGTTTTTTATTATTTCATCATGGTTTAAGAATATCTAATATTGTTATAATAAGGAATAATATAGAAACTCTTGGTTATGAACTATAATAATTCATAAAATAGTCTCATATTCCTTACATGTTAAACCCTATAAGGTTGGTATCCTTCCCAATAAAATACCTCTTGAATTTAAGGATTGATTTTATGAAGTTAATTGGTTAGGTATTTTCTTAAACAAAATGTTTTTTGTGTGAATAAAAGTGGATATGTGGTTCCCTTTTTTAAAAGAGGGGAGGGCACTATTGGTATTTAATACATTTTAAAATTAATATAAAATAAATTCCATACTAAAATGGACCCAAATAGATAATATTAAAATATAAGATGATTTTGAATTAAAATCCTATCATAATTATGTTTTTCGAAAAATTTATATGATGTTTATTGACGTATCTTTTTTTATTAACCCTCATTAACCCTTTCGATAATTATGGTGATATCAATGTTTTTTTCTCTTTAGGAGTAAAAATATTTACTATAAAAAGCAATTCATTACATAAAAGGAACATGGATGATTATTATAATCATATCCCAACCAATTTTCTAAAGATAGTATTTTTGAAAAATCTAAATGATTTAATAAAATATCATTCATTATAAAATATAATTAATGACTTTTTTGGAAAAATCATTTAATTTGAAATTGAAATTATCAAGACAAAAATGAAATTATATTATAATAATTTAACACATCTATAGTATGTCATATCAATATATAATATTTATGGGACCCTATAAATTACTCAAATAATATTACTTTTATTATTTATTTTGTCATGTATTTTATTTTTCAATTAATTATAAAATATTGTGTTAGTGTAGTGTGAGAATTTATTGTAATTATATGATAAATTAATGTAAATATAATTTTAATATTTTCAAAATAACAATTATTATTTCTTGATAACAAACTATTATCTATATGTGAACACATAAGAGTTATTTAAAATTAAGAGTGTGACAATTTGTATTTTTCATTACTCTAAATATTATATAGTTAATTTTATTAGATAAGTATAGCATTTACAATTAAATCATGAGTCTACGTTGATAGAAATTGAAATAAAATCATCCAATAAGATATAATTTGATTTTTTTTGTCCTTATAACATGGTTTTAACCTAGGTTTACTGAATTTACCTTTCTATTATGGTGATATTTTTTGTATATTTTTTCTATTAATTAAAAAAAAATTATGTTGACCTTTTTAAATAATATAAAATATTATCGTTTCAAATTTAAAATCCATTTTATTAAATTTAATCTATATATATTTAAAAAAATTAAATTTATTATATTCCCACGAGTCGTGATGAAAAATAATTTTCTGAAGAAAAAAATGACTTTCCCAGTCTAAAGGTATTTTTATACCATGATAATGTATAATTTTAATTCCTATATAAATAAATTTATTTTATATAACTTAATAATACTTTAATTAATTAAGGATCAGATTAAAAATATAATGGGGGTTTATTAGTGAAAATAATTGATTACATTAAAAATATTATATATATTTTACTATTTAGAAAAATAAAACTTTTTTAGAAATGTCACTAAATTTATCCCAAAGAAAACATTGACATGGATATTTAAAAATAATAATATTTTTAAAAATAATATTTCCAAAATATACAAAAAATAACTAAATAAATTTATAAAAAATAACTAAATAACATTTTTAATTAAACATAATTTTGAAGAATAAAATAAACTTTCTAAATATCATATTCTTATTTAATAATAATTAATCAATATATTTGAATTAAATAAAAAATTTATGTATATTATATAAGATTTTTAATATTTTATATTCCTTATATTTAAATGGATGATTTGTAACATTTATATTTAAATAATAATATTTCAGGATTCATTTATGTTTGGTGATTCCTATTTTATATTCAATAAAAAATTACATTCTTTTAAAAATATATAGTAGTTTCATTTTTCAGCTTTCAATAAATTTCATCCTCTAAATTTCAACTTGTTTGCATTAATAAAATTATTGAAATTTTACAATACCATTTCCAGAAACCCCCATTATAATTGTTTAAAAAAACATCCTCATGGAAAGAGGGAATGGAAATTCAAAGGTCTTCTAGGATAATAGAAAATAAGGTTACAAAATAAGAGAACCATAGTGGGAAGTGAATATATCAACATGGGAAAAAAATGAAATTCTTAATTATGATTGATAGTTACTAGTAACAGTAATCACAATAAATAAATTGAATAATATAAAGTTAACAACCACTAAACCATAATTGAACAATGTGAGAAATAGTGCATCGATTCATCAAAAATTAATATGAAAGGAAAAATTCTTCTCTATGATCCTCTTCTAAAAGTTGAGAAATTGCCATACCATTTATAGAGATAACATAAAGAAAAATAATTTTCTTCATTAATCAATTTCCAACATAATATCATTTTTTTACAAATGATTAGTATTCAAGAATAATTTTTTATGTTTGAAGCCCTAAAATAAACTTGTAATGGATCACATAATCTAGGTAATTATAACAATATATTGAATATATGATAAAATATAAACTAAAACTAAAATCATTCCCATAAGTTATAATGTATCAAAAACTTGTATACATTTTTATAAATAAATATTATTCTCTTCTTCAAAATTAACACAATAACACCAAATGTTTGACATATATTTTTTGACAAATAAATAACACTACATCTCAATTAACCTCAATAAAATAAATATAAAAATATGATTTTAACTAAGAAGGAAATGTTACATCCATTAAAATATATTACCAAAAATATTTTAACTTACCCTAAAAATTACTATATAATATTATAATTTAGTGAAATCAACCCAAACATATCACAAATAAAATTTAGAAATGAACCTGAAAGGTAACCCACAAAATTACATTAAATATCAATAAAAATATCACATTTTCAATGAATAATGTACTAAAAATAAATATTATCAATATACCACTAGCCAATAGATCATAATTAAATGAACATCAAGCCATATACTATCATAAATTTTTATTTAAAACATAATAAATAAGTATTCCTAAAACCCATTAAAATTTTAAACCTACTCAAAATCCTATCATAGAAATCCTCAAAAGGGTATCTATGATTTTTTATTAATTATCATCATTAAAAATAAAAAATTAATTATTGTATTTATGACTATTAATTTGGATATATAATAAAACAAATGTGCTTTGAAATACTACATAAAACCTTATATTTCAAATAAAATCATTGTCTATTTCTATACATCAAAATATGCATTAAACTTCATCAAATATAACCAGAAGAACATTTTTATAAAATCAATAATAAATTTCAAGGTCAAAAATAATATCCCATTTACATTATCATTGTTAATAATATTATTATCTAAACTATAATTTATCACATTACCACTTAATCAGTTTTTTTAGTTATGAGTACCTTTCAAAATACGAGTTTAAATAATAAATGAAAATATATTATGGAAAAATCCATATTTGTTTCTTGATTCTTATATCCAAAATAAAATTGATATAACACTTCTAAAACATAATTATCTAATCCTAACACATAAACAATTAAATACTTTCACATCAACGAATGAATCACAACCCCCATGAATGAAATAACATAAAAAATTTCAAATATAACTAATATAGAGGGAATAATAATATATTATATAAAATGAGAAGTATATACACCATATAAAATATGTATGGATTGAGTATGAAATATGTATCATGGACACAAAATTTATATTAGAAACCCAATATCATATCATTAATATAAGAATTAATATATATCTTGATTGTTTATAAAAATGTAAATACACAAAAAATGTTTAAATACAAAATAATACAATCAAGGCCCAATTCACAAATAATAATAGACTAACGTAGTCATTAAAGTAGTATTATAACCCATTAAATTAAAATTGAGTTTAGAACCCCCTTACCTTAGGTATGACTCATCACACACACTCCATATATTCCTAAATAATAAGTTTAAATTAATTATTTACATACCTATGAAATTTGTTCATGTTTATTGTTCCTTCTATTTTATTTATTACCATATCATTTTAAATTACATAAATAATTAATTCCAGGCCGTATGTTTTGACGATATTCATTTCATATATCCAAAATTACATTAATAGGTTGACTTTATATGATGAAATCATAGTTCCATAATATTTAGAATAATAATTATGATATAATTATCTTTTTTATACATCAATTATACTTTTAAAAATAATATTTAATATTGTTATAAAAAAATAAAATACCTTACAATCTTGGAGATTGAAAGAAGTACGTATGCATAAGGATCATTTCCATTTTTCACTGATCATTGTGGAAAAAACACATCAAATATTTTATCTTTAAATAATGATAAATATATCACAAATAAAAAATTATATAATTAAAAAATTGATATATATCATCCATGTGATATGTTTATGGAAATTTAATCACATTGCTTCAGTGAGGTGGTTGTCCACATGTATGCATGAATGATATTGTCATTTATTAATTGAAGGAAAGGTAATAATGTAGATATAATCTATTAATAATTATAAATATATCCTGAATATTATATATATACATTAAATCTATCATTATAAACATACATTAGAGATGATGAGGAAAAATTATTTGCATTATTTCGCGAGGCGGTATCCTACCGTACAAACAATCAATGGGTTTTTTCCATTTGAGTGATATGAGGTTTTATATATGGTATTTAATTAAAATAAATAGATTTTAGTATATGTAAGATATTTGTGTTATTATTTCATATTTTTTAGGAAGATTTGAAGGATATATAATAAAAAATAAGACAAATTTTATTGGTTTAGAACTATATCAATTCTTTAGATAACCCCCCTTAATTTATATCTTAATTCCTCTAAGTTATGTATAATACCAAAATAAGTCATATTTAACTTGTGGAGGAATGATATAAATGTATTTTTAAAGGTAATAGGAGTAATAAAATGTTTTTAAAGTGTGCATAAAAGAAGAGATGGGGGCCCTTTTTTAAGATATGGGAGGGACACTCTTTGAATTTATTAAATTATAAAATTAGTATAAATTAATTTTTATATATAAATGGATCCAAATTGATAATTTTATATGATAATATGAGGATGAGTTGAAATCATATCATCCAAAAACCATTTCCTAAGTTGAGATTATGTTTTTAACCTTATGATTTTTAACAAACCAGTAACCCTTTTTACAATTACAATGATATTAATGTTTTTTACTCCTTAAGTGTTAATATTGTTAATATAAAAGGAAAATGGTTTATAGTTTCAACCATATACCAATTTCTTGGATAAATATTGTATTTTTAAGAATATTAAATCTTTTCACAAAATATCATTTATAATTATATATCTTTAATGTCATTTTTCAAGTATTCATTTAATATGAATTTTAAAATATCTATAAAATTATAGAATTTAATTATAGTACACTATCACATCCCAATTATTGTATATGCTTATATAAAATTCGTGGAAAACTATAAGATACAAAAATAATAGTACTTTAAATATATTTTTAAATTATATCATTATTATTCTGTTAATTGAATAAATACTACGTTAGCATGACATAGATATGTAAGGTAATTATATATTCATGAAAAATAAAAAAATATCATTAGAAAAATAAAAATATTATTAATCTTTTATAAAATTATTTTAACCCTATATAAGAACTTAAGATATTTTTAAAAGAAACACAGTTACATTTGTATTTTTTTGAATTAAATATTTTAAAGGTCATTTTACAAGACATGAGTCCAATAAATAATAAAATAATTAGTCTATGGTGATGAGGTTTTAAATAAAATCATACAATAATAATTTTGGAACAAAACGGTTTTCTTATTTCTTAATTTTAATCTTAGATGGCCAGATTAACTTTTTGTGAGATATTTTTGTTACTGTTTTTACAATAAATTATGAAAAAAAATTATGTTTACCTTATTAAATAATATTATTTATTATGATTCCAAATATTTAATACATTTTAAAATATCCAATATCTATAAATGGATGTAATTATTTTTTATATAAATTTGCAAAGAAAGATGGAAAAAGGTATTCTGAAGGAAACATTTCTCTTTATAAGTATGAATGTATTTTTATTCCAAAATAAATTATACTATTGATTAATATGTAATTAATTAAATTAATAATAAATAGAATATTTTTACATTAATTTTGGATTATATTTAAAATATTATGTTTCTTTTTACAATGGAAATAAATTAACATGTAAAAACATCCTCATTTTTTACTATAAAGTAAAAATATATCTTCTGAGTAAAAATCCATAATTTTATCCTAAGATAATTTTGAAATGATTATTTCAAAAAAAATATCATTTATATAAAATAAATAGTCTAAAATATCCAAAAAATAAATGTAATAATCCCTATAAAAACCCTTTTTAAAAAATACATTTTTGAACGATGAAATGACTTTGATATAAATTGGGTTCTTATTTCCTAATAAATAGTCAATAAATTGTTATTAAATTGGATATATATATAATTAATAATATTTAATACTATTTATACCCACCAATTCAATAACTTATTTATAACTATCATATTTAAATAATAATATTTTGGAGTTATTTAAGACCAGTGTTATGTATTGTATATGCAATCGAACATAGTGTTATTTTAAAAATATAAGGTTTTTTCAAGAAATAATTGAATTTAATGAGATATCTAAAATAAAACTATGATATATACATGATAATGATAATATATTTACTTTAATTTACTTTCTTTAGTGGTACAAGGACTTGTGAAATGTATATGTAACGAATCAACTGAGTCAACTAGACAATCAACCAGAGCCGGCTCGTCATGGTGGTGAGGTGTAGGAAGATAATAGAAAATATTATCATATAAAAAACATATAACACAACCATTGTATAATTTAAATGATAAAGATAAATCTGTGATCCATATATTTGAATCCAAACCAGCCAAACTAGAAGGTATGAAAATACATGTCCAACATGTTTCCTTATGATCAACTGCCACTTGAAAATCATCTCGGTATGATGGGAATTATGAAAAGAGAAGATGGAATACTACAAAATTCCCTTCCCATTACATGGGTCCTATAAAACAACATCTATAAAAATCCAAAAGAAAAATTAGTGTGTGAGCATAAATCCCAATGGGATTCCACAACTGAATCTATAAAAAGTATAATATTATGAATGAAAAAAAAATTCAATCTCAAAACAAATGGAGTTTTAAAAACTATTTTCATAAATTAAAACCATTTTAAAATATTCTCTTCAGTTCTCATAAAATAAGTTCATATTCTCAAAATAATAAATATTACATTTAATAAATCTTAAAGGCATAATCTGTAATGACCCAAGTTATCAATGTAATCCCTTATTATAATTTTGTCATATTTTTGGTCGAAGTGGATACTCAAGAGGGGGGGGGGGGGGGTGAATTGAGTTCCAATTAAAATTTCTGTTTAAAATATTTCTATTAAATTCCTTAATTTATAAAACAAGTTAAACTGTACTGAATCTGTAAAATTGTAAAAGTTCAATTTGGTTCTCAAAGATTGATTAGGTCTTAGTTAAATTAATCATAAGATTAAATTATATTTTGAAACTAATCTACTAATTTACAATAGTTACAAACACTTTCTAGATTAACTATCAAAGTAACTTAAAAATAGATTTTTATTTCAAAGTAATTAGCTGCGTAATATAAAATATATAGTATAATTGAAACTTAATATAAGAATTCACAGCAGATATAACCAAGAGGTTCTGTCTCAAGTCGAGACTTAATCCTCTAAAATTTATATATAAATTTGATCCACACCCTTGATTGGGGTAAACAACAGTAATAGACTATACAGGTACTAAGACCTCTACCACAGTTATTCATGGGAAGATAATATAATGACCAGGCCACACAGGGACCTCTTCCACAATTGTCGTGGGTAAACAAGGGTAAAGAGTTTGGTGTGAGTATTTTGAAATCCTCCAGTTTAGCATAGGAGTCAGTGTGTGTAAACAGAGCACACACTGCTCAAAATGTAAAAGAATGAAACAAAATAGATCTTAAAAAATGAAGATGAGTTTAGAATGATATATGTGTTATGAGTGAAAATCTGGACTCATTTGAATTGAGACAGATGAATCTTTGAGTCTTCTCTGGTTTTTGTGAGAAAAACAGAGTGTTGTGGTTCAGATCGGTGTTCTTCATGAGTGAAGATGTTCTTTACTTTCTGTGTTCTTCAATAGTGTCGAATTTCATTTATGGGACAAAGCTTTTCTTGAAGATCTTGCAATGTCTTCTTCATGCTCAGGATTTCTTTTCAACTTTGTACAGTGCTCGTGTGTATTGTCTATATTTGTGTGTATATTCTACCTCTTGGGTACACTTATCTTTATCTTCAAATTCATGAGGTTGATCTGACAGGTTCTATGTATTTTGTGCCTCATACCTCGTACTATTTCTACAAATAAACATTAATTATTTCAGTTCATTAAAGTCATCAAATATGATTGTTGAAAAGATAAATAGTAAAATGACAAACGAGTTTAAGAATTGGTGTCACAATAATTATGAAAAAGGTGTCTCCTTCATGGTATCTCTTTCACGGTTTCTCCTTCATGGTATCTCTTTCATGGTGTCTCCTTCATGGTGTCTCCTTCACGGTGTCTCCTTCACGATTCACGGTGTATCCTTCACGGTGTCTCACTTACAGTTTTTGTATTATGGTATCTGGATTCTGGTTCCTTTCTCATAGTTTATGGATTCACGATGCCTTGATGACTGTGTCTTGCTAAATGTGTTTGGAAAAGTTTCTGGCTTATGGTGTCTGTTCTTAGTGTCTTGCTTTAAGGTGTCAGGCTTACTGTGTCATGGTGTCTGGTGGACAGGGTGTCTCACTAGTCATGGTGTCAGAGACTTATACTTCATGGTGTCTGCTTCAGTGTTTCTGTCTTACAGCTTCACGGTGTCCTGTACTTTGAAAAATAACTGTATTCAGACATAAACGGTAATATGCATAGAATAAATTGAGCTTAACCATTATAAAGTATAAGATAACTTAAAACAAAAATACACATAATTGATAAGATTTGTGAGATTTGTGATCATTAATAAGATTTGTAATTATTATTGAGATTTTTAAATAGTAATGATATTTGTGATCATTAAAACATGATTAATACAGGAGGAATCCAACAATATCCCCCTTTTTGATGATCAAAAATCTTGTATAGGTAAATTATAAATGAAATGCAACTAGAGATAATATAGCATATAGAATAACATATTATAAAATAACACATAAATTTTCCCCCCCTTTTGGGATTATCAAAAAGTTGAAAGAATAGAGGACAAACAGTGCATATGTCATTGAAAAGGTTCAGAGTTCAACATAAAATAGAAATACAAATAAGTAATGACATCCCCATCAAAAATAGTAGGCACTGGTCTTCTTCATTGATGGGCCTTCTCTTTGCCTTTATCAGCAGTAGAGGAGGAGGGAATAGGGGTAGTTGATAATGTGGAAGAAGGAATAGAAGTGGTAGAAAAAGAAGGCAAAGGTCGACCTTTGAATTTTGAGGGAGCCAAGGTGGGAGCTCTAAAAGATCTAGGTTGGGGTTGATCAAGAATCACTGGCCTGATCTGATTAAGAGCTTGGATAACTGACATGGTAGTTGAGCCTAAATTAGGTAGTCCAGGTCTGAGAGGGGTAGCAGCTGGAGCAACTATTGCTGTACTCTGGACGTGAAGGTACGCTTTAGAAGATTGATAAAGTCTGTAATAATTTCTCCTCCATACTGCATTACCTTTTCAAGATCATCTTTATTTTCCATGAACTTGTCCAACAATCAGGTAAAATCAGTGAGTTTATAAACTTGTGTTTTGAAATCCTGAGTCATAGGAGGTTTTCTTAGATTCTAGAGAAGATAATTAATGTGATTGGACATGTCATTTTTGGAGAAAATCCGGTTGAGATAGAAATCTATTTTCTTAGTGATCTCCTACTGAGCATCATTGGAAATCTTGGAATGAATTTGAACCAGGTCAAGCACTCTATCACTGTTCTTAACAACATCAGATAAAGAATTTATATTAAAACCACAGAGAGCATTCTGAATTTCTTCCTTGACTATAGATATGAGTAGAGAACTATCCAAAAAAGATGTAGAGGTTTGACGAGAGGAAGAAGAATATTTGACAGCTATGGTCAGAGACTTGAGCTGTTTTAGGACCTTTTGAAGACATCCAGTGTATTCATATGTAAGTTTATTCAGATTCTCCACAACCTCTCGCATACGGTGCAACATCTGTGTCTGCCTTTCTCCAATATTTTCATCAAAGGATAAGAGATATAGATGAATCTGGGACATAATATCCTGAGAAATGTTGTAAATAGTAGGTTCAGGAGAAGAAGAAATATGTGAAGGCTCTGATCTGAAATGCAGTTCTTTCTGGAGGTTTTCAACCATACCTTTCGGGGTTGAAAATTCATTACTAAGTAACTTGTTTTCAACCCTTACTTCTTGAATTTCATGGATCATCTTGGGTTGAATGTGCAGAATAATGTTTTCCAAAAGCAGTGAGGCATCTTCTTGACTCAGTTGTGTCACAAGATGAGGTTGAGAGGACATAATTTTCTCAAATACAGTTAAGATAGAATCTCCCAAAACTTTAAAATCATCCTTGCTGACAAAAGATTTCTGATCAGGTAAAGGTGCAGGAGTAGGAAGTGGTACATGGGAAGATTTAGGGTCTAGTTGAGGTTCAGGGTCAATTTCAGGTTGAGGTTTAGAGTGTGTGACTGACTTCAATTGAAATAGAGAAGAAAGATCAATCCCAGTTGTAGTCACCTATTGAGATTCGCTTACATCATAGAATCTAGGGAATTTATATCTAATGTACACAGAAAAAGACTCAGTTGGTTGAGATGCTTCAACAGACTCAGCTTCCCTAGTTTCAACTTCCCCAGTTTCAATATTTTGAGGTTCCTCCCCCTCAAAATGTGCTTCCTTTCTAGGGCCTTGAGGCTCAGGTACTGGGTCTAGATCCACAAGATTAGTTCTAATTTCCTCATCCATTTCTTTCCAAGCCAATTGAAATGTTATTTCCATACTTTCTTCAGTAGAGGGTATTATTTCAAGAGCAGATTGTTCCTCTGGATGGTCTTCTAAAATAGATTCTTGGATAAAAGGGATTTCTCCTACTACAACATCTTCTATGGCTTGTTGCTCAGATTCAGGCACAGTTAAGTCTCTTTCAGCCTCAGGTTGGGTTTCCAGATCAACAACATCACTAGGGGAATGAGGTTCTTTGCCAAGAACAACAGGAGAAACAACAGTCCTTTCATTTTCATCACCAGCTTCTTCTCTATGTGGTAAAGCAGCCTCTTCTCTATGAGGTACTTCAGCTACCTCTTCCTCTTCTTCTTCAACTTCTGAATATTCAACAACTTCATCTGGTTCCAAACCAGGATCAGTAATATCCTTTGGCCTTGTTTGATAATCAATAAGATTTAACTTCTCATAAATCTTTTCATTATCTTCAACCCACTCCTTCTTCCAGGGGTTCCAATTGATCTTCATCCTCTTGATTGTAGGTTTAGATAAACAAAACTCAAAATCCATAATAACTTCTTCATTTGGTCCAACTACTCCTTTGACAACAAGCATAGTTGAGATCATCCTAGAATAAAACAAAGAGGTGGATTTGGATGTGACATTAATCAATTCACACATATGGTGAATGATATACTTGCACAGATTTATCTTGTGTCCATTATTTATCAGATGAATCATAAAAAATCCTAATACTTCAATACAGCAAAGTCACCTTTCCTTTGGCTAATAAAATTCTGAACAAACTTAAACAATAGCCTTGTCTCCCCATCCAGTTCAGCAGCTATGGCCCTCCTCTTAGTGCCATTTCAAGTAAAGGTTTCTAGAGCATTTTCTAGGTCAAAGATATTGGTTGTAGGAGGGGGATCTCTTTGATAATAATCACAAATTACTTCATGAGGAATAATAAGGCATGCAACCCATATCCTTAAAAAGAAAGAGCATTTTTTTCCATTGACCCAACTTGTCACAACATAGCTTTCACCAGTATCGAATGAAAATTGAAGAAACTGATAGAACTGAGATACCAACCTCGGGTAAATTGATCTATCCTTTCTAGAGAACCATTCGAGCCATCCTTGTTCTATCAAAACTTTTAAAACCAAATATTTTCTAGAAAACATTCACTCCAGGCAAACTTCCTTTTCAGGAACTACACTGCGGATTACAAGGTTTGGATTCAGGGGTCCTTCGGGTGCAAGCTTTGGTGCTATTTTCTTCTTCTTCGAGCTATGCTTCTCAGAAGTAGATGGAGATGGACACTTCATCCATGGCATCCACTGAAGGTTAGGGAGAGAGAGAATGAGAGAAGGGTTTCAAGTTTGAGAGGGTTCAGAAAGAGTGAGTAGGAGGGAGTTCGGGTGAAGAATCGAGTGAAAACCTTGTGTTTTATCTTTTGGGAATGTCAAACATCACCAAAATAAAAACATGAGAAAGTAAAAAGTTCTAGAAATAAATATTATCATGATACAGGTTAAAAGAAAAGCATAAATAAGATTCACGGTGAGACTGTGAATATTCGTTATGGTGCGATAGTGGATGGTCGTCATGGTGAGGGAGTCAGTTGTCGTCACTGTGAGACAGTGAATGGTCTGTTCAGTCATGGTGAGATAGTGAGTAAACTGTTCAGTCACGGTGAGGCAGTAAGTGTTAGACTGTGAACACTAAGTGCTAACTGTGAGACTGTAAACATGAGACAGTAACCGAGAAACCGTGAATATGAAACATTAAAGTAAAATATAGAAAAATATTAAACAGTAAGACAAGTAACATATCTATTTTTGATTGATCATGCCAAGATCATGTATGATGTAATCTAATCTCTCAGAATTTAATGGTTTGGTGAATATATCAGCAAGTTGATATTCAGTACCAATGAATTTTAAAGTGATATTTCCTTTTTGATAATGATGCCTCAAAAAGCGATGTCTTACATCAATATGTTTTGTCCTAGAATGTAAAATAGGATTTTTTGAAATGTTAATAGAACTTGTGTTGTCACAATTTATTGGTACATGTCTGAATTGATATCCATAGTCTAGTAATGTGTGTTTCATCAACAAAATTTGTGCCCAACAACTTCCAGCAGCTATGTATTCAGCTTCTGCAGTAGATAATGCAACAGAATTTTTTTTCCTACTACACCATGAAACTAGTGACTTGATTAAAAATTGACATGTTCCAGAGGTTCTCTTTCTATCTAACTTAAAAAGTGACATGTTCCAGAGGTTTTCTTTCTATTTGAAAATTCTCTTTAAAACATTTAAATGTGATACTTTAGGGTTTTCTTGAAAATGATCACACATACACACACTAAACATAATATCAGGATGGCTAACAGTTAAGTAGAGTAGACTTTCAATCATTCCTCTATAAGTGGTTTGATCAGCATATTTTCCATCTTCATCAAGATCCAACTTACAGGTGGTACTCATGGGAGTGTCACTATTTTTGGTGCTATCCAATCCAAAACATTTTAAAAGATCTCCAGTATATTTACATTGAGTTAAAACAATCCCATCATTATTTTGAAAGATTTGAAATCCAAGAAAGAATTTTAGTTCACCCATTTAATTCATTTCAAATTAGTTTTGCATCATTTTAGAAAAATCAATACATAATGAATTTTTTGAAGATCCAAAAATAATATAATCTACATAAATTTAAACAACTAAAACATCATTGGAAATTCGTTTTATAAAGAGGGTATGATCAGCTATTCTTTTTGTAAAACCTTTAGAGATAAGAAAAGTACTTAATACATCATACCAAGCTCTTGGAGAATGATTTAAAACATATAAAGCTTTTGATAGTTTGAAGATATGATTTTGAAAATGAGGGTTTGTAAATCCAGGGGGGTTGTTCAACAAAAACATCCTCAGCTATATACCCATTTAAGAATGAACTCTTAACATCCATTTTATACAGTTTTAAATTCATATGTGCAACATAAGAAAGTATAATCCTAATGGCTTCTAATCTAGCTACAGGAGAAAAAGTCTCCTCATAGTAAATTCCTTTATCTTGACTATATCCTTGTGTAACTAATCTAGCCTTATTTCTTACTGTATTTCCAGCTTCATCTACCTTATTTCTAAACACCCATTTGATGCCTATGTTGAAAGTGTCCTTAGTTCTTTCCTATATTCCTAGAATTTGTTTCATTAAAATTTATTAAGTTCTTCTTGCATAGCCATTACCCAAAATTCATCATTGATTGCATCATCAATGTTTTTAGGTTCAAGATGTGACAAAAGGCTTGATGTTCAACCTGATTTCTAAGAGAATCTCTAGTTTGTGTCCCTCTATCAATATTATCAACAACATCATCTAAAGGATGATTCTTTAGGATCCTAGTTGATTTAGTAATCGTAGGACTAGATATTTCATGTTCTTCCCTATGTTCGGGTTCATTAGGAGCAGATTTTGAAATATTTCTAGAACTGGTTGTCTTTACAACAGGTTCATTGATTTTATCATTATGGTTCAAAATAGACAAAACTTCTTCAAGATTTTCAAAAGATGACTTAGGTTTATGTGGATCAGTTTCATAAAATTTGATGTGAACAGATTATTACACACACATGGTTCTCTTATTAAACACTCTATAGGCTTTGCTAGTTATAGAATATCCTAAAAATATTCCTTCATCACTTTTAGAGGCAAACTTGTCAAGATTATCCTTGGTATTAAGAATAAAGACTTTGCAACCAAAGACTCTAAAGTAACTAACCTTAGGTTTGCTATTGTTCCACAACTCATAAGGGTTCTTCTTAAGAACAGGCCTAATTAAGACACTATTTATGATATAACAAGATGTATTCACAGCATCATCCCAAAAGTAAATAGGCAGGTTATACTCATTAAGCATTGTTCTTGCAATTTCATAAAGGGTTCTATTTCTTCTTTCTACTACACCATTCTGTTGAGGTGTTCTAGGGGTAGAAAAGTTGTGACTATTTCCATTTTGTGAGAAATTAGACTCAAACTCAAGATTTTTAAACTCATGGCCATGGTCACTTCTTAGGGTATTAATCTTAAGTCCACTAAGGTTCTCTACAAACATGGAGTATTTAATAAAGTAAGAACAAGATTCACTTTTGTGAGATAAGAAATATACCCAAGTATATCTAGAAAATTAATCTACTAGGACATAGATATAGTGCTTCCCATTTAAACTAGAAACTCTAGAAGGTCGAAACAAGTCCATGTGAACCAACTCGAGAGGTTGAGAAGTTGAAACTTATTTCTTTGATTTAAAAGAAACATTATGTTGCTTTCCCTTTTGACATGGATTAAAAACTTTGTCATTTGGAAACTCAAGTTTGGGTAGGTATCTAACTAAGTTTTTCCTAGTCAGTTTTCTAAGTGAATATATATTGCAGTGTCCTAACCTTCTGTGCCAAATCCAATACACTTTATGAAAATCATTCAAAACCAATAATGGTTTTCTTAGCTAAAGAATTTAAATGAACTGCATAAACATTATCATTTATGAAGGCAGAAAACACTAAAACATTTTTAGAATTAAAAACATTACAAGAATCATTTTCAAACTTAAAATTAAAGCCATCATCACATAACTTAAAAATACTTAACAAGTTTTATTTCAATCCATCATTAAATAAAACTTTATTAATTAAAATTGAGTTAGTGTTACCAATTTGTCCCAGGCCTATGATCTTTCGTTTATAATTATCACCAAAGGTGACATAGCCTCCATAAAACATTATTAAGCTTTTAAAGCATGATTAATCTACAAACATGTGCCCTGAACATCAACTATCCATGTACCATGTTTTCTAACAGGAACTCTTTAAGCAGGTCTCCTAGAAAATAGGTTTAGACAGAGAATGATTTTGGTACCCAGATTTTCATGGGTCTAGAAAGGTTAGAAAGTAAAGCTTTAGGTACCCAAATTTGTCTTATGGGTATCATATAATTTATAGAATCAATTTATTTTGAAATATAAACTTTGTTTGATCTATAACAATGTGAATAACTCGTTGAGGCATATGAATTTCCAGAACTGGAACTAGTAGAATTTTGTCCAGATTTAGGAATAAATCTATTTTTGGTAAACTGTCTCTATCCAGGTTGGTATCCAAAACCAAAATTATAATTTGGTTCCACTTGTTTACCTAGCATTTGAGTTATAGTCTTCTTTCCATTTGTGAAATTTTCTAAGTCCTTTCTTATTTTCTCATTAGACATTTTCATTTTAGTATTTTCTTTTAATAGTTGAGCATTCTTTTCCCTTTCAATCTCAAGGGAAGATTTAACAGTGCTAGATAAATCATGTTGTTTCTTTAAGGCTTTGTACTTATCCTTAAGTTCATTACAGGTATCTTCTAGCATATTACAATATTCAAATACTTCTTCACTACACATGTTTTCAGATTCAGAATCAGAATCAGAATCAACTCCATAATAGTATGAATTTAAAGCAGGAGGGTCCAGTGTTACCTCAGATGTGTTTGTCATAAAACACATGTTAGCTTTATGAGAATCTTGAACCTTACCAGAATTAGAATATGAAATTTCACTTGTTGAGATTTCAGTATGTATGAAAATTGTTTCCTTATCTTTTCTCTTTAAATAAGTAGACGTAAATGCCACTGACTTCCTTTTAGGTTCATCATCTTCTTCCTTATTCACCTTGAGCTCTTCCTCATACATCATAAGCTTACAAATTAGCTCTTTGACAGGTAGAGCACAAATATCACATGACTCTCTTAATGAAACAGATGTGCTTCTCCATCAGTCTGTCAAACATCTCAATATTCTCATAATTTGTTCCTTTGCTGGAATAACCTTTCCATGAGAGCTCATAGTGTTGAAAATCACATTGAACCTGAGATACATATTAGAAATAGGTTAATCAGTCAAAATTTTAAAATTATCATATTTAATAGTATAAGTGCTCAATCTCATTTCTTTTCCATTGGTTGTTCCTTCATGAGAAACACCCAAAGTATCCAATATTTCATAAGCAGTTTTGTAAGAAGATATTCTATTAAACTCTTCATCTCCTAGAGCACAATACAGGGCATTCATAGCTTTACAATTATTATTGTAATCTATTTTAGTAGGTTCATCCCAAGTAGTTATTTCAGTTTCTGTAATCTTATATTGAGTCTCTATAGCAGTCCAGATGTCAAACCCCATACTATATAAGTGAATTTTCATCTTATGTTTCCACTGGGCATAGTTTGTACCATTGAAGAAAGGTGGATTGTTGGTAGCAGCACCTTCTAGTCTATTATCCATAGTATGATTATAGCAAATAAAAGAGATAAAATTTAGAACTAACAGAAATTTAAGATCTTTACGATACAATTAAAATAATAGTTTAAACACAGAATGTTTTTAAATCCTTTAATAATAAAAAACCTCTGATACCAAATGTTGGTTAGAGTGGATACTCAAAAGGGGGGGGGGGTAAATTGAGTTCCAATTAAAATTTATATTAAAAATATTTCTATTAAAATCCATAATTTATAAAACAAGTTAAACTGTAGTGAATTTTTAAAACTGTAAAATTTCAATTAGGTTCTCAAAGATTGATTAGGTCTCAGTTAATTTAATCAGAAGATTAAATTAGCTATTGAAACTAATATACTGATTTACAATAGTTACAAACACTTTGTAGATTAACTATCAAAGTAACTTTAAAATAGATTTTTATTTCAAAGTAATTAGCAGTGGAATATAAAATATATAGTATACTTTAAACTTAATCTAAGAATGCACCACAAATATAACCAAGAGTCTCAGTCTCAAGCCGAGACATAATCCTCTCAAATTTATATATAAATTTGATCCACACCCTGGATCGGGGTAAAAACAGTACATAGACTGTCTAGGTACTAAGACCTCTTCCACAATTATTTGTGGGAAAATAATATAATGACCAGGCCACACAGGGACCTCTTCCACAGTTGTCGTGGGTAAACAAGGGTAAAGAGTTTGGTGTGAGGATTTTGAAATCCTCTAGTTCAGCACATGAGTCAGTATGTGTAAACAGAGCACACACTACTCAAAATGTAAAATAATGAAACACAATAGAGCTTAAATAGATAGAGATGAGTTTAGAATGCTCTAAGTGTTATGGGCGAAGATCTGGACTCCTTTGGATTGAGACATATAAAGCTTTGAGTCCTTCTCTGGTTTTTGTGAGAAAAACAGAGTTTCGTGGTTCAGCTCAGTGTTCTTCACGAGTAAAGATGTTATGTACTTCATGTGTTCTTTAGTAGTGTCGAATTGCATGTATGGGACATAGAGTTTCTTGAAGATCTTGCAATGTCTTCTTCGTGCTCAGGATTGATTTTCTGCTTTGTACAGTGCTTGCGTGTATTGTCTGTATTTGTGCGTATATTCTTCCTCTTGGGTACACTTCTCTTTATCTTCCAATGCATGAGGTTGAGCTGACAGGTTCCATGTATTTCATGCCTCGTACCTCATACTATGTATAAAAATAAACATTAATTATGTCAGTGCATTAAAGTCGTCAAATATGACCGTTAAAAAGTTAAATAGTAAAACGAAAAAAGAGTTTAAGAAACAGTGTCACAATAGTTATGAAAACGGTGTCTCCTTCACGGTATCTCCTTCAGGGTATCTACTTCATAGTGTCTCCTTCACGGTATCTCCTTCACGGTGTCTCCTTCACAGTGTATCTTTCACGGTGTCTCCTTCACAGAGTCTCCTTCACGGTGTCTCATTCACGGTGTCTCACTTACGGTTTCTAGATTATAGTTTCTGGCCTCTGGTGCCTTGCTCATAGTTTATGGATTCACGGTGCCTTGATGACTATGTCTTACTAACTGTGTTAGGCAGAGTGTCTAGCTTACGGTGTTTGTTCTTAGTGTCTTGCTTCACTGTGTCAGGCTTACTGTGTCACGGTGTCTGGGGGTCACGGTGTCTCACTGGTCACGGTGTCTGAGACTTAGGCTTCATGGTGTCTGCTAAAATGTTTCTGTCTTACAGCTTCACGGTGTCTTGTACATAGAAAAAAACTGTTTTCAGACTTAAATAGTAATATACATAGAATAAATTGAGCTTAACCATTATAAAGTATAAGATAACTTAAAACATAAATACACATAATTGATAAGATTTGTGTGATTTGTAATCATTAATAAGATTTGTAATTATTATTGAGGTTTGTAAATAGTAATGAGATTTTTGATCATTAAAACATGATTAATACATTAGGAGTCAAACACATATAACCACATGGATTCAGAACACAATGAAATACTAATTAATATGTGACCTTTAAATATAAGTATGTCATTTGTGTGTTTTTAATTTCGAAAAATGGTCATCAATAATTGTGATCAGTTTGTGATTTGGCATCTGATAAGACAAAAATAAATTTTTGATGAATAGTAACATACCCTTATTAATATTAGCATGCCTTTATGAATAGTGATTAATTGAAATGAATATTAAATTGTCCAAAAAAATTTAATTTTCACCCATGAATGTAAAAATACAGTTTAGACATCTTAAAAGTGAAGAAACGATCATAGTATAAGAATTTGTATTTTTATACGTCAAAAATATTTTATTTACATTTTTATATTTAATTTAATAATTTAGAATGGAAATTTATTTTTATAAACATTATCATAAATTGTTACTTTATTTACTTATGGTTACGAGATAATTTTATCGAACCTTGATTAAATTTTCAAGGTGTTATAAAATGAGTTATAGTTTTAATGCTGATTTTGTTGAATAAATTATGATTTAATTTAAAAATTAAATTAACTATATTTAGAAAATTATTTTAAAAAAATGGAGTTATATTATTAATTATACATGTTAAAAAAAATTAGGGTGAATTTTTATGATTTTTCTAAAATACTAGACTTTTTCATGAATAATAAAATTACAGTTTTTTTCCGATATATTTGATGACATCATAATGATTTAATAATTAATAAAAAATCATAGTCTATTTTTTAAAATTAAAATAATATATTAGGTGTACTAAGTGGTTAATACCATGGGAAAATACCATAGGCAAGCCCATGGTTTTACAAAAACCATTAATGAGGTGTCTTTTTAAATTAATCAAAATTCCCTCTCTTTTACTATAAATACCCACTCATCCATTAATTTTAATTCATTAAAAATCCCTAATTCTCAAATATCTTGTTTTTTTACCTTCCTATGATTCCTCCCAAGGTGTCTTTATGCCCCCAAGGTCCCAACCTTCACATTCTAAATGTTACTCTACATGGTTAGGGAATCTTTCACCCTCCTCTTATTGTCAAAACTTCTTTTATGTTATCTATTTGAATTCCCATTAACATATGTTGGGGTCTATTATTATTTATCCCTCTTAATTTCCTTTTTATCTCCATATTATGATATACAATTTATTCTCTCATCAATTCATTTTATGAAATTTTATGTGACTTCATCAGGCTATCGATTTTTCATATGGGATCTATAAACTCTTCTTTCATTTTCAAGATCATATCTTTTCTTTTTATTTACTCACCACATTTTATCAAAATTTTGTGATGAATCTAGTACCTTACATGTACTATATTTTTTTCATGATAATTGAATAATTCATCATCATCACTCCTTTCCTTTTTTATACTAAAATGAAAATACCATCGAAGATGTGCTAATTTACCACATTCAAGGAAGATGGGATTTCAATTTCTATTATCATCTTCAATTCTGGTCATGAAACCATTTTAATGGTTGAACTAGACCATAGCATATTTATTATGTCTCATAAATAATTCTTTAATCCTTTTACACAAGGGTTTTATTTATAAAAAAACTTGTTCCTTGTGGTCAAAAACCGCCAATTTACCCAAACGGTTATCATTAAATAATTAATATAATGATTTATATTCATGCCTAGTAACCAAATGGAATTTACACTCATTTAACCTCATGGATTTTAAATAATAACATATAACTCCAATTATGGACAACCATCATCATTTTACATGATTCATCGAACATGAATATAAGGGAATTGATCATTAGAACCATGGAATCAAATAGACCTGAAAAATGAAATTGAACCCCGTAACCAATCAAAAGGTTATGAATGAACTCAAATAGTTTTTAATAAAACATTATCATATAATAGATGTTATGTAATTATTAATTAATAAAATTAATTTGATTATTCATTTCATTAATATCAAGTGGAGAACACCATCAGACATAAGGTACAAGATTCTACCCAAACCACATTTATTCATTCGGGTTGCTCTATCATTATTTTTACCCAAAAATTTGTATTTTACTTTTATTAAAAACTTATAAATTCTATTTATATGATCCAAACTCATGTTTCAAGATCAATATCTCATTTTCTTTCTGGGATATTCGTGTTTTTAAGTGATTATTTCCTTAATTATTCCTCATAAGAAAACCTATTTTAAAGGATCATCCCAAATTCTTACCTAATTTAAAGTTAAATCTATCTTATGTTTTAAGCCACCATTTTATTTATAAAATCAGTCCTTTTATTTTTAAAACCTTCTTGGATCAATTTTTTTTTGTATAAATTATTATTCCCTTTTCTATTTTAAAGACTCAATAGTATTTTCCTTTAAAACTTCTCAAAAGTGTTTTAATTCTAAAGATTCATAAATACATTTCTTATATATTTTCACATCTGTTTGACATAACTTAAAATGTTATATTCCAATATTAACTTATTAACGTCCTTGTATGTTCTAATTCCTTTCTCTCATGGACTCTTAAATGTTACACCCATTTATTATGCTTTATGAAATGATTGTGTTACCCATTTTATTACATGGGTACCCTTATGTTTATAAATGGTTGATTATACGTGATTATTTACGTAGAAAGACTATCCATGGAAATGATGATATGGGTGTGCCCAGATAGCAATCCTATGCATTGGGTAAAGATAAGTCTCATGATATACGATGTGAAACGAGATTGGTGGTCAACAATGACCCATACTACTATGGAAATGGGATTGTCGGTTAGCCTTGACTTGTACTAAAGTCATGTTTTATGTTTCTACTAAATTTATATGATTCCATGTTTATATGATCCCATGTTTATATTATATGATTTCATATGTTACATTCTTTTGATATCATTATTTCATGCCTCCTAACCCATGTGCTTAAGCTTTATTCTTATGTTCATTCCCTTAATGGGCTTTTTAGCTCATACCATTGTTCATGTGTTTACCCAGAATAACCTTTGCAGATGTATGAGCATAATGGAAGTTAGGAGCTCTTTTTGGAGATTAAATAAAGAAGTTTTTTTAGCCCCATGTTTTATGTTTTATGTACCTCGTTTTAAAAGACACTAGACTTCATGATCCTTGGCTTGTAATCTGATGTATAATTATGCTTAAAATAATGTTATGTTATATGTAAAAGGATAGGGTAACTATAGTTGGCATGATAGGATGGTCTAGTTATTTTTGGAGATTAGGAATATAGCACCTTAGTGAGAACCTTAATGACGAGACTAAGTAAAATAAAACATTCCTAAAATTTGGTTAGTATTATGTAAGTGGTTTACCAAGGAAATACATCCCTGTCTTGCTACAAGCAGGTAGAGGATGATCTGGAACAGATGTATCTAGGGGTAAAACCCAAAAACACCACTTTGAGCATGACTCTAATGAGAACTAGTGCACGATAATGGTCCTTTCCACACTCTTGGTTATGACACTCTCGGGGGATATGATTTGTAGATTCAAAAGCATAGTACAAACCATTATTAAGGGACAAAAAAAATCCAATAAGAATTTATGGTAAGAAATAGATCGAGGATAACCTATATATAAACATAAAGAATCACAAGTTTGGATATACTTCTACTTTAGAAGTTTATCCTTTTTTGTTCAAAAGTTTCCTTTTTATGTTCAATAACCAAGTATTCAATTCCTCTAATTGTACATTCTTTTTCTTAGTTAGTGGTGGGAAATAGAAGAACATGTTCCAACAATCAATGTGAATGGGAATGTGAATAATGTCCAAATGATATGCCTAATATGACAGGAGTGGGTTCTCAAAGCATCATGACAATACGTTCTTAGCTGGCTCAAGTTATGAATAGTAATTTTTATCATGAGGAACACCCTCATCCTCTACGAAGAGAGCAAGTTGTTATAGAATTATTCATGCGGCAAAGGCCCCCCATATTTAGTAAATCTTCTGATACCCTCCTTGTATAATAGTGGATTAACTATATTGAAGAGATATTCTCTTTCCTCCAGTGCTCGAATGAAGAGAAAGTTGTACTGGAGGTCTATCGTTTTGATGGGGAAGCTGATAAGTGGTGGACACTGATCAATAATACAACGTTCCAAGAGGAAATTAATTCCATGGATTTGGAGGGATTCAAGAAGATGTTTTTAAATAAATATTTTCCTCAATCCCTCTATCTCAATATGGAAATAGAGTTCCTCAGACTCAAGAAAAAGAAAGATAATTCCATCGTGACTTATGAATAAAAATTCACAAGGATTTCAAGGTACACCTTTGGATTTTTCATGAACACTGAAAGAAATGTTGAACATTTATTTAGTTGACTAAAGATGATTCTAATAAAAGAGTTGGTGATTCGAAACACTGAAATTTATAATAAAATTATCTGTTGTGCCCTCAAGCTAGAAATGGAGATTTGAGACTCTTAGTGGTATCGCAAACCTAGTGAAAAGAAGAAAAAAATGGAGAATAAAATGGGTGGTTCAACACAAAAATCACATGATGGAATGAATATCAAATATAACACTTGTAATAGTTATGGGAAGAATGACCCTAAGATCTGTCTAAAGGAAACTAATAATTTCTTCAAATGTTGAAAGTTTGGTTATATAGCTATAAACTGCCAAAGGGATATGAAAAATCCCTCTAATGTGGAATAAAAAAGGAAGGTTCAAACCAACTCTCAACCAGTGGTGCAGTGTTACAACTACATGAATCATGGGCATTATGAAAATAATTTCCCGAAGATAGGGGTTGTATGAGAAATCAACAACAACCTCCAAGTCAATAAAGAAGGGCTTATGATATCACTACTGTGGAGGTGGATTCAGAAAACAATGTGGTGACAGGTATGCTAGTTATTCATTCAATAATAGAAAACATACTATTTGATTCCGGTACTACGCATTCTTTCATATCTTGCATGTTTAGTAAAACTATTCAACCACCACCTCAAAATTTGGAGGAAAAGTTATGTATGATATCATCGAATAGGGAAATTATTTCTTCCATGGTTTATAACTCCCCACCGGTTAACATTTGCAGACTGAACCTCCCAAAAAAATCTTGTAATACTTACTTTGGTGGAGTTCGACTCTATCATGGGCATGGATTTTTTGTCTTTATACAATGCCAAAATCAACTATCGGGAAAGGGATATCACTCTTCACATCCCAAACCATCCACCCATTCTTTACAATTTTAAGGAGGTAGATGAATCTACTTTAGAATCATCTTCTCATGTGTGGATATTACTGCCTTGTGAGCAAGAATATTTATCTCAAATGATTGATACAAAGGAGAGAATCATGCTTGAAGACATGCTCATAATGAAGAATTACACTAATGTATTCTCTGAAGAGTTGCATGGTCTTCCTCATGACCTAGAGGTTGAGTTATCAATTGAAATTATCCCTATATCTCGGCCTATCTCAAAGACACCTTACAGAATGGCCATTGTAGATCTGGAAGAGCGTAAGAAGTAGTTACAGGAGAATCTTGATAAGGGTTTTATATGCCCAAGTGCCTCACCTTGAGGTGCACCAATCCTCTTTATCAAGAATATGGATGGATCAATGCACATCTGCTTTGATTATAGTTGGATCAATAAAATCGTGATAAAGAACAAGTATCCCCTTCCTCAGGTAGATGACTTTTTCAGTCAGCTTTGTGGTCCCCATTATTTCTCTAAGGTGGAACTTCAATTGGGATATCACCAATTTTAGGTGAAGAAAGAATGCATTCCCTAGACTGCCTTTCGAACGAGGTATGGAAACTATGAGTCCAATGTGATGCCCTTCATACTCACTAATGATCTAGCAATTATCATGGATTTAATGAATAGAGTCTTTAGATATTACCTCGTCAATTTTGTGGTAGTATTTTTTGATGATATTATACTATACACTAAGAGAAATAATGAATATTAAGAGAATTTGAATATTGTGTTGAAGAAATTGCAAAGGGAAAAGTTGTATGCAATGTACATTAAATGTGAGTTCTAGATGGAGAATTATCATTATTGGGGCATGTTATTACCAACAGAGGGATATCTTTGGACCCTTATAATATAAAGAAAGTTGAAGAGTGGACCAGGACAACTTCTGTAATGGAGATCCACAACATTCTAGGTCTAGCTGGGTATTATCGATGATTTTTGAAGAACTTTTCACAATTTTCAAACCCAACGACCAAGCTGACACAGAAGGGAGTACTGTTTTTCTAGACTTAGGAATATGAATACAGATTCAAGGAGTTGAAAAAGAGGCTAATCACTATGTCATTACTCACACTCCCAGCATGTGGAGAACTTTTTGTGATTTTTAGTGATGATTCTAAGAAGGGATTAGGCTGTGTACTGATGAAGAATGATAAAGTGATAGCCTATTCCTCACAACAGCTGAAAATACATGATAAAAACTATCCCATGCATGATTTGAAGTTAGCAGCTATGATCTTTGTGTTGAAAATCTGGCGGCATTATCTCTGTGGGGAGAAGTGTGAGATATATACTTATTACAAGAGACTCAAATATATATTCATATAAAAAAAGATTAATATGTGCCAGTGATGATGGATAGAGATTCTCAAGGATTATGATTGCTCAATCCACTACCATCCCAGTAAGCCAAATAAGTTGGAAAATGCTCTAGGTAGAAAGGATCATGCATCTTTATCAATGATGAGAATTGAAAAGGATCTGATCTTCTTAGATTTGCAGAGGATGGACATGGGAATCATTAAGGGAGGAACATCACAAATCCTTTCTCAAATGATTTCTCAACCATACCTCATGGAGAAAATAAAGGATTCTCAAAGAAAAGATATAGAAATTTTGAAAAGGGTGTAAGCAATTAGAAGTGGAGAATCCTCTAAGTTCATGATTAATGAGGAATGAGTTGTAAGATTTGGGTCACGATTATATGTACCATCCAATACAGAGATAAATAATAATTTTTCGAATGATGCACATAGCTTAACCATATCTATCCAACCAGAGAAAACAAAGATGTATTGAGATCTCTGAGAGAACTTCTAGTGGGACAATATAAAAAGAGATATTGTTGAATATACATAAAAGTTACTAGTCTTTCAACAAGTGAAGGCTGAAAGATAGAAGTATAAGGGGATTATAAAACCACTACCCGTACCAACATGGATGTGGGAGAACATCACCATGGACTTTTTCACTGGAATTCCATGGTAATCTAGAAAAAACAATGATATCTGGGTCATTGCGGACAGTCTTACGAAGACAGATCATTTATTGGGATTCAAGAAGACTTCTCATTGGATAAAATCTCATGGATATACATAAAAAGTGGTAAGGCTTCATGGAGTACCACAATATAATGTATCTAATCATGATATGATATTCAGCTCGAAGTTTTGGAAAAGTATTCAACATGCATTAAGAACTGATCTAAACTTCAATATGACCTATCATATTCAAATAGATGGCTAATCTAAGAGAAGTATTCAAACAGTGGAAGATATGTTGAGAGAATGTTCTATGAACATTAAAGGAGGATGGGACCAATATCATCCACTGTTTGAATTCTCCTACAATGATAGTTTCCACTCAAGCATCCAAATGGCACCAGATGATTCCCTTTATGAGAAAAGGTGCAGAACAGCAGCGTGTTGGGATAAAGTCAGTGAGCATAATATACACTACTACAACAACGGGCAATAACAGCGCTAAAATCGGGCTTTAACAGCGCTAGAAAAGCGCTGTAAAGCTCAGCGCTGATAAAGGGGGGGTCCTTTAACAGCGCTGTTAAATGTCACCTTTAACAGCGCTAAAAAAGCGCTGTTAAATGTCACCTTTAATGGCGCTAAAAAAGCGTTGTTAAAGGATACCTTTAATGGCGCTAAAAAAGCGCTGTTATATGTTGCCTTTAACAGCGCTTTTTTAGCGCTGTTAAATATCTCCTTTAACAGCGCTTTTTTAGCGCTGTTAAATGTCGCCTTTAACAGCGCTAAAAAAGCGCTGTTAAATCCCTGCCTGCTGCTAATAAAAAACCTGCACTAGTATAGCCAGCCGAGCAGACCTGCACAAAAACCAGTATATCAACCACAGACCTGCACAAAAACCAGTATATCAACCACAAGCATGTCATCAACCGATCACAACCCAACCAAACAGTGTTCTTACCATGAGTTAGATACCATCTACCCAGAAAGCAAAACTACCTCATTACATAGTATCACAAAATATTCCTACACAACTCAGAAGATAAATACTAGAACATTCCACTATGCATTGTTTCTCCTTGGATTGCCACTTGGTTTTGACAAATCGTGCAGAGCCCGTGCTCCTTGAATCATTCTGCAATACATAAAAAGGATATCCTAACTCTCCCAACCATCACCCTTAGTAATTATGTATATTAATACAAAAAAGGTAACATATCATAAATTGGGGTACTGTAATGAGACATCAAGATTAACATTCTATATATAGGATCAATGTCTGGTAGGATTGGTTGCGTTGATACATGACTCTACCTGGACCTCAAAAATAGATATATGATCTCACTCCAGGACTTTCAGAGAGACTGCAACTATGTCTAGGACGTCCTGCTGAAGCGATCGTACTACCGTAAGTCGGAAAAGATACCAAAACCATCCTAGGAAGGATCATGGGAGCCAGCCCTAATGAAATATGTCCTTGATATAGTGTTCAAAGAGATCAATCATGGTACATAAAATTATGTGTCATTTAAAGGGTCACATGCCTTGTCGCTTTACCCTGGGTAACTCCAATGTTCAGCTTCCTGTGTGAATATACATGTCATATCAATAGGAAATTACATGGCATGTTAAAAAACATATACGTGTTACCCTTTGATCTTGTGTCCTCTTATGCACCCTTTCCCTATGTTAGTACATGACGTCGATCTCGTGTGATTCTTCCTGTGTATCTGTACAAGGGATAAACTGCGTAGCTGGCTCATTAAAGACGTGTAGTGGGATATATTCCATGTAGGAAAGCCATGTAATCCACCCCAGGTTTGACTCGTACACGTCACATATGACCCATGGATCATTGTACTAAAGTGTTAACACAATCCTAAGGCGTTTGGTCGGTTTCCCGTATGTCAGTTGTTGATTTCACTTAAAAATAAATCCATTTTGAACAAAATAGAGGCACTTTGAGTGGTGTTGGCCACACCGGGCCTCGGATTGAGTCGGGGTTGACTCTTACACGTCAAATTTGACCCATGGATCATTTCCCTTAAGTTTCAACAGAATCCAAATGCGTTTGGTCGGTTTGCCGCATGTCAGTTGTTGATTTCACTTAAAAATAAGTCCATTTTGAACAAAAGAGAGGCACTGTGAGTGGTTTCGGCCACACCGGGCCTCGGATTGATGCGATGTTATGTCACACATGAGTCATTGATCATTGTGAAAAAGTATCAACGCAATCAGAAGCCGTTAGATTGATTTGGCGTATGTACGTAAAATATTGTCCATTTTAAACTAAATACATACACTTGGAGTTATACCGGTCTCACCGCGCCTCTGATTGAGGCGGGGTTGACTCGTACACGTCACATTTGACCCATGGATCATTGTCCTTAAGTTTCAATAGAATCCCAATGCGTTTGGTCGGTTTGTCGTATGTCAGTTGTTGATTTCACTTAAAATTAAGTCCATTTTTAACAAAACAGTGACACTGTGAGTGGTGTCGGCCACACCGGGCCTCAGATTGATGCAGTGTTGAATCGTACACGTCACACATGAGTCATTGATTGTTGTGAAAAAGTATCAACGCAATCAGAAGCCGTTAGATTGGTTTGGCGTATGTACGTAAAATATTGTCCATTTTAAACTAAATACATACACTTGGAGTGATACCGGTCACACCGCGCCTCTGATTGAGGCGGGGTTGAATCTTACACGTCACATTTGACCCATGGATAGTTGTCCTTAAGTTTCAATAGAATCCCAATGTGTTTGGTCGGTTTGCCGTATGTCAGTTGTTGATTTCACTTAATAATAAGTCCATTTTTAACAAAACAGTGACACTGTGAGTGGTGTCGGCCACACCGGGCCTCGGATTGATGCTGTGTTGAATCGTACACGTCACACATGAGTCATTGATCATTGTGAAAAAGTATCAATGCAATCAGAAGCCGTTAGATCTGTTTGGCGTATGTACGTAAAATATTGTCCATTTTAAACTAAATACATACACTTGGAGTGATACCGGTCACACCGCGTCTCGGATTGAGGCGGGGTTGAGTCGTACATGTCACATATAACCCATGAATCGTTGTCCTAAAGTGTCAACACAATCCGAAGGCGTTTGGTCGGTTTCCCGTATGTCAGTTGTTGATTTCTCACTTAAAAATAAGTCCATTTTGAACAAAACAGAGGCACTTGGAGTTGTGTCAGCCACAACAGGCCTCGGATTGAGGCGGGGTTGACTCGTACACGTCACATTTGAAGGTGAGTATGCATACACGATAGTTGACCTTCTTAGAGAAGGGTTTCTGGAAGAGTATAAAAGACCTGAAGCAATGAAGATCATTAGAGTGTTGGAGCAAATGTGGTTGCTACAAACAATGTGGAAATTGGCTTGTGCAAAGCGACCTAAGTTACAACTTGCAAGTATTCTACTCTATTTTTTTCTGGAAGGTCTCAGTTTAAATGCATTTTGGAATGATCATTGCTATCCATCGTCTTTTAGGTTTTTTTGACAGCCGAGGGGAAAGAGTGGGGTCTGAAGACATTGTAGGATATGTCGAAGGGTGATTTTGTGTGTGAATATGTTGGAGAAATGATAACTCCCGCAGTTCTGAAAAGAGTCACTATTTGAAAGAAAGTCACAAGTTTAGATACATCTCAAGATGGTCAGTTTAAAGACATTTTGAGGGACACTACTAAAGACATGCTCAGATATGCACTCATCCCCCACTTTTAGATCGTTGTCTACTATAATGATCTTCCAAACAAGATATGCATTAGAACGCTCATGATACATAGAGAAATTCACTGGCCACCTTCGAGAATGATCTGAAGCACAAACCATGACATCATTATGTTTTTAACTTCAGCACCTCAATTGAGAATGTGACACCTTTCAGGACTTGGCGCCATTGTATGTCGTTTCGTCCACTGAATGGGTCTATCCTTTTATTTAATTTTTTTAACTTCAGTCAAATATTCTAGAAAGATGTCGCGGCAGATCCTTCACCATTTTGTTTTTCTGAACATCTCATTACATTGTTAAAAAAAAGCAGGGTGTCTTGCATGGGCAATACGTTCCTGTATTGAAGATGATGCACTCCCATTTTAATGGACTAGGTTTACTCCCTAATCTCATACATATCATCTCATGAGACAATAGATTTAACCAATGAATTGGAGTCCTATCTGGGTACAACCATCATACGATTTTCATGATTATGTGTTCCACAATAATTAAATCAATCATTAGGCTTAAACAAAATAATTAACCATGTGGGTTCGAATAAATGGGAGTGCATCATCTTCAATACAAGAACGTATTGCCCATGCAAGACACCCTGCTTTTTTTTAACAATGTAATGAGATGTTCAGCAAAACAAAATGGTGAAGGATCTGCCGCGACATCTTTCTAGAATATTTGACTGAAGTAAAAAAAATTAAATAAAAGGATAGACCCATTCAGTGGACGAAACGACATACAATGGCGCCAAGTCCTGAAAGGTGTCACATTCTCAATTGAGGTGCTGAAGTTAAAAACATAATGCCGTCATGGTTTGTGCTTCAGATCATTCTCGAAGGTGGCCAGTGAATTTCTCTATGTATCATGAGCGTTCTAATGCATATCTTGTTTGGAAGATCATTGTAGTAGACAACGATCTAAAAGTGGGGGATGAGTGCATATCTGAGCATGTCTTTAGTAGTGTCCCTCAAAATGTCTTTAAACTGACCATCTTGAGATGTATCTAAACTTGTGACTTTCTTTCAAATAGTGACTCTTTTCAGAACTGCGGGAGTGAACATTTCTCCAACATATTCACACAAAAAATCACCCTTCGACATATCCTACAATGTCTTCAGACCCCACCCTTTCCCCTCGGCTGTCAAAAAAACCTAAAAGACCATGGCTAGCAATGATCATTCCAAAATTCATTTAAACTGAAACCTTCCAGAAAAAAATAGAGTAGAATACTTGAAAGTTGTAACTTAGGTCTCTTTGCACAAGCCGATTTCCACATTGTTTGTAGCAACCACATTTGCTCCAACACTCTAATGATCTTCATTGCTTCATGTCTTTTATACTCTTCCAGAAACCCTTCTCTAAGAAGGTCAACTATCGTGTATGCATACTCACCTTCAAATGTGACGTGTACGAGTCAACCCCGCCTCAATCTGAGGCCTGTTGTGGCTGACACAACTCCAAGTGCCTCTGTTTTGTTCAAAATGGACTTATTTTTAAGTGAGAAATCAACAACTGACATACGGGAAACCGACCAAACGCCTTCGGATTGTGTTGACACTTTAGGACAACGATTCATGGGTTATATGTGACGTGTACGACTCAACCCCGCCTCAATCCGAGACGCGGTGTGACCGGTATCACTCCAAGTGTATGTATTTAGTTTAAAATGGACAATATTTTACGTACATACGCCAAATCGATCTAACGGCTTCTGATTGCATTGATACTTTTTCACAATGATCAATGACTCATGTGTGACGTGTATGATTCAACACCGCATCAATCCGAGGCCCGGTGTGGCTGACACCACTCACAGTGTCACTGTTTTGTTAAAAATGGACTTATTATTAAGTGAAATCAACAACTGACCATCTCGAGATGTATCTAAATTTGTGACTTTCTTTTAAATAGTGACTCTTTTCAGAACTGCGTGATATGAAGGTATTTTGGAGATTTTACTGGTTCATGCATGATATGAAGGTATTTTGGAGATTTTACTGGTTTTTTTGTCCGAAGGCCAAAGAAATGTGGTCCATCATTCTTGCATGTTACTCGTACACGTCACCAAGGACCCGTGGATCCTTCTCCTAAAGGATGAAGGCAATCCGGATGCGTCTGGTCAGATTTACGTAGGTCAGTTGTTGTTTCCAATTAAAGTGGTGTCCATTTTAAACAAGAGAGCGACCCTTTGGGTGGTAGTGGTCACACCATGCCTCGGATTGAGGCGGGGTTGACTCGTACACGTCACCAAGGACCCGTGGATCCTTCTCCTAAAGGATGAAGGCAATCCGGATGCGTCTGGTCCGATTTACGTAGGTCAGTTGTTGTTTCCAATTAAAGTGGTGTCCATTTTAAACAAGAGAGCGACCCTTTGGGTGGTAGCGGTCACACCGTGCCTCGGATTGAGGCGGAGTTGACTCGTACACGTCACCAAGGACCCGTGGATCGTTCTCCTAAAGGATGAAGGCAATCCAGATGCGTCTGGTCGGATTTCCGTAGGTCAGTTGTTGTTTTCAATTAAAGTGGTGTCCATTTTAAACAAGAGAGCGACCATTTTAGTGGTTCAACATTCTTGCATGTTGCTGGTGCATATCATCTGTTAAAATGGAAAAATGACTCATTGGAGAAAGAATGATTTATTTAATAACAATTACAATTTTGCTACGAACATTTACATACAACAATATTTTATCTTTTGATCCCCTTAACCCCTCTCAAAAATGACCACCAATTGTACATGTCCCCAAGTAAGATCATCATTGTATTTGTGTACAATCTGTCATCAGGTATGCGGCCCACTCGTTTCTGAACACATCTATATCGTCTTGTGAGTATGAGGCTTTTCGGCAGTCATAGTAGTACTGCAAAATAAAAAAATAAAGAATTAATAAATAACTTAAACGAACTAGTAATTGTTTTTGAAAATACCTCTTTAGGGATGCTAGTTTGCTGATGAAAAATGATCTCTTTCATAAATTTACAAACATAATAACCGCAATCATTATCGTTTGTTTGTTTTGGACACTGCAAAAAAATTGATCATTAGGAGAATAAATAACTTGTGTTGAGGTGTGTTTGGATAGTGAAATTTTATTATATATACCCTGATATTTGTCCAGACGTAGTACTTGCTCGGCTCCTTATGCTTAGCCCCTGTCCTCATACCATGATTTAGACGATATTGGTACACCGCCCTATCATAACAGAATCCTCAGTAAAAGATAATATATATTATATAAATTGATGTTTAGACCTAAAACGTAAGATGTAGTGTCTTACAGATTCACAAACTCCATCATGTATGGTCGGTTTGATGGATATCCTAGCTTTGAATCCAGAAAGTAAATCTTCGGAGTATCCAAGTTCACCGCAATTAGCAACCAATGTTGCCTAAAAACACAAAAAGGAATAAGTAATAAAAAAAGTAAAAATATAATTGATATGCTTTAATCGTAGAGTATTACCCCTGCATGGTTGGTATTAGGAAAAGTCTGTCATCTGTAATCTTGCGTTCAAATGTTTTCAGCAAGTCCTTCACTATTGCATCCCTTTTTGATGACTCTATTTTTGTTTGGTGTGTTGATGTGATATGAGGACTAACCAGTCCAAATCTTGGCTCATGGGAAAATCCCTTCAACTGTTTTTCATAAATGCGTCTGTCAACAATATAAAATGCATTTAGTCATAATTTTCACATTAGATCAGCTTTTAGAAAATCAATTCATGGAAACATACCTCATATATACATTTACAACAGTGACGCCTAACCAACCGTTTTCAAGGATTTCATTTACATTTTCAGCAGCAACGAAATCTTGACTTTCCTCTCCGTATATATTATCTTCGAAAATCACTATATGACTATTACCATCTTTTAGCTTCGTATCCACATGAGACTTCAATGCTAGTAAATGTGGAAAGAGAACAGGTGGTGTTATTGTGCTTTCAGTAGCTCCTTGGGATCGATTGGTCGATCCTTTAGATGGTTTCGAGCCGATGTTAGTCACCCCCTTTCCTTTCTCCGTCTATAACAACAATCATTGATTCAGACACTCTTTTCATTAATTGTTAAGGGTTTAGCTTGAAAATAAAAGGAAATAAACACCTCTTTGTCTGCATGTACTCTTACAAGTTCTGCCGGCCATGCAATGAATGTCCCAATAGCCTTTTCAACCGTATGAATATCATCGTCATCAAGTGGAATAGGTAGCATTGCATTTGGCTCATGAGCTACAGTAATCGTCACTTTCAGATGATCTTTTGAAAGTGGTCTATTATGAAGTGTGGCATCTGGGATATTGAACACTGTAGCCCTCGCTACAAGGTGATAGGTGGGTGTTGACAGATATAAATCACAATCATTATCACCCTGTAGAAGATCAGTACAGATAAATTATCAGTGTTTGTCTGATTCATATTTAATGGGAACCGTTATTAGAATATTGATTACCACGGCTAAGACATTTTTTTTAGGTGAATGGCTCGCCTCAAAGCTGGTGGGGGGTGGGGCAGGATGTTCATGCGGTGGTTGTTCCTGAGTTGTGTCCTCCCTTTGCTTCCCACCCATAAAAGTTGCTAGCAACTCTCCCTGCCATTGCAATTTTTCTTCAAGGGTTGCTATTTTTTCGCTCATTTGTTCCAATTTTTTCTCTGTATCATCTATTTTTTTCTTCTTCTCAAAATATACTCGGGGTGTCACCCCAAACCCTGCACCTCTGACACGACCGTATTTTTCCGGCTGCTTCAAAGCCGTCGATAATAGGTCTGTATCAGCTACAGGAGTAGCTGATTCCTGTGACTGTCAGATATAGGAAAAAAACTAATTATTTTTATGTAATAGCAATTTTAAACAAATCTTTTTATCATCGTGTCATACTTACACATATTTCCCACACTTTTTGTGTGTTCTCATCTATTAACTTCCCTTCTTTGTTCACACGTGCCTCCTTCCATAGCACATGACGTGGGATAGATGTGCATTTGGTTTTAGATACATCAATCTACATATAAACATAGAAAGATAATTATGATGTTGTTTATTGGCACCTAACAATATTACTGTAAATTTACAATACGTACCATTTTCTTTTCTAATGAAGCGTACCCCATCCTTGATTTACGATAGGGGTATGTTGGATTTGATGCACGTTCCTTATTTTCAGTACAGATTTTCTGTTTCATAAATGAAATATTGACAATCAAAGTGATGAATACAGGTATCCTCAAACAACGTATTATCACTCACAATGTACCTGAAACTTCTCATCCCCACGACGGCCAATAAATGCATCCCATGCTTCTTGGGATATCAGGTGCGCATAGACAATGGGTGGGTGCGGGTTTATTTTACCTTTAGAATCTTTCAGGTGACATCTTGTTAAAATAGTACGAAAACCTCGATGAATCTTTCCTGCAAGCCTTAGTACATAATCCTTGTGTGAGTCGTCTACTATAAATGTACTCTGCAAGAGATTGAGAAGAGTAAGACACTGTTTCATCATTTTATTTGCTAGTTAATTAAAAAAATAAATTCATAATGTTACCGTAATGTCTTCCCAGATCACAGCCTTCAACCCGGACACAACATGGTGCCATGAATCTACGTCAATCGGCACGCGTTGCCGAGTGACAACTCCAATGTAACTGCTAAACATAGCCTTGTTGGGATTCACATGTTGGCCTCATGCATTCCATCCGACTTCAAATTTGATGCCTTTGCTTTTCGCCTTAAGAATTTTGGCTAACACTGTCAAACTACGACGCACCTGTGATTTCTGCGACTTCGGTCCTTCATTCCCGACCATTTCATCGATATAAACATCATCTATATGTTCATCTACAATGATATCAACGGCATGTGCTGATGGTTGTTGGACCTCAACACTAAGAGAAGGAGCCGCAACAGCAAGAGCAGCAGCAGGAGCAGCAGTAGGAGCAGCAGGAGCAGCAGCAGGAGCCGCATCAGGAGCACCAGGAGCCACAGCAGGAGGAGGAGTATGAGCCACAGCAGTAGGAGCAGCAGGAGCCGCATCAGGAGCAACAGTAGCAGTAGAATGAGCTGCAGGAGCAGCAGGAGCAGCAGCAGCCGCAGCAGCAGCTGCTTGAGAGACTTGTTCAGTCTCAAGGTTAGGAGCACCAGAATGTGCAGAAGTCATTATCTGCAAAAGTGGTTGAACAGTTCATTCAAATTACATAAATTCTGTAATGATAAGATAATAACATGAGATAACAAGATCTATATTACAAACAAAATATAACCTGTTTACTGAACTCTCTTTCTTTTTTTCAAAGGTTGAAGAGATTTGACACCTCTATCGCCAATCCAAATCCCTTCATTGTGGTCTCCTCTAACATACAAAACATCATCTGCATTGGGACCGCTCCGAATTGATTGTGACGTACAACTAAAAGGATCGTCCTCAACTGAATTTTCATCGGAACCCTCAATAGTTTTGGACGATAACAGAACAATCGACCACTTTCGGTTTGCGGGATCTGGAACATAAAAAACTTGTACCGCTTGTGATGCCATTATAAACTGTTCGTCTTTGTACCCTTCTTTACTAAAATCAACTTTCACAAATCCCCATTCATCTATTTTAACACCACTATTGTTATCAATCCATTTGCATTGAAAAATCGGCAATTGAAATGTCGTATAATCCAACTCCCATATTAGTTTGATAATGCCAAAGTAAGACATATTTGCATAAATTGGATTTATATCCTTACTACCAGAAACATGCATCGCTTCAGCCACTAGTGTAACTCCACTATTTTGCATGGTACTCTCTTCATCATGTTCATCCGTATAGAATGTATAACCATTAATTACATACCCACTGTAAGATAATACATACACACTTGGTCCAGTGGCTAGCCATCGAAGTCGTTCTGAAATTGAATTCGGATTTTCATCCAACTGCTTAAAAATATGGTCCTGAAACCATCCTATAAACTGGTGATTATGTGTATCTGCTAACCATTTTTCAGCCCTCGATGGATTCAACTGCCTAAGAATTTCTTTGTGAGTTTCAATATATGGAGCAACCTCCCAACTGTTATGCAAAACATAAAGATGAGCCTGCTCCCGATCTGTAATACTGATTGTTACAACTTCTCTTCCAGAAATTCCCTCACCCTCAATGTGTCCAGTGTGACGAGATTTCGGGAGACCAATGCTTTCCACATCAGATAGGTATTCAATACAAAATTCAATGGCTTCCTCAACAATATATCGCTCCACTATACAACCCTCTGACCGACTTCGATTTTTGACATATCCTTTCAAAATCTTCATATACCGTTCAACAGGATACATCCATCTATAGTGCATAGGACCACAAAGTCGAATCTCTCTCACCAAGTGAATCATCAAATGAACCATCATATCAAAGAATGTTGGCGGGAAGAACATTTCTAATTCACATAATATGATGACAATTTTTTTTTCCATAGCTGGAAATTTCCCCGGGTCTAAAACTTTGCTACATATAACTTTGAAAAAGAAACAAAGTTTGGTTAACGTATGACGAACATTCTTGGGTAAAATGCAACGTAAAGCTATAGGAATTAGATCTTGCATCAAAACATGGAAATCATGTGATTTCAAACCTTTTAACTTCAAATCATTCATTGAAACAATGTTCTTGATATTTGATGAGTACCCCTCTGGAACCTTTACATCATTAAAGAAGTTGCAAAACTGATATCTCTCTGCCCTAGAAAGAGTATAAGCAGCAGGAGGAAGAAACATTCGATTTTCACCTTTCACGGGAGCCAACTCTTCTCGTATTCCCATGTCAACCATGTCCAACCTTGCCTTAATTCCATCTTTTGTTTTGCCAGGGGAATTTAGCAACGTTCCAATAACACTATCACATACATTTTTTTCCACATGCATCACATCAAGAAAATGTCTGACGTACAAACAATTCCAGTATGGTAATTCAAAAAAAACTGATCTCTTTTTCCAACCGATTTTCGTAAGGTTTTTCGAAAATGGTTTACCAAAAACAGTGTTCATATCTTTTACTTTCTCAAACAGATGATCACCTGTTAGTGGAGACGGTGTTGTGCGTTTTTCTGAACTTCCATTGAATGATGTCGTCCAAGATCGGTACTTATGCCGACGAGGTAGAAATCTACGATGTCCTAGAAACACAGATTTCGATGAATGTTTCAACCTAATTGATTCTGTATCTTCTTCGCACACGGGACACCCTTGAGTTCCTTTAATGCTATAGCCTGACAAATTTCCATAAGCATGGAAATCATTTATTGTCCCATACAACATCTCTCTCAACGTGAAGTATTCACTTTTATAAGCATCATACAACATTACACCTGAGTCCCACATTAACTTCAAATCCACGATCAAAGGAGTCAGATAAACATCAATATCGTTACCTGGTTGTTTTGGTCCTGATATAAGCATAGATAACATGATGAATTTTCGCTTCATGCATAACCAGGGTGGCAAGTTATAATTTAGCAACATAACAGGCCATGTACTATGAGTGCTGCTTTGAAAACCAAAAGGATTCACTCCATCTGTAGATAACGCAAGACGAAGGTTTCTCGGCTCTTTTCCAAATTCAGGATACTCATGATCAATTTTCTTCCATTGAGGAGAGTCGGTCGGATGACGTAATAACCCATCTTTATTTCTTTTATCTGCATGCCACGACAATTGTCTTGCAGTTTCTTTACTTCCATATAAACGCCTAAACCTTGGAATGATTGGAAAGTACCATACAACTTTCGTAGGATTGGATTTATCTTTCTTGTATCGAGAAGCACCACACTTTGGGCATTCTGTAAGTGATTTGTTCTCCTTTCGAAACAATATACAGTCTTTCAGGCAGGCATGTATTCTTTCAGAAATCATTCCCATCGAGCATAGCATTCGTCTAGCTTCATACGTCCGGCATGGGAGCTCATTATCTTCCGGAAGCATGTCATTCAAGAGAGCAAGTAGTTCCGTAAAACTGACATCACTCCATCCATTTCCTGCTTTCAATTTATACAACTTCAGTACAGCTGACAATGTTGTATACTTAGTGCAAGCAGCATACAATGGCGTCTTTGCACAACTCTTTAACTTCTCAAACAATTTTGGGCAATCATGGGGTTCATCTTGAATTGTCTTTGTCATTTCCTCAATACGATCTTCATCATCATTGACATCTGTAATCACATCCTCCATACGGTCTTCTTCATTATCTATATTTGTATTCATATCTGACGATCCATAAAACGCAGTTTTATCCCAGCCAGTAGCTACATTCACTTTTTCTCCGTGTTTATTCCAACATTTATAACTCCGATCTATTCTGTGACATATCAAATGTTCTTCCAACTCCTCTGGAGTAAGTAGTCTAGAATAACAACAACATAAACACGGACAAAGGATTTGAGAAGGATCCTTTGTGTGATCCTTTGCAAACTTGATGAACTCTTTCACTTCGTTCTCGTACTCTATTGTTAAACGACTAGAATCCATCCAATCTTTATTCATCTTCATCCTATTTGAATCTCAAATATTAGTATTTATGGTTCAAGTACACAAAAGAAGACTTCCAAATACAGTAGAAGGGAACCACTTCCTTGGAAGGAGATCAAGTAGTCTAACCTATAATCAAGATTCATAAAAAAGAATATTAGATTCACTAAAAAGATGATTATCTATCACTCTATTAGGTGAAAAAGATACGTATGCACCTAATGTGACATCAAACATGGTTTTACACACTTTGGGATAAACATGTGTTCATGTTCAGAAACGATTATAAATAATAGGATACCCCCTTAATTTAGTATCTCAACTTTTATAGAAAATATGAGGCTTTGAATCGCGTAGAATTGCATTCAATAGGAGTTTGTAAAGAGAGTTGCGTGCATGGTAAAAAGTTGCGTGCATGGACTTATTCTTATCGATTCGAGAATCCCTGGTGTCATAGTCTACACCTTTCTCCACCTTCATGTCCAGCGCATGTCAAATTATCTTAGACTGATTTTCCATTAAGTTACTCAGGATTTTCATGGAATTAGTCCCCACAATATGACACTAAAAAGTTCTACCATAGTTCTAATTGCATGATTCTAAAATGCATGATTTCAAGTACTATAGTTGGTTTGATTCTATAGTAATGCCTAAGTCATTATGTTCTAGTCCAGCCACCCCAAAAACTAAACATTCCCCCTCCCTTTGTGTGGGTTAAACCCATGCATGTAGTTTTAACTTAAAATATCTATGTACAGCTTGATTCTTTCCATCACAAGAAACATGGTGATACATAAACATCATATTTAGGGTCTATTCATGAGACATAAATTTCCCCATTGTCACTATGTCGGAGCCAAATCTACAGATGAAATTTTAAACACAATAAAGATTGTTTTCCCCTTGTGCTCCCATGAATTAAATAAATCTACATAGTGGAGTGAAATGTGAGGTTTTCCCCACTAGTGATATCTTATGAAAAAAATTATCCACTCCCATGAATAATCTAAATCTGTATGGGAGGATGTAATATAGGTAGGTCCTTATAACAAGACATTAAACTGTGTGGCCAATGTTCTGTTCCTATGCATGGGTCGGTCCTACATAAGGGAACCTTACCACATCGTTATAAGAGAAAACATCTCTATCATTTTCACTAGGAAATCTTGACTTGCATCTACCCTTTCATGTTCAGGCCTCTTCCATGCCTCAACTCTCCATTACATAAGACAAATTCTAGTAGGTTTTATACATTCCATAACAACTTGAAGGGATTCCATGAATGTTTGAAACAAATAAATAAAACTAGAATAGAATTCATACCCTTAGTTGGTCGAGGGCATTGCGGGTTGCGGAAGGCGGCCGCGGAGGGCGACCGAGGGCGGCCGAGTGAGGCGGAGGGCGACGGAGGCGGCGGAGAGCGGCCGAGGGCGGCGGAGGGCGGCCGAGGGCGGCAGAGAACGGCGGCCGAGGGCGTTGCGGGCAGCCGAGGGCGGCAGGCGGTGGAGGTCGGCCGAGGGTGTTGCGGGCGGCGGAGGACGACGACTGTACCGAGGGCGGCAAGCTCCGGTGAAGCGAACACAGCAGCGGTATTCGGGAGAAGAGTAGCAGGGTTACGGTTCCGCGAGAGCTTTAGCTGTGATAAAACGAGGGCACTGTGCGACCGACTTTATAAAAAAGTCGACTAAGGTTTTATCAGCGCTAAAAAAGCGCTGATAAAGGCTACCTTTATCAGCGCTAAAATTATAGCGCTGATAAAATCTAGCTTTATCAGCGCTTTTCTAGCGCTGATAATATTATGATTTATCAGCGCTAGAAAAGCGCTGATAAAGATTCCCCGTATCAGCGCTACAATTATAGCGCTGATACCGGGTCTCTTTATCAGCGCTTTTTTAGCGATGATAAAAATTATCTTTATCAGCGCTTTTTGAGCGCTGATAAAGGATACCCTATATCAGCGCTGAAATTTGAGCGCTGATAGAGGTGTTCTGTATCAGCGCTTTTTTAGCGCTTATATAGGAAACCTTTATCAGCGCTCAAAAAGCGCTGATAAAGACCAACTGTATCAGCGCTAATATTTTAGCGCTGATACAGATCATATTTATCAGCGCTTTTCTAGCGCTGATAAAAATTACTATTATCAGCGCTAAGAAAGCGCTGATAAAAATTAGCTTTTTCAGCGCTGTAATATTAGCGCTGATATAGGGTATCCTTTATCAGCGTTTTTGCTTAGCGCTGTTATAAGGGCGCGCTTCCCTTGCCCGTTTTTGTAGTAGTGATACTAGAACCTAAAATGGTCAATGAAATGGTGGAGAAGGTGAAAACCATTCAGTAGAATATCAAGGCAACCCAAAGCCGACATAATAGTTATGTAGATAACAATCGATGAGACCTTCAGTTAAAAGTTGGAGACATTGTATTTCTACACATATCTCCATAGAATAAGGTCATGATATTTGGGAAGAGAAGAAAGCTAAGTTCTAGGTATATCAACCCCTTCGTGGTCCTTAATCGAGTTGGAGATGTGGCCTATCAACTGGAACTTCCACCAACCATGTCCAAGGTACATGATGTCTTTGTGGAAGTACATACCAGACTCTTCACATGTAATCTCTTCATAGGTGGTATAGTTGGAGGATGATCTTTCTTACAAGAAGCAGCAGCTGAAGATCTTGGATCGTAGAGATAATGTTCTACTTTACAAGACTACTCACCTTGTAAAGATACTATGGCAGAACCATAAGTACGAAGAGGCATCATGGAAACTGGAGGATTTTTTGAAGGAAAAGTACCTACACCTGTTTTTGAACTAGAATGTAAACTGAAATTTCAAGGGAGAAATTTATTAAGGGTGAAGAATGTAACAAACCAATGTTTTCAATGGAATACCGTATTATAATTATGTCATATAATAACATGGAGTTAAAACACAATGAACTACAAAGTACTATGTAACCTTAATCATAAGTTTGTCACTTTTGTGTTTTTAATTTCAATAAACATTCATCTATAATTGTGATCAGTATATGATTTGGAGTCTAATAAGACAAAAATAATTATTGATGAATAGTAACATACCCCTATGAATAGTAGCATGCCTTTAAGAATAGTGATGAATAGTAATGAATAGAAAATATGCCAAAAAAATAGAAACTTCACCCATGAATGTACAAATACAATTTAGGTATCTTAAAAGTTAAAACTATGATCATAGTATAAGAATTGGTATTTTTGTATGTCAAAAATATTTTATTTACAGTTATATGTTTAATTTAATAATTTAAAATGGAAATGTATTTTCATAAAATATAATAATAAATTTTTATATTATTGACTAATGGTTATAATATAATTTTACAGGACCTTGATTAATTTCTCAAGGTGTTATAAAAGTAGTTATAGTTTTAATGTTGATGTTGTTGAATAAGTTATGATTTTATTTAAATATTAAATTAAAAATATTTAGAAAATTATTTTCAATAAATTTATTTCATTTTTAAATTCTACATGTTGAAAAATAGTTCAGGTGAATTTTTAGTATTTTTCTAAAATACTTGAATTTTTTCATGAATAGTAAAATTACAGTTTTGTGTTTTTGGTATATTTGATGACATCATAATAATGTAATAATTAATAAAAAAAATTGTGGTATATTTTTTTACAATATAATAATAAATTAGGTGTACCAAGTGTCTAATACCGTGGGAAAATTACATAGGGAAGCCAATAATTTTAGAAAAACAACTAATGAGGTGTCTTTTTAAATTAATAAAACATTATCTCTCTTTCTAAAAATACCCACGCATACATTCGTTTTAATTCATTCCAAATCTATCATCCTCGAAGCTCTAGTGGTTTTACCTCCCTAGGAGTCCTCACAAGGTTTCCTCAAGCCCCCAAGTACCAAACCATCATGTTCTAGGAGTTAATCTACAAGGCAAGGGAACCTTTCACGCTCCTCTTTTTATCAACACTTCTTTTTTGTTATCTCTTTGAATTTCCATTATCATATGTTAGGTTTTGATATAATGTATCCCTATTACTGACCTCTTGATTTCCATATGATTAAATACCCTTTTTTATCTCATCAATTCATTTTATGAAATTTTTTGTGACTCTGTTAAGCTGCCAAATTTTCATAAGTGATCTTTAATCTATTCTTTCATTTTCAAGTTCATATCTTTTATTTTTATTTCTTCAATACATTTTATCCAAATTTTTTGATTAATATAGTACCTTACATGTATTGGATTGTTTTCATGATAAATTAATAATTATCCATCATCACTCATTTCCATTTTTATACTAAAATGAAAATTTCATCCGAGATGTGCTAATTTACCCCATACAAGGATGATGGGTTTTCAGTTTCTATTATCATCATCAATTATGGTCATGAAACCATATTAATGGTTGAACCAGACCATAATATATGTATAATGTATAATATATGGTTCTATAATCCTTTTTAGACCAAATTTTTATTTATAAAACAAAACATGTTCCTTGTGGTCAAAAACCGCCAATTAACCCAAACAGTTATCATTAAATAACTTATATAATGATTTATATTCATGCCAAATAACCAAATAGAATTTAAATTCATGTAAGATCCTTTGTTTTAACTAATTCCATATAACTAAAATTCTGGACAACCATCCCTATTTTACATGATTCTTCAAACATGAATATAATTGAACCGACCATTAGAACTAAGGAAACAAACGAACCCAAACAATGAAGTTGAACATCATAACCAATCAAAAGGTTATGAATGAAATAAAACAAGTTTTAATAAATCTTTTTCATATATAGTTGGTTATGGAATTATTGATTAATAAACATAATTTTATTATTCATGTAATTAATATTAGGTGGAGAACACCATCAGACTTAAGGCAAGGGATTATTCCCAAACCACCTTTATTCCTTCGGGTTGCTCTATCTTTCTTTTTACCACAAAAAAGATGACTTTTATTTTTATTAAAAACTTCTAAATTTTGTTTATATGCTCCAAAATAATGTTTCAAGATACATCCCTCATTCTCTTTCAGGGAAATTCATGTTTTTAATTGATTTCATCCTTAATTATTCCTGATAAGCAAACCCATTTTAAGGGAACATCTATAATTCTTACCCAATTTCAAGTGCACTCTATCTTATATTTTAATAAACCATTTAATTTATAAAATCCTTAATTTTATTGTGAAAATATTCCTGGTTAACTTTTGTTTTTTATAAATAATTTTTACCTTTTCTATTTTAAAGGCCCAACAGTATTTTCCTTCAAAACAACTCAAAAGTTTTTTATGGTTAAAGTTTCATAAATACATTTCTTATATATTGTAAATTATTTTTGACATAAATTATCATTTTATATTACCATTTTAACTTATGAACGTCCATGTATGTTCTAATTCCCTTCTCTCATGGACACCTTAATGTTACACTGATTTATTATGCTTTATGACATGATTGTGTTACCCATTTCATTCAATGGGTACCCTTATGTTTATAAATGGTTGATTATACGTGAATATTTATTTGAAATTAATATACATGAAAATTTTGATATGTGTGTGCCCAGATAGCGCTCCAATGCATTGGGTAATGTTAAGTATCATGAGATGCGATGTGAAATGGGATTGGCGGTTAGCCTTGACCCATAATACTATGGGAAACAGGACTGACAGTTTTCCTTGACTTATAATAAAGTCATGTTTTATGTTTCTACAACATTTATATGATTCCAAATTTATATTATCCCATGTTTATATGTTATTCTTCCATATGTTCCAAGCTTTTGATATTATTATCCCATGCCTCCTAACTCATGTGCTTAAGCTTTATTCTTATGTTCATTCCCTTACTGGGATTTTTAGCTCTTGTATTTGTTCAAGTGTTTCCCCAGGATATCCTATGAAGATGTATGAGCACAATGGAAGTTAGGAGCTCTTTTTTTAGGTAAAATATAGAAGTGTTTTTTATCCCCATGTTTATGTACCTAGTTTTCAAATACACTATACTTCACGATCTGTGGCTTGTACTCTGTTGTATATTTATTCTTAATATATTTTAATGTTATATGTAAAAGTCTAGGGTCTCTATATAATCAATTAAATCCTTGAAATTAAATATGGTAAACATAAAAGGAAATATCATAGGACAATTGATCAAGTTAAAACATGTGCTAAAATATACATGACAAATCCATCATGTGAAAAAAATGAGAAAATATCCATGACCATTCAATAATGTGAAAATAAGAAAGAAAATATCCTTGACAAATACATTATGTGAAAAAAGTGAGAAAATATCCATTAACAATCTATTAAGTAGAAATAATTCTGAAGATATCCATGAAAAATAAATCATGTGAAAAAAGATAAATGAAAAGGGATATATCATATGTGTATATATACTAGATATAATAAAAAATCTTCAATATAGGATAATTATGTATGAATATTTTATTTAACTTCTTTTGGAATTACACACACTAATGTGAAAGAAAAAATAAGGTGTCATTACTCACAATATAAGTGACATCTCTATTCCATATGCAACCAATGTTACAAATGTGACAATTTTATCAAAATATATTTAAAATACATGATCATAATTTATAAAACATTTTAAAATATTAGACACCCCGATTTGGTTTTTGATAACGAATTTCCAATCCAAAACCACCATTCAAATATTTAATCAAACACTTGGTGTGAACCAACCATTTTTAAAGAAAAAAAATAAAACGAAATTATTTTCTAGAAAATTTACTATAATCCCAAATAAATTCCTTTCAATGAATTAACCAATGTATTTTACCTGAAAATTTTAAAATTTATAGAATTATCCATTTTTATAGAAATTCCTATCTCAAGAACAAAGGTATAACTATTAATCTTCAACTATAGTGAAAAAGAAATGTAGATTGAGTCCTCATGATCCTTGATCTGAAAGAAACACATAAATATTCTATCAAAACACTTAGATCTTACATAAAAATCCACTTTGGGTTTCGCAAGATTAGAGGAGAAGATATATATTCAGGATATAAGAAGAAAAGAAAAAACTAGATCCAAATTCAAAATACCTTGAGTTGATCTACCATGAACGATAGAAAAACACTATGAATTCCATAGAAGATGCCGATAAACCACTTGGGAAGGATTATTTCTAGAATAAATGTGATTGAGTGTCCATAGGCATTAAAATTGCTAAGGGGGAAATAGAACAAATTTTAATGGTTTGTAGAACCTCACAAGGCTTGGTTGTATGGTCAGAAAAACTGTGTGCCAGCTTTTCATGGCAACTATCTCTTTAAAAATAATGGCAGCAGTGTCTCCAAGAAAAAGACACATGGTTTTTTGTAACTCTGAATCCCCATTGGACAACACAATGATACCTGATATGGTTTTACATGGTGGCCCACACCATTTCATTAACCATGTTGAAAGCATTAATAATACCTCTATTAAAGCATAAATACATACCACACAGTTTCTATATGGTCAGTACTGACCATTTTTCAAGCATACACATAGTATGTATCTTATAAAAACCCATCTTTCTATCCCTCATTCCCCTGAAACCTATAAAACAACATCAAATAAAAACCAAGATAAAATTAAAGTATACTTGAGATCGAGTGAGTTCTTAAATCCCCCAACACAAATTCTTTCTATCCCCATAATGTTCTCATGATTATGAACATTCAAAAAGGGAATTCCATTTCTAACTCATCAAAGATTAATCTCCAATATCTCATGAATATATTGTCTACACAACCACTATACCCAATCCAAGGGAATCATTTTACCACAATGTACCTTATCTCAGTGATCTGAAATCTGAAATGGGTTTCAACAATTGCGGTATCAAGATCAATAACAATATCCTTGGTTCCAATCAAATGGGATAGATCTGTTCGATACCTCCACAAATAGGAAACATGAATCACATTGTGAATTGAAGTCAATAAAGTGGTTATGTTCAACCAATATGCATCAATTCCAAGTCATTTCACTATCTCAAAGGGGTTAATAAACCATGGTTCCAAATCATCCTTCATACCCATCCAATGATATCCCATGTGAGGTGAAAAAAAGGGAACGACCTGATCACCAACCTCAAACACTAGTAGACGAAGATGACAGTTAACACATGATTTTGTATGTCTCTTTGTAGTGTCCAACCTATTTCGTATCAACTCTAAAATTTCTATTTTCTCCTAAATGAGTGTCATCCCATGCATGATTTCCACTCCCAACTCTTACCACACAAAAGATATCTACATGGAAACATGTACAATTCTTCAAAGGGAACCATCTTTATCAGAATATGAGAAATATTTTTATAGGAACATTATACCAAAGGAAACTTTTTTTTTCCACATGATCCACCAAAATAAATAACACAAGGCTAAATAATATCCTTAAGAACCCAGATAGTTATATCTCTCAATCCATATATATCTGGATGATAAGATGTGATCAATTTTAATTATGTCCCCTCCCATCATACATACCATTACAAACCCTATATGCGAACCACATGTTCTTGTCAGATAAAATCATAAAGGTAATATAGAAAATTCTCTAAATCTATCATACATTCAAGTATCCATGTTATTACACTTTCTTCATATATTTAATAGAGAAGAAATTATCTGTTTTTTAACTCAATAAATGATCTCCAAAATCACATCCTTCACACTATGTTTCCTTTGAAAACGAAAAAATTAGTCCATATAAATCTCATCCCACTTCCATAATAGAATGTGAAATGGTTGCAACCAAATAGAAGTGAGACACAGTAAAACAAAATATACAATCGACCACCTCATCCCTAGGAAGTGATTCTAAACTCCAAACTCAAAATATATTATGGTATCTCAAGGGTGTGAATAAAAACATGAAAGTTTTACACTACCAATAATATCACACATATGTTAAATCAGAACAATCACTCTGTTATTATAGTAGAATAGTTCATTGAATTACTCCAACCACTCAATTGAGGTCTCTACTTCAAAAATAATTTTACCAAATCACTGGAACTAATTGTCTATCACCTCCTCAATAAAAAATCACTCATTGAATTATGATTCACCATTCATAAAATATAATAACACCTCCCCACCCTCTTATTCCACTCCCAAGCTCATCTATGTATATAAGCTCATGATAGACAACTCCTCAACCACATCCTTTGTCACGACCCGCCCTCAGGGTCCGTGCCGTGACTACCCCAAGCCCGCCTTCCATAGGCCAGGGGCTGGAGACTAGCACCAAGGCGTAAATCCCGGTAAAAAGGGAAGGCATTGCCTTTGTAAAGTAAACAAACACCACAGAGTAAGCAAGCGGAAAGTAAACACTAAGCAAAAGCAGAGTACAACTAAAAGTGCGGAAATGTAAATGGGCCAGTTTACAAACCCAAACTGAAAGTAAAGTACAACTCGAAAGGGAAAATAGCAACTGAAAAGTAAAAGCCGCTACACCGAGCTGTCCACTGGAAATCCCACCTGAAGGGTGGGTAAAGATAGCTCCACTGCTCCACGGGTCCCGCCGTCCGCTCCGAGCGCGTCCTGCCCAGTGGTCCACCTCCAGGTACCGTCCTGCTCTGCAAGCCTCAGCTAAGATCAACGTTGTCCGTCGTCTGCAACCAACACAACATAGTGCGGGCAAAGCCCATGTAGGGGTGAGTATAAGCTACTCAGTAGGGACACCGAGACCCCTGAAGGTCTCTCAAATCCACAAGGATAAACCACGAAGAAAGGTACAATCACGAAGTAACAACCGACACTGCTTAGGTATATGCCCATACATATACCTAAGTCATCAATTTCAAATACGCTCCAACCTCCGAGCCCAAGTACAACTCAGTCCACACAGGAAAGTAAACATATTCCACACAGGAAAGCAAAACGTAATCCACACAGGATTGCACAACACAATCCACACAGGAAAGAAACAGGCTTCAGCTCACACGGGTATACTTCTTCAAAAGCCGATAAAGATGATCTCTGATCCATCTAAGTCGTCGGACCCACGAAGGATCGATAGGTAACTAACCCCCGCAAAAGACCCACACAGGATCGGTCCCACACAGGACCTGTAGGCGCTGGTTCACACAGGACCGCTGAGCGCAAAGACCCACACAGGATCGGACCCACATAGGATCGGGCCCACACAGGACCTGTAGCACTGATCCACCTAGGATCGCTGAGCACTGTAGTCGTCGTCGTCGAATCCACACAGGATCCTTGTACTGTCGTCTTCGTAGTCACAGTAGCAGTAGTAGCAGTAGTAGTCACAGTAACAGTCGCAGCCAGCACTAGGGTTCCCGCACACAGCAAGCTCGTTCGGAGGGTCCGCTCCACGAGCCGAGAGGCTGATACATCAACTGTCACAAGGTCTAGAGTTGATATATCCAAAAGTTCCGTATCGTCAACAGGAACTCAACGCAACAGACGGCGCGTCGATCGGACGCCCGGTCTAAGAGTTATTGGCATTTTCGTCCCCGGGCGCGGTTGGTTTTTAAGGCAAAACCAACCCGACCGTACTCCACCTGCGTCCAAACCTCGGTCGGAGTATTCCAAAAGATCCGTCTCACTAAGAGGAACACAACAAAGCTGACAGCACGTCGATCGGACGTCCGTAGCTCTAGATATGAGCGTTTCCGCTCCGAAGGCCCGGTTGGTTTCGTGAACAAACCAACCCGGCCGAACTCAAAGTAATCCGAAACCTTGAGTGCGATAAACCGAAACGACCGTCTCGATCCAAGGATCGCATCGCCGCTGACGGTTCGTCAATCGGACATCCAGTATGAAAGATATCATCCTTTCCGTCTCACACCCACCCTGGGAAACATCCCAGGAGGTCACCCATCTTGATCACTACTCTAAGCCAAGCACGCTTAACTACGGAGTTTTAACCACGTAGGCTCCCGAAAAAGAAGGTGAGCCTTGAGTATAGTATACCGAAACGACCGTCTCGATCCAAGGATCGCTTTGCCGCAGACGGTTCGTCGATCGGAGGTCTGTGGCTCAAGTTATGGCCAAAAGACCGAAGTCATCTCGAAAACGGGGGGTCCGGGTCCGGGTCGACCCGGCCCGACCCCCTGGTCTGACCCGAACCGGGTCGACCCGACCTGGATCCGACCCGGTCCGGCCAGCGGCGGCGCGGCCAGGGGGCCGCGCATGTGCCGCACGCGGGGGGGGGGGGGGGGGGGGGGGTAAACCCCCCCTTTTTTCGGATCTCGGCCGGCCTAAGGTCGGCCGTTTCATTCTCACGCGGGACCCGCGGGTCCCGCCTCCTAACCAAACCGGCGGCCGGTGAGGCCGGCCGCCTTCTGGCTGCTCCGCCGCGGCTGTAGGGCCGCGGCCTTCCTGTTCTCCAGCGCCGGTGAGGCCGGCGCCCTTGGCTGCTCCGCCGCGGCCGTAGGGCCGCGGCCCTTCATGATCTCCGGCGCCGGCGGCCCGGCTGGCTGCCGGTCGCCTCCTTGTTCCGCTGCGGCCCGTCTCCGGCAGCGGTCTCTTTCGTAAACAACGACGCGGTGCGTCAGCACCGCGTTTCTTCGTCGCAGCTCGCTCCGGCCATTAATTCTTTTGTTCCTGCGTGGTTGCGACGACACCGTGCTGTCTCCGCTAAATTAACACGAAAGAATAGAAGGGGGAGGAGAATCGGCCGTGTTTGTGCGGTCCGGTCTCCTCCCGTTATAACGATATCAGTTGGCCAATCGTATAAACACAACAATGAATGTTTCACAATTTTTAATAAAAATTCGAACTACGCCCAACGGATTATTCTTTCATGTTTGAGGGAATGAAAACACGTAATTTAAAAAGGACAAACCCCCTACCTTGAAAATTGACGTCACACGTCGGTTATCGCGGAGGAAGGCGTCGCGGCGTCGGACGTAGATTCTGTGGACGTCGGGGTGCGTCCGAGGAGGGAACGACGTCTCTTCACTTGTCGCTTAAGACGAAGAAGAGAGGTACGTTGTCGTTGGTGATGATTACCACGGTCGGCGACTTCTCCCTTGTCGAAGAGGAAGATGAAGACGGAAGAATCCGGGACGCCGAGTCTCGATGGTCGTGGGATCGATGTTCTTTGTCGGAGAAGAACCGTTCTTCACGTTCTTCGTCGAAGACGAAGAAGATCTTCAAGTCTCTCAACGATTCTCCCAATCCTCTCAAGTAATAAAGGAACTAACCCAAAAATAAATCAAGCTTACACTTAATTTATTAACACAACCCAACCTTTGGAATTCAAGAGTTTGAATTTCAAAAACTCAAAATAAACTCACTTATTAATTATACATGAGTTGTATAATTAATTAAAAGTTAAGTTGTCAAGCCTTTAAGAGGGAGAGAGGGGAGTTAGGGAATTTGAGGGGTTTTGGCACATTAAGTGCAAGGGAGTTTAAGGGGGTAGAAGAGAGTTAAGGGGAAGGTGAAGGGTTGGGGCTCGTGTGGGCCCCACCTCACCTTAATCCTCACTTGGTTAGTTAGGAACTTGTGATTCCACCCCAACTTCCACACTTAGGATATAACCACTTAAGAAGATAAATAAAATAAATATTGTATAACAAATTTATTTTACTCTTCATTTCATCCAAAAAATTAAACATCTCCTCCTAGGCAAACGCAACTTCGGTAAAGGTCTCCTTAAGAAAATATCGGCGCTACGAGTTCATCGGTGTCCTCAGATTTCAATTCCAAGCACTGGATCAAAAGTTAGGAAATCCCGCTCGTTCGTTCACTGAACGTACCCGAGCCAAAATTCGGAAATTAATTCAAGGCACTCTGGGCCTCGGAATCAGGTGCCGTCAGAAACCGCGCTCTTGTAAAATTCCAACGAAAATTAAGAAAAAATTTCCCTTGAATTTTACGGGTCTTTACATCCTTCATGGATTTTGATTGTAATTTTTCCCTGAATACATCATCAATCACATTCCCTTCCCTATGAGTGAATGTAATATCAAAATCAAAATTTTGAAGATACTCCACCTGATATCTCTTTCTAATTTTTAGATCTATTTGTGTAAAAATATATTCCAGGCTCTTCTGGTAAGATTATACTATAAAATAATTTCCAAAAAGATATTAAAACTATTTTTGGATTGTATGCATAATAACTACCAACTCAAGATCACAGGCATGATATTTATTTTAATGATTTTGTAACTAATAAGAGTAATTGGACTCCAAATTTCCCCTACATCTAGGACACATTCCATGAACTGTACTAGTGCAATTTAAAAAACATCTTAACCTGAAAAATATTATGGAAGAAACAAAACTAGTTTTGAAATCAACCACACCCCAATCCCCCTAAATAGATAACTAAAAATTTTCATTCCACTAAACATTTACTCTGTTAGAGAATTATACTATCAATGAAGATTCAATATTGTAGAAATTTTATACAGACTTCCTATAGTAACTATCCAATTCCATGAAGCAATGAATATTTAACAAAGTTCAAGGCACACCCTAGGACATAATTTCCAATATCATTTCTGGAACCACAAAGGCACCCCCTATTAGATATAAATTTCTCTTGATACATCACTTACTATATCAAAAAATAAAAATTTAATTTCCTACCATACAAGAAATGTTCGTTCGATGATTCATGAATGATAAGAAAATGGTCCATATAATTTTCCTCTTATTAGAGTAAAAATTATCATATACAAACACGAAATCAAAGGAGTCCAAGATCCAACGAAGGGAAAGATTCATCAAATCCATAATTACCACAATATCATTGGTAAGACCTAATTGAATGACCAAAATAACATAAGTCTCATATCAGATCATAAATTCAATCTTAGATATATCATATTCTCATATTGTCAACTGGTGGTAACCTAAACGATGGTTAATATTTGAAAAACAACTATATCCTATAAGATTTTAAATGACCATCAACCCTTGGAATGGGATAGTTTCTCTTAACAATCACCTAACTCAACACTCTTTAATCCATGAAATTTATAATATTATTTTCTTCCATCTTAGGAAATATTATTGGTGGAACCCATAGTGACATAGTAGGATGAATGAATCCCTTACCATTGAGTTCCAAAACTAGAAATTAATTTTTACCAACTCAGAGGCCTCCATACGGTAGGATGACATAGAAATTTTCATCATTACAGTTATAAATTATATGGTAAAATAAACTTATCTATGTGGGGGTAATCCAAAAAATATCTTCTAGAAATACCTCAAGGTATGAACACACCATCACAGTAAGAATTGTAACCAAAAGTGTATTTAGAATCAAGAAACATCTCTCACAATGGGATTTGATTAACATAGCATTAGGAACAACCGGAACCTACCATAATAATCTATAGTCCCACACAACCTGAAAACATGAGTTCCCCTATCGGAAGATAAAAATTGAAATTGGTGACTAAAATAGTCTATTTGTACATTAACACAGATAATCAAAATTCCTCCCATATATCAGGTTGAATATGTAAACATCGAGAACTAAAAAGTACCATAACTCCTCGTAGACTTCTACCATCTATCAACATATGTTACACATTAAACCATGTTCACATATCCTTCCCAAAGGAATGTATATATAAAAAATGTATGAAATAAGTTTAAAATGTAAGGACAACATGAAGACACACTTTGATGATATTAAATAAGAAGTATCACAGTATCAAACAATTCATTCACCTTATAAGATGAAAAAAAATTGTACATCTAACTGTAGTTGATGATGCTTCAAATTCCTCTAGAACACATTCCACTGCCTAAAACAACCTTTTCATAGCCACATTAATATCCCCCTTAGAAATATTATTATAACCACCACCCTTGGAAGCATCAGTACAATCCTTTTAACCCTTGGTGAGACTAGATATATCCTTACTACCCTAGGATATCCTTTCACAGAAATACCTCAAATGGCCCAACAATCCACAAAGATGATATGTAAAATGATTTTACAGACAATTTTGAATGGTATGACCATACCCTCCATACTAGATGTATAAACACTATTGTTTTATTAAAAAATACACTAAAACAAGTCCTAATAAATAATGACCACCCCTTAGCTACAGTTTTATTTCCAGAGGACACACCTAGATTTAGAACTGCAAGAACTAAAGATCCACTAAAACCAATCAATCTACCCATTTATGCCTTCAAAAATATACTTTATGCATTACCTCTATAAATGTTAAAAGGCACATTAGAATCAACATCACCCAAATATTAAACACATTCCCAACAAAACCCCCCCAAAATTTATGTACTCATTGGTAATAATATCGGATGCCAGATGAACAAGATCAATAAAGAAGGTGTAATAATCAATGGGTGGTATGATCCCTTTTCTACAATGTTATAAAATCTCAAGTATTATCTACATGTCAAGTAATAAGGAAAAATTTCAGATTTGAAATTTTCATGAATGATTTCAACATATGATCCTTGTGAAACATATAATTCAAAATAGAGTCCCACAATAATCTTCTCAACCCCTAAATAATGTATGTGGAAGAACCCACTATAGATTCCTAGAGTGATATTAAGAAGTTAAATATCCTATCAATAAACTCCAGACACTCCTCAAATTTTTGGTTTCCATTATCATAGTGGAAGACTAGTGCATGCTGCATTGTGAATTCAAAGACATTAACCAGTACTCATCATGGGTTCCTAACACCTACCTAACATATAGTTTGAATTGTATGGATTATGGATTCAACCAAAGGTGGGTCAACTAGAGGATTTTTCTGAGGATCCTTTCTCATCGATTACACTCTCTAATTTTAAATTTCACTTCTTGTAGGTATTTTTTATTAACATCAAGATAATGACTAATCCAAATTAGAGAATGTTCCCAAATCCTAATTCCAACTTCAATATTTCATGTCAATGCATTAAAAAGTCATGAATATAATGATACCTTGAATTTTACAATAGAAAGGAAACACATTAAGAAGGAACAATTGTATTTAAATAATCATTTCATTCAGTTCATTTAAATAACCTCAATCCCCGTGTCTCAAACATGGTAAACATTTCCCACCCACCCAAGATAACTTGAGTATAGACATAGATGTGAGCCATCTATAAACCCTCCCAAAATAACTAACCAAATTCTAACGGCCTTAAATATTGTATCCCAAATAAATTAAACTAAACACATAAAGTTTTAATAAACATCATTTTGGAAATTCCCTCTAATATAGTTCTATAAAAAACCAACCTGAGTCAACTAGATAATCCTACCAATCGGACCCACCGTGATGGTGAGTTGAAAAAGATAATAGAATCATGTCTCATAAAACAAAAAATAAGACATAAAATAATAGTAAAAAGTATAAGGAATTGAAAAATCCAATATCCATACAATCCCAGAAAATCATCCAAACAAAAATTTATGACAAGACATTAAATACATGTCTCCATGTGATATAACATCACCTCAAAACCCACTTAAATTAAATTTAAATATGAACATATAATATTTCATATTAAAATATACACTTAACATTACTTGGGTCAAACAAAACAACATCGACATCTATTCAAAGGAAAAATTTAGGGATTTAGAACAATGCCATGTTGGATTTCACCAAATAATCTATAAAATGTCTTACGTCAAGAATGAAATCATTATAGATTAAAAGAAAATGGTGTTCTACATATAATTTTCAAATATCAAACCCATATTTAAATAATTACTTGTTTTTTCATAAATTATTTTCATATTAAAAAAATCAATATTAAAATAGATAAATCATGAAATCATAATTTGTACAATACATGAATACAAAATAAAGTAAATGTGTATGCTAATAACCATGAACAATTCATCATGTGAAAGAAGAGAGATAATATCCATGAACAATCCATCATTTGAAGACAAGTGAGATTGTAACGACCCAAGAAAACCATGTTTTGATTTTTGACAAGTTTGTTTTACAATGTCACCTGTTAAGTGAACCAACAAACATCTAATAAGGTAATAATAATATTATGCATCAAATGAATGAAAAACACCCTTTTATTCAAATAAGTAACATCTTGGATACAACATCCACTTACTGAAAAAAAAATCTAACTAAGGATCCCAACTAAGAACCCGATTACAATAATGGGGAGACCGCTTAAAACCACTAAGATCCCAAGAATGTGGTAGGGGTTTCGAGCGTCCATCATAATGGGCATGAGGATGGATGAAGCCACTAAAATCGTGCTTAGCACCAGGGGAATCACACGAACCATCTTTGCTTCCCCTTCAGTCACCAAGAGTGAGGAACACCCCGAGACCAGACCCTTTAATAAGTACTCTAATCTGACCATTGAACCCCAAACGGCTATAAATTCGACTGTTGGTTTCCCCAAGAATCCAATGTTTTATTTTGACCGTTGGTTCCTCCTATCCTCTATGTTTTGTTTTTGATCGTTGGAAATAAGATGGATTACCCCTGGAAGGTTCGGAAAATTAATTCTGAAGTTTTCTTTAAAATGAAATCAATGTTAATTTTGTTAATTTATCTCTTGTTTTCCAAAATGAGAATTTTATTTTATGTTTCAAAATAGAAAAAATTAATATTATTGTTTTTCTTCCACTATACATATTAATTTGAACAATTAAACTTTTATTTTCTAATTATATTAAACCTAATGGATTTTTACTTTATGAGTCATATATATTGCATCAAACCTTAAATTAGATGTATTATTTCTTTTATAATTTGACCTTTATTGACTATTTTGGAAACTATGTCAAATTATGGTTTCTTTTACTTATGTGTTTCGTGGTGATGATAATTATATCAACACACTTTTATGTATGATTAAATATAGTTACGTTTAATAATAATCATTAATTAAGAAAATTAAGGTAATTAACTAATAAAGGAAATTAAAATATATATATATAAATATATATTTTTTTCATGTTAGCATAATTATATTAAGTTACCGTAATTTATAAAATTATGTTTTCTTCAACGTAAGATGAAAATTTATTATTTTGAAAATTTGTGTTAAATAGTCTTTTTGTTTTAATAACATTTAGATATTAACATGTAAATTTAAATTCAGATAAGTAGTAATAAATATTAAATTATATGTTTTGATAAAGGAAATAGAGGAAAATGAAAATATAATTTATGTTTTAAATAGGGGGTTAATAGTTTAATATATAGGTGTATTAATGACCCTTGTCTTAAGATAATAATAGTTCTTTAATAAGGTTATATTATTGAATTTATAACTGGTTTTAAAAAAATATTAAAACATCAATTTCTTTTTTATTATTTTTTTTAAGTAACAAAAACGTTGAAAAATCAAGGGGCCTCTTTTTTTTACGCCGCTTTTCTTCTGGGCCGTCCGATCTGACGCGCTCGATCGCGTCCGTCCATTTTTTTAAAGCCACCTCGTTCCAGGCCGTCCGATCATCTTCGGGTAATCCTGGCCGTCTGTTTTTTTTCGCATCTCCCTCGCCTGTAGTTCTTCTTCTTCTTCGCACACGCACCAAACCAGTAGAGTAGGGATTCGTTCTCTCCACCTGGGCAGGCTGTAGTCACGTCTTGCCTCCTTCTTTCCACGAAAGACGGCACCGCCTTTTAATACCCAGCCTCGGTTCCATCGACACCTCTCCACACTTTTTTTTTTCTTCTTCTCTACTTTCATTTAAACCGGGAGTTCCACTGAAGCAGGGGATCTTCCTTCGAGTCTTCTCTCAAAACAGCTCCTTCTGAAGCCTCCAAGACCTCTTTCCCCCATCTCCTCCTCTTCGAACGAAGGTAAGGGAAAAAGTTTTCCTTGTTTATTTTCTCCTATTTTGAAGAATTTTTTTTATACATTCTACATATACAATTGTGTATATATAAATATGGCCGCAAGTACTGTATATCATCACCTCATTTCTCCTGTTTTGTGATTCGAACGAAGGTAAGGGAAATTCTCTATTTGTTCTGCTCTTCCCCTGTTCGACGCACCCATTTATTTATTTATTTATTTTTCTTATATATGTTAATATAAATACTTATATTTGTATTCAAGGCCATAGAGAACTTCATTGTAACTGTTTTCACTCTTCTTGTTTTGTGAGTCGAGCGAGGGTAAGGGTTCATGTCTTGTTGGTTTTAGTTTTGGTGAACCTACATGTTTATATATACTTTAAGTATATATGTATATTTATACCTATCTATATATATATATGGTCATAATAGTTGTTTACCCCTGTCCTTCCCTCCCTACTTGGAGAATTGAATAGGAGCAAATGGAAGCTCTTAGGTCTCGGTTTCAAACACTTATACACCCTTTTTTATATGTTTATATGTATATACATATATATTTAAATATGTATATATATAAGGAAATACATGTGGGTATTTACCTCCTTTTATATATCTACATGACCGTTGTTTTATTTTCGCCCTTTGGGAAGGGGAGATTTCATGTAATCTTACGAACATGTAAAATCATGCAAGTATATGAAGTATATTGATATATATATATTTACATGTGATTATATCGATGTTTATGTACATCAATGTGAACTTGGTTCCCTTATTTTGTAATTTATTACAATATAGCATGATGACCAAAAATTTATTTACCCAAAAGATTATTATGATTATTATTTTTAAGAATGATGTCATGAATGTCTATATATATAAATATAATTTTGAGGTTTAATTTGACATCAAAATAATTCTTCTCAATTGAAATTTTCAATTACCAACGTTCTTGACAATTCATGCTTTTGTTTGTGAAAATGTGCAGTATAAAACGTTTTCATGTGTATATGTGTATATATATATATACAATATAGATGTACATGTACATCAATGTACATAAGGGATGAGATGGGTTATTTTTGTTTTGGAATTTATCACAATGTGACATGTTGATTAAAAATTTATTTATCCAAAAAGATTATTACTTCAAGAATAATACCAAAATTATTTTAGATACATGTTTATGTATATGATGGGTAAGTTTGTTTTAAAAATAGTTCTTCCAACAGAAATTTCATTTATCAGCAGGTGTGTATAAGTTATGAATGTCCATGTTTAATTTGGGTATTTTGATGTTATAGAATGTTAAGTGTTTTAGCATGCATGTCTCAAATTATTTATGATTGATCTGTCTTCATGTTATCACTATATAAGAGAATAGGGGGTTGATTAAGAATGTATGAAACCCTATGAATGAATGACCATGTCAAGATATGTGAGTGATGTATAGGACATAAATGTTTATGGACGGTTGCGCCCAGAATTATACAGCGCTCCAATGCATTGGGTAAAGCAAGAGTCTCATGAGATGTTATGTGCGACAGTCTTGGAGAATAGCCTTGGCTTGTGCTATCATGTGCGACGTTCTTGGCGGTTAGCCTTGGCTTGTGCTACTATGGTAAATAGGATTGGTGTTTGGCCTTGACCCGTACTAAAGTTTTGTTTTAAGGTCATGACGCGAGGTCTTGACAAAGTCCATTATTATGCATTCCCTCTACATGTAATGATAATTTATTAACTCAGGGTTAGTTCAACTAACAGGATAACCCCTAGTTGAAAACCCCCATGACTATGAGAATGTAATTTTTATGTCAAGAACTGTTTTTCATGTGGTGAACTGCTAGATAAACTGTATTGTTTCTCATGAACCATGTTATGAACGCTTTCCCTGTTTAGTCACAGAATTATTTTTTTAGAATTTATGCAGACTTGTTTGATTATAATGCATTGTTTATTCTTCTTATGTTGCGCTCTCTGATCATGTTTACTTTGAAACTTATTTCAAGTACGTACTTCTCTGTGCAAGTGGTTTTCAAAATGTTGGTTTCATGAAAAGAAAATATTTTGTTTTTAGAAAAGTTTTTTATTCTCTTTTAAAGGACTACTTTGAGAAAGAGTTTTCTTAAAAACGTTTTTAAAACCCCTTACTGGGAATATTTTCTCACCCTACATTTTTGTGTAAATTTTTTCAGGCATGGTATGTACTGATGAAGTTTATCAGAGCATCTGGTTTCCCAGAATCCTGATCCTTGCGATCTTCTGTAGTCATGGGACATGATATATTATTTGTAAATGTTGTAATGAAATGTTAAGTATATCATGTCTCATGAGGCACCCTATGACTGGGATGCTACAGTTGGTATCAGAGGATGGGTTCAGGCAACTCTGGAAAACCAGGTGATATAAATATATTGCTAAGACTAACTAAGTAAAAATGTTTTAACTTTCAGATGGCTGATGTACCTACCAACCTTTTGTCACTTCCCACTGAGGCTCTAGAGAACATTGTATCTCTAGCTAGCCGTGAGAACGTTCTAAACTATGCCCAAATTCGCATGGCGTGTAAGAAACTGTACGATGTGTCAAACTCATCTAGGGTGCTTAGTCTCCACCGGGGATTGGGGATGGATTATCTCTTAATGATGATGACCCAATTTCCCTCTTATACACGTCAGGTAAGGTATCACGAAGGACTCTTCCGAGTGTTTACAACTGGCGAGGAATTTGGCACAATGCTTGATAACCCCGTTCAAGAAGTTATTGCTGCTGGAGACCTCCGAGCGGCTTACCTGTGCCAGATTTTGCACTACGGCTTCTAGGGCCAGTTAATGGACTTTAGGGCATTGGAAAATGAGTCCACCCGTGTGTCTCTTAGGCAAGAAGTGTACACCGATGTTTCCAAACTACATACCCCTCACGCTAAACTCAGGAGGCGTTATAAATGTTCCCCTGACTTTAGCCCTATCTGTTCAGCCTGTGTGTGGTTTGAAGAGTTAGGATGTTTTTCCACTCTTTGTGGTGTACGACTTGTAAACTCAAACTTTCCCGTGTAAACTTTTTCATAAATTGAACTCTCTTGTTTCCTTTCATGTATCCACCTTATCAATATTGTAATGAGTTTCCCTTCGATGTTTGTTTTCAGATGGCTAGTGAAACAGACTTCTCATCACTACCTCATGAGCTAGTAGAAGTCATCTTGATCTGGGCATGCACGGTGGATTACCCATCCTTTCTCCACCTGCGAGGGTCCTGCTAGCATTTTCTCGATCTAGCAAACGGTCCAGAGATTCTTCGATTATGTCAAGAAGATGATCACGTCTTTCACCTCATCGCCACTGCTCAACTCCCCTGTTATAGGCGAAGGGGAAGGTACTTTAAGGGCCTGTTCTAGTGTTTCACTCTGGCACATAACTTTTCTGCCAGAGCATGTTTCCTCGTGGCCGCCCAAGATGGCCAGCTCAGTGCAGCCTACATGTTCCAAGTCTTGAATCTCAGTTTCCTCAACCGCATCATCCCTCTCGACTACCTCGAGCATGATGTGGCTAGAAGAGTCATCAAGGAGTTTATCTACTCAGACGTTTCGAAGCTTTGCATCGCACGAGCCTTCCTTTGGAAGCCCGTGTGCAGTACGCACGAACAGGAGTTCAAGGAGTACTGTTCGAGGTGCATCTGGGCTAGGGAAATGGAAGAGCTATGTGCCAACCTTGGTATCCCGTTAACCGAGCCAGATCCACTATTTCGGTAGAGTTGTACGTATGGGGTTTTCAGTTTTTCTTTTTTTTAATGATAGAATTGTGGGGGCACAATTCTTTGAAGGGGGAAGTAATGTAACGACCCATGAAAACCATGTTTTGATTTTTGACAAGTTTGTTTTACAATGTCACCTTTTATGTGAACTAACAAACATCTAATAAGGTAATAAAAATATTATGCATCAAATGAAAAAAAACACCCTTTTATTAAAATAAGTAACATCTTGGATACAACATCCACTGACCGAACAAAAAAAATCTAACTAAGGATCCCAACTAAGAACACGATTACAATAATGGGGAGACCGCTTAAAACCACTAAGAGCCCAAGAATGCGGTAGGGGTTTCGAGCATCCATCATAATGAACATGAGGATGGCCGAAGCCACTACAACCGTGCTTAGCACCAGGGGAATCCCACAAACCATCATTGTTTCCCCTTCAGTCACCTGGAGTGAGGAACACCCCGAGACCAGACCCTTTAATAAGCACTCTAATCTAACCGTTGAACCCCAAACGACTATAAATTCGACTGTTAGTTTCCCCAAGAATCCAATGTTTTATTTTGATCGTTGGTTCCAAATATCCTCTAAGTTTTGTTTTTGATCGTTGGAAATAAGATGGCTTACCCCTGGAAGGTTCGGAAAATTAATTATGAAGTTTTCTTTAAAATGACATCAATGTTAATTTAGTTAATTTCTCTCTTGTTTTCCAAAATTATAATTTTATTTTATTTTTCAAAACAACAAAAATTAATATTATTGTATTTCTTCCACTATACATATTAATTTGAACAATTAAACTTTTATTTTCTGATTATATTAAACCTGATGGATTTTTACTTTATGAGTCATATATATTGCATCAAACCTTAAATTAGATGTATTATTTCTTTTATAATTTGACCTTTATTAACTATTTTGGAAACTACGTCAATTTATGGTTTCTTTTACTTATGTGTTTCGTGGTGATGATAATTATATCAACACACTTTTATGTATGATTAAATGTGGTTATGTTTAATAATAATATTTAATTAAGAAAATTAAAGTAATTAACTAATAAAGGAAATTAAAAAATATATATATACATATTTTTTTTCATGTTAGCATAATTATATTAAGTTACCATACTTTATAAAATTATGTTTTCTTCAACGTAAAATGAAAATTTATTATTTGGAAAATTTAGGTTAAATGGTCTTTTTGTTTTAATAACATTTAGATATTAACATGTAAATTTAAATTTAGATAAGTAGCAATAAATATTAAATTATATGTTTTGATAAAGGAAATAGAGGAAAATGAAAATATAATTTATGTTTTAAATAGGGGTTTAATAGTTTAATATATATGTGTATTAATAACCCTTGACTTAAGATAATAATAGTTTATTAATAAGGTAATATTATTGAATTTATAACAGGTTTAAAAAAATATTAAAACAACAGTTTTTTATTATTATTTTTTTACGTTAAAAAAACGTTGAAAAATCAAGGGGCGGCTTTTTTTTTTACGCCGCTTTTCTTCTGGGTCGTTCCATACGACGTGCTCGATTGCGTCCGTCCATTTTTTTAAGCCGCCTCGTTCCAGGCCGTCCGATCATCTTCGGGTAATCATGGTCGTCCGTTTTTTTTTTCACATCTCCCTCGCCTACAGTTCTTCTTCTTCTTCTCGCGCGCACCAAACCAGTAGAGTAGGGCTTCATTCTCACTGCCTGGGCCGGCTGTAGTCACGTCTTGCCTCCTTCTTTACACAAAAGACAGCACCGCCTTTTAATACCCAGCCTCGGTTCCATCGACACCTCTCCACGCTTGTTTTTTCTTCTTCTTCTCTTCTTTCTTTTAAACTGGGAGTTGCACCAAAGCAGGGGCTCTTCCTACGAGTCGTCTCTCCAAACACCTCCTTCTGAAGCCTCCAAGACCTCTTGCCCCCATCTCCTCCTCTTCGAACGAAGGTAAGGGAAAAAGTTTTCCTTGTTTATTTTCTGCATTTTTGATGCATTTTTTTATATACATTCTACGTATACAATTGTGTATATATATATATGGCCGCAAGTACTGTATATCACCACCTCATTTATCCTATTTTGTGAGTCGAACGAAGGTAAGGGAAATTCTCTATTTGTTCTGCTCTTCCCCTGTTCGACGCACCCATTTATTTATTTATTTATTTTTCTTGTATATGTTAATATAAATACATATATTTGTATTCAAGGCCATAAAGAACTTCATTATAACTGTTTTCACTCTTCATGTTTTGTGAGTCGATCGATGGGAAGGGTTAATATCTTGTTGGTTTTAGTTTTGGTGAACCTACATGTTTATATATACTTTATGTATATATGTATATTTATACCTATATATATATAAGGTCATAAGAGCTGTTTACCCCTGTCCTTCCCTCTCTACGTGGAGAATTGAACCGGAGCAAATGGAAGCTCTTGGGTCTCGGTTTCATACACTTATACACCCTTGTTTTATATGTTTATATGTTTATACATATATATTTAAATATGTATATATATATATAAGGAAATACATGTGGGTATTTACCTCCTTTTATATATGTACATGACCCTTGTTTTATTTCCCCCCTTTGGAAAAGGGAGATTTCGTGTAATCTTACGAACATGTAAAATCATGCAAGTATATGAAGTATATTGATATATATATATATACATGTGATTATATTGATGTGTATATATATCAATGTGAACTTGGTTCCCTTATTTTGTAATTTATTACAATATAGCATGATGACCAAAACATTATTTACCCAAAAGATTATTATGATTATTATTTTTAAAAACGATGTCAAGAATGTCTATATATATAAATATAATTTTGAGGTTTAATTTGGAATCAAAATAATTCTTCTCAATTGAAATTTTCAATTACCAACGTTCTTGACAATTCATGATTTTGTTTGTGAAAATGTGCAGCATAAAACGTTTTCATGTGTATATGTGTATATATATATACAATATAGATGTACATGTACATCAATGTACATAAGGGATGAGCTGGATTATTTTTGTTTTGGAATTTATCACAATGTGACATGTTGATTAAAAATTTATTTATCCAAAAAGATTATTATTTCAAGAATAATACCAAAATTATTTTAGATACATGTTTATGTATATGATGGGTTTGTTTGTTTTAAAAATAGTTCTTCCAACTGAAATTTCATTTATCAGCAGGCGTGTATAAGTTATGAATGTCCATGTTTAATTTGGGTATTTTGATGTTATAGAATGTTAAGTGTTTTAGCATTCATGTCTCAGATTATTTATGGTTGATCTGTCTTCAAGTTATCACTATATAAGAGAAAAGGGGGTTGATTAAGAATGTATGAAAACCTATGAATGAATGACCATGTCATGATATATGAGGGATGTATAGGACTTAAATGTTTATGGATGGGTGCGCCCTGAATTATACAGCGCTCCAATTCATTGGGTAAAGCAAGAGTCTCATGAGACATTATGTGCGACGGTCTTGGCGAATAGCCTTGGCTTGTATTATCATGTGTGACGGTCTTGGCGGTTAGCCTTGGCTTGTGCTACTATGGGAAACAGGATTGGCGTTTGGCCTTGACCCGTACTAAAGTTATGTTTTAAGGTCATGACGCGTGGTCTTGACAAAGTCCAGTATTATGCATTCCCTCTGCAGGTAATGATAATTGATTAACTAGGGGTTAGTTCAACTAACAGGATAACCCCTAGTTGAAAACCCCCATGACTATGAGAATGTAATTTTTATTTCAAGAACTGTTTTTCATGTGGGGAACTGCTAGATAAACTGTATTGTTTCTCATGAACCATGTTATGAACGCTTTCCCTGTTTAGTCACAGAATTATTATTTTTAGAATTTAAGTAGCCTTGTTTGATTATAATGCATTGTTTATTCTTCTTATGTTGCGCTCTCTGATCATGATTAATTTGAAACTTATTTCAAGTACGTACTTCTTTGTGCAAGTGGTTTTCAAAATGTTGGTTTCATGAAAAGAAAATGTTTTGTTTTTAGCAAAGTGTTTTATTCTCTTTAAAAGGACTACTTTGAGAAAGAGTTTTCTTAAAAACGTTTTTAAAACCCCTTACTGGGCATATTTGCTCACCCTACATTTTTGTTTAAAATTTTTCAGGCATGGTATGTATTGATGAAGTTTATCAGAGCAGCTGGTTTCCCAGAATCCTGAGCCTTGCGATCTTCTATAGTCATAGGACATGATATATTATTTGTAAATGTTGTAATGAAATGTTAAGTATATCATGTCTCATGAGGCACCCTATGACTGGGATGATAAAGAGATAATATACATAACTAATCAATAATGTGAATATAAGGGATAAAATATTCATGACCAATCCATCATGTCAAAAATATATTAAATGAAAAAGAATACCATTTGGGATATATACTAAGGGTGTATATACTAAAAATGAATGTAAATACATAATATTTAAATAGGGTTGATCCAATCATTATATAAGAAATTCTGTAATTCCAAATACTAATGTTAAAGAAAACCATAACTAGCATTACAAATTATATGAGTGAGATGTTTTTTCTCGATACACCCAAGGTCACAAAAGTGCCATGTTTTTAAAAATACATTTAAAACCCATGAATAAATTTTACAAAATAATTTCAAATAGATGAAAATTTGTGTCATTGTATAAAAACCTATTTCTAAACCAAATCTATTATTTAATCATTTAACCTAATACGTTGTTTTCAAGAATTGTTTAAAAGAAAACCCCCTTTAAAAATTGAATTTTTTTCTAAATAAACAGTTGTAATCACAAATCAATTTAATTCTAAGAATAAACCAAAGGGAATAAAAATAACATTAAGAAATTCATATAATTATCCCTTTGTATAGAATCACCTAACTGATGCTTATAGGTATAACTGTTCACCTTTGACAATAGTGATCAGGGAAGATTAGATAGGGTCTTTATGATCTTAGATCCACACAAACCATATCAATTAATTATCAGAACCCATAGATATAGTATACATGCCCCTTTTTGTTCAACAAGATTAGAGGTAAATATATCCTATAAGGATCAAAGAAGAAAAGGAAAACCCATATCAAAACACAATTGACCTTGAATTGATCCAAAAGGAATGAAGTTAAGAACCATTAATCCAAATGTAGAATCATGTAGACTACTGGAGAAGAATTAGGTCATGTCGAAATGAGAATATGAGATAATTTTGCATAAAACCACAAGATAAAAATTAGTAAAAACAATATTTATTAATGTTTTAGACTGTCTCACATGGTAAAGACACACACTTAGACAAATAGTGAATGAGCCATTTTTGAATACTCTCATCTTAAAAATAAAACACACATGGTCCCCTATGATATGCCTCATAGTTTAGTAAAACTAGGAAATTCCTTGGAAAATCACCCAGACCACACACGATTTTCCCAGGTGAGATGCACAGCTTTATTAACCATTCTTAAAAAATGAAAAACCCAACAATTATAACATATATCCATACCAAATTTTTTTACATGGTAATTATTAAGAGTTAAAAAACTATGCACATCATCTATACCATATAGAAAACTCCATTTTTAACCTGTGTTCCTATGGATCCTCTCTAATGAAATTCAATACAAACCAATCTTAAATTAATGAGTACCGAAGATCTAGTGGGTGATACTGTAAAATTAAATTAAAGGAATATTCAAATTATAGAGTCCTCAGTTATAGATATTATTCCTAAATTAGAATGTGAGTAAGAAAAATCTATCATTTTTAGACAATATGGGGGATTCATGTTATAGTGTTTTATGTTATCATTTGTGTCCCTTGAGCTCTAAAGTCAGCATATGTAAATTAATGCATATACCCGGTTTCCTCGTAACCCTGATAATTATAAAAAGAAGGTTGGGAATGATATATATGAGATCTCTAAGGAACTATTTATGTGAAATCATATAGAGGGATCACCGGATTGACCTCAGGTAGTCCTTATGATCTTCTACATTGAATTTTTAGACATATCTGGTTTATAAAATCCAAATAAACTATGCATAAACCTTGGTATCTATTCACATCCTTGGATATTATCAATATTTCTTATGAATTTCAAAAAGGATTAATATTGAGAATGTAATGACCTGAAGTTTTTCAATGGAAATCCCCTTCTAATAATTATTTCATTAAATCACATGAAAACACAACATAATGAACTACTGAGTGATAAGTGACCTTTAAACATAAGTTTGTAACTTATGTGTTTGCAATTTTGAAAATCTGACGTACATGGTTGTGTTCAAGATGTTTTTTAGAGTCTAATAAAACAAAAATAATTTTTGGAGAATAGTAACCTACACTAATGAATAGTAACATAACCTTATGAATAGTTATATACCCTAATGAATAGTAACCTCTCCTATGGTGGTATAAAAATAATATTAAAGTTTGAAGTATGATATACCTATATTTTAGAATAAGTTAATGAATGTTTTAAAATTGGTTTTGATAATAAATTATTATTTGAATTAAATATTAAAATAATCATATTTAGAAAATTATTTTTGAAAAATGGACTCATTTTTGGATTTTACACATAAGAAAATGTTTTGGGTGAATTTTTTGGATTTTTCTGAAAGACTTGATTTTTTTATGAATAGTAGAATACGATAATTCACAATAAAGGCTAAATAATGGATTAATTGAGTCATCGATGATGTTATGCTGATGTAAGCCCACTTGGTTTGGGATCACATGATAAAATCACTACTGTTGGTCATGAAATTCTTAATATTCCTTGTCTTGGGATGAAATAATAAATTAATGATTATAATATTATGAAATCTCTCCTCTCCTCCACTATAAACCCCCCCTTCTCTCCCTCTTCTGTCCACTCCTATCAAGCCTTTTGCCTTGAAATTAGTCTTCCCTAATCTCTCCCCAAGGTCCTACCCCACGTACAATAGCTCTCAGCCTCCTCAAAATACCACAACCTCTCTCCTTAAGAGGTTCTCAAAGGAGGAAGTCTCAAGAGGTAAATTTCTCTTCCCAATTTCTTCTTTTCTTTTAAGTTCTTTTCTTTTTTATTTATTTTCTCACCTACCTTCACCATAATAGATTGATAAATCCAGTAACATACATGAACTATAATTTCCTCATGGTAATGGTATATTTCATTGTCTTCTCTCCTTTCCCCACCCTTTTATTTGAAAGAAATGAAAGCACCGTTTGAGATGTGAAAATTTAGCACATTCAAGGACAACGATTTATCAATTTCTATTATTATCTTTTATTCTGGTCATGACACCGTTTGTGTTATGGTTGATACAGATTATTATATATGTAATATATCCTATTTTTTGGTTCTATAATCCTTTGGTACAATTGGAATTCAGTTATAAAGAAAAACACATTTTTTGTAATCAAATCCACCGATTAACAAAAATGGTTATCACTATGGTTATATATATAATTATTCAACTTCATTCTAAGTAACATAATTAAAATTAAAACCTTGTAATCTCCTGGATATTAAATATATAATATAACTTCAATTCTGGACAACCACTTTCATCTTTCTTATAATCCAAACTTGAATATAAGTGAACCGATCTTTTAAAGCCAAGTAAACAAATGAGCCTAAACAATGAAATTGAACCTTATAACTAACCAAAAAGGCTTTGAATGAACTAGAAAGGGTTATAATAAATAAATTGAATATTTAAGTGGTTTTGGACTTATTAATTAATAATCATAGTTTTTTTATTCAGGTCGTTAATAACAAGTGGAGAACGCCAATGGGTTTAAGGTAAGGGATCCTCCCCTTTTCACTCTTTATCAAGATTGTTCTCTATGCTATGCCTTTTTTTGTAATACCAAGTTATGGGGTATGTTTATAATCCTTCCCCATACTTTCATAATGTTTTATATGTGATGATAAATCCCTTATCTCTCTCATCAATCCCTCTTAGTTACACTAGATACCATGCTGAGAAACCGTAATGGATTCTACCCGAACTTACTTTATTCCCTCGGGTTGCTCTATCTTTCTTGTTACCAAAATATAGTTGTATTTTATTTTAATGTAGAACTTCAAAATTATGTTTATATTATCCAAACTCATGTTCTATGATCCATCTCTCATTCTATTTCTGGGATATACATGCTTTTAAGTGAATCTCTCCTCGATACCTCCCAATAAGCACACTCGTTTTAAAGGAAATTCCTGAACTTTTACCCAATTCAAGTGCACTCTATCTTCCTTTTTAGGAAACCACTGTCTTTGTAAATTTAGTATTTTTATTATAAAAACCTTCTTGGTTCAATTCTAGTTTGATATATAATAATTTCTTCTTTACTATTTTAAAAGCTCTATAGTATTTTCCTTAAAACCGCACGAAAATGTTTTAATGCTAATGTCTCTCAAATACATTTCTCATGTGATGTCACTTATATTTGTTACCACCTACCATGTTTTATTCCTAAATTACCTTATAAACGTCCATTTATGATCTAATCCCTTTGTTTCATGGACACTTTCATGATACACTCTTTGGTTATGCTTTATATCATGATTGTGGTACCCAATTCTCCCCATGTGCAACCATATGTTTATGAACAATTGATTATGTATGATTAATCGTGTGGAAAGAAGATTTATGTGCTAACAATATTTATGTGGAAAGAATATTCATGAAAATGTTGAGATGGGTGTGCCCAGATAGCACTCCAATGCATTGGGTAATGATAAGTCTCGTGAGATGCGATGTGAAACGGGATTGGCAGTTAGCCTTGACCCATACTAAAGAAATGTTTTATGATTCTGCCACGTTTATATGATTCCATGTTTATATTATCCCATGCTTATATTAAAATATTTTATAAGTTTCATTCTTTGGATATCATTATATCATGCATCCTAACTCATGTGCTGGAGATATATCCTTATTTTCATTCCCTTATTGGGCTTTTTAGCACATCCCATTGTTCATATGTTCCCCAGGGTACCCTATGCTGATGTTAGGACTCAAAGGAATTTAGTATCTCTTTATAGAGATTAAATAAATAAGTTTTTTTTGCCCCATGTTTTATGTTATATGTACCTAGTCTTCCAGGACACTAGACTTAACGATCCTTTCCTAGTAATCTGATGATTAATTATGCTTAAAATAATGAAATGTTTTATGTAGAAGGCTCTGGTCTCTATAGTTGGTATCAGAGGATGATCTAGTTATTTTTGGAGATTAGGAATAGAGCACCTTAGTGAGAACCTTAAGGATGAGACTAAGTATAAGAAAATTTTCCTAAATTTTGGTGTGTATAGAGTAAGTGGTTTATCAAGAAAATACATACTTGTCTGGATACGAGCTGGTAGAGGTGGCTTTGGCACAGATGTATCTAGGGCTAAAACCCAAAAACACCACTTTGAGCAAGACTTGAACGGGAACTGGTACACAATAACGGGGCTTGTTGCGCTCTTTTTTATGAAACTCCTAGGGGATATTCTTTGGTAGATTCATGAGCTAGTACAAACCATTATTAAGGGACAAAAAATAAGCCCATAAGAATATAAGTTAAGAAATAGATCGAGGATAACCTAGATATAAACCTAAGGAATCACAAGTCAGGATATACTTCTTCTTTATAAGTTCATAATTTTATGTTCAATGTTTCTTTTTATGCTCAATAGCTAAGTATTGAAGACATCTAATTATACATACTTTTTCTTAGTTAATGACGGGAAATAGAAGAACACGTTCCAACAACCAATGTGATAGGCAATGTGAAGATTTCCCAAATGACATGCCTGATGTGATAGAAGAGGGTGCTCAAAACATCATGGCAGTACTTGTTCAGCTAGCTCGAGTTATGAATAATAACTTGAATCAGGTGGAACGTCCCCCTATTACAAGGAAAGAGCAAGTTTCCGTATAATCCTTCAGGAGACAAAGGCCTCCCATATTTAGCGGGTCTTCTGATCCCCTCCTCACAGAACAATGGATTAACTCCATTGAAAAGATTTTCTCTATCCTATAGTGCTTGGAAGAAGAGAAAGTTGTATTGGCAGTCTATCGTTTTGATGGGGATGATGATCAGTGGTGGACACTAATTAATAATAAAAAGTCCGAAGAAGAAATTGATTCCATGGAATGGGAGGAATTCAAGAGGATGTTTTTCAACAAATATTTTCCTGGAACCCTCCATCTCAAGATAGAAAGAGAGTTCCTTGGACTCAAGTAGAATGAAGTTGAGTCCAGCAGGGCGTATGAAGCGAACTTTACAAGGCTTTAAAGGAATGCCTCTAGCTTTATCATGAACAACGAAAGCAAGGTGGATCACTTCTATAGTAGACTAAATATAAGTATATGAAAACTGTTGGCGATTCGAGACATCGACAGCTATGAGGAGATTTTTTGTTGTGCCCTCAAGGTTGAAATAGATATTGGAGACTCTTAGTGGTCTCATGGGACTAGTTACAAGTAGTGGAAAATGGAGTACAACATGGGTGGTTCATCAAAAAACCACATGATAGAAAGAATCCTCACTTTCCCCTTTGCAAAAATTGAGGGAAGAAGAATCTTGGTGACTGTCTCAAGGGAACCAAGAATTTCTTCAAATGTGAAAACTTGGTCATCTGGCCAAGAACTACTAAAGGGATATGAAAAATCCCACTAAAGTTGAACAAGAATGGAAGTTTCAGATCAACACTCAGCCTGTAGTGCAGTGTTATAACTACAAGGAGCATGGGCATTATGCGAACAATTGCCCAAAGCTGAGGGTAGTCAGAGGCAATCAGCAACAACCTCCAAAGCAACAAGTAAGGGATTATGCTATCACTAATACTAAGGTGGAGCCAGAAAACAATGTGGTGATAGGTACACTTGTTATTCATTCAAGAATAGAGAACATACTATTTGATTCTAGTTCTATGCATTCTTTCATATCTTCCAAGTTTATTAGAACTATTCAAACCCCACCTCAAAATTTGGGGGAAAAGTTATCTTTGAGAACAGATAATGGGGAAATTATTACATCCATGGTTTATAACTCCTCCCTAGTTAATTTTTATGGACTCAACCTCTCATAAAATCTTGTCATACTTCCTTTAGTGGAGTTCGACGCAATCTTAGGCATGGATTGGATATCTTTGTACAAGGCCGACATCAATTGTTGGGAATGGGAAACCAATTTTCACATCTCCAATCATATTCCAATTCTTTACAAGTGTAAGGAAGAAGACGAGTATCCTTTAGAATCTTCATCTCAAGTTTGGATACTGCTTCTTTGTGAGAAAAAATATCTAGCTCAAATGATTGGGACAAAGGATAGAATAATTATTAAAGACATGCCAATTGTGAGGGATTACACTAATGTATTCCTAGGAGAGTTTCCTGGTCTTCCTCCTGACTGAGAGGTTGAGTTCTCAATTGAACATATCCCTGGATCTCTGCCAATCTCAAAGACACCTTACAGAATGGCCACTGTAGAGCTAGAAGAGCTGAAGAAGCAGTTTCCAGAGAATATGGAGAAGGGTTTTATATGCCCGAGTGCTTCATCGTGGGGTGATCCAATCCTCTTTGTCAAGAATAAGGATGCATCAATGCGCCTCTGCATTTATTATCATGAGATCAATAAAATAACTTTAAAGAACAAGTATCCCCTTCCATGGATAGATTACATGTTCGATTAGCTTCATGGGGCTAGTTATTTCTCTAAGGTGGACCTTTGGTCAGGATATAAAAAACTAAAGGTGAGTAAAGAAGATATTCCCAAGACTGCCTTTTGAACGAGGTTTGGACACTATGAGTTCATAGTGATGCCCTTCAAACTCACTAATTCTCCAGAAGTTTTCATGGATTTAATTAATAGAGTCTTTAGAGATTACCTTGAAAAAATTTTGGTGGTATTTATTGATGATATTATGATATACTCCAAGAGCAAGGAGGAACATGAGGAGCATTTGGAAACTGTGTTAAAAACTTTTCGAAGAGGGAAGTTTTATGAAAAGTACAGTAAATGTGAGTTTTGGATGGAGGAAGTATCATTCTTGGGGCATGTTTTCACTGGGAAAGGCATATTTGTGGACCCTTCCAAGACGAAGGCAATTGAAGAGTGGCCGAGGCAAACTTATTTAATGGAGATCTGCAACATTTTAGGTCTAGCAGGGTATTATCGACAATTCGTGAAGAAATTTTCACGATTGTCAAACCCAATGACCAAGCTGACACGGAAGGGAGTAAAGTTATTCTAGACACAGGAATGTGAAGACTATTTAAAGGAGTTGAAAAAGAGGCTTATCACTGCACCGATACTCACACTCCCTTCAAGTGGAGAACTCTTTATGGTGTATAGTGATGCTTCTAAGAAAGGTTCAGGTTGTGTGCTAATACAAAGTGACAAAGTTATAGCCGATGCCTCAAGGCAGCAGAAAATCCATCAGAAAAACTATCACACACATGATCTGGAGTTGGCAGCTGTAATCTTTACAGTGAAAAACTGGCGGCATTATCTCTATGGAGAAAAATGTGAGATACATACTGACCACAAGAGTCTCAAATATATATTCACATAAAAAGTGCTTAATATGTGCTAGTGAAGATGGATAGATCTCATTAAGGATTATGACGGATTAATCCACTACCATCCCGGTAAGGCAAACAAGGTGGCAGATGCTCTAAGTAGAAAGGATCCTGCATCTTTATCAATAATAATAATTGAAAAGGATTTGATCTTCTTATATTTGCAAAGGATCGACATGGGAATCATTAAGGGAGTAACATCATCAATCATTTCTCAAATGATTGCTCAACCATCACTCTTGGAGAAAATAAAGGATACTCAAAGAAAGGGTGTAGAAATTTAGAAATGGGTGGAAGCTGTTAGAAATGGGAAATCCTCCATTTTTAAATTTGATGGGGAAGGAATTGTATGATTTGGGACACAATTATGTGTACCAAATAATCCAGAGATAAAGAAAGAGCTATTGAATGATGCACATAGCTCAACCTTATCTATCCATCCTGGGAGTACCAAAATGTACTGTGATCTTCAAGAAAACTTCTGGTGGAATAACATGAAGAAGGAGATTGCAGAATATATATCAAGGTGCTCAGTATGTTAGTAAGATAAAGTTGAGTGAAAAAAGTCCAAAAGTATGATGTAGCCATTGTCTATACCAATGTGAAAATGGGAAAATCTTACAATGGACATTGTCACAGGTCTCCCAAATATGTCGAAGGGAAATAATGCGATATGGGTTGTGGTGGAATGAATCACTAAGACAACTGATTTCATCGCTATTCGGGAAGATCTCTCACGTGAAAAACTTGGAAAGATATATGTGAAAGAAGTGGTGAGACTGCATGGTGTTCCAATCTCAATTTTCTCTTACTGTGATCTAAGGTTCACATCTAAATTCTGGAGGAGCCTTCAACATTCTTTGAGTAATGAATTAAATTTCAGCACGGTCTATCACCCCCAAACTGATGGCCAGTCTGAAATAACTATTCAAACGTTTGATGATATTCTTAGATAATTCTCTATAGAATTAAAAGGTGGATGGGATCAACATCTTGCATTGGTTGAGTTCTCATACAACAATAGCTTCCACTTAAGTATTCAGATAGCTCCATATGAAACTCTGTATGGAAAGCGATGTAGAACTCCAACCTGTAGGGATGAAGTTGGAGAAAGAAAGCTACTTGGACCTGATCTTGTTCAAGAGATGACAGAGAAGGTTCAAGTCATCCAGAAACACATCAAAGATGCTCAAAGTCAGCAAAAGATCTATGCTAACAACCGTCGATGGGACTCGAAGTTCGACGTTGGAGATAATGCCTTCCTTTGAATATCTCCATGGAAGAGAGTCATGCGATTTGAGAAGAAAGGGAAGATAAGCCCAAGGTATATTGGACCCTTTGAGATCATTGACCACATAGGAGGCGTGGCCGATCGGCTTGTACTTACACCGAACATGGCATGAGTCCATGATGTTTTTCACGTATCAATCTTGAGTAAGTACATACCGGATCCCTCACATGTACTAAACTCAGTGGTGGGGCAGCTGGAAGATGATCTCTTCTATGAGGAGCAGCCAGTAAAGATTATGGATCAGAGAGATAAGGTTCTACGCAATAAGACAACCCATCTTGTCAAAGTGTTTTGGAGGAACCATAAGTTTGAGGAAGAAACTTGGGAACCAGAAGAGGCAATGAAGGAAAATTACCCACACTTGTTTTTGTCTTAGAATGTAAAACAAAATATCGAGGGTGAAATCTCATAAGGGGGGAAGAATGTAACAACCCAAAGTTTTTCAATGGAAATACCCTTCTAATAATTATATCATAAAATCACATGAAAACTAAACATAATGAACTACTAAGTGATAAGTGACCTTTAAACATATGTTTGACACTTTTGTGTTTGTAATTTTGAAAATCTGACATACATGGGTGTGTTCAAGATGTTTTTTGGATTCTAATAAGACAAATAAAATTTTGAATAGTAACCTACCCTAATGAATAGTAACATACCATTATGAATAGTGATATATCCTAATGAATAGTAACCTCACCTATGTTGGTATAAAAATAATATTCAAGTTGGAAGTATGATATACCTATATTTTAGAACAAGTTAATGAATGTTTTAAAACTGGTTTTGATAATAAATTCTTATTTTAATTAAATATTAAAATAATCAAATTTAGAAAATTATTTTTGAAAAATGGGATTCATTTTTGTATTCTACACATCAGAAAAAAGTGAGGGTGAATTTTTGGGATTTTTCTGAAATACATGATTTTTTGATGAATAGTAGAATACAATAATTCACAGTAAATGCTAAATAATGGATTAATTGAGTCATCGATGATGTTATGATGATGTAATACCACTTGATTTGGGATCACATGATAAAATAACTATTCTTGGTCATGGAATACTTACTATTACTTATCTTTGGAAATAAATAATAAATTAATGATTATAATATTATGAAATCTCTCCTCTTCTCCACTATAAAACCCACCTTCACTCCCTCTTCTCTCCACTCCTCTCAAGCCTTGTGCCTTTCCATTATTCTACCCAAATATCTCACCAAGGTCCCCCCACACGTCCAAAAGCTCTCAGACTCCTCAAAATACCAAAACCTCTCCCCTTAAGAGGTTCTCAAAGGAGGAAGTCTCAAGAGGTAAATTCCTCTTCCCAATTTCGTCTTTTCATTTAAGTTCTTTTCTTTTTTAATTCTTTCCTCACATACCTTCACCATAATAGTATGATAAATATAGCAACATAAATGAACTATAATGTCCTGATTCTGTTGGTATATTTCATTGTCTTCTCTTCTTTCCCAACCCTTTTATTTGAAAGAAATGAAAGCACTGTTTGAGATGTGCTAATTTATCACATGTAAGGACAACAATTTATCAATTTCTATTATTATCTTTAATTATGGTTGTGAAACCATTTTTGTTATGGTTGAACCAGATTATTATATATTTAATATATTCAATTTTTTTTTCATTAATCCTTTGGTAAAATTGGAATTGAGTTATAAAGAAAAACACTTTCTTTGTAATCAAATCCACCAATTAACAAAAACCGTTATCACTCTGGTTATATATATAATAATTCGAATTCACTCTTAGTAACCTAATTAAAATTAAAACCTTTTAATATCCTGTATATTAACTAAAGAATATAACTTCAATTCTATACAACCACTTTCATCTTGCTTATAATCCAATCTTGAATATAAGTGAACCGATCTTTTAAAGCCAAGTAAACAAACGAGCCTCAACAATGAAATTGAACATTGTAACTAACCAAAAAGAATTTTAATGAACTAAAAAGGGTTATAATAAATAAATTAAATATAGAAGAGGTTATGGAGTTATTAATTAATAAGCCTAATTTTTTTGTTCAGGTCATTAATAACAAGTGGATAACACCAACCGATTTAAGGTAAGGGATCCCCCCCTTTTCACTCTTAATCAAGATTGTTCTCTATGCTATGCCTTTTTGTGTAATAAAAAGTGATGGGGTATGTTTATAAACCTTCCCCATACTGACATAATGTTTTATAAATGATTATAAACCCCTTATCTCTCTCATCAAGCTCTCCTAGTTACAACTGATACCATGCCGATAAACTATAATGGATTCTACCCTAACTTCCTTTATTCCCTCAGGTTGCTCTCTCTTTCTTGATACCAAAATATAGTTGTCTTTTATTTTTATTTATAACTTAAAATTTATTTTTATATGATCCAAAATCATCATCTAAGATCCATTTATTATTCTCTTTCGGGGATATACATGCTTTTATGTGAATCTCTCCTCGATACTTCTCTATAAGCACACTCGTTTTAAAGGAAATTCCCAAACTTTTACCCAATTTCAAGTGCACTCTATATTCTGTTTTATGACACCATTATCTTTTTAAATTAAGTATTTTTATTTTGAAAACCTTGTTGGTTCAATTGTGGTTTGATATAAAATAATGTATTCATTACTATTTTAAAATCTTTATAGTATTTTTCTTAAAACCGCACAAAAATGTTTTAATGCTAATGTCTCTCAAAAAACACTCATGTGATGTCACTTCTATTTGTTACCACCTACCATGTTTTATGCCTAAATTACCTTATGAACGTCCATGTATGTTCTAATCCCTTTCTTTCATGGACACTTTCATGATACACTCATTGGTTATGGTTTATGTCATGATTGTGGTACCCAATTCTCTCCATGGGTAACCTTATGCTTATGAACAATTGATTATGTATGATTACTCATGTGGAAAGAAGATTTATGTGGTAATAATATTTATTTGGCAATTATATTACTGAAAATATTGAGATGGGTGTGCCTAGATAGCGCTCCAATGCATTGGGTAAGTATAAGTCTCATGAGATGCGATGTGAAATGGGATTGGCAGTTAGCCTTGACCTGTACTAAAATGAGAAATGGGATTGGCAGTTAGCCTTGAACCTTACTAAAGAAATGTTTTATGATTCTGCCAAATTTATATGATTCCATTTTTATATTATCCCAATATTATATTAAATGATTTTATAAGTTTCATGATTTTGATATCATTATGTCATGCCTCCTAACTCACGTGCTTGAGATGTATCCTTATGTTGATTCCCTTACTGGGCGTTTTAGCTCATCCCATTGTTCATGTGTTCCCTAGGGTACCCTATACAGATGTAAGGGCTCAAAGGAAGTTAGAAGATCTTTATTGAGATTAAATAAATAATGTTTGCACCATGTTTTATGTTATTTGTACCTAGCCTTCCAAGACACTAGACTTAACGATCCTTGGCATGTACTCTGATGGTTAATTATACTTAAAATCATGAAAAGTTTTTTGTAAAAGGCTCGGGTCTCTATAAAGAAATCTCTATAAGAAAAATTTACTCTAATTTTCTTGGAATATAATGAATATAGGGATGAAACCCTACAATCATTATAGTGAACCATAGGAAAGGAGATGAAGAATCCTTATGACTAACACAAATTTAAAGGATCATTCATTCCATTAACATATTAATAGGGTCAAGGTAAAATAAAATCAATGAGATACAATATGTTTCTCATGAGGTAAGAGAGGTCAGTAAAAGTGAAATTTGACCTTTGTTTAGAAGAAATTGGATCCTTGATGTGAATTGAAAATAAAATAAAATATTATAGTTTCTATTAATTGGGTATTATATACAAAATTTTTGCTAAATTTTTTAACAAAATAAAATAACCATATTGATTGAAAATGATTTAGAGAGGTGATGTTGATCTATGAGGTGAAAATTGAGAGGGACTAACTATATTAGTAATCCGAGATTTCCATCATACTTTTCCAACAAGATAAATCATGTTTTTAACACACTATTTTTGTATATAGGTATCGAAAAAAAATTATATAATTATGATGAAATTCTAAAGAAGGATTAAAATTGTGAAATAGTGGTGGATAGTTTTAAAAAGATAGAATATATTATGGTATGACATATAGATATAGTGGAATTTATGTAGTGGATTATAAAAATTAGGTATTGTAAATTTTTAATGAATCATGTTTATATAAATCATATCACACCATATAATTGTTTCACGTTATTTTTAATAGAAATGAATAATTTTAACATAATTATATTAAGATGGTTGTTTTAAATATTTTTTTCTAAAACCACATGAAATTTTGACTCTTTTTTAAAATAAAAAATATTCAATGAACTATTTAGTGGAAATAGTGAAGGGATTGAGAATCTTCTTGAATTGGTTCATACAAAAATATATACACTATTTTTATTTTAACATATGGGTTAATATATTTAATTCATTACATTTAATGATGTATTGTATAGAAGTCGGTTTATTTAATTAATGTGGAATATGTATAAATCCTTCAAAAATTTAATGAGTTCCATAATGATTTTGTGAATAATTTTGGTTATAATATGATGAAATTGTTATCATACTATGTATGGTAACATATTAACCAACAGTTCATACATTATTTATGGGAAATTCAGATATTATTCAACTCACACCTCCTAAAATGCCATATTGGATTGGAATACGTGAAAATAGGAACGACAATTTTCTAGACATGGTGATATTGATGATGAGGAATGTGTTTTATTCAGTATCCTTTAATAGATATTCTTAACTAACAATAGCATGAAAAAAATAAGTTCCTATAAAAGTGTAAAATTATATAATATCTGATATCTATGGTGGAAATAGTTTTTTTGAAATATAGTCTATGGGGTTGCAAAAAAAATTTTATGGTGTCCATATGAAAAAAATATCACCACTTGTCCCAAACTATATATTTATGGTAAATCATAATGAAACAAGTAGATATTATCTAAATGGACCATTAGATTTAATTGTAATACTAGTAACACATTGCATGTTCCTTGAGAGGGAAAAAATATGAAAAAAACATAGTTGGGGAATGATAAAATTCAGTGAAGTTAAAGATAAAGATAAATTATAATTGGCATAGAAATGTTTCATAAATCCCTATTTAAAATGATAATATAGATATATAATAAATTTTAAGGATCACTATAGAGGTTATTGAACTAGTGATAAATGGTTTTTCAGTCACTAATGACACTGACCCACTGTGAGTTGATACTAATAAAAAAGTTTCTTATAATCATTTAATATGTGGATCAAAAGTTTCAAGATGGAAATAAACCATGAATATTGAGATAGATTAAATTTACTAAAATATTGTATATATTTTGGTACATCAATTATATTATATAAATCAAGTTGGTTGAAAATGTGTATTCTAGAAGATACTGTACATAAAATATAGGTTGAATAACTATGAAGTTATGATAGTTGTAAAATTATATAAATTGTGTCATGGTATTAATTATGAAAAATATTTTTTCTAGTATATCTATATAAATAAATAAAAATTAGACATTACATAACGTCCTAAAATCACTATGAGATTATGTAAATGAAACTCAAATTAATCTCAATTAATGGGGATATGGTGGAAATTTTCTATATCGTACAACAAGAAGGATTGATGAAAACAACACATGCTAAAAGGTGTGGAGGTTATAAAGATCTATTTATAGTTTGACTAATTTTTCAAGATCAGGGAACATTTTCTTTTGGGAAAGCCATAATCCAATTTTCTATCATAAATAAAAAATGTGTTCTCTATTTAAATGAGTGTTTTAATGAGCATGTAATAATTTTATTAATATTATATATTGATATAATATTACTAACTAAGAGGAAGACACCAGTCCTATAGTCCCTTAGAAAATTGATGAAAAAAATTTCCCTATAAATGAATTATGAGAAAATTCATACATTATCTGGAACATGTTCATTACAGATTTATGTAAGAAGTTTCGCAAAATATATTTGGGGAAAAAATTGAAATGATATAGAGGAAATTAAATATATAATAACATGATATGTTATTTTTACAATGTTTAATGGAACACGTATATATAAGCAAATGTGTCCTCAGACACAATAGGTGATATTAAAGATGTCTAGGAATCTATACTATTCATTTGTTTGGTAAATTATATATACAATTATATATACAAGGATATATTATTCGTGTGCATTGAGCATGGTAGGAAGATATCAAGAAGATCTATAAGACCACAATTAGAAGGAATAAAGATCCATCTTCAAGTATTTGAGGAACTCTAAATATATAATCTAAATTTATAGAGGTGGTGATGAATTAGACATCAAGATGTTTACAAGTGAATGCTTATAGATATATCAAAATGATATCAATTTTTTTCTAGTTACTCATATACCAACAGTGGAGGATCAAGTAGCTAAAATATTTCAATATAGGTTGTGGTGACTGATTCTATAGTATAATCTATCTATATTGAAACTTATGATGTAGATAAAAATTGAATATTGAACAAAAAATTCGTCTATGATCATTATGTGGTTCCTATTACTAAATTACCAATTCCATTTTATTTTGACAATACTATAGTGTTTGTTCTAGAAAAGGGGAAAATTTCACTTCAACCGATGAGGAATATACTTCTTAAGTATCATATCCTGAGAGTTTTTTCAACATGCACTGATAATTTATTATATAAAGATTCCAAAAAGGAGAATATAATAATCCTACTAACTAATTTCATATCTTAGTGGAAGAATAAATATCAACTGAGAGCATAAAAATTAATGATATTTATAGTATTTACCATAATGAGTTGTATAATACAAGATTTATTAATCCAAATCCAAATACTATGTACTATAGATTACCTATATATATATATTCAAATAATAAAAAAATAATATACCCATATAATGATTATTCACCTGCATGATATTTAATATGATAATTTCCACTGAGTATTAGGTGCGTTAAAAGGATTGGTAATTCCAAGATTTAATGAGATCCCTAAAGTGAAATGAAAATATTCATAAACCTATTTCTATGGATGGATGGTATCATATTAGGGGACATGTATGATATAATACATTTTGTGTTAAGGGATCATCAGAAATTTTGACTTCTTTGTTTTATGTTCACACACGGTAATCCCTTAAATAAATGTTTATAATGACTCACCTTTCTATAATAATTCTATATTTTATATATGTTATTTGATATTCCAAAAAAAAATAATTTGTGCAACTGTCCACATACATTATATTATTATTAATTAATATCATGAGTCAAAGATAATGAGGTACTAAGGAAAATATTTATGAAATATTCTAATGGTGAATTAGTATATATTGGATATATCACAAGTGATATAGAATTATCAAATATGTTATGAAAGGATTCCTCCCCCAAGATAAGAAGATGATATATTATTTATTTGTTTGATATATAACTATCCAATTAATTCCATATGAATATTTTTTTTAATATTTCATTTTAAGTTGTTAATGAATTATTTTTAAGGAATATAGGTTAATGATTCATGTAATGAAATCTACATGACGATATATCATACAAATTGATTATATGTAAAGGCCCTAGCCCTAGTAGTCTTGAGTTGGTGGTTACATTATATCATTGGAATTAGATATAAGGAATCACATTCCAAATGACCAAATATTTTTGTAGTATTTGTAAATTACATACATACTTAAAATTTATATTAGAATTTAAAACATACAATATGCCAAGTGTTTTCTTGAAAAACACTATTATTGCCATTTTCATATCCCTATATATTAATTATAAAGCAATTTCTCGTATAATAGGTAAATTAAAACTTTATAATGTGTGGGGATCATATGCTCTGTAAGGTTTTATGTATAGTATGAGGTATATTGAATAAATAATCATATTCAATATAGAAAGTCAAATGACAAAAAAAATTATTTAATCAATAAATAGAGAAAAATATTATAGAAATAAATAATGATAAATAAATCTACATAAATCATCTCATGAGCTTGAAACACATCAATAGATATTATAACTAATCGAATAATCATATCTAAATCAATATCTTCTCTTATAATGAAGGAATGAAAAAGGATTGACATCTTAAAAAATACTCTCATGGCCATTCAAAATATAGTTTAAACATAGTTCATGAAACCCATTTACTTTGGCTAACTGATTTGTCTCATGATACCAGTTGATGCATTAAGGGGTTATCTACAACCTGTCTCCACTAATAATGTACTATTTATAAAGGTTTCCTCATATGATGGTTATTAAAAATAATCAACATAATTATTTTAATTGAAAAAAAACATATGAAATATTAAAACCTGAACCAATCAAATAAATGTAATCATAAACCATACAGAGTAATATAGTGAACTGCAATATGACTCCATGTACTCGCTTAAACAGAACATAAAAATTACAAATAATGATTAAGTATGATAATGGGTTATAATTAAAATAAATGGTTGATGTTATTGATGAATATTTATTCCATAAAAATAGTCATTAATAACATTATTTTAGGAAAATAACCTCTTCTCTTTGAAAATACTTTTAAATAAAAAACATTTAAAAATATTTTTTAAATTATTTAATTTGAAAATATCATTTCAATACTATTAAAATATTTTTTTTAAAAAAATATTGTTCATTAAAGTGTAAAACTTCATTATTGGTGTACACATTAAAAATAATTTCGTATGACATTTTTGATAAAATGAAAATTCTCTTAGTTTTAAAAATGACACGAATATTATTTTCAAATGATTTTTTAAAAAAGTAAAAAATGGGGAAAACTATCTTTAAACTAAATTATTTCCTTAATTAAAAAAAATAATTGAAAGATTTTTTTTAATAATTATTTAATATGAAAAATTATTTTCATCCTAAGAGAATAATGAAGTCAAATTTTCATAAAAAACATTTTCTCAATCATTTTATGTACCGCCAAGAAGAAAAACTGATCTATTAATTATAAATTTAATGAATATCCATACTATAAAGAACATTTTTGGTTTTTTATATAAATAAAAATTAATTTACTCATGGAAGACATAAATAGAAACAATCCCAAATAATTATGAGATTTTGAAGTAAACCCTTAAAACATTGGTAAAATTTGAATCATAGGCCCAATTAAATAAATAAATTAAAATAAAACTTTAAATTACATTAATAGAAATATATTCATTATATAACATTTCAAAAGTTGAATTATATATACTACGCAATGGAATATGTGGTGAATATGGTATATGACTTATGGATGTTAAAGTGAGATAAAGAAACATTTACCTTAGACTTGACTACTTTATTTTGTGTCTGAACATCCAGTATAATAAATATATTTTAATTATAAATATATTAAATAATCATAATAATAAATATATATTATCATATATGATTTAATTAGAGTCTTTTACCACCCATTTATTAAGAAATAATTGTGGAAATCAATGTTTTTGGATTCTTTGTTTTTCATATATGTTTTAGTTCAATAATTTCAGTAATATTAATTTTATCATGGTTACATTGTATCCAAATTATGAAACATTGTATATATATATCACATATATTAAATAAATATTTATTTAGGTAAATTTACTAAATATAGAGATAAAAAAAATATTACACCATTTATAGGGTGTATATTCCATATATACGGATGAATATTGTTTTCATTTTTCTCATCAGATAGAACAGATGGAATAATTATGTTAATTAACCTTAAAATAATAATGATTATTTAATATATAAAATTTATATTAAAATATATCATTATTACCATCCATGTAAAATAAAATTAATAACAATACACATCGCTATGCGGAAGCGATAGTCCACTAGTACACACAAGTGATGTTATTGTTTTATAAAGGATTGGAAGGTAAGAAGTTATATGATATATTATATTTTAATTTTTTTTTCATATCATAAGGATAAAATATATTTATTAACATTAAACTTAATAACATTCATGTAAAGTGTAAGTGAAAACAAATCACATCGCTTTGGGAGGTGGTAATTCTTTGTACACATGAGAGATGTTATTATACCCCCCACTGAATAAAAATTAAGAATATTTATGTTATATAATAATCAATGAATTATAATAATTTCATAAATATCATATTAATATGTTAAATCAATAATTATATAATTCCATGAAAGGTAGTGGTGAAAAATGAATAACATCGATTCATAAGGCAGTGGTCCACTATACACATAAACCACAATTTTGTTACCCCTTTGATGGAAGTAGATATAGATATATGGTATGAAATTAATATAATAAAATATCATATTTTAATAGATATTTATTATTATAATATAATATTTGATAGATTTTTTAGGGGAGTCGAAGAATAAATATTAAAAATACACATGTTTAATAATTTTTTATCTTCTTTGGAGAGCCATATAGGATTTATATGTAATTCCTTCGTAGGAGGGGTTATTATTAATAAAAATTAATCTAGAGTGTGAGGATGGAATTAAATATTTTTTTAGTGAATTTATCTAAATAATGTATTTTGGATATGTGTTCATTGGAGGATGGGGAGTGGCATCGTATAAGTGGGGGAGATGACACACATGGAATGTATGATAACAATGAAGTGATGACCACATTTTCCTCATTCCACAGGCCTAAAAATGTGTCATTATCAAGCCTTATAGGTTAGAAGGCCAAATTATGGCCATAAATTGGGTGTTTTATATGTTTTAGGTCATTTAAACCCTTATCTTCTTAGTTAAACACCCAGTAAATCCTTTTGAAACTGAATCACGATAATAAAGATTTAATATTTTCACTATTCATTATAGTAAAAAATTAAATTGAACATATTTTATAATATAAAATATTCTAATTCCAAATATTTAATAATTTTTTTAAAATTTAAATTCCCATAAGTGGAAAATTTTAATTTAAAATAAAACCACAAATACCACAAAAGAGTTGGTTTCAAAAGAGAAAATTCTCATATGTATAAAATGTTTTAATTTCAAAATTTAATATGAAATTTATTAAAATAAACAATATTTGTTATATTGGTATATAATTGAACTGATGTTAATAAAAATCCCATTTAAAATATAATTTAACTTTGTAAATAATTTTATAAAAATGAAGTTTTCAATACAAATTGGTATTTTTCAGTATTCACTAAAAAAATTATTATGCTTAGAAAATTATAAAACAAATTACCCAAATATTGACATGTTAATTTTAAGAAATAAATTTATTAAATTTTTTAAAAATTAATTTTAAACTATCTTTGAAAATCATGACTAATCATCCATTTATAAAAATATATTTTTTTAGAAAAAAGTTCAATTTCATTCAAATGATTCTTATTTTATTTTTAATCAAAATCTATCCAGGGATTTTTCATTATATATGTAAATAATATAAAATTTTCATAATTAAATTATTCCTATTAATACCTTCCATAGTAATGGTTTGGTTATAATGGTCCAGATTCAATAATAAGATTTTAATAGACAATCATGTTTCATTTATACCGGTTCTTACATGCACCGCCAACTATTGATGAAATTGACTTTAAATAAATACATCATCAAGTCCCTATGTTTCAAATTATAATATAATCTATAATTTTCATGAAATATTTGATATCAAATAATTTTTAAGTCTTTTAAATCCCTAGGGTATTACTTTCTACCACTTAAATAAATTACATCTCTACATTTTATCTTAATCTCAATAATCAAGGGTTTTAAATTTGAAAAAACAATTTTTGATATCCCAAATCATGAGAAGGGTTAATAAAACATCTACTTGATATGATATAAAGGGATGTACGAAGGTAATCTTGAATAATCACATTACATGGATTGTTTGTATGATCACAAAGATGGGAATTTAAGATATGGTCATGGAAGAAAAAAATAATATAAAAATAATGATGGGGGGAGATAACATATATTGATCACAATAAATTTAATGATCAACTGAAATTAAACAACCAGAAAACAATAAATCTTTATGGGATAAAAGTCCATTGATTAATCATATTTGAAGGTAATATGATAACATATTAATTCAAGATACTTTTCTAGGAGTTGAGAAATTACATTACCATTTAACATATTCTATATGATAATATACAAACTTTATATGCTTTAATTTGATAGGAACAATTTATTTGTTTTTTTGTGTTTAGAGCAATTACCACATGATTTCATAATCTATGAAATGAATATAAAAAATGAATTTTTATTCCATATGAATATTTAATAAATAATTTATATTAAAATACATCCATCATGTATCTATATTTCATCAGAAAAAAAGATAGAATAAGTTATCAAATAACACCCTATGTTCAACCTAGACCATTATATATATATATAAACTTAAGACTCATGGAAAATAAATCTATCTAAATTTAAAAAGAAAAATATTTGAATAATGGTTAGTAAATCAACATTATATCCCCTAGAAAATATAATGTGGATTGTAATGTAACTTTCTAGTTATGTGAATACCTTAATAAATAAAAAAATTATTTAGAACATGTATTCATCTAAAAATATCTCACGTTGTCAAATATATTCCACAAATTAAGACATGTATTAAATTTTGTAAAAGATATCATAAATCAGAAACCAATTTCATGGTTACCGATGCAATAGCATTAACATATCTTTAAAATTATTATCTCAAAATCATTGATATATTAAGGGTTCTATTCCTTTAATCATGTGTTTTCCAAAAATGGTCAATTTTCCATAAAATTACTTTTCTTGGTTATTGGTACTATTCATCATATTCTTTTTGATCCTTACTGAATTGGTAATTTAGTACTGTACATATAAATTTTATGGTTCTTATAATGATAATATCATTGATAAAATACTTCTAAAACAAATTTATTAAATCCAAATGTAATAAAAGTAATCATTACACTTCATCTATATCAATAACACATGCAAGACCTTGATCCCTTAGCTTCTTCTCTGGTATACTCCCTTTACGCATGGGCCTTAGTTTTCCTAGTTCCACATATCTTTATAAATAATGAACTGACAATTGGAAAATTATTTACTTCCATTAAAATCATTATTTTGGTCATATTTATCTCAGAAAAATTTAGTAAATTACAATTTCTTTTATGAAAACACTAGGGTATTTCATTATGGAATTTTCATATGGGGGAAATTCATCACTCTATTCTTACCATTATCAATTTTTTAACTTAAATCCTATCATTGACCTTGTTCCATTTTAATACATAAATATTGGATAATTATATACATTTCTTGATAGTACATGATTTTATTTCTTGATTTGATGACAATTATTGAGAGTCCGATGCCCTTAAAATAATTGGATTTAACCCATTAATGAAATGAACAATTATACTCTTTGGATTATGTTTATAGTCGGTTGCATGCCTTTATGAGTATATTATTTTTCTTTATACTTAGCACCCTTTTTATCTTCCTTTCATCTTAGAGTCAGTAATAGTATCTTCATATCTACTCATATATTGTGATGAAAATACTATTAAATGAATTTCTCCAAAATTACTTTCATTATATGATTAAAATTTATTCTTCATCATTTCTGTTTTCAATCAATGACCACAATTGATAATTATATCATTAGAGATGATAAACAACTATTAAAATATTCCCACTTTCATTACTTCACTAGGAAATAAATACAATCTATAAGGAAGATATTTATTTCTCATCTACAAATACATTTTTTATCACATTAAATGATCAATGTTTTGAATGCATAATTATATCTAAAAATATTACATTGTGTTCTAGAAAAATTTTATTCCCCATATAAGAATGGTTATTCCTCATAACATTATTCACCTACACCAATATGGATAAAATTTCATTTGTTCAAGTTACAGCTCTAGCTATAGCTTCATTATATTTCTTTGAAGGTAAATCCCTACATGGGATAAATTCATATATATAGTTATATTTACATCCACTAGGATCTATTTATATGCAACAAAATACACCTTATAAGATCATAAAATTATAAAAATAATTTATAATCACACTACTACTGAAAGTCATAACATAAATTGAAAAATTTATGTATAGCTGACCACAGAATCATGAACACCATTTATTTGAGATGGTTTTAAAATCATAAAAACTATTTTTAATACATCAAATTTTTTTTAAATAATATTTAAATTATTAAAATCATATCCCCTTACAGTGTCAAATTGTGTGTACAATAAGAACCAATTTCATGTACTGAGTAGGTCTAGAGTCACGATTGTCACTCTATTTTCAAATTTATTACCCAAAGGTACATCTATTCCAAAAAAACATCCTCTGGTAGCATCTATACATGGATGCATTTCTAGGAAAACCATATAATCTATACCTTATCAAAAAATTAAGTTAGTAACATTTAATTATAACTATCCTTAATTTAATCCACAATTTTATATTCCCTAATATTTGTTTTTCAAAATCAAGATACCAATGTTTCTACTAAACTTCTTCTAATTCCAATAATAAATACCCCGACCCTAGTAGACTAGAGTTACAATTTATATTATTAAATTAGTAAAAGATACAAGAAACTCATAATGAATGACTGAATAGTTTTTTTATAAATAGTAAACTAAATACATACATGAAATTAATATTAAATTTTAGAATATAAAATACCCAAATTTATTTCTTTGAGACTTTCATTATTATCAATTTCACATCTCTACATATAAATTATAATACACTTCCATGTATCTTGGGTATATATTTAAAAAATAGATGGGGCGATCTCAAATTCTCATTAAGGGAAAGTATATAATAAAATATATCGTGAATAAATAAGTACAATCAATATGGAAAAGTAAATAACATAAAATACACTAATTAATCAACAAAATGTGTATAATAATACAAAAATAAATGAATATAAAATAAATAAATATATAGCCAGATGATCTTGAAACATATCCATGCATATCATAACTAGACGAATAATGACATGGAAATTAATATCCAATCTCATAATGATATAATTCTTAATGATGTAAATCTGAAACATACTTTCAAGACACTCACAATTCAGATTAAATATTTTTTTAGAAACCTATCTAATTTGGAAAATTGATTTGTCTCAGGAAACATGCTGATGAATCAATGGGATATTTATAACCAGGACCCACCCATAAACAACTAAGTCCAATTCATTTCTTAAATGAAGTGGTGAAGCATAATCAACATAAAAATTTCAATTGGAAAACTAATAAATGAAAATTTAATATTTAACAAGCTCAAATAAACGTATTCATAAACCATTTAGAGTAATATGGTCAATTGTAAAAAAATTGTACACCCTTTGTTTAACTAACAAAAAACCCTCCAAATAAATAATAAGGATGATATCAATACATTATATCCTCATGGGGTCTTATGTTTAATAAAGGGTTGGTAAAATTTATGAATATAATTAAAATAAAAATGACATTAAAAACATTTGTGAGGGAAAAAAACTTTTCACTTTGATTTTTATATTAAAAAAATAGTTAAAAAATGTTTTGAAAATCATTTTATTTGAAAATTACCATTTATAAAATGTAAAATATGGTTTGAAACATTAATTTGTTAGGATGGTGGAAAATTATGTTATTTATATACATGTCAACAAATAGATTACTTTAATATTTTTAATAAAACCAAAACTAGCATGGATTAGAAAATGACATGAACATTCCTCTCAAAAAAAATTTAAAAAATAAAAAACTCATTTAAAAATAAATTTAATAAGTCATTTTGATAATTCTAAAAAAAATTTATATTGTTTTTACTTATCATGTTTTTGGAAGATAAATATTTTCGATCGAAGAGAGAAATTAAGTTGAATTTTCATAAAAATAAACATTTACTAAAAATTTTATGTACCAAAGAGTAGAAAAATGTATTAATTACATTAAATTTTAATTAATAATTTAAATATATGTAAATATATTGGTTTTATTATATAAATAAAAAATAATTCATCTATGGGATACTTAAAAAAAATCCTAAGATATTGTGAAATAATCTATTACAACTTTGTTAACATTTGAATCATTGGCCCCATGAAAGAAATAATAAAAAATTAAATTTTTATTCCATGAAGAAAAATATATTAATGATATAACATATCATAATTGGATTTATATACACCACAAAAAGTAATATGTGGTAAATATGGTGTATGCCTAATGGAAGTAAAAGTGAGATGAAAAAACCTTTTTCTTAGGTTCGACTTTGATAGTATATATAAAAAAATAATGTTTAATAAATTTAGGGTTATTAAAAATATATTGTATAAAAATAATCATATATATTCCATACCATATAATTTTTATTTATATTCATTAATCACCTACTTACTAATAATTCTTTGATAAAATCACTATTTTGTGTGATAATTGATTCTTTTTTTCATGTATGTTTTAGTTAAGTATTTTTGGCACAATTAATTTGATAATGTTTATATCCTATAAAAAATTCATTTTAATATAAATTTCATATATATCCATTATATATTTACATATAATTATTTATTAATGTTTGATATAGAAAATGTATTACACTATTCATGGACACGGTAAACTCTATGTACGCAAGAATGTTATTTCCATTTTTATCGAATGATTGAAAAAAATAAAAATTTAAATTAATTAAAATTTCATGATTCAGTATTATTTAATATATAATATTTATATTCATTAAATACATCCTTATTATTCTCTATTTAAAAATAAAATGTAAATAATTTCACATCGCTACGTGTCGATAGTAGCACACATGTACGAATGAGAAAACATATTGTTTTCAAATGGTTTGGAGTATAATAAGTTAGATGTGATATTATATTTCAATAAGTATGGATAAATATTCAATGTCATATATATTCATTAAATTTAACATTACTACATTTCATTTAAAGCATCAGTGAAAAATTAATCTCATCGCTTTGCGAGGCGGTAGGTCACCAAATACATGATTGGCATTATTGTATCCCCCATGGAATGGAATGTAAGATAGTATATGAGATATGAGAATTACATAAGTTTAATAATTTCATAAATGTTAGAAAAATATGTAAAATCCATCAATATATCCTTCCTTGAAAGGGATGGAGGATGGAAAATGAATTACATCATTTCGCAAGGTGGTACTCCACGGTACAAATGATTGATGGTTTCAGTATTTTTAAGTGACAGATGTGGAGATAGATTTTTCTTATTCCATAAAAAATAACATATAAGTATGTATTATATAATAATATTGTTATATTATCATATTTTATGAGTTTTTTAATTAGGTTGAAGATGAAATAAAAAAATTTGTATGTCTAATAATTTTACCTATTCTTCAAAGTCCCACATTAGGTTTATAACTAAATATTTCATAAGAGGGATTCCTAATCACACTAAATACTCTATGATGCTATTAAGGAAGAAATAATGAGATTTTAAAATTAAACGTTAGATGTGAAGAAAGAGTGGTTTTCCAAATAGAAAATTATCAAAATTATATTATTTTTCAAAATCTAAATTCTATATGAAGTAGATTTTAAAGTAGTAAATTACATTAATTTAAATAGGATTAAAATAATATTACATTAAAACTAATTTAAAATAAAATTTATCTTTATAAAAAATTAAATTAAAAGGATGTTTTTAATAAAAATGTGTTCTTATCTATATAAATTAAAAAAATAATATTTTTAGATGATACTGAAATATTTACCCAAATTTTATATTTATGTGTAAATTCCAAAAATAATTCATATATATGAAATAAATTTTCTAAGAGATGAAAAAAATTGAAATTATGTGTGCATTTCATGATTAGTCTACCTTCAAAAAACATTTATTTTATCAAAAAACATTACTTCTTTATTTAAAATAATTCTTATTTAATTTATAATCAATAGATATCTATTTATTTAATTTTTATATATCTAAACCAAATATTTATAAGAGTTTTTTATAACTATTAATACATATGATTATAATAGCTAGGTTATAATATTCATGTTTAAATAATAATTTTTTAATAAATTATCATAATTCATTTAACCTTACATTTAATGAATCAAAAGATATCAAAAATTTAATTTCATGAAATAAATTGTAATGTCTTAGGGTATTACATTATATAATTATAATGATGTTCCATGTTACACCTCTAGATTTTAAAATAAGAAAATATTTTCAATAGCATAAATTAAATGAAAAACTAGTTTAGTTAAGAATGTGACACCCCAAGAATTTATGATATATTTATTTTTTAAAAATTGAATCTCTTTGATATATTTCAAAGCACACAACACCGAGTTTCAATGAAATGTGATACTCTATTAAAAATATTATTATTTAAAATTTTACATTATAACATAGTTGTTAAATTGGAGGGAATGAATAGTAGTATATAAATTTAGAAAATTATATGTTTACAAAAAAATAAAATAGATATCTATTTATTAGAACAAAAAATTATTACCATTTAAAATAAAAAGAAATGATTTCTGAAAAATTGTATATTTTTCTGAAAGAAAATTTAGTCGTTTTGTGCACATATAATTTAAATTTAATTATTAACACATTTAAAAAATTTATTTCAAAAAATAAACATCCTTTTTGAATTTATAATACCAAAATTATCTTAGGAATATTTTATTTTTAATTTTCTTGAATGTTTCATTTTTTTATGAATTTTGAAAAATAAAAAATTTTAATTGAAAACATCCTTTTTTAATTATTTATAATGTAAATTATAACATTAATTTGTTTTAAATAATATTTAGTCAAATAATATATCTATTAATACATTTTTTATCCTTTTAATAATTTTTTTATTTATTTTTGATATAAAAACATTATAAACATTCAAACATTATCTCTTTCAAAATATGATTTCTTACCACAGTTACAAGATTGATTTTCATTTAAAATAATCCAATTATTTGAATGTAATTTAGGAAAATAGATCCCATATTATGAATAATAATAATTTATGTTATCTAATAAAGTGAAAATAATTATGGGTCATAATTATTAGTTAAAATGGTAAAAAATTAATTATCATGAATAAGGCTAAAACATGGTTTTGAGTATTGCATGTGCTTGCATTTAAATTTAATTTACACAGTAATTGGTTTTTAATTTAATAAATTTGATTTAATATTTAGTATCATCAGTAAAAAATACCAAATAATACTAATTTTAATTTTAGTCTTAACAGATAATTTATTTAGGTAAATAAAAATATACAAGTTACCATGGAAAAATTAAAATGGTAAAATTGGGAAAACATAAAGGCAAAGGAGAAACATGATAAAAATGTATTTATATTTTTCTTTGGAAGAGTTTATTGAAAAGCAAAAACTTCCATGCATTAATTATAATTTTTTGAGCCACATGAGGTGATAATGACCTCCCATTATTGAATAATTTTGGGTATTTACCAAAATGCCCCCCCCCCCTCATACATTATAAAAGGGCCTTCATTCCCATAACTTCATTAAACCACTAAAACCATTTGGATTGATTAAAACCTAACCAAATGACTATAAAATTTACTTAATATCATCCTAGTATCCTTATTTTGTGCATAAATCCATCCTATGATTTATTTTTTGTGTAAACTTAAGGAGGTTACATGATGAATAGGTAAAGTTCTTCCACAAGATTTTTTATTTTCTTTCTACCACCACCCAATTAAATAATTATTATACCATTATTATAAAACAACCTCATTATATTCCATAAAAATATATGATATTATCATAATGAAATAACCTTATTCATTCTACTATTCCATCAAATCTGTTATAGAATCATAATTCACCTATACTTTGGACCACCGCATCGCGATCAATATCATTCATTTATCTATTATAATTTATCATAGTTTGGTATGATGATTCTTATAAAGTTTTTATATATTTGTGAAATTTATAAAATATTTATACATAGGGATTCATTATATTATATAATCCTTTTTGCATCCCATTCCATAGTGGATATGATAACGTTACTCTTGTCTATGGCGGTCTTCCTCCTCATGAATCGATTTGATTTGGTCTTCATAAACAATTTACATGGACTTTAATAAGAATGATGTTAATGAATATATGTTATATAAATTAAATATTTATTATATTTATTAAATATTTATCATTATGGAAAGATAATATAGCATTGTCTTTCTTACACTTAATTATGATAACGTCATTCTTGAACGTGTGGAATACCACCGTCACGAAGAGATATGACAGTCTATTTATCACTAAAAAACATGGATGATATATATAATTATATTAAAAAAATTATGGATAGATAAAATATTACATAACTCATTTCTATAATGATTGTTCCAAAAATTGAAAAGTTAAACATGTGTACATACGATATACTACCTCCATGATTGTTACATACTTAATTTTGAAATAATATTATTCATTATTTCACATAAATATATCATTTATATGAAAATATGATTTAAATTTAGTTATTATTAATCTATATATTTTAAAATAATGTCCACTTCGACAATAGTGAACATTCAAAATTCATTTTTAACATATAAGCCGAATATGGCCAAAACAGCTGACGTCAACTAAATTTGTTATGTAATTATATATAAAATGGTAATAATTAAAATAAAAGTAATAAAAACATGAAAATGTAATCATTAAATTAAATAATTAAAAAATAATTATTATTTAAAAAGATAAACACATATTTGAAATGTTGGATTCAATGTATTAGAATTCATCATAATTACCTTTTTATGAGAGATATTTTTATATTATATACCTATACACTTTTATAAAGTGGAAATGTGTCCCCATTGACATTTTATATAATTAATTAAACTATTTTCATGGTATATTTAGTTTTTTTAATTCTATTTTTTAATTTTTAGTATGATTCAAAAATATCCAAAGTGATAAGGGACATTTCATTTTAAAAAATATATTTTAATGTTTTTTATCTAACTATTTATTCTCCATGTATATGTTTTTAACATTATGTAATTGAAATTTATATATGGAAAATAATATTTATAAAGTACATTTTTTGTTACCTTTTACTTTATTTTAAATTGTTTTCAAAAGGAATATTTTTATATTATTTAAAAGGAATGTTTTGAAAAATGATAAAAGAAGTGTTCTGTTCATAACAAACATAACATAAATGAATTTTCCACCCCCATGGACTTTTTTAATTTTGATATTCCTTTGTAATCATTATTTTTTTATTTAATAAATAACCCCCATTATCTTTTGATGGGGATTTCAGTATTGAAATGGGGTTTTAAAATATAATGGTATATTTTTACGAATATTTTATTCAAATTGGTTTAACAATGATTTTCATAAGTGTTTTATCATGAAAAATAGAAATAAAAAACTATTTTATTCATGATATGGTACAAAAAAATTATATCACTTGAAAAATTGGTATTAATGATAAAAATAAATTGTTTTATCCCCATTATATATCACATGTGATTCTTACATAGCTTATAAAAATGGTTGTTTCCCATTGTAACTCAAGAAAAATTGGTGAGTCCAATATAGATTATATAAACGGATGATCACCATTAAGGATCGTATATGAGCCCAATATAGCTTATAAAAAGGGTGATAAACATTATATCTTTCAAATAAATTAGGTAATTATTATATAGTAAGTCATATATAGGGTTATTACAATTAAAAGGGTTTTGAAATGGTCTTCTCAACATTATTATCTATGTCACCAAAAACGCATTTTGGTTTTATTATATGGGTTTTAAATTATTTATTTAAGAGAAATTTATATGTTTTATTTTTGTGAAAATGTTTTATTTAATACACTCAATGAACATTGAAGGTAAAGGTAAATGATAAATTATTTTCCCTGTATTTCATTGAACTGTTGGTTTTTTTCTTTTTATGTCCCTTACTATGGTTTTTATGCCCATCCCACATATTAAAATATTTTTCCATGGTTATAATTATGTGTAAGGGAATAGAATATTCCATGTTGTATATCATAGATATTAGGCATGGAAATAAATAATTTTTTAATTTAAAAGATTTATATTATAGGAAAAATTGATACTAATAATATCTGTCCACATTGTATTTTATGGGTTTGTTATGTATGAGTAATGGCCTATATTTCTGAAAATATATCCTAAAAAGAACCTCAAGTGTAAGACAATTAATTCATGACATAAAACACAATATTATGAAATTTTTGAGTTTGGTTCCTTAAAGTTTGTATTTAAAGGTAGTTTAGATTCCATTACACGTTAGGATAATGTTATTAGAATCATATTGAATGATTCAACATTATGTATTAGTTGGCATGATATAGAATTTTATGATTACTATGTTTTTTTATAAAAACAATGACTATTGAAAATGGTTTCCTCAGAGGAAATAATGGATATATAGTGGAAACACACCAGCAAGAAAATGTATTTCTAAATAAGGATCCCTAGATTGTTGGAATTGGAAAAATAACTATTGGTTATAGTGATGGATCAGTTGATAGAAGCTCTCAATGGTGGTGGTATCCATGCTAGAGAGGAACCATATCTACCTTAAATGAACATATATATATTGGATTATTAGAGTAATAAATAAACCACAAAATTCATTGGATCAAATGACTTCATGGAAGATGAAAGAAATATTAATACTCTAGAAATGACATTTGATGTTATGTGATGTCAAAAACCAAAAAAAATTAAAACCCTTAAATTTATCATTTTTATGGTTAAGATGGGCAATGGTAGTCTTTGGTTATGAATACAAGGTGGAAATAAGATATTTATTCTATGTAATGAGAAAAAAGTTAAGAATATATTCATTGATAGGTCTTTCCCTAAGTTTATTTAGGTGAGGATGGGAAAAAATCCTTGAATTGTGTAACATCCTGGCCTTGGTTCCATGCAATGGTGCCCCAAACTATATCACTACATAACCTCAAGTGTGTATACCTATACATTAGAGGATTCACAGTTGTAGTTATAATCTAATATATATCATAGGTATAATATACCCCCATTTATTAGAGTAATACGTATTGGAAAATAAGAAGAAACAACATAATAACATAGAACAATAAATAGAACAAAACCAAGATCACATGATGACCAAAACTAGATATATAATATTAAAAATGAAATATAAATATTCCATTCCAATGCACATGCCAAGTGTCTAAAATTTAGACTCAAAATAAAAGACTATGATAACTCCCTTGATGGTATAAGACTATGTTTAGTTACCTCAACCATGCTCCACCATGGCTCAGACTTCTAATACAGTGCCCTTTTCCATTAACCTATACAATAAAAATGAAATCAATTTAGGTTCCAATCCTGAATCCCAAGTAGGTTGTGAGTTCAACCCAGTAGGACACCACTAATGGATTTTGTAAAAATATCCTTCCAATAACATTGTACACCTTTTTAAAAATTAATATTTTCAAATAATAAGTAAAATATTTATCAGATTATCATTTATTCTTTATTTAACCACATAAACCCTTATGTTTTTGAGGACACCCAAATATCAACAACTACTTTGGCCTGTGTCGGAGTCTAATCCACTTCACAATATCAATTCAAAATTTTGTTAAATAAAGTTCTTTTTTTGTCTATTTCATTTCAATTTATCAACAGCTAGTTGGAACCATAGTCTAGTTCCAACAATTCTAGTCCATGCCTTTATTTCTAGGGGCCCATGGTCTTGGGAAACAATAGACCATGTCCCACAGATACATTTCACTATGAGATTTGGAAACAATAGACCATGTCTCTCACAAGTGGAATTTGGAAAAAGAAAACTGTGTCCCACACACATTTATCATACAATTTAACACAACAAGCTTAAAAAACAACAGACTATGTACCACACACATTTATTATATATATTTTAATATAACTATATCACATCAGTCAATACTATTCAATAATGATCCTCATATCACATTTAACCATCAAAATCATTCTTTAATTAATTAATAATTTAGTTAATCAACGATCATTAATTAATTTGGAAAATAATTATTTTCTTCACCATTTATAAATTCAATAATTAATTTAGTAATTAATTATTCCCAATTCACAATTCAAAAAGTTTAATAAATTAAAACAAAAAATAATTTATACATCTAAAAATTCCCAATATCACACGATTTATTGATAAATTAATTATTTAATTTCACAATTATATATTAAATAATTAACTCAATAATTAATTATTACCCAAATATCATAATTTTGATATTTAAATAATCAATTAACTAATTAATTATTCAATTCATAATATCCTAATCTCAATAATACTCATAAATTAATCCAACATTAAATTTTTACAATTCACGGCTACATAATTAATTAATTCACCATATTAATAAATGCAATTCAAAAATAAAATTTCTAAACAAAGTCAATAAATTATAAATGTGATTACTCATAATTGAAATCATGAATATGGGATTTGAACAACAGACCACCCACCTCTATTTGTTAATGAGTGATCACCCAACAGAAATAACCAATTGATGTTAGATGGTTGAATTAAAAAATGGCCAAAGAGATCTATATAAAAACTTGATATCCAAATCAAAACCTATTCCCATTATTTATTTAAGGCTCTAATGGTTTATCTGGTTAAGGAGGAATAGAAGGAAACTAATTAAAAATAAGTCTAACCTGGTATCAAACACCAATTTGCAATGATCAGAGATGATGAAATTGAAACAAATAATCTCAGAGACTTCATAGGGTCGAAGGAGGAGGGATATAGAAAGAAACAACTGATAAATCATCCTCCCAACATGACTAAAATAGAATTTATAGCATTTACATTGTGTGTAATGTAGTTACACGTCTTGTAAATGTTTTAAATTGAATACACTAAAAATCACATCACCTTGGATTTATTTTATTAAAATCCTCAAACAGTTACATGATGTCTAATCTAATTACATAGTATGTAAATGTTATACAGTTGATTTTATACCCAATTTAGATTTAAATAATCCAAAACTCTTTTATAGTTTCTCATCTCACCAAGAACCCATGAAATAGTTAACCCATTTATACATGAACTGAAAACTCCAAGAGAGATGCACCTGAAAAAGATGGTATCTTACAATCTCCCTAAATTAAAACTCCTCATTGTTGAGATGCACATCCAAACATGTCTTTCATTTTGATTCTAAATGATTAGGCCATGAATCCCTCATTTCCACTTCTCTATCCCATGTTTCCCCCTGAACAATACCATGTTGCCACAATATTCGAACTATCGAAACTGTATTTCCCCACAACAACTCCTCACTATGAACCAACACACATATTAGATACTCCCCAAAGGAATCATCTATGTCATTCCCAACATCAACCACATATATCACATGAGAAGGGTTGGGGTGATAACTCTGACGTCGTGACATATGGAAAATGTAATTAATTTTACTGTATATATATTCAAGATACAATCGAGATGCCGCTAACATGGTTATCTTCACAACATTAAATGGTGAAAAAAACCTAGGTGAAACATTTCCCTAGCTCTTCATCCTATGGGGACCAAATCTAGAGGAAAACTAAAGGACAAAACCGTCACCCACTGTAAACTACAGGGTTTGTCAACATTAATCTACATAATAATTATGTGCACTCTAATCCATATCCATAGGATTATAAATTAACTGAACCTGCTAATACATCTCATGCATGAGACATGGTCCTGAAAACTCTGACTCACCTTCCACCATCTAGCATAGAGGTGATATGCATAAAAAACCATAAATATCCTTTTATGGTTCCATCTTAATTGTTTATTGATAATTTTTTTATACCAGAACTCCACCATCTCTAGGTTCTTCCCCCAAGGCCGACCCATTTCTATGAAACACAACCGAATCCTATCATCATGCACATGTATAGTATACTCTGACATCCCTTCTTTCTGTGGGTGGAAGGATGCAATCAGTAAAACCTATGAACCAAGAACCTTCTACAAGCCTTGATGGAAGCATGAAGTATAGAACCAATCATGGTCAGGAATAATAGTTTTTGGCACACCACACATATGGACTATATTCTGATCATATATCTCTCCCAACCTTACCAATGAAAAATCCTCCCATATATAAAATAAATACACTACCTTTTTTATATGGTATACAACCACCCAAATGACGTCACTATTCTATGGTATCTTCTGAAGGCCCACCAAAATTCCCACAGTCACATCATCCCACATCCATTACAGAATGGGAAATGGATGTAGTAAAACTCTATGATTTTGATTCTTGACCTTCAGCTAATTATAGATGTAGAAGCTTTTTACAAACTCTACTATGTCATTTTTCATGTCTGACCACTAAAACTATCATCATTGGTATTAATAAAAATCAGTCATAACTAATGTACCACCAACATTGAGGTAATAAAAATCATATATAAACTCCCCTCACATACTTATAGGAACAAAAACCTTATTATTGACATAGAAGATCCAATATCCATATATATAACAATCTAATGGTGACTCACCGCCTCTATGGATTTACCTCAAGGATAAGAACTCCATATCCTAATATTGATTATCTATAATCCCGCTGAAATGTGTAGACCCCATAGGAACTAATAAGATATTTATCTACTCCTAAATCTTATGAACCACCTCATCCATCTCATCTAGTAGATTCATCATCTTTTACTCAATAGTAGACCCATGAACAGCCTATATATGATTCTTCTTTTTTAATGCATCAAAAACACTAATTCCATTCCTGAGCAAATATGCTATTTCAAAACCAAATTAATGTATACATCAAAACATATTTTTTTCCAATATTCAAATCACTTTTGTGAAAATATATTCTTAAAGATCTTGTGATTTTTATACATAAAAATTCTTGCTCCCAAAAAATAATGCTGCCAACACATTAATGCATAAAACAAAGCTTCCAACTCAATTTAATGCATTGGATAATTCTGTTCATGATTCATCAACTACTAAGATCAATATGCTACAAAATCAATCTCCTTTCATAAAAAAAATATTCACGTACAATCCCATAAGATTCAAAATACATTATATAATCATCACCTATCTCAAGTAGAATCAATATCGATAATGATTTCAAGAACTTCTTTATCTCCGGGAAATCATTCTCACTTACTTTGACCAATAAAAAATTATCCTTATCTTGGATGACCTTGAAATTGGTGCTTCCAAATGGTAAATGAACTTTATGAATCTCTTATAATATCCTGACAATCTCAGAATGCTATAGATATGGAATATGTTCTTGGGATTCTTACAAGATACAACTCCCAAAATATTCTCTATGTCTATTGAAACCCCTTCCTCCAATATGATGTGACCCAATAATTTTAACTAATTAATCCAAAACTAACACATAGATTACTGGACTTATAAATTATTCAATATCGGTGTACTTCAAATGATTTCAAGGTGTTGGGCATGATCATAATGAGTCTTGGAGTGTACCCAGATATCATAACCAAAAACTAAATCAAATTTATTGAGGCATTAATGGAGGATCATTTTCAATAAGTCCATAATCATTGAAGGTGAATTCATCAATCCAAAGCTTATTTTGATGAACTCATATAGCCTACATCTGATCCTGAATATATTCCTAGGTAAATTATAATTTCAAACTCTTAGCTGATGATATCGTGATCTCAAGTCGATATTTGAGAAAACACAAGTTTTTCTTAATTACTACGATAGATTTTTATTATGTGGAAGAGGATATTAGTTCTTCATAGTCATCTAGTTCAAATGTAGTCAATCCAAACAAAACATAGTGTCTTGTTATCCTTTTTTTTCAAACAACACTAGTGAACCCCAAGGTGACATACTCGGAGAAATAAATCCCTTATCCTTTAACTCCACTAAATGTGTCTTGAGATCGTGAAGCTCTATAGATTCCATGCTATATTTTAGAATAGAAACTAGATTGACAACCTACAATATATCAATTTTAAATCCACATCTCTCATAGTTGGAAGAACTGATATGTCTACAGGAAAAACTTCTTGAATCATGTACACCATGGGTGAAAAACATCAGGTTTTATGTCCCAATAATCCAACAATAGACTTGTAATTGGGGCTATGAGATCTCCCAATTTCTATGTAATTGGAATTACTCTGACATCTTAGATATACCACTCTCCACAATAAATTTAATGGTCACCCATTGGATATGTAAATGTCACTATCAAGTAGTAACAATCTATGTGGTCTTAGTATGAAAATAGGATGTTCACACCCTAAATCAGGTCAAAGCCTTCTATGTCAAGGATATAAGGATATAATAGAAAACAATGCCCTCCAATATCTAGATTACACCTCTTTCAAAAAAATTAATATAATGTACTTCTAAAGGTGTTTATAACACATCCACTGCCTCCACTTCCTCAACCAATAGAACTACAACTGCTAGACTGATATAGTGCAAAATAACCCGATCCTGAAATATGGTTCTATCTAGATCATCCATCACTAACTATATGTCATGTGTTACTAAAGAACCTCTGTAGATGACTCATCTTGATTTAGTGTTGAAACACCACTAGTGGCTGAGGGAAATGTTTGTGGTAGTGTCTATTCTTACCACACTAGAAATAAAACACATATGCAATGTATTGTGTAACCAGAACCTCCCCCTTTATACTATTCATTCTTCTGCTCTAAGATGAATTCTCTTAATGAAGTTTCCAAATTTCAAAAGTCAAACCTCTTAAATATAGATGAAGCAACATGTTCACCACTAGAAGCCTCCTTCATGTTCCCCTTACAAATGAGGGAACAATTCCAAGCTTTTGAAAAAATCTTTAGCATGAATATGTTCACTTGGGATTTAATTAAAATTTTAATTTTTTTTCAAAAACCTATTTACTGTAGAAACCTCATATCTTTTCAACACTATAGAAACCTCATATCTTTTCAATATCATGAACTCATATTCTCTCTCATCACTTATTGTATTTGGAAAAAAGTGATCCCTGGACATCTCTAGGATATCATTCCATTACATAGCTCCCATCTGTCCTATTAGAGCCTAAACATCCCACAAACACTTCAACTAACCACATAACATAAGCATGCCATTAGAATCTATTCATAGTAGGAGTATCCATGTAATTATGTATATTTTGGATAGAATCAATCTAGAACTCAGGACACTTATGTCCTCTCTATCCATTAAAAGTCTCAAGGTGATTCAATTGGAACTCCCTGATCAGATCATACATGCTCTTCAAAACCCACCCAAGGTCCCTTTCAAGTAAATTTACGAAGACATCATTGTTATCTTGGAACGAATCCCCAACTTTCTCAACTAGTAGTAGTGGCACATCACATTCTACTATTGGTGGCGCATCTCCATCCATATTATCATGTATTTCTATCAACAAGAGTCATCATGGATGCATGTCACAATAGTTTTAAATAGAAACATTAGGACAAATCTCAAAAAATTAATATGTTCACATAAGATGGAAACACAATAAGTCACAACATGTATTTTCCCCAATCCATAAAATGTGGTTAAAACTAACGTGATATCACTACCCTTAACAATCATAAAAATAGACCCTACTTAATAAGGGTAAACTCATTATCATTATTCAAATTTATTTAGAGAGAAATTTATTCTCATTTTCATCATTTTACCATTTTATATTTCACAAGCATCGAAAACAGTTCAAGTTCAACAACTTATCCAAAATCTATTTCTCCATGCATGCCTAAAATGATGCACATCCTAATAATCCTGATTTCCTACAATGATGCATGAAACTCAAATATCATTCCATACCAGAACACGATTCAATTATCAACAATTTTTAGAAATTAAAATTAAACCACACAAAAAGTGTATCACTCTAGGTGAAATAATATTCAACTGTAATAGAAAAATAGTAAGGACAATAATCCTACCCTGGTTACATGGGTTTTTACATGAATATAGTTTTACAATTCCCATGCATGAGCTCATAACCAGGGCCCAACTATTCCTAGTCTGTTATATACATTTCCTAAAATGTAATAAAAAAGAAAAGGAAAATAAATCTCCTCTTTTAGCACTTTCTATCATCCTAGACCAAGTTCCATGCACCTGTTCCCCGAATCAAACTTCCAAATATCCTCAAGCGCACCTCCCCATATGCCAGAGGCTACTAAATAGAAGTGGGAATCTAATATAGACCATGAGGATATTGTAATCACTTTTATTTGAGTAATACATCAACCCAATATAAGATGAAATAAAAGAATAACATATAACCATAAATAGAACAGTACCAAGATCACAAGATGACCAAAATTAAAGGTACAATATTAAAAATAAACTAAAATTTTTTCATTCCAATGTATTTGTTAGGTGTATAAAATATAAATTAAAAATTAAAGACTCCCAATACTCCCAATATGGTCCCAAATCACTTCATATTCCCTAAATGAAGATAAATATTTTCTCATCCATCGAACTTAGTGACTTTCCCATAACCATTCATGAAAACATGACATATATATAGTTACCGATCATAAAGCCTGAGTAAGGTATGAGTATAACTCAGTATCCCGCCACCAATAGTTTTTATAAAAATATCCATTAAATAACAATTTATGTAGTTTTATAATGAAATAATAACAATTCATGAGTATAAATTTTTCACATTATTAATTCTTCATTATTTAACCACATAAAAGTATCAGGTTATCAATGAAACCTAAACATCTCTACTTTCATACCACCATGTAAGAGTATAATTTATTTCATATTATCAATTCTAAATTTAGTTAAAAAATGTGATTCAATTATACATTTCATTTCAATTTATAATCAGATATATAGAACTATAGTCCAATTCCAGCAATCTTGGTCTAGGTAATCATGTCTAGAACACCATGGGATTGGAAAACAGCAGCCCACATCCTGTACATATTTATCACTACACGATTTATAAACAATAGAAAATATCCCACCAATATGGGTATTAAAAATCACAGTCCATGTCCCACAAACATTTATCAAACATTTTTTCACTATTGGATTCAGAAACAATAGACCATGTCTTGTACGCATTTATCACACACACACATATATATAAGAATATCAAAATCTCACATTAGTAAATATTAATCAAAATTAATCCTCATGTAAAAATTAACCATCACAATATTATATTAATTAACCTATAGATTTATTAATCCATGATAATTAATTAATTTAGAAATTAATAGATCACTTCACCATCTCAATATTAAATAATTTATTATACAATTAATTATTTCTAATTCACAATTCATCATTTCTCATAAATAAATTAAAAAATAATGTATACAATTAACCAATATCAATATACCACAAATAATTTAAAAATTTATTATTCAATTTTATAATTAATCATTTTAATAATTAACTCTAAAATTTAATATTTCCCAAATCCCAAAATATCATGAGACATCATGACCAAAACCAGGTATCTAGATTAACCCCCACAAAAAATATTTATCAAAAGTATCATTACTTCATTAGGATGAATAAAAGTGAACCTAACAAAAAATATATTACCAGGTATCCAACACCAATCTGCAATGATCAGAGATAACAAAACACTTTAAATCTTTTAAGAGTATTTATAGGGTCATTGGTTGATAGTTATAGCCAAAATATGAGAATTCATCCACAAAACATGTTAAAAATATTAGGCCATGCATCTTCATGGTATGTAATGTAACTAAACATTGTGTAATTTTTTAATGAAATATGCTGAAAACCCCATTGCCTATGATTTACTTTATTAAAATCCTTAATCTTTTACCCGACGTGTAATCAATTGAAATTGAGTATAAATTTTCTCAAATAAAATTTCTAGAACATTTTCTATTTAAAAAATACAAACATATTTTAAATTTTTTCTTCTAACTATGAACCCATGAAACAATTATTCCATTTATACTCAGACTCCAAACTTAGAGAGAGACACATGTGAAAGAAGATAATATCATACAAATTGATTAAAAAATAAAGATTTTTTGGGCACATTTGAATCCAATTTTACTTGACGGTCTATGTATATAGATTTTTTTTCAGTACATTGATATTAAAATTAATATATTTTACATAGGATTGAAACAAATATTGAAAACATATTTTCAAAAATGAGAAATTAAAATATATGATAATGTTTTTCTTTTTTCTAAGAATGTTGAGATGGAGTTTTCTAAAACTTAGGTGCCTCAATTTTATAAGAGTAAGAAACAATCAATGTAGAAGTAAATGGATAAAAAACCAATTTTGAAGTATTGATATAGTCCCCAGACATGTTCCCAGTAAAGTAAAATAGTTTTCGTGTAATTTATGTTAGTTCCTGGAAGTGTTCTCATTGTGGAATGTTTAGTGACAAGGTTTGGGACTGAAAATAAAAGTTTCATGAATAATTCAATAAAGAGATGATAGATATACAATAAACAGAGATATGTTTTAGTTTTAATGAGATGGGAAATTATTGTAACGTGTTTCTAAAGTTATATACTCATCGTTAAAATTGTAATGAAAAAAATAAAAAAATGGTGGAAAAAACATTTAATACTTCTACGTTAATTTTTTGGTGAGCAGGTGAAGTTGTGATATCCCTAATAAGATTAGTATTTTTCAATGGTTCATCATAAGACCAATGTATTAGGAAACCTGAATTCAATTTTTTATGTAATAGAAATAATTTGGGACACATTTACTCAGGTTTGTAGATATATAATGTTTATGTTTTTGTTGAAAAGATATTTGAGAAATAATTCCATTACATTATATTGATATAAATAATTTTAATAATAGTCAATTAATATTATTATATCATTATAAAAGAAGTTTGTATTGAAAAAATTTGTAAAATTGTTGTTAGAATAGAAATTGTATTCAAAGTATTTTCATTATTTTTTGAAACATTATAGGAATTATTTTAATAAAGATTAGAAGAAAAGAATTACCACATTTTGGGTGACAAACCATAAATTCTAGAAAGGTTATAGGGATTGATACAACAACTAGGAGATGATAAGGTTTTTGTGTCTACCACTAACCTACGTGGTGCCATATTTAATATTACGTTTTTAGTTAAATGATTTGAAAAATAAATATCAATGATGAAGTATTGGTGTTACTTTTTTTGTTTATAGATAAATTTATTATGTTGGAAAACATTTATAACAAAATTTGTTTTGAAAAATAGTTAGAGAGAGACAGAAAGACATTCTACACATTTATGGCTCTTATGATTCATTAAATGTAAATTTTAGTGCTTTAGGCATAAGAAATTCATTATTTTATATTATATTCTTGGAGTAAAGGATGAACTGAATGTTGATCAATGAATAAAAAAATGATGTAATTATTCTTATGAAATATAAATATATCTAGTATGTATATTTTTTTATATTCATGGACAAAAAATAATTCTTCCAAATTAAGAATATTATCTTCAAATAAAAACGATATCCTATTGCATTGATATATGATTAATTAGATGCTAATTTAAATCATCACATACTTAATTTTTCAGGCCCTTAATATTCCATTGATCGTTGAATTTCATGTGATCAATGAAAATAATCACTATCTATAATTATTTACACTTTTTTACCATGTCTATATCATCACTTTCCAATGAATTTCTCTTACATAGAAACCTATTTGTGTGTTTTTTTCATATTACACTTGCACATCCTTTTATCACATATTAAGATGATTTTTGTTAATACTTTTTATGATGTAGAATTACAACAAATTATTCTCAAATTTCAATCAATTAATTAGTGAGATAATGTTAAAATTGCTAGGATTCAATTTATTAATAAGGGGGGAGTGTGTAACACCCATATTTTTTTAAAGAAAAAAATTATGTTTGATAAAGTAATAATCATGAAATAGTGATCTTCTTCGAGAATTTAACACCCTATAAAAACTATTCCCTACTGACATCAAATACAACCTCTAATAAAATAATTGTTAGATATTATCCCAATAGGTAACATAGGTTTTCCCATCGACACATGGTCCCTTACATATGTCCCACACAGATGCCCAGATGGTTCATTTGAGTAATTAATTTTCTGAAAATCCAGGAAATTTTCATTCAGTGTTGTTTTTTCTCACTCACCCAAACCATGGGAAATATCCCATAAGGTCACCCATCCTAATCACTAATATATTATAACCATGTTGAATTGTTGAGTTTTATTCAGGTAGGATCTTGGATATAAAGATTCATCTTTTTTACATGAGTCATATCATTCGTTCATTTAACCCTTTATCATTCTGGGGTGTTATATTAACCCCCCATGCACAGCACAACGACCTAATTATGGACCCTACATCTGAACCAACGAAGTACCACTGTACTTAAGTCTAGGTTCTGCCTTTGATATCACTGTAACTACTGGGCCCAACTGATAGCATATACACACTTCAATGACTTAGTAATCGGGTACTCTCCCACATGTTACCACCATTTGTCCCACATGCATGTCCTCATATCCATGTGAATAAACCATTTATGTGTTCCCGAGGCTTACTTAGCATGAAGTATGTTTGGAGGAGTTTGAGTACTGAGAACATGGAATAGGTAACATTAATGATATGAATGTGGGTTTTACACCATGTAGAATAATTACACAATGTGAAAGTGGGATTCAAATTATGTAATATTTTGTGGTGTTAAAAGACAAATAAATTCGAAAGCTGATGGTTTTGTTAGAAGAAATCATGATCAAGGAATTACATGATGTGAAAGGTAATTAAAAGTCTTGTAATCCTCTAATTCTAAACTTTTTAACATATTTTTTTTCAGCTTCATGTGTTATCAAACCCTACCATCGTAATATCCATTTATCGCATTCTATGTGACCTGATAGTCCCCTCCTTGATGTTATGGAGACCTTTTTGATAGGAATTGTTATCGGGCCTCCAACATCGATCTGTGGTGACCCGGATTTATCCAAGGTGTGTTTTTCCTTTTTCTTTCTAGTGATTTCTTTCTCTTTGATTTCATTTTCATCCCTTTATTCTCACAGCACTATGGTGGATGCTTAGCCATGTTTCCAATGGTGTTTCTCTTGTTTTTGGTTGATATTGTAGTGTTGTGGTGTCCCCATATGGATTCATTTATTATGGGAGTGATGATCAGAGATCTGTAGCATGGTTCATTCTCATGCAAAGAACATCGAAGACCATTTGAGGCAGGGTATTCATTAATTCTCTATTTATCTATAGAAAATCATATATTTATCATTATTTTTCCCAATGGATCACAATGAAAGTCACCTAATAAAATATTTGAACTAAATTAATGAATTGTTATCGATCACATTGTGAGGTTTCTAATTCGTACCTTGATAATAGTTTTCCCTTTATTTTCTAGATAGTGTGATATCAAGGACATTCTTAGATTAGAATTTTGTTCTTAATAGAAATTATAAAATAATGTAAATCCATAATTCCTTGATAAATAATTGGGTAAAATTTTAAAGAGCAATGTTTCATAAATCTGGTTGTGGTTGTGATTTTATGTTAATAAAATTGATGAAAGTATGCATGTTTAATTGAATTTTTTAATAAACCAAAATCATGATGATGCATATTGATAATGTAATTAATTTAATGTCAAATTAATTGTCAAATTAATTTTTAATATCTTAGCATACCTTGTTTCTAAGGTTTCCCATAGTTGGAACCTTTGATAATGATCAGTTAATTCAAGATGGAATTATATTCAGTTGTGTGATAAAATTGAATGCCTTTCTAGGGCCTAAGTTACACACATGCATGTAAATTCCATTTTTATTGTTCTTTGGATCCAGGAAAGCTTGTTGTGTGTGAAAGTTAGATGCCTTGATTTTGGGCCAAGGGCTTGGTTTCTATGTTTGTTTCCTGCATCTTGTGATATAATGTGAGCATGGACTTATTGATCCTTGATTGATGTTGTGGTTTGTGGGTTGGGAAGGCCTAGATATTACATGACACTAGGATGGAAGATCATGGAGGGTTGTCAGGGTATTTGGGGTAGGAAGGCATAGTATTTATGGAAGCATATTACTCCTACAGTGGTGAGAATAGGTAGTATATGCATGAATGTGTCAGGGAGGACACATGGGATGATGGAATGAGTTGAAACTAGGGTTACTCATTATAATGAAAGCTGTATTCTAATTCAAATTAATTTATTGGATGATGGACATGTTGTTTTTTTATATTAGTTATTTTCCCCACTACATGAGGTAGATTTTTTTTTCACTCTCCTTCCATGATTGGTGAAGAAGAATGAGGTATTCCTCATTGTTTCTATGATTAGCTTCTTGTGGTTGGATGAGTGTATGCTCATGCTCTAGGTGGCGATGAATCGATGGGTAGTTTATCTAATCACTATATCGAGCCTCTTTTTTTTTGAATTTTAGAATTTCATCCAAGAAAACCAAGAAATATTGAATGTAATGTTATTAACAAATGAATTGAATGATTAACACATAAGTATGGTGTTGGAATGGATGCAATGATAAAGATAGAGTTATAAGAATCCATGGAGTGAATTTTCCCATGTCGGGAGGAAATGGATCTTGGTTGAGGTGTGAATGAAATGTAATGTAGAATTTCTAATGGTTTTTTAATGGTTATGAAATAATTAACATAAAGTGAAACTGATAAAAAGGGATAATGTAACTTAATTTATATCTTCAAATGGTTGTGTACTTACAGGATATATAGTCTTAGCAGTAACAATAGGGTGTCTGATAGATGTTAGTTGTAGTTGTGTTTGAGACTAGGTTATTCCCATAGTGTTTTTGTGAGCTATATTGTTTCATGTAAATTTTGTGTTCCTATACTCTACTCCACCCTATCTATTAGGGAAAATGACACATTGAGGATTCTGATCCCTATGGCTATTTTTTCCGAACATCTTGGTTGGAGGATGGATGGAAGACGACACCCTTTCTCCCCCACTCTCTTCTCTTGGTAGTTACTTGTACTGGTATGCACAACACTGAGTTTTCCCCTTATATGTGTGTAGAGGGATGTAATGGCCTATGTTTATTTCACACAGATGTATTCTAGATATAGTTTCTGAAGGACTACAATAGGTTTCATGGGTATAGGCTATGAAGGATTGAGGATCTATATTTGGCGTATGGGATGTGATGGCTTGAGGTATAATACTTGATGTATGATGTTTGTTATGTGAGATTTGGTGGCTCACGAAAACTACATGGTTACTTTTGGTTATGTTTAAGTGGTGGTGTGTTGAACGAGTTGCATGTTTTTGTGCTTCACCAAGGTCTCTACAGGCTATCCATTTTGGAGAAAGACGATCAGGATGTGTGCTGTTGGGAAAAGCAGAAAACTAGTGGGGATGTGGTAGTGGATACCCTTGATATTCATTTCTATATAATATACTATAGTGTGAGGTACTTGGTGATAGTATACGTGAAGAGGATGTGGATATATTATAATTTTTTAGGTGATGAGTCAGTTTCACTTGTTGTTCACTATTCTTTACTATGATTTATTATCTATGGAATGAGAGGCTTCATGGATGATCCTACCATGTATACTAATATACTCAACCTACATATATATAAAAGGTTCTTCCATGATATTGGATTAGGTGGATATTAGTCTAGTTACTACTAGATTTGGGTTTTTCCAGAGTAGTTTTGGCTTTGTGGTTGATGTCATCTTTACTTCATTTTTAATCTTGTAGTTTTCCCTCTCAGTTGTAGTGTTTCTTTAATGACATATCATATGTGTACTTGGGGTTCCTTTATGTTATAGTATGATAAGGAGTTGATAGGTTTCTTTCTTATCTCTCTCATATAGATGTGTTTTAATTAGAGGGTCATGCCTCCCATGTGCATGTTTATTATACCCTCAGTGTTAGTTGACAACCTGAGACCTACTGAAGGTGGGAAATGAAGGTCAATAACTCCCTTATCCCATTATTGGCCTAATATGGGAACACCTTTTGGCATGTGAGTCATGCTAGAGTGGAATTAGAGGTTCTGTTAAGGGATATGATGAATTTTGGAGTTGGGAACAGGTGAGTTTACATGGGTTGGTAGGTCAAAATAGTCAGCTAAGTTTATGAAGCACTCTATATATGGTATACTGACTGAGAAATGGGTATTTAGGCCCCCATATGATCTAATTATGGAACTTTATGCTTATAATGACTTCAAAATGAAGTGATACTAGCTGTAGGGTACAGACCTCAGAGAGGATCCTGATTAATTTTGCATTATGCTTGTGTTTGAATGGGTAGACCATGGGATAGGCTAACCTAAAATGTATAAAGGATAAATAGGAATTAATATTAAAGTCAAATATATTACATGTTTAGGAGATATAATTGTTTTCTCTTTTATAGGAATGTATCCTGGGTGACGTCCTCATTAGGTTCACAGAGAAGATGTTCTGCATGTTGTGCCAAAATATTGTCGCAGAGTGGATGTAGATGATGAAGAAACATGGAGGAGGGGACTCAGAGATTTTCAAAACCAAATTTTATAGAGGTATGGGGGGGTATATTTCAGATATAGTCGTAATTGAACCGTTAAAGGAGATTGAAATATCGTTCAGTTCGATCCATGATTGAAATGAGCACTGATTATCATTATTTGTAACGATGTTACATTGGATAGTGAGATAGTGGTGGTTAATATTACTATTAGACCGTGTAGAGTTGGTATTCTCATGTAAGGAATACTGAGACTAGTTTAGAGATGATGTTATTTCTTCAACCGTGAATGCGGAATGTTTCCAAGATCTGCTTACCATTCAGTAGGGGAGCTCTAATATTTTATAGTTTTGAATCCGTTTCATGAACCCTTGAAGATATACTTTGGACCTATTTCTGGATGAGGAGGATAGGGAGAGGAGTTTTTTAGGAGGATTTGTGTATAGATATCTAGTGCCATGTCACCCCATTTTTTCTCAAGAAGTATCCCAAGGTGATAGAAAGAGAAGAGGTCATCAAAGGGATGTTAGAAAAACTAGATCATCATGATAGGGGAGTTGTCAGGAATCTTATTGAAAAAAGATTTTTGGTATGGGGTTTTAAGTTTTCATGACAGAAAAGCTATCGATCTGTCGGGGTTAGGTCATATCCCTTAATGTCTATTATTTTTGGGGCATTGTCACTCAGGCCTATACCAAGGGACCAGTCACATGTTTTTTTGTGGAGGTTAAGGTCATTATCAATGAGAGTTCCCAACCATTTATGTGGTTAGAATGCGCCAGTTATTCGACATCATGTTCATCCACTAAGGTTTTTCTATCCGAGGCACCAGTAGTAGGTTGATCTAGTTTGGGATCAGCTGAGAGAATATGGGCCCCGTATATGACATCCCAATGATTCTACCCATTCATAGAGGGATAATTGAGGATGTAGAGGTGTTAATTAGTAGGTTTAGGGAGGTCATGGAGCAAGTCTTGATCAACTTCCGTCATTTGTGTTGCCAGTTCATGGAAATCCAAATATCGTTCTAGGTACCCTTTTAATTTTTTTCAATTAAGGTTCATTCATTATTTGATCCAGGAGGGATGAAATCCTTCATATCACATTCCCTTTTCCATGATTTAGGTCATGAGGTAGAGAGGATTCTAGTTCCCTTAGAGTTGACTACGCTAGTTAGAGGTTAAGAAAACTTGATTAAATTATATAGAAACTATGATCTAATGCTAGGGAAGCACTGTTCTTGGGGAGATTTACTATGATTACAGATAAAACCATATGGCATATTCCATAGCATGGATTGGTTATATTAAGTGGAGGATATCATTGATTTAATCAAGAGGTAGGTTGTGTTCTTCGATGCTAATGGAGAGCCAAAAGTGAATTTTGAATAGAGAGACCCTCCGATGGGTCAGAGGCGTGTTCCATCCTTAATATCTTTTTATGTATGAAATGATGATGGTTTCATCGGATATTCTTCAGTCAGCATTTCCTAGGGTCATAGAAGGGTTCCCAAATGTCATTCTAGAGTAGTTTGTAGCATTATCCCATCGATGATAGATCTATTTCAGGATCAAGTTACTACCAGACATTTCTCTTATCTCAATTTATCCATATAGTATGGGGCCTTACTAGTTGCGAGAGATGCATATACATATTGATGGTCCATTTTAGTGCAGTTTTGTTCATCCATGTGTGTCACCATTGGATGAACTAGTTTTTTTTATGAAGAAGGATGATGATAGTTTGCGGTTTTGTACCAATTATCACCATTTTAATCCAAAGACGGTGAAGAACCACTATCATCTTCCCTAGATTGATGATTTATTCAATAAATTTAATGATAAAAGTTTGATTTAAAAGTTCTGTTTGTGGTCATGATATAATCATTTGCTTGTAAAGGATTATGTTATCCCAATTACTAATTTTTATTTCCATCATGGGAATTAAGAGTTTGTTGTGATGTCGTTCAGTTTGACGAATTCTCTAGTTATGTTCATAAGGATAATGAAAATTTTGTTCCATGAGTTTTTGTATAGGTACATGGTGGTTTTAATCGATGAAATCATTTTATAATCCACATCCCATTAGAAGCATACAAATCATTTGTACACCATTTTCGGTGTTCTTCACCATTAAAATATGATTGGGAATTTATCAAAATGAATGTTTTGTTCTCTATTATTCTATTTCTTGTCGTATGATATATACCGGAAGGGAGTAGTAGTGGATCCATCGATGGTAGAAACAATTATGTATTGTCCAGTACCCAATACAATAGAAGATTTGTGATGTTTCCTTGGTCTTGAAGGCGATTTCAAGAAATTTATAGATGATTTATTCTGAGGTTCGAATACTCTGATAGTTTTGATCATGAAAGATCATAAATTCATGTGGATTGATCAATGTCAGACAACATTTGAATATCTGGAGGATAATTTGGTCAGTGCTCCAGGTCATTTTCTTCTGGAAAAAGGAGTTTAGTTTGAAATTTTCTATGATTTTTTGCATCTTAGTTTGGGCTATGTTTTAAATATTTGTAGATTAGTTGTTTTGTTTGGGTCCCGATAGTTATGTCCCCTTGAATTTACCAATTACACCAATGATTTTGAGTTGGCAGCAGTGGTGTTTACCCTAAATTTGTGGAGACATTACCTCTTTGGTGATAGTTTTGTGGTCTTCACCGATCATAAGATCCTAAGGTGTGTTTTCTCCCAGTTTGACTTGAACATATGAAAGCGTCAGTGGATTTATTTATTATAGGTGTACAACATCAAGATTTTTTATACACTTGGTAAGGGGAATGTTGTATCTGATGTGCTGAGAAGGAAGTCGTGAAGGGATAAAGTGTGGGAATCGAGTAATTATCATAGAGTGATAGAAGAATATTCATCGTTGCATCTTGATATTTGATATTTCGAGGGGTAGAGGTTATCTGTTATAGATTATGGTGCATTCATATATGGTGAAACTAGTGGAGGAGTCCCAATTGGTGGATCATGAGGTGGAGGTTTGGAGATATGTAGTTTTTTTTGGAGATGCCCATGATGGTTGGTTTGTGGATGAACGATTCCTATAATTGTTTCACAGAATGTTTTTTATTAAATTATCAATGTGTAACATGGTTATTGGAGGGTTACTTAGTTCTCTGTTGGTGATACATCCTGGCATGATATTGATGTACCATGATTTGAGAGGACAATTTTTGTGGCATGGGATGAACCATGTAGTTGGAGAGTTTGTGTCTTGATGTTTGGTATTCCAAAAGGTGAAGGCTAAGAACCATGTTTCTGGTGGTTTTCGTCAGCCATTAGATGTTTCATATTTTAAGTGTGAGGATATCTTGATGGAATTTGTTACTAGTTTTCCTTGATCAAGGGAGGCTTTGATTCTATATGTATGTTAGTGGATCATTTGATGAAATCAATCCACTTGATATTGATCAAGAAGTCATGCTCAATGGTGTTTTTGTTGAGGCATTATCTAGAGGTGGTGGTTAGAATCCATAGAGTCTCAAGAATGATCATTTTGGATATAAAAACACATTTTAACTCTAGGATGTGGAGAGGTCTCCAATATGCATTTTATTCTCAGTTATGCCTTAGCACTACTTTTCATCTTCAAATGGGAAGTCATATAGAGCAGACCATCCAGACTCTTAATGACATGTTCTGGTCTTGTGCCCTCATTTTTTGAGGCTCATATATAAAGCACTTATCCTTGGTAGAGTTATCTTACCACAATAATTTTCACACCACCAATGGTACGGTTCTTTATGAAGAGTTTTATGGATGACCATTATGATATACATTGTGTTAGACTGGGGTTTGAGAGTAATCAATTCTTGGGCTGCAACTGGTATAAAATAAAACAGATATGGTTGAGGTGATTCATGAGAGGATGAATATAGTGCAGGATCTTCAGAAATACTATGTTGATCATAGGAGGATACCTATGGATTTAGAATTTTGGGATTCTGTGTTTCTAAAGGAGACTCCACATTATTGGGAAATGACAGTTTTTTCATGGGAGTAAGCTTTCCCCCTGGTTTGTTGGTCCTTTCGAGGTGTTTTTCCATGTTGGAGCCATGGTGTATCGAATAGTGCCTTCCCATGAAGATGATCCAGATACACAATGTTTTTCATGTATCGTAGCTTTATCGTTATCTTCATGATTACTCTCTTGTCAACGATTGGGCTTAGATCTATGTTTATGATAATGCGACCTCCATGGAGTGGCCTATAGAGATCCAAAACTTCTCAGTGAAGGCATTGCATGGGCATGCTATCCCATTGGTTCATGTCTTATGACGACATAGTGTCTTGGAGGACAGTACCTGGGAACTTGCATCCAAGATACATGATCAGTACCTCGAGTTGTTTGATTTTTAACTCTTATCAGGTGAAATTTTTCATTTGATGGTTGTATACCTTTATGATTTTGATATGAAATTATCTTGTTTCATTTTTTGGGTTTCTCTATTTTGGTGGGTATCTCCCTAGGGAGAGTGTTTAGGATGTGGTTTTGATTTTAGTGTGGTTTTTTTATGTTCTTCTTATATGGTGGTTGAGATCCCGTGGTGGGGAGATCCTTGAGAAGTATCTAATGGGGTGAGAGTTCGGATGACCATATTCTATATCCTCTTTAGGTTGTTTTAGGATACATATGAATGAGAATGATTCAAGAGGTATCTGATATAAGGGGCCAAATTCATGTGGATCAACCCTTCGCATGTTCTCGATGCTTGCGATGCTCACAGGAGGCTCCAAGGAAGTATAGAGGAGTTCAGGTGCTGATAACATGGTGAATGGATCTCTTACGATGTGAAACTGGGTTTCATGCCTTGTAGATTGATTTCATGATGTGAAAGTGGGATTAAAACTATGTAATATCCTTAGGTTGGAAAATTAAATTAAATTCAAAAGGTGATGGTTTTGTCGGCGGAAACTAATCTCAAGGCATTACATGAGGTTAAATGGGATCACACATCACGTAATCCCCTGATGATGAAATGTTTTATGTGATTTTATAATATCTCAAGATGTCAAAACCTACATATATAGCTTCCCTCTCTCTTGTCCCACATGACCTTGTAGTCCCCTCCTCAGTTTTTTGGAGACCCATTGTACTGGAATTAGTATCGGGCTTCCATCTTTGATCTGTGGTGTCCCAAATTGATCCAAGGTGTGATTTTATTTTTTTTCAAGCAATTTATTCTTATTTGATCTTATTTTCATCTTTCCTTTATATTTTTTTCCATTCCTAAATTTATAATGGTATTTCTCTAGGTTGTTGTTGACGTGGTGTTGTTGCGATATCCCTAGATGGATACAGTTTTTGTGAGAGGGTTGATTAGAGATCCTTTGCGTGGTTTGTTCTTGTAAGAAAAACTTAGATGCCATTTTAGGTAGGGGATTAATTTATTATCTATTTATTTACATGAAAAGGTAGAGTTATCATGATTTATCCCCTTTCATTTCAATGGAATTAACCTAATTGAATATTTGAAACAGATTAATGAATTGGTTTGGATCACATAGCAATGTTGGTGCATTATACCGTGATAACCATTTGACTCTTGAATTTATAAATATCATGATATCCATAACGTTCTTAGTTCAACATGTTATTATTGATAGAAATTTATAAAGAATGTAAATCTGGAATTAATTGATAAATAATTTTATAAAAGTTTAAAGTTCCATGTTCTATGAATCTGGTTGTTGTTGTAATTTTATATAAATCAAATTGATGCAAAGTATACATGTTTAATTTAATTGGTTAATGAACCTAAAGCATGATGATAACTTTTGATAATATAAATACATGAATGTTAAATAAAGAATTTAATTATGTTTTAATATATTGAGATAGATTATTTCTTATGTTTCCCATAGTTGGAACCTATGATAATGAAATTGTAAATTTAGGATAGAAAAAGAACTGGTCGTGTTATAAAATACAATTACAGTGTGGGTCCTAAGTTTACCTCATGCTAGTAATGGAAAAGTGACATGTTCTTTGGAGTTTTCATATCTCGTTGTCTGTGAAAGATGGATTCCTTGATTTATGGACAAGAACCATGTTTCTATATTAGTTTCATGCTGATTGTGATGTGACATGAGATATGGATAGCTGAGCATGGAAGACTGTTTTAGTTTGTGGTGGAGTGGGGAGACTTGGATGTGATGTGAGCTCGGGTTGGGTGACCCTAGAGGGTTTTGGTGTATTTGGGGTAGGGAGGCCTAATTTTTATGGAATTAGTTGACGATTAAAGAGGAGAGATGTACCAGTATATGTATATTAATGTCATAGAGGACCCTATGATTGATGGAATGGGTTGAAGATGAGCTTACTCGTTTTTATGAGATTTGGATGCTTGTTTGAATCAGTTACATGGCCTATGGACATGTTATTTTTTTTATCTATTTTCCTTTCAGAAATACATGAGGCATATGATTTTGGTTACTCTTCTCCAATGATAGGAAAAGATGTGTAGGGTGTTCTATGTGTTTTCTATGATTATATTCTTGTGGTTCGATGAGTCTACACTCCTACTAGAGGTGGATATGGATCGACAGGAAGTTCAAATACTCACTTTGATCAGCCCCTTATATTTGTTAGACTATAATTTTTTCCTAGAACACATGGTAATATAAAATTTAATTTTTTTAATGAATATATAAATTTTTAACCCACAGGGTTGGATTTTACTAACATGTAATGTCGAAGATTGAAAAATGAGAATCTGTGGACTCGATTTGCTTATTTGTTGAGGTCATGTATCTTTGTTGAGATGTTAATGTAATTTAATGTTGAATTTCAAATGGTAAATTTATGGGTAAGAATTATTTAATTTAATTTTAAACTAATTAAAATGAAAAAGTAATTTAATGTGGCTCTTTAAAGGATTGTGTGCTTATAATATTTCTAGTCTTAGTAGTGGAAGTTAAGAGTCTGAGAGATGTTAACTATAGTTGAGTCTAGGAATAGGTTATGCTCATAGTGCGGTTGTGAGATATATTGTATGATGTACATTTTTTTTCTATATTCTAATATACCATACTGGTTAGGTAAACATACGCCTTGGGTATTCTAATCCCTAGGGGTGTGTGTGATTTCCACAAGATCCCGATGGGATGATGGATGGTTGACTTCCCCATTTGGCCCCAGTTTATTTACTTGGTAGATTAATGTTATGGTATTCACAGTGGTGAGTTTACCGCATATATGTTGGTATAGGGTAGTAATGTCTAATTTTATATCACAAACATGTATTTTGGATATAGCATCCGAAAAAATATTATAAGTATTGTGTGTATAGGTTGTGATGGATTGAGGATCCTTACTTAGTGTATGGGTTGTGATGGCTTGAGGTCTAATACCAAATGTATGATACACATTTTTTGAGTTGTGGTGGCTCTTGGAAACTTCCCAGTTAATTTTTGTTATGTGGACGTGGTGGTGTGTTACACCAAGTGAATGTTGTGGTGCTTATACTAGGTGTCTACAGGCTATCCATTTGGGAGGGTGATGCTCAGGATGTGGGATGTTGTTGAAGAGTGTAAAACTAGTGTGGAAGTAGTAGTGTAGTTTCCTTTATATTCATTATTTTATTTTATTATCTTGAATGAAATAAATTGTGAGGAAAAACATTGTGGGGCTGGTAACATAGTATATTTTTTTAGGAAATGATTTAATTTCACTTGTAGTTCACTATGCTTTATCATGCTTTCTTACCTTTTTCATGATAGGTTCCTAGGATGTTCATACTGAGTATACTCTTATATTCACCCTATATACATTTTAAATATTTTTAGGTCATTTGTAGTAGGTTGGAGATCAATTTGGTTACTACTAGCTTGTAGTTTTACTGGAGGTGATTGGGGTTCATGGTCTCTTTTTTCTTTTCTTATGTTTGGTACTTATAGTTTTTCCTCTTAGTTTTAGTAGTTATTTTAGGAAATTATATTTGTGTACTTGTGTTTCATTTTTATATTGTAGTATGAGTAGGAGTTGGTTGGTGTTTGTGTTTCTCTCTATTCCGCAAGTGTTTCCCTTATATGTTAATGTGTCACGCCTGAGTTTTTATTTTATCCTTGGACCCAACTCAGGTCCGATTTTGATTATTTTTCTTAGGGACTGTCTGTGATGGGTTTGATGTTTTGGGTTAATGTCATTGATGTTCAGGTTTAAAATTGGTGTAAGTTCAAGAATTTTGGAAAATATGCAAGTTTTAGGCTGTTGTATGGGCACCGCACGACAAAAGAATTCATGTGGTTAGCTAGGGGACACATGCAATTACTTCTTGAATAGGAAGATACCACTACATTGTCTATGCACTATCATTTGATCCGTTCGGGGTGATTGTGTGGTCTCCCTACATTAAAAATAATTAATGTGTTAAAATGTGTGTAAAATAGATTAATTAATAAATTTAAGTGAAGTTGTGATTAAATAAAATAAAAAAGAAATAAATTTAAATGAATAAATATTTTAATAAAATAAATCGATGAAAGTGAAATAAAAATATTAATAATTGTTTTAAAAAATAATAATATTATTATTATTATAATGGAATATTCTTATTATTGAAATGGATATTAATAAAATTGATATTATTAAACTTTTAATTTTTAGTCTTGAGAATTTAATTTTTATTAAGAAAATAATGTGGTTTTAAATATTATTACAATTAATATTACTTTAATTAAGTATGTTTTTAGTGTTTTATCTCACATTATCTCCTCTCTTTCACCCCTCTTTCACACCCCCTCGACCCCTCTCTAGGAAAATAACACCCTACACACATTGAGCACCTCCTCCAAGCTCTAACCTCCCCTCTGGCCACCTTCCTTTGGAGACCAACCCTCCACTGGTGCCACTCTCCCTCAAGCACACACTATCTCATGCCCCTACATCGGGCACACATCCCCCTCTCTGTTCACACCCCACACTCCCCACCCGCTCCCTTCTCTCCTCAATTGGAAACCCCCATGGCCGGTGAACCCCTTGGCTAATTCCCCCTTTGCTGGAATCCCTTCCTCTCCCATTGCATTTCCTCACACAACCCTTCCTCTCCCTAGGTATGATTCTTTACCCTTTCCATAGGGATTCAATTTATGTTTATTTTCATTGAGGGTTTTATCTTGACTCATTTTAGTTTCAATACTTGAAATAGGGTTCATCTTGGGTTCCTTGTCCTGCATTTTGTATGATATTGAATCGTCACAACATGTGTTGGTTTTTTTCGACATCGGATGTAGGTTGTTCCATACATAACCATTCATTGAAAAATTAATTATACTGGATTGAATTCTTCATATGTTTTATAAATTCTGTGTGAGGGGAAAAAGTTGTTTTTGGGATTTGTTTGATGTGAATTCAGTTTATAAATATTTTATATAAGTGAAATTGGGTGTCTGTTGTGTGAAAAGTGTGTTGTAATTGGATTTTTATATAAAATGTTTAAAGGATTTTTCAAATTGTTTAAATGGTGAGATTTATATTTTGGTATTGTTAAGTTTTTCATTTGGTTTTAAAGTTTTTTTTTATATAAAACAGTTTGTGTGTTTAGTGAAAACCCATGTCGGTCCATTTGTGAAAATTTTATAATATGTTCAAAGGATTTATTAAATATTTCATGTGGTGAGAATGTGGTATTTTATTGGATTAGATTTGTGTTAAATCTTGAAGTGTCACTTTTACTTAGAATCAGGTGTTTTTGATGGGTAAAAACAAATTTATTCACTTGGTAGTGTTGTGTAAATTTTGAAATTGGTTTATTGAAAAACGTGTGACCTATAAATTTAATTTTTATATATCTTTGATGTGTAGTTAATTTTTAATGTGTGTTTTAAGTTCACTTTTGTTGAAATGGAATTAGGGTTCTTGTTGATTTTTTTCCCTATAAATTGTATTAATGGGTGGTTCAATTATTTAAAAAGGTGTGATGAATATTTGAGAAACCTGTAATGAGCTTAAGGAAAAATATAAGAGCTTAAAAAATAGCATGATTTGACCAGTTCTGTGAAATCTTCACTTGATGTAGAAAAGGAAAAGAATACTCAATTACTAAAGGGAAATACTGAACTAAAATTGTCTAATGGGAAATTAAGGAAGGACTCAGAAAAATTTACAAATGTAATAGATACACTTACCCAAATGTTAGGAAAACAAGTGGCACCAAAATATACCACTGGAATAGGCTATCAGCCTAGACAGAGACAGTTTACTAAAACTAGATTCATTTCTAAATCTAGAAAAAATTCTGCTAGTTCCAGTTCTGGAAATTCATATGCTTCAACAATTTATTCACATTGTTATAGATCAAACATAAGTTTTTATTTTAAAATCAATTTATTCTGAAAATTATATGAGACCCATAATACAGATTTGGGTACCTAAAGATGTACTTGCTAACCTGTCTGGACCCAAGAAAATCTAGGTACGGAAATCATTTTCCATCTAAACCTGTTTTGTAGGAAACTTTCTTAAAGAGTTATCATAAGAAGATATGGTACTTGGACAGTGGATGTTCAAGGAATATGACTGGAGAATACTCATGCTTCAAAAGATTAATCAAGGATGATGGAGGGCATGTCACCTTTGATGATAACTCTGAAGGAAAGATCATTGGCCTAGGCCAGATTGGTAACACTGACTCAGTTTTAAATTCTAAAGTTTTATTTGTTGATGGACTTATATATAATCTGTTGAGTATTTCTCAGTTATGTGATGATGGTTTTGATGTTAAATTTTAAAATGATTCTTGTAATGTTTTTAATTCCAAAAATGTTTTAGTATTTTCTGCATTGAGAAATGAAAATATTTATGCTATTGATTTGAATTCTTTAGCAAAACAAAATGTTACTTGTTTAAATGCTTTTCATAAAAAATAATGGTTGTGGCGCAGAAGATTAGAACACTGCAACATTCATTCACTTAGAAAACTGACTAGGAAGAACTTAGTTAGAGACCTACCCAAACTTGAATTCCCATCAAATAATGTTTGTAATACCTATCAAAATGGAAAGCTATATAATGTTTATTTTAAATCAAAGAAAGAAGTTTCAACTTATCAACCTCTCGAGTTGGTTTACATGGAATTGTTTAGACCTTCTAGAGTTTCTAGTTTAAATGGGAAGAACTATGTCTATGTCTTAGTAGATTAATTTTTTAGATATAATTGGGTATACTTCTTAGCTCACAATAGTGAAGCTTTTTCTCACTTTATTAAATACTCCATGATTGTAGAGAACCTTAGTGGACTTAAGATTTACACTTTGAGAAGTGACCATGGTCGTGAGTTTGAAAATCATGAGTTTGAATCTTATTTCTCACACAATGTATATGGTCAGAAATTTTCTTCCCCTAGGATACCTCAGTAGAATGGTGTAGTAAAAAGAAGAAATAGAACCCTTCAAGAGATTGCAAGAACTATGATTAATGATTATGACCTGCCTATTTACTTTTGGGCTGAAGCTGTAAATACAACTTGCTATACTATCAATAGAGTCTTAATTAGACCCGTTCTCAAGAAGACCCCTTATGAGTTGTGGAATAATTGGAAACCTAAGGTTAGTTACTTTATAGTTTTTGGTTGCAAAGTCTTTATTCTCAATACAATGGATAATCTTGACAAGTTTGCTTCAAAAAGTGATGAAGGAATTTTTCCTGGTTATTATTTAACTACCAAATCCTATAGAGTCTTTAATAAAAGAACCAAATGTGTGGAAGAATCTGTTCATATCAAGTTTGATGAAACTGATCCACATCAACCTAAGTCTTCTCTTGAAAATCTTGAAGAAAATATGTCTATTCTGGACCATAATGATAACACCAAAGAGCATGTTGTAAAGACATCCAATTCTGGAAATTTTCCCGAATCTACTTCTATAGAACCCGAACTTAGAGAAGAACCTGAAATTTCTAATACCACCTTTACTAGATCAACTATGATTTTAAGGAATCATCCTTTAGATGTTGTTGTTGGTAATCTTGATAGAGGGACACATACTAGAGCTTCTTTAAGAAACCAGGTTGAACATCACGATTTTCATTCATAGTTAGAGCCTAAAAATGTCAATGATGCAATCAATGATGAATTTTGGGTAATGGATATGCAAGAAAAACTTAATCAATTTGAAAGAAAAAAAGTCTGGGAATTAGTGGAAAGACCTAAGGACACTTTCACTATAGGCACTAAAAGGGTATTTAGAAACAAAGTTGATGAATCTGGAAATATATTTAGAAACATAGCTAGGTTAGTTGCTCAATGTTATAGTCAAGAAGAAAGAATAGACTATGAGGAAACCTTTTCCCCTGAAGCTAGATTAGAAGCTATTAGGATATTACCTGCCTATGCTGCTCAACTGCATTTCAAGTTATTTCATATGGACGTTAAAAGTGATTTTCTAAATGGTTTTATAATTGAAGATGTTTTTGTTGAACAACCACCTGGATTTATGAATCCCCATTTCCAAAATCATGTTTTAAACTTTCTAAAGATTTATATGGTCTAAAATAAGCTCCAAGAGCTTGGTATGATAGACATATTAATTTTCATATTTGAAAAGGTTTTACTACAGGGATTGTTGATCCAACTCTTTTTATTAAAACAATTTCTAAATATTTTTTGATAGTACCAATATATATTGATTATATTATTTTTTGACCTTCAAAAAATTCTTTATGTACTAATTTGTCAAAAAGTATGCAAAATGAATTCGAAATGAGTTTAATGGAAGAAATCAAATATTTTCTTGGATTTCAAGTTGTTCAAAATGAAAATGGTATTATTTTTAATCAAAGTAAATATACAAAGGATATTTTGAAACGTTTTGGTTTGGATAGTATTAAGGAAAGTGATACTCCTATGAGTACTGTCTGTAAATTGGATGCAGATGAAACTGGGAAACCAGTGAATCAAACAAATTACAGAGGTATGATTGGATTCTTACTTTACCTTACTACTAGTCAAACCGATATTATGTTTATTGTGTGTATCTGTACAAGATTTCAAGCTAATCCTAAAGAATCTAATTTGCTTGCTATTGAAAGAAATTTCAAATATCTTAAACATAATGCAAATTTGGGTTTGTTTTATCCAAAATGACAATCTTTTGAATTAATGAGTTATTCAGATGCTGACTTTTCTAGTTTCAAGTTGGATAGAAAGAGTACATGTGGAACATTTCATCTTTTAGGAAAGTCTCTAGTATCTTGGTGTAGTAAGAAACAGAACCCTGTTGCATTGTACACTACCGAAGCAGAGTATATAGCTGTTGGTAGTTGCTGGGCACAAATTCGGTGGATGAGACACACTCTTTTGGACTACGGATGTGATTTTAAGCATGTTTCAATTAACTGTGATAACAATAGTTCAATTATCATTTCAATGAATCCTGTGTCTCACTCTAGCTGACCTTTTCACCAAACCATTATGTTCGGATAGGTTAAGTTACATTAGACATGAGTTAGGAATGATTAACCTTGACTGGTAGAAACCTCACCGATGTACCTCACCGATATGAAACCTCACCGATTAGGAATTCTCACCGATATACCATACCAATGAGTATGCGATATTTTAAACTTCTTCCTACCACCAGAATCTGTATCGTTTATACTTTACTATTTATATTTTAATTATTTATGATTCCTAAATGATAAAACTAAGTCTTAATCACTTATTGATCCACCTCAACCCATTTACCCTCAAGCCTTAGCTCTCAAATCTCTCGAAAACCCTAAGTTCATCAGACCAAAGATGGAAAAAACCAAACTCCCTACTATTAGAGATGACATTGATGAGCCGAATGCGAAGAAGAAGACGACAGACCAAGAAGAAAGTAGCAGTGTTGGTAGAACAAGGCCAGGAAGGTGACCAATGAACCCGCACTTACAAAATAGAGTTATTTTGATTGAAAAAGAGCTATTTGTGGAATGGATGTTTTCTAGTAGATCGTTAGTTCTCGAGGTGCTGGAAGATCAGAAGTGGTTAGAATGCTTTTCGAACAATAATGACCCCTACTATCCGAAGATGGTGAAACAGTTCTATGAGTTTGTAAGCTTTGAGAAATCAAAATATGAGAAGCGAATGATTTCACTTGTGAACGAAAAGGTAATATCTTTTTCATCTATTGAGTGGGTTGAATTCTTGAAGGTTCCACATAAAGGTGTGTCGGGATATTTCTCAAAATCAGTACCACCTACAAGAGACATATTTGATTATGAAATGGACTTAGAGGAACTCACCGGTAGTGGAAAGCAAAGAAAGGTGGTGGCTGATGAAATAGATGGAGAGAACAGATTGTTGTTCAAGTTTGTTCAGCATGTTTTAATTCCAAGGAGGGGGACTATGCAAATTTAAGATATCAAGATATCTATCTATTACATCTTTTGATATATAGTGTGAAATTAAATCTATGCAGGATGCTAATGATTCAAATGGAGGATATGACCAGACCAAAATCAAAGACGAATGCCTTATTATTTTCCATGATGATCTCAGTGATGATCAAAGTGATAGGGGTAGTTGATTCTCAAGATGAGATAGTGGTAGTAATGAATATTTTTTTATAACAAGCACTGTTTGCAAATACATGAAGATAAACTAGAATCTATAGAGAAGAGAGAGGGTTAATGATGATAAGAAGCTATATGATAAGTTCAATCCTGTGGATCATCCTTCATGGCCTAAGGATGTGAGGGATCCAGGTCTAGGACCTGATGAAGAAGAACTTGAGTATAGTGATGAGACTGATGAAGAGGAGACTTCTATTGCTGATGGAAGAGATCTGGACTTCCCCCCCCCCCAAGTCTTGTTGCTGAAATTATATATTCAGGAAAGGAAACATTGTTAGAAGAAGAAACATTTGTTGATGAGGAAGACCAGCCAGCCCCTGAGAGTGAAGAAGAAAGAGAGAATGAATCTGAAGCCTCTGATTCTGTCTACTTAAGACTGATTCCATTTATTGGAAGATCATTTGTACTTGTGAAGGAGGTAGTGGTTGAGATGAAATAACATGGGCCTAATCTAGAGGATCCTCTTGCTGTTGTAGAGATGGAGTTGATTGTAGAAGATTCTTCTGAGGAAGGAAGACCTGCTGAGAATGTTGTTGCTATACAAGAGAATGAACCAGTTGAGGCAGAGCATCCAATCAGGTTTGGCAATGTTTCAGTGTTTGTTGAAATTGAGGATTGGACAAAAGACCCAGGTTTTCTGTTTTTTGTTTTGGATTATCCAGATTCTGATAATGAGACATCCCTCAATAGTCCAAAAATCAATTATGATATTCAGAATGAGTTATTACATGCAGATGTGGTCAGAATGCATGATCTAGAGAAGCTCAAGTATGATATCAAAATCGGTTTTGTGGAAGAAATAAAAAAAATGGAAGCTTCAATGGTGTCATCTATTCAATCGATTATGAATGACTCTGTGGCTAGTATAGTATCTGAAAGAGCACCTATTTTGGTTGCACCTGCTGATATGATCACTAGGGATGATCTTGAATCCATAAAGAATGAGCTGAAAGAGTCTTTTAGTGCCTCTTTTGCCGAGTTAAAGCACTTATTTGTTGAATAGATGAGAAATTTGGAAAAGTCCTTTTAACTCTCTATTGGCTGTAATGTCTTATCCTTTGTGGCAGAAATAGTGGATGAAGTTACAACTTTCCAGAATCAAATGTCTAACCTGGATAAGGATATTGAAGTTCTAAAGAAGTCTTTTATCTCTTTAGAATCTTATATGAGTTCTAGACCTCAAGATGAACAGGACTTAGCTTATGTCAAAAGTGTTGTGAGCTAGATGGTATCAGTATTTGAGGGATTTAAAACCTCCATGAAAGATCTTGTCAGCACCCAGAATTCCCAAGTGAAAAATCTTATCTGTGGGTTGACCAAAAACTTCAAGGAAACAATAACCTTCTCTCTTGGTTCTCTTTCTCCCAAACATTCAGTGGATTTGGATCAGATTAGAGCTTTGATGAAAGAGGATATTGGTTCAGCATAAACCAGTGGCTCTGTGGACTCATCATATCCGACTAAAGTGGTTACTTCTACTAGAGATACCACTAGAGATATAATGAAGATAGTCCAAGACTATATGAGAGAAGCTTCTGAATCTCATAAATAGGTGAAATACAAGGTTGATTACTATTTCCAAAGGGTTTACACCAAGAATATGCTCAATAATCATTTCAAGCTTACGATAGAAAACATGAATCTACCACTAGTCAATCAAGACTTTAGGGAACAAGTCAGCAAGCTCAGAGATTTAACTCTAGCCTTGGACAAATTTATGGAGAACAAGGATGATTTTATATCTTCTATGGAGAGAGGATGAGGAATCATTATGGATTTCAGAAATCTCTTTTTTCCCTTATTGCATGTCGATGCAAGTCCAGTGATTGTACCTTCATATTTACCTACTTCTACCTCCGCTACTTCTCCTATTCAGATGACTCCAGTCCAAGCTATCAGAAGCCTTACTCCTATGATCAATCAGAGAACTACACAGTACAATCCAGGAACAGTTTCAGTAGCTCAGCCACCTTTGATCATCTCTGGAGTTCCTAAGTCTTCACCTACATCTACCACACCTGAATCTTCTTCTGATCCCATAGGGAAATCTCATGCTAAGGATGTGGATTGATTAGTGTCTAGGATTCTTTGATAGGAATCACCTATATTTATTTTTGTAATCCTTTGTATTGGTTTTCTCCAAGAAATATATGTGATCCTACTTTCTTTTACCATCTGTTACTTCTCTTCTCATGTTTCTTTCCTTCTTGTCCCACTTTTTGATTATCAGAAAGGGGGATAAATATTATCTAAGGGAAACATATCTGGGTTATTGCAAAGGGGAGAAATACTTTCTTTTATGAGCTTAATTCATTTTCCTCTGATCCATTTGTTATATTTTTTCTTTGCTATATATGCTTTATAATACATTGTTTTCTCTCATACAATTAGATCTAATGCACTATCCTCTGATACATTACTTATTATATTGGGATTATAATATCATAAGTTGTGATTATCAAAAAGGGGAGATTATTGACCTCACATGTTTTGATAATCCCAATTATACTTTCACATCCTTTAATAATCCCAAATAATGCATATCTATATATTAATTCTTGTAATCCGTGACATTCTATTTGATAATAATATTAAAATAATCATTGAAATATGTTAATCAATGTTTATCTATTTTTATATGACTTTTAAAATAATTCTAACTCAATCGGATATGTTTTGCATAAAGCAGATAAGTGATAAGTCATTGATATGCTTATAAGCTACTAATACAGACCTACCGGTATGCATAAGTCTACCGATATACACTTCACTGGTATAGAACGAAGAAACCGGTATTCAAAAGATATTGATAGAGTCATGAATATAAAACAAGCCACCGATACAAAAGAGACACTGATACCGACAACTGCCGATAGAACAAGTCTACTAATAGAACAAGGCTACCAACACAAAGTCTACTGATAAGTGTAGTTTCCGAAACAGAGTCACCGAGACAAGCAAGCTATTGATAGATAGTCAAGCTACTGATAGACAAGAGAGATAATGATAGATAGGCAAGATACTGATAGACAAGTGAGCTACTGATTGACCAAGAACTACCGATAGAAGGAGTCATCGGTACATAGAGAAACTGATACATAGAGTAACATCTACTGATACAAGGAGCTACCAGTACAAGATCAAAGAGCTACCAATAAAATATCACTGCTATACAAAGTCCACCGTTACATATCTTTCAATATAAAGCTACTTATAGACTTACTAGTCAATGATTCTTAAACTGTCCTTTTGTCAATATTATTTATTTTTTATGCAACAGTCATATTTGATGATTTTAATGAAATCAATGTTATTTAATGTGGGCTGTTGGAATGTCAAGGAACCGTACCTAGTACCCCTGAAAAGGTAATCATTTCCTTTTACTAGATCTGAATTCTATAAAAGGAAGGAAAAAGGCCCGGTAGAATAAAACTAAGTAGGCACGTGAAGTTAGTGTGAAAATTAGTTGCATGAAGAGTACACACAACGGGAAAAAGAATTATGTAATGTGGTGCATACAGAAAGACTACTTCCATGCCCGAAGATCACTGGACATACACAAAGCCATTCACTATAGAAGAGAATACAAGCTGCATCTTAGTCAAGGAGTAAAGAACTACAATAAGCTCTTCATACACTCAAGCTAATCGAGCTGAACCTGAAAACCAAGGAAGAAAACAACACTTTGTTTTTAAGACAAAAACTAAAGAAAGACTCAGAAGCATTCCTAATTAATCAAAAGAGTCCATAGCTGCACTTCAAATCACGAGAGATTTCTAAAACTCATATCTACTCTCTTAGTGATTCTTTTATTTACATTTTGAGCAGTGTGCATACTCTGTATATTTTATACACACACTGTCACCTATTCCAAACTGGAGGATCTTTATATCCTCGCACAAATCATCTATAACTCTTTTATTTCCCACTGTGGATAGTGGTAAAGGTCAAGTAAACCTGGACATCTTGTGTGTTGTTGTTTTGTTTTCCCACGAAGAACTATGGTAGAGGTCGTAGTACCCGGATAGTCTTTGCACTATTGTTTACCCCGATCCAGTGTGTGGATCAAATTTATATAAATTGTTTGAGATGAATTAGTATCAGCTTGAGACTAAACCTCTTTATTATATCTTTTGTGCATATTATATTAAGTTTAAAGTATACTATATATATTTCATATTATGCTGCTAATTACTTTGAAATACAATTTGTTTTAAAATTACTTTGATAGTTAAATTATCATTTGTTTATACTTATTGTGAACTAGTAAGTTAGTTTTAAAAGTTAATTTAATATTCTGATTAAAATAACTGAGACCTAATCAATCATTGAGAAACTAATTGAACTTTTACAATCTGTATAAATTCACTACAGTTTAACTTGTTTCAAAATTTTGGGATTTTAATAGAAATATTTTTAACAGAAATTTTATTTAGAACTCAATTCACCCCCCTCTTGAGTATCCACTCCAACCAACATTTAATATTTCAATCAAAATATCATAAATTAAGACAAAAAATACTATTATTATTATTATTAATGTTGTATGGGGTTTTTAAGGTGGTAGCTTTATTGTTTTATGTAATTGATCATGTCTACATTTTCTTATTTTTTTAACCATTCATTCAACATAAGTCTTTTTTGAGAGGTATCATCCTTAGAAGTTATATTTTTTTGGTTTTAATGGTTTCATTGTTTTTTTATTTATGATACATTTTATTTTTGAGATACCAAATATTACAAACAATGTTTTCTTAGTAAAAACATTATTATTTTTGGGTGTTTTAAGTGTTGGTGTGGAGCTCAGATTTAATGTAAAAGTGAGTTAGGGGTGATCAGTTTAGAATCTAGTTCATTGACAGAAAATTAATCATGATTGGTCTCTATTATGATATAATGGATGAATTTTTCTATATTGGTCGATTTACCATTTGGATGGTATGTTAATATGTAATTAACTCTATCATATTTGAGTGAAGTATGTGTAATAATATATTTATTCCATGGTATTCCCTATATTTTATGCTGTGGTTAATAGTTTTATAAGGATGAATCCCTTTAATCAATAATGAATTCTTATATTGTCTATTTTTTTGTGTTTCAGTGCACAATGTATTGTTTAAGAGATTATTTTGTCATTATGGTGTCATATATATAGGATATAAATCATGATTCCAATGGAAATTATTCCCTGAACATTGAGAGGTTTAGGTCGAGAAAAGAAGGTTGTATTTGATATTTAATTTTATTATGTTTATTTATGGAGAAACCATATTTGTAACTTGAAATATCAAGTTAAAAATTGGTAGATATGGTGTTTTTGATGTGTGATATTTTCATATCATTTAGAAAATATCTACCAATATTTTTTTCTATCTTTCATCATTCTATAATGGAATCCTTCCAATAATATTGTAATTTTATCCTTTCTATTTTATTATTATTTTTCTCTCCCATAAAATATATAATGTATTGAGTCTCAATTTTTATGATATTTGATGTGTGTGGTGGTAAAAATACCTTTAGTTATCATGATAAATATTTTGGTATCCAATAATATATACTCCCTAATTTGTAGCTGTTTTTTTTTTGTTACTCTTATTTATGGAGAAAATTACAGGTGGGGTTTTAGGTCAGTTTGTATTTTTTATATTTAATGTGGGGCGACATGGTATTATGTTCTTGTATTTTGATAGTTTCCACTATAATCATTGATATTGAACATTATTTTCCTCAATATTTAATAAATTATAGGTAATTGAGACTTCGTTCATGGTAGGTCATTTATAAATATAATTTTTAATATTGGGCTAATGTAGAATAATAACGATTTGGATATCAATATGTTATGATTTGAAATTTTGATAATGAAGGTAATGAATTTTATATCGTAAATTTAAATTGAATGAAAATTATTTTCTTTATTTATATTACAAAATATTTTTTATATTTTTTATTTTTCAAAAATGATAATGTCAATTTAAGCTAAATAATTTTTTAATATTATATATGAAATCAAAGGGTTTTTAGACAACTTATTAATAAGGTAGTTATATGAATAAATGATGTGAAATATAGAATATTTGTAAGGGGATTTAAGATGAATATTTATTTATATATTAATATATAAATTCTAAATAAATGAGTTATAAATCTACAATTATTATTTTATGATGTTATCCTCATGTAGTTATAGTGTTGGTTCTACATGGTTGTTTGATATGGAGGAGACAGTTTTTCAAAAAAAAATACGATAGTGGATGAGGTGTTGATTATAATGTTTTTAATGTGGGTTGATACAATTCGTCTATTTCCTTGTAATAAATAGTGATAATATATTATATTTTATAATGTGGGTTTTTGTGTGGTTATTTTCGATGGTGATATGAGAGGTTTTACATGATTATTTTTTTTGGTTTTACAAGTTTATTTAAATAATGAATAAATGAATAAGTTGAATTAATATCATATATATTTTGTAATGTGTTAAATTAACACATTTCTTAATATCATAATATAGTTGGGGATATAATAACATATTAACTAATGTAAAATAGTGAACATGTGTTGATTGGGTTGTAGTTAGTATAGTATAAAACCATTCAATGGAATAATGTGGCTATTAGAATTTATGTGGCTAGAAATTTATTAATATGTTGTTATAAATGAAATATAAAATGGTAAGTGGTTGGGTGGTTGAATTTTTTTCACAAATATATCAGTTTTCTAAATTTAAGAAATAATGGAATATATTGTGTGAAATAGAAATTGATTAATATTATTAAGAAATGTAATAATAGAACCTAGTAATAAATTTATCCAGAGAATATAAGTGGATATTGAAATCATTTGTTTTTTTCATGAAGTGTGTAGTTTTGTGATATGATTATAGTGGGTGTAATTTTTGTTGTGATTTGACCATGATTTTATATTTTCATGTATTTTTATAAAGGTGGTTTCATACAGAGATAACATTGGGTTGGATTTGTGTTATAATTAAATATTACTTTTTCATTTATGTTATTTTATTCACATGAAAACTTGATCAAAGAAACATGAATATCACTTATAAGAGGTAATGGATTTAAAGTCTGTTTTCCAACATCATGGATGCATGTAGTATGAATAATAGGTTATTCCAAGCACCCACTACCTCTTATAGATACATAATATTTTTTTATGGAATGAAGTTATTGATTTTTTATTATTTCTTAAGTTTATGGTATGTGGCATGTGGTGGTGGTATGTACCATTTCATATATGGATATTTTATGAATTATATGGTTATGATTTTGTGGATTTTTAGGTTATGTTTTGTGTAAAAAATTTTATATTGGTTTGGAAGAGATTTTAATGGCATGATATATATCCATTAGGTATAACAGATACTATTTCAATAAATAAACTGACAAAGGTTTCCTCCAAATGTATTAATTTTATATTATATCACTCTACTAGAACACATGTTTTGTGAGTATACCATGTTAAATTTATGATGATATTTTAATTTAGATAGTTATTGAATTAGTTTCAAAATTTATTCACAAATGATTTAGTATTCTATTTCATGATATTATTAATATAATCGTTGGTGGATACAAATAATTATACATTTATTTTCACTCATTTTTATATGTATTATTTTAATCAATTTCTATGAAGTTATTTGTGATCATGTTTTACATTACTAATTTGTGAAGTGAAAAATAATTTATGATGTGATAACACAAGATTTTCCCTTATAAATTCTCTTTAAAATATTTTTGTTTTTCCTTAAAATTATATGAATTATTTTGATATTTTGTTTTAATTCCATTTATTGTAGATGGTGTTAATCGATGGTTTACCATTCGTTGGATTTGATAGGGTAATCCTTCGAATAAGAGTGTTCTATAAACATAGAACCGATCTCCAAGAGTTAAACTATTAGTTGTGGGATTTAGTGGTCACTATGGATTCTTATTCTGGCCTATGTTGGGTTTTAATGTGAATAGGTAATTATAAGTGAATTGAAATTATTTTTAGAATATATAGAGTTCTTTTATATAATTTTAGAGATGACATTTCTAACAAAGTGAAAAAAGTATTTTGGTTCAATGAAATGTTTTTGAAGAGATTTTCATTTGATTTATAAATTATTTTTTAGAAAAATTTAGTTATCCTTTCATATGTGGAGTATAAATATATATTTTATATTTATTTGGTATTCTAAGAAAAACAACTATGTTATCTATAAAAAAGATGATTATTGTAGTGTATCTGATATAAAAAATTTATAGGAAAGAAAAATCATCTTTAAAAACAATGGTTTTCATTTATAACCTGATAATAATTATGAATATTATTGAAATAATTTCATTTCTAAGGTAAATTTTATTTTAATAATTGTATTTTTTAATACAAATCATTTTCAACATTTATGTAATATTTATATACTACATCATTTTTTATCCCATGGATTGGGATGGGGACCTTTTCATATTGAAATTTCATTGATATCACTTCCTTAATAGTTATTAGATAGTTTTTATGGAAATATAAGACATGAGTAACCATTTCATGATACAAACCATTCTATAATATTAATTATTTTTTATAATTTTTTTCTTAAACTGAATTAGTTTATTCAATATGAAATCAACTTTTTTAAATGTTATTGAATAAACCAATTTGTATATGCTGGAAAAAAATTATTTGTTAGATACATATCATTTAAAAAATAATATTATTATTTTTTTAATAAATTATAATTTTAGTTAATTGTCGTATATTTTAATAAAATTATTTATTTTTCATTTAAAAAAATTAATTTATAATATTTTAAAGAGAAAATATGTTGTAGATAGCAAATTTAAAAAAAATAATTAAATAAAAAACTATCATGTTTGTGGGAAATTTTTTGGATTCAAATGAATTAAATCATTATATTAAATGGGTTATAATAATGAATCACATATTTTCTCAAAATAAAATTAATAATTAAATTTAGTAGAGTTCATTTTTGAACTATTTTTTACACAGATCATTTGTGTTGGAGTTAACCCAATGTTAATAGAATATTAAACAATATTTTTTCAAAATAAGACTATAATGAATTATTTTTAATTATAACCTATATATCTAAATTATCCTTTTTCATCTATGATTGTAATGAAATTTTTTACATAAGTCTATTATAGGCATGGATACAAAAAAATTGGGTTACCAATTGAATATGTGAGAATCATGGTGTAAGTGGCCTTTATATATTTATCGGGTTATTTATAAAACATGGTAAAATATTTCTACATGGAAATTTATGTATTATGTGGTGAAGCACTAATATAGTACTTTCCACTCATTAAAAGATTTATTTTTTATGGGTGGTAAAGTACATTAAAATTTTTATAAATTGGACTCATAGAACAATCATGCTGTATAATTATAGTAATATTTTATATAAATATAAGGTTATCGAGAAAAGGTCACATGATTTGACTATGGTGTGAATGAAAATGACTAAAAAATAAATTTACATTTTTGATAATTTTATTAATGATCTATTATTTAATGTTGTATGGAAAAGTAATTAATCAGAAGATGAAATGATAAACTTATCCAAAATTGGATTGATTATCTTTTGATGCATAAATGAAAAATCCTATATGAAAATAAGTGTAGACACTGTTATTAGTTTATATTGTTGTTAGAAAGAAATATAGAGTTATTTTATGACTAAATTATAAAAAATATTATACATGGTATTATTTTATGTGTTTTTAGTGATTTGAGTACATAATTTACATTTATTGTGAACTCTATAGATTATCTATCTACATTATTGTATAAAACAGAAAAAAATGTCCTTTTGATGAACATTACATTTCTATTTTCCTAATGAGACTATTTATATTTATTTAACATGTTATTTTATTCCGTCTATTAAGTTGGAATTAACAATTATAGAGGTCAATGTTGAGATGAAGTTGAAAATGATTTTCATTCTAATTCAGCTACCTCTTTGGGTGATTCAACCTTCTTATAAATTTTCATACCACATAATGATTTTTTTTTCAAAATGTAATACAAAATGAGGTATCATATTCTATTCATGCACTTCATAACTAATATTAATAGTAGAAAACAAGAAAAAAATAATTTTCTATTAATTAATAATACCATGGATGATATCAAAATAGGTTAACATGGTCTATTAACAATGATATACAATTTAATTGAACTTATTTTTTACCTAAATTTTTTATACAACTTTTTTCTTTATTGAAAGTGTTTAAATTATTATATGCAACAAATTAATATAATTACTTCTATCAAAATTGTTTATTTCAAATATGAAATAAAACCTTTCAACGTAAACAAATTATATATGATAAAAAATGTGAAAGGAAAAATAATCTAAAATAGAACATTTATATAAATTTATTTAAAATTTATAATTGAAAAAATAGTAATAATTGGGATTAGAATTGAATAATAAAATATATATGGAATATTTTTGTGTTTTGGTAATAAGTTGAAAAAATTTCATGGAAGGAACACCGCAATAAAATTTCTATTATTTTCTAAAAGAAGTATTTAATATGAAATAGAAAAAATTAAATGATATAAACAACCTATTCCTTATATATAATTCTATACAATAAGAAACTATGTTCTGATATACATAATAAAGTTACCATTCCTCCATATTTGTATAAAAAACAAAGGAACATGATAATTATTAACTACTGAAATAATTAATATTATTATAAAAATTAGAATGATATAAACTTATATATCAAGGATATAATATTATAGATATCTGATATTATAAAAATACGTAATATCATTTATCCTTGATCATATCATAATATAAATTTGATTTTTTTTCTTTACTAAGCCCATGTGGTGAAATTAATTAGATCCCCATCTAAATTTGAAATTATAAAAGTATAATAATTCATTTAAACCTATAATGGATAAAAAATTAACTAGGAATGATCATGAAAATTTTGACACCCATATATTTTATGAAATTTCATTCAAATGAAGATATTTTCATTGATAGATTACGTTACACACATCATTCAGATTTAAAGAAACATGGAAGACATTTAAAATATTTTTATTTAGTATAATAGTTATCAACTAGATGTTGAGATTATAAGTATTAATGAAAGAATGCATATTATGAAAATATATTTATATAAACTGTGTTATTTGGTGACTAATTAATTATAAATTATATTTAAAACCCCTTTTATGAAAATGTGTTTATTTGGAAAACGATTTTGAAGTGTACAAACACATTTTATTAGAATAAATTAAATAAATCACTTTTAGTGATATATTTTACTAAAATTTATATAATATATTTTCAATAAAAAATTATCATTAATTTTATTTGTTTTTAGGGAATGAGAACATTATATATCAAATTTTATGTCAAAAATTATTATTTTTATAAAAATCTATTTTGTAATATTTTTTTACACCTATAACAAAATTAATTTTTCCAATATTAGGATTTTTATAAAATAAACATATTCTTTTAAATTTACATTTCATAAATATCTATGAGTGAAATTTTGTGAATTTTCTGAAAAGATAAAATTTTTAATGAATAATGAAAAAATAATGATAGTTATTACAAAAATTATTTTCATCTAGATCAGTTACAAGATCCATTTTATTTATTTATGGGTTTAAATATAAAATTATTTATATTATATATTTCTTAATAAGATTATTTTCATTTTAATCATTTATATTATTAATTTTGATATTAAAACATTGTATACTACTTGAATATTTTCTATTTGGTAGCCTGCTTTATCATCGCCTATATGGGTTTAATTTAAAATTAAATACTTAAATTTATATTAATGGAATTTTTAAAAAATGAATTATATATTATTAAGAATCATAATAAATATTTTATAATAATTTCAACATAATTTTCTATTGAAATGAATAATAAAAATAGTAAAAATTAATTATCACGATTAAGAGTAAAATAGTTTACATAGAGTTAAACTAAATATAAAAGATTTAAAATGTTTAATTAATATACCAAAAACAATGTAGATGTTCATATATAGACATCATAATATAATGTTGAGTAATGACCCATTTTGGGACCTTATTTATGTTAAAAATATGGGTTCACATTACTCTTTTCGAAAATTCCATGTGTATCCTATGCGACATCTATAACAGAATGAATCCTCTAATCACATATACACACTTTCAAAACCCATTTTATTAGAAAATAACATCCAAGATAAGTTACTTAATTCTTTAAACTCATCAATGAGGAATTTTTGTTTGATTATAATGGCATTATATTAAGAATTTTTGGGAAAACATAAAGAAGTTTTTTGAAGAATAGGTAACATCTATAAGAGAGAATTCCAATTTATTTCACAAAAAACCTACTTAATTTATTATCAAAAAAAGATATAATAAAAATATTATATTCTATATGTATATAAATTATTATGTTAATTGAATCAGATATATCCACCTCGTCCTCCCTCAGAAGGAAAACAAAAACATTGATCATGTTTTGGGTGGTTTACCACCTCACAAATAAACAAAATTAATTTTCCATTACTAATTATTATGTTTAGCTATAATTATATATATTTATTTTATATTATATTTATTAAATATTTATAATTATTTAATTATAATATAAAATATAACATCTTTATTTTTATTTCTGTAGGGAATACCATAACGTCGCTCATGTGTATGGAAAACCATCGCATCACGAAGTGATGTGATCTATTTTAAAAAAAATTATACGTGGAAGGAAAAAGATATCAATTTTATTTCAACATATTATATTAATGATATATTAATCTTTTTTAAGATAAATATATCTTCTAAATTCTTACCTTCCTATCAATTGAATATATGATAGTAGAATTTATTTGTACAGAAAATAACTACCTCACTAAGTGATGTGATTTGTCTTTCAATATTGGTTTACATGGAAAAAACTAAGATATATTTTATGAATATATGTGATTTATATGAAATCATAATTAGTCTATAATTTTTAAATATTATTTTCTTTCATTTCATTCAATCCATCGAGAAAAAGGAAACATTGTTCATGTGTACAAAGAACTTGCCATCCCAAAGAATGTTAAAACTCATTTTCTATTTAAAAAAATAATGGATAAATGTAAAAAAATTATTTAATATACAAGATATTTATATCATGTATAAAATTATAGATATTATTTAACCCTAATAAATCTAAAAGGATCAAAAACATTAAACCAAAACATATAGGAAAAACAATTTAGTTATTACCTGAAACATGATTAACATAAGGAATTATTGAGAAATTTAAAATAAAAATTCATAATTAAAAATAATATTTTATTATAAATATTATTAGTGGTTTTAATATATTTTAAATAAACTATTGTTTTTTATATATTAGGTTTTAACGTATAGAATAGAATTCAAGACTTAATGTAAGGTATTTTTTGTATCTCTATTATTTTTGGAGACATATGCCACATTCACCACTTGTTTATTTTGTGTGGTTTATGTACATCACATTTAAAATTTTATGTCATTAATATCCTTCTATTCATAATATTGAATCTTTCTTTTGATGTTACTATTTAATGGGGATTACAATTAAAATGTTACTAACGTGGTAAGGGTTAGATGTTACAACATCGTTACTTGTAAGGATTGTTTTTATTATGATTTAAATTATGAAATGTTATGATCCATAAATAAATAAGCTCGTTAATTTTATTATACTCTTTTAATTTAATGAGAACAAGTTTTTTTTCTTCCATTTACATTCTTTATGCGCTCAAGAGACCAAAATATTATTTTCAAAATAAAAATAAACATTATTGTTCTCTTTGGTCAAAAACCCTTTTAATTCTGTGTCCATGTTTTCTAAAAAATAAATTTTTTTACACCATTATATAATTGATTTATAAGATACATATTCTCCCTATTGACTTTATTGTGAAATAGTTTAATATTAATATTCATGTCATTTTCAAAAAAATCCCCTTTTGGAATTTAATTAAAATTTAAAAGGAATAATTGTATTAATGTGTATGGACATTCCCAATATTGTGAACAATATATATATTATATATTAATTTATAAGATTCAATTGTTGTACTCAATGAAATGGATGTAAAAAAATATTTTATGTTTTTATAATTTATTTTCACGGAAATCTTATTTCCCTCATGAAATGTTCATGGTGTCTTTTAAAAAAATCCATGTAATATGGAAAAATTTGATGGTTATTATAACTCCATAGATTAGATAAAATGATACCATTATTTGTCTTTATAAATATTTTTTTACCATCATAATGAGAAAATCATTATCAAACCCAATTTTTTAACATGAGTTACGATATAGTGAAATGTTTATGAAACCCATTTCTTTTCATGACTTCTAATGCGATGACTGTTTTTGTGGTCTTGTAAAAAATATATGTATGATATTAATTTTGCGATATGTGGGTATCATATGTAACACCCCAGAATGTTAAAGGGTTAAATTACTAAATGATATGATTATGTTCAACATGGTTCACCTTCAATTTCAGGATCCTGTCTGATTAGAACATCATAGTTAAGAATGCTTGGCATATAGTAGTGATCAGGATGAGTGACCTTCAGGTATGATTCCTAGGGTGTGTGTGAGTGAGGAAAAATAAAATTCAAAAGGACATGTGTTGTCATATGGAGGCATTTCTTAGTTATATGACCCGTTCAGACACATGGGTGGACCCCAAGGTGGAGACCATGTGTCCCCATAGAAAATGGTAGTACCTAGTGGGCCCGGACTCGACAAACATGTTTATGCGGGATATTTGTGCTCTCACTGGGGCCTAGTTGTCACATTTTGTATCAGAGTAGGAATCCAGCCTTAAGTGTGGTGCACTTCCTGGGTTGAGAAGAAGGTACCCCAACTAGGACGTTGTGCTCTAAGGGGGGGGGGGGGTGATTGTAACACACTAGAATGATAAAGGGTTAAATGAAAAAATGATGTGACTAATGTCAATAAGGTAAACCATACTTTTCAGAAGCCTGTCTGATTAGAACTTCATAGTTAAGTGTGCTTGGATTAGAGTAGTGAATAAGATAGGCGTCCTTTTGGGAAATTTCCCAGGGTGTGTGCGATTGAGGACAAATAAAACTGAAAAGGACATGAGTTTTCTGATGGGGACTATAATTAGATGGATGACCCATTCGAGCACATGGGTGGGATGCAGGGCGGAGACCACATGCCTGCAAGGCAACAGGTAGTAGCTGGAGGGCCAGGACTCGAAGACCATGTTAAGGCAGGGTATATGTGCTGTCACTGAGGCCCAGTTGTCACACCATATTCTACACCATTTTATTGTGCAATGATTAATGTTATATAATATCAAGGGTTACATAAGAGGTTATTTGAATCCCAACGATAGTACACTGTTTGTTATCCCATTCATACACATGTGATGAATGTATTTATGGATAGTCATGACATGGTATTTTTTATACATATGGGTATTCCAAAAATCTATATCTTATGATAATGATATTATTTCATGGATTTGTGTGAGTGAGAACAAAGAAAACTGAAAATGACATGTATTGGCCGGTGGGGACAATCATTAGATGGATGACCCGTTCGAGCACATGGGTGGGCCCCAAGGTAGAGACCACATGCCTGCATGGCAGCTGGTAGTACATAGAGGTCCAAGAGTCAAAAGCAATGTTAAGTCGGGGTATCTGTGCTGTCATCAAGGCCAAGTTTTCACACCATATTCCACACCATTTTATTGTGCAGTAATTAATGTTATATAATATCAAGGTTTACATAGGAGTTTATCTGAATCCCAACGATAGTAAACTATTGGTTATCCCATTCCTAACATGTGATGAATATATTGATTGATAGTTATGACATGCGATTTTATATACATATGGGTATTCCAAAAATCAATATCTTATGATAATGTTATGTTTTCATAGATCATGATATTTTATTACATTATTATTTATGTTTTATAAACTTCCAATATTTATCCCAGGCTCATTTTTTGGATTGATGACATACATGGTATGATATTACAATTTTTTTCTCAACTTATAATAACCATATGCTCATGATATGTTGGAATATCCTTTTTTTTACTAAAAATCTAAGCCAATGTTTTGTTTTGTTTCTTTTCCCTAGTAAATGATGATAGGTATTATGTGTTATATTTCTATAAAGTGTTATATTCTTGAGGATTGGAGTGGTAGATTATTTAGAAATCTTATGAATCTGTGGTTTGTGTTTCCATGATTATAAAGGCACAATAAATTTAAGATAATTAGTCATGTGACTGTGTAATTTAATGAATTATCATAAAAAAGGATGTAATATATATGTATTACATGATTTGGTCTAAATAGTTATTACCAAAGAATAGGATTATTTATCTTTTGTAAATTAGGATGAGAAATAATTAATGATATCCCTATAGATATGTATTAATATGTGTATAGGATATATCTAACAATAAGTATATAGATGAGTGAAAGTATAGGAAAATGTCCTATAATTTTGGTAAAGGTTGGAGTGAGTGATTTACAATAATTACATCTTTATCTAGGTAATATAACTAGAGGTGGAAATAGAATAATGGTACTTAGGTTTAATAACGATGAAAACAGCACATTGAGCTGGACTTAATCATCACATGGTGTATGCCAATGGACCTTTTGAAAGCATGGTTCGACTCTCCCTATGGATAATCTGTGGGAATTAAAAAACTCTTTACAAATCATATTAAAAGATATAGATAGATTATAATCATGGATAGCCTTTGTCACACCCAAGGTCTCAAAGATTTAAAAGATGGTGACATGATTTTGAAATATTATTAATGATTTTTATGATTATTTTCTTTCCACAATGATTATTGTTGATCACACTATACATTTTGGGTTTATTTAATTGCATTAATTAGAAGGAATTGCGTTAATGTTGAATTTGATAACAGAAGTGTTAATGACAAAACAAATTGGGTAATGTCTATATTGAAGTATATTTTGATCATGTTTAATCATTTATCACGATATATGATTAAAGAATTCACCACAACCGACTCTCATACGGGATAATGAAGATAATAATTGAGTTAGTTCGATGTTTATATAGTGCATACCTTTGAGGAATAAAGATTCACATTTCAATACATCGAGATTGTGTGAATAAGCATGTATGGGAATGTCTCAATGGAACAATAATATGTTTTTTGTATGTGGATGAAGGTAATAGAGTAAAAAATTAGTGATGGAAAATGATAATTTTATTTAATGAAATGATTGGATGTATTTATTACCCAAAGGTATTATCAATAGAAGAATGTTTTAAAAATTTATACACTGTGAATTATCAAAATCGATGTCCTTAGCTGAATGCTCATGAAAATAATATACAAGGTGTCATGACTAATGGTAATTATACTGATGGTGAAGAGACCAAGAAACACATATGATAGGCGTGTGATATTATAATATTATTTTATAATGTAAATGTAATAATCAGGATCAAATTAAGGTTGATTCATATTTCATAATATAGAAAATTAGTACTAATGAATAAGAAAATGAGGTATGGTTAATGGTTTAAGAGTTAATGGAAATGAATTATGTGTACTTGTATTGGAATTCAAGAATTAGTTTTTATGCATTGTGATTTATATAGGATCTTTCTATAGTAGTATTTAATTAAGGATTTTAAACAAAATGATCAATTACACTAAGAACCTAGAAAATTGATTTAATGTCAATGTGATATTTTAGATAAAAATAATGATTAAGTAAAAATAACCCTAAATATGTTCATAATATATAGATAATGGATTTAATTTTGGATAATTAGATTATTGATGTGAATAAAGTAAACTAGATATTATTGATGACCATGGAACACATTAAGGATTTATTTACAATGTGCATTGTGTTATCATTAATGGGGTGTACATATTTTATGTATTTTCCCAATATATTCAATAATATTTTGTTTTATATATAGAACAAGGAAAGATTTAGTTTTTTAGATAATGTATGTTTTCATTAAAAAAATAATCAATGTGTTCAAATTTTTGTTATGTGACATTAAGAGCTACATCGTGTTGTATTTGGTATTAATGTTATGCATATTTTTGGACATTTGGTGACCTTTTCTATAAATTCAGAATTTTAAATGTTTTATAAGGATAAATTTTTATGGAATGTTTTGTGTTGATTTTTGTTTATGGTTTTAAATATTGATGTATTACATCAATCTATGAGGATTTATGAATATTGGATAACTTCTAATAACTATTTTGTTATGATAATATACAAATATATAAGGAATGAGTTATAATTCTATTATGGATATTGTTATTCATTAGTGCTTCAAGAAAAAAAAATTTCATTTCATAGAGAACAAGATGAAGGCGAAATTGTTCAAATAATAACAAAAGGATGAAATTATCCATAAGATACAAAGGAAATATAATTCCAAAATTTAACAATCCCTTTGATTTTGATTAATAATATCAGGATGGTGTCTTATCTATTGGTACTTCAATTAAACCTTTATCATGTCCACAATAATGTACATGAATCTCTCATGAAGTTATACCTAACTGATCCTTTACATGTACTAAACAAAGAGGTCATACCACTAGAAAATGTTTGTTCGTATAAGGAATAATATTTTTAGATTATGTTTCAGATAGAGAATCTTTTATGAAACAATACCACTCATCTGGTCAATGTTTTGTGTTAAAGCCCCTCGCTCGAGGAAGATATGTTGGAACATGTGGATTTAATGTGGTAAATTAACTTCAATTTATTTTATCATAGTGATGTATTTTGATGTTGAAATTCTTTTTGAAGAGTGTATGATGTAACACACTATTAATATAAATATATTTTTAATAAATCTAATTTTTTCGATAGATTTTGTTACGTGCAACACTGAGTTTTAACAAGAAACAACACACTATCAAAATATTGTTATTAAATATGATTATTATTGACAAGCTACTATGGGAAATGTTATGTATAACATTGGGTTTTATATGAAGATATATATTTATAAAATAAAATTTAGTAGTGATCAAATACTTATAAAATAATATTAATAACACTTTTAATATAAATGAAAATATTTTACAAAAAAAACTATTTTAAACCACACAAATCCATTTTATTTTAATTAGTAAAATAATATACTTTTGATGAATTATTTTAATAAAATTTATATATTGTATATTCAATAATTCTTTTATCATAAATCTTATGTGATTTCCTGTAATAATATTAATATAAATCAAATTTTACACTCAAACCCATTATTTAAAAATACATATTTTTCAAATTTTGTAGATGAATTTTTAAATTAATTTTTTTGACTTTTAGAAAATGGATTTTATAAATAAAATTAATTTTTTAAATATCATCAACAAAATTATCCGCACTTTATTTTTATATTATTTTGTTAAATAATTTTTTTTAATAGTTTTAAAAAAATAATGATTTATATTAAAAACATCAATTTTTAAAAATTTACAAGTTGAACCATACTTAAATATTTTTTCCAAAGTAAATTTATTAAATTTTATATTTATTAATCCAATTTATTTCAATGAAATTGATTTAATGTTTATTTTGTAAATGAAAATATATTATAATTTTGAAAAAGATTCTATTTGAAAAAAAATACTTTCGTCCCCACTATGTGTATAATTTTATATAATCATATTTCACTTCTATGAAGTTAAATTTGAAAAATGGTTTCCTTATTTTGAATCAACATAATAAGTATTATTTAATATATTCAATTTCAATTTTGGTCAAAATGAATACTAAAAACATAAAAAATCAATTACAATGGTTATGGTAAAAATGATTTTAAATGGGGTGATTAAACTAAAATGATAAGAGGTATAATGACCAAAAATCTGTTCCAAACCCCATTTTAGGGACATAGTTCGAACATATCACATATAAGGATGGATAATTTCTCATTTTTTGGCTATGTTTCATGTCATAAATGTTGGTACAATTTATTCTTTTAAAAAATAAAAATTTTTCCTCTCTCCCACATATAAAAGGCCAACCACTTTCCTATTCTCATGAGACATCAAAAACCCATTTTTTCAACCAATACCTACAAAAAAATCTAATTAATTACATCCTATAATCATTGTTTCCTATTTTTAATTAATCCATCCAAAAATGTATTTTGGTACAAACTAGTTGAATTTCCCCAAAGAAGTGGCAACCTCTTTAATTGAGCATTTTATTTTAATTATCCTTAAACATCCATAAAATCTTAATAAATCATAATGATATAAAAACATTATTATATTAAATATAATGATATTTTATTGATAATTTAATTGTCTAAGACCATGTACTCCTTCCTAAAATGGGAAATGAAATTTCTGATCATGTGTATAGTGGACTACCGCCTTGTGAACCGATGCAATTTTATTTTCATAACCACTTCTTATGGACTGATATAATGATGAACATAATGATTATATATGATATTAATTATATAATTCTACTTATATAATTATTTTATCAAATATAAATTATTCCATTCTATTCCATATGGAATAAAATAAAAAAGTTCTTGTGTATGAAGGACCACCGCCCCACCAACCAATGTGTTTCCTTTTCACCCACAAATTACAGGGAATGGTATATAGATTAATTTATGTTGATATATGATATTAATAACATTATATGAAAGAAATATATAACATAATTTTTCACCTTACCATCAATTAACTAAATAATAATTTTGTTTATGTGTTTAGCGGACTACCGCATCATAAAGATATGTGATTCATTTTTCACAAATGCTTTATGTGGAAGAAAATAAAGTATGAAATTAATGTATAAATGTGAAATAAATGACAACAAAATAAATATTTAAATTTGATATATTATTTATGCTCATTTTTTGATCTGTTGAGAAAATAGAAACAACTTTTATGTGTACATATGACTTACCATATCTGGGAATAGTGTAACACATTTTCTATATATAACAATTATGGGCCACTCTAGATACATATATAATAAATTTATATTATTTTTATAACATTGTTATAATTCTTGAGATTATTTAACCATGATAAAAGTAAGAGGATCAAAAAAACCAAACCAAAACATACATGAAAATAAATTAGTTATTATTTGATATGTGATGTTAACAAGGAATTAATGATAAATGAGTAATTATAAGTCATAATAAAATAATATATGTTATGATATGTATAATAATTTTTTCGTAATGTATGTATAAAATATATATTAATTATATAGTAGGTTTGAATTTTTATGAATAAATTCGAGACATATGGCCTGATATTTATAGTATGTCTTTTATTTTAGGGTGGCATATTCTATATTAAGAACTTATTTGTTTTCTGTGGTGTTTATAATTCCCCATTTAAATGTAATATCAACAATATCCTACTTTTAATTATATTCAATGATTATTTTTATGTTATTATTTAATTAATTGTATAATTAAAAACATACCAATGTGGTAAGGGTTTGATGTTATGATTTAACAATTCAGCATGATTAATTATGTTGATGATTTTGATGATTAAATATTAGGATCCATGTCATCAAAAAATCACATAATTTATTCTACTCTATTTATTTTAGGAAAACACTTGTTTTACTTTTTTTTCCTCTGTTTATTTAATAAATATAAAAAAATCAAGAAATTTTCCTTTATCTAATTATTTGGTCAAAATATCTTTTTTATCCATGTTAAATTTTTCTAAAAATGATTTCAAAAATGTTTTATAGAACTATTTATTTTAACAAGTAAAAAATTTTCTACAATCATTAAAAGTTAATTATTTAATATTACTTTGTAAATTTAAAAGTTTATCATAAAATAATGTGATTTCAAAAAATAATTTTTTCAAAAAAGTGTTTTTTCAATAAAAATTTATTCACCCTTATAAATATAGAGAGTGTATTTTCAAAATTATTAACCATAAAAGGTTAAATAATTTGATGAAAATAATTTTTTAGTTGGGATATTATCCAATGAGACCATCCATTGTACTTATTTGTATAGTTTTTTTTGATAAAAAAATGTTAATGAAACCCATTTATTTAACCTAGTTTATGATATGACGAAATTTTTATGAAACCTATTTATTTTCATGGGTTATTATCTGATGAATTATTTGTGATCATGGGGAACATTCACGTGTAATTTTTATTACGTTATATGTGGGACCTATATCTGCATCCAATGAATTTGGTAATGATTAATTTTATATGAGTTCAAAGGATACATGGGAGGTTATCACAATATAAAAAGAGGGTATATTTGAGCTTATTTGATGCTCAAAAAAGGTACATGGGTGGTTAGAATAATACTATCATAATATTAATATCTTTAGGGATATCATTGCCAAAAGATTATCTATTATTATGTTTATTCCACAAATCTATATCTTATATGAATATTATTATCTCATTGAACATTATCTTTGATTCATTAATGGTTCATATCATATAAAATTCAATGATTTCTTCCATTACTTATGTTTATAATCTATTATATGCATGGTATGGTTTTAAAATGATATTCTCATTTTCTCATACCCTTACCCTTATGATATGTTGATATATCTCTAGTTTATTCTTAGCAAGAATTTGTGATCAACCATTATTATATTTATTTTCACTAGTTTATTAAGATACATATTACATGTGATATTTCTAAGAATGGTTATATTAATGAGGATCAATGTGGGAGATCATGTATAATAATTTTAAATCAGTTGTTTATGGTTTTATGTTTCAAAATGAACCATACCATTATGATCCTCAAGCCGTTGTTTGTGTAATGTAATGAATCTTTATAAAAAAGTTGTAATATAAATGAATGAAAATCATTTCTCTATATATTAATAAATATAAATAAAAATATTAGATATCTGAATAAATAGTATATAAGAGAAATATAAATTTAATATTAGAAAGAAATAATGTTGGGTAATAGAATTTAAATAATGACTAGACCTATATGACCTTTGAATGACCAAAAACATTGTGGTGGTTTGACAAAGAAAATAATTATTTAGGATGGATAAAAATTATAAATTAATATGGGATCTAGATATCAATCATGAATTTAAATATATGAAACTTGTTTAGTGTGATAAAATATTTATGCACAATGAAAAACACAATTATATTTTGAGAACAACTCAATTTTTTAACAAGGGTTAGGAAGAATCCATAATAATGATAACTGATCATGTGTGGCACATTTTTCATAAAATTTTATAATGGAATATGTACAATAAATGACTTAATTGATAATTCTATTTACTAGATCACACATTGAGAAATAAAATGGATAGATATAAATATTATAAAATACTAAGTGGTGAAATTTAAAATTCTTGAAAAAGAAATATAAATGTAATTTTTTATTTATAATGTAATAAAATCATATAAAAAATCCATGAAATGTTTTTTATCATAACACATTGTTTTGTAAAATGGATAGGTAGAATATATGCATGAAAAAAAATTGAAATATGTAAAACCAATACTCAACTTAATTTTTTGAGAATCATGGCCATTCAAAATATCTACCATAGAGTTGTTTGTTTACACTATGAATGATTTTATCAACATATATTAGTTTTTTCACCTAATTAATGATTTATTCAACACATTTTTTTATAATATTGATGATTTTAAAAAACATTATTCATTAAGATGTTATCTTAATATATATATGATCTATTTAAAAAAATTTAATATTTTATTACACTTTTATAACTTACATAGGCATATTTTTTGTATGGAATTGTCTTTTAAAAAATAAACATTGTTTTGTTGAGAATATTGTCTTTTCAAAATATTTTTTATTTGGAGTTTCTACAATTTCAATAGGTTTTCTAGTGCATTATTTGATTGATTATGACGTACAGGTTTTAACAATAATTGTTTTCTATATTTTAACTGTAAATTGATTGTTTATAAATATACATTTATTTTTTATGTAGTTATTTTACATAAATATAAATATCATTCATTTAATATTTATTGAATCAAAATTTTATTATTCTAAAATTTATTTTCTAAGTGTATTATGATAGGTTTGTAAATAAATGGAGTCATAAAATGAGTTATATTATTTCTATATTTTATAGTACTAAATTTTCATCAGATGATTAACATATATATATATATATATTGAAATATTTTTAATTTCATAAAATTTTAAAATAATTGGAAGAGTTTAGATTTATTAGACAATAGTTATTTAATTATCAAATAGTATATGGTTATATTTTTTTCAATGGGATGTGTATAATTTAATAAATAAAATAATTAAGGATTGACAATTCCAAATTTTATTTTATAAAATTGATCAAATAATTGGTTTAAAGAAATGATAAATCAATTATTTTTTCTCAAACAAGGTAGTACTTTTTTAATAAATAAACATATTATATACATATAACAATTTTAATTTTTAGAAATACTATATTATTTTAATATAAAATCAATTAATGAAATGATTTTCCTATGGATTATTAATACAATGTTGGAATGATGATAAATTAATGAGTAACATAGGCTAATGAATATCATAGTATGGTTATAAATTTTGAGTTAATTATTATTGTAATTCATCATAATGAAACTGTGTAATAGATATGAGATACATAAAATTCACAATTTCTGGTATTATTTATATTAAATAATGGTAGAATTAAGTTGATGGATCAAGGAATCATCTACAAGAATATATTTTGGCATTTATATAAATTACATTCCAAGGTAAAAGTTTTCATGTATTGGAATTTTTATACGAATAGATATATTTAGAAAAATAAATTTTAGAAGAAAAATATTAATAATTAAAAAACATAAATATGATAATTTTATTTATGAAAGTATTTTTCTCCAAGAATATTTTTTTTTGTTTTATAGAATTGATGTATTTTGAATTTTACATTAGTATAAATATTATTGGTTATTTATGTAAGCATATTATTTTGTGTGATCTAAAAAATTATAGTTTTCATGTATTTCATTATATTATATTTTTTCAATTTTAAAGATAGGTAATGATAATAAATCCATTATTATAGATATTTGAACATAATATTTTTTAGACCAAATAATTCTGAAAAAATAATTTTTAATATTTAATAAATTTTTTTGATATCGAATTAAATAATAATTCTATTTGTGTTAACTACATAGAGAATTTTTTAAACAATATATTTATAAAAAATTAAAACTATAAAGGATTTATAAATTTTGGAACATATAACACTATAATATTTTTTTTAATAGATTAGTCAATATATTTCTTTCAACTCAAACAATGATTTATATTCAATATTTATTATAATTTATGATGAAGGAGACATTCCCATATTAGGGGAGATAATCATATTTGTTTTCTGGAAAAAATAATTTAATGATTAATGGGTTCTAGTTAATAATTTTTTAAATGATTTTCATAGATACCAAATATATATAGGTTTAATGTTATCATCCTTAAAGAAAATTTTATTTCTTTGAGATTATGTCATCAAATTTTTCAAATTTTATGAGGAGTAATAATTTTATTGGGTAACTCTTTTTCAAACCATTATTTGTGAAAACTCAATTGAGTGTTAAGTTATTTTATTGAAGGTTAGAATTCATGTAATTTATGATTTAAAATATTTCAAGTCATATATTGATAATTATATATATATATAATATTAGTGTTTATTTTACATGATAATAGGGATGAGGATTTTGGAACTTTCTATAGTTATTGAAATAATAATAAAATGATTCATAAGACTCCTAACTAAATTAAATATACGACATCAAGAATAAAATATTATATATAAAAATTTGAAATTTTATTATATAATGAAAATATTTTTTATTTACATATAAGGTAAATATATTTATACAATAACATATATTATTTATATTTAATGTTATTTCTTATTCCAAAATGAAGAATCATTTAATAATTAGTATAATAGAGATGTAAATTTGAATGAATTTTGTTTATAAATACTTCGTAAAGATTACAGAGAATGAAATATAAATCATATAAAGAAAAATATAAAATGTTTATAATTACTAATTATTTTCATGGTTATTCTTATTATAATTTGTATGATCCTATTATTTAAAATATTAACACAACTAATGAATTATTTTTAAGTAATGTATATGCAAGAGAAAAATGGGTTATTTCTATAGATGAAAGTAATTATTTATCTCATGAAATAATCTATTTTACTAAATTTAGGGTATATAAATTTAGAAAAAATATATAGTATTATTATATATATCAGTAGAAAAAAAAATCTTGGAATATTTCAAAATATAGGAAAATTTTAATAAGTAAATGTTACTATCAAAATAAAATTTCCATGAAATATTAAATGTTCACATATACTGATAAAATGTATTATATTAATTTTTTTAGGATTTTGGAATCACGTATTGATTAATTAATAGAGAATAAATATACCAAAATAGAATTACTTCATGGTAACCAAGAGGATAAAAGATAAATTGACCTTATAAAATGTATTTTTTGTAACGCCTTATGATTATGGGTGTTTTATTCTAAATTAAAATAATATTTGATAACTTACTCCGCACACCACACCAATCTAAAATAATCAATGGTATATTTATATTCAAGAATATTTAAAATTAATAAAACTTATAGTAAAAAATAATGGATTCAATTAGAAAACATATATAAAATATGATTAATAACACTGAATGTCTTAAAAAGTCACATTTCTATTAAAGTAGTTTTTTATTATATATATTGAATTTTCTCTTAAAATATAAATTTATAAATTTTATAAATTTTATTTTAAAAATAAAATTATATTTTTTAATTCCATATACCAAAATAATCAAAAGATAAATTTTTGAGGTTTTAAAAATTATTTTTTTAATAGTGAAACATTACCGATTTAGATAACGCTGTCACTTTTAAGAAATTATAAAAATAACATAATGACATAGAATTCTTTGAAACATTTTATTTATAAAACATTATATTTATAATCAATAATTGAACATATAATACACCTTGGTAAATTTATAAAACACATATTTAAACTTATTGAAATATAACAGATATTTTAATTTTAAATCAATTTTTATACACTTATATTATAAATTAGTTTTTACAACTTGTTAAAATAATATAAAAAAATGGGTATCGTATTTTAGGCTTGTATAATAATATTTATTTATATTTTTAAATCTATTTTATGCATAAAATTATTATAATTAATTTTAACATCAATCACCATGATAAAAATTAAATACTGAATTCAAGTAATTGTTTATTAAAGTTCTTCAATTCCTGTAAAATAAATTAAATTGATATATTTTAAAAAAAATTAAATTATGCTTAATCATTTATATTATTATTTTATCACTAATTTAATAGCAAGAATAGTTAAATATGAAAACTTTTCTATAAAACCTATATATATATATATTGATTGTTTAAATTTAGAAGATAATTTTGTAATATATATAGATTGAATTATATTATATTAGGATTAAATTTTGGTTTATAACAACCATATTTTTTATTAGGTTAACATTTATTTTTAATATAATATAAATCACTTGGGAAAAAACATGTTACCAAGGTAAAAAAATTGTAAAATGTAAAAGTAATGTGGTAAGGGGATTTAAACATGTTATAAACTTGTTTTTTTTAGTTTTAGGAGATTTATCAACCTTAGTTAGCCCTAAAATCCATTATTTCTAGCCGGTGGTATTTTTCTATGACTACAGACAAGATGTTTAATTGAATATTGAAATTGAATGACTTATGATGTTTCTTCCAAGCCAAACCACTAGCTTGGATTCAGTATTCACCTTACTTGTTTCGATAGCCTTCTAAGGTATCTTTTGAGCATTCATTATATAAAGGATTGGAAAGATTAGGCTGGATCTTGAGGAAAATGTAATTCAATGTAATTTAATGGTTGAATTGACCATAATTAATGGATATGGAAAGTAGGGATTGTAGGATTATTTACTTTGGAGTACTTCCCAGATTACTTATTTTAATTTTTGAAGAGTACGTATTGCATATACTCAATGAAAGATATGCATAGTCTTTTCGTGGTTCCCTATTGGGATTTATTTATCAAAACCTATTTGGGTTAGGTTTTCCCCCAAAAATGATTATATTGTTACAGGTTTTGATAATGGAAACAACCATTCTAAAGGTACATGAGATGTTGTTTAGGAGCCAAAGTGCATGGGACTGAGCTGAGTCTTGTAATGCTTCTTAGTTTCATTTATTTCTTTATCTTATGGGAAATATATTTTGGATTCCTATAGTGTACCTATTTTGGTAGTTTTTTATAACAATACGTGCTTCACCATATTTTTTATGGAATGATGCTTTGTTATTTATCTTATCAGTCTTCCACTGTTTATTTTCTGATGTATGTTTTTTACTGCTTATATTATTTTATTTGTATTTCTCTACTGTTTTTCACTCTACCAATGAAGGCATAATTTCCCCACTATCACACTATAAGCCAGCATTGCTAGTCAGTAGCCTCTGGTGTTTGGGGAAATGCGCTTGAGGCCATGTGGCCAACATGGTACGGAGCACCAGTTGAGTGGAATTCATATCTGAGACACTACAAAGTGGTATCAAAGTTTTTCATTCCTATTTTTCTTCACTGTTTTCTGATGATATATAGGAAATGAAATTTCATAATTATCTATTTTTGGAAGTAGCTACCCTGCGTACAGGTAAAATCTAAATTACCTAAAATGAAAATGTAATTTTTTCATTTTTAGGTATTACATTTGATTCAATTTCATAATTGGGTGACACAGTGTTTTTGTGCTATTATTTTAGATATCACTGTGGTTCTATTTTTTTATTGAAACGTGATGAGATGAGGGTATGAAATCTCATGCATTATATTGGCAGTTTTTAGAAATTACATTCCATGCATTCTTCACATGCCATTTGGGAGCTTTACTGATTGCATGTTGTTGTGATAGATGTTGTACTAGATATGCATGCTGTTGTGTTATGTACCATGATAGATATTCATGTTGTTGTGATAGGTATATTGGTATGTTTTATAGTTTAATTGGATAGATTCCAATCATTTTTTCCTAAGGAGTATGGGGCCCCTTGGATCAGAATTTCTTGGATCATGTTTCGACCATGGGATATAAATCGTTTTGTTTTGTGCTATATGTGGATGCCAAGATTTGATATGCAGGTAGTATGGGCCCCAACAAATCAAAATTTGTCACATGGTTTCTTATATTCCAAAAATAGGGGTTCTAGGGATGTTTCTAAGGATTATTGTTGGGAACCATAGACAACATGGTGTGTGGTCCTATGAACACATGCCATGTGTTATTTTTTTTTGGGAAGATAGATCTTTTCTTAAGTATATGCCACGTACTCAGATTACACGATGTGTAGTAGATGAATATGTCACCGACCGTGTGATATGAAACACAGGTTGCTGTGTTTTATTTTGAACATATTTTGTACCTTATGTACACCCAATGTAGTCATATATTGGTAGATCTGTGTTGCTCTATCCATGTAAATGGACATGTCTATAAGGGATGACTTGAGTACATGTCGTGTGTCATCCTAACACGCAATGTACTTATGACATTCACATGACCATGGAAGGCGAAGTTACACTACCATGTAAGACATTATGTATAGACATCTTGTATGATCCATACACGTTGTGTACCTGTGGTGTTTACACTCCCAGGCCCGTGGGAGTACATGACCATGTAAGGGCTTATGTGTACACATCATGTATAGTCCCTACATTTTGTTTACTCATAATTTCTTAAATTTGGAGTTTTCTCTTCTCTTATTTAGTTCTTTCACTCTAAAAAAACTTACCATGAAGAATAAGTGTGTACATAGGTTCATGTTTAGGACATTTCAGAGAAATTCCACCATGATGACCTATAGTAGTACGCCAGGAGGGTGGAAATGATCATACCCCATAGCTGGTAGGCAACGGGCTACCAATGAATCCTCTAATCATTCCAGTTGCAGTAATAACTATTATAAATGATACAGGTGTTGATATATAGTTATGTGAAGGATTTATGCAGATTATACATACCTTCCAGGGAGTAGATCATCATTTCACGTTAATGGAAGAACATACATGAGTATTCCCGTAGAATCATCCACCTATGTTTTCAAGGGATGGTGGACCACAGCATGGATAGTCATGGATGTAGTCCATGATTATTATCATTGAGCATCTTGATACACCTCTAGAGATGAGGTTCATGCTATTTACTTATATGTTGAATGATTTTTCCAAGAGACAGAGTGATGTTATCACTCAGGAAATGCAACATCGGGACATGGCATGTGAAGATTTTTAGATGGTCATCTATGACTAATATTTTCCAAAGATGATAAGGTCTTATAAATCCCACGAGCTCACGAATATGGAGAAGGGTGCTATGTTAGTGAGGGAATTCTCTACCCATTTCACTGATCTTCATAGATTCATACCTATTCTAATGGATGATGAGACATCGAGGGTTAAGATATTCGACGATGGTCTCAGGTAAGACATCTGATCACAGGTGAAATTTTTGAGGTTGACTTCTGCATATGCCATCTTGAATTAGGTGCTGATAACTGAGAGTAATCTATGGGAAGCTGGAGGTGTGAACAAAGGTGGTTCGACAATAAGATCTTGTACAGTCTGAAATGGGAGAAAGAAGAGTCATATGGAACATTATCATTTGGACATGAGTGGTCAGAATGTTTCTTGAGGTAGCAAGGTGAGGTGCTACAACTGTGGCAGAGTTGGGAATATGAGACCACAGTGTCTAATGGACCCATTCAAGTGCTGAACATACAGAAGGATGGGCCATCTACAGTTCTTCTAAAGGTCATTCCCACCAGCATATAGTGAGACAGGTTCTACATCGAATCCACGTTCAGGAACAAGTTCAACAACTTCTCACTAGTCATGGAATTGGAATACGTAAGGCCATTCAAGATGAGGTGGTGGTCATAGCCATGGTAGTGAAGCCCTAGAGTCTCAGCTACAGTAGGGAGGGTTAGCTCTGGGAAGCCAAGAAGGGTCACATGGCTGTAGTAGAGGTCAGACATATGCAGTTCAACAGACTCAACATGACTAGTATCACTGAACTTTTACTATTAGAGGTACTATTCTTGTCACCTCCGTTTTATCAGTTTCAATACTTGATACAACGGCTTTGCAGAGATTTATATATGTTCTTATTATAGACATATTTTGGCTTTTTGTTTTATATTATGATTATATTATAATTCCAGACACTCTGTTACGGATATGGATGGTAGGTGTGTGTCATTGTAATGAGTTACCCCTAGAGGTTGGTAGGTGACACTTCTTTTGGGATATTTATGAAATAGAGATGAAATGGTTTCATTCCATACTCAGAATGGAATATTAGTCTCCTTTTAATCTTTTGTTGATTTATATCACCACAGAGTGAGTTTAATGTCACCAGAAGGAATATTGTTTCTAATAAAAGGAGATTTGGATGTCAAAGAATGCTAAGATGGACCTGAGCTATGGGGGTTGAGTGTGATCACAGCCCATATTGCCAGTTTATGTATGGATGACTAGGGAACACATCATATAGATTTCCTTCCAGTGGTTGATAATTTTAGGGACATTTTCTTAGATAAACTTTCAGGGTTACCTCATGTGATAGAGGTTGAGTTCATGATCAAGATAGTGCCATGATTTCTACCAGTATCCTTTCCTTTTTACAGGATGGCTACGATGAAGATGTAGGATCTCAAGAGGCATCTAACGTATTTAGAGGTAAGTGTTTTTTCTAGACTAGTACTTCTTTGTGGGGTTCACTATCCATTTTTGGAAAAAAGGTGGATTGTACCCTTCGGCTATGCATGGAAAATCTAAAACTGAACCAGTTGGTAGCTAAAAACGGATCTCCCTTACCACAGATAGATGACATGTTTGATCAAATTTGTGGAGCCTAGGTGTTCTAAAAAATCGACATATGGATAGGATATTACCAGGTACATGTTAAGCCTTTCAACATAACTCTTAATACATTTTGTAGAAGGTATAGTCTATATGAGTATCTGGTTATGCCATACGATCTCGCCAACATTCTAGCAGTTTTAAGGGCACTGATGAACCGAGTGTTCCACCCTTACTTGGATTCTATTATGGTGAATTCTAGGGATGAAATATTTTTGTATTACCATAAACAATATGACCATTCCACACATCTTGAAATAATTTTGAGCACATTTATAGATCATTAGTTATATGTTGAGCTCTCAAAGTGCCACTTCTGGATGGATCAGATTCACTTCCTTGGTCATTTAATCTTAGAGACAAGATTCACAATAGACCTAAAGAAGGTGAGAGAAATAATTACCTGGGAGAATCCCAGTAATGTATTCAAGGTGTAGAGTTCTATAGGACGGGCTGGTTAATACAAGAGTTTCATAGAGGACATATCAAACATATTATCTCTGATGAGAGGCTTGAAAAAGAAGGTTGTGAAGTACATATGGTCAAATTCATACAAATTGAACTTTTAGGAGATAAAAGGGAGATTAACATCAGAACCAATAATGATTTTTTCTAGAGCCTAGAAAGAGTTATACTATGTACTATGATGCATTAAGTATTGGGCTTGAAGTAGTTATTATGAAGGGGGGTCAAGCCATTGCATACGGGTCTCGAAAGTTAAGGCCACATGAGAGGAACCATCCTACGCATGATCTCAAGTTTTCCTTGGTTGTTCATGCCTTATGATGGTGGAGACATTACATATTGGGGGAGTGTTTTGTGGTGTACATAGACTAAAAAAATCTCAAGTAAATTTTTAATCAGAGTGATATAAATATAAGGTAGTGAAGGTGGGTGTAATACCTTCAGTCTTTCAACTTCAAGTATGCCTACATGCCTAGAAAAGGAAATGCACTGGCTAATGCACCGAGTAGGGGGACTCAGACGCAGGCAGTGCAAGAGGCTAGTATCAAGTTAATGCTTATGGTGCTATTCTATGAGATTCACGAGGAAGTGCATGATTGTCGAGGGCATAAATTATATTATTATATAACTATGACTTCTACCCAACATGATAGAGTGATTATAAGACAACAATCCTATTATGAGGTCGTAGTTCTATGGTAGGATGTAGCAAGTGGGGATCCACCTCTAGTTAGATGATATATAATGATGAGATCTTGCAGATCTATGGGTGTGTCTAGGTTCCAGTGGACATATGTGAGTAGTTGATATTAGATTTTCATTCTACAGCATGAGAAATACATCTCGGACTTACGAATAGTTACCATGACTTGCACCATTAGTACTGGTCACTGGGTATGAAGAGAGAGGTGGCTGGTTTTGTTATGATGTGTTAAACCTATCCGTAGGTGAAGGCGGGACATCATTGGCCTGATAGGCATTTATAGAAGTTACCTATTCTAAATTGGAAATGGGATGATGTATCAATGGATTTCCGGACTGGGTTACCATGGTCACCTAGAGGTAACAATTTCTTTTGTATGTGGTGGTTGAAAGACATACAATAGTTACTCACTTTTTATCGATCAAGAACAGTTTCATTGATGAAAATATTTGGAAGAAACATATTCTTGAGGTGGTATGAATTAATAGGGTCCCTAATTCTATCATTTCAGATAGGTTTACCCACATTATGTCTCATTTTTGGAATATTTCTTAGAGGGTGCTGGGTACACAGGTGCTTCCGAGCATAACATACCACCCTCAGACAAATGGATATTTCGAGTGTACAATATAAGTGCTGGAGAACATGCTGAGAGAATGCATCCTAGACTTTGGGGAATCTTGGTAGAAGCTTTTACCACTGGTTTAATTTTCCTACATTAATAGTTTCCAAGAAACTATAGAGAGAGAACCTTATGAGGGTTTTTACGGTAGGCCATGCTGATCACCCATGTGCTGGCTAGAGGTGGTTGAGGTAGACTTACCAGGACCACATCTCATCTTGGAGACTTCATTGAAGGTACAATTGATTTAGAAGTGGATGTTTACTATGCAGTCTTGTCATAAAACATATTCCGGTCTCTATATATGACTTCTGGAGTTCAAGGTTATGGATTGAGTTTTCTTGTGTGTTGTAATGAGTTTGGGAAATAAGAGAATCAATATACAAGGTAAGATTTTATAGAGATACATTAGTCTGTTTGAATTTTTGGAGAGGGTAAGTCTAGTTTCCTATCAATTGAAGTTGCCTCATATGTATGGGGTTATACACGACCTCTTACATGTTTCAAAGTTGAGACATTACTTTATGGACCCTTCTGAAATCTTTTATCCCAAGGAGGTGGAGTTGATGGAAGATATTTCATTTAAGGGGCATACCATTTTTATTATAGAACGTAGAACGAAGGTTCTCTATGGCCAGTCTATTTCTTTGGTACGAGTGATATGATAACATAACCAAGTGTAGGATGAGGATTGGGAGGTGGAGGCTAACGTATTACCATTTTTTCTGGATTTGTTCTCATATAATTCTTCATCACCATTAGAAGGAGAATTTAGGGATGAATTTCTTTAATGAGAGAAATTGGTAAGAACCCGATTCTTCTTTTGAGTTATGTATCTATCCTTTTCAGTTTATACTTAATAAAACATTGGAAAAGTGGTCAAGGGATAGCTTCTAGCCCATTACACAACATTAATTGGAACTACACATCGTGAACATATAGGTACACAATGGTTATGTTCGGCTACATTCCAGCTAATCTTGGTATACAACCATGTAATGGTCTGGCCATAAACTATAATGTCATGGTGTGTAGTCTCAAACACAAGTGATGTACTTTATATATTGATTAAATTAGACATTAGAGTCATTTTTCATCAGATGGAAAAGAGGATCACCTTGTTACGTTAACAATAGCACCAGAAGCGATTTTCCCTCTTGAATCATCGTTCGAACTCTGAATCGAACATCATCAAATATGTTTGAACCCAATCGGGTATCCCTGAATTATTCTTGAGCCATTATCATGATTTTTTTCCCTCAAAGAATTTATTTAAGGTTGAGAAATTTTTCTTAAATTTTAAGATCTACGTCGTTCTAGCTTGAATTGGAGGAAAAGGCTAGATGAGGAGGGTCGTACTACGATAGGGTAGGTGTTCTTGGGCATCTTGTTAATTTTCAAGTTATTTATATGTGTTATAGTGTCATACACACATGTTTAGGATGTATCCTTGAATGGGAATTGACCCGTATTGATGCCTAAAAATTTTTAAGTCATGAATTAAATTAATTTAGTCATGTTTTTGCTTGTTTGATTGATTATGGGCCACAACATGGGTGTGTTTCCCTCTAATGATCATTTATAGAGGTTTGGCTTGGTTACCTATGTGGTATCCCTTTCATTCCATTATTGGATTATTAAATATGAATTATAGTTATTATAGAATTGAAATTTATCTAAATTGTGATTGATTTGATTTTGTGTTTGGGATTAGTGGTTTCCCCATTACCCCATGAGATACCAATTATAGTCTAAGCCTTGTGATTTCTTATTCCACCTTTTTGTTGATATGTATGATTCCCACATGATTTGTTATTATATTCACCATGTAATAGTGTAATTTACATGTGTTGTACCTTATGCTGAAATACTGATATTCCAGGCTCTATCCTATTGAAAACTATATATGCAGGTGATAATTTTTTTTGCCTCTAGTGAATAATTTTTTATGTGTGAAGGATATGATTTATTGTGTATGTGGGGGAGGATTGGTTATGTATGTGGGCATGAGTTTTCCATGTTTTTAGAAAATATGTTGAATTGAATATTGAAATGGAATGACTTATGACCCCTTTAACAAGACAAAGAAAAATCATGGATTTGGTCTTTACTTCATTTGTTTTGATAGCCTTCTAAGGTATCTGTTGAGAAATGTTTATACAGGGTATTGATGGGATTAGGCCAGATCTCAAGACTTATGCAATTTAATGTAATTGAATGGTTGAATTAGACATAATGAATGGAAATGGAAAATAATACTTTTAGGATTACTTACTTTTGATGACTTTATAGTTGACTACTTTTCCATTTTGTACAGCACCTGTTGCATATACTTAGTAACAGATAGGCACAATTCTTTTGTGGTTTCATACTTGGATTTATTTCTCACACCCTATTTTGGTCATTCATATTTCCCCAAATAGAATATATTGTTGTAGGTCTCGATTAGAGAAAGTACCCTTTTACAGGTACTTGAGATTTAGTTTAGGAGCCAGATGGGACAAAGCTGAGGCTTGTGGGGCTTCTTAGTTTCTTTTATTTGTTTTTATTTTGGAATATATATTGTGGATTCATCCAGTGTACCTATTTCAAGTGTTTTTTATAAAACATGAAATGATACATTAATTTTTTATGGAATGATTCTTGGTTATTTATCTTATCAAACTTTCACTGTTTACTTTCTGATGTATGTTGTTTACTACTTCCGCCACTATTTTATTATTTTTTCTATTGTGTTATACTCTTCCAACGAGGGCATAATTACCCCACTATCACACCATAGGCCCTTGCATCTAGTTGGAAGCCTCTTGAATTTGGGGAAATGTTATTAAGGCCATGTGGACAACTGGGTACAAGGCACCAATTGAGTGGAATCTAGATCCGGGCTATTGCACTATTTATAATAATTAATAAATGAATATAGATTGTACATTAGTACATTTTTATTAATGATTTTAAAGCATGTGTTCAAAGGTACCAATGAAAAAGAATTTTTTTTGTGGGATGTTTAAATTTATGGAATAGACATAACTAAGTGAATGATTGTAACATCCTATGTTCTTAAAAGGAAACACTATTTTTGAGAGTATTCATGAAACACCACATTTAGATTAACTGAAAAACTTATTATTATTACTTAATATGGTAGTTATCACAAATCCATTAGAATATGGGAATGAAAAGGATTAACTGAATTATGAAATTATGGTTTATAAATTTTAATATAATGATTCATTGGTTAAAAAATTAATTACTAAATTCATTAAAATTGAATTGAATATAAAGGAGGTGTTTTTTCTCAAAAAAAACTATATAAATAGAAATAAGTCATTTTATTAAAAAATTCTATTCAGAGGGATTTTATTAATGAAATATACATGTAATATATTCAATTTATTGTTTTTAATTTTTGTATTTATATTCAAGACATGATATAAGAACAAATTCATTTTTTGGATAAAATAAGTATTTAAAAAAAAATGATGTCTAACCACCTTTTGATGAAGAACCAAATTTATATCTAGTTTTTTTTTCAATTTTTTACATTTTATATTAAACAGTAATATTTATATTTCGAATAGGGAAATAAAAATTTATTTTTGATAAATTTTATGGTATTTTTCTGATAAAATTCAAATTTTAATGTATTGTGAAAAATACGGTATTTTAATTCAAAGCTTCTTTTTCATCAAATTTATTTATATTTTTAGATTATATTTTTAATCAGATTTAAAGTATAATTAGATTAATTTTTATCAATTAATATAAATTTTTTCATTGTATTTAATATTAGTTTGAAATTAAATATAAATGCAAGTCAATCTTTTGGTGACTTTTATTTTTAAAAAACTCTATTTTATGGTTTTGAAAACGGGGATTAATTTTAAATTATTTACTGAAACTTTAGTGTTTTAAATGTAAAAAAATGTATTCCATATTTGGAATCAATGAGTACAATATATGTAAATAGATTAGTTTTAATTTTTTGGATTTTATGAATAGTAACTTTTTGTAATTTTTTTAACCACGATTAAAGGTAAATAATGTAAATATGGGTCAAAAATAATATTATAAGGATAAAAAAAATTACCCTAACACCTAAAAAATTTCGATTTCCTAAATTAAAGTTGAACATTATCACCTATTTATGAGAAATAACTAATTTAATGCACTTTTTCCCATTAATGTGATATAAATAAAATTAAAACCAATGAATGTGACAACATGTAACCATCTTATTTTTTAATAAGTATAATAATTTTAAAATAAGTCTAAAAATTATTAAAAAATAATAATAATAAATTGTCTCCATAAATATAATGAAATTTTCTACAACATGGTAATTTATTTATACTTTTTAGGGAATATATAATTACCCTAAATACAGATAGAGTAGTTATACAACAATTATTTAATTAATAGAAATATAAAATAAATGATATTAAAAATATTAAAATAAATATAATTTGAGTTAATTAGGGAACCCCACAAATTTTATCAATGACTATATCCCATTTTAAGTCTATCTAATGATTTTTATTTATCTTATCTCTCTATTTTGTTTATTGAAAATCAATGAAATAAGTAGTGTCAAAATTGACACTATTGATATTTTATAAAAATAATTTTTTATTAAAACATTAAGAATCATGAAAATCATTAAAAATTATAAATTGGATGTTATAAGGTCTAAAAGTTTATAAATTTTCAATTTATTTGAAATTGACCCCATATATGTAAATCAAATAGCCTTTTAATATTTAAATATTATTAACAAAATTAAAATTAGAAGATAATAATTAAGGGTAAAAATAAATTATAATATATAAAATGAAATAAAAAAATATATAAAATTTATTTTTTGGAGGATTTAGAACCATAATCATCCTATATTCTACATAACTCATTTTGGAGACATTTGGATTAAAAAATTAACTTATGTAATTTTTATATTTTAAGATTTTCCCATGGTACCCCTCTACTCTCATATAAAAAGGTTCTCAATCATCTCTGTTGAACACTAATCAAGATCCATTTTTATTAGCCAAGGTCTTCCCAAAAACCTTAATAAAGTCCCTACCCACAATATTAATGCCTTAGTTTAGGCAGAACAACCTCTTTATAGGTGATAATGTGTTATTTTAAGGTGATCAATCAAAGAAGAGGTATTGCATTCATTTAAGTATTTCTATATTAACCTTTCTTTCCATTCTTCAAATCTCCCTAAAAATTACTAAATAATAAATAAATAATCCAAAGTATAATTTGATTTTATTATGTTAATATCATCACCTAAATCTGATTCTAATTTTTCAAATGGGAGATGAACTTTTAATTCTTGTGTACGAAGGACTACCGTCTCACGAACCAAAATAGGGCTTTTTTCATCAACAATGCTAAATAATGGTTATAATGAAGGAATTAATGTTCATATATGATATTAATGACCTATTAATAATAAATTTATGATAATATATTACATACTTTCAAAAATTTTATGCACATAAATAAGATAATTTCATTCATGCGTACATGTGAACTATTTTCCTCCATGAAGCAATGTGATTTGTTTTTATTCACTACAAAACTTGGATGATATATATATATATATATGTATATATTTAAATTTTCATTATTTTTAAAAAATTATGATCATTATGGAAATATAAAGTGACAATTACCAAATTTATCTAATGATCAATGAAAAATAGAAACGTTACTCATGAATAGGTACGACCTACCATCTCCATGATTATAACATTGTTCATTTATAAAAATATAAAAAATGGTTTGATTTATAATAATAATTGATGTATAAATTTTATAATAATTCTATGAATATTATTCGGGAGATGATGGACTTATGACCATATGGACTATTGACATCATACCAAGCTCATTTTCGGCTCAAGTACCAAATATTGACAAAACATTCGATATGAACTAATTTAATTATATAATTGTTATAACATGATAATAAATTATATAAAAGAAATAATAAACATGAAATTTTTTCACATAAATATAGATAATAACTTAATATTATTATTATGGGAGATAAATAATGTATGAGACGATTCAGACATGAGGTAAGAGAGTTCATCTCTATCACCTTTCATTGAGGCATATTTTGATAATATACACCACCTCCTTTTATACAGTGTATGAACAAGACCTTTGAATATAATTTAATTCAATGGTTTCAAAAGGAATATTTTTTTATGAAGAGTTTTACTAAAAGAAAATGGAATTTTTTAACATATGTTGTGACAACGACTTTTCTACTACCATAAACATTATTTGGTAAGTGGATTCCTAAAAAAGACATAATTAATTTAAAATAAAAATGAATATAGTTGTACCTTTTAATGTTTTTTGGTATTGAAAATGGTTTTGAGAATCTATTGATTATATTAATATCTTGAAAATATATTTTTTTATTATAATGTGGACATGGTATTTTTCCTTTATACTTCTTCTATGTGATATTATTATGTTGTGGTAAATGAAAATTGCTTATGTATAAGGGTGGTTTTGTGATATAAAGTGGGTAGGTGAGCTCGTGATAGCTCTCCAATTCATTATGTAATGAGATGGAATTAAATGCAAGGGTTTCCCTTATGATAATTAGGGAATATATTATGATGGGTATTTCAAATATAACCATGAAGGTTTCTACCAATGTATATATGAAAGATATGAATTATGTATGATACAGATGTAACAATTTACATTTATGATTAGTGATTTATTAGACATTTTTCAGGAATCTAATGATTTCATGAGGTATGTTAAGGGCTTGTATTTTCTGGGTGAACAGTATGATTTTGTGAAAATGTTCTAATGAGTTTATTATATTTATGGAATAACAGTTTAATTCAATTTTTATATCCCTTAATGATATGTTGGTCCTTTTATCATGTTATTTAAATGTTTTCCACAAGGTATAAATTTGGGTAAGAGAATAGAAGATGTAAATAATATTTTAATCATGAAAAAGAAACCAGGATTTTAATGGGTTTTATTTTTTGAAAAAATGGATATTGAGTAGAAGTGTTTACTCTTTAATATTTGAGTTTTTATGTATGTGTTATGTACTAGTTCTCCAAATATATAAACAATAAAATATCCAAAATTTTATATAATTTCATATTATCGAATTAACTCAATATTAAGTGATTTTTAATACCGGGGCCTTAATTGGTATCATAAGATGGTTTCGAAAACTTTGGAGATTGGAATGTTTTTAAAAGAGTTAGGGATATCATCATGAGTTTATAAATTTAAGGTTGATTATATTTTTTATGTCTCACAATCCAATTTTCAGCTATAAGTAATTAACTTTTAAAAAGACTCATGGTATTTTTGTAGAAATTCTCCATTGGTGTAATTATATGTTATTAAATTTTTCGATGAAAATTAGAGGTATAACCAAACCATTGAGGTTAAAGCATGTTTTTTTTATTTTTTTGAGGATTTTATATCATATTTGAATTATTTTATAAAATTTATTTATTTTTAGGAGATGTACAACCTACATCAAGGGTGATAACCCATCGAATCAGACAAGGCTATAGGAATAGAACCCACAACCGAAGTGTGAAAATGATTTATTGCCTACCACAGGCCTATGTGAAGTCCTCGGTTAGTATGACTTTTTTGGATTTTATTTAAATGAGTTGGTGGAATTAGAATAATTTTATTTTTGGAACTTCTGTTTTATCAAATATATATACTTTGTATTGTAAAATGATATGAGGATTAAGTGAAAAATGATATTTTGGAAGACATTCATTATTTTGAGAACCAAATATACCTAAAGAAAACAGAATACTAAGGGATATTATTTGAGGAGTAATGGTTTAATTTAAATTTTTAATAATCTATGTTTATATTGTAGACTTATGGGGATTTTGGTTATTTTTGGCAATGATTAACTGTTCTTAGAGAATATGTGACAACATTTTTGGTATAAGATATTAATAGTGGTTGATGTTATTTGGAAATAAAATTTAGGACATATATCGGAATGTTATTTGAATAAATAATTTTTATTTTTTTCGATTTAAAATTCATTATAATATATTTGAGGAATTTTAAGGAATGTTATATATTGAATTTTGTATATAGAAATATTTGTATTATAGTTAAATTTTAGAGATTAAAAGTAGTTTTCTATCATCCAATGGTTTTTTCTTATTGGATAATTTTTTAACCTTATACAAACCATAATGTTTTTGGTCAATGTTTCATGATAGGAAAAATGTATAATTAATAATTTGGGGATTATCTGATTCTATTTAATTTGATTCATCTTGAATACTTATCATATGGGAAAAAAGATGAGTTTTGGTGGAAGATTATTAATAGATGAAACTATGCTTTTCATGTATATATGTTTCATTATGTTCATATTCAAGGTAGTAAATGAATTTCTTTAACTTTGTGAAAATGATCTTAAAATAAAAAATATTTCTATTTACTTTCCCTATTATGAAATCACTTAATGTTTTACCCATGAAAAGTGTGTGGTCTTCTGATTGTTAATTTTTTCATGGTCATTTTTTCTATCACAATCCATCTGAACATGATTGTTGTTTTCTCTTCCATATCTATTTATCCTATATGGATCCCTAGTACATGTTATACCAGGAGACCTTCATACTTTCCTTTTTTTATTTTAATTTTTAATGTTTTGATAATCCTTTCTCTAATGTGGGATTGAAATAATGGTATTTTGAAAATTCAAACCATATTTACCGACCCCAAATTCAAATTTCAACGATGTAATTTTAAAAATCTAGATAATTTAATATCCCTATTTTTTTAAAAGGAAACACTATATTCGACAGCATAAATGATACAAAAAATTTAGCTTAAATGAACTACATAATATCCTTACATGACAGGATAATTGTCAAATAGCCATTATATTAGTGGGGTTGAAAAAGATAAATTGAATTTTAAAAATATTCTATACACATTTTTATATAATGAATCATCGGTTACCAAATCAATTAGGAAATTCTATAAAACCCAATTTAAGATAAAGGATCTATTTTTCTTAATAAACCATTTAAAATAAAATAAGTGAGTTTATAAAATAACAAAATTTCAATTCATTGATTTCGTTAAAAAAAGTCATATTAATTATGTTAAATGTAATATTTATATTCATTTAATATTTTTTCTAGATATTATATAACAACAAAATCAATTTTTTGAATAAAAGACAAATTTTTTTAAAAAATGTATTGTGGTCGCTATTGGAGAGAGAATTTATTTTAAAACAAGTTTTCACAATTTTATATATTATATTTGAAACACTAAACTTATTATATTTAATAGGGATAAAAAAATGTAGTATGGATATATTTTTGGTATTTTTATGCAAAAATCAATATTTTAATGAATAGTGAAAATACTGCATTTTAGTTTAAAACATATTTTTCATCTAATTTATATATATTGATATATTTTATTTTTAATTGGTTTTATAGTATAATTACAATTATTTTTTGTCATTTAATCTAGTTTTTTCATAGAAAATAATTTCACATTGAAATTACATATAAACGCATGTCAATATTTTGATGGTTCTTACTTCTAAAAAAACTCGTTTTCTTGTTTTCTCAATAAGGATTAATTTTAAATCAATTGATGAAACATATGAGTTTTAAATTGTTAAAAATTTATTCCATATTATTAATAACATGTTATAAATTATTTAAATGCATTTATTTTATTTTTTGGGATTTTACAAATAGTAATTGGGTAATTTTTATTTACCATATTTAAAGGTAAATCATGTAATTTTCGGTATAAATTAATATGATAAGGTTAATAAAATTATCTTAACACCTAAAAAATATCATTGGAATAATTAAAGTCGATATGTAAAACCTAATGGTCATAATTGACTCATTTAATGGCCCCTTTTCATGAATGTAATTTAAATATTATTAAAACAAAAGAAAGCGACAACATGTCGCCCTATTATTTCCTATAAGTATAATAATTTTAATATAGGAATATGCATTATAAAACATTGATAATAAATAGTATCTAGAAATATAATGATATTATACACATAGTGGGAATTTATTTATAATTTTTAGAGATTAAATATTTACCATAAATATTGACACAATAGTGATACAATAATTATTTTATTAATAAACTTATCGAATAAATGTTATAAAAAATATAAAAATAAATATGATTTGAGTTAATTAGGGAAATATATGAATTATTATATTATTTATACATATTATAAGTCTATTAAATTATTTTATTAAATTTATATCTCTGTTTGGATATTATATAAATTCAATTAAATGAATAGTCCCCAAATTGACACATCTGATATTTCTTTTAAGAAATATTTTTTAAAATTTTTTAATATTTTTATGAAAATTTAAAAATCACAAAGTTGATATTATATCTTCAAAATTTTCATAAAATGGATATTTATGGGAAATTTACCCCATATAAGGAATATTTATATCCTTTTAATATTTCAAATGTTGTTTCGACATTTATAATTAAAATAGAAGAATTATTGGTAACAGGAAATGATAAGGATTAAAATAATATAAAAACATTTCAAAAAAATTTTTTTTTGTGATTATTTAGAACCATAATCATATTAAATAATACATAACTCATGTTGGTTTCATTTGGATTTAAAAATTAATTTATATTAATTTAAAACTTTAAGAGTTTCCAAGGAAGCCCCTCCTCTCTCTTATAGAATTGTACCCACTCTTCTATGTTAGTCATAGTTCAAGAACCATTTGGATTAACCAAAATCCTTCCAAAATCCTTCCTTAAATCCCTATCCACAATAATGGGGAATTATATTTCTCATAACACCCACCATATAGGAGTTAAGGTGTTCTTTAAAGGTGATTAACCCACGAGGATGTATTTTTTTTATTTAAGTATTTCTATATTATTCATCCTTTCACTTCTTAAAATATCCTCAAACCATGATGAAATAATAAATCTAGTATCATTGATATAGTGAGATTTTATTATTTTTATATAATAACATTAATCCATCTCGAATTTCATTTAATGGGAAATGAAATTTTCATTTTTTGAGTAAGATAGACTACCACCTCGCGAACAAATATAGTTTTCTTTTTATAATCGTATTTAAATACTAGTAACTATTATGAACTTAAAATTAATATGTGATATTCATGAAATAAAAAACACTATAATATAATAATATATCATGTATGTTCTTAATTTCCATGAACATAAAAATGATAATGTTGTTTATAGCATCCCGCCTTTTTATCACATAAACTTTCATTACATTTTACACAATAGAGGATCTTTAAGGTATAGTGTCTTGGAAACCAAGAACATAAAACATGAGAACAAAAAACATTATTCATAAAAACTTGAAAGGATTATCCTCATGTTCATCCTAGGTTCATTACTGCATCTCATAACCTGGGGACATACATCAAAAGAAGGGGTGAGTAGAAGGCCCAGTAAGGGAAACATGGGAAAACATTTAACATGTGAACTTGAGATACATCCACAATGTCATGAAAAAGAAATTTAAGGCATGAGAAAGAAATCATGAGGCATATAATAATAAAAATAATGTATTTCATTATTTTAAGATGTGTCTACAACATTTAACAAAGAAAATAATTTCAATTTCACCAAGTTCTATCCCCAAGGTGTCAATAAAAATTACCATGGTTATTCATCAAGGTATTAGTCAAAATGGTCATCTCTAGAGATTAAGTCTTTACCCAAGGCATTGGAGTGCTATCAGGGAAAAACCTTAAATATGCCTTTATTATCATGAGATCCACATATATCATCATCAATCATTTCATAAACAATCCATATATCATAAAATAAATGGGTTTTATTTCATAATCATAACGTTTTAAAAACTGCTTTAAAGACACGATCTTTGTGTCACTTTAAAACCCACAGAAAAGGAAGCTGGGTCTCATGTATGTAAATCCCAGAATTTAAAATAGAAAATTTTGGTATATATGTAAATACCCATATAGAAGATATATATTTGATTATTCACTAAATAAAATAAAAGAACATTAGAAAAAGAGAGAGACATTTTGAGACGGAAATTCTGTAGCATAACAGCGATATTACAGGGTTTTAGAAAACGTTGAAAAGAGAGGGGACATGGTTAACCCACTCATAAATGATCCATAAAACAGAAGGGGGCCAGAATATAATGGATTTTAGAACATGGTAATGAAATTTTAAAGATATAACATATGAAATGAAGAACATGAAAGGAAGAAAAAAATAAGATTTCTCTTATGAAAATTCGGCAGCCTAATGGTGTCACTTAAACTTCAACAAAAATGAATTGACGGGTTCAAATAGGGTCTCTCATCATATGAAAAATAAATGATAAGTATGATAGATATAGAGATAATACCTCAACATAATAAAAAGGAACTTGAAAGACTTGATATGAAAGTAGAACATTGAAAAAATGAGAAATGTGAAAGAACCGCTTAAAATTTCGCGAGCCTAACAACGTCACTGAAACTTCAACACAAACGAATTGACGAGATCAAATAGGGTCTCTAATCATATTAAAATAAAAGATAAGTATGACAGATATATATATCATACCCCAAAATAATAAAAAGGAACTTGAAAGACTTGACATGAAAGTAGAACTTTAATAAAAACAGAAAGGTGAAAGAATCGCTTAAAAATATGACAGCCTAACGGTGCCACTAAAACATTATTAAAACGAATTGATGAGAGAAAAAGGGGGTATATAATCATATTAACATGAAATGGACAGTAATATGAATATAAAAGAATATACTCCAACATAATAACATGGATCGTGAAAGAAATGACACAAAAGAAATCACTTGAAAAGAAAGAGAGAGGTCGGATCCCTTACCTTAAACGTAACTCTTAAAACTCGATGTTTGGGACCTTGAGGACTTGGGGGAACCTTGGGAGGACTCATTGTGAGGTAAGGAGACCAGAACATCGTTGAAGATGATTTTTGAGTCGAATGGATGAAAGGATGGCTTGGTATTTATAGGGAAAGTGAGGGGACAAGGCATTAATGGCCAAGGGACACCTCATTGGTGGTTTTGGCAGAACCATGGGCTTGCCCATGGTATTTTCCCATGGTATTGGCCACTTGGGACACATCATACAATACATTATCCCCTTTAGTCGACCATCCCTTAAAATATATCATGACATCATCATGATGCAGTCATGATGTCATTAAACATACCGAAACCCTAAAACTGTATTTTTACTATTCACTGAAAATTCAACTTTATCAGAAAAATCCCAAAAATTTACCTTAACCAAATATCAATTCCCTGATTTCAAAAATGAACTCAATTTTATAAAAATATTTTTATAAATATTTTTAATTAAATTTTTAAATAAATACACTATTCACCAAAAATCCATTTTTTCAGAAAAATCCCCAAAAATTACCTTAACATAATATCGATGCTCTTAGTTCAAAAATGAAATCCATTTTATAAAAATATTTTTATAAATATTTTTAATTTATTTTTTAATTAAAAAACACTATTCACCCGAAATAACTAATACTTGAATAATAATATATGAAACTGTTATTTAACTATTTTATTGAATCACATTACTTAATCAAGGTGCCTATATTATATTAATACTATCTTTAAATGAGATTACTAATCCATTTTGTCACATTACTAATCGTTATCATAAAATCACTATTCATAATTTACTATTCATCAAAAAATTAAGTTGATCTTATTATACTCTAAATTTAGTACTGAACATAATTGTAGAAGACCGTTTTTCGAAAATCATTACCCATTTTTAATTATTTAAGGTTTACATAAACATTTTTAAAATATCCTTTCCCAAAATTTTGTAAAAAATATGCATACTATATTTATCCAGACATTTGAAAATTCATAAACTTCATCATAAGAAGAAATCAAGATTTTTATTTTATACAAATGATTACACAAGGAAGTTATGGTCTCCTTACATAGCCCCTTATCACACCAGCATAGGACCTAAGTGTAAGGTGTGCTAAGGTGAGGTAATCCAAGGGAGGCTCGACCAACATCGCACGAGTAGTAATTTCTATCAGTTTGAACTTCTCGCGAAGGCGATTTAGTTCTAGCTTCACACGATGATGTTCGGCTTGGGTTTGGTCCAGAGCAAAGCCCAGTGGTGCTACCTTTTTCCAAAGTTCTGTTAGATGGGATTCGATTGGTCCAAGACTACTGGGTTAGGCCATCGAATCTTCTTTCTATATTAATTAACCACGATGACTTGTATTTAAAGACAATAATCGAAGAGTTTAGTTTCCAGAGGTCATATTGACCAATGGTCATATAATGGTCAAAACCCAACTGTCTCATTTTAATTATATTCATGTTATCAAATGAAATAGTTTTTTTGAGTATATAAAAAAAATAACACACAAAATTAGGAATCCAGATTTATTCAAAAATTTGGGTCGTTACAATCTTCCCCCCTTAAGAAATTGCATCCTCAGAATTTTTAAAATTGGGTTTTGAAATTTCATTGAATGTCCCACATCGGAAAAGGATTCAGTAAAACTATTTCTTTAGAATAAATAAAGGGAAGTACAAAAGTCACCCAAGTTAACCCACACTAGGATTCCATGTAAGAAAACATAGACATGGAGGAGAAAGCAATGGGTCATGTTCTGAGGGAGAGTGATAGAAAACATTATTAGGATAAAGTTAACGATGAGAAAATCACAAACTTATGATGTGTGTAAATGGTGTTTGATTACCTAGTAGGAAACGTAAACCAACAACATTTTTGTTTTTCGTTCCTTTTCCTTACTACATAGAACAGACACATAAGGAAATATACGTACCTTCAAGTAGAGTTTCATCCGTTAATATGTTTCTACCAAAACTAATATTTTCTCCAAACGATGAGAATTCAAAAAAACTTGGTCTCATCAAAACACAAGAATCATCTTCTTGAGAGTCACATAATTCAAAAAAGATTAACTATCAGTTTATTCTATCTTTAAACATTATCCCAAAAATAGAAAGGGTAAGATAAAACAACTCTTCAAAAAGAAAGAATCCTATAGGAAGGTAAACTAATTATAAATCTTCAAAGTTCCATGGTACTACCCAAAGTTCATCATACACCATTCTATAAAAAACTGTCCTTAAAATTCCTTGAATTAAACCAAACTAAGATTGAAACCCAAATACAAGAAGGATTGATAACATAGTCTTCCAAAATAAACTTCATCGTTCATCTCCAAACAACACAAACCACTCCTAACATCTTATAACAAAAGTAACTAACCTAAACATATTTTCCCCAAGATAGGTTAATCATTTCCATAAGTAACCTATATTACCATAAGTTCACCTTAAATTCATCGATTCGTCAAAATATAAGTCAACCTTTACTACTCAAATAAAATACCATAGTAATCTATTAACTTGATCAAATAGGGTTCCCAAAATAGTGAACGTATTCCAAAATAGTAATCATCTTTTAATCCCCTAATCAACATTATCAGATGAACATCCTTGAGACTTCGTCTTCTTCTTCCTTGATGAATTTCAACTAGGTACCAATTATTAATTGTGGTTTTTGATAGCTGGTTTGGCATAATCACAATATGTTCTACTTGATCTCTCGTCATCTCTGTCATATTAATAGGGCAATCGTTACATTTCCTATCACCCTTTTTATTGGGACATGTTCTTCCATTTACCGCTATTAACTACGAAAAGAAAGTATAATTAGGGGCTTAAATACTTATCCAGTAATCATGAAAAGGAAACTTTAAGCATAGAAGGATAAAATTGTAGAAGGAAAGTATACCCTAACTTGTGATCCCCTAGGTTCCAATCTAGGTTATCCATGATCATATATTCTTATGTGAATATTTATTTTATTTTATCTTTGTTCCTTTAATAATGGTTCATACTAAGATTATGAATTTACCAAAGCATATCCCCCTGGTGTGTCGTAACCAAGAGTGCAGCAAGGCCCGTTGTCGTGTACCATTTCCTATTGGAGTCTAGATCAAAGTAGTGTTTTTGGGTTTTACCCCTATGTACATCTGTGCCAGAGCCACCTCTACCTACTCGTATCCAGACATGGATGTATTTTCTTGGCAACCCCTTACTCAGTACTCACCAAAATACCAAGAAGATTTCCTATATTTAATGTTTTCTATAGGGTTGTTTCTATAGTTTTCATATCCTAGTTTCCACAAATAACTAAACCATCATTTGATACCAACTATAGCATCCTGCCTTTTTATCACATAAACTTTCATTACATTTTAAAAAACTGAGGATCTTTAAGGTTTAGTGTCTTGTAAACGAGGACCACAAAACATGAGAACATAAAACATTCTTCTTAAACACTTGAAAGGCTTCTCCTTATGTTCATCCTACATTCATTACTACATCTCATAACCTAGGGACATACATCAAAAGAAAGGGTGAGAAGAAGGCCCAGTAAGGGAAACATGGGGAAACATTTAACATGTGAACTTGAGATACATCAACAATGTCATGAAAAAGAACTTTAAGGCATGAGATAGAAATCATGAGGCATATCATAATAAAAATAACTTATTTCATAATTTGAAGATGTGGCTACAACATTTAACAAAGGAAATCATTTCCGTTTCACCAAGTTCCATCCCCAAGGTGTCAATAAAAATTACCAAGGTTATTCACCATGGTATCAGTCAAAATGGTCATCTCTAAAGATTAAGTCTTTACCCAATGCATTAGAGCGCTATCAGGGCGCACCATTAAATTTTCATTTATTATCATGAAATCCACATATATCATCATCAATAATTTCATAAACAACCCATATAGCATAAAATAAATGGGTTTCATTTCATAATCATAACGTTTTAAAAACTGCTTTAAAGACATGATATTTGTGTCACTTTAAAACCCACAGAAAAGGAAGGTGTGTTTCATGTATGTAAATCCCAGAATTTAAAATAGATCATTTTGGTATATATGTGAATAACAATATATAAGAGTGAGCTTTGAGTATTCACTTAATATAATAAAATAACTGTAGAAAAAGAGAGAGACATTTTAAGACGGAAATTCTGTAGAATAACGGCGATGTTATAGGGTTTTAGAAAACATTTAAAAGAGAGGGGACATGGTTCACCCACTCATAAATGATACATAAAACAGTAGGGGGCCAAAATATAAAGGATTTAAGAACATGGAAATGAAATTTTAATGATATACCATATGAAATGAAGAACATGAAAGGAAGACAAAAATAAGATTTCTCTTATGAAAATTCGGCAGCCTAACAGTGTCACTTAAACTTCAACAAAAATGAGTTGACGAGATAAAATAGTGTCTCTCATAATATGAACATAAAAGATCAGTATGATAGATACAGAGATCATACCCCAACATAATAAAATGGAACTTGAAATACCTGACATGAAATTAGAACTTTCAAAAAAATGAGAAAGGTGAAAGAATCCCTTAAAAATTCGAGAGCCTAACGGTGTCACTTAAACTTCAACAAAAATGAATTGACAAGCTCAAATAGGGTATCTCATCATATGAACATTAAAGATCAGTATTATAGATATATAGATCATAACCCAACATAATAAAAATGATCTTTAAAGACTTGACATGAAATTAGAACTTAAAAAAATAAGAAAGGTGAAAGAATCCCTTAAAAATTCGGCAGCCTAACGGCGCCACTTAATCATTCTTAAAACGAATTGATGAGAGAAAGAGGGGGTCTCTCATCATATTAACATGAAATGGGTACTTAGATGAATACAAAATAATATCCTCCAACATAAGAACATGGAGCGTAAAAGAAATGACATAAAAGAGATTACTTGAAAAGAAAGAGAGAGGTCGGGTCCCTTACCTTAAACGTAACTCATAAAACTCAAAGGTTGGGACCTTGAGGACTTGGGGGAACCTTGGGAGGACTCCATGTGAGGTAAGGAGACCAGAACATCGTTTATGATGATTTTGGAGTCGAGTGGATGAGAGGATGGATTGGTATTTATAGGGAAAGTGAGGGGACAAGGCATTAATGGCCAAGGGACACCTCATTGGTGGTTTTGGAAAAACCATGGGCTTGCCCATGGTATTTGCCCATGGTATTGGCCACTTGGGACACCTCATACAATAATTCATCCCCTTTAGTAGACCATACCTTAAAATATCTCATGACATCATCATGATGCAGTCATGATGTCATAAACACACCGAAACCCTAAAACTATATTTTTACTATTCACTGAAAATTCAACTTTCTCATAAAAATCCCAAAATTTCAGCTTAACCAAATAACAATGCTCTGATTTCAAAAATGAACTCTATTTTATAAAAATAATTTTCTAAATATTTTTAATTTGATTTTTAAATAAATACACTATTCACCGAAAATTCATTTTTTTCAGAAAAATCCAAAAAAATTACCTTAACATAATATCGATGTTTATAGTTCAAAAATGAAATCCATTTTATAAAAATATTTTTATAAATATTTTTAGTTTAATTTTTAATTAAAAAAACTATTCACCTGAAAAACTAATACTTGAATATTAATATATGAAACTGTTATTTAACCATTTTATTGAATCACATTACTTAATCAAGGTGCCTAGATTATATTAATACTTTCTTTAAATGAGATTACTAATCCATTTGGTCACATTACTGATCCTTTGCATAAAATCACTATTCATAATTTACTATTCATCAAAAATTAAGTTGATCTTATTAGACTCTAAATTTCGTACTGAACATAATTATAGAAGACCATTTTTTGAAAATCATTACCCATTTTTAATTATCTAAGGTTTAAATAAACATTTTTAAAATATCCTTTCTCAAAATTTCATCAATAATATTCATACTATATTTATCCGGACATTTGAAAATTCATAAAGTTCATCATAAGAATAAATCAAGATTTTTATTTAAAACAAAATATTACACAAGGCAGTTACGGTCTCCTTACATAGCCCCTTATCACACCAGTATAGGACCTTAGTGTAAGGTGTGCTAAGGTGAGAGAATTCGAGGGAGGCTCGACCAACATCGCACGAGTAGTAATTTCTTTCAGTTTGAACTTCTCGCGAAGGCGATTCTGTTCTAGCTTCACACGATAAAGTTCGGCTTGGGTTTGGTCTAGAGAAAAGCCCAATGGTGCTACCTTTTTACCATGTTCTGTTAGATGGGCTTTGATCGGTCTAAGACTACTGGGTGAGGCCATCGAATCTTCTTTCTATATTAATTAACCAAGATCACTTGTATTTAGAGACAATAATCGAAGCGTTTAGTTTCTAGCGGTCATATTGACCAATGGTCATATAACAGTCAAAACCCAACGGTCTCATTTTAATTATACTCATGTTATCAAATGAAATAGTTTTTCTGAGTATATAAAAAAAATAACACACAAAATTAGGAAACAATATTTATTCAAAATTTCTGGTCGTTACATTGTTCATGCATACTAGTGAACTATCACCTCCACGAAGAGATGAGATTCGTTTTTACTAACTACAAAACTTCATTGATATATATATAAGTATATTTAAATGATTATTTTGATGTTTATAATATTATTATAATTATGGAATGATAAAATATTAATTATCTTATTTTCATAATAATCAATGAATAATGTAGAAGTTACTTATGTGTACATACAACCAACCGTCTCCATGATTATAACATTATTTATTTTTCATAACATAAATAAATGGTTAGATTTAAAAACTATAATTGATGTATAAAAGTGATAATAATTTCATGAGTATTATTCTAGAGATGATGGAATTATGACCACAAGTACTATTGACATCATACCAAATTCCTTTTTTACTCAAGTACCGAATATTGAAAAAATGTTTGATATGAAATTAAATAATTATATAATTGTTGAAACATAATAATAAGTAATATAAAAAGAATAATGAACATGTTAAATTTTCTCATTAAAATTAAAAATTATTCTATATTTATAATTCAAGAACATAAAGAACGTATGAGTCCATTTGGCATTGAATTATGGGACTTCATCTGAATCTCCATTAATTGATTCATATTTTGATAATATACACCACCTTTTATTATACGATGTATAAACATTCCATTTGAATTTTAATTTCATTCAAGGGTTTTCAAAAGGAATCATTTTATATGAAGTGTTTTTCTAAATAAAAAAATCAATGTTTTTTAATGTATGCGACGACAATGACTTTTCAGCTTCCATGACCATTATTTGGTATTTGGATTATAAAATAAAAATATATATATTTTTAAATTTTAATATATTATGGTATTCAAAAAGGTTTTTGATGATATATTTATTATATCAATATCTTGAAATGATATTTTTTGATTTGAAAGTGGAAATGTTCTTTTTCCATTATGCTCGTTTTATATACTATGATTTTGTAATGGTTATTTGGAATTGCTTATGTATACAGGTGGTTTTGTGGTAAAGTGAGGGTATTTGAGTCTGTGATCTCTCTATAATGCATTGAGAAATGATACTGAGTTAAACTATTTGGATTCTCCTATGCGATTTCGGGAATATATTGTGATGGTTTTTCCAAACAAAACCATAAAGGTTACTCACTATGTATCTATGAAAGCTACAATGTAAGTATGATACAGAAGTCAAAAGTTACCTTTATGATTTATGATTAATAATAATCCTTTCATGAATCATTTTATTTCATTAGGTATGTAAAGAGATTATGTTTTATGGGTGAAATGTATGATTTTTTGAAAATGTTTTCATGAGTTTAAAATATTCATGGACTAACAATTTCATTTGTTATTTTAAATCCCTTATTGAAATTTTTGTACTCATCCCATGTTTTTGAAATGTTTTCTGCATGGTACATGGATGGAAAAGAGAATATAAGAAGTAAATAATATTTTTATTATGAAAAAGGAATTGTGTTTTATTTTAAAGAGTTTTATTTTGTGAAAAACATGGATAATGAGTAAAAGTGTATATTTTTCAATATTTGAGTTGTTATGTATGTGTTATGGACTAATTATGTAAATATATAAACTTTAATGTATCCTCAATGTGAAATAAAGTCACATTATTGACATAAATAATTATTATGTAACATTTAATATTGGGGACATATAAAGAAAACGGTTAATATCTTCCTAATATTATGATTATGATGGTGGGATAATGATATGAGTGTTATTGATAAATTAAATTTGATGGTATTGAATACCTTGGAACTGATTTATGATTTATTTAAAAAATGGTTTACACTATCACAAATGAATTTTACATGATTTTTCTAATTATGGAAATTATCAAATTATTATTGTTTTATTGAAAATAAAAAAAATAATTTATGTTTTAAAATTGTTTTTATGATAATTTTTGTTATTACCATGTTTAAAGACATTAAATTATGAAGCTATTAACATGTTTTGTACGTGATGGTTATTATATATTTCTTTTTTTGGATTAATGATAAGTTCATTTTGAATAATTAGGGGACTTATTTATAAAATTTTTGATATTAATATTTGTGAAAGGTCATATAGTCACCCATTTATGAAATGGTTTGTGTTAAAAATATAATTAGGTTTTATATATTAATGTATTACAACACCATATGATGTTTTATGAATACTGTATAACCTATGATAACTATTTTTTATAATAATATCTATAGATATAAGAAATTAATTATATTTCTATTATGAATATTATGATACATTAATAGTGTATTTTAGTTCTTTAACAATAAGAATTTAATTTCTAGATATCCATTTATTGGAGTAGTTGATAAATTGTAAATTTTCTTAAGCACGAAAAAATTATGTAATTGGGTATATAAAAAAACATCAAGTAAGTATATTATTATATGTTCAATGACTATATGGTAAATTAATTGCTCAAAAGTAGGAAATGATCATAGAAAAAATGTATATGTAGTTCCTTCTTTTATGATGAATCAAATGGTCCCATAACTAATTAAGGAATTATTTTTTGTGGTCATTAACATTATCTAGATCAACCACATTATTCTGATCAATGATCCCAATCAGTCTATATTATTCCATGGGATTTAGTGTCCATTTACTTGTCAATGTTTTCTTTTTCCACCTATGCTCGTCTACTTGGAAACCTTGTTATGTGATTATTCTATATGAAATATGTACTTACCATTTTCTTTTATTGTGGGGATTCATAACAATGACCTTGATGTTGGATTTCATGAAATCTATTTTCCAATTTCAAACCCTTTATTAATGATATCTTGGATAAATTTTTAGGAAAAAATTTATTTAAGGAGGGTAGAATGTAATTACTCAAGATTCTAAAATAGGAACTTAATGTTAGATAGTGTGTATGACACAGAACACCATGATTTTAAGACAATATAAAATCATGATACTTTATCATATATTTATTTTTAAATAATTCATTCTCTTGGATATATTGAAATACCTATAACACATGGATTGAATGAAACATGATACTATACTAAAATATTATTATATATACGTGACCTTGATAATATAGTCATTAAGTTGGTGGGAATGAATAACAACAAATAAATTATGAATATTATATTATTTAGAATTTTTTAAAATAAAAAATATATATATAAATACATTATAAAAAAATAAAAATCATTTGGATGTAAAAAAATGTATTTTAAGAAAATATATTTTTTAAGGAAAATAGTTTTGTTCCTTCTTCTAGAATGTTGAAAATATTAATATTAATGGAATTTATAATTTTTTTTGATAAAATAATCTTTATTTTTAAAAAATAAATTTGAAAATATTTCATATGATGATTTTTTGTCATTTTTTAATGAATTTTCATTTTTTGAGGAATAGTGAAAAATAATTATATTTAATTAAAAACTTATTTTTTAAAATTATTTTTAATTACAAATTATATTTTAAATTGAATTTAAAGTTACATTAGTAATGCTGTATATATTTATAAATTTTTTCATTTTAATAATCGTCATATTGAAATTAGATATAAAAACATTAAAATATTTTTAACACTTTCTCTTTGAATACCCACATTCTCGTCACGTCTGATGGATTAGTTTTAATATACAAATATACACATATTTGAATGTAATTTGATAAAATTGATGAAATATTTATTATAATTAAGATATATATTATCTAATAAGTTCAACATAATTATTTCCCTTAATGAATTATAAAGATTGAAAAATTTAATTATTGTGATTAAGTTAAAAATGTATTTACATAGGGGTTAATGTAAAATTATAATGTTAAAATTAGCCTAAACATTTGTATATAATATATTTTATATACATATTTTTACCATATCATGTCTAGGTCATTATAATACTAAATCGGGTACCTTTGTATCATGTGATAAAATGTATTTATAACTTTTCTTTTCTAAAATTACAATTCTTCCACCCACCTAACTTTTAAAAGGGCACCCCCAATTTTATCAACCTAAAACAATAAGCACAATTTGTTTAAAAAATTACTTACAAAAATAAATTCCCAATTTCCTTAAACCTACATTATAAGAATTTTTTTTTCATAAATCCATATATGGAAGGATTTGGGTGAAAACATAATTAGGTTACCATAGGAATTAGTGGTGTTCTTCATCAAGTGTTTTTTCCATTTCTACCTCATTTAATTATTATTAAACAATGATTTCATAATAAATTATATATAATATACATAATATGATGTTATAATGTTATTTTTATGACCTAAAACTGTACACACTTCCATCTAATTAATAATGAAATCATCATTCATTTCTATGGTGGACAACTGCCTACGAACTAATGTCATTAATATTCCCATTGAAAACTCTGAATAATGGATATTATGATGGTTATAAATGATATATATTATATATATAAAATATTTATAAATCTAGAGTAATTATATCATATATTCTTATAATTTCCATTCTATAGGGGATACAATGATGTCACCCATGTGTATAGCAGATTACAGCCTCAGGAAGCAATGTGATTCATTTTGGGATAACACCTTATATAGAAGGTAATAAGGATAATTTTAATTAATATATGTGATATAAATGAAACAATTATTATATTAATTTCATATTTATCATTTTTAAAGGATAATATTATCATTGTATTTCTATCACTGAAAAATGATAAAGTTGGTCAAGTATGTGTGGACTACTGCCTTCAATAAGTGATATGAGTCACTTTTCATCACCAAATCCCATTGATGATATATATAATTATATTTAAATAAATAATTTGGTATATATAATATTATTATGATTCTTTAAATCAAATATATTACATACATTTTTTTAATATTGATCATTGGCAAATGAAATGGTTACTCATGAATACGTACGACATACCATCACCCATGATTATAACATAATTAATTTTTCATAAAAATTATTAATGATTTGTTTTAAATACATAATTTATATTTAAATTTTATAGTTATGTCATGATTTATATTCTAGAGATGTTAAATTAATGACTTTATTGACCATTGCCAATGATGAAATTCATTTCCAACACATTAGCCAAATATCATTAAACTATCTGATGTAAGAATAATTTATTATGTAATCATATAGATATGGTAATAATTAAAATAAATGTAATAATAATATTGAAAAAGTATCTTAATAAATAAATAATTATCATATGTTTATTATCAATTAATATTAATAACATACGTGACATGTCAGGCTCAAAGTAAGGGATTCCCATGAAACATTTGTTTCTTTGAGATTTACACCATAGTAACAAATTATTTATTTTATATGGTGTATATTGTTCCCTATTTCATACTTATAAAATAATAGTTTAAGTCTTATCATGTTAAAAAATTGATCCACAAAATTATCCTTAAAATATTTTTACACCCATGGTAATCTCAGTCATTAAGATTTGTTTATCAATTGTATCAATGTATAGAGTCTGGCATGCATAGTACACTTGGAACAATGGTATTTCTATTTACATGAATTATTCTTCCATGGTATAAATTGTACATATGTTTATGTAATTCAATATTTTTAATTCCTTCAATATTGCATCAAAATATAATTCATACGTGTGTCTGATCAATAGAATATGTATGTCTTTTTAAACCCATAATAAGACAAATATTTACATATCATCCCAAAACCTAATTTTTAATTGTGATAATTGATTGTGGAAAAAAATTATTTCATCTATGCATTACTTTATTCAACACGTGTTTAATAAAACGTACACATTTTCTGTAATGATAATGTGAAAATTTCCATTAATAATTTCACTAAGAATCATTACATTATAATTTTTTTAATCATATGATATTACATTAGAAAAAATGAAAAATGAAAAATATTTAGAAAAATTACTTGATATATCAAAAACCCATGGAATATATTTTTTTAATATTATTTATTTTTCATAATAGTTTTATCAAAGGATCCTTCATTTTTTCCATTAGAAAAATGCTTACATCACCACTCTTTTTAATTTTTCAATTTGATGGGAGTTTAAATGAAGGTCTACTTTCCTTCATTATGATAATAATTTTTATAGTAAACTATATCTCTATTGTTATCATAATATATTTGAATCAAATTTAAGATTCTATCTACTATCAAAGTATTAGTAATTGTTTTCAAACTATATTCATCATAATAAAAGGTTAAATAATGTAATGGGATTCTATATGAAAAATTTCTATAGTGTGATGGTAATAATTAGACTATAAAATAGACCCTCCATTAATAAAAACATAAAATAATTTCATAAAATGAACTAGGTAGACATCACCAGTCACTCAAAAATTCTAACAACATGTCCTCAAGTGTTCCTCTATATACACCAGAAACTACTAGCTAGTAAAGAGGGCCTAAACTGATGTAGAGTAGACACTATGAAATCATGTTAGATTTAAATAATGAATGATATAAATGAAACATATAAAAATCTTTAAAAATACATCAGATTAAACATAAATAAATAACTAAATAAAATTACTTTCATAATAAATTTTATTAATTATAAAGACTCATGTTCATGATAAATTAAACATACATTGGTCTCCTACTAGGCCAACAACATACAAATAGAGAATAATTGATATAGAATAAAATGAATAAGGATCCAACATAAGATCTAATACATATCCTATACCTAATATTTGAAATGGTATAACATCTCTAGATGAGAACTCAACTCCTCATGAGTGGTTCTTCTCGATCAAGAAGCAATGGTCAAACACACTATCTATCATGTAACCACATATTAACATAAAAGTATAAATAATTTATACAAGAACACCAAATTTTGCATATAATGGGTGAGAAATAAATCTATTTAATCAATGAAAAAATATTTTCCTAACATATATATTCAGAATATCTTCATGAAACACAAGATATTTCCAACCCAGTCAAATAATAGAAGGCATATAATAAATAAAATACTTAATAAATGAATAAATTGGGATAAATAAATTGAAAAAAAGAATGGTTTTCCTTGTATGATTCATGACGTAAATCTACCCTCTATCAAACCAATGATATATTATTTATAGCACAATTCTCACTGAGAAAAAAATATCAATCATATACAAAATATTATGTAATATATATCCAAGAGTCCCATGAAAGGGTAGACATGAATTTACCATACTAGTATCTTATACAAGGAATCTAAAATAACACTGAAAATATACCAATATATTAGAACCCAATAACATGATCAGAACTAGTGACATGCACTTCAAGGTTGACACAACTAGTGAAAATTTAAATTAATAAAATTCTTGGTAAACTAAGTATGAAAATAACAATGCGCAATGATAATATTTTAGATCATTTATAGGTCATATAAGGTGAATAATCATTCTATAAACACATAACCCACTCTATGTGTTCCTCAACATCTCATGAACTCAACACTCTTCTAGTCTGATTGTACTACTTAACTAAAAGTATGGAATACCAATCCATATCATTTATTACATACCTATACCTTCCTACCACAAACCATCCATTGAAGTAGATAATTTTCTATATCTCAGGGATGATCCGTAATAAAAATTACCCAAATTTTAGTTATCATATATAGCTTAATATAATAACATCTCCAAACCTCTATGCCATATATTACTAGGTTGGTGAACAATTTGATCTGATACACAAAACCTACACTTAAAACTCATAGGGAATCATCATTAGTCCTATAAATAATAAAAAAATCAGAGACCCTATGAGAGTTTTAAATTTCATTAGAATAATATTTTCCAAGGCCTTCTATTGAAATAATCTATTCCATCCATTAGACACACAACTTATCATAAAACATTATCTATCCAAAAAATTAATCCTTATGGAGAACCACTCAATCACTAGAATCCACAACATGTCTCTCAAAACTACCCTGATCCCTACATACTAGCAACAAACCATACCTAATTACCCACATCATCATTCAATCCTAAATTATCTAATAAAACTAATCCTAAAACAACCTCCTAGACAAACTCATACAGTAAATAAAATGATACCAAATTTTTTGAAGAATTCAATGAACCAGAGGAGAATGACATAAAATTCTATTTTAAAGGAAACAAATATAAATACATCATTCTCTAAGGAATATCCTCCCATAATCTAAACTTGATGAAAATTATAATTAATTGCCCATGTAAATATTACTTCCAAAAATCTATTAATGGAAAAACCATCCAGTGTGCCTCTCGATTATAAAACAATTACACAATCATGGTTTAATAAAAAAAATGACAGGATTACATTTTTCATAAGTATAATTACACTTATCTAGTGAAAACATAATAGAAACCTCCATGTATGTAGTACATGATGTGTACCTCAGGTACATGAGGTGTACCTTGGGTACACCCACCAATCCATGTATGCTGGGAACTAAATAATGTACTTTTCTAAATTATATTGAATTATAAAATGGTACATCACATATTACCAACATGGGTGGTATGGAAATGAACCCCACATAGGGATAAGCCATGTATGTCGCATGTCCACTAGTTTTCTAGTATACCCAGTCTCTGGTTGGGTATCCTACAAATCCATGTTTCCTCAACATGGGGTGTCTAGTTGAGTTCCATATATATTCAGAGTCACTACTATATGGAATTTCTTGAACCCATATGTTATAAAGTCCATTTCTCAAAAATTCACCCAAAAGTATAATAGAAGGAATTTATTCTTGATTAAAACGCCTTGTGATATAGTTTTCTTAAATATATATCCATTACGATCACCCTAAAACACTTTAGTCATTGGAAAACACCCAAATTATTATTTCATAGAACACAATGAATCAAAAAAATATTAATAAAACTAAACGAAAAATTATATATATAGATTTATAGCTAAAATAGAATCTATAGTCAACCATATAATGGTAAAAACTAATTCATTGACTAAAATTCCACACCACAAAGTAGTTATAGATTTATCTACAATTTTAGTATCACCCAGGTGGTGATCCACCATCTTTTTTATAAGGACCCCAACCCATGTATCCTAGATTTGGTGTTTACATTAATACATTGGAATAATATAAAAAATTATCACATCCTGAAGGAATGATTAGTTTATATGTATAAATAAACTACATTCAATCTTTAATCCCACTTTAAAATTATAAAATTAAATAAAACCTATTGAGAGTTAAAATTTCATCCTTGATCTCTTTCAAATAATTCCACTTCTTAACTTTGGTATGAGAAAAATGTGTGAGCTCAAATTAATTATAAGGGTTATGTATAGTGGAATATATCATGAATTAATAGTGAAAAGTCAATTGGAAAAGATAAACAAATACACACACATGCCACATAATCAACTACATGACTATCATTATTATATTTGGAATAGTGGATATGTAATGGTAAATAAAAATAACATATTCTATTTAATCAATAAATTGATCGAAAATAAATCCATAAATAATATCAATTTAATAATTTGATGGACAATATTAAACTATGAATCCATTATGGAATTTATTGTTATGTTACATCAAGATATTATAAATCATGATATATATACAATCATGAAATTTCACTAAGAGAGTTTAAATCTATGAGTAAATAAAATATTAATTCTATCTTAATAATTTTCCACATTAGATGTAATAATGAATCAAGGGTCTGCATAATTATAAACACCACCTTTAATTTCATGTCCAATGTATTTATTATATAAATAATAAACTATTTAATTGATGGAAAATGCATCATATCAAGAAATATCCATATTGAGTAAAGGATATAGATTTAAAAACATTTCCCAATTAATAAAATAAAATTTAATGTAAAAACAAATGTAAAAATGGTACACATTTTACTAAAAAATAATATCCATGATAAAATGAATGTGGATATTTAATAGAAATGTAATTTCCAATGATCACATGGAAGGGAATTTTTCAAATGAATTTTTATGAAAGAAAAATGTATTAAGAAATTTAATTTTTAAACTATCATTGGTCAAAACAATTAGAAAACATTGAGATAAATAATAATTATTATATCATTACAACATATAAATATTGAATTATAAGTTAAATTTAGTTTTATTAACATTGATTTTGTTTCTGATGCTTTCACCGGGGTGCACACATCCATCACGAAGAGGACACGTTGCTGTTACCCCACATTCCCTCTTTCCAAAGGCGGGCGACATCAGTTCCATATTCAATGATGTCAGCTCCTTGATCAAAACAGGATGATGGGATGTTGATTCTTCCATGTATGGATTCCTCCTCAGAGCTTGTCACCAAGTCCAGGTCTCCCTCTTAGATTTAATATGTAGTTTTTGAAGCTCTTCCCAGTGCGATATCTTCGTGAACACTGGTTAATTAAACCGCTTCTGTTATGACCTTCCAAGGGGTCCAGTAAGGGAAACAACTTTCGATTTGGAGAGTAGTCACGTTGGGGCATCACTGGCGTGTCTTGACACTGGGGATTTGCATGTCTGTCTTTTGTCCCTTATTATAGGGCTTCTCGAGGGCATGGAAGCCCGAGGAATCCCACATCGAACGCGGGGAATCATATGCCCTAAGCATGTATCTAAGGTTTTCCTCAGCTTACCATGTTTATCATAGGGTATGCCGCAAGTTTAACATCCCATGGAGACAGATTAGACTAATCGGAACACTAGCTAGAGTGAATCAGATTGAGGAACCCCTGGGAGGGAACACCGATGTTGGGGCCAACACGTGGGTGGCTTCCCAAATGCTCTGACGAGGAATGGGGAATGGAGTGGCATGATCCCAACATGATGTGGCGGCCTGGGTTAGAATCAGGATGAATGATGGCTTTGGGCTTGAGCCTCGAAGAGACTTCCTACGTAACCCCATGGTAGGGAATCAAAGTCCATGTAGTTCGGTGAGACGATGGGACACCTTAGGAGGCGACCCGCGAGAATGGACGCATGGATGGGACCCATAGGCATTGAAACCTCCGGGTTAGGGTATGAGCTTTCTGAAACACATGGGATTGAGGGAGATGTCAGGATGAGACCTGGGTGTTGGTCTTAAGCCTCGTGGAAGCCTCCTACGTAACCCCGTTGTAGGGAATCAAAGTCCATGTTGTTTAATTGAATGTAGTTTAATGTCATGTGGGAAGGGTATGGGGATTATACTCTGAGGCGGCCCATGGTGCTGGAGAACCAACGTGAATGGGGTAGGAACGACTAGGTGGTGGGATTGAACATCATGGAGTCTTCCTACGTACCATGCCTTAGGACGGATCAAAGTCCCCGTAGTTCAGGATGTATTGGGGCTTCGATTCTGAGGCGGCCCAAGGTGGTGGGGCTTGTTCCTCGTGGAGGCTTCATACCTACAATGCCTTAGCACGGATCAAAGTCCCCGTAGTTTGGGATGGTTGGGGCTTACACTCTGAGGTGGCCCAAGGTGGTGGGGCTAGAACCCCATGGAGGATTCCTACTTACAATGCCATAGGACGGATCAAATTCCCCATAGTTCAGGATGGTGGAGGCTTACACTCTGAGGCAGCCCAAGGTAGTGGGACTTGAACCTCATGGAGGCGTCTTATGCACCATGCCTTAGCATTGATCAAAGTCCCCATAGTTCGGGATGGATTGGGACTTACACTATGAGGCAGTGCAAGGTGCTGGGGCTTGAACCTCATGGAGGATTCCTACGTACCATTCCTTAGCATGGATCAAAGTCCCCGTAGTATGGGATGGCTGGGGCTTACACTCTGAGGCGGCCCAAGGTTGTGGGGCTTGAACCTCGTGAAGGATTTTTACGTACCATGCCTTAGCATGGATCAATGTCCCCGTAGTTCGGGATGCATTGGGGCTTACACTCTGAGGTATCCCAAGGTGGTGGGTCTTGAACCTTGTGGAGGATTCCTACGTACCATGCCTTAGTACGGATTTAAGTACCCATAGTTCGGGATGGATTGGGGCTTAAACTCTGTGGCAGCCCAAGGTGGTGGGGCTTGAACCTCATGGAGGCTTCCTACGTACCATGCCATAGCATGGATCAAGGTCCCCGTAGTTCGGGATGGTGGGGCTTAAACTTTGAGGTGGCCCATGGTGGTGGGCTTGAGCATCGTTGAGGCTTCCTACATACCATGCCTTAGCATGAATCAATGTCCCGATAGTTTAGGATGGACAGTTTAACATCATGCGGGATGAGGGTGCTGGACAGTTTAACATCCTGCAGCTCTGATGAGGGTGTTTTGGGATTACGCTCTTAGGTGGCCCATGGTGTGTCATGGTCGGTGCTTACTCTAAGCTCACAAGATTCATGCTCGGTGTGAGAAACAGTATCTAGAAGAGACCTGACGATCACGTCGTGAAAGGTGCGTCCATGGGAAATGAAGTGGGGCTTACACGTTGAGTGGCCCAGGGTGTCGGGACTTACTCCAGGGTGGAGGCCCAAGGGCGGCAAAGCATCATGGGAGAGGGATTAGACACCTAGGAATAGAGGAGGAGCATCCTTCCTTATCATGCCCTCTGTTGGCCTTGGCACCGAGGAAGTGAGGAGGAGCAGGGGTGCTGCCTCCTGTGAGAAAAGCTAAGGGCTTACACCAAAGTGTTTGGCCTTCCCCGCAGACGAAATCCACTCTAATAAAGAGGATATCCACCCCTATGAGAAGTGATCCCATCCCCATGGTGATGAGTGGGCTTGGAGAATGTCCAAGGTGGGGGGACCCTACGTGTGAGGCATGGGGTCGGGTCACAGTTTAACATCATGTGTTGAGGACGAGGTGCTTGGAAGTTTAACATCCTATAGCTCGGACGAGGTGGGTTCAATCCACACCCCTAGGACTTACATATCTGGTACCACCTACCCCTTTCATGAGGGAAGTCATAGGCAAGGCCGTAGCTAGGGGTTCCGCGGAACGAACCATCGAGGGGTCCATGTTAGCTTGGCTATGTGAAGAAGCAATAGTCATTAGCGTGCCTACACAAAGAAGCATGAGCCGAAGCAGCACAATGGGAAGTATTGTCCAAGGGACTTTGAAGTTACTTCGTACAAGCCTAGAAGGTCGTATGGGAAAACCATGTATGATGCTGATGCTCGAGGTGCACAAGACACCTGCGAATGGCACCCGGAAGAAGGGCATCGGGTGCTCGTGCAAGGGGGCGCCCGGGGAGCACCGAGGTGAAGGGCCTTAGGGGATCGCATGCAACCATTGGGTTTTTCATGAAATACAGGGGCCCAATGTGAAATTAGTGATGCTTGTGCGAAATAGGGGGTAGAGGTCTTGCGTGCGACTCGAAGGGATTGCACACAACGAAAGGGATTGCGCACAGCTTGGACGGCTTGCGCGCCACAGATGGGGTTGCACACAAGGGGCGGAACCCAAAGGGGTTTGGAGATTAGTTTATGCCATGTGGATCTCGCATGAAGGATGACCCCAAGGCGACTTGGAGTGAAAAAGAACCATACCTGAAGGAAATATTGCACACACGAGGAAGGAGAATTTTGCGCACGAGAGGCGGTTTGAATTCTTCAGCCGTTAAAAGAAAAGGGGTCACCTTTTATTTATAGGAATCTAGTGGTGCAAAATTCAGGGCTGCGTGAAATAATTGTGCAACAGAAGAGGTGGTGCAAAATATCAACCACGCGGGGCGTGGGCGCGAAATTATTCTGCGCCTGCGCCAGGGAATCATCATGAATCCTGGTACTTTCCGCGCGACCCATATTTTTTTCACGAACTTCACCATTTTTTCCGCGCAACACCTCCAGGCCCCAGAGACTACGTCTCCAAATATGACTTCTCATTTTCATTTTGGAACTTTCTCAATCACTTAAGTGCTTTTTGTCATCTACAAATGCCCCGTGCCTCGGAATTGGATCGGCGAGGGGTAGCAATGATTAAATTTTGAGGGAAACACCGAAATGTAGGGCTCTGTGGGTCCTATTCGTGAAAAAAGCTGAGGCTGCACGTAAAAATCGGTGAGCCACAGAATCCTTTTTGCGCATGGGTGTGGAACCTAGGCTTAGCCAATAAAAGAGGCCAAGGGTCCCATGCTTCGTACGCCTTTTCTCACACGATAAGCTTGGGCTCTCGTGCGCAAAATTTCCTTTGATCCTGCGTGAATAATCACTCGGTAGCTCATAATTTCACCAAAATTTTGTGGCCTTTTTCTCACAAACCCATTTTTTTCACGCCATAGCATGATAATTCATGCCAGCCTCCCAGATTTCACGCCAAACTTCCAATTTTCATGCCAACTCCTGAAACACTTATTAGGAAGAAGATGGCCGCAAACCAGGTTTATGAGGGGGAAGCTACCACTCGCAGAGATGAAATTACCACGAACACGTAGGTTTATGGAACAAAGAGGGTTGTCTCCAATAACCATACCCTCCTAAATATGCTAACCCCCACCTAGAAAGAGTATGCCTTGTCTGAAAATCATCCGTTGTGGAACTTTGACATTCTAGAGGAGGTTCCCCTGCCGGGTTTCGAGGTTGATACACTGCAGTCATGGGTGACCCGCGAAGATGACCTTCCTCGATACAACATCACCAACAATGGTCATCCTACTAGAGAAACTAGGAATATGGACATCTATGTCTTGAATCCTAGGACAAGGATACCAACACATTCCATCTTCACCATGGGGAAGTCTACATCAGTCTCTTGGACAACAACTGCATGGGGGGGGTATCCCTTTGGAGGACCATCAATATGATGAGTTCCTCCCACTGATGAATATCTAGGGTGGTAGGTCTCGAACCCCCATATTGATGTGGCATCTTCTGGAGCTGTCCAAGGAGATGTTGGGGGGTAAGGACTTCCTGAAGGATATCACCTACATGGAATGGTTCAGCCTGTTCTTAGAGAATAATCTGGAAGTCAAGATTCCAGGGCGGGGGAAATGGTGTCCAGCTGTGGTTCAAAGGAGCAAGAGTGGATCATACTGAAGGATCCTGGAAGTAGGGCAATACCAATCATGGGGTTACAACATGAACTAGGCTCGTGACCCAAATGTTCAGTACGCCAGATTCCTCGCCACATTCATGAGCGGATGGCTCCTTTCGGAGCGGGATGCAAGGACGAGCGTCTGTCCGGAGACTCTGGTGATGGCGGGCATCATGGCTGCTAACAAGAGGTCCAACCTGGTGGTCCCCCTGCTTTCTTGGTTATATGACATCTTGGGATGTATCTCAAGAGGGGGATCACCTAAGAGAGTATATGCCCCCTTCCAGATCTTCCATGTCTACGTTGCAGCTCATTGCAGAGGATAAACGTTCCCAAATGCCATCCTTCCTCTGAGCAAGGGCCTGTGACCCTATCTACTGAACATTTTCAAGGTCATTCTGATGACGCTTAGTGAGAAGGGAGTATGAATCTAGATTGGTAACCATAGAAATTTTCACCTTCATCCCATTCACCAGCCCAACTGGTCAGCTGATAGACGATGGGAAAGGATTATTTGAGCAGAAGGAGTACTTCCAGAGCATCCGAGTCGGGGTGCTTGTGGCTTGGATTGACGAGATGATTTTCTGTGAGCCTTATGTGCTGTCTAGGTTCACCAGAAAGTTCATATTACTCCATAAAATGTCGAAGAGAGTACTCAGAGATGTTCGAGAGGAGAGGTATCCCTGTGTTCTTCACTAGCTATGGTTGATGTTCATGACTTACGGCTCTGGCGACATTATCACCTTTCCTCCCACCGTTGTCAAAGCTGGCGTCTCGACTGAGTATGAAAAACATTGGACCATAGAAAACTCCAAGGGGATTCCAAGGAAGTGAGTTAGGTAGCTCAAAGTCGCCAGTTGAGAACCTCGATGGCGGGAGAGCAGGCATGGTGCCGTTAGAGGAGGATGACCAGAAGTTCCACAGGCGACGGGGCCCACACAGGATGGAACCTCAATAGTAGGGGCATCACAAGGCGTGGATGCGCCCTCATTACCTAGAGGAGGAGGTCCCCACGGAGTGGCCAGAGAACTTCCTAGGAAGCAAATAAGATACTTGCTTCAACCATCCCACGACGTGATCTTTCCTGCGCTGTGGGCGAAGTGGATAACCCTGCGACAATCAATGAGTACTGAATCCCTCTTGTAGAAAATAGTGCAAAACGGGATCCAGTTACCAGAATTTGGGCTTGTCCGGGTCATAGAAAAAAGCTAACATCCACCGACGGCATGCATACCTAACGACCATGGACATGTACACACGCCAACGGAGTCAGCCTATAAGCCACCTTTCTTGGTGAAGGTGATGTTTGGCCAGGATCTTGATCCGGAAAGGATGCTAGTGGGGGAAGATGACAGCGATAAGTCTGGGGGAAGCGAGGTAGGAGAGGAGGCAGAAGGAGAAGGGTAAGTTGATGGAGAGGAGGATCCTTAAGGTTAAGGGACTTAGGGGGCGTCCCAGCAAGGGAGTCTTTGGGAAAGCAGCGAGATCGTCGGCTCTGATATGGATGTATCCGAGATACTCGATGTATGTTTCGACCCTTATCTTCTCTCATATTCTCTTTCCTTTGCAATCCTCAACCCACCTTCCTTATCTTACTCAGGATCACATCGACGCTAATCAAGAATCTCCGGCTAAAGGAGGGGAGGAAGCGTCAATAGGGCAAGTCGGGGCACCGACGCTCATTATCGAGCTGAAAAGTGCTGAGGGATCCCCGACCACAACAACTCCTGTAGCGGCCATATCGCTAGAGGCCGATGCCATGGGTTCTTGTAAGTTCATTCCCATGACATCAGTAATTACTATTGGTGGACTCACCTGATCAGGGTTCTCTTTATCTATACAGTGATCACGACATTGGAGTCTTGTCAAGCTGCTGAGCCCGGACCATCTACAAGCATGCCGATGGAAACCATACTGCCCCACCTAGAACATGCATCCCAAACTGATTTGGATCTTATAATTGGTGAGAAGGGAGCGGTGAACATCATTGGTGCTACCATTGGGGTAGGGCCGGAAGTCGATGGGGATGACACAAGGATCGAAGGGAGAGGGAAGATCACCCAGATGCTGAGGAGCCTATTCCCATGGGAGGAATCTCTAAGGAAGACCCTGCCACTGGCCTGTTGTTTGTCTTTACTATCTATCAAACCACCGATCTCGAAGATATTGATGATTTAGATTCAGAAGTGGATGAGGAGAGCCTGATGATGTGACACAAGGGATGGAAGTGCATCCGACATTTTCATAGGTATCCTCAGGCAGAATGGCTTCAAGGGATGGCGTCACTCTACAAATGGATGTGTTTCTTGTGTGCTGGAGGGGTAGAAGCTCAATGCCTTCATCTGACGGTCTGTGGATACATATCCAAGAAGATGCGTGAGAGAAACCAGTGTGCCAACATCATCTGGTTCTAGGAGGAGTCGGAGAGCACCTGAGTGTTTCTAAGGGTGGAGCAGGAAGTCCAATTCCTCGAGGAGCAGGCAAAAGAAAAATAGATATTCATCGCAAACTACTCTGAACTTGTAGAGCAGTTGAGGGCCCAGTTGGGGGATGCCCAAGAACAACTCATAGAAGTGAGTCACCAGATAATTGAGCTCCAGACTAAACATGTGCTGGCACCGGCCAAGGTAGTGAGATGCGCTCTATATCCATTGATAAAGAAAGGGTTCTTTAGGGGATGGGAGGCAGTCCTGGGGGCCACCAGCAAAAAGGTGGTGGTATTGGAGAGATCCATCCAAGAAGCCAACCCTTAGGGGCCCTGTTTTGGCCAAACCCATACACTTATCCCGCTTTTACTGTTTCTTGTTCCCTTGAACGGTATGTATGGGAAAACTTACCTTCCCCATTTATTAATATACTTTTCACTTTGGTTTATCATTCTCAAACATAATCCCAAAATAAATAGCAATCCATCTCTAAACCCACGTGGTTTGTGAGAAACAAAGGAGGCTTATACTATCAATTAGTTTGATCGTGGGAGCATCCACCATGATTCCGGCATCTGAAATTCAAACCCAGATTCCTGAGGAGAATAGGGAGGTCCAATCGAAGGAAGATTACCTCAGACTGATCTATGTAACATCTTCTCAATTTTCTCTAGTGCACGAGTGGGGAAATTCCAGGGGCGTTGGAATCAGTCTGAACATAGGGGAATTAAAAATGTAAATCACGTTACCCAAACTCAGAACACTAAGGGAGGGGTGTGTTAATAAAGTGTGACTGTTGATCATGTTCGAAAAACAGCATCCCCATTTCACTAGCCTAAAATGGGGACAAAAAACGAGGGTCGACTGCTGACCATGTTCAGAACACGGGTCCTAACTCAAATATCATCAACCAGTCTTTCATAACGTTGGCCCAGGACAGTAGGCAGACTATAGGTCAAGCATTCCTATTGTTAGGGGGTCCCATAAAATGTGATCAGTCTTCCGGAACATTGGCCCAAGACAGCAGGTGGACCATAGGTCAAGCATCCATACTATTAGGGGGTCCCTTTAAACGTGAAAGAGGATGAGGATCTGAATAAAGGGGCATGAAAAGCATGGAATGTGTAGTGGTGGTTTTTTTCGAATAGAATTAAACACCCTCAAGATTATGCCATCGTGATGGAAGAACATTAGGTGGGTGCATCAGTCTAATCATGGATCATCCCTACTTTTAAACAGGACCTATATGGTGAGGTAAATGTTGCCTCCCAATGTCATTATCAGGTATCCTAAACTTGTTCAGGGAAAATGCTACAGTTACACAACTCCCCGGGAAGTCAGGCCAAGGGGCCAATAGTGAGGGGGGATGGGATTTGTGATTCTCAGGGCTGGACCCGAGACGAAATGTCTGGGCGTTCCTATGTATCTCATAAGGATGAGAATCAAGCCACATGTAGTTCTTGAAAGGGGTTTAGTTTAAGGTCTTCGAACTCAGACCAAGGATCGATAAGGAGGGCAGGAGACACATGGTAAGGTGGTTACGAAACCCAATGTGAATGAGGACATAAGTCCTACTTACCATGTGTTTCCTAGGAAAGTGCTCAGGTCGAGGGATCGAACACAAAAGTTAGGCTGGGCCCGCGGGGAAGTGCCCGAGCACTCTTATGTATCTCATGAGGATGAGAATCAAGCCATACATAGTTCTGAAAAGGGGAACGACGCGGCAAGGTACCAGTGCAAAGGATGAAAGGGGTGTGCAGGTCTATCCCTTGCACCAAAAGAAGCGACATTTGATGTATCTTGTTTTTCCTTTAAGGTGAGTGGTTTTTCTTTTGTGAAGTTACCGTCACAGGGTAGAAATTCCTAGCATTTCCACAATAGTCATTCCATATAATGTCATTGACAAATAGTATGTTAAATAACCTATACCCAACATGATGTCCTCTATGATGAGGTCATCACAATGCAGTGATGTTTTTCTTCGTGCGGCCAGGTCCATACTATCATAGTTTAGGGTCTTGTGGTAGGAGGAAAAAACATAGTTTAAAGTCATATGTCTTGGACATGGGGGAATGCACACAATGTGAGAAAAAATACCCGATGTGAATGCTGACGAGGTCCTGATCATCACCGCATGCACCTTTGGGAAAAAAGCCTCGAGCCAAGAGGCCAGCGAGGGTTAGAGGATAAGGGGCAGGGGAAACTAGCTCCCAGCTGAGATGGACCCAGAAGCACTATGTCTGGGTGATCCTACGTATCCCATGGTGATGATTATCAACATTCATATAGCTCTTAGAGAAGATCCCAATTTATGGTCTTAGCACTCAGATCACGGGAGCCCTCAGAGATGCTGTACTGTAGCTTTGTCCCCCTGAACTGTAGAGGTACACTGAGGGATAGTGCCAAAAGTGTCGAGATTCCACCTGGACATGATGGGGTGGAACATAGTGTGAATCATGCAACCAAAATTCAAGGCCTGATGGGGATGGAGTGATGACGGAGGACTACTACTGACCATGTTTGTAACATAGCATCCTATCGCACTAGCCTAAAATGGGGAGAAACACATGAGCATCGACCGTTGACCATATTCACAATGCGGGATTTGTATCAATTTGTTGTCCAAAACCCTTGGGGGTGTTGGACCATAACGATAGGAGATCCCTTAGGCACAGTATCCATGTAGTATTTGGGGTTCCCTTCAGGTGTGAAAGATAACAGGGGCCCAAATGAAAGGGAACATGGAGCTTGACAAATGGATGGAAGTTTTCCCAAGTTGAACTCGACACTCCAGGTCCTCGACCAGAGTAATCTAAACACATTGGTGGAACACTGCAAAGGGTCAAGGGGCTCAATTTGAGAGCGACCAAGAGATAGCGGACTCCTGGAAGAAAGGGGGCATGGTGCTAAAAAACCAACATGAAGGAGGGCATAACCCTGTACCACACCTATATATCTCCCTCATGGAGAGGGACAATCTAAGGGACCTAGGTGATCGGGAGATATCTAAGAGATGGGGTTGGACCCGAACTCTAAATGTTCAGTCAGTCCTACATATCCCATAAGGAGGGGAATCAAGCCACATGTAGTTCTTGAAGATACAGTTTATGTCATTCGGGACGAAATACAGTTTAATGTCATGCGGGACGAGCATGCAGTTTAAGGTCATGCGAGACCATAATCCAGTTTAAGGTCATGGGGGACTATAAGGGCCCAAAGGTAGGACCAAATAGCAGTTTAAGGTAGTGCAGGACTAAATTATCAGGAAAATTATTGTTTGAGGAACATGGCATTGTTGGGAGGAGTTATATGCTCCCCATCCATGGTCACCAGGGAGTATGTACCACTGGGATAAACATTATGAACAATGAAAGGTCCTTCCCATTTGGGCTCCAGCTTGGGTGGTTTTTTTCCGGGGATCATTGGTTCCCAGAGAGATAATACCAAATCGCAGTGCAGGAAAGAGCATAGGCGTACCTTCTTGTTGAAAGCTCAAGCCATCCTGCTCTGATGCCTCTCTAAGTTGTGTAGGTCATGAAGCTTGTTCTCATGTAATGCTTCCAATTCAGTTAGATGGATCTCTACCACTCTCTTTTGGTCATAGAACACAATGCGAAAAGAGGGAAATTGAATCTCGATGGGTAGGACGACCTCAGTTCCATACACCAGGGAATATGGGTTCACTTGGGTGGAATTACAGGTCATCTTCCGATAAGCCCAGAGGGAGTTGGGGAGCATATCTGGCCAAAAATTTATATTCTGACCAACCATTTTATGTATAATGTTAGAGAGGGTTTTACTGAATGCCTTAATCTGTCCATTTTCTTACGCGTGATAGTGGGAGGTATGGTTGTAGCGAATGTTGTACTTGGCGTACAATTTATTCAACTCGGCTACTCGAAAGTTGGTGCTGTTATCGGTGAGGATGGCATGAGGTACCCCAAATCGATAGATTATATTGGAACTCACGAAGTCCATGATAGTACATGCCTGACTTCCTTGAGTGGAATCACCTCTTCCCACTTGGAAAACAAATCTGTATCAGTCAAAATGAATCAGCATTGGAAATTCGTTACAGGTGGGTATGGTCCAATATCATCTAAAACCCAGACTGCAAAGGGCTAAGAGTACTTGGTATTTGGAGAGGCTCTAGTGGCCTATGCAAAAAGTTATCATGAACATGGAATGCATGTCACCTTTTGGTGAACTCGATGTAATCAGGGATCATGGAGGGAAAAAAATACCCTAATATCCAAACCTGGTGAGACAGTTTGGGCCCGGCCTGATGGGAACCACAAGAACTGGTGTGAACCTCTTTCATGACATATGGAATTTCAACCCCTTGGATGAAACGGAGGAGAACACCATCAAATCCTCATTTATAGAGGATCTTATCAAGGCTGGTACCACTCTGGAGAGTAAACTGCAGCGTGCAACGTTGAATTCACTTGCACTTGGCCCAGTCTGATGGGAGGTTACCATGTTGGAGGTAATCAAAAAAAGGGGCTCTCCAGTTGAAAATTTCTTCAACCACTACACCTGATGAACCTGGAGATCCTGACATGGAAGCCCTGATGGTAATATGGAATACCCGTGGGCTGTCGTCATCCATTGGGGTGACAGGAGAAATGACTCTCTGATGTGCCACATGGATAATTAGATCATCCTGCTCAGGCTCTGCAAGTGATGCATCCTGGCTAGACAAAGCATTTTCTTGACCATTCTACGACTAAGGGACATGGATAACCTTTGGATGAGAAGGGAACTATGCCATTAGCTGGAGAGTGTGTTCTAACAATGGTACGAGCTCTGGCTTTCTGACCACATAGTCACCATTGACCTGCTTGATGACTGACTCAGAATCCCCATTCACATGAAAATGGGGCACGTCAATCTCAAAGGCCAGCTTGAGAAACATAATGAGGGCCTGATATTCTGCCTCATTGTTAGTGAAGCCTTCTGAAAAATGAGTATGGTAGGACGGCTTGTGTCGGGGTTGTAAAGACAATACCCAGGCCTACTCTGTTGAGCCTAGAATTATTGATCCTCCTACCAGTGGGGCTTCGGGAGGCACCATTGAAGTGAAACATCCAACATGGAACAACCTGATCGACTGAGAGGATTGCCTCATCAGGAAAATCCAGATCTAGGGATTGATCCGCAGAGGCTGGATGGGCAGCCAGAAATTCCGCCAGTGCCTTCCCCTTGATGGACTTCTGGAACACGAACCTGATGTCAAACTGCTGCAGGATCACCACCCACAGCAGTAATTGTCCAGTCGGCATGGTCGGTTCAGAATATACTTCAGCAGGTCCACTCGAGACACTAACTATACCTTGTGGTACTGTAGGTAGTGCCATAATTTCTGTATGGAAGATGAGAGCACAAGTTATCTCTTCTTTATGGTGGAGTATCTGGTTTCTCTATTGAGGAGCATGCAGCTGAGGTAGTAGAGAATATTCTCTACCACCTAATTGTTCTTCTGGGCGAGAAGGGCACTGAGGGACCATTCCATGCCGGTGAAATAGAGAATCCAATGGCTTCCCGGAGACGGGTGGAATCAATACCAGAGGCTGGAGTAAATATTTCTTGATTTTCTCAAAGGTGGTCTGGAATTCCACGTCACATTCATAGGCGGAGTCTTTCTTCATGAGGTGGGAAAAGGTCTTACACTTACCGGCCAGATTCACAATGAATCGGCATATGTAGTATATGTGGCCTTGGAGACCTCAAATATCCAGAATATTACTCGGGGGAGGCATATGATTGATTTTCTTGATCTTATCCGGGTTGATTTCAATGCCCCAATACCTGATAACAAATCCAAGAAACTTCCCAGAGGTAACCCCGAAGGCACACTTTAACGGGTTCGTCTTCAGGTGGCGGGAGCAGAGGAAGCCGAACAATTTCTCAAGGTCCTTGAGATGGTTCTGGAACTTGTGAGAATTGACTACCAGATCGTCCACATAGCATTCCCCCAACGTCCCAAGGATCGGCTGGAATATGTGATGCATGGATGGCTGATAGGTGGAACCCGCATTCTTCAGGCCGAAGGGCAAAACCTAGTAACAAAAAATACCTTGGGGAACCCTGAAAGCTATGGACTCTTCATCTTTGGGGGACATTCAGATTTGATTATATCCAGAGTAACCGTCCATGAATGAGAGGTTTTGGAACCTGGACGTAGCGTCAATCAACAATTCTGTCACCAGAAGGGGAAAATCATCCTGCGGACAGTGATGGTTGAGATCGCGGAAGTCAATGATGACTTTGATATGTAAGTTCTTCTTTTTAACTGGCATGATGTTGTCTAACCACTTGGGGTACTGGACCTCCTGGATGAAGTTGTCTTTGATGAGCTGATCAACTTTAGCCTCGACCATGGCACTATGAACATGGTGCATCTTTCAAGGAGGCTTCTTGAACCCGCAATGGTTTGTCGGGAGACCGAGACGGTGGATGAATACCTGAGGATCTAGCCCTGTCATCTCATCGTAGCTCTAGGAAAACACGTCATGGTGAAATTTAAGGAAGTCCATATACCACTACTGCTCCTCGAGGGACATAGCAGCACTGATCAACGTGGGTCCTGGATCTTCCTCGATACCAAGGTTCACCTGTATCAGTTCATCGACCGTGGCAGATACACCTTCTTCAAAGGTGCGGGGAGCATCCTCCAAACCCTCTTCTTCACTTGAGAGGGAGGGATTCCTAGCAGAAGAGGCTTCCCCTTGGTCTGAGGAACCTGACAGGAGGCTGGTACCAGCCTAGACAACAACAGACAATGCATCAGGAGATTCACGCGCCACTGAGACCATGGAGATGAAGTCAGTTGATCCAATCCCATCTAGCCTGCAGACTAGGGGGCCACGCTTGATAATATCAAAGTATTAGTGGAGCGTTGAATGAATCCGACTTATTCTATCTAGGCATAATTGAAAAGTATGACATACTGCCATTTCCACGAGCCAGATCTTCTGATACCTAATAGGAGTGGGAGGCTCTGGGATCACTAGAGCCTGGTTCATATAAGAATACAAAGTAATCTTCCGACGCCACCTAGATTCGGGAACATGGTTCCCTCTTGTCCCAGAAATGACAAAACATTGCCCCATATTAGGGTTGGTGGCCTCTAACCTATGGATCGAGAAGACATAGGCATCATTCAAGCCTGCCCAAGGGTCGGTTGTAGTAGCGACGAGCTCAAATTCAATTTCCTGGACTTGTTTATCCTTTCTCTTGTAATATTCTACGTCCAAATAATGGGCTTAAAAAGAGGAAAAATGAGATGCATCAACTTGGGGAAATCCCACTCTACCATTAAGGGAGTACTTGAGGCATTGGTGATACGATGAGGGGACCTCCGCATGCAGGTGGATCCATGGCCTACCCATAAATGCATTGTATGCGGTGTCCTAGGAGACGACCCTGAACTCGGTGCTAGAAATCAGGCCACCGAATCGGGTCTTCAGACAAATCTTACCGATCAGTGTTTTCTCTGTCCTGTAATATCCCTGGATTCTCAAATCAATGGGAGTCAGGTCGTCTTCAGATAACCTTAGCTTCTGCAGTGTCTGCGTCGAGATAATGTTGATCCTAGATCCAGTGTCAACAAGACAGTGGCGAACCTCCACACCGTTGAATTGGCTGGTGATATATACCGGGAGGATGTGCCCTTGGACGAGAGAGCCTTTATCTTCTCCCAAGAATAAAATGATGTCCTGAAATTTGGCATCCTCAACTGTTTTTGCATGAAAGGCCTCTGCAGATGCTACCTCCATCTCTAAATAGAGGGGGCTCTTTAAAGCCTCGGTGATCGCTTCACGCATATATGGCGACAGGCGTAGGGTTTCAAGGATGGAGAGCCTTGCTCGGATGCTGGCGAGGTGATTGAGAACGCCGTACATCCATGCTAGGTGAAAACTTCTTCTTGCAGGGAGTCGCTCTGTGATTGGAGGCATTGTGGGCCCTGCCAGCCGAATTAGATGTTGATTTGTACTGGGTACATCCCGCTGCTCACTGGTCGAAGATCAGAGGGTCGCTTTTGGATGAGGACCGGGCGATTGATATTGTCCTGTAGCAGGGTCAAGCTTCTCGTGATACAGATGAAGTGGCTCTACCTAATCCATTAGCATAAATAGGGGCGGCGGCAGACCTGTCAACACCGGATGAAGAGGCTGCGCATGCTGAGTTCTATGTCAGATATGTTGTCTGGTCTTAGTGGCATGTAGGACCTGGCTAAGGGTGCCAACTGACTTGCCCTGGCGACCCATATGGCCGCAGTTCAGCCGATGTTGGTGCCGGTTGGGGATTTTGGGGAGATTCTCCTGGTTCTTCCCCTAATTGGGAGTCATATAGGGATTTACCAACTCTATGGTGTTAACCGAAACATACCCTTGGCTATCACATGACGAATCATCCCCCACTGGGCAGATTCTGGGGGGAATTCCCATCTTCGAGGGCATAAAGTCGCCGATAGTGCGGGATGATGATGGACTTGGTGGGGTGCATTGCTTCTTCTTGCACTGCCGATGCTTGCTCTTCTGGGAAGGGGCCGGCTGAGATGATGACACAGAAGTGGTGGTCACAGCTTCTGAATACTCCGACTGATTTAGGCATGCCCGAATGATTCCATGGGCACTTGCGACTGTCTTGCGAGCCATCCAGTCATTATACTTCTGGGACCCATGGTCAGAAACCTGCCGCCACCCACTTTCACAATCTCTACTACTATCTGATCTCACAAAGACACCCACCACATGTGTTGGGGATGGGCCCAACCTGACTATGTTGTTGTTAATCTAGTCTTGGAGCCAGTATTTGAACACATAGCATTTCTTGATGGTGTTTCCCAAGATCTGATGATAAAGACAGTAGTTGGGGTGATCAGTGAGATGTGTCTCTTTTGGCTTTCGACACAAAAGCAGTCACACAATTCTCTTCTCTAAGGCGCTGTTGAAGTAGCCAGGGACCTGCGCCTCATCGAATGAGTAAGTTAGACTCCTTCTATCTAGAAAGGGGGCTCTAGGAGCCTGTCCCAGACAAGGGGCTAGAGAAGGCTGATGTGGAGGCTGAACTTGATTGTCTCACCGAGGCGTCGGTGACGTATTGCGTGGGGGTGCCTGCCGATTCTGAGGATGCTTCTGGGCTAGAAGATGAACTATGGTGGTGGACCTCTGTGATGATACGGAGCTGGCTCCACTAGTAGCAATTCTAGCTACCTGGGGGCCTCTACCTGAGCCATCGCGGTAGGCTCGTCTCGAGCATCCCTCCTTGCCGGGATCACAGGAGGCAGCATGCGTGCCTTGATAGCCTTTTTTAGAGATTCTTCAAGGCAATGGGCCTTATTCAAGAAGTCTCGGAACCATCCGGGATTGTTCTGAGTAAACAGGGAGGGAACCAATTCCGTCTTGACATTTCCCACACACATCGTCACTAATTGATCCTGAGTCAGTGGAATGTCAAGGGAGTATGTGAGCCCCTTCCACCAGGTGGTGAATTCCACAACTCACTCATCGGGCCTTTTCTTGCACCTGAAGTGTAATACGATGTTCTTCTTCCGGGTGGTAGAGATGAAATGGTAAAGCAATTGCCTACAAAGGTCCTCCCAGCTTGTCACATATCCAACAGGGAGATGGCTGTACCAGATGAATGCCAGACCTTCGAGCATTTGAAAAAAACTGCGGATCTTAGAGGACTCCTGCTGTGCTAGGGTCCCTCGCATAGGCCCACACCTCTAGTTAAAGTGGGATAGGTGCTACGATGGGTCCCCCATCTTGGTAAATGGGGAGAATGCGGGATTCCATAATCCTGGGGGTTCCAACATGTCATCCACCCATGCCGGGTATTGCTTTACATCAGGCGGGATAACCACTGGTCGCGTTTCCAAAGCTTCCAGGTGGGCAATGAGCGCCGCCATTTGATCATCTGTACATGGGTCCCTATCCTGACGGGGATCCCTAACCACGAGCGCATTGTCGGTCTCTTTAATGCGGTAGCTGATATCGGCGGATCACGGTGGTGGAGAAACCCTTGGGGCTACCAGAGGAGCCTGAGCAGGGTTCCTTGGATTGTCATGCCATTCATGAGGGTTCGTTGAGACATACTGCTCCCTCTTGCTATGAGCTCCAACATCTGCTCTGTCAGGGAATATGGTGTGATTAGGGTTGCCTGGGAGAATCTCGTCGAGGGTTAGTTGTTCCTGCCCCTGCTGCCCTGACCTAGGATCACCGTAGTGGGGCCCCCGCTTTGTAATGCGTTCAGCCAGAAGTTCATCAACTAACTTATTCTACTCAGAAAGCTGCTAGCGCAGCGTGGCCTTCTCAGGGTCCTCTTCTGTCGTTTGCACTGAGGCAGACAGGTCGGAGTGTTTCAAAGCTCCAACATGCTCTTTTTCCTTGCAAAAATTCTGGCTCAATATCAATGCCTCAGTGGGTTGAAGGAGACCCAGGAGGTTCCTTTGCTGGTGATTAATCCTCCCTGATGGGTCTAGTAGTGGGGTAACATCCTCATGGAGAAGGTTCTCATCGAGAAGTTCCAACTCATTTTCCTCTCCTAATAGATCGGCCATATTGACTACCACTCTTCTTGGGGGCATGTCCTCACCATCATCATGTGTGTCGGGCTGCTAGCGATTCACACTGAAGAGGAGGGAAACGTACTGCCCCCAGCCATGGACTTGTGTGTGGGGGGTAGCATCCTTAATAACATTGTGGAGTACTTGGAAACTCTAAATGCATTGCCGTTGGAAGGCCATGTGGTGGCCAGGTGACTCAGGGTGCCAGAACATGGGAATCGTGGCGAGGTCAACTAGGTGGCATTGTTTCCCAATGTCTTCGAGGTGCTCTTGGCTCTCGGGATAAGTCACCTTACGGTGGCAAAGGTGGATGTGAGTCGCCAAAAGAGTCTGGCGGAAACATTCAAACTCTTATGGGGCGGGCGATTCTGGCGTATCAAAATTTGATCCTGTGACCGGACAAAACTTTTCAGGGAAGTGGCACACTGCGAGGATGGTGCAGAAGCACCCCGGATCAGATCCATTGTTTGGCCTTTAATTTCCCCACTTGTAATCTATGGGTGACCGTGGAACTAGTAGCAGCGCAGAGGCAGGCCGCTGGGCCGGTAGACTGGCTGGCGGAGAATGTGGTGAGCGGGTTGATTGGCTACCAAAAATTGGACTATCCTTTGAGGGTTGTAGTGACCTAGACGCTATATCATGATAGGATGAACCGACGACCCGGGCTCCTGAAACAACATCAGCATCTTCCATGGGTAGGTTATACCATGAATCTTCAGCCATTGACCCCAAAATAGCTCTCCGTAACCTCTATCCAAGTTAAAGGGTGCTTCTGGAGATGCAGGTGGTGACGGCGCAGTTGGTCCTGGGGAACATGCCAAGGTCTCGTCCTCCTGGATATACCTTCATATTGAGGCATGGATCTTGTGGATCTCACATTCGTAGAGTACGAGGCTGATACGCCTCATTCCTGCCCTAACCCTTGACTCAGAGGACTGAGGATATGGTTCCCGCGATGAGTCACAATCCGCTATGGAGTCTGAGAAGTGGACTTGTCTGATTGTCGTCTGGCCTTCCCTGGAATTCCTATTACGGTGGCGACTACCCGCCTTCCTACCCCTGGGTGGATCCTCGAAACATAGCTGATTTCTGACACAGGTTCCTCTGGCCGCACTAGTGCTGGGGCGGAGAGGATTTCCACCTGAGAAAGCCAGGGTGTGGGGAGCAATGGGAAAAATGTCAAAAGGGACACGGGGAGGACCTCCTTGTTGGGCATTGGTGAAGAGATTTTGGCCTCCACCTCTATTATTTATGGGGTGAGGAGGATCTTCACCGATTGACTTGGGGACATGGGGAGTTCCTCCATGTTGGCGAGTGACCTGTCATGCAATGTTTGCATACTGGCAGTCCGAGATAGGGGGATTGTCCCCATACCCTGTGTAGTGAGAATAGGAGAGACCCCCACATAGAGTGCTTTTGTCACATAGAATATTCGTACATGGGAGGAACATGGCTCCGGGCAGACCTCCAAGCCGAGTATGGAAGCAGACAGGTCCTGCACCTTCCGTAACAGCGGTATAGAGTAGGCCTTCAAACTGGTTGGCATTGCTGTAGATTGGTCTGCAACGGCCATCGCTTGTGCCGACGATAGGGAGAGTCGACCAGACCTTCCCATGGGGTGGTTGGGGCCTTGATCCGAGTTAGGTGTATAGCTGCCCCTACTCAATGTATGCAAGGAGTTGGGGATATGAGTCAGCGGTGGCTCGGGCCACCATAATCGCTAACATTGATACCCCGTGATGAGCGTCTTCTTCTGCTCATGCCCGATTCTGGCGTAGGGTCAGATGGACTGGATCCAGTGGTGTAGGAACATGGATTACCTTCTCCTCTGCTTAGGGAACTGGGAAACGCTACTGACGCGGCCTGGTGGGTGCCCTTATCGGGAGCCCTTGAAGTGGGACTCTGATTGGGCCTATCCAGACATCCCCTACCTCATCGGCGTAGGTAAGGGATATTTCAAGGAATTCTGGGGACAAGCTCCAGAAATGATTGAATGTTGGGGTGGGGAGAAGTGGCTCCCTGCGCGGCCCTCAGGGGCGGAGTTGACAGTGAGGCGCAGTGACCTTGAGATCCAAACATGCCATATCCCTTGTGGGGATGATCCCCTCCTCCTCATACCCATGTACAAGGTCGTTAATTACCCCTCGTTGGATAATTTCTGATGGGGAGAGTGGGCGTGGATGGCCAGCAGTCATGGTGGTCGGGGCCGTCATGGAAGAGGAAGAACCGCACAGAGTAGCCACATCAATATTGCCCCTGCCCCTGCACCGATGGGCAGGTGATCGAGCTCCAGATGCAGCAACTTGATTCTTGAAAGTAGGGAGATGAAATCATTAATACTGGTAGGAAAAGAAATCGACAACTAGTTCCCCATCACCATTATTTCTTCCGTGGTCAGCAAGAGGGATCCATGCTGACAATGTGACATGATAGAATGATCAACGTCCTGACTGTCCCAACTTCTTGTGAGTTTCACGTCAGGCTTGTTTGGTGGGACCTCGTACCAGATGACAAGGTCTGATGACATGCTTATCTACTGATTCCCCGAATGCTACTAGCCTCCATTCTGTGCGGAGGAGCTTCACGTCGGGTTCACCATTTTCTATTTCTGACGCTTTCGCCAGGGTGCACGCATCCATCACGGAGAGTAAGCATTGCTGTTACCCCGCATTCCCGCTTTCCAAAGGCAGGCGACATCTGTTCCTTATTCAGGGACGTTTGCATATTGATTGAAACAGGATGATGGGATGTCAGTTATTTCTTCCGTGGATTCCTCCTCAGAGCTTGTCAAATAGTATGGGTCTCCCTAATAGATTTAAGACGTAGTTTGTGAAGTTACTCTCGGCTCCATATCTTCATGGACACCAGTTAATTATGCTGCTTCTGTCAGGACCTTCCAAGGGGTCCGGTCAGGGCAAAAACCTTCGGTTTGAAGAGTAGTCATGTTGGGGCATCACTGGCATGTCTTGATGCTGGGGATTGGAAAGTCTATCTTCTGTCCCTTATTATAGGGCTTCTCGAGGGTGTGGAAGCCTGAGGTATCCCACATCAAACGTGGGGAATCATATTCCATAGCCCTGTATCCGAGGTTTTCCTCAGCTTCCCATGTTTAACATAGGGTATGCTGCAAGTTTAACATCCCACAGAGACGAATCAGAATGATAAAAACACTAGATAGAGTAGATTGGATTGAAGAACCCCCTGGAGGGAACACCGATGTTGGGGCAAACACATGGGCGGCGTCCCAAATGCTCTGACATGGAATGGGGAATGGAGTGGCATGATCCCACTGAGATGTGGTGACTCAGGTTAGAATCAGGATGAATGATGGATTTAGGATTGAGCCTTGAGGAGACTTCCTACGTATCCCCGTGGCAGGGAATCAATGTCGGTGTAGTTCTGTGGGATGATGGGACACCTGAGTAGGCGACTCATGAGAATGGATGCATGGGTGAGACCCAGAGTAAGTGAAACCTCCAGGTTAGGGTTTGAGCTTCCTGAAACACATGGGCTCGAGGGAGAGGTCAAGATGAGACATGGATATTTGGATTAATCCTCATGGAGGCCTCCTACATATCCCCATGGTAGGGAATCAAAGTCCACATAGTTCATGTGAATGTAGTTTAACGTCATGTGGGGAGGGTATGAGGCTTATAATCGGAGGCGGCCCATGGTGCTAGCGAACTGATGTGAATGGGGTCATAATGACCAGGTGGTGTGCTTGAACCTCGTGGAGGCTTCTTACGTACCATTCCTTATCACGGATCAATGTCTCCGTAGTTTGGGATGGATTGGGGCTTACACTATGAGGTGGACCAAGGTGGTGGGGCCTGAACCTCTTGGAGGCTTCCTACTTACTATGCCTTAGCATGCATCAAAGTCCCCATAGTTCAGGATGGTCGGGGCTTACAATATGAGGAAGCCCAAGGTGGTGGGGCTTGAACCTCGTGAAAGATTCCTACGTACCATGCCTTAACACAGATCAAAGTCCCCATAGTTCGAGATGGTTGGGGCTTACACTCTAAGGAAGCACAAGGTGGTGGGGCGTGTACCTCGTAGAGGCTTCCAAAGTACCATGCCTTAGCACAGATCAATGTCCCCATATTTTGGGATGGATTGGGGCTTACACACTAAGGTGGACCAAGGTTGTGGGGCATGAACCTCATGGAGGGTTCCTACGTACCATGTATTAGCATGGATCAAAGTCTCTGTAGTTTGGGATGGTTGGGGATTACACTCTGAGGTGGCCCAAGGTGGTGGGGCTTGAACCTCGTAGAGGCTTCTTACGTACCATGACTTAGCACAGATCAAAGTCCCCGTAGTTCGGGATGGATTGGGGATTACACTATGAGGTGGCCCAACGTGGTGGGGCTTGAACCTTATGGAGCCTTCCTACGTACCATGCCATAGCACAGATCAAATTCCTCGTATTTTTGGATGTATTGGGGCTTACAATCTAAAGAGGCCCAAGGTGGTGGAGCTTGAACCTCGTGGATGCTTCCTACGTACCATTCCTTATCACGTATCAAAGTACCCGTAGTTCAGAATGGTTGGGGATTACACTTTGAGGCTGCCCAAGGTGGTGGGGCTTGATCCATGTGGAGGCTTCCTACGTACCATGCCTTAACATAGATCAAAGTCCCCGTAGTTCGGGATGGACAATTTAACGTCATGCGGGACGAGGGTGCTGGGCAGTTTGACGTCCTGCAGCTCAGACGAGGGAATTTGGAACTTACGCTCTGAAGCGGCTCAAGGTGTGTCAAAGACGGTGCTTACTCTAAGCTCATAGGATTCATGCTCGGTGTGAGAAACAAGAGCTAGGAGAGACCTAATGATCACGTCGTGAGGGGTGCATCTGTGGGAAATGAATAGGGGCTTATGCGTTGAGTGGCCCAGGGCACCAGGACTTACTCCATGGTGGATGCCCAAGGGTGAAAAACACAGCGGGAGAGGGATTCAGCACCTAGGAAGATAGTAGGAGCTATATTCCCTATCATGACCTCCGCTAGCATAGGCACCGAGGAAGTGAGGAGGAGTAGGGGTGCTGCCTCCAGCGAGAAAATCTAGGGGCTTACACCAATGAGGCTACCCTTCCCTGTGGACGAATTCCACTCTGATAAGGAGGATATCATCCCCTGTGAAGAGTGATCCCATCCCCGTGGATATGAGTGGGAGTGGAGAATGTCCAAGGCGGGGGGACCCTACGTGCGAGGCACGAGGTCAGGTCATAGTTTAACGTCATGTGTTGAGGACGAGGTGCTTGGTAGTTTAACGTCTTGCAGCTTAGACAAGGTGGGTACACTCTACACCCCCCAAGACTTACAAAACTGGTACCCCTTGCCCCTTGAGAGAGGGAAGGAATCAGCAAGGCCGTAGCGAGGGGGTGCCACAGAACGAACCATCGAGGGGTCCATGTTAGCGTGGCTATGCGAAGAAGCAATAGCTGTTAGTGTGCCTATGTGAAGAAACATGAGGTGAAGAAGTGCAATAGGATGGATTTTCCAAGGGACGTTGATGTTACTTTGTACAAGCCTAGAAGGTCATGTGGGAAAACCTCGTATGATTCAGATTCCCGAGGTGCACAAGACACCTGCGAATGTCACCCAGAAGAAGGGCATCGGGTGCTCGCGCAAGGGGGTGCCCGAGGTGCACCGAGGTGAAGGGCCCTGGGGGATCACGCGCAACCCTTGAGGTTTGCGCGAAATGAAGGGGCCCGACATGAAAAGCCTGAGCCAGTGCAAAATTAGTGATGCCTGCGTGAAATAGGGGTGTTGAGGTCTTACGCGCGACTCGAAGGGATTACACGCAAGGGAAGGTATTGCGCGCAGCTTGGCTGGCTTGCGTGCCACGGAAGCGGTTGCACGCAAGGGGCGGACCCTGAATGGGTTTGGAGTTTAGTCTAATACATGGGGATCTCACACATAGGTGGACCCCAAAGAGACTTGGCATGAAAAAGAACAATACCTTATGGCCATATTGCATGCGCACGGTAGGAGAATTTCATGCATAAGAGGCGGTTCGAATTATTCATCCATTAAAAGGAAAGGGGTCACCTTCTATTTATAGGAATCCAATGGCCCAGAATTCAGGGCTACACAAAATAATTGTAGAACAGAGGTGGCGGCGCAAAATATTAACCACGTAGGGCGCGAGTGTGAAATTATTCTGCAGCAGCATTAGTGACTCTTCGCGAATCCAGATACTTTCTATGTGGCCTATATTTTTTTCGCTCACTTCACCATTTTTTCGGCGCGACACCTCCGGGCCCCACGGACCTGGTCTCCGGGTCTGAATATGCCTTTTATTTTTTGTTTTGGAACGTTCTCCATCACTTAAGCACTTTTCGGTGTCTACATATTTATAAGAATACCCTAAGATATCATTAAACATATTATTGTGTAAAATATCATTTTCATATTGTAAATAACAATAAATAAGTAAAAATATCCATAATATTAGGGAACAAATTATTTGAAAATAATTATGGTAATTTATGATAGGACCTTCAATGAAATGAGTTTTCATGATCATGAAAAAGTTGTTCTCATACTATGTACATTAAAATAATGATTCCTTTCACATTATTGTTAAGAAAAGTTAAAAAGTACATTGTTTAGAAAACTATATGAAGATTACTTTTGAAACATTTAATAAAAATAAAAAATTGGAAATAATTATCCAATAAATAAATTTATAATATTATAAATATTATCTAAAACATTTATTGAAATAATGGATTCAGAAGAAATTTGTTTTTGACCGATGAGAGAAATAAGGTTATATTTTCTTAAAATCATTTTTTTACCAAATAGTGGAAAATAGAATTCTTATATAAAGATTTTATGAATAAATAGTGATAAATGAAATGAAATTTGTTTATTAGATAATTAATAAATATAATTATTCAATATATATTCATTCATAAGTTGTTTTTACTAAAATGAGACTGAAATATAAACCCTTACAACATCGGTAACATTTGAATTATAAACCCCATGAAAAAAACAACATAAAATTTAAACATTAAATATAATTAATATAAAATTATTCATGATTTCAAATATAAATGAGGTATTGTATAAACCTTATGAAATAAGTTAGCCATAAAATATAACATATGTCAAAAAGAAGGAAATATGGGAAAAATAACCCTTACAATGGTTATAACATTGATGTTAAAATTAATAAATGAATTGTTTTTGGGTGTAAAATTTAAATTGACATAATAAATGTTTACATAAAAAATCATATAATAAAAATTAATTAAACACATTCTCTTATAATATAAAATACAATCAAGAAATAATATAACCTAATGAAAAGAAATTGAGTTATGAAATTCTTTACCACTTTATAATTCTAAATTCAAATCCCATTTAATGATATAATTTAAATTAAAATGTAAAATACCATGAAATATGAATTATCCATTATTTAATATGTAAAATTGGTAGTAAAAATAACATATAAAATAAAATAGGAGTATGAAATTAGAATTTTTCCAAATGAAGGGAAATGGATATAAAGTCCATTACCTCAAATTTCTAATTAGTATATCATGATTTGGACTCATTTATAATTTTTCTATGAATTTTATTAATTTATAATATAACTTTATTCATATTTATAATATCATATATGATCCATTTTAAACATACTACCACATTTTCATTAATAATATTTAATTATTACCATTGTTTTTGGTGTTCACTGTTTCGATTCCTCATGCATGTTTTGTTGCGGAAGTTCCAGTTCCTATGAATAGGATATAAGTAAATAATATAAAAAATATATTAATCATATAAATGTAATATTTTTTCATTATATATGTTTTTATAACAATTATTTAATGTTGTACATGGAAAATGAATAACATCACTTTGGAGAGATGGTAGGTCATACATACATAGTAGCGACGATATCATTACCTTAATTGGTGAAGGGGAAAACAAGTAAATGATATAATTAATTTATAGCATTAATATAATTTCATATTTATAATATAAATTTATAATTGTCATATTTATTTCCATCCATGCGAGTCAGTGATAGAAAAAAATTATATCGATTGCGAGGTAGTAGTCATCTGTACACATGAGTGATGGTTTTATTTCTTATTTGATGAAGGAAGAGATAGATAAATATTACAACTTAAAAAAAAATTATATCTCATTATATGGTATATACTCATGTTTTCATATTTTAATTATTATGAAATAATTTAATGTTGAAAAGAATATGTTTAAACAAAGAGCTTACTGATTAAAATTACCTTCTCTTACAAGAACCTCATATAGATTTCATTTAAGCACTATATAGTCAGTATTTTTGGAATAAACAAACTATATAATAGGGATAGGGATTTTTTGGGGTTATTTTTGAAGGTTGTGGTTGAGAATCATGGAATTTAATATTTGGAGAGGAGAGGATGTAGGCTATTATTTAATATGTGGGGGGAAGGACACAATTGGAATTTTTGGAAAGAATAAATTATAACCACAATTTTAACAAGAAAAATGCTAAAAAATGTACCATTATAGGTCCTTATAATAATTAATTCGTTAATATTTTTATGAAATAATATTTAAATAAGTTTTTATTTCATTTTTACCCTCATCTTTTTAATTTAATGCCGAAAAATAAATTTTAACCTTAACCACATTAATTAATGTTTACAGTTTTTACAATTCATTTTTAAGAAACATTATGTTAAAAATACTATATGAAATTAATTATTATTATTCCAAATATATTATCTATTTTTTCAAATTGAAACCATACAATTGGTTGAATTTATTTTAAAATTAAACCCACACACACGATGAAAAAATATTCTTCCAAAAGAAAGGTTTTTAATAGTATGAAAAAATTTATATAGAAACTGAACATATAATTATTCAAAAAAACAAAATTTAATATAATATAATATAATTTAACTAATTTCAAATTACTTTTTTACAAAAAAAATATAACTTAAATTTATTTAATCAAACTCGTAGTTTTAAATAAAAAATTACCAATTTTAACTATTCATTGAAATGTCAATATATATAAAAATTTCACCAATATTCAATCTTTGATAAGTTTAAATGATTATTTCAAAATTTAGGTTCATTTGTTCAATTAAATTTTTTAATGGACTTAAAAATTAATTATATATAACTGTGAATAACACATCAAAACCGTTTAATAGAAAAATATTTATTTTAATGATAAACATTTTTTATTCAAATGTTTTTCCTAATAAATTAATAAGAAATGAATTTATGCTATATGAGATTAAAATATATAATTTTCATAATTTAGTTTTTTCATTTCATTCCATCTAATTTAATAGCTATATTATAATGGTATATTATATTATAATTCATTAAGACATGGGGTTTCATGTATCCCTTGATATCAAAGATGATTAATTTATTTAAAACAGTAATATATCATAAGGTGTAATTATAGAACATTCTCCACCCCTTTATTTTGAATAAAATGGAAAAAGGTGGATAACATCATGGGTTTATGAGGAAATTCATGAGAAGGATGAGATAATAAAAGAAAAACAATATAAAAGAAAATTATAAAAATGAAGGCCACTAATCAACCCACCAGATGGATGTGAGGTTGTGCCTCACCTAGGGAAAACCACACATACCAGACTCAACTATGGAGTTAAAATCACAATTTTAGGATAAAAAAATATGATATCACAAATAAAATAAACAAAAACATTTAATATTTAATTTAATAAATAAAATATTGGGTTAAAATTACAGATTATCAAAATTTCACAAAACTCATGTCCCAGGAACACCATTTTAAATTTAATATTAGTTGAAAAATAATTTGAAAGTATATGTATCTCACCCTTAAATACTAATAATTTCAACTTAATATAGTTCCTAAAGACAACATTTTTAAAACACTATTAATGAAATTGTTTAGACATATCCTAAAAACCACATTTATTAATCTCTATAAATTTTCATGAAAAATATTTTAGATAATTTTCTTATGAATTTCACCATGAAAAGATTTTCCAACTGATTCATTATATACTACATGGTATGGATATAATTGTTAATAATAATTCTAACATACACATATAATATAAGAAATATTTTCAAATTTCTAAAATTCCACATGAATATTAAATATTTATATAATGTATTTATGATTCTAAAATGTTGGGTACCATTATTAAAATAGATATTCTATCTATAATATTTAACTATTAATATATTAATGGATTTTTAAAATTTAAATTCATTAACAACAACTTTGGGATGTTGAAAAACATAAATATTATCATACTAATTTCATTCTATATAGGACTGTTCATGTGAAAAAAAATTGGAATACTTCCTCATAAAGGGATAATATTATTTTAAGAAGAACACAAATATGAATTATCATGAATACTTCTATATAGGTACATAATAGTTTTAATATTAAATTATCAATTATGTACCACAAATATTACCAAATTTGATGTGTCTATTATGCTTTAATATTTTTTTTTGTAAATGGGGGTATATATTTCATGAATTATAATAATTTACAATATTTGTAACTATTCAAAAATATTAATTTGTAGATGGTTCGGCTTTAATAAAATCATCCAAACTATTAATTTCATTTATATAACCTTATATCTATGGTATAATTAATCTCATAGATCCTTTGAGGTTCTTATTATACGTGAGTAAATTTGGTTTTTTAAAAATATTCGAATACAATATGATATTTTTTCAAGTATGAATTCCAATATTTTTCTATAATGTTATTGTTGGACTCACCTATTTTGATAATCTAAAATATGATTAATTATGTTTTGATAATTCCAAAAGGATATTTATTGATTAAACTTTTCATTAAGTTAGTTACTGTTTAGGTGTTTAATTTAAAAATATAAATACTATTTAATATATTCAAATAATATATCTTTCCTTCAAGAACATTCAGTTAATCAAATGTTCATTTACTTTGTAATGTTTTATCCTAACTTAATTTGTGGATGGTTTGCCTAAATAGACTAACAAATACCATTAAATAAAGTTCACCGATACAGAAATGAGCTACTGTTACAGAAAGGTCACCGGCATGCAGATGAGCTACCGATGCAGAAAGGTCACCGGTATGTAGACCATTACTGTTACATATGAGCTACCGAGAGAGTAATTATACCGGTATGCAAAAGTCGACCGATAAAGAGTGGCAACTACTGTTATGTAGTCTACTGTTACAAGCTCACCGTTATGGGACACTGGTACATAAGTCTTCCGCAACTGAGAGCTACCGCTAATGGAAGTCACTGCTACAAGTTCAATAATATAAGAGCTACCGAATTGAAACCAGTCACTATTTCTCTAAACTCTATCTTAGTTTTCTTATTAGAAATGGTCATATTTTGTGATTTTAATGCAAATTAAATTAATTAATGATGTTTTTTGGATGTTAAGAAACCATGGCTCAAACAAATAATTCTTATTGCCATAGCTCATGGAACATAAAAAGGGGAAACCCCAAGCTACTGGATAAGAAGTTCTTTAATGCACATACAAAACAAGTGACTGGATATACAGAAGTATATAGAGAATGAAAATAGAGACACATACAAGAAGAACACACGTAGAACTTGAAAAACTCGAAAAATAAGTTCAATAGGAGATTCAAGTGCTCCATGGAAAACACTCACATTTCAAATTGAACACCTGTACTAGAAGTGCATGAACCAAAAATCGATACTCTGTTTTCCAAACAAAGAAGGACCCAAGCTTCATCTGCTTAAATCCAAGGAGTCAAGAGCTTCACTAAAAACACATAGATAATTATAAACTCATCTCTATTTTTTAGATATATTGTATTTCATTTATTTGAATTTTTTAGCTGTGTGTGTGCCCGATACTTTAAGAACCCACTGTCTCCTATTCTAAACTAAATGATTTCTAAATCCTCACTCAATATTTCCCTTACTCTCATTATCCCACTGTGGATAGTGGTATAGGTCAAGTGTGACCTAGACAGCCTGTGTGCTATTGTTTAGCTTTCCCACGTAGAACTATGGTAGAGGTCTGAGGACCAAGACAGTAAGTGCACTGTTGTAAAACCCTAATCTAGGGTGTGGATAAAAGTTTTATATAAACTCTTTGAGAGGACTAAGTCTATGCTTGAGACTGAACCTCTTGTTTAAAACTACAGTGCATTTTTTGCGTTAAAACTATTTTGAATATTCTAATACTAAGTAATTTTAATATAAATCTATTTTAAATATACTCTGATAGGTAAACTAGAAAGTGTTTGTATTTATTGTAATCCAGTAGGTTATTTTCAAAAGCTAATCTAATCTTCAGCTTTGATTAACTAAGAACTAATCAATATCATGAGAACCTAACTGACCCTTTACTGTATTATAAATTCACTATAGTTTAGCTTGTTATTTTAATTAGGGGTATCTTAATATAAATATTTTAAACATAAATTTTTATTGGAACTCAATTCACCCCCCATCCTGATTATCAACTCAGACCAGCATTTGGTATTAGAGGATTGATAAAAGGTTTTCAAAGCACTCTATTTGTGAAAAATTTTCAACTGTGAATTTAGTTGTATCTTAAAGATATCAAATTTTTTATTAATTCTAAATTTTTATATCCTTATATATCTTTTTAAAACTTAGGTATTATGGATAACATATTAGAAGGTTTATCTACCAACAATCCACTATTCTTTAATGGTGTTAATTATGCCCAATTGAAAATAAAAAAGAAAATTCATTTAGAAAGTATGATATTTGACATTTGGATAGCCATAGAGACTGAGTACGATATTCTAGACACTGTTAGAACTATGTGGGATGAACCAACTAGATCTTCTTATAATAATAATTGTAAAGCAATGAATTCCCTATATTTCGCATTAGGAGATAAAGAATTTAATCGAATATCTTCTTGTAAGACTGCTTATGAAATATGGGATACTCTGGCTATTTTCCATGAAGGAACAACCAATGTGAAAGAAATGATACTAAGTACATACACTATTATGTATGATAATTTTAAAATGAAATCTGATGAATCTATTTCTGATATGTATCTCAGGTTTAATGAGATTGTTAATACAATGAGCTCATTGGGAAAAGCTGTTCTAGCTAAGGATCAAATTGTGAGAATACTCAGATGCCTTCTAGAAAGATAGAGAGACACATCAGTTTCAATTAGAGAATCTTGTGACATTAGTTCTTTTCCTATCAAGGAACTCATTGGTAAGTTAATGATGTATGAGGAAGAATTGAAAGTAAACAAGGAAGAAAATGATGAACCAAGGAAGATGTCTCTAGCTTTCAAGACTTCTACTTCAAAAAATAAGGACAAAGGGAAAATTCAAAGTGAAAGTGATAGCTCAAGATTTGAAAGAAGTGAATCAGAAAGTGATGATTAGATGGATCAGATAGCTGTATGATTTAAGTAATTATATAGGAAAAAGAAATTTTTCATAAAATCCAATTACAAGGGAGTGTATGACAATAAAGGTCATTGGAAGAAGGATTGGAAGAGGACTGATAAAAGTGATGACATAGTCTTCTATGAATGCAAGAGGAAAGGATTTGTGAAAGATGATTGTCTGAAGTTAAAGTCTAAAAAGAAGTATGATTACAAGGACAAAAAATATAATAAATCCATGAAAGAAACATAGAGTGCTTTAGATGATAGTTCAAGTGATTCTGATTCCACGAATGATGACAAATATCAAAATTCTAATATGTGTTTCATGAAAAACACTTATGAGGTAATATTAGATACTCTTGCTTTAAATTATTATTACTCTTGTGATGATTCGGATTATGAAAACATGTATAGTGAATATTTATTTGAATATTGTAACATGATAGAGGATACCTGCAATGAGATTAAAGAGAAGTACAAATCCTTAAAGAAACAATATTCTTTAACTAGCACTGTCAAATCTGCACTAGAAGTATAAAAGGAAAAGAATGCTTAACTACGCAAAGTGAATATTGAACTCAAATTTTCTAATGAGAAACTTAGAAATGACTTAGATAAATTCAAAAATGTAAAGGACACTCTTACCCCAATTCTAGGAAAACATGTAGCACCAAAGTATACCACTGGTATAGGCTATCAGCCTAGATAGATACAGGTTACAAAAATAGATTTATTCCCAAATCTGGATAGTATGCTTCTTGTTATTGTTCTATAAATTCTTATATCTCAACTAGATACTCACATAGTTATAGATCAAACAAACATTATCTTTCAATTTTTTTTAAATCTATTGATTATACGAAACCCATTAGAAAAATCTGGGTACCAAAAGTTCAACATGCTAACCTATCTGGACCCAAGAAAATCTGGGTACCAAAATAATTTTCTGTCAAAATCTGTTTTGTTGGAAACATGCTTGAAAAGTTCCTATAGGAAGATATGGTATTTGGATAGTGGATATTCAAGACATATGAAAGGAGACTACTCATTCTTTAAAAGCTTAATCAAAGTTGATGGAGGACATGTCACCTTTGGGGACAACTCAAAAGGAAAAATCATCAGCTCAGGCCAGATTGGTAACATTGATTCAATTTTAATTTACAAAGGTTTATTTTTTTATGGACTAAAGTAAAATCTATTAATCATTTATCAGTTGTGTGATGCTGGATTTTATGTTAGGATTGAAAATGATTCATGTAATTTTTTTAATTCTAAAAATGTTTTTGTATTTACTGCATTATGAAATAAAAATGTTTATAATGTAGACTTGAATTCTTTAGATAAGAAAAATATTTCCTGTTTAAATTCATTTCATAAAGAATATTTTCATTGGCATAGAATATTATGACACTGCAATATACATTCACTTAGAAAACTGACTTAGAAGAACTTAGTTAGAGACCTACCTAAACTTAAATTCCCAGTTGACAAAGTTTTTAATCCCTGTCAAAAGGGAAGGAAACATAAAGTTTCTTTTAAATTAAATATAGAAGTTTCTACTTTTCAACCTCTTGAGTTGGTTCACATGGATTTTTTTGGACCATCCAGAGTTTCTAGTTTAAATGGGAAGCACTATTTCTATGTCCTTGTAGATGATTTTTCTTGATACACTTGGGTATATTTTGTAGCTCAAAAAAGTGAAGCTTGCTCTTACTTTACAAAATACTCCACGTCTGTAGAAAACCTTAGTGGAATTAATATTAAAACCATGAAAAGTGATCATGGCTGTGAGTTTGAAAATCAGGAGTTAGAATCAAACTTCTCACACAATGGCTAAAATCATAACTTCCTGGCTCCTAGAACACCTCAACAGAATGGTGTAGTAGAAATAAGAAATAGGACTCTACAAGAGATTGATAGAACCATTCTCAATGAATACGATTTACCTATTTATTTTTGGTCTAAAGATGTCAATACAACTTGTTACATTATAAATAGTGTTTTGATTAGACCAGTACTTAAGAACACCCCTTATGAAATATGGAATAATAGAAAACCTAATGTTAGTTACATTAATGTTTTTGGTTGTAAAGTTTTTATTCTGAATACTAAAGATAATCCGGATAAATTTTCATTTAAAAGTGATGAAGGAGTTTTTCTAGGTTATTCTTTAACTAGAAAAGCCTATAGAGTTTTTAATAAAAGAATCAAATGTGTGTAAGAATCTATTCACATCAAATTTGATGAAACTAATCCACATGAACCTAAATCTTCTCTTGAAAATATTGAAGAAGATTTTTCTGTTCTGAACCATAATGAAAAAATCAAGGAACCTGTTGTAAAGACAACCAATTCTGGAAATATTTCTGAATCTACTACTGGTGAACCCAAAATTGGAGAAGAACCTGAAATTTATAGCCTTAACTTCTCTAGGACAACTAGGACTCTTAAAAATAATTCTTTAGACACTGTAGTAGGAGATTTGTATAGAGGTACATAGACTAGATCTTCTCAAAGAAACCAGGTTGAACATCAAGATTTTATTTCACAGTCATAACCTAAAAATATTAATGATGCTATCAATGATGAATTTTGGGTAATGTCTATGAAGGAAGAGTTAAATTAATTTGGATGAAACAAAGTCTGGAAATTAGTAGAAAGACATAAGGATACCTTGACCATAGACACAAAATTGGTGTTTAGAAAAAAGGTTGATGAGTCTGGAAACATCATTAGAAACAAAGATATATTAGTTTCATAAGGTTACACTCAAGAAGAAGGAATTGACTATGAAGAAACCTTTGCACCTGTAGCTAGGTTAAAATCCATTAGGATCTTACTTGCTTATGCATCTCATCTAAATTTCAAGTTACATCAAATGGATGTTAAAAGTGATTCTCTAAATGGTTATATAATTGAAGATGTTTTTATTGAAAAAACACCTGGATTTAAAAATCCCCACTTTTAAAATCATGTTTTTAAACTTACTAATGCTTTTTATGGTTTAAAACAAGCTCCAAGAGCTTGTTATGATAGACTTTCTAATTTTATTATTTCAAAAGGTTTTATTAAAGGAATTTCTGATCCCAATATTTTTATCAAAAATATTTCCAAAGATGTTTTGATAGTACAATTATATGTTGATGATATTTTCTTTTGATCTTCTAAAAATTCTTTATGTACTGATTTTTCAACGGTTATGCAAAATGAATTTCAAATGAGCTTAATGGGAGAATTCAAATATTTTCTTGGATTTAAAATTTTTCAAAATATGGATGGTATTATTATAAATCAAAGTAAATACACAAAGGATTTATTAAAATGGATTGGAATAGATATTAATACGGGAAGTGATACACCTATGAGAACCACTTGTATGTTGGATATTAATGAATCTGGGAAACCAGTAGATCAAACCAATTACCGAGGTATGATTGGAATATTACTTTACCTTAATGCTAGTCGATCATATATTATGTTTAGTGTATGTATGTGTACACAATTTCAAGATAATCCAAAATAATCACACTTACTTACTGTTAAAAGGATTTTCAAATATCTTAATCATACTACTAATTAAGGTTTATTTCATCCAAAAGGAAAATATTTTGATTAAATAAGTTATTTAGATGCTGACTTTGCTGGTTGAAATTGATATTAAAAAGCACATCTGGAACATGTCATTTATTGGGAAAATCCTATGTATCTTGGTGTAGTAAGAAACAGAATTCAGTTGCATTGTCTACTACTGAAGCAGAATATATAGCTACTGGTAGTTACTGTGCACAGATTCTGTGGATCAAACAAACATTTTTGGACTATGGATATGATTTTAGACATGTTTTTATTAATTGTGATAACACTAATGCTATCAATATATCTAAGAACCTTTTATCTCACTCTAGAACCTAGCACATTAATGTAAGGCACCACTTTCTAAGAGATCACTATCAAAAGGGTGATATAACTCTTCAATTTATAGGCACTGAACGTCAACTAGCTGATATATTTACAAAACCTTTAAGTTCATAGATATTATGTTACATTAAACATGAATTAGGTATGATCAACTACCCACAAACCTCACCATTAAACAAACCTCACCATTAGATAAACCTCACTGTTAGGCTAACCACACCGTTAGTCAAACCTCACCATTACACAAACGTCACCGTTAAAAAGACCTCACCATTAGACAAACCTCACCATTAGACAAACCTCACCATTAGACAAACCTCACCGTTAGAAAAACCTCACCGTTAGAAAAACCTCACCGTTAGGCAAACCTCACCGTTAGACAAAACTCACCATTAGACATACCTCACCATTAGAAAAACCTCACCGTTAGATATACATCACCAATAGACACACCTTACCATTATAGAAACCTCACCGATTAGGATACCTCACCAGTAGTGCATACCATTATAATACTCACTAGTATAATGGTTACCGATATATCGTGATGTTTTTTTGTTTTAAGATGAAATGTTTTACCATTTTTATGTATTATTTATTATTATTCTGATTCCTAAATGATATAAGTCAACTCTAAATCACATTCAATCCACCACAAACTCCACCCTTCCAAGTCCTCAATTACCAAAGCCTCTAAAATCATACAAACCCTATGTTTCTCAATTTGGAAATAGCCCGAGTTATGCGACCGACAGTTGATGAAGGAAATGAGCTGAGTACGAAGTGAAAAAAAGTCAGTTCTGGAGCCACTAGAAGTAGTAGTGGTTCTAGTAAAGAGATGGGAAAATCAGAGAATTTGCATTTATTGAAGAGGGAAACAGTGATTGAGAAGGAGCTTTGTGCATATAGGTTGATGTTAAGCAAGTCTCTGATTTTGAGGATTTTAGAAGAGAAAGGATGGATAGATTCTTTTGCAAACAACAATGAGCCTTATTACACTAAACTAGTTAATGAATTTTATGATTTTGTTTGATATTAAATTAATGAAGATGAGAGTAGGATGATTTCTATGGAAATGAAAAGGAGATATCTTTTTCATCTGATGAATGGGATGAAAGTATGAAAATACCTCATGAAGGAGAGTATGGTTTTTCTTCTAGATCGGTACCTACAACTACTGACAATTTTGAGTATGAGCCTGCATTTCTTGAGTTAACTAGAAATGTATCACCAAGAAAAGTGATTGCTGCAGAAATGGAAGGAGAGAACAGATTTTTGTTTAAGTTCATTCAACATGTGATTAGTCCAAAGAGAGGAGATTTTTCAACCCTGAAGTTTCAGGATATATATTTTATGTACTTATTTAGTCATGGAGTGAAGGTCAATCTATGTAGATTATGGATGATTCAGATGAAAGATATGACCAGAACTAAATCAAAGACAAATACTTTGTTCTTTTCTAAGATTATTTCCATTATGTTAAAAGTCAAAGGTATTTCTGAATCTAGGGATGAAACTGTTGTGGTGAAAGATAATTTATGCATTACTAAGACTATCTTCAAGTATATAAAAGTAAGCTGTAACCATTGTAAGTAACATCATGTGAATGATGATGGTAAATTGTATGATAAATTTAATCCTATGGTCCATCCTTCATGGCCTATGGATGAGAGGGATCCAGGTCTAGGACCTGATGAAGATGAACCTTCTTATAGTGATGATGAGGATAAAGAGACTTCAATTGAAGAAGGAGGAGATCCTGACCTGCCTCCAAGCCCTGCACCTCAGAGTATTTCTTATCGAGAGGCTAGTCCACCAGATACTTTACCTAAAAGAGAATCTGATTATGATAGCTCGGATGAGGGTACCATGAGTTTGAGTCCAGTAATTTGGAGTTTTGTTATGCCTATAGAGGATGGTTTGGATGAGATGACAGAACATGAACCTATCTCTGATGAGCCTCCTGTTGTTGAAATGGAGATGGTTGTGGATGATTCTTCTGAGGAAGACCTGCCCGATGAGGCTGCTATTGATGTACATGTATAGGAGAATGCACAGATTGAGGTGGAGAATCCCACCAGACATGGTACTGTATCAGTATCTCATGAGATTGAAGACTGGGTAGGAGACCCAGGTTTATTAGTTTTTGGGTTGTATTATCCTAATTCTAAATATGATACACCCATCCGAAGACCACATGTCAGTTATGTTATCCTTTCTAAGACATTACCGGAGGATTTAGTAAGAAAAACATACCTAGACCAATTGAAGTATAATCTCAAGACCTGTTTTGTGAAAGAAATGAGAATAATGAAAACCTTTTTATTTTAATCCATTCAATCTGTTATAAATAAATCTATATCTATTATTTTGGATAAAGTCAAGACCTTTCAGAAATAATTTTCAAGCTTGGAAAAGAATGTTGAATCTATAAAGAAATAAGTTGTCTCTACGGAGTCTTATATGAGTTCTAAATCTCAAGAAGGCAAGGATTTAACATTTTTGAATAGTATAGTTGGCGAAATGGTATCCGTTTTTGAGGTATTTAAGAGTTACATAAAGCAGCATGCCAGCACCCGTGACCTTGTTGTGAAAAATCTCATTAGAGGGATGACTAAATATTTCATGGAAACAATAGCTTTTACTGTTGCACCTTTGAGTGCTCCTAGGACTTCTTTAGATGTAGATCAGATTAGAGCTGTGATAAGAGAAGATCTTGGATAATATTCTACCAGTGGCTATGTAGACTCTGCTTCCTTGAACCAAGTGGTTACTACCACTAGGGATATAGGAAAATTTGTTCAGTATTTTCTGAGGGAAGCCAATAGTTCTCATAAATAAGTAAAGGACAAGGTGGATTACTATTCCAAATGGTCTACAGTAATCATCAGTTGAACAATCACATCAAAATTTTTCTAGAAAATTTGAAATTACATCATGTGACTCAAGCCATCAGAGAGCAAGTGAGTAAGAGTAGGGAACTGACTCCAGCTTTGGAAAAATTCCTGGAAAACAAGGACGAATTCTTTCCTGTTATAGAGAGAGGAGGAGGGATTATCAAGGATTTCAGAAATCTCTTGCTGCCCTTTTTTCATGTTCATGCTCATCCAGTGATTGTACCATCAACTTTCCCTAAATCTGGCTCTACTGCGTCTAATTTTTAGATGACTCCAGTACAAGCTATCAAAAGTTTGACACCAGTGATTACTCAAAGGAGTACCCACTAAAGGCCATGAATAATATAAGTTTCTCAACCTCTAGTGGTCATTTCTGGAGTTCCCAAGACTTCAAACAAAGCTACCTAGTCTGAGTCTACATCAAATCCCAAAGGAAAATCCAAAGTGGACATTCATGAGGTGGATTGAGTGGGTCTAGATAAATTTTACAGGGAAAATTTGTACCTTGTATACCGTTCTGGTAATCCTTATGTACTTTTGACTCTATAATATATACCTCCTTTGCAATATTTGTCTTAGTTTTTACCTATGATGCCTACTTACTTTGTTTCTCCTTTACTTTTCTAATTTTTTTTACCTCAGGTCCATACTTGTATTGTCTACTTTTTATTTGATAACCAACTTTATCTCTTATCTTTTACCTCTGATTCCCCATATTTTCTGTTCTTTGATACATTCCTTACATCCTTATCTTATACCTCCTTTATTTTTTCTAATCCCAAAGGGAGAGAACAATTTCCCAACTAGGTGAAATGATAAAGAGGGAGTATTATATGGGTGAAATGATAAAGGGGGACGATTATTTATTACAGAAGGGACATTTTCAAACATGGATATTAATATTTTATTTCTCTAAATCTATTTTCTCTAATACATTTGAAATTGATAATTTCTATTTATCTATGAAATATATTTTACCTATGTTGGAACACACTGAGAAGTAAGAACAATTGTATTTTATTCAGATACATTAAGATTACCTGCCATAATTTTTTATTATCAAAAAGGGGGAGATTATTGGACTCACCTGTTTTGATAATCTCAATTATGATTAATTATGTTTTGATAATTCCAAAATGAATTTTACTGATTAAACATTTCATTATATTAGTTACTGTTTACATGTTTAATTTCAAAATATAAATACTATTGAATAGTTTCAAATAATATATCTTTCAGTCAATAACTTTCAGTTAAACAAATGTTCATTTACTTTGTAATTTTTTATCCTAACTTAATCTATAGATAGTTTGCATAAGTAGACTAATAGCTACCATTAAAAAAAGGTCACCAGTATGGAAATGAGATACCATTACAGAAAGTTCACTGGTATGTAGATGAGAAACCGATATATAAAGGTCACCGGTATGCAGACAGTTTCCGTTACATCTGAGATACCGATAGAGTAAGTCTATATATATGCACAAGTCAACCGATAGAGAGTAAAAACTACTGTTAGGTAGTCTACCATTACAATCTCACCGGTATGGGTCACTGGTACATAAGTCTACCACTACCAAGACCTACCGTTAAAGGAAGTCACCACTACAAGTTCAATAATATAAGAGCTACCGAATGGAAACCAGTCACTATTTCTTTAAACTCTATCATAGTTGGATTATTATCAACAATCATATTTCTTGTATTTTATTACAACTTAAATTAATTAATGATGTTTTTTGGATGTACGGAAACTGTACCACATACAAATAATTCCTATTGCCAGAGCTCAAGGAACATAAAAAGTGTAAACCCCAAGCTACTAGATAAGAAGTCCTTCAACGGACTTACAAAAAAAGTGGCTAGATATACAGAAGGATATAGTGAATGAAAAGATAGACACATACAAGAAAAAAACACGTAGAACTCGAATAACTCGAACAAGAAGGTCAAGATGAGACTCAAGTGCTACAAGGAAAACTATCACATTTCAAACTGAACACCTGTACTAGAAATGAATGAACAAAATATTGATACTTTGTTTTCTAAACAAATAAGGACTCAAGATTCATCTGCTTCAATAAAAGGAGTCCAGAGATTCACTAAAAACACATAGAGCATTCTAAACTCATCTATATATGTTTAGATTTATTGTGTTTCATTTATTTAAATTTTTAAGTAATGTGTGTGCTCTGTATTTTAAGCACACACTGTCTCCTCTGCTAAACTAAAAGATTTCTAAATCCTCACTCAATCTTTCCATTACTCACTATATCCCACTGTGGATAGTTGTAGAGGTCAATTGTGACCTAGACAACCTATGTTCTGTTGTTTAGTTTTCCCACGTATAATTTTGGTAGAGGACTGAGGACCTAGAAAATAAGTTCACTGTTGTAAAACCCCAATCCAGGGTGTGGATCAATGTTTTATATAAACTGATTGAGAGGACTAAGTCTCTTCTTGAGACTAAACCTCTTGTTTTAAAATACTGTGAATTTTTTGGGTTAAAACTATTTTGAATATTCTACAGCTAAGTACTTTAAATATAAATCTATTTTAATGCTACTCTGATAGATAAACTAGAAAGTGTTTGTATTTATTGTAAACTAGTAGGTTAGTTTCAAAAGAAAATATAATATTTAGATTTGATTAACTGATAACTAATCAATCTCTTGAGAACCTAACTGACACTTTACTGTATCAAAAATTCACTATAGTTTAGCTTGTTATTTTAATTAGGGGGATTTTCATAGAAATCTTTTAAACAGAAATTTTAATTGGAACTCAATTCACCCCCCTCTTGAGTATCCACTCTAACCAACAGTTACTAATTTCAACATTTTCCCCTCTAACTTATTTTGAATGTAATTATTTCATTTGAATTAGTATATTTTGTTTTTCAGCCACATAATGCTTAATATGAGGAAAAAAAATAAATATTAGTTTCTTCAGAATATAAAATAAACAATAAAATGGTAGATTTTGGACATAGTCATCTAAACCATTATACATCTAATAACACTTACAAACTCTTATTTTCATGAAAGTCATGTTGCAACATTTCAATGTTCTTATCATATTTATATCATTTATAACTAGTATAGATGGAATGTGGTGCAGTATGAAAATAATATTTTCAAATGTGTTAATCTAGAAGGATATAGGATGATCATACTGAGTGATCATCGATATATCCATTTCTAACACTATAGAGTTTTCCCATTAAATATAGTATTCTATTGTGTTTCAACATCATTATTGAGTTGTATTATAACTAATTAATATGTGATATATTTAATAATTTATTGAAATTATTATTCACTTCCATAATAAACTATTTTTTTAACATTTCCGTGTATATTTTATATAAAACACTTTAAATGCATTGAAAAATTAATTACATTCATACCCATGTCCCATTAAGAATGTACAGCTATACTGACTATGTTAGTAAATGTAAAATCCCAGGTATTTATAGAATAATAAATTTTTATATCAATCAATATTTTTGAATAAGATATTAATTTTATGTTAAATAAGGAATCTTTTTCCAATAGCACACTGAATACTCAAAAGCGGGTTTCTACGAATTCTTAGGTTGCACACAACATTTAGTTATACCCAAAAATAATACAATAATAATAATATTATTTTAAATAATAGTTAACTTTTAGTTGTTGTATTTTCAGGAATAAAAGGAACCAACTACGATATTATTACACATGTTGTATAAATTTTTTCAAATTTATCCAATGAATTTTAAAGGCTTAAAATGAGAATGAATCCAATTTTAAGCATAAAATTGTCTAATACATTTAAAATGTCATTTTACCTCTTTTTGATGGAGTACCATTTTTAAATATAGTTCATTCACGTGTATATGTTATATTTTACGAAATAAATTTTTTATTTAGAAACGAGACATTATAATTTACCATGGTTGATGTTTTTTATTTTTTTGGTGAAATTCGTATTTTAATGAATAATAAAAAATAATATAATTTAATTTAAAACTGTATTTTCATCTAATTTATTTATATAAGAACATTTTCACTTTAATTGGGTTTAAGGTGTAATTGGATTCTGTATTTATCAAATAATCCAATTGTGTTCATCGGAAATAATTTCACTTTTAAATACATGTCAATATGTAGATAATTTTTACTTTTTAAATACCTTCTTTCTAGTTTTGAAAATGGGAATTAATTTAAAATTAACTAATGAAAATTATGGATTTTGAATTTGGAAAAATGGATTCCATATTTTGAATCAAAATCTCCAAATTATGAAAATATTTATCTTTTATTTTTGGACATTATGGATAGTAACTTTAGTAATTATTTTAATTTCCCATTGTTAAATGGTAAATCGGGTAAATAAGGGTAAAAATAATATTATAATAATATAAAACTACTATAAAAAAAATTTTAATTATATTTTATGAGATATTTCCGACCATTAGAATCCTTTTGTCAATTTTAGGACCCTATAGAGCCACATGGGTGTGATAATAACAATTTATAATATTTATTTCAAGGAAAAGGAAAATATTACATAAACAAGTATCCCTTAACAAAAACAATATAACTTTGAATTATATAAATGTTTTCTTTGAATATAAGTAGTCATTAAAAATATGAGAAAAGTTCATATATCATGGAATATTATTTATAATATTTATACATTAAATAAATAAATTTAATTATTACACAATTATGATCTAGTGATTACCTTATTAATGAATGATAAAAATAAATTATATTATAAATATAAAAATAAATGTAATTTAAAAATTTTGTTTCCATAAAATAATTTTTTGGATAACATTTACATTTAAGGGGTGATTAAATTCTTTTGTTTCAATGGAATATTGTTTTTATGACTTGAACAAAAATCAATTACTAAACGGAGTCAAAATTGATATAAATGTGTTTTTAAAAACAAATAATATTTAATTGAATGATATATAGTCCTAAAAATACATTATTTTTCCAACTTACTTTTATAATGTTAAAAATGTCATTAATGATCCCCTTATGGTTCTATTGGCATTTTATATTAACTATAGTAACCATATATTTTTAAAATACATGAATACGTGGTAAGAGTTAATGTTTTTAAATAAGGGTTAAAGCTAAAAGATAAGGTTAATTTTATGACCTAAACATCTCTAGAACTTATTGGTTGAGATTTTTTAAACCTATACACATATTATCCTCTAATTATACCACTTCAGAGCTATTATAATTCTAAAATAAATTTTTAATAAAATAATATTTAAAGACTTTCATAAAGAGCCCCTTCACCCTCTTAAAAAAGGCCACCACCTCTCCCTAATTACTCACACTTATAAAACCCCTTGGATCATGAAAAATTTACTCACATAAGATCCAAACATCCATAACTTACTCCTTGAAGACTTAACTTGTCCATAAGGTAATTCAATGAGGCCTTTTGGCTCAATTCAAAAAGAGTTACCCAGTTTACTGATAATCTATTCTCTCAATATCCTTTCATTTATTTTCTTTATACAACCCATAAACTCCATTTATTCTATTATTTTAAAACAAAAAATGTATCTTCAATTTTCTAGGAAGTTTTCATGTTAATGTTTATACCTACACTTACCCACACATCCATCTAATGGATATAGAACATATTTTTTCTTATGTATAATGAACTTCTATCTCAAGAAAAGATGATTGTCTAATTCTCTCATACCAACTATAATGATAGAAATTATAAAGGAACTATATGTATATATGATATATATTATATTTATATTTTCTATATTCATATGTAAATTTTTTACAACATACCATTATTCTTTCCATAATGTGTAAATACGATAATTTCTTTTCAGGAAGTGTGGACTACCGCCCCCTCAAAGTGATATGACTCGTTCATTACATACATGGAACACATAAAGGATGGTGTTAATTAACTTATGTAACATATATTTCATATATATTATCCTATAATTATAATATACTTATGTATCATTTAGTTTTAATTCCTCTGATATGACAAAGAAATGAATGTAGCATTCATGCGTACGTACGACCTACCATCAATACATTTCATTTCTCATCACCAAATATTATGGACTATTATAAATACATTTATAATGGATATATATGATATTTTAATCATGAATAATAGTCTGTATATAATGTAAATTTTTCTACATTTACAATTTACATCAAAAAGTTTATTTTCTACTCAAGCACTGAGTATCGACAAAATGACTAATATGAACTTCTGTAATTATTTTTCTTTTATAACATGGTAATAAGTAATATAAAATGAATGAAAAAATTGAAAACGGTTCTAAATAAAGTATAATTTAACCTATATTTTTTATCTAGGAACATAACAATTGTACATAAAGATTCAACCTCAAGGTAAGGGAACTCATTAACCCAATTTCCATTATTTGGGTTAATCTACTACTTCTAGATTATGTCATGCTAGGATTATGTGAGAAATGAATTTTGATATACTATATTGATTTTATAAATTATTTATTTTTATTTTTCATGAATACACATAATTGATCAATTTTATTTACCAAATTACCTTTTTAAGGGAATTTCTAAACTCAATTTCACTCATTAGGTATTATTCATACTTTGTTGATTATATTATGTAATGATTATGTGGGGAATCACTTTTTATTTATTTTTTAATGAAATTTACACTTCCCTTAGTGTGGATATACTGTTTCTACACATAATCACCCCATTGATAAATTATTAAGAAATCTTTAAGGTAAATCTTATCTCAATATCCACTCATGGAGTTCAATATCCATGTCATTGGTTTCATTTTTTCATGAATCAATGTGAATGAACTATGATTGTTTTTAAAATCATATCTACATATATTTATCATATTAAGTTTTTTCACACATAATTATGTCATTGATTTATCCCTAATCTAATGATACAATCATTGTAAGGTAATTCATCTTAATATCTCTTCATTGAGGCATATTTTGATTTATATATGACCTTATGTTATTCAGTATATAATCATCCCCTATGAAATTTAATTTCATTAACTAGTTTTCAATAAGATTCCTTTTTTGGGAAGCATATTAATAAAAAAAGGAATGTATCTTTTTAACATATGTGGCGAAGATGACATTTCCAGTGCCATGAAAATTATTTGATATTTGGCTTCCTTAACAAGCATTAATGTTTTTAAAAATGAAAATAAATACCATATACATTTTTAATTTAATTTTTTTATTGAAATGTTTTAATAAAGAATTTATTATATAATTATCTTGATTTAAATGTGGAAATTTTATTTTTCATTTATTATTGTTCATATGTTATGATTATTTTATGGTCTTTGACATTTATTATGTATACAGTTGGTTCCGTGATAAATCGAGGGTTGGCGAGCCAATGATAGCTCTCCAATGAATTGGGTAATGTGATGGAGTTAAACCTAATGGTTTTCCTAAGAGATTTAGGGAATTTCATATGATGGTTTTTCCAAACGTAACCATGAAAAATATTCACTCTGTGGATGTGGAAGCTACAAGGTATGTTTGATATAAATCCTACAAGTTACCTTTAAAATTTATGATTTTTATGACGTTTTCATGATTTTTATGAATTCATGGGATTATAAATATTCATAGACTAATGTTTTATTTATTTATTTCCTCCCTTAATTTGTTTTTATACACATCCAATGTTTTTCAAAATGTTTTCACATGTTATAATGATAATTAAGATAATGGAAGAAGACAAGATGATTTTTATCGAGAGAAGAAATCATGATTTTTAAAGGGTTTCATTTGGTAGAAAAAATGGGTACTATTTTGATAGTATACTATTGTAATTGTATGAGATTATATGTATTAATAATGGACTAATTAATTAAAACTATAAACCTGAAAAGATCCTCAATTTGAATTAATATCAAATTATTGACTTGACACATGATTATGTAATGCTTACGGATGGTGGCTTATAGTCGGCATTAGAGGATTGTTTAGATATATTTGGAGATTACGATGTTTTATTAAGGGTTAGAGATATCATCATGGGTTTATAATTTTAAGTTATATCATCAGTTCAATGATATAGAAACCCCATTTTAGGCATTTTGATCTAAAATATTAAGGTGACTAATGGTATTTTTGGATACATTTACCTTTGAAGCAATTACGGGTTATTACATTTTGAGATTCAAAATTAAAGGAATGAGATAAATTTAAAATAAAATTATGTTATGGTTATATAGAAGATTTTATGTCATGTTGGGAATGATATAATAATTATATAGGTTTAGAAAAAGGAAAACCCACAGGATGGGTGAAAACCCGTCACGTCCGGCAAGGCCGTGGGAATCAAAACCACAACTGAAGCATGACATGGGCACGTCACCTACCACTGGCCTATGTAAAGTCCCTAGATAGTATGACTTATTCATATTAGTTAAAAAAATTTATTGATTTCAAATAACATGATTTTTGTAACATCTATTTGATCAATTGTATATCCTTAGTATAGGAAAATGATTTGGTTATTAACTGATAAATGTTATTTTGAAAGATGTTCTCTCCTTTGGGAACACTATATCCCTAAGGAAAACTGAATACTATGGGATTTCATTTGGGATTGTAATAGTAATTTTTTTGGAGAAATATATGTATTTATTGTGGACATATAGAAATTTTGGTTATTTATGGATGTGATTAACTTATCTTGGAGAATACATTATTAGGTTAATTACTTTTCAAAATGAGACTTTTGGAGTAGATGATGTTTTTTTGAGATAAATGATGAGATTTATTGTGGAAGACTATGTACTCAAATCCTTTAGAATTATGGGATTCAATATTACTTTGGATTATTTTGATAAATTGTAAGGACTTTTTTTTGTTGAATGGTCTATATAGAAATAGGGTATTACTTTTGAATTTTGGAGAGTAAAAGTAGTCCATGTCCTTATAAATGATTATTATTTTTGGGGGATTATCTGATATTGTACTAACCATTTTGGTTTTGTTTAATTTATAAAGATGGGGGAAATATATAGTTATTATTTATTTGGATTATGTGATTCACTAGATGTTGATTATAGTAATTTAGGTGTGACCAAGTCATCTTAAATACTCATCGTTTGGACAAAATATGAGTTATTGGAAAACATTTATTAGAGGTTTAAACTCTACATGTCAAGTATATATATATATCTGTATCTTCTAATTCTATGTAGAAAAATAATTATATAAATTTATGAATAGGATCTTAAAAAAATTCTTTCCCTTTACTTATCCTACTGTGAAATCAATTACCATTTGACCCATAACATGTTTGTGGTTTTCTGGTTGTTAACATTCTCTTGATCGTGTTATCTATCACGGTCCATCAGAACAAGATGGTTAGTTTTTCATCCATATACATGTTTCCTCTATATAATCCTACTATGTGTTATATTGGGTGACCTTTTTACTTATATTTAATTATTTTAAAGTGGTACATTTAATGACTTTTTTTCAATGTGGGATTTTTAATGACCGGGCCAAATTTTAAAATTCAGAGGATGCAATTTGCAAAAGGGGGTAAGGGTATAACATCCCAGGTATTTATAGAATAATAAATTTTTATATCTATTATTATTTATGAATAATATTTTAAATTTACATTAAAAGTGTTGCTTTGTCTGATATCGTACTCGACATTCAATAATTAGTTTCTCGAAAATCTTTCGTTGCACACAACGGTGAGTTATAAAAAAAATAATACAAAAATAAAAATATAAATTTAAATGGTAGTTATATCCTAGGCATTTTATTGGTGATAATTAATAGAACCAACTACAATATGATTACACATGTTTGTTATTTTTTGATGTTTATCCAATTATTTTTTAGAGGAAAAAATGATAATGAATCCCAATTTAAGCATAAAATAGTCAAATATTTTTTAAAGGTCATTTTACCAACTTTTTATGGAGACCACATTTTAAATCTATTTTATTTTTTACATTTATAAGTTCTATTTGACAAAATAATCATGTTCATTAGAAGCGGGACATCAAATTTTACCTTGGTTTATATTTTGGTATTTTTTTATGAAATTCATATTTTATTGAATAGTGAAAAAATATGTATTTTTATTAAAAAAATACTGTCATCTAATTTATTTATATAGTTAGATTATAATATTGATATGTTTTAATGTTTTATTGGATAAAGTTTTTATCATTAAATACAATGTTTGTAAGGGCCCAGACCTCTCTGGCCCATTCCTTTGTCAAAAAGAAGGCCACGAAGTGTTCTGGAGGGTAAAATGGACTTTTCCCACACTTTTCAGAATTTTGAAACTACACGCCGTGTAGTGTGACTACACGCCATGTACCCCCTTACTGGGTAAACCCCATTTTGAAGGTTGTGTCCTAGCCGTGTGAAATAAATGGGTACACACCGTGTAGTCTCCCCCCACGTATGTGTTACCCTCAAACCATGTGTTGACCAGTCAATGGTCAAGTGCCATGTTGGAGCAGTCTCCTTGTCGTGTGAAATAAATGGGTACATGACGTGTACCCCAAACTACATGTCGTGTAGTCTCTCCCCGTGTATGTGTTACCCTCAAACTATGTGTTGACCAGTCAATGGCTGTGTGCCGCGTTGAAGGTCATGTTGGAAGTCGTGTGGTGACCGTGTGAAATGGCAGAGTACACGCCGTGTACAATAAAGTACACACCGTGTAATTTTGTTTTTCACGCCTATAAAAGGAGGGGTCCTCTCCTCCTTTTCAACTCACCCCTCTCCTCTCCATTCCTCTAAGCAGAGCTCTCCCAAGAGACTCGAAGGCTCTTTTTCTTCTTTAATTCTTCGTCCGAGCTCCGATTTACGATCCTTCAGTGGCCACGAGATCGTAACGACGAGGTGGAACTATGATTGGATCCATTGTCTTTACTTCGGCATTTCTTTTCCATCTTCCACCCGAGGAGGTTTTTTCAGGAATTGAGAGAAGTGACGGACGCCGATGGACGTCTTCTAAAGTTGATATGGGGGAGAATTGTGATCAAAAGCTGTTGAGGTAGGAATCTTACCTTCGTCTCTCTAAATTTTTGCATCATGTGGGGTGGGTATCCTCTTGTTTTCTTGAGAAATGGTAGAACCTTTAAATGAAGATAATAACTGGTTAAAGAATGGGGATGGATAAGTTGTTATGTTTATCTTTATATCTGGTGATATTATCTTGTGAATTGAATAGGATTATGCCTACTAAAAATCACGGTCATTTGGGGCCTTTGCTTGCGCAATTAAATATAGACCTATCTTTCTAGACCGTTTTTTTTAATGGAAATTTGTTAAATGTGGAATTTGGTCAATCACGTAAAGTTTGCTGATTTAAAATCTGGAACCCTTGTTTGATCACCCCAGTTCAACAAATTAGAATAATAAACGTGTGGGTGTTGGCTTGGATATGTGGCATGTGATCGGGGTGTTTTTTGGGTTGTTGTGGTTTGAGTGAGCGGCGGGGCTGCGGTTGGCTTGGTTGTGGGTTGGTATTAATACTATGTTGGTGATGGGTTGCAGGTCTGTGATAAGTGGTATTAAAGGGATAATGATGTACGGTGTGGTTGTGGTTATGGTGGTAGGTAGCGGGGCTGTAGGGATGGGCTTGATTGTGATCAAACTATGGGTTGTGAATAGTAAATGAAAGTGGAAGAGTTAATGAATGGTTGACATGGTAATAGAATGGGATTAATAATTAATGGGGTTGGATGGTCAATGAGAAGAGACTTGTTGTGTTGCTTTTGTTTTCCTAACTTGATTTGTGGATGGCATGGATATGCTTTATGAATGATCGATATGGTTGGTTGTGGATAGCTTCCCAGTAGGTAAGGAACTAATAAACTGATTCTGTTGAAACATGAAAACCTAATTGGGGTTGGGGTGGTTTGTTGTATGCATGATTTGTAGTAGCAGTGCCGAGGCACATTCTCAGTTCTCTATTTGGAAGACATAGGTTGGGCAGAGTGTTTGGTATATATATATATATCTGTATCTTTGTGTTTTGTCGCACCCCACCCATGTTGAGCACTTAGTGCCGAACACTCTCATTCATGTTAGATGATGTTTTCCCCATAGTTACTAGCTCCTTCCTACTCCTTCATCCATAGGTTGTGATGGCTTGAGGCAACCTTACACCCAAGACTCTTCGGGTAGGTTTCTATTGGGGTGGTTTTAGCCCAAGACTTTTCAGGCAGGCTTTACTATTTCCCAAGAACCTTTGGGATGAGGCCCAGGTGTGTGCGGGCGGGATATGTAGTTGTGAGGCCCAAGTGTGTGCGGGCATGATACGTGGTTGTGAGGCCCAGGTGTGTGTAGGCGGGATATGTGGTTTGTGAGGCCCAGGTGTGTGCGGGTGGGATGTGTGGTTGTGAGGCCCAGGTGTGTGCGGCCGGGATATGTGGTTCTTGAGGCCCAGGTGTGTGCGGGCGGGAAGAGTGTGGTAGCGTCAGGATGTTCTCCATTAGGAAGAGCATCTAACTAGTGCGAAATAGTGCGGGGTACCCAATACTCTTGTTCTTATATACTACTACATGTTGTGATTGTGTTTTTGGTGAGTGTAGATGGTGAGGATGGGTGGATAGAATTACTTGCTAGGTTTCTTTTGTTGTTCTCATGGGACATTAGGATGTCTCCCCACTTGTGCATGAGAGATTTAGGTTTCCCTACCGAGTATACTTGTATGCTCACCCTATGTTTACTTTTAGGTTTCCATGAGGACTACCAGGGCCGTGCGGGACCCTACTAGTCAGGACAGTTGGAGTTGTTGTAGTTGTTGTACTCTTGTTTCTTTTGGTATTGTACTTTTGAGCTTTCTTGTACTTGTACCTTGTTTCAGAACAATTTAAACATGCATGTGGGATTGGTTTGGGTTTATTTCTATACACTTTTTCTTTTCCTTTTTAGTGGTTGACTTTTCCTATTTTCGGATCTTAAATAATAAAAAGGGTAATGCCTCCTATATTTGTGAAAACTCATACCCTTGGTGCTAGTCGCCACCCTGGGGCCTACTGGTGGTGGGACTCGGGGGTCATTATCTCCCTTTCACCATTTCCTGCCCAGGAGGGGCATATTTTGTGGGAGGGGGTCGTGACAGAATGGTATCAGAGGCTGATGGTTGAGAGATAGGATGGAGTCTGGAGTTAGGCACAGTGAGGATTGCATGGGATGGTAGGGCAACAGTGTTGGTTAATCATGATGCGTGACATAGGGCAGGGAAGACCGGCTAGGACACATGATTTTAGGGCCCCCGTGATCCGATGTAAGGACTCTGATCTTGCCGAATGACCATGTGAGACTACATTTATTGTAGGGTAGAGACCCTAGGGAAGGTACATGCATCATCATGATTGTGTTTTACTTGATTTGGGTGTTCTGGGAATGAAATTGAATAAAATGATAAATTGAAACCTTGAGAAATTCCTTGCTACTTGGGATTAGGAGATCCTTGTTTACCATATAGCTATGGAACCTAGACGTAATCCCTGGGTGGCTCAAACGGCTGAGGCCCAGCAGATTCAGGTGGTAAATCAGTTGACGATTGACCGAGAGGAGGAAGATACCTAGTGGCAGAAGAATCTCCGTTCTTTCTAGCGGTACACCCTCAAGAAGTATGAGGGTAGTACTTCGGATATGGAGATAGAGGGGTGGCTTGAGGAACTAGGGATCGATTTTTCCTTGATCCGTACTCCGAGGGAGTACTGGGTTCCCCTAGCAGTCAGTCAGCTGAGAGGTGCGGCGCGACAGTGGTGGACGCTCTACCTCAGAGAGAGGATAGAGGCAGAGGTTCCATGGGCTGACTTTGAGAAGGAATTCTAAGAGTAATTCCTTTCTTCCATGATCAAGGTGGAGAAGCGGCAGGAATTACTCTCCCTTCAGCAGGGGAGTATGTCTGTACGAGAGTTGGGGATCAAGTTCAAGGATCTCCTACGATTTTCTCAAGATCTCTTTCCAGATGAGGAGTCTCAGGCGAGACAATTGGAGGAGGGACTTCGTCCTTCACTCTAGCATGCTGTCACCCCCTTCACCCTTCCGACGTACTTGGCAGTACAGAAGAAGGAAGAGGTTGTATAGAGGATTCACTCACTGGGATGTGCACCACGGGACGGGATCCAGCCAGGCTCATCAAAGGGGAAGGCAGTCAGCAACATGTCTCCTACGACGGGACCTTCCAGTTTCAGGACAGTGGGGAGCAGGCCCCAGGAGTTTCAGTTCAGATCTTTGGGTCCTCGTCCCTTTTTTCCAGGACCGAAGTGTTTTTCTTGTGGAGGTTTGGGGCACGTTCATAGTCGGTGCCCGACCCGAGCTCAGCACAGTGGAGTTGGGCAGGTTCAGCACCCACCTCAACAGCACCATTTGCCGGTGAGGCCCTTCCAGTAGTAGTAGGACCATGCTCCTCCAAGGGCAGACCTTGCGGGAGGAGGCCTACCTCAGGGTGCTCCTCAGTGACCTTGATCAGGGAATGGTCGGGGAGGTGGATGACATCTGAGAGACAGAGGAGCTGGGCGTGGACAGTTTCACACAGCAGAGTTGGCCGCTCCAGCAGGACCAGAGGTGGTGTGAGATACGATTTGTTTGTTCAGCACTCTCGTTTCTGCTTTGTTCGATTCGGGAGTTTCGCACTCCTTTGTTGAAACTGGTCTAGCCCATGCTTTGGGACTAGAGGTAGAGAGGCTTTTCGTACCACTGGTGCTGAGTACACTAGTTGGAGGCCAGACCAGCGTATCTTGTGTTTACCAGGGATGTGGGCTGACTGTGGGACCACATCGATCTAGTGGGGACCTCCATCTGTTACAGATGCAGCCATACAATGTCATCCTAAGCATCGATTGGTTGTTTTCCGTTAATGTCGTTATCGACTGATTCTGAAGAAGAGTCGCGTTCTCCGACTTGGATGGGCAGCGTGTATATTTTGTTGGCCAGAGGAGCTATCAGGTAGGAAGCCGGCATGTAGAGCCTCTCCTTTCATTGTTAAGCAGGTTATCAGTGGTTCCATCTGATATAAAGATGATGGATGTCCTAGAGTTTGTTGGGGAGTTCCTCGATGTTTTTCCCGAGGAGGTTGTGACTCTACCCCCTCGAAGTGACATTGAGTTCGGCATAGACTTACAGCCTGGTACCCGTCCGATTTCGATGGCCCCTTATCAGATGGCACCTTCGGAGTTGCGGGAGATGCATATTTAGATTGACGATCTAATGGACAAGGGTTTTGTTCGACCCAACGTATCACCATGGGGTGTTATACTTTTGTTCGTGAAGAAGGCATATGGTGGTCTCAGGCTATGCATAGACTACGGAAGGTTGAACCAGGTAACGGTCAAGAACCGTTACCCCCTTCCAAGGATAGATGATCTCTTCGACCAGCTGAGGGGAGCAGGTTGGTTTTCTAATATTGAACTATGATTAGGATATCATCGGCTGAGGTTAAAGGACAGTGAAATATTGAAGATGGCTTTCAGATGCAGGTATGGGCACTTCGAGTTTGTATTGATGCCGTTTGGAGTTACGAATGCACTAGCTGTGTTCATGGGTGTTATGAACTTTGTCTTCCGAGAGTTTCTGGACCAGTTCGTCGTTGTTTTTATCGATTACATCTTGATCTACTCAATATCAAAGTAGGAGCACATTGAGCATCTCAGGATAGTCTTGGAAGTCCTTCGACACCACCAGATTTATGGGAAATTGTCGAAGTGTAAGTTCTTGACACAAGAAGTACACTTCCTTGGGCACGTAGTGTCTCAGCATGGGGTGTCAGTGGACTCGTCGAAGGTGGAGGTAGATATTTCTTGCACAGCACCCAAGAGCGTGGTAGAAGTTTGTAGTTTCCTGGGGTCAGCAGGTTACTATCGGAGGTTCGTTTTGGACTTCTCTCGAGTTGCTGCTCCATTCACAGCTTTGACTAGGAAGAACCAGGTCTTCCTATGGAGCGAGCAGTGCCATAAATCTTTTGACTACCTTAAGGAGAAGTTGGCCAGTGCTCCAGTACTCAGGTTTCCAGAGGAATGGTTGTTGTATGAGGTTTTTTGTGATGCTTCTATCCTTGGTCTAGGGTGCGTGCTGATGCAGAAGAAGGGTGTGATTTGTTATGGGTCTAGGTAGTTGAGCCCTCACTAGTGTAACTATGCCACCCATGACCTGGAACATGCAGCAATAGTGTTCGCACTGATGTTTTGGAGACATTACCTCTTTGGGGAGCGCTTTGTGGTCTTCTCAGATCATAAGAGCTTATATTATATCTTCTCCCAACAAGACCTAAACATGTGGCAGCGGAGATGGGTCGAGTTTCTCCAAGACTATGACTTCGAGATCTATTACACTGAAGGTAAGGTCAACGTTGTGGCTGATGCCATGAGCAGGAAGTCGCATAAATAAGTGGTTTGGGAATCCATTGATTCTTGGAAAGCGATGGGAGAGTTAGCTGCCTTGCACTTGGATGCAAGGGTAGAGGGTGTTAGAGGCTATTTGTTTCAGATGACGGTGCAGTCCTCCTTGTCGCAGAAGGTGGAATAGTCTCAGTGGGGGGACTCCGAGGAGGAAGTGATGTGGGATAATGTCGATCAGGGAAATTCTCTAGAAGGATGGTTAGAGGATAGCCGACATTGGATGCTTTTCCATGGAAGGTTGTTTTTTCTGGAGGCGATGCATGAGGGAGTTCTCCGTTAGTTCCATAGCTCACCTTGGAGGTACATCTGGGAGTTTCAAAAATGTACCGAGGCTTGAGGGAATAGTTTTGGTGGCCTGGGGTGAAACGTGCAGTGGCAGAGTTTGTGGCTAAATTCCTAGTGTGTTAGAAGTGAAGGTTGAACACCGTGTTCCCAGTGGTTTTTTGCATCCTTTAGATGTCCCCGAGTGGAAGTTGGATGACATCTTGATGGACTTTGTCACAGGACTACCCATAGCTCATGGAGGGTATGATGTTATCTGGGTGGTGGTGGATCGTTTGATGAAATCATCTCACTTCTTAGTAGTTAAGGAGTCAGGACCGGTGATTACCTTAGCACATAGGTACGTAGACGAGGTGGTGCATTTTCATGGAGTTCCGAAGACAATCATCTCAGACCAAGATACTCGGTTTACCTCACGAGTCTGGAGGGGGTTACAACATGCTTTTGGCACCCAGCTATGCCTTAGCACATCTTTCCACCCCCAGACCAACCGGCAGACAGAGCGGACTATCCAGATGTTGGAGGACATGCTGCGAGCATGCATTCTGGATTTCAAAGGATCATGGGTGTGACACTTGCCTTTAGTATAGTTTGCCTACAACAACAGCTTCCACTCTACTATTAACATGGCATCATTTGAGGCTTTTTATAGAAGACCGTGTCGTTCACCCATTTGCTGGGCAGAGGTTGGTGAGACAGGTGCTCTTGGGCCAGAGGTAGTGCAGAGCACCACAGAGAAAGTCAAGCTTGTACGTGAGAGGATGAAAGTGGCTCAGGACCAAAAAACGTCTTATGCGAATCGTCGTCGGAGGCCCTTGGAATTCGTGGTGGGAGATCATGTGTTCTTAAAGGTTTCCCCTCGACGGGGGCCGAGGAGGTTTGGGAAGGGGAGTATGCTCTCCCCTAGGTTCATCGGACCTTTGGAGGTGCTGAGGCGAGTCGACGAGGTGGCATATCAGCTGGCCCTACCAGCTTAGTTGGAGAAGGTTCATGACATCTTCCACGTCTCCCAGCTTCATCTGTACTTACACAATGACTCTCACATTATCGACTATGGAGAGTTAGATATGGGAGACAATGCGACCTTCGAGGAACGACCAGTCAGAATCAATGATCGTAAAGGGAAGGTGCTCCGTGGACGAACCATTCTTTTGGTCCATGTGTTGTGGAGTCATGGCGGCCTCGAGGAGAGCACCTTGGAGCAGGAGACTCAGATGCACACTCAGTACCCAGAGTTGTTTTGAATTGTGTTTTATTTGTTCTTCTGAGCTCTGTTTTTGATGATATACTATGTACCATTGATATACGGAATGCTTGGCTTGTCGGTTATGAGACCCTTTTGTTTCCTTGTTATATAGAAGTGTGTAGCATGTCCGAATGTGTGGGAAAAAGGGAAAAACATGACCCTTAATCAAGACGCATTAATGCAGATGCAATTGAACCCGTATGGGCGAGTCAGTGCCATATAAAGCAGATAATATCTCGACATAGGAAAAGGAATTATTCCCCAAACCACGTGTTCGGGTAGTGTGTGGGTTGTGTGGTGTTTGGGGCAGTGCGAGTTGAAAAATCCTAATGTATGGAAGTGGGAAGACCCGATTCTTAATCGAGACGCATTAATGAGGATGATATTAAACCTGTGTAGGTAAGTCAGTTCCGCCTAAAGCGGATAATATCTTGACATAGAAGAAGGAATTGCTAAAACCTATAATTAGGGTTGATGGTTGGGTTCCTGTTATAACGAGGGCCCTAAGAGGTATCTTGTTGGGTTCCTCTGGGATGGATTTTGAATTCTCGAGGACGAGAATGTTATAAGAGGTATCTGATGTAATGGCCCGGACCTCTGTGGCCCATTCCTTTGTCAAAAAGAAGGTCGCGAAGTGTTCTGGAGGGTAAAATAGACTTTTCCCACACTTTTCAGAATTTTGAAACTACACACCCTGTAGTGCGAGTACACGCTGTGTACCCCCTTGCCGGGTATACCCCGTGTTGAAGGACGTGTCCTTACCGTGTGAAATAAATGGGTACACGCCATGTACCCCAAACTACACATCGTGTAGTCTCTCCCCGCGTATGCGTAACCCACAAACCATGTGTTGACCAGTCAACGACCGTGTACCGTGTTGGAGCTATGTCCTTACCATGTGAAATAAATGGGTACACGCCATGTACCCCAAAATACACGCCATGTAGTCTCTCCCTGGATATGTGTTACCCTCAAACCATGTGTTGACCAGTCAACAGCCACGTGCTGCGTTGAAGGCTGTGTTGGAAGCTGCATGGTGACCGTGTGAAATGGCCGAGTACACGCCGTGTACTTTTGTTTTTCATGCCTATAAATGGTGGGGGTCCTCTCCTCCTTTTCAACTCACCCCTCTCCTCCCCATTCCTATGAGCAAAGCTCTCCCAAGAGACTCAAAGGCTCTTTTTCTTCCTTTACTTCTTCGTCCGAGCTCCGATTTACGATTCGTCAGCGGCCACGGGATCGTAACGACGAGGTGGAAGAGATCTTGGATCCGTTGTCTTTCCTTCAGCCGTTCCGTTCCAAATTCCACCTGAGGAGGTTTTACTGGGATTTTACAGAAGTGACAGACAGCGACGGGCGTCTTCTAAAGTTGATCCGGGGGAGCGTTGTGATTAGAACCTGTTGAGGTAGGGATCTTACCTTCATCTCTCTAAATTTGTGCATCATGCGGGGTGGGTATCCTCTTGTTTTCATGAGAAACAGCTGAACCATTAAATGAATATAATAACTGGTTAAAGAATGGGTATGGGGAAGTTGTTATGTTTATCTTTATATCCTGTGATATTATGTTGTGAATTGAATAGCATTATGCCTACTGAAAATCACAGTCATTGGGGGCCTTTGCTTGCGCAATTAAATGTTGCCCTATCTTTATAGACCGTTTTTGTGAATGGAACTTTGTTGATTGTGGAATTTGGTTAATCATGTAAATTTGGCTGAATTAAAATCTAGAACCCTTGTGTGATCACTCCGGCTGAACAAAATGGAATAATGATCGTGTGGGTGTTGACTTGGATACGTGGCATGTGATGGGGGTGTTTTGTGGGTTTTTGTGGTTTGAGTGAGCAACATGGATGAAGTTGGCTTAGTTGTGGGTTCGTATGAATACTATGTTGGTGAGGGGTAGTGGGGCTGTGATAAGTGGTTTTAAAGGGATAATGATGTACGGTGTGGTTGTAGTTATGGTGGCAGGCAGCGGGGCTGCAGGGATGGGCTTCATTGTGAACGAACTATGGGTTGTGAAAAATAAATGAAAGTGGAAGAGTTAATTAATTGTGGGCGTGGTAATAGAATGGGATTAATAATTAATGGGGTTGGTTGGTCAATGATAAGGGACTGGTTGTGTTGCTTGTGTTTTCCTAACTTGATTTTTGGATGGCAGGGACATGCTTTATGAATGATCAATATGGTTGGTTGTGGATAGTTTCCCAGTAGTTAAGGAACTAATAAACTAATTCTGTTGAAACTTGAAAACCTAAATGGGGTTGGGGTTGTTTGTTATATTCATGCTTCATAGTAGAAGTGTCGAGGCACGTGCTCAGGTCTCTGTTTTGAAGACATAGGTTGGGCTGAGTGTTTGGTATATATATATATATATCTGTATCTTTGTGTTTTGTCGCACCCCACCCATGTTGAGAACTTAGTGCTGAACACTCCCATTCACGGGAGAGGGTGTTTTCCCCATAGTTACTAGCTCGTTCCTGCTCCTTATTCCATAGGTTGTGATGGCTTGAGGTGACTTTACACCCAAGACTCTTCGGGTAGGTTTCGATTAGTGTGGTTTTAGCCCAAGACTCTTCGGGCATACTTTACTATTTCCCAAGAACCTCCTGGATGAGGGATAGGTGTGTGCGGGCGGGATATGCGGTTGTGAGGCCCAGGTGTGTGTGGGCGAGATACGTGGTTGTGAGGCCTGGGTGTGTGCGGGTGGGATATGTGGTTTGTGAGGCCTAGGTGTGTGTGGGCGGGATGTGTGGTTGTGAGGACTAGGTGTGTGCGGGCGGGATCTGTGGTTCTTGAGGCCCAGGAGTGTGCGGACGGGAAGAGTGTTGTAGCGTCAGGACGTTCGCCATTAGGAAGAGCAGCTAACTAGTGGGAAATAGTGTGGGGTACCCAATACTCTTCTTCTAATATAATACTACCTGTTATTATTCTGTTTTTGGTGAGTGTGGCTGGTGAGGTTGGGTGGATAGAATTCCTTGCTAGGTTTCTTCTGTTATTCTCACGGGACATTTGGATGTCTCCCCACTTGTGCATGAGAGCTTTAGGTTTCTCTGCTGAGTATACTTGTATGCTCACCCTAAGTTTACTTTCAGGTTTCCAGGAGGACTACTAGGGTCGTGCGGGACCCTACTAGTCGGGACTGTTGGAGTTGTTGCTGTTGTTGTACTCTTGTTTATTTTGGTATTGTACTTTTGATATTTCTTGTACTTGTACCTAGTTTCAGAACTATTTAAACATGCATGTGGGATTGGTTTGGGTTTATTTCTATAAACTTTTTCATTTCCTTTTTGGTGGTTGACTTGTCCTATTTCCCGATCTTAAATAATAAAAAGGGTAATGCCTCCCATATTTGTGAAAACTCATACCCTTGGTGGTAGTCGCCACCCCGGGGCCTACTGGAGGCGGGACTCGGGGGTCATTATCTCCCTTTAACCATTTCCATCCTAGGAGGAGCGTCTTTGGTGGGAGGGGTTCATCACAATGTTGGTCATTAGATGTAATTTCACTTTTATATTGGACATAAACACATGTCAATCTTTTGATAGTTTTACTTCTTAAAAACCTGCTTTCTAGTTTTGAAAACATTAATTAATTTTAAATTAATCAATGAAACATTTTTGTTTTTAATTTGAAAAATATTATTCCATAATTGGAATAATAGGATAAAAATTTTGTATATACATATATTTTATTTTTGGATATTATGAATAGTAAGTACATTAATTATTTTTATTTATCATGATTAAAGGGTAGATCCAGTAAATAAGGGAAAAAATAATATTATATAAATATAAAACTTCCATAAAACATGTCATAATGCTATTTTATGAGATATTTCCAACCATGAGCATTCTTGGGTCGATATTAGGAACCCATGGATTCATTTGGGTGTGATTATGACCTTTTATAATATTTATTTTATATAAAAGAGAAATATAACGTAAACATGTATCTGTTAAATAAAAAAATTAATTTTGTTTATATAAAAAATACCTTCAACTATAAATATTCATTAGAAATATAAATGGATTTCTTATATCATGGTATTTTATTTATAATTTTTCGACATTAAATAAAAAAATTTATTTATGACACAATGATGATGAAGTGATTACCGTATTAAAAAAATATTCAAAGAAATGATATTAAAAATGTTGAAATAAATGTAATTTTAACATTTTTGGGCCATCCAAAATTTTCATGGATTAAATTGACATGTTATAGATGATTTAATACCCTTTTTAAGGAATAAGGTTTTATGACTTTAACAAAAAAACATTTACTAAATAGTGTAAAAATAGTCCTAAATGAGTTTTTAAAACAAAACTATTTTTATTAAACGATATAATAGTCCTAAATTTATATGATTATTCCAACTAACATATATATTGTTAAAAATTTCATTAATGATCCACTTATGGTTCTATTTTAATTTTATAGTACCATTAGTAACCATAATTTATGAAAATACAAGAAAACTTGACAAGAGTTAATGTTTTTATTAAAGGGTTAAGGCTAAAAGATAAGGTTAATTTTATGGAAAAACTTCTATAAAAAATATTGGACGAGAGGATTTATTCCCATACACATATTATACTTGAATTATATCACTTTTGATCTATTAAAATTTGAAACTAAAATTTAAATAAAATAATTTTCATGACTTTCCTAAAGTTCCCCTCCTCCCGTTATAAAAGGCCACCACCAATACCCACTTATTGAAGCCTCTAAAGACCCTTTTATCATCCAAATTCCTCTCAAATAATCCCCACACATCCATACCTTCCTTTTTTAATCCTTACCGTGGGTATAAGGCAATTCAAGAAATCATTTCTACTCAAATCAGTAGGAGTTGCCCGATTTAGACGTAACGTATTGTCTCAAACTCCTTTCATTTATTTTCTTTCTCAAACCACATAACCTCTTTTTATTAAATTATTTTATAAAAAAACTAGTATAACAAATATATTATCATGTTTTTATTCTAACTATTTGACCTACACTAACACAAACCACCATCTAATGCATGTATAACATACTATTTCAATGTATGCGGAATTACTACCTCACTAAACGACGATTGTTCAATTTTATCCTACAAACTGTCATCGTGGACATTATGATGACACTAAATTTTTATATGATATATTTTATATTAATATTGTATCTATTCTACTAGAATTTTCATTTACAATATACCTTTATGATTTCCATAATGTGTAAGTATGATAATTTTATTTGAGGAAGTGTGGACTACCGCCTCTCAAAGTGATATGACTCATTTATTCCATAAATGAAACATATAAAGGATGTAATTAATGATATTATGTAACATATATAATATATATATTATTATTGAATTATAATTTAATTATGTATCATTTATTTTAAATTCATTTAATTTTATAATGAAATTAATGCAGCATTCATGCGTACGTAAAACCTACCGTCTCAATGAACGATGCATTTAATTTCAAATCTACAAATATTATGGACTATTATAAATAAATATATACTAGATATATATGATTTTTTAATCACGAATAATATTCAAGAGATGATTTAATTTTTATCACATGATCAATTTACATCAAAACAAGTTTATTTTTGACTCAAGTATTGAATATCTATAAAACAACCATTATGAACATAAGTAATTATTTATTTTTTAAGACATAGTAATAAGTTATATAAGGAATAATTTACATGAAAAATGTTCTCAAGATATTATAAATTTACCTATGTTTATTATTCAGGAACATAACTATTGTATGTGATGATTCAGACTCAATGTTGGGGAACTTTTAAACCAAATTTCCATTCTTTGGGTTAAAGAGGTACTTTAGGATTATGTCGTGCTATAATTTTTTAGGAAATGAAATTTGATATCCTATATTTTATTTATAATTGATTTAGGTGTATTTATATTGAATAAACATAATTAATATATTTTATTAACAAAAAGGTCTTTGAAAGGGAACTTATAAACTCAATTTCACCTCATTGGGTTTTATGCAAACATGGTTGATTATATAATGCTGAGATTATATTTTGAATCACAATTTATTAATTTACATTATAATTTAATCTTTTAGTTGCGTGGATATACTATTTCTACACATAATCACCCCATTGATATATTCTTACTAATTATGTAAGGGAAATCTCAACTCAATCTCCATTTATTGAGTTAAATATCCATGTCATTGGTTTTGTTCTTTCATAAATATGCGTGAATGACCTCTGCTCATTAAACATTAAATATCCATGTACATTTAGTGTATTTATATTTTTCATTGATAATTATGTCATTGATTTATACCCAATATAATGATAAAATCTTTGTAAGGGACTTTGTCTCAATCTCCTTTCATTGACGCATATTTAGATTTATATACGACTTTCTTTTATATGGTGTATAATCAACCCCTTTGACTTTTAATTTAATTCAATAATTTTCAAAAGGAATCTTTTTTATGAAGTGTTTTAATAAATGAAAAAAATGAATGTTTCTTTTTAACGTACGTGGTGATAAAGACCATTTGGTCTCTATGACCATTACTTGATATTTGGATTCCGTAACAAGCAGTAATGTTTTTAAAAAGAAAATAAATACCATATACTATTTCTAAATATTTTGGTATTGAAATTGGTTTTGAGAATTTTGTTTATTATTTCAATATCATGATTTAAATGTGGAAATATTACTTTTCCTTTATTCTTGATGATGTTTTATGGTTATGTTACGGTTCTTGGGCATTGATTATGTATACGGTTGGTTCTATGATAAATCGAGGGTGGGTGAGCCTATGATATCTCTCCAATGCATTGGGTAACATTATGTAGTAAAACATTAAGGATTATTCTAAGAGATTTAGGGAATATACTATAATGGGTATTCCAAATGTAACCATAAAGGATACTCCATATGTGGCTATAAAAGATACAATATAAGTATGATATAGATGACACATAAAACCTTTGTGATTAATGATTGCTAAGAAGTTTTCATTGTTCTTATGAATTCATGGGTTTATAAATATTTAAGGACTAATTTTTTCATGCATTATTTTCTTTCTTAATGAGTATTTATAATCATCTCATGTTTTTTTTAAATGTTTTCAAAGGGTATATGGATTATTAAGATAATGGAAGAAGTCGTGAATATTATTATGAAAAAAGAAATCATGATTTTTAAAGGGTTATCATTGGTGGAGAAAATGTAAAATATTTTTATAGTATCTTCTTTCATGATTATGGTATTATATGTATTAATAAAAGAATAATTATTTAAAACTATAAACCTGATAACATCCTTAATTTGAATTAAATTCAAATTATAGACTTAACTTAGGATTATGTAATATTTAATTCTAGGGCCTTATAGTGGATATTGGAGTATAGTTTAAATTATATTTGAGATTAGGATGTTTTCTTAAGGGTTAGAGATATCATCGGGGGTTCATAAATTTAAGTTATATCGTATGTTCAATGTCTTAGAAACCCCTTTTTGGAATTATGATCTGAAATATTGATTTTACTAATGGGATTTTCGGAGACAATCACCTTTGAGGAATTTACAATTTATTACATGTTGAGATGAAAAATGAAAGGCATGAGATAAAATTGAAGATAAATTATGGTATTGTTATTTTGATGATTTTATCCCTTGTTGTGATTGTTATAAGAATTATATAGTTTTATAAAAAGGAAAACCCATAGGGTGGGTGGAAACCTATTGTGTCCAGCAAGGCCACAAGAATCGAACCCCCAATCAAAGGGCGACAAGGGCACATCGTCTACCACTGGCCTATGTGAACTACCTAGTTATTATGAATTATTATTTTTAGTGAAATGATTTTATGGATTATGAATATGATTATATTTGGACCTTTTATTATCAAATGGATATCATTAGTATAAGAAAACGAATTTGTGATTAATTCATAAATGTTATTTTGGAAAATTTTCTCTCTTTTAGGAACACTATATGCCTATGGAAAATAAAATACAATGGGATTTCATTTGTGGAGTAGTTGTTTAATTTTATTTTGGGAGAATCTATGTTATTATTGTGGATATATAGAGATTTTGGTTATTTATGGATGTGACTAACCTTTCATGTAGAATATGTGATTAGTTTAATTACTTTTTAGTATAAAACATTAAGAGTAGTTGATGTTATTTGAAGATAAATGTTAAGAATTATTGTGGAGGACTATGTGAAAAAATAATTAGGAATTTTTGGATTCAATCTTAGTCTGGATTATTTTGAGTAATTTTAAAGAATTTTGTTTTTTGTATGGTCTATGTAGAACATGGGTGTTACTGATTAATTTTTGAGATTAAAAGTATTCCTTCTCCTTATAAAATATTATTCGTTTTGGGGGATTATCTAATCTTATAGTAACCAATTTTGATTTTCATAACATATAAATATGGGGGAAATATATTGTTCATCTTTAATATATTATTTGATTCACTATAAGTTTATTCTATTACTTCATGAGTGACTAAGTCATCTTGAATATGCATCATTTGGAGAAAAAATCAGTTTATGGTAGAAATTTATTAAAGGATTAAACTCTACTTGTCAAATAAGTATATTTCACTATTTTAATTTTATAAGTAGTAAAATAATTCTTTAACATTATAAAAAAGATATTAAAACAAAATGGTTTTCTTTTTACTTTTCCTACTGTGAAATACATGATCATTTAACCCATCACATTTTTGTGGTTTTCTAGTTGTTAACATTATACTGATCATGTTTTTTATTACTCTCCATCATAACAAGATGGTTAGTTTTTATTCCATATCCATGTTATCCTACAGATAATCCTATCATGTGTTATCTTCGGTGGCCATTGTACTTCTCTTTCATTTTTATAACCTCTTAGTTTTGTTGACACTTTTTCGTATGTGGGATTTTCAATAAAGATACTAAAAGAAATTTTAAAATTCATAGGATGCAATTTCCAAAATGGGGGAAGGGTGTAACATCCTAGGTATTTATAGAATAATATATTATCATATCTATTAATATTTATTAATAAGATATTAATTTCATGTAAAAGGAGACACTTTTTCTGATAGCATACTCGACACGCAACATCGGGTTTCTCCAAAATATTATATTGCACAGAACATTGAGTTATACAAAAAAATAACACAATAATATTATTTTATCTTAAATGGTAGTTAATTCCTAGCCTTTTTATTGGATGGAATTAAAATAACTATCTAAAATATTATTGCACATGTTTATTAAATATTTTTACATATATCCAATGAATTTTAGAGTCATAAAATGAGAATGAATCCAATTTTAAGCATAAAATAATCTATTATTTTTAAAAGGTCCTTTTACCTCCTTTTGATGGAAAACCATTTTTAAATTTATTTTTTGTCACATTTATATGTTATATTTGAAAATATAATAACATTATTTAGAATTAGGGCATCAAAACTTTCCTTGGTTGAAATATAGGTATTTTTCTGATGGAATTCATATTTTAATGAATAGTGTAAAATATTGCATTTTAATTCAATACTATATTTTCATCTAATTTATTTATATAGTTATATTGTACTATTAATTGGTTTTATATTGTAATTTCATTAATATTTTATCATTTATTCCAATTTTTGTCATTGTAAGTAATTTTACTTTTATATTAAACTTAAACATGTGTCAATCTTTTGATAGTTTTTACTTTTCAAAAACCGCTTTCTGGTTTTGACAATGGAGATTAATTTTAAATTAATTAATACAACTTCTATGTTTTGAATCTGGAAAATTTGATTCTATATTTGATATATTAAGTACAAAATTATTTAAATAGATAGATTTTATTTTTGGACATTATGAATAGTAACATCAACAATTATTTTTATTTACCATGGTTAACGGGTAAATCAGGTAAATAAGGGTAAAAATAATATATTAATAATATAAAAGTACCCTACAACGTGTCCTAATATTATTTTATGAGATATTTGTGACCATGAGTATCCTTGTGTCTATTTTTTGACCTAATGAATTCACTTGGGGTGTGATAATGATCTTTATTAATATTTATTATAAAGAAAAGGGAAATATAACATAAAGAAGTATTTCCTAACTAAAAAAATATTAATTTGTTTTATATAAATGATCTATTCAACTATGAATAGTAATTATAATGATAAATAAATTTCCTATATAGTGTTATTTTAGTTATAAATTTTATACATTAAATAAATAAATTTATTTAAGACATAATGGTGATGCATTGATTAACTTATTAATGAATCATTGAAATAAATGATATTATAAATATTAAAATAAATAAACCTTGATCATTTTGATGCCATAAGAGATTTATTTCGATGAAATTGACATTTTATAGATGATTTAATTCCATTTTGTGGAAGGCATCATGTTTTTATGAAATTAACAAAAATTAAATGAAAAATATTGTCAAAATTGACATAAATGAGTTTTTATAACAAATTATTTTTTGTTAAATTATATAATACTCTTAAAAATAAAATATTCCTCTAAATGACATATATAATTTTTAAAATGTCATTAATGATCCACTTATGGTCCTATTGTAATTTTATAATTCCTATAGTACCTATATATTATGAAAATACAAGAAGACATGGTAAGAGTTATTGCTTTTAAGTAAGTGTTAAAGCTAAATGATAAAGTTAATTTTACGGACTAAACATGTCTAATACCTATTGGTTGAGATTATTTAATCACATTATTATCTAATACTTGAAATATATTACATTGGAGAAATTATTATTCGAAAATAATATTTTTTATAAATAATATTTCAAGACTTTCTGAAAGTGGCCCTCCTCCCTCTTATAAAAGGCCACCAACTGTACCGACTTACTCACACATATCAGGCCCCATTTCTAGAAATAATTATTCTCAAATAAGTTCCCCAATTCATCCCATTATAATTGAATACTTACATTGTGTAGAAGCTAATTCAATAAAGCTTTTCATCTCAAATCAAAAGAAGTTACCCAATTTATAGGCAACGTCTTCTCTCAAACTCCTTTCATTTATTTTCTTTCTCCAACAACATATACGCACATTATTACATTATATTAAAATTAAACCAGTATAATAATTATAGTATCAGGTTGTTATTCTTTGGGTTTGACCTACACTTACACACACCTTCATCTAATGGATATAGAACATAGTATTTCTATGTACGGTGTAACGCCCCGACCCTAGTTACCCAGAGTCGGTGAATTATTACATAACATTGGCATGATCACAAGAAAGATCAAATCTCGAAAGACCGATTGGTTTAGTAGCCTTGAAAACACTAGATATATTCATAAGTTTTACATTACATCATAAAGTGAAAAACTACTACAACAACATAATGTCTCCATAGTCCACACTATTATCCCCTCATAATATCCCTACAAGTCATTCATAACTTAATTCTTCACATCCTGGGAAAAATAAAACATAGAAAAGGGGTGAGCTCAAATACCTAGTAAGGATAACAATATAGCGGAAACTTTCGAAAATAAGCATAAACATTTAAGGCAATGTATAACTAAAACAAAAGCCTTTTAAACTTGAACTTCAACATAGTATGGGAAAAGTAAAATGAAATAATGCCATTTACTTATTCACATGGATATTCTACTTATCGAATAATCACATGCAATATCATAAACCACATTCATAGTGATGGAATGCATAATGCTGAACTTTAATTTCTTTGTCAAGGCCTCGTACTAAGACCTAGGGGCTAACTGTAACCGGAACCCAACCCGGAGTGCCTCTAATAACCGGACACCAACCCGGAGTTCCTCTAATAACCGGACACCAACCTGGAGTTTCTCTAATAACCGGAGACCAAACCGGAGTTCCTCTAATAACCGGAGACCAAACCGGAGGGCTTAATTTTACCGATCCCCGACCCGGAACATACTTGTCTAACACATTCATCTGAAAGAATGGTTGAAATATAACATTAACATTTAGATTAAAAATAACTTATGAAATGTCAATACTTAAAAAAACCATGAGTGACATAAGAATAACTTATCCACAGTCAAAAATATCACAAAACCTTCAATAGAATATGGATGTTTTGTATCATAATAAATCAACTTCAAATAAGCTTAAAATCCATCAAAGGATGTTGACATAGATGAAATCAAAACTATTTTAGAGAAATATGTCACTTTTTCGTTGAAATAATTTTAAAAGTAACATAATTATAAAATAATAAATTCAATTTGAAAATATTCTTATAAGCTTTTAAGGGAAGCTTCGACGATTTTATAATGGCGGAAAATAACCGCACCCGCCGTATAAGTTAAAAAAACATTTTTACCGTAATTCTGTTGAAAAGGTTAAAAAGCACCTTGTTTGGAAAACAACAGAAAGATTCCTTTATAAACCACTTATAAAAAGTCAAACAAGGGTATAAATGACTTTAAACCATATTCTTGTAAATAGTAAAAATGTTATGAAATACATTTTGAAGAAACATGGATTTGGATGATAAAGAGATCTCAGTAGATTATTACGTATAAACAACCTCAGATAATGAAGAGATTGTGAAATAACCCTTACCTTGTACTTTTCCTTGGTTGAGGTAGGTTAACCTCCTGAATAATGGTGAAATAATTGTTATTAAATTATACAAGAATCATATATATTAATATGATATCATATATGATCTTTTAACATTGATTTGTTAATAATATCTTTGAATTATCGTCGTTTTGGGTGTTAACTTACTCGTTTTCTTTTATATGTTTTGTTACATACTCCATGTTTGTTATGGATAGGTTGTATCTTATTCATATACAGAATGATATCATGTCCTTAAACATCATTTTTAAATCATCAAATGATAATTATACTTTAATGGATACGATGGAGAATGAATCTCATCGCGTTCGTGGAGACGGTAGTCCGTACGTACACACGAGCGACAATATCATTCTTTTGATATTAAAATAATATATAAATGGATGTTATATCATATATACAGAATCATTAACATGTCATATTTATTATTTACATGAGTTACACATAATTATTATACCCATCCAAATAATAATATATTGAATAACAATTACACCACGACGTGGAGACGGCAAGCTGTAAGTACGCACGTATGGTGACATGTTATTCAAAGGGTGGATAGATTACTGAATATGGTTGTACCATATTTATAATAACATCACAGTATATATATGATACTGGAGTTATTATTTTAGAATGGTAAAAACAAAGGAAGAAGAAGTGGAAGAAGAAAGGAACTTGGAAAAGGGTGGTGAAATCATTACCTCTTCTTCGAGTTCTTCCTTTTGATTTGATCAAAAGGGCTCCTTAGGTTGGCTTTATGATCAAAATAATTCCACTAGGTTGTAGTGAGGGAATTTGGGAGAGTATGTGGGCAGAGTTTGGCCGAACCAAAAGGCTTTTAAGGTGTGATGAAATGAGAAGGAGGAGTGCCCTTTTATAAGAGGGGTGAGGGGTACCTTTGGAAAAGCTAGAAATATTAGTTTATAATAAATTCATATTCGGTTTATAATGGATCCATAGATGATTATTCAAAGGTTAAGGTGGGGATAGGTCGAAAACCACTCAACCAATAGAATTTAGACAGGTTTGGGTACTTATATTAACCTTATCTTTAAGTATTAACTCTAAGTTAATTAGTTTCACTTTTACAATGTCTCTTTGTATTTTTATATTATATGGTTAATAAACTTACCATATACATCCAAGCGACCCCCAAGTGGTCCATTAATGATGAAACTATAATGATATATGTCTCTTGGCCGATCATTAGGTTTTTAGGAATTTAATATCAATTAATAATATAATATTTGTTTTAAAAACTCTTTTTTGTCAATTTTGACACTATTCAATAGTTGATTTTTGTGAAACTCATAACATAATGATTACATAGAAAAAATTTAATTAAATCAATCCTAATATGTCATATTATCCTAGAAAATTCTTTTAATTCATTAAAAGTCTCAAATTATATTTATTTATGTATTTATAATATCAATTATTTTAATTTTTCACTATTATAGTAATTACTTCATCATCACTGTGTCATAAATAAATTAAATTATGTAATGTCTAAAAATTATAAATAAAATAGATTTATGTATGAAATCTTTTTATATTTCTAATGAATATTTATAATCTAAAATCCAACATATATAACCCTATGTAATTTTGTTTTTCTAAATGATATATGCTTGTGTCATTTTTGTATTCATTTTAACTTAATTAAAATAAAGTGTCCCTATCACCTACAAGTGGCACCATGGGGTCCCAAAATCAACCCAAATATGCCTATGGTCGAACATGGATCAACCAATAAGTCTAGGACACGTTTTAGGGTAATTTAGTATTATTATAATATTATTTTTTAACCCTTATTTACCGGATTTACCCTTAACCATGGTAAATAAAATATTTACCGCAGTAATTATTCAAAATATCCAAAAATAATAGTTACCTATTTACATAATTTGAACATCCTGATTCCAAATATGGAATCCATTTTTCTAAATTCAAAACACAGAAGTGGCAGAAATTAATTTAAAATTAATTCCTGTTGTCAAAACAAAAAGCGTGTTTTTAAGAGATAATAACTATCAAAAGATTGGCACTTGTTTATGTCCGGTTTAATTGTAAAATTTTGTCCAATGACCAACATTATATTAAATGGTAAAAATATATTCTAAATATACTTTAAAACCACTCAAATCCAAAATTTATCAATATTAATTATTTTGATTAAAAAGTTGTTTTTAATTAAAATTTACTAATTTTCACTATTCATCAAAATATGAAAGTTATCCGAAAATTACCAAAATTTCACCTTAGGATAAATTCAATACTCAGAATCCAAAAATAAAGTCCATTTTGAAATATAAAATATATATAATATCAAAAAGTAGGTATTACTATTCATAACGGCTAGTTTGATTGGTTGTGGTGTGTGTTAGAACTCGAAGTTGCGTACAACACACACGCTACTGTATTATTCAAAGGAAAGCGTACCGTGGAAGCTTGGGATGTTTCATTTTAAATTTTTTGATGTCCCCATTTAGTCAAAAAGTTTAAAATATTGTATTTAAAATGCATTCACTATTAAAAGTTGATAAAAGTGCAATACTGAAAATTAATCCGTTCTTACATTATGTTTGAGAAACTCATAATATGGATTCTGAAATTATAAGGATTATATAAAGTTTAAAATTAAGTTAATACTATTCATAACCTCTTTTGAACGGCTTGTTTTGTAATTCATGGTGTGCTTGAACTCAGTGTTGCGTGTAGTGAAAGTTATTGTATTATTTGGAAGAAATAACACACTATGAAATCTTGGGGTGTTACATTCTCCTCTCGTTCAATAAATTGAGTCCTCGCAATTTGAAATTGTTCTTCGAAAACAAAAGTTTGAAAATAAAAAATATCTTTGTGGGAAAACCCACATCGGGAATTAGGTTACTAAAATTTAGTCTTAATATGAGGAAAAAAGAAATGAAAGGGTCACTACCAAATTATGATCTCGATTAGGAGAACATTAGTGGCAATTAGAGAGATATAATTGGAGGGAAAACATAAATATTTATAGGTAGTGATTGAGGTTATCAATCACAAACATGTTTAAAATTGACGTCCTTAAATTCATCAATCTACGAAGATTTAAAATACCATCGATTCAACAAAACATAAGGTATTAGGATAACACATTTTTGACATTTCAAAATATCTTAGTTGAAATCCCACATCGAAAAATGAATTAATGAGGCCTCTATTTAAAATAAAGAGTGGAAAGTACGAAGATTTCTGAAAATAACACATACTAGGGTTCCATGTAGGAAAATATGGATATGGAAGAGAAATATAACCATCAATTGTCTGATGGAGAGTGGTAGAGAACATAGCTATAAAAAGGCCAACAATCCCAAAGCCAAAAATTAGTGATGATTTAAGGTACCATCAAGGACAACATTTTTGTTATAAGTTCCTTTTCTTAATGTTGAGGAATTTATTTATGAGATTGGCTAAGATCATAAGGAGATATACTTAATTTATAATTAGAGTTTTATCCATTAATAAATTTCTACCACAAACTCATATTTCACTCGTAAAAAAAATTCTATTTATACTATTCGTACAGGGTTCCAAAATAAATGAATTTATAATTCATCTACCAGATCATAAAAAAAACTACATTATTTAATCCAGGACATCTCGTGGGCCAGTGGTAGGTGATACACCCTTGTCGCCCTACGGTTGCGGGTTCAAGTCTCGCGGATTTTCCGGTCGCGATGGGTTGCCGCCCGACCTCTGGGTTGTCCTTTTATGGCAATCAAAAATTAATCTCAAACTAGAATTTATCCAAAATAATTCTATCCAAACTCACAGTCCAATATTTATAAGGACGGTAAACTTAATGTAGATCCTTTTTACCCCGTAATAGCATATGAATACCTTCATCATGTATTCTTTTAAAACACTAAAACATCCTGAATTACCATAATACTGATTGATTACATTCATGCTCCCTTATTCAAAATAGAATGCTGGATATACTTCATCAATCCAAAAATGTTTTAAACCCCAATAATGATGGAATATACAAATCATTAATCAGCTTCAAGGTAGTCAAGAATATCCAATATAATTTATCCAAATCAATCATGTATTATTCAAAAATCACTACCTCAGTATCAGAACCATATTGTAGTTTATCTTTCTCTCAACCATATATTTTCCAAAAATTTAACCTGCTATTGAGTCACTTTTCTTTGTTCCACACAATCTCAAGTCCTTAATGAAATAGTACTGTAGTACAATCCTTATATACTCCATAATTATTATAACAAGTACATTGTTGATACAACACTCAATTGACATAATCAACATAAGAACTCAAATCATTCCTCTTCATTTGTGGTAGTATCAAAACTTGATTATTATCCAATAGCATCATTTGCGGCATGGTTTGATGACTGGGACATAGGTTCGCGTAGTGTCCAAACTCCTTGCAAATGAAGCATTGTACATTTGAAACCATTTGCTTACCCCTGCAGTCATGTACTTTGTGCCCTTTTCCTCTACACTTATAACAAACTCCCATTCCTTTCAGACAAGTTCGAAGGTGTTTCTTCCCACAGTTATCACATATTGGAAAATTCTTCTTTTCCCTCATCCCTTTATCCATCTTTCTCTCTTCCATCCTTTTCTTCTCTTGCTTCCCTTCAAAGCCATAGGACTCAGTAAACTCTTTACTTATCTTATCAACACATGATATTATTTCTTCATATGATGATAATACATGTGAGACTATTTCTCTTATAAATTCCGGCATAAGACCGTGAAATATATGATCCTTCTTTATCATTGTATCATGTGCATTGCTGGAGTTATCATTCCTTCTACTGGGCACCATTTCTAAACAATGGCATAAACTAGATCAGTTTATGAATAAAAATACATAATCCCGTAATTATAAAACACCTAACATAAATTGAACTATTTATGGATATAATCCATAATCATAAAAATATTTTCTTTGAGGAAGTATATACTCATAAACCCATAATAATGATTTGTAAAGAAAATGAGAGTTATCCTAAGCATATCACCCGGGAGTGTCGTAACCAAGAGTGCAACAAGGCCCGTTGTCGTGCACCAGTTCCCGTTCGAGTCTAGCTCAAAGTGGTGTTTTTGGGTTTTACCCCTAGGTACATCTGTTTCAGAGCCACCTCTACCTGCTCGTATCCAGACAGGGATGTATTGCTCGGAAAACTCAAAAAATCTCTACAATACCAAAATTCTAGGAAGTTCTTCTATATTAATCCTCAATGTTCATCTTAGGTCTACGTGCTCTAATCAGAGTTTATCTAAATCTAGCTTCCAAGGTTTGTACTAAACTTCCTCTGATACCAACTGTAACGCCCCGACCCTAGTTACCCAGAGTCGGTGCATTATTACATAACATTAGCATGATCATAAGAAAGATAAAATCTCAAAAGATGGATTGGTTTAGTAGCCTTGGAAACACTAGATATATTTATAAGTTTTACATTACATCATAAAGTGAAAAACTACTACAACAACATAATGTCTTCATAGTCCACACTATTATCCCCTCATAATATCCCTGTAGGTCATTCATAACTTAATTCTTCACATCCTGGGAAAAATAAAACATAGAAAAGGGGTGAGATCAAATTCCTAGTAAGGATAACAATATAGCGGAAACTTTCAAAAATAAGCATAAACATTTAAGGCAATGTATAACTAAAACAAAAGCCTTTTAAACTTGAACTTCAACATAGTATGGAAAAAGTAAAATGAAATAATTCCATTTAATTATTCACATGGATATTATACTAATCGGATAATCACATGAAATATGAAAAACCACTTTCATAATGATGGAATGCATAATGTTGAACTTTAATTTCTTTGTCAAGGTCTCGTCCCAAGACCTATGGGCTAACTGTAACCGGAACCCAACCCGGAGTGCCTCTAATAACCGGACACCAACCCGGAGTTCCTCTAATAACCGGACACCATCCCAGAGTTCCTCTAATAACCGGAGACCAAACTGGAGTTCCTCTAATAACCGTAGACCAAACCGGAGGACTTACTTTTAACTGTCCCCAACCCAAAACATACTTGTCTAACACATTCATCTGAATGGATGGTTGAAATATATCATAAACATTTGGATTAAAAATAACTTCTGAAATGTCAATACATTAAACAAAAACCATTAGTGACATAAGAATAACTTATCCAAAGTCAAAAATATCACAAAACCTTCAATAAAATATGGATGTTTTGCATCATAATAAACCAACTTCAAATAAGCTTAAAATCCATCAAAGGATGTTGACATAGATGAAATCAAAACTATTTTAGAGAAATATCTCTCTTTTTCGTTGAAATCATTTTCAAAGTAACATAATTATAAAATAATACATTCTATTTTAAAATATTCTTATAAGATTTTAAGGGAAGCTTCGATGATTTTATAACGGCGGAAAATAACCGCACCTGCCGTATAAGTTAAAAAAACATTCTTACCTTAATTCTGTTGAAAAGGTTAAAAAGCACCTTGTTTGGAAAACGATGGAAAGATTCCTTTATAAACCACTTATAAAAAGTCAAACAAGGGTATAAATGACTTTAACCCATATTATTGTAAATATTAAAAATGTTATGAAATACATTTTGAAGAAACATGGATGTGGATGATAAAGAGATCCCAGTAGATTATTACGTATAAACAACCTCGGATAATGAAGAGATTGTGAAATAACCCTTACCTTGTACTTTTCCTTGGTTGGGGTAGGTTAACCACCTGTATAATGGTGAAATAATTGTTATTAAATTATACAAGAATCATATATATTAATATGATATCATATATTATCTTTTAACATTGATTTTTTAATAATATCTTTGAATTATCATCGTTTCGGGTGTTAACTTACTCGTTTTCTTTTATATGTTTTGTTACATAAGCCGTGTTTTTTATGGATAGGTTGTATCTTATTCATATCCAGAATGATATCATGTCCTTAAACATCATTTTTGAATCATCAAGTGATAATTATACTTTAATGGATACGATGTAGAATGAATCTCATCGCGTTCGTGGAGACGGTAGTCTGTATGTACACACGAGCAACAATATCATTATTTTGATATTAAAATAATATATAAATGGATGTTATATCATATATAAAGATTCATTAACATGTTATATTTATTATTTACATGAGTTACACATCATTATTATACCCATCCAAATAATAATATATTGAATAACAATTACACCACGACGTGGAGACGGTAAGCCGTACGTACGCACGTATGGTGACATGTTATTCAAAGGGTGGATAGAATACTGAATATGGTTGTACCATATTTATAATAACATCACAGTATATATATGATACTGGATTTATTATTTTATAATGGTAAAAACAAAGGAAGAAGAAGTGGAAGAAGAAAGGAACTTGGAAAAGGGTGGTGAAATCATTACCTCTTCTTCGAGTTCTTCCTTTTGATTTGATCAAAAGGGCTCCTTAGGTTGGCTTTATGATCAGACTAAGGCCTCTCGGTTGTAGTGAGGGAATTTGGGAGAGTATTTGGGTAGATTTTGGCCGAACAAAAAGGCTTTGAAGGTGTGAAGAAATGAGAAGGAGGAGTGCCCTTTTATAAGAGGGGTGAGGGGTACCTTTGGAAAAGCTAGAAATATTAGTTTATAATAAATTCATATTCGGTTTATAATGGATCCAAAGTTTATTATTCAAAGTTTAAGGTGGGGATAGGTCGAAAACCACTCAAAAAATATAATTTAGATAGGTTTGTGTACTTATATTAACCTTATTTTTAAGTATTAACTCTAAATTATTAGTTTCACTTTTACAATGTCTCTTTGTATTTTTATATTATATGGTTAATAAATTTACCATATACATCCAAGAGACCCCCAAGAGGTCAATTAATGATTAAAATATCATGATATATGTCTCTTGGCCGAACCTTATATTTTTAGGAATTTAATATCAATTAATAATATAATATTTGTTTTAAAAACACTTTTATGTCAATTTTGACACTATTCAATAGTTGATTTTTTTGAAACTCATAAAAGAATGATTACTTCGAAAAAATTTAACTAAATCAATACTAATATGTCATATTATCCTAAAAAATTATTTTAATTCATTAAAAGTCTGAAATTATATTTATTTGGGTATTTATAATATCAATTATTTTAATTTTTCACTATTATAGTAATTACTTCATCATCATTGTGTCATAAATAAATTAAATTATATAAAGTCTAAAAATTATAAATAAAATATCATTATGTAGGAAATCGTTTTATCTTTCTAATTAATATTTATAATCTAAAAGGAAACAAATATAACCCTATGTAAAAATTGTTTTGCTAAAAGATATATGCTTGTGTCATTTTTGTATTCATTTTAACTTAATTAAAATAAAGTGTCCCTATCACCTATAAGTGGCACCATGGTGTCCCCAAATCGACCAAAAGATGACTATGGTCGAACATGTATCAACAAATAAGGCTAGGACACGTTTTAGGATAATTTATTATTATTATAATATTATTTGTTAACCCTTATTTACCGGATTTACCCTTAACCATGGTGAATAAAATATTTACCGCATTAATTATTCAAAATGTCTAAAAATAAAAGTTACCTATTTACATAATTTGAACATCCTGATTCCAAATATGGAATCCATTTTTCTAAATTCAAAACACATAAGTGTCAGAAATTAATTTAAAATTAATTCCTGCTGTTAAAACAAAAAATGTGTTTTTAAGAGATAATAACTATCAAAAGATTGGCACTTGTTTATGTCCGGTTTAATTGTAAAATTATGTCCAATGACCAAATTTATATTAAATGGTAAAAATATATTCTAAATATACTTTAAAACCACTCAAATCCATAATTTATCACTATTAATTATTTTGATTAAAAAAGTTGTTTTTAATTAAAATTTAGTAATTTTCACTATTCATCAAAATATGAAAGTTTTCCGAAAATTACCAAAATTTCACCTTAGGATAAATTCAATACTCCAAATACAAAAATGAAGTCCATTTTGAAATATAAAATATATATAATTTCAAAAAGTAGGTATTACTATTCATAACAGCTAGTTTGATTGGTTGTGGTGTGTGTTAGAACTTGAAGTTGCATACAACACACACGCTACTGTATTATTCAAAGGAAAGCGTACCGTGGAAGCTTGGGATGTTTCATTTTAAATTTTTTTATGTCCCCATTTAGTCAAAAAGTTTAAAATATTTTATTTAAAAAGGTTTCACTATTAAATGTTAATCAAAGTGCAATACTGAAAACGAATCTGTTCTTACATTATGTCTAAGAAACTCATAATATGGATTCTGAAATTATAAGGATTATATAAAGTTTAAAATTTAGTTAATACAATTCATAACCTCTTTTGAACGGCTTGTTTGGTAATTCATGGTGTGCTTGAAATCGGTGTTGCGTGTAGTGCAAGTTATTGTGTTATTTTGAAGAAATAACACACTATGAAATCTTGGGGTGTTACATACGGTGATCTAATTCCCCCACGAAACGATGAAACGTTAATTTTATAATACAACATATAATGGTGGCCATTATGATGGAAAGTTATTTATATATGAGATATATTATATTTATCTTGTCTCTATAATTCTGTTGTTTTTATTTACAATATACATTTATTTTTTCCATATTGTTTAAATACGATAATTTTATTTGAGAAAGTGTAGACTACCACCCCCTCAATGTGATATGGCTCATTCAATCCATACATGGAATGTTCAATGGATAAAATTAATGAAATTATGTTACATACATAAACTATATGTTATAATTTAATTTTAATATAATTATGTGTCATTTTATTTTCATTCCTTCATTATGATAAAGAAATAAATGTATCATCCATGTGTACGTACAACGTACCATCTCCATGAATGGTAAATTTCATTTCTATTGTCCAAATATTATGGAATATTATAAATACAAATATAGTAAATATATATGATATTTAAATCACGAATAATATTTATGTAATGATTGAATTTTTAACACATGGAAAATTTACATCAAAACAAGTTCATTTTTGACTCATGTACCGAATATCGACAAATATACCATTTTAAACCAAAATAATTATGTAATTTTTACAAAAAATATAATAAATGATTTAAAAGAAATAATAAACAAAAAAAAGTATTCATTAAATTATAAATTAAACCATGTCTATTATTATGGAACCTAACTATTGTACATGACGTGTCTAACTCAATGTAAGGGAACATCTTAACCCAATTTCTATTCTTTGGGTTAATCTATTACTTCTTGTTTATGTCGTCATATAATTATGCAAGAAATGGAATTTGATATCGTATATTGTATTTATAATTTATTTATGTGTACTTATATTGAATACAAATACTCAACCTATTTTATTAACTAAATGATATTTGTAAGAGAATTTCTACCCTCAATTTCCAGTCATTGAGTTTTATGCATAATTTGCTAATTATATTATTCCAAGATTATGTGTGGAATCATAATTTATTTATTTACATTGTAATTTAAAAATACCTTTATTTTGATATAATTTCCTTCATATAATCACCCCATTTATAAAATATTTCTAATTGTGTAAGGTAAATCCTAACCCAGTCTCCATATATTGAGTTAAATATCCATGTCATTGGTTTTTTCCCTGAATATTTGTGAATTACCCCTGATTGTTTTACACTAAATATCCCCATATATTGAGTGTATTTATATTTTTCACACATAATCATGTAATTTATTTATCCTTAATATAATGATACGATCTTTGTAAGTGACTTCTTCTCAATATCATTTCATTGAGTCATATTTTGATTTATATATGACTTTATTTTATACAGTGTATAATCAACCCCTTTGACATATAATTTCAGTCAACGATTTTCAAAATTAATATTTTTTTTCAAATTTTTTACTGAATTTGAAAATTAATGTTTTCTAACATGTTTGGTGAAAAATTACTTTCTATCCCCACAACCATTATTTGATCTCTAGCTTCCTTAACAAGCTGTAATGTTTTTAAAAGGAAAATAAATACCATATACCCTTTTCACATATCTAGGTGTTTAAAATTGGTATCAGAATGTCCTGATTATATAAATATATTGATTTTACTGTGTAAATGTTATTTTTTCCTTTATGCTTGTTCAAATGTTATGATTGTGGTATAGTTCTTGGAAATTTCTTATGTATATGGGTGGTCTCGTGATATACCGAAGGTGGGTGATCCCGTGATAGATCTCCATTGCATTTTGTAATATAAGGGAGGTAAACATTACAGTTTCTCATAATAGGTTTAGGTAATATAATATGATGGGTATTCCAAATGAAACCATGAAGGTTACTTCCTATGTGGATATGAGAGCTATAAAGTAAGTATGGTATGGATGACACAAGTTGCCTTTTTTATTTTTGATTGCTATGGTGTTTTCATGATTCTTATGAATTCATGGGTTTATAAATATACATAGACTAATGTCTTATTTCCTTATTTTATCTCTTACATAGATTTTATGATCATAACTTTTTTTTAAATGTTATCATAGGGTATAAGGATAAGTAAGATAGAGGAAAAAGAAAATAATATGTTTATCATGAAATGAAATAATGTTTTTTAAAAGGATTTTTTTGGTGGAAAAATGGATACTATTGTGATAGTATAATTTTTTATGATTATGGAAAGATATGTATTAATAATGGACTAATTCATTAAAAAACTAACCTAAAATTATCAGAAATGAGAATTAATGTCAAATTGTTGACATAACTCATAATTATGCATTGTTTAAGGTCGGGACATAAAGTTGGTATTAGGAGACGATTTAGAAAACATTAGAGAAAATGATGCATTCTTAAGGGTTATGGATATCATCTTGGGTTTATATTTTTAATATTGGTCCTAAGGTCAATGTCTTAGAAACCCCTTTTTAGATTTATGATATTAAAAATTAAGGTAAGTAATGTTATTTTTTGAGACATTCACCATTGGGGAAATTATGTGTTTTTACATTTTGAGATGAAAAATGAAAGAGAAGAGGTAAAAATGAGGTTAAATTATGTTATGTTTATTTTTATGATTTTTTCTAATGGTTGTAATGTTCTAAAAATTATATAGTTTTAGAAAAAAATACAACCCATAGGATAGGTTAAAACCCATTGGATGTGTGACAACCCATCGTGTTCGGTAAGGTCATAGGAATCGAACCAATAACTGAAGGGCGACAAGGGTGCATCACTTACCACTAGCCTACATAAAGTCCCTAGTTAATATGAGTTATTTTCTTTTGTTAAATTATTTCATTAATAAATAATAAGTTGATTTTGGGAACTTATTTTTTACGAAATGGATATCCTTAGTATTGGAAAAAGATTTGGTGATTTAGTGATAAATGTTATTTTGGAAGATATCCAATCTTTTAGGAAAAATATATACCCAAGGAAAATATAATAACATGGGATTTCATTTGAGGAGAAATGATAGAATTTTATTTAGGATGAATTTATGTTTTTATTAAGGAAATATGTATATTTTTGTTATTTTGGGCAGTGATTAACCTATCATGGAGAATATGTGATTTGTTCAATTAATTTTTACTATGAGATTTTAAAAGTAGTGGAGGTTATTTGAATAATAATGTTATGATTTATTGTGGAAGATTATGTGATCAAATCCTTCAAAATTTTGGGTTTCAATATTATTTTTGTTTATTTTTGATGAATTTTAAGGACTTTTGTTTGTTGAATGGTCTATATAGAACTTGGGTATTATTGTTGAATTTTGAATATTAAAAGTAGTCTTTATACTTATAAAGGATTATTATTTTTGGGGATTATGTGATATTGTATAGACCATTCTGGTTTTGGATAATGTCTAATGGTGGGAGAAATATATAGTTTATATTTTTTGGATTATTTTATTCTTAATATGTTTATTTAAGTTCATCGGGTGTGACAAAGTCATCTTGAATACTCATCATTTGGAGAACAGATTAGTTTGTGGTAGAAATTTACTCAATGATGAAACTCTACATGTCAAGTATGTATATTTCCATATGTTCTTATTCTAAGTAGTAAAGGAATTCATTGAATTTATGAAAAGGATATTAAAAGAAAAAATATTTCTTTTAAAATTTGCTACAGTGAAATCAATGACCATTTATCCCATATAATATTTGTGGTTTTATCATTGTTAAATTTCTTCTGATCATGTTTTCGATAACTCTACATTAGGAAAAGATGGTTAGTCTTCCTTCAATAACCATGTCTTAATACATGAAATACTATTATGTCTTATCTTAGGTGTCTTTTGTTCTTATCTTTCTATATTTTAATGTGGTATTTTTATTGACTCTTTTTCAATATGGGATTTTCAATGAAGTTACCGAGCCATATTTTAAAATTGTGAGGATGAAATTTTCCAAATCGGGGAAAGATGTAACATACCAAGTCTGTATCAAATAATAAATTTTCATAAATATTAATATTTTTGAATAATATATTAATTTTACATTAATGGAGACTCTTATTCTAATATCATACTTGACACACAACAACAGTTTTCTCTAAAATATTACGTTTCACACAACATTGAGTTAAACCAAAAAAATAATACAATAATATTATTATTATGATTAATGGTAGTTAACACCTTACAATTGTATTAGAGGGAAATAAAATAACTAACTAAAAATATTTATTAAATGCTTTTAAATTTATCCAATAAATTATTGATGCTTAAAATGACAATGAATCAAATTTTAAGTATAAAATAGTTTAATATTTTTAAATGGTCATTTTACTTCATTTTCATTGATAAACCTTTTTAAAAATAGTTTTTTTTTCAAATTTATATGTTATTTTTGAAAAAATAATCATCATATTTAGAATTAGGACAACAAAATACACCTTGGATGAAATTTTTCTAGTTTTATGATGAAATTCAAATTTTAATGAATAGTAGAAAATACTACAATTTAATTCAAAACTATCTTTTCATCTAATTTATTTATATTATTAAATTGTATTTTTATTTAATTTTAATGTGTAATTAGATTATTTTTTTTATCATTTAATCCAATTTTGGTCATTTTATGTAATTTCACATTTAAATTGGACACAAACACATGTTTGGAAAAATTGATTCTATATTTGGAATCATAAGGTCCAAATTATATAAATTTTTAACTTTTATTTTTGTAAATTATGAATATTTTTTTCCGTAAATATTTTTATTTACCATTTTTAAATGGTAAAATTGGTAAATAAGGGTAAAATGTAATATTATAATAATATAAAACAACCATAAAATGTGTAGTAATCCTACTGTATGAGATTTTTCTGACCATTAGCATCCTTGGGTCGATTTTAGGACCCTATTAATCCACTTCATGGTGATAATTACCTTTTATAATATTTATTTTAAAGAAAACAGAAGTAAAACACAAACTTGTATCGCCTATAAAAAACAATTTAAATTTGTATTATATAAATGAAACATTTAAATATAAATATTAATTAGGAATAAAAAATATTTCCTTCATCATGGTGCTTTATTTATAATTTTTATATGTTAAATAAATAATTTTATGTATGACACAATGGTGATGGTGTGATTTCTTTATTAATTAAAGATTCAAATAAATGATATTATAAATATAAAATAAATATAATTTTAATATTTTGATGATACAAAATATTTTTTGGATTACATTGACATATTAGGGATAAGTCAATTTCTTTGGTTTTAAAAGAATCAAGTTATTATGACTTTAACAAAAGTCAATTATTAAATACTCTCAAAATTGACATAAATGAATTTTTAAAACAAAGACTATTTTATAAAATGATTTAATAGTATTAAAAATATAATATTATGAAAAATGACTAATATAATGTTAAAAATTTCAATAGTGATCCAATTATGGTTATATTGTAATTATATAATAACTATAGTAATCATATATTATTAAAATACAAGAAGACATGGGAAGAGTTAATGTTTTTAACTAAGTGAGAAAGCAAAATTATAAGTTTAATTTTATGACTTTACTTGTCTAAAACCTATTTTTTAGAGGATTTCCACACATAATAACATTATACTTGAATTATATTTATTTTTATATTTTATAATTCAAAAATAAATTTTTAATAAAATAATATATCAATACTTTCATAAAGTTCCTCTCACCCCTCTTATAAAAGGCGACCACATTTACCCACTTACTAACACCTCTAAAGCCCATTATATCATCAAAGTTATACACAAATAAGCTACCAAAATCCCCACTTACTCCTTTAAGCATTTCCTTGGTAATATGGAAATTCAAGAAATCCTTTTGGATGAAATCAAAAGGAGTTACCCAATTTAGTGGTAACGTCTTCTCTCATACACTTTTCATTTATTTTCTTTCTCCAAACCCATAAAATATCTTTATTCCATTATTAAAAAAAATTACACAATATACAAGGATAATGTTATACTAATTTTTCAACCTAAACTTATAGAAACCTTAATCTAATTGATATTGGACAAAATGTTTCTGTGTATGACAAACAATAGCCTCACAAAATGATGATTGTTCTATTTTCTCCTATCACCTATCATGGTGGCCATTATGAAGGATATATATTTATATATGATATATATTATATTTATATTGTCTCTATTCTTATGTAATTTTTATTTAAAATATATTTTTATACTTTTTAAAAATGTGTAAATATGATAATTTCATTTGAGGAAGTGTGGACTACTGCCCCCTCAAAGTGATATAACTCATTCATACTAAATATGGAATGTATAAAATATTGATTTAAGGAAAATATGAAACATATGTAACATATATTTTATATTTTAATTATAATATTATTAAATTTCATTTTTTTCATTCCGTTAATATGATAATGAAATGAAAGTAGTGTTCATACGTTCATATAGCCTATTGTCTCCATGAATGTTACATTTAATTTATTATATCCAAATATTATGGACTATTATAAATATATATATACCTTATATATATGATATTTAAATCTTTAATAATATTTTGTAAATTATGTACTTTTGACCACATAGACATCTTACATCAAAACAAGGTCATTTTTGATTGAAGTACTAAATATTAACAAAATGAATGATATGATCATAAATAATTATATAATTTATATAACATGGTAATAATTTATATAAAAGTAACTATAAATATGAAAAAGGTAGTCAATAAATTATAAATTTATTTTATTTTATTATTTGAGAACATAACAATTTTACGTGATGAGTCAGACTCATGGTAAGGGAACTTCTTAGCCCAATTTCCATTCTATGGGTTAATCTACTACTTATTGATTATGACATTCTATGTTTATCTCAGAAAATAAATTTGATATCTTATCATGTATTTATAATTTATTTATCATTATTTATAGTTGATACACATAATCGATCTTTTTTATTAACATAATTATCTTTGTAAGAGAATTTCTATACATAATTTTGACTCATTGGATTTTATCAATACTTTGTTGATTATATTATGAAATGATTATGTGTGGAATCCATATTTATTTATATATATTGTAATTTCCACTTCCCATAGTGTGTATATACTATTTCTACACATAATCACTCCATTGATAAATTATTGCGAATTTTTTAATGCAAATCATAACTCAATATCCATTCATTGAGTTAAATATACATGTCATTAATTATGTTTATCCATGAATATATATGAATAACCTCTGATTTTGTTTAATTAATATCCACTTATATTTAGTGTATTAATGTTTATCAAACACAATTATTTCATTGATATTTCCCAAATCTAATGATACCATCTTTTTAAGTGAATTCATCTCAATATCCATTCATTAAGGCATTTGTTGATTTATATACAACCTTCTTTCATATAGTGTATAATAAAAACATTTTAATTTTAATTTATTTCAACATTTGTCAAATGGAATATTTTTTTACAATGAATTTTACTAAATGAAAAAAAGGAATTTTTCTTTTTAACGTATGAAACGACAACAAACTTTTGGTCGTAGTGACCATTATTTGATATTTGGATTCTATAACAAGATGTAATGTTTTTAATGGGAAGGAAAACACCCTATAAACTTTTTTATGTGTTGTGGAATTGAAATGATTTTAGGAAATTATTTATTATTTCAATATCTTGATTTCAATGTGAATATGTTATTTTTAATTTATTCTTGTTCATATGTTATGATTATGTTATAGTTATTGGGAATTACTTATGTATATGGGTGGTTCATTGATAAACTGAGGGTAGGTGTTCCTGTGATATCTCTTCAATACATTAGGTAATTTGATAGAGGTAAAGGATAATGGTTTCTATAATATATTTAAGGAATATACTATGATGTGTATTCCAAATGTAACTGTCAAGGTTACTCCCTATGTGGATGTAAAAGCTACAATGTAAGTATGATATGGATGCCACAAGATACCTTTATGGTTTATGATTTTCATGAGTTTTTCATGATTCTAATGAATTCATGAGTTTATAAATATTCATGGACTGATGTTTTCTATTCATAATTTATCCCTTACTAGGTTTTATTCTCATCCCATGTTTTTTGAAATGTTTTGACATGGTATAAGAATGAGTTAGATAAAGGGAGAAGTCAAGAAGATTTTTAACAAGAAAAGAAATCATGTTTTTATGGGTTTTAATTATTGAAAAAATGGATAATATTTTGATACTACCATGTTTTATGATTATGGGATGATACTTATTAATAACAGCCTAATTATTTATAACTTTAAACCTAAAAAAGAACCTTAAATTGAACTAAAGTTAAATTATTATCTTTACGCAAGATTATATAATTTTTAGAGTTTGGGCCTTATCATAAATGTCACAAAATATTTTTAATCAGTAATAGATTATGAGCTCAATATACCATATAAATGAATTTTATTCTATAGAAATAGGTTATTTAGCCTTATCCATTTTCCAAAATATTTACCATTTATTGGATTATCTCATAAACAATATCTAGTTGTATCAGAGTATTTAACTCTAATTTTTATATTCTTAAATAATCAGGATAATTTTATTGTGATTCAATATTATATGGACTAAAAGATAATATTAAAGTAATATGGTCTTATAATTATAAATCATATTCATTTAAATTTATTGTATAATTTATATAATCCATTTTTAGACTATTTATACAACTTATGATATAAAAAATTTCATAAAATATTCTATTCATGCAATTGAATAATTTTTTTCTTATTCATGAAATAAATGTCAATATTGTCTTAGAAATAGAAATAAAATTTCAATTCCTGACAGATTTTATATCCATACAAATGAATAATTCATAATAAATAACTAACACCCATTATTCATAAATGGTTCAAATATATTTCTAATGTAATTAATCTATTCTGATCATGAATATTCCATTAATAATTTATAACATTGTACATTCCATAATTCCAATCTATGATGTATTGAAATGAAACAATAATAAATTTTAATTAAATTATGTACCTTTTTAATTTAGTTCAAAAAGTAAATATAATATATTTATTGTGTGACTATAATTATAAACATAAGTATTTAAAATATAATTTTTTGAATATAATCTCAACAAAATTATAATACCTTATATATATATATATTTAAAAATGAAATATACATATTTGAGAATTTATTATGTGTAAAATCACATTTATCTAAAAAATATATCACCTTTTTATAAACATAATTAACCAACATTAAATACAATTTTTGGATATTTTACCAGAATTTAATTTCTAAAAAATTCATATAATTAATTATATCAACTAATGAAATATAGGAAAATAATATTATAAGTATTCTAATGCCAAATATATGGAAAAAATTTCATATAGAAATATCTAATTGTAATGTCATTATCCATAACCTATAATCATTATATAAGAAAAACCATGACAATATATAGAGCCATAACCAACTTTTTATATTATTGGAACCCATTTCATTTTATGTTAGCAGAATTAGTAAAACACCTTATTTTTTATGATTAAAATTTGAGTAAATTTGAATTTTAATGTCGTAGATGATGTAAAGTATGATTGGAAAATGTATTGTTTGAGAAAGAAAAAATTTTAATGGTATTAATATGGGTCAAAATTTACTAGAATGAAATCATAGGAGCCTAGTATGCAGATCAACTAGATGGGAAATAATAGATAACCGGTTGATTATGGGTGGCATCTCATTAAAATTAAACTAATATTGTTATTTTGGATTCCCCATTACTAGTACCAGAGATAACCCAATTTTGGTCAACTCAAATCCCCTATGGCCTACTAGATTTGCATTGGCAGTCTAGTGGGAGTCGACTGGATGACCCATATGTATTATTTATTGGGGAAATCATAATCTTTTACATGGGGTTGTATATGAACAAATTTTTGGTAATTTTGTTGGGATGATCTGATGGAGAGGGAGAGAGATCTCATTGGGTTCCTTAGCTTCACAATTATTATTTAATAATATTGGATTACATAGGATATGTTATTAAAAATAATAATTGTATGATTTTCAATAATTCCTCCTCTATTTTACTCTTCCTTCATTTACCTATGTTTTAGATTATTTTCTGAATATTATATTATTTTATCTTCTGAAAGAAAATGGAATCACATTGATATGATGGTACATTCATGAGTGGTGGATAAATTGATAATAGGAAGATTGGTCCCAAAACATCCTTTTCCATGAATTAAAATATTATATTAATTATTCCAATGGATTTTAATCATTTTATTTTAAATTTATGATAACATGAATGTATAATTATTGGAATTTGCTTTATTGAAGGGTCATAATTACTCAATGGTCATTTAAGAAATCATTTTTATAGTTCTAATGTCATAAAATATTAAAGTTAATTTCATAGTGTATTGTTAATTTATTAAATATAAATAATTATTTATACATTTTATATCTCATTATTTACACCTTATGAATTTATATACAATAAAAAGTGCATGATGATACTAAACTATAGGCTTCTGTAATGTTAAGTGAGTATTGAAAAGAAAAGGTAACTCTATAATGAGATTGATTTTCTGAAATTATTCATTGAAATATATTTATTATTTTTGTGTGAAATATGATATGTGAGTGGGTAATGCATAATACAAGGTGACTAAAAAAGGTGGTTTGTGGGAATAGGAATATTCAACAAATATATATAAAAAATTACGTGTCAACAAAATATTCACCTTATAATTCAATAGTGTTGGAATTTTTTGGTGAAAATGTTTCTAGCTGACACATGGGATAGTTATTGGAAAATAAACGCAATGGTAGTTGGGGTGGGATGTCAAGTATAAAGGGATATGTTATCTTGATAAGTCAATGAAACGGATTTTTATTTTATTTTTTCATTTTGGCTCTATCATATGATTCTTCAGTTGTCTATGGTTTACAAGGTTATTTAGGTTTGGTCATATAGATTTGAAAAATAACCTATGAGTGATTACATTTTATATCCCTATAAGGATAGTTGGAGATTCAATGATTCTTATCCCATTTATCAATGAAAAAATAATGGTTGGAAAACAGTGTGACATGTCTGATATTTATGGTCTTCTTAGAGTGGAGCTTGAAGTTAATATCCAATGAATAATTTCCCTAAGGGTCCGAAAATTCATTTCTATTATCTGGGAGGCCATAATTCTACAAATTAATCTTATCAATTAATTACAGGTTATTTGGGAACTAAGTACATATTTTTGTGTTAGTTATTTGATATGAGGTTTCTATAATTGTTTATTTGGGTATTCATCTTGGTTTAAAATAACTTCTGATGTGTAAATTGAATGGGTTATACAATTTTTATAATTTTATTACATATGATATTATTTCAATATTATAAAAAATTTATTTTATAATATGTTTAAACTTATGAGTGTGTCCTTAGAACAAGATATTAGTTATCCAATGAAAATAGATGATAAGATTTTTGAGGCATGAGGGATATCATGATGTATATTATTGGGAAATATATAAATCATGGAGAGGAAATAATAGAAATTATTATTCCTAAAATATATAATATTATATAGAATAAATAATAATTTCATAGTCCCAATAGAATTCTAAGTCCTAACTGAGTTGGACAACCCTATTAAAATTTTCAAGACGAAAAATTCTTGAAGTAGATAACAACTCCCATTATCCTGATATATCCTAGGTGATTCCTATGGGAGATGAAAAGTCATTATATTAAAAAAAATTGAATATTTATAATAGATTGGGTAAATCATATTATTTAGACAAAACATTGAAAACACCCATTGGATATATTGACTCCCATTATTTATATTCAATCATATTGACTTCTATGATCATTTTTTACTAATAGTTTTTATATATCCTTAAGGAATCTTATGGAAGAATTCAACTACCATTATTAAAATAACACAAAAACGATTCTAGAGGATGATAATGACTCATTTCTTTTTGATACATCTAGAGAAATTATCATGGGAGACCAAGACTCCCATCATTCATATTACCTAGATGATTCCAATCCGAGATGATAAATCCATTTATTTAATTGGTTGATTTATGATTCCTAAGGGAGTATAATATTCCAACTATTCCGATATACCCTATACGAGTCCCAAATTTTTGGTCATATTAAGCAACTAGAAGTGAGAAAATTAGAATATAAATAGATTTTATCCCCATGTATTCACCATACTAGGAACGATTGATTATTATAGTGTCCTTATTGAAACATTATGGATAAAACTTTCAATGTAGGATGATAGTTATAGATTTATTTATTAATTTTCACATACATTGACATATTTTAATTTTTGAATATTATAGGGTCTTTGTTGGTGGGGGCATAATAGGGAATTCTGGAGGCCAGGTGGGATGATGTTGTATTTGAGGAGCATTCGGAGAAGAAGGAGGCCTTGGAAGTAAGGTTGATTTCTCAGGAATGTAGGGCAAGGGATCAGTCGAGGGTGAGATGGCTTAGAGAAGGGGACATGAACTCGGATTATTCCATGCATGCATCAGGGAGAGGCGTCGGGTGGTGAAGCCTAATCTAGCTTTGGAGGATGGTTATTTCTCGGACGACAGGGAGGTGGTTGGAGGTCTGGCCTTGGCTCATTTTAAGGACCTCTTGGCTAGTTCGAGTGGTAACAGCCCGGAGGGTATCCTACCGGAGAGTCTCGGCTGTGGGAGTCAATCCCGGAGGTTGTCTATATGCAGGAGAATGAGCAGTTTGAAGCTACCCTAGATGAAGTGGAGGTACAGGCGGCAGTGTGGAAGTTGAACCCGGACAGTGCCGCGGGGCCTGATGGTTTCCCGGGGGGTTTTTACAGAGGTTGCTGGGAGGTCGTGAAAGATGATCTAGTTTTGTTCATTCAAGATTTCCTTCATGGTGGGGGGGGGGGGGGGTCCTTCCTCGGATAGCAGCGGCGACAACCATGGTCCTATTGCCAAAGTGCAAAGATGCTTCCTCCCTTAACCACTATCGTCCGGTTATCATGTGTAACTTTCCATACAATGTTTTGGAATCTCTGATCAACATTTGGTTGTCTATCTATCTCCCGCGGTGGGTATATGTGGAACAACATGGGTTTGTAAAGGGGAGGTCGATCTAGGGAGCGATGGCGCTGGCGCAGGAGCTGATGAGGGATCTGAACGTAAGGGCTCGTGGAGCTAATATGGTGGTGAAGCTTGATATGAGTAAAGCTTATGATAGAATGGAATGGGGTTTCATGAATAGAGTTCTCCAGAGGATGGGTTTCTCGGACTGGGTATGCAAAATCATCTTTAGGTGCGTTAGTTCACCATGGATGGTAGTGTCTTTCTTGGAGAGAACTCATGGCTTCTTTAAATCCATTCGTGGACTGCGGAAAGGGTTCCCTTTATCCCCTAGTATATTCATCCTGATGCATGATACTCTATGTAGACTACTGAATAGGGGGATAGGCAGGGGAAATCTTTCCATTCTGCCAGAGACATGGGGGAATCTTCGTATCTCACCTTATGTACGCGGATGATACAATCATGTTTATGATTGCAGGTGTGAGATCTGTGAGGGAGGTTGACAATATCCTGAAGGACTACTATAAATGGAGTGGATAGTTGGTGAACCGGGAGAATAGATGTTTCTATATTGTGTCTTCATTCGGAAAGGATAGGGTGAATGGGGTGAGTTTTATGTTGGGCATGGGGAAAGGGACTTTCCCGATGGAGTACCTAGGGGCTCCAGTGACCTCTGGCCGGCTTCGGAACAGGGACTTTGAAAAAGTGGTGAAAAAAATGATGGCTCATATTCTGGATTGGAAGAATCACTTTCTGTCCTTTGGGGGACGAATTGCACTGGTTAACAGTGTGCTTGCAGCTGTCCCGGTGCATGCGATCGTTTCTACTAACGTATCTAAGGCGGTCATAAGTTCCATTGATAGGGTGCTCGCTCGTTTCCTCTGGGATGCATCGCTTGAGGGGTGGAGACAGTGGGTTGCGTGGAGGAAGATGGTACGGACGATCGATGAAGGAGGAATCAATATCATGAGCATGGTGGATATGGTGCATGGCATACGTGTGAAGCTTTCATGGCAAATTATTGAGGGAGAGACGTCGTGGGGAAGGTGCATGATGAACAGGTATGAGGCTGGCATCGCGGACCTATCGGCACGAGGTTTCTCCATGTGGGCTGAGGTGAGTAATATCGTCCCGACGTTGCAGCAACGTTCTCAATGGATTATCGGGGAGGGGAGGATCAAGTTCAGGGATTACAACTGGTCAGGGTGGGTGCATGCTTTTACGGGGTGTTCGGCTCCTCTTATTTCCTTTAGGGAGGCCATGTTGCATACCCTGTTCTTCAGAGCGGTGCTGGATGCAGATTCTCAGAGGGTCTTTGACTCGGTTGTGATAAACCCGGAGAAGGATAGGTGTGTATTCACGCCTTCGGCATCGGGGAGGTTCATTTTGAAGGAATTTTGTAGGAGTTCCAATGATCAGCAGCTTCAGGAGTCGAGAAATAGAGTGGAGTGGAGCAGAAGTGTTCCTACCAAAATGAACTTTCTAACATGGCAGATCAAGCATAAGGCCATCCCTTCGGATGATAACATCAAATGACTGGGTATTAGCCTAGTGTCTGGTTGTTAGTGTTGTAAACGGAGGAGGGAGGAGAGTATGGAGAATATCATCATTGAGGGGGAATGGGCTCCTGTGGTGTAGAGGTTTTTGGGAATGAACACAGGTTACTCTTCTGACCCCGACACATGCGATCGGTTCTTGGGGTAATGGTTTCAGGGGTGTGATGGCAACGAGAAGGATACAGAGGCCCCATCTTTTTTTACAATGCAGGCTGCTGGGTACTATGGGAAGCAAGGAATCACGCCAGATACGAGGGAACTGCGTCTACTGGGAGGGCGGTGGTGGAAAGAATAAGGTGTATGCTGATTGAGCTGGTGGGTCTTGTGGGATTTGGGGAAGATGTTCCATCCATTCGGGTGTTGAAGTTCCCTGGATTGGTGGGTAGGCAGAGGAGCTCCAGGGAGCATAGATGTTGGGTCCGTTGGATACCTCCAGTGGAGGGTAATAATCTGAATGTGGATGGAACATGCACTGGGGAAACCATACGAGGAGGGGGGGTTCTACGTGATGGCAGCGGGAGTGTGATGATGGCTTTCACTACCAATTACGGGAGGGGGATCTCGATATAGGAAGACGCCTTGGCTGTCCTATCAGGGGTGTCATTGTGTATTGATAGAGGGATTGTTGTGGATCAGATTGAAATAGACTCGAATATTGTCTACGATGCGTTGTATGGGTGAGGTATGATGTCGTGGATGATTTCCTACACTATCAGGAAATGCAATGCAATTATGGGGAACAACGTCAGGGTAACTCACACTTGGCGGGAAGGTAATAAAGTAGCAGACTACATTGCATCTCATGGGGTCCCTAGGGATACTATGGTCTGGGTGGATAATGTATCGCATATTAGACCCGAGGGGGTCAATTTGATTAGGGGAGATGCCCTTGGGTTACATTATTTTCTTCCACCTCAGGGGGGCTCTCATTGGTTGTTTGTAGTTGGGTGTTTCTTGAATAAAAAACGTAATGTCTGATGGATACCCTTTTGGGCAATCTTCCTAAACACATTATTAAAGATATCAATATGTTCCATCACAAGAAATAACAAAACCATGATTGGTTATAGGATTCCTTTAATTAGATTGTAATATTCATTTCATATGGATGATATTTGGATATTTATTATAAATGATATTATAGTGGACTCCTTGTAAATTAAATATGGAGACTTACATGTGAAAGGGAATCTTCGATGTAAATCTAAAGGATGGAGGAATTCTTTATCCAATATGTTTTGAGATATAGATGAAACACTTCATGACTTTTAACATAATGTTATAGAAATTATAACAGTTTTTTATTAGAATAAAGGATGAGTGATTTGAGGACACCGATATAAGTCCATATTGGTTATATATGATGTATTTTATGCATCCATAGTGTACCTATATTTAGTGATATCAGGTAATTATTATCATGGTTTCATTATGGAAATAGTTGGTTATAAATACAACCCCAATATCATAGAACACAATTGAAGGAATCTAGGTCTAGTATTAAATATATTTAAAATGGCTAGAAGGAAATGGTATTTATATGTTATTAGGATTATTATGATGTACTGCCAGTTAAATGATGTCATAGTAAATCTCATATATGAGTAACCCCTATAAAATAGTTGGATCAATCATTCATATTTCATAATTATTATAATAATATACACCCTCTTGGTTATGTTTTAAGTTTCCACATGAGCATAAGAAATTATGGTAAACAGTACAATAAATATATATTTAATATTTTTCAAAATGAATTTGTATAAAATAAACTAAAATTTATGGACAATGTGCGATGTTACTGTTACTGTGCGGAATATTTTTTATTTTATTTTAAACTTATTTTATAATTATATTGAAATACATGGGAATTGTTTTTTAGATTCATATAAGTTGTCTAAAAGGATTATAAAACATTCTAGGGTCATTTTGATATAATCTAGAAGTAGTGTGTTGGAGTTGTAAAATGGATATAGAAATTCTCAATCATGTATAATGATTCTTGTTGCTCAAATTTGTTTTACAAGAATTAGAAAATCTAGTGTGCATTTGATAATTGAACTATGCTTATGATATTTAAAACCATAAATTATACTTCAAACACAAGAAGGTACTTATATAATACATAAGATAAATTTCATAAATGTAATAAAAATTTCACCATATTAAATTTCACTGATATGATATTTTTCATCAAATATGATTGTTAGGTATCAGATATATATATTTTGTATGGAATGAATGTTGAGAATCCCATAAGATTTTAAATGTCAGTGTTGGATTTTTTTTATTGTGTGATTTATAATTTAATAAAATATATATTATTTAAAAATTTATTATATAGGATAAAAAATCCAATATTTCAACGATTTGGTGAGTTTTAAATTCCAAAAAATATTATTTCCTTACATAACATCCAAGATTGAAGAGTATTTTTTAGGATGGTTGATTCTCAATTTTGTAAAATAGATATTTTCAGATTCTCATAGAGATGTACAATTAAATTATTTTGAAAAAAATCATTATGATAATATTTATAATTTTTTAGGTATTATTCCCTGAATATTTAATGTAGTATAATATAATTTAGTATTAAATTAATCTTTTTTTGAAAAAAATATATTAGTTATGAGAGTAAATATTAATATAAACAAAGAAGTGATAAGTTTTTGAGAATTTTTGGGAAGGATATGATACACATTATCATTGAAAATCATTTGTATTGAAGGAATAGATAATTAATGAACATTGATCTATGGATAATTTTTTTATGAATTGGTTACGAAAATTTAATTCTAGTGTAATTGATTATGTTTCTCAAAAATGAGGTTGAAAGTTGAATTTTTTACATATGAATTATCTCATTCACGGATAGAGCATCTAAATGAATGTGATAAAATACAAACATGGTTACCCCAAATAGGATATATAACCTAATGTGGAGTGTTAATTTGGGTATGATAGAATAAAAATACTACACCTTCTGATATTGTTTCATCATTAAACAAAAAAATCCTATCTCTCTTTTCAATAGAAATAAATTAATATAAAGGAATATATGAACAAGAGACATTAATATTACTTGGTTCACCCGAAGAAGGATACATCCAAGGAGAGTACAAAGGAAATGTTCCTATGTACCAGATCCACTAAATATCACTACGGTTACAATGTTCAGAGTGCACTCTTTGTACCTCCTAGTTTACAACCAATTAAAATTTAAAATCTCACTTCTATCTAAAAAAATTGCCTAATACCCTTTCAGTTTATTCTTATTTTGACAACATGAATCAATATGTTTGACACATTATTTTTTGTATCATTAAGTTAAATTATCATCCACTTAATTAAAATCTATTTACCAAGTATTTACTGGAAAATCCCTTATGGTTCACCTGAGATTTAATTTTTTGAAAACCCACTTTCCAACCATTGATGATTGTCCAATTTCTTCGCAAGAAAATATTATAGTCCCAAATCCTATAAAATTCATAAAGCTCACCACTTTTACTAATCTCATATTGTCTTCACGAAGCACCCTTCTTTCACAGATATCACATATCCCTTGAGAATATTACACTTTTCATGAATACCTCTTAAACACAATAAATATAATTTTCTTGTGATGATAAATTATTTCACAAAGCATACATGGACATCAAAAACAATGCTTCTCTATAAAATAAATGATTTAATGAAAACCTTCATGCATGAAAAATCCGTTGTGAGAAACTTTTGTGAATTTGGATCCTTTAGATTTTAATTAAGATTTTCATTGTCAAATGAGGAGGGAAGATGCCAATTTATAGGCTTTAACTCAAATTCATGAATATTTTGAACCTACCACCACCTTTCTCAAAGAATTACATTATTTTTTACTAACCTCCTATTCTTTCAAAATAAAAGGGTAAGTTTTCTTATTCACAGAGCTTCTTATAGTCAATAAGAATATTTTCCTTCCAAATATCATTCATGAAGTTTCAAACAATTAGGACAATATTTGCATTTTAGGTTCTTCTTTAAATACATAATAAACCATGTAAGCATGAATTTTCAATATATATAATAAAAAAATGAAATTTTACATTTTGTCATTTTTTCAAAACAAACTAGGCTGATGGGTTTATTATAAACTCTTTCAACTTTGATACCACATTAATGAATCTTATATATTCTATAGAAATTATATTCTTAGTGATCAACGAATTACCCAACTCTCACTCTTAGATTGTATGATCCATGATCAGTATGAGAAACAAGAGTATAATGAAATGTTTCTCAATGAATCACTTCATTCCCAAAAGAGTCCAATTTCTTTAACACAAACCCTAGATTTCATAATATATAAACATGTATGTAATTTATTTAGAAACATCATATTTAAAACCCCCCTACATCACATCAACCACTAATAAAATATCATAGTTTATTGATCAAGATATTTTCTCCCCATTTTTCAATGAACCTAAGGGTCACTATTTTGTGGACGTAATATTTTAAGGAATTATTATCATTCCATTAGAAAAAACCAACATACCTGAGGTATAGGGGGCCTACCTAAAACTATTTTACGTTTGGGGATTTGAAAGAATTTAAAAAGCTTGTTAATGTGGCTCATATGCCACTTTAATTAAGACATTTGTCAGAATGACTGTAGCTTGTAGTTCTATAGGCATATACTCCAACTTCACAAGCCAATGCTACACCTTTTACATGATAAAATGATACATGATTTCAATGTGCTTCATCCATGAGTGATGGAATATATTTTTTCATTGATTTATAGCACTTGAATTATCATAATTGATTTGGATCATAAACACCACTTTGACTACTATATCATCATGTTGGTGCTTCATCCATAATAAATGTGTTAAATATTAAGTGGTAGAAATATATTCATATTTGGTTGTTCTAAATGAAATGAAACCCTATTTCATTATTATACATGAAATACAAAATCCTCTAAGATATATTCAACTACATGATATTGATTTTATAGCATCAATTAAACCGACCAATCAATATCCATATAACCCAATAAAACACTCTGCTATTTAATATTCTAGTACAAACCGAAATACGTTATTCCATTAATATACATAAGAATTAATTTTCACTACAATATAGTATCTTTTATTGGGATTACATTGATATTGTGCTTATTGGAATGTTGAAAAAATAACAAAAGGTCTTTTCACTATCAAGTACATTATATTTCTAATGATATGCATATATTTTCTAATATTATCCACTTTTCCTTCATTATATCATGATAGTTCCATCCAGGTATCCACCGAAGTATTCAAATCCATTGAATTATCCATTAAAATTATAATGATAAACTCCACTAATTTATTGTATTTTTAAATTAATTTTTAATTACTTCAATTTATTACCTAAAAAAAAGGAAGAAAGGTCAGATCACCAATCATTGGTAATTTATACTCACCTTTATGGAATTCAACATAATGGTTACACTACAATATATTTGATCCCCACAACACTATGTCATATACATACACCAGAACCATCAACCATTCATTATCTTTATTGTTTTAATATAGATTTTAATCAACTCCACCATAATGAAAACTATGTCTCTCTTAAAAAACTAATGAATCCATGAATACCATGATATTAGTGATTGCTTCAACCCATATTGCACCATTCTATGTAGAAAAACTTATTTCTCATCATCTTGAATCATAAAACCATATGAGTTCCTATTATACCGTTCTTCTCCCATAACTCCATTCATAAATGCTGACATGATTTCCATCTAAAAAACAATTCATTTCCTTTTTCACTATTATGGACAAGAATAATATGATTTTATCTAGCTCCCAAACTAGTGAAACTGTATCATCATCATTGTTTAACTTAATTTTAGAGAATCCATTTCACATTATATGTTCTTCATTTTGAATCACCATTTCAACTTTATTGGTATTGTTCCAAAAAAATCCATTTGGTCCCAAAAACATTCTTATATTCCGGTCATGAAATAATATATCATGTACAATTCTCTAAATATGGTGAGCTCTTCATTCCTATCCTTAAAACAATTTTCATTGTAAGATTCTTTATCAATTAATTTGAGCACTACCTAAGACTAGACATATCTATAATGTAAATACTCCATTATCAGTGTCAGAACTGGCGCTTTCAAATTAACAATGATATTTTTCCTATCAATTATTTCTCGAATCCTCAACATCTGTGTAGATATAGACACAAATTATTTCTATTAATCACTTGTATATTATTCTGGATCACCATTTTCATCTTATGATTACCCTATTTTACTTACCTACTTCTTAAAATCGTTATTTATCTTTTTCACTATTTTGATTAATATAATGTTAATTAACTACTATTGTGACTTCCTCACTTTTAACTACTTTTCCCAACAACTTCTTGAATAATTTATATGATTTTGTTATTCCTTAATATCTAAGGACTGTCCTCTAATCTCTACACAATTCAATATTCTTATGCTTCTCATTATAAAAAATAAAAAACTCACATCAAAAGATTCAAATTTATTTTAATGTCAACTTCATTCCCTACTACAACTCATATGGAATTTCTTCTTCCATTGGAAACAACACATATTTATTCTATGTATAGAAAACTGTAAAGACTAATTCCTTCTAAACATTATATATTAGGTCCTTATAAATATTCATGGTGCTGGAAATCTTATTATGAAATAATTTTACCCTCAACCACTGTATTTTTTGAAGAGTTGTCACTACCAAAAATTGATACATTAAACCGTGGTTCACAAGATAAAATTTCACTTCGATTTTTGTGAGTTATATAAAAATATAAGTATGAAACATTATAATAATCTATCCAAACATCCTTTATAATTCCCTCATGTATTTTTTAAGCAACTAAAGATATTTGGATTCTGAGAAATGAAAAATATCATTTCAATCTAGATGAAGTCATCAATTAAAAGAATGATATACCTCTTTCAATCCATTAATATTGATGAGATAGGTCCACACACATATTTATATTCACTAATTAAACAACCTGGTTAACCTTGTTTCTTTTTCATATTATATATGTCTTATAATATTCCCATGTTTAAAATCATTTCATGTGTGAGTATGATCACATGATAACTTAGGGATATCTAGAGATACATCACATTGACCAAGATTTTTTATGGATGCATGGTATAGATGGCCATGAATTTTATGTCACAATATGTTTTCTTTCTATCATAATAAAAAGAACATCTATTCTTTTCCACTCAGCACATAGAGGTTCCCCATCATGAAATTTCCTTATAAAAAACTATACATAGTTTTCCATTTAAGACACCCAACATAATGGTCATTATTATAATATGAGATGTGTTAAAAAATTGACTAATTGTTAGAATGTTGTTACTAAGACCATCTATAACCAATAAATCATTATTCCTCAGATCTTTCCCCCAAATTTGGATATTCTCTGTCCAATAATATTTTTTCCTTCATCATTTCCATATTTGAGAACACCTACCTTTTCATACTTGATTTCTATTTGAATATACTTATATCCCATCATATAGGATGTGTGTTCACTATCAAGGATCAATAAAACGTCATGATTTTATGATTTAATGGAAATATCGGCAACCACTACCTACATATTTGTGTTTTTATCCCCGTTTTTTAATCCATTTTGGTTATGGATGGAAAATAATGAGTATCCTTAAATTATAATAGACTGAATTAATCTTTAAAGATATAAATATATTTTTAGTTGTCATCTCCTGTGATGATTCTTTGTGCAGAATCTTAGAAACACTTTCGATCTGTATTGAGACATTTATTTATATTGTTGATGAGAAATACAAGGCCATGTGTCTGAATCCTCCACACCTAAAACCAAGACCATAAATGTCATCATTTGAACTTTTATCTCTATTTTAATGCCATTATTGATCTTTTTAACTTTGATACATTTTTAATATGAACCAAACATTTTGATAATATCCCATCTTTCCACTTTAATAACACCTAATACAATTTGTATTACTATACATTATTTTTTGGACTAGTTCTTTAATGGGTTCTATGAGTCTTAAGATTTTGATTTTACCCAAATTAGTTTCAAACCCTGGAGAGGGAACTTGTGGTTTGACATAAATCATAAAAGGATGTAGATTATGATCATTCCCTATACAAACCCTATCATTTGGATATGGGTGTTTCTTTTTTTTTAAATTTATCAAATCCAAATAAATATTTTTGGTAGACCAGTAAATATTATTTACAGATATCATACTTGGAGTCTTGAATACCACCTGATATTATACTCTTATATAAAGGTAAAAAAAGTGTCCAGTTTAAGTTATTTCATGTATATGATTTGATATGTTTCTTTTTTGTTCAAACACTAGATTAATCTTTACTAGTATTCAGCATTGATCATGAACTCAAAAACCATTTCCACACTCTCTATATTTGAATATATTCTCATTATCATTTGGTAATTCATATCATACTTCTCTTATTCATTATACTATATATAATTTGCCTCATCCTGAACCACATTATTTTTTTCTTTTTATTCGAGGTATAAACAAACATGTTTATGACAGAAGACTCTTATTATTCTTAGATATCAAACATTACTTCAACATACTCTTCATCATTTTCACTTTCTTCCCTTGTATTAGAGTTACATTAAAGTAACTCCATAATTTTTTCTCTATTGACATTACTATTCTCCATCACTTCAACCTCATATTATTTTGATCATCCATTTTGTTATGAATGATGAATTTTATTTTTGAAAAAAATTCTGATGAAAATTTTCTTACCCTTCAAATAATATGGAGTATTATTCATGAGAATTTTGAAATCATAATAATCATCATCTTGAATCCTAACTATTTTTAAATTCATTTTTCATAGAATCAATAGCTTCATTTCTCATTTACTATGTGATAAGAGTACTATTAAAGATATCCAATGTTATCTCCATTTGATATTTATATTCATGAATATGGAATTATAGAGTAAAATGAGGTTGGAGTCTTATCTAGAAGCACTTAATGATATTCACATCTTTAATAATTTCTCTGATCCCACACATTTATTCCATAACAACATTAACCCTATCAAATAATGTATCCACTGATTCATTGGGGTTCATTCTCATGTCCTCATATTTTTCCTACGTGAACTATAATTTTTATTCTATGACATTTGAATAACATTCCTTGATATTTAACAGGTTTTTCCATATGTAATATATTGATTTACATGGTATAATATTTTTATAGATTTCATTGAATTAGGATTCCCCAAAAACATTTATTCCGATGGTTTAAGCTTCTAATTCCCTTCAGTTAGCTTCATATAAAGCGCCACTGTCCACTTTTTTGTAAATACCATACTTTGATACTATATATACATCTATACCTAAAGAAAAAAAGTATTAAAACATTCAATTATTTCAAAATTTAATTTTTTTATATTGAATATTGGAATCTCATTTTTATAAAAACACACCATTATAATCCCTTAGAGAGAACCACTGCAATTAAACCATTAGTCTAATACCAATTTTCATCTAAACAATATTTAATACCCCTAAAGGGGGGTTAATCATGTTATGATAGATTAAAAATAATTCCCCTTTAAAGAATTTTTCATCATTATACTAAACATTATTCTCTCCATTTTCCATCGAAATTTATGAGTAGAAATGAAATCATGAATTATCCACAATAATTTTAAATGTTCACCCTAACTAGGCTATATATAGGGAGAAAAAAGGAAGTGTGCATGTGTAATAAGTCCACTAAAGTGAACTGTTATGAAACATATTTGAGGGGGATAATGTTATATCTTGTTTTAGAACCAATCAAAATTTATAGGGTCACTACTATCTTAATTAATATGTAAACACTGCATTGTTAGATGATTATTTCTTTTATTAGTCAAATCAATGTGTTTTACCCATGATTTGGTGCAAAATAATGTCCGACATTCATTCACATGATGAATAACACTTTACCAAATATTTACTGTGAAATCCCATGTGGTTCACTTGAGGTTTAATTTTGTGAAAACACTATTTCAAACATTTAAGATACATCCTTATTCATCTAAATAAAATATTTCTTTTGAGAACCCTACAACTTTTAAAAATCTATCAACTTTTAGGAATCTTAGAAAGCCTTTTTGAAGAACCCTCATTTCATAATGATCCCTTAGAATTTATGAAGCTCACTCCCTTCAAAAATCTCTTTAATCCTTTGGGAAGCTCGTGACTTTAAAAAACCTCATAGCTCCCACATATCTTACAAAGCCTTTATGAGTACCCTTTATCAAAAAAATTAAATATTTTTAAATAATCTATCTATGAAATATCATTTTAAATCCACCATCATTAAATCAATGGGTTCATATGTTTTTAATTCTTTCTTACTAAAATAAGGGGGTTAGAGGCATATCTATAAGAGTTTCCTCCCTTTATTGAAGCTTTTAACCATGCCACCACGATTTTAAAAAATAATTTTATTTCACATTCAAACCATTCATTAAGATGAACTAGGGAGATTTTCCTATTTACAATTCTTCTCATATTTATGAAAAAAACATCTTTCCATCTCCCATTCATGTCCCATAATAACTTAATGAAATAAAATGCCTTTGTGAAGCACAAAATCATAGAGAAACATGAATTTTCATGAAAAATTTACATTACCATATATATTAAGATATAGTCCTAGAAATATATATTTCTCAATGATTAATCCATCCTCCATATTTCTGACGCCAAAAATTTGGTAAATATTGGGAAATAGCGCCACATTTTATGCACATCTTTTTGTATAACATATTGAGTATTGATTCCATTGATAATAACTTGTGAACATACATTATAAAAATTATCACTAGAACACCAAAACATAATATATATACCTCCATTTTGAAGAAAAAGAATCATTCCAAAAAACAATAAAATGTTACTTTGAGGGATTTTTCCCAAACAAACACATTTTTACTAGTATTGAATTTTTTCATGAATTCAACTCTCATTAAGAATAATATCATGTATTTGTAGAAAAATCATCTTAAAACGCACTTAATATATGATTTATGCAAGGGTTAGGATGAAATTATTAGGGTTTTATGATACTCGGGAAAAGAACTCAATTAATTTTTTTTATGAATGTTTATGGATGGAACTTATCCATGAATAATGCTAGATATTACATAGATCTTCAAGAGTTAAGGATAAAAAATTCTCCTATATTTTAATTTCTTTTATATTTTTGATTATATATGTCTCCAAAAATCACAAAAACCAATCATGTTTTGGTTTACCTTATTAAGGATAATAATTGGAAAAAACTGTGAGTTTTATTTGAATTTATTTAGTTCTTTAATATAATTTAGAGGACGACAACAACAGTGGTTAGAAAGTAAAAAAAATATGTTTTTATGTAATTTGTGGAAAGAATTATCAAGAAAAAGAAAACATGGATTCACCCCTCTTTTATTGGAATACTAAAAAATACATGTACACCAACATGTTTAGAAATATGATTTGTTAGTGAATAATGTATTGCGGATGATGTTGGAACAGTAACGTGAACTAAAAATTTACAACTTATTTTAGTTTTTATTCGACACAACTGTATCTTTTTTATATGAGTTTGATGAGTTGATTTCATGTGACTCCAAATGAATAGTGTATGTTCTCAAAAATATATTATACATACGAGCTTCCAAAATAATTGAATTTAGTGATAAACAAAATATAAAATGGGGAATTTTAGGAATGTGTGAATTGTCATAGAATAATGGTGGAATTTCATAGTGGAATCTCTAAATGAGATAGGGATTTTCATATGCATAGGATGATATTTAATTTTTTATTTTTTCCTCAATGTGAAAAATGACTCAATTATTGTTGTCATACAAAAGAAATAAAAGATTTTATAGGTACAATAAATCAAGTTACATAATGTTTAGTTATGAAATAATTCACCTTAATTATTTGTTTTAGGGTCATGAATAGTTTATTAAGCTTGTAATCATGAATTATTACATAATATTTAAATTCGGAAATAGATTTTTATATTAAAGAATAAGAATTTTAGATTTTATTTAAAAATAAATAATGTTTTATATAATTTTTTGTAGTGGTAATGTATCCATATCTTGTTGAAATTAAATGATGAAGTACATACCTTAGGCCTTGGTAGCCAAAGTGGTTCACTAAAGGAAGATATATATACTTATTAATGATCATAATCCTATTCATAGAGAGATGGTAATAGTATAAATCATTTGTTTTGGATCGTGACTGTATTAATTTTATTTTTTTATAATCTAAAGTTGATAACCATGTCTTGGATATGTGTTACAGAATATGATGATTATTTTGGAGGTTCCAATGTAGGTAAAATGTGATTGAAATTAAATTACATGGGGTTTCTTCGAAAAAATCCAACAAAAGAATTTTTTTTGGTTGTGTATGTTGATACAAACATTTATTAAATCTTCTAAAAAGTACCAATGACTCATAAATACATATACTATAAAGGCTGGGTTGTTATAAATTCGTTTAAAAGTTTATTTCTACTGAGTACCAATCATTTTCAAATACTTTATGTAACCTTGTATTAAATACATTGAAATATATCAATTTTATTGTGTTATTTGGTTTGATGAATCATATATGAAACATCAACATAAAATTGATAGTGGCTATAGATAAATCACACAACAATGAAATAATATATGTTTCAATAGAAGATATATCAAATTGAAATATGGAACACATGTAGAGGTCATGAATTAATTATTGAACAATGGAAATCCAGCAGTATATTGTCTAAATCTAAATGATTCACAATCAAATATCCAAAAAAATCATTAAATATATGACTATAAATAATATATATACACCATGATGTTGATTCATTGTATTTTATGTGTCTTATTATAATGAAAGAATTAAATTATGAATAATATTTGGTTCTATAGTGTGTCGATCAAATATTTTTTCCTATTATTTCACCACACTATTATATTTATTGTTAAATCTATAAATCTAAAAGGTTAAGAGAATTAAATATAAAAATATTTCAACATGAAATGGTGATATCAGAATAAGATGAAACATATATTTAACATTTTTAGATGGAATCATTCATTATAGTTTTATGAAATGGGTCACACCACAACAATATGCATCAATAATTTTTTTATAATTCAAAATTAACATCTTTTAGTGATGTAATGATGAAAAACATATTAATGATTTATTTGGGTTTAAATATCAATTATGGAATCATTTTCACATTAATAAAAAAGAAAATTGATAATTAATATTTAGGAAGGGTATAAGGTTCTATTATGGTAAAATCTATATATTTCTATTCAAAAAGGAATATAGTATCATATATAAAATTTGATTCATGTTCCTGATCATTACAAGAATAGAAAAAGGAAAATTATTTTATTTAGAAGTATAAATCAGTAGATGTTTTTATAAATTTATCAGGTATGTGATGGATGATTATTTTAACACACTTAATATGGTATAATTTATATTCATAGTTCATTGGTGATCAATCCAACACATTATGGAGATTTATATTATTTATATGTGTAGAGAATCATCATAATTATAAAATTTTTAGGGTGGTAATACATGCTTCTTACTATGAACATTATGAAAAAATAATAAACATGTAGTCTTCATAGTGAGTTCATTACATCATCAATGTATTTTCTCTTTATGCATCCTTATGTGGGTAGAACAAGTAAAAATAGTGTTTGAATTACTTTACGTTTTTTATTGATTCGATTAACAATATAATGGACATACTTTCATTTCTAAATAATATGATATGATCATAGGAAGGTCTATTTCAAATTTAAATACCATGAATCATCACAACTCCCACTTTGTGTTTTTATTATGTGGTAAAAAAATTAGTATCAAATCAGTTAGTTTATATTTTAAGAAATTATCACTTGTAATTGAAGGTAGTTGTTATAAAGTAGAACATATTTAGAAAATTGAGTATAAAATATCTACTTATGTTTTAACTATATTAAACCCTAATTTTAATCATTAGTCTATGATTTATGTAAATTTTATATACTGATATATGTTTTTAAATAGGATGATAGAGATTTCTTAAAAAGGGATTAAAATTATTTTGACGATGATGTTAAAGGAATAGAAGCATTAGGGGATCCTTTTCTAATGATTTCTATATTTTATATACTGCCTAGAACCAATACTAATTGTACCTTGAATTACCTATATACTCAAAGAAGGGAAGATCAAAAAATATCATATCACATGTGGTGTTTCTTTCTATTTAACATTATTGCGATTGTTTCCCTAGAGTATTTCTTTCACAAAAAGGGTATATACAATTATTTATTTTACGATAAACTTTAATTTTAAGGAAAATATCTATAAATATATGTTTTATTTTCCTTTGAACTCGATATAATGGTATTTATATGGTTTTTAGCTATCTAACACATGGGGATAATAATTTATTTTAACTTATTCTAATGATGTTTTCCAAAAGAAAAATTAATGAAAGGTGGTTATGTTAATAAACCCATTAATATTAATTCCACATGTTTATATGTCATTAAATATTATTATATTTTAATGTTGGTATTAGAACTTATACATGATATTATTAAAAGTTGATATTATCAGTCTTGTACTTTGATGTATTGGAAACAAATTGATTGGATTTTCACATCTGGAGGTAAGACAAGTTGAGTGTACCATAAATGAAATGCAATTAATATATATGTAATAAATATATTTTTTTGACCTTAAAATTGATATAGATTTCTATTTTCCATTGATTAAAATGTAACTATTTGACAAATCTGTTTCCATCATAAAATATCTATTTGTTCACTTATGAAAGTCAGAGAAAGATAAATAATTCACATAAGATGATGAAATGAAGTATACATCATGGTAAATGAGAATTTTCTATTTTTTAGGGTTACTAATGAGTGGATCCTCCCAATGTTGTTTTATTTTTTCTAATTAAAAAATTCACAAATAATTATAAAATATTATTTTATCTTATTTCTTATGACATGTGTTTTTAAAGGAATAAATGATATAATCGTATAAATCTTACAAATATTGTTTGAAGATTGAAGGATATATTAAAAGAAAAAAATGAAGGTAAATTGAGAGATTGACAATTTACATTCAATATTTATTATTATTTTTTCAATTCAATATAAATATTTTTATACTCTTTGTATTTAATATTTTTAAAATTATAAAATGAATCACACATAGCTCATATGACTCAAACAGAAATCTAATGAATCATAAATTGACTAATCTAATATATTTAATTGTACTCTAATGATGAAATTACTCAAAAAACATTTACTTAGTACTGAATAACATATATTTATAATTAAATTTAGTCTAATTAACTTATACACTCAGAGAAAAGACTTGTACAAACACTAGTCATGTGTAATATTTACACTTATAAATTTATGATTTATTTTTAATTTTATTAATTTTAATAATTATAACCCTTATTAATTATTACAAGGTTTTTATATATAATTTCATATAAAAAGGGATTCTAAATATTGATATGATGGGATTACTGGATGTTTTTTTAATTTTTATTCAATAAAAATTATTATGATGATTATTTAACAGTATTGAAAAACTAAAAGGAAGTTTTTTATTTGTGGATGATTTTTGGGAAGGTTTGACTAAGTGTGCTCAGTTGATTATAACTAAAAATAACTATATAGATATTTTAGGTTATTGATATTAATATTAATATTATTTTAATGTATTAAATCTATTATAAAATAAATATAGATATTATACTCTATTATTTAAAGAAATCTACATCGAAACAAGAGGGATATATACTGAGATAGAGATATACACTAATGTCTATAAAATAATCATACATGATAAAAAATTGTGCTCAAGATATGAAAAGAAGCCATATATTAATTGATATTTATATAAGAGCATAATTAATTTCATGATCAGTATAACCATGTTCTTATTATACATGAAATATTGATTAAAATTGGTTCTAGCTGTGACAATTATTTTACCTATTTCTTCAATTACGAGACCATGATTTTATAAATTATAACTGTTCAATATAATCATTTCTATTGTAAAATTTTATTTTTTATCTACAACCCTCAAATAATAATAATATTTTTTTTGATCCACATCTAAAATTGGAATGGTTCTTAATTTTTGTTGACAACCTATTAAAATTTAGTTAGTGCTGTTCTTATGAATCTAATATATATTTTTTTAAAATGGATTTTTAATGTAATTTATATGTCATTTCATTTAGAGGATATCTCTCCTCTTATGGAGTGTTGGGGTGTGAAGTTTAGACAATGAAATTTCTTTGGGTGAAACTACTATAACAATCAATGTGTATACAAAACAAATTTCTATAATATTGTTTTTTATGTTGAAAACTATTCAATTTTAATAAATAATTTTTATCCCCCCTACCCATGTCCTTCAATAATTCTTACCAACCTGGTCAATAAGTAGTATCAATTTCATTCTAAGTATGATTCCTAATACATTAATACTTTACTTTATAAAAATATAACTTTGTCCATAACATTGGATTCAGTGTAAATATATTTTGTGGCATCCAATTTTGATACCTAAATTTCTAATGGAAAGATCAATCTTGGATAGTTTGTGACAATTTAAATCCTTGGTGGATTCTATAGGGTCCACCTTTCAATGACATAAAAAATAATTCTACTACAAATAAATAATAAAATACCAAATTAAATAGCTGTAAAGACCCGTAAAATTCAAGGGAATTTTTTTCTTAATTTTCTTTGGACTTTTACAAGAGCGCGGTTTCTGACAGCACCTGATTCCGAGGCCCGGAGTGCCCGGAATTAATTTCCAATGTTTGGATCAGGTACGTTCAGTGAACGAACGAGCGGGAATTCCTAACTTTTTATCTGGTGCTCGGAATTGAAATCTGAGGACACCGATGAACTCGCAGCGCTGATATTCGAATAAGAAGTCCTTTTCCGAAGTTGTGTTTTCCTAGGAGGAGTTGTTTGATTTTCTGGATGAAATGAAGAGTAAAATAAAATTGTGATACAATATTTATTTTATATCTTTAAAGTGGTTAAAATCTTTTGTTGGAAGTTGGGTTGTTTAACCACCTAAGAGAGGATTAAGGTGAGGAGGGGCCCACCCGAGCCCCACCTTTTCAAATTCCCTAACTCCCCTCTCTCCCTCTTTAAAGCTTGATAACTTAACACCTAATTAATTACACAACTCATGTATAATTAATTAAGTGTTTTGTTTTTGAAATTTAAGTTTTTGAAATGCTTGGCTTAGTAAATAAAATATGGAGGGACCTTATTTTATTTGGATTGTTGGGTGAGGTGTGGAAGAGCTTTGGAGAGAAGCTGAAAAATCCTCCACCTTGTTCATCTCCTTCGTGGAAGAACGCGAAGAACGCCCGCCGCCCACGAAGAACACCGACGATGACATCTTGAATCGTCTTCTCCGATTGCTTCCTCCTCGACTTCTTCGTCTTCTAACCGACGTCAATGAAACGACGACCTCTTCCCATGACTACGTCAACATGCGACTATCGAGGTAGGGGTTGTTGTTTTTTTTATCTATTTATTCTCGTTTGTGGTTCTAGCGTGACAAACGTGAGTATATTTAAATTTGTATTATCGTTTAACGTCAGGGGGCCGGACCGCATGAACACGGTCGAACCCCCTCCTTGGTTCTTGTTGATTTATCTTGCGGATGAAACAAGATGGCATGGTGCCGTCGCACCACGTGGTTATTCGCACGCTTGTATTGCGCGGCGCTGTCGCGCCGCGCCGTGGAGGATCATCAAGAACGCGACGCCGTCGCGCCGCGTCAAAGGGAATCAAAGGCGCAGCGGAGGGGCACGGTGCCGTCACACCGCGCCGGACGACGAACATCGCGGCCGGTTCCGGGCCGCGGCGGGACGAGAAGACTGGCGGCCGGGCCGCGGCGGGACGAGAAGACTGGCGGCCGGGCCGCCGGCGTCGGAAGCCGGAAAGAGGACCGGTTTTCCGGTCCCCTTACAGAAAAACCGGCCGGCCAGGTGGCCGGCCGGAAGGTCAAAGGCCAGGGGAATTTAATTCCCCCGGCCAGCACTAAAACCCCCTCCCCATTTATAAGGGGGGCGGTTTCTTTGAGGGGGGGCAGGCAGCCCCCCGGTTCTTTTCAAAGTAGGCCCCCCACGAGGGGGGGGGGGTTTCCAAAGGCGCGGCTAAAAGCCGCGCCGACAAACTGATGAAGCGTGGGCTTAGCCCCCCGCACGTGGCACCAGCGGCGCCAGGCCGCGCCGAACCGCGCCGTCGCGCCGGGCCGGGTCGAACCCGGGTCGGGTCGACCCGGTTCGGGCCGACCCCACGAACCTCCGATTGACGAACCGTCTGCGGGAACATGATCCTTTGATCGAGATGGTCGTTTCGGTATATCGTACTCAAAGTTTCGGAATACTTTGAGTTCGGCCGGGTTTGTTCGTTCACGAAACCAACCGGGCCTTCGGAGCGGAAACGCTCATATCTTGAGCTACGGACGTCCGATTGACGTGTCGTCAGCTTTTTTGTGTTCCTCTTAGTGAGACGGATCTTTTGGCATACTCCGCCCGAGGTTTGGACGTAGGTAGAGTACGGTCGGGTTGGTTTTTCCTTTGAAACCAACCGGGCCCCTGGGACGAAAAAGCCAATAACTCTGAGACCGGGCGTCCGATCGACGCGCCATCTGTTGCGTTGAGTTCATGTTGACGATACGGAACTTTTGGATACATCAACTCTGGACTTTGTCACAGTTGATGTATCAGCCACTCGGCTCATGGAGCGGACACTCCTGTACGAGCTTGCTGTGTGCGGGAACCCTAGTGCTGGCTGCGACTGCGACTGTGACTACTGCTACTGCTACTGCTACTGTGACTGCGAAGAAGACAGTATAGAGATCCTGTGTGGATTCGACGACGATGACTACAGCACTCAGTGATCCTACGTGGATCAGTGCTATAGGTCCTGTGTGGGCCCGATCCTGTGTGGGTCCGATCCTGTGTGGGTCTTTGCGCTCAGCGGTCCTGTGTGAACCAGCGCCTACAGGTCCTATGTGGGCCAGATCCTGTGTGGGTCTTCTGCGGGGGTTAGTTACCTATCGATCCTTCGTGGGTCCGACGACTTAGATGGATCAGAGATCATCTTTATTGTCTTTCGAAGAAGTATACCTGTGTGAGCTGAATCCTGTTTCTTTCCTGTGTGGATAGTGTTGTGCTATCCTAGGTAGATTACGTTTTGCTTTCCTGTGTGGAATACGTTTACTTTCCTGTGTGGACTGAGTTGTACTTGGACTCGGAGGTTGGAGCGTATTTGAAATTGATGACTTTGGTATATGTATGGGCATATACCTAAGCAGTGTCAGTTGTTACTTGTGTTTGTATCATCCTTTGTGGATTATCCTTTGTGGATTTTGTGTGATCTTCAGGGGTCTCGGGGTCCCTACTGAGTAGCTTATACTCACCCCTGCACGGGCTATGCCTGCACTACGTTGTGTTGGTTGCAGACGACGGACAGCGTTGATCATGGCTGAGGCTTGCAGAGCAGGACGGTACCTGGAGGTGGACCACTGGACGGGACGTGTTCGGAGCGGACGACAGGACCCGTGGAGCAGTGGAGCTATCTGTACCCACCCTTCAGGTAGGATCTCCAGTGGACAGCTAGGTGTAGCGGCTTTTACTTACAGTTGTTGTTTTCCCTTTCGAGTTGTACTTTACATTCAGTTTGGGTTTGTATACTGGCTCATTTACTTTTCCGCACTTCAGTTGTACTCTGTATTTACTTAGTGTTTACTTCCCGCTTCTTACTTTGTGGTGTTTGTTTACTTTAAAAAGGCAATGCCTTCCCTTTTTACTGGGATTTACGCCTTGGTGCTAGTCGCCAGCCCCTGGCCTATGGAAGGCGGGCTTGGGGTAGTCACGGCACGGACCCCGAGGGCGGGTCGTGACAAATTGGTATCAGAGGAGTACGGTTCTACCGTGAACTCTGATCTTTTATATGTGAAGAAATAATGTTTAGTGTATTGAGTGTGGTTATCAGTCTAGAGAGTCCAGTGTTGGTGCGGCGGCCGACGTATCCGTACACCAGGACCCTAACTTCTGATTTCCGACTTAATGCACGAAAACATGGATTGCGTGTGTGTTTCAATGTTTTCTTTGTGATTACTTATATCAGCTCACCAGGTATACTGTTCTGACCGTGGCGCGCCTGTTTCCTTTTCAGGATGGCCCCCCGATGGCAGCCAGCTAGGGTTCCAAGAGTCGAGTGTGACGACAGCCCACCGAGCGACGAGGCCTCGGTGCAGGGCCCTTTGTCAGCAGTGGCACCGGTGGTAGCTCTACCCGTCGAGCCCCCGATGCTTCCTGCGCCAGCTGCTGACGATGCACGTCGCCTCAACGCACTGCATGAGTTTCAACGCCAGCGACCACCAAGGTTTCGCGGGGAGACGGATCCCCAGGCAGCAGAGGACTGGCTGGAGGCAGTGGTATGTGTGTTTAGGCTAGTGAGGACACCAGCAGACCTCATGGTGATTCTCGCTGCGAGCCTACTACACGCAGCAGTAGGACGATGGTGGAGCATGATGCTCCAGGTGCACGATGAGGCATCTCTACTTTGAACGGACTTTGAGAGCCTCTTTCGCTCGGAGTTTGTCCCAGCCACCCTTCGTACGGTACGTATCCAGGAGCTTCTTCAGCTGCGGCAGGGCAGCATGACGGTCGCTCAGTACTCGGCGAGGTTTACTGATCTCTCGCACTACTCGACCGACATGGTACGGGACCCATTCTTCCGGGCCCGGACCTTCGAGCTGGGTTTGAGACACGAGATCAGGGCATCGCTGATCTCCCTCAGCATACCGACTCAGACAGGAGTACTGGAGCGGGCCCTTCTGATCAAGAGCTTCCTGGCTGAGTCTACAACAGTGCAGCGACCCACCGCAGGGCGGCACGTGGAAGAGTCATCTGCAGTAGGCAGTCGACGGATGACTCAGGGGTCCAGACAGACCAGACCTTCGGGCAGACGACCTCAGGGCACTGGCTCAGCAGTGCGGAGCACACAGCGAGGAGCCAGTCTTTCGAGAGGCAGACAGTGCTACTCGTGCGGCGGGCAGGGCCACATGGCTCGTGACTGCCCGACCCGCCGTGCCGAGGAGCAGCAGTCGGTTGAGGGACCACCGAGGCAGAGGCAGAGGGTCGACCGTGGCGGTCCGCAGGGAGGAGGCGGATGAGGCAGAGGAGCTGGACGAGCAGCCGGTGGTGGGCGGCGCGTTGAGGCTCTGCCACCACCACCACCAGGAGGTCCACCCCGACCACAGGGAGCTGGCGGGCAGAGACAGGCACAGCTCCAGGCAGTAGAGGCCTACGACCACGGTGCACCCGAGATGATTCGAGGTACTATCTGTGTCTATTCCACCCTTGCTGCAGTTCTTATAGACACAGGAGTGAGTCACTCTTTCATTGCCGCTGCCCTTGTTCGGAGCTCGGAGATTCCGACAGAGCCGTTGGCACGATCCTTACGGCTAGAGACTCCTACAGGAGAAGACTCGACGATTACACACTGGTGCCGGCAGTGTGAGCTTACTCTAGGAGGTGGGAGCTTCAGCTGGGATCTTCTTGTAGCAGCGTCGAGGCCTTACGACGTCATCTTGGGCATGGATTGGCTATCTACGGTCCATGCACAGATTGACTGTTTTAGGCGCAAGGTGTGATGTGTACGCACCGACAGGAGCAGGTTCACCTTCACCGGCGAGAAGGGAGCCTTAGCAGCATAGGATGGACTTCCGCGGAGGAGAGGACAGCCCATTACTCAACAGTTAGCTAGCCTCATCCTTGGAGTAGTTGATGTGCGGAGTCCTGGTTTTCCTGCAGTGGTGGATCAGTTTGCGGACGTCTTTCCTGACGACGTTCAGGGCTACCTCCTCCCAGAGAGGTAGACTTTTATATTGACTTGTACCCCGGGACAACCCCGATATCCACTCTAGCATATCGGATGGCCCCCGCCGAGCTTTGAGAGCAACGGGTACAGTTGGAGGACTTGCAGGGCAAGGGGTTCATCTGACCCAGTGTTTCACCCTGGGCTTCCCCGATATTGTTCGCCAAGAAGGCGGACGGGAGCCTACGGCTTTGTGTTGACTATCATCGCCTGAACCAGGTGAAAGTGAGGGACAAGTATCCGCTACCGAGGATTTATGACCTCTTTGATCAGCTCAAGGGAGCACGGTGGTTCTCGAAGATAGACCTCAGGTCAGGCTATCATTAGCTCAGAGTTAGAGACGAGGATGTGCAGAAGACGGCCTTCAGATGTCGGTATGGCCACTATGAGTTCTTGGTTATGACTTTCGGTGTAACCAATGCTCCAGCAGTGTTCATGGCTCTCATGAACAGGATCTTTCAGCCATACCTCGATCGGTTTGTCGTGGTCTTCATCGACGACATTCTGATTTACTCTACGACTGAGGAGGAGCACGCCTATAACTTGTGAGTTGCACTAGACACACTCCGAGAGCACCAGCTTTATGGTAAGCTCTCGAAGTTCAAGTTCTGGATACGTGAGGTCCACTTCTTGGGACACGTTATCTCTGAGGCGGGAGTTGCAGTGGATCCTGCGAAGTTCGAGGCTGTGTTAGCATGGGAGCCACCCAGGAGCGTGACTGAGGTTCGGAGTTTCTTGGGACTAGCTGGATACTATCGGAGATTCGTTCCAGACTTCTCTAGAGTTGCGGAACCACTCACAGCTTTGACGAAGAAGGGTAAACCCTTCGTGTGGTTAGACAGATGTCAGCAGAACTTCCAGGAGCTGAGACAGAGATTGACTAGGGCACCTATCTTGAGGTTGCCCGAGGAGGGAGTAGGGTACATAGTCTACTGCGATGCATCAGGGACCAGACTCGGATGTGTTCTGATGTAGGAGCGGGCAGTGATCGCCTATGGATCACGTCAGTTGAGGCCGCATGAGCAGAACTATGCTACCCATGACCTGGAGTTAGCAGCAGTGGTCTTCGCTCTGAAGACATGGCGACACTATCTGATGGGCAAGCGCTTTACAGTATTTTCCGATCATCAGAGTCTCAGGTATATCTTCTCGCAGAAGGACCTGAACCTGAGACAGCGGCGATGGCTCAAGTTCCTCCAGGACTATGACTTTGAGATATTCTATACTCCTGGGAAGGGAAACGTAGTAGCCGATGCCCTCAGCAGGAGGACGGGCATTCAGCTACTTGAGGAGGCGACAGAGCAGCTAGCCTCTTTGCAGATATCCTTCGTGGATAGAGATGGAGCAGCCTTCCTTCGTCTCTCACAGTCACTCCTCCACTACTGCAGCGAGTCAGGGAGGCACAGCGTGGGGACGCTGACTGTGAGACACGGCGTGCACAGATATCCTCGGGACAGACATCTGATGGTTTCTCCCTTAGAGCAGAGCACGACATCCTTTTCAGAGGACGTACCATGGTACCAGTCGCTTTGTGAGAGGATGTGCTGAGAGAGTTTTACACTTCTCCTTTGGCGGTACATCCTGGAGTGGCAAAGATGTACCAGGACCTCAGACGAAAGCACTGGTGGCCGGGCATGAAGAAGGCTGTAGCAGAGTTCGTTTCTCGATGCCTCACCTGCCAACAAGTGAAGGCAGAGCATCAGGTACCAGTAGGCTTGGTACAGCCCTTGGAGGTCCCGGAGTGGAAGTGGGACGACATATCTATGGACTTCGTGACTGGACTTCCACGCACTTCCAGAGGTCACGACTCAATCTGGGTGATTGTTGACCGACTCACCAAGTCGGCACACTTCTTACCCATTAAGGAGCAGGGCTCAGTGGAGAGCTTGGGACGTCTCTACGTTCAGGAGATTGTGCGGCTCCACGGTGTGCCATCATCTATCGTCTCCGATCGAGATGCTCGCTTTACTTCCCGGCTTTGGAAGGGGTTACAGGAGGCGTTCGGGACGCAGCTACGTCTGAGCACAGCCTTTCACCCTCAGACAGATGGTCAGACGGAGAGGATCATTAAGACTCTCGAGGACATGCTCCGTGCATGTGTCCTCGACTTTGGTCATAGCTGGGAGGACCACCTACCCTTGGTGGAGTTTGCGTACAACAACAGCTACCACTCCACCATCGGGATGGCACCGTACGAGGCATTGTACGCCCGACCTTGTAGATATCCTTTGTGCTGGACAGAACCTGGGGAGTCAGCACTTGTGCGACCGGAGATGGTCTAGGCCACGACAGAGAAGGTACAGGTCACCCAGGAGCGGATGAGGACCGCTCAGAGCCGGCAGAAGTCATATGCTGACAGGAGGCGGAGGCCACTGGAGTTCAAGGATGGCGACCACGTCTTCTTGTGGGTCTCACCTCGACGTGGTATTCAGAGATTTGGCCGAGGCGGCAAGTTATCTCCGCGCTTCATCGGACCCTTCCAGGTCCTCAGTAGGGTTGGCGAGGTGGCTTATCGCCTGGCTTTGCCACCTCAGTTGCACCGGGTGCACGACGTCTTCCACGTATCTCAGCTGAGGAGATACGTGCAGGACACGACGCACATCATTGACCATGGGGAGCTTGACGTTGACGATGGGGCAACTTTTACGGAGGTCCCGGTGGAGATAGAGGATCGACAGGAGCGGGTCCTGCGTGGGCGATCGATTCCTCTTGTGCGCATCAGATGGCAGCACGGGAACCTCCAGGAGAGCACATGGGAGCGGGAGGCACAGATGCGTGCTCAGTACCCTCATTTGTTTCCCTAGTTTTTGATGTATCTTTACGGGGACGTAAAGCCCTGAGGTGGGAGTAATGTACAGACCTGTAAAATTCAAGGGAATTTTTTTCTTAATTTTCTTTGGAATTTTACAAGAGTTCGGTTTCTGACGGCACCTGATTCTGAGGCCCGGAGTGCCCAAAATTAATTTCTAAAGTTTGGCTCGGGTACGTTCAGTGAACGAACGAGCAGGAATTCCTAACTTTTGATCTGGTGCTCGGAATTGAAATCTGAGGACACTGATGAACTCGCAGCGCTGATATTCACTTAAGAAGACCTTTTCCGAAGTTGCGTTTGCCTAGGAGGAGTTGTTTGATTTTCTAGATGAAATGAAGAGTAAAATAAAATTGTGATACAATATTTATTTTATATATTTAAAGTGGTTAAAATATTTTGTTGGAAGTTGGGTGGTTTAACCACCTAAGAGAGGATTAAGGTGAGGAGGGGCCCACCCGAGCCCCACCTTTTCAAATTCCCAAACTCCCCTCTCTCCCTCTTTAAAGCTTGATAACTTAACACTTAATTAATTACACAACTCTTGTATAATTAATTAAGTGTTTTGTTTTTGAAATTTAAGTTTTTGAAATGCTCGGCTTAGTAAATAAAATATGGAGGGACCTTATTTTATTTGGATTGTTGGGTGAGGTGTGGAAGAGCTTTAGAGAGAAGCTGAAGAAATCCTCCACCTTTTTCATCTCCTTCGTGGAAGAACGTGTTGAACGTACGCCGCCCATGAACAACACCGACGATGACATCTTGACTCGTCTTCTCTGATTGCTTCCTCCTCGACTTCTTCGTCTTCTAACTGACGCCAACGAAACGACGACCGCTTCCCACGACTACGTCAACGTGCGACTATCGAGGTAGGGGTTGTTGTTGTTTGTTTATTTATTTATTCTCATTCGTGGTTCTAGCGTGACAAACGTGAGGATATTTAAATTTGTATTATCGTTTAACGTGAGGGGGCCGGACCGCATGAACACGGCCGAACCCCCTCCTTTGTTCTTGTTGATTTATCTTGCAGATGAAACAAGATGGCGTGGTGCCGTCGCACCACGCGGTTATTCGCACGCTTATATTGCGCGGCGCCGTCGCGCCGCGCCGTGGAGGATCATCAAGAACGCGACGTCGTCGCGCCGCGTCAAAGGGAATCAAAAGCGCGGCGGAGGGGCGCGGTTTCCAAAGGCGCGACTAAAAGCCGCGCCGCTAAACTGATGAAGTGGGGGCTTAGCCCCCCATGCGTGGCACCAGCGGCGCCAGGCCGCGCCGCCGCCAGCCGGGCCGGGTCGGACCCGGGTCGGGTCGACCCGGTTCGGGCCGACCCCGGGGGGGGGGGGGGGGGGGTCGGGCCGGGTCGGCCCGGACCCGGACCCCCCATTTTTGGATCGTTTTCGGTCTTTTGGCCATAACATGAGCCACGTACCTCCGATTGACGAACCGTCTGCGGCAACGCGATCCTTGGATCGAGACGGTCGTTTTGGTATATCGCACTCAAAGTTTCGGAATACTTTGAGTTCGGCCGAGTTGGTTCGTTCATGAAACCAACCGGGCCTTCGGAGCGGAAACGCTCATATCTTGAGCTACGGACGTCTGATTGACGTGCCGTCAGATTTGTTGTGTTCCTCTTAGTGAGACGGATCTTTTGGCATACTCCGCCCGAGGTTTGGACGCAGGTGGAGTATGGTCGGGTTGGTTTTTCCTTACAAACCAACCTGGCCCCTGGGACGAAAAAGCCAATAACTCTCAGACCGGGCGTCTGATTGACGCGCCGTCTGTTGCGTTGAGTTCCTGTTGACGATATGGAACTTTTGGATACATCAACTCTGGACTTTGTGACAGTTGATGTATCAGCCTCTCGGCTCGTGGAGCGGACCCTCCTGTACGAGCTTGCTGTGTGCGGGAACCCTAGTGCTGGTTGCGACTGCGACTGTGACTACTGCTACGGCTACTGCTACTGTGACTGCGATGATGACAGTACAGAGATCCTGTGTGGATTCGACGACGACGACTACAGCACTCAGCGATCCTACGTGGATCAGTGCTACAGGTTCTGTGTAGGCCCCATCCTGTGTGGGTCTGATCTTGTGTGGGTCTTTGCGCTCAGCGGTCCTGTGTGAACCAGCGCCTACAGGTCCTATGTGGGCCCGATCCTATGTGGGTCTTCTACGGGGGTTAGTTACCTATCGATCCTTCGTGGGTCCAATGACTTAGATGGATCAGAGAACATCTTTATCGTCTTTCGAAGAAGTATACCTGTGTGAGCTGAATCCTGTTGCTTTCCAGTGTGGATTGTGTTGTGATATCCTGTGTGGATTACATTTTTCTTTCCTGTGTGGAATACGTTTAATTTCCTGTGTGGACTGAGTTGTACTTGGGCTCGGAGGTTGGAGCTTATTTGAAATTGATGACTTAGGTATATGTATGGGCATATACCTAAGCAGTGTCAGTTGTTACTTGTGTTTGTATCTTCCTTTGTGGATTATCCTTTGTGGATTTTGTGAGACCTTCGGGGGTCTCGGGATCCCTACTAAGTAGCTTATACTCACCCCTGCACGGGTTATGCCCGCACTACATTGTGTTGGTTGCAGACGACAGACAGCGTTGATCTTGGCTGAGGCTTGCAAAGCAGGACGGTACCTGGAGGTGGACCACTGGACGGGACGTGTTCGGAGCGGACGACGGGACCCGTGGAGCAGTGGAGCTATCTGTACCCACCCTTCAGGTGGGATATCCAGTGGACAACTCGGTGTAGCGGCTTTTACTTACAGTTGTTGTTTTCCCTTTCAAGTTGTACTTTACTTTCAGTTTGGGTTTGTATACTGGCCCATTTACTTTTCTGCACTTCAGTTGTACTCTGTATTTACTTAGTGTTTACTTTCCGCTTGCTTACTCTGTGGTTTTTGTTTACTTTACAAAGGCAATGCCTTCCCTTTTTACTGGGATTTATGCCTTGGTGCTAGTCGCCACCCCCTGGCCTATGGGAGGCAGGCTTGGGGTAGTCACGGCACGGACCCCGAGGGCGGGTCGTGACAATAGCATTGCTTTGTACATTGCAACACTTTTGTAAACCCTTATCAATCAGGTAATTTTGTCCTTAAATATCTTATAGTTAATGTTTCAGCCATGTGTACATTTAATTAAAAAAATAATTAACATTATATATAGAATTACTAGTGGAATTTTTCTCAGTCATATATCTACATGAAAAAAATACACTTGATCTTTTAAAAAAATTACATGTTAGTCAATATAGTGCAGATAAATTGAATATACTCTTGATGAACTCATTGGTGTATGTTTCCATTATAAATTGGTATTGGAAAACATTTTTTATAAATGAAAAACTAAAAGGACTAGGGTTAAATTAGAATATATTTATTATTATTTTATCTGACTCTTATAATTTAGTGATATAGGTAAGTGAAAGGGAATAAGTATATCAATATATGAGTGGAGTCTAAAAAATAATTGAATGAAATATAGGTTTTTATAAAAAAAATTACGATATTATATATTGGATAAAATATAATAATTTTTATGGTAAATATCTAGAGACAGAAAGATTTAATTTTAATTTTTCATGGGTGCGATGTTTTAGAAAAATGAATCTTTAGTTCGCCAACCATGAAAAAATTAATATGGTTCTTTTATCATTGAAATATGTATAAAATGAGGTGGAAGATAATTTAAATATAAAAAAGGATGAAATCAGTTTTATAAATTCAAATATATCATTTATGTATATTTATTCATATTCTATAGAAAAATAATTCATCAAATATATGAAAATTATATGGAAAATAATTTTTTTAATTTTTAAAGTTCATTATGATGAATTTATTTTTTAACCCCTTACTGATTTACAATGTTGTGACCCTTAATTATATCAGGAATATTTTCTATATCACTCTTTATTATTCAATGGAAAATTTATTTCTACACATTATCCATATTTTCACATCCCATAAATATTCTCCATATCTGAATACCCAATTTTCTCATATTTAGGGTAATCTTACATTAACCACTTAACCTTTAAAAAGATGCTTTATTATTCATTCTCACGATGTGGGTTTGTAAGACCCATTTTGTCAAATATTTAATTTTTTCATTATGAATAAAATAAAATTTTAATAATTAATTTATTTATTGTGGGGGTAATGTAAAACCACATGATTTTATAATATATTTTTATCTTTTAATAAATTTAAATAGTTTGGTAATATTTATTAAATGTAACCTTGTATAAATATGTTCAGTGATTGAGTAATATATTATGAAATATCCATTAATATAGATTGTATGAATAGTAATTAAAAATAAAATGAAATAAATTTAAATGTTATAAATAGTGAAAACATATAGATCAATGTCACTTTATGTTTCAAATATATGTTTTTTCTCAAAATTAATTCTATCCATTTTTTTAAAGTAGAATATTATAATTAATTTATTATATTTATATAAAGTATATTTAATTAAATAAATATTAGTTTTAACATCTTTATGGAAATTTTATCTTAGAGTGAGTTTTTATAATTTTTCTAAAATATGTAATATTTAGTAAAGATTGAAAAATAATTTTTTTAAAGTAGAACTCGAGTTTATTTTCTTGTAAAGGGACCATTATGTATTTAATTTTATGATAATTTATCATAAGTATACTTTACCAATATCTAATTTAATTAATTAACTGGGATCATTATTATACTTTAATTTTGTATATGTTAATTTTTAGGCTTTAAACACATTTGTTAGAAATATTTCTTATTCCAATTTTTTTTTTATCAAAATAAAATAAAATATTATATTTTTATTAATAGTGAAATTTTATTATTATATATTCAATAACATATTTTAAAATTAATTTGAATTTTTTTATGTGGAAATAAATATAGGTATATTATATTTTAATTGTAAAATTATATTTTTCTAAAATATCTTTTAATTGTTGTGTGCATTATTATTTAAAAACTAATCCAACAAATTATAAAAATTGTATATTGAAAAATACAATATATATTTTTAATTATAATAATAAAATTCAATTTAATATATTAATCTTAATTTTCTGATATAGTGAATACTAAAAATTGTAAATAATTACCATGGTAATGAAAAAATAGGTTTACTAAGGTGGGGAGGTGTTATACCAAGAGATAAGAGTAGGGTTTCCAACAAAAACAATATAATTTTAATTTATTTAATTTATATAAATATTATCATTGCCTACCATAAAATTTTTTTTCTGGATCAAACATATATTAAAACATACATTATATCGTTGAAATATTTTACAAAATCATATGTATTTCCATTTTCGCAATTAAAAAAGGTCACTTACACTCCTCTCAAAGTCACTCCATTTCAGCTATATAAATTTTCTTATAAAAACATCCAAATCTTCCTTGATTTTTTATCTTAATCATAGATATTTGTTTTGTTTTTTATATCCAATCCTTTATTTCATAATAATTCATCCAAATGCGGTCTATCCTTGAAAAGGTAAAAACATTAATCAAACACATTAAATTTTATTGGTTATTACACATTATCATAAAAATATACATCTATTAAAACATAATGAATTTAGAACACTAATTATAATTTAATTTAATTTTAATTATTTCACAACCATTTTACAAATATTATCTATCAAATGGGAAATTAATGTATCTTTTGTGCATATGTGTGCTACCACATATAAATAGTGATATGATTCAAAATCCCTCAAAATTTTTTACATGTGGTTATAATTATTTATATAATGGTTACACTTGAAATTTTAAAAATAATTATGTAATTTTAAACATAATATATCATCTACCTTCTAACAATCTAATACATTGGAAGTCAACAATGCCCCTTGTATGTATGTGTAAATTAGGACCTCTCTGATGTTATGTTTTTCCAAAATTTCTCCTTAAATAGATCATTAAAATAGTAAATGTAATGAATTTTTATTATAATTATTTTGTAATAATTATTATTTATATGTGTTTTATCATCTTCCATTCATTCATTCAATTCATTAAAAAGTGGAAACATTCCTTGTGTGTATATATGAATTACTATCTCCATGTCATGATAAAATTCAATTTTATTCATCACTTAAAAATAATGATTATAAATATTTATATAATTAAAATAAATGGTATATATATCATGATTAACATCTTAGAAATGGATTATCCATAATCAATGTTTAAGGACCATATCCTAAGAAATAAAATAAAAATAAAATTGAATTTGGTAACACCATAATGAGGACTATAACATAGAATTAATAAAAAATAGTTATTAAAATGAAATATTTGGATCATAAATGATATTATATGTATTAATATCAGTATATTATATAATTAAAATAAATTTACATAAATTATACATGACATTATATCACCAAAAAAAATTTCATATATAATTTAAAGGTTTCATCGCAATTTATCTTCATCGAGACATGTTTTAAAGTTATAAACATTTATATTATTTTTATGGTTGTTATACTACCCATAATATAATTTTTGAATATAACATTAATTAATTAATTTTATTTATTAATCCACATTACTTCAACATTCTGAATAATTTTTAATCAGAAATTACAAATTTTGTAAAGGGTTTTGTCTCAATTTTGTTTCTTTGATACAAGTTTGAGGTTATGGTACTATATATATTAATGAGGTATATGTAATGATAATGTGACATTTTATTCCATATATAAATAATAATTAATGTTAAATAAATTTAAAATTTAATTATTTTATCAAAAAGGTTTTAATTCTAAAAGAATCAAATTACCATGGGTTTTCATCTAAAACTGTCTAATTTAGGACATATGTTATGTTGTAAACCAATATTTTTTTAAGAGGTGTATATACTTAACCTTTTATTTGTATTATCATATATATAAATATGTTGGTGGTATTAAATGTTTATTTATATGTTATTTTAAGCATGAGGGTTATGAATCAAAAGATACCAAAGTAGTAAAGGTTTTTTAATTACAATATCATTTTTTCAGAATTTTTTATACATAAAATTTCACATGATTAAATTATATGGTTTAAATCTCAAAAAAATTATTATTTTCACGTCCATAATTATTAATTATTATTAAATGGGATTTTTTATTTTATTTTTCTTTAGTTAATCCCGAAACCAAAATAAAATTTTAAATAAAAATTGAATTTATTTCACTCTTTTATTAAAAAGAGTTTCTTCAATGTCCAAATATTCATTAAAATGTGTTCAAATAGGTTTTTCAAATTTTAAAAAATTATTTATTAATTTATTTTTTACCCATTTATGACATTAAAAAATATTTATATAGAACTTTTCTTGTCATTTTTTTAAAGTTGTAGTTTTGACTTTTAACTAAAAATGTGATTAAAATATTTTTTTATTATATACCGCATGAAGAGAATTTCTTATCATTACGTACTACATGGTTTTTTAACAATCCGTAATTATTTTCAATGGTTGTCTAAGAAAATTGTTTATCATAATTGTTTTAAATTTTTTAATTTTATAAAACTGATTTGAAAAGGAAAAGGTTATAGTCTACAATAATGGTTTTGGTTATCTAAATAAAGGTATTCTCATCTTTAACAAAACCCTTTTATATTTATAATTATTTAATGTGGATATGATTAATTATTTAAACCCTAATTCTTTATCAGGATATATTATGATTATAATGTGGGAATATTGATGAAACTTAGTATCTTCTCTAGGGGCCATACATTGATGGAATGATAAATGTTTTTAGGATCATGTGTAATACATATGAATGGATTAATATTATGTGACCAGTGGTTAAGTAATAGACTAAGTATTGGTGGTTATGTAATAATCCAAGTATGGGTTGATAGGTCATAAAATAATTATAGATAGGTTTGTTCTATCACTCCAAATTGTTCGGAAATGTTAATAGTGTAAATAATCTCCTAAGATACAATAATGTTAATAATCTGACAAGTGATGAAAAGGTTAATTGGATGGAAGTTTCTTAGAATATAATGTTATAATTCACAATGTAGGTATTTATATTATGGGAATTATCTAAAAATCATAGTATCTGGAGTGATCCTTTATGAAGGATCTGTTTTACTGATCTTATGTAAATGAAAAAAATTTATGTCTTCTGAATACGATATGTTTTCATTATTCATAATTTAATATTTATGATTCCATACTATTATGTATTGTTTATTTTTATTGAAATTAACATATTGAGTGATTCGTTATATTATATTTGGTTGATTAGGTTTGATCATTTTAGGTTTTTTTCTGATTTTCATAGGATTATTTTTTATTTTATCCTCAATTATGATCATTGATTGATATGTGTTATATTTACCATTGCTGGGAATATATTATTTCCGTTTCATATGATTCTTTTATTTGGGTGATGAACAATGGTTTTATGTATGATGTGTCTAAGAATGGTTCTTATTTTAAAGAACTGAAGGGAAATAATATAGATCATTAATTTTATAGTTTTTTTGGTATGAATGTATCCCAAGACATGAAACCTTAATAGTTATATGTTGATGATTATTAAATTTAACGTATATTCATATATTAATAATTAATATTTATGATTTCATGTTTAGGGTCACCCTAACAATGAATTTTTTACTGACTAAAATGAATTTCTCTATGGTAAGAAGTAATAATTTGTTAATTTACATAATTTTGGTATATATAAAAATATTTCTTTTATTTCATATTAAACCGAGACATTATCAAATTTTCCCCCTTTTTAAAATATATTTATATCTAAAAATGACATTTAATTTTATAAAATGGATTTTTAGACTATGATAATATCGTAACATAAAATTATATTTTTTTAAAATGATATTGACATCACATTTCTTCCCATAAAAGTATGTGAAATATGTAGTTATAGAAAAGAAAAAATATAATTTTATAAGAAATGGATAAAATATTTTTTTAATGAGTATGATTTCAATAATATTTTGGGGTCAATCTAGGGATACAATAATATTTTTCAAAGATAATAATTTAACATCATTTTTATATAAATTTACCTATGAAAAATAGAAAAGAATGAAAACCAAATATTCAAATTTTGGAGTTTTATTTGTAATGTATTTATGATTAAAAATAATCGTAATTTTGATAAATTTGATTCTAAATATGATAAAATACTATTTATTATTATTTTATAATTTTATTAACTAATATAGGGTATTTGAAAAACCATTATTTTAAAATAATATATTCATGGTAAGTTTGATGATAAATATTTAAATAATATTTCAGTTGAAAAATTTATATTGAAAAGGATTTTAGGGAATTTAGTTTTCTAGATGAATAAAATTATGAATTAAATTCACCTGTTGAGATGGAGTAATACCTCAGAAACATGGTTTAGAAAAAATTTAATGATCACCATTTATATAGTGTTCATAGAGATGCTGATTCTAAAATAAACACCAGAAATTATTTTAGATTTTTTTGTTAATTTTACTTATTATCTAACATTGTTCCAAATGAATTATTAAAATTATTAAATATTAAAATTAGATTTTAACTATGAAAATTGTACATAATCACTTTAATAGAAATATTTTTTTGGGAATTGGTTATTCCACCTAAATATTCCCATATTATTGGTAGTAAATTAATATTTATAAAAAATGTTGATTATGGATAGAATATTGAAAATAAATTTATAATAATTACATAATATTGTTTCCTTTAAAAAAATTTTGATGAGGGAGAATGATATTCAATATTTGGTAGACTAGGGTCTATTATATTTTTATAATATTGTGTGAATCATATGAGTTTAATTGTTTTGAAATAAATATTAAAATTTATATTAATAATGGTTTAGTATTTGAATATGTTTATTCTAATCAATCAATAAATTTTGAAATTAAAAATTTTTCCTAAAAATTTTTAGGACATTAAAAATATCTCAATACGCAAAAATAATATCCATGATTTTGGTAAGAAATATGATCATTTTTTTAAAATAATTTTACAAAAATAAATGCTAACCCCGTATTTTTTTAAAATAATATTATTGAGAAAATTTTATTGTTTCTGTTTATGATAATAATATTGTTTTTTTTGTTATTTTAGTGAGACTACTAATAATTTTTTAGATATATGAAATTATGAATTTTATATGAAACTTATTTGATATTTCAAATTCTTTCTAGTTGTAATATTTTTCAATGAAAGGTATGAATTTTTCATAATCAATAAAAATATGGTACTGATCTAGTGATGTTTTTTGTAATCTGTTATATTAATATTAGAAATAGACGTATAAGCAATACATTAAAAATTATATAATAATGTTCAAGGACAATATTTTTATATTAAACATAACATTGAAATGATTTGTAGTGTTCCTTAGTTAACTACTTCAGGACAATATTTACAGATTTGTGTATCTATCTATGCTAGATTTCATGAAGACCCTAAATAATTTTACATAATGATTTCAAAGGTATTATGAAATATGTTATTGGTTATATGTTATTTGTATTATTTTAATGAAAAAATATCTTATTTTGAACTAAATATTTATTCTGATTTTGGTTTTGGTGGGTGTAAAATTAATTGAAATAATTTTTTTAGAATATATAATTTTGTTGGACAAAAGTATCCTTAGAGATAAAAGAAATAATTTTTTATTTATTTACTTATATATAATGAAAAAAATATAATGTTGTTACAAGATGTTTTGATAATTTTTTTAAAGTAATCTATCATTTTATGATATGGATATTTATTTTAATAATTTTCCAATTCAATGTGATAATTCATATAATATTTCTATTTATATTAATCCCCTATAACTATTTAAAATTAAGAATATTTAAGATAGAAATTTTTTTATATTTTATGTTTTAAGTGGATATATATATTTCTAATATGTTTTTACGTACAATATATTTTCCTAAATTATTACTATACATTATTTTTAATTATGTTTTATACAATAATGTATAAAATAGTATGAAATTGGTTTTTTATTAATATATTTTATATTTATTTAATAACAACTATGTAAGGATGATACGTTTTCATTAATCACACATTCCTTAATATTTGGTTACAATATTATTCATCAAAATTAGGTACGTGATTCCTAAATTACTATTTACTAGTTTTCATAGATCATATATGTTTATATAAATAGAACTCATACTATTTTTATAGTTTTAATTCAAAACATATTTACAATAGTTTGATAATTTTATTTTTCAATTTAAAAGAATGGACTATATTATTTGGATTCATTTGGTTTATATTTTTTCATTATAATTATTTATAGAGAGAAATAATTCATTGAATCTATTACTAAATATTTCTTATGTATGAATGAATCACAAAATGAAAAAACTTATTCAATTTTTCTAAAATATGATATTAAAAACATATTTATAATATATAAAACTGACATTATGATTCATAACATTTTCTAAGAGGTTTAGCGCGGGATGTGGTGAATTAAAATTTATATTCTTTATAAAAGAGAGAGTAATTATTATACATATATGGATTATATCAAATTTAAAAATTATGGTTTTAAATTTAAGATAAATTGTTATATTATTTCAATTTAAACCCAAACTATATTTATAAAAAATAATGTATTATGAAGACTATTTTTTACCCTTTCTAAATATTTTCCATAAGGGGTGTATTTTAGTATTTGTAGAATATTTTTTCTTGTAATAAAAAAATCTATAAAATATTATTTTATAGTTGGATATTTTTAGGGGTTAATTTCAAGTTTATTATATTTTGTGTTGATAAAAAAAATTCTCACAAATTCATAAAATTATTTTATTTCATTTAATGATATTTTTTAATGGATCAAAATATTAATTCTCTGAAACCGGAACTTATTGAATGAGGTTTGAAATTATTTTAGTGGAAAAGAATGGTATTGAATATGATGATACAATTTACATTAAATTTATTATTATTATTTTGAACATTTTGTAATAATAGAGTCATGTTTTAAGATTTCAATAATATTACAATGTTTTAATGAATCGTACATAGAGCACATGACCCAAGCATATATCTAATAACACAGACATTGAAACCTATGTTGAAATTACTCTTACGGTAACAATTAAATAACTCATTTGATATTGTATTTGGACTGAATGACTTATATAAATATAGAAAGATATGTTGATTGAAACTTATTATAGGATATATGAATCTTATACATAAATTATATATGAATCTTTTCTCTTATCCGTTGTTGAATATATTTTTTTCATTTACTTATATTATATTGACAGGTTTATTTACGACTGATATTTTCTATGTTTTGATATTCATATATAAATGTTTTCGAAAATAGAGAAATTAAATCCTATAATTTTTGAGATTATTCAATTTTGTTCAAATTATTATTTAGGGTTCATTAAAAGGAAATTAATTTCAAAATATTGAAATTTTATGAAAATTTTTAATTTCATACATGAAATTTTGAAATGTTTGATTAAGTATTCATGATTAATTATCATAATATATTATTGTAGAGATTTTATGGGTTTTAAATATTATTATTCATTTATAATTTATATAATCAATATAAAATCATTGTTACTATGATATTTAGTTATCTAATAGAGGACGAATCAAGAAGAAATGGACATATAATGGGATAGAGATACATAGTGATATTCATAAAACTAATATTCCTGATAAAAATGTATGATATTATCATGGTAGGAATAATTGGGTTAATATATATTAATTTAATAACACATATACCTTCCTGATCACTATATCAATGAAGTTTAAACACATTAATGATTGAACAATGATTGGTTGAGCTATTATGAACAGTTCTTCATATTTCTTACCCAACTACCTTTCGAAACTCGGTACTTAATTCGTTAAATTAATTATAATGAAATATAACTATTTAATATCATATTAATTTCGCACATTAATATTAGTCTTTGATGTAGATAATACCTAATAAATGGTATGCTTTTTTAATTGTGTTGTGAATCCACATTAAAAGGAATATTATATTGTATTAGTTTCTCCTCTAGAAAATGTATTTTGTAATTGGGTTTTGATTCACCTACAAATTTTATATATTTTAATGTATACCATGCCATTCAAGGAGTATATTGGTGCGAATATTGGATGTTGGATGTTTTGTTTATAAAAATTACAATAAAAATATATTCATATTTTTATTTTTTTCTGTTCTCTATTTTATCTATATATAACAACATTAAAATTTTAATCTTATCTATTCACCACCACCCGATCTTGATCTTCTAGTGATCATACCATTTGAACCATTAGATATGTCAAGACAAAGAACATATATTATATGATTAGTGTTAACATGATGTTATTTTCATTAAAATATTAGCTTTTTAATCTGTGGGTTCCATGACACATGGTTTATTTTTTTCTTGGAATTTTGTCCACTTCCATAAATCACACAAAAAACGGTAACTAGAGGTTCATTGAATAAGTGTATCTAGAATTTCTATAAAATTATATTTGAATTTAAGGGTTTCAATAATTATTATTCTCCCAATTTTTTTAGTAATTACTTATGATGTTTTGAATGTATTAAATAAAACACCAAATTTTAAAAATATTATTTATACATGGGTTGAAATGGTAATAAATACTTTTTTGAATGTAAAATTTTCATTTATATCTTGTTTATTGAAAATGATGTAAATATTTATTGTTTTAGTTTAGTAAATATTAAATAATTGTTTTACTAATAGTGGAATATAAAATTATTTTTTTAGTAAACAAAAATTTATTTATATTTATTTATTAAAATAAATATCAACTATTTGGGGTTTGATAAATGATGACGAGGATTGAAGAATAGAGTTAATTGTTCAAAAGAAAATATATTTTAATGTATGTGATGTTATTTTGATTAAAATGAAATAATAATAATGATAACATTAATGTTATTATTCTAAGATGTAGTGTTTAATTATAATTATGATATATATTATATGAATTATTTAATAACTAATTCTCTATCCAATTTTATATCATTTCTAGGAATTGTGAATCTCTTTGTGTAGTGAATTTCCACCCTAGAGAGTTCTATCAATACTAAAGAGAATTTCTCAAGAACACTCCAAATAATGGAGAGTGCATATCCTTCTCCCCCTATCTAGAGGTCATGTGAACATAATTGAGTCATTTAATTATCGATAGATTCTTTTGGTGACCAGTAGTGAATGATGCATGCATTTTTTTCTATAGCGCTAGTACTTGAATTTCTAGTAACACTATTTTGACATTCATGGTTTATTTTTGGATGTCTAGGGAGAGGTCCTAGTCTTTGATCCTTAAAAACAATAATGTTATGAAATGAATGCTTATCTAATTTGACAATGATGAAAAAAATTCAATTAGTAGGTCACTCATATTTATATAATATTATATATATATATATATGTGTGTGTGTGTGAAATGATCATCTAATTGGATAATCTAGGGTACAATTCAATTAGATCTAAGAATTTAATATATTGAAATTAACAATTTTTTTGAATGGGTTCAATTATATATGTTATTCCGTAGATTCTTTAAGTTAGATAAAATTGGTCATATATATTTTTAATTAATAAGTATTTGTAGTTCTGATTATAAATTCACTTTGTTAGATAATCATTTATGGTTTTTTTCTTATAAATATGATATTTGGATAAAATGAATGGGAACTCTTACATGACCATTAACATGCCAAGGATAAAAAAATATTTTTTAAGTATCCCATTAAAAGATGTTGGAGATTAAATCTAGACTACATGGATATAATGAATTCCACTTAAATGTAACCCTGATGTTCCCATAAGTGACTAAACTAGGATAATGTTAAAAAACTTAGGCATGTCATGTTAGTTAATTGTATGGTGTATCAATATATTAGGTATATTATTTAGATATTTTCACATTTCATTATAGGGATACATGAAATTTAGTTGGGGAATACATCATGTAATCCCTCATGGTTTTCCCAAAAATGAATATCAGAATCTGTGTGGTCAATGTATTCAGTGTGTATATATTACCAACTTTATGATCAATTTTCCTTTAGAAACATTGACTAGTTGTGTATACATGGTATGTAGGAGGCATGCCATATTTTTTACACATTAGGTTTCTTATGGAATACACAACATTTCTAAATTCCTGTTGTGTGGGTGGAAAAAGAATAGAATTCCCATTGTGTATGATGTTTTACATGTCATGTATCTCATACCTGTTCATATACATTAAAAATGTATATAAATTGTTCCTTTAAATTAATTATTTCGAATAAATATTATTTATTGAATTAAATAGTATAAAGTATCATATAGCTAGTGTATGTGCCCTGTGATAGGTTTTTTTTCTAATGAATTACTTTGTGACTAATTTTAGGATGTTAGTGATGAATTAAATGATTAAATTACAAAGTTTTCAAGTTATTCTACAACTATAAAACAAGTATGGTCATTATACACACTGTTAACATCATTGACATTGACAGTGGAATATATTGTTTATATTAATTGTGTGTCATGTAGTCATAAATGACATATTGAATATGAGTATTTGATAATGGAATTACCTCTGATGAATATCATATAATTTCATGTACACTATATGTTGTGTGTGTACAAAGTACATGATGAGGACAATACATAATGTATACACACCCATGCGAGTGAAAATATCTCTCTTGTGAATCAGAAGTGTACATGAAGTGTTTCTTCAAGTACATTTTAGGTCATTCAATATCTTCAAAACTAGAAATCTAAAAATAAGACTTTTAGTTGTTCAAATCTATTTCTAGTTTGAACAATTTCACTTATATATGGTCAAAATAATTATATTTACCATTTATTATTTATTCTTTTATGATACTATACATATTATCATCATCTATTATATCCATTAAATAATAAATCTCTTAGAGGATTTTTTATTTTTCATAAACAAGAAACTATTCTTCGATTGTAGTGAATTGATTAATATTTTTACTTTTTCACCCCATATACAATTTAGTTATCATTGAGAAATATAATTTCAATTATCTATTAAGAATAAATACTATATTTGTATCTTCTCATTCAAATTTAGAGTTTCTTACATAAATTGAGATGTTTTTGTCATTCACTATTTGAATAAGAATTTTTAACCATCATCATCATCAAATGACCTAAACTCATCTTCATTTTCAAAATGTTAATTTTCATTAGATAGTAATATAGTCATTTTAAATATTTAGTACATCATTCTATTATAAGTTTATTCAAACCTATATTTTATAATAATTCTTATCACATTATCATGTCTTTAATATTTCTTATTCTTTAATACCTTCTTAATCTATGGATTTTATGAATAATTATCTGATATTTCACATTTTCATTATACATAAAATAAATTAAATAGATATTTCCAATGAACATTAATTTTATTATCCACATATTTCTAAAATTTGTTTATATCCTTTAATCAAATATCAAATACACATTTGAATCAGAATATTCTCATCCACCTTCAAATTCATCAAAAATTATTCTTATACTTATCTTAGATAAAGGCTTTAATAAGGAATTTATTTTTAGTCATAATATAATAAAAAGAACATTATATTTTCTTATCTCAATGGAAATAAGAATGGTTTTAAATTAATCACAACAAGTGTTTTAGTATTTATCTTCTAATGTTGAGAATTTTTTATCAAACCTACTAATTAGATGTATAATATTCTTCCCATACAATAGAATCATCTATATTCTCAAAAGAAAATCTTATCGCAATACCAAACACAATAAAAAATATAATAATTTCATAAATATTATACTCATTGTGAATTCTAAGGTACCCAAACATCAACATCTAAATCTATATTTTTTTTTCTAAACTAGATTGACTTTTTTCATCATAGATGTTCTTAAACATGCCATATTTTATTAATTTTTCATTTTTTCCATTGAATTTTAATAAAAAAATATCACAAAGAGAAGAAAAAATAGCATTCTATGAATGTCCAAAATTATGTAAATTATACTTATGTATAGTTTTCATGGAAACAATATCAATACATAGAATGAATCCATCCGTTTCTTCTTCAAGAAAATCATAATTTATAGATTTAAAAATGAAGAAATTTATTCATCCATATAGAATATCACTTCCAATAAAATTTTGTATTCCCATTTTCATTCAAAGAATTAAATTATCTATTAAGATTATTGAAATAAATTTACATTTATTCAACTCGGGAGAGACTATAAACTGCAACATCCAAATAGACAACCCCATATAAAGGGATCCTCTTCTCTAATATTAATTTTAAATCTACTATTATTATCCTTGTGAGTTCACTGAGATGGGGGTGAATCATTGGTATTAAATTCCATTTTAAAAATATTCTCAAATAACTAATTCCACCAATTATGATGAGTGTTTTCCATGTTTATAAACATTTAACAAACTAGAACAAGGGGAGTGCAATTATTTTCTAGGTTCACATCATAAATGAGATGGATAATACATAATTTTATTTGGAATTTATAAAGAATACATAAACCAAATTAATTTACATGTAGGTGAGGAATTTTATGTTATATCTATAGAACTCTCATTTTCATGTCTCTTAACCATTCTTTAGTTATGACAACCCTACTTTTTATTACACAATTAAACCTAATTTATTACATAAAATTCACTTCATTCAATATAGAGGATTGAGTGGTATAGTGTTTTTGGGTCTTAAAATCATTACATAACAACATAAAACCTGAAATACAAAATCATTATTGAAAAATTACTTTACATGACCACTACATTCCCTCGTACTTAGCATTTCATGGGATAACCTGAGGACATGCATAAGAAAAGGGTGAGTTATAAAGCCCAGTAAGGGAATAATCAAGGAATAACATGATTAAAAAAATACATGTTATAAAATAGGGATATAAATAGAGAACAAGAGATTCATAAACATAAGGGCATGATAAATCATGATAATCATAACATAAAAATGTGGCAACAACACATAACATGGAATTAGCATGAGCCAAGGCTCATTGCACATATAGCATGAGTAAACCCTCATTGGACATGAAGATCAAGTAAAACCTATTTGAACATTAATTATCATGAGTCAACACCCATTCCACATGACATATCATGATACTATACATTACCCAATGCATTGGAGCGCTATGAGGACACACCATTCTTAAACATTGCATTTCATGCATAAGTGTGCCACCTGGAACATATAACATGGAATCAATCCACATCATAAGTTATTCCATGATTATGTAATGTGTAATAAATAAATTAAAGTACCATTAAATATGTATTTGTGCATAATTATGAATAGTATCAATAGAGACATGGGTATGGTATTCACTACATAATTATCATGGCTAGGAAAAATGCGGTGCAATTTTGGCAGCATAACGACTTGACATAAGGATTCATGAATATGGTTGATGAGAGAGAAAAGGGTGTCTGATAATATTTACGTAAAATGTATTGTATGGGGATCATATAGATACATTTTCCATCCAACATAATGTAATTTGGATGCATAATATAATATAATTACTTGGAGGTAAAAGAGGAGGGAGAAATCCCTTACGGAATTTCGACATAGTAACGAGTGTACATGGGAGGCATTTAATGAGAGAGAAATGGGTATACCATCATTTAAACAAAAAGAAGGTAGTATTGGGGGGTGTGAAACCACACCCCAACATTTATAATTGAAATTAAAATGGAATAACAATTTAAAGAATATTGGACAAAAATGAGAATGGAAGAAAAACTCTTTTTTGGAAGTGTGCTTCCAAAGGCATGAGAGAGGCTTGAGAGAGGTTTATTGGGAGATTGGGGAACCTTGGGAGGATTATATAGAGAGGAGGGTAGGGGTTGGACGAACTTCAATTCCTTTGAGTGAGGAGGAATTGGGATCTTGGGTGTGTTTATATAGGAAAGGTGAGGGAATTATTTATTATTTAGGTTTGGGACACCTCACATTAAACTAATAAAACAACAAACCAGCCCATGGTTTTTGCCAATGGTTTTTGGAAAAGGGAATCGGAGAAAAATATTTTATAAGTCCAAAGTCCAAAATGCTTATAATAATGGGGTTGCTTAGGTGGAGGTGAGTCACACTCCCAAGGAAAATAATTTAAAAATACAAAATGTTTAATAAGTCTTGAAGGGTCCACTAAGGATTTATAAAATAAATAAAACAATCCCAAAATCATATTATTTTAATGATAAAACATATATTGTTTGTACATAAAGTCTATAGTATTTTATTACATCCCTATTGGGTCATTATGATGTCATAAAACACAATATATATTTAAATGACATTTAATTTTTACCCAAACATTTGACTGTCTCAGAAAATTATGAAAAATTAACCATTGGATAAATTCGACAATATGATTCCAAAAATAGTATTCATTTTAGCTAAATAATTTTCTAAATATTTTAATTTTCACTTTTAAAATAAAAACCAACATTTATAAAAAAAATCATGGTTTTTGAAAAAATTGGTTTTCAAACCTTAATAAAAATTACAGTTGCATTCATAAAATTATACGATCATTTATATTCAATAAAATTTAATTTCATAATAATAATATTTTATTAATATATTATTTAATTCGAAAATTTATTAATTCATTAAAATAGATTTCTTAGTTGAACATTAACTAGAAATACTATTTGTGCATTAAAAACTATTTACAAGGTAACAATAATAAAAAGAAATTATATTCATTATTATATAAAAAAATAATATACATAACCATAGTACTTGGGTCTTGTTACATAGCAACTTATAACACCCGCATAAGACCAAAGAGTAAGGTTTGCGATGGAGACATACTCTTAGGGTGGCTCTAGTAACATTGCTCGGGTGGTAATATCTATCAACTTCCACTTCTCTCGTAGGCGATCCCACTCAAGATTAACATATTCAAGCTCATCTAGGGCTTGGTCAAGAGTGAATCCCAAAGATGAAACATCCTTTTCGATCTCTGAAAAATGGGCTTCATATGGGGCACGTCTACTAGATGAGGCCATCGCTTCCTTTGTCTGAGTAAATTGGATTTGTTAAAGCCCTATATTTATACTAATCATGTGGTCACTTTTCAATGAATATATTAACAATGGTCACAATTCTTAAATTATTTTAAAATAAAAAACATAAAACCAAATATGTTGAAATTTTTATTATTATTTTACATAAAAAGACATTTAATTAGATCAAGAGGGATTTCTATTAATGAAATTTTGGATTGTTACAATCTTTTCCCCTTAAGAAATATCGCCCATGAAATTTACTTTTCCCACACTAAAACAGATGTGGGTAACTCTCCATCATCATTTCCACTTATTCTCACATCGTTTCTTAAAACATTTGGTTTCTACACAACAGCTTGACAAGGGGCATTGTCTTATTTCATAGAACTTTTTCTCTATAATCTAAGATCATCACTGATTTCTCCTCATAAAAAATATCATCCTCTAACTATGACACCTCTAAAGACAGTACATATTAATGGTATGGTATGTACTTCCTTAGGAGGGATACATGAAAGACATCATGTACTTTGGCCATGGTTGGTAGAAATTCTAGTCGATAGGCCACAACCCCAACACGATCAGGAATCTCGAAGGGGCTGATGTACCTTGGACTTAACTTCCCTTTCATTCCAAACCTCAGGACCTACTTCTATGTAGATATGCATATAAATACCATGTCTCCCACATTAAACTCAAGGTCTTATCCACAGTTATCTACATAACTCTTCTGTCGACTCTGGGATACATTGATATGCTTCTGAATGGTTTTCACATTCTCTACCATTTCTTCAACCATTTCTGGTCCAAGCAGCTTACTCTCACTGACCTCATCCTAACACACCAGTGTTCTTCACCTCTTCCCATAAAGGGCTTCATATGGTTCCATTTGGATGGTCGAGTGAAAACTATTATTATAAGAGAACTCAACCAGAGGAATATGTTGATCCCATCCTCCTTTAATGTCCATTGAGCATGCTCTCTACATGTCCTCAAGTGTTTAGATAGTGCACTTGGATTGGCCATTAGTTTGAGGATGATAGGCTGTACTAAGGTTCAATTCAGTATTTAGAGCATGTCGAAGACTCTTCCAAAAGATAGAGGTGAATCTTGGATCTCGATTAGACAAAATAGATATCAGTACTCCATGAATCTTTACCACTTCCCTGATATATATCTGTTCCAGTTAATCCAATGAGAAATCCTCCTGAATAGAAATTAAGTGTCCAGCCTTTGTAAGACGATCCCCAACACCCTAGATTGCATTGTTTCCTTTTTATGTCTTCATATGTCTGATGACAAAGTCCATGGTGATGTTCTCCTATTTTCAATCTGGTATGGGAAATGTTTGCATCATCACCTTAGACTTCTACCTCCCTACCTTCAATTTTTGACACACTAGACCCTTTGATGTTTATTCAATGATCTCCTTCTTCATATTATCCCACCAATAATTCTCTTGGATATCTTGATACGTCTTTGTGTTTCCTGGGAGAATAGAGAAATTTGAACTATGTGCATCATCTAAAAGTTCCTTCTTCATCTCCGAACATGATGGAACACATAGTATTTTCCCAAATCTCACAATTCCATCTTTATTAACATTAATCTCTGAGGATTTCCCTTTTACATAAGCTTTTTCTTTTTCCCAAATTCCAACATCATCCTTTTCAGAATCCTTTAACCTTTCCAAAAGTGACACTTTAGAAATAATTTGTAAAAGGATTGATGATTTTCCCTTATTTATGATTCCCATGTCCAACTTCATGAAATCTAAGAATATTGGATCCTTTTAATTTCCCATAAATGATAGAATCGTTGGGTCATTTGTACTTGGGGATTCCTCCACCTTGTCCGCTTTCCCAGGGTGGAAATGGATTGAGCTGTCATAGTCTTTGATCAGCTCTAACCTTCTTTGTTGGTTCTTGTTCAACTCTTTCTATGTGAATATATACTGGAAGCTTTTTTGGTCCGTATATATTTCACACTTCTCCGTAAAGAGATAATTCCGCCAAATTTTCAAAGCAAAGATCACTGTATCCAAATCGAGGTCATGTGTTGGATAGTTCTTTTCATGAACATTCAATTTCCTTGAAGCATAGGCAATGAATTTTTCATTTTTCATCAACACACATCCTAGGCCATTCTTTTAAGAATAACTGAATACCACAAAAAGTTCTCCACTATTGGGTAAAGTGATCATGGGTGCAGTGATAAGCCTCCTTTTCAAATCCTTGAATCTTTCTTCACATTCACCACTCTAAGATATCCCATTTCTTATGATGATATAGCCCAATAATGAGACATCCTTTAACCAGAACTCACACTTACTGTACTTTTCATAGTGCTTTCCCTTCTTCAAAGTCTCTAGTATAGTTCTTAGATGTTCCTCATGATCCTCAATTTTTTGGAGTATATTAGAATATCATATATAAAGGCTTCCCAAAATTTGACAAGTAAATCCCTAAAGACACTTTTCATCATGTTCATTAAGATTTCTAGATAATTAGTGAGTCCGAAAGGCATTACTATGAATTCATAGTTCCCATATCTTGTATGAAAATCATTCTTGGGGATATCTTCCTTATTCACCCTTACTTAATAATATCTCGACCACAAATCCACCTTAGATAAGTATTGTGATCCATGAAGCTGATCGAATAAGTCATCAATTTTTTGGAGAGGATACTTGTTCTTTATAATGATTTTGTTAAGCTCATGATAATCTATGCAAAGTCACATTGACCCATCCTTCTTCTTGACAAAGATAATTGGTGCACCCCATGGTGAAGCCCATGGGCATATAAACCCTTTATCCAGATTCTCCTGTAGTTGTTTCTTCATCTACTCAAGAAACACAAAAACAATTCTATATGTATTCTTGGATATTGGCTATTCCCCAAGCATAATATAAATTGATAAATCTACATATCTTTTAAGAGGAAGACCAGACAATTCCTCGGGAAACACTTCAGCGAACTCCCTCACAATAGGAATGTCTTCTAAGATGGTTGCCTCCTTAGACTCAATCATCTGAGCCAGATACACATGCTCATTGGGTATTAATATCCATGATTGAGATGATGGAGATAAATAAGGTTCATCTTCCTCCTTTCACATGTAAATAATCATGGGTCGATTCTCCACATGGAGAGCGATTTCCCTCTCACGACAATTTATGTTGGTTCTATATAAGGAAAGCCAATCCATGCCAATAATTGCATCAAATTCCACCATAGGGAGTATGAAGCGGTTATCCGGGAAGTTTAATCCACATAATATGATAGGGGAGGAGTTATATTCATGGGATGCAATGATTTACCCAATTTTCCGTACTCACCGACATCTTCACTTCCATGATTTGTGGTGGTGCTGGGATTTTGTTACTAAACATTTGAGATATAAAAGAATGTGTAAAACCTAAATAAAAAATTAATTTGGCTATTCTTGAATGAATAACTAGTATAACTATCACCACTTCTTTTTCGGTGTTCACTTTGGTAGTAGTGATGGAAAAAGCTCGCCCTTTCTGCCTTGGAGGTTGTTGGTTGCCTCTGAAAACCCTTGGCATAGGGAATTGATTTGAAAGATGCTCTGGTTCTTTGTTATTGTAGAAATGAACCATGAGTTAAGGATTGAATGGAGCATTACTCTCCACTTTTTCATCTGTGGGTCATTCTTGCCAACAATTAATAGCCATGTGCCCTTCCCTTCCACACTTAAAGAATTTCCTCATACCCTTCGTGTAGTTTCTGGGGTGCTTATTTCCACACCTTTGGCAAGTGGGGTGCTGGATCTTCTTAGCACTATTGGATATATCCATCAGACTTTCAGCATTAAATTCCACCTTACGCTTCTTATCCCCATGATACCCCTGATATTCTCTCATCTCTATTCCGACCTTGAGGTTACATCAGACAATTTCCTCATATCTATCGAAGTCAAGGATCGCCCGCACTTTCCATAGGCTAGGTTTCTGCCTACCAAAGAAGTGGTCAGCCTTCCATTCAAGGGTAACGAAGAATCCGGAGGTGTATCCAGAAAGCCTTTTGAGTTTGACTCTTACACTCTGATATATTCTTCATCTTTTTTCATGAGGGAAATAAAGCCTTTTTCCATCTCAAGTCAGAGGGTGCACAGAAAATATTTTTCGAAAAACATCTTCTATAAATCCTTATATTCTAATGCCTCAATATCCTCCTCTGGCTTCTTATTTTTGATAAACGTAAAACATTGATCAGCTTCACCCTCCATATGATAAGAATCTAGGAGAACCTTATCTTATTCAGAACATTGAAGGATGGAGAAGATCTTTTAAATAAATTTGGTCTATTATTTTGGGATTGATGGATTGGATGATCCGTTAAAAGTACGAGGAAATTGTCTCATGAATCTCTCTATAGTTTTTTATTATTTAGTTGGGAGGGTTGAACATTCCTCTTGATCCATGTTTCTATTCCAAGAATAAGTTATATGAGAGTGAAGAATGAAAAAGTTCATGATTCCCGCCCCCATCGGATTGGGCATCTCATTAGAACAATCATCACATTGATCTTCACATCGATTATTATCCTGAGTCTTCTTATTACCAAAAATTGGCTGGAACAAAAGGAAAGTTAGGGGTAAAAAATAAAAGGTAATACAAGTACAAATCTAATGACATATACATTACATTCATTTCCTTAATGTATGAATCTATAGGCTTCAATCTATGTTATCGATGATCTACATTCCAACATATATTCCTAGGGGAATTGTTTCCCTTAATAATGGTTCATACTATGCTTGTGAATTTACCAAAGCATATCCCTAGGGAGTGTCGTAACAAAGAGTGTAGAAAGGCATGTTTTTGTGCACTAGTTCTCATTTGAGTCCAGCTCAAAGCTATGTTTTTTAGTTTTACCCCTAGGATACATCTGTGCCAGAGCCACCTCTACCTGGTCGTATCCAGACATGAACATATTTGCTTGATAAACCACTTAATCAATACTAAAAAACATAGGGATATTTTTATTGTACTATGTCTTGTCTCTAAGGCTTTACTAGGGTTTTCTAATCCTATTCCCAAAAATAACTAAACCTATCCTCGGATACAAACTGTGACAACCCTGCTTTTTATTACATAATTAAACATAATTTATTACATAAATTTCACTTGATACAACATAGAGGATAGATATTTCTAATGTCTTTGGGGATTAGGATCATTACATAACAACTTAAAACATGAAATAAATCATCTTTATTGAAAACTTATTTTACATGAAAACTATATTTCTTCGTACTTAGCATTGCATGGGATAACCTGAGTACATGCATAAGATAAGGGTGAGTTATAAAGCCCAATAAGGGAATAATCATGGAATTTCATGAGGAATTCAATACATGTTAGGGAATAGGCATATCAATAGATCACAAGATAAGAATAAACATAAGGGCATGATAAAGCATGATAATCATAACATGGAATGGTGGAAATAACACTTAGCATGGAATTAGCATGAGACAAGGCTCATTGCACATGGAGCATGAGTAAACCATAATTTCCTATGAAGAAAGAGTAAAACATAATTGAACATGAATTATAATGAGTCAACATCCATTTCACATGACTTATCATTATACTATACTTTACCAAATGAATTGGATCTCTATAAGGGCGTACCCTACTTAAACATTTCATTTCATGCGTAAGTGTGCCACGTAGATCATATAACATGAAATAAATCAACATTTTAAGTTATTACACAATTAAGTAATGAGAAATAAATACATAAAATTACCATTCAATATGTATATGTGCATAAAGTTTAATACCCTTGATAGAGACATGGGTATGGTATTCACTACACAATGATATTGGCTTGAAAAAATGCGGTGCAATTTCGGTAGCAAAACGGCATGACATAAGGATTCATGATAATGGTTTATGAGAGAAAAAAGTGTGTATAATAATATTTTCAGGAAATGGACACTAAGGGGTTCATATAGATACATGTCCCAAAATGTTTTATGTAATTTAGATGCACAATAAAAAATAATTACTTGGATGTAAAAGAGTAAAGAGAAATACTTTACGGAATTTCGGCATAGTAATGGATGTACATGGGAGGAATTTAATGAGAGAGAAAGGGGTATAACATCATTAAAACAGAAATAGTGAAGTATGGGGGAGATGAGAAACCATACCCCATCATTTATAATTGAAATTAAAATGTCATAACTATTTAAAGAATATTGGGAAAAATGAGAAAGGAAGAAAAACCCTTTTCTTGGAAGTGTGCTTCCAAAGGCTTGAGAGAGGCTTGAGAGAGGATTATTGGGAGCTTATGGAACCTTGGGAGGATTCTAGAGAGAGGAGGTAAGGGGTTGGATGAACCCAAAAGTATTTGAGTGAGGAGGAAGTGAGAGCATGGGTGGGTTTATATAGGAAAGGTGAGGGAATTATTTATTATTTAGGTTTGGGACACCTCATATTAAACTAATCCAAACCAAAAACCAGACCATGTTTTTAACTTGGTGTTTGGTAAAGGGAAGTGGAAAACAATATTTTATAATCCCAAATTCCAAACTTCTTAAAATAATGGGGTTGCTTCTGTGGAGGTGAGTCACACTCCTAAGGAAAACAATTTAAAAAGACAAAATGTATAATAAGTCTTGAAGGGTCTACTAAATCTTTTTAAAATAAATACAACAAACCCAATATCACATTATTTTAATGGAAAAATATGTATTTTCCAAACAAAAAGTTTATAGTAGTTTATTACATCACTATTGGGCCATTATGATGCCATAAAACACAATATATATTTAAACGGTATTTAATTTTTACCAAAAAAATTGACTGTCTCAGAAAATTAGGAAAAATTATCCATTGGATAATTTAAACACCATGATTATAGAAATAATATGTATTTTATAGAAATAATTTTCTAAATATGTTAATTTTTACTTTTAAAATAATAAACGACATTTATATAAAATTCATGGGTTTTGACAAAAATGAATTTCAAACCTTAATAAAAATTACAATTGCATTCATAAAATTATACGATCATTTGTATTTAATAAAAAATAATTTAATAATAATAATAATGTTTATTATAATGTTATTTAATTCAAAAATCCCTTATTTAATGAAAATAGATTTATTAGTTGAACACTAACTAAAAACACTGTTTGTGCTTTAAAAACTATTTACAAGGTAACAATAATAAAATGAATGTATATTCATTATTATATAAAACAAATTACATAACACTAGTACTAGGGTCTTGTAACATAAACCCTTATAACACCCACAAAATTCTGAAGAGTAAGGTGTGTGATGGTGACAAACTCTTGCGGTGGCTAGGATAACATCGCTCAAGTGGTAATCTCTATCAACTTCTAATTCTCTCATAGGCGATCCTGCTAGACCTTAACATATTCAAGATCGGCTTGGGCTTGGTCAATGGCGAAGCCCAAATAGGAAACCTCATTTACAAGCTATGATAAATGGACTTGATATGGGTCACATCTACTGGATGAGGTCATCACTTCCTTTGTCTGAGTAAATTGGATTTGTTAAAGCCTTATATTTATACTAATCATGTGATCACTATTCAGTGACTATATTTTCAGAGGTCACTATTCTTAATAGTATTATAAAATCCAAAAACCTAAAACTAAAGAAGTTTAAATTTTATATAAAAATTTTACATAAAGAGACATTTAATTAGATCAAGAGGGATTTCCATTACTGAATGTTTTGGTCGTTACATCAGTGATCCCCAAAAATTTCAATAATATAATGAAATTGTTAACACTAGAAATTCTTCAAACAAGAAGTCACTATTAAATTTTTTTGTGTGTTGCAGTTTTATTATTCCTAAACCATAAGATATAAAGTCTCTTTTCACTTTGTATGCACAAATTTTGAACAAAACATATTCCCTTATCTTATTTTTATTCCTCCCATTGATATGACTTGTAAAAACTTTAATAATTCACTATTAATCCCTCTTATATACATACATTTTTGTCTTTACTATGAATATATATATCTTACATAGTATAAGAAAATATGACATATTTATATTTGACTTTCGTAATAAACAGTGAATCATTAAATCACATCAACCAACATTCCACGACACTCAATTAAAATCAATCCATTAAATGAACTTGAGTCTCTTAGACACCATTGAGAGGGTATGTGCAATAAATATCTTGTATGAAAGTCAATTGATTTATTAATTGATCTATGGTATTATATTGAATCAATGCTTGAACATTTTTCATCCCATGGATGGAACAATAATGTGTTGAACACCATTTTGGACCAATAAAATTGAACCACTTGTAATTCATTCTCAATGTTACCATATCCATTTTGTATTCACGTAATAAATTTTTTAAAATTGAACATTATCACAATATGTGATTTTCTTTAACCTTTTTATCCCTATTTCAAACTTCTTATCAATTTTCCTCTTTCATTAAATAATGCCTCAACATTAGTAAAATTGTACACCATGGGCACATAGAAACATAGATTGTAGAGTTTACATATACCAATAATTTACCATTATCAAATCCATGGTATGTAGAGCATCATCATTATTCATATGTATAACACATAAAAAAATTCAAACCAAATTTCTATTTCGTAATGGTACTCCCTATTATCATACATCATTCATTTTTCTCCTTTTATCATAATGTAACTTAACATTTGAATTAAAGACAAATTATTCACCATGATCCATTATGAAATATAATATATATTTTTTAAAATATAATAATCATCTAATTTAAACTAGATTATTTTATAAAGCTATTATAGTTTTCAATCTGTAACATGAACTCCTGGTCTCCATGGCTTCTCTCAGTGATAGAAAAGTGTTTTCAAAATTTTTCATAGGTGGATGTATTGGACAGAAATGCATATTAAAATTCCAATATCTTGAGTAACTCCCCATTTTCCCCTCCAATGAAACACTATTACCTTTTTCATAAACCTCTACTATGTGGTCGTGAATCCTACCTCTTCAAAATATGCTCTTTAAAATCCAATCTTTATCCACAAGCGTACAATCATTAAAAAACATTATAGTGAATATAAAATCAAGTTAATAATCATGAAATACCTATTTTGGTGAATGAATTATATGTTGTAATAAAATAAAACACACCAACAAAATCTACAGCATCTTCTATTAATTATTTCTTCACCCATGGGATCAATAATCATTACCTTTGTATATTATTGGAATTCATGGAACATAAATCAATTTCATGTATATTATACATTTAAATGAATCATGATTCAAAACTTCTTATCCTATATTAGTGAACTAAGTCTAAAAAAATGAAAAATTGAATAATGATCCCATTTTTTCCATAAAAATAATTGTTTACCTTCATACCTCTTGAACCACTTCAAAATAGACAATATGGAGTCATTTTAATTAGATGATATGAATGGAAAATTTATTTATAATGTATCATTTATCCTATAATAAAAAATTCTTCAATAATATATAAACAATAAACCATCTAATGGAAACTGTAATACATAAAGTTTTACATGTACTTCAAAAAACTTTTAGAAAATTTCACAAATTCATAAAACCATAATTTATTGTATAAAATTTTTATTACTAATATATAAATAAATTCTGCCCTCAATATATTAATCAACCTAAAAAAAACACATATATGTTATTACCTTCTTAAAATTTATTATCCAAATCCAAAAAAATTTAACGATAAACCTAGAAGAATAATTTATTTATTTTTATTCAACTTCCATTTAACAAAAATATCCAATGAATAGATGATAGGAAAGCGACTAAAACACCTTATCCTAGAATTGTGATTTGTGTGATTAAACACCTAGTATAAAAATAATAATTTTGAATGCACCCTTATGTAGTTTCTTGGGGAAAAAATAAACATTATTCTCTTTATAGGATCAAATTACAACTGAAACCCATTTTTTACCACAACATCATTAGTAAGTGATGTTTTATATTTTGTTTATTTAACATTGAATGATAAAATATATTCATTGAATTATTCATATAACTTTAGTATTCCAAACAATAATAAGTTATAAAGTAGCATCAACTTTTTATCTTCTAAATATGTTTATATTATCATTAATTAGGTTAATGAATTTATATAGGCCACATATTGTAGCCTATAAATGATCAGGGTGACTGAATTATAGTTATTTGTGTTCCCAAAAGCACACCTCTCCCTGTGATAGAAAACTCTACTAGATTTTTATCTCCTACTGTAAACTTGAGATACCCTATATAAATCGATGTATCTAAAAATATATTTATTTATTTGTTGAATTATTTCAATAACAAACATTATATACACATTATGTTCCAATGAATGATATTTTTATAATAATAATTTCCCAATTTTTGAGAACTTTGATATGAGGATCATAGAGTGTCAATATTAACAACATCGAACTCAATTTTATCTAGTATATAACACTTCAAATCCTATTTTTAAATTACATCAAATAAAAATACATTATATTGTTATCTTTTTAAATCATAAATGGTACAAAATATTTGGTGTAAAGTAGATTTGAGTCCTCCACACATACAATTTTATAGACATACCTTCTATACATCTCCAATTAATGAAAAATGTTTTCTATATATTACCAAATTTTTTGGCTATAAAAGTAACCCACCTCTCCAACAATGGAAATTTAAAATAATAAAACCATATACTTATAAATATTCTCACATAATTATTCATTTTTTAAAGAATATAAATTTTAGAAACCTGACCAATTAGAGATAACTAATGTTTTCTGTAATTTATAGTTTTATTTCCTTTAAAACTTTTACAAGATTCAATATCTTGAACATAGTGTCATTTCCAGAAGAAATATCTCATAGGTCATGTTTCATCAAATAAAATACATTCATTAACATTAAAACATAGTTATATTATTTTACACAAATGAAACCAAATAGAGTCTTAATGTAAAAATCCTCTTACTATTGTTCATATAATAATGAATAAATAAATTACATTTTGAATATCATTTATTTACTTAGTGATGAAATAAGAAGAATGATTAAAATGTCCTCAAGGCTCACAACTAGTGAAAATGTATCATTAATTCATAATCAACCACCTTGTGAAAAGAATTTACAAAATAATTTTTCTCCATTTCCCCCACTTCACCTTTTATAATCGACTTTATTTAAAGACCAACGTTATGACAATGAAATTATTTTATAAAGGTTTTGATACAAACACCCAAGTTTCAATATTCTATAACTATTCCATTTCATTAATCATTACACTCATAAAATTATAATGATTTATTTTATCACTAACATCTCAATGTTCAACATGATAAAATAATGAGGAATGAGTTATTATCCTAAATGTTGTTCAACTATATACCAAATATTGTTGACTTTTAATTATGTATTAAAATTATACAACTCTTATAAACCATGGATGATATGAGTGACACAATTCCTTGTCATTTTATGTGCTTGAATATACTTATAGAAAAAAATTATATTATAATATTCCAACATTACTATAATATTTTTTATTCTATTTTTCAAAAATGGAAGATTCAAAACTTGTGGAGATTACATTTTCCTTAGGAACTAATTTTATGGAATATTCCAATCCCTCCACATCATAAGAGTCAATGATAATTGTTATATAATTGTTGTAGTTGTGTATTCCCATCTTATTTGGATGATATAGAAGGAAAATTTCATCAACACCTCACTTTTAATATTTACATGTTTTTCACCTTTTACAATGTGGAAAGAAGGACTTTTAAACACTATGAGAAACTTTATATATCAAAAAATCACATAATGAATTCCAAAATATAGATTTTCTATGACTGATCTATATAATCAATGATTTTTTATTTGAACCACTTATCCAACATCATGACACCAAAATTATATATATATATATATATATAATTCTTGATTAGTATATTCTATACCATATCCAAAATACATATATTATTTTATTTTTATACACCATTTTTTATGGCACACTATGTTCATTATGAATTCCATCCTTCTCTATATAGTCATAAAATTATAATTTTAAAATATACTTCCATTTTTTATTTGGATATTATTCAAAATAAAACCACATTTCATTTCTACACATCATCAATAAATTTTAAAAATTATTAAGACTTTATTCATTTTATTCATTAACAAGACTCATGTAATTTGCATGAATTTAGCAGTGAATGAAACAAATTACATATATTCATTGTTTGATTACTTCCACAGAAGCGCAAAATCATGTGAATTAATGAATCTAATGGTTTCATAGTTTAATTTCTATATTTTATGTGAATAGATAATAATTTTCTCCTTTTGGAATGTATAAATAAATCCAATACACTACAATATTCAACATAGGAACATCATGAAAAATTTCTTCTTTGGTGGTATTATTTTTATTTATTGGGATATGATGAAAAATTGTTATATGCTATAAATTTCTTCCATCATTTATTCTAAGGTATAATGACTTTAAAAAATTTGACCACATTACATAAGTTACCTTTATATGATTTTACACATTCGACCATTCTTCAATATTCTAGAGACAATACATGGAATTTTTAATTTCGAAAAACACTACATTACTTAATAACGAATGTTTGAAAATCATAACATATTCTGATTTAGTCCATCACCATGAAATGTGAGTTTGGATTTTAGATTTAATTTGTCTTTCATTATTTTTCCAACCCCTTTGACATAGAGTATCCAATCATTTCCAATGTTCACTAGAACTCCATTAAATGTTTTTACATCATTCAAAAGGTATGAAAATCTATTAATTTATGATTAAGATTAACTAAAAAAACCATGGTTATCCCATTTTTATGATTTATTCTCCACATATACAAAAAATAACTCCTAAATACCATTTATTTTATTCATCTAAATATACTATGTGTTTAAACTCATGTATTTTTTAGATGAAAGGATTAAAAATTCATTTTAATTCTTACTAGGATGGTCAAAAATTCCATCGACTTATTATATTGACCAAGGATTTTCATAAATATATACATAATCAAAATAGATGAATATTCATTTTATTCCACATAAAATTTATGAGGATCGTGATGGAAAAGTGTCATTAGATACAAGGATATAAAAACAACTAGTTCTAGGGTTAACAACATCATCTCCCAATGAGTACTTCATTAATAACACCCTTTTTAGACATAAATTACCCAATACCATTATTCATAACCTGAGTAATGGAAACATAAGAATGGGTGAGATTAGAAGCATCATTAGGGCAAGAAGGGATATATCGACATAATGTGAGAATTATTTTATAAGGACATCAAAATAACATTTCAAAACCATAACCTGAATATCATAGATCATAAACATGTGTGATGGTATAAATATTGGCGGTTCATAAGATTAGAATCATAATTAAATAAAATTACATAATCCATGAGATATTAACATTGGAATGATAAATATTGTTTTGTAATATACATAATTATATAGAATATTATATCAAGGATACCCACCAATATGTTCATAACATGTTAGGAATTGTCTATCCCACCATTTGCCTGGTTCAAGATTCGGAAAATACCATTTTTACTATCTTTTTGGCTTCAAAAACACCTAAAATATACCCTCTTATTTCATGCTTTTAATGTCCTTATATGTAACATATTATTTTAGGAAGAGGAAAATATCATATTTAACCTTTTATTTTTGGAATCAGATATCATCTTATGAACCATAATATTTCAGTATTCAGATAACCTATTGTATACTCTATTTTTTTGTGGTTGGTTCTATGCCCATCCCCCAGGGCCCATGTTGTCACTACCCCAAGCCCACTTCATATAGGCTAGGGGTTGGTGACTAGCGCTGAGTATCCATATTCCACAAAGGGGATGAATTTTTCTATGTACCAGTACACACACACATGTCTCAATGAAAAATAATTCAAACAGAAAACACTGAGTAAAGGTGTATGCATCCTTATAAGAGAACAACTGAGAGTAATTGTACAAAATAAAACATAAAAGGTCTAGAATACAAGCCAAAATGAAACAGAAAAGTACAAGATCTAGGATATCATTTGTAGAAAACACTACCTGAAGGGTAGGTACAATAAGTTTTCTGAATTTTGGTGAATCATACCGTGTCCATCAGGTCACCCTAAATCACCACCTACCTTTGGTAAATTAAGGATTCGGTTCAATATGTCGATCATCTTCACAATACATGACACATGTAGGGGAAGCCTGTGTTGGGGTGAGTAAAACATTACTCAGTCGGGACCCCAAACCACAAATTAAGACACAAGTAAAGCTACCAATGAGATACATGAAGAGTAGCCTCTAAGAAGTACAATAAAGATAGTCACTAGAGTCATATCACAATAGGATACATATACTAATAAATTCCATGCATATCCAAATCCAAAGACTTATATATTCTTCAAAGTAGACATACTCTACATCATTGTAGGAGGCCAACTATGTTCCCTCATAGGATACCAAATCTACACCCACACTATAGAACTACACTGCCCCTCACAGGAGACCATCTCCGCATCTTCATAAGAGAGAAACTCACCATCTTTGCATGAGACCAACTCTATATGATCCTATGAGAAAAACATTGCATATTCGTAGCAGATCAAATCTTCATCTTTGAAAGAGAAAAACTCCATGTCTTCTTAGGATACCAAATATGCATCCTTTCCAAATCCAGTCACAAGATTCCACTCTTACCACACTCATTCTAAGAGAGCCTAATCCTCAATCCAAAAGTTCATACTACAAACATTATGAAAACTCACGTATAATATCTTAAAAGGACTGCTTCATCGTGAGGGTCCCAATGCTATAAACATATTGTCAAATGGATTCATGGTTATAATGTAATGGGAAGTTTAGTAAAAAGGGCCTCGTTGGGTCTGGGTCTAGCCCAACATAGTTTGACCGACCTGACCCAACTTGGGGCCTGCTACCCTGACCCACCAGGTCAACCAGGTCCACTATGACTGACTTTCTAACTCCTTCCTTACCTCCTCAAGTGGGCTGGTTCTGTCCACCTTGATGTAGCAGTTACTTCATCACTACTTAGTCAATACAGCTGGGCATTATGCTAGCCACTCCTCCTGCACACGGTCTGTGGGGTTGTGTGCAAGCCAGTCGACATAGTGCTCTACCACAGTGCTAGTCTGCACCACCATATCTCATACTAGCTGAAGCTCCCGTCTCCACTTGCATTCATGCCACAATTGGCAATCGAGCCGGTGGCTGCCTACTATTAGGTGGTCACGCCACTATGCACCAGCCGTTGCATATCCCCTTATTTGGGCCACCATCAATTCCACAATGATGAATTTTTCAAGGAAGAAGTTTCATTTCAATCCTTGGGTCACTTTATTCACTTTCATGGGATCCAAAGCTTCTTGCCATCACTTCGAGGGTCTTACCATATTCAAAACAACCCAATAAAATACCCCACAGCCATGAGTGTCCATCGACAAAGAACACAAGAACAGGTAAAGAGAAGAGACAAGAAAGTCCTTAGAAGGGACATTGGACTTGTTCGTGTCAGCCTTTGGTCCATTCATGTTAGAAAAATTATTAAAGGGAAAAAATGAATATTTAACAAGATTCAACCCCTTTAATTCTGAATTTTCAACCATCCCCACTTGAACGATCAAACTGTAGATCAATATGTTTGTTGGTTGGTCCATGTTCTTCATTGGAAATAAGAACAAGGAAAGGAAACACAAAAAAATTAACCCTCTACTTGGAAATAAGATCTATTAAGGGAGATAATTCATCATTCATGGACTTTCATTATTTTTTGATGCTTGATTTGAGCTCTGATATCCAAACTATCATCGTCAGTGAGACATCTTCCTTCTCCTTGACTCCAGTAAACCTCATGGTTTCAAGGAAAACTATACAGTTTTAAAAATTAGCATTGTTCCCTTCCTCTATTTAATATAGGAAACGTGTTAATTCATTTCAACATTTTAAGCTTTTTTTAGCATTTCTAGGATGGTGTGTTGAAACGTCGCTGAGTCACCACATCACAGTGCTACTGATTCACTGCATAACGTGGATAAAATAAAATTAAATATCTTTTTATTTGTATTTCATTTTTTTTATTTAAACATCAATACATTTACTTTGGCAGATTACCCATGCCAGCTGATGTTAGGTCCCGAAAAAGGAAAATTTCACATTACAAACTCAACAGTGGTCTCAGATTACATATCTGAGTTTCCATTCATGAATTATTATGATTTAAATATAAAATAAAATAATTTAATTATTTTATTTACGGTTAAATCTTTTTTGGGTATTCACACTGGAGACCCATACCGAATAATTTTAAGTTTCACCTAGGGTAAACCCACCATCCTGAAGGCAACGTTGCCCTCAAATTCAATTTTTGGAACCCATTTAGAAGAAAATTTACTTTTCAGGAAAACCATGCATATAAAATATTTTAATTACTTCAAACAGTTTAAACATTGATTCTGGGCACCTTGGGCCTCCGAATAACATGTCATCATAGTGCTCGGTATTGAAATAATCCCATATAATTTAAAAAAAATTACAAGGAAAATTGAAGACATTAAATTTATCCCAATTTAAGAGTATATTTCCCCAAAATTCAAAGAAAGGGATAAAAATGATATATAGATCACAAATTAGAGCCTCCCACTCCCATGTGATCTCTTATAAATTCGCATTCTTCCGTTGAATTTGTATTAGTAGAATCAATATCCCATGGATGGTCCTCTACTTTAGATCCTTAATATACAATGGAAACTCCGAAAAAGCCACCATGTCTTTAACATCCATCTTGCCCCATAAAATGATGTGGTATGGGTCATCTATGTATATTCTAAAATAGGATAATTGTAATACATCTTGATCTCTATCTAAATATGGAGGTAGATACAACTGTTATTCCCTGCCTCCCACTCTATGCAGTATCAAAAAAAGTCTGATTAATCTCGAAGATAACATGATGCCCTATCCAAATTTTTGTATCCCATGTAAAGTATAGACCTGAAGGAACACAAGGTACCAATACTCGAAATCCAAGGTTCTTTTTCACATATTAGTAAAGGAATTATGATGGCTTTATGCAGCATCATCCACTCTTGGATGAACTGCAACTTCCTTGTTGTTGCATACACCATCTCTAGGCCCATGATTGCTAACTCTCTAGCATTAGTCCAGAGTATTTGAGACCTACAGTGTCACCAATACAAGGCCATGAATGGTTCCATACCGATGGTGGAGTGGTAGTTATTATTGTACACAAAATCCAACTAGGGTAGGTGATTCTACTAAATGCTAAAAAAATAGAGGATACATGCACATATCATGTCCTCTTGGACATGAATGGTCTGCTCCACATGGTCATCTATCTATGGGTGGAAACATTTTTTCATGTGCAGCTGATTCCAAAGTACCACCGTTGATCTCTTCCACAAATGGGATGTAAATTGTGCATCACATTATGAGACTATCATTGATGGGACACCATGGAGTCAAACTATATCCTATATGTTGATTCATCCCATGTTCTCTACTGAACCCTATTCCTGAATTTCTAGGATGTGGTCCGACTTGGTGATTCGGTCAAAGATCACCCAACTGGTATCATTCCCCCTAGATGTAAATGATAAACCCATCCCAATTTCTATCGATGTTCCATCTCACTTGCACTTGGGAACCTCACGGTGTTGAATCGAACCCACTAGAACCTGGTGTTCTGCCTTCAATTTCAGGCAAGTGAGGCACCTAGAAACAAACTATGACACTGTCTTCTTTATCCTTGGCCACTGAAACTAATGTTGGAGGTCATGGTACATCTTTTACACACCTGGATATACCGCCAACTGGGATGTATCGAACACCCTTAACACATACTCCTTTAATGTCACTAGTAAAATTGTACATCCTATGAAAAGGATTACGTGCTCCCCAACATTATAATGTCCCCCAGGGGTATTACTTATAGACATCTGAGCATGTGTAGTCCTTCAGATAGTATCTCTATGTTGTGCCTCCCTGAGTCACTACAAGAGTTAATGGGTAACTACTATCCATTGGAGATAAAATTCTCCATCTATATCCACAAAGGATATTTGAAATGAGGCCAACATCTCCAATTACTCATTCTATAGCTGTAAAATCGATCTCTTGATGAGATTATCTACCACTACGATCACCTTCCCATGATTATATAAAATCATGATGTCATAATCATAGAGTAAATCTAGCTAGTGACTCTATCCCATGTTCAGATCCTTATAAGAGAATATATAATTGAGACTTTTGGGATCTGAGAAGACGATAAGTCGCTCTCCCATAAGGTAGGGTCTCAGTATCTTCAATGTGATGAATACCACAAACTACTCCATATAATTGGTTTCATTTTTTTTCTCAGAGAGGTCTCAAATAACATAAACCACAGCAAATCACCGATTTTCAATACATTAGGAATCAACCAATCTCGTTCCCTGATGCACCATAATAAAATACATACTTAACACCATCTTCTAGAAATCTCAGGATAGGAGTGTTTTTCAGTCTCTGCCTCACTTACTAAAATATTTCTTGGCACTTATCTATCTAAAAAAAGGTTTCCCCATTTAATTCAAGGTTTTCATGGATTCTTCTAATCTATATAAGTTAGGTACAAAACTCTAATAGTACCCATAAATCCCAAGGGAAATCCACACTTTGGTAATGTTCTTTGGTGGCTCATAAGAAGGAAACTCTTCTATCATCACTGGATCTTCTGCAACTCCACCCTCTACAATGATGTGTCCTAGAAGGTGGACCTCTTTTATATAGAATAGACACTTTGAGAGCTCCATGTAAAGATAGTGCTCTCATAGTTAGTATAGGACCATGATCAAGTGTTCCTCATTTGATCGTATGTATACAAGGATTTTATCAATAAAGACTGCTACAAATTGGTTTAGGTAAGGATAGAATATCCTATTCATTTTTCACATGAATAGTACTGAGAAATTATTCATGCCAAACAATATCAATAAATACTCATAGTAGCTGTAGAGACATATAAAATCCATTTTTGGAATTTCCTCACCCCGCAACAGAATCTAGCGATAGCCTGATCTGAGGTCTATCATCGATAACCATCTCTCTCCCTTCAGCTAATCGAAGAGTTCATCAATCCCCAATAGTGGATAAATATTCTTCACTTTCACCTTATTTAGGCTCTGGAAGTCAACACATAATCTGAAGCTCTTGTATGCCTTCTTGGGTAATAATATTGTGGATTCCTACAGTGAAAAATTGGGTCTCACAAAGCCCTTCCTATGCAAGTCCTCCAATTGTACCCTCATTCAAAAAACTCTATGGTAAACATCCAATATACCAGTGTAGATACTTTTTCTGTCCCAGGGTAAAAGTTAATATAGAAGTCTACCACCCAATTAGGAGGTAGCCATCGAACATATTTCAGAATTATATCCTCATACTCATCCACCACTGTAGGAAACTGAGGACTCAACTCATCAACTGCACTAAGGGTGATGTTAGACGTCTATTGTGTTATCAGATTCATCCACCTATATGTGAGTCCATCATGTGCTCATCTAGTTTCCTTTTCTATGAGAAAAAAAATCATGGTCCCATATGTACTTATACACCATATAGTGTGCCTAAATTAGTCGATCTCATCATGAACTGTGGATAACGAGTCCATACATAGAATGAAGTCGTAAGACCATGACATTGCCACCATGAGATCCCAACAAAAACTCTTACCCCCACCCCCCATGAGTAAGGGTACACTTGAAGCACTAGTGTGTGATTTTCAAATCTCTTCTCGTATTAGTCCTTAAGCATACAGATTGTGTCAACAGTTCCACTAGAATTTACATGTCTCAAACAACGGTCATGGACAGAAAAGTGTGACTTGAACCCCTGTCTATCAAAATTTCATCTAGTTTGGAAAAGACATTTATCATACATCTAATAATCCCAGGAGTCTCAAGATCATTGTCTTCCATCGCCTAGAGCTTACCTCTCTTCTATACACCATCTTCCTAAGCATGTGGTGGAACACTAAGGGGTAGAGGTGGTACAGCCTTGAACCTCCATCCACCTCTTGCATCTCACCCCAACCTTCTTCATTTTCCATCACCTGTCAAATGGCCATTTTCCAACATTTTTGGCTTCCTTGATTGCCCCTAGACCATCTCTTGGCTTATCGTATGCCTGGTCAGAAAACATCCCTCAATTTTTTCCTAACCAGCACACATGTATCACAACCATTCTTTTAGTGGAATTTATCTTCCACAGAAGCCCCACACTATTGATTCAGTGTCCAAGGGTCATTCCCTAGACAATTTGTTCCACTTGGACCCCTACATCAGCAGTCATCTACCTTCTGATGAAGACCCAACTACCTGACAAATGATGGTAGCTCCCACCATTGGTGATTGCTCTGCAAGAAATACCTCTAATATTAGAGCTCTCTCTAGCACCCATGTATGTGTAGGAATAAAAGGGGATATCATTGATTCCATAATCTCCTGGTCTAGTCTTTAGTTCAATGTATGGGACCTAAATAATGGGTCCTGCACCATCTCCGTTGAGTAGAGAGAATGATCCATGAATCTTGTTGAGTACTCTGCCACCGTCTGGATACCCTATAGTAGATACAAGAGCTCATGTATATGCACAGAGCATAAAATCATTGGAAAGAACTCCTACCTAAAGTGACACTCGATGTCTATCCAGAAGAGGTTCACTACCTCGTGTGTATGGATCGTCAAGGTCCACCTTATCCTTACTAAGCCTTGTAGAGGACCCATAGGTTGGATATCCATTTTCTAAAGATACATCCTCACTAGGTATAAAACTTGTGTAACTGCCTCTATACAATCCTTAGATACCTTAGGATCTATCTCACCTCGAATCCTGGGAGTTATATATCTATCAAACACATGAAACATAATGAGCGTGCATGTATCCTCTACTAGTAACATCGGTAGAAACTACTACTCACTTGGTGGTGGTATCATCGTTACACCACTAGGAGGTGTTATCTCCAGAAACAGTCCCTACAGCGATGCATCATCACTTGGTGGATTGTCCTCATAGTCATTCCCCAGAATTCGGGTTGAATTCTGATGTAGAAGAATCTTGAAATAGAACAAGATGTACCACAATCAACAGAGTATACCTGGTGAGATGACTTTGACTCAAGATAGACAAGAAAAAACACTAAATTATTTTATAATGGATAAACCATTGATTTCCCCTACAACTAATGTTTTCAGGTACTGAGTTATAGAGAAGAATTCAAGGTTATGTTGTATGAATACATTAGTCGTGGCACCAACACTAGGTTCTCTGGATAGAAATCCAAACTCAAAACACTTAACACTATTTACCCATAACAAATGTTAAACTCACATGCTCTGATTCAACTATGTCACGACCCATCCCCCCGGGCCTGTGCCTTGACTAACTTAAGCTTATGTCCCATAGGCTAGGGGACGGAGTCTAGTGATGAGTATGAAAATGCCAAAAAGGGTAGCCATTTTCCTATTTACCTATACACATGAACACATTTAAAAAATGTTCTAAAACTGAAAACATTTCATAAACAAGCATGCATCCCACTAAGACAAAAATCGAGGTAAACTATACAAAACAGAAATTTAATGGGTTATAATACAAGACCAACTAAAATTAAAAGTAAATTCTCCAAGATTACATCTGCAAAAAAACTACTTGAAGTGTATGTATAGTAAACTATTTGAATTTTTTTGAAGTATACCATGTCTATTGGGTAAGATAGAAAAAAATGTCTCTAGCCCAATAGGGACTCTATCAAAGATATTGATCATCTTGACAAGAAACGACTAATTCGGGAAAATCCCATGCATGCCTTAGTAAAACAATACACAGTAGAGACCCAAAAACACAAAGAAATACATAACATTGACTAACAGAGAGGTCCACGATGTGTAGCCTCTAATAAGTTCAGTTAAGAGAGTGAATAGAGTTAACTCAAACTAGAAGAAATATACTAAGAATGTAAATTCATATCAAAATCCATCATGAAATACTGTCATCATAGGAGACCTACTCTGTGTCTCTGCAAGAGACCTACTCTGCACCCTCATAGGATACCAACATCACGTCTTTGAAGGATACCAACACCATGTCTTCATTAAAGACCAAAAATAAGTATTTTATAAAACCAATCAAATGATTCCTCTCATAGATCTCTTTTTATGGGAGGACCGACACCACAATCAAATTGGTTGTACACCAACCTCTATGAAAACTGGCGTAAACAATCTTAAAAGGAACGTCTTGTTGCGAGGGTACCGACGCTACAAACAAATCTTTCAAAAGACGTACAATTTAAGGGTTATTGTAATTTTCATAAAAATGGGGTGGTTGAATGCATGTTTGATCTGACCATGTCAGACCCACCAAACCCAACCTGGCCTGGAGCCGTCGCCCCAACCCGTCAGGTCTCACACGACCTGTGAGGTTTGGCCCATTCTACTGTCCCAGCCTGCTAGCTCCAGCCCAACATGCTTGAGTGGCCTAGTTCCTTCCACCCAGATGTGGTGGCTAATGCATCCCAACTTAGTCAATGTTTCCAACCATCGAGTTGGCCCCTCCTCTCGCATGCTATCTATGGGACTTCTTGCCAGCCGATCGACACTGCGCTCTACCACATCATCGGTCTGAACCTCCACAGCTCACCCTGTCCATGGTTACTATTGTCTCTCACAGCCACATCACTATCAGTTGAGCTGACAGCCACCTACTACTAGGTTTCCATTCCTACATGCACCACTGATGGTTCCACTGTGCACCACCATTAGTACCACCGCACACCACGGTCAGTGTCGCCGCACAGCTCTTGTGGAATATCCCCTTCTGCAGCTGCCATCATCACACCAGTTCTTTGTTTTTTGAGACAGAAGCATTGTTACGATCCTTGGGTTACCATCTTTATTACTATCGGCTCCAAATATCTCACCATCACTTCGGGGGTTCAACCACATTCAGAACCACTCGTCAAAACATGCCACCACTATAAGGGTTTACTAATAAAGAACACAATAACAAGGATATATAAGAGATAATAACAAATTTAAAATGGACCTTGGAAGTGTTCATGTCTACCTTGGTCTATTCATGTCATCATAATTAGCATGGAGAAATAAATGAATATTTGACAATATTAATCCCATTTAATACTACAATTTTAACCATACCTGATGAATGATCAAACCACAGATCAACCTCTTCTTGTGTTACTCATTATTAGTCATTGAAACAAGAATATTGAAATGAATCATGAAGAAATAAATCCCTTACTGTTAAAGAGGATCATTCATAGGAGATAATTCATCATTTTTTGATGTTCGTTGTTCATTGATGCTTGCATCGAGCTCTGATCTTCAAACCGATGTTGCTGGTGAGAGAGATTCCTTCTCCATTCCTTAGGGAAGCGTCAGTGCTCCATGGAAAATTTTCCAGCATTATGAATTAACACTAGTGTGAGAATCTGTTAAATAGAGGAAAAAATTAACATGTTTCTAAGTTTTAAACTTGTTTCATAATTTTTAACGTGATTATTTGTATCCACGTCACTGCATTGTAGGTTTGTTGAGTCACCATATGAAAATGTTCTCGAGAAATTGCGTAATGCATAAGAAATAAAATTAAATTAAATTTTAATTATTTTGTTATTTTTCTCTTAAAAAATCTATAAATTAACTTTGCCAGCCGACCCATGCCAATTGTTATTTGGCCCAGACTAAGTAAAACGTCACATTACAAACTCAAATTTGGTATAATATTTCTAATCTGAGTCAACATTCAATAGTTATTAATATTTTAAAATAAAATAATTTTATCTAATAATTTTATTTACATTTACATTTTTTTTGGGTTTTCTCACTAAATACCCTCTTCGACTAATGTTATGTTGCACCTAGGGTAAACCCTTCATGCTAAATGCAACGGTTCCCTCATATTTATGATCTAGGGACTCATTAAGAATTTAACTCTCTTTTTTGGAAAACCATGCACACGTGCTATTTTATTTACATAAAATAGTTCAATCAATGATACCGCACACCCCAAGCCTTAAAATCACTTGTCCTCTGAGATCCTTGTATTTAAATAATTCCATATAATTTTCAAAAAAATTATATTGAATTTCTGTGACATTACACTTGCGGAAACATCCCATATACCATTTGAGATCATCGAAAATTAACCATTAACCAAGGAAATATAGGTAAATATATTTCCAAACCATCAAAAAAATATTTTAATTTAGGTTCAAAATTATCATGAAATGATCATCATGTTATAGCCCATGAAAAAGGAAACAATGTTCATAATAATTTATGCAATTCATCATATCAAAACCCATTGAAAAGGAATCGGATTTTTAATCACGATTTCATCATAATAATAAACTATATTGAAAATGAATAATGATGGTATAATTTGATCGTACCCCCCATTAAATGTTAACTATTATCAAATAAGATTACCTACATAATGATTTTTAATGAACAAGTGGGACATTTCTTGAGGAAAATATCATTGTCACATTGAAAATTCGTTATTTGAATTCTATGGATTTCCAAAATATTAATGAAGATACCATCATTGAAAATAAACCATGAAAATTTTAAATAAATATCTAAATCATTGAGTGTTTATTATTTTGAAAATTATTATTCATGACGTACATGGTATAACAATGAGTCATTTCAAATTTTCTTTTTAAATAGACAAAAGAACATCTTTGGAAAAGTGAAATTAATATTCTTTTTAATCCATTTTTAAAATATAAAAAATGGGTAAAAATGTATTTAAACACTCATATAATAACATTAAAAAAATTATAGAATATTTTTTTACAAAACATGTGATTAGTCACTAAAAGTGGCTAAGATTCATTGTTAAGATCTTAAAATTAATGTGTTTAAAAGTTCATAAACATCAATTTTAGTCCAATTCAGAAATTGAACTTCATTTCCCATCATTGTGCAATTCATGCTTAAAATGTCAATTTGGGCCCACTCAATAATTTGCTTGTGTAAATTACAATATTCATCATTTTAATTTGAAATTTTGGGATATGATTTATCACTTTGTTTGGAACATTTTATCTTTTAGGTCCGATGGATGAATCCCAAAGGAAGATGGAGAATTTTGCGCCTGAAGGCAGAAACTTTCTAGAAAAAGCATAATGGGCCTAAGGCCCATCAAAGAAATGTGGGGCCCAGAAACCAAGCCCAATGAAGCTCAAATTTATACAGTAGAAAGATAAAAATATGAGGATCATTTTATTAAACTGTGGCCGGAGCTAATTCTGATGTTTTCATGATGATAAAGGGATATGAAGTTAAGATTTAAATGGTGGACTCGTCATTAATGCACAGAAATCAGTCCCACCATTTCGACCATAACTTCCAAACGGCTGAGCCAAATTTCCTGAGATTTTGAGAGATTCTAGAAGACACATGGACGAAGATATTGTATATTTATGACACCACCGGATTCGGCCATATGAAGTGTCAAACTCACACGTCAAAATGGAGGACGAATCTGGACAGTTTTCCGGGTCAACTTCGAAACGTCAATTTCCTTTTGATTCTTCACCCTCCTTTTGACTCTCTTAATTGTTGGGGGGTGAATTTAATGTTGGGGGTGGACCTAAGACTCCTAATATGCCTATATAAGGAGATGGTGGTGAATGAAATTATCATCTAACATTTTCCTTTGAATCCATGTTTTTCTTTCAATTGTAATTTCTCGCTTTCGTTTTGTAATGGCATCGTCAATTTCTCTAATGTAAGTTTTTCATTCACATTTAGTATTTTAATAAAATTTCTTCTTCTTCTTCACTTTTTATTTTCCTTTTATTCACACGTTGATACCGTTGAATCTTAGTGTGAATTTATTCACACCCGCACTTGTGAATTGATCACACAACGGTGGAGTGTTCATTTTGATTAATGTTTTTTTTTTCTTTCTTCTTCAATCCCGCTTCTTTAAGTCAATTACCCGCTTCAATTGATAGAATAGCATCAATGGAGGGCTAACCTTTTATGGGTTGATCCTAGGGAGTTGCATGAGTTGTATTGAATTTTATTTGATGTTCTTAAATTCTTAAATTTGTTCTTTATTTTAAGAGTTCATTTCTTTGATTTATCTTTTTCTTTATCTTCACCGAATTTAACGACGACACATTTTGAGTGCTAGTACGATCCAATTCCTTGGAGTGCTCATTTAATTGATCCTCTAAGTGAATTGGTGATTAGCCTTGAAATTGTGTATGGATTAAATCGGAGAATGATATTGAGGAATTATTTCATTTAATGGATACCTCTTGAACCGATGAATAGAAAATCAAATGAAAAACAAATACATCCAATCAAGCCCAAGAGACAACCTAGGATCAACTCACATTAATTAGTTGTTTTAATTCAAGTAATTTTATTTTTTTTGTTCTTTAATTTAAATAAATATTTCTTCAAATCAATCAACACCATAGTTGGCCACTTCATAGCCAATCCCACATCTAATAAAAGTGTCTCAAGGTTTCTTCTTCGGTCCCTGTGGATTCGACCCCTACGTGTACTACATCGATCGCTTTTACCCGTAGGGTAAATTTGGGCGCAACCAAATTTTGGCGCCGTTGCCGGGGACCCAAGTAAGTTTTCTTAGACACCCACCTTCTATTCTCACCTAACTTCTCTTTTCTCACCTCTATTTCTCTTTTCTTTTCCCCTTTCTGTCTTCCCAAAAAAAAATCCAAATCCAAATTTCATTAAACTCTAATGGAGTATCATCAACAATTTCCTTTCATAAAATCGGGCTGGAATCGAATAGAAAATCAACATTGGGAATCCCCTCACATAGTAAATTACTTTGATCAACCTTTAAATGAATACCCCACACCCGATAACATGAACGATCAATGGGATGCTGATTTTTTAATGGATCAATTTCCATACCTCTCAAAGATGATTGAAGAGATCAAACTTAATGATGATGATGATGTACAAACAAAAATGAATCCTAATTCTGAAAAAATTCTTGAACATTTGTGTGAAAAAATGGTTAAAATGAATTCATAAGTTTCATCACTGAGATTAGAAATACAAAACATTGAGACTTATAAAGAACCCATTCCCACTCAGGATTTCCTTTCCACATCACTTATAGAAGAATCTTGTTTCCCACATAACTCATGTGAATTTAGTGATGAACCCACTTTAGAATCTTGGAAAATAGAGTTGGATAATAAAGTGAATTGGTCAGGTAATTTTGAAAGTCAAGCTAATGAACCTGAGGGAATTGTTAACAAGTGTTTAAATCAGGATGAAATTGATTTCATGAATTCACAAGAGGGAAATTTTTCTTCAAAGATTGAATGTTCGGAATATTTCTACAATGATGATTTTTCAGAAACACCAATCACTGAACCATTAGGAGAAATCACAAACATCAAACCCATACCCATTTATGAAACTCATCTAGAAAATTTTGGGGTGGAATATTAAATTCAAAGGGAACCAATTGTGTTGGGAAATTTTGAAAATGAAATTGATATTGATTCTAATTCCTTATCTATTTTTGAATGTCCTATCCAACCTGAACTTAAAATCAATGCCCTTACTTCCCCAATCGGGCATCCCATCATAGGGTACAAACAAGACCTCTCAGTTATTATTCATCCATCTCATTAAACCAATAATGTTGGAATGATCCTTGGTGTCTTAGGAATGACTATAGAAACAAATCGATCAACAATTTCAGATATTCCTTGGATTTTAACAATCATTGTGGAAAATATGATTTTACATGAAACAAATTTCAAAAAAATAATCAATCTCAATCTTATTGAAGTGGAAAAAGATGGGTTAATTAAAATGATGAAAGTTGGAATTGGATAAGTTGGGGGGTAAAAGTCGAGCCAATGACGTTAAACAAAAGCGCTGCATGGGAGGCAACCCATGGTTTTCATGTTTTCCAATTATTTTGAATCATTTTTTTTTCATATAATAAATTACCATAAGCTGTTGACATGTTCTTCTTTTATGAGTAAGGATGGGTATGAAAGGGGAGCGCCATATTCATCCGTGTCACGTGGTGTGATCTCTGAGTAATACCTTACCCAGAAAATATAAAGAAGACAATGTATCATCAGTTTATTTTGTTTTGTTTTATTTTTATGTTTTTATAGGTTTAAAAAAATAAAAGGACATGTCATAAGCCATAAGGAAAATCCATTCACCACCATCCAAGCCACTAAGACTCAAATCCAGGATTGAAGGGAGACTATGGCATGTGCTATCATCATCAACCACCAGGTGACTTCATTCCATGATTTTCATTTTAAATTTCTTCATTGAACTCCTATCCTACCCCCTTCTAACTTTTCTTTTCTTTAAACACTGGGGACAGTGTTATTCTAAGTTGGGGGGGGGGATAAAAAATGGTTTTTTTTGAATAAAAACATGCATGAAAAGAAAAATTCCATTAAACTTGAACATGATAACACACATTGCAAACTCTAAAATTGGATATCAAATAAATTTTGAATGACTTGATTCTGATTTTAATGCAAGTTTAAGTTCATGAGCATAGTTTTTGGAAAGTGTGGTTGTCCGATGTGATTTTTCAAAGTTTACATTTTCATCCTCTTAATAAAAATGCCACAATGCACGTCTTTTTGATTGTGGGTGTAAATTTGAGTTCTTGGGTCCCTTTCATTATAGCATAGGGTTCTGGGGTCACTTTTAGTTTAATTTGAGTATCCAAGAAAAAAACAAAAAAAAACAACAAAAAAAAACAAAAAAAAGAAATGAAAAAAATAATAATGACCACATAGAGCAATGTTTTGTCCAAATGCGTGGCGTTCGGCACTTGGGGATCGTGACTCCATAGTTGTCTTGCCCAGAGTTAGACTTTATATCTCTATTGTAGAGCATGAAATTGACAAAATGCGTGGCGTCCGGCACTTGGGGATCGTGACTCCATAGTTGTCTTGCCCAGAGTTAGTCTTTTCATATATATTGTGGTTAAAAAAATAAAAAAAAATAAAAAATAAAAATAAAAAAAAATGGATACTCATCTTAAGGTTTAATGTGATTCCCACCTAGCGCTTCCATTTTTTCCCCTTGAACAATAAAATGGGCCCCATATCTTTTATGATGCACAACACTTTATCATACTTTATTGGAATTGGATGAAATGTGGCGATGAATTTGAACAAAGGAATGAGCTTGGGCTTGGGATATGCTTATGGACCTAGCTTGTTTTAAATGATTTTGATGGGTTTTCATAATTTTTTTGGTATTAGATATTTGGGTGAGTAATGTGTATTTAAATGTTTTTGGAAAAGGGGATTTGGATTTCATATTTGTAATTTATTTTTCTCGGGACTAGCAAAACTCAAGTTGGGGGGTGTGATTAGTCACTAAAAGTGGCTAATATTCATTGTTAAGATCTTAAAATTAATGTGTTTAAAAGTTCATAAACATCAATTTTAGTCCAATTCAGAAATTGAACTTCATTTCCCATCATTGTGCAATTCATGCTTAAAATGTCAATTTGGGCCCACTCAATAATTTGCTTGTGTAAATTACAATATTCATCATTTTAATTTGAAATTTTGGGATATGATTGATCACTTTGTTTGGAACATTTTATCTTTTAGGTCCGATGGATGAATCCCAAAGGAAGATGGAGAATTTTGCGCCTGAAGGCAGAAACTTTCTAGAAAAAGCATAATGGGCCTAAGGCCCATCAAAGAAATGTGGGGCCCAGAAACCAAGCCCAATGAAGCTCAAATTTATACAGTAGAAAGATAAAAATATGAAGATCATTTTATTCAACTGTGGCCGGAGCTAATTCTGATGTTTTCATGATGATAAAGGGATATGAAGTTAAGATTTAAATGGTGGACTCGTCATTAATGCACAGAAATCAGTCCCACCATTTCGACCATAACTTCCAAACGGCTGATCCAAATTTCCTGAGATTTTGAGAGATTCTAGAAGACACATGGACGAAGATATTGTATATTTATGACACCACCGGATTCGGCCATATGAAGTGTCAAACGCACACGTCAAAATGGAGGACGAATCTGGACAGTTTTCCGGATCAACTTCGAAACGTCAATTTCCTTTTGATTCTTCACCCTCCTTTTGACTCTCTTAATTGTTGGGGGGTGAATTTAATGTTGGGGGTGGACCTAAGGCTCCTAATATGCCTATATAAGGAGATGGTGGTGAATGAAATTATCATCTAACATTTTCCTTTGAATCCATGTTTTTCTTTCAATTGTAATTTCTCGCTTTCGTTTTGTAATGGCATCATCAATTTCTCTAATGTAAGTTTTTCATTCACATTTAGTATTTTAATAAAATTTCTTCTTCTTCTTCACTTTTTATTTTCCTTTTATTCACACATTGATACCGTTGAATCTTAGTGTGAATTTATTCACACCCGCACTTGTGAATTGATCACACAACGGTGGAGTGTTCATTTTGATTAATGTTTTTTTTCTTTCTTCTTCAATCCCGCTTCTTTAAGTCAATTACCCGCTTCAATTGATAGAATAGCATCAATGGAGGGCTAACCTTTTATGGGTTGATCCTAGGGAGTTGCATGAGTTGTATTGAATGTTATTTGATGTTCTTAAATTCTTAAATTTGTTCTTTATTTTAAGAGTTCATTTCTTTGATTTATCTTTTTCTTTATCTTCACCGAATTTAACGACGACACATTTTGAGTGCTAGTACGATCCAATTCCTTGGAGTGCTCATTTAATTGATCCTCTAAGTGAATTGGTGATTAGCCTTGAAATTGTGTATGGATTAAATCGGAGAATGATATTGAGGAATTATTTCATTTAATGGATACCTCTTGAACCGATGAATAGAAAATCAAATGAAAAACAAATACATCCAATCAAGCCCAAGAGACAACCTAGGATCAACTCACATTAATTAGTTGTTTTAATTCAAGTAATTTTATTTTTTTTGTTCTTTAATTTAAATAAATATTTCTTCAAATCAATCAACACCATAGTTGGCCACTTCATAGCCAATCCCACATCTAATAAAAGTGTCTCAAGGTTTCTTCTTCAGTCCCTGTGGATTCGACCCCTACGTGTACTACATCGATCGCTTTTACCCGTAGGGTAAATTTGGGCGCAACCAACATGTATATGAAAGAAAAAGGTTTTTTGGCCGAAGAGCGAGATTGAATCATTTTTCCTTAATAAATATTATTTTGGAATATATAGAACATAAGATTAAAAAATGAAACAAATAATATTAATTAATAAAAATAAAAAGTTAATAAAGAAAATTCATGATATTTTTTAGAGATATATCATTGTACCGCATTATTGGATGTATAATCATAAAAAATATTGAAAAATAATGAAATTGTAACAACAAACCCTTAACACTTTGATAACATTTAAATCATATTACCCATTGATGAAATAATATTTTATTGACATCTAGGAACCCATAATTATAATATCAGTAATCATAAAAGACATTAATGAGCATTATGTGCATCACACAAAGGAAATGAGTAGTCAATATTACATATGTATCCCATAAATAAAAGTGAGATTAGAAATCCATTACAATTGGTCTCGAATTTCTTTATGAACATTAAAATAACCTATGAAATAAATATAGGTTTATTATAAGCATATTATAAAATAATAATCAAATGTATTAAATAATATATTATTTATATATAGCTTTAAATGACTCAATTGAAAATAATTTATTGTTAAAATCAAGTTTTAGGCAATAAATGTTTCATTTTTCATGTATGTCTTGGTTTTGTATTTTAGGTCCCTATTATTAATAATGTATCAAAAATACCCAAAATGTCAAATATATGATTAATATTATATATATTCATTATATATCTATTTTCTAAAATCTATTAATGTTATAGATAGAAAATGGATTGCACTATTCAGGGAGACACTTGGCCATATGTAAGCATGAACAATGTTTCCATTTTATCAAAAAAATTGAATAAAATATGGGTAAAGAATAAATCCCCTTTACAGAATATTTTTTTATTTAATATATATATATAATTAATCAATAAAGTCATAATTAAATTAATATATTATCACATCTCTTTATGGAGGCGGTATTTTCACATGTACCCACAAGCGTTGTTGTCGTTTTCCAACTGAATTAAGTGTATGAAGTTATATGTTATTTTCTAATTATATAAGTATAATAATTTCATAAGTAAAATTTATTTATGTTAAATAAAATATTAAATATATCCATGAGTGTATGTTATTGAAGAAAAATTATATCGGTTCGTGAGGCTGTAGTCAGTTATACACACAATCGACAATTTAGTTTTCTTTTTTGTAAAATCTGAAATTGATGTATGTTATTTCAATAACATAATAACATATAATTATATAAACTATAATTTTGAATGAACATATTTTAATGATATTTTATGGAGGCCAAAGAAGAAATAAAATATATGTGCCTGATTAAGGATGATACCTCTTCTTTGGACAATATCATTAGGTTGTCACCAAAACCCATTCTCAGAGGATTCACAATAAAAATAAAACACTAATATGTAAGGAGGGATGTGAGTAAATTATTTAATCAATTATTGGTATATCCCAAAGTATTTGGGACTTTGAATAGGATTCGATATGGGAATTCCTTTTGTAAGTGGTGAAAGGAACAGATGGAGAAACTACTTTTTGTTTTCTAAAAATTTTACAAAATTTCAGTCATTCTAAAGAAATATTATTGAAAATGAAACCATATTCTAAAATCAAATATTTTAATTTTTAAAAATGGGAAATATAGGATTTAAAAAAGTTTTATTGGAATGCATACCAGTATTATTTTCATTTAACTAATCGGTAAACCCATTTAAACATTAATCATGGTAATTAATTTTTACTGATTTCACTATTCACTATGAAATGAAAATAATTTGTTCATATTATTTAATATTAATTATTAGGAATAAAAATATTAAACCCATTTTAAAAAATTAAATTCACATACGTTATAAAAAAATTAATATAATCCCAAAGAGTAGATGAGAAATTGGTTTTCACATGAAAAAAGCTTACAATAGTATAAAAAGATTAAATATAAAAATTTATTATTTTAATGAATCTAGTTACACTAATTTGATTATTAAATATATTATTGTTCAAAAATTAATTTTTAAAATATATTTAAATAACATTTTTTTGTAAATTTAGTAAATGAACAAGATTTTATAATAAAACATTAGTTTTTACTATTCATTTATAAATAATTCATTTAAAAATATTACCAAATTTGAATCCTAGATAAATTTGAAATATATATTTCAAAAAGAAATTTTCTTTTTTTATATAAATTTTCTAAATTTGGAAAAAAATTCTTTTATTATTTTTTCTCAAAAATAAAAAAAACCATTTTTTTAAAAGGTATTTTCAAATCATATAATGGATTAACTATAAATTATTTACATTTTTATCAATATGTTTTATTCATATAAAACCCTTATAAGTAATATTAAAATTTTTCTTATTCATATTAATTCCATAATTTTTAATTATAATGTTATAACATTCTTGTTAAAATAAAAATTTATATATTATATAATTTTTCATTAAAACACGTTGTTGCACACAAAAAATTCTATCAATGAAATTAAATTTATTTTAAGAAAATATTTCATACAAATATTTAATGTTGTATTTTACCCCCATTAAAATTAAATTAATATTATAAATTAATAACTCTAATATAGAAGAATAAAGATAACTATGCATCATCATATAATCAGATTTCTATGAAAGGTCTTGAAAATGATATTTTCTCTAGAAAAATTTGAACAAATTTGTTTTATTTTTCCATAAAAATATTTTCATGATCCTGAATAACCACTTGATATTCCTCATATTAATATCATTTACCATTTCAATGGACTCTAGGTTAAGTATCTATAATGTTCCAGGTATGTACTTCATCAAGAAAGATTCATGAAAGACACCATGAACTTTAGAGTGGTTTAGTGGTAGCGCCATATGATAGGAATCCATCCCTTATCGTTCAAGAATATATAAAGAGACAATATATCTATGGATTCCCATTCCATCATTACATGATATCATAAACTTATTCTATGAACAAACTTATAGAAAAACCATATCACTGTCTTCAAACTCCAAATAATGTTGACAAATATCATCATATTTTTTTCAACCTTTTGATTCACATATATTTTTTTAAATGGATCAAAAACTATTTGAAATTTCAATAGATACCATCTGTCTCAAAATATTCCCTTATCTAACTTTATCTTATCATGTTGTTGTTCTGGACTTCTTTCTATATAGGGCTTAATAAGGGGACATCTGAATTATCAATTGAAAGACATTCTGGTAATAAAAACAAACTAAATGAACGTGTTGATCTCAACAAAATTTTACATATATCAGAAATAATAAATTAATGTCCTCTAGGGTATGAATTATTCACTTATACTGACCATTTTTCTTAGAATGCCACGTAATCCTAAAACGGAAATTTGAATCTAGGGCTAATTAAAGACTTCACCAAAAAAACATGGTAAACTAAAGATACAGATTAAACAATATGGAATTTGGTAATATATTAAACATTAAAAGTTTCTCAATGTATATAATGTAATTTTAATATAGAGATAAAAACTCAATGATAATTATAATTTGTGCAGACCTTGTAAGGTGACATACTACAATCCATATCAAATTATTCCCTTTAGACATTTTGGGAATTCCAAAGACAAAACCAATGGTGATGTTTTTCCATTTCCATTCAGGTTTGATTAATGGTTATAACATACCCTTATACACTATCTTCAACTTTCTGACATACTAAGCACTAAGATAAAAACTATACAATATATATCTTCATGTTTTCAAATTATATATAATATTTATGACATCTACACATTTTTGTACTTGTGGGATGAATAGAGAATTAAGATCTACGATAATACTCTAACAAAGTTTTCATAAAATTTTGTATGGAATAAACACATATAGAGTTCATAAACCATATCATTCTATCATGAAAATTGTTAAACATATGATCCTTTTTAATCTATTTCTACATATATACATCTTCTTTCAACATCTCTTTAATACGTAGATGGATAAATGGATTGACACTCATTTATGAAAGTTTTGATTTTGATCCTACCATAAATAATTCCATATCCATAGTTTTCAAATCCATAAATATATGATCTTTTATAATCATCATCATAAATAATCTAGTATGACCCTTTCAACTCAACAATCCTTTCACCTTATTTTCTGTCTCATAGTGGTAATGTAATTAGCAATAATAATACTTAAAAAGCTCTATCCATATTCTATAGTTTATATTTTACTCTTATGGGAATATAAAATTTAAACATTTATGATCATTATATATAACACACCATTTTTCATAAAGATAATTTTTATATATTATTAATAAAAAAATACCATATGTAACTCCAAATCTGGATTTGGGTAATTTTAAACATGAACCGAAAATTATCATGGTTTCTAATATACCACCATATAATTATACATATTAACACATTTCAGTCCCTTATTTTATGCATCATTATAGATTATAAACTAATCTCCACTGAAGGATATTATAAACAGAGGTGCACTAACTAACCGTCTATATAGTATTTTTAAATTTTCTACACATTAATACGTACAATGGAAATAATATCCCTTTCTAATTAACATGATTTTATTCATATAATGTCATGAGAAATTATTTGAAATCCATTGATAATATCAATCCATACCATAAAAAAATAAGGATCACAATCATAGTGGATGGTTTAGGACAATATGCAATTAAATTATTCTTCGACGAATCCAGTTATATATCCTCTATTTAGATTATATGAATTCAAAATGAAACATTCATTATCTAAAATTCAAAGTTGATAATTTTTTCATAAATATTCTCCATACTTAGGGTTCTCAGTACAATTATTAAGGGATCCTCATGATCTTATTTTCACTTTAAATAGTTAAGAATATCATATATCAGTACTCCCAAACACTGATCAATGTAATATCCAATGAATGCATTCATATAGTCCATATTGATAAAGTGGTAACTAGGAAAATTAAATTAAATCACAATATACTCATAGTATCTATACCATCTTTGGAAAGTTGTCTTGGTTATTTATTCCTTATTATCCCTCAATTAATGATATCCATAAATATGGTAAATCATGGAAAAGTATTTTCATTCATTAAACTGTCATAAATATTGGGTAGATGATACTTGTTTTTCATTATGATATTTTTAAGTTCCAAATAATCAATTTAGAGTAATGTATAACCATTATTATTATCAAAAAATGAATTTATCATCCCAAGGTGACATATTTTTCAGAATAAATCAATTTTCAATATTCTCTTGGACTTTGTTTAGTATTCTCTAAAACTATCTTTGGTATTTCTATAGGGTTCATTGAATTTGGAATAACATTATGTACATGTTCTATTTAGAACTCAACTTCGGGATTTAGTTTAAGTCTAAAAACCTCATATGAAAATACATAATAAATTCCTCTTTAATATACATTTCAATGATGTTGAGTTTCTCCCTAATTATATAAGTTAAACACCAATTATTAATATTAACCAATATCAATATAATGAGTGTTATTTCCATTACATGTTCAATATTATTTTCACCCTAATTGATGACCAAATGTTGGTTCAAAATGTCAAACATGACTTCCCTTCATCATAAATTGATGTGCTATTTATGTAGATAAATCCAACCCATTCCTATGATAACATCAAATAAAACCACATTAAGAATGGAAATATTGGAAAAAATAACATTCCCAAAGAAATCAATAAGAAATGAATCATAAACATGATATGAAATCATCGTACAATAACAAATTTCACTGCAAAATTTGATATCTATTTTGTTGAATAAGAATATAAATTTATAAAAACATAAAATGAAAAAATAGAATTCAAATAACTAATTTCAAATAATATAATTAAATATATGAGAATACATTTCACCACCCCAACTTCATCATTATATCTTCATTCTTATTTTAATTCAAAATTTCCATCATGATAGTTAGGTATCATTGATCATTATGATAAATCATTCTTTGTATATCTAAATATAGACACCTTATTTTCAACCTATGGGACTGTAGGTTTATCCCCAGGTATTCATGGTCATTTTTTGTTAAAATAGTTCACAGTTGTTTTGAAAGAGTATATAAATTTATTTAGATTATACCTAGGTAATTTTGAACCATGTGTGTAGCAAGGCCCATTGCTTTTCACCAGGTGATTATTGAGTCCATATCAATGGCTTATTTTTTGGATTTATTACCCCATTGTAAAATAATTATAGATCCAAATAAAAAATTTGAATCCATACATGGATTTTGTTTCATTAAAACCACTCTAACTATCCTTCTTCAAAATTATAGGATATTATAATATATTTAGATATATATTTAGACTTATCCTAATAAATATCCGTAGGGATCTGAAAAAACAATTCTCATCCTAGTTTCTAATGGATAACTAAAACATTCATATGATACAAAAAATAGAGAACCATGATTTTTTATATAGATGTTATATTAATATAGATGAGGATTAAATTCATTTTTAAAAAATTCTAGATGAATATAAAAGATTAGTGTCTTTTGAAAAACAGATACATAAAAAAATTGTTTATTAGTGAACTAAATTATATCCCACTATGTTCTTCATAACTATAACACTTCATAGACATATCATGGTTAATAAATTTCATTGTAAAATGGGGAAGGAAAACATAATACATGGCAAGACCATATGACCAGTAAGAAAAAGTGAGGGAAATGTCAACAAAACATGAGAGTATGGATATAAAGATATAATAATAATATTTAAAAAGCATACCCCATATATCATAGATCATAAACATGATTCATGAAATAAATCATGGAATGTAATAAGATACGAATCATAAAGGAATCATAGTACATAAGAAATGAGTGTTTAAATTAGAAAAATAAATTTATATTTTGCATACACATAATACTAGAAAAAATAATTTCAAGGGTACCCACCCTGGAGTTCATAACATGTTAGGATCGATTGACCACTCATTTACCTACATTGGTATTGGGATAGCATCCATTATTTCTACTTTTGGGCTTGGGATAAATTTACATGTAACTATTTTTAATGGTTTGGATAAACTCCCATACACCCTCTTATTTAGGGATTCAGATAAACTCCTACTTAACCGCTCGATTCTGTCCTGGGATAATCTATCATGTAACATATTATTTTGTTCTTATCATAACCACCTATATATCCTTTGAGATATTAGAAAATTATTTAGTACCCATTGAAATATAAGAATATATAAGTATAACACATAACATAATCCATAAATTTTTGTTTTAAAAGATCATAAAATATTTATCATGTCATAACTTATGAAAATGTAAATGGGTTTATTAAAAATTTTATTTTATCATTATCTATGGAAAATAACTGGGCTATTGTAAAATTTCATCGATTCATCATATCATAACCCAAAGAAAATTAAAGGGATTATAAAACATATTTTTGTCATAATATAAAATCATCAATCGAAAAAATATTATTTTTATCATTACATCATATCCCTAGTGATGAATAAGTATCATAAATTAATTTCATCTAACATAAAAAATAATATTGAAATATCACATAGAACAATACATGTGGAAAATATCCTTTTTAATCTAAAATCACTTATATAAAATTTAATCATTTTCATAATTTTAATTAAAAAAATTATTCAAATACAAAATTAAAAAATAATATAGTTAGCTATATATGACTGGGTAGTGATAATGAAAAACAATACTGATCATCACATACACATTAAAACAAATATTTTATTCATAATTGTTTGGTAAAAAGTAAAAACTACATTATTTTCAAAGAGATAAAAATATTTCATTAAAACAGTGTTGTAAAAATTGTAAAATAGGTAATAAAAATTAAAATATGATAGTTTTATATTGAAAAATTTATTGATGTATTTGGAAATCATCTATATAGAAGAAAAATGGGTTTTGACCAATGAATGAGAAAAAATTGGTTTTTCTAAAAAATATTATTTTCGAAATCATGAGTATATAGAGAGATAAAAATGATTGATAGAAATGTAATTTATAGAATTATACCAACTTGAATAGAATTACTGAGTTTATTTAGAGGTATATCATAAGATCACATCATTAGATTCACAATTCTAAAGAACCCTGATAAATACTGAGTCTCTAACATCATGCCCTTACATCATTGGTAAATTTTGAATCATAATACCCAGGAAAATAAAATAAAATTATATTTTCATATAAATCCATAAAATATATGAAATACGCATTTAAATTTAATTTAGCACAGTATATACACCATAAAAAACAAACCAATGGTGAATATGGCATATGGGTCCATGAAATATAATAGATATGAGAAATCATTTACCTTAAGTCTCGAATTTATTCACAAAACATGGATCCAATTGTATAATAAATATATGTGTTTATTACATATATTAAATAACCACAATCATATTTATCACACCATATATGATTAATATATAACCATTAACCACTCTGTTATTAATAATTCTTTGTTAAAATGAAATTATTAGTTAATAACTATTTCATTTTTCATGAATGTTTTGGTGGGGTATTTTCATTCCCTTTATTTATATGATGAATCCATAACCTATATAATGTTAAGAATCTTATAAAATTAAAATATATTAATTATATATGTTTCTATATAAATCCATGAATGTTTTAGATATAAATTTAATTACACAATTCATAGATAATGTAGGTCATATGTATGTGTGATCACTGATTCCATTTTCATGATAGATGTAATGAAGGAATGGTAAATAAAAAATAATCATTAATGAATAATTATTATATATTAGATATGTTATATATATTTTTAGTATATCCTTTTTCCACCCATTTCAAAATGAAATTAAAACCAGATTGCATATATTATTGGAGGAGGTGGTGTACATATACACCTGAGAAATATTATTTGATTCAAATAGATTTGAAGGTATGAATATTTATTTGAAATTATAAATATATAAGTATAACAATTATATATATATCATATAAATTTTGGAAATGCATTATTATATCCATATGTGATTGGTGGTGATGGAAAATTAATAACTTCGATTCATGAAATGGTAGACCTAGTACACATTATCGCTAGTTTCGTTTCCCATTTGAGGGATTATGAGATGGATGTAAGTTATGATACTATCATAATAAATTATATGTATACGGAAGATAAAAATTTTATTATATCATAATAGTTTATGAAGATTTTATTGAGACGATATAAGAAATAATATAGATACACTATATGACAAGACAGACTGAATACACTATAAAAATGGTATCCGACTTGAGCTTCCACCTAGTATAAGGGAATTACTGATCCCCACAGGATAGAGAATTTCACGAGAGAATAAAAAAATAGAGGTAATAATTTTTCCCTTCCCAAAACTACAAAATAACACATATATTCCACAGACAAAACATCAAAACATATATATATAAATATAAATAAATATATATATATATATATATATTCCATAACTGAAAACAAACAATTGAAACTAAACAACAAAATAGAAGAAATATTTTCCATGTACAAGTCAAACCTCAAGGGACAACCGTAATAGTAAAATAACTACTCAATGTGAATGTTTTGGAATACTCCCACAATATCACCACCAAATACTCATCTCACCATAAAAAAACCTCATTGTCTCCCTATGACGCCATGCCTTTCACTACATCAAAATTCTTAATTGGGTCTTCACACTATCGAAGAAAAATGTAATGTGTGAGTTGTCCAGATTAGTAGTTTATCTACCAATAGTTACTTATCATGTCTATGAACAATAATACAATAATTTTAAAGGTAAAATAATTCAAGTAATGACAAAAGTTTAACAGTTTTTAAATGGAAAGTTGTGAAAACTATTTAATTTACCATTTTTTCACATCTCAAAAATTAATTCCGTAAATTAGCTTGAAATCATTTCAATAATATATATATATATATCATTTATAATCAAAGAATGAATAAAATATTATATCATATAAATGTAAGTAAAAAAAATATTAAAATCCAAAAATTTATGACCAAATAAGCCAAGAAGCACTGGGCGTATCAAGCCAGGGATCACACTAGGTCATGATATCTAGAAAACTCATATAAAACATACAAAATAAAATATATAGAAACCAAATAGATATATTCATTGATTTTAGAGAACATAGTAACCCACTTCAAAGTGAATCCTCCAACAATTATAACAACATTCTAGAACAACATGCCGAGAGATAAAACTAAATCCCCATGACAAACCCCCCTACAATTGATGATACAAATTACTACACCTTTTACAAATGTTCCCATGGATCCCCATGGTCTATATTTTAAAAATTAATTAATCAATAATTTTTCATAATTCAATTCTTTGACATTGATAACATGAAACCATTTCAAAATTCATTCTAAACACTTTTCCATTTACAAAAATCCAGGGGAATACCATAAATTATAAAAACCCAGTTACACAAACACAATGAAAAAATCATTTCATTAAAATTAGTTTAATAATATAATTTATCCAAAATTGGACTAATACAGACAGGCATAAAATTCTAGATACAGAACCACAAACCTAAAAACATAGGTCACACATGCCTGCAACAAAACCCACCTCAAGAAAGGATTCAAAAAAGTCATCAGAGGCCCTAAAAAATCAATGCATTTTAAAATCTATTAAATTTACAAATTGTTTTGGTAGAAAAGAATAATAAACGCATAAATCAATAAAACACACCCTATATACAATAAATAATAAAATAACACCCCCCAAAAAATACTGAATAAAAGATGTAGAACAAAATTAGAATAAGCATCAAAATGGTAAACAAATTTAATAATGGAATGAAATAATGAAATGAAATTCGATGTAACAAATAAGGAGAAATAATCACCTACTGAAGAGATGAAAACCAACAGAAATGACGATCAATCACATGAATAATCTATATAGATTGATGAAATACACCAAAAATCACTAGGTAATCCTTCTATGTCAGGAACGAAATGAGATACAGATAAATGTAAAATAAATTTTATCTAAGTGGCACCCTAGAAGATGACCTAAATTTGTAAAACATCCTATAACACCATTACCAAATGAATAATACACCATGGATATGCATGCTGTGAAACTCATCACAATTTTATTAAAAATCATAATTTTAGAATTAAATTGTTTGTAACTATTTCATGGTGTCTAATCTATTCAAACTATGTAATATATTCAAAACATCAATCCATTAGATATTACATGTTGTATACTGCCATTACTAGACATGTAATTATCCTACAGAGTGTAAAAATGAATATTCTTAAACAAAAACCAAAAACACCTCAGACATCCTCCAAAATCATGGAGAACCCCATAAAAAATTAAGGCATGTGAACCTATATTCCATTAATTAATATTGAAAACATCCATTAACATTAAGAAATTTTAACCAACAAATAGTCTCCTTCCTTGGAAGTCCCAAGACACATCCAATTAAAGAGGAAGTCTTGTATAGAGTAGGAAATTAACATAAAATGGGTAACCTGCTGTTACAAACTCCCCAACAAAAGACTTTCATTCCCCAAGAAGTCATGTGGATCAATTAATTCTATTAAAGAGGCTATTCCATTGCTATCTCATCAAAAACTCGCACTCCCTAGTCTCATGAGAATATAATTTGTGCCATTATAGGATAATAAAAAATGGAATCAATGTCCCTAGAAAGTCATTAACATGAGATTTAGTGATCTCAAATGGATATTTAATAATGGAATCATATGGTTTTAAATAAATGTCCACCCAAATCAAAATTGGGGGGGGGGTCAAGATGAAATTTTCTATGCGCGTATATGTGGAAACCATCATGTATGGATGTAAACTATGATTGAAATTAAAAATGATAAGAAACCTTCTCAATTGACTCTGTGACCTCAAACAATCACATATATCTTTTAGGAAACATCACATGTTTTTCATGCGGACGATGACCCATCTGAGGAGACCTATTTGTGAAAAAACATTCTCCTATAGAAAAATACAAACAATGACATCATTGATCTACATAAGACCCACGTCTAATGTGCAATATAACATTATTATTATTTAAAGAAAAATCCTTTCAAGACACTATTGAAGCGTTCTGGGTTCCACCAATGAAGATTATGCAACCTCTACTAAACAATGACATGGTCTATATGGTTGACCATACAAAGCCTCATAAAGAGAGACTTTGATTGATGAATAATAATTTTTTTTTGATATGAAAACTCAGATATCCCTCAAAGGTTATCCCATGATCCACCAAAATCCATGACACATGTATTAATAAAATTTTCTAAATCTTGAATAGAACACTCTATCTGACCATTTAAATGTGGATTATAAGACTTACTCAGTTTGACTTGTGTCTCCATCACCTCTTGGATACCTATTTCGAAACTATAAGTAAACCTATGATCATTATCTGAAAAACTGGATAATGGGACACAAAGTAACAACACAATTTCATGCCCACCCAACATACCTATATCTTTAACATTTCTATGACATTTATTGGAATTAAACGAGCTATGTTTTTGAACTCATCATTCACCATATATATAGCAACACTTCCTTAGAGAGTTTATGGAAATACAACAAAAATTTCCATCAAAACCTCATCCCATTTCTAATTTTGAAATCATAAAGGATATGAAAACTAGTAAGTTTCTAATGTGAGGGTTTAATTTCATGGAAGGTGTGATATCTTGATATATAATCAGTGATGTCACACATCATAGATTGCTACCAAAATCACCATCTCCTTTTAGAATATAATTTCATTTTACATGGATTAAAGTATCACAATGAATGTTGAAAATAAAACAGAACTAAACACCTCACAAATGACAGGATGAAAAACTAATCCAGAAAACTATTAAAATATTCTAAAGAGAGAGGGACAATTGAGAAATGGTTTCCCCACCATATAGGTTTTCTAGAATTCAACTATTCTTGACACACTTATACTAAATCATTATAGTAGACTCAAGGAGATACTATGATAACTATACATTAAATAAATATACTCTTAATACATTACCCATATCATCCAGATGAAACTATAAAAAAATCATCATCAGAATCCACTCTTCCCATGATTTCCAAAAAGAATGTGATCGAGCATTCCTATAATGATCGTATGGGTCGACATTCCCTTTTATCGAGGAGTAAGTGATATCAATGTCAAACATATGTAGGTATTCCAACCATCATATATGTATAATATTAATGTCTATTTTAGAGAGGATATAACTCAAACTCTTATAGTAAAAAAATATTGTTAACCTTTCCCTAAAATAATAATTACACCAATACTTAAGCACATACATAACTGAAAAAAACACTAAATCATGACTGGGGTAAATATTCTCATGAGGCTAAAGATAAGGATGGCTATAAGACTCCACAGGATCATCCTACATGAGAACACAACCCATAAAATTTACAGAAGCATCATTTAAAAACAAATACTCTTTACTAGCATTAGATAAGATCAAAAGTGTATCAGATGTCATGTTTAGTTTCAACTCATCGAAAGAAGAATGAAAATTTTCATCCCATGTGAATTCAACGACATGCCTAGCAAGACTATTTAATGGTGAAACCAAATTTTATAACTCCTTGATGAACCGAAAATAGTATCAAAAAAACAAAGAAGCTCTAAATCTAAGAGACATTTAATGGATCTTCCCAAGAAAAAAAGAACATACTTTCTCAAGATCAACTGAAAAGATATGATCAATAATAAAATTACCAATAAATATTACTTATTTAATCAAGAATTTTTTTTATTTTAAAATATATCAAAAAAATGGTGACTTGTTGGGATTTACAAAACCACACCAAGATGATAATCGTGCTCATTCTAAAATCATGAATAAACCAAAATTTCATCTATAAACACTATAAAAATAGTGCAGAGATACTAATGGAATATCTGAATCATCAAATCCATCAAAACTATAGTATTTTTTAATAGAAAAAATGACATCACATGATACTCCTAATGCCAATATCTTCTTTGAAAATATATTTGTGATATATCACACACAAAAATATTAGGTTGATGAAAACTTGACCAAATATAAATATTTTGAAATTTTCATTTCATTGTTTAACAGACTAAAAAAATCATCCACATGAAGAAAATGATACATGTTCTTAACTATCACCAGTTTCAACTTCTAATATTTCACAAAAAAATCAGATTGAACTATGTTCCTTCGTGGAAATGATCACTAGGGTTTCAATGATGAACACTCAAAATAAAAAAACCATTTTCCACTAGGACATATTACTAAACCATGAGATCTTTTAGCTATCCTAGTTAAATATAATAAGAAGGTATCTAATCCACATTTTCCCTAGATCTAGGTTAATTAGAATATCTGCATCCATCTTTTGGAATAATGATGGAGAAATAATCAAGGAAAAGTTCCAGAAAATAATGAACAATGATGGGAAGATTATCAATAGAAGAAACATCATCTGAATCATCAATAATAGCATGAAACAAACTCTTGTTATCTTTCCATGATTTTCTTTCATAGAAAGAACATATACCCAACTGCTACTAAAACACCTATGATCTCTCATCAGTTACAATAAATAAGAAACACCGATGATAAAAATAAACCTCATCATGATGATAAAAAATAATGTTTATCCCATTTATGACATAAAATAGATCCATATTAAGAATAAGAAAATCCCAGACTAACTATTTATCATATATGGATAGCACGCAATAAGTAAATTCTAACCCCACATCTTTCTACTTCCCAAGAGTAATACCTAACTCCATTGAAAAGGACATAAGTCTTACTAGAATGTAAAGAATATTTAGAAGATACCTAATATAAATGAGGGTGAATCTCCTATATCAGATAAATAAATTTCTAATAAGGATGAAATAATGATGTATCTCCCACTATCGCTGGACCTACATCAACCTCAACCAGAAACTCATCTACCACATATAGGTTCTTCACTTATGTTGTATTTGGCGGGATCCATTTAGTCTTAAAATAATATAATTATGATATAGTATGTATTGGATCTGATTATCCGTGACCATATCAAGGAGTATATATAGCCTTATAGGAATGTTGCAGATGACCATGATGTCAAAAAATGTTTCACATTTTTGTAGGTGAAGCACAACAAGACAATGTGTTCCCAAATTTTACACACCAAAATCAAGTTAGGGGTATAATAGTTTATAAAACATGAGTTGATAAAGAGGTATACTACATAATAGCACCTCTACCACTCCTGTGGTGATTATATGACTTTATCATTTTCCCTAGAATACTACTGAAACTACCACTAGGTGAAAGAGAAGGTTAAAAATATCTTAATTTTTCTTCCATATTCATTTTTTCTATTATATCCCTATCTACTGTCTCTATAAAGGAAAAAATATTTAGCATAAACACTTATGATTTGATAACTGATTGTAATCACAATTTTTATATAAGAACATTCATCTTGTCATTCGTTTCAACCTAAGGTGCCAAAGAAGACAACTCAGCAAATGATGTCTATATGATGACACAAAAAACTCTTTCGATATAAAAGAGAGAAAATACAGATACTTATCCATACTAAGTGACTCTAGAAAAAAAACTTGTATAACAGAGTCTTAACACCCTTTCAATCCAAGCCCAAATGCATATCCACTTGAAGCATAGAATCCCAACAATGGTTGATGGGACCAACAAATGTGAATGATTCCAAAATCATATTGATACTCTCATGTATATCTATGAAGTAGTATATTTGATCTATCTTATTATGTCATACCTCCATCCTTTTATATTTATTCCTTCCATTAAAGGATGATCATTTTTCATGAAATTACTCCCATGATAATTTTGTTTTCCAAACAACTCTTATATGTACATAAAAAACTATGTTATGATAATGTGGAACATTCTATTCAGCAATAGTAACTTCACACATGATCTCCTCAACACTATTCTGATCTACTGGAGTATTCTCTTCTGGAGAATCATATAAAACTTCTTGGGGATCTAGTAGAACATGTCTTGGATGTATAATTCTACACATTGAAGAAAAATAAATATTCATTAAATGGAAGAATATCAATTCAAACATGAATATTCATAAGAAAATATTTTTTTAACCACAAAACTCAAAAAAAGAGTCACACATCCAAATGTCCCAAGGAATCTTATACCTCATTACATCATGATCTGTCCATGAACTCACTAAAACATACCTATCATTACATGAATATACTATATCATGTATATAAAAAAACCTAATATAAAGACTCTTGAGGATATAACTCCTTCGATACCATGTAGTGAAAAAACCCAACTGAATTTCCACTTAAAGTGGCACCTTACTCTAATTTATACACACATAAATGGAGTTCCTAATCCCCATAGACTGGAGACTAGCATCCCAGAATCAAAAAAAATATATGTAATGATATAACCCAAGATAAATCAATAATATGGAACATATATGGAAAATATAAATGAATATAAAGTATTGATATATTCCATAATTGAATGAAAAAAAACATAAATACAATAACCTATGAGTAGAAACAACATCCATGCACATGTCCAACCACAAGGGATTAAAAAATAAGTAAAATCACAACTTTATGTGATAACATGGGAATACTCCCACCATCCCACCAAAAAAACAAAACATAGATGATAGAAAACCTCACTGCCTCACTGTGGTTCTTTATCCATTACCTGTATGTAAAGACATAACTAGGTCTATGCATTATCGAAGGGGTTTGAAAGGTGTGTTCTAATAGGCTCAATAGGGTGTCATCCAAAACATCCATGTATTGTATCTAAAAAATTATCCAAATATTTACAACATTAATGAAAACATAGATTAATAATATTTTAATAGTTTTTATATCAAAAGAATATAAAAAAAATTAATTTCCATTTTCACATCTCTAAAATAATGCTGGAAAATTATTTTAAAAATCATTTTATATATCACAATGTTGTATCATTTCAAATAAACCAATGCATAAAACATCTAATCAAATCCATGGTAGTATAAATAAATAGTACAAACCAAAATAAGAATCCCAAATCATCCAATAATAATAGGACACATCAAGCCATAGATCACACTATGTTAGGATAATAAGGACACTTGTCCCTCACATAGACAATTAAATAATCATCCAACCACTAGAAATATGAATTGTGTCTAGAGATCAAAGAAAAACCATATAATGTGGGACCCCAATAAGTCAAACAAATCTATATAACACCATTCATAGATATAATATTAAAGATCCATGATAAAACCCCTAGAGTGTATGGGAATTATTATTAATCCTACTACCTATACACCCAAGGCTTCCCATGTTCTCTAATTTTAAAATTTATTTCTAAACCAATTTCCATCATTTCATGCATTGAAAATGATTTCATAAAAACATATCACAACATGTTGAAAACCATTTCCATTTAACAAATACTAGGGTAATATCATCTTTTACAAAATCCAAGTTGCACACATGTAGTGGGAAAAATTATAACATGACATATCATTTAATAAAAAAATTCAAAATAGGAGAAGTTGATTTCAGCAACACATGCTATAGACAGAACCACTACCTAGAAACTCTAGTCACACACACATGCAATAGAACACTCCAAAATAAGTAATTAACAATGAAAAAATATTCCCTAGAATGAATCTAAAAATAATATAATTAATTGAATTTATAAAAATGGTTGGTGGAGAATAAGAAACGAACAAATACCTCAAAGAATTCACAGTAACCACACCAAACCCAACAAAAAAATGACCCATGGAATAAAAATGACACAAAAAATATAGAAGATAATAATATTTAAATCAAAAAGGGTTAATAGATTCAATAATTCAATGCAACAATGAATCTGCGACCAAGGAATCAAAGAAGAAGAAAGTGCCACTACCCAAGAAAGACTCTAACCAACAGCAACAATGACCAATTTTTTAACAGATGAATCGACACTGAAGAAAGACTCGCAAAGTCACCAGATAAGCTTTATAGGTTGGGGTCCAAATTATACATGGATGAATTAAAATAAATTTTAGATGATAGGAACCATAAAAATTGACCTCCTGATAGATAAATATTATGTAAATCCATCACACTATGTGTAATCCACTGTAGTTAAGTATGCTGAAAACCCCATCATCATTTAAAAAAATGACCTTTTAATAGTACATTGAATGGAACCATTATATGAGATTTAATTCATTCATATTGTGTAAATCCTTCACAACATCTTCCTTGAAGAACATACACATCATTTTCGCCCATTACATGGACTATAATTATCATATAGACTACAAAAACTACAAATTCTTGAACAAAAAACCCATAGCCCCCTAGTATCCTCAGAACCTAGGGAGAACCCAAAAAACCATTTAAACAACTATAGAAGGACTCTATAAATTCCATCAAAAAACATACTTGAACTGTAGGACATTTTATGCAAAAATTCTGTCATTCATATGGAGTCCCATGATGAACCCAATTAATGAGGAAATCAAGTAATGAAAAGGAAGTTACCTTAAAAGGGTAATGATATATTACACAACCTGTTAATAATTATACCTCTTCTTAATAAAACCTCGTTATTTTAGCACTAGAATCCTTCATTATAATGATTCCAAATAAATATAAGCCCTCTAGGTGAGGTGAGAGAATGAAGGAGTGGAAATTTTCTGGGATTGGATGAATAAAATGTCTTTGGGAGTGTGAAATAGAGCTTATAGGGGAATCAATTTTATATGATGGGAATGGAACCCACTTGGAATCTAATTATAAATTTCAAGAAAATATTCCAAATGGTATAAATCATTTCCATTAAAAATATTTAAAATTGTCAATCGATTCAAAACTATGAAATTTTATGGTATAAATGTGTTTACCCATTACGATTCATAATAGTTTTATGGGTAAATATACCCTTAACTTTTTATTTTAATCTTTTGATAAAACCATTTTAACCTTAACCATGGTAAATAATTTTTAAAGGTTTCAATAATGATTATGTCCAGAAATGAAGTTGGACATATTATATAATATTAATTTTTTTATTTTAAATATGGAATATATTTTAAAAAATCGAATTCAAATATCTGGGATAATTTAATATAAATATATTCATGTAGACATGATGAAAAAGAGGGGTTTCCAACAGAACTTTTTCCTAAGTATAAGAAGTTTTAATATTAAAATTATATACGAAATTTATTCGAATTAATTTAATTTGATTAATAAATATATATTTGATGTAATTTCTCTTCTAAACCCATCTTAAAATAAAATTTCTATTGTAAATTATTTAAATTAATAGATGGGTTTTAATAAAAATCAATATAATTTACTATTCATTTAAAAATTAATTTATTTTTAAAATTTTCACATTTAAGACATAGATAATTTTGAAATATAGATTTAAAAAATAATGTACTTTTTTTAAATTAATATTTCTCAAATTGTAAAATTTTTCTTTTACTATTTGACTACAAGAAGCAAGCAAAAACTTTTTTTAGAAAATGACATTTTCAAATACATAAAAACATTAATATAAATTAATTATTGTTTTCCAATATATTTAAATTACATAAAACCACTAAACGTATTTTCAAGAACAAAATATTAATTTTAATTCCATCATTCTTATCAGAATGTTCATAATGGTGGTATTCAAATAATAATTTTAATAGTATATCATGGTTTGTTAAAACTCAGTGTCAAATGTACCACAAGCTATGGAAGAAATATAATTTAATTATAAAAATTTATTTTATAAAAAATTGGGGGTCACACCTCTTGAAGAGATTAAAATATTCTATGTCTTTTCAATTTATAATTTTTAATCAGTTTGATAACATGATTCCTTTTATGGGGCTAAATCCCCCTAAAACATTGTCTCCAAAGAAACTAAGGCATATAATGATTTTGATAATTTATAGAAACCTATATTTTTTACATGACTAATGTGAAGACTATATTTAAGGAATTGGCATTAAACATTTCATTATTTAGTAAATTCTTTTAGAATTCACATTCTTAATTCCTAATGATATTTTCAGTTAATAATTTTAGAGAATTATGAAATTATTCATACATATATACCCATAAAAAAATAATATGTGGGTAATGTTAATATAGTATCAATTTATTACATAATAAAATATTTTTTACTAAAAAATGAAATATTTTCATTAAGTATCATCACAATATTAATTTTGGATTCATATTTTTTCATACCAATCCGTAAACCCTATGAAAATTGTTTTTAATCATGGGATGATAAAAAAATTGATCAATAAGGTAGATAAAAATAAAATAAACATTATTCTATAAATACTTATAAGTTTATGATATTTTGTTAACAAATAATTACATATCATCCATAAAGTATCAAATACATAGTTGGGGAAAACACGAAATTTCCATAAAACATAGAAAATGTAAATAACACCATAAAATTATAATGGGTAGTGTTTCCTTGAGATTATAAACCTGACAGCTACTATATGATTTTTCACCATCATTACTACCTTAAAATATAACCCTTATTGCTACCTTACAATGTAACCCTCACAACTATGTTATAGTGTAACCACTATAATTACACATGGAATAACCATACAGATGACCTCCAACATAAACATATCCAATGAATTGGAAAGAGATATAGGTCCCATGATTCATCATAATAAATTCTCAAGAACTATTAAATTGTCATAAAACATGAATAAATTCATAATAAAAACATTCCTTTTGATGCTTTTGAAAATCTAAATTTAAGTGGATTTTTTATGAAAAGGTTCTTACATCGGTTTCATCATTCATCAAACATTTTAGAATCTCAAATATAAAGGTATAATGAGTATTATTAATATATTTATGAAATATATTCATATTTATAGTTATTTATTTGATCTTATTATAATATCATTTCACCTATTTATTAATAATAATTTTTCATTTTATTTGATTCGAGTGCACTTATTTCATGGTTTGGAAGGTTTCCTAATGTGGATGCTGTTTTTGAAAGAATAAGAATATACAAATCATAATGAAATTGTATTAATATATTTAAAATATTTTAACCATTTCTTATATAATTTTACATCTCTGATATGGTGATGAATTGTATTTTTAAAATCGTAATGATAAAAGCTTAGTTTATTTTTGGTAGGTTATTTCAACCATAACAAACTAGTTTTTCTTTATTTTATTTCAGGTCTATAAATTAGTTCCAAATCATTAAAAAAGTTATAATATAAATATTTAAATATTTTATGTGCATATTAATGGTTTTTTACAAGATTGGATGGAATTAATGGAAAATTGAAATACAATGTCCAAGAAGGTGTTGAAATGACCAGTCATAGATAGAACTTTCATTTTCATGAATCATAGGATAAGGGGATATGATTAGTGATGCATATTACATTAACACAATAAAAATATAGTTTATTTATAATACATAAACAACCCTTTCACATCTACTAGATGATTTTAGAAAATAATAAGAAAATAAAATAAATTTGAATGAAAATAACATAAAATGAATGAGGATTTTACCTCTCAAACTTCTTCCCCTTGTAGACCGCATTAAGGTCCATGTTTTTTTCCTTTTTCTAATACTAGTAGGTCTTGGACGTGGGAAAGTTGTTTTTAGGGGAATTGGGAAAAAGTTATGCATGCTTAAAGGATTTAAGTTGTGAGAAGAATAGGTGGTGTGTGGGGTGGGGGGGATTTATAGTGGTCGACAGGGGTGTTTTCTCATTATTTCGTCCAATAGTTTCTTATTTTGGATCAATACTATGATTAGTTTTACCATATTCACTAAATATATTAAAATAATGAAAAGGATTTCAATATTATGGTTATTAAATAAGAAATTACTCAATTATTACTATATTTTACATAAAATTTATATATACCATGAAATACCATATTTCACTATTCACAAAAAAATCCACTATTTCAAACAATAAAAAATATTCATCTTAATTTTTTTTTGAACGTTTATAATTTAAAAATGCACATGCTTTTATAAAAATAATTTTCTAAATATGATATATTTTTTTATTAAAATCATAAATTATTCAAAAAATATCGATTATAAATTTATAATTGTTTTTCTCACACTTTGAAAAATTAATTATTGTCTCATTAAAATATCCTGTAATCATGAGACAACAAAATAATAATTTATTTATCTATTTTATAAAAATATATTTTATTTTAAATTATATAATTAATTATAAAAATACTCATTAAATATTTACTGTTCATGAATAAACCAACACATTATTTATCATTTATAGAACATTTATTTAATTATTGAAGGATAAAAATATTTCTTATATTAAATTATAAGATAAATAAATGTAATTTATTCTTTCATAAATGAAGTTGTGATTCTATTCCTATATATTTCTTAATTTCTATAAATATCAGTTCTTTTTTTATAAAATTATATTAAATTTAAATATTCAATTCTAGAATGAATTTTTTTTTATATGTACCTATGTTGTTATATTATATAAAACATTGAGAAATTGAATCCTCACAATTTTTATTGACTTATTAAATAAGTTAGGATACCTTTCTCTCATAGTATTTTTAGATCCCATGAACTTTTTTCCACAATGTGGTTTCTCTACAAAACCTTAGCCAAGTGAATTTCCATATTCTAAAAATCATGGTCTGTACAATCAAGAATATAAATTAGTTTTTATTTATAAGAAAGGTTCTCATCTTTCTGAAATACTTCTAGGATAAAAACATGAGAAGGATTTGGAAAATACTTTCTCAACATCAAAACATGAAAAAATTATGTACTTAAGATAAACTCAAAGGCAATGATACTTGGTATATAACTGGTAAAATTATATACAGGTTCTCAAAAGAATCAATAAACTATTGATTTATCTTTAATTTTTTAACAAAACTCATAGCTCTATTCAAAGTATATTTTTTAAGGAAAACATAATAACCTACCATGAATTAAAGGTCTTTCCTCAAGTCATTTAAAAAATTATCTACCTACGCTGAGTTTCTTTGCATGTTTCTGGATAATATTCACATTATATGACACCTACTCCACCAATTTTTGTCCCATAAACACCCCATCCCCAACTTCATCCAAAAAAAATCTATATTTTAACACTCCCTTCAGAATAATTAATCAATAGGTTCCATAGGTATACTGGAATTAATACTATTATTATAAAAAATTCAACTAAAGAATAATGATGATCCTAACTTCCTGGGTAATCCATTGAACTACTTTGACGCATATCCTTCAATGTCAAATATTTTTGTTCTGACTATCTATCTAATTGCATATGAATGGATGCGTTGATATTTAATTCATTTCCAAACAATGTTTGAATTCCTCTCTAAAATTTAGATTTGAACCTAGGATCTTTATCATATACAATTGAAAGAGTAACTTCATATAACATCAGAATATTCTTTTGGTATAGTCAGTAAATAATATCTATAGAAAGAGTATGCTGAATATTAATAAAATGTATCAATTTGGTTATCCAATCAACAATAACCCAAATATCATCATCACCTTGAGAAGTATTTGGTTTTCCACCCAAAAATTCCATGGATATATATTTAAATTTCCATTATGGCACTAGAAATGTTTGAAGGATCCCCTTTGGTAGGATCCACTATCCTTTTTCTTGTTTACATTTCAAACATTTCATAGAAAAATCAGTAGTATCAATTTTTCATTCTATCCCAGCAGTAATACTCTTGAAGGCCTCTATACATCTTAGTATTGCGAGGATGAACTAAAAATAGGGATCCATGAGTTTCACTTGATAATTTTTTCTTGAACCAAGAATCACAAGGCATACATAATCTCTTTCCAAATATCAAGACACAATATTTAGAAATATTAAACTCAAGAAGCATATATTTTTTAACCAGTTCCATCTTCTTCAATAACTCACCATCTTCTTTCCATACATTGTTAATTAATTTTTATAGAGAAAACTATAATGAATCTAGAGGTAATATAGATGAATATCATGCACAAACAATATCAAAATCAAAATTCAATAAATCAGAAACCAAAATGTCATATTCTATAAATAACATGGTTGACGATTCCTGACATTTTTTACTCAATTTTTCCACTACAATTTTTTATTTTCCTTGATGTCAATTGATAGTGAAGTCATATATATTTATTAGTTCAATCCATCTTCTCTACCTCATGTTTAAAAACATCTGAGTGAATTTATTCTTCAAAATTTCTTAGTCATAAAATATTTCTAACTTGGATACATATAAATGATGCCTCATAATTTTTAAGGCAAAAACCATAGATACTAATTATAAATCATGTGTGGGATAATTTAATTTATGAGGTCTCGGTTTTCCTAACAAATTATAAATCACATGTTCATTTTTCATCACAACATAACTGATTCCATATAATAAAGAGTCTTCGTATATGAAAAACTCACTATTTCTGGAAGGAAAACTAAAAACCAGAGGAATCACCAATCTTTTCTATAGTTCCTGAAAAAATATTCACATTCATCAATTAATATAAATTAAAACCCATATCATGTTAACTTATTTAAAATTCTACAAAACCATGACATGTATTTAACATACCATCGGTAAAAAAATTATAATCCAAGACAACTACTAATAAATTTAAAAATTATAGGTCTTGGACATTGATTAACAATTTTATTAGTAGGATAAACTATTGTGCCATGCTTATTTTCAATGATACCATGAAAATAATTTATTTATAACCAAACACCACATTTTTTAATTTTACCATAAAACATTTTTTTTCATTTTGTGTTTGCACCACAATACTTATATGTTTTTCTTAGTCCTCATAAATTTTTATATAAACCAAAAAATCATCAATAAAAAAAAACCTATATAATATTCATGGAATATTATATTCATATAATTTATAAACACTTATGGGGAGTTTGTAAATCCAAAGGTTAGAACAACAATATCATAATTCCCATGTCTAGTTCGGTAATTGTTTTAGAATGTCATTCACCTTCACGTTTAGCTGATGGTACATGGATCTCAAGTCGATTACAAAATAAATACTAAGATCCCAATATCTTATCAAACAATTCATCAATATAAGGTAGTGGATACATATTCTTAATAATAATGTTATTCAATGATCAATACATAATGGAATCCCTCATGGGACTATCTTTTTATAACAGACAAAATTGAATCTCCCAATGGTGATGCGGTTGGATGAATTAACCCTTTATCAAAAACTCCTAAAACAAATTTTTCATTTCTATAAGTTATAATTACTCCATTTAATAAGGGAGTTTTTTATTGGATTATCATCATGAGATAATTAAATAGTAAAATAAACTTCATGGTCAGGAATTACACCTCGAAACTCATCAAAATAAACATCCAGGTAATCATTTACCACTGAAACAACACTAATCTAAATAAATTATTTTTTTCAATAATATGTGAATGATAAATTAAATTTTCATATTTTAACAATTTCTTAGATCAATAATACGTTATCAATGAAATGGGTTGATTCTTGTATAAAAATGAATTTTCTTCTAAAAAAATATTCTTTATACCTACAATCTATCTTACCATGATAAATAGAAATCCAATCCATAAACAAAATAACATCAAACTGTACTAAGAAAAAATCAACATGGACTGAATTTAACGTCTTTCTGAAGATAAAAACAAAGATATTATTCTAATTCATTTTTTAATATCCCCCATGGCATTTTCATTATATGTTTTGACTTCATTTCATGGGGTAAACATTCATATTTACTATAAATGTTTTCATAAATTAAAGAATATGTAAACCTCATAACAAAGAAGATAGTAGAAAAATTTAAGAAAATGAAAAATATACCTAATACCACTTCAATGGATGGCCCAAAATCTGTGGAATTTTTTCACAGTGGATTTCAATAATCCTTAATTCTCATCATCTGGCTTCTTCCTATCATTCAGAACTCTCATTGGGAAGTTATTTTCATCATGAATCGTCCCACCAAATTCAATACACATTATAGTTTTACTATCATAATTAAATACACAAAAACTAAGTCTTTTTTTATGGGAATATCGATCCATATGTCAAAAATTACCACATAAAAAACACTTCTTGGATTTGTAAAAGAATTCCCCAAGATTATTTTTACCTCACTTCCCCCAAATTAGAAACCAAATTTTCTTACATTCAAATTTCAGTGATTGATTAGTAACCATTGATTTATATATAGGATTATTATTTTCCTTGTTTTGAAAGTACATAAAATCATAAATATACTCCATTTCTACCCTCTTTCCACATTGAAAAACATTATTATTACTTTTTTAATTAGAATATGCCAAATTCATTTGGTATCATGGATTTAATGGTAAGTGAAATGATTTATTTTACTATCAATGTCCAGAATACGATTTGGAGAATAAATTGAAAATATGGTGGGATTTTCCTCATTAAAATATATTGAATCTTCTACCATTATTTTCAATTAAAGGAATTTATTTTCTATCATAAGCTGAACTGTCTTAGGAAAATAATTTTCATGGAAAATTTTCTTAAACTAATCCCAATCCATGGTATTAATCTCCTCAAAATATAGAATATTATTGACCATTGACCAAAATAAGTTGGATTCCAATCAATAAAAAATTAGAATACTATAATTTAAATTATATAAACAACTCGTGGAATAAAATATGTTTTTAAGGTCTCTAATACACCCTTAATCCATCACTGGGTCAGAAGATTCACAGAAAGAAGCTGGGTGTTGCCTCATAAAATGATCGAATATTACCATGTTGCTTTGTGGTAGCTTTAGATATTCTATTTTGTAGATTTAATTGACACTTATTTCTTGATTAAAATGATCCATTAATATCAATAACAGATCAATTCTAATTCTCAACATTTTGAGTTGTGGATTCAGAAATATATAATCTTCTGGGTACCTTCTAACTATAACTTCCCTATTTCATATGTGGAATACTACTCTAGATTAAAATATCATAGATAACAAAACATGGTAGTCTTCAAATTCTATATCATTTTAAGACATGAATAAAGTAAAAACAATTTATGGTATTATATTAACACCTTCCTAACCCTTAATGTTATCGAAACCATTCTATAATACCAACTATAAGGACTCGACATTAAACATTAAATAATGAAGAATTTTTTTTAGAAATAACTTTCTTACATTCCCAAAGATAAATTTATTATAGAGTAATAGAGAAGTAGAACATAATTCATTCATATCAACTCATAATAAACAAATTTTGTTACTATAAAAAATTGTGTCCATTTTTCTATAATATAAATGTTCTTAATGAAAAATGAAATATTTTCATGAAAAATCTCCACATCATTATGATTGGATTCCTATTTTATCTTACCCATCCATAAAACCTATAAAGTTTTTAAAACATGGTATGGGAACACAAATATCAACAAGGGAAGTAAAAAAATAACCATTAGTCAATTAATACTTATTAATATAAGTGATTATTTTCATAGACGTACTTCTCACCTATAATGTATCATATAATTACTTTGTGCAAACAAGATATTTACATAATACATAGAAAACAGAAATAAAACTATTAATGTACGTTGGGATGTGACTTAAATAATATTTTAACTATAACAACCCCACTCTTCATTAAATATTTTACAATGATTTATTACATAAACATTCTCTTAAGAAAACTTTGAGGATTGATAGGTCTATTGTCTTGGAAAATTGGAAAAATCACATGATAACTTAAGGAAATAAATACAACATCTATATTTAAAACATATTTTACGTGACCACAAAATTCCTTCATACATAGAATTTCATGGGATTACCTGAGGATATAAATAATAATGGGTGATCTATAAATCCCATTAAGGGAGTAAACAAGGCATAACATGAAGAATAAAATATATGTTATAAAATAGGATTATCAATGGATCATAAGAGAAACATGAACATAAATGCATGATATAGAATTATTATCATAACATGGAAATGGGGAAAAATTACAACATGATATTAGCATGATCCAAGGATCATCGCATATAGATTTTCATGAGTAAAAAGTCATTTCACATAAATTAAAATTAGTAAAACCTCAATGCACATGAATTAGAAAGAGTAAACCAACATTGAACATTAATTTGAATTTATATACACTCTTTTCACATGAATTAGCATGTGTAAAACCTCATTGCACATAGAGTATCATGATACCAAGTGTTACTCAATTCATTGGAGTGCTATCAAGGTGCACCCTTTATAAACATGTCATTTCATGCATAAGTGTGCCACATGGATCATATAACATGGAATTATTAAACATCATAAGTTATTCCATGAATAAATAATTTAGAATACATTCATGTAAGAACAATTAAATATTTATATGTTCATAAAGGTGAATACCTTTAATTTATAAATGGATATGTTATTCACTACACGATGATTTTGTCTTGGAAAATCACAGCGTAATTTCAGCAGCATAAGGCCGTCATATGAAAATTCATATATTGGGTTGATGAGAGAGAAAGGGTTCTCTCATAATTTATACGTGAAATAGTCAGTAAGGTGATCATTTAACATAATATCCAAATATTTAAAAATGAATTTAGATGCATAATATGGTAGGAATACCCAAATGGAAATAAGAAGAGAGAAATGCCTTAATGAATTTTTCCATGGTAACTGGTATACATGGAAACAATTAATGAGATATAATGTGGAATATCATCATTGAAACATAAGTAGGGAAGTATGAGTGTGGTGAAAAATCTTACCCCAAAATTTTTAATTGAAAATAAAAGATTATAACAACATAAATAATCTTGGACAAAAATGAAAATGGAAGAAAGCCCTTACGAAAATTCAGCATGGTAAAAAGTATATTTAAGGGTTCCTAAGAGGGATAAATGAAAGTGAAATGGGATCTCAACATTTAAACATCAAATGGATTGTTCGGATGATATATTATAACATATCCCAAAATAGGATTAAAATAAATTCAAAGTCATAACATGATGATAATGCATGATAACAGTGGAGGATGGAAGATCTTTTATGGAATTTCTATAAAGTAATGGGAATGCTTAAATAATCACAGGGGGAATTGATGTGAGTGAAAGTAAGATCTCAACATATATAAATAAAATTGTTAGTTTGTGGGTCTTAAAACATTATAACCCAACGTATAAATATGTAACTTAAGAAGTATAAAAAAAAGGATAGCTTGAATGGAAATGAGAAGAGTAGAACCCCTTACAAAATTTTGGCATGGTAACAGCTTAGGTACGGGTCAAAACGTGGGCAGATAAATAACCCCTCACTAAAATAAAATCAAATGGACAATAATTTAATGATTATAAAATAATAACATTATATCCAATCAAAATTATAAGAACTACTGTAAAATAACATGCTTTAATTTAAAAATAGGAGAGGAATGTGAGGGTCCATTACATGGAAGTGTGATCCCAAAGGCTTAGAAGAGGATTATTGGGAGCATGAGTCACATTTAAAGGTCTTTATGGAGTACGACACAAAAGATGGTCAATCTATAAATGGTTTGAGTGATGTGGATTGGGATTTGGGGTGGATTTATATAGCAAATGAGAGGGAATTATTTATTATTTAGGTTTTGGACACTACACATTAAACAAATTCAATCCACAACGCATCACATGGTTTTTCACTATGGTTTCATCCAAATGGGAGTGGTATTAAATGTTTTATAGGACCTAGTTTCATAGAAGTTAAAATATTAGGCTTCCTAATGTGGAGGTGAGTCACACTCTCAAGAAATTCACTTTAAAATGATAAAATATTTTATAAGTCTTGGAGGATCCACTAAGGCATTATAAAATTTATCAAACAAATCTAAAATCCCAATATTTTAAAGTTAAGACTTATATTTTTCAAATATCCATTTTATTTTATTTAGTGCATTACTATTGTTTCATTATGATGTCATAAAAAAATGTTATATAATTATTAAGTATTTAATTTTTACCCATAAATTTGAATGTCTCGTAAAATTATGAAAAATTCACCCTTGTCTAATTTCAACATCCTGATTCCGAAAATTCATTAATTAATCTAAATAAATTATTTAATTAAATTTTTTTTATCATATAAAAATATAATTCTAATCTAGTTTAATACTTAATCTTTTATGGAGTAAAAAACAATAATTCTAATCATCATTTTTTATTAAAAGGGGTGTTGTTATAACACTATTATAATACCTTTATTAATAAAAACCTAACTTAATATAACAATTTATATATTTATGAAATGTCTCATTTTTCCTGAAAAGTAAATTTATCTAATTCATTATATTTTTATGAAAAAATAATCTCATTGAAGAATTTATGGAATATGACATTTATTTATAAATGGGATTACACAATAAGTAACAGAAACCTTATTATATAACCCCTTATAACACCCATATTATACCAAAGGGTAAGGTGTATGATGGTGAAATAATATTGGGGAAGATCACATAACATCACTCTGGTGGTAATATCTATTAACATTCACTTCTAACATAGGCAATTCTGTTCAAGCATAACATGTTTAAGATCAACTTCGGCTGGGTCAACAGCGAAGCCCGATGACACCACCTCTTTTCCATGCTCTGAAAAATGATCTCCATATGACCGAAGTCTACTACAGAGGTCATCCTTTCATTTTTCTATTTTAAAATTATTATTTTTCAAAACCATAAATTTATATCAGTCATGTGATCAATATTAAATGTCTATATTATCATCGGTAATGATACATAATGGTCATTTAAACGCAGTTGGATAAAATAAAATATGTGCATGTTTTTTCTATATCCATAAGACATTTAATTAAATAAATGAAATGGAATTCTATTTATGAATGTTCTGGTCATTAAAAACTTCCCCCTTATGAATTTTTTCCCTCAAAATTTTTCCCACTTTAAAACATATAAAGGTAACTTTTCCCCATCACTTCCACCAGTTCCATTATTTCTTCTTCAAACTTTTTTTTTCTCTGTAACACTTTGACGAGGGTCATACTTATTTCATAGAATGTTTTCCCTCTGATCTAAGAACATTATCGAGTTTTCATCATTGTAGTGGACATTATATAATGGTACTACCCTTGAATTGAGTACATGAAAATAGTTAGGTATATAATTCTCAAGAGTGATACATGGGATACATCATGTACTTGATACAGGTTGAGTGGGAGTTCTAGTTGATAGGGTACTACTTCAATGTGATAAAGGATCTCAAAAGGGTTGATTTACCTTGTAATAATAAGTCCCTTCTTACATAATCTCATAAATCTCTTCCACGGTGATTTGTAGAGGAATACCATGTCTCCAACATTAAACTCTAGGTCATGTCAATGATTGTAAGAATAACTCTTTGGTCAACTATGAGCTGATTTGATGTGCTGTTGAGTGTTATTAACCTTCTCCACCATTTAATTGACCATTTTTGGATATAGATGTGTTTTCTCCCCCAATTCATCTCAACGTGCTGATGTTTTTCTCCTCCCCTGTAAAGGGCTTCATAAGGATCCATTTGGATGCTTGAGTGGAAAATTTTATTGTTAGATAACTAAACCAAAATAAGATGTTGATCTAATCCTCCTTTAATATATATTGAGAATGCTTTCAACATGTCCTCATGTTTTTGGATTGTCTGCTAATATTGTCCATCATTTTGAGGATGACAAGTCATACTGAAGTTCATCTTAGTATTCATAGCATCTGGACACTCTTACAGAACATAGAGGTGAATCTTGGATCTCGATCAGATATAAATTTGTACTCCATGCAGCCTTACCACTTCTCATATGTATGTTTGGGAGAGTTGATCTAATGAAAAATCCTTCCAAATTTCAATGATTTTTGCAGTATTTTTATGATGATCGACAACAACCTAGATAGCATTCTTTTCGTTGTATGTCTTTAGAAATACAGTGACAAAGCCTATAGTGATTTTCTACCATTTCCATATTGGTATGGGTAATGGTTGCATCATCTCCTTAGACTTATTACTCTTATAATTCACTCGATAACATACTATTATCTTTGATAAATAGCAATTGATATCCTTCTTCATATTATCCCACTAATAATGCACTCGTACATATCGATACATCTTTGTGTTTTCCAAGTGAATGATGAAATTCAATCTATGTGCATCATCCAAAAGTTATTTTTTTGAACTATGAATTTTATGGAACACATAGAATTGACACAAATATCATAATTCCTTCTTCATTAACATTGATCACTAAGGATTACACTTTTCTGATAGTTTCAGAATTCACACATCAACATTTTAATCATCCATTGACCTTTCAAAATGAGACGGTTGAGAAATCATTTGTTAAATGATTGATGATGTTACCTTATTTTTGATTCCCATGTCCATATTCATCAAATCTAAGAAGGTTGGTTCCTTTTATATTCTAATCAAGGATAGAATCACTATGTCCATTTAACATAGATCATCTATCACATAGTTCTCATTCCCAGGGTGTTAATGGATTGAACAGTCATATTTGTTGATTAGATCAAACCATATTCATTGGAACATCTTCCCCTCTTTCAGTGTGAATATATACTTGGGGATTTTATAATCCATATATATTTCACACTTCTCCCCAAAGATATAATGCCACCAAATTTTTAATGCAATGATCATTGCCGCCATCTCCAGATCATGCTTGGGATAGAATTACTCATGAATTTTCTACTGACTTGAGGCATTGGTGATAACATTTTCTTTTTCCCTCAAATTCTATCAAAAGGAGACTTGTAAAATTTTCAGGAAGAACATTCCCTCATACTTCAAAATATGATACAACACATACAAAATATTTTCCCTAAATATTTAATAACATTTCTGTTGGGGAATCAATGTTATAAGAAAAAAAATATATAATAATAGTATATGAATTGAAATATAGTATGACATACACTACATTAAAGTAGTGGTTACATGTGATTAATTCATCATTATCGATATTATCATAGGAATTATAGTTCTCCCTTTACCAAGGAGATTATTGATAATCATCATGCTTATTAGCCCATACAATAGAGCGTTGTCTTGGGTAATGCATGTCTTCTCCACATTTATGGCATAAAAAAATATAATATTCCTTAGATGGATCTTTGTTTCCATCCATCACATTATCCATTCTTTTATATAAAATTGGATACTTTTCCCTTATTTTACACAATTAAAACATCTCCTTGTCCCTTTGTGGAATTTCCCTTAGTGCCTCTTTCGAAAATTGTTGCATGAAGGAAATCAATTATTCGTCCCCTTATCAACTTTAGCAGATAGACTTTCAGGAGGTTTCATCTTCCTATTCCTTGATTTCCTTGGGTATTCAATAATGTTCCAATTATTAATCATGATTTTGATTGCTAGTTTGGAATAATCACGATATGACATACTTGAGCTCCCATTTGAATGGAAAACTCATTGGGACATTCATCATGTTTCCCTTTGCATTAGTTGTCAGCCATATTCCACATATTACCATCCATTGGCTAGAATAAAAGAAAAATTAGGGATGATTATCTTAAATATTTTAACACAGAAATAGGAATCCAATGACATTAAAGGTATAACTTATAAATTACATTTATCCCCATAAATTATATATTTCTAGGCTTCATTATATGTTATCCATGATATATATCCTAACTTATATTCTTATGGTATATTTCTTCCTCCCTTAATAATATTTCATAATAATCTTATTAATTTAATGGATAATTTCCCTCAGGAGAGTCGAACCAAGAGTACTGCATGACCCATTTTCATGCATTAATTCCCATATGAGTCTATCTCAAAGTAGTGTTTTGGGTTTCACCCCTAGATATATTTATGCCAGAGACACCTCTACTTTTTTATCTACATGTGGATTTATTTGATTGATAAACCACATCCTCTATACCAACAAAAATTTAGGGATTTTTTCCTTATAATTACTCTTATCTCTAAGGCTTTAACTAGGGTTATCTATTCCTAATACTAAAAATAACTAAACATATCCATTGATACCAACTATAATAACCTTTTGATATATTACATATCCAAAATTGAATTTATTACAAAAAAATCACTTTAGAAAACTCTGTGGATTAATAGGTATAGTGTCTTAAAAAATTAGGGACATTACATGACAACTTAAGGAATAAAATACAAAATATCTATTAAAAACTTCTTTTAGATGAACCCATCATTCTATCATACATTTCATTTAATGGGATAACCTATGGAAATAAATAAGAAAAGGGTGATCTATAAATCTTAGTAATGTAGTAAAAAAGGCATAACATGAAGAATATAATACTTGTTGGGCAATATGCATATCAATGGGGCATAAGAGAGACATGAAAATAAAGGCATGATATATCATGATTATCATAACATAGAAATTTTTAAACAAGATAAAACATTATATTAGATTGATCCAAGGCTAATCTCACATGGATTAGTATGAGTAAACCCTCGTTGCACATGAATTATCATGAGTAAACCCTCATTGCACACAAATTAGAATGATTAAACCCTCATTGAACATGAATTAGAATGAGTAAACCCTAATTGGACATGTATTATCTTGATTAAACCCTCATTTCATAGATAATATCATGATAATAAACATTACCCAAAGCATTGGAGTGCTATCAGGGTGCATCATTTATAAACATTTCATTTCATGCATAAGTGTGTCACATGGATCATATAACATGGAATCATTCAACATCATAAGTTATTAAAAGATTGAGGAATGTGGAATAAATACATATATTTACCATTAAATATGTACATTTTCATAAACATAAACACCCTTTATAGAGAAATGTGTACTGTATTCACTACACAAGGATTTTGGCTGGAAAATCACGGTGCAATTTCAGAAGAATAATGTTGTCATATGGAAATTCATAAGATGGGTTGATGAGGGAGAAATGGGTCTCTAATAATTTATAAATGAAATAAATAGTAAGGGGATCATGGACCATAATATCCCAACATATTAAATGGAATTTATATGCATAATATGGGAGAAATAATTGAATGGAAATAAGAAGAGATAAATCCCTTAGTGAATTTTGGCATGGTAACGGGTGTACATAGAAGTCATTAGTGAGAGAGAATATTGTATTTCATAATTAGAAAATAAGTAGAGAAGTATGGGGTAAGTGATAAATCATACACCATAATTTTTAATTGAAAATAAAAAGGTATAACAACATAATGAAACATGGACAAAAATGAGAAAGGAAGAAAGTCCTTGCAAAAATTAGGGATGGTAATGAGTATACATAAGGGTTCATAATAGATCTAAATGATATTGACATTAGATATCATAATATATAAATTAAATGGAATTTAAGGAGGAAATATAATAACAAATCCCAATATATGAATAAAATAAATTAAATTACATAACATGAAATGTATGCTTAATAACAGAGGTAGGTGGAAGATCCTTTATGGAATTTTGGCAAAGTAATGGGTGTGCTTAAAAGATCATAGAGAGGATTTATGAGAGTCAAAGTAAGATCTCATCATATATATATATATATATCCAATAGATAGCGTAGGGGTCATGGAACATTATAAGAAAACATATAAATATGGAACTTAATAATTATTATATAAAAGAGTAGCTTGAATATAAATCCGAAGAGAGAAATCCCTTATGAAATTTTGGCATAGAAATGGTAGGTAAGGGTCAATATGAAAGAGGATAAATAATAACTCATTAAAATAACATAAAATGGAAATTAATATATTTATTATAATATAATAATGTTATATCTATTCTAAATTACAATAAATACTTCCCAATAAGATGCTTGAATTTGAAAGGAGGAGAGGAAAGTGAGGATCTGTTACATGGAAGTGTAATCCCAAAGGCTGGGGAGTGGCTACTTGTGATATTGGGGGTGCATTTGGAGGACTTTAGGGATTATGGGTCAGAGGTCGGTAAAGCTCTAAATGGGTTGGGTAAAGAGGAACCAGATATTTGGTGGGTTTATATAGGAAATGAGATTGAATTATTTATTATTTAGGTTATATACCCTACACATTTAACAAATCAAAACCACAAACCATCACATGGTTTGGTCCCATGGTTTATTAAAAAGGGGAGTGGAATAAATTTTTGTATAATAAAAGTGCATAAAATATATAATTATAATTCTTTCTTATGTGGAGGTGAGTCACACTCAAGAAAACCATTTTTAAATGATAAAATATTTTACAAGTATTCGAAGGTCCACTAAGGAATTATAAAATTAATAAAAAAAATATAAAATCACAATATTTTAGAGGTAAAATATATAGTGGTTGAATAACCCTTTTATAGAATTTTATTACATAAATATTGGGTCATTATGATGTTATAAGAAACATTATCTATTTATTCGGAATTTAATTTTTACTCAATAATTATACTGTCTCAAAAAATTATTAAAAATTAACCATTGTATAATTTAAATGTACTTATTTCAAAAATAATATTTATTTTATCTAAATAATTTTATAAATATTATAATTATTACTTTTGAAATATAAACCAACACTTACTGAAAATTAGTGAGTTTTGAAATCAAAATGTTTTTGACCTTAACAAAAATTACCTTTGACTTAATAAAAATTATATACTTAATTATTATTCATAAATGTGAATTGATAAAGAAAATTTATTAAAATATTAATTATTTAAAAAATTCATTATTTCATTAAAATAAATTTTTTATTTAAAAATACAATATCCTTTTATGGTATAGAAATATTATTCTTCTCAAACTGAAAACGTAATCTTTTATAGATTTAAAAAAATAATTATAATAATAAATTATAAGTAAAATTGTTGTTCTTATAAAATTATTATAATACCATTTTTAAAAAAATATTATTTTTATATAATAATTTATATATTTATAAAAAGTACAATTTTACCTGAAATGTATATTTATCTAATACATTATAATTCTAAGAAATAATATTATCATAAAAGAACATATGGAATAAAAATTTTATTTATAAAAGGGATTAAATATTAAGTAGCTAATACCTTGTTACATAACCCGTTATAACTCCCATGTTAGACCTGAGGGTAAGGTGTGTGTTGGTGACAGACTCTTATGGTGGCTCGGATAACATCGCCCGAGTGGTATTATCTAATAACATGAAATTCTCTCATAAGGGATTCCATTCAAGCTTAACATGTTGAATCTTATCTTGGGATTGGCCAAGAGGGAAGCCCAATGATTTTACCTTCATTCCACGATCTAAAAAATGAGCTTCATACGAACCAATTCTACTATATATAGACCTCCTCTCCTTTGTATGTGTTAGAAGGATTATTTTAAAAACCCATAAATTTATATACGTCATGTGATCACTATTAAATGGGTTTAGTATTAATCATAATGATACTTAATGGTCATTTAAACCCAATTGGATAAAATAAAAAAAGTTCATGCGTTTTTTATATCCATAAGACTTTTAATTAAATACAATAATTGTAATTTTATTCATCAATGTTTGGTTTGTTATAGTAACCCTCTTGGTTTCCATATGATTTGTAATCCTCACGGTATACTTATAGTGCAGCCCTTATAACTATATTAAAATATAACTCTCACAGCTACCTTATGGCATAACCATTAAAGTTACACTAGGAGTAACCATATAGCTAATCTAAAACATAAACTTACCCAATAAATTCGAGGCTAATACTGGTCCCACACATCATATTAAAAAATACCTATGAACTAGAACATAATCACAAAACATGAATACATTCATAATAAAAACATTCGATTTTATTTTTTTTGAAAATACAAATTTAAAAAGAGGATTTTAAAATAAAGGTCCCTTACCTTAAAGCATGATAAAACCTCATGTATAATAGTTTAAATACTATTATTAATATATTCAAGAATTATATTAATATTTATAATTCCTTATATGATCTTATTATAAAATATTTCTATCCATTTATTAATAATATATTTTTATTTTTATTGTTTTAGGTTCATCTATTTCATGGTTTCCATTGTTGATTCATTATAAAATTTCATTTCAAATAGAAGAAAAACTAAAAAATGGAATGAAATTGTATTAATATGTTTCCAAAATTTTAAATGATACAATATATAATTTTCTATGATATTAGGATCATTCATTAGAGAAAACATTAATAAAAAAGTTTTGTTCATTTTTTGCGTGTTTTTCAGACCATCAAAAACTAGTTTTATATTATTTAATGTTATGTGTATAAATTAGTTACATATCATTAAAAAGGTTATAATATATATATTATAATATATTTTAACCATAATATTTTTTTTAAATCCATGATGGTTGTAAAGGAAAATTAATATATGATGTCCATGATGGTGATGAATCGATATATCACTAAAGATTCTTTCATTTTCTTGAATAAGAGGAGAAGAGTATAGGTTTGATGATAGATATTAAATTAAAAACAATAAATTATATTTATGATACTCGATTCATCATGTAACTTTTATTTGGGGAGTTCAAGTGAGAAACACCAAAAAAGGAAATAGAAAACAAAATAAATGAAAATGAAATAGGATTTCACCTATTGAACATCGTTTACTTGAGAACATCCCTTTGTACATTGGATTTGGCCTTTTGGTGAGACTAGAAGGTCTCGAAAGTCTTTTGGAGGATATTTAAGGGAATTGGGTATAAATTAATCTAGCTATAAGGTCAATGGGAGTGTGGAGAATATGTAGAGAGGGGTGGTATTTATAATGGTGGAGATGGGTGTTTTCTCATTATTTTTCATTAGTTTATTATTTTGTCTCAAGATAAAAAATAATTTTAGAATTACTAGTAAATATGTTAAAATAATTAAGAGGAGGAAGATATTATGGTTATTATATCATCAATTAATCAAGGAATAATGTATTTAATATATAATGTATTTAAAATGTAAATTATTATATTTCAGTATTCATAAAAAACTCAAATATTTCATAAAAATCACTAAAATTAACCCTAATAATTTTTCAACAAGTAGAATTAGAAATTGAATTATATTTTATGAAAATAATTTTCTAAATATGATAAATTAAATTTTTAATTAATATTATCATCAATTCAAAAAATAATGTTTTTTAATTTATAACAGGTTTTATTACACAATTATTATTTTATCAAGGTATCATAAAACTATGTTATAATAATTAGAAAAAAATTAATTTATGAATTTATTTTATGAAAATTTATTTTATTTTATATAATTATATTATTTAAAAAATAGTGAATAAATAGTTCGTTTCTCAAAAATACTTATACTTATTTTATGAATAATAAAACATTATTTATTCATTATATCATATAAATATATCTTATTTTCACTAATGAGATATGAAAATTAACATTATTAACTCATAGGTGAAGTTACTATTATATTATTATGGATTTCATAATTTCAATAAATACCACTTATTTCATTATAAATTTATATGAATTTTACATTTTGAATCCAGAATGAAAACAAATTAAATTATAAGTTCATGGGTTGTCACACCATGACCCCAGTATCCAATAGAACATGATAAATTTAATAATATTTTATAAGATACAAATGATCATATTCTAAAATATCTAGTTATTCTTTGGTCATGGTAAACTAGATATATACATGAATCTCGCATTATATTTGAAATAATGAAATAAAACACATTGAGAGTAAAAAAAATGAATTTTTTAATTCTTTAAATGATTTACCCATCATATCATGTGGAATGAAAAAAAAATATGTGTGATAATAAATTCTCAGAAATGATAACTTACATCATAATATATCATGAATTAATAAGGAAAAAATCAATATGGTAAGGTAAATAACTATCCAAACGTTCCATTTTATCAATAATGATACTATAACTATTATATAACCCATAATAAATATTGATGGTTAAATAAGTTAAAACACATTACTTTTCTTCAATGACATTAGAATAAATAAAACCATTGATAATTTTAATGAGTTTATATCGTGGATGATAATAACTGAAGTATCAATGAATGAAAATTCCTAAAAATAGATTTCATGATCTTATACATCATGATGTATATACCTTCACATCATTTTCCCAAGATGTTTTACAACTATTGGTAAATTCCCATTTAATGCAAGATTAATGATCTATCTCATGAGTCGAATCGATGCATAGAGGGAATATATAATTATAGATCCTAAAAATGACTTCATGTCCAAATCATTACTCATATAATAAATGATCTATTTCATTAATGATCAATATTCCTTACAAATAAACATCTATATTGATTAAAGGATAATGATTTATCAATATTTATCCAATCTATCCACTAAAATTCAAAGACAGAACCATATATAAAAATGGTATAGGAATTATAAAATAATTCCATCCCTGATAAAAATAATATTAAAATTTAAATTAAATATAATGTATAATAAAAAATTATCCCTTGAATGTGATTATCTAAAGATAAAGTCAAAAACCAAAAAATTAATCAAGATATTGGAGGAGACCTTCAGTTTATATTTAATATACATATATTTTTAAATAAAAACCTATCCATTGGAAGAAAAATATGAATTGAAGTGAAAAGTTTAAATAATCTCTCATAATTTTGATTTTATTTTAAAAAAAATAACAAATTGGTAAAATAAACTTCATTTTGTAAAAAAGTTATGATGGTGGGGTTTTCTTTTATTTCCATATATGTTAAAAAAGACATTCCTTTTTATTTTCTTTGAAAAGGACCCATTATAAAAATAATATAATGGTTCCATTAAAATTGAATATAAAATAAATTCATAAAATAAAATATCATGGATATATAATTTGATAAAAAACATTTGAAAATAATTTTGGAAAACAGGGAAATTGTTGAAACTATATATAATTAAAATATAAATAAATCAACTTTTCCTGGTATATGTTTATGTTAATTATTAAACCTCCATGGAGGTTAAATTTTGTATTAAAAAGAATTAAAATTCCTTAAATATAACTTATGAAATATAATTATTTTTACTTTTGAAGGAAAAGTGAAGTTATTCCTTCAATGAAAGAAATCAATCCCAATGGAAAGTGACACTGTAAAATTTATTTTAACCTTGATGGTAATTTTATAATTGTGTCCCCTTGAAATAAATTAATTTTATTGAATCAATAATAATATTTAATATATATTTATTCAGGTTAAATATAGACAATGTTTAATATATATACCACACAAATCTGAATATGTTCATAATAAAAAATATGTATCAATTAAGTGTCTATTGAGACGAAATTCCTTGCAATGAACATATCATTGAAGTTAGAATAACTCAATAAATATATTATGTGCATCAAAAATAATTAAAAAACAAGTTCAAATACAATATAAAACAGTCAATACTCATTATACACATAATCATATAAAATCAATGATAATTAATAGGCAATATAACCTAATTAAAAAATGAGTTATGAAAATCCTTACGACTTGGTAAATTTTATGCCAATTCCCATCGATGACATAATTCAAATTGATAGAGAAAATAACATTAAATTTTAATTAATTCTGACATTTACTATAATAGATGAATCATATTTACCATATAAATTATATTGGTAAATAACATTACAATTTTTTTTTCAAATGAAATTAAGACAAATTCCCTTCCCTAAAGTCTATCTTTCGTTACCCATGATTTAACCTATAGAATAATATTTTTTTAATGATATTATTTTATTACCAAATAATATGAATATTTATTATATCATATATTATAACACCCTGATATTTTATGAGATGTTTATTTTTTTTATGTCTTATGTTATACGCAATATCAAAGAAATCTTTCATGGAACACAACACTAGCTTGGCTTACATTACACGCAATCGCGACCTTCCCTGATAGCGTGTGTAGTATGCAATACCGACTTCCACTAAACAATGATATATTATTATAATATTATGAACTAGCCGTTATGAATTGTATTAAATGAAATTTAAATTATAAAACATTATTATTCATCTTACATATTTTCTAGAACATGTTATGAGAAAAAAATAAATTTTTCGGGTCAAATAAGTATTTTTCAAAAAATGCAGTTTTACCATCTTTTGATGGCGCACCCACTTTAAATCTAGTTTTTGACATGTTTATAAGTTCAATTTCAAAAAATAAAATTCTTCTTTGGAATCAGGATATAAAAATTAACTTTGGATAAATTTTTCATATTATTCTCATAACTTTCATATGTTAATGAATAGTAAAAACATGCAATATTTTAATTAAAAACAACTGTTTTCATCGAAATAATTTATATGGTTAAATTATAATATTTAATAGTTTTAATGTATAAATAGAATAAATTTTTACAATTTAATATAATGCATATCATTAGCATTAATTTTACATTGAATTCATTGGTAAAAACATTTCAATCTTTCGTAATGCTTTAACTTTTAAAAACCCGTTTTCCTTACAACGAGATTAATTTTAAATTAATTACTAAAACTTATGTATTTTGAATTTTGAAAAATGGATTCCATATTTAGATTTTTTGGGTCCAAATTATGTTAATAGGTTACTTTTATTTTTTTTGAGATTATGAATAGTAACTACGGTAATTTTTATTTACTGCAGTTAAAGGTAAATCGGGTAATTATGGGTAAATATAAGATTATAAAATTACCTTAACACTTTCCAAAACCATATTGTATGAATAAAAGTCGATCCATATCCCCTAAGGGTCATACTAGATTCATTTCATGGACTTTTGACCATGAAATATTATAATTATTATTAAAACCAAAGAAAGTGACAACATGTCACTCTCTTAAATCTTATAAGTATAATAATTTTAATTTAGTGATAAAATTCATGAAACATCTAAAATGAATAGTCTCCAGAAATATAATGAAAATATCAACATCATATGAATTTATTTTTAATTTTTAGGGATTAAATAATGATAATTAATTATGACACAATAGGGATTTTGAAATTATTTTATTAATTGAAATATCAAATAAATGATTTTAAAAGTATTAAAATAATTATTATATAAACTATTTAATGTGTTAAAATAATTTTCTAGATAAAAATGACATGTTATTAATCTATTAAATATTTTATTTCAAACATATGTTCCGTATATATTTTATTTAAACTCTAATAAATGAATAGTGTCAAAATTGTCACTATTGTTAATTTATAGAAATTACATATTATAAAATTGTTTAAAAATCACAAAAAAATTTAAAATTTGTAAATTAAAATATATATATTCGAAACTTTAATAAAGTATACAATTATGGACAATTCAGAACATATAAGTAATTATTTATAATGATTTAAAATTTAGAATATTATTACCACAAATAAAATTAAAAATATTATATAAGGATAAAGCATGTTGATAATGTATAAAATAAATTCCCAACTTGTCTAAATTTTATTGTATGATGATATTACAACCCATTATTATCTAAGCTTCAGATATGAGTCATTTGTTGAGGTTTGTAAGTGGGTTTAGAATTTATTATAAATTAATATTTCTTATAATTTTAAAGTTCCCCTCTCCTCCCTTATAAAAGGGCACCTCCTCCCTCTCATCCTCACACCAATTTGAGCCATCAAGCTCATCCAAACCCTGATAATTTCTCTTCTACACTTCCCTAGGAACATCTTAGAGGTCCTGGTCTTCTTTAAAGATCAGTCTTTGTGCCCTATGAAGAGATTTCAAAGAGGCGTGTCGAAGAAGAGGTAATATCTGTTACTAATTCTTTCAAATTTATTTCTTCTTCTACTTATTCTTATTTATTTGTTTCATTATGAAGTAATAACATCAGTATCCCTAATATAATGATATGTTATTATAAATATTAAACAACCCTATTTCACCTTCTATCCATCCTTCGGAAAATGAAATCACCGCGCGTGCATACATACAGAATACAGTCTCCACGCTGTAGTGTAATCTGTTTTCCACCACCACCTTACTTGGATGGGTATAATGGTGTAAATAATAACTATATATTATTATTTTAAAGTGATATCGATTCTAAATTAGCATACATACACTTCAATAAAATTCCACGACCATGGGAACGATATCATCGCTCATGCGTACATACGGCCTACCATCTCCACAATGTGATGCGACTCGTTCTACATGATATTCATTGAATAATGATTATATAAATGAATTGAATGAGAAAATATGATATATATTACACAAATAAAATTATGTAAATGAGTTATCTATAACCTAAAAAGAAGAATAAGAATTTATTCGACAAAACACACCTAAGAACATAAAGAAATAAACACCTGAATAACAAGTAGCAATGAAATATTACTAATAAGAAGCTAAGAATATGACCATATATGATATCATAACAATTATTATTATTCTATAATAATTCAATGACATTATTTAAATCATTATACAGGAGGTTAGAACATGTACAAATCATATCGGACTTAATGTAAGGGAAAATCTAGCAATCTCAATTTTTATCTGAGATTGTTTATACTTCAGAATTTATTGGGGAATATTTGTCATCCACATCCATGTTTACTAAATATGTAATATTATTTCTATCCTCCTACAATTTTTAAATCCAATTTTACCCATTGGTATGTTTTTAATAAATGATATGAAAGTAATCTTTTGTCTTTTTTAGTATGAGGTACTTTTTTGACTAATCCGGCCAAAGTACGAGAAGATTTTTTTTAACTTATACGGAATGAATTGATTTTTATGATTTCAAAGACAATTATTTCCATGAATCTTATTTTAAAAATTTTCAAGTTTATTTTTAATAAAATTCTTCTATATTAAAATTGTAATACAGGTAATGAAATGAAAAAAAATTTGAAGTAGAAAGGATATTTTCCTCAAGAAGGGAGTCCAAGTGTTTTATCAAAATTATTTTCCATATAAGATAATATAGGGTTCTGTTTCTATCCCTATTTTTACTTTGATTTGATTATGCTATGATGGAATTAATTTTATGATGTCCTTTTATCTTATATGGATTATGTTATGATGGCATGATGTTTAAGAATCCCATTTTTATTACATGGGTTTTGCTATGATGTATGTTTTATGATTTTGTGGCACACATATGAATGGTTTAATTATGAGATGGGTGGGACCTATATCTCCCTCCAATGTATTGGGAAAAGATTTATATCTCATGAGATAAACATGGCTGGAATAGCTAGTTAATCCAGTTCAGTGATACAGGACTAGAACGAGGAGTGAACTCAGTTCAGTAATGGACTTTTTCGGCTATGATAGTTTTGGAAATGAGTCTTGACTAAAATGAAATGATTTTCTATGATTATGTGTGTTTACCACAAAGATTCATGTTTTAAGTTATGATTATTGGGATTACATTTCACCACTATTATTTGTCCCATGTTATGATATTATGATCTCTTTTGTAGGTTAAGATATTCAAAATGTTATGTTCTTATGAATATGATATGATTGATATATCTTTTTTTACCCTTACTGAACATTTGAGCTCACCATTTTGTATGTTTTCTTTTCCCTAGGTCAGGAAGAAGAGTATTAAGTAGGATATTCCAAAAAGGGAGTCTAGATATGATTAAATAAATGGGAGACAACATTCATGATTTATGAATCAGTTGTTTATGTTTCCCAGTTTCTAAAGACACTATACCTATATGGTCCTTTCAAAGTTTTGTTATATGTTGTAATAAGTGTGCTTCAATTTTGAAGTAATAAAAATATATGTAAATTATGGGTCATTATAGTTGGTATCAGAGGAAAGGTATAGTCCACCTTTGGAAACTAGGATGTGAAATCCCCAGTAAGAACCCTACTGATATGTCTAAGCATAGAACACAATATTAGTGTTTTAGAAATGCCCATGAGTAACCTATGATAATACCTTTAGTGTAAAATTTTATTCTTGATTATGTGGTTTTCCTATTATGATTAGTGTTTCTCACACTATGCTTATTGGTTTTAGTCAATGGCTGGAACCTGAAGGAACCGTGTTAATGATGAATGTGATGGGAAATGAAAAGATTGTCACCTTGAGCAACCAAACATTATGGGAGTTGGAATGAAAAATCATGTAGCCATGCTCACACAACTTTCTCAAGCTATGAACCATGCATGACTTCCAAACGAACAAGGTAAGGAGCAACATTCTGTTGAATCCTTCATGAGGGAGCGTCCACCTTCATTCAAGAGGTCTTCAAATCCAATAGTGGATGAACTACGGATTAGTACCCCTGAAAATATATTTTCAATTATACAATGTTCTGAACATGATAAAGTCATCTTAGCAGTGTATCGTTTATAAGGTGATAATGATCTATGGTGGAATATTATCAAGAATACGAGGCAAAGAGATGAAATTGAGTCCATGGAATGGGATGAGTTCAAGAACTTATTTTTCAATAAGTACTTCCCTCGTATTCTTCGAACAAAGATGGAGATTGAGTTTCTTGAACTGAAGCAAATGGATGATGAATCTGTTGGCACCTAAAATGAAAATTTTACAAGACTTGCAAGGTACGCTTCCGAAATTATTATCCAACCTGAGAGTAAAATCGATCTATTCTTTAGTGGCTTAAAAACAAGTCTTCGAAGGGAGTTAGCCATAAGGGACTTGAATATCTATGAGGAAATTATTCGAAGTGCCCTCAATGTTGAGATGGAGATTGGAGTAACCCATCAGTCATATGGGTTTGATAAGAAGAGGAAAATGGAATTCAATGGAAAATATAAAGACCACACTGAAAAGAAGATGTTTTTTCCTTTATGCTCAAATTGTGTAAAGAAACATGGAGGTAATTGTCTTTAAGGGACAAGAAAATGTTTTAAGTGTGGAAAAGAAGGTCATCAGGCAGTTGAATGTGGAAATAATGGGAAGAAGATGTCTAATGATGCAAACAAAGAAAGGGATACACCGAATGCACCTCCTACACTTCAATGATTCAAGTGAAAGGAGATGGTAAATTATGCCAATGAAGGCCCAAATATAAGGGTTGTTGATGATGATTGATGTCAACAAACTCATAAGGCCAAAGACAAAGGAAAGTCACATGAAATTGCTATCGGTGAGGTGGAGTATGATAACGAAGTGGTGAAAGGTACACTTACCATCCACTCTAAAGTAGAAAATGTTTTATTTGATTTTTGATCCGCCCACTCTTTTATTTCTGAAGAATTTTCTAAGGGTATCGTCGTATTACCTCAACAATTAGATGTTGAGTTACCTGTGACAACTCCTAATGGCACAATGGTCGCATAAAAAGTTTATAATTCTTCTCTGATTGATGTTTGTGGGAAAGTGCTTCCTGAAAATCTTGTGATCCTTCCTATAGTGGAATTTTATGTGATCATTGGCATGGATTAGCATTCTTTATATGAAGATCCTATCAATTTCAAAAAAAGGGAAATAACATTTAATATTCCCGATCAATCTACTATCATCTATCATTGCAAGGATGAATATAACCTTCCAGTGGAAATTTCTTCCATCTTATGGGTCTTGATTCCAATAAATAAAGGTTATTTATATCAAATGGTTGGAGAGAAACTCACGATTAAGAATACACCCATTGTACGGGAGTTTGATGATGTCTTTCCGGAGGAACTGCTAGGTCTTCTACCAAATCGTGGTGTTTAGTTTTCAATAGAACTCATACCGGGTCCTAGGCCCATTTCAAAGACACCATATAGAATAGCCCCAATTGAGTTGTTGTAATTGAAGAAGAAACTTCAAGAGAAACTTGATAAAGGATTCATACGCCCTAGTGAGTCACCTTGGGGAGCACCTATTCTATTTTTTAAGAAGAATGATGGATCATTGAGACTCTACATTGATTATCGAGAACTTAACAAGATCACTATCAAGAACAAATATCCTCTCCCATGCATTGATGACTTATTTGACCAACTACGTGGAGCTCAATACTTTTCCAAGATTGATCTTCGTTCAGGGTATCATCAATTAAGGTTCAAAAAATTAGGATATAGCAAAGACGGATTTCCATACAATGTTGGATACTATGAATTTATAGTGATTCTGTTTGGTCTTACTAATGCCCCTGCTATCTTCATGGATCTAATGAATAGAGTCTTTGGAGACTATCTTGATCAGTTTGTGGTAGTCTTTATAGATGATATTATTGTCTATTCAAAGAGAAAGGAAGAACATGAAGATCACTTGAGAATTGTGTTGAAGACCCTGAGAAAGTAGAAGCTTTATGCCAAATTTTCCAAGTGTGAATTTTGGCTTAAAAAATTTTCCTTTTTGGGTCACATAATCTCAAAAGAGGGGATATTTGTGGATCCAGCAAAAACAGAGGTTATCAAAATATGGTCGTGACCAACAACAATAACTGAGATCCGAAGTTTTCTTGGTTAATATGGATATTATCGACGTTTTGTGAATGATTTTTCACGATTATCTAATCCACTCATCAGGTTGACTCAAAAAGGAGTTAAGTTCATGTGGACGAAGGAGTGTGAAGAGAATTTCAAGGAGTTCAAAAGAAGGTTATCTAGTGCACATGTTCTCACACTGCCTTGTAGTGGAGAATGGTTTTTGATCTACAGTGATGCATAAAAGAAGGGATTGGGGTGTGTTCCCATGCAAAACAATATGGTGATAGCTTATACCTCATGACAGTTGAAAATCCATGAGAAAAATTACCCAACTCATGATTTGGAGTTAGCTACAGTAATATTTGCATTAAAGATTTGGAGGCATTATCTTTATGGTGAAAGGTGTGATATTTATACTGATCATAAAAGTTTAAAGTTTATTTTCACACAAAAGGAGCTTAATATGCGCCAAAGAAGATGGTTGGAGCTGATTAAGGATTACGATTGTTCAATTCATTATCACCCTGGGAAAGAAAACAAGGTGGCAGACGCATTAAGTCGACAAGACCATGCTAGCTTATCCATGATGAGGATAAAAAAGATCCAATATTTATGGATTAACTAAGGATGGATTTTGAAATTATAATAGAAGGGGAAAAATCTTATCTTTATCAAATGAATTTTAATCCATCTATTCATGTGAAGATTAAAGAGGCACAAAAAGAAGATGTAGAGTTACAAAAGAAGGTGAGAAATGTTCTTGAATTCAACCTTGTTTGTGATGTGATAATAAGGTTCAAGAATCGGGTTTGTGTTCCTCCCATACAAGAATTAAAGAAGGAGCTGCTAGATGAGGCTCATAGTTCTACATTCTCTATTAATCCTAGAAGCATGAAGATGTATAGGGACATGAAAGAGTAATTCTGGTGGGATGGCGTGAAAAGAGATGTTGCTGAATATGTCTCTCGATTCGTGGTTTGTCAACAAGTTAAAGCTGAGAGAAAGAAGTCTAAGGGGATGTTACAACCATTACCCATACCCGAATGGAAATGGTAAAACATCATTATGGACTTTGTCACTAGACTTCCTAAAACATTCAAAGGCAATAATGCTATTTGGGTCATAGTTGATCGTCTTATGAATTTAGAACACTTCATTACTATTAGAGAAGATTTCTCTCTGGATCAGCTTGCCAGGATATATATAAATGAAGTAGTAAGATTGAATTGAGTAAAACTTTCCATTATATCTGATCGGGATACGAGGTTTACCTGAATGTTCTGGCAAAGTCTTCAGCATAATCTAGATACAGAGTTGAGTTTCAGCACTTCTTATCATCCTCAGACAGATTGTTATTATGAGAGAAAAATTCAAACGCTAGAAGACATGTTGAGAGCTTGCTCTATGGATTTCAAAGGTGGTTGGGTTCAACACCTACCTTTGGTGGAATTTTCTTATAATAATATCTTTCAATCCAGCATTCAGATGGCTCCTTATGAATCTCTCTATGGAAATTAATGCCAATCTTTAACTTTCTGGGATGATGTTGGGGAAAGAAAGCTATTAGGACCTGATCTTGTTGATGAGATGACAGAAAAGGTCATATCTATTTAACAACACATAAGAGTAGCTCATAGTCGACAAAAATGTTATGCTGAAAACCGAAGAAAAGACCTAGAGTTTTAAGTCGGTGATAAAGTGTTCTTACGAATATCTCCATGGAAGAGAGTAATGAGATTTGGAAAGAAGGGAAAGTTGATCCCTAGGTATATCGGTCCTTACGAAATTCTGGATCGTGTTGGGAAGGTAGCTTACCGATTGGCGCTTCCACAAAATCTCTCTCAAGTTGACGATGTGTTCCATGTATCTCTCCTGAGAAAGTACATACCTGATCCTCCACATGTACTCAGCTCAGAAGTTGTACCGCTGGAGCAAGATATTTCTTATTAGGAATAGCCGATAGAGATTCTGGATCATACCGAAAAAGTTATACAGAACAAGACCACTCTCTTGGTGAATGTTTTATGGAGGAACCACCAATTAGAAGAAGCTACATGGGAGCTTGAGGATATGATGAGGGAATGGTATCCTCATCTGTTTGTTAAAAAGTGATGAATTTCGAGAGCGAAATTCAATTTAAGGGGAATAGAATGTAACACTCAGATATTTTTTGAGAAGTATATTTTTTTATGTCATATGTTATACGCAACATCAATGGAATCTTTCACGGCACACAACACTTGCTTGGCTTGCGTTACACGCAATCACTGCTTTCCTCGATAGTGTGTGTAGTACGCAATATCGAGTTCCACTAAACTACAATATATTATTATAATATTATAAACTATCCTCTATGAATAGTATTAACTGAATTTTAAATTTTTTAACATTATTATTCATCTTACATATTTTCTAGAACATGTTATGAGAACAAAATAAATTTTTCATGTAAAATAAGTATTTTTCAAAAAATGCAGTTTTGCCGCCTCTTGATGGTGTACCCACTTTAAATTTAGTTTTTGACATGTTTATAAGTTAAATTTGACAAACTAAAATTCTCCTTTGGAATCAGGATAAAAAATTTACTTTGGATAAAATTTTCATATTATTATGAAAACTTTCATATTTTAATGAATAGTAAAAACACCCTATATTTTAATTAAAAAAAAATTATTCATCGCATTAATTTATATGGTTAAATTATAATATTGAGTGGTTTTAAATTATATATAGAATATATTTTTACCATTTAATATCATATATGTCATTATCATTAATTTTACATTGAATTCATAGGTAAAAACATTTCAATCTTTGGCAATGTTTTAACTTTTAAAAACTCATTTGCTTACAACGAGAATAATTTTAAATTAATTAATGCAACTTCTATGGTTTTAATTTTGAAAAATGGATTCTATATTTGGATTCAGTGGGTCCAAGTTATGTTAATAGGTTACTTTTATTTTTTTTGAGATTATGAATAGTAACTACGGTAATTTTTATTTACTGCAGTTGATGGTAAATCAGGTAATTAAGGGTAAATATAAGATTATCAAATTACCCGAACCCTTGAAAAAATCCTATTGGATGAATAACAGTCGACCCATATCACCTAAGGGTCGGAATAGATTCATTTCATGGACTTTTGACCATGAAATAATATAATTATTATTAAAACCAAAGAAAGTGACTACATGTCACTCTCTTAAATCTTATAAGTATAATAATTTTAATTTAGTGATAAACTTCATGAAACAAGGAACATGAATAGTCTCGAGAAAGATAATAAAATTATCTACATCATATTAATTTAATAATAATTTTTAGCGATTAAATATTTATCATTAATTATGACACAATAGTGATATTGAAATTATTTTATTGATTGAAATATTAAATAAATGATTTTAAAGGTTTCAAAATAAATATTATATGAACTATTTAATGTGCTCCACTACTTTTATAGATAACAATGACATGTTATGAATCTATTTAGTATTTTAGTTCGAACATATATTTTGTATATATTTCATTTAAACTCAAATAAATGAATAGTGTCAAAATTGACACTATTTTTAATTTATAGAAATTACATATTATAAAATTGTTTTAAAATCACAAAAATATTTAAAATTATAAATTAAAAAATATATGGTATAAAATTTAATATATTATACAATTATGGAAATTTCACAACATATAAGTAATTATTTATAATGATTTAAAATTTAGAATATTATTACCACAAATAAAATTAAAAAGATTATATAAGGATAAATCTTGTTGATAATGTTTAAAATAAATTCCCAAATTGTCTGAATTTTATTGTATGATGATATTACAATCCTATCTCATCTAGTCTTCAGATTTGAGTCATTTTTGGAGTTTTTTATGTGGGGTTGAAATTTATTATAAATTAACATTTCTTATAATTCCAAAGGTGCCCCTCTCCTCCCTTATAAAGGGCACCTCCTCCCTCTCCTCCTCATACCACTTTGAGCCTTAAAGCTCGGCCAAACCCTAAAAATTTGTCTTCTCCACTTCCATAGAAACATCCTTGAGGTCCTGGTCTTCCTCAAAGACCAATTTTAGTGCCCTATGAAAAGAATTGAAAGAGGCGTGTCGAAGAAGATGTAATATTCGTTACCAATTCTTTCTAATTTATTTCTTCTTCTACTTATTATTCTTTAGTTGTTTAATTGTGAAGTAATAACATAAGTATCACTCATATACTGATATGTTATTATAAATATTAAACAACCCTATTTCACCTTCTATCCATCCTACGGAAAATGAAATCACCACGCATGCGTATGTACGGAATACCGTCTCCATGCCGTGGTGTAATCTGTTTTCCACCACCACCGTTCTTGGATGGGTATAATGGTGTAAAGAATAACTATATATGATTATTGTAAAGTGATATTGATTCTAAAATAGTATACATACACTTTAATACAATTCCACAATCATGGGAACGATATCATCGCTCGTGCGTACGTACCGCCTACCGTCTCCATGATGTGATGTGACTCGTTCTACATGATCTTCTTTGAATAATGATTATATAAATTAATTGAATGAGTAAATATGATATATATTACACTAATACCATTCTGTAAATGATGTATCTATAACCAAAAAATAAGAATAATAATTTATTCCACAAAACACACATAAGAACATAAAGCAATAAACACCCGAATAACAAGTACCAATGAAATATTACTAATATAAAGCTAAGAATATGACCATATATGATGTCATAACAATGAGTATGATTCTGAAATAATTCAATGACATTATTTAAATAATTATACAGGAGTTTTGGACACGTACAAAGCATATCGGACCTAAGGTAAGGGAAAATCTCGCAAGCTCAATTTTTATCCGAGATTGTTTGTACTTCAGAATTTACTGGGGAATATTTATCATCTACACCCATGTTTCCTCAATATGTAATATTATTTCTATCCTCCTACAATTTTTAAATCCAATTTTACCCATTGGTATTTTTTTAGTAAATTAAATGAAAGGAATATTTTGTCTTTTTTTGTATGAGGTACTTTTTTGACTAATCCGGCCAAAGTAAGAGAAGAATGTTTTTTTAACTTATATGGCATGAATGGATTTTTATGATTTCGAAGAAAATTATTTCCATGAAGATTATTTTAAAACTTTTCAAGATTATTTTTAATAAAATTCTTTTAGATTAAAATATTAATACATGTAAAGAAATGAAAAATGTTTTTGAAGTAGAGAGGATATTTTCCTCAAAAATGGAGTCCAAGTGTTTTATGAAAATTATTTTCCATCTAAGATAATAAAGGGTTCTGTTTCTATCCCTATTTTTACATTGATTTGATTATGCTATGATTTAATTTATTTTATGATGTCCTTTTATCTTATATGGATTATGTTATGATGGCATGATGTTTAAGAATCCCATTTTTATTACATGGGTTTTGCTATGATGTATGTTTTATGATTTTGTGGCACACATAAGAATGGTTTCATTATGAGATGGGTGGGACCTCTATCTCCCTCCAATGCATTGGGTAAAGATTTATATATCATGAGATAGACATGGATGGAATGACTAGTTAATCCAGTTCAGTGATATAGGACTAGAACGAGGAGTGAAATCGGTTTAGTAATGGACTTTGTCCGCTATGATAGTCTTGGAAACGAGTCTTGACTAAAGTGAAATGATTTTCTATGATTATGTGTGTTTGCCACAAAGATTCATGTTTTAAGTTATGATTATTGGGATTACATTTCACCATTATGATTTATCTCATGTTATGATATTATGATCTCTTTTGGAGGATAAGATATTCAAAATGTTATGTTCTTATGAATATTATATGATTGATATTTCTTTTGTTTACCCTTACTAAACATTTGAGTTCACCCTTTTTTATGTTTCCTTTTCCCCAGGTCAGGAAGAAGGGTATTAAGTAGGATATGCCAAGAAGGGAGTCTAGATATTATGAAATAAATGGGAGACAATGTAGATGATTTATGAACCAGTTGATTATGTTTCCCAGTTTCTAAAGACACTATACATAGATGGTCCTTTCATGGTTTTTTTATATGTTGTAATAAGTGTGCTTCAATTTTGAAGTAATAAAAATGTGTGTAAAGTATGGGTCTTTATATATATGATCTTTTTATTATATATCACCACCAATAAATTAGTAATATTTTAGTATTACCATTGTTTTGGATGTTATCCACTTCGTTTTCTCATGAAGGTTTATTCATATAAGTTTTGGTTAATATTAATATGATTTTGTTCCATAATTTAAGAAATTATAATTATGTTACATATATCTTGTTTTTTCATTGTATTCATTTTTATTACCATTATTTAATGGTGTATATGGAAAATTAATTGCACTTCTTTGTGTAGATGCCATGACATATATATGTTAGAGGAATGACATCATTCACTTTATGGGTGAAAGGATAAATAAGTGGATGATATATTATTTTCAAAATATTAATATCATATATTATTAAAAATATATGTTAATTATTTATATCTTTATGACTAATCATGTGAGTTGGTGATAGAAATCAAATTACATTGGTTGGTAATGTCGTATTCCACTGTACACAAGAATGAAAATATTCATTACCATTTGAATTATAAGGATATAGTTAGATATTATAAAATAAATATAATAAAATATTAATATATGTTAAAATATTTTTTTTCTATATTTTATGTGTTAAGACAAAATTTATTGTGAACAAAGAAGAAGTAAAAAAAAAGAAATATCTTATTGAAGAAAATTACCTTCACTTAGAAGATCAACCTTTGGATATCTTATTACGGACACTAGGTCTGGTAATTTGGATAGAAAAGAAGTTATATAATGTGTCTGCAGATTTTGGGGATATATATTTTTAGGTTTTATTCAATATATTTTTTCCTTTAATTTCTAATAATTGAGGTGATGTTGTGGGCTTTTATAATTGAGGACGAGTGGAATTATTATAATTATAAAAAGTTATTTGAAAATGGGAAGTCACTATCACCCAATGTTCCTAAAAAATTAATGAATAATGTAATTTATGGATATTAAACAATATAAAATCCCCTAAAAAATAAAAAAATTATTTAAAAAAATTATTTAAATATCACATATGTTTACATACTTTTACAATTGTATTTTTCACTATAATAATTAGATTTAAATGTTAGGTAATTTATGCATCAAGGATAGAATAAAATTTTACTAATATGAGAATTTGGAAGTAATGATGATAAATATGGAATAAAATATATCATATTAAAATCTTATTTTTCTATGAAATTAAAATTTTACCCAACAAAAAGTTACGTGTAAAACAATGTTTTAACCTTGACCATGTTAATTAATTTTTATGACATTTACTAATTATTATGAAAAAAATAACATAAAATTAATTTATAATAATAAATTTTCTTATTTAAAATCATAAATCAATTTATTAAAATAAAATAAATTGAATTTTTATAGTTTAATGTATGACTAAACCTGTAGAAGAGGCGAAATATTGTTTTCTAAATGATATGATTTAAAAAGTATAAAAATTTATTATACCAATATTGACTACACAACTGATTCAAATGAAATAAGTTATTTTAAAAATTATATAAATGAACTAATTATATTTTCGAAACATTTTTTATAATAAAATTTTAATGTTAAATTCATGTAATGAAAATGAATTTTTCAATAAATATTAATATTTTTCTTTATTAATGAGAAAATTAATATTTTTCAAATATTCCCAAAAGAGCACCATAATATAAATTTTCCATAATTATTATAAATATGAATTTTAGTTACTAATATTAAAATTATCAATATGATAAAAATTAATTTCCAAAAATTTTAAAAAGACACAATAAACCCACCTTTTTGAAAAACAATACATTAAATCATAAAACATGATTTAATGTTATCCCATGCTAAGAAAAAATATTATACAAATGATATAAAATTTAACATAATATAAAATATATATAAGAATCAGTAAAATCATTCATTAACAATGATTAATTTAATTTATTATATTAAAAACACATTATCCACGTAACAATAGTTTATTAATAAACATTTCTTTTACATTCAAATGATTTTTAATTTCATTTAGATTCAATTGATAATAAATGATTTTATATTATATATGTGTGAAACATATATATATTGTAATATAGTTACCCCTATTAATATCTTCAAATTAAACATCATGGTTGTAATAGTATATTCTATTACAGTTCATTTAGACTCAGGGACACATATATCATAAGCCATAAAATATATTACATTTAAAGATATATATTTCAAGTCCCTTTTAATAAGATCAATGCATCGTGTATTGTATGATATGGAACATAATTTAATTCTTTTAAATTTAGTGGATGTTCAATTCTCAGCACCATTAATAAATTTGAACCTCACAATTTGAACTTCCAATACAATCCTAGGATTTGATATTTGAAAATACCTTTGTTTAAAACCCACATCATAAAAAGATTTAACAAAAATACTTTAAAAATATTTAAATTTAAATATTAATTTCCTAATTAATTACACATAAATAGGTTTCCATATTGGATAACATTGGTTGGATGTGAAAATATGTATGTGGATGAAAATTGTAAAATATTAATGAGAGTGATAATGATATTTGATAAAAAAAGAATGATCGTGAGAAATTTAACGGATAAAAAACCATAATTATATGATGGTTTATAATAAAATTGATTCATTAGAATCAAATTTAATATGAAACATATTTTGTTTCAATATAATTTTCCTAATGATGAATAATTTGTTTACTTCCAAGGAACATAAGGAAATTTAAATTCTTGATATCATTCTATTATATAAGAACAATATCATCATTTGGTTTTACTTCAATAATTTCCCTCTTCACATCATAATCTATGGAATTAACTTCCAAAATGATATTTTTATTTCTTAATGAACTAAAAATAACATTCAATGGATCTTGTTATCCATAAAAATATTAAAAAGGGCTTCTTTATTTCTATAAATATATACAAAAACCAAGGTGGTCTGCAATAGTTATCCAAAACAAAATAGTAATAACTAAAACTTAGTATTGATGCATATAGATCAACTTATAACATTCCATATGTATTTATTAATCAAATGTATTATGTAAAATCAATTTAATATTTACCAGGATAATACATAGGCCAGTGTGTCTGGCATTTCACTCATTTTACCCATCATTTTTGGGTTCAAACCCTACTACCTTTCGGAATGTGATTGGTTTTCAAACTACAAGTAAGAAATCCTCTTTCTAAAAAAATATTAATATAATTTTAATTATTGTCCTAAGAATACAATCAAAATACTAAAAAAAGTACTTTAATAATGAAATCATATTGTAAATAGTATGGTTTCCTATACAAATTTTTTATATACAAAAACATAATATCTTCATTCATTATTATTGCATAAACATAAATAATCACACTAACCATCATGGTTTTCACAACCATTCAATTTATGAACTTCTAATTATTCATCAAATAATTTTACATGTTGATCCTTGATATTTCATATAAATCATCCGAATGAATAATCTCCTAAAATTTCATTAATCACCAGGAAAGCCCATCACATAAAAACACAATTGGTGTGTCTAATAATATGAACATCATATGAAACTTAGAATATTAAACTAATAATATTATCCATAACTCATATTTTAATAATATATAGATACATATATGATTAAAAAACTAAATTTATTCTTAGATGTTACATGATTTTTAAAACCAAAATACAGTAGGTAAAAGTAATTCAACAATATAATTCTTGAAAACTAATACAATAATACCTCAACGCTTTTTCAAGAACATAGTTCCTTGATTTGAAAATGAGTTATCCTTTTAAGGATTTCATTGACATAGAAAATTCATTGGTACCCTACATTCAAGGAAATGAAATATAAATGAATTATTATGATGAAATTTATTTCATTCAACTAAACTCACCACCTTTCATCTATATTTCATCGATATATTACTCTATATTCTAAAAATAAAACCCATTCTTATTAAATTTAGACATTATCAAGGGTGAACCTTTTCAAAATTATATCATGAAGAAATAGATCTTTATTGCCTCCATTGTATCTACAACTCGAACACATATCGGACTCTATACTTTTCTAACATATTATGTTAGATGGTGGGTTCAGGTATAGGTTTTTAATAATATATCAAGACAACTAATTAGGAATAATCATGATATCTTTCAATCTAGTTATTATCTCATTTGGTTGTTAATAAACACCACATTTTCTATCTGGTTTTATTATAATTTGATTACTTTGGTTTCCATCAATTAAATAAATATAAAATGAATAATATGAGAAATAATAATTGTAGTGGAGAACTGTGAAATAATTTATATGACTCATAAATCATGAAACCTTATTTTCATTATAATATTCTATATATTTAACCAAGGACATCTATTTTTATCATATATTTAAATACATAATTATGGTTTTCATAGATAATGTGAATTATCCAATAAATATTTATGATAGTTCAAAATGAGGTGTGAAGATAAGACCATTGTCTTAAACAAAGTGACACCAAGTCTAATCATAGTGTTACCTTTTCTTAATTATTATGCCTACGTACAAATATTATAGAACCGCATCCACTTATAGTATTCATATAACTTTTTATTCCTAATAAAAACCACATAATTTATTAATCACCAAACCTTTAGGATAATCTTCTATAGATATCATCAAAGTCTATTGTAGGGTTAAATTCCATAATATATTATTTAATAAATATATTTTCCATAGTTTCTACTAATATTTTTCTAATAAAACTATAAATTCCATCACCCTAGTATCCCATAGAAAGTGGATGGTTACTAGCACTAAGTAGGCATATCACTAACATTGGAGGCATAGCCTAAGTATACACACAGACACACACACACATCTCCAAGCCCACAAATGATGAAATGTTAAAACCACTAAGGAACAAAATTCATGCATACTACTAAACCAAAATAATAGAGTATGAAAAAAACTAATGTATGGAATGTGAACTAGGACATAATACAAGCCCACCAAAAACAAGAGTCTGCAATCTGAAAAGTCCAACTTGTAAGAACAACGAGGTACTGGGAATACTATTAATGGTCGTAGGAACACCTCAGACACTAGGGAACTCAGAAATCTTGGTCTGGTCTAGGTATTCCCTGAACTCCACCAAAAGGCCGCTCATCTGCACAAGAAACAACATGCGTGGGAAAAGCCCATATAAGGGTGAGTATAACAATACTCAGTAGAGGACCCCAAAACCCAAAAAGAAGTATACAAGGTAAAGGAACATTAAACTCTATATAATACATGTATACTGAACATATAACAATAAAATCACAATCTATATATAATTGAAACCTAGACCCATAGTTTAATAAAGGACACCTGAGCCTATACATACGCTAAGGATTTAGTTCAAAGGTTCCACAAAGAACTCATTCGGGAAAACTCACTCCAAGTGTCTAATAGCTATGATGAAATTTTTTTGATAAGTACCTTTCATTGGGAAACTCAATGAGAGTTAAATACACTATGCCAGGGAGAACACACTCTTGATTGGGGAAATATCATGAAACATAGATGAAGATCACAACCAGTGCCTTATCGGATACCGCGATGCATCTAGATTCACCTACTAAGTATAGGATCAACATCCTGTATGATTATTCCCATTGATACCTCATCTATTTAGGGTCATTAATGGATAGAGGATATCACTTCAGGTCTGTCAAAGGGATGCCTAACTCTATCTCAGAAAGTCCTACTGAATGGATCATACTCCTATAGATGGAAACGATACCAGACCTTTAGGGGAACAATAAAAAGGGGAAATAACCCAAATGATACTTGTATAAGGAATGGTGGATAAGATGATCAATCCATGTCCCAGGATATACACAACATGTATAAGGGGTACCACACCATGTCTCTCGACTATGGGAACTTCTCTTGTGTAACGACCCGAGTCAGATGGACATGCCATGTTGAAAGGTAATTACACGGCTAGTAGAAGGTGCCTCATGCCGTGTACGTGTACCCAGAGTTCCCTCCATGTATGCAGTTGTGTAACTATACATGGAATCAACCTATTTGTGACATCCCATGTAACTAGTACACGGTGTAATAACTGCAGTCAGCCTAGTCTTTCCATGTAGTGGAGTATACAATAGTGTATTCCACCCCAAGTATGTGTAACACCTGAGATGCATGTCGAGTCCCATTAATGGACCCACACACCATGTTATTTGAATAACATTCCATTTCATTTCTTCCTACATGGCATAACCCTATATTCTACTAATCTAGTCCCACACAACGTGTTTTTCAGGATACACATCATGTGTTTCAGAAATTTACAAAATCACTGGTTCTTTATAGGGGCACCTCCTGTGATGCCTTTTCATCGATCCATTCATCTTATCAGCATAAAACTCAAGTTTTTTAGGTCTCCCCCACACCCCTAATCTTATTCCATTGGTTTTGGACCTCTGACTGTTCCCAAAAATATATTATGACTTACCTACATGAAGAACCGTTGAAAAATGAGTTCTCCCTAACCATGTCGATCCTTCCACCTCTATCACTATTGCACCTCCACTAGGTCTTCACGATTTCAGATATCTATTTTGGGATCATTTCTCCAAGAAACACATGTACACCAATTCCTTGTTCGTATCCCCATGAAGAACACGGCGAATTATGGGATGGGTGAGAAGAGAACAAAACAACAAAGGAGGAACAATCCTCAGTCATCGTTCATCACAACACTAATACCTTTTTGTTATAAGTTTTAAACAGAGAAAAATTAAAACATTAAAACATGAATAATGAATCCCCAAGAACATACCCAATAACAAAAATCTCTCCCACAAGAACATTGTTTCATGGGTCAACTAGTTCGTGGGTTGATCCACATTCATCATTTAATTAAATAACAAGGAAGAAACAATTTGAAACATAATTCCTACCTTGAGAAGGGATCAATCGATGATGAAGGGATCACACATTATTCATCACCATGATCCTCCAACTCCATTGGCACAATAATTCTCACTTTTTATTTGTCATCGTTCATTATTGAGATTTTTCTACAAATATCCATGAATTCTCCAGAGTTTCTATTAATTTTATACCAGCAATCAACATTCGATTACCCCTTTAAAAGGAGGGAACACATTTTAAAATTCATTTACACTACGACATTAACGGGTATAAATTCCTATTTTAGAGGCATTATGTTGTGTCATTAACTATTGAAAAATATTCCCCATCATTGCGATGTAGTAAACGTTTACAAATAAAATAAAATAAACACCTCAAATTATTTTATTTTGTTTTTTTTTACAATTTTTTTAGGAAAATTAACATTTTCCCTCGACTTGTGCCAATTGAGGTTAGGCTTGTTCTTTGGTAAAGTTGTTTTCCCAAACACAACGGTGACCTTAGTTTTTTATTATGGGCACCCTTTTGGAAACTGAATCAACTGCGCACACAAGTCGAATCACTTAACTTTAAAAGTTTAAACCAACATTATTTGCTCACAAGGCCTCATAATGATGTGTTTTCTCCATGATTAGTACTATAATAACTCCATATCATATTTAAAAATAACACACGGAAAATCCAAGACAAGAAAATCTCCCCACCATGGGGATTTGTGTCCCTAAAAATCCAAAACAGGGGCAACCCAAAAGGATTTGGGTACTGGGAATAGATCTGGTCCTCCTGCTCCCACGTGCTATCCTGAAAGTTCTCATGCTTCCACCAGACATGCACTAAGATCATCTATTGCCTCGAAAGGATCCTCTCATGACGATCCTCAATATTTATTAGGTACTCAACAAAGGTTTCTCCATATGTGTTGTCCTCCTCACCCCAGTCGATGGCATGTGATGGGTCATGCACATACATCTTCTGCAGTGACATGTGGAAGACATCATGTACCTGAAGAAATTGCGGTGGTATAGCTAGGTGATACACCACCTAGACAACTCTACATTGTATCTGATAAAATGTGATGAACCATGGAGATTAATTTTCACCCCATCCAAATACTGAAAGGTCGCTGTCGTGGGCGCCCTCAAATGATTAATGTGATTTTGGGGTACTTAGGTGCAACAGAGTGGCTGACCAAGGTCATCCCTCAAAGGAGGAAGTGAATTTAACAACTTATTAAAGGTATTCTAAAAATAAAAAAAAGAGAATAAAATAAAAACACTAAATTAAAGGATTTGGGTTTTTTATAGTTTATGAATCTAGAAGATGTTTGATGGAAGAAGATTGTATATATTTTTTGTTTTTTGTTTTGAAATGAATTTCGATTAAAGTGACACAACAAGAAGATTTTTTTTTTAGAAATCTATTTCAAAAGCAGTAATTGATCTAACTCTACCTCTTCATTCAATTATTAATCATTTTCATTTAAATAAATATCTAAAAAATTATGATCCCCTAATTTTTTATCCCTCGAAACCTACGAGAGTTAACTTAACCACAAAGATGAAATTACTTAAACCCTATGCTAGTTTCGGAATACGCAATCGCAGCACCCTACTTTGATTGTTGTTCTAAGGATAGATTATGGTCAGTGGTTAATTAGAGAACATATCCATTTTGGAAATGAGGATGAATTGTGTTTAGGGATTATATTTGAACTCTACAAATTTATCTCGTGTGGTCTTCTATTACCGATTAAGATTACGCTCTCAAAATTTACACAAAATCCCAACCTCGCATGTTTTTGTGTTAATTGTTCAATTTCTTGCTTATTTTATTTTATGGATCATATTTTGTGAATTATATTAGCTCATTGATTCAAAATAATTAAATGAAGAGGGTAGAATATTGATCGATTACTAAAAGGCTACTCTTCCATGGGTGGAGTAATCATTGTAGAAGCGTTTTGCATTCGTAAAGGTTTATAATGGGTATAACCCAATAACACTTCAACTCAAGAATTCAAGCACAAAGTGAAATATTAAGAGAAGAAGAAATTTAAACAAAACAGAATAAAAATAGAAGAAATAAAAGATGAACAAAGAAGTTTATTACACAAACAAAATCATTACAACAGGAAGGAGAAGATGAAGGCTTCGTCGAAGGGATCCTTGCTTCAAGAGGTACCCTTGTTTAAATGGTTAAATAATTAGAGTTTATCCACTTATCCTCTTCCCTAAAATTCCTAAAGCACGTCCCAGCCCCACAAAATGGGAAAAACACCAATTTATAGAGTGTTGGGAGGCTAGGTTCAAAGTGGTTTCAAGTGTGAATGGGGAATCTCGGCAAAATATTTTATGCCAACTTTCACCGACCATTTGACAACTAAAACGCGTGAATTGGCCCGCCTTTCATAAGGATAAAATGTGAGGATATGGGTACTTTATCGCCTCTACAAATTTGAGCTTAATACAGGCCAATATGAAGGAGTTATGGCCGAAATAGATAAGCTTCTCCATTCTGGCGAGTCCAGCCCAACTTTGTCTTCATGGACCATTTTCAACAACCAAATGCACTCTTTAGATCTAGTGTCCTGAATAAAAGTTGTATATATTAATGTCAGGAACACTGTTACAAAATTTAAAATTCAAATAATAAATAGAAAAATATTTAGCTTCGAAATACTACAGTAAACTATAAAGGGTAAAACTGGAATTTTCATCAAATATTCAAATGAATGATCTAATCCCAAATATTTTATAAATAAACATATTTAACACAATGTGAGGAAATTATATCCTTTATTATCAATAAAATATTCAATAAAATAGTGTTTTATCAACTCCCCCACACTTACCCTTTTGCACTCCTGGGAAAAACTCATGTCAAGTAAATATCAATATCAAATCAAAACCAATTTTAAATCACATATCATTGGGATCCATCAATTCTGCACCAAGAATCAAAAGATATCAGCCTCATAAAGAACCTTATTTAAAGTTCTCTATTAATATCATTCAATATATTTCCACTTCATTTATCCTCCCATGCACAAAACACTTAACTCGCTTGAATTTTCTCTCATCACTCAAATATCAATTTTTTTGCAATGTCTTTCTCATCCAAACTCATACAAGGGTCATCATGGGCTTGATAGATTCCTACATCTCCACCTGATTTGAGTCAAGGAAATATGTTTATCATGAGGACTTTTTAGGGTTGTTCTGTGGCTTTCGGTTGGTAGGATTTAGATGTGAAAAATTCTGAGGCTGAATGAGGAGGGTTTGACTCTTTTTGAAGAAAAATTGCATTAATCTAATTTTCACTTAAATATAGTCTTCTCCTCAATCCCCATAGTATTAATTCAGCTCCATCATCATGAAAAGTCATGAAATTTTTACACCATTCATCATTTCAGCATCAAAAATTTCAATCTTCTCAAACATGGTTTTCTTGAATGATCCAGATGGGCACAACTTTCCACCTCAATTAGAAGCTCCAGAAAAGGCACATATTCACTTTTCATGAAAGCTCCAGAAAAGGCACAACTTTCAATATAATGGCTTTCTTCAGCAGAAAACACATCTCTTCAGAATTTAATTTTCCACCCAAAGCATCACAAAATGTGGTGGCACAACACAAGACAACTTCCCCCACACTTAAGCTCAACTAGATTATTCAATTTCACTTCAAGAGTTGGTTGGATAGGGAAGATTGGATTGTAATGTGGCTAACCTAACATGTTGTGCATGGATTCTAAGGGCTACAAGGATTAAATATTCAAGGTAGTCCATTATAAAAAAGGATTCTTTAAAATATGGGTTTAATACCAAACAAATGCCTTAATCATTTAAACATATGTACCTCAAACCCTCAAGTTTTGACAGGAATAGATCAAATTCTGGTTAAATCAAGCATGGATTGGTTCTCTCAATAAGTGAGGTGAATGTAAATAATATGAATATAATGGTTCAGAAGCCTCACAGGAAAGTGATTTCAAATATTAAGACAGTGAGATGTGGCATGAGATTCAAAATTCAATGTACTTTTCACGAAATTACTAAATTTTTGAACTTGAAACAAAGTAATTTCAGCATTCATTTAAGCTTAGTTTCAAGGGATAGATTTTTTCACTCATTGATATGTATTTTTAAAATTGGGATGAGAATCATTTCAGTTCAAAATTTTCAAAAACACAAAGGAAATTGAAAAATAAACACACAAAATTTGAAAAAACACACAATTATTTTTAAATCAGGAAAAAATTTGAAATTACTAAACTAAAAGGTTCCATCCACCAGACTTAAAATATTGCATTGTCCTCAATGTGAACCCATGAGATGATATATGCACATGAAATGCAGAATTTTTAAATAGGACAAATAATATAAATGTGAAAGGGTTAGGAACAGCCTGATGTGCTCAAGTGATGATGGGGTCATGCAGTGTGATAAAATCCACTGCATTAGTAGGAAGTCCCTAAATGTATCTCTTCAAATGTTTCCCATTGACTGTAAAGCTCCTTCGAGTGTCCTCTTGTGTGGTCTCCACTGCACCATAAGGAAAAACATTAGATACAATATAAGTACCTAACCATCTGGAACGCAACTTACCAGGCATCAGCTTCAGTCGTGAACTGTAGAGAAGGACTTTCTCTCCAACATGAAACTCCCTTTTTGGATGATTTTGTCATGATCTGCTTTTGATCTTTCCTTGTAGAGCCTTGAGTTCTCATATGATGACAGTAGAATCTCCTCAAGCTCTTGAATTTGCAACTTTCTTTGAATTCCATCTTGGGCCAATTCCATGTTGCATGTCTTTATAGCCCAATATGCCCAATGCTCGACTTCCACTGGGATATGACATGCTTTCCCAAAAACATTCCTAAATGGGGACATACCAATGGGTGTCTTTTATGCTGTTCTATAAGCCCACAATGCATCATCCAAGTGCTTGCTCCAATCCTTCCTATTTGGCTGCACGGTTTTCTCCAATATTTGTTTCAACTCATGATTTGATACCTCAGCCTGGCTATTTGTTTGGGGGTGGTATAGTGTTGATGTTTTGTGTGTCACCCCATACTTTTGATGGAGGGAAGAAAAATTCCTATTGCAATAGTGTGTCCCTTGGTCCCTGATGATGGCCTTTGGTACTCCAAATCTACACAAAATCTGTGCTTTGAAAAAGTCCACAACAACATCAGAATCTTCAGTCCTGGTGGCCTTGGCCTCTACCCATTTATTCACATAATCAAAAGAAACCAAAATATACAAAAATCCAAATGAACTAGGAAAAGGACCAATAAAATCAATGCTCCATACATCAAAAATCTCACAGAATAGAATGGGTTGTTGGGGCATCTCATGTCTCCAAGAAATATTCCCAGTGTGTTGGCAATGAGAGCATGACTTACAAAAAACATTGGCATCATGGAACAAGCTAGGCCAATATAATCCAGAGTCCAAAACCTTCCTAGATGTCCTTTGGGGTCCAAAGTTTCCACCACAAGCAAGTGTATGACAGAAATGAAAAACAGACTCAAACTCATGATCGGGAACACACCTCCTAATGACTTGGTCACTACACATTCGCCAGAGGTAAGGATCATCCCAAACATAATAACTAGACTCACTTTTTAATTTTTGGACATGATGCTTCTTCAAATTTGCTGGGATTTCAGAGGAAACAATGTAATTAACTAAATCATCATACCAAGGATGCGTACCTGAGATGGTATAGAGATGCTCATCGGGGAAAGTGTCCCAAAGTGGTACCTGGTCCAAGGTGTCATCCTCTAGAGTGTGAGTAAGACTACTCATATGGTCTACCACCAAATTCTCTGAATCCTTCTTATCCTTTATCTCAAGGTCATACTCTTGAAGAAGGAGCATCCAATGGATAAGTCGTGGCTTTTCATATGGCTTCTTCAGGAGGTACCTCAAAGCTGCATGGTCAGAAAAAACAACTACTTTAGAGCCCAATAAATATGAACGGAATTTATCTAAAGCAAATATCACAGCAAGAAACTCCTTTTCCTTAGTTGTGTAATTTGATTGGGCTGAATCCAGTGTCCTCGATGCATAGGCGATCACATGCGAACGTCCCTACACCCTCTGAGATAAGACAGCTCCAACCGCGAAGTTGGAGGCATCACACATAAGCTCAAATGGAAGGCCCACCGTGGGGGCTGTATGATTGGTGGAGTGGTCAGACACTTCTTCAACTTATCAAATGATACCCTGCAAGAAACATCAAACACAAAATCAGAATCCTTTTGAAATAATCTTGACATAGGAAGAGAAATCTTACTAAAATCTTTGATAAAGCACCAATAAAATCCTGCATGACCTAGGAAAGATCTAACATCACGCACACATGAAGGATATGGTAAGGATGAAATAAAATCTACCTTTGATCTATCAACCTCTATCCCATGTTTTGACACTACATGCCCTAAGACAATGCCATGCTCTACCATGAAATGACACTTTTCAATGTTTAGGACCAAATTATTCTCAATACAACGATTCAATACCTTTCCCAAACTATTTAGACCTTCATACAATGAGGATCCATACACTGTAAAATCATCCATAAATACCTCCATGCAAGTCTCAATAAAATAAGAAAAAATACTCACCATGCATCTCTGGAAGGTACCTGGGGCATTGCAAAGTCCAAATGTCATCCTCCAGTAGGTAAATTTTCCAAAGGAACAGGTGAATATAGTCTTCTCCTGATCCTCTGGAGCTATAGGAACCTGAAAATATCTAGAAAATCCATTCAAGAAACAATAGAGTGTTTTCCCAGCTAGTATCTCAAGCATTTGATCAATAAATGGGAGGGGGAAATGGTCCTTGTGAGTGGACTAATTTAGTTTCCTATAATCAATACACACACGCCAACTGTTTTGCACCCTCATTGGAACTAACTCATCTTTCTCATTTTTAACAACAGTAACACCACTCTTCTTAGGCAAAACCCAAATAGGACTTACCCACTGAGAATCTAAAATGGGATAGATTATACCTGCCTCGAGAAAATTTTCAACCTCTTTTTTAACAACTTCCAGGAGGGTGGTATTGAGTCTCCTTTGTGGTTGTCTCACCGGTTTAGCCCCATCCTCCAAGATAATCCTATGCATGCAAATGGAAGGGCTAATACCTGATATGTCTACCAATGTCCAACCAATTTCCCTAATGTTATCTCTCAAAAGATTGAAGATTTTTTCTTCATGTTCAAAAGAGATATTGTTAGCAATGATAACAGGTAATCTATCACCACTCAGCAAGTATTCATATTTAAGATTTGGGGGAAATGGCTTGAGTTCCAATGTAGGGGGGTGATGTATGGATGGAGAAATTGATGCAACAGACATATCTGCACAATGAACATTAGTATCAGAATATAAATCATCACAATCAAAGAATAAAGCACCAAATCCATCAGCATACTCAATAGCCATGTCATAATCAGAGTTCACATGATCAAAATAAGAATATGATTCCATTTCAAAATAAAATCTTAGAGAGTCTTGTTCCTTAAAAACGGGTGTAGAAGTACTCTTAGACATAAAAATAGAACCAATACTCATAATCTCCCTAAGAATAGGACGATCCAATTCCATGGGGTTTTTACTTGGTGGTTCGAAATGGGAGATAACTAAAGCAGAATGGTCCTCTGAGGGGTACTTCATGGAATCCATAACATTAAATATCACAACTTCATCTCCAAATTCCATGGAATGTGTACCCTCATTGACATTTATGATAGTTTTTGCTGTTTTGAGGAAGGGCCTACCTATGATAATGGGGGCATGAGAACTTACCTGATTGTCCTCCATGTTAAGAACATAGAAATCTACTGGGAAGATCATGTCTCTTACCCAGATAAGTACATCCTCAAGGACTCCCGCTGGATATGTCGTAGCTCTATTCTCCAATTACACCACTACTCTTGTTGGATTCAACTCACCAACCTGCAAGGAAGACAATACAGAGTGAGGCGTCACATTTATTTAATCTCCTAAATCACAAAGAGAATCAGAGAAGTGCAACTCCCCTATGGTACATGGGATGGTGAATGTCACGGGATCCTTGCACTTTGTTGGCATTGCTAGAGTTGGTGTAATGAGTGCTGAGACATTCCTTCCAATGTTGATCCTCTCATTTCCCTTGAGCCCTCTTCGATTGGTACAATGTTATTTTAATAATTTCGCATACCTTGGAATTTTCTTAATGGCTTCAAGTAGAGGAATGTTGATCTCCACATGCTTGAATGTATCCAAAACCTCCATTTGCATTGCTTCTTCAACCATCTTCTTGGTTTGAAAAACCCTGTTTGGAAAAGGAAGGGGTTTAGGAGGAACATCATCAATCTTTTTCATACCTTTATCTTTCTCCTTGGATTTCTCATTAGTTGGTTTGGAATGCGGCTTCTCTGGAGTTGAGGTGAATCCTGGTGGAATGGTAGGTACAGATGTATCATTCATTTGCTTCCCACTTCTCAATGTGATGGCACTAACATTCCCCTTTGGATTTGGAGTTGGTTGGGAAGGTAAATTTCCGGAATTCTTACATACAAGTTCATGGAGGGCGGTGGCAATCTGGCTCATTTGAGTCTTTAACTCCCTCAGCTCCGAACTTTGACTCTTCAGCTCATTTTGTTGATTAAGAACAATTTGATTAAAAAGATAATCAGTATTAGAATCTACCTTTGGTGGGGGATTCCCTTGTTGTTGGCTTGTTGATGCTTGGGCTTCAAATCTCCTTTGGGGTTGTTGGAAACCCTGCTGGTAAGGCAGAGGCTGCTGGAAGTTTTGTTGAAAGGGTGGCCTTTGTTGTTGTCCAGAGACATACCTCATGTCTGGTTGATCTTTCCACCCTTGGTTGTATGTTGGAGAAAATGAATCAAACTTCTTCTAGGGATATGGTTGTTGTTGCTGCTGAAATGGTCTCCCTGGGAATACTGCTGTGCAATTATCTATCTCTTGTAGTTGTGGGAAACAGTCAGTTGAGTGGCTTATCTCAATGCAAATTCCAAAAGGCCTTGATGGAGGGGGTAGAGATGTCTTTTGTGCCAAAGCAATTTTCCTCACCAAAGTTGTCAATTCTTCTAACTTGGTATCAATCAAATTACTCTCAAGAGAAGAAGGACTTACCTGATGTACTCCCATGATATGTGGTGTACCACGATCACCAAATTGTTGGGAGTTTTGGGCCATCTTGTCGATCAATGCACGTGTGACTGATGGTGTTTTGTCCACCAATGCTTCTCCAACTGCAGCATCCACCATGCTCCTCTCCATGGGTGTGAGTCCTTCATAGTAGTACTGAATGAGGAGTTTCACACTGATTTAGTGATGTGAACAACCTGCAAACAACTTCTTGAATCGCTCCCAGTACTCATACATTGACTCCCCTTGTGCTTTCTTGATCCCAGATATCTCCTTTCGAAAGGAAGTGGTCCTTGATGCTGGAATAAATCTCTGCAAGAAAAGATGTTTCAAATCGTTCCAACAAGTTACATCTTCGAGTTTTAAATAATACATCCAATCTTTTGCAGCTCCATCAAGTGAGAATGGGAATGCTCTTAATTTGATTTGATCTTCAGAAAAATTTCTTGGTTTAAGTGTTGAGAAAACCACATTAAATTCATTCAAATGTTTATTGGGATCCTCACTAGAGAGGCCATGAAAATTTGGATGTAAGTGAATTAACCCAGATTTCTGTTCATAGTCTGATTCGAGATTTGGGTATGCAATACAATTTGGTTGATATTTGATATCAGGTGCGGAAAATTCTCGAATGGTTCTATTAAGTTCATTTACATTATTTCCAGCCATTAGTTCCTCTTTTATGTTTGAATTTGAATTGCTTCAAATTTCAATGTTTCTAGAAGAGAGTAATTCACCAACTGGTTGAATATTGAAACTTTCCGTAGACTGAGAGTGTCTGATTCATGCCCTAAGGCTGCGTTCAATCTCAGGGTCAAGATCAAAAAGATCTTCGAGATTAGTTCATGTCATCAATAAATGAAAGATGAGAAGTAGGAAAGTGGACCATAGTAAAATAAAAATTAGAAGTTTGAGTTGATGGTCCAAAAAAGAAGTAGAAGGAAATAAAAGAAGAAGGAAATAAATCAGATTGGGTAAAGACGGAAGAAAGAAGAGAGGAAGAGAATTAAAATGTAAAACAAAATAAATACCTCTAATTGGTTGAAATAATTACTTGCCTCCCCGGAAATGGCGCCAATTTGAAAGATCACTGTCGTGGGTGCCCTCAAATGATTAATGTTATTTTGGGGTACTTAGGTGCAGTAGAGTGGCTGACCAAGGTCGTCTCTCAAAGGAGGGAGTTAATTTAACAACTTATTAAAGGTATTCTAAAAATAAAATAAAAGAGAACAAAATAAAAATATTACTTTAACGGATTGGGGTTTTTTTTTATAGTTTAGGAATATAGAAGAATTTTTCTGGAATAAGATTGTATATTTTTTTGTTTTTAGTTTTGAAATGAATTTCGATTAAAATGACACAACAAGAAGATGTTTTTTTAGAAATCTATTTTAAAAAGAGTAATCAATCTAACTCTACCTCTTTATTAACTTATTAATCATTAAAATTTAAATCAATATCCACTTAATTATGATCCCCTAATATTTTATCCCTCGAACCCTACGAGAGTTAACTTAACCACAAAGATGAAATTACTTAAACCCTAGGCTAGCTTCAGAACAAGCAATTGCAGCACCCTGCTTTGTTTGTTGTTCTAAGGATAGCTTATGGTTAGTGGTTAATTAGAGCACATAGACATTCTGTAAATGAGGATGAATTGTGTTTAGGGATTATATTTTAACTCTACAAATTTATCCTGTGTGGTCTTGTATTACCGATTAAGATTACACTCTCACAATTTACACAAAATCCCAACCTCGCGTGTTTTTGTGTTAATTGTTCAATTGCTTGCTTAGTTTCTTGTAATTTAAAAACACAATTCATGAATCATATTATTTGAATTACAGTAGCTCATTTATTCAAAATAATTAAATGAAGATGGTATAAGATAGATCGATTACTAAAAGGCTATTCTTCCATGGGTGGCGTAATCATCATAGAAGCGTTTTGCATGTACAAAGGTTTATAATGGGTATAACCCAACAACGATTCTACTCAAGAATTCCAGCCCAAAGAGGAAGGTTAAGAGAAGAATAAGTTTAAACAAAACAGAAGAAAAGAGAAGAAATAAAAGAAGAACAAAGTAGTTTATTACACAAACAAAATCATTACAACATGAAGGAGAAGAAGAAGGCTTCGTCGAAGGGATCCTTGCTTCAAGAGCTGCCCTAATTGAAATGGTTGGAGAATTGGAGTGGATCCACTTCTCTTCTGCCCTCAACTTCCCAAATCACGACCCAACCCCACCAAATGAGAATAAAACCAATTTATAGAGTGGTGGGGAGGCTAGGTTCAAAGTGGTTTCAAGTGTGAATGGGGAATCTCGGAAAAATATTTTATTCCAACTTGCACCGCCCATTTGTCCACCAAAACGCGTGAATTGGCCGGTTTCCAGAAGGATCAAATGTGAGGATATGGGTCCTCTATCTCCTCTCCAAAGTTGGACTTAATCCAGGCCCATATGAAGGAGTTACGGTCTAAATACAGAAGCATCTCCATTCTGGCGAGTCCAGCCCAACTTTGCCTTCATGACCCATTTTCAACAACCAAATGCACTCTTTATCTATGGTTTCCTGAATAAAATTTGTAGATAATAATGGCAGAAACACTATTACAAAATTTTAAATTTAAATAATAAATATAAAAATATTTAACTTTGAAATACTACAGTGAACTATAAAGGGTAAAACTGGAATTTTCATCAAATATTCAAATGAATGATCTAATCCCAAATATTTTATAAATAAAAATATTTAACACAATGTGAAGAAATTATATAATTTATTATCAATAAAATATTCAATAAAATAGTGTTTTATCAACTCCCCCACACTTACCGTTTTTCACTCCTAGCCAAAACCTCATGTCAAGTAAACATCAATATCAAATCAAAACCTATTTTAAATCACATATCATTGGTATCCATCAATTCCGCACCAAGAATCAAAAGATATCATGCCTCATAAAAAACATTATTTCAAGTTCTCTATCAATATCATTCAATATATTTACACTTCATTTATCCTCCCATGCACAAAACACTTACGTCGCTTGAATTTTCTCTCATCACTCAAATATCAATTTTTTTGCAATGTCTTCCTCATCCAAACTCATACAAGGGTCACCATAGGCTTGATAGATTCCTACATCGTCACCCGATATGAGTCAATGATATATGTTTATCATGAGGACTTTTTAGGGTTGTTCTCTGGCTTTCGGTTGGTAGGATTTAGATGTGAAAAATTCTGAGACTGAATGAGGAGGGTTTGACTCTTTTTGAAGCAAAATTGCATTAATCTAATTTTTACATAAATATAGTATTCTCCTCAATCCCCATAGTATCAATTCAGCTCCATCATCATGAAAATTCATAAAATATTTACACCATTCATCATTTCAGCATAAAAAATTTCAATCTTCTCAAAAATGATTTTCTTGAATGCTCCAGATGGGCACAGCTTTCCACCTCAATTAGAAGCTCCAGAAAAGGCACAGATTCAGTTGTCATGAAAGCTCCAGAAAAGGCACAGCTTTCAATATAATGGCTTTCTTCAGTAGAAAACACATCCCTTCAGAATTTAATTTTCCACCCAAAGTATCTCAGAATGTAGTGGCACAATACAAGACAGCTTCCCACACACTTAAGCTCAACTAGATTATGCAATTTCACTTCAAAAGTTGGTTGGATAGGGAAGATTGGCTTGTAATGTGGCTAACCTAATAGGATGTGCATGGATTCTAAGGGCTACAAGGATTAAATATTCAAGGTAGGCCATTATAAAAAAGGATTCTTTGAAATAGGGGCTTTAATACCAAACAAATTCCTCAATCATTTAAACATATTTACCTCAAACCCTCAAGTATTGACAGGAATAGATCAAATTCTGGTTAAATCAAGCATGGTTTGGTTCTCTCAATAAGTGAGGTGAATGTAAATAATATGAAAATAATGGTTCAGAAGCCTCACAGGAAAGTGATTTCAAATATTAAGACAGTGAGATGTGGCATGGGATTCAAAATTCAATGTACTTTTCATGAAATTACTAAATATTTGAACTTGAAACAAAGTTATTTCAGCATTCATTTAAGCTTAGTTTCAAGGGATGAATTGTTTCAATCATTCATATGCATTTTTAAAATTGTGATGAGAATAATTTCAGTTCAAAATTTTCAAAAACACAAAGAAAAATGAAAAATAAACACACAAAATTTGAAAAACACATTTTTTTTAAATCAGGAAAACAATTGAAATTACTAAACTAAAAGGTTCTATCCCTCACACTTAAAATATTGCATTGTCCTAAATGTGAACCCATGAGATGATATATGCACATGAAATGCAGAATTTTTAAATAGGACAAATAATATCAAAGTGAAAGGGTTAGGAACAGCCTGATGTGCTCAAGTGATGATGTGGTCATGCAGTGTGATAAAATCCACTGCCTTAGTAGGAAGTCCCTCCATGTATCTCTTCAAACGTTGCCCATTGACTGTAAATCTCCTTCCAGTGTCCTCTTGTGTGGTCTCCACTGCACCATAAGGAAAAACATTAGATACAATATAAGGACCTAACCATCTGGAACGCAACTTACCAGGCATCAGCTTCAGTCGTGAACTGTAGAGAAGGACTTTCTCTCAAACATGAAACTCCCTTTGTTGGATCATTTTTTCATGAGATTATTTTGATCTTTCCTTGTAGAGCCTTGAGTTCTCATATGATGACAGTAAAATCTCCTCAAGCTCTTGAATTTTCATCTTTCTTTGAATTCCAGCTTGGGCCAATTCCATGTTGCATTTCTTTATATCCCAATATGCCTGATTCTCGACTTCCACTGGGAGATGACATGATTTCCCAAAAACAATCCTAAATGGGGGCATACCAATGGGTGTCTTGTATGCTATTCTATAAGCCCACAATGCATCATCCAAACGCTTACTCCAATCCTTCCTATTTGGATGCACGGTTTTCTCCAATATTTGTTTCAACTAACGATTTGAAACCTCAGCCTGGCCATTTTTTTGGGGGTGGTATGGTGTTGATGTTTTGTGTGTCACCCCATACTTTAGAAGGAGGGAAGCAAAATTACTATTGCAAAAGTGTGTCCCTTTGTCACTGATGGTGGCCTTTGGTACTCCATACCTACAAAAAATCTGTGCTTTGACAAAGTCCATAACAACATGAGAATCGTCTGTCTTGGTGGCCTTGGCCTCCACCCATTTACTCACATAATCAACAGCAACCAAAATATACAAAAATCCAAAGGAACTAGGAAAAGGACCCATAAAATCAATGCCCCATACATCAAAAATCTCACAGAATATTATGGGTTGTTGGGGCATCTCATGTCTCCTAGAAATATTCCCAGTGTGTTGGCAATGAGAGCATGACTTACAAAACACATGGGCATCATGGAACAAGCTAGGACAATATAATCCAGAGTCCAAAACCTTCCTAGCTATCCTTTGGGGTCCAGAGTGTCCACCACAAGAATGTGTATGACAGAAATGCAAAACAGACTCAAACTCATGATCGGGAACACACCTCCTCATGACTTGGTCACTACACATGCGCCAGAGGTAAGGATCATCCCAAACATAATACCTAGACTCACTTTTTAATTTTTGGACATGATGATTCTTCAAATTTGCAGGGATTTCAAAGGTACACAATGTAATTAACTAAATCAGCATACCAAGGATGCATACCTGAGATGGTATAGAGATGCTCATCGGGGAAAGTGTCCCGAAGTGGTACTTGGTCCAAGGTGTCATCCTTTAGAGTGTGAGTAAGCCTACTCATGTGTTCGGCCACCAAATTCTCTGACCCCTTCTTGTCCTTTATCTCAAGGTCAAACACTTGAAGAAGGAGCATCCAACAGATAAGTCGTGGCTTTGCATCTAGCTTCTTCATGAGGTACCTCTAAGCTATATGGTCAGAAAAAACAACTACTTTAGAGCCCAATAAATATGAATGGAATTTATCTAAAGAAAATATGACAGCAAGAAACTCCTTTTCCATAATTATGTAATTTGATTGGGCTGAATCTAGTGTCCTCGATGCATAGGCGATCACATGTGAACGTCCCTCCACACTCTGAGATAAGACGGCTCCAACCGCGAAGTTGGAGGCGTCACACATAAGCTCAAATGGAAGGTCCCACCACAGGGGCTGTATGATTGGTAGAGTGGTCAAACACTTCTTCAGCTCATCAAATGATACCCTGCAAGAAACATCAAACACAAAATTATAATCCATTTGAAGTAATATTGACATAGGAAGAGCAATCTTACTAAAATATTTGATAAAGCGCCGATGAAATCCTACATGACCTAAGAAAGATCTAACATCACACACACATGAAGGATATGGTAAGGATGAAATAATATCTACCTTTGATCTATCAACCTCTATCCCATGTTTTGACACTACATGCCCAAAGACAATGCCATGCTCTACCATGAAATGACACTTTTCAAAGTTTAGGACGATATTCTTCTCAATACAACGATTCAATACCTTTCCCAAACTATTTAGAAATTCATCAAATGAGGATCCATACACTGTAAAATCATCCATAAATACCTCCATTCAAGTCTCAATAAAATCAGAAAAAATACTCACCATGCATCTCTGAAATGTACTTGGGGCATTGCAAAGTCCAAATGGCATCCTCCGGTAGGAAAATGTGCCAAAGGGATAGGTGAATGTAGTCTTCTCCTGATCCTCTGGAGCTATAGGAAGCTGAAAATATCTAGAAAATCTATCCAAGAAACAATAGTGTGTTTTCCCAGCTATTCTCTCAAGAATTTGATCAATAAATGGGTGGGGGAAATGGTCCTTGTGAGTGGACTGATTTAGTTTCCTATAATCAATACACACACGCCAACTATTTTGCACCCTCATTGGAACTATCTCATCTTTCTTATTTTTAACAATAGTAACACCACTCATCTTAAGAACAACCTGAATAGGACTTACCCACTGAGAATCTGAAATGGGATAGATTATACCTTCCTCGGGCAATTTTCAAACCTCTTTTTTAACAACTTCCAGGAGGCTGGGATTGAGTCTCCTTTGTGGTTGTCTCACTGATTTATCCCCATCCTCCAAGAGAATCCTATGCATGAAAATGGAGGGGCTAATACCTGATATGTCTTCCAATGTCCAACCAATTGCCCTAATGCTATCTCTCAAAAGATTTAAGAGTTTTTCTTCATGTTCAAAAGAGAGATTGTTAGCAATGATAACAGGTAATCTATCACCACTCAGCAAGTATGCATATATAAGATTTGGGGGCAATGGCTTGAGTTCCAATGTAGGGGTGATGTATGGATGGAGAAATTGATGCAACAAACATATCTACACAATGAACATTAGTATCAGAATATAAATCATCATAATCAAAGAATAAATCACCAAATCCATCAGCATACTCAATAGCCATGTCATAGTCAGATTTCACATGATCAAAATAAGAATATGATTCCATTTCAAAATCAAATCTTAGATATTCTTGTTCCTTAAAAACGGGTGTAGAAGTACTCTTAGACATCAAAATAGAGACAATACTCATAATCTCCCTAAGCATAGGACAATCCAATTCCATGGGGTTTTTACTTGGTGGTTCGAAATGGGAGATAACTAAAGCAGAATGGTCCTCTGAGGGGTACTTCATGGAATCCATAACATTAAATATCACAACTTCATCTCCAAATTCCATGGAAAATGTACCCTCATTGACATTTATGATTGTTTTTGCAGTTTTGAGGAAGGGCCTACCTAAGATAATGGGGGCATGAGAACTTACCTGATCGTCCTCCATGTTAAGCATGTAGAAATCTGCTGGGAATATCATGTCTCTTACCCGGACAAGTACATCCTCAAGGACTCCCGCTGGATATGCCGAAGCTCTATTCTCCAATTGCACCACTACTCTTGTTGTCTTCAACTCACCAACCTGCAAGGAAGAGAATACATAGTGAGGCATCACATTTATTGAAGCTCCTAAATCACAAAGAACATCAGAGAAGTGAAAATCCCCTATGGTACATGGGATGGTGAATGTCCCGGGATCCTTGCACTTTTTTGGCATTGCTAGAGTTGGTGTAATGAGTGCTGAGACATTCCTTCCAAGGTTGATCCTCCCATTTCCCATGAGCCCTCTTCGATTGGTACAAATTTCTTTTAAGAGTTTCGCATACCTTGTAATTTTCTTAATGTCTTCAAGTAGAGGAATGTTGATCTCTAAAAGCTTGAATGTATCCAAAACCTCCTTTTGCATTTCTTCATCAGCCATCTTCTTGGTTTGAACAACCCTGTTTGGAAAAGGAAGGGGTTTAGGAGGAACATCATCAATCTTTTTCTTACCTTTATCTTTCTCCTTGGATTTCTCATCAGTTGGTTTGGAATGCAGCTTCTCTGGAGTTGAGGTGAATCCCGGTGGAATGGTAGGTACAGATGTATCGTTCATTTACTTCCCACTTCTCAATGTGATGGCACTAACATTACCCTTTGGATTTGGAGTGGGTTGGGAAGGTAGATTTCTAGAATTCATACTTACAAGTTCATGGAGGGCGGTGGCAATCTAGGTCATTTGAGTCTTTAACTCCCTCATCTCCGAACTTTGACTCTTCAGCTCATTCTGTTGATTTAGAACAATTTTCTTCAAAAGATCATCAGTATTAGAATCTTATTTTGGTGGGGGATTCCCTTGTTGTTGTCATGTTGATGCTTGGGATTCAAATATCCTTTGGGGTTGTTGGAAACCCTGTTGGTAAGGCGGAGGCTGTTGGAAGTTTTGTTGAAAGGGTGGCCTTTGTTGTTTTCCAGAGACATACCTCATGTCCGGTTGATCTTTCCACCCTTGGTTGTATGTTGGAGCAAATGAATCAAATTTCTATTGGGGATATGGTTGTTGTTGCTGCTGAAATGGTCTCCCTGGGATTACTGCTGTGCAATCCTCTATCTCTTGTAGTTGTGGGCAACAGTCAGTTGGGTGGCTTGTCTCAGTGCAAATGCCACAAGGCCTTGAAGGAGGGGGTAGATATGTCTTTTGTGCCAAAGAAATTTTCCTCACCATAGTTGTCAATTATTCTAACTTGGTATCAATCAAATGACTCTCATGAGAAGAAGGACTTACGTGATGTACTCCCCTGATATGTGGTGTACCTTGATCACCAAATTTTTGGGAGTTTTGGGCCATCTTGTCGATCAATGCAGGTGCGGTTGATGGTGTTTTGTCCACCAATGCTCCTCCACCTATAGCATCCACCATGATCCTCTCCATGGGTGTGAGTCCTTTATAGAAGTACTGAATGAGGAGTTGCTCACAGATTTGGTGATGCGAACAACTTGCACACAACTTCTTGAATCGCTCCCAGTACTCATACATTGACTCCCCTTGTGCTTGCTTGATCCCCTATATCTCCTTTAGAATGGATGTGGTCCTTGATGCTGGAAAAAATCTCTTCAAGAAAAGACATTTCAAATCGTTCCAACAAGTTACATCTTCGAGTTGTAAATAATACATCCAGTCTTTTGCAGCTCCATCAAGTGAGAATGGGAATGCTCTTAATTTGATTTGATCTTCAGAAACATTTCTTGGTTTAAGGGTTGATAAATCCACATTAAATTCTTTCAAATGTTTATTGGGATCCTCACCAGAGAGGCCATGAAACATTATAAGTAAGTGAATTAACCCAGATTTCCGTTCAAAGTCTGATTCGAGATTTGGGTATGCAATACAATTTGGTTGATAGTTAATATCAGGTGCAGCCAATTCTCGAATGGTTATATTAAGTTCATTTCCATTATTTCCAGCCATTGGTTCCTCTTTTATGTTTGAATTTGAATTGCTTCCAATTTCAATGTTTCCAGAAGAGAGGCATTCACCAACTGGTTGAATATTGAAACTTCCCATAGACTGAGAGTGTCTGATTCGTGCCCTACGGCTGCGTTCAATCTCAGGGTCAAGATCTAAGAGATCTTCAAGATTAGTTCATGTCATCAATAAATGAAATATGAGAAGTAGGAAAGTGTACCATAGTAAAATAAAAATTAGAAGTTTGAGTTGATGGTCCAAAAAAGAAGTAGAAGGAAATAAAAGAAGAAGGAAAAAAATCAGATTGGGTAAAGACGGAAGAAAGAAGAGAGGAAGAGAATTAAAATGTAAAACAAAATAAATACCTCTAATTGGTTGAAATAATTACTTGCCTCCCCAGCAACGACACCAATTTGAAAGGTTGCTGTCGTGGGCGCCCTCAAATGATTAATGTGATTTTGGGGTACTTAGGTGCAGTAGAGTGCCTGACCAAGGTCGTCTCTCAAAGGAGGAAGTGAATTTAACAACTTATTAAAGGTATTATAAAAATAAAATAAAAGAGAATAAAATAAAAACACTACTTTAAAGGAATGGGGTTTTTTTTATAGTTTATGAATCTAGAAGATAGTTTTTTTTTGTTTTTAGTTTTGAAATGAATTTCGATTAAAATGACACAACAAGAATATGTTTTTTTAGAAATCTATTTTAAAATGCATAATTGATCCAACTCTACGTCTTCATTCGTTTATTAATCATTATCATTTAAATCAATATCCACTTATTTATGATCCCCTAATTTGTTATCCCTCGAACCCTATGAGAGTTAACTTAACCACAAAGATGAAATTACTTAAACCCTAGGCTAGCTTCGGAACACGCAATTGCAGCATCCTGCTTTGATTGTTGTTCTAAAGATAGTTTATGGTCAGTGGATAATTAGAGCACATATCCATTATAGAAATGAGGATGAATTGTGTTTAGGGATTATATTTGAACTCTACAAATTTATCCCGTGTGGTCTTGTATTACCGATTAAGATTACGCTCTCACAATTTACACAAAATCCCGACCTCGCTTGTTTTTGTGTTAATTGTTCAATTGCTTGCTTAGTTTCTTTTAATTTAAAAACACAATTAATGGATCATATTATGTGAATTACAGTAGCTCATTGATTCAAAATAATTAAATGAAGAGGATCGAAGATAGATTGATTACTGAAAGGCTACTCTTCCATGGGTGGCGTAATCATTGTAGAAGCATTTTGCATGTGCAAAGGTTTATAATGGGTATAACCCAATAATGCTTCTACTAAACAATTCCATCACATAGAGGAAGATTAAGAGAAGAATAAATTTAAACAAAACAGAATAAAAGAGAATAAATAAAAGAAGAACAAAGAAGTTTATTACACAAACAAAATCATTACAACATGAAGGAGAGGAAGAAGGCTTCGTCGAAGGGATCTTTGCTTCAAGAGCTATCCTTATTGAAATGGTTGGAGAATTGGAGTGGATCCACTTCTCTTCTTCCCTAAACTTCCCAAAGCACGTCCCAACCCCACCAAATGAGAAAAACACCAATTTATATAGTGGTGGGGAGGCTAGGTTCAAAGTGGTTTCATGTGTGAATGCGGAATCTAGGAAAAATATTTTATGCCAAATTGAATCTCCCATTTGACCACCAAAACGCGTGACATGTATGACCTTCCAGAAGGATCAATTGTGATGATATGGGTCCTCTATCGCCTCTCCAAATTTGGGCTTAATCCAGGCCCATATGAAGGCGTTATGGCCGAAATACAGAAGCTTTTCCATTCTGTAGAGTCCAGCCCAACTTTGACTTCATGGCCCATTTTCAACAAAAAAAATGCACTCTTTAGCTCTAGTGTCCTGGATAAAAGTTGTATATAATAATGTCCGGAACACTATTACAAATTTCAAATTCAAATAATAAATATAAAAATATTTAGCTTCGAAATACTACAGTGAACTAAAAAGGGTAAAACTGGAATTTTCATCAAATATTCAAATGAATGAACTAATCCCAAATATTTTATAAATAAACATATTTAACACAATGTGAGGAAATTATATCATTTATTATCAATAAAATATTCAATAAAATAGTGTTTTATAACCAACGTTGAGGTGATACCTAATGAAAGACATGGTCTTCCTCCTCAAACTACAAAGGTATCTGTTGTCTGTCAGCATAAGACTTATACAAGCTCGGTGCGGTCTTCAACCACTCCCCGATGATCTGCATCTTCTCAGTGGTATCTCACACCTTCTCTAGACCCATAAGTTTTGACTCTCTAAGGTTGGTCTAGCAGAGTGGTGACCAAAATGGTCTCCCATATAAATCCTCGAACGATTCCATTAAAATGATGGGGTGGTAGTTTTTTTGTACACAAACTCCACCAGTGGAAGGTGGTCCTCCTGATTGTGAAAAAAGTTCAAGATACAGGCTCACATCATATCCTCCACAACCTAAATGGTATTCTTCGTGTGGCCATATTTCTAGGAATAGAACACATTTATCAATTGTAACTGAGTCCCAAAAGCATCATATAATCGCTTCCACAACTGGGATGCGAAGGATGTGTCTCGAACTGATTATATTGTTGAAGGTACACCATGAATCCAAGATATTTCCTACATTTAGAGTCAAACCAAACTCTCTACGGAGCTCTTCTCTCTGATTGATAATAAATTTGTCCAACTTGGTGAGTCATTCAACAATCACCCCGATGGAATCATCCCCCTTAGACATCTATGGTAAGACTATCATGAAGTACATTGATATTCCATCCCACTTCCACTCTAGATCATCTAGGGGTGAGCTAACCCCCCTGGACCCTAGTGCTCATCGTTCACCTACTAGCATGTAAGGCATCAGGAAATGAAGTCTGCTACTACCTTATTTATATATGATGACTAGAACTACTGTCTGAGATATTCGTACATCTTCTCTATTCCAGGGTTTACTGACAAGTAGGATGTATCAAAATCCCTCAGGACCTCCTCCCACAACATCACTAGAACAAAATTACACCATCTGAAAAGGATGATTTGCTCCCCACCTTTCTAATATCCATCCATAGCATATTCTGTGGATAACTGATCACGTAAGGTATCACGATCAACATCCCCTAGTAGTGTATCCCTATGTTGTTGTAAGAGTGGATGTGTGAAAACAATCTAATGAAGGTAAGTTTCATTCTATCTATCCATGATGGATAATGGTAACGATGACAACTGCGACATCACCTCATTCAGCATCTATGAACGTGGTCTCCATCTAAGAGTATCTTCCACAACATTCCTCTTCCCATGAGTATAGAAAATCTCAAATTCCTAATCCTGGAGGAACTCTATCCATCACATCTACCTGAGATTCATATCCTTATGTGAGACGATGTATTTGAGGATCTTTTGGTTAGAGTAGAAAATAAACTTCTTGACTAAAAGGTAGTGTCGTAACATCTTCGATGCGAATACTACCACTACCAACTCGAGATCATGGGTCGCATAGTACTGCTCATCTGGCCTATTCTGTATGAACCATAAACAATCACAACCTATGTATGCATCAGGCCATAACCAAGACCGGTCTCTAATTATTTTCATAAATCTACATACTCAACACCCTCTTATGGTAATCTCATGATCTTTGCACTCTTAAAACTCTACCTCAGCTACTGGAAAGCCTTCTGGCACTTCTTCATCCATACAAAATGTTATCCCATCTGTGACAAGGCTGTCAATAGTACTGATACCCAACAGAAATCAAGGATGGATATTTGGCAATATCCTTCTAACTCAAGGAGGCTCCTCACCTCTGTCACAGTCTGAGGTGGCTCCCATGTTAACACTACCTCAACCTTGGCCGGGTCCACCACTACTCTATATGATCAGATAACATGTCCTAGTAATTCAACCTCCTATATCCAGAACTGGCACATTTAGAGAATTTTATAATGATGGTTCACTTAGAGTACACCTAGAACCATCCGCAGATGAATCGCATGCTCCCCCTCTGACGTTGATTACACAAGTATTCTGTCGATGATTACCATTACGAATCGGCCTATGTAAGATTGGAAGATCCGGTTCATGAGTCCCATTAACACTATAGGGGAGCTCATGATGCTGAAAGGAATCACCAAGTACTCATAGTGACCGTAGTAGTATCATGAGGTCATTTTCAGTTAATCCTCATCTAGTAATCATAACTTGTGGAATCCTATTCGAAGGTAAACCATTGAAAACCACTATGACCCTCATATCTGATCTAAGAAGTCATCGATCCTTGGTAGTGGATACTTGTTCTTCACCATTACCAAATTCAAGCATCTGTAATCCAGGCACAACCTCAAAGTCCCTTCTTCCCTCTTGGAAAACATAACTGGGGATGCCTAGGGTGAAACATTGGGTCATATAAATCCCTTTCTCGGAAAATCCTCCAACTACCCCCTCAACTCGTGAAGCTCTATGGGTACCATATGATACGCAGGTGAGGATATCAGTGTTTTCATAGGGTTAATATTAATTAAGAAGTCGATATCTCAATGAGGAGGTAGTGCTGGAACATATTTGAAAAAGATGTCCTCCTACTCCACCACACTGTTGGGAACTGAAAGCCCACAAAATCTACTTCTTTGAGGGTAATACAAGCCAACTCATGAGTGATCAGCGATACCCTCCTATGCATGAGTCCATCCTATGCTGCCTGGGTCTCCTTTTCACCAATAATGGGAAACCTCATCCCATCACTACAGATAGAAAACACTCTTCATCTAATGCATTCAATCTAGCCATGGACCGAAGATAACCAATCCCCACTGAGAATGGTGTCGTAAGGCCTCGATGCTGCCACAAAGATGTTCCAATTGAAACTCTCATTTCCAAGGGAAATAACACACTGTCTGCAGAGGGGCGTCGTCACCAAGTCTCCACCTGTAGGTGTCTCCAAGCATAAGGGTCGAGTGAACAGTTCTACCAGAATCTCTAGGTTTCAAAAAAATACATGTGTTTAGGAAGGAATGACTAAAACCTATGTCGATATGTACATAATCTAAGGTGGAAAAGACACAGATCATACCTCAGATCATCCCTGGAGTCCCTGGGTAATATGCCTTGATTGCATGCATCTTACCTCACCCATATCTGACAACTCCCTCGGCCTAGTGCAAACCTCCAGGGGGTAGTGGTGGGAGTAGATTGAAGCGTCTTCTATCACCTGCAACTCTCCCTACTCTGTTTCTGCGTCTTCCTCCTGGTGGGTCATTCTGTTCCACTCTCTGCTTGTGCCTCGGTGGTCCATCCACCACTTCCCTGTCAGTATCTTGATGGGTTGGACAACCTCTAGTGAGATTTCCCATACCATCTCTCCAGTAGAATTAACTCTCCCTAGGATAAGTAGATCCATCCTAAGAGCAATGTACTGTTGATCCCTAGTCCTGGGTCCTCCTATGATGTCTCCCACTTCCTTATCTCTGTGCCAGATGTGAGATCCCTATTGACGAGTTCTCTACACCAGTCTACCTACTGCTAACTACCATCAACTGTCTCTACTCTGCCAAAAAACTCTTGACCACCAATGTCTACTCGACCACTATAACAAAAATCAAAATGCATAGAGTCATGAAACTAGATCTGATGTCCCATAATATACCTCACTCGAAGGTTTGAGATATGAATTACTGATCCCTGACCATATCCATTGAGTTTCTGGTGAGGTAGGTGAACCTTGATGAATAGTCAACCACCATCAAACTGCTCTGTTGGAGATGAATAAGCTCTTGGATATGCACTAATCTCATTGTAACCAGAGATAAAACATCTCTAAAAAGTATTTCAAACTCCTTCCCCAATATATTCTCCTCATCGTGAGTCTGCATGGTCAGTCTCCACCATCGTCCCACTGAACCCTGAAGAAGGGTCACTCATAGGATCACCATCTGGTCCATTGGTGTCCTCAATAGATGGAAAACATAGGTCACCACCGTAAACCAGCCCACATCCACTTGAGGATCAGTCTTGCCTCGGAAACTGATGGGTCTCTGTCTTTGAAACTCACAGATCACACTTAGCATGCGCCCCTCATATGTCAGTACTACAGGCTGCTCCACTAGTGGTGGTATAGAAACGACACCACCTGGAGGTAAATCATGGGGAACTGGTCCCTAAATCGAAGCCTTATCACTAAGGGGTCATCATCATATCGAGCTGCTAAATCCTAATTGGTATGTGTTATGGAGGCATCCTATAAGAAAGAAATATTTACCATGGTCAATCAGTATATCTAGATAGCTGACATTAAAAGACATGGAAAACACAACCCATTCACTATATGAAGCATGTACCATTCTTTTATTTCCCCACAACTAGTGTTTTCATGTACCGAGTTGAAATAAAGGTTATCAGAGTCCAAGTGTATGGATACTTTAGTTGTCCACACCAACACTAGCATATCAGGCCTTAATATTGAGATCAAAACACTTAAAAATGATTCCCCAAAAAAATATCACATACTATTGGTCCTAAGGTAGAAACTAACTCCTCAGATACCACTTTTTCGTGACCCATCCTAGTGGGGCCTGCATCACGACCCCCCAAGCCTACCTCCAATAGGCTAGGGGATGGTGACTAGCACCAAATAGGTATATCACTAACATGGGAGGAAAATCTTACGTACCATTACACACACAAAAATCATTGATCCCATAAATGTTGAAATGTAAAAACCAATAAGGAACAAAATGAATGCATAAAACTAAACCCTACCAATAGAGTACAATGGAATGTAAAGTATAGAATGTAAACTAATCTATAATACAAGATGTAATTGCCTCGACCCTCCTGACCCATTACTTTTCCAATAGTTAGGCTGACCAAAATAGTGGCACCGGGACGGTGGCACCGTGGCGGTGGAGCCATGGCGGTGGCACCGTGGTGGTGGCACCAGGAGGGTGGCACCAGTCACGGTGGCACCTTGAAGGTGGCATGGGTCATGGTGGAACCAGTCACGATGGAACCGTGAAGGTGGCACCGTGAGGGTGACACCATGATGGGGCCATAGTGAGGGTGACACTGTGACAATGGCACCGTGTCCTCTTCGTTCTTTTCCAGTTCCCGACCTTTCCGCTCCCGCAGAAATTAATTCTTTTAACCTTATTAAATCACATAATTAATACCAAAAAATCCAGAGGAATGTCCCCAATGGGGGATATTAAATAACCAATTAATACTATCTTGTGTAACCGCCCAAACCTTTTGGGAAACCACGATCTGACATTCAAGGCGTTCAAAATCCCCATATCTTGTAACAACAGGATTTTATCTATATATCATTGAGGAAGTTCTTCTTTATCTTCTTCCTTTTGGCCGACTCCACTCCTTCTTCCTAGTGTGCCTGCGCTCGAGTCATCTACTCATCCTTGGAGTTCCCGACGTCCCTCCCCTGCAAATCGCGCATCCCATGTTCTTGGCGCATGGAGAAAAATGTCACACCTTGATCAATCAGGTAGGTATTTTCACCTTTGTATCTCATTTTTGTGTATCATGTGGGGTGGGAATGATTTTTCCTCTGTGGAAATTGATGAAACTGAACTTAACAAAGATAATGAGTAGACCTTTAAAGAATGAAAGGGGGTGTGATCGATGTTCTACTGTACTCTTTATGTTGTTATGTGTTGTGAACTGTATGGGCCTATGCTCACTGAAAATCATGGTCTTTGGTGGTATCTCTCTATACACTAATGAACCTCGATTCTCTTGGATGTTAAAATAACCATAACAAGGAATTGGTTAATTACATATACTCGGTAAAATAAATTAAATGCACCAGGATCAACCCTTTTCTGTGATAACCCTGGTTAAAGCACAGTGGCATTGAAACCATGGGGTGTGTGAAATCTTTTAAATCTGAAAATACCTACATGGGCCTGAGTTGTGTTGGTGGTAGTAGTTTGTTTGTTTCTTTCACGTGCTGATTACTGGGGTGATATGGGTGGGGGCGGGATCCCATGTTCCTATACTTTCGCAGGTTGTGAATTTGAGGTTGTGTGGTTACTCTACTTATATCACGAATTGGGGTGGAATCCTCTGTTGTTGAGCAACCATTGGCTCCTAGAATTTGGGGACATGGGGCTGTGTCTTGGGGTTTTCTTTGGTTACAGTACTTTGATGGATCTCACTTTTCCCTTTGTTGTTGTGACTTTACAAGAGAACAAAATGTGAATGTTTAAGTTGTTGTTTGACTGTCTTCTTTCTTTGGCTTGTGGTTTTTGCCTGTTAATTTCCCAGTAGTGTAGAATTCACCTAAACGGGGTTACATGAACATGAAAATAGGAACAGTTTAAATGGGAATTGTTTTTAGGAATGAGTTGTGGCCTTTCCGTGAGTGTTGTACTGTTCATTCATGAATTATTATTAACGAGGGAATTTGTGCTTAGGTTTTGGAACCCCTGGGTTTGGATGAGTTCATGTAACCTATACCTATATCTGTAGCTTTTATCCTTCTTTTTTGTGGCCCCCCCAATTTGGGCACTTAAGTGCCGAAAACTCCCATTTCTTGTGGGAGGGTGTTTTTTCCATCACTCCTATGAGTGGCTGGTTATTAACTCCTTTTCTGCCCCTTTTCCTGAATATCCCAAGACTCTTCGGGTAAGCTGTGATGGCCTAAAGTCCATTATTAGCCCAAGAATCTTTAGTTAGTGTAGTTGTGGTGGTTTTCCCAGGTGTTTGCGGGTAGGTTGTTCCCCAAGTGTCCTCGGGATGAGGTCTAAGTGTCTTCGGGTGTGGCGGTAGTTGTTCTGACCCAGATGTTTGTGGGTTTGGTTATGCATGGTAGTTGTGGCCCAGGTGTCTACAGGTGGGGTTTTGTAGTCGGACTGCGGTGACGATATGGCCCAGGTGTGTGCGGGCGGGGTGTGGAAGTGGGAATGCGGTAAGAATGGCGGGATTGATTCGATGCGTAGGATGTCTTCAATAACCAGTGGGAAAGTGGCGCGGGGTACCTAAATATCGATGTGCTATTACTATACGTTACTTGACTTGCGTTATTTGGGGAGTCTTCCTCAGTAAGTTTCAAGTGGATAGATTTTCCTTGTTGGGTGTTTGGTTATTTCTTTTCCCACGGGACATTATAATGTCTCCTCATTTGTGCACAAGAGACTTTGGTTTTCCCTACTGAGTATACTTGTATGCTCACCCAATGTATATAAAACTACTTTCAGATCTCCAGGAGGACATCAAGGATCGTGTGGGACCATACTAGCTCAGAACTTTGGAGCAGTTGCAGTTATTGATTTCTTTTTCTTGGAATCTTTTTACCTTTGGAGTTTTGTGGCTTGTATCTTTTACCTTTGAACATTCATATGGGAATGGTTTACTTTTAGCCATACTTGTACTTTCAGTTTTGGTGTTGTGGGATTTACTATCTTATCTATTGATCCTATTAGAAGAAAAAGGGTAATGCCTTCAATTTAGTGTGTGATTTTATACCCTTAGTGCTACTCACCACTCCAAGACCTATTGAAGGTGGGTCTCGGGGGTCATTATCTCTCCTTTAACTTGAAGAAGGAAGGGTTTGGAAATATGTTGTCCCTTCCCTCATCTTAGTGAAGGCGGGTCATGATAGAATGGTATCAAAGGAGGGTTTGAGATATAGGACATAGACTAGAGTTAGGCACAGTGAGGATTTCATCGGATGGTAGGGCAGCAGTGTTGGGTGACCTTGGTGCGTGAATTAGGCCAGGGAAGACCGGCAATGACATGAGATTTTAGGGCCCCCATGATCCGATGCAAGGACTCTAGACCTACCGAATGACCAAATGAGGCCGCACTGATTGCAGGGTAGCGACTCTATGAAAGGTACATGCATCATAATGACTTGTGTCTTCGTGTTTCATGGGTGTCTTGGGAGTTAAAAATAAATAAAGAAGTCTAAGAAAATTTAAGAACAATATTCTACACTACTCGGGCTTAGGCATTCCTTGTTTACCTTGTAGTTATGGCACCTAGGAGGCGGCCACGAGTAGTAAAGATGATAGAGGCCCAAGAGGTTGACTTGGTCGATTGAAAGAGGATCGACTGAGAGGAGGAGGATAACCAGTGGCAAATGATGCTTCGAGCTTTTCAGTGACAGGCCCTCGGGAAGTCCAAGGGAAGCATCTCAGACGTGGAGATGGAGAGCTGGCTCGAGGAGATAGTGATAGATTTTGGCTTGATTCGGGCTTCAACTAAGTACTGGGTTCCTCTGGCAGTTAGCCAGATGCAGGGAGCAGTGCGTCAGTGGTGGATGAATTATCTTGGGGAGAAGAGGGAGACTGAGGTTGCGTGGGCTAACATCAAGAAGGAGTTCCGGGCAGAATTCCTCTCTTCCACAATGAAGGCTGAGAAGAGACAGGAGCTACTCTCCCTCCAGCTGGGGAGTATGTCAGTGAGAGAGTTGGGGATCAAGTTCAAGGATCTCCTTCGCTTTGCTTCAGAACTCTTTCTGGATGAGGAGTCTTAGGCGAGATGTCTAGAGGAGGCACTCCGACCTTCTCTTCAGTAAGTTGTTGTTCCCTTTTCATTACCGACGTACCTGGTGGTGCAGAAGAAGGCTGATGTGGTAGAGAGGATGCACACACTGGGAGGTGTGTCACAAGAAGGGATCCTGTTCTGCTCGTCGAAGGGGAAAGCCACCAGCAGTAGGCCCTCGGCATCAGGACCCTCTAGGTTTTGACCAGCTGGAAGTAGGCCTCAGTAGTTCCAGTTCTGATCCCCCAGTCCTCAACCTTTTCTTTCGGGCCCAGGACTGAGGTGATTTTTTTGTGGGAGCCATGGAAATATTTGGAATCAGTGCCAAGATAGAGTGCAGTATAGCGAGGGTGGGCAGGTTCAGCGCCCACCTCAGCCTCAACAGTTTCCAGCCAGACCCTTTCAGCAGCAGTAGTAGGGGCAGCAGGCTCCCGCCCCTCTGAGGGCAGACGTTGTAGGAGGAGGCCGACCTCAGGGCGCTCCTCAGGGACCTCGACCAGGGTGTGGTCGGGGAGGCGGTCGATAGCAGAGAGGGAGAGGAGCTAGGCGTGGGTAGTTCCACACCACAGAAGAAGCAGTTCCAGCAGGGCCAGAGGTCGTTCGAGGTATGCTTAGATTTTTTAGTACTCTTTCCTATACCTTGTTCGATACTGGAGCTTCGTACTCCTTTGTTACACCCAGTCTGGACCATACTTTGGGTTTATACATTGAGATACTTTCAGAACCTCTGGTTCTGAGCACACCAGTCGGAGGCCAGACCGACTTATCTTATGTTTTTCGAGGGTGTAGACTGATGATAGGGCTGCATCAGTCTATTAGGGATCTGCTATTGTTATATAAACAACAATAAAATGTCATCCTAGGCATTGACTAGATGTTCTCTATGGGTATTGTCATTGACTGCTTTTGAGTAATCGTTGTGTTTTCATATTTGTGCGATCAATGTGTAACCTTCTTCGGTGAGCGGGTTTGTTAGAGAAGCAGCGGGCAAGAGGTGCTCCTCCTTTCCTTGTTGGCTGAACTATCAGTGGAGTCAGTAGATGCAAAAATGGTGGAAGTCCTAGGACTCATCTATGTGTATATGGACGTCTTTCCTGAGGATGTGGTGACTCTACCCCCTCGACGTGATGTTGAGTTCGGGATAAACTTGCAACCTGGTGCCCGCCCAATTTCGATGGCTCCCTATAGGATGTCACCTTCTGAGCTACGGGAGTTATAGATCCAGATTGACGATCTAATGAAGAAGGGTTTTGTTTGGAAAAGTGCATCACTGTGGGGTGATCTTTTTTTGTTTTCGAGGAAGGCGGATAGTGGTCTAAGGCTGTGCATAGACTATAGGAGGACGAATTAGGTGATAGTAAAGAATCGCTACCCCCTCCCAAGGATAGACGATCTCTTCGACCAGCTGAGGGAAGCAGGTTGGTTCTCAAAGATCGATCTGCGGTCTGGATATCAAAAAGTGTGGGTGAAGGAGGGTGACATCTCAAACACTGTCTTCAAGTGCAGATATGGGCACTTCAGGTTTGTAGTCATGTCGTTCAGCGTTACGAACGCACCAGGTGTGTTCATGGGACTCATGAACTCCGTCTTCTGGGAGTACCTGGAGCGGTTCGTAGTTGTGTTTATCGGAGACATCTTGATATACTCAAGATCAGAGGAGGATCATGTTGATCACTTGAGGATGGTTTTAGAGGTCCTCCGATAGCACCAGCTCTATGGTAAGTTTTCCAAGTTCATGTTCTGGACGCGAGAGGTGCATTTCCTTTAGCACGTGGTGTCCGAGCGGGGGATAGTAGTGGACCCATCGAAGTTCGAGGAGATTGTTTCTTGGGAAGCACCCAAGAATGTGGTAGAGGTTTGTAGTTTCTTCGGGCTGGCAGGTTACTACCGGAGGTTCGTGCCCAACATCCCCCAAGTTGCGGCACCTTTGACATCCTTGACCAAGAAGGACCAGGCTTTTGTGTGGAATGGGCAGTGCAAGACGACCTTCAGTTATCTAAAAAAAAGGTTGGTAAATTCCCCGGTGCTGAGGTTTCTAGAAGAAGGGGTGGCATATGATGTGTTCTATGAATCTTCAGGGCAAGGCCTTGGATGTGTGTTGAAGCAGCGACAAGGGGTGATCTCCTATAGGTCTCGGCAGTAAAGTCCCCATGAGCGTAACTATGCCACCCATGACCCAGAGCTTGTGGCGGTCATGTTCGTACTATAGTTTTGGCAACATTACCTCATCGGGGATCACTTTGTAGTCTTCCCGGACTACAAGAGCTTGAAGTATATCTTCTCCCAGCGGGACCTGAACTCACGACAACGGAGGTCGATGGAGTTCCTTCAGGACTACAACTTTGAGGTTTCCTACACCTCAGGAAAGGGGAATGTGGTACCCGATGCCTTGAGAAGAAAATCACAAAAGGATGTGGTTCGGGAGTCGGGAGATGCTTTGAAGGCAATGGGGGAGTTGGCTACCCCGCACCTAGATGCAGGGATGGAAGGTGGTAGAGATTTCCTATATTAGATGATAGTGCAATCTTCTCTATTTCGCCAGGAAGAGGAGTCCCAATTGGGACACTCAGAAAGTGAGGTGATGCGTGACCAAGTTAACCAAGGGGATATTCCAGAAGGGTGGACAGAGGATGGTTCAAATCAGGTGCTTTTCTAAGGTATGCTGTTTGTTCTTGAGGCGATGCGTTAGAGAGTCCTTAATTATTTCTACAACTCACCCCTAGCAGTGCAACCGGGAGTTTCCAAGATGTATCGGGGCTTGAGAGGTCAGTTCTGGTGGCCCAGGGTGAAGCGGGCGGTGGTATAGTTTGTGGCCAAATGCTTGGTATGTCAGTAGGTGAAGGCTGAACACCATGTTCCAGGCGGTTTGTTGTAGCCTCTGGATGTTCCCGAGTGGAAGTGGGATGACATCTCGATGGATTCCATCACGGGACTACCTAAGGATCAAGGAGGTTGTGACGCTATTTGGGTAGTGGTGGACCAGTTGACGAAGTCGACTCACTTTCTGGCGATCAAGGAGTCGGGTGTAGTAGATGCCTTACCACGAAGGTATGTGGATGAGGTGGTGCGATTGCATGGAGTTTCGAGATCCATAGTCTCGGATAGGGATGAAAGGTTTACCTAATGAGTCTATAGAGGATTGCAGCATGATTTTGGCACCTAGCTACGTCTTAGCACTGCTTTCCATCCCCAGATAGATGGACAAACAGAGCGCACCATCCAGACCTTGGATGATATGCTGCAGGCATGTGTTCTGGACTTAGGAGGATTGTGGGTGCAACACTTGCCTCTGGTAGAGTTTACCTAAAATTATAGCTATCACTCTACAATTGGAATGGCTCCGTTTGAAGCCCTATATGGAAGGTCGTGTCGCTCCCCAGTGTGCTGGACTGAGGTTGCGGAAATGAGCATTCTTGGCCCGGAAGTGGTGCAGAGCACGATAGAGAAGGTTCAGCTTATACGGGAAAGGATGAAGGCTGCCCAGGACCGACAGAAGTCGTATGCCGATAGCAGGAGGAGGCCCTTGGAGTTTGACGTTGGAGACCACGTGTTCATGAAGGTCTCCTCTCATCGTGGACAACAAAGGTTCGGTAGAGGGAGTAAGCTTTCTCCGAGATTCATCGGACCCTTCGAAGTGTTGCGGTGGGTCGATGAAGTGGCTTATCAGCTAGCATTACCACCACCACTATTGAGGATACAAGATTTTTTCCATGTGTCCTGGCTCCGTCGGTATCTACACGATGATTCCCACATCCTTGGCTGGGGAGAGCTAGATATCGAGGATGACGTGACCTTTGTTGAAGGACCAGTGAGGATCGAGGATTGTGAAGAGAAAGTGCTTCATGGGCGAACCATCGCTTTAGTTCGAGTGTTGTGAAAGCATGGTGGTCTTGAGGAGAGTACCTGGGAACGACAAGCACATATGTGCACCCAATACCCAGAGTTGTTTTGAGTTTTTTGTTGTTCTATTTATACTTGTTTGTGACGGAACTCTTCACCTTGTTGACTGTGGAATGTGTGTTTTCCTTTTTTTTTCTCTGAATGTGTGGCTATGGGGAGGGGAGGACCCGATCCCTAATCAAGATGCATTTTAGTGGATGCAATTAAACCCATGCGGTCGAGTCAGTGCCACCCAAAGCAGATAGTATCTTGACATGGGGGAAGAGACTACCCAAACCATATGACTGGGTAGTTTGAACCTAGTATATTTCTTGGTTCTTAAGATGGAGTTGTTTCTAGATAAGATGAGGTTCACTCCTGAGAGGTATCTTTCGAGGTGGTTGTTCAGACCCTCGCTTCTCTTCTGGTTTGTTTTGATTATTGAGGGTGAGAATAGTTTTAGAGGTATCTAATGTAAGTTCATAGACCCTCCTGGCCCATTACTTTGCCAAAAGTGAGGCTCCACCAAAATAGTTGCACCGTGACGGTGGCACTGTGTCCTCTTCGTTCTTTTCCAGTTCCCGACCTTTCCGCTCCCACAATAATTAATTGTTTTACCCTTATTAAAGCACATAATTAATACCTAAAAATCACAAGGAATGTCCCCGATCGGGGATATTAAATAACCACTTAATACCATCATGTGTAACCATCCAAACCATGTGGTAAACCACGATCCGACTTTCAAGGAGTTTAAAATCCACATATCCCGTAACAACAGGATTTTATCTATATATCACAGAGGAAGTTCTTCTTTCCCTTCTTCCTTTTGGACAACTCCTCTCCTTCTCCCTAGTGCGCCTGTGATCGAGTCATCTGCTCGTCCATGGAGTTCCTGACATCCCTTCCCTACAAATAATGCATCCCCTATTCTTGGCGCGTGGAGAAAAACGTCGATCCTTGATCAATAAGTAAGGTATTTTCTCCATAGTCTATCCTTTCTGTGTATCATGAGGGGTGTGAATGCTTTTGCCTCTGTGGAAATTGATGAAACCAAACTTAACGATGATAATGAACAGACCGTTAAAGAATGAAAGGGGGGTGTGATCGATGTTCTGTTGTACTCTTTATGTTGTTATGTGTTGTGAATTGTACGAGCCTATACTCGCTAAAAATCATGTCATTGGTGGTCTCTCTCTGTGCACTAATGAACCTCGGTGCTCCTAGATGTTTAAATAACCGTAACATGGAATTGGTTAATTACGTATACTCGGTTAAATAAATTGAAAGCACCAGGATCAACCCTTTTCTGTGATAACCCCGTTTAAAGCACAGTGGAATTGAAACCATGGGGTGTGTGAAATATTTTAAATCATAAAACACCTGCATGGTGCTACCTTGTATTGGTGGTACCATTTTGGGTGTTTCTTTCACGGGCTGATTGCTGGGGTGATGTGGGTGGGGATGGGATCTTCTGTTGTTATACTTTCGCTGGTTGTGAATTTGAGGTTGTGTGGTTACTATACTTATATCACGAATTGGGGTGGAATCCTCTGTTGTTGAGAAACTATTGGCACCTGTATTTTGGGGACATGGGGCTATATCTTGGGGTTTTCTTTGATTCCAATACTTTGAGGGATATCACTTATCCCTTTATTGTTGTGACTTTACAAGAGAACTGGGTGTGAATGTTTAAGTTGCTGTTTGACTGTCTTCTTTCTTTGGCTTGTGGTTTTTTTCTGTTAATTGCCCAGTAGTGTAGAATTAACCTAAATGGGGTTACTTGAACATGAAAACATGAACAGTTTAAATGGGAATTGGTTTTGGAAATGAGTTGGGTCTTGGTCGTGAGTGTTGTACTATTCTTTCATGAATGATTAGTAACGAGAGAGTTTGTGATTAGGTTTTGGAACCCCTAGGTAGGGATGAGTGCTTGTTACCTATACCTTTTTCTGTAGCTTTTATGTTTCTTATTTGCGCCCCACACAAGTTGAGCACTTATGTACCGAACACTCCCATTTCATTGGGGGTGGTGTTTTTTCCAACACTCTTATGAGTGGCTGGTTATTATCTCTTTTTCTGCTCCCTTTACCGAATAGCCCAAGAATCTTCATGTAGGTTGTGATGGCCTGAAGTTCATTATTAGCCCAAGAATATTTAGCCAGGGTAGTTGTGGTGGTTGGGCCAGGTGTTTGCGGTCAGGTTGTTTCCAAAGTGTCTTCGGGATGAGGCCCAAGTGTCTTCGGGCGTGGCAGTAGTTGTTCTGACCCAAGTATTTGTGGGTGTAGTTACGTGAGGTGGTTATGGCCTATGTGTCTACGGGCGGGGTTTGGCAGTGGGACTGCGGTGAGGTTATGGCCCAGGTGTGTGTGGGTGGGGTGCGGTAGTGGGACTACGGTAAGAATGGTGGGATTGGTTCGATGTATAGGATGTCTTCAATAACCAGTGGGAAAGGGGCGCGGGGTACCCAAATAACGATGTGCTATTACTGTACGTTACTTGACTTGCGTTATTTAGGGATCGTTCCTCGGTAAGGTTTGGGTGGATAGCTTTTCCTTGTTGGCTATTTGGTTATCTCTTTTTCCACGGGATATTAGATTGTCTCATCAGTTGTGCATGAGAGACTTTGGATTTCCCTACTGAGTATACTTGTATGCTCACCCTACATATATAAAACTACTTTTAGGTCTCTAGGAGGACATCATGGATCGTGTGGGACTATACTAGCTTGGACCTTTGGGGAAGTTACAGTAGTTGATTTCTTTTTCCTGGTATATTTTTAACTTTGTAGTTTTTTGTCTTGTATCTTTTACCTTTGAACATGCATATGGGAATGGTTTACTTTTAGCTATACTTGAACTTTCAGTTTTGGTGTTTTGGGATTTACTATCTTATCTCCCGATCCTATTAGAAGAAAAAGGGTAATGCCTTCCATTTAGTGTGTTATTTTATACCCTTGGTTCTAGTTGCAACTCCGGGACCTATTGAAGGTGGGTCTCGAGGGGACATTATCTCTCATTCAACTTGAAAAAGGAAGGGTCTGGTAATCTGTAGTCCCTTCCCTCATCTTGGTGAAGGCGGGTCGTGACACAAGACCACCAAAAACAAGATTCTAAAAAATAAAAAGTTCAACCTGTAATAAAAATGAGGTAATAGGTTGGCTTCTCATAGTTGTAGGAACACCTTGGTCTGTAGAGAACTCAGAGAGCTTTGTCTGGTCTTTGTCCACATTGGACTCCATCAAAAGGCCTCTCGTCTGCACAAGACACTACACGTGTGGGAAAAACCCACATAGGGGTGAGTATAAAAATACTCTGTAGAGGACCACTAAAACCAAAATAGAAATAAACAATGTAATGGTACAGTTACATATACATAGGATATGTCTACAGAACATATAATAAGTGAAACACAATCCAGATATACTCAAAACTCAGACCAATGGTCTAGATACAAGTCACACAACCCCATACCCATGCTAGGGATTCAATTCAAAGGTTCCACGTATCACTCGGTTGGGAGAGATTTCTCCACGAGACTATTTTCTTTGATGATGTCTATTCGAGAAGTACTATTCATTAGGAAATTCCTTGAGTGATAGACACACTCATACTGGGATAACACAATTCTAATTGGGGAAAGATCACAATACACAAATGAGGATCACTAACAGGGTCTTGGAAGATACCACAATTCATGTAGATTCACCTACTAAGTAGAGTATTGACTTTCTATAGGATTGTACATGACAATAATAGACTCTACCGATCTTCAATAATGGATAAAGGATATCACTAAGGCCCTATCATAGGGATAACTAACTCTATCATGGAAAGTCCTATTGAAGGGATCATACTCTTATGAGGGGAAACAATATCTGACCTTTGGGGGAACTAACCCAAACAAAACTTTTCTATGGAATAACGGAAAATGGGATCAAGCCATGTTATAGGATATACACATGGGGTAGAATGGATCACAAACCATGTCTCTCGACTCCGGGTACTACCTGTGTCTAATGACCAAAGTCAGAGGGACATTTCATGTTCAAAGGTAAGTACAAGACATGTAGGATGGACCACATGACATTTTAAAGTACCAAGGGTTCCCCTGTATACATGGTCTTGTGATCAAACATGTATTCAACCCATGTGTGTCATTCCGTGTTACTGGTACATGGGGTTACCCATCCAGCCGGCCTGGTCAGGCCGTGTGGTAGAGTACACAACCATTTACTCCACCTTTTGTCTGTGTATCGCCCGAGATACACGCCAATTCCCATGAAAGGACCCACAAACCATGTTCATCAGAGAACATGCCATTTCATCACTTCATGAACCACATAACCCTAACCACCACTGAGTTGGTCCCACACCGCGTGTTCTTCAAGATACACAACGTGTGTTCTGAAAATTTCCAAATTCACTGGTTCTTCATCAATGTATCTCCCATGACGACAGTTCTTCAATCCAACCATCCAGTCCCCATGAAAAACAATGTTTTAGGTCTCCCCAACAACCCCACGATGATTCTATTGGTCTCAGAACGCTGATCAGACCCAAAAAAGAATTCCGGTTTACCTGCATAAAGAACTGCTGAAGAACGACTTCTTTGCGACAGTGTGGATTCGTCTACCGCTATCATCTTCACACCTCCACTGGGTCATCATGATCCCAAATCTATATTTTTTTATCGTTTCACCAAGAAATGGGAGAACAATGATTCCTCATTTGTATCCTCACAATGAATGTGAAGATTAGGAGGAAGAAGGGGAATAAAAAACAACAAATGAGGACCGAACCTTCACAGTTAATCCACTCCCTTTAGAAGATTTTAATGGGGAAATTAAAAACATCAAAACATGAAAAATGAATCCCTAGGAACAAACCTGATAAAAAAATAACTCTTATAAGAATGAAGATGTGTGGGTCAACAAGTTCATGGGTTGATATGTGATCTCAATTTAGTTAATGAATAGGGAAGAAATAATTTAAAAAATAACAACTACATTGAGAAGTGATGGATCACTGAGAATGGGATCATGTTGCCATTATTTCCAATATCCTTCAACTCTATTGGTGTAGAGATTTTCATATTGGATTCATGGTTGTTAATATTCGAGAGTTATCTCCAAATCTCAATGAATTCTCAAGATTTTATCTCAATGTTTTTCCAATGATCAACATTCAATTAACCCATTAAAAGGGGGGAACATGTGTCAGAATTAACTTGCACTACAGTATTAATGAGTCAGCGTTGCTATTTCAGAGTCATTATGTTGCGTAATTAATTATCAAAACAACTGCCATGTCATTGCACTACAACGAACGTTTCCAAATAAATTAAAAATAAACCTTTCAAATTATTTTATTTTCTTTTTTTACTGAAAACATTTGAAAATTTACATTTTCCTAGACCCACACCGGTCGAGGTTAGTCTCGATCTTAGGTAAAGTCACCATCTCTGATGCAACTATACCCTTAGATTTTTAATCCGAGCATCCATTTGGAAACTTCCACAACCGCACACACACTGACTCACTTATCTTAAAAAAGTTCAAACCACTATTCCAGGATCACCGGGACTTAGAACGATGTGTCTTATCCATGATTGGTCTCGTAATAATTCTATATAATATTAAAAAATAATATAGGGAAAATCTAAGAAATTACAACATCTATAATGTTTATCCTACTATTGAGAAGTAGATCACCAGGCCTTCAACATTTCGTGTTAAAAGTTTTGTAGAATCCACTTTAGTGTGTTTTTTTATGACTTGGGTGCTTCCCACAACTTTATATTTGTTTAAATTTAGGTGATTTATGGGATTGAGATTCTATATTACCATGTGGTGTTGACACTCGATACCCTATTAAGGGTTTGTTAGGAATGTGTTCTATAGTTAAATCATTTCCCCTTAGAGGTAAGTGGTTATGATTTCTTATGGTCCCTCTTCTTCCTTGTGATGAAATGTTTTGGTTTCATTAATTGTGGGGAATATTTTTTCCGTAATATTCATATGTTTATTTATATCTCCATAGGGTGAATTTTATAGGAATTGAAGGTGGTCATTATAGTTATAATAAAATATCGGATGTCCAAACATATCAATATGGACTGACATGATGATCTAGTAAAAGTGCCAAAATTTATTTAAATTATCTATCTAGATGATCAGGGAACACAATATACACTTTTCCCTCATATTGTAGATTAATTCTAGGACATCTTCTTTGATGATTTTTTTGGGATCCCTCACGAGAGACTGGTCAAGTTTACTATTGATATAGATTAAGGAGTATCACTAGTATCTATTATTATTATATAATGTCTACTATTAAGATTTATTTCTCTATAATAAACTTGAGGACTTAGATGCCAAGGGGTTTCTGGGACCCAATTCATCACTGTGGAGTTCACCGGTACTTCTTATCAAGAAGGAATATAGTACCCCAAAACATTTCATTGATTAAGAGATATTAAATAAAATTATAGTTCATAAATGGTATCTCGTGCCTCATATTTATGAAAAACATGATAAACTATTGGGGGTGAATGTTCTCAATTATTTATATGAGGTCTATAAATCATCATATGGGGGATATACCCTCAAACATACTATGTTCATCATCTATTAGTAGATATGTATTGAATGTGTATTTGGTCATGTAGTTCTCTCTCAAAACTGCACCAGTAGTTTTTGTGGACCTGATGAATCAGTTTTCTCTCTGATAACTAGATTCTTCTATGTCTATTTTTTGGAAAACATCATCATGTTATCACAGACTCCTGAAAATCATACCCAAATCCCTAAAATAATTTTTGAGCACTTTTATAGCATATATTGTATGCCAATCTAAAAAAATTACATTTTTTGATTTAAATGGTTCACATCCTTGGTCACACCATATAAGAACCCAAAATATTTATTGACCCACTGAATGTTAGATCCCTAAGTTATTGGGAGTATCCAAATAATATAATTTATATATAGTGTTTATTGAGTCTATCTAGTTATTAACTATACATTATTCAAAAAATTTAACATATTTAATAACCACTTAAAATCAGGAAATATAAGTTATCGAAATTATTATGGTCAAAATAATGTAATAAATCCATTGAGGCGCCAAAAGTAAAATTAGAGTCATTGTCTGTCATTATTTTCCATAATCCTACATGTGGATATATTATTATATATTTGAAATAGTAATAGGTCTAGGAGAATTTAATGTACATGAATATCATGTTGTGTAATATATATCTCACAAGTTATAGTCTAATGGGAATAGTTATCTTATACATGATCTCAAGAAAGAAGTTGTGGTCTATGCTTTGTGTTGCTTGAGGAATTTTTTTTTTTGGAGTGATATTAATTGTATACATGGATATTAATTTCTTCACATACATATTTATGAAATGTGACATGGATATCAGGATATAATTATGCATTTTATATCTAAAATATTTTTTCTTTGATGTTTCTTGTTTTTTTTTGGGTGGGGAAATGCAATGTATGACGGTCTGATCCAGAATACTCAAATTCAATACATTTATGAGGATCGTTGTGAGTGGTAGTCAATGAATTATTATTTAACATTAATTTGATGATTTGAAATCATTATGAAATCTAGTTCTCATGGATTTAGTAGTGAAATATCTTTTTATGGATTAAGTAAATAAGAGACATATTTATAATCACAAGGGATTATTCATTATGGAGGTTACCATAGGTGAGGACCCACCATTTGGTTGAGTTTTAGATAAGGATGATATTATGAACATTCATGGGTGTTACTTGGTACATGTAGAAATATGAGTTGAATTGATATAGGGATTACAAGAATATTCTTGGGAATTTCACCCTAGACTCACTAAGATGTAAAGAGATGTACAACAGATGTATTTGTTGAAGTTTTTTAAAAGTATGATTCATATTTTTATTACTCCGTGTCCCACCTATTTTAAGGTGAAGGTGTAACAATAGTGACTAAATAGAATTTTACTTCCTATGTCCATTCAAGAGTGGAAATGGAATTATGGTACCATGGATTTTGTGTTGGATTTATTAATTTATCATAATGGTAGTAATGAATTATGGATTATCGTTGATAGTCTGACGAAGTTTTCATACACATAAAATATCAAAGATAAATTTTTAGTGAAAAGATAGTGGTGTTATACAATGTATTGATAATATGCCTTAGAGAGGTTTGAAATACAATCAAATCATATATTTATTCAAATTTTACATCATGGATCTTGTATGGGTTGTTGAAGACACTAGGTTGAAAAGTTATATTGAGAAAATAAATTCTTCCAAAGACTAAATGATTGTATGAATGGACTATATAGGTACTAAAGAACATTATACAATCATGAATCCAATACTTTGGATGTTCTTGTGAGAAACTTATACCCATAAATTTTATTATTTTAATTATATATTCATGAAAACTATATAGATGGATCCTTAAGAGTTATTTAATGGTAGGTTACATAGTTCAAAGATATTATAGTTAGATTTAGGTGATGGAGTCCTACTAAGACCACATATTGTTTTGGATACTTTAGGGCAGGTACAACATATAAGGTATTGTATGAATATAGATCAGTCTAGTAAGTTGTATTGTGTTCATTTCTATAACTAAAAAATTGAGTTTAACTTTATATATCATTTGTTATTTCATAGATATCCATGATTGGGGAAATTATAGTGTCAATGAAAAGGGATGGTATTTCTTAATTTCCTCAGAAACATCGATATTTTCTAGTGTATCTGGCCAGTAGACTATTTTTTCAGTTTACTCAAAGATATTGGGGCATGTATGAAATATTTTGTATCTCATATCATTTTAATTACTATTATGGTCTCTCTCATGTTCTCATTCTAGATAATGTGTAGTTATATGTGGATTCAAATTTTTAGGATTATACCATTTGAGCTATTTATCTCTGAATGATGGATTTATAAATAAGTTATGTTCCTGTATTAAAGGTGTTATGGTAGCACAAATTTCCATAGTATGAGACCTAGGAAAAGCAGGCCCACATATATCTTAGTGGATGGATATTTTCATATATGATGTTCTACCACACTCCGATGAGGAACTCGCTGACGTGTTCTTTAAAAAAGGGGAGGTTGTACCACCCTGTCTTCTTAGAGAGGAACAACTAATTTGATTTTCTACATAAATATTTCTTTTAAATTTAATAATTATTTATAAATGATCAAGGAAGGATTCAAGAGTGTATAGGGATTTTTAAAACATAGATCTCTGATTTCTAGGGAAAATGGGGGGGTCACTATTATAACATGGTTAGTGTTAACCATGCAGCTCAACCTTTTGGACTATAGAAGTTAGTTATTGTTTTGAAAACCCAGTTGAGGGAGGCATCATGACTAATAGAAATGGTTTAGGTTTGTAATAGAGTTTATATGCATGGTTAGTTTGTGGTTTTTATAACCATACATGTAACCATGAAAATAGATAGAACAGTGGGATAAAGATCACCCATAGTTGGAACATGGTTTAGAAAACCTACTATCCATACCATGGGACATTTAAAAATGGGGTGAAATGATGATTTCACCCACAAAAAATTTAAAACCCATACTCTTATTCTCTCTTATTTTACATAGAATCTTGCACCCTCTTAATGGAGCTTTCCAATTCATCGAACCTAGGCATGAAGCTCCCTCATCCATTTAGAGTATAATGCCTTCAATTTACAAATCATTGGAAAACTAATGGTATGTTCTTCAATCCACATGAATATTTTCTTCCCTAATCACTCCGTATGGAATTCTAAATCAAAGTGAGATAATCTGTCCTTTAGGGTATTTTTCAATTTCTACAATTTTTTCCTATCTAGATTGATTGTAAAGACGATACCAGATGATTATTCACCTAAAAAGATAATGTAAGTGGTCTGGATCATTGTTTTGAATTCTTCTTAATAAATTTCATGTACTATAATTGTTCACATTATAATATCTATTTGTTTCAGAAAAAATATTTGAATTATCTTGTATTGATTCATTATCCATGTTATAAATTTTTCAACACACACTTGTCTATTAGAGAGGATGTCCCCTTTAATGAGTTGTACCTCATGAGGTGTTCTTATAAAATTACATATACAATATATATTCTTATTTGACTAAATCACCTCAGATGTGGTTTTTCATGAATATTAAATTAAATGACTAAATTGAAAAAAAAATGAATTGAATAGTATTGTCATGTTACATGATCCTTTCATAAATTTTAGATTACTCCATTAATAAAATGAAATGTAAAATGACTACAAATCATCCCCTCACATATGTTAAATTTTGAATAACAATTTTTATCATTATACATGATCCCTAGGAATGGTGTCCCTTATTTTACATGATCCTCAATAATGGATTCCTTTATAATTCATGATCCTCTGGAACAATGTCCCTTATTATACATGATAACCAAGAATGGAATACCTTATTAAATATGATCCTATGGCATGGTGTCCCTTATTACACTATGAGATAGATGGTCATGGTGACTATTTTTTAAAATATGATACTCTAATGGTTATACATGGAAACCTTGTTTTAAATCAATTGGTTCGGAATAGTAATATATATCTATATATTTTTATAATATTAATGATATATTATGATTACACATCCATAAATATATATATGTGGATTCATCTGTTCAATGATATAGTGACTTAGGTCAGAGTATGTACATTTAGTCATATTTCCTCTAGGAAATTAAGATGACTTGTTTAAAGTTTAAATTAATAAAGTAAATTTTTTATACGTGTACAATATTCATTTTATATGAACTAAATGGATTATAAGATATTTTTTTTGCATGGTGGCCTACAGATTATATCTCACACAATATTCAGACTTCAGATTGGTGTCCAAATAGAATGCTTGGATGCATGTAGGGTTAAAGGAAAGAGCCCATCTATGAATTCCTCATTGTCAATATTATGATGGTATACAATAATAGAGGATGGAGGTTATATTGAAGGTTAATTTTAACATAGATTTGGTATTTTATATTTCTTATTTGTATATTTTTTATATTCCATATTCTATGATCCCAATATTCCTATCATTTTTATAACATCATGACAATTTCATCAATTTTCATCTGATTCTAGATATATGTATCCCTGATTATTTATGATGTTAATCCACTATACAATTTTATTATTTAGGATGTTCTTATTCTCTGGTTTTATTATCTTGAGATATATATTTTTTATCCTTTGTCACTATTGTGTGTCACTCTAACCATGAGGGTATAGTCATCCGTATGTATCATCAATGACACCCAATGATACTCATAAGCCTATGGTATATATGGAGACATTCTTTTTTCCATGTGGCCAACAATATCTAGTTACATATGGGTGAATCCAGTTCAAGATTATAATTTTTTTTCAAAAAATACGCCATCATTATGTCAGATATAACTATGTGGAATCATTTAAAACTCCCTAAATAATACATTAATTAATTTCCTCTTATTATGAATTGTTTATTGTGTTCTTTATAATGAATATATAATATAATTAAATAAATATTACAAAAAATACATCTCTAACGAAACAATGACGAGGAATAGAAAATAAAATTATTTTTCTCTGAAAAGATCAATCCAAAAAATACATATTGTCATATTTTGAGTTATGTGTATAAAACTGATAAAAATATAGATAGGATATGAAGCATGATAAATATAAATCCAAATAATAGAAAATGTTGTAGAAATTCCACATGAAACATCTACCAATGGCCCATGGTCACTTCCTTTTCATGATGCCTACAATATTTGAATAAGGCCCCTAATGAACCCCACCAAAGAAACTAGTTCACATACTTTATCCTACATCATCCATCTCAGGGTGAATATATATTAAAAATGTTTATATTGGTTGTATGAAAAATCCATATTGTATTACCCCAATAATCAATGCAAATCAATTTATATGGAATTCCTTATGTACAATATTAAAATAAAATTAAAGGAATATGTTTTTGTGTTTGTTGTTGAAAAAAACGATAAAAATCATTACCCTTGACATTACGATTTTATTTAAAAATAATGAAAATTATGGGATCTAAGAATTATCATGATATAAGAATATATCATAAGGTATGATGTATATTTATATCAAAAAAAATTATAAACCAAAATTAACAAAAGATAATCAAATTAATAACGATATATTATAACACTGAATAATAATATTCGGACTATTTAGGAAAAACTGTGACCTACCTCACAGATAAAATACTAATTAAATGCAATATTGATATAATCGAACACCGACATACCAATGTTTCCTCACCGAGATATGACCCTATCTTGATAAAAATTATAATCAGTGACCCCCATCCAATGAATAATTATAGAAAATATGGATGTCAACCAAAATTTCTAACTTATCTACCAATTCATACATCTAAGTTATCATATTCTAATTATGGATATCAAAAAAAATATTTAAAATTTATAATTAAGGAAACTATATCCCCCATAAATGGTTCCCATCAGTGAAAATTCCATAAAAAGTAATAAACGTTAACAATTAAATACTTGTAAAAAATTCAACAAGGCGAAAATAATAACTGGATATGTGAATTCAATAACAATAATGAAAATATGATACATTTTCTTCATGTCATAGAAATAAATATTACCCATGAGACACTATGTGCTGAATCCATGTGATATCATAATTGATAAGTTTCACCTCTTCTCATTTCATTAAGATATTATTACATTATTAGTAGGAATAATGACTAACAATTTAGCTAATTTATTATTTAGAAATGAATCCATAATTGATATCACAAATATGTGAAAATGTAAAAAATGTAATGGAATATGAATTATTAAATGGTTCACCCACACATGGATTTATCAAAGCTTCATAAACTCAATGCTTTATTAATGTATAAAAATACTATACAAATAACCATATTTACAGATAAAAATCTTATCTATCATCACACTTCACCACACATCACTTATTCTAAAAGTCAAATACAAACCACTTATCACTAAGGATTCCTATTTTTGACTTGATTAGAGAATATATCAATTTCTCCCAAGTGTGAACACATTTTTTTCGGTTGTGCACTACTCTATATAATATCAACATTTTATATAATTGGTATCTTTAGTTTATTATAATTAATCTAACAGCAGTATCTGTATATGAAACAGATTACATTTTCCTAAAATTAATAAAATTGATTCTCCAATATAAACCAATACGTTTATCCAAATACATTACTAGATATAGGGAAAACATTATTAGAATGGTTGTGAATTTAAAATTTAAATAATAATCACATTATATAATAAACACAAAATATAAAAATTCTTCCAATTTAGTTATTATAAAAAAATTTCTTCTTGCCTTATTTTAAAATACCAGAGGCATTGATGAAATTAAACAATAATCAGGTCATATTTATAGAATCATAGGGTTATCATACTTGTAAATTATATATTTACAGTTTAATATTCAATAAATTATGAAAACACACACCCGGGAGCCATAATGTTTCAGTTCCATTGGATTCCTAGAACAAAAGCATCTTAATATTATGAATGACCATCAATTTCCCCAAAAATGATCTTCCCCAATTGCACTCTTTACAAACAAAACATAATAAAACATGTTTTCATAACATATGGAAAATGAAACATAAGAATGTAAGATCTCAAATTCATAGTAATCTTATATAAGAGATATTCGTAAGAACAAAATATACATGATGGTATGAAAAAATAAGAATGAAATATAAAAATCGCTCCCTGCATATCAATGATATAAATACTAAGTCATTACATAATGATCGGATGTTTATAAGATATGTATCATTAGTGATAACAAGGAAATTAACCATGAGATAATTGAAGTGAAATAATAAATAGATTCATGGAATATAGATAAGAATATAAAATCTTAGGTCACAAATACTAAATAAGACATTTGTAACAAGTTTGTATGGGTCTAAACACCCATGTATTTATTTTGGACATGGCATAACCATCCGTGTACCTTATATTTTTCTTGGGATAACCACATGTGGATCCTCATTTTCAGTCTTGGGTTGACCACTTATGCACCATTTTATCTCATAGACCATTTATCATACCCCAATGCATTAGCGAGAGATATAGTTTATACCAATCATATAATTAACATAATATGTATGTGTGCCACATGATCATAAATAATTAATCATATAATAACCTGTGAAATGAAATGCAATTTGTGAAAATGTCATTATATCACCCACTATGGAACAAGTATATGTTTCATAATAATTTCATCGTCTCATCAAGGCATAACCCATGGAAAAGGAAATGTGTTTCCTAAGAATTTTTTATGATATAATATACGGAAGATAAATAGGTTTCATAGAAATAATATCAAAATAAACCCTTTAGATATATTTTAATAATTATATCATTGTTTTATATTACCAATAAATAATAATTTATATCAGAAGATGTCACCATGGATGGTTATTATTCTAGATCCATCATTCAAATCATTTCACAAGGGAATTATCAATATTTATTTGAAAAAAAACATTTAAAAAAAATACATAAAATACTTTTCATTATAAATAAACATTAGATAATATAATGGAATATATAAATAAAATATTTTCACGATAAAGAAATTTCTTGTTTATATTGTACATGTTAAAATAAATATTCCGTTAAAAAATTTCAAATAAAATAACAGGAATTGTTTGGAAAATGAAATTAATATTCCAACAAATAATTTAACAAAATGTTCAAACATGGGTAAAATTTTCATCGAAAAATAAATGAAGAATAATAAAACATTTTTTCTTTTTTTGTAAACATGGTTTTGGAAGAAAAATTATTTTTTAATGAACAAAGAAATAACGTCAGATTCTCTTAAAAAACTATTTTGAACAATTGGGAAAAAAATAGAGGAAGTTGAAGGGAAAATTTTAATTCTCTGGACATAATCAGAAGAAAATAAAAGTAATTATATATACATGGATCATATTATTTAAAAATTATAATGAAAATCATAAACAATCATGATAAATTATGAGATTATAACTTAAAATCATTACCACATTTGTAACATTGACATTTTATCCACATATAGGAATATCATAAAGAGTAAATTAAAATATTATTAGGATAAATACATTCATGATATCACATTTCAAAGGGGTTATAAATACACCTCTTAAATGAATATAGGTTTAGAAAATAATTTACGTCTCAAAGAAAGAAAACACAGACAATTATTCTTTACCATATGTATTGAATTTCATTATACATTATAAAACCTAATATATGATAAACATAAGATTATTATAAATATTTTATAGAGAAATATTTAAATATATAATACCATATATTTTTTTCTTAGGAAATTTTTTAACCTATATATTATAAAGTACAATTGAAAATTAACTTTCAAGTAATAATATCTTTGCATTTCATATATGTTTTTATTTCTTATTTATAGTCCTCCTAAATTGAATATAGTTCACTAGTATCCATATGTAAACCTAGATATAAATATCATATATATTCATTATATATATATATTATTAGTAATCTATGAATTGTACAAATAGAAAATTAAATACATCATTCATTATTATAGTAGGCCATATGTATACTTGAAATCTATTAACAATTATTTAAGTATTAAAATAAATAAAGGTGAATGATATATTATAATTAACTAATATTATTATTTAACATATAACACAAATTTTTATTTAATTAACCCCCATTTACTTCCACATTTTTTTATGAACAAATCACAATGCTTTTTGAGGAGGTAGTCAGATGTACACATGAGAGACGTTATTATATTCACAAGAAATGGAAACGATGATAATATATATGATTTAATTATTATTCATGTATAATTACTTAATAAATATATTATATAAACAATAAATCCATATTTATGTCCAACCATGAAGGGATGTAGTGGAGAAAAATGATATTGTTTCGTGAGTTGACATTTTAACATACACAAGAATGGTGATTTCATAACCCATTTGACGGAATTATAGTTGGTAGTATGTAATTTCTTCAACAAAAAAACATATTAGTATATTTAATATAATTGTGTTATTATATCATCATTTAATTATAATAATTGATATATGTGCAGGAATTAATATAACAAAAATGCATAGTGATGAACGTCACCACTTCTTTGGGTATCCTCCTTAGATTTTCACCCAAAGACTTCCTAGATTGGATCTATATCCAAATAAAAGCCTAAAATATGAGAGTTGGAAATTTTGGAAGATATATTTCTAGGTTTTTATTTTACCAAAATGGTTTTTATTGTATTAATATGATAGGGGTAGCGGCTTCCTTTTATAAGTGAGGTGAGTGGAACACTTGTAATGTTTGGAAAGAAGGAATTCGACCGACATTTATTCCATGCCACAAGGCTCCAATAATAAAATATATTTCATACATTGAGGAATATAGATGATATATTTCCAAATAATGGGTTTTTGAAATGTTTGGTTTATTTTTTGATAGTTACCTTTTTAGTTTACCCCTAGTAATAATATTTTTACCTTAACTGCAGCAAATAATTTTTAATGTTTTTAAAAATTAGTTTTTTAAAAAATAATTTTAAATTTTAATATAATATAAATTATTATTATTAAATTTGAGGAAAAATTAGTACAAATTCCATTTATATAAGTGTAACATTTTAATTTAAGATCAATCTTGCAGACATGACGAGAAAGTAGGGTTTTAAATTGTAAATCTTCACAAGTGAACAAATATTTTGTTATTAAATTAATTAAAAAAGTTATTCTAATGACCTAAATAAGATTAATGGATGTGTAATTGTAAAATTTATACTTTATAACCAATTGAAATATAATATATTTTTATAAATATATGAAATTAAAATTCATTTTTCAATTAAAATGTAGCCATTTTCACTATTCATCAAAGAAATAATACTTTTCAGAGAAAAATCATTCAATTCTCCATAATATATTTTTGACATGGTGTTTTTTAAAATGTTTTTTAATTTAAAAAATAATTTTCTTAAATTTTTTAAAAGGTAAATATATTATTTTTCTCAATAATAAATAAATATAAATGTTTTTTAGAAAATATTTTGTTGAATCATATAAAGACATTATTGAAAAATTAATTAAGTTTTAATTAATATGTTTTATTTAAATAAATCTATTATACATAATATATAAAATTTATTTATTACTATTCGTATTGATATATTTAATTTCTAGGTTAGAAATGCTGGGTTTAAATATGTTTATTAATTTTATTTTATAGTTCTGTTAAAACTGAATGTCATGTGTATCAAAACATAAACAAGTGTTGTGTGATGAACTAGCATAACACAATGATCAATGTAATGAAACAAATATATTAAAATTAATTTATATTAAAATAAATGATTCATAAATACTTTTTCTTTTACATTTTACACCCCTTATAATGAACTTCTCCCTTGAAATTAATCTCTATCATTCAAAAAAATAAGATACTTAACTATTATGATGTCATCAAGTTAACATGTATCTTCCTAAAACTGGTGGTTTCAACCAAAAAATTGACTAGGTGAGTGAACATGATTCATGGAACATCATCTATATGATCTAGAATATACACCTTTTTCTCTTATAGGTAATGTATTTCTTTAGAGATATGACCTCTGAGTTCTGTATATGTGAATGTCAGATATGTAATTCCTTAAGATAGAAACCTTGTACATTTGATTGACTTCAGAATGGTTTGGTGAACATAAAAATCTATAAGCTTCCAATATGATATTATCAATAATTTTAGAGTTGTCAATTTAACATTTTCAAAGTTTCATATTTATTTAAAATCTCATAACAATATTCTATGTAGAAACTCTTAGAAACACTTTGTCAACTACCTCAAAATCTAGATCAATATGATGATTATAATCATAACATTTTTACTGACTCTCAGCTACCTTGATGTGTTTCTAATTGGGTATAGCATTGTCTTCTATTTCTTTAACTATCATAGGTACCAATAAATATCATTATAAACCATCATTATTGGTCTATGGAGTTCAATGAATCCATCAAGAAATGGGTTCAAATTAAACAGTCTGAATGCTCAAGTGAATGTTATTTTTGTAATAAAACTCAATTTGAGAAAGGTTCTGATCCTAACCTCCTTTATAATCAATAGTAAAACAACTTAAATAATCTTTTCTTAAAATATTATCTTAGAATAACCATCTATTTTAGGATGATTTGCTTAGATGAAACTCAAATATATCCCAAGTGCTTTATGAAGACATCATGAAAATATCTAGTTAAACTCCATATTCTGATAAAATAAAATTGAATGAGTTACTCCATGTAAACTAAGCGCATACTCAATTTATATCTTGTAAATTGGATCCAAATATAAATCATCTCTAAAAGTAGTGATGTGTGGTGAATTTGTATTGCGTTTGACTATAAACCACAATTATATTTACATCAAATATATGGTAAAACCTAATAGTTACCAATACCTTTAATCATATGTCCATTTAGTGTAAAATAATTCATCCTAAAATAATATTTTCTCTTCATATGAAACAAAATGGTTTATGTGAAAGAATTCCTCTTCAAATACACACAATCTTGATTAAATCAAATGATATAACACCTCATATAATGACCCATACTTTACATACATTGTCATTACTTTAGTATTGAAGCACACTTATTACAACATATAACAAAACCATGAAAGGACCGTATTGGTATAGTGTCTTTAGAAACTGGGAAACAAAAATAATTGGTTCATAAATCATCTACACTATCTCCCATTTATTTTATCATATCTGGAGTCCCTTTTGGAATATCTTACTTAATAACCTTCTTTATGACCTAGGTAAAAGAAAACATACAAAAGGGTGAGCTCAAATGCTCAGTAAGGGTAAACAAAAGAAATATCAATCACATCATATTCATAAGAATATAACATTTTAGAAATCTTAACCTGCAAAAGAGATCATAATTTCATAACATTGGATAAATCATAGTAGTGAAATGTAACCCAATAATCATAACATAAAACATGAAAAATTGTGTCATACACGCATAATCATATAGAATCATTTCTTAGTAGTCAAGACTCATTTCCAAGACTATCTTAGCGGACAAAGTCCATTTCCGAACCAAGTTCACTCCTCGTTTCAGTCCTGTATCACTGAACTGGATTAACCTGCCGTTCCAGCCATGTCTATATCATGATATATAAATATTTACCCAATGCATTGGAGGGAGATATAGGTCCCACCCATCTCATAATGATAGCATTTTTTTGTGTTCCACAATATCATAAATCATAAATCATAGCATAACCCATGTAATAGAAATGGTATTCTCAAAAATCATGACATCATAACATAATCCATAAAAGGATATCATAAAAATAATTCCATCACAACATAATCAAATAATTGTAAAAATAGGTATAGAAACATAACCCTATCATATCTTAGATGGAAAATAATTTTGATAAAACACTTCAACTTCATTCTTGAGGAAAATATCCATTCCACTTCAAAAAAAATTTCCTTTCTTAACATGTCATACCATTTTAAACTAAATTATGTTGATTAAAAAAACGTGAAAACTTGTAAAGTATGCTTCAGGAAATAATTTTCTATGAATCCATTCATGTCATATAATTTAAAAAAACATTCTTCTCATACATTGGCAGGAAAAGTCAAAAAGTACCTCGTACTAAAATGACAAAAGATTCCTTTCATATATCTTACTAAAAACTCACCAATGGGTAAAATTGGGTTTAAGAAATTGTAGGAGGATACAAATAATATTACATATTGAGGAAACTTGGATGTGGATGATAATAATCCCCCGTAAATTCTGAAGTATATACAATCTCAGATAAAAATGAGATTGTGAGATTTTCCCTTACCTTATGCCCGATTTGCTTCGTACGAGTCCGAACCCCCTATATAATGATTCAAATAATGTTATAGACATATTACAGAATTGTTCTTATTGTTATGACATCATATATGGTCATATTCTTAGCTTCGTATTAGTAATATTTCATTGTTACTTGTTATTCGTGTGTTTATTGCTTTTTGTTCTTATGCGTGTTTTGTCGAATAAATTCTTATTATTCTTTTTAGGTTACATGTACCTCATTTCCAGAATAGTATTAGTTTAATATATATCATATTTATTCATTCAATTCATTCAATTCATTTATATAATCAATATTTAATGAAGATCATGTAGAACGAGTCACATCACATCATGGAGACGGTGGGTCGTACGTACGCACGAGCGATGATATCATTCCCATGAACGTGGAATTGTATTGAAGTGTATGTATACTATTTCAGAATCAATATCACTTTTAAATAATTATATATAGTTTTTCATTACACCATTATACCCATCCAAATAAGGTGGTGGTGGAAAACAGATTACACCACGGCGTGGAGACAGTATTCCGTACGTACGCATGCGCATTTATTTTGTTTTCTGTAGCATAGATAGAAGGTGAAATAGGGTTGTTTCATATTTATAATAAAATATCAGTATATGAGTGATATTGATGTTATTACTTCATAATTAAACAACCAAAGAAGAGGAAGTAGAAGAAGAAATAAAGTTGAAAGAATCGGTTACAGACCTTACCTCTTCTTTGAAACGCCTCTTCTTAACCTCCTATTAGGGCACTAAAGATGGTCTTTTAATAAGACCAGGACCTCTAGGGTGTTTCTAGGGAAGTGGAGAAGAAAAATTTGTATGGGTTTTATGATATTTAAGGCTCAAAGTGGTGTGATGAGGAGAGGGAGGAGGTTCCCTTTTATAAGGGAGGAGAGGGGCACTTTAGGAAAAACTTAAAATATCATTTTATTATAAAGTCATATTCGGTTTTTATTATCTCAAAATTGATTTATTTCGAAGATAAGGGGGGATGGGTCAAAAAAGCTCAACAAATAAATTTTATACAAGTTTAGGTTACTATTTTAACATTATCATTTAGATTTAACTCTAAGTTAAATAATTTAACTTTTACCATGTCTTCTTGTTTTTCTTACACTATATGCTTAATATACATACTATAACAAGCCAAACGAACCCCAAGTGGTAAATTATTAGTATATATAACCTTATATAAGTAATTTGGCCAAAAATTTTATTTTTAGGAATAAAATAACAATTAATAATATAATATTTGTTTTAAAAACTATTTTATGTCAATTTTGACACTATTTAGTAATAGATTTTTGTGAAAATCATAACAGCATGATTAGTTCTAAGAAAGTTAATTAAATCAACACTAATATGTAATATTAACCTATAAAATTAGTTTAATTCATAAAAAGTCTCAAATTACATTTATTTGTGTATTTATAATATCAATTATGTTAATATTTCCTTAATAAGGTAATTACTGCATCCTCATTGTGTCATAAATAAATTAATTTATTTAAAGTATAAAAATTATAAATAAAATACCATCATGTAGGAAATCTTATTATATTTCTAATTAATATTTATATTCGAATTTATCTTATTTATAGCCCTATATTAAAAATGTTTTAGTTATTAAACATTGATTTTAACTATTTCAACTATTCTTTAAATAAAATAATATTAAATGTCCTAATCTAATCCAAGTAGACCTAAATGGTCGTATTTTATTCCTAAGGTTGTTTTTGGTCGAATTAAACTTATCCAATAGAATTAGAACATGTGTTAGGGTAATAATTATATCATTTTTACCCTTAATTACCCTATTTATTTTTAACCGTGGTAAATAAAAGTAAAAAGTTACTATTCCCCAAAAATTATTTTCATCTCATTGAACCACATTTTACTTAATGATATCAACCGTGTCTCTCGGATTTTTGAAATTCCACTCACCAAAAAGATAAAATTAAGTTTTATGTAAATTTTCAAACTCTCCTAGGAGGTGGGCAAAAGACGGTGAAATTATCAATAAAATTTTTATATATCTAAAATTATTATAAAATGACTCCAATGAATTACATTGAACTTATATAGGCATTAAGTATCAATTTTAACCTCAAATTTATTTAAATAAAATAAATAATTATTTAACTAAAAAGTCGGTTTTTAAATAGTAACCTAGTGTTTTCACTATTCATCAAAAATTGAATGTTTTCAGAAAAATACCAAAAATTCACCATAGGCTAATTTTGATATTCCAAATCCAAAGTTGAAGTCCATTTTGAAGGATAAAATTTATAAAATTTCAAAAAGTGGGTATTACTATTCATAATGGTTAGTTTTAATAATATTTTAATAGCATATCATTGTGTAGTGAAACTCAGTATTGCGTACAACACAAGCTATCGAGGAAGGTCATGATTGTGTGTAAAGTAAGCCAAAATAGTGTTGTGTGTAGTGAAATATTCCTTTAATAATGTATAAAAAAAATATTTCTCATAAAAATCTCAGGTGTAACTCCTCAAAAGGGTGTAAATGATTTTGAACTAATGATAATCCTAAAACTCATAAACCCATGATTGTATTCATAACACTTAAGTTAATATGACATGTATTCATAAATGCTTCTAAAATATAATTCACTCTTTAATACTCAAATACTCACTTAACATATGAATAACCATTTACATGTGAATTTTAAGTTCAACATTGTACTGATATAATGTCAAATGTGATTTCATTATTCCCAAATTCATATAGAGTTATATAATGACATGAAATCTCACATAAGTAAGAAATATATAACTTTTATATGGATTATTCATACAAATTTTTTTTTGTGAAATTATATACAATGGGGGGAAGAATAATTTTCCGTCATTGTTATGAATCACTTCACCCTTCATCAAAAAATCTCTCATGTTTCCCATTTATTAAATTGTTTTTTGTTTTAATCATTGTTATTAGAACTTTTATTTTTAAAAAAGTTATCATAATTAACAATAACCCTAAAATTGAAACATTTATGTTTAGGAGGTTAATTATGTGGATCTTTCCAATCATTAGATAACCTTTTCCCATAACTTTTCCATTCAATCTACCGAGGTCCTTAAATTCAAAAATTAAAACATTTAGTATTCCATTTAAGAAAAGGCCCTCTATGTTTCTTTACACACATTGAACAAAATGGAAAGATCATCATCGTCTCTCTATTATTCTTGTATTTTCCTTGGAATTCCATTTTTCTATTCTTATCTAAATAATTAGACTGATATGTAACCCTAATATCCATTTCCATATTGATAGCACATTGAAAAATATTTTCATAGCTACTGATGTCTCTAAGGGATAAAGCCCTTCAGAGACATACATTTTAGTAACTGAAGAATAAATCAAATATAAATTTATATTAGAAGATAATACTAGAGGTGTAAATTAAAATTCATTTCAAATTTTCTATATATATACAGACTAATTAATCATCCATTTTCATTAGCACTTGGAAATCCATCTCCTCCTTCATATGACAAATATGAGTAATAAAATTAAAAAAATGTTCATGAACCCATCCCAATAAATGGATTCCATTAAATCATGTATCATTATATTCTTGATCAAATTCCACCATTCATCTACGATTCTTTCTATGTGGTAGACCTCCGAATTAAATTGTTCTTGTTTTGAAGACTAGAGAACGAAAAATATATTTTTAGTGGTTCTAATCGATTATTATGAAGTTGGGGGATCATAAAAACCATTTATAGAAGGATTAATTTGCATAATTAGGGACTGAATGTAATTTTTTCCTCCCTTTTTGATTTGGATGTACACTGTGATTCATGGCTTTGAAAAAACGTGTGAGAATAAAAACATGAATTTTCATTCCAACTCCCATAATGCTTGGATTATCCGAAAGAAAATCATTTAATTTTCTCTAACACTTAGTATTAATATGATTATTTCATGTTCATACCATATAATAAAACTAAAACACATTTTGTTATAAACACTACTCATAGTTCAAATTCACATAATCATGAATAATCAAATATATGGTGTCTAAATTAGGCCGCCTTACTATAAATTAAGTAGACAATATGCTTTACCTAGGTCAACCATGATGATAATCAATTTAAATCCTTAATTATGGTTCAAAAATATTTTATAGATATACAAAGAATATCTCTTATGAGTATTAATCATGGTGTGCATCAATTCGAACTATTATACACTAGGTAATGACCAAGTCCAACATAATGCACTATTTTCATATTTAGTACCCCTAGTTATCATTTATCTATATCCACATCAAATTTATTATCCATACTAGGTTAAAATTTCTTTGAACCCACTTTACATAGTCATAACCAAAATTTTAGAGCATTTTCCTACAATCTTACTCATCCTTAAACTTATCATTATAAATATCACAAGCCAAATCCTTATAAAAATCCCTTCAGTTCTCACTAATTTTTTCCCATCATATTTTAAAAATAATCACTATACCCCACATCTAATAATTTTTTAGTTCCTTGGAGACATGGAACACTATATTCATAATTTGGTGAAAAAGATATTCAATGTATCACAAAAATATCTTATTTTTTAGTACCCTTACTAAACATAACCTACTAAAACATGTCTTCACAAACTATTGAAATAAAATATATTAAATAGTGGGATCAATTACTTAGTATGTCTAACAAATGAAGATACAAATACATAAAATTAATATAATGGTATTAGAACAAGAGAATAAAATATGAAATCCATACTCTACATTTTAATGAATATTATCCTTTGTGAAGTAAAAAATATTTTATGATCATAATACATGAATAATAATATAAATTTCCCATGTTTTAACCCCATGTGTACCGTATTTTTGGGATTACGTTAATAACTAATTTACCATACTTTTGGATTGGGAAAACCACTTGTGTTCCCATTGGGCTCATAAATCATTTATTAGTACAAAATGACTTGGATGGAGATATAGGTCCAACATATCACATAAAAGAATAATTAATATGTGTTCCAAAATATAATAAAACATTACTCATATCATAAAAAATGATATAAAATGGTAGTCATAAAAATTTCACCTTATCATCACCTGTGGAAAAGAGACGGGTTTCATAATCATTTCATCACCTCATCAAAGGATAACCCATAAAAAGAGAACTAGGAAACTTAATAATTTTTATGATATAAATAATATAAGATAAATTGGGTTCATAAACATATTATCATGATAAATAATTCATATATATAATAATAATAGCATCAACTGCTCATATCTCAATAAAATAATAAGTTACATTGAATGATATCATTTTAAAAGGAGAATGATTTTGAACCATTATCTAAAACATTTCCTGTGTAATTTATCCTTTACTCATTGAAATAATATTTATTAAATGTAAAAAAATTTCAAAATACTTTTATTATAAAATAAACATTAACAATAATAATGGATTCATCAATAAAAATAATGTTCCTAACAATGATATGTTTTTCATGCCAAAAACGTTACAAAAAAATTACATTTGGATATTTGGTAATATCCAAACAAGAATTGATTAAGAATGACATTAATATTCCATTAAAAAAATTATATATGAATACAATGGGTGAAAATTTCATTCACATATCATAGGATAATGTTAATAAAAATTTAAATCATATTTAAAAAAAATGGTTTAGTAAAAAATTATTTTCCATATGAGGGGAGAAATAATGTTGTGTTTTCTTAAAAAAAATATTTTGATCTCATGGGAACATAATGAGTGGAAAATTGAAGGAAAATATTAATTCAAAATACATAACTAGAGGATAATAATATTTATGTGTTTATTTATTGATGGATAATAATATTTTATCATTGAAAACATAATCAAAAAAAATACCAGGAAATGATGAGAGTGTAAAATAAAATCATTATCACATTAGTAACATTGAAATGTATTCTCCATGAATGAATACAAAAACATGAAACTGAAAATATCATTAGGATTAATATATTTATGATATTTAATTACAAAAAAGCCTTATATACACATCCTAATACAATAAATTTTTATCTTAACGTACGTTTCAAGGAAGGAACGTTGAGACAAAAGTCCCTAACCTAATGTCATGAATTCTATCATACACATTCATACACCAGGAATAATAGTTATAATTTTATTATAATTATTTTATTAGTAAATATTTATATATTTCATATCATATATTTTGTTCAAATGACCTTTTATTACATTTTTATAAAAAATTCCTTGTTAAAGATATGTATCCTGAATTAGCCACATTATTTGTCATATATGTTTTGATTTTTTGATCTTATAAAGTTATTCATGGTTACATAAATGATATATATATCACATATATATATATTAAGGTATATTAATATATAAAATGGTGGGACAAGAAATGTGATACCCCTTTCATAGAGACAATGTGCCATGCATACCCATGCTTGATATTTTGATGTTATCAATATATTAAAAAAAGAAAAGAAAATGATATATTATAATTATGTAGTTATTTTTATTTCTTATATATCACTTGGGTTCATTAAACCTACCATTATTAACTTCCATGTAAAACAAGAATTAATCACATCGATTCATTGGGTGATAATCTTCTGTACACATGAGGGATTCTATCCTATTCTGATAATATAGAAATCATGAAGTCATTTGCGATATAATAAATAGTTATTTATAAGAATATCATTAATATTTTATATAAACAATATATCCATTATTATTTCCTACCATGAGATGTGGTAATTGATAAATGAATGACATCAGTCCGCATGGTTATATTCGGATGTACACATGAACAATAATTTTATAATCTATTTGATAGAAATTTAGATGGTTGTAGTTAATTCCTATAACCTAAAAAATTATTGGTATATGAAATATATTGAATTTATTTTATCATAATTTTATAATCAGAATTTAATGATGTGGTGTAAGAAATAATAAAAATTCTCATTGATAAACACATCCTCTTCTTTGAGTATCCTTCGTAGGATTTCACAAAAATCCATTCGATGTTATATTTTGGTCCTAAATAAGGAATATATAATGATATAAGGTTTTTTTAGTAATTTGTTTTTGTACTATCTAAAATAAATAAATTTTAAGGTGTGGATAAGAGAGGAGAATTGGTGGCCTTTTATAATTTGGCTGAGTAGAACATTTTTTGTTTTTTGAAATAATGAATTACATAAACATTTTTTTTCATTCCACAAGAATCAAATAATTTATACCTATCATTAATTTAAGTAATAATGTATAAATATATCTATATATTTGTTTTTTAAAACTTTTGGGTCAGTTTTTACCATTATCATTTAGTTTAACCACCAGAAAACCCATTTTTACCTAATCCACAATAATTTTTTTACTATTTTTAATATTCATTTTAGTAAAACCCGAAATAAATAAAATTTGATAATATAGTTTATGATGAGTCCAAATATGGAATCATTTTTTAAAAATTACATTCATATAATTGTAATGTTTTATTTAAAATCGACCCCATATACGTATTGAGAAATCTAGTTTTGAAATAGAAAATGTTCAAAATTTTAGAATGTTTTTATATCAAAAATAAAATTTAAATTGATTCTAATAATTTAAAATGGATTAATATATCAATAATTTAAAAAAATTTACTCAAAATTTAATCTAAAATGTAATTGAATTTTATAAATAAAATATAAAAAAGGAAATTTTAAACTCAAATTTAGTATTTTTCACTATTCATTAAAAAATAAATAAAAATTAGAAAAATAAAAGATATTCAATATAAATTAATTATTAGAAAATTAACTAAAAAATTTAGTATATATTATCAAATTAATTTTCTAAAAAATTGAAAAAATTATTCTATTATTGTTCACAAAATCACATAAATATAAATGTTTTTTAGAAAATAGTATTTTTGAAACAGATAAAACTTTTAATGAAAACATAAATACTTTTTTATCAATATATTTCTCTTATTTGAATTAATTATAAATATTATTTAGAATTTTTATAATTAGTAACCATGTTTTATGTTTCTTGGATTTGTTATAATTGATTAATATAAATATCTATATTAATAATTTATCACATTTATGTAAAAACTTAGTATCGTGTGTAATAAAATCTTACTCAATGTTGAATGCAGAACAAGCTTTATTTTTTTGAGTAACAGAAGTTATTAAATAAATTTAATTATTACAAAAAAATAATACATAAAGACATGAGCTTACATTCCCCTCATGTATAATTTATATATATCCAACAAACTACTAATAATATATTCACTTCATCATCATAAGTGCATGACACTCTTCCCCTTAAAAATAGATATATAATAAACTCTGATTAGAACAAAAACCTCTTCCAATATTATGATATACAATAATTTAAATGTTTCTAATAATCCCTTTTTCTTCCGCCATCCATCTTGGGACAAAATTTTCGGTTTTATATTTATTATTTTGAAATTTTCTATGTCACCAATTTGGTACATCAATTACTTAGTATTTCAAAGGAACATGATATTGAAGTAAAATAAAATAAATGAATTCAAATAAAAATATTTTTCTAATTCAAATCCATTCATTATATTTCATATAGAAATATGACCTATATTAAACATGGAAAACTCTTTTGATGTTTCATCCACAATATCTAATGGGTTAACAGATCTCAAAATCATTATTTCATGTTAAATCGTTGAATTTTATTCATAATTCATGGTTGTTATCTAATTAATACATCCTTGTATGTAAGATAAATAACAACAATCACTTCAAAAAACCATAACTTTTATTTTGTGGTATTATTTTAGAAACAATACACATCAAAATTGATTTAATAAATCTCATTCATGAATTTTAATTTCTATTTTAAATAAATTGATATTTGAAAAACATTTTCTCTATAAAATCCCTAATTATTATTTAGGTCATCACCAATTCATATATTTAATCAATAAATTTAAAACACCTTCATATATAGATTGTAAATAATCTTCACATGGTTTCTATGATACCATCACTATCCATATTAATTATTTAATGAGAATCCAATTTTTTATTCCTATAAAACATAAAATATTTCCTTAAAATTATATCACTTATGTATTACAATTTTTTGTATTTTAGTACATATTCTTTTTATATGAATCTTATATATATATGGTGGTATTTTATAACTTTGATATGATAATTCCATCTACCATGATCACTATAGATATGACCATATCTTATAAATGAATCTAAATTTATCATAGGTGATCATATTAATAAAAACCCAATGTTACACAACTGTCATTTTATATTATATTTATTTATATATTCACAAAAGAATATCTAGACTCACTATTATGACTCTCCATGGTGTGTGTAATAGTGTAGTAAATTATTCATCAATAATTTTCAAAAAAATATTTCATAACCGTTATATATAATCATTGTTATGAAATATTACAAAGGGATACATTAATGACACTTTCAACAATCTGGTCCAATAAAATATGTTAAAATCTATTACATTACCCAATATAGAAACAAGAATTCCTGTTTTTTTATTACAATTTCCAAATATATTGGAATAACATGAAGAAAATATCAAACATTTCATAAGTCCTACAACCAATATACAAATGATAATTTACACTTTGGATAAATTCCACATGTCTTTAAAGATACATAATGAAACGGAGAATTCCATAACCATATTTATATGCCATCATAGACCTCTCACACACCCCATGTGGGACATAATTATTAACATTAATATGTGGCATGTTTGGTTTAATGTGTGATTCTTGGTAGCCACAAAATAGAGTGTATTTCCCATATTAAGAACTATACGTAGTGATAAAAAAACCTGGGTCTAAAAAATTCCCCCCAAATAGTACCCGAGTGCTTTCAACCAACCCTATTCAGTTGAATACAATCTATAGGCCTTGGAAACCTTATCCTAAAGATATATTAAAATTTGGATCAATTTAATTAGCATTTTAAAGCCCTAATATAGGGGGATAATTACAATATGGTAGTTATATAACAGAATGGAACTCCTACCACCCCATGTTGGGCATGTGGTTTAGTTCCTTGGTTTGGAATATAATTTATGTGATGTGTAACTTGGAATCTAAGAAGGATGGTGATTAATACTAGTACAAAAATAATGGGGTAGGTTTAACAACCATGGATATAATATAATAAAAAAACAAATCTTTTTTTTAATAAAAATGAATTTCCATATTTTTTTATATATCACTTTTAATTAAATCAAGTATTTGAAACCTTTTATTGGTCACCTATTTCCAAAGAAGTTATTTGGAAGATATTGTCCCTTTGAGAATCCTCGAATCCAATTATGTCAATAATAACATATTCCTCAAATATAGGGTTATACTCCATTGTTTCTAAAATGTAGAATATTTAACAATGGGATAAGAGAAGACAATAGATGTAAAGAATGAATGGAAACAAGGATATTTAGATTTTGAATCCAAATGAAATTGATAGTGGAAGACCAAATAGATCAAGAAGTTTATATAAAATTATTATTAAAGTATTTCCTTAGAATTATCAGGTTAAATGGGGGAACATAATATGGACTAAAAATAAAAATAGGGATGATAAAAATAAAATTTAGATTTTATAGTAAGATCATACAGTTTAGTGGCATATTTTGGGAATAAATTCACTAACCATGTAAGATAATATATATTCATGTGTATCACATATATTTTTTAGTTTTATGATAATATAAAATATTCACATTCTATTTTATTTAGTCTATAATAAAATATCCCCACTTCACATTTGATATGCACAGTTATCACTAACCATTCTCTAATTATGCAACACCCACAATGAATCAATTTTATAAATATTAAAATTTAAAACGTTTAAATGATCAAGATTTATATAAATACATTAAGTAAGAATATACCATTTATATTAAACACTAAATATTCTACCCACTATGATTATTTCTAAACATAGTGATTCATCAGTATTATTGAAAAAATGAGGATGTTTCATTATCACAAAAATCCCATGTTCCTATGTCTAAAATCTATCATCACAAATTCTCAATAAAAAATGAACTAAATGAATGAATTTTACCTATAACGCATTTTCATAATTATATTGGATAATCATTGGTTGATACACAACATTATAATTAGGATCAAATATAGATCTTCCCAATCAATCAGAAGAGAAAGACACAAATATTTTTATTTAGCTAAAATACATAGAATACATCATAGTTAAAAATTATATGCGATGGTAAATATATCATTTATGAAATATTATTAAGACATTATATAAATTAAAATTACCCAAAAATCCATGTTCAATGTTTACCATTATCCTATATTCTAAAATTTCCAAGCATGGGATACTTTTTTTAAAAAAAAATATTACCCATGTAAAATTCCCTAAAAGTATGAAAATGATCAAAATATGATATCTAATGAATGTGATTTTTCTATAATTTTTTATAATTATTAACAAAAAATTTCTTATCACCTCCAAAAAATGATAAATCCCAAAAAAATTGGAACACACATAACTCAATCTAGTTGAAGTTTTATATCATGACCAGTTATAAAGATCCTTAAAATATTATAATTTTTTTGGTAATTGGAAGAACTTTTTATAAGAAACCTCAATCATGGGTAAATTTATTTCTTATAAAGCATAAAAACTAATCACACACAAATAGATTATATATTCAATTATATAAATTGACTTCTCAATCATACCATGTATATATTGAGGATACATCACATTCAATCTGAATTAAGTTTTCATTAAATCTTGACGCCCTTTCTATAAATGATGCATAATGTGTTATTTTGATTGGAAATAATTGTATATAGAATAAAACACAATTGCATTGTGTTATATATATAAAGTCATTTGAGATCATAAACCATTATAAAATCCATGATTTATTGAAATTGTGGTTTTTTTATGGAGGTCTTTGATGACCTCTAAAATGTTTTCCCCATGTGAATTATTATGAATTATTATCATAATGTTTATAATGGTATCTTTATATTACCATATAATAATGTAATGCTTATATGGAAAACTATCAAGAAATTTTTTATCGACATTTACAATCTTATAGGTTAGTTAAAGAAGAGAAACTAATGTAATATCGTACATTATTCAATAAAAAAGATATTGTAGAATGAGGTTATTAAACATAAATGTTTTTCTATAGTGATATTACCATATAGAGTGATAATCATATTTAATCACATCATGTCTCAATGAAACATAAATTTCCACCATATTCTTAAAATATAAGAAGTTATCGTGTGCCTTTGAAAATTCACTTAAGGTCTCTCCGCCGTTTATAATTTCACTTATACAATAAAAATTTGGATCAGATGACTTCACTTGTTGAATTCAATTTTACATGGATGATTTTTACTACACACGATAAAAAAAACTTATGATCTTTTTTTGTTATTTCTGGAATAATTTTTAAAAAAAAATCAATTCTATTAATCTTCGAATCATTTACTCAGATATATCTAAAATATCTTGCATAGATTATCAATGAACACATTCTATTGACTAAAAATGAAATCAAAGAAAAAATTAATTATCATAATATAATCCACATAAAATCTCTTCAATAAGATCATATCCTTTTTAGAAAAGATATATATATGGATTTAATTATCAGTATTCAATTTCAATTTTTCTCTTAAGAGATAATTGAACCATTTTTTCAATAATGGTAGGACTAATTTGAGTTAAAATATATTATTATGGTAGTTCTTCTCATGAGGGTATATTTTGTGTTAAAATAAATCTATGTCATGATAATGTTGTCTAAGAAACCAAAATATCATTCACGAGTTATCAAAACACACCACATTATCTTATCCTTTTCTAAGTGTAATCATGATAGGAGAAATTGTTAAAAATGATCTCAACTAATTAAAAACATATAAAATCATTCACGTAAGGAAAATTTTTGTTATTTTGGATAAAATTCTATATTAGAGATACTAGATTTAAATATTCTAAGAAAACACAATTATAATCTCCCAACGAACCCAAGAATTTTCTAATCATAAACACATTTATAAGCCCCACTCAAGACATTATTAAATGAATCGCCATAGAGTCGAGAGAAATACTGTTCTAAGATACCACATTAGCTATAAATATCAAAATTAGAATATATAATATGTAATTAAAAAATATAAAATACATATTATATTTATTTAATATTATAGAGACTATACCACAATAATTTTAATGATTTTATTTCATCTTAAAATAAACTAAGATATCAACCACAAAAATCTTCCAAAAAATGTCATGGTATCGATGGATGATATAGTCCATTAATTCTATAAAAATCATGTGTATTTTTGTCCTACATGTACATAATTAATATTCATGTTTCACATTAATTATTACAAAATTGATAATGGGAATATATGATTACATAAAGATCAACTAATGGTATGCCCCCTTGGGGTTACTCTTGGGAAACCAAAATTCATCCTCTAAATTTTTAGTGGGTATATAAATATACATCAAATATCAAATCATATTTTATTAAAATACCAATTCATCTATCACTTTAGAATAGATAATGTAATTTCGGGAACATATATAAAATAAATATAAAATCATTAAATAAGCAAAGAAAAATGTATCATTAATAGTTATTATCCCATTTTCTGATTTTGTAGGTGTATGTTCAATTACATATAAATTAAAAAATGTAGGGAAAACATAAGGTTTTATTAGAGGATGATACATTCTCATTATCTTACCATGATCTTTCTACATATGATGATGCTATCTGAATCTCTTTACTACATCCAGCTATATATGATATCCTTTACTATAAGATGATCTTACTTTTCTACACTGAATATGATGTTTATTAAAGATGTGAGGTTGACTATGGCACATACAATATTTGTTTTCTTTGGATCTTACATGAAATTTCATTTTTAGTAACCAAAGACCCCACACTAGATACAAGTACGAGGATTATATCTCCATGTATTGGATGAAGTAAGGTTAAATAGTTTTTTACACTCTTATTATACACTCATAAAAATTCTAAATGATATTTTTCCAATTTAAATAATGATTTATTACCACAAATTATAGTAATTGAAGCACCACCCATGTTGAACAGTTATTCTATATTCATCCCAGACAGCATCTAATTATTTATGCCTCATTATATATTTATATGAATATAGAACAATATTTGATATAATATTAGGTCACAAACCCAAATAAATTCTATAAGCCTTGAGAACATATTTTCGGGGGAGATCATAAATAAATAAAATCTACTTGTCTAATATGAGGTAATACACTATAGAAATAGTGATTCCCCTGACCGTGGATATCAAAAACTCTTACCTTGGCTATATTTAAGGTCTCTAGGTGGATTTTATTATTAAAAATATCCTTGAAATTTTTCAAGTGTGATCATTATAGAGCCTAGCCCATAGAACAAACTCTTAATACAAAGTGACATGATGTTGCAACTTATATGTGGTGAAAATTATAGTAGAATATATACATGACTAAATAATTCTAATGATTTGTTCAATTATCTTCATCAATTACATTGTTTCTTGACACCCATGATATCCATGAATGGTAGCTGTGTTTTTTCTTCATGATTTCATGGGAATTATCCAACAGTAAATATTGATATAGTTGATGTTCCTGACATAATGTCTGAATTATGTAATTTACAGACTTAATATGTCTATCTTTAAAAAGTGTTAAACCTATTAGAAAATTATTTATGGGACCTTATCCAGGGGTTGGAAGAGTTTTTTATAGGTATTTTTAAGGAAAAAATAAAAAAAAATATGAAAATTTAACTATCATAATAATAAAATATCATAAGATTCCATTTAATTCAACATTGAAATTTAGAAAATAATTATGATAGTGGTTGTGAATCCTGAATGGAAAAAATAAAAACATAAAAAGATTTAATAATATTTTGGGTATGAACAGATAGTTTATAAGTCTATACACCAACCATGAAAACTGCAATATAAGGTATCCAGAACCAAATACATGGTTTTTGTACCATTCTCAAGACCCCAAAATGTTTCCAAAAAACCCAATTTATAACTAATTTTTTTTGCATAAAATAATTTTACACCAAAAATCTCATACACTCTATAGGGAATAAAACAAATAACAAAACAATATAATATTATGCCAGTAATATTTAACAAAAACTCTAATACCAGAAAAAAAAATCAAAACTAATAATTGTAGTAAACATTCTGTATAATAAAATGTTAAAGATATTGTTACACATACATACCTCCAATTTCTGAAAGAACATTCTCTAATCTACCAATTTTTCATAAATGAAGTAGACCTATAATGGAATATTGAAATTAACCAATATAAGTAATCATACAAAAAAATTATGTTGAAACATAAGAAGTTATAAAATTGAATACTCGATCAGTAAGGGATAGCATTATATTTTATGGGAGTAAAATATAAAAATAAGGAATAATAATAATTATTGAATAAATGAAATTATAAGATAAAATCTCAATTGAAATTTTTTCATGTGGTATCTATACATTAGATATATATTCCATGAAAATAAATTGTTTTTATTGTGTATGTACATTCCATACATAATATACAATGTTAAACTAATGGTAAATATAATAGTCATTCTCCATTAATAAAACGAATAATGTATTATATAGACTATATAGTTCAGGGGAATTAAATACGAAGATATTCTAGGGAGGATGATACAAATATATCAAAAAGTAACCAGAATGTCGTGAAATATTCATTCAAAATATATCCCCATGCACCATAGTTTCCCCTATGTCATACTTCCACTGTGATATGATGAATGGTTATATTAATTTCCACTGATGAGAGTATCCCAATCTAGCTTAACAACATTTGATATAATAGGTTCTCATAAAACATGAATGTGAGTATATAGTGTGAGAGAAATTTACCAATATAATGTCATCCTGAATCAATGAAACTCACTATATATTTTGTCCCATTCAAGCTAGTTTTTACCAATATTAAATAAATATATTTCTTGATTTTTATACAAATGATAATTTGAACACATTCCACTACCCTTTATAAGTACATGTTATTTTATAAAAGAATAAAAAATGATGTCAAGATGATCACACAGTAATCATATATCAGAAGGAATAATTGAAATCGTAACAAAATGAAATGTATAAAGTAAAATGAGTATAAAATAAGGAAAGTAATAAGATATAATCACAACATAATATAATAACCATATTAGAGATAGAGAAAAAACTAGGCCTCAATAATATATCACCTTGTAGAATAATATTTTCATGATCGAATCAATCCCCAGCATGCACCGATGGCCTCAATAGTTATAAACCACTAGCCACATAGAAATGGTATATAGGGTTCTATGATTAATTGAAATTAGCAATTAGGTAGTTCTCATCCTCCACATCGAATATACAACAAAAGGACCCTTCTAATCCATAATATTCAACTAATGGAATTCAAGACACATTTAACTAAAAATTATTTTTCTGTAATCCAAATCCAATATACATGATAACACCCTCCAAAATTATTGAAAAAATTATTCAAAATGGAAAATTACATACTTTTTAGAGAGACAAAAAGAAGAATATGTGAAAAAGGATAGTCAAAATACATAAAAACAAGTACATCATTAAATATAATATTTTATGTTGTATTTTAGAAAAAAAATACAAAGATCTCTATTTGTTATGACCCGTCCCCCGAGGCCCATGAAATGACTACCCCAAGCCTGCCATCCATAGGGCATGGGCTGATGACTAGCACTGAAAGGCGTATTCCCTAAATTCAGGAAGGCATTTCCTTTATATCCTGTAAAAACACACATCCAATCACACAACAGGATACAAACACAAGTAAAATGAATAGTAAAAGAGTGATTACAGTAAGTAAAAGGGGCCAAAATACAAGCCCAACTAGAAAGTACAAGAAAACTGAAAGGTACAAGTAAATTGAAACAACTCTTATGATCATGTTCCAAGGATCCAACCTGAAGGGTAGGTACATCTCTTCAACGACTGTATCTATGGTACGCCTTGTCTAATTTCTACCTCCGAGTGACCTCCAGTCCTGGTACTCTTGTCCTTAGTCAGCGTTTTCATTCATCTACACCAAACACAACAACGTGTGGGAACAACCCGTGTAGGGGTAAGTATAACGATACTCAGTAGGGACCCCGAGACCCTCAAGGTCTCAAACAATCCAAAAAAGATAAACCACACAACATGAAATCAACTGGAAACCCTACTTAGGTATATTCCCATACATATACCTAAGTTATCAAGTATACCCATATCAATCATGAGGAAAGACATGGTCCAACTCAGAATCTCAAATCTCCACTATTCACTAAAGGAAGGAATACCATGATGGGTAGTACCACACAGGTACGACACACAAAATATTACCACCAATGTATTACCACAAAGGAAAGTACCACATAGGTATAGACTCAGATCACACCAGGTACATCTTAGATACAGTAGTAGAGAAGATTAGATGTGACTACTGAATCATCTTAATCAGTTAAGAGGAAGAACGAAGAAGGATCCTAAATCACAGACCCACACAAGATCCTAGTACATCATCAGACCCACACAAGATCCTAGAACAATATCAGAGCCACAGAGGATCCTAGTACATCGCCATAGCCATATATAGGGTTCCTACACTAAGCTTTATCATCTTCATGAGATTCCACTCTTCAAGCTACTGGTCGATAATCCAACTTCCACAAAGTCCCATGAATAAGTATACCAAAATACCGCAACGTCATAGGGGTATCAATGCAATAGATGGTGCATCAAACGGACGCACATTCTGTATGTTATTAGCCTTTTAGTCCCAAGGGCCCGGTTGGATTCGTGATCGATCCATCCCAACCATATCCACACTTTATCCAAGTCTCAAGTGGGGCATAAAAAAGGATTGTCTCCCACCAAGGTTTTAGGATCCGCATACGGTTCATCAAACAGATGTCAGGTGCCAAATTTATTTCCAAAAGAGTGAATATGGGTCGATGTAGGTTCGGGTCTGGTCTAACTTGGCCCAACCTGGCTTGGGCCAACTTGACCTAGTTCAGGTCAACTTAGTCCGCTGGTTCTGGCCTGGCCCACTGGGTCTAGCCCAACCCAGTGGTGCAGCCCGGCCCACGCTGGGCAGCACGGCCTAGTGACCTGGCCTTTTGGCATGCACGGGGGATTCATGCGCCCCCTGCCCCAATCACCAAACGTCCTTAGGTCGTTAGGTCATCAGCAGCACACGGGACCTACTCGGGTCCCTCTCAGTCTAGCTCGGCTGGCCAAAATGGTCGCCCCTTGACCTCCCGGTGGTTTGTTGTGCACCACCCCACTATAGCCGGTCAAATGTCGGCCGCCTTCCGCCATTCGCTGCATCCAGGACGGCCACGAACACTTTCTCCGATAGTGGCACATCGTGCGCCGCCCCCTCCGCAGCCGGATGAACGCTAGTCTCTCTCTCTCCACCACTGTAATTGTCTATAGTCGGCCACCCTCCGGCATCTACATGCTCTCTTCCTCTACCGGTGGCACGGGCAGGCGCCACACCAGTTTCTTGAGAGTAGCATGTGAGGCAGTCGCCTCTTTTCTTCGCCGTGACGAATATAAAATCAATGAAAAATATCATAGTGATTAGGCCATGTTCCTTTGGCTCGTATCCTTCACATTAGTTTGGTAGCAGGCGAATCAAAAATATTAATTCAACATAAACCATGAAAAACAACAAAACCCCTACCTCGAAGGTTCAATGATATGTCACACAATAAATAACAGTGAAGGCAAAGAGGGTGACAACGATCATCGCTTTCGCAATCACGCTTCTAAAGTCAGCTCGTGCAGCATCCTCTTCCTTGACTCAGAATAATGTTATTTGATGTCATTCATTGTTTTGAGAATAAGTTCTTCATTTGAGAGGTAGGATTTCTCCATATCATTCTCCCAATTCTCCACACTTCGCCAACCGACCCTCTCAAAAGAAAAGAGGTTCCAATAGAAATTAAATTAAGTAGATTATTTTATGTTGGCATAATTAAATATTTACAAATTTAATTAATTTAATTTTGATCCAACAAATAAACGGGGAGTTGAAAATGGTTTCTCTAATTAAAGAGGGTTTAGGTGGTCCTCACCTTTAATTTCTAAATGGAGGTTTTAGTTCAGTTGGTCCACATAACTATAACTTTCATGTGGGAGGTTTTATTAGAAATTAAATATTATTTTATTTTATTTTATTTTCATTTCCACGAAAAACATAGAATCTATCTATCATCCTCGACCTACTATGGCCAAGGTGAAGGTCTCCTTTAGCGAATACCGGCACTGTGAGTTCAACGGTGCCCCCAGATTTCAATTCTGATAACCGACCTAAGACATACATAAACCCGATTTTATGTTTATGGAACGTACAAAAAAAATGTCAGAAATTAATTCCGAGCACACTGGGCCTTGGAATCACGCGTCTTAAATTTTCATGGACTCGTGAAATTCCCATATAATTAAAAAAAACAATTACATGGAATTTCTTGGGTCTTTACATTCTCCCCGACTATGGATTTACTTCCACGTAAGCCACAACTCAAACTAAGGAAACAAGTGGGGTCCTATGTGCTCTCCTAGAGGTTCCCCTGTTGCCAGTGAATGCGCACTAGAGGCATCAAATGCCAACAAAGGAACCACTCCTGTTGATCCTCAATCTCTATTAGAACCTCGGTAAGCATCCCCCCATCATCGATGTCCAGATCACCATGGTCGATGACGTGGGATGGTTCATCCACGTATCTCCTCAGCTGGGATACGTGGAAGATGTCGTGCACCTGGTGCAACAAAAGGAGGAAGATTTATGTGGTAAGCCACCTCACCAACTCTGCTAAGGAACCAGAAGAGTCCAATGAACCTCAGAGATAACTTGCTGCCCTGACAGAATCTCTGCAAACCCCATTAGGGTGAGACCCATAGAAAGACATGGTCTCCATCCTCGAACACCAGAGGTCTCTGTCTCATATCAACATAAGACTTATGACTTCTTTTTTCAGTCTTCATCCTCTCCTGGATGATCTACACTCTCTCTGTGGTAGCGTGTACCATATCTGGTCCTACGAGTGATGAATCCCCTGGGTCAGTCTAGCACAATGGTGATCTACAGGGTCGCCCATACAACGCCTCAAAAGGTTCCATACCAATAGTGGAGTGATAGATGTTGTAGAATGAAAACTCCAAAAATTAAAGTGATCCTCCTAGTTGTGCGCGAAGTCATGTATGCAAGGACACAACATGTCCTCAAGGGTCTGAATGGTCCGCTCAGTCTGGCCATCTGTCTGAGGATGGAAGGTGGTGCTCAAATGAAGTTGCATCTCGAAATCCTCCTATAAAACCTTCCATAAATGGGTTGTAAAACATGCATCATGATCGGATACAATCATTGAGGGTACTCCATGTAGCCGCATAATCTCTTTTACATTGAGGTATCCCAAAATCTCTACTGAACCCTGCTCTCAGATCGGTAGGTAGTGGGTCAACTTAGTGATTCGGTCGACGATCACCCAGATAGAATCATGACCCCTTGATGTATATGGATTTACTGTCATGAATTCCATGTATATCTCATTCCACTTCCCCTCTGGAACGTCTAAAGGAAGCACTAAGCCTGCTGGTACTTGATGCTCTGCCTTCACTTGCTGAAAAGTGAGGCCCCAAGAGAAAATATCTTCTACTGCTTTCTTAATTCTCGGCCACTAATTATATTTTCAGAGATCCGGGTACATCTTCACCACTCCTGGATGTACCGCTAAAGTGGATGTGTGTAACTCCTTCAATACATCCTCTTGAAGTGACACTGATACTATCGTATGTCCTCTAAAGAGGATGACGTGCCCACGCCTTTAGAAAATCCAATATGTGCCTATCCTATGGATATCTAAGAACTTAGAGCCTCAAAGTCAGGGTCCCTACACTATGCCTCACTGGCTCACTGAAGGAGTGGGGGGGGGTGACTATAATAGACTGAAGAAAAGCTGCTCCATCCTAACTCAGAAGGGATATCTACAAAGCATCCATCAACTACGTCACCTAACCTAGAAGATGTAAACCAGATGTCTTGCTAAGTGTATCTGCTACAATATCCCCCTTCCCAAGAGTATAGACTATCCCGATGTCATAGTCCTGGAAGAAATCAATTCAACACCACTGTATCAGGTTTATATCCTTTAGAGAGAATATATACCTGAGACTCTAGTGATACAAGAAGATTGTAAAATTCTCACCAAATAAGTAATGTCGCCACATCTTCAAGGTGAAGACCAGTGCTAATAACTCCAGGTCATGGGTAGTATAGCTCTTCTCATACTGTCTCACCTATCGAGAACCATACGTGATCACTACTGGCTCCTGCATCCGGACATATCCGAGTCTGGTCCCTGATGCATCATTATAAACTAAGTACCCTATTCCCTCCTCCGGTAGCCTCAGGATGAGGGGCAGTAGTCAGCCTCTTCCTCAGCTCCAGAAAACTCCGATGGAATCTCTTTGACCAAAAAAAGGGTTTCCCCTTCTTCATCAATGCTGATAAAGGTGCTGCAACCCTGGAGAAATCCGGCACAAATCTCTGGTAGTATCTAGATAAGACCTGGAAACTTTGTACCGCTATCACACTCCTGGGTGGATCCCAATAAAGTACCACCTCAATCTTCACTAGATCTACCGCCACTCAAGCCTCTAAGAGGACATGTCCCAGAAAGTGAACGTATTGGATACAAAACTAGCACATCGAGAGCATACCATAAAATGTGTGCTCTCGAAGTGTGTCCAGAACTATCTGCAAATGACAGCCATGATCCTCCTTAGTAGCTAAGTAGATCAGAATATCGTCGATGAAGACTAATACAAAGAGATCATGGTATGGTTGAAAGATCATGTTTATGAGTCCCATGAACACTTCTCGAGCATTGGTCACACCGAACTACATGACCAAAAACTCATAATGGTCGTACCATCATCTGAAAGTTTTCTTCTACACATCTTCATCCCTTACTCAGTGTTGGTGGTAGCCTAATCTGAGGTCCATATTTGAGAACCACCATGCTCCATTCATCTGATCAAAGAGGTCATCAATCCTCGGTAGTGGGTACTTGTTCTTCACGATCACCTAGTTGAGGTGCTGATAGTCGACACAAATTATGGAGCTCCCATCTTCCCTCTTGTTGAACAAAATCAGGGCTACCAAAGGAGAAACACTGGGCTGAATGAATCCCTTCCCCTGTAAGTCCTCCAGTTGTACCCATAGCTCATGAAGCTTCACAAGAGACATCCAATACACTGGTGTAGATATCATTGCCATCCGAAGGTACAAGTCAATGAAAAAGTCCACCTCTTTGCATGGAGGTAGACTCAGAGCGTCATCAAGGAATACATACACATACAGATCCACCACTACAGGATAACTCAGAATCTCCACATCAACCGCTCCAAGTGTAAGGCTAGCCAATTGATGAGTGATCAGCTGCACTCTCTTCCAAGTAAGTCCATCATGTGCTAAAAATGTTCCCTTCTCACCAGTGAAGGAAAACCTAGTCACATCCGTGTAGATGCACTGCACTTTGTGCTTAATATAGTCGATCTGGGCATGGACTATAGATAACCATTCCATACACATGATGATGTGTTAAGGCCTCGACACCTCTAATAAGAGACCCCAGACAAATCTCTCGCCTCCTTCAGTAAGCTCACACTACTGAAACCAGTATGTAATCGTCAAATTCACTCTTGTAGGAGTCTCCAGCCGTAGGGATCAAGCCAACAGCTCCACTGGAATCTCTGAGCTCTGAAAGAGGGAAGTGGAAATAAAAGAATGACTAGCACCAGTGACTATTTGTAGTACAAATAAGGTGGAGTAGACACAGATCGTACGTCGTATCATCTCCGGAGCACCAGGGTCGTAGGCGTTAGCTGCCTGGAGCTGAGATCTCCCCTATCCACCTGCTCCCTATGGACGGGGAGTACCACCTGTTGGTGGTGGTGGTTACATCTGGAATTTTATCCCACCACAAGCTGGATGAAGAGATCCTCCGCTACATCTGCCTACTCCCTACAGACCTCCTCGGTCGAAGATCTATATCTGCCTGGGTGGTACTTCAACCATCTACTGATCATCTGTACGGTGGGTCGAATAGTCATGATCCAGGTGACCCTACCCTCAAAATTTGAAACACTCTATGTTCCTCACATGACTTGCTCTATCTCTTGTTCCCCGCACAACCGATCCTGAGTCATGCGGTTGTCCACCTGTAGTTTGGGTCCTCTTTGAACTATGTTATATCTGTCTACTGCCAGCTGCATAAGACTCTTCTACATGATGTTTGGTGGTGGGTCTCGCTACTGGTGACTACTCATCAAAGAAACTCTCCACTATGAGGGCTCAATCTAACTCCCCTGCTTGCGTCGATATGTTGAGAGAAATCATCGAAGCCCTGATCTCCTGTTTGAGTCCTTGCTCAAAGGTCTAGACCTGAAGAATGGGTCCCATACCATATTAGTGGAGTAGTGTGAATGGTCGATGAACCTCGGTCAATACTAATCCACAGAAATGTGTGCCTAATGAAGAATAAGAAGCTCTTAAATGTGCATTGCGCGTAGAGTCTCTAAGAGAAACTCCACCCGAAACAGGCACTGAAAACTTATTTAGAGAAGTGTCACCTCGTCGTGAACCTAGAGCATCAAGATCTACCATATGCCTCCTACTTCCTGTAGAAGACTGGTGGCAGGGATCACAATCAAATCCGCTGGTGTCCCAACCAGTCGGAAGACTCTCACCACTACCTTCAGCCAATCCTCAACTGCATGTGGGTCCATCTCAGCCCTGAACCTGGGTGGCCACTGGCATTGGAACTCATGCAACATGCTCAAGTGGCATGCACCCTCTGTTGATGGGGCTAGTGGCATCGGTTTCCCAATGGGTAATGGTATTTCCGGTGCCTCTGCTAATGCCTCTACCGTAAGAGGGCCCTACACTGAGGCCTCATCGCTCGGTGGGCCACCATCACGTACAACACCCAGAACCCTAACTGGTTGTCTGAATGGAGGAAACATGAAAAGAAATAGGTGTTTCATGGTCAATAATATATTCATGGTGAGACGACTCCATGAGATCACAAAGAAAACACTTGAAAACACACACAAAATCATTGTTTTCGTGCACTGAGTCAGAAATCAGAAGTCATGGTCCTGGTGTATGGATACGTCGGCTTCCACACCAACACTGGATTCCCTAAACTGATAACTACAATCACTATAATTAACACAATTTCCATAAAAAAGATCAGAGTCAAATGTTCTATGGTAGAACCAACTCCTCTGATACCCATTTGTCACGACCCATCCCCCAGGCCCATGCTGGGACTACCCCAAGCCCACCTTCCACAGGCCAGTGGCTGGAGACTTCCACCGAAAGGCTTATTCCCTAAAACTGGGAATGAATTGCCTTTGTAACCTATATACACACAAAAATAAGCACTCCAAAAGATATGAACACAAGTAAACTGAATAGTAAAAGAGTGAGTACAGTAAGTAAAAGTGGCCAGAATACAAGCCCAACTAGAAATTACAAGAAATATGAAAGGTACAAGTAAACTGAAATAGATCCTGTGATCACTCACTGAGGATCCTACATGAAGGGTAGGTCCAGATCTCGAATGGCTATCTCTATGGCACGCCTTGTTTAATATCCACCTTCCAGCTACCTCCAGTCCTGATACTCTTATCCTTGGTTAGTATTGTCCATCGTCTACACCGAACACAACAAGGTGCGGGTGTAGCTCGTGTATGGGTGAGTGTAACAATACTCAGTAAGGACCCCAAGACCCACAAGGTCTCACAAAATTCACAAAGGATAAACCACACAACATGAAATCAACTGGAAACCCTACTTAATTATATTCCCATAAATATACCTAAGTTATCAAGTATACCCTTCTCAATCACGAGGAAACATAGGGTCCAACTCAAAAACCCAAATCTAAACTGTTCTAAAAAGGAAGGAATAACATGATGGGTAGTACCACATAGGTAAGCCACACATAAGAATACCACCAATTTCTGACCATGAAAGAAAGTACCACATAGGTAAAGACTCATCTTACACCCAGTATATCTTAGATACGGTAGAAGAGATGATTAGATGTGACTACCAAATCATCTTACTCTACTAAGAGGCAGACCCATGAAGGATCCTAAATTATAGGACCACACAAGATCCTTGTACATCATTATACCCATAGAGGATCCTAGTACAACATCAAACCCGCAAAGAATCTTCTTAGATCGTCATAGGCAGCTATAGGGTTCCCGCACTAAGCTTGATCATCTCCTGGAGAGTCTACTTCTCAAGATACCAGTCGATACTCTAAATATCACTAATTCCCACAATGAAGTATCCCAAAGGACTACCACATCATAGGGGTATCAATTCAACAGACGGTGCGTCAAACAGATGCCCATTCTGTAAGTTATTATCCTTTTAGTCCCGAGGGCCAGGTTGGATTTATGCTCAATCCAACCCAACCATACTGCAACATTATACAAATTACAAGTGGGGTATACCAAAAGGACAATCTGGCTCCATGATTTCTGGAACCTCAGGAGGTTCATCAAATAGATGCCTGGTGCTATAGGAATGACCAAAAGAGAAAATATGGGTCGAAGTCGGTCTGGGTCCGGTCCGATCCGGCCTGGGCCGACCCGACCTGGTTCAAGTTGACAAGGTATGCTGAGTCTGGATCAGCCAATTAGGTCTTGCTCGGCCCACCGGTGTTGTAACTCCCCGACCCTAGCTACCCAGAGCCGGTGCATTACTTCATAACATTGGCATGATCACAAAAGATCAAGTCTCGAAAGACCGATTAGTTTAGTAGCCTTGGAAACACTAGATACATTCATAAGTCTTTCATTACATCAAAAAGTAAACAAACTACAATAACATGGTCTTCATAGTCCACACTCATATCCCTTTCTGACTACTCCTGTAGGTCATTCATAAAATACTTCTTCACATCCTGGAAAAATATTAAAACATTGAAAGGGGTGAGCTCAGATGCTTAGTAAGGTTAACAATATAGCGGAAGCTTTAATCAATAAACATAAACATTTAAGGCAATGTATAACTAAAACAAAAGCCTTTAAACTTGAACTTCAACATAGTATGGCAAAAGTAAAATGAGATAATTCCATTCAATTCTTCACATGGATATTCTACTGGTCTAATAATCACATGCAATATCAATAACCACTTTCATAATGAGAGAATGTATAATTCCAGACATTCTGAAACATTTTTTCAAGGCCTCGGCCAAGACGTCTAAAATGATTAAGGCCTCGGCCAAAACCATAAATCAAATTGGGAAAGGGCCTCGGCCAATTCCACGTCTAGTTGTCTCATGAGACCTACCAATGCATCAGGGAGCTATAGCGGGCTCCACCCGTCACTTATTAAGTCCAATACATTCCTCATATGAATAGGTTTAAACATATCATAAACCATAACATAATCATATCACATAAAACATGCATAAAGGAAACATAACATTTCCACATTTCAATCAAAAGATATCAATACAACACATTGATATAATAAAAACTCTTTCAAAACCATTTTCATTACCAAAATAAAAGAAAGTTAAAACATTGTATTTATTTTTCATTAAAAAAAATGATGGCTTGTATAGGAAGCCGAAACTCAAATAATGGTCACGGCGGTGGAGAAGTCATTGTCTCCGCATAAGTACGGAAAGAAAAACATTCTATTTTGTCGTTTAGAAAAACACTTCGTATAAAAAAGATTCCTTTTGAATAAACGTAAAAGTCAAAGGGGTTTACACACCATATAAAATAAAGTTGTGTATAAAACCAAATATGCCTCAATGAAAGGAGATTGAGACGAAGTCCTTAAAAAGATTATTTTTAAAATAAAATAGATCTATTATGTGTATTCACTATAGGTACACATAAAGAAAGTAAAAATACAGAATAATACATAATAATATCATGACATAATTTGAAAGTAGGAGATTAACCCAAAGAATGGAAATTGGGTTAAGAAATTCCCTTACCTCGTGTCTGACTTGACTCAACCGTTATTTAACCTCCTGAATAATAAACTAGAGTTAATATATACCTTATTAAGAACCATTTTCAATTTCATTATCCTTTTTATATCACTAATTACAATGATATGAACATTATGTAATTATTTATGTTAATAACGGTCGTTTTTTCGATCTTTGGTACTTGAGTCAACAATAAACTTCTTATAAATACAAGTTGTTTATGTGGTAGAATATCCATTATCTACATAATTATTTTCATGATTTAGATGTCATATATATCATATATATCCAGTATATACATTCATTTATAATATTACGTAACATTTAGAGGTAAGAAATGAAATGCACCATTCATGGAGACGGTAAGCCGTACGTACGCATGAACGCTACTTTCATTTATATTTCGTATTTAATGGAATGAAATCATAATGATATAAATGTATAATATAATTCCATTATAATATAGTGTATAATACCATTTACTCCATCCTTTATACATCCCACATATGTTATTAACGATTCAAATCACTTTGAGGGGGCGGTAGTCCGCACTTCCTAAAATGAAATTATTGCGTTTACCCATAATGGAAATCATAAAGTATGCCATAAATGAGAAAATACAGAAGCATAAGTAAAACATAAACATATTATATATCATATATAAATATAGTGACATCTTAATGGCCACCTTTGAAAGTGTTATATGAGTGTTGAACAATCATCGTTCCGTGAGGCAGAAAGTCGCCATCCACAGAAACCGTATGTTCTTTAACCATTAGATGTAGGTGTGTGTAAGTGTAGCTCGAATCATTCTTATAACAACATCCTAGTATATTGAGGATACTGGTGTTGTTACAAAAGAAATTAATAAAAAGAGTTTAGGGGGTTGGAGAATAAAATTAAAACAAAACAACATTAGAGAAGACATTACCTCAAAATCGGGTAACTCTTATTTACTTTTAGCCAAAGGCTTACTTGGGAAGAGTTCTTCCCAAAGTGAGGCTTCTAGGAGTAATAGGGGGAAGTTGGGAGAGTATTTTTGCAGATTTTGGCCGAGCCAAATGGCTTGAAAGTGTGAATGAGGTGGTAGAGGTGGGGGCCTTTTATAAGTGGAGAGGAGGGGCACTCTTGGAAAGTAAAGAAAAGTCACTTTATTATAAAATGAGTTTCGGATTTTAGATGTCCCACACTTATATAAATAAAGGATAAGGTGATAAGGGTTCGAAATATACCCATCCAATAGTCTTTGGACAAGTGTAAGCCTTGGATTGTACATTATCTTTTCATTTTATTAAAATTGTTAAATAATGAGGTCATCGCTGTATCATAATGATGTCATAAATAATTTAATTTATATAATGTCTAAAAATTATAAAAAAAATACTATAAAGTAGGAAATCTTTTTATATTTCCAATGAATATTTATAGTCAAAAATATGACTTGTATAACCCAATGTAAAAAAATTTTTTAGTAAAACATTTCATGTTTGTGTCATTTTTTACTTTAACATTAAATAAAAGGTATTTATGTCATTTTCCAACTAAAGTGGCTCCATGGGGCCCCCAAGTTGACCCATGGATTTTATTGGTCGGCCATGGCACATCCAATGAGGGTAGGACATGTGTCATGCTCATCTCATATTACTAAAACATTATTTTTACCTTAAACTACACTAATTACCTCTAATCGCGATTAAGAACTTAAAAGGTACTATTCACTAAAAATTATTTTAATCTCATTGAACCACATTTTACTTCTTAATGACAACCATGTATGTCGGATTTTTGAAAATCAAACCACAGAAGAGGTAATATTTCATTTAAACGAAAAATCAGTTATTTAACTACCACTTAGTGGTTTCACTATTCATCAAAAATTGAAGTTTTTCAGAACAATGCCAAAATTTCACCCTAAGCTATAATTGATATTCTGAATTCAAAAATGATGTCTATTTTACAAAATTCCAAACATATAAGTTGCATTAATTAATTTTATAATTAATTCCAGATGTCACAACAAATATCATGTTTTTAAGAAACAATTTATATCAAAAGATTGGCAATTGTTTATGTCCAATTTCATTGTTAAATTAATTCTAATGACCACCATTGCATAAAATGGTAAAAATATATTCTAATTATACTTTAAAACCACTAAATAGTATAATTTATCACTACAAATTATTTTGATTAAAAAAGTTGTTTTTAAGTATTTTTCACTATTCATAAAAAATTAGAAGTTCTCAGAAAAATACCAAAAATTAAACATAGGCTAATTTCGATATTCCGAATCCAAAAATGAAGTCCATTTTGAAATATAAAATTTCTATAATTTTAAAAAGTGGTTATTACTATTCATAACGGCTACTTTTATTAGTCGCGGTGTTTTAGAACTCAAAGTTGCGTACAATGCAAGCTATTGCATTATTGAATGAGAAGCGTGTTGTGGAAGCTCGGGGTGTTACATTCTCCCCTCCTTCAATAAATTGTGTCTCGCAATTTGAAATTTTTCTTGGAAAATAAAAGGTTGAAAATAGAAAATACCTTTGTGGAAAACCCACATCGGAAATAAGGTTAATAAAATTTAGTCTTCATAAGTGGGAAATGAAAATAAGAAAGTCACCACCAAATTATGATCTCGATAAGGAGAACATTGTGGCAATTAGAGACATATAATTGGAGGAAAAACGTAAATATTTGTAGGGAGTGCTTGAGGTCATCAATCACAATCAATTGTCAAATTGAGGGCCTCAAAGCCTTCAATCTATGTTGATTTAAAATATCATCAGTTCAAGAAGACATAAGGTATTAGGATAACACATTTTTTTTGTTTTAATATCCCTTTACTAAAGTTTAAGAATTAATTTATTCATTGCATAAGAGATAGGTATATATATATTTATGCTTGACAATTAGAGTTTCAACCTTCAACTCATCTTTCACTCAAAAAGATAATAGAACTCAAAAATATTATACTTATCCTAATTGTATAAGGTTCCAAATGTTAACACATACCATTTATATTAATAAAATTATTTTGCAATAACCAGGGGCTTCCTGTAGGCTAGTGGTAGGAAATAAAGGCATGTCGCACTATGATTGTGGGTTTGATTCCTGCAGCTTTGTCCGACGCGACGGGTTATGCCCCACCCTGCAGGTTGTGCTTTTCCTAAAACTATAGTTTTATAATATTCCAAAAATAATCTTCATAAATTTTTTAACCTTAAACAATACTATCCAAAGATCAACTTAATCAACTCCAACCTTTATAGTTATCCAAAATACCTCTGTCCAGACTTTCTCTAAAAGGTCTCTTAATTCCAAAATCAATTTATCAGATTCCCCAAACAAATTAAAGTTTCTCTTTTTGTCACATACTAAAAATATGATTACCTTAATCATATTAAAACCTTACTGAAATCAACAAGTACTACAGTACAGTCCTTATATATATATATATCACATTATTCTAATAACCAGAATATAATCCATGAGTCCAAAAGCACCAAGACATTAATTATCCTGCTTCAACTATAGTAACAGCATAAGATTTTCCTTGATCCCTTGGCCTTTTATGAGTTAAGTTTCCCTGACGCTAAGGACATTCATTTTCATAATGCCCCATTTCCCTAAAATTGTAGCATTCAACATTGATAGCCTCTTTCTTTCCCTTGCAATCACGTGCCTGGTGACCTTTTTCTCCACATTTATAACAAACTCCCATTCCTTTTAGGCAAGTACCAGGGTGATTCTTCCCACAATTATCACATAATGGAAAATCCTTCTTTCCCTTTTTCCCTTTATCTGTCTCTTGTTCCACCGTTCTCTTCTTCTCTTGCTTTACTTTGTTGTCATAATACTTAAAGAATTCCTTTTATGTCTTGATAGCACATGAGACAATATCTTCGTACGTTGAGAACGATTGTGATACTAAAGCTCGAAGGAGAAATGGTTTTAACCCATCAAAGAAATGATTAATCTTACCTCTTGGGTTACGTATATAATCTGCAGCATACCTCGCTAACCTTGTAAAGTTGGCCTCATACTTTGTGACATTCTCATCCTCCTTTTGTTTCAGACATAGAAATTGCCTTTCCATATCTGCTCTATGGTCATGAGGAAAGTATTTTTCTATGAAAAGAGCTTTGAACTCCCTCCATTACATATTCGATATGTCATCATCTTCCTTTGTGTTTTGAATCAATGACCACCATTGATCAGCATCTCCAGTGAGGCGGTAAACTGCCATGATAACCTTTTCCCTTTCACTACTCCCCAAGGCGTGGAATATTTTCTCTAAGGAGTTTATCCATTGCTCATCTACTAATGGATTTGTACCCCCATTAAATGTTGGTGGTTGTTGCCTCATGAAGCGGTCAAACATTGATCCTCCACGTTGCGGATCAGGGTGCTCCATATGAGTAAGGTTATTATTCATAACCTGAGTGAGTTGTCCCAGTATGGTAATAAGTTGATCAGCACCAGTTGTATCTCCAGATCCAGAATAATTATCTTGAGCATGAGGGCAATCCCTACACGTAGTTCGTGCATTGATACGGTTTCCATTCCTTCCACTAGGCGCCATTTCTATACAATGGCATATACTAGATTAGTTTATGAATCAAAATACATAATTCTATACTTATAAAATACGTAACATAAATTGAACTATTTATGGATATAATGCATAATCATAAAAAGAAATGTTTCCTTTGAGGAAGTATATACTCATATCCCTTCATAGTGGTTTGTAAAGAAAATGAGAATTATCCTAAGCATATCCCCCGGGAGTGTCGTAACCAAGAGTGCAGCAAGGCCCGTTGTCGTGCACCAGTTCCCATTCGAGTCTAGCTCAAAGTGGTGTTTTCGGGGTTTACCCCTAGGTACATCTGTGCCAGAGCTGCCTCTACCTGCTCGTATCCAAACAGGGATGTATTTCTCGGAAAACTCACAAAATCTCTACAATAAAAAAATTCTAGGAAGTTCTTCTATACTAATCCTCAAAGTCTATCTTTTGGCTATGTGCTCTAATCAGAGTTAATCTAAATCTAGTTTCCAAGGTTAGTACTAAACTGCCTCTGATACCAACTGTAACTCCCTGACCCCAACTACCCAGAGTCGGTGCATTACTTTGTAACATTGGAATGATCACAAAAGATCAAGTCTCGAAAGACCGATTAGTTTAGTAGCCTTGGAAACACTAGATACATTCATAAGTCTTTCATTACATCAAAAAGTAGACAAACTACAATAACATGGTCTTTATAGTCCACACTCATATCCCTTTCTGACTACCCCTGCAGGTCATTCATAAAATACTTCTTCACATCCTGGAAAAATATTAAAACATTGAAAGGGGTGAGCTCAGATGCTCAGTAAGGTTAACAATATAGCGGAAGCTTTCATCAATAAACATAAACATTTAAGGCAATGTATAACTAAAAAAAAGCCTTTAAACGTGAACTTCCACATATTATGGAAAAGGTAAAATGAGATAATGACATTCACTTCTTCACATGGATATTCTACTGGTCGAATAATCACATGCAATATCAATAACCACTTTCATAATGAGGGAATGTATAATGTCAGACATTCTGAAACATTTTTTCAAGGCCTCGACCAAGATGTCTAAAATGATTAAGGCCTCGGCCAAAACCATAAATCAAATTGGGAAAGGGCCTCGGCCAATTCCACGTCTAGTTGTCTCATGAGACCTACCGATGCATCGAGGAGCTATAGCGGGCTCCACACGTCACTTATTAAGTCCAATACATTCCTCATATGAATAGGTTTAAACATATCATAAACTATAACATAATCGTATCACATAAAACATGCATAAAGGAAACATAACATTTCCACATTTCAATCACAAGATATCAATACAACACATTGATATAATAAAAACTCTTTCAAAACCATTTTTAATACCAAAATAAAAGAAAGTTAAAACTTTGTATTTATTTTTCATTAAAAAAATGATGGCTTGTATAGGAAGCCGAAACAAAAATAAAGGTCACGGCGGTGGAGAAGTCATTGTCTCCGCATAAGTACGGAAATAAAAACATTACCTTTTGTCATTTAGCAAAACGCTTCGTATAAAAAAGATTTCTTTTGAATAAACGTAAAAGTCAAAGGGGTTTATACACCGTATAAAATAAAGTTGTGTATAAAACCAAATATGCCTCAATGAAAGGAGACTGAGAGGAAGTCCTTAAAAAGATTATTTTTAAAATACAATAGATCTATTATGTGTATTCACTATAGTTACACATAAAGAAAGTAAAAATATAGAATAAGACATAATAATATCATGAAATAATTTGAAAGTAAGAGATTAACCCAAAGAATGGAAATTGGTTTAAGAAATTCCCTTACCTCGTGTCGGACTTGACTCAACCGTTCTTTATCCTCCTGAATAAAAAACTAGAGTTAATATATACCTTATTAAGAACCATTTTCAATTTCATTATCCTTTTTATATCACTTATTACAATGATATGAACATTATGTAATTATTGAAGATAATAATGGTCATTTTTTCGATCTTTGGTACTTGAGTCAACAATAAACTTCTTATAATTACAAGTTGCTTATGTGGTAGAATATCCATTATCTCCAGAATTATTTTCATGATTTATATGTCATATATATCATATATATCCAGTATATACATTCATTTATAATATTACGTAACATTTAGAGGTAAGAAATGAAATGCACCGTTCATGGAGACGGTAAGCCGTACGTACGCATGAACGCTACTTTCATTTATATTTCGTATTTAATGGAATTAAATCATAATGATATAAATGTATAATATAATTCCATTATAATATAGTGTATAATACCATTTACTCCATCCTTTATACATCCCACATATGGCATTAACGATTCAAATCACTTTGAGGGGGCGGTAGTCCGCACTTCCTAAAATGAAATTATCGCGTTTACCCATAATGGAAATCATAAAGTATGACATAAATGAGAAATAAAGATGCATAAGTAAAACATAAACATATTATATATCATATATAAATATATTGACATCTTAATGGCCACCTTTGAAGGTGTTATATGAGTGTTGAACAATCATCGTTCCGTGAGGCGGAAAGCCGCCATCCACAGAAACCGTATGTTATTTAACCATTAGATGTAGGTGTGTGTAAGTGTAGCTAGAATCATTCTTATAACAACATCCTAGTATATTGAGGATACTGGTGTTGTTACAAATGAAATGAATAAAAAGAGTTTAGGGGGTTGGAGAAGAAAAATAAAACAATACAACATTAGAGAAGACATTACCTCAAAATCGGGTAACACTTTTTACTTTTAGCCAAAGGATACCTTGGGAAGAGTTCTGCCCAAAGTGAGGATTCTAGGAGTAAGAGTGGGAAGTTGGGAGAGTATTTGGGAAGAGTTTGACCGAGCCAAATGGCTTGAAAGTGTGAATGAGGTGGTAGAGGTGGGGGCCTTTTATAAGTGGAGAGGAGGGGCAATCTTGGAAAGTAAAGAAAAGTCACTTTATTATAAAATGAGATTCGGATTTTAGAGGTCCCACACTTATATAATTCGAGGCTAAGGTGATAAGGGTTCGAAATATATCCATCCAATAGTCTTTGGACGAGTTTATTCCTTGGATTGTACATTATCTTTTCATTTTATTAAAATCGTTAAATAATGAGGTCATCACTGTATCATAATGATGTCATAAATAATTTAATTTATTTAATGTCTAAAAATTATAAAAAAATTAATATGATGTATGAAATCTTCTTAGCTTTCCAATTAATATTTATAGTCAAAAATATGACTTGTATAACCCAATGTAAAAATTGTTTTAGTAAAACATTTCATGTTTGTGTCATTTTTTACTTTAACATTAAATAAAAGGTATTTATGTCATTTTACAACTAAAGTGGCTCCATGGGGTCCCCAAGTTGACCCATGGATTTTCTTGGTCGGCCATGGCACATCCAATGAGGGTAGGACATTTGTCAAGCTCATCTCATATTATTAAAACATTATTTTTACCTTAAACTACACTAATTACCTCTAATCGCGATTAAGAACTTAAAAGTTACTATTCACCAAAAATTATTTTCATCTCATTGAACCAAATTTTAATTCTTAATGACAACCATGTATGTCGGATTTTTGAAAATCAAACCACAGAAGTGGTAATATTTCATTTAAACGAAAAATCAGTTATTTAACTACCACTTAGTGGTTTCACTATTCATCAAAAATTGAAGTTTTTCAGAACAATGCCAAAATTTCACCCTGAGCTATAATTGATATTCCGAATTCAAAAATTATGTCTATTTTACAAAATTCAAAAAATATAAGTTTCATTAATTAATTTTATAATTAATTCCCGCTGTCACAACAAATAGCGTGTTTTTAAGAAACAATTTATATCAAAAGATTGGCAATTGTTTATGTCCAATTTCAATGTTAAATTAATTATAATGACCACCATTGGATAAAATGTTAAAAATATATTCTAATTATACTTTAAAACCACTAAATAGTATAATTTATCACTACAAATTATTTTGATTAAAAAGTTGGTTTTAAGTATTTTTCACTATTCATAAAAAATTAGAAGTTCTCAGAAAAATACCAAAAATTCAACATAGGCTAATTTCGATATTCCGAATCCAAAAATGAAGTCCATTTTGAAATATAAAATTTCTATAATTTTAAAAAGTGGTTATTACTATTCATAACGGCTACTTTGATTAGTCGCGGTGTTTTAGAACTCGTAGTTGCGTACAATGCAAGCTATTGCATTATTGAATGAGGAGCGTATTGTGGAAGCTCGGGGTGTTACAGGTGTGGCTGGGCCCACTGGGTCTGGCCCGGCCTACACTAGGCAGCCCGACCCGCACAGGGCGGCCAAACTCACGCTGGGCAGCCCAGCCAGCGCTGGGCAGTCCGGCCCGCATTGGGTGGTTTAGCCTGGCCTCATGTGGGGGGAGTCGCACGCGGGGCCTGCTCGGGCCCCGCTCGGTCCATCTCGGCCGACCGAAACGGCAAACCCTTGTCTTCCCCGTGGCGCATCGTGCCCCACCCCTATATAGCAGGTCGAATGTCGACAGCCCTCTGCCATCCGTCGCGGCCCCTTGCTCCGACGGCGGCATGTCATGTACCTCCCCTCCATGGCCTGCCGAAGGCCGGCCACCCTCTGTCCCCCACCGTGGCCAGCAATAGTCATCTTCCCTCCAAAATCTGCACATTCTCTTCCTATACCGGCGGTGCGAGTGTCAACGACCCCCGTTCCATGCGACTAGCCTGAGAGGTATTCGCCTACATTCACCTCCATGAATAATTTAACATCCATGAAGAATAGCGGAGGGATCGGGCTATGTTCATTTGGCTTGTACCCTCAGCATTAGACTGGAAGCAGGCGAATAAAGAGGATTAATTCAACATAAACCACGAAAAAACAAAGCACCGACCTCAAATGTTCGTTGATGTGTCGCATGATGAAGAATGGTGAACGCAAAAAGGGTGCCAACGATCGTGGCTTCTACAATAACGCTTCTGAAGTTCGCTCGCACATCATCTTATTCCTTGATTCAGAAGAACATTCTTTGATGGTATTCTTTGTTTGGAGGAGAATTTCTTCATTGGAGAGGTTGGATTTCTCCACATCTTTCTCCCATTTCTCCACACTTCGCCAACCAATCCTTTCAAAAGAAAATAGGTTCCAATATAAATTAAATTATGTTGATTAATTTATGTTGGCATAATTAAATGTTGACACATTTTATTTATTTAAGTTGGCTCCAACATATAAATGTTGAGTTGAAAGTGGTTTCTCTCATTAAAGAGGGTTCGGGTGGTCCCCACCTTTAATTTTAAAATAGAGGTTTTAGTTCAGGTGGTCCCCTCCACTTTAACATTCAAGTAGGAGGTTTTATTAGAAATAAATTAAACGTTTATTTATTTTATTTCCATGAAAAACAAAATACTTATCATTCTCCCTCGACCTAGTACGTTCGACGTGAAGGTCTACTTAAGTGAATACCAGCTCTGTGAGTTCAATGGTGCCCCCAGATTTTAATTTTGAACACCAGTTTAAAAGTTAAAAAACCATGCTCTTATGTTTACTAAATGTACTAGAAAAAAATTCAGAAATTCATTCGGGGCAGACTAGGCCTCGGAATCACAATCCGTCAATTTCTATGGACTCGTAAAATTCCCATATAATTTAAAAAAAATCACATGGAATATCCAGGTCTTTACAATATTTATAAAAATTAAAAATATATAAAAATAGTTTGGAGAAACATATGAACAAGGATAATAATTTATTTTATGTTATCATAATATCTTATGGGAATTGAAAAGTTTTAAATGGAATAATACAAGAAAAATATATTTTACCCTATAAATCATGTTGATTAAAAAATAACATTAAAATCATTAATAAATCCATGATAATATTTATATATATTTCCATCTAAATATGAAATCTGTTATAAAATTTTCAAGGACCAATGATTTGATAAAAAAATTAAGTTACAATGAAACTTTTTCCTTACAATTTAGTCCAATATGTCTTTTTATTACATAACTAGTTTTTATACCTCTAGAACAAGAAAAGTGAAATTAATATTCAAGAAAAAACATGAACCATCTTTCATAAGAACATTTAACGAATAAAAACTTATGACACAAGACCGAAATAATAACCTATAAAAACCTTATAAGAACTTTGATGTAATACAACTGAATGAAATGAAAATAATTAATAATAAAATGTTTTACATGGTGCATAAATTTGTATTAGTACATGGTAAGAATGTTTTAATACTATTTTCAAGGAATCAGAGAATGATTACAATGTCCATGTCACTAAAAAATTACACCACCATTGTAAATGAAGTCTTATACAACCCATTAACAAGTCACCACCAATATGAAATCATTACTACAATGATTCGATGTAATTGTTATCTATAGATAATACCCATTTTCTTTTTCAAATAATCATACCACATAAAATATATCCTCTTGTATATAGTGGCCAAAGTTTTTATATTCATAGAGTGAATATTACACATGATCCATAAATATTCTTAAATATCCACATTACTATAAAATAGAAAGGGAGTTATCTTATTTTTACAATAGAGGAAAAAATTATCCAATTCTTTATTTATTCCATGATATTAATATTATAATATATAGGGATAAATAATGAATTTTAATCCACCTTATATAATGAACTGATCAATTATATCATGTCCATATATATTTTAGACATGAAAAACTTTTTACATTGACATTATCATCCCCATCTGACCATCAGATGTTAGACAACAAAAAGAATCCTTTTAGAAAATTTAATTCCATATCAATGTTATTGTATTCATTGTAGAACATTATAGTATCTTACTAGAGAACAATTTTTAGGCTTTACTACTAATACATTCATCAGAATCCATAGTCTAAATTCCATTAAAAACATCCTTTATAGACACATGGCTTGCTAACCATACTAATAGATATCCATCCCTGATTAGGGAAAAATGCTTTAGAACATCATAATGTATAAAAATTATTAGAATTTGTGTTTTCTTATGAGACCATTCAATAATCTATTGATTCATTAATTCAACAGATAATAACATTCATATTAATTCATGTTTCACCAGAATTTCCTATCACCTATAAAAAACATCATGTTTACCTTCATGTGTATTTCATTATGTGAAGTAAAAAATAGTGTCTGAATTAAAACTTTTTATTGGAATGATATTTCTCAGAATTCATTAAAGAAATATAATACACATATTTAGTTGAATGTAAAACTAAATTTTAATTCAAAGAGACCTAACTCACGCCCATACCACTAAAATTGACCATATTTTCATTGGTTGTTTTCTAAGTCATTTAATCTATTCTGATGTCTATGTTTTCATCTCCATTCAATGGTTCATCATTTCTGCTGAAAAGATAAAAACATATGAAACCCTTCAATTATATATGTTTTCAATTTACAACTTTATAGTTAAATATTTTAATATTTTCAAATAATTTTCAGATTACACCCATAACTTCTACATTTTAACACTGTGTAAAGACATTGCATAAAAAATCATCTTACTACATAATCATAAGTATCCTTCATCACTTACTATAAAACGATCAAAGATTCATGTTAACATATATTTTCCTAACATGAAATGTGCATCGAATGGTGTGGTCACATTTTTTACCCCACTCATGTGTTTATTATCCACATAACACCTTCATATTTTTTTTGAGTTATATATATTTTCAAATAAAATAAATTTTTGTGATAAGTTTAATTAGAAAAAAATTGAGTATTAATGAATTGTGATATACTAATAATTATATTATTTAAATATTCTTATTATAACCAAGAAACTAAACTTGGTTTTCTGAATAAGAATAAACAAAATTTTAAAATATAATGTAATGGTTTTAGATAAGGAAAATATATTGATATATTTTTATACAATTTTGGGTAAAAAAATATAAACATTGAAAATTCATTTTTTTTCAAAAAAAATTTCATTACATTTATTTCATAAAAATAGATATATTTTTTCAACATTTAGGAATTTCATTTTTAAATAATGAAATTAATTTTTTGAATCACCATGTCAAAATTATCTAACTATGATTTTTTTTGAATTTTTATAAATGATATAGTTTATGATAAATAGTAAAAAATGCTTTTTTATTACCAAATGACTTTCAATATTGAATTCAAAATGTTGCATCATCTAAAATTTTATTTAAAAGTATAATTTGTTCACTTATTTTATAATCAACCAAACATAGTTCAATTTATTAAATAAATTTTGATTTAGGATATTAAAGTTCTATATGTATGATTATTTTCTATTTTCCTGACTTGCTAATGGCCATAGATATTATCATTATTTGATATTCCACTTTTAATACTGGTGGGGAGAAATTATATGGACTATACTTCCAGGGGAAATAAATGTCCCCAAACATGATCTTGAAGGAACTATAGACTAACCAAAATAAGAGAAGATACACTCGTAATGTATTTTTGATCAAATTCCCAATCATGCAAGGCTGCATGACTATAATTTCCATGTTCATCGGTTCACCATGGTTTATGAAAAAATAGATTTAGTTAGAGTTAAAATTAAAATATAATGGTCAAAATGACCTAAAAACTTTTTCAATCCTTATATTACTACCATATTTAAATCTTATATCATATATGGTTTGACACTGATACATTTTTGTGCCTTTTAGACCGTTTATACTAGGGTTATAACTTTTCATTTTCAAAAATTCAAAGTGTGTCATCTCACCCACAAATAAAATATAATTTCCAATATTATCCTACTAACATATCTGAATCCTTTTGGTTCGGTAAATTAGATAACAAATCTCTTCCTTAATCGTATCACAACTTCATATAGGTCTTAGTTTGTCTATAAAACCCTATTAATAAATCTTCCAAAGAAGTTCTATAGTCGTTTATAATAAATTTTTTTATTCTTCTAAATCGATCCAATATTATTTAACTACAAAGATAAAATAAAATCAGAATCAATCATATAGTGACATATTATTGTGTTAATGGAATAATCTATGTCATTTTCCTATTCCATCATATGGAAAAAATATATTGATCTTTTGAATGATAGATTACTACCTCACAAACCAATGGAATTTGTTTCCCACCACCACCTCCCATTTTTGGATGCACTTATGTATTTAAAGTATGTATAACATATTTATTACACTATTATACTTATTGAATTATAATATCCAATATTAGTACTAACCTTACTATCCTTTTTAAAACTATAATGTCACATGTTCAGATGTGTGGACTACTACATCCATGAAAAGATGTGATAAATTTTTATACATTTTTGGAAATGGATTGAAATAAGATTAAATTTAATGAATATATATGATATAAAATTATTTTTCAAGTGTGTATAAATATTTAAATTTCTTTCATTACATTTTCCAAAAAAATAGAAACAACTATATATACATCATGTCATCTTAATGGAAGATGAAATTAATTTTTCTATCACTAGAATTTATGAATCACTATAAATTTAAATATAAATAATATATATGATATTAGTATTATGATTAAAATTATTAAAATTATGGAACCATAGAAAAATTATAAGTACAGAATCTACATAACCGAAACATGCATGAAAATATCATTTATTAGCTGAAACAAATATTTCAAAAAAACCATTGTTAATTAACTAGTAATAAAAGATTATGAATAAATCATATAGGATTTTATATATGTTTTTGTGGTTCTTTAATATATGAAAAATAAACCTATATTTTTTATTCTTGGTAATTGAATTTATATGATGAATGTAGAAACTTTATGTAAGAGATTACCCTCTGACATCTATTTTAGTGGGACAGATGCCATATTCTCCAGTTTTTTTTTTTTGTGTTTATAATTACCATGAATAAATTATTATTATTTTTATTACTAATTTTTTTTAGATACATACTTTTATATGATTATTTCATTCATAGGGATTACAATTCAAATGCTACCAATGTTTTAAAGGATTTATATTACAATATTATTGTATGTCAGTATTTTTTTATTATATTTATCAAAATGAAATATAATAATCTAACACTCAAGAAAACACATGACTATTATTCTCTCTATGTTATTTATAGATGATCCCTTTTTCCTTTAATTTTCTTATCTTTAAGGAATAATGAGATAAAAATAACGTTTTAAAGAAACTTATCATATTTTTTAAAAAATTGAGGCAGATAGGCCTCTTTATTGAATTAAAAGAAGGTAGAAAGATACAGAGGAATATAAAAAAGAGATAAAGGATAAAAAAACACCCTTATGCCATTTTAGACCGAGTGTTCATATTGTGATGTGGGGCGCATCCACCCCACCCATGAGGATGCCGCCCTCTTCTACCAGTTTTGGCCCATGTCCACAGTCCCCCTCCATCATCAAGAAATTCAGCATTGTCAGCATCTACCATCTCATCCAATCCACATACAAGAAAATAGCTTCTAACCTCTTCCTCGCTACTACCTGACGCATGTAGCTCAAAATAATTATGAGTACTTACCTTTACAAGACATTTTTATTTCATGCTTTGAGCTTTGTAATTCTTAGGAGACTTCAATACTGAAGTCCTATTGACTGTCCAATATGAGTACCCATCCCCCTTTTGATTGAGAGTCTGCGGGACAGATTTTTTGTTGATCCTGTCAACTGTCAAAATGTCATCAGTGGCAGTCGATTACTTGCTTGTGCACTAGATAGGAGTATCAGATTTGGTAAAATCCATCCTTCTCCTACCCGATCAAGGATGGGGGTCTTCTACCCTTTGATCGGGTTTTCAGTGGATGGATGATTTGTGCTTTGCCCTGGACATATGCATCATCTTGAGAGCCATAAGGAACCTTCCAGCACTTACCAGGTATCGAATTCTAAGGGTCTTTCATTCTCAATTAAGGTGTGTCCTTCATGGTGGTTATATCTTTATCCAGAGGAGTCAATGAAGATATTTTAACCTCAAAGTGATTCCTTACCTATCCCAAGGCATCAGGAGTTGAGGATGAGGCCGCTTCTTCTTTTAAAGCCATTAGTCTTGGAGTATTCAAGTGGTCTTTGGGTGTTTTTAATGATTTAGAAACCGATTTTCTGCAATTTAGAATAGGACCATGTTTACTTTTGTGCTAGGGAGCATAACCGAACTTTTTGGATGAAGCCCCTTGTAATTTAGTCTTCCCCTTACATCTAGGAGAAACCAAATTCTAATCTTGCCTAAAATTGTCGTCCACCTCATTTTGAGCAAAAAATTCCTTGTATTATTGGCTATCAGTTGATTCATCCCCCTCATCATCATCCATGATTTCTTTAGTCAAGGAATATTTGAATGAAAACCTGTGCGAAGACCATCCCCCACTATATCATCTCAAGACACCTTGGATTTATCAACTTCCAAAATCGATGGAACCAGTCTACTAGATCTTCTAGGCAAGTTAGTGGGAAAATTCAAGTCATCTGTATAACCATTATTTAGAGAAAAGTCCGATATAGGTGAACTGCTTTCTTGAGTAGTTCTTATGTTGACCTGTGAACTAGCCTGCCCATTAATAGGATTAGGATTATTGGAAATAGGAACCAAAACTACATCAATAGTTTCAACATGCTGGATTATTACTTTACTAGACCTTCTACAACTCTGGGATTTGTGGCCTTTTCTTTGACAGATTGTACATAAAAGATCACTTCTACAATTATCCCTTGAGTAGCCAATTATATGGAAAGCATCAAAAAAGGGCGGATTCTTCTCATATTCAATTGTGAGAGTTATTTATTCCATTATATTTTAAATTACATATTTTTAATATATTTTTTACAATTTTTTGAAAAAAATTAACATTTTTTTATTTTCTAAATGATATAATTTTGAATTTTTCCAAAAAAATTGAAATAAATCATTGTTATACATTGATTTTAATTAAAAAAACATTCCCCCATAATTATCAATAAATTATTTTATTAATACTTAAAATTTTCCAATGATATTTTAAAATGATATGGATTCCATATTATTTTGTAAATTTTATAATTCTAAATAAGTGATTATAAATATATAAATGCAATTTCCACATGAAATATCCCATGTGATCTATCCAAATAATATTCAATTATTTATTACATCCTCTAAATTTAATTAAGCTTTTCTAGGGATATGAATCAAGGATAACATCTTTTTTATTTATCAGGATGTTTTATTTTTATTATGATAATAATATTATAAATCACATTCCTTTTCCATAGGTTATACTATGATGAATAGAAAAATGTTTATGAAACCATTTCCTTTGACATAATTTTTTATTATAAAAGACATAATGTTTCTGATACTCATATATCTTAATGGGTTTTTATTTGATTAAAGTTTTATGACGTTGTGGAACATTTATTTAATTTTATCATGATTATATTGGTGGTTCATATACCTCACTCCAATGCATTGTGTAATGATTGATATCTCATGAAATAATAGGAATGGATTGGGGAGTGATCCCATTTCTATAAAGGAGTTTACTAACTGTGAAATATTTATGAGTAAAACTAGATTACTATGATGGTTTTGGGAGTGAACTCACTCTAGGATGATACCCATATAAATGATCCTTTACTAATAAGGTATTAATTTTCAATGTATATTTTTATTATATTAATCCATATAATATTTCTATGTCATCCTCACATGGATTATGTTATTTTATTCCATTATGATTCATGTCTTATGAGATGTTAATATTGATACCATGAATCATGCCTATGGTCATTTATATACATGGTATGATTTTCAAATTTGGTTTCATATTCTCTTGAACTTATTCCCATGTTATGATGATGTGATCATTGATATATAACTTTTATTACAATTAAAGTGAAATTGATCTCACCAATTCTTATGAACTCTTTCCCAACTATATGAAGACTTGTTCTATGTATGATATATCTAAGAATGGAGATATTTAATAATAAATAAGGTGAAGATCATATAAAACACATAAGAACTCATTGGTTATGTTTTAATGTTTTCAAAGGAACTAAAACTAAAATATTATAATGTGGAAAATTATGTAATGTAATGAATATTCATCTAATAATATGTAATATTTATATATGAGATGTTGGATGTATATATAATTGGTATCAAATAAAGGATTAATTAATCTTTTTAAATTATGATGAAAAAATTTATATCCATATAGACATTTATATGCTCATGATTACGAATAAGTTAGTGTATAGAAAAATGTAAATGAATTTGGTGATGGATTGAGAGAGTGGTTACCGTGAAATTAAATCACTATATAGCTAGTTCTTGTGGATGTGATTTTGGCATAGATTTATAATCGGGTAATAAATACGAAAATATTTCAACACGATTCAACTCGATCATAACCTAGTGTATGAATATTAGATTTGTTACACACCTAGCATGACACTCCCAATGGTTTCATTTAAGATATTTAAAAACTCTTTATGAACCATCCAAAAATATTAGAATAGAAAATAATCAAGAACGACATTTTTAAAACCTGAGGGGTAATATATTGAAATGATGGTTTTATGATTTAGAATTACTATAATTTATTTATCATGTTTCTAAGGAGTTATATAATGATTAATGTTTCTAACACTATGATTTTTGGTTTTATTAAATGGATTAAACATGAAGGTACCATGTTAATATTGAGTGATATGAATAATAAAATGATTTCCCTCTTTTGAAAATAAATTTAATGGGAAGTTGAATGAAAAATATCAATACTACTCTCAGACAACTTTCTCAAAATATGAATCACACTAAGATCCCAAACAATAAATAGAGGTGAAATTTTTTTGTTGAGCCCTTCATGAGGAAAATTTAACCTTCATTTAATCAATATAGAGGACCAAAAGTTTCTGAAAAAGGATCAGTACCAGTAAATGATATTTTCTATTACCCTTTTTTTTGGAGCATGAAACATTCATTTTTTTCTATCATTTAAAATGAAAATTAAATTAATGGTGATCTTTTTTACATTAATACAAGGAAAAATGAAGAAATTGACTCCATGGGGTTGAACAAAATTATGAGATAATTTCACGATAATTACAATACTTATATTATGTGTATGAAAAATGGAGGGGGAATTCCCTGATGTTGTGTCAAAGGATAATCAAAATTTTAATACATATGAAGAAAATGTTTAAAGACATGTGAGGTATGTTTCTGATATCATCATCAAACCAGAAAAATGGTTGATCACTTAATATTTGGCTTTAAACCACGTCTTTTAATGGTGTGATCCATAAGGTAAATTAGTAACTATGAAGAAATAGCTAGATGATAAATCAAGGTGTAAATATCTATATTAATTACCCATAAACATCATGGTTTTGATAAGAAAATAATAATGGGATTCAATGAAAACTCTAAAAATCATGGAGAAAAGAAGTTGAGATTTCCTTAATTCTCTAAGTGTTGAAGGAAACATAGTGTAAATTATATAAAGATTACAATTAATTGAATTATTCATATTGTCACGACCCGCCCTCGGGGCCCATGCTGTGACTACCCCATGTTCGCCTTCCATAGGCTAGGGGCTGGCGACGAGCACCTAAGGCGTAAATCTCGTTAACTGGGAAGGCATTGCCTTTATAAATCATAAACACATCCAACCAGAGTACAAGAGGAAGTAATACACTAAGTACAAAAGAAAGTGCTGAAAATTAAATGGGCCAGAATACAAACCCAACTGAAAAGTACAGCTACAACTGAACGAAGGTACAATAAAAAAGTCTAACAGTTGAAAAAATAGAAGCAGCCCCTGGGTCGTCCACCTCGGATCCAACCTGAAGGGTAGGTACAGATTGCGGAGCTCCTGGATCGTCCTCCATGGTCCTACCTGAAGGGTAGGTATAGATAGCCTCCTTAACGCTCTCTCTTGTCAACCTCCTTCATGTACCGTCTCGTCGTGAAGTCCACCTCCGAATACTGACTCATCATGAGGTCCACCTCCGTGTACTGTCTAGTCCTCGAATACTTGGCCTCCGTCTGCGTTGTCCGTCGTCTGCATCTAACATGATGAGGTGCGGGCATAGCCCGTGAAGGGGTGAGTATAACGATACTCAGTAGGGACCCCGAGACCCTCAAGGTCACAGTAAATACAACAAGGATAACCACAAAGAAGGATCTAACAGATAACCCTTACTTAGGTATAAGCCCATACTTATACCTAATTTATCAAGTGACCCATCTCAATCATGAGGTATCAAACAGATATAAAATCAACGGATAACCACTACATAGGTATATGCCCATACATATACCTAAGTTAACAAGTAACCCATCTCAATCATGAGGAAATCACAAAGGTCAACGACTCAGGTCAAACCAGGATTTTCATTAAAGATACTGAAACCACAACTGTTAGAGAACTCCTCCTCTGTTGAGTACAGTAGCCCTATCACGACTCTGAGGTGCTACTCACTAACCTTAGACTGTTGAGGTACTCCTCCTGTCAAGTATCGCAGGTCATCTCCCAAACGCAGTAGTGCTCCTCGCCAGGGGTCTGCCGCCCCAACACAGTAGTGGTTCCCCTAATAGCCTACAGAGGTACTCCTCCTGCCAAGTACCGCGAGTATGCTGCCAACTACCAGGTGCTCTGTCCGTTGTTGTTCTGCCACCAAATACCGAGTGCTCCATCCACTGGGCTAGTCGACTCACTCCAAGTCGAATCGGTCAAGTAGTCATCAAGTCCACAGCTACTAGGTCTTCGAACTCCACACGCTCGTCTCCGAAAGGATCCACTCCATGTGCTACTGGTTGATACTCCGGGTATCACAATGTCCAAAAAGGAAGTATCACAAGGGACCTACTCGTCACAGGGGTCTCAACACAATAGACGACGCGTCGATCGGACCACCGGTATGTGAGTTATTAGCCTTTTCGTCTTGGGGGCCAGGTTGGTTTCGTGTACGAACCCACCCGACCGTAACTCAACTATACCCCGAACTCTTATACGGTATACTCATAGGGACCATTTCTCAATGTGATTACCAACGCCGCTGACGGTCTATCAAACAGACGTCCAGTCTGAATGTTATCGGCTTTTCCGTTCCAGGGGCCCGGTTGGATTTCGGGTACAATCCAACCCGGGTATACTCCAACAACGTCCAAAACTCAGGTGAAGTATATCAAAAGATCTGTCTCACCAAAAGGAATCCAAAAAAGTCGACGAAACGTCCATCGGACATCCAGAGCTCAAGTAGTAACCAATTCCTCTCCGATGGCCTGGTTAGTTTCGTGTTTGAACCAACCCGGTTGTACCTAAAATTTGCCGAAAGTTTGAGTTTAATATATCGAAAAAACCATCTCGATCCAAGGATCCCTACGCAATTGATGTTGTGTCGATCAGAGGTTTGTAGCCCATGATATGGGTGTTTGAACAAACCTGTTCCAAAAATAGGGGGTTTGGGCCCGGGCTGACCCAGCCGGATACCCCATGGGTCGGCCCGAACCGGGTCGACCCAACCCGGGTCTAGGTCCGGCCCAATTGGGCGTGGCCTGGCCTGGATGGCGCGGCCCAGCCCGGCCCGGCTGGTGCGTCCCATCCCAGTGGGCACGGCCCGACCCGGTCAGCGCGGCCCAGCCGCGTGGCCAGCCGCGGCTCGGCCAGCGTGGCCGGGCGTAAGCCGCGTGGCCAGCCGCGGCTCGGCCAGTGTGGCAGAGCGGAATCCAAGGAGCGGGGGGCGCGGCCCCCCTGCCATTAATTGATGCCGGCGGCGCCATATGGCTCCGCCCTGCCGTCCCAAGATCCCGCGCAGCCGTGAGATCCATCGGTCCGCTGCCACGGTTGTTGATGCGGTGGGATTTCTCCGACGGTGCGCTGGGGTGCCGCCACCTCCGGTCGTCGGCGCGGTGCGCCGGCAGTTCCTTCCACATACCGCCGGACGTGCTCCGGTGGTCTGATTTTTCCACCAACTGCGCCTACGGCTCTCCCGGGACCCATTATTCACTACGACGGCTTCCAAATGCCGTTGTGGTTTCGTTTCATCGTTGATGTCAATCCACACATCAACAACAATCTGTGGAGGGTCTTCGGGACGTGTTTGTTCGGCCCGCGCCCTCCGCGTTATGCATTATCAAATAACCATGATTAAACAGGGTTTTACAAAGAATGAATAAACAATTTTATTTAAATAAAATTGAACTTAATCATCACACGATCCCTTAAAGAAAATTTGAAGCAAATCATCCCGAAATCTTTTATATAAAATTGGGTCAAACCATTCCGCAAATAAATATTCCCAACCCGCGAGTAAAAATATTTGTGGATCAACTTGATAATGAGTTGATCCACGTTCTTTTTTTTAGATGGAAAGAATCAAAGAATTATTTATATACTCAAATTTAAACCCCTACCTCTTGTCGTTTGTCATTCATTGGATTTGACGTGAGGAAGACGTCGGAGTCAACGTAGTACGTTCCGCCCGCACCAAGCTACCAATCCCTTCTCGTTTGTCGGTGTCTCATTAGAGAAGATGGAACCTCGGTATTCTTCGATGAAGAGGCACCGTTCTTCATGGGAGGAAGATGTTCTTCGTCGAGAGGGGTGACTGTTCTTCGTCGGTGGGTTGGTACTCTTTAGAAAACTCAAGAGCTCTCCCAAATCCTCCACACACAAATTTCCAACCCTTTAAAATAAGACTTCCTCTTATTTTAATTAATCATGCCAAGATTTCAAAATTCAAAACAACAAACACTTAATTAATTAATTAATTAAGTTTAATCTATTAATTAAGTGTGTTGGCATGAGTTAAAGAGACAGAGGGAAAGGTGAGGGGTCTCATAAATGGGAGTGTTGTCAAAATAATAAAAGCAAGGGAAGATCAAAGGGGGTTAAGGGGAGTTATGGGGAGGTGAGGAGTTAGGGGTTCGTGTGGGACCCAACACAAAAAACCCTCCCATGGGAAGTTAAGTGGGTGTGGGCCCCACCTCTAACTTCCCCTTAGTAGGACAAAAACCTCCTTCCTTTGATAAAATTTGTACACAACAAATTTTACTTATTTTATTTTAATCCCCAATATTAAACCTCAACCCGCTCAAAACACAACTATAACAAAGGACCCCCTAAGAAATTATCTGCGCTGCAGGTTCATCGGTGACCTCAAATTTCAATTCTGAGCACTAGCTCAAAAGATAGAACAACCCGCTCATTCGTTCACTAAACGTACCCGAGCTAAACTTCGAAAATTGATTCCAGGCACACCAGGCCTCAGAATCAGGTGCTGTCAGAAACTGCACACTCGTAAAATTCCAAATAAATTAAGAAAAAAAAATTCTTGAAATTTCCGGGTGTTTACATTACTCCCACCTCGGGGATTTATGTCCTCATAAAGCTATAACACAAACTAGGGGAACTAAAGGAGGTACCGAGCACACATCTGAACCTCTCCCTCCCATGTGCTCTCCTAGAGGTTTCCGTGGTGCCAATGAAAGCGCACAAGATGAATCGACCATAGCTGTAAAACCCACTCATGTCAATACTCATCTTCTATAGGAACCTCGTGAAAGTCGCCCCATCATCGATGTCCAGTTATCCATGGTCGATGATGACAGATAGGTCATGCACACATCTCCTCAGGTGAGATATGTGAACGATGTCGTGCACCTGGTGCAACTGAGGTGGAATAGAGAGATGGTAATCCACCTCACCTACCCTGCTGAGGACCTGGAATGGTCTGATGAAACTCGGAGATTACTTTCCGCCTTGGCCAGATCTCCTTAGACCTCGTCGAGGTGAGACCGATAAGAAGACGTGGTCGCCACCCTCGTTATCTAGTGATCTTGTCTCCTATCAACATAGGAATTCTGTCTGCTCTGTGCAGTCTTCATCCACTCTTGGATGATATGTACCTTTTTTTCATAGCCTGAACCATCTCTGGTTCTACACGTGCTGACTCCATCACTATCCACAAAGGATATCTGAAATGTGGCTAGCTGCTGTCTCGCCACTCCTAATAGTTGAAAGCCTGATCTCCTACTAAGGGCATCTGCTACAACGTTCCCCTCCCCAGGAGTATTAACTATCTCGAAGTCATAGTCCTGGTAGAATTCAAGCCATCACCGTTGTCTCAGGTTCATGTCCTTCTGAGTGTAGATACACCTGATACTATTTGAGATGGAGAGAATTGTAAACCATTCTCTCATCGAATAATGGGTGAGACTAGCCAATTATAAGAACTCATCTCTACCCTTTTTTGTCTATGATCCACCAAAGAGCTGCTGGGATTTCTCCTCTGATGAAAAGAGAAATCTGGTCTCATCCCCTGGATGAACCATGTTATTTGCATAATACAATCAATCTTGAAATGAATGATACATTCATGCCATGGATGACGTCGTAAGGCCTCGACGCTACTACCAAGAATCCAACATTTACTCTCGCCTCCAAGGGTCGAGTCACACTTTCGGCAGTAGTGTGTTGTCACTGTGTCTCCTCCAGTAGGTATCTCGAAAGTGAGGATCAAGTCAACAGTTTTAAACCAGAACCTCTTTGTATCAACCATACATAGTGGAAAGTAAAATAAACACACAAAGAAAGGTGTATTTTATTATTGCAGCTCAAAGTACAAAGATACATACAACTACAACAACAACAACATGGAAACTAAAAACACCAAGAACAAGGGCCTCTATGCGTAGACCATCTCCGATCCACCAGCTTCCGGAGATCCTTAGTCCTATGCTTCAACTTCCTGAAGCTGAGCTCTCCCATATCCACCCGTTCCCTGCGGTCGGGGTGGTCCTCTGGGTGGCGGTGGTGGCAACACCTCGAAGCGTTGTCCACCTCCATCTTCACGGCCATCTCCTCTGCCTCTGCCTTCTGCTCCTTGCAGTCCGCCTCGATCGAACCTCTGCCTCTGTCTTGGAGGTCATTCATCTATATGTGGATTTTCTGTACCATGGGTCGGATAGTCACGTGCCATGTGACCATGCTCACCGCAGGAATGACATTGCCCGCTCTTGGCATGACTAGCTCTGACTCCACTCCGGTTTCCTCGCACAACTGAACCTAAGTCATGCAGTCGGCCACTGGTGGGTCTGGTACTCTTGGACTCCTATGTATTTTGTCTACTGCCAGCTGCAGAAGACTCCCCTACAAGTCGACTAGTGGTGGGTCCCGCTACTGAAGTCTCCTCAGAAAGGAAACTCTCCACTAAGAGAGCTCTCTCCAACACCCCTGCCTGAGTCTGGATGTTGAGAGGGATCGTCAAAGCTCTGATCTCATGCCTCATTCCATGCTCAAAGGTCTGGGCCCTAAAGAACGGGTCTTGTACCATGTCTGTAGAGTAGTGCGAGAGGTCTGTGAACCTCGCTGAGTACTGAGATACACTCATGCTGACCTACTGCAGATAAAGTAGCTCCTGTATCCGCACCGCTCGAAGGGTGGCTGGTACAAACTCTGCTTGGAACAGGCTCTCAAGGTCTGCCCATAGGAGTGTCACCTCATCGTACATCTGGAGCATCAAGCTCCACCATCTTCCTGCTGCTGCCTGAAGGAGGCTGGCAGCAAGGATCACCATGAAGTCCACTGGTGTACCTACTAGCTTAAAGACTCTCACCACAGCCTCCAACCAATCCTCAGCCGCGTGTGGGTCCGTCTCTCCCCAGAACTTGGGTGGCCTCTGGCGCTGGAACTCATACAGCGCGCTCAAGCGGCGTGTATCGCCTACTGCTGGGGCTGGTGGCATCGGTGGCCCAATGAATGGTAGTACCACTGGTGCCTCCACTGGAGCCTCAACCGAAAGAGGGCCATGTACTGAGGCCTCGTCACTCGGAGGGCTTTCAATACGTACAACTGTCAGGGATCTAGCTGGTCATCCGCGGGGAGGCATCCTGAAAGAAATAGATGTGACACGGTCAAAAGACTATACCTGGTGAGATGTCCTAGTTTGAGCTGACATAAAAGTAACTTTTGAAAACACACACGCAACTAATGTTTTCGTGCACTGAGTTAGGAATAAGAAGTCAGGGTCCGGGTGTATAGATACGTCAGCCACCCGCACCAACACTGGACTCCCTGAACTGAAAACCACACTTAGTACCTTTAACACTATTTCTTAACAGAAAAGAAATATCAGAGTCCTATGTTCTGTGGTAGAACCGACTCCACTGATACCAATTTGTCACGACCCGCCCTCGGGGCCCGTGTCGTGACTACCCCAAGCCCGTCTTCCATAGGCCAGGGGCTGACGACTAGCACCTAAGGCGTAAATCCTATTAACTGGGAAGTCGTTGCGTTTATAAATCATAAACACATCCAACCAGTGTACAAGCGGAAGTAATACACTAAGTACAAAAGAAAGTGCTGAAAAGTAAATGGGACAGAATAAAAACCCAACTGAAAAGTACAGCTACAACTGAACGAAAGTACAACATAAAAGACTAACAACTGGAAAAATAGAAGCAACTCATGGGTCATCCACAGCAGATCCTACGTGAAGGGTAGGTACAAATACCGCAGCTCATGGATCGTCCACCACGGTCCTACCAGAAGGGTAGGTATAAATAGCCTCCTTAACGCTCTCTCCCATCAACCTCCTTCAGCTACCGTCTCATTTTGAATTTCACCTCCAGATACTGACTCGTCGTGAGGTCCACCTCCGGGTACCGTCCAGTCCTCGAACACTCGGCCTCCGTCTGCACTGTCTGTCGTCTGCATCCAACACAACGAGGTGTGGGCATAGCTCGTGCATGGGTGAGTATAACGATACTCAGTTGGGACCCCTAGACCGTCAAGGTCTAACTAAATCCAACAAGGATAACCACAAATAAGGATCTAAAAGATAACCCTTACTTAGGTATAAGCCCATACTTATACCTAAGTTATCAAGTAACCCATCTCAATCACGAGGTATCACACAGATATGAGATCGACGGATTACCACTACTTAGGTATATTCCCATACATATACCTAAGTTATCAAGTAACCCATCTCAGTCATGAGCATATCACAAAGGCCAATGACTCAGCTCAAACCAAGAGTTTCATTAAAGATACCGAAACCACAACTACTAGAGAACTCCTCCTCTATAGAGTACAGTAGCCATGTCACGACTCCGAGGCACTGCTCACTCACCTTAGACTACTGAGGTACTTCTCCTATCGAGTACCACATGTCTGCTCCTAAACAAAGTAGTTCTCCCCGCCATGGGTATGCCGCCAAAACACAGTAGTGGTTCCCCTAATAGCCTATAGAGGTACTCCTCCTGCCGAATACCACGGGTTTGCTGCCAACTACAGAGCGCTCCATCCACCATGGGTCTGCCGCCAAATACTTGGTGCTCCGTCCATTGGGCTAGTCGACTCACTCCAAGTCGAATCGGTCAAGCAGTCGTCAAGTCCACAGCTACTAGGTCTCCGCACTCTGCACGCTCATCTCTGGAAGGATCCGCTGCACGAGCTACTGGTCGATACTCTTGGTATCACAAAGTCCCACAAGGAATAATCACAAGGGACCACATCGTCACAGGGGTCTCAACTCAACCGACAACGTGTCGATTGGACGCCCGGACGATAAGTTATTAGACTTTTCGTCCCTGGAGCCCGGTTGGCTTCGTGTACGAACCAACCCGACTGTAACTCAACTGTACCCGGAACTCTCATATGGTATACTCATAGGGACCATTTTCAATGTGATTTCCAATGCCGCTAACTGTTCTTCAAACAGACGTTTGGTCTGAATGTTATCGGCTTTTCCGTTACAGGGGCCCGGTTGGATTTCGGGTACAATCCAACCCGGACATTCTCTAACTGTGTCCAAACATCATTTGAAGTATACCAAAAGATCCGTCTCACTGAAAGAAATCCAAAAAAGTCAAATACACGTCAATCGGACGTCCGAAGCTCATTTTATAACCAATTCCTCTCTGAGGGCCCGGTTAGTTTCGTGTTCTATCCAACCTGGTCATACCCAAACTTCACCGAAATCTTGAGTGTAATATACTAAAATGAACGTCTCGATCCAAGGATCCCTACGCAACTGATGGTTCGTCTATCAGAGGTTTTTATCAGAAGATATGGGTGTTTGAACGAACCTGGTCTGAAAATAGGGGGTTGGGGCCCGGTCCAACCCGGCTCGATACCCCCTAGGTCGGCCCGAACTGGTTCGACCCGACCTGGGTCCGGATCCGGCCCAATTAGGTGTGGCCCGGCCTGGCCGGCGCATCCTGGACACTTGGCCAGCCGTTGCTCGGCCAGCGTGGCTGAGCGGAAGCCGCGGAGCAAGGGCCCCCCCCCCCCCCCCACCGTTAATTGATGTCGGCTGCGCCAGCTGGCACCGCCCTGCCGTCCCGCGATCCCGCGCGGCCACGGGATCCGATGGTTCTCCACCTCGGCTATTTCTGTGGCGGGATTTCTCTAGCGGCGCACTGTGGCGCTGACGCCTCCAGGCGGCCGGACGGCTCTGGCCACTGCGCCGGCACGGCGCGCCTGCAGTTCCTTCCGCGGACCACCCGACACGCTCCGTTTGTCCGATTTGCCCGTCGTCTGCGTCTACGGCTCTCCCGGGAACCATTCTTCACTACGATAGCTTCCAAAGTCCATCGCACTCACGTTTCATCATCGCATGTCAATCCACGCATTAACAACAATATGATGAGGGTCTTCAGGCCATGTTTGTTCGTCCCGCGCCCTCCGCGTTAGGCGTTATCAAATAACCAAGATTAAACAAGGTTTTATGAAGAACAAATAATTAATTTTATTTAAATAAAATTGAAGCAAACCATAACACAGTCCCTTAAAGAAAATTTGAAGCAAACCATCCCACAATCTCTTATATAAAATTGGAGAAAACCATTCCACAAACAAATATTCCCAACTCGTGATTAAAAATATTCATGGATCAACTTGATAATGAGTTGATCTGCATTATCTATTTTTAGAAGGAAAGAATAAAGGAATTATTTGTATACTCAAATTTAAACCCCTACCTCGTGACATTTGTCGTTCGTCATATTTGACGCAAGGAAGACACCGGAGTCAACACAGTTTATTGCGCCCACACCACGCTACCGATCCATGCTCATTTGTCGGTGTCTCATCGGAGAAGATGGAACCTCGGTATTCTTCGATGAAGAGGCGCCGTTCTTCACGGGAGGAAGATGTTCTTTATCGATAAGGGTAATCGTTATTCATCAGTGGGTTGGTACTCTTTAGAAATCTCAAGAGCTCTCCCAAATCCTCCACACACCAATTGCCAACCCATTAAAATAAGACTTCCACTTATTTTAATTAATCATGCCAAGCTTTCAAAATTCAAATCTTAAAACACATTATTAATTAATTAAATAATATTAATCTATTAATTAAGTGTGTTGGAATGAGTTAAAGAGAGAGAGGTAAAGGTGAGGGGTCTCATTAATGGGAGTGTTGTCAAAATAATAAAAGAAAGGGAAGATCAAAGGGGGTTAAGGGGAGTTATGGGGAGGTGAGGAGTTATGGGTTCATGTGGGCCCCACTACACAAAACCCTCCCATGGGAAGTTAGGTGGGTGTGGGCCCCACATTTAACTTCCCCTTTGTAGGATAAAAACAACATTCCTTAGATAAAATTTGTACCCTACAAATTTTACTTATTTTATTCTAAATCCCCAATATTAAACCTCAACCCGCTCAAAACACAACTACAGCAATGGTCCCCCTAAGCAATTATCGGCGCTGCGAGTTCATCGGTGCCCTCAGATTTCAATTCCGAGCACCAACTCAAAAGATAGAAAAACCCACTTGTTCATTCACTAAACGTACCCGAGCTAAACTTCGGAAATTGATTCCAGGCACACCGGGCCTCGGAATCAGGTGCCGTCAGAAACTGCGCACTCGTAAAATTCAAAGAAATTAAGAAAAAAATTTCCTTCAAATTTCTGGGTATTTATATATATAGAGTGTGTTCACTAGGAAATCAAATTTAAAGTGATGTGAAAAAGTTAACAAATGATGTGAGTAGAGAAAATCGCTATAAAATTCACAACCCACAAACCAGTGTTCCAAATTATTGGAGTATGGGAATTATTCTAAATGGTTCCAAAATAACATAGTTGATGTACCATCCTAAAATTCTAATGTGATGCCCTAATATTTGATTGCGGGAATATCACACAACACTATGCACATAAGGGAATGTAATATCAAGAAAATTTAGAATATATATACCATTAAAAATAAATTAAATAATATATATTGATTTCAATTGACATGATACTAAGTTATACTATGTCATATGCAACAAATAGATTATTTAAGGTCTTGCACTAAATGGGTGACTAAGTTTTTCCATGCAAAAATATATTATTTAAATATTATTATTTAAAATAATATGAAATAACCTAGAAATAAAATTAGTGATTTTTAATATCATTAAGTAACTTATGAAAATATATGGATTGAAAAAATTTAATATGAATTTATTAGTCACAAATTAATTAAAAATAAATTCAATAACAAATCGAATATAAGGGGAATATATTTATAGAAAATAATTTTTATACTAAAAATGTCATTTTACCTTAATGAATAAAATTAACTATGATTATTGAATGATATTAATGAAATATATATTATATATTCAATCATTTTTTATGTTCTTACAATATATTTGATAGGAATATCATATAAAAAAGTTATGCATAAAACCAAAATTTTTATAAAGGTGGTTTTAACACCTTTTAATATAGAACAAAATTTAAATCCAATTTTTGGTACTTTTATAAATTTTATATTTTAAAATAAACATAATATTGATGTATTATAATAAAACATAGTCTAGGGTAAATTTTTGGAATGTTTTTATGTTTCATTTTTAATGAATACAAAAAATTATTGAATATTTATTCAAAACTACTTTTTCTTCTAATTTTTTTTTATGTTACATTATATTTATGATTGGGTTAAAATATTAATTAAATTAATTTTATATCAATTTATCCAATTTAAATCATTTTATCTTATTTAACATTTAAATTGGATATAAAAACATAGTAATATTTTGAATGCATTTCTTTGAAAACCCGCATTGTCATCCTTTTTTGGGATTATTTTCAAATTTACTTATACCACATCTATTATTGGAATTTATAAAAATGGATTTCATATTTGTAATGACTATAATTTATAATTTCTGATATAGTAAAATTAGTTTTTTCCATTACATATTAATGAATGTAATTAAAATTAATCAAATCGATTAAGAGAATAATTTACATAACAAGGGACTAAACCATGCACTTAAGTGAAAAAATTTCAAAAAAATGAATAAAAATCCACTTTATGTCCATATTTCAACCCTATCCTCCATTTTTTTAAATTTCATTTATTATGGGATTCCATTTTCATTGGAAAAAGCATGGTGAAATTCTATTTTCCAAAAATTTATAATTTTACCGATGTTCCTCCACTATAAAAAGTCACCCCCTAAAACTTCATCACACCTTGTAAGACACATTGGATGGACCATAATATACCAAAATATGTCTTAAAAATACATACAATAAATATATAAGACTCAATTTTAGAATAAATCCATCCATGGAACTTATTTGGAGAAAACCAAAAGAAGTTATCTGAATAAGAGGTAACATCCTTCCTCAACCACTTTTATTTTATTTTCATTATCCAACACCATAAATAATCTTATTCTATTCTTATATAATTATCTCAGTTTTGAAAAATATACTTACATATTTTTTCTGTTTAAGTTTAGAATTTCATATACACACACACGTCCATCTAATGTGTAAAGTACTTACCGTTTATGTGTATGGAGAAATACCACCTCATGAAATGATGCCGTTCAATTTTTCATATATTAGCTCTCATGGGTTGGAATTATGATGTTCAATAATTATATATAATATATATATATATAGTAATTTATTATGTATTTTTTCTTATATTATTAATTTCTAACACATATAGTTATGATTTTCGTTTTGTGGGAATACAATAACATCATTTGTCGATGTGTGGACTACTGCAATGAGAAAGTGATGTGATTAATTCATGCTATATATTGAATGTAAAAATGATTGTTTTAATAAACCTATGTAACTTTTATGAATTATATGTGATAATTGATTTAAAATATATTTATAAATATATATCAGTTACTTTTCATTCATTACTTAAAAAAAAATCAATGTAGCTTTTATTCGTATGTACGGCCTATCGTCTCCATGAACAATGCCTTTAATTTCATAACTCAAAATATTATGGATTATTATAAATACATATATAATGTATATATGTCATGAATTTCCTTCACCAAGATGAGGGAAGGGACAACAAACTGCTAGACCCTTCCTTCTTCAAGTTGAAAGAGAGATAATGACCCCCCATGTACCACCTTCAATAGGCCCCAAAGTGGCGACTATCACCAAAGGTATAAAATGAAATGTATTATGGAAGTCATTACCCCTTTTTATAGAAAAATAAATTATGATAATATGGTAAAAATCCAAATAACTCAAAAATGAAAGTAAGAGTAAATCAAAAAATCCATTCCCAGATGCATGTTTGAATTAAAGTGCTACAAAAATAGCAAGAAAAATCTATAAGAAAGTACCAAATAATAGAAAGAAATTAGCAATAATTAAGTGAAAATAACTCCTTCAAACCCAAGCTAATTATAACCAGTTGGGTCTCCAACCTTCTCAAAGTGACCTAAAAATAGTTTTTAAATACGTAGGGTGACTACACAGTAATACTCAGTAGGGTAAACCAAAAGCATTCTTTTTTAAATAGTGATACATTCTTAACTCCTCGTGAGAATGTTGAGTTAGCCAAAACACCTAACAAGGGAAACTACCCACCCAGCCTCACTAAGGAACACTCCCCAAATAACACAAGTTGGGTAAGATAACAGTAATAGAACATTTATATTTAGCTACTCGGACCTATTTACTACTAGTTATTGAAGACATCATACGTGTCAGACCTCCCATTCCATTTTCACTACATTCCCACTGACACCCCACCAACATCCTTTTGGGCCCAACAACCATACAAAACCATGGCTGCAGACACCTAGGATATAACAACCACCACTGCGCACACTGAAACCTAGGCCACCACTACCATACGTAACCACACCCGCAGAAACCTAGGCACGAACAACCAATTCCGTACCTAAACAAACCTTGGCCTCTTATTGAAGACACATGGGAAACAATCCATACGACACACATCTCTTTCAACCACCACAACATACCCTAAATGAAGAATCTTGGGATATAATGGACCTCAGGCCATCACATACTTCCCGAAGAGTCTTGGGATACCTAGGATAGGGAGAAAAAAAGGATCTAACAACCAACCACTCATAGGAATGTTGGGAAAACACCCTCCCCCATGAAATGGGGCTGTTCTTCGTGAATTACTCAATGTGTTTGGGTTGTGAATAAGAAAAACAATAACTAATTTAAATATATAGTTGAACAAGCACTCATCCAAACTTAAGCGTTCCAAAACAAGACTATACATAGACACAATAATCACTATTTATATATGTACATATGCACAACAATCACAACTAGAGAACCACCCATTTCTGTTATCTTGTACAATTGATTTTGTTAGAAAATAATTCTCCACTACTGGGAAAATAACGAGCACATCCACAAGTCAAAACAAATCTGAAGAAGAAGACAAACAAAGAACAATTTAAGCATTCACACCCAGTTCTCAAGTAAATTCACAACAACAAAAAGGATCTGTAAGACCCCTCAATGTACTGGAACCAAACCCAGCCCCAACATACCAGCACAAATCCACAAGACAAAAACAGTTCAATGGGATATCCCAACCCCATCCACATCAACCCATAAGAAGCAAAAACATAAAATAAATTTTCCAAATTTTTCCACACCATTCATTAGGTTCTTTTCCACATTTGGTTAACTAGAGTGATCAAAAAAGGATTCTTATTCATTGGGAATCCATTTTATCAACAAATATAAGGTCTTTAACTGGTTTCCATGATACAACCATTCAATAACATGTTTATACAGATAATTAAAGGGTCATCAGTTCACAATAATAGATCATCATTGACCACTATTTTTAGTGGGCATAAGCCCATAAAATTTACAACATATAAGAGAAGAAAAAATAGTACAACATCATCACGATAAAACACACACCTTATTTTTTTAATGTCTATTTATAATCTTTGATAAGGTTTTGTTTCATCCAACCTCATGAGGAAAATAGTACCATATCCCCCCACACATGATACATAATAAAGAGAGATGAAGGAAAACGTACTTGGATGATCAAGGATCGACGTGTTTCTTCCCCAAACCAGGAACTGGGAAGAAAAACATGAAAAAGAAGGACACCATGGACACCAAGGGTGATTATGAAAGGCTCTGGAACTGGTGCTTGATTTGTCTCTAGAAGAGACACCCCAGAATCACCATGGAATGGAAATAGACCAGAGAAGTAGAAGATCTCGTGTGATCAAATGTATGGTCTTAGAGTTACGGGATATATAGTATCAAGGTCACGGATTGACCTTGTGGGTTGGAAGTTCCACATGTTATAATTTATTGGGATTTAATAATTTTCCTCATAGATGGCAGAGATACATGATTTGAGTTAATATATTTCCATTAAATAGAGAAAAATATATAAGAGGGGTGAAACTGTGAAATGCGAAAAAGGTGTGAAACTAAGGAAAAAGGCCACACATTTTTGTAACTCATGGGCCACTCAAATCTTTGGGGTTTAAAATAAATTTTAATGGAACTAAGTGGATTCAAAACAAGAATTAAAACAATTTTACATCAAAAGATATGTTACAGGGGTGGAACTAGAAAATCTCAAGAAACTTGAAAAAAAGGAAAAAGGGTGGGAGACACAGTCCCACTAGTTTGGTGAGACACCGTAAGTGGTGACAATGTTCCTGTGTGCAATCTTGATTGTGTGACCTTGATGGTACGATCGTGACAGTGCAACCATCACGATGCCACCCCCTCGGTGCCACTATCATGGTGCCACCGTTTGCGTGTAACTATTTGGTGGAACCGAGTTTTTGGAAAACTCTTTAATGAATCCCTAAGATACCCCAAAAATTATAAATTTGGAAAAGAAATGAAGTAGGATGATTCAGGAAATTACATCAGATACCTATTAAACTATTCTCATCCTCAAGAATTTAAAATAGACTAGAAATGTGGTATGAACAACCATCCTTAAGATACAACTTAGAAGTAAGCATCATTGATATCTGTCTAATGAATAACCACATATACATTAAGTATTCACAAGGACACCTCATCAGCATACATGAGCACCACTCCCTCATACTGATCAAATGTAGATGCACCACTTCCACTCTCCCCCAAGCAACCAAACAAACACATAAATGCCTCACTGTCCAGACATATAGATTTGGGAGTTCCTTCCCCCGTGTCAGGATACTATCTACTTTGGGCAGCACAGACTCACCTGCACAGGTTTAATCACATCCACCTTAATGTGTCTCTATTAGGTATCAAGTCCTCTCCTCCCCATGGTTATGTATTTGATCACACAATTAGAGAACTAGGTTAACAACCCATGTCAAAGTTAATAAGGTCAAGCACTACATCATATTCTATTACCAAAAAACACAAAATAAAACTCACAATAACTCTATAAACTCAGCTCAAATCTTTTCCTCCAAATCCTACGTACTCTCCTTGAGGCCACGATGCCTCCATAACACACGAACCAAGTGAATGGTTCGTCCATGAATCATTTTCTCCTCACGATCCTTGGTCCTCACTTTTTTCTCCATGAATGTAATATTATCCCCGATATCTAGATTTCCCTAGTTAAGGACATGTGAATTGTTATGTAGATACTGATGATGCTAATACACATTGAAGACTTCATGCACCCTCAGTAGTTGTGATGGTAGAACCATCTAATAAGCCACTTCACTGACCATATCCAACACCTCGAGGGGTCCGATGAAACTAGGAGAATGATTAATCCTCATAACGAACCTCCATTCCCATGCTGAGGGGAGACATTTAAGAACATTTGGTACCCAACCATGAACTTCAAGGGTATCCTCCTGTGATTGAAAAATGACTTCTTCCTATCCTGTGCCACCTTAATCCTCTCTCGTATAAGCAAAACCTTCTTGTCATGCTCTGCACCACCTATGAGCAAAGAACACCTACTTCCAAAAACATTGTCCATCACACGGGTGAACAAAATAGTCATTTGTACAAGGCTTCTATTAGTGCAATGTCAATGGTAGAATGATAGCTATTGTTGTACAAAAACTCTATAACAGTAAAGTGTCATAACCATGATCCCCCAAAGTCCAAAACACATGATTGTAGAATATCTTCCAATGTATGGATGGTTCACTCTGTGTACCCATCTATCTGGGGGTGGTAAGCAGTGTTGAAGCATAAGTGGGTGCCAAAAGAAAGTAGAAATCCTTTCAAGAATCATGAGAGAAACCTTGTATCCCGTTCTGAGACTATAAGACTCAAAATCATATGCAATTGTACCACCTCATCCACATACCTCTATGCTATGCTATCCACCAAACATGACTCATTGAAAGCCCAGAAGTGAGTATATTTTGTCAGTTGGTCCACCACTACCCCAATATCCTAGCAGTCTCAATGAACCCTGAGTAGTCCCATGACGAAATCCATCCAGATGTCATTCCACTTCCACTCGGGGAAATTTAGAGGCTACAAAATTCCTCATAAGACATGGTACTCAACATTTACCTACTAACACACGAGGCACTTTGAAACAACCATCACCAGTATTAGTTTCACCCCAAGACACCAAAACTGACCTCTCAAGACTAATTACATCATGGAAACTTCTAGTTATATCACCAGGGGTGAGTTATGGAACTCATTGAGAACCTTCACACTCATTTCCTTCCGGGTAAACAGCTTACCATGAAAAAACATTGGATTCTGATCATCTTCGGACCATCCTTCAAGATCATTACACTGGATAAGATAATCACACATCACATTAGCCTCTATGTCCCCCACTTAGACTCATCCACCTGTTGTTTCAAGGAATAATGCACCTTCATCTGGAAAAAACATCATCTACCACCATCCATTTTTGCATCTAGGTGAAAGGCATCCAACTCCACCATCACTGTCTAAGAATCTACTAATTCTTGAACCCAATCCTTCAAAAATGTCCCACTCAAGGAATCGGACACCACATTCCCCTTTACCGATGTTTAGAAAATATCAAAATCATAGTCCTAAAGAAACTCTATCCACCACCGCTTCTAAAAGTTCAGGTCAGGCTGGGAGAATATATACCTCAAGTTCTTGTGATATATGAAGACCACGATGAGTTACCCACTGAGGTAATGACGCCACAAATTCAACAAAAAAATAAGAACTGAAAGATCCATATTCTAAGTGGAATACTTATGATCATATGGATTTAACTATATAGACCCACAAGAGATCACTCCCCACTACTGCATAAGCACACACCCCAATCCTAGGCCTGAAGCATCACTGAACACTTCAAACATTACCCATTCCTCTGGAATCCATTGTACTAGGGAATTGACTAGATTCCCCATAAAATAACTAAAATCTTCCTAGCACTACTTAATCCATACAAAATCCTGGTATTTCATGGTCAAGCATGTCAAAGGTGCGGGAACTTGAGAGAAGTTGAGTACAAATCTCTGGTAGTTTCCTGTTAGACTTGGAAAACTATGAATCTTTTCCACTTTATGGGGTGCTACCTAAGAAACAACCACATCAACCTTTGATGGGTCCACTGCAATTCCCTACTGTTACGACACATGTCCAAGGAAATTCCCCTATAACGTCCTGAACATGAACTTGGAAAAATTCTATTTGAGATGATGCTGTAGGACGACCTCTGAAAACATCTTCAGATGCTCGGTATTATCCTCTTCTAATATTGAGTGGATCAGGATGTCATTAATAAACAAGAATAAAAACCAATATAGATACTCACGTAAGACGGATATCACGAGCCTCATGAACACAGAAGGTGTGTTCGTAACACCGAACGACGTGACCATGAACTCAAAGTGCCCATATCATCACCTAAAAAAAGTCTTAGAGATGTCAACCCCATTCACCATTAACTAGTGATATCCCCACTATAGGTCAATCTTACATAACCAACATGATCCCTTCAATTGGTCAAAAAGGTCATCAATCATCGAGATGGGGTAATGGTGCTTGACCATCACCTGATTCAGCCTTCGGTAGTCTATACATAGCCTAAGACCACAACATACCTCCTTTGCGAACAAGACTAGATCACCCCATAGTGACATGTTCGGTCGGGTAAAACCCTTCTTCATCAGGTCATCAACCTAGATTTGCAACTCCCGAAACTCAAAAAGTGACAAATGATAGGGAGCCATCAAAATCGGATGGAAATTGGGTTGTAAGTCTATCCTAAACTCATCATCTCATCGAGGGGGTAGAGTCACCACCTCTCTAGGGAAGATATCTAGGAACTCAGTGATGATCCCTGTGACTTCCACCATCATTTTATCGACCGACTGTATCGACAACTCACAGAAAAAGGAAAGTATGGGGTCAAATCGCTAGATTCCCTCCTTGAAACCCCGCTCGTGAATGAAAAATACATTCTAAACATCCACATATAAAAATGTGGCTCTTCTCCAGAAGCAGTCGATAACGACATACAAAGAGAACATCCAGTTGATTCCCAAAATGAAATCATATGGTTTCATCTCTAGAAAAAAGATGTGCCCAATGGAATGATTTGGCCCCAACATTAGTCTAAATCACTAGAAAACATAGGACAAACTAGTTTGACCTCTGATTGATGTACTTAATACCTAGGGCATGAAAAGTCTCTATGCATCTTGGCCCAGAGAATGGGATAGACTGGGTGCAACAAAGGAGTGAGAAGCTCTAGAATCAAACAAGGAACATGCAAGGGTACTAAACAAGCTGATAGTACCTCGAACAACCTCTGCACCTACTAGAACCGCTGCCACTACTGTGTGAAACTACTCATGCCCAGCTCCTCTTCCCATCAGCTACCAGCCACCACCCCAACTACACCCTAGTTGAGGTCCCTAATGAGTGCCATCAAGTTGGCCTCCTCTTACAAAATCTTCCCTCATAAGAGTGGGAGATTGTTTTCCCTGCTGTGGCTACTGAAAAGGATTGGCTGGAAACTGATGCTACTAAGGTCGGCACTGAAACTACTCACCTCCAATGTATTGTAGTCTGTGTAGAAATTGATTCTGAAGGTGACCATGACTACCATAGTTGAATAATCATAGTCCTTGGCCCATAGTGAATGGTATAGGACAGAGCGATTTAAATTGGAACTACCGGGGCCTACTCCCCATCGACCGAATCCTAAATGGAATAGAGGTAGGATATATGCTGTTGATGACCTTCCCCTAAGATGAGCTCAACTGGCTCCCCTCTCAGGATACACCTCCCAGTGCGTGAATCCTCTCTACCACTTCAGCCTTCTTCTGAACCTATAAGTTTGTCATTAGATTGAAGGGAGAAACAGGATACTGAAGAGAAGGTCGGAGTGCCTCCTCTAAACATCTCTCCTAAGACTCCTCATCTGGAAAGATGTTTGGAGTGAAATAGAGGAGATCCTTTACCTTGATCCCCAACTCCCTCACCATTATACTTTCCGACTGAAGGGAGATAATCACTTTCCCCTCCTCAGCCTTCATCGGGGAGAACGGAATTCCACCTTGATCTTCTTCTCGTTGTCACTCCAAGAAAACTCAACTTCCATATTCTCACTGTGGTAGAGCATCTACCACTGAATCTCCACTCCCCAAATCTGGCTCATAGCTAGAGGAACCCAGTTCTTAATCGGAGCCTAGATCTAGATGAAATCTATCACCAACTCCTCGATCCGGCTTTCTGCCTCCATGTTTGAGATGCTTCCCCTGTACTTCCAAAGGGTCTACCAATGAAAGGCCCAAAGTGTGTTCTGTCATTAGTTGTCTTCATCCTCTTGATTATCCCTCCTCTGATAATCCATATCAGCCTCTTAGGCCTTTATCAACAAAACTACTTGTTGGCGTCTTTTGGAGTGCCATAACTTCAAAGTAAACAAATAATGCATGTGCCCGAGTAGTGTACATGATTTATTTTAAATTTTTCATAAACATGTTATTAATTTTAAATTCCCAAAATAGGAAGAACAAACAAGAACAAAAGTCATCATGATTCATGTACCATTACTTGGGTTTCTACCCTGCTATCAATGTCGCCTCACCCAGTCGTTCAGTAAGACAAGAATCCATGCATTTGATCTCTGGGGGCCCCAAAATCTTGTGTCATAGCTGGTCTTCCCTATACTAATTCACACACCATGATTTCATAACATTTCTCACCTATCATCCCATGAAGTCGTCACTTTTACTAACTAAGAAATACATAATATCTCTCAAACATAACCTTTGATACCATTCTGTTATGACCCGCCTTCACCATGAAGAGGGAAGGGACAAAAAACTGCCAGACCCTTCCTTCTTCAAGTTGAAGGAGAGATAATAACCCCTGATTCCTACCTTCAATAAGCCCCAGAGTGGTGACTATCACCAAGGGTTTAAAATAAAACATAATATGGATGACATTACCATTTTTTATAGAATAGTATTTTGAGATAAGATGGTAAAAACACAAAAAACTCCAAACTAAAAGTAAGAGTAAAGATAAAAATCCATTCACACATGCATGTTCGATGTAATGTGAAACCCAAAACTCAAGAAAACTCCATAGTAAAGTACCAATGAAAGAAAATACATTAGAAACCATGAAGCCCGAATAGCCCCTGCAACACAAAGCCAGTACATACCAGTGTTGTCCCCAAACTCCTCCAAGTGACATGAAAAATAGTTTATAAATACTTAGTGTGAGTATACATGTATACTCATCAGGGTAAACCAAAATCTATCATGAAAATTTGAGAAGGAATTCTAATGCCCCATGAGAATGTAGTGGTAGACAAAACATCTAGCAAGGGAAACTACCCACCCAACCTCACCAAGGAACACTCCCAAAATAATGCAAGTTATGTAAAATAATAGTAATATCACATCGATATTTCAGTACCCCACAACGCATTACCACTTCTTATTGAAGACATCCAATGTGTAAGACCTCCCCTGGAACTTTCTCTGTAGTCCCACTACCACCCCAACAACAAATTTTTTGGCCACCAAAACCATCTATAAACATGCCGCAGACACATGGGCCAAAACAACCACTACTATGCCCACATAAACCTAGGCCACCACAACCATATGTAGCCACACCTACTAAAATTTGGACCATAAAAACCACTAACATGACCGAAGACACATGGGACTCATCTCGAAGACGGTTTGGAAACAAACCTGGCAGCACACGTCTAGGAAAACCACCACAACGTACCCTACCCAATAATTATTGGGCTATAATGGACCTCATGATGTCACATCCTACCTGAAGAGTGTTGTGCTACATAAAAGAGAGAGCATAAAATGAGCTAACAACCTGCCACTCGTAGGAATGTTTGGAAAAAACTCCCTCCCCCATGAAATGGGGGTGTTCGACATGAAGTGCTCAACGTGGATGGGGTAAAAATAAGAAACAAAATAACTAATTTATACATAGAGTTTAACATGCACTCATCCCAACCTAAGGGTTCTGAAATCGGTCTATGCACAAATAGCTTCATTACTATTCATACATTCACAAATAAAGAACATCCACAATCGGAGAACCATCCATATTTTTTAACATGTTCAAGTGATTTTGTTAGAATACAATTTTCAACTATTGGGAAACTAAAACGTACATCTTCATGTCATAAAAACACTGAATAACAATACGTCCAAAGAACAATTTAAGCATTCACAGCCGATTCTCTTGTAAAGTCACATCCTCAAAAGGGATCTGTGAGATATCTCAAAGCACTGGAACCAAACTGAGCCCCAACATACAGATACTAATCAATATGTCAACAACTAAAGAATGTGATATCCCATCCCCATATATATAACCCCACAAGCAGCAACCACACACAAAAAACATTCCATATTTTTCCACACTATTCCTTAGGTTCCTCTATGTTTTTGGTTAACCGGGGTGATCACACAAGGATTCTTATTCATTGAGAATCCATTTTATCAACCAACATTACCTGATTAACCTATTTCTATGTTACAACTATTTAAACAATTTTATATAGAGAAACAAAGGTTCATTATTAAGCAAGAAAGGATGACCAGTAGACACTATTTTCAATGGGAATAAGCACATAAAATTCCCAACATATAAGAAAAGATAAAGGTGTAAAGTAGAATCACCATCAAATAAAACCCTTCATGATTTATTTTCCATTTATTATCTTTGTTACTGTTTGGTTTCATCCTACCTCCTATGTAAAACATTTACATACCCACCCTGCATGATACACAGAAAAGAGAGACGAAGGAAAACCCTACTTGTATGATCATGGATCAACGTGTTTCCTCCTCGCACCAAGAATTGTGGATACGCGACATGCACAAGAAGGACTCAAAAGTCTCCAAGGGTTTGTAGGAAAGGATTAAGTAAGGGTGTATGATTCATCTCTGGGAGAGCAACCCCAAAATAACTAAGGAATGGTAAGTGACCAGGGAAGAAGAAGTTCACAGGTGATCAAAGGTCTAATCCTAGTGTAAGTGGATATGCAATTTCAAGGGCTTGGCATGACCACGTGGGTGGGTAGTTCCACATGTTATAATTTTTTGGGATTTAATAATTGTCCTTGAAGATGGTGGTGATATGGGTTGTGAGTCAACAAAATTATTTTAAATGGAGAAAAACACGTAACAGGGGAGAAACTGTGAAATGCAACAAAGGTTTGACATCGGGGAAAAAGGCCACACATTTTGGTAGGTCACGGTTCTCCTAAGTCTTGGGATTTTAAAAAACCTTTTACAGGATTTATATGGAATCTAAAAGGTTAATAAAATGATTTAATTTCAAATAATACAATATGAGAGTGGAACTAGAAAAAAATGTGAAACTGGAAAAAATGAAAAGGCTGGGAGACACGGTGCCATTGGTTCGGTGAGACAACGAAAGTGGTGGCACCATTTTTGTGTGTGACTTTGATAGTACCACATTCATGGTACCACCATTTAGGTAGAACTGTATTGTGGAATCTAGTTTTTGGAAAACTTTTTAATGAGTCCCTAGGACACCTCAAACACTAGAAATTTAACAAAGAAATGGACCTGGAGGGTATGGTCCATTAAAATATATATGCTAATTACATATTTTTTTCATTATTTATATGCTAAAACCATGATAGATGTAATAAGAGTAACAAATAAAATGTTGAAACATACTTGAAAAACTATGTAATTAACACCAGAAATATTGAGAATAAAGAATGATTATTGAAAAACTACAAAATAAGATATTATAATAAGTTAATATATTATATTATAAATATAATTATGAATATCTTATAAGTTATTTAAAAGTATTAAACCCTTATACATGTGGTTAATAGATGTTAACTTAATAAGAAACACATGGAATGAAATTTTATTCTCACTTTTTATGTCTGTGAAGAAAATTTAATATTCACCGATTACTTCATTCTGTGGTGTATCTATAGTAAAATATTAATAATTATATAATAAATTATATAATAATTATAATATGGAAATAATTCATTGAATTTTATTCCTTCATGAGGCTTATGATTCATATGATACAAAGTGGTATGGGACATTTTATAATGATTAAATAATTTTTCCTCAAGAAATATTTTAATGGTATGATTCCTTTCTATTATGATATTTAACTTCCCAATTATTGTAAATATCATGTCATTCTTTATATAAAGGCTTTTCAATATTTATTTATATACTTAACCATGTGATAGTTTTATTTATTGTAGATAAACATAACAAATTTATTGATTTATTGTCCTTTAAATTTATGGTATTTTCAATAGTATACAATAATTTTTTTGAGATTTTATACACATTAATTTCTATCGTATGAATTTATTTTATCATAGTATAATAAAAACAGTAATTTTAATTTCATATTATTATTCATTACCTTTTCATGTAACAGTACCATTTTTCTAATCATTTGTACTGAAAATGCTTTCTTGAAAACCCAACATCATTTATCTATTTGGTTGGAGAAATCATTTAATTTTAAAATCCAAATTTTCTAAAAATATTTTCATAAATATTAGAACTTTCCAAAAAATTATCTATAAAAGATTTTCTTAACCTTTATGCCATTTAAAAATGTTTTCAATGTAATCTTCTTATCACTTTTCAAAAAAGATACTTTTCAAGAATTTTTATCATGAAAATGTAATGTTCCTTTAACATTGAATGACAAGTATGAATTTACCCACCTTCATTACTTTAAATATTTCATTCTGAGTAAATATGTTGAGTTTTTAAATGAAATATTATTTTTTAATGTTATTTTCAATAAAAATAATTTCAAAAAAATCATAACAATATTATTTATCTATCTGGAATTATTTTATACTTATTCTTCAATTTCATAAATTAAAAAAACCATATTTTTACTTATATGGGTATATGACATATTGATACCACCATTATTCTTCATATATATTGCTTAATATTCCTTTGACCACAGATTGTATTGGCATTCACAACCATGAATTACTTGTCAGTCCCCATGAAATATTCAATTTCACTAGATAATTATACATTGAATTTCACAAACTTATCTATAATATTTATCACCAATAAGTTTATTTCCAAAACCTTATATCATTTAAACAATTAGTGTTAAATTCTATGGTAATTTGATTAACTAGGTAACTATTGAATATCCATATATGTTACTCAATACTAATACATGATAAGGAACATTTTTCTTGAAATTAATTTATTACTCGATATATGGGGAACGATTTGGATAGGTACAAAACAAGTGGGTACCTATTACATATTTCACTTAGATGCATTGGTAGTTTCATGTGATGAGTCACTCGGTTATCCTTAGTGGGGTTTTCCCAATATGATATAAACCGTATTTTGGACGATCTTGATGGTAAAGTTATCATGTACCTTAGAAAAGTGGTGTAAAATAATTATCCATTTCCTTTATTTAGATTAATGTTTTTTTATTCATAATATTGTGAATCAAATTATCTATGGAAGTATTTCATTATCTCGTTATTTGTTAAAATGAATATGATTTTTGTTTCATACCTTTCCATTTTCATTTTTCATTATCCATTTAATTGAATGGAAATTGTTTTCATTGATTTACCTTTATATATTGTTTATGAACTTCCATATTAGTTTATTGATTACTTGGATTATGTGTTCAATTATTTACCATTGCATAATGGTTATTCTCATTGATCCATTATTTTTATTATTGTACTTACCATTATTGAGAATTATAGATCTCAATTATTTTGTTTTCATTCCTTAGAATTACCTGAAGTTTACTAAGAGAGTTATCAAAGGATATAATCAAAGTAATAAATTTATTGTCCTATTAAGATAAAAAAATTATGTTATAATTTTTTACCCCTTTTTAATACAAGGCCCATTTATATATCTGGTTTACTATGAATACTAAATTTTTATATCCCTTGGTACATGATTTACTTATATCTAATTCCAACGTAATTGTAACATGACACTGAATCCTAGCTTGCTGGGGTTTTTTCTCATTAGTTGGTATTAGAGAATGTTTCATAATATCCTTGGGAAGTATATTTAAGAAAACATAGATTAGAGAACATAACTCTAAGACACTATTGGAGGATACGTATAGAATAACATCCTAAAATATTGTTAAAGTAGATATTATTTGGGTCTTCCTAGAAAAAAATCTATGTCTATATACTACATGTTGACCTCATTTTGGAACATATGTACCTAGGGTAAACAAACCCAACAATGTGTTTCAATCCCGACTCAAGCGTAACCTAGAATGTGACAACATGCCATACTGCATACATTATTTGACACTCCCATTGGATATTCCTAGGATAATTCACATTATCATTATATGAAACTATAAAGTATTTTAATAGAAAATGACAATGAATGACCTGGGTTAAACCCGTGGTGTCATAGATTAAAAATAATGGGTCAAGATTTAGTCATCTGAAAATTGATTATACTATTTTCTCGATATCATAGTTGATTCTGAAACAATGGTTTTTTGTTTTTTGAAATTACCTCTTATAAATTATAAAATCTAGACTATGGAAGGTCTTATGTGGAAATAAATAGATGAAGTATTTTTTTATTGGTGTTTTATTGAAAACATATTTTAAGAGATATTTAGTGATTAACTTTATTTGAAGGATATGAATCACACTTATTTAGGATATTATATTAATGTGGTTTTAGAATTGTACAACATGTATGATGGGTAACATCCCATCAAATAGTAAATTAACCCATGACCTTTGGATGATAAGGGTTTAATGCTTCCCATTAGCCTACGTGATGTCCTGGTTAATATTTCATTGTTTTTAGTTAAATAATTTGACTAATAAATATTATTGATGAACCTATAGTATGATTTTTTAGAATTATAGATGAATTTATTAATCATATTTTCATTGGGTAATAGTTAAACATTATTAGTTATATATTTCACATTTTTATTTCCCTTAATATCCATTAAATGTGTATTCTAGTGCATAAATAATCCAAGTTTATTATTGGATGAATTATAAATTTATAGAATCCCATCAAAATGAGGGAATTGATTTTATAGGAATATTTCAATTATATATATTTAGTTATATTCTTATCCAATAAAATAATTACTCGACTTTAGGAAAATTATAAGAAACAAAAATTAATTAAAACCAAATACCTTAATTATTATGGAACCAATGTTCTTCTAAATTATTAATGATTAATGGATTTGTGGTTCTTGATTTTACTTTTAAAATTCAATTGTTTTTGATAAATTAAAAAAATAAATCCTTAATAATATTTATTATTTTTATCCTTGTATCTCTACATGCAACTATTGTTGTCCTACTTAGAGACTTAGTTATATGTTAGTCATTCTGAACGTTGAAATACATGTTCTCTATTTTCTAGATAAAATCTTACAAACACTTATCCTGATGTATGATTTAAACAAATAATATATCATAAAATATATTACCAAAATAAATATTAAATGCGATGATTAAATTTAATTAATTTGGGGAGAGTATAATTCACCAAAATTATAAAGTGAGAATAATGTATTCGATATTGTGGATGACACACAACACTACGATGGTAAGAGAATTTACTAACTCAAGAAAGTACAATATATTCACTATTATAGATAAATTAAATCTAGGATATAGTTTGAAATGAACGTGATACAATTTTGTCATACGTCACTCACAACAACAAGTATCTTTAATGGCCTGCCTTAGATGCAAGACTGGGTTTTTCAAAGAATAAATATATTATAAAAATATTATTATTATTTAATATAATAAAAAATAAACTAGCCATTAAATTAATGTTTTTAATAGTATTAACTGACATATAAAAGTATATGGTTTATAAAAATATAATATGAATTCACTCGTAACAATTTAATTTGAAATGTACATTACAAATAGTAGAAAATAATGGAATATTTTTTATAGATTACACTTTTTATGTTCACAAAGCTATTTTATCTTAATAATTTAAATTAATTATTATAATATAATGATATAAAAGTTGTTAATAGATTATAAATTAAATCAAATATTTTTTTTATTTTCATCCAATGTATTTGATAGGCATAAGATAAGAACAAACCAAATATTATACTTAAAACCTGTGTTATTATAAAAATATTTTTACCACCTTTTACATGAGAAACTATTTTAAATAAAATATTTGGACATTTTACAAAAAATTTTATAAAAATAAATAACATTTTTTAATAAGAACATATAAATTTGGTTTTGGTAATTTTTTTTTATTTTTCTGTGATTTTTTATTTTTTAATGAATTCTGAAAAATATTGAATATGAATTCAAAAAAATATATATAAATTAGTAAATGATTAATTATATTTTAGATTTTTTATAATGTTAAATAAAATAATTTTGATATCAATTAATTCAATTTATCTTGTTCTAATCAATTTCACTTTTATAATGGATCTAAAAATATAGAAAACTTTTGATAATTTTACATAAAACCCCAATGTCTTCTCGTCCCTGGGAATAATTTTAAATAAACTTCTTCAAAATATATGATGAGAATAGAGGAAAAAGTGATTCTATGTTTGGAATTGGAATAATTTAATTTTATAATAATTTTAAATTTATTTTTTACTGATTTTTTTATTAAAGTAATGAAAATCAACTATATCGAATAAGAGAAAAATTAGCTTAACAAGGGACTAAACCATAAACCTAAGGGACATGATGAAGTATAAAATTGTTCAAAATCCATTTTTTTGCCATATTTTTACCATATAATCCCATTTATATAATGTTTCTAATTATTTGATCCAATTTTTAGTTGAAGAGAATTGATGGAATTCTATTTTCCAAAAATGTACAAGAATGCCACTTTTCTTCCACTACCAAAAGAACTCATCACTCCCAAATCCTCAAACCTCTCGAGAAACCTTTTATTGATCCATTTATCCTAAAATTGATCATAAAAATACTTACACATTACATAGAATCCTCACCTTTGGTATAAATCCATCCTTGGAGGCCATTTGGTGAGAACAAAAAGGAGTAACCTGAATAAGTGGTAACATCCATCCTCAAGGTCTTCTATTTTATTATAATTATCCACCCCTCAAATATTCTTATTACATGAATATATAACTACCCAAGTATCTTAAATATAATAATATTTTATTGTTATGGGTTGTACCCACAAATATTACCACTTCAATCTAATGGGTAACAAACTTCCCATTTATGTGTACAATGAACTACCACCACACAAAATGATGTCATTTATTTTTTCCATTACCACCTATCATGATTTAAATTTATGATGGAAATTATATAAATATATTATTTATATGATAATTAATATTTTTTTATTATTCATAATTTTTTTAACACATACCTTTATGCTTCCCATTTCTTTAGGATACGATAACATCATTTGTGGAAGTGTGGACTGCCACCTTCTCAAAGTGATGTGAATCATTCACAACATACTTGAAATGTATAAAGTTTGGTTTTAATAAAATTATATGAAACATATGACATAAATATGATAATATATTTTTAATATAAATATATATGTGTATCATTTAATTTTTATTCTTATAATTTTCTAAATAAATTAATGTTGCTTTCATGCGTGCATAAAGATTATCGTCTCTTTGAATGGTGCATTTTAGTTCTTATATACCAATTTTATATATTATTATAAATACATATATAATATTAATATACATGATAACTACATCATATTTTACATTTCGTTTATGGTTAATCCTTGATCAACGTAATAATAAAAAAATAACAAGTTAAAAAACACTTGGAAAACTAGGCATTTTACACCCAAAATAATGTGAATAATAAATGATTTTTAGCAAACAAGTAGATAGAATTTTTAAAAATATAACATAAAGTATTATAAATATATGTATAGTTGTTTATAAGTCTGTGACATGTTAGAAAAAATTATTCAGATGGACAAATTTTTTTCACCCCAAAGGAAATGCAAGGTAAGGGATTTTCAAATCAGGTTTTATATCTTTGAGAGAAATGTCATATTCACCACTTACTTATTTATGTATTGTATATATAGAATATTTTTATATATGATATAATGAGCTCATTTATATTAATTTTATTTAAATATTTCATTTAATTTTATTCCTTCATGGGGCTTATTATTCAAATGTTTCAAAGTGGTATGGGGCACTTTAAAATATTTAATGAATATTTTCCTAAATAATTATTTTAATGGGATGAATACTTTTCATTTAGTTATACTACTTTCACATTATCATTAATATTATATTATTAAGTTGATAAAGTCTTTTAACTATCTACTTGTGTATTTCATATTCCCTTGTGTTGATTTATAGTTGATATAAAAAATATTTTCGTTTATTGGTTCTCACATAAATGTATTCCCTCTTCAAGGGTTTACATTACAATAAATTTATTTTCATATCTTTTACACTTGAATTTACATCAATTTAAATTATAATATCATTTTATAACGTGAAAATAATTTTATTCTCCTATATTTATATATGGACTTTATTAAGTAATTGTATTATACTTCTATTATGTCATACTTAAAATGTTTTATAAATTGTTTTTATGAATTACCACCTTCATTTATATCCTTAATTGTAGAAATTATTTTTTTTCTAAAAACCTAACTTCCTAAAAAGTTTTCAAAAATTTCATAACCTGAAAAAAAATTATTAAATTAATTTTTACCCCTTTTTATTTTAATTTTTTCTAATTGAATCTTCTTCGTTCTTTTCAAACAATAAAATTATCTACTCCTTTTACAATAAAATTTGAATGATATTTTTACCTTATATGAAAAGTATATATGTACCACCATAATTCATTTTATAATACATTTCCATGTTTAAAAGGTTTATTTTTAAAGGAAACAATTTATTTAAATTATATTTTCAAAGAAAAGTTTTTTTAAAAATGTTTTTCAAAAAAAATTATATTTTAAAAAAGAGTGATTTTAATGATGTTATTATATTTAATCAATAATAAAACCTTATTCATATTCAATTGGGTATATGTAAAATTGATACTATCCTTATTATTCTTCTGGATATTCTTTAACTCTTTTTACCATAGATAATATTCACATTAACTACCCAACTCTCTTTATTAGTCCCCCTGAAATATTAAATTTTCTAAGATAATTATAAAATGAATTTCCCACATTATTCACATAATTTATAATCGATATGTGTATTTTGAAAACAATATATCATTTTTAAATATGGTGTTTACTTCTACAGTTAATTTCATTATAAAGGAATAATGATAAATCTGTATGATTTAGTCAATAAGGATATTTGATAGGGAATATTTTTCATGAATTAAATTTTTTATTAGATATATATAAAATTATTAAGAAAAGTATGACATGGGTGGAGACTAGTAATATATAGCCTCTTGATGCATCAGTAGTCTCATGGGACGAGTTAGTTGGATAGCCTTACTGGGGTTTTCACCTAGTATGTTATAAACCGTCTTGTGAAATGTCTTAACGGTAAAGGTAACATATACCTTGGAAATATAGAATCCAAAAAAAATCATTTCCTTCAATTTGATTTAGTTATTATATATACATGAAATTTGGCATATACATATCTATTGATTCATTTCATTCCCATTAATTTATTAAATGGGATGTGATTTAATTTTTTTTACCTTGATATATTGATTTTTCCTTATAAAGTAATTTAAATAGAATACGTTTTTAGTTATGTATCTTGTGAAATTTTTATGGACATCCTTATATGTTTGTTACCAGAAAGGTTTAGTCAAAAGAAAAAGATTCTGACTATTTATTAAATAGAAGGAAATAAGACCACAATGAAAGCATACATGAAAAGAAAAACAATTACCCACATTCATCAGAGGAAAAGCTAAAAATCATAACATGAAAACCCATTTATTTAACTATAATCATGAGTAGTTTCCTATTCAGTTTGAGAATCAACTTGATTAAAGATCTTAAGAATATCAAAATTTACCTTTCATTGAACCTTATAGGAGGATCTGGTAGACAGAGAATTTGGAATGTTGGAGTAGTCCATCATGGACCTTTTCATTAGTGGGGGAGATGAATCTCTGAAAGTCAATCATATTTTTCATTCCATGAGTGATTATATTAGTGAATGAGAATTTACCATGACCCCAATCCAAAATGGGAGGATTTACCTTTCCATTTCATTATCAGGAACATTCTCTCACTTATCTGAGATTCCCAAAGAGTTATAAATATTCTGAATATTTTCTTGAAAAATAATATTTAGTTCACTAATACTGAAATTACCATTATTTGGATCCATTACTAATATATTAGAATGTATCGGCTGTATGAATCCTCACCCTATAAACCAAGGCTTCTTATTAGTGTGAAAAAACCAACATATTGGGAATCATCATAAGAAGTTTGATCATCATAAGAATCCTTATTCATCTCAGCTTCTGTAGATAGTTTAAATGAACCCCACAAAATGTCCAGATCAACATACAAGGAGGCATCCTCTACTTCATTCTTACACAATCATCTTAAGACAACCCAATGCACAAAGAACAAGCATAATCCTCCCTTTAACCCACATTGAAGGTTGACTAAATTGAAATTATACGGGGACCCTCTACTCAATCAAGACTATAACCAGGTTCCATTTCATGACCCCGAAACACCAAATTCCCTAGAAAACACATCCCTTATAGATCATGATTCAACAAACCTGTCACACCCCGACCTACCTAATTATTTTATTTTATTATTTATTTTGATTTATATAATTTCTATTGATGTTCAAGTTGAATCCCAAACTAAAATATTGAGTATATGATTAAAAGAGAAATATTGGGTTAGACGTTATTGGATACAAGGGCAGAGCACATTTTAGAAACCATGAGTGGCTTCTCCCATGCAACTGCGCGACTCGACTATTTTAAAAAATAATAATTAAAATGAGTAAATATTTATAATTAAACTGAATGTTGATTATTTTGTCTCATATTTTTAATTTTAATTAGAAATATAATTAATTTCTATTTATTTAGGTGAAAACTAAATTTGTTAAATTTCATTATTATGATTATTTATATATTTATTATTAATACTCTTATTATTATTTTATATATGTATTATTTTTTTATTTCCTTTTTATTTTGTTTTAGTTTGATTTTTTTCTCATGTTTAATATTGTTTTATTCTTTCTATTCATCCTAACCCTAGCATTACACGTCCCCTCTCTCGTCTCCTCTCCCACTCCCCCGCACACCGCCACCCCCAGATCTCCTTCCATCCCACAACAACCACCCTCCATCCCCGACCTACCTCCCATCAGCCTTGTATCCCAACGATAGTCGCACTGCCCGCCGCACATGCTTTTGGCCCCCTGTCTGACACCGCATGTCCCAACCGACCACCCTCCCTCTCCTAGCCTCCTGAAGGTGCTCCAACCCTACACCGGACACCTACACCGAATAGTGTGCCACCATCCTATTGGTTCCCTCTTTCATTCCTCGCACACCAGTAGTGCCACACCCCAGATCCCCCAGCATCCACACCCCCTTCCACGCAAGACGCCTCCACTCTGACCTGCAATATCTACACGATCTCCAACCAAAACCCACCATCTGTCCGGTAGTGGCACTATGCCCCGTCACTATCCCCCCTTTCCTACTCTGTCTAGATAGCAGAAGCACAGTGCCATGACACTATCCCCCTTCCCATTCAGGTCATCGTGTTCCTACTAACCAGACTCAGCACGGCCTCTGCATCCTACTAGAAACCCCCGGATATGCACCCACTTGTCGGCACACCTTCATCCTCTCACTATATCCACTCTCAATCTTGTAGGCATAGATCTGGCTAGTCGGGGTGGCTCCAAACTCCGCACGCCCTCCTATCAATTTGTCGTATGCATCTCTGACCCAACATGCCTCCATATTGTCAGTGTTCCACCTCTAACACCTTATGCTTGGCAAGGAAGTTCCCGCACGACCCCCTTTTCTTTCCTTCAGTCGTCGGACATCACATCGTGACCACCCCCTCTACTTCGATCTGCTTCTTTGTCAACTGCACCTGCCTTTGCACTGTCGTTGACCATGTTGGGGATCTTCCCTCTGCACTGCAACACCGTGTTGACTATTTTCCCTTTTTCTGTGACCCCGCTGTTCGAGAATGCCTCTGTTTCGAGTTGATGATTGTTCTGATCTGTCATTTGTATTATTTTAAATTAGTGTTTTTGTGTTTTTATTATTTTTTCAGTTTTTGCCGCACTTTGGCGAGGAGATTTCGCTGTATTGTGGTCATCAGCTTGTGTGTTCTTGTTCGCATGTTCGAGGCATATTAAAGCATCATGCTTGGACTGCGATTCAAGATGGGTCCCCCACTACAGTTGTCATTATATTTAGAATTTATTAATATCTTATTATTTTCATTAATTTTATATAAATGGTAAATAAAATTAAATAATTAGTTTTAGAATGAATGGTTGTTTGGTTGTTTCCTCTTTGTTATTGATTTGTCTGAGAATTTTTATTAAATTCTACATACTATGTGACAATAAAATCCCCCATTGGCCATTGAAATTGGGTATTAGTGATAAATTAGTGATTATTTTTTCTTAAATGGGTTTCTAAGTGGGTTTTAGCTTTTAATGTGGAAGGTGTTGATTCTTCTGAAAATGAGATGGCATTGATGAATTGGTTAAGGCCCGTTTAGCACTTTAATAAAATATATAATTTTAAAAACACTCTTTGGAGTGAATTGATGGTGATCTTATTGTGTACTTAGATTGTGTTAATAGTTGTGTGTGATGTTTTTTCATCATGATTGGTTACTTAATTGACGTTGTTGACTCACCCCTCTTTCCTTTTAGTACTCATCATGGGAGCCAAGCATAGTAAGCGAATTTTCTATGAACGATTGTCTCACTGGTTTAGATTATGTACTAGCTAGTGGCCCATAATAGGGGATACTTTGTTATTATTATTTCTATGTGATTAGGCCCCATGACCAAGCTGGGTAGAGAGACAATAGGACATTAGGGTGTTATGAAGTAATTGAGAAGGGAATACCTTCAAGATGAGTCACTTGTATAGAATATTCTAAATTGATCTTGAGATCCTAGGTTTCACACATATTTTTTTGGAAATTATATTTATTGGGAGGATTATTATGGTGATTAGTTTGGTATTTTCCCCCTGATGTGCCACTTTTCCATTTCCCTTACCATGTTTTGTGTGTGTGTATGGTTTTCCACTTTTTTTACAACTAAAATTTGGATTTAAAAATTTTCAGGAAAATGACATTAAAATTGAATTCATTTTTTCCTTCAAACATTAAACATGAATTAAATTAAAAAGTGCAATGGAATGGTACTTGATTTGGAACTGAAAGTTTGCGTAAAAACTCATATTTTATATAATGTAGTTTAAACTTGAAATTAGAAAAATTCATTATTTAATGGTAGTGCTTTAGGAATAGATTAGTTGGCACGCCTACTATGTTTTTATACTCACGCCTATTGTGGTTTTCTTTTTTTAGTTGCTATTTCATGTTCTAGCTCTGGTTCAGATAGCCTTGGGTGATTTTTAGACTCAGTATCAGAGAGTGACACATTGGGTTACATGGAGTAGTCTTCGGATGGTTTGTCATGTCTTGATGATTTCTTCATTTTGTGTTTTTTATTTGTATTTATTTTTCTATTTTATTTCTACTTCTTAGTTCTCTTTCATTGTGGGAAATAATTTTCAATTACACTCTATTAAAGCCCTGGCTCTTGTCACCAGCGTGGGAGGATCAGGAACGCCTCTCGGGCCTTACCACAGATAAGCTCGAGTGAACCGTTCAAGTTTAACCCGGGTTGGTTCATGAAAAATGGTATCAGAGTAGGGATGGATCTTGAGTGAACATTTTGTCAGAGAAAAATTTGTTATCTGGGTTTGTAATGGTAGGATTAGGATTTTCAAGACTCGAGGTATAGGTACGGGAATGATGTCATGAACCCTTTCTCGTTCTGAACCCCGGGATACCAAGGGATGTCTAAGCATGTCTGTGTACAATGGTTGTAGTGAATTTTTTTCTGTTGGGAAATGAAAATGGAGTTGTGAAAGTATACCTATATGCTCACATGTCCTGGAAATCCATGTGGATCTAGGGATAGTTCCATATACTGGTCTCTGTGATAGTGGAGTGACTACGTATGGCATCCAACCTTATGTATGAGTCACCAATCAGAACTAGTTTTCCATTTTGGATCATTTAAGCCTTATTTAATTATAAGAATTGTTTTGTAATGCTATTTTTTAGAAATTGTGAAAAGTTGAATTTAAAATAGCAATGACCATGTGATTATGACATCATTTATTCCCTTGTTCCTTAGTGTTCACCCCGACGAAGGATTGATGAATCCTCAAGGTGCGGGTTCGGGTGGCACGCCCTTAGAAAATACTCCAGTTCATCAGTCCATGGACTATGCTCTCAAGTTTCATAAATTGAATCCTCCCTTATCTTATGGTCAATAAGATCCTCTTTCAGTGGAGGAGTGGTTGTGGAAGATTGGGAGGTAATTTTAATTTCTTGTGCATCCTGAGTCATTGATGGTGAAGTTGAATACCTTACTGATAGAAGGTCTAACCAGGAAATAGTCGAATCCCATATCACAATGAAAGACTCTAAAATATATCACTTGGGAGATTTTCAAGTAATCATTCATACATCATTATTTCTCCGAGGTGACAAAGGTGAGGAAGAGTATAAGGTTGTGTGATCTTCAGTATGTTGATAGATCAGTATAACAACCATGCTCTTTATTACACACTTAAACATGATTTATTACATAACTTTTCATGTAAGACAACTCTAAGGATTGATAGGTCTAGTGTCTTGGGAACTTAGGATTATTAAGAAATAACATAGAACATAAAAAACAACAAATTTATTGAAATCTTCTTTTACATAACCACAAAATTCCTTCATACGTAAAATTGCATGGGATAACCTGAGGAAATGAATAAGAAAATGGTAATCTATGAATCACATTAAGGGAGCAAGAAAAGAATAACATGATGAATATAATACATGTTAGGTATTAGGCATATCAATTGAGTACAAAATAATCATGAACATAAAGGCATGATATAGCATGATTATCATAACTTGGAAATGTGGCAATAACACTTAATGATATAAGCATGAGTCAAGTATCATTGCACATGGATCATGAGTGATCCTTCATTGCACTTGAATTAGCATGAGTAAACCCTTATTACACGTGATATATCATGAGTAAACCATCATTGCACCTGACATATCATGATACTAATATTTACCCAATGTATTGGAGTGCTATTAGAGCACACCCTTTATAAACATTTTATTTCATGCATAAGTGTACCACATATATCATATAACATGGATTCATTAAACACCAAAATTTATTCCAAGAATAAGAGATTTGGAATAGCTAAATTTATGTCCTCAATCATTAAGTAGATGTGATAAAGGTGAATAACCGTGATGGAGAAATGGGTATGGTATTTTTTTACATTATGATTTTGGCCTGGGAAATTTTGGTGTAACTTCGATAGTATAACGATGTCAAATAGAAATCGTAAAATGGGTTTATGAGATAGAAAGTAGTATAAAATCATTTATAAATGAAATAGATGGTAAGGAGTTCATGGAACACCATATCCCAACAAATGTAATGTAATTTAGATATAAAATATAAAATAATTTCTTGAATGTAAATGGGGAGAGAGAAATCCCTTACCGAATTTCAGCATAGTAATGGGTGTACATGGGAGAAATTAATGAGCGAGAAAGGGGCATATCATCATTAAAAAAAGAAGGGTAGTATAGGGTTTTTGCAAAATTATACCCCAACATTTATAATTTAAAATAAAAGTACGTAATAATAGATGAAAACCTTGGCATAAATAAAGAATTAAAGTGAGTATCTCTTATGGAATTTCAACATGGTAACAGGTGTAAATAGGAGGCATTAATGAGAGAGAAAGAGGAACATCATCAATAAAAAACAAGGAGGGAAGTATTGGTAGGATTGAAATAATACCACCATTGTTTCCTCAGGAATTGGGGATGACCTTGTTGATTGAATGTTCAAACATTCCAATCAGTTTCTAACGGGTTTGTTCGTAGAACCAGAAACATCCAATGTTTACATATCCATTTGGACCTACTTTCCAAAGGTAGGTGCTCATTAGTTGTGGACTGATGAGGCTTAGGAATTTTCATTGGTCGAGAGGATGGTAGTTCAGACTCATCACACCTTTTTGAGGGGAATTATTTTATACTTTGGGACTCTCTTTATAAATTTAAGTTATGTTCATGAATCTTTATTACATTACCATGTATAAAATGAGCTTTCCTTTAAATCTAATATTGATATGTAGGAAATTTAGAGAATCTTTTATATGTATTCGAGGTTATTCATCAATATAGAATCATCTGTATTTTTTAGATATTCTTAGTCAATGGTATCCTTCATTACATAAATGTCTCTTGGTTATTATGGTAACCATACTGGTTTTAAATCCACTCAGTGAGGCACTTGAAGTTTATTATCACTCAGAAGGACGTGGATTATTTTAGAGTTAGGATCGTACCCGCTGATGGGCTACTTACGTATCCTTTGTTTTGGAAAAGGAATCAGAACCCACATATTTCGAGTGAGGGAGTATGATATTTAAACATGATTGATGGCTCAAAGAAATATTTCATGATTACTTTTACACTCTAAGCTCGTGTGAGTCATGCTCGGTGTGAGAAACAAGAGGTATTAGTGAAACCAGACAATTGTGCCATGAAAGATGCAATGATGTGGGGCTTATGTATGTATGACCTCCCAAAAATAGATGATTATCGTGTTTTACTTCAGGGAAGAAACCCAGGAACAGGATCCATAAAGATATATGTACTTTATAGAGATTTGTATACTCTAATCTTGGGGATTACTCTTATGGAAGATTCCCAAGTAAGGAAGGGACTTATGATTGGGTTTTATTCCTGAGAAGGAATCCCAGATCAAAAAGTAAATTAAGAATGGTTTAGAGAAATTTAAGACTAGGGCTTACTCCTAAACAGGAGGCCTAGGTTAAAGGGATTTGAAAACTGGGGCTTACTCCTGAAGAGGGGGCCCAGGTTAAAGGAAATATGGTTGGGGCGTACTCCTGAGGAGGATGCCCAAATTATGGGACTTGGGGTTTACTCCGGATGAGGATGTCCAAATTAGGGGACTTGGGGCTAACTCCTGAAGAGGATTCCCAAATTAATTGACCTCGGGCATAATCCTGAAGAGGATTCCCAAATTAAGGGACTTGGGGCTTATTCCTGAAGAGGATGCCGAAATTAAGGGACTTGGGGCTTACTCATGAAGAGGATTCCCAAATTAAAGGAATTGGGGCTTACTCTTAAAGAGGATTCCCAAATTAAGGGAATTGAACTGGGGATTACATCTGAAGAGGAGGCACAGGTTAAGGGAAATTATGGTTGGGGCTTACACTTGAGAAGGAGGCCCAGATTAATGAGGACTTGGGGCTTACTCCTAAGGAGGATTCCCAAATTAATGACAATTTGGATTGGGGCTTACTCCTAAGGAGGATTCCCAAATTAAGAGAACTTGGACTGGGGATTACTCTTGAAAAGGAGGCTTAGGTTAAGGGAAATTGTGGTTGGGGATTACTCCTGAAAAGGAGGCCCAAATTAGGGTTCTCTCATCTTAAAGGATAATGCTGAATGAATGAAATCTCTGACTTTAGTGACATAATGATGTTTAAATCACTAGGTTTTGAGAGATGTTCCACAGAACACCTTTTAGATAAGGAATTCAATCAAGAAAACATGCCATAAATGTATTTTAAGAGTGTCTTGAAGACTGAATCTTGAATAATAGAGTTGGAATGTCATAAGAGGGGTTAAATGAATAGGAAGGTCACCAAAAATAGAAGGGCGCGCAAGTCTTGGTAGGTGTGCAGGTACTGGGTGGGTGTGCAAGTCCTGGCCGCGCAGGTATACCTGCGCGGCACATGGGTACATGCATGATCCATGACCAGAAGAGTAATACTTGGGCAATTCTTGACCAAAGCATTTAGAATCATCCTGAGGTACTTCCAGAAGAGTGGTGCGCAAGGTTCAATGAGTAGGTAAGGAGGTGCTCAAGTTTGTCCATTTCCCTTAAGGGTAAAAAACTCAGGCACACAAGTGTTTGTGAATTCTAACACTTAGACCTTATTCCTCTTTTTTAGACCTTCCATTCTAGGTAAATAATTACCTTAGAAGTGTTTGGATGACTTGAAGAAGATACTTGGGCATTCAGAGCTCTGTATCTGAATTCTGTAAAAATCCCCCCTCAAATGGGGGGGGGCACCGGGGGTATTTATAGGATGTAGAAGACCTTGGGTGATTTTCAAAGAGGGCACGCAAGTCACCTACAAGACCATTTGGGCAGCGCGTAAGTATACTTGCACGACTATACTAGAACTTGTGAGACCTATGGGCAATGTTCTCCTTGTTCTTCCCCTTTGTCAATTTTTGAAGTTTATTCAAAGGATGAATCACTTTGGGTTTAGGGTATTTCTCTTTTTAGTGGTTTAAACTCTGTGACGGAAATGAGCGTCAACAAAAGTCTCCCCTCAGAGTTGGATCTGGAGAGAAAATAGAATTTGACTATGAGGAAAAAGAGAAACCAGGGGTCTTTGTGGTTATTGGCGGTTTAAATTCATGCATGTCAGACATAAAAAGGATAAAGTTTAAGGTCGAAATAGCATTGACCAAATAGATTGACCCAATTATTTGATAATTTATCTGAAAAAATATTACCATACTCATGTATGAGGGAAAATATGTAAACTATGACTTAAAAAATATTGAATATGAGGAATGATATGAAAAAGTGCTAAAAGGCATTAGAAGAAGTAGTTCCCAAAAATGAAGTTACCATTATTTAACAAACTCGTTAGGGGGTTGAATTATGTAGGGCCACCTAAGGTCATTGGTTTCATATTCAAATAAATAGCATATTTTTGCTGACAGGTCCGTTATGTAGACTACTTATGAAAGGCCGCCTATGGGAATGTGATGCATAGTTAGGAAAAATAACTCTCAGGAATTTACTTTTCTACTGCTAAGAATCCAGTAAAGTTTATGGGGATTCAACTTTTCCAAAGTATAGAGTTTGTTGTATGGAATGAGGTACTTGAATATGGAGAAGATATTTACAAACAAGATTATCCAAGAACTAGATGAATGTCACTTCTACGAAGGTCTGCCCCAAACACAGGTGAGAGAAATATAAACCATAGACTTGGATACTTTTAGATCATGAAAAAGGATATGGGAAAAATATGTTAAGGATGACTATTTTTTGCAGATCCATACTTATTTTTGATAAGACCAATAAGGACAAAAGAGGCTTTCTTCCCAAGAATGAAGTTACCGGTATCTGAAAAACCCGTTAGGGGGTTGAATTATGCAGGGCCACCTAAGGTCATTGGCTGCATAGTCAAATAATAGTATCTTTTTGCTGACAAATCTGTTATGGAGGATTTTTATGCATGGCCGCCTAAGGGCACGTGCAGCATAGTCAGGCAAAATAACTCTAAACAATCTGACATTTTTGTGACTAGAAGTCAAGAAAAGGGTTATAAAGATCTGAAAATGTTTAAGGTTATGATTTATGACTCATAAAAATGGGTATTGTTCAATGTATGTAAAGATACATAGATCAATGCTAACCATAATCACGTTGTGGATGGGTCTTGAATTGAAATACTGGACTTCACTACGCATCCCATAAAGAGGGGAATCAAGCCATATGTAGTTCTTGAAATATAGTTTAACGTCATGTGGGAGGAAAGTATGAGAGAACTTAGTTTAGGGTCATAGAGCGCGGACCATTATAAGAAATACACAATGTGTGTTTTCATGGGGACTTTTCACCTAAGGGACTGAAAGTGGAATTTGGGGTTAGGCCCAAAGACTTGAGTCTGGGTTCAAGGGACACTCGAATGTTCCTACGTATCCCATAAGTATGGGAATCAATCCCACATAGTTCTAGAAATATCCTCTGTACAAATTTGGTTCGTACATGTGAAGGGTGAAAAGGGACTTTAGTGAAATGATGGTTTAACCCAAGATAAAAGGTTTGAGCATTGCCAGGTATGCACGTAATCTTTGAAATATAACATGATTGGATATTAATGTGAATAATGATTTCCTCTCAGGTGAGGGTATCAAAGAATGTTGTGGTTTACTATCATACATAACAAAAGGTGATGTATAGTTTAACGTCATGTGGCAAGGACAAAGGTGAACCAATGTAAAGATATTGATTCTGGGAGTAGTTTCACCTATCAACATCATAAGAGATGAAGGTGAAACGATGTGAAGAGATTGGTTTTGGGATTGAACCTTGGGAGGTTCCCTACGTACCCAGCCTGGAAAGAAAGGATCAAAGTCCACGTAGTTCAATTAAATAATGAATTAGTGATCAACTTGTTTTTTTGGGACAAAGACCTAAAAAGTGATGTTGGGACTTACACATGGTTAGTAGCCCAAAGAGAGTGTTATGGTTGAAATTTTCTCTAAGCTCACGTGAGTCATACTCGGTGTGAGAAACAGGAGGCAAAAAAACCTTAAAGATGCACAGTTTAATGTCATGTAGGACATATGAAGGGACTATGCAGTTTAAAGTCTTGCAATTAGGAATATTGGTGCTACATAGTTTAGTGTCATGTAGTAGGGACAAAATATAGTTTAACTTCATGTAGGACGTATTAAGGAATTTATATAAAGTTTAGTGTCATGTAGTTAGGACGATGGGGACAATATAGTTTCACATCATGTTGGATGAAAGGGGGACTGTTCAGTTTAATGTCATGCAGTAAGGACAAAATAGTACACCGTTTAACATCAGGTTTGACGTATTAGGGACTTTTTCATAATTTAACATCATGTTGGACGAAAAAAGGACGATATAGTTTAACGTCATGTGGGATGAAAGGGGACTATGTAGTTTAATTTCATGCAGTAAGGACAAAAGATTACACCGTTTAACATCATGTTGGACGTATTAGGGACTTTTTCACAGTTTAACATCATGTTGGATGAAAAAAAGGACGATACAGTTTAACATCATGCTGGATGAAAGCGTGAATAGTTTTAAGGTCATATGCATGGACCGTTGGTTATGCAGTTTAACGTCTTGCTGGATGTAAGGGACTTCTATAGAGTTTAGCGCCATGTAGCTAGGAATTTTACAGTTTAACGTCATGTTGGACGAAAGTATACAAATAGTTTAAGGTCATATGTATAGATCTTGGATGGGGCAGTTTAACGTCGTGCTGGACGTAAGAGACATGCAAATAGTTTAAGTTCATATGCATGGACCGTTGATGGTGCAGTTTAACGTCGTGCCGGACGTAAGGGACATACAAATAGTTTAAGGTCATATGCATGGACCATGGATGGTGTATTTTTTGTTTATACAAAATACTTCTTTAGAAATCTGGCATTGGTTGGAGTAGTGATGAGTTCTCCATCCATTGAGATTAAAGAATAAGCTCCATTGGAATAGACCTTATGTATTGAATAAGGACCTTCCCTCTTTGGTTCAATCTTGGGAGGTTTCATTCCTGGTATCATTGGAGTTCTGAGAACTAATACCAATTCTCTCTGAACGAATGAACGAAGACTAACTTTTTTGTTGAAAGCTCGTGCTATTCGATTCTGATAGACTTCCAAGTGGTGCAAGGTGCAAAATCTTTTCTCATCTAACTATTCCAATTAATCCAATCACTTTTGAGATTTTTCATCTGCAGATGAATAATCAAAAATAGCTACTATGAGCAATGAAAATTGAATTTCAATGTGCAAGACTAATTTCGTTCCATATACCAGTGACTATGGAGTTGATCGCGTTGCAGTGCGGGTGGTGGTCCGATAATCCCATAAACCATGAAAGAGTTTATCAGGCCATGACCTCTTATCTTTATCCACCATCTTTTGTAGTATATTTGACAGAGTCTTGTTGAATGCTTCTATCTAGCCATTGGCCGCTGCATGATACCGAGATGAATGATTGGATTTGATGTTGTATTATTGATACAACTTCTTCACCTCGGATGAAGAGATGTTGGTGCCATTGTCCATCAATATGGTATGAGGGAAACCAAATCTGGTAATAATGTTAGACTTGATGAAGTTAACAAAGCATTTAGAACAGAATTCCTTGAGAGGTATTGCCTCTGCCCATATGGAAAAGAAGTCAGTAGCAGTAAGAATGTACATAAACTGCTTGGCTATAGCTGAATGATAAGGTCCCACCACATCCATTTCCCATGTGCGAAATGGCCACGAGTATTTATCTATATGAAGAAACCCTGGGGGCTGATGAATGAAGTTGTCATGTACTTAGCATGATTGATACTTCTTTATGAAATCAACACAATCTTGTATCATTGAAGGCCAAAAGTATCCAAGCCTTCTAATTTGATCAGACAATCTATGTCCAGACTGGTGGGCACCACAAACTCCTACATGCACTTCTTTCATGACAACCATTGTCTCTTCACCATCAATGCATCTGAAGATAACTCCATAAAAACCACGCTTGTAGAGAATTTTCTCTAGGTGATCTGGGCCATCATAAAGAGTAAAATTGACCACATGTCACCGGATTTGTTCTTTCCCGGCTCTATCTGGTGGAAGTGTTCCATTTTGAAGGTATTCCCTGATAGGTGTCATCCATCATATAGTATGACCATATAGTTCAGGAATGGGACTAATTTCATTGATTTACTCTATTCTGATTTGAACATAAGGTGAAATTGTACGACGGTGGGCAATACTGATGGTTGTTTAGTCCCGATTTGGATCTGCCAGAGTTGTGGCTATATTAGCCAACGCATCATCTTGAGAATTTTGTGATCTCGGGACATAATAAAATGTCGGTTCCAAATGAAATTCCGCCATTAACTCTATGATATAATCATATAAAGGGATTACTTCTTTTATGATTGCATAATACCCACTGACTTGTTTGATTACCAGGTCTGAATCACCTTTCAACTTTAAATGATTCACTTGTGCTTGAAGCGCCAACTCTAATCCTGCAATAAGAGCTTGGTATTCCACTTCATTATTTGTACCACCTCCTAACAATGAGAAGGAATACGGTAACAATGCTTTTTCTGGGGAAATGAGTACAACACCTGATCCACCTATGTTGAATTTAAGATTTTCCATTTTCCTCCCTGTTGGACTTCTGGAAGCACCATCCAAGTACATTTCCCATGATTGAAGAATATCTTAAATAGAGAAGACATCCTCATCAGGAAGTTCAATATCTGAAGATGTGTCTTCCACTGAAGGATGTTCAGCAAGGAAATCAGCCAGATCGTGGCCCTTTATCGCCTTTTGAGACACATATTGAATATCAAATTGCGGTAAGACAACTTCCCACCTTGCCAGAAGTCTTGTAAGTATTGGACGACTAAGGATGAATTTGAGCGGGTTATTGTGAGATACCAATTGGACCTTGTGATGTTGCAGGTAGTGTCTCAAATTTTGAACTGTAATGTTTAATTCTAGGCAGCACTTCTCAATTTTTGATTATTGTGTTTTTGCTTCAAGAATAGTCCGATAGAGGATGTTTTCATTCCCAGCATCATTCTTCTGAGAAAGAAAGGAACCCAATGATCTCTCTAGAGCTGTCACATAGAGGATAAGTGGTCTTCCTCCAACAGGTGGAATAAGTACCAGTGGACTCAAGAGGTATTTCCTGATAATATAGAATGCCTCTTAACATTCTTTAGTCCACTGGTAAGTGACTCCCTTCTTCATCAATTTGGTAATGGGTAAAGTTTTTCCTACCAAATTGGCGTTGAAACAAAAAATATAGGCTAAATGTCCTTGAATTTCTCTTAATTCATTCAAATTTCAAGGAGGTGACATACCAAGTATTGACTTGGTATTCTCAGGATCAACTTCAATTCCACGATGGTGTACAACAAAGCCAAGAAATTTTCCTGAGGTTACCCCAAAAGCACATTTTAAGGGGTTTATCTTTAAATTATGTTGTCAAATATTGCGGAATATGACTTCCAAATCAGCCAAGTGATTAGAACGTTGTTTGGATTTGACCACCAAATCATCCACATAACATTCAACAAACTTCCCTGAAAAGGGTTTTAAGATAAGATGCATGACACGCTGATATGTTGCGCCTGCATTCTTTAGGCCAAAGGGCATTACCCGACAGAAAAACACACCCTAAGGGGCTCTGAAGGCTATAGATTACTCATCTTCTGGAGCCATTTGGATTTGATTATATCCAGAATATCCATCCAAGAAGGAAAGTGCTTCATATCCAGCTGTCACATCAATCAAGAGTTCTATAATAGAAACTGGAAAATCATCCTTAGGACAATGCCGATTAAGATCTCTGAAATCAATGAAAACTCTAATTTTCCCATTCTTCTTTTTCACTGGGACAATATTATCCAACCACATGGGATATTGAACTTCTCTGATGAAGTTTTATTTGATGATCTTATCCACATCAGCTTCAATTTTGGAAGCATAGGTTGGGTGTGTTCTTCTTGTGGCTTGCTTAAATCCTCGATGTTATTTTGGTAAACGCAAATGATGAGTAGCAACATCAGGATCAAGCCTGGGAATCTCTGTATAGTTCCACGCAAATATATCTCGATTTTTCTTTAAAAATGAAATATACATCTCTTGTTATTCAAGAGTCATGGCCGCACTAATTAATGTGGGGCGTGGATCTTCTTTTGTACCCAGATTGATTTCTCTGAGTTCATCCACAGTGAAGAGATACCCTCTTCTAATGCTGGAGGAGCATCTCTGAGATCTTCCTCTTCTTATTCAACATGTGTTACTTATTATGCTTCTACTTGCACAGTAGATGATGAAGCAGAATTTCCATGATCAGAGGAGACTTTAAAATTTTCACATCTTGAAGAAGAAGCTTCCATTTCTGACCCGATTAACGATGAAGGGTCCTCCCTGGGAAATAAAGAGGAGATGATGGATTGAGAATCGACATCATTTTTCACTTCTGATGTTGCTATAACTTCTTCTAGCCTGATTGGATAAGTATAGAATTGTTGGATTTCAGTAGATGAAATTATGACATCTCCATTTGAGCTTTCATCATTTCTTGGTGGATCACCACTTTCTCCCATGTTGTCTGGCTTGATTTCCATAATTTACATTTTGGATGATTCCATAAGAGTATTTTGATTGGGGTATATCCAGTCAATTTGACTGATAGGAAACACATAATCTTTACTCACATGTGTAAATGTGTTTACCGGAATCTTTTCCAAACCATATGGAGCATTAACTTTGGTAATCTCCTTTGTGGATTCCTCTTTTCCCCTCATGTGGTAGAATTCCACCTCGATGTATTGAGATTCACATGTTTTGAACGGGGCCTTATCACCATACAATGTCCCAACTTGACCATAGAAACAATACTTGAGACATTGATGGTATGATGAAGGGATAGCCGCATGTTGGTGTAGCCAGGGTCTTCGAAGCAAGATGTTGAAGGCTAAGTCTTGATCAACAACCCTGAAATCTGAATTGGATACAAGATCTCCAAACTGAGTTTTGAGTTTAATCTCACCCAGTGGTTCTTGTTCATTTTTATCATATCCTTGTAACATCATGGTAGAAGGAGATAAATAATATTCCGTGAGGCCCAATCGATGAAGTGTACAAATGGGCATGAGGTTGACTCCTAAACCATTATGAATGAAAACTCTTCGGACATCTACACCATTGAACTTTCCAGATAAGTACAGAGGTTTGATATGTCCATACACGACATCATCTTCATCTTCATCTGTGAAAGATATCACTGCATGGAATTCTGTAGGATTCTTCTCTACATAGTAGACTTGAGCTGCAACAATTTCATCTTCATACTCTTGAGGACTTGACAAAGCTTCGATGAGTACATCTCGAAGATCCTTCGATAAATTCAAGGTATCCAATATTGACAACTTGGTCGGTACATGGGCCAGGTGTTTCAATACATCATACTTTTGATCCAAAGGTCTGCGTTTCCCAACAGGAATATGTGGTTTAGCAGGTTCCTTGGAAGTTGATGCTTTGGAGTTTTATGCATCTTGTACCGGGATATGATTTGGTAGTACTCCTGGATTTGGACGATTAGACTGATTAGGTCTATTTACTTGCTGAGAGGAAAAAGATGGAACCTTCAATCGATCATCCAGAATAATTGTCCTAGGGCTGAGTCTGCCTTGTGTGGAGGAACTTTCTTGTTCTTGTTGAGCTCGTTGAAGGGATCTGCTACGGGATTCTACTGCATACACAGTTCTAGCAGGGGTAGAATTGGAATAGTGGCCTCTAAAAGATCCACGTCTTCCTCTGTATCATGAGCCTCTGTAACTTCCTCTGATTCCTCTATTTTATATAGGGAATTCGGCCTCATCAAAATCAAAAATGCGACATGAATATGGATCTGTTAATTGAATCATATTAACAGAACCGAAGATCAACTCTTCATCCAATGAAGACTCTACCTGATTACCCTGTTTAGGCTATTCTGTTTGGTGGGGCGGTGCCCATGGCTTTGAAGTATATGGCATGAAGTCTTCCATAGTCAAAGACAACTTAGGCTTTAACACATACTCATCTTCTTCTGATTCTTATTCTTTCTTTGCATCATGTCGTTTCTTTGAGGACTTTCCCTCTGATGAAGAGGGTTTTACTGCGGCATTCATGGTAGAAAGCACAATTGGTTTCTTCAATTGTGTTCACAAAAAATTATGAGTTCAGTTGATCATTTTTTCTGACCATCCAATCATCATATTTTTGTGCATTTTGTTCTTAACTTCTTTCCACTCGCCCTCTTCCTCTGGAACTATAGCAGTAACACATGCTACCTGAGGTGAAGAACCTTTCAACTTGACTTGTCCTGAGTCCACCATTTTTTGCAGGAGGTCCATGAAGACAAAACAATCCTGAATGGGAATCCCCAACATCTAATGAAAGGGGAAATAATTGGAATGGTCTTCATCTCCTTCCTTGTTTGGCCTTTTGGGCCTTGGTAATTAAACCAAGTTATTTTCTAGATCCGAAATGAAGTAGCCAGGAACTTGTTCATTTCAGAAAGAGTATGTTTTTCTCTTTAGATCCGAAAATTGTTTCCGTATTTTATCTCTTTGATCGTCTTGACTAAATGGCCTCTGTTGTTGGCGTTCAAGAGGTGGAGCCCTTCAAGAAGATGAAGGTTTTTAATTAGAAGCAGGTACAGGTGCTTGTTTATGCATAACTGTAGCAGTCTCTGCTTTACCCATTCTCCTTCCTGGAGTGGATGGGATTACACGATATTTAGCCTTAGTATGCATAAGGGAATCTTAAATCTATTGAGAGATTGAATTAAGGTATCGAAACCCTCATGTGTATTTCATATGGATCAATGGCGTGCGTAATTCGTCACCCAAATTTTCCACATAGATTTGCAGCAGTTCTTCATGAGGGAGTGCTAAGCTTAGGGAATATGTTAATCCCTTCTAGAAAGAAATGAAATCTGAGACCCTTTCATTATCCCTTTTCTTACAGTTTGTGAGATCAAAAACTATTGTCTTTGGAAACATTGAAATGATTTGGTGAATGAATCTTTGGCAGCGATCCTCCCATCTGGTAATTGACCAGGATTGCAAGCTTGTGTACCAGATAAAGACTAGTCCTTGCAAGGTTCACAAGAAGAATATGAGTTTCATTGCTTCTTGGTGTTCTAGAGTTCCCATCATAGGATCACAAAATGACTCGTAATGAATCAAATGCTATTCAGGATCACTCGATCCATTGAAAATATGGAATATAGGGTTCCCAAAACTTGAATGGGGAGGGACTGAATCTACCCATCCATGATAAGCTCTCTTTTCTGGTTCAAACTATGCAAACTTCCCTTCCATAGTCTCTAACTGAGCTGTTAATGACTCAATGGTATTCATTAATTTTTGAGAAACATCCATTTGAACTTGGACTTGGGCAGGTGCAATGACTGGAGTCTAGACATGTATGGTGGCTGGTATTGCAACCGACAGTAGCACCGCTAATTTTTGTTGCACTTGACCCGTAGGATTAGACCTATGAGGTTGTACTAGTAGAGGAGGATATTATTGATCCATCTCAGTAGCCGCAACAAATTCACTTGGCTGACTAACTCCAGCATGCTTCGGAACAAAACTACTCAGAAGTAGTTCTGCATTCATCCTCCTTAATTTCTTCATCTCTCCCTCTTGTTGCACAAATCTTTCCTCTAGTGATAGATATTGGGCTTCTCTAGAAGAAGGGTATGTAACCTGATTCTTTCCATTCCCCTTGTTGGCTCCCTTTCGGACAGGGGGAAGTGCATTACCTGAAGGATTACCTAAGTTCTGAGTAATCCATTGATTTCGTGTATGCACACATTCTTCATTTGTGTCTATGCGTACAACTTCTTGAGCAGAAACCACTTCATCTGAGTCCCCTGAGTGAGCCTCATGTTCTGGAGAATCAGCAACAACGGAATTAATGAAATTAATTAATGCATAATGCACCGCATCCCTTATATCAGCATTTCTATGATATTGTCTTCTTCCATGACCCTGATTAGACATTGCCTTTTGTTGATTTGACCCCTCAGGAACTTCTTGGCGAACCATAATTTGGAGAGAATCTCCTAATAATTTGGCTCTTCGTTCTTATTGAGGCTTTGTCCCCAATCGAGAGAAGACTGAATTTCTCTGAGGGAAGGATTGAAGATTTGAAAAAGTCCCCAGTTCGGTGGACTGGGGCTATTCCTGATATTCCCTCTCAACTCCTCGAATCCTATTTGTTGATTTTGAGAGTTGGTTTAAAAGAGTCCCCAGTCTGGCAAGATGGGATGGCTCTTGACATGCTATGTCTGAGACTTTATTAAAAGATCTCCTGATCTTGCAGACCTTAGTCCGGAAATTAACTGGATGCATCAACCTGCATCCACTTTTATCACCCATCTCAAAAGACCATTGGATGATTTATGACACTTCTGTCACTTGGTGACACGCTTGCTCCAAATGAGAGGCCTATTCAATATTCTCGTTTTCTTGATGCAAAAGTAATTCAACAACTACTTCTCTGTATGCTTGATTTTGAGAGGAACTAGTTGAATCATGTTCTTGGGCAAGATTTTGATTACAAAAAAACCCATTGACTTTGGCCAGCCACGGGCAATAAAATTGCATGAAACCATTTTCGGTGGGATTTGCTGATTGGATAGCACAGTGAAATGTAGTGCTCCATGAAAACCCCATCCTTTGATATGAATAATAGATGGGGAATTGGAAATTAACTAGCGCAATATTCTTAGTGCACCAAGGCATGAACGCAGAAGGTCTCTCTCCTGCTTTTCAGCCATCAGATTTCGAGAGACTGATAGAGATGCCAAGTCAATTTAGCGTTGTAACACTTCTATTATCTTAACATGATTTCCATATTCATCATAAGATAATACTTTTTTTTCAACTGGATAAGAGTTTTCCATATGTTGAGATGAATATCATGAATTCCATCTTGTGTCAACATCTCTGGAATGTCATATTGAGAGTCAGCCAGAGGCCAAAACATGACTGACACTTCACCTTTCACCATTTATTTTCTCATGTTTAGTTCTTTCTCTTTATCATTAAATGATGATTCTTCTACCTGATTAGAATAGATATGGTGCTTTCTTGTTGCTTCATCGGATTCAACAAGATTGGTAGAGAAATCACTGATCAAACTAGAAGATGCATGACTTAGGGGTGGTTCAGAGAATGACCTACACCCTGGGCTATCTTCTTGTTGAAAAAGTATTTCACCTGCTAATGGTAAAGCATCAGACATGACTGACTTTACTTTTTCAAGTGCCTCAAGATAAGAGGGCTTTCTTGACACTACATTGTCTATTGGATAATTTTCCAAGAAATGTGAATCACTACTGCGGAGAGGAATTTCGCGGCTAAATTCAACATCATGGGAAGGACCACCATGATGGGTTACAACAAAAGATGAAATCTCTTGCTCCTTGATCTTCTGACCACACAGAGGGTTCTTGTGGCTCTATTCTGAAGATGAAACTTTGAGATCAACCGAATTGTCATGACGCAAGCCTTCATGAGGATGTGTCTGGTGCAAAACTTCAGAATTAATGTTCCCACTATTGGGAACTGAGAGAGTAGAATCTTGAGTTGAAACAGATAGTTGTCTAAGTGCATCAAGAACTTCAGCATCGAGTAAGGCTTTGTTACAGATGGACATTTGATTTCATGACTGTCCTAGGTGGGTCTTCTTCATAGATGCCTTCTTATTAAATTTGGCATGTGTATGTGCCTTCTCAGGAGAAATGATCAGGTTAGGATGATTATCTCCACTCAAACCAGGTGTATGTGCCTGACTTGGTTGTTTGTATGATATGGGGGAGTATGCCCCACTACTCACTTAGACTGGAACCGATGTGTGTGTCTGTTCCGGAGTGAACTGTTGATGTGTCACTCCACTAGTAGGAATAGATTTATATGTCTTTCCCTGAAATGCTGCTGAAGCTGTTATAATATCCCGGCAGGAATCAAGAATATGAGCAGGGATTTTCTTCTGCTCTTTCACCATTGATAGAATATTCTTGGTGACTTCAGCAGCTAGAACGGGGATATACGTCCATTCTGTGCTTGGAGTAGGTGTGTGTTCCTTCTCCTGTCCTACTTTTCCTGTCAATGAATCCTAACAGTACTCAAGTGTGGGGGCAGAGAGTTGGGTCTGCCTCCTTGTTGTCGTAGGAGCTTTCCGAATAACTTCTCCGAGTGCTACCAAACGAGACTGTTGGTAAGCTTGATCAATACTAGCATGTGTATGTGCCTGCTGATTTCACTTCACCGAACGTGGTTGACATGCTTCATCATATGTTGTCAGACTAGCCTGCTGACTAGCTGATGATGTATAAACAGGTGTATGTTCCTGCCTATAGTACTCAGCTGGAATTGTCTGGCGGGATTGGCGTGATGCTGCCAGATGAGTCTGCTGGATAGTGGAATTAAAACGGGCGGGTGTGTGTACCCGCTAGTTTCTTGCCACCAATTTGATTGGTGGACTTCTCCAGAAATGGAAGAGATGATAACATGCTCACTGTTAACTGGATTTTTCCTTTGGTGGTTCTCCTTTCTTTCTCGGGTTTGAGGAACCTGAGCCGAATTCTTGGAAATGATACCCTCATCATGTTGAGGGTGCACTGCCGCACGAGTCTGGCAGCGATTGTTGATGGGAATCCTCGAGAAGGAATCTTGTTTCCTTGAATTAAGACCCTTAGGGTTCTACTCATTCACTCAGAATATGTGAGGGACTGGTGATTGTGTTTCGGGGATAACGACCCGAAACAGTTGGAGACGGTGGTTGGAACCACCTGCTTATTAATCACTGACCGTTGTTGTCCGGATGACCGGTGTGAGTTGTTCAGTTGGAGGGCTTGTCTGGAAGCCTCCATAGTTGGAATGGTACCATGTTGATGGTTCTCCTTAACCAGTGCATTTGATACCCAGCGTTGAAGACGCTGAGTAGGTGATGTCATCCTCAGAGTGGATTATGATCCATCAGGAGTAGTAGAAGTGGCATTTGCAGCAAAAGTTTTCACAGTAGACGTATTAATGTTTGTGAACTTTAGAGAATCCATTTTGGAAATGCAGAAGATCTTGAAAAAGCGTTCATATTTGATATAATAGACGTAATCAAGATATGTCCATCTACTACATCTTTTGGATAAGCACATATGTTATTGATTGTTTTGTTGGCCCTCTCATTGAGTTTTAAATAGGGGCCTAACAAATAAGTAAAACATCATTTTAACTTGGTTAAGGATTCACGTCGGGTTCACCATTTTTGTTTCCTCATGAATTGGGGATGACCTCATTGATTGAAGGTTCAAACATTCCAATCAGTTTCTAACGGGTTTGTTCGTAGAAACGGAAACATCCAATGATTCCATATCCATTTGGACCTACTTTCCAAAGGTAGGCTCTCATTAGTTGTGGACTGATGAGGCTTAAGAATTTTCATTGGTCGAGAGGATGGGAGGTCAGACTCATCAAACCTTTTTGAGGGAAATTATTGTCTACTCCGAGACTCTCTTTATAGATTTATGTTATGTTCGTGAATCCTTATTACATTACCAAGTATAAAATGATCTTTTCTTTAAATATGAAAATCAATGATTGATATGTAGGAAATTTAGAGAATCTTTTATATGTATTCAAGGTTCTTCATTGATAGAGAATCATCAGTATTTGTTACAGATTCTTAGTCAATGGTATCCTTCAGTACATAAAAGTCTCTTGGTTATTATGATAACCATACCAGTTTTAAAGCCACTCAGTGAGGAACTTGAAGTTTATTGTTATTCAGAAGGACATGGATTATTTCAGAGTTGGGATCGTACCCGCTGATGTTCTACCTATGTATCCGTTGTTTTGGAAAAGGAATCAGAACCCACGTAGTTCGAGTGGGAGAGTATGATATTTATGCATGATTGATGGCTCAAAGAAAGATGTCATGATTACTTTTACACTCTAAGCTCACGTGAGTCATGCTCGGTCTAAGAATCAAGAGGTATTGGTGAAACCAAACAATTGTGCCATGAAATATTCCATGATGTGGGGCTTATGTATGTATGACCCCCCAAAAATATATGAGTATTGACTTTTACTTTAGGGAAGAATCCCAGGAACAAGATCCATAAAGGTACATGTATTCTATGGAGATTTGGATACTCTAATCTTGGGGCTTACTCCTAAAGAAGATGCCCAAGTTAGGAAGCGACTTATTATTGGGTTTTATTCCCGAGAAGGAAGCCCAGATCAAAAAGTAAATTAAGACTGGTTAAGAGAAATTTATGACTGGGGCTTACTCCTAAAGAGGAGGCCCAGGTTAAAGGGATTTGAAAACTGGGGCTTACTATTGAAGAGGAGGCCCAGGTTAAAGTAACTATGGTTGGGGATTACTCCTAAAGATGATGCCCAAATTAAAGGACTTGGGGTTTACTCCTGAGGAGGATTCCAAAATTAGGGTACGTGGGGCATACTCTTGAAGAGGATGCCCAAATTAAGGGACATGGGGATTACTCCTGAAGAGGATGCCCAAATTAAGGGACTTGGGGCTTACTCCTGAAGAGGATACCCAAATTAAGGGACTTGGGGCTTACTCCTGAAGAGGATGCCCAAAGTAAGGGACTTGTGGCTTACTCTAGAAGAGGATGCCCAAATTAAGGGACTTGAACTGGGGATTACTCCTGAAGAGGAGGCCCAGGTTAAGGGAAATTATGGTTGGGGATTACTCTTGAGAAGGAGTCCTATATTAATGAGGACATGAGGCTTACTCCTAAGGAGGATGCCCAAATTAATGAAAATTTGGATTGGGGCATACTCCTAAAGAGGATGCCGAAATTAAGAGAACTTGGACTGGGGATTACTCTTGAAAAGGAGGCCCAGGTTAAGGGAAATTATGGTTGGGGCTTACTCCTGAGAAGAAAGACCAAATTAGGGTTCTCACATCTTAAAGGAAGAGGTTGAATGAATGAACTCTCTAACTTTTGTGACATAAAGATGTTTAAACAACTAGGTTTTGAGATATGTTCCACGGAACTCCTTTCAAATAAGGAATTCAATCAAGAAAACATTCCATAAATGGATTTGAAGAGTGTATTGAATACTAAATCTTGAATAGGAGAGGTGGAATGACATAATGGGGGTAAAATGGGCAGGAAGGGCACCCAAAAATAGAAGGGCGCACAAGTCTTGGTAGGCGCGCAGGTACTGGGTGGGCGCATAAGTCCTGGGCATGCAGGTATACCTACGTGGCACATGGGTACTTGTGCGATCCTTGAATAGTAGAGTAATACTTGGGCAATTCTTGACCAATGCCTTTAAAATCATCCTGAGGTACTACCAAAAGAGTGGCGCGCAAGTTTCAATGTGTAGGTAAGGAGGCGTGCAAGTGTGTCCATTTCCCTTAATGGTAAAACACTTAGGCGCACAAGTGTTAGTGAATTATAACACTTAAACCTTATTCCTCTTGTTTAGACCTTCCATTATAGGTAAAGAATTACCTTAGAAGCTTTCAGAAGACTTGGAGAATAGACTTGGACGTTCAGAGCTCTGTATCTGAATTCTGGAAAAATTCCCCCTCGAATGGGGGGCCCACCATGGGTATTTATTAGCTGGAGAAGACCTTTGGCGATTTTCAAAGAGTGCACGCATGTCATATGCATGACCATTTGGGAGGATCGCAAGTATACTTGCGCGACCATGCTGTAACTTGCGCGACCTATGGGCAATGTTCTCCTTATTCATCCCCATTGTCAAATTTTGATGTTTATTCAAAGGATAAATCAGTTTGGGTTCAAGGTATTTCTCTTTTCAGTGGTTTAGACTCTGTGATGGAAAGGAGCATCAACAACCATATTTTTAGTTGAAAATAAAATGGCATAACAACATAAATAAACTTCGACAAAAAATGAGAAAAGAAGAAATCAATTACTTGAATGTGTGATCCCAAACTCATGGGAGGGAATTGAGAGAGAATTCATGGGAGAATAGGAAGCCTTTGGATGGTTCTACAGAGAGGAGGGTAGGGGTTGGTCGAGTTACAAAGGTTTTGAGTTAAGAGAAGTGGGATCTTGGGTGGGTTTATATAGAAAAAAGTAGTTAATTCTTTATTATTTAGGTTTTGGACAACACACATTAAAACTAATCAAAATATCAAACCAACACATGGATTTTTCCAATGGTATTTTCCAAGGGAGATTTTAAAAAATTGTTTTATAAAGACAATGGAAAAACATCTTAAAATATTAGGCTTGCTTATATGGAAGTGACTCACACTCTCAACAAAATCATTTTAAAAAGTTAGCATGATTTATTAATCTTGGAGGCTACACTAATACTTTGTAAAATAACTAAAACAAACCTATAATCACATTATTTTATTTTCAAAACATATTTTTGCCAGAAATACCATTTATATAATTTTATTGCATTACTATTGGGACATTATGAAGTCGTAAAACATATAATATAATTAAATAGTATTTAATTTTAACCCAAAAATTCCACCTTCTAAAAAATTATGAAAAATTCACAGTTAGATAATTTCAACTTCCTGAATGAAAAAATGATATTCATTTTATCTAAATAATTTTCTAAATATGTCAATTTTAACTTTTAAAAAAACTGACATTTATAAACAAATCTTGGGTTTTTGATAAAGACAACTTTCAAACCTTGATTAAAATTACAATTGTTTTCATAAAACTTATACGATAATTTATATTTTACAAGAAGTAATTTAGTAATAATATTTTATTAAAATATTATTTAATTCAAAAAATCCATTAATTCATCAAAATAGATTTCTTAACTGAATATTAACTAAAAATACTCATTTTTCATTAAAAACTATTTACAATGGAACAATAATAAAATGAATTTGTATTTTATATAAAAAATAATTTACATAATCATAGTGCAAGGGTATTCATACATAACCACTTATAACACCCACATAAGACCTATGGGTAAGGTGTGTGATGGTGACCAACTCTTGGGTGGCTCAAATAACATTGCTTGGGTGGTAATATCTATCAACTTCCACTTATCCCATTGGTGGTTCTATTTAAGCTTAACATATTGAAGCTCAGCTTGGTCATGGTCAAGATCGAAGCCCAATGAGGATACTTCCTTTCTATGCTTTGACAAATGGTCTCTATACGGAGCAATTCTATTGGATGAGGCCATTACTTCCTTTGTATGGGTAATTTAATTTGTCAAATCCCTATATTTATACTAATCATTTAATCACTATTCAATGATTATATTAGAAATGGTCACAATTATTAACAATATATCAAAATCTCAAAACATAAAACCAAGGAAGTTAAAACATTTTATATATCAATAATAAAACATTTAATTAGATCAATATTGAGTACCTGATAAGGGTTAGGTATGTACATACTCAAGAGTGATACATTGAATACATCATGTAATTGATATATGTTCAGGGAGTTCTAGTTAGTAGGCCACTGCTCCAATGCGATCAAGGATCTCAAAAGGGCTGATGTACCATGGACTTAGCATTCCCTTCTTCCCAAATCACATAAATCTCTTCCACAGTGATATGAAAGTGGAATACCATGTCTCTGAAATCAATATCTGGGTCTCATTGATGATTATTATTATAGATCTTTTGTAGACTCTAAGGATCATTAATTTGCTACATGATGGTTTTAACCATCTCTACCAGTTCTTCAACCACTTCTGGACCGAGGTGTTTTTGATACTCAACTTCATCCCAATATGCAGGTGTTTTACACCTCTTCCCATATAGGGATTCATATAGAGCCATTTGTATTATTGATTGTTAACTGTTATTGTAATATAATTCAACCAAATGAAGATTTTAGTCCCATCTTACTTTTAAGTCCCTTGAGAATGCTCGCAACATGTCCTCAAGTGTTTGGATAGTTCACTCAGATTGACCATCAATATTAGATGATATGTTGTACTAAAGTTCATATCAGTATTCAGAGTGTGTTAAAGACTCTTCTATAATATATAGGCGAATCATTAATATTGATCAGATATAATATATAGTGGCACTCCATGTGGCCTTACCACTTCTCTGATATATATATCTTCCATTTTATCCAATGAGAAATCATCTAGAATTTTGATTGAGTGTGCAGTATTTTTAAGATGATCCACAACAACCCAAATATCAGTGTTTCCTTTGGATGTCTTTGGAAGTCCGATGACAAATTCCATGGTGATGTTCTCCCTTTTCCATGCTGGTATGGGTATTGTTTTTATCATCCCCTTATACTTCTGCCTCTTAGCCATCACTTGCTGAAATACAACGAACATTGATTTACACTCAATGATATCATTCTTCATGTTATCCCACCAATAATTATCTCAAAGATCCCAATAAATCTTTGTGTTTCTTTGGTAAATAGAGAAATTTTAAATATGTGAATCATCCAAAAGGTCAACATATAACTCTGTATTTGATAGAACACATATTCTTGTCCATAATCACACCATTATTTATTCATTAACATTGATATATTTGGATTTACCATTTCTTATAGTTTCCACTTTCTTCTAAATTCTTATATCATCCTTTGCAGCATCCTTTAACCTTTCCAAAGGATATGGTTAAAAAAAATTGAAAGGATTGATGATGTTCTATTCTTTAGGATTCCCATTTCCCTATTTATTAAATAGTTGAAAATTGGATACTTTTAAATTCTTATCAATGATTGAATTGTTGGGTCCTCTATAGTTAGAGCATTATCCACCTTGTTTGATTTCCCAGGGTGGTAATAGATTGAGAAGTCTTAGTTTTTTATCAGCTCTAACTGTCTTCGTTAGTGAATATTCAACTCTTTATATGTGAATATATACATGAGTCTTTTGTGATCCATATATATTTCACAATTCTCCTCAGAGAGGTAATGTCGCTAAATTTTCAAAGTTATGATTTCAGCAGCCAACTGTAGATCATGTGTTGGATATTTATTCTCATGAAAATTAAATTTCCTTGAATCATGGGCAATAAATTTTTAATTTTTCATCATCATATATCCCTTTCCCTTCTTCAAAATATCACGGAATAACACAAAAATTTCTCCACCTGTAGGTAGTGTGAGAACCGACGTAGTGGTATGCCTCTTTTTCAAGTCCTTGAATCTCACTTCACATTCATCACTCCATTAAAATTTGACTCCCTTTCGAGTTATCTTGGTTAGAGGGTTTGATAATCATGGTAAATTTCTCACAAATTAGTGATAATATCTAGCTAACCCAAGAAATCTTTGGATATCTATTACCGATGTTAGCCTCAGCCATAACTCAATTGCAGCTATATTGGAGGGATCCATATGTATCCCATAGGTCATGACTATATGACCTAAGAATAATACTTCCATCAAATACAAGTCACAATTATTTTACATTCCATAGAGATTCTCCTTTCATAAGGTCCCTAGTTTAGTGCTTAGATGCTCCTCATGCTCTACCTTGGTTTTGGAGTATATTAGAATATTGTCTATAAAGAATATGAAAATTTTGTCACAGAAATATTTAAATAATATATTAATCATTTCCATGAATATTTATGGAGAATTTTTGAGTCTGAAAGGTATTACTATGAATTCATAGTGCACTCACCTTGTACAAAAAGAAGTCTTGGGGATATCCCCTTCCATCACCCTTACTTTGTAATATCCCGACCGCAAATGCACCATGAATAATAATTATTCTCCACATTGCTGATCAAACAAGTCATCAATTCATGGTAGTGGATACTTTTTCTTTATCTTTATTTTGTTAAGCTCATTATAATCCATGAAAAGGCGCATTGGCCCATATTTCTTCTTGACAAAGAGGACTGGTGCACCCCATGGTGAAGCAGATGGGCGTAAAAACCCTTTATCCAGATTCTACTCTAGTTGATTCTTTAGCTCCTAAAGGTCAACAACAAACATTCTATATGGAGTCCTGGATATTGTCAATGAACCAAGTGTAAGACAAATTGAGAATTAAAAATCTCTTCTAGGAGGAAGACCAGGGAATTTCTCAGAAAATACATCATCAAATTCCCTCACAATAGAAATGTATTCCAGAATGGTTTCTTGCATGGACTCAATAGTCTATGCAAGATACACATTCTCATAGGGCGTTAATATCCATGCCTGATATTATGGAGATAAAAAATATTCATCCTCTTCTATGCACTTTAACATGATTGGGAGGAAATCACCCATATATTGATTGATTTTCCTCACACAAAAATTGATGTTGGTTCTATATAACGAAATCCAATCCATGCCATGAATTGCATCAAATTCTACCAGAGGGAGATTGATGAGGTTCTACAGAAAGTTCAATCCACATATTGTGACTGGTGTGGAGTTACATTAATGGGATGAAATAATTTCTCCATTTTCTATTCTGACTGACATATTTAATTCCATGATTTGTGGTGGTGTTGTAATTGTTCTATTAAACATTTGGGATATAAAAGAATACGTAGAACCAAAATCAATAAGTATGTCCGCTATTCTGGAATGAATAACTAATGTACCTATCACTACATCATTGTGAGGGCTCACTTTGATGGTAGTGATAGAAAAAGCTCACCCTTGGTTCCTTGGAGGTTGTTGGTTTCCACAAAAAATCATTGGCTTAGGGTACTGGATTGCAAAGTGCCATGTTTCATTGTAGTTGAAGCAATGAACAATTCACTAAGGGTCGAATAGAGAATTCCTCTAATTTATCATAGCCACATATTTTTCTTATCAGCAGTTAATTTCTAGGTTCCCCTCTCTTCCATACCTAAATCATTTTATCATCCCATTCAGTAATTTTTTGGGTGCTTCTTTCCACTGCTTGGGAAAGTGGGGTGCTAGATTTTCATAGCACTGTTGGATTTATCAATCAGACCACCAGAATTAAAGTCTACCTTATTCTTCTTATCCCCATGACATCCCTAATATTCGCCAATCTCCATTTTGAACTTGAGGGAATATCGAACAATTTTATCATAGCCCTTGAAGTCACAGATCAATAAGGCTTTCCATAGGCCAGGTCCCAGCCCACCAAAGAAGAAGTCAACCTTGAATTATGGGGTAATGAAAATTCTAGAGGATTATTGTTAAATCCTTGTGTATTTTTCCTCATACACTCTAATGGATTCATCATCTTTTTTCTTAACATCAAGGAAGTCCCTTTCCATCTGAAGTCCGAGGGTGTACAGAAAATATTTATCAAAAATCATTTTCTAGAAATCATTCCATAACAATTCCTAGATATCCTGCTTAGGATTTTTATTTTTGATCAATGATCACCATTTATCAGCTTCACCCTCCATATAATAAGAATCCAGAATAACATTCTCTTGTTCTAAACATTGAAGGATAGAGAAGATCATTTCGATGGAGTTGATACATTGTTCAACAATCGAGGGATTTGATGATCTATTAAAAGTAGGAGGAGTTTGTTTCATGAATCTCTCTATTGTGACTTGTTATTTCTTAGGGGGGTTCAACGTTCCTCTTGACCCATGTTTCTAATAAAAAACATGAGTTAACTGAGACAGTATCATGACAAAGTTAGTGATTCCCTCTCGCATCGGATTGGGAATATCATTAGAATAGTAATTACATTGAACTTCGAATTAGTTATTAGCCCAAGACCTCCTATTACTACTCATTGGATAGAATAAAAAAGGAAATTAGGGGTAATACATAAAGGGTAACCCAACGACAAAAAATTGATGACTTACAAATTAATTTTATTTCCTTAACTTATGAATTTATATGCATCAGTATATGTTTTCCATGATCTACTTCCCAAAAAATATTCTTAGGAGCATTTTTTATTCCATTAATTTTTTTTCATAAAATGCTTATGGATTTACAAAATCATAATCCCTAGGTGAGTCTTAACCAAGAGTGCTGCAATGCTCATTATTGTGCACCAATTCTCGTTCAATTCTAGCTCAAATTGGTTTTTTCAGGTTTTACCCCTAGATACATATGTGCCAAAGCCACCTCTACCTACTCGTATCTAGATAGGGAAGCATTTTCTTAATAAACCACTTACTCATTAATCATGAAAAATTTGGAACGTTTTTATTATACCTAGTCTCATCCCTAAGGATTCTACTAGGTTTTTCTAATTCTATTCCCAAAATTGTTTAACCTGTCCTCTAATACCAACTATAACAACCTTGCTCTTTATTAGACACGTAAACTTGATTTAATACATAAAATAGATCTTAATAAAAAATTGAGGATTGTTTGGTCTATTATCCTTATAAATTAGGAACATTACATGAAAACTTAGAACATAAAACACAACAACATTATTGAAAATTTTTTACATGACCACAACATTCCTTCGTACTTAGCATTGCATGGGATAACCTAAGGACATGCATAAAAAACGGTGAGCTATAAAACCTAATAAAGGAGTACGAATATCATAAAATGATGAATATAATATATAATAGGCATTAGGAATATCAATGGAGCAAAAAATAAACATGAACATAAATGAATGATATAGCATGATTATCATAACATGAAAATGTGGCAACAACAGTTAACATGATATTTGCCTAATTCAAGACTCATTACACCTGGAAAATGATTAAACACTCATTAAAATTGAATTAGCATGATTAAACCATCATTTTACTTGAATTATCATGAGTAAACCCCCAATTCACTAGACGTATTGTGATACTATTCTTTACCTAATACATTGGAGCGCTATCTGGGTGCACTCTTTATAAACATTTCATTTCATGCACAAGTTTGCCACATAGGTCATAAAACATGGATTCATTAAACACCATACATTATTCAATGAATAATATTTGTTAAATAAATAAATGTAAGACCTCAATCAAAATGTACATGTGCATAAAGGTGAATACCCTTGATAGAGAAATGGGTATGGTATTCACTTAAACGATGATATTTGGCATGGGAAATTTTTGTGTAACTTCAACAGCGTAATGATGTCAAATAGAGATCGTACAATTGGATCATGAGATAGAAAGGGGTATCTTATTATTTATACATGAAATGGACGGTAAGGGGGTAATGTAACATAATATCTCAACATATGTCATGTAATTTTGATGCATAATATAAAATAATTGCTTGAATGTAAATGGGGAGAGAGAAACCCCTTATGGAATTTCAAAACTGTAAAGGGTGTACATGAGAGGAATTAATAAGACAGAAAGGGGTCTTTCATCATTTAAAAATAAGGAGGGAAATATAGGGTTGGTTTGAAATCGTACCCCAAAATTTTTAATTGAAAATAAAAGGGAATAACAATATAAGGAAACTTGGACATAAAAACGAAATGAATGTGAGGATCTCTTACAGAATTTAAACATTGTAACATGTGTAAATGAGAGGCGTTAATGAGAAATAAAAAGATATCTAATCATTCAAACATAAGGAGGGAATTATGGGGGAGGTGAGAAATCATACCACAATATTTTTAATTGAAAATAAAATGGCATAACATTATAATGAAATTTGATAAAAACGAGAAAGGATGAAATCCCTTTTTTGAAGTGTGATCCCAAAGGCTTGGGTGGGGATTGAGAGAGGCATCGTGGGTTATTGTGGAGACTTTGGGGGATTCTAGAGAAAGGATGTCAGGATTTGGTTGATCTAAAAAGGTATTTAGTGAAGATAAGTGGGAGGTTGGGTGGGATTATATAGAAAATATAAACAATTATTTATTATTTAGGTTCAGGATAACACACATTCAACTTATCAAAACCACAAAACAACCAATGGTTTTTACCATGGGTTTTGAAAAAAGGGATTGTAAAAAATTATTTTATAAGGCCAAGGACTGATATACTTAAAATAAAAGGCTTTCTTATGTATAAGTGAGTTACACTCTAAAAAAATTATTTTAAATAGGTTAAATTGTTTTATAAGTCTGGGAGGGTCCACTAAAGATTTTTAAAATAAGTCAAAAAAGCTAAAATCGTATAATTTTAAAGGTAAAACATATATTGGCCGTAATTTGAATTTATAGTTTTTTTATGACATCAATATTGGGTCATTATGATGTCATAAAACACATTATATAATTAAAAAAATTTATTTTTAACCCAAAAATTTGATTATATCAAAAAATTATGAATAATTCAATGTTAGATAATTTTGGCATCATGAATCCAAAAATGATATTCATTTTATCTAAATAATTTTATAAAAATGAAAATTTTTACCTTTATGATAAAATTAGACATTAATTGAAATTCATTAGATTCGACAAAAACAACTTTCCAACCTCAAAAAAATTACAATTGTATTTATAGAATTTATGCGATCATTTATATTTAATAAAAATAAATTTAGTAATAATATTTCATTAAAATATTATTTTTTTAAACAAAATCCATTTATTCGTAAAAATTTATTTTTTAACTAAATATTAACAAAAAATATTATTTTTTCATTAAAAAATATTTACAAAGAAAACATAAAAAATGAATGATTATTCTCTATACAAAAATTATCTACATAATCATAGTTCTAGGGTCTTTGCTCATAACCCTTTATAACACCCGCATAAGACCATAGGGTAAGGTGTGCGATGGTGATAGAAACTTGGGGAGGATCAGATAACATTGCTTGGGTGGTAATCTCTATCTACATCCATTCTCCTGTAGGCGGTTCTATTAAAGCTTAATGTGTTAATGCTCGACTTGTTATTGGTCAAGCAAGAAGCCCAATGATGCTAACTCTTTTCCAATATATGAAAAATGGACTTCTTAGGGAGAAAATCTATTTTATGAGGCCATTTCATCCTTTGTTTGAGTAAATTGGATTTGTTAATGCCCTATATTTATACTATTCATGTGATTACTATTTAACAACTATATTAGCAACTATCACAATTCTTAACGGTATTTTAAAATCCAAAAACATAAAACCAAGGAAGTGCATAAGATTTATATATTCATAAAAAGAAATTTAATTAGATCAATATAAATGTTTAGTAATAAATGTTTGGTTCATCACATCAGTGTTGGAAATCTTTTTTCATTTCTTTGATCTAATGCCGTATAAACTAGGGTATGTTAGAAATGATCCCATGAATGCTCGACATTTTGAGCTCGGGATTTGTGCTAAACTATAGTTTAAAGTGAAATATATAAACCTAAAAACATTTTTGGATATTTTTGGGAAATCCATTCATGAGGAAGCTGAGATAGTAGGAGGACCTGAGGTGTCGAATCCTCCTCCGGCCTTGAGAATGGGTGCAGTTGATAGTGGTAAGAAGAATTTGAAGTGAAGCGATGCTAGTGCCTCTAATAGAGGAATCAAGAGGCCTTAAGAACTTCATTAATCTTCCTCATAGTGAAATTCATTAATCTTTCACCAGTGTGGTAAGAAGGGACACAAGAGGCCGATGTGCTTGAGTGCTCCAATACCCTACCACACCTGTGGGCGTCTGGGTCCCAGGTAGCAATTTTGCTATGGAATATCTAAGAAGCATGATGAATCCACACCCAGCTTGTTTATGGTCACCTCAACTTGTTAGTAGTAAGGAGATGTTTAGGGACCAATTTTGGGTTTTCTCTTTGTAGTGCTTCTTGGATGTAGTGGTCATCTCTTGTAACGTTTTGTGGTGTTTATTTTCTTTCAGTTGTAAGAATTATTATTCACGGACCTCTTTGAAACTTATTTTTTAATTGTAGTGTGTTTTTTAAAATTCTAGTTTGTGTGTTATGTTTGGGAGTTTCTGAACCCTGAATTCGAGGTAAGAGATTTTTGAATCATCAGTGCTCCAGCAATAAGCTCTATAGTGAAGATGGTGCATAGTCAGGAGAACCCCTCCGATGAAAATGTCATTAGTTTAATATTTTTCCTTAGTGTGAAATGGGGTTTTCTCTTCCGATGGTTTGAAATTGTTGATATAGAGATGAAATTTGTTTTATGATTCTATTAGTTTGGCCCTTCTCTTCTCCCCCCTCATGGTGGGGGTTTTTGTTCCATATGGAATGTTTTCACGTTCGGTTAATCTCGTCAGTTCTTAAGTTGGGGAGACCCACTGTGTGTCACACGGAGTTAGATATGAAGTAATTTAGTGTTATCTAAATCCTTATGGTGGGGAGTCCATTCAGGCCTCCCCATATCTGTACAAGAGTTTCTTTTCATGTATTGATTGGTGGTGGGTGGTCTTAATAAGAGAACCCTAGTCATATGTTATTCATCTTGAGTAATGTATGGGATTTGAGTACAACTAACGGTTCGGTTGGACTATGAATATGGGAATACGTGTCATAGGATGTTTAAGTTCGTTCATTCCTTAGTGGAAATGGATTGTTTGGGTTCTGTTTGGTAGTGGTTGTGGTGATCGGGTTTTGAGGAGGAGTTGTGTGTTATGGGATTCATGTTTTTGTTTGGATTGGTCAACTGGAGGCGCTTAAAATTTTGGAGGTGGGTGACATAAGAAGTTTTATTTTTGGGTCTAGATCATGTTGTGGACTTCCAGGGGTGGAAAGTGATACGGTGGATAGATTTTTCACACCCCGACCTACCTAATTATTTTATTTTATTATTTCACTGGCATTAAATAATTTGTGTTATGGTTCAGGTTGAATCCCGAGCTGAAATCATGAGTTTATGATTAAAAGCTTGCATTTCGGTTGGGCGTCATTGGGAAAAAGGGGAGAGCACAATTCGGAAACCCCATGCGGCTTGACCCATGCATCTGCGTGACTTGGACGTTTTAAAAAAATTAATTAAAATGAGTAAATCTTTTTAAATAAAATGAATGATGATTATTGTGTCTCACAATATATATTTTTATTATAAATTTAATTATTTTAATTTTATTAAGCTGAAAACTATATTTGTTAAATTATATTATTATGATTATTTATATTAATATTTGTATTATTCTTATTGTTATATTATGAATATTATTTTTTATTTGATTTTTCTTTTGTTTTTTATTTTTGTTTCTCTGTTTTTTCTTTCTTCTCCTCCTAACCCTAGAACAAACCCCTCCCCCCTCTCCTCTACTCTCCTACTCCCTCACAAGTCACTAACCCGCCATATCCCCTTCCATCCCATATCAGCTACCCCTCCATCGGTCAGTTTTCCTCCTGTGGGCCTCACACACCTCTGACTGCCATACTGCCAGCTATGCGTCCCGCTGGGCCCCTATCCTACACCACATGCCCCAGCCAACTACCCCCTATAATAGCCTCCCACTGGTGCTTTTGCCCTACTCCAGTCTCCTACACCGTCCAGAGCGCCACCCTCCTGCCGACGCCCTCCCACCGGCCTCCCACGCCAATGGCGCAACACCCCGACTCCCCCTGCATCCGCACTGCTTCGACGCTGGCCACCTCCCATCTAACCAGAACTGGATGCACAATCTCCAACTGACACCCGCCATTCATCCCACCGTGGCGCAATGCCCCAGTGCTGCCCCCCTTCCCTACTCTGTCTAGCCAGCAGTGGCGCACTGCACGTGCATCGCCGCCCTCCCCTTTATGGTCACTCCGTGCTAGCCGACCGGCTTTAGAGATGTCTCTACGTCCTTCCCGCGACCCCCCGTCCATGCACCCACTGGCCGGCGCACCTTCCCCTATTCACACCGGCCTTGAACCCTCTTTTCAGCATAGGTGTGTCCAACCAATGCACCTCTGGTTACCTAATGCCCTTCTTTTTGGCTTTCGTGTGCATCTCCAATACAGTGCACCTTTATCTTTGTAGTGCGTTTCCCTGAAAATCTTCTATTCAATAGTTCAGTTCCCACACAACCCCACCACTTCTATCATTCGGTTGTCTCACGATGCATGGTGACAACCCCCTTGGCTTCGACCAGCTTCGCCATCAGCTGTACTGACCTTTATGTCGCCATTAGCAAAGTTGGTGATCTTCCCAACGCACGGCTGCTCCGTGTTAATCATTTTCCCTTTTAGCATGACCCTGATGTTTGAGCATGCCTCTATAGTGAGGTGAGATTTGTGCTGCTAATTCATTTGAATTATTATAAATGTGTGTTTTTGTGTTTTATTTATTTTTTTGCAGTTGTTGCAGCGCTCTGACAAGGTAATTCTATGGTATTGCTTTCATCATTTTGCGCGTGACTGTGTGCATATGGGAGACCTGAAGCATCGTTGTGTTTGGACTATGAGTCGAGGTATGTCCCCCTACACTTGCCATTATATTTTGAATTTATTAAATTCTTATTATTTCATTAATGTTAAATAACTGGTAAATAATATTAAATAATTAGATTTAGAATGAAGGATTTTTTTGTAGTTTTGTATTTGTTCGTGATTTTTCTCATAATGTTTATTAAAGTGTGGACACTAATTTTTGATAAAATTACCTATTGGGATTCAAAATTGTGTCTTAGTTATAAAATGGTGATTTTTTTTCTTAAATGGATGTCTCATTGGTTTTTAGCCTTAAATGTGGCATTTTTTGATTTTTATTAAAATGGGTTGGTGTTGAAGAATTTGTTAAGCCCCATTTGGCACATTAATAAAATAATTTATTTTTAAAACTCTCTTAAGAGTGACTCGGGGGTGGGGGATCTTTTGCTGTATATAGATTGTGTGAGTTGTTTTGTGTGATGTTTTTTTCATCATGATGGGTTACTTAAATGATGTTGTTGACTCACCCCTCTTTCCTTTCAGTACATGGCATGGGAACATATCCTAGTACGTGAATTTTCTATGAATGATTGATGTATTAGTTTTTCTTATGCTCTTGCTAGTGGCCCATAACATGGGATAATCTATTAATATTATTATTATTTATATGGGATTAGTCCCCTCAAACATGAAAGGTAGGGTGATGGCCAGGTGTTACGACATTAAGAAATCATTAAGTAGGGCATGCCTTCAAGATGAGTTACATTTATAGTACGTTATGGATTGTTCAGGAGCTCCTAAGATCGACCCATGTTTTCTTTGGAACATATTGATTTTTGGTGGATGATTATGGTGCTTAGTTTGGTTTCTGGCCCATATGTGCCACTTTTCCATTTCCCTTATCATGTTTTTTGTGTGTTTATTTTTTTCCTCTTGTTTAAAAAATAAAATTTGGATTTTAAATTGTCTGGAAAAATGTCTTTAAAATATAATTCATCTTTTTTCCTTAAAACCTTAAATGTGATTTAAAATAAAAAGGTAAATTTACTATCACTTTCTTTAGAAATTAAAACATTCATGAAAACTAATATTTTATATAATGTAGTTTAAATGAAAAAATATTAAAAAATTTATTTAAGGGTAGTGATTTGGGAATATATTGTTGTGCAAACCTATTATGTTTTAATACTAACACCTATAGTGTTTATCCAGTTTTTAGTTTCACTTACATGTTACAGCTCTTGCTCAGATCACCATGGGAGATGTTTGGTTTTGGAATCAAAGAGTAACCCACATGGTAATGGGGTGTCATAGTCTTAGACAGACTAGTTGTGGTTTTGTTGTTCCTTTTTTTCTAGCCATTTATTTTTCATGATTTTTTAAATTTTATATCTACTACTTAGATATCATTAATTGTTAAAAATCATTCCAAATTGTAATCTATTGATGCTGTAACGCATCGACCCTAGTTACCCAGTTTCAGTTCTATATTACATAACATTGGAATGATACAAGGAATAATGTCCTGAAAGACCAATCGGTTTAGTATTATTGGAAACAAGATACATACATAAGTTCAACATTAAAACGTGATATGAAACACAACACTAATTTTTTCCATTAATAACATCTAGGTATCCTAGATTATTCCTAAAAGTCACAAATAAATAACTTCTTCATATAATAGGAAAATGAAATATAAGAAAGGGGTGAGCTCAAACTTTCAGTAAGTGGAAGAAATACAGAAGAAGATAACAGAAACATTAGGCATGCTGAATAATTAAAAACACATGCCTTTACAAATAATAAACATGAAAAATTTATATCCGGAATATGATTTGAGTAAATAATTCCATAATAAAACATAGTCATGGGTATTATACTAGTCCAATAACCTCATGATCCATTATTATTATTTTCATAATGAGGGAATGTATAATGCGAGACATTCTGGAACATCTTGTCAAGGCCTCGGCCAAGACGTCTATGAATAATTTAGGCCTCGGCCAAACCAATATATAAAATTGGGAAAGGCCTTCACAAATTCAATGTCTAATTGTCTCATGAGACATACAGATGCATCGAGGAGCTATATCGGGCTCCACCCGTCACATATTAAGTCAAATACATTCCTCATATGAATAGGTTGAAACATAACATAAACATTAGTACTAAAACTAGCATATAAAATGTCAATAATTTAACCATAAACCCTGAATGGTATAAAAAACTCTTCCACAGTCAAACATATCACAAAAACCTAAATAAAATATGTAATATTTTTATCATAATAAATTAACTTCAAACAAGTGTAAAATTTATCAAAGGATGTTGATATAGATGAAATCAAAACTATTTGAGACAAATACCTCATTCTATTTTGAAATAATTTAAGAGTCAAATAATTATTAAAGAAAAAAATATTTTGAAAATATCCTTATATTCTTGTAAGGGAAGCTTCAATGATGTTATAATATTGAAAAATATCTCCACCAACTGTATAGGTAAAAAAAATATTCTTACCTTAATTTTGTCGAAAAGGTCATAAAGGACCATTTATGGAAAACAACAGAAATATTCATTTCAAAACATATAAGGTCAAATAAGAGTATATATGACTTTAAACCATAGCCTAATAAATAGTAATTTTTTTTGATGTAGATTTTTAAGAAAACACGAATGTGGACGGTTAAGAGTTCCCAATAAGTACTTACGTAAAAACAACCTCAGATAATAAAGAGATTGTGAAATTAACCCTTACCCTGAACAATCACCTAGTATATCGTATGTTAAACTTAGGTATAATAGTTAAAATAGTGTTATTAAATTATACATGAACTATATACATAAATATGATATCATATATGATCCTCTAATATTTCTTGTTAATAATATTTCAGTAATATCATCATTTCAGGTGTTAACTGATTCATTTTCCATTATATGCTTGGTTACGTAAGCCATGTTTGTTATCGATAAGATTTATTTTATTCATATAAAGAATGATATTATTTTCATAAATGTTGTTTTTAGTCATAAAATGAAAATTATTCTTGAAAGATTACGATGGTGAATGAATCTCATCGCATTTGTGGAAAGGGTAATCCATACGTACGAACATATGGTGACTTTTTCATTCATATGATGGATAAAATAATGAATATGGTTGTACCATATTTATAATAACATCACATTTTATAGAATATACTGGAGTTTTTATTTTAGAATAGAAACCACAAAGAAATAGGAAGTGTAAGAAGAAAATAACTTGAAAGAGGTGATGAAATATTAACCCTTTCTTCGGGTTATTCCTTTTGATTTGATCAAAAGGGCTCCATAGATTGGCTTTCAGAAAAAATTAATGCCTCTAGGATGATTTTAGGAGAGTTGGGAGGATATGTTTTTGAAGGGTTTGGCCAAGCCAAATGGTTTTGTAGGTGTGAAATTAAGAGAAGGGGAAGTGCCCTTTTATAAGAGAGGTGAGGGTTACTTTAGGAAAATCTTGAAATATTATTTTATAATAAAATAATTTTCAGTTTCTAATGACTAAAAAATAAATTATTTAGAGAATAAGGTGGGTATGGGTCTAAAACCTCTCAACTAATATGTTTTAGAGAGTTTTAGGTCATCAGATTTACCTTATCTTTTTTAGTTAACTCATAGTTAATTAGTTTGACATTTACCATGTCTCTTTGTATTTTTATATTATATGGTTAGTAAACATACTATAACAAGACAAGAAAACCACATGAGGTTAATTATTAATATAAATACCCTTATATAAGTTCTTTTTTGGAACCTTAGATATTTAAGACTATTATATCAATTAATAATATAGTATTTGTTTTTAAAACTCAATTATGTAAATTTTTACACTATTTAGTATATGATTTTTTTTCCGAAAGCCATAAAAATTTTATTGCATTGAATAAAATGTATTTAACCAACCCTAACATGTCATTTTAACCTATAAAATTAGTTTAATTTATCAAAAGTCTCAATTTACATTTATTTGTATATTTATAATATCTATTATTTTAATCTTTCTATAATAAGTTAATTACTACATCATCATTGTGTCATAAATAAATTAAACTATTTAATGTCTAAAAATTATAAATAAAACAAAATTATGTATTAAATCATTTTATCTTTCTAATGAACACTTATAGTCAAATTTATCTTATGTGTAACCCTATATTAAAAATGGTTTAATTATTAAACATTGAGTTTAACTATTTTAACTCTTGTTTTAATAAAATAATAATAAATGTCATAATCATACACATGTGGACCAAAAAGGGTCATATTTTATTCCTAAGGTTGTTTTTGGTCTAATTATACATATCCAATATAATTAGGACATGTGTTAGGGTAATTATGATATCATTTTTACCCTTAATTATCCTATATACTTTTAACCATGGTAAATAAAAGTCAAAAGTTTCTATTCAAAAAAATTATTTTCATATTATTGAACGACATTTTACTTACTGATATTAACAATGTCACTCAGATTTTGGAAATTCAACTCACAAAAGTGGTGAAATTATGTTTTATGCAAATTTTCAAAAGCTTCTAAAAGGTTGGTAATAGACGGTGATAAGTTTCATAAAATATATATATATATATAATTATTATAAAATGACTCCTATGTATTAAATTGAACTTATATAGGTATTATGTATCTATTTTGACCTAAAAAAATAAAATAAAAATAAATAATTATTTAAACAAAAAGTCGGCTTTAACCAATTAAGTAGTGTTTTTTACTAGTCATCAAAAATTGAGAGTTTTCAGAAAAATACAAAAAATTCACCCTAAGCTAATTTCGATTTTCTGAATTCAAAAATGAAGTCCTTTTTTGAAAAATAAAATTTATAAAATTTCATAAAGTGGGTTTTACTATTAATAATGGGTAGTTTGATTGGTCATAGTTTGTTTGAATCTCGAAGTTGCATACAATGGAAGCTATTGCATTATTCAAAGGGAAACATATTGTGGATGCTTGTGGTGTTACATTCTTCTGTCCTTAAAATAATTTCTTCCAATAAATTTATAGAATATTACTACATAAAAAGATTGAGGTGGTTCTTTATCATAAGTTCCTCGAGTTCCTACATTGCCTCTTTTCTATTATGGTTTCTCCATAGAACTTTTATCAGACGAGTCATCCAGTTTCTGAACACTTTTTCTCTTGTATCAAGAATACTAAAAGGATCTTCACAATAAGACAGTTTAGGTTCGAGTTCAATTTCCTCAAAGTTGAGTACATGCGTTGGGTCAGGTATGTATATTCTCAACAGTGATATGTGGAACACATTGTAAAATTTGGAAAGACTTGGTGGCATTTCCAAACAGTAAGCTATATCCCCAATTCAATCTAGAATTTCAAAGGTTCCAACGTACCTGGGATGTAGTTTACCCTTATTACCAAATCGTATAACTCTCTTCCCTGGAGATACCTTCAAGAAAACATGATCTCCTACCGGATATTACAAATCCTTCCTTCAGTTATCAACATAGCTCTTCTACCTACTTTGGGCTTTTTTTAGGTGTGTTTGGATAACCTTAATCTTTTTCATTGTTTCCTCGACAAGTTATAGGTCTACAAGTTTTCTTTCACCAACATCATCCCAACATGTTGGTGTGCGACATCTCTTTCTATATAACGCTTCATATGGTGCCATTTGAATTCTTGAATAGAAGTTATTTTTATAGGAAAATTCTACCAGAGGTAAATATTGATCCGACATACCATTAAAGTCAAGTGAGCAAGATATCAACATGTCTTCTATGGTTTGAATAGTACGTTCTGATTGTCCATTAGTTTGAGGGTGGTAGGTAGTGCTCAAAAGAAGTTCAGTATCTAGGGATTTCTAAATAATTTTGTAGAATCTTTATGTAAATGAGGATCATGATGAAAAAAATTGATATATGTACTCTATGAATTCATACAAATTCATTAATATATATTATTTCTAAATGTTATAGTGGTAAATCTTCTCTTATACAATAAAATGTGCTGACATGGTAAAACGATCAACAATGACCCATATTTCATCATTAATTCTAGGATTTTTTTGTATCCCAATCACCAAGTCCATCATAATATCATCCCATTTCCACTCAGGTGTGAGAAGAAGTTGCATGACTCTTCTAGGATGTTGTCTTCCATCTTTCACTAGTTGGAAAGCCATACATCTTGACACAAAATCAGCAATCTACCTTTTCATGTTGTCCCATCAGAAATGCTCCTTCAAATCTCTATATATCTTGGTTATCCTAGGGTGTATAGTGAAATTGGAGCTATAATCATTATCCAATAATTCTCTTTTTAGATCAGCTATATCGGGAACACCAAGTCTCTTCCCAAATTTCAAAATTCCATCTTCATATACAAAGTCACTCAATCTCCCTTCAATTATAGCTTTAATCTTAATTTGCAACTCCTCATCATTATTTTGATAAAAAAAATTTCCTTTCTAGTAAATATGGTTTGTTAACCATATGAAAAAGTATTGATGATTCACCTTCCATGGTTATTCACATATCCATCTTTACTAGATCCATAAAAATAGGATCCCTTTATACTCTCATCTTGTTCAAAACTCCATGATAATTTTTCTCAAAGCATCTGCCACTTTATTTTCCTTACCCTGGTGGTAGTGTATTGTACAATCATAATCCTTGAGTAGTGAAATCCAACTCCTTTTCCTCATGTTTAGTTATTTTTGAAAGAAAATATACTTCAAACTGTTGTGATCAGTATAACTCTCACATTTTCACCATAGAGACAGTGTCTCTATGTCTTCATAGTGAATATTACAACTGTAAACTAAAGATCATGAGTGGGATAGTTTTTCTCATGAATTTTTAGTTGTCATGATAAATAGGCAATAAATATATCATTTCTCATAAGGACATAAAAAAATTCTTTCTTTGAAGCATCGCTATAAATAACAAACCCATTATTCCCTAATGGTAGAGTCAAGATAGAAGCATTGAATAATATTATATTTAGTTCTTCAAAACATTCTTCAAAATTTTTTGTCCAAAAAAATTTAACCTCTTTACATCTGAGCTTGGTTAATGTGTTAGACAACTGGGAAAAATTCTAGACAAAATGTTGATAATAACCTGCTAAACCAATAAAATTGTGTACCTCATTTATACTCGTTGGTGCTAGCCATTGTTGGATTTCCTTGGTCTTTGAAGGATCAAAAAATATTCCATCCTTAGAGACAATATGGCCAAGAAAAGAAATTTCTTGAAGCCAGAATTGACACTTGATAAACTTACCATATAATTCATTTATTCTAAGAGTCTTTTGAATAACGTGCAAGTGATTTTAATGATATTAGTAGCTTTTGGAGTATACCAAGATATCATCAATAAATAAAACTACAAATTCATCAAGATATTCCTAGAAAAATATATTCATTATATCCATGAAGAAAGAGGGTGCATTAGTCAATCCAAAAGGAATTACTCTAAACTCGTAATGCCCGTACCTGGTTCAAAATGCCGTTATCAGAATGTCTTCCATATTCACACACAACTGCTGATATCCAGATCAAAGGTCAATATTTGAAAATTATTGATCTCTATGATGTTTGTTGACTAAATCATCAATTATAGGTAGGGGATACTTGTTCTTTATTTTTATTGCATTGATCTCACTTTAGTCAATGTGAAACCTCAAAGATATTTCTTTCTTCAGAAAAAAGGCCAGTGGCTCCCCATGGAGAAAAACTAGGGAAAATAAATAATTTATTACTCAATTCCTCTAGTTGTTTCTTTAGTTACTCTAATTCCCTAGTGCCCATTCTGTAAGGGGTCTTCGATATGGTCCTTGAACCAGAAATTAAATCAATGGAAAACTCAATTTCTCTTTTTGGAGGATGTCGAAGTAAATCCTTTATAAACACATCAACAAATTAGTGCACAATAGGTATGTCCTCTATTCGAACATTTTTCCACACACCCATAATTATATTATTCTCATCGTCCCCAACAATTTAATTTACTAGAGCTACCGGGGGTGGATCTAGATAAGAATCAGATAGTGATGTTTCTTCTCAAAAGATAAGGTACTCCTTATCACCATCGATAATTGTAACCTCTATCTTCTTAAAATAAATTTTTGCATCATGGTCTAAAATCCAATCCATACCAAGGATTATATCAAATTAAATCATGGGTATGGCGATTAGATTAGCAGTTAAATATCGTTTATATGCCTTAATGGGGACTAATTCACAAAACATTGTTCAAGTGATACTTCACTTAAGATTTTAGAATAAAAAACCCTTGTTAAATCCAATTGAAAATATATAATTTTCTTAGAAAAATAAGAAGATACAGAATAATGCTATGATCCAGAATCAAATAAATCATTGGCTAAACTTGAGGAAACCAATAAATTACATACCACCTTGTCTTTTGGAGCTTCAAACTTAGCAGTAGTGATCGTATAAGCTTGGCATTGATCCCTTGGTCTTTTCTAAGGTATGTTTCCCAGACGCTTTGCAAAATTTACTTTCATAATGTCCCTTCTCCCAAAAATTGTAACATTGAACATTGGTAGCCTCTTTATTCCCCTTAAAAACACTAGCATGATGGCCTGTCTTTCCACATTTTTAGAATACTTATTTTCCTTTTAGATAGGCACCGAGGTGGTTCCTTATACAATTATCATTTGGTGGAAATTAAACTCTTCCCGTATTTCCTATTTCTTTATTTCTTTTCACATAGTGTTCAATAGATCTCTTCTTCTCATGCTTTGCATTAAAGTCATAAGACTTGGAGAATTCCTTTTCTGTCTTGATACCAAATGAGACAACATCTTCATATGATGAGAAGGATTGAGAGACTAATGCGTGATAGAGAAATAGTTTTAACCAATCAAATAAATGATCAATCTTACTTCTTGGGTTATGTATATAATATTCAGCATGCCTCGATAAAGTTGTAATGTTAGCTTCATACTTTGTGACATTTTTATCCTCCTTTTGTCTCAGACTCATAAATTGTCTTTCCATATCCACTCGATGGTTATGTGGAAAGTATTTCTCTATGAAAATATCTTTAGACTCCCTCCATTACATACTTGATACATCTTCATCCTCCTTTGTGTTTTAAATTAATAACCACCATTGATCTGCATCTATGATGAGGTGATAACCTGCCAGGACAACATTTTCCCTTTCTCTACGCCCCAAAGCATGAATTATTTTTTCTAAGGAACTTATCCATTGTTCACCTAAAAATATATTTTTAGACCCATTGAATGTTGGTGGTCGTTGCCTCATGAAGCGATCTAACATTGATCCTTCACATTGTGGATCAGGGTTCTCCATACAGGTAAGTTCATTATTCATAACTTATGTGAGTTGTCCCAGTATGGTGATAACATGATCAACACCAGATGCATCACCAGCTCCACTTTAATTATCTTGAACATGAGGGAAATGTCTATATGGATTACAAGTGTTGATATGGTTTCCATTACGCCCACTAGGCTTCCATTCTAAAAAAAGGAATATATTATATTATTTTATGAACCACAATACATAATTCCGAACTTGTAAAATACTAAACATACATTGAACAATTTTTGGATACTATCCATAATCATAAAAATTTTTTCTTTGAGGAGTTATATACTCTTAAATCCTTCATAATGGTTTATAATGAAAATGATAATTACCCTAAGCATATCCCCTGGGAGTGTCATAACCAAGAGTGCAGCAAGGACCATTGTCGTGTACCAGTTCTCTTTCGAGTCTAGCTCAAAGCGATGTTTTCAAGTTTTACCTCTATGTACATATATTTTAGAGCTGCCTCTACCTGCTCGTATCCAGACATAGATTTATTGCTTGGAAAACTCACAAAATCTATACTATACAAAAATTCTAGTATGTTCTTCTATACTAATCCCCATAGTCTATCTTAGGGTAATGTGATCTAATCAGAGTTTCCCTAAATATAGTTTCCAAGGTTTTTACTAAACTTCCTCCGATACCAAATGTAATGCCTTGACCCCAATTACCCAGAGTTGGTGCTTTATTACATAACATTGGCATGATACAAGGAATCATGTCTCGAAATATTGTTCTGTTTTCTATTATTGGAAACAAGATTCATACATAAGTTCTATATTACATCTGGAAGAGAAACACAATACTAATTTTTTTCATAAAAAACATCCATGTCTCCATGATTATTCCTGAAAGTTAATCATAACTAAATTCTTCATATCCGAGAAAAATGAATCATAAGAAAAGGGTGAGCTCAAATGCTCAGTAATGGTAAGAAATACTGCGGAAGATAACATAATCATTAGGCATTATGAATAATTAAAAACACATGGCTTTACAAATAATAAACACGAAACCTTTATGGAAAGAATATGAGCTGAGTAAATAATTCCATAATTAAACATAGTCATGGGTATTCTACTATTCAAATAATCACATGAACCATCATTATTATTTTCATAATGAGGGAATGTATAATGCTGGAAAATCTGAAACATCTTGTTAAGGCCACGGCCAAGACATCTAAAAATGATTTAGGACTCGACCAAAACAATATATAAAATTGGGAAATGCCTCATCCAATTCCATGTTTAATTTTCTAATGAGACCTACTGATGCATCAAGGAGCTGTAATGGGCTCCACCCATCACATACTAAGTCCAATATATTCGTCATATGAAAATGATGAAACATAACTTATAAATTCGTATTAAAACAAGCATGAGAAATGTCAATTCTTTAACTATAAACCATAAATGGTATAAAAATAACTTATCCACAGTAAAACATATCACAAAAACTTATATAAAATATAGAAAATTTTCATCATAATAAATCAACTTCAAACAAGTGTAATATTTATCAAAGGATTTTGACATAGATGAAATCAATTTTTTTTGAGAGAAATACCTCTTTCTATTTTGAAATCTTTTAAGAGTCAGATAATTATAAAAGAAAAAATTTATTTTTAAAATATTCTTATATTATTGTAAGGGATGCTTCGATGATGTTATAACAATGAAAAATAGCCACACCCGCCGTATAAGTTAAAAAAAACTCTGACCTTAATTTTGTTGAAAAGGTCATAAAGGACTTTATTAGGAAAATGACGAAAAGATTACTTTAAAAAAATATAAGGTCAAATAAGGGTATAAATTAATTTAACCCATAGTCTAGTAAATATTAAAAATGTTTTGAAATATATTTTTAAGAAAACACAGATGTGGATGATAAAGATGTACCCGTAGATGCTTACATAAAAAAAACATCAGATAATAAAGGGATTGTGAAATTAACCCTTACCTTGTACTTTTCCTCAGTATATGGTATTTAAAACTATTTTATAATAGTTAAAAAATTGTTATTAAATTATAAAATTACTATATACATAAATATGATACCATATATGATCCTCTAATATTGCTTATTAATAATATTTCAGTAGTATCATCGTTTCGGGTGTTAACTGATCCATTTTCCATTATATGCTTTGTTACATAAGCCATTTTTGTTATTAATTGAATGTATTTGATTCATATAAATAATTATTTTATGTTTATAAAAGTTATTTTTAATCATAAAATGAAAATTAATCTTGAATTATTACGATGGGGACTGAATCTCATTACGTTCGTGGAGACGGTAATCCATACGTACACACGTATGGTGACTTTTTCATTTATATGATTGATATAATAATGAATGTGGTTGTACAATTTTTAAAATAACTTCATATTATATATAAGATTCTGTATTTATTATTTTATAATGGAAACCACAAACAAATAAGAAGTTGAAGAAGAAAACAACTTGATAGAGTTGATGATATATTTACCTCTTCTTCAGGTTCTTCCTTTTGATTTGATCAAAAGGGATCCTTAAGATGGATTTATGACCAAAATAATGCATCTTAGATTATTTTAGGGGAGTTGGGAGGATATTTGGGTAGGTTTTGGCCAATCAAAATGGCTTTGAAGGTGTGAAATTAAGAGAAGGGGAAGTTCCCTTTTATAAGATAGGTGTGGGTCACTTTAAGAAAAAAATTGAAATATTATTTTATAATAAAATCATTTTCGGTTTCTAATGGCTTCAAAATAAATTATTTTGAGGCTAAGGTGTGGATGGGTCAAAAAAATCTCAACCAATAGGTTTTAGATAGGTTTAGGTCATCATATTAACCTCATCTTTTTTATTGAACTCTTAGTTAAATAGTTTGACATTTACCATTTCTCTTTGTATTTTTATATTATATGGTTAATAAAACATACTATAACAAGACAAGAGAACCCCATGTGGTTCATTATTAATATATAAAACCTTATCTAAGTCCTTTGGCTGATCCTTAGATATTTATGAATATTATATCAATTAATAATATAGTATTTCTTTAAAACTAAATTTTGTCAATTTGGACACTATTTAGTATTTTATTTTTTTCGAAATCCATAAAAACATTATCACTTCGAATAAAATTTATTTAACCAACCTAAAATGTCATATTAATCAATAAAATTAATTTAATTCATCATAATTCTCAATTTACATTTATTTGGATATTTATAATATCAATTATTTTGATCTATCATTAATAAGGTAATTACTACATCATCATTATGTCATAAATAAATTAAATTATTTAAAGTATAAAAATTATAAATAAAATACCATTATTTACGAAATATTTTTATATTTATAATTAATATTTTTAGTTGAATTTATCTTATGTGTAACCCTATATTAAAAATGGTGTAGTTATTAAACATTGAATTTAACTCATTTATCTATTCTTTAAATAAAATAATAACAAATATCCTAATATAATCCAAGTCATCAAATAGGATCATATTTTATTCCTAAGGTTTTTTTGGTTGATTTATACTTATCCAATAGAATTAAGAGATGTGTTATGGTAATTATGATATCATTTCCCCCCCTAATTACCCTATTTACTTTTAACCGTGGTAAATAAAAGTCAAAAGTTACTATTGACCAAAAATTATTTTCTTCTTATTGAAAAAAAATTTACTTACTAATATTAACCATGTATCTTGGGGTTTTTAAATTCAACTAACATAAGTGGTAAAATTAATTTTTATACAAATTTGAAAATGCTCTTAAGAGGCGGGTAAATGATGGTAAAAAGCTCAATAGAATTTTTATATATCTAAACATATTATAAAATGAATACAATTAATTACATTGAAATTATATAGTTATAATGTATCTATTTTGACTTAAAATAAATTTAAATAAAATAAATAATTATTTAAATAAAAAGTTGGTTTTAACCAATAACACAGTGTTTTTAAATATTAATAAAAAATTGATTGTCTTCAAAAAAATTCCAAAAATTCACCCTAAGCTAATTTAGATATTCTGAATTCAAAAATGAAGTCCATTTTGAAACTTAAAATTTATAAAAATTCAAAAAGTGGGTATTACTATTCATAACGTCTAGTTTGATTGGTTGCAATGTGTTAGAATTTTGAAGTTGCGTATAATGCAAGCTATTGAATTATTCAAAGGGACTTGTTCCATGGAAGCAAGGCATGTTATAGATGCCATGGTGCTTGTTTCTAGCCCATGTGGATCGAGAACACCTCTTTGGAATTGAGGGGGATCAACTTGGGTGACCATTAGAAGGTTGACCCTGGTTGGTTTGTGACAAAATCAACGATATCAATGACTTTTGGATCAAGAGATAGATCCTTAGTTTCATATTTAGTATCATTGACTGCTTTTTAGAAGATCACAGGACAATCACACTTACTAGATAGCTAATTCAAATTTGTCAACTCTTGACACTCATATGATCTATTACAATCTGCCTCCACAAAACTACCTTGAACAATATACGCCACTCCTAATACCAGATTCATATTATTTTCACCTAAGGATCATTCCATCTTCCTCAGTGTCCATGTAACGCCCTGACCCTAGTTACCCAGAGTCGGTGCATTATTACATTACATTGGCATGATTGCAAGAAAGATCAAATCTTGAATGACCGATCAATTTAGTAGCCTTGGAAACACTAGATATATTCATAATGTTTTACATTACATCATAAAGTGAAAAAATACTACAACAACATAGTCTCCATATTCCACACTCATATCCCCACATACTATCCCTGCAGGTCATTCATAACATACTTCTTCACATCCTGGGAAAAAACAAAACATAGAAAATGGGTGACCTCAAATTCCTAGTAAGGAAAACAATATAGCGGAAACATTCAAAAATAAGCATAAACATTTAAAGAAATGTATAACTAAAACAAAAGCCTTTTAAACTTGAACTTCAACATATTATGGCAAATGTAAAATGAAATAATACCATTTACTTGTTCACATGGATATTCTACTAATCGAATAATCACATGCAATATCAATAACCACTTTCATAATGATGGAATGCATAATGCCAGACTATCATAACCACATAGCCAAGGCCTCATGCCAAGACTACAAATAAGATTTTGTCAAGGCCTTGTGCTAAGACACTAGTTTGTCTCATGAGACCTACCGATGCATCGAGGAGCTATAGCGGGCTCCACCCGTCACATATTAAGTCCAATGCATTCCCATATGAAAAGGTTTAAACATAACATAAACATTTGTATTAAAACTAGAATACGAAATGTCAATACTTTCACCATAAACCATGAACGATATAAAAATAGCACATCCACAGTCAAAAATATCACAAATCCTTCAATACAATATAGAAGTTTTGTATCATAATAAATCAACTTCAAATAAGCGTAAAATCCATCAAAGGATGTTTACATAGATGAAATCGAAACTCTTTTTAGAGAAATATCTATTTCTATTTTGAAATCATTTAAGAGTAATATATTTATAAAATAAAACATTTTGTTTGAAAATATTCTTATAAACTTGTAAGGGAAGCTTTGAAGATTTTATAATGGCAGAAAATAGCCGCACCCGCCGTATAAGTTAAAAAAATATTCTTACCTTAATTTTGTCGAAAAGGTTAAAAAGCACCTTGTTTGGAAAATGACGGAAAGATTCCTTTATAAAACTCTTATAAAAAGTCAAACAAGGGTATAAATGAATTTAACCCATATTATTTTAAATAGTAAATTTTTTTTGAAATACATTTTTAAGAAACATGGATGTGGATGATAAAGAGATCCCATTATATTATTACATATAAATAACCTCGGATAATAAAGAGATTGTGAAATAACCCTTACCTTGTACTTTTCCTTGGTTGGGGTAGTTTAACCTCCTGTATAATGGTAAAATAATTGTTATTAAATTATTCAAGAATCATATATATTAATATTATATCATATATGATCTTTTAACATTGATTTTTTAATAATATCTTAGAATTATCGTCGTTTCGGGTGTTAACTTACTCGTTTTCTTTTATATGTTTTGTAACAAAAGCCGTGTTTGTTATGGATATGTTGTATCTTATTCATATCCAGAATGATATTAAGTCCTTAAACATCATTTTTAAATCATCAAATGATAATTATACTTGAATGGATACGATGGAGAATGAATCTTATCACATTCGTGGAGACGGTAGTCCGTACGTACACACGAGCGACAATATCATTCTTTTGATATTAAAATGATATATAATTGGATGGTATATCATATATACAGAATCATTATCATTTTATATTTATTATTTACATGAGTTACACATCATTATTATACCCATCCAAATAATAATATATGGAATAACAATTACACCACGACGTGGAGACGGTAAGCCGTACGTACGCACGTATGGTGACATGTTATTCAAAGGATGGATAGAATACTGAATATTATTGTACCATATTTATAATAACATCACAATATATATAAGATACTGGATTTATTATTTTAGAATGGTAATAATGAAGAAAGAAGAAGTGGAAGAAGAAAGCAACTTGAAGAAGGGTGGTGAAATCATTACCTCTTCTTTGGGTTCTTCCTTTTGATTTGATCAAAAGGGCTCCTTAAGTTGGATTTATGACTAAAGGAATGCCTCTAGGATTATTTGAGGGGAGATGAGAGAGTATTTGGGCAGATTTTGGCCGAACAAAAAGGCTTTGAAGGTGTGAAGTAATGAGAAGGGGGAGTGCTTTTTTATAAGAGGGGTCAGGGGAACCTTTGGAAAGGCTAGAAATATTAATTTATAATAAATTAATATTCGGTTTCTAATGGCTCCAAAGTTTATTATTAAAAAGTTAAGGTGGGGATAGGTCGAGAACCATTCAAACAAAAGAATTTAGACATGTTTGGGTTACTATATTAACCTTATCTGTTAGTTTTAACTCTTAGTTAATTAGTTTGACATTTACCATGTCACTTTGTACTTTTATATTATATAGTTAATAAACTTACTATATACATCCAAGAGACCCCATAGTGGTCCATTAATGATACACATATCATGGTATAAGTCTCTTGGACGAACATTAGATTTTTAAGAATTTAGTATAAATTAATAATATAATATTTGTTTTAAAAACTCTTTTATGTCAATTTTGACACTATTCAATAGTTGATTTTTGTGAAACTCATAAAAGAATTATTACTTCGACAAAAGTTAATTAAATCAATACTAACATGTAATAGTAACCTAGAAAATTAGTTTAATTCATAAAAAGTCTCAGATTATATTTATTTGGGTATTTATAATATCAATTATTTTAATTTTTCACTATTATGGTAATTACTACATCATCATTTTATCATAAATAAATTAAATTATAAAATGTCTAAAAATTATTAATAAAATATCATTATGTAGGAAATCGTATTATCTTTCTAATGAATATTTACAATCGAATTTATTATATGTATAACCCTTTATTAAAAATGTTTTAGTAAATAAACATTGATTTTAACTCTTTTAACTCTTCTTTGAATTAAATAATAATAAATGTCCTAATCTAATCCAAGTGGATCTAAATGATAATATTTTATTCCTAAGGTTGTTTTTGGTCAATGTAAACTTGTCCAATAGAATTAGGACATGTGTTAGGGTAATATTAATATCATTTTTACCCTTAATTACCCTATTTACTTTTAACCGTGGTAAATAAAAGTAAAAGTTACTATTCACCAAAAAAATATTTTCATCTAATTGAACCACATTTTAATTCTTGATATTAACCGTGTCTCTTGGATTTTTGAAATTCCAATCACATAAGTGGTAAAATTATATTTTATGAAAAATTCAGTTTTTTAACTACCACCTAGTAGTTTCACTATTCATTAAAAATTGTTGTTTTCAGAACAATTCCAAAATTTCACCCTAAGCTATAATTGATATTACGAATTCAAAAATGATGTCTATTTTACAGAATTCCAAACATATAAGTTGCATTAATTAATTTTATTATTAATTCCCATTGTCACAACAAATGGCGTGTTTTTAAGAATCAATATATATCAAAAGATTGACAATTGTTTAGGTCCAATTTCAAAGTGAAATTAATTCTAATGAAAACCATTGGATAAAATGGTAAAAATATATTCTTATTATACTTTAAAACCACTCAAATTAATTATTTATCACTATTAATTATTTTAATTAAAAAAGTTGTTTTTAATTAAAATTTAGTAATTTTCACTATTCATAAAAATATTACAGTTATCCGAAAAGTACCAAAATTTCACCCTAGGAAAATTTTGATATTCTGAATCCAAAAATGAAGTCCATTTTGAGAGATATAATTTATAAAATTTCAAATGGTAGGTATTACTATTCATAATGGGTAGTTTGGTAAGTGATGGTGCGCTTTAACTCAGTGTTACATGTAGTGCAAGTTATTGAATTATTTTGAAGAAATAACACACTATGAAATCATGGGGTGTTACATTCTCCCCTGCTTCAATAAATTGTGTCCTCGCAATTTAAAATTGTTCTTCGAAAATAAAAGGTTGAAAATAAAAAATATCTTTGTGGGAAAACCCACATCGGAAATTGGGTTACTAAAATTTAGTCTTAATATGAGGAAAAGAGAAATGAAAGGGTCACCAACAAATTATGATCTCGATTAGGAGAACATTGGTGGCAATTAGAGACATATAATTGGAGGAAAACTGTAAATATTTATAGGTAGTGATTGAGGTCATCGATCACAAACAAGTTTAAAATTGAGGTCCTTAAATTCATCAATCTATGATGATTTGAAATACCCCATGTTCAACAAAACATAGGGTATTAGGATAACACATTTTTGGTTATAGGATTCCTTAAATAAAGTATAAGAAATAATTTCTTCATAGAATAAGGGAAGAAGAGAAATATATTCTTGACAAGTAGAGTTCCATCCTTTAACTAATTTCTACCACAGACTCATCTTTCACTCTAAAAGATAATAGAACATAAAAATAATATTCTATTTATCCAATTCGTATAGGTTTAAAAAATGAATTTATAATTCATCTAGAAGAACCATTAAAAAAATGACATTATTCAATCCAGGACATCATGTGGGTCATTGGTAGGTGATACACCCTTGTCACCCTTCGGTTGTGGGTTTATGTCTCGCGGCCTTGCAGGACGCAACGGGTTGCCGCCCGACCTCCGGGTTGTCCTTTTATGGTAATCCAAAATAATACAAACTAGAACTATCCAAAGTACTTCAGTCCAAAATTTATAAGGAAGGTAAACACAACGAAGATCCCTTTTTTCCATGTAATAACATGTGATCACCTTCATCATGTATTCTTTTGAAACACTGTAAAATCCTGAATTACCACAAAACCTTATTGATTATATTCATTATCCCTTATTCCTTAAAGAATAATAGATATACTCTTTCAATCCAAAAATGTTGTAAACCCAATCAATGATGGAATATTCAAATCATTAATCAGTTTCAAGGTAGTCAAGAATATCCAATATAATTTATCCAAATCAATCATATATTATTCTAAAATCAATACCGCGGTATCAGAACCATATTATGGTTTATCTTTCAACCATATATTTTCCGAAAATTTAACCTGCTATTGAGTCACTTTTCTTTGTTCCACACAATCTCAAGTCCTTAATGAAATAGTATTGTAGTACAATCCTTATATACTCTATAATTATTATTACAAGTAAATTGTTGATACAACACTCAAATGGCATAATCAACATAAGATCTCTAATCATTCCTCTTCATCTGTGGTAGTATCATAACATGATTATTATCCAATAGAATCATTTGTGGCATAGTATGATGACTGAGACATAGGTTCGCGTAGTGTCCAAACTCCTTGAAAATGAATCATTGTACATTTGAAACCATTTTCTTACCCTTGCAGTCACGTACTTTGTGCCCTTTTCCTCCACACTTATAACAAACTCCCATTCCTTTCAGGCAAGTTCCAGGGTGTTTCTTTCCACAGTTATCACATATGGGAAAATTATTCTTTTCCCTCTTCCCTTTATCCATCATTCTCTCTTCCATCCTTTTCTTCTCTTGATTCACTTCAAATACATAGGACTCAGTAAAATCTTTAGTTATCTTATCCACACATGATACTATTTCTTCATATGATGATAATACGTGGGAGACTATTTCCCTTCTAAATGATAGCTTAATACCTTGTAAGATACGATCCTTCTTACACTTTGGATGATACGTATTACTGGAGTTCACATTCCTTCTACTGGGTGCCATTTCTATACAATAGCATAAACTAGGTCAGTTTATGAATTGTAATGAATAATTCCAAATTTGTAAAATAACTAACACAAATTGAACAGTTTATGGATATAATCCATAATCATAAAAATGTTTTCATTGAGTAAGTATATACTCATGATCCCTTCATAATGGTTTGTAAATAAATAAGAATTATCCTAAGAATATCCCCAGGGAGTGTCGTAACCAAGAGTGCAGCAAGGCCCGTTGTCGTGCACCAGTTCCCGTTCGAGTCTAGCTCAAAGCGGTGTTTTCGGGTTTTACCCCTAGGTACATCTATGCCAGAGCCGCCTCTACCTGCTCGTATCTAGACAAGGATGTATTGTTTGGAAAAATCACAAAATCTCTACAATACCAAAATTCTAGGAAGTTCTTCTATACTAAACCTCAAAGTCCATCTTAAATCTACGTTCTTTAATCAGAGTTTATCTAAATCTAGCTTCCATGGTTTGTACTAAACTTCCTCTGATACCAACTGTAATGCCCCGACCTAGTTACCCAGAGTCGGTGCATTATTACATTACATTGGCATGATCACAAGAATGGTCAAATCTTGAAAGACCGATTGGTTTAGTAGCCTTAGAAACACTAGATATATTCATAATTTTTTACATTATATCATAAAGTGAAAAACTACTACAACAACATAGTCTCCATATTCCACACTCATATCCCCACATACTATCCGTACATGTCATTCATAACATACTTCTTCACATCCTGGGAAAAAACAAAACATAGAAAAGGGGTGAGGTCAAATGCCCAGTAAGGATAACAATATATCAGAAACTTTCAAAAATAAGTATAAACATTTAAGGCAATGTATAACTAAAACAAAATCCTTTTAAACTTGAAATTCAACATATTATGGAAAAGGTAAAATAAAATAATGTCATTTACTTATTCACATGGATATTCTACTAATCGAATAATCACATGCAATATCAATAACCACTTTCATAATGATGGAATGCATAATGCCAGACTATCATAACCACATAGCCAAGGCCTCGTGCCAAGACTACAAATAAGATTTTGTCAAGGCCTTATTCCAAGACACTAGTTTGTCTCATGAGACCTACCGATGCATCGGAAAGCTATAGCGGGCTCCACCCGTCACATATTAAGTCCAATGCATTCCCATATGAAAAGGTTTAAACATAACATAAACATTCGTATTAAAAATAGCATACGAAATGTCAATACTTTCACCATAAACCATGAATGGTATAAAAATAGCACATACACATTCAAACAAATCACAAAACCTTCAATACAATATAGAAGTTTTGTATCATAATAAATCAACTTCAAATAAGCGCAAAATCAATCAAAGGATGTTGATATAGATGAAATCAAAACTCTTTTTAGAGAAATATCTATTTCTATTTTGAAATAATTTAATTGTCATATATTTATAAAATAAAACATTTTCATTGAAAATATTATTATAAGCTTGTAAGGGAAGCTTCGACAATTTTATAAAGGCGGAAAATAGCCGCACCCGCCGTATAAGTTAAAAAAAACATTGTTACCTTAATTTTGTCGAAAAGGTCAAAAAGCACCTTGTTTGGAAAATGACGGAAAGATTCCTTTATAAAACTCTTATAAAAATTCAAACTAGGGTATAAATGACTTTAACCCATATTCTTTTAAATAGTAAAAATGTTTTGAAATACATTTTTAAGAAACATGGATGTGGATGATAAAGAGATCCCATTAGATTATTACGTATAAACAACCTCGGATAATGAAGAGATTGTGAAATAACCCTTACCTTGTACTTTTCCTTGGTTGGGTTAGGTTAACCTCATGTATAATGGTGAAATAATTGTTATTAAATTATACAAGAATCATATATATTAATATGATATCATATATGATCTTTTAACATTGATTTGTTAATAATATCTTAGAATTATCGTCATTTCGGGTGTTAACTTACTCATTTTATTTTATATGTTTTATTACATAAGATGTATTTGTTATGGATAGGTTGTATCTTATTCATATCCAGAATGATATCAAGTCCTTAAACATCATTTTTAAATCATCAAATGATAATTATACTTGAATGGATACTATGGAGAATGAATCTCATCGCGTTCGTGGAGACGGTAGTCCGTACGTACACACGAGCGACAATATCATTTTTTGATACTAAAATGATATATAATTGGATGGTATATCATATATAAAGAATCATTATAATTTTATATTTATTATTTACATGAGTTACACATCATTATTATACCCATCAAAATAATAATATATTGAATAACAATTACACCACGACGTGGAGACGGTAAGCCGTACGTACACACGTATGATTGTACCATATTTATAATAACATCACAGTATATATAATATACTGGAGTTATTATTTTAGAATGATAATAATAAAGAAAGAAGAAGTGGAAGAAGAATGGAACTTGAAGAAGGGTGGTGAAATCATTACCTCTTCTTTGGGTTCTTCCTTTTGATTTGATCCAAAGGTCTCCTTAAGTTGGATTTCTGACTAAAGGAAGGCCTCTAGGATAATGTGAGAAAAGATTAGAGAGTATTCGGGCAGAGTTTTTCTGATCAAAAAGGCTTTGAAGGTGTGATGTAATGAGAAGGGGGAGTGCCCTTTTATAAGAGGGGTGAGGGGCACCTTTGGAAAGGCTAGAAATATTAATTTATAATAAATTCATATTCGGTTTCTAATGGCTCCAAAGTTGATTATTAAAAGGTTAATGTGGGGATAGGTCGAAAACCATTCAACCAATAGAATTTAGACAGGTTTGGGTTACTATATTAACCTTATCTTTTAGTTTTAACTCTTAGTTAATTAGTTTGACATTTACCATGTCACTTTGTATTTTTATATTATATAGTTAATAAACTTACTATATACATCCAAGAGACCCCAAAGTGGTCCATTAATGATACACCTATCATGATATAAGTCTCCTGGACGAACCTTAGATTTTTAAGAATTTAATATCAATTAATAATATAATATTTGTTTTAAAAACTCTTTTATGTCAATTTTGACACTATTCAATAGTTGGTTTTTGTGAAACTCATAACAGAATTATTACTTCGACCAAAGTTAATTAAATCAATACTAACATGCCATATTAACCTAGAAAATTAGTGTAATTCATAAAAAGTCTCAAATTATATTTATTTGTGTATTTATAATATCAATTAGTTTAATTTTTCACTATTATGGTAATTACTTCATCATCATAGTATCATAAATAAATTAAATTATTTAATGTCTAAAAATTATAAATAAAATATCATTATTTATTAATTATTATTAGCTTTCTAATGAATATTTACAATCGAATTCATTATATGTATAACCCTTTATTAAAAATGTTTTAGTAAATAAACATTGACTTTAACTCTTTTAACTATTCTTTGAATTAAATAACAATAAATGTCCTAATCTAATCCAAGTGGATCTAAATGATAATATTTTATTCCTAAGGTTGTTTTTGGTCGAGGTACACTTGTCCAATAGAAATAGGACATGTGTTAGGGTAATATTAATATCATTTTTACCCTTAATTACCCTATTTACTTTTAACCGTGGTAAATAAAATTTAAAAGTTACTATTCACCAAAAAAATATTTTCATCTCATTGAACCACATTTTAATTTTTTATATTAACCTTGTCTCTTGGATTTTCGAAATTCCAATCATAGAAGCGGTAAAATTATATTTTATGAAAAATTCAGTTTTTTAACTACCACCTAGTAGTTTCACTATTCATCAAAAATTGAAGTTTTTCAGAACAATTCCAAAATTTCACCCTAAGCTATAATTGATATTCCTAATTCAAAAATGATGTCTATTTTACAAAATTCCTAACATATAAGTTGCATTAATTAATTTTATAATTAATTCCCGTTGTCACAACAAATAGCGTGTTTTTAAGAATCAATATATATCAAAAGATTGACAATTGTTTAGGTCCAATTTCAAAGTGAAATTAATTCTAATGAACACCATTGGATAAAATGGTAAAAATATATTATAATTATACTTTTAAACAACTCAAATTAATAATTTATCACTATTAATTATTTTTATTAAAAAATTTGTTTTTAATTAAAATTTAGTAATTTTCACTATTCATAAAAATATTAAAGTTATCCGAAAAGTACCAAAATTTCACCCTAGGCTAATTTTGATATTATGAATCCAAAAATGAAGTCCATTTTGAGAGATAGAATTTATAATATTTCAAAAGTTAGGTATTACTATTCATAATAGGTAGTTTGGTAAGTCATGGTGCGCTTTAACTCGGTGTTGCGTGTAGTGCAAGTTATTGAATTATTTTGAAGAAATAACACACTATGAAATCTTGGGTTGTTAGACATTCCATTGACATGTGTACCAATTTCATACAGAAAGGAAAAATATCACCCGATGATTAAAAAATAACCAACTATTTAAGAAGAACTCTTCACCAAAATAATTTTAGAAAGACTCAACATACAATTTCAACACATCCTCTTTAACACATATTCTAAGTGAAATTAGATTACACATATATATAGGAATACTATCTAAACTGACGTAACTCCCAAAATGATTTACTAGCATAAGTATAATCAAAGGGTTCTGAAAAGGAATCAAGGGTTTTAGAAATATAACACATACCACCGTAGTTGGAAAGTTGTTCATCATGGAAAATTCATAAACCACTTGAATAGAATAAATCAAGATCCATTTCAGGTATGAGTCAAACTCAACCATGCCAAGACAATATCATTTTTTAAAACAAACTACATCATTTAATGATTGGAACTGAGGATCCCTACATTATCTCACTCCTATAAACCACATGATCCAAAGATTAGATGGTCAAATGAATCTATTAACAACCATCATTGTTTTAACAATGCGATCAATCAAAAATACAACCAAGAAGATGAATCAATGAATTCCAATGTTCAAATCGACAGTTGTGGGGATACATTGAACAACTCATGGAACTTCGTGCTAGGGAAGATTTTTGGGAAGTAAAGAATGGAATCCAGGATAATAAGAGAAAGAAGGGAGAGGGCTGACTTATTTTTATGGATAGTAGAGGTCCCTCCCCCACTAAAGGGAGAGGGGCTAGTGTGGTGACTATTTTCATCTGGGGAATTGGGGAGGAGGATTTCAACTAAGCTGGTCTATCTTTATCAAATTATTGGTTATATGGAAGTATTATTCAGTTATTTACCATATCAAAATGGTTATTATCAATGATATATTATTTATTCGAATGTAGTTATCATTGATGATGATTTTAGATCACCCAAATTTTATTACCTTTCCCTAGGATTCCGTAATGTTTACTAAGAAGGTAATGAAAGGATACACTTGATGGAATAATATAATTTCTTTTGAAAGTGAAAAAAATATTTTGTAATTTTTGTATTCATTTATAATAAAAGACACATGTGTATGTCTTTTTTAGAAAGACAAAAAAATTGTTCAGCTATTTCGGAAACAATTTACCTGTATCGTTTTCCAATTTAATTGTATTACGAAACTAGTTCCAAGCATTCTACGGTCAGGTTTCTATAAATAATGTTCAAGATCGATATAAATAAATTAATAATCATATATACAAAGGTATGTCTAATGTTATGAATATTTATGAATATGTGTATGATAATGACATGGTCATAGGATCATTTACCATCCAATGAATAAAATATAATGTCATACGTGTCTCTGAATCTTACAAGTCTATTATATCTGATGATAATTTTTATGTGTATCCAAATTCCACCCAAATGATTTGATTTTGAATTACTGGTGAAACACCTAATTGAAAGAGGATCACATCTCACATCTATTGTTATTATGCAGTTGTATTTTGTAGGAATATATTTCCCCAAAACCCCTTTAATATCCCTCTAGTTGAATTTTATGCTATCTTATTCATGGATTAGTTTTTTTCTATATAAAGCATATAAAAATTGATGAAGATAGTGAGTAATATTGGATTTTACAAACCAACCTGTGATTATCTATAAATGTTAAAATAATATTTAACCTAAATTAGAGATCACATTTATTGTATGGTTCTTGATTCATATTAAAATTTCGGGTCTATCTCAGATGGTAAGGAAAAAAATGAACATCGATTATATTTCAATTTATTGGGAGTTTATTATATCCCTCAGGATGAGTTTCCAAATCTTCTTGTGAAATCACGATGTTCATTTATCTATTGATCTTGTACCTGGTGGAAAACCTATTTCAAAGACTCCTATATATAATGGCCTTTATTGAGATTCATGAAATTAAGTAGAAACTCCATCAGAATATTGTAAAGGGATTTTTTTTTCATCCAATAGCATCACCTTGTGGTGAATCTATCCTTTTTTTTAAGAAGAAATACAGATTTATGTGACTATGCATTAATTATCAAGAATTTTACAACATCAGAATCAAAAACATCATCTACCGTGTATTGATGACTTTTTAAACCAACTACATATTGATGAACAATTTTTTCATGCTTTACCTTCATTATGGATATCACCTATTATGGTTTAAGTGGGGGGAAATTCCCTAACATTCTTTCATAAATGTTATTGTAAGTATGAATATATAGTTATTTCATCTTGTATTACTATGTCCTTTACTATATTAAAGTATATCATTAAAAGAGTGTTTAAATTTTTCCACCATCAGTTTGAGGTTGTACTTGTAGATTATTTTCATGTATATTCAAAGATAATGAAAGATAATGAATATAACTTCTTAAATTTTTTGAGTAACATAAGCTAAGATAATTGTATATAAAATTTAAAAAGTGTGAGGTTTTTTTTAAAAGATAAATTTTTTCAGTCATATAATCTCAATTTACTGAATTCCATTGGACCCATCATAGATGGAGTCTAGAGAAAATTAGACAAAAAAAACATTGTGATAGATATCTATAGTTTTCAATGTATTGATCGATATTATAGACACTTTGTGGAAAATTTATCATTACTATATAATCCAACCACCATGTTAATTCAGAATGGATCCATATTGTTTTGGACTGATTATTTTGTGGAACTGTTTGAGGAACTGAATGGAAGGTTAGTAAGGGAACAAGTTCTTACACTACCCTATAGTGGATAACAGTATTTAATATATTTTGATTCACCAATGAAGGTACTTGGATGAATCCACATAAATAATTATCTATTTATACATTATACCTTATGATATTTTTTTCATAAGAAAATTTATCAAACACATGATTTGGATTTTGGCGGTGGTAATTTTGGTGTTAATGACTTGGATTAATTATATTAATGGAGAAATATTTGATATATATATTGGTAAAAATACTGTAAACTATATATTCACATAAAAAGAAAAAATAGTCAATATTGACGATGTTTGAAACTAATTATAGATTGTGAATGCTCTAAACATTTTCCCCCAAGGAATGTGATCAAGGTAGCAGATTCCTTGAGTCAAAATGATCACAAAATCTGGTCTATTATAATGATATAGTATCTAAATTTTTTCTTTTTAAAATGATAGAACATGAAATCGTGATGTGTTTAGTGAATTATAAAGATTCTCTGATCATTGTTCGACTGTCCACACTTGTAAGGATTTGGAGGTGGAGAAGGAAGACGTAAATCAACAAAGAAAGGTAAAAAATGATATTGAGTTTGATTATGACTATAATGGGATGATAAGGATTATATACCTTGTATGTGTCTCTTTCATTCCAAATTGTAAAAAATAGATGTCAAATTATGCTCATAGACTACCATTTTATATTATTTTCCAAAATATAATGATATAAAGAGATTTAAAAGAGTATTTTTAGTGGGATGTCATGATGATATATATTATAGAGTATTTAACTCGATGCTTGCTATGTCAACAAGTTAAGGATGAGTAAAAAAAATCAAATGGAATGTTAAAACCATTACCAATACATTACTGTAAAATAGAAAATAACACCATGTATTTTTTCATCGGAATCCCCTAAAACATATAATGTGGATAATGATATATGGGTTGTAGTTGATCAACCTGTGAATTCAGTACACAATATCATTATTATGAAATATTTCTATATGGATTAGGTTTCAATGATATATATTATAGAAGTGTTAAGGTTTCACATAATACTAAATTCTATTTTGTATGACCACAATATGAGTTTTAACATGTAGTTCAAGAATATTTATCGATATGATCTTGATATGGAAATAAAATTTAGCAACCCATATCATCCTCAGATATATTTCTAGTATAATAGAACTATTCAAACATAAGATTATCTATTGAGATAGTATTTCATGAATTTCAATGTTGGTTGGGAACAATATTTTCTTCTAGTTGAGTTTTCATATATTAGTAGATTTCAATAAATCATTCAAATGTTACCTGATGAATCCATATATGTAAAGAAGTGTTGAATAGCAGTGTGTAGATATTTTAATTGAGAAAAAATTATATTGGGACTATAAATGCTTGAGGATAATTCATTTAAAGTTAGATCAATTCAATAACCTATAAGGGAATCCCCATATCAACATTAATGTCATGAAAACAATCATTATCAAGATCTACAGTTTTATATAGATGAGATTGTTTTTCTCTGAATTTATCTTTGGAAGAAATTTATGATAATTAAGAATAAATTATTGTTTAGAACTCATTATATAATATCATTATATTAATTTTATTGATTATGGATTTTTATTTTCTGGTACGTCCATCAAACCTATCTCAAGTCAAAGATGTGTTCCATGTATCTCTCAAAATATAATACATTCCTTATTCATTAAATAAAATGAACTCATAGGTCATACCACTATATCATGATACTTATTATTAGTAACATCTAGTGGATATTAATCATCCTACATAAATTTTTTTATGAAATATGACCCCTGACATGGTCATGGTTTTATGTAAATCCCTCCTGCTTGAAGAAGTTACATGGTAACATGAGTATATGATGTGGCAGATGCATCCTTAGTTGTTTTTATTAGAGTGAAAAAGATATAATGGTGAAATAAATTTCAATGGGGGTATAATAATAAACTCACATATTGTATAAAATATAGTTTTATAAATAAATTTAATTACATTTATCGCTTGTGTTAAATGAATACTCGATTCATAACGAATATCAATATATTATTAGTTTGATTATTAAAAAATTTATATTAAACATAGAGTATAAATATGATTGAATGAATATAAATAAAATTATTCATTAAATTAATTTTAAATGTTTCATATAAAGAAATAGTATTGATATGAAATTACATAATATTTTGTAATTTTTTATATAATTCAAAAATACAATTTTTATATAAAATTATTTAAATTAAATATTATGAATTAATTAAAAACTAATTCTTGATATATTTTATAAAATTTATTTTTAAAAATAAGCTTAATATTTGGAATAAAATTTATAAAATTATATTGTTATGAATTTTTGAGAATCTTTATAAAAAACATAATTTAATGACGAATATAGAAAATTACTGATTTTTTAATAAACATCATTTTACATTAAAGAATTAAAAATGATAAATATGTTTTAAAAATGTTTTAAATAAAATATTAATTGAATTTTCATATTTTTACTCCAATATAGTACATTGGATTCAAATTCATGTTGATTTTTTATATTAAAACATTCTATACTTGTGAAACTTTTCTATTTCGATAACCACTGTTTTGATCACATTTAATGGTTTAATATTATATTAAAAATATTTAATTACAAAAATTTAATTTGGAAAAATGTATTATGTAATTGGAATCATAATAATCAACATTAATAGATTATTTCAACAGAACTTTTTTTCCAAATTATTTGAAAAAAATATTAAAAACTAATTACCACGGTTATGGTAAAAACAAGTTTACTAGAGGTTAAACTAAAATGATAAGGGTTTAAATGACCTAAATAGTTTACCAACAACTATTTTATGGATATATATCTACCTTATACAATATACGGTTCTGTAATGTTTCATTTTGGATCATTTTGGAATCTATAAAATACAGTTGTATCTTCTTGTTTCAAAACAACCATGTGGTTTATGTCAGCCACCTATAAAAGTTAACCCACCATCTTCTCTTATTAATACATAAAAATCCATTTGGATCCAAAAACCCTACCCATCTATATATTCAATACATAATTAAACACTTATTATAGGTATTATACTTATTTAGAAACCCTCATGTCAAGGATTTAGGTGTAATCCTATAGGCGTTCTCTGATGAAAATGCAATGTCCTTAACTATGAGTTTTAATTTTATTTATAATATTAAATCATGAAAGTATTATTCATGAAGTATAAAATATTATCATGGGTATCTACCATTAACTATTATGTGTTTATATTAATGGAATAATCTATACCTATCTCATATTCTACCAAATGGGAAACAAAAAAACTTTGCTCTTGTGTAAGGACAACTACCACCTCACAAACTGAGGAAATTCGTTTTGAATCACTACCACCAATGGTTGGATATAATGATCAATTTAATGTATATATAGACACAAACATTATATTTATAAATAAGTTAAAATAATATAATCACTACATAATATCTACCTTATTACCTTCAAATTGAAAACAATATCATTGATTGTGAGTGTGTGTTGACTACCACATCCACCAAGTGGTGTGATATAATTTTTACATTATTTTGAAATGGATGGTAATGGGGATATATTTAACAAATATAAAATATATATATATGATATAAAAATGATTATAATTTTTTATTAATATTTAACATTATATTGTTCCATCTATTGAAAAATAGAAACAACAATCATTCATATGTATGTCCCACTATTTACATGAATGGGGTAACTCATTATTCCATATTTAGAAGTTATGAATGAATAAAAATATGTATATAATGTATTTATATAATATATATTTATAATTATTTTTTATCTGATGTAAAAATATCAATGATAACTGACCAACAATATTGAACCAAACAATACATGAAAAAATTTCTATATTGCTTAAAGAAATTATTTTAACAATGAATTCATAATAACTACGTAAGAGAAGTGTAAGTGTAAATAATTCAAGGTATGTTATATGTGAGTCTGTTTTCGGAATATATGTATAAAAATATATTTATTATATATGGTATTTGAATGTATATAATGAAATTCAAGACTTGAGGTATGAGATTTTCATCACACATTATTTTCCCTGGGACACATGCCATATTCACCGATTTATTAATTTGTGTAGTGTATATATTTCACATTAATGTGTTTTATGATTACTTTGATAAAAATGTTTGAATATACATATCTATCTATTATTCATTCTTGCATGGGGATTACAATTCAATCATTACCAAAGTGTTAAATGTTTTACATGACAATATCATTATTTATTATAATTGTTTATGATTATGGTTCAGATAATGAAATCTTATGATCTACATCGAAAGAAATATTTATACTATTCTTATCCTTTATATATTAATGAAAAATTCATGTTTCTATTTTATTTTACTCGCTTTAAGGATTAAAGATAAGAACGAAATAATATTTTATGAAAAATCAACATTATTTCTCTTTTTAGTGTAATATTATACTTACATCCATGTCCATGTTTTCTAAAAAAGTATAAAGAAATATTTTGAAATTATAAAATTATTTTTAATTAATTTTGAACACATGTTTAAAATTTTAGTTATTTGTAATATTAATATTTTAATCATTTTGTGCATTTTCTAATATTTACTTTTTAGTGAAAATGTGAAAAGAATATTTATTTAACCATACTCAACATGAACATAACATTCCACAGTAAGGAAAAATCTATTATTTAATGAATTATTTACATGTTTTCAATTTAATTTTTTTCTAAATTTTGTACATAATATATGTGAAGTATATAGATTTTAAATAATTTATTTCAAAAATAATAGTGTATCTTCGTCAAGAAATGTTATAAGTGATAATAAGAACTCATTTTCTATCTAAGGTAAATTCATTATTGTTACACAAAACTTACCAGGGATTTGATATAATCACATAATATTTATTCTATTTTTATTGGGGTTTATGTTTTTTAATAAAAGATTTTTATGAAACCCAATATCTTTTAATGGGTATTCTTTGATGAAAATTTTAATTTTTTTGAAATAGGTTCCTTTTCCATGGTATATGATATGATTAAAATAATAAATATTTATGAAACCCAATTATTTTAATGGGATTTCATATAATAATTTATTTTTTGATCTTGTGGAACAAAAATTTATTATTTTCAATATGTGTTGAGGGATATATATATACCTCTAATTCATTGGGTAAATAATGATATCTCAGGAGATAAATAAATATATAATTGGGAGTGAACCAATTTAATTAATGGATTATATCCGCAATGTTAATCTTAGGAGTGATAATTGAATACTATAATGGTTTAAGGAGTGGACACATTCCACTATGATATCTATTAAAATTATCTATGACAAATAAGCAATTTATTTTTTATACATATTTTTATGCCACAAATACATCATGTATTTTGATGTTATTATAAAATGTCTCATGTATATTGATTTATTTAGGATTCAAGAATTCTGAACTACTAGGATTTATATCAGGAATTAAAGTTATGATCTTTTACATTTAAGGTTTGGTTTTAAATTTTATTCTCATGATCTCATAGCCCTGTTCTTATGTTCTAATCATGAAATCATTTCTAACTACATTTTTTCGCTTAATGAGAAGTAAATATAAAAATTTCTTATATCTCCCCTCCCTAAGGTATAATTATAATTTTAATTTATGATTCTTATATGAAAGCTGGTGGGTATGATGAACTATTGTTGAGATAATATAGGATAATTATGAAACAATGTTTTATAATTCGAATTTGATAAATATGTTATATAATCAATATTTTTTGAATAATATGTCATATTTATGTATACTGATTTTGGGGTTTCTATATTCAAAACCCTCTATGATATAGTAAAAATGATTTAGAAATTTTTTTTCCAAAAATTAGGCGTCTTCCATTCATCATCCCGAACATTTCTTTTTCCAAATTGAGGTCCTTCATCACAAATCTTATAGAAAATTCAATATTTTTCAAATAAAATGTCCCATTACCATACCAATATTATGAATGTTTTCATCCTGGAGATAATGAATAATAGATCTCCCACAATTGTACATTTTCTAGTTGTATTAATAATCAACAATAGTCTAGATGAAATTATAATTATCTATAAAGGTATTGAACTCCGGCTTCCACTTCCCTGATTCCTACATAAAACTATTAAGGCTCTACTTCATCTTACAAACAATAATTATATTGTTTTACTCATGAAGAATTTATATTTTTCTCTAAACCTTATCGAATATATATCCTTACGAAGAAAAGTATTTCTTAAATTAAATGTCACAAGATGAAGTATATTCATTGAATCCATTTTTATAATATTGTAAGTAGTTATATAATTATCAACCAAATAAATCATGTCAAATAAATTCACAATGTAAATTTATTTGAACACCATTAATACATGCATCACCTTTGACCTTATTCATCCATCCACATCTTCCTACAATCTATAAACCAACTTATTCTAATAAACATTCTTCCCAATAATCCTTTACATCATATATAATGTTATAAATATATGTAATGTTTCAATACAATCATTTATCAATAAATCCCATTGATTTGAGTCATTCGTATTTGATGCCTCTTCTATGATTTTAATTTCTCCATAATCTTTGAGAAATATGTAATATAGAAAAACACTATATATTTGCATTTATATATTTTATATTATAGAATTATAAATATACTTTTACAAATAAACTACATATAGAACTACTTCTTTTTATGTTAATAATTTTTATTTCTTCATTGAGGTTTAGTAGTTATTTATATTACTTGTACTCTCTAACATATAAAACCCATGAGAGATGGCCTTATTCTAGGATACAGAAATGTTTTTATAATGTTTCTAGTGGTACCAAGATCCCTAAATTCTATGAAATGTTTATAACATTTTATCATCCATTTAGTAGAAGCTCATCATATTATTATATATTTGTTACAAAAATTGTCATTATTTGGTTCTAAACAATACATAATAGTTATTCATTGAAGAAAAAATTTCAACTTCTTGAAAAATATCCCATTTAGTTATCCTAGATTTGAAAACCAAATTATTCATCATAATTACCTAAAAGAAATCTTGATTAGGATATTGCATCTACAATCCCCATTTTTTATCAATGAAATGAATATGGGTAAGGGAAATGATGAAATTGAAATTAGTCACATGAATGTTTTTTGGGAAAACCAATATTCAGTAATTCTTTTCACAAATAAATGAATGAGATACTTATTTATCCAAGAAGATCAATAATTTAACACTCTACCCAAAAATCATAAGAAAAACATGTCTGAATTCAAATGTTCCACATCATCTCAATCAATCCTTGATCAATCATTTTCACAAATTAATTAATTTTTTGTGTACCATGTATAGTATTTTCAATTTTTATGACTTTTCTATAATATAATCTTCATAACTCAATGGATCAATACACCATAACATTATGATTCCACAATGTCTTAATATTTATTTTGATCACCTTTTATTCAATATTTATCTATCAAAAAAGGTATTAAAAATCATATACTTATTCTTGATGAAAAACCCCATGAATTCCAACTCACATCTTAAAAAATAACAACACATTGTAATAACCGTCGATTATAAAAAAATAGAAATGGCTCATATATGTAAAGACGAACAAACTAAAACTTCTAGTTCATTAGTGTATTGCATTATATTTGTAAGGTAAGCTCCCACTTTTTCTGATGGAAACTATATTCTAACAATCCATACTCGATACTTCCAAACATCATCACTCAATTAGGAGACATAATTTTCATCACTTTTTTACTCAACTAAATCATATAGTCTTCACATTAATTTTTGGAATTTATATATCTATTATTATTTTAATATTTTGACACTCTAGTCGCATAAAGTATGTTTCCCTTGAATCCTTTTACACCTACCACAGAACTATAAGAAGTTTAACATTATCCATCTATGAAATCCATAGAGAAACTAATGATTTATATATATTAAATATAAATCATGTTCTTACTCAATCATATTATGTTGAAAATCCTTAAATCTCATGAATAATTTTATTCCTTACATATATGGAAACATTTCTTTTTCTAATGATAATAGTAGTTATATCATCCATGATATGTACCCTATAAGAATATCTTAAATTTCATTTCTGCACACTCCCTCTCTTAAATGTCAAGTAAACTAAATCTATAGAGTCTATTTACCAAGAATCAAGTAAAATATAAGATGTTATTATATAATAATCATATCATTAATCAAATTATTCATCAATATACTAACTGGAAAGTATCATTTATATTTTACTATATATTACGTTTATTATTTTTTTGCATACATTCTTCCCATAATTCGAAAATATGGGACCACATGTCATCATTTTACTCTTAATATAACTTCACATGCATTTAAAGATTTATTAAACATTCAATTATCATGAATTTGAATCACATAAACAATTTATGATTTTCTAGATGATGAATGGATCTCTTTATTATAATGTTATTAATTTTTTATTAGGTCTCTAATATTAATGAACACATTGTACCCATAAAAATTAACGCTCTTACCATATTAACCTTTGAATAATGGTATTACTAGAGTGATGAATGTAATCAATTTTCCCACCATAAGTCACTAATGTGTACCTTAAATAAATCCATCTAACTAATAGTCTTACTAATTTCATATTCTTTATCATCCATTATATTTTATTCCAATGTTTACTTGTAAAATATCCTCCACAATATGAAAAATAGGATTGTCGTTGTATTATTTTCGTACATATCAACATAAAACACTATAAGTTTCTATGAAAATTTCATTTCTGATATATTATAATCCTCATTACGGTCTAGTGAAATCTTATTCACCATGGTTTCATTGTTTGGAACCCCTTTACATTTTCACAAAATCATTTATTCTTGATTGGAACCCATAAACATAAGATTAAGATCCTTCTGTATTAGAAAATAAAATATCTACGGGTGTAAGACTGGTCTCTGTCGATGGAATACTCTCCGGAGCGCCTTTGGTTCTGTTCTTTGCAGCTCGCTATCATCCTCTGGGGTGTTTCTCAGCGTTTGAGGTCTACGCTCATGCGTCGGTGTTTTGGGGGCTCCGAATCTTCTCAGGTGAGTGAGGGGGGGGGGGGCTCTGTTGCGTCTGATGCGGTCGATCTAGTCGGTGGCGGCGGGGTTCCCGTTTTAAGGTTTTTTCTTTTCCCTGCTGGATTTGAGGTTATTCTCTCTGTGTGGCGGTGTGGTTGTTTGGTTTGCGTGGTTTTTTTTCTTTTTGTGGTTTTACGAATGGATGATTTTCTGAGTGATGACGGCGATGACGACGATGTCGGATTGGTTTTTTCCGGCGACCGGTGGGATGTTGGGAAGGTGGCGATGGTGGTGACGACGGTGAGGTGCTCTGGTGATGGTGCTCCAGCGACGACAGTGAGGTGCCCCGACGACGATGAAAGTGGTAGTACCGAGATACTGCTGATGATGTTAACTGGTTGGTGACTAGATGGGGATTTCGACGTCGACTTGATCTGCGGTGGGTGACGATTTCCACGCTCGCGTCTCGAGGTGGCTCTTGGAAATGATGAAGGGGGACACGCGGTCAGGAAAAATGGAAAGCGGTTTGGGTTTTGTGAATTTGAATTTTTTCGTTCTGGTGTTGGCGGGATGTAGAGGCATGGAAAGGTGTGCGGTGATGGCATGCTGATCGAGGACAGCTGGATGGTTTTTTGAGTTTGAAATTTGAAAGTTGTTTTAAAATGTATGGCGCAGGGATGTTTTGTAATGGGTACCGGAAACCCTTAAACCGGTTTTCTTTCTCTTTTTAATAAATGGTCAGAGGGTTATCCTCTGACGACTTTTCTGGTAATCTCTAAAAAACCCAGAAATAAGCACTAAAAATAAATTAGTAAATTAAATGAAAATAAATTAATTGTAAATGTTTATGATGTGAAAACTTGATTCGTAATCAACATGGGAAAACTATAATACTTATATTCATGGAATTTAGTGATGATTTAACTTTTGATGTTGTGAAAAAATAATACATCCTTCAATAATTATTGGAATCCAACTAGTGTAAATGATCTTAATGGCCTTCCAATATTCACATGAATGATTCATTGTCGGTTTTATTTATTTAGAAACTGACTTTGGTTTTTGAGAGCTTCACATTGCCTCAACTCAATCACATGTAGCATAGATCATAATTTTAAAAAATCTGATGAATTAATATTATAGATACTCCTAAATGTTTCTTACATACCCCATTTTATATAAAACTGAAAATAAAATATATTACATATCCTTCATTGGAAAACCATATGTACATTATTTTCTCCATTCACTATACTTAATCTAAACTCGAAATATCTATCAACCTATTTAATGTCTAATAATTATTATTATCAATTATACATAACATTTGGACATAAAACATTATCACTACTAATTGGTCATCCGTATAATTAGTATTGAGGTTATACATAAACATTTATAACTTCTTGAAGATATAATTCCTTTATCATAACATATACTTCATGGATGATCTTGACTGCTCCACCAATTTAACCAAGATTTCATTCTTAAACAATAAGACACTAGGATAAGGGAGATCCATTATGAACCCCAAAATCCAAAAAACATAATCATTTATATTTTAATTAAATTTATAGTTGGAAACCATTGATAGGGACAAAATTAAAGAGAATTGTGGGATCATAGAGGAAAAAATGAGTAAGGAATCAATTAAGAAAAATATTTCAATTAAGAGAAATCACTTAAAATTTATAGAATAGAATCGTTTATATTGAGAAGTTGAGGGTATTAAAATTTTCAATGATTCACTTAGAAGTATTTATTGAAATGGGTGTGGAAAATATAAATTTAAGTAAAAATATAAAACCCATATATATATATATATCAAACGGTTTAGATGCACAGTATGTGAAACTATGTGAAAACTGTCTGATTACATATTAAATCAAGGTGCATCATATGCATAGTTTTGTCTCATTCTCATTGACATATGTTTTAATTCTCTAAAATCATATAGAATATTCCCCCCCATTATATAGTTTTGATGAAGTTTTAAGGGAAATCATTCAATAACCGTTTGTCATATAAAATCTATTCGCATCCTTAATTTTCAAATCCAAAACACCATATTCTAGTATTATTATATATATTTATATATATCAAGTTATCTATGAAATAATAACAATACTATGAAATCATGGTGTCACATAATTTTTAAAGGACCGTTGAAAACTAAGAAAAATAACATATATGTAGGAATTTAAAGGTTAATAAAGGTGAACAACCCATTTAAACTTGGTAATACCTCTATTATAAGTACGAAACTAATATACATAGAATGTATGTCATCTATAATTTCAAGGATCCTCAGAACATAGATAGTTATGTAAATATCATAAGATATAGATTTTTTATTTGTTAATTTTTTGAGCTTCCATATGTTTTATATGTATTTCAAAATTTTAATCATTAAATGGAATTACATAAAATTATTCTAAAAACCTATTACCTTTTTAGGTAGGGAGAAATCATTAATTATTTTAATTACAGTTCCTTAAAAAGAATGCATTAAAACTATAGATAGTGGTGGTAATGGAATCAAATGCATTGTGTACAATGAGGATTTTACCCTATCTATTGGTGTCATAATATATAATATTTAATTTCTTTATCCACATTTGGATGGAAATTAATTATAGCCTGGTTGCACATGGGGAAAACTTTTACCTATGTACATCGGTCTAGCCAGCTCTTTGGGACTCATTTAACTCTCCTGTAATGAATGTCATGTGGGTTTCCTCTTGTAACTATATGATCAAATTTTTGACATCAAAGTAGCATTGGTATCCCATGGATGATAAATATAACATTAAAACTAATAGTTATATAATCTATATTTAGGATTAATTAAACTCTTTTGATCAAATTATAAGACCTGCATATGGTTATTTGGGGTAACTTGTTACAAAAAAGAATTCTGTGATTGTGATATTTTCTTTTATAGGAAAACCATAATAGATACTTCTAATAGATTGATTCATTATTTAATACTATGTAAAAACATATATAAACTCTCACAATGGATATGATGGATAAAAAATATGTTCATTAAACTCTCATGGGGAATTCACATAAGAATAACATCAATGAATAGTCTATAAAATAATAATAGATTTATCATTTCTTGTATGCAGACTAATTCATCTAACTTATTATATTATATGCATCCTAAAACAAGTATTAATTTTTTAAATGAGTTTAAACTATACCAATTTTTTTGATTATTATTTTTAGATATTATTTTTATTAAATTATACCTGGAATTAAACTTTATTATTTAATGACTCCAATCAAAATGAAGCCCCTAATTATATAGGTTTATAAACAATTGTTTTTTTATACAATTGTTTCTTAATCTATATGTAGATACATGAATAAACTAATATATGTGGAAAAAATTTATTCTCTTATATAGAATCATTCTTTTATAAATAATATAATTAAATTTTAATAATATATTCAATGAGGTCCCAACTACAACATTCCTAATGAACAAATTATTTACCCAATACCTGGTGTTATATGAATTCCATTAAATCCATTTGAATGTAAGTACAATTGATAGATAAAAAATTATTCCATCCTATATAAACGTAATGTGCATGTTTCTTCTTTTGATACATGGGGATAAAATGGTAATGGTGGAATTATTATAACAAATAAGGGATTAATAAAAGGTACCATTTCTCACATTATTAATTTTTATTTTTCATTTGATTGTATTCTCTCTAAATTAATTTTTCTATGATGTAAACAATAGGTCATTTATGGAATATATTGTGGGTAAAATGCGACTCTATGATAATTAACATCAATGAAAACCATTAAAAAAATATTAGTTCACATTTATTTATTGTTCAGATATAAATGTTGTCAATAATTAACAAGATATAAGTCATGGTTGCATATATTTTTCGATACAGGGACAAGATAACAATTTAACTCTTATAAAAAACCTAGAGGACTAAGATTATTCTTGGGCGTTTTGTTATCTGATACAGTCATGCCCATAATTTTCTCAAATTTGGGTGGTGTAATCAATTCTCACATATCACAATCCTCTATTGTAATAGATACCATATTTATTTAATAATTTTAATTAGGGTTGGATTTTACTACTCATAACATTTAAATTAATTTACTACAATTTTTTTTGTTATTTTTGTTATTTATTTTGTCATGATTCCTTTAAAAACCCATTACCACCCATATTTACTTAGAATTGGATATCTTGGTAGTCATTAATCAATTAAAATATTTCATGATTGTATGTTGGGGAAACATATGGATTGAATGTGACAAAATGTTGGTTATTAGTATTATCATGTGTAAATCATCCAAGGTACAGTATAATCATTTTAGGGAATGTATGGACTATCATGAAATCCTAGAAAAGATACAATGATATATTTCTCTGGAATATTGAGAATTTATTTTAGTGGAATATACATTTTCCATGATGGAGGTGGAGAATGTTAATACCTATTATTTTTATTTAAATTTAGATATTATCACTTATATTATACTAATTTCAATGATGATATTTACATAATTTTATAACTCCCCATTGTTGAATCATTATTTTTTATTATGAAATATTTTATGAATGGGTCTCTCTAATGCAAATCTCATTATTTCGTAGATTTTTATTAATATTTTTGTATATAATACTATTATATAAAAATCTCCATGTGTAGGTTATATTAGAATCATTACAAACATAGTAGCTAAGGTAATATCATGAATAGAAAGATATTTTAAGATATGCAAGGAAATCAAAGGGTGGGTTCATTTAATTTTCCATCCATCATGTTCAATATTTTTCCTTTATTCATAGTGATTTGTAGAGTTTTGGTTGTGATAAATGGAAATCTTTACAAACATTGAGTTCATGGATTAATATACTAATATGGAAGGTAACATGATTTTTGATATCTTGGATAATATTGGTGGGTGATCTAGATGTTATATTTACGATAATGACTTTGTTGATAAAGTTGAAGGGGATTTCTTAATTAAAATTTGTAAGACTCATTTGTAGATTATTTTATGAAACGTTTGGTCCTAATATTGTTTTCTCTATGTTGATAAATTCATTATTATTATTATTATATACTTTTTTTCAATCCATAAATTGGGAACATAGTCCAATGTTATAGATCATCCCCTAATTATTTGTAGTATTGACCCCTAAAAATTTAATTTATACCCCAATATGTTGGGATTTTATTCTTATGTATAAGTATTCATTGGTGTAGTTATTGTGCGAGTGGTGTATTTTAATCTCAATATCTATTGTGTGGCTATGAATAGATGGTCAGTTGATGTGGGAGAAAGAGAACATACACATTTGTAGGAATTAGTTGCAACACATGAATATTTATCTAAATGTGTGTGTTGGGATTTCTATATCATGAAATCATTATGGGATATGATATATGTGACAACCCTGATGGAATGGGGTTTTCCAGTTCATCACATATTGGGAAAAAATATTCCAATTTAAAAATAAGACTAAAAAGATTAATATGACCCCATTTTATGGGATATTTAACCAATTTAAAAGATGGAAATGAATATTTAAGTCCTAGATAAATTATTAAAGTGATAGTTTAAATAATATATAAATTCATTTGTGTAGGATATTCATTAATTCATGATTATCCCATTTGGTTTTTTATGTGTCTTCATTTCATACTATAATCCGTAAAACTACAATGGATTATTAATTTTATATTGATTTTGATGATATTTCATATTTTCATTAAATAATGTATATTGAAAAAAATAGTTTATGATTTGTATAAAAATTTCAAAAATGAAGTATTCTATGATAAATTATATTATTTGGGAAGGTAATTAAATATAATAGTAATAGAAAATTTTAAAATATCTATTTTTTAATGAAATATATTTATTATTGTTGTTGTTACTAGTTTTGACATAGAATGTGAAATAAATGTCGTATATGTAATATAAGATTATAAATTTTATTTTTATGATATCTATATATATGTCTGATATATATGTTTTAATATTTATATCGTTATTATTTTTATCCTTTAAAAAATAAAAAATGAATTTATTTGTTAATTGTAATATAATAATTATTTTTTATGATATATATATATATATTTGTGCTTGTGTGTCTGTTTCTAAATAATTATTTTTTACTGATATTATTGGAATATGAAGTTAAATTTTTTTTATAGTTATTGATATAAATATTATAATATTGTGATGACACAAACACACACATGCACTACAAATAGTATTATTAGTGTGTTGCCACGTGGGTGTGCATGTGTCTATATATATTTATTATTTTTCTGCTATTATTATTATTATAATTATTTATTAAATAGATGAACCTTATTATTAGTACTATAATTATTAATGTTATAATATATATATACATATATATATCAATATATTATTAACATTATAATAATATGGTATAAATTATATATATTATGGTTGTTATTATTCTGTTCTAATATATATGTTATTTATAATAATAATAATAATAATAATAATAATAATAATAATAATAATAATAATTATTCTCCTTCAGGCACATCCTATTGGGTGACCAATATGGTAGAGGTTAGGTGTTCAATCCTCCCATGATATTTCTGTTTGTCTCTGGGTCCATGTTTGTATATATCATTGAATCCTTTTACAATAATCCCCAAATATAGTAATGTAACATTTATTATTTTTATAATCATTAATACTAATGTAATTATTATTATTATTATTATTATTATTATTATTTGGTTAAGGGAATAACATATTTCTTTTATTCTAATTTCATATCATTCCAACTTGGGTTCAAATCTATTTGTTTGTTCGCCTCCTCAAATGGTAAGTTTTATATACACTAAGTATAATTAATGTGTTTTAATGATTTAAATGATGTTAATATTAATAGATTAATATTTAGGAAATGTCACAAATCCATGCCAATGTTTTTTTGGATAATGATTTTTGGGATTTTTGTTGTGTTTTACCTATTTCCCAAGATGTTTTTGGCTTAATATGAGGGTTTTCGTGTGCGGAATACCACACCTCACCATGATTCTCTAGGAATGGGTTTCTTTTTTGGAATTTTCCTCATTATTTCCCATATTTAAATTTAAGAGGGGTGGAATTATCTGTATAAGAATTTAAACAGTACTTTTGGGCTACATGGTCATCATATGGGAAAAATATAGTCTTACAAGTTTTGTAGATCTAAAAATCCAAAAGCACTTCATAGTTTTTCTAAGCATGATCAGTTGATGTGAATTCTAAAACAGAATCAGGCATGTCATAATTCATTTGAGGTTACCACTTTCAGTAACCATAGGAAGTGTCATTTCATGGTTCATAAGGTTTCTTGATAAGGTCAGCCTTCTCTAAAAAGGTAAATGAGAGTATCCCTTTATTATGAGGATGGTCGTGTTAGGGGTATATGGGTGGATGATAAGGGTACAACATTCCATAATATAATCTGTTGTGAAATTATTAGTTCCCTTCCTAATCGAATTTTTTTTGGAGTTTCAATTATATCCCCTCTCTTATTTTTTCATTATTCATCCCCCAACTCCCACATTCTCACATGGTCATCTTATTTATAGATATTGTGAGATTTATACTTATCTAATCATATTTTATCTCATTATCTCGAATTTAAATTTTATTTTCCAAGTAAATATCCCCTTTCTACTTCAATTGTATTATCCACTATATTAAATTCTATTTATCCTATTTTTTCCTTCTCATAGAAACCCCAATTTTCTTTATATGTTGGGGTTTATGTCCTATGTTGTTTATCCATAAGTTTCCATGGTCTAGGATGTAGTGACCCTGACAATAGTATCCTAGATCCAGAGTCCTAGTTATTAAATTTTTAAAATATAAAATTAATCACATCCAAAAGGATAGGAAATGTTATTTTAAATGGAAAACTAGAAAAATACTTGAGTCTAACATTAATTTTTTAAAACATTTTACAACATAACATTTTTTGATAACAAAATTACTCCCTAAAAAATATCCTTGATTATTAATGATTGTATATCTCATGGATTTGTTTGAATATAACAAAATTGTTTGTGAGATTAATTTCACAATAAGTGTTAACAAAATATAAATAAATAAGAAATCAATAATAAATAATCAATATGGAAATGTTACTAACTAAACAGACATGAAATTATTCAAAACCACAGTTATCATAAATTGATAATAAATAATCAATATGGAGATAATATATTTAAACAGACATTCTATTTAAATAACATGTCCCGAATGACAAGATAACACATAATCAATATGGAATGGTAATCTTCTAAAATCACATGACACTTAATCAATAAATGATAATGGAATAAATCCATAGATAATATCACAATTAAAATCAATGGTAAAATAATAATAACTATATTTTATATAAATATAATTATTTTTTATTAGACATCAAGAATTCAAGATCATGATACAAAAAAGTCATGACCTTTCATAGGATATTTTAAAACAATTGGGTACATACTTATTTGGTTTGTCCAACTAATTTTATGTTATCGTATTGTTTCACCACATCATACTTTTGATGTATTGAAGAGAAATATATAACTATGACCCACCCATGTATATATTTCTAATTAATTCATTATATATTTAATAATCATTTTAATTCATGAACAACATACCTTATAATTAATTATCTATAATGAAGGAAGAATACAGATTGTCAATATTTTCTTATTCAATTTACTAACTTTAAATGTAAAACATTATATATAAACATGAGTTATGTTTTATGAAAAACCCAAATCCATGATAAACAATATTGATATATAATGTTTGTCTAATTCTAATTGATAATATGAATGTGGATATTTCAATGTTAAGATAATGAGTATGAAAATGAATCAATAAAGCGAGTGTCAATACATTCCATGGTAAAAATGATCATAAACAATATTGTTAAATAATAAGTATGATATTAATAAAACATATAGCCAATGAAGTAAGAATAAATGGATCTTTTATTTATGAATTGAAATACCTTAAAATATATTCAGAAATATTCTTTTGGAAAATATACTTTTCATACTGAATATCGTTTTTTAAAACTGAAGGTTCACCTAAAAGTTTGAAAATAATATTCTTTGAATAAAAAATATAAAAATATAAATTAATCTTTAAAAAAATACAATGGTATTTATGGATATAAATTCCATTCATTCCATACATGTTAAAATAAATAATCTTTTTAATTTTTGATAAAATACAAAAAATAATTGATTTGAAAACGCCATGAAAGTTACATTGAATTTTTAATAAAAAGTTAAAATGGTTAAAAGATTATTTAATATATCATTGTTAAAATGTTATAAAAAATAATAGAAAAATGATTTTATATTAATATAGAAATTTGACTGTAAATAGAAATGAAGTAGGATTTTTATGAACATATTGTCAACAATGTTAATTATCAAAGTCTAGAAAATGGTAAAATTAAATTATAATATCTTGAATGACTAGATTGTGGGAAAATATTATGTTTTATTATAAAATTACCAAAAAATTTCCTTCAACTAAAATTGATGAATAAAAAATCTCGATGAGAATGAGATTGTGAAATAAGCCCTCAAAAAGATCATAATGATGATTTCAAAATTGGTATATGACTTGATTATGTCAATATAATAAAAATTCATAGAAATATTGTATATGTAAAATATAAAAAATTAATAGTTTTTACACCCATAATCTAAAAATATCATAGACTATAAAGAAAAAATATATCTGAATGGAATGAAATCAAATTATCAAATTTCTTACCACCTAGTAAAATTTTATTAAAATCACCTTGGTGGAAATAATTAAAATATAAATATAAAATTTCATGGTTTATTAATTATCTTTGATATTAATGTAAAAGGTGAATTATATTACCCATACAGTAAAATAATGTTCATAACATTACAATATGCCTCAGTGAAGAGAAATCGATACCAAGACCCTTACCACATGCTTCTTTTTGATTGAACATGATTTAACATCTTGTATAGTGGTTATAAATATTTTATTATCTTCTAAAAGAACAATATTAAAATTTATAATATCATATATTGTCATTTTATAATATCTTATATCTTTTTAGTTAATAATCATTAATTAATATAATTGTTTTGATTGATAACTTCCTTATATTCTATTGCTTGTTTCATCAAGAAAGATTTATTTCTTACAAAAATTATATAGATCTATAATATATAGAAAAATAATATGGAAATAATTATAATTTTTTGCATTAATTATGCTTTTAAAACCAATCACGAAGTATATTTTTTGAAAAATTCACTATGCAACAATCATAGAGATGTTATGTCATACGTATACATAAGTAACATTTCCTTTTTTCTATGATGATTATGGAATGGAGTTAATTATTATTTTATCATTATTTAATGATAAAAATATCATATATTTTATATTATTTCATTAAATATACTTATATATTTCATCCCATTATTTTGGTGAGGAAAAGTGATGCACGTTGCTTCATAAAGATAGTAGTCCACACATTCAAGAATAATGTATAAATTTTATAATGTAAAAAAAGAAAAAATAAATATTATCATTTCATAATGAAAATATTTTATTAATTTAACAATTATTACATTTATATAATATATATTCATTACATTTTCATTATTACATTCCTTACAATGTGTTAATGAAAAATGAATAACATCTTATTACCTGACAGTAGTCCCTCGTACACACTACAGATGTTATCGTACCTCCTATAGAATGGTATTAATTTTTTATCATATAATATAATTACTATATAAATTCATTTATTTTATAAATATTATATTTATACATTAAATACATCATTATGACCAATCATGAGAGATGGTAATGGAGAAAATAACATATGTCAATGAGGTTGTAGTCCTCCTTACACACGAATGATGATTTATTAATCAATTTAATGAAATTATAGATCTTTGTTGGTCATTAAATAAACATTAAAACATTTAATTATATTTAATATAATACTTTTATTATATCAAAACGGTATAACAACAATTTAAGGTGGTTTAGTATGAAACAACATAAATAACACATGTTGAAGAATATTAACTATTCTCTTAGTAACCTCATTAAGTTTTTCAAAATATTTCCTTGTTAGGATTTATTAAATGAAATTAATATTAGGATATGGTTAGGGGAATTTGGAATTTAAATTGGTTGTCATTTTTTGAAATGTTTTTTAAGGTGTAAATATGTGAGCAGAGTTGTGGCATTTTTAAATTGAGGTGAGTAGAACACTTGTAATTTTTCTATAAAATGTATACCAACAATTTTTACATGAACAAATGGTGAAAATGGATTATTATAATAAAATAAAAATAACATTATCCAAATATTCTATAAATCAGATTTTATACTGGATTTTATTTCATTTTAACCCCAATCATTATTGTTCAACCCTCGGTAAATCCATTTTAACCTAAAAACATTAAATAATATCAATATATTCAATATTCATTTTTGGTAAAAAAATTATGTTGGAATTATTAAATAATAATCATTTTTATTTAGAATTTCTAATCCATTTTCAACATTCCATTTATATATACTGAAAATTTAAATTTATAATTTCACCCATAATCGTGAAGAAAAGTTGGTTTTCAAGGAGAAAATGTAAAAATGTTTTCATATTGATATATCAAAATTCAATATAGAAATGAATGAAATAAAATAAATTGTATATATTTCTATATAATTGAAATAATTTTATATCAAATTCATTTTAAAATATAATTTTTCTATAAAAACAATTTAAATATAAATACATTTTTTAATTAAAATTTAATATTTTCCACTATTCATAGAAACAAGAAATATTTTAGAAAAATGAACAATTTAACCGTAAGATAATTTTTGTAATATATTTTAAAAATGATTTTTTTATATTCTAAAATATGATTTAAAAATTCTATAAATCATAATTGTAATTCATGTTTGTAAATTGACACAAAACGTTCTTGTATCAAAATAATTTTTTATGGAAAAAATATATTTGTTTTAAAAGATTCATATTTTAGTTCAAATCAATATATGAATCTAAAATTATTAATTTAATTTTTATTAATATTATATGAAAATATAATGTCTATGTTATAATAGAATACTATATTACATTTTATTTAATCTTTGGGTTGTGTGTTCTGTAAGCTAATGAATTGGTTATATTTAATGAAATTTATTATATAGGTTGTTTATGCAAGGTGTTGTGTATCACATACTCAATTTAATTAAATTTTATTAGTTTTTAATTTATGGTGTTATATAGCGATTTTATATAGTATTTATTTTATTATCTTTTAATATTCCAATGAATAATTTTTTTCGACCTAATTAGTAGTAGGTATTTATATGAACTTTCATTATTTTTCTATTTATATTAATATTTAACATTAAAATTAATATCATATGAAATTATAATTATTCACCTAATTTATATTGAAATTATATAAAAATGTCAAATTTCCATCATTCATAAATATGTTTATTTAGGAATTTCATGTATTGTCTTAAAATTAAATATTTTTAAATGAAAATAATTCTTGAAAATGTCTATGAGACACCATTAAATGTTTTTTGTGGTATAATATCAGTTTTCCCCCATTATTTGTTTTAAAAGGATTTTATCAATATTTCCATGTATGATTTTGGGAATAAACATCTGCGTTTCTATTAAAATTATTTCTATAGAATTTATAATGAATATATTTCATGGAGAAAAAATAACATGGAATGCATAATTGGTTTTATTATTTGTGATTTCCTTTAAAAATATCAAATAAATGATTTTTTCTTGTGATTCCATCATTGATTTCACTTTTAATTTGTTTTCACTAATTATGGGTTGTTTATTTATGTGATCGATATATGATGTGTAAGTGGTTGTTTTGTGAGATCGTATTAGGTATATGAGACATATTTTTATTCTATTGATATAAGTACTGATATAGGTCTAATTATATCTTGCCAAAACATTTTATTGGTGATGGTAACATAGGTGACAAGATGGGAGATCATGATATGTGACATTCTAGATATCTACCACATTATGAATTCTACAGAAGTGATATCAGAATGGACCTAGGGAGTTACACCCTGATTAGGTTAGTGTGAGAAATTTAGGTTTTTTGTGTTATGGTTTAAACACATCATATTTTGGATGTTTGATTATATATATACCATTATATGGATATTATTGCTATATAAAATAGGGTGTGTCCAAGGATACTTATTTCTTGATTGGTGGATATACATATGGTGTCTTCATTTCATGGTTAGATTTTTACCCTTATTCATTTTTTTGTTATACCACTAATATCTATTGTGTGTTTTTTCTTAGATAATGTAGTTCTCTCTTGTATTATTTTATTAATCTATATGGTTGGGTGAGTACCCAAATTGTTTAACAAAAATTATATATGGAATTGAATTTTCAAATAATTGTGTTTTTTTATTTTTTTTCATAAATTTTATGAAATATTGGAAATAATTTAATAGGGTTCAATTATTCCTTTTTTTAAATGAAAATATATTAAAAAATATTTTTATAGCTTTATATCAATGTGAGATTTATCTTGTTATTAGGGAAAGGATTGATTTTATTTTGAAGGTTAGAATAATTGATTTATTTTATTTTAGCATTATAAAAATTTAATAACCTTATTTAACAACAACTCTCTGATATTTTATTATATAATTACTTTTAAATAAGTCATTATTTTATATAGAATGCTCCACACACTACACAAAACTAAAGGGAAATCATGATTTTTTTAAAAAAATATAAAAATATTAAGAATGGACATTAAAACCATACTTTTTAAATTTTAGAAATAATCAATGTAACCACATTATTAAATAATTATATGAATAAAATTATGAATAAATATATTATGAATGAAATTAAATTTGAAGTGAGTCCTCATATGTTCCAAGAGCTTATCGATGCATGTAAATTTTCAATTATAGCTCGGCTTAGTTTTCCTTTGAAAATGACGTGGAAGATTGAAGATGTTAGGAAATATTTTCCAGAAATTTGGAGTTTTTGTGATTGGTAGATGGTTTTATTAGGTATGAACTTCTATCATTCCAATTTATGCTCGAATTAACTAAAATTGAGGTCTTGGAGTCATGGATTTGTTAATCTAAGACCAATGATCTTAAGGTTTCAAAATTGGGATCCATGGTTCGATTCTTCTAAGGCCAAAAATATGGTTGCTCATTATGGTATATTCATTAAAGGATTGAGCTGGGTATTTTTTCACCCTGTATTCTTATGGAATATTTCTATGGCTGTTGGTACACCCATAAATCTTGATAAAGATACATGAATGGTTTGATAGGGTCATTTTGCCTAAATTTTGTATGATTTTGACATCTCTTTACCTCGAATTGAGACTATGTTTTAGATTACTGGGGAGTTTAAATTCTAGATTGATATTGAGTCCGAAAATGTTTTTGATTTTTGATTGTATTTTTCATCTATTGGGCATGTAAAATGGAATTGAATTAGAGGTTTTAAATTCTCTAATTGTAAGCGATATGGGAACCTTAGTGAGAACTGTAAATTTAATCTGCTTACTGCTTCTGATGTTGCACTGCCCAAGAGGAATGTTACCTATGATGGTGTGAAGGATAAGTCTTTAACCATCACTGGGAAGCATCATTATCTCCTTGGTTCATTGAATGAGAGAGCTATTACCTTTTCTGATGTTCTGTCCTGTATGTTTGTTAGCCCAACCGATGGGAAAATTTGTGGGGGTTGCCAACCTTGGGTGATTTCACACCATCATCTCACATGTCACATGAGCCCTTGCACTGTGGGGAGCCCTCTAAATGGGGAGATGAATATGCTGGTATTCATGGGAGTGACACTGAGGTGGATCTTTCTATTTTAATAAAAGATCAATACTTATCCAAACATAATTTGGATAATAGACCTCTCCTTAAAGAGGCTTCTCTTAGGCAAGGTGCACATATGTAGGCTCCTATAGCTATTGTTGTGCACAATAACCTTGGGAAGTCCATGGACCCTTCTACTTTGGTTCATGGAGACTATTATGAGCATTAGAGATCACTACAACCAGATTCCTACAGTCCTGTTCTCGACACTCACACTTTGATGCGAGGTGCACATGTGCATGATACTGTAGCTGTTGTTGTGCACACTTCCCTTGGAAAGTCCACCGAACCTACTTCTTTGGTTGGAGATTCTTATAAAAATATTACACCGCTGCAACCTACTTCTAGATGTCCCATACCGGACTCTAACATTCCCATGCGGGACTCTGTTACTGGTATGCATGGTGACTTTGGATCATTAGAGCGAGTAACATCAAGTGTTCATCCTTCCCATGTTGACTCTACTGTGAGTTTGTCTGGAAATGTGGAATTTTTACCTATTCTCTCAGAAAAAGATGTTCTTGGTTCTTGATCTGCCATTTGAGCAGATTCAAAAGCCTCACTAGAGGCTGGTTCTAATGCTGATAAGACGAATTTATCCACTATACTGGTGTCTATCAACATGCCTGAATTTGATAAGTTGTATAATGAAAGAAATGAGAACAAGGGTAAGACCATTTAAAAAATGCCAGTGCCTAATGTGAATTTGGTTGAGCAGGATTGTCCTCCAGAGCAACAACATGGGCATATTTTATATAAGCAATAGATTAAGGAGCTTCCCAGGGCAGAAGATGTAAAATAACATGTTGTAGGCAAAGATAATGATGCGATTGTAAATCAGATGGACCATGATATTGAGGATCCCGAGGGCATTCATGGCTAGGCTAGTCTGTGGCAGGGCCCGAAGCAGTGGAGGAGGGGAAGGCATCCAAGAGGTCACAGTGGGTTTCATGGCCGAGGTGGTCGAGGAAATAGATGATCATAGTTCTTTTTATTTTTTTGATGGTTTTGTACATGTACCCCTAACACTCTTGGTCTTATATTTACTTTTTTAGTAAATTTTTAGGGCCATGGGATCACCTACGGTCTGAACTTTTTGAGTATATAATTTTGGATTTTATTTAAATATTAAATTATATAAATTTTAAATTTTAATTAAAAAAACGAAAATAATTTTTTCAATTATCATAATAAATATAATATTTATATGAAGTTATTTTATTTTTGTAAAAAGAATTATAATTATGAAAATAGTAAAAATGTAGAATTTTTTAAAAATAACATGACATTTCTGAAACTATTAGTTTATAAGTATGAAATGGAAATTCATGAAAAAAACATATAAGAACAAATATGAATTTTTTTTGGTTAATTTATAATTTTAAAAAAATATAATTTTAATTTAAAGACCCATATTTGATATTTTAGAACATATGTAATATTTTCTATAAAAAAATTAATAATCTTTTAATTTTAAATTTAAAATTAATTTTTTAAAATTTAATACATAAAAAATAAAATGGATTGAAAATATAGATTCATTTGTAAATTTTTTTAACATGGGCCAATTTTTTTTAATAAAAATGATAATATTCCATACCTATTGTCGAGTTATTAGTGAAAAATCGAAAGTGGTAAAAGTTAAGAGTCTAAACATAAAAGCCATAAAAATTGTTTAAAACGTGTCTAGGAATATATGGTTGATACCTTTATAATTATTATCTATTTATTATAAGTTTGTAATGAATATTGTATCTAATAACTTTGAGAGTTACTTCTCATTAAATAAATCTATTTTTTATTGACAACAATTCCAACCCATTTAACTTATAAAAGCGAGACTCCCCTCCATACTTCTCCTCACAAACAGACTCTCTAACATAGACCAAAAAACAACCCAGAAATCTCATAAACACCACTATAAATCTTAATTATGTTATATTATTCTAAAAATTTGACCCCACAAGGGGTTTCCCCTCATTGAAATTGAGATAATCCAACAAGCGAGGTATATGTTTATAACCTCATTGTCCTGTTTTGATTTGTTAAAAAGATAATAATTTTTCTCAATTTTTCATTTCACAATACTAAAACTAAAAATTCTATATAATTATTATAATAATATGATATTGTAATTATGGTATAAAGAATAACCAACTTCCCCTTTTATATTCATAGAAATAAAACTACCACTCCCATATTGTATGGACTACCGCCTCCATGATGCAACATGTTCCAATTTTATTATCAACATCATAGGATTGGTATAAATGTGGAATGTATTAAATAAGTTGTATATTTATTTGATTTTTACAATTTTGAATAAAGTAATATTTATTACTCCTTTAACATATTCTATGGACTATGAAAATTTCAACCATGGGTATTTGTGGAAAACATCCTTCATGGTACAATTAATTTTCATTTTTTATTTTCACCACATCCTTACAAGGATGTTCATGATGATGAAATTAATGTATAAATTTAATTTTCATGATATCATTATGGTTCCACTATTTAAAATTTTAATACCTTCTATTTATATGATAAATAAATGATTATCGTTAATTCAATCATTTAAGAAAATTTAACAAAGAGTAAAATGATAACATCTCTATAAGTAATGATATTGTTTATATTAATTTCTCATTATAATCATATAAAATTAATATACATAACACTAATTAAAATTATATTAAATCGGTATTGTACTGGTATAATGTAATTACAACCAAACTATCTCATAATAATACAATAGTCATGGTGGGTTCATTTTTTGGTCGGTTTAGCAACATACTAAAATAATTCTATGATTTAAAAAAATGAATATATATGGGAACATATTTAATTTTTTAATATCAAATAAATATTTAAATAAGATTTATTTCTGTATATTTATGTCAACATATAACATGTTTATTAAGAAAACATTTTTCATTCATAAAGAATTACCCAAACATGATTATTGTCGATTTCAACATATTGGATCCAAACCAAAACAAACATGAATTTAAATTATATACGTACAAACTATATTGTAAAATATTTTATTAAATAATTAAATATCATTTCATATGTATCCTTTCAGAAAGAATTAATATGAATACAAATTTTATGAAACCAGTTCAAATCATAATAGATTAACTAAAACTTGTTGATGAAAATTGATAAAATATAATTAATATAAATATTTATAGAAATATTATAAATGAGGATTATAAATAATTATATATATGAATATGGTTCTTGGGTAAGTATTTAATGACCATAATTTTATTATATAATATATTTTTGGAACTTTTGTAATGAATGAGGATGGAGGTAATGGTCTTCATCTAAAATTCCACTCTTTGACACATAATTACTATTAAGAACCTAATTTTATTTATGTGGTATATATTATTAGTATTTGAGATATAATATAAAAATAATATTTTAATTATAATTTTTTATAATAAATTACAATCCCACACTTTCATAGGGGTTTGATTAAAGTGTTACTCTGGTCGCAAGGGTTCTCTTAGTCACAATACTGATTGTATGAGACATGATACATTTTATGAATCATGTTTCCATTATATAGTTCTCTATTTATGTAAAATTAAATTAATTTTATATTAATTATTACACTTTTTGTAATGGGATAAAATAATCCATTTCAGGTTCTTTCCATTGTGTTTTTATCAAATGTTACCCCACTTGTAAGAGTTATTGGTAACTTAATTTTCATTTATTGAGTAATGATCATTCACTTGAATACATTTTTCATAATTTTGTCACATTCATTATTTTGATTGTATTATGTGGTATTCTATAATTGTATCTATTTTAATTACATAGATAACTTTATAAATGATTCATGATTGGTGGATTATGTTTACCTTAAGGGATATTCTTGACTCAAATATCCTTTTATTGTGTAAAATATATCTTATCATGACCTTTGTTTTTCAAGGATTGGGGTCCCTGAAAATAAATTTTTTATATGGTACATTATAATCCTCTTTGGGAAAATTCTATGTTAATTAAAATTAATATTTTTTACTTTTCTAACAATGTTTGTTTTGATCAAATTTATTTTGCTGATAACAAAAGTTCTTTTACATTTAACATTCATATGTTTTTTATTCTTCTCATAATTTTTCCAAGATATTATTTATTTATCTTTAATGGGACCGTTTTTTTGAGATTATTTTTAAAAGTAATGTATCCCAATGTATATTTTTTATGATTTTCATAATTTGACATTCATAGTGAAATGTAATTTTTTTACGGTAATTCCAAAAATGTTTTCTAGATGATAATTTATGTTTATAATTCTATTTAAAATTCCATTTTGAAACTATTTATACCGAAGGTGATTTAAATTTCATGATTTATTCTTTGATATATATATTTATAATTTGATGGATTTAAATCGAGGAATCAAATAACATTATTCTTGATACCATGTATATTTATACCATTTGAATAATATTTTTTTTTCAATGGTGGTTTAATTTATGTCAACACCCTCATTTATTTCCATTGATGCCCTGCTGATATATTTGCTACTTTAAAAAACCATATAGCCATCATTTCTGGAAAACCCATGGTTATATATATAAATCCTTGAGTTTTTATGAACCTTTTTTTAATTAAATTAATTCTTCATAGATCGCTTAAATTTAACACTACATCAAGATATTATTCTGATATACTCTAAAAAAATATAATCTTGAGTAATATAATACACACACATGGCTTGTGTTACAAAGAACACCATGTTTTTTTTAAACAATATATCTTTTTTATAATTATTAAAATAAGATAGTTATTACTTTTTCAATAATAATAGTAAAAAATATTAATAAATATTTTTTTATGATTTTATTTTATTGGTTTAATATAAATAAAACATATTTATATTAAAATGTGTAATATTTAATATAGTTATGTTTGAAAATACTATTATCTCAAATGAACAAGTTTTTATGTTCTTATGTTAAAAACAACATAATAAATTATATAGAAAATTAGAAAATTAATTTTATAAATTAAAAATAAATTTCTTTATCATAATTTCAAAATTATCTTAGATTTAATTTTAGGTATTTCTGAAAAAACATTATTTTTATATTAATAGTAAAAAATGAATTTTAATGGAAAATTTATTTTTCGTCTAATGTATTTATATCATTTAATTATATATTAATTTGGTTTTATAGAGTTATTATATAAATACTAAATAATTTAGTTCAATACAGATCATTTTACCCAATTTTACATTGAAATTGGATATAAAATCATCTCCATCACTAAATATTTTCATTTTAAACCCCCTCTGTAATAACTCATGGATGGGAATAATTTAAAATTAATTTCATAGAATTATGTGATTATAACATGGGAAAACCTATTCTTTATTATTAAAATTAATAAATTATAATTTATAATATTTTTAATATAGTTTTTACCAAAATGTTTAGTGAAATTTATTAAAATTTATTATAGTGATTAAGGGAAAAATAATCATATCAAAGAACTAAATCCTAAATGTATGTCCCAAAATTAACTAGAAACATTTCCAAGATCCAGTTATTGTTATTATTTTTACATTATCCTATTCTTATTATGATTTGGGAAATATTTAAGACACTTTAAATGAGAAATACATAGTTGGAATTCCCATTTAATAATATTTAATTAATGCCACTCCTTCTCAAATATAAAATGGCACACACCCATCCCACTTATTCACACATATCAATCCCTTTGTCTCAAACCAAAAAATACCAAAATAAAATCCAAAAATAAAAAAATTAGTCCTATAATCCCCATAATGGGAATAAATCCATTCAATTGAGGTCATTTTTTAATACAAAAAAGAGTTACCCCATTAAAAGGTAGTACCATTTCTCAAGCTATTATTTTCTTTTAATTTCCATCCCCCTAAAATTATTTTATTTTTTTTGTTCAATAAAATAAGTATAAAAAATATACAAAATAATTTTATTCTAAGGGTTATAACTATACTCATACACACTTCCATTAAAAGGGTAACAAAATTACCCTTCACGTTCGAAGAATTACTGCCTCACAAAATGACGTCATTCATTTTTTCCATTACCACCTCCAATGGTTTTTATTATCATGGAAACTAGGTTTTAATATTAAATTTATGATATTTATTATATATTTATGATAATTTTTTTACTATATACCAAATACATAAATTCATTAAATTTAGTGAAAATATGATAAAATCATTTGTGGACATGTGGACTACTACCTCTTCAAAGAGATTTAATTTATTCACATTATACATAGAATTTATTAAGTATAGGTATGAAAATTTTTAAATGATATATATAAAATATTAATGAAACTATTTTTGTTATATATAAATATTTAATTTACATTCTTTAAAAAAATACAGTTATACTGAAATTTGGTTCATGCTTACAAATTACCAACAGTCTGTGACAACAATGTATTTCATTTAATATTTATATCCTCTATAAAATATAATAAATATTTATATACTGAACATATATAATATTTATATTATTATATTTTATATAAATAATAAACTCATGATCTATGTAATTGGATCAACAATAACAAATAAAATCATACATGAAAAACAACATTGACATTCCCTGAAAATTAACATTAACCAGGAAATATTAATAAATATGTAATATAAAGTCATAATAAAATCATATATTGTTTTATATATAATAATATGGTTATTTTTTATATTTATAATAATCATATTTTTATTATATATGTGTTTTTAATGAGTACTATGAAAGTAAATACATAAAGTAAGGGTTTTCTCATCTCACTTTTATTTTTGTTGGAATTATGTGCTATTCACCAATGGTTTATATTTTGTGTGTTATATAATGGAAAATAATTCTATATATTAGTATTAATCATAAATTTATTTGTATTTATGAAACTATTTTATGATCTTTTTTTCATGGGGTTTATGGTTCAAAAGATACCAAATTGGAAAAGAAGTTTTGAGTTAATTTTTGATCTTTGAGACTCATTCCATGTTAAGAACATAATGATTTAGGTATATTATGTATATAATTAAATTTTAAGTTTCATATCATGAGTATACATCCTTAAATTATATTTTTTTTCTTTATTTAATGTTATTATTTCATGGGTATTGTGATTTAATGTTTTGAATTTTGTAAGAGTTTAGTGCTATAATCTCATCACGTTTAAATATTTTTTATGATTATGTATCATGTTATGAAATATGAAAATCCATATCTTCAAAAATATCATGAATTTTATTATCCTCTACTTATTAATGTTATATCCAAATAATAGTTCCATGTTTCCAAAATTTTTAATTAATATAATTTAGAAACAAAATTTTTGAAAATCAGACTTTATTTCCCCTTTCAGTTAGAAGTATTTTTTCATTCTCAATTATGTTTTATAAAAATGAATTATTATTATTTTAATTATTACCCTATGATTTATAATTAAAATTTTAACCAATTTTTAACCTTTTCAATCAATTTTCTCAAAAGGAATCAGCTTTTCATATTCTTATCAATGAACATTTCTAAACCAGTTAAGGTGAAAAAAGGAATGTTCGTCATGTACTGAATTACATTCCATCATTACCATCATTTACATAAAATTTATTGTCTATGTATAAATTTTTTCCAAAGAAGTTGTTTCATAATATTCTTTAAATTAATTTCATTTAATGTTGTTTTCCATTAAAAATAGTTAAAAAAAAAGATATTCAACCTTGGATTTAGTTAATCCTTAAATATTACATTATATGTTTTTCTAAAAGATACTTTCAAGGAAAACGATATTAATGTTTTCATTATTTCTTTATAAGTTATAAATTTCTATTTAAAATAATAGGGTTTCCAAAATTATTTCAAGTCTTCTTTTTCTATTTTCAAAGTATTTTTGATGAATAATGTTCTTAAAAATGTTTTCAAGCTTATTTTGTGATTTATAATGGTGCTTTTGATGGATAAATGGTTTCAAAATATTTTCTTGATATTATTATATGTATTTATTTTTATTAAATAAAAAGGTTTTCAGAATGAAATTTTATTTAAAATGGGGGTTTCAATGAAGAAAAGGAATTTTCCTCAAGCTTTTTTTAAATGAAATTGTAATTAATTATTTATAAGAAAATTATTTTTGAAAAAAATGAAAAGTAATTTCAATTAAAGGATGTTCTCCTTATGAAATTTTCCAAGTGATTTTATAAATTTTTTCTCTATTTGAGATGAAATAATTTGTTATATTTTAAAATTTACTAGGGATATGATCCATGATTACCATTCATATTCTTTATTGAATGGTTTATATTTTTAAGGAATAATATTTATGATTTTTTTTGTTTTTCACAAGTTATATATTTATGAAACCCACTTATTTTCATAGGTTATGATTTGATGAAATAATTATGAAACCCATTTCCCATTAAATGGGTTATTATATGATTACAAGTTTATGACATCAGTTTAATTTTATTGGTTATGATATGACAGTTTATGATATTTTGAAACGTTTATGTATGTTTTCATTATGCCATGGGTGTGACATATATCCCCTATCATACATTGGGTTATTATTTATATCTCAAAACATAATTATTGGAATCAATTCAACAAGATTTACTCCACTATATAAGATGTGGAAAACAAAGGCACATTAGAAAGATGGGGAAACCTGATCCCTTGTATTGAATGTACTGTGTTGGGGAGGGTGGTGTGTCCCACTCAGTTGGTGTATTCACTAAGAAGTGACATGATAAGTGTTGTCAATGCACCTTGACATTTAGGGAATTATATTAAGTTTATGTCACAATTATATGTGTTATTCCTATTTTATACTTGCATTAATTATTATTTTTATACCCAAATCAACAATGTCTTCTAAACTACTAATATTTATTCCATGAGTCACATTTATGATCTTTCATATGCCATGTATGATCTTATAATTTCATGTTCACATTCTCATAACCTTATGTTCACGTTTATTCTTACATGTATCATTTTTTATCTATATTGAGCATATGAGATCACCCCTTTTTATGTTTCTTTTTCCTAGGTTATGATGATTAGTATTATGTATGACATGTATAATAAGGGTTATAGTCATGGGGAGGTAATGGGAGATAATTCAACACAATTATGTACAAGTGTTTTTTTTTCATGTTCCCAATGGAACTAAAATAGTACGGTCTTTGGGAGACTGTTTCTGTAATGTGTTAAGTATTCTACAGAAATGATGTAATGATAATGTGTGAAAAGTGAGTGTTGTTATAGTTCCTATCCAAGAAAAAAATTTGTTAGATTTTTACATCTAGGAAGAGAAAACCTTAGTGAGAGACCAAAGTATATGTCTAAAAATAAGTATAAAGATATATAAAAGTACAAGAAAAATTCATGGAATTTTAGTAAATGATAGAGTAAGGTATTTAATTGGAATACAACCTTTTATGGAAATTAAAATAGGATGTTCCTCTAGAGAAGATGTACATTGGGGTAACAATTTCGACAACACCATATTGATATAGGCTCAATTAGGAACCATTGGAACACATTGTGACTTGCTTCACACCTATTTTGACACTCCCTAGAGATATTATATGAGAATTCAAAAAATCATTAAGAACCATCATGATGTAATTCAATATAAGTTGTCTATGAATATCCTTGAATAAACCTACGGTGTCATATATTAAATAAATTTTCACAACATTGAACTCATATAAGTTGTTTTAATGATATTGTGGATCAAACCTATTAAAACTATTTCTTACTCAATGATTTTTTGTTTTAGTCAATGGAAGGAACCCAAAGAAACTATGTTAATAGTGATTGAATCATAAAATGTAATGATTATCCTCCTATTAAACCAAATCCTAATAGAGATGGAATGAAAAATACCATTTATATGATATCATGGGCATATCATGTTTTAAATCATACTGGACTACAAATGAAAAAAATGGGGGAACAATATTCTGTTGAATACATCATGAGAAAACTTACTTATTCTTTTAGTAGGTCTTCTTATCCATATGTGGCTGAACAATGGATCTATAACACTAAAAATATATTATCTATTTTGTAGTTTTCAAAAACAGTAGAAATCCAGGTTGTTTGTTTATTCATTAACAAGTAAATCAAACAATTGGTGGACTCTAATGAAGAATACGAGTAACCAAGATGAAATGGAATCCATTGATTGGGATGAGTTCAATAACATATTCTAAAATATTTAAATTCCTTGTGTTATTTATAAAAATGTAGAGAAAATGTTTTCTAAGATTGAAAAAAATGATGATAAATCTATCAGTACAAACAAGGACAATTTTAAGACTTTTGAGATGCATTTTTGGAATTATCATGAAAATAAAGTTTTTGTTTTACTAATTCGTCAGTGGATTAAATCTGAGTCTGAAAAGAGTCATGACCATAACATAATTTGGTAGTTATAATGATATTTTGGGTTGTGAAATCAAGTTTCAAATGGAATCATGAGTTACATATCAATATTATTGTTTTAATATGAAAATGAACATGGAGTTGAAATGAGAATCTACAAACCTTGGAGAGAAGAATATGAACATTCATTTATGATATAAGTGTTGAAATAATCAACGAGGTAATTATATAATGGTTTCTAATAAATGTTTTATGTGTGGAAAAAAAGCCCATAGAGAAATTTATTGCCAAACTAATGACAATATGTTTTCCAATTATTAAAATAGAGGGATACCAATACATAATTCACCTACCACAATTCAGTTGTTCATGTTTCAGGAGGATATGTATTGTGAAAACAAGATCCCAAACCCAATGGTTATGTATGATGATCAGAATCAATAAACCCTTAACCTAATGTATATGTGGAAATATTATGTGATCGCTATTTTTGATTAGGGGTATGATAAAGACATGGTGAATGATACACTTACCATCCACTTTAGAACTACTAATGTCTTATTTCATTTTAGATCTACCCACGCTATCATATATATAATGAATATTCTAAGGGTATTATGATTATAACCAAATTATTAGACGTAGAATTATCAATGAATACCCACAATTGTATGGTGATTACATCTCAAGTATATGATTCTTCCATAGTGGATGTTTGTGAGAATTTGATCCCTAAAGATCGTTTCATTCTTCCTTTGGTTGAATTTTAGGTCATCCTAGGAATTAAATAGATTTATATTTATAAATCCCACATTAATTTCCAAGGAAAATAAGTTACAACCAATATTTCAAACCAATCTATGATGCTCTATCAATGTGATGATATGAATGAAATTCCTTCATATATTACATCTAGTGTATGGGACTTAATTCCCTATTTAGAAGGCATGTATGTCTCAATTGATTGGGGAGAAAGTCAACATAGATGATATCCCTATTGTTCTAAAAATTTTGGATGTCTTTACAGACAAGTTACCTATCCTTCCACCAAAACATGATGTTGAGTTCTTAATAGAACTCTTACCTAGTTCCACACTAATTTCAATGACTTGTAATAAAATGGGCACCATTGAGTTGTAGTAATTGAATATGAAACTCCCAAAAGACCATTATAAGTGATTAATTTGGACATGTGTCTCACCTTATCGTGAATATGTTCTTCTTATGGAAAAAATATGGATCATTGTGACTAATCATTAATTATCTAGATTTCAACAAACTCACAATCATGAACTTGTATCTAATTCCCCAAATTGATGTCTTTTTTTGAATATCTACATATAGCTAAATACTTTTCCCTGATTTAGCTTTGTTCTGGATATCATAAATTGAGGGTAAATAAAATATATATCATCATGATGGAATATCGTACAAGGTATTTACAATGTGAATTTATAGTGATGCCTTTTAGTAATACTTATTCTCATACTATCTTCATGGATTATATGAATAGTTTATTTAGATAATACATTAACTAGTTTTTGGTAGTCATTATTGATGATATCCATATTTATTCAATGATAAATAAAGACCATGAATACCACTTGTGAATATTACTAATGACCCTATGTAATATGAAGTTGAATGAAAAATTTTCAATCTCTAATATTTGGTCGTAAAAGGTTACATTTTTGGCTCACATTATCCCAATAGATTTTATATAAGTAGATCCAAAAAAGGGAGGTTATTGAATGTTGTCATATATCAACCACAGTGACTGAGACCCATATCTTTCAGGATTTAACTAGATATTAACGATAGTTTTTGGTGAATTTCCAACAAATATATATTTCTTAGAATACGTTAACTTGCATGGGTTACTAGTTCCTTTGGATTGATAAAAATAAAGAAAATTTAAAGGAAATAAATAGAATTTTGTTCAAAACACCCTTGATTACATTATCTTATAGTGGATAAGGGATTTTAATCTACAATTTTTCTCCCATGAAGATATTTAAATGTTTTACTATTCAGAATAACATGGTTATCACACATTCCTTGCAATAGTAGAAGATCATTGAGAAACAATATCCAAACCATGTATTAGAGTGAGCAACTACAATCATTGTATTAAAGATATTTATTAATTATACTTATGGAGAAAATTGTGATATATATACCAATCACATAAATTTTAAATATATATTCACGCATAAGGAGTTCAACATGCTCTAAAGAAGATGGCTAGATATGATAAAATATTACAGATTCTCAATACCTTACCACCTTGGGAATATGAAAAAGTCGGTCGATGCATTTTGTCAGATGGATAATGATATCTTATCTATGTTGAGGGTTAAAAAAGAACCAATATTTCTAGATTTCCAAATAATGGATATAGAAATCTTGAAGGAATGAAAAAATTATTATCTTTATAAATAGAATGGGAGTCCCTATATCCATGTGATGGTTAAAGTGGCATAAAACAAATTTGTAGAGTGATAATTTTTGGTTAGAAATGTTCCTATTTTTATCCTTCATCATGATGGAATGTTATTGTTGATGACACATGTAAGTATTACGTTCATACCAGATTTGAAGATTGAGGTTTTAGAAGAATCTTATAGATCTTCATTCTTTATTCATTTGGATGTTGGATGATGTAAGGAGACATGAAAAAAGTAATTGTGGTGGGATTGAATGATGTGGAATATCCCAAGGTTTGAATCATGGGGCTTGTTATACCCCCCTAGTTAAGTCTAAAAGGAAACATTATAAGGCAATTTTGCATCAAATACCCATACTAGAATGGAAACTAGAGAACATCACTATGTATTTTTTCAATGGACTCTAAAAAACCTATAAATAGATTGATACTTTATGGGTGGTAGTTTGTCACCTTACTAAGCCATCACACTACATTCTTATCAAGGGTGACTTTCCTTTAGAAAATATTTCCAGAGAATACATTAAGGATGTGGATAAGTTTCATAGAGTACCATATTTCGTTGTACTTGAATATGATCAAAGGATTTCATCAAGGTTTCGGATAATTCATCTGAAAAAGGTAGATATAGAGTTGATTTTCATCATTTCTTATTATACTCAGACAGATTTTCTATCTTATGGAACAATTCAAATGATGGAGGATATTTTGAGATCATGATTATCCGATTTAAAAGGATATTGGGAGCAAGGTCCTTATCTAATTTAGTATTATTAAAAAAAATATCTATCAATAAATCATTAATATGTCTCTTTTTAAATACCTTGTAAAGACCCAAAATTTCCATGTAATTTTTTCTAAATATATGGGAATTTTACGAGTCCTAGAAAATTGATGGCGGGTTATTCTGAGGCTCGGAGTGCCCATAATGAATTTCTAAAGTTTTATTTGTGTAAATTCAGTAAATGTGTGAGTGGGTTTTTATAACTTTTGAACCAGTGCTTAGAAGTAAAATATGAGGGCACCGTTGAACTCGCTGCGCCAAAGTACACTTAAGAAGACCTTCACCTCGATGGCAGTTGGTCGTGGGTGAATGTTTGTTTCTGGGTTTTTTCATGGAAATAAAAAAATAAAATAAACACACATTTTATTTTATTTTGTTGTAACCAAACTCTTTGTGGAAGTTGGTGGTGGGGACTACCAGACCTTAACCTCCCATTAGAGGTTATAATGGTGGGGACCACCTGAGCCTATCCTCATATGAGAGGTTATGGTGGTGGGGACCACATGGGATTAAACCCCCTTGAAACCCATCCATTAATTGGGAGAAAAACTTCAACTCCCTCATAAATGTAAAAAACCTCTTCAACTCCCTCATTAATTTGGTGGAGCCTCTTGAGCTTCCTCTACATTAATTGTGCCACCACCCCCCACTAAATTATGCCATCAAACCACTTAGTTGAGACAATTTAATTAATACAATTTGAATTGTGCCAACGATTAAATTGGGGAATCACTTTTTATTATATTGGCTATCTCTTTTATTTTTGTAGGTTCTTCTTTTGAGAAAATTCGTTGGAATAGGAGAGAGAGCTCTTGGTGGGAGAAAAAACTCCAATAAAGAATGAATTCTTCCATGAAGAATGCTCCACTGATGAAGAACACTGACCTTGACATTGAGCATCTTCCTTGAGACTTCTTCTGATGTGGGACGTCTTCATCTACGAAGAATCGACGACCGTACTACCTCCTTATGCCAACATCATAAATCAAACAAGGTTGGGTTTTATTCTTAAATTTTTATCACTTTCCATGTACTACCTTATTTTCATTTTCGGGCTGGGAACAAACACTATAGATGATTATGGTTTCAGGTTCATGGTCCGTTCGTTGTGAACCATATACTACCACTCTAAATACGGAGGCTGCACAAAAAACAAACATGACCGGACCCCTCTTTCGTTCTTCTTTGGTATGTTCTTTGATGTGGTGGAAGGCGACGAAGATGACAGAGGTAATGGTGCTGCCACCCGTGGCCTCACCGCACCACCCCAGCCGACCCACGACCTCACTCCTGTACGCCGTCCGACCTGCGGCCGAGCCACACTGCCCCGACCGACCAGCAGTTCAAGCGAATCCATGCCACTGTATGGCGAACTGCGCTGCCATCAGAGCCTTGCTGTGCCACAGAGCCGTGCTGAGCCGCCGTCTGAGCCGAGCCACACCACTGTCCTCCGTGCCATGTTTCTATCCGAGCCAAGCCACAACGCCGTCTTCCATGCCGCGCTAGCATATTCACTGAGCCGCACTACCACTTAGCCGAGTTGTGCCAGCAGGCCGAGCCGCTCCGCCCTCTTGACCAAACCGCTGCAAAACTGCAACTGGTCTACCGACCCGCAGCTGAACTACCGACCCGTGGCCGGTCCGCACCCTCACGGCCTGTCCGCGTTCCCGCGGCTGGTCCGCACCCTCACGGGCAGTTTGCGCCCTCACGACCGTTTGAACAACCTAATTGCCCTCATAGGCTAGGCCGCACTATGGGCCGAGTAGACCCAAAGTTTCTAGCCGAGTTGACCTAATCCAGGTCGGCCCAAGCCAGGTCAGACCGGACCTGGTGCCACTACGACCCTTTACATTGTTTGGCCATAAATTTGGCACCAGACGACCATTTGACGAATCATCAGCAGTGCTTGAAATCTTGGAGCGTGATGGTCCCTTTCAGTATACTCCACTAGTGTTTTGGATTGAGAAGGGAAATGATCCGGTTGTATCGAGCACGAATCCAACTAGGCCCCTGGGACTAAAAGGAAAATTACTCGCAGACTAGGAGTCCGATTGACGCGATGTCTATTACGTTGAGGCCCCTTTGATGTGACAGACCTTTATGATACTTCTTAATGGGACTTAGTAAAAGTTGGAGTATTGAATAGTAGCTCGTGGAGTTGATACTCCCAGAGTTGAGCGATCATATTTCGGATACCTAGTAGATGGCTGAGATCGGAAGACTGCTGAGCGATTCAAATTGGAGTGACTCGACTAGACAAGTGGGGAGCGCCTTGGTGTCACAGAAGACCTACAATGGGGAGTGACTTGGTGTCATGGTAGACCCATGGTGTGGAGCGCCTCGGTGACGTGACAGACCCATGATACTCAATAGGAGTAGTAACTCAGCAGTCCAAGGTTAGTGGGAAACACATTGGTGTCACGGTAGGCCCACTGTACTCGATAGTGGAGTTCTCCAACAGCTGGGATTTTGAAAATTTGACTACGGATAATACTTGAATCTACCCCTAGAATAAAATCCCACATTGAGATGAGTCATATTTTCTAATTTTTCCTCATTATTGAGATGTATTACATGATAAATTAGGTATATGTATTGGTATATACCTATGTAGGGTTATCTGTTGATTTCATACTTTTTGGTTTATCCTTGGTAGATTTTTGTGAGACCGTGAGGGTCTCGAGGTCCCTAGTGAGTGTCTTTGTACTCACCCCTACACGGTTTATGCCCGTATCTTGTTGTGTTGGATGCAGACAATGGAAAACACTGACTGAGGGAGAGAGTACTTACTCTGGATGGTACCCAGAGGTGGACCTTACGATGAGTCAGTACACGGAGGAGACAGATGGATGATGAGTGCAGAGGAGGCGATCTATATCTACACATCAGGTAGGAACCGCAGAGGACGACCCATCAGATGACTTTCCCTTTTATTTAGTTATATTGTATCACAATTGTACTTGTACTTTCCAGTTGGTCTGGTATTCTAGCCCCTTTTACTTTGAGCACTTTTTTGTTATACAGTTTACTTGGCGTTTCGTATCCAGCTGTGTGCTTCCATGTGTGTGTGTTTACAACTCTTAATGGCAATGCCTTCCCAATTTTAGGGAATACGCATTTGGTGCTAGTTGTAATGACCCAAAATTTTTGAATAGTATGATATATTAATTGGAGACGATAATGGAAAATGCAGAAAGAATATTTGATGGCCTCAACCAGTAGACTCGAACTATATGAAGCCCATTTCTCTAATCTTGGGAAGGAGGTGGCATTACTGGGCTTCACTCTAGACCAAGCCCAAGCTGAACTCCAACATGTTAAGCTTGAACAGAATCACCTATGGGAGAAGTTCAAGTTAGTGGAGATTATTACTAGGGAAGTGTTATCCAACCCTTCCCAAGATTCTCTCACCATCGCACACCTTACCCCGAGGTCGTATGTAGGTGTTTTAAGGGGATATGTTTCAAATCTATAATATGTATTCCTATAGTTTTAATAAAATATTTATTTCACCATTTCTGTGTTATAACTAGATTTTCTTAAATAAATTACACGTTTATTAAGACAATTTTGATAAATTTATTTTAGAAGTTAAAATGGTATTTCTGAGATTTCCCTTACATAAGAGTTTTTTTTGGAAAAATAGACATCATTTTTGAATTGGAAATGTCATAATTAATCTAGGCAGAGTTTTTGGATGTTTACTAAAAAGTTTCATTTTTGATGAGTAGCTCTTGATTAATAGTGTTTTTATAAATAGTAAAAAGTTGTTTAATTGTTAAATAACAATTTTTGTGAATTGATTTTAAAAAATATGACGAATATTATAGTAATTAAGGTGAAAAATGTAGTTTACTGAAATCGAAATAATTTTTGGTGAATAATAATTTTTACCCCTATGAATAGTAATATAAATAGTAATATGAATAATAATATGAATATTAATGTGAACATTATAATTATTAAAACATATTATTATTTTATTTTCATAAGGTTATAATGTATTGTAATGTTGACTAAAATTCAAGGTGTTAAAAAATTTGTTAAAGATGTTGAATTATAATTATTGAATAAATTATGATTTTAATTAAAAATTAAATTAAAAATAATTAGAAAATTGTTTTCAAAAAATGGAATTCATTTTTGGATTCTACACATTGAAAAAGGGTTAGGGTGAATTTTTGGGGTTTTTATGAAATAATTAATTTTTCAGTGAATAGTAAAAATACAGAATTGGGTTTCAGTATGTTTAATGACATCGTGACTGAATCATGATGATTTCATGAGTTTTTTTGAGGTTTGGTCGACCAAAGGGGATTCATTATTGTATTATGGGTCCCATTTGGCTTAACACCATGGGAAATACCCTGGTCAAGCCCATGGTTCTGCCAAAACCACTAGTGAGGTGTCCCTTGAAATTATTAAAGTATCACCTCCCTTTCCCAATAAATACCCACCCTTTACAACTATAGTTTTCACTCCCAACTCTCCCCCAACGAAGCTCTGGTATCATTACCTCTCATAGAGTCCTTTCAAGGTTCCCCCAAGCCCTCAAGGTCCCGACATTCGAGTTTTAAGAATTACGTTTTAAGGTAAGGGATCCTACCTCTCTCCTTCATTTCAAGTACTCTCTTAATGTAATTTCATTTATGCTCCATGTTCATATGTTATAGGATGTTATTTCATATTAAAATTACTGTAATATTTATATTCATATGATTATATACCCCCTCTTTCTCTCATCAATTCATTTCAAGAATGTTTAAGTGGCGTCGTTAGGCTACCAAATCTTTGAAAGGGATTCTTTGACCCTTCTCATTTTCAAAGTTCTATTTTCCTGTCAAGTATTTCATGCTCCATTTTATTATTTTTGGTTATGATCTATATATCCATCATATTTTTTATGTTATTATTATGAGAGACCCTATTTGATCTCATCAATTCAATTTTTGATGTTTTAAGTGACACCATTAGGCTGCCGAATTTTCATAAGAGAAATCTTATTTTTGTCTTCCTTTCAAGTTTTTCATTTCATATGGTATGTATTTAAAATTTTATTACCATGTTATTATATCATTTATATTATATCCCTGTACTATTTTATGGATCATTTACGAGTGGGTGACCCATGTCCCCTATATTTTCAATGTTTTCTAAAACCCTGCAACATAGTCGTTATGCTGCTGAATTTTCATCTCAAAATGTCTCTCTCTTTTCTCAAATTCTTTTATTTTATTAATTTAATACTCAAAACTCATTATTCTACTGGGTTATTCACATATATATCAAAATTTTCAATTTTAAATTCTAGGATTTACATAATTGAAACCCTCTTTCCATTTCTGTGGGTTTTAAGTGACATAAAAATCACATCTTTAAAGCAGTTCTTAAAATGTTATGATTATGAAATGAAACCCATTTATTTTATTCTATATGTGTTATTTATGAAATTTTTATGATGATATATGTGGTTCACATGAAAATAAATACAAATTATTGGTGGACCCTGATAGCACGTCAATGCATTGTGTTAAGACTTAATCTCTAGAGATGAGCATTTTAACGATACCTTGGTGAATAACCTTGGTAATTTTTTAATAAAACCTTGGGCATGGACCTTAGTGATATGAAAATGACTGTCTATATTAAATGGTGTAGCCACATATTCATGTAATGAAACATGTTATTTTTAATATGATATGCCTCATGATCTCTTTATTATTCCTTAAAGTTATTTATCATGACTTTATTGATGTATCTGAAGTTCACAGGTAAATTGTTTCCCTTGTTTCCCATACTTGGCCTTCCACTCACCCATTCCTTTGATGTATTCTCCCAGGTTATGAGATGTTGTAATGAACTTAGGATGAGAAAATGAAGAAGCCTTTCAAGTGTTTAAGAAGAATGTTTTATGTTGTCATGTATTAAGTTCCTTATTTCCAAGACACTAATCCTTATAGATCCTCAGTTTTTTATAATGTAATAAATGTTTATGTGATAAAAAGGCAGGATGCAATAGTTTTTATTAGAGTATGGTTTAGTTATTTTTGGAAATTAGTATTTGAAAACATTATGAGGTTTCTTAATGAAAATATTAAATATAGGAAAACATCCTGGTATTTTGGTGAAGTATTGAATAAGTAGATTCCAAACAAATAAATCCCTGTCTAAGTACGAACAAGTAGAGGTGGCTTTGGAACAGATGTACTTAGGTGTCAAAACTCCAACAAGGTGTTTTGGGCTTGACCCGGAGTAACCTGGTAAATGAAAATGGGCCATGCTATACTCTTGGTTTGACACTCCTGGGGACACGCTTTGGTAAACTCATAAGCTTATTATGAACCATTGATAAATGAATAAAGATAAAATAAAATAAATATTTACATAAGAATTTATGATAATGGAGAACCTAGATTGGAACCTAGGGAATCAAAAGTTAGGTTATACTTTTCTTTTACAAGTTTATCCAGCTATTCTTAAAGTTTCATTTTCATGATTATTTGCTCAGTATTTAAGCCCCCCTAATTGTACGTTCTTTTTCTTAGTTAATGGATGGTGATAGGAGAACATGTCCCAAACACCAATGTGATATGAAATATGATGATTTTCCAATTAATATGACAAATATGATTAGTGATCAAGTTGAACATATTTTGATTATTCCGATCTAGCTATCAAAAATCACAATTAACAATTGGTACCTAGTTGAATACCATAATTCATCAAGGAAGAGGTAAAAAAATTATCAAGGATGTTCATCTAATAAAGGTGATAAAGGAAAGGAGACCTATTTTCCTTTGTGCAAAAAGTGTGGAAAGAGGCACCAAGGAAAATGTCACAAAGGAACCAGTAGATGTTTTAAGTGCGGGAAGATAGGGCATAAATTGGACAATTGATATAAAAAATGGAAAATATGATGAATGTTGATAAGGTTCAAACTAATGTACCTTATACTATTTAATGTTGTAAATATGTAGAAGATGGAAATTATCAAAAACAATGCTCTTTTTGAAGGGATGTGAAGCATGATGAGCATCAACAATCTACAAGGACAAGGGATCAATGCATGTCTGATTCTGAGATAGATCATGATGACTGAGGTACATGTATCCTCTTCACAATATTTGTATATATGATGTTGTATTTTAGTTCATCATCTACGATAATGTCTTTAATGTTTTTTAAAGACATAGAGTCACTACCTAACATGGTTTTATATCATTAGAGAAACCATCTATTGTTATGTATCACAAGTTGATGTTGTGAAGCTATTTTTCTTGAAAAAAATTATTTGGGGATTAAGAGATGAATATTATTTTGGAAGATGTTCACTAATTTGGGAACCCTATATGATCAAGGTAAATAGATTACTACGACCTTTTCTTTGAGAAGTAAATGTTGACTTATATTCTGAAGAATTGATGATTATATTGTATACTTATGGTAATTTAGGTTACTTATAGAAATGATTAACTTATCTTGGGGAAAATTTTATTAGATTAGTTACTCTTGTTATAAGACATTAAGAGTGGTTGAGGTTGTTTAGAGATTTCTGATAAAATTTATCTTGGAATACTTTGTTATCAAATCCTTCTTATATTTGGGTTTCAATCTTAGTTTGGATTATTTTGAAGAATTTTAAGGATAGTTATTTATAGAATGGTCTATGTTGAAAATTGTGTAATACTGTGGAATTTTGAAGATTAAAAGTAGTTTTCATCCTATGGGGTTCTTTCTTTTTGAAGATTTGTTTTATCTTACGCTTTCTATTTTTGGGATAATGTTTAAAGATAGAAGAAATCGATATTTAATCTTTTGTGCATTATCTGATTATCTATAACTTGTCTTGAAGTTGATTCTAGTGCTTTAGGTACAAAAAAATCATATTGAACACTCATAATTTAGAGGAATAGATGAGTTGGTAGTGTAATTTATTAAATTTTAAGTAAGTATATATCATTCGGTTCTTAGTCTATAAAGTAACTTGTTTCTTTTCAACTCTATGAAAGGATATTGAAACCAAAAAAAGTGAATATAATAATAATAATAATAATAATAAAAGGTACTGTCATAGTACATTTTTCAGATAAATCAAATGGTCTCTTAGTTCATCCCAGATTTACGGCTTTGTGGTTGTAAACATTCTCCAAATCATGTTCTTTATCACACTCTATCACATCTTTATGGTGTGTGTTCTCTTCCATGTCTATGTTTTCTTAGATGAAACCCTATTAGGTGTTATCTCTAGTGACCTTTGATCTACCCTTTCTGTGTTTTAAAATGGAGGTCTCATTAATCCTTCTTTCGATGTGGGTTTTCAATAAATCTATTTTGAAAAATTAAAACCATAGTTTCTGACCCCGAGTTTAAATTGCAAGGATACAATTTTTTTGAAGGAGGGGAGAATGTAACGACACGAAATTTTTTAATAGTATGATTAGTTAATTGGAGATGATAATGGTAAATGCAGAAAGAAGAGTCGATGGCCTCACCCAATATACTCGAACTGTATGAAGCCCACTTGTCTGAGCTTGGGAAGGAGGTGGCATCACTGGGATTCGCTCTAGACCATGCCAAATCTGAACTCCAATGTGTTATTCTTGAATGGAGTCTCTTATGGAATCAGTTCATATTAGTGGAGATTTCTACAAGGGAAATGTTATCCAAGCCTCCACAATATTCTCTCACCACCGCACACCTTACCCTGAGGCCGTATAATGTTTTTTAAAGGGATATGTTTCAGAGACCTAATATGTAATCCTATAGTTTTAATAAAATTATTGTTTCATTATTTATGTGTTATAACTATTTTACTTAAATATAATTTAAGTTTATTAAGACAATTTTGATAAATTTATTTTAGAAGTTAAAATGGTATTTCAAAGATTTTCCTTACATAGAGAGTTTTTATAAAAAAATAAACATCATTTTTGAATTGGAAATGCCAAAATTATTCTAGACTAAATTTTTGGATGTTTTCTAAAAAGTTTCATTTCTGATGAATAGAGATTGATGAATAGCGTTTTTATGAATAGTAAGAAGATGTCTAATTTTTAAATAACTTTTTTTGTTAATTGATTTTAAAAAATCTGACCCACATTGTTGTAATTACGGTGAAAAATGTGGTTTATTAAAATCAAAATAATTTTTGGTGAATAATTATTTTTACCACTATGAATAGTAATATGAATATGAATATGAATAGTAATATGAATATTAATGTGACCATTATAAATAGTAAAACATATTATTATTTTATTTTCCTAAGGTTAAAATGTATTGGAATGTTTACTAAATTTCAAGGTGTTAAAAATTGATTTATTGATTTTGAATTATAATTATTGAATAAATTATGATTTTAATTAATAATTAAATTAAAAATATTTAGAAAATTATTTTCAAAAAACTGAGTTCATTTTTAGATTCTACACATCGAAAAAGGGTTCGGGTGAATTTTTGGTATTTTTCTGAAAAGTTAATTTTTCAGTGAATAGTAAAAATGCAGATTAGGGTTTCAGAATGTTTAATGACATCATGATGATTTCATGAGTTTATTTGAAGGATGGTTGACCAAAGTAGATGAATTATTGTATTAGGGGTCCTATTTGGCCATACACCATGGGAAATACCATGGGAAAGCTTATAGTTTGTCCAAAACCACTAGTGAGGTGTCCCATAAAATTATTAAATTATCACATTCTTTTCCCTATAAATACCCACCCTTTACTCCTTTAGTTTTCACTCCAATATCTCTCCCAACTAATCTATGCTATAATTACCTCCCAAGGAGTCCTCCCAAGGTTCCCCCAAGCCCTCAAGGTCCCAACCATTGAGTTTTAAGAGGTACGTTTTAAGGTAAGGGGTCCTACCTCTCTCATTCATTTCAAGTACTCTCTTTTATGTCATTTATTTTATGGTCCATGTTCATATGTTGGAGGATGCTATTTTATTTTAAATTTAATTTAATTTTTATGTTTATATTTTGAGAGACCCCATCTTTCTTTCATCAATTCATTTTAAGAATGTTGAACGGGCGCTGTTAGGCTTCTGAATTTTTATAAGGGATTCATTCACCCTTCTCATTTTCAAAGTTCTATTTTCAGGTCAATTCTTTCAAGTTCCTTTTTCTTATGTTGGGTTATGATATATAAATCCCTTATATATTCCTTTAATTGTCATATTATTAGAGACCCTATTTTATCTCATAATTCATTTTTTGATGTTTTAAGTGACGCTATTAGGCTGCCAAATTTTCATAAGAGAAATCTTATTTTTGTGTTCCATAGTTTTTCATTTTATATGGTATGTCTATCAAATTTCGTTACCATGTTCTTATATCCTTCATATTCTATCTCTATACTATTTTATGGATCATTTATGAGTGGGTGAACCATTTCCCCTCTCTTTTCAATATATTTTAAAACCCTGCAACATAGCCATTATGTTGCAAAATTTTCGTCTCAAAATGTCTATCTCTTTTCTAAAATTATTTTATTTTATTATGTGAATACTCAAAACTATTTATTCTAAAAGTGTATTCACATATATATCGAAATGATATATTTTAAATTTTTGGATTTACAAACTTGAAACCCACTTTCCTTTTCCTTGGGTTTAGAGTGACATAAAAATCAAGTCTTTAAAGCAGTTCTTAAATTGTTATGATTATGAAATGAAAACCATTTAATTTATTATATATGGGTTATTTATGAAATATTTATGATGATATATGTGGATCACATGATAATAAAGAAAAATTATGGGTGCCCCCTGATAGCACTCCAATGCATTGGTTGAAGACTTAATCTCTAGAGATGACAATTTTAACGATAACTTATGGAATAACCTTTGTAATTTTTTAATAACACATTTGGGATGGACCATAGTGATCCAGAAATTATTGACTATGTTAATTATTTTAGCCATATATTCAAGTAATGAGACAAATTATTTTTGTTATGATATGCCTCGGGATCTCTTTTTCATGCCTTAAAGTTATTTATCATGACTTTATTGATGTATCTCAAGTTCACATATATAATGTTTCCCTTTTTTCCCTTACAGGGCCTTCTACTAACCATTTCATTTGATGTATGCTCCAAGGTTATGAGATGTTTTAATGAACTTATGATGAACAAATTAAGAATACTTTTAAGTGTTTAAGAAGAATGTTTTATGTCATCATGTATTATGTTCCTGGTTTCCAAGACACTAAACCTTGAAGATCCTTAGTTTTGTATAATGTAATGAAATTTTATGTGATAAAAGGCAGAATTGTATAATAGTCTCCATCCCCTGGCCCATGGACGAAGGATTATGGGTAGTCATGGAACGTGCCCCGGGGGACTGGTCATGACAAATTGGTATCATAGGAGTTGGTTCTACCATAGAACTTAAGATTCTGATCTTTTCTGTGAAGAAATAGCGTTAATTGTAGTGAGTGCAGTTTTTAGTTTAGGGAGTCCAGTGTTGGTGCGACGGCTAGCGTATCCATACACCAGAACCGTGAATTCTGATTTCAGACTCAGTGGATGAAAGAACTGATTGCGTGTGTATTTTAAAAAGTTTTATTTATGTCATCTCACTAGTTCAGCTCACCTGGTATAACTTTTTGACCATAGCACACCTATTTCATTTCAGGATGCCTCCACGTAGACAACTAGCTAGAGTTCTGAGAGTCATATGCATAAATAGCCCACCGAGCGACAAGGCCTCAGTGAAGGGTCCCCTTACAGTAGAGGCAACAGTAGAGGCACCCGTGGTACCATTAACAATTGGTCCACCGATGCCACCAGTCCCTGTAGTAGACAGTGCACACCGCTTGAGCTTGTTGCACGAGTTCTAGCGCCAAGGCCACCCACGTTCAGAGGAGAGACATGCTTGCAGGTGGCTGAGGATTGGCTGGAGGCTGTGGTGAGAGTTTTACAACTGGTAGGGACATCGGCCGATCTCATGGTCTTCCTTGACACCAACCTTCTATAGGAAATAGTAGGTAGATGGTGGAGCTTGATGCTCTAGGTTCACGATGTGGTGACGCTTATCTCCGTAGACTTCGAGATCTGGTTTCGGGCAGAGTTTGTTCCATTGACTCTTCGCGCAGTGCGTATACAGGAGCTACTTCATCTATAACAGGAAAATATGACAGTGGCTCAGTATTCACCTAGGTTCACTAAGCACTCACACTACTCTATAGATATGGTGTGGGACCCATTATTCAGAGCATGGACCATCGAGCTTGGGCTCAAGTGGGATATTAGTGCTTCGATGATCTCACTCAGTATCCCGATGCAGGAATGGGTGTTAGAGAGATCCCACTTAGTGGAGAGTTTTCTTCGTTGAGTAGTCACCAACAGTGAGATCCACTACCAGTCATATTGTAGCAGAGACTTCTGTAGCTAGTAGAAGATAGACATCACAGAGGTCCAAGATGACCAGACCTACAGGTGTACAACTTCATGATATAGGATTGGTTGTGCAGGGCACCCGAGGCGGAGACAAACATGCCAGGAACGGGCAATGTTTCACATGCGACAGGTAGGGTCACATCGCTCGTCACTGTCTAACCCGTCTTACAGATGATTAGCAGATGGTAGAAGGACCACCCATTAAAAGATAATGATTCGATCAAGGTAGTCCGTAGGGAGAAGGCAGATGTGTCAGAGGAGCTGGTCGTGCAGCTGGCAGTGGACGACATTTCAAGATATTACAGCCACCACCACCAGGAGGTCCACCACGACCACAGGGAGCACGTGGACATGGGAGAGCTTAGCTCTAGGCAACTAAGTCTTACGATCATGGTGCCCCCGAGATAATACAAGTCACGATTTGTGTCTACTTTACATTACCTACAATACTTATAGACACAAGAGCAAGTCATTATTTTATTTCCACTACACTCATTCGGAGCTTGGAAATTCCGATGGAGCTGTTGGCTCGATCCTTATAGCTAGAGACTCTTACAGGAGAAAATTCAACGATTATGCAATGGTGCTGGAAGTGTTAGCTTACTCTAGGAGGCGAGAGCTTTGGATATGATATCCTAGTAGTGGCGTTGAGGCCTAACGACATCATCATAGGTATGTACTGGTTATCTACAGTCCATGATCAGATTGATTGTATTAGGCCCAAAGTGGGGTGTGTCTGCACATATGGGACTAGGTTTACCTTCATCAGCAAGAAGGGAGCCTTTGCATCGAAGGATTGAATTACCCGAAGGACAGTGCATCCGATCAATCATCAGCTGGCTAGACATACCCTCAGAGATGTTGATGTGGAGAGTCCGAGTTATCCTATAGTGGGGGACCAGTACATGGATGTCTTCCCTAATGATATTCTGGGTATACCTTCTAAAAGGGATGTGGAATTATACATTAATATGTACCATGTGAAGCAACCGATATCTACATTAGCATATCGTATGGCTCCTATAGAGCTTCGTGAGATTCCGGTAAAACTAGAGGACTTACAGTGGAAGGGATTCATTCAGCCTAGTGTTTCACCTTGGGCATCCTCGATTCTATTTGCCAAAAAGGCTGATGAGAGATTGAGACTTTCTATCAACTATCGAAATAGGAATTAGATGACCATGAAGAACAAGTACCCACTATCGAGGATTGATGACCTCTTCGATCAGCTGATGGGAGCCAGATGGTTCTCAAAGATAGACCACAGCTTAGGCTATCACCAGCTCAGAGTACGAGATGTGGATGTGCAAAAGACATCCTTCAGGTGTTTGTATGGCCACTACGAGTTCTTATTTACACCATTCTGCATAACCAACACTCCAGAAGTGTTCATGGGACTCACGAACAAGATTTTTCAGCCATACCTTAATCACTTTTTAGTAGTCTTCATCAATGACATTCTGATCTACTCAACTACTAAGGTGGAGCATTCCAACCATTTCCAGGTAGTACTGGACACACTATGAGAGCAATAGATTTATGGTAAGCTCTCTGAGTGCCAATTCTTGATCCAAGAGGTCTAATTTCTAGGACAGTTCATATCAGAGTATGGAGTTGTAGTAGATCCAACAAAGATAGAGGCAGTACATGTTTGGGGGGCACCCAAGTGTGTGACAAAGGTACAATGTTTCTTGAGATTGGTTGGATACTACTATAGATTTGTGTCAGACATCACCAGAGTTGCAACACCACTATCATCTTTGAAAAATATGGAGAAAACATTCGTTTGGTTGGAGAAATTCTAGTGGAGTTTTTAGGAGCTGAGGAAGAGGATGACTAGTGCCCACTTCTTAAGGATTCTAGAGGAGGGTTTAGGGTACATAGTCTACTGCGACGCATCCAAGACCTGAATTTGATTCATCCTAATGCATGATCGAGCTGTGATCGCTTATAGTTCTCGACAAATGAGATAGAACGAGCAGAACTATGATACCTAGGACCTAGAGTTAGCAAGAGTGGTCTTCTCCTTGAAGATGTGGTGACACAATCTGGTGGGAGAGCATTTTACAGTGTACTCTAATCATAAGAGTCTCAGGTATATCTTCTCTTAGAAGGACCTAAACCTGAGACAACGACATTGGCTTGAGTTCTTCCATGATTATGACTTCGAGATAGTTTATACTCCTAGGAAGCAGAAAGTTGTTGCATATGCACTCAGCAAAAGTTCTGGTATATAGATTTTTGGTGAAGCGACATAGAAACTTGTCACTTTTCATATATTCTTCATGGAATGTTATGGAAAATCTTTTCTTCAGTCTCTTACAGTCACTCCCCCACTTCTTCAGCGAGTCAGGGGGCGCAACATGGGGATGCTGACTGTGAGGCATGACGTGCTTAGATATCCACAGGACCAACACCTGATAGATTTTATGAATGTGGGGAGCACGTCATCCTCTTAAGATGATGTACCATGGTACCAGTAGCGATACAGAAGTGGGTGTTGAGGGAGTTCCATATGTCCCCTCTGGCGGTACATCCTGGTGTGGTGAAGATGTACCGGGATCTTCAACATCAATACTGATGGCTAGGGATGAAGAAAGCCACGACCGATTTTTTATCATGATGTCTCACTTGTCAGTAAGTGAAGACTACACAAAGCTGGAAGAAGTCTTATATCGACAGGATATGAAGACCCTTAGAGTTCAACGAGGGGGGCCACTTATTCTTGCGAGTCTCTCCTCAACAGAGACTATCGTGATTTGGATGAGGTGGCAAGTTATCTCCGAGGTTCAATGGACCTTTTTATGTCTTCAGTAGAGTTGGTGAGGTGGCATACCTCTTAGCCCTTCTACCTCAGTTGCACAGGGTGCACGATGTCTTCCATGAATCCCAGCTATGGAGATACGTGAATGACCCTTCTAACATCATCGACCAGAACAATCTAGTTTTCGAAAATGTGGTATATTTTATGGAGGTTCCAGTAGAGATTGAGGATTGATAGGAGCAGGTCCTTTGTGGACAGTCGATACCTATGTTGCATGTTCTCTTGCAGTACAGGAACCTCCAGGAGAGCACATGGGAGCAGGAGGCTCAGATGCGTGCTCAGTACCCCCACTTGTTCCCTTAGTTTGAGTTGTGGCTTATGGGGACGTAGAGCCCTAAGGTGGGGAGAATTTAAAGATAAGGAATTTCCATGTAATTTTTTTTAAATATATGGGAATTTTACAATTCCTTGACAATTGGTAGTGTGTGATTCCAAGACCTAGAGTGCCAAGAATTAATTTCTGAAGTTTTGTTTGGGTATGTTCAGTAAATGTGCGAGCGGGTTTTTATAACTTTTGAACCGGTGCTCGGATATAAAATCAGAGGGCACTGTTGAACTCGCAACACCTGTGTTCTATTAATAACACATTCACCTCGATGACAGTTGGTCGAGGGTTAATTTTAATTTCAGGATTTTTCTTGGAAAAAAAAATAAACACACGTTTTATTTCATTTTGTTGTAACCAAGCACTTTATGGAGGTTGGTGGTGGGGACCACCAGACCATAACCTCCCATGAGTGGTTAGGGTGCTAGAGACCACCTGAGCCTAACCTCCCATGAGAGGTTATGGTGGTAGGGATCACTTGAGATTAAACCCCCTTGAACCCCCAATTAATTGGGAGAAAAACAACAACTCCCTCATAAATGTAGTGAATCCTCTTCAACTCCCTCGTTAATGTGGAGGAGCCTCTTGATATTCCTCCACATTAATTCTGCCAACCCTCCCCCACTTAATTATGCCAACGCACCACTTAGTTGATCCAATTTAATTAATCCAATTGGAATTGTTCAAATGATTAAATTTGGGAAACACTTTTTATTATATTGGATATCTCTTTTATTTTGGTGGGTTCTTCTTTTGAGAACATATGTTGGAAAAGGAGAGAGAGGCCTTGGTGGGAGAAAACTCCCCAACGAAGAATGTGTTCTTCCATGAAGAATTCTCGGTCGATGAAGAACACAAAACATGAATTCAAGCTTCTTCCTCAGGACTTGTTCCGACGTGGGATGTCTTCATCTACGACAAATAGATGACCGTACTACCTCCTTGCAGGAACATCATCAAGAGAAAAGGTAAGGGTTTATTCCTAAATGTTTATCACTTTCCATGTACTCCCATTTTTCAAGTGCAGGTAGGGAACAAGAATTGTAGAAGACTATGGTTTCACGTTCATTCTACGTTCTTTGTGAAACACTTGTTACCACTCTAAACGCAGAGGGTGCGCGCCAAACCAACATGGCCCAAACCCTCCAACATTATTCTTTGGTGTGTTTTTAGTAGTGGATGAACGTGACAAAGATGATGGAGGAAATGATACCGCCACCCGCGGCCTCGCCGTACCGCCTCAGCCGACCCACGGTCCAAGCCGAGCCGCACTGTCATCCACCGAATCATGCCATCGAGCCTAGCCAAGCTGCCGTCCGAGCCAAGTTGTGCTATCATCAAAGCGAAGACACACTGTCGAGCCGAGCCATTCCACCATATGATCCAAGCCGCGCTGCCGAGCTGAGCTACACTGCCGTCCATGCCGAGCCGTGCCGCCTTCCGCTATGCCGCACCACCATCCGAGCTGTGCCGCCGCTCTGCCCAGCCACGTCACCGAGCCGAGCTGCTCTGTCCTCCTGACTAAACTACCACCAAACTACGACCATTCCACTGACCTATGACCGAAACACTGACTTACGACAGGTTTGTGCCCTCATGGCCGGTCCACACCCTTACGGCCAGTCCGTTCCCTTGCAGCCAGTCCGCACCCTCACGACCGGTCCGCAACCCTCACGACCCTCGCGGTTCAGCCCGCACTACAGGATGGGATGGACTCAAAGGGTCAGGTTGGGTTGAATCGAGCCTTGTCATCCTAGGATGGGTCGGGTCGGGTCTGTCCGACTGAGTTAGATTGGACCCGGTCCCACTATGACCCCTTACTTTTTCTGACCATAATTTTTGCACTAGACGTCCATTTGATGATCCGTCAGCGGTGCAGGAAATCATGGAGTGAGACGTTCTCTTTGAGTATACTCCACTGGAGTTTTGGTTTGAGATGGGAAATGGTTAGGTTGGATCGATCACGATTCCAACCGGGGCCCTAGGACAAAAAGGCTAATTACTCACAGACCAGACGTCCGATTGATGTGTCGTCTGTTACTTTAAGACACCATTGATGTGGAAGACCATTGAGGTACTTCATTGTGGGATTTCGTGACATTTGGAGTATCGACCAGTATCTTTTAGAGAGGATACTCCCATAAATGAGCAAATATAATGCAGAGACCTAGTAGTTGGCTGAGACCTGAAGACTGTTGACCAATTTGACTCAGAGTGACTCGGCTAGCCCAGTAGATAGTGCTTTGGTGTCGCAAAAGACCCAAAGTGGGGAGAACCTTAGTGTCAGGGCATACCCATAGTACTTGATAAGAGGAGTACCCTATTAGGATATAAGGGGGAGCACCTTGGTGACGCGGTAGGCCCAATATACATGATAGAGGAGGAGTTCTCTAGCAGCCGAGGTTTCGACAATGTGACTGAGGATGTTATTTAACACTACCCCTATAATAAAATCCTTGATTGAGCTGAATTAGTTTTTTCTGTGTTTTCCTCATGATTGAGATGGATTACATGATAACATAGGTATATGTATGGGCACATACCTAATTAGGGTTATATGTTGATTTCATACATTGTAGTTTATCCTTGGTATATTTTTGTGATACCTTGAGGGTCTCGGTGTCCCTAATTAGTATCATTTTACTCACCACTTCACGGGCTATGCTCGCACCCTATTGTATTGGACGCAGACGACTGACGACACTGACAGAGGATGAGAGTACCAGGTTTGGATGGTACCCAGAGGTGGACCTTACGACGTGTCAGTACACGGAGTAGACGAATGTACAAGGAGTGATGAGGAGGTGATCAATACCTACCCTTCAGGTAGAAACCTCGGAGGAAGACCTAGTAGCTGGATTTTCCTTTTCACTAGTTTTTTTGTATCACAGTTTACTTGTACTTTCCACTTGGGCTTGTATTCTATCTCCTTTTACTTTCATCACTCTTTTGTTATACAGTTTACTTGGTTTTTTTATCCGGCTATATTCTTCCTTGTTTCTATGTTTATAGGTTATAAAGGCAATGCCTTCCCACTTTTAGGGAATACACCTTTGGTGCTAGTCTCCAGCCCTTGGCCTATGGAAGGTGGGCTTGGGTTAGTCACAACATGGACCCGGGGGATGGGATGTGACATGCATCTTTAAAAAAACCTATTGTTAAAACATGCTAGAATGAATATAGATAAAGAAAGCAGTTGTGTCATGATATTTCTAATGAAATGTTAGATAATGATAGAACTATTAAGCAACCTATAATGGAAAATAAAAGTTAGTAGAAAATATATGATCATAACTGAGGAGTTGATCTAGAATTTTAAGTCACTGATAATGTGTTTTTACAAATATCTACAAAGAAAAAGGTTTTGATATTTGGGTATAAAGGGAACCTAATCCCTATTTTTATGAGTCCCATTAAGAATATTTCTTTTTTCCAGATGGTAGAATATGCATGAAAATTATTTTAAATATATCTCAATTCAATTATGCTTTCCTTGTACTCTCTTGAGGAATTACATATATGACCCTTCATATGTACTGAACACAGAGGTCATACTGCTCGAGGGAGATCTTTCCTATGAGCAACAACAAGTTGAAATTCTAGACCATACAAACAATGTTTGAAGAAATAAGACCACTCACCTGGTCAATGCGTTTTTGTAGAAATCAATATTTAGAGGATGAGATATTGGATCTTGGAGATATTATTTTGAATAAGTACCCACATTTTTTATTATAATGACATTCTTCGAGGGAGATATTCATTTTATGGGTGAGGGAGGGGAATGTAACACCTTGAGTTTTTAGAAACCTTTTTTTAAATAAATTCAATATTCTATGGTGTATCATTTTGCATTCTATATTTGGTTATTATTTTTATATATTCAATAACAAGTAAATCCAAAACTAATAGAAATTATAAATTTTATTGAGTTACACGAAACATATAGTTCCTGTGAAACAATAATTTATTATTATATTTATTTTAAATAGATAGTTCTAACATAGTCATTATACATAGAAACATTAACAATGATAAATAAATTTTAGATATTATTTACAATGTTTTCATATAAATAAAATATATTTATATTAACCAATTAAATTTTTGGTAAGGAATTTATATGTTTGAAAATATAATCTTCTCAAATAATAGGATTCTCAGGTCATTCTGTGAAAAACAATAAAACTAAATTTAAACAATTTTAAGTGTTTAATTTCATTTAATAAATATCATTTTTTAATTTTGAATTTTATAATTTTATTATGGTTAATTTTATTTATTTTTCAAAAAAGAACATCATTTTTTTCTAAAGTGTGAAAAATACTGATTTTTACCTTTAAAATTAATTTTCATATAGTTTTTTTATATAGGTAAATATTATTTCAATTTGCTTTCAAAGTGAAATTAGAAAAATTTTACATATAATAATCTAATTTATTCTATTGAAACTAATTTTACATTAAAATTTTGTATAAAAACATTTTAATCTTTTAAACATTTTCTCTTTTAAAAACCTACTATTGCGACAAGTTTTCATGAATAATTTTAAACTAATATCATGAAAATTAGTTATTATAAATTTGAAAAATTTATTATATATTTTTAATAATTATAATTTCTAATTTCGAATAATTTCATCTTATTTATTGACAATTTTTTTATGAATGTGATTTAAAGTATTTACAACAATTAAGTGAAATATTATCTTAATAAATACCTAAAACATAAATATAAGGCCCAAAATGACATAGAAACTTTTCCAAAAACATTATTATGTTCATATTTTGACCCTAAAATCACTTTTATAGGATGTTTACAAGACTTTTATCTATAATATATGGAAAAAATGTTGGTGGAATTCCTCAAGATCTTTTAAATATTTATTGTTCTCCACCACATAAAATCATATAATTACATTATTATAAGATATAATCCTTAAACTAAATATAATTATATGTCATAATTTTAATGTTTCTGAACACATTCGCATAAGCATTGATCAATTGGCTGACTAATATACCATTTTTTTATGGGGAAATACCCCCTCATGAAATGATGTCATTCATTTTTTCCTTTACCACATATCATGATTGAGAATTAGGATATAGGAAATTTTTTTAAATGATATTTATGATATTTATTTTATATTTATTCTTAATCATTTATTATATAACACAAAATATCATGCCATCTATTTTTTTTAAATACGATAACTTCGTTTGTGGATGTGTGAAATACTACCTCTTTAAAGAAATGTAATTCATTCACAATAATCATATAATGTATTAAAGATGGGTATACTAGTCTTATATAATATATATGACATAATAATGCTACTATAATTTTTTTATATTAATATATATATTTAATTATGATTATTTCTTTCAAAATTACTGTTATGCCGAAATAGAATTCATACATACGTATGGCCTATCATATCAATGAATATTGTATTTAATTTCATATTTATATCATTAATAGATTACTATAAATATTTATATAATTAATATATATGATACTTATATCATATTTTACTTTCTATGAATTATTATATCATTATCTATGTAAGAGGATCAAGAATAAAATGTACAAATATATAAGAAAAACAATGCATATTTTACCCAAAATGTTACATTAACATGGTTATGTTAATAAAAAATTATATAAAGTCAAAATAAAATAATATATGGTATTATATATAATAATATGGTTCTATTTTTTACAAAAACTGATATTTATTAAACATGAGCTTTTAACAAGAACAATGATAGTCCAAACTTAATGTAAATGTTTTCTCATCTAACTTTTATTTTAGTGGGGATATTTCCTTATTCACCACTAATATCATTTTTGTGGTATGTATAATAAACATGATTGGTTTATATGACTATTATAATTAAAGATATGAAATTTATTTATCAATTTTATTATATTAATTTCATGTGGTTTATGGTTTAAGTGTTTCCAAATCAGTAATGTAATCTTTTCTCAATTTTCATTCATTGATATACATGACATGTTATGACAATATGCTTATTTATGGTGTATATATACTCCCCACTTAAATTTTACACAAGGAATATCCTCAAAAAATTGATATTTTAATCTTCATTTAGTGTTATTATTTCATGGTGATTATGATTTAATGACACCAATGTGGACTGATTTTATTGGTAAAAATCCCATTATTTATTGGGATAGTTTATGATTATGCTTTAATTTATGAAATTTCATAATATATATCTTAATAGAAATAATGAATTTTATTATAATTTATTTATTCATGTTATATCCATGTCATTGTACAATTATTCACCTCAATTGTATTTATGTTATTTATAAAATGGTTATGTTGAAAATATGACATTGTTTATCTATTTGGTTAGAAATATATATTATTTCAAAAACATGTTTTCTAAAATTTATTTAAAAAATATTTTAATATTATAGTATGATTTCTAAATAATTTTTTTACCTATGATATACCTTATTAAATATTTTTAAAACTAATTTTCTTCACATTTTCTGATTAAGGAACTTTTATGAACATTTTAAGTTGAGAAAATGAATGTTCGACAATTAAGGACTTACCTGCCATAATGGAATTCATTTCATTTCAAAATCCCTTATATGTTTACATGTTTATTTATAATGAAAATGTTTCCCCAATATTCTATTAATTTGTTTATTTTAATGAGGTTTTCAATGAAATATTTTTCTATAATTATTTGTATAATTTTTTTAAATGATATTCAAATCATCATTTATATGTTTTCAAAAAGGTATTTTTAATAAAAGGATTTAATAATTTGATGTGTTTTTTGATATTTTAAAATAAATTTAAAAAAAGGGCATCCAAAATGATTTCAAGATTTATTTACCAATTTTATAAGTATTTTCATATAAAAATCTATTCAAAATGTATTCAATCATTATTTATGAGTTTCAAGGTGATTTCAATGAAAAAGGAATTATAAATATTTCTAGGCTTACATTGGGAGTTTTCTAAGATATTTTAAAATAAAAAGTTTATAAAAATTATTAATGTTTTAAGAATCATTTATCAATGAAAAAAATTAAAATTTCCAATAGAAATATTTTAAATTAGGCTGTAAGGCCTTCTTTATAAGAAGATGATTTTTAAAAACGATTAATGGAAAGGATTTTCAATGAAATGATATTTTCCATAAGAACTGTTACCTATGACAATTCAAGATCCTTTTTTATTTAATGTTACATATTTAGTTGTATATTATTCTTTAGTGGGGATATGATCCTTGAATACCATTATTATTATTTTTTGAATGGTTTATGTTTGGAATAAAAGAGGTTTGTGACACCCTTATCTCTTTTAATGGGTTACACATTGATGAAATTATTATGAAACATATCTCTATTTAAACAATTTATGATATGATTACATTTTTATGACACATATTTCATTTCATGGGTTATGATATGATAGTTTTCTATACCATGTAACATGTATGTATGATTTCATTATGATATGTGTGGTGCCTATATATCATTAAAATTCGTTGGGTAGATATTTATACCTCATGAGATAATGCTGGGACTCAAGTTAATGGTCTTGATTATAATGGGGAAATTTGATCAACTATGGGAATAAGGGGAAACATGACCCCTTAGAAGGAAAGGAATGTGACTGGGGATGGTTGTATGTAACTCCAATTTGGTTTAGTCCCAATTAATTGAACTATTTTGTTATGAAACTTCTCCTTGAAATTAAGAGAATAAAATTATATGTTCATTTCTTTATCTCAATTCAAATTATTGTTCATATGATATGTTATCATGGATTATTCTCTTGATTCCATTATGGTTCATGTCTTCAGAACTAAAAATATTTATTCCATAATTTATTTATAGGATATTTTATATGAAGGGTATGATCATGTAATGTTATGATCACATCCTCATACCCTTATTCTCATGTTTATTCTTTCATACCACCCTTGATTACCCTTATTCAGCTTCTAAGATCATCTCTTTTTATGTTTCCTTTCCCTATTTTATAATGATATGTATTATGTATGATAAATCTAAGAGGGTTTCTATACATGGAGGCTATAGTGGGAGATAATATAGCATGATTATATATAAGTTTTTATGTTTCTATGATTCTAAAGGATCTAAACTAATATGGGATCTGGGAAAATTCTTTTTCAATATATTAAGTATTAAAAAATGATGTAATGATAATGTGTAAAAATGATGGTAATTAAAATAGACCACATTTATAGCCATTGTTTTCAATTATTCATTGATATATATTTTTTCAAATGTCTATAGACATGTCATAATAAATATTTGGATATATATTTCATTTATATCAATTGATAATTATTCCCGTGTTATAGACTTCCTATCCAGTGATGGGGGAAATACATTCCCCTAGAAAATATATGGGAACACTTATAGGAACAGATTAATTTACATTTCCACATTTTCCAAAAATATATATATATTTAATAAAAATAAATACACAAAATTACCTATAGTGTAGCAGAAAATCTAATGGTGTTTGAAAGTCGAGGTTTGAGGTAAGGCCCATCTATAAAAAAATTATTAAGAGGCTATAACCATGGTTTTAATGGTTATTTCCAAGGTTATAAACCATGAAAATAGACCTATATAGATGGGTCGAAACCATGAAAATATTTATAATTACATGATGGATAATAGATATGGAAATTTCTATGGTTTGGGAGTCATGAATATAGGTATATTTCGTTTATGGTTAACTAATAGGGATATAACAAAGATTTTAAAATCATAGAAATTGCTCTATAACCACAGTTATACAGTATGTAAATTAATCTATAGACACAATTTTAATCCATGGTAATAGAAATATCACTAGAATTCACAATCTAGGGAAATAGACTTGAAAACATTGGAAAAAGATTTATCCAAATTTCACTTAAAATTATATGCATGGAAAGTTAGACTACGGATATTATATATATTCCTAGTTTCCACCTCTATATACATGGATTTAATACATGGTTATACATTAATTTCATTGTTGGGGTTCTTTTATTACCATCCACATTCTTTCTCATGATAGTTTATTATCATCTTATCCAACAATTGAATTAACTGTATACTCATTACCCTATATAAGGTAAACATCAATTTTTACAAATCCAATTTTTACAAAAAAATAATATTTATTTATTAAAATTATTAAATGTATAATAATTTTCTATGATCTTATTCAAAAACATATGATTATTTCCAAGTTAGCTATGTAATTTTTGAACACTGAATTTCTTTCTCATGATGGCTTATGATCCTGTTACCACTTTTTTGATTTGGGGAAATGAATTGATATTAATTTTGATAATTGACAAATAAAATAAGTTTATTTTTTTTTGAAATTAAAAATATTTAAATATGTGGTTATCTATTTCTTCATTCAATATAATCATATATAGGTAATTGTATATAAATTCTTGTTGATGCTCATGGTTAATGAATTGGACTTAAATATGTGATGTACAAGTGTCTGAATTTTATAACCCTTCGATGCCAAAACAAGTCACATAATATAAAACATGTGAGGTTTATGTTTTTTCCTCTTCCCATATTAGTATACTTTCTTAAAATAACTCCATGAAGGCATATTATTATTATAAAAAATTATGGATTTCATCAATATGAGTTGAGTATTATTGATATACATGTTTTTATTTGTTTCTATGAATATTTAATGCTTACAATTTTAGTTGATTATAAATTCATGATGATTATATAATCCTACTAAAATATTTATTCATTATTTTTCATTTGATTACTTCAATGTTATATTTTCCCTTGCATGTATTTTGAGCCCACCACTTCTTATATTTCTATTCCACATGAATCATTAAATTTTATTACACATGGTAGTCTTAATAAGATACCTTTTGTATAGTATTTTTGAGGGATATTTAAAAATTATTATGGATTAAGTGGTCTCTTATAAAGTGGAAACACATTTACCTTTATAGAGAAAAAATGGATTTTATTGTTTTCCCCCTAATTCAATAATCATGTAACCAAAAATTGTCTATGCTAATATATATAATGAAATACTTGTTTTATTTATTATAATAATTGGATAGTTACATTTGGGAATTTATAGTTGGTATTGAAGCTAGTATGTAATGGTAGTGTTTATGAAACCTTGCGTAGTAGTGCAAGTCTGGGGTGTCATCATTGGTGTGGAATTATATTTTAGATAACTTTTGAGATAATGATATTTATTGGTGAAAATTTGAGAGTTGAAAAGTTGCAGTTGTTACTAATTTTAAATAAATAGATAATCCTAATATTATTTGAGGTAATAATTATTTTTTAAATATTTAAATAAGAAAATATTATTGAGAATCCTAAAAAAATTCTATGTATATGATAATATCATGATGATTAAAAAAATTCATGAGTATGTGTTCTCAAGAAATTAAATCCCTATCTCATTAATTATTGTGGATTTCGACTCTGGAACATATGTACCTAGGGGTAAAAACATAAATAAATTATAAATGGGTATCAACTTGATCATCGACAGGTGCAGAAAAAAGAGTCTTAACTATACATATTTCTTGAAAATATAATGTAATATTATTTTTTTCAAAGAATCATAATTATGAATAATTATAAGGGTTTTAGGTCAGATTTTAATAAATTAGTCTAGAGAAAATTTTAAAAAAATTACTATGGATAACCAAATATCGTACAAAAAGAGTAATAGGTTGAACTGAATGTGTCACTTGTTAAAAATGAAGGTATCATATTTCAAAACATATTTGGATTAACGTTATCATATTCATGTTTGGTAATTATTATATATGTTTTTTAGAATTTACATAGAAATGGGATCATAAATATGTTTCTAAGTATGGTATGTATTTTTAAACCACTAATCCTTTTTTTAAAAAGTTGGGGCCGAAGAAAAATTTTTATTAATAAAGCAAAACAAAGACCTCTTTTAACTGGGTAGAGGGAGACCCATTACATAGCCCGAAGGCCCAGTGGTCTTGTAGCCCATTACATATCCCGTAGGCCCAAATTTGTGGCCAAATTCCCATTCTGTGAATAGTAACCCAGCTGCTACAATACCCGCATAGTACAGCCACCGCTACAATACCTACCGATGAACAGTTTCACCGCTGCAATAGTACTGCTATAGTATTTCTATAGTACCTGCGCCCAATGGGTTTTGATAAACCACCATTCTTTATAAATCAATAATGTATTATATATAAATGGTTAAAAATTTTAGTACATATCAATAATGATGGAAAAGGAGAGTTACCTAGACTTACCTATAATAGCGGTATAGATATTTTATGAAAACTCATAAATATTTTCATTATTGAGTGACATTTGTGAAGGATATTCTAGTATAATTTGGATGTTATAAGGATTATGTGAAACATATTAGGATTTTCCTTCTATAGATTTATTTAAAAACTATGTAAAAATAAATAAAATGGAATCACTAACCTTGAAAATTTATTTTAGGTTATGATTATAATATTATGGATTAGTAGTGTATAACACATTCTTTAGGTATCAATATCTTTTTTGATTTTTATATTCTTCATGAATAGATAATAAATGGTGGTTTTATTTTGATAAAGTATATTAGATAATATTGGTCAGATTAGTTTTGATAATTAATTCACAATATTTTTCGTTGAATTACATCTGAATTTTCAGATTATGAAATATAATTACAACTATGTGAATTTACCTACTAGTTTTTCTTACAATTTTAGTGTTAAAGATATAGTTAATTTTTATATAAATTTATAACATTATTGTTATTTTCCTACACATTATTAGGGTATACCCATAATATTTTATGTGATTGTATGAATGTATAATATTGTTTGAATAAGGATATGTAACTTCATATAGCCAATGAGAGTCTAGATGATTTCATATTATAGGCTATATATAGAATAATGAATATGTTGGGATTACCCGTGCCAATATCAATTAATCATTAGTAGTTAAAATGTTAAGGAATAAATTTATTTAAAGGGTTTGGAGGTATAATCATGAGAATTTATTATATGATTACCTTTAAATATTTTAGTGTAAATTATAGATTTCTCCACACATACCACCAAACTAAAATGAAACAATGATATATTTTAATACAAATATTAATATTAAGTATGACTCTTAAAATCTAGACATTCAATTACAGTGAATTAATAACTACAACCACTTCACAAAATATTTGTAGAATGAAAATAATGACTAATTTTAATATGAATGATATAAAATTTTTACCACTAAAACAACTGTTAAAATAATTTTATTCTTAAAAATATATTTTTCTATAATAGAATTTTTATTTCATGTAACTATGTGTACAATAATTAGATAATAATAAAATATACTGACAATATATCCTATAAATTAGTTTTTTTAAAAACAATAACAATAAATAATAGTTGACTTTTCAAAATTCTATTTTCTAATAATAAAATTTAGATAATATATTTAAAAATATTAATTTACTATTGATTTATCAAAATTTCTGAATTTATATTAAAAAATGAATAATTTTTATGGATTAATAATTATAATATATGTATGAGTGTTTTTTTTCATAAAAAAGAATGTTTTTGGGAATATTGAAAAACTCCATTCTTACTAATAACAAAACTATTATTAAATTTTTACCAATTAAGGACAAAAAATATGTACATTAAATAATTATATAAGAAAAAATATGTATTTTATATGATAATTTTTAATTTTAAAAATTTTGTTTTATTTTTCAAAATCCTATTTTATATTTTAGAACATAAATAATATTTTCTAAAAATTTGTTATAATAAATTATAAAATTTATAATTTAAAATTAAATTTATTCTCTTTTATAAAATGAATTAATTGAAATTGAATTAAAATATATAATTGTTTGGTCAAAGTTATCTGAAAAGGACAACATTGCTTTTAGGCTTTAAAGATAAATTATCTATGTTAAAAGCTAATTACCATAGAAGTGTCTAAAGTTCTAAATGTGAATAATCTAAGTGTAAACGACCTCAAACATGTTTAAAAACATGGTGTGAATGGGTGGTAGAGGAATTTTCATCCTTAAACATCCCCCTCAATTATTTATCAATATTTTCACCTAATTCATTGATAATTACTTTCCATTATCGAATACACTTGAGTATTTAAACAAAATGTCAAAACATTTATCCTTTTAAATGGACACACATCTCCTGACACCAAAAATCTATAATATCAGACCATATTCTACAGAAAAAACACCTATAGATACTTAAAAATCTTATTTAGGATAATTTATTTTATAAAAATAACCTCTCATGGTCTTAACCCCCATTGCAAAGGAGACAATCCAAGAATAGAGGTATAAGTTCCAAACCTCTCTTTACTTTTCTTATTTATTTATTGGCTTTTCATTTTTCAAAAATTTTATTTCACCATAATAAAATAGTATAATTAATATAACATTTATACTAGTATTTTATTATAAAGATAGTATATTAAATAACACTAACCCTATTATATTACGAAAAACAAAGCTATCACTCCATTGTTAGGGAATGCACTACCCCGTGATAAATCACTATTTCTCTACTTTCATAACTATACAATGGTGGAAAAAGTGGGATATAATAAATAATTATTATATTTATATATTGAGTAATATTTTAATATAATAATCAATTTCACTCCTTTATTTCGTTCTATGGAAAATTATATCTTCGACTAAGTGTACCTATAGACTACATCATCCGTGGAATAATTTATTTTTCATTTTTATCATAATCATTTCACTACATGGAATTTCATGTGGATTATATTAAATTAAAAATATGTTTTTTAAGTTGATATCATGGTTCATCATTGATAAATGTTATAAAATATATATATTATGATCCTATAGTGATTATCATTGTGTTGATCATCTGAAATAAGAGAAATAAGAGAAAAATAGTTCTCTTCATTACAAGTAATGACTTACTATAAAAATTATTTTCCAAATAATTCTTCAAAATTCTGATAAATCAAACTCTTAAGAGTCATATAATATCATTTTGATTTTTATTAATATATTATAAATAAAAAACATGGTTATCATCCCTCAGTCCTGGTATGTTCAGGTTTGGTTTGGTTTAACTATCTACTTCAACAATACTATGGTTTGACATCATGAATGAATTTAGGAACATACTTACTGGTGAAATGTGATATAAATATGTAAATAATGATATTTAAGGGGTCTTAATGTTATATAAACATTTAACACATTAAATAAGAAAATCGATTTTGTATGTTATGAAACCAAAAAACAAGATCATCATTGATATGAACATCGTATGTAAAAATTGAAACTAAAATGAAATGAATCTGTATATTTTGAAACTATATTTTAAAATATATTACAGTTACATTAGTTATCTTCAAATAATTAACATCATAACTGTAATAAATTCCCTCACCAGTTTTAAAAAATAAGTTTTGTATGATACTCATTATAAACACATGGTGTTAAAAATAGGTAAAAATTGACTAACATAAATTTTATAGAGTGAATATAGAGGAGGATTAAAAAAATTTATATCACTTATTATGGTTAATAGGTTTTCTTAATGGACATAATTTAATTATTCAGGAAATTTTGTATATGTGAATATTTAATCAAACCCATATAAGGGTTTTTATCTCAAATATATATCATTGAGACATGATTGGTATTATGCACCTAATTCCATTTTGTGGTGTATATAAAACTAATTTGGGATATAATATCATAAAATATCATTTAATCATGTTATTTTAATTTCAATTACAATACCACTATTTCAAGGGGTTTTTATTCAAGTGTTTTCCATGATGCATGTTTTTTCAAGATGTAAAATGATATAAAACTTGTTTCATTTTTTAGTGTTTCAATGATTTACTATTTTTTTATTGTTATATATATTTCTTTTCTTTTAATTCATGGTAAAAACAATAAAAGTCAAATTATTTTGTTTAAATTTTGTTTCAATCATGTGTTACCTCTTCCATAAGGATTTTTTCTAAATCAAAATATTTATAGAATTTTTATCATTAAGTTATTTTTTTTCAATATAATATTTGAACATTATACAGTATTTTTTTATATTATATATATTTTAAATTTTTATCACATTAATTAATTTTCAAATGTATCTTTTTTCATAATGTCTATTTAGTATAATGAATACAGATAACTTAAAAACCAATTCACTATGATATAATGTATGATATTGAAATTTTCATTCAATGTATAGTTATCCATTCCTGAAAATTTATTATATTTTAATTTATAGTACTCTTAGGGACATTTATGTTTTAATACAATTCCCTTTTTTAACCAATATTAAATATTATTTTTAAAAAATGGATTATTGAAAAAAAATAAATTTTTTTATAATTTCTGTTTCTCCTAAAATGTATTCCACTTATAATTTCTAAAATATAAACATTTTTTCTTTCCAAATGCTATACCATTAGGGATTATTTTACAAATTAATTGATATCATATTATAAAATAATACATTTAATATTGATAATATTCAACACAACAAAAAATGTTTATTTTACATTGATGTTAAAAAATTTATAAAAAATATTTTATGTTTTCTCTTTCATTTCTCTTATACTTTTCAAAAGTATTAAATCTAATGGGTTTTACATTTCATGATTTATCCATATATATATATATAATAATATGTAGTATTAAAATAAAGAAATAGAAAAATGATATCCTTGAACCCTTCTTTTGTGATACAATTCATAGATTTCATTTTATGAGGGTGTTCTCCATTTTTTAAAACCTCTTATATTTCCTTCATTAAAAAATGTTTATGTTATTTTGAAACAATCCACTTTATTTCAATTGATGGATTATAATCATGTTATTCAGTCATAGATTTATCATTATAATCACTAAAATATATGGCGTGAATATAAAATTATAAAAATTAATAATTTAGAATGTTAACTAAGAATGAAAATTTATTTTTACATAGTAAAAGTATTTGGTAACACCAAGATATTTTAAAAAATAAAAATATGTTCCATAGTGTAATAAATGAGGAACCCCATGCCTAAATGAACTCCCTTATATTATTGTTTTAAAATTATCATTATATCATAGCCTTTAATTTGTTAGGTATGAATAGAATTATCAACTATATAAAATATTAAATTTCATATTCATTAAAAATATTATGATTAATTCTTTGAAAATAAGAACACTAATTCAATTAAATCCTACTTAATCTCTAAAAAAACTTATTCTTCATAAAAATATTTTATTTATTTTTATGAAAAAATAATTATAAATAATTTCTTGAATATTTAAAATATTTATTTTATAAAAATGGATTAATTTTTTAAATTAACATGTCAAAATTATCATTGGACGATATTCTCATATTTTCCTGAAAAGATTAATTTTTTCATGATTATTGAACTATTCTAATTTTTTAACTATATTTCCTAGTTCATTAAAAAATATTATTATTCTTTTAATTTTATCTTAATTTAAAATTAAAATTAATAATTATATATTTTTAAATTAACTTCATTTGAATCATCACTAAACCTAGGTTTAGTATAAGTACATTTTTGGGCTTAATAATGCACTATACCTAAAACTGTGTTTCATCACGTTTAATGATTTTCTATTAAATTTAAACTATGAAAATTAGAGGAACTAAATCTGAAAAAATATATTCTATATATTCAATCAATGGTTATAATTGTTTTATATATTCCCATTTTATATTTTTTTCATTATATATAGTACAATTAAATTATTTTGATTACGTAGTAAAGGGTAAATCAAGTTATTAATGTTAAAAATAAACTTATATAGAATAAAGTAGGAATATATTATATATAATAATTTTATTGAATGAGTATAAATAATCCATGATAATTAAAAATTAATATATATTTCAGGTTTTCTATTTGAAAGTTCTTTTGACATTTATAATATATAGGTGAATATAATGTCAAATTGGCATAGTCTTGCATTTGATAATTATTAAATTACTCATATAGAGAATAAAAAATCACACGATCAGTTATAAATTATAGTTTTAATGATAAATTAATTTTTTTAACCATGGATAATTTTTAATTTTATTGGTGATGAAATAATTACAGTAAAATCTTAAGTATCAATAATGGAAATATTATTCAATTAATTGAAAAATAATATAAATTATTTTAAAAACATTAAATGTGATATTTTGGGGATGATAAATTGTTTCTAATATATTTTCTTGATCTCTAGGACATAATAAGCATTAATGAAAGAATAATGTTGGAATTTAGTAAGCTCTTGTTCTATTTAATGTCAATTTAAATTTATTGTGTAAAAATGATATTAACTATAATTTATACAAAATAATATTTTTTTAAAATATTAAAAAATCAAAAAAATATTTTATGTGGAAATTTCAATGTTATAAGGTTTCAAATAGCCACCTTGTCCCATTAATTGTTCCTTTTCCTATTATAGTAACTCTATTAACCCCTAATATGTAAAATACATTAATATTCCAATGATTATAAAATGGGTTAATGAAGCATTAAAAAAATATAGCTTTAAAAATGTGATCCAAATTTATATAAACTTTATTGTATGATAATATTAATACTAATACTCATCTTGAAGATATTATAAATTTATAAATATATTGAAATGAAAATTAATTTATATTGGTCTAATATTTTATAAAATTCGATGAGTTCCCATACCCTCAGTATTAAATGGTCACCCATGCCTTCTATTTTATAAGACACATGGGGCCTTATAAATTGATAATAACCTACAAAAAAATTACTTCCCAAATATCCTAAAAAATTTCTAAATGTTGTGGTATTCCGAAATGTCCATCCCTATATTCATTAATAGGATATCTAAAGGGGTTCTTTCAAAGGTGTAGTAATCACATTAACTAAAAATTTTATTTTTAATTAATCTATTAAATCCCCTATAAATATTAATATTTTTCACAAAATAATAAATCCAGTAACCTAAATAAACAACCTTTTATTATTATTATGAAGAAATCACACTATTTCCATCAAATTATGTTTGGAGGTATCACTTGTTATTTGTACAACTTACCATCCCCACATAGTGATATAATTAATTTTTACATCACCATATTCATTGAATGTTTATAATTACTATTTTAATTATGATACCCTAAACTTATAAAATATCTATTATTCTTTAATTATAATATAATATCAACCTTCTTACCTTCCAAAATTCTTGAAAACAGAAATGTCATTCGCACGTACCCATGGACTACAACATTCATGATGGGTAGTGACTTTTTAATCAATTCTATATCAAAATGGATCTTAATAAAGATGGATTTAATGAATTTATACAATATATATTATAATACAATAATTATTTAATGGCCAGTTATTATTTATCATTCCATCATTATATCCTTCGAAAAATTGAAACATCGTTCATGCGCATATATGACATACCATCTGCATAAATAGTTATATTTACATCATAGATATATTTATATATTGGTTGAATTTAGATAATTATATAATAAAACTCTATTAATTTTAAGTCAATATTTTATTTTTGGAGTTTATAGAACCATGATAAATGTTAAGAACCAGTCCGAGTCAGCCCTGAACAGGTCACCGGGGCCACTCTGTAACAAGTCCCGAAAGGCATTCTTGATCATCCAGGGATAAAGGAAAGCACATGGGGAATTTTTTAGAGTGAAAAGGGAATGATTTAACCCAAATATAATAAATAACTGAGCTGCGAAAAGAAATGGACAAGCCAACAACCATTTATGTAAAATAATACAAACCATTATTTTACTAGAAACTGAAAGTATAGATAAACAGTACAACCAACCAACTAAACCATATGACTAAACTGACACCATGTGACCCCACTGTTAAATCTCTAACACAACAAATACTCGTCACCTAATGAAACTGAACTCAAGATAAAACCTACCAAAGTGCTAAAAATAGATGAGAACTATAGGTGTGAGTATTAAAACCAATTAGGTTATCCCGATATTCTAATACCAATGAAAATCCAATAAAATAAAAGAAACATAAATTTCATGTTGGAGATAATATATATATAAATATATTTTCGAAATGAGTTTCTATGATTTAAAAATTACCACTCCAAAACATTATTGTTTTATAAACAAGAAAGCTGGTAAAAATTTTTCAAAGTGGTGAAACATAAATATAAAAATAATTCTAAAGAGGGTTCATTTATAGAATGTAAGCTATTAAATAATACAAAAAATATACTAAATTTACCAACTATAAAAATTGTTTGATTAGAGAGATTATAAAATAACCAATGAGAAAAAGTCACGGGAACACCACTATGCAACAGTTCATCGTGGGCCATAGGTGACTCATATCATAGTGAAATATGAACCATAAAAAATATCCACTCTCATGAACATGGGACCATATTTGTAGAATCATCCATAACCTAGTGGTACCCACCACCACCATCATCATATTTTAGTTATTGTTTTCATCATCAAACATGCTACGTGAAATAAGGACAAAACCCCTCCAAATCATTAGCATTCTAGTACACGTCCGCCCTCCTAAATACTCAGGTTTTCTTATTTTGTGATAAAAAAGTTACATTTAAAGAACCAATATTATTTTAAATGGAAATTAATTTCTTATATATATTTCATAATCACAAGAAATCACTAAATAATGAACTACTAAGTGCTATGTGACCTTTAAACACAATTTTTCCACTTTTGTGATGTGAATTTCGAAAATCTGACCTACACCGTTGAGATCAGTAAGTTATTTAATGTCTGAAAAGGAAAACATATTTTTTGTGAATAGTTACCTACCATTATATATAGTAACACACCCTAACTAATTGTAACCATACCAATGATAGTATATAAATAATGTTGAAGTGGATGTAAAATATATCTATGTTATGGAATAAGTAAAAAATGTTTTAAATATTATTTTAGAATAAATTATTATTTTAATTAAATATTAAATTAATCATATTTTTAAAATTAATTTTGATAAATAGAATTCATTTTTGGATTCTACATATCAAAAAATGGTTTTGGATAATCTTTGGTATTTTTCTAAAATAATTGATTTTTATGAATAGTGAAATATGATAAAATACCGTATATACAAATTATTAGTTAAATACACTGTTTATGAAATCATAAGTATTGTAATCCTACTTATTTCAAACTCAAATGAATTTATTACAATTATCTTTGAAGTAATCATTGTTATTTCTGGTTTTGTGGAAAATTAATAAACTAATGTTTAAAAAATTATGAAAACCCTTCACTCCTCCACTATAAAACCCCTTCACTCCCTCTTCTCTTCACTTCACTATGCCTTGATGCTCCTAACAATTCTGCCCAAATACCCTTCCTTAGTAACTCCCCAAGTCCAAGAAGCCCATTTTATTTCCAAAATACCAAAATCCCTTCCCTCAAGGAGGTTCTCATGGAGGTTATTTCCAGAGGAAAAACACCTTTCTCTTTCATTTAGTTTCATTTCAATTTATCTTCTTTTGTTATCATATCCTCACCTCCTCTGTACAAATGACCGTGATAAATCCAGTATCATCTTTATACTTTATTTATATTAGTTGAATGGAAGAGCCATCATCAATATCATTAATATCCCTCTCTTTTAGTTTATAATCAAAATCCACGTCCATGTGGTTCCAATTTATAACCTTCATGGATGATGATATTTCATTCTTCAATTTACACTCAATTAATAGTCATGAAACCATTTGGATGGTTGAACCAGAATAAAATATATTTATTATTATCTCATTAATTTTCATTTACTATTATATGTACATATTATTAAATTGTATGACAAAACTAGTTCCTAATAATAAAAACACCGCAAAAATAATCTAAGTGAATGTCATAAATAATTCATATAATGATTCATCCTCATTCCAGGTATCCAATTTATAAAAATTACCACTAAAAATTATTTATGTTCATAAATAATATGAAATTCCAATTATAGATATTTTAATCAATTCCACATGAACTTTATTACATAATTAAAAGCTAACCAATTATGAAAATAAAGTAAATGAACACTCCTGAATGGCAAAATTAAATATAATAAATTAACAATGAGGGAATAAATGAACAAAAAATATTTATAAAAAACTAAATACAAGTCTCATAGGTTATGAAATAAGTTATTAATAAGTCTAATTTCATATTCCAGGACATTAAGATCACGAGCGAAACACATTCAGACTTAAGGTAAGGGTTTTTCTACCCGAACATCCATTTTCATTTAGGTTACTTTTATTGTCTAATTATCTTATTTAAATTATTATATATTATATTTTAATACTCACAAATACAACTTTAGTATTCAATATATTTACACCAACCACAATCCTTCCTTATTTTATGCATAGTTACACATTTATAAGGGAACTTTCAAAATTGCTTCCGAAATAGAAGCCTGATTCAAGGAAATTTCTCCAATTCATAACTACTTTCAATGGAACTATATAATCTGTTTTTTGAAACCATTATCTATATAAAATCATTAATTTTATTATTAATGTTCTGCCTTACTTCACTTCAGGTTTTATACAATGTTTTTTTCAAAAGAACTCTTCTTTTCAAAATAAAAGAGTATTTATCTCAAGAATTTCATAATGATTTTATAAGAGTAATTTTGTCTATTTCAACACTCTTCCTGATTATTATGTATTATTGAAATTAGTCATTTATGATTTAATATACCATACATATTGGATGGTTTATGACTAGTTTCACTATGGATGTTAAATCCTAAAATCATTCACTAATTTAATCCAAATGGTTAGTGTTTATGCTTAATGTTCGAGGAAAGATATTTAAATTTCATAATATAGTTTTAATATGAATGTATATGATATTTATGTTTATCCCTATTCATATGAGGAATTAATTGGACTTATGTTTTGATGGGTTGGGGCCACTATAGCCCCTATATTCATCTATATGTCTCATGGGACTAATAGACATGCAATTGGTGGTGGTCTTTCGAAATTCAAAATCTTTTTTTGGCGAAGGACTTAATAATTATTATAAATCTTGTCCGAGGCCTTGAAAAAATGTTACAGAATGTCCGGTATATGCACTTCCCTCATTATATATCTAGCAATTGAATGTTCGTGGGGTTATTTGATTATTAGAATACCCATGATTATATTTTATTAAGGAATTATTTTACTCTGCACATATTTATTCCATAATGTGTTCATGTTTATTTTTTATTAAGGCTTGTGTTTTTTTTCACCATTAATAATGTTTATGTTTATGTTATGTTTTGCTGTATTTTTTAATATTACTAAGGTTTTGAGAAGACCCCATTGTTATGTTTCATTTTCTGGTGATATTAAGAAGTAAGTTATAAGTGACTTTCATTCATAATCTATGAGGCATGGATGCTTCTAATGGGATAATTTAGTGCTGTATTAGGTTTCAGGATGTAATGTTGAACTTATATTTGTGTAATTTCCTGGTTCTGGGTGTCGTCGAGAGGTACCTCGTACCCGGTTGTTCACTTGGCCTCAAGAGCATTTCCCAAAACTCTAGAGGGTGTCGACTGGAAGCGAGGGCCTTGGGTGTGATAGTGGGGAAACTTTTCCCTAATTTGAAGAGTAACATAATGGAAATAAATAGATAATAGTAGAGGATATAGTAATAATAACAAACAATAGTAAACAACGAAAGAATGAAAGTAGATAAACAACTAGAGAACATATATAATTGACTCATGTCACATATGTCTAGGAATGCAGCCAATCAAGTCACATATGTCTAGGAATGCAGCCAAACAAGTCACAATGTAAGAATAAAGTAATAACCAAACTACAAAATTAGATAAGTGAATAACTCTAATAGTATCGCAAGCTTAAGATTGGTCCGATGCTCTACAGATCCACAAAAATCATGTACCTGATGTAGAAAAGTTCTTCCACTTCTCAATACGTGAAACAATATAATCTGTTTGGGACCAAAATCATGACCCAAATAGGGTGTGAGACAAATCTTAGAAGGAAACCACTTAAAGATCTTTTCCTAACTGTCAGTGAATATATGTGGAAGACAATATGAATAAAGAAGTAATAAATTTGGAAGTACTAAAAAGTAAACAATCCTACTATTTCATATACATAAATTTACATTTATTAAATAAACAACCAAACAATATCAAGACACCCTCTCAGATGTTTTCAAAGCCTAAACCCTCTTGTTCAAGCTAACAATTACTATCTGAGGAAGCACTCACCATCAATTCCCCTTGTGGTCTCATAACGGTAAACTACAGACTCTTTGGGGAAGAACTCATCATCCACTTCCCCATGTGGTCTCACAATGATTAACAACAGACACTCTTAGGGATCAATCATGTCCATCCCCCCTATAGTCTTGTAATGTAAAAGAATAACAGACACTCTGGGAAATCCCTTAGCAACTATTTCTCCTATGATGTAGCTACCCCAGGTTCTCACAAGCCAGTGTATGTAAATCTTGCACCAACGCTAACGAGAAGACAAAGTAAAACACAATATCCTACTTCGATAAATAGATAAAAAGCATGGAACATGCAATTTAGATATTATCAATCCTTCCTAATAGCACTAGGCATGCCAAAAAGACCATCCAAATAGGAAAAACTCGGCCCATTAGCCAATAGCAGTTTAAACATGGGAAACACATCCATATAAAGGTAATTATAACCTTATTCTCAAACAACTTCCCTATATCAAGCAATTATGTAATAGTAGGCATTAATGTGTTAAATTCCCTAAACACAAAATACCCTATATAGGGGTATTGTGAACGTTTTCACATATAATTCAAATACGATCTACAGAAAGGCACAAACCACAAACTTTGAAGTTGTACGATCGATATATTTGAATCCCGCCATTGGATTCAACCTAGAACACCAGAAATCTATAAAAATGTCTAAAACGATCAACAAGAAACATCTCACAAAAAAGTGGAATTAAGGGATGTTGCTCTAGAAGAAAGAAGAACTAAACTTGGCAATTACGACAAAATTGAAGGTGATTTATTCAGATAACATATGGTCGATCGAGGCCTTGGCGAAGAATCACGATCTTTAGTCTCTCTTGGATGAGACAACGTAAAAAGAATTTTTTTGAGAACGATATGAGACCCCTTTCCAAATTATCAATTAAAAATAAAAATACAAGTCGTGTTCTCTAATGACACACAGTGTGTATATGTCTTTACTGGATCTTCATTAGTTGGTCCCTAGGTCATCTCACATGACCATGTACTTACCTATTACAGGGCCAGTACACGGCTACCCGTGGCAGCCTAGTTCACGACGTGTACACCTAAGTACATGACATGTACTCCTAAAATTTATAAAAACTAATATTTCTCTAAAAATACTAGATATCAAGATCCATACCTAGAAAGTAGATTTGGGTTCTTACAAACATTCTCCCTTTAAAGAAAATTTTCCACAAATTTCCATAATGATGAGGTATAGAAGAAGAATTGTAAAATATCGCCAACCACTATGATCACATATCAGTCTCCCTCTCCCAAGTCTCATCCTATACTCACCCATGCTGCTATCATATACTTAACAGAGGGACAAACTAACCACAAAGAACATTCACATTGAAATCTGTAATCTAGATCAGATGATCCTCGAATGATGCGTCCTCCTCCAACTCAACCTCCTTAGGATGAAAAACAAAATATGAGTATGTAAAGTAACATTGTAGCTAAGAAACATGGAAGACACGTGCATATATTGGTACCTCTGAGGAAACTACAATTAATAGGAAACTCGCCCAACTCTTTCCTAAACCTCATATGGCCTGAAATAACTCGGTTAAAGCTTATCTTGTCTCATAATCCTCCTATGTCAAAACCTCGGTGTGATAGGAAGGAAAACCTGATCATTGACCTCAAACTCCATAGGTCGCCTCCTTCTATCAGAAAAAGACTTATGTCATGACTGTGGAATATACATACTATTTTGAATCAACTCTATCTAATTCAGGGTCTCCTAGAAAGGACAAAGTCCCAAAATATATACCTCTCCTGCCTCCATCTAACATAGGGGTAGTCAACATATCCTACCATAAAATGCATCAAAAGGTTCCATCTGAATAGTTGCATGAAAACTATTATTGTAGGGAAACCCCACCAGCGTTATGTTCTTCTCCCACAATCCTCCAAAATCATGGATGCCTACCTGAAGCATATCCTTAAGTACTTGAATCGTGTGCATGGACTGACCATCAGTTTGTGGATGGTAAGTTGTACTCAGAAGAACCCGTGTACCCAAATCCCTCGGTAGTCCCTACCAAACCCGAGAAGTAAAACAGGCATGTGATTCAAATGATCTAGTGCGTAACACCATGTATACATACAAAATATTGGATGTACAACCTTCCCAGCTCATCAAAACTAAATGAATCCTTGATTGGTAAGAAGTGTGAAACCTTCGTGAGTCTGTCAATGACAACCCAATATATGTCACTTCCAAGAGGTGACCTCTATAAACCTGTCATGAAGTCCATCATGACATCATTAAACATCCACTTGGAAGTGGATAACTACTCCAAAATCCCTGATGGTCGCGAATGTTTTTCCTTCACATGCTGACATATGGAACACCTCATCACAAAACAAGAAACAACTCTATTCATACAATGCCACCAATATTAATGGTGTAAATCTTGATACATCTTGGTAACAAAAGGATGAACTTCCTAAGATGTGGAATAAAAATCCCTCATCAGTTCCTCGCATATGACTGTTGACTCCCATATACTCCATGATGACTCAATATCTCATCATCGCCTATGGTCCATCCAAGAATATTTTCCTTTCCTGAAAAACTCTCCTGTAAGACTAGGATTTCAGAATGTGATAGCTGCCTCATTCTCACTCATTCAAGAAGTGTAGAGGTAACAAATATAGAAGAATGAAACATGTTCCCTATCTGTCGTGCACCTCCAATTGTATATCTGAGAATAGATTCTTAAGATTCCACTAACTGATGTTCTCCTGAACTGCGTGTATCTGAGTCCTCCTACTCAATAAATCAGCCACTGTGTTGCCTTTCCCAAGCATGCAGGGAAGAAGAAAAATCAAATGACTAAGGTTATTCAACCTGCATTCATTGTCTCAAATTCCGACTACAATGAGTAAATATGTACTTGCGACATTTTTTGGTTAGTGAAGACCCCGAAATTACTCTTCTAAAAGACAATTTCTCCAATAGTGCAAGGAATGAACAACATCAGCCAACTCAATATCGGGTGTTGGGTAATTCCTCTCATGAGGCCTCAACTACCGAGACCCGTACTCATTCTCCCGTTCACCTGAATAAGCATGATCCCAACCATATACTTTATGCATCACTGTAAACATTATAACTATTTCCCAGATCTATGAAAACTAGTATTTGTGATGAAGTAAATATCTCTTCCATCTCCTGAAAGGATAAATCATAGGAATATGTCCATAGGTACATCACACCCTTTTTAGTCAGGACCATTGGTGGTAGTGGAAGGCATGAAAAGTATTGTATAAAATGTCTATAATATCTATCCAGGCCATGAAAACACCACACCTCAAATATGCTCTTTGGAATCTCCAAGGAAACTACTACTCTCACATTCTCTGGGACTGCTGATACTCCTATCTCAACATAACTTGACTTATGAAGTGAATTTGGTCCATCAAAAAGTGGAATTTTTATAGATTATCATATAACAGATGCTCTCTTAGTGTACTCAAAATGATCTCAATATTGGTATCATGGTCATGTCATGTGTGAAATTACACCAATATATCATCCAAAAAACCCACTCTGAAGGAATCAATGTATTGATGGAACACCTGGTTCATTAGGGCCATGAAAACTACAGTCGTGTCCGTGAGACCGAACTGCATAGCCACATGTTTTTATAGACCATACCTAGTCCAAAAGGTTGAAAGAGGTATATTGGATTGTCCATCTTGCATATGATGACAACCAAATCACATGTAAATATTTGAGAACACCTGACCTCCTTGAAGCTCATAAAAGAGATCATCAATACTTGATAAGGGACATCAGTTCTTGCTATTAACTAATTCATCTTCTTATAATCCACACAATTTCAGAGGGTAATGTCTGCCATCTTTGTGATCAGGACATGCAATCTCATTGGATAAGTACTGGGTTGAATGATATCCTTTGACTGCAACTCCTCCAATTGCTTCATGAGCTCTTGTAACATTGGATTAGCCATCCTATAAAGAGGAATGGACATTGGTTCCACTCCTTCCACAAGATCAATAAAAAATTATACCTATTTTTCTAGAGTCAAACCAAAAAATTCCTCTAGAAAGACATCCCTGAAATGATACTACCCTAGAGGAAAGTCCATCTGTTAATTTCCTTGGACATCAAGATACATACATGAAATTTGGGTTGTAAATCCTCCCAACCCATGATGCTCAGGTCCCACTCTGGTCCCTTGGACATATTCTTTTCACTTATGAAGAAACAATCCACCCTCTGGTGACATGAATCTCACCCTAAGAAGATAGAAATCAACCACATCCTCGAAGGGAACCAACCCATCTATTCTGATAATGGAATCATAGCCTATAATCTCTTTGACATTAAGGTCCCATAAGAAGTGACACCCACCGATATCAATAGGTAACTACTTGCACTAATGTACCCTAGCCGTTTCTATCCCAAAAGGAGATTCTAATGTTAAGAAATCAAAAATAGTAAAGATACAGAGCACAAGGATCTACACAACAGAAAAAACTATGAAACAGTTGGTACCATTGTATCAAAAAGTGGAGAAGCTAAAAATGAGGCAACTAGAATTTTACCTCTAACTGTAGAGGGTCCGAGATCCTTCTATTACTGGTTATTCTCCACTACAAAATTCTAACACATACCACAACTATGTGATCCTACCTATCCACCCAGACGTGATCCACCCTGCGGGGGTCGAAAACCCTCAGTCTGACCACTGCAGCTTTGACCTCCACCTCAAATTGAATAGCCATACAAACTCCAATTTCTAGATTGAGGAGAAATTGGTGGTCATGCTCTTGAACATGGAGTCATAGAAGATCTCATATCACAAGCTAATGGTGAGAAAAACTAATATAACTACTGAAGATAACCCGTATTAACACAAGATTGAAACTCTACATGGTCTCTCATGCAATTTGGCCTCATATTTCCTCTCTTTCCATATTGGTAACACACCACCTAGCTTCTAGAAAAAGTGTATCGTCTCCTCAGATCTCCACACGTAGACTCCCTGTAGCACTTCCTGCTGACAGTTAGAGCTGTACCATTTTTTGATGCCCATCCGACTAGGATCATAGCCCCCGAGTCCCTCATATTGTGTTCCTTGATTAGTGTCTAGTTGACTATTAAAGTGAAAGATGTAAACCAAAATATACTCACCGAATATTGGATGTGATGCTTGAGAACATCACCAATCATCCTTGCCATAAATAACTCATCACTCCCTTGAATGTTCATAAAGCATTGTAGATTTTTGAAGTGAAAAGAGTACTCAATGACTGAGAGAGTTCTATATTCCAGACACATGAACTCTTGGGATCGATCAACCCTTAATGTCTCTAGGTAAACGTAATCATAGAAATCATGCTAGAACTCGTCCCAAACAATAACCTGTTGGCATCCCACATGTGAGATCACATCCCACCATATGTTGGAGGTATCCCGAAGCATGTAGGTAGATATATTCACCCTCCTCTCTAGAGGTATCTCAATATTACCAAATATATATACCATGGCTTCCAACCATGATTATGTAGCCTAAGGTCCTCCTTACCTTGAGAAAGTTGGAGGATGATACAGCTGAAAGCCCCGCCTCAACTCTTCCATAGATGGGGCAGGGTGCAGTGTTTCCTGGAAGGTCTGCATAAACTTCATGAAGCCATATCACAATTTTACATCGACACCATTATCCAATAAGGCAGGTAGTGCCAAGAAAAGAACAATGGGAGGATCTACTATTAGTCCATGTCCAGCCATGTTTGGTGTGTGATCAATGTCCTATAACTGGAGAACAACCGAGGGACATATCAGTGGCATGAGTCTGTATGTTCAGGAGCACACCTCAATCCATGATTATCAAGAACTAAATCCTAAGAAGTTTAGTAAAGAAATAGGTGATGAAAACAATCATGTTTTTCCTAACAGCAGTACATAGCATTTATAAACTGTACATGGCATGTTCCTTTAGTGATTTAACATGGTGTGTATATCTACCAAAATTGTTGTGTAACACCCCACAAAAATGGCATGTTCTCCTTGGACACAACCTACACATGAACCATTTTACCATGCCCATGTTCTTTTATACGACTAAACCACATGGTTCACCTAGAACAAAACTACACGACATGTTCACCCTAAACACAACGTGTATAACCTAAGAATCAACATCATGTGTCGTAAGTCACTCATTTAGAGACACTATTGACTATACATGGTGTAAATTAGAATAATTTCACCGACTTGTGTCGTTATTCACACAATCGATAACACAGTCGAATCTACATGGCGTGTTCAATCTATACACAACATGTACTACAAGATTTCCATCCACCCATATCGTTAGATACACTTCTAGATACATGATCTCTAAAACATGATGTGTATATCTGGTACATAGTGTGTTCCACCAATGATTTCCCTACCCAGTGTCTCTTCCCACACAACTAGTCACTCTGTTAGGGATTACACGGCGTGAACACAGAGTACACAATGTGTACTTAAGAAAAGTTTTTCCTTCCTGAACAGAAGAATACATGGAAAGTATTCATCACTACACACCGTATATTTTAGGGTTTTCTAGACAGTAAACATCAAAAACTACTCTAGAACCCATAAAAACACTAAAAAACACATTGATGTTCTAGATTATGATATGTTGGGGCCCATAGTCCGCACAAATAGAATCATAGAATCATATTAATGTATATTACAAGGAATACTTGTGAAATCAACCACATGATACACCAAATTCTGATCCATGTGGGCACATAACACCATATGGACCAATGTTTGGCATTCAACTTAATGGAACATTACATATTAGAAATACCCTATCAAACAATATGTATTCTATGAAGGTGTCTATAACAACTACATGAAAATATAGAACAACATCTATCACAACAACATGCAATCAGTAATACACCCTAAATGGCATGATAAGAATGAGTGACATGTGATATATAAAACATGTATATAAAATGCATTGGACATAATACCTTCATGACATAGAGTAGAAACAGAAATAGAATCTCAATAAAATCAATAATAACAACACAAAACATGTTAACCACCCAATGGTGAAATCAAATCAATTGTAATAATTACAATACAAGAAAATTTTCAATAATCTAGGTAAATTAGATTTTCCCTATACACATGTTAGCTACACCCATGCACAACTTATTACCAACTACACATTCTTTCGTATCCCTCACTATATACTCCAAAGAGCAAGTCAAGAAGAAACAAACCTACTTTGATCCAACTTTGTATTGTCTCTGTTCCGGGTACTGTCAAGAGGTGCCCCTTACCTAGTCGGTCACATGGCCTCAAGTGCATTTCCCCAAACTCAAGTGGATTCTAACTAGCAGCGAGGGCCTTGGGTGTGATATTGGAGGATCTATGCCCTCATTTTCTGAGTAACCGAGTGGAAATAAATAGATTATTGTAGTATAAGAAATAACAATAAAATGAAATACTAAACATAAAAAGACTACAAGTATAAAAAAACTGGAGAACATATATTAACGATTCATGTCACATATGTCTAAGAAAGTATCCAAATTAGCTACAATGTTGGAATACAGTACTAAAAAAATGTAAAAAGGAAAAAAATGAATAACTCTAACAACAACAAAAGACTCAGCTTCATCCCATGCTCTTCAGCTCCATAACTATCATGTACCTGATGTAGATGTGCGCTTTCCCTTTATCAATATCTTCAACAATATAATCTGTTCGGGCCCAAAAGAAGGACCCAAACAAGGTGTGAGATGAATCCCAATAGGCAACCAACCATTGTTCAATTCCTAACATTCCGTGAATATATATGTCAGATAATATGAAAAATGAAGTAACAAACAAGAAATACTAAAAATCAAACAATCCAACAATTTCATCTACATTTATTTACATTTAATATATAAACAACCAGAAAATATCAAAAAACCCACTAAGAAGTTATCATAGACGTACCCCTTTAGTTCAGCTAAATAAATACTCTATGAGGAATCACTCATCATCAATTCCCCATGTGGTCTTGTAAGGGTAAACTATAGAAACTCTGATGAAGAACTCATCATCCAATTACCCTTATAGAATCCCAACATACACCTAAAGACACTCTTTGGGTTCACTCATCTCCATCACTCCTATATTCTTGCAAAATGAATGTATAATAGACATTATGGGAAAGCCCTAAATATCCATTTCATCTATAGTCTAGTTACACCAGGTTCCCATTTCCCTATTTAAGTCAATCATGCACAAACGATATCCAGCAACCAAAGTAAAACAAAATATAATACTTGGATAAATAGCTACAATGAATTGCACAATAATGTCAGATAATATTACTCTATCCTAATAGCACAAGGCATGGAAAATAGAGCATCCAAATATGCAAAACAAGGACTATCATCCAATATCAGTTCATACATGGGCCAACACATCCATATCAAGGTAATTTAAAACCAATTCCCAAAAAAGTTCCATAACTCAAGTAATAAATTCATAGAAGGAATTAAATGGTTAAATCATAAGCATGCAATACCCTAAACATGGGTATTGGGAAATTTTTCATATATAATTCAATGATGTTCTATGGAAAGGAACAAACCACCAACCTTGACGTTGTATGATTGATATAGTTGAATCCAAACATTTGATTTGACCAAGAATTTCATTGATCTACAAAAAAACCTAAAACATTCAACCAAGAATATCTCACTAAAAATAGAAATAAAGGGATGAGGCTTTAGAAGAATGAAGAAATCTCCATGGTGATTCCAACATAATTGACGATGGTTGATTTAGAGTATGGAGGGTTAATCAGGGCTCAGAGAAGAATCATGATCTTGGGTCACTCCTGGAAGAGATGACGTTAGAAGAAGTGTTTTCTACGATTGAGACATGACCATAGCCTGATTTATCAGATAAAAATAAAAATACAATGTGTGTTCCTTATGGATACACAATGTGTATATGTCTTTACTGGCTTCTCTTTAGAAAGTCTTGAGGTCACACTGCATGGCCATGTACTCAGATGTTACACAACCAGTACAAGACTACCTGCAGCTACCAAGTACATGGTGTGCACTCCTAAGTACACGACATGTACTCAAAAAATATCCAAAAACTCCCCTTTTTCTAAAAAACACAAAAAATCATGATCCAGAACTAATAAGAAGATCTGGGTTCTTACAGTATGTATATTGTTTCCAAACGCTACAAAAATAATCTAGCTTATCGAATTAGTATTCATTGTTTATATGCCAATGAATTTAAATAAGTCACTTGCTCTGGGAAATTAGTTTCAACTCATTACTATTGGTTTCAATGTAATTTTAGTAGAAAACATGGAAACTAGATTTAGAAAACATAGATTGGGAAAAAAATCCCTAAGATAGTCTTTGAGGATAAGTATAAAAGAACATCCTTGTATTTTGGTAAGGAATAAATTATGTAGATCTGTCTAGAAAATATATCTCTGTCTGGGTACGAATAGGTATAGGTGGCTCTGGTACAGATGTACCTAGAAGTGAATGTTCTAACTAGGAGTTTCAGGCTTGACCTCAGTTATAATGGTACACGACAACAGTCTTGATTTCCATCTTGGTACTGAAACTCATGGGGGATATTCTTTGGATAATTCACATTTTATTTACAAGCAATTATGAAGGATTTAAATTTAACATTTTTCTCAAAGAAACAATTTTTTTGATAATTGGATTTGTCATGTGTAGGATTTCAATGTATACTAAGTATTTTTTTATGTTATGATTATACATTTGGATTCATGACATAATATATTGTATAAAATTATCTTTAAATGGCTCATAGTGGAAGAAATGGAAACCACATGAACTCACATATCCCATGTTGGGATTTCCCTCTAGAGAAAGATAATAATGCTGGCTCAGGTTCTATGACTGGTGCAGAGAAGCTTAAAACTATACTGGGAAAACTTACTGTGGTTAAGAATAATAACCTAACTCATATAGAGCATCTATATCCTTCATGTGAAAGGTATTTGTAAGATTGATTTATTAGAAAACCAAAACTATGATTCAATGGGACTACAAACCCATTTGTTTTTGAACTATTGATATGTTCCCTAGAGAAGATATTTTTTTCTTTGGGAAGTGACAGATGAGAGAATGTCGTAATAGATGGTTATCTTCTATTAGGGGTTGTAGTTCAGTGGTGGTAATTAATCCAAAAGAAAAAGGAGGAGGAAGAGATATAAGAGATGGAATAGAGGAACATTAAGGAAATATTCCTAGAGAAATACTTTCCTCATGAATAATGAGAAGATATGGAAAGTCAGTTTCTAAATTCGAGGAAAAAGGAAGATGCGAATGTTACAATGTATCATGCTAACATCAAAAGGTTAGCAAGGCATGATGTGGACAACATATGAAATATGATGAGCAGTATTGATCGATTCTTTGATGGCATAAAGTATTTCTTCTGACAAGCAATAATATCCTAATGTTTCTTATCATATAAAGATGTAGTTTCATGTCCTATCAAGACAAGATAATAATTCTAAAAGTTTAATGATATTTAGGCAAAGAAAGATAATAAGAGGGCTACTGAAATCTCTTGAAAAGTAAATTGATAAACAAGGAAGAAGGGAAGTGTTAAATTTACACCCTGTGACAATTATGAATGGAAAGACCATGGGACCTTTTTAAAGGGAAAATGAGTATTCTATAAATGTGGATAAAAAGTCCATTTTTCTGGTTATTGTAATGGGAACAAAGAATATATTAATATTTAATGCTATAGTTGTTGGTATATGGGACACTATGCTAATGATTGTCCAAATCTTCAAGGAAACATACTACAGAAAATGCCAAGGGAGAAGGGACAAGATTATGCGGTCACAAGTGTGGAGGTTGGAGGTCCTAATGACATGGTGCAAGGTACATTAATCATTTCATAAAACCTATCCAATGCTTTATTTGATTCAAGATCATCACATTAATTTCTATATTCCCAGTTTCCCAAGAAAATTATACATGTCCAATTTGATTTAATAAAGGAGTTATCAGTCAAAACATGTTGTGGATGTATCATTATAGAAAAGGAGTGTTAATCAGTCTGCCTAATGACACCTAAAAATGATTTTGTTCTTTTCCTAATCATCATACCAATTAATTAATATGATATAATTCTTAGTAGGAATTAGATATCAAATTATGACTTGATGATCAATTGAAATAAGAAGTAAGTTACAATTTTTGAGAATGGTGTAGAATCCCATATCATTAGAGCAGAAATCTCATCATATGATTCTCATATAGATCCACCCCAATAGCTCTACTGTGTTAAATTATTGGGTAGGAAGGTAATGCAATAACTATGGGTGAGGAAAATAATGCTCAAAAAAATATGTACATGTTGTGCAAAAATATATTAACATATTTCTAGAGGATTTATCTAGATATCCTCTAGAGAGGAAAATTGTGTTTTACATTGACTTAATTTCTAGTTCAAGGCCATTATCAAGGACCCCTTATAGAATAGACATTGTGGAGTTAGTGTAACTAAAGAAAAAACTAGATGAATTGAGTGATAAATGATTTATTCTCCCAAGTGTTTCTCTATGGGGATCCCCTACTCATTTCATTAAGATGAAAGATGGGTCTACGTGGGTTTTCATTGACTATAGGGAGATCAATTCTCTATCAATAAATAAAAAGTATCCCCTAAATCACATTTTATGAGTTATTTGATCAAATTCATGGTGCCCAATAGTTTTCAAAGAATTATCTTTGATATGGATATCATTAATTTTTTGGGAGGAAGGAATAAATCCCAAAAAATAGAATTTCAAACTATGTATGGGCATTATGAGTTTATAGTAATGCCTTTTGAATGGACTAATGAACCATATGTTTTCATGGATCAAATGAATGGAGTTTCAAGGAAAATCATGATGAATTTTAAGTGGTGTTTATTGATGATATCCTAGTATACTCTAAAATAAATTAAGACCATGAAAATCACTTATACATTATTCTGAAGACTCTTAGATGAAATGAATTATATGGGAAGATCAGAAAGTGTGTTTTTTTGGATCCAATCAGTTTTCTTTCTAGCCACATTCTATCTATACATGGATTATTTTTAGATCCTACAACGACAATGGTTGTGTATGAATAGACTACTCTAATAAACACAACTAAGGTACATAGTTTTATTAGTCTAGCAGGTAAATATTGGTGTTTCGTTCTGAACAACTCCCTTTTAGCCAACCCAGTGACCAAGCATACCTAAAAAGGGGTAATGTTAGTATGAACAAAGTAAAACAACGAATGTTTTAAATAATTAAAGAGAATATTAGTGAATAATCCAATATTGAGTCTACCATCAGGGAATGATGGATTTGTGATCTTTAGTAATTTATTAAAGATAGGAATTGGTTTTTTCCGTATGCAGAATGATAGAGTGATTGCCTATGCATATATGTAGATAATAATTCATGATAAAAACTATCCAACTCAAGATCTTGAGTTAGCAACAATAATAGTTTCTCCAAATATTTGGATACATTACATCTATGGAGAAAAATGTGAGATATATATAGATCATAATAGTTTTAAATATATCTTATCATAGAAAGAACCCAACATGAGGACAACTAGATAGATTGAGCTACTCAAGGATTATGATTGCACAATACACTGCCATCTAGGGGAAGGAAAATACGGCGGCATACGATTTGAGTAGAAAAGACCATGAAATTATGAATAAGATGAGAGTTCAAAGGGATCCTTTGTTCATGGATCTAGTAAATATGTATATAGGAATTATCAGGGATAATAACACATCACTACTTTTTCAAATGGTTGCCAAACCTTTTTTGATGGAAATGATAAAAAGTTCTCAGGCTGATGATGAGGATTTTCAAAATAAAATTAAAGATGTAAAATATAGGATGTTGATTGAATTCATATATGAAAGTGGAATTTTCAAAATTCGGAAAGATGAATTGTTTTCCCTCTATTCCTAATCCAATGCAGGAACTATTGGATGATTCTCATAGCTTTAATTTTTTGATACACCATAGTGGAACTAAGTTGTATAAAGATAAAACAGAATATTTTTAGTGGGAAAACATGAAGGGGGAGATTACTGATTACATGTAGAGATGTTTGGTTTGTCAATAGGTGAAGGCTAGAAGAAAACATCCTGGAGGAGTCATGTAACACATTACTATAACTATGTGGAAATGTGATGATATTACGAGGGAATTTTTCATGGGGATACCAAATACTCCAAAAAATAATGATGAAATATGGGTCATTGTTGATATTCTTAAAAAATCCACACATTTTTGTGCTATAGGAGAAAATTTACCACTTGAAAATTTCTCAAGACAATATATTAATTATAACGACCCGAAATTTTGAATAAATCTTGTTTCTGAATTTTGTGTGTTATTTTATTTTATTTTTTATACTCAACAAAACTGTTTCATTGGATAACATGAGTATAATTAAAATGAGACTGTTGGGTTTTTGACTGTCATATGACCATTGGTCAATATGACCACTAGAAACCAAACATTTCGATATTTGTCTCTAAATACAAGTGATCTTGGTTAATTAATATATAAAGAAGATTTGATGGCCTCACCCAGTAGTCTTGGACCGATCGAAGCCCATCTAACAGAACTCGGGAAGGAGGTAGCACCACTGGGCTTTGCTCTGGACCAAACCCAAGCCGAACTTCATCGTGTGAAGCTAGAATGGAAAAACCTTCGCGAGAAGTTCCAACTGATAGTAATTACTACTCGTGCGATGTTTGTCGAGCCTCCCTCAGATTCTCTCACCTCAGCACACCTTACACTTAGGTCCTATGCTGGTGTGATAAGGGGCTATGTAAGGAGACCATAACTGCCTTGTGTAATCTTTTGTTTTAAATAAATAATTTTGATTTCTTCTTATGATGAAGTTTATGAATTTTCAAATGTCCGGATAAATATACTATGCATATTTTTGGTGAATTTTAGAGAAAGGATACTTTAAAAAATGTTTATGTAAACCTTAAATAATTAAAAATTTGTAATGATTTTCAAAAAATGGTCTTCTACAAATATGTTCAGTATGAAATTTTGAGTCTAATAAGATCAACTTGATTTTTGATGAATAGTAAATTATGAATAGTGATTTTATGCTTAGTATTAGTAATGTGACTAAATGGATTAGTAATCTAACTTAAATAAAGCATTAATATAATCTAGTCACCTTGATTAAGTAATGTGATTCAATAAAATGGTTAAATAACGGTTTCATAAATTATTAGTCAAGTATTAGTTTTTTTCGAGTGAATAGTGTTTTTTAATTAAAATTTTAATTAAAAATATTTAGAAATTTATTTTTAAAAAATGGATTTCATTTTTGAACTCAGAGCATCAATATTATCTTAAGGAAATTTTTGGGGATTTTTCTGAAAAAAATGAATTTCTGTGAATAGTGTATTTAGTTAAAAATTAAATTAAAAATATTTAGAAATTTATTTTTATAAAATGGAGTTAATTTTTGAAATCAAAGCATCAATATTTGGTTAAGGTGAAATTTTGGGATTTTTCTGAGAAAGTTGAATTTTCAATGAATAGTGAAAATACCGTTTTTATGTTACGGGTTTTTAATGACATCATTAAATGATGTATTAAGTATGTAATCAATATGGTCAAATTATGAATAGTAAGATAAGGTATGAGGTGTCCCAAGTGGCCAATACCATTGGCAAATACCATGGTCAAGCCCATGGTTTTGCCAAAACCACTAATGAGGTGTCCCTTGGCCACTAATGCCTTGTCTCCTCACTTTCCATATAAATACCAAACCATCCTCTCATCCATTCGACTCCAAGATCATCCTCAACTATGTTCTGGTATCCTTACCTCCCAAGAAGTCCTCCCAAGGTGCCCCAAGCCCTCAATGTACCAACCATTGAGTTTTAAGAGTTACATTTTCGGTAAGGGATCCGACCTCTCTCTTTCTTTTCAAGTAATCTCTTTTATGTCATTTATTTTATGCTCCATGCTATTATGTTGAAGGATGTTCTTTTATATTCCTCTTACATCCCTTTTCATGTTCATATTATGATATACCCCCACTTTCTCACATCATTTCATTTCAAGAATGTTAATGTGGCGCCGTTAGGCTGCCAAATGTTTAAGGGTTTCTTTCACCCTTCTCGTTTTCAAGATCTATGTTCATGTCAAGAATTTCATGTTCCTTTTTATTATTTTGGGGTATGATATATAAATCTATCATACTTATTATCTATGTTTATATTATTAGAGACCCTATTTGATCTCGTCAATTCATTTTTGTTGAAGTTTAAGTGGCGTCGTTATGCTGCCGAATTTTTAAGGGATTCTTTCACCTTTCTCATTTTTCAAAGTTCTACTTTCATGTCAAGTATTTCAAGTTCCTTTTTAATATGTTGGGGTATGATCTCTGTATATTTCATACTGATCTTTTATGTTCATATGACGAGAGACCCTATTTGATCTCATCAATTCATTTTTGTTGAAGTTTAAGTGACGCCGTTAGGCTGCCGAATTTTCATAAGAGAAATATTATTTTTGTCTTCCTTTCATGTTCTTCATTTCATATGTTATATCTTTCAAATTTCATTACCATGTTCTTAAATCCTTTATATTCTGTCCCCATACTGTTTTATGGGTCATTTATGAATGTTTTACCCATGTCCCCTCTCTTTTCAATGTTTTCTAAAACCTCGAAACATAGTTGTTATGCTTCAAAATTTCCATCTCAAAATGTCTCTCTCTTTTTCTAAAGTTATTATATTTTATTAAGTGGATACTCGAAGCTCTCTCTTATATATGGGTATTTACATATATAGAAAAAGGTTCTATTTTAAATTCTTGTATTTACATACATGAGAACCACCTTCCTTTTCTGTGGGTTTTAAAGTGACATAAAGATCATGTCTTTAAAGCAGTTTTTAAAACGTTATGATTATGAAATGAAAACCATTTATTTTATGCTATATGGATTGTTTATGAAACGATTTATGATGATATATGTGGCCCACATGATAATAAATTCATGTCAAGGGTGCGCCTAGATAGCGGTCCAATGCATTGAGTAAAGACTTAATCTCTAGAGAAGACCTTTTAGACTGATACCTTGGTGAATAACCTTGGTAATTTTTTAATGACACCTTGGGGATGGACCTTGGTGAAACGAAATGATAGTCAATATTAAGTGTTGTAGACACATCTTCATGTTATGAAAAATGTTATTTTTATTATGATATATCTCATGATTTATTTCTCATGCCTTAATGTTCTTTTTCATGACATTGTTGATGTATCTCAAGTTCACATGTAAATGTTTCCCCTTATTTCCCTTACTGGGACTTCTGCACACCCTTTCTTTTGATGTATGTCCCCAGGTTATGAGATGCAGTAATGAACCTAGGATGAACATAACTAGAATCCTCTCAAGTGTTTAAGAAGAATGTTTTATGTTTTCATGTTTTAAGTTCCTGGTTTCCAAGACACTAAACCGTAAAGATCCTCGATTTTGTAAAATGTAATGAAAGTTTATGTGATAAAAAGGCGGGATGTTATAGTTGGTATCAAAGGATGGTTTAGTTATTTGTGGAAATTAGGATATGAAAAATTTAGGAATAACCCAATCTAAAAGTTTAAATATAGAAAATCTTCCTGATATTTTGGTGAGTATTGAGTAAGGGGTTTCCAAGAAAATACATCCCCATATGGATACGAGCAGGTAAAGGAGGCTATGGCACAGATGTACATAGGGGTAAACCCCGAAAACACCGCTTTGAGCTAGACTCAAACGGGAACTGCTACATGACAACGGGCCTTGCTGCACTCTTGGTTACTGTAACGCCCCGACCCCAGCTACCCAGAGTCGGTGCATTACTTCGTAACATTGGCATGATCACAGGAAAGATCAAATCTCGAAAGACCGATTGGTTTAGTAGCCTTGGAAACACTAGATATATTCATAGGTTTTACATTACATCATAAAATGAAAAACTACTACAACAACATAATGTCTCCATAATCCACACTCATATCCCCACATAATATCCCTGCAGGTCATTCATAATTTACTTCTTCACTTCCTGGGAAAAATAAAACATATAAAAGGGGTGAGCTCAAATGCCCAGTAAGGATAACAATATAGCGGAACATTCAAAATAAGCATAAACATTTAAGGCAATTAATTACTAAAACAAAAGCCTTTTAAACATGAACTTCAACATAGTATGGCAAAAGTAAAATGAAATAATGCCATTTACTTATTCACATGGATATTCTACTAATCGAATAATCACATGCAAAATCAATAACCACTTTCATAATGTTGGAATGCATAATGCCAGACTATCATAACCACATAGCCAAGGCCTCGTGGCAAGACTACAAATAAGATTTTGTCAAGGCCTTGTGCCAAGACACTAGTTTGTCTCATGAGACCTACCGATGCAATTTTTTTTAGAAGATACTTATGTTTAAAATTGATAAAATATACTCCAGTGTTTTTCTGAAAGCAATATGCAAGATTCTGAAAACAAAATAACTAATTCTGAGACTTCTCGATTAATTACAGGCCATGATGGGTCCACTCCCAATCCCTTCCTGTCTACCAAACTCGAGAGTCAGGTTTTCTGAAAACATTTTTAAGCTTGCGTTAAATACGTATACATTTACACTGGATTTTCATATATTTGAGGGAAATATCTCTCTTCTGAAATCATTTAAAAATCACATAAATATAAAAGAAACCTTTTATTTGAAAATATTCTTATAAGCTTGTAAGGAAAGCTTCGACGATTTTATAACGGTGGAAAATAACTGCACCCGCCGTATAAGTTAAAAAAACATTCTTACCTTAATTCTGTCGAAAATGTTAAAAAGGACCTTGTTTTAAAAACGACCAAAAGATTCCTTTATAAACCACTTATAAAAGTAAAAAAGGGTATAAATGACTTTAACTCATATTCTAGTAAATAGTAAAAATGTTTTGAAATACATTTTTAAGAAACCTGGATGTGGATGATAAAGAGATCCCAGTAGATTATTACGTATAAACAACCTCGAATAATGAAGAGATTGTGAAATAACCCTTACCTTGTACATTTCCTTGGTTGGGGTAGGTTAACCTCCTGTATAATGGTGAAATAATTGTTACTAAATTATAAAAGAATCATATATATTAATATGATATCATATATGATCTTTTAACATTGATTTGTTAATAATATCTTAGAATTATCGTCGTTTCGGGTGTTAACTTACTCATTTTCTTTTATATGTTTTGTTACATAAGACATGTTTGTTGTATCTTATTCATATCCAGAATGATATCAAGTCCTTAAACATTCATTTTTAAATCATCAAATGATAATTATACTTGAATGGATACGATGGAGAATGAATCTCATCGCGTTCGTGGAGACGGTAGTCCGTACGTACGCACGAGCGACAATATCATTCTTTTGATATTAAAATAATATATAAATGAATGGTATATCATATATACAGAATCATTAACATGTTATATTTATTATTTACATGAGTTACACATCATTATTATACCCATCCAAATAATATTATATTGAATAACAATTACACCACGACGTGGAGACGGTAAGCCGTACGTACGCACGTATGGTGACATGTTATTCAAAGGGTGGATAGAATACTGAATATGGTTGTACCATACTTATAATAACATCACAGTATATGTGAGATACTGGAGTTATTATTTTAGAATGGTAAGAACAAAGGAAGAAGAAGTGGAAGAAGAAATGAACTTAGAAAAGGGTGGTGAAATCATTACCTCTTCTTCGGGTTCTTCCTTTTGATTTGATCAAAAGGGCTCCTTAGGTTGGCTTTCTGATCAAACTAAGGCCTCTAGGTTGTAGTGAGGGATGTTGGGAGAGTATTTGGGCAGAGTTTGGCCGAACCAAAAGGCTTTGAAGGTGTGAAGAAATGAGAAGGAGGAGTGCCCTTTTATAAGAGGGGTGAGGGGCACCTTTGGAAAAGCTAGAAATATTAATTTATAATAAATTCATAATCGGTTTCCAATGGATCCAAAGTTTACTATTCAAAGGATAAGGTGGGGATGGGTCGAAAACAACTCAACCAATAAAATTTAGACAGGTTTGGGTACTTATATTAACCTTATCCTTAAGTATTAACTCTAAGTTAATTAGTTTCACTTTTACAATGTCTCTTTGTATTTTTATATAATATGGTTAATAAACTTACTATATACATCCAAGAGACCCCCAAGTGGTCCATTAATGATTAACCTATCGTAATATATGTCTCTTGGCCGAACCTTAGATTTTTAGGAATTTAATATCAATTAATAATATAATATTTGTTTTAAGAACTCTTTTATGTCAATTTTGACACTATTCAATAGTTGATTTTTGTGAAACTCATAACAGATTGATTACTTCGAACAAAGTCCATTACATCAATCCTAATATATCATATTAGCCTAGAAAATTAGTTTAATTCATTAAAAGTTTCATATTATATTTATTTGGGTATTTATAATATCAATTATTTTAATTTTTCACTATTATAGTAATTACTGCATCATCATTGTGTCATAAATTAAATAAATTATTTATTGTCTAAAAATTATAAATAAAATATCATTATGTAGGAAATATTTTTAGCTTTCTAATGAATATTTATAATAGAAATTCCAACATGTATAACCCTATGTAAAAATTGTTCTTCTAAACGATGTAAGCTTATGTCATTTTTATTTTTATTTTAGCTTTATTAATATAATGTGTCATTATCACTTACAAGTGGATCCATGGGGTCCCAAAATAGACCCAAAGATGCCCATGGTCGACCATGTATCAACCAATAGGGTTAAGACACGTTTTAGGGTAACTTAGTATTATTATAATATTATTTTTTAACCCTTATTTACCGGATTTACCCTTAACCATGGTAAATAAAATATTTACCGCAGTAATTATTCAAAATGTCTAAAAATAAAAGTTGCCTATTTACACAATTTGAACATCCTGATTCCAAATATGGAATCCATTTTTCTAAATTCAAAACACAGAAGTGACAGAAATTAATTTAAAATTAATTCCCGCTGTCAAAACAAAAAGCGTGTTTTTAAGAGATAATAACTATCAAAAGATTGACACTTGTTTATGTTCGGTTTAATTGTATAATTATGTCCAATGAACAACATTATATTAAATGGTAAAAATATATTCTAAATATACTTTAAAACCACTCAAATTCATAATTTATCACTATTAATTATTTTGATTAAAAAAGTTGTTTTTAATTAAAACTTAGTAATTTTCACTATTCATCAAAATATGAAAGTTATCCGAAAAGTACCAAAATTTCACCTTAGGCTAAATTTGATATTCCGAATCCAAAAATGAAGTCCATTTTAAAATATAAAATATATATAACTTCAAAAATTAGGTATTACTATTCATAACAGCTAGTTAGATTGGTTACGGTGTGTTAGAACTCGAAGTTGCGTACAACACACGCTACTGTTTTATTCAAAGGAAAGCGTACCGTGGAAGCTTGGGATGTTTCATTTTAAATTTTTTGATGTCTCCATTTAGTCAAAAAGTTTAAAATATTGTATTTAAAAAGGTTTCACTATCAAAAGTTGATAAAAGTGCAATACTGAAAATGAATCTGTTCTTGCATTATGACTAAGAAACTCATAATATGGATTCTAAAATTATAAGGATTATATAAAGTTTAAAATTTAGTTAATACTATTCATGACCTCTTTTAATGGCTTTTTTTTGGTAAGTCATGGTGCAATTGAACTCGGTGTTGCGTGTAGTGCAAGTTATTAAATTATTTTGAAGAAATAACACACTATGAAATCTTGGGGTGTTACATTCTCCCCTCCTTCAATAAATTGCGTCCTCGCAATTTGAAATTGTTCTTCGAAAATAAAAGGTTGAAAGTAGAAAATATATTTGTGGGAAAACCCACATCGGAAATTGGGTTACTAATATTTAATCTTAATATGAGGAAAAGAGAAATCAAAGGGTCACCACCAAATTATGATCTCGATTAGGAGAACATTGGTGGAAATTGGAGACATATAATCGGATGAAAAACGTAAATATTTATAGGTAGTGATTGAGGTCATCAATCATAAACAAGTATAAAATTGAGGTCCTTAAATTCATCAATCTATGATGAATTGAAATACCATCGGTTCAACAAAACATAGGGTATTAGGATAACACATTTTTGATGTTTCAAAATATCCTAGTTGAAATCCCACATCGAAAAATGAATTAACGAGGCCTCTATTTAGAATAAAGAGTGGAAAGTATGAAGATTACCGAAAATAACACATACTAGGGTTCCATGTAGGAAAATATGGATATGGAAGAGAAATCTAACCATCAATTATCTGATGGAGAGTGGTAGAGAACATGGCTATGAAAAGGCCAACAATCCCAAAGCCATAAATTAGTGATGATTTAAGGTACCATCTAGGACAACATTTTTGTTCTAAGTTCCTTTTATTAATGTTGAGGAATTTATTTATGAGATTGGCTAAGATCATAAGGAGATATACTTACTTTATAATTAGAGTTTTACCCATTAATAAATTTCTACCACAAACTCATCTTTCACTATAAAAGATAACAGAACGTTAAAAAAAATTCTATTTATACTATTCATACAGGGTTCCAAAATAAAGGAATTTATAATTCATCTACAAGATCTTTTAATAAAAACTACATTATTTAATCCAGGACATATCGTGGGCCAGTGGTAGGTGATACACCCTTGTCGCCCTTCGGTTGCGGGTTCAAGTCTCGCAGCCTTGCCGGATGCGACGGGTTGCCGCCTGACCTCCGGGTTGTCCTTTTATGGAAATCCAAAATAATCCAAACTAGAACTATCCAAAATACTTCTATCCAAACTCACAGTCCAACATTTATAAGGAAGGTAAACATAATATAGATCCTTTTTACCCCGTAATAGCATATGAATACCTTCATCATGTATTACCATATTCCTTATTGATTACATTCATGTTCCCTTATTCCATATAGAATGCTGGATATACTTCATTAATCCAAAAATGTTTTAAACCCCAACAATGATGGAATATAAAAATCATTAATCAGCTTCAAGGTAGTCAATAATATCCAATATAATTTATCCAAATCAATCATGTATTATTCTAAAATCACCACCTCGGTATCAGAACCATATTATGGTTTATCTTTCTCTCAACCATATATTTTCCAAACATTTAACCTGCTACTGAGTCACTTTTCTTTGTTCCACACCATCTCAAGTCCTTAATGAAATAGTACTGCAGTACAATCCTTATATACTCCATAATTATTATAACAAGTACATTGTTGATACAACACTCAATTGATATAATCAACATAATAACTCTAATCATTCCTCTTCATCTGTGGTAGTATCATAACTTGATTATTATCCAATAGCATCATTTGCGGCATAGTCTGATGACTGGGACATAGGTTCGCGTAGTGTCCAAACTCCTTGCAAATGAAGCATTGTACATTTAAAACCATTTTCTTACCCTTGCAGTCACGTACTTTGTGCCCTTTTCCTCCACACTTATAACAAACTCCCATTCCTTTCAGGCAAGTTCCAGGGTGTTTCTTTCCACAGTTACCACATATGGGAAAATTCTTCTTTTCCCTTTTCCCTTTATCCATCTTTCTCTCTTCCATCCTTTTCTTCTCTTGATTCCCTTCAAAGCCATAGGACTCAGTAAACTCTTTACTTATCTTATCAACACATGAAATTATTTCTTCATATGATGATAATACATGGGAGACTATTTCTCTTATAAATTCTAGCTTAAGACCATGAAAGATATGATCCTTCCTTCTCTTTGGATCATGTGCATTTCTGGAGTTCTCATTCCTTCTACTGGGCTCCATTTCTAAACGATGGCATACACTAGATCAGTTTATGAATGAAAATACATAATCCCATACTTATAAAACACTTAACATAAATTGAACTATTTATGGATATAATCCATAATCATAAGAATGTTTTCGTTGAGGAAGTATATACTCATAATCCCTTCAAAATGATTTGTAAAGAAAATGAGAGTTATCCTAAGCATATCCCCCGGGAGTGTCGTAACCAAGAGTGCAGCAAGGCCCGTTGTCGTGCACCAGTTCCCGTTCGAGTCTAGCTCAAAGCGGTGTTTTCGGGTTTTACCCCTAGGTACATCTGTGCCAGAGCCGCCTCTACCTGCTCGTATCCAGACAGGGATGTATTGCTCGGAAAACTCACAAAATCTCTACAATACCAAAATTCTAGGAAGTTCTTCTTTACTAATCCTCAAAGTTCATCTTAGGTCTACGTGCTCTAATCAGAGTTTATCTAAATCTAGCTTCCAAGGTTTGTACTAAACCTCCTCTGATACCAACTGTAACGCCCCGACCCCAGCTACCCAGAGTCGGTGCATTACTTCGTAACATTGGCATGATCACAAGAAAGATCAAATCTCGAAAGACCGATTGGTTTAGTAGCCTTGGAAACACTAGATATATTCATAGGTTTTACATTACATCATAAAATGAAAAACTACTACAACAACATAATGTCTCCATAATCCACACTCATATCCCCACATAATATCCCTGCAGGTCATTCATAATTTACTTCTTCACTTCCTGGGAAAAATAAAACATATAAAAGGGGTGAGCTCAAATGCCCAGTAAGGATAACAATATAGCGGAACATTCAAAATAAGCATAAACATTTAAGGCAATGAATTACTAAAACAAAAGCCTTTTAAACATGAAATTCAACATAGTATGGCAAAAGTAAAATGAAATAATGCCATTTACTTATTCACATGGATATTCTACTAATCGAATATTCACATGCAAAATCAATAACCACTTTCATAATGTTGGAATGCATAATGCCAGACTATCCTAACCACATAGCCAAGGCCTCGTGCCAAGACTACAAATAATATTTTGTCAAGGCCTTGTGCCAAGACACTAGTTTGTCTCATGAGACCTACCGATGCAATTTTTTTTAGAAGATACTTATGTTTAAAATTGATAAAATATACTCCAGTGTTTTTCTGAAAGCAATATGCAAGCTTCTGAAAAAAAAATAACTAATTCTGAGACTTCTCGATTAATTACAGGCCATGATGGGTCCACTCCCAATCCCTTCCTGTCTACCAAACTCGAGAGTCAGGTTTTATGAAAACATTTTTAAGCTTGCGTTAAATACGTATACATTTACACTGGATTTTCATATATTTGAGGGAAATATCTCTCTTCTGAAATCATTTAAAAATCACATAAATATAAAAGAAACCTTTTCTTTGAAAATATTCTTATAAGCTTGTAAGGAAAGCTTCGACGATTTTATAACGGTGGAAAATAACTGCACCCGCCGTATAAGTTAAAAAAACATTCTTACCTTAATTCTGTCGAAAATGTTAAAAAGGACCTTGTTTTAAAAACGACTAAAAGATTCCTTTATAAACCACTTATAAAAGTAAAAAAGGGTATAAATGACTTTAACTCATATTCTAGTAAATAGTAAAAATGTTTTGAAATACATTTTTAAGAAACCTGGATGTGGATGATAAAGAGATCCCAGTAGATTATTACGTATAAACAACCTCGGATAATGAAGAGATTGTGAAATAACCCTTACCTTGTACTTTTCCTTGGTTGGGGTAGGTTAACCTCCTGTATAATGGTGAAATAATTGTTACTAAATTATACAAGAATCATATATATTAATATGATATCATATATGATCTTTTAACATTGATTTGTTAATAATATCTTAGAATTATCGTCGTTTCGGGTGTTAACTTACTCATTTTATTTTATATGTTTTGTTACATAAGACATGTTTGTTGTATATTATTCATATCCAGAATGATATCAAGTCCTTAAACATTCATTTTTAAATCATCAAATGATAATTATACTTGAATGGATACGATGGAGAATGAATCTCATTGCGTTCGTGGAGACGGTAGTCCGTACGTACGCACGAGCGACAATATCATTCTTTTGATATTAAAATAATATATAAATGAATGGTATATCATATATACAGAATCATTAACATGTTATATTTATTATTTACATGAGTTACACATCATTATTATACCCATCCAAATAATATTATATTGAATAACAATTACACCACGACGTGGAGACGGTAAGCCGTACGTACGCACGTATGGTGACATGTTATTCAAAGGGTGGATAGAATACTGAATATGGTTGTACCATACTTATAATAACATCACAGTATATGTGAGATACTGGAGTTATTATTTTAGAATGGTAAGAACAAAGGAAGAAGAAGTGGAAGAAGAAATGAACTTAGAAAAGGGTGGTGAAATCATTACCTCTTCTTCGGGTTCTTCCTTTTGATTTGATCAAAAGGGCTCCTTAGGTTGGCTTTCTGATCAAACTAAGGCCTCTAGGTTGTAGTGAGGGATGTTGGGAGAGTATTTGGGCAGAGTTTGGCCGAACCAAAAGGCTTTGAAGGTGTGAAGAAATGAGAAGGAGGAGTGCCCTTTTATAAGAGGGGTGAGGGGCACCTTTGGAAAAGCTAGAAATATTAATTTATAATAAATTCATAATCGGTTTCCAATGGATCCAAAGTTTACTATTCAAAGGATAAGGTGGGGATGGGTCGAAAACAACTCAACCAATAGAATTTAGACAGGTTTGGGTAATTATATTAACCTTATCCTTAAGTATTAACTCTAAGTTAATTAGTTTCACTTTTACAATGTCTCTTTGTATTTTTATATAATATGGTTAATAAACTTACTATATACATCCAAGAGACCCCCAAGTGGTCCATTAATGATTAACCTATCATAATATAAGTCTCTTGGCCGAACCTTAGATTTTTAGGAATTTAATATCAATTAATAATATAATATTTGTTTTAAGAACTCTTTTATGTCAATTTTGACACTATTCAATAGTTGATTTTTGTGAAACTCATAACAGATTGATTACTTCGAACAAAGTCCATTAAATCAATCCTAATATATCATAGTAGCCTAGAAAATTAGTTTAATTCATTAAAAGTTTCATATTATATTTATTTGGGTATTTATAATATCAATTATTTTAATTTTTCACTATTATAGTAATTACTGCATCATCATTGTGTCATAAATAAAATAAATTATTTAATGTCTAAAAATTTTAAATAAAATATCATTATGTAGGAAATCTTTTTTGCTTTCTAATGAATATTTATAATCAAAATTCCAACATGTATAACCCTATGTAAAAATTGTTCTTCTAAAAGATGTAAGCTTATTTCATTTTTATTTTTATTTTAGCTTTATTAATATAATGTGTCATTATCACTTACAAGTGGATCCATGGGGTCCCAAAATAGACCCAAAGATGCCCATGGTCGACCATGTATCAACAAATAGGGTTAAGACACGTTTTAGGGTAACTTAGTATTATTATAATATTATTTTTTAACCCTTATTTACCGGATTTACCCTTAACCATGGTAAATAAAATATTTACCGCAGTAATTATTCAAAATGTCTAAAAATAAAAGTTGCCTATTTACACAATTTGAACATCCTGATTCCAAATATGGAATCCATTTTTCTAAATTCAAAACACAGAAGTGGCAGAAATTAATTTAAAATTAATTCCCACTGTCAAAACAAAAAGCGTGTTTTTAAGAGATAATAACTATCAAAAGATTGACACTTGTTTATGTTCGGTTTAATTGTATAATTATGTCCAATGACCAACATTATATTAAATGGTAAAAATATATTCTAAATATACTTTAAAACCACTCAAATTCATAATTTATCACTATTAATTATTTTGATTAAAAAAGTTGTTTTTAATTAAAACTTAGTAATTTTCACTATTCATCAAAATATGAAAGTTATCCGAAAAGTACCAAAATTTCACCTTAGGATAAATTTGATATTCCGAATCCAAAAATGAAGTCCATTTTAAAATATAAAATATATATAACTTCAAAAAGTAGGTATTACTATTCATAACAGCTAGTTAGATTGGTTACGGTGTGTTAGAACTCGAAGTTGCGTACAACACACGCTACTGTTTTATTCAAAGGAAAGCGTACCGTGGAAGCTTGGGATGTTTCATTTTAAATTTTTTGATGTCTCCATTTAGTCAAAAAGTTTAAAATATTGTATTTAAAAAGGTTTCACTATCAAAAGTTGATAAAAGTGCAATACTGAAAATGAATCTGTTCTTGCATTATGACTAAGAAACTCATAATATGGATTCTAAAATTATAAGGATTATATAAAGTTTAAAATTTAGTTAATACTATTCATGACCTCTTTTAATGGCTTTTTTTTTGGTAAGTCATGGTGCAATTGAACTCGGTGTTGCGTGTAGTGCAAGTTAATAAATTATTTTGAAGAAATAACACACTATGAAATCTTGGGGTGTTACAGTTACGACACTCCCGGGGGATATTCTTTGGTAAATTCATAAGCTTAGTATGAACCATTATTAAAGGAACAAAGATAAAATAAAATAACGATTCACATAAGAATATATGATCATGGATAACCAAGATTGGAACCTAGGGGATCAAAAGTTAGGGTATACTTTTCTTCTAAAAGTTTATCCTTTTATGCTTAAGTTTCCTTTTCATGATTATTGGCTAAGTATTTAAGTCCCCTAATTATACGTTCTTTTTTTAGTTAATGGCGGGAAATGGAAGAGCATGTCCCAACAATCGATGTGATAGGAAATGTGACGATTGCCCTATTAATATGACAGAGATGATGAGAGATCAAGTTGAACATATTGTGATTATGCCAAACCAGCTATCAAAAATCACAATTTATAATTGGTACCTAGTTGAATGCCCAAATTCATCAAGGAAGAAGGAGACAAAGTCTCGAGGATGTTCATCTGATAAAGTTGATAAGGGAAAGAAGACCCAATTTCTTTTTTGCAAAAAGTGTCGGAAGAGGCGCTAAGCAGAATGTCACAAAGGAACCGGGAGATGTTTTGAGTGTGGGAAGATAGGGCATAAAGTAGCCAATTACTTTATAAAAAATGGATAATGTGATGAATGTAGATAATGTTCGATCTAACGTACCTTATACATTTTGATGTCATAAATGTGGAGAAGTTAGACATTATCCAAGGAAATGCGCTCTTGGAATGGGTGAGAAGCATGATGAGCATCAACAATCTTAGAGGACAAGGGAACAATGAAAGTCCTATGCTGAGATGGATCATGATGACTAAAGTATATGTAACTTCATCGCAATAATTGTCTATGTCATGTGGTATTTTAGTTCGTGCTCTATGAGCATATCTTTTATGTTTTCTAAGATCATCGAGTCACTACCTAAGATGATTTTATATCATTAAGGAAGACATCTATTGTTATGTACCACATGTTTATGTAGTAAAGTTGTTCTTCTTAAAAAAAGGTGATTAGGGGATTAAAAGATGATTATTATTTTGGAAGACGTTCACTATTTTGGGAACCCTATTTGATCGAGGTAAATAGATTACTACGGTATTTTCTTTGAGGATTAATGGTTGACTTATATTTTGAAGAATTGATTCATTTAAGGTGAACTTATGGTATTATAGGTTACTTATAGAAATGATTGACCTATCTTGGGGAAAATATGTTTAGGTTATTTACTTTTGTTATAAGATGTTAGGAGTGGTTGATGTTGTTTGGAGATGAACGACAATGTTTATCTTGGAAGACTATGTTATCAAGTCCTTCTTGTATTTGGGTTTCGATCTTAGTTTGGGTTATTTTGAGGAATTTTAAGGACAGTTATTTACAGAATGGTCTATGATGAACTCTGGGTAGTTCCGTGGAACTTTGAAGATTTAAAAGTAGTTTCCCTTCCTATGGGATACTTTCTTTTTGAAGAGTTGTTTTATCTTACCCTTTTCGTTTTTGGGACAATGTTTAAAGGTAGAAGAAATTGATAGTTAATCTTTTGTGGATTACCTGACTCTCAAGAAGATGATTCTTGTGTTTTATGAGAGCAAGGGTTTTTGAATGCTCATCATTTGGAGAAAAGATTAGTTTTGGTAGAAACTTATTAAAGGATGAAACTCTACTTGAAGGATGGTATATTTACTTATGTTTTGTTCTATGTTATAAATTAATTCCTCCAAATTATGAAAAGGAACATAAAACAAAAACGTTGTTGGTTTATGTTTCCTACTAGGTAATCAAAGACCGTTTACACACATCATAAGTTTAGTATTTTCTCGTGGTTAACTTTCTCCTAATCATGTTTTCTATATCTCTTCCTTAGAACGTGACCCTTTGTTTTTTCCTCCATGTCCATGTTTTCCTACATGGGATCCTAGTATGGGTTAACTCGGGTGACCTTTTTTACTTCCCTTTCTTTCTTTTAAAGTAATAGTTTTAATGACTCCTTTTCTGATGTGGGACTGTCAATGAGATTTCAGAACCCAGTTTTAAAAATTGTGAGGACGCAATTTCTTATGGGGGGAAGATTGTAACGACCCGAAATTTTGAATAAATCTTGTTTATAAATTTTGTGTGTTATTTTATTTTATTTTATATACTCAACAAAACTGTTTCATTGGATAACATGAGTATAATTAAAATGAGACTGTTCGGTTTTTGACTGTCATATGACCATTGGTCAATATGTCCACTAGAAACTAAACATTTTGATATTTGTCTCTAAATACAAGTGATCTTGGTTAATTAATATATAAAGAAGATTTGATGGCCTCACCCAGTAGTCTTGGACCGATTGAAGCACATCTAAAAGAACTTGGGAAGGAGGTAGCAACACTGGTCTTTTCTCTGGACCAAACCCAAGCTGAACTTCATCGTGTAAAGCTAGAACGGAATCGCCTTCGCGAGAAGTTCAAACTGATAGAAATTACTACTCGTGCGATGTTGGCCGAGCCTCCCTCAGATTCTCTCACCTTAGCACACCTTACACTTAGGACCTATGCTGGTGTGATAAGGGGCTATGTAAGGAGACCGTAACTGCCTTGTGTAATCATTTGTTTTAAATAAAAAATTTTGATTTCTTCTTATGATGATGTTTACGAATTTACAAATGTTCGGATAAATATACTATGCATATAATTGGTGAATTTTAGAGAAAGCATATTTTAAAAAATGTTTATGTAAACCTTAAATAATTAAAAATGTGTAATGATTTTCAAAAAAAATGGTCTTCTACAAATATGTTCAGTATGAAATTTAGAGTCTAATTAGATCAAGTTGATTTTTGATGAATAGTAAATTATGAATAGTAATTTTATGCTTAGTATTAGGAATGTGACTAAATGGATTAGTAATCTCACTTAAATAAAGCATTAATATAATCTAGTCACCTTGATTAAGTAATGTGATTCAATAAAATGGTTAAATAACGGTTTCATAAATTATTAGTCAAGTATTAGTTTTTTCAGGTGAATAGTGTTTTTAATTAATAATATAATTAAAAATATTTAGAAATTTATTTTTATAAAATGGATTTAATTTTTGAACTCAGAGCATCACTATATATTTAAGGAAATTTTTGGGGATTTTTCAGAAAAAAATGAATTTTCGGTGAATAGTGTATTTATTTAAAAATTTAATTAAAAATATTTAGAAAATTATTTTTATAAAATGCAGTTAATTTTTGAAATCAGAGCATCAATATTTGGTTAAGGTGAAATTTTTGGATTTTTCTGAGAAAGTTGAATTTTCGATGAATAGTGAAAATATAGTTTTTAAGTTACGAGTGTTTAATGACTTCATTAAATGATTTATTAAGTATTTAATCAATATGGTCAACTTATGAATAGTAATATAAGTTATGAGTTGTCCCAAGTGTCCAATACCATGGGCAAATACCATGGGAAAGCCCATGGTTTTGCCAAACCCACTAATGAGGTGTCCCTTGGCCATTAATGCCTTGTCCCCTCACATTCCCTATAAATACCAAGCCATCCTCTCATCCATTCGACTCCAAAATCATCCTAAACAAATTTATGGTCTCCTTACCTCTCAAGGAGTCCTCTCAAGGTTCCCCCATGCCCTCAAGGTCCCAACCTTTGAGTTTTAAGAGTTACGTATAAGGTAAGGGATCCGACCTCTCTCTTTCTTTTCAAGTAATCTCTTTTATGTCATTTCTTTTATGCTCCATGATATTATGTTGATGGATGTTATTTTATTTTCCTCTTACTTCTCCTTTCATGTTAATATTATGAGATACCCCCTCTTTCTCTCATTATTTCATTTCATGAATTTTAAAGTGGCGCTATTAGGCTGTTGAATTTTTAAGGGATTCTTTCACCCTTCTCATTTTCAAGATCTATTTTCATGTCAAGTATGTCTTCTTCGTTTTTATTATGTTGTGGTATGATCTATAAATATAGAATACTGATATTTTATTTTCATATGATGAGAGACCCTATTTGATCTCGTCATTTCATTTTTGTTGAAGTTTAGGTGGCGTCGTTAGACTGCCGAATTTTTAAGGGATTCTTTCACCTTTCTCATTTTTCAAAGTTCTACTTTCATGTCAAGTATTTCAAGTTCCTTTTTATTATGTTGGGGTATGATATCTATATCTATCATACTGATATTTTATGTTCAAATGATGAGAGACCCTATTTTATCTCATTAATTCATTTTTGTTGAAGTTTAAGTGACGCCGTTAGGCTGCCGAATTTTCATAAGAGAAATATTTTTTTTGTCTTCCTTTCATGTTATTAATTTCATATGTCATATCTTTCAAATTTCATTACCATGTTCTTAAATCCTTTATATTCTTTCCCCCTACGGTTTTATGGGTCATTTATGAATGTTGGACCCATGTCCCCTCTCTTTTCAATGTTTTCTAAAACCTCGAAACATAGTTGTTATGCTGTAGAATTTCCGTCTCAAAATGTCTCTCTAGTTTTATAAAGTTCTTCTATTTTATTAAGTGGATACTAAAATCTCTCTTTTATATATGGGTATTCACATATATACCAAAAGTTTCTATTTTAAATTCTGGGATTTACATACATGAGACCCACCTTCCTATTCTGTGGGTTTTAAAGTGACATAATGATCATGTATTTAAAGCAGTTTTTAAAACGTTATGATTATGAAATGAAACCCATTTATTTTATGCTATATGATTTGTTTATGAAATGACTTATGAGGATATATGTGGCCCACATGATAATAAAGACATGTCAAGGGTGCGCCCAGATAGAGCTCCAATGAATTGGGTAAAGACTTAATCTCTAGAGATGACCTTTTAGACTGATACCTTGGTGAATAACCTTGGTAAATTTTTATTGACACATTGGGGATGAACCTTGGTGAAACAAAATGATTGTCAATATTAAGTGATGTAGCCAAATCTTCATGTTATGAAAAATGTTATTTTTATTATGATATATCGCATAATTTCTTTCTCATTCCTTAAAGTTCTTTTTCATGACATTATTGATGTATCTCAAGTTCACATGTAAATGATTACCCTTGTTTCCCTTACTGGGCCTTCTGTACACCCTTTCTTTTGTTGTATGTCCCCAGGTTATGAGATGCAGTAATGAACCTAGGACAAACATAAGGACAAGCCTTTCAATTGTTTAAGAATAATGTTTTATGTTTTCATGTTTTATGTTCTTGGTTTCCAAGACACTAAACCTTAATGATCCTCGGTTTTGTAAAATGTAATGAAAATTTATGTGATAAAAAGGCGGGATGTTATTTTAATAATGTTTTACGAATCAATTGTATACCCTTACCAATTGTTTCTGATCATCATCCCTATTTTACATTACAATTCAATAAATGTATTTAAAAGGCACTAGATACTGTTCTTCAATTGAGCACTACCTACCACCCACAAAATGATGGATAATTAGAACGGACTATTCAAACATTGGAAGACATGTTGAGGTTTTGTTCAATTGAATTTCATGGTATGTAGAATTCGTATTTACCTCTCAAAGAATTTTCCTATAAAAATATCACCCATTAATGTATTCATATGGAATCATATGAAGTGTTATATATAAAGAGATTTTTTACACTAACTTTATGCGATGATGTTTGGGAATGAAATCTTGGAGGCCCAAAACATGTTGAGGAAATAACATAAAAGGTGAATATTATCCAAAATCATATCAAAATAGATCAATGTAGGCAATAGATCTATGGTGATAACCAAATGATGGATTTTGAATTTCAAGAACAAGATCACATTTTCGTAAATGTATCTCCATTTAAGGGCATTATATGTTTCAGTAAGAAGGGAAAATTATGTCCCCGGTACATCAGACCTTTTAAAATTATTGATCAAATTGGAACTGTAGATTAGAATTTTATAGTGCCTCTATGTTTCTCCAAATTTCACAATGTATTCAATGAATCAATTTTAGAAAAATGCATGACATACCCATCACATGTACACACCTATGAAAAAATAGATCTTGAGCCTGATCTGTCTTATTGTGATGAGTCTATAAAAATTATTGATACCGAAGAACAAGTATTGAAAATTCGGATGACTCATCAGGTAAAGGTTATTTAGAGGAACCATAATATGGAGGAAGAAACATGGGATACAGAGAATATTTTATTGAAGACATACCTAAATCATTTTAGGTAACATTTTGTGAATTTTGAGACAGAAATTTTTGTAAGGAGGGGATAATGTTACGACCAAATATTTTTTTCAATGGAAATTCCTTTAATACAAATATTTCATAATCACATGAAATCACAACATAATGAACTGCTATGTTGTATGTGACCTTTAAACAAAAGTTTGTCACTTTGGAAATGTGAATTTTAAAAATCGGACATAAACAATTGCGATTAGTAAGTTATTTGGAGTCTGATAAAAAAACATAATTTTTGGTGAATAGTAACATATCCATATGAATAATAACATACCATTATAAATACTGACATAACCTAATGAATAGTAACCATACCTACGATATTATATAAATAATATTCAAGTGAATGTATGACATAACTATGTTTTGGAATAAGTAAATAAATGTTTTAAAAAAATTTAGAATAAATTTTGATTTAAATTAAATATCAAATTAATTATATATGGAAAATTATTTTTGAAAAATGGACTTCATTTTTGGATTCTACACACAGAAACTAGTATAGGGTTAATTTTATATATTTTTTGAAACAATAGACTTTTTGATGAAGAGTGAAATGTGTTAAAATACCAAATATAAAAATTATCAGCCAAATACACTATTTATGACATCATTAGTGATGTAAGTCCACTTGTTTTGAACTCACATGAATTTATTTCTATTTCTGGACATGGAATCATCACTATTTATGCACTTGAATAAAATCAATAAACTAATGATTAAAAAATTATGGAAACCCTCCTCTCCTCCACTATACCCCCCAGTCCCTATTTTCTTCACTCTCTATGCCTTTATTCCCCTCAATGTTCTGACCAAATATCCTTCTGTAGTCACTCCCCATTTCCAATAATCTTTTGTTCTTTCAAAATGCCAAAATCCCTTCCCATAAGGAGGTTCTCATTGATGTTATTTCAAGAGGTAAATCATCTTTCTTTTTCATTTCGTTTCATTTCAATTTATCTTATTTTGTTATCCTCTCCTAACTTCCCCTATCCAAATGAAAATGATAGATATATTATCATCTATATATTGTAATTATATCAGCTTATATGATGAACCATCATCAATATTCTTACACTCTGTGTCTTTTATTTTATAAATGAAATCAACGTCCATGAGGTTCCAATTTATAACCTTCGTGGGAGACAAAGTCTTGTTATTCAATTTATCCTTCATTAAATATCATGAAACCATTTTTATGGTTGAACCAGACTATAATATATACTATAAACTAATTAATTTACCGGTACAAGTACACATACATATTATTAAATTGTATGACCAAACTAGTTCTTAATAATAAAAATACTGCTAAAACAATCTAAGTGATTATCATATGTATTTAATCTAATTATTAATCCTATTTCCCTGTTAAAAAATTATAGAAATGACCATGTATAGTTATGGATGTTCATAAATTTTATTTAAGGTCAATTTTTTAGATTTACTTCAATTCCACATGAACTCCATTACATAAGAAAAAGTGAACGGATTATGAAAATAATGAAAACAAACACTCAGGAATGACGTAATTCAATATAATAACTAATAAATAATGGAATAAATGAACTAAAAAGAATTATGATAAAATAAATAAATGTATAATATGTTCTGAAATAATTTATTAATAAGTCTAATTTCATATTCTAGGACATTAAGTTTAAGAGTGTAACACATTTGGACTTAAGGTACGAGTTTTTCTACATAATGCTGCATTTTCATTCGGGTTACTTTTACTGTCTAATTACCTCAATGAAATTATTATGTGTTATTATGTACTCCTCATAAATTCTTATTGAGTATTATCTCTTTGTACCCCAACCATAATCCTTCCTTATTTTATGGATAGTTACACATTTTAATTGGAACTTTCCAAATTGTTTCTAAAACACAATCCTGATTCAAGGGAATTTATGAAATTCTAACGTATTTTCAAGGTCAGTCTATAATATATTTTAGGAAATCACTATCATGATAAAATCACTCATTTTATTTTGAATGTACTATATTACCTCACTTTAGGTTTTATACAAAGATTTTACCAAAAGAACACTTCATTTCAAAATAAAAGAGTATTTATCCCAAGAATTGCTTAATGATTTTATATGAGTATTTTATTATGTTTAAACAATCATGATGATTCTTATGTATTATTGAGATTAATCATTTATGATGTCATCTACCATATTTATTTTATGGTCCATGACTAGTTTTACTTTGGATGTGCTATCCTAGAACCATTTACCAATTTACAATGAATGGTTAGTGTTTATGCTTAATGTCTGGGGAAAAATATTTTCATTTCATATGATATTTTCCATATGAATGTATTTGATATTTATGTTTATCCCAATTAATATTAGGAATTAATTATACATACTATGTGATGGGTGGGGCCCGCTATACCCATCGACCCATCAGTTGGTTTAATGAGACAAATAGATGTTTAATTTTCTGAGGCCTTTCCCAATTCGATATATGGTTTTGGATGGGGGCTTAATAATTTTTGGACATCTTGGCCGAGGCCCTGAAAAAATGTTTCCGAATTTCCTACATATGTACTTATCTCATTATGAATATAGTAATTTAAATTTCAAGTGGTTATTTTGTTAGTCTAATACACATGATTATATTTTATTATAGAATTATCTTCCACAGCTCATATTTATTCCATAATGTGTTCAAGTTTGTTTTTTGTAAAGACATGTGTTTTCATTTATTAACCATTACTAATTTTTATGTTTATGTTATCGTTTGCTGTATTGCTTACTCTTACTGATCATTTAACCTCACTCCTTTCTAATTTATCATTTTCCCAGGATGTGAAGAAGTAAGTTACGAGTGACTTTCATTCCTAATATATTAGGCTTGGATGAGTCTAAGGTAATAATTTAGTGTGGGTTTTCATTTCATGATTTAATGTTGAACATATAAATGTACATTTTTCCAAAATGTATTAAACTACCCAGTCTATTGGGTTGAATATTCGTTGTTTATATGCCAATGTTGAAAAAAATCCACTAACTCTAGGAAACTGGGGTCCAGTCCTTAAATTACACATATATAAATACCATTTTTTCATGAATATTAAATTTAAAAATCATACACACATCATACAACCCACACAAAAGTCTCATATTTCATTCCCGGATCAATATACCAACAAAATATTCATAAATTTTGTTTTAGAAAATAATGATCCCTTGCACAAAAATTTCATTCAAAAATTCCCTTTTAATGAGAAAAACCCAATAATACTATATCAAAGTTGCTTTGGAATCCCCAACATGATTTAATAAATCAATTTCATAGACCAAAAAATTGACCCAAATAAAACAACATGAAATACACATGGAAACCATCTTTAGAAGAAAAAAGCCAATAGATCCGTTAAGATTATATCAAAACTATCAATCTCCAAAAATACAAATTTCACATTTAATAAATAGGGGTATACATACTATTTATAGTAGATAACCACGCTCATCAATCCCTTATGACATTCTGGTTACACACCCAAAGGATGACAATTTTTATAAGGATGCCAAATGGGCCATTTTCTAAAAACTAGGACCAAAACATGTTTACCATAAAAAACCCATTTGTTTATAAAACGAGAACACCATTTGATAGCTATAAAAATACCTAAAAATAACATTTTGAATTCAACAAATGTATTTATAAATCAAAAAAAATTTAAATCATACTAAGCCCAAAAATCCCAATCATGTAATTTACTAAGCACATGGAATGAACATTTAAACAAAAAACTTATTTTAGGCACTTGAAAAGTGATAAAATACAATTTTATACCATATATGTAACCACCTAGACTTGAAAAAAAACCCAAACAATTCTAAATAGGTCGGGTGTTACTACCTTAGGCGCACCGCCCCGAACGCCAAAGGGTGCCAACTAATAGCGAGGTTCTGAATATGTATAGTGGGGAGTCTATACCCTCTCAGATGATAATAATGGTACTGGTCTGAGTAATAATATCTTACATGGAGTGAAGATAAATGTCTCAGCGGACTCCAACCAGACCCACAGACAACAATCAAATCTGACATCAATAAATAGTTGAAGAAATATATAAACAAGTGCAGTGTAAAGTAAATAGAACAACATGCTGAACACCACATGCAACTATAAAAAAACCAAGCATGCATCCATAGTAATTCAATACAAAAAAAAGTGCACCAATGGATACCCAATAGTAGCTACCATAAACAAGGAAAAAATTCTGATATTGGATAGAAATAAAAACAAAGAAAACTCCATCTAGGCAAGACCTAGATCTCCATACCATCTCCATGCAACATTTAAAATAGACTAACTCCTGAAGTTGATATCTTTCCAACATGCAAATCCATAATGTCTACATGCATCCTGAAGGGACCATTCACGGTGTGAGATAAATCTCAGTAGGATACAACCCAATAATTCATTGATAATATAAGTGTTATGTAGGCTTGTATTTATAAGAAAAATAGTAAACAGTACGATGCACAAAGAAACATAAACTTCACTTGTGCTCAACAGCCACCATGAAGTGTCGCATGCTTCATCCAACACTAGAATCTCTATCATGTAACCCAAAACCATGTTCCTCCTCAAAAATCTTTTCTCAAGGACCCATGTACTGAAGGCATGCCTAAACAGTAGTATCCTAGAGGAACAGAAATGTCTGTCCCCAAATAATTAACCAGAGAGACAATAATGTGTTCCCCCAAATAAATTAACTAGAGGGACAACATTTTCTTCCCTCCAATCATGGTGAGCCACTACCCCCAACCTGATAGCCTCAACACTATCCCCTAAAGGTTCCTCACCATCTACTTGGCCTCCAATGGCAAGCAACCCAAGACCAATTGTACCTAAACAACATCTATCGGGGGTCTCTACCCACACGAGTGGTCAAAACCACCTCATCCCAAGGTCTCTCTATGTACACACTACTCAAAGTTCTAGTGAGCAGTAATATCCATAATATTACCCCATCCACAACGTCTCTGACACCTTGTGTCCTTATTACCAAGTCACTCATGTATGATGGCATTCACATCCATGTAACCCAGTCCATACCCAATCTGACAATCACACATCCTCAAGCCGACGTCCATGACGCCTAATCCCATGGTCAAAACCACCCAATGTAACTCGGGCCAAGCCCAACCTATGATCAGCATCACTTAAGAATATCTAGGCCATGCCCAACATAGCCCGAAGGTTTTAGAATTTGTAATATCACACATCATATATATATATATAATTAACAGAAAAAAATTAAATCAGAAACCAAAATAATCAGTTGAATTCAACTATCTAGGTGTTGTCCCATACCAACACTGAGGTCTTGAAAGCCTCTAATGAGTCATATTATGGTTAAATACACCAAAATCTATAGTTTAAAACAATACAGTTTGATTATAACAATTTGGGAACCCCCTTCCAAAATGCCTCGTTGAGCAACAGACCCTCCCACGACCCTGCTCAAGAAAAATATGTAAAGGGATTACCCAAAGGTATCCCACAGGTCTCATTATAAATTTAACATGTTAATGAAGGCATGAAATGGTATTTCTAAAAAAACCCATATACACAACAGTGGTCGTTCCACCCAAAGTCCTAGAAAACATGAAATAAGGTATGCACCACCAACCCAAGACTCATAGATGCATGCACATCTGATATTAGTTTCCAATTTGAATCTAATCATCATAGATCTATGTTTCTATCAAATCCTAGCTATTCTTCTAAGATAGAATCTGCGGTGTGTGAGGCAAGGAAACTAGAAAGAAATACAATTCATGAGTTTTTCCTTGATGATGCAATCATGCAACCATCAACATATTGAAGAATGGACTTCGTATAGAAGCATCTAGGGAAATGTATTTAATTCAGGATATCAAAATGATACTGTTATGATGTTTTGGAAGAAGAATATGTTTTCTGAAATAAGATGTGAAACTATTTCATTTATGAGAATAAAAAAATACACAAAATCTATAAAAGTCTACCCACCGTGTAGTTGGCTTGTCTATACTCCTACTTATGCGGAGCTTCAAAAAAGCTTGGATGTTCCACTTGGGTTGACACATTTGTAGAAATAAGCTGGTATATAGAATGGAGAATACACGATGTGTTAGGAAAGACTACATGCCATGATGTAGGTAATTCTTACACGGTCATCACATGACATGTACTTGGCTAAACCACGGACTATACATGCCTATCCCACACACAACCTTTACATATGGTACAAAACATGTTCTTTCTAAAAAATTTATACCTGACCAAAAGTCCTACATGCCATGCCTGGCCTTAATAGATGGTTGAAAGTACCTAGTGTGTACTGATGGTACACAACATGTATTCTTGGAATATCCAGAACTTCCATATTTTCCTAGTTTTCTTAGAAACAATTCAAAAATTCAAATAGGGTTGGGATTTGGACCCATTCTAAAAACCCAGGTTCTTACATTCTCCATACCTTAACATAGCTCATCTTGAAGCTATCAAATGAAACCCAAAGATGGAACAGAACATATCACCTCAATCAAATCAACCAAGACTATCCCGATCTAAAACGTTTTAGGCTAAACATATCAAGGGGCTTTGTACCTTAAGAATCAACTACCTTGGTCTCCACCAGATAAATAAAAACCCATGAAATAGTTCACTAACATATTTTCTTGACTCATTGTCCTCTGGTGATGTAACGTCACCCCTATGACTCATTTGTGCTTCCGTGTAGTTTCTGACACCCAAACATATCCCGCACCGCATCGGTGTCCACCTCCATGAGGTCCTACCTCCCATGGATGGTAAAAATGAACTCAGTGCCTAGCACCTCAAGTTATATGCATCCTCAATGCCTAGATTCTCACGACACCTCATGTAACCTGCAACCTCAATGCCCCAATGCCCATGTCACCTTAATTAACCTCCATCCTCAATGTCCCTAATGACACTCTTATTATACAAATATAAATATACTACACACCTGATATGGTGTCAATCCCACTGACCAACATCTAGTCTGTCCAAATAAATCCCGTGAAGCTTGTACACTCAAAACCGACATACCCCAATAGGCCATGTCAAAACATGTTAAAACAAAACATATCACAACCACAACCATGTTGTACCTATAACCGCCATTGGTAACCAGCCTGGTCAGCCTCTAACAGCTCCACAACATGCAACTAACCTGATGTTTGACCGCCTGATGCCTGAATTCACTGCAGTGCTACTTCAGTCATTGGCTATAAAAAACCGACCTAAATAATTTACATAATCTTAAATTAAATGAATAATTAACATTGAGGATATTTTCGGGATTAGAGTTTTAGAAAATTAGGCCATAACTATTAAAAATCAACTTGAAAATTACATGTAGAAACTACTACTCAATATCCATTTTTTATAAAATAAAAACTTTTAAAAAGAAACATTTCTAGTTCCATGTTTTAGAAAACAATAATTTTCTTTGATCCCACCCTCGGCCCAGTTCATCTTTAACTATTGTGGAAATCAATTAAAAAACATGGGATGAGCATAACAAGCTTAGTAAGGGTTATAAAATAATGAAAGAAAACATTTTCACATCATTAAATAAAATTCAAGGAATTCATACTTTTCAATCATAAAATACCTCACGAAATCATAATATTTATGAAAAACACACAGAAATAATAAATCATAATGGTAACCTATGGAATACAAAACATAATTACATTGTATCTATCAAAGCTACATAGTGAGTTACGTTGGAATACTCATCAATTTAAATTCCCTAAATCTCTTAGGATAATCATTAATGTTTACCTCTATCACATTACACAAAGCATTGGAGAGCTATCTCAGGCTCTCACTCCCTAGGTTTATCAGGGAACCACATATATTCGTAAAAAAATCCCAATAACCAAAACATAATCATAACACATAAATAAAGAATAAAGTTAAGATGACATGTCCACATTCCATTTACAACATATCATTTCATGATATTTAAAAAAACAATGCTTTATCAAACCATATTTAAAACCATTAAAAACATTTAATAAATACATTTTTGTATCAAAGTGTCCCATACCACTTTGAGACTTTTAAAGGAATTAAAATTTTAAAACATTAATGAGAATATAAATAAATCCTTAAAACCATTTTTAAAATAAGTAAATTAATGAGAAATATTTTTTAGAATAAATTTATAAAACAATATTTGAGTTAAGGTGTTCTTAACCAAGTGAGAGATGCTTGAAAACAAATAATTGAGGAATAAAAATTAATAAAAACATTAAAATATAATTAGAATAATGGTATTCATGTTATTATATTCCAAAGGACAGTATATACACCATATAAATGTGAATTGGTGCATAATAACAATGAAGTCTCAATGGAATGTAAATTGAGACAAAATCCCTTATAAAGACGGTGTCCTTATATTAAGGATAAATAATTGTCATAATTATGTGTGGAAAATATAAATACACAAAATATAAGTGGATATTAAGTGTACAAAAATCATAGGATTTTCACACATATTCATAGCATTACATAGTCAAGAATCAGAAGTTCAACCAAAAGAATTGAAATTTGGTAATGAAGTTCCCTTACAAAAATTTGACAGCTTAACTATGTCCCATTAAAATTTAGAAAATGAGTTGATGAGAGAAAAAAAGGGTATCTCATCACTTGGAAATAAAATTTTCAGCAACAATAATATTTAATAACACATCCCAAAATAATAATATGTAAATTTGAAAACACAAAAAAAAGAAGTATTTTAAAAAGAGGAGGGTGATATGTTCCCTTACAGATTTGGTAACATATGAAACATACAACCCATGAAAGAAGTATAATTCAATTAATATGTAAATAAAAATTAATTAAAGTATATTACACAAATAATACAATCATGGTAAGTACATACACCACAGAAAAGAATAGTGTAAAATATATCATGAATCTCACCGAAATAAAATGTGAGATAAAACTTCTTACCACATTGTAATCAATCGAGTCGTATGAATTAAAGTGAATAAACAAAAAATGAATTATATAATACCAATATAAAGATACTAATGATAATATATATCAAATTTTAGTATAGAAAACACCACATTCAATAAATTAGTGGTGAATAATGGAAATCTCATGAAATTAAAAGTGAGATAAGAATCCCATTTCCTCGTGTTCGACTTGACTCGATCCTTATTTAATCTCATGAATAATAAACTCAAGATAATTTATACTTGATTAAGAAAATTTTCTTTGTTAATTATTCCTTTTATTTAAACTATTAAATTAACATAAAAATTAGTTAATTATTTTAGTTTATATCGGTCATATTTCCAATGTTCGTAACTTGAGTTAAAAATGAAATTGTTATGTTTCTAAATTGTACATGTGGGTGAAATTCCATTATCTCCAGAATGATATTAATGATTTAGATATCATATATATCATATAAATCATATAAATCAAACATATATATATATATTTATAATAGTACAAAACATTTCTAGAAAAGAAATGAAATGCACCGTTTATGGAGACGGTAAGCCATACATATTCATGAACACTACTTTCATTTTTATTTCATATTTAATGGAATAAAAATATAATTATACATAGTTATATTATTATTAAATTATAATATAATATAAAATTTCATTAACTCCATCATTTATACGTTCCACATATGGCATGAACGAATCGTATCACTTTGAGGGGGAGATAGTCCAGACTTCCTCAAATGAAATTCTCTTATTTACCAACTATGGAAACCATGAAGGTTTGTTTGTAAATTAAAATTAAACAAGAATAAAAAAACATAAACATAATATATATCATATATAATTATAGTTCTATCATAATGGCCTTTATAAGAGGTGGTAGAAGAAGATTGAGCAATCATCGTTTTGTTAGGTCGTAGTTCACCATCCACAGAAACAATATGTTCTTTACCTATTAGATAAAGGTGTGAGTTAGTGTAGTTAGAATATCTCAAATAAAAAAATAATATAATTTTGAGTATACTGATTTTTTATAAAATAATGGAATAAAAATAGTATATGGGGTTGGAGATTTAAAATAAATCAAAAGAACTTAAGAGAAAATGTTACCTGTAAATCAGGTATCTCCCTTTGGTTTGAACCTAAAGGTTTACTTGAATTGACTTATTCCTAGAGGAATACCTCTAGGAGGAGTAGATGGATGTAGGGAGCTTAATTGGTCATATTTTGGATGAGACTTGGGGATTGAGAAGTGTCATGAATGGGTTAGATGTGAGGGGTTTTTATAATGGGTAGGAGGGGCTCTTTAGGAATGTTTAAAAATATTATTTTATTATATAATTATTTTCTGTTTCTAAAATTCCAAAAGAAATTAAAGTCGAATATAAGATGACTAATTTAAAAAATAAAATTATCCAATAATAATTGGACATGTTTTGGATATTATTTTAATCTTTATAATCTAATTTATTTAAATCATTCATTATTTTGGTAAATACAACATCATTATTGTGTCAGATATAATTTTATTTATTTTAGTTAAAAAAATTATAAAAAAATATCTGGATGTAGTAAATCTTTTTATCTTTCAGATTAATATTTATAGATGAAGAGATAACATATATAACCCCGTGTGTTAATTTATTTTCTAAAAGATATATGTTTATGTCATTTTGTCTTTATTTAAAATTAATTAATATAAAGAGTTATTATCACTCTTAAGTGGCTCCAGGGGTTCCCAAAATCAACCCAAGGCTTCCCATGGTTATAAATGTATTAACCAATAGGATTAGAGCATATGATAGTGTAATTTTATATTATTATAATAATTTATTATTACCCCTATTTACCAAATTTAATTTTTAACCATGGTAAATTAATTTTTTACTAAAGTAAATATTCATAATGTCTAAAAATAAAAGTAACCTATTTACACAATTTGGACCTCCTGATTCCAAATACATAATTAATTTCTCAAAATTCAAAATATTGAAGTGGATGAAATACATATAAAATTAATCCCACTATCAAAACAAAAAGAGTGTTTTTATGAAATAATAACTATCCAAAGATTGACACATATTTATATCCTATTTCATAGTGCAATTACTTCCATTGAAAAAAATTGTATTAAATAGTAAAAAATAATATAATTACAATTTAAAAACAATTAAAAATATAATATAACCTTATAAATAAATTACAATAAAAGACAGTTTTGAATTGAAATACAATATTTTTTACTATTCATAAAGAAATGATATTTATCAGAAAAAAACCAAAAAAATTACCCTAAGTAAATTTTTATGTCCTAATTCTAAAGAATAAGTTTATTTTTTCAAATAGAACATTTAAAAGTGACCAAAACTAGATTTAAATAGGATTCTCTATCAAATGGTGGTAAATCGACCTTTTAATGAATTTTAGAGTATTTATGATTAAAATCATATTCATTCTTCTTTTAAGCCTATAAAACTTATTGGATAAATGTGAAAATATTTATAAAACATGTATATTTATATTATAGTTAGTTCTATCTATTCCTACCAATACAATGTCTAGATGTTAACTACAATTTAAAATAATATTATATTATTATTTTTTCAGCAAGACCCAACATGTAGGCAACGTTAGATTTCAAAAAAAAAATGTTGTTGCATATCGGGTATGTCATCAAACATAGAATCCCCTTTAATGTCATATTAATATTTAACTCAAAATTTTTAATAAATTTGAAAATGTTATATTCTTTATTTTCCTGGGATGTTACATCCTTCCCCACTTTGGGAAATTGTATCCTCACAATTTTAAAATTTGGAATGGAAACACCATTGAAAGTCACACATCGGGAAAAGTGTTAATAAAAATATCACTTTAAACAGAATAAATAATAATACAAAGGTCACCCATGAATAAAGATACTAGGATTCCACGAAAACATGGATATGAAAGAGAAACAAAAATTCATATATTAATAGAGAGTTATTGAGAACTTGATAATAGAATGTTAACCACCACAATACCATAAATTTGTGGTTGGGAATAATTCTGATGATAAAAAAGATCATTTAAATCTTCTTCTTCAAGATCCTTTTATAGTGTTGAAGACTTTTATTAATAACTAGAATAAGATCGTAAGGAAATCTACTTACTTTTCATGTAGACTGTCATACTTTAATAAAATTCTACCACAAACTAATTTTCTCTAAACGGTAACTATTCAAGATGACTTTGTCACACATGAAGTGAGAGAATAAAATTTTAGAGTATCACATTATCTACAAAAATATAAACTATATATTTCCCCTATATTCAGACATCATGAAAAACCAAAATTGGTTAGTACAAGATCATATAATCCTCAAAAGGACAATCCTTTATATAAAGAAATACTACACATAATCTTTAAAATTATAAAAAAAGAACCCAATGTTAAAGAAAGACCACCCGATATTAAATTATCCATGAAATTCTCCAAAGTAATCCAAATTAAGATTGATATTCAAATCTCAGAAGGATTTAATCACATAGTCTTCTAAGAAAAATCTTTAAATTTATCTCTAAATAAAATTAGTTACTCATAAAGCAGCATACTAAAATTTAATTAATATATTCACATATTCTCTATGATAGATTAATCATTTCAATAAATAACCAAAATCAGATTATGCTCACAATACAAACACAGATTCTTCCATAATAATTTTTCAAACACTACTCGACAAATTATATCCCATAATATTTTATTTTTCTTAAGCATATAGAGTTCTTAAAAGAGAGAATGTATTCCAAAATAACCTTTATTACTTAATCACCAAATCATTTTCCTATACTAAGGGCATCCATTTGATAGAACATAAGATCCCAAATAAATATATTATTGATCCATAAAATCATTTAACTTAAAAGAACAAGTCATACAAACTAGGGACTTCACGTAGTCCAATGGTAGGAAATAAAACTCAATCGCACTTTGGTTGTGGGTCTGATTCCCACAGCTTTGTCCGACCTGACGGGTTGTCACATGGTCTGCGTGTTGTCGTTTTAAAAAAACTATACAATTTCATAACATTCCAAAAAATAGACAAATTACTCAAAAAATAACCATAACCTACTTTACTATGTAAAGTTATCTAATATCATCAATTTTTCACCCAAAATTTTTTTAACCATTTACCACCTCTAAAATAACTATGACTCTTTCTAATATGGTTACCATTATGGTTATTTCAGTTGTGCCTAGACAACACCCTGACCTCTAAAGATATCTAAACCGCCCTTTGATATCAACTATAAAGAACTGACATTAAAACATTACATAATCTTAAATTAAATAAATAATTCACATGTAGGATGTTTTCAGATTTGGAGTTTTAGATAATTATGCCAAAACTATTACATATGAACTTTAAAATTACACATATAAACTACTACTTAGTGTCATTTTTTTTATAAAATAAAAACTATTAAAAATAAACATGTCTAGTTCGATGTTTTATACAACATGAATGTTCTTTGATCCCATCCTTAACCAGATTCATCTTTAAGTCCTTTGGAAAACATTTTAAAAACATGGGATGAGTATAAAAATCTCAATGCAGGTAATAAAATATGGAAATAAAACACAAGCCTATCAAAAAATAAAATTCAATGGAACCATACTTTTCAATCATAACATACCTCATGAAATCATTAGATTTATGAATAACACATAGAAATCATAAGTTATATAGGTAACTTTTGGAATAGAAAACATACTTTTATTGTAGTTTTTATTAATACATAGGGAGTTATTTTGGAATACCCATCACAGTATATTACCTAAATCTCTTAGGAGAAACATTAACATTTACCTCTTCCATGTTACACAATGCATTAGACTGCTATCTTGGGCTCACCCACCCTTGGTTTATCATGGAACCACCCGTACACATAAATAATGACCAATAACCATAACATAATAAAAACACATAACTCAAGAATAATGAGAAGATAACATTTCCACATTCCAATCAGAATATATCATACCAATATATTAAAATAAACAATGCTTTCTCAAACCATTTAAAGCATTTAATTATGAGATTTTGAATCAAAGTGTCCCATAACACTTTGAAGATTTTAAAATAATTATCATTTTAAAATAATAATGTTCATGTAAATAAATCCTCAAAACCATTTTTAAAACATGGAAATTAATGAGAATGATTTATAAGAATAAAACATTAAAACAATATTTTAGTTAAGGAGTTCTTAACCAAATGAGAGATGTTTGAATACAAATAACAGAGGAATAGAATTCAATAAAACCATTATAATATCACGAGAATAAATTTATTCATGATATAATATGCCAATGGATAGTATATACACCATATAAATGTGAACTGGTGCAAAACAACAATGAAGTCTCAATAAAATGTAAATTGAGATGAAATCCCATAGAAAGACAAAATATATAGATTAAGGGTAAATAAATGACATAATTAAGTGATAAAAATATAAATACACCCAATATAAGTGGATATTATGCATAAAACAATCATATTTTATTCACACATATTCATAGCATTACTTAATCATGAAGTTGAAGTTTAACCCAAAGAATTGAAATTAGGTGAAGAAGTTCCCATACCAAAATTCGACATCCTAACGAAGTCACTTTAAAAATGAGAAATTGTGTTGATGAGATAGAAAAAGGAATGTCATAACATGGAAATAAAATTTATATAAATAAGTATGTAGGATCACATATCCCAACATAATAATATATAATTAAAAGACATAACAAAAAACAGTCTTTTAAAAAGAGGTGGGTGAAAGATTTCCTTACCAATTTGGTAACATACGAAACATACACCCCATGAAAGTATGATAATTCAATTAATATGTAAATAACCATAAAATAAATTATATTACACAATGAATACAATCCTGGGAAGTACATAAACCAAAAAAATAGTGTCAAATATAACATGAATCTTACGGGAATAGAAAGTGAGATGAAAACCTCTTACCACATCATAATCAATCGAGTCGTATGAAAACATGTTAATAAACACAAAATTAATCATATAATACCATGAATATAATGATAATCACGATAATATATAACAAATTTAGGTACACAATACAACACATGCAATAAATATGTGGTGAATAATTGAAATCTCACAGAATTAATAGTGAGATAAGAAACCCCTTAAATCATGTCCGACTGGACTCGATCATTCTTTAATATAATGAATAATAAAATAAAGTTAATTTATACTTTAATAAGAACCTATTTGAAGTTTATTATTCCTTTATATCAATTATTAACTTTCTATAACAATTAGTTAATTATGTTAGTTCATATCGGACATTTTATCGTCGTTCAGAACTTGATTTAAAAATGAACTTGTTATAATTATTAATTGTCCATCTTGTAAAAATTCCATTATATACAAGAATTTTATTCATGATTTTTATATCATATATATCATATATAACTAGAATATATATGAATTTATAATAGTACAAAACATTTTTAGATAAAAAATGGAATGCACCGTTCATGGAGATAGTAAGCTGTACATACGCATGAATGGTACTTTCATGTATATTTCATATTTAATGTAATAAAAACACAATTTTACATAGTTATATTATAATTACAGTATAATATAATATATATTTTTATTAAATATAACCTTTTTACATTCCATGTATGGCATGACCGAGTCATATAACTTTGGGGGGTGGCAGTCCACAGTTCCCGAAATGAAATTATCGTATTTACCCACTATGGAAACTATAAAGGCATTTCTGTATATAAAAATTACATAAGCATAAATGAAACATAAACATAATATATATATTGTATATATAAATATAGTTCTATCATAATGGCCACCATAAGAGATGTTAAGAGAGGATTGAACATCATCGTTGTGTGAGGGAGTAGTTCGTCGTCCACAGAAACAATATGTTCTTTACCAAGTAGGTGGAGGTGGGTGTAACTATAGTTAGAAAAAATATCATTACAACCACATAGTATATTGATGATACTGGTGTTGTTATAAAATAAATTAATAAAAATAGTTTATGGGGTTGGGGATGTAAAATTTATCAATAGAACTTAAGAGAAAATGTTACCTTTAAACCGGGTATCTCCCTTTGGTTTAAACCAAAAGGTTTAATTAAATTTACTTATTCCTACAGGAATGATTGTATGAGGATAGTATGGATATAGGGAGATTAATTATTCAGAGTTTGGACAAGACAAGAGGCATGAGAAGTGTGAGGAATTGATTAGAATTGGGGGTTTTTTATAAGGGGGGGGGGAGGGGCTCTTTAGGAAAGTTTAAAATTATTAATTTATTATATAATGATTTTCGGTTTTAAAAAGTCCAAAAAACTTTAAAGTGAACTATAAAATGACTCATGTTATAAATAATTTCATCCAATAATAATTGGATAGGTTTTGTATATTATTTTAATCTTTATACTACTATTTATTTAAATCATTCATTAATGAGGTAAATATTCTATCATTATTATGTAATAAATACTTTTATTTATATGATGTCTAAAATTATAAAAAAAAATATTTATGTTGGAAATATTTTTAGTTTCCAAAATAATATTTATAGTCAATTATATAACTTACATAACCCCATGTAAAAATTGATTTACGAAAAGATATATGTTTATGTCATTTTTGTCTTTACTTTAAATTAATTAATATAAAGTGTCATTATCAATCTTAAGTGGCTCCATGGGGTCCTAAAATCGGCCAAAGGATGACCATGGTCGCATATTTATTATCCAATTGGATTATAACACATGTTAGGGTATTTTTACATTATTATAATAATATTTATATACTCTTATTTACTAGATTTACCCTTTAACCATGATAAATACCATATTCACGGAAGTAAATATTCATAATGTATAAAAATTAAAGTTAGCTATTTAAACAATTTGGACCTCCTGAATCAAAATATGTAATCCATATTTCTAAATTCCAAACACAGAAGTGGTAGAAATTAATTTAATATTAATTACCACTGTCAAAATAGAAAGCGGATTTTTATGAAATAATAACTATCAAAAGATTGACCCTTATTTATATCCAATTTCAAAATGAATGTACTTAAAATGACCAAAATTGGATTAAGTATTAAAAAATAATATAATTACACTTTAAAACGAATTAAAAAGATTATCCAACTTTATAAATAAATATTATTAAAAGGAAATTTTGAATTAAAATAATGTATTTTTCCCTATTTATTGAAAATGAATTTTATTAGAAAAATACAAAAAATATACCCAAAGTAAATTTTAATGTCCCAATTCTAAATAAAAATTATATTTTTTCAAATAAAACATTTAAAAGTGACCAAAACTAGATTTAATGAGGGTTTTCCATAAAAAGGCATTAAACCGACCTTTTAATGAATATTTTAGTATTTATGCTTAAAATCAGATTATTTCATATTTTAATCCTCTAAAATTTATTGAATAAATGTAAAAACATTTAACAAACATGTATATTTATATTTTAGTTAGCTCTTTCCATTCTAGCCAATAAAACATCTTATCATTAACTACCATTTAAAATATTATTTTTTCAGAATGACCTGATGTTTTGTGCAACATAAGATTTCAAAGACACTCATTATTGTGTATTGGGTACGTCATCGAACATAGAATCACATTTAAATTAAAATTAATTTTTAATTCACAAATATTAATAATTAATAAATTGTTATATTCATTATTTACATGGGATGTTACACCAGCCACTGACCCCATACCTAGTCCCGCTGTCTATTGAACATCCTCCCCATGAAGCTGAAACACAGTTACCCTCTCCTCGTACCGAAGCTGAACCAAAACTAGATTCCACAATCTTTCCTAGAACATGCCTGCCAGTTTTCTGAGTAGGCTTCCTGCCGAACGTTTCTACATGCTTAACCTATCCACATGCCCGTCACTCTTTTGGATGCCCATCACATTGAGTCCAAAAATGGCCTAGCTTCCCACACTAAAAGGAAACCACATTTGAAATGCAACGAGGTGTTCTAGAAAAGTATTTGTCTCGACTGCCCTACCGAAACTCGTCAAATCCTTGCTTCCTGCTATCTGAAGCATCACCTAAATCCATCTCCTAGAAATCCTTGGCTCTATACCTCTTGCTAACCTCCACTATGAGTGGCTGATTCTCCACTTATGAGAATGAACCTTGCCTAATGATATTCACCTAGATCCAAATGATGTGTTGTAATCCATATTGGAAGTGCCTCAACCTTTCCGCCTCATTTCTTACCATTCTAGGCGGAAAGTGAGACAACTCAGTAAAAGTTGCTCCATTGTCCCGGACGAACATATCTCCATGGTGAGGGGTAAAGGACTCTGGAGATCTCTATTCCCTCAGTGTTTCTAGTTACAAGTGTTCAAAGAACATGTCCATGACGTCTTTACATGCTATTTCCTTGTTCCCATGAGCTTGAAAATGAGAATCCCACCAATGCTTCACCCGTCCTCACAGCATGTACATCTCTAGCATGACCCTCCGCCTTAGAGGTGTCTCGAGCAACTCAAAGATCATCTTAATTCTCTCTATCTAGTTCTTAGATGCCTACGGAACACCCTCACCCTGAAAAAGTGGTGGGTTCTATGATTGGAACACCCATTTTAGATATTCCATAAATGGATCTGTACCCTGCGCACCTCTGTCGATCCCCTACAAGACACATACCGGTCTAGCTAAGAGTTTCTTGTCAAGACATGGTCCGAACACTTCAATACCTGGATACTATCATACTTGCACTAAATCTTGGACCTATTCCTATCCATGAGCCTGTACCTACCACTCATGCTTTTCCTACACTAGATACTGAATCTGACCCGGCCCTTGTGGCACTGTACCATCTCTTGCCCGACGCTCCATTTGAGTCATCTAAAAGTAACCCATAGAATACCATAAATGGTCATATACCTCATATATATATATATATATATATAAATATATATTCAACACAGATAAAGAAATTTTTAAAGAGGCAACTTACAACAACTTTTCTTACTCTCCCCTATCGAAACAATTTCCCATGATATCTTGCCCACATGGCCTCCTTACCTTCCCCCTATAGAGCCAAGAATCGAAAGTACCTTGGGCCATGCCCATCGTGACAACCTATATTGCCTCAAACCTTCGACCAAGTCACCTAATACAGATGATCAATATCACCTCAACCATAGTACATGCCCAGTCTTATAAGATCTAGACCCAAATACCCTTCCACATGTAATTCACCAAATATATAAAGCATGGAAAAACACATTGCAATATACAATCAATTATATCTTGAATTTCACCTATTCACATTTCAAAGCATACCCAACATGGAAATCGACATTATTCATGTATAATTATCACTTCAAAAATCATATTTGAAGTTATGAAATTGAAATACCCTAAAACATTGTCTTTCAAAATCCAATCAGACAAGCCTTGCCATACCGAGCCAACATCCAATTCTTCCTTTCCCACATCGGGTCAAGGATCACATGTTAAATTAAATAACATCACACACCATGTGATCCAATGAGGAGGAAATCTTATAAAATGTAATCTGAGCAATGAAAAATATTAATTACCACCCAAGGAAACTTGATCCATCCCTTGTACCTAGGGCTGCAGGCACCAAAGCATAAGCTAGAAAACTAGTCCAGTAACAACCTATCTCTAGTCTACCATCTCCAAAATAGTAAAACCATAAAAATTAAAAAGAGATGTCTCAATCTAATTAGTATCCAAAAAAACAGTACTACTCAATCCTTTTTGAAGAGTCCATAAAATACCACTTTGTAACAACCCAGACCAGAACAACCACATGAACAGTGCTAAATGGGTCGGGTGTTGCTACCTTAGGTACATCTTCCTGAACGCCAAAGGACACCTCATTTCCCAAGTACTGACATTTCAAAGGCAGGCCCAAACAATAGTAAACTAGAGGAATGAAAATGTTTTTCCTCAAATAAGTTTCATGTGGGACAACAATGACTTCACAAAAATAATGTAACTAGAGGGACAATGATGTATGACCTCATATTACGACGAACCTCTTCCCCCCACCTGATAGCCTTATCACTATCCCCTAAAGGCTCCTCACCTTCCACGTGGCTTCCTATGGAAAGCACCCCCAATCCAAATAGTACCTAAACCAAATTAATCAGGGGGTATCTACCCATATGAGTGTCAAAACCACCTTATCACGATGTCTTTCAATGCGAACACTACTCAAAATTCAAGTTCAGCGGTAATCACCAAAATAGTAACCGATCCCCAATGTCTCTGACACCATGTGTCCCTACAACCATGCTGCTCAAGTCCAATGGACATTCCTTCCATGTAACTCGGGCCATGCCCAACCTAACCGTCACACTGCTTCCAAATTATGTCCATGATGCCCAATAACATGGTCAGAACCACCCAATGTAACCTAGGCCAAGCCCAACCTGGGATCACCATCACTCAAGAATATATGGGCCATGCGAGACACATTCCGAAGGTTCCAGCATATGAAATATCCCACATCATATATATATATATATAATCAAAAGAAATATGTAAAAAATAAAATAAAACTAAATAGTTTAATTGCACTAGACAAGTGTTGTCCCATACTAGCACTAAGGTCTTGAAAACCTCTAAAGAGTCATATCAAGGTTTAATAAAACAAATCAACATTTTAAAATAGTATCATTGGATTATAATACTTTTTGGCACCCCAAACCAAAATGACCCGATGAGCAATAGACCCTTGATCGACCATGCTCAACCAAAATAGGTAAAGGGCTTACCCATAGGCATCCCACAGGTCTCATAATCAATTTAAAATATTAATGTAGGTAGGAAATGACCATTCTTAGAAAACAAAAATATGATCCAATGGTCGAGCCACCCAAAAGGCCATAAAAAAATGAAGGTATGAACTACCTACCCAAGACTCATAGTCATAGGCATGTTTGATATCAAGCTCAAATTTGAAGCCAATAGTCGTAGATCTATGTTTCTATAAAATCCCAGCAATTCCACTCAGATGAAATCTGAGGTGTGTGAGGAAAGGAAACTATAACAATATAGGGTGTGTGGGTTTAGCCTTGCTGATGCTATCCCATATCCATAGACAGATTGAAGAATGAGCATCGTATAAAAAATCTAGTGAAAGGTATATAGTTCAGGATTTTAGAACGAGACTATTTGGATGATGGGGACTTTTTTTCCAAAATATGATGCGATTCTCTTTCATTTAAGTGAATAAAACTTAAAATACACAGTGTGTATAAATGACTACACACCTTGTAGTAGCACTGTCCATACTGCTACTTAAGTAAAGGTGTCACATGGCTTTTACGCACCACACAGGTAGACACATAGCCAGAACTCATCCGTTATGCAGAAAGAAGAATACACAATGTGTCATGCAATACTACACACTGTGTAGTCGGAAGTTCTTACACAATCATCACACGACATGTACATGGACATACCACATATAGTACATTACTAACTCACACATGATGTGTACACATGGTACATGGTGTGTTCTTGCTTAAAAGATTTTACCCAATAAAAAGGACAAGACGCCATCTATGGCCTTCACACACGGTCGATAGTACATGACATGTATTGATGGTGCATGACATGTAATCTGTAATTTTCCAGAACATCTAGATTTTCCCAGTTTTCTTAGAAACAAATCAAAAATTCAAACAGGTTGTGGATTTTGACCTGTTTTAAAAACCCCAGTACTTAAAAAATATTTATTCACTCTATTGAATGATGCTCAAAATACCATAAAACGAGTTCGTAATGTAACAAAACATTTATGTAAGAAAGTAGTGTACACATTTATAACAAAACAACACTAATTTTCACAGAAAACTAATTAAACAAGCATTTCACACAACAAGAAAATTTTCCAAATGATACAAAAACTATACTAAACATATATATTGGGTTGTAACAACATCAAAATGATGAAAATTCAATAATAAGTGCATGTGCAAGAGATATCCTACCTCAATACTATGTTAGAAAGGTACCAAACACTAGATATCGCCTTTCATGTTTCGAAACACTCTATATCTATGAATACTAGCCCTAAACGAACTAAGACCACATAAAAATCATTGGATAACATTACCCTAGGAGGTGAAAGACCAACAGAGAAGTTTACACCTAATAATGTGGAAGGAGAAGGAAGAGGGAGGAGAATAGAGAAGAAATCTCACCTTAGAATCTAGAGAACTCATTATCCTCCCTTAGATATACTCCATAAAAGGTAATGGAATGGCCCCTAGGTCTGGAATAAAAGAGAAAATAATATTTTGGGGAAAAATGGGAAAAAATTAATGATTCTTGAAAGAAAAAAATTACCTTACCAAATCTGGATAATTTTAGAATACTTGATTTGTTTCCTATTACGAAATTAATATGAGCTAAAAAGAGGGAAAATGGAACATTGGGGTGAAACTAGGGTTCTTTATCTCAAGTTAGATATGGAATATCTGAAAAGAATAATGAAATGAATGAGATAAAAAATAATCAAATTATTTTTATAAAACATTAAATTGTTTCATGGGTTGGACCAATACCTAATTAAATAACCCAAATCCAAAATTATTATGATTCCTAAAATAGTCTAATAATATATTGTGGTGTCAATATGTCAAGGGAGGCCATGTCAGAAGTAGAATGAGTGAAAAAAGTGAAAAAATGAAGGAGTTATAAAAGATTTTTTTTAAATCAGGAAATGGGATCATAGTTGGCCCAAATATTGAATTAACCAACCTTTTCACCAAATACTCCAAAAAAAGATATGGGGAACCCATGTTAGAATGATTAAACAACGATGGTAGTTAAAAACTCAACATTAATCTCCCCCAAAACAAAATAAAAGGATTGGTATCTCCAACTAATGGGATCAAAACCAAGACATGAAAAAAACCTAAGTGTGAAAATTAACCACACCATTAAAGCATTAAGCACCAAAAAAAGCCACAAAACGTTCCCACAAATTGATAAACACCTAAGTATTATATATCATTATTGTCCAAATTATAATTCCAATAAAAACTCATCCACCATTAGTGGAACTTAAGACTTTTACCTTATCCAAAACACAAACTCCAAACCACTTCTTGAGAATCAACTGAATGATCGAGTCACTACCTCCTCAACCAAACCAAGTACTAGATTATTGGCCCTTTCCCCAATGAACACAATGATCAAAAAATTCAAAGTGAACCCATAAAAACTAAATATTCCAAGGGATTTAAGAATGGACTCCCCACCATTTAGAAAAAACTAGCACTCAACAAATTCTTTGGAGGAAACTATATGAGAACTGTGGTGGTTCTCCCCTCCAATAAGAACCAATGATAAATGACCAAACGAGAATTCAACATGAACATGGAATGGGTTTCTCCCACATAGGCTCATGGAAATTCTCCCACAAAAACCTACCAACCCATGATAAGAGGAGCATAACATGAACATTTAAACCCCCCAGTACAAAACTGAGGGGGCATGAATTTGGGGAACACTATCTCCACAGATCTAGTCCCCCAGTACTTGGGGTGGGGATGGAAGGGGACCCAATATAGAGGAATGATATTAGCAATACTTACAATAGTCATCGGACTCATGACTACATTCCATCTTGACTCTGATACCTATTGATAGAACTCTTATGGATGAAGCATCCCATACCTTGTAGTTTGGATTTTATAATCCCTAACTTAAACACATCCCCTTAGTTCCCCATATTGACACATAGCACTCCCATGATTAACGAATAGATCAAGGGACACCATGGAACCCTCTTCCTCAAACATCACACTTTTACCCAAACCAGAACTTAGATATACCCAACACTATTTTTTATCACTCTGAATGAGGATCATAATGGACAAGGTAAATGGAGAGACAAATCAACCTCACCGAGCACAACTACACAAACCATGGGGGACACCTAATTGAAATGCACTTTAAATTGATCCAAAAAAGACCTATATTCTAGAAAATGGGTTGTGGCATCATTCGAAGAGGTGGATTTAACATTTCAAATGAATCCATAGGTTGACCACCAATATATCTTTCAAACAAAGAACCATATGTGGCCACATCACAAAATCAATAAAAACATTAGAAACCCACTAAACATTGCTCCAAAATTGAGCCGATAATGGGATCCCATATCAATATACAATAATATAATGGCTTCCATGTCGCAACTAAGCATTATGAATAAACAAAACATCTATGATATTGGAAAAACTAACCAGATAACCATTTTTTAGTAACAAACACAATAATTTTTCCGCATAAAACACATTCAAAATAAATCCAACATGGTATATTTTTGAATTAACCAATATTGTTTCATCAAGTATCACTCATATGCACATTTTCATGCCACCACGATCTCCCAACCACCATGACATACCAACCATTCATCTGTATATCCATAAAACCATGCATGTGAGAACCCATAAAAACACCAAAGGTGAAAATAAAACAATCATTACTCTAAAAATAATCATTTACCTTCCAATAAAACACTAACCACGAAATCAAAAACCATATTCATATTTCACAAAAAAAAACGTCACATCATCAAGAACCATTTTATTAAAAACCCCATCAAATTTATTTAATTGATATTCCAAAAACAACCATTCTTTTCAAATTATACCTTTCATAGTTTGAAAAATTCATCAAGGTAACTTTTCTTAATCTGACAACCAAAAAGGTGAAAACCCCTTTACAAAAAAACAACAGCGACTCAAAGCTAAATTTCCAAAACCAATTCATCATATTCAAACACTTTTCAACTGCCCAAAAAAACACATATAAAACAAAGTTGAAAATAACTATAAAACAATACATGCTTTCCCAACATTTCATTTCATGAAATCATATATTTAGATTAAAGAAATTCAATCCCATTAAAATATATTTTATTTATCCCCAATATTTTTTCAAAAAACCCAAAAAAATCAAAACCTCTCTCATATTAAATTTTGAAAATTCATTTTCGACTATCAACAAGAAACTATTCTTTAAAACCTATTTTCACAATTCTCACACAAGGATTTTCAAAACTATATTCTGAATTCCTAAAACATTCAAGAGACCCACAGAATGGAACTGTTATAGGTTGGGGACATTACCATATTGTTGGTGTCCATATGTCTAACACACCACCAACAATGTGTGCATTATTAAGACCATTCTCCAACTCCACATGGTTTTACAAGCCCTTTGATCTCATAATGACCATTAGTCTAACTCCCCTTGTTGTATCCCAACACCAAACAATTAATACAAACCAAAGACACTAATAAAACCAGATTTCCCATGGACACTTGAGGGTCAGAACGAGCAACAGATCATGTCACTCTTCTCAGAACTACTTATCAAGTCCCTAAAATCAAACTCAATCAACCAAGACCTCCCCAATTATCAATGGGAACTCTAAAAACTGTTGTTCTAGGAGGAGACCCCCTTTAAATTCATTTTTCACAAACTAGTTGGGTTGACCCTGAACCGGTCACCTGAGCCACTCCATGAAAAGTCACGAGAGGCGTTCCCAATCCTCCCGTATGGGGAAAATCACCTAGTGTATCATTTAGAGTGACAAGAGAATGATTTCTCACAAATATAATCAATAACTAAGCAGCTGAATGAAACAAACATCCCAATATACATTTTTATAAAACTAACCTAGACATTATTTATACAAGAAATGGAAAGTTCAACTGAACAATAAAACCAACTGAACAAACTTAATGAACAAGATAAAACCATGTAACCCCATAGGTCACTCTCCAATACAAAGAACACTCATCTCCCAATGTGACCAAATTTCAGGTTAAACCTACCCAAAGGAAAAAAAATAAAACTATAGGCATGAGTATTAAAAGTTAGTTAGTTAGCCCGATTTTCTATTCCCAATGCACATCCTTTGAAATTATAGAAACATAAATTTAATTTTTGAGTTACAATATATAATTTTTTTCCAAATGAGGTACCAGGATTTAAAAATTATGAGACCAAAACTCGCATGTTTTAAAAACAATAATTCTAGTCAAAATTTTTCCAAGAGGTGTAACTTCAAAATGAAAATTCTTTTCAAGAGGGTTTCTTTAAAGAATTTAATATTTTCAATAAAACACTTAAACAACTGAATTTACCAAATAAACACATTGTATACTAATAGTGAGTAAAATATAGCCAATGATTATAAGTCACCGGAACACCCCAAGGAACTTGTTTGTTGTGGGCCCGATGTACCACGTATCTCACTATAAAAGTAACCATAAAATACCCATTCTTGTGTAAAGAAGACACTAGTAGAGGAATTATCCATAAAATACTGGTATCCATCATCATAATCATTATAGTTTAGTTATTATTGTCATCATCAAACATGTTATGTGAATCAGGGACAAATCCCCTTTGGATCACAACCATACTAGTACGCGGTCACCCACCTAGATACGTAAGATTTCCATTTTTGTGCTCAAACTGGTTGAAAATTTATAAAATACCATTTTCTCATGAATTTTACATTTAAAATTCATTTACAAATCAAACATCCCACACACATGTCTCACATTTCTTTCACGGATCAATAATACACCAAAATTTTCCTAAAACAATTTCAAGAAGTTTTGCAAGACCCCAGACATTAAATACATTCCAAAATGAAACTTTAAGAGAAAAAATACACCAATAACTTATATAAATAGATTTGGAATCCCCAAAAACATTTAATAAATAAATTTCAAGGAAAATAAAACGGCCCAAAATGATACAACAAGAAATAAAAATGGAAACAATTTTTACATGAAAAATGGAAAACAAACCTTTATGCATTTCTCAAAACTAGTAGTTTACAAAGGTTAGAATTTAACTATTAATAAAGAGTGGTATAAACACAATTTTAATCAAGAAAAAAAATTAAAAAATCCCTTTAAACATTCTGGTTACACATCCATTGAACGAATATTTTTATAAGGATGAAAATAGTCCATTTTTAGGGAACTCAGGAGAAAACATGTTTACCACAAACAACCAATTTTTTTTATAAAACAAAAACTAATTTAGAAATCCATAAATGAAACAATAATACAATTTTTCATGCTATAAATGCATTTATAAATAAAAAACCATTTTTAATCACACAAATCACTTAAAATATAACGGTACAATTTACCAAACACGTGGCATGCAATTTTAATCAAACAATATATTTTAACAACATAGAAAAGGATACAATACCACTTTCATGAAATAAATTTATTTAATCTACTTAAAAAAGTTGCAAATACTATAAAATAGGTTCATCATTTAATATAACATTTATGTAAGCAATTAGGGTACACATTTTTAACAATACAATACTACTTTTCACAAAATAGTGATTAAACAACCATTTTTCATATCAATAAAATCATCCAAAGACTGAAAACTATAAAAAACATATATATCCGGTTCTAAAATAATTAACATTATGAAAAATAAAAATTAAATTCATTTTCAAGTGATATCCTACCTCAAAACCATGACAGAAAGAAACTACACTCCTGATATCACCCGCTGGAGTTCCCAAAACTGTATTTCTATGAATACCCTCACAAAACAAAACAAATCCCAATAAAAAAACATGGTATACCATAAACCTATGTTATTAATTACTAGGTGATGGGATTATACAAATATAAATTCAAAGGTGAATGAAGAGGGAGGAGAAAAGAGATGGAATCCCACCTTAAAAAATAAAGATCTCTTTGTCTTCCCTTAAATATACACACATAGAGGAAATGGAATTGGTTGTAACTTATTTGTGAGTCCCCTATGGCCTAGAAGAACCAGGGAAAGAATATTTAGGGGAAAAAAGAAAAAAATAAATGATTCATGAATTAAACAATTACCTTATAAATCATGAAATTTTGAGAATTATTGTGAAATCATTCCATAATCCGAAACTAATATGAGCTCCAAAGAAAATAATGGAACTTGGGGGGAGGTTGTACCATGGGTTCATGGGCTTTATTTAGAGGTAAAATCACCAAAATAATTTGAATTAATGAATAATATATAAATGGAAAAAAAATTTAACCTAGAAATTGGCTTATAGGCTTTCCTAATATCAAAATAAATAACCCAAATCCACCACAATTATGAATTTATAAGGTGGTCCAAAAGGATATGGTGGTTTTAATAGGTCTAGTTAGGAGAAGTGGGAAATGGAATGAGGGAAATTTTTTGATAAAATAAGTATTTATAAATGACATAATGTTTGTTTTAAAATCTGGAAATTGGCTCACACTTGGACCAAATCTTGGAATAACCACCCTTTTCTCCAGAAAATCCAAAACAATCTTTGGGTACCACTGGTAGAATGATTAGACATATATTATAGTTCATAACTAAACATTGATATCACCTAAAACTCAATAAAAGGTTTGGTATTTCAAACGAAAACGATCAAAACCAAGAAATGGAAAAAACTGGGTGAAACTATAAAAGTAAGAGAACCAAAACTACCAAACTGAAACATCTAAGCAAAATGATGAAGTTATCAGAAAAATAGTGATATTAATAATTATTTGATAATTTATAAGTGATAAAATTATGTATGAAAATAATATATGCTATGATATATATTATTATGGTTCATTAATATATTTATAACAAGATTGATTTTTTGATACAAGAGGTTTGGAAATATTAGATGTAATTTGGACCTCAGTTACGATATTTTCATCTCACTATTATTTCTATGAGACACATGCCAATTTAAAAAATTTCTTATTTTATGTGATTTATATAATTAAAATAAATTACATTTATGATTTTTCTTATAATATTTAAAGAGTTTTTACATGTCCATATATTTTTCTTTCATTCATTGTGTAATGATTCAAATGCAACCCAAGAGTCAATGATATTTATGATATAATCTCATTGTTTAACAAAAAATTTATGATTATGTTTATAATGATTAATTATTATTTCTACCTCATAATAAAATCATTTTTTCTATTATACTTATGTTATTTATTAAGTATATATTTTTTTCATTTCCCTCACTAATTGTAATATAAATAATTAAACTGTGTTTTTATTGAAATTAAAATTCTTTTTCCATTCCACTAATAAAATAGTTTCTACCATATTATTTAAAAAAACAATAATTTTTTTATTTTATCTTCATATTTTAGAATTTAATTTTTTCCCATTATTAAATTATTAATAATTGATTAAAATGATTCCTATTATCATTTTATGAATGATTTTTTGATTTTTTTAAAATTCTTAATAGAATGTTATTGTATTAACATATATGAAAAGAATGGATTTTGATACCACAATTACCTCTTAATGATTTAAAGCTTCCTCTACATCTTTATATGGTAAATTTAAAATAAATTTATTTCTATAGTATTTTGGAATCATTCACATTTTAATGAAATGATATCAAAATAAAAAAGGTATTTTCAATATAAAATATTCTAGGGTACTATTAAAGAAAATTTTCATTTATTATAACATCATTTAATGTTACATAAATTTTACTATTTATAAGATTCCATTATACCATCCTTATTCTTTCATTGGGAGGTAATGATGACTATATGTTTATGAATCTAATTACTTTTTGATTTGCTATGATATCATGAAATAATTTAATGATTATGAAATCCATTTTATTTCATGTCTTTTGATATGATGATTATTATTTTTAGAAAATAAATTTATTATTTTCATTGTGTTATGGGTGGCACTTATGTCTCTCTATAAGGAATTGGGTAAATGTAGATAAATATTGAGGTAAATTCTTTTTCCATGATCCAGATTTCATGTTTACATTTCTTATGTGGACCACGTTTTTTTGCCCATAAGATTAATCATAGACATAGATTTCATTCCCATAAGATTAATCATTGACTTAGAATTCATGTAAAAAAGATTAATAATTTAATTTATTTTGATTTCTATTGTATTATGTGCGGATATTGCTTCCTGACAGTAAGATTATGTGAGTGTATGTTCTCATGTCTAAAAATTATCGAGTGAATATATTTAAGATTATATATTTTAATAATGTTATAATATTATATTATGAAAAATTTTAATGTCTTTGTTATTCCCTATTGGCTGATGTTCTTTTATTTTTTTATGATTCATGTCTTATGAATTTCCATGATTTATGTTACGACACAAGATTGTGATATATGGTATACTTGGTAGGAAATTTCAATGGTATTCTTATGATTTCAATACCATACACTAATTATATTCCTAGGTTATCATTTATAGATCCCATGTTTACCCATATAGATAATCTGATATGACCCTTTTCTGTTTTTTATTTTCATATGTTTATGAAGAATTGATTTTAAAATTTTATTTTTAAGAACAGTTAATGTTATGGAAAACTTATTAGGAGGCTCTTGTGAAATAATTCATTATGTTTTCATGTTTCAAATGATACTGAACCAGAAAAATTATGTTACCAATTATTATGATATGTAATGAATATTCAAATAAAAATTAAATATATATGTACGAAAAGTCTATGACACTATAGTTAATATCAAAACCAAGTTTATTTTTCCATTAAAAATAATGATTAGAACATTAGAGTTATAACCCTTGAGATATGTATATATATATAGGATAAAATATTAATGTTTTGTTATTGATAATAAAGGAACTAGGTTAATTCTATGGTGTCATAGAGTTAATAGATGTTATCTTGATTTATACATCCAATAAATGGGTTTTCATGGTTATGTTGTTTTTCAATATGATTTTAATTTTTCACATAATGCTCCTTATTTTTATTCAATTGTTGGAACATGAATGAATAAAGGGAAAACCGAATGTGATGGATTATTTAGTGACCATCATCATGAGAAACCAAATGTATGAAGAAATGAGATGTAATATCTTGTGACTATGCTTACCAAACTCTCTCATATTATTTGTGGTGACAAAGATCATAGTGAGATTATAAATTCACCGAGGAGGGAGTAACATGTTATGGAATATTGTTTTCGAAAGAATATAACCCCATATTATTGGACTTCTACCGTTCTATTTTATAATAAGTGTGTTAATGTGATACAAAATATATTTTACATTCTATAGTGCTACGACCATGATAATGTAAATAAATTTATTTATTGTTTTTAGTGTGTATTTGATTATTTTTTGAATAATATTATGAATATGAGTAAATATGATGAAATTGAATCTATTTAAGGCGGTTAGTTTGTTATAATATTTTCATAAATTATATCCCACATGATATATGTAAAAAATAGAGATTTAATTCCGTGAGATTAAGAAGGATTGTAAATCTATTGCAACATATATAAAATAATTTTCAATAAATTTGTGGTACAATTAAAATTTAATCATCATCCATGAATGTAAATTCAATAAATTATTTATTGGTTTGAAAACATGTCTTCAAAATGAAATAAAAATAATTGAAATTGGATATCATGAATAAATCATTCAGTGTTCAAAAAATGTTGAAATAGAAGAAAAAAACACACATGTATCTGGTGATAGAAAAAAGGAATATAGAAATTCATGTAAGCTGCAACGGTTTATCACATGATGGGATAAAAAGGGTTCAACATCAAAATTTTAAGAATTTGGTAAAGGGATCATAGGTGAATTATTAAAAGGGAGAGAAATTATTTATAGTGTGGTTCCAATATGTAATATAATAGTAAAGTCACAAAAAGAGACCATCCACATAAATGTATAGAGATAGAGAGAAATATTGAATACACAACTGACCATTCAATGTAGAAAAAGAAATGTGATTGGTAATTATTTTAATAAATTCCTCAATAAATGTTATAATTAAGATGATAATCCCCACAAATTTTTGATGTCAAAGTAAAAAAAAGAATTATTATTAAATTATAATAGATGATGTGAATTCTGAATGAGAGGGCACAATTATCCTCCTCTATAGAATTGAGTCTTCCATATTAGTTTGTTTTTGAAAAATCCATTTGAAAAAAAAATTCATTGAAGAAATGTGATGTGATTTTGAGAATTGATAAGCTCTCCAACCTAGATTGAATATCAAATTAAAAAATATGGATATCATATTTGATATTCTAAATCATCAAATGATTATTTGAGGAAATATTTTTAACTAAGATATTTTCTTATTTATGGAATAAATCAGGGAATAAACTTTTGGAATCATATTTGATTTTATTTAGACTTAATTTGGAAATTATTTTTGAATTTTGGATAATATATGATATGGCTATATAAATGTTTTTGTGGGACATTATGAGTAATTACCATTACAATTAACTTGATCATGGAAGAATATGATACCAAATAATTTTCACTTTTCCATCATGAAAATACAAGTTTTAAAAGACTATTACTATTAACTCATAATGTAATAGATTATGTAATAATTCGGTTTTTATTGTTTTAGGATAATGTATTATGTATCATATTGGATAAATAATTCTAATAATGATTTATTTGTTAAATATTATGATATATGTAACGAAATATCATTCTTTTATGTATCTTATAATCCATTAAATACTTATTTTTGTGGTTCATGCATGAGAAATTATTCTTTAATTTTCATTTCATGGAGTAGGAAATAAAGTGTAAATTGGTTGAATCATGCCCAAAGGATGAAATTGAACTTATTTTATATAAATATCTAATGTAATAATATATATTCATGTTCTCTATCTTGACCCATCAGCTATTAGAAAATTGATTTTGATATAAAATCTTATACATTTTCATACATTTCTAATGAATTGTTGACCTTTTGACCAATCATACATTGATAGACTCATGGACATAAAATTTCTCCAATCCATGTTCACCATTACTCACTATTTTCCCAGAGGAATTAATTTTAATTCTATTAATATATTTTTACTTCCCACTATTGTTCCCTTATTTGGAAACATATATATTTTTATGACCTACATATTTACCTTTCCATCATTTTAAGTGGATTTTTTGTTAACAATTTCAGAGTAATTTTTTTTTCAATAAAATAATTTCCTAATATCAAGAACATGATTATTGAGTATAAGTTCAAATTGAAAGTATAAATTTTACTAATAGGGTGTGAATGTAAAATCCGGATATTTTATAGAACCCTATAAAACTTTGATAGGGTAGATGTGAATCTAATTGTCAACTTCTTTATTCAATGAGACAGATCATGTCCTTGTATTGGTAAGATATTGTTAAACAAGCCTCATTGAATCTTGAAAATATTATACACCACTATTAAAAAATATAAACATAGAAAAATAGTTTATTTGGTTCACTATTATTGGATATTCCAAGAAGCATACACCGATAATGTGTTCTTCAAACCAGCATCCACTCAGCATCACTATAATTTTAATATTATAAAATTCCATTCATAGTCAATCTATGATAGGATCACTACCAGTAATTTTTTTTAAGGATATCACAGTACCTTCATTGGATCACTTCCAAAAAGTCGTTTGTTCTAACTGAATTGGCTTATTTCATGCTCAGTTTATCAACATGAAGGTAACCACAATGTATTGGGCACTATTTCTTTATCCCTGATTTGAACAAGAATATACATGAACATAGTCATAAATTGATACTCTGGAATACAATATTCACTCAAAACAGATGTTTAAATTTAGTTGATTGCATAATATCCCTTTGAAAAAATGAAACATTCATAAAACTCCCTTTTTCAATGATGTTTAAACCTTTATGAACCAACATAATTACATGAATCTCCCAACATTCGTGATGAATCTATCCATTGGGGACCACTATAAATTTCAAATCTATAATATTTCATGGAATTACAAACTATCATCATACTCTCCATCATTTATAAAATCTATTTTTCTAAACTACAGTGCATCGATCAGTTTGTAACCATTAATTTTGTGATATTTATGTTCGCAAAGAGTTACAAATTCATAGAGACATTTAATTTCATGAAATAATATTGATACACCATTATTCTAAATTTTCAACATGTATCAAATGATATGTGGAAGCCTAATTTGTAGAAGTAACAACATTCAAAACTATCTTAGTCCCCATATAGTTTTGTAAAACATATTTTTTATGTTCAAGAATCTTTTTTTGATCATGAATCTTCAATGATATTTCCCTCTTTGAGATTCTTCACATTGTTTCATACCATACAATCATTTCATCAAACCTCAATGATTATGTACAAAACATTATTTCAGAAACCTCTCACATTCTTGAACCAATATTCCTTAATGATGTTCCCAATACTCATGAAAACCCATCATTCAGGTAATCATTCGCTTTTCCATATTCTAAAATATTCAATCTTGGAAATCGATATTTTGTGACCCAGACCACTTCCCTCTGATTTGGATCTCAAAAAATATGGAAAACATTGAGGGATGTTTCCACAATCAATAGATAACCCACATGAACTGCAATATCACATATATTTTAAACTTTATCATTAACCTAGCATGGATTCATAAATTACAAAAAAAAAACATTTCAACCTATGAGAAACCTTGAATAAAAAAATATCCACCATTTTTTTGTTGGAAATTTGTAGAGAAATTCTACAAAGAACAGATCTTGATCAAAAAAAATGATAAGAATAAATAACCAATCCATCACAATAATTATATGTGAGGAAAATCAATATATACAAAACAAAGGTTCCGTAATAGATTTCTCGTACCTCGAGAGACCATGAGCACAGACCAATCCACATATCATAAAAAACTAAAATTCATTGAATTTAATTATCCCCATTTGTAAATAAACCTAATGAACATGTTCTAGGAACATAGTATGAGAAAACATACCCAGGATCATATTTAACACACACACACATATATAAATATATCACACTCATAAAAAAATAATCAATGTAAATTCCAATGTTAATTTTGGATAAACAACAACCTCATCATGCACAGGGATATGGTTGATCTCTGAGGATAAAAAGATGTTTGTAGGGAATTAGTGCTCCAAAAGTCTTAGTTAGGATTTCAGATATATGATCAATACATCTAATACTATCCTAATTAATCACACATAGTTCAACATTTTATTTTATTGTGATTTATATGGTCTCAATATGTTTCGCACGATATTGTTGAACTAGATTTTTCCTAAGATTGATTGTTCTATTGTTGTCATTGTGAAACATAATCTGCTCATTCACATCCTCACTAATAAAAATATGTTATTTCTTTATCCAAAATAGAATCTTTCTTGCCATTTTCATAGAGATATATTATTCTCTAGTTGTAATAAGTTATCTTATTTCTGTTTTCTTGCTCAACCAGACCACACAATTTTTTTAAAATGAAAAATGAATCCCCCTTGTGGACTTTTGATCCACCAAATCTCTAGACTTCTCAACATTAAAAATACTAATGATTCAATTTATATTATTTCTATAAATAATAATCCAAAGATTAAAGTTCCATGAATATAACTCATAATGTTTTACTACTACAAAATGAACCTCTTTCAGATAAATTTTTAGGTGATGTGCTAATAATGTTTCAATAATGATATCTATTTGGGGTATAGTCATGAATAATAAGATTAAAATGATCATATTGTGAAATTTGGTATCCATATATTACACATCGTTACACTTTCCATGTTTTTTCCTTACCACATTTAGTGTCAACATTGGTTTGGAATCATGTATGTTGAATTTATTGAGATGTTATCTTGCATGATTTTCTTGATAAATAGAGGCTTAGTCCTTCTAAATCACCATCATTTCCAAAATTATGCATGTTCACTAATAATTGACTTTTAATATAGTGACCATATGCTTTTACGTATATCATTACATGATTTTAAATATAATTAACCATCAAACTACAAGACAAGAATTGAAATATATAGCGTATTTATATGATTAAGTACATAATTAAATATCATGAAATTGAAATTGAAAATATCATTTATTTAATATATACAATGAGATCTTAAATTCTATTTAGTTTTTTTATCTTTATAGCATAATATGGGAAATACCCGAACTAGAGGGATGAGCTAAAAAACCATGTATATAAATAATCATAGGAATAAAACATATCCCAAACATTTGAAGGAATAATATGATGGAATAAAAGGAATGGAACATGAATAAACATAAGAAAGAATAACATGTATAAAATGTGAAACTATAGTCATGGAATAATTGTGATGTGGAAAGATATATTACATGACATAAATAATAGTCAATGCTAACTACAAATATTGTATAACATGGTTAATAAAGTCCTATAATAGAATCACATTCACTCCCTATCCCAATATGACATATCACAAGACAAAAAATTATGAAATGAATTGGAGTGCTATGTAGGAATTCCAATAATAAAAATTAAATGAATATCTGTTTCACATGAAATATCACTCATAAGTAATCAAAAAAATACATATGGGTTACCCGTGTAAAGAGTTACATATCATAATCATGTCAAAAGGAATAACATAAGGGAATATCATAATACTATCCATGAAAGAATAGATTTAAATGAAAAAAGAAAATTAATAAGCTAAAATAGGAATATTTCATGATATGTGATGTAAATATAAATTGAATACATTATAGAAATACTGTTTGAGAAACATTATAGAAAAATAATTTAGTGTGGTTGAAGGAATTTATTAAAGAGTCTTCAAAATTGAAAAAATAATTGTTTGTATAAACCAAAAATTAACTAAGATAGTTTTTCATGATAGGAGTATTTAATTTTTAAAAATAATTGTGTATTAAAATATATTATTGGGTAAACATGGAAATGGATAAGAAAATAGGATGTTTCCTTGAATCTGGTATTCTTATTGACAAGAATTGAGAAACAAACATTTTACAAATGTATATTTACCTATAAAATTCGGATGATCTAAAATATATTTTTGATTAAAAAAATTTAAACATTGTTTTGAAATAATATTTAAATGGATATAAGAATTGAATTATTCAAAATAGATACACATATTAACTCAATGGGAAAACAAGAAGTTTAGATATAATCCCAAATTTTATGTCTATATGGTTATAAACTTGTTCTTAATCGACTGAATAATAAAATTATATATATTTAATAATAACTAATCCAATTATTATACATTTAATTTATTTATTATAATTTTATTTACATCATTTATGACCTTTTTATGAGTTATAGTGTTCAATTTCATCTTTTGTAAGTGCTTGTTTTTTGTAGTTTTTATGATCAATTTTTTTGTACAATAGTATGGAAGATCATGTAAAATGGAAATATAAATAAAAAATTTATGTTATAAGTTATTAATGATAATAAATAATTTAAAATTATATTATAAATATAGAGGTTATATATTATGAAGATGAATCAGTATATATTTATTTATATTAATTTTATAGGTTTTCAATCACAATGAACTCATTTTGTTGTATAATTTAATATTATGTATACATATTAGTTCCATAACATATAAGGGTTATAAAATAAATTTTAAAATCATTTTATACCACTAAAGTGGTTATATTATGATCCTTGAATGTGTTGAAGGAAAATGAAAGTGTATCTTCCACGATGTAAGTAAATTGACACATCACGTGTAATGATTGCATACTTAGAACAAAAGGAGAGGAGAAGGGGTATTGATAATGGAATATTAAATTTGAATAAGAAAATTAAACTATATTTAAGATAAAATATTTATCATGAAACTTGTATAAGGGTAGTTGAAGAGATAATAAGAACAGAAAATCATTTGAAATGAAATTTAATTAAAATGAAAGAGGAATTAACCTATTGAATTTATTTCTCTAGAGAACCACTAAAGGAAAAAATATTTGGACTTTGCATGAGAAATAGAGCTCCTAGATGTGGTGGAGGGTCTCAGAAAGAGTATTTGAATGATTTTGGACATGTTTCAAATCATGTAAGGTGTATGAAGAGAAGGTGCTTAGAGGTGGTATTTATAGTGGATGGGAGGGGTGTTTTCTAATTATTTTAATAATTAGTTTATTATTTAGTATCAATACAATAAATAGTTTTGTTTATTGTGAATAAATTTAGTAAATACTTCACTTATGTTATATGTAATGATAGTTACCTCATCCTTACATCGATAATGAAAAAAATCATGTATTTAGCATTTATCTTAAATTATCTTATTTTATTATTAACCAAAAATATAAATATTTTATAAAAATATCAAAAAAATCACCCAATATTTTTGATGTGTATTATTAAAAAATGACCTCCTTTTTTATGAAAACAAATATATATATAATAAAAATTTAATTTTTCCTAAAAATCAAAATTTATACGAAAAATACAGATTTGAAAATTATTACAGATTTTATAAAACGTTGAAAAATAAAATTATGTTCAATAAAATTATCATAAAATCAAAAGAAAAAATTTAATCAATGAATACATGTTATAGAATACAATTTATTTTAAAACATTATATAAATTATAAAATTGTTATTTATTAATTATATCATACAAAAATACCAACACATAATGAAAAGGTTTTAAAAAATTTAATTATATATAATATGACATAATTTTATCATAGATTCATTTATAGGATTCGAAAATTTAATTTATACGTTCATAGGTTTATATACTATTTATTGGACAATATACTTTTAATAAGTTCCATTTTTCAATTTATAAAAAAATTTATTTCATCATTATAGGTTCTTTATCATCTAGATATACCTATTATTTCATTAATTATAAATTTATAATGTTTTAATTGTGTTCTTAATGTGATTTTATGTGATTAAACTATATGAAATAACTATAATAAGGGAACTTTCATTGATAAATGTTTTGGTTGTAACATTCTTTCCCCCTTATGAAATTTGTCCCTCAAAATTTTCTTTTACATACTACGGGGAAAGTAGGCATGGCAACATCATAATCATCACTTCCTATGATCCCCATGTTTCATATTCATATACATTTTTTTACATAATAAATTGAGGAGGTGAGTAGTCATATTTTGTAGAACATTATCTCTATTTTCCAATATCATCTCTAGTGGCCTCTCGTAAGAGAGATCATCCTCCGATTATTCAACCTCTGTAATTAAGTACATGAGATGGATATGGTATATACATCCTCAATCAAGATACATGGAATATATATAGTGTACATGAGACATGGTAGGTGAATGTTCTACTTTATAGGACATGACTCCAAAATGGTTAAGAATCATGAAGGGGTTGATGTACCTGGGACTTAGCTTTCCTTTTTTCAAGATATCATGATCCCATTCCCTAGAGATATGTGAAGCAATACCATGTCTCCAGTAATAAACTGAAGGGATCCTTGATGTTTATCCATATAGAACATTCATTAAATTTAGGATTCCATGATGTCCTACTGATTGGTTTTCACCTTTCCACCATTTCTTAGACCATTTATATTCCTATCATCTTACTTTCACTATCTTCAGTCCAGTACACTTGTTTTTGAATAATTATTTATAGAGGGATTCATATAGAAACATTTGGATTATTGAGTGGAAATTATTATATTTAAAGAACTTCAATAAGGGAATATCTTTATTCCATAATCCTAAGAAATCCTTTGAAAATGCTCTCAACATTTATTATGTTTCTAAATAGTCCACTGAGATTGGATGCCAATTTGAGGATGAAATTCCATTCTAAAGTTCAACATAGTACCTAGATCATGGTAAAGACATTTCCAAAACATGGAGGTGAATGTCAAATCTTGATGAGATATAATTGATAGTTGTATTCTAGAACGCCTTACAACTTCTTTGGTATATATCTACTCAACATGATCCAGTGATAAGTCCTCTCGATATGTGATAATGTGAGATGTCTCTGAATGATGATCCACAACAACCCATATAACGTTGTGTCCTCTAGATGATATAAGAAGTCCAGTGAAAATGTCTGTTGTAATGTTCTCCCACTTCCATTTTGATATAGGTATTGGTTGAATCATCCTCTTAGAATATTTCCTTTCAACTATTACTTTATGATATATAATGTACATTGTTGTATATTCAGTGATCTACTTTATAATATTGTACAACCAACCGTTCTCTAGACATAATGATTAGAAGTCCTTATTTATTTAGTTTTTTATTGATAACCCCCTTACAAGGCCTGTAGGCTTAGAGATTACAAAACCCATAGGGCTTAAGAAATATACAGACTATACTAGGAACTGTGGCTCCTTATCTTCTTCTTTGTGAGATCAGCTCTCCACCTTCACATGGCTTGTTCGGCTAGGCATTCGATGAAGGCACAGGCTGGCCCCATTTCAATTCCAAACCCTCTATTTCTAAAAAATCTTACTAGCTTCTATGCTGGTGAATACGCCTGCTTTGAATCATCATATGTATTTTTATCCTTATAGAGTATGTCAGATCATTTTAAGAACAATTACAGGTGACCCTATGTACTTGTGGCGACACGAATGTGTTGAGGTGCCCCTAAGTCCTTGAGGTGTCCCAATAGACATGCTGGACCGAAGGCCTTAGATGGCCCAAAAAACCAAATGTATGAATAGTTTCAGCTACTACAGTATTGAACATTTTCTTATACAGTGTCTGCTATAGTGCATGCTACTATACTACTATAATATTGCAACAGTTCATGGAAATTATGTCCCCACCTGATTTTGAACTTAGGTCACTTGGATGCACATGTCAATTCCTCACCAACTCGGCTAAGGCTTTCGTGCCAAATAGTTCTCTTGAATATATTGATACATCATTGGATCCATGGGAAAGTATATAAGGTTAGTCTATGTGCATAATTTATAAGATCCTTCTTTTTTTATGTACTAAAAGGTACACATAATCATTAAAAAACTCTCACAAATACTTTTTCATTTATTTTAAACATGGATGATTTCCCTTTTATCATGGATTCCACATTTTTATAAATTTCAGCATCATCTCTTTTTTGAATTCCATAATTTCAACACAGGGGATGATTGAGAAATCGTTTGAGAATGTATTGATGATGTTCCATTCCTAAAATGTCAAATGTCCCTCAATTATTGGTTTAGGAAGATTGCATCCTTTTCAATTATCATTGTTGATAAAGATGCATGATACTTTCTACTTAGATCATCAACTACCATATTTTACATACCAGGATGGTAGTGGATTAAGAAATCATAATTCTTAATCATCATTTACCATATTATCTTTCTCATATAATATCCTTTGATGTGAATATATATTTGACACTACATTGATCTGTATATATCTTACACTTATCCCTATATAGATAATGCCACCAAGTTTCCAATGCAATGATCATGAATTCTAATGATAGGTTTTGTGTGGAATAATTTTTCTCAAGATTTTTTAAATGAATTGATTTGTTGGATATCAGTTTATCATTTTTCATAAGTAAAATCTTAATTACTACTTGGAATAATAACTATACATCATAAATAATTCCCCACTTTCTAATAGTTTCAGAACAGGTGTTGCGATAAGCCTCTCTTTCAACTCTCTTTTAGTAGACATTTTTCACTCACTAGTCTAGACAATCATTACCCCTTTCTAAGTATACATTGATAGTGGGTTTAAAAATCATGAGAAGTTTATAAAAAATCATTTATAGTACACAATTATTGTAAGGGAGCAATAGATCTTCATTACATATGTTGGCCTAGGACACTCATCGTTTTCCATTTCCTTGGATGGTTTAATAGATATTACATTTTTTGGTAAAAACATGACCCAATAATGACAATTCCTTCATTAATAACTCATATTTACTATAATATTCATGATTTTTTCCCATAGTAATGTATTTATCACAACATTTAAATTTTCCTAAGGATCCTCTTTGATCATGGAGTATAAAAGAATATCCTGAATAAAAAATACCAATTTTTTTCCTTGTAATCTATAAAGACTATATTCATTCAACCCATGAAAAATTATGAGGAATTAGTGATTCTAAAGAAAGACAATATGAACACATAGTGCCCATAGTTTTTAAAAAAATCATTCATGGGAATATCTTCCTACAACACCATTAATTGGTGATATCACGATCAATGATCCAACTTAAAAAAAATTCTTGGCACCATGTTACCAATAAAACTACTCATCAATATATGGAAGGGGATACTTTTTATTTGTCATAATTTTTATATATTGTGATTATTAATGGAGAGACGCATGTTTTCATACCAATTCTTCACTAAATAGAATTTCTCACCCCATGGTGAAGCACTTGATTGTATAAACCCTTGTCCATAGTTGACTATAACTATTTCTTTAGTTCTTCAAGCTCAATTATGGTCATTAAATAAGGTGTCTTTGATATATGCGATGATCTAGTAATATGTTCAGTTGAGAACTCATCCTATCATTCTAGAGGATGACTATGAAATATTTCAGGGAATACATTACCGTAGTCCCTTGGGATTGGTATGTCTTCAAGCATGCTTTTATCCTTTTTCTCAATAATTTGAGATATATATGCATTCTAATAAAGAAACAATATCAAAAAATGAGATGTTGATTCTAAATTAGATCTTCAAATCCTTATAGTTCAATAGAATTAGTGTATTCTTAGGGATGTGAAGAGTGATATCCCTTTCCGAGCAGTAGATTTTTGATTTTTATAAAGATATCAAATCCATTCCCAACATGGCTTCAAACTCTACCAATGGGGGTATTACAAAGATGTAATGGGAGGTTCAGCAAAAGAACATTAACTTGGATTAGGTATATACGTTGGATGCAATAATTTTCCCATTTTATATTCTCAAGGATAAATCAACCACCATATTTTGAAATGGTGATTGAATAGTTTGATTAAACAAGAAATATATAAAGGAATGTGTAGGACTAGAATTAGATAGTCAGAAAACTATTCCTTAATTAATTACCAGTGTACCTTTTATAACATAATATTCAGCATCCAACATTGTAGTGGTGATAGAATATTCCATTCTATTCTTTCATGTAGGTTATTGTTGTAGATTTTCTCCAACAATCCTTGGCATATGGAAATAGTTGGAATCATTCGTATGTTCATTGAAGTTGAAACACTCCACTATAGGCTGAGTGTTGATGAGAATCTTTTTTTCTTATCCTAGATTAGTGGAAATCACTATATCCCTTTGATATAAATCAACTATATTTATTTCCCTTATATATTTTAAACATCTCTTGGTTCTCTTTATACAGTTTCAAGGATTCTTCTTCCCACACATTTGACATATGGGATTTTGGGTATTCTTTTGATCATGGGATTTATCTATCTGTTCAACCATATTAAACTGTAATTCCAATATTTCTTCTTAGTCCCACAACACCACTGAGAGTCTATTATATCCATTTAAAACTTAATGGATCAATGTTGAATCACTTCATATATATCTATGTCTCTAATCACCAAATATTTTCATCGACTCAACAACAATCTTCTAAGGAAGTGATACCCATTGCATTTGGTGTGGATACAAAATTTGATGGCATATATTGAAGTCCTTGTGTTGTTTTCTTCAAAATCCCAATTATACACATCACTATTTTGATTTGGTTAGATAAATACCCATTAATTATTGAGAAATAGGATTTAGTCAAAAAATTTATTGAAAAATATTTAATTTAGATCTTCCAATTCCATGGTATCAATTATTTTCTTAGATATTTTATTCTTGATCTGTTTCCACCACTAATCTGCTTCCTTATAAAATTAAAAAACTGCCAACACAATGTTCTCTTTTTTAGAGAAATGGAGAACAAAGAATATCATGTCAATTGAGTTAATCAATAGTTTTGTCAGTAGGGGGTCAGATTGTTCACTAAACATGGGAGGACTTTTCCAAAAAAATGATTTGACCTCATGTTTCTAACTCTTTGGAAAATGAGGGAGTTTCATGTTATTCATGTTGTTATTCATATATTGATCCATTTGGGAAAGTAATGTAATGATATTTTGAGATTCCATTCCCATTATACTTATTGATTCCATAGGTACATTGTCACATTGCCTATCACATTGATTGTGGGCATGAGTTCTTCTATTTCAAGTTATTAACTAAGAAAAATATAGTAAAATTAGGGGGATTGAATACCTAAATTATATGAATATAAAATGATCCATTAAAAACAAAAGGATAATCTTGTAATGGATAATTATAAAATAACTTTTGATTCTTAAGGATTAGATCTAGGTTATCCATGACCTATTTCCTATCATATATTATTATGGGTGTTTTTTATCCCCTAATACTGGTTTTACATGAGAATATTTATTTTCTAGAGAATATACCTTGGGAGTGTCAAACCATGTAAAGAGTAAGATACATTGTTGTGTACCAGGTGACCCAAATTTTGGTTCAGAAAACATTTTTAGATTTTTTTTCTCGTTGGTAGAACTATGCCAGATCCACATCCACTTGTAGTATCTATACATGGATGTATTTTCTGGATAAACCACTAACTGTATAAAAACAAATTTTTTGGATTTTCTCTCATATTTTTTATTATTCTTAACGATTTTATAGAGTTTTATAGTCCTCCAAAAAATAACTAAATATTTTCTTTGATACTAACTATAGTGACAATTTCATTTTTAACATATCATACATGATTTTAAACATAATTTACCAATAAATTACATGACAAGTATCATAAATTATAGTGACTTTGGAAGAATTAAATCATAATAAAACATCCTGAAACGGTAATAAAAAACATTTTATTTAATATATCTAACCATATAATAAATTCCATTGAGCTCATACATCTTCATAGGATAACATCAGAATGAAAAAAGGGATGAGTGAAAAATCCCAATAAAGAAGTAATCATTTTAATAAAACATAAAACATGGGTTAAAGGACATAAAATTATGAAATTAAAGTCATTAATTGGGTATAAACATAAGCAATATTAACATGTAAAACATTGGAACCTATAATAATGGAATCATAGGAAGGTGGGAATAACATAAAAATTACGTAAACATGTTTCAAGACTAACTTTCGAGATAATATAACCTGGTGGACAATGTCCCATAAAGAAACGAGGTTCACACCCTATCTGAGCATGATGACTCTTGAGAGTAGGATAATAAAATGTGTTGGAGCACTATCTTGGTGCACCAATATTTAATTTTTTATGAATATGTGTTCTACATGATGAATCATACATAATGAATCAAATATAAACATAAGGGATTCCCATGGAGAGAATTGGAGGTCATAATCATGTTGAAAGGCAGAACATAAGGGAATATCATAATTGTGTCAATGATGGAAATGATTTAAATAATATATGGTCATTAATAAGGGAAAATAGGACTAGACCAAGATAATTCATTTCAAGAGGAAGTGAATATATATAAAAATAGTTTTTTTGAAACTACATACACAAAAAATATAGTGCGGTTTAAGGAAAATATTATATATTATTTAAAACAGAAAATTAGAAACTATGTTGTGTAAAACCATAAATGAAACATGATCGTTTTTTATTGATAAAATAAGATAATTTTAAAAAATAACTATTTCAAAAAACACATAGTGTAGTGAACTTAGAAATGGTTAAGAAATCAGAAAGTTCCCTTGAATCGGGTTTGCTTATCGAAAAGAATTCCGAGGTGAAATTTTTCATAAAAATGTACTTTCCCATGAAATAAGGATGATATGATCTCAATATCTGGGTTTGTAAGATATGAAAAAATTATATATATTATTAAAAAAATAATAATCATTACATTTTGGTAAAGAGAGAGTTGAGTACCCAAAAAGAAATAATAAAGGTTTGTTGAGAATCACAAACCCTATGTCAGAAATAGTTCATCGCATGATCTCAATGTCCAAAATATACAAATTAGATTCCCTAAATAACGATTCCATATATTTTTTAACAATAAAATGATTTAAGATAATTTTATTACATTCATTTATGGATTTTATTATGAGTTGAAGTGTGAAATTTCATTGTTCATGTGTGATCCTTTTCATAGTTCTTAATGATTTGTTTGCTTTTATAAGAGAGTTAAAGTTCATTTAAAATGAGAATAGATACCCATAATTGATTTTATATGTTATTAATGAATATAATTAAGGTAAAATAATCCTATAAATCATTTTTATACATGGTATCGGGATGAATAACTAGATAAATAGTCAATTTTAATTGTTTATGTTTATTTTGATGGTTTCTTACTACAATGAACTTGCTTCATTTTATCATTTTTTATTATTTATAAATATTATATACATTTAATTAAATGGGTTATAAAATAAATAGTAAAATATGATTTAAACCATTAATAGGGTTTTATGATTAGACAATAAGTTGTAATTGAAAATGAAGGTGCATTATCCGTGATGTTAGTAAATTGATATATCACAGGCGACGATATCATTTTTAGAAAAAAAGGAGTGGAAAATTGTTATTGATAATCGATGATTACATTACCATAATATAATTTTATTATATTTATGATATTTGAGTTTGTTGGGTCGGAGAAAAAGCGGAGGGAATGATGGCAAGAGGGGGGTGAATTGCCTTTTAAAAATAATTAACAAATTAAAAGTCAAATATCAAAGTGCAGCAGAAAATAAAAGAGGCAATCACACAAGAACTTGATAACGGAGTTCGGCCAAAACCCGGCCTACGTCTCCGCTCCCAACTCAACCGTTGAGAGATTCCTACCGCTTGCTTTTCAATGGTTGTAGCAAGAAACCCACTAGGCTTTGAGGTAGCACTAGGACCTATTACAGCTTGCTTTTAGTGGTTGAGCAAGAACCCAATGCTTTTAGTGGTTAAGCAATAACCCACTAGCCTTTTTACGGGTGAAGGCTAGCTCACCGATCTCAAGCCTTTTACAAGGTAAGGCTTGTGAACCTCTTCACACCTTAGTGGTGGTGTGAGAACCCAAAGAAAGAGGGGATGAAGAAAAGGTTGGGGTTTGTAAGCACAAACCCAAAATTAAAGCTCAAAATAAATATACAATAAAAAACCGTATATGAGAAGCCTTGGGCGCCTTTGATTGGATGGAGATGTTGAAGGCCGCTTCCAAGCTTCTTTGGAGGAGCTCCTTGGATGTGGAATTGGATGGAGCACTTGGGGTTCCCTTGGAGGAATGCACCGGAGGTACGCCAAATGATCAACAAGGTGTCCGTGGGCTTCCGTATAGTTCCGGTTAGTGTCCGGGGCTTCCTTGGCCTTTATTTATAGGCATGGAACCCTTGGGGAGGCTTCGGAGCCGTTGGAGAGGCTTAGAGAGCCGTTGGGAGCCAAGTGGACAGGCTGGTCAAAAGCCCAACGGCTAGTTTGACTGGATCCACCGGCTGGCCGGTACAGTCCCACCGGCTGGCCGGTGTGTGCAAAAAGGCATAGGATTCTTGTCCAGGGGCCACCGGCTGACCGGTACATCTCCACCGGCTGGCCGGTGCCTTGATAGAGAAGAAGAGTCTTGATCCAGGCTCCACCGGTCGACCGGTGAGGAGCCACCGGCTGGCCGGTGGAAAGACAGTAGGTCTCACTATTTGTGCTGGGTGCCACAGGTCGACCGGTGGCAGAGCCACCGGTCGACCGGTGGGGAGGCAGTAGCTACCCCTTGAGTCTGGGTGCCACCGGCTGGCCGGTGGTGAAGCCACCGGTCGGCCGGTGGACTGAATTTCAGTCCATTTCTGCCTCTTCCTTGGTCAACTTCTTGGCAATCAAATGCCTATCAACACAAACACTTAAAACACAATGTTAGATAAAAATGAAAGTGATTGTGATCATGAAAATCAAACAACGAGAGGTTCGAGATGTACAACAATCTCCCCCTATTTTGATGATCACAATCACCAAAACAATTAAAGTAAAAATGAAATTAAAAGGAAATGCAAAGCATGATGAAAAAGGATTCTCCCCCAATCAATCAAGAAATTTCTCCCCCTTTGTGATTATCAAAATAGAATGGGGCATAAAACATGATTGAGGGAAATTGAGATTTTAAAAACAAGATTTGAGATTTGAAAATCAATTGAGATTTTTGAAATTGAAATGAAAATTTGAATAACAGTTTGAATTGAAAGTTTTGAAACAAAAACAAATTCGATACCAACTGTTGGAAACCAATTGAAAATTGAAAATTCTAAATTGATTTGAAAAATAATTGAAAATTGAAATTTGAAACCAAATGTAATTTTTGAAAAAATGAGAAAGTTCTCCCCCTAAATAAAAATAATGAATCACCGGGGAGTGGGATTTTGAAAAGAAACAATTTTAGGCCCGGAGAGACTCGCAAGGAGGGATTTTTCAATCCAAACTTGTGTCATGGCGGGTCTTCTCCTATAAAATTCATCGGAATAGAAAATCGATTTGGGTTGGCCGTACCGGGCGTTTTTACAATTACATTCATAAATGAGATGCCCGGGTTTTTTGCAATAGTTACAAAATTTAAAGCTAGAGCTCCCCCTTACAAAAACAGTGGGTGCATGGGAGGAGGAGGCTTGGTTGGTATAGCCAAGTCCATTGGTGGTTCGGGATATACGTTGGGAACCAAGAATATTTTTCAAATTTTGTTCACCTTGGGTGAACTTGGCTAGAGTTTCTCTTAGATCTTTGATGGTTGATTCCATGGAATCAACATTTGGAAAATTTTGGATTTTAAGGGTGAGTTCCTCCTTTTCTTTGAGAAGTAGGTCTTTTTCGGAGGAGAGTTTTTTGAAAGACTTTTTTAAAGCAACGAATTTAGAAGAGAGTTCATGAAAACCATTTTCTAGTTGATCTCTAGCATGAGAGAGTTCTTCATAAGATAAATGATTTAAAGAATTTGAATTTGAAGAACAAGAGGAGGAGTCGGAAGATGTTACCTCATGGAATGCCATTAGGCATCTTGTACCTTGGTTGCTCGAGGAGGAGGAGGAGGAGGATGATGAGGTGTCACTCCATGTGGCCTTGAGGACCTTTTTCTTTCCTTTCTCCTTGTGCATGGCCCGTTTCTTGTTGAGTGGGCAATCGGGCTTGTAATGGCCCTTTTCGCCGCACCCGTAGCATTTTACCTTGGGCTCGGATCTTGCGGTGGGTTCTTGCTTACGCGCCTTGCGGGATTTCTTCTTCTTCTTGTGCTTCTTCATGAATTTTTGCATTTGGCGGGCGAGATTCTCCATTTCCGAGTCGCCGCTTGATGATGAGGAAGATGAGGAAGGAGATGAGGAAGAAGATGAGGAGGAGCTTACTTGCTTTTGTACCTTGAGGGCAATGTTCTTAGGTGTCTTGATTGGTGTGCCCTCCTTTTGCGCTTGCCTCCTCATCGTGATCTCGTAAGTCATGAGAGATCCGATGAGCTCCTCTACCGGCATATTTTTGATGTCTTTTGCTTCTTGAATCGCCGTGACCTTCGGTGCCCATTTTCTTGGTAGGATCCATAGGATCTTCTTCACCATAGTTTCAGCTGAAACATCATCACCAAGGGACTTTCTCCCATTGCACACGTCAGTAAATCGTGTAAACATTTCAGAAATAGACTCATTTGGATGCATTGAAAAAGATTCAAAATCCTGTCTATACATATCTAATCTAGTATCCTTGACTTTATTAGTGCCTTCATGGGTCACTTCTAAAAGCTTCCAAATTTCATGTGCGGAGGTGCAAGTGGATACACGATTAAATTCATTTCTATCTAACCCGCAATGAAGAGCATTCATGGCTTTGCCATCAAGCTCAAAATTTTTAATATCAGCGGGGGTCCATTTGGATTCGTCGGGGGAAGAGAGAGTGTAACCTTGCATGACTATTTTAAAAATGGGATATCCTATACTTCTCAAAAAGGTGGTCATGCGGGTTTTCCAATAATTATAGTCGGTCCCATCAAAAAATGGAGCCCGACCCAATGAGTAGCCCTCGGGGGCGAAAGAAGTTGATGCCATCTAAATGGATCTTTGAATTTGAAACCTTTTAAGGAATTACTCAAATTATCCCTTTGATACCAAATGTTGGGTCGGAGAAAAAGCGGAGGGAATGATGGCAAGAGGGGGGTGAATTGCCTTTTAAAAATAATTAACAAATTAAAAGTCAAATATCAAAGTGCAGCGGAAAATAAAAGAGGCAATCACACAAGAACTTGATAACGGAGTTCGGCCAAAACCCGGCCTACGTCTCCGCTCCCAACTCAACCGTTGAGAGATTCCTACCGCTTGCTTTTCAATGGTTGTAGCAAGAAACCCACTAGGCTTTGAGGTAGCACTAGGACCTATTACAGCTTGCTTTTAGTGGTTGAGCAAGAACCCAATGCTTTTAGTGGTTAAGCAATAACCCACTAGCCTTTTTACGGGTGAAGGCTAGCTCACCGATCTCAAGCCTTTTACAAGGTAAGGCTTGTGAACCTCTTCACACCTTAGTGGTGGTGTGAGAACCCAAAGAAAGAGGGGATGAAGAAAAGGTTGGGGTTTGTAAGCACAAACCCAAAATTAAAGCTCAAAATAAATATACAATAAAAAACCGTATATGAGAAGCCTTGGGCGCCTTTGATTGGATGGAGATGTTGAAGGCCGCTTCCAAGCTTCTTTGGAGGAGCTCCTTGGATGTGGAATTGGATGGAGCACTTGGGGTTCCCTTGGAGGAATGCACCGGAGGTACGCCAAATGATCAACAAGGTGTCCGTGGGCTTCCGTATAGTTCCGGTTAGTGTCCGGGGCTTCCTTGGCCTTTATTTATAGGCATGGAACCCTTGGGGAGGCTTCGGAGCCGTTGGAGAGGCTTAGAGAGCCGTTGGGAGCCAAGTGGACAGGCTGGTCAAAAGCCCAACGGCTAGTTTGACTGGATCCACCGGCTGGCCGGTACAGTCCCACCGGCTGGCCGGTGTGTGCAAAAAGGCATAGGATTCTTGTCCAGGGGCCACCGGCTGACCGGTACATCTCCACCGGCTGGCCGGTGCCTTGATAGAGAAGAAGAGTCTTGATCCAGGCTCCACCGGTCGACCGGTGAGGAGCCACCGGCTGGCCGGTGGAAAGACAGTAGGTCTCACTATTTGTGCTGGGTGCCACAGGTCGACCGGTGGCAGAGCCACCGGTCGACCGGTGGGGAGGCAGTAGCTACCCCTTGAGTCTGGGTGCCACCGGCTGGCCGGTGGTGAAGCCACCGGTCGGCCGGTGGACTGAATTTCAGTCCATTTCTGCCTCTTCCTTGGTCAACTTCTTGGCAATCAAATGCCTATCAACACAAACACTTAAAACACAATGTTAGATAAAAATGAAAGTGATTGTGATCATGAAAATCAAACAACGAGAGGTTCGAGATGTACAACAAAGTTATCATGAACCTTGGATAATAGGATGTGAGGATATAATAACGAAGGAAAATAAATTGATATGAAATTAAATGAAAATGAAAGATGAATTTTCTTATGGAATTTATCCTCCTTGATAAACTACATTGGGAAAAGGTTTTTTTCCTCAATAGCATAGAGAAATATTTTAGGGGATTTGGATGAGTATTTTGAAAAATTAGGATAATAATCAAATCTTGGATTGTTTTAGGTGAAGATTTGGTGAGGGGTGCTATTAATAGTTTGAGAGAGGGGTGTCTTCCCATTATTTTAATCGTTAGATTTTTATTTCCCATCAAGGTTAGAAATATGGATGATTAATGGGAAAATTAAATGTATCTATTGATTGTGAGTTTTAACTAATGGTGGTTACCTCATCCTTACATCAACAATTACTAACAAATTTGTGCTTTTTTTATTTATCATAATTATAAGAATTTTAGTATTTAAGGTTATTATAAAAAAATATAAAAAATTCAACCTACAAATTTTTTTTAATGTATAATTAATAAATGAAGACCATTTTTATGAAAATAATTTTCAATATATGATAAATTATTTTTAATTAGAAGGATAATTTTTTTAAAAAAATACAATTTTTAAAATTATAACTGATTTCATGACACATTGAAAAATTCAATAATGTCTCATAAAATTATCTTAAAATAATAAGACAACAAAATATTAATTAATGAATACAATTTTTGAGAATAAAAGTTCTTTTAAATCATTATACTAATTATAAAAGATTAATTAAAAATTTAAAACATACAAAAATACCAACACTAAATTAATAATTTTTAAGACATTTATATACTTATACCACGATATAATTATATCATAAATTCATTTATTGGATTCCTAATTTTAATTATTACTCTAATTGGTGTGGTTACTATTTTTTTGGATAATTTAATATTTATAATGGTCATATTACTATTAGTATGGTCATGTTAATATTTTATCTGTATAGTTTCCTTAACTTTTATAAATACATCATTATTTCATTTACTCATCATTTATAAGGTTTTTTTGTGTTCTTAATGTGTTTTTATGTGACTATAATACATGGAATAATTATAGGAGGGTTATTTCCAATGATAAATCATTGGGGTTTATCAGTTAAAATTTGAATTTCATATGATTCAAGTTTTCAAACACTAATCCATTCATACCTCCACCAAATATAATATCATAAAAATAAATAGGAAGCTTAAATTTATCTCCATGATTATTCTTAAAATAGATATTATTATCAACAACTCATATTTTGCATTCTAGCTATTTCAATTTTTCCTATAGTTGAGAATACCATACACATTGGTCTATTTTTACATGAAAAAGTTACTTCATTAACCCACACACATTTTTTCCATCATTTACAATCATAAATCCCAAAGTTTGTTCTATGTATAATTATTCATCACAAACTACATTATAGAATAAAAGTTTTACATCCATATGATAAACAGAGTAGTATAATTTAATTTAATTATCCATGAAGAGGATAATATACTACAGACAATATACTAGAGATAATATTTCTTCAACATAAATTACTTTAGTATATAAATATCCTTTACACACCACACATGAAATGATTCATTTAAAAATTCCTAGAAAATCAAATTTTATTTGGATTATCCACTTTTTCCTAATGATATTATGATTTTAGAGTCTTTGGGAAAATCCCATGTCTTTTTTTCTAATAGGATATGGTTCTACAATCATGGAAATAACCCATGATTCACCATCCACTACTTCTTCAAATGAGGATGGATCCACAATTTATTAGAGAGATAATTGTGCTTCATTACCCATTCTATATTCTTGTGTAAGTGCGGTCTAATCCCCAATAATGTTGGATTAGTCATCTTTTTCTCATCACTTTATTTAATTAGTATATGATAGTATTTATTCAAAAATTGTTTTCATTTATAATTATACTTTTTAATCCTAATAACATTAAGAACCATGAATGTTAGAAAACCTTTAAAACTTTTTATTTTTTAATATTTCCCTCATCTACATTATTAAATGTTTTAAATTATATGAACATATGAGATACTTGAATTATTCAATGATTTATCCTCAATGATATTGGTATCACTACATTAATAAATATTTATAAGATTATTATTGTATATTTTTTTGCGTTACTCTTCATTGTGTATCTAAGGTTTATTCCCTTATCGAAAATATCACCAAACCAGCCTTTATTTCCTTCATTATTTTGGATGAACATTTTATATCAAAAAACAAAACAAAAAATAGAGAGTGATTTCTCCCATTCCATATATCATATGGTGTCCTATCACTTTTTATAAATAGATATATATAATTATTATGATACATATAAATTTATATTTCCTATTTCCATTCATGATGAGAAACAAAATTCTTAATCAATATTTGTCTATAAATTTTATTCACATTATGATTTCTTCATTAAATAACCCCATTTTTTGATCTATTTTCTATAAGGACACATCATTATTAATCCAATGTTTTTGTTGGTATATTTATAATTAAATAGACAAGAACTCTATATAGTTATAATTGAAATATATTTATTCCATGGAATGATTCATTCTTATCTCTTTAGTCATATATTATCATTCAATTAATCATAAACTGTTTGTGCTAATTAAACAGAACACAAACTATTATAATATAACCATCAATTAAAATAATAAAGTACAGATATTTATATGTTCTATTTACATCTATTGTACTACACACATCTATGTGGAAAAGATTAAGTAGATTAAATGAACATTTATTTTTTTACTGATAAGAATTATAGACCATATTTCCTCAATTGTATGTATCCATTACTTTTATTAATCACACTTCAAATTGGGAATGTAAATAACATAATTTAGCATGGATAAGTTATCCCTAATAGATTTATAAATTTGGCCTAACCCATGTTTCTATAATTTGTATTCCTATTAATATAAGAATCCTGTGATTTATTTATTGTCTAACTTATATAAATTACAATTTGTCCTACATCCTTTATAGAGAAAATTATATTTCATCCCTTTAATGTTGTTCCCCTTATGATTAAATTTCATTACCATTCTTGAATAGTATACTTGAATCACACTGGTGATATTGTAATGCAATACATCCTTGTTGATTACATCTGATTTCATTAGGTCATTATTATCTATTTATGTATTTCCACTTCCTATAGTCTTTAAGGTAAAAACATTATTGAATCTCATTTTCCATAAACCCTTATCCCAAAATAATAAACAAGTTTATATTTATTATTATATGGTATGGGAATCCACTTTCATGAATCTTGGTGATAATATTAGTTATATCTTCGATGGTGATTTCTACTAGTTTTGATTTCTCAATCTTTCTATATTTCTTATAGGAAATATATGATTGAGTTGAGATAGAATATGGAATTTCAAATATCTTTCTAACATGCATGTTTGAATAAAAACCATATTCTTCATTCATAGGAAAAAACCTATTTTCAAAGTTAATTATGCTTGGTTGTAAAGCATTAACGTGTCTTAGATATCTAATGTTATTTTTCCCACCATTCCTCTTCCTACAATGAATAACATTATGGAAAATGTTAGAATAGTGAGAACTAAATAAAAATAAATTATTTATAATAGATGAATAAGGATATTGTCTCACTCTTCTTTGTTGAATTTGATGTTCCTCCCTATCTAGATAGATATTTGAGTCCTTATAGTAATAAATAGTATGGCCCAGAAAGCCCCATAATTGGTACTTTATAAGATGAAATATTTACTAACATCCAATTCCACACATGAACCATTATTTTGTGTATTTATTTGACCAAAAACCATATCTATATAATTAAATATAAATTTCATATCATTTCAATTCTTGGTTAGAAGTAGTCTCTATTAAGAAATAGGTGCCTTTGTGACATGCCTTAATTTATTCCTCCCTTCTATTAGGCTCACCTTGTTTTCATCCTTTGTAATTTTTATATCACATAAAATTAGACATTATCACATAAATTTATATCTTTGATAATTTAATGATATCAGAACTTCATCAGAACAACATTTAACACTTTCCAAAACCTCTAAATCCTAATATGATCCAAATAGTAATTTCTTCATCATTTTTGTTAATTTTTTTTTCAGTTTATAATTTTTTATTTAAAGAAGGTAATTATTATTTAATTCTATAAACAATATTATCCTTTTCCCCTAGTATTGATTTTATGTATTTGATTACTTTTTCTAGCTTTTAAATCTTGATTTAAAATTCCACAACCTATTGGAAAATTTAGATGTTTGCAATTTTTCCCCTACATATAGTTGATTAATAGTTATTAAGCAAATCCAAACAATCTATAGACTCCTTATACATGGATTCCATCTTTATATTTTTCGTTATTTTAATGTTATGCTTACCAAATTTCACCATCTAATTCCACCTTGACATCTACAACACTATTCAAATAATTGAATTAAAATTTTTTAGGTTTTACCTTTTCCCTTATAGGAATCATGGACTCTCTGATATCATATAAAAAATTTGGTTCTAAATACTCCAAAAATTCATCATTATCTTGTTACTACTTATAGATGAAGCTCTTTCTCTAAAATTTATTTCTTTATTTGAAGTCCCATATCTTTGGGAACATTATCAAAGGCCTCTACATTATTATGGTGTCACAATTTACATAATCAGATCTCCCTGAAAAATGAGCGATAATGTTCCCAACTTCACCACATGAAAACACAATCCAAATAAGCCTTAAATCAAATATTCAGTTTTATATATTTTATTTTTTTTTTAAAATATAAATTTTTCCATCAAAAACATCACCTATGTCATAATAAAATTTGGAAATGTCATTTCATTCCATGACCTTTAATGACATTTCTTTATTTACATGGATTGACATATCGTATGGTGTGACTCTCATTTAATCTACCCTAATCTTCATAATATATATTCATGAGAATGATTAGAAATATATCTTAACTCAAGGGATTACACATTTGGATTATGAAGAGGTGGTAGCCTTCAAGAGACGTTATTAACTATTTAAATGTCCATGATTACTTTCATAAGTCCAAGAATAGCTCAAAAAACTTCAGTAATGTGATTAAAGAATCAATTATCATTTTAATCCGAATACATATTTATATCATCCGTCTAAGTTTGGAAACCTTAATGGATGGACTCTTTGTCTTTGTTATCTATATCATATATATTTTATAATATCTCACAGTTGGAATAGTTGTATTAAAACTCATCACCTTTAAATATATTTGAAAATATTGTTCTCTAGTAAGAGTATTTTGAGATTTGGAATCTACATTAAGCTTTTAATGGTGTATATCAGTCATCTATAGAACTCTATAATTAGTAACCTAAATCTATTCCATGAAATAATTGATGATATCTCTTTCTATTCCTCAAGATGTGGATTTTTATTCCTTAAAAAATGGTAACTCCCCTAACATTAACTAAATTATCAAATAAAAAAACAACTGAAGATATATGTTCCACCTATAACATATACAATATTATTCCACTTGAATGACCATTTAATACTCGGAGAGTTGAGAAGTGAATTAGGGTGTCAAAATTTTCTTTCAGTGACGTAGATTGTGTCCCCACATAGGTTGGAACATTATAAAATTTTATGATTGAATCATGAAAATATTTAACACCCTTATAAAGAAATATAAAAACAAAACATTACTTTTTATTGGTTCACCAATAAGGGATAGACCAAGGAGGAAATATCGAAAAAATTTCATTCATACAAGATTATAATAAAGCTTAAATTGTTATCTGGATTACAAAATATCAGACATGGTAACTCCTTCTTAAGATCGCTACCATTAGAACAATTTTAGGAATATCACACTACCTATATAGGAACACTTCAGACGAATACCCCTTGATCACTACCTTGGGTGAAGTCTTACTCATTTTATCAACATGAACTTCACCTCAATTGATTGGGATCAAAACTATTTGTTCTTGGTTGGAATAAGACTCTGTAGGAAACACTTTAATAAATTGATGAACTGTATTGGACTATGTATTGAAAAAAAATGTTCAAAAGGAGTTATTTGCATAAGTTCCCATCATGAAACTCCCACCTCCACGAAACAACTTTTGGTTTCGAGTATGTTTCATCCTTCACAAACCCATATACTTGTGCGAAGTTACTAGACTTCATAAATCTACCTATCTTCATAGAGATACAAAGGATTGTAAATATCATATTATTCAAATAACTTCATATATCTATGAATGTCCCAATATTCATGAACCAAAATTTTCTGTAAATTTTAATTGTCAATTCTTTCATAAGAATTATTCTTGGGGTTCCTGTTCCTCTGAATAGTTCCTGAATCCTGAAGAACTCATCTATTGTGAAATCATAGTTATTAATCAATTTTCAAAATCATTTAATTAACCAAATGATATAAGGCTTTTTTATTTATTGGAATCAAATAATTTGTAATGATCATTGTATCACTGTGAATTTTTCATGAACCACTTAATTTATGTCCAAGATTCTCTTTTTTCCTTGTGAAGCTTTAATGAAATTTCTCCATTCACATTGATTTTCATAGTCAGGTAACATATCATCATTTCATCTCAATTAAACCATTTTTTTGAAACAACTTCTATGAACCGTTAAATACTCATAAAACCAAATGACCTTACATTTCCCTAAATCTTTTCAAATTTCCTACATTTTAAAAATCCATTTAGTTTCCATAATGGAATTCCCTTATAGTTAATTTTCTTATTTTTTGATCAATGTTTATTTTTAGTGAAAAAGTGAGAGTCTTGGTTTTATATGCACCATGTTATTGATGAAATATAAATTTGTAAGATTGAAATAAATTGTAATGAAATATGTTATTCCATAAAATATAATTTAATAATTATATTAATTAATGTAATTATATTAATTTGAATTTATATATATATATATACACGAATCTTTGTAACATTAAATAGATTTTTCATTAATAAAAAATATTTTCTCGTAATATTTATTAAATGAGGTGGTTGGAACCAAATTTTTGGTATTTTTGATTAAATGGTCTATTAATCCTCATTTTATTTTTAATTAATCAAATAATTCTTTGAAATTAATTCAAACCACTTGCAGTTTGGTTAAATATTCAAATAATCGAAATTCTAATCCTTAAATATATCCCCCCTCAAGAATAAATTCCCAACCATTATCTAATAAATATCTAATACAAATTCATTATAAGTTATTCCTATTTCAATATCACCATAAATTGGGTCTCCAACGTGTTTATAAGGTTATAATGTGTCCATATATAACATTATGAATCTCCCATTAAAAGTAAGTGTTTACCCAATCCTCCTCATTCATTTTCAAGTACAAATCATTTGTTTAGGTATTTTTATGTTTTTTTAAAATATACTAATAAAATTGTCATTTTATTGTATTATATAATTTGTATTATATTTTTTTGGAAATTTCTTTTATTCTTTCCCATTATATCCTTTTTCAAGGAAATTGTTGTGTCGAAATAAGGGCTCATCATCCATCATTTCCCATTACATTTTCATGACTCTTTAAACTCCATTTAATTGAAATGGTACATTTTGTCACACATAATTTTTATAAATTAAATGTAGAGACCCAAAGCTTGACATACATAGAAATTAAATTACTTTTGCGTAATATCTAATAAATAACAAAAACAAACACCAAAGGACTGTAATAGATTAGTGTCTTTGGAAACTTAGACTATAATATTCTAATCATGGTGAAAGATCATCGACATCTCGCATAAAGATCTCCCCCTTTTGTTTTCTTACCTAAAACCTTTATTTATATCCTGGGGAAAAGAAAATATAAAAAGGGTGAGCTCATATAATAAGTAAGGGTAAACATAGAGAACATAAAACAATCCATAAACATTTGAATGCAAAAAATTGAACATAAAATCAAAACATCAAAATCTTGAGCAATGACATAAAATATTGGAAGTACGTAAGGAATATTTCATAATGGAATGTCAATATTGATAAAATAGAATGGGAAGAAAACATGTAATTGTGTCAAACCATCAAGCACTTGATATGATTTCTATAGTATCCAAGGCATTACTACCAAGACCATCTTAGTGGAGAAAGTCCATTTCTAAACCGAGTTTACTCCTCATTCCAGTCCTGTATTACTGAACCAGATTAACTTTACATTCCAGCCATGTCTATCTCATGATATATAAATCATTACCCAATTCATTCTAGGGATATATAGGTCCTACCTATCTCATAATGAAATAATTCTTACTTGTTCCACAAGATAAACATAAATCATTCATCATAACCCAAAGAATAAAATGGGTTTTATAAACATCATCTCCTTATAACATAATCCTTATAAAAAAATGGATGTCATTTCATCATAAGAAAATTTAAACCACATAAATCATAGAGACATTATACTTGAAACATACAAATATGAAATAACTTCATCTTATATGGAAAATGGTTTTTATAAAACACTTGAAAATAATTTTTGAGGAAAATATCCTTTCTTCTTCATAATTATTTTCTTTTCACACAATGCCATGAAATTTTAAAAGAAAAGGATTTTGTTGAAAATAGTCATGAAATATTTTGGATTAAACATCATGAAAATAAGGCGTTATAAAACCGTAAAAATCTGATCATGCCGTATAATTTAAAGAAAACATTCTCCTCGTACTTTTAACGAAAATGTTAAAAAGTACCCCATATGGTAAACAAAAGAAAGATTCCTTCCATAACACAAAGTAAAAGTTAAGATGGGTAGAAATGACTTTAAACATACATTAAATAATATTAAACACTTTATAAAAACATTTTATGGACATGGAAGAAAAATAAAACCCTAGTAAATACTTACAAATAAGAAATCTCGGATAAAAATGAGATTGCAAAATTATCCCTTCCCTTAGGTCTGATATGCTTCGTACGTATTCGAACCTCCTGTATAATGATTGAAATAATTTCATTGACTTATTAATGAATCATATTCATTTTTATGATATCATATATGGTTCACTAATGACTTTATATTACCCGTTCTTTTATAAATTCCATGTTAAAGCAGCGTTTTGGGTAAAATCTTTTTATTTATCGTATGTGTTTGTACTTGTTGTTTTTGATATTATTATTACTTATATATTGATTTATTTAATTCCAAAATTTTAATCATGATTTATATATCATATATATATTCATTACCTACATATATATATAATAGATAGATAAATGAAATGAAATACACTGTTCACGGAGACGGTAGGCCGTACGTAGGCTACAAAACTGTTTTCATTTCCTTATTGAGTTGAATGGAAGTAAGTAGATGACACACACATATATATATACATAAATAAAATAGAATTATTATTTCCTATATTTCATGATTATTTATTATATATAATTTACAATCATTCATGAATTATTAATATGGAAGACGAATCTCATCGCGTCATGGAGACGGTAATCCGTACGTACACACGAGCGATGATATCGTTCCCATAATTATTGGATTGAATTGGAGTCGATGATATAATATTAAATAATCATTATGATATTATAATAACCATATATAGTTATTATTTACACCATTATATATATCCAAGTAAGGTGGTGGTGGAAAAACAGATTACACCACGGCGTGGAGACGATATTCTGTACGTACGCACGCATATTGATTTCATTTTTTCATAGGATGGATAGAAGGTGAAACATGTTTGTTTCATATTTATAATAACATATCAATATATATTTAATACTGATGTTATTACTTTATAATTAAACAACTAAAGAATAAGAAGTTGAAGAAGAAGGAAACTTGAAGGAATCGGTAGAAGAGATCACCTCTTCTTCGACAGACCTCCTTTAAACATCTTCTTAGGGCACTAGAGATGGTCATCTGAGAAGACCAGAACCTCTATGATATTACTATAGAGGTTGATAATAGTAATTTTCATAGTTTTGATGAGATTAAAGGCTCAAAAGTGTGTGAAGTGAAGAGGGAAGGGGTGCCCTTTTTATAAGGGAGGAGAGGGGCACCTTAGAAAAAACATAAAATATTTTTCATAATAAAGTCATATTCAGTTTTTAATAGCTTAAAATTGATTTATTTCAAAGATAATGTGTGTATGGGTCTATATAATCTCGAAAAATAGGTTTTAGACATGTTTAGGTTAGTATTTTAACCTTATCATTAAGATTTAACTCTAAGTTAAATAATTTAACTCTTACCGTGTCTTTTTGTTTTCTTACATTATATGGTTAATAAACATACTAAAACAATCCAAAATAACCCCAAATGGTTCATTATTAATATATATACCCTTGTCTAAGTCATTGTTACGAACTATATATTTTTAAAAATAAAATAACAATTAATAATATAATATTTATTTTTCAAACTATTTTATGTCAATTTTTACACTATTTGGTACATGATTTTTGTGAAAATAATAATAGCATGATTAGTTCGAAAAAAGTTAATTAAATCAATAATAATATGTCATATTATCCTCTAAAATTAGTTGATTCATTAAAAGTCTATAATTACATTTATTTGGGTATTTATAACATCAATTATGTTAATATTTCATTAATAAGGTAATTACTCTATCATCATTGTGTCACAATTAAATTAGATTATTTAATGTCTAAAAATTATAAATAAAATAAAATTATGTAATAAATCTTTTTATCATTCTAATTAACATTTATTGTCAAATTTAACATATGTATAACACTATTATAAAAAATTTTTAGTTATTAATCTTTGATTTTAACTATTTTAACTCTTCTATAAATAAAATAATAATAAATGTCCTAATCTAATCCAAGTGGACCTAAAGGGTAATATTTTATCCCTAAGGTTGTTTTTGGTCAAATTAAACTTCTCCAATATAATTATGACATGTGTTAGGGTAATAATAATATCATTTGTACCCTTAATTTCCCTATTTACTTTTAACCATGGTAAATAAAAGTGAAAAGTTACTATTCACCAAAAATTATTTTTATCTTATTGAACCACATTTTACTTACTGATATCAACCGTGTCTCTCAGATTTTTGAAATTCCACTCACAGAAGTAGTGAAATTACGTTTTATGTAAATATGTAAATTCTCCTAGGAGGTGGGTAAAATACGGTCAAAAGTTCAATAAAATTTTTATATATCTAAAATTATTATAAAATGATCCCAATTAAATACATTGAACTTATATAATTATTTTTTATCTATTTCGACAAAAAATAAATTTAAATAAAATAAATAATTATTTAAATAAATAGTCAGTTTTTAAATAGTAACCCAATGTTTTTACTATTCATAAAAAATTGAATGTTTTCAGGAAAATACCAAAAATTCACCCTAGACTAATTTCAATATTCTGAATCCAAAAATGAAGTCTATTTCGAAAGATAAAATTTATAAAATTTCAAAAATTGGGTATTACTATTCCAAACTTCTAGTTCATATTAATATTAGAAGAATTTCTCGTTTGGTGAAACTCAGTATTGCGTACAACACACGCTATCATGGAAGGTCACGATTGCGTGTAATGCAAGCCAAGTTAGGGATGCATGTAGTGCAATCTCCTTTCGGTGTAGTGTACAACACAAGACATCAATGAAATTAAAATGATTATTTTTCATAAAATCTCGGGGTGTTACATTTGTAATATTGTTATCATTGTGATTCCATTATTACCTCTTAATACCCCTTATCTATTTAATGATTACATTTTCTTATAGACATAAAACAGTCTAAATATTTCGATAATGTAAAGTGTTTTTCCTTTTCTATGAAATGTTATTTCTAAGATGATAAAAACTAGTTCATGTTTCCACATGAAGAGATGTACTATGGGTATTATACAAAAAATGAGTGGAATGTGTGTTAAGTAATGTTTAACCTCATTCTTGGCCATTTTTCTTGACTGTACAATTGTTTTGACTCTACTGATTGTTATTCATTAGATAACAAAAGTTATTATTACAAATTTAAAAGAAGATTTGGATATATATTTTTCAATTATCACATAAAATTTATATATATATGACATAAATGTACAATACACTGGTGAATTTTTCATTCTTGTAATTGCGGTACTACTCATGGTATTTTGAATATACTTTACTTCCTTTTGTTTATTGTTTTTTATTGTTCTATATTGTTCCAATAATCTATTAATGATGAATCTTACCCACAAATTTTGGTACCAATTAACATTATAACTGTACATATATTTATTTATCATAGATTTTTACTTTCTCTTTTATGTGTATGTACCTATGTATATATATTTTTTAGTGGAAATAAAATCTCTATGGATAATGATCCATCAACAACCTTCTCTTTCCATACGATTAAAGTTTATATAAACACAAATTTCTATCCAATTAATGTACATTTTTAACACCCATCAATCTTTCTGATTTAATGGAATTTGACTAGATAACCCAGAATCTCATTTACTCGGGAAAACATTAAATAAAATGTGATTTATAAATACCTTATACATAATTATTCATATTGGAAGGTATTTAATGAAAGATTAAGTAATTGTTATGGATAAAATTTTAGTTTTCAACAAGTAAATAATTTTATGATTATTAATATTTGATTATTACCATTTATTCTCTATTATTCCATAAATGAAATATGTATTAATAGTTTTTATACTGATTATTTTGATATAGATATCCATTGATTTCATGGAAATTACTGAAAATTTAGTTCCTAAGTGGATATGATGATATTTAATGTTTAAATTTTATCTCCATATGATGAATGAATTTGAATGTTTATTTTATTGATGTGTCTCGATTGATGAAATCCCCTTAATTAATTTTTTTTTCTAATGAGATGAACATGTTTTATTTTAGGGTGTACATGTCCAAATTAATGTATGAAATAAGTCTTTGAAGAGTCCTTGACCAAATATAATAATGTTTTGGTTGAGTCTATAATGGTAAGATGATAATGTTTACCTATAGGAATTATATCACTATGATATCATCTAATACTAAATAAGGGTTTATTTATTATTAATTTTCCCATATATTAATCATTGACAGAAAATAATTTATTATATAATATTTTTTATTAACATTTATTCCATTATTACGTTATGATGGATCTGACATGATTTTTACCCTCATTGAGCATCTAATATCCACCATTTTATTTCTCCATATTCTCTAGGAAACTAGGAATATAATTTTTTATGAAGAATATATATTTTAAAGAGGAAGAATAATTTTATTATGATTTCAAATAATTTTTCATTAGTTTTCAATTTTACAAATGTACTGGTTACATATATAGTACCTAAAAATAAAATGTTTTTTGATACTTTAATAGATGTATTTGTACCTTTGGAATAAATAATCTTTCATCCATAGGGTGAATGATTTAGTTTTTTAGTATTTATATTGAATAATGTTTAGAAGAATCCATAGAAACTAGGTTTAGCAGAACATATCTAAAGAAAATATACCTATTATTAACCCTTACCATAATTTTGATATATTTCATTACACATCACATATTTTTTATATATACTTATTTTTTTATTTTTTACTCATTAAGTAATTAAGTATTTGAAATTTTATAGAAATTATACTCAATGTAAGGAGAAGAGACCATTTCAATACATATATCCATTGTAAAGATAATCTTCTAGGGAAATGTTTGATAAATCATTAGAGGATACAATGTAATCATTTTAGGATAATTGATGCATTATATGAACCCTTATGAGATATTAACTCTATGGGTGATTGAAAAAAAAATCATTTAGACTAAATTTAGGTTATCTATGGTGGGTTTTAAATGGTATTAGATAGATTTTGGGATATGTTGGTTGGGATTTAGAAACTACATATTGTTCATTTATAAATATCAATTAGTGTTTTTATGTAACAAAATGTTGTGATAATTACTGTTATTTTGGAAGCCTCTTTTCAAATTTTTGGTACATATGATGAAATGTATTGATAACACTAGGAAATGAAAAATGTTCATTTAAATACTAGATAATTATTGTTATCATAAAAAAATTAAAATATTACTTTGGTAACATTATTGGAGAGTGTATGATATTTATATAGATAAATAATTATTTATTCCTTGTGAAGTAAGTAATGATGAATCATTCTATTTTTGGTGATGCTTACTATTTTTTTTGTGATTTTTGATTTTAATATTTATGTAAAAATAGAAAAAAAAATTTTTTCTCTGGAGGGATACATTGTATATAGATAGTATAACCTACCAGTGAAATCTATTCATAAAGTAGAATAATTAACATCAAGTATTAGAATTCATTCTTATAAAGCTCATTTTTGGATATTCGAAAGAAGGTAGAATCTATAGCATTATCACTGCATGAATCCCATGCTAAAATTAAAAAGGAATGGATAGAAAAAAATCATTTGTGGGAAAATATCAAGCTTTTGGAAATAAAATTATTATTTAAACTAGATGAACTACCTTTAGTGGATGATACCCATATATATCATACTTTTGAATAATTTTATAATTTTTAATGGTATTTTTTAGTCAAACATAGGATGATAATAACATGTAATTAATAACAACATAAATTAATAATTTAATTACGTAATGTATATCATTATCTTATTTTTTTTAACAAAACATAATTTTTATATATTAATTAAATTTTTATAATTAATGAATTTTAATAAAATAATATATTATTAGGACTAAATATATATATTGGGGTATAATATAATATCCCATATTTCTAATTAAAATTTTTTAGAACATTTTTTTCCAAAACTGAATATTTAATTATTAAACTCTTATCATAGTAAAATTTTTACCTCTTAAAATGTTCATCATTTATTACATGTGTAATATATTTGAATATCATAAGTCATTTAGAAAAATGTTATCCCACAGGATGGTTATCAAACCATCATATTTTGCATATCCTTGGGTCTCAGACCTAATATCATAGGGATATAATTTCATAACCCCTATAAAATTTTTATGTATTTTACTTCATCAATCATTGATATTTTTTAAACACATACTATTATATATATCTATATATTAATTATTATTTTTAAATAAATAAATTATTTATTTGGTTTTATTTCATTAGAGTAATTATGAAATGGTATTTTGAAGGTCAATTTTGTATGATACACTTTTATAAATTCCAAAAGTTTATACACATTTATTGTATGGTCATATAAAATTTAATGGGAGTCATTTAATGGATGTTTATAAAAATTTTATACATAATTAATATTGTAACATTTTAATTTCCATTTATAATATATTTTATTTAATTTATTAATGGTATTGATAATATTTTATGTTCATATATTTTTAAAAAAATCTTTAAACCTTATGTATTTTTCATTATAATAAATAATTATGTGAAATATTTATTATTTTTATTTGAAGAATATATTAATATTATGTAATATAAAATATAATAAGTATCATTGTGATCTCTTTGTAATATGTTCTTCATAGAAATATATGTGGTTATTGAGATAATATTATAAGTCAATATACATAAATGTTCTTCAAATACACAATTATTTTTATGCGTTATATATATATATATATATATATGTTTTAAAGGGAGTTAATTTGTTTTCAGAAATAGAACATTATAATAGTGTTATTCTTTTTTATGGAAATATCAGAAAAATTATATTTGTATTGAGAAGTTAAAAATTATGGTTTTATGAGAATGATTATTTCTATGAAATCATAATGATGTAAAAATTTAAAACATATTTTAATAAATCTATGTTTAAATTATGTGTTATAATATAGAATGTCATGGATTCCCTTTGGTGACTGAGTGATTTTTTACAATTTGTGTGGATTAGTCCACGTTTGCTATTGATAACATGGGGAGATTGTTCAATACCAAATTATTAACTTCAAATTGTGGATAATGTGCATCATGTTGTGTCATGTTTTTTGTATGTATGGTTATTGATTAATATTTATATATATAATTATTATTATTTTTACTTTGATATGTAGAGGCCAATGTGATACAAGGAACATGTCATATAAGATTAATTATTTTATCTATGAAGGAGTAAATGTGAAAATCCTTGAAGGGTTAATGGAATGATCAGAGAAGTTAAAAAATCATGGGAAGCAAATCTTTAAGATTTTTGGATCTTAATTGGATATGAAATATATTATAAAATATTTACTAAAGTAATAATGTTCAGTATTTCCCACATGTGTTATCCCGATAAAGGTCTACATATGATTATTGAACTATGTATTGGTTCTACATAAGGGATTTACAGGGACATAAGAAAAATATTTCTAAAAAGTTCTCCCTTATATGGATTTATTTACACATATTATTCTTTATTTATATTCAATTAATATGATCTAGAAATAATAAGGCTCACATATCCAAATATAATGGCATAAAGAGATTCAGCTAAGGATTTATTATTCTAATTTTTTCTATATAAAGATAAAGCGCTGAAATTCATATATGAAAAGGAATTTGGCTACATCATCCACCATTTAAGGGTATCAAAATACAATATTTTATAATTTTTGTGATTCATATGTTAATTTATCCATATTTATAGGAATTTCTAGTTATGTACAAGAATTTCATCTATGATTTTCAGGAGGTGTCACTAAACTATGAAATCCATTCAGGTGATGTATGGGCCATCAAAAAGTTATAAAAATAATGGAGCAAAAATGGGAACAAACATACATGATGATATTGAAGAAGGAACATTCTGTTGAGAATCATTGAATTAATTGGGAAATTATTTATGATAATGTTGAGTGGTTCATGCCATATATGAGGAGATCTATCCATGAAGAAATATACCAACATAATGATTATTAATATTATATAATTTATCCAATATATCATTTTTATAAAGATAAAATTGATTTCTGATCATGAATATGGAATATTTAAATTTGGTTAACACTACATGCCATGAAAAATAAAGATGTTATCATATACGGATTTTTCCATTTTTTTGTAATAAAATGGTATGATCATAGAATAGAATATAATAAAAGTAGATGATCATGGAAGATATGATAGTACCCCAAAATAAATAAATATAATTTCACAATCAATGTTTTGGTCAAGATTATAAATGTGAGACATTATTGTAATATTAACCAATCATCACCATATATAGAAAATTGAGGAGATGAGGAGGATCTCAACAATTATATGGTTGGGAATAAAAACTAACATGCACATGCGAGATGAAAGTAAAAAATAATCTTCTTAAAGTTAATTGTTTTCATAGAAGAAGAATTTTTTACTTCTACACTGTAATTTAAAGTTAAATGATGGTATCACCATCATTTGATGAACTTGTTTTTCAATATTTATTCAAGAATGAATACGAATGATTCATGAGGGAGGTCAATGTATGTATATTATGAAGGAATGAGAAATTAATAAGTGTATACATCCATAACTAGGGATGAATCCATCCTTTATGTTTCTAATGATTAATTTACAAATAACTCTATTAAATATATGGGATTCTTATCCCAAATAAGTACTTTATGGGTAGAAAGATGGAGGTGCACCTCTATTATATTACCTTAAGTTGAAGTTAGTAGAACTAGAAATTATAAATGTAGTGATCACTGGGTGGTAGTGGGACATAAGAGAACATATTAAGATTAGGAAACCATGCATGAATTGAAAACAACAATTATGGAAATAAAATAGCAGGTATATTATTAATTAATAGGTTCATAAAAAATCAAAAAATTTATTCAAATAAGATAATACCATTAATGGTGAACCAATTATATAATATCATTCCCCTATATTTATATTAAATAAATTATTTTTAATATTAATTTAGTTATGATTAAATTAAATATATCAATTTAACACATTTCATACACACTTGGTACCAATATCTTTAATATAATGTCATAAAAATGTTTCAATTTGGGTTAACCCTAATTCGACACCCTATAGGTTCATAAAGGGTTTATAAATAGTAGTTTAAAAGGGTAATATTATATGTATGCTCAACCACGGAGGTAGAATTGGTTGTTAATTTCTAAGTCAGTAAATTGAAAAGGCCACAATTTTTCATTGGTCATAAATTTTAGAGGTATAATATGATGTTTATAGCCTATATTGAGAATTATCTTCATGTAAATCTAGATATTTATTAGTATATAATTTATATACTAGGAAAACCTGGAATTATAGTTGAGATAGACCAGTTTTTTTATTGACACATAATTTAAAAATTTATTGAAGGATGGACATATATATGTGGTGTTTAAGAGATGTCCCAATTACATGTTATTTCAATATATGTCTATAACATAGGGGATTGAATTTTGAAAACATATTCTAGATTAAATTTTTCATTTTATCAAAAGAAAAATAGATAAAATATTATATGAATTATCCTAAGAGGATGATATCTTCAACTATAGTAATAAATTTGTAACTTTTTTCTACGTGTGTTTCTAAATCTAGTTTTGTGATTAATTTTTTTTAAAAAAATTATAATGTATAATTCATTTAAAACAGATAAATTAATATTTGGATGTGAAACCACATAATTATTTCTATCATTTAAGTGATCATGATTCCACAAATAATAGTTTGACAATTGAGAAATTATTTACAAACCCAATCTTTCCTTCTTAGATGATTTGTACTTCTTAAATAAAATACAAAATAAAACTAAAGTGGCCTATTACAATGACTTCAAGTGCATTAGTAACAAGATAAAAAGTAAAATTTATTTTAGTAAGTAGATATCTAAGAAATAATAATGAATATTTCAATAGAAATGAATATGAAATCAAATATCATTTTATTTCTCAAAAAACTGGAAGGGAAAAAGAACTTTATTATATGAGGTACAAAATAGATTGAGGAATAAAAAATTATAAATGAATGAAATTAATGTAAAATTAAAAAAAGGTTAATATGAGCACAAAAAATTATATAATTAATATCCCCCACTATACTATAATATTTTACAGAATGAGCAAATTTATATATAATATCTAGATATAAATGGTGAATTCCAAAACCAACATCTAATGGTTAATAAAATATGGAATATAAAAAACAATTATTATTGGAGGATTTTTAATAAATCAATTAAAATAGAAGGTAGATATTAATTTATTTTTATGTGGACTGTTTTGAATTAATAAGGGCATGTGTATTTACTCCAAAATAAACAAAATTGTTAAGAAATTTTTTATATTAACACAAAACCTTGTATTGATAACCCATGGTATGATTATGTTAGTAGATTATTTATTTTTTTTAACACCAAGAATTTGGGAAAAATTTATATAGAATGAGAACAAAGTATTTATCAAATATTTCCATTACTTTCATGACATACATGAAATGGGTTTAAAAATGAAAGAATACTAGTGTGTTGGAGTTTTTTTAAAGGATATATCGAAATAAAGTAAATCTAAATAAAGGGATCATTAACAACAAAAAATAATGATATCATAGTAGACCACATGAAAATAAAGGAAATTGGTATGTATGAAGATGAAATATGACACTCAATTTTTGAGGTATTTTGAAGAACACAAAATTAATAACCTATCAATAATAAATAATCCTAATATAGAAGTATTGGTCATCGAGGAGGTGGGACATGATCCATGCCAATGTGTTATTACAAAATCCAATTCATGGTTAGAGATAAACATCACTTGTATTTTTATCATATAGGGAATGAAATATAGAGCTTAAAACAATTTAAAGGAAACAAGGGTGAAAAAATACACTAGCAGGATGTACCTCACATTAGAAAAACCCTATGAAAATGATAGGGAGTATCACCATGTAAAATGATCTAAAGGATTATGTGGTTGATGATTTAAATGAATTAGCCACCATTAAATTTTAAATCAATAAAGAAAATGTGGAATGTTGTGTGAAGTCAAATCTAACTAATTAAACAAATATAAATGAGGAGGTATGTGGTACACCTCTCCCCATGCATTAAATATTCTTTAGTAGTTTAGAAGGATATGCAATTTTATTCTGGGAAAATGATCCACGGTGTAATTGTGAAATATATTAAACAATGAATAAATTAAAATCCATTAACATCAATGAATTTTATTTTTATTTGATCAAATAAATTTAATTTTTTCAAGATCTAGTTTTATATGCAACATAGAGTTTATGAAAATAACAATATATTATTAATATATTATTATTTAATGTTATATTTATTTACTAGCCATTTAATTTATATTAATAATAGTAATAACTAAATTATGAAAAAATTATGGTTTTCATAAATTTAAAATATATTCACTGGTTTTAAATTGATTGAAATTGAAAATAAAATTATTTTGAAAGTAATGTAAAAAATATTATATAAAAAGTTTTCTACACGAGCAATCTAATCTTAATATTAACAAAATTAAATTATTTACTATTGGTGAATTAATTTAATGTAATTTGTATATTATATATTCAATAAATTTTTTTGACTCGTAAATTATTTGTTATGGCCATATGAAAAAAATTAAATCCATTTTAATGATTAAAAATTATATATATTTTTAAAATCAGTTAGTTCATGTCTTGAAAACCTATTTTAAAAAAAAATTTATAAAATTTAATTGAAAAAATCACCATTAATATTGATATAAAAATTTCAAAATTATCTTATAGTGAAATTTTAATAATTTTTTGAAAAGTTGAATTTCATAATGAATTTTGAAAAAAAGTTATTTACTAAAATTAGTATATTAATTTAAATAATTTAAAGGGTTAAATTTTGTTATAAATTGTATTTAAAATAAATTTAGTACAATAATATTAATATCAACAAAATTTATATTTATATAATTAGTATTATATTTATATTTAATAAGCATATATTTAATATATAAAAATGATTTTTCTTTGGAAAAATATTTTTGGACACATTTTGGGTATAATTTTAATTTATATTATTGCACATATATGTATTGAATTTCATAAAATGGATTCCATATTTTAAACAAGGATAACAAATATTTTTTAATAAGGTTAAATTTTTTAAATAATTAACATTAAAAACATATAATATTAAATTACAACTATTAAGGTTAAAATAATGGGTTTTTCTGGTTACATGCTCTTTTGTAAAAATTAGTTTTCCAAAAACAAATGATTTTTATTTTATAACTTGTATATTATATATATATACATAAAAATATTACATACAATGTTTCATTATAATAAAGAGTTTATTTATTTATTTCTTATTTCACCTCCATAAAAAATTATTCAAAAATGATGAAATAATAAAACCATTAACATATATATAAATAGATATTATTATGTTCAATGTTTAATGAGTATCATTATCCTCCACTGTTAAATGGGAAATGAAATCATAAATCATGTGTATAGAAGATTACCACCTCCCAAACCTATGTAATTCAATTTCCATCACCACCTCTCATAGATGGATATAATGATTTATTTATTGTATATAGATAAATATTTATATGATATTTATAAATTAATTATAACTACGGAATTATAATACCAAATATTCTTTCTTACATTTTAATCCTTTCAAAAATGAAAACGACTCTCATATATATGTGTAAAATACTACCCCCCACAAAGTGGTGAGATACCATTATCATGTTATTTTGATATGATGGTAATAATGATTTGTTTAATAAATATATATGATATATAAATAATTATGAAATGATGAATTATTATTATATATTCTTTCATTTCATCTATTTTAAAATTGGTAAAAGAAATCATGATTATATACGGTCTACTATATCCATAACTGGTGTTAGTGATTTTTCTATCTCTAGTTTTGCATATTAATGTAAATGTGAATTTAATTGATATATAATTTTTATATAATTATTAACATGCATTAGATTGTGGGAAATTATCAATGTACAATAACAAAAACTACCAAAAAAAGACATGAAAAATGAATGAGTTGTCACCAAGAATAGATATTTTAATAGAAAATTATCATTAAACAGGTGATAAGGGGTATAAGTAAATAAAATATTATATGAGATATATAATTATGGTGATATATAATGTTTATATTATTTCTATATTGATTATATAGGATAATAAAATATGTAATAAGTATTTAAAGAAACGAGTTGATGGATTTTCATCTATCATTTTTAAATAGATTCCATAATAACCATTTTTTTTCTTTTATGTGGTCTATATAATACCCATGAATGTATATAATGATGAATTTTTTGAAAAATATAAGTATTTATATATTGATATAATTTCATTTGTTTCATGGTACTTATAATTCAGATCAAACCATAGTGTTAAGGGATTAATGTTACGATATCATTATTTATCTGGATTGTTTATGATTATTCTTATAATAATGAAAATTAATGATATACCTAAAAATAATATCAATAACTTTTACCCACTATATTAATACTATAAATTAACAATTTTTATTTCATTTTCACATATCTAAGGGTTGAAGAGACTGGAAGAATATTTTTATATAAACTATTTTTTCTTTTTTGTTTAAAATCGTTTCACATCCATTCCAATGTATAATATTTTTTTTTTCATTTTTCTCCTATTATATTTTAAATATATTTTAATGTGTGTATAATGAAGTAAATTTTATTCAATCATTATCACTGAATACTTTTATGATTATTTTACAACTATAAATGACTTTTTTTAAAACAATTTCATTAATATTTTAATAATATTTATATAAATGATTCCAAAGTGGGAATACTATTTTCCAAATTAAATGTTAAAGATGATATTTAAAATTAATTTTCCATATATGATGACATTTATTGAATATTTTTAACCCTTATAATGTATGTTATCCAATTATAAAATATATCCTCTTTCCATAGATGTTCTTTGGTTATTATGAAAATAATATTATGAAACCACTTTCTCATACTATGGTTTATGTTATAATATATATATTAAATATTTAGTGAACAAATTTTACTTACATGGTTTAATATATGATGATATGATGAATGTTTTATGAACTCATGGAACACGTATGAATGGTTTTCATTATGTTATTTGTGGGAGTATAGTTATATATCCCTCTATTGCATTGGGTAAAATATTTTATATCATTAAATAATTATAGTAATCAATTCTATATGCTTTATTCCATAGAGGGAATTAGTTTACATGATTGATCTTTTATGAGAAACATATAATGGTTCCTTATCCGTTATAGGAAACAATTTTATTTTATTATTACAATATGGGAAATATGTGTTTTGGCCTAATAAAATATAATTTTCAGGCTTCAATAGTTAACCAAAACATATGAAATAGTTTCTATACATATGATGATGACACACTTATATGATTTGAACTTATGGTAGATTGTGGATTTATGATTATTTCTCACTATTATGGCTTATGTGTTTTGAAATTATTATATTTTAAACAAGTACTAGTGTTTATAATTCATTATAGATTGGTTATATACTTTTTAAGTTACATTCATGGCCTCAGAGATTTATGATTGTTTTATTCTGTCATATGATCATCGATTCATATATAGTGTGTTTACCCATAATCAGAATCTGGTGTCTACCATTATTATTATTCCTTTAGAAAGGTTATAATGAATGGTTTTATGTTTGGTATATTGATAAATAGTACTACATGGAAAGATCTTGGTGGTAGATTTTGAATATCATTAATGATATAATGAGAGTGTTTATCTAGTCACTAATGTCGCTAAACCATTACCTACCTCAAATGAGTGTTTTTTTAATGAATTAAATATTCATCATAAAAGATAAAAAATTTATTTTGTGAAATCTATGGGGTTTTAGATTATATCATATAATTTTTTAGTAAATAGTTATAGATTACATTTATACAATATTGTTGAAACTAGGGTGGAATGTTGTATGTAAAGTATAACATCCAAAATATTTCATAAAAAATATATTTTGTAGTTTTCATAGAAATAAATCCCTATCTAAATAATAAAAGAAGATAATGTTTTTTAATAGATCCATCCAGGTTTTTACTACACTGAATCGAGTTTTTTAGTATATCTCATCCATAATTCGAGTGAATGGTGAGTGGGTGCTTACTGAGCACCTAGTTTCACATGCTCGGATGATGTATTTGAGATAATTATCATTTACCTTAAAAAACATTATGAATGACTTTAATAAATGGTGAAAATGGATTCTATATGTTAAAACTAAGGATTCATTAGATGAAAATCTTGTGTTATGATTTATATATCCTATAAATTTATCATCATTTGTTCTTTTCAATTTTGATCAATTTCTCTCACACGTTTATTTTATGTTTTAGTGAATGAATTAAACTATAAGACAATAATCAAAAAATTAATGTCATTGAAAGTGGAATGATTTTCCAATTGGGAAAAGAATGGATGTTGGTATTAGATTACAAAATCTTGTTGTTATGTTTATGAAACATTCTTAATCTTGGAATCATGTTGGATTTCCAAACGATAAAAGGAGATAAAAATTCAATTTGAATACTTAAAGAGGAAACTCCCAAAATCATTTTTTGGGTGCCCAGATCATATAATTTCCAAACAATGGATCAATATATTCATAAAGGAATTTTATGTTCTATAGTGTTCTCGGAATGAAATAGTCGGTTTGGTCATCTATTATTTAGAAGGAGAACTATATAAATATAGGATTATTATTAAGAATATGAGAAAACTCTTTGAAATTTCTTTGATGGAGGGGTTGAATTTAAAATCTCATTTTTCAATGAGAATTTTCCTCATATTATTTGTAGGAAAATATTGAATAAATTACTTGATCTAAAGAGATAAATGATGAATTCATTAGTGTCTTTGAAGAAATTTTTACAAGACATACAAGGTAATGATGTAGTACAATCATCTAGATAAAAAGTATTGATTTTAAATTATTTGGTGGTTTAAAACAATGTATATAAAAAAAATTAGATATAATACAACATATTGGATATGTAGAAATAATTCTATTTAAACTAATAGTAGATACGGAAATTAGTGATTCCCACTATTCCCATATATTTGATAAGAAAAAAAACCATGTCTCACGTGATCTTGAAAAAAAAACACATTATGGTAGGAAATAAATTACATGTACATGCTTGGAAAGTGGAATGAATTATAAATGGTACTTCTTTTATGGAACTGGGTGGTGCTATAAATTCGTAAATAATGGTCATAAATCCCATGAGTATTGAAATTTAATGAATGGAATGGTTAAAAAAATGAAAGAGAATAATTAATAATATAATTCACCATCAGCATTCTAGTGCTTCAATTGATAAGAGTGTGATAATTATGCCCATAGGTGCATGAATTCTAAGGAATATAATGATTTTTAATGTCAGAAACCGATTAAAATCATGAAAAATGGAAATATCATATGATCATGACTTCACAATTTAGTAATGATAATTACATGGTTAAAGGTAAACATGATATCAAATCCATAGAAGTCAATTTATTATTTTATTATATATCTAACCACTCATTATATCAATGGATTTTTTAAATGGAATTTAATTAGTAACTCAGTGAGTAGATATTTAGAAAGTGGATAATATTATAATGTTATAATGGTCATGTATCAAGGCAATAGTTTTTCTACAATAGAATATTATGTGAATGTTATATAAAAAATCATGTTATTCTCTAATTATTTTAATTTTATGTGATTATATAAATGAATTGGATTTATTTAAAGAGAGTCCATTTCAATTTACAAGGAAGGGAAGCAATATTTCATATTTTAAATTATCCCATTCACATTTGTTAATGTGATGATGAATGTATATTTCCAGGAAAAATTAATTCTATTGTGAATTTATTAATTAATATCCAAGGATTTTATTCATATTAGATTCTTCGGTGAAACTCATCATTGAATAAATTACTACTATTAATTTTTTTTATTTATTTATTGAATAATTTATTGATATTCCTCTTAATATTGTAGATGATTTCCTAATATAAATAATATACAGTGTCACACATATTTAAATGTCTTCATATGGTTGGTTCTAGTTTAGTTTCCAGAATTTAGGAATAAACCCCATGAGAATCCAAATATGGAAGTTTTTATGGCAAGTGCATCACCATGGGGTGCCCCAATTATTTTTGTTAAGAAGAATGTTAGATCAACGTGAGCCTATAATTATTATCGAATACGTAACCATTTCATTATCAATAAAAATTATCATATACATCATATTGATTATGTTTTTGATCAGTTAGGCAGAGCTAAACACATTTATATGATCAATGTTCAATAAATACATAATCAAATTATGTACATGAAGTATCATATTCAAATTAAAGTATTTCATACTGAGCCTTGAAATAATAAATTTATTATGATGTCGTTTGGTTTTACAAATTCCCCAATTATAATAATGGATTAATTATTATATTATTTAGAGATTACCTTGAAAAGTTTTTGGAAGTCGTTATAGAATATATTCATTTATATTCAATAGTAATAGAATATCATGAAGTTGAATTAGGAATTATATAGAAGACCGTGAGAAAGATAATTTTTATTAAAAAATTAAAAAAATTGTTTTTTTCTTTAATAATATTTTTTTATGTCATTTAATCTCATTTGACGGTATTTTAGTGGATCCATTAATGATAAAAGATACTAATAATTGCGTTGACCCATAATAATTACTAAGTTCTATAATTTTCTTTATTCAGGTGTATATTATAGATTCCATGTGAACTATTTCACATAACTATATATTACAATTACCAAGTAAACATAGATGGTATAGATGTTCTTCTTTACAGATGAATGCGTGGAAAATTTCATGGAACTGATGACAATGCACTTTATTTCCCATGTTATTACATTTCTATGTAGTGGAGAAGGGTTTCCATTATATTGTGATTCATTTAATATATTAATATGATGACATATCATAATTAATTGTATGGTAATAGCTTATGTCTAAAAAGATGTGTGGTTCATGGGAAATGATTATATAACTCAATATTCTAAGTTAAATTAGGTGATTTTTTCATTAATGATATTTTGATATTATATTTATGAAATAATTTGTGACATATATATAGATCATGAGTGGTCAGATCATGTATTCATGATTAAATAGTAGAGTATTCACCAGAAATGATGGTTAAAGATGATTAATGATTATGATCATTAACAAAATTTCAAGTAAGGGAAAGTAAACATGGTGTTCAATACTTTGAAATGAAATGATCATTCAAGATTATCTAGTATGAGGATAAAAAAGATCATATATTTATAAATTTTCGATGGATTTATCAATAAATAAATATTTATAGGGAAAAATAATATCATTCTAAAATTAGTGTTCAATCATCTATCCATGTTAGAATTAAATAGCCACAAAATTAAGATGTGAAACTAATAAAAATGAACATAAATGTATTTATATTTAACATTAATTTTGAAATAATGATATTGTTGATAAATAATGTACGTCTTCCACATATACAAAACCCAATGGAGATATTAGAGGAAGATCATAGTTCTTTATTCTCCATTCACCATAGAATTATTAAGATATATAATAATTTGATTTATTGTGTGAAAACATTAATATAGATATTTAATAGTTTGTATCATTAGGCTTGATATATCAACAATTTAAGGTTAAGAGACAAAAGTATATTGATGTTTCCTCAATTATTAACCATAAATAATAGAAATGTGAAAACATCACAATAAATTTATTTAAGAGATATCCAAAATTATTAAATGTCCGTAATTCTATTTGGGATTTTGTTGATAACCATATAAAGTTAGAACATTTAATTACATTTAGGGAATTATTATATCATGCTAAACATTCAAAAATATATACTAATTATGTCTAATGGTTTTATGTAGTACCACATTCTATTATATTTAATTAGGATTGGAGGATTACTATGATGTTCTAAGAATTTCTTCAGTAGGTTATGAATATATAGTTATGTTTTAGTAATACTTATCATCCTTATATAAATAGACATTCTTAGAGAACCATTAAAATCCTATATGATTTATTTAGAAATATTTCTATTGAAATAAAATGTGTATGGGTTCAAGACCACCCTTTTGTTGATTTTGCATAAAACAATATCATTCACTCAAGAATCTAGATGCCTCCTTATGAATACCTCTTGGGAAATAATTGTACAGTTCTAATATACTAAGTTTATGTTTTAATATGAAAGCTATTGTGGACTAAACTAGCTGAGGGAATGTAAATGAAATTCTAAACCATTCAAAATTACATCATGATAGTATATATTCCTTAGAAAATTTATGATTATTATCATATGTGGGATATTGATTTTGATATTGGTGAGAAAATATTACAATTAATTAATACAACAAAAATGATTATGATTTTTTAGAAAAATGATATATTTTCATAAAGTATATTGGAATTCCCATTATTCATAATTGAGTAGGGATGGTAGCTTATCGATTAAAAAATCCCCAAAACCTTCTATTGTTCATGATGTGTTCGTTGTATCCAAATTGAAAATATACATACATAGACCTTAACATGTAAGGAATGATGATATCATAATAAAGGGTTATGATTTATATTTTTTGAAAAAATTCATAGTAATTTTAGATAATTGTGAGAATGTAATACTAAAGAAGACCACACATCCGGTAAAACGTTTGAAGTGAAACAAAAAATTTCAGGAACCTACATGAAAACCCAAAGATATGATCACGTTGAATTTCCCTATATTTTTTCACCAGATTAATGAAATTTTTATGGAAAAAATTATTTTTAAATGAAATTGAATGCAACAAAGATAGATTTAATGAAATTCATAAAAATACGTTTAATTTCTTCAATCTTTTTTGTTACATGCAACATCGAGTTTAAACGAACCGTGATATAATATTAAAATATTATTAGTAAAATTTATTGTTATTATAATTCCATAGGATTTGTTGGTATGAATATAAATGACTAAATTATTGAAAAATGGTGGTTTACAGTTGTTTAAAAATATATTAATTGGTTATCAATTGAGTAGAAATGAACAGAAAGAACATATGAATGTAAATAAATTCATTTTTTTGTGAAACTATTTTTATGTATACAATTTTTTAATGTTAATAAATTATATTAGTCATAGAAATTGAATTATTCTATCTAAATTATTATATTATTTATATAATTAAAAGTTATATCATTCATATAGTATCATTTCTATGCATGGAATAATAATTAACATAGTTTTATGAAGAAATAGTAATTCTTTATAAAAATTTTTTTGTAACATTTTCAAATTTATTTTTTATTCAAATAAATAAAATTTATAAAAATGGAAAAATAATCTGTTTTTTTAAATCAACAGGGAAAAATTATCTTAGCTAAAATTTTGAGATGTTTCTGAAAAATTTAAATCTTTGATTAATAGTGAAAAATTCTATCTAAAAAAACCTATTTTAATTTATGAATTTTAAATGATATATTTTCTATTAAAAGGAATTAAAATTATAATTACATAATGTATTTTATCATTAACTGAATTTAGATAATTATATTTATTTTCGTATTCAAATTTGATATAAAATTGATTTCTATCTAATAGATTATTTTATTTAAAAAATAATTTTTGAACAAATTTATGGGTTCAATTTTACAATCAATTCATTCAATTATATGAATTCAATATTTCAAAAATATATTCATCATTATTAATCAAGATAATAATTATTATGAATTAATTTAAACATAAATTATTGAAAAACTGAATCGTAAAAATAGTTTTAAAATGAGTTATAATTTATATTATTAAAAAAGTGTTTTTTCAAGTTTAATTCTCTTTTATTAAAAAACAAATTTCACAAAAATAGTATTGTTAAATGATATGGTGGATCTAATATTTAAAATAATTTTTTTCAAATTTTTAAATAATACTCAGTTTAGTTTATTATTTAACATATAAACTAAATTTCCGTAAAAATACTTTCATGGAGAAAACTAAATTGCTAAAATTGGGTAACATAATTTTATATGTTTATTTTTCTGTCTCTATCGAACAAAATGGAAAAAATATTTATGTGTTTGTGTGGATTACTTTATAAATAAATGGGTTAGTTTATATTTACTTATATACATTTAGGGATGACCCAAAATATTTATATAATGAATTTATTTGGTGTTTATATATCTTTTTTTAGTTTTCTGTATGATTTAAACCTGATTAATGTATATTAAAAAAATAACCTGCCCCAATGAGACTGGAATAATGAAGCATATATCATATAGAATATTGATATTAAACAAAAATCTAAATAGAAGTGTAAAGAATGGGTGAAATAAAATCATATATAATATTATATATGTGAATATGGTTCTATAAAATATTTATAAAAAAATGTTTATTTTTTATTCGATATGTTCAAACACGTACGAATGAAGTCGATACAAGATGTAAGTGATTTTTGTCTCACTTTTATTTCTATGAGACACATGCCATATTTATCAATTGTTTCTTCTTTAGTATGTATATACCTAACAAGAATATTATATTTAATTATTACCCTATAAATTATGGAGGATTAGATATCAAATTATATGTTTCATTTTTTCTTGGGAATTATTATTCAAAAATTATTTTAGTTGTAATGTTTTTAAGATAAAATTACATTATTTTTTAGGATATTAATAATCACACATATACTGATAAAATTATAGGATAATAATCTCAATAATATCATTACTTTTCTTATAATATAGATGTTTCTATAAATTATATTTTTGAAATTAATTTTCCCAACATTGAAAATGAAAGAAACTGGAAGAATATTTTTATAGAAAACTTACATTATTTGTCTATTTGGAAGAAAATGATTACTCTTACATGTCCATGATTTTTTAAAAAAAAATTAATCAATGTGTTTATTATTCTGATATTTTTTGAAGATATGTCAATCCATGATTGAATTTTGAAAAAACTGTTTAAAAGAAATGTGCTTGTCATTTCTGAACAACGTCCTTTTTAGTTTTTACTGAAAATGTGAACATAATATTTATATTAATTTGTATGAGAAGAAATTAATTTTAATCCATAATTAAATATCAGTAATATGTATATTCATTGGAAATATTCCAACATTATTTTTAAATAAATATTCTTATTTAAATTTTTTGTAATTTTTATATTAATTATTAAAAAGCGGAAATGATATTTTCATCTAGAATTTTTCTCAATGATCTATTAAAATAATTTTCCATATAATATTACATTCATTGATGCTATCTAACCATTATTAGGTATATCATTCATTGTTATAATCCTTATTATTTCAATGTATGGTATATGATTATTTTGTGAATATTTTTAGGAGGCCCATTCCTTTTCCGGTTGGGTTATTCTATTATACATTGATGAAATGTTTGTTAATACCTTTTTCTTTTCATGGGTTATTATATGATGATATGAATAATTATTAATGGTCATATAGAATACATATGTATAGTTTTTAATTTTGATATGGGTGAGCATTGAATTATATATCATTCAAATTTATTTGGTGTTGTTTTTTCTCTCATTAGATATTTTTTGGAATATAGTATATGTGATTGATCCTCTATGAAAAACAAGTTGATGTGCTAGATTTTATATTTGAAAAAGGAATGTTCAAGATCCATTATGGAAAAAATATATACATAACCAACTATGGAACACAAGCGTTTATGCTTGATCGCTTATAATTTGATGGTCTTGGTACTTTATCATGACATGTGAAATGGTTTCTATACATATAATAGTTCCAAACTTTTAGGACACAGACATATGGTTCATGATTTATTTCCGATTATTTCTCACTCTTATGATTCATTTATTTATGAAATACAATTTTTTATAATATGGTCTATATTTAATATACATTATATATTGTGTATGATATATGTATTTAATATCCATGACTCATAACTTAATCATTTACTAATTATTTCATATATTTTTTAATTGATAACTATCATTATTACCCATATTGATAATCTAATCACACCCTTTTTATGGATTGATTCCATAGTTTATGAAGAATGGTTATATGTAGGGTATGCCTTTAAAAATTATAAAAATGGGAAAACATTTGTGGGAGATATTTAAAATCATTATTCAAATATATACATTACGTATATAGTCTCCAAATACAACAAAACATTATAGTTCATTAAATTTATTTATATGTGTATTTAATATATTTCTAAAAAATGTTATAATCATGTATGAAAATATTAGTTCCCTATAAAGCTGTTCTTTTTATAGATGAAAATTAGGAACAATAAGAGAATGTAAATATAACTAAAAGAAAAAATTTATATCATGGATGGAAAAAAAAGTTTGGTCTAATTATTACTCATCTATTTGTTCTAGGAACCATGTTTTGACAAAATAATTTTATATCCATGTTATTTATTTATCTAATATTTTCCATATTTTTTGTATGCATTTAATTTATTTTAATCCTCCCAAATTATCAAGGCGAGATTATATGGATCAATTTTTGTATTTATGAAAAGATTTTATTAAAATTGTGAAATTATCTTCATCATTCTAATCCATCCCATTCTATTCAGGAACCCTGGAAATGAGGCTGAAGCCCAATTAGATTTTTTTAATTTTAATTTTATTTTTATGTGTAACACATTCATCTATATGTATAATGTTTCTAAATTATTCTTCCATGTTTCTTTTTCTTCAAACTCAAATTATCTCAATCTCTATCTCATTTTATTACATCATGATCTCTAATCACTTTTCAATAGAATGTTACTAACACAAGTCTCAGAACTGGGGGAGGTTTCATGGTGTTATTTATTATTAGACTTCAATTATAAATGATTTAAATATTTTTGTGGCGGAGGTGTGAAATATTTCCTTGGTCTAGAAGTCTGTCACCATAAAAATATTTCCAAATCCATTTCTTTTACTTGATTCATAATTTCACATCCCCTATCATAAGAAAACCCTTCATACGGTTGAGTTAGGTCTTCCAAAAGGGTTGAAATGGAATATGGTGGATCAGTGTCTTTTAGGAATTGCATTCTCGGTCAAGGTTCTATCTTATTTGACTATTGGAGGAGGTTTTTTTGGTGTTCGGGATACATTTTAAAATAAAAATCTCAATAAAGAAACAAAAATAAATTCATTTATAAGGAATGATAAAATTTATATTCATTAGGAATTTAAACAAAAAATAAATAAAGAATGAACTCTTGATGTACAACCCTAGGACAAGGACCTTTCATCCATAATTTCATTATGTTGTCATCTAAATCTGTATTTATATTTAATTTTGGAATTTCATTAATTTAATTTCATGTTTTTCCAAAACCAAAATTATTGTTTTCAATAAATAATAAAAATTCAAAAAATAGTTAGATTAGGTGAACTAGAATATGTGATTGGAACAATTATTACCTCATCTAGTGAAATGACCATGGTCATCCTTTATGCTGAAGTAGGAGATTTAATTTTTTTGTTCACTCCCTATGATAGGCATGAATAAAAATTTGCTTCATTTCTGGGGAGCTATGAAGTTATTTCTATCACATCATCAAAATTGATATTATTATAGATATATTTTTTGTTTAATTAAATAAAATATACAAAATCCATTTTTCCATGATGTGTTAAAATAAAAGTTATTAAACATGGAAAAATTACTCATTGGTTTAGAAAGAAGAAATAGAATACAATGAGGTGACCCTCCAATAAATTTCTAATTAGATAATTATAAGATTCAGGAAAAGGATATATAGATATAAACATAGATATCTCTTGATGATTTGATGACCATGGACAATGAACTCCAAATTAAAATTCAATGATTGAAGGCCAAGAAGGATGTTAAGCTATAATTCACAAAATTCACGTAATAAATCTATAATGTTAAAGAAAAACTCATGGTGGAGGAGCCCAACCACCTACCTACATCTATTTATAATCAAATCCAAGGGTCACTCACCACTAATGAAATTATTCATGCCAAACCACCTTAGGGAGATCATATATTAATGAACTCCAATTCATTTGAATTTTATTTAATCTGATTTGATAATAACTCCAAATTGGTTTGAACACTCAAAATAAACACACTCTTATTATTCATTGGAGGATGATGTGGAAATATATGCACATATTGTGGAACACCTGGTGGTCCAGGATGAAATTTGACATCTATTAGAGGAGCCCCATCATGAAGAGATCTATGTTGCTAAGCATGAGGAAACCAGACAAGAGGCTAAAGCCCCCATGCAGCTAGCACAAGAAGACACGATGGTTTCACAAGTAGAAATAAAATAATAAGAGGTTCCATACATCATCCTACCCCCACCATATATGTTGTACTACATTTAAGAGGGGGGGGGGTCTTCTGTAACTTATACACGGTGTCCTCAATAAGAAGATGGAACTGTAAGCTATGAAGAATGACATGTGGTGGTTCATGTTAATGAATATCCACCCACCATAAAATTTCGGATAGAATATTTTACTAGCCTCTAGAGGATGAAAATTTCAAGTCCCGATAAGGGGATAATACCATGATTTATTGTCACATTCTTTAAAGATTTCATTTGCATTTTTTAAGAAGTTGTTTAGAAAGCAGCCAAATCCACCTTATCTTTTTGAGCTTTAATGAAATGATCCTTGTTATTAAGTGAGTAATTATCTTTTTCAGTTTCATAAACAATAAAAGGATTCCTAAAACAGTGGAATATATGCTATACGTGTCATTATAATGTGAGATCATTTTTATTTTCTAAATATATAAACTCCACAAATGTTTTAGTGAAAAAACATGTTTTATGTTTTAATGATAAGAATTTAATTCCCACCCATGAGTTATTGTTTTATATGAATTATTTAAGAGACATGAGGTTCTTAAGAATCCTGTGATTCGATGTTTTATATTTCAATGTTTATGATATTGATGGATTAAAATAGAAAATTTAAAATTTAATGTGAATCATAAATATTTAAAAGATGGCTCATTATATAAGGGAATTAGTTGATTTATGCAAATGAAATTTCCCTACCATTTTCCTACAAATCTCTAGAATTATTTTGAATTAATTTGTTATTATTAATCATCCCTTTAGTGATTTTTCAATATCATATTCAGTATTATAGAGAAGATTTCAAGACCATGTACATCATATTTATTCTTGATCATATATCTTGAGGGATCTTCTAATACGTCACCTATCAGAACATTCATTTTAACTTGACCAATATATGATTTTATAAAACATTTAAAATGATTGAGCCATTTTTTAAAATAACTTATACCTAATTACCACCTTTATATTAATCCATCTTTTGTCCCACAGAGACAACAAATGACCATTATTGAGATGATCTATGTTTCAATCCATTTTTATCCATTCTAAATCATCTCTTGGTATTTACAAGATATTTGAAATGTAAAGTATTTGGTGGAAGGGAATCATGGTGGATGGAATGTTATACGTTGTAAGGTAAAATTGTGGGGGTTCTATTGTGGGAATTGTGAAATGTTGTTGAATCATTCATTGTACTTCATTTTCCCCCCTCAAGAATAAAAAAATGGATAAAATGACATTAAAAATGAGAAAAATGGGTTTTGAGTTGGGAGAACCAAGAATCACCATTATCCATAACGATGATCTTATAAACCCATGTGGTTTGGTGAGGGATGTGAGGTTATATTTAATCATAAAATTTGAAAAGAGTAAAAAAAATCCATAGGGTGAAAAATTCATTCATTATTTTTATTTGATTATAACCTTTTCATTGATTTTTTTGAAAGTGGGTGTAGTTACATTGAATGGGAGTATTTAATTACACTTATTAATATCATGAATTTTACCAGAGAGATAAACCTGTACCTTGAAATGTAATTTTTAAAACATCAAATCCTACCAAACATAAGCCTCAGAGTAATTTGAAATTTTATTACAGTTACTCATAATTTTAAGTTGCTTTTTATATCACAAAGTGGATAAAGTATTTCATTTACAATTCTATGGATAAAAATAATTCTCTCATGATATGAACATAACTCTAGTTGATTTTTATCATTATTGATTAGGGGAAAAGGTGAGGTTAATCATGATGTGGAATTATTAAAAATAATGAATTGAGGAGATTGAATGAATAGTAGGAGAATTTTTATCATTATTCAAATGGAAAAATGGAAATATATTAATTAACTGATTCATCAAAAATGAAAAATTAAATTGATATTTAATTTTTATTTTTGAAAATATGATTTTACATTGAAAGTTTATTAAATTTTTTACATTGTAATTTGGATATTGGTAACATTGGTTCCCTTTGAAATTTAATTTTGAGATTTTATACATAAGGAAAAGCATGGTTTAAGTGTGGAAAACTTTGTATAGATAATACTTTACACATTTATCATATGCATATTAATTTTTTTGATCCACCCAAATTATAAAATTGATCTTATATTGATCAATTTTGGATTTATGATGTCTTTTGAGAAAATTTTGAAAAGTGATTAATCATTTAAATTCCTATAATTCTATATAGGCACCATGGTGAAGAGGCCAAGAACCATTTTTAATTTTAATTTTCATTTATTTTTATATCATTTTTTTATTCCCATTAACACAATAATATTAATTTTATTAAATTGTTTCACATATCTTCTTCTATAATTCTTTGTCTTCAATCACTAATTATCTCATTCCCTCTCTTCCTTGTCTACATGATTAACTCTAATCACTTTGCATGGGAAGGTGAATAACCCGAGTCTTGGCCCTAGGGGAAATTTCATAGTGTTATTTATTATTGTGCATTAATTAAAAGTGCATTGAATCTATTTTTGGTGGAGGTGGGAATATTTCATGGGCTTGGTGGTCATCCACCCCGACACTATTTCCAAATCCATTTCTTTTCATTCATTCATTATTTTCCCTCCTTTACCTTAGGAAAACCCTTCATATGGTGGAGTTGGAGTTTCCATAAGGGATGAAATGGCATATGGTTGATCCCTATATTTTAGGAATAACATTATTGGTCAGGGTGATCTCTTATTTGACTGTTGGAGGAGACATGGTTTGATGTGTAGGAGGCATGATAAAATTACACAATCAATAAAAAATTATATAATGAGGTATCATAAAATTAATTTTCAAATTGAAATTGAACAAATAATAAATAATGAGTTATCCTATGATATCCAACCCTATGACCAAGACCATTCCTCTATAATTTCATTCTATATGCATCTTCACCTGTATTCACATTTAGTTTTTATAATTTTATTATTATAATTTCATGTTTTTTTCAAAAACAAAACAATTTTTTCAATAAATAAAAAAACAAAAGGTGATAGATTAGGAAAAATTGAATAAGTGATCATACCAACTATAGCAGTCTTCATGTGTCATAACCCTATTCAACCTCTTTTCAACACTTAGAAATTTAATTACCTTCTTCCATGCCTTATGATAGGAGGGAACTAGTTACATAATAAAGTCAAATTTCATATATTAACAACACAATATTCTCCCTAAAATATTGTTTTTAGTTGATATTGAAGACAAAAATAATTGTGATGGTGGTGTGAAAACTATATTTGAGACTATATATTGTATAAATCCCAATATAAGAGATTTTACATGGAACAAGTTCTTAAAATGAGTTGTTATAGGCCACTAAAAATAATCTAATATGCCTAAGGAATGATACAACAATTTTTTGTGTATATAATGACAGTTTTTCTATTGTGTGTAATATTCTTATTTGATTTATCTTATATGTATAAGATTCAAATTTCTAAATTATTGAATATATTTTTCCTATAAGTGAGTCCCCCAAATTGAGCACCAATAATTGGTATCAAAATATAAATAATCTAGCGGACGGATATATATGTTAATTGTTTTTAAATATCCATATTATGAGATAAATACTATGAAGAGATGAAGGCATGGACATGAATTGGTATTAATATTTGTTTATTACCATGCGGTGTCAATATAGTTTCCAAGTTGTATGCATCAAACTAAATTTTTTTAGTACATATACACTAAATAATTAGTGTTAATGTGTGTTGAATAATATATGTTATATCATAGAAAAGATAATTAGGCAGATGATATATTTTTTTTGTGAAAAAGATTATATAATGGATAATATTGATGTTCATTACAAAACCTAATGTTTCCGAACTAGAACTCTGGCTCCATAACTTAGACGATTTTTCTGATATCCTTAAATTCTATGTTTTAAATTCACTCAATTATAATCATGGAAAATATCAGTTAAGTATTAAAGATAAATTATAAAATTGGTTTCTTGAATGAGAATAATCAATTCCAAATTCGTATAAAGAGAAAATGAATTTCACGCAAGAAAGTAAATAATAGGTATCATACAGGTCCTTGAAAATGAGATCATTACAAGATTAACTAGATCAAAAAAGTGGGATATGTTATGAGTGGGATAAGCCTTCTTAATTCTTAATGATGGAAAATAATTTTCTATTACAACCCATATTGGGAAAATGGGGAGAATCTCTTTATTTTAGTTTCTTGCAACACATATAAAGTGTAAAAAACATATATGAACCCTATGTATTAACAATATTTGAGAAAATTCTATATATATGATTTTAGAAGAAAATGGACCCCTTTGATGGGATAGTTTCAATAGAAAATATGTTACCATATTCATAGATGTTGATAAAATCCAATCAATCCCATTGTGGGATATATAAAATTATTAAATATTTGATAATCCCTTGTTATTTCATTTAAATTTAGTATGCGATGATTTCAATAAGTAATATTCAAAAAATATTGAGGGTTTTTTTAATCTCTTTTGTGAGTGTTGGATATATTAAAAACAAGTGAAAAATCGACATAGATGTGTTTTCTTATAATATTATTAAATTTTTGGATACATTAGGTCCCAAGTGTTTCATTTTTTCAAATGAGCCAATATGTTTCAGTGTGTAAATGTGGTGATACCTAGAGAATTATTATTAAATCATTTAATTTTTTCTTATTATTTGACCTATAAATTCCCATATTATATATGATGATTAATTTTATGATGATAAATGAAAATTGATTCACTTTCTATAAATATTTTTTGACATTTTAAGGATATGGGAATTTTACCTCATGTGTTTGAGATTTCTTTGGGTGGTTTTGAGTGAAATTGTATACCTATGTAATTGTAAGTTCCTAAAAACAGAAGGGAAACACATGGTAAATAAGGGTTTACCATAACCTATATAAGGGTATCTCAGGCTTTGTGTGGTTCAGTCTCTATATATTTATGGTTACACAAATCATTTTTAGGATAAGTCTCTATATATGTAAATAAACCATCGATGTATTTGTGTAAATCATTATGGACATAATGATATCTTAAGATATTTAAATGTATATGAGTTTAACACTGGATTTTTAAATGCAAGGAAATTTGAAAAGGTACTTCGTTCTTGTTGGGAACTTTGTAGAGATACTCAAAGTCATAGTTGAGTGATAATTAGGAACCATGTAAAGTTATTTCATGGAATCTAAATATATTATAATAATAAAATCATTACATAAGATAGATGGTAAAATAACACATAATTCTAAATTCATTGTATAATGGTATGATTGAGGATCTTGTAACGGTTTATAAAAATTCTAGAGATATTGATATGGGTATGAATTGTTAATGGAACCCATGTAAGGGATGATTCTGGAATGTGTAAATGTAACATCCCATTACCTTCTTTTTTGTATTGTCTATATCTCATTTTACTTACCTCATTTGTTTGGGTATATTTTTTTAGAATTGAGTGTATTTATTGAAGGAAATGACTTATTGATAGGCGATGTATGTTTTCATTATTAAGAGACTCAATTTAATAAAGTGAAATATGATTAAGAGGATGTCCTCCATGGTTTGGGATGAATTAGATACTTTTTCTAAATTGGTTCAATATAATCAGAATGCATGAAAATTTCATGTCAGGAAGTTTTTACATGACATGAAGTTGTTACTTGACATGAATATATTATTAGGATCATTTTATTAACTAGTTTAGAGAAATAAAATTTTACACAATATAAAATAATCTCACATCATGTAATGGTTGATCATATTTATTGTTAATCCATGGTGATATTTTTTGGTGTATCTTAAAATTCATGAAATTCACATCATGAAATGGTTTCACTTTGTGAATGTTTCAGGAATTGTGTTATTATCCACACTACAAGACTACTTTTGTTTTCTTTTGATAGACTGTATTTATTCAACAAATCCAATGAGCTTCCCTATGTGATTTTGGGGATCTTCACTCATTTATCTGTTTGTTCAATTATTGATCTTCATTTTGGATTCACTATATCATTATAGGTAATAGACCCTTCTAAATATTAGTTTTAATTTGCTACATTTGTGTCATTTGGTAATGTTCTCAAATACAATTGTATTGTGTTATGGATTATTCATGATAAATTTTATATCCATTATAAGGACACCCTATAGAAGCTAAACATTTTGTTTTGTGTGGTTCAGTGTGTGAGTTCCCCGAGAAACATAATTGTTGGCTTTTATTTATTCCATGATTGTTGATCCCTTTGCAGACATGTGTACCTTGATTTTAATGTAGGTGGTTTTGTATTTTTACTATGGTGGATGTTCTATATTTCGTTGGTTTAATATATTTTTTTTATAAAAAACATGTTACAGATAAATTATTTATGACAGAATTGGTTTTAGATAAAAGGTTTTTTTCCCATTTATGTGGTAAAATAAAATGTATTTTAAAATAATTAAAAATGGATTTATCGAATGGTTTAAAATGATTTGATTGATGAATTGGTTTGGAAAATAAAGGACATGGGATTTATTGCATAAAAGGTGGAATGTGTGGAAATATGCCTCATCAATTTTAATAATCAGGGGGTTCACTCCTAAGGAATTTCTCTTCTTCCTTGGTATAATGTTGAAGGGACTTTTTGGATTGGTTTAGAGGTTCACATCTTGGGGTTGTTCCTTAAAATTTTGATTTAATGAAAATATTTAGATATTTGATATATTTTATAATATATCATTGTTTATGTGTTTTCTAGATAGAATTTACATTAATGTTACTTGGACTGATTTGATTAATTATTTCTACTTTACTGATTTGGATTATAGATGATATAAAATACAATATTTTGTTTGTCTCCTTTGATATTTGTGATATTATTTCAATCTTTTATTCATTTATTATTTGAAAATATGGGAAAATGATATTTTTAAACATTCATTTTATATAAAAATTGGTAAATTTATTATCATTCGTTGATTTATTTACTTCTGATCATGTTTATTTTTTTTAAGAGACTAGACATGGACCATTTATTTAGGATCCAACTGAGCCTGTTTATTTCACACCATCATAACCACTTAGTGGTTTGTTTGATTTTTTATGTATTTTAATATAGGTAATGTCAGAGTATTATATTAAAGTAGTGAAAATTTGGTAATTTGTTTCTGGGTATTTAGGGGTTATATGGTGGGTGTTATCCCATTAAATTTCATAGAGTATTCAGTTTTGATATCCCTTTATTGTCATAATTTTACCATAGATATTAGTTATCCACTTTTGAGTTATATTGCATCTATGGTTTTCTGGTTTCTATGACATAGTATTTTTAACACTTATGTTGTTTCTCCCATTCATGTATTTATAGATTTCATGTTTTATTATTTCTGTTAGGAATAATTATTCCCTCCTCTTTTTTGATGCTTGGGTGCTCATAGGCAGACTGTGTGGAACATAATCCTCCTTCGTGTATGTAATGGTTTTGGTTGGGTATCTATTTTTTGTTTATCTTGGTCATGTTTATCACAATTACACTATGATGAACATTAGCCTAAGGGACATCATATTAATAAAATTTCACATTTATATTTGGAATCTATTAATTATGAAAAATATACATTGTAAAATATTACTTCATTTTCACCAAAATGCTCATTGTCCTCAGAAAATGTACAGAATTATTGTGTAAATGAAAAGATAGATTTAAAATATTTTAAATAAGGTAGTGGAATGTTATAAACATCCCTCAAAATGACTTTCTTTCACTGTCAAGTCATCTCTATGAATGGTGTATAGAATGTGGTTATTCCACATCTCTATTACTGAGGACTAATGTTTCAAATTATAATGAGAGGCGATTATATTTCCCTATAATAATTTGAAAAAAAAATCAACATACCACATTATACTATCATTGAGGATTCATCACTCTCCATTTTTTCTGTAGAACGAAAACTACTAATTCAAATTAGATTCTGTCCCAAGATTGAATGTGAGAGGGATCAAGATTGTACTTCCTCTATTTAGATACATGGAAAACAGAACAATTACCTATGAAATAATATGATATTTTAATATATTAATTAAGACACCTAAGATAATTAGTCACCTAAAATAGTGTTATGTATATCATAGAAAACATTCCCTTTATTCAGGGCATTTAGTGACCCAAATAAAGAGAACATTTTAAGAAACCCCAACAACTAATGGAAAAATAAAATGGATTTTGTTGACATTCAGCATAATATTTCATCCAAATCTCAGATATAACTACATATAAATTTTTTATATAAATCCTTGGTTATATGTACTAAACATGTATTTGTATTAAAATGGCGACTTAACCTAGATCTTCCTAATGAATTAGGTACCTTAATGGGTGACAATAAAAATCCAAAAATGCAACCATTCTGATTGATGAATGATACCTTTATATAGGGAATATAATCTATCCTCAATTGGATATCCTATGATCCATCAAAATCCATGACCTATCCACAGAGCATATCCTATAGGATCTGAATTACATTATACATATTTTTATCTTTCTATGTATGGTATATTGTACTCAACCATGACTAAGTCTTTATTACCTCCATGGGGATCTTTGAGAATTATGATTTAAACCTAGGATATTTATGCAAAATGACAGAGAAAATCCATTGTATCCTTACATATATATATATATATATATATATATAATTCCCAATTCATCATCATTAGTGGTGTCCCAAATTAGGATGAAGTGAGAAGAATTTTTCAATAAATCAATCACCACCCCAATTTCATTCACCCTTAGAGAGTCCATGGTAATCTTGAAGAAATGACATTGGACACCTCTTAATTTTTCCAAAATAAAACTTGAAGAGGACTTACTAACTAAGAACGATTTAGATGCTCTGTATTTACCTCACTTCATTTGAAACAATTGGGAACACGGTCTATAATATAACAATATATTTTAGACCACTAGAATACCCATCCCTTATCCTAAAAAATATTTTTATCATCCCAGGTAAATAAAAAATATGACATTTTCTTATTTATTAATATTTAGGAATTAAATATTAACTTTAATTTAAAGGATATTCTATGTTTGATGGAGTACCTTATACGCAATAATGCGTTTCATTGAAATCTTACATTTCACATAACAGTGAGTTATACAGAAAAATAATAATATAATATTTTTATTTTAAATTATGGTTAACACCTAACCTTTGTAATAGAGAGAATTAATAGAACTAACTAAAATATTATTACACATCTTTGATAATTTTTTACATATATCCAATAAATCTTAGAGGCTTAAAATGTGAATGAATCCAATTTTAAAAATAAATACTCTAATATTCTTTAAATGGTCAATTTACCACCCTTTGATGGATAATCCTTCTAAAATATAGCTTTTGACACTTTTATATGTTATATTTGAAAATATAAAAATTCTCTTTGGATGAAATTTTTGGTATTTTTCTAATAATGTTCATTTTTTAATGAATGGTGAAAAATACTGTATTTTAACTCAAAATGGTATTTTAATCTAATTTATTTATATGGTTAGATTAGCTTTTTAATTCATTTTAAAGTGTAATTGGACTATGCTTTTACTTTTTAATACAATTTTGGTCATTGAAAGTAATTTCTCTTTAATATTGGACATAAACAAGTTTCAATCTTTGGATAGATACTATTTTATTAAAACACGCTTCCGGTTTTGAAAATGACATTTAATTTTATATTAATTTCTACCACTTTCTATTTTGAATTTGGTAAAAAATGATTCTATATTTGGAATCATAATGTACAAATTGTATAAATTTGTAACTTTTATTTTTAAACATTATGAATATTTATGTCGGTAAATATTTAATTTACTATGGTTAAAGGGTAAATTTGGTAAATAAGGGTAAAAATAATATTATAATTGTATTAAATTACTTTAACATATGGAATAATCATACTTTATAATACATGTCCAACCATGGGTATCATTCGGTCGATTTTGGGACAACATGGAGCCACCTAATAGTGATAATGACACTTTATATAAATTAGTTTAATGTAAAGGCAAAAATTTCATATACATATATGTTTTAATAAATAATTTTAAACATTGTGTTATATAATTTATCTATTAGTCTATAAATATTCATTTGAAATCTAAAAGGATTTCCTATATCATTGTATTTTTTTATAATTTTTAGACATTAAATAAATAAAATTATTTATGACACAGTAATGATGCAGTGTTTACCTCATTAATGAATGATTTAAATAAACTTTATTATAAACACTAAAATAATCTCCAAAACATGTCCAATTATTATTGGATGATATTATTTCTCACATTAGTGTTCTAATATTCTAGTTTAATGAGATTTGGACCTTTATAAACTAAAATTCATTGTATAATAATTTAATATTGTCATATATTGCTAAAGAGCCCCCCCCCCCTTATAAAATTCCCTCACCTCTATCCAATTACACACACCTCTCAATCCCCTTAACTCATCAAAACTCTTTATAATTAAGTTAACTATCACTATATATTTTTTTAGAAGCCTTACATTAGGTAGAAGGCACTTCAAGTAAACCTTTTGGTTCAAACCAAAGGGAGATACCTGATTTAAACGTTGTGTCTTATCTTAAGATCATTTATTTCATTTTACATCTCCCACACCTAATTTTTTTTATTAATTTCATTTATAACTAAACATGTATCCTAAACATACTAGGTTGTTTTTATGAGAAGTATTCTAACTAAAATTTTACACACCTACATATAATGGGTAAAACACATATTGTTTCTGTGGACGAAAAACTAGCGCCTCACGAAATGATGATTGGTCAATTATATCCTACCTCCTACCATGGTGGCCATTATGATGACAATATATTTATATGTGTCGTATATTATACTTATATTATCTCTATAATTCTTTATTTTTCATTTATATCATACCTTAATGGTTTCCATTGTGGGTAAAAGTGATAATTTCATTTTAGGAAGTGTGGACTACAACCCCCTCAAAGAGATATGACTCATTCATTCCATAAGATTAACATATAAAGGTTGAATTTTATGAAATTATATATAATATTATACTATAATTATAATATAGCTATTTATAATAATGTTTTCATTCCATAAAATATGAAATAGAAATGACAGTTGCGTTCATGCGTACATACATCTTACCGTCTCCATAAACAGTGCATTTCATTACTTATCTCCAAATGTTTTATACTATTATAAATACATATATATACATGATATATATGATATATATGATATCTACATCATGAAAATAATTATAAAGATAATATAATTTTGACCACAAGGAAAATTTATAATTATAACAAGTTTATTTTTATCTCATTTTCGAACATCGACAATATGTATGACATAAACTCAAATAATTAACTATGTTTTATAGACAGTTATTAAGTGATATAAAAAGTAATAATAAACTTGAAAAATGTTTTTAATATAGTCGAAGTTATCTTATGCTTATTATTTAGGAAATTAAAGAACGAACGAGTCAAGTTAGACATGAGGTAAGGGACTTCATCCCAATCTCCTTTCATTGATGCATATTTTGATTTATACACAATTTTTTTTTACATAGTATATAAACCCCTTTGAATTTTTATTTCCTTCAAATAAAATATTTTTTCTAAGTATCATTTTACTAAAGAACAAAAGTAATGTTTTTAATGTCTACAATGATAATGACCTTTCCGCCACCATAATTGTTATTTGGCTTCCTATATAACCCTTATTGTTTTTTTAATATAAAAAAGGAAACCCCATATTCTGTTTAAGGGTGTTTTGGTATTGAAATTTGTTTTTTTAATGGATTAATTATTTCAATATAGTGAAATTATTTCTTATGATTTAAAATTAAATGTTATTAGTGAAATGTTTATATTTTCAATATATTATGTGTTATGATGTTATAATGGTACATGGACATTTAACAACTGGTTATGTGATAGACCAAATGACGGGTGGTGCCGTGATAAACCAGGATGGGTGGTTATATTATAACCTCCAATGAATTGGATATATTAGTTGGTTGTATGGCTATTCTATTTAGTGATATGTGTGGAAGTTGACCTTATGGTTATTCCATTTATGTATGTTTCTGTCCCATGTTACCTATATATGTTATGTGTAATTTCTATTGGTTTTATGGTAATATATTGGTTACAGAATGGTATGAAATGATTTTTTATTCAGTGAAGGTTATTTACTACTTTATAATGCTGATAATCATTACTTATGATAAAATATTCATGGATTACTTATTTTTTTTTAAAAACTAAAAGTTTTCTTTCTTTGTGTATCCCTTACTAAGCTTTTTATGCTTATCCCAAGTTATTTTCGAAATGTTTTTCACAAGAAATAAAGTTGAATTGGTTCAAGGATGAGATCAAGTAAAAATTGTGATGTCTAAAATATAGATCTAGACATGAATCTTTTCTTAAGTTTTTTTATTTTACGAAAAATGGATACTGAGTAGAAGTGTCTACATGTAATATTCAAATTGTAATGTATATGTTATGGCCTAATTATCTAATGAAATAAATATGAAAAGATCCTTAATGTGAATTATTCGTTTAATTCTAGATAATGTTTTAAGGTCAGGTCCTTATAGTTTGTATTAAATGTTTGTTTAAACAACTTTAATAGTTTGAATATTGTTAAAAATAATGTCTATAAGTTAATTTACAGTAATATAAAAATGATATAGCATTTATTGATTACCATGTAGCTTTGCATAAGATATATCTGTGTTCAGAAGAATTTTCCATAGAGAAAATAGGGTAGCTATGTTGGGAAGGCATACAAAGGAGAATAACCTTCCAAATTAACAACATGAGATGGTTGGAATTAGAATTGAACTATTTGTTGCAATGATGGCTTAGATGGTTCAGATAATATATGGTGTTTATTTTTTATAGATGATATTTATGTTTATTACAAAAGTAAATATTAGAATTAATTTCTTATAAGGGTTGACTTCCAAACCATAAAATAAAATAAACTATTTGGGAAATTCATCAAGTTTGAGTTTTGGTTACAACAAATTCCATTCCTTGGTCACATTGTCTAAAAAATGGCATAACCATTGATTCTAATAAATCAAAAGTTTTTGAATAATGGCCATGATCCACAAATATAACCATGAAATATAGTTTTCTTGGTTTAGTAGGTTATTACCAGAGGTTTGTTGAAAATTTTTCATGGTTATCTAGACCACTAATATGTTAACTCGAAAAGTTCTTGAGATCATTTGAAAAACAATTATGTGCTGATTGTTTTTAGGAATTGAAAATATAATTGATGAATGATCCATTTCTGGAACTACCTTATAGATATGGAGAGTTTTTATCAAAAGATAATCTTCATTGAAAGGACTTGTTTGTGTCCTTATTCAGAATGATTAGGCAATTCCTTATGCTTTACATCAGTTGAATCCTCATGAGTGAAGTTACCCTACACTTCATTTCGAATTATCTTCTCTTTTTTTTCTTTAAAAATTTGGATGCATCATTTATATGGAGTAAAATGAGAAATATATACAGAACACAAATTTTTGAAGTTTATATTCACCCAGAATGAATAAAAGTTGATATAAAAGAGATGGTTTTAATTAATCATGGATTATAATTGCACAATTAATTACCATCCAAGAAATGAAAATAATGTGGCTGATACTTTGAGTCTTAAAATAAATGATTCATTAACCATGCCACATTTAGAAAAAGATAATTTTGTTTTTGATTTGATGAACATTGTAATAGAATTTGTTGGTGCAAGAAATTCATCTGTATTGTCTCAGGAGTCAGTGAAATCATCTCTATCAGAAAAAATTAATCAAGAATAGATAGAATAAAATGAGTTGTATAAAAAGTTAGAGTTAGTTTAGAAGGGTATGTTTCCTAAATTAAACATTGAAAATGATTGTGTTTTGAGATTTAAAAAGAGATTATGTGTGCCTTGTGATTCACAGTTGAAGAATGTGTTCTTATGTGAAGCTCATAGTTCTCAATTCTATGTTCATCATGAAAGAACTAAGATGTACAATGATCTTTGGGAGTTTTACTAGTGGGATGGAATGAAAATATATATTACTAATTTTACTGTGAAGTGTTTGTCTTGTCAATAGGTTAACATAGAGCAGAAGTTACCAAAAGGGTTGCTTCAGTCTTTACCGGTGCCATAGTGGAAATGCGAAAATATATCTGTGGACATCGTTGTGGGATTAACAAAGACATATCAAGGTAATTATTCATTATGGGTTATTATTGATCGATTTCCTAAATCTTATCATTTCTTTCCTATTCAAGATACTTTTTCTATTGATCAACTTTCACTGTTGTATGTTAAAGGGATAGTCAAGTTTCATGGAGTTACCCTCTCTATTGTATCTAATCGTGATCACTTGTTTAACTATAACATTTGTAATGACCCTTAGAATATTTTGGGTTCTGAATTAGATTTTAGTATAGATTTTCATCCTTAATTAGATGTGCAGTCAGAATGAACAATATAGAGTTTAGATGATATGTTATGTGTTTATTCATTGAATTACCAGGGATGTTGGGAGCACAATATTTTTCATGTTGAATTTTGTTATAATAACATTTTTCATTCTAGTATACAGATTTCTCCGTTGGATGCATTATATAGGAATCGGTGTCGAACACTAGATTTTTGGGATGATGTATGTGAAAGGAAGCTGATGAGACCACAATTGGTAGTAGAGATGGCAGAGAAAGTTCAGTTTATTCAGATGAACATGAGAACAACTCCTAGTAGGTAGAAAGGTTATATGGATAACCAGAGGAAGGATATTTTTTTTGGTAGGCAATCATGTCTTTCTCCATGTTTCTCCATGGAGAAGTCTATGTGTTTTGGTAAGAAGGGAATGTTGAGTCCAAGTGTCATTGGACCTTTCGAAACCCTAGAGAAAGTTAGATCAATTGTGTACCGAGTTTCTTTAACTGCGTGTTTATTCTAGGTACACAATGTTCTTCATGTATCAATATTAAGAAAGTATATGCCAAATCTATCTCATGTTTTGAGCCCATAGGTAGATCAGTTTGAATATAATCTATATTATGAGGAATATCCAGTCCAGATTATCGATTGTAGAGAGAATGTGTTGCAGAATAAGGTAATTCATTATGTAAAGGTTTTGTTAAAAAACCATATGGTTTAAGAGGCAATGTGGGAATATAAAAATTCAATGAGGGATAAATACCCACCATTTATTAGATAATTAAATAGAATTATAGGGATGAAATTCCCAAAAGCGGGGAAGGATGTAACATCCTAGGAAAATAATGGATATGAAAATTTCATATTTATTAATATTTTCAAATTAAAAATTATTTTTACATTAAAGTGGATGATAAAATTTATGGGGTACCTAATATGAAACAACAGGTTTCATTAAAATCTTATATTGAACACAATGTTAAATTATACCAAAAATAATAATATAATATTATTATTTAAAATAGTAGTTAATGCCTTGCTATAATAAAATAAGAAATGAACATAAATAACTAAAAAATTGTTATACATGTTTGATAAATGATTTTACAATTATCCAATAAATTTTAGAGGCTTAAAATGTGTATGAATCCAATTTTAAGCATACATACTCTAATATTCTTTAAAAGGTCGATTTATCACCTTTTGATGGAACAACTATTTTAAATATAGTTTCTGTCACTTTTATATGTTCTATTTTAAAAAATAAAATTTCTCTTTTGAATCGGGACATCATAATTTACTTTGAATAAAATTTTGGTATTTCTCTGATATTGTTCATTTTTTATGAATAGTGAAAAATAAAGTATTTTAATTCAAAAATGGCTTTTAGTATAATTTATTATACGGTTATATTATCCTGTTAATTTGATTTAAAGTGTACATAGATTATATTGTTACCATTTAATACAATATTGGTCATTTGAAGTAATTTCACATTTAAATTGGACATAAACAATTGTGAATCTTTTGAGAGTTATTATTTCATAAAAACACACTTTTCTATTTTGACAATGATAAATTTATTTGAAACTAATTTATTCCTCTTCTATGTTTTGAATTTTTAAAAAAGGATTCCATATTTTCAATCAGGAGGTCTAAATTGTGTAAATAGTTTATTTTCATTTTGAGACATTATGAGTATTTACTTTAGTAAATATTATATTTTCTATGGTTAAACGGTAATTCTGGTAAATAAGGGAAAAAACAATATTATAATAATATTAAATTACCCTAACATGTGGTCTAATCTTATTAGTTGATATATTTTAGACCATTTTAATTCAGGGGTCGATTTTGGGATCCCATAAAGCCACATAAGAGTGATAATGACACTTTATATTAATTAATTAAATGTAAAGAATAAAATGTCATAAAAATATATCTTTTAGTAAACAATTTTTTACATAGGTTTATATAATTTATCTCTTAAATTATAAATATTAATTTAAAGAAAAAAAATTTCTACATCATGGTATTTTATTTATAGTCTTTAGACATTATATATATATAATTATTTTAGACATAATAATGATGTAGTTTTATTTTTATTAATGAATGAATTAAATAATTAAGATTTTAAAATTGAAATCAATATTCAAAACCTATCCAATTTATATTGGATTATTCTATTCCAAACATGAGTAATCTTATAATTTCCTGTAATGAGTTTTGAACCTTTAGAAACTGAATATTATTATTTAGAAAACTAATATTTTTAATCATTCCTAAAGAGCCCCTCCACCCCTTTATAAAAAGCCCTCACCTCTAACCCATTACTCATACCTCTAAATCCCCTTGGCTCATCCAAATTCTTCCTAAATAAGCTCTATAAATCTATCTCTTCCTCCTATAATCCTTACCATAGTTAGAAGTCACTTCAATTAAACCTTTTGGTTCAAACAAAAGGGAGATACCTAATTTAATGGTAATATATTCTTTGATGTTATTTTATTTTATTTTACTTATGCAACCACCTAATCACTTTTTATTCCTTTATTTTATAAAATAAATATTATCCTAAATATACTATGATTTTGTTATGTGAAGGATTCTAACTACACTTCTACACACCAACATCTAATAGGTAAATAACATAATGTTCCTGTGGATTGAAAACTAACACCCCACGAAATGATGATTGTTCAATTATCTCCTACCTCCTCTCATTTTGGCCAGTAAGATGAAACATTATTTATATGCTATATATATTTTATTTATATTGTATCTATATTTCAGTATTTTTCAATTATCAAATACCTATATGGCTTCCATAATTGTTAAAAGTGATAATTTTATTTTAGGAAGTGCAGACTACTACCCCCTCAAAGTGATATGACTCTTTCATTAAATAAGTGGAACATATAAAAAAGGAGTTACTGAAATAATACATAATATTATACTGGAATTATAATATACCTTTGTATAATTATGTTTTAATTCAGTTTAATATGAAATATAAATGAAAGTAGTGTTCATGAGTAAGTACGACTTACCGTCTCCATGAACGGTGCATTTCATTTCTTATCTCAAAATGTTAAGTACAAAAATTAATATATATATATATATATATATATTGGATATATATGATATATATATGATATCTACATCATTAATACCATTCTAGAGATAATGGAATTTTTACCACATCTACAATTTATAATTAAAACAAGTTCATTTTTAACTCAAGTTTCAAACATAAAAAAAATATCTAATATAAAATCAAATAATTAACTAATTTCTATAGAAATATAATATGTGACAGAATAAGGAATAATAAAGTTGAAAAGGATTTTAGGAAATTAAAAATTAACTTATGTTTTTTAGCAAATTGAAGATTAGGCGGGTCAAGTCAGTCATGTTGTAAAGGACATCGTCTCATTCTCCTTTCATTGCGGAATATTTTGATTTATAAAAGTATTTATTTTATACGGTATATAACACCGTTTTAATTTTAATTTCATTCTAAATGAATATTTTTTCCACATATTACTTTACTAAACAAAAAAAGAATGTATTTAACATTTGTAGCTACAATGACCTCTTTGCCACCGTAATTATTACTTGGATTCCTCTATATGCCTTAATGTTTATTTAAATTAAAAAAGAAAACCCCTTATTCCATTTTTGGGTGTTTGGGTATTGAAAATTGTTTTTAAATGGATTGAATATTTCAATATTCGGAAATTATTTCTTGTGATTGAAAAATAAATGTTATTAGAGAAATTTTTATAATTTCAATATTTTATGTGTTATGATTTTATAATGGTACTTGGACATTTGACAGGTTGTTACATGATAAACCAAATGACGGGTGGTGCCATGATAATCTAGGAAGGGTTGCTACATTATAACCTCCAATGAATTGGGTATAGAAGTCGGTCATATGGCTATTCCATTTAGTGATATGAGTTGAAGTCAACCGTATGGTTATTCCATTTAAGTATGTTTATGTCCCAAGTTACCTTTATATATTATTTGTGATTTATATGGGTTATATTATAATATTTTCATTACAAAATGTGAATAAATGATCTTTTATTCAGTGAAGAGTATTTACTACTTCATAAAAGAGAAAAGTATTACTTATGATAAAATATTCCAATTTTACATGTTGTTTTGAAAAACAAGCAGTTTTACTTCACTGTGTATCCCAAACTGAGCTTTTTATGCTCGTCCCATGTTTTTTTGAATTTTTTTTCGTTGGACATAAAGATGACTAATGTCAAAAATGGGATCAAGGAAAAACTGTGATGTCTATAATCTGGAACTAGACATGACACTGTTTTAAGATTTTTAATTTTACAAAAAAAATGACACTTAGTAGAAGTGTCTACATGTAATATTCAAATTGTAATGAATATGTTATGGCCTAATTCTCTAAAGATCTAAACTTGAATAGAACCTCGATATTAATAATTCATTAAATTCAAAATTATATATTGTTTTAAGGCCAATTCTTATTATATTCATAGTTTTTGGATGAATGGACCATGAAGTAATATGACAATAAAAAAACTAAGAGAGTCATAGATGTTCGGATAGAAATACAATCCGAAAAATTGATTGTACCATCTGGTGGTATATACCAAAATAAATTTTCATCACCATATAGGGTTTCCAAAATTCCCTTTAACACAAAATCCTACTACTAATCATAAATAACACAATAATGGAGTTTGAATATTAACTAAAACTAGTAAGAACTATACCTTTAATATCATCATGAGAAAACTAGGTGAAACTCAGTAAAGAACACCATGATTATCTAATATATAGTCAATTTCACAATATATTGTGATGGTGATTTCCTACTAAGAGAATCTATAATATAATTACCATTACCATGTGTACAGAAGATGTAGAATTAAAACATCTTAATGTATTCAACCCATCCACTCTAACTGAGATTAAATGCCTTTTAAGAAATAATATATCTCATACTCTTCTTGTCAGAAATGAATACAAACATTTCTTTAAAAACATATATCATACAACATTTAAATTTATTCATAACAACAAATATAGATAAATCACAATTTGGGTAATTCCATTCATGCTTCTAAATAATAATTCATCGGTAACCCCAAATTTATCATCCCTCATTATAAAAAAAAATTAAATCACGACCAATATAATCACATAAAAACAAATACCCCTTTATGGGACTTAGTATGGCCAGAATAGAATAGTACATCAAAGTTAATTTTATATCACTAAAATATGACTAACACTTAATACTACATTAATTTTAATCCTTTTCTTATGTGAACCTAAAAAATGACTCCAACTTCAAGAAATCATAGTATAACTATTAGTAGTACATAGAAAGACAAAGGAGGCTCCAAATATTAAATAAATTTGATTGCACTTCCCATGATTAGAAAAACATTAACCTCAAATGATCAACTGATAATCCATAGAAATAATTCCCATTACCAAATAACACCACTTCATCGATCCAAAAATATCATTTCTAATGCATTCCAAACAAATGGAGACTCGTTAGGATTTGTAGAAATAAACTCAAATGGTGATCATCCTCATGATTAGATATTAAATAAATCAATATATAATCCTCAATAATTACCAAAAATATGACAAGATACACTTGGAATATCATGATTACCAAGGCCATAAAATCTGTATGAGGATTAGTAAGACCTTATGGAATAAAAAGTATTTTAAACAGCTATAAATGATTCTAACATATATCTTTGGTATATTTTATTCCTAAAAACTGAGTTAATGATAACCAAATCAAATTTAAATCTTTATAACACACTTTATTCCCATAAAATAGTCCAACTAATCCTCCACTTGGGGAATAAGACATGTATTCATAATCATTACCTGGTTCAACATCTAACAATCAAATAAACCAGAGAAATTATTTTTCCATTTTTCGAATTGACTATTGGGTTTAACAAAAATGAAACACAATGGTGAATGAAAACATTTTCTATTATATAATCCAACATAAACATGAGTTTTTTCTACTAAACCAGTTTCATGAAATAATATAGTATCAATATCACATGGGAATCTGTCAAAAAATAAATTGTAAATTATACCTTCTTATCATGAGTAATATAAGTGAAATAATCATGGAATTTGATATGGAAATTCCTATTAATAAAGTGACTATTAAACTAAAAATAAATAACACCTAGATTAAAAAATATAATATACAAGAGACACAAGGATTCTGAGTGGAAATGTCTAGTATGACCATACCTCAGATCCCTATCTCCCTAAAAAAATATAGAGCTACCATTAAATTAATTAAATGAGAAATGACGATTAAGAAAATCAAACTCATCATGATTAGTAATAATTCAAGCCATCCTAATGATGATGTTAATTAGAAAAATACTGAGGACATGGAAATCAAAAACTAAGACTGCATCAGCTATTGATAGTAAAAAATAATGAAAAATAAACCCCTTCTATTTCCAATACCCCTGAGGTGTCAGTAAGTCCATAAAAAATACATGAACTCTATTGATATTTTAATCAGATAAAAAATTATGTATAAATAATTTAGTGGGAAGATATTGTATCAATTTAAGATGTTACTAATAATGTTGAAATTAATATGTTACCTTTCACAATAAGTATACCCACATTTAACTAATATATAAACTCATCCAATCTATACTGTCTATTTTCTCATACTCTTATGAATGGATCACTTTATAAACTGAAAAAAAATTCTATCATAGTTTCTGTTGAAGGCGAAGATCCTGGACAAAAACGAGGAACATAAATTACACCACTGGATCACTATTGACATCCTTATCACCCAAAACATGTACAAATCATTCCACGTGAGGATCATAAATACCATATTTTCCCATCCATTCCAAACTAATATAAAATTAAGGGAACAATATTATTTATATCTAAAGGTGTAGTGGACATCCACAACTAAAAACTACCACAAACACTTTGGATATTATCATGCCACATCCTCTTTCTCCAATGTCATCCACTAATGATCCCACTAGATGGAAGAGAATAGGAAGAAAAACCAATATTTACTTATTTATCTATATCATCCATCATTTCATTTTATATTATACCTATAAATGTATAAATTTTCATCTTATAAACAAGAAATATAATATATGGTCAGAAACCCTTCAAGAAATTTTTAAATTTCCCTGAGTAATTCTTTACCACCTTTAGAGGAAAACTATCTTACATGGAGAACTGATTTATGTTCTATAAAAAATTTCTCTCTTAATACTACAATGAAAATATCTCTAGGGACTTGTTCTTTAATAATGACTCAAGAATAAATTATCTAATTAACATGGCCTCAAAACCCTTCCAATCAAAGCCCATGTGTTCAGACTCTTATAGCATGGATTCCCTCCATTACGTATTAGGACCCTTGAGTCTAAACACCTTGAAATTTATCATGAAATTTTCAAGTGTATATAGGAATTAAAAGATCATATTCTTTGTTTCTAGTCATTCATTCAACAATTGAGGTTCATTCATACCCTTAATGGGTGGTGTATTCTTGTGTACGAACTCCAATTATTGATCCACTTATATTACATCGCCTAGTTGTACCCTAAAAAATATGTTCTAGAGTCGTGTAAGATTATGGTATACAACATGAAATGGGAATATGATATCCACAATAATATTCTGATCTAGGCACGATTTCTCTTCAGGATCATCTACTAGATACTTCGAAGGAACCTATGGATGATGCCTATGAGGCATAATACTACACATCGATCCAGAAAAATGTTCTTAAACTAGGATAATATTATTTTAAATAATAAACCCATAACAAAAAAGGATTAATTTCATGAAAACAAAATAAGATTCACAAATCACAATATAACATGGTAACACGAGTCTCTCCATGGAAATATTTATCCAGAAACTCACAAAATCCTACCTCTCAAGTCCACATAATCCTATCTCTAGTGTACCAATATCCCAAAATTATGATATCGCCTGAGGGTTCTTCCACGAGACATGAAATTTCCAAGTGCTACCAACTAGCATGATCCAATAGGGATTACTAATTCATGGATACCATAAGGCATACTATTACTAGGATTTCTATCTCTAATCATGACACTTATACTATTAAGTTGCTACTATGATATTATATTGTTGAGTATACTTCAGTTTCTCAACTACAATGAGATGAGATCACATTACGAAAAATAGATTATATCTTCTATATGAAATTTCTGATAATGAGTTTTAATTTTAAGTCAATGAGTTATTATTCTCATGGATTCATAATAATCAAGTGAAGATGAAAAAATGTGGATTTTAGTTGATGATTTCACCATGATGAGTTGTGTACTCAATGAAAAATAATCCTTTGAAGCATTAATTTGATACATGAAATATTAAATAATGAAATAATAAGGATATGGTTATTCATTATCCACATAATAAATAAATATGAATAAAAAAATACTTGGATATTAGATGAGTATTTATTATGTGTTTTCATTTATGAAATAAATTCCATCATTATGAGAATTAAATGAGACATTTATAACAATGATGTTAATCTAAATTTTCATTCAATAATGTCATAATAAAATAATTTTGACATGTGATGAATTTTGGAGGAATAATTATAGGATATTAAAAATAAATTAATATACATAATTAATGATGAATTAAATTTTAGTTAAATTTTCTCAATTTTTATTATAAATAAAATATTATTTTTATATGAAGTTATGATGATGAAATTAGGGGACGATTGGTATAAATCTTATAGAGTTTAATGGAAAGTATTATATATTTTTGGGTTCATTGAAAAAAAACAATAGGGATAAAGAATATATATATTCATACATGTGGAATAGAGTGGATGAGTTTCATATTTTTGAGTTGAGAGATCATCATCCACTCTGGATGAGTATTCTAAGTGATAATGATACATTCAATATCAATTAATAGAAGGATAATCTAATTCAAAATAGACCATGAATCAATTTGAAGACTAGGAATGATTCAAGCCAATTCTGAAGATCTTGAAGCAGTAGAAGCGAAAATCAGATCTTCTGGGCATTGGGAGAAAGACAATCATACATGAGGGTGAATATCTATCTAGTTGTAGATCAACTCTAAATAATAAAATATTTCTTCGAGTATGTGATATTATTAGGAGATGTATTTTAGTTTGTAATGAATTTGGGAGAATTATTTCCACCAATGATTGAAGAAATTGAAGTATTTTGGTTTATATTAGGTTAAGGGGAAAATTTTTAGTTGTTAGAAGATTGAGTATAGAGTTTTGTTGGACTTTGTAGAAGAACAAGTACTCATATAGTGATATAAGTGGATACAATTTATTTTTTTGGCATGGAATAATCTATTTTGTGGAGACTATCCAATGTATCAAGGAGTTTTATTATATGTTAATTCTTTTAAATTGTTGTTACTATCTATCAATATTATTAGAAATAAAAATCATGTGATTGTTAGATATAGTAATGAGAGGATATATAAACATAACATGTTTTTGCTTTTGAATTTAAAAAACCAAAATTCATAATAGAAACTTGGGATTAAACCCCCATCCAAGGATAATCCAGCATGTGGCACTAAAATTGGTGTTGGATGGATGTTTCATCTAATGATTCAAGATGAATTCTATGTGATGGGAAATCATGAAATTTTCAAAAACCGATGTGTTTTCACATTCTTTAAAATTAATAATCATAGGTGGGGGAATATGATAGTACTGTAGCTCAAATCACATTGAGAATAGGTGAGATATTCTTCAACAATGGGTATCTTAATGACTAATGATGATAAATCAATCAAAAATCCTATAAAAATATATATTTAGATAGAAAGTATAAAACCTCCATCTTAATGTCAGTATAATAGAATTTATACACAATTTTTACTGGTGTTAGACAACCATGGAGAACCAGGAGAATCTAATCTACAATATTGGTGGTAATGTTAAAGACAAGGCATCCAAAATCCATTTTCTAAGGATTTATTTTTAGGGAATCAAAATTACCGAATAATAAAATTTTGATGACTATATAAAAGTATAAATGATATATTAAGCAAAATTAAAGGTTTTGGTGACAAGATAGAAGACACTATTATTTCCAAGATATTACTAAGTAATTTTCAAATCATTTTGATTAAAAAATTTCATCTCTAGAAGAAAGATACAAATATTTTCATGATGATCTAAGAATATTATAATATATTTTTATAAGAGAAATTAATCTACTATCACAAAGACAAAAAAATATGAAAGAAATTTTGATGCTATGATAAAATTATTTTTCAAATAAGGATAGATTTTTGAATCTATGGGTTCATATTATTATCTTTATGAAGACTGAAATCAAATTGTTTATCTTATATCAATATTATTCCAAAGGGGAAAATGGAAGGCAAATATTAATAAATCCATAAAATGTTTCTATATTGGTCACTATGTTAAGTTTTTAGAAACAAATATCCAAAAAAATGTTGAAGAATTAGTTCCATATTTATATGATGAGAATCTTTGCAAATAGAAAGGGGGCCAAAAAATAATAAACAATAAAGAAGTAAGAATAGAAATATTTTATGAATTTATAATCATGATTAATCAGCATGTAAACCCTTGGAAAATTAAGATGACTACTTTTCTCACATAATGAATTGATTAAATTCATCATGTAGTTCGGATGATAGAGAATAAAGGACATAACATGAGTTGGAGCTAAAAAAATTATGAATTATGTATGGGCCAAATACATTACCTTGGGAATGTAAAGATGAATAATGAGAAGAAAATTTATATTGTTTTCATTGATAAGGATGAACTAAGAATGTATAAATCCTCCTATATTCGTGAATTAATGTATTATAAATTTTCATTTTACGATAAAGAAAATATTTTGAGTTATCTTGAGGGAAATATGATTAAAAATAATAAAGATTTATTCCAATATAAAGTTATATGTTTCAATATTTCACATGAGTATAATAAATAAAGAGGGTAATTCAATAATATCATTGAGGAAAATGGGGTATCTTCATAGGTTAATGAGAATAGTAGTTCACATGAACAAGTTAAATCTATAATTAGTCAATTTCAAAATAGAGTTTTTGAATCGAGTAGTGAAATTATAAAAATAGAATCTAAATATTTATGGGCAAAGTGGTCTAAGAAAAAATATTATACAAAAATAGGGGGATGATTATTTTAATGCTAAAAAAACAAAATAAGAGGAGATGTTTATTATATAATAAGAAAACAAAAATAAATTTTTTGATAGAACAAGAAAAATTTATACAGAACAAATTTTTTAGGTTTTCATTGGTTTTGTGTTAATAACAAATAGATGTCTAATTAATAATTGTTCAATATGTCATCAATATGAAATATACAATATCTAATGTGGAGTCTTAATTATAATATTTGCACAGAAACATAGATAAAATGACATGTGACATGTTATATGTCATATTATGTATAGAAAATAATTATATACTCAAAGAATATTATTTTATATGTAGTTTTGTAGGTTAAATGAATGAGATACACAAGAAATTTTAATAATAATAGGTTCCCAATTATTTTATTGTTTTTTGATTCAAAAGAAAAAAATGTGAAGCCAAATCAGGTCTTGACCAAGCCTTATGGGGATCCATCCATGGATTCCCCAATCCCATATCTGAAAGTCTATGGTATGGAAACAAAAAAATATTATTAATATTGCACACATGAGATGGAAGAGCCTAATTTTGAAACTCAAATGCACACATCTATGCGACCATAAAATACTAAAATTTAAAAGAATCGAAAACCACTCAAAAATACATCTATAATCCCCAGACCAGATTATGAAAATATAGTATTGTAAATTAATGTTGAAATGCAGGACCACCAAAATAAACTGAAACAAGTTCATCCTACTATGTTGTAAGAGACAACTATCACACAAAACCACAATTACACACCTCGATCTATCGGTATCATTGTTCTCATTCCAATATTATATCCTCTAGAGAAATATCAAATGATTTATCATTTTCATCATACACGATGCACATTGGAAGATGACATACATGGGTATATATAACAATAACTTGTTGAACACCCAAAATCTAACTAAAAAACAATCAAGCATAATTTTATAAGAATAATAATATTACATTTAATTTAAGATAAAACCACATATACTCAGGAAGGACACCACACGTCTAAATTTTCTCAACCAGACTACCATCCTAGGATTCTGCTCAAACATTATGGGTAATACTCATTATTGTAGAAACAAATCCATGATCCATTCAATCAATAGATACAATCAACTAAGGTAACATTATTTTTTCCCCATCATATAAAACACACTATTATATGATTATCTTGATACATAGAAAGGGTATCACAACCGAAACCTATGGGGGACACCACAACCCCAATTTGGACCGACCTAGTATATTTGCGATCATTGTTTTGTTGATATTGTGAAGACAATTGATATATCATATATATGGGGGATCAAATCTCTACTCTAGAAGACTATAGTGATTTCCCAAAGCCACATTTGGTATACGAAGGAATGATATTGGATCACACCCTATCCTTGTGGAGAGTGACCAAAAAATCTATTTGAAATGCATCCTCGAGAGGGAAAAGCAATACAATCCTATGGAAGCAATTACCCAATATACCCTCAAGGTGATGGAGAAAGGGAATGAACTCGATAAGTAGAAGTCTAAATTGAAAAAATATAGTGTTCTAAAATACTCAAATGGGGTTCACAATCTATACTAATTAGTACAAAGCATGTAAATCCATCCCATGGTCTTCCCATGTGCCGCTACCTCACACAACATTTAAACCTTAAAATACCGAGTTTGTACTCTCTAGGTGCACAATGTGTAGTATTAGAGACAACACACTTCTTGTTCCACCTTCCCATGCATGATTAATTCTAATCAATCTTATTTACCTAAATATGCGCTACTAGTAAACCCTATGTAATTATGGATATTTCTGAGTTTTAACCTGTGCACACCTTGAAGTTCCATTTACACTTGTATGGATCTATGTGCAAGGATCTATCCATGTAACATGACAACGTTCATGTAACCGAGTCACCTTGTGCCTATGCATCCTTTTAGATACACACAAACTCACCATCTTCAATTTTTTTTGTGTATGATAGGTGCCACATTGTGTGTGGAAATTTCTTCACTGCAGAAACCCTGACAGAAAATCTAGGTCCCCACACAACATGTAGTTCCATATTACATGTCATGTAAGACATGATTTTATATGATCTCATTATTCTATTACATGTCACCTATCTTCAATTACTCCACCAAAGAATCTATTTAAATAACATGGATCTTTGGTCATAAGACCATTCCATCCCCAGAGAAATGACCCTCAACATCAAAACTATTTAGAAAAATCCCCATAGATTCATAGGTATTAGAACTACAGCATCACCACGCATCATGAAAGAATAAAACGAATCATCGGTCTAATCTAATCCTCCTATTTTTTTCTATAATCCATGGACCTCAATTTCAACCTAAATCCTGAACATTAACCATGGTATTAATCTTTTATACCAAATAATTGTCACGCAATGGTCATATGCTTATTATTCATTAAATAGTTTGTCAACAGAAATAATAACAATGAACATGTGAAAAGATGAAGGAGAAATACTAAAACCATAAATGTGAGGAATGAACCCTGACCTTTGGTAATTTTTTGTCATGATCTTTTTTCATAGAATCCTTAAATGATGATGTATAAACATCAATTATAAAATTAATAAACCATAAATAAGTCAAACATCGATTCATGAATCATATCTCATTTTTGGAATTGATTATTTTTTCGAATTGGTTAAAAGAACATGATGAAATAATATAAATCAAACACCCTAAGTGAGTACAGATAGATCACTAATTAAGAAATATTATTTTCCAACATTATTGGTGAGATCCAAAACTCCATTGGTAACATGATCATTGATCATGATCTCAATCTGATTTCTTCCATCATGAAATATTCTAGCACACTATCTCAATTTATAGTGGTTATTTGGTTAAACCTATATACAGGTCATATATTCAAATTTTTATGTGATTATTAGTTTTTTGATTTTAATAAAATAATCAATTATATTATATTTAATTTATTTAATTATCATCCCATGAAGTCACTCCATCCAAAAACCCATTTATAACATGGATTATTTTATTCAATACATAAAACCAACATTATAAAATAAATGGTCACCATAGAAATATAATTTGAGAGTTTTTTATCTGTTATTATTTTTTTCTAGAAAAGATGACCATTTGTGATGTGAACATATTTAATATTTTCCAAACATTAATTTATGGATCACTAGGCCTTATAATCTCACATTAAGTTAGTGTGAAGCTCCCATAAAAATCCATATAATATCCCAATGTCATAAATATGAAATTAATAGTCAATACATTCTCCCCACCTTATAGAAAATCATCCAACAAGTGAAAGGCCTACACAATGAAACACCGATACTGATATTATTTATTTGTCTCCCACTCCTAGGATCCCTCTGAATATTCACATGCTTTCCAAATACATGCACAAGGGGAATCACTGACCATAAATTATTCTCTCATACTAGTCATTAATATCTACCACACACTCTACAATGGTAGCCCCATCCTTGATGTCCAGCTCCCCCAAGTCGATAACATGTGACATATCATGTGTATTCCTCCTAAACTATGACATGAGGATGAAATATTTCAAACTATATAATTATATCTATATAGTGAATCAATATTAAATCTTTCTTACTATACACAATATATGTAAGGGATAATGAATCTGAAAGAAAGATTTTCACCCTAGAAACACCACTATACTCCCCATCTTGGTGAATCCATCATGAACACAAGGCCTGCTGGCTCTAACTACAAGGGCCATTTTAGTCTATCTTCATAGGACTTATAAAGACTATGTGCACCCCTCATCATCTTTTGGATGATATGAACCTTTTGTATCATAGCTATAACCATCTCAAAGACAATGAATAATAAATCACATAGATCACTCCAAAAAATTAGTGACTTATATTGACCCCCAAATAGGACTTAAAATGGTTCCATACCAATGGTGGAATGAAAATAGATTTTTTATAAAAATGTTTATAATGGTAGGTTAACCTACTAAAATTGGCCAAATTCTATCATCCAAGCCTGTATCATATCCTCCAAGATCTGAATGGTCCTCCTAGTCTAGGCATTAGTCACCGAGTGAAATTTTATGATAAATGAAATTGAGCCAAAAAAGCCTTTCACAAACTTCATTATATTTATAATGTGGAGAAAGAATCATTGTCTAAGATGATCATAAAGGGAAATTCATGAATATATAATACCTTATTCACATACATGAATCCCAATAGATTTACTTAATTCTTATCAATAATATATATGAAATTGGTATATCATGGATAGTGGGTCTTTGATCACCTTGATGGTATCATGTGCTCTTGATGTACATGTTAATCCTGAAATGATGCTTATGAATATCACATAACACATCCAATCCAGAACCTCAAGGTGTGGATTCCAAAAAACCCAAACCTTGTTCCCATCCATTACATACTAAATTGAAACTCATCAGGGAAGAAAAAACTCAACCCATATCATTATGCTTGGCCACAAAAAAACTGACAAAAGTACATTTACATATTTTAATTACCATGATGTATTGCAAAATGTGATGTATTAAAATACTTCATAACCTCCACTAGCACTGTAACAATTATCATTGAGTGTCCTATGAATTGTATAATTTTATACCCACTTTTATAAAGTTCATTGGGAGCATGATCAATTGATATATATGTGCATAAAGTATCAAAATATGCATATCCACACTAATATTCCCTTTCATGATGAATAATAAGTAGGGTAATAACCAATTAATGATGATATAAATCCCCATTATTTTTCAGTTGGTAAAATTGAAATGAGGATAACTACTCTAACACCTCTCCCAAAAAATGAGATCAATATATCATGGGAATGGAATCTACCACTACATTTCACATCATAGTGGTATTTAAAATAATGATGTCATAATTATTAATTTACTCTATCCACCGCCTTTGAATCATGTCAAATCCTTCTCAGAGAATATAAAATTATGACACTTGTCATATTATATGATAAATTACTACCAATAATGTAGTTTTGAATCATATTTAAGGTGATGAATACCGCTGATTTCTCATGATCACAGATAACAAAGTTCTGATAAGCCAATCATAGCTACCTAGACTAGTATAAAATCACTACCTACCATTGCAAAAACAATCACAACCAATTCACGTCTCTGATGAATCACCTAATACTATATACTCAACAACCTCCTTCAAAAAATATCATGATGGAGGTGAACATAATTCTCTTCCTCTTATCCTAAAAATACTAATCACACTTTAACACACACAAATAAGGCCACCCCTTTGAATTGAATCGATCAAAGGTGATCAAAATGTGGAGATATGAAGTATAATCATTTTATAGTTCCCTTCTAACAAATTTAATTTATGTACCATGGTATCACTCTTTGGGGATCTGATCCCAATGCATCCAAAACATTCTATAGATCCAATTATATTCCTACATTTGAGTTTTCATGTCCCAAAAAGTGTACCACTAAATCCAAAAATAGACACTTGGGGAGATTCACATAAATTAATGCTGAAAATGAGGGAAATTTCTAGAGATTGAAGGTAGTGAAAATGTCTTCATATGAATATCTCTCTAGAATATGATGATTGTATTAAGAAATAATAAAATTATAATACCCAACTATAGTAGTCCTTTTGAAATTGTTTTTTCATATTGGGAATATGAAATTTCTATTGGAGTTTTCATAATTGTTTTCCCATTTTTAAGATGCGTTCAATATATCAATCTGGATCATTTATATACCTAATAATTCTTATATAATGAACTCATTGTTCACACTACTAGTCTAAAATCATATTTAGGATTCAAAATATAAATAGATTCTATGTTGTATAGAGAATATTCAATGAAACAAGGCCACTCACATGGTCAATGTTTTGTAGTAAACACTCCAACTCAATACTGTTAAGTGGGATCCTAAGGATGAAATTATGAAGAAGTATCATCATCTATTTGTATTACATTGATGAATTTTAATGGTGAAATTAATTTAGTAAGGTGAATAATGTTACACCCCAATATGCATTTATCCTTATATAATTTTATTAAATCAATATATTGTTTTATATGAAGCACAATGATTAAATGAACTATATAAAAATTTTAAAATATTAAGTTTTTTATTTTATAGATTCTATGATGGAATATATTTATAATTATTTATAAATTATGAAAATAAATTGTGTAAAAATTTATATAATTAATTCATTTGTTATAAATTTATTAATATTAAAAACAAAAAAATATTATTTGAAATTAAATATATTTTTTCGTGAAAATATTATATTTGAATTATTTTTATATTTATTACTATTAGTGAATTATTTAATGATAATATGTATATTTTTTACTTGAAAAAGTGTTCTAATAATTAAAAAAAATCCCTGTATATGATAATAATAAATTCTATTTTGATGCTTAAAATGTATTTTTTTTATGTGACGACCCAGACCCAGATGCCAATTAATTGGTTCCCCTAGACCGGTGGGCCACATGGCCTCAAGAGATTCTCTGTAAAGGCCAGAGGATATATACTAGAAGCGATGGCCTATGGTGTGTTTGTGGGGATACTATTCCCTCATTAACAAATTGTAGAGCATCAGATAAAAATAAATAGAGGTAAATAGAATAATAAATACTTGTAAACAGAAGGCACAACGAATAATTGAGGCAACCATAATAATTTCGGAAATAGATGGAACATCATATGAGCATAAAATTATTGGTGATGATATGTCATGTCACATGAATACTCAGAAACATGGATACAAGGTAGCTGGAATAAAATGTTCCATAAAAGTATATGGGTAATCAAAAGAATATCCAAAGCATCTCGAGCATTGTCCCAATCATCTATTATCAACCTCCATCCAAAACAACCAGAAATGAGGTGTTAAAAGTTGTATTCTTCCCATTATTGAGACATTCATTCATGTTATCTACTATGGGTACCAAATAGTACTCAGAGAGGGTGTGAAATAAATCTTAGGGGGACACCACCTTTAGTGTCTATAGCATCCTTCCAATTTAATGGAAATGTAATAGTGGGAATTTATGAATATATAATTTTTTTAAAAATGTAACCAAATACCCATGTACCTACTTTATCCCTAAGCTGTCATCTGAACATAACTATTCCATTAATTGAATATTACCATTTTATAAATAAGTCATTTGTTTACAATATTGATGATTCTAAACAATGACAAGGAATCGTACAATAACATTTAATAATGAACATCCATGGTAATAAAAAAGGAAACTTATACCTCAAGGTTCACCATATCAGTAATAACTAATGCAAGGATATGGGTAAGAGTGTAATCCAGTGAGTATTTCTGAAGAAATTATATAATAATAATCCAAACTAATCTAATGTGATTGTCCAAGGTAAAACAAGGAAAAGTATAGACATGGTCTTATGGGATGTAACCATGGAACCGGATTTTCAAAGTTGGTTCCAAGGAGTGTTTCCAAATAATCCATTAATACTATCTGAGGGATCCTACGGTTTCATACCGGGCATCCAGGAATAGAAAAGGATCAAGATCTACATGGGTCTCAACCGAAAGAAGCTGTATCCTTGAATCATAATGGGGTTACAAGGTGCCCATGGAATTCCCAGATGAGAATCAATTGTGAGCTTATGTCAGGACACTACTATTCAATTATGAAGTTAGATAATATTTAAATTATATTAATACATACCTTTCATTAGTGTGATAAGGTCAAACAGAATGAATCCATTTAATAGAGACATAATTAATCAATAAGTCCATTAGGATCAAGACTTTCCATTAATTAGTGTGATAATGCCAAGTAGCATGTGACATTTATTAATTCCATTTAAGAAATATTCAATAATTAAGGTTCATTATTTTACTATCCATTAATGTTGTAAGGGGTACTATGGACATGAAACCTATTAATCATTCATATTTAATATGGTCAAGTCCTATACTTAGTATACTTTCCAATTTCACATTCAAATATAATTATTAACTTGAAGCACTTACCTTAGGCAAGTCAAGTGGAAGTGAGATGGTATTTTCCATTCACCGGTACATTATACAATAAGAATTTTTGACAGGGAGGCCTTCCGTTAGTGTGGTAAAGCTCGAGGACACCTGAAAAATAGCTTAAAAGATTCAAAACACTAAAATCTCAATTATGAAATATAATCCTACATGGTATGGGTAATGTTGTGGGCATAACCACCACCAACTGATCACATATATAGAATTAGAACAATCATATGTATTTAAATATTATAATAATTCAATATAAATTCAAAAAATTTCACCTCATGAAATTAGTGGGCCTCACATGAAAATTCCAACAACAACGAACTTGAGAGATGAGTTAAAGATTACCCACATTAGGGTTGTATGATCATTCTCCTCTAATATTAGCCTCTAATTTAGACTAGAAAATAGCATATCTAAGAAAAAGGGAAAAATTATCACACCTCAATAAATAGGTAAAAAGAAAGGGATGAGGAGAATGACTAAGTAGGACTAAAGTACTTACAATTGGACATCCAATGTGAAGAAATGAAAGTTCGATTTTATCATGGATGAATGAGAAATTAGAATCCCACAATTATGCCTTAAATGATATCAAAAAGGGGAAAAAATAGTAGAATCCCCCTTAAAATCATATTATGAAGAAGGTGGAGGATTAATTATATCATTAAGGTAAAAAATAATTACCTGAAAAATCTCCTATTCACGGTTTGTCCGCAACGTTTGTCCAATCAAGAAGAAACACTAAATTTGAACCTGTGGAGAAGGTGCACTCATATAGTTAGTCTGCATGGCCTTGCTCCAATCATGTTATAAGGATCTTCCCAAAAGTAGAACATCCATAGGGTTAGGAATACCGTGCGCCATCCGTGCGCCAACCATGAGACATTGTTAGTTTCACCAAAAATATGGGTTCTAACTCCAAATAAGCCCCATGAATCCAAAAAACAATTTCTAACTCAATATGTATCCATATTAGTTATAAAAAGACAATTTTTATAATATTTAAAGGATCCATACCTGAGTAAAACCTAGGTCCATACAATATTTCCTCTTAAAAAAACTCATAATCGAGTTCACCTTCCAATGTTGTAGAATCACTATTTTAGAGAAATATTTTCCACTGAACACATATATTGGCATCCTTCTCTAATGTATCATCTTATATGCATCCATGCATCAATATCACCCATATTGGAGAGACAAACAATCCTCATTGAACCTTTGTGCTCTGTTTGACGATGCATAGTGGATACTCTTCAAATGTAGCATCAATATCTTACTACACTTCCTCGATTCCAATCGTATGAGAAAAGTTGTCATGATACTAGAGAATCTGTGAAACAGGGATGAAGTCGTGTAGGGAATGATACATATGTGTTAGTAGAAATCAATAGGCTATTGGCACAAATCTCTCTAGGATCTCAAACGGACCAACGTAATGAGGTGAAAAATTCTCATGATTTTGTAACCATCTATTAGTTAGCTTGGGAAATACTCAAAGGATAACATGATCACTGACCACAAACTAGAGATGTTGTTGATGGTGATTAACATGAAATTTTCTTATTGAGTAGGTGGTATTCATACACTTTCAGATAAGATGATCCTTCAATGAAGTCTCTTATATGAAATAAGGACCAAGTAAGGTTGCCTCACCTTCCTCTAGCCAACATAGGGGTGAAAGACATGGCCTACTATATATGGCCTCAAAATGAGAATTCCAAATTATCTCTTAGAAGCTATTATTTTAAGAAAACTAATCGAGTATGATATTCTTTACCCATGAATTACTAAAATCAATGACATGTGCTCAAATTATATCCTCTAGAACCTTCATTTTCTATTATGAGTATCAATCAGTATGAGGGTCAAAGGTTGTTAATAGAATTATCCATGTTCCAATAAACATATAAAATTATTTCTAGAACCATGATTTAAAAAGAGAATCTCTATTTGAGATGATAGTGTGAGGGATCCTATAGAGTTTTATGATTTCACATACATATCGAATTTGAGCTCATGAACTGAGAAAGTCCGTAGAATCAGAATGAAGATGCATACATTCATCCGTATTTCAAATAAAACCCAATTAAACAACTCTACCTCTAGGTGAAATATGTAAACTGACTAAAATATATATATAAACATCTTTTCATTTCCATTTTAGGACATGAAGTGGCTATAAAAATCATGATGGTCATTGGTGCTCCACATTCACTTGATTACAGGTGGAACACCTAGTGAGAAATCATGTTATATTATGATTAATCCCTGGACACTAATACCTAGGTTGCATGTCTCGACACATTTTCAAGATTCCTAGATGAACTTCCCACTAAGAGGCTAGATACACATTACTCAACTCCTTTCTCATATCTATAGGGACCAAGCCATGTCCATGAATATGTAGAATTCCATATCTATCTACAGCCCAAAATAGAGGTGGGCTATCTGTTGATATACTCTCCTGGAGTACAAATCCTTTAGGATATGAAAGATTTCTACCCTTTACATTATCAATGTGGGAACATGTAGCTTCCAAATACAGGAGACAAAATTCATGTGACTATCATGAAACTTTAGGCATAGCTTAGATAAAATTTCTATTAACTTCGATTCATCGCTATAACGACCCATACTTTTCATACATTGTTAATACTTCAAAAATTGAAGCACACTTATTACAACATATGATAAAACTACAAAGGACCGTATAGGTATAGTGTCTTTAGAAACTGGGAAACATAAACAACTGGTTCATAAATCTTCTACAGTGTCTCCCATTTATTTCATCATATCTAGGGTCCCTTTTAGCATATTATACTTAATATCCATCTTCCTGACCTGGGGAAAAGAAAACATAAAAGGGTGAGCTCAAATGCTCAGCAAGGGAAAATAAAGGAAATAAAAATCATATCATATCTTTATCAAAACCTGCAAAAGAGATCATAATATCTTAACATGGAATAAATCATAGAAGTGAAAATGAGATCCCCATAATCATAACATAAAACTTGAAACTTTGTGGCATGCACACATAATCATGGAAATCATTTCTTGTTAGTCATGACTCATTGCCAAGACTATCTTAGTGGACAAAGTCCCTTTCTGAACCGAGTTCACTCCTCGTTTTAGTCCTGTATCACTGAACCGAAATAACCTTCCGTTCCAGCCATGTCTATCTCATGAGATATAAAATCATTACCCAATGCATTGGAGGGAGATATAGGTCCCACCCATCTTATAATGAATCCTTTCTTATGTGTGCCACATAATCATAAAACATACATCATCGCATAACACATATAACAAAAATGGGATTCTTGAAACATCATGACATCATAAATCAATTCATATAAGATAAAGGAATTCATAAACATAATTCCATCACAACATAGTCAAACCAATGTAAAAATATGGATAGAAACAGAACCATTTATTATCATAGATGGAAAATAATTTTGATAAAACACTTGAATTGAATTCTTGAGGAAAATATCCTTTCTTCTTCAAAAACATTTTTCCTTTCATAACATGTCATACAACTTTAAAATAGAAGAAGTTGATTAAAAATAAACTTGAAAACTTGTAAAGGAAGCATCTTGGATTTAATGTTTTAAAAATCCATTCATGCCGTATAAGTTAAAAAAAACATTCTTCGTACTTTTGTCGGAAAAGTCAAAAAGTACCTCGTACGACAAAAGATTCCTTTCATAGATATTACTAAAAACTCACCGAAGGGTAAAAATGGATTTAAACAATTGTAGGTGGATGGAAATAATATTACATATTGATGAAACATGGATGTGGATGATAAAATACACCCCAGTAAATACTTACGAATAAACAATCTCGGATAAAAATGAGATTGTGATATTTCCCTTACCTTAGGTCCAATTTTCTTTGTTCGTGTCCGAAGCTCCTGTATAATGGTTTAAATAATGTTATTGACTTATTCCAGAATCATACATATTTATATGATATCATATATGGTCATATTATTAGTTTCTTGTTAGTAATATTTCATTGTTACTTGTTACTCGGGTCTTTATAACTTTTTGTTCTTATGCGTGTTTTGTCGAATAAATTCTTATTCTTATCTTTAGGTTATATATAATTCATTTCCAGAATGGTATTAGTGTAGTATATACCATATTCATTCATTCAATTCATTTATATAATCATTATGAAATGAAGATCATGTAGAACGAATCGCATCACATCGTGGCGACGGTATTCCGTACGTACGCACGAGTGATGATATCGTTCCTATGATCGTGGAATTGTATTGGAGTATATATATATATTATTTAAGTATCAATATTACTTAATAATAATCATATATAGTTACTCATTACACCATTATACCCATCCTTGTAAGGTGATGGTGGAAAATAGATTACACCATGGCGTGGAGACGGTATTCCGTACGTACGCACGCGTGGTGATTTCATTTTTCCGTAGGATGGATAGAAGGTGAAATAGGGTTGTTTCATATTTATAATAACATATCAGTATGTAAGTAATACTGATGTTATTACTTTATCATGAAACAACTAAAGAAGAAGAAGTTGAAGAAGAAAGAAATTGAAAAGATCGGTAATGGATATTACCTCTTCTTTGGAACGCCTCTTTGAATCCTCCACTTAAGGAACTAAGATTGGTCTTTGGAGAAGACCAGGACCTCTAGAATTATTCTAGGGAAGTGGAGAGGAGAAAATGGCAGGGGTTGGCCGAGCTTGAGTGCTCAATTTGGTGTGAGGAGGAGGGGGAGGAGGTGCCCTTTTATAAGGGAGGAGAGGGGCACCTTAGGAATATCTCAAAATATTATTTTATATTAAAGTCAAAATCGGTTTATAATGGTTCCAAAGGGTCTTATTTCGAAGATAAAGTGGGGAAGGGTAGAAATCCTATCAACCAATAGGATTTAGACAAGTTTAGGGTATTATTTTAACCTTATCAATTAGATTTAACTCTAAGTTAAATAATTTAACTTTTACCATGTCTTTTTGTTTTCTTTCACTATATGGTTAATACACTTACTATAACATTCCAAACGAACCCCAAATTGTTTATTATTAATATATATATCCTTATATAAGTCATTTGGCCGAACCTTAGATTTTTAGGAATAAAATAACAATTAATAATATAATATTTGATTTAAAAACTATTTTGTGTCAATTTTGACACTATTTGATATATGATTTTTGTGAAAGTCATAACAGAATTATATGTTCAAACCAAGTTGATTAAATCAACAATAATATATCATAGTAACCTATAAAATTAGTGGAATTCATAAAAAGTCTCAAATTAAATTTATTTTGGTGTTTATAACATCAATTATGTCAATATTTCATTAATAAGATAATTACTGCATCATCTTTGTGTCATAAATAAATTAAATTATTTGATGTCTAAAAATTACAAATAAAATACCATCATGTAGGAAATCTTTTTAGCTTTATAATAAATATTTACAATCGAATTTATCTTATGTATAACCCCATATTAAAAATTATTTACTTATTAAACTTTGATTTTAACTATTTTAACCCTTCTTTAAATAAATTAATAATAAATGTCCTAATCTAATCCAAGTGGGCCTAAATGGTCATATTTTATTCCTAAGTTTGTTTTTGGTCGAATTACACTTGTCCAATAGAATTAGGACATGTTTTAGGGTAATATTAATATCATATTTACCCTTAGTTACCCTATTTACTATTAACCGCTGTAAAAAAAAGTAAAAAGTTACTATTCACCAAAAAATTATTTTCATCTCATTGAACCACATTTTAGTCCTTGATATTAACCGTGTCTCTCGGATTTTCGAAATTCCATTCACAGAAGCAGTAAAATTAAGTTTTATGCAAAATTCAGTTTTTAACCTACCACTTAGTGGTTTCACTATTCATCAAAAATTGAAAATTTTCAGAAAAATACCAAAATTTCACCCTAGGCTAATTTCGATATTCTGAGTCCAAAAATGAAGTCCATTTTGAAAAATAAAATTTATAAAATTTCAAAAAGTGGTTATTACTATTCATAACGGCTAGTTTTAATACCATATTGTTGTTTAGTGAAACTCGGTATTGCGTACGACGCAAGCTATCGAGGAAGGTCGCGATTGCGTGTAAAGCAAGTCAAGCAAGTGTTGCGTAGAAAAAGATTCCTTTGATAATTTATATAACATAAAAGTCTCGGGTGTTACATTCTACCCCCCTTAAAAAGAATTTCGCCCTCGAAATTCGTCACTTTGTAACAAACAGATGAGGATACTTCTCCCTCATCATATCCTCAAGCTCCCATGTAGCTTCTTCAAGTTGGTGGTTTCTCCATAAAACTTTCACCAAGCGAGTGGTCTTGTTTCGTAGGACTTTTTCGCTACGATCCAGAATCTCTATCGGCTGTTCTTCATAAGAAAGATCTTGCTCCAGCGGTACAACTTCTGAGCTGAGTACATGTGAAGGATCATGTATGTACTTTCTCAGGAGAGATACATGGAACACATCGTGAACTTGAGAGAGATTCGGTGGAAGCGCCAATCGGTAAGCTACCTTCCCAACACGATCCAATATTTCGAAAGGACCGATATATCTAGGGCTCAACTTCCCCTTCTTCCCAAATCTCATAACCCTCTTCCAGGGAGATATTCGTAAGAACACTTTATCACCCACTTCAAACTCTAGGTCTTTTCTTCGGTTGTCGGCATAACTTTTCTGTCGACTCTGAGCTGCTCTTATGTGTTGTTGAATAGATCTGACCTTTTCTGCCATTTCATCAACGAGATCAGGTCCTAATAGCTTTCTTTCCCCAACTTCATCCCAGCAAGTTGGAGTCCTGCATTTCTTTCCATAGAGAGCTTCATAAGGAGCCATCTGAATACTGGAGTGAAAGCTATTATTATAAGAAAATTCCACCAAAGGTAGGTGTTGATCCCAACCTCCTTTGAAATCCATAGAGCAAGCTCTCAACATATCTTCTAGGGTTTGAATTGTTCTCTCAGATTGACCATCTGTCTGGGGATGATAAGCAGTGCTGAAACTCAACTCTGTATCCAGAGTATGCTGAAGACTTCGCCAGAACTTCGAGGTAAATCTTGGATCCCGATCAGATATAATAGAAAGCGGTACTCCATGCAATCTTACCACTTCCTTTACATATATCCTGGCAAGCTGATCTAGAGAGAAATCCTCTCTAATAGGAATGAAGTGTGCAGACTTTGTGAGACGATCAACTATGACCCAGATAGCATTATTGCCTTTGGATGTTTTAGGAAGTCCTGTGACAAAGTCCATAGTGATGTTTTCCCATTTCCATTCGGGTATGGGTAATGGTTGTAACATCCCCTTAGACTTCTGTCTCTCAGATTTAACTTGTTGACAAACCAAGCATCGAGAGACATATTCAGCAACATCTCTTTTCATTCCATCCCACCAGAAGTACTCTTTCAGGTCCCTATACATCTTCGTGCTTCCAGAATGAATAGAGAATGATGAACTATGAGCCTCATCCAGCAGCTCATTCTTTAATTCGGGGATGGGAGGAACGCAAACCCGATTCCTGAACTTTATTATCCCATCATAATCAAGGTTGAATTCAGGAACATTTCTCACCTTCTTTTGTAACTCGACATCTTCTTTCTATGCCTCTTTAATCTTCACATGTATAGATGGTTGAACATTCATTTGAGAAAGATAAGATTTTTCCCCTTCCATTATAATTCCAAGATCCATCCTTTGTAAATCCATAAATATTGGATCTTTTGTGATCCTCATCATGGATAAACTAGCATGGTCTTGTCGACTTAATGCATCTGCCACCTTGTTTGCTTTCCCAGGGTGGTAATGGATTGAGCAGTCATAATCCTTAATCAGCTCCAACCATCTTCTTTGACGCATATTCAACTCCTTTTGTGTGAAAATATACTTTAAACTTTTATGATCAGTATAAATATCACACCTTTCACCATAAAGGTAATGCCTCCAAATTTTTAATGCAAAGATTACCGCAGCCAACTCCAAATCATGTGTTGGGTAATTTTGTTCATGGATTTTCAACTGTCGTGAGGCATAAGCTATCACCATATCATTTTGCATAAGAACACACCCCAATCCCTTCTTGGATGCATCACTGTAGATCACAAACCTTTCTCCACTACAAGGCAGTGTGAGCACAGGTGCACTGGATAACCTTCTTTTCAACTCCTTGAAATTATCTTCACATTCCTCTGTCCATACAAACTTAACTCCTTTCCGAGTCAACTTGGTGAGTGGATTAGATAATCGTGAAAAGTCTTTTACAAAACGTCGATAATAACCAGCCAAACCAAGAAAACTTCGGATCTCATTTACTGTTGTTGGTCTCGACCATCTTTCGATAACCTCTGTTTTTGCTGGATCCACAGATATCCCCTCTTTTGAGATTATGTGACCCAAAAATGCAACTTTTTGAATCCAAAATTCACACTTGGTAAATTTGGCATAAAGCTTCTCCTTTCTTAGGGTCTTCAATATAATTCTCAAGTGATCTTCATGTTCTTCCTTGCTCTTTGAATAGACAAGAATATCGTCTATAAAGACTACCACAAATTGATCAAGATAGTCTCTAAAGACTCTATTCATTAGATCCATGAAGATAGCAGGGGCATTAGTATGACCAAATGGCATCACTATAAATTCATAGTGTCCATACCTTGTACGGAAAGCCGTCTTTGGTATATCCTCCCTTTTGACCCTTAATTGATGATACCCTGAACGAAGATCAATCTTGGAAAAGTATTGAGCTCCGCGTAGTTGGTCAAATAAGTCATCAATGCGTGGGAGAGGATATTTGTTCTTGATAGTGATCTTGTTAAGTTCTCGATAATCAATGCAGAGTCTCATTGATCCATCTTTCTTCTTAACAAATAGAACAGGTGCTCCCCAAGGTGACGCACTAGGGCGTATGAATCCCTTATCAAGATTCTCTTGGAGTTGCTTCTTCAATTCCTGCAACTCAATTGGGGCCATTCTATAAGGTGTCTTTGAAATAGGCAAAGCACCCGGTACAAGTTCTATTGAAAACTCAACTTCACGATTTGGTGGAAGACCCGGTAATTCCTCCGGAAAGACATCATCAAACTCCCTTACAATGGGCATATTTTTAATCGTGAGTTTCTCACCAACCATTTGAGATAAATAACCTTCATTTAGTGGAATCAATACCCATAAGATGGAAGAAATTTCCACTGGAATGTTATGTTCATCCTTGCATTGGTATACGATCGTAGATTGATCTGGAGTATGAAATGTGACTTCCCTTCTTTGGCAATTGATATGAGCTCCATGTAAAGAAAGCCAATCCATGCCAAGAATCACATCAAATTCCACTAAAGGAAGGATCACAAGATTTGCAGGAAGCACTTTCCCACAAACTTCGATCGGAGAAGAATTATAAACTTTTGATGCGATTGATGTTCCATTAGGTGTTGTCACAGCTAACTCAACATCTAATTGTTGAGGTAGTATGGTGATACCCTTAGAAAAGTCTTCAGAAATAAAAGAGTGGGTGGATCCAGAATCAAATAAAACATTTTCTACTTTAGAGTGGATGGTAAGTGTACCTTTCACCACATCGTTATCGTACTCCACATCGCTGATAGAAATTGCATGTTACTTTCCTTTGTCTTTAGCCTTAAGTGTTTGTTGACGTCGACCATCATCATCAACCCTTGGATTTGGGCATTGATTGGCATAATGCCCCATCTCCTTGCACTTGAAACATTGAAGTGTAGCAGGTTCATTCTGTGTATCCCTTCCTTTGTTTGCATCATTAGACATCTTCTTCCCATTATCACGGCATTCAAATGCCCGATGACCTTCCTTTCCACATTTAAAACATTTACTTGTCCCTTTAAGACAACTCCCTCCATGTTTCTTTCCACACTTTGAGCATAAGGGAAAGTTCATCTTCTTTTCCGTGTGCTCTTTAGATTTTTCTTTGAATTCCATCTTCCTCTTCTTATCAAACCCATGTGACTGATGGGTTACTCCAATCTCCATCTCGACTTTGAGAGCACATCGAACGATTTCCTCGTAGCTATTGAAGTCTCTTATGGCTAACGCCCTTCGAAGACTTGGTTTTAAGCCACTAAAGAATCGATCGATCTTACTCTCAGGTTGGATAATAATACCAGAAGCGTACCTTGCAAGTCTGGTAAAATTTGCTTCATAGGTACCAACAGAATCATCATCCCTTTGCTTCAGTTCAAGGAACTCTTTCTCCATCTTTGTTCGGAGAATACGAGGGAAGTACTTATTGAAAAATAAGTTCTTGAACTCGTCCCATTCCATAGACTCAATTTCATCCCTTTGACTCGTATTCTTAACAAGATTCCACCATTGATCCGCATCTCCTTCCAAACGATACACTGCTAGGATGACTTTATCATGCTCAGAACATTGAAGAACTGAAAATATCTTTTCAGTAGTACTAATCCATTATTCAGCAACTAATAGATCAGTAGACCTGCTGAAAGAAGGTGGACGCTGCCTCATGAAGGATTCAACAGAATGTTGCTCCCTCCTTTGCTCGTTTGGAAATCCTGCATGATTCAGAACTTGAGAAAGTTGTGTGAGCATGGCTACAAGATTTTGCATTCCAGCTCCCTTATCGTTTGGTTGCTCAGGGGGACAATCATTGCATTGCCCATCGCATTCCGCATTAACACGGTTTCTTCGGGTTCCAGCCATTGACTAAAACCAAGAAGAATAGTGTGAGCAACACTAATTATAATAGGAAACCACATAATTCAAGAATAAAATTTTCATGCTTAAGGTCTTATCCTAGGTTATTCAAGGCCATTTCTAAAACACTAAGATTGTGTTCTATGCTTAGACTTATCCTTAGGGTTTTTACTAAGGCTTTCACATCCTAGTTTCCAAAGGTTGACTATACCTTTCCTCTGATACCAACTATAATGACCCATACTTTACATACATTGTAAATACTTCAAAAATTGAAGCACACTTATTACAACATATGATAAAACTACAAAGGACCGTATAGGTATAGTGTCTTTAGAAACTGGGAAACATAAACAACTGGTTCATAAATCTTCTACAGTGTCTCCCATTTATTTCATCATATCTGGGGTCCCTTTTAGCATATTCTACTTAATATCCATCTTCCTGACCTGGGGAAAAGAAAACATAAAAGGGTGAGCTCAAATGCTCAGCAAGGGCAAATAAAGGAAATAAAAATCATATCATATCTTTATCAAAACCTGCAAAAGAGATCATAATATCTTAACATGGAATAAATCATAGAAGTGAAAATGAGATCCCCATAATCAAAACATAAAACTTGAAACTTTGTGGCATGCACACATAATCATGGAAATCATTTCTTGTTAGTCATGACTCATTGCCAAGACTATCTTAGTGGACAAAGTCCCTTTCTGAACCGAGTTCACTCCTCGTTTCAGTCCTGTATCACTGAACCGAAATAACCTTCCATTCCAGCCATGTCTATCTCATGAGATATAAAATCATTACCCAATGCATTGGAGGGAGATATAGGTCCCACCCATCTTATAATGAATCCTTTCTTATGTGTGCCACATAATCATAAAACATACATCATCGCATAACACATATAACAAAAATGGGATTCTTGAAACATCATGACATCATAAATCAATTCATATAAGATAAAGGAATTCATAAACATAATTCCATCACAACATAGTCAAACCAATGTAAAAATATGGATAGAAACAGAACCCTTTATTATCTTAGATGGAAAATAATTTTGATAAAACACTTGAATTGAATTCTTGAGGAAAATATCCTTTCTTCTTCAAAAACATTTTTCCTTTCATAACATGTCATACAACTTTAAAATAGAAGAAGTTGATTAAAAATAAACTTGAAAACTTGTAAAGGAAGCTTCTTGGATTTAATGTTTTAAAAATCCATTCATGCCGTATAAGTTAAAAAAAACATTCTTCGTACTTTTGTCGGAAAAGTCAAAAAGTACCTCGTACGACAAAAGATTCCTTTCATAGATATTACTAAAAACTCACCGAAGGGTAAAAATGGATTTAAACAATTGTAGGTGGATGGAAATAATATTACATATTGATGAAACATGGATGTGGATGATAAAATACACCCCAGTAAATACTTACGAATAAACAATCTCGGATAAAAATGAGATTGTGATATTTCCCTTACCTTAGGTCCAATTTGCTTTGTTCGTGTCCGAAGCTCCTGTATAATGGTTTAAATAATGTTATTGACTTATTCCAGAATCATACATATTTATATGATATCATATATGGTCATATTATTAGCTTCTTTTTAGTAATATTTCATTGTTACTTGTTACTCGGGTCTTTATAACTTTTTGTTCTTATGCGTGTTTTGTCGAATAAATTCTTATTCTTATCTTTAGGTTATATATAATTCATTTCCAGAATGGTATTAGTGTAGTATATACCATATTCATTCATTCAATTCATTTATATAATCATTATGAAATGAAGATCATGTAGAACGAATCGCATCACATCGTGGAGACGGTATTCCGTACGTACGCACGAGTGATGATATCGTTCCTATGATCGTGGAATTGTATTGGAGTATATATATATATATTATTTCAGTATCAATATTACTTAATAATAATCATATATAGTTACTCATTACACCATTATACCCATCATTGTAATGTGATGGTGGAAAATAGATTACACCATGGCGTGGAGACGGTATTCCGTACGTACGCACGCGTGGTGATTTCATTATTCCGTAGGATGGATAGAAGGTGAAATAGGGTTGTTTCATATTTATAATAACATATCAGTATGTAAGTAATACTGATGTTATTACTTTATCATGAAACAACTAAAGAAGAAGAAGTTGAAGAAGAAAGAAATTGAAAAGATCGGTAATGGATATTACCTCTTCTTTGGAACGCCTCTTTGAATCCTCCACTTAAGGAACTAAGATTGGTCTTTGGAGAAGACCAGGACCACTAGAATTATTCTAGGGAAGTGGAGAGGAGAAAATGGCAGGGGATGGCCGAGCTTGAGTGCTCAATTTGGTGTGAGGAGGAGGGGGAGGAGGTGCCCTTTTATAAGGGAGGAGAGGGGCACCTTAGGAATATCTCAAAATATTATTTTATATTAAAGTCAAAATCGGTTTATAATGGTTCCAAAGGGTCTTATTTCGAAGATAAAGTGGGGAAGGGTCGAAATCCTATCAACCAATAGGATTTAGACAAGTTTAGAGTATTATTTTAACCTTATCAATTAGATTTAACTCTAAGTTAAATAATTTAACTTTTACCATGTCTTTTTGTTTTCTATCACTATATGGTTAATACACTTACTATAACATGCCAAACGAACCCCAAATTGTTTATTATTAATATATATATCCTTATCTAAGTAATTTGGCCGAACCTTAGATTTTTAGGAATAAAATAACAATTAATAATATAATATTTGATTTAAAAACTATTTTGTGTCAATTTTGACACTATTTGATATATGATTTTTGTGAAAGTCATAACAGAATTATATGCTCGAACCAAGTTGATTAAATCAACACTAATATATCATAGTAACCTAGAAAATTAGTGGAATTCATAAAAAGTCTCAAATTAAATTTATTTTGGTGTTTATAACATCAATTATGTCAATATTTCATTAATAAGATAATTACTGCATCATATTTGTGTCATAAATAAATTAAATTATTTGATGTCTAAAAATTACAAATAAAATACCATCATGTAGGAAATCATTTTAGCTTTCTAATGAATATTTACAATCGAATTTATCTTATGTATAACCCCATATTAAAAATGATTTACTTATTAAACTTTGATTTTAACTATTTTAACCCTTCTTTAAATAAATTAATAATAAATGTCCTAATCTAATCCAAGTGGGCCTAAATGGTCATATTTTATTCCTAAGTTTGTTTTTGGTCGAATTACACTTGTCCAATAGAATTAGGACATGTGTTAGGGTAATATTAATATCATATTTACCCTTAGTTACCCTATTTACTATTAACCGCGGTAAAAAAAAGTAAAAAGTTACTATTCACCAAAAAATTATTTTCATTTCATTGAACCACATTTTAGTCCTTGATATTAACCGTGTCTCTCGGATTTTCGAAATTCCATTCACAGAAGCGGTAAAATTAAGTTTTATGCAAAATTCAGTTTTTAACCTACCACTTAGTGGTTTCACTATTCATCAAAAATTGAAAATTTTCAGAAAAATACCAAAATTTCACCCTAGGCTAATTTCGATATTCTGAGTCCAAAAATGAAGTCCATTTTGAAAAATAAAATTTATAAAATTTCAAAAAGTGGTTATTACTATTCATAACGGCTAGTTTTAATAGCATATTGTTGTTTAGTGAAACTCGGTATTGCGTACGATGCAAGCTATCGAGGAAGGTCGCGATTGCGTGTAAAGCAAGTCAAGAAAGTGTTGCGTAGAAAAAGATTTCTTTGATAATTTATATAACATAAAAGTCTCGGGTGTTAAAATCGCTATCTTCCTATACTGCTTGTGCCTGAGTTTTCTAACGTAGATAATCAGCAACCAAATTTACCTCAACAGAAATATATGAAAGTATAAGAATCAAGGCATTGCATAAATTCAACACAAATCCATTGTCTGAGGTTTAATTCACCAAGAGAATAGATATATTTGACTCTCTTGTGGTCAATGTACACCATATAGTACTCACCTATCAGATAGTGTCTCCAGCAATGTAATGTGTTCACTACTAATTTTATCCTAGTGTTGTGTGTTGGGAAATTTTCTCATGAGGCCTCAACTATCGAGGTCTATATGCAAGGAATCCATCTTCCCACATTACCATTCCTCCTAGGCCGAATCTCGAGTCATCACAGATGATGGTATAACCATCACCTAGATCTTGGACAATTAGAATATATGATGAGACAAGCCTTCCTTTCCACCCAATAAAGGCATTATTGCATGCTTCAAACGAAATACATTTGACACATCTATTTGTTATCCAAGTGATAGGTGAAGTAATATATGATAAATCCTTTAGTAAATGAATTTAATATCCAACCAACCCCTTGAAACATCATATTTCATACAAATTCATAGGATTATCCCATGGAACTACATAACTAACTTTTTCTATTTCAATAAATATATATGATCTTGATATAATATGAATGAACAAGTGAACATTTTCATTTGAGAAGTAGAACATATAAATCTTATCATAAATTTCATGCTATCATAGTGTATGCAAGAACGATTTCATGATGATTGGAATGATTAATAAAAGTGAGAGAATACACCAAGATGTTATAAAAAGAGCATAAAAAAATCCAAATATGGGTGGAATGAAATATTCATCAAATCCATTAAAATGGAGGGTGTGTTCATAAGACAAAATGATAAAACAAGGTATTCATAAAGTCTATATCTGATAAGAATAACTGTACGTGGTATGTCTGATAGACTAACTCGCACATGATGATAACCCGATATTAGGTTGAACTTATAGAAGACACTAGCTCTATTGTGCTAGTAACAATGATCATATATTCGAGGAAGTGGATATTAGTTCTTTTCTGTAATCTGGTTCATACTTCAGTAATCCACACATTGACATAAGGTTATATCCGCCTTTTTGAAAAAAGCACTGGAAAACACTAAAATGATGTACATGGCCATATAAAACCATTAGCCAATAAACCCGTTAAATTCTCCACGAGCTCTTGAATCTATGTAGGTTACATATTTTATGGAAGAATGTACACTATAGATTCTCTTATAAGAAGATAAATTGTAAAATCTACCTCTCTCTCATAATGTAAGCTAGAAAAAATTATCAAGAAATACATCCCTAAAATGATCCACTATTGAAGGGATGTCATATATTTGTAGTCCACTATCATCTATGAATTGATTTTCAATATGTGTGGTCAATTCACCATGACCATGATTCTCTGGTCCTATGCTACATGACTAGAAATCCAACTCTCCCATATGTAGATAAATGTGTCCCTATGGTTACGTAAATGATACCCTGCAGTGATATGCATCTACAAAATCATGGTACGAAACAAAAAAGTCCATCCTATGAATGATATTGAAGAATTTTATCTCAAGAATGAACAGGTTATATAAGAAAGGGAAACATTATACATCAATGAGAGGTCCCTACACTGGTTTATTCCCTCTATTTGAACCCCTAATGGGGTATCTGGGGTAATTATCCTATATTAATAATATATATCCTATCTGAGAAAATATATTATAGATATAGATATTTTTAGGTCCACAAGGCTGAATACCCTGAGAGGGGGGGGGGGGGTGAATCAGTGTGTGAATAATTTAAAATTAAAGCACGTTCTGATCTTGTTTCGATGTTAAGAAAAAGGCTCTTCTCTTTCTTTCCTGTTGCATGATATAAACAGAAAGTAAAGCAAGCACAGGACAAAATAACATTACTTGGTTCACTGCTAAGGGCTACGTCCAAGGAGCATAATCCGAAAGGTTTCCGGTCATACCAAATTCAACTAAACATCACTAGATTTGGATTACAAAGTTCATGCTAGATCACTTCTATGCCCAGGCTCACTGCCTTTACAATGTTTAGGGTCAGCTCACTACTTTCCCAAGGTTCACTCCGTGTTTCTCTCTCTCTGGATCATTGTCGATGGAGAGGATCACCTTCTTCCCCTTCCTTTTCTCACTGCATCGGAAAGGATCCACTCACAGTTTATAGAACTATAGGTCTCCTCATTTTCATGAAAGAATGCATCCTCTGTTGTATATGGATGCTCTGTTGAAGTCCAAATTTAACCCGTAGATGAATCTCTCTTTGCACCGAAGGTATCAGGCAATCTTCCAGCTTCCACGCGGCCTGAGAGTATGGCCGAGAAATCAACCTTACATGGCACGCAAGTCCACCTCGGCACACAAGTATCAGCGTGAAAGTCACAATTGGTGCGCAACTCCTCATCAGAAACTTTCATGACAAAAGATTCTCCAATTCCACAGTTGCATGACTCACTTCTTTCCTCTCCTAAACCACCTTAGGTGCGCAACTAACACTTGGCGTGCAACTTCCAACACTGGCGCGTAAGTCTGACCTACGCGACACACCACCACTTGCCCAAACTCCACACCTTCTCGAAGGGAGCTCTGAATATTGAAAGTGTTGAACTCTAGTGAGAAATAAGGAGGGGTGGTCCTGTATTTACAGGCAATTTGACCACCCTGCACGACACCGCGCAAGTCTCCCCTCGGTGCGCAAGTCTCAGTGCGCATGCCTCTTTCCCTGCAAGACACCTATGCAACCCACATCCAAACTTGTGTGATCCTATTTCCTTTTCCATATTATGAACTTCTAATCTGGAAAAACAACAGACACACAAGTTTCCAAATCTCCTAGGCACTGGCATACAAGTCCATTCTCCGACGCGCAGGTCACTTGTGCGACCAACCCAATACTTGCACGACCCTTATCCCTTTGCCATATTTTGATGATCTCACATTGAAATAAATATGGCATGCAAGTTTCCAAGCGTTCAAGTACACGGAACACAAGTCCCTTTTCCAAATACCACTTTTCTTCATTTGCCGATTTTTAGCCCCAGAAATTTGGCAAACACTGGAAAACAGCACCACCTTGTATCTATTCTTTTTATGCCACATCCAGATCATCCATTCCGTTGTCGACGTTCTTGAATCAAACATGGGTCATTTACCATAGCTCTATAACTTTACATTCCACCATGAAATCCCCTTTGTCAACAAATTTGTATGTCATGGTTTTCATTGTCAACAATCACAACACAGATGTCCACTTTTCCAACAAACACAATCACCTCAAAAATGATTCAATGATGCCTTGATGGATTTTTCCCAACAATGTTCCCCTTTGGGTTTGTTGAAAACTCTTCCATAAAAAGATACAACGTTAATTCTTCATCCACTATTCGTCTATCACGATTCTGAAAGCGATCAAGGATTTACTCAACACATACTCTAAGCCCACATGAGCAATGCTCGGCATGAGAAACAAGAGTAAATGAAAAGTTCATAAATGAATCACTTCAAATTTGACATCCACTTATGACACCAAAATGATACCATTTTTACTAACATGATACCAATTGTTGGAAATCTTCTTGCAAAACAACTATTCTTCTTTTATCACGATCCTCAGTTGTCGTTATATCTATTCTTTGATTGATCATTTCTAGCATCGTCAGATTTTATACGCTCCCCCTTTCTCATTTCTCTACCTCTATCCATCTGCTCCACCTATCAGCTTCTCCCCATATCATTCATGATTTCTCAAATTGCCACACTGTCTCCCCCTTGAACAATCACTATTTTCTCCCCCTTTTTCATCGAACCCAAAGGTCATGCCTTTGCAGTCTGTAACAGAGTACATAACACATATCATAAAATTAGGGAAAACACACCAAACCACGGGGAGGGGGGGGGGGTTCTACATCCACACTATTTCAAGTGTGGGGAGTCGACTGAACTCCCAGAGCCAGCTGATTTCTCTCAAAAGCTTCCTTAGGTAAGGCCGTTGTCAGAATGTCTGCAACCTGTAGCTCGGTAGGCACATACTCCAACATCACAATTCCCTGCTCAACATTCTCCTTGATGAAATGATATTTGATCTCAATGTTATTGGTCCTTATGTGATGGACCAGAATTTTTCTATGATTGATATCACTCGAATTATCACACTAGATTTTGATTGGAGACTTCACTTCAACTCCCATATCATCAAACTGTTGTTTCATCCACAATAACTATGTGCATGCTTGAGTGGCCGCAATATACTCAGCTTCTGTAGTGCTCAATGAAATGCAATCTTTCTTCTTGGTAAGCCACGAAATACCCAATCCACCAAGATAGAATGCACCACCCGACGTTGATTTTAAATCATCCGCTGAACCGGCCCAGTCTGCATCAGTATATCCCAATAACTCTATCTGAGATTTGTCAGTATATTTTAAGCCGAAATCCACAGTGCCCTAGATATACCGAAGTATTATTTTCACTTCAAGCATATGGATGTCCTTGGTATTACACTGATATCACACTGCATGACTTGTGGTGAAAACAATATCAGGCCTTGTTGCGGTTAAGTACAACAAGATCCCAATAATTTTCCAATATTCGGTAATATTAACAGCCTTTCTATCCTCATATTTGGATAATTTCATCCGAGTAGCAACCATAGTCTTCATCTCCTTGGAATTCTCCATTCCATACCTTCACAGAACTTCTTTGGTGTATTAGGATTGAGAAATGAATGTTCCATTACTTCCTTGTGTCACCTGTAAGCCAAGGAATAATGTTAGCTCTCCAATCATTGACATCTCAAACTCATTTTTCATGAATTTAAAAAACTGTCTACACTGAGATTCATCTAATCCGCCAAAAATTATGTCATCAACATACACCAGCACCATCATAATTTTATTACTTTCATTGCTGAAATAGTGATTGTAATCAACTCCTCCACACTAGAAACCATGATTCTTCAAGTACTGATCAAGTCGTGAGTACCATGCCCTTTGTGCTTGTTTCAGTCCATAAAACGCCTTTTTCAGCTTTAAAACTTTTTTCTCATCCTCATGAATGAGAAAACCATCTGTATGATCAATATACACCTCCTCTTCTAGAAAACCATTCAAGAATGCGGATTTTACATCTATCTGGTACACTTTGAACTTTCTTTGCACTACTATGGAAATAAATAATCTGATTGCCTCCAGTCTTACAACCGGTGAAAATGTCTCATCAACATCTATTACCTCTATCTAGGAGTATCCCTTGCACACTATCCTTGATTTGTTCTGAATTACTATTCCATATTCATTCATCTTGTTTAGATAGACCCATTTAGTCTCGATGACATTCTTCTCTGCTGGCCTCAAAAGAATTTCCCATGTCTGGCTCTTCTCAATCTAATCAAGCTCTTCATTCATATCCTAAAACCAGTTTTCATATTTAGCTACATAGGAAAATAATTTTGGCTCCACCAATGATAAAAATGATGTTTTATGTAATGATTTCATTTTTCGAGTCTGAACTGGAGATGTCTGATCACCTATAATATTCTACAAATCAAATTCAGTTCGACTCTTTGACCTCGTCGCAGTCACAGACTTGACACTTTATTGTTCATCATTAGAATCGTCTTCTGAGTCATCCTATGCCACCTCTACTCCCCTTGTGTTGCTTACCTCATCATCACATTCATCCATACACTATTCACTGGGTCGTTGATCATTTTGTTCATTTTCATCTATAGTGACATCATTTCTCTCCACAATTTTTCCCAACCTTTTGTTGAAGCATTTATATGATTTTCTTTTCCCTGAGTAACCAAGGAATATCCCCTCATCTCCTCATGACTCAAACTTCTTGTGATTTTCTTTGTTGAGAATGAAAAATTTACTTCTGAATATTCGAAAGGATTTCAACACTGGCTTCTTTCTGTACCACATTTCATACAGAGTCTTCCCTTGCTTCAGACATAACAGAGTCCTATTCGAAATATAGACCGATATCAAAACTGCTTTCTTCCAAAATTTCCTTGGTATGTCCTTTTCAATAAGCATTATTCTGGCCATGTTGTTGATGATATGATTTCTCCTTTCAATAAATCCATTCTGTTGGGGAGTTCTCTCTGAAGAAAGTTGATTCTTTATCCCGTGTTTCTCGAGATATTCTTCCACTTGACTGTTTGTGAATTCTGTATTGTTATCTGTACGAAATTTCAAAATTTTCTGCCCAAGCATCCATTCTGATTCCCTCTTGTACTGCTTTATGCAACTGAGCACCTCTGTCTTATGGTTAATGAAAAATACACAGCCCATTCTACTATAATCATCAATGAAAAGAACATTTTACATTTTCCCATTTATAGCTAGTGGGGAGATAGGTCCACATACATCAGCATGCACCAATTCGAGCCCTCTATTTGATTTCTGTTCCTTTGGCCTGTATGTCTTTCTAATGATATTCTCTTGTTTGAAAGCATCACACGTATGAGTGCGATCACGTGATAGTTTGGGAAGGTCTCTAGCAACATCACACTTTACAAGATCTTCCATAGATGGTTGGCATAGATGAACAAGTCGCGTATGCCAAAGCTGGTTTTCTTCCTCTTTGTATAAAAGGCATGTATCTTCTTCCCCAACTACAAGGTAAAGATTTCCCTTGGTCCTTTTCCCTACAGAAAAACTGCTCCATCTTTTCCTTTCACAACACACATCTTCTTGGTAAATCGGATAGAGTGCCTAGAGTCAAAAAGTTGACTGACACTGAGCAAGTTATGACTAAGACCCTCTATTACCAAGACATCAGCATGTCTCATTTTTTCCCCCAAACATGGCTTTCCCTGAGCCAACAATCTTCATGCCGTCATCGTTTCCAAATTTGAAAACACTTTCTTTGTCATATTTTATGCCCGTAACTAGATCATTATTACCCGTCATGTGGGATGTGAAACCACTGTCAAGGATCCACACACCAGATCGATCTGATTATTTAAGGGCAATATCTGCCACCACGACCTTCTCATTTTTCGTCTTCTTGGTCCATACTTTTTCCTTCACACTCAGCATGGATTGAGGATTCTTTTCTTTCTCGGAGTATGATGGACTAGCTTAATCTTACAGAGCTGCAAATCTATTCTGCATTTATAGCACACCTGTTGGTTTATTGATCTGATGCCTGCGTGCATTTTGATTGTGCTTTGCCACATTTCTCTGAATGGTTGAAGTGAAGTACCTAGCCATGTGCCCAAATCCTCTGCACCAAAAACAGTGTCCTTTGAAATATGTTCTGGAAAACTATTCTCTATTTGACTGCCACCTCTATTCGTGTTCCCTTCTATATCCCTTGGATATGGAACACAGATACTATGAATGTCCCATCTTCCCACAACAGTAACACATGATATAAAGTGAATTCCTTCATGTTACTTCAGCACAATGATTTTCCCTGTGGTATCTCTGAATATTCTGATTTTTCTTTGTGCCCAAATCAACCTTTAATTTTGGGACGGGTGCTTGTGGTCTGGCCTCAATTGTCACGGATTTTTTTTCTAATTAACCCGTGAAACAGCCTTAACTTCTAAGCTCAATTGCTGCTTCTTCCCTACTGAACTACTAGGATCCTCTTTCAACTTTTCAGTCTTTGTAACAACCTATCTTCCTAGGAATGTGTTATGAATCAATGGATTTTACTGGTCTTTGACTTTTCTCCGCAGACCGACAAATTCCTCTTCAATCACTTCGATATGCTTGACATGATCTTTCAATTTTCTATTCAAGCCATCGATCTCCATTTTCTGTTCTTCAATATTGAACTTATACTCATCAACCTTTTATGTTCTCTCTAGCCTTGAAGACATAAGTTTTTCTATTCTTATTACAGGCTCAGACATCTCGTCTTCCTGCTGTTTCATGTATAGATTGGCATCATGTACCACCTTATTGGATTTCTTTGTTTTTGCTCTCCAAATATCTATCTCTTCAAGAGTTGCTTATAATTCAGCTTCCATGTCAACTCTACCTTCAATTTCATCTTATTCTTGAACAACGTCAATTTATTTCTTTTGTTGAGCACTACTGACAACAGCCACCATTGCATTTTTTCCATGATCTTTACAATTTTTAAACTCCTCAACCTCTTCATCCTCAGACTCATCTGAACTATCTATTTCATGCGAAAGAAGATTCTTCTTCTTGAAGAAATTTCTCTTGAATTGTTTCTTCCCTTTCACAAATGCTGAAGACTTATTCTTGGGAATTTCAACTTCATCATCATCATCATTATCATTATCTTGAAACTTTTTGGGGCACCTTGCCGCAAGATGACCAACCATTCCACATCAAAATCATGCGAGTGAAAGATTCTCTTTAAAATTTCATTTTCCTCTTAGAAAATTTGAAGAAACGAATGACATCACCTCATCCGTCTCTTCCTCTTCCTGATAATCTTCAATGGTGAGCTTCTTCATGGCCTTAAATGCCATCTCTTTGGATTTTCCCTTTTCCACAGCCTCATTATCATCATTCCTCATCTCATATGCAACCAAGGTACTGTGCAAATTGTCCAATGTCACCTCCATGGGATCTTTATCTTCTAGTACTGAAACTTTTGGATTGAAACGAGGTGGAAGCTTTCTCAAGATGTGCTTTACGATATTTATGTCTTCAATGAATTCACCAAGTCATCACATATCTTCCACAACAATATTTTCCCTGTCATTGAATGCATCAATAGAATCATTTGGGTTCATCTTCAGATCTTCATACTTATTCCACAACACTTGCAGCTTTGCCTCTCTGACCTTTGTATCTCTTTCATATATATTCAATAGTTATTCCCACATGGCATGTGACGTTTTTCATGACATCACCTTTGTGTAGATGGGATTGGAAAGGGCTCTCACTAAGGCATTTATTTCTTTTGCATCAACATCCAACTCTTTATGCTCAGCTTTTGATAATACACCACTATTAATATCAGCTATGATACCATGCATAGCTGCTGAAAACACATCCATTCCCAAATATCAGAAATAGTGTTGCTTTCGATTCTTTCATATCTGAAAATGAAATCCATCAAATATCAGAATCCCTTTATTATAAGTGACCTCCATTGAGAGAAGAACAAATATCAACCTTTCCCTATGATAGAAATTGTTAGGTCTACAAGGTTGAATACCCTGAGAGGGCGGGGGGGTGAATCAGGGTATGTCTAATTTAAAATTAAAGCCCATTCTGATCTTCTATAGCTATTAAGAAAAACACTCTTTTCTCTCTCTCCTATTGCAAAATATAAACAGAAAGTAAAGCAAGCACAGGATGCATCAATTTTACTTGGTTCACTGCTAAGGGCTACGTCCAAGGAGCATACTTCTACAGGTTTCCGGTTTTACCTATTTCCACTAAACATCACTTGTTGTGGATTAAAAGGTTTAGGCTAGATCAATTCTATGCCCTCTCTCACTTCCTTTACAATGTTTAGGGTCAGATCACTACTTTCCCAAGGGTCACTCCCTGTTTCTCTCTCTCTGGCTCTCTGCCGGTGGAGAGGATCACCTTCTTCCTCTTCTATTACTCACTACATCGGAAAGGATGCACTAATAGTGTATAGACCTCTAGGTCTCTTCATTTTCATGAAGTAATGCATCCTCTGTTGTATATGGATGCTCTGTTGAAGTCCAACTTTCACCCGTAGATGAATCTCTTTTTGCACTGAAGGTATCAGGAAATCTTTCAGCTTCTACGCGGCTTGAAAGTACGGCCGGGAAATCACCCTTACTTGGAGTGCAAGTCCACCTCAGTGTTCAAGTATCGGCGTACAAGTCACAACTAGCGTGCAAGTCCTCCTCAAACACTTGTGCGACACGAGATTCTCCAACTCCACACTTGCGCAATTCACTTCTTTCCTCTCCTAAACCACCTCAGGCACACAACTAACACTTGGCGCACAACTTCCAACACTGGTGTACAAGTCCCACCTGCGCGACACACCACCACTTGCACAACCACCACACATGTGCGAAGGGAGCCATGAATCTTGAAAGTGTTGAACTCCGGTGAGAAATGAGGAGGGGTGGTCCAGTATTTATAGTCAATTTTACCACCCTATGTGACACTCCGTAAGTCTCCCGTCGGCGTGCAAGACTCAGCATGTAGGTCTCTTTCCCTACAAGACACTTGTGAGACCCACTTCCATACTTGCATGTTCCTCTTTCCTTTTCCATATTTTGAACTTCTGATCTAAAAAAACAATAGGTGCACAAGTTTCCAAATCTCTTAGGCACTGGCGCGCAAGTCTTTTCTCCGGCTCGCAAGTGACCTGCGCGACCAACCCAATACTTGCGCGACCCTTATCCCTTAACCATATTTTGATGATATGATCATAAAAAACATATGGCGCGTAAGTTTCCAAGCCTTCAAGTACACGGTGTGCAAGTCCCTATATCAAAAACCACTTTTCCTCATTTTCTGATTTTTAGGCCCAGAAATTTGGCAAACAATGGAAAATGGTGCCACCTTGTATCTGTTCTTTTTATGCCACATCCAGATCATCCATTCATTTGTCGATGTTCTTGAATCAAACGTGGATCGTTGACCCTAGCTCTTGAAGTCGACATTCCACCATGAAATCCCATTTGTCAAAAAAAATTTATGTCATGGTTTTCATTGTCAACAATCACAACACAGATGCACACATTGTCAACAAACACGATCACCTCAAAAATGCTTCAATGATGCCTTGAGAAATTTTTGACCAATAGAGATAAAGTTGATCAAAGATCCAATATGAAATGTATCTGATACTATAGTATATTACAATAGAATAGTTCCTTGTAATACAGATTGTCCCATTGCCTGATCCTTGGGTATCAGCAGTAATGCTTACAATTTACCTGATCCAAGACCATGTCCAACAAATGGACTACCCCGATAATAGATTTTCTATTGGTGTTGTTGGTGATCAGGGGTTTTTCTTCCACGATGACAATATAATATTCGACTAGTCCTATAAATGCTATTCCAACTCCCCACCTAACACAATGTTAATGAACCCACTCTTAAAAGTGGAGCTGGGACATATCATTTTCCACTCGAAGCTGGTGAAAATGTCTTATATAAAAGATATATATTCCCCATAAATCCTCAAGACCGGCACTATATTGGGTATCTATCACATTGAGGACTCATTTTTCCCCATCATCCACAATGATGGAGTAACTAGGAGATTTAGAAACAGGTAATCTAGTTGTCAGTAACCTTATGAGAGACCTTGAGGGAATGCTTCCTGCTACCGGAAGTACTACTGTCCTGACTTGTCACTAGTCCTCTATTCCCTATACTATGGTTACCCCTCATGATACACTCGGTTATAAGATTCTGATTGACAACTTGTTAAAAGGTATGTAGGTGAAATACATTCACTTGTGCATGAATGTCATACAAGAGCCCATCCTCGAAACGTCTATAACATGAAAGCTCATCACCAGCTAGATGCGGTTCAAAACACTACAACTATGTGACATATACTAAATATTCATTATCTAACATGAAACAATGTTTGAGATTCCAAAAATCTATTGCTCTGTCAACTCTTAGTGTCTAGGGAATGACCTGATCATTGAAGGATGTCGGTAAATCAACACATAACATGCCCTTATGATTACAAACTGGGTAATCACATCCCACATGTCCTTGGACGAATCTAGAAGCATGTATATGAAAATATTGACCCTCCAATTGGGAGGCATCTCATGATACTCAATGATAGATAAGGTGGATTCTACCTAAGACTCTTTATCATGTGGATTACTATCCTATGAAAAGGTAGGAGGATTATTCTATTAGAACTCAAGAGTCAGATCAGCCATCATAGGAGAAAGCCCTGAAGCACCATGTATTGATTGAAACAAATATAAGAGACTATCACCAACATGGGAATTAGTGACCATATCTGGTACATTAGGTGGGGCCTCGAGGGACACTCCTAGATGTAAGAGTGGCCGCTCACATACCACCATCTCTAGATCATGGTCATCCCCACCCTCCTGGTGAACAATATGAGGAAGTTGTGGTAGTATTGGTATAGAAATGTCAATCACACACCTCTAAACGATATTATGAATTAATATGGAATCCTTATAGCTAGGTTAATGTATGAAAACTTACTACTAAGGCATACTATCCTAACTACCTACTTAGAAGACCAGTTATCAGCGTGTACTAATGTATATATTTCTTTTTATTTTTCATTTAATTACTATTTTAACTCCTTTACCCTTCCTAAACATGAGAAGGAAATATAATGATGTGAAACCAATTCATTCAATATTACATGATTCACATTATAATTGATTATCATTTCTAGTGAATCAATACCCACACACCTTATCAAAAGAAACAACACCCATTTTTTAAGCATAATAGATCCAATCGGTAAATTACTCATCCCAACCAATGAGGGACCATAAAATTTCTAAATTGTGAAAGGAAATCAATCAATCACCAGCTAATGTAATACTTTCTTAATCTTACTATGACAACATCTCTCAAAAATCATACACATATCAGGTTATGAAAATTAATGAAATTATCTTATATTGCATGAAAATATGAATGACCTAAAAATAATAGGTTCCTATATGATGCATGTGAAAAATATTTTTTCCCACATATCATCGGTCCAAGGATAAAAGAAATCATAAAACATTGAAATATCAAAAAACACCTAACAGCTTATTTTTCACCCAGTGGTGAAATAATATCAATTGTAATAGGAAACAAAAAAATCATTATAATTTAAGTAACTTGGATTTTACCCCAAACATAGTTTCATGATGCATAAGAATGATTTATGACAAAGTCCTTTCTTTCTTAACCTCTAATCTGTTGTCTCCAAATAGTAAGGTAAAAAAGGAAACTTCTATAATAACACTTTGTGACATAGATGACATGGATGCCGCTTAATAGGTGCCTCAAGCCCAGTGGGACACATGACCTCATGTTCATATCCCCAAATTACATAGGCTTCCATCTAGTAGCGAGGGCCTGGGGTGTGTATTTTGGGAGACTATTCCCTTGTTTTCAAAGAGTAGAGCATTAGACAAGTATAAAAAATGTAACCATGGAACCTAATTTTCAATGCTAGTCCTAGGGAGTGAATCCTATGAATCCTTTAATACTATGTGAGGGATCATACGGTGATATATCAGGCATCCATTAATGGTATAAAAATGGGAACTATATGGGTCTCAACCTAACCAAATGGTATCCTTGAATCAGAATGGGGTTCTTGAGTGTTCATGGAATTCTCAGATAAGAATCCCGGGTGATATCGAGTTTGAAAACTCATATTTAATTATGAAGTCATGTAATAATTAATTTTGATAAAGTATTTTCTTTAATTAGTGTGATAATGTTAAGTAGCCTGAAACCTTTTAATCATTTCATAATTAATCAATCGGTCTATTTGGATCATGTCATACCATTCATTAGTGTGTCAAGGGCAAGTATCATTCAACCTTTATCAATTCCATTTAATGAATATTCAAATATTATGGATCATTCCTCTACCTTCAATTAATGTGTTAATTTTTTCTATGACCATTCAACCTATTAATCATTCACCTTTAATAAGATCATGTAATATATATAGTTTACTTTCCAATTTCCATTTAACATTTAGTTATCAATTTGATGCACTTAACTTGTGCAGGTCAAGTGGATGAGACATGGTAATCTCCATTAAAAATTACATGATACAATATGATTTTATGATAAGGGGCCTATCATTATTGTGTTCAAGCTTGAGAACATCCGAACAATGGCTCAAAAGTGGCATAACACTAGAAAACGAATTATGAAATATCAGCCTACATGGGATTTGAGGAGTTGTGGGAGAAACCACCAACAACTAATGACATTTAAAGATATATAATAATCATAAAATTCTTATTATTATAATCATGAAATATAAATTCAATAAACAACACCCAATTAAATCTGATGACCCCACCCCACAATTCTGAAATAAATGAATTTGAGGGATGAGTTGTATACCACCTACCATAGTTTTTTGATATCCTTCTCCTTTGATATCAGCCTATAAATAATCTTATAAAAATGTAGATATGATAAAAATGTAAAAATGATCACACCTCAGTAAATTGGATGATAGAAATACAGGATGATAATGGGAAAAGGGACTCTAGTACTTACCATTGCGCATCCAACATGAAGAACAAAAGATCGATCGGATCCCGAAATAAGGATATCATACATTACCTAACCTAGACATTTAACGAGAAAAAATGGAATAAAAATAGGTAAATCTCACATATGCTCTGATTATAATAGAGGAGGTTTAACTAGATAATTAAGGGAAAAATAGTAAAATTACCCTAAAATTTACTTCTGCATGGTTTGTCTTCACAATTTTACCAACCATAGATAAATACTACATGATTAAATGGGATGAATGGAAAATCACATGGTTAGTATGCAAAATAAGGTTTTAACTGTACAATATAATTCTACCAGAAATAGACCAGATATAGGGTAAAGCAAACTGTGCGCCGACTGCGTGACAACCATAAGACTTTTCATGTTGGTCAAATAGGATGTGGTTTGGTCTATGAACAAGACTTGAACACCCATATCACCTTTTATAAACCATTATAAATCTATAGAACATCCAAAAAAATGAATTATACCTAAATGTAAAAGTTTCATACTGGTGTGAAAAACTCATATCTTACATTTCTAAAAAACAACTTTTGTCATTCTCTCATGTATATTAAGCATATTTTTTATATTTATAGGTATTGAATTAATCAAAATGAATTAAATATTTATTACAATAGAATTAAATTTTATCAAAGTGTACATTTTTATTTGTTTTATAATAATAATACTAACCATGATTGAAGTTATCAACATGGTAAAGAGTAAATCAGGTTAATCTAGATAAAAAAACAATAAATAAGGAAATAAATATTCATCTGAGTACATTGGAGGTGATCATAACTAAATAATTATCACTTAAGAAAAATATTTAGTTTTTTAATGGATACATGTTTATAGAAATTAATTATATATTATTCTAATGATTTAATGTTCTAAAATGTTGCCCTCTTAGTGTTAAATATTATTATAGAGTTCTTAAATTGTAACATTCCTTCTCTGGTGTTACACACTAGTTTCCCAAGTCGGTAAGTGAAATGACCTAAAGCACACATCCCCATATTCTAGAGGCTACTGACTAGCAACATAGGTCTAATATCAATCTTTGGGATACTATGCACTCTTTACTAGGGTAATACGCTAACAGAAATAAAGAATAAATATCAGAAGTAACATATAACCACAAACAATACTAGAATATCTTGGAAATCCAAATCCTTCCATGTCAGTGTATGTCTCAAAGGTCTAATTTGAAACCCAAAATAAAGTATCTAAAGGCTTTAAAAGTAGGTGATAAACCACATCTTGTTCCCTAATAGAAGATGCAACCCAAATCAGTAATCTATCTTAAGGCCATTTTTCTTAACCTATCGAGATTATATGATGTCTATTTTATGTGATGATCACGTAGCCTGAGTATGGTATGAATACAACTCAGAAGGCCTCCACCAAATTCAACTAAAACAATATGCATTCAATAGTGCTATAGGTAGTTTTATAAAGGAAACAATTACAATTAATAAGAAAAAACATATCACATTATGAATTAATCTTTATTTAACGTTATAACCCCATGCATCTTGTAGAAACCTATTCCTAAATCCCCAATAAATCTCATTCCAGAGATTAATGAATTCACATATGATATTATATTTCAAAATATCATTCTTATAATTTATTAATTATAATATTAATGATCATGTTACCAGTCACACTAAAAAAATAGAATGGCCATCTCCCCATTCTTTATTTCACAACTAATGTACCATGTTAAAATTCATTCCTCATACATTAAAATGGACCTATTACCATTTTTTTAATTCATAACTAAATGAATGTGTTGCCATTTAAACCACATATATTTGAATGACCATATTACCATTTTTTATTTAAAAAATAAATGATCATGTTACAATTCATAACACATACATTTGAATGTCTATAATATTTCTATTTAATTCATAGTGAAATTAAAATGTTACAATTCACCGCATAATTAATTCAACAATTATTTATTCACATTGAATCTATTACTAATTCAAAAATTAGTTAAAAATAGCAATTCAATTAGTTATCTCAATAATTAACTAATCACATAAACCCACTTAGTTAATTCCATTATTAATTATGTTATCCAAACACATTAATTAATTTATTAATAACCATAACAAAAAACACCACACTAATTTCCATAATAATTTATCTCATTTAACATTATAAATAAATTAAAATTATTACATCAATTGATTATCTCCATATCAACATTATATATCTCATAATTAATTCTAAAATTAATTATCATCAATTCCACTGTCCAAAAAATGCCAATTTCCCAACCCTCAATTAATTTAACCACCAAATTAATTAATTTAAAAAAACAAAAAATTCTAAATATCTAATATAAATAATAAAATTAGATATATTTAATTTAAATAAAGGTAGTGTGATTTTAATTATATTCACCCTAAGTCAATTCTTTGTAGAATGACCCCCCAATGTAAATCCCCAATATTTGGGCGGCGTAGTGACGTAAAATCAGTTTTGGATCTAAAACCCAAAATCAACATCCAAAAAATAGAGATCATTGTAAGATATATCTTGATCTTTAGTATTATATTTATATCCAAAATATTATAGTTGTATATAATCCAAAATAAAATAAATATATCCTTTCAAGGATGGGAGAAGATACAAGAATGAATGGAAAACCAATATGATAAAATCAATTTATAGGGATGGGAGAAGATCTTTGATCTGGACATTTAATTATAATGAATGGAGGTCGATAAAGATTAGAATATATCTATAGGACTCTAAAATTGTGAAATAGTACCTATGGTTGATTTGGGGTTGATTTGGGATTAATTAGGGGGATGGTTAATTAGAAAACAAATTATCAAGTAAATTGAAATCATGCACATATTTTGAAGGGATGACACACATGGTTGGTCCTAAATGTGCATGTAAACTATGAGCCTATTTTAAAAGGCCACAATGTTACTATTAAGAGGGAGAAAAGTTAGAAAACACATACTGCAACCCTGAAAATCCCAACAATCCAATGTTTGATGGTTTGTTAGGTTCTGGTGTACAGTTTTCCTTAAACTTGGGTGAATTTTTCACAACTGAAATTCATTTATTTTTCAATGTTTACCACCACAATCAGACCCAGTGATAAAATCCAAATGAAATATTCTCAACAATACGTAGAATATAACCTATAAATGAGTCCGAGAAACCTCCAGAAATGGTCAGGATCTTATAATATCCCTGCCTTATATTAACTCATCTTCAAGATTCATTCACCATGATATCTATTATTTTGAGTTAAAATTATTGGGCCACAGATCCCTCAAATCTTCTTTCCATTCCCATGTTTCCTTCTTCACACACCAAATTTTCCACAATACACAAACTAGAAGAACAATATTTCATTACAATAATTTATCACTAAGATCCAAAACATGTATTCGATGCCTTTAAAAGGAAACATCAACCTAAATCTCCACATTAACCATGTTGATTACAAGGGAAGTGTCAAGAGTATACCATTATAGTTGTAACACATGGAAAACCTCCCAAAGAGCACTATATTTATGAGTATGATCTGATAGAAATTCCACATACCCTATTCTCTCCACAACCTCATATGGTTCAACAAAACATGGTGCCAACATGCCCTATACCATATCAAGGGGTGACCCAACCAATGTGACAACCAAAGGAATACATGATGACCCCTTTTAAACTCAACCGGTCATAAATATCAATTTGTGTAGAAAAAGTTATATTGTGCTTCATATCTATATGTTTCTGAATCAGTTTTACATACTCTGATGTATCCTACTCGTGAATTAGTCACAACAACTCTGACTCACCTAACTCCATCTAGCATAAATTTGATCTGCATGGCCTTGCATAATGTTCACTAAATGGTTCCTACTATATAATTTCCTAAAAGAATTGTTATAATAAAACTACACTAAATAAAAGTGATTCTATCATGATATATTGATTTCTAGATATAATGGTCATAACATATCCTTAAGAACTTGTATAGTAAACTCTAACTTCCTATATTTGTGTGTGTGTAAATAACTACTCAACAAAACTAGAGTATGAATCATCTTTTGAAATACATGCATGAAGTGTGTGGTAAAACATTAGTCGGGATTATAAATAATATTCGATGGTACCCCATAAAAACAGACTATCTTCCAAACATACAAATCTCCAAGGTCCTATACTCATAATGTCTCTCTTAGAGGTATAAAATGTTCTACCTTCATCAGTCTATCCACAATAAGACTGATAGATCCATTCTTCCAAGTCAACCTTGAGACACCCACCAAATTTCAATATTAAATTTCTCCAAAATACACTCTATTATGGGAAAAGACAATAGTAACCCTCTAGTTTTTTGATTCTCCAAATTCATCGACTAAAAGGTGAATCATAATGTTAGGTACCCTAATATTGCATTATCCATGCCTAGAACCAAAGTGGTCATCTTAGGTCAGAGTAAATTTTGACGACACATGGATATACCGAAAACTTCATGGAATGAAACTCATGCATCAGGTCATTCCTCTGCCTCATATTACATATTTATTATTCCCAGCATAGACGATATCATCCTCATTTATCATCTGATCTGAATTTGTCTCCCCACCTTCAATGCTTTCCCACATGTTCAAACATTCCCGATCCTCGTAATGTATTATCCTCATTCATCTCAAATTTGTATTTTACACTAATATTGATACAAGATACTTCTGATTTAATATATTATGAACAACAACATGCATATCATATAATAATTATATTATCTTCCACTCAGTTCTAGACTCTTGTGCCATATGAGTCTGTGTTTTCCTACTCAATTCATAAACAACACTACCCCCCATAATATTCATATATTCTAGCTCAAAATCAAAAGGAGATATATGATCTTCCCAACCTTATTGTTGGAGATTAAAATATCATTGTGGAAATAAATACATTAATATTTTTTTATTTTTATAAAATGTATTATTTTCACCTTAATGATTGTTCTTCCAACACATTAATTCAGAATCCACTATAGCTAACTTGAGGACTTGTTTTGGGTAATTGTTTTCCTAAGTAATAACCTTCCAAGACCCATAGTCCCCAACATAATATCATTGTTTCAACAAAAATTCCATCCCAATACAAGAAACATCAGAGTATAATGTTTACTCCTCACCTAAATCATGTAGAATCAATATTGGTTACTTTTTAAAACATATATTCATCTCCATGAATGAATTATCAAATGCTTCCAACCATTTAAAATTTATCCCCTTTTTGGTCAAGACCTAGAGGGGTGCTTCCATATGGTAAAATTCTTTGTTTAACCTCCTGTAATATCTAGTTAATTCAAAAAATCATCGAATATTGAACATGTTCTTGTGATGCTCTGAATAAATCACTTCCTAAACCATCTCTTGATCTTCTAACACACCTTCAACTAAAATGATGTTACCCAGGAAGTTTACCAGATCGATCCAAAACAAGAACATAGGTAGCTTAGCATATAGCGACTTCTCTATCATTTTACTCATGTCAATGTCAATATATTGGGCATGATCATCATGGTTATTATAGTTTACTATGATGCCATCAATGAACACTATAATAAACTGATCTAGTTATAGATAGATGATCTTTTTAATCATGTCCATAAACATTGTAGTTGTGTTCATCAAACCAAATGGAATAATGGAAAATTCATATAGGTCTTAAATGATTTTGAATGAATTACATTGTTTCTGAGAAGTCCAAATTCTTAGCGAATGATACCCTAATAGGAATTCAATATTGGAGAATAAAAAATTTTATCTAAACTGTTCAAATTGATAATAGTTAAATGGAAGAGGGTACTATTTCTCCATATTATCTTAAATAAATAGACAATAATGAACAAATATGAAAAAAATCCCATCAGAATTCATTGAAAACACCAAAAGGAGAATCCTAAGGTCACATACTATGATGGATAAATCCATTATCCACAAACTCCTTTAACTTTATCTAGATCTCTTGATGCTATTTAGATTCCATTTTGAATGGTGGAATTGAAATTGGTTCTTCACTATTCATGTGCTAGATGGTTACTTCCACAAATCTCATATGTGGAAGCACAGATATGTATTCCAGAAGTATGTACAAAAACATGTACACTATAGGTGGAAGGGACTGGTTCCTTACTCATCCACCATATAGTAATATTATAGAAACATGGCATTGAGCTCTCCTATTTTTTGAGTAATTGGCCACAATCGGCCAACAGGAGTACCCCACTCTCCATAGTGAATGTACATTTCACCCTTGGGATATGTAAATTTTTCTCTCCTTTGGTAACAATAAATGTGGACATTGTTTATTACTAACCCTTACAACCCTATAATTTTGTCTATGATCCCTCATAAAATGATACTCTCCAACTCTGAGAGAACATTCCTTTTATAAATAGATGTCTCAAGACTATACTCCCAAAGGTGTATCTATAGTCATAAACCCACTCATAATCACTACTAACATCCCCAAACCATTAGAAAGTTTGTAGAAATAAAGGATTGTGAGGTGTTAGTGTAAAATATGTAACTAGATAAAGAACGGGAAAAAATAATCGTATCTATCACTATCAATGGACCATCCTCTCTATCCATAAGTATAATCTATACCACATGCAACCATCTTTCCCAACTCCTATATTATACAATAAGAATTCCATGTTGTTCACTACTATGCAGATATAAGTGCTCTTACCTCAAAGCTCCATGTTCACTACCTCTACCTCTTCAACTAGTACATCTAAATTTTCAAGACTCCTATGGCGTGGAATATCAATTTACAACACTTTGATTATTCTAAGGTATACCATCACAGTCTATCTATCATTAGGAACTGCAAATCCTTTGTATATTACCATCTCTCTTCAAGACAGGCACTCTACTAGTGGTAATGGGAACTATCTCCATATGTATGTTGACCAACCAAACTAGTGATAGATTACCTGAGAAGGGTCTTATTTACCTGATCCCTAAATATGGGTACAATATTTCCAATGGTCCTGGATGACACTATCATAGTGGGGACTCCTAATCTTGGAAGCCATACCTCATAACCATCTCACTGGAAAACATTTTCCTACTCTAGAGGCACTTATTGGGTTCCCCTCACCTATGACAGTTTGATCAACAACATCGATAATAATATTTATCCCAAAAAATTTAACAAGGGACATAATCTCACATATCATTTTATCCAAAAAACAACACTTTATAGCTATATAACCCACTACCAATACTGGTGAAAGGTGTAATAAAACTGGAAAACGTCTAACATATTCATTTTTGGATATAATCCCCTATATCAAAAACATGTACTCAACATATCTCTCCTTCTCAAACATCTCTTAATAAATGTTCTCCATGCACTTTTATGAAAAATCATTATATAACATACAATCAGCTTGTCTATTCCATGAATGAATATCCCACCACTGCCCCATTAATCGTCATTGCATTTAACTAGCTATCTTTACCATCCACTCTATTGGAGTCTAAAAGTTTTCATTTATAGTCTCAATGGACACAACCAAATACTCATCTCCCTCATGCCAACCCTCTAAAGTAAATGTTGGATGGTTCTATAGTTGAAACTCAATTGTCAGATTAGATGTAATCTTCTTAACCCACCTTAGGAGTCTTCCAATGAATTGCATGAATGGATCAAAGTTCTATGGAAACATATCCATATGTTCCTTACCTTGAACAATCATTAAATCGTGTTCTTACCCTAGAGGATCACACCTATCCATGTCTTTTAGTCATCATCTTGATAAGATTTGTCATGGAGGCATTGTCTATACAATTTCATACAAAAAAATTGAGACATAGATAAAAAAATCCAATAGGTTTATGTAAGATGGAAACACAATGATCCACAACAATTCTTTTCCAAAACCCTCACCGTGAGGTCAAAGTAGAAGCTATGTCACTACCTGTAACCATCATACACAGAGGTCCGGGTTAACATGGGTAAACACAATCTCATAATTCATGATTATAATTTAGACACCCTTTTATTCACTTATGTCATCATTTTCATTTAATATTCCTCAATTTCATGTTAATAAACAGTTTAATTTTAATTTTCCAAAAATAAAAAAGCATTCAAGTTCAAAAACATACCCATAACACATTTTCCAATTCATTCCAAAAAGATTCATGTCACAACAACCATGATTTCCTAGTATAATGATTGTAAATCAGATCTGGTTTTATACTAGGATATGATTTAAATTTCATAAATAATAAACATAATAAATCACAACACATGTCGAATGTATCTCCCATGGTGAAATAATATTCAACTATAACATCAAACCGCAATAACAACTACCCACACCTATGGTACATGGGTTCTATTTTTTACATGGGTTAGCTTCCCCTATGAAGAATCTGATAACCAAATACTATCTCTTCGTAGTCTCAAACCTACCTTTCCCAAATAGTAAAAAAAAAGAAAAAGAAAATAAAAATAATCTGATTCTAAAATGTAGGATCTTTATATGGGTTCTTGACATAGGTTCCCCAATCATTTTGGTCTGATGACATTAAGAATGCCTCCCCATATACCGTAGGTTGATAACTAAGAGAGAGGGTCTAATATCAGTCATGGGGAAACTATGACCTATTTATTATAGTAACATGCCAACATAATTAATGAAACAATATAGGAAGTATCATATAACAATTAACAATACCAATATCTCCTTATAATCAAAATCTTGGAATACAATTTCAACACTAAAGAAGAAATTTTTCCTTGTCACTGTATGTTTCATGATTTTAAAATTTAACTTAGAATAGTGATATTGGTGACTGCCCACGTAGGTTATAAACCACGTATGGTTCCCTAATCCATCCATTATCCAAACTCATACATTTTTCCTTGGGAATTGTCCCATAACATGTCTAGAAAAAAAGTCTATCACGGTATGGATCAGGAATCTTGAGTAGGGTTTGAGTACAACTCAACAGGCCCCACCAGTAGTGTCTAAAACAATATCCAATCAATTTTAGTGTGTGCAGTTTTAAAAAGTAAATAATTAAAATCAATCTGTGAAATATTATCACATTATCAGTTAATATTTATTTAAACACATAACCCCCAGGTTCTTCTAGACCCCAATTCCATAATCCAAACATCAGCACATGTCGATGCTCAAAGCATTCCAAAGAAATATTATATATAAATGATATTTTTACATTTGATAATTATTACATGAATTACCACGTTACCATTCACACATTTCGCAATAGATTGACCATTTTACCATTCTATATTTCAAAAAAAACATCAATGTTACTATTCATAAAACATACTGTATAATGTCTGTGTTACAATTATTTAATTGAAAACTAAATTACAATGTTACCTGGAATACCACAAAAATTGAATGACCATGTAGCCATTATATAATTCATAAATAAATGACCATGCTATTATTCATTCCAAAATATTTATAATGACCATGCTACCATTCATTAATTCACAACTAGATGACCATATTACCATTCGTCACAAAATTTATTTAATAATTAATGATTCACAGTGAATCCATTACTAAATTAATAGTTAGTTATATAATATAATTCTATTAGTTAATTAAATAATTAACTAATCATGACACCACATTAATACTTCCCCTTATTAATTATGTACTCCCAACCCATTAATAATTACATTAGTTAATTAATCAATAACCCCATATCAAAATGAACTATTTAATTCCCCCATTAATTACCTAAATCATCAATACCAATACCACATAATTATTTCATCAATTAATTATCTCCAAATAAAAAATCATTAAATTTCATAATTATTTCTAAATGTAAATATCTCAGAATCCGTATTCTCCAAAATGCGCAATTCAAATCTCCATGGTTAATTTATTCACCAAAATAATTAATTTAAATCAATAACACAATATCTACATATATAATTGAAGTCCTAACATTACATATATTTAATTTAAATAAATACTATGTGATTGAATTATAGACCACCTATCTCAATTCGCTGATGAATAACACCCAATAGAAATCCAAAAAATTTGGGTAGCAAAATGATGTAGAATGACAACCAGATCTAAAACCCTATATCAAGATCAAATAATTCATGATATTTGTAACCTATATCTAAATATATAATACTATATCTATATCCACAATATTATATCTATTTATAATCCAAAAAAGAATAAATAACTCCTTTCAATTATGGGAGAGAAATGTAGAATGAAAGGGTTACTAATGGGATTTAATCCACTTTCTCAGAGTGTTGAAGATATCAAATATGGGATTTGAATCAGGAAGAAGATAGGGATTTATGGGTTGGAATGAGTACTGAGTTATCCAAAATCTTGAAATACAACCTATAGTTGAATGGTGGTATATTTGGGATTATTTAGGGTGTCTAGGTAATTAAAAATTTAATTTTATGTTCAAATTAAACCCCACACATGGTTTGTTGGGAAGAGGTGCACAGTTTGTCCTAACCATATTCCTAAAGCATCACCTCCCTTATAATGGTTCAAATTTACTTTAAAAGGGTCACATAGTTAAAAAAACCCAATGCCAACTATTAAAATCCCCACTATCCCGGGTTTAATGGTTTGAGGGAAGGGGTGAACGGTTTTCACTAATAGTGTACCAACCATGAACAACCCTCTTTCCCTTATTTATCACCTTTTTCCTCCTAAAACAAAACCCATGATAAATATCAAATGATAACTACTGAACTATAAAAACACATACCTATAAACGAGTCTAAGACAACTCCATAAAGGGTCATGATATTATTTATAGAGAGCATGACTTGCTAGAAAGGACTCATATAGTATTTTTGTTCCATGAATTATATTGTTGAATATAAAAAAATATTTATTGTGATAAAATATTATATTGTCATAAAAACATTCAATTTATGTATTTCAAGCCAAATTAAATTAATATTTTCAAAATTGAAAAAAGGATATTTTATAAATATAATATATTATTAATAAATTTAAAAATCATAAATGTTTTGAAATATGAAAATATGGATATGATGTAATCAAAACTATCATGACATGGACATTTTATGGGGAAATTAAAACATTATAATTAAAAATTATCGCCTTTAATATTGTAATTGTTATTATCATAGTAAAAATTAATATTTGTTAACAACGAGATAAAAATCTTATAATGTTTGAAATGAGACCACAAAAATTATAAATTATAGTGGTTGATGTTATTAAAAACCTATATTACCATATATTTGATTACATATCTATATGGTGGAATTTTTCTCGATAAATAATTTATTATAATCTAATATTTTTCTGTATTCCAAAATTTCCCCTCACCTCAATTATTAAAGCACCAAAAAAACTCAAATATTAATACCACATTAATAACTCTATATTCCAAAAAATATAAAAATTTATCATCTATAATTCCCAATATAATTTTTAAATTTTCATTTATTTCCAATACACCAACCTTAAGACTCTTTAGAGGATATCTAAAGGGGTCATTTAAAAGAATTTATTGTCACCGTAAAAGATAACTTTCTTTTCAACACATATTTAACACCAATAAAACTTTGGAAGTTATAAAAAAATAAAAAATTATATATCTAATATCTTCGTAAATATTATTATTACTAAGAAAAAATGTTATACACCATGTTTTTAATAAAAAGATGTGTTATAGTGTCACTCGTTCGTACATACCACCTATAGTTTCCATGTTGTGATACAAGTAATTTTTCATCATTATATTTAATGGGTGGGAATTATGATTGGTTGAATGATTATACATAGTATTTTTAAAATTATTAAATGTTTGATTTATAATACCACATATATAATCTTTTCATCCAATCCTTTGGGAAATGAAAATTTCCCTTGTGCACATGTGTGGACTACCAATCCACAAGGTTATGTCATTTATTTTTTATTTACAAATTCCTTAGATGACATTTCATTTAAATTTTACGAATATATATAGAATATATGATATTAAAAATAACATTGAAAATATAATTATTATTTACATATATTTCATTCGATCAATCCAAAATGAAAACATTGTTAATGTGTACATACGACCAAAGATTTCCATGAATAGTTTAATTCCTTTATCTATATCTATTTTTTATATATGTCTATAAATATGTATTAAATGAATATATACGATATTTATGTCAGTATTAAAATTAAATAGATTATTTGTCAATTATTAATATATATTTACTAGAAATAAAAAACTAAGATATTGTTGATAAAAAACAGTAAACTCCTTAATAAGACGATTCTAATAAAGAATATTGATAAAAGGTGGTTCTATAATATTATAAAGGGATAATATGTGATATAACAAGTATAAAAATAATTATATAATATAATTATAATAAAAAAATTATTATAATGTAATTTAATGATTTTGAATCAAGTAAAACATCATGTATGGGATTTATGTCACAATATCACTATTTATCAGGGTTTTTTATAAATAAAATATATTCATGACCTATTATAATAACCCTATCAAGATACTCATGAATTTTATTATAACATTTTCATTTCTCTAAAACACGTGTTTCTATTTCATTTTCCTCATCTTATGTACTAAAATGTTTGAGAATTTGTCTTTGTTTAACTTTTTCTTCATTTCTCTCATCAATTGATAAATAATTTCCTTATATAACCATTTTTTCTAAAATTATTTTAAATAGGGTTTTAACTATAAACCTATTATTTTTAAGGAAAATTTTACCCATCATTCATATTTTTTCCAAAAATGTTTGAAAGAAATTTTATTTTATTTTATAAACGATGAATTTTGTGTCTATTACGAATAATGTTTGGATGAATATTTTTAAAATTATTTCATTAATTAATTTCCTGACATTAATGAATAATTTTTTCATTTATGTTACTTTTAAAATTTCACATGTCTATTTTCAAATAAAAAACTTCCACTTAATTTTTTTGAATTATTTTCAAAATTAAAAGGACATTATCCCCATGAATGTTTTAATAATATTTTAATGGTATTTCTTTTCACCAAAGACAATAACCATTGATTTATTTTATTTATTATAGGGGATGTTATCCATTTATACCATATTTATTCTTTATCTAAATGATTTATTAATATAATGTGATAATTATTATGAAACTCATTTCTTTTCAATGGGTTATTATATGATGAAATTATTCAAAAACAATGTTTTTTTGTGGGTTATGATCTGATTAACTGTTTATGAACCACATTTATTTTCATGGGTTATGACATTATGAATTATTTCAGATATTTTGGAAGAAATATGAATGTAATTCATTATGTTATGGATGTTACCTAAATCTAACTTCAATGAAATAAGTAATGGTTGATATCTTGTGAGATAAACAAGACTGGTATGGGAAAAGAGCATACTTAGTAAGGGAATATGTACACTATGGTAGCCTTTGGAGAGAACCATGACTATATAGATGGTTTGGGGAGTGAAGCCATTTTACTGAAAAAGTCATGGAAAATATCCTGTGATACTAATGAAAATATTTTATGTGCATACCGCTATGCCACAATTCATTGGATTATTCTAATATTATATTCCCATTCCATGTGTTTTATGACTCCTTTAGGATTCATGTCCTATGAAATGATAATAAATTTTTTGAACTCAATTTTATGATATGTCATATGAAAGGTTTGTTTTAAAAATGTTATATTCATGATCTCATGCACTTTTTATAATGTTATGATTATATAATCATTTATATATCTATTATTTATCATACTCAAACCATTATTCCTATCATATTTTATGTTCCCTTTCCCGAGTTTATGAAAAATGTTGTTAAGTGTGAAATATTAAAAAATCATTATATTTAATAAGAATTATGTTGTAGATGATTTAGATAATATATATACCATTTTTTTATGTTTCTTTCCATGGAATTATACAAGAAAAAAATGACTCTAAAAAAGATTTAAATTTTACGTATTAAATATTAGTATATTATGATGTCATACAATGTGTAACACCCAAAACTTTTAATGGTATGATTCAATTAAATGAATTCTATTCATATCCTATATTTCATAAAGAACTATTTTTCTTTGAAAAAACATTATGTTATTTATGAGATAGTCATAACCAATTCATTAAACATAAATTTTCCACTTCTATCTTATGAATTTCTAAAAATTGTCATATAGAGTTGTGACCAGTAAGTCATTTGGAGACTGATTGAACCAACTTGATTTTTTGATGAATAGTAACATACCCTTATGAATAGTAATATGAATCTTATGAATATTAAATAATTACAATATTTTATTTTCTTATGGTAATATGATAATGAGATCTTAATTAAATTTTCAAATTTGATAAAAATCAAATTATGCCATTAAAATTGTAATTTTAAAATTAATTATGATTAAATTTAAAATTTAATTTAAAAAGACATAGGAAATTATTTTCAAAAAATGGTGTTAATTATTGAATTCTATACTTCAAAAAATGGTTAGGGTAAATTTTTGGGATTTTTCTAAAATGCCTGAATTTTTTGGAAATAGTTAAAATACATTTTTGAGTTTTCGGTAGTATAATGACATGACAATGATATAATAATTAATATAAAAGGTTTCTAGACTTGTGTACATTATCATATTAAATTAGGTGTCCCATGTGGCTGAATCCATGTGAAAATATCATGGGAAATCCCATAGTTTTGTAAAAACCAATATTGAGGTGTCCCTTTAAATTAATAAAAAACTTTCTCATAATTACTATAAATACCCACTCACCCCCCTCATTTTAGTTCATTCCCAACTCATTGTCCTTGATGATAAGGGATTATTTCCTCTATATGAGTCCTCCCATGGTCCCCTCAAACCCCCCATGGTTCCAACATTCATGTTTTGGGAGTTACTCTATAAGGTAAGAGAATCAACCACCCTTCTATTTTCATAAAGGATTAATTTGTGTTTTCTCTTTTATTTTCAGTTGGATTATTTTGGGATATGTCATTACATATTACCCTTATCAACCATATTATTTCTGAGTGATTATATACCCACTTTTATCTCATCAAACTATTTTATGAAATTTTAAGTGACATTGTTAGCCTGCCGAATTTTCGTGAGAGATTTCTCAAATTTTCATCTATTTTGAGTTATTTTGTTTTATACATATTTCCTCATCTACTCTCATTAAAAGTAAATGATATTTCCAATACCTTACATTAACTATAATTATATTATTCTAATGTATTATTTCATAACCATCTCACTTTCCACCACCTCTTATAGTAAAAAATGAAAACAGTGCCCGAGTTGTGTTAATTTATCACATTCTAGGTCAATGAGTTCTCAATTTTCATCAATATTTTAAATTATGTTAATTAACTTTTTGGTTAAACAAGATTATAATATATTTATTTCATCTCATTAATTTTTTTAATCCCTACACACTCATAATATGGAATAATAATAAAAAACAAGTTCAATTTCCACAAAACTGTCAAGCTAAATACACGGGATTATAAATAACTTTTAACAAATGATTCATCCTAAATTATATAATGAAAAATCATTTTACGATCATAAATACATCTATAATGTCATTAGTAATATATATTAACCATTATTAATTTTTAACTACTTTTCAATCAAAATTTCATTCATGAATACAGGTAAACATATCATGAAAACCAAGGAAGAAAATAATTCCAAAACAATAAAGTCAATCCTCTTAAACCCATAAATGGGACATTATTGAATCTAATAAGTTATAATAAATCAATTAAATTCATAGGAGGTTTTGAACTTATTAATTTATGAATCTAAATTTTATAATTCCAGTCATTAAAACAAATGAAAAACACACTCGAGCATAAGGCAAGGGGTTTCTTATCTTCCTTTTAATTCTGCGGGATTTCCATAGTTCACCACTTTTATATTGTATGTGGTATATGTGTACTGACATTTTTTATATGTTATCTTGATTACAATTATATTAATGATATTCAATTATTTTATTGATTCATATTAAGTTTTGGTCATATGATTCGACTGATTACATTGTGGTAAGGGACATTGTCTCAACTTCCATTTCATTGTGACTAACATTGTATTATGCACCTAATAATCATTATGTGGGGTAAAGAATGCCCATTTTATATCAATTTTCATTTGAAAATATATTTCTATTAAATATTAATATGCTCATATCATGGATATGATTATTAAACCGTATACCATTTTATATATGGTGTTTATTTGGAATATTGTTTTAACTTTGGATATATTGATGAATCTGTGTCCTCAATTCTATAAGGATGTTGAAAAGGAATATTTACCCTGTACTAATTAATTGAATAAATAATGTTTTGTACTTTCAGTGTCCTGAAAGGCCCACTATAGTCCCTTGATGCAAAGGAAGGTCTCATGGGAAAAATCAATTTTCTACAAGCCCATCGAGTTTGTTTTTAAAAATTAGATGGGTTTCAACCCAAATAACTAAACAATTTTAATGATATTGTGGATTCATGTGCTATATAAATGAAAATAAGAATTCTTTTTATTCATTATCAGTTTCTACTATCCATGATATTTTCACTATGAAAAAATCTATGGATTCATTTTCATTCTTAGTTTATTAATGTTGTGAGTTTTTCATTTATTCACTATTCCATATTGATTATGTCAAATAGTTTATGATTTGATAATTATTGAATTCATTATTCCACTATTTTTAAACCTTACTAAGCATTTTACCTCACCCCTTTCATTGTTTAATTTCTAAAGGTGGTGAATAGAATATCATTTATTGAGTTCCTGTAGATACAATTTTTAGTTTATATTATTTATTATTTTTTGAATTATTTTTGAATATAATTTGAGTTACATATATGTAACTAGATTCTTCAAGACTAATAAACTGATCATTTAATTAGTATTTTCATTCCATCTAAACAGTCTATTGTATTTAGTAATGAAAAAGCTCTAGTTTAATGGGGTTGGGGCATTATAGTCAGTATCAGAGTAAGTTTAGTAGAAATCATGGAAATTAGAGTAAGAAATATATAGTATGGAATAAATCCCTAAGGTAGTATTTGAGGATAAATGTACAAGGACATCCTGGTATTTTGGTAAGGAATAGATTATGTGAATATTTATTGCAAATACATCTATGTCTGGATACAAATAGGTGGACGTGGCTATGGAACAGATACACCGAGGAGTGAAAACTCTAACAAAGTGTTCTGGGCATGACTCCATGTATCCTGGTACCCGAAAATGGTCCTTGATAAACTCTTTGTATTGACACTCTTGGGGTATATTCTTAGGATAATTCATCTTTTAATTACAATCCATTGTGATGGATTTTAATGTTAGTTTTTCCTCAGAGAAGCCTTGTATTCTAGATTAGTTATGCATAGAATTTCAGTCTATGTTATGTGTTTTTATATTTGATTTTCATTAATTGATATATTGTATGACATTATTTTGGAGAGGGATCTAATGCAAGACAGAGAATCAATAATCCAAGGCAATGTATGGATCTCTGCATTGAGCAAGTAAACATAGTTAAAGATGGAGTAGATCGGATCATGACCATATTGGGAAAACACAAATAGGTTGTAACGAATAACCATTCCACACCTATGTTAAGTCATTTCATATGGTAGAAGCCCTTATATTTCAGTGGGACTACTAATCCAATGGTTTTCGATCAATGGAACAAGTCCCTTGAAAATATATTCACGGCATTAAGATTCAATGAAAATGAAAATTTAGTAATGGAAGTGTATTGTCTCAAGGGTGACACAGATCAATGGTGGTCCTTGATTCAAAATACCACATAGGAAGAATATATAGAAGATATGGAATGGATAAATTTTATGTAAATATTCTTCAAAAAACATTCCCCTTGAGAACTATGAACCAAAAAGAAGATGAAATTCCTTAGCATAATGAAAAGGGAAGAAGACAGTGTTGCAAAGTATGCGGCTACCTTCCTAAGTCTAGAAAGGTATGCTATAGATTATGTACGTGACTCAGTAAACAAGATAGATCATTTCTTTTAAGATCATAAGCCAAGTATTCAAAGGGAATAAGATTCTCAAATGTTTTTAACATACAATGAAATTGTATCGATTTCCATCAAAAAAGAGAAGGAATACTCAACAAAAATTGTTCAAGGGAAACCAATATAAAATACGGTACTCTAATAACCAAGAGAAAGGTGAAGTGCGAAAGAAGAACATGGGAATGATGAAATTCCCATTATTCGAGAATTGTGGAAAGAATCATCTCTGGAAATAATTGAGAGGAATGAGAGATCGCTATAAGTGTGGAGAAAAGGGTCATCTATCTAATGAATGTAAGGGGAATAAATAATTTGATGATGCTCAATGCTAAAATTTTGTGGGATGTGACAATATAATAATTATTGTCCTATGATCCAAGGAAACATTCCTTATAAAATTCCTAGAGGGAAAGGGAGAGCTTATGCGATTACAATAGCAGTAGTTGATGTTTTTAATGATTTGGTGGTAGGTAATTTAATGATTTCCTCAATTATAGCCGATACATTATTTGATTCTGAATCATCACATTAATTTATATGTTCCATGTTTTAAAAGAATATTAGACATGTACAATTTTATTTAATAAAGGAGTTATCAGTAAAAACTCCAAGGGGATGTATCATTACATCAGAGGAATGTCAAATGGTCCCCCTCGTGACACATAAATGTGCTTTAGTTTCTATCCTTATCAACATTCCAATAACTGACTTTGATATAATTCTTGGTATGAATTGGCTGTCAAATTATGATGCAATGATATATTTCATGAATAAAGAAGTAAAAATTAATGAAAAAGGTGTAGACACTCTAATCCTTAGTGAAGAGACCATGCCATCTTATTCGTATCAAGAACCACCCATATTAGCTCTATTTAACACAATTCATATTGACAAAGAGAACCCAATATCTATGATTGAGGAAATATGACTTCAAATTTAAGATGTACATATAGTGAAAGAATACATTGATGTATTTCAAAAGCATTATCCTGGACAACCTATAGAGAGGGAAATTTTTATTTCCATTAACTTAATTCATGGTGAAATAACTATATCAAGTATCCCTTATATAATGTTCAATGTGGAGTTAGTGTTTCTAAAGAATCAACTAGAGGAGTTTTTGACAACGGAATTATTTGACCTAGTGTGTCTTTATGGGGAGCCCATGTCATATTTTTCAAGAAGAAAGATGGACCCATGAGGCTATGCATTGATTATAGAGAAATCACTGATATTAAAATAAATAATATGTATTATATACATCAAATTGATAATTATTTGATAAAATTAATGGACCTCAAAACTTTTTGATGATTGACCTTCAATCCAGATATCATCAGCTACATGTGAGGAAGAAAGATATTCCTAAGACAACATTTTGAACCAGGTATGAGCATTACATGTATACAGTGATTCCTTTTGGACAGACTAATGCACCCTCTATTTTAATGGATTTAATAAATAGTTTTTTGAGTAATATATTGATAACATCATCAACATATTAATAAATTATATCCTATTATACTAAAAAAGAAATGAAGACCAAGAAGATCAAATGAAGATTATTCTCAAAACTCTTAGAAGAAATGAATTATATGGTAAATTTATAAATTTCTAATTCTGGTGTTAATATGTTTCATTTCATTGCCATATTTTCTCTATGTATGTAATCCTAGTTGATCCTGCAAAAACAATGGCAATTCCAGATTGGCTCGAAGAAAACAAACATAACCAAGGTACGCAGTTTTATTGGATTAGGAGGTCACTATCGGTGTTTTGTTCAGAATTTTGCTCGACTGGCTAACCTGCAAACCAATCCCACACGTAAAGGAGTTATGTTTGTGTGGAAAAAAATGTACAAAATGATTCTAAGAATTGAAAATCATATTGGTCAATGTTTTAATTTTTACTCTTCTATATGGAATTTATGGATTTCTAACATACAGTAATGCATCAAAGAATGGGTTTCATTGTGTCCTTATTAAAAATTTTCATGTAATTACTTATGCCTCAAGGTTGTTGATGACTCCTAAGAAAAATTACCCAATACATGATCCTGAGTTAGAAACTGTAATATTTGCTCTGAAAATATAAAGACATTATCATTATGGGTAAAAATTAAAGATATACATAGATCACAAGGGTTTTAAAAATATATTAACAAAAAAAGAACCCTACATTAGGAAAAGGTGATGGCTCTAATTACTCCAATATTACGATCATTCAATACACTGCCACCCAGGAAAGGTAAATAAGGTGGCAGATGCATTAAGCTAGAATGGTCGTGGACATCTGACTCAAATGAGGATTGAGAGAGATCCTATATTATTGGATCTACTAAAGAATGATATGATAATTTTTACAGAATGTAAGACATATTTTCTATTTCAAATGATTAATAAACCATATTTACTAGAGAAGATAAAAATATCTCAATCTGATGATGAAAATAAATAGAAAAGAAAATTTTTGCAGTTAAGGTTGGAAGACTGGAAGATATCATGTATGTAGAATGTGTTTTGATGTTTGGGAAGACTTTATCTGGACTATTAGTACCTAAGCTAAATAGGCAACTATTAGATGATGATCATTGATCAAATTTCTCTATACACCTGGGTAGCACAAAGATTTATAGAGATCTGACAGAATATTTTTGGTGGGATAATATAAAGCTAGAAATTGTTGATTACTTGTCAAGGTGTCTTGTTTATCCACAAGTGAAGAGAGAGAAACAACATCCATGAGGATTAATGTAAGCCATACCTATTCATATGTGGAAGTGGGATAAAATTACAATGGATTTTTTCATCGTAATACTGAGAAAACCTAGAAGGAATGATGTAATATGGGTAATTGTTGATCATCTCAAAAAATCAGCACATTTTCATTCTATAAGAGAGGATTTACCACTTGAGATCCAAGAACAATTTTATATTAATGACGTTTTAAGACATCATGGTGCACCTCTATCGATTGTGTCCGATCAAGATCCCCATTTTACATCAAAACTTTGGAAATGTCTCCTGATATATTTGAATACTGAGCTTCGTATGAGTACTGCTTATCACCCCCCAACTCACAGGAATTCTGAAAGGACCAATCAAACTCTTAAAGACATGCTGAGGTCATTATCTCTTGACATTCATGGTATTTGGTATCAATAATTTCAATTGGTGTTATTTTCCAACAACAATAGTTTCCATTCTTCTATCCAAATGGATTCATATGAAGTATTATATTGAAAGAGATGTCAAACTCAAACATTTGTGTCATGACCCATGCCCCGGGGCCAATGCCGTGACTAACCCATGCTGGCCTTCCATAGTCCAGGGGCTTGCGACTAGCACCGGAAAGGCCTATCCCTAAAAATGGAAGGCATTTCATTTAAAACTATACAAACTCACAAAGTAGAATGAAACAAGCGGAAACCAATCAGTCAATAATGAAAAAAAGCAATTGTGAAGTAAACTATTGTTGTAATGAGTGATAAAAGTAAGGCGGTCGGGATAAAAGCCCAACTGGAAAATTACAAGTACAACTCAAAAGTAAAAAACAACAAAAAGGTGAAAAGTATCTCCTGGATCTTCCACTACAGATATTAATTGAATGGTAGGTACAGATTGACTCCATAGTACTCCACGTCCACCCATCTCCTTCGCATCACATCACACCAAATGTCCACCCCCAAACACCGTCTAGTCCTGGCTCCCTTAGCCTCGATTAATGTCGTACATCATCTGCACAAGACCCAACAATGTGCGTTTGAAGCCCGTGTAGGGGTGAGTATAACGATACTCAGTAGGGACCCCAAGACCCAGAAGGTCTCCTAATGTTTCATAAAGAAAAACCCTAGGGCATGAAGAAAAGTTCACAACACAGGTCATCTCACACCATGTATCACTTTAGGTCAAGGGTAGAAGGTTCATAAAATCATTGAACTCCTCAGCTACTGGAGAACTCATCATATATCGAGTACAATGGGAATTTCATGTCACATAGAGCCGCTTCCCACTAATGTTGAATAGTTGTGGTACCCATCCTGGATGGGTACCATGGGCATGCTGGGTCACAAAAATCTGCTTCTCACCAAGGGAATATTTTGGGTCACATAGAGCCACTTCCCACCATGGAAAAACTGAGGCACTCCTAATATCGAGTACCATGGGTTTTCCAGGTCACTCAGAGCCGCTCTAAACAGTGGGCCTTCTGGGTCACACAGAGCCGCTTCCCACTAGGCCAATCATCAATAAGTCTTCATGTCAAAGCCAACGGCAGTGTTCCATACATAGTCTTCTTGGGAGAACCACTCCTCATGCAACTCGATTCATCTTTCTATCCATTGATGTCACCACAATGTATATTTTAGGGTATTAACCATATCATAGTCAGTCAAAAACCTCAAACTCTTCAGCTGCTGTAGACCTCCACCTCTATCAAGTACAGTGGGCCTGTCAGATCAAATAGAGCCACTTCCCACTAACCATGAACTATTGTGGTCTCATCCATAATGCGTACCACTGTCATTCTGGGTCACACAGATCTTCTCCCCATAGTGGGCATGCGGGGTCACATAGTTCGGATTCCCACCTTGGCCATAGTGAAACAGTCTTCAGGTCTCAGCCAGTTGCAGAGTTCCGTACATAGCGCACTTGGGAGAACCACTCCTCAAGCCATTGGTCATAGTAAGATTGGTACAATTTCTCAAATGGAAGTAAGTCTATGATATTCCATGTTTTAAGGGTTGCAATGCAATAGATGAAACGTCAATCAGACGCTCAATTTGTGTAATATTGGCATTTCAGTGCAGAGGGCCCGGTTGGATTCAGCTGAGATCCAACCTATATGAACTCCGTGTTTCTCTAAAACTCTCATGGATATAGTGAAAAGAATCATATCACTCGAAGGATCCAAATTCCATAGACAGCTTTTCAAACGGATGTTTGGTTCTCACGATAAGGCCCTTTAAGTTCTTATGGGCCTGGGTCCGGACCGACCTGGTCAGAGAGACCCGGCCCAACCCAGCCTGGGCTGGACCGCTAAGAACTATGACCGCAAAAGGGGGAGGCCCACAAGGGTGGCCCGGGGCATTTAGGGCGAGGGATACAAAGGGGTAGCCTAGCTTGTGGTGGGGTGTGGCCCGAACCGACTCGCAAAGGGGCTGCCCGACCCACAAGACAGGTGGCTCAGCCAGCTGGCGGCCACCCAACCCACTAGTAAAGTAGCCCATCCCACTGGCAGTGGCCCTCTAGAGGGCATTCTGGCCACGAAGGGTGTGGCCCACAGTGCTTCACTATGCGGCATGGGGTAATTGCTCCCCCAAGATCCGAAACGGCCAAAGGCCATACCGTCTTTGAAGCGGCAGTGCCACATCGGTACTGCCCGGTCATCGTGATGCCCATCAGAGGTGTGGTTTTGGGTTCCGCTGCTGCGGTCTCATCCATGGTCTCCTACTCTTCAGAGGCCAGTGACGATGCACCACACTTCCCTTCCATGTATGGCCGACGAGACGACCTCCTTCTCAGACTATCACAGCTGACATGTCACGGCCTCAATGAACACCGGCAGTGCGCGACGGCATGCCACACCTCTTTCATGGCCGGTCAGTACCTGTCGCTCTAACAACTACTGCATCTTTGTTCCTCAACCTCCTCTTTCGGTGTGCATTTTCGTGCCACCCACCACATAGCCAGTAAATTTGGTCGCATGATCAGTATTCTATGGAGGCACATGTGGGACCCCAGGACACCCTGAGAGAGGAGGGGTGAATTAGGGTGTCAACTTTTTCTTCATAAAGTTTTGGATCTTGTTCCCACGTTGGTAGGAACCCGTTAAACCTGTATGATGGATATGATTAGTAATGAAACATTCACATGCAAAGAGATGACACATCTATTTTTACTTGGTTCACCACTAAGGGCTACGTCTAAGGAGCATACGCCGACAGGTAGTCAGTCATACCAAAATCCACTATGCTTCACTAGCTGTAGATTACAAATGTTTGGGTACAGTAACTTTGTCCTAGGATCAATGCCTTTCCAATATTTTAGGGATAGCTCACTTCATACCTAGGGTCACTCCTGTTGACTCCCCCTATCTCACTGCCTTTACAAAAGTTTAGATATAGCTCACTGCATCCCTCGGGTCACTCCTGTTGACACCCCCTAGCTCCCTGCCATTGGTGAAGTCCCACTCAGTTTATAGACTTGAAGGTCTCTTCAATAGATGTGCATTGAAGTTCTTTGTCTCCTGTTCAGCATGAGACTTTGCTTGTATCAGGGTTCAGAGTTGATTCTCTTTTTAGTTCAATCATTCTTCTTTTGTGCAATGACTGAATGCACTAGATCCCCTTGTCTTCGTTTTCCTGAATCACAATCTGTTATGTGATTGCTCAATAAATGTTGCTCATCTTACTTGTCATCATCATAATCAGTTCAACATGTATGCATGAGAACATGCATGTATCATTCAGATTTCTTCTTCAATCTCACTTTGCACCGAATGTATCGGGTAATCTCTCGGATTTAGTGCAGCTCCAAACAGACCGCCGGGCTTCAACAATACCTGGCGCACTTCTCCAAGCCAGGCATGCAAGTCTCAATACGACACGCAAGTCTCACTACGGCATGCAAGTGTCCGGCGTGCCTGTCCAAACTGGTGCACAAGTATCACCAAACCACCTACGCGACACTGCCTTCCTCAACTTCTAACCTGTGCGACTTACTTCCTTTCTCTCCCAAACTGCCTTGGGTACGTAACCAACAACCAGCGCGCAGGTTCAAATAATGGCACGCAAGTCCACCTGCACGACCACAAAATACTTGCGCGACTTCCACACCTGCGTTACGGGAGCTCTAATTTTTCTAAGTGTTGTACTACGTTGGAAATGAGGATGGGTGGTCCAGTATTTATAGGCAATTAGAACACCCTGCGCGACGGCGCACAAGTCAACCATCGGCACGCAAGTCTCGGTGCGTAGCTCTCTTCCCCTTCTAGTCACTTGCGCGACGAACTTACAAACTTGCACGAACCTCTTTCATTTGCCAAATTTTGATCTTCTGAGCTCGAAAAACCATAGGTGCACAAGTTATCAAGCTTCCAAGGCATCGGCATGCAAGTCTTTTCATGGCACGCAAGTCACCTGCGCAACCTCACCAAAACATGCTCAACCCTTATCCCTTTTCCATATTTTGATGATATGATCTTCAAAAACATATGGAGTGCAAGTTTCCTATCCTCCAAGACCTTGGCGCGCATGTCCCTTTTCCAAAAAACACTTTTCTTTATTTGTCAATTTTCAGGCCCAAAAATTTGGCAAACACTGGGAAACGATGCCAACTTGTATTTGATATTTTTGTCCACCTCCAGATCATCCCTTCCTTTGTCAATGTTCCTTTAATAAAACATGGATCATTTTCCATAGTCCTTGAACTCTACATGCCTCCATGGAATCTCCTTTTTCAAAAAATTTATATGTCGTTTGTTTGCTTTGTCAACAAGCATGATCACCTCAAAAGAAGTTCTTCTTGGTGATCTGTATCCTTCAGTAACTCCTATGATTTTATCAAAAACTCCACTATTGTGATATGTATTCTTTTAAGGAATAACTTTAGCATCATCATCTTCTATGAAAAAGTGATGTGCATGGCTATCTCAGAATCCCAATCCCCGCATGACCATCTCAGAATTCCAATCATTTGCACATTGTCTTCTTCATCAAACATCATGATCTACTTCATGAAAACCATATGATTCAATTCGTCAAGAAGTCTCTTTCATGATTCTCATGCAGTCATGAGTAATTGCATGGTCTTCATCAAATCCCATGGTTCTCATGCAATAATTAAGAATTGCTTGGTCTTCATCAAAACCCATGGTTCTCATGCAATAAGGATGAATTGCATGGAATTCATCCAAAAATCCCATTCTTCATTAATCATCCTCAGATGGATTACACCTCAAATTCTTCATTGTTGTAAACAATGTATCACCTTTGACACATGTTCTTTGAACTAATGATCAGTACAAAAATCGTCTGAATTACCATTCCTCTACTTCATCTGAGTACTTCATGATCTCCGTCATTTTGATCTTCCATTCCTCCATTTCATTGGAGTAATTCTTGATCTCCTTCATTTTGATCTTCATTGACAACTATTGACAACAAATACAAACTTATACACAAAGTGGTTCCAAAAATCTCCCCCTTTTTATTTTGTTGTCAATACCTTATACATCTTCTGAAATGAATTCGTCAATGTCAAAATGAGAATCTTATCTTCAATCAACTTTTCTTTTCAAACTTTCATTTCACTTTCTCTCCCCCTTATTGACATGAAATACAAAGTGCATTGTAGGAAGGGTATCAATCCATACTTAAGAAATGTTTCATTAATCATTCCACTCTTAGTCTACCTGAGCAATGCTCGATGTAGAAAACAAGAGGATTTGATTAAGTCAACAAAGCTGACCATTATTCTTAGATCATAATACCAACATGAGATGAGAACTCATGTATTTTGTCTTCAAGGGTTTACCGATTTTATTTCAGGTAGAAGAAAATCAAATGTGATAGGGAATAATCAACCTGAAACTCCTGCACTCACATCAGCAAACTGATTAAAATCATTCAAGTGCTATTGGTAGGATAAGTGACCTTGGGGCACATCCATTCTTCTTATGTCACTGATCAATTCAGTTACTACCCATTTGTAGAATGATTGTTTATCTGAGTAACCAATGGATATAGATTGAGAAATGGCATACCTTCTCCATTGAAATGTTCTTCAAGAAATTCACAGATTAACTGCATTTGAGTCCAGCTGTAGTTGATATTGATTGAAACAGTGATTTTGGAAGTTTCTTCATTTTTCTCCCCTCAAGGGAAACACTCTTTATCATCTTCATCAATAGTGATCCTTCATTATCCTAATATTTGAATATCAATTGAATAATCTACTCCGGATGGAAACTTCTTCAGCTTGGCTATCAAGAGTTGACAATATTCACTACTTCTCAGGTTCTCCCCCTGAGAGCATGCTTCACCTTCAATTCCCTGCATTATTAGCACAAATACAATACACAAATGAATAAGGGAATAAGGTGGTTCCTCCTTGCTTCATCAACATGAGATGCATGGTTGAGGTTCTTTTCTCAACCAAGTTCCTCTGTTCGCTCCAGTCTTCATGCCTGCACATTTGAACATATGTTCTGACATCTGTTGACGAGGCATGGATTTCTTCACATTCTCTTCTTCTTTGTGTGGGGAATTGTTCTTCTTAATAGCCATCATAAATGATACGTTCTTAATCCTATTAAGGACTGCTTCTTTCTCTGGTATTAAGGTTAAGAAACCTTTTGCAATGTGACCTAATTTCTTGCATCTATCACACAGAACTTCTTTGAGATGTGTTATTATCTTGGTTTTCAATCTCTCCCACACTCTGTCTTCATCACGTGAATGTTTTCCTTTTCCTTTAGCACTAGCCTTGGCCTTTTCATCTTCATGATTCCTCATTCTTTTCAAATGTTCTAGCCAGATGACCAATATGTCATTTGGAACTTTTGTGGCAGGTTTGGATCTTCCACATGGGTTCATCTGAGTTTCATCCCACATAGTTTTTAGTTTTTATGAATGGATGTTCAATTTCATGGATCTAAAATCTTGGGTCTCCTCAGCTTCCCTACTTGATATATTCTTGAGGAAATGTGTGTTCACAATATTCTTCTGATTTCTTCCCAAGGAATATTCTTCTTTCTTAGCTGGCTTGTGTGGTCTTTTGTTCTTATCAGCTCTGGATATCTGTTGACATAGGCATGCACCTTTCTTGTGACCACAGTCATTGCATACATCACAGATGTTATCAAGCATTCCAAATCTGTTTGCTGTAAACAGATGCTTCTGGACCTACATATGTTGCTTCTTCTTCACTGGATTTCTTCCCTTTGATATTGGCATTCTTTGTGCATTTCCATTAAATGGATTGTACCAACAATCCATTGCACAATGCCCAAATCTATTGCAACACCAACATTAACCCACAAATCTTTTCTTCTTTGTATCTTCTGCATGAGGTTGTTGGGACTTCTTATTAATCTTTTGTGCTCTATTTGAGGAACCAACATCCTCCTTTATCTCCTCATCCACCCTAGCCATGGTGACATGTTTCTTTTTCTCACCTTTCCTCATCCATACTTGTTTAGAACTTTTCTTCCAACCTGCACTAATTGTAGGAACGCATTTAGAAACATGTGTACAAGATGGTTTGGATGGTACCATCACTTTATCAGTTGCTTGTGATTGATCAATGAGTGAAGTCATGATATTCGCATCACATGTTGGAGGTCTTTCAACAATAGAATCTTCCAGTGAGCATTGAGTGCTAGCAGCAACTGATTCTTGATGTGGATAGTCAAGAGTTTTCATAATCTTCTTGTCACATGTTTTAGGTATTTCATCTTTATATTCCTCCAACGAACATTGAGTACAAGAATCACTCATTTCATTCTTTTGTGAAGTCTCAATATGTGTATTCTCAATCTGGTCAACTGGGCTTCCAATTTTTGACCCTAAATATTGAGGATGATCTTCTGATCTTCCATCATGATCATCTTCCATTCACAAGTATTCTTCAATCTTTCAACCTCATCTTCATGCATCTTAACATTATTTTGTAACAAAGAGTCAAGTTCCCTAAATTTCATGGATGTTTCTTCCGAATAAAAACTCTTGACTTTATTGATCTTCTTCAGCTCAGCATCAAGCGCAAGGATCTTTTCTTTTAGTATCTTATTGACTTCCTCTTTTTCCTCAAAGACTTTCACCTATTTGATGAGCTTCATACATGCCATAAGTTTTATTTCCAACCCCTTTTCCATATTGTCAGCTTCCCTTTCTAATCGAGTGATCTCAACTTGGACAGATTGGAATAGGATACAAATAATAGCAACCCTTTATTCAGGAATATCATGCAGATATGTTTTGAGTTTTTCCTAAAATATTGAATTAGGGATGTCATCCTTTCCCTGGAAAAATTCTGAGCCATATTCTCGATACTTTCCAAGCCTGAAATTTCATCATTATTGAAATGGAATGGAGAAAAAGACACTGAATCTTCTTTAGATACAAGGGACTTCTTTAGCAGCTTCTTCTCTTTCTTTTTCCTGTTTGTCATGGTCTTGATAGATGTAGACTTCTTCTCAGAAATGACTGAATCTTCATCAAGACTGCTCTTCATTGTTGACTTTAGGAAAGAAAGTCAAATTATCTTCTCAATAGAATTACCGGAGAATATGCAACATATGTTAACCTTTCGCTCTGACACCACTTGTGGGACCCTGGGACACCCTGAGAGGGGAGGGGTGAATCAGGGTGTCAACTTTTTCTTCTTAAAGTTTTGGATCTTGTTCTCACGTTGGTAGGAACCCGTTAAACTTGTATGATGGATATGATTAGTAATGAAACATTCACCTGAAAAGAGATGACATAGCTATTTTTACTTGGTTCACCACTAAGGGCTACATCCAAGGAGAATACGCCGACAGGTTTTCAGTCGTACCAAAATTCACAATGCTTCACTAGCTGTAGATTACAAATGTTTGGGTACAGTCACTCTGTCCCAGGCTCACTACCTTTACAAAAGTTTAAGGATAGCTCACTGCATCCCTCGGGTCACTCCCATTGACTCCCCCTAGCTCACTGCCTTTACAAATGTTTAGGGATAGCTCACTTCGTCCCTCGGGTCACTCCCATTGACTCCCCCTGGCTCATTGCCATTGGTGAAGTCCCACTCAGTTTATAGACATGAAGGTATCTTCAATAAATGTGCATTGAAGTTCCTTGTCTCCTGTTCAGCATGAGACTTTACTTGCATCAGGGTTCAGAGTTGATGCTCTTTTTAGTTCAATACTTCTTCTTTAGTGCAATGGCTAAATGAACTAGATCCCCTTGTCTTCGTTTTCTTGAATCACAATCACTTATGTGATTGCTAAATTAATGATGCTCATCTTACTTTTCATCTTCATAACCAGTTCACCATGTATGCATGAGATCATGCATGTATCATTTATATTTCTTCTTCAATGTCACATTGCACCGAATGTATCGGGTAATCTCCGGGCATTCGTGTAGCTCCAAACAGACTGGCAGGCTTCAGCAATACTTGGCACGCTTCTCCAAGCCAGGCGTGCAAGTCCCAATACGGTGCGCAAGTCTCACTACGGTGTGAAAGTGTCTGGAGCACATGTCCAAACTGGTGCACATGTATCACCAAACCACCTACACGACATTGCCTTCGACAACTTCTAACCTGCGCCACTTACATCCTTTCTCTCCCAGACTGCCTTAGGTGCGCAACCAACAAATGGTGCATAGCGTTAGATAATGGCACACAGGTCCACCTGCGCGACCACACAATACATGCACGATTTCCACACATGCACGACGGGAGCTATGATTTTTCTAAGTGTTGAACTCCATTGGAAATGAGGAGGGGTGGTCCAGTATTTATAGGCAATTTGACTACCCTACGTGATGGCGTGCAAGTCAACCATTGGCTCACAAGTCCCGGCACGCAGCTCTCTTCCCCTGCTAGTCACATGCGCGACCAACTTCCAAACATGCATGATCCTCTTTCCTTTTCCAAATTTTGATCTTCTGATCTCGAAAAACCATAGGCGCGTAAGTTATCAAGCTTCCAAGGCATCGACACGCAAGTCTTTTCATGGAACGCAAGTCACCTGCACGACCTCACCAAAACTTGCTCGACCCTTATCCCTTTTCCATATTTTGATGATCTGATCTTCAAAAACATATGGCGCGCAAGTTTTATATCCTCCAAGACCTTGGCGCGCATGTCCCATTTCCAAAAAACACTTTTATTTATTTGTTGATTTTCAGGCCCAAAAATTTGGCAAACCCTGGGGAACAGCGCCACCTTGTATCTGCTCTTTTTGTCTGCCTACAGATCATCCATTCCTTGTTGATGTTCCTTGAATAAAACATGGATCATTATCCACAGTCCTTGAAATCGACATGCCACCATGGAATCTCCTTTTTCAAAAAGCACGATCACCACAAAAGCACTTATTCTTGGTGATCTGTATCCTTCAGCAACTCCTCTGCATTTATCACAAACTCCACTATTGTTATATGTATTCAGTGAAGGAATAACTTTAGCATCATCATCTTCTATTACAATGTGATGTGTGTGGCTATCTCAGAATCCCAATCCCCTCATGGCCATCTTAGAATTCCAATCATTTGCAGATTGTCTTCTTCATCAACCGTCATGATCTACTTCATGCAAACCATATGATTCAATTTGTCAAGAAGTCTCTTTCATGGTTCTCATGCAATCATGAGTAATTGCATGGTCTTCATCAAATCCCATGGTTCTCATGCAACAATGAAGAATTGCATGGTCTTCATCAAAACCCATGGTTCTTATGCAATAGGAGGAATTTCATGGAAATCATCTAAAAATCCCATTCTTCTTTAATCATCCTCAGATGGATTACACCTCACATTCTTCATTGTTGTAATCAATGTATCCCCTTTGACACATGTTCTCTGAACGTATGATCAGCACAATAATCATCTGAATTACCATTCCACTACTTCATCGGAGTACTTCATGATCTCTTTCATTTTGATATTCCATTCCTCCATTTAATTGGAGTACTTCTTGATCTCCTTCATTTTGATCTTCATTGACAACTATTGACAAAAAAATACAAACTTATACACAAATTGGTTCTAACAGCACACGTATATATCAAAGTGGCAGAGGGTTTGGGCCATGTTTGTTAGGCACACACCCTCCATGTTAGCTCATAAACAAGGGGGATAAATTTAATGGGGATGAATAAGCAATTGAATAAATCAAGAAGTTAAACCCCATAAGACTCCCTACAACAAACTCCCACAAAGATGAAGGAATCATTGATCAACCCATTTGTCTCTTGACCCTCGTTCTTCATATAATTTCCAGAATGGGGAAAAGGGAATAAAAAAAATGCACTAACAACAAATAACCCATACCTCAAAAACTATTATAGAGGGTCCGCGGCTTGAAGGCGGATCAGCGTTCTTCATCCCTGCAACCAATTCCAAATGACACCACTCATACATCGCCTTCTGGTTTGAGGTTTGGTGACACCCGTCTCCACCCACAGGGTTGGCTCCATCTTATAAGGGTCCGGAATCGTGGCACTCTATCAGAACTTCATTTCTTGGAAAAGATATGCTGGTACCTCCCCCCAAGCTCCATATATATAAAAGAGGGGGAGAGTAAGTAACAATGTTGAAATTTAATAGTGTCTCATTAATTAGGAAGATTCCTAATTTCAACCAATGTTTTTGTTACTTAGATTGGAGGGTCAATCCATTTATTGTCTTGAAACGTCACCCATTCCACCTTACCGCTTGTTTGTTGGAGGAATAGAATAAAAATAAAATAATAAAATAATATTATTTATTCAATTAAAAGTTCCAAAAAACTATCTTCTTCTCCATACCTATAATGATTAAAGTGAAGCCTCCATTAAAAATATATCGGTGCTGCCGATTCAATGGTGCCCTCATATTTTTAATCTGAACAATTGTTCGAAAGCTATAAAATTCCACTCACTCATTTAGAGAACGTATCTGAAAAAAGATAATTAAATTATTAATAGTCACCCTTGACCTATTTCGGTCGAGGTTAGGACCTACCTAAGAGAAACAAACCCCAACGAACCCAATTATACTCTGAGATTTCCTATCTGTGTTTCCAAATGAAAGATATGGTTTTTTATAATAAAATAATTATCACTTAATTATTTTATTTATGGCCAAAATCTAAGTTTTAATGGTGGCCCGTGATGGCCAATGTTAGTATCTTTATAAAGAAATCATAACCTCTTGAGTTCCGTGATGGTATCAGATTTTTAATCCGAGTTACCATTTGTGAGTTATAAGAATTTGTAAAATAAAATAATTTTAATTAATTATTTAATTTACGGTTATTCAATTTTCTTGTTTTCAAAGAGGAGGTCTGTGCTGACTAAACATAAGTCACGCTTAGGGTAAATCCACCATCTTGAGTGCAATGGTGTCCTCAGATTTCGGATCTGGGAAAATATTTAAGAGTTATTTCATTTTTTAGGGAAACTTCTTAGGATCCCTATTTAAAGTTTAACAAAACTTCAACGGACCCTTCAAGGCACTCTAGACTTCAAAATCATGCACCGCCAGATTTTTCGATCTCGAAATAATTCTATATAATTAAAAAATTATACAAAAATTCCGAGACATTAAATTCTCTCTAACATTGGGATTTTTTTCCCCAAAATCCAAAATAACTAAAAAACAAATGAGGGTACTGACCACGAATATTATCCTCCCACTCCCATGTGCTCTCCTGGAGGTCCCCATGCTGCCACTGAACTCACACCAGAGGGATCAACCGTCCATGATGTAATTGCTCATGTAGATCCTCTATATCCACTAATAACTCTGTAGAAGTCACCCCATCGTCAAATTATAGCTCTCCATGGTAGATGATGTGAGATGGGTCGTGCACTTATCTGCTCAGCTGAGATTCATGGATGACATTGTTCTCCTTCTCCAACTATGGTGGAAGTGACAAACAGTAGGCCACCTTGCCTATCCTCCAAAGTATCAGAGAAGTTCTGATAAACCTCAATGATAACTTGTCGCCTCATCCAAATCTATGTAGTCCCCATTTAGGACAGACTCACAAGAATATGTGGTCTCCCTCCTAGAACTCCAAAGGTCTCTACCACATGTCGGCCTAAGACTTCTTTTGGCTTTGTGAAGTCTTCACTTGCTGATAAGTGAGGCATTTTGAACAAACTCTGCCCCAACTTCTGTCATCCTTGACCACCAGTACCGATGCATGAGGTTATGGTACATCTTTTTCTCTCCAGGATATACCGTTAATGGTGATGTATGGAACTACCTCAACACCTTATACTGAAGCATTACTGGTACCATGGAGCATTCTATACAGAGGACGATGTGGTCCCCACCTTCATTAAATCTTTCAAGAGACCGTCCAAAGGATATCTTAGCATGTCGAGCCTCACAATAAATGTCCTCAAGTTGTGACTACTGAATACGCTGATGAATTGAGGGTGTGTAAGTCATAGACTAGAGGTAAGCTACTCTATATTTATCCATGAAGTATATTCGCAATGTGACCAGTTGCTTTGATGCCTCACTTAGAAAGTGTAAACCAGACCACCTGCTGAGTGCGTTTTCTACCATTTTACCCTTCCTAAGAGTATATACTATCTCAAATTCATATTCCTGGAGGAGCTCTAGCCATCGGCATCATACCAAGATCATTTCCATATGTGGGAATTTAATGTTTCTGATCTTATGATAAAAGTAAACATTAAACCATTCATGCAACAAGTTGTGCCACCATATATTCAGATCCAAGACTATTGCTGCAAACTCCAGGTCATGGGTAGCATAGTTATGCTTGTCAGTCTCTGTCTCAGCTTCTGAAAGCTTTGATAAAGTTCTCCTTCCATAAAAGAGGATCCCCCTTTTTCTTCAAAGCTGAAAAGGGTGCCCTGACCGTAGGGAAGTTGGGTACAAATATCCGGTAGTACCTAGCGAATGTAGATGCTCCTCTCTCTTTAGGGAGGTATTCCGGGAATAATATTTTTAAGAGATGTCCTTATGCTCCACCACTCTTGTTTGGAAGTAAAAAAATCAAAAAAATTTCAGCCATGAGGATATGTCAGGCCAAATCTAGAGTGACTGACTACACCCTCCTTTGCATGAGTTTATCCCGTGCTTCCTGGGTTTCCCTTTTTTTTGTCAACCAATGAAAACCCCACTTCCACATTGGAGATAAACAACAACCTTTTTTCCAAATACAGTCAATCTGTGTATGAACATTGGATGCCCACTCTATACCCAAACTAATGTTTTAATGCCTCGACGCTGCCACCAAGATGTTCCAATCGAAACTATCATCTCAAATTTTATATCACACCATTAGTGTAAGTGTTATTATAAAGTATCCACCCAAATGTATCTCAAGATGTGAGGGTAAAGTCAATGGAATAACTGAAAAATCTAGTTCTCGGACAAGATTTGTGGAATGAAGGAATGATTGGTTCCCATTTCTATTGATACGACAACTAGTAGTAGACATAGACCGTACCTCTAATCATTCATGGATTCCATGGGTCACAATCCTTGACAGCATTTACCTACTCCCTTCCCCTATCATCTAGCTCACTGAGCCTGGTGGGGACCAAATTTAGGTGGTGGTTGTAACATGTCAAAATTTATACCACCTCTTACTGCTCTCCAAGCTCCACTTCCACGTGTACTGCCCTATAGATTCATCTGTCCCTATCACTTCCTCCCCATTAAACATTTTACATTACCAAGTCTCTGAGATTGACATTAGTTTCTTACTTTTCCACTATTAATATTCAATGGTTTTATCCTCTCAGATAATGAATATTCAACCATAATGATTTACCCTAGCACCCTAACATAAGTATGAATGCTTAGAAGAAATGTTCTAGAACAGATGTCCCTAAACGCACCCTGCTCGAAGGTCTGATCCCTGATGCTCTATCGTACAGCACTTAATGAGTACCTTGGATGGTCGGTATGCCTCAATGAATACTCAGCTACTGGCATGCTGTTCTGCCGAATCTATAGAAGCTCTATGGAATTTTCATCCCTTAGGTCATTATGGAAAGAGACCCCATTCTTTGAGGAAGGTTCTCAATCTTGTCTACAGAGATGTCACATTTTCTCAAGATTTGGGCAACCTAAACCCAGTCATTGTATTGTTTAGCCTCATATAAGGCTCTCTACTAGGAAAACCATATGATCGAATGGTATAATAGCAAGATAGAAACTCATCCACCTCCTCAATACATCCCTTAGCTGCCTATGAGTTGGGCTCACCTTGGAATCTGAGGGGTATCTGATGCTGAACATGTGTAAGGCACTAAGCCTATATGTGTCCTCTAACGGTACCTCTGGTTGTAACTGCTGACCAACGATCAATGATATAGTTGACACAGTACCCAAAAGTACTATCTTGGGAAACAATCCACATACCGATGCCTCATCACTATGCAGACCATCGTCATGGTCACTCAATAGAATCTACTATGCACTATGATCACCATATTCCCTAGTGGCATCTCAACTAGGTAGAAATCTCTATCCTCAGCCTCTATCCAGTCCTCAGCCACATGTGGGTCCGTCCCGACTTGGAACCTTGGAGGCCTCTACCACTGAAACTCATGCAACACGCTTAGATGGCATGCAACCTATGCTGGTGGGGGTAGTGGAAATAACTATCCCATGGGAAGTGGTGCAGTTGGTACACCACCTGACGCTACCAATGTCATAATGGGGCCCTGCACCTAGGCCACATCACTCAATGGACTGTCATCGCATACTCTCCCAAGAATCCTAGCTAGCTGTCTATGCGACGGCATCCTCATAAGGAACATGTGTTCCAAATTAATTTAGTTATACATGTTGAGATGAATCCAAATAAATCACACGAAAAAATCTTCAAAAACACACACAATTATTGTTTTCTTGTGCTGAGTTGGAAATCAAAACTCAGGAACCTACAGTATGGATATGTCCTCCACTGAAACAACATTGGACTCCCCAAACTAAAAACCATTCTCATAACACAAATCACTATTTCCACATAGAAAATATCATATTTCAGTTGCTTCTATAGAACCTAACTACTTTGATACCACTTTGTCACGACACGTCCCCCGAAGCCCGTGCCGTGACGACCCCAATCCCACCTTCCATAGGCCAGGGGCTGGCGGGTAGAACCAAAAAGTTGTATCCCTAAAATAAGAAGGAATTTCCTTTAAACCTATACAAACTCATATGGTAGAACACAAAAAGGGGAAACCACTCAGACTCGAATGCAAAAAAAGAAACTGTGATGTAAACTGCTATAGTAATGAGTGCTGAATGTCAGGGGGCTAGAATAGATTCCCAACTGGAAAAGTACAAGTACAAAAGAAAAGTAAAAAACAACTGAAAGGTGAAAAAAAGTTCTTGGATCATCCACCACAGATCCTACCCGAAGGGTATGTATAGATCTCCTCCACAGTACTTCACATCCACTTGTCTCCTCTGCATCTCGTTACAGAAAATGTCCACCTCTGAGCACCATTCAGTCCTAGCTCCCACAGCCTCTATCAATGTTGTACGTCATATGAACAAGAAACAACAATGTTCGGGTGAATCCCATGTAGGGGTGAGTATAATGATACTCTTTAGGGACCCCAGGACCCCAAATGTCTTCTAGAGTTCCATTTACAAAAACCACAAGGCATGAAGAAAAAGGTACACAACAAAGGTTAGCTCACACCAGGTATCAGTTTAGGTCAAGGATATAAGAGTTATCACATAAATGAAATCCTCATATACTAGATAAATCGTATTCTATATAGTACAATGGGCTTGCTGGGTCACATAGAGCCGCTTCCCACTAACCTTGAACTTTTTTGGTACCCATCCCTGATTGGTACCATGGGCATGATGGTCTCGGAGAGTTGCTTCCCACAGTGGGAATGCCGGGTAACACAGAGCCGCATCCCACCTTGGATGAACTGAAGCACTCTTCCTATCGAGTAATGTGGGTCTCCTGAGTCACACAGAGCCAGTCCCCTCCGTGGCCCTGCTAGGTCACACATAGCCTCTTTCCACTAGGACAATCGTCAAACTGTCTTTAGGTTTTAGCCAACTGTAGGGTTCCATATGTAGTCTTCTTGGGAGAACCTCTCCTCAAGCCACTCACTGTGTCTTGATATCCATGGAAGTCACCACAATGAATATTTTACAGTAGTAACTATATCATAGTAAGTCAGAAACCTTGAACTCCTCAATTGCTAGAGAACTCCACCTCTATTAAGTACAATGGGACTTCCGGGTCACGCAGAGCCACTTCCCACTAACCATGAAGTACTATTGTACTCATCCCTAGTGGGTACCATGGGAATGATGGGTCACACAGTGCCGCATCGCATCATGGGCCTGTTGAGTCACATAGAGCTACTTCCCACCTTGGCCATAGTCAAGTAGTCTTCAGGTCTTAGCCAAGTATAGGGTTCCGTACATAGCATGTTTGAGAGGATTGATACTCAAGCCATTGGTAATATTATGACTAGTACAATGTCTCACAATGAAATAACCCGATGATCCTTCATGTCATAAGGGTTCCAATGTAACAGACGACGCCTCAATCAGACGCTCGATCTGTGTGTTATTGGCATTTAAGTGTAGAGGTCCCGGTTGGATTCATGTGCAATCCAAACCGGTCATACTCCATGTTTCTCCAAAATAATCATGGAGATGGTCAATAGGACATCCTCACTACAAGGATCAGAACTCCATAGACGGTTCATCAAACAGACATTTTGTTCTATATAGAAGGCCTTTTAAGTGTTTCAGGGCCTAGGTCCAGTCCGACCCGGTGGCCCTGACCCGGCCTGGGTTGTACCGCTGTGAACTCCCCCCCTCTAGGCCAAGGGCAGGCCCGACCCACAAAAATGGGTGTCCAGTAAGGGTGGACCTAGACATATAGGGAGGGGTCTGCGGTGGGGCATCCCAGCCTGTTTTGGGGCGCGGTGTGGCCCACTGGGCAGGGGGCCCACTGGATGGCGGTCCGGTAGTGAAGGGCATGGACCGCAGTGCTTCCGACAGGTGGCCTAGGGTAGCCACTCCCCCGAGATCCCGAAAGACCGAAGGCCATTCAGTAACTGAAGTGGAGGCGCCATGTGGGAACCGCCCGAAAACCATGGAACCCACTGGAGGTGCGGGTCCAGCCTCCTTTTCTGCAGTCTCCTCCTCTCTAGGGGTGTGCGACAGCGCAACACACCTCTTTCATGGTTGGTCGGTGTTGGCCGCTCTGACGACCACTATGTCTTTGTGGTGTAACCACTTCTTGCGGTGTGCGTCGACACACTACCCACCACATAGCCGGTAAGTTTCATCTTTCTATCAGTTTTTTGTAGAGGCACAATTATGTAGCAATGCAGTGGAGGGTTCGGGCATGTTTGTTAGGCCTGCACACTCCATGTTATCTCATAAACTAGGGGGATATATTTAAACGGTTTCAATAATGAATTGAATTAATAAACAAGTTAAACCCCACAACACTCCCCACAACAACCTTCCATAAAGACGAATGAATTGCGAGTCAACCCATTAGTCGGTTGACCTGTGATCATTGTATAATTTCAAGAATAGTGAAGAGGGAATAAAAAAATGCACAAACAAAATATAACCCCATCCTCGAAACCCATTGGAGAGGGTCTACAACATGAAGGTGGATCAGCATTCATTATCCCCACAACCGATTCCTAATGACACGACTCGTACGTCGCCTTATGGTTCGTTGTTTGGTGTTGTATGTCACCTCCCGTTGGGTCGGTTATGTCTTACAAGGGTTTGGCGTCATAGCGATATTTTAGCACTTAGTTTCTTGGCGAAGCTGTGCTGGTACCTCCCCCAAGCTCCATATATATTGGAGAGGTAGAGGGTAAGTAACGACGTGGAAATTTAATACTACCTCAATAATTACCAAGCTTCTTAATTTGCCCCAAAATTTTTGTTACTAAGATTTGAGGTTCAATCCTTTTATTTGCTTGACAGGCTGTCGGTCCTACCTTTACACTTGTCCATTGTAGAAACAGAATAAAAATAAAATAATAAATTTGTTTTATTTATTCTATTAAAATTTTAAAAAACTAACTCTTTTCCGAAACTACTACTGTCGAAGTGAAGCCTCCCTTAAGCGAATCCCGGAGTTTCAAACTCAACGGTGACCATGGATTTTTAATTTGAGGAACGATTCAAAAGTTATATAATTCTGCTCACGTGTTTTCTGAATGTATCCAAAAAAATGTTCAGTATGTTATTAACTATCACCCTCAACCTGCGTTGGTCGAGGATAGGCTCTGCCTAAGTGAAACACACCCCAAAGAACCCAAATGTACTCTAAGATTTCCAATTTGGGTTACCATTTAAAAGTCAGGGATTTTTACATTAAAATAATTATCACTTAATTATTTTATTAATGGCCAAAAACCAACTTTCACTGGTGGCCCACTACAGCCAATGTTAGTATATGCCTAAAGAAAGCGTACCCTAATGAGTTCGGCGATGGTGTCAGATTTTTAACCCGATTTACCATTCATGAGTTATAAAAATTTGAAAAATAAATAATTTTATTTAATAATTTTATTTATGGTTATTCCATTTCCTGTTTTCTCATAGGAGGCCCATGCCGACTAAATGCAAGTCACTCCTAGGTTTAACCCACCATCCCGAGCACAATGGTGACCTCATATTTTGGATTCAAGTAACTGTTTAAGTGTTATGTCACTTTTTTTTAGAAAACTACTTACACATGCTATTTGAAGTTTAACAAAACTTTGATAGAGAATTTCGGGAACTCCGGCCCTTGGAATAACGCACTGTTAGTTTTAGCTATCTCAAAATAATTTCATATAATTTAAAAATTTATATAGAAATTCCGGGACATTACATGTTGGGATGAAGCTGGTGAAATGAATCTTATAGGCCCAGAATATATTAATAAAACCACTACAAAGGTGATGAAAATATAAGACCATATTAATGAAGCCCAAAGCAGGTAGAAGAGTTATGGTGACTACCAGAGAAAATATTTGGAATTAGAAGCACGAGATCATGTCTTTCTAAATGTTTCTCCATGAAAGGGTGACTTATGGTTCTGTGAGAAGGGAAAACATATCCCTAGGTACATGAGACCATTTAAAATTATTGAAAGAATATGAGTTGTACCTTACCATTTAGCAATGCCGCTAAGTCTCTCCAAAGTCCATGATGTGATCCATGTGTCATTGTTGAAGAAATAAATGCTTGACTGAATGTATGTACTAACCTATGAAGTAATTTAACTAGAACCTGATTTTGTAAACTATGAAGAGCCTATTAGGATTCTTGAAAAAAGGGAGAAGGTATTGATAAATCAAACAAATAGTCTAGTAAAGGATCTTTGGAGAAACTAGAATATAGGGAAATCAACATCAGAATCCGAAGATTTCTTGAAGGATAACAACCAACATCTTTTTGGAGGGATTTATAAATCACATTTTGTGGACGATATTTCTGAAGGAGGGAATATTATAAAAAACAATAACTTTTATTGTATGATTCACATAAATACATTATATTAATAGCCTATATTTCATAATGTGATGCGTTCCTTTGAAAAAAAACTTGGTTATTTATAACATAGTGTCAACCTATCTATAAAACATAAATTATCCACTTCAGTGTTATGAATTTTGAGAAAATGGCCATCTAGAGTTGTGACTAGTAAGTCATTTGGAGACTGATAGAACCAACATGATTTTTTATGAATAGTAACTTGCCATAATGAATAGTAATATGACCCTTATGAATAGTAAATAATGATAATATTTTATTTTCTCAAGGGAAAAAGATAATGAGATCTTAATTAATATTTCTATGAGTTATAAAACTAAATATACCTTTAAAATTATTATTTTTCAAATTAATAATGATTTAATTTTAAAATTAAATTTAAAATACATTGAAAATTATTTTCAAAAAATGAAGTTAATTTTGGAATTTCACACATTGAAAAATGGTTAGGGTAAATTTTTGGGAATTTTCTAAAATACTGGAATTTTTCATGAATAGTAAAAATACAGTTTTTTGTTTTATGTAGTTTATTGACAGCATAATTGTATAATAATTATTATATATAGCTAGTAAAATAATGTACAGTAACATATGACTTGAGGCGTCTCATGGGGATGAAACCATTTGAAAATATCATGGAAAAGTCCATGGTTTTGCAAAAACCAACAATGAGGTGTCCATTTTAATTAATAAAAAGCTGCCTCTTAATTACTATAAATACCCACTCACCCCCTTCATTTTATATAATTATATACTAATTATCCTCAAATATCTGGTAGTATTACCTCCCTAGGAGTCCTTCCAAGGTGTCCTCAAACCTGAAAGGTCCCAACCATCGTGTTTTGGGAGTTACTTTACAATGTAAGAGAATCAACCACCCTTCTATTTTCTTAATGCGTTCATTTATGTTTTCACTTTTATATTAAATTGGATTATGTTTGGATATGTAATTACACATTCCCCTTTAATACCATATTATTTATGAGTGATGAGAAAACACCTTTCTATCATCAAACTATGTTATCAATTTTAGGTGACACCATTAGGTTGCCGAATTATGGTGAGAGTTTTCTCAAATTTACATCTATTTTGAGTTCATTTACATTGTAATTACTTCCTCATATATCCCAATTAAATTCTATGATAATTCTAGTACCTTATATTAAAATGTATTATTTTATTATAATGTAATATTTCATCATCCTCTCTCTTTCCCACTCATTATATACTAAAAAATGACAACACAGTTAGAAATGTGTTAATTTATCACATTCGAGGACAACGTGTTCTCAATTATCATTACCATCTTCAATTCTGGTCATGAAACTCTTTTTATGGTTAAACCAGTTCATAATATATGTTTTTAATCCCGTTAATATTTTGTAATCCCTACACACTCATAATATGGAATAATAATACAAAACAATTTTATCGTTCACAAAATATCCATGCTAAATCCAAGAGGTTATCAAAAACATTTAACTAATGTTTCATGCTCAAGTATATAACCCGGAATCATTATAATATTATTTATATCTATTTAGTGTCACTAACAAAATATATTTAAAATTCTTGACGTTTATGCACATTTAAAATGAAATTTCATTCATTAATATAAGTAAACGAATCATGAAAATTAAGGAAGATATAAATTCCCAAACAATAAAATTGAACCTCTTAAAACCATAAAAAGGTCCATTAATGAACCTATTTAAGTTATAATAAATCAATTACATGTAAACTAGGTTATACACATTTTAATTCATGAAGCTAAATTGTACTATTTAGGTCATTAAAACAAATGATTAACACACTCGAGCTTAAGTTAAAGGGTTTATTATCTCACATTTAATTCTGTGAGATTTCCATTGTTGACCAGTTATTTCTTGTGTGTTTTATATGTGTACTGACATTTGTCATGTATTATCATGGATCCCATTATATTAATGCTATTAAATTTTATTATTATTATTATTATGTTTTGGTCAAATTATTCGACTAATTACATTATTGTAAGGGTCATTGTCTAAACATTAATTTCATTGTGACTAACTTTCTATTGTTCCTATAATAATCTTTATATGGGGTACCTACATTCTATTTTAGATAAATTATTATTTTTTTTTTTATTACTATTAAATATCCACATTCTCATATCATGGATATGTTTAATAAACCATATACTATTTTACATACATTGTTTATTTGGAATGTTGTTTTAACTATGGAAATATTGATGAATCCATATCATCTACTCCATAATGATATTGAAAAGGAAAATATCTCATGTTTTGAATCAATATATAAAGAATTATTTGGACTTGAAGTGGTGAGTGGGTCCCGATATAGCCCCTCGATGCATAGACAGGTCTCATGAGGCAAATTAGTTGGCGACAAACCCTTCGAGTTTGTTTCAAAAAATCAGATGAGTTTTTACCCACAAAACTCAACTATTTTAATGGTATTGTGGAATAATGTTCCATATAAATGAAATAAAAAATTCTTTTTATTCATTATCATTAATTACTATCCATGAGGTGTTCACTATGAAAAAATCTATGAATGTAGTTTCATTCTCAGTTTATTAATTGCCCGAGTTTTTCATTTATTAACCATGTCATATTTATTATGACCAATTGTTTTTGATTTGATTATTATTGAATCCATCTATCTGCTATTTGTAACTCTAACTGAGAATTTAAGCTCACACCATTTATTTTTTACCTTCGACAGGTGATGAAGAGGGGATCATTTATTGAGTTCTTATGAATATAGCTTCTAATTTTTGTTATGTATTGTATTTGGTATCCTTTTCTTATGTAATTTGATTTACATCAATGTATCTAGTTTCATTAATACTACTAAAATATCTATTACTTTGGGATACTCGTTCCATATAATCATGCTAATGTAATTAGTAATGCAATAACTCCAGTTTATAGGGGTCGGGGGTATTACACAATGTGTAAAATGTAAGGGTCACTATACATATTTCATTAACTCTATTATGTTATATCATCCCTCAATGTTCATGATTATGATTCTCACCGCACATATTATTTCTTGATATTTTCTTGGTAGAGATCATATAATATACCCAAATTTCTGATTTCTATATTTCTTTACTTGATTTTTTTGATAACCCCATATTTATGGGCATCTCCAGTTTATGATATGGTTGAGTGTGTTTTGAAAAATTTAATTTCCCATATGATCAATGTTGTTTTGATATGATCCAAAATTTTAAATGGCACAATGCTACATGATATTATGGATTATATTTAGTGTTATTTAATATAGTAATCATGTAATAAATTGTGCTAAATATATGTGTTTTTATAGATGGTATTCATATCACCCGGATATTTTTTGAAATTGTTTTTTTGAATAAATTTAATTTGATTTGATACATGCACAACACGCGACACTGAATTATATCAAACCTTAGTATAGTATTAAAATTACTATTTAACATGTCTTATAAAATACAAGTCATATATGGAGGTATGAATAGTAATAACCAAATTTTAAATATAATTTATAATTATTTATATATGATTTTATTTATAAAAACAAACAAAAATTATTTAATAAAATGAAAATTATTTCTATAATAATCGTAAAAAAATTATCATAGTATGACATTTTGGGATTTTTCTAAAATTATTAAAATTTCATTTAATATGGAAAAAATTATTATTTTTTAAAACTGCCTTCTGTTTCAAATAATTCTTAAAGATACATTTATTAAAATGAGTTTCAAATTATAATTAGTCCTAAAATAATAAAATTAAACCAATTTATTTCATTTTAATATATTCCATAATTAATCATGATATAATAATTTTTAAGCATTTCAAACATTTCTCTTTGGAAAAGTGGTTTTTCATCACTTCTGCCGGTTTTATTATAAATCATAATATGAAATATTATATAATAAATTCAAGATAAATGTATTAAAAATTAATTATGAGTATAATTATTAATATCTATTGATCATAAATAAATTTTTTTGTATAATGAATGTTGAAAAATAGAAAAAATATTTATCGCGGTTATGGTTAAAATGAATTAATTGGTTGCTAAACAAAAAATATAAAGGGTAAAATATCAACTAAATTTATAAAACTAAAATTATATGGACATATAATTATCTTATCACCATTAATGTTCAATAGTGACACATATTTCGCCATTTGTTCTAGTAGAAAATTTATTTACACCTTATTCTTTTAAAATTTCCACGTGTGTATTTTCCCCTAACTATAAAAGGACACCCCCTATCCAATCATATTAAGACATCCATAACCCATTTTTTCATCGAAAACCATATAAAATCACATTCTTAATTCCCTCCCCTCATAATCAAATCATTATTTATTACATAAATCAATGGTATAATGATTTTGGTGAAAAATTAATGAATTTTTCAAAAGAAGTGGAGGTTCAAACATGTGCGAAGAATGTATTGAATTACATAAATATATTGTTTTATCAATTTTCATTAATTGATATATATGTTATGTTATAAACACATATTATTTTAATATTTTTATGTACTTCCCCTTGTACATTTTATATCATTAATATCCTTCTCATTATGATATTTAATGTTCCATTTGATATTATTAATTAATTGTGAAAAAGATTCTAATGTAACCAAAGTGCTAAGGGTTAGATGATAAATTCCCATTTTTTATCCGGTTCTTTATAATTATTCATTATATGATGAAATATTATTTTATAAATATCAATAACATCTTTTATTTTCTTCTTTAATTGTAATTCCTTGACAATACATGTTTCCCTTTAATTTATATATCCTTATCTACTCAATATTGAAAAATGATTCTTTTAAAATCAAATTGTCTTTGTTTATATCTTCCACCAAAGAATATTTTCTCTTCCATTTCCATGTGTTATGAAATAATTTGAAATTTATTTTTAACATTATTCAAATAACTTGTTAAATATATGTTTATCCAAGTGTGACTTTTCATAAAAATTGGATGAAGAGGATTCTTCAAGTCATTTTACAAACATGGCCCATTTTGTGTTTACAGAAAGTGTGATTGGAAACATAATTTTAATGAGTAATTCCTAAAAATAATTTACCATTATCATAACCACTCAATGTTTTAAGGTATTCTTTATATATTGAAATTCAAATTTTAAAATTAAAATATTTCCAAAAAAATATAAATTCAAAATTTCTAAAAGTTTTTTTAAAATAATGGTTACATTCTTCAAGAAGTATTCCAAGTGATTTTAATTTCTCAGTCATTTTCCATCGAATATGAGATCTTTATTGAGGTATGTTTTTATTATTTTATTATCTTATTATACTAAACTTATTCTAATGTTATTTTTATTTATTTCTCTTGTTTAATAATATAGAGTACCCAATCCCACCATTTATTTTTTTTCTTTTCCCATGGGTATGATGATGGATATTATATGTGATATGTTTAATAAGTGTTTTAGTTTTGAGGAACTATGTTTGGTATGATGTAGAATTATTTTAAATTAGTTTTTATGTTCCTAATTTTTTAATGGAAGTCTACCATTACCCTCACTGTGAGCATGTTTGTTTAAGTTAATAAGTTATTAAAAAAGATGATATAATATCTACATCTCAAAAATCATGGTTTTTTATGTTTGGAATAAGAAGATATGTTCAGTTAACCCTTAGAAGCTATAATGGAAAAACATCAGTAATAACCTATGGGATAATACTGTTCATATCGAAATATCAGAATATTTTTTAAAAAAAGACATTACGTGGTTTTCCTAGTGATACATCCCAATATGGATACTACAACTATAAATTGTTCTAGAATCGATTACATAGTGTTAATAACACAAAAATGGTGTCTTAGGGGTTACTTGAGAAATAACTGGTACACGAAATCTTTCCTCAATGTGCCCCATGTTTTCACTCTTAGGGGATATGTCCTTTTTAAGTTACATTTTCCATAAAATACACCATGACGTATTTGAATAGATGATGACCGTATATTTTCTAGGATAATCTTGATGTTATATAGATTTAAAATATCGTGTCTTTATTTAATAATAATATCAATGATTTTTTCGGGTAATTTTTTTTTTCCGTTTATTATTATTATTTATCTTAGTGTGATATTTTTGTTTTATTCTATGGTTAGAACATAAAGATCATTTTTAAGGATGAATTTAATGTATAATGCTATGATTTCTTATTTAAGTTTCCGAATATTAAGATATATAGAATTAAATATATCATTACTATGTCCACAAAACATTATCATTTTATGAATCATGATAAACATCCAATATAATCATTTAAGGAACAATATTATATATAGAATTTAAAGAGGAAATTACCCACCTAAATAATTGGTTATGTAGATATGTTATTCACTGATCAATGGATCAATTATAATGAAAATATATTTTTTATTCTCTAGAGCTCAGAAAATGGTAATGAAATTTTTTATCAATGTTATTTTTAATGAACATAGGATAAATGGTAAATCTCACGAATAATATGGGGTAACTAGATTAAATTGACTCTAAATAATGGGATGTGTATAAGGGAATGTTTTATAAAAATTAACACCATTTATTACTTGTACGATTATAGAAAATGAATGTGTCGTGTTAATGAAAATGGGTGACGAAATATTTGGTATTATTGAGGAAAATAGTAAAATAATTTTCTAGTACTAATAATTAATTATCATCCAACCTAAATTTATGGTTAATCTGTTATTATTTTTATTAAACAATGTATTTAGATTGTTTTAGCCACAAAAGACTTAATTGTATATATATAAATCATTCTATTTCCTATCATGGTGGAAAGAAACATTGAGGAAAAATTATTAAGGGGTGTAGTAATATTTTTTATTTTTTAAAGGGAATTTCATTAGGAAAACTAATATTATAGAAATGGGTGGACATTAAATAATAATGCAAATAGAGAGATGTTTCCATAATTCACACCAACGACAATCTAGTGTTTCAAATGAATGACGTGTGTGAGTCATTCTAATAGTTTTAAAAAATGTAGGTTAATAATAATGATCGATGATAAAAAATATCATAAGCCAATGGAAAATGGGTAATCTCGTATGATAATTATTTTTGATTTGGGGTGTCATAATGACCTAGTTAAAGGTACACATACCATCCCTTGTATAAATTCAAATATCTTATATGAATATGGATCTACACATTATTTTATACCTAATTATTTCCATAAGGGTATAAATATTTCAACCACATAGTTTGATATACAATGAGAAGTGAAAACCACCAATTATATTGTGATCCAATTTCAGTTATATGATTCCTATCTAATTGATGTTTGGGGGAATGTGCTTCCAGTAAATCTTATCCTTTTTTCAATGGTAAAATTTGAGGTTATATTAGGTATGGAATGGGTTTCTCTATATGATTCCAAAATAAATATCAAATGAATAGAAGTCATGTTTGATAATCAAAACCAACATGTTATAGTTTATGTGTTTAATAATAAACATGAATATATGATGGAAATGAAATCCATTATATGAGATTAATATCTATTCAAAAGGGGAATTTACCTCATATAATTGGGGAGGAACTCAGAATCGATGATATTCCAATTTTGATGGTGTTTTTTGATGTCTTTATAGAAGATTTTACAAGTCTTTTATAGAATCCGTATTGATTATTTTCCACAAAAATCATACTTGTTCCAAATTTATTTCAAATAACCCAAATATAATGGCTCTTATTGGGTTAAATGGATTAAATAAGATAATCCATGAAAATATTGAAAATTTATTTATTTATCCAAGTGTCTCCCCATGGGGTGAACATGTTCTCTTTGATAGAAAGAAAAACTGGTCAACTTTTCATTGATTATAATGAGTTTATTAAGATCATAATCACGAAAATTTATCATCTACCAATTATTTTTTACTTATATGATAAACAATGTGGATATCAATAAAATATTATTATTGAAATTCATTCAATGTTACATTAATTTATGTTTTAAAATGATGAAATACTCCAGACATTAATCTATAAAATGTGTAGACACTATGAGTATATAGTGATTCATTTTACCATATTATTAACCCTTCTATATTAGAGTATCTAAGGAATAGAGTCTTATGAGATGAGAATTATCAATCTACAGTAGTATTTATAGTAGATATTCATATCTATTCAAAGGTAATGGAATAGAATGAAGATTACATGGGAATTTTACTAAAGACCCTGAGAAATGATAAGTTGAATAATAAATTTATATTTTTTTATTTGTGTATACAAAATGTTCTAATTTTAGGATATATAATAAAATTCTATGTCATATTTTTTATCAATCAAAGATATAGTCTATTGAATGTCATTGAAGAAAAACTATCGTGACTGCGAGACAACATTTCCTTGGGTATTTGGGATATTTTCGATGGTTTATATAGAATATCTATTGAAAATATAATCTAATAAAAATGTAAACTCATAAGGGAGATGAGTTCCATTTTAATGGTGAATGTGAGAAAAATTTCAAGGAACTAAATATAATACAAGATATTACACATATCTTTAAATTTCTATATAGTGAAAATGGATGTGAAATCATTATTTAGGATTTTATGAAAAGGTTGGGATGGATTATCATGAATAATAAAATGTTTACAGCTTATACATCATAGAAATTGACGTTTCATGAAAAAAATTAACCACATCATGATTTGGAGTTTTCATTGGTAATTTTTTCATTGAAGATATTGAGGAATTTTATGTATGGGAAATATTGTGTTATACATAATGATCAAAAATTTGTATAGTATATATTTAAAAAATGTGTTTAACATAAACCATAAGAGATGGTTAAAAATGTTTTAGTATTATGAATACATAATATATTACATCCCAGTGAATGTTTGGTGGATGCTTTGAGTTGAATAGATCATAATTTCTTATTCATGACGAGGATCCCAAAAGATCCAATATTTATGGATTTTCAAAGGTTGAATCTTAGAATCAAAAAGGAAGGGGAAAAATTATATCCATATCATTTGAATGGTCTAATATTTATCCATGTAACGATTAAATTGTGTTGAAAGGATGATATAGGGATTTAGACGAAAGTGGGAAATGTTCCCTATAATACCATTTCATGTTATTGAATAATAAGATTCAGAAAACATATATATGTTCTAACCATGCCATATTTGAAGAAGCATTTTCTTGAGGAGGATTATATTTCATCATTATCTATTATTCATATTAGTAAAAAATATGAATATAGATCTAACAGATTATTTCATGATGTATTGAATTTAGAGAGAAATCATATAATTTTTATATGAATTCATGGTATCTGTCAATGTTAAAGTTGAGTGATAAGTGTTTAAATAGATGTTATATCAATTACAAATATCATAATGGAAATTGGAAAATATCAATCTGATTTATTTTTCAAGTGTCCTAAAAATTATTAATTGGGATAATATTATTTGTTTTGAAATTAATTAAATTACTATGTTAGTACTCTTCATAGCTATTGGGGAATATTTATCCTTGGATCATCTTGAAAGGATATACATTGAGGAATTGGTAAGGTTTCATGGAGTACCACATTACATTATTTCTTACTAGGATATGATTTTTAAATTGATTTATAGTGAATAATATAGTATAATACTGATACATAGTTGACTTTTAGAACTACATAACATCCTCATACATATTTTCAATCTTAAGGAACAATTCACACCCTAGTGCAAAAGTTAATATCTTATTCTCTGGATTTTAATGGTCGTTGGTATCAACATCATCCCCTAGTTGAGTTTCTATAAAATAACATATTTCAAATAAGTATTCAAATGTCTTAATATGTATGCCTATACATAAATATCTATATAGATACAATTTTATAGAATGTGGTCGGAGAAAGAAAGCTATTGGGACATGATATACCTAAATAAATTCTAGAGATAGTTAGATCCATTAAACATAACATGAGTCTACCAAAAATTTGATTGAAATGTTATGTTTCTATTCATGACCATTATCTATAATTTTATGTGAGTGATCATGTGTAATAAGAAATTTTACATGGAATAAGTTAATGATATTTATAATGAGGGAAAACTAATCTCAATGTATATCAACACATTTAAATTACTCATCATATCAGGATGGTATCCAATCAGCTAGGGGTTTGATCAAACCTATTTTTTGTCTACGATGTGTTCCATGTATCTATCTTGAATAATTATATACTTGTCTCTTGACATGTAGTACTATCATATGGCCGACTGCTAGAGAAATAATATTCTTATGAGATACAATGAGTGGATGTTTTTGACTATATAGATAATGTTCGATGATTCAATACCACTCACCTAGTCAATGTCTTGAGGTGAAATGACCATTTTAAAGAAGCTACGTGAGAACTAGAAAATGTAATGATACAAATTATCCTTAATTTTCTATAAAAAATAGATTGAATTTTGAGTGGAAAATTCAATTTTATTGGGGTTATAATACAACACCCCGAGATTTTGGGAAATATTATTTTAGAATATTTTAAATTCGATTGAGAGAACTCATTACAGGAAACACAGTGTTCTAAAGAACCAAAATATAATATTTATATAGCTACTTAACATAAAATTTATTACATATCCATTAAACCTGGATCTATGAATTAGAAAAACACAACATTAATATTATGTATAATGGTTTCATTTCAAGATAACATATTTAAAAAAAATATACATATTATTTTTGAAAAGAATATATATTTTATAAAAATTTAAAATTATAAAATTATTATTAATTCTTTTTGAGAAATAAAATCATATTAATTTTTGATACTTCTATAAAATTCATTTTCAATAACTAACAACTTTTTTAATAAAATTTTTAATATTTTTAATGGTAATTTTAATTGGATTTTTCATAAAAGATTCACGTTTCAATTAATAGTGAAATTTTTTAGTTTTTATTGATAGTATTTTGTTCATCTAAAGAATGAATATAGATACATTTTTTATCAAAATTTGATTAAATATATAAATATACAATTTATATTATTTTAAAATCAATATAGGTCATTATATTAAATTTAGTTTTCAATTATGATATAATAAATTTCAAATACATTGAATCTTTTCACTTTGAAAACCATTTTTTATCACACCTCCATGTTCATTTTTAAAATAATATATTACTCATTCATGAAATTAATTTTTTAAAAATGGATTCCATAATCGAAATCAGTATAATTAATATTCTAAAATAATGTGATCTTTATTTTTAACCATAGTAAAAAGTCAAAACAGTAAAAATTAATTATAATTGTTATGGTTGATATGGGTTTATCTGGAGGTTAAACAAAAAAGGTATGGGTAAAAAGTAGTTAAAAAATTTTCCAACACACATTGGCTAGAAATATTCCAATCTTATAACAAATATTATTATAAAATTACACATTTTGTGTCCTAATTATTTCTGAAAAACATGCACAGACATTATTATTTTAAAATATTCCATGTCTAGCATCCCCCAAACTTGTAAATGGGAACCCATATACTATCCACATCACATTTATAAAACCCATTGATTAATATAAACCCTATTAAAAAATTCCTAAAATACATACCCAAATCATAGAATAATTTTTTTTATTTGACATCTATAATATAATTCCATTTGGTTGTACCCTAAAGAAGGTGATCAGTGAAGAGGATATTTGAATATGTATGAAAAAAGTCGATACATAAGGAAATATGTCTTTATCTCCATTTTCCTTCATTTATAAAATTGTTATATCACACAAAAAAATTATTTTAATATATTTATATTAAACCATTTTTATATTTTATATAAATAATATTATTATTTCCAGGATATTTAATGTCATATTTAATGTTATTATTTAATGGGCCTTATGAATAAACTGTTACCAATGATTAATGGGTTAGATGTTAAAATATCATTGTTTATCATGATTATTTAATATTATTTGATAAATTAAGAAAAATTATGATCTAATTATAATGAACAAAATGAATTTTGTTCTCCTCTCTTAATTCTATTATAATACATGTTTTCACTTCATTTCCCCTATATATGTACTCAATATTCAAAAATAATTTTCTTTATATCGACTTAAATTATTTCTTTATTTAATTAAAAAATAATTTCTTTTACATATCAATGTTTACATAAATGTATTTTAAAATTTATTAGCTATCCAAAAATAATTTATTAATGGTTTTTTACCCATATTTTAATTTTCCGTCTAATATTTTAAAAGAAATCTATTGTTCGTTTTCAAACATGTTCTATTTAGATTTTACTAAAAATGTAGATGAAATATGTTTTTAAAGTTTATATCTTGATATGATTTTCCCACCATCATGCCCGCTAAAATTTTAAAAATTACATTTGTAATTGTAAATTCTTATTTTCAAATAAAATGATTTTAAAATTATTTAATAAAATTGTAGATAGATTACAATTTATTTTCAAGGACTGTTTATTTTTTGATGAAATATTCCTAGTGATATTTTGTCAAAATAATTAACCATCCATGATGACTAACCCGGATGACACATAATATTTTATATGGATAATATCCAATGATACCATTTTTATTCATTCTCATGAATTTTTATGTTTATAAGGAAAATATGTTTATTAATTTCATTACTTTTTCAGGGTTTTTTTGGTCATTAAATATTTTATAAAGCCCATATATTTTTATGGGTGATGATATGATTATTTTTAATGATATTTCTAAAAATAATTGTATGGTTTTCATTATGTAGTTGTTGAGAGTTATATCTACCTCAAATGAGTTGGGTAAAGATTTATATATCAAGAGATAAACTGGATTTGAATGGGGAGTGATCTCAGTTTTGTAATGGAACTTTTTGACTATATTAGTTTTGGGAGTGAACCTCAACTAATATGATGTTTTAGAAAGGGATTATATTCAACTATGATACCATTTTAAATTGTTAATGATTATAATAATTTTTTTATTATGTGTAATCTAGAATTCCATATATTATACTAATATCATACCCTCATGAAAAATGTTCTTTTATTTAATTATAATTCCCATATTAATACCATAGAATATTTATTCAATGTCTTAGGATGATTATATTTAACCAATAGGGTACCATTTTTATGTTCTAGGATTATTTTAGCATACCCTTATTATCGTGTTATCATTATTAACTTCTTATTGTTAACCATATTGAGAATATGAGATCATCTATTCTTTTGATTCCTTACCACATGTTATGGTTTTTTATTATATTTTATATTTCTAATAATCATTCTTGGTATGAGATAATTAATGATAGATTGTGTAGTTCTCCAATCATTATATCATTATCTTTAAAAGATTCTAAAATCATTATATATTTACAATCCTAAATGCATGTGCATCTATAATGTAATGTATGTTCATAAAAAAATATGTAATATCTTTTTAAAAAAACTCATGGTCATTATTGTATCTAAAAAATTTCTAGTTTTTTTATTAATAGTATTTGAAAAATCTACTAAAATATTTAGGTATTATACTAAATGTTGATATATTATAGAGTTACTGATTCCCCCTGAAAATGCATCCACCTTGGGATGAGACTTGCTTATATGGATCTGGGATATATAAAATAATGGGTAATAACCCAAAAAGGGTGCATTGAGACGGGATCAGTTTTTAGCTAGTTTATGATACATGGATTCACATATAAACTAGTATTATACTCTTGGGGAGTATGAATTGTTAATATCGTGAGTTCCTTAAGTACAATTATGAAGGTACTAAATTCCCCTAACATTTTAAGTTAGGAATTAGATAATCGTTAAATTAGATTTAAAGATAAAAAAATAATTTTTTAAATAATATGTGTCAATTTTGAGTTGTCCCTTTACTTTTAATTATTCCCCTTATTATGATTAATAGATTATAAATTATCATTCTAATCCATAATTTATTTTTAGTTAATGTTGAGAAATAAGTGAAATTAATCCACCTATCAATGTGATGGGAAATTTGATGACATTCCAAAACAGTTTCCCAACTCGAAGTGATAAATTATAGGGAACTTTTTATTATAATTTCTTAGTGAAATCAAGTTTTGAACTGATCCATAAACCAAGAGGAGTTCCCAAATCCACTTATGAAAGATATAGATGCAATTGAAACTTCAATGCATCAAAGTAAAATTACATTATTTGGATATTTTGGTCCCTTAATCATAGATTACTTTTTTAATTCAATTGAAAAGGTAATCTCTATTAACCAATTCATGATGAATGCGAATATCATGCTGATTGTCTATCATATTAGGGTAGAAATTAGTCAACTAAGGATTTTGTCCAAAAATAGAAAGATTGAGGAGGATATCCAAGATATGAGCGGAATGAATTATAGAAAATATTTTTCAACATACATTTCCCTTGAAATCAATGAATTAAAATAATGATAGATTTCCCTATCCAAAAGAAAAAGGATGGATAATCCATCGAGCTGTACTAGAAAAAATTCACATGTTGTTCATAATATTCCTTCTCTATTTTAATTACTAATGAATGAAATCTTGGACACATAATCCATGGAAAAAATATTCATAAAAAACATTATCCATTGAAGACATAGAAATCTGTGAGGAAATTTCCTAATATTCCCTCAATGTTGAAATATGTATTAGTAAATCTTGTGTTTTTCACTGTACATGAAGAAAAATGGTGATATTTCATGTGTTATAATTGATAAATTTAACTATTGATTTAAAGTCCAACATCCATCTTTTCAATCATGTGGGAAAAAAAATCCTAGAAATTTCTTAAGGGGTGTGAGGAATTTCCTTATTTATAGGAAGGAAAGGAACCTAACTAGTGATTATCAATTAGAGAAACCCAACAATATAAAGAAATAATAGAATTTTATGGTTTATACCAATATTATTTCAAAGTGTTTCATCTTAAATGAATAATTATATTACTTGAATCAATTCCCAATTCCATGGGTTTTCAATGAAAACTGACCAAAATAAAATCCAAGTCCAATAGAGAAAATGTGAGATTAAGAAATCACAACTACTAACATCAATCCCATCAATAAAGTGGTGATGGGTATGCTAGTTACTAATTTAGGAATTTATAATGTTATTTTTGACGATAGTTCTTCATATTAATTCAAGTCACACAAATTTTTTTAAACTATCCAAATAGAACCTCAAAATTTAGATATTGTGTTATCATTAATGATGGATAATGTGTAAATTATTTTTTCAAGATCAGATAAATCCACTTTTTTCAAAATTTATCGAATATATTTCCTAAAAACTATTATGATAATCACCTTATTTTAATCCAACACTATTCTAGTAATTTATTTTATTTCATTATATAGATCCCATATAATTATCCATTGTATGTAAATCACCAACCATAAAGAAAATTTACATTTGATTCAATACAAGTGAAATGAGGGGGATAAATCTTCTTTCATATATATATCTCAAAAACATATGTTATTTATTTTGAGAAATAATATCTATCTCAAATGATTGATTCAAAATTTGAGATCATATTGTATGAATTTCGTATTTTAATGAAATTTATTAACATGTTTCTCAATTAATATACTATTTTTCTTCCTTGCGGTAAGGTTGATATCTCATTCAAGCCCATATTTTGAGCTTTACCAATATACACGATTCAATATTGACTTTTCATTGATTAATATGAGGAGTTAAAGAAACGAGTATATGAGAATTCTTATAAAGGTTTTATACACTCTAGTGCTTCACCATGGGGGTATAATTTTTTTATTAAGAATAAGGATAAATATATGCACCTCTTCATTTATCTTCATGAGTTTAGTATGATCATGATAATGAAAAAATATCATATTCCTTGGAAATATGAGTTTTTATATTAGCTATATGGATCCAAATGATTTTCTATGGTGGATATGATTATGCCTATTATCATGAAAATGTGAAGATGTATAATATACTGAAGACAATATTTCATAAAACGTATGAGAACTATGAGTTAATATTGATTACATTTGGTCTCACTAATTTCTTTTAATATTCATGGACTTGATGAATAGACTTTTTAGAAATTACCTTGTAAAATTTATAGATATGTTCATTAATGATATTATCATCTACTGAATAATAATGAAGGATATTTAGGATCAATTGAATGCAATACTAAATATTTTTAGAAAGGATAAGTGTGTTGTGAAATGTAGTAATTATGAGATCTAGATAGAGAATGTATAATTCATTATCCTTTCCTTCACAATCCAAGTGATATCTATAGATCCATAAAAATTGAGGTAATTAAATAATGTCCAAGAATAACATCCATGATGGAAACATATAGTTATATTTGAATTACTAGGTAATATCATTGATTTTTGAGAAGCATCTCATGATGGAAAAGACCAGTATCAACGGTAACTCAGAAGGGTGATAATTTTTTTAATAATGATGAATGCGAAGGGAGATTTTGTGATTTTAAGAAGTGGATAATAACATAATCATTCCTCACATTACCCAAAAGCGGGGAATAATTATTTTTATTATAATTTATCTTATAATGGGTTATATTTTTCACTCATGGCGTGTGAGAAAGTGATAGCCAATACCTCTTGAAAATTAAACATCCACTAGCATAACTACCCAACACATGATATAGAATTGGTTTTAATGATCATTACACTATGTATTTGGTGAAATTGACTCTATGTGAAGAGGTGTGACATAAATAAGGACTATAAAATCCTAAAGTATATATTCACCCAAAAAAATTTAATATGTGATGCCAGAGATGGTTAAATAAAATCATGGATCAAGATTGTTCAATATATTACCATTATGGGAAAACAAAAAAGTGGTAGAAACTCTATGTCCAAAGGATCCCACAACCCTACCCATGATTATGATTTCAAGGGATCTAAATGTACATTAGAAGTATGTAAATTAAAATCATAAAAGGATATTCATCCAACGATGCTAAAATTATAACTCAACCACCTATTCCTGTTAAGATCAAGGAGGCACAGAAATATTATGGGGTCCTCCAGAAAAAGTATGTGAATTTTTTATAGGTTATCTTTTCTAAATATTATGTTATATGGTTTACATGTTTCCCTATAAAATAAAAAATTACGTTGAATATTATGGACAATACGCATGGCTAATCATTCTCTATTTTTGTATGAAGATCTATTATATAAATATATAGGATTATAAACATCGTGTTTTGTTACATAAATAGTGATATTGTGGATTTTATATATATATGATTTGTTTTTATAATTATTTATTATGGAATGGTTAATTATTATGGTATGATGCAATAGTTTCCCATTTCAGTATAGAAATGGGGAAACATAACCATGGATTTCATCATAGGACATCCTAAGACACCTTAATGAAATAATAATCATATGGTGATCATCTTACCATGTTATAATATTTTATTTCTATAAAAAAATATTAATATCTTGACCAACAACCCAAGATAAACATTTTTGATATGGTAATAATGCATCGATTTCAACTCTATATTATATTTGATCATGATCTAAGGATTACCTCAAGGTTTTGGAGAACCCATCTTCAAGAATTGGATATGGAAATATGATTTTACACCTCTTATTACCCTCAAATGCTTGGTTAGTATAAAAGAACATTCTAAACAATGGAGGATATGTTGAGATCATGTTTAATATATTTTAAGGATTTTGGGACCAACAACTTCACCTAGTGGAGTCCACATATTATAATTTTATTATTATAGAATTAAAATGGATCCATATAAGTATATATATGAGAGGAGGTTTTAGACTTTGACATGTTGTGATGAATATGGAGAGAATGAGTGGGTGAGACCATAACATATTCATGGGATTATTCGGAACGTTAAAATAATTCAGCATCATATGAATTCTTTAATAAGTTAACATGATATCTATGAATAGAATCATTGATGTGACCTAGAGTTTAATGGTTGATATAAAGTGTTTATTCTTATATAAAAACTGATGAATATAATTTGTTTTGGTATGAAGGGAACCATTTTTCTATGAAACATCATCCACATTGAGATCTTTGATCACATCCGAGTGGTGGAATATTAATTAACACTCCCACCTATCTTATCTCACGTACATGATGTGGTATATATATCTCTCTGGAGGAAGTAAAAACCCAAACCCCTAAAATTTTATAAATCTTGATTATAAACCATTGGGTAATGATATTTAATATGGTGAGATAACAATGATGATCTTAGATCATATAGAACAATATCTATGAAACAAGGAAACTAACATGGAAAGAGTGTTTTGGTGGATCCAAAAGATTGAGGAAGAGACATAGTAACTTTTATAGGTTATGAAACATGGGTAAACTCATTTATTTTAGAACATGAGATGAACTTTTGAAAGAAAAAATTCTAAAGGTGGAATATTTTAATGTCCCAAACATTTACAAATGAAAATCAGCTTCTAATTAATAAATTATTTATGATATAATGTAGTTATAGAAGAAAATGATTCACTTTATTTTTTATAATTTATTTTTATTGTATTATGAATTATGAATTTCATTAACCACCAAAACTGATGATTATATAGCCATTTTATGGGGATGAATAAGATTATTATATTATGGATAATGGTAATGTCCAACTAAAATATTAAAAATAGTGATGATCTCGACAAGTAGGATCATAACCTATGAAGCCTTTTTATGGGAGATTCTTATAGAGATTGAATCATTAGAATCATCCCATGAGAAAGAAAATGTTGATATTAAACAACTAAATCATGAGCAAAACTATTTACACAATAATTTTAAGGACATATAAATCATGATTAAATCTATGTATGTCCAACCAAAAAAAGAAAATAAGACCTTCATAGACTATACACTTAGGGAATATTCATGTGTAATAAAGGTCCATGTTTGTTGATCCTAAAAATACAAATTTTAATAATTATATTTTCAACAAAATAATGATTATATTTTTTCCTTTTATTTTTTATTTTTAAATTATTAAATAATTAGATTGGTAAAACTAAAATTTTGAAATAATGAAACTGAAATTGTATTTATGGGATATATATCTTTCAAATCAACATAATGTATTTAAAAAAATAATAAAATAATAAAATAAAATGTTATTAATAAATATTATTTTTTGAATATAAATAACCTTATATTTTTATGAATTCAAAATTATATTTTACAGGGGATTGAATACTGTTATTGTAAAACGAAAATTAAATATATAAAAGTGAACATTATTATAAAAACATTATTTTTTTGGATAAATTAAATATTATTTTTTTATATTAAGATGTAAATTTATCCAATGGGAATTTTTAAAAATTTTTTGGAGATCGTAAAATTTCTTGGTCTAAAATAAATATTTTATAAATATATATTGTGTATTATGAAATCATATTGATCAAAAAGTGATGTAATAAATGAAAAAATGTATAAAAACCAAAAAAATATTTCTCATTTAAAATATTATGTTCATTATTTTTTTAATAATTTTTTAAATCTTTATTGAATCGTCCATTATATATATAATAATATAACATTTTTAAAATCAATTTTTTAAAAACATTACACGATTCCACCTCACCAATGGTGTTATATTAACGATAAAAATTCACATCAATTTAAAAAAAATGATAACCATTCTACATTGGAAAAAACCTTGTTAATATACTTGGGATCACAAGTGAGTTTGATTACATTATCATATATAATCAAAATCCAATATTTGGAAATTAATATAAATTCCCCATATCTTTTTCTATATAAACATATTTAATCTCTCTATTGTCATCAATAAAAACACTTTAATGGTGACACCACAGTTCCATTACCTCTCTATATTCCTCCCATGTTATGTTTACCAATGATATTATGAACCTCTTCCATTATTTTAGAAGAATCCACTCAACATAATGTATTAGCTTTTTATCCTCCTTATTCATGAAGATTATTTGTATTATGCCTTTCTGTTTCTAATTTTTCCAGTTGTATTATTTAATAATATATCCCTCTTACTATCCTCAAGATATCCTGGTTAACAGGGGAATGTTTCACTATGATTGATACTTTTTATGAATATTTACATATCATTGTTATGCAACTGATTTTTTTTCTAATTTTCAATACCAACATTTTTTAGATAATACCCTTTACCATTTACACTCAATGAGTATTCACCTAAACATACATATTATTACTTTACTGAGGACTTATGAGTAGGTCACAAAAAATACTTAATAGTGACGTTAAAATGTATGTAATACATCCTTATATTGTTAAATCTATATAGCACACTTGGGCATGTAAATGGTGTGAATTTGATGAGTGGTCCTGGAATTTTACTACTCTCAAATGGACTATGTATTGTTTTTTTCACAGGATATGTCTTAAATAGTTCCCAGGAGGTGATCATAATAATTTATTTTGATATTATATTTGACAAATTATTAGGATATCATGTTTCATATTATCATATCATTCCCACATTACATTAAAATTGTTAGATGATATCATTCCTCAAAGTTGACTGTTATGATTCTCACCTCTCTTATGTTCCCTTAATTTAACTCATGGAACATATGTACACATTTAACTTATTATATGGTTTTTATTTTCTCTTAATGTTATTTATATATTACCCCATTCTTATTTACATCCTAATGTTATCTTGGGTAGTTTTGGAAGATTGATAATAATTTAGTAGCCTATTACAGTCTATTTGAATAATTTCATTGTACTTAAATTTTATTTTTTTAGGATACGTAAAAAACATCGCAAAGTCACTAAGACTAAAGATATTATAGGTTATAATAAGTATTATTTTATGAAATAAATAATGAAAAATTGTATTTTTGATATGGTGTTTTTTAATACCCTTCTGGGAGTGATGTGGTGTCATGTAGGTTTGTTGTTTGGGGTCCGCAATTAGGTTATTATGAATTAAAAGGAGTATGTAGCACACCTAGAAAAGTGATAATTAATAGAACAAATTATATAACACATAAAATAAGGAAAAACATTGTTTTCTAGATAAAAAATCATTTTAAAAATCACCCATTATTTGTTAATGTCCTGGAGTAGTGTATAGGATGGGTGAAGTCCTAGAATGTTTCTAAGGGATACTGTGAGTGATGAAAATAACAAAAAAACAAGTGTTGGATTTTGGGGACAACCATTAGTCATATAAGTCACCATTGAGGAAAATAACCTAGATTGTGTGGAGAAGGTAACCATGTTATTACAAGAAACCCATTTGGTATGTTGGATTTTTTAGGGCCCCAATAGGTTAGGGTATGAAAATTATCATTTATGTCCCAAAAGATAATCGTAAATTGTTAATTTAATGTTGAGTTAGAAAAATTATTTACAACTGAGGTAATAATTGAGGTAATGATGTTTTTTAAAAAGTAATAGACTTGAATTATTATTTCCCTGTAATATGAAATATATGATAAATATATATTCTGGGATTTTTATATATCATTCAATAAAATGCATGTTTCATAACAAAAAAATGTTTCAATGAATCAACGATTCATACCAAGAATGCATACATCTTGAGTAGAATTTCTCGAAAAACTATGAAAGAGGGGGTATTACAATTAACCTAAAATACCATGATAAAAATAAAACTCATGTAATGATATTTCAAATAAATAGTTTATACACAACAATATTTAAATTTTCTTCATAACACTAAATAGTTTTCTGAGAGACAAATTTAAGACCACACCCCTTACTTTGTATTCCCCCTTACATAACCATTTTCTGACCACCAATATAATGATCATAAATATCTTAAAAACATATCTAATATTATTAATATAAAAAAATTATTTTCCAAATAATTTCATAACCATATATTACAATTATATTATAAAATTATAAGTTATTTCCATTAATAGTTATTATAAATTTATGTTATTTACTTCAAACATACTCCACTAAATTGAAATAAATTATGACAATATGGTTAAAAGTTTAACTTTACAAGATAATTCAATAAATATTTTTTTATAGTGATTACTTATGTACCTTATTGATATGGAAAAATATATGATTATGAAAAGTGAACATGGAAATCAAGATGAACTAGTGATTATATTTTTTAACCAATGAAATGTGACCTATTAATAAATAATTTAAATAATATATAATAATTATACAAATATTAGAAACTAATAAATATATCCTAATTTTATGATTAAAGCACTATATGAAATCCCATAATCCTCAATGACTTAATCATTATAACCTTGTTCACATAGGCGGTGAAATTGTTCCAAATGATAATGCGTAATAATGATATAAAAAGTAAGAGGATATATTTAGATAATGTTAATGTGAAATTTTTAGAATATTAATATTTAATAATAATCATATATAATAATTAAATATAATATTGGAACCATTAATTATTTCTGGTGATGAAAAATGAATTCCATCAATTATAGGGGTTGTAGTTCTTATTATAAGAAATTAAAGATCCCATTTATCAATAAATGGGTGAACTTTTGGTATAAGATTAATTTTCATTTAATAATTTTTCTAATAAATTAAAAGTAGATGTATTCATCATTTCCATTATTGATAGCATTCTTTATAGGTTCTATAGAAAAAAAAACTACACTTCATGGAGGCAGTTCTGTAAACTTACACATTGTCAATGTTATTATGTTTTCATAGTTGATGAATGGATTGAATAATTACTATCAAATTAATATTAAAAAATATACATATAATTATTAATTTTTTCATTATATTATTATTATTGTTGATTTGGGAAAGATTTTTGTAATTAATATGTTCCTGATAATTTAATAATCACATTGAAAATTTTTATATTCTCATGGAAAATTCAATATAAATGGAAAACCTAAGAAAAAAGAATATTATAATATTATTGGAATAATATCGGGTTAAATAAAGATAAATGTGGGTGATTTTAAATAATAATTTATAAGTTTGGTTTTTCCTTGTTGTTTTTGAAGATTAACATTTCCATACATTATGACAAGGGTTGTTTTTTAAGTAAACGCTAAATTTTGAATAATTTATTATTACTATTAAAATTGAAATTTATCCAAATTGGAAAAAAGAGGATGGGAGTTGTTTGTAGAAAAATAGCCTCCCCATTCACTCATTTTAGAGACAACCCGTTCTATTTTTAGGCTTATTTATTTTTCTATTTAGATTTTTCTATAAATTATTTTTTCCTTAGTAATTAATTTTATAGAAAAAACTAAAATTCCCCTTTTCACATAAGATGGAAAATTTAATTTTATAATTTTAATTAATTTTTTATAAAAACATTCTTGTAGTTAAAAGAGATGTCTGAAAATTAGTGAACATAATGTGTAAAAAAGAGTTTTTAAAAAATTGTGTATTATATAAACAATCATTGCATAATCCATAGTAATTAAAATTAGAAATTCATATCATATAAATTGTATAATTTTTTTAAAAATAAATAAACTGATTCATTATTATTAATCTAAATATAAGGATCACCCTGAAAATACATCATTTTGAAAAATAACTGATTTGTTTGTTAAACAAATTTTTTATGATTTTTGTGAATAAATTGAATGTGTTATTTATTAACTCAAATATAATGTTAATATAAACATTTTTTGTCTTTAAATACATATTTTTTTTACCTAAATGGTTTTATAAACATATAATAAAATCATTATTAATGATAAAATCATAAAAATTATAATTTCCTCAAAATCCATTTTTTTACTAAAACGCAATATTTTTAAAAAAATATAAAAAAAATAATCTATATAAACTTTATTATAATTAATTTGAAATTGAATACATTTTAATAACATTAAATAAAAATATTTATAATTTTGTTTTCTAAATGATATTTTAAAATATAAATAAAATGTATTTTATAGAAAATTGAATTTTCCATATTAATTAAAATTAATTATTTACTTTTAAATGTAATAAATTTTATTGTTTTCCATAATAGTGTTACTTAAATATTTATTTATAGGATTCCTCTAAAAAATTGGGTTTTTCCTTGTTGGATGTAGATTGAATCATATGTTATTGAACATAACATCAGTTTTAAAATGTTTATAATTTTGAGTCATTATATTCTCCCTACACTCTTAAATAAATATAACCATTTAGATTTAAATGATTAAACAATTAATAATTTAGGTGATGGAATAAATAACATATTCATCAATCAGTTTATAATCCTATAATATGACATCTACAAAATTCTCTTATGTTAATCATGTTACATATCTTTCCTCAAACAATATTATCTATTTCTACAATAATATATTCAATTATGTATATACCGTAAAAATCTATTAACATTTTTTACCTTTAACAAATCCATATGGATCTCAATGTCATTAAACAATAGTGAAGTATTATATTACCCAAAAATTAAATCAACATATAACAATAAAAATTTATTAATGAGATTATGTTAAGGTCATATCCTCATAATGATTAACGTATGATTAATTTTACAAAAATATCATAAATTAATTATATGTCACAAGGTTACTGATACAAACTAACATTCATCATCAAAATAAAACCATCCGTTTCTATCTCATAATCACTTGTATATTAAAAATATGAGTTAATTAATACCTCGACAATATGTTTCTAATTTTTTGGCCAAAAAATATAATCATATCAAAAAAAATTATTTTCATGGTTATTATTATTATATATTTACAATACTTCAAATATTCACTACAAAAAAAATCATAGATTTTTCATAAATTTTTAATTTATTTTTAATATATACTAAAATATCAACAAAAAATATCAGTCTATAATGAAATTATCTTATATTATAGAAGATTAAATTAAACATGGATATTAGCCACATTAGCATATATTTTTTTTGGAACTCAAATATTCTAGCATAATAGCCATATGATTTGATTTTCAAAGAATTAACTATGCTCCCTAATTCGGTTATAAGATATAGTTGTTTCTAGAATAATATAAAACATCATCATTTCTATTATCATAAATCAATCACATTTTAAATAAAAAAATGATTATCAATAATATCAAATAAAATGATCATGTGAATAAGAAAATCACATTCAATTAATGGATTCTATAATAACACCTTCATGTTAGCCATTTATACATTAATATCAAAATAATTTTTTATGATTGTTTTTATTGTACATATTATTCTAATACCTTGACAAAATAAATCCTTCATAATTTCTTTTAAATTGAATGTGACTAAGCAAATCGTAACCCTTAGGAGTTTCAAAATAAGAATTCAGTTACGCATTTTTATCATGTACCAAGTGGTAATTGAGTACAAATACAATTTCCATTTTTTGTGTTACTAATCATATGTATATATCTATATTATAGATCTTAATTCTATATGTAGTATCCAAACTGGGACATAATTTCACAAATATCCACTATATCTCAATATGAGAAATCCTTAGATATGTTATCTTAAACGTTGACTTATCACCTAGACTAATACCATTGGTTTTCACTAGTGTTGTATTATCATCATAATAAAATAATATATATATGTATATATATATAAACATAAGCTAGTATTTATAAATTATTTACTATAGTAAATAAATAATTTTTGTTGTTGAATATAATATATAATAAAATATAATATTAAAATGAATAATTTCATTCTTTATAAAAATTTACTATATTTAATTTTTTAATCATATCAGATACACTTATAAAATGATAAAATTCTAAAAAATTTAAATTTTGATCAATTTTAATTTCAGTAAAATTTAATCTCTTAAAAAATTCTACAAAATTCAAACAAAGTAAATTTTTATTTCTGGAATACTGAATGAATTTTATTTAAAAAAATTTATATTATGTATTTTTTAAATTTAGATTTTTTTAATATTTTTAATATAAATAAAAAGACTTCTATTGAAAATACTATTTTTCAATATTTACACAAATTAAATATTTATATTCTAATGTTAATAAATTCTAGTTTTTTACCATAAATGATTCAATTATAGATTTTTTATAATTTTCCTATAATATATTTTGTGTTTTTCGGTTGTTTGTATTGTGTAACATAATTTATTTAACATAAAATTAGTATTAAAAAGTCTGTAATTTTAGGTCATTACAGAAAAAATTGATTTTTTGATTGGGTAATTAATATTATTTTGGAATAAGATAAATTTATTTTTAAAGAAATTGTTGTACAGATCATGATTTTTATATATTCAAATATATAGTTTTTATTTTGGATGTATTCAATGATGAAGTAGATTATTTTTTATGATTTTTACAGTAATTTTATGAATTTTTTTTATTAATTTGGAATATGTAATTATATTGTAAATTCTTTTCTATAGAGCTCTAGGGAATGTATAGCTCGTACAACAGTGTTATAGAATCTATATAGAAATGATGCTTAATTAATTCAATATTTAGATTTCTTCATTATAAGTATCAGTTGTTTGATCTTCGAATGAGGGTTGCATCCTTGGGATTTTCCCTAGACAAAGCCCATGTGAAACTCCAATATGTATAGTTTACAGGAAATCATTTTTAGTAAATTGTTGTGAATTTAGGTATCACCATGAGATCATTGATAACTTTTCCACCCCAAAATTACAACACAAGTAAATCTTAACTTTATGTAAAATCTGAAAATCTTAGTGGTTTATTATATGTTGTTCTTATGATAAAAACGTCTAATTATAATGGAAATAAATTAATAATATCTTTACATTATATATTTATAAATGATAAGTACACTTTTTAAAAAATTTATTTATATTAAATAAATTAATTTATTTAATACAATAATTTTTGATTTAAAATAAATTATCTAAATGAAATTTATTTTTACGAGTATAATATAATATCTAAAATTTCTAAAAAATATTCTTTATGAGCTATTTAGTTGTGTATATAATTTTTTTAAATATAGACGTCTTATATTAATTAAACATCTATAAATTAAGTTTCATCCCTATATCACAAAATAATAATATAATCCCAAATATGTTTTTTAAGAAAAAAGGAATATCCTATAGAGGGAGACAACCCATTACATTATTATAGTCAAAATGAACAAACACCTAACTGAATGGAAATATGAGTGTTATACCAACAACTAGCTTGTGTGTTTACATAATTCTTAAATTAACAATTTTTTTATAAATAATAAAATACACTTCACTTTATTAATGATTATTTTTATATAAAATATTTGAATATATGTTTATATTATCATTGTAATTAATTTATTGTAAACTAATTGCTTGAAAAGTATGATACATGATATCAAAAATAAATAAATTGATACCTATTGAAATTAAGATCATAAAACATTTTATGAAATTCATATGAAATATTGTTAAATAAATATTACAATACATTAATAGCTTATCACTTATTTTATAATTTATAATATTGTTCACATAATTTCAATGTGTTTTTTCGGTTCGTTATATATATTTTATTAGTAAAAAACAATATCATAAAATGTTATGTAATATGTTTTAAAATATAATAATGTTCTAAAGTACTTATTATTTCCATCTGAAAATGAATGGAATTAATTTTATATTATATTATAACAATTTTTTTTAAATTTATGATAATTTTGTTTTTTGAAAAATCCAGGTGCATATTATCATTTCATTATAAACTATGAAAAGTAAATGTTTTTTTAGATCCCATTTTTCTCAATTGCATTTTTGAAAAATATACTCCACATAATTAGGAATATCAAATCAAAAATTTCATGAAATAATTTTATTATCATATAACTTGTAACAAAAATTAATTACTAACATGTGTACACACACTTCTCATGAGGAATTTATATTTTCAAAAGGTAATGGTTTTGAATTTTATGCACAAAATGCTCAATTTTGAAATAAAAATTAACTTTTAAATTTCTTATAAAAATAGATTTATATTCAAGATAATGACGTTATATTTGGACCCATCACATAAAAATTATCTTATATATATTTTTTATAATTTATTAATGATAGTTTTGTGCTAAAAAACTAAGATTTACCATTTTATGGGTACTATGATTTACATGATTTCATTATGAGGAATGAATAATATAAATGATTAGAATATATTATATTCAACATAAGAATTATTTATTTACTACTGTAAATAATTTAAAAATAGTAGTATATATTTTTAAATGTTTACTTAAAATTATGTAACCTTAATTTATTGTTTCTTTGATAAAAATAATTTTCAGATTCTATGCATTAAATGATGTGGTTGGATTCTACCATTCTAGATTGGAATATTTTAATGGTCATTTAATCCTCTATTTGTCATTACTTTACTAAAAATTAATTGGAATTAATTACCCACACAATTGGATGGATTAAATATTAAAATAAACAATATTTTTACCCATAAATACGTCTATCCTATTATATAAATGCCCACACATATACCTTCACTCCCCAATAAAAGTCCTTGAGAATGAATACCCTATAACCCACAATCTAATGTATACCCTAGGTGGTTCTATTGTTGTAATGTGTAACATACTAAAGAGAAATAAATTTAATATTTTTACATTTAAATAAATGTTTTTGGGTATAACGTTATATAGTTTATTTTAAAGTATAAATATAATTATTTAGTAATAAGAGAAAAAAATAAAATCAAATGTAATTAATATATTCATTTGATGCAATTATATTGAAATTGTTTTGTAGTTGAACATTTGTCGTTGAAATTTTACATTACATCAAAGAAAATTCTAGTTTAACGTAATTATAAGTATATATATATAGGGATTTATATTGTTTAATGTATACATATATTTTTAAAATTATTATATATATTTTACAATAATTTTATATGGTATTTAATTTAGATACAATATTTTTGTCACTATCTTAGTTAAATTGATTAAATTAAACAAAATATCATCATATTTGTTAATTTATAATATTAATTGATTTTATAATGAAATTGGATATATTTTAATAATTAATCAATTAATTATAAATAATAATTGATATTTTATAACTCATTCATATATTTTAGTAAAAAAATTAATATTATGTCCAAAAACATGAGCCATAAGGGCCATATCATTTACCTTATTTTGAGATAAGGCTCAACCAAAAAGTGTAGACATCACGAGATCCTCAGGTAGAGTCCTATTTAGGAAGCTATATTGGTAGGTATGTGTGAATGTAGAGGCTCACATAAATATATGGGTGTGTGTATAGGATGTCAGAGACACTGTGTAATTCGACATGGTTGTGTGTATGGTGGTGTGTGTGGTGTAGTTCTTAGAGTTCACCCCAGCCTAATCACATCAATTCTCTAATTGAACATTTAGTAATATAATTTATCTCTCATCTATAAATATATACTACATCGGTCTATATTTTGTGGGAATTGTCTCTCCAATTAAATTATAACTTAAATAACATGTGGCAACTTATCCTTTCACTTTAAACAAGCATATCGACTGGAGTTTTGAATTCATCCTCAAACATAATCACTAATGTTTTCTTTTATTTTCACCATAAACAAAAAACTTAATAAGTATTTAATTATATTTAACTAAAATGTAGAAAATAATATTTTAGTTTTGATCACTGTAAAAACTGACAATGCTCTATAAACAATAAAATGGTTCAATCAGTGTCATCTAATTTTTCTCACACTCTCTATTAGATTTTAGTTCTAATTATATAATTATATTTATGATAAAATTAATATAAGTATAAAATATGTTTAAAATACTACATATATATGGAAACATTGAAATGAGGATCATTCATGATTCATTGATATTTTTTTCTTGTCAATAATGATTAAAAAGAAGAAGAATGATGACAGACATATATATATATATATTTATTGTGTCAATAAGTTTTATTATGTTACAGTAATATTAATAATAATAATTCAAAATAGGCCCCGAGTTAGTTGTTTCTTCAAACATTCCCATTTAAGAACATACTTATCTTCTATCTACAAGTATAAGAAACCTATTGTGTTAATAGACAAGTTAAGTTATTATAAATTCTCTATCGATATGAACTAAAATTGTATTCAATTATTATCATTCATAGTGATGAGTAAGAGATAAATGATATATCATTAGTATATGAGTAATTTATGCAAAAAATATGCATAATATGTTTTTAGTCGAAAAATCCATTTATAATATATAATATCTTATATGGTGGGAAAATAAAAAGAATGAGGGTATTTTTCAAGTAAATAATTGTTAATGTGAAATTTATAGCTTCTTAATTTAATGTGAGAGTCACTTAGTCTCAAGAATCAACTCTCATTGAGTAAAGTCTCAATAACTAATCTGATTTATCATTTTTTATCATGATAGAAAATACATAGGTTCATACACATGTAGGGATTGATTAGGATTCATAACACAATTTAAATTAAAATGGTTTGTTTGGAAAAAATCATGTATGAAAAAACTGTGTTCGAAAAAATCCAATTTGTTGGATTTAAAAACCCTTTTTTAAGTGTAATATATTTTCACGAAGTATTCAACTCTTAATTTAAAATTATTTTTTATAATGAACGTTTTTAATGGTTTTTATGATTTTTTTCTAAATTATTTGAATTTTTTTCTTCTGTGAAATCGTCTATTATTTTCCTAAACGAAATTTATGATTATAGATATTTCCATTCAATATTTATCAATCAAATTCCATGTATACATGAATGGAATTAGATTAATTATAACTTCTATGAATTATTTATCAGGTTAGATCATATATTGTTGAGTACATTTAATTTAATATTTTTATTTTATTTAATGGATACTTATTTTTGTTGTCATTGTAATTATTTTTCACTTTGAATATAAATTTCTTTTCCATAATATTTTTGAATGGTTATTTTTAATTTAGTTATTATTAGGAAGGAATTGTTTCGATTTTTTTTTTACATTTTGGCAAATGGATATTGGTATGATGATTAGGACTGTGGTGTGTACCCATACCCTCAAGGGGACTTTATCATATTGTTGTATAATGGTCTTCAATTTTCATAATGTAACCATGGATTATTTAATTCCTGAGAAGAATAATTATTTCCCAAAAGTGGTATTATTTTTATTAGATGGTTTTTTCACATTTTAAAGGTAAAATGTTGAATTATTTCATAGAATGTAATGGTTTTAATTAAAAAGGAATTTAAAAATAAATGTTTATTATTGAAATTATTGAGAGGTATCAACAATAGATTTCTAATACCATAAGTCTTTATTTAGGATTATATTATTTATTTTATGAAATTATTTATATTTTATATAATAGGAAATATTTTGAAATAATTTTTTTAGAAGTTTCCTTAATAGAATGGATATGATATCATATTTTAATGCCTCGTAATGAGTAATTTTTTCTCACCCCCATCAATTTAAAATCATTTTCACAAGTATAGTTATGTGTAAAATGATAATTTGGTTTGGTATCCATTAATGATCACTCTACATTAATGATGTATAAGTATTCATTGTTATTTTATTAAAACCGCAATATGTATTATAGTTTATTAATCTATAAAAACTCTAGATATAAAAAGGCGTCAGTTGGTATATATTTTATTAAAATGAAATTTTTTTATAAGATTTATTTAGAACTCGATCAAAGAGTTATTTCCTAGGGTTGATATATTTGGTATCATTTAAATGGTCAATATAAAATTGTAGATTTGGATAATATAATTTATGGACAATTTAAAAGATAGAAATAATTTTTTGGATTTAGATATTAAAATATTTAATGATATTTAATGCATATTAGAAGAATATTATTTTTGGATGACCAAATGTTTAGTGGAAAATATTACATATGTAAAAACATATCTATTACAATGAAAATTTGGCTTTTTCAAACATGTAAGTTATAATAATAATAATAATAATAATAATAATAATAATTTGTTCTAATATAATTATTATGGGAATATTTTCGTTGGAAAATTCAAATTTTGAGGACCCAATTTCAGTAAGGGTGTGGAATTTAACTTCCCGAATTCTTATAATATAATTTTATTTACATTTAAATAAATTTTTTTCTGTATAATGATAATTAATTTTTTTTAGTTTAAATAGAAGAGTTTATTTATAAGTTTACTATTATAAATACTTTGGTTATTAAAATAATAATTTGATGTAAGTATATAAAATGTAGAAATATTGTGAAATAAAATTCTAAGTAAACATATTTATAATTAAATTCATATATATGTTATGATAATTCATAATGTCTATATATATATAGAATATGATTATAGATGGATTATAATAATTTGAATATATTACTTATTATATATATATTGTATGGATATTTTTTAAGAATATTTTTATTAAAATTTAAAATATTGTATTTATTTTTGTAAAAATTTACCTTATATTTAATTAAATGATATGTAACGTGGTAAATAATTAATATAATAGAATTAATTATTTAAAATTTATAACTCCTCCATGTAATTTAGTAAAATAATGTGGCTAACAACAGAATCCATAAAGGTACCACCCCAAACCATGAATGCCAAAGTTGGTGCATTAGTAAATGACATTATCACTATTACAAGAAAATAAATCCTAAAGGATAAATTTGTTTAGTAGTTTTGGAAAACCAGATTACATACATTATACACATTATATATTGGGAAATGGATAATAAAACCTGATACGTAATTAAATTAAATGATAAACCTCCTAGAAATATTATTCAATACTTTTTCATTATAACTTATAGAAGTGCCACAAAATAAGGGTGAACTCAAATTCTTGGCATGAGTAAGTAAAGAAGAATAACACATGAATCAATTAGAATAAATCATCCTAGAAATGTAGAAAAATGATCACGCATTCCATAGAATCAATTATCAAAGATTAAATATTCACGAAGTATTTTGTAACTAAATAAATAATCACATAGAATAATAATAATTGAATAAATAATTAGGGAATTATTTATGATGGATATCTATAGAATACCATCGAGGCTACATGCTAATAATTTACTACTTTCAATGATTCATGATAAGAGTTTAACACTATCAATGATTCTTACCAAGAATAAAATATGTCTAGGTTTTTATGCCAAGAATCTAATAAATGGATTTTTCCTCATCCAAAAAAAATCCATTTTCATCATTGAATCCTACCAATTCATTGAAGGTATATAGTAATGCCCACTCATTACATATGAAATATAACACATTTATTATATGCAAAATAATATATTTTATTAATAAACAACATTTCTTATCATCAAATATCCATATTGAATAAATCATTTATTTTTAACAATAATTACATATTAGTGGATAGTTAACAACAATGGTTGTTTATGTTGATGAATTTAAATACCATTTAAATAACATTTATTTGTTTTTGAGGAAAATAATCAACAAACATTCCAATGTGAAACATACACCGTTGAAATATTTGAATCATAATCCTCATGAATGAATAAATTTAAATTAGACATATAATATCAAGACAATAGATATATTGAAGATATAATTTTTCAAATGGAATTATATACACCATATTAATGTCAATTGGTTTGTAACAACAAATATTTTTAAATAGAATGTAAAACGAGACAAAATCATTGAACTTGAGTTTGACTTGTCATTTGTGTATGTATATTCATGAATTAAAAACTTATGTTAATGTTTTTTCTATCATATTAACTTTATATATTATTATCCTTAATTTAATTTAACTTCATAAAATGTATTAAAAAATACATAAGTAATTATGTTAAGGTTAGGGGTTTTTACCAAATTTAGTTCACATTTTTTAAACAACATTCGTATATAAAATATGGTCACATGATTAATTATATAAAAATATAATTAATTGTAATCATTAAATTATTATCATATTTATACATTAATTATAATTTGAAAATAAATCATGAAAAATGGCTTCGAAAAGTGATTAAATGTTAGAATCCTATAAATGGTATGTTGTACGTACACATGAGTATTGTTCACTTTTTTCATTGATCATTATAGAAAGAAATTATATAAATTATATCATTAAATAATGATAATTAAATCATAAATAACATGTTATTTAATGACATATTATTATATATATAATTTTTGTTATGTAAAAGAAATCATATTTCATCTTGGAGGCGGTCATCCACATGTCTACAAACGACGTTATCACATTTTAGTGTGATAAAGGGTAATAATGAACATGATTTATTATATTTATAGAAATTTAATTATGCAATTAATATCATTTATATACCATTTATGTCACATATTTTAAAATAACACCATCCTTAATACATTCCATGTAGTGTTTGAATGTGTCACATCACATTGGGGAGGTGGTAGTAAACAGTTCGATAAATGATGTTATCATATTATTAGAAAATGGAAGGTGTGAATGTGTGTGTCATAAAATGTTTAAAGAAATGTAAACACATAATTTTTATCATATATCTCAAATATAAATAGTGATTCTAACATAATCCCCATCCATGAAATTTGTAATGGAAAAATGAACAACTTCATTTCGTGAGGTGGTAGTTTATATTACACAAAAATATTAAGGTTCATTCTGTCTTGATGGATGTGTGTGTTATAGTAGGTAGAACCCATAATATGATTATGTAAAATTATATTTGGGATACTGATTTTATTGTATAATCATTTAATAATAAGAAAATATGCAGTGGGGAAATAAATAAAACTAATGCAATCGTTCAAGAACATTACCTCTTATTTTTGTAAATACTATTTGGTATATAATAAAATTCCTCAATCAAACTGTTTCATAATAAATAGAGGCCCCTAGAATGATGTTCGGGAAGAGGGGAGAGTATTTGGGCATTGATTTCACTAGTTATAAGGATCAATGTTGTGTGAAGAAGTAAGGAAGTATGTTCCTTTTAATAATTGAGGTGAGTGGTACTTTATGAAACAGAAAAACTATAAAATTAATATAAATTATTTTTAAATTAAAAACGGATCCAATGAGAGTTATTTTAAAGATGCATTTAATACGGATCAAGATAATCTCACCGAATAATTTTTAGACAACATTAATTCATATAGTTACTATAAAATTCCAAAAAAACTGAATGAGTTATTAATGATATTTCAATCATTATAAAAATAAGTATCCTGATGTTTATATTTTTATATATTTTGTTACATTTAATATAATATTATTTATTTAAAATATCATTAATTTCAATTTTAACACTATTCCTTTCCTAAATTCGAAAAAAATATCAATACAGATGATAAATTAAAAAAAACCATTAATACACCCAAAATATTTATAGTTAGACAATAAAATTATTTTATATCATATGTTATTTAAATTATAATTATTTTCAGATTTTCAATAAAATAAATTTGATATGTCCATTAATTAAACAATTAAATCAACATCATTGTTTGAGCCTCTAATTTAATAATTCTATCAAAAAATTAAAATAATTATCATGATGTATAAAATATTTTTATACTTCCAATAAATTATTATAGTTGAATAAATGTTTATATTAACCATATGAAAAAAATATAATACTTATTAGAAAAATGGGTATTACATAATGGACCTTCTTTATGAAAAAAACACTATATACCTCATAAATTCATCAAGCAGATCTGATAGCTCAAAATATCATACCAATTATTTTTTATAGATATTAACTCATCCGATAAAATTTTGACAAGTGTCAATGAAATTTTACAACTCTTATAATATTTTGTTTATCCATTATTTTAAGATTTATCCTCAATTATTGTAATCATTTAAAATTACATTTACTAAAATTTTGGTCAATAAATATGTTGATAAAATTTGAAAAAAATTATAATACTAAATAAAACCATGTATTTCATTTGTCTCAAAATACCATTAATTAAGGTGGTAAAATTATTTATCATTATAATCCCACAGATGGGATGAAAAATTTTATTTTGAAAGTATAAACATCCAAATGTTTTTTATATCTAAATTTATTATGAAATTTTTTAGAATGACATAAATTTATTTTAATAAAATATATTTCATTTAATTATTCTTTAAAAATAACTCAAAATATAATTTAACAATATAAATAAAATACATGAATATATAGTTTTAAACTATAATGTAGTATTTTTAACTATTGATAAAAAATGAACCATTTCAAAAAAAATCAAAAAAATAATCCAACGTTAGAAAAATAATCTGATTTAATTGAAAATGTTAAATTTTTAAAAGAACGTATACAAAACGGCCATGAATTGTATTTTAAATAAGTTCCCCATTTAAAGCATTAAATGATCCTTTATAAAAATATTGATTTTTATATTTAATATTGGGTTTTTTCTTATATTATTCATATCAAATCTATTGTATAAATATAAAAAATATTTGATTTAATATATATATATATATATATATATATATATAATATTAATATCACCCAATAATTGTATTTAATATAATTTATTAGGATAAATCAACTTTTTGACTATATAAATAGTTTCTTATAAAAACACTCTTTTTATATTCCACTATCTATTATATTCATTTCAAAATAACATCAAACCAATGAATTAAAACATCTAATTTTATATTGTATAATATACTATTCATAACTACCATATTAATTTCATGGATATGTCTTATAATATTAAATAATAAAATTTCTATAACATATTGTTGTTCGGTAAATCATAGACATGCTTGTAAAGAATGAGAACTAATTATTATGTCTAGAGTATGATTAACATGGTTTTTTATATAATTATAGACTATAGTAATATTATATTTATTTAAAAATTAATTTATTCTAATGTTTTAGGGTGTTACATTCTCCCCACCTTAATTAAATTAAATCCACAATATTTATTATTAATCTCTGTAGTATAGGGTTTGATATATTAAAATAATAAATTGATGAAAATATCACATCATTTATAGGGTTAATAAAAAATATTCTTAATAACAGGTAAAATAAAATGTGAATGTCACAATAAAACTCATCTTCCAAATTGGATACCATTATAAAACCCTTGAATATATAAGAGAAGTCTAACTATCTTATTCTGATAGAAAGTGATAAAGATATTGTTTATGAGAAATTTATTGACCATAAATCCATAAACTAGAGGTTCGAATAAATTTTATTGATACCATAAAAAATTGGGATAGTAGTAATTTTTTTAATGAACCTCTATATATTTTTTAAAAATTCATTTACTTCATAAATATATAATTAAATACACAAATTTGAAACATCTCAAAATGAACAATTTTACCCTTGTGCCTTGAACTATTTAGACTTATTTTATTATCATCAATTTCATCACATGTTGAAATAATATAGTAATCTCCAAAACCCATCTGAATTTCTGTTTATGTCATTTCATAAATGATTAAACTTATGACCCTTCCAAGAGTTATAATACAAAAAAATTTGAAAATGTTCCTAGGATGTTAGTAGTATCCAATATACCTTATTCATATCTATAATCCCTTTATCCAATATCATTATAACTATATCAGGAACATATTAAGTCTTACCATCAACTTAACAATTTATTATTTTGAATGTTCAATGTGTTACTGAATCATTTTTCTTGGTTATCATTAATAATAAAAAAAAGCTCTTAAATCCTTGAAAAATGTATAGCAATATAATCCTTATAATAATACATCCCAGGTAAATTAAGAATAAGATATTTTCATATTTATTAATATTTTTTAATTAAATATTAATTTTACTTCAAAAGGGTTTCTATGTTTTACAGCGTACCCGATATGCAACAACAGGTTTCTCTGAAATCTTATGTTGCACACTAATAATATAATATTATTACTTTAAATGGAAGTTTAATCCTATATGTTGTATTGGTGGTAATTAATAAAAATAACTACAATATAATTTTACATTTTTGTTAAATTTATTTACTTTTATCTAATAAAAGTAACAATCTTAAAATGTGAATAAATCTAATTTTAAGCAAAATTTACATTAAAAGGTCGATTTACCACCTTTTAATGGAGAACCCTATTTAAATATAGTTTTCGTCACTCTAATAAATTTTATTTTACCAAATAAAATCCTTCTTTAGAATGGGGACATCAATATTTACTTTGTGTAAATTTTTGGGGTTTTTTTGATAGGGTTCATTTTTAATGAATAGTGAAAATATTTTATTTTAATTACAAACTATGTTTTAATCTAATTAACTTATATGGTGTGGTTATCTTTTTAATTGTTTGTAATGTTTTATTAGAATATATTTTTACTATTTAATCCAATTTTGGTCATTGGAAGTAATTCCACTTTGAATTTGGACATAAACAAGTGTCCATCTGTTGATAGTTATTGTTTCTTAAAAACATGTGATTTGATTTAACAACGGGAAATAATTTTAAATTAATTATTGAAAATTCTAGGTATATAATTTAGTAAAATAGAAATTATTTTTGAATTCTTAATATCATAGATATCATAGTCTGAATTTTTGGTATTTTTCTAAAAAACATTAATTTTTGATGAATTGTGAAACCACTCAGTAGCAGTTAAAAAAACCGACAATTTAAGTTAAGTATAATTTTACCACTAATGTGAATTGAATAAAAAAAATCCAATAACATGGTATTTATTAGTAAGTAAATTTGGATCAATAATAAGAAAATAATTTTTGGCGAAGAGTAATTTTTGACTTTTATTTACCGCGATTAAAGGTAAATTGGGTAATTCAAGTTAAAAATAATATTATAATATTTTAAAAGGACCATAAAACTTATCCTAACCTTACTGGATGTGTAATTTGAGACGAAGGGCATCTTTGGGTAGATTTTAGGTCCTCATGGAACCACTAATGAATGATAATGACACTTTAGATTAATTAATTTAAAGTAAAGACAAAAATGCCATAAACAAATATATTCTAGTAAATTAATTTTTACATAGGTTATATAAGTTATTTTCTTCAACTATAAATATTCATTGGAAATATAAAAATATTTTCTACATCATATTAATTTTTTTTTATTTTTATACATCGAATAAATTAATTAATTTATGACAGAATAATGATGCTGTATTTACCTCAACAATAAATGATTTAAATAAATAAGATTATAATGATTAAAATATTATTGAAAGGCTATCCTATTCGAATTGGATTATTTTATCTCGACTATTATTCATCCTATTCTTTACTTTAATTATTTTTGTACCTTTATAAACTGAATATCATTATATAATAAAATTATATTTTCACACATTCCTAAAGGGCCCCTCCTCCTAGTTATAAAAGGAGACCATTTTGAACCAATTACTCACACCACTCAAAAATTTTGGATCTTCTAACATCAACCCAATTAAGGTCACTACATCCCTCTATTTCACCTAAAAGCCTTACCTTAGAAAGAAGTCACTTCAACGAACAATTTTGGTTCAGCCCAAAGGGAGTTACCAAAATTAAAGGTAATTGTTTCTCTTAACTTCTTTTCTATTATTTTACTTCTCTATCCCATAAAAGCTTGTTATTCCATTATATTATAACAACAACAGTATCCTCAATATACTAGGTTTTTGTTATGAGACGTATTCTAACTACACTTACACACACCCCATCTAATGGGTGAAGAACATATTGTTTCTGTGGATAGCAAACTAATGCCTCACAAAACGATGATTGCTCGATTATCTCCTACCGCCTCTCATGGTGTCCATATAGATGAAAATATATTTATATATGATACATATTATGTTTATGTTTTATTTATTCTTATAAATTTTTCTTTCATAATATACCTTTATGGTTTCCATTATGGGTAAACACGATAATTTCATTTGAGGAAGTGCGGACTACCGCCCCTCAATGTGATATGACTCATTCATGCCATACGTGGGATGTATAAAGGATATAGATAATGATATAATATATGAAATAATACTGGAATTATAATATACCTAAGTATCATTATGTTTTAAGTTCATTAAAATAAGAAAATAGAAATGGAAGTAGCTTTTATGCATATGTACGGCTTACCGTATCCGTGAACAGTGCATTTCAATTTTTACCTCGAAATGTTATGTACTATTATAAATACATGTATATAGTGGATATATATGATATATATGATATATAAATCATGAATATTATTATAGATATAATGTACTTTTGACAATTTGAACAACTTGTTACAATATGGTGTCCATTTGGGACTGAAGTCCCAAATATCAACAAAATGAACCCTATTAACTTGAATGATTAAATAATATTTATAACATGGTAATAAGTGATATAAATTGTATAATAACCATGAAAAATGTTCTTATGAGAGTAGAAATTATCTTTATTTTATTATCCAGGTTAATAAATAACGAACGAGTCATGTCGGGCACGAGGTAATAGACCTCGTCTCAATATAATTTCATTGAGGCATATTTGTTTTATTACACAACTTTCTTTTATACACTGTATAAACACAGTTGACATTTCAAAGGGAATCTATTTGTACAAAGCATTTTACTAAACCTAAAAAGGAATGTTTCTTTTAACGTATGCGGTGAAAATGACATTTATTCCACCATGAATATTATTTTTTCTTTAGATTCCTTAACAATCCGTAATGTTTTTTATGGAAAATAAATACCATATACTCATTTATGTATTTTGGTATTGAAAATACTTTTTATAATGGATTTTTTATTTCAATATATTTAAGTGATATAATTTTATTGAAATCTGGAAATGTTTTCTTTCCTTTATATATGTTGTATGTGTTATGATTTTATAATGGTACTTAGACATTTGACGGGTGGTTACGTGATAAATAAAATCACAGGTGGTGCCATGATAAACCAGGATGGGTGGTTATGTTATAACATCCAATTAATTGGTAATTGAAGTCATCCATATGGAAATTCCATTTAGTAATACGTGCGGAAGTCCAACCATATGGTTATTCCATTTAAGTATGTTTATGTCCCACGTTACCATTATATGTTATGTGTTCTTTATATGGGTTTTATGGTAATATATTGGTTAAAAAAGGTTATGTAGTGATCTTTTATTCAGTGAAGAGTATTTATTACTTCATAAAGGTGAAATGTATTACATATGTTAAAGTATTCATGGTTTACTTATTGTTTTGAAAAACTAATAGTTTTCTTTCTTTATGTATCCCTTACTGAGATTTTTATGCTCATCCCATGTTTTTGAAATGTTTTTCACTTGACAAAATATACAACAGGGTCAATGATGGGATCATGGAATAGTAATGTTGTCTTAAACATGGAACTAGACATGACAATTTTTTTCAATAGTTCTTGTTTTGTGAAAAAATGGAAACTGAGTAGAAGTGTCTACCTTGTGAATTTTTTTTAAAATTAAATGTATTCATTATGGCCTAATTCTCTAAAAATAAAAACTGGAAGAGATCCTTAATGTGAATTATGTACTTAATTCATGATTACGTATGGTCTGAAGGTCGGGTCCTTATAGTTGGTATCAGAGGTCAGGTTAGACAACTTTAGGAGTTAGGGTATTATTAAATAAATGTCCATAAATTAATTTATGGTAAAATTGAAATCATATAGCGTTTAAATATTACCTTTTTGATTAACGTAACATATTTCTGTGTTCCGAATGGTTTTCCATAGAGGAAATAGGGCAGCTATGATTGGATGACATTAGGAGGAAGATAACCTTCAAAATCATCAAACTGAGATGATCTGAATCAGATTTGAACAGGTCTTTGCGGTGATGACATTGTTTAATCGGGCTATAAATGGAGGTGGTATCCATGCACATGATCAACCTGATCAACCTTAGAGGAACATGTCAGTAGTGGAGTATTTCATGAAACAACATCCCCCATCATCCAGAGGACCATCTTACCCTGTTCTAGCTTAAGGGTGGATTAAATCAATGGACAAGATTTTTGATGTTATTGGGTGTTCAGAACATCAAAATGTTAGTCTTTTTGTTTACCGTTTTGAAGGTGAAGTTTATTAGTGGTGGTCGATGGTGTAGAATAATAGGGATAATGAAGAGATTGATTCTCTTGATTTGGATGAATTCAAATGTATGTTTCTTTAGAAATATATTCCTATGGTGGATCATATTAGGATGGAAAAACAATTCCAATAATTGAAAAAGGAGGATGACTTAGTGGTTGCTTATGAAGCAAAGTTAACTTGACTGGTAAGGTATGATCCAAATTTCATCCGAGATCCTGATAGTAAGATAAATCGATTTTACTTAGTACTGAATCCATGATATCAAAGATTATTAGCCTCTCATGAGTTCAATAGTTATGAAAAATTTGTTCGATGTGCAGAGAAGGTGGAAATGGAGTTTGCCAATGATCAGGTGTTTGTTGAAAAACAACAGAATAAGAGGTTCGGTTGGCAGGAAAAGGGAAAGAATTTATAAAATAAACTTGGAGGTAAGAAAAATAAATATCCAACTTTTGAGAAGTGTGGTAAAAATCATCCTGGAGAATATTTATCAATGTTTGCGATGTGTTTCCAATATGGTAAGTCTAGTCATATTGGTCGTAACTATAAAGAAGATGATAAAGCAGGCAATGAAAAGCCATCGATAAGATGTTTTAAGTGTAATGAAATGGGTCATTATAAAAATGAGTGTCTAGAAACAAACCCAAATGAAGGAAATCAGCTAGACTACAAGAAGAAAGGGGTGGTAAAATCCTTTGGAACTACTTTAGTAGATGTTGGGACATCAAAAAAAGTAGTAACAGGTACACGGTATGTTTGTTCAGATTATTCCAATGTGTTTTTTGATTCAGGGTCTACACACTTTTTCATTTATGAGATGTTTTCTTATAAATTGGAAATTCCATCTGAAGATATGAATAAGAACTTATGGTTAAAACACCTGGAGAAAATGTTGAGGAAAAAAGAAAACATAAGAACCTTCTTTTCCTTGTTCAAGGAAATAATCTACCTACAAACCTTATTTTTTGCCTCTAGTATAGTTTGATGTTATTTTGGGCAGGGATTAGATATCTGTTTGTCATGAAATGATTTACTGCAGAGCTATAGTGGTTTCATTTCAGAAATATTTACAGTTTTTTTACAAATAAAGAACCCTTTATTTTGATAACATTTTAGGAAGCAAAGAAAATAGTAAAAGATGGGAATGAATGTTACCTTGCACATATTGATGAAAATAAAGGAACTATTTAGATTAATGATGTGACGGTGTTAAATTAGTATCTTGATGTTTTTCCTGAGGATTTTCATGGTATTATACCTAATCGGGAAGTTAAATTTATTATTGAATTTGTTCATGATGTGAAGACAATTTCAAAACCCCCTTGTCGAATGGCTCAAATTGAACTTTTAGAGTTAAAGAAGAAATTGTAGGATTTATTAGATAAAGTCTTAATTCAAACATGCACATCACCACGGGGTTGTCCTCTCTAGTTTGTTGAGAAGAAAGATGGTTCAATTAGACTTTTCATTGATTATAGAGCATTGACGACCATCACTATTAAGAACAAGTATCCATTGCCTCATATAGATGATTTGTTTGGTCAGCTCTAGGGAGATAAATATTTTTTGAAGATTGACTTGAGATTGGGGTACCATCTGTTGAATGTTAAGGAAGTAGACATTCTGAAGACTGAATTTCGTACTAGATAAGGCCATTATGGATTTGTAGTTATGCCTTTTGGGTTATCCAATGCACCTGCTGTATTCATGGATCTTATGAATATAATTTTCCGTGAGTCCTTGGAAACGTTTTTGGTTGTTTCATTGATGATATTTTGGTTTATTCTAAAATTAAAGAGGAGAATGAAAGTCATTTATGGGTCATCTTTCAAACCTTAAATGAAAAGAAACTTTATGGGAAATTCCTCAAGTGTGAGTTTTGGTTATAAAAATTTTCATTCCATGGTCACATTGTTTTAGAAAATTGAATAATTATTGATCCTGCTAAAACAAAATTTGTTGATGAATGGCCCAACCCACAAATATAACTGAGATCCATATTTTTCTTGGTTTTTCATGTTATCACCAGATTGTTTTTGAAATTTTTTCATAGTTATCTAGTCCAATGACTACATTAACTGGAGAAGTTGTTATGTTCATTTGGACAAAACAATGTGATGATTGTTTTTAGGAATTTATAATAAGATTAGTGAATGATCATGTTTTAGAACTGCCATCCTGAAATAGTGATTTTTTTATTTACAGTGATTCTTCATCGAATGGAAATGGATGTGTCCTTATGAAGAATGATCAGGTAATTGATTATTCTTCACGTCAGTTGAAACGTCGTGAGTTAAATTACCCAACATATGATTTGGAATTAGCTGCTGTTGTTTTTTTCTTTAAAAATATGGAGGCATCATTTGTATGGAGTAAAATTTGAAATATATACTGACCCAAAAAGTTTGAAGTATATATATTTACTCAAAAATAATTGAACATGAGACATATGAGATGGCTGTAATTAATCTTGGATTATGATTTCACGATCCATTACCATCTGGGAAAAGAAAATAAAGTGGTAGATGCTTTGAGTCAAAAAAGTAATGTCTCATTAACCATGCTACATTAGGAACGAGATACTTTGGTTTTTTATTTGATTAACATTGACATAGAAGATGTCGGTGTAGGAAATTCTATTTTTTTCAGGTGTTAGTGAAATCATCTCTCTCAGACAGAATAAAGAAAGTGAAAAAAAGTTATTGAGTTGAAGGAAAAGGTAGAGATGGTACAGAAGGGTAAGTTTCCTAATTGTAACGATGATAACGATTGTTTTTTGAGGTTTTGGAAGAGATTATGTGTTCCTTGTGATTCACAGTTGAAGAAAGAGTTGTTATATGAGGATCATAGTTCTATATTTTTCAGTTCATCCTGGTAGTACTATGTTGTACATAGATATTCGAGAGTATTACAGGTTGGATGGAATGAAAAGAGATATTGATGATTTTACTATGAAGTGTTTAACATGTTAGTAGGTTAAAGCAGAGTGACAGTTACCAAAAGGGATTTTTCAGTTTTTACCGATGCCAGAGTGGAAATGAGAAAATATATCCATTGACTTTTTTCTGGGATTATCATATACATCTCTAGGTAAAAATTAAATATGGGTTATAGTTGATCGATTGAATAAATCTTCTCTATTCTTTTCTATTGAAGACAATTTGTCTCTAGATCAACTTGCTAGGTTTTATGTCAAAAAGATATCCAGGTTGCATGGAGTTCCCCTATCCGTTGTATCAGATCATGATCCCAGGATTACTTATAACTTTTGGAAAGGACTTCCAATGTTATTGGGTAATGAATTAAATTTTAGTACAACTTTTCATCCACAATCCGATGGCAGTCAGAACGAAGAATTCAGACGTTGGAGGATGTGCTACGTGCTTGTTCACTGAATTACCAGGGATGTTTGGACCATTATCATTATTTGGTTGAATTTTCTTATAATAACAGTTTTCATTCCGGTATACAGATGGATCCATTTGAGGCATTATATGGAATGCGTTGTTGAACTACAGCTTTTTGGGATGAAGTAGGTGAAAGGAAGTTGATGGTACCAAAATTGTAAGATGAGATGGCAGAGACAGTACAGTTGATTTAAAAGCACATGAGAACAGCTCATAGAAGATTTAAAATTTATACAGATAACTAGAATAAGGATATTTCTTTTGAGGTAGGTGATCATGTCTTTCACAATGTTTCTCCAAGGAAAACTCTGATGTGTTTTGGTATGAATGGAATATTGAGTATGAGGTTCATAAGACCTTATGAAATCTTGGAGAAAGTTGGATTAGTTGTGTACAATGTGGCTTTACCTCCAATTTTATCCTAGGTACCCAATGTTTTTCATGTTTTGATGTTGAGAAAGTATATTCCAGATCCATCTCATGTTTTGAGTCCCGAGGTAGTTTCGTTGGAAGTGAATATCTCTAATGAAGAACAACCAGTCTAGATTCTTGACCGAAAATAGAAAGTGTTGCAAAATAATGTAATTTACTAGGTAATGGTTTTTTGAAAAAACCATATGGTTGAAGAGGCAATGTGGGAATCTGAAAATGCTATGAGGGATAAATACCCCCACTTATTTTGATAAGTGAATAGAAACTATGAGGATGCAATTTCCAAAAGGGGGAAGGACATAACATCCCAGGTAAATGAAGAATATGTTATTTTCATATTTATTGATATCTGTGAATTAAAAATTAATTTTACATTAAAATTGTTGCTATGTTCGATAGCGTACCCGATACACAACAATGGGTTTCTCTGAAATCTTACATTCCACACTAATAATATATTATTATTATTTTAAATGGAAGTTAACACCTAACCATTGTATTGGAGGGAATGAACCAAACTAAAAAAAATATGATTTTACATGTTTGTTAAATGTATTTACTTTTATCTAATAAAAGTTATAAGCTTAAAATGTGAATGAATCTAATTTTAAGCATAATTTACCTTAAAAAGGCCGATTTTACACCTTTTAATGGCGGGAACTCATTAAATATAGTTTCGGTCACATTAAAAAATTCTTTTTCACCAAAAATTACTTCTTTTAGAATGGGGACATCAAAATTTAATCTCAGTAATTTTTTGGAATTTTTCCGATAAAGTCCATTTTAATGAATAGTGAAATTATTTTATTTTAATTCAAAACATCATTTTAATATAACGTATTTATATGGTTAGATTATATTTTTAATTGATTTTAATATTTAATTAGAATATATTTTTAACATTTAATCCAATTTTGGTCATTGGAATTAATTTCACTTTGAATTTAGACATAAACAATTGTTAATATTTTGATAGTTATTATTTCTTAAAAAACGCAATTTGTTTTAACAATGGGAATTAATTTTAAATTAATTAATTAAACTTATATGCTTAGAATTTGGTAAAATAGAATCAATTTTTTAATTCGGAATAAAAAATATATCTTAGGCCGAATTTTTGGTATTTTTCTGAAAAACATCAATATTTGATGAATATCGAAACCACTATTTAGTAGTTGAAAAACTGAATTTATCATTTAAATGAAATTTTACCACATTTTATTAATTTAATTTTGAAAATCCTATATACATGGTTGACATTAGTAAGTAAAATTTTGTTCAACAAGATGAAAATAATTTTGGTGAATATTATCATTTGATTTTTATTTACCACGCTTAAAGGTAAACAGGTTCAATCAAGTTAAAAAGAATATTATAATAATTCAAAATTACCTTACCAATTGCTCAAAACATATTTTATGAGTAATGGACGACCATTGGAAATCTTGGGTAGATTATGGGACTCCATGGAGCCAATTAGGAATGATCATGACACTTTAGATTTATTAATTTAAAGGAAAGACAAAAATGACATAAACTAGTATCTTTTAGTAAACTAATTTTTACATAGGATTATATAAGTTATTTTTTCAACTATAAATATTCATTAGAAATATAACAATATTTCATTTGTAATAGAATATTTTTTAATTTTTATACATTGAATAATTTTAATTATTTTTGACACCATAATGATGTCGTATTTACCTCATTAATAAATGAATTAAATAAATATGATTATAATGACTAAAATATTATCCAAAACCTATCTAATTACTATTGGATGATTTTATTTAAACTAAGAGTCAAATTATCTCCCCACTTAATGATTTTTTGTAATTTAGAAACCAAATTTGATAATATAATATAATAATATTTTCACACTTTGCTAAAAAGTCCCTCCTCGCCCTTATAAAAGGAGACCATTTCTAACAAATTCCTCACACCTCTCAAGCATTATGGCTCGTCAAAAATATACCCAATTAAGTTCCCTACATCCATCTATTCCATATAGAAGCGTCACCTTATGCAGAAGGAACTTCAACAAACCATTTGTTTCAAACCAAAGGGAGTTAGCCAAATTAAAGGTAAGAATTTCTCTTAACTTCTTTTCTTTTATTTTACTTCTCCCACCCTAATATCTTTTTATTCCTTATTTTCATAACAATACCATTAACCTCAATATACTAGTATGTTGTTATGAGATTTATTATAACTAAACATACACACACCTCCATCTAATGGGTGAAGAACATACTATTTCTGTTGATGGGAAACTAACACCTCACGAAATGATGATTTTTCGATTATCTCCTACCGCCTCTCATGGTGTCCATTAAGATGACACTATATTTATATATGATATATATTATGTTTATTGTTTCTTTATGCTTATGTATTTATCTTCTATATAATACCTTTATGGTTTTCATTATGTGTATACGCGATAATTGCATTTGTGTAAGTGCGGACTACTGCCCCTCAAAGTGATATTACTCGTTCATTCCATAAAGGGTAAGTATAAATGATAGGGATAATGTTATTATATACGATATTATTCTTGAAGTATATTATACTTATGTATCATTATGTTTTAATTCCATTAAAATAAGAAATTTAGATGGAAGTAGCGTTCATGCGTACGTACGACTTACTGTCTCTATGAACGGTGCATTTCATTTCTTACCTCCAAATGTTATGTACTATTATAAATACAGGTATATAATGGATATATATGATATAAATGATATCTAAATCTTGAATATAATTTTTTATATATTAAAAATTTGACCATGTCAACAACTTTTAACTATATGGTGGTCATTTGTGACTCATGTACCAAATATCGAGAAAACAATCAATATTTACTTGAATGATTCCATAATGTTTATAACATGGTAATAAGGGATATAAATTGAATAATAAACTTGAAAAATGTTCTTAAGAAAGTAGAAATTAATTTTAGTTTAATATTTAGGATAATAACAAATAAATGGGTCATGTCGGAAATGAGGTAAGGGACTTCGTCTCAATCCTCTTTCATTGAGGCATATTGTGTTTTAACAAATGCGTTTATTTTATACTGTGTATAAGAACCATTGACTTTTCAAAGGGAATATTTTTATACGAATCATTTTACTAAATGAATAAAAGGAAGGTTTCATTTAACGTAAGCGGTGACAATGACCTTTCCTCCACTGTGAGAATTATTATTTATTCGGCTTCATTAACAAGCCATAATGCTTTTTTTTCATGGAAAATAAATACCATATAACCATTTATGTATTTTTGTATTGAAAGGGGTTTTGATAATGGATTTTTTATGTCTTTATATTTAAGTGATATATTTTGATTGAAATATGTAAATCTTTTATTTCCTTTATATATGTTGTATGTGTTATGATTTTATAATGGTACATGGGTATTTTATGGGTGGTTACAGGATAAACCAAATGGCGGGTGGTGTCGTGATGAACAAGGATTGGTGGTTACATTATAACCACCAATTCTTTGGGATTTGAAGTTGGCCATATGGCTATTCCATTTAGTGATATGTGTGGAAGTCGACCGTATGATTATTCCATTTATGTATGTTTATGTCCCACGTTACCTTTATAGTTTATGTGTTCTTTATATGGGTTTTATGGCCATCTTTTTGTTAAAAAAGGGTAGAGAGTGATCTTTTATTCAGTGAAGAGTATATAATAATTCATAATGGTAAAAAGTATTAATTAAGTGAAATTATTCTTTGTTTAAATTTTTTTATGAAAAACAAATAGTTTTCCTTCTTTGTGTATCCCTCACTGAGATTTTTATGTTCATCCCATGTTTTTGAATTTTTTTCACTGGATATAATCTAGAATTGGGTCAAGGATGGGGTCAAGAAAAAGCCATGCTATCTTAGACATGGAACAAGATATGGAACATTTTATCAAGAGTTATTATTTTGTGAAAAAAATGTAAACGGAATAGAAGTTTCAACTTTGTAATTTTTTTTTGAAATCAATCTAAAAGTTATGTCCAAATTCGATAAAACTCTAAACATGAAATGATTCTTAATGGGAACTACTAATTTAATTCCTGATTATGTAATTTTTTAAGGTCAGAACATTATATATATATTCCATAATACTAATAATTGGGATTTCATAAAAAAAATATTTAGATAAAAGTATTTCAGGATTCAAATACAAGAGAAAATTAATAATTCCACATTGGATATATCAATAACATTATACTTACCTTGTTCAATTTGCATCTTCTGAGGTATATTCCATTAACACGAAAGGTATTTGTTTTTATAATGATCAGTATCCTTAATGTTGAAGCATTAAAAATTATAAAATAGTTACATTCCTATGAAATTTAAAAAATGGTGGCCTTTTTCTCCCAACATGAAGAAAAATACTTTCCATTTCAACTATGTACCAAGATATTTCAGTCCAAAAGTATCACATGTTTCAAAATACTTCATCCCCGTTTTCACTTTATCCACAATTTTCTCCACTGCCCTATTATTATCCATCATTACATCAATCCCACAACACATAGATAACTCATTCACTATCCGGATAGCACAAAAAAACTATTTAATCAAATGAGGAAAATGACTGAGACAGCTGAACCATTTAGAAATATGGATTAACTCCATCAATGAAATGATCAATATTATATTTCATATTTGGTATGAAATCTATAACATACCATGCTAACATGGTAAATGTAGCTCCATACTATGCAAAACATTCTTCATCAATTTTCTAAAAACTAATAAACTTTATATTCATCTCAGCTTGCTGTTCGTGAGAGATTTATAATTCAAAGAATATCTCTATAAAATTTATTCATTCCATGAGTCAATATTCCAGTACCACCCAATTCTTATGGAACACTTAACAATATTGATCGATATAACACATCATAAAATGTATTTATAGTTTAATTAGTACCTTTTTTGTATCATAGGGACATAAATATCTCCTCCAGAGACACAATCCATTTTTCATCTATGCTTGGTTTATTAGTCCCACTAAATTATAAGGGATTCTTACACATAAATAAATTCAACATTGTATAATGTCAATGTGGAATAGGTTTCTCTATCCAATAATGGTTATTTTTCATAACATGATTATGATTACATATTATGGTAATAATATTGTCCATTCTAAAACCTTCTATGTTGGTTTATTCATCAGATCAATCTCAACATTTTCTATAATTATTTATACCTTTTTCTTTTCCATGTTTTATTTCTAAACAATAGAATACAATTGATTATATTACATCATTGTGAAATATAATGTATATTTCTGCAACTAATGAAATACTTGTCATAAATTGAAAATTTTCCATACAACTAATATAATAATAATTATCATGTTTTCCTTATTGATATATTTAATTTAAACTAACCCATAATAGTTTTTAAATAAAATATGAATTATCATATGTGTATCCCATTAGAGTGTCAAACCAGGTTCATAGTAAGGGTCATTATCATTTAGGAGGTCACAATTAAGTATGTTTTAACACACCTTCTCAGAGTTGTCACCCTATGTACATTTTTTCATGAACCATGTCCACATGTATTATCTAAATCGATATGTATCTCACAAAAGACAAAAAAACCACTATCCTACAAAAATTATATGATGTTCTTCTATACTTATCCATATTTTTATCATATTGTAATTTTATATAATCTATATTTTCTAAATCTACCTTCCATGATTTCTAAAATATATCCTTTAAGATTAACTATAATTCCACAACCCTATAGGCCTAGAGATAGTGTATTATTTAATTATATTTGGATTATTACAAGGAATAAAATCCCAAAGGAATGATCAGTATAGAATTTTCAAACAACTAGATTACATAAATGATAACCATTTTATAATGGAAAATGGAGAATAAAATATGATACATTATAAAATGAAATTATAAGATTCCATGAAAGATTATTTAAATATTAGAAACATCATAAGTGTGATAAAAAATTCTCATTAAGGGAATATAAATTTTAATCAGTAATGATTCAGTGAGAATAAATCAATATAGAGATGTAGATAACAGATAAAACATGTGATTTTGTTAATAATATATGGAAGAAACCTGACCGCATATATTATAACTAGTTGAATATTCACATGGAATTACAATAAGAGATTATATATAATGGAATTAAAAATGATTTATATCTAAAACATATCGTCAATTACTCATTTGAATAATATATTACTTTTAAGGAAACACGAAAAGAATATAATATTTTTATGGAAACACGAAAAGAATCTCATACTTTCAAGGATTAATAATGAAAATGTAATATATTCAAGGAATGATTCCAAAAATAATATAAATAGATATTTAACTAGAAAAAACCATATCCACTCTGTCCCATGAAACCTCTTTATGCATCATGGATCTATAACAGGTGCCACCTGTCACATACACAATCCAATTCCTTTCTCATATGTATAATAATTGATTTAATTAATAAAAAATGTCCTTTATAATAAAATATACATATTGAATAAATATTATAGTTTTTATCAATAACTCCCTAGTGGAGGATAAGTATCAAGAATTGTTTTTTATTTTGTTGAATGGAAATACCATTAAAGACCATTAACAACTTCACGAAAAAAATAATCGTAAAAAAATTCTAAGTGTCTGATACCACATTAAAACTTTTTAATCAGAATATCCTTGAAGTAATATTCTAAATTAAGTATATAATATATTTATAGTGACTATATCCATTAAATAAAATATCAAAAAGATATATATACACCATGAAAAAGATAATTCGTGTATAACAATGAATAAGACTCAATGAAATGTAAGTTGAGAAGAAATAACTTACTTTGTGTCTCAATTATCATGTATGATGTTATATCACTCAATAATAATGTTATGTTAATTATATAATTGAGTCAAAACCTTCTTAATTTTTATCATTACTTTTATTTCACTTATTTAAATGTTCAGAACAACTACTATACTATTTATGTTTACATCGAGTGTTTTGACCAAATTTGATTCACCTGTTAAAAACGAATTTGGTAGATCAAATACGGTCGAAGGGGTAATTACATTAACATATTAATTATATTTAAAATGAAATAATTACTATATTTAAACATAAATTATAATTTTAAATCCAAACATGAAATATTCTTATGAAAAATGAACCAATGTTACAACCATGGAGACAATTGGTTGTACGTACACAAGAGTAACATTACCATTTTTAATTGATCATTAGAGAAAAAAGGTAAGTAATATTAGATCATTAAAATATTATAATTATAGAATAAATACCATGTTTTTAAATTATATAAATATAAATATAATTATTTTTATGTAGAAGGTGTCGCATCGCATTGGGGAGGTAGTAGTCCACACGATCGTGAATGATAATATCACATTTTATTTTTGAAAATAGAACTAAATAAAATTATGTATTATATTTACCAAAAGGTAGAAGCTCATGAAAATTGAATATTGAATATATATATATATATATATTATAGAATCATTAGGACATATATCAAAATATATATGATTTACATATAACCATTTATCACCCGTTTATTAGAAATTCTTAATTAAAATCAATGTTCTGGGTGTTAACTACTTCGTTTTTCAGGTCTTTTTTGATTCACCATTTTGGATCCATTTTATTTGATCATGGACCCCTGATATCATCTATTTTAATAATTATGTATAGATAACATATATTCAATATTTATATATATGTATATATTATAATTTCTAAAATGTAAAAATGGAAAAAATAATATCATTGTTCATGGAGAAGATAAGTTGTATGAACACATGATGGTTGCATTCAAATTTTCAATCATAAAACAAATGAATGGAAAATATTAATTAACCATTATAAAATAAATATAATTATAATGTATGTATTATATTTTTATTAAATATTTCCTCATTTTCCTCAATAAAATGAAAATAATAATATGAATCACATTGTGTCAAAGATGTGGAAGTCCACACGTACCCATGAGAGATGTTATCCTCTTTCCGGAGACGGGAAAGAAAGAATTTATATATGATATACAATTTAAAGAAGAATAATCATGTAATAAATTACCTATAAAAACATCAATCCCATCAATATTACCATATGTTAATGATGATGATTGAAGGTGAATTGTGTTGCTCTATGGAGGAGGTAGTCCACATATACGCACAAGCGATACTTCTCATTGCCATTTTAATGAAATGACTGTGGATAATATTGGTTTAATAATAATAAATATATTTTAATATATTTATTATTAGAATGATATTATTTATGATAAATAATATATATTTATAGTATTTTAAATAATACATAAAAATAAATTGATTAGTTTAGGTGATTAACTATTCTTTGAGATAACTCTTTAGATCACATCTTATGGACTTTATGGTTGGATTTTTTGAATTGAAAACTCCCTAAAATGTAAATTTTTTTGGGATATATATATATTATTTTTTATTTGAGGTAAATTTATCAAATTATTTTAATTTTTTTTTGAGGTTTTGGAAACAACCATAAAAAAACTATCTTATAAAAACGGATTCAAATTTATTCTTATTAAAATTTGATAAGGATAATATATATATGAATCCAATCAATGGGGGTTTGGTGTGTTTTTATCTAATCTAAAACCATATTTTTTTATTATCTCGACATTTAACTTATTTTAACTATAACCATATGGAAAATTTATTACTATTTTATACTTTTAATTACGACAAAAACTTAAATATGAATCTTTTAAATTTTAAGAAAATTTTGATTCTAAATGTCGTAACCAATTTATATAAATAAATTACCTTTTGTGACATAATTTAATTTAATATTGACTAAAAAAATATGATACGATGTAGATTTGTAGGAAAACAATTTTCTCTGAAGTATATATTTTTTATATCAAAATACTACATAAAAATTATTTTGATGAAAAAATTGAAATATTAATATTATAAATGATTTATTTTATCATTGAAAAAAATTTCACAGTTATCTTTTACCAAGAAAATTTTTTAATTGAAATGAGAGTTTTCAATAAAATGAAATATATTTTACAATTCACCAAAAAACAATCTTATTAGAAAATTCAAATAAGTAAATGATAATATAATCCTTAAATGAAGATTTAAAAAATAAAGTCAAATTTTTAAAAAAACTATAATAAGGTCAGATATGAATAAAATTATTTTCTCCATGAACAAATATAAACCATTTTGAGTAAAAAAGTAACTACAAAAAAATAGTGCCTTAAAAAATTAGGTACTTATTTATCAATAAAATTTTAATGTGTAAAACATTTATATAATTTTTTAAATGTGGTTATTACTTTTTATACATACAATTTAAGGTCTATTTTATAATGTAACACATTATTGTGGTTTACATTGACTTGTGGTTTCATGTATAACAAGCTACTGAAAAATTAGATTAATTAAAAGGGAAATATATCATAATATATCAAGGTGATACAAAAACCACATAGAACCTTGCACATTTATCCATCCATAATCTCATATAACATTGATGAGAAAAATAACAATTATTTACACAAGACTTTTCGATGCTCTAATGGAATAAGTATCAAGACCATAACTAAATCACTACATACCAGAGTATAGAAAATGGATATGAAAAGAAAAATTAAATAAGGAATAAAATATCTATGAATCAACCATTGAATGATCTAAAAAAGCACTAAAATGGTTATCAATTGATGGATTAATTTTAGTGGGTATGGTATAAATGGATATTCATCATATGCCTTAGGGAAAATGTCCCAAATATAATTAAAAATGACCATTCTACGTCGAATTAAAAAATATTTTACTATACTTCTCATGATATGATCGGGAGGGTGGTGCCATAACTTATTATTTCATGGACATGATAGAGAATTATCCTCCGATTTAATGTGAATCTATCCCTCAAATAATAGTGGATTTGATACCCACAAACCTCCCACATGGTGTGGCCCCTCCATGAATTACCTGAGGCCTATTCATATATGGAAACATTAGGAAATTGATTATAGGAAGTGGTGTCATTTCATACAAGAGGTATAAGGGCCCCAACTTGATAGCCAATCATTATTAAATAGCTATATTAGAGATCCCCTTGAGGTATCTATACACCGGGAGACAGATAGTATTGTGGAAATCTATTTTTATAATCAATCCGCAGCTTCTAAACACCATATTATGAAACCCCTACCATTATATGAATGCTAAACATATCTAAATATGGAAAATTCACCATCTCTAATGTAAAAAACATTGTTTCTCTAGAATGTGAAATGTATAAATAAATTCAATTCATTCATTCACAAAACATTATGGGATAAATTGAATTTTACCCTATCAAATGATTCGTATAATTTTTTAAATCACTCTATTAGTCAAGGAATAGTTTATTTAAACATCAAAATTAATTTTGGTTGAATTATGGGTGGTTTTTAATTTTAATAAAAAATATAATTTATTATATAATTAATTTAATATTATTTTATTTGTTGAAGTGCATTGTTTTTAATGTTTTGAACAGAGTATTAGATTGAGGTTATATCATAGAAGTTGAGTAATGAATATGGTTTTTTTCTAGTCAAGGCATAAACCAATAAAAGGAAAAATTCCTTGGAGGGGCCCCATTTTAATTTTCATTTACCATTCCATTCATTTTTAGATTTTTATTTATCTTATTATTGGATACATTCTCACATTACTCTGTATATATTCTCATTTTAATGACTGATATAGCAAAGGGATATGGGTTTGAATTATATCGAAGGAGGGACATTCCATTGTAGTGCTTGGAGGAGATGGATTGTCGTATAGTAGCAATGGAGCTTGAAAAAAAGGGAATCCCTAGAAGATTTTGACAAAGGTTATGGAATTTTTATGATTCATACATAAATCCAATTAGATTTATTTAATTATCTTTCTAATTCCTTTTTATTGTTTACCAGGAAAAATTGTTTGTTAAATTTATCATTATTAGAGAAAATGTGGGATTCCTGATTTTTAAACTATTTTACTATACGTAAATACCAATAACAGGATGTGTGGTTCTTCGAATACACATCATGTGGTTTTACTATTTGGGTAATATGATGTTTTATAATGTACATTCCTTGTACTTTGGTTACACTATGTGTAGTTGTAACTGTCTATAAATTATGAACATTATCAGATGGAGTTTTCAAGACCCCACACCATTTACCTAGTGTACACATAGCATAGTCAAACAATTACATGTAGTTTGGTACATGGGAAGACACCCCATTTATGGAGGTTATGGGTATGTAGTAGTACACATACAGATCCTAATAGTGTCTTGGATAAGTTTTATTACATTACAAACCCCATGTATTCCCTCGACGTGTATTATAACATAGAAATACCCCATGTGTCCATGGTTGGTAATTAGTATATGGATATGAAGTAATTTTCTGATGTACACACTATGTACTAATGGAACATTCCATATAATGTTTCCCTTGTACAAATTTAATGTTTTTGTGATATTTAATGCCCTAGAGTATAAATTCTATACAACAAGAGTTTATTTTTTTTGTAGTTCTCCACATAGATCCTAATGGTGGAAAACATGGGGTGATTTGTGGTATCCTAAGTAGTGTTTTGGAGATATATAGAAATAATAGATAGTTTCTTCCTTTAGAAAATTCATTTTGATGGTCTCAACTCTAATAAATGGGTTAAAACACGTCTATGGTTTGTGGTAATGGTTACGATGTATAGAAAAATATTCCAATGTCCCCACCTATTATAAATTTTGGATGTCCCCGATTAAGGGATGGATATAAAACGTGAGGAGATTGACAGGCTGAGTTTTTTAGATAACATAGAGTGGGACCATAAAATCAAACATTCTAATGGTCATCTCCCAAGACAGATTTTTATGTATATTTTATATTTATTTCATCTCACTTATGATCCCTTCCCTTTTTGTACAATGTGTCCATAAGATATTAGAAATGGGTTGTGGGTTATCATACCCGATGGATATAGGATTTCCCCAATAGATAGTTTATGAATAAAGATCCCATGATGGATTGTTCATCTTATAACCTTACATTGGGTATCACTTATGAGTTTATTCCTCTTGATTATATTTATTATGGTCATAAGGGTGATTAATCTAGTTATGAAAATGTTTATAGTATCCCAAGAGGGATTCCATCACTTATTTGTTTACCTCAAGGATCTATAGTGGGATTCCTCTCCAGTGTTTGGACCTAGGGTCCCTAATGGCCCCAAAAGTGGATAAACAACCTTGAGTCCTAAAATTTTTTTCTGTATAAATGGAAGTGGGTGTAACTATACAAATCATAAAAACATGTGATACTGAGTGTTTTTGGATGTGGGGATCAATGAAGGTATTCAACCAAACTCACTCATTTATTTATTTTATTATACAAAAACTCATTATGTTACCATTATTTCTTTATGAGGTTCGAGTAAATTAACATATGGGATTAATTTGAAGTGATTATATTGTGGTGATTACCAATGGTATGTCCGAGTAAATGAATTATTAACCTAAATGATTTGAATGTAACCATTACTAAAAGACCAATTTTCACTATGATTCCTCCCTCCACGTGAAAGTTGAAGGGGTTATCGAGTTCATCTTAGATCCCCAATTTATTAGTGTCAACAATGGGATGGTTTTATTATCATGATATAGTATATTCCTTAGGATTCTAGGTTATATCATTTCCCTAGGATTATGATTTTGATTACATCATTGAGGTCTGAGTATGAACTCCACAATCAATGAATATGATACTCATCTGGATTGGATAGATTCATCATTACTACAATGCACATACGTGTGTGAGAGTAGACCACTGATCATTTTCATAAATATATGTCATATTATTATATTATACATTTATCATATTCCTTAAATAGTTCAAAATCATCACCCCCCTTAAGAGTTATCGGAGTTTTAATGTTATTATTACATACAGAGTGAGAACTAGAAATGGGACATCATTAGAGATTTAAAATTGATTGTTATTTATGGAATATAATAGTTTTCTATAACTAAAGTATCTCTATTTCATACCAATAAACCTTCCTTATATACTAGAGGTGGTTACTGGTGGTCCCAAATCCAGGAAATGTAACCCTTTATAGTGATGTATATTTTCTAAATACATTTTAATGCCAACCAAAGTAGGTATGGTAAATCAAGATCATGAACCCATGGATCAATTAACTTACAGACATCTTTAGTAGTATGAAATCTAAATCAATGCCTTATTTATTGAATTTTTTGTTAATATGAATCATTGATATATGGATTGACTATGGATTTATCTCATTTATTATTATTCTAGTTGTGTCAAGACTAGGAGTAGAAGATTTCATTACCATGAATGCAATTAGGTTGTAGTTTCAACATTGTGGTGGATTAATAATAAAAATTCTTAGACTATATACATAACCCCCAATGTGTGTGTATACTCTATATCTACATTATTTTTTAGAAATTTTTTATAATTCAATGGTTGATCCATGAGTTGCATGATCGAGAAAATATTCCCATGTGAATTATTATGATTTTGTTAGAGAATAATATTAAGGTCTTTGATGATTGAGAATGTTCATTATTTAGGAGAAATAAACTGGTAATTTATATTTATTCTTTTCATTTATTCTGCATATGTGATATCCCTATTGGGCACTAGTGATGTACGAATGAGATGTCTTTTTTGACGATTACTACATTCATTTTTAATGATTTGTTTATAATTATTTATTATACTCTCGAGTTATTTACAATTGTGGATTATGTGTAGTTATTTATACAATTTTAAATCTCGTGTATGATGGAATAGTAACCCTAGAAACACACCGTAGTCCCTCACTATTCGGTAGTATCCCATTTATGTTGGGGAGACATGCATGATGCCTTGTAGCAAAATTAGTAAAATTAAATTCGTACAGTGAGACGATCCATGGCGTGATAGTGTGTTACCTATGTAGTTCATTTAGAAATGAATTACAATTTTGGACATGGTTAGTGGAAGCAGTAGTTGATAACACTTATTATAATATAAATTTTCAATTACCATGGATATCAGATTCCTATTCTTGATATTATGTGTTATAATTTTATATGTCTTTCACTTTTCGATATTCATATGTGGTGTAGATTTTCTGATTTCATATTATTACTTTTTGTTATCCATGGGTGTGTGTCTATTGATTAATTTGGAATCGTTATCGGTAGTGTAAATATTAATTTACACATGCATCATATTTCGAACATAGGATTCATATTTTATATTCTTGGTAGTGTGTTGTTTATATAAAAAATCATTGTGTAAAATATTCAACATGTCAATAATATCTAAATAGTGTTTTCTAATATATGTTATTTTTTTTAATTAATCTCAGTTTGAATTCTTTGGTTCTAAACTCTATGGAAGGTCACATGGAACTATAGTTATAATTTTGAAGGTGAGGATGTTAACTATGTACTCACACATGAATGGTACATTGACCCTGGTAGGTTAATATGAAAAATAGTACCAATGTATTAGATCAATAATGTGGTATTGTTACATTGTTTTGGTTATTTATTATTTCGGTAACAAATTATAATCATGTTTTACCAATAACGTGGAATATACTTTTACATAACTAAAATGTGTAAGTGTTGTAGGACATAGATCAATTTAGATGTGGTTTTGTGTGTATAATTGTCCATAATGGGTAAATTATGATATCTTACTCTCTTTCCATAGAAACTTTATGGGTGTACCCTTTAATGTTGTGGTTAATTAAAGATTCATTACAACCTACATGTATATTTCATCTATCATGTAATTTTTTTAAATAAAGAAACATTTTTATGGTTATGTAGTTGGATTATTGTGTTTTATGTTGATAGGTACCTAAAAATATTATATTGAACATGTATGTCAATGGTATTACGAAATATGAATTATCTGTTGTAGTATGTTCATAAACATTCAATGTCTATATCAGGACTCTATAAGGAGGAATTCCTTTTGACAATACTTAGAGCGGATCATGGCCCAGTAGGCCTATGCTTGGTAGGTGATGTAGTTCAATGATTAAGGAACACCAATTCTCCATACTTTATGAGTTATCAATGTGATTCCCATAAGTGGGTTTCCAAAGACAACTTTTGGGATTTTTTTCTTTGAAACAAGTAATTACAAACCTATAAAATTGAACCCTTGTTGATAGGTTTTGACCCTCATTGGTCATTGTTTTCATTACCTACATAAATTTTTACCCCATTGTTTGTTAATATGGGATGTGACCTGGCTATGAGTGATATATAAGTTGGGTGCTAGGATCTAGTGACCTTTCTGATGAATTGATTAATATGAATACGTAGGAAACCTATAGGCCCTTCATTTATTACTTATCCCATATTGTGTCACTATTAGTTCAAGTTGAGAAAATCTTGTGAAATGGGTTCTCCCAGGTCAATGAATCAATTTTGATGTGTTGAGTTTGGTTGTTTGATTGTGTAAAGACAAATTCTTGTTAGTTTCTATAGTTTGGTGATATATGAAGGATTATTCATTTGGATTCTGAGATGTCTCATAGGGTTCTTGGGTATCAACACCAGTTTCAAAGGGTTAGACTATTATGGTGATATGAAATTTCTAATAGTTTCTATGAAATTAGATAAATGGTCAAAGAATTGTTATATTCTCATTAATGGGATGGTGTTGGGTGTTAACAATGCATATAGGTATGTTTGAAATTTTTCATACAACAAATTCATATCAGCAGTGTGAGGAAGATGCTGAGTGATGTGAGGTCATGGAATAAATTATATAAATAGTGAGCTGTATGATTTTGAAGATTAATTTCATGGGAACTTCATTCTTGAGGAGATTAATTTACTGTGTAGAATGATCTTATTGGTCTTGGTTAAATTAAGACTATGGAATCATGGGTAGAGTGGAGTGAAGGGGTGGTATGGGTTTTTACATCTACTATATAGGTTTGGTTAGTATGGGTCATTTACATGAATTAAAATTAAAATAATTAATCATTGAGTAGATGTGTGGGATATGAGGATCAGTGGATTCAATTAGTTGATTAATTCATGCTTATGTGGTAGTTTTAATAAAATATGATATGTCTCTCTTTGGTAGTGGAAACATCAATAATGGATCTGGTGTGTTATAAAAAATGATATGGATGAATCTATGCGAGGTATTAGTAGAATAGAGAGTGTGGTTTGGGAAGAGTGACATGTGAATACAAGTATAACATGAAAAGCCTTCACTAAATGATTGGTGAAAGGTAAGCCACATAGGAGGAAGAATACAATTGGATATTGGAGGACATTTACTGTCATGATGAGTTAAATTATTTTTTGTATTAAGAACTATTATCAGGAAGCTATAATGATGTTATAGTGGGTTCAGGCTTGGGAATGTGTGGTTTTAGCCACACCAATAATTTTTTTCGGTGACATATGGAGTGTAGGATATGAAACATGGGGTTTTATTATAGGGTTATGATATGGATAATCATTTTTGTGGAGAATCATATCATTCATTATGGATCATATCTCTTGAATGGTGAGAGTTTGCGTGCTATGGGAATGATTATGGGATTTTCAAGAAATAGTAGATATTTAGATCCTCATGTTTTGAGAATGGTTTTTATTTGTTGATCGGTGAATCATAATGAAAATAAGAGATATGGGGTTGAGTTCATACATATAATTTCTTTTCGAACTAAGAAAATGATTTTGAATTTAAATTTTGTCTTATATATTATCACAAGGGATTAAATGGTCTTTTCCTTATTGATGATTATTTAAATAATATATTTGACCACTTTGTCGGTCTCGGAATTGGGTTTTTACCCAAGGACCCGAGGTTTGGGGAATATTAACCTTTTGTATATTCAATGAATAATTTATATTTAGAATTAACTCAATTAAATATTAATTTATTCTTTTTTGTTCAATCTATTATATTATTTGACTATAGATTCATATTATGATTACAAATTTGTGATTCATTCTAGTACATGGGGGTTTTCTATTCAGTGTATAAAATCATGGTGGGAATTAGTACATGGCATGAACCACTTTTCATTTCCCCTATGGGTTGATCTATGTTTAATCTGGAAAAATGAGGTTTAGAAGACAATTGAAAGAGTTTCTCATTCAGAAATCCTGATCACACTGTGTGGAATTCCATGACCACTAACCATTTTCTCTTCTTGTTCAAAGAATGTGGTCTTTTTTATGTACATATAGTGTACCTTGGGTATACACCATCTTGTGGTACTTGGCCATGTATAATATTATATGGGCTGATTTATTTTTCAAGGCTACTAATCATGTTCCCAAAATACATTTATTGTATCCATTCATGTCCAAGTGTGTTGTTACATGTGATGAAACACCACAAAATGGGAATATGGACATGTAGTTTTATGTGGAAAGTACTAAGGTGTATCTTGGTAGATTTTTTATACATATCCAGATCCCATGTATTCACTATCCAAGTAGTAGTATGTGTCTAGAACCCATGTGTTTGAGGCCATGTAGAAGTATATAGAAAGACACCAGATTTTAATTTACAATACATGTACTCATGGTTGATACCATGTACTATTACAATATTACCCATTTGAGGGTTTCATGTCATTTTATGCACCAATGTGGGAGTTGGAAAAAATTATAGTCCATTTGGGATATTTTTTTATATAGATCATGATGGTAGAAGTCATGGGGTTATTTGAAACATTTTAAGTGGGATTTTAGGTAATCAGATCTATCATGGAGTGGTTCTTCATCCAATTAATCAAATTTGAGTTCTTATGAGTGACATGTATGATGATACATAGATCAGTGCCATGGAAATAGATGTTATACCCAAAAATGAATTACAGATATCATCACCAAGTATAACTTTGGATACTCCCTGTTTAGAGTGGTTGAGATGTGGCTTGAGGAGACTAATAGGTTGGGTGATCATGGAAACCTTGTGTGGGAACCTGATTTTAGATGAACTATGATCCAACCTCTAAAAAGGATTTTCAAGGGTATTTTCCCCAGAGGCCATATCCCTTTCGATGTTTTAACATTTTGTTCGGGGTGTTCATGATATGTTAGGAATGAGTTGTATGTTTTATTATAAGAAAAGACATGTTTTCCCCTATAGGTACTTTGGAACTTAGGATAATGAGGGGGATTTCTTTTCTTATGTTCTCTCATAGAAGAACCCATTTTGGATATATATATTTTTGTAATATTTGTGAGGGTCCTATGTGGGGTTTCGTTGATTATGTATCACTATAGAGGATCATAATAGGTATTCATCTACTTGTGTATTAAACTCATAAATCCCAATTAGGAATTCTCAATAGGGATATGACCTAAGGCACTCTTGTGGGAACCCTAGTGGATGGATAACCATGAACCAGAGAATTGCATTATTGGGAATAAATCATAGAACATGGCACCATCAAACCAATAACAAACATGTACTCTAGATGCATAGTAAATGTAGTTATGGGTTTAGTAATTCAACCAAAACCCTCCTTTATTTATGATTTCACCTAGTTAAAATCGATACAATTATGATTCCAATACTTGAATCCTTTGATATTATTTTTTGGGCCTAATATGATGTGATTTAATAGTGGGGATTCCCTGATGTACGTCCTGTGATATTCATTAGGATCCTTAGTTTTTTAATAGTTAAAATTAATGTATTTCCCATGTGTCACATGGATTCATCCTTACATATTTATTTTAGAGGATGTTGAATAGTTCATCATGCAACCCATCTTTATTTGGGTCCACAATTGGACGTATAATATGTATGGATTATAGCGATAAAAGATGCTACTGATTGGGTTAAATTTTCTAGTTGATTGGATGTTGAAGTATCCCACGAGGACTAATAGTTATCACATTGATTGATTCTTTGGTTACACTTCCAGATCCGATGGATTCACCACTACTTATCATCATTTAATATAAGAAATCATTCCTTGTATAATAGAGGCGATTATGGGTGATCCATATTCATGCAATTATATCCTGCAATGGAATGTTTCTTAATAAAAGATATTTCAGAACTGACTAAAGGATGAGTAGTTGATTGAGTTGAAAAGCCCCAGGATTTATTAGATTACACATGGATTGAGTAGTATGGATAATGTCCCAATTAAATTTTTATAGGTTTTCCATTAAATAAGTATCATAATCCCAAGGAAATATTGTGTCTTCATATTATTTATTGTTAATCATGTTTCTTCCCTACTATGATGATTATTTTTCATGATCATAATCATATGAAATAATATAATAGGTTCACCATTGGATGTGGCATGATGAAAATATTTTTCACCCCTATTATCTGCACCATGATTTGCATACAAATATTATATTTTCTTTAATTGGGATAATATATTCGTGATAAATAGGGCGATTCTTATCTGGGTTCATATGATCATCACAGAGTATATTGTTATCAAATTTGTAGACTAGGTATTTGGTTCAGCTTGGAGTATCCAAGGGGAATATTATATTTATTCCCATTATTTTAACTTTAAATTTCATCACCATAGTGGGTGATCTGTATTTTATGTTTCAGATAACTCTTATGGCCATTACTACATTCAATTATATTAATAATTGTTTTATAAATTTATTACACACAATGATTACATACTACAATGGATGAAACATTTCTATTTTTTTTAATCTGATGTGTGAGAATTTTCTTCTTAAAGACACGTCGCAAGCCCTCACTACTATTTGAAATTCTATGGAATTTGGGAATTAATCTTTTATGACTTCTCTTTATCTGGTATGATTACTTTTTAAAGAGTAAGCATAGCAAGGGTGAGATGTATAATACAGGATATTCTTACTTGAACTCAAAAACTACAATGTTTTAAATCTGATGTTTAGGGAATGCTCCAATGAATAGCTACCAATATTTTTGTAAGATCATACCATTATAATATGTTGATTACTTTAAATAAAATTTCATTAGTGAGGTCTCCCACAACCTACTCCATATTTAATCAAAACACTTAAAATTTATCTCTCCAAAAAAACATGTCCAAATAAATCCCATTGAAAAGTTAAGAAAAATAAAATCTTGAATAAACACCCAATTCATTATGTTTTCTTATAATAGGACAATAAAATGAAATTTTATTTAATGAAAATTACCAAAATAATTTAGGATCATTACGCTGAATATTTATAGTAAATGAATAGTAGGGCTTTCAATTTTTTAAACTTTTTTAAGAATAATGCATGTTTTCTCTATGGTTATTAACAAATTTTTATGTTCATTAATTATAGATTTTATGTAATGAATTTTGAATTTATTTCTAATTTTTTTGATTTAATTTTTAAAAAATATATTAGATGATCTTGAGATATTATAATTCTCAATGATGGTTTATTTATATTGGTGACCCTAACCCTATATTAATTTTTATGAGGTTATTTATAGTATATATATGTCTATATTTTTTTTACCTCATTAATAATGAATAAAAATATATATTAGATGGATATATATATATATGATATATTTGTAAAAATGTTTTATATGATGAAATTAAAAAATTCTTCATGATATTACATGAACATTGATTAGAAAATTATTTTATTTGTCTTGTAAAAAAATTGATATGTTAGTTATAATTTTTGGAAAATCCGAAGTTATTATTTAACACATTCTATTTTTTCCATTATAGATGTTGTAATGTTTTTATCATGCCAATTCATTAACTAATCATCATTAATGTGAATTTTAGTTTTTTTACGACATTCCATTAAATTAATTAAAGCATATAGTGTTTAATAAATAATTTATTTAGTTATCTGATTCATGAATGGGTTGTTGGGATCATTTATTCTTTTTCATTTTGGCTATTTTGAAGAATAGAAGTTCTGAAGATACATAAAAAAGTACTCTTAGGATAATAACAAATATTTTTTAGTCATGTCATGTAAAGTCATTTAATAAACGTATTTACGTTGAATAAATTTGAAACAAATGAAAACGTAAATTCTATACATATTAATTTTTTTTACATAATAAACTTTTTAATATAAAATTTTAAATTAATGTTTAAGTTGGTATACACAATTTATAATAATATTTCCATAGTGAAATTATAAAATTAGTTTTAATCCATTATTTACTGGGATAAATAGATTATCTGTTTAAATTGATATTATATTGTCTAAAAAATGATTTAAAATTCATTATTGGTTGTTATTAAATTAAAATTTTGTAGAGTTCTTATTCGTCCTTGACATGTGGAGTGTTTTGATTTAACATACTAAATTTATGTATTTTGATAGTTCTCAAATAATAATTTGATTTTATTTTTTTCTACTACATTGGATTTCATGAACAATGAATTATTATTAAATGATTATATAAATGATTTGTTTTAATTGGAAAGTATTTATTATTTCATTATCAATGATTAATTCATTTTTTGTAGGCTTCTATTAAAAAATAAATTTCCCCCTTATATTTTTTATTTTATTTATTTTCATAAAAAAGAATTGATTGTTTCTTATTTAATGTTTTATGAGGTATCTATATATGGGTCAACATTAAGATATGATGACTCAACATGGTATTAACTCATAATTTTTATACACTATCCACTTTAGTCATTACCATGTGATGGTCTCAAGGTTCCCCAACTTGTATGTTGCATATGTAAATTTAAATATATATCCAAAGTTTGTTTGAAATGGTTTGAAAATATATATTATAATAAGTTAATTTTATTGCTTCTAAAGAATGTTGATTTATATAATTTTTAGTTTCTAGTATTAATTAATTATTTCCATTGAATGTTGGATTTTTTATATATCAATAAATGTGTTTTCATACATAGTTTCTTATATCTATATTTTTTTCATTTGTGAGTTGAGATTTTTTTGTGGTGTTTACTACATAATTGTATGGAAACCATACACATGAACTTTATTGAACATGATACATCATTATTATAATTACAATAATACATTTATATTGGTTGTTGTATTGATATTTTCTTTTTTTATTCGACATTAGAGTTATGTAAATAGATTTAATATCCTATAAGTGTTATTGTATCGGAGGACATGCATATCATTAATAATTTTATAACATCTCCATTTTTATTGGTTTATCACTTTTTTCATCATTTGGTATGGTTAGTTTCTTGTATTATATATTCTTACCTTCTAATATATAAATTATAAGGTAATTTATTTATTTATATATATACCAGGAATCCTAGAATAGAGTCTCTAAAATTCATCATATAGATCCCATTATATTCTATTAAAATTTTGACTATACATATATATATACATATCCTAATAACTTATCATGGGTAGTTAAAAATATTATTTAGTTTTACTAGTACAAAAAAATTGATACCCTAGGTCATCTCACAGGATAATCATTTATATCTAATCACTATCTATTACTAATAAAATAATTATATTTTTGATATCTTTATAGTTATGAAATAAATGCAATAATAGTATAGATCTATTTTTATAATAATTAAAGGAAAATTAAATTTAAATGTAAAATAAATAAGGAATGAATGCGATAGAAATTAGGAACAAGTCCTAAGGGGTTGGCTACATGTGTTACTTCATTGTTTAGAAATTATTTTCCAAATTATATATAGGGATTTATCCAATCATAGATGGAATAATATAATATAAATTTAGTGGTAAGTTAATCATTCCATATATAATTCATTCGAATAAAAAACAATACCATTTCATATATGTACGAATAATGATTTGGTAGGTAAATGAATGAGTTCAATATTCATACATGGTAATGGTCGATGATTTCAATAATAACCCATAACAAACATATCAGATCCACTATAAATTAAAGAAATTCACTAATCAATAAAGATAATGAATTATCAAACATTGTGAAACCTCACCCAAATTGAATACTTCAAGTAATAACTTACCACTATGTCTATAATAGATCATAGTGATGAGAATGGTAGAAATTGTGTTATTGATAAATTTAGAATAAAATGGGAGAGAAAAATAGAAAAATTTATTAAAACTAGGTAAGGTGAAAATTACAACATGAAAATAAATACATAAAATAATATGTGAAAAGTATTATAAAATTTAACAGAATATATTATGTAGACAACAAATTCAGAGATTCATTCCTTAAAAATTAAATAATATATATTAATATTTTAAATATATGGTTAGTGCTTCTAAAATTACAAAAAGGAAGTTGAAATTCAAGGCAATTTGAATCCCTATTTATATTACACATGTCTGGCATCTAAGTCCCCAAACATGTTGTTTTTCTTGTATATTGAAATATTCATTGACTATTTCAATATATTATGTCTATATTTTACCACAATCCAATCATAAATTTATAATTAATGGAATAAACATTGAATTGATAAAAATATTAAAAATTCTAGTCCATCAATGGATTTAGGCCCCATTATCATATTGAAAAATTGAGACCCACATATATGTTTTAGAATAATAAATATGCCTATGAATTTTTACAATTCTAGAAAAAAAACTAATGTTAGATATTATTCATAAAAAAATTGATAAAAAAACTAAAGTGTACATAAATGATTTAATCTGAAATTTGTTTTTAATTTAAAAATTCATACCAAAATTATTATTATGTATTAAATGATCAATTATATATTTTTCCATTACCTGGAAATATAAGTCATGACTATTAAAACTAAATAATAAATAAATATTCTATTTTATGAAAACAATAAAAAATATTCGTTTTTTTTGTATGTGAAATATTTCAATGAAAAATAATTATTTTGGATTTAAAAATATTAATATTCAAATTCAAATAGAAAAATTATTGTCTATGTCAGTCAATTTGAATATATTTTGTAATTTTTTATAGACTATTTTTAATAAAATTACATTTAAAACAATTTTATAATGAAAAATTTAGTCCTTCAATGCTAGCCACTTCTCTCTAGAGATCGATGAATGAATTTAGTGTTATTAAAAATTCATATTTTTTATTGAAGGTATAAGCGTGGTAAATAAAATCAATATAAGAGTAAAATTTATTAATTCCTAGGGTTCCATTTTTTATACAGCGGAAGGTATTATAATACTAGAATAAGTATTATTTAAAAAGGACTTATCAAAAAAAATTATTAAAGAATCTCAAATAACCATTGGGTATACATGTATTTATAATGAATTATACATGTGATAGAATATATTTTTCTAGTCTATTTAGTATAATTTACTTAGACATGATCTATTTGATAAAGGTCTCCCTACAACGTAAATTCTCTATTTTTTATATGTCATCGGCATAATGGTTGATTATTAAATGTTGTATTTTTCTTTTACGCCTTTTATATGAATGTAAAATAAATTAATTATAAGAATCTGACTAATTAAATATTAATCACAGTAATATAATATTCTTTAAATGACTTTAGTTATAGTTACATAAAAAAATTTCATTTTAATATATTAAATTCTCTCAGTATTATATTTTTCTTTTAAAATGTTTTATTTATTTGAAATTTATACTATTTTTAAAGAGTTGAATACTTTTAAATTTATCTACCAAAACATATAACCAATTAATTTCATATGTAGGATAATTTTTATATCTACACGTAATTGGAAAATTTTCACTTCTATTACACATAACGAGAATCTGTTTTTCTAAAAATTAGATGGATAAATGAATTAAGTTTTATTGAACTAGTTGTTTTAAAAATGAAATTTTGTTATGATTTTTGACATTTAATAAGACCTTATATAAATACTTGTTTAAATAATAATTTTATGTTAATTTAAATATTTTTTAATATCAGAATCATAATGACCTATTTTATTGTTATGGTAAAGAGCACCATACATATATAATTTATCAATTTCTGGAATTTTTGTGAATCATTCATGTATTATCAATCATTTTTGTATTCTAAGAATTAGCCTTTAGTGTTATTTATTTTGGGGTTTTTTCATTATAATTGGATCATATAAATTAAAGAAAAAGTAATATTGTTATTAGTGTGTAGAAAATAATTTTTCATTAGGAGATAAAAAACATCATGGGTAATTAGGTTGATTAAATTATTTATAACAGAATTTATATTGTTGGGGGGGGGGGTGGTTAAATTACACACAATGTTAATTATTGGTTTAATTAGATTAAATTCATCTTAAGACTGTTTAGATTCATCAATAAATTTTTATACATGTTTTAGACATGGATTTTGATGCTAAAAAATTTATTTGTGGAATATTAGACATATTTTTAGTGATAAATATGGTAAAATGAGATCTAAATTGATGTTAAAAAGATTTTTTAAAGTCTATATGTATTTTAGTAACCACTGGGATCTAAATATAACCGTATCTGTTACATAAGGATGTATATAATGTTGTAAGTGGCCTATAATAATCAATGAGTCTTTATAGTGGGGTTCCATGTTCTCAATAGAACTCATTATATTCATTTCAAATATAAAATTTAATAATAATATTATAATAATAATAATTAATGTAGCTAGTGTAGAAGTGGAGGGGTTTTCAATTATGGTCTCCACATCCGGTAGGGTCGGAGTTCAATCCCCATCCTCATCCCCATTTGGACCCAGTTTTTAGTGTGTGAGATATATTGTGTGAGAAATGACTATATGTTGTGGGATTTTACTATATACAAACCACATGTGTGAATGAAATTTGGCACCCTATTAGAGGGTGGGATTTAGCATCAATAGAATCAATACAGGAATGAGTTGGTTATGATGTCAAGATAGATGGAATGTATATGAATGTGTAGGTGCAACATGTGTTAGGTGAGGTTGGTGTGGATTAGGAACAATGTGACACAAGGGATTATTTCATAATCCATAATGTATTATTCAACTATTGGATACATGGTAGGTCATGAGGAGAGAATATGAAAGGTACTAAAGGGGAATGGAAAAATAATGAATTATATCTCATGGTAATTGAGTGTTTAGGTAAGTTTTTTTGGTCCTTTGGTCATGAAATATTGGGTATTTTGATTGTTTTATCATATAGATAATTATAATATAATAATTTTCTACATGTGTGAGTTCAAATCCTCATGTAGAAAGAATAGAATTGACCCATATGTGTACTTTGGGTGTGTGTGTGTGTTTGTAGATTTACATCCCCTCAACCAAAATAATGATTATTATTAGTATTATTAATATTTTTGTGGTTGTTTTATTATTATTAATTGTTTTATTATAAATTGTATATGTGAATCAAAAATTGGGGTTTTCATCATTTTATTAGGAGAAATAAATATTTTTTTTTTGGATATGATATTTTGGGAACAATTTAATTATTAAATAAATAAAAAACATAAAATTATATTTTTATAAATGAAATGTTATTATTATTATTATTATTATAATGTTTCAAATAATTCGGCGTCATTAAGGTGGTATTAATGTCACGACCCTTCCTCGGGGCCTGTGCTGTGACTACCCCAAGCCCGCCTTCCATTGGCCAGGGGCTGGCGACTAGAACCAAGGCGTAATTTCTGGTAAAAGGGAAGGCATTTCCTTTTTAAAGTAATCAAACACCACAGAGCAAGCAAGCAGAAGTAAACACTAAGTAAAAACTGGGTACAACAGTAAGTGCGAAAAAGTATGTGGGCTAGTATATAAACCCAAACTGAAAGTAAGTACAACTGGAAAGGAAAAAAGAAACTGAAAAGTAAAGCCGCTACGGCGTTCCGTCCTCTGGTACTCCCACCTGAAGGGTGGGTACAGATAGCCTCCACAGCTCCTCGGATCCAGCCGTCCGCTCGGAGTACACCCCGCCCAGTGGTCCACCTCCAGGTACCGTCCTGCTCCACATGCCTCAACCACGATCAGCGTTGTCCATCGTCTACAACCAACACAACGTAGTGCGGGCATAGCCAATGTAGAGGTGAGTATAAGCTACTCAGTAGGGACCCCGGGACCCTCGAAGGTCTCCCAGAATCCACAAAGGATAATCCACAAAGGAAAGTTACAATCACAAAGTAACATCGGGCACTACTTAGGTATATGCCCATACATATACCTAAGTCATCAATTCTCCTTCGGCTCCCACATCCGAGATCATGTACAACCCAGTCCACACTGGAAAACACAACCCAATCCACACAGGAAAACAAAATGTAATCCACACAGGATATCAACTCAATCTTATCAAAGATAAGGATTGAAAGTAAAGATTCAGCACACATAGGTATACTTCTTCGTAAGACAATTGAGAAGATCAGATATAGCCTTTGATTCATCTAATCTATCGAACCCACATAAGATCGATAGGTACTATCCCCCGCAATGACCCACAAAGGATAGATTGGTACTAACCCCCGCAATGACCCACAAAGGATCGATAGGTAACTAACCCCCGTAATGAACCACATAGGATCAGACCCACACAGGATCTTTAGGCGTTGGCCCACACAAGACCGCTGAGCACCGACCTACATAGGATCTGACCCACACAGGATCAGTAGCACTGATCCACGTAGGATCGCTGACTGCTGTAGTCATCGTCGTCGAATCCACGAAGGATTTATGTATAGTCGTCATCGTCGTCGCTCCCGCAGCCAGCTCTAGGGTTCCCACACACAGCAAGCTCGTTCAGGAGGGTCCGCTCCATGAGACAAGGGGTAGATACATCAACTGACACATAGTCCGAAGTTTATGTATCCCAAAGTTCCATATCGTCAAAAGGAACTCAATGCAACAGATGGTGCGTCGATCAGACGCCCAGTCTGAGAGTTATTGACTTTTTCGTCCCAGGGGCCCGGTTGGTTTTTAAGTCAAAACCAACCCAACCATACTTGAACTATGTCCAAACCTCGAGCAGAGTAAACCAAAAGGTCTGTCTCATTTAGAGGAATCCATCAAAGTCGACGGCATGTCATTCGGACGTCCGGAGCACATGTTATGAGCGTTTCCGCTCCGAGGGCCTGGTTTGTTTCGTGTACGAACCAACCTAGATGAACCCAAAGTACTCTGAAACATTGAGTGTAATATATTGAAACGAGCCTCTCCATTCAAGGATCGCATCGCCACTGACGGTGCGTCGATCGGAGGTCCGCAACAAAAGTTTTGGGCAAAAGACAGTGAGAGGTCCGGAAGTGGGGGTTTCGGGCCCGGACCGACCCGACCCAAGACCCCCGGCCGGCCCGAACCGGGCGACCCGACCCAGGTCCGGGTCCGGCCCGCTAGGGCGCGGCCTGGCCTGGGCAGCCCAGCCCAGCCTGGGCAGCAGGCCCGACGCGCTGGCCGGTGCCAGGTGGCTCGACCGTTTCGGCCGGGCCGATGGGGGGGGGGGCTGCCACCTGTTTGGTAACTGTGGCCCCCATGATGGGTGGCCACTCTTGTTAGGCCAGCCGGGGGTTACAAACCCCCGGCTCTTCCTCTGACCGGCTGGCCCGTTCCGGCTGGCCGGCTGTTGCCGACACGGGAACGGCGTTGGCCAGTCCCCCTGCTCCGATGCTGGAGGCCCGGAACAGGCCGACAGTCCCTGCTCCGCCACGGTGCGATGGCTTCGTGCCCCTCCACCGTGGCCCCGCTCTGGCCGCGGTGCCTTCGGGGTTCTCCAGCGCGGCGCGATGGCGCCACGACCTTGTTCGATTCAACAGTGCAGCACGGCGGCGCCGCACATTTCTTGCCTCAAGACCCCGCGCGGTGCGACGACACCACACCATCCCCGTTCCAATCCACCACAAGGTAGAAAAGAGATTAAGGGGTGGAGGGTTGGCCATGTTTGTGCGATCCGGCCCCCTCCTGTTAACTAATAAAAAGCGTTCCAATTGTACAAGGAATGATGATGGATGAAAACACGAATATCATCAACAACAAAATTCCCCTACCTCGAGCGTAGTTTGAACGGAGGTTCGTCGCGGAAAAACTGTCATGGAAGGAGAATCATCACGTCACGGAGAAAAGATTTTTCGGCATCGTGCCGTCGATCTCCGAGGATACAACATTCTTTTCAACCTTCATCAGAGGTCGGCGTTCTTCGCGTTCTTCACGTTGTTCGTCGAGGAAGAAAAACTTCAAGAGCTTTTCCTTTTCTCCCAAAGACTCCACACAACAACTTCCAACAATAATAAAATAAGTACTTCACTTATTTTATTAACATGACTTAAGAATTTTGAATTTCAAACATTGAATTAAACCACTTAATTAACTCATGTAAAGTTGTCTTAATAAATGGAGGGTTATGGAAGGTTAGGGAAAATGAAGGGGTGGGGTTCATGTGGTCCCCACCATTCTCATAACCTCCCATGGGAAGTTGGGTGGTTACACCAACTTCCACTCAAAGGCTTAACCACTTAGAAAGAAATAAAAATTGTAGCTCAATTTTTATTTTCAACTTCCATAATTTTTAACAACTACTCTCGTGAAAACACAACTTCGAAAAAAGTGTTCCTAATAAATTACCAGCGCTGCGAATCAATCGGTGCCCTCAGAATTCGATTCCGAGCACCGGTTCAAAAGTTAAAAAAACCCGCTCGTTCGTTCACTAAACGTACCCGAGCAAAACTTCAGATATAAATTCTGGGCACACCGAGCCTCAGAATCAATTGCCGTCAGAAACTGCGTTCTTTTAAAATCCCAAAGAATATTAAGAAAAAAATTTCCCTTGAATTTTACGGGTCTTTACATTACTCAAACCTCAGGGCTTCACGTCCCCGTAAATATACTTCAAAAACGAGGGGAACAAATGTGGGTACTATGCACGCATCTGAGCCTCCCGCTCCAAAGTGCTCTCCTGGAGGTTCCCGTGCTGTCATATGATGCGCACTAGAGAAATTGACCATCCACGTAGGACCCGCTCATGTCGATCCTCGATCTCTACTGGGACCTCTACAAAAGTCACCCTATCATCAATATCCAGCTCCCCATGGTCAATGATATGCATCGGGTCATGCACGTATCTCCTCCGCTGGGAAATGTGGAAAACGTCGTGCACCCGGTGCAACTGAGGTGGTAGAGCCAGGCGATAAGCCACCTCGCCAATCCTGTTGAGGACCTGGAATGGTCCGATGAAGCACGGAGATAACTTGCTCCCTAGGACAAATCTTCATATTCCACGTCGAGGTGAGACCCGTAAGAAGACGTGGTCGCCTTCCTTGAACTCCAGTGGCCTCCGCCTCCTGTCAGCATAAGACTTCTGCCGGCTCTGAGCTATCATCATCCTCTCCTGGATGACCTGGACCTTCTCTGTCATGGCCTGGACCATCTCCGGTCCAACAAGAGCTGACTCCCCAGGGTCTATCCAGCACATAGTAGATCGGCAAGGTCGGTCATACAACGCCTCGTATAGTGCCATCCCGATGGTGGAGTGGTAGCTATTGTTGTATACGAACTCCACCAAGGTTAGGTGGCCCTCCCAACTGTGACCAAATTCAAGGACACAAGTGTGGAGCATGTCCTCGAGAGTCTGAATGGTCCACTCTGTCTGACCATCTGTCTGAGAGTGAAAGGCGGTGCTCAAACGTAGCTGAGTCCCGAACGCCTCCTGCAACCCATTCCAAAGCCGGTAATTAAAGAGAGCATCTCGATCGGAGACCATAGATGATAGCACACCATGAAGCCCTACAATCTCCTAAACGTAGAGACGTCCCAAGCTCTCAACTGAGCCCTGCTCTCTAATGGGTAAGAAGTGAGCTGACATGTTGATTCGGTCGACAATCACACAAATAGTGTCGTGACCTCTGGATGTGCGTGGAATTCCAGTCACGAAGTCCATAGATATGCCGTCCAATTTTCACTCCGGGACCTCCAAGGGCTTTATCAAGCCTCCCGGTACCTGGTGCTCTGCCTTCACCTGCTGGTAGGTGAGGCATCGAGAAACGAACTCTGCCACAACCTTCTTCATGCCCGGCCACCAATGTTGGTGTCTGTGATCCTGGTATATCTTCGCCACTCCAGGATGTACCGCCAAAGGGGAAGTGTGAAACTCTCTCAGTACCTCCTCCCGTAAAGAAACTGGTACCAAGGTATGTCCTCTGAAAAGGACATCATGCTCTCCTCCTAATGAGAAACCATCAGGTGTCTGTCCTAAGGATATTTACGCACACCACGTCTCATAGTCGGTGTCCCCACACTGTGCCTCTCTAACACGCTACGGTAGTGAAGGAGTGACTATGAGTGACTGAAGAAAGGCTACTCCATCGCTATCCCCGAAGGATATCTACAAAGTGGCTAGCTTCTCTATCACCTCCCTAAGTAGCTGAATTCCCATCCTCCTGCTGAGAGCATCGGCTACCACATTCCCCTTTCTAGGAGTATAAACTATCTCAAAGTCATAGTCATGGAATAACTCTAGCCATCATCGTTGTCTCATGTTCAGGTCCTTCTACGAGAAGATGTACCTGAGACTATGTTGGTCTGAATAGACTGTAAAGCGCTTGCCCATCATATAGTGTTGCCACATCTTCAGAGTGAAGACCGCTGCTGCTAACTCCAGGTCATGGGTAGCGTAGTTCTACTCATGCTGCCTCTACTTACGTGATCCTTAGGCGATCACGGCCCGCTCCTGCATCAGGACACATCCGTGTCCGGTCCCTGATGCATCGCAGTAAACTACGTATCCTACTCCCTCCTCCGGAAACCTCAAGATAGGCGCGCTGGTCAATCTCTATCTCTGCTCCTGGAAGCTCTACTGACATCTGTCTGACCACACAAAGGTTTTCCCCTTCTTCGTCAAAGCTGAGAGTGGTGCCGCAACTCTGGAGAAGTCAGGCACAAATCTCCGGTAGTACCCAGCAAATCCCAAGAATCTCTGCACCTCCGTCACGCTCATGGGTGGCTCCCAAGTGCGCACTACCTCGATCATCACAGGATCCACCATAACTCTCGCCTCAGAGATGACGTGTCCCATGAAGTGGACCTTGAGTATCCAGAACTGACACTTCGAGAGCTTTCTATAAAGCTGGTGATCTCAGAGTGTGTCTAGTATAACCCACAAGTTGTAGGAGTGCACCTCCTCAGTCAGCGATTAAATAAAAATGTCGTCGATGAATACAATGACAAATCGATCGAGGTATGGCTGAAAGATCTTTTTAATGTGGTCCATGAACACTGATGGAGCATTGGTTACGCCGAATGTCGTAACCATGAACTCATAGTGGCCATAACGACACCTGAAGGCCGTCTTCTGCACCTCCTCGTCTCGAACTCTGAGCTGATGATATCTTGACCTGAGGTCTATCTTCCAGAACCACCATGCTCCCTTGAGCTGATCGAAGAGGTCATCAATCCTCAGTAGAGGATACTTGTTCCTCACTGTCACCTGGTTTATGCGACGATAGTCGACACAAAGTCGCAAGCTCCCATCTTCCTTCTTGGTGAACTATATCGGGAAAGCCCAGGGTGAAACACGAGGTCGGATGAATCCCTTGCCCTGCAAGTCCTCCAATTATACCCGTAGCTCTCAAAGCTCAGCGGGGGCCATCCAATATGCTGGAGTGGATATTGGGGCTGTCCTGGGGTACAAGTCAATATAAAAGTCTACCTCTCTTTGAGGAGGTAGTCCTGGAACGTTGTCCGGAAAAACGTCTCCATACTGATCCACCACTATAGGTAAACCAGGACTCCGCACGTCAACTGCTCCTAGGATGAGGCTTCCCAACTGATGAGTGATGGGCTGTCCTATCCTCTGCGAGAGTCCATCATGTGCTGCGAAGGCTCCCCTCTCACCGGTGAAGGTGAACCTGCTCCCGTCGGTGCATACACATCACACCTTGCGCTTAATACAATCAATCTGAGCATGTACTATAGATAACCAATCCATGCCCAAGATGACGTCGTAAGGACTCGACACCAATACAAGAAGATCCTAGCAGAAGCTCTCACCTCCCAGAGTAAGCTCACACTGTCGGCAACCGTGCGTAATCATCGAGTCTACTCCCGTAGGAGTTTCTAGCCGTAAGGATCGAGCCAACGGCTCTGTCAGAATCTCCGAGCTCCAAAAAAGGGAAGTGTATATGAAAGAATGACTCACTCTTGTGTCTGTAAGAACTGCAGAAAGGGTGGAACATAAATAGATAGTACCTCGAATCATCTCGGGAGCTCCGTGGTCATAGGCCTCCGCTACATGAAGTTCTGCATGTCTCTGCCTACCAGCTCCCTGTGGTCGGGGTGGACCTCTTGGCGGCGGTGGTGGTAGAACCTCAAAGTATCGCCCACCACCTGCTGCTCGGCTAACTCCTCTGCCTCGTCCGCCTGCTCCCTGCGGACCACCACAGTCGACCCTCTGGTTCTGCTAGGGTGGTCTCTCAACGGTCTGATGCTCCTCTGCACGGCGGGTTGGGCAGTCACGAGCCATGTGGCCCTACCCGCCGCATGCGTTGCACTGTCTGTCTCTCGAAAGACTGGCACCGCGCTGTGGGCCCCGTACTACTGAGCCAGTGTCCTGGGGTCATTTTCCTGAGGGTCCAGTTTGCATGAACCCATGGGTCATCCGTCAACTGCCTTCTGCAGAAGACTCTTCTACGTGCCGCCCTGCAGTAGGTCTCACTGCTGATTCAGGCTCCGCAAGGAAGCTCTCGATCAGAAAGGCTTGCTCTAGTACTCGTTCCTGTGTCGGAATGCTGAGGGAGATCATTGATGCCCTGATCTCCTTCCTCAATCCCTGCTCGAAGGTCCAGGCACAGAAGAATGGATCTCGTACCATGTCCATCGAATAGCGCGAGAGATCTGTAAATCTCGCCGAGTACTGGGCGACTGTCAAGCTGCACTACCACAGCTGTAGAAGCTCCTGGATGCACACCGCACGGAGGGTGGCTGGGACGAACTCCGAGAGGAAGAGGCTCTCAAAGTCCGTACAGGGAAGAGATGCCTCATCGTGCACCTGGAGCATCAAGCTCCACCATCTTCCTGCTGCCGCGTGCAAGAAGTTCACTATGAGGATCACCATGAGGTCTACTGGTGTCCTCAATAACCTGAAAACTCGTACAACTGCCTCCATCCAATCCTCGGTGGCCTGAGGGTCCGTCTCACCGCGGAACCTGGGCGGTCGCTGACGCTGAAACTCGTGCAGTGCACTAAGGCGACATGCATCGTCAGCGGCTGGGGCTGGTAGCATCAGTGGCTCGGCGGGTAGAGGTACCGCCGGTGCCTCTGCTGTCAAAGGGCCCTATACCGAGGCCTCGTCGCTCGGTGGGCTGTCATCATGCACAACGCTCGGAACCCTAGATGGCTGCCATCGTGGGGCCATCCTGAAAAGAGACAGGTGCACAACGGTCAGAACAGTATACCTGGTTAGCTAACACAAAGTAATCACAATGAAAACTTGAAACACATGCAATCAATGTTTCCGTGCAGTAAGTTGGAAATCAGAACTCAGGGTCCTGGTGTACGGATACATCAACCGCCGCACCAAAACTATACTCCCTGGACTAATAACCACACTCAATACTCTTAACACTATTGCTTCACATAGAAAAAGTTCAGAGTCCTGAGTTCTGTGGTAGAACCGAACTCCTTTGATACCAATTTGTCACGACCCGTCCTTGGGGACCGTGTCGTGACTACCACAAGCCCGCCTTCCATAGGCCAGGGGCTAGCGACTAGCACCAAGGCATAATTTCCAGTAAAAGGGAAGGAATTTCTTTCGTAAAGTAAACAAACACCATAGAGAAATCAAGAAGAAGTAATCACTAAGTAAAAACTGGGTACAATAGTAAGTTCGGAAAAGTAAGTGGGCTAGTATACAAACCCAAATTGAATGTAAGTACAACTGGAAAGGAAAAACAGAAACTGAAAAGTAATGCCGGTATGGCGTACCGTCCTCTGGTAATCCCACCTGAATGGTGGGTACAGATATCCTCCACAACTCCTCGGGTCCAGACGTCCGCTCCGAGTACGCCCAGCCCTGTGGTCCACCTCCGGGTACCGTCCTGCTCCTCGTGCCTCAACCACGATCAGCACTGTCCGTCGTCTGCAACCAACACAACGTAGTGCAGGCATAGCCTATGCAGAGGTGAGTATAAGCTACTCAGTAGGGACCCCGAGACCCTCGAAGGTCTCCCAGAATCCACAAAGGATAATCCACCAAGGAAAGCTACAATCACGAAGTGACATCTGACACTACTTTGGTATATGCCCATACATATACCTAAGTCATCAATTCCCGTTCGACTCCAACATCTGAGCTCAAGTACAAACCAATCCACATAGGAAAACACAACAAAATCCACACAGGAAAACAAAATGTAATCCACACAGGATATCAAGTCAATCTTATCGAAGATAAGGATTGAAAGTCAAGATTCAGCTCACACATGTATACTTCTTCGTAAGACGATAGAGATGATCAGATGTTGCCTCTGATTCATCTAAGCCGTCAGACCCACACATGATCCATAGGTACTAACCCCCGCAATGACCCACAAAGGATCGATAGGTAACTAACCCCCGCAATGACCCACAAATGATCGATATGTAACTAACCCCCGCAACGACCCACAGAGGATCGGACCCACACAGGATCTGTAGGCGCTGGCCCACAGAGGACTGCTGAGGGCTGACCCACATAGGATCTGACCCACACAGGATCGGTAGCACTGATCCACATAGGATCGCTGAGTGTTGTAGTTATCACCATTGAATCCACAGAGGATTTCTGTATAGTCGTCATCGTCATCGCAGTCGCAGCCAGCTCTAGGGTTCCCGCACACAGCAAGCTCGTTCGGGAGGGTCCGAGCCACGAGCCGAGGGCCTGATAAATCAACTGACACATAGTCCGAAGTTGATGTATCCCAAAGTTTTTTATCGTCAAAAGGAACTCAATTCGACAGACAACGCGTTGATCGGACGCCCGGTCTGAGAGTTATTGACTTTTTCGTCCTAGGGGCCCGGTTGGGTTTTAAGTCAAAACCAGCCCGACCGTACTCCAACTACATCCAAACCTCGAGCAGAGTAAGCCAAAAGGTCCGTCTCACTTAGAGGAATCCACAAAAGTTGATGGCACGTCATTCGGACGTCCGGAGCTCATGTTATGAGCGTTACCGCTCCGAGGGCCCGGTTGGTTTCATGTACGAACCAACCTGGCCGAACCCAATGTACTCCGAAACCTTCAGTGTAATAAATCAAAACAACCGTCTCAATTCAAGGATCGCGTCGCCACTAATGGTGAGTTGATCGGAGTTCCACAACCCAAGTTATGGGAAAAAGACCATGAGAGGTCCGGAAGTGGGGGTTTCGGGCCCGGACCGACTCGACCCGAGACCCCATGGGCGGCCCGTACTAGGTCGACCCAACCCGGGTCCAGGACTGGCATGGCCTAGGCAGCCGGCCAGGCTTACTGGTGCACTGGCCCGGGCTAGGTGTCTCGGCCATTTCGGCCGCGCGGATGGGGGGGGGGGGGTACCTGCCCCCCTATTTGGTAACCGCAACCCCCATGATCGGGGGCCCCTCTTGTCCAGCCAGCTGAGGGTTACGAACCCCCGTCTCTTCCTCTGACTGGCTGGCCAACTCCGGTTGGCCGGCTGGTGCCGACACAGAACGAACGCTGGCCAGTCCCCCTACTCCGATGCCGGCGGCCCGGAACTGGTCGCCGGTCCCTACTCTGCTATGGCGCGATGCCTCCACGCCCCTCCACCGCGGCCCCGCTCCGTTCGCAGTGCCTTTTCGGTTCTCCAGCGCAGTGCGACGGCGCCTCGACCATGTTCGATTCAATTACGCGGCGCAACGACGCCGCACATTTCTTGCCTCAATACCCCGCGCGGTGTGATGTTACCGCACCATTCCCGTTCCAACCCACCACAAGGTAGACAAGAGAAAAAGGGGAGGAGGGTCGGCCGTGTTTGTGCGATCCGCCCCCGTTAACTGATAACAAGTAGTCCAATTGTACAAGGAAAGATGACAAAAGAAAACACGAATATCATCAACAAAGAAATTCCCCTACCTCAAGCATAGTTTGAACGGAGGTTCGTCATGGAAAAACTATCACAGAAGGAGAATCGTCGTGTTGCGGAGAAATGATTCGTCGGCGTCGCGTCGTCGATCTCTGAGGATCCTGCGTTCTCGTAAACCTTCGTCAGAGGTCGGAATTCTTCGCATTCTTAGCATTCTTCGTCGAGGAAGAAGAACTTCAAGGGCGTTTCCTTTTCTCCCAATGACTTCACACAACTTGTTCCAACAATAATAAAATAAGTACTTCACTTATTTTGTTAACATGACTTAAGAATATTGAATTTCAAACATTGAATTAAACCACTTAATTAATTCATGTCAAATTGTCTTAATAAATGGAGGGTTATGGAAGGTTAGGGAAAATGAAGGGGTGGGGTTCGTGTGGGCCCCACCATTCTCATAACCTCACCATGGGAAGTTGGGTGGTTACCCCAACTTCCACTCAAAGGCTTAACCACTTAGCAAGAAATAAAAATTGTAGCTCAATTTTTATTTTCAACTTCCACAAATTTTAACAACTTCTTTCGTGAAAACGCAACTCCGGAAAATGTGTTTCTAAGAAAATACCGGCGCTGTGAATCCATCGGTGCCCTCGGAATTCGATTCCGAGAACCGGTTCAAAAGTTATAAAAACCCGCTCATTCATTCACTGAACGTACAAGAGCTAAACATCGAATAGAAATTCCGGGAACACCGGGCCTCGGAATGAAGTTCCATCAGAAACCGTGTTCTTGTAAAATCCCAAAGAAAATTAAGAATAAAATTTCACTTGAATTTTACGGGTCTTTAAAATTAAAAATACAATTTTAAATTTTATATTATTAAGTGATAATTTCATATTTAGTTAAAAAGTATGTGTTATATTTATTCTAATTATGATTTAGTTATTTTAAACATTTTCTAAAAAATATATTTTTTCCTTTAAAAATATTAATTTTATCATATTATAACTCCCCAAATGACACATTGTGTTTTAAATAGGTATATTTTTTTCATTCATCCCCTTGATCAAATGTTTCCTCATTTTTAAGACCATTATGTGTAATTCAATGACAATTTTGATATGGATGTAATTTTTAATCAATTTATAAAATGAGAAGAATTAATGATCAGAGATGGTGTAGTAATATTATCAACTTCCAAAAGGATGGGTATCAAATACCCTTTGTACTTTATTGGTATTATATCAGATTCGATTAGTATCACCTAATACCATGTTCTATTATACCGTGTTTTGGTAGAAGCCTTTATAATTTTCAAAGAGGGGGGAAAATTAGTCACTTTATATAAACATTTTGATCCCTTTAAACATTGTTTTTTGGGTTAAAACATTACTTCTATCCATGATTCATTCTTATGTGATCTCAATATCATGGTTTCCTACAAACTTGATTGCACTTTGATCCTTGATGTTGTTGGTTTTTAATGCGTCATGAGGCTTTGTTTTTGGAGAGTTTAATGTACAGTCTCATATTGTATTCATGGTTTTAGAGATTTCATATTGAATTTTTTAATGTTTTGAGTCAAAAAAAAATATATTTCTAATTATTTTTAATATCATTAAAACATTATAACATGTATTTGTAAACTTGATTTTATTTTTCCTATTTTGGATGTAAACCTTTTTAATCAAAATACTGATAATAATGTTTATATGAAATACCAACAATATTAGGATTTGTAAAAATATAATGACAATAAGGAAAATGAAAACATCAAAAAAAATTTAACTAATCAAGATATGTAAATAATTTTTTTTAAAAAAAAGCATTGTGGTGGTCCTGAATAACCTAATTGGTTCATATGGTATGATGTTGACTCCATCGAAGTATGAATTGAAATTAGTTACCAATTTCATTTCAAATGACTCTATGATTTCTGGGATATGAAAATTGTAGGTTAGTCAATCAAAATAGTTTCTCATAATTGATATAAAATTTGTGATATAAGAATACTAAGATATGTTCAACCACTTGATGTTTTCGAATTCTTATTGGCTTGTGTAGTATCAATTGATTTTCTTTTTTGGTGTTTTTATAAATATTAATGATGTGGTATTTTTTAAAACTCTTATATAATTTCTTTTGGAAATAGGTTAAATAATATAACATAACATCTTGTGGTTTTTTATCAACTAGTAATTATAAAATTTTTTAATGATACATGTATTTTTAACATGATTTACAATCTACTTTTTATAGTAGAGAAGATTTTACAATCTAGTTGTATTAGGAATTTATTTGTAATGAATATAGATCCATGAATAATGATTTAATATGGGGATCCTATAATTCCCTAACTATAGTTACCCTGAGTCGTTGCATTATTATATAACATTGGCATGATCTAAAGAGATCATGTATCGAATGACTGATTATTTTAGTAGCCTTGCAAGTACTGAAAACATATATGAATTTTACATTAAATCCGGGAATAAATAAAAACAACATTGTACCCCCATTTAACAAAATTATATCCATTTTCCAATCCATTTAGTTTAAACATTGCATAATTATTCATATCCTGGGAAAAAATATAAGAAATGGTTGAGCTCAGATGCGCAGTAGGAATTTCAATATAGTGGGAACTATCATAATTAATCATAAACATTTAACAAAATGTATAAGCCTAAAACACAATACTTTTAAACAAAAACTTCATCATAATATGGAAAATATGAATCGAATAATTCAATTTACTTATTCACATGGATATTATAATAGTAGAATAATAATATGAATTATCAATAGCCAATTTCATAATAATGTAATGCATAATTCCAGACATCATAACCACATAGTCAAGGCCTCATGCCTAGACTTCAAATACGATTTTTTCAAGGCCATGTTCCAAGACACTAGTTTGTCTCTTGAGACATACCAATGCATAGAGGAGCTATAGCGGGTTCAACCCATCACATGGTATTTCCAATGCATTCCACATACAAAAAGGTTGAAACATAATCAAAACATTCATATTAAAACTTGCATAAAAAATGTAAAACTTTTAACAAAAAATCATGAATGCTATAAAATAGAACATCCATATTCAAACATAACTCATTCAATAAAATATAAAAGATTTTATTATATTAAATTTACATCAATCAAGAATATTTAATGATATTGATATAGATGAAAATAATTATCAAAACTATTTGAGGTAAATATTTCTCTTTTTTGTTAAAACAATTAAAAGTCTCACTATTTATCAAGAAGCCATTTAAAATGGTTTTTTGAATCAAAGTTTCCCATACAACTTTTAAAATTAAAAAAAAATAATTTTAAAACATTAATTCCCATATAAATAAATCCTTAAAACGTTTTTTAAAACATAGACGTTAATGAGAATGATTTAGAATAATAAATCATAAAATGATTTAAATTGATATTTTAGTTATATTTCTTAACCAAATGACAAAATATTGAATAAAAATAATTTAAGTTATCGAAACATTATAATATGATGTTAGTAAAGCGATTCATGATATTTAATGTTAAATTACATTATATACACCATATAAAAGTGAATTGGCGCATAACCACCAAGAAGTCTCAATGGAATGTAAGTTGAGATGAAATCCATTATAAAGACTATATACATACTCTTAGGATAAATCAATGACCAAATTATGTGTGACCAAATACAAATACACTTACTATTATTGGATATTCGGTGTAAATCAATCAGAGGACATTCACACATATTCTTGTGAAAACAACACCAATGTCATGGATGTTTAACTCAATTAATATAAATTGAGTAAAAATTACTCTTATCGAGTTCATATCGATGACATGAGAATTTATCAATTGAGTTATTATGTGTATCAAAAGTATATATACACAAATGGGAGTTTAATTTTCTATATAAGTAAATAAATAGTGATTTCAAACATAATCATGGAGTAAAATAATAAAAGAAGTCTCTGTAAAACTAGATGTGTGGAAATTGAAATATGAAATTCGATTACCAATTTTGTAACATTCAAAAAATTCACCCATGAAAGAAGGATCATACAATGATGATGTTAATACCAATAAATTAATGTATATTACATAAATAATACAATCCTAGGCATTACATACACCACACAGAAGATAATAGTGTCAAATATAGCATAAATTTCATAGGAATAAATGTTAGATGATTAACCTTACCATGTACAGTTTATTAGTATTGGGTTGGTTAACATAATGTATAAGGGTTGAATAATTTTTATTAAATTATAAAATAACCAAATACATAAATATGATATCATATATGTTCTTATAATATTTCATTATTAATGATATTTCAGGAGTATCTTGTTTTGGTTATTAACTGATTTGTTTTACTTTATATGTTTTATTATTTAAGTCTCGTATGTTATGTATAAGATGTATTTGATTCATATCCAAAATTATATTATTTTCTTAAAAATTTATTTTAAATCATAAAATGAAAATTAATCTTTAATGGTTACGATGGGCAATGAATCTTATCATGTTTTTGGCGATGGTAATTTGTATGTACGCACACGCGACAATATCATTTAATTGATGGTAAAATAGTTTGTAATTGGATTGTATGTCATATATAAAGATTACATAAAAATAAATATTTATTATTTATATCAATTGTACTCATTTTTATACCAATATATACAATGATGTTTTGAATACTAAACAACACCACAATGTGAAGACGGTATGTCGAACGCACACGTGTATGGTGACATTATCATCCATACGATGGATAGCATAATGAATATGGTTTTACCAGATTTATAATAAAATCATAGTTAGTAGAAGGTACTGTATTTAATATTTTGATATGAAAACAACAAAAAAATAGTAAGTGGAAGAAGAAAACAACATTGAATGAGTTGGTGAAATTATTACCACTTCTTCGTGTGCTTCCGATTGATTTGATCAAAAGGGATCCTTAAGTTTGCTTTATGAAAAAAGTAAGGCATCGATGTTAATGTGAGGTCACTTGTGAGAATATATGAGTATTGTTTAGCCGATCCATATTGCTTTGGTGGTGTGAAATTAATAGAATGAGAAGTACCCATTTATAAGAGAGGTGTAGGTCACTTTAGGAAAAGCTTGAAATTTTATTTTATTATACAATCATTTTCTGTTTAGAATGTATCCAAATGGGATAATTTCTATGATTAGGTGGGGTGTGGTCTAAATTCCTTCAAAAAAAGTTTTTAAAGAGTTTTAGGTCACCATATTTTCCTTATATTTTAGATTTAACTCTTAGTGAATTAGTTTAACATTTACATTTTCTTCTTGTGTTCTTACACTATATGTTTAACAAAAATACTAAAAACTTCTAATAAAACCTCAATTGGTTCATTAATGATATATCTATCATTATATAAGTTATTTTTCTGAATGTTAGTTTTTCAAAAATAATATATCATTTAATAAAATAATATTTGATTTAAAAACTTATTTTTGACAAATTTGACACTATTAAGTATTTGATTTTTTTTGAATGTCATTAAAGCATGATTACTTAGAAAAATATTCATTGAATCAACCATAACATTTCATATTAATCTATAAAATTTTTGTAATGAATAAAAAGAATCAATTTAAATTTATTTTGTTATTTATAATTTCAATTATTTTAATCATTCGTTAATAAGGTAATTACTTTATCATCATTGTGTCATAAATAAATTTAATTATATAATGTCAAAAAATTATAAATAAAATACAATGATGTAGGAAATATTCTTTAAATTTAAAATGAATATTTATATTTGAGATTATCTTATGTATAAACCAATATTAAAAATGATTCATTTATGAAATTTTAAATTTATCACATTTAAATATTCTTTAAATAAAATACTAATAAATGTCATATTCTTATCCAAGTGGACTAAATAGAGTCATATTTTTTGATAAGGTTGATTTTTTTTATAAAAACATATCCAATAGAATTTTTACATGTTTTAGGACAATTATAATATACTATTTACTTTTAATTATCCAATTTACTTTTAACCATGGTGAATAAAATTCAAAAGTTACTATTCACTAAAAATTATTTTCATTATATTGGGCCAAATTTTACTTACTGATGTCAACCATGTCTCTTAGATTTTTTAAATTTAATTCACAAATGGAGGAAAATTATGTTTTGTGAAAATTTTCTAACCTACCTAGAAGGTGTGTAAAAAATGTTAAAAAAATCAATATAATTTTATACATCTAATTTTATTATAAAATAACTCTCATTTATTACATTTAAATAACATATTTTTTATGTTTATATTTAAAATTAAAATTAATTTTAAATAAATAAATATTCCTTTTAATAAAAATTCTATTCTTAAAGAATAACTAACTATTTTTCATTATTTATCTTTAATTAAATGTTTTCAAAAAAAATACCAAAAATTCACCATAAGATAATTTTAACATTCCAAATCCAAAAATTCTGTTTATTTTACCAAATTAAAAATGTATTAGTTTTATTAATTAATATATAATTAAATCCAATTGTTAAAACCATAATGGAGGTTTTCGAGAAGTAAAAACTATTTAAAGATATACATGTGGTTATGTCCACTTTAAAAGTGAAATTACTTATAGGGAAAAACATGGGATTAAATGATAAAAATACAATCTAATTATACTACAAAACCATTAAAAACGTATTATTTAGAATTATAAATTATTTTTATTTAAAAATTTGTTTTCAATTAAAATTTAGTATATTTCACGATTCATCAAAATATGAAAGTTATCAGAAAATCACAAAAAAATTAAACAAACAAAATTTTTATGTCCCACTAATAAAGAAGATTATAATTTCATACAATTGAATATATAAAAGTGTCAAATATAGGATTAGAAAGGGTTCTCCATTATAAGGCAGAAAAACTACAATTTTTTGAAAGATATTTCTTTTATCTAAAAAATTGAATTGGTCTTTATATTATGTTTAAGAAACACAAAATATTAATGTAAAAATTATTTGGGATAGAAATAAAATTTAAAATGAAGTTATTAGAATTTATAAAAGCATTTTAAATGTCTAGTTTGATAGGTTGTGGTGCGCAGGAACTCTGTGTTGTGTATATCACATGATATTTTATTTTTTAAACAGAAGTGTATCAAGGAAGGTTGGGGTGTTACATTTTTCCCCCTTGAATAATTTCTTCCTTGCCATTTAAAATTGTTATTTGTAAATAAAAGATAAAAAATAAAAAATACCATTTTGGAAAACCCACATCAGAAATAGGGTTAATGAATTTTAGTCTTAATATGAGGGAAATCGAAATGAAGAAGCCACCACAAAATTTGGATTTCGAGTAGGAGAACATTAGTGGAAAATATAGTGGGATAACAAATGTAAATATTTATATGGAGTGATTCTGGTCATCAATCACAAACAAGTGAGTGGAAAATTGAGGGCCTGAAGGCCATAAATCTATGATGAATAATGTTATATATTTGGATAACATTTTTTTGGGTATAATATTTTTTCCCACATGTTTCATAATTAATTTCATCCTAGAATAAGGAAAAAAAATATTTAAGTATATATCCATGTTTTAGCTAATTTATACCACAAACTCACCTTTCACTCAAAAGGATGAGTATTCAAGATTACTTTGTAACACATGAAGCTCTACAATCAACTTACTGAGAATCACATAATCCACAAAGGATGACTATATATTTCCCATATCCCTAGAAATTAAAAAACCAAAATGGATAGTACAAGATAAAATGATCCCCAAAAAGGATAACCCATTAGAGAAATAAATACTAGTATTTATTTCTGAAATTAAACCTACAATACCCAAAGTTGAATAAATACAATTCAATAAAAAACTATCCTTAAAATCCTTTAATATAATCTAAACCAATATTGAAACCCAAAACTCATAAGAACTTGATTACGTTGTCTTCCACGTTAAATTGTATCTCCAAATAACCATGACTACACTTAAAGTCACATAACTAAATTTAAACAACCTAATCACATATTCTACATGATAGGTTAATAATTTCAATAAATAAAATAAATCCCTTTATTTCCATATTAAAAACATAGAAAAAAATTCACCGTTAATCCTCAAGAGAAATCCCAATGTATTATATTTTCCTTAGGCATATAGTGTTCCTAACAGAATCAATTTCTTCCAAAATAATTTTTTTAACATAATCACCAAACCATTTTTCTATACTAAGGATATATATTTGATACAAATAAGATCCCAAATCAAATTATTATTTATCAATAAAATCATTTAATTAAAAATAATCAATCCAAATAACCAGAGACTTCAAGTAGTCTAGTGGTAGGTGATAAAGCCCAATCGCACATAGGTTGTGGTTTCAATTCCCCTAGATTTATACGATGCAATGGGATGTCACACAGTATGAATGTTGTTTTTTTCAAAAACTATATTTTATAACATTCAAAAACTAAGATAAATTTCTCCAGATAACCATAACATAATTTTATAAGAAATGTTATCTCATACCTCATATTTTCATCCCAAAAAATAATAACTTGTAATTTCCACAAATTCAAGGATCATATATACCCAAATTGTTATTTATAACTATATGTCCAATATAATTTATTATTATTCCTCAAATAAAATTTTCAAAAAATGAACAACAAGGATACACATACAAGAGAAAATTCATCTAATGTAATCCCATCAACAAAGAGAAACAATATATTTAAACATTTCCCCATCCATTTATTTCAACGTAGGTGCTTCCTTGACCAAGATTTTATCCTATAGAATAGGGTACTCACTCCGGTTATGTCCAGGTCCCAAAATTTACATAAATTTATTGTAAATGAATTCTTTAGGTGTTTTTTATTTCAACCATAGTACTCTTCATTTTTTCACGACAATTCTTTATTTATATCCTTATTTCCCACACATAATCATTTTTTTATTCCATTTATACAATTTTCCAAGTCTATACTTCAATATTCATTATATGATGGAAATCAAGTTTTCGTTTCTCCACGGTCTCCTCTGATAGAGCTCGTATAATTCACCACATATCTGTTCTTTGTTGAGTCATGGAGTTGGTTAATATATATGTTGTTGATAATCTTTTTTGAAACATAATTTATCATGAACTAGATATCTTTTATTCCTATCAACATTGCATTTTTTCTCATTTATACGACCATTCCCACCTTGTACATCATGTTCAATGTTAATATGAATTCCTTAGATTCAAGCTATTGATTATACCAGAATGAAATGTTTGGGTAACAATAGTAATAAAATCATTTAGTTAATATCATGAAACCTAAATTTCAATCTAAAACACCTAAAGATTAACCAAGGTTATATATTCGCTTCTTATATTTAAATAAATCAAATTGTTTTTTAATGAAAATGTTAATCATCCAACAAATATACCCTAGGAGTGTCATAAAAAAGTGTATAGAAAGGCCCATTTTTGTGCACTACTTCTCATTCGAGTCTAGCTCAAAGTGGTGATTTGGGGTTTAACCCATAGGTACATCTGGGCTAGATCTATCTATTCTTTCTTGTAACCATACATGGATGTATTTATTGGAAAACCTATATATTATTTACATTACCTAAAATTTTGGATGTTCTTCTATACTAATCCCCAAAGTTTATCTTCGGCTAATGTTCCTTAATCAATATTTTTCTAAATCTATTTTCCATGGTTTGTACTAAACATCCTCTGATACCAATTGTAACTCCCCAAAACCAGTTACCTAGAGTCCTTTAAATATAACATAACATTGTTATGATATCAAGTGATCTTGTATCGAATGACCAATTAGATTAGCAGCCTCAGAAGTACTAAAAACATACATAAATTTAAAATTACATTCTCAAATAAATAAAAACATCATTGTGCCCCCTTTAAACACACATATCCATTGGCCTATACCTTTATGTTCAACATAATATACTTCCTGACATCTTGGGAAAAGAAAACATATTAAAGGGATGTTCTTAGATGCATAGTAGGGATAACAATAAAGCGTTTACTATTGTAAATAATCATAAACATTGAAGGCAATGTATATGTATTAAACCCATGCCTTCTAAACATAAACATCTGCATAATATGGAAAAGATATATAGAATAATTCCATTTACATGTTCACATGGATATTTTTTTAGTCAAAAAATCACATGAAATATCAATAACCAATTTCATAATGATGGAATGCATAATGTCGAACATAATAACCACATAGTCAAGGCCTCATGCCTAGAATACAAATAAGATTTTGTTAAGGCCTTGTTCCAAGACACTAGTTTGTCTTATGAGAGCATCCGATGTATTAAGGATCTATAGTGAGATCCACCTGTAACTTACTAAATCCTATGCATTACACATATGAAAAGTTTGAATCATAATACAAACATTTATGTTAAAACTAGCATATAAAATGTCAATAATTTAACCACAAATCATGAATGGTATAAAAATAGCGCATCAACCATCAAACATATCTCATTCAATAAAATATGGATGATTGTATTATAATAAATTAACCTCAATCTTGAATAATTAAAGATAGTTACATAAATGAAAATAGTCATAAAATCTATTTGAGATAAATATCCCCCTTTTTCATGAAAACATTTAAAAGTATCACTATTTATCAAGAAGCTATTTAAAATGAAATTTTGAATCAAATTGTCCCATACCACTTTGAAAATTTTAAAATAAAATTTAATTTCCATATAAATAAATCCTTAAAACCATTTAAAACATGGATGTTAATGAGAAAGATTTAGAATAATAAATCGTTAAAACGTTAAAATGATATGTTTGTAAGAGTTCCTAACCAAAGGACAGACAATTCAATAATAAATAATTAAGGTGATAAAATCATTATAACATCATGATATTAAATTGATTCATGATATAAAATGTCAATGTACAATATATACACCATATAAAAGTGAATTATCACAGAAAGAAAAGAAGTCTTATTGGAATATAGGTTTATATAGATTCCCTTATAATGACTATATCCATAAATTTTAGATAAATATATGACATAATTATGTTTGAAAAATATATATAAACTCATTATGATTAGATATTCAGAGTAAATCAATCAGAGGACATTCATAAATATTCTTGTAATGACAACACCAATGACCCAGATGATTAACTCAATGAATACAAATGGAGTTAAAATTTCTCATATCAAGTTCATATCGATGAATTGAGAATTTATCAATGGAGTGATTATTTGTATCAAATTTATATCCACACAATGGTGAGTGGATATTAATTCATATGTAAATAAATAGTGAATTCACACATAATCATGGAGTAAAATAATCAATGAAGATTGAGTAAAACTGAATGAGTGGAAATTGAAATATGAAATTCACATACCAATTTCAAATCTAACTAAACATACATCCCTTGAATTAATGGTCATACAATGATGATATAAATACCGATAAAATAAGGTATATTACACAAAGAATAAAACAAGGGCAGTATATACCTAAACCAAAAAGTAATAGTGGAAAATATCCCATGAATCTCACAGATATAAAAGTTATATGAAAACCCATTACCTTGTACTTTTTATAAGTATGGGATAGGTTAAACTCATGCATAATGGAGATATAGTAGTTATTATATTATAAGAGTACCAAAAACATAAATATGATATCATATAAGATCTTATAATATTACTTTGTTAATGATATTTCAGTAGTGTCATTTTTTTGGTTGTTAGCTGATTTGTTTTCCTTTATATGTTTAGTTATGTAAGTCATGTTTGTTATGTATATGATATATTTGATTCATATGTAGAATAATATTAATCTATTAAAAATTATTTTTAAATCATAAAATAAAAATTATTCTTGAATGGTTGTGATGGGGAATGAATCTTTTCGTGTTTGTTGTGACGGTAATCCGTACGCACGCCCGAGCAACGATATCATTCAATTGATGGTAAAATAGAATTTAATTGGAAGGTATATCATATATTCAGAATCAATACAATGTTTTATTTATTATTTACATCAATTTTACTCATAATTATACCCATCCAAATAATGAAGTGTTGAATAACAAACAACACCACACCCTAGAGACGGTAAGCCACATGTACGCACGTATGGTGAATATTTCATTAAAAGGGTGGATAGAATAAAGAATATGGTTTTACCATATTTAAAATAACATAAAAGTTTTTATAAGGTATTTGGGGTTATTATTTGGGTATGGAAACAACAAAGAAAGAGGAAGTGAAGAGAAAAATAACTTTGACAGTTTGTGGTGAAATTATTTCCTCTACTTCGGGTGCCTCCTTTTGATTTGATCAAAATGGATCTTTAAGTTGACTTTATGATAAAAGTAAGTCCTATATGTATAATTAAGGGTAGTTGGGAGGATATCTGAGTAAAGTCTGGCCATGTAAAATATATATGGAGGTGTGAAATTAAGAGAAGGGTAAGTACCCTTTTATAAGAGTAGTGAGAGTCACTATAGGAAAAAGTTGAAATATTGTTTTATTATATAATATTTTTCAAAATATAATATCAGAAAAAGGATTTATTTCTAGGATAAGTTCTGTATGGGTAGAAATACCTTGAACCAATAGGTTTTAGACAAGTTTCGGTCAACATATTAACCATATATTTTATTTTCAACTTAAAGTTAATTAGTTTAATTTTTACCATATCTACTTGTATTCTTACACTATATGATTAATAAACTTACATTAAACCACCAAGAGAACCTAAAGTGATTAATTAATGATATATCTATAATTATATATGTCCTTTTTAAAAACCTCATATTTTTAAGAATATAATATCTTTTAATAGTATAATATTTGATTTAAATACTTATTTATGTAAATTTTGACACTATTTAGTTTTTGGTTTTTGTGAAATTAATCAGAACAAGATTACTTAAAAAAATTCATTGAATCAACACTAAAAATGTCATATAAATCTAGAAAATTCCTATATTTCATCAAAATTATCAATTAACATTTATTTTGATATTTATAATATTAGTTAATTTAATCTTTCATTAATAAGGTAATTACCACATCATCATTATGTCATAAATAAACTTAATTATATAAAATATAAAAGTTATAATTAAAATACCAAGTGGAAGGAATGATTTTTTAGCTTTATAATGAATATTTATTATCAAATTTATCTTATTTATAATCCTATATTAAAATTGTTTAATTAATGAAAATTTGAAATTAACGCTTTCAAGTCTTCTTTGAATAAAATAATAATAAATTTCTTAATCTAAACCATGTGTACCAAAGAGGATAATATTTTATTCCTAAGGTTTATTTTGGTAGATAACACTAATCTAAAATAATTAAGACATGTTTTAGGGTAATTATAATATCATTCTTACCTTTAATTTTCCTATTTACTTTTAACCGTGGTAAATAAATGTCAAAAGTTACTATTCAAAAAAAATTATTTTCATCTTATTTAACCATATTTTACATACTTATGTCAACTGTGTCTCTTGGGTTTTTGAAATTTAATTCTCAAAATCTATAAAATTACGTTTTATTCAAATTTTCCCATGTTCCTAGATTATGGGTAAAAAATGTAAAAAAAATCCATAAAATTTTACACATTATACTTTAAAATAAAATGACTCTAATTACTTACATTTAACTAATATATGTATTATGTATATAATTTTAATTATAAATAATTTAAATTTAATAAAAAATTATTTAAATATTTTTTTTAAATAATAACATAGTGTTTTCCAATGTTTATCAAAAATAGAATGTTCTCAAAAAATACCAAAAATCACACAAAGGTAATTTTGATATTCGAAATCCAAAAATGATATTTTTTTTACAAAATTAAAAACATATAAGTTGCATTAATTAATGTAAAATTAATTTCCATTGTAAAAAAGGAAAGTGGGTTTTTGAGAAGTAAAAACTATCAAAATATTGATATGTGATAATGCCTAGTTTAAAAGTGAAATTACTTCCAATGAAAAACATTGGATTAAATGATAAAAATATTATCTAATTATAATTATAAACAATTAAAATTTATAATCTAACGCTAAAAGTTATCTTTATTAAAAATGTTGTTTTCAATTAAAATGTAGTTTTCTTTCAGTATTCATCAAAATATGAAAGTTATCAGAAAAACACCAAAAAATTTTACAGAATTTTTTTTACTTCCTAATTATATATAAGAATTTAATTTCATAGAATTCAATATTTATAATGGTCAAATATTTTATTAGAAAGGGTCTTCGATTAAAAGGTGGAAAAAACCGCATTTTTTTAAAAAATCATACTTTTATTTGAAAAATGGAAGTTGTCCTTATGTTATGTCTATGAAACATAAATGATGAATTTTAACATTATATGGAATATATATATAATTCAAAATATTGTTATTATTATTCATAATTTCTTTTTAAAATCTACATTGGTAGGTTGTGGTGTGTTTGAACTCGGTGTTACGTATATCACACGCTATTTCGTTATTCAAGGAGAAGCATACTATGGAAGCTTGGGGTGTTACAAATTAATTTAGACAGATCTACAAATGTGTATACCTTAAATGTTATTTTTGATTTTCTATTCTTTTTAGGTTAAAATTTCTGATTATCTCATTATCTTTAAAGAGTTTATTGGTAAATCATAATATATGTTTTATTGTTTGATCTATAATATTTATTTTAGATTTAATATATTTAATATATTTATCCTATTTTTAATTGTGTTGTAGACATTAATAAAAATTGAAATGCTGATCATTTTATTGTAAATCATTATTTTGATATTATACTGGCAGGTTTTTGGTTCAATCAGAAGATTGAATGTCAAATTGTTAAAATAAGCAAGAGGAAGAAAATATATATTGAAGTTTAAAATTAAAATTAACACCAATATTATAGGTTTTTGATACATATAATTCAATCACACATTTGGTAGCATATTATATTTCTATATTTTATTCTAAACCTTCTATTTTTCTTTATTTTATTGAAATTTTTTCACTTTTCATACACCAAATGATATGAAGAATATTTTTAAAATAGCAAGAATAGTTATTGTTAAAATAAAACAAATATTTTCAAACCAAACATATATATAGTGGAAATTATTTTGAGTTCTATAATGATTGAATAGATTCATTTTTATTAATAGTGGTGTTCAGTATTTTATAAAACTAATTAGTAATTAAAATATTTTGAACAAAGAATTTTCATCATTTTCAAGAGATAAAAACAATGTGTTCTAATTTAATTTTATATTTATAAATACTATATATTTTATTGTAGAGAGAAGCATCTCTTTAGTTGAAAAACCTATAGAATCAAGAAAAAATATGATATTACCAAATCCCAAACTTCAAAATTTCATGAAACATATAGTGTAATTTTGATTGACAATTTCTAATTTCTTTATTTTTTACCTGGTTGTAATGGCCCGGACCTCCTCGGTCTATTACTTTGTGAAAATATGGTGTTTGATGTGTTTCGGGAGGTTATGGTGACTTATCCCCGGTAATTATTCCAAATTTCCAATTCTCTGAACAGTTCCATCAGTGAATAGTTCTATCGGTAACCTTAAATAGTAGCCTTCCTTTCCTTTGCCAAATTTAAAATTCTATGAAATGATCCATCAGTGAACAATGTTCTATTAGTGAGGTTCAGTAAACAATGTTCTATTAGTGAGGATTTAGTTAACAGTGTTCTATTAGTGAGGTTCAGTGAACAATGTTCTATCAGTGAGGTTCTGTGAACAGTGTTCTATCAGTGAGGTTTTTTGAATAGTTCAATCAGTGGGGATCCATGAACAGTGTTTCTAGAATGGTGATTTCTATCGATATCCTCTATTTGTAACCTCTAACAGTAGGTCTACAGTAACAGTATGTGTACAGTAACGGTATGTATACAATGTTTCTAGAACGGTGAGGTCTATTGGTAACCTCTAACGGTAGGTGTACAATAATGGTAGGTGTATAGAAACGGTTGGTCTACAGTGTTACCAGAATGGTGTGGTTTGTCGGTAATGTCTAATGGTAGGTGTAAAGTAACGGTAGGTGTACAGGAACGGTATGTCTATAGTGTTTCCAGACCAGTGAGGTTCAGGAACAGTGTTTCTGGCTTCCTACAGTTTCACCCCTTTGATGATTCCTTCGATGTAAAATACATTTAAAGCCTTATTTAAATAACTGTTAAGGCCGATTCAAAGGCCATAAATCCTATATTAATTATTCTTATTGCTCGATATGTTTTTACATGGTCAAACTGCATGGGTTAATGCAATCCACTTTTAATGGGAATTAAGTGTATCTTAAACTATCACCCCATTAAATATTCAAAAGGGAAAAGATATCATCCTCCCTTGTTCGTCCTCTTTGTTATTAGCTATGAGCCACTAGAACCTTTCAATCCTTCTTGTATGAGTTGAAAAATCAATCTTTACTCATCAGATTGGTTCCGCTCTCTTTTGAAGCAACCGAGTTGTATCAGTCAATATTCAATATATTTTATGTTTTATAGTCATTACTTTGGGGATCATCTCATTTTGTTTATCCTTTCCATGTTATATCATGTAATCTCTATGATTCTAAAGGGGTTTTTCTTGGGGTTTGGTTGGTTTTTTCATAACGTGGCATCCTCGGGTGGATGCAGTTGTCGCGAGAATAGGATCATGACCCATTGTGTGGATAATGAATGTGAGGAACTATTTGAGGTATGGGATTCATTTCTTCTCTTTATTTTACATGCAACTATATTGTTATCATGATTAATCCTACTTTATGAAAATGGAATTGACATAGTAAAAATTTTAACTGGATAAATAAATTGATATCGACCGTATGTTATTAAATCATTTTTTTCTAGATAGTGTGATATCTATGCTTACTTTGCTTAGCTGTTTGTTATTGATGGAAATCGTTAAAGAATGTAAAGTAGGATTAATTGATAATTGTTGTCTAAAGATAAAGAGGCATGGAAACGAATCTGGTTCATGTTCTAATTTGATGTTAATCAAATTAGTGAAGTAAGAATGTTTTTTTATTTGTGATAACTTAATGGTTAGGTTTACTGAATTTGGAACCAATGAATCATAAATCGATTAACCCAATATGGATTAAAGAACTGTTGGTTGTTAAAATATAACACCTAGACTGGAGAGATGCATCAGTTTATGCATGTGGGTGTTGGGGAGGACACCAGGGATGATGGAATGGGATGGATGTGACTGTTGGATGCTTGGTAATTTTGATTAGTTATTTATCTTCTTTACTTTTCCCAACTGCTCAAGGTAGCTGGTATTAATTACCCTTCTTCCAAAAGAGGAGATGACATGTGGGGTATTCCACATGCATTCCGTTTTTACCTTCTCAATGAAGGATGGATATATGCTCTTTCTATAAGCGACAATGACTCGATGGGTAGTACATCTACTCTCCATGTTGAGCACCACTGTGTTTAGATGAATATAATTAATTTTCAATAATTCCTAGGAATGCGGGAAAGTATTTCAATAATTAAGAATTTAATAAATGGTGTTAACCCATGGGGATGGAGAAGCTAGAACATAGTGATGATGTTGTAATTTTTGAAAGAACGGTTGAATTTGGGTGTGATGATGATGAATTTTAATGTGGGATTGTTTGTGGTTAATTAATGATTAAAGAATTAATTAACATATTGTGGAACTGATAAAATGGGAATGAAGTAATATAATAATTCTCTATAAATGGTTTTGTACTTATAGGATACCTAGTCTTAGAAGTACCAACCTGAAGTCTGAGAGACATTAGCTGTAGTAGTGTCTAAGACTAGGTAACGCCCATAGTGTGGTTTTGTGATATAATATATCCTATACATTTTGTGTTTCTGTACGTCAATACACCCTGTTAGTAAGGGAAACTGACACCCCCAGGATTCTAAGCCCTGGGGGGGGGGGTTGAGTGTTTTCCCCAACATTCTTGTGGGAGGATGGATGGATAACTACCCCCTTTGGCCCCTCTATCTTCTCTTGGTAGTTACTGGTGTAGGTAAGCACATTGGTTATTTTTCTGCATATATGTGTGTAGAGGGTGGTAATGGCTTGTTTTTATTCACACACATATATTCTGGATATAGTTTTATATATACCTCTAGAGGTGTGACATGTAAAGGTTGTGATGACATGAGGATCCTTACTCGGTGTATGGGTTGTAATTGCTTGAGGTATAATACCCGATGTATGATACATGTTATGCGAGCTGTGGTGGCACATAGAAACTATATTGTTATCATGGTGTGTGGATGTGGTGGTTTTTTTGAATGAGGTGCATATTGTGGTGCTTCAAACAGGTGTCTATAGGAAAGCCTTTTTAGAGAGACATGCTCAGGATGTGCGACGTTGGGGAAAAGCAGCAAACAAGTGGGAAAGTAGTAGCGGGGTACCCTTTATATTATTTATTACATGATATATTCTTGTATGCGTTACTTGGTTAGAGTAGACATGGTGAGGTTGGGAACATAGTATACCTGTTTGGGTGACTAGTTAGTTTCAGTTGTTGTTCACTATGCTTTAGAATGATTTCTTTACTTTTTCATGAGAGGCTTTGGGGAGGATCTTACTGAGTATACGGTTATACTCACCCTTTATATTTATAAACTATTTTTAGGTCACTTGGAGTAGGTTGGAGATCAATCTTCTTTCTACTAGCTTGGGTTGTAGGAGCTGTTCGGGCTTGTGGTTGCTGATGTTTTTTCATTCTTTTGGACACTTGCAGTATTTACCCTTTCTGTTGTAGTAATTCTGCATGACATTTTATATGGGTACTTGTGTTTTTATTTATATTGCAGTCTGAGTTGGATTTGATTGGTTTTTATCTTATATCTATCTTCTGCATGTGTTCTCCTAGAGGGTAATGCATCTCATTTTGTGTGTTATTATACCCTTTGTGCTAGTTGCCAACCAGTGGCATAATGGAGGCGGGACTCGGGGGTCATTATCTCCCTTCTCACATTGCTGGCCCAGGAGGGGTACACATTGTCGGGAGGGGGTCATGACAGAGTGGTATTTATCGTTCCCCCCCTCTGATCTGATATATAGAATTTTATGTTTACAATGGTTACCAAACATGGTTATACTAGTTGTATGGTAGAGACCTAGGAAAGGATCATGCATCATTCTTCATTGTGCATGTGTTTGAATTGGTAGACATTGGGATTGGTTAACCTAAAATGTATAAAATAGAACAATTAATTAATTAATATTGAGACATACATATTCCAGGTTTAGGAACTCCAACAGTTGTTAATTTATAGGTATGGCTCTTGGTCATTGTCCTCATCAGGTTTTCCCAGAAAATGTCCACCAAGCTGTTCTAGCAGATGGAAACAGGGTAGAGGTTGATGACAAAGACACATGGAGGAAGACACTCCGAGAGTTTTAGCACCAGAGTCTGCAGAAGTATGAGGGATATGTTTTAGATGCATTCACGGAAGACTGGTTAGAGGAGGTGAATATTGGCTTCAGTTCGATTCGTTCTTGTAAGGAGCACTGTGTGTCCTTGGTTGTGATGATGCTTTGTGGAGTAGTGAGGCAGTGGGCGTTCTTGTTCATTGGGGATCATGAGGAGTAAGCGAGGAGTTCCGAGACAGGTTTAGATTTGAGTTTCTTTCTTCGACTATGGAGGCCTCCAGTCACTATGAGCTTCTTACCATTCTATAGGGGAGCTCTAGTGTTTGAGAGTTTGGAATCCATTTCAGAAAACATTTACGATATGATATAGACCTTCTTCCAGATGAGGAGGATTGGGTGAGGATTTTGGAGAGGATTTTCATCCAGAGATCCAGCACCAGGTCACCCCATTTATGATTAAAATATAACTTAAGGTACTGGAGTGGGAAGAGTTTGTCGATAGGACATTGGATCAGACTGAATCATCAAAAGAAGGGAGTCGACAGGATTCCTCACGAATTAGTGATATGTTCCAGGGTTCCCAGTTTTTAGGGAAAAAGTGTTTCCGTTCATCCGGGGTAGGTCCCTGCCCTTCACATCTCATTTCTCTAGAGATAGAAACCCTCAGGCCTATTCCAAGTGATCATGAGCTTTTTTTTTCATTTGGTGGTCATTGTCATCAGCAGCGGGAGTGATCGACCTTTCAGAGTGGTCATCGTTCATCCGACACTACACTCTAGGTTCCTCCATTGAGACTATTCCAGCCGAGGCAGCATCAGACGGTTTCACGGACTTTATATCAACAGAGGGTAGATGGGGAAGGTAGAGGACATCCCCATCACTCTCTCCATCCTCAGAGAGTAGAGTGCGGCCATGGTGGTGGTCGTCATGAGGGTCAGAGAGGTCGTGGAGGAGGTCGTGGTCAGCTTCATGCTCTTGAATTTCCATCTCCAGGCGAGCAAGACATCATTTGAGGTTCCCTTTTCTTGTTTTCTACATTGTTGTATGCCTTTTTTGATTCAGGAGCCACACACTCCTTAATATCACCTACCCCTTTCCATCCTTTGGGACTTGAGATAGAGAGGCGCCGAGTGCCCTTGGCATTGAATACACCAGTTGGAGGTCGAGTTGACTTGTTTTAATTATATATAGACTGTGAGCTAGTGTTGTTGGAGCACCGCTCTTGGGTAGATTTCATATGTTTATGAATACAACCATAATATGTCATCCTTGACATGGATTTTTTGTATTTGGTGTAGGCTATCGTGGATTTCTTTAGGAAGAAGATCGTATTCATTGGTGCGGATGGAGAGAAAGTGGTATTTTTTGGTGAGCGTCACCGTCAAATGGGTCATAGGCATGTTACATCCTTATCATCCATGATGGCTGAGATGATTCTGAGTTCTTCAGAGGTTCAGCAGTTGGAATTTCCTATGGTCATAGAGGAGTACCCTTATGTCTTTCTAGAAGAGGTTGTAGCCTTACCCCCTCGATGAGAGATCAAATATGGGATTGAGCTACATACAAGAGTGTCTTCTATCTCTATGTCTCCATATATGATTTCCCATTCTGAGTTATGGGAGCTACGTATACTTATTTATGGTCTGTTACAGTGCGGTTTTGTTCGGCCAAGTGTGTCACCATGGGGTGCACCAGTTTTGTTCGTGAAGATGTTTGACATCAGTTTTCGATTGTGTGTTGATTATTGTCACTTAAACAAAGTGAAAATAACGAATTGTTGTCCTCTTCCAAGAATTGATGATTTATTTGATCAATTGAAATGTGGAAGTTGGTTCTCAAAGATCTACATGCGGTCGGGATATTATCAGATTCATGTGAAGGATGAGGATATCCCAAAGACTGATTTCCGTTGTCCTCATAAGCATCATGAGTTCATTGTAATTCCATTTGGCATGACATATTCTCTAGTTGTATTCATGGGTTTGATGAATGTTGTTTTCTGTGAGTTCCTTGACAAATTCGTGGTAGTTTTCATTAAGTACATCCTTTTGTACTCCACGTCTGAAGAGGAGCATGTAAAGCATTTAAAAGAAGTTTTGGGAGTTCTTCACCATCATCAGCCGTTTAGGAAGTTGTCTAAGTGTGAGTTCTATGCTTGAGAAGTTCATTTCATTGGGCATGATGTGTACCAACAGGGAGTAGCTGTGGATCCATCGAAGATAGAAGCAATTGTGTCTTGGGCAGCCCCCAAGACAGTGTCAGAGGTGCGAAGTTTCCTTCGTCTCGTAGGATACTACAGGAGGTTCGTAGCCGATTTCACACGAGTTGTGACTCCGTTGACAGAATTTACTAAGAAAGATCAGGAAATCATATGGACTGATCAGTGTTAGGCATCTTTTGAGTATCTAAATGAGAAGTTAGTAAGTGCTCTAGTCCTTTTTCTTCTAGCTAAGGGAGTTCAGTTTGATGTTTTCTACGATGCTTTACATCTGGGGTTAGGATGTGTCTCATGCAGTAGATGCCAGTTGTTTCTTAGGGGTCTCAGATGTTGCGTCCCCATGAACACAACTATCCCACCCATGATCTTGAGTTGGCAGCCGTGGTGTTTTCTCTGAAGTTGTGGAGACATTACCTCATTGGTGAGCGTATTTGGTTTTCACCGATCATATGACTTTGATGTATGTTTTCTCCCAGCGTGTCTTGAACTTATGAAAACATCATTGGATGGAGTTCTTGTAGGAATACAACTTTAAAATATTGTATACACCCAGAAAAGAGGACGTTGAAGCTAATGTGATAAGCCAAAAGTCACGTAGTGATGTAGTGTGTGAATCCGATGATTCCTAGAGAGTAATGGAAGAACTGCTAGCATTGCATCGTGATATGGATGAATTTGGGGGTATATGTTGTCTTTTTCAGATCATGGTATGGTCATCTCTGATGCAGAAGGTGGAAGAGTCCCAGTTGTGAGATCTGGAGGTGGAGGTTTGGAGAGACCGAGTTGTTTGTGGTGAGGCCCCTGATGGTTGGTCGAAGGATGAACAACACTGATTGTTGTATCATGGAAGGATATTTCTCCAATGATAATGCCCGAGACGCTTATCAGATAGTTCCATAGTCTAGCTTATCCAGTACATCCTCGTGTGACAAAGATGTACCGATCCTTGAAGAGATAGATTTGGTGGCCTGGGCTGAAGTGTGCGGTTGTAGAGTTTGTGTCTCAACGTTTAGTCTTCCACAAGTTGAAGGCCGAACACCTTGTTCCAGGTGGAATTCAACAGCCATTAGATATTCCTCAGTGGAATTGGGAGGACATATCAATGGAATTTGTTATTGGTTTACCTCGAGCTCTGAGAGGACATGATGATATTTGGGTGGTCGTGGATCATTTAACAAAATTTTCCCAAATTATAGAAATCAAGGAGTCATGATCAGTGGATGTTTTGTCGAGTTAGTATCTAGAGGAGGTGGTGAGACTTCAGGGATTCCCTAGGACAATCATTTCTAATCGATATCATCGTTTTACCTCCAGGGTGTGGAGAGGTCTCCAATATTATTTTGGTTCTAAACTATGTCATAACACTACATTTCATCCTCAAATGGATGCTTAGACAGAGAGAATCATCTTGACTCTTGATGACATGTTACGCTCTTGTGTTCTTGATTTTTGTGGCTCATGGGTAAGGGACTTACCATTGGTGGAGTTCTATTACAACAATAGTTTTCACTCCACCATCGCTAGGACACCTTTTGAAGTCTTGTATGGTCGACCATGCCGTTTTCTGTTGTGTTGGACTGGTGTCCGAGAGTCAACAATTCACAGACCAGAACTAGTGCAGAATACAAAAGAGATGGTTTAGGTGATACATGGGAGGATGAAGACAACACAAGAACATCATAAATCATATTCTGATCAACCAAGGAGGCCCTTAGAGTTTAATGTTGGAGATTATGTGTTTTTGATGGTGACTACCCTTCATGGGAAGCGAATAGTTTGTCATATAATTAAGCTTTTTACATGTTTTTTGGGACTTTCATGGTGTTTCCTCGTGTTGGGGTTGTGGCATATCGACTAGCATTTCCCCACAGATGATTCGGATACATGAAGTTTTCCATGTATCACAACTCCATCGTTATCTTCATGATTACTCTCAAATAATTGATTGGGGAGATATCAATGTTGATGATGATGCAACCTTAGAGGAGCGACTAGTGGAGATCCATGATAGCAAGGAGAAGGAGTTGCGTGGGCGTTCTATCCCCTTAGATCATGTCTTGTGGCGAGAAGGTGTAATAGAAGAGAGTACCTGGGAACATGATTCACCAATACATGCTCAGTACCTAGAGTGGTTTGATGTTTAAATCTTCTCATGTAACAATGTTTCCTTTCTGGTTAGAACATTCATATTTTATTTATGATTTTCTTTTGTTGCGTTTGTGTCTTTCTCTCTTTTGAGAGGTATCTCGATGGGTGGTTGTTCGGACCCCATTTCTTTTTTTGTCTCTTTAGGTTCGTTTTGAATCCTCGAGGAAGAGAATGTTTCGAGAGGTATCTGATGTAATGGCCCGGACATCTCCATTCCATTACATTGTGAAAATATAGTGTTTGACGTGTTCGGGAGGTCAAGGTGAATTATCCCTAGTAATTTTTCCAAATTTCCTGTTCTGTGAATAGTTCCATTAGTGAACTATATTCTATCAGTAATGTTCAGTGAATAGTGTTCCATCAGTGCAGATTCAGTGAAATGTGTTCTATCCGTGAGGTTTAGTGAACAGTGTTCTATCAGTGAGGTTTAGTGAACAATGTTCTATCCCTAAGTTTTAGCGAGGTTTAGTGAACTGTGTTCTATTAGTGAGGTTTTGTGAATAGTTCTATCATTGAGGTTCCTTGAATAGTGTTTCTAGAATGGTGAGGTTTATCAGTAACCTCTATCGGTAACCTATAAGAGTAAGTGTATAGTAATAATAGGTCTACAGTGTTTCTATAATGGTGAGGTCTATCGATAACCTCTCTCGGTAACCTCTAACAGTAGGTGTAGAGTAATAGTAGGTGTACAGTAACGATAGGTCTACAATGTTTCCAGAACGGTGAGGTCTATTAGTAACCTCTATCAGAAACCTCTAATGGTAGGTGTATTGTAACAGTAGGTGTACAGTAACAGTAGGTCTACAGTGTTTCCAGACCAATGAGGCTCATGAATAGTGTTTTCATCTTCTTATAGTTTCACCCCTTTGATGTTTCCATTGACGTAAAATACATTTCAAGCCTTATTTTATGGACTCTTATAGATGATTCAAAGACCATAAATCCTATTTTAATTATTCATATGGATCGGGATGTTTTTACTTGGTCAAATCGTTTGGGTTAATGCGATCCTCTTTTAATGGGGGAATTAAGCATATTTTAAACCGTCGTCCCATTAAATCTTCAAAAGGGAGAAGTTTTCATCCTCCATTGTTATTCCTCATTTTTCTCGGCAATGAGACGCTAGAACCTTTCAATCATTCCCATAGGAGTTAAACAATCAAACATTACTCATCGGATTGGTTCCAATCTATTTTTATATAACTAAGCTATATCGATCAATCTTCAATATAAGTAATGTTTTATAGTCATTCCTTTGTGGATCATCTCCTCCTATTTATCCTTTCCATGATATAGCATGTAATATCCATGATTCTAATGGGATTTTTCTTGGGGTTTGGTTGGTACTGTCATACAGTGGCATCCTCGGGTGGATGCAGTTGTCGCGAGAGGTGGATCATGACCCACTGTGTGGATAAATAACATGAGGAACTGTTTGAGGTAGGGGATTCATAACTTCTTTTTCTTTTACATGAAACTGTATTGTTATCATGTTTAATCCCACAAGATGACAATGGAATTGACATAATAAATACTTCAACCGGATAAATATATTGATATCAATCATATGTTATTGTATATTGTTTTTCTAGATAGTGTGATATCTATGCTCACTATGGTTAGCTGTTGTTCTTGATGGAAATCAGTAAAGAATGTAAACTGGGATTAATTGATAATTGTTGGCTAAAGATAAAGAGGCATGAAAACAAATCTTGTTCTTGTTGTAATTTTATTTTCATCAAATTAGTGTAGTAATCATGTTTATTTATTTGTGATAAATTAATGGTTAGGTTTCCTAAATTTGGAACAAATGAATAATAAATCAGTTAACCCACGATGGATTAAAGATCTGGTGGTTGCTAAAAGATAATTGCTTATAGGGATCTGAGTTACCCAGTTGTTTGATTAATGGACAAGATCCCAATTGTGAAGATGTTTGTTTTACTACTCCATGTGTTTTAATGTGGGCTTGGATGGTTGTGGTAATATGCGGAGGCATGGGAAGTCCTTTTGGTTGTGGAAGTAGATGACGCCTAGAGTGGCGAGATGCATCAGTGTTTGTATGTGGGTGTCGGGGAGGACACTAGTGATTATAGAATGGGATGGATTTGATTATTGGATGCTTGGTAATTTTCATTGGTTGTTTATCTACATTACTTTTCCCCACTACTCAAGGCATCTGGTCTTACATACCCTTGTTCTGAAAGAGGCGAAGAAACTCAGGGTATTCCATGTGCTTTCCATGTTTAGCTTCTCAATTAAGGAAGTTTATATTCTATTGCTATAAGCGGCAATGACTCGATGGGTATTACATCTACTCACCGTGTTGAGCCACCTTGTGTTTAGTATCATATATTGTTTATTCTAGAATGACTAAGAATGTGGGAAAGAATTTATATAATGACTAATTGAACAAATGGTGTTAACCCATGTGGATGGAGATTCTTGAACATAATGATGAGGTTGTAATTTTTGAAGGAACAGTATACATTGGGTGAACTGCTAATGAAATTTAATGAGGGATTGTTCATGGTTGATTAATTCTTAAAGAATTAATTAATGTACAGTGGAACTAAAAAAAGGGAATGATGTATTCAAATAAATCTCTTTAATTTGTTGTGTACTTATAGGACACCTAGTCTTAGAAGTAGCGGCATTGAGTCTGAGAGACATTATCTTTAGTTTTGTCTAAGACAAGGTAATTCCCATATTGTGGTTGTGAGATATAATATATCTTGTAATTTGTGTGTTCTTATATGCTACTCCACCTTATCAGTAAGGGAAACTGACAACCTGGGATTCTGAGCCCTGGGGGGTGTTATCCCCAACATTCTAGTGGGAGGATGGATGGCTACCTAACCCGTTTGGCCTCACTCTCTTCTCTTGGTAGTTACTAGTGCTGGTAGGCACATTGGTTAGTTTTCTCCGTATATGTATTTAGAGGTTTGTAATGGCTTGGGGTTATTTACACACATATATTCTGTATATAGTTTTCTACGTACTACTATAGGTTTAACGTGTATAGGCTGTGATGGCTTGAGGATCCTTACTCGGTGTATGGGCTGTATTGGCTTGAGGTATAATACCCAATGTATGATACATGTTATGCGAGCTGTGGTGGCTCCCAAATACTACCTAGTTACTTTGGTGTGTGTACATGGTGGTTTTGTGGCTCAAGGTGCATATTGAGGTGCTTCGCCCAGGTGTCTACGGGTAAGCCTTGTTAGAGAGAGATTCTCAAGACGTGCGATATTGGGGAAAATTTGGAAAACTAGTGGGAATGTATTAGAAAGTTACACTTGATATTAATTATGATATGATATATTCCTGTATGCATTACTTGGTGAGAGTAGCCATGGTGAGGTTGTGAACATAATATACCTGTTTAGGCGACGAGTTTGTTTCAATTGTTGTTCACTGTGCTTTATCATGCTTTCTTTACTTTTTCATGAGTGGCTTCAGGAAGGATCCTACTGAGTATACTATTATACAGACCCTATGTATATATAAACTGTATTTTGGGTCACTCAGAGAAGGTTGGAGATCATGCTGGTTTCTACTTACTTGGGTTTGCAGGAGCTGTTTGGGCTTGGGGCTGCTGCTATTTTTACATTCTTTTAGGTACTTTCTATTTTTCCCCTTTCAGTTGTACTACTTATGCATTCCATTTCAATTGTGTACATGGGATTTCATTTATATTGCAGTATGATTTGGAGTTGATTGGTGTCTATCTTATCTCTCTCTTTTACATGTGTTCTCATAGAGGGTAATGCATCCCATTTTTCGTAATAATATACCCTCAGTGCTAGTCTCTAACCTGGGGCCTACTGGAGGCGGGACTCAGGGTTCATTATCTCCCTTCTCACATTGCCGGCCCAGGAGGGGTACACTTTGTAGTGAGGGGGTCGTGACACTGGTGAACTTTTCAAAAATATGAATTAGAGATTTAAAACTACCAATTATTCTAAGAATATCATCAAGCTTATTACAAATGTTCGAATGAAAAATCTAATCCATTATAAAGTTATACTAAAAAAAGATGAAGAGTGTGAGAAAAATAAATATAGTGTTTATTTTACATCAGTTAGAATTTATATAACATATATTGTAAAAAATGTATCTCCCAAAGGAAAAAATAATACTTGTAGATTCTAGTGTGGTATAACTTATTAAAGTTGATCCTTAAATTATTCAAATTAATATTTAAAATTGTATTAATTTCAAAATAAGATATCTATGTAAAATTATAAACCAAATGGATATGTTTTAAAAAATAAGATTATATTGAAACAACATGTCAGAAGGAATGAAACAATTATCATAATCAACCTGATTTTACCAAGTTAAAGAAGAAATAAAAGATAAAATATAGGAATAATTCAATAAATAAATTTTCAGATATTTAATATTCATTGGAAACACAAGTTCTATAACCGTTAATATTACATTAGAATAATCTAAAGAATAAAATGATAGTATTAGATGAATCAATTGTTCTATGAAAATTTAGTAAAATTTTTTAACTAAAAACTAACTGATAATAATCTTATAAATATAACTATATATTCAAAATGATTTTATGAATATAATAAAAATCAAGAAGATAAATAATTTTCAATATCATATTTCTAGGAAATATCTATTTAAACTCTTGTTGAAATGAGATCTTATATAAATTATCACAAGAACATGTATCAGATCTGTTTTTTTTGATATAATGGAATATGTTTTTGGACAAAAATATATGTTTATAGCAACTAATATAATAATATAAAAATAATAAAGGCTAATGAAAATCTTGTTTCTAAAAGGGATATGTCAAAATATAATATTTAAAAGTGAGTACCATTCGGAATTGTAAGTCTAAAATAACTGAAATTTTTTCTAAGAACAATAGATAAAATAAGAATTATAAGAAATAAATGTTAATTAAAACTTCTTTTAGACAAGAAAATAAGGGAATTATGAATGTAATTTCTGAAAATGAATGTCTAAAAATGTTTCTGATCATGTTTACTACTATAAAGAATATGTTTATTTAGATATATTGTTAGATCAAAAAATATAGAAAAGTATATGGTCTAGGTTGTAAATTAATTTCATATTTATCAAACTAATAAAATTATTTTATGAATATTAATAACCCTTCAAAAATTTGTTTTGATATGGGGGAAATTGGATTAAATATTATTCACTAAAAAAATTTATTTCACTTGGAAAACATAGAAAACTTACATCATCACAAATTAATGCCTTTGAAAATTTGATAACAATGTATTTTTTTCCATAATAATGTTTTAAAATAACTCTTAATCAAATCATACATATAATATAATGATATAAATATGCTAAAAAATTTCCTATGAACCGATATTTTAATACTTTTAAGTGATTCAACTAGTATTCAAAATTTTCAATATTCAATTATTCTATGTTTTTTATTTAGATATTAAAATTATTACATAAATTTTTCAGTAATTTATTGATAATAATTTTTTGATATCATTTGAATATTAAATAATAATTTCACAGGTAATAGAAATTTTTAAACAAAATAATTATGAAACTATATTCAAATGAATAATATCTATAGATTCCAAAATATTAGATAAATTCTATTTTATTGTGGAGATAGTTTTTGGATTGTTAGTTTTTAAGTAAAAATGTTTATCTTGAATTGTAAAATATTGTTTAAATTCATACGGCCATAGAAATTTTAATATAAATATTTCCATTAAAAATAAATATGATTCCATATGTTTATTTGGTATCAAATCTAGGATTTTTTTTTAAAAAAATCGATTGGGAATCCTCATATTCTAATATCTAATTTATAAATCGGTAGAACCCAAGTTTATTATTTTTATTAATTTAACTTCCTAGTGAAACTCATGGTGTTATTAGATATTTTTCTCATATTCTTATATAATCATGGTATTTTCTCAAGAACATTACACTATATAAATCCTCAGATAGAGGCTGGTTATCTCAGATCTAATTAACCAATATTTATTTTTATTGAATAATATTATCTATTTTCATCTTTAAACAAATATTGTTTCTATAAATAAAGAATATGTTCTATATTGTCATTATCTAATTTGAGTGTTTTACTGATCATACAAATCTCTAAAGAAATTATTATTTAAAGGATAACCATTTCACAATTAATTTATAAGATTACCTTAAATCTAGTAGTTTTAACGGAGTGTCATGATGTTTAATTATAAGTTTAGTATCTATCCTTGTCTCAAAAGTCACTATAATTTCATGGAGTATTTTTCAAATTAAATTTTGAAATGAATATTTTTCAGATAAATGGAATATTTTTTATGGTTAGTAATTTATTACCTAATGGGAGAATCATATTTTAGTGTATTCAATCTTGTCCACTATTAAGTAAATGAAAAAATGATCCTGTTAAGATTCAGTAATTTGACTTTCAAGTCTACGTGTTATTATATAAGATGTTCAACATTGAAAAAATTATTTTTTTTCCAACTTCATATCAATTTAAAATGAATAATTTATGATGAAATGTTTTTATATATAGTCAGATTATTTTCAGGATTCCTGAAAAATTTTCTATTTAATATAATGTTGAGAATTAACCTGATCCAAAAGGTAAAAAGATAAAATACCATCAATATCGAAGTAATATCACGGATGATATAGATATAAGAATTTAATGAGAAAATTATTAAAGTCATATATTCTATAAATATATGAAATAAATGTATAAAAAAAATTTAAATTAAACAAGATATATATATACATAAAATTCTATTTAAAGAAAATATTCTTAGGCACCTAATTTAGATAAGTCACATAAGGAGACGTTAAAATAGTATAAGAATGATCAAGTTATAATAAAAACATAATCATTGAATGGGAAGTTGTATAAAAAATATATAAATCGAATCATTCCACAAAATGAAAATCCTTTGAATTGGAATATCATTACATAAGAACATTAATTCAGGAAGTTATTTGATAATCATTTTAGATTTTTGAATGAAAATGATGGAGAAGTAAAAAAATTGGAATGAATAATGGGATAGTCGATAACCATATTTTGGGGGATATAGGGATAATTCACTAAAAGAATATATTTATCAAATTATTTTAGAAGATAAAAATAAGAATAAATAAAACATGAAGTTGAAACAACATCAAATTTCTAAATTTATCATACTAGTAGATACTCTAAAAGAAAATGTTACTTATGGACAACCATTAAAATTAATGAAATAATTTCAAGGTAAATTAAAATAAGATTCATTATATTTTCCTAGAAACTATTCTTAATTATCACCATCTTATAGATTTATTGGAACACTTTTAAGTGATTCATTATTTAAAATTTCTCATAAAATTTAGAAATATGTTGTAATGACATATGTAGCCAATCCATCAAATGTTGTCCCTAGTCGTTCTACTGATGTTTTCTACACACAAGTAGAAACAATTTCAAAATAAATATTTATTGAATAACTATATGTAAATATCAATGAATTCATAGTGATAAATTTATTTTTTGAAAAAATATTTCATTTAGAACCATCCGTTCACAATTCTATTCTTTTAAGCTCATAACATTTGAAGATTTATCATAAAAATTATAATTCATCAAAAGATGGATTGAGATTAAATAACTTTTTAGTATTATATAAAAAATATAATTTATGATTAAAATGAATATAATTTATATCCTTTTATTATTGAGTAATTTTCATTAGAACTTGTCAATGTACCTGTAGATAATAGAATCATTTCTAAAGAAAAAAAAATAAAAGGATAAAATCATCTAGAAGATCATCTATGTCATGTGAGTCTGTTACAATAATATCATTTGATCAGAGAAACATCATATTTATTATCATATAGACTAAAATTTATTATATGATTTATATGATACCATAAGTAAATGTAAATATAGTAATAATTTAAAAAATATTACGATCGATGTTCAATATCCACATTGGAAAAATTAGTTAAAAGATATCGTATCAAAGGTAATGTAATATATATGGATTTTCAATTAAGGTGGTTGTTTTCATTATAATAATTTGAGAAGTATCACCATGTATAAAAAATACCCAGTCAATTATTTTAATTCGATTGGCGAGAAAACCATTTTCCATATTGCATAAATGTGATATTTTCTATGACAAAAAATTTGCTCTTGAAGTAGTTGTGAAACACTTTTTTGGATGGTTAATTAAATTTAATTAATTATATTATTTATAAATAATATTATTTTATATTTTTTAAATATAGGATATTTCAGAATAATTTAATCATTAATGAGGAGAAAAAATATGATTGAAAATTCCACAAATAATTGTTCTATAAGAAAATGTATGTCAAAAAGTTTAGTCTGTAACATAAGAAAAAAGATATTTTCCCCCAATATGATACCTAGTTTTTACTAGAATATTTTTTTCCAATATACATTGTTTGTTAAATTTTAAATACATCAAAAATATAAAGTACATTGTAATATAATTAATCAAGAAGGAATGATTTTCTTATTTTAGTTTTATTATGTTTTTTTAAGTCAAACATTTTGATATTTCACAATAATATTGTTCCATAACATTATATGATAATATAGTATGATTATACTTCGTAATTATACTACAAGTTAATATATTATAATGGATGTTTTTTAAATCTAGGTATTTAATCATATCTGTATTTAAAAACTAAACATTAATTCTTTTTCATTTAGAAATTCACAATGTGAGGGATTTTTTGGAGAAGATTGTACAGAATATTATTTTCATTAATACAAAATTTAATTTCCTTTATGAATGAAAATATTATTTTTTTAATTTATGGGGTTAGAACATTATAAATGACTTTTATTCAATCTTTAATATATACATATTAAATCCTTAGGTTTTTCCTATATAAATTTGGAATGACTTAATTTATCTATATTTTTTTCTATCAAAATGGGGGAGATTATTAAGTCAGTGAATTCAATTTATATTTTTTATAATACAAAATCATAGAAATATTTTAGTCATTAAACTTAATTATTTAGTTATATTTTTTTATGCAATTTTATTATGTGTAATGACTTCAACCATGATTTTTATACAATATTAATAGTATCATTATTTGATAAAATTAGGTAATCATAAAAATTTAATAAAACCAGTGTTTTAAAATTTATTTATATTCGATTTGAAAATTTGATTTATAACAGGAACCAAAATAACACTATTGTGGTTCTGGTAAACATCATCATTATATAAGTAATGAAACTAAATCTATCAGAAGATGAATAGAAATCTACTCCAAATATCATTAAAACTATCTATGAGAAGTCTAGAAAATTACTATTATAGATTTTATACGAATATATGTACACCTCATATGGGGTGTAGAGGATGGTGATGAGCTTGTGAGTCTTCCTGGAGGGTCTCTATATGACTAAAATGAATGTTCTAGTCTCTCATGGTGGGGGTATTGATGGAAGGTGCTAGTATCCTAGTGATATTCTTGCTTAGTAGTTGATTTCCCTGTCTACTATAAACACAACACTTTATTAATTATTCTTCCACTCAACTATGTTTTTGTGGTAATGTGGTCTAATTTGAGGGTTTCGGATGTGTTGTTTTCCTAGAATAGTGTGCAATGAGAAGTGAAGGTCACAATTAACTATTGAGATCCTTTCCTTCTACAAAATATGGTCATATGTTTTAAATCTACCTCTCATCCATGTCATATAGATGTGGTGGAGTTCAATGAGGTTTTGAAATGTTTTTTTTCTATGAGGAAGTTGATTATTTGGAATGCAGGACTTCAAATGTCACTATTCATTCATGAGCCAAAATGAAAATGCATATTCTTTATCATCTTCTTGCTGTTCTGAAAATGTGACCCAATTCACTTCATGTACTTCAATTATATGTGTTCAATATATTTTATTGGTGTTTTATTAGTGATTCTTTGTTATTGGCATTGAAAATGTTGTTTACCACAATTCCTTTTACGTTTCCTAGAGGTTTATAATGATAAATTTCTGCAATGGCCTGAATTTTTAATTTGTATGCTAATCAATGATGTGACAGATTGATAATGGAGTGACATAAGGCTAGTATAATGGTGTGATGTAGTATGTTAGTGTATATGACTCAATGTTTTATTTTGAATTTAAAATTTTTAAATATTTTCTTGTGGTGGTTGGAGGTGTGTTGGTGATTTTGACTTTTTAATTTCAAATCGTGATTGAATGTGGTTTTTTGAATTCTGTCTAATTGGTTTGTGGTTGACTAATTGGTCTTTAAATTTATTATATCTATTTTTATGATTTCTAAGTTGTTCCCACTGATCATTAAAATGGGTTTATTATAAAATTCAGAAAATAGATTTGGATGTCACTGTCTTTATTTTTAATTAGATAATTATCATCATTATAGAATTAATTAAATTGATATTACTAGGATAATTTTATATGGTTTATAATATTGTTGGGTTTTATAATTATTCTTTACCAAAATAGGCTTATGATCAATATTTAATTTTAAAAATACCATCCACCCCATTTATAGGATTTTTGTCATATATATATATATATATATATATATTTCATGAAACTACGTAATTTTATAGATATTATCAGTTGTAGGATTCAAAAATTTCATGATTCTTATATTTAATCAGCCCATACATTATTATAGAATGTAACAACACACTCACACCAAAACCCCACTAGGGATAGTAGTGAAGATGAGAAAGACCAATGAATCTTGACATCTATATATTAATTCTACATATTTTTAGTACTCATTACATTTAATTACAACTATATCCTTTTTCTTGATAAAATTTATATGATTATTAAATTCATAAAACCACATATAATTTAACATTTTTCAAACATCATAAAATGACAACAACACAATAACCATGATAACTAATTTTTATTATGATTTACACAAAATAATTTCCATAATTATCATTTAAATTATAGTGAATAATTATTTTTTTATAATTTCAATAACAATTCATCAAATTATATTGCATAGTTATTTATTATCTTCCAAAATATCATTTCACATTATCACAATCTATTTCAACTAATCCTAATATTAAATAATAATCATTCAATTACTCTGAAATCAACTAAAAACCTAATTTTACTTATAGTTAAAACACATTAACAACCATGAAAATTACCTCCAAAATCTCATTATCATCACAAAACCAACCACCCAATCCTAGGATGACTTACAAAACATCATTTTAATCACCTACCAATAAAAACCTCTAAATGTAATCATTTCCAACATCATTCCACCACCACAAAAAAACCAATCATTAACCCAACGGTCAATACATCAAAGACAAAATCAATATAACCATTATAATCATTGAAATTGTACAAAAATTCTCACCATAGTAATTAAAATTGAATAACTATTCTTGGAAAAAATATATAATTCACCCATATTATATTCTGTAAGAATAATATTCATTAAAATAATGATATGTAACTCACAAATCAACATCTTCTTTCCCATTAAATTATATATTTTCTTATCTATTTATGGACATTCAAAAATTAAACAAATATCAAAATATCATTTAAATAATCTTCCATGTAAATTACGAAAAATATAGAATCAATATAAAATATAACAAATTCATATGTTATTATTACAAAAAACATGACAAGCACAAGTGATAACTTTACACTTTTTCAAATTTCATAAGTCCATTTGATTATCATATTTACTAAATTCTATAGCAATAATAAATAAAAAATATGAAAATTTTTACTCATACATAATAAAAGAAAAGTGGTATGAAATACCATCTCTCTATTTTTTTCTTTAAGAATAATTTCATAAGAATGATAATATATAACTAAAAATTCACCCCAGAACTCGCAAGGATCAACAAAAAACCATTCCATTTCCACTCCTTAATAATACAAACATTAATACTCAAATAATGATTAAAAAAACAATTATGACTTATTTAGGAAAGAATAAAAATAGAGTTATAGATGAAATTTTTAGAGAAGATAGTGTTTAATCAAAGTAGATTGATCACTTAAAGAAGAGGAAAAATCCAAATATGGATGACCAAGTTCACCCAAAATAAATTATGACTAGGGTTTGATGATGGATGAAGGGATTAAATAGAATCAATAAAAAAATATTCCATTTTACTAAAAATTAAAAACCCTAGATTATGATATAATGAGATTTTTCATGCCATAATAGTTTCTTTATTCGAAAATCATGATTTTATCTCCACAAACACTAAATTTTTATATCCAATTTATTTTCAAAAAATAATTATGGTCACAATTCATTGATGAAAGACACACCAAAATGATCAATGATATATAATTAATGATATGAACCTCAACCCTCAACCTCAGAATCGTTCTGACTCACATTAACAGAATGTAATATTTCCAATCTAAATAATAAAATTAACAAGAAGAAATATTAAACCAAAATAACTCAATAAAAATATATTTTATAACATAAAATATCATTATGTAAAGAATAAATTCAATTAAACTAGTGGAATACCAAAAAAAAATTCCTTACTATCATGAGAGGACATAAAACATCTTGACATAACATATTAGTTAAAAAAAATATTGAATTTATATCTTAAAATAGTGATATGAAAAATAATATTTACATAATACTTATGCTGAAATAGACTCCCCCATTCATAAAATACAATAATTTCATTCCTATATATTAAACTAACTAAAAATTACACAATACCCTACATTTTATCCCCCATTCATCACAATGTCACTCTTAAAAACCCGAAACACATTAAAAAGAATAGTGTAACAAGTCATGATAAATCAAGGCCTCTAAATAAATTACAAGACATCATATATAATATTAGAACCTTTTAATTTTATTTTGATTTCATTTATTCAATTGAAATATTTATAGTGAAATGTATTACTGTTTTTTGTTGATTAAGTTCTTTTATTAGAAAAATACCACTTTCTGTCCAATGATTATGAATTTTTATAGTATAATATTAGTAGTTACCTTATAATGATTCTGAAAATAATAATCTTAAAAATGTAATAGAGTCATGAGTTACAGTGGGAATGAAAAAATATATTTAGTTATAAAATGATTATTATTTTCATAAAACAAATATGATATTTTTTTTAAATTTCACTTTTAATTCCTATGATTATTATTATGTGTATTGAACATATAATTAATTGATTAATTTTTTTTCAATATTTACATTTAGAAATAGATTATGGAATTTCTATATATTCATTTTTATGATTCTATTATTATTATGGGTGAGCCAATTATTGTTTTGGTCACTATATAGAGTGTTTTAATTTCTGATAGTAATTTTATGAATGAGAAAGAATTTTTAAATTGATCTATAAGTTTTTAAATGTCATTGGTAAAGAATAAATTTTATTATGTGTATATCCCAACAAACCATTTACATTTACACACCATATTATAATTATTAATTTTTTATTATATATTGGGACACATCCCTTGAATTATGGTATAGTAATTGACAAGACCAACCACCTATTTATTTAATAAATGTAATATTTTGGTCATGTAAATGTATTATGGACCAAATAATAGTATTTATATATTAAATCATTCCTGGTTAATATTTAATCAATTTCTCATATATATTCCTAAGAACCATAAAGTATTAGTGAATTTGGAGAATAGATACACAATATTCATATTTCTTGAAATACCATTAACATATCTCACAAATAATTCCCAATCTATTACACTTCATATACCAACCCTACATAAAACCATTATTCAAATCATTGGCAAGGGAAGCATAATAAATGGTAAGGTTAGACGCTTAGTAATGGTTATATTGAGGGATATCAATCAATGATCTGATGAAAACACATGATTACCATATTCGTACGATCTCAAGACTATTACATGAAAATTTCATACTAAATTTATTAATAATAATAAATATGAATCATTAAATTAAGGTTTGTCATTTAAGAATACATGATTCATAAGAATGAGGAATCATTATAAATCATCCCCAAAAATAATAATATAATTTCATAACTTTGTGCCACCATCATAGATATATATCTTATATTAAATTTCAATGATAAACCCTGTAATCATTATATCATATTTGATCAGGTTACCCAACATGTTTCCTATATGAAAATGGATCATGAATCTCCACCTACAACCCATTGTGGATCAATAACATTTACTTGGTTCGCATAACTAATCAAAGATAATTTACTTGTATCCTATGATTATATCGTGTGTTGTAAAGACATACCCAATTTGATCGATGGAAATATAACTCCCATCCCACACAAAAAATAATTAAAACTACACATATCGTTTCTACAATATCATTATACATTCATCATATAATCATATCATCAACTATGACAAAAAATCTTCAAAATAACCCATAAAAAGAAATAGGTTTCAAGACATATAATCATTTTAGTCATAAAAAATATAAATATCCAATAGTTATGTTACCATAAGATTTTACACCCTGTATAGCATAATAAACACAAAAAAATCATTGATTAATAGAAATACACTGAAAACATTAAAATAAGTCTTGGGGAAAGTTAAAATTCCATTTTGAAATAAATATATCTAAAATTAAAAAAATTAATAAATTATATAGAGACAATTTCTATTAGTGTGGTCTATTTATTATTATAGATTTATCTAAAAATAATATTGTGATCATGATTCCATGAAGTTTCCTTCACACAGTTCAAGTTAAATTAAATCATTTCTTGCACATTTTCAAAAAAACTCAATGAAGGTCCATGGTAAAAAAATGATAAGAAGATATTTTCTATTCTATTTTTAAAAAATTAAACAAAGAGTAAAAATTTATTTAAACAATATTTTTATATATGAAAAATATTATTGGTATTATTTTTTAAAACATGGAAAAGAAATCGAAAGATTCTTAATAGGATAATATAAATTAGTAAGTCTTCCATTAATACATTCATTCAATGTTTTTTGTATATAAATTGAAAAAAATTAATGTATACCATTATTTCATTAGAAATAATTATAGGAAAAAATTAGAGTTATTTTTAGTTATGGGTTATATAATTATCTTAATGAAAATTGATTCATAAACAATCATTAATAAAAATTAGAATGAAACTTAATTCCCTTACCACATTTGTAACATTTGAATCATAATCCCACTAAAATTATAAAATCAAATAGATCATTAAATACCATTAACTTATGAATATTTTTTATATAAAATTTCATAGTGTCATAATATAAACCTATTAAATTTAGATATATGTATAACCTAAAATTTTTCATAAAGATGAAATTCTTCAAAGAACAACCATTACATCAAGTGTGACAACAATCATAAATGTTTTGTCCTCATGTATAAATATTATATATTTTTTTACATATTTTAGATATTTATTAATATATATCAAATGTTATATTATAACACCCCAACCCCAATTACCCAGATTTGGTTCATTATTTTAAAACATTGGCATGATTACAAGGAATGAAGTCCTGAAGGACCAATCAATTTAGCAGTCTTGGAAAATAGATTACATAAATGAATGTTACATTACACTTCATAACATACAAAACAACATAAATAATATTTTATGAATGCCATTATTCCCTTGTCTTAACCCTACATATCAATCACAATACACTTCATGGAATCATGGAAAAAATATAATATATAAAGGGGTGAGCTCAGATGATCAGAAAGGATAATAATACAGAAAAAACTTTCATAAATAAGCATAAACATTTAAGGAAATGTATAACTAAAACAAAAGCCTTTTAAACATGAACTTAAGCATAATATGTAAAAAATATAATTAAATAATACCATTTACTTATTCACAGAGACAATCTACTAGTATAATAACCACAAGAAATATCACTAACCACTTTTATAATGATGGAATGAATAATGATTAACTTTAATTTCTTTGTCAAGGCCTCGTGCAAAGACCTTGGGGATAACAGTAACTGGAAACCAACCCGGAGTGCCTCTAATAACCGGACACCAACCCGGAGTGCCTCTAATAACTGGACACTAACCTAGAGTGCCTATAATAACCGGGCACTAACTAGGAGGTTCTGCTTTAACCGGACCCCAACCCAGAACATACTAGTCCAACACATTCATCTTAAGAAGGGGATGAAATATAACATAAACATTTGTATTAAAACCAACATACGTAATTCCAAAACATTAATCATAAACCATTAATGGAATAAAAATAACTCATCCATAGTCAAACATATCAAAAAACCTTAAATTCAATATGGATGATTTTTATAATAATAAATCAACTTCAAAAAAGTGTAAAATTTATCAAAGGATGTAGACATGGATAAAAATGATTTGTAAAACTCTTTGAGAGAAATACCCCATTTTCATGAAAACAATTAAAATTCACAAAATTAAAAAAGAAGTCATTTAAATACATTTTTGCATAAAAATTTCCCATACCACTTTGAAACTTTTGAAAGGAATTGACATTTAAAAACATTCATGTCCATATAAATAAGTCCTTAAAAACCATTTTGAAGACATGGACATTAATGAGATGGATTTATAGGAATAAAAATTTAAAACATTTGACATGATGTTTTAATAAAAATTTACCTTAAAATAATCCCAATGAAAACTCTTTCATAAAACATGGGCATGGAAAATAAATATGTCCCAATAGATACTTACGTAAAAACAACTTTGGATAATAAAGTGATTGTGAAATTAACCCTTACCGATTTTGTAACTTACGAAACATACAACCCATGAAAGAGGTATTATACAATGAATATGTAAATATACATAAATTAAATTTTATTACACAAAGAATACAATTATGGGAAGTACATACACCCCAAAAAAGGTAATAGTGGCAATATGGCATGAATCTCATGGAAATAAAGAGTGAGATGAAAACCCCTTACCTTGTGTCCGACTTGACCCGTTCGTTCTTTAACATCCTGAATAATAAACTAATGTTAATTTATTCTTCCTTAAGAACCATTTTCAGGTTTATTATTCCTTTTATATCACTTATTACCATGTTATAAACATTATGTAATCATTTAAGTTAATAACGTTCGTTTTGTCAATATTTGGCACTAGAGTAAAAAATGAACATATTATAGTTACAAGTTGTTCACATGGTCAAAAGATCATTATATACAGAATGATATTCATGATTTAGATATCATATATATCATATATAGAAAAGTATTTATAATAGTACATGTCATTTTTGGGTAAAAAAGAAATGTACCGTTCATGGAGACGGTAAGCCGTACATACGCATGAACACTACATTCATCTCTATTTCTTAATTTAAGGGACTTAAAACATAATGATACATAAATATATTATACTTACAGTATAATATCATATATAATATCATTAAAACTATTATTTATACGTCCCACATAGGGTATTAATGATTCATATCACTTTAATGGGGCGGTAGTCCGTAATTCCTCAAATGAAATTATCACATCTTCTCATAATGGAAACTATTAAGGTATGATATAAAGGATAAAATAAATAAGCATGAAGAAACCAAAAACATAATATATATCATATATAAATGCATTTCCATCATAATGGCCACCATGAGAGGCGGTATGAGGTAATTGGACAATCATCGTTTCGTGAGGTGTTAGTTTTCATCCACAAAAACATTATGTTTTTCACCCATTAGATAGAGGTGTGTGTATTTTTAACTCAAATATATCTCATAAAAACATCCTAGAATATTGATTAAACTGGTTTTGTTATAAAATAAAGTAATAAAAAGAGTTTTGGTGTTGGAGAAGTAAAATAAAAGAAAATAAATTAAGAGAAATTGTGACCTTTAATTTGGGTAACTTCCTTTGGTTTGATCCAAAGAGACTCCATGAAGTGCCTTCTTCCTATGGTAAGGATTCTAGGAGGAGTATAGGGATGTATGGAACTTAATTTGGCAGAGTTTGGACGAGCCTAAAGGCTTGAGATATGTGAGGAATTGGTTAGAAGTGGTATCTTTTTATAAGGGGGAGGAGGGGCTTTTTAGGAAAGTGTGAAAATATTATTTTATTATATAATGATATTCGTTTTCTAAAGGTGAAAAAATAAATAAAGTCGAATATAAGATAAATCATGTTCGAAATAAAATCATCCAATAAGAATTGGACACGTTTTGGATATTATTTTAATATTTATATTCTATTTTATTTAAATCATTCATTAATGAGGTAAATACTACATCATTATATTGTACTTAATAATTTAATTTATTAGATGTCTAAAAATTATAAAAAACTACCATGATGTAGGAACTTGTTTTAGCTTTCCAATGAATATTTATAGTCAAAAATATTACTTATATAATACCATATAAATATTAATTACTAAAAGGTTTTTGTTTTTGTCAATTTTTCCTTTACATTAAATTAATTAAACTAAAGTGTCATTATCATTCATAAGTGGCTCCATGGGGTCCCAAAATCGACGCAAAGATGCCCATGGTCGGTCATTACTAATCCAATAAGGTTAGGACTTGTTTTAAGGTAATTTTGAACTATCAAAATATTCTTTTTACCTTGAATTACCGTATTTACCTTTAACCGCGGTAAATAAAAGTAAAACGTTTCTGTTCACCAAAAATTATTTTTATCTTATTGAAACACATTTTACTCCTTGATATTGACCGTGTCTCTCGGATTTTCAAAATTCAAATCACATATGTGATAAAATTATGTTTTATGTGAATTTTTAAAATCACATAGGAGGTGGGTAAAAGACAATGAAAAGTTTTATAAAATTTTTATATATCTAAAATTATTATAAACTGACTCCAATGAATTACAATGAACTTATATAAGTATTATTTATCTATTTTGAAATAAATTAATTTAAATAAAATAAATAATTATTTAAATAAAAAATCAGGTTTTAACCAATAACTCAGTGTTTTTCACTATTCATGAAAAAATTGATGTTTCTCAGAAAAAACCCAAAATTTGGCATAAGCTATATTTTATATTATGAATTGAAAACTGATGTCTATTTTAACAAATTCAAAACATATAATTTTTATTAAATAATTTAGAAATTAATTCTCGTTGTCAAAACAAATAGCGTGTTTTTAAGAAATAATGACTATCAAAAGATTGTCACTTGTTTATGTCTGATTTAAATGTGAAATTATTTCCAATGACCAAAATTTTATTAAATGGTAAAAATATATTCTAAATATACCTTAAATTTACTCAAATTCATAATTTATCACTATTAATTAATTTTAATAAAAAAGTTGTTTTTAATTAAAATTTAGTAATTTTCACTATTCATCAAAATATGAAAGTTATCCGAAAAGCAAAAAAATTCACCCTAGGCTAATTTTGATATTACGAATCCAAAAATGAATGTCATTTTGAAAGATAAAATTTATAAAATTTCAAAAGGAGGGTATTACTATTCATAAAGGCAAGTTAGATTGGTTGTGGTGTGTTATAACTCGAAGTTGCGTACAACACATGCTACTGTATTATTCAAAGTGAAGCGTACTATGGAAGCCTTGAGAGTTACATTATCCCCTCCTTTAATAAATTTCATCCTCGCAATTTGAAATTGTTCATTGAAAATAAAATGTTGAAAATAGAAATATTTTTGTGGGAAAACCTACATCGGAAATTGGGTTAATAAAATTTAGTTTTAATAAGAAGAAAAGAGAAATGAAAGGGTAACCATCAAATTATGATCTCGATTAGGAGAACATTGGTGGAAATTAGAGAAACATAATTTTAGGGAAAACGTAAATATTTATATGGAGTGATTGAGGTCATCAATCACAAACAATTCTAGAATTGTGGGCCCCAAAGCCACCAATCTATGATGATTTAAAATACCATCAGTTCAACAAAACATAAGGTATTAGGATAACCCATTTTTTGTATTAATATCCCTTCCCTAAAGTTAAATAATTAATTCATCCATAAAATAAGTGGAAATATATATATGTATATGTATATGTATATATATACTTCACAAGTAGTGTTTGAACCTTCAACTAATTCGTACTACAAACTCGTCTTTCACTCTAAAATATTTAATATATATATATATATATATATTCTTTATCCTAATCATATAGGGTTCCAAAAATAATGAATTTATAAATCACATATCATACCCTTTAAAAAACAACATTATTCAATCCATGACATCATGTTGGGCTTGTGGTAGGTGATACACCCTTGTCGCCCTTCGGTTGTGGGTTCAAGTCTTCCGGCCTTTCCGAATGCGACAGGTTGCCGCCTGACCTCCGAGTTGTCTTTTTTTTGGAAATCCAAAAATAATATCAAACTAGACTTATCCAAAATACTTATTCCCAAACTCACAATCCAAAATCTATAAGGTAGGTAAACACAATGAAGATCCTTTTTTCACGTAATAGCATGTGAACACCTTCATCATGTATTTTTTTGAAATATGGTAACACCCTAAAATACCATAAAACTTTATTGATTACATTCATGCTCTCTTATTCCTTATATAATATTAGATGTATTCCTTATATCCAAAAACGTTGAATATTCCAACAATGATGAAATAAACAAACCATTAATCAGTTCCAATGTAGTCAAGAATATCCAATATAATTCATCCAAATCAACCATCTCTTATTCCAAAATTACTACCTTAGTATCAAGACCATATTAAGGATTTCCATTCCTTCTACCATGTATTTTCAAAAAAAAAGTTTAACTTGTTGTTGATTCACTTTTCATAGTACCATATAATCTCAAATCCTCAATGAAATAGTACTGCAGTACAATACTTATTTATCTCCATAATTCATATAACTAGTACATCGTTGATACAACACTAAAATGAAATAATTCTTTAATAAAAACATAAGAACACTAGTCATTCCTCTTCATCGGTGGTTGTATCATAACTTTATTATTATCCAATAGCATCATTTGGTGCGTACTCTGATGATTTGGACATTGCTTTGCGTAGTGTCCCCACTCCTTGCAGTTGAAGCATTGTAAATTTAAAAATTTATTCTTACCCTTGAAATCACGTACTTTGTGTCCTTGTTCTCCACACATATAAAAAACTCTCATTCCGTCAAGCATTTACCAAGGTGATTCATTCCACATTTATCACATATTGGAAAATCCTTATTTCCTTTATTCCATTTATCCATATTTATTAATACCATCCTTTTCGTCTCTGGCTTCTCTTTAAAGCCATAGGATTCAGAGAGTTCTTTACTGATCTTTTGAAACTATTTATTCATATGATGATAATATATAGGAGCCTATTTCTTTTCTAAATGTTGTCTTAACACCACGAATGATATGACCCTTCTTACTCTTTGGATCATACGTATTGTTGGAGTTCTCATTCCTTCTATTGGGCGCCATTTCTAAACAATGGCATACACTAATAAAGTTTATGATTTACAATTCATAATTCCAAACATGTAATATAGCTAACATAAATTGAATAGTTTATAGATATAATCCATAATAACAAAAATGTTTTCTTTGTGGAGGTATATAATCATAAGCCCTTCATAGCGGTTTGTAAAGAAAATTAGAATTATCCTAATCATATCCCCTGGCAGGGTCGTAACCAAGAGTGCAGCAAGGCCCATTGTCGTGCACCAGTTCCCGTTTGAGTCTAGCTCAAAGCGGTGTTTTTGGATTTTACCCCTAGGTACATCTGTGCCAGTTCCGCCTCTACCTGCTCGTATCCAGATCGGGATTTACTGCTCATATAACTCACAAAATCTTTACAATACAAAAATTCTAGTAAGTTCCTCTATAATAATCCTCAAAGTCTCTCTCAGGGTAGTGTGCTCTAATCATAGATTATCTAAATCTAGTTTCCAAGGTTATTTCTAAACTTTCTCTCATACCAACTGTAACGCCCCGACACGAGTTACCTAGAGTCATTGCATTATTTTAATACATTGGCATGATTATAAAGAATCAAGTCCCAATGGACCGATCAGTTTAGCAGTCTTGGAAAATAGATTACATATATGAATGTTACATTACACTTCATAACATACAAAACAACATAAATAATCCTTTATGAACGCCATTATTACCTTGTCTTAACCCAGCATATCAATCACAATACACTTATTGGAATCCTATGAAAAATAAAACATAGAAAGGGGTGAGATCAGATGCTCAATAAGGATAATAATACATTGGAAACTTTCATAAATAAGCATAAAAAATTAAGGCAATGTATAACTAAAAAAAGACTTTTAAACTTGAATTTAAGCATAATATCACAGAAATAAAATAAAATAATTCCATTTACTTATTCACATGGACAGTCTACTAGTCTAATAATCACATGAAATATCACTAACTACTTTTAGAATGATGGAATTCATAATTCTTAAATTTAATTTCCTTTTTAAGGCCTCGTGCAAAGACCTTGGGGCTAACTGTAACTAGAACCCAATCTAGAGTGCCTCTAAAAACCGGACACCAACCCGTAGTGCCTCTAATAACCGGACCCGAACCCGGAGTGCCTCTAATAACTGGACACCAACCCAGAGTACCTCTAATAACCGGATACTAACCCGAAGTGCCTCTAATAACCGGACACCAACCCGGAGGGTCTTCTTTAACTGGACCCCAACCCAGAACATACTAGTCCAACACATTCATCTTAAGAAGAGGATGCAACATAACATAAACATTTGTTTTAAAACTAGCATATGGAATGCCAAAACATTAATCATAAATCATTAATGGCATAAAAATAACTCATCCATATTCAAACATATCACAAAACCATAAATTAAATATGGATGATTTGTATCATAATAAATCAACTTCAAACAAGTGAAAAATTTATCATAGTATATTGACATAGATGAAAATGATTTGTAAAACTCTTTGAGAGAAATACAACTTTTTAAGGAAAACAATTAAAAGTCACACAATTTAGAAAAGAATTCATTTAAAGAAAATTTTTAATCAAAGTTTCCTATACCACATTGAAACTTTTGAAAGTAATTAACATTTTAAAAACATTCATGTCCATATAAATAAATCCTTAAAACCCATTTTGATGTCATGGACATTAACGAGAATGATTTAGAAGAATAAATATTTAAAACATTTGAAATGATGTTTTAGTAAAAAAAGTACCTTAAAATAATCCCTATGAAAAATCATTCATAAAACATGGACATGGATAATAAATATGTCCCATGAGATTCTTACGTAAAAACAACCTCAGATAATAAAGAGATTCTGAAATTAACCCTTACCAATTTGGTAACATACGAAACATACAAGACATGAAAGAGGTATCATACAATGAATATGTAAATAAACATAAATTAATTTTTATTACACAAAGAATACAATTATTGGTAGTACATTCCCCACAAAAAAGGTAATAGTTGCAATATGGCATGAATCTCACAGAAATAAGGAGTGAGATGAAAACCCCTTACCTTGTGTCTGAATTGACCCGTTCGTTCATTAACATCCTAAATAATAAACTGAAGTTAATTTCTACATTCTTAAGAACCTTTTTCAAGTTTATTATCCCTTTTATATCACTTGTTAACATTTTATAAACATTATGTAATTATTTAAGTTAAAAACGTTCGTTTGGTCAATATTTGGCACTAGAGTAAAAAATGAACACCTTATAGTTACAAGTTGTTCACATGGTAAAAAGATCATTATATCTAGAATGATATTCATGATTTAGATATCATATATATCATATATATCATATATATACATGTATTTATAATAGTACATGTCATTTTGGGGTAAGAATGAAATGTACCGTTCATGGAGACGGTAAGTCGTACGTACGCATGAATGCTACATTCAGCTATATTTCTTAATTTAATAGATTTAAAACATAATGATAAATAGGTATATTATAATTACAGTATAATATCATATATAATATCATTAACTCCATGCTTTATACGTCCCACATATGGTATTAAAGAGTCATATCACTTTGAGGGGGCAGTAGTCTGCATTCCCTCAAATGAAATTATCACATTTTCTCATAATGGAAACCATTAAGGTATGCTTTAAAAAAAATACAGAAGCATGAAGAAACCAAAAACATAAACTATATCATATATAAATACATTTACCTCATAATGGCCACCATGAGAGGCGGTAGGAGGTAATTGAACAATCATCGTTTTGTGAGGCATTAGTTCGCCATCCACAGAAACATTATGTTCTTCACCCATTAGATGGAGGTGTGTGTAAGTGTAATTAAAATAAATCTCATAACAACATTATAGTATATTTATTATACTTGTGTTGTTATAAAATAAAGTAATAAAAATATTATAGGGGTTGGTGAAGTAAAATATAAGTAATGAAATTAAGAGAAATTGTTACCTTTAATTTGAGTAACATCCATTAATTTGAACCAAAAGGACTCATTGAAGTGCCTTCTGCCTAAGGTAAGGCTTCTAAGGGGAGGATAGAAATGTAGGGAGATTAATTTTTCAGAGTTTATACGAGCCTAAAGGCTTGTGTTGTGTGAGGAATTGGTTAGAAGTGGTCTCTTTTTATAAGGGGGAGGAGGGGCTCTTTTGGAAAGTGTGAAAATATTATTTTATTATATAATGATATTCGGTTTCTAAAGGCCCAAAAATAATTAGAGTCGAAGCTAAGATTACTCATGGTCGAAATAAAATCAGCCAATAATAATTGGACATGTTTTGGATATTATTTTAATATTTATAATCTAAGATATTTAAATCATTTCTTAATGAGGTAAATACTGCATCATTATATTGTACATAATAATTTAATTTATTAGATGTCTAAAAATTATTAAAAAATACCATGATGTAGTAAATCTATTTATATTTTCAATGAATATTTATAGTCAAATTTATTACTTATATAACACCATATAGAAATTAATTACTAAAAGGTTTTTGTTTATGTCAATATTGCCTTTACATTAAATTAATTAACCTAAAGTGTCATTATCATTCACAAGTGGCTCCATGGGGTCCCAAAATCGACCCAAATATGACCATCGTCGTCCATTACTCATCCAATAAGGTTACGACATGTGTTAAGGTAATTTTGAATTATTACAATATTCTTTTTACCTTTAATTACCCTATTTAACTTTAACCATGGTAAATAAAAGTAAAAAGTTACTATTCACCATAAAATTCTTTTTTCCCTTATTAAAACACATTTTACTCCTTGCTATTAAATGTGTCTCTTGGATTTTCAAAATTCAATACACAGAAACGGTGAAATTATGTTTTATGTGAATTTTCAAATTCTCTTAGGAGGTGGTTAAAAGAGAGTGAAAAGTTCAATAATATTTGTATATATCTAAAATTATTATAAACTGACTCCAACGAATTACAATGATCTTATATAAGTATTATGTATCTATTTTGACATAAATTAATATAAATAAAAAAAATATTTATTTAAATAAAAAAACTCAGTTTTAACAATACCTCAGTGTTTTTTACTATTCATGAAAAATTGATGTTTCTCAGAAAAATACCAAAAATTCGGCATAAGCTATATTTGATATTATGAATAAAAAAATGATATATACTTTACTGAATTAATAGCATAAAAGTTACATTAATTAATTGAAAAATTAATTCCCGTTGTCAAAACAAATAGCGTGTTTTTAAGAAATAATAACTATCAAAAGATTGACACTTGTTTCTGTCTGGTTTAAATGTGAAATTACATCCAATGACCAAAATTGTATTAAATGATAATAATATATTATAAATATACCTTAAAAACACTCAAATTCATAATTTAACACTATTAATTAATTTGATTTAAAAAATTGTTTTTAATTAAAATTTAGTAATTTTCACTATTCCTCAAAATATGAAAGTTTTCCGAAAATCCCAAAAATTTCACCCTAAGCTAATTTAGATATTCCTATTCCAAAAATGAAGTCCATTTTGAATGATAAAATTAAAAAAATTCAAAAATTTGGTATTACTATTCATAATGGTTAATTAGATTGGTTGTAGTGTGTTATAACTCGAAGTTGCGTACAACACATGCTACTATATTATTCAAAGTGAAGCATACCGTGGGATATTGGGGTGTTACATATATGATGACTTATAACATTTTTAACCCTTTATAAATAATTCATTATTAAAATCAATGTTCCGAGTGATAACAATGTTGTTTTTAAGGTATTTTTCTGATTGTTAATTTTGGTCCTTGAACATTTATCATTGTTCAATATTCTCTCTAATAATAATAATAAATGAGTTTTAAATATTATAATCCAATTACACTTCAAAATGTGAAATAATCTTACGGAAAATGAACAATGTTACAATCACATATATGGTAAGCCACACATACGCACGAATGACATTTCCATTTTCAATGAACTAAACCCAGAGAACAATATTATTTTTTTATAATCCAAAAATAATAAATATATAAAAAATATCATAATAGTTATTTAATAAACTTTATATAGTACTGTTATGTTTTTTGGTTAGGGAAAATGAATCTCATTACAACATTGAGGTGAAAATCCAGACATACACATGAACAAAACAATCCTTTTTAAGTGAATGAATATGTAAAGGATTACAATATATATATTCATTATTAGAAAAAAAACTATTTCATGAATATAAAATATATATTAAATAAATAATTAAAACAATGTTCTAATAGTGGTTCTGAAAAATGAATTATATCATCTCATGAGTTGGTAGTCTGTTGTACAAACAAATGATGGGTTTGATTCACATTTGTTTGAAAATGAGTTAGATATAGGTTATTACATCAACATAAAAATATAAATGTATTAGAGAGACATTTATTTTGTTATTAATACATTCTTGAATATTATTTTATTGACTGGACGATGAAATAGTACTAAAATACTTGGTTAATAATGAATACATTTATTTAGACAAACTACTTCTATTTAGAGAAAATCAATTTATATGAGGGTTTTATATTCAAACCAAGGCCACCACGATGTGATAATAGAATAATAAATTAATAAAAAAATTATTGTATGAACCAAAAAAATTATTTTTTATAAAATATAATAGGAGGGGGCCATTAAAAAGTAATGGTATAGATACTTTGAGAATTTTTTAGATGATTAAAATATGAAAACATTATTCTCTAGAAAAATTATTCCAAATGAAATGGGATTCAATTTTGAGGTATTATTTATTTTTATTACCGTATTCCAATAAAAAAATGGAATGGTTAATGTGGGTTTTAATCATTATCTTATGGTTTAAACTCTTAATTATAAAATTTTATCCATAAACATAGTATCAAATATTTCATTATATAAAGGTTAATAATGTCACCAAAAAATAAAAAATGGCTCATAAATGGAAAATGTTTGATATTTACAACCATAATAAATTTTTTGTGGTTGATGATACTAAATATATGAATTTTAAATCAGTTAATAAAATAATAGTTATTATATAATATCCTTCATGAAAATTATAAAACGTTTTAATTAATCTTACAGTAATGACATCAATAAAAATATGGAATTTGAATGTATGATTTTTAAACAGCCCAAATATTTTATATTTTATAAATAAAATTATGTAAACTATAAATTTCTCAAATTATATCAAATCTTTATTTTAAAAGTCAATTATTTTATTTTTCAACTAATTGATGAAATATTGTGTATGTGTTTTATAAATATTCAAGGTAATTTCTTTTTTACTAAGAAAATTAAAATAATGAAAATAATTTAATTATTCTGAAAACCACAATTAATATTAATTCAAAATGTGGGTTTTTTACTTACATAACCATTGAATAGAAATTTTAAATAATGAGAGTGACATTTATTAATTTTTTTCTTAAAATATTATATAGTCCACATTCTTGGAAAGGTGCACCATAATAAATAAATATAGGTTGAAAGTGTATACGTTGAAGAATACCTTCAATTAATAATAATAATGAAAAAAATTGTTGCCTTATCAATTGTTTTTAACCGCGGTTAATCGTATTTACCCTTTTAATGTGGTGATGAATTATTTCGACTTTTAATATTATTAATGAGAAAAAATTATGTTCACCATATTAAATAATATTGTTTGAGCTAATTCAAAATATGGAAACTATTTTACCTTATTCAAAAGAAAAAAAATCAACAATTTCATTTTATAAGTGTCCTATAAGTCATTAATACAAATAGTTTTCAAGAAAATACCTTTTTAAACAAAAATATGATATTATATAAACTCTATGAATGATAATATTCATTATTTCAATTAAAGTTAATATATATTAATATATAATATATAAATTTTATTTAAACCATTACCTAGTAGTGTTTATATAAAATAATAAAAATGAGAAAAAACTACTCTCTTTAAAAATGATTTCAAGAAAAATTTGTTTTGAAGAAAAAAAATGTTTGTATATCCCTGACCCTAGTTACTCAGAGTTTCTACATTATTACATAACATTGGCATGATATAAGGAATCATGTCCCAATAGACCGATCAGTTAAGTAGCCTTGTAAGTACTAGGTGCATTCATAATTTTAAAATTACATCATGAAATAAAAACATCAAAAACATTTTTCCCCTTTTAAACACAATTAAATCCTTAGACCATCCTTAAAGGTGAACCATAAATTACTTCTTCACATCCTAGAAAAAATAAAACATTAAAGGGGTGAGCTCAGATGCTCAGTAAGGATAACAATATAACGGAAATATTCATAAATATGCATAAACATTTACTGCAATGTATAAGACTAAAACAAAAGCCTTTTGAACATAAGAATCATCATAATATGGTAAAGATAAAATCAAATAATTCCATTTACTTATTCACAAGGATATTATACTAGTTTAATACTCCCATTCTATATCAAAATCCAATTTAATAATGATGGAATGCATAATGCCTACTGCATAACTACATAGTCAAGTCCTTTTTCCAAGACTACATGTAAGATTTTGTTAAGGCCTTGTGTCAAGACACTAGTTTTTCTCATGAGTCATGCTGATTTATCAAGGAGCTATAGCAAGCTCCACCCGTCACTTACTAAATACAATTCATTCCTCATATGAAAATGTTCAAACATAACATAGACATTTGTATCGAAACTAGCTAACAAAATGTCAATACATTATCCATATACCATGGATGGTGTGAAAATAACACATCCATAGTAAAAAATATCAGAAAACCATCAATACAATATGGATTCTTAGTATCATAATAAATCAACTTCAAATAAGTTTAAAATCCACCAAAGGATGTTAAAAGAGATGAAATCCAATCTTTTTTAGAGTAATACCTCTTTCACTTTTTAAATCATTTAAATGTCATATAATGATAAAAAAACATTTATTTTGAAAATATTTTTATAATCTTGTATGGGAAACGTCAATGATGAAATAACGGTGGAAAATAACCACTCCAGATGTATAAGTTAAAAAAAGACATTCTTAAATTAATTTTTTCGAAAACGTCATAAAGTAACTTGTTTGTAAAATGATGGAAAATTTCCTTTAAAGACATATTTGTTTAAATAATGGTTTAAATGACTTTAACCAATATAATTGTAAATAGAAAAAATGTTTTGAATTAAATTTTCAAGAAAACACTGATGTGAATTATAAAGAGGACCTAGTAGATACTTACGTTAAAACAACCTCAGGTAATAAAGAGATTGTGAAATTAACACTTAACTTGTACCTTTCCTTGGTTATGGGTACATTAAATTTTTTTATAATTGTTGAATAATTCTTATTTAATTATACTAAAACCATATAAATTTATATGATATCATATATATTCTTCTAATATTTCTTTGTTAATAATATTTTAGTAGTATCATTGTTTCGGTTGTTAATTGATTCGTTTTCCATTATATGATTGGTTATGTACAACATGTCTATTCTGAATAGGATGTATTTGATTCATATATATAATTATATTATGTTTTTAATCTTAATATTTAATCCAAAAATGAAAATTATTATTGAATGATTATGATGGGGAATGAATCTCATCGCGTTCGTGGAGATGGTAATTCGTACGTACGCACGAGGGGCAATATCATTATATTGATGGTTAAATAGTATGTAATTGGATGATATATCATATATAAAGATTAATTAAAATGATATATTTATTATTTCCATTATTTATACTCATTATTATACCCATCCAAATAAAGAAGTGTTTGAATAACAAACTACACCACGACGTCGAGACGGTAAGCCGTACGTACGCACGTATGGTGACTTTGTCATTAATATGATGTATAGAATAATGAATATGGTTGTACCATTTTTATAATAACATAATGTTATAAAGAATATACTGTAGTTATTATTTTATAATAGAATCAACAATGAAAGAGGACGTGTAAGAAGTAAAGAACTTGAAAGAGATGATGAAATCTTTACCTCTTCTTCAAGTTAATCCTTTTGAATTGACCAAAAGGGCTAGGTTGGATTGCTTTATCAAGAAAGGAAGGACTCTATGATGATGTTAGGGGAGTTGGGAGGATATTTTGGTAGGGTTTGGTAGATCCAAATGGCTTTGGTGGTGTGAAATTAAGAGTAGGGGAAGTGACATTTTATAAGAAAAGTGACGGTCAGTTTAGGAAATTCTTGAAATATTATTTTATAATGAAATCATTTTTGGGTTCTAATGGCTCAAAAATAAATTATTTCTATCCGATGGAGGAGATGGGTCTAAAACCACTAATTCAGTAGGTTTTGGATAGGTTTAGGTTATCGTATTAAATTTATCTTTTAGATTTAACTCTTAGTTAAATAGTTTTAAATTTACCATGTCTCTTTGTATTTTTATGTTATATGGTTAATAAACATTCTATAACAAGAAAAGTGAACCCCATGTGGTTAATTATTAATATATATAACCTTATATAAGTCCTTTGGCTGAGCCTAAGATTTTTAGGAATATTATATCAATTATTAATATAATATTTTTTAAAATAATTATTTATGTCAATTTTGACAATATTTAGTATTTGATTTCATTAAAGCAATAAAAACATTATACCTTCGAAAAAAATACATTTAAAAAAACCTAAAATTTCATATTAACCTATAAAATTATTTTAATTCATCATAAGTATTAATTTACATTTATTTTGATATTTATAATATAAATTATTTAAATATTTCATTAAAAATGTAATTACTGCATCATCATTGTGTTATAGATAAATAAAATTATTTAATGTCTAAAAAATATAAATAATCTAAAATCATGTAGGAAATACTTTTATATTTATAATGAATAATTATAGTCAAATTTATATTGTGTGTAACACTATATTAAAAATGGTTTAGTGATTAAACTATGAATTCAACTCTTTTAACTCTTCTTTAAATAAAATAATAATAAATGTCCTAATCTAATCTAAGTGGACCAAAAAGGTTCATATTATATTCTTAAGGTTTCTTTTGATCTAATTATACTTATCTAGTAGAATTAGGACTTGTGTTTGGGTAATTATAATACAATTTTAGCCTTAATTACCCTATTTATATTTAACTGTGGTAAATGAAAGTCAAAAGTTACTATTGAACAAAAATTATTTTCATCTTATTGAAACAAATTTTATGCACAAATATTAAACATGTCTCCAAGATTTTTGAAATTAAACTCATAGAAGTTATAAAGTTATGTTTTATGCAAATTTGTAAATGCACCTAGGAGGTGGGTAAAAGACGGTAAAAAGTTTAATATAATTTTTATACATAGAAACTCATTATAAAATAACTCCAATGAATAACATTGAACATATATAGGTATTATGTATTTTTTAACTAAAATAAATTTTAATAAAAAAAATATTTATTTAAATAAAAAGGCAGTTTTAAATAATAAATCAGTGATTCAACTATTCATAAAAAATTGAATGTTTTTCGAAAAAATACCAAAAATTCACCCTAAGTTAATTTTGATTTTTCGAATCAAAAAATGAATCCATTTTGAAACGTAAAAATTATAAAATTTCAAAAAGTGGGTATTACTATTCATAACATCTAGTTTGATTGGTTGTGGTGTATTTGAACACGAAGTTGCGTACAATACAAGCTGTTCTATTATTCAAAGGGAAACATACCATGGAAGCTTGGGGTGTTACATTATCCCCTACGTAAAATAATATTGTCCTCATAATTTCTATAATATAACTGCATAAATATAATTGTGTGGTTCTTCATCTTAAGTTCCTTATTTTCCCACATTGTCCCTTCCATTTAATGATTTATCAATAGAACATTCACCAGACGAGTCGTCCAGTTTCTTAGAACTAGTTATCTAGTATCAAGAATGATGAATGGATCAACACAAAAAGAAATATCTGCTTCCAGTTCAATTTTCTAATAGATGAGTTCATGCATTGGGTCTGGCATGTATTTTCTCAACAGTGATACGTGGAATGCATCGTGAACTTTGGAGAGACGTGGAGGCATTGCCAAATGGTAAGCTATAGCCCCAATTAATTCTAGAATTTTGAAATGTTTGTTGTAACTAGGACTTAGTTTACCCTTTCTAACTAAACGTATGACTCCCTTCCATGGAGATTACTTTCTGAAAAATGATCTCATACATGAAATTCCAAATCCTTCCTTCAGTTATTGGTGTAGTGCTTATGCCGACTTTGAGCTTCTTGGATCTGGGTTTGGATAACCATCAACATTTCAATCATTTCCTCAACAAGTTATAGGCCTATTATTTTTATTTCACCAACATCATCCCAAAGATTTGGTGTGTGACATATCCTTTTGTATAATTCTTCATATGGTTACATTAGAATAATTAAATAGAAGATATTGTCATAGGACAATTCTACCTGAGGTAAATATTGATCCCACATACCATGAATGTCATGTGGGAAGGATCTCTACATTTCTTTTAAATAATGAATAGTCTATTCTGATTTTCCATCGGTTTCAGGGGGTAGGCAGTGCTCAAATGAATTTCAATATCCATGGATTTTTGAATACTTTTCAATAATCTTGATGTAAAATGAGGATCATGATCAAGAACAGTCAATAGGGGTACTCCATGATGTCTTACAACTTCATTAATATATATTCGTTCCATACGTTTAAGTGGTAAATCATATCTTATAGAATATAAATGTGCTAACTTAGTAAGACGATAAATAATTACCCATATTACATCATTCCTTTAAGGGGTCTTTGGTAGCCCCATAACAAAGTCCATTTCAATATTATCCAATTTCCAGTCAGGTATGGGAAGAGGTTACATGACTCCTCCTAGATATTTCCTTCCAGCATTCACTTGTTGACAAACCATACATCGTGACACAAAACAAACAATCTCATTCTTCATGATGTCCAACCAAATATTTTCTTTCAAATATCTATACATCTTGGTGCTCCAAGGGTGTATAGAGAAATTAGAGCAATGAGCATCATCCAACAATTGCCTTTTTAGATCAGGTATGATAGGAACACAATGTCTCTTTCCAAAATATCAAAATTACATATTTATATATGAAGTCACTCAACGTCCCTTCATTCACAACATTAATCTTCTTTTGAAAATCATCATCATTAGTCTGAGAACTCTTTATCCTTTATTATAAAGATGGTTTAGAAAGCAATTGAAAAAGTATTGATGTTTCACCTTTCATGGTCATTCCCATATCTGTATTTACTAGATCCATGAAATAGGATCCCCTTAAACTAACATATTGTTCAAAACTCCATGATCATTTCAAGTCAAAACATCTTCTAACTTATTTTCCTTCCCCGGGTTTTATTGTATAGTGAAATCATAATCCTTGAGTAGTTCAAGCTATCATCATTTCCTCATGTTGATATTTTTTTGTGACATAATATATTAAAAACTCTTTTGATCAGTATTATTCTCAAATTTATCACCATAGAGATAGTGTCTCTATATCTTCAGAGAAAGGATTATAACTGCTAATACAAGATCAAGAGTACATTTTTTTAGCTCATGAATTTTTAGCTACCGTCATGCATAGGAAATAACTCTATCAATCTGTATAAGGACACAACCAAGTCCTTTCGTGGAAGCGTCACTATAAATAACAAACCCATCATTCCCTAATGGCAGAGTCAAGATAAAATATTTGTCTAATATTATCACCAGTTCTTCAAAACATTCTTCACAGTCTATTGTCCAAACAAATTTAACCTCATTATGTGTGATCTTGGTGAATGGATTATCCTATCGGGAAAAAATTATGGATGAAATGGTGATAATAACCTTCTAAACCAATAAAGTTGTGTACCTCAGTTATATTTATAAGTGATGGACTTTAATGGATTTCCATGGTCATTGAAGGATCTACAAAGATTCTATCCGTAGAGGCAATAGGGCTAGAAAAAGAAATCTCCTGACGCCAAAATTCACACATTCAAACTTTCCCATATAATTAATTTTTCTACGAGTACTTAGGATAATGCGCAAGTGATTTTTGTGATCTTCATAGCTTTGTTAATATACCAAAATATCATCAATATATAACACTACAAAGTCATCAAGAAAATCATGGAATACTCTATTCATTAGATCCATGAAGATATACAGTGCATTAGTCATTCCAGAAGGTATTACTGTAAACTTGTAATGCCCATACCTGGTTTGAAATACTGTTTTCGGAATGTCCTCCTTCATCCCAAAAAACTGGTGATATCAAGATCAAAGGTGAATCTTTGAAAAATATTGAGCTCCATGAAGTTGGTCGAATAAATCATCAATGCGAGGTAGGGGATACATGTTCTTTATTGTTATAGCATTGATATCTCTATTGTCAATGAACAACCTCCTAGATCAATCTTTCATATAAAAAAATGAATAGGGGCTCCCCATGGAGAAACACTAGGGTGAATAAATCCCTTATTACTCCATTCCTCTTGCTTTTTCCTTAGTTCCACAAATTCCACACTTGGCATTCTATAAGGGTTCTTCGATATGGGCATCGAACCAGGAATTAAATCTATGTAAAACTCAATTTCTCATTCTGGAGGATGTCTAGGTAAGTACATTGGAAACACATCATTATATTATTTCACAATAGGTACATCCTCTATTAGGACATTCCTTTACTCACCCATAGTTATTTAATTCCTTTCCTCCCCAATAATTGAGTTTGTTGAGCTATTGAGGGTGGATCTAGATAAGAATCGAGTGGTGACATTTCTACTCTAAAGGTAAGGTTTTCCGTATCATCATAGAAAATTGTGACCCCCTATTTCTTACAATAAATTTTTAAATCCAGGTATAAAACTCAATCCATTCAATGGATAATATCAAATTCAATCAGCTGTAATACGATGTGATCGATAGATAAAGAACATTTATATACCCTAACGGGAACTGATTCACCAAACTTTGTGGAAATGATACTTCTTATTAGAGCTTTTACCGACTACTTCCTTGTTTAATAAAATTGGAAGTGTCAAATTTTCTTAGCAAACTGGTAAGATGTGAAAAATTCATTGATCCATAATAAAATAAAGCATTGGATAAACTTGATGAAACCATTTAATTACCTACCACCCCGTCTTTCAGAGCTTTAATATTAACAATAGTTATCCCATATGCATGGCCTTTCCCCCTTGGCCTTTTTTGGGGAATGCTTCCATGGTTATTAGGACATCGTTTGCATAATTCCTCTTTTCTCTATAATTATAGCATTCAACATTAATATCCTCTTCCTTCCCCTTGTAATCATGATTTTGGTGGCCTTTTTCACAACACTTGTAATAGAATCCCATTACCTTTTGGAAAGTACCAGGGTGTTTCTTCCCACATTTACCGAAGGATGGATATTAAGCATTTTCCTTTTCCCCCTTATTTACATTTCCATAGTGATCAGCAATATCTTCTTCTCCTGCTTTACTTTAAAGTCGTAAGAATAAGAGAATTATTTTTATGTCTTGATAGCACGTGATAAAATATCTTCATATGATAAGAAGGATTATGAGACTATTGATCACAGGATAAATGGTTTTAACCCATGAATGAATCCTCCAAGATTACATATTGGGTTATGTATATAATCTACGTCATTCCTTGCTAACCACGTATAGTTAGCCTCATATTTTGCGACATTCTCATCTTTCTTTTGTCTCAGACTCAAAAATTCTCTTCACATATTCGCTTGATGGTCATGAGGAAAATATTTTTCCATGAGAATCACTATAAAATCCCTCTATTCCATATTTGATACTTCATCATCATCCTTTGTGTTTTAAATCAAGGACCACCATTGATCTACACCTCCCATGAGATGATATACTGCCCTGGCAACTTTTTCAATTTCTCTACTCCCCAAATAGTGAAATATTTTCTCTATGGAACTTATCAATTTCTCAACATTCAATGGATTTGTAGTCTAATTTATTTTTGGTTGTTGTTTCTTCATGAATCTGTCTAATATTAATCCTCTATATTGGGGATCAGGGTGCTCAATATGGGTAATGTTCTTATTCATAACCTAATTGAGTTGTCCCAGTATGGTGATCTGATGTTCATCACCAGTTGCATCACCAGCTCCACTAAAATTATCATGCATAGGAGGGAAATTCCTACATGGATTACAAGCATTGATATAGTTTCTATTCCTTCCACTAGGCTCCATTTCTAAACAATGGCATACAATAGATTATTTTATGAACCGCAATACATTATTCCGAACTCGTAAAACACTTAACATAAATTGAATAGTTTATGGATATAATCAATAATTATAAATATGTTTTCATTGATGAAGTATATACTCATAAATCCTTCTTAATGGTTTTTAAAAAAAATATGAATTATTCAAAGCATATCCCTAGGGAGTGTCGTAACGAAGAGTGCATCAAGGGATGTTGTTAGGAACAAATTCCCATTCGAGTCTAGCTCAAAGAGGTGTTTTCGGGTTTTACCCCTACGTACATATGTGCTCGAGCCGCTTCTACCGACTCATATCCGGACAACGATGTGTGGCTTTGAAAACTCACCAAATCTCTACACAATCAAAATTCTAGGTAGTTCTTCTATACTAATACACAACTTCTTTCTTAGGGTAGTGTTCTTCAATCAGAGTTTTTATAACTCTAGTTTCATGTTTTCTACACAATTTCATTTGATACCAACTATAAAGCCCCAACCCCAATTACCCAAAGTTGGTGAATTATTACATAACATTGGCCTGATACAAGAATCATGTCTTGAAAGACCTATCATTTTACTAGCATTAGAAGCACTAGATACATTCATAAATTTTACATTACATCATGAAATAAAAATAACAATAACATTTTGTCCCCTTTTGTACACAATTATATCCTCAGACTATCCTTGGAGGTTGACCATAAAATACATTTTCACATATATGGAAAAATAAAACATATAAAGGGGTGGTCTCAAAAGCTCAATAAAGATAACAATATTGCAGAATCTTTCAAAAATAAGAATAAAAATTTAAGGAAATTTATAAGACTAAAACACATGCCTTTTGAACATAAACATCAGCATATTATTTCAAAGGTAAAATCAAATAATTTTATTTTATTATTCACATGGATATTTTTCTATTCTAATAATCACATATAATATCAATAGTCACTTTCATAATGACATAATTCATAATTCCAAACTTTATAACCACATAGTCACGGCCTTGTGCCAAAATTAAAAATAAGATTTTTTCAAGGCCTTGTGCCAAGAAACTAGTCTGTATCATGATGCCTACTGATTCATCGAGGAGCTATATCGGGCTCCACCTGTCACTTAATAGGTCTAATGAATTCCTCATATGAAAATGTTTAATCAAAACATAAACATTCGTATTAAAAATTTCATATGAAATGTGAATACATTATCTATAAACCATGAATGGTGGGAAAATAACACATCTGTAGTCTAACACATCACAAAAAAATAAATACAATTTGGATGTTTTTTATCATAATAAATCAACATTAAATATCATAAAATCCATCAAAGGATGTTTACATAGATGGAATCAAAACATTTTTAGAGAAATATATATTACAATTTTGAAATCATTTAAAAGTAATATAATTATCAAATAAAACATTTATTTTGAAAATATTCTTATAAGCTCGTATGGGAAGCTTTGACGGTGATATAATGGTGGAAAATAGCCACACCCACCAAATATGTTTTAAAAGTCATTCTTACCATAATTTTGTCGAAAATGTCATGAAGTGCCTTATTTAGAAAATGACGAAAATATTAATTTAAAAACATATATGTTAAAATAAGGGTATAAATTAATTTATCCCATAGTATATTAAATATTAATAATGTTTTGAATTACATTTTTACAAAAACATGGATGAGGTTGATAATGAGGTCCCAATATATACTTATATAAAAACAACCTCAGATAATAAAGAGATTGTGAAATTAACCCTAACCCTGTAAGTTTCCTTGGTCGAGGATATGTTAAACAGTTGTATAATAGTTAATTAATTTTTATTAAGTTATATAGGGTCTATATACATAAATATGATATCATATATGATCTTCTAATATTTCTTTGTTAATAATATTATAGTAGTATCATCATTTCGGGAGTTAACTGATTCATTTTCATTTATATGATTGGTTATGTAAGAAATTTTTGTTATGAATAGGATGTATTTGATTCATATAAAGAATTATATTATTCTTTTAAACACTATTTATAATCATTAAATGAATGTTATTCTTGAATGATTACGATGGGGAATGAATCTCATTGTGTTCGTGGAGATGGTAATTTGTACGTACGCATGAGTGAAAATATCATTATATAGATGGTGAAATCATATGTAATTGGATGATATTTAATATATAAATAATAATTGACTATTTATATTTATTATTAAAATTATTTATACTCATTATTATACCCATCCAAATAATGAAGTGTTTGAATAAGAAACTACACCATGACATGGTGACGATAAGCCGTACGTACACACGTATGGTTACATTTCCATTCATATGATGGATATAATAATGAATATAGTTGTACAATTTTTAGAATAATATCACCTTTTATATAAGATACTAGTTTTATTATTTTTGAATGGGAACAACAAAGAATTACGATGTGGAAAAAGGAATGAATTTAAAAGAGGTGATGAAATATTTACCTCTTCTTCAGGTTATTCTTTTTGATTTGACTAAAAGGGATCTTTGGTTGGATTATTTCCCAACGTAATTCCTCTAGGATGATTTGGGGGGAGACGGGAGGATATCTGGGTGGGGTTTGGCCGAGCCAAATGGTTTTAGAGGTGTAAAATTAATGGAACGGGAAGTGCCCTTTTATAAGAGAGGTCATGGTCACTTTAGGGAATGTTTGAAATATTATTTGTTAATAAAATACTTTTAGGTTTATAATGGCTCAAAAATAATTTATTTAGAGTATAAAGTAATTATGGGTCAAAAAAATCTCATCAAATAGGTTTTATATAGGTTTAGGTCATCATATTAACCTTATTATTTATATTAAACTATTAATTAAATAGTATGACATTTAGCATGCGTCTTTGTATTTTTATATTATATGGTTAATAAAATTAAAATAACAAGACAATATAATCCCATGTGGTTCATTATTAATATATATATCCTTATCTAGGTCATTTTTTTTATCCTTATATTTTTGGGAATATTATATCAATTAATATTATCATTTTTTTAAAAACTCAATTATGTCAATTTTGACACTATTTAGTATTTCATTTTTAGGAAAGTCATAAATTCTTTATCACTTAAAATAATATATATTTAACCCACCCTAACATGTCACATTAATATAAAAAATTAGTGGAATTAATCTAAATTCTAAATTTACATTTATTTGGACAGTTGTAAAATCAATTTTCTTAATATTTCTTTAATAATGTAATTAATGCATATCATTGTGTCATAAATAAATTTAATTATATAATGTCTAAAAATTAAAAATAAAATAACACTATGTAGTAAATAAATTTATATTTCTAATTAATATTTATAGTCGAATTTATATTGAGTGTAACCCTATATTAAAAAATGTTTAGTTATTAAGCATTGAATATAACAGTTTTAACTCTTATTTAAATAAAATAATAATAAATGTCCTAATCTAATCCAACTGAACCAAAGAGGATCATATTTCATTCCTATGGTTTTTTATTCTAATTATACATATCCCATAGAAGTATTACATTTTTAGGGTAATTTTGATATCATTTTTACCCTCGATTACCCTATTTATTTTTAACCAATGTAAACAAAAGTGAAATGATAATATTCACCAAAAATTGTTTTCATCTTATTGAACCAAATATTATATAATAGTATTAACTGTCTCTAGGATTTTTGAAATTAAACTCACAGAAGTGGAAAAATTATGTTTTAGAAGAATTTTCAAATGCTCATTGGAGTTGTGTAAAAGACGATTAAAAGATCAATAAAATTTTTATATATCTAAACTCATTATAAAATAATTCCAATGAATTACTTTTCACTTATATAGGTATTATGCATCTATTTTGACATAAAATAAATTTAAGTAAAATAAATAATTATTTAAATAAAAATTCTATTTTAAACAATAAGTCAGTGTTTATCACTATTCATAAATAATTAAATGTTTTCAGTAAAATAAAAAAAATTAACCTAAGCTAATTTTGTTATTCTGAATCCAAAAATGAAGTCCATTTTGGATGATCAAATTTATAAAATTTAAAAAAGTGGGTATTACTATTAATAATGACATGTTTGATCGGTTGTGGTATGTTTGAACTTGAATTTGCGTACAACACAAAGTATTGTATTATTCAAAGGAAAACGTAATATGGAAGCTTGTGGCGTTACAATATTTACAACAAGATCATAAATATTTCATATTCAAATGAATATAATTATATTATTCAATAATAATATTGATAATATGTCAAATTAATATAAAATAAAAAATATAATTAAATATTAAATTATATAATATAATGAAATGAAATGAAAGTTTTACAAAAAAAATATATTTTACAATATTCATAGAAAAACTAATAATTTTAGCTAAATTTTAAAATTTAACAATAAAAAATTGGATATTTTTATTTTTTAGATTTTATAATTTTAAAATAGTATTATTACTAAAATTTTAATATATTAATTATATTATACACACAAAATAAGAACAAATAGGAAATATTTTTGAAGGAAATTTATTTTTGAATCATAAGAAGACATTACTGAAAACCGTTTACTTATTTACAATGAATCGGTGAATACATTTTTATTTATTAGTATCAAAATATATATTTCATGATTATATAATTATATATATACCCACAAACCAAAAGACAAATTCAAAGTGTACATGTTTAAATAATATATTTTTCAGGTCATTTACACTCATTGTTCCATATTGTGCACACTATCGACCATAATGTTGTTCTGTTAAAGTCTCAAGGTGTTATATTTTTCACCCCTCTTAAATAATTTGAACCCCTAAATTAAAAATTAGGATCCTTAATAAAAACTTTAACATCGATAAATAGGGTTGTTGAAATCCCTCATCATCAAAAAGTTTTTTATAATAACCTCTTAATATAGGGAGATGGATATATTATTTTCATTATATAACAATGATGAAAATATGATAAAATTTGCAAGAATTGTAAATAAGGATATAGAGGAAAAAATTTAATATCATAGTAATTATGGAGAGTGATATGGATCAATTATCATGATAATATTAACACTCAAGAGAATGATATTGATAATGAAACAATTTACTGGTGAGCAGTTAAAAAGTAAATCAATTCATTAGAAATTAAGGTGATAGAATTAAATTTATTTCTACAACCTTTTTCTAGAGTTTAGATATTATATTACCAAATAGATAAATATAATAAGAAAATATACTTGTTGATATGAGAAATATTTTCATTTAATGAATTTTAACCACAATATGATCTTGGTATCCAAATGATGTGTATTCAAGCTGAATTTTTCTTACATGATGTACTAAATAAAAATTAAAACATCACAAATAATCTAAAAATTTATAACATGATCATCATAATTTATTTTTATAATTCCCAAAAACAAATTTTAGAACAATTTAATTCTCAAAATGATAAAACCATCATATGATGTAATAGAACATTAATAAATATTAACATAAAAATCATTAAATTTTGATCATAGACCATTCGAGATGTTACTAATCATCAAATTAAAAAAAATATCCAGTATTGTCATTGGATACAAAATATTACAATTATTTTATCACATTTTCTCTCTAAAGAAATTTGGCATTTATCTTCAAATATTATCTATCACTCTTAATGAATCATACCACAAATTTAAATTCCCTATTTATAATATATCCATTATAGTCTAATAATTTTCATGAATAATGTGAATAACTGTAAAAAAAATTAAAATCATATGTGATTCCAAAATATAATCCAACCTCTATTTCTCAAAAAAAAATTCATCTAATTTTCTATTTACCATAATTATATAGGGATCTAAAAATAGAGAACATATTACACAATAACATAAATCACCTAATCCCCATACCACTTTTCTATCCCATTTTTATATGTATGATAAAATATATGATCCTAACATAAAATTAAACATTATATGACCCCTAGTGTTTTTAAAAACAATATTTCATACAATCCATGTAATGGCCCAGACCATCCTGGTCCATTACATTCCCAAATTCTATTGATTGGGTTATACTAGAAACCATCAGTGAGTTAAGAGGGTGTCATTTTTAGTGGAAGGGTGTCAACGTGGTGTAACATATCATTGCCACCAATTGGACTCATCAATCAATGTCGCACCAAAAAAGTGCCACCGTGGGGTTTTGGGTTTCTCCCCTATTTTCTCATAATATAACTTTTAGGTTTTAATATCTCCTTGAATGTTCTTGAAGGTAGTTTTAAGGAATGTAAATTATATCTAAAATCCAATAAGAGTGGGGCGAACCGTGACTTACTAAATCGTGTGGCTATTATAATAAGTTTCACACCCTTTTTCGTGTTTCTAGTTACACCCCTCTTATGCATTTTTTCGGTTTAAATGTATCATATCAACTCTCTTTTGTGGTATAGTCTATCTCACTATCTCTGAGGGAATTATCAAATCTAAATAAATTCTAATATGTGATACCGGACATCCACATTGTCAAACGATAATATGCATTTCAAGCACATCGAGATTTCATGTCCCATAACTCTTGGATCAAGAATTTTTTCACCCTGAGATCATCTTCCTTAGTCTCTTTTGTTCCCTCTCAGTGTGGATGGAGTCCCTCTTCAAAATATGAGTCATTCCATCATGAGATACCTGATATTTAGTTCTTCTTGGAGTTTTATGTCACCCAACACCAATTCTAGGTGCAAGGAGAAAACTTTGATTCATAATCATCCATGTTGGGTTTCTTCCATCAACTATCTTTATTGTGGGTCATATGGGGTGGGAATGATGACATTACCCTGGGAAGTTGATGAAACCTACATTAACGAATCTAATAAACTGTGTTTTAAATAATTAAGGGCTGGGGAAATTTATTTTGTTGATTTATTTTACATTTTTATGATGTGAATTGTATGAGCTCGTATCCAAATAAAATTGTGGTTGTCGGTGTTCCTTTCATGAAAAATTATGAATATATGTTTTCTATAAAATCATATGATTTAATATCTGTAACATCGAAACTGATTAATCACATAAAATTGGTTGATTAAATTGATGTATGATGAATAATAATCTTTAAGTGACCACACTAGTTAACAAAATGGATGAACGATCTAAATGAATGATGTTGTCTAAAACTGAAAACATCCTTATTCTCTTCTGGTGATATGTATTGTTGTTCTGTTTAATGTTTGGGGGAGGCATAGAGGGGTATACATTCACTTGTTGAGATATTGTTTGTTGTGAATCTTTGGTAGTGTGTAGTCAGCGGTAAATGATTTGATCATGCTATGTGAGGGATTTAATTGTTCCAATTCATCGAGGGATCTCACGAGATCCCTTTTAATGTTTTCATTTACATGTTAAATGGGAGAGAATTCTTAAATTACCTCTTGGATATTTCCTTAAAGTTGTGTTTTTTGTTTGTGATTATTCTTGTTAATTTCCTGATAGTGGAGGAAGATTGTAATGGAATCACTTACACATGATAAAGATAATTGGTACAATGGGGAAATTTTTCTTCTAGAAATGGTTTCTGCTCTTGTAGTGGCAATCGAGTACTTATGCATATATTGGTAGTTTCATGAGTGGTTGTATTCAGACTAGTTATTGGTTTGGGGACCCTTTTGTTGGTATGATTTCTTCACTATATAAACGAATAAAATTTAGATCTTTTGTTTTTTATATGTTCCCCACACATGTTGAGAGATTCATTCTGAACACCTCTATTTAATGGTGAAGGGTGTTTTCCACAACATTCTTATGAGTGACTGGTTATTAGATCATTTATGCTCCAATTGTTTTGGAAGCCCAAGACTTTGGGGGAAGACTATTATGGCCTAAGGATTACTATATCGTAAGAATCTTTAGGGATGGTGTGTGGTGATGGGTGAGCCCAATAGAGTGCAGGTAGGTGTGTTTCCGAAGTACCTTCGAGAAGAGGCCAATGTGTCTTCTGGTAGGATGCGTGGTTGTGGTGGCTCAGGTGTCTGTGGGTGGGATGTGTGGTTGTGGTGTCCCTTGTATCTACGAGTAGGATTTGTGGTTGTGGTGGCCTATGATTTTTCCGGCGAGGTAAATGTGTGGTTGGAATGACCCATATGGTTGTTGTTGTTGGGGGTGGAAGTGCGACTTGAGTGATATTTTTAGGGGAGGTCGGATGCATAGAATGTTCTAAAAAACAATGGGAAGGTGGTGTGGGGTACCCAGTATCGATGATCTAACAAAATATTTTACCTGGATTTCTTTATTTGAGCAGTCCTCCTTGGTGAGAATGGTTGGATATTTTTCCTTGCTATATATTTTTGTTACATATATTTCTCATGAGGCCTTATAATGTATCCAAACTTGTGAATGATAGATTTTGGTTTCCCTACTGACTATACCTCTATAGTCACCCTATATATATTAAATTACTTTTCGGTTACACTGAGGAATTTTAAGTCCAAGCCCGACCTTACTATCTTGGGAGTTAGGATAGCTTTCATTTATACTTTTATTAACTTTTGGTTCTATCCATTAGATTTTTCTTGTAATTTTTTTAGTTTATTTTGAACATGCTTATGGGAATGGATTTTTGGTCTTTGCTTTTATCTTTAAACCTTGGTGGTTCTGAAATTTACCATCTTATCTCCCAATATTGTTCTTTAAAAAGTTAATTTCCTTTCATTTATGTGAGATTATATACCTTTGGTGCTAGTTTCCACTCCAAGGCCTGCTAAATGTTGGACACAGTTGTCATTTTATTCCATTTACCTTGAATAAGGAAGGGAATTGAATCTTTCAATCCATTCCCTCAACTTGGAGAAGTCTGGACATGATAGAATGGTATTAGAGGTGATTTCTGAGAGATAGGATGGATTTTAGGGTTAGACATTGTGATGATTGTTTGGGATGGTATAGACATAGTACAAGGCAATCCTAGTGCATGACATGGGCTAGGGAAATATAGCTAGGATATGGGATTTTAGGGCCCCCTTGATCCAAAAAAAGGACTCAAAGCCAACCGAACGCCTAATTCAGGAAATATGGATTGTAGTATAGAGACTCAAGTAAAGGTACATGCATCATTATGAATTTTGTTCAATATTTAATTGGGGTTTCCTAAAAAATATTTAAATATATAATGAAGAAACAACAATATAAATCCCCCATTACTCGGGATTAGGATTTCTTTGTTTGTCTTTTCAGCTATGGAACTCATATGCCATATCTGAGTGGCATGGGATGTCAATGCCTTGTACGATTTCTTGGTCAATATGTGGAGGATTGCTTAGGGGAATCTTATGGAATGTTGATGAAGACTCTACATTCTTTCTAGTGGCAGATCCTCAGTGAGTACGGGGGTAGTGTTTCCGAATTTGAGATAGAGGGTTGGCTTGTGGAGCAAGAAATCACCTTTACCTTGATCTATGCTCTAAGGGTGTATAGGGTTATTCCATTTATTATTCAGATGAGGGGGGATGTGTGTTATGGTAGGACCCTATTACATGAGTAGAGGATGAATAATATAGTTTTGTGGATGACTCTGATAAAGAGTTATGGGATTAATTCCTTTTTTCTAGGATCAAGGCTGAGAAGAAGCATGAGTTTCTCTTCTTCTAGTAGGGGATTATTTCAGTAAGGGAGATAGGGATCATGTTTATGGATCTCCTTCATTTTTCTCTAGATCTCATTCCAGATGTGGAGTCTCATGCGAGACACTTAGAGGAGGAACATTGACCATCCCTTCAGTGTGTTATTTCTACATTTACTCTACAGACATACATAGAAGTTCATTAAGAAGTTTTTGGCAGTGTAAATAATACAATCACGAGGAGGTGTTCCATGAGAGGGGATACAACAGAGTTTCTCATAGGATAAGGATGATATCATAATGCCTCTAGCATCAAGGCCTTATAGTTTTTGGTTGGCGGGGAGCATGCCTTAATAGTTCTAGATTTGATTTCCCGGTCCTCGCCTTTTCATCATTGGCCCATGACTGAGGTTATTTTCATGTGGTGGTTTGGTAAAATCTAGAGTCGGTTCCCAGTTCGAGCATAGTATAGTGGGGTTGGTAAGGATCAACATAGACCTCATTAGCATGAGTTTCCATCCATACCTTTTTAACAGCAGCATGGCCCTACCCCTCTATGATTAGAAGATACAAGATGAGTCCAACATCAGGGTCCTCCTTAATGATCTTAGTATGGGCATTTTTGAGTATGTGGTTAATAGCCTAGAGTTAGATAAGTAGGCCGCATACAGCTACACTCCCTATAGGCAGCAGTTCCATTCGGTCTTGAGGTTGTTTGAGGTTCGATAAATTTTTTCAGCACTACTGCATGCGCCTTTTTGATTTATGATCTTATCACTCCTTTTTTTCATATAATATAGCCAATCACTTTGAAAAAAAATGTAGAGAAGAATTTTGTTCCTCTGGTGTTGATTATTCCAGTTAGATCCCAGACCACCCTGTTGAATGTTTCTCAAGGATACTGACTGATTTTGGGGCCACATCACTCTAGTGGGGATCTTCTTTTTCTACGAATGTAGCCATACAATGTCATCCTAGGCATCAAATGGCTGTTTTATGTGCATACTATTATCGACTACATCCAAACAAGGGATTTTTCTTTGATATGGGTGGCCATCATGTAGCTTTCGTTTGATAGTGGGGTTTCCAAGGGGGAAGATAGCGTGTGGAGACCCTCCTTTCTTTGTTAGCTGAGCTGGCCGTAGAATCAATACACTCAGAGATGGTGGAAGTTCTAGGGATGTTGAATGATTTCATGGATGTCTTCAACAAAGAGGTTGTGCCTCTACCCCCATGACGGGATGTTGTGTTAGGGATAGACTTACATCCTACTGCCTATCTGAGTTCTATGGATCCCTGTCGGAGGACGCCATATGAGTTGTGGGAGTGGTAAATCCAGGTTAATGACCAGATGAAGAAGGGTTTTATCTGACCAAGTGCATCTCCATGGAGTGATTTATTCTTGTTTATAAAGAAAGAAGACTGTGGTATCAGGCTGTGCATAGACAACCAATGTTTAAATCCATTAGAAGTGATGAAAAGATATGCCCTCCTGAGGATCGACGATATTTTTTACTAGTTGAAAGAAGATGGTTGGTTATCTATGATCTACATGTGGTATGGATATCACCAGTTGATGTTGATTGAGGGTTGCATACTGAAGATAGATCTCAGATTCAGGTATGGGAAATTTGAGTTTGTGGTCATGCGATTCGACATTACAAATTCTCCATCAAGGATAATGGGGTTAAGGAGCTCTATTTTCTATGAGTATTTGTACCTATTCATAGTCATGTTCATCAAAAACATCCTTACCTTGTCAAGATCATAAGAGGATCATGTCGAGTATCTGAGGAATGTTTTGGATTTCCTATGACACCACCATCTCTACAGGGAGTGGTCCAAGTGCTTGTTCTGGTCATGAGTAGTGCACTTCCTTTTACACAAGGTGTCCCGACATGGAATTGAAGTGGAACCATAAAAGTGTGAAGTGTTTGTTTCTCGGGAATAAACCAATAAAATGGTTGAGGCTTGTAGTTTCTTAGGACAAGGAAGTCAAATTTTAATTATTTTTATCATCTTCTCACGAGTTGTGACACCTTTGATTTCCATGACCAGAAAAGACCAGGAATTCGTATTGGGTGAGAAGCTCCAAGAAGCTTTTAGTTATCTAAAAGGAATGAAGGTATGTTCCCCAGTGCTATGGTTTACTGAGGAAGGGGTATCATTTTAAGTGTTATGTGATGCTTCTAGTCTAGGATTGGGGTGTGTGATAATGTAGTGGTAGGGAGTGATCACTTATGGGTCTATAAAGATAGATCCTCATGAATGTAACTATTCCACCAATTACCTGAAGCGTGTAGTGTTCGTAATCACATAGAAGCTATGGAAGAATTACCTAATTTGGGAATACTTTTTGTTCTTCACAGATCACAAGATGTTGATGTATTTCTTCTACCGGAGAGACCCAATCAAGAGATATTAGAGGTGGTTGGAGTTTATTCAAGACTAAGACTTCGATATCATTAACACATCAGGAAAGGGGTAGAAGATTCATTGAGTATGAATTCATAGAAGGATGTGGTTTGGGAGTTAGCAGATGCATGGAATGAAATGTAAGAGTTGGATTCATTACATCAGGTCATGATAGTCGAGGGTGGTAGAGGATATAAGTTTCATATGACAGTGAAGTATTCCTTGGTGTGGAATGTGGATGAGATACAGTAGAGAGACATGGATGCTGATGTGATGTGTGATCATGTTAGATAGGGTAATTATCTAGAAGGATAACTGGAGGATGGTCAAAATTAGATTCTTTTCCATGAGAAGATGTTTATTCTATAGGCGATGCATGAGGGAGTTCACAGTGAGTTCCATAGATCATCCCTGGAGGTACAGATAAGAGTTTCTATGATGTACCGAGGCATGAAAGGTTTGTTATGGTGGCCCGGAGTGAAGTAGGCGGTGGTAGAGTTTGTGGAAATGTTCCTTACTTGTCTGCTGGAGAAGGTTTACGGCAATGTTCCCAACAATATGTTGTAGCCCATACACATTACCATGAGGAAGTGGGATAAATTATTGAAGGATTTAATCAAAGGACTAACCATAGATGAGGGAGATTGTGATTCCATAGTGGTAGTGGTAGACCAATTAACAAAATTGGATCACATCGTAGTAGGTAAGGATTTTATCGCAGTAGATACTTTAGCACAAAAGTTTGTGGTTGAAGTGGTGGGGTTGTAGAGATATCACAGGACCATCAATTTGGATCGGGATAGATACGTTACATCACTAGAATGGAAGGGATTACAACATTCCTTTGGCACTCATCTATGCATTATCTCTACTTTCAACCCTCATATGGATGGGTAGATAGACAATACCATCCAGACGTTGGAGGATATGCTGCGAGCGTGTTTTATTGACTTTATAGGAACTTGGGTACACCATTTTCCTCTGGTAGAGTTTTCATAGAATAATAGATATCAATCAACCATTTTCATGGCACCATTGGAGGCCTTTTATGGATGACAGTGTCATTCACCCGTATTCTAGACAGTGGATGGGGATGCAGGTGTTCTTGTCCTAAAGGTGGTGCTGAGTGTGACAGAAAATGATAGGCTTCAACGTGAAAGGATGAAGGTTGGTCAGGACTAGTATAAGTCATATGTCATTCATAGAAGGAGACCCTTTGAGTTAGTGGTTGGATATCATTTGTTTTTGATGGTATCCCCTTGGCATGGTTTACAGAGGTTTTTCATGGGGATTTGGCTTTCTCCTAGGTTCATCGGACCCTTTAATGTGTTGGGACAAGTCGTCAAGGTGGAATATCAATTGGAATTACCAAAATGGTTGAAGAAGATCCTCAACATATTCAATGTATCTCAACTCAGTAGATATCTACATGATGACTCCCATTTCCTCGACTGGGGAGTGTTGGATATCAAGGATGATGTGTCATTTGTGGAGAAATTAGTGAGAATCAAGGATCATAATGGGATGGTACTTTAGGGAGGGACCATTCCCTTGGTTCATGTTTAGGGGTAGCATGGGGGAATCGGGGAGAGTATTTCGGAGTGATTATAATAGATTATCTCTCAATACCTGGAGTTGTTTCGAGTTATTTTTCTATGTTTTATTTTATGTTTTTATATTTTGCATTGATTCAATGAGATGCATGACCATATTAATAATGATATGGACTGCTTACATTGTTATAAAAATGTGTATGAAAATTCCCAATGTTTGGGGATGGGAGGACTAGATTCCCAATCAAGACACTTTTGTGAGGATGAGATTAAACCATTGCGGGTGAGTAAGTTCTACCCAAATTTGATAGTATCTTAACATTGAGGAAATAACTCCCTTATACATGGATCAGGATAGTGTGATCATTGTGGATTGTGTGGCTATTTTGGGTGATAGCCATCAAGAGGTGTTCTAGGATGCCAAGGTTTTATTCGTTCTTTTTAGAATCTCATGGTGGCTTATCCCGTAGATGTATCTTATGAGGTGGTTATCCAGACCCCACTCTTTTCTTCAAGTTTAGTTTTGATTCTCGTGGATGAGAATAATTTGAGAGGTATCTGATGTAATAGAATGGACCTCCCTATTCCATTAATTTTCCATGTTCTTGTGTTTGAGGTGAGCAGAATAACATCAGTGAGTCAGGAGGGTGTCAGTGTTGGTGGTATGGTGTCTCTGTGCCTTCACCTATCAATGCCACACACACGAAATGCAATTATGGATAGTCTGGTTTCATTCCCTACTTTTCTTGTAACGTCACATTTATGTTTTAATAACACAATGAACGTGTGTTAAGACCATTTTAAATCAAATAAAGGAAATCTTAAATCCCATTTGAGTGGGGGACCCTTTAATTACCAAGGTGTGTGGCCCTTTTAATCAGTTTCACACCCTTTGACGTGTTTCCAGTTATGCCCCTATTATGAATATTTCTCAGTTTAAATGTAACCTATCAACTCTCTACCATGATATGATCTATATAACTATCTCTGATGGAATTATCAATTCTAAATTAATTGCAACACATCAAATCACCCAACTGTGTGGTCAAACCACTATCCACTTTTCATGCACGTCGGGATTTCACATCTTGGAACTCTAGTATCAGACCTTCTTATCACACCAAGATATTCCTCCTATATATCTTATGTTCTCACTTGGTGAACTTTTAGTCCCTATTATAGAGATGATTCATGCATATGTGATATCCCTTCTATTCGATTCTTCATGGAGTTTCCTACCACCTACCCCAGTTCATGGTGGAAAAAAGAAAACATTGATCCTTGATCATCTACATAGGGGTTCATCTTCGTCTCTCTTTACTATGCATCATATAGGTTTTGTATTATGATATTCTCATTGTATTTAGATGAATCAAACTTGAATGAAGATAATAAATGGAATTTTAAAGAATGAAGGGGCGGGAAATATATTGATGTTGTTGTATTTTAAATTCATTTTATGGTGTAGAATGTATGGGATCAAGTCTACTGAAAATCATGGACACTGATGGTTCTTTATTACACTAATGAAGCTATGTTTTCAAGAAGATAATGTGATTGAATAACTATAACATCAAAACTGATTAATCTTGTAAAATTGGATGATTAAATAGATTAACAATGAATAATAATCATTTTATGGTCACCTCGGTTAACCAAAAGGAAGAAAGAACAAAATTAATGATGTTGGATAACCTAAAAACATCCTCTCATGGTTTTATTATTATTCATGGTTGTTCTTTTTAATTTTTGTGGGGTAAAATAGTGGGGAATGGAATATCTAGAAGAGAGACTAGTGGTTGGGAAATTGAGGATGTGTAGAGATGATGGTAAATGATCTGATCCTGGTAAGTTGGGTCTTGGTTAGGGTCCATTATTTCGAGGGTCCTCACAATATCCAAATTTGATTTTGTCATTTACACAAGAACTGAGAGTTAATTCTTAAACACATTCTGGGTTGTTTCCTTTTAGTTGTTCTTATTTCTTGTGGTTATGGCTATTAGTTTTAGGTATTGGATGAATATTTAAAAGGAATTAGTAGAACATCATAATGAGAATGAGTACAGTGAGGAAACTATTTTAGAGAAAGGGGATGTGCTCTGGTTTTGGCAATTTTGTACTATTTCATGTAGGGGTAGGAGCAATAGTTGTTGTGTGTAGGTAGGTTTTTGGTTTGGGGACCCTTAGGTTGGGATGAGGAATTGAATATATATATATGTATAAAATTTAGTTCTTCTTTTTCTTATAAGCACCAAACGATGTTCAGATTATTGTGCCAAACACCCCCATTTCATGGGGGATGGTGTTTTATCTGACATTCCTAAGAGTGAATGGTTATTAGATCCATTATGATCCCTCTCCCAGGTAGCCCAAGACTATTTGGGCAGGCGATGATGACCTGAGTTTAACAATAGCCTAAGAATCTTTGGGCTGGGTGTGTTGTGGTGGGTTTTCCCTGGTGAGTTTAAGAAACGTTGTTTCCCAATTGTCTATGGGATGAGCCACAGGTGTCTACAAGAAAGATCATTGTTGTGGGGGTACAAGTTTCTATGGGCGAGAAGTGGTCTTGTGGTGGCCTAAGATTCTTATGGGTGGGATGTGTAGTAGTGCTGACTGTATTTTTTGCAGGAGGGGTAATCCAGTGATTGGGGTGGACTATATGGTTCTTATTGGGGGCAGTAGTGGGACTGTAGTGGGATTTGAAGGGGAGGTTTGAAACATTGTATGTTATAAATAAATATTGGGAAAGATGTGCAGGGTACCCAATATGGATGTGAAATTACTATCATTTTACCTAGCCTAGGTTATTTGGGGAGTGTTCCTTAGTGAGGTTGGGTGTATTGTTTTCCAGGATAGGTGTTTTGGTTACTTTTATTTCTCATGGGGAAATAGAATGTCTCCACACTTGTGGATGAGAGATTTTGGTTTCCTTACTGAGTATACATGTATCCTCACCCTATGTATATTAAATAGTTTTTAGGTTTCTAGGTGGACATTGAAGATAGGGTTAGACCTTACTAGATCTGGCACCAAGAAAGTTGTTGTTGCTGATTTTATTTTAATTTAGTACTTACCATCATAGTTTTCTATAATTTTGTATTAGTTTATTTTGGAAATAAATATGGGAATGGATTTTGGAGATTTTAAATTATCTTTAGTACTTGGAGCTGATTGTATTTACAATTTTATGTACTGATATTGTTCTATTAAATGGAAATTCTTTATGTTTATGTGAGATTATATACCCTTGGTGCCAGTTTCCACTCTGGGGAATATTGAAGGCATTAATCCGAGGTAATTATTTCTCCTTCACCTTGAAAAAAGATGTGTGTTGCATCCTTCCATACTTTCCCTCATCTTGGAGTAGGCAGGTTGTGACAATCGAAGACATCATGGAGTCCATTGGAAGGCATATTACCAATTTCACCATTCGTTTTTTGGTTCAAGAGCTATAGTCTTACTAGATGTGATAGGTTTTCCACATTATTAAAACTACTATTAAGTAATTCTGATAACATACTAATAAATAAGTTGAACATATTTTAAAAAACCTTATTTATCAATGATCATATAAGCCTAGTTGGATTTCAATTCCTTTAAAATTTTCAAAAGATTATTCTTCATGAATTGAAAATTCATAAATAACATAAGGGTTGCCTATAATTTATCATAATAAAATGTATTCCAAAATTTCATTAATCACCTTAAAATACCATTACTAAAATCATAAAAGGGGTGTCTATGGAATTGAACATATGATCAAACAAAAAATCATAAGCCAATGATGCATTCTGTAACTCTAAATTTATTTATACGTGAATAAATATATGAATAAAAAATTAAAAAAAATTCCATATTTGGTTCAGGATTACTGTATCCAAAATATCATGGGTAATAAATCTTCGACAACATAATTCATAAATCCCAATACATAAATATTTCAACCCTTTCACTTCAATTATGTGTATAACCTAGGTCTTTACTAGGTCTCGAATTTTACCATTAAAAAATATATTTAGCATAGAATCTTTTCAGGTTCCCATAATCAGTTGAAATAAAATATAAAGGTATATCTATGATGAAGTTTATTTATATCCATTGAACTCTATACTTTTCCCCTGCATTTCATTTAACTATTGTATTTTCTTATAATATAAAAAACATTCCATTTATTCTGAGACATTATCCTGGGTGTCCATTTTCACATGGCTTACATAAATGAAATTAATCCTTCTTTCCTCTATGTTATACCAACCCAGGATCTTAGTGGACGACAAACATCTCATCTTTAGTGAGTCCTATAGTAGTTTAAGCTATATGTTGATAATAAAATATCATGATTCCAAATTAAACATAGAAAAAATATAATTTACATTAGTAAACTTAATATTTATTTAATCAGATTCATAACATATTCTATCACATTTTTTATTAACATCATACCTATAGGTTTAGCCTATTGAACAAAGAAAAAATACCTGTTAATGCATCAATAATCATAGTTATGATGAATAATTTCTATGATGTATAAATTATGACACCATATTTTAAATTTATAACACCATTTTTTTACCTTTTTCATTGATTATCATTATCTATTCAAATCATTCAGGGTTTCCATTATATAAACTGTGAGTTAACATAATAATACCCTTAAGGTGTGTAAAACTAGGTGTGCAGTATGCCCACAGTCAATGTTTACTAGAATATTGGATGAGATATAATCAATTGACTCTTTTTTAGGATATTAACCCTAATTATATTAATTCCAAAACCACTTCCCGTTTTGGTATCTAGATAAGTATCTTTTCTAGTAAAACCACACATCATTCTTTATCATATAATAGGGAGTTATCCTATATTTTGGATTATCCTATGGGTAAAAAAAATAATTCTCTTCCTAGTATCCAAAGGATAGCTAAACCATTCGATGATACCAGCTACAGTGAACAATTATTTTCATATATAAATATTTGATCATTTTTTATTAATAGTCAATAAACATCACAAATACAAGCCTAATTCGTAAATTTCTCTATATTTAGAGAAATAATACCCAATCTACTTATTTTTTGAATGATATTCAACATCCACCGAAATTATCTCTATATTAATAACTCCTCATGTACATACTCTACTTAAATAATTCATTTCTAATGAGTGGAAAACAAATAGATGAAATAGGACAGCTCAAATTCATAAAAATGGTAAACATGAGAGATTTCAATACATGATCATATGAAAATACAATATAATAATAATGGTATGAAATAATGACCTTTCATTATAAATTTCACACCCAATCATTCAATGATCACAAACATGAATAATTCCCGAAATATTTTTCCTTTTAATTACAGGAATCATAATTGTAACAAATCATCATAAATCACTCACAAACCATAAGTTCATGTCATAAAAGAGTTTACCCACCATTTTTATAGAATCCATTTAATTTTCTAATGCGCTCTAATGGGACTGTATAATCATAGTGAACTAAGCCTCACAACATGTTTTATAAATAATAATGGATCATGATTCAGCACATGAATCCCATATTGTATCAATTTTATTGCCTTTTTTTCCATAGTGTATCACAAATATTGAATTTATTCCCATAATTATATGCTAATATAGAATGATTTACCCAATTAATTAGATGAAAATAAAATTACAATACAACACATCAAATAAATAACCAATATACGCATATATATATATATATATATATTCTATTATATCATTATACAATCCTTATATCATAGCTCATTGAAAGAAAAAGGTTTTAATAGTTATCAAACCTAAAATAATAAATGTGTTTTATATAAATCACAGAATTATAATCATATACCATTCAGAAAAAGAATAGGTAGAGTACAATTGGATCATATACCTATAAATAGATAAAAAAACCTCTTTTTTATCCTTTTTAAATACAAATACCAAAAAAAGATAACTTAAAAATTAGGATGAAAATAACCGCCCCATTTTAAAACCAATTAATTAAAACAAAAATGTTCAAAGATATCATAGAAAAAATATTCTTTGAGAATTACAATAGAAACCTTTATGGGAATTTTCAAAGCATGGATATATCAAGAGGGAATAAAATTTCATTCATTTCATTAAAGTTAAATAAAAAATTCCATTCCAATTTTTATAAAATGTAAAAAATAAAATATGTAGAAAATAAAATTTATATTTCATTTAAACAATTTTATAAAAATAAAAATATGGAAAATAGATTTTACATTTTTTTTGATGAATTTTACAAATATTATTGAAAATAGTATTGGAAAGCATAGACATAGAAGACAACAATTCTAGACATAATATTTAAACCTAATCTATTTTCTATTACAACAATCATTCTGTCTATTCATTTCATAAATTTAATTAAATAAAAGGGAGAAATTTATTATTAATAATTAACCACTACGAAATATAATTTAAAGGTATTCATAATATAAGTATCCTATAATTTTTTCATTATAAATACAAACATAAACATTCTCTAATAAATATAGGATAAGAGCATAGAAACATTAATATATTGCTATCATTAGTATCATTAACACCATTAGAATATAACACAAAAATAAAATTAAATCAAATCAAATTAAATAGAATCATGATATAACATATAAAAGTGGAAATTAAAATACCTCATAAAATAATTTATGTGTGCAACATAACATATGTAACAACGAAGGATTTTTGAGACAATGAACCCTTACATTATATCAGAATAACCTTTTTAAATGATGAAACATCATTTATAATATGCATAGAGTAGTTAGAAATATTTTAAAGGAATAAAATAATATATATCATAACATATATTACTAACTATTAAATTTTATCACCTATTTAATAACAATTATTTATTAACATCACTGTTCTGGGTGATGAATTCTTCTTTTTCTGGTATATTTTGCTTCGTTATTTTAGTCATTGTACATTGACCATTGTTAAATTAAATAAAAAACTTCTATAATATAATAATTATATTTTTTATAATTTTATACTGATTTTTAAACTAACCGTGAAATATGGTTTTTAAAAATTAATTTTCTTAAAATCATTTTTACGTCGAGTCATATATATACATGAGTAAGATTTACAATTTTTAATTATCATGATGAAAATAACAAAAGAATAAGTTTATATTTTCATTTTAATAATTATAACATAAATATCATATTATTTCATCAAATTCTATTATATATAAAATTCATGTGATATGGTTATGAAAAACGAATAACATAGCCTTGGGGAGAAGAGAATTCACATGTACACACGTACTGTGTAATCATTTTCAAATTACTGAGATTGCCGTAAATTATGTGAATTATTATAATTATAAAATGATTTCGATATAATTAATATCTTATATATTTATATTATAAATACACTACTAAATCTATCCATGAGTGGCGGTGATAGAAAAAATTTACATCTTTAAAATGGTGTCTTTAATTTCTAATTATATAGGTCGTATAAAAATTGAAAATAATGTTATTTTATATTAAATTATATTTTATTTAATGAATTTGGATTCATAAAATTATGATCATTCACATTGTGACTGGAATATGTCTGAACCTACCAACCATCTCCTATTTATGATTCATTGTTTCCATTTAGGGTAACATTCTTGATCAATTAAGATTTAAAAAATTTGACACCACCTTTAAGAATAAAATATGATTGATAAAGTGTTAAACCAAATTATGAGGTTTAAATACACATAATAAACTATCCAAATTTTATTATCTGGTGATATTAAAACCACCTACAACCATTTATTTTATATCTAACCATATGTAATCATATAGATAGAAAACTAAATTAATATATTTTAATAATTTAGAACGTTCCAAATGTTTCCCTCTGATCCCTTATCAAAGGTAGCCACCTCATCCCTTTTTTCTATAAATAGAAATCCTTTTAGTGTAACGTCATGATTCTGGAAGCTACCTAGAGGCACACCATACCCAGTTGGTCACATGGCCTCAAAGTGAAATTTCCAAAATGCCAGAGGCTGTCAACTACCTGGGAGGGCCTTGGGTGTGATAGTGGGGAATCTATGCCCTCATTGGGAGAGTAACACAGTGGAATTAAAACAAATAGTAGGTACAGAAGCAAGAATAATCCATACCAAAGTAAACAGTGGAATATGGATATAATAAACTGGAGCACACACATATATATATGAATGATGGATGACACATATGTCTAGGAAATAAGAAAAACAATTCACCATGCTAGAAGAATTCAGTACTAAACCAAAGTATAATATAGAGAATGTAAACAACTCCTTAGCATCACATGACTTTGCATGGTCCCTTTATCTCAAGATCCATATCAAATCAAGTACATGTAGTAGAAGGGCGCTAGAACTTATCTATACATGCAACAATATAATCTGTTTGCGCCCAAAAGCATGGAACAAATAGGGTGTGATACTAAATCCCAGTAGGAAAACATCATAAGATCTGTGCCTAATAGTCAGTGAAAATATGGCATCCAAAAATTAAAGAAATGCAGTGGATAAGGAAATACTCAGCAGTAATTATCAACAATTTCAAATATCCATCAACAGCTAATCAAGGTAGATAATCACTAATAGGTAACCCTCCGGGAAGTACCCGTAGCCTATCCCCTTTGGTTCTACCTACCAACACAGGCAAGAAGCTAATCAAAAACGGGTAACCCTCTGGGAAGTACTCACAAACTATCCCCTTTGGTCCAACCTAACAAGTACAAGCAACCCTCTGGGCAGTACACTCAGTCTAACCCCTCTTGTTCAGCTTAATCATAGACTCTCTCAAGAAGCACTCACCGTCAATTACCTTTATAGTCTCATATTGTTAACTAAAGGTGATCTAGGGAAGCACTTACATTGCATTCCCTCTGTGGCCTGCGTCAAAGAACTACATAAACTCTGAGGAAGCACTCAACATAAATTCCCCATGTGGTCTCACATCATAAGTAAAAAAAGACACTCTGAAGAATCCCTCAACGTATATTCTCTCTATAGTCTACTACACAGGGTTCTCACGTCCCAGAGTATGTAAAGAAAGCAATAAAAACGCATATCATCCAAAGGTAATCTCAAGAAATACTTGGCTAGCAGTCTACAACATATTTGCATGTCCGAACAATAGTCACACCATCCTAAAACTAGTCATGGGAAAGTAAACAGTAGCCTAATAGGAAGACTAGACCCAACCGTCAAAATAGGAATAACATGCATGGGCTAACACATCCAAATTATATAAATTAAACCCATTAACATTCAATTAACCTCTACTCCAGCATACAATCATTGCAGGCAAACAATAGGGCTAAAACTGTAAACGTACAATACCTCATTCATTGGTATTGGAAAACATTTCACATATAACTCAATGAATGTGAACAGAAAAAAAAACAAAAAACCTTCCTCAGTGTTGGAAAATGAATATACTTGAGTCTTAAGGATAGAATCACCTTAGAAAGATAAATATCTACAAAAACGTCTAAAACTTTCAATAATGGATAACTTTAGAAATATGATGAATTGGGAAAAAAAGATCAATAAAAAGTGATATCTTACTGAGCCAATCACAATGAAGTAATAAGTGGTGTAATCGTAGATCAGATGCTCGATTGGGGGGCTCAAAATAAGATCACAACCATACAAGAGCACTCGACCGAACAATACCTAGAAGAAGGTGTTTTGGCCATTAGAAGTTACCCAAGTATGTTTAATGAAAAACAGAAAATACACGATGTGTAATTTGGAAGAACCCATGGTGTACTTGATGTTTCTGCACTCCACATTAGGAAGCCTCCAGGTTACCCCCACATGGCTTTATGCCTGGGAGCTACATGGCCAACACCCAACTACCAGCGGTAACTGAGAACATGGCGGCATGTACACATAATGTACATTGCGTGTACTTCAGAATTTTCCAGAAATTCCTATTTCACTCAAAAAAAACCAAAAAAGGAAATCATACATGAAAAAGAAGATCAAGATTATTACACACTTCCCCCTTAAATAAATTCGTCCTTGAATTTCCCTATCAGTGCAGTGTAGAAAAATAAACAACAAAAAGCATCATCCACTGTGATCGTACGACAACCTCCCTCTCCCAAGTCTCATACTATACCCGCCCATGCTATCATAACACTTGTACCAGAGGAACAGACCGGCCATAGAGAACCTTTGTACTATGATCGATAATTCGAATAGGATTATCTTCGAATGATACATCCACTTCTAACTCAACCTCCTTAGGTTGGAAAACCAGAGATGGGTTTGATAAGTAACGTTAAAGCTGAGAAATGTGGAAAACGTTGTGCATAGCCCAATACCTTTGAGGTAACTGCAACTGATAGGCAACTGGACCAACCCTATATAACACCTCAAACAACCCGATGTACCTCGGTGAAAGCTTACCCGGTCTCCCAATCCTCTTGTGTCCCAACCTCGGTGTGACACCTATAAAAACATTATCCCCAACCACGAAATCTAGAGGTCGTCTCCATTGATCGGCATAAGACTTCTATCAAGACTATTTAGTAGATATCCACTTCTTAATTAACTATGTATACTCAGTGATGTCCTAGAAAAGACGAGGTCCCAACATAGTTTCCTCTCCTACCTCCAGCCATCATAAGGGTGATCAGAAAGTCCTACCGTACAAAGCCTCATAAGGTGCCATCTGAATAATTTCATGAAAACTATTGCTTTAGGAAAACTCCACAAGAGGTATGTGCTTCTCCCAAGAACCTCCAAAATCTAGGATACATGCTCGAAGCATGTCCTCAAGCTCCTGAATCGTACGCTCAGACTGGATATTTGTCTAGGAATGGTAAGCTGTACTCAAATGTACATGTGTACCCAAAGCCTTTTGAATCCCCTGCCAGACTAAAGAAGTAAAATGTGCATCTCTGTCTGAAATGATGGAGTGTGGAACTCCACATAAGTGAACAATCTCACAGATGTAAAACAATCCCTTATAATAAACACTGAATGTGTTCTTGATTGGTAAGAAGTGAGAAGCCTTCCTATGTTTTCCAATGAAAACCCATAAAATGTCATTCCCTCGAGGTGACCATGTAAAGCCTATCATGAAATCCATTGCGACATCATTCAACTTCCACTCGGGGATGTTTAACTACTTCAAATTCCCCACTGTACATTGACGCTCCGCCTTCACTTCTTGACAGGTGGAATACCTCATGATGAAACCAGATATATATCTCCTCATACATGGCCACCAATAGTGGAAATGTAGATCATGATACATCTTGATGACACCGGGATGAACTACTGAAACTGAGGAATGAAGGAATCGCATCAGTTCCTTGCACATGTCTACTGGCACCAACACGCACCCCTAGAATTGTAAGGTCTCTTCCTCGCTAAAGGTCCATCCAGGAATACTGTCCTATCCTGACACACTTTCTCGTAGGACTAGGCCTTCAAAATCTGATAGTAGTCTCATTAACACTCGATCAAGAAGAGTAGAGGTAACAACCACCAAAGAAAGAAATGTGTGCCCCCATCTGTCCTGCACCTCCAAATGCATCTCATAAAATAGATCCATAAGATTTTACTCATAGCTATCATCTTGAACTGCCTATATCTGTGTTCTCCTACTCAACGCATCAGCTACAACATTGCCCTTCCCCGACGTAGAGGTAAGGTTAATGTCAAAAGACTAAAGGTACTCAACCCACCTTCACTGTCTGAAATTTAGATCACGCTGATTGAATATGTATTTGATACTATTGTGGCTAGTGAAAACCACAAAATGCTCTCACAGAAAATATTTTCTTCAACAGTATAAGGCATTAACAACTGCTTCTTGCTCAAGATTGTGTGTCAGGTAATTTCTCTCATGTGGTTTCAGCTGTGGAGATCCGTATAAAATGACCCCTTCTCCCTACATAACAATAGATCCCAGCACGGTACATGAAGAATCAAAGTAAATGGTGTAGGTTTTTCCCACCTCTGGAAGTACTAGTATCGGTGCTGAAGTCAACCTCCCATTCAGCTCTTACAAGGATGACTCACAAGAATATGACCACAAGAACATTGCACCCTTCTTAGTCAAACACTTCAGTTGTGCTGCTAGGCGTGAGAAGTCCTATATGAAATGTTAGTAGTATCTACCCAGCCCCAGAAAACATTTCACATCAAAAGCGTTCTTTGGATGCTCCCAGAAAACTACTACTCTAACTTTCTTTGGGTCGACTGATACACCTGTCTCTATGATAACATGACCCAAAAAGTGAATCTGATCCATCAAAAAGTGGAATTTGGAGATCTTAGAATATAAATTATTCTCCCTTAGTGTATTGATAATGATCTCTTGGTGGGTAGTATGGTCGTGTCGAGTGTGGGAGTACACAAAGATATCATCCACAAATACCACCACAATGGAATCTAAGTATGGATGGAACACTCGTCTCATCAGGTCCCTGAAACCTGTAGGTGTGATCATGAGACTGAACGACATAACCATATACTCTTATTGACCATACCTTCTCTAAAAGGCAGTAAGAGTTATATCTGATGGTATAACATGAAATTGAACGTAATCGGACATCAATTTAGTCTTCAAGAACACCCAAGATCCTAGAAGAAGATCAAAGAGATCACCAATTCTCGGTAAAGGATATCGGTTCTTGATTATCAACTGATTCAACTTCTGATAGTCCACACAAAGTCTAAGGGTACCACCTACCTTTATTGCAAACATAACAGAAGAACCCCAAGGATATGTAATGGGTCAGATGAAACCCTTTGCATGCAACTCCTATAACTAATTCTTGAGCTCCTGCAACCCTGGTGTAGCCACCCTATAATGTGGAATGGACACTAGTGCCGCTCCTGGAACAATCTCAATATAAAATTACACCTCTTGATCTGGTGGAAAACTGGAAAATTCATCTAGAAAGACATCCCTGAAACAGTCCACCACTTGAGGGTAGTCTAAAGGTGAATGCCCCTGGTCATCTAGATACAGACTTGCAATCTGGGATATAACTCCTCCCAAACCATGATGCTCTTGTCCCACTCTTCTTTCCTAGACATCCCACCCTCCACTATGAAGAAAAGATACACCCAATGGTGATGTAAAACTCACCATATAGTGATAATGGTCGAAGACTACCTAGAAGGAAACTAACTAGTCCATTATAAAAATGAAATCATATCCTGTCATCTCTAGGACCGAGAGATCCCATAAAAAGTGAAACCCACCAACCTCTCGATGGAACTCCTTGCACTGATGTACACTCATCTTTATAGTCTCCAATATAGTGTCTAACATCAAGATATCAGTATAAAATAATATTCAGAGCCCAAGGATCCCCACAATAGCAACAGATATAAAGCTATGAGAAGCCCCTATATCGAAAAGAGAAGAAGCTAAAATGGTGGCAACAAAGATGGTACATTGAACTGTAGAAAGTTCGGGATTCTTCTCCTGTTGGGTCTAGTCCACTACAAAAGTATATCCACCCTGAGTTGATCCACCCTGTTGTCGTTGAAAACTAGGCAATTGGCTTCCCTGTCCATGTCTTCCACCTTGGCCCGAATGGCCAGAAAAAATCCAGTTCACATAATAGTGAGAAAATTGTGGTGCTGCTCCTAAATGAGGTGTCATAGAAGATCCCCTATCACCAGCTGCTAATGAGAAGATCTAATATAAGTTCTAAAGATGACCCTTATTGCTACAACATTGGAACTCCAATGGGTCCCCAGGGAATTGTGACTGTGTATGCCAACTCTTCTTGCACTAGTAGTACACCACCTGGATGCCAGAAGAAGTATCTCACCTCATTGGATCTCCACCCGAAGACTCCTTACAGCGCTTCCTACTGTCTGTAGGAGGGATATGAACCCTAGATGCTAAGCCGGGCTGGCTCAAAACTCTAGAATCTCTATGATTTCACTCAGTGATCAGCACCTGGTTTACAATAGAACAGATAGATGTCAACTGGATGATGTTCACATGTGATCGGATGTCGTGCCTTAGACCATCCTCAATCTTCCATTCCAGGAATAACTGATCACCTCCTAGAATATGCATGAAATCCTGCAGCTCAATAAAACAGGTGGAATAATTTATAACCGAAAGAGTACCCTGCTCTAGACTCATAAACTCTCAGGCTCAATTGGCCATCAAGGTATCTGGATAGAAGTAGTCAAAGAAGATGCACTGAAACACATCCAATGCCATAACTTTATAGAGTCCAGCCTGTGTGATCACATCCCACCGTCTCATAGAGGATTACTAAAGATTTAAGTAGAGAGATTGACTCTCCTCTCAAGAGGCATCTCCAGATGCTGGAAGATTGGAATCAAGTCTTCTATCCATGACTCTGCAGCCCGGGGTCCTCCATCCCCTGAAAAGGTGAAAGGATGCTTCTGCTGAAAGACCTGTATCAATTCATCCATTGACAGGGCATTAGAAAGGGCCCCTGAAAGGTCTGCAACATCCTCATAAATCCCTCCTTGAACTATGTTTCGGCAGTTGTGTTCGGTATAACTGCTGGTGCCAAGACTGGCACAACCGGAGGACCTGCAGGTTGTCCTTGGCTAGCCATGTCCAGTGTCTGACCACCTCTAAGAAACTGGCATACAACTAGAGGACTTCTCGATGGCATGACTCTGCAAGGTCAAACAAACACCATATATCTATATCATCATATACTTCAAACAAGAATCATAAGAATGTAACAAGAGAAAGGAAGCATTTATGTCTTACAAAACAGAAATATACGATGTGTATTTTTACTAGACGGCGTGTAACTAAATTCTTTTTCCCTGCCCGAGCTCTCTTACATGACTATGCCACACGGTTCTCCTTAGAAAGAGACTACATGGCCTGTTTGTTCCAGAAAAAATCCTGTACTCAATGAACCATGCCAACCCGTATTGTTAGTTACACAGCCGATTTCACAGCTGACACAACACGACATGTTTCATACAGACACAGAGTGTACCTAAAGGGGTTCACCGACCCGTGTTGTTAGTTACACGCAAGGTTTTTAGGATTCCACTACATGGTGTGTACAACCGATACACGATGTCTTTGAAAAAGAACGTCCCTACCATATTCCTCTACGCACTCACAGATTATGACACGGTTATATATTACAATGTGTGTACATACGGTACACAGTGTTCACTTAAGAAAAACTGTTTATTTCCAAACAAAATAACACATGGCATGTATTCAAAACCACACGGTGTGTATTCTGGGTTTTTTTAGACAATAAGCTTCAAAAACAACTCCAGAGCCCAAGAAAGCACTTAAACAAAATTAATGAGACAAATTCTGATCTGTAAGGGCCCAGAATTCGGGAAAATCAATGTTTGGAATCTTATACAAGTTATAAAAAAGGAAAATAGTGTAATGATCAACCAAATTCCGGTTCATGAGGGCCCATAACACCTCAAGAACCATAATTTGGCATTAATTTATTGAAAACCTTACACAAATAAATACCCAATCAAACATAATGTATTCTATCAAGGAATCTATCACAATAGCATGCATATCTAGCACAACATCTATCACAACCAATACAATCACTAATGAACCCTAAATGGCATGGCAAGAATGCATGACATGGGATTCCTAGAAAGTGCATATATGATGAAAGTGATGGAATACCCTCATCTCGTCGTGTAGCGATAGAAAGAGAATATCATTAAAATAAACAACAATAGAAAAATACATGTGAGTCACCCAACGGTGAAAATCAAATCAACTGTAGAATTACAAAACCTGAAAACTTGCAATATACGATGTAAATTAGCTCTTCCATGTACACGAGTTTTCTACTCTTGGGCACTACTTATTACCAAGTATATATTCCTTCCTATCCCGAGATAATGCTCCAAACAATATGTCAAGAGAGATGAAAACCTTTGATACAACATTTTAACTTCCTGGTTCCTTAATTCACCTAGAGGCACCCCGTACCTAGTTGGTCAGATGGCCTGAAGCACATTTCCCCGAATGCTTGAGGCTGCTGACTAGCAGCGAGGGCCTTCGGTGTGATATCGGAGAAACTATTCCCTTATTGGTAGAGTAACACAACAGAAGTAAAACAAATAATAGTATCGAATGTAGGAATAATCCATATCAAAGTAAACAGCGGATGAATGGAAATAATAAACTGGTGCACAAATATATATTTGAAATATGAATGACACATATTTCTAGGAAAGAATCCAAACAAATAAAAATGATGGAATACAATATTACTAAAAAAAAGTACAAAAGAGTGTATGTAAAAAACTCCTAAACATCACAGGCCATAGCTTGGTCCCATGATCTCCAACTCCATAGAAAATAATGTGCCTAAAGTAGAAGGGTGCTAGCTCTTATCCATACTTGCAACAATATTATCTGTTTGAGACCAAAATAATGGAGCAAATAGGGAGTGAGAATAAATCCCTATATCAACCCCCATAAGAATTGTTCCAAACAGTCAGTGAATATATGGCAGGCAGTAAGTAAATAAATGTAATAAACAAGGACGTACTTTGTAGTAACAATCCATTGTTTCAAATATCCAGCAACAACTAATCAAAAAGAAAATCACAAACACATAACCCATTAAGAATTACCCATATCCTATCAACTATGGTCCTACCTTGCCACACAAGAAAGAGGATAAACACAAATAGGTAACCTTATAGGAAGTGGTCACAACCTACACCCTCTGGTCCTAACTAACAAGTATAAGAAACCCTCTAGGAAGTACACTCAGTCTAACACCTCTGGTTCAGATTAATCATAGACTTTCTTAGAAGCACTCGCCGTCAATTCCTCCTATAGTCTCATATCAGTAACTAAAGGATCTCTTGGAAAGAAATCATGTCTAATTCCTTATGTGGCAAGTATAAAGGAAATACAAACACTCTTAGGAAGAACACAATGTCAATTCCCCCTATGGTCTCACATCTTAAGTAAAACAAACACTCTGGCGTAGCCCACAACATCCATTCTCTCTATCTTCTACTACACCAAGATCTCACGGACCTGTGATGGTCAAGAATGAATAACATCACATATCAGCCTAACAAAACTTCATGAAATACAAGGATTGATGTATACCACATATCAGCATGTTAGAAAAATAGTCACGCCATCCAACAATTAGGAAAGGGAATGTAAGCAGTAGCATAACATGCAGACTAGACCCAACAGTCAAATCAGGGAAAAAATTCAGGGGAATACACATCCAAAGCATAGAAATTAACCCTATTCACATTCAATTAACCTCTACTCAAGAATACAAGCATATTAGCAAAATCATTGGGCTAAAACGGTAAACTCACAATACCCTGTTCATGGGTATTGGAAAAAATTGCACATATAACTCAAAGAATCTCAATGGAAAGGGACAAAGCACATACCTCAACATTGGAAAATAAATATACCTGATAATTAGGGCTTAAATAACCTTATAATTATGAAGATCTATAAAAACGTCTAAAAAAATCATCATAGGATAACATGGGAAAGGGGAGGAATTGGGAAACAGAGCTCAAGAAGAAGAGAGAGCTTACCGAGGTGATCCCAACATATTTGATGGTGGTTGAATTAGAGACTGGAAGCTAGTTCGGGGTGCTCAATGGAAGATCACAGCTGTATGGGAGATCTCGGCTAAACCAAACCTAGAAGTAGGTGTTTCTGGTGATTAAATGTGTCACCAATATTTTTAATAAAAAAATAGAAAACACACAGCTTATACTTTGGAAGTACACTACGTGTATTTCCATTTCCGAACGCCACTTTAGGCAGCCTCCAGGTCACCCCCACATGGGCGTGTGATTGGCCACTATAAGGCTAGCTCATAGCTACCTGCGTTAACCGAGTACACGGTGTGTACTCATAATGTACACTGTGTGTACTTCAAAATAATTTAGAAATTCCACTTTCTATAAAAAATTACCAGAAAATGAAATCTTACCTTAAAAAGAAGATCTTGGTTTTCAAATTTGGTTTTTCCAAGACATGACAAAATAATTTCTTTAATGAATATCCCATGTTCTCCTTACCATTGATTTAATAGAGAAACCTCCTATTTTTTTCTTTAAAGCTAACGAGGCTGTCTGAAGTGGTTGTGTCATTCATAACGGATCGTTTCAATTTTATTTCTTCTCCCAACTACAAAAAATTATTTTCCAATGTAATTATATAATTAATTTATTATATTTCATATATTATTATTTTATTAGATTAATGTAATATCCTTCATCGATATTCCCTTCCATCAAAATGGTAAATAAAACCATTACTTTTGTGTACGAAAGACTATTTCCTCTTAAGCCAATACAATTCACTCCCAATCCTCACCTATCGTGGTATTTAATACAGATGGATTTAATTTATATATATATATATATGATATTCCTGACTAATCTATCATTCATTAAATTCAATATGTTATAAATTTTCTTTCCATTCTATTCAATTTAATATTATAACATCGCATGTGTGTACGTGTGGAATAACACATCCAAAAAGCGATTTCATTAGTATTCTTTACAACATCACATTGATGGTAATTAAATGAATATTTAATTGAATAATATTATATTTATGATTTAATTGTATTCATGAGAATTCTTGAATCATCCTAACCCATCACCTAATCTGGCTCTCCACAAAACCTTAAGTGGTCCTCCCCATACCCCAAAGGCTGGTGACTAGTGGTGAGTGTATAAAATGGCATAGTTAGGAGATGATAACCTCAGATAAGAGTGTAATAAAATCAGAAAATGACTAAACATACAAGTATGAAAAAACATCAGAGTCAACGTAAATAAATATATAATTGATATAACTCAAATAAATGAAATGTTTCATATAGAATTTTCGACCAGACTTAATGACACTGGTCTCCCACTAGGGAAAAAATATGGAAAAAAATACAAATGGCTCTATTAGTACTCTTATTCGAACAAAATTCATCACATATAGGGTGTTTAAACTACTGTAGAATGTTCATGAAACTCTATAAGAGCATATTTTCTTGTACATAAAACACTAGGCCTTGTAACGACCCAATATTTTTAAATAGTATATTAACTTACTCTTAACGATTTAATAGAGATGTTAATGGTTAATGCAGAAAGAGGAGTCTATGGCTTCATCCAGTAGACTCGAACCTTATGAGGCCCACTTATCAGTGCTTGGGAAGGAGGTGGCCTCTTTGGGCTTCGCTTTGGACCAAGCCCAAGCCGAAGTCCAGCGTGTCAATCATGAATGGAAACGCCTACGGGAGAAGTTCAAGTTAGTAGAGATTACTACTAGGGAACTGTTATCTGAGCCTCCCTCAGATTCTCTCACCATATCACACCTTACACTTAGGTCATATGTCGGTGTTATAAGGGTCTATGTGATGAGACCCTAGCTTCTTTGTGTAATCCATTGGAATGAATGAATTGAGATTTTCTCCATTAGTGATGTTTGTGAAATTTCAAATGTCTGGATAATTTTAGGATGTATTTATTGATGAATTTTGAAAAAAAAGGATATTCTAAAATATTTATGTAAACCATAAATAATTAATGATTTATAATGATTTTCAAAAAATTGTCTTCTGAAAAAGTGTTCAGTAAGGAATTTGGAGTCTAATAAGATCAACTTAATTTTTGATGAATAGTAAATTATGAATAGTGATTTTACGCTTAGGATTAGTAATGTGACCAAATGGATTAGTAATTTCACACAAAGAAAGTTTTAATATACTTTAGACACCTAGATTAAGTAATGAGATTCATTAAAATCGGTAAATAATAGTTTCATAAATTATTAGTCAAGTATTAGTTTAGTTGGGGTGAATTGTGTTTTTAATTAAAAATTAAATTAAAAATATTTTGAAAAATATTTATAGAAAATGTACTTTATTTTTGAACTCAGAGCACCGATATTATGTTATGGTAATTTTTTGGGTTTTTTTCGGAAAAAATGAATTTTCGGTGAATAGAGTTCTTATTTAAAAACTAAATTAAAAATATTTAGAAAATTATTTTTATAAAATGGAGTTCATATTTTTGATAAGATAATAGATATTTGGTTAAGGTGAAATTTTGGGATTTTTCTGAGAAAGATGAATTTTTAGTGAATAGTAATAAAAAAGCAGTTTTAGGGTTTCAGTATGTTTAATGACATCATAGCTGTGTCATGGTGATGTCATGTGATATTTTAAGGGTTGGACAACCAAAGTCGGTGAATTATTTAATTGGGGGCCCCATGTGGCCTAACTTCATTGCAAAAATCATGGGAGAGCACATGGTTTTAAGAAAACCACTTGTGAGGTGTCCCTTGCCCATTAATGCCTTGTCCCCTCACTTTACCTATAAATACCAAGCCATTATCTCATCCTTTGGACTCCAAAATCATTCTCACTGATATTCTGGTCTCCTTACCTCCCAAGGAGTCCTCCCAAGGTGCCTTCAAGCCTCTCATGGTCCAAACCTTTGAGTTTTAAGCGTTACGTTTAAGGTAAGGGATCCGACCTCTCTCTTTCTTTTCATGTAATCTATTTTATGTCATTCCTTTTATGATCTATGTTCTTATGTGGGAGGATGTTCTTTGATATTAATATAACTGCCATTTTACTGTTTATATGATGATATATCCCCTATTACTCTCATCATTTAGTTTTATGAATGTTTTTGTGACACCGTTAGACAGCCGAATTTTTAAGGGATCCTTTCACCCTTCTCATTTTTCAAGTTCTATTTTCATGTCAAGTATTTCATGTGCCATTTTATTATTTTGGGGTATGATCTCTATATCTATCATAATTATCTTTTATGATCATATTATGAGAGACCCTATTTTATCTTTTCAATTCATTTTTATTGATGTTTAAGTGACGCTCTTAGGCTGCCGAATTTTTATAAGAGAAATCTATTTTCTGTCATACTTCCATGTTTTTCATTTCAAATGGTATGTCCTTAAAATTTCATTACCATGAATCATATCCTTTATATTCTGTCCATATACTATTTTTATAGATCATTTATGAGTGGGTGACACATTTTCCTTCTCTTTTCAATGTTTTCTAAAACCCTGTAACGTAGCCATTATGCTGCAGAATTTTCGTCTCAAAATGCCTCTCTCGTTTTCTCAAAATTATTTTATGTTATTACGTAAATACTCAAAGATCTTATTTCTATAGAGGTATTCACATATATATCAAAATGTTCTATTTTAAATTCTGGGATTTACATACATGAAAACCTCTTTCCCTTTATGTGGGTTTAAAGTGACATAAAAATCATTTCCTTAAGCAGTCTTTAAAACGTTATGATTATGAAATGAAACCCATTTATTTTATGCTATATGGGTTGTTTATGAAATGATTCATGATGATATATGTAGCTCACATGATAATAAAGACATTTCAAGGGTGTGCCCAGATAGCACTTCAATGCATTGGGTAAAGACTTAATCTCTAGAGATGACTTTTTAGACTGATAACTTGGTGAATAACCTTGATAATTTTTAATGACACCTTGGGGATGGAACTTGGTGAAACAAAATGATTGTAAATATTAAATGTTGCAGCCACATCTTCAAGTTTTGAAAAATGTTATTTTTTTAATGATATATCTCATGATTTCTTTATCATGCCTTAATGTTCTTTTCATGACCTTATTGAAGTATCTCAAGTTCACATGTAAAATGTTTCTCTTGTTTCCCTTATTGGGCCTTCTGCTCACCATTTCTTTTGATGAATGTCCCCAGGTTAAGAGATGCAATAATGAACCTAGGATGAACTTAAGGATAAGCCTTTCAAGTGTTTACGAAGAATGATTTATGTTGTTTTCATGTATTATGTTCCTGGTTTCCAAGACACTAAACCTTAAAGATCCTCAGTTTTGTTTAATGTAATGAAAGTTTATGTTAAAAAAAGATGGGATGCTATAGTTGGTATCAAATGATGTTTTAGTTATTTGTGGAAATTAGGATATGAAACCATTAGGAAGAATCCTATAGAAAAGTTTATATATAGGAAATCTTCCTGTTATTTTGGTAAGTATTGAGTAAGTAGTTTATCAAACAAATACATCCCTGTCTGGATAAGAGCAGGTTGAGGCGGCTCTGGCACAGATGTACATAGGGGTAAAACCCGAAAACACTACTTTGAGCTAGACTCGAACGGGAACTGGTGCATGATAACGGGCCTTTCTGCACTCTTGGTTACGACACTCCCGGGGGACATGTTTGGTTAATCACAAGATTTTTATGAATCATTATGAAGGAATTATAGTGAAATGTAATTTTCTATGAATGAAGTCTTAGTTAAAAAATTCATAAATGAAATAAGTTTCTCACTAATGTTTTATTCTTTTATAAAATGGCAGGCAATAGGAGGAACAATTCAAATGGTGACCGCAATTCACCATGTGCTGACGACCCTCTGATGAAAGACGGAATAGAAACATTCATGCGAATGATGAACCAACTGACTCAAGTTTTGAGTAATAACTTGAATCAAGCTTAGAGGCCGATCGCACCACGAAGGGAACAACATTCTGTTGAGTCCTTCATGCGTCAATGACCACCATCATTCAGTGGATCTACTGACCCTTTGGTTTCAGAACAATGGATAAGCTCCATTGAAAAGATCTTTTCTGTACTCCATTGTTCAGAACAAGAAAAAGTCACCCTTGCTGTTTATCACCTAGATGGAGAAGCTGATCAGTGGTGGTCACTAGTCAAAAACATGAAGCCTAGAGGAGAGATGGAAGCTATGGAGTGGGTAAATTTCCGGGGAATTTTCATTAATAAGTATTTCCCTCGTTCCATGAGAACGAGAATCGAGAAAGAGTTTCTCTAGCTGAAGTAGAAGGAGAACGAATCTGTTGGAATCTATGAGATGAACATCACCCGACATTCACGATATACCTCTAGATTTGTCATGGATCCATGTGGGAAGGTTGATAGATTTTTCGGTGGACTGAGACCTCATCTGGGGAAACATTTATCCAACAGGGACTACGATAGCTATGAGGAGATCGTGCGGAGTGCCATGAAATTCGAGCTAGAGTTTGGTGATACACAGTGGTCTTAGAAATCAAATGAAAAGAAGAGATCATTGGAGCTTAGTTTAGGGAAGACTTTTGATCAGGGAAGAGGTGGAATGAAAATGCAACTTACCACATGCAATAAATGTGGGATGAAGCATCTGAAGAACTGCTTGATCGAAAGTGGCAAGTGCTACAAGTGTGGAAGAGGAGGCCATATTGCTCGGAATTGTCGTAGTGAGGTGAAGCCTCAACTCCCCAAAACTAATGATAGAGGGAAGATGGTTCTAGCCTTACCCGATGTCCATTGCTTCAAGTGTGGATAGCTTGGGTAATATGCTAATCTCTGTCCAAATCCAAGAGTAGTGGAGGGGAATCACCATCAACCTCAGTAAAGGCCAGGGGAGCAAGGGTGTGCTTTTTCTATCACAACAACTGAAGTTGAAGCTCTGAATGACGTGGTAGAAGGTACTCTTGTTGTCCTCTCAACACTAGAAACTAATTTTTTTGATTCTGGTTCTACGCATTCCTTTATTACCTCCAAGTTTGCAAAGAATATAGAATCAATCCTTGAATTTATTGAGGTAGAGTTGTCAGTCAAGACTCCAAGTGGGATTATCCATGCATCAACAGTGTTTAGAGACTCTAGTGTTTACTTTAGTGAGCACAATATTATCACAAATCTAGTAGTCATTCCCATGTTGGAATTCAATGTTATACTAGGGATGGACTGGCTCTCAAAGTATAATGCTAATATCAAATGAAGAAGTAAGGAAATATCAGAAGTCTTGAATAAACAACCTACAGTTATCTTCCAAGGAGAGATATCCCGAACTGATCCCTATCTAGAAGCACCTCCTATATCTTTCATTATGGAGTTAATCAGTGATGATGAATAAGGAAAAGGGAGCATACAAATTAAAGATGTTCCGATTGTTCAAGAATACATGGATGTATTTCCGGAGGACATACATGGACCTCCCCCAGAAAGAGAGGTTGAGTTCTCCATTGAACTCATAACTGTGTCTCAACCGATATCAAAGACCCCGTATAGAATGGAAAATGTGAAGCTAGAATAGTTAAAGAAACAAATCCAAGACTTGTTGGAGAAGGGGTTTGTCCGACCGAGTGTGTCTCCTTGGGGAGAAACAGTTCTCTTTGTGAAGAAGAAGGATGGATCAATGTGTCTATGCATTGATTATAGAGAACTGAACGGGATCACTGTGAAGAACAGATACTGTCTTCCAATAATTGATTATTTGTTTGACAAACTTTGTGGGGCTCAATTCTTTTCTAAGATTGACCTTCGATCTGGTTATCATCAACTGAGGGTGAAGAAGGAAGATATTCCAAAGACTGCCTTCCGATCAAGATATGGGCATTATGATTTTACTGTTATGCCCTTCGGCTTGGCTAATGCTCCTGTTATTTTCATGGATTTTATGAATAGAGTCTTTAAGGACTACCTTGATAACTTTGTGGTAGTTTTTACTGATGATATTTTGATATATTCAAAAAGTCTTGAAGAGTATGGAGACCATCTGAGGGTTATTTTGAAAACTCGGTGCAAGGAGATGCTCTTTGGAAAGTTTAGCAAGTGTGAGTTTTTGTTACAACAAGTTGATTTCTTGGGGAACATCGTAACCAATGAAGGAATATCGGTTGACCCTACAAAGAAAATGGTTGTGGAGGAGTGGCCTCAACCCACAACAGTAACCGAGATTTGTAGTTTCCTTGGGTTAGCAGGATATTATATGAGGTTTGGGAAAAACATTTCATGGCTTTCTAATCCACTAACCAAGTTGACTCAAAAATGGGTTAAGTTCATCTAGACAAAGGAGTGCAATGAATTTTTCCAAGAGCTGAAGAAGAGATAGGTTATTGCACCTATGTTAACACTACCCTCTATCAGAGAAGGATTTGTTATTTTTAGCGATGCATCTCTGAAAGGGCTTGGGTGTGTCCTCATGAAAAATGACAAGGTAATTGCTTATGCATCTCGACAGTTGAAGATTCATGAGAAGAATTATCCTATGCACGATCTAGAGCTAGCGGCAGTTGTTTTTTCTCTAAAGAAATGGAGGCACTATCTTTATGGGTAGAAATGTGATATATACACTGACCACCAAAGTCTAAAGTATATTTTCAAACAGAAATAATTGGACATGAGACAAATGAGATGGTTGGAGCTTATTAAAGACTATTATTTTTCAATTCATTATCACCCTGGAAGAGCAAACAACGTCACAGATGCGTTAAGTAGGAAAGACCCTGTTGTTCTTGAAACAATGAGGATCCTAAGAGATCCCTTGATTAAATATCTAGTAAAACTGGACATGGTAATTATAAGGAAAAGGGAAATCATCAACCCTATCCCAAATGATATCTCAACCTTCATTACTAGAGAAGATCAAGAAGGATCAAAAAGAAGATCCGTTGCTGCAGGAGAAGTTGGAGGCTGTAAAAGATGGGATGTTCCCTGATTTCAATATTGATCAAGATGGTGTATTGAAATTTCATACAAGACTATGTGTTCCATCTATTCCGGAGATAAAGAATGAAATGATGGATGAATCTCATATCTATACATTCTCTATACATCCAGGAAGCACTAAAATGTATAGAGACCTTCGTGATCATTATTGGTGGGATAACATGAAGATGGAGATTGCTGATTACACTACAAGGTGCCTGGTGTGTCAACAAGTAAAGGCAGAACGACAACTTCCTAAGGGGGTATTACAACCGCTACCCATACCCGTATGGAAGTGGGATAATATCACTATGGACTTTGTAACTGGTCTCCTAAAAACATCCAAAGGAAACAATGCGATATGGGTTATTATAGACCGTCTCACCAAGACCGCCCATTTTATCTCTATTCGGGAAGATTTCTCTCTAGATCAACTTGCCATGATATACGTAAAGGAAGTGGTGAGGCTGCATGGGGTACCACTATCCATCGTGTCTTATCGTGACCCAAGATTCACATCAAAATTCTGGAGAAGTCTTCAAAATGATCTGAATACTAAATTAAATTTTAGTACGACCTATCATCCTCAAACTGATGGCCAATCTGAAAGGACTATTCAGAGACTCGAAGACATGCTGAGATTATGCTCAATGGAATTTAATGGTGGATGGGATCAACACCTCCCATTAGTTGAGTTCTCCTATAACAACAACTTCGATTTGAGTATTCAGATGGCACACTAGGAAGCTCTGTATGGAAAGCGATGTAGAACTCCTACTTGTTGGGATGAAACTGGTGAGAGAAAGATTCTTGGGCCTGATCTCATGCAAGAGATGACAGAACAAGTTCATGCCATCCAACAACACATAATGGCTGCTCAGAGTCGGCAAAAGAGCTATGCTGAAAATCGTTGAAGGGACTTGGATTTTGGTGTTTGTGACAAAGTCTTCCTTCGAATTTCTCCATGGAAGAGAGTCATGTGGTTCGTGAAGAAAGGGAAGCTCGGCCCTAGGTACATTGGCCCCTATGAAATCCTTGATCGGATAGGAGCAGTGGCCTATCGTCTAGAACTTCCACCAAACCTAGCTCATGTTCACAATTTCTTCCATGTATCTCTCTTGACGAAGTACATACACGACCCTTCGCACGTACTGAACCCAGAGGTGGTACAACTGGAACATGACCTCTCTTATGAGGAGCAGCCAGTTGAGATCTTAGACCATAGAGACAAGGTTCTACGAAACAAGACTACCCACCTTGTGAAAGTGTGGTGGAGGAATCATAAGTATGAAGAAGCGACTTGGGTGCCTGAGGAAACGATGAAGCAAAAGTACCCTCACCTTTTCGACTAGGCCTCAAGTATAAATTTCCAAGACGAAATTTCTTAAGGGGGGAAGAATGTAACGACCCAAACTTTTTAAATAGTATATTAACTTACTCTTAATGATTTAATAGAGATGTTAATGGTTAATGCAGAAAGAGGAGTCGATGGCTTCATCCAGTAGACTCGAACCTTATGAGGCCCACTTAGCAGAGCTTGGGAAGGATGTGGAATCTTTGGGTTTCGCTTTGGACCAAGACCAAGCCGAACTCCAGTGTGTCAAGATTGAACGGAAATGCCTACGGGAGAAGTTCAAGTTAGTAGAGATTTCTACTAGGGAAATGTTATCTGAGCCTCCCTCAGATTCTCTCACCATAGCACACCTTACACTTAGGTCATATGCCGGTGTTATAAGGTTCTATGTGATGAGACCCTAGCATCTTTATTTAATCATTTGGGATGAATGAATTTATTTTTCTTCCTTTAGTGATGTTTGTGAAATTTAAAATGTCCAGATAATTTTAGGATGTCTTTATTGATGAATTTTGGAAAAAAAGGAATTTTAAAATATTTATGTAAACCTTAAATAATTAATGATTTATAATGATTTTCAAAAAATGGTCTTTTGAAAAAGTTTTCAGTAAGGAATTTGGAGTCTAATAAGATCAACTTAATTTTTGATGAATAGTAAATTATGAATAGTGATTTTATGCTTAGGATTAGTAATGTGACCAAATGGATTAGTAATTTCACTCCAAGAAAGTTTTAATATAATTTAGACACATAGATTAAGTAATGAGATTCAATAAAATGGGTAAATAACAGTTTCATAAATTATTAGTCAAGTATTAGTTTTTTTAGGGTGAATAGTTTTTTTTAATTAAAAAATAAATAAAAATATTTAGGAAAATATTTTTATAAAATGGACTTTATTTTTGAACTCAGAGCACCGATATTATGTTATGGTAATTTGTGGGGTTTTTTCTGAAAAAAATGAATTTTCGGTGAGTAGTATATTTATTTAAAAATTAAATTAAAAATATTTAGAAAATTATTTCTATATAATGGAGTTCATATTTGTAATAATAGCATCGATATTTGGTTAAGGTGAAATTTTGATATTTTTCTGAGAAAGATGAATTTTCAGTGAATAGTAGAAAAAGCAGTTTTAGGGTTTCGATATGTTTAATGACATCATAGCTGTTTCATGGCGCTATCATGAAATATTTTAATGGTTGGCCGACCAAAGGTGATGAATTATTGTATTGGGGGCCCCATGTGGACTAAATATATGGGAAATATAATGGGAGAGCACATGGTTTTGAGAAAACCACTTGTGAGGTGTCCCTTGGCCATTAATGTCGTGTCCCCTCATTTTCCCTATAAATACCAAGCCATTATCTCATCATTTGGACTCCAAAATCATTCTCAACGATGTTATGGTCTCCTTACCTCCCAAGGAGTTCTCCCAAGGTGCCCTAAAGCCTCTCAAGGTCCCAACCTTTGTGTTTTAAGAGTTACGTTTAAGGTAAGGGATCTGACCTCTCTCTTTCTTTTCAAGTAATCTCTTTTATGCCATTCCTTTTATGATCCATGTTATTATGTGGGAGGATGTTCTTTTATATTCCTCTTACATACCTTTCCATGTTTATATAATGAGATATCCCCTCTTACTCTCATCATTTTGTTTTATGAAAGTTTAAGTGATGCCGTTAGGCTGCCATATTTTTAAGGGATTCTTTCACCTTTCTCATTTTTCAAGTTCTATTTTCATGTCATGACTTTCAAGTTCCTTTTTATTATTTTGGGGTATTATATCTATATATATCATGATTATCTTTTATTATCATATTATGAGAGACCATATTTGATCTTTTCAATTCATTTTTACTGATGTTTAAGTGACGTCGTTAGGCTGCCGAATTTTTATAAGAGAAATCTTATTCCTGTCTTACTTCCATGTTTTTCATTTCAAATGGTATGTCCTTAAATTTTAATTACCAGGAATCATATACTTTATATTATGTACCTATACTATTTTTATAGATCATTTATTAGTGGGTGACCCATGTCCCCTCTCTTTTCAACATTTTCTAAAACCCTATAATGTAGCCGTTATGCTGCAAACTTTTCGTCTCAAAATGCATCTCTGTTTTTCTCAAAATTATTTTATTATATTATGTGAATACTCAAAGCTCTTATTTATATAGGGGTATTCACATATATATCAAAATTTTCTATTTTAAATTCTGGTATTTACATACATGAAACCTGCTTTCCCTTTCTGCGGGTTTAAAGTGAAATAAATATCATGTCCTTCAAGCAGTTTTTAAAACGTTATGATTATGAAATGAAACCCATTTCTTTTATTCTATATGGGTTGTTTATGAAATGATTTATGATGATATATGTGGATCACATGATAATAAAGACATGTCAAGGGTTTTCCTAGATAGCGCTCCAATGCATTGAGTAAATACTTAATCTCTAGAGATGACTTTTTAGACTGATACATTGGTGAATAACCTTGGTAATTTTTAATGACACCTTGGGGAAGGACCTTGGTGAAAAGAAATGATTGTCAATATTAAATTTTTCATCCACATATTCAAGTTATGAAAAATATTATTTTTATTGTGATATATCTCATTATTTCTTTATCATGCCTTAATGTTCTTTTCATGACCTTATGGAAGTATCTCAAGTTCACATGTAAAATGTTTCTCTTGTTTCCCTTACTGGGCCTTCTGCTCACCCTTTCTTTTGATGTATATCCCCAGGTTATGTGATGCAGTAATGAACCTATGATGAACTTAAGGAGAATCCTTTCAAGTGTTTAAGAAGAATGGTTTATATTGTTTCCATGTATTATGTTCCCGGTTTCCATGACACAAAACCTTAAAGATCCTCAGTTTTGTGTAATGTAATGAAAGTTTATGTTATAAAAAGACGGGATGCTATAGGCCTCTACCTGATTGACTGCATCATGCTAAACATGAAATAACACATGATCTACATTTATAAAGATCTTCACATGAAAGGGGTTATAAAAAATATCAGTATGAAAAACAAAATAGTTTTCCAATAGTATATTTTTATGAAATTTGTATGAAACACACATAATGCCAATTGTAGATAATCAAGACTACTAGAATTAAGGAAAACAACTGATATAAAAGAGACAAAAATTGATAAATAAACTAATTTAATCCACAGTTTATCACCAACCACCCAGTGGTAAATATACCCCACTCTAGCAATATCTAGTGGTATTATAAATCATGGGAAACACAAACATGACATCAATTTCATCTTCTTCATCAACAATGGGATTCAAATTCCAATGTAAGGATAAGAACACATACCAGACTGTAGGATCTTATCATATGAATCATATTATGAAGCACCTCTACCAAAAACTAGGGCTCTAATGGAATGATCTAATCATGTTTTAGGTATTCTATATCAACCTAGAGAATATATTACCATGCTGAAAATACATACATAGCTAAGTAGATGAATGAATCTCCATGTTCATCATTGAGCTACCAGAAAATTCCAAAACATGTAAACTAGGTCTAAGAGTGTAATAACATCAATTGTTTATTAAACATAGCTATATGAGAAAAATTGAACTATGATTGTCTCACACATCCATATAAATTATTACCTCCATATCCCTTCCTTAGAAAAACCTACCAAATACAATAGGAGACAAATAGAATCATTCTTGTGGAAAATAAATGTTCTAATAATATCCCAATGTTCTCCTATTTCATTAGTCCTTTATAGGATCAACCTCAAACATCCAAGAGATCTCTCAAACACCATGTTCATCCAAAAACAACACCCTCTTAACAAAATCACTGAAATATATATGAACACCTTATTGGAAAACCAAAATAAGGAATCCACTATGGTTTCTAGAACCTCATCATAATATAATACACTAAAAGGGGTTCTTTAAAAAAACACATATCCAGAAGGCACCCTACAGTGAGATCCTATAGAGAAATCTAAATCTCAATCCTACCTCATTCAATAGAACTGTGGTTGGACACCTAGACATGAGAAATTGAAAAAGAAGAATTGAAACCTCACTAAAAAACCTAGATAGAAAGGAATTACCCAGATTAAGACCCACATACCTATATAAAATGAATTTTCAAAAAAAAAACAAATTAATTAATCCTATATTTAACTCAAAAAATTATCCTTGAAGATAATAAAATAACTTCATTCTGTATATGGTGACTTCTTTATTCTAATGTGATAAATGTTTACACACCATCACACAACCCTTAAACACACACCCATCCACTATAGTGATTATAAAACCACATCCTCAAAACAATCCTCCAAAAAACAATCTAGCAATACTAAACACCATCATGAAATCCTTTAGACATTTGAAGGATTCCATCATTTTTATTTAAATGAAAAAACTCTCTAAATGGACTACGAACAAGTCCAATTCTAACTCTGGGGCACAAAGACACAAAAACCCACATTACTAGAAAAATGATGAACATGTACATATGAGTAAATAATATGTAATATCAATGAAAAACTTTTTCATGTATGTTTACATATCCAAATAATTCATTGGGGTTTTTCTCTACAGCAATAAAAGACCTATGAATACGTGAGTTCAGGTTCAATACCACTACATGGTGTGTCTCCACAAGCACATGGCCAGATGGTCATCCCAAATTATACAATGTGTACTCCCAGGAACATTGTGCGTAGTATCCACAATACCATCAATCCATGTTCAAGGATTTATGAAAAATTACCACTAATCATTATGTAACCAAGGTATATGGTGTGTACTTTCTCCAAATACTCCTTACATGTACATGGCCACATATCCAAGTCCTCTTACATGGTGGATATGTAAAGAAAATGGAATGTATTTTTAAAAACATCATCTTCCACATAAAGTAAGAAAAAATATTTTATTTTCAATAATCCACATCATGTGTAATCTATGCTTCTCAAAAAAAATCCCCTCTAGAAATTCTGGAATGCTCTAAAACATCGTGATTCACCTGAAAACTAAAATACCATCCCAATACGAGTTCTCAAAAAAATAAATATATGATATTATATAATAAAAAAACTATTATCTGACGATTTTACACTAATAATATTAAAAATGAATTATGTACAAGCTGTAATTACCAATTCTTTGACATAAATTTCATTATCAGCACCTTCATGATGACTTCATGTGACCCATGCATCACAGTGGTCCCTTATTCTCCCTCATTCGATCTCCAAACCCACTTATCACCCATATCACATCTCTCTCTGGAAATGGAATTTTTAGTTGTGTATGTGACACTCCATGAGAGAAAAAATGAAAAATAGAAAAGCGTGGACATGCTATAAACTGAAAAGAAGAAGATTGAAGAAAAGGGTGTTAATCGTAAAAGTGACACCTGACAAGAGGATTTTCCCTATTTAGGAATAACCACCCAATTTTAGACACATCTACAAACTTATAATTAATGAATTATTTTTCATGAAGAATATATATCCTAGAGAACATTTATAAATAAATTATATTTAAATGATCAAATATTAAATATTCATCCCAAATTAAAATGGCTTGGAATTTGAAAAACCTCCTTACATAGGGTAAAAACTCTATTTTAAGAATTAATGACTTGTGTAAAAAAATGTCTCGTCTCTCCAAACATGAGAAATTAACACCCCCAATCCACCAAAGAATAAAAAATCAAATATACCCTATTTTACATAAATTGTCACAATGTGTTTCATGACTATATCCCCTCATTAATTTCTTCTGTCCCTATAGAAACCTTTGAGGTTATGAAATTTATAAGATCCACCCCACACATTGCAATCCCAATAAAAACATTTCCATCTTATTACTACTCTTACAATGCTGAAAACACCCCCAAATTGAGAGACATTAAACCATGACAGGTTTGATTCAACCCACATGAAGATTATCATTATCATATAACACAATCTAAGAACAAAACACCATAGCCGATGATCCTTACACTGCTAATTAAAAATCAATAGAATGAAAAAAATCACACTAGAGAATGACCATGGATAAAATTCTAACTCCCATTCTTGGACAACTAAAAATGAAAACCCAAAAGTCAACTAAAAACATAAAACAAGGATTGAAACCCATAAAAACCTATGGTGAACTCCCCAACACAAGGATTCATCATGACAAAAACAACTCTCAATGAAATTACATAGTACCAAAAGAAGTGTTCCTTACCAGAACACATATGCCTTCCCAACAAGGATTCCTCAAACAAATACACAACAAAAATACATCCCTCATCAAGGAATATTAATACAAAATATTATCATAAACTCTAAAATTAAAATGATCCATGACTTACTAAACATATCCTGACATGTATGGACCCACTGACCATTATCCTCAAACAAGCGAGATCCCCCAAAACATATCACCCTTAGTACTATTCTTCTGAAATGAGCCACATATCTCTTTCCGTGATCCAATACCAAAAAACCATACCTATGTTTGTCATTACAAACCCAAATGCTCCAAACTACACTCTGATCACACCTTGAAATTTGTTACCAAATCCAAAAGATTCTGGCTCAAAACAAACATGCCCTCTCAACTAACCAAAAACCGACAATGCCAACCAATAAAACAAAGAAATGAAAATATATCAAAACACTCCAAAACAAAATACAAAGGATTACTCATCTTTGTAAAAAAAAATTGGTCCACCACAAACATGTGAAAACTCAAGCGTAATCCAAAAATCCCACAGGCATCTTTTCCATCATCATGCCACCCACCCCCAATAGAAATAAGGAATCCTTAACCCCACACCAAACTAGAATAGATTAAATAAATATCCCGATAAATATATTTCATCTTCACCACTAGAGAGAACTATGCCAAGAGATCTATGTCACCTGTTATCAAAAAATGAATCCGTGTTTTAGTTGTCTATAATGAAACAGTGTACTTATTATAGAATTTTTTTATGAAATTTCAAACACATTAAAAATTAATCATCTATAATTAGTAGAAACACACATGGGTAGTAATATGAATCCAATGTACCTAGAATGATTATATAACCCATCCCTCTTTCCATCAGGAAAATTTCCAAAAATTCATAAATCCTAAAATACAAAAACACAATTGATTACCTCAAGGTGAAAATCATAGAACCATACTATCTCAAAACAAGAACAATAATACCATGACCTTGGTAAACCAAAAATTTACTCCGAACATGTTTTCATGAAGAACAATCCCACGATCCATTACATGCGCTAAACAATTTCTAGATCAGATATCTAGTGTCTTCCCAAATATTAAGAAAACGAATGAGATTTCCATGATAAAATTTAGTCAACAACCGACCTTGTTTGACATAGATCATCACCTGATCCATTTTTCAAAAATGACTGATGATTTTATCCCCATATTCCAAAGGATTTAGATTATTGGAAAGGTCTTAAAAGAATATATTGGTGAGAATAATATGCTGGAGAAAACTAAAAAAGTATTTGAATTGGACTAAACATAGGAGAATCCATGAACATTAGAGTATTTATAAATAAATAACTACCAAAAATATATATATTAAAATAGAATGTTTCATGCAGAATCAATGAAATGCAATAGATAAAAAGGTCTCCCACTGGTCCATCAATTTACAAAATAAAATAAATGGAAAAATACACAAGGCTCAATTACTATTGTAACACTAACCATATACCATGTCTCTATGATGGATAAACATATCCATCATGATCCTCAGAGTCTATAAGAGATGATCTTCTCAAATGTGAATCACTAGGATTCGTCATGATCCACTATATCATGATCTACCTAAATGTGGACATGAGATCTAAATCTACTCCATGGTGAACATGAATTTTTTGAGAAACAAATCTTAGTAGTACACCCCTAGTGGTGGTCACAACATATACTTTCATAAAATATGCATGAAACATGAATCATGTCCACCCTAGATGAATATGAAAAACAACATATTAATTAAAATCAATTGGGGTGTAACAAAATCAGTTAACCATAAAAGAAAATAGAAAATCATAGGTTCTCGCCAAACTTTCACAAGTAAAACTACATTCACTAGGGCCCCAACCAGGGGTATTATGAAACATAGCCCACAACTCCACAACATCAAGCCCATCCAATTGATCATGAATTTTCTCCAAAGCCCTATGCAAGGATAGAAACACATGCAAGAACCTATGATCCCATCATAGCCGTCAAAACACTGAATGCTTCTACTGAATGCTAGGACTCTAATATTATAATTTGTAGTAGTAGTAGGGAATGCCTATCATCATCCGTAGTAAACTACCATGACTAATTTTCATACCGAATAAACATGGTGGAAAATCCTTTATGTGAATCACCAGGCCTCTTGAAGAAGAAGAAACCAATAAACTAGGCCCCAAGGTGTGAAATAGCCTCCACAGTCTAGTAACCCTCTCCCGGGGAGAAAAACTATGTTATTTCAGTTGAACTCATCAAGATAATCCATTATCTCCATATCCCAACCTCATAACAACCTACCAACCAGCAGAGGATAAAAACATAATCAACCTCATAGAAAACACCCAGTATACAAATATCCTAATTGTAACAGCCCGAGATTTTATGAAAAATATTCTTTTTTATTTCACTAATGTCTTGTGTTGTACGCTAAACCAAAATGAGCTTGCACAACAAGCATCTCTGACTTGTCTTGCATTATACGCAATCGCAACCTTCCTCGATAGCGTGTGTAGTACGCAATACTGAGTTTCACGAAACAACGATATGCTATTAAAATATTATTAAAACTAGCCGTTATGAATATTAATAACCACTTTTTAAATTTTAGAAATTTTATCTCTCAAAATGGACTTCATTTTTGGATTCGGAGTTTCGAATTTAGCCTAAGGTGAAATTTTGGTACTTTTCAGATAACTTTCATATTCTGATGAATAGTGAAAATTACTAAATTATAATTAAAAACAAATTTTTTAATCGAAATAATTAATAGTGATAAATTATTAATTTGAGTGGTTTTAAAGTATATTTAGAATATATTTTTACAATTTAATACAATGTTGGTCATTGGTTGTAATTTCACATTTAAACCAGACATAATCAAGTGTCAATCTTTTGATATATATTGTTTCCTAAAAACACGCTATTTATTTTAACAGCGGGATTTAATTATAAAATTAATTAATGCAACTTCTATTTTATGAATTTGGTAAAATAGATTTCATTTTTGAATTTGGAATATGAAATATAGCTTAGGATGAAATTTTGGCATTGTTCTGAAAAACATCAATTTTTGATGAATAGTGAAACTACTAAGTGGTAGTTAAAAAACTGAATTTTTCATAAAACTTAATTTTACCGCTTCTGTGAATGGAATTTCAAAAATCCGAGATACATGGTTGATGTCAGTAAGTAAAATGTGGTTCAATGAGATGAAAATAATTTTTGGTGAATAGTAACTTTTTACATTTATTTATCACGGTTAAAAGTAAATAGGGTAATTAAGGGTAAGAATGATATTAATATTACCCTAACACATGTCCTAATTCTATTGGATAAGTGTAATTCGACCAAAAACAACCTTATGAATAAAATATGACCATTTAGGCCCACTTGGATTAGATTAGGACATTTATTATTATTTAATTCAAAGAAGAGTTAAAAGAGTTAAAATCAAAGTTTATTTACTAAAACATTTTTAATATAGGGTTATACATAAGATAAATTAGATTGTAAATATTCATTAGAAAGATAAAAAGATGTCCTACATAATGGTATTTTATTTGTAATTTTTAGACATCAAATTATTTAATTTATTTATGACACAAAGATGATGCAGTAATTATCTTATTTATGAAATATTGACATAATTGATGTTATAAACACCAAACTGAATTTAATTTGAGACGTTTTATGAATTCCACTAATTTTCTAGGTTACTATGATATATTAGTGTTTATTTAATCAATTTAGTTCGAACATATAATTCTGTTATGACTTTAAAAAAAATCATATGTCAAATAGTGTCAAAATTGACACAAAATAGTTTTTAAATCAAATATTATATTATTAATTGTTATTTTATTCCTAAAAATCTAAGGTTCGGCCAAATAACTTAGATAAGGATATATGTATTAATAATATACAATTTGGGGTTCTTTTGGCATGTTATTGTAAGTGTATTAACCATATAGTGAAGGAAAACAAAAAGACACGGTAAAAGTTAAATTATTTAACTTAGAGTTAAATCTAATTGATAAGGTTAAAATAATACCCTAAACTTGTCTAAATCCTATTGGTTGATAGGATTTTGACCCATCCCCACTTTAGCTTCGAAATAAGACCCTTTTTAACCATTATAAACCGATTTTGACTTTAATATAAAATAATATTTTGAGATATTCCTAAGGTGCCCCTCTCCTCCCTTATAAAAGGGCACCTCCTCCCCCTACTCCTCACACCAATTTGAGCACTCAAGCTCGGCCAAACCCTGCCATTTTCTCCTCTCCACTCCCCTAGAATAATCCTAGAGGTCTTGGTCTTCTCCAAAGACCAATCTTAGTTCCTTAAGTGGAGGATTCAAAGAGGCGTTCCAAAGAAGAAGAGGTTCGGACACATACAAAGCAAATCGGACCTAAGGTAAGGGAAATGTCACAATCTCATTTTTATCCGAGATTGTTTATACTTTGGTATTTACTGGGGTGTATTTTATCATCCACATCCATGTTTCCTCAATATGTAATATTATTTCCATTCACCTACAATTGTTTAAATCCATTTTTACCCTTTGGTGATTTTATAGTAAAAGATATGAAAGGAATCTTTTGTCGTTTTTCGTACGAGGTACTTTTGGACTTTTCAACAAAAGTACGAGAAGAATTCTTTTTTTAACTTAAACGGAACGAACGGATTTTTACGGTTTTATAAAGCCATATTTTCATGAGTCTTACTCCAAAATATTTCATGACTATTTTCAATAAAATCTCTTTCTTTTAAAATTGCATGATGTTTTGTGAAAAGAAATTGATTTTGAAGAAGAAAGGATATTTTCCTCAAGAATTAATTTCAGGTGTTTTATCAAAATTATTTTCCCTCTAAGATAATAAAGGGTTCTGTTTCTATCCATATTTTTACATTGATTTGACTATGTTGTGATGGAATTTTGTTTATGAATTCCTTTATCTTATATGAATGGTTTTATGATGTCATGTTGTTTAAGAATCCCATTTTTATTACATGGGTTATGCAATGATGTATGATTTATGATTATGTGGCAAACATAAGAAAGGATTCATTATAAGATGGGTGGGACCTATATCTCCCTCTAATGCATTGGGTAAAGATTTTATATCTCATGAGATAGACATGGCTGGAATGGTAGGCTATACCGGTTCAGTGAAACAGGACTGAAACGAGGGTTACTCGATTCAGAAAAGGGACTTTGTCCACTAAGATAGTCTTGGCAATGAGTCTTGACTAACAAGAAATGATTCTCTATGATTATGTGTGTATGCCACAAAGTTTCATGTTTTATGTTATGCTTAATGGGATTTCATTTCACTAATATGATTTATCCCCTGTAATGATATTATGCTCTCTTTTGCAGGTTAAGATTTCCAAAAGTTATGTTCTTATGAATATGATGTGATTGATTTTTCTTTTGTTTACCCTTACTGAGCATTTGAGCTCACCCTTTTATGTTTTCTTTTCCCCAGGATATAAAGAAAGGTTCTAGGTAAAAAAAAAGGGAAGATCATTATGGGAGATATTGAGGATCTTTCACCACGATTAGAAGATTACGTTCCGAGTTTCCAAAGACACTAAACTATTACGATCCTTGTGTGTGTGTTTTTGTTATGTACTAAGTATTCCGCAAAAGTAATGTAATGTCAATGTACGTCAGGCTTCGGGTCTCTACAGTTGGTATCAGAGGCAAAGGAGGTAGGAATGTATCCGATCCTTGGGAACTCTCACATGTGAGCGTTGGACGAAGCATGGCTCTCCGCCCAAGGGCTTCATGTGGAAATGGCCGCCACTGGGGATGGTGGTGTGTCCCGCCCAGGGGGTGTAGCTTCCCATGGAGTGCCCTGATAGGTATCAATTATAGTCCACTGGAAGTAATTCCAGACCATTATACTAATGTCCCATTAGTCTTTAATAAGAAGAAATACATACAACCAAGACACGAATCAAACACCAATTTCTTCCAAGTCCCACACACACTAACCAAAACCATGAAACAAACACCATCCACCTTATATGAAAAACAACATATAGAATCCAAAACAGTTCCCCAAAACTGATAAAAAATGAAAACCATGAAGAGGATCCTATAAAAGAACACATCATAAAATGACACCCTACAAGGGGTTAAACTAACTTACCACTCATCAGGAAATGCCTTGCGAGTGGAACCATGGTTGGTATCCAATATCAACCACACAAAAAACACTTCCTATAAGAGGAATTCCATAAAATTAACCATATATATGGGTATTACCAAGAATAGGATAATAGTTCATATCTCTAACTCTATTCAATGACACCAAACTATACCTTACATCAAATTTTGTTGAACTTCCATCACGTCTCCCACTTGTCCCAAAAACTATAAACTATAACTAAACCCCAACATTCTAACTAACGATTCCATTTAAGAAGGTACTTGTTATCTTTTACCACAATGTAATAAAAAAGCTAAAAATAATCACCTATAATCCTTATTAAAAAGTGATAAATGAGGATAACTCGTGATATGTTCCTTTAAAAACACAAAATTTTCCTTTGATTGATTTTAGTACCAGAACCACAAAAGTAACCGAAGAAAATTAAATACTAAAAAATGATACCTAGATGGACCATCGATTACAAAAGAAATATACCATGAAATTCTACATGGAAAACACTGAGAATGGATAACTCGCAAGTCCAATTATGACTCAGGGGAAAGAAGACAGCCAAACCCCCATTACTAGAAAAGTAAATGGGGTGTATCTTTGAGTACATAGTGTATACTCTCAAAGATGCAATTGGAAATAAAAGTTTACATGTCTAGAGAACACGTGGGGGTTTAGCTATGTTCTATTATATGTCCAAGGAATATATGGGCTTTATTATTCTATCACTACACATAGTTACTACCCAACAACATGGCCACATGTCCATGTCCTACTACAAATGGTATACGCTTGAGTACATGGCCAGGTTATTCTATATCCAATCCACCCATATACATTATAACATGTCCATGTATCACTATGCATGGTTTTCACGAGGTATATGGTGTGTACATTCCATACTTCTGCTACCCATGTACATAAACACATGGCCAAGTCATACTAGACGGTGTGTACTTAATGTTAATGACTTATATATTGATAAAAAAATATTCCACAAACATGAATAACCCAATGCACATGTTCATCAATCTAAATGTAGTTTCATGATGATTTTCCAAACAAAAAACTCTTCAGACCTCCTAGAATGCTGCAAAACACTATGATTCCCCAAAAATTAATCAAACTGAACCCGGATGCTTCCCTAATAAACCAAAACACAACATTAAAATATAAAAAAACTATTTTATGAGGATATATGGGAAAATGTCCAAATAGAATATGGAAACTGAAAAAAAAACTTGATTTGATTCACGTTCTGCAATACTTGCATGACAATCAATCGTAACCTGAGCTCTTTGGTGACACCTCCTTCTCCCATTGTCTCTCTCTTATCCTTCCCCCAACACAATCATATATCTGTCAACTAATGGAATACAAAAAGGGTCATGGGGGGAAGCATGATACAACAAGGTGGAAAGAAAAAAATAAAACAAAGAAAAAAAATAAAAATAAAAAGAGGAGGGAGAAGAAAATTGGGAAAAACCTAGAAATCCTTCCCAACAAGTGGGTTTTTCCCCTAAGAAAAACCCAACATTCTAAAATCAACCATGATGTTTGAATTTATATTTGATTCTCTAATATAATATATCACATAATGAACATGCGTGAATAAATAATACATAATCAATTAAATATTAATCATTCGGAAAAAGTTTCGGCAACTCTCAACTCCCAAAAACTCATGTACTTGGATAAAAACCCATTATTTAGTATAACATAGTTTCAGAAAATATTGATTATCTCATGATAATTGAAATTATCAATTTTCCCTATAAATGCCACTTAAAAGAAAAAAAAATCAAAATTTCCCATATTTAACATAACCATTCCCAATGTAGTCCATGAAAATTATATTTCTAGATGGAAAAAATAACACATACCATCTTCACATAATAATTGTTGAAAATTTAAATGTTACTCATGTGTATATATGGTATAACATGTCCATGATTGTAATGTGCATCAATTTTAATAACTGTATTATATAGTTTGTTTAAAAAGTATAATTGATTTATAAAAAAGATAATTTAATCCTGATATCTATTCAGGAGTTGATGAAATAATGACCACTTTTACTATAGTAAACCTAAAAATATCATTTCAACAAATGAATAGTATATCATCAAAAAATTTCTTATGAGTTGAAATAATTAAATATTACAATATAACAAATAAAAAATAGAAAATTAAATTTAAAATTTTTCCTAATAACTAAAATGATTAATATGTTTTTATTATTATAGAGTATAAAGATTATAAGGGAAAAGTTCGACATGAAGTAAGATATTCTGTCGTAATTTTTATTCATAAGGGAATATTTTATTGTAATGAAATATTTTATGGTGTATGTGATTCACATTATAGATGTTATACTTTGAGTCTTACATAATTCATGGTATATTATATTATAAATAAAAATATTTCTTCTAAGAGGATTTCACTTGAATGTTACTAAGTGGTAAGGGTTTTCAAAACCCAATTTCCATTATTTGGGATATAATTATGTTCCCATGAATATGTTATTCCACAAATATGTGTAAATTTCCTATTGTTATATAATTTTGCAATAAAAAAATGATTTTATGGATTGAAATTTGTAACAAATATTGAATTAATTGATTAATTTTCATAATAATTATTTAATCTCTGTAAGGGATTGTTTCTCAATTTACACTCTATTAATACATATTAGGTATTATGATCCTATTAAAAATTTATATTGTCTATATACTTCCAATTGTATGTATTTAACATTAATATATATATATATATATTAGTGTGAAATAATTATTAAATTAATAGTATTCGTTGAAGAGAAATGTTTTAAAAATCATCGATCATATTTTTCTTTATAGATCAAGTATATTTTTCTTTGAGGAAAATATTTCTCAAAAATTATTCATTAAAAGTATATTCTATTACTCACAAATTTTTTTAGGATATTTTATTTTACCCTAAACCTATTTCTTGATTTCAAAGGGTACCTTTTATTTATTTTCCTAAAATGATTATATTCATCTTTTTTAAGATGTCAAAATTAATGGATTCATTTTAACTTATATGATGTTAATGTACTTTCCCACTAATATTACAATTTAACTATATTTATATTCTAGAATAAAATTTAATTTATTTTGAAAAGGAAACTATTTATGAAAACAAATCGTAAATGTTTATTTCCAATTTGTTAAAATAATCATTCTAGTAAAAAATAAAATTTTTGGATGGTTATATCTCATATATTGGTTAATTTTTCTACACTAATATTACTTTAATAAATCCACAGACATTTGATCATTGGATCTTATATATATATATTAAATTACAATATTCTTTATCATAGATATACTAATTTATTAAACCATATATCATATATAAGGTGTTTTATTATCAATTTTATTTTTTTGATTGGGGAAAATCATAGTGAATCCATATTCATTACTCAATATAGATATTTATTAACATGAAATATTGTGTATCAATTGAATTTATCAATAATTATATGAGTAAAATATCATAATTGTTTTAGCGGGTTTGCCCAATTATAGATATCCCATCAATACATCGATAACTTTCAGGAGAAAATTTATTTTTCCAACATTAAATGGGTTTTTGGTGTATAACTACCCATCAATTAATCAATCATGGAGAAAATCATTGAATGTATAAATATAATGATGTATAAAATAATTATGTCTGATATTAAGACCTTCCATCATTGACTATTGAATTAGTATTCTCCAAGAGATTATTTCCTTGATATTATTCATTGATGCATTTAATGATATTGTTTCCAATTAAATGACTAGTTTATTATTTTATTTTCCTTGTCATATTCAATATTAATTATTCTCTCAAGATATATTCTACTGTATACATGAACATATAGAGAACCCAATCCCATCCTTTATTCATTTTTCCTCTCGTTATATCTAAAGAATAAATCGTTGAATGAATTCAGGGACTCATAATATTTACAATCACTATATTTTATTTTATCTTTACAAATAATATATGATATATAAGTATGTATCATGATAATAAGGATACTAAAATACAATGTCTATTATGAGGTGATCTCATAAATCTTATTCCAATTATAAAAAGTAACAACTAACTATGGGAATCTCAGTTTAAAGTCATTACATTTTGTAGAAATATATTATTTGTAGTGAGCTTGTGAACATGAAATAATAAATCATATATTATATAAAATAACACTATGAATGAATTTCAAAGTATCTACAAGTATATGATAAAATACTAGTGTTTTTTTAAGGTAGATAATATGTTGTTTTAATAGAAACACATTACAAACTTGATACAACTATTGGAAATGGTTTTGGAAAAAATAAATTTATATTTAATAACCCAATAATAGTTGGGAGGGAATATATTAGTCATCATTATTTTCCATGTTGAGTGTTCTCTTACTACACACTTAGTTTAAAACACCCGAGTGATATTATTGGAAGAAGTAACGTTTTGTTATGAATCATTACATGAAATTTATATAGATAATGATCATGGATGAATTAGGTTAATATCAAAGTTTTATATATTGAAAATAAGGATTCATGATTTATAAATCCTATAAATTCTTTTTAATAATTATCACTATTGTTTCTCATGTTGTTATTTTTTGTTTAAATTAGTTGAATGTACCATTGGGAATGATGTTAACATTGAATATGATACACAATGTGTTTATTCTGAGAATCCAAATATGAATATGTATAAAGTAAATTTTATTGTTGTTATAACTAATTATTTATCTTGTAATATTATAAATGACATGCATATTAACAAACTCTCATAATTAAAAAATAAGGGATGGTTGGGGTATACTATTATCATGAGTGGTGAAGGTTGTGTAGGAATTGAGGATAAATTCCCTTCAAGTTAGATATGTGAAAAGAGACACATAGGAGGGTGGCTCAAAGGAACTATAAAATGTTTTTTGGTTAAAAATTAAAGGAAAATATAAAAAAATTAGTGAGGAAAAATTTGGAGTCTAACAGATAGAATGAAATTAAAATGTAGATATCCATTTTTATTCATTGTCTTAAATGTAGGGAACCTAGTAAGTTCTCAATACTATTCCATTTTATAAATGATAACTCCTTGACCATTGAAGATATAATGCTATAATAAAAATTAAACATATAGGATTGTACTATTTATGTATTAGGATTTTTAAATTATGTTGTAAAAGTATTTATACATTTTTATTGTCTTTATAAGAGTCATGAAAAATATATGGATTGTTATTTAATATAATATAATGAATGATTAGAAAAAATATATTGAATGGTATAGATAACCATGAAATTTTATTCAGTGTCAAGATGATATTTTAGGTAATTAAATGAATTACTGAAAGATAATTATTAATATGTTCCTAATTTTGAGTTAAAAATTTTCATTTAGGGAAAATAAATTGTTGTAATTGATTAGGTATATGGGATAGTATAGGTAATCCTAAAATTGGTAGTGATTTAATGACAATGGGATAAATTTTAAAAAAATATTTAGGGAATATGTATTTTAATATGTATGGAATATGGATAATGTTGATTTCTAGAATTAGTTATGATTTCATGTCAGTTTATGATGATTCGGGTAGTTAGTATGTTTTAAGAGAATATATAATAAATGTATTTAAATTTTTGTTAGGTGACATTCTAAGCTGCATTATACTATTTCGATATAATCTTATGACCAAATATTGTTTACTTTTATTTTTTTTAATTTTCTCAGAAATAGTTTGTATGAGAATAAGTTTAACTATTTATTTAATGGATATTTTTTTAACATAATGTTTTAATTTTGGCATTTTAGAAATTAATATATTATATTGGATAACTTGTGCTACACATTTAAGTTTGGATAAAGTTTTCGAATTAATACTCATTCTTTTATATATTATATGATCTTGTAAAATATATATTTTTTAAATTAAAATTCATAATGAATAATCATCAATAAGAGAAAGGATGAAAGGATGAAATTTTACTTTTCAGGTAACTATATTTCTTTATGATATTACTCTAGATGTAATGTAATAACACAGATTTAGTTACAATGTCTTTAAATAACAATAATAAATTTTTAGGATCAATTCTGATGAATTAATGGCTATTTTCACCACTCCATGATTTATGGTTTTTATTATAATTTAAATCCTTCTCAATATGATATCTATAAATCTATATTAGTGATTGTGAATTATTTTTCTCCTCCATGTCAATATTATAACTTCTTAAAAATTGTCTCCTATTTGGAAGCATGTTTTATGTTATTCGTGATGAACTTCGTATTTCTATTCCATTTTTTAAGAGGATTTTTTACTTAACCTTTTATGATGTGGGTTTCCTAGAAAACAAAATTTTAATTTTCTAACGCTTGACTTGGATGCTAAAATAAAAAATTTTGGGATGGAATTTATTGATGGTGGTTATAATTTAACACCTAGTGAGTTTAGAATCAAAAACATTATTTTCAATAGAATTTATGACGCATAACCCAAGCATACATGACCCATGAAATATATTTTTTAATTGTATATTGTAAACTAGTAGTTGAATGAAAAGTTATAAATATGATTAACAATTTATGAAATATATATAAGGGAAATAATAATTATTAATATATAGAAAAATACATAGTAAATAATCACCCAATTTTTAGTAAAGTAATTTCATTCCTTGAGAATATGTTTCTTCAAAAATATGTTTTAATATTTTTATTTAGAATAGATTATAATTAATTTTTGGAAATAATAAAAATTGTATTTTATAAATAGAATATACTTTTTTATATCATCAAATAAAACATAAAATTGAGTGAAATTTACGATTTTCTTTGAAAATAGTGACATTTTACTTAATTATAAAAAAATAATGATGTTTCAAATACAATTATTTATTTTCATTAAAAAATACCCTTAATATTATGAATATATTTTTAAAATAACATATGGGTGATTTTTTTAGAATAATAAAATTAATTACACGAGAATAAATCTTATAAAACATCTTGGTAGAAAAACTAAATTTAGAATAGAGAGGAACATTTTCCGGAAATAACTATTTTCTGAATAGAATTTGTATATAATTATAAAATAAATTTATGAAAATTTTTGAAAATAAATTTGAATGTTTTTTTAATATTTATGATACAAATAATAAATAATATTTAATCTTGTGAAATTAATATTTAGTTATAATGAATTTTAAAAATAAAAATAATATAATCAATGTTAAAAGGAAAAATCATTTATTTAAGATTAAAAATAATATGATAATGACTAAAAATGAATATAAATAATGTATTTATCCTATTTGGTGAGTTTATATCATATATTTCTACCCATGTCTCTAATATATTGAAAATTGGAACCCTATTTCATTTATTTTGTGATTTATAATGTTTATTTGAATGGTAATGACTAAAATGTCACATTATCGGTTTTGGAAACTATATTATTTATGATGAGGGATAATAAAATATTGTATTTATTTATAAATAACAATTTATAATATAAATTATTTTTATCATGGTTATTTATTCTTATTCTTTATTAGTAAAATAATTACCTTAAATTATTAATCAATGTTTAAACAATATTTATTCAATTAATAGGAAACTAAATAAATTATTATAAAAATATTAAAAGTAATATAAATCGAATTAATTAATAGGATTAATGTATTTTCTAGATAAATATATTACATTTTTATTTTTATGGTATTTCACTTTAATTCCATTATGGTCATGTTATTTAAATTATAAAATAAAATGAATTATGACACAAATGAAGATAATTATATTTTTATTAAATATTATTTTATTAATTGAATAAAAATTACTAAAAAAATATTGTGTCATTATTTCGAGATGTGGTTGAAAATATCAGCCATGGTACATTTATGGGTAATGTATCTTTTTTTAGTAACTATTAGTACCCCAAATGTGTTAAAATATTGTTATCATGGTAATTATAATAACGGTTTAACATGGGTTAAAAGGAAAAAAAATAATGATTCTATACTAATCAAACCATATTAGAAATTTATTTAATGATAGTATTTAGATCCATAATCATACTATATTATAACTATATTAGTTTAGATCCATTTCAATCATAATTAATTTGATTTAATTTAATATTTTATTAAATTAAAAAGTTCCCCTCCCCTCACTTATAGAAGGGAATATCTCATCTTCTTTTACTCACTAATTAAACGCATTTATTTTAAACAATTATATAAAAAATATTTTCCTTATTTCAATTTAGACTTTTTAGATTGCATGGTTTTATTATAAAACTACAACAGGAAGACATTTCATGTAAACCTAAATAAGGTTTCAAAATAAAAGGTATTTTTATTAACCTAATGTGTTTTTTATATTTATTATTCAACATCTTTAAAATATAATTCAAAATTTATAATGTAATATCATAATAATATAACATATTATAATATGTTATTCTATAAATTCAATGACATTCATCAATCTCCAACTATAATAAAATGGAAACAAACCCATCATTATTCTGCAGGGAAGATAACAACATCACGAACCGATGTATTTTATTTTCCATAATCTCCTCCCATAGACTTTTATGATGATTATTTAATGAATTCATATGATATTTATAAAATATTTGTCATTTTAAAAATTTAATATATAATATATTTACTTCCATTTACATTAATTGGATGGTGATAACGTTTCTCCTACATACGTGTTGATTACCACCTTCATGATGAGATGTGATTTGTTTTTCAATACTATTTCACATGGATTATATATATCATTTTATATAATTAAATAATATAATATTATGGATGTAATTATCACACTATAATTATAAAATAATTCTTACCTTGTTTCCATCATGATAGTTGACAAAAAAACATTACTCCAGCATGTGTATGATATACCATCTATATGAGTGCAATGTAGTTCCTTTTACTAAATCACATTTCATTTTTCATTTCAAAAGTATAATTTATTTATAATTTAGACAATTAAGACATTATTATTAATATTTAGATGATCAAATAATGACTTATTTTACCATATTCAACCTATATTTTTCATTTTAGACATATGTGATAAATATTGTAAAAACCTTCATGTGAACATAATTATTTATATAATTAAATATAACATCGTAACAAATAAAATAAATTTAATAATAAATAATAAAATGGTTTTTATGAATGTTAATAATTAACATATGTTTTTAATTCAAGGGTATAAATTATTTACAAGATATGCCCGACCATGTGTTAGGGATTTTATCCCAATTTGCATTCACTGTATAATATTTAAATACCATGAACCTAATTTATTTGAAAGGGTTTCGATGATTCCCCTTTTACATTCTGTATCAACAATAAATAATATTTCATGCTATTTTTTTAATTCATATTATTTTTTCCAATAGATTTTGAATTTAACGTTACCATGTGGTAAGTGGTTTTTTAAGTAAAATTACTTTCACCATGTTACACATATACGTAATTTACTATGATATGAAATTATTATGTATCCAATTTCTTCAAGTATTATTTTCATTTTACACTTTTTCATTTGAATTATTTATCCATAATAACATAATTTATTAATTATCACTTAAATGTTATTATTTTTGTAGTGGATTATGTATCTACATCTTCTACATTAAGCTATATTCATATTATGAACTAAATTACATTTATGTGGTGTATATACTACCCAATTAAGGTATTTGAAAATTTTATCCATTTATTAATAAAAATTAATTATTCATTTCATGTTTCAAATTAAAGATTATTTATAAAAATAAAATGTTATCTTAATTGTTTTTTTCACTCAGTATATATTTGTTTTATGTCCATATATATGCATTTTATTAGAATAAATTATTTTTATTATTAACATTATTTATTAATGAAATTTCTATTTAATCTTGATTTTTTTCGATATTTTAGTTGAATATCGATATTTTCTCCATAAAATAATATATTTTATACTATTCATAAAAAGGAAAATATATAATTGTTTCTATTTAATTTATATGTCATTTGTGGACATTTTGTATACCATTGTTGTTTTACACCCCTTTCCAACAACTAGAATACTATAATGACTTCTAATAAAGTATTTAAAAAAATAATTTTAAATTATTCATTTACACTATATAAAATATATTATTTTAGTACAAAATAATAATTTGTGATGGTTATCCCTCCTATCATGATTATTTTTTTGATTTTATCTTCACCTTGAAACATTCTGTTTATTACTATAACTGGACATAATATTTGTCCTATATATCAATATTTATTGTCATGTATATTATTATTCATTAAATCATATACATTTTCTATATACAGTATTTTAATATGAATGTTATTTTATTTTGTTTTGGGGAATCATGATAAATTCACACTCTTTACTCAATATGAAAATTTATTGATATGGAATACTTTTTTTTTGAATTTAGTTGATCATTAAATATATTACGATAGTATTAGAAATTTATTTTTTGGTGGGGGTGCATATATAAATATCCATTTAAATTATAACTAGGTCTAATGAGACAAATGAATTAATCACATCAAAATATGTGTGATAAACACAGAAATTCACTTTTAGACAAATGTATTTTAAAGAAGTAAAAAAAATTATTTCATTAATTTACAATTTGAAACAATTAGTTTAATATTAAAATATTTAATTTAATAAATTTTCAATAAATTTAATTAATATCCATATTTATTTGTTATTTATTTAAATAATTTTGATAAAAACATATATTGTATTTAACAATGAATTTTATATAAATGTGTTTGCATGTGAAAAAAAGGACTTGTACCAAAATAAAGTGTTATATTTATTCCTATTTAATTGATAAAATATAAGATAAACAAATTTAATATATTTTTAAATAATTAATTTTCAAAAAATAATTGGTTTTATAAAATAATTGAATTTTAAAAATAAAGAATTTTTTGTTTAAAAATAAACAAGTTTCATTATTGACTGGAAAAAAAGAAATATTTTTAGAAATTTCCAAAAAATAAAAAAAATAATATTGAATATATGACTTCAAAAATGATATTCATTTCATAAGAATAAATATTAGGAAATGTTTTAAATTAATTATATTTACCATTGAAAAATATGATAAAATCCATTTTGAAAAAACCTATCATTAAATAATAAAATGTATTTATTAGATATTTAGTACATATTAATTCTAAATGAATAGAAAAATTTAAATTTTTTAAATCCAATATTTATAATTTAAATTTTTTTCTTATTCACTACATATAACTAATGTCTATATTAATACATTAAAATTTAAATAATTCCTTCGTATTACACAATTCACATAAAGAACTGTGTTGTTTTTTACGTAAGTTATCGAGCATAATATTATTTTAAAATAATTGTTCATGGTATTACATCCCCCACCCATTAAATAAATTATATCCTCACATTTATTTTAGGTAATTAGGGTTTCAATATTTTTAAATACAATTTCTTGAAAAACAACATCATATAAAGGGATAATAAAACATCATTTAAATAGGGAATATTTGAAGCATAATTGTTACATGGAAAAACATATTATCAGGAACCTAGATATGTAAAAATTAGTGGGATGTAAAAATATAGACATATATGAGAATTATAATGTCCAAAAATAATTTTTTCTGATATATAACTTGGTTATGAGAAAGGTATTGACAGCAGAACAATAAATTTATAATGGATAAAGATGAAAATCCATTCATTAAAAAACTAGTTAATAAGGAATACACATTACTTCGAGATCATATTAATAATTCTAATGGATTATTTTACCATATATAAATTGAATATTAAAAATATACATACATTACATGTTTACCTTTTATAGGATCAATTTCATCCTTCTGTTGGGAATCAATCAATTTCAACTTCTATCTCCTCTCATATTTAATCAAATTATATTTAATGTACAATATTTCATTAATAATAAACTAATGTTAACATTATATGAATCATATGACTAAATAAGGTATAAAAAATTACTCCCCAAATCTCCAAAACAACTCAAATGGTTATCATAAGATGATATGAAATCAAAAAATGAATAAGAAATTTCTATGATGAAATGCAACATTAATCTCAAAATCCTCAACAACAACACCCAATGATAAACATAAATCACCCCATAAATATATTACCTTAATAATATTCAATATATGATAGAAAAAATTGAAACTCATTGTTAATTTTTTTGATAACATATTCATATGTAATCAAACTAAACATAATCTAAATAGCACTAATAACATATACATTAGAAAAATGTATATGACCTTATCATATAATATCTAATTAACACATATTTACCATGAACTAAAATTTTATAAAACATAAATAAAAAAATGTGGGACATTACATTGTTTAAATTTTTATTATAATGATTATTATATATTCTATTAATGATTTAATATTTAATAAAAGTAAATTTTATTAAATCTATATTCACACTTACTAAATTTCATGAATATCTGATTTAGTATATAGATGTTTTGATAGTTATTCTCAATTTATTATCATACTCTTCGTAACCCTAGGGGTATCACAATACATCATTAATAAATAAAAAAACATAACCATTCTACTAAACATTGAGGAGTGGGACATTGGGGTAAATAATTCATGTTCTATATATAGTAAAAGTAATTAACATCAATATATTAATTCCTAACCATAAAATAATGAGTGTTATGACATTTTTCTCCACACATGAATCAATCCACCATTCTATTTAATAATATACCAATGTTTATATTCCTATATTCATGGTAAGTGGGATATTGGATATTCATCCTTAAATTCTCTTTATCACCCAATATTTGATGAAACTCCTTAATTATCTTATTTCATGTTTTATTAATATCAAATTAGTTCATATATTTAGTAATAAATCATGACAATCAGTTAGAAAAGATCATAATATAATTCACTCTATTTTATAACCTATTTTTTCAATATAAGAAATGATATTGGTAAAAACATACTCAATTTTTCTATACTCTTGAAGATATTCTTAGTGCCGACACGAGATATTTTGAAATTATAAGCTTGGTAATCCATGGATATTTTATGGATGATTATATAATTTTACTTTCATCAACTAATATTCACATTTAATAATGGAATACATTAGATTATATCTTAATATTTTAAATTGTATATCAATGTTAATTATTCCAAATCTATTGTAACATTGAAATAAATAGAGATTTTAATCCTCTATAATATAAAATTCATAATAATATTATATTTCAGAATAGTTCAAAATAATTTCTTTTAATCAATCATAATAGCTCATAAATTTTCATTGAATTAACCTCTAAACTTACACTATAAGTATCCAGTGATTTGTCTAGTACTAGTCCCCATCATCATGCATAAATGAAAACTGAGTTAAAATATAATAGTTCCCTGGTAGATTTATTCCCTCATGTGCATCTATACCATAGAAATATATATTTTATAATATCTATATGGGTATATATTTTCCAGAAACAACAATCTATCTCAACATAGCCAAATATAATTATATAACCTTATACTATGACTTCTCTCTATAATATATCATTAGGTTTTCTTCAATAACCTTTGTTTCCCTAAATATTATTACCAATTACTACACTATACATCCTTTAATAAAAAAATAATTCTACCATTATAGTAACCTGAATTTGATGTTATTTTTCTACATTGTAATAATATATAGGATCTCATCATGAATGATCAAATATTTTAGTACTACTTGGATAATAGATTTTAACATTATTCTCACATTATATCTAAAAAATGAAATAAAAATAATCAATATATATAGAACATTATAATTTGTTATAGTAAATCCTGGAAAAAAAATCATGAATCAAATCTTGTTATCTTTGGGAAAGGGAAAAATGATAAAAGGTTATCTCAGATTCTCAATAATGTAAATGACATAATATAAATTATTATAGAATAAATAATTCCTGAATAACATGGATTTGTTTTTAAAATATCATATTTTCTATATAACAAATATTATAAGAATTATAATAAATAATTAATGAAATTTAAGAATAAATAATTACCTGGATAACAATAAATATATTCATAAAGTTAAAATACATAATGAAAGATATCATAATCTTTCCATAAAGGCCTTGGGAAAAGACAACATATATAAATACACAATTTTCATCCAATAAACCAAAATATATTATCATATGTGTCCTACTAATGTACTAACGAGCTATAATGGTCTCTTAACATTAAATTATAAGTATAGTAAAATCATTATATGAAATAAATGTAGAGACCTGAAGCTTGACGTACATGGACATTACATTACTTTAGCGGAATACGTAATACATAACAAAAACAGGCACATAAGGACCGTAATAGTTTAGTGTCTTTGGAAACATGGAACGTAATCTTCTAATCATGGTGAAAGATCATTAACATCTCCCATAAAGATCTTCCTTTTTTTATACCTAAAAACTTTCTTTATATCCTGGGGAAAAGAAACCATAAAAGGGTGAGCTCAAATGCTCAGTAAGGGTAAACAAAAGAAATATCAATCACATCATATTCATAAGAACATAACATTTTGGAAATCATAACCTGCAAAAGAGATCATAATATCATAACATGGGATAAATCATAGTAGTAAAATGTAATCCCAATAATCATAACATAAAACATGAAACTTTGTGGCATACACACATAATCATAGAGAATCATTTCTTATTAGTCAAGACTCATTTCCAAGACTATCTTAGTGGACAAAGTCTCTTTCTGAACCGAGTTCACTCCTCGTTTCAGTCCTGTTTCACTGAACCGGTATAACCTACCGTTCCAGCCATGTCTATCTCATGAGATATAAAATCGTTACCAAATTCATTGGTGGGAGATATAGGTCCCACCCATATCATAATGATACCATTCATATGTGTGCCACAAAATCAAAAATCATACATCATTGCATAACCCATGTAGTAAAAATGAGATTCTTAAACAACAGGACATCATAAAACAATTCATATAAGATAAAGGAATTCATAAAAATATTTCCATCACTACATAATAAAATCCATGTAATAATAGGGATAGAAACAGAACCTTATATTATCTTAGATGGAAAATAATTTTGATAAAACACTTGAACTCCATTCTTGAGGAAAATATCCTTTCTACTTCAAAAACACTTTTCCTTTCTTAACATGTCATACAATTCTAAACTATGAGAAGTTGATTAAAAATAAACATGAAAACTTGTAAAGGAAGCTTCTTGGAAATAATTTTTTAAAAATCTATTCATGCTGTATAAGTTAAAAAAACATTTTTTTCGTACTTTTGTCCCAAAGGTCAAAAGGTACCTCATATGAAAAATGACAAAAGTTTCCTTTCATATCATTTACTAAAAACTTACCGAAGGGTAAAATTAGATTTAAAAAATTGTAGGTGGATGGAAATAATATTACATATTGAGGAAACATGGATGTGGATGATAAAATATACCCCAGTTAATACCAAAGTATAAACAATCTCGGGAAAAAAATGAGATTGTGATATTTCCCTTACCTTATGTCTGATATGCTTTGTATGTATCCGAACCTCCTGTATAATGATTAAAATAATGTCATTGACTTATTACAGAATCATATTCATTTTTATTATATCATATATGGTTCACTTATGACTTTATATTACCCGTTCTTTTGTAAATTCCATGTTAAAGAGTGTTTTGAGTAAAATCGTTTCATTTGTCGTCCGTGTTTTGACTTGTAATTATTCATATGATTACTTAGATCACGATTACATAATTCCAGAATATAAAACATGATTTATATATAATATATATTCAGAATATACATATATATAATAGATCGATAAATGGAAAGAAATACACAGTTCATGGAGACGGTAGGCCGTACGTACGCATGAACGCTATTTTCATTTCCTTATTGAGTTGAATAGAATTAAGTAGATGACATACATATATATATAAATCAAGTAGCTTTATAATTTCATATATTTCATTATTATTTCTTATATATACTTTATAATCATTCTTTAATGGTTAACATGGAGAATGAATCTCATCGCGTCGTGGAGACGGTAGTCCGTATGTACGCAGGAGCGATGATATCATTCTCATAATCATGGAATTGTATTGGAGTGTATGTATATTATTTAATAATCAATATCACTTTTTAATAGTCATATATAGGGATTATTTACACCATTATACCCATCCAAGTAAGGTGGTGGTGGAAAATAGATTACACCAGGGCATGGAGACGGTATTCCGTACGTACGCACGCGCGGTGATTTCTCTTTCTGTAGGATGGATAGATGGTGAAATAGGGTTGTTTCATACATATAATAACATATCAATATAGTAGTGATACTGATTTTATTACTTCATAATTAAACAAATAAATAAGAAGAAGTGGAAGAATAAATAAAGATGAAAGAATCGGTAACAGACATTACCTCTTCTTTGAAGTGCTTCTTTGAGACCTTCTTTTAGGGGGCTAAAATAGGTCTTTCAAGAAGACCAGAACCTCTAGGATGTTTCTAGGGAAGCGTAGAGGAGAAATTGACAGAGTTTTTCTGAGCTTGAAGGCTCAAAGTGGTGTGGGGAAGAGGGAGGAGGAGGTGCCCTTTTATAAGGGAGGAGAGGGGTACCTTTGGAATAACAAAAACTATTATTTTATTATAAAGTAAAATTAGGTATCAAATAGCTCCAAATTGATTTATTTTGAAGCTAAGGTGGGGATGGGTCGAAATAATCTAATCCATTAGAATTTAGACAAGTTTAGGTTCCTATTTTAACCTTATCATTTAGATTTAACATTAAGTTAAATAATTTTACTTTTACCGTGTCTTCTTGTGTTCTTATACTATAAGGTTAATAAACATACTATAAGAAGCCAAGCGAACCAAAATTTGTTTATTAATAATATTTATAACCTTGTCTAAGTCATTGGGCAGAACCATAGATTTTTAGGAATAAAATAACAATTAATAATATAATATTTGTTTTAAAAACTAATTTATGTCAATTTTGAAACTATTTAGTAATTGATTTTTGTGAAAATCATAACAGAATGATTAGTTCGAAATAAGTTAATTAAATCAATAATAACGTGTCATATTAACATATAAAATTACTTTAATTCATAAAATGTCTTAAATTATATTTATTTGGGTATTTATAACATCAAATATGTCAATATTTCATTAATAAGACAATTACTGCATCATCTTTGTATAAAAAAAATGATAAATATTTAATCCCTAAAAATTCTAAATAAATTCTATGATATATATAATTGTATTAGATTTCTGGATACAATTCATTTTTGAAGTTTCATCAAATGTATCACTAATTTAAAATTATTATACTTTAAAGATTTAAGAAAGTGACATGTTGTCACATTCTTTGGTTTTAATAATAATTAAATTATTTTCATGGAAAAAAGTCCATTAAATGAATATAATCCGACCCTTAGGTGATATGGGTCGATGTTCAGTCATCAAATAGGATTTTTACATGTGTTAGGGTAATTTTATAATATTATATTTTCCCTTAATTACCCGATTTAGCTTTAACTATGTTAAATAAAATTTACCGTAGTTACTATTCATAATTTCCAAAAATAAAAAGTAGCTTATTAACATTATTTGTATCTACTAATTCCAAATATGGAATCCATTTTTCCAAATTAAATACACAAAAGTTGCAGAAATTAAATTAAAATTAATCTCGTTGTCGAAAGAAAACATGTTTTTCTTTAAAACATTACAAAAGATTGAATTGATTTATCCTACAAATTCAAGGTAGAATCAATGATAATGACATAAATTATATTAAATGGTAAAAATATATTCTATTTATACTTTAAAACCATTAAATATTATAACTTAACCATATAAATTATTGCGATGAAAAAAGTTGTTTTTAATTAAAATATAGCGTGTTTTTACTATTCATCAAAATATGAAAGTAACCAGAATGATATGAAAATTTATCCAAAGTAATTTTTTATTTAATTATTCCAAAGAAGAATTTTATTTTGTAAAATTGAACTTATAAACATGTCAAAAACTAGATTTAAAGTGGGTGCGTCATCAAAAGGCGGCAAAACTGTATTTTTTGAAAAATACTTATTTTACCCAAAAAAATTATTTTGTTCTTATACCATGTTGTAGAAGATGTGTAAGATAAATAATAATGTTATAAGATTCAAATTATAGTTAATACTATTCATAACGGCTAGTTCATAATAATATTATAATAATATATTGTTGTTTAGTAAACCCGGTATTGCGTACAACACACGCTATCGAGGAAGGTCATGATTGTGTGTAATGCAAGCCAAGTTAGGGTTGCGTACTGTGCAAGAATATTTCGTTGTTTCGTATAACTCAATCAAACCATATTTCATTTATACATGGAATATATATATATATACTCAATGTTGCTTAGAAATACTATTATCAAAATTGTGTGTAACACGACCCAAGAATAGTGTTGCGTATACTGCAAGCTAATACGGTGATGTGTATAGCGCTAGGTAATCTTGGTGTAGCATACAACACAAGACATTAATGAAATTAAAAGAATATTTTTCATAAAATCTCGGGGTGTCACATTCCACCCCCCTTAAAATGAATTTCTCCCTCGAAATTCGTCGGGGTTATAAATGGTTTACTATTCGAAAGTTTCTTTAATAAGAACCCACATCATAAAAAGGAATACCAAAACAAACATTTAAAAACAAAAGTATGAAACGTAACTGTTACCCAAATAAAATAATCACTAGGTTTCCACATAAGTGAAAATATGGATATGGAAGAGAAATCTAACCATCATGTTCTGATGGAGAGTGGTAGAGAACATAACTATGGAAAATCCAGTAATCAAAAAGCCATAAATTTGTGAAGATCTAAGGTACCATCTGATTCATCGGATATAAGAGCACTATGACAACATTTTTTGTTTTCAAGATCATTTCCCTAAAGTTGATGAAATTTGAATTAGAAGAAATTATTTCGTGATTTTGGTATAGTCTCACTGTTTGTCGTTCTTTGGAAAATTTCCACTTCATCTCTTAAAGAAATGAAGTTGAATTTGTCATTCGTGATGTGTTAGCAGATCATGTGATAGAATGATGGGTGATTCCATCTGTCTCAAACAAAAGGTTAGAAAGGTTATAAAAAAATACATAAGTCCATCTATAGTTATATTAATCATATATGGTTCCTAAAATGGACTTATACTTCATATATCATACTGCATAATATAATAAAATTAGTTTTTACTAAACAGAGACTTCCTATAGGCCAGTGGTAGGCGATAAAGGCCAGTCACACTTCGGTTGTGGGTTCGATTCCCACAGCCTTGTCCGACGCGATGGGCTGTCACCCGTCATGCATGTTGTCCTTTTTCTAAAGCTATATTACTATAACATCCCATCAAAAATATCAATAAAAGTTTTATCCTTAAACAATACTAACTTATGTCCATCATAATCCATTCCAATCTTTAGGCATATCTAAAATACTTCGGTCCAAGATCATAGTATAAAGAAAATGATCACGTGAATGCCATCATTTATCCCCCATATATCATAAGATATATCTTGTTGGTCAAATTACAAATATGTGAATACCTTAATCATGTATTATCTTTAAGAATGAATATACATTGAACCTTAGTGAAAAAATGAATGCAGTTAAAAGTTAACACATTCCACATACAAAAATCCTCAAAATTCTATATCCTCAAACCATGATATCACTTAGTCCTTATATCAATCATGAGCACATGAATACTATCAATCATATTAGAATCTATTTATCCCTTCATTATGTGCATATCATCTTCTTTCCAAAAATATTTCAATCACTTTTCATGGTTACCGATGCCATAAAATTATTGAAAACCACAATAGACCAAAACATAAATATTCCAATATTCCATGATACTATATACAACATTATTCTGGAATCCCATTACATAAACACTTAATCATTCCACCACATCGTTGTCATATTCAACATCGCCAATAGTAATTGCATGTGACTTCCCTTTGTCCTTTGGCTTAAGTGGTTGCTCATGTCGATCATCACTAACACTTGGATTAGGGCATTTATTATCATAATGCCCCATTTCATTGCACTTGAAGCATTGAAGTGTAGTAGGTTCATTCTGTGTATCCCTTCCTTTGTTTTCATCATTAGGCATCTTCTTCCCATCATTGCGGCATTCAAATTCCCGATGACCTTCCTTTCCACATTTGAAACATTTGCTTTTCCCTTTAAGACAATCTCCACCATGCTTCTTTCCACACTTTGAGCATAAGGAAACATTCATCTTCTTTTCACCATTATTCTGAGAATTATCTTTGAACTCCATCTTTTGTTTCTTGTCAAAACTATGAGATGGATAAGTAACAACAACATCCATTTCTACCTTGATAGCACAACAGAGAATTTCTTCATATCTACTGAAGTCTCTTATAGCTAATTCCCTTTAAAGATTTGGTTTTAAGCCACTGTATAATCTATCAACTTTACTTTCAGGTTGGATGATAAATCCATATGCATACCTTGCATGCCTTGTAAAATTCGCTTCGTATATACCAACATATTCATCATCCTTTTTCTTTAGTTCAAGAAACTCCTTATCCATATTTGTTCGAAGAATAAGAGGGATGTACTTATTGAAAAATAAGTTCTTGAACTCGTCCCATTCCAGGGACTCAATTTCATCTCTTTGCCTCGTATTCTTGATAAGATTCCACCATTGATCAGCTTCACCTTCCAAAAGATATACTGCTAAGATGACTTTATCATGTTCAGAACATTGAAGAACTGAAAATATCTTTTTAGTGGTACTGATCCATTGTTCATCAACAAGTGGATCAGAAGACCCACTAAAAGAAGGTAGACATTGCCTCATGAAGGACTCAATAGAATGTTGTTCCCTTATCTTCTCATTTGGAAGTCCAGAATGATTCATAGCTTGTGTAAGTATAGAAATAATATTTTTCACTCCATCTCCCATAAAATTTGTTTGTTCAGGAGGATAATCATTGCATTTTCCATTACATTGATCAACACGTTTTCTTCGGGTTCCATCCATCGTCTAAAACCCAAAAAGAATAGTGTGAGAGGCCAAAATCATGCTAGAGAAAACAACATAATAAAGGTGGAGTATCCTCAATATCTAACATCTTAGGTTAAATTCTATGATCGTTACCGTAGTTCTAGGACTGTATCCAATACTTATAATTATCCTTAGGGACATCCCTAGACATACCTTAGAAATATTTCTAGGGATATCACTAACGTTTTCGCATCATAGTTTCCAAAGGTTGACTAAACCATTCATCTGATACCAACTGTAGAGACCCGAAGCTTGATGTACATGGACATTACATTACTTTAGCGGAATAGTTAATACATAACAAAAATAGACACACAAGGACTGTAATAGTTTAGTGTCTTTGGAAACATCGAACGTAATCTTCTAATCGTGGTGAAAGATCTTCAACATCTCCCATAAAGATATTCCTTTTTTATACCTAAAACCTTTCTTTATATCCTGGGGAAAATAAAACATAAAAGGGTGAGCTCAAATGCTCAGTAAGGGTAAACAAAAGAAATATCAATCACATCATATTCATAAGAACATAACATTTTGGAAATCTTAAACTGCAAAAGAGATCATAATATCATAACATGGGATAAATCAAAGTAGTGAAATGTAATCCCAATAATGATAACTTAAAACATGAAACTTTGTGGCATACACACATAATCATAGGGAATCATTTATTATTAGTCAAGACTCATTGCCAAGACTATCTTAGTGGACAAAGTCCCTTTCTGAACCGAGTTCACTCCTCGTTTCAGTCCTGTTTCACTGAACTGGTATAACCTACCGTTCCAGCCATGTCTATCTCATGAGATATAAAATCTTTACCCAATGCATTGGACGGAGATATAGGTCCCACCCATCTCATAATTATACCATTCTTATGTGTGCCACAAAATCATAAATCATACATCAATGCATAACCCATGTAGTAAAAATGGGATTCTTAAACGACATGACATCATAAAAAAATTCATATAAGATAAAGGAATTCATAAAAATATTTCCATCACAACATAATCAAATCCATGTAATAATAGGGATAGAAACAGATCCTTATATTATCTCAGATGGAAAATAATTTTGATAAAACACCTGAACTCCATTCTTGAGGAAAATATCCTTTCTACTTCAAGAACACTTTTCCTTTCTTAACATGTCATACAATTCTAAACTAAGTGACGTTGATTAAAAATAAACATGAAAACTTGTAAAGGAATCTTCTTGGAAATAATGTTTTAAAAATCCATTCATGCCGTATAAGTTAAAAAAACAATCTTTTCGTACTTTTGTCAGAAAAGTCAAAAAGTACCTCATATGAAAAACGACAAAAGATTCCATTCATATATTTTACTAAAAACTTACAGAAGGGTAAAATTAGATTTAAAAAATTTTATGTGGATTGAAATAATATTACATATTGAGGAAACATGGATGTGGATGATAAAATACACCCTAGTAATACCAAAGTATAAAAAATCTCGGATAAAAATGAGATTGTGATATTTCCCTTACCTTATGTCCGATATGCTTCATATGTATCCAAACCTCCTGTATAATGATTAAAATAATGTCATTGACTTATTACAGAATCATATTCATTGTTATGATATCATATATGGTTCACTTATGACTTTATATTACCCGTTCTTTTGTAAATTCCATGTTAAAGAGTGTTTTGGTTAAATCGTTTCATTTGTCTTCCGTGTTTTGACATGTAATTATTCATATGATTACTTAGATCACGATTAAATAATTCCAGAATATAAAACATGATTTATATATAATATATATTCATAATATATATATATAATAGATCAATAAATGGAAATAAATACACCGTTTATGGAGACGGTAGGTCGTACGTACGCATGAACGCTGTTTTCATTTCCTTATTGAGTTGAATGGAATTAAGTAGATGACATACATATATACATAAATCCAGTAGCTTTATAATGTCATATATTTCATTATTATTGCTAATATATACTTTATAATCATTCTTAAATGGTTAACATGGAGAATGAATCTCATCGCGTCGTGGAGACGGTAGTCCGTACGTACGCACGAGCTATGATATCGTTATCATGATCGTGGAATTGTATTGGAGTGTATGTATACTATTTCAGAATCAATATCACTTTTTAATAGTCATATATAGTCATTATTTACACCATTATACCCATCCAATTATGGTGGTGGTGGAAAAAAGATTACACCACGGCGTGGAGATAGTATTCCGTACGTACACACGCTGGGTGATTTCTTTTTCTATAGGATGGATAGATGATTAAATAGGGTTGTTTCATACATATAATAACATATCAGTATATGAGTGATACTGATGTTATTACTTCATAATGAAACAACTAAAGAAGATGAAGTGGAAGAAGAAATAAAGATGAAAGAATCTGTAACAGACATTACCTCTTCTTTGAAGTGCTTCTTTGAGACCTCCTTTTAGGGTACTAAAATAGGTCTTTGAAGAAGACCAGAGACTCTAGGATGTTTCTATGGAAGTGTAGAGGAGAAATTGACAGGGTTTTGCCGAGATTGAAGGCTCAAAGTGGTGTGAGGAAGAGGGAGGAGGAGGTGCCCTTTTATAAGGGAGGAGAGGGGTACCTTTGGAATAACTAAAACTATTATTTTATTATAAAGTAAAATTCGGTTGTAAATAGCTCCAAATTAATTAATTTTGAAGCTAAGGTGGGGATGGGTCGAAATACTCTCATCCAATAGAATTTAGACAAGTTTAGGTCTCTATTTTAACCTTATCATTTAGATTTAACATTAAGTTAAATAATTTTACTTTTACCGTGTCTTCTTGTGTTCTTATACTATAAGGTTAATAAACTTACTATAAGAAGCCAAAAGAACCCCATATTGTTTATTATTAATATATATAGCCTTATATAAGTCATTTGTCCGAACCTTATATTTTTAGGAATAAAATAACAATTAATAATATAATATTTGTTTTAAAAACTAATTGATGTCAATTTTGACACTATTCAGTAATTGATTTTTGTGAAAATCATAACCGAATGATTAGTTCGAACAAAGTTAATTAAATCAATAATAACATGTCATATTAAGATATAAAATTAGTTTAATTCATAAAATGTCTTATATTACATTTATTTTGGTATTTATAACATTAATTATGTCAATATTTCATTTATAAGACAATTACTGCATCATCTTTGTGTCATAATAAATGATAATTATTTAATCCCTAAAAATTCTAAATAAATTCATATGATGTAGATAATTGTATTATATTTCTGGAGACTATTCATGTTTGAAGTTTCATTAATTGTATCACTAAATTAAAATTATTATACTTATAAGATTTAAGAAAGTGACATGTTGTCGCATTCTTTGGTTTTAATAATAATTAAATTATTTTCATGGAAAAAAGTCCATTAAATGAATATAATCCGACCCTTAGGTGATATGGGTCTACTTTTAGTAATCCAATAGGATTTTGAAATGTGTTAGGGTAATTTCATAATATTATATTTTCCCTTAATTACCCTATTTACCTTTAACTATGGTAAATAAAATTTACCTTAGTTACTATTCATAATTCCCAAAAATAAAAAGTATCTTATTAACATAATTTGGATCCACTGAGTCCAAATATGGAATCAATTTTTCAAATTAAATACACAAAAGTTTCAGAAATTAAATTAAAATTAATCCCGTTGTCGAAAGAAAACGGGTTTTTCTTTAAAACATTGCAAAAGATTGAATTGATTTATCCTACGAATTCAAGGTAGAATCAATGCTAATGACATACATTATATTAAATGGAAAAATATATTCTATTTATACTTTAAAACCATTCAATATTATAATTTAACCATATAAATTATTGCGATGAAAAAAGTTGTTTTTAATTAAAATATAGCGTGTTTTACTATTCATCAAAATATGAAAGTTACCAGAATGATATGAAAATTTATCCAAAGTAAATTTTTATTTCATGATTCCAAAAAAGAATTTTATTTTGTCAAATTGAACTTATAAACATGTCAAAACTAGATTTAAAGTGGGTGTACCACCAAAAGGCGGCAAAACTGCATTTTTTAAAAATACTTATTTTACCAGAAAAAATCATTTTGTTCTTATACCATGTTTTAGAAAATGTGTAAGACGAATAATAATGTTATAAGATTCAAAATTTAGTTAATAATATTCATAATGGCTAGTTCATAATAATATTATAATAATATATATCTTGTTTAGTAAACCCGGTATTGCGTACAACACACGCTATCGAGGAAGGTCGTGATTGCGTGTAATGCAAGCCAAGTCAGGGTTGCATGCTGTGCAAGAATCCTTCGTTGTTTCTCATAACATAATCCAACCATATTTCATTTATACATTGAATATATATATATATACTCAACGTTACGTAAAATAACTATTATCAAAATTGTGTGTAACACGATCCAAGAATAGTGTTGCGTATACTGCAATCTAATACGGTGTTGCGTATAGCGCAAGGTAATCTTGGTGTAGCATACAAGAGAAGACATTAATGAAATTAAAAGAATATTTTTCATAAAATCTTGGGGTGTCACAATAAATGAGTAAAATTGAAATACAAATTCAACCAAAACAACTATATTGAAATACTAGAATATAACATGTTAATATTTTCCAAAGATGTCATTTAGAAAATAATGAATATAATCCATCGAGTGTAATATTGTATATGGTAACAATATAATATACCATTATAATGTGTAAGACTCATCATATGAGATATGAAAGTACATTGGAAATAACCCTGGAATATTTATTATGGAAAATACAACTTTCTTTTAGTAATAACATATATTAAAACAAATAACATTACACAGTATTATACAATTTATATTATTTTAAAATAACCATGAAAACATATAAATTTTTATTAATGGAATTAATTCCAAGTGATGGAGGGAAAATGCAATTTTTTTAGCATTAAAATAATGAATTCATTTATACCTTTGGTAAAAATTTATTAGTTTTGAAAAATATAAGAGCATTCTTTTTAAATATTTTTAAAGAAATCCAAAAATTGGAAAAGAAAATTAATAAATAATTTAATAATAGTTAAAATAATACAGAAAATAATATATCAAAATATTTACATTGAAGTTATTATTTCATGATTGAATATAAAAACAATTATAGTTCAAAAAAATATTCTATAATTTCATGTACTTATAAAGAGTAAAATAGAAGGAAAAATCTTAATTCAAATAAACTACTAGAATAGATGATAATATATGGGGTTTAGAAAATTAATATTATATTATTTTCCAAATTTATACATAGACATAATAATTTCCATTTAAGGATTTCATTTTGAAATTATCCCTTCTCTAATAAATTACTAACATCATAAGTGATTATAACCTCATGAATAAAATATTTAAATTTATTTTACATTTAAAATAGAATAGTAAATAACTTTTTAATATCATATATTATCCACTTATGATATTTCATCTTCTTTTTATTAAACATTATTTTTTATATTAATTAATTTTGAGTGTTTTCTATTTCTGTTTTCACATTTTTTTCAATTTAAATGATTATTTTTTTCGAATATTAATCATGTTTTCATCATCCAAAAAATTCTAATGATGATATAAAAATATTATATATTTATTATAATTTTATTTATAATTTTATAAGAAATGAAAAAATACAAATTAATCACATCGCTTTGTGGATGTGGTAGTCCACCGATACTCCCAAGTGAGGTTATTATTTTTTTATCATGATGGAGGGTAATGAAATAAATGATATATTATAAAAATAATAATTAAATAATTTTAATATATATTCATTTTTTCTATATTAAAAACAAACCATTTAATATTATTATAAAAAATAAATTACATTGTAATAAAGTGAAAGTAGGCCACATGTATGCATGAGTTCTGTTTTCATTTTCAATATAGAAAAATAAAAGAGAAAATTAGTTTCCAATATTCATTATAAATTATAAATATATTAATTAAAATGGATTCAATTTTTCGAATGTATTATATATATTTATAAGATGTAAAGTACTAAATAATGTTTTACTACGTCGATAATGATGATTAAAACTTCTTTCAGTGAACTCCTTTAGCAATATCCTTATGCCATCATCGGATATTACTAAAAGAGTACCAAAAGATTGATAATGAATAGATCAAATATTGGATTTTTTTTGTGAATTTATTTTCAGATATATAGGTCACTATGATTGGGAATAAGGTAGGGGAAAATTATCCCTCTTATAAGCGAGGGGGGAACACATATAATTAATTAAATGATTTCGAAAATATAAGGTCAAATTCAGATGAAAGTGGATGATACTAGACAATAAATAAAAGGTGATATAATATAATTTCTAAATATATATAACCCAAAATAATTATTCATTTTTATGTTTCATTATTAATTTTATCTCTTAGTTTCACCCCTAGTGCACTTATCTTAACCTTAACCGTGATTCCAAAATGATATATTTTTTTCTTCAAATTATGGATTAAAATTTAATAAAATATATTAAATTATGTTAATTATCAATATTCCAAATATGAAATACATTTTAAAATATTCAAAATTTATAATTTCAATAAATTAAATTTATCCAAAATTCACAAAATGTAACAAATAATATTTTCTAAAAGTCACATTTTTTAGTGTAATGTTGAATTTACATTATTTCCTTGCTAGTAAAAATCTCATATATGAATATTAAAAAAATACGGAATTTTTAATATCTAAATGTCATTAATAAAATTAATAAATAGTTTTTTATTTATTTTATTAATTTTATTAAACATTATAGGCATAATGATTAATTTTAAGAAAATAGTTTTTATATATTAAAATGAAATTATTATATATTTAATTAACCTAAGGGGCCTCTTGAAAAAAATTGTATTATTAAAAATTAAACATGACATATAAGCATTTAATATAAAATCCGAAAAATAATTGTAATTTTTACATAATTTATTTTATAAAAAATAAATTTTTGTTATAAAAACATTAATTTTTTTAAATTCCCTGGAGAAATAAATTATTTTATAAAAATAATAAAAAATCACCCTAAGATAAAAACAAAATAATGATATTAAAAATTATATATATTAATAAAAATGAAAATTTATTAAATGGTATAGTATAATTGTGAACTCTGTGAATAAAATAAGATAAAATCCATTTATGCGAAAAACATATTCTTGAAAGGTAAAATGGATTTACAAAAAATTATATATATATATATATATATCAAATTAATAACTAAATTTTTATTATTTAAAACCTCTATATTTTTTTCCATATTTTGGGTTTTCATATTCATATTTTCAATTTAATATTGAGGTTATAACAATAAAATTAAAATAGCATTAATTAGTCTATCAAAGATTGAATAAATCATGAAATAGAATTACAAAAATAAAAATTATCGTAGTTTTATTTTAAAAATTCAGGATGTTGTTGTTCATACTTAAAAGTTATATAAATAATCATTTGTTGAATTTTTAATTTATAAGAACCCATCTATGTATTTCTATTGAGAACAAGAAATAACTGTCAAATCAGTTGTTAATGACAATGATAAAACACCAATTGATTTGGGATGAAATGGAATAGTAATTTTAAATTTTAGGGATGACAAATACATGAGTCACATTGGAAAAATTAATATCTCATTTGGGGTATAATTTAATCCATAATTTACATTGAAATTTAATTGTCCTAAAACTGAATCTACTCAATATCTAGAAAATTGTTATTCTGAGAATATTTTTCAAGGCGATATGATTCTGAAGAAAAAATGATTATTATTAGTCAATGGATTATAATTTCAATAATTATTTCTCAAAATTTGAAAATTTATTTAAGGTTATGTCATATCAAATAATTTACACTATCCAATCAAGATTATATTAAATTAAATAAATTTATGGATTAGTTGGTTGATATTAAATATGATATATCTATTTTGAAATGAAATTTTAAAATTAATTTTATGAGATGATCAAAATATTTTGATATATAAAATAATAATAAATGTGAAACCATTTATATTTTTAATTATATTACCTAATCATGAAATGAAAATTATATTATTAATCATATTTTTTTCCAAAAAATTATTGAATTAATAGAATAGAAAAAAATTGAGATATGATGAATTGAAAATAGATGACCAGAATAGGTAAAATTATGTTTTTAAAGAGGAATCTACCTAAATTTAAAATGAGATGGATTCCATAAAGCCTTCAGTAGAAGATATAAAAAGGTGGAAAATTATCCTTTAAAACATTATGTCCATGATATCTATGAAATATTAAATGTCAAATTTTATTATAAAGTAATGATTTTTGTTAATTTTTTAATAATTATGAAAAAAATTACTCATTTATGATTATCAATATCATTGAATCTATTTATATTTTTAGTATACTTATTATTTATACTCAAAAATCTTCCTTCATACTATTTTTTTTTAAATATAAATTTTATTTATATTTTTTTAGATAGGGGAAACCAATTAAAAATAAACCCATGGAAATTTTTCACCCTAAACATCCATGAACAACAAAAAGAGGAAAAAATATATAAATATGAATGAGGTCATCAAAAATTTATGTATTGAATTTTATTTCTCTTCAATTATTTATTTTATTTGTTAACTTGATCATAATATATATTTATTTTACCAAGATTTCATTATGAATTTTATAATGGCAAAAAAACACTAGAATATTAATCATGTTAATGTTTTTTATATTATTTTTAATTTTATCATTTTTTTAATTTACACTTATATGGGGGAATATTTTCTAGAAATGAAAGAATTTTATTGGAGGATAAATCTATTAGATTATATGTTTTTAATCAAAAGTTAAGGATTGTTTACATTATAAATTTTGAAATAGATTATCATTACATTAGTTTTTGTGATTGTAAGAATGTAATATATTATTTGTTCCATGGTTCAGGTTTATCCTTTTTTATAAAAACCAAAATACAATCATTATTAAATTTCGATTAATTTGTGTGGTTGTTGTTTTTAATTTTAATGAGTAGATTTAATTTTTTTATATAAGGTAAAAATAACTTATTTGAGATAATAGAACTATAAAATTAGTATTTCATTCTTATATTTTGAGGGTTTATTTATATAAAATTAATTCTGATGACATAAATCTAAAAAATAATTGAGGACATCATTTGATCAGATTTAAATTGAATGTTAAGATAGAATAAGAGTGTAGATGTTTATTATAATAGGAACCTATATATTGAATTCATGTATTTGAGAGATAATACGATATAATGAGTATATGATCAAAGATAATTCCATAGAGAATTCATCATGTTAAAATATAAAATATCTTATTCTCTAGAGTTCTTATGGTATTTGTTTTACATTTATTGAGTTTTTCAAAATTTCATCATCTAGTGAGGATCTTGTTTTGAAGATCATAAAATTTTGTGATGTATCTCATATTTCTTGAATCCATTATGATTGATGATGTTCCAAGTATGGGAGTTATTTTTATTTTCTTTTGAGGTTTTTTTAGATAATAATCCATATCCCTTTTTATAGGATTACATTTCATGGTACTCTATATGGTTATGCTTGAATGTATCATATAATTAAGATCAAGGGATTATGATGATAGAAAGATCAATATTTTTTAATGATTTCCTTCTTCATGTATTATCTAGTGATGATGTGGGATACCATGAACCAGGTTACAAGTTAGTCTTACATATATATATATAAATTAAAATGTTTCATATAAAATGGAAGAATATTTGTAATAATACACTTTAGTGGAATTTCAATTACTATTAATTCGTCCAAGAATTGTTTTTATACTTCATTTTTATGTAGTGATTACTATTGTATCAGATAGTTTTCATTATTCGGTGGACATTTTTGCATTGAAGTTATTTTTTATACTCTTATTTATTCTATATTTATTATAAATATTGATATATAGAAAAATTAACATTATAGTGTGATAAAAAATATTGTTGGACTTTGACTATTATTAAAACCCAAATATCTAATAGTATCACCTAATATCAGTTCCGAAAAAAATCTACAGGGTTATACTTGTAAATGTAGGGTATAAACCTTTAGAAAATTTGATGGATGATGATTTCTACTTGACCCATGTGATTAATGTTAAAATTAGTCACATATGGGGATGAATTTCACCCTGAACCACTAGGTCACTGTGTAATTCCTACCAATCATACATCCACTATGAAATTGAATAATTAATTTTATATAAATGTAACCATAGGGGAACATAATATAAAATCACTCCTCCTTAGAAGTATGATACATCACCACCTAAAAACCCTTCATGATACATCTCTTCAAGCCTTAGAATAGTCCATCCCATGCTAGGGTCCATCATGATAAAACCCATGTATTGTGAATTGATATATCAAAAACTCCATTATATTAATAATATATTTATTTTTTGATTCCTGAAAACCTGGAATTATAGTGGAACCCTTTATATTAATCTAAAATTTTAATTACATTTTACTCAAATAATATTTAAAAACCCCATGGGTGATGTGTTATTTGTCACATATTCTTTTTTTAGAAGGGAAACCCTGAACATGATTTGGAACACTTCAGAGAATTTTAGATGTATCCTGGTCCCCCAATGATGAAAAAACAACAATTAAATGTTTTTTAACTCTCTAAATCAAAATCTGACTCATAATTTCCATAACATCCAAAACTCTAGTACTCACAATCAAATTTCCCTAAATTTCACCAACCCATAATGTCTCTGTTCATTAAAAACTATCCACTTTATTTTTTATTATCAAAAATAATAACCCAATAATGTCACGAAATTCTAATCCATTGATAGAAATATAATATTTCTCCTTCTTCTTGCTCTTAAACTGAACTAGGTATAAATCAAATTCACACACACCCAACTAGGATACATTACCCTTTCCTAAAAACCCCTCATTCATCCCTAGAATCATGTGACTATATGTGAAACAAAAAACTGAATGCATTTTCATTCACACTGAATAGAATTACATAGAAAATAGAGGTTTTTTCTTACAGAGTTAATCCTTCAAAGATAATTCAAAGATTCATTTATTGATGGAACATTACATCAAATGATCAAGATTCATTAACCACAGGATACATTGTGAACACATCGGAATATCAAAAAAATACATTACTAGATATCATTATATTCCAACATTTTTTACCCTAACGAATCAAATTTATTATAAAACTATATCTCAATCACTATCGCATCCCAGATCTAAATATCTCATGAATCAGATACCATTCATCCATTTTCTGTTCCTAAATCATCTACTCTATATTCCACTAAATTCAAAACAAATCTTTAATATAAATGGGAAAAAGGTAAATTCACATCTACCAATAAAAATGAAATAAGTTCATGTCCTCGACCTTCTATAGATAAATCTAACAGAATCCATATCCCTTAAAAATTGGTTTTATCCCATGATCTATAAGGATATCCCTAATATAGTATCAGATGTATTGTCTCTCCGATGAATTATTAAACTAAACCGCAATGGTCCATGCTCTGAGCATTACCAAACATAATGACATGATGCTTCCAAACAACTCATACTTTACCATGATCATGAACCAAAAATCAATAAATATACCATGAATACTAGGAATTTCATTCTTATGATTCACACTAACTCTATAAAAATGAGATTCACAACAGTAAGAAACTACTGGTACCCTCCCCATTATATGGATTTCGCTTACATAATTACCCGATCCCAATGACTTACTAGTTATAATATAACTCATGGATCAGTCCACCTTACCTATGATATTCATAATCGTTATCTCTCTTATTATTTTCAATGTATGTGTAAATTATCCCATTGAACATTTAAATATCTATTTGCCTCTCTTATCATGGAGGGAAACCTCCCTTTCTCATCAAAACCATGGGAACCCATTCTTTTGAGGGTTCAACTAATTCCATATGTCCTCTAACATCAAGGTTTTCTATTAAAAGAGCGTAATATATTTTATGACTTAGATCAATGATTTTTTGAACTAATGATACTAACCACAAAAATATATTTAATGTATATTTTATTCTTTTTAGAACCTATAAAATTCCCAATAGTCCCAAACATACCCCTTTCTACTTATCCATGATTCAAACATGAACCATGAGTAACCATCATATAATTTCCCACATTAATATACTATTTTATCAAAATTCAATGTGATCCCCACTCTCCTCTTCAGGGATGAAGTGCTCTACTAAGAAACCACATTCTATTTCTTCTCCCACATTCAATATCGATCTCATCTAAACATTGGATTATGATCTCATACAACCCAATTTCAATACAGGACAAATTCCATAATGATATTCACCACATCTAACCTAGTCTCCCACCCTAAAAAATAAACAATTACTCTTTTTATAGTCATTATAAAAATCCTATGTCACTCTTTGTTATTCTCTTTCAAAAGAACACTAAGAATATCATTCATTTTAATTCCTATCACATGATCACAAGATAGTATAATTCATTTCTAAGATGGAAAATCATTCAAACATTCTTTACATATCCAATATATTTTTATCTAGGATCACCTCTCACGACCCCATCAAATGTCATCCCTTAAACATTTGAGTCTAATCTTGCAACCAAACATTTCCTTTTCAAACTACCATATTATCACCTACACTGCAAGTGATTTAAATATTATATTATAATATACAACCATATTCCATTCATATACATTCTAATGGTTTTATAACTTCATAATGAAACCTTTATCCCTTAAACAATTATCATAGGCTTAACATACCTACACAAAACCACCACTATATAATTGTATGCTTTATCCTCCCAAAAAAAGGTTAATAAAAATACAATTACCTCATAAAATTAATATCTATGATTAGAAAATATCTCATAATAACATCAATTTGATCATTAATATGAAAGAAATGTTTCACCTATTTAGAAATCCACAAACATGTTATATAAGAAAAAACGATATAGGTAGGTGTTACAGCTTCAAAAAATTGATCTCGTTTTCAAAAATAAAATCAATGACACAAGATTACAAAAACATCATGTAAAACATATTAGATCAATATGTTGTATCTACCCATATCACATTCCACAATGAAACATTATACAAAACTAAAAAATGATCTAAAATAAAAACATAATACTAGAATAAATTTCTCACTTATAATATTGAAATATAAGGCCATAATTCCAATAGAATGGTTAATCAAGATTTCATGTTGAAAAGGTTTTCAAGAACCAGACACTCAATGATTATCCCTACTTCCAACACAATATTATTAACATATTAAAATGTTAATTAGTGAAACAAATCAATATATTATCACAATGAATATTTTAAGGAAGTGAAAAAATATATCTATGTTTTCATAGATTGAGAACCAAATTACATTTTGTGTTCCCCTAACCAATATTCGAAAGGATTATAAAAATAGATGCATGTATATTTCAATAATTAATGAGAATATTATCTCAATATTTTTTCATTCTTCAACATTAAAAAAAAGACATAAAAAATATAATATAATCAGAGTTCTCATATATAATATAAATTTAGCCTATAATAAATGAGAGTGCAATAATACAATCATAGATCTGAATACATCACCCACAAGGATATTGACATGCAATAGGTAATTAATAATAATAAAATTTAATAGATTGTACCCTAAAAACCAGTTCCTTATATTGACCTCACCTCTAACAGATTTTTCATACTTTTACAAATTTCAGACTGAAACCTATTACATAAATTCTAGAAAGATTGTATACTATTTTACCATGGTTCCCATGAATGGTGTGAAAAATAAAACATAGTAAAATCTAACCCATATCCATTAGTATGTTTCACCATATACAAGTTCATGAAATAGGAAAAAAATAAATTTAAAATGTGGAATAAAACTATGTGAATTATGTACCCATGTTATAAATAGTACAACATAACACACATCCTTACATATCACATCTAATTCCTATATAATAAACCACCAAATACAATGGTTTTTACCCATTAAAAATGTCCAAGGTAATTGTTTAATATAATTTTATTAGCACTAAATTATCACTCATTGTAGGATTCATACTGATTCTCATCTATAGCATATCATTTATTAATTAATAGACTCACTCTGTGTGTAATTTTCTATAACTAAATGTTGTACAAAAAAAATATCACAATATGATGTTAGTTATGTCACCCTCTCAATAATTATGAAGCAAGGAGGATCATGGTCAATAATATTATCCACTCACTAAGTGTTAGATAATGTCCCATATGATAGACACCTACATCGTCACATATCGAAGGATATCATAATCAGAAACCAAAAAAATTATGTCTCCACCAGTTCAATCAATTCCATCACCTTCTTACTCTATATGAGGAACAATGCCCATTTCCTTCAATAATATGAAATCACATAGGGTAGTCAATTATAGTGACACATCACTCAGTTTAAGGATGATCATCTATTTCCATGATAAATCCCTTATCACTTGTGGAGTTCATCTCTATCTCCCTCTCACTCTCACTCAATATGATTCTAATAAAATTTTCACCCAACAAGAAGGCACCCTATTTGTATCACACAGCCTGATATCTATATCATGATATAATGACCCAATTGTAGTTATTTTCTCTCACAAGAAAGTACGAACATGGTTTTATAACCAAGAAATTGTCTTTATACACCCTATAATGATCACCCCACAATTACCCTACAACACACCATCCACATCTAACCATATCCGTGTGAGGTTATTTATCAATCCCATATCATTAGCCTGTCTCACTAACCATGTAACGTCTCCATATAACACAAAACAATCTATTTAAAAAATGATATTCTATAACTTCATGAAAATTTTAACAACCATCACATTCACCCCATATATTGTCATACTTGGGAGGGAACATAATCCCATCACCTACTGGAAAAAATCTCTATAACAACAAATCCATCCCTATAAGAATTATCCCACAGTAATAGACACCATTAAATTAACCCAACCACATGTGTGTAATCATGTTAATAAATGAGATATAATACTGTTTTTATAATTTTCTATTGTACCATCCACTGAAATGACGTTTTATTAGAACTAGGAAGTCCAACATTGGATATTCACCCGCATATAGTTCTATAAACTTACCATTTTCCACTCTTAAACTCAACTAGTATCATCACACCATTGAAAACATATTATATGGGTTATTATATTTCCTAATATATCACTATAGTAGTCACCTGCACCTAGGAGACTCAATTTCACATAATTCATTATCATAGATTTTACCTTATATCTAAATATGTTATCTGAACCAATATTCTAAAGTATATTTTTATACTAATACATAAATAATCAAATATTTATGCATTATTGGGATCACTTACCATCATATAGGAAATGCCATATTTAATACAGACTGCTCTAAGCCTCATATATGACCAATATATTTCCCATCCCAGATATAATCCTATTTATCAATCTTAGGGCGCAATAATAAAAAAAATTATCATTAATGAAAAATATAATCTAGAGAGTAATAATTATAGAAAACTAACCATGTGGCCTTCCACAGAATAATCTAGATGCAATGTAATTGTAAACACTCATGGATTTATATGGACACCCCTATAAACAAATACACATCACCTATCACTAAATCACTCATTGATTTAATCTAAGAAAAACTAAATCCATAAATAAATTCAGTATGTGAAATACATCAAATGAAATAGTGAATTATTTTTTCATTATCATATTTGTACATCCACTATAAACGTTACATAAATTCCTCATTTCATTGGAAGATTCCACCATCCTTAGGTAGAAACATTACACATACATTACAATATTAGTGGAAACAGGAAAAAATAAATATTTGGGGATGAAGGTGAAGATAAAATCCCAAATAAACAAAAAATATATAATTATACATTTTACATGAAGGAGGATGAAATACTGGATTGTTAGAGGATGTGGGGTTGGAATTACCGTTATTCAATACCACATTTCCATATAAGCATGTGATGTTTCAACCCTTAAATTATGGTTTTAATCCAGCACAAATTGTGTTTGATTCCAATTACAATGTTATCTGTGTGTTTCATTGTGAAATTACCAACATCTGGGGTTTCATTATGGCATGAAATTTTGGGTAACGGGGTAGTTCCTTCCCCAAAAATGTATATTTTGTTGTGTCCTGGACATATATAGTGTAGCCTCCCAAACGTTATATATACATTGAGTATCCCTCATCCATGGTATTTGATTACACCCCCAAGCACCCTTTATAGAACAACCCTTCATGTTGTGGTATGATCCATTCATGACCCGTAATAAAAATGAAGTAACTCATTGGTTATATATTAATAAATACAAACCAGAATAATTATATTATTATATTGAGGTTTTACTGTGTGATATTATTCCATCAATGAAAACCCTTATCCCATTCTCTAAAAATTTAATGTCAGGTGAAACATTCTTTTTTATAACTCTTGAAATTTGTAGATAATTTTTCAAATATTGACGGGAAACCTCAGCCCAAATCTAATGATCTTCCAATCAATTAAAACATGAATTGATCCAAAAATATGGTCCATGAAACAAAAATACATTGATGGTTCATATCTCAGAATCCCAATAAAATTATTTATTCTCTAAACATCATCTTCTTCAAGACCTAATATTCAAATTTCCTTGATTTGGATTATCAAAAATAATGACATGAAAATTTAGTATCACTTTTAGCTAAATAATTATTAACTGTATATTTAAAGATTTTTTATATTTTTAATGAAATATAATGGAAATATATTCCATTACATTGACTAATAAGAATAAATGAGATGTCCATTTATTGAGGATTGTATGTTAAAATAGACAATTTTAAGAGGTATCACCATAAATTTATTGTAATCAATGTGAAATAAATTCTTTTATTTATTTTTATAAATATACTCTTGAATATTCAAGTTCCAAAAATAACTAGAAGTCATCCCTATTATAAAATATTGAATTAAAATGAACATTCACTAGTTTTAAAAAAATATAAATGTTATTTTACATTATTAGGAATGAAATATTATAATGTTATATAAGTGTAAAGATGGAATAAGATTCATCTATAGGGGTGTTAATATATTTACATGGATAATAGGTAACAAAATTCTTTGATTAGTATTATCTTATATATAATTATTTTAAAATAATATAAGAACACATTCCTTATAAATAATAATATGTTGCATTAAATTTTAATAAAATTACACTGTTTAATTTTTCAAATGAATTACTCAGTTTTATGTTTTGGATATTTTAGAAACTTATTAGATGAAATCATATAACATGAACAATAATTATAATTTATAGATGAAGGACATGAAAAAAATAATGTTGTTGTGTTATAAAAACAACTAAAAATTTAGACTAAAACTACTCATATTATGTTATAAGATGAATGGTTCTCACTATTCTAGAATAAATTTACCAATATTGTTTTGGATTATTCTTCATCTTATATTGGGTATGAGGAAAATATTCATCAATTATAGAAAAATTATAGGGATATCATTAATGTCAATAATACTCAATTGAATATCATATATAAATATATATTAAGAATTACATTTTTTAAATTTAATAATAAATTACATTAATATAATTAGAATCTTATTTAGATTAATAATTTTTTTTATAATTGGGGAATTATATTAAAAAAATAAATCTCTATAAATGATGAATATTTTTTATCTGATATGTAAATGATAAATCGGTAATTTATTCAAGATATGTTTTAATAAACAACTACAAAAAGATAGATTTCTTTAAAAAATGGATGATATTATTTAACTAAGAATACCTCGATATTTCTGTAAGAAGGGAATAAAGTAATCAGATGATATATTTACTAGAGGATCATTTAAAAGTGAAGTAATAAATAATTTAGAAAATATTTTTTTACATATGTTATTCTTATTCATAGTGTAAGTCGTATTGATAAATTTGAATTAACATGTAATGATAAAGTCTATAAGAAATACCCCTTTTACATAAATGTGTATGTGAAAGTCAACCAGAAAAATACTTCCCCAGATGAATATTAACTAAATGATAATGTGACAAAAAATTATAATGTACTATTTCTTGATATAATTTTTATATTGGATAAACAAAAAATTCACATATTAGATTTTGTTTTATAAATTGATTGTTTCTTAATATATTTACTATTGTCATAAAATATAGATTCATAGAAGAAAAAATATTCTTATATTATGTAGGAGAAAATCTATGTACACAAAATGTATATATAAGAATAATAAGATGCATTTTTCAGTCCAAATAGATCAGTTGGATTGTAATATCTATGTTTGTTTTCCAAAAATGGTGGTAATGAAGATATTGAATATTTATTCAAATAGAAAGTATATTCCATGGTTATTTAAATAAAAAGGACCACAAGTGTTGAGGAATAAATAATTATTTACCATGGAGGGTATTAAATGTAAAATTATATATAAATAATACCCAATAATACATATAATAACTTTACACTAATATAGAATATATGATACTATATTGCATAAAATGGATGCATTATGGATGATTGTAAAAAAATCATTGTGTGATTATGATAATTAAAGAGGGTTCAAAATATATAGATGTTAATTCTCTCTATGAATTAAATAAAGGTATTATTTTGTGAAAAATTAAATGAGAATGGGGAATGATTTTAATTTTAATAAAGTATTTAATATAATGCAGATCATTAATTTTTAATCAGTTATAAACTATATACATGAAAGATAAATACATTTCAAGAGAATATATTATCATACTACTAAAAATTCTTTGACACGAATGATTTTTGAACAATTCAATACATGTGATATGATATAAAATGTTAATATTAAACCCTTATGAAAAGAATAAGCTTGTATGGGATAGAAACCCATTCTACCTATGTAATTTACTAACTCAAAAATCAATGAAAAAAATAATAAGTTGGTTTATCTATGTTATAGATTAAATGGAATGAGTTTCTATTTTGAGAAACAAACCACATCCCTTTTTCTTACCCTAATTACTTCTGATGAATCCCCATAATACCCACAAATATTTATTTTTACGTAATGGAATATATGGTTAATGTATGTTAGTATAGATAAAAATATGTGTCTTTTGGTTTTATTAAATAGTATAAAAGATCATACTTGGAGTTATCCATCATGAGATACATTATTTTTTAAATCATCTTGTGAAAAATATACACTGTGGTTACCTATATAAGTGTTTATCTATGAAAGCGATAAGATATTTTTTACCTATTGATGCAGATATATAATTATAAATATATAATGATATAATTTTTTTATGTGTTATAAATTAGATGTTGTTTTTTATTTAAACTATTGAAATACTCTTTCTGTATGATTCCATCATTGTTTTAACATAATTAATTATAATGATAAAGGGGAAAACATGATGAATCATTAAAAATAATGATGAGAATTTATTAAAATATAAATTTTTGGGAATCATAATTATTTAAATATAATTGCTTACAATTTTTTACACTAAGTATATCTTAAGAATATTTAGATTTAAATATTCGATAAGTAAAATATCATAATAAAATTTATATTTATTATCCATATTGGGTAAAGATAAAGGAGTATGGACAAAAAATATACCTGATTTTAAATACTAATATTGAAAAAAATCTAATTGGGTTACTGGAAGTCTATTATATGGGTGCTTTTTTATATGTTATTAATATGATTTTTTTAGTATTGGTTGAGTAGAGAAGATTTGGTGAATATAATGAACCAGTTATTTTAAGACTAAATGAGAGAAATCTTTGAATTATTTTTATTTCTATATATTATACAGTATAGTGAATGATTTTTTATGTGTAATTGATTATGTTTAATTTCTAATATGCACCAATTAATAATAAGAACATGAGGAATTTAACTTTCATGAAAAAATTGAGTTCATGTTTATCCTTGAGGATTCATGTATATAATGTTTTAATAAGGATGATGAGAAGATAATATGTATCAAATTTCACAGAAAAAATTACTTTAATATTTCATACATTTAATTGAATTTAGATATATTTGAATACGAATTCAATATGATGATCCGCCTATAAGTGCACAAAAAAAATCTATAAATTTTGGTGAAGATATATACAAGAAAAATCAATCTGTAAGATATATTTTTTATATTTAAGCTTTACATAGATAATGAATTGGAAATAAACTTTTTATGATATGATATAAAATTGGTTCAATTGTAATTGTTAAATGATCAATGAACTATTATGAAATTGTTATTTTATTTCAAAAAATATATGAAGTAATAAATGTGGTGGAATATCATTGAAATTATCAATGGAGTAAATTTTTGAAATAAGATCATTTAGAATCAATGTTATATGGTTTTAATTTTATTAATGATATCCTATTGTTATATAGGTTTCACTAAGTTATTTTAATGATGTTTTTATTTCTATAGTGAAAATATGTAATTCTCAATGAAGTATATATTTAATAAAAATTATCTTAAAAATTCAACACAGATGGTAAAACAATGTGTAATATCTCTGAAATGTAGAATTGTAAAATTTTAGAGATATATTTTATTAACCTGAGTCTAAATTATCATATGTAAAAATAACCTATTCTATAATAAAGATTAATATTATGACACATTATGTTATATATAATGACTAATATATTTTTTTGGTTAATTTTTAGTATATATAAGATTAATTATATGATATTGGATAAATTTTATGAATACATCAAACTCATATAAGATAAATATTTATGATGTGTAAGTGTAACATGAAGATTTAAAATCATATTGAATAGATTTATATATGTCATGTTTGAATAAATGTTAATTCCCCTTTGATATTAAAGATTAAATGTGATTACATGTTGTTTTTCTGTAGTAAATAAATATCATAATGCCATGTATTATGTCATGATTCATGAAATAATTGGTATATGGATTTCATTTTCCGATATTGTACAATGATTTTAATCATTTCACCATAATAGTACTATGTAATGATAATATACATAATTGTATTATAAAAAGTGTTATTTTTATAAGATCGTATGAAAGGAAGAAGCTACGATTTGAGGAGAGTCATCAATAACATCAATATAAAATTATTATAGATATATTTTAATAGCTTGAAGGAGAATATTCTTGTACAATGTTTTATGACATTTGAATAAGAAGATTTGGTTTAATATCACTGTACAAAAATATTTTATGTTTCATGGATATTTATATATTAAAATTTATTTAATAAATCACTATGATTAATATTTAATCTATATTAGACAAGATGATTCATCGTTGAATATGAGGGTCTATACTTACCTACTATATTGATATTCTATAATAGTATAATAATAGTAGTTCTATATATATTTTTCTCGATGGACTTGTAAACAACGCATTATTATAATATAATAGATGCTTTATTAGGGGAAGAGTAATATTTAGAATCTAATGATACTAATATTTAATACACAAGGTGTTGAAGTAGAATAAAGGAGAAAACTACATATAGAATAAATCAAGTGTGGAATAATGTAAAATTAATTTATTATAGTGGAGAATCCTCTTTTTCTTCGATTTATTTCTTTAAAATAACCCAAACTAATTTTTCATTAATGATAGAATCTGGTTATTCCTTCTATTTATAAATAACTACAACTATATGTCTATTAATATTATTACTGTTAGGAAATTTTTTATAAATTGTTCAACATATATCCTTTTTCATCCATTATAAATACCCAATAAACTATAGTTTTTAAACATATTTAATTATTATATCATAATATTTTTCAGATATAACTTTTGTTTATATCACGGTTTGAGTAGTTTTTATATATCAATGAAATGAATGGATGTAAGTACTCCAATTCTATAAGAATCATGTTTATAGTGGGAAATATGTGGGTACCTAGTGGTATCTATGTGTATATATAACCACTATTCAAACCACTAAGAACAAAGGACAATATGTAATGGGTATATCATTCCATTATGATGGATTGTTTCTTTTAGGTTAAATTTTCATTTCACCAAAAATTATAAACCCAAAAATTTGTTTTAATTCAAGATTCAATAACATTTCTCAGACTTCTCTAGTAAATTTATTTATCAACATTCATCTTATTTATCTATAATGTGTCAATCATCAATGATGATGATGTAATCATGGTTTTCTTATAGAGGAAAGTCTTCATTAATGTAAGGCCTCATTTACATTTAAAATACATTATTATTTTATTTTATTGTCATAGTGGGTGTGTTTCATCATACCCAATTTATAGGATTATTAGATCTCTAATGACATTATGATTTTATTCTAGATAGATAGTGTAGAATATTCACAAATTTATATCTAATTATAATGCTACTTTTTTATTTCTTGTTTTACTTCCCTAAAATTTAGATTGGGGTGACATAATTAAAAATTCTTTTTAGGTGATTTCATTGAGCTTTTAGTGGTATAATCATACCTCTTAGACCCCAGGGATATTTTTTTTACAAATTTTTGGTTTTCTTCCCCCTATTAAATCAAATACAATTTAATTGGTATGTTGTAAATAGTGTATGGATGAGAAAATTTTCATAACAAATTACTATTTTATAAATAATTAAAAAATTAATTAAATTCCATGATTTAATATTGTTGTATCAATATATTTTGAATTTATACTAGTTCTGATCATGGCCTGGATATTTTTCAGGTTTCTCAATGTCATGTTTTCCCATTTATACTTATATAATAATTAATCGATTAATTATTATTTGAAATATTAAAAAATTTATTTCTAACATTATATTAGTGTTAATTATTGAGTACTCATTATTTAATTCCCTTTAATTTTTAAAGTGAGTTATTTGATTATTATTGCATCATTTTAAACAATATAAAAATTTATTAGAAGTTATATTTAGCCTCTATTATGTATTTTTTTTATTATGTATAAAATCTATTTTTGAATTATGGTAACGATAAACTCAACATTCCATGACATCATGTAGTCATTCTAATATTCCTAGATATATTATTAGACTCTATCTTGGTAAACCCTTTAGTATATTACCGGGGCTGGGTCTATGCCTCAACAAGGAATATATTCTTATCCGGATGATATAGGTAACAATATTTACATAACTTTATCCTATAATTGATATGAAGCTACTATATAGTTTTAAAATTATAATAAGTACCCTTCATATATATATAATTTTATATTCATGGTATAAATGTTATTATTTAGGGATATAAATATTTTTTTATATTTATTCTTATCCTATTATATATTGTTTCCATCAAGTATATGAGTTTGTTATATTAATAAATTAGTGGGATAACTTATTACAAATGAGTTACTATACTTATTTACTGTGAATTCTCCTAGGGCATGAAAAATACTTACTACATATGATCTGGGTATAGATAATGTACCAATGCAAGGGGTTATCAAATTATTGATTCCCAATCATGATAGGTAGTTTTTGGAAAATCAAAGATGGTGTTTTTCATGGATGTATTTTGGATTCCTATAGAGGATTTTTTAAAAAAATGATCCCCTATATTACTACATTAGGCTTTGTTAGGTTGGTTTGTATTATATATAGTTCATTTTTCTATACCTTTTCTATTTTATGAATTTTTTTACGTTTTTGGGAATATATCTTTCTGTTTACACGTCACATATAGTTCGTTTATATTTATTTTTTAAAATTAAAATGAATTGGTGTTAATATCACTTTGATATTTGATCAACACTGAGAACGATGTGAATAATGTTGATAATTCATATCAAATAATTCTTTTTTATTTTACCACAAAATATTTTCATCAAATAGATCTATTAACATATATCTCTATAATGAATAGTATTCACATATTTATAAAAAAGAAATTATATAATAAGGAACACATGAATTTTTTGACAATGATTTCTACAAACGTGATTGGTAGTGTTAGGACCCCCTCCATCCAATGATACCCTTCCTGGTATAGAAACGAGGAAAGAGAGATTTTGACTTCTGAGTCTATCATTTAGTAAGCCATGGGGTTGTGTCTAGATCCAAGGTAATACATATCTCGCAAAATGGGAGGAATTACACATTTTCCGGTAACTATGATCAGGAGACAAGATGTATCAACCTCAAAGACACTCCCAGACACACACACACACAAACATATATATATATATATAAGAATCCAAAATACATCCCTCATTCATGTTACCAAATTAAATATTTAAAAAGAAAGAATCTATAATGTAATTTCCAATATAAAAGTTACAAAGCGACAGAAGAACTGTACACAATGTCTGAGCTAGTAATGCCCAGAACAGTCCTCATAGTACTCTTGAATAACTACAAGATATTTTATATGCATAGGATGAAAATAAAAGTATAATTAGTTGGAAATACAATGTCCCTCGTGCAGAAGTGGGGGTGATATACTAATTACCCCATGAGAAAACAACAAAACCAAAAAGCACCCAAAACGTATACTAGCAACCCCAACCTCACCAATGGAACACTCAAAAATTAAATCAAGTAATATAACATAATATAGTAATCTCATTAATTATAGGGTACCCCATTATACATTCCTACTTTTTAGCCTTTATCACACTCTAACAGAAAACGTCCTGGAGCTCCCACCTCTTCTGAAAGCCCCACATCACAACCTTCACACACACACATTGTCATTGTACCACATCAACCCCCCCCCCCCCCCCCACACACACACACACCTAGGCCTCACAACTATTCCTCTCCAGCCGACACTTATGCCACATACCATATCACATCATAAAAACACATAGGAATGTACAAAAGATATAAACCTATGAGAAGCCCCTGTATCGAAAAGAGAAGCTAAAATGGAGTCTCCTAAAATGGTACCTTGAACTGTAGAAGGTTCGGTATCCTGATTCTTTTGAGTATAGTACACTATAAAAGTTTTTCCACCCTGAGCTGATCCACCCTGTTGTTATTGAAAACAGGGCAACTGGATACCTAGGCCATGACCTCTACCTTGGCCAGAATGGCCGGATGAACTTCAGTTCACATACCGGTGATAAACTGTTGTTGCATCTTCTGAATGAGGAGTCATAGAAGATCCCCTATCACCAGCTACTGATGAGAAAATCTAATATAAGTGCTAAATATGACCCTTCTTGATACAACAACGAGACTCTATTGGGTCTCTTGGGATGTGTGGCCTTGTATGTCCACTCTTCCCGTACTAGTAGCACACCACCTGGCTGCGATAAGAAGTATATCACCTCCTATGATCTCCATACGAAGAATCCCTACAGCACTTCCTACTATCTGTTGGATGGATATGAACTCCAGATGGCATGCCGCAAAGGCTCACAACTCTATAATCTCTCTGATTGCACTCAGTGAAGATCACCTAGTTGACAATAGAAGTGATAGAAGTCAACTGGAAGAGGTTCAACTACGATCAGATGTCGTGCCTCAGACCATCCTCAATCTTCCTTGCCAAGAATAAATGATCACCTCCTGGAATAGGCGTGAAATATTGCAGCTCAATAAAAAGAGAGGAATACTTTATTACTGAAATAGTACCCTGCTTTAAACTCATAAACTCTCAAGCTTGATTGGACCTCAAGATCTCTGGATAGAATTAGTCCAAAAAGATGCACTGAAACTCATCCCACACCATAACTTGCTAGCGTCCAGCCTATGAGATCACATCCCATAATCTCTTGGTGGAGTTCTGAAGCATGTAAGTGGTGAGCTAGACACTGATCTTAAGAGGTGTCTCCAAATTATTGAAGATAGTAAGTAAGGATTCTAACCATGACTCTACAGCCTAGGGTTCTCCATTTCCTAAAAAGGTGAATGGTTGTTGCTGGTGAAAGACCTGCATCAATTCTGCCATCAACAGGGCTGGAGGAAGGGCCCCCTGAAAGGTCTGCATCATCCTCATAAATCCCTCCTTGAACTATGTATCGGTACTTGTGTTCAGTATAAGTGCTGGTGCCAAGACTGGCACAACTGGAGGAGCTACAGGTTGTCCTTGATCAGCCATGTCCGGTGTCAGACCACTACCAGGCATCTGGCATAACAACTAGAGGACATCTCGGTGGCATGACTCTGAAAGGTCAAACACACACGATAGGTCAATATCATCATGGACTTCAAACAAGAATCATAAGAAGGTAACAAGAGAAAAGAAGGTTTCATGTATATCAAAACATAAATATACAATGTGTATTTCTACTACACGGTGTGTACCTGAATTCTTTTTCCCTGCCTGAGCTCTCTTACATGACTAAGCCACACGGTTCTCCATAGAAAGAGACTGCAGGGCCTGTTTGTTCCAAAAAACGTCTTGTACTAGACGAACCATGCCAATGGCTGTGTTGTTAGTTACACAGCCGATTTCATGGCTGACACTGCACGACATGTTCCATACAGGCACGAAGTGTAGCTAGATGATTTCACTGACCTGTGTTGTTAGTTACACAACCGGATTTTAGGATTCCACTACACGGTGTGTACAACCGATACATGATGTGTTCCAACAAGAATTTCCCTACCTCGTGCCTCTACGCACACACAGATTATGACATGGTTAGATATTACAATTCATGTATATATGGTACACAACGTGTACTTAGGATAAATTGTTTCTTCCCGAACAGAAGAACACATGGCATGTAGTCAAAACTACACAGTGTGTATTCTGGGTTTTTCCAGACAATAAGCTTTAGATTCTACTCCAGAGCCCTAAAAATCACATAAAAGAACACTAATGTGCCAAATTTTGATCTTTATGGGCCTAGAATTATAGAAAATCAATGTTTGGAATCTTATACAAGTTATAAACAAGGATAACAATATAATGATCGACCAAATTCTGGTCCATGAGGGCCCATAACACCTCAAGAACCATAATTTGGTATTAATTTAAGAAAAACCTTAAACAAAACAATACCCAATCAAATATCATGTATTCTATCAAGGAATCTATCACAATAACATGCATATCTAGAACAACATCTATCACAACAACATGCAATATCTATTGCACCCAAACTGGCATGGCAAGAATGCACGACATGTGATTCCTCGAAAGTGTCTATATGATGCAAGAGATTTCATGCCCTTATATCATCGTGTAGAGATAGAAATAGAACCTCAATAATATAAACAAAAATAGCACAATACATGCGAGTCACCCAATGGTGAAAATCAATTCAACTTTAGAATTACAAAACCTGAAAACATGCAATATACTAGGTAAATTATCTTTTCCATGTACACGGGTTAGCTACTATTGGGCACAACTTATTACCAAGTACATATTCTTTTCTATCCCTAGATAATTCTCCAAACAATATGTCAATTGGAAAGAAACTTTCAGATACCACATATAGTAACTACTTGGTTCCTTAATCCACCTAGAGGCACCTCGTACCCAGTTGGTCACATGGCCTCAAGCGCATTTCCACGAATGCTAGAGGCTTCCGACAAACAGTGAGGGACTTTGGTGTGATAGTAGGGAAACTATGTCCTCATTGGTAGAGTAACACAACAGAAGTAAAAAAAAAATATTAGTAGAAGAAGTAGGAATAATCCATACCAAAGTAAACTGTGGACGATTTGAAATAATTAACTGGTGTACAAATATAAATTTGAATGATTCATGAACCATATTTCTAGGAAAGTAGACAAACAAATAAAAATGCAGGAATAAAATATTACTAAAGCAAAGTACAAAAGAGTGTAAGTAAAAATCTCCTCAGCGTCACACGCCATGTCTTGGTCCCATGATCTCCAGCTCCACAACAAATAATGCACCTGAAGTAGAAGGGTTCTTGCCCTTATCTATACTTGCAATAATATAATCTGTTTGGGACCAAAATCGTGGCCCAAATAGGGCGTGAGACTAAATCCCAAAAGGAACCACCATAATAATTGTTCCTAACAGTCAGTGGATATGTGGCAGGAAGTATGTAAATAAATTCAATAAACAAGGAAATACTTTTTAGTAATAGTCCATAGTTTCAAATATCCAGAAACAACTAATCAAAGAAGATAATCACAAACAGCTAACCCTCTAAATATTAGTCATAGCCTATCCCCTCTGGTCTTTTCTAGCAACACAAGAAAGCAGCTAAACACAAATGGGTAATCTTATAGGAGGTGGTCACAACCTACACCCTCTTGTCCTACCTAACAAGTACAAGAAACCTTTAGGGTAGTACACTAAGTCTAACACCTTTCTGTCAGCATAATCATAGACTCACTTAAGAAGCACTCGCCAGCAATTCCTCCTATATTGTCATATCAGTAACTAAAGGATATCTAGGAAAGCAATCACATCACATTCCTTATGTTCCCAGTGTCGAAGAAATAAATCACTCTGAAGAATAAATTAGTGTCAATTCCCCCTATGGTCTCACATCTTATGTAAAATAGACACTATAGAGAAGCCCTCAACATCCATTCTCTCAATGTTCTACTACACAATGTTCTCATGGACCTATGTAATTCAATAAATAATAACATCGCATATCAGCCAAAGTAAACATAATGAACTAAATGGTTAGCAGTCCACAACATATCAGCATGTCAGAAAAATAGTCGCACCATCCTACAACTAGGAATGGGAAAGTAAATATGATCCTAACATGCAAACTAGACCCATCAGTCAAATCTGGAAAAAATGCAAGGGAAAACACATAAAAATCATAGAAATTAACTATATTCACATTCAATTAACCTCTACTCAACAATACTAGCATAATAGAAACAAAATTGGCTAAAATGGTAAACAAGCAATACCCAGTTCATGGGTTTTGGAAACAATTGCACATATAACTCAAAGAATCTCAATAGAAAGGCACAAAACACCTACCTTAACATTCAAAAATAAATATACTTGAGTATCAGGGGTTTAATCACATTATAATTATGAAGATCTATAAAAACATCTAAAACATTCAACAGATGATAACATGGGAAAGAGAAGGAATTGGGAAACAGAGCTCAAGAAGATGAGAGATCTTACCGAGGCAATCCCAACATAATCGATGGCGGTAGAATTATTAACCAAAAGCTCTGTCGGGGGGCTCAGAAGAAGATAACAGCCTTACGAGATCTCTCAGCCAAACCAAACCTATGATAAGGTGTTTCTGGTGATTAAACACATCACAATACGTTTAATGAAAAAATTGAAAATACACGGCATGTACTTTGGATGTACACGACATGTACTTTCCATTTCCATACTCCACTTTAGGGAACCTCTAGTTCACCCCCACATGGGGGTGTTCTTGGACACTACATGGCCATCACAAGGCTGCCTTCCATAACCGAGTACACAGTGTGTACTCAAAAAGTACACAGCGTGTACTTCAAAAATTTCTAGAAATTCCAATTTCTCTAAAAAAAGACCAGAAAAGGAAAACATACTAGAAAAAGAATATCTAGTTTCTTAAATTTGTTTTTTCCAAGACATGACCAAATAATTTATTTAAATAATATCTCATGTTCTCCTTACCTTTTATTAATTAGAAAAACCTCCTATTATTTTTTTCTTTCAACCTAACGAGGCTGTCTGAAGTGGTTGTGTCATTCATAACGGATCATTTGTATTTTATTTCCTCTTCCAACTACAAAAAATTATATTCAAATGTGATGATATAATAAATTTTTTATGTTTAATATATTTTTATTTTATTAGATTAATATAATATCCTTCATCCATATCCCTTTCCATCAAAATGGTAAACCGAATCATTACTTGTCTGTATGTAAGACTATTGCCTCTTAAGCCAATGTAATTCACTCCCCATACCCACCTCTCGTGGTTTTTAATAAATATGTATTTAATGTATATATATATATATATGATATTCATGACTAATGTATCAATCATTAAAGTGAATATGTTATAAAGTTTCTTACCATTCAAATAAATTTAAGAATACCGCATCACATGTGTGTACGCGTGGAATAACACATCCAAAAAGTGATTTTATTTGTATTGATTACAACATCACATTGATGGTATTTAAAAACATATTTAATTGAATAATGTTATATATATGATTTAATTGTATTCATGAGAATGATTGAGTGTATAAAATGACATATTGAGTAGATGATGACCTCATATCAGAGTGTAATAACATCATAAATTGACTAAACATTCAAGTATCCAAAATCATCAGAGTGAACATAAATAAATATATAATTGATATATCTCTAATAAATGAAATGTTGCACATTTAATTATCAACAATACTTAATGACACTAGTCTCCCACTAGACAACCAAATAAAAAATAAAAAATGGAAAATAAATACAAATGGCTCTATTAGTACTATTATTCGAACAAAATTCATTACTTATAGGGTGTTTGAACTACTGTATAATGTTCATTAGACTCTATAGGAGAATCTTTTCTTGTACATGAAATGCAAAGCCTCTACCTGATTGACTGCATCATGCTAAACCTGAAATAACACATGATCAACATTTACAATGATCTTCACATGAAAGGGGTGATAAAAAATATAAGTATGAAAAACTAAATAGTGGTCCAATAATATTTTTTTACATTTGTATGAAACACACATCATGCCAATAGTAGATAATAATGACTACTAGAATTAAGTAAAACAAGTTATATGAAAGAAACAAAAGTTGATAAATAAACTAATTTAATCCCCCGTTTATCACATATCACCCAAAGGTAAATCTACCCCGCTATAGCTACATCTAGTGGAATTACAAATCATGGGCCTCACAAAAAGGACAACAATTTCATCTTCTTGATCAATAATGGGATTCCAATTCGAATCTAAGAATAAGAATTCAAACCAGACTGTAGGATCTTATCATAGGAATCATATTAGTAAGAACCTCTACCAAAAACTAAGACTCTAATGGAATGATCTAAACATGTTTTAGGTACTATCTATCAACCTAGGGAATATATTAACATACCGAAAATACATACTTATATAAAAAGATAAATTAATCTCCAAGTTCATAATTGAGCTACTAGAAAATGACAAAACATGTAAACTAGGTCTGAGAGTGTAATAACATCAGTTTTTCATTAGCCGTAGCTATGAGAGAAAAATTGAACTATGATTGTTTCACACATCCATATAAATTATTACCTCTATATCCCTTCCATAGAACCACCTACCAAGTACAAGAGGAGAGAAACAGAATCATTGTTGTTGAAAATGAATGTTCTAATAATATCCCAATGTTCTCCTATCTCATTAGTCTTTTATAAGAACAACCTCAACCATCCAAGACATCTCCCAAACACCATGTTCATCCACAAACTACACCCTCTTAAAAAATCACTGAACTATATATGGACACCTTATAGAAAAACCAACATAGGGAGTCCACTATGGTTTCTAGAACCTCTTCATAATAGAATACACTAAAAGGGTTTATTTAAAAAAACACATCTCATGATGTCACCCTACAAATGAGATCCTGTAGAAAAATATGAAACTCATTACTACCCCATTAAATGGAACTATGGTTGGACACCTAGACAAGAGAAATCGAAAAATAATAATTGAAACCTCAATAAAAAACCAAGATAAAAAGGTAATACCCAGATCAAGACCCTCAGATCTATATAAAATGTATTTTTAACCAAACAAATTAACTAATCCAATATTTAACTCAAAAATTTATCCTTGAAGATAATCAAATAACCTCATTCCATATTAGGTGACTTCCTTATTCTAATGTGATAAATGTTTACACACCATCACATAACCCTAAATACAAACCCATCCACTGTATTGATTATAAAACCACATCCACAAGACAATCCTAAAAAAAATCTAGAAATACTAAACACCACCATGAAATTATTTATATGATGAAAGGATTCCATATTTTTTATTTAAATGAAAAAAACTCACTAAAAGGACTACTAACAAGTCCAAATATAACTTCGGGGAACAAAGACACAGAAACCCACATTACTAGAACAATACTGAACATGTAAATATGAGTAAATAATATGTAATCTCAATGAAAAACTTTTTCGTGTATGTTTACATTGCCAGCTAATTCATGGGGGTTTGGCTCTGTACTAATACAAGACCAATGAATACATGAGTTCAGGTTCAATACCAGTACATGATGTGTCTCCACAAGAACATGGCCATATGGTCATTCCATACTATACAAGGTGTACACCCAAGTACATTATGTGTAGTCTCCACAATACCATCATTCCATGTTCAAGGATATATAAAAAATTACCACTAAACACTATGTTACCAAGGTATATGGTGTGTACATCCCCAAATACTCCTTAAATGTACATTCCCACACATCCAAGTCCTCTTACATGGTGGGTACATAATGTAAATGAAATGTATTTTTACAAACATCATCTTTCACATAAAGTAAGAAAAAATGTTTTATTTTCAATAAACCACTACAAGTGTAATCAGTGCTTATCTAAAAAAAATCCCCTCTAGAAATTTTAGAATGCTCTAAAACAGCTTGATTCACCAGAAAACTAGAAGATCAACCCAATTCGGGTTCTCAAAAAAATAAACAAAAGATGTTATATAAAAAAAAACTATTAAATGACGCTTCTACACTAATAAAATTAAAAATGAATTATGTTCAATCTGTAATTACGGATGATTAGGCCTAAATTTCATTATTAGCACCTTCATGATGACTTCGTGTTACCCACGCATCACAATGGTCCCTCATTCTCCCTCTATCGATCTCTTACCCCTCTTATATCCCTATCATATCTCTCTCTAAAAAAGGAATTTCCAGTGGGGTACGTGAAAGACCATGATTGAAAAAAGTGAAAATAGATAAGGGGAGAAAATGATATAAAATGAAAAGGAGATGATTGAAGAAAATGGGGTCAATCGCAAAAGTGACACGTGACAAGAGGATTTTCCCTATTTAGGAATAACCCCCCTATTTTAGACTCACCTACAAAGTTATAATTATTGTATTATTTTCATCATGAATATATATCCTAGAGAACATTTATAAATAAATTATATTTAAATAATCTAATTTTAAATATTCATCCCAAATTAAATTGGCCTAGAATTTGAAAATCATCTTTACATAGGGTAAAAACTATATTTTTAATAATGAATGACTTCTGTAAAAAAATTTCTCGCCTCTCCAAACATGGGAAATTCACATCCCCCACCCAAAATCCACCCATGAAAAAAATTCAAATATATCCTATTTTACATGAATTGTCACAATGTGGTTAGTGACTATATGCCCTCATTAATTTCTTCTCTCTCTATAGAAACCTTTGTGGTTATGGATTTTATAAGATTCACCCCACACATTGCATTACCAATAAAAGCTTTTCCATCTGATTACTGCTCTTACAATGCTAAAAACACCTCCAAATTGAGAGAAATTCAACCATGACAGGTTTATTCAACCCACATGAGGATTATCTTTAACATATAACACAATCCAAGAACAAAACAACTTATCCCATGATCCTTACAGTACTAATTAAAATTCAATGGAATGGAAAAAAAATTTACACTAGAGAATGACCACAGATAAAATTCCAACTCCCATTCTTGGCCAACCATAAATGACAACCCTAATGTCAAATAACCACATAAAACAAGGACTGAAACCCATGAAAACCTATAGTGAACTCCCCAACACAAGGATTCATCATGACAAAAAAAACCCCCAATGAAATTACATAGTACCAATTGAAGTTTTCCTTACCAGAACACATATGTTTTCCCAACAATGATTCCTCAAAAAAATACACACCAAAAAAACAACCCTAATAACGAAATATGAATACAAACAAATATCATAAACTCTAAAATTAAAATGATCCATGAATTACTAATCATATCCTGACATGTATGGACCCACCGACCATGATCCTCACACAAGCGACATCCCTCAAAACAAATCACCCTTAGTACTACTATTTTTAAATGAGCCACATATCTCCTTCCATGATCCACTACCAAAAAACCATAACTATGTTTGTCAATACAAACCCACATGATCCAAACTACACTGTCACCAAACTACAAAAATTTAAAGAAAATCCAAAAGATTCAGGCTCAAAACAAACATGCCCTCTCAACTAACCAAAAATCGACAATGAAAACCAAGAAAACTATGAAATGAAAAGCTATCAAAACACTCCACAACAAAATACCAAAGCTTCCTCATATTTGTAAAAAAATTAGTTGGTCCAACACAAACATGGGACAACTCAAGTGTAATCCAATAATCCCATAGGCATCCTTTCCATCATCATGCCACCCACCCCCAATAGAAACATTTAATACATAACCCCACCCCAAACTAGAATAGATTACATAAATATCCTAATAAATAGAACGCATCTTCACCACTAGAGAGCACCATGACAACAGATCCATGTAACCTATTATCAAAAAATGAATCCATGTTTTAGTTGTCTGTAATAGAACTATGTACTTATAATAGAATTTTGTTAAGAAATTTCAAACACTTAAAATATTAGTCATATATAAATAGGAGAAAAAACATGGGTAGTAATATGAATGTAATATACGTAGAATGATTATCTAGCCCATGAATTTTTCCATCAGGAAAATATCCAAAAACTCATAAATCCTAAAATACAAAAACCCAACTGATTACCTCAAGGTGAAAATCATAGAACCATAATATCACAATCCAAGAACAATAATCCCATAACCTGGGTAACCCCAAAATTTACTATGAACATGTGTTCATGAAGAACAATACCAAGATCCATCACATGCTCTAAAGAATTTCTAGATCAGATATCTACTAAATCCCCAAATATTAAGAAAACAAACATGATTTCCATGATAAGATTTTGTCACCAACATGCCTTGTTCGACAGAGATCACCACCTTATCTAGTTTTCAAAAAGGTCTCATGATTTTATGCCCATATTCTAAAGGATTTGGAGTAGTGTTAAGGTCCAAAAAGGATCTATTGGTGAGATTATTATGTTAGATAAATCTATAAAAATATATGAAATGGACTAAACATAGAAGAATCTATAAACATTAGAGTATTTATAAATAAATAACTACAAAAAATAATTATATTAAAATAGAATGTTTCATGCAGAATCCATGACATGCAATAGATACAGAGGTCTCCCACTGGTCCATCCATTTACAAAAGTAAATAAAAGAAAAAATACACAAGGCTCAATTACAACTGTAAGACAAACCATATACCATGTCTCTATTATGGATAAACATATCCATCATGATCCACAGAGTCTATATGATAGGAACTTCTAAAATGTGAATCCTTATGATTTTTCATGATCAACTATATCATGATGAACCTAAATGTAAACATGAATTCTAAATCTACACTATGGTGCACATGAATTTTGTGAGAAAAAAATCTTAGTAGTCCACCCCTAGGTGTGGTCATTACGTCTAATTTCAAAAAATATGCATGAAACAAGAATCATGTCCGCCCTAGATGAATATGAGATACAAAATATTGATAAAAAACATTTGGGGTGTGACAGAATCAGATAAACATAAAGGAAAATAGAAAATCATTGGTTCTCGCTAAACTTTCACAGGTAAAACTACATTCACTATGGCCCCAACCAGGGTTATTATGAAACATAGCCAAAAAATCCACTACATCAAGGCCATCCAATTGATCATGAATTTTCACCAAATTCCAATGCAAGGATAGAAACACATGCAAGACCCTATTTTGTCAACATAGTTGTCAAAACACTAAAGGATTCTATTGAATTCCGGGACTCTAATATTATAATGTATAATGGTAGTAGGGAATACCTATCATCGGTAGTAAAATACCATGACTAATTTTCATACCGAACAAACATGGTGGAAAACCCATTAAGTGAATCACCAGGACTCTTGATGAAGAAAAAACCTATAAACATGGCCCCATGTTGTGAAATAGCCTCCACAGTCTAGTAACCCTCTCTCGGGGTGAACGACTTAGTTATTTCAGTTGAACACTCCAGGATCATCCCTTATCTCCATAACACACCTCATAAAAACCCACCAACCAGTAGAAGATTAAAACATAATCAACCTCATGAAAAACACTCAGTATACTAATATCATAATTTTTATTCTATTATTAGTCTTCAATAAGATAAAACATAGACAACCAAGACATGAATCAAACACCAATTTATTCCAAGACCCACACCCACTAACCAAAACCATGGATTAATCACCATCCACCTTATATGAAAAACAACATATGGAATCCAAAACAGTTCCCCAAACCAGATAAAAATAAGAAAACCATGAAGATGCTTATATAAAAGAACACATCAAAAGCATGAAACCCAACAAGGGGTTCCACTAACTTACCAACCCTCAATAAAAGCCTTACGAGTGGAACAATGGTTGGAATCAAAGCTCAACCTCACAATAAAAACTTCCCATAAGAGGAATTTCATGAAATAAACCATATATATAGGAATTCCCAAGAATAGGTTAATAGTACATATCTCAAACTCTATTCAATGACACCAAAATATACCTTGCATCAAATGTTGTCTATCTTCCATCAGGTCTCCCACTATTCCCAAAAACTATAAACTATACCTAAACTCTAATATTCAAACTAACGATGCCATTTAAGAAGGAACCTGTTCACTTTTACAAAAATGCAATAAAAAAATATAAAAAGATCACCTATAATCTTCATTTAAAAGTGATCAGTGAGGATAAATTGTGACTTGATCCTTAAAAAACACCAAATTTTCCCTTGAATGATTTTAGTACCAGAACCACAAATGCAACCGAAGAAACTTTAGTAGTAAAAAATGATACCTAGATGGACCATCTATTTCAAAAAAATTATACCATGAAATCCTACGTGGGAAACACTCAAAATGGATTACTCGCTAGTCCAATTATGACTCAGAGGTGAAAAGACACCCAAACCCCCATTACTAGAAAAGTATATGGGGTGTAACTTTGAGTACATGGTGTATACTCTCAAAGATGCAATTTGAAATAGAAATTTACATGTCCAGAGAACAGATGGGGGTTTAGCTATGTACTAGTATATGTCCAAGGAATATATGGGCTTAATTATTCTACCACTACACAAAGTTAATACCCAACCACATGGCCACATGTCCAAGTCCTACTACACATGGTATACACTTGATTATATGGTCTATTTTTTCTATATCCCATCCACCCATATATATTGAAACATGTCCATGTACAACTACACATGGTGTTTCCTGGGTACATGGTGTGTACTTTCCCTACTTCTGCTACCCATGTACATAAAAACATGGCCATGTACATGGCCAAGTCATACTAGACGGTGTGTACTTATTGTTAATGGCTTATACGTTGTTAAAAAACATCTTCCACAAACATGAATAACCCAATTCACATGTTCATCAATCTAAATGTATTTTTGTGACGATTTCCCAAAAAAAAACTATTTGGCCCTCCTTGAATGCCGCAAAACTCTGTGATTCACCAAATAATAAACAAACTGAACCCTGATGCATCCCTAACAAACCAAAAAACAACATTAAAAAATAAAAAAACTATTTTATGAGGATATATGGGAAAAATGTTCAACCAGTCTATAGAAACTGAAAAAATAATTGATCTAATTCACATTCTATAATACTTGCACGACGATCTATCATAACCTGAGCTCTGCGGTGACACATTATTCTCCCATCGTCTCTCTCTTATCGTTCCCCCAACCCAATCATATATCTATCAACTATTGGAATACCAAAAGGGGCATGGGGAAAACATGTTACAACAAGGTGGATGAAAAAAAAAGAAAATAAAGAAAAAAGAAAATAAAAATTAAAGGAGGAGGGAGAAGAAAAGTGGGCCCAACCTTGAAATTATTCCCAACAAGAGGTTATCTCCCTAGGAAAAACCAACCATTCTAAAATCAACCACGACGTTGAAATTCATATCCGATTCTCTAATAGAATATATCATAGAATGAACATGCATTAATAAATAATACATAATCAATTAAATATTAAACATTAGGAAAAAATGTGGACAACTCATAACTCCCAAAAACAAATGTACTAGGATAAACACCAATTATTTAAGTATATCATAGTTTTCAAAAAGTATTGATGATCTCATGATAATTAAAATTAATATTTTTCCTTGTGAATTCCACTTAAAAAAATTCAAAATCTCATATATTTAACTTAACCATTCACAATTTATTCCATGAAAATTATATTTCTAGATGGACAAAATAACACATAACATCTTAACAAAATAATTATTGAAAATGTAAATTTCACTCATGTGTATATATGGTATAACATGTCCATGATTTTAATGTGCATCAATTTTAATAACTATATTATATGGTTTGTTTTAAATGTATTATTGATTTATAAAAATGATAATTTCATCATGATATCTATTTAAAAGATGATGAAATAATGACCACTTTTACTATAGTCAACCTACAAATATAATTTCAAACAAATGAATAGTATATCATCAATACATTTGTTATGAGTTGAAATAATTAAATAAATAAATATTATAATATAACAAATAAAAAATAGATAATTAAATTTAAATTTTTTCCTAAAAACTAAAATGATTAATGTTTTTTTATTATTTTAGTGTATAAAGAATATAAGGGACATGTTCAACATGAGGTAAAAGATTGTGTCCCAATTTTTATTCATAAGGGAATATGTAATTGTAATGATATTTTTTATGGTGTATGTCTTCCACATTATAGATGTTATGATTTAAGTCCTATATAATTCATGGTATATTATATTATATATCAAAATATTTATTCTAAGGGGATTTCACTCAAATTTTTCTCAGTGGTAACGGTTTTCATATCCTAATTTGCATTATTTAAGATATAATTATGTTCCGAGGAATATGTTTTTCCAAAAATATGTGTAAAATATCCTATTTTTATATAATTTGTCATTAAAAAATTCTTTTGTGGATTGAAATTTGTAACAAATAATGAAATAATTGGTTAATTTTCATATTAATGATTTAATCTTTATAAGGGATTTTTTCTCAATTTACACTCTATTGATACATATTTGGTATTATGATTCTATTCATATTTATATTTTATATATACTTATGATTATATGTATTTAACATTAACATATATATATATATATATATTAATGAGATATAATTAATAAATTAATAATTTTGTTGAAGATAATTGTTGAAAAAATCCTCGATCATATTTCTCTTTTGGATCAAGTATATTTTTCATTGAGGAAAATATTTCTCAAAAATGATTCTTCAAAAGTAATTTCTATTACTCACAAGATTTTTTAGGATATTTCATCATATCCTAAAACTATTTCTTGATTTCAAAGGGTACTTTTTAGTTATTTTCCTAAAATGTTTTTATTCATCATTTTTTAAATTTCAAAATTAATGTTTTCATTTTAAGGTAAATGGTGTTAATGGACATTCCCACCGCTATTACAATTTTACTCTATTTAGATACTGGAGTAAAATTTAATTTATTTTGAAAAGGAAACTATTTATGAAAACATATCATAAATGTTTATTTAAAATTTGTTAAAATAACCATTTCAGTAGAAAATAATATTTTTCATGGTTATATCTCATATATTGGTTACTTTTTTGACATTAATAATATTTCAATAAATCAACAGACTTCTGATCAGTGGATATTATATTTATATTATATAACCATATTCTTCATCACAAATATACTAATTTATTAAACCATATATGGATGAGATCTTAAGGGGCGGAGCCGGAGCGGGTGATTTCTACGATCTAGGGTTTTCAAGCCGCCGCATCTTCTCTAGGTGGTGTCTTTTGGTTCGGCGACACAGTAGGTGCTCGGATAGTGTTGCATCAGGCCGATAGGTGCGGTCATTATTTCAATGGTTCACGATGGAAGAACATTGGCAGTACGGTGGTCTACCTCTAAAAATCCAGATCTGGTTCGGAATACCAGATATGGTCAAAATCCGTCCTGGTGTGATGGCGCTGGAGATGACAGCATGGAACGGTCTTGCAGCGGGACCCATCCAGTCTTCGACAGTGTCTCCCTTTGAAGATTCTCGATGGTGCTCCCCCTAGGATTCTTTGGCGGTACCTCATTACTCTCGGAGTTCTTTCCGATGATCTGGCTCGGTGCTAGATTTGTTCGTGATCGGTCGATTGACGCTACGGAGCATTGGGGTGACCGGCGCGAGGCGGTCTACGAGTGGGTGATGATCATCAAGGCTGTTCGACGATGAAAGGCTAACGATGACGCTTGTGGTCGGTGTTTAGGTTTGATTTGGGCACCTATGTGGGATTTGGATCGTTTTTTTGGACTCGTGTTTTGTTTGAAATTTGTTTTTCTGGTCTTTGGGTAATGTGTTCTATGTTGTCCAAGGATTTGTGGTGGGTTGATTACTCTTGGATTTATTGCATGTAATGGGTTTTCCATACCCAGTTTAAAATGGGGTTTGTGTTGCATTTTTCTATTCTTAATAAAGGGGCTTGACCCCAACTCTTTTGATATTAAACCATATATCATATATAAGGTGTTTTATTTTCAATTTTTTTGATTGGGTAAAATCATAGTAAATCCATATTCATTACTCCATATAGATATATATTAACATGAAATATTTTGTATGAATTGAATTTATCAATAATTATATGATTAAAATATCATAAATGATTTAGAGGGTTGGCCCAATTATAGATATACCCTCAATATATCGACAACATTCATGAGAAAATTTAGTTGGCCCACATTAAATGTGTTTTTAGTGTATAACTACCCCTCAATTAAACTATTATGGAAAAACATCCTTGAATGTATAAATATAATGATGTCTAAAATCATGATGTCTGATATTAAGACTTTCCATCATTGACAATTGAATTAGTATTCTCCATGAATTTATTTCCCTGATATTATTCATTGATGTGTTTAATGATAATGTTTCCAATTAAATTACTAGTTTATTTTTTTATTTTCCATTTAATATTCAATAATACATATTCTCTCAGGATTTATTCTACTGTATACATAAACCTATAGAGAACCCGATCCCACGTTTTATTCGTTTTTCCTCCCCTGGTATTTAAAGAATGAATTGTTGAATGAATTCATGGACTGATAATATTTACAAACACTTTATTTTATTTTATATTTACATATATTATATGATCTATAATTATGTATCATGTTTAACAAGGATACTAAACCACACGGTCCATTATGATGTGATCTCATGAATCTTATTCCAATTATAAAAAGTAACAATAAACTATGGGAAAACGGGTCTAGGGTCAATACAATTTGTAGAAATATATTTTTTTAGTGACCTTGTGAACATGAATTAATAAATCATATATTATCTAAAATAACCCTATGATATAATTTCTGAGTATTTAAAATTATATGATAAAATACTAATGTTTTATTACGTTAGATAATATGTTGTTTTAATAGAAACACATTACAAACATGATACAACTATTGGAAATGGTTTTGGAAAAAATAACATTATATATAATAACCCAATAATAGTTTGGAGAGAATATATCAGTAATAATTATTTTTCATGTTGAGTGTTCTCTTACTACACACTTTGTTTGAAACACCCAAGTGATATAATGGGAAGAAGTAACATTTTTCTTATGAATAATCACATGAAATTTATATAGATAATGATCGTGGATGAATTAGGTTACTACTAATGTTACATATATTTGAAATAAGGTTTCATGATTTATAAATCCTATAAAATGTTTTTAATAATTATCATTGTTGTTTCTCAAGTCATTATTTTTTGTTTAATTTAGTAGAATGTACCAGTGGGAATGATGTTAACATTGAATATGATACACAATGTGTTTACACAGAGAATCCAAATATGAATATGTATAATGTAAATTTTATTGTGATTATAACTAATTATTTATCTTGTAATATTATTAATGACATTAATATTAACAATCTCTCATAATTAAAAAAATAATAGAAGGTTAGGGTATACTATTATCATGAGTGGTGATGGTCGTGTATGAATTGAGGATCAATTCCCTTCATGTTAGATATGTGAAAAGATACACATAGTAGGGTGACTCAAAGGAACTAGAAAATGTTTTTTGGGTAAAAATTAAAGGAAAATATAAACAAATTAGTGAGGAAAAATCAGGAGTCTAACAAAGAGAATTAAATTTCAATGTTGACATCAATTTTTATTAATTGTCTTAAATGTAGGGAACCTAGTAAATTCTCAATATTATTTCATTTTATAAATTATAACTCCTTTAACATTGAAGAGATTATGCTATAAAAAAATTAAACATATAGGATTATACTATTGATGTATTAGGATTTTTATATTATGTTGAAAATGTATTTTAATCATTGGTATTGTATTTATAAGAATCAGGAAAAATCGATGGATGGTTATATAATATTTTATAATAAATGATTAGACAAAATAAGCTAAATGGTATAGATAACCGTGAAATATGATTCAGTGTCAAGATGATATTTTAGGTGATTAAATGAATCACGGAATGATAATTATTAATATGTTCCTAATGTTGTGTTAAAAATTTTCATTTAGGACAAATAAATTATTGCAATTGATTAGGTATAGGGGATAGTACAACTAAACCTAAAATTGGTAGTGATTTAATGACAGTGGGAAAGATTTTATAATTGTTTTATTTAGGGAATATATATTTTAATATGTATGGAATAATGATAATGTTGATTTCTAGAATTAGTTAGAATTTCATTTCAGTTTATTATGATTCAGGTTGTTAGTATGTTATAAGAGAATATATGATAAATGTATTCCAATGTTTATTAGGTGACACTATGAGTTGCATTATACTATTTCGGTATAATCTTATGACCAAATACTTTTTACTATTATTTTTTTAATTTGTTCAGAAATAGTTTCCATGAGAATAAGGTTAACTTTTTATTTAATAATTATTGTTTTAACATAATGGATTAATTTTGGTATTTTTGAAATTAATATATTATATTGTATAACTTGTGCTACCCATTTAAGATGGGATAAATGTTTAGAATTAGTACTCATTCATTTATATATTATATGATCTAGAAAAATATTATTTTTGTTTTTTATACATTAAAATTTGTATTGAATACTCATCAATAAGAGAAAGGATGAAAGGATAAAATTTTACTTTTCAGGTAACTATATTTCTTTATGATATTAGTCTAGATGTAATTTAATAACTCAAATCCAGTTACACTTTCATTAAATAATAATATTAACTTATTAGGTTCAATTCTGATGAATTAATGGCTATTTTCACCACTCCAAGATTTATGGTTTTTATTATCTTTTAAATCCATCTCAAGATGTTCTCTATCAATCTGTATCTGTGATTGTGTATTATTTCTCTCCTCCATGTCAATATTTTTACTTCCTACAAATGTTATCTTATTTGGAAACATGTTTTATGTTATTCTAGATGAACTTCATATTTCTATTCCATTTTTTATGAGGATTGTTTACTTACCCTTTTATGATGTGGGTTTCCAAGATTTTTTTTAAATTTATAACCCTTGACATGGATGCTAAAACAAAAATGTTGGCGATGGAATTTATTAAAGGTTGTTATAATTTAACACCTACTGATATTAGAATCAAAACATTATTTTCAATAGAATTTATGACACATAACCCAAGCATACATGACCCAAGAAATATATTATTTAATTGTATATTGTAAACTAGTAGTTGAATGAGAAGGTATAAATATGATTTACTACTTTATCAAATATATATAAGGGTAATAATAAATATTAATGTATATAAAAATAGATATTAAATAATCACCCAATTATTAGTAAAGTCATTTCATTCTTTGAGAATATGTTTCTTCAAAAATATGTTTTAATATTTTTCTTTAGAAAATATTATAATAAATTTTTGGAAATAGTAAAAATTGTATTTTATAATTAGAATATAATTTTTTACATCATCTTATAAAAAATAAAATTGAGTGAAATTTATGATTTTTTTTAAAAAATAGTGACATTTTACTTAATTATAAATGAACATTGATGTTTCAAATACGGTTATTTATTTTCATTAAAAAATACCCTTAATATGATGAATATGGTTATAAAATAATTTATGGGTAATTTATTTAGACTAATAAAATTAATTACATATGAATAAATATTATACAACATCTTGGTAAAAAAAATAAATTTAGAATAGAGAAGAGCATTTTCAGAAAAAAAAAAAATTTATTAGCATTTTTATATAATTATAAAATTAATTTATGAAAATTTTTGAAAATAAATTTGAAAAAATATTTTTAATATTTATAATACAAATAATAAATAATATTTAATCTTGTGAAAATAATATTTGGTTAGAATGACTTTTTTTAAAACAAATATAATACATGGTAAAAGGATAAATCATTTTTTTAAGATTACAAATAATATGATAATGACTACAAATGAATATAAATAATGTCTTTTTCCTATATGGTGAGTTTATTTCATAAATTTCAACCCTTGTCTCCAATATATGGAATATTGGAACCCTATTTCATTGATTTTTTCCTTTATAATATTTATGTGAATGGTAATGACTAAAATGCAATATTCTTGGTTTTGGAAACAATATTATTTATGATGAGGGATAATAAAATATTGTGTTTATTTATAAATAATCATTTATAATATCAATGATTTTTTATCATGGTAATTTATTGTTATTATTTATTAGTAAAATAATTACCTCAAATTATTAACCAAGGATTAATCAATATTTATTCAATTAATAGAAAACTAAATAAATTATTATAAAAATATTAAAAGTAATATAAATTGAATTACTTAATTTGGTTCATGTATTTTCTAGATAAATAAATTAAATTTTTATTTTTATGGTATTTCATTAGAAATAAATTATTGTAATATTATTTTAACTGTAAAATAAAATGAATTATGACACAAATGAAGATAATTATATTTTTATTAAATAATATTTAATTAATTGAATAAAAATAACTAAAAAACAATATTGTGTCATTTTTTCGGGATGTGGTTGAAAATATCATCCATGGTACATTTATGGGTAAAGTATCTCTTTTAGTATCTATGAGGACCCCTAAAGTGGTAAAATATTATTGTCATGGTAATTGTAATAAAGGTTTCACATGGGTTAAAAAAATATTTAATGATTCAATAATAATCAAAACAAATTAAAAACTTATTTTATGAGAGTATTTAGATACATAATCATAATATATTATAACTATTTTAGTTCATATCCATTTCCATAACAATAAATTTGATTTAATTTAATATTTTATTAAAATAGAAATATTCCCCTCCCCTCACTTATATAAAAGAATATCCCATCCTCTTTTACATAATAATTAAACACATCTATTTTAAACAATGATATAAAAAAATATTTTCCTTTTTTCAATTTAAACTTTTTAGATTGCATGGTTTTATTATAAAACTACACCATGAATACATTTCATGTAAACTTAAATAGGATGTCAAGAGAAAAGATATTTTTATTAACCTAACATGTTTTTATATTTATTCGTCAACCTCCTTAAAATATTATTCAAACAATATAATTTAATATCATCATCATATAACATATTATAATAAGTTGTTCTATAAAGTTAATGACATACATCCAACTCCTACTATATTAAAAGGGAAACATACCCATCCTTATTGTGCAGGGAAAATAACAGCCTCACGAACCAATGTAATTCATTTTCAATAATCTCCTCCCATAGATTTTTATGATGATTTTTTAATGAATTCATATGATATTTATAAAATATTTATCATTTTTAAAATTTAATATATAATATATTTACTTCCATTTACATTAATTGGATGGTGATAACATTGTTCTTACGTATGTGTGGATTTCCACCTTCATGATGATATGTGATTTGTTTTTCAATAATGGTTCACAGGGATTATATATTTAATTTTATATAATTAAATAATATAATATTATGGATATAATTATCACACTATAACAATAAAATAATATTTATCTTGTTTCCATCATGATTTTTGACAAAAAGAAACATTACTCTAGCATGTGAACGATATACCATCTATATTAGTTCAATGTAGTTCCTTTTACTGAAAAATATTTCATTTTCCGTTTCAATAGTATAATTTATTTATAATTTTGAAAATTAATTCATTATTATTAATATTTATATGATCAAATAATGTCTTATTTTACCATATTCAACATATATTTTTCATTTTAAACATATGTGATAGATATTGTGAATATTTTAATGTGCACATATTCATGTGAACATATTTATTTATATAATTAAATATAATATGGTAATAAAAAAATAAAATCTATAATAAACCATAAAATGGTTTTTATGAATGTTAATAATTAACATATGTTTTTAATTCAAGAAGATAAATTATTTACAAGATATGTCTGACTATGTGTTAGGGAATTCTTTCCAATTTTCATTCACTGTAGAATATTTTAATCCTATAAACCTAAATTATTTTAAAGGGTTTCTATGATTCCACTTTTACATTCTATATCATCAATAAATCATATTTCATGTTATTTTTATAATTTATATTATTTATTCCAATTGATTTTTAATTGAATGTTAACAAGTGGTAAGTAGTTTTTTAAGTAAAATTACTATCATCATGTTACACATATACATAATTTACTGTGATATGAAATTATTATGTATCCAATTTCTTCAAATATTATTGTCATTTTTACACTTTTCCATTTAAATTATTTATCCATAATAACATAATTTATTAATTATCACTTCAATGATCTTATTTTTGTAGTGGATTATTAATCTACATCCACTAAATTAAACTATATTCATATAATGCACTAAATTACTTTAAGGTGGTTTATATACTACCCTATAAAGGAATTTGAAAATTATATCCATTTATTCTTCAAAATTAATTATTCATTTCATGTAATGAATTTAGATTATTTATTAAAATAAAATGTAATCTTAATTGTTTTTTTCACTCGGTATATTTTTGTTCTATGTCCATATATATGTGTTTAATTAGAAGAAATTATTTTTATTATTGACATTATTTATTAATGAAATTTCCATGTAATTTTTATTTTTTTGATCGTTTTAGTTGAATGTTGATATTTTCTCCCTAAAAAAATATATTTTATACTATTCTTAAATAGGAAATAATATAATGGTTCATATTTAATTTATATGTCATTTGTGGACATTCTGTATGCCTTAATTTTTTTACACCCCTTTTCATAAACTAGAATACTGTAATGAATTTTTAAAAAATATTTATATATTTTTATTTTAAATTATTCATTTACACTAAATAAAATATATTATTTTAGTACAAAGACATAATATTTGATGGTCATCCCTCCTCTCATGATTATTTTTTTTATGTTATCTTCACCTTTAAACATTCACTTTATTTTTGTAATTAGATATAAAATTTAACATATATATCTATATTTATTGTCATGTATATTATTATTCTTTAAATCATATACATTTTCTATATACAATATTTTAATATGAATTCTATTTTATTTTGTTTTGGGAAATCTTGATAAATACATACTCTTTACTCAATATGAAAAATTATTTATATGGAATACTTTTATTGAATTTAGTTGATCATTAAATATATTCCGATAATATTAAAAATTAATTTATTAGTTGGCTGCATATATAAATATCTATTTAATTTATAAATAGGCCTTATGAGAGAAATGAACAAATCATATCAAAACTTATGTCAAAATGCACAAATTCTCTTTTAGTGAAATGTATTTTAAAGAATAAAAATAATTTTTATTGCATTAATTTACAATTTGAAACAATTATTCTAATATTAAAACATTTAATTTAATAAATTTTATATAAATTTAATTAAGATCCATATTTATTCATTATTTATTTAAATAATTTAGATAAAAACATATTTTGTATATAAATAATGAATTTCATAATAATGTGTTCGAATGTGAAAAAAGGACTTATAACAATATAAAGTGTAATATTTATTCATATTTAATTGATAAAATATAAGATAATAAAAATTAATATATTTTACATTAATTAATTTTCAAAATATAATTGGTTTTTTAAAATAATTGGTTTTTAAAAATAAATGGATTCTTTAAAAAAATAAATATGTTTCCATATTGACTAGAAAAATAAATATTTCTAGAAATTTATAAAAAATAAAATTTAAATAATATTGAATAGATGACTTCAAAAATGATATTCATTTATTCAGAATAAATTTTAAAAAATGTTTTAAATAAATTATATTTTTTATATAAAAATATGATCAAATCCATTTTGAAAAAACCTATCATTAAAGAATAAAATGTATTTATTAGATATTTAGTTAATATTAATTCTAAATGAATAGAAAAATTTAAAATTTATAAATCCAATATTTATAGTTTTTATTTTTTTATTCTTATTCATACCATATAACTAATTTCAATATTAAAACATTAAAATTTAAATAATTTTTTTGTATTACACAATTCACTTGAAGAACAGTGTTGTTTTTTACGCATGTTATCGAGCATAATATTATTTTCAAATAATTTTTCATGGTATTACATCTCCCACCCATTAAATAAATTATATCCTCAAATTTTTTTGGGTAATTAGGGTTTCAATATTTCTGAATGCATTTTATTTAAAACCAACATCATATAAAAGATAAATAAAACATCTTTTAAATGGGGAATGTTTGAAGTATAATGGTTATAAGGAATAAAATATTATCAGGCACCTAGATTTTTAAAAATTAGTGGGATGTAAAATATAGACATATAAGAGAAATATAATGTCCAAAAATAATTTTTTCTGATAAAGAAATTGGTTATGAGAAACGTAATGACCGCAGAACCATAAATTTGTAATGGATGATGATGAAAATTAATTCATTAAAAACAAGGTAATAAGGATTAAACATTATTTCAAGATCATATTCATAATTTTGATGGATTATTTTACTATCTATAAATTGACTATGAATAATATACATACATTACATGTTTACCTTTCAGAAGATCAATTTCATCCTTCTATTGGGAATCAATCAATTTCAACTTTTATCTCCTCTCGTATTTAATCAAATTAAATTTAATGTATAATATTTCATTCCTAACATAGTAATGTTAATATTATTTGAATTATATGATTAAATAAGGTATAAAAAATTATTCCCCACATCTATAAAACAACTCAAATGGTTATCCTAAGACGACATGACATCAAAGAATGAATAAGAATTTATATGATGAAATACAACATTGATCAAAAAATCCTCAACAACAACACCCAATGATAAACATAAATAACACCATAAATATATAGCCTTAAAAATATTCAATATATGATAGAAATAAATGAAACTCAATGATAATTTTTTTTGATAACATATTCTTAGATAATAAACATAAACACAATCTATATAACACTAATTACTTATACATTATAAAAATGTATATGACCTTGTCATATAATATCAAATTAACAGATATTTACCATAAACTAAATTTCCATAATACTTATATAAATAAATTTGGGACATTACATAGTTTAAACATTAATTATAATGATTATTATATATTCTATTAATTATTTAATATTTAATAAATGTAAATTTTATTAAATCTACATTCACACTAACTAATTTTCATGAATATCTCATTTTTATTTAGAAGTTTTGATAGTGATTCTAAATTGAGTATCATAATCTTCATAGACCAAGGGGTATCACAATACATCATCAATAAATAACAAAACCAAACCATTCAGCTAATCATTGAGGTGTGGGACATTGGGGTAAATAATTCATATTCTATATACAGTAAAAGTAATTAACATCAATATATTCATTCCTAACGATTAAATTATAAGAGTCGTGACATTTTTCTCCAAACATGAATCAATCCACCATTATATTTAAGAATATACCAATGTTTCTATTCATATATTCTTGGTAAGTGGGATATTGGATATTCATCCTTCAATGCTCTTTGTCACCCAATCATTGATGAAACTCCTTAATTCTGTCATTTTAGTTTCTATTAATATCACATTAGTTCATATATTTAGTAATAAATCAGGATAATCAGTTAGAAAAGATCATAAGATAATTCACTCCATTTTATCACCTATTTTTTTTCTCAGTATAAGAAATGATATTGGTAAAAACATACTCAATTTCTCTATTCTCTTTATGATATTATCATTGCCGACATTGGCTATTTTGAAATTATAATCTTGGTAATCCGTGGACATTTTATGGATGTTTATATAATTTTTTGTTCAACTACTAATATTCACATTTAAAAATCAAATACATTAGATTATATCTTAATATTTTAAATTTTATATCAATGTTAATTATTCCAAATCTATTGTAATATTGAAATAAATAGAGATTTTAATCCTCTATAATATCAAAATCAAAATAATATTATATTTTATAATAGTTGTAATTCAATTTATTTAATCTATCATAATGGATCATAAATTGTCAATGAATTAACCTCTAAACATACACTATAAGTATCCACTGATGTGTCTAGTCTTAGTCCACATCATCATGCGTAAATGACAACTCAGTTAATATATAATATTTCCCCTTTATATTTATTCCCCCCATGTGCATCTATACCATAAAAATATATATTTAATAATATCTATATAGGTATATATTTTCTAGAAAAAACATTCTATCTCAATATAGCCAAATATTATGATATAGCCCTATACTATGACATCTCCCAATAATCTATCATTAGGTTATCTTCAATAATCTATGTTTCCCTAAATATTATTCCGAATTATTACACTATACATCCTTTAATAAAAATATAATTCTACCATTATAGTAACCTGAATTTGTTGTTATTTTTCTACATTGGAATAATATATGTGATCTCATCCTAAATGATCAAATATTTTAGTAGTATTGGGATACAAGATTTTAACATGATTCTCACATTATATCTAAAAAATGAAATAAAAATAATCATTATATATAGAACATTATTATGTGTTATTGCAAATCCATGAAAAAATTCATGAATCAATTATTTTTATCTTTGGGAAAGGAAAAAATGATAAAAGGTTATCTCAGATGCTCAATAATGTAAATGACAAAATATAAATTATCATAGAATAAATAATTGTAGAATAAAATGGATTTGTTTTTAAAATAGCAACTTTTCCATATAACTAATATTATAAGAATGTGAATAAATAATGAATGAAATGTAAGAATAAATAATTACATGGATAATAATAAATATATTCATAAAGATATAATATATAATGAAAGATATCATAATCTTTCCATAAAGGCCTTGGGAAAATACAACATATATAAATACATAATATTCATCCAATAAACCAAAATAGCACATCATATATGTCCTACTAATGTATTAATGGGCTATAAAGGTCTCTTAACATTAAATAATAAGTCTAGTAAAATCAGTATATGAAATAAATGAATAAAATTGAAATACAAAATCAACCAAAACAACTGTATTGAAATACTAGAATATTACATGTTAATATTTTCCAAAGATGTCATTTACAAAATAATTACCATACTACATCGAGTTTAATATGGTATATGGTATCAATATAATACACTATTATAATGTGTAAAACTCATCAAATGAGATTTGAAAATACAGTGGAAATAACAAAGGAATATTTATTATAGAAAATACCCCTTTCATTTATTAATAACAAATATTAAAACAAATAACATTACACAGTATTATAAAATTAATATTATTTTAAAATAACCATGAAAACATATAAGTTTTTGTTAATGGAATTAATTCTCAATGATGGGGGGAAAATTTATTTTTTGGTAAGCCTTAAAATAACGAATTCGTTTATACCGTCGGTAAAAATTTACTTGTTTTGAAAAATACTAGAGCATTCATTTTAATTTTTTTTGTAGAAATCCAAAAATTGTGGAAAAAATTTAATAAAATATATATTTATAGTTAAAAAATTATAGAAAATAATATATTAAAATATTTACATTGAAGCTATTATTTCATGATTGAATATAAAAACAATTTTAGTGTAAAAAAATATTATAAAATTTCATGTAATTATAAAGAGTAAAATTGAAGGAAAATATTAATTTAAATACACATGATAATATATGGGGTTAAGGAAATAAATATTATATAATTTTACCAATTTATTCATAAACATAATAATTCCCAATTAAGGATTTGATTTTGAAATTTTCCCTTCTCTAAAAAATTACAAACATCATAAGTGATTATAACATCGTGCATAAAATATTTAAATTTATTTTACCTTCAAAATAGAAAAGTAAATATCTTTTTTAATATCATATATTATCCATTTATGATATTTCATATTCTTTTTATTAAACATTATTTTTTATATTAATAAATTTTGAGTGTTTTATATTTTCATTTTTCACATTTGGTTCAATTTAATTGATTATTTTTACGGAGTATTAATCATGTTTTCATCATCCAGAAATTTCTAATGATGATATAATGATATTTTATATTCAATATAAATTTATTTATAATTTTATATGAAATGAAAAAATACAAATGAATCACATCACTTTGTGGATGTGGTAGTCCACCCATATACCAAAGGTAGCTTATAATTTTTTTTAAATGAGGGAGGGTAATGAGTTAAATGATATATTATAAAGATAAAAATGAAATAATTTTCATATATAATCATTGTTACCTTATTAAAAACAAACCATGAAATATTATTATGAAAAATTTATTACATTGTAATAATGGATAGTAGGCCACATGTATACCTGAGTTCTATTTTCATTTTCAATATAAAAATATAAAGAGGAAATTGGTTTCCAATATTCATTATAAAAAATATATATAATAATTAAACTGGAATCATTTTTTAGAATGTATTATATATATTTATAAGATGTCAAGTACTAAATAATGTTTTACTACATCGATAAAATTGATTAATTTTTTTTGATTGAACTGATTTAGCAATATCCTTAAGCCATCATAGGATATTACTAAAATAGTAACCAAAGATCGAGATATAATAAATCAAATATTAGAATTTTTTTGAATTTATTTTCATATATATAGGTCAACATGATTGGGAATAGTGTACTGAAAAATTATCCCTCTTATAAGCGAGGGGGGCACACATATAATTAATAAAATGATTTTAGAAATATAAGGTCACATTCAAGTGAAAGTTTATGATACTAGACAATAAATAAAAGGTGTTATAATATAATTTATAAATATATATAACCCCAAATAATTATTTATTTTTATGTTTCATTATTACTTTTATCTCTAAGTTTCACCACTGGTGCACTTATCTTTACCATAATCGTGATACCAAAAGGATACAAATTTTTCTACAAAATTATGGATTACAATTTAATAAAATATATTGAATTATGTTAATTATTAATATCCCAAATATGAAATACATTTTAAAATATTCAAAATTTCTAATTTCAATAAATTCAATTTATCATAATTTCACAAAATGTAACAAATAATTTTTTATAAAAGTTACATTTTTTAGCGTAAAGTTGAATTTACATTCTTTCCTTGCTAGTAAAAATCTCATAGATGAATATTAAAAAATACTGTATTTTTAATTTCTAAATGTCGTTAATCTAATTAATAAATAGGTTATTATTTTTTTATTAATTTTATTAAACATTACATGCAGAATGATTTATTTTTGGAAAATATTTTTTTTACATTAAAATAAAAATAATATATATTCAATTAACATAAGGGACCTCTAGAAAAAAAATTATATTGTTAAAAATTAAACATTACATATAATCATTTAATATGAAATCCAAAAATTAATGGTAATTTTTATTTAATTTATTTAATAAAAAATAAATTTTTGTCTAATTTTTTTTTAATTTTTTAAAAAGCTATGAGAAATAAATTATTTTTTAAAAATAAAAAAATCACCCTAAGATAAAAATAAAATTATGATTTTAAAAATTTCATATGTTAATATAAATAAAAATTTATTTAATGGTATAATATAATTGTGAACTCTGTGAATAAAATATGTTAAAATCCATTAGGGGAAATGCGGGAGAGCTCTCGAGAGGCGATTCCTCGGCGATTTCTACTCGGTGATTGATGGCGGTGGTGTTGGATTGTTATTTTGATCCTAAGGATGTTTTCATTCCTCCCTCGAAGGTGGTCGCTCCGGGTGATGTTATTGATTTGGCGGCGAAGGATTGTCTGCTAAACCCTAGGCGGAAGGATGATGGCTTGGCTTCCGGAAACAGGTTTTTCTCTGAATCCCTTTCGGATTCAGCCTCTCTAAATAAGAGGATTACCAAGAATGGTTCGATTGCTTTTGTTGAAGCTAATCCGAAAGTTCTAGAGGATCGCCTTGAGGAATGTAGGTTCTCACTGCTCGCTAGATTGTCGAGAACTCGTAGCGAAGCTCTTGTGAGGGTTGATGAAGTGCGCAATTCCTTGGACAGAAGTTGGGGGTTCTCGGATTGGCGTATGATTTCCATCGAAAGAGGTATATTTCATGTCCTTTTACCTTCGAAGGAATTGCTGAATATAGCCTGGAGCTTTGGACCTGTTTCTTTGAAGCCTGGGTATATAATGGTACAGCAGTGGGATCCTTTATCGCATCCCCTTGCCACTAAGAACACTTCCACTCATACATGGGTGCGCATTAGGGGTTTGAACTGTTTTTTTTTTGGCACCCTTCAGTCTTATAGGAAGTGGCCTCAGCCATTGGGAGTCCAATTAAGGTGGATAAGGAGACTGAACACCCTAGATTTGGCCATTTTGCTAGGGTCTCGGTAGAAATTGATCTAGCACAGGTCCTGATTGAAAAAGTTTTCCTTGTTGCTGGGGAGTTTAAACTGGAACTTGCTGTTCAATATGAGTGGTTGCCTATATTTTGTAAATCGTGTCTTTGTATTGGTCATACTTCTATGCAATGTCGTAGGAATTTGAAGTGTACACTTTGTAAGTCGGTGGGTCATACCTCTGAGCAGTGCAAAATGAGTTCGGCAGTGCAGGCTGGTTCTAAGTTGGTTCCTAGAGTAAAAGAGCCTCCAAAGGTAGGCCCTGCCTCATTTGTTGAGGCTGTCCAGTTTGGTTTGGGTAAGCAGCATGTTGTCCAGCCGGCTGCTGCTGATGACCGATTAGTGGACAAGGCATTGGAACCATCTGTTGTTGGAATTACCAGGGGTGATGCTTGCAGGTCATGGGATGATATTGCTGAAGAGGAGGAAGGGTGTCAGCTACTGAATACGGATGCTGCTACAATGGTTACTGATGTTCAAAAGGAGGCTGCGGTTGATGCCCAGCAGGGTGAAAATATGCTTGTTGAGGAAGAGGATGGGGTCCAATCGGAGCATGAGGTTGCTATTCAGGATGATGTCAATGATGAGTTTGATCGTGCTACAGTGGCCTCAGCTTTTATGAAGGGTAAGATGAAGATCTTTGATGAAGATGGGTTTCAATTGGTGTCGTCGAAGAAGTTGAGGGCTGATCCAGCCCAGGTAAATACTGTGGGAGCGCGGCTGGATGGTGCTGTGATGGTGGATAGTGGTACTGTAGGAGAGGATGTGGTCCAGCAGGTTAACCATTATGATTTATTATTGAAGGGTGATGCTGATATTGGGGCAGAGGGTATTCTGGGGAGTCCAACTCTGCATGTTGCTGATTTGGAGGCTGCTCCAAAGGATACTTTGAGTGCTGAGCTGAAATCTCCAAAGCCAGTACTTAATTTCTTTTCTATGTTGGAGTCGATTAATACTACGGAGTTTGATATGATCAATCTAGAGGGGCTTAAGAATGCAGGATGTAGCAATAATCGAGATAGCACTTTGGTACCTGCTGCTGATAAGGGGATGGAGATCCCATTGGTAGAGGATTCCACTACTTATTATACTGCTTGCTCTTCTTCTGAGATGCAGGTGGTCCAGGATACACAGGAGGTTCGAACGGTGCATGAAGAATATCATGCTGCTGTGGATCACAAGGAAGACACTTGCACTGCTGTTGGCCTGCATGGGGAGGCTTCCCCTATGGAAAATACTGAGGAACTGACTATGGCAGTGGAAGCTGGACAGCAGAGTGGGTGTGGTCGCCTCTTGGTCAGTCGGGGGGGATCTAGGGGTCGAGGTCGTCCTCGAAAAAGGTGATCTTCTATGTGCTCTGTTTGTTCTTGTTGGAGTGGTCTGTTGGACTGTAGCTTTCCCCCCTGTTTGTTTGCTGCAACTTTTATTTTTCTTTGAATAAATTTTGGGGTCATGGGTCTTTTTCCCATGATCGAGCCTTCTTGATATGTTAAAATCCATTTATGTGAAAAACATATTCTTGAAAGGTAAAATGGATTTATAAAAAATTGTATATATATATATAATTAATAATTAAATTTCCATTTTATAAAACCTCTGTATATTTTTATCATATTTTGGTTATTCAAATTCATATTTTAAATTTGATATTGAGGTTATAACTATACAATTTAAATAGCAATTTTTAGTCTATCAAAGGTAGAATAAATCATAATATAGAATTCAAAAAATAAAAATTATCATAGTTTTATTTTAAAAATTCAGGATGTTTTTGTTTATACCTAGAAGTTATATAAATAATAATTTGTTGAATTTCTTAATTATAAGAATCCATATGTGGATTTATATTGAGAACCCGAAATAACGGTCAAACTAGTGGTTATTGACAATGATAAAACACCAATCGATTTGGGATGAAATGGAATAGTTATTTTAAATTTTAGGGATGCCAAATACACGAGTCACTTTGAAAAAACGAATATCTCATTTTGGGTTTAATATAATCCATAATTTACATTGTAATTTAATAGTTCTATAACTAAATCTACTCAATCTCTAGAAAACTATTATTCTGAGAATATAATTTAGGGTGATATGATTCTGAAGAAATAATGATTATTATTAGTCAATGGATGGTAATTTCAATAATTATTTCTTAAAATTTGAAAATTTATTTAAGTTTATGTCATATTAAATAATTTATACTGTCCGGTCAGGATTCTCATCAATTAAATCAGTTCCCTGATCAGTTGGTTGATATTAAATATGATATATCTATTTTAAAATGAAATTTTAAAAATAATTTTTTTGGGATGATCAAAATATTATGGTATATGAAATTATAATAGAAGTGAAACTATGTATATTTTTAATTATATTACATATTCATGAAATGAAAATTATGTTATTAACCATATTTTTTTCGAAGAAAATTATTGAATTAATAGAATTGAAAAAAATTTGAGAGATAATGAATTAAAAATTGATGATCAGAATAGGTAAAATTATGTTTTTAAAGAGGAATCTAAATGAATTTAAAATGAGATGGATTCCATAATGATTTTTTTAGAAGATATAAAAAGGTGGAAAAGTATTATTTAATACATAATGTCCAAGATATATAAGAAACATTAAATGTCAAATATTAATATAAAGTAATGGTTTTTGCAAATTTTTTAAGAAATATGAAAACATTACTCATTTAAGAGTATCAATATAATTGAATCTATTTATATTTTTAGTATAATTAATATTTATACTCTAAAATTATCCTTCAAACTATTTTTTATATAAAAATAAAACATTCCTATAAAATTTTTGGTTTGGGGAAACCAATAGAAATCTAGACCCAAGGAAATTTTTCACCCTAAAATTCTGTGAACAACAAAAAGAGGAAAAAATAAATAAATATGAATGAGGTCATCAAAAATTAATGTATAAATATTTTTCCCTTCCGTTATTTAATATTTTTGTTTACTTGATCATAATATAGATTTGTTTTACCTATATTTCATTATGAAAATTATAATGGAGAAAAAACACTAGCATATTAATCATGTTTATGTTTTTTATAATTTTTTTAATTTTAACAATTTTTTATATACAGTTATATGGGGGGAATTTTCTGGAAATGGAATAATTTTATTGGAGGATAAATCTATTAGATTATATTTTTTTCATAAAAAATGAAGGATTTTTTGCATTATGAATTTATAAATAAATTATCATTACAATCATTTTTGTGATTGTAAGTATGTCTATATTATTTGTTCAATGTATCAGGTTTATCCTTGTTTATAAAAACCACAATACAATCATTATTAAATTTAATTTAATTTGTGTGGTTGTTGTTTTCAATTTTATTGAGTAGGTTATATTATTTTAATATAAGGTCAAAATAACATATCTGAGGTAATAGAACTATAAAATTAGTAATTAATTCTAATATTTTGAAAGTTTAGTTAAATAAAATGAATACCGCTAACATAAATGTATAAAATAATGGAGGACATCATTAGATAAAATTTAAATTCAATGTTATGATATAATAAGTGTGTAGATGTTTATTATAGTAGGAACTTTTTTATTGAATTCATGGATTTGAGAGATAATAAGATATAATGAGTATATGATAAAAGATAATACCATATAGAATTCAACATGTTCAAAAATGAAAAATCTTGTTCTCTAGAGTTCTAATGATTTCTGTTTTACTTTCTTTTAGTTTTTCAAAATTTCATCATCTAGTGGGGTTCTTATTTTCCTAATAATATAATTTTGTGGTGTATCTCATATTTTTCGAATCATTTATGATTGATGAGATTCCATATATGGGAGTGGTTTTTATCTTCTTTTGGGGGTTTTTGAGATAATAATCTATATCCCTTTTATAGGATTACATTTTTTGATACTCTATATGGTTGAGCTTGAATGTATCTTATAATTATGATCAAGGGATTCTGATTATAGAAATATCAATATTTTTTAATCATTTCTTTATTCATGTAACATCTAGGTGATGTTGTGGGATACCATGTACCAGGTTACAAGATACTCTTACATATATATATATAAATTAAAATGTTTCATATAAAATGGAAGAAGATTTGTTATAATACGCTTTAGGTGAATTTCAATTACTATTAATTCGTCCAAGAATTGTTTTTGTACTTCATTTTTATGCAGTGGTTACTATTTTATCAGATAGTTTTCATTAATTTGTGGATATATTTCCATTGAATTTATCTTTCATACTCTTATTTATTTTATATTTATTATAACTATTGTTATATAGAAAAATTAACATTATAGTGTGATAAAAAATATTATTGAATTTTGACTATTATTAAAACCCGCCCATCAAATAGTATCACCTATATCAGTGCAGAAAAAAAATCTACAGGGTCATACTCGAAAGAGTTGGGTGTAAACCTTTAAAAAATTTTCTGGATGATGATTTCTACTTGACCTATGTGATTCGTGGTGAAATTAATCATATATGGTGTTGAATTTCACACTGATCCACTAGGTCGCTGTGTAATCCCTAACCATCATACATCCACTATGGTATTGAATAATTAATTATATATAAACATAACCCATAGGGGAACATAATATAAAATCACTCATCCTTATAGGTATGATACATAACCACCTAAAAACCCTTCATGGTACATCCATACAAGCCTTAGATAGTCTATCCCATGCTAGGGTCCATCATGATAAAACCCATGTAATATGAATTGATATATCAAAAACTCCATTATATTAATCAAATATTTATTTTTTGATTCATAATAAACGTGAATAATGGTAAAAACCTTTCTATTACTCTAAAATTTTAATTACATTTACACAAATAATATTGAAAAATCCATTGGATGATGTGTGATTTGTCACAAATAGTTTTTTATAGAAGAGACACCCTGAACATGATTTGAAACACTTCAGATAATTTAAGATGTATCATGGTACCCCCATGATGAAAAAACAACAATTAATTGTTTTCTAACTCTCTAAATCTCAATCTGAATCATAATTCCCATAACATCCCAAACTCTAGTACTCACCTTCAAATTTCCCCAAATTACACCAACCCATAATGTCATGGTTCAGTAAAAACTATCCACTTTATGGTTTCTTATCCCATATAATAACCCAATAATGTCTCCAAATTCTAATCCATTGATAGAAATCTAATATTTCTCCTTCTTCTTGATCTTAAACTAAACGTGGAATTAATAAAATTCACACACACCAAACCAGGATATATTACCCTTTCCTAAAAACCCTGCATTCATCCCTAGAATCATGTGACTATATATGAAACAACATACTAAATGAATTTTCATTCACACTGAATACAATTACATAGAAAATAGAGGTTTATTCTTCTAGAGGTAATCCTTCAATGATAATTCTTAGATTCATTTTTCGATGGAATATTACGTCACCCGATCAAGATTCATTAACCACAGAATGCATTGTGAATGCATCAGAATAAGAAAAAAAGTGCATTACTAATTATCAATGTATTCCCACATTTGGGTACCCTAACCATCCAAACTCATTATAAAACTATATCTCTATCACTAACACATCCCTAATTTGAATTTCTCTTGAATCACAAAAAAACATCAATATTTTATTCCTAAATCATCTAATTTATCTTCCACTAAATTCAAAAAAAATCATTAATATAAAAGGGAAAAAGCTAACATCAGATCTACCAATTAAAATAAAATAAGTCCATGTACTCAACCATCTTCTAATATATCTTACTGAATTCATATCCCTTAAAAATTGGTTTTATCTTACGATCTATAAGGATATCTCTAATATAGTATCAGATGTATCATCTCTCCGATGAATTATGAAACCAAAACACAATGGTCCATGCTTAGAGTATTACCAAACATCATGACATGATGTTTCCAAACAACTCATACTTTACCATGATCATGAACCGAAAATAAATAAATATACCATGAATACTAGGAATTTCATTCTAATGATTCAACCTAACTCTATAAAAATGAGAGTCGCAACAATAAAAAACTACTGGTATCCTCCCCATTATATGGATTTCCCTAATATAACTATCCGATCCCAATGACTAACTAGTTATAATATAACTCATGGATCAATCCTCCTTACCTATTATATTCATAATCATTTTCTCTCTTATTATTTTCTATGCATGTATAAATTATTCCACTAAACATTTATCTATCTCATGGCCTCTCTTATCATAGAGGGAAACCTCCCTTTCTCATCATACCCATGGGGACCCATTCTTATGAGCGTTCCACTAATTCCAAATGTCATATAACATCACGGATTTCTATTAAATGAGCGTAATATTTTTTATGACTCACATAAATGATTTTGTGAACAAATGATACTAACCACAAAAATATATTTACTGTATATTTTATTTTTTTTGGACCCTATAAAATTCCCAACATTCCCATACAAAACCCTTTATACTTATCTATGATTCAAACATGATCCTTGTGTAACCATCATATAATTTCCCCCATTAATCCACTATTTTAGAAAAATTCAATGTGATCCTCACTCCCCTCTTCATGGATGAAGTGCTTGACTAGGAAACCACATTCTAGTTCTTCTCCCACATTCAATATCGATCACATATAAACCTTGGATTATGATCAAATACTACCCAATTACACAACAGGACAAATTCCTTAATGAGATTCACCACATCTAACATAGTCTCTCACCCGAAAATAATAATGAATTACTCTTTGTATAGTCATTATAAAAACCCAATGTCACTCTTGGTTATTCCCATTAAAATAAACACTAATAATATCATTCATTTTAATGCCTATCACATGATCACACAATAGTATTATTAATTTCGAAGAAGGAAAAACATTCACACATTCTCTCCATATTCAATATATTTCTATATAGGAACACCTCTCACAACCCTATCAAATTTTATCCCTTAAAATTTGAGTCCAATATTGCAACCAATCATTTCCTTTTCACACTACCATAATATCACCTACACTCCAAGTGATTTAAATATTAAATTACAATATAAACCCATGTTACATTCATCTACCTTCTAATGGTTTTATAACGTTATAATGAAACCTCTACCCCTTAAAAAAATATCATAGGTGTAACATACCTACACAAAACAACCACTATATAATTTTATGCTTTATCCAACCAATAAAGTGTTAATAAAATTCCAATTAACTCAAAAAATTCATATCTATAATTAGAAAAGATCTCATAATAACATCCATTTGATCTTTAATATGAAGGAAATTTTCACCTATTTAGAAATCCACAAACATGTTATATATGAAAAAAATATATATCTAGGTATTATAGCCTCAAAAAATTTATCTCATTTTCAAAAATAAAATCAATGACACAACATTACAAAAATTTCATGTTAAACATATTAGATCAATATGATGTATCTACCAATAGAACATTCCACAATGACACGTGATACAAAACTGAAAAATGATCTCAAATAAAAACATAATACTAGAATAAATTTATCACTTATAATATTGAAATATAAGACCGTAATTCCAATAGAACGAGTAATCACGATTTCCTACTAAAAAGGTTTTCAAGAATAAGACACTCAAGGTTTATTCTTAGTTCCAACACAATATTTTTACCATCTGATAATCTTAAACAGTGAAACAAATCAATATATTATCACAAAGAAACTTTTAAGTGAAAAAATATATTTATGGTAACATATATTGAGAACCAAATTACATTTTGTGATCCCCCAACCAATATTCCAAATTATTATGAAAATAGATGCATGTATATTACCATCATTACAGAGAATATTATCTCAATATTTTATCATTCAACATCATTAAAATTAATACAGAAAGTATATAATATAATCAGAGTTCTCATATATAATATAAATTTAGCCTATAAAAAATGAGAGTGCAATCATATAATCATAGATCTGAATAGATCACCCACAAGGATATTGACATGCATTAGGTAATTAAGAATAATAAAATTTAATAGATTGTTCCCTAAAAACAAGTTCCTTATATTAACCCCACCTTGAACAAATTTTTCATAATTTTACAAATTTTAGACTGAAACCTAATACATAAATTACAGAAATAATGTATACTATTTCAACGTGGTTCCCATGAATGGTGTGAAAAAGAAAATATATTAAAATATAACCAATATCCCTTAATATTTTTCACCATATAAAAGTTCCTGAAATAGGAAAATAAATTATGGAAAAATGTGGAATAAAATAATGGGAATTAGGTCCTTATGTTATAACTCGTACAACACAACACACACCCTTACCTAGCACATCTAATTCCTATATAATAGTCCACTAAATACTATTTTTTACCCATTAAAAATGACGAGGGTAATTGTTTCATACAATTCTATTAGCACTAAATTCTCACGCATTGTAGGATTCATACTGATTCTCATCCATATAATATCATTTATTAATTAATAGGCTCTCTCTCTGTGTAAATTTTTATAACTAAATCTGGAAAAATAAAATATCACCCTATGACGTTAGTTATGTCACCCTCTCAATAATGATAAAGCAAGGAGGATCATGGTCAATAATATTTTCCACTCACTAAGTGTTAGTTAATATCCCATATAATAGACCCCTTCACATTCACATATAAAAGGATATCATAATCACAACCCAAAAAAATTATGTCTTCACCAGTTCAATAAATTCTATCACCTACTCACTCTATATGAGGAACACTGCCCATTTATTTCAATAATAGGAAATCACATAGGGTGGTAAATTATAGAGACATCTCACTCAGTTTATGTATGGTCATCTATATACATGATCAATCCCTTATAACATATGGATTTCATCTCTATCTCCCTCCCACTCTCCTTCAAGATGAGGCAAATAAAATAGACCCCCAACAAGAAGGCGCCCTATTAGTATCACACATCTTGATATCTATATCAAGATATCGTTAACCAATTATAGTTATTTTATATCACAAAAAAGTATGAACATGGATTTCTAACCTAGAAATGGTATTTATACACCCTGTAATAGTCACCCCATAGTTACCCCACAACACACCATCCCCATCTAACCATATACCCAAGAGGCTATTTCTCAATACCACATCATTGGCTTGTCTATCTAACCATGTAACATCTCCCTATAACTCGAAGAAATCTATTTCAAAATTAAATTCTATATCTTCATGAAAAATTTCAAAACCATCACATTAAGCCCATATCTTCTCTTACTTGGGAGAGAGCATAATCCCATCTCCTACTGGGAACAATATCTAGAACAACAATTCCATCCCTATAAGACTTGTCCCACAATAATAGACACCATAAAATTAACCCTACCACATGTGGTAAATCATCTTAATAAATGAGATATAATACTTTTTTTAAAATTTTCTAATGTATCATCCACTGAAATGATGTTTTATTAGAACTAGGAAGTCCAACATTAGATATTCACCCGCATATAGTCCTTTAGACTTACTATTTTCAACTCTTAAACTCAACTAGTATTTTCACACCATTGAAAACATATTATATGAGTTATTATATTTCCTAATTGTTTACTAGAGTGTTAACCAGAACCTAGGAGACTCAATTTAACATAATTCATTAACATAGATTTTAACTTATATATAAATATTTTTTCTGAACCCATATTCTAAAGTATATTTTCATACTAATACATAAATACTCATATGTTTATGCATTTTTAGGATCTATTACCATCATATAAATAAAACCATCTTCAATACAGACTCTTCTAAGCCTCATATATGACCAATATATGTCCCATCCCAGATATAATCCTATTTATCAATCATAGCGCCCAATAATAAATCAAATTATAATTAATGAAAAAAATAATCTACAGATTAATAATTACATAAAACTACCCATGTGGCCTCCCACAGATTAATCCAGATGTAATGTAATTATAAACACTCATGGATTTATATGGACACCCCTATAAAAAAATACCCATCACCTATTACCCAATCCCTCGTTGATTTAATCTTATAAATACTAAATCTCTAAATAAATTCATTATGTGAAATAAATCAAATAAAGTAGTAAATTATTTTTTCTTTATCGTATCTGTACATCATCTATAAAAGTTATAGAAATTATTCATTTGATTTGAAGATTCCACCATCCTTAGGTTGAACCATTTCGCAAACATTAACCTAAAACATCAAAAAATTAGTGTAAACTAGAAAAATTAAATAATTATGGATGAAGGTGAAGATAAAATCCCAAATATACACGAAATAATTAATTATACATTCCACGTGATGGAGGATGAAATATATGATTGTTATAGGAAGTGCGGGCTATAATTACCATTATTCAATCCCACATTTCCATATAAGCATGTGAAGTTTCAAACCTTGAATTATGGGTTTAATCCAACAAAAAATGTGTTTGATTCCAATTACAATGTTATCTGTGTTTTTCATTGTGAAATTACCAACATCTTGGGTTTCATTATGGCATAGAATTAAGGGAAATGAGGTAGTTCCTTCAACTAAAATGAATATTTTCTTGTATCTTTGATATTTATAGTGTATCCTCCCAAACATCATCCATACATTGAATATCCCTCATCCATTGTGTTTGATTACACCCTCAAGAACCCTTTATAGAACAACCCTTCATGTTGTGGTATGATCCATTCCTGACCAGAAATAAATATGATGTAACTCATTTGTTATATAGTAATAAATACAAACAAGAATAATTTTATTATTATATTTAGTTTTTACTCAGTGATATTCTTACATCAATGAAAACCCCTATCCCATTATCTAAAAATTTAATGTAAGGTGAAAAATTCTTTTTTATTACTACCCAAATTTATAGAGAATTTTTCAAATATTGATGGGACACCTCGACCGAAATCTAATGATCTTCCTATCAATTAAAACATGCATTGATCCTAAAATATGGTCCATGAATCGAAAATACATTGATAGTCCATATCTCATAATTCTAATAAATTTATTTATTCTCTAAACAACAACTTCTTCGAGACCAAAAATTCAAATTTCCTTGATTTGGATTATCAAAATTAATGATATGAAAATCTAGTTTCTCTTTCAGCCAAATAATTATGAAATGGATATTTAAATACATTTTAGATTTTTTAATGAAATAGAATGGAAATATATTCCATTACATTGACTAATAATAATAAATGAGATGTTCATATATTGAGTATTGCGTCTTAAAATAGGAAATTATAAGAGGTATCACCGTAAATTTAACGTAATCAATGTGAAATAATTTTTTTATATATTTTTATAAATTTACTCTCGAATATTCAAGTTCCAAAAATAACTAGGAGTAATCCCTATTATAAAATAACGAATATAAATGAACATTCACTTGTTATAAAAAAATATAAATATTATTTTACAACGTTAGGAATGGAATATTATAATATTATATATGTGTGAAGATGGAATAAGATTCATCTATAGAGGTATTAATATTTTTACATGTATAATAGGTAACAAAATTTTCTAATTAATAATATCTTATATGTAATTATTGTAAAATAATATAAGAACATGTTCATTATAAATAAGAATATGATGCATTAAATTTTAATAAAATTACACCGTATAATTTTTCAAATGAAGTGCTCAGTTTGATGTTTTGGATCTTTTAGAAACATATTAGATGAAATCATAAAACATGAACAATAAGTATAATTGACAGATGAAGCATATGAAAAAATAATGTTGTGTTGTTAAAAATACCACTAAAAATTGAGACTAAAACAACTCATATTATGATGTCGGATGAATGGTTAACACTATTCTAGAATAAATTTAGAAATATAGTTTTGGATAATTCTTCATATTATATTTGGACTGAGGAATATATTCATTAATTATAGGAAAATTATTGGGATATCATTAATTTCAAGAATACTAAATTGAATATCATATATAAATATACATTATGAATTAATTTTTTTAAATTTAATAATACATTACATTAATATCATTATAATATTATTTAGATTATTAGAATTTGTTTATGATTGGGGAATTATATTAAAAAAATAAATCTTTCTAAATGACAAATATTTTTTATCTAATTTGTAATTGATTAATTGAGAATTTATTCAATATATGTTTTAATAAACAACTACGAAAAGAATGATTTCCTTGAAAAATAGATCATATTATTTAACTAATAATACATCAATATTTCTAGAAGAAGGGAAAAAATAATATAATGATATATTTACTAGAGGATCAATTAAAAGTGAAGTAACAGATTCATTTGAAAATATTGTTTTTACATATGTTATTTTTATTCATAGTATAAGTCATAGAGAAAAATTTCAATTCACTTGTAATGATAAAGTCTATAAGAAATACCCCTTTTCCATAAATGTGTATGTGAAAATCAACAAGGAAAATAATTCCCCAATTGAATATTAACAAAATGATAATGTGAAATAAAAATTATAATGTACTATTGATTGATATAATTTTTATAGTGGATAAAACCAAAATTCACACATTAATTTATGTTTTATAAATTGTTTGTTTGTTAATCTACTTACTATTTTTATAGAATATAGATTCATAGAAGAAAAAATATTCTTATATTATGCAAGAGAAAATCAATGTCCACGAAATGTATATATAAAAATAACAATATGCATTTTTTTAGTCCAAATAGATTGGGTGGGTTATAAAATCTATGTTTGTTTTCCAAAAATGGTGGTAATGGTGATATTGAATATTTATTCAAATAAAAAGTATGTTCCATGGTTATTTAAATAAAAATGACCACAAGTGTCGAGGAATAAATTATGATTTACCATGGAGTGCATTAAAAGTAAAATTATATACAAGAAATACCTGAGAACACATATAATGATGTTACACTGATATGGAAAATATGATACTATATTCGATGAAATGGATGCATTGTGGATGATTGTAAAAAAATCCTTATGTGATTCTAATAATTAAAGAGGGATTGGGATATATAGAAGGTAATTTTCACTATGAATTAAATAAAGGGATATTTTGTGAAAATTTCAAGGAGAATGAAGAGGGATTATAATTTTAATAAAATTATTTAATATAATGCATATAATTAATTTTTGATAAGTTATAAACTATATACATGAGAGATAAAAACATTTCAAGAGAATATATGATCATACTATAAACTTTTCTTTGACATGATTGATTTTTGAACAATGCAATACATGTTATATGATTTAAAATGTGAATATGCAACCCTTATGAAATGAATAAGCTTGTATGGGATAGAAACCCATTCTACCAATGGAATTTACTAACTCAAAAATCAATGAAAAATATAATAAATTGGTTTATCTCTATTATAGATGAAATGGAATGAGTATGTATTTTGAGAAACAAACCACATCACTTTTTCTCACCCTAATTATTTCTGATGAATCCCCATAATACCCACATATATTTATTTTCCATAATGAAATATATAGTTTATGTATGTTGGTATAGATAAAAAGATTTGTGTTTTGGTTTTTTTAAATAGTACAGATGATCGTACATAGAGTTATCAAACATGAGATTCATTATTTTTTAAATCATCTTTTGAAAAAGATACATAGTGGTTATCTATATAATTTTTATCCATGAAAACAATATGTGATTATTTACCCATTTATGTAGATATATAATTATAAATCAATAATAATATATTATTTTCATGTGTTATCAATTAGACAATGTTTTTTAAATTTAATCTATTGAGATACTCTTTCCATATGATTCCATCATTGTATTAATATAATTAATTATAATGGAAAATGGGGAAAACATGATCAATCATTGAAAATAATGATGCGAATTTATTAAAATATAAATGTTTGGGAATAATATTTCTTTAAATATAATTCCTTAATATTTTTTACACAATGTATATCTTATGAATATTTAGATTTAAATATTCGATAAGTAAAATATCATAATAAAATTCAAATTTATTATCCATTATGGGTAGAGATAAAAAAGTGTAGATAAAAAATATACATGATTTTAAATACTACTATTGAAAAAAAATCTAATTGTGGGGCTTGAAGTCTATTATAAGGGGAATTTTTTATTTATTATTAATATGAATTTTTTTTAGTATTGGTTGAGTAGAGAATATTTGGTGAAGATAATGAACCCATTATTTTAAGACTAAATGAGAGACATCTTTGAATTAAATTTAGTTCTATATATTATATGGTATATAGGATGAATTTTTTTATTTGTAATTGATTATTTTTAATTTTCAATATGCACCAATTCATAATAAGAACACGACAAATTTAAATTTGAGGAAAAAATTGAGTTCATGATTATCCTTGAGGATTCATGAATATAATATTTTAACAAGGATGATGAGATTATAATATATATCAAATACCACAGAAAAAATTATTTTCATATTTGATACATTTAATTGAATTTGGATATATTTGAATACGAATTCAATATTATGATCTGTCTATAAATGTACAAAAAAATTCTATAAATTTTGGTGATGATATATACAAGTAACATCAATCTAGATGATATATTTTTTATATTTAAGCTTCACATAGATGATGAATTGGAAATGAAATTTTTATGATATGATATAAAATTGGTTCAATAGTAATTTTTAAATGATTAATGAACTATTATAAAATTTTTATTTTATTATAAAAAATAGATGAAGTACTAAATGTGGTGGAATATCATTGAAGTTATCAATGGAGTAAATATTTGAAATAAGTTCTTTTGGAATCAATGTTATATGGTTTTAATTTTATTGATGATATCCTAATGTTATATAGGTTTCTTTGAGTTAATTTAATGATGTTTTGAGTTCTATGGTGAAATTAGGCAATTCTCAATGAAGTATATTTTTAATAATTAGTATCTTAAAAATTCAATAATGATGGTAAATGAATGTGTAATATTACTGAATAGTAGAATTTTAAAATTTTCGAGATACATTTTATTAACCTGAGTCAAAACTATCATATTTAAAAATAACCTATACTATAATAAAGATTAATATTATATCACATTATGTTATATCTAATCGCTAATATATTTTTTAAGTTTATTTATATATTATATATAAGATTAATTATATTGTATTGGATAAACTTTAAGAATTAATCTTAGTCATATAAGATTAATATTTATGATGTGTATGTGTAACATGTATATTTAAAAGCATATTGGAGCAATTTTTATATGTCATGTATGATTAAATGTTAATTCTCATTTGAAATATAAGATTAAATTTAATTACATCATGTTTTTCTATAATAATGAAATATCACAATGCCATGTATTATGTCATGATTCATGAAAAAATTGGTATATGGATTTAATTTTCAGATATTGCACAATGATTTTAATCATTTAACCATAATAGTACTATGTAATGATAATATGCTTAATTGTTTTATAAAAAATGATATTTTTATAAGATCAAATTAAAGGAAGAAGCTACGATTTGAGGAGAGTCATCAATAACTTCATTATGAAATTATTATAGATATATTTGAATATCTTGAAGGGGAATATCCTTGTACAATGTTTTATGATATTTGAATAAGAATATATGTTTTAATATAACTGTACATTAAAATTTTCTGTTTCATGGATATTTATATATTAAATTTTTTTTTGAAATATCAGTATGATTAATATTTAATCAACAATGAACAAGATGATTCATCACTGAAAATGAGGGAATATACTTACCTACTACATTGAAATTCTATAATAGTATAATAACAATAATTATATAGATAGTTTTTAGATAGACTTGTAAAAAATGCATTATTATAATATAATAGATGCTTTAACACAGGGCGAGTAATATTTAGAATCTAATGATACTAATATTTAATATAAAAGGTGTGGAAGTAGAGGATGGGAGAAAACTACATATAGAATAAATCATGTGTGGAATAAGGTAAAATCGATTTATTATAGTGGAGACTCTTCTTTTTAATCGATTTATGTCATTAAAATTACCAAAAATAAATCATTAAAGAAAGAATCTGGTTATTCCTACTATTTATAAAGAACTTCAACTGTATGTCTGTTAAAATTATTACTGTCAGGGAATTTATTATAAAATTTTCAACGTATAACATTTTTCATCCATTATAAATACCCTATAAACTATAGTTTTTGAAACATATTTAATTATTATATCATAATCCCTTTCAGCTATAACTTCTATTTATATCACAGTTAAAGTTGTTTTTATAGAGAAATGAAATGACTAGATGTAAGTACTCTAATTCTATAAGAGTCATATTTTTAGTGGGAAATATATGGATACCTAGTGGAATCTATATAGATATATAACCACTATCCAAACCACAAGGAACAAAGGTCGATAAGTAATAGGTATATAATTACATTAGGATGGATTTTTTATTTAGGTTAAATTTTCATTTCACCAAAAATTATAATCCCAAAAATTTGTTTTAATTCAAGATTCAATCTCATTATTAACTCTTCTCCAGTAAATTTATTTATCAACTTTCATCTTATTTATCTACAATGTGTTAATAATCAATGATTATGTTGTAATCATGGTTTTCTTATGGAGGAAATGCTTCATTAATGAAAGACCTCATTTACATCTAAAATACATTATTATTTTATTTGATTTTTGTAGAAGGTTTGTTTCATCATACCTAATTTATAGAATTTTTGGATCTTTAATATCCTTAAAATTTTATTCTAGATAGTTATTGTAGAATATTCACCAATTTAAATCTATTTATAATTCTAGTTTTTTATTTCTTGTTTCGAATCTCTAAAATTTAGAGTGGTGTGACATAATTAAAAATTATTGTTAAGTGCTTTCATTGATCTTTTGGTGGAATAATCATACCTCTTAGATCCCAAGGAATATTTTTTTTACAATTTTTGGTTTTCTTCCCCCTCTTGAATCACATACAATTTATTTGGTATGTTTTAAATAGTGTAAGGATGAGAAGATTTTCATAACAAATTACTATTTTATAAATAATTAAATAAATTTCATGATTTAATACGGTTGTTTCAATATATTTTGAATTTATACTGGTTGTGATCATGCCTTGGATATTTTTCATGTTTCTCAAAAGCCATGTTTTCCCATTTATACTTATATGATAATTAATCGATTAATTATTATTTTAAATTTTAAAAAATGTATTTCCAACATGATATTAGTGTTAATTATTGAGTACTCATTATTTTATTCCATTTAATTTTACAAGTGAGTTATTTGATTATTATTTCATCAGTTTAAACAATATAAAAATTTATTAGAAGTTATATTTATCCATTATTATGTATTTTTTTTATGTATAAAATATATCTTTGAATTATGGTAATGATGAACTAAATATTCCATGACTTCATGTAGTCATTCTCATATTCCTTGATATGGTATTAAAATCTATCTTGGTAAACCCTTTAGTATATTACCTGGGATATGTTTGTGCCTCAACAACGAATATATTCTTTCCTGGATTATATAAGTAACAAGAATTACATACCTTTAACCTATAAATGATATGAAGTTATTATAATGTTTTAAAATTATAATAAGTACCCTTCATATATATATATATATTTATATTCATGTTATAAATGTTATGCTTTAGGGATATAAATATTTTTTTTATATTTCTTCTTATCTTGTTAAATATTATTTCCATCACACATATGAGTTTGTTATATTAATATATTAGTGGGATAACATGTTACAATTGAGTTACTATACTTATTTATTGTGACTTCTCTGAGGGCATGTAAAATCCTTAGTACATATGATCCAGGTAATGATAATAAACCAATTAAAGGGGTTATCACATTATCGATTCCCAATCACGATCAGTAGTTTTCAGAAAATCATAGATGTTGTTTTTTATGGATGTATTTTGGGTTCCTATAGTAGGTTTTTTACTAAAATGATCCCCTCTATTACTACATTAGGATTTGTTATGTTGGTTAATATTATATATTGTTCAATTTTCTTTAGTTTTTATCTTTTATTCATTTTTTATGTTTTTGGGATTATATTTTTATGTTTACACATCTCATATAGTTCATGTATATTTATTTTTTAAAATTAAAATTAATTGGTTTTAATCACATTGATATTTGATCAACACTGAGAGGGATGTGAATAATGTGGATAATTTATATCAACTAATTTCTTTTTTTACCACAAAATATATTCAAAAAATAGATTTAATAACATATATTTATATAATGATTAGTATTTACATATTTATAAAAAGGAAATTATATAATAAGGAACACATGAATTTGATGACAAGGATTTCTGTAAATGTGATTGGTATTGTCATGAACCCCTCCAACCAATGATACCCTTCCTGGGATGGAAACAGGGACAAAGAGATAATGACTTCTGAGTCCAACATTTAGTAAGCCATGGGGTGGTGACTAGCACCAAGGTAATAAAATCTCATAAAATTGGAGGAATTACCCATTTTACAGTAACCATGATCCTGAGACAAGATGTATCAACCTCAAAGACACTCCTAGACACACACACAAACACAAACACACACACACACACACACACATATATATATATATATATGAATCCATAATCCATCTCTCATTCATGTTACCATTTGTAATATATAAAAATAAAGATTCTCTAAAGTAATTTCCAAAATAAAAGTTACGAAGCGATAGAAGAACTCTACCCAATGTCTAATATATTAATGCCCAAAACAGTCCTCATAGTCCTCTTGGATACCTACAACTAGTATTATATACATAGGATGAGCATACAATTATACTTAGTTGGAAATCCAATGTCCCTCGTGTAGATGTGGGTGTGATATACTAATTCCCCCATGAGAAAACAACAAAACAAAAAAGCCACCAAAAAGTATACTAGTAACCCCAACCTCACCAATAGAACACTCAAAAATTAAATAAAGTAATATAACATAATATAGTAATCTCATTAATGATAGGGTACCCCACTATACATTCCCACTTAATAGCGCTTATCACAGCCTAACAGAAAACGTCCTGGAGCTCCCACATATTCCGAAAGCACCACATCCCAACCTTCACACACACACACACACACGGTCCTCATACCTCATCAACCCCCCCCCCCCCCCACACCTAGGCCTCACAAATATTCTTGTCTAGCAGACACTTGGGCCACATACCATATCACATCATAAGCACACAAGGGAATGTACAACAGATCTCATCCAGAACAAACATGGGAAAACACAACATTCCCACACACAGCTGGGCGTCTAAAACAACAATATACACGAAGAATTATGGGCTATAACCACCAAGATTATAAGGAAAGGAATATATGGTGGTTATAAATCTATAAACCCACAATGATGATGGGGTATAACACCTTGCCCCATAATAATGAGAATGTTTAGAAAGTAGTAATCAACATAGGTGTGGTGCATTGAAAAATCACAACGATAGATATTTATAGATGTAGTTATCAAACATTAAGCCCAAACTATGGGGTTGGAAACAAAATTCAGCCCACAAAACTAACATTTACTCACCCTCTAAAATGAACAATCCACCAAACTAAACACAAGCCCATTTCATGTTTTCTAGAAAATGTTCCATTTAACAGTTTTTGTTCTTTATTAAAAAGTCCATTCATCAAAAGCATCAGTATCAGGAAACTACTATGAATATACCATAACAATTAACACAATGAAGTTAATCTTAGAGAAAAAGGAAAGAAAATAATGTATCTCTTCGTTAATCTACATTCAAGTCACATCCCACCAAAACAAATCACAACTGAAAACCCATCTAGTCACACATCACCTCCCAATGGTCCTGTATCTACATTTAACCACAAAATAGTCCCACATCCTTATTTCACCACAAATGTTAATTTATTTCATAGTTAACTCAAAACACCCACCTATGCTCCACAAACATACCACAACATAACCCAGAAAACCAAAAATCCACAATCCAGTCACTTCTTATCGCTTACACTATGTACACATAACCACATCCATTCCAGAAAACATATTACCACACATATCAAATCACAACACAATCTTTAGTTTTAAAAACAACCTATTGATTAATTTCAATGCATAATTATAGGGATATCACAAAAACAATGAAAGGAAATCTTGGGCCATCTTTTTGTTAGTCAAGTATAAATATTTTACAAATATTGATTTTCTAGTGTTTAACAAGATCCAACCAACCTGAAACATGTTTAGTGTGAAAGAAAGGATGACCAAATTCTATGATTATCTTCATGGAATTTTTCCATAAAATCTCACAATATCACAACAAGTTGAAGGATCTAAAATAATGCGAACAAACCCCATTACAACTTCCGAAATAACCATCCAATTCTTTATCTTTGATTAGTGTGGCACAACTATGATCTATCAGGAAAAAACGTTGATCCATCCCACTTGATGCATAATCATTGAGAGACAAATGAAAAACCCTAATTTGGAGAATATTTACGATTCATTCATGAACCCCAGGTCGAAGAAGAAATCATGTATGTGATGATTGCACTGATAGAAACATAGATCAACCTATTCCTCACAAACAGTTTATCGAAAAGATACCCAAATGTTCATCCAAAGACAAAACCCAATTGTATTAGAACATTCTGGTTGAGTAATAAGATAAAATGGAAAAAATGTAGTGGAAATCATACCACTACTCGGTAATAGATCACTCACAAAAAACCACTAAATTTTATTGACCAATTAGAGAGGAGTGGGGATTGGAAATCTTTTCATGGTGGCTATGGTTCATTATGAGTGAGAGGAAATAATGAAACTGATGAATGAAATAACAGTTTCATATGAAAAAAACATAAAAATAAATATATATAAGGTTATTAAATGACATGTAATACCCTTTCACATCATGTAACCCATTAATGTAAACATCCATCGAAAATCTTTTCACCTCTTGTATTTATTTTATTTTTCAACCACAAATCTCCTCACACTGTGAAACCTTCAAGACAAAATATGATGCTAATATTAACTTCATGTGACCTCATTACACGATATCTAATACTCCCACTTATGACCTTTATCATTCGAAACACTCCAAAAAAACATCAGAACATATACATCCTACAAAACCCACAATATAATGTATCGAGGGAACCTAGATCATTATATCAAATACCTCTCAAATGATTCTCATCCTGGAGATTCAAAAAACTAAATGAAGGAAAAAAGGTTGTTTTGAACATCCACTTTGCAAGATAACTCTTAAGGGCCCTAATACACTTGGAACACCTCTAATATCCCATCATATTAGAGTTAAAATATACACCACCCTACATTTTTTGAAAGCTGTAGTGAATCCTTAACAGCCAAGTACTCCTCCAGCAATATTTACTACCACAAAAAATTCTCACAACCACCACTCCAGCATAGAAACCATGGTATCTTGAAGACATGAATTGAGTAATCTCATCCTCCATTTCAAGACACTATCCAATTTCGGAGTTACTTACTCTCTCGCATAAGTTCAATCAAATACCCATTAATGTATCATGATTAGTAATAAGGTCCTACCCACTTATATGTAATGTCATAATAACACATTACATAAGAAGGAATTAACTCACTTCATATAAAACTGGGATCAAAATCCAGATTACAAAGAAAAAAACATGTAATAAATCAGAAAAACTATGGGTACTAGGAACACATATATGATTATAAATCCAAAATAATCTCTTCCAGACCAAAATGCATGATCAACACTTGATCCAAAGAAATAGTCCACCCATGATGCACCTTCTCATGATGATACTTGATCTCTAATGGCCACTCAACGAATGTAGCTTTATCTGTGGTATCCATCTCTCCCAATTTCTTGTTGGGGGTGTCATAATTATATTCTGACAAAGATTAGAGATGTGAAAGACTTCATGGATCCTATCAAAATATGGAGGTAGTGCCAAGTATAATTCCACCTCACCAACTCATCCCAACACCACTAAGGGTTCGAACAACCTTTGAGAGCTATTGCTCCTACTATCGAACATCGACATCCCACATCGAGGGAAAATCATTAAGAACACATGGTACCCAAACATGGACTCAAAGGGCCTTATCCTACAAGTGGAATATGACTTATGTTGGTCATATGCTACTTTAATCCTCTCATGGATTAGATAAACCTACCCTATCATGGTCTGAACCATCTTGGGACTAGGAAAAATTGTCTCCAAAACCACTGTCACGTAAAAAATAGAATGACATGACAATATATATATGGATTCAAACCAATACATGACAATGGTAGAGTGAAATATATTATTATACAAAATCTGAAACAAGGTATAGTTTCACACCCAAGACCCACCAATGTCCAAGATGCATGCACTTAATATTTACTTCAACATCTGGATGGTCCACTCTGTCTACACATCTGTTTGAGGGAGGATGGTAGTGCTATGGTGTAACTGAGTGCCAAACGAATTCTACAATCCCCTCTAGAGTAAAGAGGTAATGTTTTTATACTGGTTCGCAATGAAGGACATTGGAACACCATGTAGCTACACCACCTCATCCACACACATCTGAGACATGGTATCCACTACACCCTATTCCTTCATTTCCATGTAGTGTACATATATCATCAAATGATCCACTACTACCCAGATAACAACAAAACCAATCTAATACATTTTTATTATTATAAAGATATACATATATATGCCATCCCACTTCAACTTGGGGACATCTAATGGCTGTAAAAACACTCTTTGAATATGGTGTTTGGCCTTTACTTACTAGCCCACTAAGCACTTCACCACAAACTCCACTACCACCCATTTATCCTCGGCCACAAAAACTATTCTCTCAATCATCCATACATCATAAAAAACCTTGGTGTACCGCTAAATATGAGTGGTGAAACTCAAGGAGAACACCCTCATGCATCACCACTAAAACAAACAGCTTCCCAAAAAAAATCATCCACTTCAGACTATCCAACCGAAGCATCACCATGGTCAACACAATCATATGTCACCTCTAACTCTATGTATCCCCACTAAGTGTCCACCACCTACTACATCACAGAAGACTCCACTGTCATCTAAAAAGTACTACATCTGCAACATTCCATTTATGCATCTAAATTAAAGGCGGAAAAAACATATTTCTTCTTCATATTGACTGCAGATTCCTGAACTTCCTCTCTCTCTACGATTTTCTGCTCAAAGAATTTTCAATGGTGTTCCCATTTCCTATGGTGTAGGAGATCTCAAAGTCATAATTCCAGAGAAACTCCATCCCCTATATCTATTGAATGCCTATATCTCATATGGAAATGTTATACCTCATGCTCCTTGTGGTTTTTGAAGAGAATAGAGTGCCACCCAATGATGTATTGTAACCAAAAATTTAGTGAAATCACAGTCATTCCTGTCTCTAGATCATGGGTGGCATAGTTAAGTTCATGGGGCCATAACTATATTGACCCATATGAGATGACTCCAAATTTCAACATCAGAACACACCCAAATACTAGATGTGATGAATTAAAAAACACCGTAGACATCACCCCATCCTCTGGTAATCGCAACACTGAAGCATAGACCAACATCCCCTTCTGGTATTTGAAAGTTATTTGACACTACTAACTCCACACAAAACCATGGTCCTTTATGGTCAATGATGTCAACGGTGCTAAAAATCCAGATAAATCAAGAAATAATATATGGTAATATCATTATAGGCTAAGGAAACAATTAACCTCTTCCATGTTCTTCGATGCTACCCAAGAAACACCTATGTTGGCATTGGATGGGTCCATTACTACTCTCTGTTGGGACACCACATGCCCAAGGACATGCTCACATCTCATCCAAAACCATCACATAGAAATTGTCACATTGAGATTTTGGAATAAATAAACCCCAAAGAAAATCCAAGGATGCTTAAACTGCCCCTCCATAGACTATTACTTGATTAGAATTTCATTGATGAATCAGTCTCGGAACAAAAAAGGCAGTGTTCCTAGGTCCCATGAACACGTCCAGTTTATTCATAACACCGAATGAAAAAAACCAAAAACTCAAACTTCCCATACCTACACCTAAAATTATACTTTTGGATGTCACTTTACTTCACCCTCAACTGGTGATAACCAAACTGCATATTAATCAATGAAATCCAACTTTCTATCCTCCACAAGTTGAAAATATAATTTATCCTTGGGAGAGGGTAATAGTTCTCGACCGTCACATTATTCACCATCTAGTATTCTATGCACATCCTCAAACCTCCATCTTCCGTCTATGAGAAAATACTAGAGATCCTCACATCAACACACTGGGCTAGTTAAATCCTTTTTTTCATTAAGCTTTCAAAATAAATCCATAGCTCCTTCAACTCTAAAGGTTTTATTCTATAGGGATCCATCGAATCAAGCACGATATTGATTTTAAGCCTATCCCAAACTCAACGTCACACCAAGTGGGTAGAGACATAACCTCATCGGGGAAAATATCCATGAAATCCACAATAACTATGGGAGTCTTCATACACTTGGCATCTACCGATACTACTAATTACTCAACCAATTAAGAATGAAGAGTCTCTATACATCAAATTCCCACCTGAAAACAGTGGTCACTAGAGAAAGGTAGACACAAACAATCCACACATGAAAAAATAACTCATATACATAATTATTTAATAAGAGAATTCATGAAAATCTACCAGTTGATTCCAAGGATAACATTTTATGGAAGAATATAGATTAAAAAAGAGATCATTTCTAGATTGATGCAGCCCAAAAATCAGTATATATCCCCAAAAATCATCAAATTAGATGGGCAGGCTTTGAAATAAAGTACTCAACACCAAGGGAAAGGAAATTCTATCTATTTTTAGTAATAGATAATGTTATAGAGTAGGCTTATTAAAAGTTTAAAAATATCATAAATCAAACATAGTGCACAAAAAATAAATGACGAAACTGATCATGCCTAGAATGATCTCTCACCAGTTAGAACTGCTAACTTTATATCATGTAACCAAACAAACTCTGCTCATCTTCACCTCAATTGATGACCAACTCCTCAACCACACCCGAGTGGAGGTCCTAGAAGAACACACTGAGGTCATCCTTTAACTAATCTATCTCCCCTCAGGGGAGAAATTTCCTGGAGTCCCAACTTCTGAAATAGCATGGCCGACAACTACAACTGATATGGGCATTGAACCTTACCTCCCCTATCATAACAATCTAAAAAGGCCATCATGAACTGACTCTAAAGGTTCAAACAAACTCCAGAGATAAAATACTTTGACCCTAGGCTTCTAGGATAAGAACCAGTACTAGATGTTTGAACTAGAAACCGATGGGGTCAACTGCTAGTTAAACAAAAGCTTAATGGTCTTGGAACATGATACCTAATGATGATAGCCTTTCCCTTCAAATAACCATAATAGCTCTAATATCATGGTAGAGAACCTCCCACATTCATTCTCTCAACTACTTCCTCCATTATCTAGACGTCAATGTATATCAGCTATGTAAAGGGAGAGATAATGTTCTAGAGATAAGGAAAAAGTTCCTCCACTAAGTGGGTCTCTTAAGTCTCATCATCCAGAAAGAGTTCCAAATAAATGAAAAGGTGATTCTTGATCATTCTCTAACTCTAGTATCATCATTATACAATGCTAGAGGGATAGTAACTCTTACCACTTCTCCACCTTTATGGTAGATGAAATGATTTCCTCATAGAAATCCTTCTTCAAACGAACAAAAGAACATTAGCCTACTTTTTCTCATTGAGGTACAATTTCCACCACTGACACACTGCTTCCCACATCTGATTAACCATAAACATCACATATTACTCTATTAGAGAATGGATCAAGCTGATGCAGATCTCATTCTCCCCAAACCATATTTCCATATCCATGTATGAAACACTACGCATGTACTTTCCAAAGGTATGCATCTCGAAATCACATTAAATCCACTTCCACTGGTTGTCCTCTACCTCTGGATCAAACCTCTTCTGATTAGTCGGATTGGCCTACTGAGCCTCCACAATCACATCCAGACCATAGGAATGATTCTATTTTTTTATTTTATCAAACATTGAAATATTTTTGTCGATTTGTGTCTAAGACTGATTTGTTTTTTTATTTTTTCTGATAAATATAGTTTTTAGTCTTGTTAGCACTGAATTCATGGTCGGGGCATAGTTGAAGCTACCTGGCATCACAATTTCACTGTGCAGCCTTCAAATTTCATAAATAAATAAATAATTAAATAAATAAATGATAAAGTGGAGACATAATAAATCAAGGATAAAATAAATTAAGAATGGAATTATTATTAATAATAGTATTAATATTATTTGATTAAATAATTATTATTATTATCATGGATAATAATATAATTGATAATATAATTGGTTTTGTTATTATTCTCTATATATTAATTCAATTATTATAATGATTATTATTGTTTATTTTAATAATTTATTATTATTAGTATTACTTTAGTTTTATTTTTATATTTTATTTTTGATAAGATTTCCCCTAACCCCTCCATCTCTACCACACATGCATACCCCTCCATAATTAATCCTATATCGCACAAAACCTCCCACATGTTATCCCTCCCTAAGTGCATGCCTACAGTGTCCCACATACCAACGTGATGTTGGTCGGCTACCCCTTCCCCCTTTATTGGACCACTCTGTGACTCTCACATGGTGTGAAGCACCCCCTCACTATGCCTTTTCCCTCCTAGCCAGCCAGCTAGGTCACACTACATATTATTCTTGTTATGAAACCCACACCTGTTGGCCTCTCCTCTAGTTCATGTTCCTTCCCACAATAAGACCCTACATCCTCGTTGTTAGGGTTTTAGTCATTGTTATATTGTGGTGTCTTTTTTAATCATTTTATAGTATCAATTATGGTCATAATTTTGTGTATTTCTATTCAATATTATGTATTTGGGTTCTTTTATGTGTGTATGTTGTGCGTGTTAGGCCTGGTAGAACATTAAAAAAAATTGGGAGTTTCTTCAGCTAAGGTAGGTTGTTCCATCTATAAACATTATTTGATGTGTTACCTTTCATGCTTAAAGTTTTAGCATATTCTACACTTTAATTAGGTATTGTGAAGTTTCTTTTGAATATATTTTGTCTTGCTTATATGATGAATTAGCAGTTATAAAGTAAATGCCTATGTGGTTTATATGTTTCATGTTGGGAAAATTGTTTTATGTGTTTAACTAATTATTTATCGTGTGAAGAACTAGTTTTCAAAAGTATTTACTTTGTGTGAATGATTAAAGTGTATTTTTTAAAAATAACATAAATTATTTTTAATGTTTTGGTTCTTGTTGAGATTGTTGAAGTATCTTTTATAGGTGGAAATTTTGGTATAAAGTGATTTAATGAGAAATATGTTTTGAAATGTCTACATTTAAACCTGTAATGGGGGGTATTTTAAGTGTAATGTTTTGTTGTGCTGTTTGGATGCAGTTTACCACAAATTTTGTTAGTGATGCGGAACATGTCTGTAATAGGTTTTGGTGTTTTTTGGGTTTAAGGAGTGTTTTGGTGTCAATTTCTCTGGCTATGATTTTTGAAGTGATTCATAAGTTTTTTATTGACTTTATAAATTATATGTGTAGTGTTTGGTTTCTGCTTTCTGGTTCTGAGTTGTCGGGTTGAAGGTGACTCGCCTGCGTCTGCACTGCTGTGTGTGTGTGTGTATGTGTGTGTGTGTGTGAGTATATATATATATATATATGGGTTAGAAGTTTACATGTATATACATCTAGGTAGCGAATATACATCTATGGAGCTCGGAGATCCCTTGTATATATATTAAAATGCATACAAAGGTGATCGGAGACTAGTATATGCATATAATCATATATTCAAGGATACCCTTGAACATGTTTATTTCAATGAGGGAGTGTTCATGGGGGATATGTTTCATTATATGTATGTGAACCTATATATGAATGATGGGGAGTAGAATATATTATTTAGGAAGCTATATGGGATGAACTTTTGGCTGTTTCCACACTGAGGTAGGTCACATATGCGTATTCCATTAACTTGAATTGCATAATTTCTTGAGTGCTTTAAAAAATATTTTTCCTTATGTTAAGTGGTATATGTATGATATGAAAAGTGGTGGTGATTCAGGATGTTGGTCGAACATTCATTTTTAACGTTTATTCAAGTGTTGGACTGTTTATTGTTCAATAAAATATTATCCGAAGCATGTTTTATAATTATTATCAATTATATGATTAATAATAATATCAAAACTGGTTTTGGGTGCGTGGTGGGAATTTGTAAAATTTTTGGAGTGTATATTAGTTTTGAATGTCTATTTAAATTAATATGGATTCTTGTATAATTTTAAAAACGAGAATACCATGATTTTTTATGTTAATAAAACGGTATAGGATATGATGTGAATTCTTGGTTAAATAGTTATTTAACTTTCTTAATTTGGTTTCGTGGATTTAAGAATGGTTTATAGATGTTTATAATGTGTGAAGCCATTTTTATTAAATGCAATGTCAAATTCAATTAGAACATGAAGGTGATGGGGGGAAATGTTTTCACAATTGATGTTATGGTTATTGAAGTAATGAGGCTTGTTTAGGACATTGAAAATGATTTGAAAATGTGAAAAACCCATCTTGAGGCACACCACATGGTTTTAGAAACACGATATATAAGTTAAATTTTTAATTTTTTATATGTTCCTAGGGAAGAGGCTTGTGCCTTATTGTGGGACATATAATTGGGGATGTAATCAAGGAGATATTTTATTCGCGAGAGGTTTGATGTGATTTTTACTGGAGAAAATAAGATGATTATATGATTTTTCATGGTAAAACTCCCCACCAAATGAAATTTATCACATAGGAATCCAATGTGTATAGGTTGGAAGACTAGGACTAGTATTCCAGATGATAGAGTAGTGGGTTTTCCCAATTTCATTGAGATGTATTGGCAATTACAACACTACATAACCATTATGACGATTGGACACCACAAGGGTATTTGTGTGTTCCCTACTAGTTTTTCATGCATGAAGACATAGTTGGTCATGCTTTCTATGCAACATTTTACTGAGTGATGAGATTTTTAGTGTACCATTTTTTCTAGTTACCTATAAATATTTAATATGGTTCTCAATTATGACACAGTGTTTGTGAAATTATTTTAATTTTTTTTCTTCAATATTACCCTTCTTAAAATCTCTTTTTTTAATTTGACATTTTAGCCTTTATTTTTTCAAATATGAATGCATGTTTTGAAATTATTTTGAAAATATAGTTTAATAGATTCAGTTTCCTAAAAAATTTAAACTTTTGAATTCAATTTGAAAATATGGAAAACATTATTTTATTATATTTTTTAAAAATATTTATTGGATTTCTTATTAAATTAATGGGCATAGGGCATTGTTGTTATTCGGATTTTCTACTTACCATATGTGTTCTCAAATCTACATTATATTTCATGATTCAAGTCCACCAGTTTTGGATCTATCTTGGAGTGAGTGTATTTTATGATTCATGGTAACCCATGAGGTCCCTTGAGGTATGTATCGTTTCATATTTTATTCCTTTTTCATCTGTCAATTTGTTTGGATTATCTTCTTTTACTTATCTATGTTGTTTAGTTTATGTTTATTTATATGCATTTTTAATGGGATCAACCATTTCCCACTAGTTTTTATTTATTCATGAGAATAGTTCATAGCCTATGGGAATTAGGAATTCCATTGGGCTTTGTCACTAAAAAGGGAAAGCACAGGGTTGAATGAAGACCCTGCTTGGGTTGTGACAAAATGATTTCAGAGGAAGGTTCATCCTTTTGGGTCACTTTTTTTGGGAATGTGTCAGGTTAAAAAATAGTTAGTATTTCAAGAACATGGTGTTCTAGTTATGAGTATGATGACTAGAAAGATAGTCACATTGTATGAATTGAGTTATCCTGGGAATTCAGTTTCAAGTTAGTATTTTGGTCATTAAATTTAATTTAGTTTTGGGAAATGAATTGAGAGTTGGTTTAAGGGTCTTCGTGAGATCTCAGGGCCTGGAAAGCCATGGGAAGTCAGGGATATTATCCTTGAATTCTCTCTTTAATATAAGTGTAACATGTTTATGGTAACCCACAATTTCTATGAGTCACCCATCAAAACATGTTTCCATGTGAATCATATTGGGACTCTGCCTCTTCCAAAAAAAAAAACAATTGTTTGAAACGTGTTGGAATGAAATTTAAATTTTTTTAAATTTTCATCAGGTGGTAAATTTGTTTTTAAGTTTATTTTGAATAAATATTTTCAAATGTGGACTTATGTAAAATGTTTTTTAGTGAATGGGTTTGTGTTTTTCATGGATTGATTTTTTATCATAACATCGACACATGGGATGACCGTTGTTAAGGAAAATGGATGGGTTTTTTGTACCATGTTGTTCTCATAGGTGACTACAAGAATGGGTTATATGAGGAAAGCAAGAGTGTCTACGTTGTTTTATGAGGTCATGCATGTGTGAGGCCCATGAGACACATTTGGTAAATATGAACACATTATCCTTATTCTATTTCTAAACGTACATTTCCATTAATGTGATCCTGTGAATGATACTATCATTGTTGGCCAATAAACTAGCTTGACAGGTTTCATGTTTCTCCTCTTCATCTACAATACCCCCCCATAATGAGTTAGTGTGATGTTGATGTGAAGCCATTGAAGATTATTTGTTTCAAGAGCCTCTAGTGGATCAGGGTATTAACCTTTTTCTATTGGAACATCATAAAATTAATCAAACTCTCTTTTGTGGTCTAGTGGATTCTATCACAACTGGATAGCAGATACGAGTGGAGTGACAATAAAATATGGTCTGTTAAGTATCATGGGGTGTTGACTTTGGAGTTCATGTTTGTTGAGTCTATAGGCCATATCCGAAAGTGGAGAAATAAATTATAGTGGGGGAAAAGTTGAAACATTATGGAGTTGTCGGTGCAAGCTGCTGTTTTATAAAATGGAATGTTTATTTTTTTGGTTTTTTCTAAGTAAGATATCACATTAATCCACCCATGTGGTGAATCTAGTTCAAATAGACCATTATTTATGCATTCAGAAATCATATGTTTTTAGGAAATCGGGTTAATTTCCCTCTCATTGAAATGTCTTTGTTGGGTTCAATGGTCATTTTGGGTGAAACATTGTGGTGTCGTGTTCTCGCTCGATAGTAGAGGTGAAGGTTTTACACCCTTCTGAGAAACTTGGTTTTGGTTAAATCATGTTTCCTTATGGAAATAGTGATATTAACTATTTTATACAACGACATATTTCATGTTACCATTATTTTAGTGATGTGATGTGTGCAAAAAATGGATGTTGAAGCGTGCTACATCTGATGGTGTTTTTTGGGTTGTGGTATGGTCATTTATGGCACAAAAAAGATATTTTCCGTTTCGGGTGTCCAAATCATGACTGTGAGGTAAGATATGATTCTATCATCAAATATCCATCCATAGGTCATTGGGTAAAACCGGCTCATTGTCATGAGAACACAAATGGAATGAAAGGTTTGGATTTGTGTTCGGTTCTTGGTGGGAGAGATTAATATAGATTAATAATTTCGTGTTGTTATTTTGATTTAATTATTCCTATTTGGTGGAAGGAAGTGGTAGGACCTCTCTTCCACATTTTGAACCATTTGGGTGTAATAGTTTCTCTTTGGTAATAATAAAGTATAGTTATCTTGTTCCCTTACAATCCCACTGGTGGTCTTCCAGTAAATGTGGGTCTTATTTTAATGTCCCCTACGTGTCCCATGCTTATAAATCAAAAGTATTTGTATTTGATCCCTTTTTGGGGAAATAAACCATTCATATGGGTTGGTGGTGAAGTTTTTGGTCCTTTCGATGGAACCCTTCTCAACCCTCCCCTCGTGGTGGGGGTTCTTAGTCAATAAAGATATGAACTCTTGTTCAAAGAATCTGGCCAGTTTTCATGGTAGGGATACTCACCCACAGACTTGATGAAAGATAAACTAAAGTGAAATAATGTTATCTTATTCCTTGTGGTGGGGAGTCCATTAGGGCCACCCCATGATTGTTTCTTTGTTCTGCCATAGGTGTAGGGTGTTTTTATGGTGGGGAGTCAATTCGGGCCTCCCTGTGTTAGTGATAAGTTTTTGTTGTTCATTTCAGGTAGTCTTTTTGAGTTTATCATGTGTGTTAATGATGTTATGTATTATTATTTTTAATGATTAATTGTGAGAGTTTTTATTTTTTTTTTATCAACTATAGATGTCTTGACTTTTGGGGGAAGGCGTTACAAGGAATGAAATCCATTTTGGATCTTTAGGGTCTATTTTGTAAGTATATTCTCTGTATTGGTAGTGTCCTTGTTTATCTATCATTTTTTTGTCAAAAACATCATTGAACTAAGATTTTGAATCAATTTTATCCTAAAAACAATCTTAGAATGGAATTCTCTTGGTTGAAAGCTTTATGGTGGGAATAATTTTTACACCTGAACATGTGCAAAGATCAAATTTTATTATTTTACATGTCTTTGAAATATTTTTTTGAGTTGTTGCTGAAAGTAACTGATTTTCATTTATTGCTAATAAATAAAGGTTTTAGGCTTGTTAGTCCCCGACGCATGGGCATGTAATGGTTGAAGTGTTGTGGCTATGCTAAATCACTATGCAGCCTTCCTGGTACATGACAGAAAAACTAATTAATATAATGAATGATAATGTGGGAATGAAATAAAACAAGGAAAAAATTAATTAAGAATGATTTTAATAATAATAATAATAATACAATTTTAAAATATTACTATAATTTTATAGGATATTATATTAATTTAGAATATAATTATAGTTATTATTATTATATTTTTATTATGTTAATAATTATAATGTTTATTAATATTTAGTATACTATGTTTTTATTATCTTATTATTATTATTATTATAAATTTTAGTTTTATTTTATTGTTATTTTGTTTTTTTTGCCTTCCCCCATCCCCTCCTTCTCTACCATGCATGAACACCCTTCCCCTCATTACCCAATGTTACACAACACCTCCCATATTTTATCCCTTCTTGCGAGTATGCCTCTTGCACCCCACCTCACTATGCACTATTGACCTCCATCACCCTGCCTTTGCCCATCATACAGCTCCCACCGAGTGTACATCACCCCCTCCCACTACCTTCTACATCCTCTCTATCCAATAATGTCACTCCACCACTTCTTCTTGTTGCGCAACACATACCCTCCAGCCTCCCGTACAAAGCACACACCTTCCCACAGTTAGATGCTACATCATCCTTGTTTGTATTTGGCATTTCTTATTCTGGGGTTTCTATTTCTCAATCATGCTAGGGATTCAATTAGGTTCTTAATATATGGTATTACTATTCAATATTTTGGATTAGGTTTCTTTCTGATTCGATTCTGGTGCGTATTAGGCACGATTGAAGATTCACACATAATGTGGAAATTTCTTCACTCGAGGTAAGTGGTTCTATCCAAAAACCTTATTTGATGATTTGACTTGATTTGTTATTATTTTATCATATTTTAAAATTTTATTACACAATGGGAAATCTGTTTTGTATATAATTTAGTAATCATATATGATGAATTGGATTTTTAAAGTAAATTTCGTTGTGTTTTATATGCATAATGTTGTGGAAATTGTTGCAATTGATTAACTAATAGTGTAATGTGTGAAAAACATGTTTTTATAAGTTTTTTTATTTTGAATGTGATTAGTTTTTTTTCAAAATGAATATAAATTGGTTTTTATGTGTTGGTTTTTTTTTTTCAGATTCTTGATTTATGATTAAGGGGTGCAAAAGTGGGATTGAAGGGATTTAACAAGAAATTGGGTTTGAATTTTTTTCTTTTCCACATGAAATGTTTATGAATTTTATGTGTATTCTTTTTTTGTGAAGATTGGAATACATTTATAAATTATTTAAAAAGTTTAATAAATAGTGTTAGTGATGCAGATCATCTCTGGTATAGGTTTTTGTGTGCGTTGGGATTTAAATTGTGTTTTTTGTGTAAATTATTAAGGTGGAAATTGTGATGTTTATCATAAATTTTTTTATTGGTTTAATAAATTATATGTGTAGTGTGTGGTTACTACTTTGTGGCTTCAAGTTTCCCAGTTGAAAGATAATCATCTTTTTGTGCATAGGTACGTATATATATATCTGTGTGTGTGTGTGTGTGTGTGTGGGTTCCCCAGTTACATGTATAGTCATTCATGGCAGTGAATATACATGTTATTGTTGGTGTAACCATGTATATATATATATATATAAATATATTAAAATGCATATGTAGGTGAGTGAAGACTAGTATATAAATATAATCATATATATATTGATCCCCTTTCATGTATTCATGTCCATGTGGTTGTGTGCATAGAGGAAAGGTATCCTTATATGTATTTGGAAGTGAGTATGCTTAGTGGGAGAGCAGCAGCTCGTAGCTTGAAATTTCCTAAGGTCGAATGTTCAGTTTGGATCCACCCTGACTTATGCCCCCTATGACTATACCATTAAATTTAATTCCATAATTTCATGAGATATTTAATTTTTTTATTAAATGGTTTATTCATGCTAGGAATTGTGATGGTGATTATTAATGTGGATCATCCCTTAGTTATTATGGTTTTCATTAATAATTGAAATTTGTATTTTTGAATAAAATATTATCCCATGATTTTTTTAGAATTATTAATATTTTAAATGCATAAAATTAATTTTTAAAAAGTTTTTAGGTCCGTGGTGGGTATTTGTCACAACGATGGTTTTTATACAAGTTGTGAAAGTTGATTATAAGGAATATCGAATCTTCTACAATTTTAAAAAGGGGAAATTCAAATTTTTAGTAATTTAAGAAAAGTTGATGGTATTTTATTTGAATTCCATGTAAATAGTTATTTACCCTTCCTAAATGTGTTTCTTGGATTTAATCATGGTTTATGGTTTAATTAAAATGTGTGAAGACTTTTTTGTTATTTTAAATTTTGAATGGAGTTAAAACATGAATGTGATGGGTGAGCATGTTTTCTATAGAAAAGTAAATAATTTTGAAATAATGAGGACTATTTAAAACCTATAAAATGATTTATAAATGTAAAAAAATCAAGCTTCTGGGATGCCACATGGGTTTACAAAAATAATGTGCCTGTTAAATCTATTATTTGTGATATGTTCATAGTAAAGATGCTTGTGCTCTGTTATGTGACTTATAAATGGGGATCAACTAAAAGAGTGAGATCAACTGTGAGACGTTGTATGTGTTTTTGAGTAAATAAAATGAGAGGTTCATTCATGTTTTTTTGGTAAATATTCGCCAAAACAAGAAATAAAGCACAAGGGAATCCATGGAATCTAGGTGGGTGAACTACAACTAGTATGCATGATGATACAGAAGTAGTTTGTCCCAATTTCGCTTAGAAGGATTGATGATTACCTAAATAAATAAACACTACGGTGAATGGATTCCACTAGGTTATTTGTCTGTTCCCCACTAGTGGCTCATGCATGAGAACACAATTTTTCATGTTTTCTATGATACACTACAATGAGGTGCAAGGTTACTTGGATTCCATTTATAATTTTTACCTATTAGGATTTACTATGGTGCTCACATTTTACATGGTGTATTTTAATTGATTTCTAATTTTGTTTCTTCTTGATTATCCTTTTTAGAATCCATTTATTTAATTTGAACTATTTTCCATTCATTTTTGAATGTTAATGCATGTTTGGAAAATATTTTCAAATTATAGTTGAATATAAGTGCTTTCCTTAAAATTGTAAAATTCTTAATTTAATTTGAAAATATGGAATAAAATTATTTTATTATATATTATTTTTAAACTAGCATGATTTGATTTCTTATTAAAGTCCAGGGTAGAGGGATTTTTTATTCTTTGTAGTTCTTACTGAGAATCTCAGTGCTCACACCAACATTATATATCTAGTTTTATGTTCCCCTAGTTTTGGATTTCACTTGGATTGAGTGTGGTTTATTTTTCATTGTAATCCAAAAGGTCACTTGAGGTATGTCTTGTTGCATAGATTATTCCTTTTTTCTCTGCCAGTTAATTTAGTTTATCTTATTTTTTTATCTATTTTGTTCAGTTTTTGATTATTTATCTTATTATGTTGTGGGAAAAATCATTCCCAGATTGTTTATTTTTATACATAATAGTAGTCTCACTCCATGTGGATCAAGAATGCATTTTGGTTGTTATCACGGAATAAACCAGGAACTGGTTTTGTTGGAGTCCTTGCTTGGATTATGAAAACCACATCCTAAAACACTCATGGAAGATGACCATGATCCATAACTGGAAATTAAATAAGGAAATCATAAGCCTGAGTAGTATGGAATATAATTAAATGCTCATATTAACACAATGTTTTGTTATCCCATCCCAAATTATCAAATAAACCAATTCAAATAAGAGAAGAAGTCATTATGACGGTTCTACCATCTATAGGGTCTCTACCTGACAAATAGTGTAGCATCATATAGTTGTTCGATAGACTAGGAGTCCTTGAATTGGATCAGGGAGAGCACTATAATTATGTGTCCCAACTATTCTTCCTTGGCCTGTCATCAACCAAGATCACCCAAAATTGAGGCCTTACCAAACCAGAAAACCCTCACTATGCCTAACTCCAAACTCTAAACTATGTATCAACCATAACCTCTAATACCACTCTCTCATAACCCATCCCTCTAATGATTCCTCTCCCAAGATGGCAATAGATAATAGGATATAATGACCACTGAGACCAGCCTCTAATAAGCTAAGGGATGGTGACCAACAACAAGGGTATACAAATCTCAGAAAATGTGAGGTATTTACCTTTTCATAATAATCATGATTAGTAGATAATATGTATCATCTTCAAATAAACACAACGATTTTTATAAAAATGAATAAAAAATTATCCCACAAGCATGTTCCTAATTGCTACAGATACAAAGCTAGAGTATCTAAAGTAAATTTCAAAATAAAAGGTAAGAATCAACATAATAACTATCACAAATTTTTGAGCATGTAATGCCCATTATGGTCCCATTAGTCCACCTAAAAATAGGAAAACAATTTTATATATGTAGGGTGAGAATACATGTCTACTATATAGGAATGCCAATGTTTCTTATTGATAAGTGGTCGAGACATACTAATACACCATTGAGAATAAGGGAAAACTAAAAATCACCTAATAATTCATACTAGTCACCCAAACATCACCAAAGGTAAACTCCCAAAATAATTCATCTCATGTAATGTAATATTATCAGCACATCGATGGTAGGGTACCCCACACCACATTCCAATTGATTAGCCTCTCTCACAACCTACCAACAAACATCATGGTGCTCCCACCTATTCTAAAAGCACCACATCACAACTCATCTGCACACCTAGGAATTATACCACATCACATCCCACCCACACACACATGGGCCTCCACACTATGCCATACCCATAGACACATGGGTCACATACCTCATCACAACCCAAAAAAATAGGCAAATCACAAAACAAGTTATCCTGAAGTTATCTTGGAAGACAGAACACACCCACACACAACTGGTCCTCACAATCCACAACCTTCTTGAATAATATTTGTCTATCTGTTCCTAGAATATAGAGCACAAAACAGTGGGTGACCAACCATCCATTCTCCCACTAGGATGTTTATGAAAACGCCATCCCCCATAACAATTGGGGTGTTCAAGAATATAGTTCTTTACTAGGGTGGGGTGTGTATTGAAATAAAAAATGAACCACATGTATAAATAAAGGTATCAAACACCTACCCTAACCTAAGGGGTTATAAAAACCATACAATCCCACAAAACTACCATTATTCTACTTCTAAAATTCCCAAACCACATAACAAGACAAAAGCCAATTTCATATTTTCTAGCCAATATTACATTTATCCGTTTATGTTCATTATTATGAAGTTCATTTATCAAAACCATCTCTACCAAACCACTAATAAACACAATCCATAATAACAATCATAAACAAGTTCATCTCAAAATGAAAAAGAAAAGAAACTAAAGTATCACCACAGTCATCAATGTTCAAGTCATGCCCCAACTAAACACAACCCAAAAAATGCAATCAAGTCACACATCGCTGCCTAATGGCCCCATATCCTTGCTACACAACAAAATAGTCATGTAGCCTCAAAACACCGCCCAATTTAATCCATTCTAAAATCATCCAACAACACACACCTGTGTTCTTCAAACATACCTCTATATAACCACGAAAACCTCCACTCCACAACACAACCCAATCATATCCCATCCACCCTAAACACAGATCCACAATCATCCAACACAACACATTACCCCACATATCAATGCACAACACAATTTCAATATTTAACAACCACCCATTTATTAACTTATCTTAATGATTCAGGTGTAATCACAGAAACATGGAAAGGATATCATGTGGCGTCAATTCATTATCCAAATGAACATATTTAATGAATTACAATTGATACGTCCAACATGAAAATTATTTAGTGTGCAAGATTGATCCACTAATGGCCATGATTTCAGCATTACCTTTATCCTGTACAATTCCACAAGATCAAAACATGTTCAAATTAGTAAAATCTGTTGAATAAACCCCATTACCCCTTCCAAAGTAATCATTAAATAACTTTTCTATGAAATAGGTGGTATAAATATGATCTTATAGAAATGAATGAAGATCCCCACTTGATGACCAATCAACGAAAAAAACCATAAACTCTACATTATTTTATCTTTTTATTCATTCGTGCCATATATGGCAAATAGGGAATCCCACAAGTTATAAAATAACTAATAAAAACACAGACTAAGGAGGGGGGAGTGGGGATTAAGGATCTCTTAGGGATCCAATGGTTTGGCTGGAGAAAATAAAATAGAAGAAAAACCCAAATTAAATAAAGTTCTCTACAAAAAAGTATAAAATAAAACTAGATCCTGTATTACATGATGTGTAATATCCTTTCACTTCATGAAACCCATTGAGGTCCACATCCACTGAACAAACCTATCACCTCTCAGATTTATTTTACTTTTTATACCCTGAATCCTTTCACGTCATGAACCATTCAAGACAAACCAGGAACCCATGATTTATGTCATGTAACATCATTACACAACATGTAATCTTCCCACTTATAGCCTTTTTCTGCAAAACCTCTCTTAACATCCTATGAACATCTCTAACCTCTAAAACAAGAAATGAAACAGATTGGGGGTATGAATACATTTATAGGGAGTCACCACATTGTATAGTTGTTGTCATCCAACTCATACATTTCATCCATTTAATTATTAATATTATTCGTAGTTATGGGTATATCTTTGGAACAATATACACTACATAATCCATGTTTCATGACCACAACCAACTATCTTACATCTCAGGTAATAGCACCAACCAAACCTTATCCATGTATAATGTTTTTATGGATACTTATACCGAATGTAAATAGTAACAACCTGTCTCTTCAAGAATACACATGATCTAACCATCTTTCTTAGTGGGTCAAAATAAAAACGGTTTCCATACATGTATAGAAATCACCCTGTTACTTTTTCAAAAATATATATTTTATTTGCATTATTTTTCCAAATAAATCAGAGGGATTTATAAAAAATTATATCCAATAATTGATGTCTGTTATTTAAACTACACTCTTATAACCCATATGATACTTATTTTGTAATATGCACACTAGTTTCTCTGTTCCCTTCTTCTTATACATCTTCTTCAAAAAACAAAGTATTTTTTCATTATTGATAGTGTTGGGTAATTCATTCTTATTAAAAATTTATAGTATATTCAATTTATATGGATAGTTTCCTCTTTCTAATAAGGATATAGTCTCCCAATAATAATAAAATGTCTGTATCACTCTTACATCCTTCTATTTTTTTCTCAATTTTATTCACAGAAGGTACACATAGATATTGGTTTTTATATTTAATTAATAAAAAATTCAAATCTCTTAAAAGAATTTTTATATGATCCCCAATCACTAAAAAAATTCAAACCTTCAAATTTATCCTTCTATATCATCAATTGTATATAGAAATATAAAATTCATGGATTAGTTATTTTTTTTGACTTTAATTTCCTCTTAGATACTTGGATGTTAAATATTTAGACTTAGATATAATGTAAAACAAAATGTTAACAAAATATATATACTTGAAATTTAATTATTTTCATCCTTTTATTCCTTGTGATATCTGTATTACATAATAACAACATTTTCATCTTCCTGAATTTTACAGAAATCATTTATCACTATTAAAAATAATGTCCCGGTCACATGACAAGATCATTATGATGAAGTAGTCAAATTAAATTTAAAATCATATTAAATTCAATTCTATAAAACAAAAACTCTATTATGTAGTATTTTATCTAATTCAACATTATAATCCAGGAAAATTATCTTAATCACAATTTTTTATCTTGAAACTACCTTCAGACATGGTTATTCTCATTTTCTTTAGCAACGTTAAAGTCATTACATTTTTTCATTTATCTATATTCTCTACCGAAGATCCTTCATATCATCAAAACATATCTTCTTTCATAATTAAATAGTCAGTATATTTATTTTTTGAATAATTGAATAGCACATTTAGGTCTAACCTCTTTTCAAAAATTAATATTTTGACTCAACAATATTATTATTTCCGAGGAAACTAAAATATTAAAAATTGATTATATAATTTTGAGATTAATTTTTCATACCACCAATAATATCTTATATATACTATATTTAATATGATATAGAATTATTTTCAAAGGGGATATCCTTATTTAGAACTTATATTTTGAAAATTTTATAATTTATAGAATTAATTTGTTCAATCCCATCTATCTTCAAGAAATATTTTTTCTCAGGCAGTTATTAATTTTTATATGTTAATCTTATATAAAATAAAAACTTTTATTTCTTTTTACATAGGTTATGACTATTTTTTAACCAATAGAATCATATTGAATTCTATCTTTTAGACATCCATCTTTTAAACATTGTCTGGATCCAAATTTTTTATTTTTCATTTTTAATGATTATTTAGAATCAATTTATTCTTACATCATCTATATATATCTGTGATGATTATTATATGTCAATAAACAATTCGCAGTTTCTATTATGTATAATGGTGAACAACTAAATAAGAAATAGGTATATATATTAATTTTTTAGATATTCAACAACATGAAACATACCATTTCACCATATATCCCCAAATATCATGGAAATGTCATAAACACATAAATAAAATTTTTAATTTTCTAAAATAAACATTATACGTTATTTTATTGAACTAATTAAATTATTAAAATGTATATGCTCAAAAAATTATAATGTGATATTTAATAAAAACATTAATTTCAAATTTGACATAATTAAATATTTCATAAACCAAATATTAATCCAAAATAAAAAGAAATTATTATGAATGAAAATCATAGGGATGATATATATAAAAAAAATATCAAAAACCAACAAAAATGTGTATTCTATAGACACATATCTTGGAAACTATGTAAACTCCACTATCCAAGGAACATATCATCATCTTCTTATTCTATGTCCACCTTTGAATAAATATTCAATAATGTAATTCTTGAACTTCAATGTCATCTTTCCCATTTAAAAAAAATAATTTTCAAGAATCGAACTTGATGGAATTCAACCATAATTCATTATGATCTACGTTATTCTCAAATCTACTTTGCTTCAATATATAGTAATAACATTTTTTAGAAACTATTAATAACCTTTTCTTATAATATTATGTTTTCCATAAATACATTGAACTAAATTCAATGTTTTATTGTCAGTATATATTGAAATGAATTGTTACTAAAAATAAACTGTACACTATTCAAGGTACTTCACTTCAATATACCCATTTTTATTCATTTCTAAAACCATAATAAAAATGAATATCAATATGTCTTATATTTCAATTTCTTATCTATCCCATTATTTAAAATAAACTAAAAGTCAAATATGAAATTGTTATGTTATAAAATAATTAATTTATTATATATATAATACATAACTGATGTAACATAAAATAGTTAATAATCATCTTTCCAAAAAATTAAGTTCCTAGAAAATTATTTTCGATAATGTTTTCTAACTTTTATGAAATTTAAAATTACACCATATCTGCACTTATTTTATAATATATTAAACCAATATAGATATGAGAGAATATATAAATAAAAATAATTCAACGATATTCAAGGGACAATTCTAGAAAAAACGTGATTTACATGACATGATATCTTATAACATTTTTATCCTATTTTCTTCACATTAAATTGTACACATTTTAAAAATACATTTCAAGGAAGATAAATTAATCAATTAATATTATAAATACAAATTTATTAGATATATTTTAGTTATAGGGTAATAATATTCTATATATGATGGATAGAAAATATTTCTCCATTGTTTTGATTCTAAAAATAATCATCACCATCAATTCGAGGGAATAAAAGTAAATATATAATATATTGGAATAATTTATGATCTAAAAAACCACTTGGAGAGATTATAAATGATAATAGTTTCTTCTAAAATATCACAATCCTTCCAATTTATCTAGTTTTTTTAAAATAGTAGATTCTTTAAAATTTAATTTTTTATATTATATTACCCATTAAAAGAATGTTTTTTTATTTTTCCATGAAATCTTTTTTGAAATATCATTCTTAACATAATTCATTAAATTAAAAGATTCTTATAGTTCTGGTTTCATTATCCTTATCTTTTCTAACGTGGCTAGAATAATTATTAAATGATCTATTGAACTTTATCCAACCTACATTAACCTTCCATATAGTTTCTCATGATCGCATAGATCATTATATAATTAAATCATATTGTGAAATTAGATTTTCAATTATTTTAGAGTTTCATGATTACTTATTAAAAATGAGTTATTTTATAGTTGCACCATTTTAATTTCCATTTGAAATTTGGTAAGCCATATAAACATATATTCATTGGGACCATTCCCAGCCTTCAAAGAAATTCCATTGGTTTTATCAAAATACATTTCATAAATAAATCATATTAGGTTTTATGTATTAATTATCTTCTCTCATTCAATACATTTCTAGTACTAATATCAAATAATATGTATTTATCAAAAGATTTTAGGGTGTTTATTCTTACTATATAAGAGAATAAACACATCAAGGTATTTAGTGGAATATATTTTTGTTCTTCTTAGATGTAATTTGTTTAGAATTATTATTCTACTATTCATTCTTTCACAAGAATGAATCATGTTTTTTATTTTTAGAATTCACAATAAAACACAATTTAATATACTTTATTCAGTATATGAATAATTTTGGAACAAATTAATCCATCCTTCATCAACATTATGACAATCTTTATTTAAGATTCAATATAAATTTTATATACATTCTAATCTATTTGAGGTGAATTAGTTTCTATATTTTCACCATATAATTATCCTCAATATATTTCCCCCACCATGATGTTGTATTTATGTTTAATATTGTCTATAATTATTATATATTAATTCTATATGTAATAAAAAAATATTTTAATTTAATCAAATTATATTCAATATCATCTGTGGAGTTAATAACCCGACATGTGAGGGAATATAATATCCCATGAATTTTTAGAATATTTACCATTTTAATAAAATTATCCCCTGATATAACTTTTAATTTAATAAACAAAGAGTTTTTTAATAACATAAAACAATGTGTTTCTTAGGTTAATTGTGTTACATGCAAAATTGAGTTTTCCAAACAACAATATATTATTAAAATGTTTTTAAATAATATATTATAATATAACCAAGTAGTTAAATTAGTTTTTAGGAATAATGTTATCTAATTTAATGAACTATACAATTAAAAAATATATAATGAAACCATTGTTTATAATTTAATTCTAAATGAATATAAGAAAAAATTTAATATTATTAGAATGATTTAATAAAAAAAATTATTCCCAGAAAGTTATTTTATCTGAATAAATTAAATTAATTAAAATTTTAGAGTGATATTAGTGTAATACATATATTTATATATTAACTATTCAATAAAATATTTTTGACTTCAATCTAATAGATTGGATTGGCATTAAATAAGAATAAACCCACTATTATGTGTAAATTATATATTTTACATGTTTTTATTCTTAATTAGATATATTTTTAACAAATATTCCTATTTTGTTCATTGTAATAAATTTAACATTGAAATTTCTTATAAAAAACATTGATAACATTTGACAATTTTTTCATTAAAACCCATCATTATCATCCCATATGCATGATTAAATTTAATTGACTTTCATGATATTATGTGATTAGAATATGTAAAAATAGATAAAATATTTGGAATAATAATAATTTATATTTTAATATATGGTCAAAATATTTTCTGACCAAAAATATTCATGTAAGTATTGAAAAATAATTACGGTGATTTGAATGAAAATTTGCTCTACAAAGTACTAAAAATTATACTTATCTGCCAAAAAAACCTAAATTATTTTCCCAAAACACGTTTTGGGAAATATTTCTACCTATAATCCCTTGTATCAAAATTATAAAATTATTGGTTCCAATTTACATTGGAAAAACGGGGGTGGGATTCACTTTTAAAAATTATATAAGAATGCCACTCCTACCACACTATAAAATGAAACTCACCCCTACCACTTACTGAAACATATAAAACCACATTAGATCCCAAAATATCTTCCAATTTTCCCCTAAACATATCTCACCTCATTATATTAACATATTCTTTTTAATAAATCCATCCAAACAATCACGTCGATGAGAAACAAAAGGAGTTACCAGATTGAGAGATAATGTCCCTCCTCAAGATCTTTTAATTTATATTCATTCTTCAAACACTCAAAATTTAATATTAAATACTTATATAATAATACTAGTATCCTAAATATACTTATATTTTTTTATTCCATGTGTTTCATTTACATATACACATGCATCCATCTAATCAGTAATGAACATACCATTTGTGTGAACAACAGAGAACCACCTTACAAAATAATTCCATTAGGGTATTCATTTTCATCATATCATGGGTGGGAATTATGATGGATGCCCTATTTAGATATAATATATATGATATTTAAATTTTATTTATAATTATTTATTTTTAATATAACACATTGCCTTAGGTATTCTATTTTTTCTCAATATGATTACATAATCTTTCGAAGTGTTGACTACCACCCCCTCAAAGTAATGTGATTTGTTTGCACTATATGTGTAATGTATAAAGGATGGTTTTAATAAACACTTGTCTAATATTAAATATATAGGCTAGTAGAATTATAATATAAATTTACTAACAATTATATATATATGTATATCATTTAGTTATCATCTATTTAAAATAAAATAAAAATGGATGTATTGTTTATGCATACGTATAACCTACCAACTCAATGAACAATGAATTTCATTTCATATCTATAATATTTTTGATTAATAAAAATAATTCTATACTGAATATATATAAAATTAAAAAATTTATTCAATATTTTAGATTATGAAATCATGATATATGTAATAAGAACAAAAATAATAATTTAAAACTTACTCGACAAAATATGAAATTTTCCCCCAAAATAGTGAATATAATGAATGGGTTATGAGTTGGAGATCTCTCTCGAGGGTTATCAAGATGGAACCCTAGCTACGACGCTCGACCCTCGGGCGGTGACATTTCCCCCCCCCCCCCGGCCTCCTGCAGGCCTTCTCCCCTTTCACCTCCCTGGCCTCCCTTCAAGATTTCCCTCATATATGTGTCTCCCCTAAAGTACCTTCTCTCTTCTAGGATGTTCCTTCACTCCCACTTTCTCTCCAAAAATTCTCAGAGGCTTCATCACTCCTTGGGTTGTCCTTCATCGCCCAATTTAGACATCAAATACCGTCCCTAGATAGCTTCAATAGGGTTGTTAACAGTGCCTAGCACCTGAAGTCCCGCGTCGTGGTTGGGCTATTAGATTCGCATCACATTATTCTTTGATTCGAAAATGATGATGATTTGGCCTCTACATTGTCCAAAGGTTTTTGTGCCTGTAATGGTTCCCACTGATTTCTATTCAGATGGGGATACGAGTTCCACTGGAATCGTGACCCACCAACTACTACAATCTGGGTTAGTTTCAATAATCTCCCCATTCCTTTCCAAAATCTAGCTATTCTGGTGATGTTGGGTAACCTCGTGAGGAGGTTCCTTGCTTTTGATGACCGTTCTCAGTCCTTTAGCCACCCGATTGCTCCTCGGATGTGCGTGGATGTTGATGTCTCAAAGGCTCTCGTGGAATCCTTCGGAAATGAGGTTGGTGTTGTGTTCAGATACAAACAAACAGTATTTTTTGAAAGCTGGATAGACTTTTGTAGTTTCTATTCATATTTTAGACACCTTCATCATGTCTGTCAGTTGACTTATTTTTATCCTGAGGTTGGACATTCTATGGTTAGTTCCCCCTACTATAGTGGTGTTCCTCTATATTTGGAGGCACAGTCGTATATCCCTAACTCAAAGGCGGATTGTACAGAGGCGATAGAAGGGGGAGACCATATGTCCCCTGCTATTACAACCAAAATTTCAGAGAATGATGGAGTGCCTCACGTGAACAGCCAAATAACAGTTCCCCCCATTACCAAGACAAAGTCGGTTCACTCTGATATTAGGGAGTCTCAAGGGACCAATGATAGTCCATCTTCCATACAATGTAAGAGAAAGATATTGAATGGAAATGAAAAGGTGTCTGATGTGTTTGAATGTCTAAAACAGAATATGTGTTAACCGATGAAGGAGCCGAGTGCTAATGAGGAACAACATAACCGCACTGGTTCAAAGCAAACATCCGCTAACGGGTCTACAGTGGAGATGAAGGAACTCACTTAATGTGAGCATGAATGAGCTGCAATAGAGGCTGGAAATGAGGACTAACCATCTAGGAATTAAATGGTGATGCCTCTATTGTATACCGAGGTTACCTCTTCTGATAAAGGGAGGCCTAAAGAGGGTAGGGTGGCCGAGCCTCCGAGGATACAGAAGGTTCCAAGGGTTGCTGATGTAGTTCTTATTATAGGGAGTTGAGAGGAGGGGAGTGTGTTGGGTGCCTTGGACCCAAACATTCTCCAACCCCTATCCTCTCTAAAGGATGCATCTTAAGGGGAAAACAAGTGGCTCCCCACTGAACTGAGCAAGCTGTTGGGGCTGAAGGCCCCCACTGAAGGCCCGATGGTTGAGCAAAGGAGCCGATTTGATTGTCTGGTAGATCAAGATAAAGTAATGTTGCATGAGGAGGAGGATTCAGGTGCTGATAGCATTAGCCAAATATTAGTGGACATCTAGGATTTTTACCAAGGGAAAGGTCCTCACAGCCTTAGAAGGATGAAGGGGCTCAAACGAAAGCACGAATACAGAAAATGCATTGTGGTTCCGGGGAAAACCCAAAGGGACATAAAGACTATTCTTACCTACCAAAACCAATGGAAACCAGGTCAGCCAAAAATGGATGGATCAAGGAAAGAAGGGCCCCACAAGATGGAGAAAACGGTGGTCTAAGTAGAGAACCAAAGGTAATAGAAGAAGAGGTAGGGGAATGCTTGAAGCTCATTTTTCACTCCAATGAATAAATGATTGAGAATGACATGAGTCCCGACAAATTAATTGAGGAAATTTCTAGAATATATGAAAGAAGGTTGACAGTTGAGGCCACTGAGGAGCAAAAATCAAGGATCAACAAGAAAGATCTAATAATTTCTCAGGGTTTCAATCAAGCCAAAATATATCTGGAAGAATTTATTCAAACAATGGACATGATGATCTCACATCTTGAAGAACTTCTCAGGGAGGATCCAAACACCTAGGTTAGCACTTTGCACTGGGAATTATATAGAGTTGCTAATTCAAATAACATTAGTCTTGTGTTTCACAATGTTGTGATCTCCTTTATCATGTAGTGGTTTTGGTCTTCCGAACGATGGTTTCCCACTTGTCCTTAAAGTGGCTTTTTTAATAAAAATTTATATTTAGATGGATGGAATGAATGATTATTAAAAAACAGATAATAACATATCATATGAATATTATATATGAGTTTATAAATATTATTATGGTTTTGTTCTAAGATAATGACATGTTTAAAAATTATTTTAAGTAATATAAGGGATTTCTCTCAAAAGTAAATACAAGAAAATGGATTTTCATCTCACTTTTTACATTCATGAGATTAATGTCATATTCATAACGTGCATCGTTTATGGGTGTATATAATTCCCATTTTTTAATTTTTTACCATGATTTTTTTCTTCTTGTTATTTTTTATTTTAATTTCAATTATTTCTTCATTGTGGATTTTAATTCGGCATTACCATGCATAAAACATTATCTTAACCAAATTTGTTTTCATTGGGTTGTATTAATTCCTCATTGTCATTAATAGTATATTATTATCTTTGTAATCACATTTTAATATTTATTATATTATTTCCAATTCTATAGAGTATTTATAATTTTCACATATATATTATTTATTTATTGATTCTCACATTAATTACATGTTCATTTCAATGGGTTACATCACACTCTAAATTTGTTCGAGTTATTTTACACTAGAATTTCCATTAAAATAAATTATTGAATCATTATAAAAAAATAATTTATTTTATTATAACATGGTGATTCAAGACTTAATTAATGTAATAACCCCATTTTTCCAATTGTTTAGTTCTAAAAATTTCTTAGAAAATATTTTAAAGAAAACCCAAAATCAATTCACTCTTTATTCAGATAACATGTTTTTTTTCTGAAAATATTATTTTTTAAAAATATTAATAAAATTTTTTAACCAATAACAACCAATTTATTAAATAATTTTTTAGCCATTATATCCATTTTAAATTCAAGGAATGTACTATTCTTATCACTTTCCAAACAAGGCACATTTTTAACTATTTACCAGGAAAAGGAAATTTTATTTTTACCTTGTACGACATCTATGGATTTACCTAATTTCATCTCATTGAATATTCCTTTTCATGTTTAAAATGATGAATTTTAATGAAAATTTACTCAAAATTTATTTTCACAAAAAATTATTTTAAATTTTAATTTCAAAATAAAATTTATATTTTTCTTAAGATTGTAATTATTTATTATAATTTTATTTCATCAACAAAAAAACCCTTTATTTTTCTCCACCTAGGATATTTTTTATTTATAAAATACATAAATATCTTCTAGAAGGTTATTGGATTATTTGGACAATGATAATTTAGACATTGACTTATTTGATTTCATATATACTACCAGTTGAAATATTTAATTTCTTATGATCATTTGACATTGAATTCCCCCTAATTATCCATATAATTAATCATAGAAATAATTATTTCCTAAACCATACATATTTATGACATATGGTGTTCTCATTGACTAGTTTTGTCATGAATATTTTATTTTAATAATGTTCTATGTTAAATTTAATTCATCGTGAATTACGATTCAATTGTTTAAATGTGCTATGTGACACTTTTTTATGTTAAATGATTATTTCCCAAAAAAATGTTTTGATTATCTTTCTTTGGAATCTTCATTAATCAACATCAATAAACCTAGTTGTCAGTTATCATCCACTAATTTAATATTGATAAATATTTACTATTTATTCCATACATATATTGGATTAAATCAATTACTAGAGATAAGAAATTCTTTGGGAAGGTCATGATGAGAGGGGCCAATACATTATATATCCCATAAACACATCGATATGTTCTCATGAGAAAAAATTAGTTTCATAGATTAAACATGTTTATCATAAAGTTTTATGAAATATTTTAAGCGGTCTTGAAGGGATTGGTTTTCATGTGCCTCACACATTATGTCGAATAATTAGTAATTTCATTCATTATTTCGGAGTTATTATTTTTCCATGTGTTTTTATATAGACATATATATGATTGAATTTACATTTCATTTCACTGATTTATTGGACTGCATTTTCAGTTTACTACCTTCCCTTATTTTTATTTCCTAATTCATTTAATTTAATGGAATGTTTTTTAATTTATTTAACTTTCCTTTTTTTCATGCACTTCTTTATCAATTTAATGATTATATGGATTGTGTCTTCAATCATTACATATCCATACAGAATTTTTTCGATATTTCATTATTTATTTAGCCATATTTTCCATTAATGGTCATCTGATCTCGCCCTTATTTTATTTTTTTTTTCAAGAAAAACTAAAATGGTTTCACCAAATATATTCAAAGATAATTGATAAGGAATAATTTTATCATCAGAAGGCAAAAATTTATGTTATTTAGTGTATTCATATTAAATATAAGACTCATCTATGTATCAAGTTTACCAAGACTAATAAACTATTCACGTGTTCAGAATTTGATTCCTTGTAATCAATCCATTTTAATTATAGCATGGAAATTGCTCTAGACTACGAGGTTTAGTTTGTTACATATGGAATCATAGATTTTTATATAGAAACCATAAGAACATGATTTAAGAAAACAACGATTTTAGAACAAATACCTAAGGTATAATTTCTTGGATACCTATTCAATAAGATCATATTATACTGATAATTTCGTGATTATGTGGGTCTTCATAGAAAAAGAACCAAATCTAGATGCTACATGTGGATGTGGTTATAGTAAAGATAAACCTATGGGTAACAACTATGTAATGTTGCATTGGTCCAGACATAACATAACCTTATAGAGGAAAATGGTCCTTACTGCACCCCTAGTTGCACTATCCTGGTGTGTATTATTTGGGTAATTAACATTTAATTTACAAACCAATAAGATGTATAAGAATAGATAATGACAATTAATGACCTATATAAATATTTACTCCAAGAAATGTCCTACGATGAAATAAAATAGATGATGTATTTATATATTGAGTTTATATTGAAAACCATCATTAAAAAGATATTTAACAATTAAATCTAATGGATTTCCATCATATTTATTCTCAATATTTTATTATTATATTTTTAAAAATTATAACCGGTATGTCGGGTGACAAAACATCATGTTTGACAAGGATTCAATTCATGAACACATGACAGAAGTTTCATAAGGATTTGGTACCTACCACTAGCCTAAAAGATTCATTAGTTGATGTGTAATTATATTATGGAAAAAAATTTAATGAATAAATATTAATGATGTTTTAGTACTGTAAATTTTCATTTATTTATGTTACTATCTTAACTATTTTGGTTTTATGAAACAATTAGAAACTAATAGTAATAATTTTCACTCATTTATGTTCCTTTTTATTTTTTTAAATTTTATTTTAAAGCTTTAGGCATAAGAAGTTAATTTTTAAGTATCTATTTATCAAATTAATGGATGAATTAAAAATTGATCAAGAAAAAATGAAAAGAATATCTTTATTTTATAGAAATATATAATGTAAATATATTTTCTTATATTCTTATGTAGTAAAATAATTATTCAAAAATAGAAAAATGATTAAAAAAAGTTGTTATACTACCATAATTTTTGTTGAACCAATGGTATTTTGAATCATCACATATTTATTAATTTTAAACCCCATGTTTTCATTGAAAATTAACTTGTTTATCATTGATGGCATCAATCATTCTCGATAAATATTTACGATTTTACATTTTGTATGTATCTACACATTCCACTAATGTTATCCTACATAGAGACATAATTATATGTCAGTTCATGGGAATTTTTTATTTCACATAATCTCTTTTATGGAAAATTTTTTATGAACCATTCACTTGATGTGTTATTAATAAAATGGGAAATATAAAAAAATTATTATCATGGTTGAGTTTTAATTGGTAGGAAACAAAATATATAAGTTGGGGAGAATGTAATTCCCTGAAATGCTAAATTAATAATACAGTAATCAGTAGCATGTATGACACAGAATACCAACCGCATAAGTGAATATAATATCCCATAATGTTTTAATATATTTAATATATTAATAAAATTAGCATATGACATTGTTTGTAATTCATTAGAAACATAGCTAAATTGAAAAAAACACAATAATGATTTTCTTCGATGATTTTTTTATATTCAAGATCGAGATTTACGATACAACACATATTATTAATAAATTATTGTTTAATATAACAATATATAACATAATATTTATATTATAGGATATGAATAGTATTAACTAAAATATTAAAATGTATGGTTAAAAAAATTAAAAATTATTTCACTAATTTAAAACTAATTACAAATCAATATATGAATCAATTGAAAAAAAGGAAATATTGATACAAAAGAAAATTATCACCACCAAGTTGATTTTTTCGTACTAAATATAATTAAATAAAATTATTTAGTAATATTCATGTAATATATATATATATATATATATATATATATTAAATATTCAATAAAATATTTTTGGCATTCATTTAATTGATTATATTGGAATAGAAAACAAACAAACACAATATGGCGCGTAAAAAACATTATTTTTATAACGGCACCTCGGTTTCCATTTAATGGATAAAATATTTTAAATAATTTTTTTGGAAATTTTATCACTATTATATGTAAAAAATAAGCTTCATATTTTATATTATAATATAAAAATTAAATTGGGTTTAACTTTTTGTATTTTTCTATGAAGGTTTATTTTTGGATGAATAATGGAAAATACAGAATTTTTATTTAAAATTGTTTTTTATCTAATTTATTAATAAGTATAGACTATATATTCAATTTATTTTAATTTCAATTATATCCATTTTATTTCAATTAATCCAATTTTTGTAAGTTTAATAAATTTCACTTTCAAATTGAATACAAAAAATAGAAAACTTTTGAACAATTTTATATAAAAATACCACTATATTATCCTCTCCCTGGGATACAATTTAAATATATTTATTCCAAATAGATTATTTTATTTGGTAAAAATATATTTAATATTTGGAATGAATATAGGTTTTTTTCATATAATTTATAATATGTTTTTAGCAGCCTTATTAGCTAATGTAATTAAAAATAATTACAGCAATTTAAATGAAATTAGCTTAACAAGGGACTAAATATTGAACATAAGAGAAAAATATCCAAGAATCCTATAAAATAAATATTGGATATAAATATTTAGAACATAAAACCTTTATACATGAATTTCTCATTTATTGGATCCACTCTTCATAGGAAAAACGTGTGTGGAACCCCCTTTAAAAACTTTTACAAGATTGCCACTCCTCATCCTATATAAAAAGGCATGTACCCCTCCCACATTCTCACACATATAAAGAGACTATGATCATTACTATATTTGAATAAGTATATCCTAAAAAGAAATCCTCACATCCTAGAATCCTCAATTTATTCAAAAATATACCCAAAAAATATCTTTGCTGCAAAACAAATGTAAGGACATGAATACGAGGTAATATCATTCATCAAGATCTTTTGTTTGTTTTTCATTCCCTACACAGTCACATCTTCGTATTTCATGATTATATAGTAAAAATATTATTAAACAAATATTTATATTTTTCTCTTATAATTATTATGGACACTTACATGAGCATCCTCCTAATGGGTAATGAACTTACCATATTTATGTACGGCGATCAACTACCTCATAAAACAATGTTGTTCATTTTTTCCTTTTCCACATAAAATTGTAGGAAATTATTATATATATGATATATCTATATTATTTATATATTATTTATAATTTATTTATTATTCATTAATTTTTAGATAACACATACCCTTATTCTTTTAATTTTGTGTAAATACGATATCATCGTTTGTGAAAATGTGGACTTCCTCCCACTCAATGCGAAGTGATTTTTAAAAATATACATGAAACATATAATGGATGATTTTTATAATCCTATTTAACATATATTAATTATATATTATACTAAAAATATAATATTTATAATCATTTATTAATCATAATCTAATTAATATTTTAAAATACAATAAATAAATTAATGTAACCTTCTGGGATACGCATTACCTATAGTCAACATGAACAACACATTACATTTCCAATATAAAAAAATAATATATTATTCAAAATAATTATATAATAGATATAAAACATAATAATACCATGTTTTATATTTTGTAGATAATAAAAAGATGAACAAAATAATAATAACAAAAAAGTGAAAACATAAACGAAAAACAAAGAAATTAACACAAGAATATTGACAATATTGATTGGTTTTTATCAAAAATTTAATATGATAAAATAATAAGATAATATATGATATTAATAATATGTTAATGTTTGTTTAGTAAGTTATTTAATTGTGTATAATCATTATATATGAGGTTAATGGATGTTCACCCAAATGAAAATTCAAGGAATAAGATTTTCATCTAACGATGTACATCAGTGAGATATATGTACTATTAACTACTTAAATATTTTTAGTGGTTTATATACTTTCCATTATGATATATTAAATATTTATTATTTTATTAATTTTTTTGTTTTAATTTTAATTATTTCTTTTATGGATATTTTAATTAAGCATTGCCCATTGGATAATAATTTCATAACCCAATTTCATTTCATTGGTGTATATTAATTCCTTGATGTCATTAATATTTTAAAATTAAATGTTTATTAATTTTTAATATATATTATTTCATTTAAATTTTTTTATCTTCATTTATATTTTACAGACTTTTCTATTGATTTATTAATTCCCACATCAACTTTATTGTCTTTTCAATGGTTTACTTCACACTCTAATTTTGTTTTGTATTATTTTCATGTTAATTTAAATTACAAAAAAATAATTGACTATTATACAATAAACCATTTCAATTTTTTATTTTATTTTAATTCATGTACGTTGTTCTAATAATAATTACATTTTTTGTTGTTTGGTTCGAAAAATGTTTTATAATGTTATTCTAATAATACCTAGCTTCATTTGTCTAATAAGTTAGAGAATATGTTCTCTAAAAAGGGGTTCAAATTTTTTTTAACCATTAAAAATTTATATTTTAAATAATTTTTTTCATTTAATAAAATCACTGATGTTATATAGTTTCTTTTAAAACAATAATGTTTTCTAACATTTTACCTTGTAGAAGGAATGTACTTTTTAGCGTGTAGGACAAGAATGAATTGTTTTCCATCATTTTATTGAAGATTCCTTTGTATGATTAAAATATTACATAAAAAATATTTTGAAATGTGATTTTAAATGAAAACAATTTACAAAAGTATTTTTATAATTAAAATGTTATTTTCATCAGGAATGTTTTTAAGGTTATTCTTTTAATTCTTCACAGAGAAAAGCACTTTATTTTACACCAATTGGTAAATTTTGTTTTGACATCATCCTTATTATTCCTTTGGATGGGTTGTTATTGATTTTGACAAGGCTTATATTAATATTAACTTTATTTATCATTTTTTATTACCTTTTGAAAATATAATTTCAAAAGATCATTTGACATTGAACCTCCCATAATTATCCATATCATTATTCATGTTACTGATTATTACCTAAATTGTACATCAGTTTTACAAATAGTGTTTACATTGAAATGCTATAAGTTGAATCTACTTATTCTCATGACATTATTACATTCATAAAATTCGTGGGGAAATATGATTAAATTGTATCAATGGGTTATGGGACACATTGGAACATTTAAACATTATATTCCTTAATAATATTTTAATGATATTTAAATGGTATCTCTATTCATCAATGTTAAAAACCCATTTTGTTGGTTATCCTTTAATTAATAAATACCTAAAACCCCATAATATTTATTAAATATTTATATTTTATGAAATATTTTACTCAATATAAAGAATTCATTGGGTATGAAGTGATGGGTGGGTGAGGAATTTATATAACCCCTAAATATATTAGAAGGTTTTTATTTGAAAAATTAATTTGAATCATTAAACTGGATTCTGCCTATTATTTTAAACCATCTTATGAATGGTATAGATTATAAAGGGTTTCATGTGCTTCTGATATGACATCTAATAATTACACATTTCGTTTATTTTGACACAGTTATTATTTATCCATGAGTTTTTGTGATGAAATCTATATGGATGCATTTAATTTTTAGTTTATGATTAAATGGCATGTTTTTTTATTTTCATACTATTCCATATAGATTTTTCCATATAGTCTAGGAATTATTTGTTATGTTGGGCTTATATTTCTTCTAGTTTTACATAAAAATGTAGAATAATTATTTTGAGGAAACTTCTCTCATCCAAAACTCTTATCACTAATCGTTAAAATTATATTTGAATAATTTCCATATTATTCACACATTTCTCATGAATATTTCTCTTTAGTTACATTTATTTCTCTATCTCATTAATAAAATTTTCTATGATTTTAGAGTAAAAATTTTGAATATAAAATATAAAATTGTATTCCTCTTCCAATTCATAGAATAAATATCCAAGATAATAAAATGATTAACTCACCTCATGTATTGTATACATCAAATCCTTTAATATTCTACATAAATATTATTATATCTTCTCAATAATAGTGTTTTGGGATCTAAAATTTTTAGTTCCATTCTTATTATTTATCTCACTTTCTTCTTGGGACTTCTATATTATTATAGATTTTTCATCCTTATGGGTGATCTAATTATACAACATTATATTATAGATATAAATAAATATGACTACATATTGGCAAAATTTATAGTGGTTCTTCATCAAATATAAACATGAGTTATTATATGATTCAAACCAAAATTCATGAGATTTTATATATTCATAACTTGTAATTGGTTTATAAAAAAGAAACTGTTGATATGAAATTTGAGTTCCCTATGATTCTATAAAAAAATATAAAATAACTATGGAAGAAGTGTTTTATATTTCTTGTCTAGTGTAATTTACCAGATGAGATTCTCTATCAATGCATGGTTTTATTTAATAATGATCAGAGCATGTGGACATTATTTTTTCATCCTTTTTTATAATATGATTATCTTATTTAAATTTTCAATTACATTCTTATTTCAATTTATTAGAGTATTTGATGAAAAAATGATTTCATAATATATTGATTAATTATTCAAGGTATGAGCAAAATTATTGTTTTGGATGTGATTCTCAAAAATCAAATTTATACATTTTTATATTGTTGAAAAAACAATCAAATGTGGTACTGTAGCAATAAAAATAATTTTTTTGATCACATGGATCTGATATCAAAATAGGGAGTGGGATTAATTGGGTTTTACAAATTTTCCATTATCCATAACCATTTTTGTTTAATTAGACACTTGTTTGGTGAATTCATCTCTCTCTCATCTCCTCGCACATGGTTTGAATAACTAAAATTATAATGTAGAAATTAAATAATAACAAATTTTTTTAGCACTTGTTTTGAATAATTATTGTTACTATATCCATGATGTATGGTGTTTATTATTCTACTAATAATGAACATCCATTTTATTATAAAAGGAATAATATGAATGCATATTTCATTGATCATGTATTCTTAACACTGACCTGATTACATTCATGAAAAAACTAGAATCACATCACAGTTACTAGAATCTACTAAACCTTCCCCAAATAATAAATTTGGATAGATCATTTTTTATGAAGCCTAAAAGTACAAAAAATATCTTTATACTATATAATATCATATATAATTTTTTCTTGTGATTAAATCGGAGTGATTGAATCTAAAATAATGTATTCTTCAAGATTCTATATCAATATTACTCTAATTCATAGAAATATTATAATTGATTCCTCATATTATTTGCATCTTATGATAAAATAAATAATAGCTTTTAATTATCACTTAATCTCGTTAATCCCATATGATCATTAGCATTTTTTTATGGATTGGAATCTCTATGATATTCTTCTTTTTATTAATTTTATAAATTTATCTTTCATTCTATATAGTGTTGGAAAAATATTTCATCACTGTCTCTTTTTTTTATTATGATATTTTAGGGATAATTATATATTTTAGAAATTATAAAAGTATTTTATTTGAAGTTATATGTTGTTTATTATCTTGTTTCATTGTCCTTTTGTATGTCTTTTATATTCATGAAATAACACATTGATATTTTCCTTTGGAATAGAAAAAGGAAAACCATTAAATATCTATATATTAATACACTATCATCCACGATTATTAAACGTATTCATACCTGAATAATAATAATTCCCCTTTTCAATAATATTCTTTAATATTAAATCCATACGTAACTGGTTGTGATGAACATATGTTTTCCTTCTTGATATTCGATTTATTAATATACAAACACACCGGTAGAGTTATAGATAATGTCAAATATTTATATTGGTTTTAATTCTCAATATTATTTCTCATTTATTCATCATTATATCCTTTAATTATATATGAATATAGTCCTTATAATTAAATTTTCCAAAAATCCCACATCATTATTTATTCATATTATCATGGAAACATGAAGAGATATTTTTTATGTAATAATCTTTTATAAAATGAAAATATATTTATTTCTATTCCATTAAACTAAAAAACTAAATCTTAGAAATTTTTTTATATAGAACATTTATTTATCATTCTATTTATCATGCTCTGAGTAATTGGAAATTCACACCATAATAACTATTCACATTTTCTAGAATCAAAACCAAATAAAAATATTATGATATATCCTTCTTATCCATCTAAAATACTACAAATCCTAGAAACTCATCTTATATCATGATTTATTATTTTTATGTTTAATCATTAAAGAATAATGTAGTGTCATCTGGTTTCATCTCACTAGAAAAAATATCACTTTTTTATATCAAATTTCTTTTTCTATAGGAATATTTTTTATCTTAAGTTCCTAATTTATTATATAGATTCATAGATAATATCCTAGTGATTATATTTTGTAGCCTCATGTAAAATTATTTTATCCCATGTTAGTGTAGAAATAGTATTATACAATACCTATTTTATTGAATGTAAATAATTTATGTGATTTATATATTCTAATTCAGATAACATTAAATTCTATTTAATATTATGTAAATATTGATTCATCTTATATAAACATACATTGTTCACAGAAAATCTTATTTATTCCCTTGAACTAATTATTTTTGTAGTATTATAGATTTATATGGACATTGTATGTTTCCTCAGGAGAGAATCCAAAAAAATCGTTTAATCATATATACTCAGCAAAAACTCAAATGTGTCTTACATATCAACTATAAATTCAATGTGTATCATATGTAGAAGGTTTAATATATCAATAATTTTTATATATCACCAATAATTCATTAGTCACTCTTATGATAAAAATATAAATTCATCCACAGTTTTTGGAAATTATTTATTTTTCTTATCATGAATAACCACTATCCCATAACTTCAAAAGATATCATCAATATTAGTGAAACTATATCAAACTTTTTTAGAAACATTTGGATACACTCAAATATAAATTGAATACAGAATTTAATTCCAAAATAATTTCAAACACATATAAAATCAAAACATAATCAGGATTTTATAAATATACTCAAAATATCATATTTGAATTGTCTACGTCCACAAGAAATAAAACTTATGTAACACTAATGTAAAAAACGTTGATAAATTATAAACACATAGATAGACTCCAACAAATTTCTTCCTCAACATCCACCCATCATGTATCTCCATAGAGATATATCATCAAAAATATAAAACTAAAATCTATATAGAATATTTCATCATATTTTTCCTCAATTTACACATATCATTGGATCTCTAATAATCAATTGAAAACATGAAATTTCCATATTGATCATATTATCAAAAATATCTATGATGAATAAAACATGAAGTATATTTGGAATTCAATGATCATGGATCAATGTATTATTCAATCAATTCATCTTACATATATAGTTACACTTTTTCTTGGGAACTCTTACTGATTTCTTCTTCTAATATTATAATGTTCGGAGGTAATTCAATTTCATTACTTTTCTTTAAAAACATATTTTGGATAATTCTTGTTGAATAAAATAGAGCACCAATAAAAAAGGGAAAAATAATACGTACACCATTCGGGAATAAGTATATTATAGGTATATATGTCCTTGGATCCTATGGGCCCTGCAAAATTTGTTATATTGGTTTACCATTAGATTCATTTTATTTAATTTTTATTCAAAACATCTTGTAATGACATTGTTCTATCCGTAGGAATTTGAAACAATTCCTAGTAGTTGGTTGGTGTGCTTCATGTGCTTTAGAAATATGTGCCGTCACCATTCATCTAACCAGGTTACATAAATTCAAAATCATATCATATCAAATATTTAGGGCTTAAGGGTATGCGATATGAGATTATCATAGATATTTGACCATCTGAATCAAACTTATATGCATGATTATTTTTGGCCAAAAATATTATATATGAGGCCTTGTAAAAAAGAGGTAGGGTTGGATTCCTATGGTTTTTTCTTTTTAATTATCGCAATCTTGTGTCTTGTAGTCTCATTCATAATATTAGACATTATTAGGTAAAAAATTGAAGGTCTTCATATCTTCATAGATTCATTCATATGTTTGATTATATTATAGTTGGGATCAATGGAATACTTGTATTCACTAAATTAAAAATAATATATAATTAGTTTTTTCACTTATAAAATTTATTTAATAATAATTGTGTTAAAATATAGGGAAATATAAATTTTAAATTTTATTTACAGTATGTTCTGTTTAATTTTAAATGTTATGTAAAACCATTAATGATTGAAGCTAATATTTTAAAATATTTATATTTTCAATATAGGAGTTTTAAAAAATACTTAATAAAAAAGACATTGGAACTAGTGGGTTAGACCAAGAATAGTTTTTTTTCTTGGAATTTATATATAATTGTTCAAAATTTATATTTAAATCTAATACATAATAGTCTATGCCCAATATATGAACTATAACTATAGAGCTATAAGTAATGTGTGAAATATATTAACCATCTTGACCTACAATTTATCCTTATATCCTAGATTGAATATCATGGTTACATGATGCTTCTAGTTAATTAATTATTAAAAAACTACGATGTTCAGAAGGATTTTCTTCTTTATCATCATCAAGTCATTTAGTTCCATAACTTTCTATATAAATACGATGAGAAGATTACTAATATCCTCTATATCATTGAGTGAATTGATACAAAAGAACAACACATGGTTACGGTATCCCGCCATTATGATGGAAGGGCTAGATATACACTAGTGGGATGCGATACTCAAAGTTAATAGATAACATGACCTTAGATGGAAGAATTTTGATGGATAATTTTTTGAGATGTTATATCTTATTAAATTATCCCTTATGAAGGAGAAAACGCTTATTAATCTCAATAATGGGTTAGTGGTTATTATGGAGTACATTTCTATGTTTATTGATTTACATTATATCCCCTCAATTTTAGGCAATAATTAGAAGCCTATATACTTAATCATTTGATGGTGTTGAAAGATACATTTCATAAATAAATTTTCAACATACAATTATTCCTATTTGGGGTCAATATGGTTATGGTTTCTAATGAAAGGACTAAAGGATGTACATTATATGTATATATCTATCTTCCAAGGATTCTAGTGATTCCTCATATAATGATGGAATTAAATGGAGTTATTTGAAAATTATCACTGTATCAAATCAACTATGTTAGGAGATTAGAGTACCTCTATCCCTTTATATAATGGAGAATACTATTTCATTCTATAAATATGAGTATCTTTGGAAGAATAATTTCAATACCACATTAAAACCACACTAAAGTAAATCTATGAGAATTTTTACTACATACATTGTTTATTCCATTCACGTTCTACAAAATTTTTAGGTAATGACTTTATAAAACCCTAGTATAATAGTACCAGTTAGCTGCTCAAATAACCTATAGTAGTTAGCCACCATTTGGGATATTAGGAAGTGGAGGCTTAATAGTTATCCAATAATATATAACCACTATACAATATTCAATATTTAGTTATTAAGCTATTTGTTAGTAAGAGTATTCAATATAGTTTAATTTTACATATAAATGAATTATTGAGAATTTCTTGGGGATGTCAATTATTAGGGGTATGATTCTATTATCTTTTATCATTGAATTTTAATCATTTGATGAAGCTACATCAAATAATTATTTTTTATGATTAACATGAATCTCTTTATATTAAGAATTTTTTGGTTATAACTACAAATTTTATATTTTTCACACTATTTTAAAATTCAATGAGACTTATGTATATGTGTTTTTAATATTCCCTGGTGCTGTTTTTTTTAATAATTGTGATATTGTAATTATAAAATTTGAAAACTTCAATATCATTAATTGGATAGAATAGCTTACCCTGTTTAGAGCATGAATTTTTTTTAAATCAACCATATCATTCTCATATACACAAGCAATACCATATATACTTCATGGATAATAATATAATCCAGAATTTAATTATAGATTTGATAACAGATAGGTGGGAAATATAACTTCTAAAATGCCTAAACATTTTATAGGATAAATATAATCTATAATTCATTAAATCATTTTTCTAGTAGTGGATAAGTAAAAAAATAGTTATTCCCTATATATTTCTATAGAATAACTCTTGAGAGGATGTGATGATCACTATTAATATCCGTTTTTAGTATCGAACAAATCCCTATTTCTCCATATCATATAGATATCACTGAATTAATTGAATCATATATTTAGTTTGAGGATAATAAGGATAAATTATTTTGTATTATCTGGAGTTCTTCTTATTTTTGTCTAGTGCTTTTTTCTAATAAGGCTAATGGATGTATACAACTCTATGCAAACTATTGAAAATGAAAACATGTTGAAAATATAAATCCTTATCAAATACACAAAATTAAAATAGATATAAGATTAAATGGGAAATGTAAATTTTAGAAAGTAAATATTATTCATTTTATTATTAGTTATTGTATATATCATACGAAATACCCTAAACAAATTTTTAAAAAAGGTATAGATATCATTAGTACCGAGTAATGAATTTTGTGAGGATAAAATATCCTATTGTGTTTAATGATTAAATAACTAGGATATTTATTTATTTAATTGATTCATTCATTGTAATTTTTATATATTATATAATATATTATTATAAGTTTATTTTTGTGCATTCATGGAATCTCCATATAATCTGTGATGCATTGTGGGAATATCAGTTATACACCTAGCGGTATAAATTCTCATTTTAGAAAAATAAAATATAGAAGCTCTGATATGTGTATTTATTAGATCCTAAAAAGAGAGAGATTTCATTTTATAGGATGTCTTTTATATGGTATTGGATATCATAATTAATCTATAACTCATGTGATTTAATCTTCGCATAATTCTATAACTATAAAAAATTATTTAAATCATGACTTCTAAAATAGATAAAGTGGTAAAATTTTTTATCTTAAAAAATTGTGAAATGGACATCTTGAATCTAATAAGAATATTTACCTCAACTCATGAAATTATCTTATCTTAAATAATCGAGTGGATAGAAGTTTAATTTTGTAAATCCTCTTTTTTATTTTTATATTTCTACATTTATGATCATCAGAATATAGAAAATAGTGCTAGAATTTTCATTACTATTTTTAAATACACGAGAGACTCATTTTTCACACATTTATAATAAACGATGTGATGGAGGATTACAATTTCATTAGTTGGGTGTCTTACACAATAATTACAAGGGTGGATCATGATGATAATAGATTGTTTAGGTGGTCTAGAATGAGAAGGATATAATGAGAATTTTCATTAAATTCTATAATAATAGAAAAAGTAAAGTTTATAGATGAATAAAATATCACTAAAAGATAAATACTCTTATCATATATAGTGATGTCAGATGGAATCAGGATGGATTTTTTTATAAATTAACCATGGTCCCAAGTGTTGAGTGATATAGTTTGGGTATTCGTGGTTTTCTTAACCAAGACTATCCACATTCATACTATAAAATAATATAAATATATTAATGAACTTAGATATATATATTTTATGAGTTATTATTGAATTATGGTATATCATTTATTATCATTATGAACCGGAATCCAAGGAAAACCTCTCAATTTTTTCAAGCACATCAATGGGTATTGGGGTTATTTTCTAAATTGAGTAGATACTTTCATCCTCAAACTAATAGCCATCCTAAAAACACAATATGGAATCAATAAAATATGATTTTATAGTCTATTCAAAAATATGTTGGCTCATTGACAAATACAATTTTCTAGGAGTATTCTCCTGTAATAATAGTAAGCAATGATCTTCTATATTGTAACTTCTATGGTGTTATATTAGATACATTATCATTCCAATATTTATTGGAATTTTAGAGGTGAATCAAAAATATTTTTTGATATTCTTTTATAATATATTGCATACAAAAGTAATGGTAATAGAAAAACATCTGATGAAAATTGAAACATATCGAATTTATTATCATGACCTTCATAAAAGACCCTTTAAATCCATTTATGGGGTTCGTTTATTCCATTTTATTTCTTCCAGATTGGTTAGTGAGGAATTTTTAAATTAAGGTATTTTAATCAAGAGATATTACAAACCATATTAATTCCTTGGTATATTTGGGATTTTTTATCATATTCCCTTACCTTTTATATTCAATTCCCTTTGAAACTCATTAATTTTTTATAAAATAAAAATTTAAATTAATAACTAATTACATGTGATATATCATGTAAATGTAGATAGAAAATCTAATGCTTCATATCTATAAATTAAAATTACTATCATTTATTAGGGTTTACAATTCGATAAGGTTTTTTGATTTCTCTATTTTGTGTAATTTTTTTAGAATGGAAATAGAAATGATGATACATGGGTGTAGGAATCTAATATGAGAAACATAAGGCCATGTATAATCCCATATAAAGTAAATGAAATCTTATTAGGGATGAGAAAATTATTAATGGGGAGTTTATAAATAATCCATGCTCTCTAATTTTCTAAAAAACATTCATTTTAATACAGTAATTCATTTTAGCTATAATGATATAGTGAATTGTTAGAGTTTTTTTTATTGAGAATTAGTTAAAGAGGGTGAGGAACCCTAGTGTTTTAAGAATATAATTTGTTTTATACTATCACCATGTTCTTGATGGTGTATTAATTGATACACATCATCTATTATCACCAATGGGTACCTAATGTCCTAGTACAATGTACACAGTACCTCTACGTTGATTTTTCTATTTTGTGGTTTAATAGCCGTTTCACCCCAATATATAAACCAATATATCATATTTAATATGTGATGAATACCCATTTTACTAAAATCTATGTTCTATTTATCTTCTAAATTCCCACTTCTTACAGTCCGGTATATTCATCTTCGTGCTTCATAATGTATGTGTTTTTTAAACATAGAGGTCTAGATTTTTCAAGCTAACAGAACGTTAACCTATATTCTCCCACCAATATTTGTTTCCATGTATTCTCTCAAATATTGATCAAAAAAATTCCAGGTCATTCTATGCTCAAAATTTATCTTTAATCATAGTCTAAAATACATTTTTTGGTCAAAGAGGCTTGGTTTGGATAAGGCATTTCATATTTTACTAATAATCTCCCTTTATAAATTTTTTCATCTAAGCAGTGGGTGAACTTCAACTTACTAAGTTATATATATTGTTGTATCATACAAATAACATAGATTTAATATATTCTTGGTACCTTAGAACATTCACCTTGGAAAATCAATGGGTGTTACATTTTCCCTTTTTTAATTTCAACATAAAAACACTATTATTAATTTTTTAATTTTAAATTTTCCTTAGGTGGTTTCTTAGAGTTTTTTATGTAAAAATAATCCATATTAATCCCCAAGTAATCTTCATAAACTATTTTTTAAATTTATACACCTCCTCCCACTTATGATCATTAATTGATATATTAAAAGTGGTTTAGGGTAATATATATTTAATAAAAAAACATTAGAAAATAAATGAAAATATTAATTATATTTCTGGAGGTCTATATGTTGTTTGAATTTATTTTGAATTTATACATGTTTTGAGAATACATTGAGAGATTCATGTTTTTTTAATAACCATGTTATTGATTCTTCATTTGATCATAAATAAATTTTTTACTTTTTATTTAATATTTAAAATAATAACTCAATAATTCTATAGGTGTTTCTTATATGATAATAATAACTAAAAATATTTGAATAAATTCTATGTTCTATTTTGTGACTATTATTTTATATTTAAATATTTTAAATTATTTAAAAAGGGGTATCTCAATTTTTTTATTTTCTCAGAGCAAATATAAAATCATTTGCTGTAAAATATTTTGGAAGGGACCACAATGAAAAAATGCTGTATATGTTATTAATTATTCTATATGGAAAGCTTTTGACCCAAAATCATATATTATTTTCAATATCACACGGGAATAGAGTATGAATTTTCATTTTATACACTTCTTCCATAGTGAAATGGGCCCATAAATTTCATTAAATATATCAAGAGATTTATTTAGATTTATTTAATATGTAATAATTTATGTTAAGGAATCTCATTGTGAACATAGATACCAATTAATACTATAAATCTTATTCTTGAAATCTATGAAGCATATTTTCTCTATTTTTTACTTCTTCCCCTTCCATACATTGTTTTAACATGAATTTGAGGTTATAACTAGTATATAGGGGTATTATGGGGACATTTTTATGAGTAACCATACTCACCTGCATGACTCAACCCACTAGGGCCTACTAAGGTTTGCAGTAAGCAATGTGTTCCACCTTAATCTCATCATCAAAACAGCAGGGGTTCATGACATCCATCAGGTATGAACAAGAAAAAAATTTGGAAGTACATGTAATATATCAACCTATATTGGTAACATGTATAAAATATATAAAATATCTAATAAAAATGATCGTTTTTAAATATAAACACACAAATAATATTTATAAAATAAATGATTGACATAAAAAATAGAAACACAATGCTATATGAGAAAATTTTGAAGGAAATATTCATCCATCAAGACTCTATGTTTGATAGAAAATGACTTTAGAAATATCCACCTAACATAATATACATCAACATATATCTCCAAAAAATTGTAACCACCCCATCATGAACCATATAACTACACCATGCTTCACCAAGAATCATCAAGTGATTACTCCAAAAAAATCCTAGAATCTCAACATTAAATAAGTCTATATCCGAAAAAAATTCACTAATAAAGACGGATCTTATGTTGGAAAAAATCCAATGTTGGGATGAGTATAAACATACTATGTAAGAATATCTAAAAAACACAATGTAAATGTAATAAAAATTTGAGATCAACCACTATTATAAAAAGGTATCTAGGATGATGAATATAAATGGTCATGAATTTTTCAACCACTTGAATTCACATTAATGAAAATAATTAATTTTTATCTCATATAGAATACGTGATTTTAATGCCTCATAATAAATTGAGGATGATCATCGTGTAAAAAACAATATATAATTATGTCAATAGCCCTTGTACACATCACATCTCATTGGAAAAATATGAGTCATGATGATTCATGGGTCATGAGTAGTCAAATCATCTCAACCATTCCCCCTTCGTATATTTAATTGGGGTCTATAAATATGGATGTTCACCAAAGTAGAGAATGTTCATTAATATAGGGAGTACAGTACCTTACAAAATATCATCACCAAGTTAGTTCTCTAAAAACCTTTAATTTAATATTGACCTCAGATTGGTGTTTTTATACACATACAAATAAAAAAATACTGCAAAATATTATTTAACATGATTTCACATCAATACGAGGATTTTTATTTTGTTTAAACCGTTACAAAAATGTTTTATGGTTCTAAAACACTAAAAACATACATTAGATATTCCGGAAAAAATAGTAACTTGGAATGATATTCCATTAGTTCTTATATTTCCAAAATCAATTAATAGTTTCTTCCAATAATTTCTGGTCAATCTGACATTTTTATCTTTGTTTTATCCATTGACATAAATTTTTAACGGCTATTATACCTTTAATAAAAATTAACTGATTCATTCTGACCATGCCATATGTCGGATTGATGATTTTTCAATTATTACACATTAAAAATAAATGAATATTTTTTCCCACAGACTTCACCTAAAAATGTTGAAATTTCATACATTCTTAAACCTTAGATGTAGGATTTCATGTTTCAAAAAATCAAAATGGGGTTACAATCATATCATGAAAACCATATCATGGTATGAAATTTTTTTAGTCACTACATTTCACAAATAGATTATTTGTTGTTTTAATATAAATTTATATCAATGAAAATCCATTTTAATAGTTTTCACTATTAAAATAACCTTTTATAGGTTTTATTACCATTAAAATTGTTAAAAGAGTCATTCGGACCACACTACATGTCAGATTCATGTGTTGCATATATGTAATCATCACAAATTACATAGAAGTTGATGTCCAAGTATTTAAAACTAATATGATGTTTCTTTACATGGTTTTGATATGTATTGACATGTTTTAGTCTTATAAAACAAGAAAACCATGTTTACAGGAATCTAGGAAAAAATGTAGCTCAGAATAATGTTACATCAGTTCCTTCATTTCTAAAATCCATTAAAGGTAGTTTCACAATCATTTCAGGTCATTTAAATGTCATTTTCCTTTTTACCAATAACACATGTTTTTAATGCCATCAGTTCAATTAAATACTATTTACTGAGTATGTAAAACAATACTATATGTCGTATCAACATTTTGTCTTCTCATAAACCTAAAAAATAAATTATGAGTAGTTTTCATATGATTTCATTTCAAAATGAGGCCATTTTATTTTGTTTTTTTACCATTACACACATGTTTTTGTATTTTAAAACATAAAAAATATGTTTCTAGGTATCCGAAAAAATATTATACTGAGCATATTGTGATGTGAAATCCTATATTTAAAAAATTTATTTAGGTTATTATTACTCTAAATTCATGTCAATAAAATGTCACTTTCTTAGTTTTGACCCACTTATACATGTTTTTTTGGGTTCAATACCTTTAAAACAACATACCAATTCATTTTGACCACACTGCACATTAAGTTGATGTGTTGTCTAATCATTCATGCCCCACATAACTCAATATTTATTCATTGATTCATTAAGAATATGTTGTTTTTTCGTATGGTTTTTACTATTACCTTCTTGTTTTAGTGTTTTAAAACACTTATAATGAATATATGGGCATCCCGAACAAACTATAACTTGGAATGACATGACGTTAGTTCCTACATTTTATATATCAATTTATTTCCATTCATTAATGGTTTCATGTGACTAAAACTTCCTTATCATTGTTTGTATCCCTAAAAAACATTTTTAAATGCTTTTGTGCCTTAAAAAACTATTTATAGAGTCATTGATGTCCAACTGTATGTAATATTTTTATTATGTCTATGCACAAATGTCAATCTGACAAAATATGTGGTCGATATGGATTGATGAAATTTTTTTCAACATAAAATTTCCATTTTAGTTTTTTTGTACTATAATATATTCATCATTTTTTTATGATCTATGAAATTTAATATTTTTCTCTACAGGATATGCTATAAGGCAGGAAATTTTCTCAGGGACCATGCAAGTCATCCACTGAAATATAAAACTAAATCATTATTCATTCTTGAATGCCACAACTCTTTTGTTTTCATATATTATTCATTTTCATTTAACATACTCAACCATATAATTTATGATCATTATTATTGATCAATAAGAATACTTAAACCCTTGATGGGTGTTTCAATAACAAGTGATGATGACATATCAAGCACAACTTATGAATTAGGCCAATTACCCATCCCACATACACATTAGGGATTGATCTATCCATTAAACAGCTATAACTCCACCATTTTGGGAAACCAGTGATGATGCTAAAGGGTTCACATCCTAGAATTGTTGAATTTTGAACAATTAGTAAATAATAATAATATTTTTTTAAACCACCGAACATTCATATATTATAAAAATAATAAATACCTACATAATATATATTTTCATTTTATTATACTAAATACCCAATATATAAAAATATATTATAAAAAACCAACCTTAAAACCAATTAAATGGGGCCAGTTACATATATCAATCAACACAAAATCAGCATCTTCGGATCAATGTCGCTGACCTGACTCAATTTTGTTTAAGGGTTGTTTTTTGATATATTATATTTTTCTTTATTAAATTTTTATATTAATATATAACGTGAAGTGGTAATGAAATTTAAATACTAAATATTCTTCAATAGGTTCATTTACATGACTTCCTTTAATATTCCATTGAACATTAAACAAAATCACTATTATACAAAAAAGCATTACCTAATTAATCAACCTTGATAAAAAATATAAAAATCTCAAAAAATAGGAATTAGATAATTTTACAAATAATAATGAATAAAATAAAAACCAAAATTGATCTTTTCCTCAAATTTCTATGAGACACATGAATGTGTGGAATCACATGCTTCTCATTATTCATTGTATTTTTATATATAATTTCTTCAAAAATATAAAAATTAAATAAATTACAATTTCATTATATTTTATTATTAATATAAAATAAAATATGAAATTACCACATGAGAAAAATATCTATTAATGTTGAAAAGGAATATATATTTCCCATGACAAATTCCTTAGGGGAAATTTTAATACTTCTATCATGCACTCGGATATGTTTTATTAGGTACATAGAATAATATCAATTTAAAATATCACCATTTCATTCCCAAATTATTCTGAGTCTATAGAAGTGAAATGGAGTTAGGGAAATCAAACTAAAAAACAACATGAAATAAAAAACTAACTCTTTATATATATATTAAAAAAAATTATCATATATTTAAAATATTTACCATGGAAAAATAAATTAATGTTACCATTACTTGTGTTTAAAGTTCCTTATATTTACACATGGTAGGAATATGCCTCTAATATTTTTAATTTATTAGAATGATCACCGGCTCGCTAGAAATATTCCCATGAATCGTCCCATATAATATTGTAGTATCACCATTAATCACACCAAACTCATCAAACGGAATGATAATCTTTAATTACTTGATTTCTCATACACTAATTATGTTCATATTTATATCCCATCTATTGTTATCTTTATCTGTATAAAAAATAAATCAAAATATTATTAATATATATATTTTTTATAACAACATAAATAGTAATAACATTTTATCTCAAATATCCCATAAATGGTGGGATGAAAAACTACTCCATCCATGATGGAGAATCATAATGTTGGACACCAATATCATCTGGGGAAATGATAGACTCACTAGTAGTATTTGGTACATTATAATATCTCAAACCCACTAAACATGATGGTAGTGGTGTCATGCTCCGAGATGATGATCAGCTTAGATCATTAAATTTTCTTATTCATGTTATTATTATAATTCAAATGGTTCAAATAAATTAAATTTATAAAATATTATAATTTTTTTTAAAAAAAATGGAACACTAGAAAATATATATATATGTATGTATGAAAGACTTATTAATGAAAAAATACGATATATCATCATTACTAATTTATATTTTCAACTATGTTTCTCTTCATTTATTTTACTATAATCAAACTCCATTTAATAGAGTTATGAATTTTCACCCTCTCTATCATGTTCTATTGTGTAGATATTTTAAGGAAAAATTGTTCAATGTTTTTTTGGGTTATGATTTTCACTTTCAAAAATTACAATTTGATCATTATCACCCATATCATATAATCTTATCCACATTAAGTATATAATTACACTCCAAACAACATGTATTTCATCATCCTCAAAATAAACCATCATACATTATGAATCCTAGAAAAATTGATCAAGATCATCATGCTCACTAGTATTGATCAAGCGAGAGATTTTAAAAAATTAAAATGTAATAAATATTTCATTATTCTGCATTTCATTGTGGTCCCACTAACATTCGAATAAGAAAATTGAATATTGACCATGATAATTTTTTCAGTTGTATCATTCATCATTACATATTATCTATCCTTTATATGTTTAAAGACCCACTATTTTAGTTATTGAAGCCTTCGTCAAAATAAATTCAATTAAACTAGAATCTATGAATATTGTTTCCATCGAATCTATTAGCTTTCCTTATATTACCACAAGACAGAAAAATTATTTTATATTTCAACTCTATTTTCAAAATTTATTATATATAAAAATATATAAAGGTTGTATCTTTGAACATATAAAATATTACTTCATGTCAATAATATTAATATAAGTATATAATTACATGATAGGGAAAAAATTCATTCTTCTATTTATTAAAATAGTTTGTAAATTCCTTATCCTTTAGATATCAACCCCTTAGTTTCCTCTCTTTTATCTATCACAATTATTAAATTAATGTATCTTTAATAAGTCTATTAAGTATCACTAATATATTTTCATGTAGAATATCTAATTTTTTTAGTTTATAATATTACCCCTTTTCAATTCGTAGTCTAATAGTGGAGAATAGTGATGACTTGTTTTCATAATGATGATTAGAGGATATTTCATTGTCACATAAATATCAATTGAATCTAGTCTCAATAACATCCAATTACAAAGAACATGTGTTCAATAACTCTTTGGCTACATAACCATTATTAGTAGATCCTTCCAGTTGAGTTGTAGTCCCCACATATGATTTCAAATGTATTATGTACCTGGTAAAAAAATTGAAGAACATATTAAAAATAAATAATAATTTGTTAAAATTTAATTCAATAGTGAAAAATAATAATAATATCAAAATACCTATCAATTTGATACATTCATTAATAGTGTACAGCTCCATCAAGAATAGCTTCTTCAACCAAGATATTAGTCAAATAAATAATTACTATGAAAAATAAATGGGAAAATAACATCTCAAAATAAAAATGCTTCAAAAAAAATCACGATGTTTATCAAACACAGTTGGATATATAAATTTTCATCAAAAAATATAAGTAACATAAAAAATACAACCAAAACCAAAGGTACTTTTTTCCATAACGTGTTATGTTATTGTAAGGGAATTTTTTACTACCTCAGAAATTGTGATTCATGACATTTTAATCAATGTAATGATTGATGTATTATTCTAATTAATATTAATATTTTAACAAATTTAGATACTTTCTCAATAAAATATTTCAATTTAGTTGTATTTTGATAATCCCTAATTTATGAGAAGCATCGTGAAACAAATTTTTACTAATAAAAAACTATTTTCTTCTTTGATGTAAATATTGAGGTTCAAAATAATAATAAAAATTGGGAAAATAAAAATCACTATGAGTTTTCAAACAAGAAAAATTACCTAGTACTGGAAAGGAAATAATTTTCTACATTAATAAAGAATTCATTTTCAAATGTTTTCTCATTGAATAATCATATGTTTCAAATCCATAGTTCAATAGTTCATATTGTACTACAAATATATATAAAAGGCACACATCAAGGTCCATAAAAATAATTTTTATTCTAGGAATAATAATTAAAATAATGAAAAAATTATTCTTTAGATACCTTGATAGAGATATATTTTAGAGGATCAAATCAATTGGAATGATTCTATAATTACTACATGAAATACCAAATAGGTTTAAACCATCATAAACTAATCCCAAAAAAACATTCCTAGGATCCGATTTTTTTTGGATATATATATATATATCAAAAATATTCTAGATTTTCTATTGTACATGTAACATAAATCGATCATTAATATCCTTAGAAATGACAATTCATGTCATATGTAGTTTTAGACGACATGAACACTCTTTTCAATGGTGCTTTCAGAATAAATTATCATAATTCGTTAGATGAAGTTTCCTTCTTTTATTTTCTCCTAGGGTATCAATTAATTATACATTTTTTTTTCGAATTACATCTTCTTGTGTGGCATCTTATGATTTTTTTATCAGACTCTTCTCCCCAATAAATAATGATATCATTAGGGCATGTATATATCTTTGTAAATTCAATTAATTTTTTTTTATGAATTTCTTCATCTCATAAAAGTAGGAAAGGATCCTATGATTAATAAAGTCATAATGAAGAAACTGCAAACCCATGGAAATTTTTTATTATATCCACAAAAATCCATGATACTATAATGAACATGTAGAAAATGAAACATTGAATACATTTAATATGATTAAAAAAATTATTATTTCCCATCAGAAACTAACTCATAAAAATATTTTTGGTAGCTAGATATCTGAGATAGATTAATGTACTTATGATTAAATAACGGTTCTATTGATATATTATAATCATAGACATTGTATCCTGAAAATCTAAATGTGAAATTTATTAATTTTCAAACTAAATTCTCTTATAGTGGGTAGAATTTTATTCCACTTACTAATTATTCATTGTTATTTCATTCAATAACATTCGATTCACTATTCCAAATACAAAATACATATAAAGATGGAAACAACTTCAATAACAATTTATCATGTAATTTATTCCTATTACACTATAAATTGAATTTTCAATCAGGACACGTACAATTTATTCTACCATCGACAGAATAGTTTTGAATTAAATAACCAAAAATTCCATCCAAACCGTTGGCATACAATAGTGGGCTATGGGGTTAATTAAACCAAATATTTCCAAATAAATTTAATTTTCACTCTTATACATGATCATTCGGACATAATGATAAAAATGGTTAATCAAAAAAGTTCAAAAGAAAATAAACATCACCCATCAGGGACTAACATGATCACAAAATCTATCCTACAAGTTTATAATTATATTATACAAAATCAGGGTGAGTATACAATTATATGATTTTTAGATCATGCGTAACATATCATTAATTATCCACTTAATATTTAATAATTTACAATTTTATCATTTGAAAATTTAAAAAATAAATAATAAAATATCACTTCAAACACATATCAATAATTCAAAAATGAAAAAACAATAATTATAATTATGAAAAATGATTATAAATTACATATAGAAAATTATCAAACATATACTATAAAAAGATAAAATGAATCACAATACATTCTATAATAATGAAAAAACATTATCAGATCACCTGAAAATTATGTTTATTATTTTATCCACCCAATTTAAGCATTTAATATTAATATTGGGAAAATAGAAATTATAAATCATATAAATAATAATAAATTTGATATAAGAAATATAAAATTGTACATTATTATTGGGGATCAAAATTACTAATAAAATGGTAAGAGGGGAAACCAAGGGGGAATGGCGGTCACCGATGTCAAGGAGAGGTGTGATTTAAGGGGAGGGGTTTTCCCTAGTGTTAGGGAGAGGTACAAATAAGGTGAGAGTGGTGGTCACTGTTTCTAAGGAGAGGAGAAACTGAGTGGTAGAGGGGTGGTGGTCACCGGTTTTGGTGAGATGTGTAGCCTAGGGGGAGGGGCGGTCACTAGAATTAGAGAGAGATGTAGTCTATGGGAGGGATAATATCAATCATCGGGGAGAGGTATAACTAAGAAGGGGGTCACTACTATTGAGGAGAGTCACTATCTAGAGTGGGGGTGGTGGTTTTATTCATTAACGAGTGGAACAACTAAGAGGATCAGGAAGGGTGAGGGGTTGTTATTGTGTTAAAAGGTAGGGGAATTAGGTTGGGGAGGTTGTCAAATTTGGAAAATTTTGTTATTATTAGTGCTGATGTATAGAAACTTTATTATAAATATAATAAAACATAAGTTATCATGAGTTTCATCAAAATTACTACTAATTTCACATTAGATTGATAAATATTTGTTTATAAGTGGTTATTATACCCACCACTAATAAAACACCACTACTGCAGAAAACATTTTTTACGTCGGTTATTTTTTATTATTTACGTCGGTTTTTAGGCGACGTTATAAATAACGTTTTTTATGTCAGTTATTTAAAAACCGACGTAATATCCCTAACATCACGGTGGTTATCACGTCGGTTATGACATAACCGACATGATAAACCCTTCCCGTGGCCTATTATCACGTCGGTTATTTAAGAAACCGACGTGATAAAAAGGCCTGGGAAACGTTTTAGCTCGTCGGTTATCCAATAACCGACGTGGTAAATTGATTCCCAGGCCTTTTAGCACATCGGTTATATTAAAAACCGACGTGATAAAAGCCCCGGGAATGGTTTATCACGTCGGTTCTAGAAAAACCCGACGTGATAAACCCCTACCGATTTATTTACCATGTCGGTTATAAAATAACCGAAGTGAAAGAATTTTTTTTTTAAATAATTGCACTGCTCTCACCAAAAAGAAACCAGAAACCAAACAAAAATAACCATGCCAGCCCTCCCCCAAGCCCCAACTGAACCCCACCCTCATCTATAACCACCTAACAACCTGGCCAGCCCTCCCCCACCACATTGGATCCCCACCACAACCCTTGGACACCCCCCACCCCTTGGACAGCCCCCCCACCCTCATTTACACCCCCACGACCCCTAGTACAGCCTCAAACACCCATTGGACACCCCTCCCATATCCCTTGGACACCCTCCACCCCTTGGACACCCCCACCCCTTGGACAGCCCCCCACCCTCATTTACACCCCCAAGACCCCTAGTACAGCCTCGAACACCCATTAGACACTCCCCCACACCTTGACAGCCCTCCCGGACCCCTTGGACACCCCCCCGACCCCTGGACACCCCCCCCCCCCCCCCCCCGAGCCCTTGGACAGCCCCAAACACCCCTTGGACACCCCTCCCATATCCCTTGGACACCCCCCCACCCCTTGGACACCCCCCACCCCTTGGACAGCCCCCCCACCCTCATTTACACCCAACCGGCCCCTTGGACAGAACTCCCAGACACCTTGGACACCACTCCCATATCCCTTGGACACCCCCCCCCCCACCCCTTGGACACCCCCACCCCATGGACAGCCCCCACCCTCATTTACACCCAATCGGCCCCTTGGACAGAACTCCCATACACCTTGGACACCACTCCCATATCCTTTGGACACCCCCCACCCCTTGGACACCACCCCACCCCTTGGACAGCCCCCCACCCTCATTTACACCCAACCGGCCCCTTGGACAGAACTCCCAGACACCTTGGACACAACTCCCATATCCCTTGGACACCCCCCACCCCTTGGACACCCCCACCCCTTCGACAGCCCCCCACCCTCATTTACACCCCCCGAACACTAGGACAGCCCCAAACACCCCTTGGACACCCCTCCCATATCCCTTGGACACCCCCCACCCCTTGGACACCCCCCCACCCCTTGGACAGCCCCCCACCCCCTGGACACCCCCCCCCCCCCGACCCCTTGGAAACCCCCCTACCCCTTGGAACCCCCCCCCCCATCCCCTTGGACAGCCCCAAACACCCCTTGGACACCCCTCCTATATCCCTTGGACACCCCCCCACCACTTGGACACCCCCCACCCCTTGGACAGCCCCCCCCCCCCCCACCATCATTTACACCCAACCGACTCCTTGGACAGCCCCAAACACACCTTGGACACCCCTCCCATATCCCTTGGACACCCCCACCCCTTGGACACCCCCACCCTCATTTACACCCCCCCGACCCCTAGGACAGCCCCAAACACACCTTGGACACCCCCCAAACACCCACCCACCCCCTTGGAGCCTCTCCCCCCATACCTAAATCCAGACCAGAAAAACCATCAACAGTAGACCAAAACAAGTAGTAGAGAAAAATTAAACATTCACTTATATAACATTCAAAACATACACTGTCAACTTCAAAAAAAACTAAATCCAACCTAAACGACTACGGAATACACAATTACATTGACAATATTCAAAATTACATTTTACATTACAAACAACTAAAAGTCAATCAAACCTGTAAAATAATTTGACCACTCCACTTGTTAGTGTTTGATATCTTCAGCAGTAAAGGGTTGAGGGTCATCAAAAAGCTACAAAGGAAAAGGATTGTAGTCAACGTGTATAATGAATAAATCAAATTGAAATATTATGAGAAAGAGGAAATCTTACCAGGTCAAAACTCAGAACTGTCCCAGTTGTTATTATTTCATACATAAATCTTAACATGTAATATCCGCATTCGATGATGCCTTGTTGCTCATGACATTTCTGTTTGAATGAGTGTAAATTCAATATATTATTTTTATGTAATAAATCAAAATGTACAAATTATAAATGGATATTTACCTTCGCATGTACATATTTGATCTTGAAATTCCTTTTCTTTGCGCTTTTTCTAAAGTGGACCCATGCCCTGTTAGAAAATAATACGAATGGGGTAAATTTAAAATTCATTATAATATATAAAACTATTGTGAAATTGAAACATACGTTTCCAATATATTCTTAAAACTTTCTCGCACATCATCATGGAGAGAGCATATCCAATAAAGTGTTTTCTCCCTAGGGAAAAAAACCCCTAACATCCAATGATCCCTGATAAAAGGAAATTTAACGTTAGTGGTTTTTTATGTTAAAAGATAATTAACTCTTTTATAGGGATGTGTTTCATACCTCTCACAAAAAGGCATCATCCAACACTGTGTGATTACATTCTTTTCAAATCTATCAGCAATATAAAGCATTCTTTGTTCCTCATCCAATGCACATGCTTCAGGAGAAATCAATTGTGGGTCCACGAATCCATATACATCTGTCAGCTCATTCCTCTCACAAATTTTATACAGATACCTAATACAAAGCAGACATAAGTATACATTTTTAATAAATATAACGCAAGGAAAAGGTGTTAAGACTGACATGATAAAAATTTGCACCACGTTGATGCCCAACTTATCTCTAGTGACAAACTCCATGATATCAGTTTTCATAATCCCCACACATAGTTCACGTCCACAGACATGAGCTTCCATTGTAAAGTCATAATGATCCGCCAAAAAATTTGAATATCTTGACAATTTGTCAAGACTGCTAGTATCTGCATCTGATGTCATAGCTATCTGTCTTTGTTGTTGTCTATACAGTATTTCTTTACCTTTGAAGTATTCCTGTAAAAATAAATTGAAAAATATATTAGTTTTCAAATGATAAAACATTAATAAAAATATAAAATAAAAGATATAACATCCATACCTCTATGGTAATGAGTCGAAGAAGTATGGATGGCCAAAGTAAAAAATGGCCGATACTATGTCCAACTGTCGTCACCTCATCTTTAGGTAATGGTATCCGAGCTGATCTATCTATAATATCCTGTACAGTGACCCTCTGATTCTCTACCTCTAACTGTTGATGATGAACTGTATCTCCTATACAATATACCATCCCATATGCAACTATATGATGTTGAGGATCATCAACATACAACTCACAATAAGTAGGTAGCTGCGGCGGAGGAGGAGGATCAAAAATGGGGTCCGCAGGCTGAGCTGGGGGAGTGGGAGCTACTGGGAGAGGTGGAGTGGGAGCTGCACCCTGAAATTGTCTTTGCAAGTCTGCAAACATTAACTGCACCGATGCTCTAATCTTGTCCTCCATTGTCGCATTAATATTATGGACTTCAGCCTCCAAGGATTCTATTTTTTTTATAAACTCCCTCAACGTTAGAAGTTGAGGAACATGGCAACACTTTTCTTACCGATACACCTGCCGGATATCCTCTTACACGGCCAGGATGTTCGGGCTTTCCCAATGCCACAGATAAAATATCATCCCTCCCAGATGGTGTAAATGTCCCCTGTGAACTCTGCTCCTCAAGAGAGTCCTGTAATAATTAATTGAACATTTCTATAATGATTGGAAATATATGACGAAAATAGTAAACTTAAATCAATAAAATAGATATCTTACAATCCTCTCAACTACGAGTCTCGATTCTTCCGAAAGATATTGTCCTTTTTTGCCCTTCCGAGCTCTTTTCCATTTCTCATGTCTAGATGGAGGGGATGGAGGGGCCACCTCTCCAGAGCTTGAAGACTCAGCTCTTAGTTGTTGAAATTTTTCTGCCATCATTTGTTCTTCCAATAATGCATACCCTCCCCGAGATAAACTATGAGGGTATACATTTTTAGATTGGATCTCTTGATGAGCTTTCCTTGTTTGATGTAAATTAAGAATAAGTAATCATTAACAAAACAATAATAAGATCATTTATATAAGAAAGATTATAAAAGTTTACATTGCCCTTACCAAAAATGATTCTTTTCTTCTACTTTCAAAAAATTGTCTCCATGTGTCTTCATCTATAAAAGGATATATACGACATGGATTCTCACGACTCCTATGACCATAAATGAAATCAGATGAGAGGGTTGATTTGAAGTCCCACCATCTCCTTGCAGCCAACGATAAGCATTTCTTCCTGACTCCTCCAGTGTCAAGAATATCAAATGTCATCTGATAAAAAAGAGGTTAAAAATATTATATATACTAGAAACATTTAAAGAACAGTCAAACAATAGCAAAAGATCTTACGAAAATGGTCTCCCACAGCTGAGAAATTATCGCCTTATCCACACTTCTCCAATCATCATAGAGAATTCTTACTTTTCTCTTAGCATGAGTTGCTACAAAACCCTTAAAATCTTTAGCATTTGGACCTCTAGGAAGATCATCATCATCAAACTCCACGAATATCCTCTCCTCCTTTGTACGGGCAAGTGATAATTTTGGTAAACGTGTGCACCCACGCTTACCAACCTTTGAACTCTTTTTCGTAATAGGAGCGTGTGAATGTACCTCCCCAGATGTATGACCAATATGCTCATCTCCAGAATCATGTGGCTGATCAACTGTTTGATATGTCATTTTCCTTCAAATCAAAAAAACAAACATTAGTTCACAAATAGAAAAGTGTACTAAATTACATAATAGTAAACATTGGTAATATGGTAAGCATGTTAAACAATGATAAACATGGTAAACACAGGCAAAAGGTTGCCAAGGAGTTGGCCCAAGAAAGCTGAAAAGTGGACTCACTGAGTCCACCGATCAGTCGGTGTGAGCACACCGGCCAGCCGGAGGACCCAGGCAGTAGACTTGCCCACTGCCTGGTGCCACCGGCCGGCCGCTGGATCACCACCGGCCGGCCGGTGGACCAGACAGAGAGCCTTCCTCTCTGTCTGGACCACCGGCCGGCCGCTGGCTCAGCACCGGCCGGCCGCTGGTGATCCAGACAGAGAGCCTTCCTCTCTGTCTGAACCACTGGCCAGCCGCTGGCTCAACACCGGCCGGCCGCTGGTGATCCAGACAGAGAGGAAGGCTCTCTGTCTGGTCCACCGGCCGGCCGGTGGTGATCCAGGGGCCGGCCGGTGGTGATCCAGCTGCCGGCCGGTGGTGATCTAACATTATATGAAAAAAATTTACAGTATCTAACATTATATGAAAAAACTAAATGTAAACAAGAAATAAACTTGTGTTACCTGTAATTTTAGGAATGTGCAGTTGGATTGTTTTCCCAAATTCCTTCATCGTGATCGTTCCTTATGGCACAAACCATGTCTTCAACATACTCATCATTATGTTCTGTTAATCTTTCCATGGAAGTAGGGATCTCACATAAATCAGCATCTTCATCAAATTCATCCTCACCAACATATTGGTTTTTCCCTTGTAAAACAACAGCCCACTGCATATCTGATTGATCTACTACATAGAAAATTTGTTTGGCATGTGTTGCCATTATAAAAGAATCAGCTGTGTCTTCCAATCTATTCAGATTAACAAGTGTCATTCCAAATTCATCGTGTCTGACACTGTTGTTACCGGTAAACCATTTACAGTTAAAAATGGGAACTTTAATTTTAAAGTAATCAGCCTCCCATATGTCTTCAATCACTCCATCATATGCACTTGATGCCGAAATTGGGTTTCTGTCCTTAGCACTCGAAAAATGCATTGCTTCTGCAAACACCAATACACCACTATTCTGAACTGCACTTCTGTTTTCCTGAGCTTTCGTATGAAATGTATAGCCATTAATGTCATAAGCGGACCATGTTATCACATTTAAAGATGGACCACGCACTATCCATTTTAATGTCTCAGATACATCTGATCTACCAAGCAAGGTCTTTTTAAACCATGGAAAAAAAGTTTTGTTGTGCTCATTCAAAATCCACATTTCTTTCTTCTTTGGATGACATTGTTTCAACTCATTAATATGCAATGTGATATACGGTTGAACATCAGCTTTGTTATTCACGATGTATGATTCTAACTTCTTCATATGTTCAGCTGACAGTGATTTTACTTTCAAGCCACGAATCCCCTTTCCCTCATTATTAACCCGTTCATGGCGAGATGGAGGCAAACCTATGTGTTGCGCTGTAGCCAAGTAGCTCGTACAAAACTCTGCTACCTCCTCATAAATATACTTTTCAATAATGGAGGCTTCAGGTCAATATGGATTTTTAACATATCCCTTTAATATTTTCATATACCTTTCAAAAGGATACATCCAACGAAGATATACAGGTCCACAAAGCCTTATTTCTCGAACCAGATGAATCATTAAATGCACCATCATATCAAAAAAAGTTGGAGGAAAATACATTTCCAAATGACAAAGTATAAAAATTGCATCCTTTTCCAGAATGTTCAAAGCATTCACATCAATCGCCTTGTTGCAAATTGAATTGAAAAAATAACAGAACCTCATTATAGTCTTTCTGACACGGATGGGCAATATTCCACGCAGTGCAACTGGTAGAATTTGTTGCATCATGACATGACAATCATGTGATTTCATACCAATCAACTTCAAGTCTTTCAATGAGACAAAATTTTTTACATTTGAAGAATAACCTTGAGGCACTTTGATATCATGAAGACACTGACAGAAGCTACTTTTCTCCCTCTTAGATAATGTATGACAAGCCGGGGGAAGAAATGTTCTTCTTCCTTTAGGAGTGGGAGCTAACTCCAAACGTATTCCCATTGACAGTAGGTCTAACCTTGCATTCAACCCATATTTTGTCTTTCCTTTAATATCTAGCAATGTTCCGATCAAAGAATCACAGATATTCTTCTCCACGTGCATGACATCAATATTATGTTTGACTTCGTGATACCTCCAATATGGTAGCTCAAAAAATATTGACCTTTTCTTCCAAATATGTCTATCATTACCAGATTTCTGTGTCTTTCCCAATGTCACATCAAGGTTTTTCACCCTCTCAAAATAAAATTCTGGGGATAAAGGTTGAGGAGCAGTATCAAATTCTTGTGAGCCATTGAATGCCTTTTTAGTCTTCTATAAGGGTGATCCATAGGCAAAAACTTTCGATGACCCATGTACATTGTTTTCCTCCCATGATGCAATTGACAATATGACGTCTGTTGTTCGCAAATTGGACATGCTTTATGCCCTTTAACACTGTATCCAGACAAATTTCCATATGCTGGGAAGTCATTTATAGTGAATAGAAGCACTGCATGCAGTTGAAAATATTCCATTTTATAATAATCATACACCCTAATACCATCAGCCCATAACAGTTTCAAATCATCAATCAGCGGTGACAAGTATACATCAATATCATTGTCGGGTTTCTTTGGACCAGAGATCATGATACTCAACATGACATATTTGCACTTCATACAAACTTCAGGAGAGAGGTTTTAAATTACCAATAAAACAGGCCATGAACTATGTGTGCTACTGGGGGTTCGGTATGGATTTATTCCATCTGTGCACAAGCCTAGTCTCAGATTTCTAATTTCATTTCCAAATGTAGGGTATTGGGCATCAATTTTCTTCCATTATGGACAATCAGCTGGATGACGTATTTTTCCATCACATACCCGCTCATCAGCATGCCATCTTACCTTTTTTCATCATGTGAATTAGCAAATAAACGTTTGAAACGAGGAATTATAGAAAGATACCAAAATACCTTTGAAGGGATCTTTGTAATCTCTACATCAGCTTGTGATTTTTCTTTCACCTTATACCATGATGTCCCACATTTAGGACACTCTTTCAGAAATTCATATTCCTTCCTATATATAATGCAGTCATTCGGACAGGCATGTATTTTCCTATATCCCAATCCCATCGGGCATGATATTTTTTTGGCCTTATAATGTGAATCTGGAAGATCTTTATCTTTTGGAAGAATGTCTTTCATCAATTGTAGCAGCTCTGTAAAACTTTTGTCACTCCATCCATGTTTCGCCTTCAGGTTAATCAATCTTAACACCGCCGACAAAACCGTAAAATCTGTACAACCAGGATATAATGGTTTTTCGGCATCACCATATAGACGTGCAACTGTCGGTTCTATCTCAATTTGTTCTGCTACAATATCGCGAATCATTTCTTCAATTCCATCGGAGTTACCATCTTGCGATTCATTATCATCAGTGACATTCTGTCCAGTTTCGCCATGCCAAATCCAAGGGTTGTAACTCGGATTGAAACCATGACAAATCAGATGATCTTTTATCTCTCTACTTTTCAACTTCTTCATATTCAGATATTTCAGGCATGGACAGAAAAAAATGTCACTACTTGGAACATTTCGTTTAGAAAATTCCAAAAAGGCATCAACGCCTTCCTCATATTCATTGCTCATTCGATGTGCCATAATCCAACTTCGACTCATTATTACCTATAACAAATAGCAAAAATATATATATATATTTTAGATAAGACAAATATATGTCTATATGAAAAAAATCATAATTTGAATGTAAACAATTTTGAAATATAAAACAAATCGATGTGTAAACCCCCCTAGACACCCCCCGACCCCTCTGGATAGCCCCCCACCCCTCCTGGACACAACCCCCCACCCCCGACATGCTTGGACACCCCCTGGACACCCCCCAACCCTCTGGACAGCCCCCCACCCCTCCTAAACACCACCCCCACCCCCTACCCCCTTGGACACCCCCTGGACACCCCCAACGCCCACCCACACCCTTGGACATCCCCCCACACCCACCCACCCCCTTGTAAACCCCCTGGACACCCCCCTGACCCCTCTGGACAGCCCCCACCCCTCCTGGACACAACCCCCCACCCCCGACCTGCTTGGACACCCCCCTGGACACCCCCAACCCTCTGGACTGCCCCCCCCCCCTCCCCTCCTAAACACCACCCCCACCCCCTACCCCCTTGGACACCCCCCTGGACACCCCCAACACCCACCCACACCCTTGGAGAGCCCCCCCACACCCACCCACCCCCTTGTAAACCCCCCTGGACACCCCCGACCCCTCTGGACAGCCCCCCACCCCTCCTGGACACCACCCCCACCCCCTACCCCCTTGGACACCCCCCTGGACATCCCCCAACCCTCTGGGCAGCCCCCCCACCCACCCGGACAACCCCAAATACACTCTGGAGAGGCCACCACCCACTTGGACAGCCCCCCACACCCATCCACCCCCTTGGACAGCCCCCCACACCCATCCACCCCCTTAGACACCCCCCTGGACACCCCACCGACCCCTCTAGACAGGCCGCCACCCCCTTGGACAGCCCCCCACACCCACCCATCCCCTTGGACACCACCCTGGACACCCCCCGACCTCTCTGGACAGCCCCCGACCCCTCTAGAAAGCACCCCACCCCTCCTGGACACAACCCCCCACCCCGACCTGCTTGGACACCCCCTGGACACCCCCAACCCTCTGGACAGCCCCCGACCCCTCTGGACAGCCCCCCACCCCTCCTGGACACCACCCCCCACCCCCTACCCCCTTGGACACCCCCCTGGACATCCCCCAACCCTCTGGGCAGCCCCCCCACCCACCGGACAACCCCAAATACCCTCTGGAGAGGCCGCCACCCACTTGGACAGCCCCCCACACCCATCCACCCCCTTGGACAGCCCCCCACACCCATCCACCCCCTTGGACACCCCCTTGGACACCCCCACCGACCCCTCTGGACAGGCCGCCACCCCCTTGGACAGCCCCTCACACCCACCCATCCCCTTGGACAACACCCTGGACACCCCCCGACCCCTCTGGACAGCCCCCGACCCCTCTAGAAAGCACCCCCACCCCTCCTGGACACAACCCCCCACCCCCGACCAGCTTGGACACCCCCCTGGACACCCCCCAACCCTTTGGACAGCCCCCCCACCCCCTACCCCCTTGGACACCCCCCTGGACACCCCCCAACAACCACCCACACCCTTGGACAGCCCCCCACACCCTCCCACCCCCTTGGACACCCCCCTGGACACCCCCCGACCCCTCTGGACAGCCCCCCGCCCCTCCTGGACACCACCCCCACCCCCTACCCCCTTGGACACCCCCCTGGACATCCCCCAACCCTCTGGACAGCCCCCCCCCCCCCCCCACCCGGACAACCCCAAATACCCTCTGGAGAGGCCTCCACCAACTTAGACAGCCCCCCACACCCATCCACCCCCTTGGACACCCCCCTGGACACCCCACCGACCCCTCTGGACAGGCCGCCACCCCCTTGGACAGCCCCCCACACCCACCCATCCCCTTGGACACCACCCTGGACACCCCCCGACCCCTCTGGACAGCCCCCGACCCCTCTAGAAAGCACCCCACCCCTCCTGGACACAACCCCCCACCCCCGACCTGCTTGGACTCCCCCTGGACACCCCCAACCCTCTGGACAGCCCCCCACCCCTCCTAAACACCATCCCCCACCCCCTACCCCCTTGGACACCCCCCTGGACACCCCCCAACACCCACCCACACCCTTGGACAGCCCCCCACACCCACCCACCCCCTTGTAAACCCCCCTGGACACCCCCTGACCCCAAATCCATGCACCTATGCCATGGTTGTGTGTGAATAAAGTAGTAACAACTGTAAAAGGGAAACCCATCCAAATGGACACGCCCCAACCCTCTCGGGGATTTATAGAAAACGATGAAAAATTAGTGAAATCATAAAATTACTCAATATTTCAAGTCGAACAAATAGATCTAGGGATGATAAATAAGATTATAGTGCCAAAACGAGTTAAAAGGGTTCACAATCGAAGAATCTTAGCTAGTTTCAACAAAAAAATCACAACACATATATATATACTATCCGTGAAAAAAAACGAATGAGTGGGAGGATTACCTGAGTACTACGAGTTTAGATGATTGATCCGAGGAGATTAAATATGAGAAACGATGATCGCAAAACAAATCTAAACCAACGAAATGGACGAGCCGATTCGGGTTTACGCGCGAGAGAGACGAGTCTCGACTGTCGAAGGTAAACTCGCGAATGACAATCCACGGGTCTGGGTAAATTTTTAAATGAGTTATCACGTCGGTTATTCAATAACCTACGTGATAATTGTTTTAAAAACATTTATAACGTCGGTTATTTCAATAACCGACGTAAAAAACTTCCTCCGATTCATTTTTTACGTCGGTTATTTTATAACCGACGTTATAAAGGGCTCAAAATCCGCGTTTTTTTACGTCGGTTATGGAATAACCAACTTCAAAAACATCTGTGGATTCTTTTTTTACGTCGGTTATTTTATAACCAACGTAAAAAAGCCTTCAAAACCCGCGTTTATGACGTCGGTTATTCAATAACCGACGTAAAAAGGCCTTCGAAAACCGCGTTTTTTACGTCGGTTATAAAAATAACCGACGTAAAAAACGAAGCCACGCGATTAATAACGTCGGTTATAAAAATAACCGACGTTAAAGGTGTACCGAACACAGGTTTTGATGTCGGTTAAGAAATAACCGACGTAAAAAACCTCGTTTTACATATTATGACGTCGGTTTTATATAACCGACGTAAAAAATGGTGACGTAAAAAACGTTTTCTGCACTAGTGCACATACAAGAACTCTTATTTTATGGAATCCTTTATTTGATATTCAGTGGAAATGAATATTTTATTTACATTTGGGTTTTTACATATTATGTGAGGTGGATTGGGCTTCAAAAAATTGAATCTTATTAACTATTGGAAGAGGTTATCATCAAGGATGGAGTAATTACATATTCATTCCATTGTTTGTTTTTTCATATTTTTCGTTGGACATGTAGTAAATTAATTTTTTTCATGATTTTGTATCTTATGTGTGGTATATTATAATGAAATTATTATTTTATTTATGATAGATAATAAAATTGTTAACCATACTCTATTGGTGGGTTGGTGTGGATTTTGGGGTGAGGTATAGGTCATAGGGTAATTTCCACATTCTTACATGTTTACTATAATTTTATTCCTCATGTTGTGTTCCATGGTTGCAGATGTAAATGATATTTTGTAATTTGAAATATTTGGTGTATTATGTTATCTTATTTTGAATGTATATGTACTCGAATTTGGGTATATTTAATCACAAATGTTTTCTTTTTTCCTCTTTAGAAGTCAAAATCGATCGACATACATGGCAGTTCATTTCAGGAAACGTATCCCTATAACTAAAACTTTTGATCAAGGTTTATGTGATAAAAGAAGAATTATGAGATTATATTATTTATACTACTATTTGGGGATTCATTATATAAGGAATATGGATATGGATGGATTTGGATAGAACATAGAATGGTTCATCTGGAAAACGGTTTTTAGTTTTAATTTCTTGTTATATGGGTTTATTGTGTTCTTTAGGTGGTTAAAATTTTTGTTAGAATTTTGTATTAAATAATAAATGGAAACGACATATTATTTTTTAATGGTTTTACATTGGTTTATTAGAATGTTTCCCATCTAAATTGTCCACATAATACATTTTTGATTAACATGAAATATTTCTATTTATGTGTGATAATTTTTTCTTTTATGAAATGTTTTTCGGTATTTAAATTGAAATCAACATTTTGCATAGTGTTTTACTATATAACATTTTAGTGGTAATTTAATCCACTATACAACCTTTATAACTCAATATTTTTTTAATGGAAGTTTTTGTGGATATTATGTAGAGCTATTGTTTAGTGGTATAAATATAGTCTATTTTTAGATTATATATATAGTATCTCATGGTATTTTAGTTCTAGAATCAAATTTCTTGGTGATGGCTCATCGAATATGATGTAAACATCAAATATGTAATTATAAGACGATCATGAGTTTACCCAATGAAATTTATACACAAGAAATGGATAATTAATATAATGTGTAATTTCATAGTGTACTAGATATAAAAATACTCATGATGCTTTTGGTGTTGAAGACATGTTTTGACTGGAAGGACCAGTTGGATGCATGTACTTATGTATTTTGATAATATATTATTGTATCTTTGATTGATAGATAAAATGTATTATCATATTATTTAAGGAATTATAAATTGATGGTGGGAAATTTTTTGGTTGGACATAGAAAGAGTTAGATTCCTCATGATTGTTTATACGAATGCAATGGGGATTTCTCTTAGTTAAATGATATTGACATTGGATGTGATAATAGTAATTTCTTTAGGTGTATGGGATAAGGATTGATGGGGTTTGACTCATTGGATCATGATTCTGGATGCATGTTCTTATTGTATGGGGACATAAAACTGAATAGATTAGATGAACTAGTATTGATTGTTGGAAATAACCTTTAAGATGGTTATTTAGAGGGTAAATATACTATTAGGATGAGAGTAATCATTGATTTATTATAGTGATAATAATTTAGTGTGGGGGAAAGTGTGAATTGGATATGTGCAATGACCGTTTTGTTGTGGATTAGTGAAAAACCATATATAGGGTAGAAACCAGTGTGATTGATAGAATAAATTTAGTAGTGGAATTTTAGTTTTTTGGGAAAGAATATGAGATTATTCATCCACAACAGAAGGTGATATCATGAAAGGATTTTATCTAGGGTTATAATATATATGGTTTTTGCCCTGGAGGAGAAAAACACATGGGGTGTTAGAAAATCTTAAGGTTTTCACTTAAGGAGAGGTATAATTGTATAGATATGGTCGGATGTACACTATTATCCAACAATATAATATTGATAAATGGGTAACTATTTCTCCCTATAAAGGGGTGATAAATAATGAATTTACCTTAAAAATATAGAATGACCACTCTATACTTCAGATATCCATTCCTAAAATAAAATGATGTTTTACGTATAAACAGACTCAAAATAACTAAATCATAAAATAAAACGTTTGAATCATAAATTAAATGATAATATATATATATAATTGAAGTATCAATGAGGAATGATATTAAAGGATAAAAATGTTAAAAAGACTTCAAAAAATCCTCATTTTTTCAGTAGGGGAAGTAGATTCACCTACCACCACCAATAATCTAAAAACAAATAAAACAATAATCCTTTACATAAATAAAAAAATGTTAAGAATACTAAAATAAGATAGTTTTTTCCAAAAAGATATGAGTAGGTAAAATATAAACACCAAATTCATTGTATTTAAAAATAATAAACTTAATTTTAGTTTGAATATAAAAATGTATTTTTTTACTTATAACAAAATCTTTTAAAATTACAGGTCATTTTAAACCATTCCCATTAATAAATAGAAGTTATATAATTTAAATAATATATTCTGTTAAAATTTCAATAAAAAATCATTTTGGAAACATCCATATAGGAAAACACATATTTAATGAAAATATTGGATATGTTTAAACCATATAAAATGAATTTTATTTCTTATTAAATAATATTTACATTTTATTTTAAATGAATAAATATAATTTAAAAAATAAAAAATTAATAATAATAATAATAATATAAGAAAGAATACGATATGTTCAATATAAAATAGTCATTATTCAACTACCAAGGAAATAAGTGAATAAAAACTGTAGTAACATAGCCAAGGACCTATGATCATTATAACACTAGGAATATCATAGTGATATATAAGAAAAATTTTAAACAAAATCCATTATATCCGTCTATCTAATGTAATTTAGCCACCCTAAGGCAATCTTTTATCCAATCTAACATACTAAGTGGAAAACACTTTTTTGGGAGATCACTGTAATAGGTGACACTATAATTGGGATAGTAAGATACTATTATATCATGTGTATCTTGATATACCAATAGCTACACAATATTCCATGTTATATATATATGTGTGATTTGAATCATCAAACCATGCAAAATATGAATATATTCAAATTGGAAACCATATGTGTAACCTATCCTCTAAACTCCATTCATTTAAACTACCCCCTTCATTGATTATGATAAAATAAAAAATATTTCTAATATTATGAAAAAATTGATAAACATTAAAAAATGGAACATGGGATCATTGAAGGGTTATGTTTTGTTTAAGAAAAATATATATTGATTGTTTGAATGAGAACATTGAAATGAATTGTTTCGATACTTGTAAAGAATAAATTTTTTTGAATGAAAACTATATAAACATCATAACACATCTCAAATAATCAGGAGATTATCAAGTGTTTAATGGAAAAAATCACAACATATATTTTAGAGTAAATGCATTTAGAAATTATAAAAAATTAAAAAATCAATTTTTATTTTAATATTACAATATAAACACATTAAAAAAATTGAAATTTAATTTTATTCGTGGTTGTATGTGACCAAATTTTCATGACACATAAAATAGATTATGTTTTTAAAGGCAATTTATAATATTGGGATGACTCAATGTCATCTGTTAATGAGAATAGGAAAATTAATGCCTGACCTTTTAAAAACAATTATTAATAGATGGGGTATTTTTGAAACCAATTTTAAAAATAAAATGACATAATTATAGGGTTTTTTAATTTATTAATAAATTAGTTTTTTATAATAATAATGGTAACATGTCATTTATTTTTCCTTAAACTTCTTAGATAGTTCATCTTTCTGAAAAATTAGACATGATTTAATGGAATTCATTAAATAAGGCTAGTCAAGATCATGATTCCCCTAATAGAAATTATAATGAAGTATAAATAACAACCCATTGACCCAAATATCATGTTTCATGATTTTAACCCTTGAATATTGAGTGAGGAAACAAATCCTAATGATATCATATGAATATGTGTGAGAAATATGAGTTGTTTCTTCTAATTAGAATAACCTATTATTTCAACATGAAATGTTTACCCAATTAGTGTGGAGATAAATAATTTTCACTATATTTATCCAAAAAAGGAACTCAATGGAGAATAATTTTAAGATAAAAATCAATGAAATGGTTCACAAAAAAATATAATCTAGTTGAAAAAATGCAGAAAAACCATCCTACATCATTATTGCTCCCTTGAAATGACGATCAATCTTTTTTCTAACCAACTAGATGAAGAGGATGTTAGGTGAAACTATTCCATTTTTTTAGATCCCCCAATGCTTATATTGATCCCCAAAACATCAATAATGAGTTTATAAATACTATAGGTGTCTAAAATGGTAAACATTTTCACCATATTCAAGCATGAAAATGGTTTTCCCAAGGTCACAATTTATATGAAAAGTAGAACGTTGTTTTGAGCTCCCAGATTTCATAAAACAACATAGACCATGGTTTTAAAATCCCATAAATTTTTATGTCTCATTTTAAAAATCTAAAAACCTACTTACAAACCAATTTTACATTTTTAATTAATATTTTGAATCATTTGGAGGTATACAATATCAGATAAACATAAAATACAGAAACTAAATTTTTACATTTAGTCGAATATTTTTCATAGATATCCCTATTCAGTTGGGCCCCTTAATGGAAGAATTTTGACTGGGTTTCTTAATAGGAGTTTAACACGCCTTAATTATTGGTAATTCATCAAAAATGAAATCCAATTTGGTTATTTATTTAGCTATATTGTCAATATGATTCCACTGGTTTCCATGGAATCTTTTATAGTTTGGTCCGTTTATCTTCAACATCAACCTAGAAACTCCACATCACCTCCAACAATGATGAAAACATCAAAAAAAGTAAAATATACCCTTTTAACAGTGATAAACATTAATTTATTGAATTAATAATTATTTTAAATTTATATTATAATAATTTAAATTTACATAAAAAAAAATTTCAATACATTGGTGTATGGGTGAAATAATATAGTGATTAACGATGTGATCACACACCAACACATAAACATTTTCACACCTGCATAATTTTAAATTTCAAAAAATTATTCATGGAGATATTACCAAATTAAAGAATATTTTTCATTTTATTAAACTTTATTTTTTGATAACAATACAATAGAAGCTAAAAATAAGAACAAAGAGTTATTCTATGTGATCATAGACGGGAATATGTATGGTGTTTCTCAGGCTTTCCCCCTCTCTTATCAGTGTACTCTCGGTGATTCCCAATGCATTGATTGCTGAGATCCCCGCCCCCCTCTATATTGGAGTGGAGGTTATTCTCACCTGTTATATTACTCAAAGTAACACATGTGCTCTATCCTCCTATTATCAAATACAAAGATTCATATGACCTTCATAGATAGTTTAGTTATATCAAAAGTCATCGATTTCTATAAAGGGTCATCTTTGCTTTTAATATCACTATCAGATATCACTGACACCTTATGTTTCATCATCATAAACATGGTGGCTCAATTGTGACATCACCAAATTTTGATTGATTAATTTGATCAATATTATTTAGGATCATTGGGTTTATAGAAATGTATTGTTGCTGGGATTCTAGACAAAAGGAATATTATGATCAGAAGTGCGTCAATGAAAGATTTCATTACTTCCTAGTGCAAAGGTCCTCAAAAGTTTAATGGTTTCTTCTTCCATCTACTATTGTGAACCATTGATTTTCATCTGAAGTGAGATTTTCTAGTTTCAATGATATATGTATGTTTCTCAAAAACCTCTATACCCTTCCAAAACCTCTATATTTTGAATATTCCTATAAAGATTGTAGGTCATTAAATTATATCTAATATCCTAATATATATTTTGAGTCATGATATATTTCCCTCAAATTTGGTTGAAGTTGATGTATCTACACTTCCTGTGGACTGGGTGTGGTTAAGAGTCAGAGAGGAATTATGAAGAAAATATGTTGTTTTATTTTAATACTAGAGGTATTACTGTGAGTCTTGTGGTCAGTTGGGACATCTGGATTCTGTTTATCATATTGGTATTTTGGGAAGTCAAGTTTATGATATAATTGAGTAAGAGTGTGGATCCCTCACTGACATTGTAGTGGTTCATTTGATCCCTTGCGATAAAAAACACCATGGTGTCTTACTGAAATAGGTATGAACTATTTACCCAAAGGATATGTTTGTGACCATCTATTATTGATTGATGAGTTATTTTGGTGAAATTATTCTTAGTATGGCTCATGTTTGACCAGTGGGAGTAGAGGGGGTTCATGAAGGTGATTCCTCATTCACAATCAATAAGAAATCTAACATTCCATTATATACCAGGGTGGTAATACCCGATTATGATAAATAAAATGAAATAGCTGAGCATTAGTTAAAGGTTAATATAGTGAATAGGTATAATTATGTGGGATAGTGGACAAAATTTAACTAAATAATCATTATAATGTGATAGATATCAAGGAGAAAGCAGTAAAACATGGTGGGTCAAAATTGGCCAATGGGGAAGTGATATATGAGGAATAAGTAACCAATGGAGAAGTTAAAAATGATGATAGATATGTCCTCTTATTAGGGGATTGTGTAGAGAAAATACTCAATAGGAAAATTCAAATCCTAATAATGAAGAAAGTCATAATGTGTGGCAGGTATTGAGGGAGTTATATTTTGACCAATGGAAAAAAACCAAAGGGTGGACTGATTACACCCATTTTCCAAAAGCAATGTAAACATGGTCAGATAATAAGAACAAACTAAAGGGAAGATAAGGAGTTAAGTAATACAAATGTAATAATTAAGAGCTAATATTAAACTATGGGGATGTAATGGTGGAGGGGGTCATACTGATTAAGGACCCCTTAGTGGATTCTGACTGGATAGTTGAAATGTTAACTTCTAAAGAAACCAATGAGGATTACTTTTAGTGGTTCAATAAGATATAACATATTTTTATCGTATATTTCAATTAGAATATATTAAATGTGGAGGAGATTAACCAAACTTGGGAAAAAGTGGTGTATTATAACATAGATCTTATCCGGGAAGATTCCGAATTAATGGTTAGTACTTTGAACTTGATATTATATGTGGATAATGTTTCTAATATCCCTAAACATTATTTTAATGGCTTCGTGACTTATTATGGTGTTTCATGCTCTGTAATTTTTTTCTATGGGGTATTTTCACTTGGAATTTTTTCTATTTATGTGTTTGAAATTTTTGTTAGTATTCTCACTTCACCCTTAAAATTTATTTCTCTAAAATATTTGAGGTCAATGATCATGGAAAAAGATTTCAAATTTATTGTATTAGAACAAAATTAAATGATATTATTCATACCAATTGAAGAAAATAATTAAAGGTAATATGTTTCTTTAACTCTCTCCATGGTTGTGTGACAACTATTTCATTTTATTCATCCTACTTTAAGTCCATTAAATAAAATCTATTTTAAAAAATTTTATGGTAAATGATTATTTATTCCAAACCCAACATACATCATTTGTAATAAAAATTCAATACCAACTCATCTAATAATTTACTGATGTCTAAAAATAGACACCTAACTTATATATCCACATATGTTACAAATTTCATCACTCTTATCGGAAATTTTTATTTTATTTTTAAAAATTTTAAATTGTAATAAATATCACACTCATCACTCAACCATAGTTTGGTATCCATTTTATGATAATAGAAATAGTTAAAACAAGATCAATGGTCTTGGAATAGTTGTTTTTGAACATCCCATGACACAATCGAAATTTTAGTTTTTTAGAAAATAAATTATTATATTTTTAGAGTTATTTAGTGTGTACAGATATTGGTTAACATGTAGGTACACATATCTCATTGAAGTATAGTATTTAAAAATATTAGATATTGAATTAATATCTGAAAAAATCATAGTATTAATATGGTAAATATTAAAATAACATAAATTTATTGTAAATATAATGTTAAAAAATCACACTTCATGGTTGTGTGGAAATATTTGTATAGATATTAAGTGAAACAATGTTCCCATAAACTCTTCACACATAGGGAAACATTCTTCTCAATGGTTTCAAAATGAAACAACCATAAATATCATAATAAAACAACAAATTTACTAGAAAATATCACACATCAATGTTAAATTCATATAAAACTACAAATCAGTTAGGGAATATTTTTTAAAATGAAAAATAAAAATAAAATATTGATGTTATTAAATATTATTAAATAAAATTCATGAATAATAAAGAATAAAAAATGATCAATCCAACAGAAAAGTGAGGGGTGGGTAGTTTTGATACCGCGTAACAAATTAAAATAGGAAAATGGAGAAAGATGATCAAAATTCATAAATAAACTAAAAATGTACCTAAAAAATATGGGGATGAAGGTATCAATATTATTCATCCATTAAAAAGAGATAATAATGAATTTTTATTAAAATCCATAAATAACCCAATAATATACCCAACCACTCCCCCTAAAACTAGATTATGTAGTTTTCTAATTAAAATAATCTAATATGAAAGACAAAATTCGAATACCTTCTCAGTTTCATTTGTAGATTTCAATATGAACATGAATTTCCTCTATTAAGGACACTGCAATGGATTTGTGTGATTTCTTCAACCACACTGTAGTTATAATGATGCTTTGTTTTGATTCATCATTTTTAACATAAAAAACAACCAATGGATAAACATTAGTAATAGTGTATTGGAAATTCCACCTAAATCCAACTCATCAATTATTAAAAATTTAATGAAAGAGATATTTTTATAAATTCATTTAATTTAGAAAAATTACTAATTCATTGAATTTGTGGAAAATATTTACATATGTCCTAGACATCCAAAAATAATGTTTTCCAAAAATATATGAATTGACAACCTCACAAATAGTCAGTTAAGGACCAAAGTGGCCACCACTGGAAAGAGTGTGGAAGAACCTAAGGATAGACTGAAACATTCTATTAGTGAGACTAAGAAAATGGAATTTATCACTACGCATTCTTCAAATGTAAGAGTCAAACCAACTGTACCAATAAAAATCATGTTTCAAATTATAATATTAGTTTTTCTTAAATTATCAAGTATGAAAAATGCTAACAAATAATTTATTTATTTTGGATAATAAGGAAGAGAAACTTGGATTCGTTAAAATATTTCTTCCAGAATAATGTAATTTATGTGAATACGAAATTATGATTTAATGTCCCATGAGGGAAGGATCATAATTATATGGTCTACCACCACATCTTTACTAAATTGTTATCACTAATTTACATAATAAATTCTTGATGTATGACCATTGAATGGGTGAGTGGTTATTTGAATTTTGGTTTTTTATGAGATACATGATGGATTCATTGTATGATAACACAATGAAATTGAACCCTAAAAGTTATTGCATAAATTTTCCATGTAAAAAATTGTGGAAATTAATTATTCCTATATTTTTAGTAGTTTTCTTTTCTATGGTGTAATGTTTGTATTTCATTGGCTATGTAATATAGATATCAATTTACCAATTTTGATAGGACTTCCCTAACAGTATATTTTGAGGCATCACACATGATATACAATGTGAAATACTTTTAATATAGTTGGATTACAAGGGATGATGTGATTATCCATTTCAATTTATTAAAATATTTCCCACATTCATCATCAAAAACAAAAAAAATTTCTTTATAGAGTATGAATTATATTGGATGTTCAATAGTACTGATGTCATTAAGGAAACAATGATCAAATCAAAAAAAACCTATGAAATACCACACATATGTTAAATTTTTGGGTAATGGTATAGAAGTGATTATATCCACTATTGATTTATCAACCATCAGACCATCCCCATAAATGAAATTTCTATGTACTATGCCTTATCCCATAATGAAATGGTATTTCTTATAATTTAATACTTGCTTATATTCAACACAAAAACTTATAAAATAACCATAATTACACAAACATTCCTTAAAATAAGAGAAATAAATAATGAATTCATCAGTGAATACTTTAATAGAATCCTCATGGTATTTCATAAAAATGAAAACAATGATATGGTAAAAATAAACTCAACCATTTCACATACAAAATGGAATCCCCTAAATGAAACATTTTCAATGGGGAAAGAGAAGTTTTATTTTCCCAATCATTGAGGGAAATATGAATCTAAATGAATCCAGAATACCCATAATGAAAATTGTTGTTCAACATCCATTCTTGTATCTTTATAACTTGTTCAATGAACATAAATGGTAAATCCTCCTTACATGTGTGTTAGATTAATCATTGATAGTCTATATAGACACGCCAATTATTATATACACAGGTCAGAGTAAGTTAAGTATTTTCAATCATATTATTGTAATATTTGTTTTTAGGATCATCTGACAATGGAATATCTCATTGGCATTCAATGATGTTTTAAATGATTCCAGTAGATATTAATTTCATTACAGCCTTTTTAATAAAATTGAAAAGGTTTTGGTTCGGTCGATGTTATACCTTCTATAATGGTTTGGCCTTTTTATTTAAGAATATATGATGTGTTAAAATGGATGGTATAATACCAAGAAAGTCAAAATTTCTCCTTCACAATGGCTATTTTTACTCCGTCAAAATTCCAAGAAGATGTAATTCATGCTACAGAGGGAGTGAAATATGAATTATGACCTAAAGTTTGATTCAATTTTCAAGATATGAATAATTAAAATTTTGAGGTAGTGACTTATGTTCTAATTTAAGGGTATTTCTATTGATGGGACTGGATGTTAATTTGATAAGTTAATAATCTCATCCATCTTTTTAGTGGTCACATAATCAGATTACTATGAACCTTTTACAAGGTGGGAATTATCATCAAATGTAATGGGATCCTCAGTTCTGAAGAGGTCGTCTGTTAATGGCCATGATTCAAAATTTTCTTAATTGGTACCACATTAAAAGCATGATTCATTACCTATAATTTATATAAATGAAGAAAACGTAGAATAGGGATAAGGGGGAAAATGTTTTTTGGGGGATGGAGTACATAAATATAATTAATTGAATGTCATTAATTCTCTTCTTAGAGTTTTTTCATGGAATTAATGATGTTGAAGTGGAAAATTCCACCACAAAACACCAAGAAATTTTTCCAATGTAGAAATTATATATGGTTTAGGATGTATTCAAGAAATTCCTCATTAAAATAATTTATGATTGGCTATTCATCCACTATTCATCCATTTTAAACACTTAAAATCAGTAGGAACAATTAAAATTTTGACCCTCATAAGAACATCCTCAAACACATGAATAAGGTTTGTGGCACTCCAGGTATCAAGTTGAATGAAAATTCACATGGGATTAAATTCCACCATATGTAATTTTGTGAAAATTAACTGAATAAACACATTTATAGATTCATACAAATCAAAAATATTAATTAAAATAAATACTACACAATGGTTCAAGAAATCGAGAATATTATAGGATCATTGCTTTATGTCTTAAGAGATGGCTCAATCAGTTCAGATAATTTCATCTCCAAGGTATCCATATCATCACCTATATGTTATCTTCAGTGTGTACACATATACCAAAAAAATTGTGTATCATGGAATTTGATTCATGGAATCGATCTAGGGGAATTTAACCATCACTTTTTAAATGTTTCTATGATTTAATTATCATGTTTAGATTTTTTTTGTTTCATTGGTCGGGTGTTCCTTTGGGGAATGGATGAGTAATCATTTTTCTAGATGTTTCATCAATTAAAACTCTATTTCCATTGGTATGGGTTCTCTCTAGACTGTGTTTTCCTCTTTTGGATCATTTTTAGTTGTTGATATGGTGGTCTCCTCACAAGGGAAAAAATATAAAGGAGGGTTCATTTATGTTTTAATCTTTTATCCACACTAAATTTTGATCTCAGGGAAATTTATCTTAAATAAATGATTGACTAATGGGAGAGAGGGTAGTCCACATGATCAATGACTTTGGATTTGACCCACTATGTTAGAGAGTTATCGAAACTGGATTTTAAAGTCTTATATCATTTCTAGGGTGATTATATTTGAATTTTCGATTAATTATTTCCATTTCTATCATCATGTATTATAGGGTTGGATCATGTTTAGGAGGGGTTTAATATAATTTCCATTATGGTGGTGGATTATTTCTTAGTGGTGGTTGTCTAGGAGAAATCTTCCCTGGATAGTTCCAAGGTTGTTAAGGTGGGTTTGAATACCCCCTCCCCTAAAGGTATTTTTTCATTCCACCGATTTATCAATGTAATTTTTGGTTCCATCCTAATTGGTTGGTTATTGGAGTGTCCTAGTATGATTTACCCACCACTATTAAAAGTTTCTCATTTTTAAGGGAATTTGATATAATAATGATTGTAGGATTATAATATATCACTATAATAGTTGGGGTAGATTGGGATTTTCTTTTTTATAGAGAATTTTATTCAAGAAGGTTACATTCATCTTCAAACATCTGGTACTCCTTCTTGTCAAAATCAAAACATGGCATCTCATGGAAAACATGAATTATTACAGTAGATATTGAACCAAATTTTATTATGTGCTATGCCATTTTTTCAATGTGGGTTCTTTTAGTAATTGGAGTCTTATCCTTTATAACACTGCCAAAAAAGATATCAATCATGTTTTGATAAATATGAAGTAAACCTAGTATAAAATATTTCATTAAAAGTTGATCAATTATTTGGTTTTGTGGAAATATTGAACACATCCTTTTAAATAACTCCTAATATTCATGTAGTGTTTCCACATGTGAATTCATTTTTCCATAAAATTTATTCTGTTTAGATTATGTTACAGTGGTTTTTAATTATTTTTTCATGAAAAATGGGGTTCATGTCCACCCATCCTCTAATAGAGGAGTTAACATAACAAAACAAATATTTTTCAATTACTTTTAATGAAAAAGGATATTCCTTAAGATTTAATTTTTCTTCATCGACATTATAAATTTTTATTGTTTAACACATTTTATCAAATATTTATAAGTACTTATGTATATAATCTCCCAAGAGTCCATGGAATCGTTGAAATATATGAAATAAACTGGTTTTTAGTTCAAAATATGACGCCTCACCTTTTATTTGAATGTATGAAAGGTGGATTTATACAGCAGGATTGGTTAGTTTTTTAATGACTAATTTTTTTTTCATATTGTGAATTTTTATTAAAATCTAGATGTTGGTTTCATAATAATAAGAATTAGGAAGAAATTTTTTTATGTTTTCTTCATCCTCCTTTATGGGATCGTTATGTTCTTCTTTGTGTTGATGACCAAATATTGTAACACCTGAGACTTTTATGTTATATAAATTATCAAAGGAATCTTTTTCTACGCAACACTTGCTTGACTTGCTTTACACGCAATCGCGACCTTCCTCGATAGCTTGCGTCGTACGCAATACCGAGTTTCACTAAACAACAATATGCTATTAAAACTAGCCGTTATGAATAGTAATAACCACTTTTTGAAATTTTATAAATTTTATTTTTAAAAATGGACTTCATTTTTGGACTCAGAATATCGAAATTAGCCTAGGGTGAAATTTTGGTATTTTTCTGAAAATTTTCAATTTTTGATGAATAGTGAAACCACTAAGTTGTAGGTTAAAAACTGAATTTTGCATAAAACTTAATTTTACCGCTTCTGTGAATGGAATTTCGAAAATCCGAGAGACACGGTTAATATCAAGGACTAAAATGTGGTTCAATGAGATGAAAATAATGTTTTGGTGAATAGTAACTTTTTACTTTTTTTTACCGCGGTTAATAGTAAATAGGGTAACTAAGGGTAAATATGATATTAATATTACCCTAACACATGTCCTAATTCTATTGGACAAGTGTAATTCGACCAAAAACAAACTTAGGAATAAAATATGACCATTTAGGCCCACTTGGATTAGATTAGGACATTTATTATTAATTTATTTAAAGAAGGGTTAAAATAGTTAAAATCAAAGTTTAATAAGTAAATCATTTTTAATATGGGGTTATACATAAGATAAATTCGATTGTAAATATTCATTAGAAAGCTAAAAAGATTTCCTACATGATGGTATTTTATTTTTAATTTTTAGACATCAAATAATTTAATTTATTTATGACACAAAGATGATGCAGTAATTATCTTATTAATGAAATATTGACATAATTGATGTTATAAACACCAAAATAAATTTAATTTGAGACTTTTTATGAATTCCACTAATTTTCAAGGTTACTATGATATATTAGTGTTGATTTAATCAACTTGGTTCGAACATATAATTCTGTTATGACTTTCACAAAAATCATATATCAAATAGTGTCAAAATTGACACAAAATAGTTTTTAAATCAAATATTATATTATTAATTTTTATTTTATTCCTAAAAATCTAAGGTTCGGCCAAATGACTTAGATAAGGATATATATATTAATAATAAACAATTTGGGGTTCGTTTGGCATGTTATAGTAAGTGTATTAACCATATAGTGAAAGAAAACAAAAAGACATGGTAAAAGTTAAATTATTTAACTTAGAGTTAAATCTAATTGATAAGGTTAAAATAATACCCTAAACTTGTCTAAATCCTATTGGTTGATAGGATTTCGACCCTTCCCCACTTTATCTTCGAAATAAGACCCTTTGGAACCATTATAAACCGATTTTGACTTTAATATAAAATAATATTTTGAGATATTCCTAAGGTGCCCCTCTCCTCCCTTATAAAAGGGCACCTCCTCCCCCTCCTCCTCACACCAAATTGAGCACTCAAGCTCGGCCAACCCCTGCCATTTTCTCCTCTACACTTCCCTAGAATAATTCTAGAGGTCCTGGTCTTCTCCAAAGACCAATCTTAGTTCCTTAAGTGGAGGATTCAAAGAGGGGTTCCAAAGAAGAGGTAATATCCATTACCGATCTTTTCAATTTCTTTCTTCTTCAACTTCTTCTTCTTTAGTTGTTTCATGATAAAGTAATAACATAAGTATTAATTACATACTGATATGTTATTATAAATATGAAACAACCCTATTTCACCTTCTATCCATCCTACGGAAAAATGAAATCACCACGCGTGCGTACGTACGGAATACCGTCTCCACGCCGTGGTGTAATCTATTTTGCACCATCACCTTACAAGGATGGGTATAATGGTGTAATGAGTAACTATATATGATTATTATTAAGTAATATTGATACTGAAATAATATATATATATACTCCAATACAATTCCACGATCATAGGAACGATATCATCACTCGTGCGTACGTACGGAATACCGTCTCCACGATGTGATGCGATTCGTTCTACATGATCTTCATTTCATAATGATTATATAAATGAATTGAATGAATGAATATGGTATATACTACACTAATAACATTCTGGAAATGAATTATATATAACCTAAAGATAAGAATAAGAATTTATTCGACAAAATATGCATAAGAACAAAAAGTTATAAAGACCCGAGTAACAAGTAACAATGAAATATTACTAACAAGAAGATAATAATATGACCATATATGATATCATATAAATATGTATGATTCTGGAATAAGTCAATAACATTATTTAAACCATTATACAGGAGCTTCGGACACGAACAAAGCAAATTGGACCTAAGGTAATGGAAATATCACAATCTCATTTTTATCCGAGATTGTTTATTCGTAAGTATTTACTGGGGTGTATTTTATCATCCACATCCATGTTTCATCAATATGTAATATTATTTCAATCCACCTACAATTGTTTAAATCCATTTTTACCCTTCGGTGAGTTTTTAGTAATATCTATGAAAGGAATCTTTTGTCGTACGAGGTACTTTTTGACTTTTCCGACAAAAGTACGAAGAATGTTTTTTTTAACTTATACGGCATGAATGGATTTTTAAAACATTAAATCCAAGAAGCTTCCTTTACAAGTTTCAAGTTTATTTTTAATCAACTTCTTCTATTTTAAAGTTGTATGACATGTTATGAAAGGAAAAATGTTTTTGAAGAAGAAAGGATATTTTCCTCAAGAATTCAATTCAAGTGTTTTATCAAAATTATTTTCCATCTAAGATAATAAAGGGTTCTGTTTCTATCCATATTTTTACATTGGTTTGACTATGTTGTGATGGAATTATGTTTATGAATTCCTTTATCTTATATGAATTTATTTATGATGTCATGATGTTTCAAGAATCCCATTTTTGTTATATGTGTTATGCGATGATGTATGTTTTATGATTATGTGGAACAGATAAGAAAGGATTCATTATAAGATGGGTGGGACCTATATCTCCCTCCAATGCATTGGGTAATGATTTTATATCTCATGAGATAGACATGGCTGGAACGGAAGGTTATTTCGGTTCAGTGATACAGGACTGAAACGAGGAGTGAACTCGGTTCAGAAAGGGACTTTGTCCACTAAGATAGTCTTGGCAATGAGTCATGACTAACAAGAAATGATTTCCATGATTATGTGTGCATGCCACAAAGTTTCAAGTTTTATGTTATGATTATGGGGATCTCATTTTCACTTCTATGATTTATTCCATGTTAAGATATTATGATCTCTTTTGTAGGTTTTGATAAAGATATGATATGATTTTTATTTCCTTTATTTGCCCTTGCTGAGCATTTGAGCTCACCCTTTTATGTTTTCTTTTCCCCAGGTAAGGAAGATGGATATTAAGTAGAATATGCTAAATGGGACCCTAGATATGATGAAATAAATGGGAGACACTATAGAAGATTTATGAACCAGTTGTTTATGTTTCCCAGTTTCTAAAGACACTATACCTATACGGTCCTTTGTAGTTTTATCATATGTTGTAATAAGTGTGCTTCAATTTTTGAAGTATTAACAATGTATGTAAAGTATGGGTCGTTATAGTTGGTATCAGAGGAAAGGTATAGTCAACCTTTGGAAACTAGGATGTGAAAGCCTTAGTAAAAACCCTAAGGATAAGTCTAAGCATAGAACACAATCTTAGTGTTTTAGAAATGGACTTGAATAACCTAGGATAAGACCTTAAGCATGAAAATTTTATTCTTGAATTATGTGGTTTCCTATTATAATTAGTGTTGCTCACACTATTCGTCTTGGTTTTAGTCAATGGCTGGAACCCGAAGGAACCGTGTTAATGCGGAATGCGATGGGCAATGCAATGATTGTCCCCCTGAGCAACCAAACGATATGGGAGCTGGAATGCAAAATCTTGTAGCCATGCTCACACAACTTTCTCAAGCTATGAATCATGCAGGATTTCCAAACGAGCAAAGGAGGGAGCAACATTCTGTTGAATCCTTCATGAGGTAGCGTCCACCTTCTTTCAGCGGGTCTACTGATCCATTAGTTGCTGAACAATGGATTAGTACTACTGAAAAGATATTTTCAGTTCTTCAATGTTCTGAGCATGATAAAGTCATCCTAGCAGTGTATCGTTTGGAAGGAGATGCAGATCAATGGTGGAATCTTGTTAAGAATACGAGGCAAAGGGATGAAATTGAGTCTATGGAATGGGACGAGTTCAAGAACTTATTTTTCAATAAGTACTTCCCTCGTATTCTCCGAACAAAGATGGAGAAAGAGTTCCTTGAACTGAAGCAAAGGGATGATGAATCTGTTGGTACCTATGAAGCAAATTTTACCAGACTTGCAAGGTACGCTTCTGGTATTATTATCCGACCTGAGAGTAAGATCGATCGATTCTTTAGTGGCTTAAAACCAAGTCTTCGAAGGGCATTAGCCATAAGAGACTTCAATAGCTACGAGGAAATCGTTCGATGTGCTCTCAAAGTCGAGATGGAGATTGGAGTAACCCATCAGTCACATGGGTTTGATAAGAAGAGGAAGATGGAATTCAAAGAAAAATCTAAAGAGCACACGGAAAAGAAGATGAACTTTACCTTATGCTCAAAGTGTGGAAAGAAACATGGAGGGAGTTGTCTTAAAGGGACAAGTAAATGTTTTAAATGTGGAAAGGAAGGTCATCGGGCATTTGAATGCCGTGATAATGGGAAGAAGATGTCTAATGATGCAAACAAAGGAAGGGATACACAGAATGAACCTGCTACACTTCAATGTTTCAAGTGCAAGGAGATGGGGCATTATGCCAATCAATGCCCAAATCCAAGGGTTGATGATGATGGTCGACGTCAACAAACTCTTAAGGCTAAAGACAAAGGAAAGTCACATGCAATTTCTATCAGCGATGTGGAGTACGATAACGATGTGGTGAAAGGTACACTTACCATCCACTCTAAAGTAGCAAATGTTTTATTTGATTCTGGATCCACCCACTCTTTTATTTCTGAAGACTTTTCTAAGGGTATCACCGTACTACCTCAACAATTAGATGTTGAGTTAGCTGTGACAACACCTAATGGCACATCAATCGCATCAAAAGTTTATTATTCTTCTCTGATCGAAGTTTGTGGGAAAGTGCTTCCTGCAAATCTTGTGATCCTTCCTTTAGTGGAATTTGATGTGATTCTTGGCATGGATTGGCTTTCTCTACATGGATCTCATATCAATTGCCAAAGAAGGGAAGTCACATTTCATACTCCAGATCAATCTACGATCGTATACCAATGCAAGGATGAACATAACCTTCCAGTGGAAATTTCTTCCATCTTATGGGTATTGATTCCACTAAATGAAGGTTATTTATCTCAAATGGTTGGTGCGAAACTCACGATTAAAAATATGCCCACTGTAAGGGAGTTTGATGATGTCTTTCCGGAGGAATTACCGGGTCTTCCACCAAATCGTGAAGTTGAGTTTTCAATAGAACTCGTACCGGGTGCTTTGCCTATTTCAAAGACACCTTATAGAATGGCCCCAATTGAGTTGCAGGAATTGAAGAAGAAACTCCAAGAGAATCTTGATAAGAGATTCATACGCCCTAGTGCGTCACCTTGGGGAGCACCTGTTCTATTTGTTAAGAAGAAAGATGGATCAATGAGACTCTGCGTTGATTATCGAGAACTTAACAAGATCACTATCAAGAACAAATATCCTCTCCCACGCATTGATGACTTATTTGACCAACTACGCGGAGCTCAATACTTTTCCAAGATTGATCTTCGTTCAGGGTATCATCAATTAAGGGTCAAAAGGGAGGATATACCAAAGACGGCTTTCCATACAAGGTATGGACACTATGAATTTATAGTGATGCCATTTGGTCTTACTAATGCCCCTGCTATCTTCATGGATCTAATGAATAGAGTCTTTAGAGACTATCTTGATCAATTTGTGGTAGTCTTTATAGACGATATTCTTGTCTATTCAAAGAGCAAGGAAGAACATGAAGATCACTTGAGAATTATATTGAAGACCCTGAGAAAGGAGAAGCTTTATGCCAAATTTACCAAGTGTGAATTTTGGCTTCAAAAAGTTTCATTTTTGGGTCACATAATCTCAAAAGAGGGGATATCTGTGGATCCAGCAAAAACAGAGGTTATCGAAAGATTGTCGAGACCAACAACAGTAACTGAGATCCGAAGTTTTCTTGGTTTGGCTGGTTATTATCGACGTTTTGTAAAAGATTTTTCACGATTATCTAATCCACTCACCTAGTTGACTTGGAAAGGAGTTAAGTTTGTATGGACAGAGGAATGTGAAGAGAATTTCAAGGAGTTGAATAGAAGGTTATCCAGTGCACCTGTGCTCACACTGCCTTGTAGTGGAGAAAGGTTTGTGATCTACAGTGATGCATCCAAGAAGGAATTGGGGTGTGTTCTTATGAAAAATGATATGGTGATAGCTTATGCCTCACGACAGTTGAAAATCCATGAACAAAATTACCCAACACATGATTTGGAGTTGGCTGCGGTAATCTTTGCATTAAAAATTTGGAGGCATTACCTTTATGGTGAAAGGTGTGATATTTATACTGATCATAAAAGTTTAAAGTATATTTTCACACAAAAGGAGTTGAATATGCGTCAAAGAAGATGGTTGGAGCTGATTAAGGATTATGACTGCTCAATCCATTACCACTCTGGGAAAGCAAACAAGGTGGCAGATGCATTAAGTCGACAAGACCATGCTAGTTTATCCATGATGAGGATCACAAAAGATCCAATATTTATGGATTTACAAAGGATGGATCTTGGAATTATAATGGAAGGGGAAAAATCATATCTTTCTCAAATGAATGTTCAACCATCTATACATGTGAAGATTAAAGAGGCACAGAAAGAAGATGTCGAGTTACAAAAGAAGGTGAGAAATGTTCCTGGATTCAACCTTGATTGTGATGGGATAATAAAGTTCAGGAATCAGGTTTGCGTTCCTCCCATCCCCGAATTAAAGAATGACCTGCTGGATGAGGCTCATAGTTCATCATTCTCTATTCATCCTGGAAGCACGAAGATGTATAGGGACCTGAAAGAGTACTTCTGGTGGGATGGAATGAAAAGAGATGTTGCTGAATATGTCTCTCGATGCTTGGTTTGTCAACAAGTTAAAGCTGAGAGACAGAAGTCTAAGGGGATGTTACAACCATTACCCATACCCGAATGGAAATGGGAAAAAATCACTATGGACTTTGTCACATGACTTCCTAAAACAACCAAAGGCAATAATGCTATCTGGGTCATAGTTGATCGTCTCACAAAGTCTGCACACTTCATTCCTATTAGAGAGGATTTCTCTCTAGATCAGCTTGCCAGGATATATGTAAAGGAAGTGGTAAGATTGCATGGAGTACCACTTTCTATTATATCTGATCGGGATCCGAGATTTACCTCGAAGTTCTGGCGAAGTCTTCAGCATACTCTGGATACAGAGTTGAGTTTCAGCACTGCTTATCATCCCCAGACAGACGGTCAATCTGAGAGAACAATTCAAACCCTAGAAGATATGTTGAGAGCTTGCTCTATGGATATCAAAGGAGGTTGGGATCAACACCTACCTTTGGTGGAATTTCTTATAATAATAGCTTTCACTCCAGTATTCAGATGGCTCCTTATAAAGCTCTCTATGGAAAGAAATGCAGGACTCCAACTTGCTGGGATAAAGTTAGGGAAAGAAAGCTATTAGGACCTGATCTCGTTGATGAAATGGCAGAAAAGGTCAGATCTATTCAACAACACATAAGAGCAGCTCAGAGTCGACAGAAAAGTTATGCCGACAACCGAAGAAAAGACCTAGAGTTTGAAGTGGGTGATAAAGTGTTCTTACGAATATCTCCCTGGAAGAGGGTTATGAGATTTGGGAAGAAGGGGAAGTTGAGCCCTAGATATATCGGTCCTTTCGAAATATTGGATCGTGTTGGGAAGGTAGCTTACCGATTGGCGCTTCCACCGAATCTCTCTCAAGTTCACGATGTGTTCCATGTATCTCTCCTGAGAAAGTACATACCTGATCCTTCACATGTACTCAGCTCAGAAGTTGTACCGCTGGAGCAAGATCTTTCTTATGAAGAACAGCCGATAGAGATTCTGGATCGTAGCGAAAAAGTCCTACGAAACAAGACCACTCGCTTGGTGAAAGTTTTATGGAGAAACCACCAACTTGAAGAAGCTACATGGGAGCTTGAGGATATGATGAGGGAGAAGTATCCTCTTCTGTTTGTTACAAAGTAAAGAATTTCGAGGGCGAAATTCTTTTTAAGGGCGGTAGATTGTAACACCCGAGACTTTTATGTTATATAAATTATCAAAGGAATCTTTTTCTACGCAACACTTGCTTGACTTGCTTTACACGCAATCGCGACCTTCCTCGATAGCTTGCGTCGTACGCAATACCGAGTTTCACTAAACAACAATATGCTATTAAAACTAGCCGTTATGAATAGTAATAACCACTTTTTGAAATTTTATAAATTTTATTTTTCAAAATGGACTTCATTTTTGGACTCAGAATATCGAAATTAGCCTAGGGTGAAATTTTGGTATTTTTCTGAAAATTTTCAATTTTTGATGAATAGTGAAACCACTAAGTGGTAGGTTAAAAACTGAATTTTGCATAAAACTTAATTTTACCGCTTCTGTGAATGGAATTTCGAAAATCCGAGAGACACGGTTAATATCAAGGACTAAAATGTGGTTCAATGAGATGAAAATAATTTTTTGGTGAATAGTAACTTTTTACTTTTTTTTACCGCGGTTAATAGTAAATAGGGTAAATAAGGGTAAATATGATATTAATATTACCCTAACACATGTCCTAATTCTATTGGACAAGTGTAATTCGACCAAAAACAAACTTAGGAATAAAATATGACCATTTAGGCCCACTTGGATTAGATTAGGACATTTATTATTAATTTATTTAAAGAAGGGTTAAAATAGTTAAAATCAAAGTTTAATAAGTAAATCATTTTTAATATGGGGTTATACATAAGATAAATTCGATTTTAAATATTCATTAGAAAGCTAAAACGATTTCCTACATGATGGTATTTTATTTGTAATTTTTAGACATCAAATAATTTAATTTATTTATGACACAAAGATGATGCAGTAATTATCTTATTAATGAAATATTGACATAATTGATGTTATAAACACCAAAATAAATTTAATTTGAGACTTTTTATTAATTCCACTAATTTTCTAGATTACTATGATATATTAGTGTTGATTTAATAAACTTGGTTCGAACATATAATTCTGTTATGACTTTCACAAAAATCATATATCAAATAGTGTCAAAATTGACACAAAATAGTTTTTAAATCAAATATTATATTATTAATTGTTATTTTATTCCTAAAAATCTAAGGTTCGGCCAAATGACTTAGATAAGGATATATATATTAATAATAAACAATTTGGGGTTCGTTTGGCATGTTATAGTAAGTGTATTAACCATATAGTGAAAGAAAACAAAAAGACATGGTAAAAGTTAAATTATTTAACTTAGAGTTAAATCTAATTGATAAGGTTAAAATAATACCCTAAACTTGTCTAAATCCTATTGGTTGATAGGATTTCGACCCTTCCCCACTTTATCTTCGAAATAAGACCCTTTGGAACCATTATAAACCGATTTTGACTTTAATATAAAATAATATTTTGAGATATTCCTAAGGTGCCCCTCTCCTCCCTTATAAAAGGGCACCTCCTACCCCTCCCCCTCACACCAAATTGAGCACTCAAGCTCGGCCAACCCCTGCCATTTTCTCCTCTCCACTTGCCTAGAATAATTCTAGAGGTCCTGGTCTTCTCCAAAGACCAATCTTAGTTCCTTAAGTGGAGGATTCAAAGAGGCGTTCCAAAGAAGAGGTAATATCCATTACCGATCTTTTCAATTTCTTTCTTCTTCAACTTCTTCTTCTTTAGTTGTTTCATGATAAATTAATAACATCAGTATTACTTACATACTGATATGTTATTATAAATATGAAACAACCCTATTTCACCTTCTATCCATCCTACGGAAAAATGAAATCACCACGCGTGCGTACGTACGGAATACCGTCTCCACGCCGTGGTGTAATCTATTTTCCACCATCACCTTACAAGGATGGGTATAATGGTGTAATGAATAACTATATATGATTATTATTAAGTAATATTGATACTGAAATAATATATATATATACTCCAATACAATTCCACGATCATAGGAATGATATCATCACTCGTGCGTACGTACGGAATACCGTCTCCACGATGTGATGCGATTCGTTCTACATGATCTTCATTTCATAATGATTATATAAATGAATTGAATGAATGAATATGGTATATACTACACTAATACCATTCTGGAAATGAATTATATATAACCTAAAGATAAGAATAAGAATTTATTCGACAAAACACGCATAAGAACAAAAAGTTATAAAGACCCGAGTAACAAGTAACAATGAAATATTACTAACAAGAAGCTAATAATATGACCATATATGATATCATATAAATATGTATGATTCTGGAATAAGTAAATAATATTATTTAAACCATTATACAGGAGCTTCGGACACGAACAAAGAAAATTGGACCTAAGGTAAGGGAAATATCACAATCTCATTTTTATCCGAGATTGTTTATTCGTAAGTATTTACTGGGGTGTATTTTATCATCCACATCCATGTTTCATCAATATGTAATATTATTTCCATCCACCTACAATTGTTTAAATCCATTTTTACCCTTCGGCGAGTTTTTAGTAATATCTATGAAAGGAATCTTTTGTCGTACGAGGTACTTTTTGACTTTTCCGACAAAAGTACGAAGAATGTTTTTTTTAACTTATACGGCATGAATGGATTTTTAAAACATTAAATCCAAGAAGCTTACTTTACAAGTTTTCAAGTTTATTTTTAATCAACTTCTTTTATTTTAAAGTTGTATGACATGTTATGAAAGGAAAAATGTTTTTGAAGAAGAAAGGATATTTTCCTCAAGAATTCAATTCAAGTGTTTTATCAAAATTTTTTTCCATCTAAGATAATAAAGGGTTCTGTTTCTATCCATATTTTTACATTGGTTTGACTATGTTGTGATGGAATTATGTTTATGAATTCCTTTATCTTATATGAATTGATTTATGATGTCATGATGTTTCAAGAATCCCATTTTTGTTATATGGGTTATGCGATGATGTATGTTTTATGATTATGTGGCACACATAAGAAAGGATTCATTATAAGATGGGTGGGACCTATATCTCCCTCCAATGCATTGGGTAATGATTTTATATCTCATGAGATAGACATGGCTGGAACGGAAGGTTATTTCGGTTCAGTGATACAGGACTGAAACGAGGAGTGAACTCGGTTCAGAAAGGGACTTTGTCCACTAAGATAGTCTTGGCAATGAGTCATGACTAACAAGAAATGATTTCCATGATTATGTGTGCATGCCACAAAGTTTCAAGTTTTATGTTATGATTATGGGGATCTCATTTTCACTTCTATGATTTATTCCATGTTAAGATATTATGATCTCTTTTGCAGGTTTTGATAAAGATATGATATGATTTTTATTTCCTTTATTTGCCCTTGCTGAGCATTTGAGCTCACCCTTTTATGTCTTCTTTTCCCCAGGTCAGGAAGATGGATATTAAGTAGAATATGCTAAAAGGTACCCTAGATATGATGAAATAAATGGGAGACACTGTAGAAGATTTATGAACCAGTTGTTTATGTTTCCCAGTTTCTAAAGACACTATACCTATACGGTCCATTGTAGTTTTATCATATGTTGTAATAAGTGTGCTTCAATTTTTGAAGTATTAACAATGTATGTAAAGTATGGGTCGTTATAAATATCCCCTCTTGTTCTGGTTTGAAAGGATGTACTTCCATTCACAGAGATTGTTTCTTGCCGAGATAATTGAAATTATATTTATCATAACAGAATAATATATTTAATGGTATAATATAAAACAAATTAGTATTTACAAATCATTCAAATATCTAATAAAAACATGCACAAAACCAATGTTCTCCCACTAAATGGTGCCAAAATTTTACCACATTACCACACCACATCAAGTTGATTATGTTTTTAATAGATATTTATAGAAGAGGCTATACTCTATGTATTCTTTCAATGATAATTGGATGTTTAAATTGTGTATTTTTAAATAGAATTACTAAAATTGGGGTTATTTAAAAACAGTTTAAAAATATAAACACTCGATTAATGAGTTTAGTAGTTGATGAATAAACATGGTGTTTTTAGATTTATTATAGAAAGACGTCATTTCATGATCACTACACAACTTATTTATTTCATCATTCTAGAAAATACATATTGTCTAATAGAATCATTTGTCTCAGGATTTTTCATATCTTGATTCCACTCTTTCCACTAAAAAAACTCATAAATGACCACCCATTGACAAAGAAATAGTGTTCTAAAGGTTTGTACCTTAGGAATAGAATGATGTAGGAATTAACATAATGAAATTTTAGGTATGTGTGGGGGAAATAGGTTTCTTGTTTTGACTAATCAGAACAACCCAATATTACCCTCTTTAAATATCATCCCAATAGGTGTTGAGATATAAAGAGTTTCAGTTGACTAAAATAATAAATGATTTCTTAGAAGAATAATATATAGATAATACTATATTAAATTTTAACCAAAAATTTATGTAGAACCACTTTAATAACAAGTTCTTGAACACCAACACAAGTTTGTATAGCTCCCTAGAAATGTTTGTCCATCGTTGAGCTCCCCATCCAGAAGAGGATGAGGCATGGGTGAAACTTTTATGTCATCCATGATCCCCATATGATGTTACGGGACTCTATAACATCCTAGAATGTATATAAATATATATGGTTTCCAAAATGGAAGATCTTTTCTACTGGTTGAGGATGAAAATGAGGTTCCCAAGGTTCAAATTTATACCCAAACAAGAAGGTTGTTTTGGGAGAATAGTTGTCATAAAACCTATTTTACCTTGGTGTTTCTCATCTATATAGTGCGAAATCGATTTTTAAAAACTAAAAACATATTAAACCACAACCTTTTATCTTCCATGAAAATTTTTCATCATTTAGTGGCCTAAAACTATAGATATAGATGAAATATTATGCCTCGCTTTTGACACCAAGCATAATCATTTTCATGGAATGATCAGTTTGGTTGGGCACTTTATATGATAGATTGAGACTCAGAGGATTCATATGATATGTATAATTCTAAATATATAACAATCCCCAAAAATTCCATCCCAATGGGATGCACAAATTATCATTAGTTTCCATTTTATTCAACACACGAACGTGGATTCTTTCCTAGTTTGCCCCATTTTTCATCAAATTCATGAAAGGTCCACCAAATCACATCCTACTATGATGAAAACACCAAAAAAAATAAATAATCATTTTTAATAGTTATATAAATTTAATTATTTAATTAAATATTAATTTATAATTGTTATAATGATTTGAATTTTGAATACAAAATCAGTATAATATAGTCAAGTAAGGTTTAACTAAAATAGTGAACTATGTTGTGATGAATATAAAACGGGATTATAAGATTTAAACTTTGAAAACCCCTTTTAATTTTATGAAAACCATGATAGTACCACATTAATTATAAAATAACAATTACTTTTCCAATTATAAATCAAAGGATGTTCATAACAAAATTTAAAAGAGACAAACTCACACGGATTTGTAATTTATGAATCATGAATGAAGTAGAGGTACCTAAAACCATCACACTAGTATTGAAAGGTGTTAATAAACCACAATTATCAAATAAAATATATTTAAAAATAATTTTATATCATGAAATATTAGTATCCTAATTAAAAATTTTAAAAACAACAAGCCCTATGTTACTATGATAATATTAAGGAAATATGCCAAATGAAAATGATATAAATACAAGGAAGAAATTTTTTAATAAACAATTACGTAAGTAATAAACAAAAAATACATGTGTAAATACAATAGATTAATCTATGAATTATGGTAATATAAATGGGATTATTTTATGTGGTTAGGAAAGACGAATAGGAGTATAACATTTGGATCATGTATTAAATTTAAAGGTGGATATGATTTAAGTTCATCGTTTTAATGATATAGGGTATATCACATAGTTTGGATGCACGGCTCACGGAGCTATGTGAGAACATTTTTTATAGAACATGGAAGACATTAGGAAAGCCTCTTGGTTTAGCAGCATGGTTAAAAAAACTATACCCATATTTTTGATACCTTTGAAATATCTGAGGCCTTTAAATGACTTGGTCATACAATTTTGACTAACAATTCAACTAATCCCAAATCTATCAAAAATAGTTAAAGAATAAGACCCTAAAAATAAGAAAAATTGTAAAAAAATTAACAATATTAATATTAATAAGGATATATGATTTAGTGGTGGGAAACAACTTATGTGTTGAATTAACACATATCCAAAAGCCATATTACGACATCAGAAAATTACATGTGATAAGGGGTGAATCCTATAATTTGCTGATAATGAGTTTAAATTTGTAGGTAAATGATCACGAATCACTTATATTTCAAATAATTTTATCAATTTTTGGGGAATTAACCTCATTTTGGAAGTTTAATTGATTGGGGTGAGAATAATTTATAGAAGGATGTGGTGGCACCGAGATATCAATTTTCAAGAAAAACTATTTTTTATTTGGTTCCTTGTTAATAAGAGAGTATAAATTTTTAATTAGTTTTCTTGTGGATTATGTGGTTAGTAATATCCATTAATATGAAATCAAAAAATTCTTTGGTTTTTCAGGTCACAGGTGTGAGAATGTACATAGGGGGAGCCACAAAACTGGTGTGGGTGTTTCATTATCCCGACATGGAATTAAAATAAGAGTAGGGTTAATAATTCTTGGTGGATATTTGAATAAACATGTGATAAATTTAGTATTGAAGCCATATTGAATGTGTAATATGGTAGAGAGTAGGTGGTTGTGGTCAATTCATTATGAAATGTTTTTTAGAGTATAAAATGTTTGTGGGATTTCGATTAGAACGGTAAAATGAGCTAGAATCTACATCATGAAACTCGACTGAAAACGTAAAATGTGATTCTAATTTTTAATTTTTATAGTGGGTATAACTATAATTTTTAATTTTACTTTTTTATAATATACTTATGGGGGTCAAAATAATCCCATGGGATGAATGGGTTGGTGACACCATAGTGTCTCAGAACAGATAACCACAATTGACTAGTATCTCGATATCGACATTAGTAGTGAGTGAGAGGATGTTTTTTTTGAGTGGTACATATTAGCATTGGGAGTTGTATAGAAGTATTTCATTATATGTTCAGAGATAGAACATGGTGATATAGGGGTGAAATTTCTATCAAATATGGTTGGGTATGGTGGTTAGAGTACTTCCATAGCTTTCTAATGATGAGAATGTTTAGGATAGGCTTTTTATAATGACACATTGAATTTAAAGTCATTATTTTAGAGTTAATTTTAAATTTTTGGCCATGTTAATTTTATTATCCATAAATGTTTTTTAATATATGAATAATGGGATTATAATATCCCGAGATTATTTTTTTTATAGTGATCAGGTCATATGATGTGTTATTGGTACTTGGGTGAGAATAGAATAGGGAAAAAGGTTACCCATTCGATTAAATATTATTGGAAGTAGGTGATTGGTGTTGTAGTGACCCATAGGTTATACCACAATGGACCCTTATGTCAGACATGTGTATTTTAGAGATGATTAATCATGTCAAAACATATATTTCCCACTATGATATCTTACAATGAGGGGTATCACATCAAATTGCATAATAAGAACACATATATTCATTAATCACCAATTTTTTGATGATATCATGTTATAAATATTATATTTTGTGATCATGAAAAAAGAATTATATGGTTTTGGACCTCTCCTAAGGATAGTCATGCTAAACACTATGAGGGATACATTATGATTAGTCTAGGAATGTGTGTTTCCTATCAGGACTCTCATAGAACACCTTGATGCATCACATGAGTTGTTTTTAGTAGTGGGAGCATGGTAAATATTGATTTATCACAAGTATATTTTTTTCAATCAAGAGAACAGAAAGGGATATATCCATTGATCCTATCTGTTATATTTTCCATGATGTCATGTAATTCAATTAGTGTTGTCTATGATTATTGAGATGGGGTTTTCTTCATCTCATTATATTCTTCTTATAATTTTTATTTCATGGAATTTATTTTTGTTATCATACTATTTGGTTGAAAGTTAAACTAGAAAATAGTGTACATTTTTGGATTTATTATGTTTTTCACTGATCTAATATAGAGATGATCTTATAAGGATGAATTCATGTGTTCCCATGTTATTTCAGGGATACAACAATGCATGATGATATTTTTATGGAATATAAATCATTGGAATAAATTGAAAAATTGATATTAACTTTTACTAATTAATTATTTTGATGATATTCCATGAAATTTTATATTTTATGGCCGTAAGAGGTTGTATAAGGAACTGAAAAGGTTAATCGAGGACGTGTATAGTTTATCATGGGTGGTAACTCCATAATCGATTCCAATATCCACATTAAAAAAATATCACATGACTATTTATGAATTATTGTGAATGTATTAATATATTCATAATACTTCTTGAATGGATATATACCACGAAGTACCCGAGGAAATTTTGAGTGTGGAATTGAGAAACCATGACATGGAACATGGTATATTAAGCACATGGTGTAATTTAGATTTCCCAATGACTATGTCTCCATGTACTGGGGTATTTGATCATGTCGTGATAATATTGATCAAGGTCTCTAGATGAGAAAAGTGACATAAGATTCCTTAGTGGGGTCTCCTGGGGCTATTTGTGGAACCATGATAGGTTTATTCCTAATGGGGATAGGTAATATGTTTTTACATCGCATGTTTAATAAGGTAAACCCCCTCAAAGTTGGATTTGTGGCTTGGTTTGTGATATGAGTGATACGAGTCATTTAAGAATAGATGGGGTTTTTGAGAGGGGTTCCCTCAATGTGAAAGACATGGGAGATATCATAGGGGAAATTTGAGATTTATCGGGAATTGGGCGAGGGATTTGTAAGAGGGATTATCAAGGGATTTTCCAAGGGATATTGGGTTGATTATCTTGGGGAGATTTATAGTTTATAATATTGTGTGTGTTGTGGGAGTTTTTTGTGGTTTTTTGAAATCCTACCAAGACTCTTGTATGGTTTTTGTTATGTCCATAGGGAACTCCCTTGGATATTGGATATGGCTTATATCTATTGAGTAGAGACAATATGGAAAGTGAGGGGCCTAGTGGATTCGCTTATCATTGAAATGAATTGAGTAAATTTGTTTTGTGTGGTAGCTTTTTTGTCTAGTATTATCATGAGGGAATTGTCACCTAATTCTAGATAGAAGAATATATGTGAGTTTTATGTAGGGATAGTTCCCTTGTGTTTATAACCCTATGATAAATTAGTCATAATATGGGGTGGGATATTGGACTAGGATGTTATTTCATGCATGTATCATTCAATGTAGATTCTATAATATGGTGTGTATTCTAATCAAACATAATAGAAGATGGTAGGTATGTAAGAATTATGTTCACTATTTCTTGTGGGTGTTAAGATGGGTACTTTAGGGTATCCTTCCCATCGAGTAAATGGACATGGTTCTATTATTTGTTTGTTCCTCAAATAGATTATTATGTTAGGTATTATATTTTTCTCTCATCCTATATTGGATGGTAGTGGATGGAAACTATGATGTGCAACCTACCATGAATTTCTGGGTAGTTCTTGGGTACTTTCAGTAATCCCTTCCTTGTGATGAAATGGGTTGGGGCTCTTTAGTGTACCATACCCTACATTGGTGTGTAGGGGGTGTGAACATTTATTGCACCATTCATTATAAGGGAATGGGTTGGGATATTTTTAGTGTTCACTTACCAAGTGAGGGTATGTATGGGGTGCTATTTTAGTGTGAAATTCTCTAATTGGAATATATTATGGTACTATTAAATGTGACTTTCCATAAGAGATATTGGATTAGGTTAATGATAATAAATATACCATTTTTCATTGGGTACGGTTAAAGGTTTATTAATTGAGTTAAATATATTATAAAAATTAAAAAATTATCTATGTTCACTAGTCATATGGGTCTAGTAACCACAAGATGACCTGATGCGTGTATTTGTGACTATGTGGGGTCATGAGGTGGATTCTTCCATTGGTCAAAGCAGTATTGGTTGGGTGTCATGTTATCCTAGTTATCACATGATGACCCAAATTGGATGTTTGATATCTTCCATTTACAATTATCATGTATATAGCCATATAATGTGAAATATTTATGTTACATTTTGAGACTCACATAAGATACATTTATCACCCCCTACATAGCCACTTTGTTTCATGTGAACCCATATCTATAATATTTTATTTGAGCACATGATTTTTAGTGGATCATACTATAGTAACTCAATAGGTATTACAATTGGTATGAATTATGGTTTGTTGATTTTAGTTGTTACTAATCTATATTTTTAAGTAATTTTATTATATTTATTGAACACAATTGGTGATAGATTATGTTTTATGACTATATAAATTATATTTGTTTTCATTGATATAGAATTATTATTATATAGATTATTTGTACATTGATTTTTTTGTTGTTTGGTTATTTTAATTGGTATTTACTCTAGTTTGATGGAATATTGTCACTGATATATAGTTTAGTCACTTTCTATTTTTCTGAATCCTCTGGTATATGGGAATGAATTCTTATAGACTTTTATCCTTCCAACTCCATGTTTTAATATGTATTTGGTTGTCACATATTAGCACATTCTGATGCATTCCCCTATGTTTTCCAAACTGTGTGATGGGATCATCAATTTTTCCTATAGTAAAATAATTTTATTAAATTATATGAAACCACATTCATATTAAATATCTAATATGTTGTAACATGTATTCTAACCCTAATTTTCTTGATATATCATTAGAACTTTGTCCAATTGGATAATTTACAAAATTTATCATAATCTTATGATCATCACACAGATGTTATTAAAATTTTCATTATATTTTTTGAAAAATAAAATTCAATCATTGTTAAACTAGATATTATATTGGACATATAAAAAATATGATATATCTTTAAAAATAATATAAATTTTATTAATTAACCAAAATGATTTTTTTTAGACGCATGGTAAATGTTTTTTATGAAAAAATTTCCATTATTTAAATTTTATTATATTTTTTTCAAATATACTTTTCCTATTCAATAACATGTATAATATATAAATAACCAACTTAATAATTAAAATATTTATAATGAAATTAAGAACATATTTTAATGATTCTATGATTGTAAAAATTATATTTTTCTAATATTATGTCATGCAGATATAGTGAAAGATAAAATAGATACTATCAATTGAGATTTTTTGATTACATTACGACAAATGCAATGTTAGTGGCATATAACAAATTTTTTAAACTAATATGATTGAAATAAATAATTATTTATCACAACTAATGATCTTCAAAATGATTTAGAAGAGAATGGAATTGTCTTATGTTTACTGAGAATATCCCCAAATACAAATTTTTAATAATTATCACTCATTTTATATGAATTAAATAGTTTTGAAAATAGGACTCACATTTTATTTACTAAAACTAGTGTATCCAATCTATTCCATAAGTTATTAATAGATATCTATTAGAAGAACTGATTAAATCCTTCCTCATATTGTACAAATTCATTATACGAACTATTAAAATTCTTGGAAAATATCTTCATCTGTCTGTGGTATTTTAAAAACTTTTCAAAATGGTTTGTTGAAAAATGAGACATTCTAGGATATATAATTCATGGATTTGTATATAATATATATATATAATTTTTATTACAAGCCTTGAGAAGGATTTACCCTATTTAAATAATAATATTTTTTTAAATACCCAATAATTCATCTAATTGAGATAACATTTCAAAAAACTACTGACCATTACCATATCCTTTTTTATACAATCATAAACCACAAATTGGATTATTCATCAATGCCATGGATTTGATTATGTAAGTATCTCCATAGATATCCCAAATTCACTAAATCCATATATAATTTAATATTATTTAATAAAATGTAACATCCTATGTAATAACATAAGAAACCACAATCAAATACCTTTTAGATATCATTAAAAAATTAATTTCTCAAATCCTTTTTTTTTATTTTTTTTATATAAGGTATCAACTAAATCTAGTATTAATAACCCATAAAAAAATTTAGATATCCTTTAAAAAAATTATGGCAGGTTTAATTATATTGTACTAAAAAATTGTAATAAAACATATTCCATATTTACATAAAAAATGCGTTTTAGTTATAGTCATAGAAACAAGTAACATTTTATTTATAATTAACAAAATATTATTCAATTTCATATAAAATTAAGATTTTTTCTCTATGAACCATTAATGAGAAAATAACCATTCGATATTTATGGAAAAAAATGGTCAGGTCATTTCCCCACTATAATGAGATCCAATTAATTCGATGAAAATATTACTAAACATATATCATAAGACCTTGATGAAATATTCATGATAAGGAAGATATGATGTATAATATTAGGTATTTAGGATCATAATATATTGAAACTTATTTGATAAATGTTTTGAATTGTTAATATAAAGGATAATGCACTTTTGAGGATTAAAAAAATAATATTAATTTTATACACTTTATGTTTCATTTTTTATTCCTACATGTAGATGTTGGTCATTATGGCTAGATTTGATTTTATAATTAATATATTTCCCAATTAAAATAATTTGATTCATGGATTAATTCCATGATGATATATTTACATGGTGTAGTACCATAAATTGCGTAAATCATAACTGATATGACAATAATAAAATACTTGTTTAAAGGATTTATCCCTGATGTGTTAATTGAAGATGATATATCTTTCCATTTGTTTGAAACATATTGATATAATTAAATCCATTATAATTTTAGTTACACAATAAGTTCATTAATAGATTCAATGAAAGATAAATAATATATATAGGATTATGGAACAACTATTCATCTTTCTTGATGATATACCATGTTAAATGGGTAATATTACATAGCAAAATTCATTATAAAGTTGTTATAACTGTGACCTTAATTGAATTAGGATGGGGTCTTAATATGTTTCTAGATAATGATAATAGACTTTAGATAAGTTCACATAATTAAATAGTGAAAGAGGCCTAGAGGGTCAAAAAATAAGTCTATCTAGAATCTCATTAAATTATATTGAATTTATATTCTAAGAAAAAATATCATTATTATCTTATGGAATAAGAATTATTCATGTATCTCCAATAGTATAAATTCAATCATTAGGTAATATTGTTTTGAATATGTGTGTTGAATATTATCTCTTATTTATTATTTATATGGAAAAACATGATTTATTATTTATTTATCATTTGAGTGAACGAATTAATAAAAATATTTATTTTGTAATTTTTGTACTTAAATAAATATTATCTCACACGTTTAGTAAATATGAAATCTATTTAAAAAATATGTATATGTGAAGTTAGTGAATATAATGAATACATATCTATAAGAAGACTAGTGTATTAATTTGTTTAAATAAATATTATTCTTGCATTAACAAATAACATGGTGGATTGATGAATGGAGTATAATTCCCATGAAAATAATATATTAATTCATATCAATTAAAAACATATTTATTTATTTATTAAAAAAGGATATATATATATATATATATGTTTATTTCAGTTGCTCCAAAAATATTACCACTGTAATTATTATAAAATAGCTGGATTATATTTGAAACAATATTTTAGAAAGTGTTTTATAAATATTTTAATCGGTTATCCCTTGGTATATATTCTGATATATTTAATTTTATGATAGAAGTTCCATTGATCACAACAAAAAGACTCAAAATATTCTATCAATATATAATGATAACATCTTTATACATCCCTCTCGAGAATATGTAAAACCTATCAATATGACATTAGTGAAACAATAAATAGGTTTCTAAGGGTTGTGCCTTCCATACCAAGAGCATTGATAAGAGATTCATGGATCTCATGTTGAGAAAAATATATGAACAATTTTAAAAATGTCATCCAAAACTACCATAAGATGATAAGAATATAACAATTCACCAGAATTAGTTATCACATATGACGACATCACTGGTTTAAATTTATTATATATTAAGTGTGAATTATAATCTCTCTGAATATTATATGTTTTCTCTTAAAAATATATTTGAATATTATATGTTGAAACGAATGGAATATTATTATTGGGAATCGCCTCAAATATTCCACTATTCCATTGAACATTTGAATTGTATCAGATTCGAGGCATTTTAGTTTATATTGTTTTTACTAGTTAGATAAATTTATTATATTTATTTATATACATTCATTAAATTTTCTTCATAATATAAAATTGAATATAACATGTTCTTACAGGTTTATATGCCAAATATGTGCTGAAAAAAACTCAATAATAGCATCTTGATATGTCGAGGTTTCTGGCAAGATGATATGAATAGAGAGAGTATAATGGTAAATGAAATGTTGTATACCCACAATAAACTACCCAATGAAATTTTCATGAAAATCATGGAATACCATATGGTTTTGTATGTAGTTTAATTACATGATGTTTATTGTCTTATATCTTTATATATGTCTTAATTAGGAGTACATGGTGTGGTGTTATTATACATACCATAAAACCCCACATGCAGTTGACTATATGATATTCATCACATGATGTGTGGAAAAAATATAGTTTCTACTAACATAAAATGTATTTATATTGAGCTAAGAGACATGGCCAAAAATTTATAGCATGTTTTATATAAAATGTTACACATTATATCCCATGTGTGATACATGTCATGTTTTAAGGTTTTTAGTGATGATGGCCAAAATATAATTACATGACATACTACAAGTAGTACAAACCAAGTAACACATTCTAGATCATTATTGGAAAACTCCATGCCTAGCATGTAGTTTGTGTCACTATGTCGATAATTAATGACTTACTGAGCTACATGATATGTTACATGTTATACCTATATGTTTAACACTATTATTTCACCAGGTACACTATAGGTAATTTTCAATCATTCATATAAATATGAATTCTTCATAGTCACTATGTGTATAAATTATATAGCAATAATATTTTTTAGTATCATGAACTTGCCATGTAATTCCCATGCATTACTCGTGGTACATTTTACAACAACTTATTTTGTGACATGTGGTCAAACACATCATGAAAACTACACAATTTGACATATTGAACTATATCTAAAGTATATCATGACATATTGTCTGTGTATACATTTTATATTTGTATAATATAAAAGATTCCATGTATGAATTAAACAATATAAATGGATTTAATCAGTTGAAAAGGGCATACACTATGTATCCTATTTTACGTGTATTTTACATATAAAATCCCATTAAAGAATTTATAATTGTCATCAGAAAAACATAAGAAATGTAACCTGGTGGTAGGGGAAACCTCGACCATGAAAATAATAGATGACATGTAAAACGGTGATTGAATATGGGGATAATATAAATAAAAAATAAGAAAAAACATATTAAAACATCCCAACTTGGAAAAAAATATAATAAGTATATAGGTTCACTCAAATAACAACCAAAATAAATGATAAATAATCATTGTAAAGAAAAAAAGCAATTCATGGGTAGAAATCTGATTAAGAAATTCATTTTCAATGTATCCCCTTAAGAGAGGATTGTTTTGGCCATGAGAAAAGTTGGCTATCCAAAATGAAAATCCTTAAATCATTAAAAGTAGGGACTACACTATATAAGTATGTATTGGAATAAAAATCATTTAGAGCATAAAAATATTAATATAAAATAATGTAAAATAATTCATAGTTTTATTTAATGGAAAAAAAATCATGGTAATGGAATGTAAGAAAATATCGTAGACTAAAAAATAATTAAAATTTTAATTTGTTATTAAAAATTATATTCTATATATTCATGGATCCCAAGAAGTAAAATAAATTTTATGTTTATTATTTCATATTCACCAATAAGATATTAACCTTTTATCATGTTCATAAATATTATACTATATTTTAAAACCTAATAAATTAATATAATAATCCCTAAAATTCTCCACCTTTCTTATTCCCCGATAGAACATGTTTTCTCATACCCTCTCATGAACTACTATCTACTACTAATCATTCTCAGAAATAAAGTATCTTAAGTAACAACATTTAAATCAAATATTACCAATGAATCTTAAGAGTATACTAGAATAGAAGATGATGAAGTATCTAAATGAACTAAACACCCACATATAATCAAATGATACCACAATGTAAAATTTTAGATAAAAAAGTAATCATGAAACATATTAATAAAAGATGTATCTTATTTTTGGTAGGAAGGTTGTTCAAAACCTATAGATACTAATATCATTAAAGGGATTGGCTGAAAATGTTATTCCAATAACCAAAATCATAGACACTAACTAAAACCTCACCCTCTATTCCAACTATGCCCTCCCTAAAAATCACAAATTGGAAGATTCATAGGAACCTGAATCAATGTAATCCTAGATATACACCTAACACCAATATATGGTCTTCTAAACACTACAATAATAAATAATTGTTTTTAAAGCTATCACATACAAAAAATTTCGGACATACTCTATAATGTATTATTAAAAGGGATGTATCACTTAATTTGGTCTGTCACATCATTAGAAAAACATTTAAAATTAATAAATCTAATTTGTTCCATACACTCATTTCTAATATTTATTTACTGGACTGTAATGTTTAACAAAGGGAGTTTTATATTTACCCCAAAATAATAATACTTTACTTAATTGGTCTATAGATCCCACGAAAGAACATAATATCTGAAATATTCTCATGTAATTGTTTATACTTACATTGTCTTTTCATCCATAAATATTACAGCATTTTAATGAACAATAATTAAATTACACAAAAACACGCTTGAATATTGAAAAGGAATAGTACTATTGGAAATATGGAATCCCAAAAAACGTTGTTATATAAAATTATTATAATCCCCCATTATGTTAATAAATAACTATCACCCTTCTTAAATCTATCATATGGAATACATTTCATCTTATCCTGGAGTATGGAACCATAAAAACAGAGTTCTAGATGCTCAAAAATGGTAACAAATGGTGATATATAAGCATATCATGAACAGAAGTGTTTTATAACATTAGAATGAAATTTTAAAACCATAAAATTTATATAAACTATCATATAATTGATTCATAGATTAAATATTGGAATTTCGTAAGACATTAATCACAAGAGAATGAAATAAAATGATCCATGATGCATTACATTTCCATAAGACATATTTTTTTGGCATATACATAATTATAGAAAATAATTTCTATAGTATCCAAACTCACTATAATGTCTATAATGGTTGAATGGGTTCACTCACATTATCATTTTAGTAGTGAAGTATCACTCCCAAGACCATCCTAGTGGAAAAAAATCATTACTTAACTAAGTTCACTCCACATTCCAGTCCTATAGATCTCATGATATATAAATCGTTACCTAATGAATTAGAGTGAAATATAGGTCTCACCCATCAAATAATGAAATTCATACATATGTGTTACACAAGATAATATAAAATTACTCATATCATAACCAATGAAATTAAATGGGTTTTGTAATAATTTTATTATGACATAACCAATGTATAAGAGACATATTTAATAAAAATTTCATCATTTCATCATAGCATAGAAATTGGATAAATATATGGGTTTCATAAAAATTTTATCATGGTATAAGCAGTTGTAGAGAATCTAGTTTCACAATAATTTTTTCATTATAAACCTAAACCATTTGGATAATGAACATGAATGGTATCCTCAGATATTATAACCAATAATGAAACAATAATATCATACGATTTAATCTTATATTGAATATATTTTTTTGAATAGATAAATGAATAATTTCAGGTGGAAAATAACCATTATATGAATGTAACATATAGAAACAAAAATTTCAGAAAATATTTTTAGAATAATAATATTTAAAAATTAAATTGAAAAAAAATAATGTATTATTCAAATAAAATAACATTTATGATTATGGAAAATTAAATTCATTTTATATAAATTGAAAAAATAGTTATTTCACATTTTTAGTATCGTTCAAATGAGAATTGTATGGAAAAAGAAAAGAATATTATAGTTACTTTTTTTCTAAAAATTAAAATGTGGGTAAAAATATTATTAATAAATAATTTAATGAATTATATTAATATTTTGGAATATATATTTATAATATATTTTTTAGAAAAAGGGGTTTTCAGGTAAAGATAGACATAAAAGAATTATTAAAAAATAGAAAATTTGTTGAATTTCCAATGAGTGAAAAATATAAATATTAATTGAAAATATCATTAAAAACTAATTGGGAATAAAATTAAAATTAATTATTGATAGGTATATAATTTTATTTTAACATTGGATACAGAATCATAAATAATCTCGACAAACAATGACATTGTACCATAAAACCATTACCAATTTCATAACATTTGATTCATAATACCGATGAAAGAGATATAAAAAAATGGATATTTAATATCTATAATTTTATATATATTAATCATAAAATACATCCACATGTATTATTTACTCCACATAAAATAAATTCTTGGGGAATTTGGAATCTGTATCACAGATGTAAAAAAGGGAGAGTGAAATCCCTTACCTTATATATTAACTTCTTTTTCACATGTACGAACCTCATATATAACAAATATGTGTTTATTATAGATATATTATTGAACCATGATCATCTATATCATACCACATATTCCATTATTATGACCTATTACACTTTTATTAACTATTACATGATAAATTAATGATTATTGAAATAACTGCAATGTTTTTCTTGTTTATTTTCATTTATATTTTTGTTATCCTATTAATTTTATAATTATTTGTTTATATCAATAAGTTTAAAACCCATAATAACATAATATATATTCATTAAATATACTTTTTATAATAATCCACATAATCTATATATACATAATATAAAACACCATTCTTGAAGAAGGTTGGTCGTATGTATGTCTTACAACTATTTACATTTTATAAAAGCATTACAAGAATAAAAGGAAATAAATATTTTAACATTAAAAAATAATGTTAATTTAATATATATTAAATATGTTCATTAAACCCACCAAACTCACTAACCCCATAATGTGTGAACAAATAAAATTGCTACACGTGGTAAAAGTCCACTGTACACAAGAGTGACATTATTATATTCCCACAGAATGGAATGGATGTATGTTTCTAGTGCCTTTTTTAGGACACACACACTCATCTATTCAAGGAAACACTACTCTGTTTCCCCTCATTCCCTCTTTCCAAAGGCGGGCGACATCTGTTCCTTCTTCAGGGATGTTTGCTCCTTGATCAAAAAAGGACGATGGGATGTCTGTTCTTCCTTCTGTGGATTCCTCCAGGGATCTCATCAACTAGTCCGGGTCTCCCTTATTGATTAAGATATTTTTCGTGAAACTCTTCCCAGTGACTTATCTTCTTGGAAGCTGGTTAATTTGGCTACTTCTATTAGGACATTCTAAGGGATGATGGAAATTTTGGGATTGAGTCTTGAGGAGACTTCCTATATATCCTAGTGGCAGGGAATCAAATTCCGTGTAGCTCGGTAGGGTGACGAGACACCTAAGGAGTTGGCCCGTGAGAATGGATTCCTATATTGGACATGGAGGAAGTGGATCCTCTAGGCTTGGTCATGACATTCCCGAATCACATATTCTCGAAGGGAAGACCAGGCAATGAACTTGGATTGGGGTGTACACAAAGGACAACAACTCGATGATGTGTATGTTGTTTATGTGTGGTTAGCTTCCCAGGTTGGTCTAATGCCACTATGATAAACTAAATATGTTGGTCCCAGTAAAGTGGATTTGAAAGGATTACCACTAAATAGGGTAAAACAACCTACCAAAATTTAGGGGACACAACCTCTTACTGTCTGATGGGAAATAATGGATTACCGTTGATTAGGGTGTAATGTCTTACTACTAATTTGTGGATAATGCATCTTAATGTCGTACAGAACGGTGGTGAACCAAAGTGAGGTGGTCGGGTTCAGTGGGTTGTTGGTCTTGAAGCTCGTGGATTCTTACTACGTACCCTGCCTTAGAAAGGACCAAAGTCCACATAGTTCGGGATGGGGGCATTGGGGCACTGACGTGAAGGTCTCTGGGGCCAATGGTTATTGGACATGAACCTCAGGGAGGCTTCCTACGTACCCTCCCTTAGCAAGGATCAATTTCTTCATAGTTTAGAAATGGGGGAATTTGGGGCTTACACTCTGAGGCATCCCGAAATGTTGGTGAACCGATGTAAAGGGAGCCGAGACCAATGGTTGATGGGCATAGACCTCATTAAGGCTTCCTATATACAATTCCTTGGCTATGATCAAATTCCATATAGTTCGGATGGGTGATGTGGGCGAACCGACGTGAAGAGGGGTCAGAACGACTGGGTGTTGGGCTTGAACCTCCTGGATGCGTCCAACGTACCATTCCTTGGCAAGGATCAATGTCCACATAGTTTTTAAGTAGGTGTGGGGGTTACACTCTAGGCTATCCAGAAGAGGATTTCATTGCTTATTCTTCCTCTAAGACCACATGAGTCATGCTCAGTTTGAGAAACTAGAGGCAGAAAAAACCTGATGACCATGTCGTGAAAGGTGCATCTGTGGGAATTGGAATGGGTCTTACACATGGTTAGTGACCCAAAGAGGAAATAGGGTCTTACACACAAGTTTCATCCCTGGGGGATGGATATTGAGACTTACTTTAGTGTAGAGGCCTGGGTGGTGACAAAACCTAGTGGGAGATGGATTGGTCTTGTAGAATGAGAGGAGGAGTAGTGATGCTACCTCTTGTAAGAAAAGAAAGGGGCTTACACCATGGAAGATGCCCTTCCCCATGGATAGACACCGGTCCAATAAAGATGATGTCATTCCATGTAAGGAATGATCTCACTCCCATGTAGACCAGTGGGAGTAGAGAATGTTCGAGATGAGGCATCTCGTGAACAAGGCATGGGGTGAGGTCATAGCTTAATGTCTTGTGCTGAGGACGATGGTTCTTGGCAGTTTAACATCCTATACCTCAGATGAGGTGGTTTCACTATGCACCCCTAGGACATACATAACTGGCACTCTATACAACATGGTGAAGTGAAGGGATCGAAAATGTCATGACTAGGGGGTGTAGTGAGGTGATCCCATTAGGGTTCCATGTTAGTGTGGCTATGCGAAGAAGTAATATCCAATAGCATTCCTATGAGAAGAAGCACGAGGGGAAGCAACGCAATGTGAAAATCCTCCCAAAATGACTTTGATGTTACTTCGTACGAGACAAGAAGGTCATACAGGAAAATGGTGTGTGATAGAGATGTTTAGGGAATAAGAGGTGCCTAATAATGATGTATGAAAGAGAGACATTGAATATGTGCCCACAAGAAGGGAGGCTTCCATGGAAAATGGAACAATTGTGCAGAAAAAGATGGGTTAGAGTGCAATTGAGACCCTTGGGTGGAAAATACTAGTTGGTGCGCAATTGGAGAGGTTTGTCCCACAAAGAGAGGCCTCAGTTTTGCACGCAATTGGTGGGGATTTCTTGCAAGGAAGATGGGTAGTGCACAATTGGAAGGTATTGAGTGCATGGAATAGGGATTGCTTACATAGGATGGGACTAAAAGGGATTTGGATGAGGGTTATACCTGACTGGTTCGGCGTGAAGGCAGACCCTTGGCCGACTTGTCAGAAAAAATACTATACCTGAAAGCCATTGTTTTCACATATAAGTGGTGGATTTCGCGTAGAGGAGATGGTTCAGATTCTTCAGCCATCCAAAGATGAAGGGGCGCCGCTCTATTTATATGTTCTATGATTTTTTGGTTCTGTTTGGAAACCTGTCTGCATGAATGATTGTGAGCTTGTTTCGGTAGCACAAAAGGTCAATTACATGGTGGCAGCCACACAAAACATTCTACACCCACTATCGATGGAATACAATTTTCTATGCCTACATGGAACACACCCTCTGATCCCACAGTTTTCTATGTGAGAGATATTTTTTCATGCACATTAGATATTTATTTATACAACCCTTCGCCCCCTGGAATGGATCACTGGACAAAAATATGCCTTTTCTTTGTCGCGCCAAAATCTCATTCAACCCTTGATCATTTTTTGGCATATAAAAATTCCCCACTTGTAATTGGATCGGTGCGGGGATGAAAAGGTCAGATTCTAAGGGAAACACCAAGATACATAACTTCCTAGAGTCGGTGCACACAAAAACATGCAGTTGTGTGTAAACATGGGAAGTGGCACACAAATCACTTTGAACATGCACAAATTCCCTACTTCGTGCCTATATAAACCATCACAGGTCCTACAACCCATATAGATTTTATTTCATGATATGTCCTGAGCTCTTGTTTGTGAAAAACAACCCCTTTCTTGTGTGAAAAAACGCTTCAATTGTGCATAATTCCTCAAGTACAACCGTCATTTTACGAGAAAACCTGGGATTTTTCGGGCCGCTTCCTCAGTTTTTTGTGAAAACTCAAAACTTTTTATGATGCCTCCTGATTTTACATGCCACCTTCTATAATTTCACATTGTAGATTCCTTTTCATGCAAAATCCTTGAGACAATGCTGGAAGAAGATGACAACTAATCAGGTTGATGCTGAGAGAGAAGCTGTTTTCACCACTCAAAGTGATGAGATGGTTGTCAAGCCTGAGATATATGGTACCTGAAAGATCATATCTAGCAACAAAAATCTCTTCAACATGTTAACCTTTGCCCAGATGGAGTATGCACCTTCCAACAATGTGCTGATATAGGACTTTGGTATTTTGGAGGAGGTAATTGTGCCATGATTTGAAGATGATGCATCATGGTAATGGTTGACCAACATGGATGAACTACCTCGTCATAATATCACAAAAAATTTATATCCTTCAAGAGAAATTGGGCATATGTATGTTTACGTCCTGAATCCCAGGACCTGGACTATTTCCAGAAGTGACCTAGTCGGAGTGGATTCTCTGGCTAATTACGAATGTACATTCCAACAGAGTGTTTCTAGAAAATATAATGCTTGGTCATAGGATTGGGATATGCATCTTGGAGGAAATTTCACTAGTGAATGGGCCTGGGCGTATTGGGTATGCTTGACATGTCCCCAGTTTGGGGCCAAACTGCGATACATCGGTTTGTTCGAGGTTGTGTAGATGTCGCAGTTTCATTTCTACCGTCAGTATGAGCTCGAGCCATAGCTATTTACCCGATGATCCCCTAATACCAATACATTCCATATTCACCATGGGGAAGCTATAATTAGCCTTTAGAACATTAATTGAATCCGGGAAATCCCTTTGGATGGGCATTAATATGATTTACTTCTTCCTACGAGGAACATCTTGGGAGACAGATCATGAACTCCTGTCCGAAGAAGGCATCTGTTGGAGCTGGCTAAGGAGAAGCTGTAAGTCAATGACTTTTTAAAGGACATGGCATACAAAAAATGGTTTAGATTTTTACTTCAAAGCGATCCGGGTGTCCAGAATTTGGGGTGTGGAAGGCGGTGTCAGACTGTGGCATAGAGGAGAAAAAGAGGATTTTACAGGAGGATCCTTGAGGCGGGAGAATATCAATCACGGGGAATAAGTATAAATGAGATTAGAGACCTGAACATATGGTACACCATATTTCATGCAACCTTTATGAGTGGGTGGATCCTACCAGTTAGGGACACAAGGATGGGAGTTCATCCAGTGACATTGGTTATGGCTAGAATCATGGCCTCTAATCCATAGTTCAATATGAGAGTCCATGTGTTAGCCTATTTGTAGCCATTTTCTAATTTATTTTGAGAGGGGGGTCTCCAAGGAGGATCTTTGGTCCCTTTTAGATCCTTCATGGCTGGGTCACGGCTCATTGCGTCATGTAAGCCTTTTTGAACACCATTTTTCCTCCGGGTAATGGCCTTCGACATTCCTTGCTGAACATTTCCTAGTACATGTTGTTGACCCTAAATGAGGATGGGGTAAGAATCAGAATCAGAAATCATTCCAATTTCACTTTTATCCCATTCCGCACCCCAACTGTCCAGATGATAGACAATGGGTCAAGAATCACTAGAGAAAAGGGAATACATCCTGGGCCTCAGAGGTGGGGTGCTTGGGGCCCGAGTTAATGGGAATATACTTTTTAATCCCTACATGCCATCATGATTCGCCAGGTTGTTAGGATTCCTCTAGAGGATGCCATATAAAGAGTATACAGATGTCCGGGAGGGGAGGCATCCCTATTTTCTTCACCAAATGTGGTTTATGTTCCCAACCCATGGCTCTGGTGATGTCATTACCTTTCCCCCCACCAGAGTTGATGTTGGCCTCTCGACACAATATTCTGAACAATGGGTTGTAGCATACACTGAGGGACTTTTGCGTAAGCGGGTTTGGTAGATGAATGTAGCCATTGTAGAACCTAGGTGGTGTGAGAGCAGGCCAGATGATGTTGGGGAAGAAAGTTCAGAAGAAAGATGGGTAACTAGGCTCGCATAGGCTGGGAAAACAGTAGAGGGAACATCGCATGGCATGGTCGTGCCTTCGTCACCAAGTGGGAGAGGGGTTCACAGAGCAGTCAGGGAACTTCCTGGGAAGAAAATAATATATCTGCTTCAACCTTCTAATGATGTAATCTTCCCGAAACTACCGTCATCATGGTTGACCCTATTCCAGTCAATGGACGTCAAGGCCCTCTGCAAAAAGAAAATAAAAGATGTAATCTAACTACCATACGTTAGTTTCATCTAGGTTGATGACATGGTAATCTTCCATTGTCAGCATACGTACCTAATGATCATGGATGTGTATGTCCACTAATGTGGTTGGTGTGAGGAACCACCCCTCCTAGTGATGTTAATGGTCAGATAAGAGCATGATCCAGACTAGATTCCACCCATGGAAGATGAACGTGATGAGAAGCCGGAGGGTAGTGAGACAGAAGAGGATGAGGGAAAAGGAGTAGGTGAAGGAGAGGATGAAGGAGGAGGTGAAGGAGAAGAGGATATTGAAGGGATGTCCAGCCAAAGGAGTCTTCGAGAGAGTGGAGAGATCATTTTCTCTGATGTAAACATAACTAAGCTTCTTAAGGTATGTCTCTAACCTTATCTATCCTTCCCCCTTAATTTTTTATTCATTGTAACCCTCAATCAGATCTCCATATTCTTCTTAGGTGTATATTGGCGCTGACCAAGAGGATGCATCCAAAGTGGGGGTAGAGGTACCAATAAAACAAGGTGGGAAGCTGATTCCCATTAGTGAGCAAAGAAGTGCTGAGGGATCCCCTACATTGAAGGATCCTATAACAGCTGGAACATCAGAGGCTGGTGCCCTGGGCTATTGTAAGTTCATTACATAGACACCAGTATTTACCGTCCAAGAGCTCAGTTGACTAGGATATTCATTGTTTGTGTAGTAATCACATATGTAGAGGCTCATCAGGCAGCTGGATCTTGGTAATTCATGATTGATTCAATGGTAAATGTGTCAGTGCATTCTGGGCGCACTTCCCAAATCGAGCCGGACCCAACACTCGGTGAGAAAAGATCTATGTATAACAGCGATATTAATGTCGGGGCGGGTTAAAGTTGGAGAAGGGGATACCAAGACCATATGAGAGAAGATGGTCACCCAGGTGTTGAAGAGCCTACCCCCTTGGGAGGAATACCCAAAGAAGACCCTACCAATGGTATGTTGCTTGATTTTATCAAATATCGTTCTACAGATCCTTATGAGATAGATTATTTTGATTTGGAGGTAGATGAAGAGAGCCATAAGATGCGACTCAAAGGGTGGACGTGTGTCAAGTGCATTCTCCATCAGCCTCAGATAGAATGGCTAAAATGGATGGGATCACTCTACACCTGGCGATGCTTTCTCTATGCTGGAGGGGTGGATGTTCACCATCTTCATTCGAGATCCCGCTACTACAAGGTTGAGATAATGCGCAAGAGCAGTTGACACTCTGATTTTTCTTGATGTCAGGAAGAGTCGAGGAGTATCCCAGCGTTCCAAAAGTCATAACAAGAGGTCATTCAACATAAAGAATCGATGAATGAAATTAAGGTATTAATTTTCAACTATTTCGATCATGTTGAGCAATTGATGGCCCAACTGGAAGATGCCCAAGAGAAGCTAGTGGAAGTGGGTCACTAAATGACTGAACATCAAACTGAATAGGTGCAAGCATAGGCTAGGGCAGGTGCACTACACTGTGTGGCCATAGATAAAGAAAGGGTTCTCAGGGGGAGGGAAGCAATCCTAGAGGGCACAATCCATAATGTAGAGATGCTGGAACGATCTATCAAAGATACTGATACTTAAGAGCCTTGTTTTGGTTGAACTCATAAAATCGTTTCTCCTTACTAACTCTTATTATAAACACTATGTTTGGATATATGTATGGATAGATTTATTTACTTGTTTGTTTTGATTAACGCATTCAACCAGAATCCAGAAATAAATAACAATCCATTCCTATGCCCACATGGGTCAGACCTGGTGTGGGAAACAAGTGATGCTCGCACTATTACATCATTTTATTGATTGAGTGAAGGCCAAGCTTTGACAAATCATGGTTTGAACAACTAATCAAGATTCCTTGGATGAGAATGGAGAGTCCCGATTAGGGGGCGAGGACCTCAGAACAATCGACTTGCCATCTTCCCAATGTGCTCTAGTGCAAGAGTGGGGTAACACCAGGGGCCATTGAAATCAACCCGAATATAAGGGAGTAGAAAGTGTGATTCACAAAAACCAAGATTTGTAACATTGTGGTGGTGGAGTGATAATGGAGGATAACAGTTGACCATGTTCGAAACACAATATCCATATTTTATTTTCCTGAAATGGGGATGAAAAATGGGGGTTGACCACTAACCATGTTCGAAACACGAGGCCTAAATCAGAATTTCATCCATTAGTCTTCTGGAATATTGGCCCATGATATTATGTGAGCCATATTCCAAGTGTCCAGACAATTAAGGGGTTTCTTTAGATGTGAATGATGATGAGGTTCTAAATAATGGTCATGAAAAGCATGGAAGTTGGAGTGGTGGTTTTCCAAAATGGAATCTAACACTATTGGCGTTACTCCACCATGGTGAGAACACCTTAGTTTGGTGCACTAGTCCGATCATGGATCATTACATCTTCCAAAAAGGACCCCTCTGGAGAGGAAACAATTACCTCCCAATGTTATTGTGGGAAACAAGAACTTTTTCAGTGTATAACTGCAGTTATAGGGTTCCCTGATAGAGTTCGGGCCAAGGAGTCGAAAGAAGAAGAGGAAACATGTTTTCCAACTACTGGGCCTAGACCTAGAGATTAGGTTTCTGGGCATTCATAAAAATCCCATGAAGATGGTAATCAAGGCACACATAGTTCTGAGGGTGGCATGGTAAGATACCAGTCCTAGAGATAAAAATTCATGTGGGTCTGGCCTTTGCACCATGAGATGTGGCATTTGATATATCTTGTCTGTTTTTCAGGATGAATGTGTTTTCTTGTGATGTAATGAACCTAGGATGGATGGTGTAGGGATCAACATGAGAATAAATCCATATGTAGTCATTGAAAAATATTATGGTGTGTAACTGATACCTAACATGACGTCCCCTCAGGTGTGGACATCCCAATGTAGGGCCGTTTTTCGTCGTTCGACCAGGATGATAATGTCACAGTTTAGGGTCATTTGATGGGACCATCAATGAATTTTTATTCTCATGTAGGGTAGATGAAATAGTTTAGAGTCATTTGGGACTAAGTGTTATAGTTTAAAGTCTTATCGCTCAGATGTATACTGGAGAGATGAGGTTCCAGAGGGGACGCACATGGCATGATAAAGCATACCCAACATGGATTAGAATATGTTACACACTATACCTAGTGCAATTATAAGGAGGAAACCTTCTAATGAGGGGCCATGAAGAATTAGAGGATAATGGAAAAGAGAAACTAGCTCCCAATTGAGCGGGACCTAATGACGAGATGCTCGGGTGTTCCTACGTATCCCATCGGAATGGGAATCAAGTTGTGTGTTGTTCATGATGGTTTCATTTAATGTTTTGTGGGACACCATACTATTTAGTGTCATGTGGGATAGGAAGAAGGGGGATAACTCGTAGGAAGGGTCGTATGTCATACGGATAAGGCAAACATGACGTGAATGAGGACTTAATCCCATACGACGCCATGAAGTCCCATAAGTGTTAAAGCCACGAAGGCAGAACATAAGATATAAATTAGTGGAGCTTGAGCTGGACCCATATACAAGATGTCTAGGAATTCATACGTATCAAATGGTAATGGGAATCAAGATGTATATAGTTCTAAAAATAGGATCTTACATTATGATCTTAGAGCTCAGACCATAGAGGAGCAGAATCCATCAAAGTATGTGTAGACCTCATCATAATCCTTAAGCCCAGGTGAGTCAAACTCGGCATGGGAAACAAGGGCGGAAGAATTTTTTTGCAATACCTAGAATGTAGGGCAAAGGGAAATTGGTGGGTATCCCCGAATGATTCTTTTACCTTGGTTTTTTCTTCCTACCATGCAAAAGTGCACTGAGAGATAGTACAAAGTGTGTCGAAATTACACTTTAGACATGATGAGGTGTAAAATGATGTAAATAATGTGATCGATATTTTGTGCTTAGTGGGGTTGTAGTGACGATGGATGATAAATGATAACATTGTTCAGAACACAGTATCCATATCATCTGACCTGAAATGGGAACAACAAATGAGCATAAACCACTAATCGTATTCACTACGAGGGACTTGTATAAATTTGTTGTTTGAGACTCTCATGGACGTAGGCCCGTAATTGAAAGAGGGTCCTTGGTCTGAGCATCCATTCCAATTGGGGGTCCCTTCAGATGTGAAAGGTGATGGAAGCCATAATAAACTGGAAAAAAGCTTGGAAGGTTGGTGGGAACATGTCGATGTAAAATCTGACACTCCAGATGCTGAACCAGAGTACTCTTGGGCACATCAGTGAATCACAGAAGATGGTCGAGGGTATCAACTTGAGAGAGGACAATTTGAAAAGATGATTTTTGAACTAGGGGATAGAGGAATCTTTGGATAAAGGGGTACATGGTGTGGTTGTTACAAAACCAACGTGAATGAGGACATAAGCCCATACCACACCATATATCGCTCTCTTGGAAGAATGCAAGGAATGGTGCCTAGATAAATGGGAGATCTCTAAGGGATTGGGCTGGACCCAAAGACAAGACGTTCGGGTGGTCCTAAGTATCCTTTGAGGATGAGAATCATGCCGTACTTAGTTCTATAGAACAAAAGTGTGGATTTTTTCATCATGAAGTGAGGACAGAAATGGGTAAGAAACCCTAAAAAGGGTTGTTTACGGTTGGGCGCGTAACCCGATGTTAATGAGGACATAACTCTATACCACACCATTCAATACAAAGTAAGAACATGAGCTAGGGGCCCAGGGATTGGGCTAGATACAAACATTATTGACCAGATTGCAGTGTTAATGTCTCACAGTGAGGACGATAGTGATCTTAGTTTAAGGTCATAGAGCTCGAACCGTAGGTGCTTTATTTAATTGTGGGAGTGATTGAAGGGGATAATTGTTGACCAGATTCACAACATAGCATAAATCCTTGCATGATCGAGGGTCGTGGTAAAAAATTGAGTGTACACCACTGACCATATTCACAGCGTGGTACTTGTATCAATTTTTGGATTGAAATCCACGAGGATGTTGTCTCGAGATGGTCGGAGAGCCTTTGGGCCGAGCATCCATGCCAGTCGGGGGACCTTTTGGACACAGAAGAATAGAAACCCAAACAATGGGGTCCAAAAAGCAAGGCAGGGCCTGTGCTTGAGGATGGGGTGTAAGTGGAGAAGGAACAACTCATGGGAATGCATGTGGTGTGGCCATATAGCCTGACAAAAATAATGATGCTAGTCCATACCGCACCGCGCAATCCCGAACGAAAACTTGAGCTGAGGGGACAAAAGGGTCGCGGGGCCAGAGATTAGTTTTCCCTGTCAGCTGTGGCCTCATAACCTCGTAGACTTGTGATGTCTCATCATTTTTTCTAAGACCACGTGAGAAATTCTTGGTGTGGGAAACAATGAATCGAGCATGGCCCTCATCATCCTATAAGGTCTACATAGCTGTAATCGCTCATGGGAGATCGCCGCTTGGAAATACAACTGGGAAGAATGAACCACTACATTCAATGTTTAGAACATCTTCAGGCGGCTCTAACAAAAAAGGATCAATGTTGACCATATTCGAAACATAGAGTCTATATTGCATGACCTGGAATGAGAACAACAAATGAGGATCACTCACTGACCACATTCACAACATGGTGCTCATGTCAATTTGTTGTTCGAAATCCTCAAGGATGTTGGACCATAATGGTAGGAGGGCCCTTTATCCAAGATTCCAATCCATTCGGGGTCCCCTTTGGACATGAAATATGATGGAGTTCATAACAAGGATCATGAGTGAAGAAAAAGCGAGCTTGTTTATTTTTAACATCATGTATAATGGAAAATGAGGTGGAAGTCTCCAAGGAGAGGGACGTATGGAGGGGTTATGATGAACTCAACATGAATTGAGGCAAAAGTCACCACCACACTATACATCTCAACCCGAGGGGAGATTCTAATGTTTGGGCTCGGCCAACAGACCAAATATTTTGGCGTTCCTATGTATCCCATGAGAATGGGAATCAATTCATATGTAGTTTGGATGGGGACATGTAGTTTAACGTCATGCGGTATGGACATGGGGGGATTAAAAGAAAAATGAGGGAGCACATGGTGAGACCGTCACAATTGGATGTGATTGGGGGCAAAGAAATCCATACTACACCATGTGGGGATCCCTCGAGATAAAAATACCACAGAGGAGATATTTTATGAGAAGCTTTTGGGGGCTAGACTCGAGACAAAAACTCTGAGAATTCCTATGTATCCCATGCATATGTGAATCAAGCAACATGTAGTTCCAAAGGTGAAGCTTAACGTCTTGGAGGATGACATATATTTAAACATTTTGAGGGATGTTTAATAGTTTAAAGTCGTGTTGGACTGGGTAGTTTAGGTTTATGATGGACTAGATGGATCAGGCAAAGTATTTCTTGAAGAACTAGGCATTGGTGGGGGGAGTTATACGCTCACCACCCACAGTTACCTGGGAGTATGTACTCTTTTCGAAAACCTTGTGAATTATGTAACGTCTTTCCTATTTGGGATCCAATTTTGGTGGCTTCCATCCAAGAATCATTGGTATACTCAAAGATAGGAAAAAATCACCATGTTAGAAAGATCAGAGGCGAACCTTCTTGTTGAAAGATCTAGATATCTTATTCTGATGCCTTTCCAGAATGTGTAGGGCCCGAAGCATGTTTTCATCAAGTGCTTCTAACTCGGCCAAATGAATTTCATCTACTATATCTGGCACCTACTGATCATAGAATGTTTTGCATAATGAAGCCACCTGAATCTTGATAGGAAGAACAACCTCAGTTATGTGTACCAGGGAATATGGAGTCAGCTGGGAGGAATTACGAGTCGTTGTCTGATAATCCCAGAGGGCATTGTGGAACTACTCCATCCAACTCTTGTTGTTCTAAACTACCTTTATTTGAAAAATGATAGAGAGTGTTTTGTTGAACACCTCAATCATCCAATTTTCTTGCATGTGGTAGCGGGAGGAATGGTTAGAACAGATGATATACTTGGCGTACAATTTCTTCAACTCGACTTCCTGGAAGTTGGTGCAGTTATTAATGTGGATGGTGTGAGGGACTCCGTTACAGTAGATGATATTGGATCTCAGGAAGACAATGATAGAATAGGCCTTTACCTCCTTGAGCATAACTTCCATTGCCCACATGTAAAATAAATCCATATAGGTCAGGATGAATGGACATTTGTGAGGTGTTGCCAGCGGATAAGGTCCCACGACATCTAGTCCTCATACTGTGAAGGGAGAAGAGTACATGGTAGTGTGGAGAGGCTCTTGTGGATGATGCAGGAATCTGGCCTGAACATGACATGCATGACACATTTTGGCGAACTTGATGTTGTTACGGATCAGGGAAGGCCAAAAGTACCCTAGTCCTCCGATCTGATGGGACAACATTGGCCTAGTCTGTTGGGCACCATAGGAATCGGCATGAACCTCACACATGACTTGAGAAATCTCAACTCCTTGGATGCAACAGAGGAGAACACCATAGAAACCATGCTTTTAGAGTATCTGATTAAGACTTGAACCACTATAGAGGTAATCTATAGCACACAGAATCAAATTCTCTTGTGCTAGGCCTGATCTGCTAAGATATTACTGTGTTGGAGGTATTAAACCAAAGGTATCCTCCAATTAGGAGGTACTTCAATCACTGGATCCGGGGGAGTAGGGGGTCCTATCATGGAGTTGATGATGGTAATACGGTTTACATGTGGGGAATCATCATCATCTAGAATGACGGGAGCAATGACTCTCTGATGTACTATGTCGATAATCAGGTCATCCGGCTCGGGCTCGACAAGTGATGTAGCTAGGCTGGCCAAGGCATCAGCAAAACCATTTTGTGATCGAGGGACATGGGTAACCTCCGACTGATAAAATAACTAGGCCATTATCTAGAGAGTGTATTCCAACAATGGCATGAGCTCTGGCTTCCTGATGACATAGTCAATAGTGATTTGTTTGATGACTAGTTCAGAATCACCTTTCACATGCAGATGGGGCACATCAATATCGTTGTCCAGTTCAAGGACAATGATGGGATCCTGATACTCTGCATTATTGTTGGTGCATCCTTCTGGTAATATGAATGAATATGGCAGAATGGCTGGCATTGGGGTAATAAAGGTGATACCCAAGCCTAAAATGTTAAGTTTGGGATTATTGAGCCTCCTTTCGGTGGGGATTCAGGAAGCACCGATGAAGTACATCTTCCAGCATGGCTTATCCTCGTCTACTGAGAGGATTGCTAGATTATAAAAATCCATGTCCAGAGACTAGTCCGTGGGGGATGGATGGGCAGAAAGTAAGTTTGCCAATGCTTATCCCTTGATATCCATTTGAGGCACGAACATAATGTCAAACTATTGGAGGATTCCCACCCACCGAGCGACATGACATGTCAACATGGGGCGGTTTAGGATGTACTTAAATGGACCTACTCGGGATACCAGTTTTACCTCATGGTGTTGCAAGTAATGTCGCAACTTTTTTACTATGAATACTAGTGCGAGGTAGATTTTCTTGATAGGATAGAATCGTGTCTCCATATCAAGGAGCATGCAGCTGAGGTATTAAAAGATTTTCTCAATCCCCCCACTATTATTCTAGGTGATAATTGTGCTGATAGAACATTCTAGTGAAGTCACATAATGGACCAGTAGTTTTCTAAAAATACGAGGCATCAAAACCGGAGGCTGGAGAAGATACAACTTGATTTCCTCAAATGCATTCTAGAACACTTCATCTCATTCATTGGTGGTACCTTTTTTCATGATCTGAGAAAAGGAATTCCACTTTCCTACCATATTCGCAATGAATCGGTGTATGTATGCCAACTGTCCTTGGAATCCCCAAAGTTCCTGAAGGTTGCTCAGTTGAGACATCTGGCTGACGGAATTGATCTTTTCAAGGTCAATATCAATACTATAGTTTCTAACAACAATGCCAAAAAACATCCCAGAGGTGACCCTGAAGGCACATTTCAATGGGTTCATCTTCAGGTGGTTAGAGCATAGGAAGCCGAACACTGTCTCAAGGTTCTTGAGATAGTCCTAGAACTTGCGATATTTGACTACCAGATCATCCATAGAGCATTCCACCAATGTCTCAAGGATTGGCATGAATATGAGATGCATGTCCTGCTGATAGGTGGCCCTACATTCATTAAACAGAATGGAATGACTTGGTAACAAAAAGTACCTTGTGGGACCCTGATGGCTGTGAAATCCTCTTCCTCAGGGGCCATTCAGGTCTGGTTGTTCCCGGAGTACCCATCCATGAAAGAGAGGGCTTGGAATCCATCTATAGGGTCAATCAGCAACTCTGTCATAATATGGGAAAATCATCCATCAGAAAGTGACGATTAAGATCCTAGAAGATGATGTAAGCTATGATATATCAATTCTTGTTCCTGACTAGCACAATGTTGGCTATGCATTTAGGGTACTGGAATTCCTTAACAAAATTGGATCTGATGATTTTATCAAATTCTACTTCCTCCAAGGCATCATGAGAAGGGTGCATCTTTCTAGGAGGCACCTTGAACCCATGATGATTTGCAGGGAGACTGATGCAATGGATGACTACCCTAGGATGTAGTCCTAGAATCTCAGCATAACACCATGAGAACACATCATGGTGGTGGTTCAGGATGTCTATGTATAGTTACTGCTCCTCAAAGGACATGACGACACTAATCAATGTGGCTCCCAGGTCTTCCTCGCTACCGAGGTTTACCTTTACCAACTCGTAGACTGTGGTTGAGATTCCCTCTTCAATGGGTGGGGGCATCCTTTAAATATTCTTCTTCACTTGTGGAGTGGGAATACCCAGGGGTAGGAGTCTCTTCTGAGTTGGTCGATCCCAATGGTAAGCTAGTACCCACCTGAGTGGAAATGGAAACCGTATTAGAGAGCTCTTGTGTTGTCACAACCATAGAAATAAAGGTTGTCGGTCTGATCCCATCTGGCCTTTGGCCTAAGGGGCCACGCTTGATGATATTGAAGCAATAATGGCGTGTTGGCTTGAATTGGAAAAATCCATCCTGGTAGAACAAGAATGAATTATGTATTTTCATTTCCATGGGGCGATCATCCTAATACCTTGTGGGGTTAGGAGGCTCTGGGATCACCTGAGCCTGATTTTAAAAGGAGTACGATGTGATTTTGCATCGTCGCTTAGACCTGGTAATGTGTTCCCCCTCGTCCCAGACACAATGAAGCATTGTCCAATGTCCAATTTTATAGCCTCCAATCAGTGGATTGAAAAGATATAGGAATCATCTAGATCTATCGATGGGTCGATCGCATCCATGGAATGCTCGATCTTGTGGGTCTGGATTTTCTTGTCCTTTCTCTTGTAGTAATTGGCATTCATATAGTGGTCCTCACAAGAATCAAATTGAGATGTATCCCAATGATGAACACCCAATCGACCATTGATGGTGTATATGAGGCATTGATGGTATGAGTAGGGAACCTACGTATGTAGGTGGAGCCCTAGCCTTCCCATAAACGCGTTGTAGGAAGTGTCCTGTGAGACTACCATAAATTCAGTGCTTGAAACTAGGCCACTAAACTATTTATTCAAATGTATCTTTCCAAACATGGTCTATTACTTCCTATCGCAACCTTGGATTCTTTGGTCAGAGAGAGTCAGATCATCCTTGGATAGTCCCGTCATATGGATCATCCATTTCCGGATAAGGTTAAAACCTAAGCCCGTGTTGAAAACCCAGCAGTGGATCTCCATGCCATTAAAATGGACAGTGATGTACAGTGGGCATATGTGACCCTGTATGAGAGAAACCTCATCTTCTCTAGAATTTTAGATAATGTCTTGACATTCATCATTCTTGGCTATGTTAGCATGTAAGGCCTCTCCGGCCGCTACCTTCTTCTCGAACTAGAGGCAGCTTATTAAAGCCTCAGCGAGGGCCTCATGAATGTATGACGATAGGAGGGGGCCTTAATGATGGGGAGACTTGCTGGAATACTGGAAATATGCTTAAGCACATTACACTTCCATGTCAGTCTTGAACTTCTTCTTGTAGGACACCGCTCCATGACAGGAGGCATGGCAGGCCCTGCAAGCTGGACCAGTGGCTGATTGGTGCTGGGAATGTTCTGATGCTTAGTATTTGAAGCATTCTGTGCACCTGCCATACTGGGTCTAGCTGATTGGGAATAGTTCAAGGTGAAGTATATCTAATAATGACGAGTACTAGGTGGATGTGCTTGGTCAAGTATCCAAAATGCCGGTAGAGGCCGGCCTGATGACACCAGATGAGGAGGTTGTGCATGCTAATCTGTGTGCTAGGCTTTCTATCTGGTCTTAATGGAATTCAGAGCTTGGATAAAAGTGCCAACTAATGTGCCTCAACAACCGATATGGCCACAACTCTGCAGATGTTGGCATCGGTTGGGGAAGGTTAGAGGATAATCCTCGTTCTCCTTATCATCCAGAATTTTGTAGGGATTTACCATCTCTACGGTGTTATCATATGAATACGCATGACCATAACTCGAAGTGTCATCCACTAATGAGCGGATTCTAGGAGGAATCTCCATATATGGGGGAACTAAGGTTTCAAGTGTATGGGTTGAAAATGGAAACATCCGGAGACTCTACTTTCCCTTGTGACACTAGTGTTATCTCTTCTGAGTAGAGGCCGACTGAGACGACGATGTAGAAGTGGTGGCTGCAGATTCTGAAGGATCTGGCCGATTCAGGCATGCCCAAATGACACTATGGGAATGTGAGACTATTTTGTGAGCCATCCAATTGTAATTATTCAAGGATCTGCAACTGGAAACCTTATGCCACTCACCCCCACTATCGTTGCTGTTGTCTTGCCAAACAAAGATGCATGCTACATGTGTCAGGGCTAGGCCCAATCTGACTATGTTGTTGCCAACTTGCTCTGGGAGCCATTCATTGAACACGTAGCACCATTTGATGTTGTTCCCCATGATATATTTATATTTTTAGTAGTTCGGGTGATCTGTGAGGATCACCTCTCATGGCCTTCTGCAATCAGGTAAACACAAAATCCCTTATTCCAAGGCATTTCAGAAATACCAGGGGACCTGATTCTCGTTGAAAGAGTAGGTCCGGTTTCAACTACCCAGAATGGGGACTTGGAACATGGCTGTGATGAGGATCTAGAAGAGAATGTCGTGGTGGCAGAGCCTGATGATCCCACCTGGGAGGTTGCTATGCGTTGTGTGGGGGCGCCTACTGATTTTGAGGCAATTGTTGCTGGGGTGGAGGCTATGCCTGTGGTGGTGGGCCTCTATGAGGCTGCAAATGGAGCTCCACTGGTAATAATTACAGCTGTCTGCGGGCCTCTATTTGGGCCACTATGGTGGGCTTGAATCTAGAGGCCCTCCTCATGGGAATTACAGAAGGAAACAGACATGCCTGGATGGCCAGTTTCAGGTATTCTTCTAGGCGTTGGACCTTATCAGGGAAGTCTCAGAATCCTTCAGGGTAGTTATGGGTTATCAAAGATGGTACCCATTCCATTTTAACTTTTTCTACACACATAAACATTAATTTTTCCTTATTCAATTGCATGTCCATGTAGAATGTAATCCATTTCAACTGGGAGATAAAGTTCACGACATGATAATGAGGCTACTTTATCACTTGAAGTGGTATGCGGTACTTGTATTCTACGTGGTGGAGCATAACTTGTATAGAAACTATGTGAAATGATCCTCACATCCAGCTATTGAACTGATGGGGAGTTGGCTATATCAGAGTAATGCAGGCCCTTCCTATTTTTGTACAAAACCCAAGAGCTTGCCGGCATCTTGCTGTACTAGAGTCTCTAACATGGGCTCGAACATTGAAATAAAGTGGACCAGATGATGGGAGGGGTCCCCTATCTCGTTAAAGGTGAAGAATGCGGGATTTTAGAATCCTGTGGTGCTGGAATATTGTCCAACCTCACTAGATATGGATATCAATCAGGTGGGACTTCCACTTTCCTCGTTTGAATTTCCTCGATGTGGGAGATGAGCACCATAATTAGATCATATGGGTAGGGGTCCCTATACTGACGGGGTTCCCTAACCACCTATGCGTAAGTAGATTATTTAACATGGTAAGAATGCCTAGTGGCTCAAGGAGTGTCTAGTGGCGCGACCCTCGTGGCAGCCGGGGGAACCCGAGTTGGGTCCCTTGGATTGTCGCATCATTCCGAATGGTTTTGCGAGACATAACATGCCATATTGTTGTATGTTTTGGATTAAACCTTGTTTGTGGGGGTAGGATGGTTAGTGTCACATGGAGTCATCTCTCCATGGGGATTTTGTTCCTGCCCTTGCGGCACTGGCCTAGGAATACTGTATTCTGGCCATCACTTTGTAGCCCATTCAGCAGGAGGTCATTGTCCAACTACTTCTATTCAGCAAGTTGCGGACACAACGCTGATTTTTTGGGATCTTCCCCCACATTCTACACTGATCCGGACAAGTCAGTGGGTTTGGCTACTCCGAGATTCTCTTTACCCTTATCATGATTTCAGATAAGGACTAATGCCTTAGTGGGCACAGGGAGACCCATCATATTTCTCTATTGGCGAGTAACCCATCATAAGGGATAAAATAGTGGTGGTACACCTTTATGGGGAGGTTACCCATCCAGGATCTCTATATCATTTTCTTCTTCCACTAGGGTGGACATGTTGACCATGACTCTACCTGGGTGCATGTCCTCAATATCACATGGAAGGTCAGTTTTCCACTAGATTAGACTGAAGAGGAGGGAAACCTACTGCCCCTACCCATGAATCTATATGTGGGGGGAATTCTGCTTGACAATCTTGTGAAGTACCTTTAAACTCTGGATGCATTGATGTTGGAGGGCTCTACGATGGCTTGGTGACTTAGGGCATTAGGCCATATGGAGCACAGTGAGATCAACCAGGTGGAACTACTGGCTGATGTCCTCGATAATTTTGGATCCAACGTTAATCCATTTACTGATGATGAAGGCAGAAGTACATTTCCCAAAGGTTTTGACGGAAATAGTCGAACTCTCCTTGGGTAAGGGATCCTAGCGCACTAAAATTCATTTTCCCAACCATCAATAACATCTCGGGGAAGTAGTTCACTATGAGGATATCCCATAAAATCATCGGGTCGTATTTAGGTTATGGCCCTTGATTTCCCCATTCGTCAACAAGGGTGACTGAGGAACTAGAAACAATACTAAGGAAGACCACATGGATGGTAGGTTAGCCTGTAGGGAATATGGTGAACAGGATGAAAGGTCGCTGAATCTCTAGTTGTCATCCGAGTAGTATAGTGACATGACCGCTACATCACGATAATATGGGATGTAGACTAGGGTTTCCAGCACTGCATCTGCGGCTGGTGGTGATAGACTGTGTAATGCCACTCCTGCTATTGATCCGAAAATAGCTCTTTGTGGTCCATAGTCGAGCTAGAGGGTGATTCTGGTGATGGAGGTGGTGAATTCATGGTTACTCCATACGGAAATGATAGACTTTCTTCCTCCTGGGTGTACCGGTAGAGGAATATAGGGATCCGGTGTACCATCTATTCTGGATGTACGAGGCTGATGTGCCTCGTTCATGCCACAACCCTTGACTCAGTAGAGCAAGGGGAGGGTTCTAGTGATGAAACATACTCTGCTTTGTAATATGAGAGGAGGACTGGTTTGATATCTGTTTTAACCTTCCTATAATTATTCTTATAGTTGTGACCACCCACCTTCTTTCCCCTAGATAGATCTTCTAGACAAGGAAATTTTTTGACAGGAGGAGGTCCTTTGGCAAAACTGGTGTATGGGCGAGAGGGTTTCAGCCTGAGTTGGCTGGGGTGCACGGAGCACTATGTCAGATATCAAATGCGACACGGGGAGGCCCTCCGTGGGTAGTTATAAAGTGGGAAAGATATCCACTAGATCTAGTAGGAGCATGGGGGGATCTCCATGTTTATTTACGCTTGTGACATCTGTGCGAGGAAGGTCCTTGGACTGGTGAAAATGAACAAGGGTAGGAACTTTGTGTTGGGTGCTGGAAAAGTGACTCTGGCCTCCATACCTCTGATTTCTAGGGCGAGGAGGTCTTTTAACAGCTTCTATGAGGAACTGGAGAGGTCCCCATGTTATGGAGTGACCATATGTACAACGTCCCCACACCTATGGTATGAGGAAGGAGGAATGACTCCAAACCCGGTGTAATGAACACGGGATATACTTATGTTCTGAACGTCACCATCATGGGGATGACCCTAATTTGGATTGAAGGTGACATGTGGCGGACCTCCATGTCATGCTTGGAAGTGGGGAATATGAGAGTTTTCTAGGTTATTTGTATGGGGAGGACATCTGTACTAGGTGTTGTTTCCATTAGTTAGTCCGTGGCATCCACTCCCTATGCCGATGTCCAAGAAAGTCGACCCTACCTACTCTTGGGGTGGTTGGGGCCTCGATTCAGGTTGGTCATTTAAATTCCACTGCTCAGTGTATAAATGGAGCTGGTGATAGGTGTCAGTGGTGGATCGGTCCACAGTAGCCACTGTCATTGATGCCCCTTGGCGGACATCCTCTTCATCATGTGCCTGACGCTGTCATTGTGTGTAACGCCTTGACCCAAGAAGCCCAGCGTCAGTGGATTATTACGTATCATTGGCATGATCACAAATGATTATGTCTCAAACGACTGATTAGTTTAGTAGCCTTGGAAGTATTATATACAATCATAAGGTCTACATTATATCATAAAATAGAAAACTACAACAACATTGTTTCCCTATAAAACACTGAGATCCCATAGTCTATCCATGTAGGTCAGTCATAATATAATTATTCACATATTGGAAAAAATAATACAAAGGGTGATCTCAGATGATCATTAAGGATAACAATATAGTAGAAAATTTCATAAATAAGCACAAACATTAAAGGCAATGTATTGGACTAAAACAAAAGCATTTTCTACTTAAACTTCATCATAATATGGAAAATATATATCAAAATAATTCAATTTAATTACTCGCATTGATATTCTACTAGTCGAATAATCACATGCAATATCAATCGACATTTTCATAATGATGGAGTGCATAATTCTAGACTTCATAACCACATATTCATGGCTTTGAGCTATGATGACAAATAAGATTTTGTCATGGCCTTGTTCCAGGACATTAGTTTGTCTCATGAGACCAACAGATACATCGAGGAGCTATAGCAGGCTACACCCGTAACTTACAAAGTCTAATGCATTCCTCATATGAAAAGTATGAAACATAACATAAAAAATCATATTTAATTTAGAATAAGAAATGTCAATACTTTATCCACAAACAATGAATGGTATAAAGATAGCACAACCACAGTCAAACATAACTCATTAAATACAATATGGAATATTGTATTGTAACATATTATCCTCAATCGAGAATAATGAAGGATATTGACATAGATGAAAACAATCATCAAAACTATTTGAGAGAAATATCTCCGATTTTCTTGAAAATATTTAAAGGTCACAATTTTTTTCAAGAAGCCGTTTAAAAATAGATTTTTGAATCAAAGTCTCCCATACCACTTTCAAATTTTTAAAATGAATTTTAGTTTTAAAAGATTAATTTCCATATAAATAAATCCATAAAACCATTTTTAAAATGTGGACATTAATGAGAAAGATTTAGAATAATAAATCATTAAATCATTTAAAATGATATTTTTGTTAAAGTTCCTAACCAAAAGAGAGAATTATGGGATTAATGATATACTATGTAAATGTACATTATATACAATATATAAAAGTGAATTGGTGTATAACAACAAAGAAGCCTCAATGAAATGTAAATTGAGATGAAAACTCTTATAAAGACTGTATCCTTAGGATAAGGATAAAACAACAACATAATTATGTGTGAGAAATATAAACACACACAATATGATTGAATATTCAGTGTATTCCAATAAGAGGACATTCGAACATATTCTTGTAAAAACAACACCAATGAATTAAATGTTTAACTCAATAAATGGAGATTGATTTAAAATTACTTTTATCAAGTTCATATCGATGACTTGAGAATTTATCAAGGGAGTGAATATGTTCATCAAAAGTATATCCACATAACGGAGAGTGGAGATTATTACACAAATAATAAATAGTGATTCCAAACATAATAATGGAGTAAAATAATCAATGAAGTATGCGTAAAGCCCTCTGAGTGGAAATTGAAATTTGAAATTCCCTTACCAATATGGTAACTTATGAAACAAACAACCCATGAATAAAGGATCATACCACGAAGATTCAAATACTCAAAAATTATAGTATTTTAAACCATGAATATAGTAATGGACAATACATATTCCATCCAAAAGGAAATAGTGGCCAATATAGCATGAATCTCAAGGGATTAAAAAGTGAGATGAAAACCCCTTACATCATTCTAATCAATCAAGTCGTATGAAAAAAAGTTAATAACAACAAAATAAATCACATAATACCATGAATATAATGAGAATCATGATAATATATATCAAATTTCAGTACACAATACACCACACCCAATAAATAAGTGGCTAATAATTGAAATATCACAGAATTAAATGTTAGATAAGGAACCCCTTACATTGTATTTTTCCTTGGTCGATGGTAGGTTAACCTCCTATATAATGGTGAAATAATTAATACTAAATTATACAAGAATAATATACATTAATATGATATCATATATGATCTTTTACTATTTATTTGTTAATAATATTTTAGTGTTATCATCGTTTCGGGTGTTAACTGATTCATTTTCCTTTATATGCATTGTTTCATATGAATTGTTTGTTAAGAATTGGATGTATCATATTCATATTTAGAATGATATTATTTCCTTACACATTATTTTTATTCATATAATGAAAATTAGTCTTGAATGGATTATGAAGGGGAATTAATCTCATCGCATTCGTGGAGACGGTAATCTGTACATACGCATGAGAGATAATATAATTCTTTTGATATTAAAATATTTTATTATAGAGTTTTATATAACATATACAGAATCATAATCATGATATTTTTTTATTTACATCAATTACACTTAATTATTATACCCATCCAAATAATAATGTTTGGAATAACAATTACACTACAATGTGGAGACGGTAAGATGTACATAGACATGTATGGTGACATGTTATTCAAAGGATGGATAAAATAATGAATATGGTTGTACCATATTTGTAATAGCATCACAGTGTATAGAATATATTGTATTTTTTATTTTATAATGGAAACAACAAAGATAGTGGAAGAGGAAGAATAAATGAACATGAAAGAGGTGATGAAATATTTACCTTTTCTTCGGGTTCTTCCTTTTGATTTGATCAAAAGGGCTCCATAGGTTGGATTTATTACTATTTTAAGGACTCTATAATGAAGGGATGAAATTTGAGAGGGTATTTGGGCAGAGGATGGCGAAGAAAAAAAGGATTTTATGGTGTGAATTTGAGGGAAGGAGTAGTTCCCCTTTATATGATGGGTGAGGGACACCATGGGAAAAGCTAGAAATATTATTTTATAACAAAAGATTTTTCGGTTTTAATGGATCCAAACTGTGTTATTTAAAGGATAAGGTACGGATGGTTCAAGAACAACTCAAAAAATATGTTTTAGACCGGTTTGGAGACTATATTTACCTTATTTTCTAGATTTAACTCTTAGTTAGATAGTTTGACATTTAACAAGTCTCTTTGTATTATTATATTATATGGTTAATAAATTTACAATAAATATCCCAGAGAGTCCAATGTTGTTCAATAACAACGCAACTATCATTATATAACTATTTTGGTTGAACCATATATTTTTAGGAATATAATACCAATTTATAATATAACATTTGTTTTAAAACCTCTTTTATGTAATTTTTGTCACTATTTGGTATTTTGTTTTTTCTAAATTTATAACAGCATTATTACTTTGAAAAAAATTGTTATATCCAACCCTAATATGTCATATTAACCTTGAAAATTAGTGGAATTCATAAAGTGTCTAAAATTACATTTATTTGGATATTTATAATATCAAATATATTAATATTTCATTAATTTGGTTATTACTACATCATCATCGTGCAACAAATAACTTTAATTATTTAAAGTCTAAAAAATATCTGTAAAATACAATTATATAGGAAATCATCTTATCATTATAATTAATATTTATAGTCTAATTTATCTTATGTGTAACATTATATTAAAAATGGTTTAGTTATTAATCATTGATTTTAACTATTTTAACTCTTCTTTGTATTAAATAATAATAAATGTCCTAGTATAATCAAAGTGGACCAAAGAAGTTATTATTTTATTCCTAAGGTTTATTTGTTTGAATTATACTTATCCAATAGAATTAGCACATATTTTAGGGTAATAATAATATCATTTTCACCTTTAATTGCATTATTTACTTTTAACCGTGGTAAATAATAGTTAAGAGTTAATATTCACCAAAAAATATTTTTATCTTATTAAATCAAGTTTTACTGCTTGATTTTAACCGTATCTCTCATATTTTTGAAATTCAACTCATATAAGTAGTATAATTTTATTTTATTTAAATATTCAAATTCTACTAGGTGGTGGGGAAAAGACGATGAAAAGTTCAATAAAACATTATATAAATTATATTATTACAAATTGGCTCAAATGAATTAAATTGAACATATATGGGTATTATGTATCTATTTTTACCTAAAATAAATTTAAATAAAATAATTAATTATTTAAAAAAAATTGGTTTTAAACCATAACTTAGTGTTTTTCACTATTCATCAAAAATTGAATGTTTTCATAAAAATACTACAAAATAACTCTAAGCAAATTCGGATATTCAAAATCAAAAAACAAAGTCCATTTTGAATGAAAAAATTTATAAAATTTAAAAAATTTGGGTATTGCTATTCATAACGGCTAGTTTGATTGGACATGGTGTGTTAGAATCTCAATGTTGCATACAACGAAAGCTATTACATTATTCAAAGGGAAACGTACCATAGAAGCTTGGGGCGTTACATTCTTCCCCCCTTTTGGAAACTGTGTCCTCTTAATTTTTAAAATTGGGCTTGGGAACATAATTGAAAGTCCCAAATCAAAAAACAACAACAAAACTATCACTTATAATGAATGAAAGAGAAGTACAATGGTCACCTGACATAACCCATAATAGGATTCCATATAGGAAAACATCGATATGGAAGATAAAATAAGGGTCAAGTTCAGATGGAGAGGGATAGAAAATATGATTAGGAGAAAGTTAACAACAATAAAACCACTAACTTGTGATGGGACAAACGTTCATTTGTTTCACAGTAGGAAACGTGAACAAACAATGTTTTTTTTCTTTTCAATTGCATTTCATAAAGATGAGGAATTTATTTATGAGATTGGATATGAACATAAAGAGATATAATTACTTTTTATGTAGAGTTTCATTATTTAATAAATTTCTACCACTAACTCATTTTTTCTATTGATGAGTACTTAATATGACTTGGTCACACCCAAAGAGCTAGAATCATCTTCTAGAGAATCACATGATCTACAAAGGATAAACTATAAATTTACTTTGTATTTAGAGATTAATCAAAACCAAAATGGTTATTACAAGATTAGATGACCACATAAAAGGATATTCCTTTAGATAATGAAACATTAATCATAATTTCTTAAATTAAACCCTCAATACCTCAAAGCTCAATACATACTATTCAATAAACAATTCTCCTTAAAATACATCAATATAATCAAAACTAATATTGAAACCCAAAACATTAAAGAATTTGGTTTTGTAGTCTTCCACGTTAAATTGTATCTCTAAATAATGTTAAATACTCTTAAAGTGACATACGTTAAAGTAATTAACCTAATCACATATTCTCTATTAGAGGTTAATCATTTACATAAATAACACAAATCAATATAAATCCACAATAAAAACATAAATAAAAAATCCACCATTACTCCTCAAATGAAATCTAATAGTATTATATTTTCCTTTGGAATAGAGTGTTCCCAACAGAGAGAACGTCATCCAAAATAACATTTATCCCTTAATCACCAAATCATTTTCATATACTAATGGTGTTAATTTGATAACACATAAGATACCGAATCAACTTATTATTGATCAATATATTCTTTTAACTAAAAATAATGTGTCATATTAACAAGGTACTTCATGTACTCCAGTGGTAGGCGATAAATTCCAATCGCACTATGGTTATTGGTTCGATGCCCACAGCTTTGTCTGACGCGATGGGTTGTCACACGGTCTGCGTGTTGTAATTTTTCAAAAACTATATTTTATAACATTACCAATGTGAAATAAATTACTCAAAATAACCATTACATAATTTAACCCCAAAAGTTATCTCATACCTTGAATTTTCATTCAAAAATAAAATAACGTGTATTTTCCACAAACCCAATGATAAAATAATTCCAAATGGTTATTTATAACTCTATCCACATGAGAAAATATAATTCATCCTCAAATATAATTTTCACATGACAAACTATAGGGTTACAAATACAAGAGGAAATTATTCCAAAGTAATCCCATCAACAAGGAGAACTAATAATTTTAAACATTTCTCCAACCATTTATTTCCACATGGATTCTTCATTAACCAAGAAAATTTCATATAGAATATGGAATTCACTCGGGTAATGGCCAGGTCCCCTACATTTATAGAAGATGACTGTAAATGGATTCTTGTGACCATTTTTATTTTCTTCCATAGTACTATTCATTTCTCCTCAGAAAATCATTACTTTATGTCCTTTCCCACATGTAAAGCATTTCTTTGTTCCATTAAGTCACTTTACTGGGTGTATCCTTCCACATTTCCTACTTTATGGAAATTGAGGATTCATTTCTCCATTGTCTCCACTGCTTGAGCTCTTTTTATTCATCACCTTTCTCTTCTTTATTGAGTCCAGGAGTTGGTCAATATATATTTTGTTGATCATATTTTTGGAAAACTGATTTGCAATGAACAAAATATCTTTTACACCTATCAACATTCCAATTATTTTCTCATTTCCACCACTATTCCCACCTTGTACATAATTCACAATGTTATTATGACTTCCTTGGAATCCATCCATTAACTAAAACCATAAAGCATTCTGTGAGTAAATGTAGTCAAAAAATCATTTAGAGAATATCATGACACCATATTTTCAATTTTAAACACCTTAGGATTAACCAGGGTCATTTATTTTCATTTTATATTAAAATCCTTCAAATTGATTTGTAATGAAAATGTAAATTATTCTACGCATATCCCCTGGGAGTGTGGTAACCAAGAGTGCAGAAAGGCCCGTTGTAATGCACAAGTTCTTGTTCGAGTCTAGCTCAAAGAGTTGTTTTCAGGTTTTACCCCTTGGTACATCTGTGCGAGAGTTTCCTCTACCTGCCCATATCCAGGTAGGATGTATTACTTGTAAAACTCAAAAAATATCTACTATACAATTTTTCTGGATGTTATTATATATTAATCCTCAATGTCTATCTTAGGGCTATGTGCTCTAATAAGAGTATATCTATATCTAGTTTTCAAGGTTTTACAAAACTTCCTCTCATACCAACTGTAATGCCCTGACCCCATAATCCCAGAGTTGGTGCATTATTACGTATCATTGACATGATCACAAAAGATCATGTCTCGAAAGACCGATTAGTTTTGTTTCCTTGGAAGTACTAGATATATTCATAAGGTTTACATTTAATCATAAAATAGAAAACTACAATAACATTGCTTCAATAAAATCACTGAAATCCCATAGCCTATCCCTGCTGGTCAGTCATAATATACTTCTTTGCATCCGGGAAAAAATATAACATAGAAATGGGAGATCTCAGATTCTCATTACGTATAAAAATATAGTGAAAACATTCATAAATAAGCATAAAAATTTAAGGCAATGTATAAAATTAAAAAAATGACTTTTCAAAATAAACATAATCGTAATATGGAAAATATAAAATCAAAATGAAGCCATTTATGTACTCACATGGATATTTTACTAGTCGAATAATCAGATGCACTATCAATAGCCACTTTCATAATGATGGAATGAATAATTCTAGACTTTATAAGCACATTGTCAAGTCCGTGTGCCATGACTACAAATAATATTTTTTAAGGCTTTGTTCCAAGACAGTAGCATGTCTCATGAGATCTACTGATGCGCCGATGATTTATATAGGGATCCACCCATCATTTAATAAGTCCAATTCTTTCCTCCTATGAAAATTATAAATAATAACATAAACATTCGTATGGAAACTAGCATAAGATATGTCAATACATTATGCACAAACCATGAATGGTATTAAGATATCACATCCACAGTCAAACATAACTCATTCAATATAATATGAATGATTTTATTGTAACAGATTAACCTCAATTGAGAATAATGACGGATTTTGAAATAGATGAAAAAAATCATCAAAACTATTTGATAAAAATATACCCCTTTCTCTGGAAAACATTTAAATGCCACACGATTTTTCAAGAAGCCATTTAAAAATTGATTTTTGAATCATGGTGTCCTATACAAAATTGAAAGTTTTAAAAGGAATTTTAATTTTTAAACATTATTTTCCATATAAATAAATCCTTAAAACCATATTAAAAACAGGGACATTAATGAGAAAGATTTAGAATATTGAATCTATAAAACATTTAAAATGAGATTTTAGTTAGAGTTGCAAACAAAAAAAGTGACACATGAATACAAATAATTGAGGTAATAAAAACATTATAGTACGATGAGAGTAAATGGATTCAGGATATACTATGTCAATGTACATTATATAAACCATATAAAAGTGAATTTTTGTATAACAACAAAGAAGTTTCAATGAAATGTAAATTGAGATGAAATATATTATAAATACCGTATCCATAGGTTAAGGATAAATCAATGACATAATTATGTGTGAAAAATATAAATACACTCAATATGATTGGATATTCGGTGTAAACCAATAAGAGTACATTCACACATATTCGTTTAAATACAACACCAATGAATTGGATGTTTAACTCAATAAATGGAAATTGAGTTAAAATTACTCGTATCATGTTCATATCGATGAACTAAGAATGTATCAATGGAGTGATTATGTTCATCAAACGTATATCTACATAATGAGGTATGTAAATTACTACACAAATAATAAATAGTTATTACACACATAATCTTGGAGTAAAATAATCAATGAAGTATGCGAAAATCCCACTGAGTGGAAATTGAAATTTGAAATTCTCTTAAAGATATGGTAACTTATGAAACATACAACCCATGAAAGAAGGATCATACAATGAAAATGTAAATACTCATAAATTAAATTATATTACACCAAGAATACAATCATGGAATTTTCATTTTCCACACAAAAAGGAAATATTGTCCAGTATAGCATGAATCTCACGAGAATAAAAAGTGAGATGAAAAACCCATACTTCATTGTAATCGATTGAGTCATATGAACAAAATTTAATAATCACGAAATGAATCACATAATACCATGAATATAACGAGAATCATGATAATATATATCAAATTTCAGTAAACAATACACCACATCCAATAAATAAGTGGCAATCAATTGAAATATTACAGAATTAAAAGTGAGATAAGATACCCCTTAAATTTTACATTTCCTTGGCCGATAGTAGGTTAACCTCCTGTATAATTCTGAAATAAATGTTATTAAATTATTAAAAAATCATATACATTAATATGATATCATATATTATCTTTTATTATTTCTTTTTTAATAATATTTAAGTATTATCGTCGTTTCAGGTGTTAGCTGATTTAGTTTCCTTTATATGCATTGTTTCGTAAGTAGTGTTTGTTCTGAATAGGTTGTATCTTATTAATATTCAGAATTAAAATAAGTCATTGATAATTTTTTTAATCATCTAATTAAAATTATTCTTGAATGGATTACGATGGCGAATGAATCTCGTCGCCTTCATGGAGACGGTAATCCATACGTACGCATGAGCAAAAAAATCATTCTTTTGATATTAAAAAAATATATAATTGGATGGTATATCATATATACTGAATCATTATCGTATTATATTTATTATTTACCTCAATTACACATCATTATTATACCCATCCAAATAATAATGTATTGAATAACAATTATATCACGACGTGGAGACGGTAAGTCGTACGTACGCACGTATGGTGACATGTCATTCAAAGGATAGATAGAATAATGAATATGGTTGTATCATAATTATAATAAAATCCCAGTTTTTAGATGATACGAGAGTTATTATTTTAGAATAGAAACAAAAATTAAAGAGAAAGAGGGAAAATATAGGAACTTGAAAGATGTGATGAAATATTTACCTCTTCTTCGGGTTGTTCCATTTGATTTGATCAAAATGGATCTTTAGGTTGTTTTTCTAACTAAATTAATGAATCTAGGATAAAGTTATGAAAAATGATATGGTATTTTGGTAGAGTTTTACTGATACAAAAGTCTATGAAGGTGTTAATTTGATAGAAGGGGGAGTGCCCATTCATAAGAGGGGTGAGGGGCAACATAGGAAAAGATAGAAATATTATTTTATAATAAAATAATTTTCTATTTATAATGGCTCCACAGAGGATTATTTAAAGGATAAGGTGGTTAATGGTCTAAAAACAATAAACCAATAGGTTTTAGATTGGTTTGGGTTACTATATTATCCTTTTCATTTATATTTAACTCTTAGTTAAATAGATTGACATTTACCATGTCTCTTTGTATTTTTATATTACATGTTGAATAAACTTACTACATAGTTCCATGAGAACCACAAGTGGTTCATTAATGATACACCTATAATTATATATGTATTTTGGGAAATCCTTAGATTTTCAGAAATAGAATATCAATTAATAGTATAATATTTGTTTTAAAAACTCATTTATGTCAATTTTGACAATATTTGGTAATTTTTTTTTTCTAAATTCATAACAACATTATTACATCAAACAACAATTCATCTAACCAACCCTAATTGGACATATTTACCAATAAAATTAGTGTAATTCATAAAAAGTCTCAAATTACATTTATTTGGAAATTTATAATATTAATTATTTAAATATTTCATTATTTAGGTAATTACTGCCTCATCATTGTGAGATAAATAATGTAAATTATTTAATGTATAAAAACTATATATAAAATACCATTACGTATGAAATATTTTAGCTTTATAGTGAATATTTATAGTCGAATATATCTAATGTGTAACCCTATATTAAAAATGTTTTTGTTACTAAACTTTTATTTTAAATTTTTTAACACTTCTTTGAATTAAATAATAATAAACGTCCTAATATAATCAATTTGGACCAAAGAGGTTCATATATTATTCATAATGTTATTTTTGGTCTAATTATACTTATCTAATATTATTAGGACATGTGTTAGGGTAATAACAATATAATTTTTACATATAATTACCCAATTTACTTTTAACTATGTTAAATAAAAGTTAAAAATTACTGTTACTCAAAAATTATTTTTATCTTATTGAACCACATTTTACTCCTTGATAGTAACCGTGTATCATTGATTTTTTAAATTCAACTCATAGATGCGTTAAAATTATGTTTTATGTAAATTTTCAAATGCATCTAGGAGGTGGGTAAAAGACGGTGAAAAGTTCAATAATATTTTATATATCTAATATTATTACAAAATGATTCCAATGAATTACTTTAAACATATATAGTTATTATGTATCTATTATGACCTAAAATAAATTTAAATAAAATAATTAGTTATTTAAATAAAAACTCGGTTTTATTCTATAACTCAATGTTTTTCACTATTTATAAAAAATTGAATGTTTTCAGAAAAATACCAAAAATTCATCGTAAGCTAATGTCGATATTCCGAATCCCAAAATAGAGTCTATTTTTAATGATACAATTTAATAATTATGAAATAGTGGGTATTACTATTCATAAAGGCTAGTTTGGTTGGTCGCGTTGTGTTAGAATATCGAAGTTGCATACAATGAAAACTATTAAACTATTCAAAGGAAAATGTACCATTGATGCATAGGTTGTTACCTCAAGTCTGACGGACTGGAGATGGTAGTGCAGGTATGTGGCTTACCTGCTCCTCATATAGTATGATCGAGTAGGGGTGAAAATGTGGCCGGGTGTGAGCCATCACTAGGAGTCCCCAGAATGAGACTCTGACCCGGCAAGCCCGGATATCCCTTACCTCGTTGGCCTAGGGTGGGGAGTCGGTGACGCATTATAGGGACATGCCTTTTAAAGGGTTATATGTTGGAGTGGGGAGTAGTGGTTCCCTATACGACCCTTGGGGGGCATTGATGATGAGGCACAGACACCTCTAAATCCGGGCATGCCATATTCCTTGTATTGATGATCCCTTCCTCATTATACTAGCGTATGAGGTCATTTATCACCATTTGTTGAACAAAATTCAATGGGGAGATGGGGAGTGGTTGCCCAATGGTCATGGCCCCTGAGACAGTCACTGAAGAGGTGGAACCACGTGGGACTCCAATGCTGGTAATGCCCCTGCCGCTATATCAGTGGGCGAGCGGTGATCGAGTTTCGGGTGCAGCAACATGGTTCTTGAAGAGGAGGGAGATAAACTTATTAGTTCTAAAAGAACACGGAATCAACAACTAGTGCCCCAACACCATCCCTTCTTCCATAACCAGTAAGATGGGTCCACGCTGACCACAACATAGATCAGGATGTCCAACATTCTACTTCTCTAACCTTGTGGGGGGGTTCATGCCAGGCCCACTATTCGATTGGCGGAACCCAACACCGGATAACTGGATCTAGATACATGTTAATCCACAAATTTCTAAATGCAACTAAACACTCTATTGAGGAAAATAAAATTCATGTTAGGTTTACCATTTCTGTTTCTAATGCTTTCATTGGGGTGCGTGCATCTGTATGATTGAGGGTGTGCTGCCATATTTCCATGTATTCTTACTTTCCATAGGCTAGATAAATCAGTTCCTTGTTCAGGGACATTTTCTCCTTGATCGAAATGGGATGATGGGATGTCATTTCTTCCTTCCAGGGAATCCTCATTGGAGCTCTCCACCTAGTCTAGGTCTTCCATATAGATTAAGATGTTGTTTGTGAAACTCTTCACATTTCCCATGGAAGCTGGTTAATTACGCTCGTTCTTTCAAGAAATTCCAAGGGGTCAAGTTAGGGAAGACACCTTCATTCGGGGGAGTATTCATGATTGGCATCGTTGGTGTGTATATAATTGATCCCCTATTATAAGGATTCTTATGGGAGTGGAAGCCCGAGGCATCCCATGTCGAATGAAAAGAATCGTATTCCCTAGGAATGTATTTGAGGTCTTCCTCAAATTACCATGTTTAACATAGGGTATGTTTTGAGTCTATCGTCCAGCGAAGATGGATTGGGTGGATCAGAACACTGAATAGAGTGGATTAGATGATTGTAACCCTGGAGGGTACACTAATATAGGGGGTTAGCTGTCATGACCTCACCGGGATGCGGCGTCCTGGGTTAGAATCAAGATGGATAATGGAGTGTTTGAAGGAAGTTGATTTTGAATGGGGTGGAACTGTCATGAGGATGATGTTAATGTTTGGCTTGAGTCTCTAGGAGACAACCTACGTATCCCCATGGTAAGGAATAAAAGTCTGCATAGTTCAGAAGGGAGATGGGTCTCCTAAAAAGGTGGCCCGTGAGAATGGACACCAGTATTGGAATTAGAGGAAGTGGAACCTCTGGGTTGGATCATGACCTTCCCAAAACACATAGGTTCAATGGGAATACCAAGAAATGGACTTGAATTAGAGTGTACACAAAAGATGACAAACTGATGATGTGTATGGTGCTTATGCGAAGTTAGCAGCCCAGGATGGTTTGACGCTACTAAGACAGACCCAAGATGTGGGTTCCATTAAAGGGTATTGCAATGGCTTACCGCCTAATAGTGTACAACAGCTTACCACTGTTTAGGGGACACAATAGCTTGTTATTGGATGGGAAACAACAACTTACAACTAAATAGGGCGCAACGTATTACCGCTGCTTAGGGGTGAATACAGTTTAACATTGCACATGATGTTGGTGAACTGATGTGAGGTGGTCAGGATCAGTGGGTTGTTGGGCTTGAACCTTCGGGAGGCTTCCTACTTACCCTGCCTTATCATGGATCAAAGTCCACGTAGCTTGGGATGGGGGGAATTATCACACTAACGTGAAGGTCTTCAGGGCCCATTTTTTGGGGATTGAACCTTAGGAAGGCTTCCTACATACCCTGCCTTAGCAATAATCAATGTCCGCATAGTTTGGAAATGGGGGAATTTGGGGCTTACACATTGAGACAACCCAATGTGCTGGAGAACCAACGAGATGAGAGTTGAGAACAATGGGTGTTTGGCTTGGTCCTCATGGAGGCTTCCTACGTACCGTGCTCTGGTAAGTATCAATTTCCACTTAGTTCGGTAGGGTGATGTGGGAGAACTGATTTGAATAGGTTTCAGAATGACTGGGTGTTGGTCTTGTACCTCATGGAGGCATCATACATACCTTTCCTTGGTATCGATCAGAGTCCATGTAGTTTAAAAGTGGGTGTTGGGATTACACTCTAGGAAACCCAGAAGAGAATGTCATGGTTTATTCTTACTCTAAGCTCATGTGAGTCATGCTCGATATGAGAAACAACAGGCAACATAGACATGATGACCACGACATGAATGGTGCGCCTGTGGGAAGTAAAATGGGGCTTACACATGGTTAGTGGCACAAAGAGGAAACATAGTCCAATGCATTGTTTGCATCCTAAGGAGATGGAGATTGGGACTTACTCTAGCGTGGTGGCACGACTGGTGAAAAAGCCCAGCGGGAGAGGGATTCGTCACCCAGGAAGAGAGGAGCAGGGAAAATACCTCTTCCATGAAAAGATAGGGCTTACACCAAGGTGGTTTCCCTTTTCCTGAAGATAGATGCCGCTCTGATAAAGGGGATGTCATTCCATGTGTGTAATTATCTCAATCCCATAGAGACCATTGAGAAAAGAGAATGTCTGAGATGGGGTACCCCGCGTTCATAGCACGAGGCGAGGACAAAGATTAATTTCATGTGCTGAGGAAGAAGGTTCTTGGAAGTTTAACGTCTAGCAGCTCAGATGAGGTGAGTTCACTCTGAAACCCTAGGAAATACATAACTAGCACCTTATACATTGTGGTTAAGCGAAGGGACCAGAAACTCCGTGACTAGGGTGTGTGGTGAGGTGATCCGATTGGGGGTCTACGTCAGCGCGACTATGTGAAGAATCAACAACCATTAGTGTGTATATGCAAAGAAGCATGAGGAGAAGCAATTCAATGTGAAACACCACCCAAGGAACCTTGATGTTATTTTGTATGATCCTAGAAGGTCGTATATGAAAGTAGTGTCTGACAGAGATGTTTAGGGAATTGGAGGCGCCAGAAAATGATGTCTAGAAGAGAGACATTGGATACATGTTCACAAGGAGGGAGGCATGCTCACAAAATGGAATAGTTGCACAAACAATGCTAGGTAAGCACACAATTGGGACATTTTCATGGAAAATACTGGGTCAACGAGCAATTGGAGAGGTTTGGCATGCAAAGAGGGGACTCAGTTTTGCATGTAATTGGCCTGGATTGTGGTAATGGGAAATGGGTTGCATGAAATTGGTTGGGATAGTGCGCAAGGAATAGGGATTAAACAGAAAGGAGGGAACACAATGGGAATTAGATGAGGGTTTAGCATGACTGGTTTGGTGCAAAGGTGGACCACTATGCGACCTGTCATGAAAAATACTATACCTGAAAGACATCTTTTATGTGTAGGAGAGGTGGATTTCGTGCAGTGGAGATGGTTCAGATTCTTTCTCCATCCGAATATGAAGGGGATAACCTCCATTTATTGGTGCTCAGATTCATTAGATCCAGGTGGAAACCGGTCCTCGTGAAAGATTGTGCTCCTTTTTAGGTGGCATGAAAGTTCAATCATGTGGTGGCAGCTGCGTGCAGATTTCTATGCCCGTGGTTGGTGGCATGATAGTTTCCACACCTGTATGGAAATAATATTCATATCCCGCTGTTTTCTGTTTGAGTGATATTTTTTTGCACACACCTGAGATTTTCTCATGTGACCCTTCTAGGCCCCTCGGAATGGATCCTCAGGTCAAAATATGTCTTCTCTTTGTCAACCTGAAACCTTCTTAATCCCTTAAGCATTTTTCATTGACTACAATTGTAACAACCCGAGATTTTAAAAGATACATTCTTTTTAATTTCATTCATATCTTCTATTATACGGCACACCAAGATTATCTTGCGCTATACGCAACACCGTATTAGCTTGCAGTATACGCAACACTTTTCTTGGCTCTTGTTACACACAATTTCAAGTTCGTTTGATAGAAGTTATTCTACGCAACATTGAGTGTATATATATATATATTCAATTTATAAATAAAATATGGTTGGATTCTATTATACGCAACAACAAAGGAGTTGTGCACTACACGCAACCCTGACTTGCCTTGCATTACATGCAATCGCGACCTTCCTCGATAGCGTGTCTTGTATGCAATACCGGGTTTTACTAAACTAAGATATATTATTATAATATTGCAACGAACTAGCCGTTATGAATAGTGTTAACTAAATTTTGAATTTTATAACATTTTTATTCATCTTAAAAATTTCTGGAACATGGTATAAGAACAAAATAAATTTTTCATGTAAAATAAGTATTTTTTAAAAAAATGCAGTTTTTCCACCTTTTGATGGCGCACCCACATTAAATCTAGTTTTTGACATGTATATAAGTTCAATTTGACAAAATAAAATTCTTCTTTTGAATCAGGATATAAAAATTTACATTAGATAATGTTTTGATATTTTTCCGATAACTTTCATATTTTAATGAATACTAAAAACACACTATATTTTAATTAAAAACAACTTTTTTCATCGTAATATATTTTGTGGTTAAATTATAATATTGAATGGTTTTAAAGAATAAATATAATATATTTTTACCATTTAATATAATTTATGTCATTATCATTGATTTTACCTTGAATTCGTAGGTTAAATCAATTCAATCTTTTGCAATGTTTTAATGAAAACTCGTTTTCTTTCGACAACGGGATTAATTTTAATTTAATTTCTGCATCTCTCGTGTATTGAATTTGGAAAAATGGATTCCATATTTGGAATCAGTGGGTCTAAATTATGTTAAGAAGATACTTTTTATTTTTGGGCATTGTGAATAGTAACTACGGTAAATTTTATTTACTATAGTTAAAGGTAAATCGGGTAATTAAGGGTAAATATAAGATTACAAAATTACCCTAACACTTAGAAAAAATCCTATTGGATGGATACAAGTATACCCATCTCACATAAGGGTCGGATTAGATTAATTTTATGGACTTTTTTCCATGAAAATAATTTAATTATTATTAAAACCAAAGAATGTGGCAACATGTCACTTTCTTAAATCTTATAAGTATAATAATTTTACTTTAGTGATAAACTTCATGAAACCTCAAGCATGAATAGTATATTGAAATCTAATACAATTATCTACATCATAGGAATTTATTTAGAATTTTTAGGGATTAAATAATTATCATTTATTATGACACAAAGATGATGCAGTAATTGTCGTATTAATGAAATATTGACATAATTGATGTTATAAATGCCCAAATAAATGTCATTTGAGACTTTTTATGACATACATTAATTTTTTAGGTTAATATGAAATTTTATTGTTGATATAAGTAATTTGGTTCGAACTTATAATTCTGTTATGAATTTCATAAAAATCATGTACCAAATAGTGTCAAAATTGACATAAATTAGTTTTTAAAACAAATATTATATTATTAATTGTTATTTAATTCCTAAAAATCTAAGGTTCGGACAAATGACTTAGATAAAGATAGATATATTAATAATAAACAACTTGGGGTTCGTTTGTCTAGTTATGGTATGTTTATTTACCATATAGTGTAAGAAAACAAAAAGACACAGTAAAAGTTAAATTATTTAACTTAGAGTTAAATCTAATTGATATGGCTAAAATAATAACCTAAACTTGTATAAATCCTATTCTATGAGAGTATTTCGACCCATACCCACTTTATCTTTGAAATAAGACCCTTTGGAACCATTATAAACCGAATTTGACATTAATATAAAAAAATATTTTTTTATTTTCCTAAGGTGCCCCTCTCCTCCTTTATAAAATGGCACCTCCTTCCTCTCCTCCACACACCAATTTGAGCATTCAAGCTCGGCCAAACCCTGCCCAAATCTCTTCTCCACTTCCCTAGTATCATCCTAGAGGTCTTGGTATTCTTCAAAGACCATCCTTAGTTCTTTAAGTGGAGGTTAAGTGAAGGCGCGTCAAAAAGAGGAGGTTCTGACACTTACGAAGCTAATCAGACCTAAGGTAAGGGAAAATATCACAATCTCATTTTTATCCGAGATTGATTATACTTTGGTATTTAATAGGTTGTATTTTATCATCCACATCCATGTTTCCTCAATATGTAATATTATTTCCATCCACCTAAAACTGTTTAAGTACTATTTTACCCTTCGGTGAGTTATTAGTAAAAGATATGAAATGAATATTTTTTTATTTTTCGTATGAGGTATTTTTTGACTTTCCGACAAAAGTACGAGAAGAATGTTTTTGTTAACATATACAGCATGAATGGATTTTTAAAACATTATTTCCAAGAATATTCCTTTACAAGTTTTCAAGTTTATTTTTAATCAACTTCTTTTTGTCTAGAATTGTATGACATGTAATGAAATGAAAAGTGTTTTTGAAGAAGAAAGGATATTTTCCTCAAGAATGGTGTTCAAGTGTTTTATGAAAATTATTTTCCAACTAAGATAATAAAGGGTTATGTTTCTATCCCTATTATTACATTGATTTGACTATGTTTTGATGGAGTTATTTTTATGAATTCCTTTATCTTATATGAATTATTTTATGATGTCATGATGTTTAAGATTCACATTTTTATTACATGGGTTCTGCTATGATGTATGGTTCATGATTTCGTGGCACACATAAGAATGGTATCATTATGAGATGGGTGGGACCTATATCTCCCTCCAATAAATTGGGTAACGATTTTATATCTCGTTAGATAGACATGGCTGGAACGGTAGCTTATACGTGTTCAGTGAAACAGGACAGAAACGAGGAGTGAACTCGGTTCAAAAAGGGACTTTGTCCACTAAGATAGTCTTGGAAACGAGTCTTGGCTAACGAGAAATGATTCTCTATGATTATGTGTGTATGAAACAATGTTTCATGTTTTTAAGTTATAATTAATGGGATTTCATTTCACTACTATGATTTATCCCGTGTTATGAAATTATGCTCTCTTTTGCAGGTTACGATTTCCAAAATTTTATGTTCTTATGAATATGATGTGATTGATATTTATTTTTTTAACCTTACTGAGCATTTGAGCTCAACCTTTTATATTTTCTTTTCCCCAGGATATAAAGAAAGGTTTTAGGTAAAAAAAGGAGATCTTTTTGGGAGATGTTGAAGATCTTTCACCACGATTAGAAGATTATATTCCGAGATTCCAAAGACACTAAACTATTACGATCCTTGTGTGTGTGTTTTTGTTATGTACTAAGTATTCCGCAAAAGTAATGTAATGTCCATGTACGTCATGCTTCGGGTCTCTATAGTTGGTAACAGAGGAAAGGTTTAGTCAACCTTTGGAAACTAGGATGCGAGAACTTTAGTGAGATCCCAAGAGATATTTCTAAGGTATGTCTAGGGATGTCTCTAAGGTTAAGTATACGTATAGGTTATAGTCCTAGATTGCACTAATGATCTTAGAATTTAACCTAAGATGTTAGATATTGAAGGTATTCCCCCTTTATTTTGTTGTTTTCCCTAGCATGATTTTTTCCTCTCACACTATTATTTTTGGGTTTTAGACGATGGCTGGAACCCGAAGGAACCGTGTTGATCAATGCAATGGACAATGAAATGATTGACCTCCTGAACAAACAAATGTTATGAGAGATAGAGTGAAAAATCTTATTGCTATACTTACACAAGCTATGAATCATTCTAGACATCCAAATGAGTAGAGAAGGGAACAATATTCTATTGAGTCCTTCATGAGGCAACATCTACCTTCTTTCAGTGGGTCTTCTGATCCACATGTTGCTGAACAATGGATCAGGACCACTGAAAAGATATTTTCAGTTCTTCAATGTTCTGAACATGATAAAGTTATCTTAGTAGTATATCTTTTGGAAGGTGAAGCTGATCAATGGTGGAATCGTATGAATAATACGAGGCCAAGAGATGAAATTGAGTCCATGGAATGGGACGAGTTCAAGAACTTGTTTTTCAGTAAGTACTTCCCTCGTATTCTTCGAACAAATATGGAAAAGGAATTTCATGAACTGAAGCAGAAGGATGATGAATCTGCTGGTATATACGAAGAGAATTTTACAAGGCCTGCAAGTTATGCATCTGGATTTATCATCCAACCTGAAAGTAAAGTTGATCGATTCTTCAGTGGCTTAAAACCAAATCTTCGAAGGGCATTATCTATAAGAGACTTCAATAGCTATGAACAAATTGTGCATTGTGCTATCAAGGTAGAAATGGAAGTTGGTATTACTTATCCATCTCATGTTTTTGACAAGAAACGAAATATGGAGTTCAAGGAGAAATCTCAGAATAATGGTGAAAAAAAGATGAATGTTTCCTTATGCACAAAGTGTGGAAATAAGCATGGTGGATATTGTCTTAAAAGGACTAGAAAATGTTTTATGTGTGGAAAATAAGGTCATCGAGCAGCTGAGTGTCGATGTAATGGAAAAAGGGTTTCTAATGATGTGAATAAATCAAACACTGCAGAGAACGCACCACCAACACTTCAATGCTTCAAGTGAAATGAAATGGGGCATTATGCTAATAAATGCCCTAATCCAAGGGTTAGTGATGATAGACATGAGAAACCACTTAAGGCAAAGGACAAAGGGAAGTCACATACGATCAAAATTGGCGATGTTGAATAAGACATCGATGTGGTGGAATGATTATGTGTTTATGTAATGGGATTCAAGAATATTGTTGTATATATTATCGTGGAATATTGGAATATTCATGTTTTGTTCTATTGTGGTTTTCAATAATTTTGTTGCATCGGTAACCATGAAAAGTGATTGAAATATTTTTGGAAAGCAGATGATATGCACATAATGAAGGGATAAAGAGAATCTAATTTGTTTGATAGTATTCATGAGGTCATGATGGATATAAAGACTAAGTAATATCATGGTTTGAGTATATAGAGGATTTTGGTATGTGGAAAGTGTTAACTTTTAACTGCATTCATGTTTTCACTAAGGTTCAATGGGTATTCATTCTTCAAGAGAATACATGATTAAGGTATACACATGTTTGTAATTTGACCAACAAGATATATCTTATAACATATGGGCGATAACTGATGGCATTCACGCGATCATTTTCTTTAAACTATTGGCTTGGACCGAAGTATTTTAGATAAGCCTAAAGATTGGAATGGATTATGTTGGACATAAGTTAGTATTTTTTAAGGATAAAACTTTTTTTTATATTGTATGTTATAGTAATATAACTTTAGAAAAAGGACAACTTGCAGGACGGGCGATAGCCCATCGCGTCGGACAAGGATGTGGGAATCAAACCCACAATAAAAGTGTGACTGGCCTTTATCGCCTACCACTAGCCTACCAGATGTCCCTATTTAGTAGAAACTAGTTTTATTATATTAAGCAGTATAATATAAGAAGTATAAGTCCATTTTAGGAACCATATAAGATTAGTCTCACTATATATGGACTTAAGTATTTTTTGATAACTTTTCTAACCTTTTGTTTGAGATGGATGGAATGACCATCATTCTATCACATGATCTGCTAAAACATCACGAATAACAAATTCAACTTCATTTCATTAAGAGATGAAGTGAAAATTTTCCAAAGAACGACAAACGGTGAGACTATACCAAAATAACCAAAGTATTTCTTCTAATTCCAATTTCCTAATCTTTAGGGAAATGATCTTGAAAATCAAAAATGTTGTCCTAGTGCTCTTATATCTGATGAATCAGATGGTACCTTAGATCACCACAAATCAATAGCTTTGTGAATGTTGGTTTTTTCATAGCCATGTTCTCTACCAATCTCCATCAGAACATGACGATTAGATTTCTCTTGCATGTCCATATTCTCTCCTATATGGAATCCCAGTGATGAGTTCATTTCGGTAACCGTTATATTTCATACTTTAGTTTTTAATGTTCAGTTTTGGTATTTCTTTTAACGATGTGGGTTTTTATGAATAGTAAACGATTTATAACCCCGACGAATTTCGAGGGAGAAATTCATTTTAAGGGGGGTAGAATGTTACAACCCGAGATTTTATAAGATTCATTCTTTTTAATTTCATTCATATCTTCTATGGTACGACACACCAAGATTATCTTGCGCTATACGCAACACCGTATTAGCTTGCAGTATACGCAACACTTTTCTTGGCTTTTGTTACACACAATTTCAAGTTCATTTGGTAGAAGTTATTCTACGCAACATTGTTTTTATATATATAATTATATATATATTAAACGTATAAATAAAATATGGTTGGATTCTGTTATACGCAACAAAAAAGGAGTTGTGCACTACACGCAACCCTTACTTGGCTTGCATTACACGCAATCACGACCTTCCTCAATAGCGTGTCTTGTATGCAATACCGGGTTTTAGTAAACAACGATATATTATTATAATATTGTTATGAACTAGCCATTATGAATAGTGTTAACTAAATTTTGAATTTTATAATAGTATTATTTATCTTACACATTTCTAGAACATGGTATAAGAACAAAATAAATTTTTCGGGTAAAATAAGAATTTCTCAAAAAATGATGGTTTGCCGCCTTTTGATGGAGCACCCACTTTAAATCTAGTTTTTGAGATGTTTATAAGTTCAATTTGACCAAATAAAATTCATCTTTTGAATCAGGATATAAATATTTACATTAGATAAAGTTTTGATATTTTTCCGATAACTTTCATATTTTAATGAATAGTAAAAACACGCTATATTTTAATTAAAAACAACTTTTTCCATCATAATATCTTATGTGGTTAAATTATAATATTGAATGGTTTTAATGTATAAATAGAATATATTTTTACAATTTAATATAATGTATGTCATTAGCATTGATTTTACCTTGAATTCGTAGGTTAAATCAATTCAATCTTTTGCAATGTTTTAAAGCAAAACCCATTTTCTTTCGACAACGGGATTAATTTTAATTTAATTTCTGCATCTTTTTTGTATTGAATTTGGAAAAATGGATTCCATATTTGGAATCAGTGGGTCTAAATTATGTTAATAAGATACTTTTTATTTTTGGGCATTGTGAATAGTAAATACGGTAAATTTTATTTACTATAGTTAAAGGTAAATCGGTTAATTAAGGGTAAATATAAGATTATAAAATTACCCTAACACTTTGAAAAAATCCTATTGGATTGATAAAAGTAGACCCATATAACCTAAGGGTCTGATTAGATTCATTTTATGGTCTTTTTTCCATGAAAATAATTTAATTATTATTAAAACCAAAGAATGTGACAACATGTCACTTTCATAAATCTTATAAGTATAATAATTTTAATTTATAGTTAAACTTCAAGAAACTGCGAACATGAATAGTTTCCAGAAAGCTAATACAATTATCTACATCATAGAAAATTATTTAGAATTTTTTTGGATTAAATAATTATCATTTATTATGACACAAAGATGATGCAGTAATTGTCTTATTAATGAAATATTGACATAATTGATGTTATAAATTCCCAAATAAATGTCATTTGAGACTTTTTATGACTTACATTAATTTCCTAGGTTAATATTACATGTTATTGTTGATATAAGTAACTTGGTTTGAACTTATCATTCTGTTATGAATTTCATAAAAATCATGTACCAAATAGTTTCAAAATTGACATAAATTAGTTTTTAAAACAAATATTATATTATTAATTTTTATTTAATTCTTAAAAATCTAAGGATCGGCCAAATGATTTAGATACGGATAGATATATTAATAATAAACAACTTGGGGTTTGTTTGTCTTGTTATGGTACGTTTATTAACCATATAGTGTAAGAAAACAAAAAGACACAGTAAAAGTTAAATTATTTAACTTAGAGTTAAATCTAGTTGATAAGGTTAAAATAAAAAGATAAACTTGTCTAAATCCTATTTTATGAGAGGATTTAGACCCATCCCCACTTTGTCTTCGAAATAAGACCCTTTGGAACCATTATAAACCGAATTTGACCTTAATATAAAATAATATTTTGAGATTTTCCTAAGGTGCCCCTCTACCCCTTATAAAATGGCACCTCCTCCCTCTCCTCCACACAACAATTTGAGCATTCAAGCTCGGACAACCCCTGCCAAAACCTCTTCTCCACTTCCCTAGTATCATCCTAGAGGTCTTGGTCTTCTTCAAATACCATCCTTAGTTCTTTAAGTGGAGGTTAAGTGAAGGCGCGTCAAAAAGTGGAGGTTCAGACACTTACGAAGAAAATCAGACCTAAGGTAAGGGAAAATATCACAATCTCATTTTTATCCGAGATTGTTTATACTTTGGTATTTACTGTGGTGTATTTTATCAACCACATCCATGTTTCCTCAATATTTAATATTATTTTCATCCACCTACAATTGATTAAATCCCATTTTACCCTTCGGTGAGTTTTTAGTAAAAGATTTGAAAGGAATATTTTGTCGTTTTTCGTACGAGGTACTTTTTGACTTTCCGTCAAAATTATGAGAAGAATGTTTCTTTTAACTTATACAGCATGAATGGATTTTTAAAACATTATTTCCAAGAATATTCCTTTACATGTTTTCAAGTTTATTTTTAATCAACTTCTTTTAGTTTATAATTGTATGAAATGTTTTGAAAGGAAAAGTTTTTTTGAAGAAGAAAGGATATTTTCCTCAAGAATGGTGTTCAAGTGTTTTATCAAAATTATCTTCCATCTAAGATAATAAAGGGTTATGTTTCTATCCCTATTATTACATTGATTTGACTATGTTGTGATGGAATTATTTTTATGAATTCCTTTATCTTATAAGAATTGTTTTATGATGTCATGATGTTTAAGATTCCCATTTTTATTACATGGGTTATGCTATGATGTATGGTTTATGATTTTGTGGCACACATAATAATGGTATCATTATGAGATGGGTGGGACCTATATCTCCCTCCAATGCATGGGTAATGATTTTATATCTCATGAGATAGACATGGCTGGAACGGTAGGTTATACTGGTTCAGTGAAACATGACTGAAACGAGGAGTGAACTCGGTTCAGAAAGGGACTTTGTCTACTAATATAGTCTTGGCAATGAGTCTTGACTAACAAGAAATGGTTCCCTATGATTATGTGTTTATGCCACAAAGTTTCATGTTTTTATGTTATGAATATTGGGATTTCATTTCACTACTAAGATTTATCCCATGTTATGAAATTATGCTCTCTTTTGCAGGTTACGATTTCCAAAATGTTATGTTCTTATGAATATAATGTGATTGATATTTCTTTTTTTACCCTTACTGAACATTTGAGCTCACCCTTTTATGTTTTCTTTTCCCCAGGATATAAAGAAAGGTTTTAAGTAAAAAAAGGAATATCTTTATGGGTGATGTTGAAGATCTTTCACCACGATTAAAAGATTACATTCCGAGTTTCCAAAGACACTAAACTATTACGATCCTTGTGTGTGTGTTTTTGTTATGTACTATGTATTCCACAAATGTAATGTAATGTCCATGTACGTCAAGCTTCGGGTCTCTACAGTTGGTATCAGAGGAAAGGTTTAGTCAACCTTTGAAAACTAGGATGCGAGAACTTTAGTGATATCCCTAGAGATATTTCTAAGGTATGTCTAGGGATGTATCTAAGGTTAAGTATACGTATAGGTTATAGTCCTAGATTATACTAACGATCTTAGAATATTACCTAAGATGTTAGATATTTAAGTTACTCCCCCTTTATTATGTTGTTTTCCCTAGCATGATTTTGTCCTCTCACACTATTATTTTTGTGTTTAAGACGATGGCTGGAACCCGAAGGAACCGTGTTGATCGAAGCAATGGACAATGCAATGATTGTCCTCCTGAACAAACAAATGTTATGGGAGATGGAGTGCAAAATCTTTTTTGCTATACTTACAAAAGCTATGAATCATTCTGGACTTCCAAATGAGCAGAGAAGGGAACAATATTCTATTGAGTCCTTCATGAGGAAACATCCACCTTCTTTCAGTGGGTCTTCCGATCCACTTGTTGCTGAACAATGGATCAGTACCACTAGAAAGATATTTTCAGTTCTTCAATGTTCTGAACATGATAAAGTCATCTTAGCAGTATATTGTTTGGAAGTTGAAGCTGATCAATGGTGGAATCTTATCAAGAATACGAGGCCAAGAGATGAAATTGAGTCCCTAGAATTGGACGAGTTCAGGAACTTGTTTTTCAGTAAGTACTTCCCTCATATTCTTCGAACAAATATAGAAAAGGAATTTCTTGAACTGAAGAAGAATGACAATGAATCTGTTGGTATATACGAAGCGAATTTTACAAGGCTTGCAAGGTATGCATCTGGATTTATTATCCAACCTGAAAGTAAAGTTGATCGATTATTCAGTGGCTTAAAACCAAATATTTGAAGGGCATTAGATATAAGAGACTTCAGTAGCTATGAAGAAATTGTGTGTTGTGCTATCAAGGTAGAAATGGAAGTTGGTATTACTTATCCATCTCATGGTTTTGACAAGAAATAAAAGATGGAGTTCAAGGAGAAATCATAGAATAATGGTGAAAAGAAGATGAATGTTTCCTTATGCACAAAGTGTAGAAAAAAGTATGGTGGAGATTGTCTTAAAGGGAATAGAAAGTGTTTTAAGTGTTGAAAAAAAGGTCATCGAGCAGCTGTGTGTCGATGTAATGGAAAAAGGGTTTCTAATGATTTGAATAAAGCAAACACTGCGGAGAATGCACCACCAACACTTCAATGCTTCAAGTGCAAGGAAATGGGGCATTATGCTAATAAATGCCCTAATACAAGGGTTAGTGATGATCAACATGAGCAACCACTTAAGGAAAAGGACAAAGGGAAGTCACATGCGATCACCATTGGCGATGTTGAATATGACAAAGATGTGGTGGAATGATTAAGTGTCTATGTAATGGGATTCCAGAATAATGTTGTATATAGTATCGTAGAATATTGGAATATTTATGTTTTGGTCTATTGTGGTTTTCAATAATTTTATGGCATCAGTAACCATGAAAAGTGATTGAAATATTTTTGGAAAGCATATGATATGAACATAATGAAGGGATAAAGAGAATCTAATATGTTTGATAGTATTCACGAGCTCATGATTGATATAAGGACTAAGTAATATCATGGTTTGAGTATATAGAGGATTTTGGTATGTGGAAAGTGTTAAATTTTAACTGCATTCATGTTTCACTAAGGTTCAATGGGTATTCATTCTTCAAGAGAATACATGATTAAGGTATTCACATGTTTGTAATTTGACCAACAAGATATATCTTATGACATATGGGCGATAACTGATGGAATTCACATGATCGTTTTCTTTAAACCATTAGCTTGGACCGAAGTATTTTACATAAGCCTAAAGATTGAAATGGATTATGTTGGACATAAGTTAGTATTGTTTAAGTATAAAACTTTTTTTTGATATTGTATGTTATAGTAATATAGCTTTAGAAAAAGGACAACCTGCAGGACGGCCGACAACCCATCGCGTCGGACAAGGCTGTGGGAATCGAACCCATAATCGAAGTGCGACTGGCATTTATCGCCTACCACTAGCCTACAGGAAGTCCCTATTTAGTAGAAACTAGTTTTATTATATTAAGTAGTATAATATAAGAAGTATAAGTCAATTTTAGGAACCATATAAGATTAATCTCACTATAGATGGACATACGTATTTTTTTGATAACTTTTCTAACCTTTTGTTTGAGACAGATGGAATGACCCATCAATCTATCACATGATCTGCTAACACATCACAAATGACAAATTCAACTTCATTTATTTAAGAGATGAAGTGGAAATTGTCCAAATAATGACAAATGATGAGACTATACCAAAATCACGAAAGTATTTCTTCTAATTCCAATTTCATCAACTTTAGGGAAATGATCTTGAAAAATAAAATGTTGTCCTACTGCTATTATATCTGATGAATTAGATGGTACCTTAGATCACCACAAATCAATAGCTTTGTGATTGTTGGATTTTTCATAGCCTTGTTCTCTACCACTCAATCAAAACATGACGGTTAGATTTTTCTTCCATGTCCATATTTTCTCCTATATGGAACCCCAATGATGAGTTCATTTGGGTAACCGTTATATTTCATAATTTATTTTTTAAAGTTCAGTTTTGGTTTTTCTTTTTACGATGTGGGTTTTTATGAATTGTAAACGATTTATAACCCCGACGAATTTCAAGGGAGAAATTCATTTTAAGGGGGGTAGAATGTAACAACCCGATATTTTATAAGATACATTCTTTTTAATTTCATTAATATCTTCTATTGTATGGCACACCAAGATTATCTTGCGCTATACGCAACACCGTACTAGCTTGCAGTATACGCAACACTTTTCTTGGCTCTTGTTTCACACAATTTCAAGTTCGTTTGATAGAAGTTATTCTACGCAGTATTGAGTGTGTGTATATATATATATTCAATGTATAAATAAAATATGGTTGGATTCTGTTATACACAACAACAACAGAGTTGTGCACTACACGCAACCCTGACTTGGCTTGCATTACACGCAATCGCGACATTCCACGATAGCGTGTCTTGTACGCAATACCGGGTTTTACTATACAACGATATATTATTATAATATAGTTATGAACTAGCCATTATGGATAGTGTTAACTAAATTTTGAATTTTATAACATTATTATTCATCTTACACATTTCTAGGACATGGTATAAGAACAAAATTAATATTTCGGGTAAAATAAGTATTTTTAAAAAAATGAAGTTTTTCCACCTTTTGATGGCGCACCCACATTAAATGTAGTTTTTGACATGTTTATAAGTGCAATTTGACAAAATAAAATTCCTCTTTTGAATCAGGATATAAAAATTTACATTAGATAAAGTTTTGATATTTTTCCGATAACTTTCATATTTTAATGAATAGTAAAAACATGTTACATTTTAATTAAAAACAACTTTTTTCATCGTAATATCATATGTGGTTAAATTATAATATTGAATGGTTTTAAAGTATAAATAGAATATATTTTTACCATTTAGTATAATGTATGTCATTAGCATTGATTTTACCTTGAATTCATAGGTTAAATCAATTCAATCTTTTGCAATGTTTTAAAGAAAAACCCATTTTCATTCGACAACGGGATTAATTTCAATTTAATTTCTGAATCTTTTGTGTATTGAATTTGGAAAAATGGATTCCATATCTGGAATCAGTTGGTATAAATTATGTTAATAAGATACTTTTTATTTTTGGGCATTGTGAATAGTAACTACGGTAAATTTTATTTACTATAGTTAAAGGTAAATCAGGTAAATAAGGGTAAATATAAGATTATAAAATTACCCTAACACTTGGAAAAAATACTATTGGTTGGCTAAAAGTTGACCCATATAACCTAAGGGTCAGATTAGATTCATTTTATGGACTTTTGTCCATGAAAATAATTTAACTATTATTAAAACCAAAGAATGTGACAACATGTCACTTTCTTAAATCATATAAGTATAATAATTTTAATTTAGTGATAAACTTCATGAAACTTCAAAAATGAATAGTATCCTAAAATCTAATACAATTATCTACATCATAGGAATTTATTTATAATTTTTAGGGATTAAATAATTATCATTTATTATGAGACAAAGATGATGCAGTAATTGTCTTATTAATGAAATATTGACATAATTGATGTTATAAATGCCCAAATAAATGTCATTTGAGACTTTCTATGACATACATTAATTTTCTAGGTTAATATGACATGTTATTGTTGTTATAAGTAACTTGGTTCGAACATATCATTCTGTTATGAATTTCATAAAAATCATGTACCAAATAGTTTCAAAATTGACATAAATTAGTTTTAAAAAAAATATTATATTAATAATTGTTATTTAATTCCTAAAAATCTAAGGATCGGCCAAATGACTTAGATAAAGATAGATATATTAATAATAAACAACTTGGGGTTCGTTTTGCTTGTTATTCTATGTTTATTAACCATATAGTGTAAGAAAACAAAAAGACACAGTAAAAGATAAATTATTTAACATAGAGTTAAATCTAATTGATAAGGTTAAAATAATAACATAAACTTTTCTAAATCCTATTAGATGAGAGAATTTCGACCCATACCCACTTTATCTTCGAAATAAGACCCTTTTGAACCATTATAAACCGAATTTGACTTTAATATAAAATAATATTTTGAGATTTTCCTAAGGTGCCCCTCTCCTCCCTTATAAAAAGGCACCTCCTCCCTCTCTTCCACACACCAATTTGAGCATTCATGCTCGGCCAACCCCTGCCAAAATCTCTTCTCCACTTCCCTAGTATCATCCTAGAGGTCTTGGTCTTCTTCAATGACCATCCTTAGTTCTTTATGTGGAGGTTAAGTGAAGGCGCGTCAAAAAGAGGAGGTTTAGACACTTACGAATCAAATCGGACCTAATGTAAGGGAAAATATCACAATCTAATTTTTATCTGAGATTGTTTATAATTTGGTATTTACTGGGGTGTATTTTATCATCCAAATCCATGTTTCCTCAATATGTAATATTATTTCCATCCACCTACAATTTTTTAAATCCTATTTTACCCTTCGGTGTGTTTTTAGTAAAAGATATGAAAGGAATCTTTTGTCGTTTTTCGTACGAGGTACTTTTTGACTTTCCGACAAAAGTATGAGAAGAATGTTTCTTTTAACTTATACAGAATGAATGAATTTTTAAAACATTATTTCCAAGAATATTCCTTTACAAGTTTTCAAGTTTATTTTTAATCAACTTCTTTTAGTTTAGAATTGTATGACATGTTATGAAAGGAAAAGTGTTTTTGAAGAAGAAAGGATATTTTCCTCAAGAATGGTGTTCAAGTGTTTTATCAAAATTATTTTCCATCTAAGATAATAAAGGGTTCTGTTTCTATCCCTATTATTACATTGATTTGACTATGTTGTGATAGAATTATTTTTATGAATTCCTTTATCTTATATGAATTGTTTTATGACGTAATGATGTTTAAGATTTCCATTTTTATTACATGGGTTATGCTATGATGTATGGTTTATGATTTTGTGGCACACATAAGAATGGTATCATTATGAGATGGGTGGGACCTATATCTCCCTCCAATGCATTGGGTAATGATTTTATATCTCATGAGATAGAAATGGCTGGAACGGTAGGTTATACCGGTTCAGTGAAACATGATTGAAACGTGGAGTGAACTTGGTTCAGAAATGGACATTGTCCACTAAGATAGTCTGGGCAATGAGTCTTGACTAATATGAAATGATTCTCTATGATTATGTGTGTATGCCACAATGTTTCATGTTTTTAAGTTATGATTATTGGGATTTCATTTCACTACTATGATTTATCCCATGGTATGAAATTATGCTCTCTTTTGTAGGTTAAGATTTCCAAAATGTTATGTTCTTATGAATATGATGTGATTGATATTTATTTTGTTTACCCTTACTGAGAATTTGAGCTCATCCGTTTATGTTATCTTTTCCCCAGGATATAAAAAAAGGTTTTAGGTAAAAAAAGGATGATCTTTATGGGAGATGTTGAAGATCTTTCACCACGATTAGAAGATTATATTCCGAGTTTCCAAAGACACTAAACTATTACGATCCTTGTGTGTGTGTTTTTGTTATGTACTAAGTATTCCACAAAAGTAATGTAATGTCCATGTACGTCAAGCTTAGGGTCTCTAAAACAATGTAATTATGTGAAAAAAATAAATAAATAACTATAAACCTTTAGAAAACATCATAAATAAAAATTTTATCCATCATTATAACTATCCTTGAGCGGTGTTAATGAGAATACAAGTGGAATCAGTTCGTGAGGCAGTAGTATTATGTCCACACAATTGATGTTTTCGTAAAGTAATTGATTGATGTGGAGGTGGTTAAAGGAACTAAAATTATCATAACAAAATATATTTGAATTATATATTTTAATTTTATTATATTATCTAGGTCTAATAAGAATGTATATAGGTGGGTGAAGAAATAAAACAAAAACGCTTGATGAAAAAATTTCACCCATCTACAGTTATCCTCTATATCTTTTCACCAAAAGTATCCAAATAAAAAATTTATAAATAATATAGGGCTTCTAGTCTTGGAATATATAATTTTAGAAGTGATATGGTTCAGTCTTCCTTGAATCAAAATTGTTTTATGGTGTGAACAAAAGTATTTTGTTTATGAGATTTTATTAGTGAGGTGAGTAGAACACTTGTATATTTTTTAAATGAAAACATTTTACCCACATTTTTCTCATTTAGAAATTATATAAAACGTATTATTATGAAGAAATAGACATTATAAGGTCTATATGCAACCATAAAATAAAATTGTTTTAGAAAGTAATATTTTCAAAACATATTATTAGTTTGTTGAACAATTTTGTACCTTTTTATAAATATATTTTATTTTTATAATACATTTATATTTACTTTTAAATAATTATTTATTGATATTCATATAAAATAGTTTAATAGCTAGGATATAATAGTGGAACTAGAATAATATTAATAATATACATTGGTTTTGATAAAACATAGTATTTCATATATTGAATGCTAAAACTAAAGTTGTTTGTAATGGAAGATTAACTTGATGTGGTATAAAATTAAATATTTTAAATAAATTTAATTTATTTGAAAATAATAATTCAGAAAAGATTCAATTATGTACTTTCATAAAAGATATATGTGGAACATATCGTCGAATGTAGAGATGTTTATTGGAATCAACAACCGATAGAATTTTATCCCGATATGATAAATAATTTTAAAATGATTAATATAACATTGGATTTATTTTTCTTTTATTTAGAATCTAATAACCTTCATCCATGAATAAATTCTATGAAACACCTTGTCACTAACTGCTATTTCTAGATCACCTTTGAGACTATCAGCATAAATTTTCATGTTCCTTTGAGCTACCTTTATCTGTCATTGAATGGATGAAAACTTATATAAAATTACATTATCTATCTTATATTCCAATAACATTTTTTATCAAAATTTCTTCCATCACATTAGAGCTATAATTTTTTTCCATGGATGGATTGATAAAGAGGCATCTAAATTCATTAGCGGAATCTATTGTTGTAATAAAACTTAATCAGATGAAGGTGTTCATCCAAAAAAACATATATGTACAATGAACATGTTCTCAACATATCACATAGGCTTTTAATTTTTTTTTATCAAAATGACCATCATTATTTAGATAATATGAAATTATGAAACTAATCTGTATATCAATATATTTTAATAGAATTTTCCATAACAATGTGTTAATCCTTGGATTATAATTATAAACAATATAATTTTTTAAGAAAATAAACCTGACCACTTCCATAATTCAATATCAAGAAATTTTATATATATAATAATTTTTTCTAAAAGTGATTAAGTGTGATGAATTTTTATGTAAATCAACTAGAACCCAAACATCATTACTACAATATGATATTTTTGGGGGATAAGCATCAAAATCAATTTTGATGTTTTCCCACATTTTTAATGGTATGGTTAATTTATATAACATCCCCTTGAATTTTTTATCACCTCCTTAACTTATTGATATTTGAAAATTGAGATAAAAACTCTGTCATATCTCTCTCATCATGAAATCGCAAAATAAATACTTTTTGAAATCTCTATACATCTTCAAACATCATGGTTAAATTGGTTACAATGAACTATGATCATCTTATAAAAACACCATCATCAAATGTATTACATATATAAAACATGCATTTATCCTAAACTTTGTCATTCCACACTAATCATTTTTAATCTTAACTTCATTTCTATCATTCAATTGTAGAATAAAAAATTCCTTTTGTTCTTCTCTAATATGAACATAGATATATGGTTTAACATTCAATTGATAAATATAATTTTACTCTTATTAAATTAAGAATTATAGACCAATCCTTTGATAATCGTGATGTATTGTATCTTTTGTGATCCCCATCATTAATATAATATAATGATCATTTTGATTCTAGGTATGATCTGAATTGTACACATTCCAAGGGTGGTAGTGTATTGATCAACCATAATCATTAATAATCTCTAACCATATTTAGTAGCACATAGAAAAACCATTCGTGTTAATATATAATTTATACATGTGTGATATATATATATACACATTAAAATTTTATACACATAGATAATTTCTCCATATATTGAATGAAAAAATTACCATATCTAACTGTATATCATTAATGGGGTAATATTTCTCATGAACCTAGAATATTTCTGGGCCATAAATTATAACCCTATTATTATTCCTGGTAATACATCCAAATATCATCTTGGATGCATAAATATATATTATAAACCCCTCAACACTATAGGGTAATGTAAGAACATGCGTGTTGAATTGTTTTTTCTTTTGTTCCTTGAATGATTCATGAAATTGGTCCTTCCATAGAATCTTATCTCTAATCCATGTTAATATATTGAGTGGAATAGACCATGATGTCAAATTCTATAAAAACTGTTGATAATATCTTTCTAAAACATGAATTTTATATAATAAGTCACCATGGATGGTCTAGGAAACATTTAATAGCATTCATCTTTGATAGATCCACTGATATACTATCTGTTGATATTATATATCCCCAAAATGAATCCTTTTGCATCCAATATTCACAGTTTGTAAATGTATCCTATAGTTTCTCCTTACATAAGTTCTTTAGTATAATTATTAATTGATCTTCTTTAAATTAAATTATAATTGAATATATAATAATATAATATATAAATGTTTCCATAAATCGTTCATGTTAACTTATAAATACTATATTCCTTAAATTCATAATGATAGTAGAAGAATTAGCAAGACCTAATAGCACCAATATATATTCATACAGTCCATACATTGTATGAAATTTTTTCATTGGTATATCCAACTTCTTGAGCATAAATTTATGATATTCATAATGAAGCTGAATCATTGAAAAGTATTAATATCCATATAGTTGATCAAATAAGAAATCAATATGGGGGTGGAGGATACTTTTTCTTGATCATGATCAAGTTCACCTCCAAGTAATCAATGTAGAGTTGCATAGATCCATATATATTTTTAATAAATATAAAATGTGTAATCCTTTAAAAAACATGAGGTTGATTGAATCCCTTATGAAGGGTCTCCATGAGTCAAATTTTCATTTCAGGTAACTCAATCAAGAACTTTATATGGGGGGTGATATAAATTTTTGTGGTAGTATGTATGAGTTATATTGAGAACTAAAAAATTCATTTTAGTGGACAGATTGGAAACACTTATAAAAATACATCAAAATACTCTAAAAAAACATGTGTATCGACAATGTTGGGTTTCATTGAAATAATCTAAGATAAACTCACTACATGAATAGTAATAAAAACTGATATAATGGATGTGATTTTCATTGGAAGTTCATATTTATTATCACACTGGTAGATAATCATAGTAACATTTAGAATATCAAACATGATTTCCCTTACTTGGAAATTAATTTGGAATTTATTAATAGCAAAACAATTCATTTGAAAGAAAAAATAAAATTCAACTAGAAGATGAATAAAAAGATTTGTAGGAAGTATATTCCTATCAATATTAATCATATGGGAATCTAAGAATTCATATGTGATCATCATTCCATTATGGTATTTCACTAAAAATTATTCATCTAATGATATTGTTGTCATCTTGATACAAATATAACATTTATAATAATAAAATAATGGTTATATTGATAGTCTAATAAGAGATTAATAGTTCTATATTTTTCGGTAATTATTCCTTTCACCATGAAATTATCACAACCCCCATTGGAAATAATCATCTCATGAGCTTTACCTTTTTACCACTACATAATACGTTAAAGACCTCAGTAATCATGATTAACCCATAAATTTAAGAACTGGTTAGCATAGTTCTCATTCTCCTTCCATATGAATCCCTAGAGTGTTGGTAGTTTATTTTTTGGAATATTTCTTTCTATTTGAATCGTAAAAGTCATCTTCCCATCAACGTGGAAATTAATTTATCGATAAACTATCCTTCCACCCCAAAAAACAATTACTAGTAAACTTATGATAGTTTCCTCTAGGTTTCATCACACACATATAGTAAAAAAGGTAGTCACATCTTCCCTTGTACATGATTTTTATATTTCCCTTATAATTTTATTTTTCTATTCTTATCAAAACCATGATATTTATTATTAAATATAACAAACATTTAAAACATTATATACCACTAATCACTCTCTTTATGGATTATAAAGTCTTTTATAGATCAAAAACCTATGAATCGTGGTTTAAAGACCATAAAAAATCAATCAACCTTATATTCGTGATAGATATTATTACCAAAAATGTATCTCACAATTCTTGTAATATTTTCCTCATAGGTATTAATATATTTATAATCCATTTTCATTATCTCAAGGAACTCATTTAAAAATTTTAGTAAAATAAAATGATGAAGGTATTTATTACGAAATAAGATCCAAAGAATATAAAAATCCATAGAGGAATTTCATTTTATTCCCTCAAATTCTTTTAAAATAAATTTATTGATCTTCTATGACATCAAATTATTGGATATAATAAATGGATTTTTCCTGTTATGAACAATTAGAAATGGAAAATACGTTTTTAGCGGTTTATATAAATTTTTCAGAAAATAGTGGATCAGAAGAACCACTGAAATCAGTCGACATTGTATCATAATGGACTCAAATAAATGTTTTTCTCTATATTATTCATCAATAATTCCTTTATAATTCCATGATTTATAATGTTGTCATAGCATAACATTGAGAATTTTAATTCTCTCTACTAAATTTTATGGATTCTCTATAATTCACTAATTTCAATTTCCATCATACCCAACATTATCAGGGTTCTATAATGTTATAGACATTTAATAATAGAAAAAAATAATTTTAGATAGAATAATCATATTGGGGGACCATATAATCATTAAAAATTCCTCATTGGATATCTAAATAATTACAGCGTGTTTCTAATCTATGACACCATTGGTATAAAATAGGCCATTAAATGATATTATTAAAATCCATCACGATGTTTGGTAAAGATATTATGAATTTCCAAATAATATCCCCCATGAGTGTTATAATAAGTGTACAAAAAGGCCCATTATCATACAACATACCATCTTAATGTTAATTTTTGGAGTTTTTATCCCTTGGTACTTCTGTACCAAATCCACATACACATATAGTATCTAAATGGGTGGTAATTTCCTAGAAATAACTCATTGTATTCTTAAAAAAATATCATATAATCTTTATTTATATTGGATAATCCTTATACTTATCTTTAGTTTTAGCCCTACATATATCCTTAGAAATGTTAGTTGGGATATCACTAAAGATTTATCATCCCAGTTTTCAATGGATAAAGAAACAATTCATTTGAAAACTACAATAGAGACCTAATATTATCATAAGCATATATTATATTCTTTTTATGAACAATTATTATGTTACACAAAACCATTCATGAGGATTTTAAAGGTGCAGTGTCGTATTAAACAAGAAATCATAATAAAATGGTTCATAGATTAACAAGGTCATCTCCCACTATAATCTCTATAACCATTTTCTGTATTAGATATATTATACAAAATATATATCTTCATAACTTGGGGAAAAGAAACATAATGAAGTGTGATATACGATTCTCATTAAGGGATAACAATGTAAATATATAATAACAACATGAACAAATTTGTATAATAACATTATCAAAACATTTTAAAATTATACAAAACATATCAAATATCATAATATTGAGCCATGTAATAAATATTGAATTTTCATAAAACATAAATCATAATAGTCTCTATGAGAATGATACATTGTAGTGAAAATTTAGTTTTTTTTCAAACACTTTTGAGGAAAATTGAGAGACCAAGATTCAACCACATTACGATAATGCAGAGTCATTGAAAAGAAACATAATTCTACCAGACTCAATATACCTAAAATTGTTCTAGGAAATAGAGGTTACCTGAGTGATTGGTTCATACTTTATCATATCTTCAAATGCAGAGTTCAACTTATCCCTTGTCTATATATACTCCTCGATGCTGATCTTCCCCATGTTGAATCCCCCAACCAAGATCGTTTCCTGCTTGTCAGTCCATGTGTATTGCTCCTCATTCATAACAACTTCCATAGACCAACGCATAATTTTGGATCCTTCCTCATCAATATAATTGACTAATAGGACTTTCACTATCACCTCATATTTAGATTACATGTGGAAATCCAATTATTGTTCACACAGATCGTTTGATTTCGGTTGGAACATGGTCTTGATGATCATCTTCTCATTGTATTTCTTTTTTGCTGAATGAGTCTCCATGGGAGGTAGAAAGGATGGGTAATCCTTTCTACCCTTCCATTGGTCATTACTCCTACTACTTCTCAGACTTGTTTCCTCTACAGAAAAACTCTTACCGATTCCATTGGGCTCTTCCACACAGATCTGGTTTTCACAATCCCAGTCTTATAGTTCAGTGTTCAGACCTTCCATTGCAAGAATTTCAAAGATGTTCATCACCTGAATTGAGTACTTGTTCCCTGCAGTGGAACCCTCTTCCTTAAGGGTTAATATTTTGTTATCCATAACTAGGGACTGATTTCCCTTGGGCCAGACATCACCGTCCTGCGTATCCTCCACAAATGAGGAATTAACAACATCATCTTCAAATCCTGAAATTTAGACGATAGCACCGTTAATAACCTTCTTTTGAAGTTCACATCAAGCAATATCAACCATACTAACTCCCTCCCATCTTCCATTTCTATTGACTCTTAAATTATACTGCATGTCAGGACCATCAAAATCCTATCTTAATCTGTTAAAAACCGTAGAGACTTTTAGGTTATCCTGAAACTTCACTGGATGTTTCCCCTTAACCGTGTCTGGCTTACCTAATTCAGAAAACTTTCCAACACTATGAACTGAGCCATCTCTAACCACATAACTATCCGGTCATTTCTCCTCTACATGCCCCTCTATCCCCCTAGAATCCAGTAGTTACGACTGTAGTGGACCCCAAGGTGATCAAACCCCCCGAGCACTGTCGTCCATACCAGTTGGATGAGCCTCTGACTTTTCCTGAGACCCCCATCGACAGTACTCCCTCGAGTGTCCTAGACGCTTACAGACAGAGCAAAAATTAGTGTAGGATTCGAAGACCATGCATTGCTTTCATTGGTCCTCCTTGCCAATAGTGATCCAACCATATTCAAACGGAACCTTATATACATCCATTTTGACGCACACATGCGGGTTAATAGGATGTCAAAGGGTCTCTGTGTGGCTATCCGAACATATATATCTTCCAATAAGGTTCTTGAAAATCCTAATAACAACCAGATTTAGAAATGGTAGGGGAAGGATGTGAAAACCTACACAAGTTGACATTGTAGGGGGATCCCACTTCATATAATGGTCGAACTACTATCTTAACAAGTAAAATCTAATTCCTGTGTAGCTGTGATGAACACTTGATCATGCTTTGATAAGATCATCCTATGAGGAAAAACGAATCAGTATCTGCTGTCTGTTTAGATTACCCACTGTATCTCTTTCTTGTACAAAACATGATTCGAAGACATAACTATCAAACGTATCCACCGATGGGTGCCACTGTTTAAACCTAAAATCCAAAGAAAACTTCATGAAAGACGAGGCTTCCAAAAACATCACGATTGAGATAGGAATATTAGGGTATCCATCCAACAAATATGGGACCTTCGGGCTGAGCAATATGTGGAGGAACGTGGGATGGAGATCCGGGTTTGAAAAGGGGAGGGAAGAAGAAGCTTCTCCCTTGATTGACGGTGGCGGTCCCTCTCTAACCGCTGGGAGAGGGACCGGCCTAGTGGTCTCCACTGTCACGAATAGAGGAGATTCATCATTAGGGTTCTTCCTCTACTTCCTCAATGATTATGATACATTAAAGACTCAAATAGGAATAGGAAATAAAGTCATAGAATAAATATAAGAATATAAAATCGATTCCATAGTATTCAATTCACACAACCATGGATGTAATAGTGTAATGGATTCACACCCAATCCCTCATTACAATTAAGGTTCACACTCAAGAAAATCATTGTACATGAAGTCCCTTACTAAACCAGTTCATATCCCATTCCATTCCTGTATATATCATGCGATTCAAATTACAACCCAATGTGTTGGAGGGAGATTTATATACCTATTATAACCTAATAAAAATCATACATATGTGTTATAGATGATCAAAAAACATTCATTATATCTTAACCCATGAAATGAAATTAGTTTTATATGAAATCCATTATATTAAATTTTATGGAAAATGGAAACGTTTGAAAATAATTTTATCATTTTATCATAGAATATCCCATTGAGAAAGAAGTGGTTTTCATTAGAATTCATATCATTGAACAACCCATGGAATAGAAACATGTTTTGTAACCATAATTTTTTATAAAAAATATAAAACAATCAATGAAATAAAAGGAATGGTATCCCTGGATCATATAAGCAATAAATTAAATTTAACATCAAGGTATGTCATATTATATGGATAACGATTTTGAAAATACACATGGAACATTCCTCGTGGAATATAACATTACTTTTAAAATAATTAATAAAACTAAAAATTAATCAAAAAAATAATGAAATTTATTTTCATTTAAGAAAACGTCGTAAAATAATATTGGAATCATTTATGAAAATAATTATAATGATAGTGAAATTTTTTTTTCATTCTATACATGATAAAACTATGAAACCTTTTACATTTTTGGTAAAATATAATTGGGAATTGTATTCAAAACGACATGAAGATTCCATTAAAAATTTAGAAACTTTAATAAATACACAAAAATAAATTTAATGAATCATTTGATAAATATTAAAAAAATTTGAAAACATTTATATATATCATATCTTTGGTATGCGAATAGTTTTTGACATATTTGTTAAATAAAAATTATTTTTATTAAAAACATTCACAAATATTTTATATATCAAAGGGTGAAAAAATAGAAATATTACTAGAAAATATCATGAATGAATAGATTATATGAAATTTGATGATAATTATTTATTTGTATATCATTATATTTTTACATCAAAAATATAATCATATATTATCCTTGTCAAATATGGGAGTATAACATAAAACCATTACAATCGTGTAACACATTAAATATAATCTCCTTTAAAAATAGATACTAAAATTGATTTTTAATAATTATTATTTTATTTATAAGTGTCATAAAATGTATTCATGGGTATTATATATTCCCTAAAAAATAAATAGGTGGTTAATATGGCATTTGTCTCATAGAGGTAAAATGTGAGAAAAACTTCTCTTACCGTAACAATAGAATTCTATTGTACATATGTGAACCTCATGTATAATAAATATAACAACATTAATAATCAATTAAAAAACCATAATCATATGTATCATACCATAAATAACTTTCTTATGACCTTCTATTACCTATTTATTAACAATTCCAGGTCAAATTTGTGTTTTTCACAATAATGAATTTGTTTTTCTTGTATGTTTTAATTTGTTATTTTTTTCTCATTAAAGTTATCATGGATAAATAACATTCATCATTTTAGAAATGATATAATAATTTTATTTATTCAGTGTATATTTTTAGAGTAGTCTATAAATGATAGAGATATAAATGGAGAAAAACTATTTATAGATAATGTAGGGCATAAATACGCATGAATGATACAACCATTTTCAAAAAGTATAGAAATAAGTAAAAATAAATAATATATAAAAATTTAATATTAAATTTTTTTTCATATATTTATCATATTTAAATTAAAACAAAACATATTACCTACCTATGGTGTGATCGAATCACATAGCATTACGATGTGGTAGTTTGTCGTACAAATGGGAGATATAATTTTATTCCCCAAAATTAGAATGTAAAATGGATTTTAGGATAAAATAATGTTATTTTATCATATATAATCATATAATCCAACATTATAACCATGAATGATATTTTCAAATGGAAGAAATGAGTGACGTCGGTTTGCGAGGTGGTAGTCTGTAATACCCATGAATTATGATTTTGTAACATTTGATTGAAGTCGAAATTATTGTAGGAAATGAAAATAATATAATATTATATAAGGATATATAATACACTATTATTATTATATCTTATTTTTTAAATATTAATTTTTGTAGGTGGAGGAATAATTAAAATAAAAATTCATTAAAAGAAACATATCATCATCCTCTAGTAACCTCCCTAGGTTTTAAAAAAAAATCCTTAAAAAGATAGCATTTAGAAAAATATAAGATTTCTATGATGATATTATGGAATTTGGAATGTTATGTTTTTTATGACATGGCCAATACATATTTTTTTTCAAATTAGAAGATAACATTATATAGGGTTTCCTTTTATAATTAAGGTGAGTGGGACACATGTATTATTTTGAAAAGAAAAAGTAATGAACACATTTTTATCGTGAAACATGATAATAAATTGATTATTATAGATCCTAAAACATGTTTGGGTATAAATATATCCAAAAAGTATAATTTATTCCTGTTTAACCTAATTTTACAGGTTATCATTTTTATTTTATCCCATGTTAAACCTGATTTACCTTAGCCGTGATAATCAATTTTCACTTTTCTTGGTATTAATTTTGGTCAATATTAATGTATAATAGATTATATTATTTAAAATATTATTATAAAAAACATGGAATACATTTTTCTCAATTATATTAAAATAATTGTAAAATTACAATTTAAAATAACTCTCGCACATATGATGCGAAAAGTTGTTTTCAAATAAAAAAAGTTCAAAAGTTTTATATGGTTTTTATATAAAAATTTAATATTAAATTAATAAAATGAAATAATGGTATTAATAGAATAATAATATATCTAATTTTACTTTAAGAAAAAATTAAAATTGAATTTTAATTTATAAATAATTTAAACAAAAAGGCAGTTTTCAATTTATAATCATTACTCTTCAATATACATCAAAAAATTTATTTTCTATAAAATTATAAAACATTCATCTTAAGAAATATTTATGTGATGATTTAAATAATTATGTTAATTTAATCAAATAAATTTTCTATGAATGAATAAAAAATATTTTTATTATTTTTTACAAAAAGTAATATAGAAATATTTTTTTTGAAAGTAATATTTCTGAAACATATTAATACTTTTTAAAAACATTAAGTATTTTTTTATAAACATGTTTTAGTTATAAAAAACCATTACACATAACATTTAATATTTTGTTATTACTATTCATATTTTAATGATTAAGAGCAATGTTATAATAGATTCGTTTGAATAATATTTAGAATATATAACAGATTTGTTAAAATATTGTTTCCGGTGCTATGCAAGATAAACATGTTGTTTTATATAATACCCGATTATGTCCGTGTTATATATGAAAAAATATACCAATGAAAATTAATTTTCTTCAAAAAATTATTAATATAATATACAGGTGTTTCATTTACTTTTATCTATATATAATAGATCGTAATATAAAATTAAAAGCCTCGTAAAGGGTGATTAATATTTTAATGTCTTAGTCTGTATTGCATATCAAAATATATGTATTAAAAAAATTGATGATGATTTTTTTAAATCCATATATTGGAATTTAAAAATAGGGTTTAAGTAGAATATTATAAATATAAATAATCATATCCTTATACATACGACCATGAATGGAATAAGTCATATATAGTTTTTTAATCTTTAGAAAAATTGCCTTCTCAGTGGTCTCACAAGTCAATTCATAAATACAGCTATCTCGTATTGATAGAAGAAACACACAATGGTATTTCTCAAGAATTCTAATGTCAACATCTATATAAGTGTTGATGAATTTTCCATCAATATAAATAAATATAATGATTTTCTTGGGACCAAAAAGGGAATTTTCAAAAATGTATTCTATGTTGAACCATCTCAAGCATCATCAATATATTAAAATGATAATAATTATCATCAAATAATTATAATAATAAAATATAAATAAGGAAACTATAAAAACATTATCCCATATAAAATTTGAACTGTTGGTGTAGTGAGGATCCATGAAGGTGTTATTCACACCCAACTAAATAAGATGAGATACAAGATTTAGTGATTCATATTCATAAGAGTTAGAAAATAAAAAAATAAAAGAATCTCTATGGAAACATGTTGAATGTAAATTACATAGATATTTATAATTTTTATACCTTAATGGTCCGAACATCACACAAAGAACAACACCAATGATTTTTTTATAAAAACTAAAACATTCTGATTATAAATATAAAAAAAATGAATGAATGTTAATAAAATTGAAAAAAAACAATTGGATATTTAGGTCATTATCACTAAAGTAACACATGGTCAAGTTTAGTTTGAGGCTAGTAAATACACATCCAAACTATATGAAATCATAATGGAATCCATTCACATCCCAAATAAGTAAAATCAAAAAAATAAGGAAGGAATAAATAAATATGGGGATAGTTATAAACCATAGACTATATAAAGATCTCATATTTTTTCATTGAATAATGAATCCATCACTATCATTGATGGAATTGTAATTGTATACTATCAAAGGACACCACAAAGATCACAAATAAAAGTATTTGAAAAAATTGTTGATATACGTAACATGAATAATAGTGGTCCTCAAACAAAAATATGGTACTCCTCATTCTATCTCAATAACTATATGAATACGGAATGAACTAGAAAAAAAATCAAATATTACCACTTGAACATACAATAATCAAGAAGATATAGGTGACGAAATTATCATAGGGTAGTGGAAGAATTCATCTGTAATATAATTGAAGACACACATATGGTGGAATGAAAATATGGAATGTGAATAGAAGAACAAGTGACACTAAATGTGATAAAATTTAGTTACATGATGATAGTGGATATGAGTTAGACAAGGGTATGTGAATTTCAGTAAAAATAGAGGGAGAAACCCACACCTATGAAACGAAAAACCACACATAAGTGCCCATATGATTAAGATTATCAGCGACCATAGTTCACCCATAGAGGAGGGCAATAATTCCTTGAGAATATGTGGAAATCCAAAAGAAATCAATAAATCCCACTATGTAGGATCCCTCAACAACCAGTCCCATAAGGAAGTACAAAAAAATATAGTATACCAAATTAAATTTTAAAAATTAAATTTATAAACTAAATTCAAAGAAATATTCAATGAATGAAATAGGATCTTTCACTAAGAAAACACATCATGGAAGCAGAAATTAATACCAAATTTAATTTATACAAATAAATAACATTTCATATTTTTAAAAATTTTAACTAAATTACATATCATGAATCATGTTTCATCCCTTATACCTACGTTATTTATGGGCCTATATGTCCATGATTTATTTTATATAACTCTATTCCCCTGATACGCCACACCTATGATGTGAATTTTTTTTTTCAAATAATGGATCTCATTGTGAAAATATATAGTTTAGGACCCCAGTAAATGTCAAACCACCAATGGAGATACAAAAATTATTTAATGAATGATATAAATAAATCCATACATAGGGTGAATGAGTTTTTTTTACAATTTTAATTGTTTATTAATATCATCTACGTAAACCATTCAATAGAATAAATTATCATGACCACATCAAATGTGGGTTTTATTTACCATGTGATTGGTTAATTATATATTTATGTAATTCATGGTTTATTAGATTATTATATTTATCAAAAATATTAAATAAATTAACAAGAACGATAATATTAAATAAAATAATATTATTATGTGTAAATAATATTACAAAAACATGGTTAGTTTTTTATATAAAAATAGAATTCAATTTACATGAATGTGAAGAATAAAATAAAGGATACTGATGTATATGTTAAGAAAAATCCATTAAATAATAAAAATAACTCATAAAACACAATTTATCATTACGATAATATAAATCCATTGATAAAGCCGCTATTTGGTAAAACAATGGGAATACATTCATTTAATAGGGTTTTCTAATAGTGATAATGAGTTAAAATAACCCTATTTTTTTAAAGGTCGTGTATAAATTCTAAAAAATACAATTTCTAGGTAATAATTGAGTAAATTTGAGTATTTTATATGAGGATTAGGGATCCCACCCAATAGATCAAGCAAATGTGAGTTAATATAGTTAAATTGTAAATTAAACCTAATTCCATGATCCAAAAACCTGACCAGATTTATTGGACTCCATCATTAACTATTGTGTGTATATAGTATTTTTTCACCAATTTGTTGGTATTGGACCATCTCTACTCACTAGGACCACCATCCTTTATAAATTATTACTCACTCTCATGTGAGGGGTACTTGGGATTTAGGGTTAAATAAAATAATCATTGGACATGTGGGCATATACATCAATATGAGGAAGGGATGACACAAATTTCATAAGAATAAATTTAATATTAAATTTGTAAAAATTTCTAATAAAAAATAATTATATATAATTCACCCAACACATACAAATATCGGTCAAACATATCAATATTCCTAACAATACATGATAGTAAAATTAAAATTATTAGAATTTGTATATATTCATTCAAATTAAAATAATTATTTTATAATTAATAAATTTCTAAAATTCTTATTTAACTAATTAATTAAGTTATTTTTCTTTTAATAATTTTCTAAAGATATTACAAACCTCTAATTCTATTAATTTTATTTTAATTTAAACAATTCTATTTTTTAGTATATTATTAACTCCATCATTTTTATCGATAATTTCACATAATGTGCATATTTTTGAATGAGATTTAATTCAATATAAGAATAATATACATATATGTATTCCTTATATTGGAAGAAACATGGAATTTAACCTTATACATATGATAAAAAAAATTATTTTTGGAATTTAACTCTTATGTGTTGTGTTCAATCACTCAACTGGGTGTGTGACTTGAAATTTCTGTGATACTTATCATATAATATATAATTACATGACATTTATTCGAACAATGCTATAGTGATATCAAATAAATGATTACTCATTGATCATGATGTAAATTCTTCATGGTGTTTATGGTAATAGGAAATACCATAAATATACATGACATTTATAGATGCTAATTCTAGAAAATCACAAGGTATATACGGTGTTGATAAACATCGTGTAGTTGCATAATATTATAAAAATTAATCATTAATTATTATTTCCAAATGATATGGGAAAAAATTATTATTTGGAACCCTAATATTTCATAATATAAATTAAGTTAAATAAACAATATATTGATCAATTATTTCACATGGTACAACAATATAGATTGATTTATAAAATTTTATATAAATAAATTATAACAAAAAATATATATTACATAATAAATTTGTAATCTATTATGATTTGATAAATAATAGTAATAATAACTATTAATTTTTAAAATTATTTTTTTCTAATAATTGAAACATTTTTTTATATTTTGAATATGAATTTAAAAGATAAATTTATTTTTTTGAATTTTTGTTTCAAAATAATCTTTCTATTGCAATAAAATCTAAGCTCATAAAATTTATTTAAATAGTATGAAATTTTTGGATTGTAAGGATATATGATGGCTAAAAGTGGTGGTTGAATTTTTGTTTAAAAAATAAACAGAAAACTAAAATCCCAAATCTTATTTTCGTAAAAAGATAAGACTTAACACCCATCTGATAACCCGAGTGTCTCTATCAAAATCCAAAATCTACATATAAATAAAAGTTTTTAATCGAGATCATATACATTCTGATAAAATAGATACTATAATGATTGGTAAATTAATTATATTGGAATTTAGAATATAAAACATATAAAAACATGTAATGTGAATGTTTATATATATTTTAAGAATAACAAAAATGATTTACAAAATTAGCTCAACTCTTTAACATTAACAGTTATTGAATTCATAAATCTTGACATATGATATCCACAGATTTAACCTAACTACTACGGAATATATTTCTACACTATAAAATCCCTCGATATTATGATAAAAATAACTACGTCTTCTGAAATTATGGAACCCCTTGATAAAATGATCAATGTTATCCCTCAACTTTTCCCCCAAATCCCTTGGTTTAAGGGATCACAATAACCTCTCTCCCAATCCCCAAAATACCTTGAACTAAACATCTACTAGATCACGCAAATATAGAGGAGTGATTTTATAATGAATTAAAAACCCTCACAAAGATTCCATGGAACTGCAAATCTCAAATAAAATTTCAAAGAATAATAATGAGATGTTCAAGCCGATATAAATCTCATATATGTTGACTATAAGATGCATCTCCTCTCATCTCCATGAGTACACTCATATTTATAAGCATCTCTTCAAATAAAATATTTTCAGTAATCATGGAATTTTCTTTAGTGTCCTAGAATGTTGCTCACAGTAAATATTATAATAACCTCTTAGTTCTATGTATTATTGATATCTTAATTATAATTTTATTATAAATTCTTACTAATATAAATAATACCATCTAATCTAGTTAAATAATTTTTATAGTTTAATTGAATATAAAATTGTTAAAAAATAATGAATATAAAATTGGTTATTTTGATGGATATTACATATTGTCAGTATGATAGTCATGACTTCTATCTATCTGATGGACAAAGAACTTAGTCAATCCAACAAAAAACAAATATTAAGTATGATGGAAGATATTCGAAGACATTTTGAGAGATCATATTAAAAAATATCTATTTTTTACATTGAAACTATTTCTATGACTGTTATTAAAGATGTTTTCAAAAAAAATATTGTAAAATACTTGTGAAATATAAATTATGAAAAACAATATTTTGAGAATGTGTTTTTGATTATATAAAATAATGAATGGTGGCGAAAGATGTATAACATTAAACTCAATAATCACTCCCTTTTTGAAATCACAAAATTCAACATATAAAAAAAATTAATTTAAAAACATACAAGACATTTTTTGTTTATGAACATCAAACAAATTCAGTATATGAAATGATATCCCATAAAATATTATAATTTCCCCTGATATAATGAATTTCTTTATCATAATACATTATTTGATTTGAAAAATAATACTTTGGGTACTCCTAATGAATATATTATCCCTCTTTATATAGATTCTTTCTTTCAAAATATTTCCCCCCATTGGAAATAATTTCCCACTTTCGATAAATTCTCCCCCAATAGATAAATATTTCAACATTTAAATTTTCAAAAAGGAATTGGGAATGTAATATAGTATACTCAAATTTTATAAAGATATAATATGAACCAAATTTTGATTAAAAAATTTATCCAAAATTAATGATATAAATTTTATCTTTATAAAATTTAAAAACATTCTATTTTTTAATAATAATTCTCTTCAGTATAAATTTCATTCAAAAAAATTGGTATTAAATCAAGAGTTCATAAAAGAATTCATTATTTTTATACATATTCATGGAAATGTGCCTTATAAATTTTATAGATTCATTATTCATCTCATATTCAGCTCTTGAATATTTCCATTTTTGAAAAACAATCATATTTTTTCAAGGACTTTTTAACAAACATTTTCCTTTAAACTACCTTCCCAAATTCTTCTATAGAATCCATCAGAAATAATCGGATTCTTGATGTCGGAGTATTGATGTTGTTGGGATGACTAATGATTTTATAGAATAATAAAAAAAGGGTTGTCTAAGGTCAAGAACAAGATCCTAAAAAACTTATATGGGCCAATAAATTAAACATTCTTTTATATAAGAACATGGGTGACCCTTTAAACTCTATAATTTCAGTTGAACAAATTGATTATCGTATTTTGATTTGATAGTTGACATAAAATACACTATGTATTTATTTATTATTAGAAAAACTAAAATTATTTTTGTGAAAACTACTAATCATAATAACATAATGTGTTAATGAGAAAATTTATAATTTGAAAAGAATATATTTTTTGATTAGTGAATGTTATGTAAAACAATATAAAAAATTAAATTAATAGAAAAAAAATACTAAATTATTACTTAATTGAATCTTATATTATAAATGTAATATCCATGTGAATGAAAAATTCAATAGCCTGTAATTTTAGTATTTTGAAACTAATGTTGAATAGATTATATTTTTTAACAAAAATATTGTATGAAAATAATTTTTTTAACAAAAATAGTGATAAATAATTTTATTAAAAATAATTAATATGAATGTTTCTTTAAAAATATTATTCGAAAAAATATAAATTATACGAAATTTTTATACGAAGATATATTTCATATAAAAACAGCAAATGTAGAATATAAATTTTTTTCATAAAAAAAGCATATATACCCCACCTTTGAGTAAGAGTTCAATAATGTTAGTAGATAGGTAAACATGTTGTCTATATGAATGATCATTTGATATCGATCATTTCTATATTAAATATGATCTATTGACATCTTTAGAAACTAAGGTATTTGGTAATAATATTTTCATGGTTTGAATGTTTTCTAATAAATTATACAATCTTTTATAATTTTGGTGTCTGATATCACTTGAAATAGTGTCTTATTTCTCGATAATTGTATCTTGAGTGAAGTGTTGGATTTTTAGATAAATTTTTGAAATATGTGTTATCATATAATATTTTAGTTTTTCTATAAATAATTTCATACATAGTGAGTGTTTTTTTATCCACAAAACTAAACCACAAAAATTTCCAATTTCCATAAATCTATCTTTAGTTGTGGAAACATCTTCTAAGTTTGTTTTCATTGAAGACTAATAAATAATTACTTCTCCTAAGAAATGACATGTCCCATAATTAATTTTCTTAATCATTTTACCTCAGCCAAATGTATCATCCAAATTTTTTTTACCTCTAAATGATTTCCATAACATTACAATTTTCATAATTTTATATTTCTATTTTGTTAATGGAAAAATTATTTTACTTCTTTTATATAGGGCTTTTTTGGATATTCTCAATATATTTAACCTAATAATGTAGAAAAAAACTAAATTTGTACTACTATTTTTATAGTAAAGTATTAAATATACCTCTATTGATATATTTATTATTCAGTTTCCTAAATTCCTTAATATAATATGTATTTGATGTTCAAGATTGATTACTAATACATTTAGCTGTTTAATATCATGATTTTTTTATAGACCATTCAAATATCTATGATGATATAAAAAAGTTCATCCTGGGTTTTGAGAAATATGAAAACCTATAAAATAAGTATGTTCTCCAATCATTCACATTACAAATAAAGATTTCAAAAGACCAAAAAAGTATTCTTTTATATAATTTGTGTTGATATGTATATAATGTAATTTACCTAAATTTGAATAGTAATGATGTTTTTAGATACATATTTATAAAAAAATATTTGGTTCCAAAACTCCCTTAACAAATATGTTCTTTAATAAAAATATATTTAATATATCACACCTGGATATAGGGTCATGTTTGGTCTATAATGTTACTTGGTATGTTAAAAACCATGTTTGGGATGTTTTTAATTTTAAAAAAATGTTGTTGTTGTACCTAAATGTTATCCAATACAAATCTATTTATAATTTTCTGCTTCACATCCATTTGAAATAGTATGAAATATAGGAATGTTTATTTTTGTATAAGTATGCCAATATCTTTATGTTTTTCTAATAGAGTGAAATATTTTATCAATTTCTATTCCCAGTTTTTAAATATAACCAATTTTATAATGTATAGATTTATTTCAAACTATTTTTCCATTTTGTTTACATTTGATCCAGAAAACCTATTTTACTCCAATTACTGATGTATCTCTTGTAAATTTATTAAAATATCGTACATTATTCCTCTCAAATTTAGTGATTTTTTATTTCAAGGATTTTATCCAATCTATATAACCTTAAGACACATTAGGTGTCATATATATGAATTTAGATAAAAATTAAATATTTAAATTTCATTTCTCAATGATGTTCTTGTTATAAATAGCTGATCAACATCACCTATGAAACTATCTATATGATGATTCCTATGAAAAACTGGTTTCATTGATATTGAATACATATTTTTTCTATAATATGATTAATGTATTATTGATGTGTAAAATCTAAAACATATTCATCAATTTTTTTCTAATAAGTATTATATTAGAATATTGGTTGAAAATAAATTTTATAAATAACAAATTAGGATGTAGGATGAGGTTTTTTGAAAAAAAATTGAACATTTTCATCTAACAAAACATTTACTATTTCCTCAACATTATATGTGTTTATATTAAAAAATCTATATTGTAGACTAGATATTTGTGAACCTAAGAAAACCCATCATCATTTTTAGTGTAAAATTTTTTTATTTGCATTTAGTATTTAAAATAAATACTTCTCATTTAAAAAAATTAAGTAACAAATATTTTCCTTCAATTAGGTCTACAACTCATAAGTTTTTATATTCATAAAATAACTTATTAAAAAATTAATTGTATTATTAAATTTAGTGTTAACTATATTAAAACAAAAAATATTATCTATTGTGTATTCAAATTTCATTTTTCATGTATTCTATGGAAGAATTATGTTTATTATTTATAATACACCATTTCTTTTGGTATTATAGGGGATGAAAATGTATCTATAAGAATTTTTTAATTAGTCAATTTTTAGAATATGAATTCATAGAACATCCCTAATGATCACATTAAATTGTTATAAAATAAATATTTTTCTCGATTATAAATCTAGAAATAGAAATTTTAACCCATAAAAGTATGAAAATTTCTTCTATTGAAAATATAACCATGTATAAGTAGTGTAATCATCCTCTAAAACATTTATCTTTTATTTTAAACTAATACTTATAGTATTTTAATGACCAAATATTTCCATGTGGACTAATTGTAATGTGTTAGAAGTTAAGAAATAACTAATAGATGTAAGACATTACATATGTTTCTAAGAAAACTATAATGGATCAAAGACATTAAAATTAGGAAAACATGGTTTGGGTATATCATTATTTAGTCTGTTCATAGATAACACTACTAACATTATATGATAACAGAGTCAAAATCTTCTATACCATAACCTAGAATGGTCTCCAAATTCATAATGATATTTTAGATTTTGGATTATATGGTTATCTTCATTTAATATATAGACATTCTAATACAGTTTTGTAGAAATAATAAATTCATATATAAAAATATGATAAATACTTTTACCATTAGTCATGTTTTCACAATAATCCTTATAAAATAATTAACATATAATAATAATGTTATGTAGTGTCTTTTAACAAATAAAACATTTTCCATGTACCAACCATTCTATTTTTTGGTGAATTACATATTTTATAAAAAATTATAATTTCATAACCTATACATTTTTTGGTCTGTTATTATCATTAAATAATAATATAGGAATACATAATGGAAAATTTTTAATTTTTTAAGAAATTGATAACTATTTTAGAAAATATACTTTATGAAATTATAGGGGTTCAACTTGGTTAAATAATAGTTTATCTTTTTATTTCCAACAATATGAATTTTTATATGAAATATATCAACTTTTTGAAAAAAATAAGTTATTACTCAAAAATTATTTCTTTGTTATAACCTCCTCTAATATATGTATATGAGATCAAATTTTATAATATTTTTTTCAACTTTTTTCTTATGAGAATAAAACAGTGAAAAAACGTTTTTGAAACTCTAAATTTTCTAAATTTGTTTAATAAATAGATTTTGATTATTTGTAGAATTAGTATTCAAACTATATATTACAATATAATTTTGTACAATGTATTTATTGAAATTAGTCTTATCAGCTTCATTCAGAATTTTACCCTTCAAAAATCTATATTTTTCTAATTCTGTAGGAGGATCTGATATCTCAGCAATTAATATATATATTATTGGATTTTAATTCACATGTTTTGTCATGATAAAGATCCAATTTTTTATAAATATTTTAATTTACATTTTATTAAAATGTGTGAAATCTCTAAAATTCATCAAAACAAGGTAAATAATTATCTTTTTCATCAAATGAAGAATATTATTCATTTAATGATATCGAATTATTATATTCTTTATAATTAGTATAAATTTTATTCAATGTATTATTTTTAAAATACTAATTTTTTACCATAGTCATGCATCAATTACTAATCATTAGAATTTATGAATAGAATATGATATTATTCTATCTCGAACATTCACTGTTCATTGAATTCTCAAAACAACTACATTCACTACTTTTCTCTATCTATATGATGCATTAAATCATTTCACATTATTTTGATTATTTTAGTTTTATTAATTCATATAATAATATCATTCCTTTTTATCCATTCTCTTCATAAGAGGTCATTATAGTTTGATATGAATAGTTTTATTAAATTCATAACATATCAATTCTGAATATTTCTTTTTGTAACTTTTCTCACTGTGAATGTTCATGTATCTTTATTCAAAACATTCATTCCAAAAATTTTGTTTTTTCATGACATATTATTATCCAAATAATATTTAGGCAATTCTAGTGAACTATTATATGAATCAAAATAAATTTATTATATTATATGAAAATATAATTTTCTTAGAAAAATTAACATTGATAGCAATAATATAATTTTTTTCAAATAATATAACTCCATTTTCTATCTTTTATCCTTTGTGCATCTATTTTCAATATCTAATTTTCATGAACAATCTGGGTACCCTAGTAACATGATTACTAATCAAGTCTAAATATTTCTCAAATTGCGTTCTGTATTCCCATGGGTTGATGACTGGAGCATGGAATCATAAAATATGAATGTGGGATGCAATTTTCCACAAAAATTACTGATTCATGTCAAAATATAATTTATGTATATAAGGAAAACTATTATGGGATAGGTGTACAAGATTCCAAAATGGTATTAAAACCCATATTACTATAGAAATGTACCATAAAACTGAATGAATAACCCATGCCCCAATAGACTCAACTCTCAAATACAAAGATCAATTGCTAGAACCACCTCCATGTGGTGCTTTTCTCGTGCTAGAACATAGAAGTAGGTAATGTAAAAAAAGCCCAAAGAACATGTCGAATGTGAGCTAAAATCCTAGTAGGGTCTCAAAGAGAATTCCATAAATTATTCCAAATTTTAATTAACCAAATAAATCATTCAATATTAAATAATTCAGATTTAAATTTTAAAATCATATTTCATCACATCATGATTTACATTCCAAATGACTGAAACACCATAAACTAATGGATTAAAAAATATTTTATATAAAATAAATTATATAAATTCATAAGGTTTGTAAAATAGTTTTCAAAAAATGAATATGTTTATTTCTCATATATAAACAAGTGATAATCTTGGTTCTCTGCTAAAACATATGATAGTTTTATGTTATAGAACTCCAAAAACACAAGGTTGCATATAAACATATATATACACAAGCCCCCTTTGACACTTATTTGGATGAAATAACAGTATCTTATCTGGGATGTGATTTTCTACAGTTAGGTTATGAAACATTGTAAATCATAGAGTGTTGGTTCTAATTACAAACTAACTACATAAACACCCATGTTCTCAAAGAAAAAGAATGATGTAAACATTATTTTATGAAATTTTAAAAAAGGATTCATCCCATTATAACATATCAAACATTTCAATTTCTATTTAAAACCCAAAATAGGTTTTTAATCAAAAAATATATTTTCCACTATAAAACCCACAGGGTTCTACCAAAACCATATTGATAAAACAAATTATGCATGAATTTTAAAACATTTCACAATTCAGATTCACAATTCACTCTCATAATTTAAATAAAAATCATTTTAAAAAAAATCCATCAATTTAAATATAAATCCCATATTCAATGGAATTTAGTTTTGTTTTTCAAATTTATACCAAAAATTAATATTTAAAATTGAAATCTCCCAATTCAAATGAATTTTATTTTTTAAAAATTCAATTTCATTAGAATCAAGTGAAACATATTCAATTGAAGTAAATTTTATCAAATATAGAAGTTAAGGGAAATTTAAATTGGACAATAAAACTGGAACAACCTACCTCAGGATCACTAGATCATGAAACTCTAATCATTAATCAAGAATCACGATTAGATAAGGAAGAAAACATGATCTGGTGATCAATTCTTGATCAAAAATCCTAAATTCTTGTGATTTGATTGTCCAACCTACACATGGATCTACAAAAACCATGTGAGGAATGTGGAGACATCTGATGATTGATAACTAAAAGTAGAAACCTACCATGATAAGATTGAACAAAAGTGGCATAGATTGTATTCTATTATAGTGGTTTATAGTGGGGAAATGGATTTTGTTAGCCACCAAGTAATAATAAATCTCTATGGGGTTTTAAAATACTGTCTGGTATGAAAAAATTAGGTTCATTAAATTTAAGACTATATTCGAAATAAAAAAACTCGTACACACTATTAGTTGGGTAAGGATGCGTGGTTAAAAAAACTATGTGACCACGCAATGTGCCCAATATTTTTAATTTTCATGGTTCCTGCTTCATGGTGAAATGCTTTTCAAACTGTGGTATTTTCGTGAAAACCCCACAATATGGGTTTTCCCAGGTTCCATTGATTTACTACACGGTCTGGGGAAATGATCCACCAACATTGTAGTATCCTTGAAACCTTCAAAATATCTCTTAACAAAATACCAAAATAATCCCAACCAAAGAATGATTAAAATAGGGGTGTGGGAATACCTAAAAACTTTAATAGGATCATACAACCTCCCCATCATAGAAACATTATATCCCCATGAAATCCTACTTAGAATATTCCATTTAAAAAATATTTATCCATTCCCATATCATCTGTTCCTCCTTCTACCATGTCTTATACGAATATGATCCATGCTACTATAGAACATGAACCAATGGTATCTTCCCCCTAGGAAGCACATTGGTTTTAGAATCAACTATCATGACTGGTTGTTTAGTTACTAATAAATAAGGATAATCCTCAATAACACTTGACCTAAGAAAATGATATAGATCAATTCGATACCTTAGCAGTAGTAACACATAGAATAAATTTTGTATTTATGCTAGCTGTGGTATATGGGTTAAATAATAAGAAACATTTCTCACCATCTCAATGACCTCAAATGGTCCAACAAAATGAGAAGAAAGTTTTCGCTTTCTTCCTAATCCATCGATGACCCACCATCAGAGAACGATTCAACAACACATGGTCATGAACTGAACACTTCTATAGTTTACAATGACAATCAATATAATACTTATATAATCTCTTACTGAAAAATTTATATAATGTTACAACAAAATATTTTATGTGATCTCTTAGACTGATAGTGGTCCAACTAAGGAAATTTCACAACTCTTTGACCAAAATAATGGATATCTGCATGGACTATCATTCAAGCCATCCGAATAAAGAACTATGATCTTAAAATGCAAACTACTATTATAAAAAAACCCCACAGTATAAAAAATTTCATTTTATTTCAAACAAAATTCGACAAAAAATAAGCAAGAATGATATCATCAAGAATATGTATAAATATTTTTATTTGGCCATCCAATAGTGGATGGAATTCCATTATCAAAAGGATATGAGATCCCAGTTACTCTTGAATTCCTCTCCATAAAATGAGAATTAAACAGAGGATCACAATCAGAGGGTTTAAAAATATCTGAAAATGACAAATCTCATTCACATAGTGACTTCCTGACTCCTTAATAATGTTTTTATCACAAATGGGTATAATGTGGGACGATTTGGTTAGCATATCAATCATATCCCATATAAAACTCTTATTTCTCTAAATACTTGGAAACCCAAATAAAAATTCCATATATATCTCATCCAACATCCATGTAGGGACTATAAGTTGATAAAGAAAACATGAAGGCTTTTGTTACTTAGACATGACCAATAGGCATGTATAACAATGAGCGATAAATTATGGAATGCCACATATCCTAAATGTCCACCATAATTATTGTTTCATATCATATAACATATTCATGGAACCTCTATAAAAAACTTATTCAATGTTATGAAAATCCAGCATCACATATTTCCTAAAATCTAATGGAATAAAAAATTATTCTGATAGTATATAAGTATCTCAGTGGAGAATAACCAATCAATCATAGTATCCCCACCATAAATGGATTTCAAAATGTCATAGAACATATATTTAATCTATTGATCCTGAAGAAATCTTATCAAGAAGAGTGGATGTAAACTAAAAACTAGATAAAGAATCAATGATCCCAAATTCTAGGACTCCATTCTTCAAATGTGGAAATATAGCCATCCACATCCACTATTCTATTGATTCCTTCATCACATGGGTCTAAAGTCTCCTGCTCATTGCATCTATAATGAGATTCAATTTCATTATGGCGTGGTTGATAAAAAATTTAATTATTGTTGGCACTCCACCTAAAGCCACTATTTGAGATTCAAGATTTATTTATTAAGGAGATATAATTCAATCTTATTTATTATGAAAAAATGGTAAACCATTGTTCCATAATATAATTATACAAAATCATAAGTGGGTGAAACAAAATTTCACATTCAAGTTAATGTATTTGATAATTTTTTCATGCGGTCTAATATGACGTGATCCATATGCAACATCATGATCACCATGCATAAGAATGAAACCCAAATAGGAAATGGACTAATCATAGAACATCACATATCCCTAGACATCCACTAGAATATTCAACACTAACGTAATAAAAAAAATTTATTTTTAAATTAGCAAAAGAATTATATTTTATTTAACCCAATAAAATATTACTTCATTCCTAGTTAGAGCAATCAGTATAGAATCCAACATTAAAAATTAATTAAAAAACTAATTAAAATAACGAGTTACATTCAAGAATATCAGGATATAATAAACATTAAGTGTGTATTTCCCATGAAAAAATAGCCTTTACCTTTTTATTAAAAAAATCCATTTTAAACACCCTATGACCCATGAATTTTTCATCCATAATGTAATATAAAATTTTGAAATATTTCCATAAATTCAATGAATCCTCAAAAATTACATAAATACTCTAATATGAATCACTTTATCCACCTAAAATATTGATTAAATTAGGATTTCTTCAATAAAGATAAGAACAATTTTATCAATATTCTCAAATAAAATATTCTGCATTAATAGGAAAAATAATTCATGAGAATTTGTTTCACAAAAACTTGTAATATGGTACTTATAATGGTCATACCTTCTCCCTAAAAAGATTTAGAATACTAAAAATGTTGACTGAAATAAATGAATTAGATGAATCTGTAGAAAATAAAGAAGTTGGTAAGGATGAAGCTATTGTGATGGTACATATCATAGTCACCAGACCCATATCCGCTTCATCTAGAGAATCTTACACTACATGAAAAAAAATTATTCTTAATTCATATAGTAGGAATCCCTATTCATTGAAACATATAATTTCCCTCTATATTTTTTATTTTTTATGATCACATGACACTACACTGAGTGGAATAAACCTGGAAGTACTTTTTTAGGTGACCCAAGCATCTGAAGGAGCCACATAACTTGGGAGCCAATGTGAAAACCATCATTGAATGAACTATCTAGCAACCCTGGTTAAAAGTATATGACATCCTCCAAGAATAAAGAAGGCCCAGAAAAACCCTTCTATCTTGAACAACAATGAGAATAATCATGCTACCACATTCTTATAAAGGATAGTTTTAAAAACACTAGGAGATAAAGTAACTCAATTAGATTTAGGTCAATATAATGATTTTCTAATTGAGGATCAACATATTCTTCCTCTAGGATTGTATTCTCTTGTGTAATTATAATCATTTTATATAAAACCACTTCCAACAACAAGAAAGACATCATATTTATAGTAAAACATATTAATGAGGGAAAATAATCCCAATAGATAGACAAACATGATTATTATTTCAATTTATTCAAATCAAATTAAGGGAAAATTGTAGAACTAATTATTGACACATCATTCCCACACCACCCATGGTGAATTACGGTTAATGGTGGTGTGAGTTTTATATGAAATTAATCATTAAAATATCATATGTCCCAAAAAAATTATAATATTCATGCTGACATTAATAAGAAATATCAACTACTCATGTACCATATTTTCAGTAATAATCCTGGGTACCTGACAAAAATGAAGAATGAGTCAATAATGACATGGACTGAAAAGAATTAGTAATCCCCACAGGATGTAAACTATCACCCATAAACCTGGAAAATAAATGTTGGAATGAATTTCCCACAGACATTGTGGAGGAATGATAAAATAGAAAATATATATAATAGAAAAACTCCATAGAGAGAGGTGTACCCGAATTCAAATTGATATAAAAAATACAATGTACTATGCTAACATACTAGAAAAATTAATGAAAAAAAATTATTAGATGACTCAACTCTATATGGAAAAGACCAAAATCTAGAAACACCTTACAGTAAATTTTTTCCACTCACCATCCAATAAGGATGTAAACTAAAAACACCTACTGGAACATGTAGGTTGTGATAAAAAATCCTAGTAGGGTCTCACTATGGCATCCATAAAATAGACCAACATTTAATTAATTAAATAAATCACTCAGTTTTAAATAAATTGAATCGGTATTTAAAAAATATAATTAAAAAAGGTATTCATTACATTTCAAATGTTGGAAATACTTTTAAAACTGTATTAAAAACTATTTTATATTATATAGGATACATAAAAATAGAAGGCATGTAAAATATTTTAATACATTAGAATACATTTATATATCAAATGTAAACACTTGAACAACATGGTCATCTATGAAAGGTAATGATATTTCTAAGCTATATTATTTCATTTAATCATGGTGACATGGAAATATGGGTTTAAACGCATTCCTCTTAGCACTGGTCAATAAGAATTCATCACCATCCAGTTGGGTATGTGATGCGATACATTTTTTATTGGAATGTTATAAATCGTATAATGTTATTCTTAATAATACAATAAATACTTATGATTTCATGTGATCCAATTAAACCAATGATGGAGAATTTATTTCAATATATTTTAAAATACAATTCATCCAGTATCCAATTTCAAACATGCCAAATTCGATTTGAAACCCAAAATGGTGTTTTAATCAAAACACTCCTTTTTCCAATATAAAACTCAAAGGATTATATGAAAACCATTTGAATTATTTTTTCATAAAATAATTTGAAATCAATACATATATCAATTGCATGATTCACTCTAAAAAGGTCAATTCAACAATATAAATTTTCTAAAATTCATAAAATTTTAAAATTTATCAAAAATTTAACGGTATTGTGTTTTCCTCGTTTTATACCAAAATGACAATTTAAAATCCAAATAACCCAGTTAAATGGAATTTGGTTTGAAAAAATTCAATTTTCAATTAATCAAATCCTACACATTCAATTGAAACCTATTTAATCAAATTGACAGGTATAGGGTTTATTTAATTTCCCAATCAAAATGGAACCACCAACATTGGGATTTATTGATCCCAAAACACAAACCCTGATCAAGATTCATCAATGTTGAAAGAAGGAAAAGGGATCAAATGATCACGCCTAGATCTAGGATCCAAAACATAGGGGATTAGTTTCTCCAATCAACATAGATATCTATAAAACCCTAGTGATTAAAGAATTGATATTGAGAGATAGAAAATAGGATAAGGAATCCTTCTGCAAGAAGACTGAACATCACCCTTCGTTATTTAATTATCTTCCAAAGGGGTATTAAGGTTCCAAAAACTACACTTGGGAGACTACCAAGAAGGATAAATTTTTATGGGGTTATATAAGTCTATCAATTACCTAAAAGGTTGATTTAATAAACATAAAAAAATTTAATTAAAAAAACTTATACACACATTTAGTTTTGTAGGGCCATATTTGTTGAAAAATTCATGCACCCTAGACATCATCCTAGTTATTTTATCTTTCATGTTTTCAACATGGTGGTATATAGTTTTTATTATCGTGCATTATAACTAAAAAACCCATTGTCCAAGATAGTATGGTTTCCACTAAGATGGGTAACAGTGTAGTAAAATCGTGCACCAACTATGAACTATCCTAGAAACATTCACAGTTTAAACAAATTTCTCATAAACAACACCAAATGAATCCCAACCAATTTATGATTAAAATATGGGTTTATAAACACATAAACCTAGTAACAGTTTATTACACTACTGATACTGTATATGAGTTCCAATAATATCACCACAAATAATATTTTTAATGCTTATTGTATCATATAATGTATTTCTTTTGTATTCCCATTCACTATGATTTATCTCAATAACCTTTTTAACAAATATTTCATCCTCAATATATTTTTATCAAATTAATTTTTAATTTATTACAATGTTCCTAAATAGTTGGATCATTTTTAAAACTGAATCACTGGGTCGAAAATGAAATTCCAGATAATCATCACTAAGAACAATTCTTCTAGGATAAACAACATTAGATGATCCAAAATGAGTTACCTATATCTTCATGCATATACTATTTTCAACATCACAATATGATATCAGACTGGGTATGTTTCACGAATTGTAAATAACATAGTATTCCATACCCTGTAATTCCAATAATATTTCAACTTTTCTAAATTTATAAAATTAGCCACAACCTCAAATAGAATCATATATTTACCATTTATATACAAGAAATTATCAACTCCAATAATAAAATAAATGTTCTATAATATCTCTTCATTATTCACATTCGTCAATATCATATATTTTCAGTCTTATACGATTCAAATTATTTTTATACTAACATTTAATCATTATTTATTAATGAGAATAATAATTCTTCCAACAATACACATCAATGGAAAAAAATTCATAAAAATAGTTTATAAAAATGGAAATATCTTGTAGTATATAAAAAAAGTAAAAAAAATCAAATATAATAGTATAACCCCTTTAGATTCCAAATTTTCAATCAAAATATTATATGATATATACAATATGATTGAATTATATTTTGAAAATTTAACTACATAAAAAAGAAGATAAAAACATTTTTGTTAGAATGATAAGACTCAATAATTATCCTATGATTAGTGTCTTTTTTTGATTCATAAATCAACTAATAAATTATATTAGTTAATTTTTTCCACAGAGAGTCACATAAATATATTTTTAGAAAAATAATTAATGCAAAAATTCTAATGTAAATTTGTAACGAATTATAATATTTTTAGAAACAAGTAATTTAAATGCTTATAATATCATAAGAATGACATACATGGTATATAAAAGTAATATTAAACATTATCCTTATCCAATAATTATTTCAGATATACTGACTCAATATATCCATAGATTTCATTATAAATATAATGGTTATAATTTCCACATTGTGAAATCAATTGACACAATGATCAAAAAAACTTTTCCTTCTCAACACTTAGGAGAACTTGATACATTAATTAGTTTTAACTGTCTTCTGATCCATGGAATCCCTTGATACAATGGATAATAGAAAAAAAATTGATCCTCATAATCACTAAACCTACACCATAATATTTACACTAGAATAATAAAGATAATTATCTTATGTAATTTACAATACTCAACAAATTTCTTATAACTAAAACTCTCAGAAGAATTTACAATGCCTTAGATTGAGATGTTTATGATGATTAAAATCATAGAAGTGTTGACATAAAAATTCCTCAACTCCCATATTAATGAATGAACTCATTTTTAAAGGAATCCGTTAAATGGATATACTCCCATTAATATCACAGTTGTTTGGAAGAGCATAAGATAATATCTACTTAACAACAAACCAAAATTTCATCCTTAGATGTCGTATTTATAGCATCATTAAAATGATGTTCTAAATATCATCTGAAATATATAATTCCATTTAATTATATTTAAATCCATTGATTATATAATATAATGAAATATTATTTATAAATCCTATTAAATGAACTATGTTCAGCCCAATAGATCTAAACTATTTTTAGTCTGATGATTTTGACTTTAGTCGGCCTAATGGATACAGAACATTGTCAAACCAATGAATATAACACATATTTAGTCCGATGGAAGAAATTAAAATTCAGTATGATGGATCATATTGAAGACTATAATGTTTTAATATTTTTGCATAGAAACTATTTATTAAATTTTTAGACAATAATTTTATACTATAAAAATTCAAAAATACTTGTGATATAGAAATTTAGTAAAATAAAAAATTTAGAAAGTGGTTGTTAATTTCAAAACAAAGAAAATTAATAGTAAAAATGATAAATTTTGACTCAATAGAAATAAGTTTATCATAAAAGAATATAAATAATTTTAATCATTAATTATTAGTAAGTATTAAAACAATATTCTACAATATACTGTTATCAACTTAGAAAACATTTGTTTTAAAAAATTTGTAATATTTTATAATAAAAATACTATAGTAGTATTTTATTTTAATTATTTTCTTATGAAAAATAATTCTTTTAAATTCATGTAAAATTTACATAAATATTAGTTATTCTATATTAAATATGTTGTAATCATGTTAAAAAATTACATGTAAAATTTCACATTACATATAATTTTTATGCTAAAAATGAAATTTCATTATATGAGTTTCTACACGTTACATGTGTTAATTTTAATGTTAATTTTCAATTCACATAGAAATAATATTATGTTAAATAGATTCCACTTTTCTGATAATTATTCCAAAAAAATTTAACAAAAATTTTTATTTTCATTTAGAAATATATAACTTATAATAATAATATAAATTTGGGTGATAATGTTGAAAATCTAGTTTGTAAAGATTATCTTTATTAATAATGTGTAACTTTTAATTAATAAATAAGACTAAAACATTTAAAATAATGAATTAATATAATTTTTAAATATATATCATTATATAAGAAATATTTAATTAGTAATCATTAATAAATTAGAGTATTAAAACATAATTGTTAAAATATTTTTTATTTACAAGAAAAAATTTTCCTATATATATCATATTCTATTTGAAAAGATAATTTTAAATTATTTATAAATATAATTATATTAAATTAATATAATAATTAGAGTACATACAAAACATTTATTGTAGTTTCCTTAATTTTTAATAATATATATTTCTTAGATAAAAAATAGTTACATAGGTAAAAATATAAAAAAACATAGTGATAAAAACATGAAACAAGATCGATAATATTTTTTAGTTTGTTTTTGTGTATTAATATACTTTATATAAACCAAAAATCAAATACTTTAATCTTTTGGAACCACAGAAATATGAATAGTGTCATTATAAAATTTAAAAATAATGGGAGTTCTAAAACATTATGATTTAGTCACTTATAAAAGGGTAGATTTATACCTCACCATTCAACAATAATTGCTACAAAATTATTCATAAAACTCTTAAATTTTATTCAAAATAGAGACATATAATTTTTTTAGAATATGATCTCAATTAGTAATCCCAAACTGATATTTTCTATAGATACATTCTAGATAATGTTCAAGGTACCAAAGTGTGTAATAATTTATCCATCTCTTTATAGACATAATATTTCTCTTACAAACCGATCATAATAATATTTATATTATATCCATAGTAAAATTATTATACATAAGTTTTATTATATTAATTGAATATCCATTATTTATTTCTCCACATTCACTTATAAAAATATAATTTTGATCAAAAGTTATGAGGACTCCCTCCACTATGATGTAATGGTGTAAAATTTTAATCACAAATTTCATTCCTTACTCAAACAAAATATATTATAATTTAAACCCATAAATATTAAAAATATAACACTATTCATTTAATATATTGATATTATGTAAAATTAATCAATTTTTCAACCATAAAAACAAATCAAAATATTGTATATTAATGCTTGGGAACATCTAACAACCTGCAAGAACTATGTTATAAAAATATATTATGGATTACTGTAGGAACATAAATACCAACCATTTTATAATTTTCTAAACAAATTATTATTATTTAAATTTTATATTTTCTATTTAACTCAATATAAGAATATAATATTTAATCACAAAAAGTACTAAAATAAACAGATATCAAAACCATTTTCACATAACAATAATAACTATATACATAATAAAAAATATAATGTGGTAATAAATTTTAATTATTAAAGAAATATAGATGGAAAAGATTCTTATTAAGGTATTTAATAAAATTAAATTGATTATAAATGATGTTAGGCACATTCTCAGAATGTATAATGATAAATGAAAGGGTTTCATTTTTCTCATTTTCTACTCAATGGGACATATATGATATTTTTCTCCATAGTTTATTTTATAAGGTGTATTCACTAAATTATTTATTTCACATATGAATATATATTCTAGTTAAGGATAGTTGAATGTCTATTTCATTATTTTCCTCCCAATATACTCTACTTTTTTATATTAAAATATCACAATGGTTTTATAGAATCAATTTCCAATTCATTAAGAAATAGTCTTTCTTAATTGAATATAATTTTATATATTTATTTCATCGCATAATTCCATAATTTAATGTGTAATTTATTATTTTATATTTTGAAATTACAATAAATCATCAATGAATACATCATTGTTGAAATATTTTGGGAAATAAAATTATAGCAATTATTAGAATAACTCTCACTCTTACGAGTGAATCTTTTTATTCTATGTCCATGTTTTTTCTTCCAATATTTTTCATTAATGAAATAAAAATATATTTTATATTTTATATTACTCATTGTTTTATTTGAGTTATTTACTATTATTAATTCCATTATGTTTTCCCAAAAATGCATTTTAATATCCAAAAAATAATAAGTATTACATTTTTTTCATTATTAAACCCTTTTATTTTAATAGAATTTATTTATTTATTTTAATGGATTCTTTGTTTATAACTATTTATATTATTTATTTCATAATTATCAAGTTTACCTTATTGAATTTTTTTTGAATGTAATTTTCATTACAATTTAAAAAAAACAATTAAATGGTGTTGTGAAAACATTATTGATTTCGCTTTTAATTTTCCTCTAAGGTTTATATCCGAAAAATTAATGTTTCTATCACAATATATATAATATTAAAATTTAAATAATATTAAAAAATGAGTTCTATAATATTCTATGATTTTAGTAGTTCATGTTATGTGATGTTCTTGTATAGTTTTATAAACCCATTATTTTCACTGAGTTCTTTAAGATATGATAATACATGATTTTAAGTGGTATGTATATGTATAGATGTTTAAGGTTGTGATAGGTATCAAAATATAATTAATTGGTTTAATTTTATATCAATCAAGAAAAAACTCAGGGAAACAATGATTTCATTCACACGGGTGTGGGAATAATGAGTTTTCTCATGTATTTTTGTGTGGATATACTGAGATTCTTCACGTAGGCATGGGAATAATGAGTTTTCAAAAAAAATCATATTATGGATATATTCTCAAATTTTAATGTTTCTTATGATGTAAATACACCTTTATAAGATTTATATCATTTTCAGGACATAGCTAGTTTTTTATGTATTCAATAATCAAATGTTGTGCTTTTGTTTTTTATTAAGATCTTATATTTTGATCAATTTCATAACTTTTATGATCCCATAAACATAATTTTAAGACCATATATTACTAAATTGTGTTTTATTATTATCATATATGATGATATGGTCTTTAATAAAATATTTATACAGTTTCTGATGTTATCCTCCATGTTTATGATCAGATAAATTAGGTTATGTTTTTTCCTAACTCTACATATGATCTCAACGCGTTATTATGTTTCAGCCCATTAGGTCATAATGATTAATACTATAAATGTTATGTATAGAATAGTATTATTTGGGATAAATTAGTCCATGTATATTAATTTATGATGTAAATTTAGGTGATCTGAAATAAACTAAACCTTTTTCAGCTTGGGTATGGTACATTTTTTGAGATGTATTGTTTAAATCATCTGATTAATTTATTATATAAGTTATGTTTGTAATGGGTTTCCTCAATTTGTATTGAAAGAAATTTTATATATTTTTTGAGATGATTTTAATTATTTTATGGTTTATTTTTGATAAGTTATAGGGATAGATATAAGAATAATTATAAGAGATGTTTATATATAACGGAAAAAATCCTAAAATTTTCTTAAATTCAATATTATGTTGTTTTCATAGTAATAACATTCTTTTGTTGATACCAAAAGTTCATGAAACTTCTGTTACAAAATTACCTTGGGGTATTATATATAATAGTGGTGTATGGGTTATTAATTCAATCATGACCCAGTGTACGGAAAAGAGATGTAACAACACATTTAGTTTCACACTACCATGAGAAATTATTTGGTCAAACACATTTTATTTCATCAACATTGTAAACTATAAAAAAGGATACATAATTAGGAATACAGTTAAATAATAATTCATTGTTAATAATCATATATTTATATGATAGTGATTTAGTTTAAATTGAAATAAACGTTGTTGGTTTTAAATATTTATGTATTTGGAGGACTAGTTTTCATGATTTAATATTTGATATATCTATTATAATTTTAATTTTCCATTTCCCATTTTATACCCTTTTGTGTTTATTAAAGGACAAATTCAAATGCGACAAAGATGACAATTGATGGTGTTGATAATGCCGATATTTTCCAAATAAGAACACAAAGATATAAGAGCTATATTAATAAATCATATGATTATGTCAATCAAACAATAAAAATTCATGATTAATAATTTGAACATACTTGAAATCATAGACAAACCAAAGTAGATAATGACATATTTTCATTATAATTTGGGTTAAAAAATATGATGTAAATAACAATACATTTCCTACACATAAAAATTGTGGGAAGAGACACCCTAGTGAATGTCATAACTAATATTTAAAATGTTTTATATTTGGAAAAATAAGACAAGAGAAACAACGTAAATGTGGATGAAAGAACAGATTATTAAAAAAAATTGTGGTAAATAATCATCATCTGAAGGCACACTAGAGAGTTTAATTTCTAAAATATAGATAACATTGGGCATTATCAAAATCCATTTCATAATAGAAGATTTAATAAAGTTGTTTTTAAAGCTGTGTTACCAGGAAATATGGAACACCTGAAATACTATGAAACCAAAACATCTAAAGTGAGTTTTAAAAATTTTTAGAGAGAGGAATACTAAACATCCACTCAATAAATATGAGTTTCATTTTATATCTTGTTCAACACACTCTATATTACCTTGATTTTTGGTAAAGGAAATTTAATTTTTAACTATATTACAATGTGTTTAATTTTTTATAAAAAACATTTAACTTCTTTTATATTTTTTTTCCATAATAACTTTTATTAGAATATTTTATATTGAAATAATATTACCCTCCTTTACATATATCTAATGTGATTTTAGAAATGGATTATATTAAACAAGAAAAAAATTTATACCAGCTAATGATATTTATTAAATGATAAAATGATTTTTAACACCCATTATAATGAGATTATATAATGGTGGTTGTAATACTAGAATATTATAGATTGTTATCTCAAATGTATTGTGAAAAAAACAATATTATGATAAATCATGTTGTAAGAAAGAAATATATATTTTTTAGTTTAAACAATTGATATCTCTCTAAATGTAATATAATAATTCATGATAATATTTTAGATACCCTTACATATTTCAATAAGTAATTGATAATTTAAATTATAGTGACGCAATTTTTTAGGTTGTGAATACCACACCATAAAATTTCAGATAAAATTTTCCTTTAAATAATAACAATATCGATATCTTATTTCACATTAAATGTTGAACTAACTTGATGGGAAAAATATTTGATAACAAAATTATAAGAAGTATAAAACCTCTATTATTTTACAAAATCCAAATCAAATATAAATTCATACCAACTTGTGTTATAATTTTTTTTAAATGTTATTTCTCCAAAAAAGGCATGTTATTTTATATTTTGAATATTCATACAATGTTAAATTGATAAACAACATAATTTATATTTTATGAAATAAAATTACTTTTTTTAATTACACAATTAAAAATTATCCTATGGTGACTATATGATTTTTCTGAAATAATTGATTTGTCGGTGAATAGAGGAAAATATTGATTTTACTAAAATCATTGATTTTATGACTATATAAATACGTACGTTTACTGTAATAAATTATAATTTTTTTTGGATAATTTATTAAATTTTTACAAATATACAATTTACAATACAATTATTTATTTAGATAACAATGTTTAAAAACATATATAATAATTTATTTTAAAAAAATAATATTTAACTCTTCATTTAATTAAATATTATTTTTGTAAAAGTGGTTTGGATTAAGTTTAAAGACACATATGTTTAATTTTCTTATAGTAAATTTTTTTATATCACGAAAATCATTTCATGAATTATTTTACCCAACCCAAAAAAATTATGCTTAAAAAAGTTTTTTTTAAATGTTTTTTACACCTTATATGTCGGATATATAAAATAATTGTTCATATAAAATGAAATTTGATTTTTTAAAATTATATAATTAAACTTAATCAATAGATCCAGATTATGTAAAAAGGAATATTTTATTTTATCTGAAAATAATATTTTTCTAATGATTAATGCCAATTTTTGGGATAATGTTGAAAATGTTATTGTCAAATATTTTTTTAACTAATATTTTATATTTTTATCTAATCAATTCAATTATTATACATTAAATAATGTCCATAATATTTTTGACATATATATAATGATATTAAATAAAAAAAATCGGCCATCAATGATAATTAATATTATCAACACATAATTGTTGAAATATCATTTTTCATAATATATGTATATATAGATTTATTTTATAAAATTAAATTTATCATATATTGAAATTTAATTGGATAAAATTGAGATTAAATTTATGTTCAAAGATCTATAATTTTTAATAGTGGTTACCTTATAATTTAAATAAAAACTATATTACATTGTTTCAAACTGGTTACTTTTATAAATAATTAATATGGTAAAATTTAAGAAACTAATATTAAATGACCTAATACATTTTCGAATCACTTAAATATATTTATGGTTTGGAATTTATCACCCTTATCTCAACCCACACTACATTATTTCTAACCATTGTCATAATTGAAACATGAACAATGTCATTCAATTATTGAAAAATAATGGATGTTAAGAAAATATCCATATTATTCACATATAAAAGGGAACACTATTACCATTGCATGCCATTCAAATTCCTTAAAATTTATTCATTAGAATTAACCATTAAAATACTAATATAAAAACTCTCATGTTTATAAATCTCTAGTCTAAAGAGGATAGTATATATCCTTCTATTTGAAGAAGACTCTTATTTGAAAGTTCAAGGTCTCCAAGTCATTACTAATTAATAATTATTAAATTCTTATTCATTTCATCCTTCCAAATTTCTTCCAATCATAGTAATATTATTCATTTAGTATTATTATTATATTCATTGGTTATTTAATTATGATAAAAATAATTATTTTTTATTTCTTATCCATTTATAAAAACAAAATAACATTGATCAAGAGTTGTGAAGTCTAGTGCCACCATGAAGTAATGTTTTATTTATTATTAATTAGTTTTATTATGTATCCAAATACAGAAGGAATAAATTCCATGGATAATATATAATTAATTTCAGTAATCATATTTTATAATGATATTATTTCAAATCACACAATTTCTTATCTATATTCACCCATCTAATTATGGAATGTTCATTTTTTGGGTCGGTCTAACCACCAACTCGAACAATGATATAAACCTATGTCATTAAGGACTATGAGAACATGGATACTAATTTTATTATAATAAAATAATAAAATAATAATTTTTTATGGATCTCTAATTATTATATTAATTATTATTCTTCGTATTATAATGAAATCTTTAATTACAAAAATTATATATGTAAGTCGACACTAATTAAATTTTCATGAAAAAATAAAGAAAAAATAATAAATAAAAATAATAGAATAAAATAATATATTTAATTTATTAAATTGAATATATTTTAATATTTTTCGAATAATATGTCTAATAAGATTATTTTGATTATTCAGCCCTATTTACTATGATTTTTAGTGCATCCACAGCCCTATTTTATTAATATATTAAAATTTATTCAATTTACTATGATTTTTAGTGCATTTTTTATACAATTCTCTCATGGACCTATAATTATAATTTTACAAAATACCATAAGGGTTTCATAGATATATATTTTCTGTTCTTTAAATAATATAAGTTATTACCTGAAAAACATATTAAATGTTTTCATTAATATTCTCATTTAATTATTTTATGTGGTATTTCATATTTATCTTTGGATAAATTACTTCTCATTATCAATTACAAATTCATTTATTAATGGTTTTTCGAACAATTATAAAATAAATAAACGTAAATCAAATTCTATCCAATGAATACATTTCTTATATTTCAATGTTTTCCTTATATAAAATAATTTTTAATGAAATATTGACTATTTTTTTAATATTAATTTTGTTTTTTTGTTTTAAATCCATAAATAATTGAATGTATTTCACCATTTCTCTAATGTTTTTTTCATGAATGGTCTAAAAAGAACAATAAGGACATTTAATTTCATTAATTCAAACATCAGATTTATTATCTTTATTTTATTTCATTTCATGGATTATTTATTTAGGGATATTTATAATGAGATTTCAAAAAATAATCCCTTTTCAATATTTATAATTTTTTTTTAAATAAATTACATTACTTTATAATTTATAACATTTTTTAAAAAAGATTGTGAAAACATTTTATTTTCATTTATATTTTTTATATATGTTTTATATCTCTTGATATTATTTTTTATCACATTATATATTGTATTTCAATTTTATTTATTTTAAAAAATAAATTTTTTTATACACAATGATTTTTAAATTTCCTGTTATTTGATTTTTTTGAATATTTTTGAAAATGTAATATTTTTCCATGGGTTCATTAAGATATGAAATTGATTGATTTTTGGTGGAACACATATGTAAAGATGGTTATTATCGGGTCCTATAACACATTATACTTTACTGATTAAATATTATATCTCTTGTCATATTTAGTTTTGGAAATAATTATTTTTTTCACATATTCCATATCATAATGACTTCTTTCAGCATTTCAGGCTTATATGTAATGATTTCACTCGTAATAGTGTGGGAATAGTCAGTTATATTAAAACCTTTTTCTAATGATTATGGTTGTTCAACATTTCAATGTTTTTCTTCACATGCTTCCACATATAAAAAATGACAATAATTAAAATTAAATTCCATTTTTTAATGTTAAACTTTTTTATTAAACTATTACACACTCTTATATCATGTAAGTTGGTTTTATGTTAATGGATTTATATTTTGAGGTAGGAAAAAATTATATGTTTCCATAATGATATTTATATAATACCATATTTTTATATATGTTTTTATGGTTATTTTTACTAGCTTCATTGATATTTAAATCATATATTTAACATCCTCTTCCAATTCTATATTTGTTTTATGATCTAATTCAGTTTGATATGTGTTTCTCTTATTATGTGTATGTGCTAAATTATTTTTTATATTTCTATCCAAAGGGTGATAAAGATAATAATTATTTCTTTTCTATATAGGGATCCTTAAAAGTATGATTATTTATCAATGATTGTGAGATTTGTAAAATAATATGTTTATATAGCTATTTTATAAGATATATAACCTTCATGTCTATGAGTTATGACACTATTTATAATATTTAATTTTATAATATTTACTGATTTTATTACATAATTTATATTTAGATTATGTATATTTAACATTTTGTGTGTCTATTATGGAATATAACCTTTCACACAGTATATACATCTACCTACATATCTTATAATACTATTTCTCAGATAATTATAAATTATGATGACTCAAATGAGACAAATATATTACCATATACCAAGCATGTATTGGTATATTTACATGTAGTGTACACAAACTTATTTTCACGCAATATGTTTCTCTATAACCACCGAATATGGGTTGAATATTACTGTTTATCCCAAAAAAAATTTCATGTTAGATGGAATTCATAGCCAACAACATTACTTGTAATATAATTTTCATCATTTTGATTTGTTTGAAATCAATACAAGGAATTTAATGATACCACGTACCATTACCGTATTTATTTCCATGATATTTATATATTTATATTCACATTGGTTTATAGTGCGTGTACACTAGCTACATATCATGTACTCCCTGTCAACTTGTGTTCCATGTTGATGGTTAATACACATTGTCTAATCACATTGTGATCTATGATGAAAATGATTCTTAATGAATGATAAAACATCCACATGTTATGGTTGACTGATGGTACACAACGGGAAATTTACTACTGCATATAATATATCTATGTCATTTATCTATAATCTATAGGATTTCAAAATGGAATCTTTGAGTATTCATATTAAATTCATGCTATTTTCTTGGTAATATGAATTTAAAAAAAGAAAATTATATTTAATTTTTAACTAATGAATAAAAATCCTGATATTCAAAATATAAGAAAAAAACTATATAATATAAACAAAAAATAATTATTATTAAAATTATAATAAGACTACTCTAATACCACTTATTTGTTCTGAGGTTTAGTAAAAATTCTAATATTTTTACCAAAAATTTGTTATCATAAGTTTTGATGGAAAACTTTTATGATCATAATCATGAAATCCAATAATTTATAAAAGATTTTATTTCACATTAGATTTATAATTATTAAAAAATAAGACTTACGCGAGACTAGGAATTCCCATTTACCAATTTATTTTCATTCGATTTCATATCATGATTTTTGAGTAGAATCAAAATATGTATTCATCTAATTTTATATTCATTTTCTAAAAACAAATTTGTAAAAATGTGTTAATATTATGCCTGATAGAGTAAAGGAATGTAGTGATTCTTATTGAATGTTATCGATAAAAATATTGAATTAATATTCATTTTAATTCATTTTTGAGTTAGATATAAAGTGATATTATCTCTAAGGATGAAGATAATTCATAAAGAGATTATTTTTTGTAGATGCGTTATCAACTCTAAATATTATATAATCGGAACTTTTAATATAGTATTAAACAACTAATATTTGAATAAGAGTCATTTATCTACATATTTATTTTCTCTAATCCCATTATAAAAATATAGCTTTTTATTGTTATATTCTAAAGACAAGAAGAAAACTATTGGATTAATAAATCATATTAATTGATAAACTAATATAGCATGTCATTCCTTCAATAATGTTAACAAAACATTGAATAATAAAATGTTTAATACAATAAATATATAATTTATTCAATAAAACATTATTATATTAACTAAACTAAATAATAAATATTTTTTTAAATATTTATATAACTAAATATATATATTTATTAAAATATTTCCTAAACTACAGAGAAACTAATTATTTATTTATTTCATTTCATAACAATAAACAAGTGAATAATTCAACTAATAATTTAAAAAATATATTTTTATAGAATGTATATTATCAATGATACATGAATAATTATTATTTAATAATTTGTATTAATATTCAATATAATTAATTATGAAAATAATAAATTTAATTAGATTATAGTTAAACAAGCTGTGTCACCCTCTAGGATACATTCTCATTGTGATTCAGTTAACATAACTATACTCAATTATTAGTGATTAAAAACCTTACATCAATCCCATTGATAAATAAGTAAATGTTTGAATGACAATAACCATCCCATGAAATCTACAGTGCATTATATAACCTTTATAATTTTATGTCATGATTTATTTTGTATACATAATTCGTCATAGTGTATGATTGATTTATCATTATTTGACTCTTTAATATGAACTCTATGATGATCTAACAGGGAAGTATAATTAATGAGATTTTTTGTTTTCAATGAATATTCTATATATGTCATCTTTAAGGAACTCAGAAGGGAAAATTCTTTTCTTGAATTAGTAAATTAATTTTTTATCACTTATGAATCACAGAACATATTTATTTATTCATGAGAATATTTAATCATGCTATTTATCCATACATTAATGTATGTGATTTTTTATATACATCAATAATAAACTCAATTATAGGTTCTAAAACACACATCCATTGAGAAAAATATCCAATTAAACCTAGACAAATAAAATTACTATTAATGAGTATGGATTAATAAGACCTATATCGAATAGGTTACATAGTGTGAACACCATGATAAAATGTATCACTATCTTATTAGCCTCTAGAACCTTATATTCAAACATGAAATGTGTATTTTCATGAAATTTTTTTCTACACTATATTACATGTTTAAGAATATTTCCATAGTATTTATAGATTCTTGTTATATATAACAACAAATATGTACTATAAACGTGAAAGATAATTTAGTGAAAATATCACAATAATGAAACGTAGAATAAAATTCCTCTTATGAAAAGATATTTAATATTATTTTTGGCATTTTAATATTCAAATTTATTTTGTTCTAGGAACAAAATCCAGGATTCTATTTATTATGGATAACACAATTTTGTTATTAGAGAGTTGAAATATCTTTTTACTTCAACTAATATAAATAAACAACCTGAAATATTTTTAATGTATAAATTTCATTCTGTAACTTAGGATATATTTCATATATTCTCAAACTTCATTTTTATTTTTAGAAAATCTAAAAAATAGTTAATGTATAATCATATACCATATGATCAAAAACATGATAATTATTATGGTTATTACAATATGATGGTTTTTAAGTAACTATAACACTATATAATACCCATGACATATTTTATGTAAACATAGAACAAATCCTCTCAAAAAATAATTTAATTTGATAACATCATTGAAGAATTATAGTTTGAATAATAGGGATATTATAATTTATAATAAATATTATCATCACTTTGAAAACAATACTCAAACATCATTACATAAAAATATACAATTTTATAATGATAGTAACGAATATTTTATAAAATACATAGATTTTATTTTATTTTCCTTATCATTATCATGGATATTTTTAATAAATATTTTTATTAAGTCCATTTTGTAAAAAACATTAATTTTACACTTTATATTAAGTCAATTATTTACACATATATGAAAAAAAAACTGTATTGAAAATCATGTGAGCTTGAAATTAAATTAGACTAATATAACCATTTAATGGATTTATTTTCAACTTCTCTCTAATACCAAATTCTTAAACTATCCCATTTGAAAATATATTTTCTATTTAAGATAATTATAAAAATTAAAATCCCTTTTGGGTGCACATAATAATTATTTAATTTGTGGTAATATTTATAAAATAAATGATTAACAATACTATCATATATGGTACTCTATGTGTTTGAATTAATATTATGAAAAATATTACATTAATTTTAAAATATTCCACTCACAGCCAGAAAATACCAGAAATGAGAGGGTTGGTTTGGAATTAATATCATATTCAACCTAATTTAAAAAAACCTTTTTCTAGTATGGAAGTAATATCTAGCCAATATGTATAACCACACATATATCTTAGATGGGATATTTGAGATTTGTAAAAATATTTCCAAGAAAATATTGTGCACATGCTAAACATTTTTTAACTTTGAAGGATTTAATTTTTCCCCTAACAGTCCACCATAAATAAGAGTATTTTTAATACACATTATAATTAAAATCCAAAATTCGTTTAGGTATTAAAATTATCTTTTTATAATTTAAAATAATCCCTGAATAAAATTTTATATAAAGTAATTATATAAATAGTATATTTGTGTTTTTAAATAAATATATAAAAATAGATATATTTGAATTAATATATATATATATATTAAAACAATATATTATATTTTAGACATACACATACAAACTTGTATTAATATATAATTATATACATAGACACACAAAATGAGTCATTCAGTTATGATTCAATAGAGATCTATAATTTTATTATTTTAATATATAATAGTTAATAAGTTTAATAAAACATGAATAAATTTATCAACATATTTAATATGGAACAATTATATATTATATTATATTATATTAATATATATTATAATTTTTATTTGTGTGTAACATTGAATGTATGAATGAATATTTTAAATTGATATATATATAAGGGTATAATCAATGTATGTATATTTAGTTATTGAATAAATATCTATAACCATTCAGAAATATAATTGTTCATGTATATATATATATTTTATTTATTTAAAAATGATATTTTATATATATTATATATATTATTAATTAATTTATAATATAATTATTCTGAAAATGAATAAAATAAAATATTATTTATAACTCCAAACCACATTAATAATATTATCAGAAAAAAGACCAAATAATGGTCTGTTTGAGAACTGTTAGGAAATCAAGAATGTGAGAATCACAATTTGTCTCTCTCTAATCAAAACAAAAATAACAAGAGAGAAACATTATCATATTGTCAAAAAACAAGGATTGATCCAAATATTCGTTGATTTACCTTTGAATGCTTTAAATCATATAAAATCATTTAGAAGTGTTATTTGAGAATAATTTTAATAGAACCCTAAGAAGCCAAAAATTATAAACTTATAATCACCACAATACATTCATCCACCACATGACTCTAGATATTTATAAAGGATTTGTGTTATACAGTAATAATAATTCTCAAATCATCATGAAAAGCCACCTCGATATCAATCTTTTATACTTGGTGCACGGTCAAATCTAAAATAAATTTATCCTCTAATGAATTATGTCGAAACCATCTCATTTTAGATCATTATATGGCAATCAAAGGCTTGTATACCTAGTTAAAAATAAATTGTTATCCATAATTTTGAATTATTGATCCAAACTCAGTATTTTGTAGAAACATGGTTGCCAAATTATATTTTTTCCCCTAAACTAGAACATCCAATCTCAGACATGAAAAAAGTGTGTGACATCAATGGGAAAAAAGAATGAAAATCCTAAAAAATAAAAATAATATAATGATAATTAATACATTATCCCTTATTCAAATCATAATTGGACTTCCTTAGACAAAAAATAGAGGATCTTATAAAATTTAGGAGAATGGGATATCACTTCCACCTATCAAAGGTGACATAGTTTATCATTTTAAAAATGGGGAATCAGTAGTTTTTCATGCACTATAATAATTACCTAAAAAATTTCCTTGTATATTATATTCAAATTATGTTATATTTTGAGTTACCAAACTTGTTTCCTATGAAAATAATCTACGGGATAAGAAATCAAACTACCCATCCACACCCAACACAATGAATTTTTTTACAGATTTCTCCTTACCTAATAAAATATAGACTATTACCTAATTAATAAGGATATGAATCTATTGAATAGAAAAATAATAAGAATATTTGATCTAGATGTCACATTACTCACGATTTACATCAAAAAATATCACCCAAAAGAAGATCACTTATATAGGAATATTTAAAACCGGGAATTGGGGTAGATGTGGCCCTTAGGAGACCTCTATAGAAAATTCTTGGAGACATAAAAATATTCCCCATATAAACATGAAATTTTTTGTTGTAAACTCTTTGATAAATAACATGTTTTCCCTATATAAACTTCTCCTGAAACAATTAGGCCATAAAACAAAATAGGAATAACAATTGAAGAATTTAAAAAAAATATTTAAATTTTAAAACACTAAAACAAAGGGTGCCAGGATCATAATATATTATCAAAATCTACATACTCAATAGGGAGTTTACATAAAGCTTCATATATCTGAATTTGTGGCCACCAAAATCCATAGAGTATAAATATCATCATAGGAAATGCAATGGTTTATTTCTATTCCATTATTTTGACCCAAAAAAACATATAAAAGGATTATTGGAGATATTATAGTATAGAAATATGGATTAAAAAGGAGAAGTCAAATTAAAATTGACCATATAATATACTATTTTTAGAATAAATATTTTCCCTTCATTAGTGATATTATATCCTGACTAACTGTGGATAATCTTATTAACCTTGATTAGATTATAAGAAAGTACAACCTTTATTTATAAAACTAAAATAGTATTGGGACCCAATTGTTTTGGGTGTTTCTCAACCTCCCTAATACAACAAACACTAAAGAGAATATGCTTCAACAAAAATTTCACACATTTAGTGAAATATATCTCTATTTAAGGAATATTACCAATATACTTATGATCCTATTAATAGATATTAACAATCCCCAAAAACAGAGGTAACTCTTGATAATTAGATATTTAAAAAAATTTCATTCAAAATCAATAAAAAATGAGTAATAGGGGAACTATCACGTCCCGTCCTCAGGACCCGTATCGTGACTACCCCAATCTCACCTTCTATAGGCCAGGGGATGGCCACTAGCACCATCGAAGTAAATCCCTATTTTGGGAAGGCATTGACTTTATAAAAATTAAACACACACAATCATAGTACACAACTGGAATCAAAGAACTAAACAATATTGAATACAGAAGAGGTGATGGAAAATAAAAGATGCCGAGAATACATGCCCAATAGTAAAGTACAAGGAAAAGACATAACATGTACAAATAAAAAGTCAGACAGCCGAAAGGTGTCCCGCAGCTCCTGGATATTCCACCACGGATCCTAACTGAAGGGTAGTTATAGATAGCCTCCTCAGCGCTCCACGTCTACCCGCCTCCTCTGGGTACCGACTCGTCGTTAGATCCACCTCTGGGTACCATCTAGTCCTTGCACACTTCTCCTCAGTCAGCGCTTCCTGTCATCTGCATCCAACACAATGAGGTGCGGGCAAAGCCCGTGCAAGGGTGAGTATAAAGATAATTTGCAGGGACCCAAAACCATCAATGTCTCACTAAATCCACTAAGGAAAAACCACAGAAATACGATACAATCAAAAATTTATCAACCAACCTTACTTAGGTATATTCCCATACATATACCTATATTACCATTCATAGTCCGACTCCTACTATTGAGCTCAAGCACAACCCAGTCCACAAATGAAGTAATGTTAACCACTACGATGATATTTGTTGAAATACATGACTCAACTCACATGAGTATACTACCAATGTAGAGGGGTAGATATGATTAGTTGTAGCCACTAAATCATCTCCTCTATCGAACCCACATAGGATCCTGGAACAGTATCATCACTGTCGAACACATGTAGGATCCAGGTACAAAATTCAACACTGTAGAACCCACGTAGGATCCCAGTACAAAATTCATTTTTGTCGAACCCACCGAGACTCCTGGCATAGAAGTTATTGCAGTAGATCTCATGGAGGATCCTGGTACAAAATTCATCACTGTCAAACCCACATAGGATCCTGGTAGAGTAGTCATCACTGTCGAACCCACAAAGGCTCCTGGTACATAATTCATCATTATCAAACCAACATAGGGTCCCGATATAGAAGTCACTGTTGTTGAACCCATGTAGGATCCTAGTATAAAAGTCATCGTTGTTGAACCCATAGAGGATCCTGGTATTGAAGTCATCAATGACGAACCCACAGAGGATCCTATCATCTCAATTGCAACCAGCCCTGGGGTTCCCGCACACAGCACGCTTGATTCTGGGAGGTTCTGATCCATGATCCATGATTCAATACATCAACATTCATGAATTCTGGATTTGATGTATCCTGTAGTTATGTCTCATCATAAGGAACCCAACATGATAGACGGTGCGTCAATTGGACGCCCGGTCTGTGAGTTATAGGCATTTCCATCCTAGGGCCCCGATTGGTTTTTAGGTTCAAACCAACCCGACCATACCCCAACTGCGTCTGAACCACATGGGGAGTATTCCAAAAGAATTTTCATTCTCCATGAATTCCATCACCGCAGGGGGTTCATAAATTGGACACCCGAACCCTAGAATGCGGGCTAAATGTTGTAAATGGCCATAGCGGGGCGGGGTCCTGTCTAACCCAGTTGATCCTACCCGGCCCAACCCAGTCCTAACCGGGGTCTGACCCAGTCTAAGGGTTTGACCAAGACCGATGTAATTGCTCGGCGCGTAGTCAGCCCCACCGAAGGTGGCCCGGCTTGAGGGCGGCCCAGCCGTGGGCCATCCTGTTGGGGGCCGCCTGGCCAAGGGTGGCCCGGCCGATGGCGACACAGTTGTGGGCAGCCCTAGTGAGGGTGGCCCTACCAAGCACGGCCTAGCTAAGGGCGGCCCGGTGGCCAGCCCTAGCCACACCTAGGGGTGGTTCAAGCCCCCCCTGGCACACAAATGGCTCTATCGTTCAGGTGTGAGCCGAACTGGCACCCGTTGGCGCCGGTCCTGCACATGTCGGAACCGACGGGGTCCCGCTCGTCCCAACTGGCCCAAGCGGCCAGTTTTTCTAGCTCCATGGCTTCTGGCCCAGCCGACCACCCCCGCACCTCCATTGCAGTGTGACGCCACTGCGGTTCTCCTGCCCACCCCATAGCGCGACGACGTCACGCCTTCCCCTCCATTGCCTGACCTAGCTGTAGGCTTCGACTCCACCATCGGGTGCGACAACGTCGTTCTTCTTCATCTGCCATGGCCCTATCGGCCTCAGTTCCTCTCCAGAGCGATGCGACGGCACCACGCCCCTTCGGCACCACCGCGGCCCACCTAGTCGTGGTTCAGTTTCTCTACGCGACATGGCGGCGCCGCGCCCTTGCGGTGACCCGACGGCCTTCCACTGCCGTCTCCTTTTTATGGTCTACCTCCATCATCATTAAATGGGAACAAACAAAGGGGATGGTTGGAATGTGTTCATGTGGTCCAAACCCTCCTTGTTACTGTGATAACATTTGGTCTCCAAACCATAAATTCAATAATGATGTATGGGTATAAAAACAACACAAATCCCCTACATTGTAATCGGTGATCGCTTGACAGATTCGCGGGAAGGCAATTTCATTTGTTCGAAGTCGTATGAGGAAGAGAGGTCCTCATCATTGGAGGATGACATTCGAAGGTGATGTCATCATGGGTGACGTTTCGTGTGCAACCACTTCTCCTTTTCCGTGGATGAAGGTCGTTGCTGATGTTGTGGGAGTCACTTTGCTTTTCTTTCCTCGATTAAAGAACGATGACGAAGGAAAAAAGATGGTGTCATCTTATACTTCGTGGTTGGTGGTGCTTCCATTCCTTTCCCTAGGTGAAGAATGATGAACTTGAGACTCGTTGTTCTTCGGAGATGAGAGGCATTCTTCATTGGAATAAGTCGTTCTCCAAGAACTCCAAAGCTCCACCAAGAGTATCACCATCCAAAATAAAATAATATCTTCTTTATTATTTTATTGATTCCATGAATTAAATAAATAATTCAAAATAATTCAAAATGATTAATTAATTGAGGCATTAATTAATTTCTATGTGTGTTGGCATCATTATGAAGGAAGGTGGAATGATTCAAAATAAATAAATGGAGGGTTCTCTTCATTAAACTCAAGGGAAGTTTAAGAGACTTATCCTAATTTAATGAGACTAACATGGGGGTTAAATGGGGTTTATACTCGTTTCGATCCCACCTAGTTATATCCTCAAAAGGGAGGTTATGCGTGGAAGGGCCCCAACTCCAACCATTCCATGGAGGATTAAACCGCAACAAATAAAATTATGTTGTACATATTTTTATTTAATTTATTTTGAAAAACTCTAAAAATTAACATCCATCCTCGATAAAACACAATAGTGGTAAAGGTACCATTAAGTGAGTACCATCACTGCAAGTTCAATGGTGTCCTCATATTTCAATTCTGAGCACTGGTTCAAAAGATATAAAATACAGCACGTATGTTTACTGAACCTACCTGAAAAAAAGATTGGAAATTGATTCCGGGCACACCGGGCCTCGGAATCATGCACCATCAAAAACTGCGGACTCTTAAAATTCCAATGTATTTATGAATAAAATTTCCACATAATTTCTAAGTCATTACATTCTCCCCACCTCAGGGATTTACATCCCTGTAAGCTAAAAATCACACTAAATGAAACAATGGGGGTACATAGCTTGCATCTGAGCCTCCCGCTCCCATGTGATCTCCTAGAGGATCAAGTGCTTTCAGAGAATGCATATTAGAGGAATATACCATCCACATAGGACCCACTCCTGTCGGTCCTCAATCTCCACTGGAACCTCCATGAAATTCACCCCATCATCGATGTCCTACTCCCCATGGTCGATTTTGTGGGATGGGTTGTTCCCATTATCTCATCAGCAGAGATACGTGGAAGATGTCGTGCACCCGGTGCAACTAAGGTGGAAGAGACAAGAGGTAAGCCACAATTCCTACCCTATAGAGGATATGAAAAAGGTCCTATGAATCATGGAGACAACTTTCCACCTTAGCCGTACAGTGCCTCGTAAGGTTCCATCCTGATGGTGGAGTGGTAGTTGTTTTTGGTCGCAAACTCTACCAAGGGTAAGTGATCCTCCCAGTTGTGACCAAAGTCGAGGACGCATACACAAATCATGTCATCGAGAGTCTGAATTTTTCTCTCAGTCTGACCATCCGTATGAGGATGTTAGGTGGTTCTCAAGCTAAGTTGCTTCTCGAAAGCCTCTTTCATCCCCTTCCATAGCCGGTAAGTGAAACATGCATCTCGATCGGAGACGATCGCCGATGGAACACCATGAATCCATACGATCCCTCGTATATAGAGGAGTCCCGGTCTCTCTACTGAAACCATCTCTCTGATCGGCAGGAAGTGGGACGACTTGATGAGTTGGTCTATGATCACAGAGATAGAATCATTTTCTTTGGATGTATGTGGATGTCCCATCCCAAAATCCATTGATATCCCATCCCACTTCCACTTCAGGGACCTCAAAGGGATGAACCGAGCCTGCTGGAACCTGGTGATCTACCTTCACTTGCTAACAAGTGAGGCATGATGAGACAATCTTTTCTATAGAATTCTTAATACCTGGCCACTAGTGCTGTGGTCGGAGGTCCTGATACATCATCACCACTCCTAGATGTACCGCTAATTATGATGTGTGGATCTCCCTCAACACTTCCTCCTGAAGTGAAACTGGTACCATGGAACATCCTCTAAAGAGAATGATGTGGTCTCCACCTTCATAAAATCCATAAGGTTCCATACATGTGGATATCTAAGCACGTCACATCTCACAGTCAACATCCCCATGTTGTTCCTCCCAGACTTATTAAAGAAGTGAAGGGCTGACTGTGAGAGATTGTAGAAAGGATAATCCATATCAATCCACAAAGAATATATGCAACACGACCAGCAACTCCATCGCCTCCCCTAGGTGTTGAATTCCTGATCTACTACTGAGAGCATTGGCTACAACATTCCCCTTCACATGAGTATAGACTATCTCGAATCTATTAACCAGGTGGAATTCAAGCGAATGCCGTTATCTCAGGTCTAGGTCCTTCATAGAGAAGATATACATGAGACTCTTGTTATCAAATTAAACCTTAAACCGTTCTCTGAACGAACAGTGGGTGAGACTATCCAATTGTAAATTATTCAACAAAACCCTTCTTTGCATATGTCCCACAAGAGCTGCTAAGATTTCTCCTTTTGTCGAAAAATGTAATCTAGTCTCATCACCTGGATGATCCACACCCTTTTCACAATATGGTCAATCATGACATGAATAGTACTAATTCATTCCATGGATGATGTCGTAAGGCCTTGAAGCTACTACCAAGAGATCCAACTGTTACTCTCACCTCCAAGGGTTGAGTCACACTGTTGGCATTAGTGTGGGGTCATTCGGTCTCCTCCAGTATTAATCTTGAACATGAGGGTTATGTTAATGGTTTTAACTAGAACCTCTTAGTATCAACCACCCAAAAGGAATGAAAGAAAATATCACAAGGATATTTCTCTTTTATTACTACAGCTCAAAGTACAAATACACAAAGAAACCACAAACAACAACATTAATGAAGCTAAAATCATGATGAGCAAAGGAATATATTCCTAGATCTTGTCTTGCTATTGTCCATCTACCCCTAGTGTTTGAGGTGGATTATCCATGGGTGGTGGTAGTGGTTGGACCTCGAAACGTCGTCCACCACCTGCTGCTCGACCATTTCCTCTGTCATGTCCACCTAATCCTGGTATACCACCATAGCCAAACCTATACCTCTACCTTGGATGTTCCTCAACTACCTGTTGATCATTTTTATTGTGGTTCAGACAGTCACGTGCCATGTGACCGTATCCACCGCACACATATCACTTCCTTCTCCTCATATGGTTGGCTTCGTCTCGTGTGCCCCGCACAACCGAAACTATATCCTAGGGTCTGCCACCTAATGGCCTGGTCCGCTTTGACCTTTGCGACATCATTCTACTATTGGCTGCAGAAGATTCCACTATGTGTCGCCTTGTGGTGTGTCTCACTACTGGTGTCTACTTAGCAAGAAAACACTCCACAATAATGGCTTGCTCCAGCACCCCCACCACCGTTGGGATGTTGAGGGAGATCATCAAAGCAATGATCTCATGCCAGAGTCCCTGATCAATGGTCCAGGCCCTGAAAAATGGTTCTTGTACCATATCTGTGGAGTAGCGCGAGAAGTCGGTGAACCTCATTGAGTACTAAGATGTCATCATGATACCCTACTGTTAATGCAGTATCTCCTGTATCCACACCGCACGAAGTGTGGCTGGAACAAACTATGACTGGAAGTGAATCTCATAGTCTGCCCAGACAAGTGATGCCTCATAATGCACCTAGAGCATCCGTCTCCACCATATTCCTACTTCAGTATGCAGGAGACTCACACAAAAGATCAGCATGTGGTTGACTGGAGTCCTTACTAATTTGAAATCTGTCATGACAACCTCTAGACAATCCTCAGCTGCCTGTGGGTCCATCTCTCCACGGAACATGGGCGGCCTCTGGCACTGGAAATAGTGCAATGAACAGAGATTGTGTGCACTCTCTTCTACTGGAGCGAGTGGTATCGGTGGCCTAGTGGGTAGTGGTACCACTGGTAACCCTGAAATGATGTGGCCCAATACCGAGACCTCATCGCTTGGTGGGCTATCATCTCGTACAAAACTCGAAACCCTGGCTAGCTGCCTACGTGGGGCCATTCAGAAAAGAAATTGGTTTTCCACGGTCAAAAAAAGTTATACTTAGTGAGATGACTAAAAAATATCACAAAATAAACTCTTGAAACACACACACAATCAGTGTTCTCGTGCACTAATTCGGAAATAAGAGGTTATGGTTGTGGTGTATGGATATGTCGGCTGCCGCACCAATACTGGACTCCCGGGACTGAAAACCACACTGAATACTCTTAACAATATTTCTTCACAGTAATACATATTAGAGTCCTAACATCAATGGTAGAACCATCTCCTCTGATACTGATTTGTCACGACCTGTCCTTAGGACCCATGCCGTGACTACCCCAATCCCACCTTCCATAGGCCAAGGGCAGGAGACTAGCACCAAAGGCATAAATCACTAAGCTGGGAATAAATTTCCTTTATAAAAAGTAAACACACACAATCTAAGTACACAAATCAAAGAAATCACTAAGCAATACTGAATACAGAAGAGGTGCTGGAATGTAAAAGGGGCAGGAAATACTTGCCCAACAGTAAAGTACAATGAAAAGACAAAACATGTACAACTAAAAAGTCAAACAGATGGAATGTGTCTAGCATCTCCTGGACCATCCACAACAGATCCTACTTACAGGGTGGGTATAGATAGCCTCCTCATTGCTCTACGTCTATCTATCTCCTCCAAGTACTGACATGTCGTGAGGTCCACCTCCGGCTACCGTCTAGTCCTAGCACACTCTGCCTTAGTTAGCGCAGTCTGTCATTTGCATCCAACACAACTAGGGGTTGGAAAAGCCCATGCATGGGACATTATAAAGCTACTCAGTAGGGATCCCATGAACCTCAAGGTCTCACAAAATCTACTATGGATAAACCATAAATTTAAGATAAAATCATGATGTATCAAACAACCTTACTTAGGTGTATGACCATACATATACCTAAGTTACCAATCATAGTAAAACTCCTAATCTCAATCCCAAGCACAACCCAATCCACAAAGGAAGTAAAGTCAATCAACACGATGATAATTGATGAAAGACCGAACTCATATCACACAGGTATACTACTCATGTAGAGGGGTAGATATGTTTAGTTGTAGCCACAAAATCATTTCCTCTATCGAACCCACTTAGGATCCGGGAACTATATCAGCACTATCAAACCGATGTAAGATCCTAGAACAGAAGTTGTTACTGTCAAACCCACATAGGATCCCGGTATAGAAGTCACTTCTATTGAACCCACGGAGGATCCCTGTATAGAATTCATCGTTGTCGAACCCATGAAGGATCTTGGTACAGAATTAATCTCTATCGAACCACATAGGATCATGGTACATTAATCATCGCTGTTGAACCCACGGAGGATCCTGGTACAGTTGTCGTCATTGTCGAACACATATAGGATCCCGATAGAGAAGTCACTACTGTCGAACCCATGGAGGATCCTAGTATAGAAGTCATTACTGTCGAACCCACGGAGGATCCTGGTATAGAATTCATCATTGTCGAACCCCCAAAGGATCATGTCATCTCAGTCGCAACCAGCCCTAGGGTTCCTGCACACAACACGCTCAATTCTGGGAGGGTTCACTCCTCTATCCAAGAGTCGATAAATCTACTTCCATGAAGTCTTCAATTCATGTATCTCATAGTTCTATCTCATCATAACGAACTGAACACAGCAGACGGTGCGTCAATCGGACGCTCGATCTGTGAGTTATTGCAATTTCGGTCCTAGGGGCCCGGTTGGTTTTTAGGCTTAAACCAACTTAACATATTTCAACTACGACTGAACCAAATGTGGAGTATTCCAAAAGAATCGTCTTTCTCATTGAATTCAATCATCATAGGTGGTTCATCAATCAGACACCTGAAGTCCAAAATGCGGGCTAAAAGGTGTAAATGCCCATAGCGGGTCCAGGTATGATCCGACCAAGTCAGACTTACCCGGCCCGACCCAGTCAGAACTAGGGTCTGACCCGGTCTGAGGTTCTCACACGGTCCGAGGTAATGGCTCATCCCGAAGATGGAACAACAGAAGGATGCCCATCCCAAGGGCGACCCGGACGAGGGCGGCCCGACCGTGGGCGGCTGGCCCTAGCCGTACCCAGGGGGTGTGGCGCGTGCCTCAGTGGAATCCAAACGGCTCTACCATTCGGGTTTGAGCTGAACTGGAGCCTGGTGGCATCGATCCATCACATGCGGGACCCAATGGGGACGCGGTCGTCTCAGAGGTCCTGAGTGGCCCGCCGTTCTGGCACCATGACGGCCAGCCCAGACAACCGCCAACACACCTCCACCGCAGCAAAACGTCGCCATGGTCCCCCTGATCTCTACGCGGCATGGCAGCACCGTGCCATCAGCACCGCGCTTGTTTATCCGCCTCGGCCCTCCCGCCGAAGTTCTTCTCTAACACAGTGCGACTACACCACAACCCTTCGGTACTACCACGGCCTGCCTGGCCATGAATCTGTTTCTATTAGCGGCATGGCGGTGTATATCCCTTTCGGAGACCTGTCATCCTTGCGCCACTGATTCCTTTTGTGGTCCACCTCCATCTTCATCAAACGGGAACAAACAAAAGGGAGGGTCAGACCGTGTTCATGCGGTCTGAACCCTCCTTGTTATAATGATAACATTTGGTTCTGAAAATATAAATTCAACGAAGATGGATAGGTATAATAACAACACAAATCCCTTAACTTGTAATCGGGGATCAGTTGATGGAGTCGTAGGAAGGTGACATCGTTTCATCAACGTCGTAAGAGGATGAGAGGTACTCGTCGTTGGTAGACGACGTTCGAAGGTGACATCATTGTGGCCAATGTTCTTCATGGGCGACGACTTCTCCTTAGCCATGGATGAAGGTCATTGGGGATGTTGTGGGCGTCACTTCGCTTTTCCTGCCTCGGTTGATGATCAATGAAGAAGTAAGAAGATGGCGTCATCGTGTGCTTCGTGGTTGGAAGTGCTTCTATTCCTTTCCCCAGGTGAAGAATGAAGAACACGAGGATTGTTGTTCATTGGAGATGATAGGTGTTCTCCGTTGGAATAATTCATTCTCTAAGAACTCCAAAGCTTCACCAAGATAATCACAAACCAAAATAAAATAATGGCTTCTCTATTATTTTATTGTTTCCATGCATTACAAAAATAAATCAAAAGAATTCAAAAATATTAATTAATTGAGGCATTAATGAATTTATGGGTGTGGTGCAACCATTATGATGGATGGTGGACAGACACAAAATAAATAATGGGAGAGTTGGATTCATTATAATAAAGGGATCTTTAAGAGACTTCCCCCAATTTAATGAGAGTTGCATGGGGGTTAATTGGGGTTTATACTCGTGTGGGTCCCACCTATTTATATGCTCTCAAGGTAGGTTATGCGTGGGAGGGCCCTAATTCAAACCTCCACTTGAAGTATTAAAATGACACATATAAATATATGTTGTACATATTTTTATTTAATTTCTTTAGAAAACCCCCAAAAATTTACTTCCAACCTCGATAAAATGCAATTATCTTAAAGGTCCCCTTAGGCGAATACTGGTGCTGCGAGTTCAACGGTGGCCTCAAATTTCAATTCCGAGCACTGGTTCAAATGATATAAAATCTTGCACATACGTTTACTGAAGGAACCTAAACAAAACTTATGAAATTGATTCTGACCACACCGGGCCTTATAATCAAGCACCGTAAAAAACAACAGACTCGTAAAATTCCCATGTATTTATGATAAAAATTCCATGGAATTTCTAGGTCATTACAATAACCCTATATAATCCATTTAAAAATGAATTAAATAAATTTTCAGCATATCATTCATTATATTTGAGAACTAATCAAAAAACTAAATGAAAAATAAGTTGAGATCAAGTAACCCTCTCATATACCTCCAGATGATATGAAACTATTTGTTTTCTCATAATTAACACCAAACATAAATGAATCAAAGGATACACATTAAAAAAATATCCTTAGTCAATGTTGATCCAAATCCTGTTTTATAATGAACGAAATCAAATATGTTAATCAAACACAATCTCATGACATTGGTATATATACAATAAGAGCTAACACGCCCATCTTTACCATTGAATGAGTTTTAATCGAGTGGAGAATATTATTCACAATAAAACCCTTTTTTGATAAAAAAATTTATGCAAAAAAGAAAACATTTATTAGTGAAAATATAATTCAAACCCCATTTAATTTAATTCCCATAATTTTTTAAAATATCAAAAAAATATCATTGATTTAATTTGAAGACCTGTAATCCATAATATTAACTACGTAGGAAATTTTAGGAATAAAGATAACATGTGTACTATTTTATATAAAATGATTATATGGAAATATCAAAAGAACAATTATAATATTGATAATATCATGCTCAATAGGGTTCCAATTTTTTTTGAAAAAAACACATGGAAACAATTAGGACATGGAGTGTCTAAATTATGAATACTTTTTTTGACCAAAAAACCATCACTATATATAAATTTTACTCCTGATGAAGATTTAAAATTTTCTTAACAAAATACATAAAAATAACATCATGATATAAATTCAACCAGGATACATTAGATTATCATATTTTTTTAATAATCATAGAGTCGATATTAAATATCATCCATAATCAAGAACCAATATCATTCATTATTGTTCATCATGATAATAGAATATCGATTATATGAGGGAAAATAAATTTTATTTGAAAACATATGTTATTTGGCCACCCTATTTAATAAACTATTTTATTGATCACACAAACCAGTAGGAATACATATCCTGTAGGACCCCATCCAGATCATTTTCTGGTGAAATTTTATTTATAGGGATCTTGTAATCATTACACACGACCCTGAATATTTTAAGGAAATTATCAATATAGTTATCTCGCATAACTAATGAATTATAATTATTCCAACTCCATGTTTTCAATAAAAAAGAGGGAAGTATGAGGGAGGTGCGAAACCATACCCCAACATTCATAATTGAAATTAAAAGGGAAAAACAACATAATGAAAATTGGAAAAAAATGATAAAGGAAGGAAAACCCTTACTTGGAAGAGTGCATCCAAAGGCTAGAGAGAGGCTTGTTAGAGGCTTCTTGGGATCTTGGGGAACCTTGGGAGGATTCTAGAGAGAGTAGGGCAGAGTTTGGACAAACTCCAAAGGCTTTGAGTTAGGAGGAAGTGGGAGCTTGGGTGGGTTCATATAGGAAATGTGAGTGAATTCTTTATTATTTAGGTTTAGGACCCGTTACAATAAGTTAATCCAAACCACAAACTGTCCCATGGTTTTTTCCCATGGTTTTTGGCAAAGGAAAGAGAAAAAAATTATTTTATAAAGCCAAAGTCCGAACTTATTAAAATAATAGGGTTTATTATGTTGAGATGAGTCACACTCCAATAAAAATTAACTTAAAAAGACAAGGTGTTTAATAAGTCTTGACGTGTCTATTAATGCTTTGAAATATAAGTAAAAAAACACTCAAAATCACATTATTTTAATGGTAAAACATATATTGGCCAAAAATAAAGATTATAGTATTTTATTACTTCACTATTGGGTCATTATTATGTCATAAAACATATTATATATTTAAAAGGTATTTAATTTTTACCCAAAAATATTGAATGTCTCAGAAAATTATGAAAAATTCACTGTTGGATAATGTTGTCATCCTGATTCCAGAAATAACATTTAGTTTATCTAAATAATTTTCTAAATATGTTAATTTTAACTTTTAAAATAAAAACCGACATTTATTGAAAATTTACGGGTTTTGACAGAAATGGCTTTCAAACCTAAATAAAAATTATAATTGCATTCATAAAATTATAAGATCATTTATATTTAATTAAAATAATAATAATAATAATAATAATAATTTATTAAAATATTACTTAATTCAAAAATCCCTTAATTTAAAAAAAATTGAATTCTTAATTAAATAATAACTAAAAGAACTATTTGTACTTTAAAAACTACTTATAATGTATCTATAATCACAAGAAGGTATATTTATTATTACATACAAATATAATATACATGAATGTAGTATTAGAGATTTGTTACATAACCCCTTAAAACAGCCGCATAAGACCTAAGGGTAAAGAGTGTGATGGTGACAGACTCTTGGGGTGGCTCGGATAACATCGCTCAAGTAGTAATCTCTATCAACTTCGACTTTTCCCATAGACGGTCCCATTTGAGCTTGACATGATGAAACTCAGCATGGGCTTGGTCAAGAGTGAAGCCCAAGGACGCCACCTCTTTTCCGAGCTCTGAAAAATGGGCATTGTATGGAGAAATTCTACTGGATGCGGCCATCACTTCTTTTGTCTGAGTAAATTGGATTTGTTAAAGCCCTATATTTATACTAATCATGTGATCACTGTTCAACGGGTATATTAGCAACGGTCAAAATTCATAACATAAAACCAAATAAGTTGACATTTTATATAAAAATAATGAGACATATAATTAGATCAAGAGGGATTTCAATTAATGAAACATTGGGTCGTTACAATATTCACCCCTTAGAAAATTTCTCCCTCGAAATTTCATTTTAACACAATAAAATAGATATCGGTAACTCAGCTTCATCATTTCCTCTGATTCCCAAGTCGCTTCTTCAAACTCGTGGTTTCTCCACAACACCTTGACGAGGGGCATTATCTTTTTTCGTAGAACTTTTTCTCTCAGATATATGATCCTCACTAGTTTCTCCTCATAAGAAAGATCATCTTCCAATTGTACCACCCCATAAGAGAGTACATGTGAGGGTCCAGTATGTAATTCCTTAAGAGAGATAAATGAAATACATCATGTACTTTATCCATGTTAGGTGGAAGTGCTAGTCGATAGGCCACAACCCCGACACGATCAAGAATCTCAAAGGGGCCAATGTACCTTGGACTCAACGTCCCCTTCTTTCAAAAACTCATGACCTTCTTCCACGAAGATATGCGTAGAAAACTATATCCCCAACTTTAAACTCAAGGTCTCGTCGAAGGTTATCTACATAACTCTTCTGTCGATTCTAGGCTGCCTTGATATGCTGCTGAATGCTTTTCACCTTCTCCACCATTTCATCGACCATTTTTTGTCCAAGTAGCTTACGTTCACCAACCTCATCCCAAATTGCTGGTTTCCTACACCTTTTCCCAATAATTGGCTTCATATGATGCCATTTGAATGCTCGAGTGGAAACTATTGTTATAAGAGAACTCAACCAGAGAAAGATGTTGATCCAATACTCCTTTAAATTCTATTGAGCATGCTCTAAACATGTCCTCTCAGATTGGCCTTCAGTTTGAGGATGATAGGTCGTACTGAAGTTCAGTTTAGTATTCAAAGCATGTTGAAGACTCTTCCAAAACATAGAGGTGAATCTAGGATCCCGGTCAGACACAATAGATAGTGGTACTCCATGCATCATTACCACTTCCCTGATATATATCCATGCCAGTTGATCCAAACAGAAATCCTCCTAAATAGAAATTAAGTGTGCAGTCTTTGTTAAGACGATCCACAACCACACATATTGCATAGTTTCCTTTGGATTTCCTTGGAATTCTGGTGAAAAAGTCCTTGGTGATGTTCTCTCATTTTCATTCTGATATGGGAAATGGTTGCATCATCCCCTTAGACTTCTGCCTCTCTACCTTCACTTACTGACACACCAGGAACATTGATGTATATTCATAGATCTCCTTCTTCATATTATCCCCCCAAAACATTTCTCGGAAATCTCGATACATCTTTGTGCTCCCTAGCTGAATAGAGAAATTTGAACTACGTGCTTCATCCAAAAGTTCCTTCTTCAGCTCCGGACATGATGGAACACATAGTATATTCCCAAACCACACAATTCCTTCTTCATTAACATTAAACACTGAGGATTCCCCTTTTTTGATAGCTTCCACTTTGTCCTAAATTCTTACATTATCCTTTTGAGCATCATTTAACCTTTCCAAAAGAGATAGTTGAGCAATCATTTGTGAAAGGAATGATGATGTTACCTTCTTTATGATTCCCATTTCCATCTTCATCATGTCTAAGAAGATTGGATCCCTCTCAATTCTCATCAATGATAGAATCGTTGGGTCCTTTCTACTTAGGGAATCTGCCACCTTGTTTGATTTCCTAGGGTGGTCATGCATTGAACAGTCATAATCCTTGATGAGCTCTATCCATCTTCTCTGGTGCATATTAAGCTCTTTTTGTGTGAATAAATATTTATGACTCTTGTGGTTAGTTTATATCTCACATTTCTCCCCATATAGATAATGCCACCATATTTTCAACGCAATGATCACCACCTCTAACTCCAGATCATGTGTTGGGTAGTTTTGCTCATGGGTTTTCAACAGCCTTGAGGCACAGGATATCACTTTTTCATTCGGCATCAGCACACAGCCTAAGCCCTTCTTTGAAGCATCACTGAACACCACAAAAATTTCCCCACTTGTGGGTAAAGTGAGAAATGGCACAGTGAGAAGCCTCCTTTTCAACTCCTTGAAGCTTTCTTCCCATCAATCACTCCAAGAAAACATTACTCCCTTTCGAGTTAGCTTGGTGAGAGGGTTGGAAAACCATGATAATTTTCTCACAAATCGTCGATAATATCCAGTTGACCCCAAGAGGATACGGATATCTATTACCTTTGTTGGCCATGGACATCCCTCAATTCTATCTGTTTTGGAGGGATCCATAGATATCCCTTTTCTTGTGATGATATGTCCCAAGAATGAGACTTCCTTTAACTAGAACTCACACTTTACGTACTTTGCATAGAGATTCTCCTTGGGTAAAGTCTCCAGTACAGTTCTTAAATGCTCCCCATGATAATCCTTGGTTTTGGAGTATATTAGAATATCATCTATAAAGACAACCAAAAATTTGTCTAGGTAATCTTTAAATACTCTAATCATCAAGTCCATGAAAATTGATGGAGAATTGGTGAATCTGAAAGGAATTACTATGAATTCATAGTTACCATATCTTGTATGAAAAGTAGTCTTGGGGATATCTTCCTTCTTCACCCATACATGATAATATCCCGACCGCAATTCTACCTTTGAGAAGTATTATGCTCCATGAAGCTGATCATACAAGTCATCGATCCGTGGCAGAGGATACTTGTTCTTTATTCTGATTTCGTTAAGTTCATGATAATTGATGCAAATCCTCATTGACCCATCCTTCTTCATGACAAAGAGAACTAGTGCACCCCATGGTGAAGCACTTGGGAGTATAAACCCTTTATCCAGATTCTCCTATAGCTGTTTCTTCAGCTCTTCAAGCTCTACAACAACTATTCAATATGGAGTCTTGGATATTGGTAATTCCCCGGGTATAAGTTCAATTGAGAATTCAACATCTCTTCAAGGAGGAAGACTAGCTAGTTCCTCGGTAAACACTTCAGTTAATTCCCTCACAATAGGCATTTCTTCAAGGATGGTTTCTCCCTTGGACTCAATCATCTGAGCTTGATATGTGTGCTCATAGGGCTATAAAATCCGCGCATGATATGATGGGGCTAAATGAGTTTCATCTTCCTCTTTACACATTTAAATAATCAGGGGTCGATTCTCAATATGGAGTGTGATTTCCCATTGCCGACAATTTATTTTGGATCTATATAAGGAAATCCAATCCATGCCAAGAATTGCATCAAATTCCACAAGAGGAAGTATGACGAGCTTCTCCATGAAATTAAATCCACATATTATAATAGGGGAGGACTTATATTCATGGGATGCAATGATTTCCCCATTTGCCGTACTCACTGACATCTTCACTTTCAGGATTTGTGGTGGTGCTAGGATTGTTCTACTAAACATTTGAGATATAAAAGAATTCGTAGAACCTGAATTAAAAAGTAATTTTTCTATTCGTGAGTGAATAACTAGCGTGCCTGTCACTACATCGTTGTCAGGGTTCATATCGGCAGAAATGATGGAAAAATCTATTCCTTGCTGCCTTGGAGGATGTTGGTTGCCTCCAAAAACCCTTGTATTAGGGAACTGATTTGTAAAATGACCTGGTTCTTTGCATTTTTATTATTGAACAACATGTTGAGGTTCGAACAGAGCTTTCCACTCCTTTGTCGCAGCCGTGGGTCTTTCTTGCCGACTGTTAATAGCTAGGTTCCCTTCTCTTCCACACCAGAAGCATTTCCTCATCCCCTTAATGAAATTTCTAGGGTGCTTCTTTCTGCACTTTTGTCAAGCGGGTGATGGATATTCTTATCACCATTGGATTTATCCATCGGACCACTAGCATTGAAGTCCACCTTATTCATCTTATCCCCATGATACCCCTGTGATTCTCCAATCTCCATTTCGACCTTGAGGGAACCTCGGAAAATTTCCTCATAGCTGTTGATGTCACGGATTGCTAATGATTTCCGTAGGCTAGGATTCAACCCACCAAAGAAGCAGTCAACATTGCATTATGGGGTAACGACAATGCCCGATGCGTATCGTGCAGGCCTTGTGATGTTTGGCTCATACGCTCCAATAGATTCTTCAACATTTTGCTTGAGGGAAAGGAAGTCCCTTTCCATCTTAAGCCAAATGGTGTGCAGAAAATATTTATCAAAAAACAACTTCTGGAAATCCTTCCATTCCAATGCCTCGATCTCCTCCTCTGGCTTTGTATTTTTTATCAACGTCCACCATTGATCAGCTTTACCCCCCATACGATAAGCCTCTAGTAGAACCTTATCTTGTTCAGATCATTGAAGGATGGTGAAGATCTTTTCAATGGAGATGATCCATTTTTCAGCGATTGTGGGATCTGATGATCCACTAAAAGTAGGAAGCCTTTCTCTCATGAAGCAATCAATAGAAACTTTATCATTCTTAGGGGGGGGGGGTTGAACGTTCCACTTGACCCATTTTTCTATTCCAAACATCATTTAGCTGAGAGAGAATCATGGAAAAGTTTGTGATTCCCGCTCCCATTGGGTTGGGTATCTCATTAGTACAGTCATCACACTGATCTTCAAAACGGTTATTAGCCCATGTCCTCCTATTACCGGCCATTGGCTGGAATAAAAGGATAGTTAGGGGTAACACATGAATGGTAATCCAAAGACAAAAGTTGATGACTTATAAATAAGCTTTTATTTTCTTAACTCATGAGTCTATATGCTTCAATCTAGGATTTTCATGATATACTTTCAAACATATATTCTTAGGGGCATTTTTTTAATTCCCTAAATAAGGGATCATACTATACTTGTGAATTTATGAAAACATATCCCATGGAAGTGTCATATCCAAGATTGGAGCAAGGCCCGTTGTCATGCATTAGTTCCCATTCGAGTCTAGCTCCAAGTGGTGTTTTCTAGTTTTATGCCTAGGATACATCTGTGCCACAGCCGCCTCTACTTGATCGTATCTAGACAGAGATGTATTTTTTTGATAAACCACTTAATCAACAGACAACAAACCATAGGGATGTTTTTATTATACTTAGTCTTGTCTCTAAGGCTTTACTTGTTTTTTTAATCCTAATTCCAAAAATAACTAAACCTATCCTCAGATACCAACTATGACAACCATGCTTTTATTAAAAATATAAACATGATTTATTACATAAAACTTCAGTTTAAACAACAAAGAAGATTCAGAGGATTAGTGTCTTTGGGGCTTAGGATCTTTACATGACAACTTAAAACATGACGTAAAACATCTTTACTGAAAACTTCCTTTACATGACCACTACATTCACTCGTACTTAGCATTGCATGAGATAACCTGAGGACATGCATAAGAAAATAGTGAGATATTAATCCCAGTAAGGGAATACAAATGGAATAACATGAGGATTAAAATACATGTTAGACATTAGGCATATCAATAGATAACAAGATAAACATGAACATAAAGGCATTATAAAGGATGATAATCATAACATGGAAATGTGGCAACAACACTTATCATGGAATTAGCATGAGCCAAGGCCCATTGCACATCGGGCATGAGTAAATCCTCATTGCACATGAAGCACGAGTAAACCCTTGTTGCACTTGAATTAGAATGCGTCAAAATTCATTGAACATGACGTATCATGATACTATACATTACCCAATGCCTTGGAGCAGTATAAGTGTGCACCCTTCTTAAACATTTCATTTCGTGCATAAGTGTGCCACATGGATCATAAAACATGGATTCATAAAACATAATCAACTATTCCATGAGAAAAGAATGTGGAATTCATACATGAAACTTGATAATCAATATGTAAATGTGCATAAAGGTGAATACCCTTGATGGAGAAATGAGCATGGTATTCACTACACAATGACATTGGCTTAGAAAATCAGTGTGATTTTGGCAGTGTAACGGCGTGACATAAGAATTCATAAAAATGGTTGATGAGAGAGAAAGGGGTTCCTCATCATATATACATGTAATGGAAAGTATGGAGTTTATATATAAACATGTCCCAACAATTTTAATGGAATTTATATTCATGATACAAAAGTATTGCTTGAATGTAAATGAGGAGAGAGAAGTTCCTTTCGGAATTTCGGCATAGTAACGAGTGTACATGGGAGGCATTTAAAGAGAGAATAAGGGTCTCTCGTCATTCAAACATGAAGAGGGCAGTATTAGGGAGGTGAAAAACCATACCCCAACATTCATAATTTAAATTAAAAGGGAAAAACAACTTAATAAAAATTAGACAAAAATGAGAAAGGAAGAAAAACCCTTACTTGGATGTGTGATTCTAAAGGCAAGAGACAGGCTTGTAAGAGGCTTCTTGGGAGCATGGGACACCTTGGGAGGATTCATGAGAGAGTAGGGCAGAGGTTGGACTAACTCCAAAGGCATTGAGTGATGAGGAAGTGGGATCTTGTGTGTGTCTATATAGGAATGGTGAGGGAATTCTTTATTATTTAGGTTTGGGACCCCTTACATTATGATAATCCAAACCACAATCCATCCCATTGTTTTTGCCCATGGTTTTTGGAAAAGGGAAGAGTAAAAAAACATTTTATATGTCCAAAGTCTGACATTATTAAAATAATAGGGTTTCTTATGTGGAGGTGAGTCACACTCCCATGGAAATTAATTTAAAAAGACAAGGTGTTTAATAAGTATTGAGGGGTGCATTAATACTTTGAAAAGTAAGTCAAACAAACCCAAAATCACATTATTTTAATGGTAAAATATATATTGGCCGAACATAATGATTATAGTATTTTATTACTTCACTATTGGGTCATTATTATGTCATAAAACACATTATATATTTAAACGTTATTTCATTTTTACACAAAAAATTAGACTGTCTCAAGAAATTAAGAAAATTTCACCATTGGATAATTTAGAATTCTTGATTCCAGAAATAAAATTTAAATTATCTTAGAAATTTTCTAAATATGTTAATTTTCACTTTTAAAATAAAAACCGAAATTTATCGAAAATTCACCGGTTTTGACAGAAATAGCTTTCATACCTTAATAAAAATTATAATTTCATTCATAAAATTATATGATCATTTATATTTAATTAATTTAATAATAATAATAATATTTTATTAAAAATATTATTTAATTAAAAAATCCATTAATTTTTAAAAAATAGAATTCTTAATTAAATAATAACTAAAAGTACTATTTGTACTTTAAAAACTATTTACAATGTATCGATAATGACAAGAAGGTATATTTCTTATTATATAAAAAATTAATATACATGAACATAATATTAGAGATTTGTTAAATAACCCCTTAAAACAGCCGCATAAGACCTAAGGATATGGTGTGCGATGGTGACAGACTCTTGGGGTGGATCGGATAACATCGCTCGAGAGGTAATCTCTATCAACTTCAACTTTTTCCATAGACAGTCTCGTTCAATCTTGACATGATGAAGCCCAGCTTGGGAATGGTCAAGAGAAAAGCCCAAGGACACCACCTCTTTTCCGAGCTCTGAAAAATGGGCTTCATATGGAGCAATTCTACTAAATGAGGCCATCACTTATTTTGTCAGAGTAAATTGGATTTGTTAGAGGCCTATATTTACACTAATCTTGTGATCACTATTCAATGGCTATATTAGCAATGGTAAATTTTTTTAACATAAAACCAAAGAAGTTGACATTTTATATAAACATAAAGAGACATATAATTAGATCAAGGGGGACTTCCATTAATGAAACTTTGGGTTGTTACAAAATAAATGTACAAGATTAAAAAATGGACTATTAGAAATAAATATGAATTGAAATGATAATTTAAGATGTTAGGTGTCTCTATATGGTGACTTGTAATTGTGACATAGAATAGTGTTTTGTACGTTATTCATTTTGCATTTTGGAATGGTTAGTCGAGTATCAGAGACTTGGGAATGGTAAATCTCTTGGATGGTAGGTCCAACAGATTGTGACTTGATCTACTGGTAGTTCAGAAAATGTAAAAATTATAGAATGTGTCTCTAGGTATCTTGGTACCAATATGACTCATACATTTCAAATTTTTTATATTGATTCTTATGGTAGCTCGATGCGATGATGACTTAGCCTTTTTAAAAAATATGAAATGTTGTTGATAGCGGGTTGATGAACTGTGTCTCGTCCTTTTTCATAATTCAACATCATTGCTGATGGTGAGACAATTGATATTTAGACATCAATATATTATTTCTATATCAGTGGTACCTCATACTTAGATGATTTTATGCCAGTAGTGTGATGTCCCATAGTGATTCTTTCCAATTAGTGTATCAAACTTAACAGTGACTTATACCGAAACATATTTTTTAAAAATATATAAAAATTTAAAACACGGACAAAATATATTTTGGTTGTATATAAAAATAATTAAATTTGATTTATACTGATGAATCAATAATTGTGACCATTTGAGGTAGAGGAGGCCAAAAATCTCCCCCTCTTCGATTATCAAAAATAATTGCATTAACTGGTTGTCCCTAATGATCAATGTACGAATGATAATCATTCTGATTAGTTCCTTATGTAGATTATGAGAGATTAAGATTTGAGATAAAAAAATATCAAATAAAATTAAATAAAATACATAGATTAATTTCTATACTCATTATCCAAATAAAAAACGAATTATCCCCCATTTCATATTATCAAAATTAGAACCCATATATGATATGATAAAAGACAAAATTTCTACATAAAAATAATAGATAATAGAGAAATAGAGATAATATATTTCATTATAATTATATTATAAATAAAATGATAAAAAGATCAATATAAATCCCTCACGTGGTATAATCAAACATAAGTTTTTCTTTGATGAATGATCCATGAATTATTTTTCCATAACAGCAGATGAAGATTATGAATAAAAGTGGTGAATGGGAACTCCAGAAGGCACAACATTAGTGATTCCTTGAGTTGGAAAATGAGGGAATGTACTTTCCCAATAAATCACATTCCTTAGATGATTGTGATCCTAAACTAGAGCCATGGAAAATTTTACATGGGTAAATTAAAGAGGAGAATAATGGATTCTAGTGATAGAATTTTAGAAATGAGGATAAACCAATCATTAGATGGAGTTGAAATGAAAATTCATAGACAATGGTCAAATGGGAAAGGCATCTAGTGCTATAATATTAGTACTCTGAACATTAATTTAGGGGTTTAGATGATTTATGAAATCCATAATAATCTTCCATCATTTCTACAAAACCATAGAATAATCATACTTATATTCCATGAACAACTAAATGGATAGAGTGAGCTCCATGAGCTGTTTAACATGTTCCATAAAGGGTTGTGTGACATGAGGTAGCCCCAAATTGTCAACTAATAATTTTAAAGGAATACCCAATTGATGTTTTGTATAAATCCATAAAACATAGAAATATCTTTTCTTGGTGATTTCTTCTTGATCAGTAGTATCCTCTTTAGAATAAATCCTAACCATGGACTATACAAGGATATTGTTCTGTTTAATTTTTCTTTATCTCTTATGATCAGAACCACCCATCAGGGCCTAAAATTCTTATATGATCACATATCTAATTATCTCAACATTCATGGAGTCTACAAGAGTATAATTATAGGTGGAGTCACATTTTAATTTCTCTCTGATGATTGATATTAAAAGATCTAGGTCATGTGTTGGAGGATGAGGTGTATTATCTGAAGAAGATGTATCTCCAAGTATTATTAAAATACCCTCTATATATTCTCTATAATCAGAAGACATCCCACTAAAAACAAGAATTAGAACAGTGAGTCCATCACATAATCTTTTATTCTCCATCCCAATTTCATAAAGCGCATAAACCATTAGAGGTCAAATCTAGTAGAAAAATTTCTCTATGAGAATAAAAACAAGGGTTTCACTAAGAGAAAAAAATGGCGTAGGTAGATGTTGGAAGATTTCATTAAAAAATAAATAATATTATTCTTTCAATAATTTTAAATAATACAAACTCACAATGTTAGAATGTATATATACAACTGGAGGAGTAAGAGTATGAGACACTATTGTATCTGATTCGACATCAAGATCTTAATAGTTCGAGAACAAACTGACATACCCTATGTATCCTTCCAATTCATCCACTACCCCTACATCGAAAGGAGTGAGAGTAGAAACTGTTACTTTATAATAATGTTGGTCACATTCAAGAAGTTCTATATTCCAAACATAAATTTATTCTTGAATTTGAGGATTTGGAGCCTCTTCCTCATCATACACTTACTCTGCAGCCTTTTGAGGATCTCAAAATATTTCCTATTTCAGTAAAATAGTTTTACTAGTGGTTTAGGTTCTATAGTAGTCCTTTATTACTAAATGGATGATCATTTTCACCACCAAACTACACCATCAGCTGTTATACTCTCTTCTTTTTCTTCTCCATATTTGCATCGCATTCTTGTTCTTCACTAGAATATTATTCCTATTCTTATTCATATTTCTGATATCATTTATTCATATTCATTATTATTATTCACATCATTATTAACATATTTTTAATATTAATTTACACCTTCACTAGAATAATCAACATCCTCCGACTCTTCAATTTCCTCATCATCATCATCATATTGGACAGATTCTATAATAAGTAGTGCTTTAGGAGGGGTAGATGATCCATATGTGATTCTTTCTTGGAATCCTATAATATCTATATAACATCTATCATCCATAAGATATTATATTCCATTTTTGGTTCATCTTATTCTTAATGCTCATATGAAAACTGCCCAACTTAATATTGTCCAAGAGCATAGTAAGCTTTATCTTCTGGTCTAGTTGGGTGTTGAATTGGATTGAACTATTTATTCATTTTTTTAATTACCTTCCACCCATTATCTCTATAAAGGATTCAGTCAACTCCTCTATGACAACCCTGCTTTTTATTACAACTTAAACATGCTTTATTACATAAAACTTCACTTGATACAACAAAGAAGATCGATAGGTTTAGTGTCTTTGGGGATTAGGATCATTACATAAAAACTTTAAACTTGAAAAACAACATCCTTATTGAAAACTTCCTTTACATGACCACTACATTCCTTCGTACTTAGCATTGCATGGGATAACCTGAGGACATGCATAAGAAAAGGGTGAGCTATAAAGCCCAGTAAGGGAGTAAACAATGAATAACATGAGGAGTACAATACATGTTAGGAAATAGGAATATCAATAGAGCATAAGAGAGACATGAACATAAAGGCATGATAAAGCATGATAATCATAACATGGAAATGTGGCAACAACCCTTAACATTGAATTAGCATGAGCCAAGGCTCATTGCACATGGAGCATGAGTAAACCCTCATTGCACTTGAAGCACGAGTAAACCCTCGTTGCACTTGAATTAGCATGAGTAAACACTCATTGCACATGACGTATCATGATACTATACTTTACCCAATGCATTGGAGCGCTATCAGGGTGCACCCTTCTTAAAAATTTCATTTCATGCATAAGTGTGACACATGGATCATAAAACATGGATTCATAAAACATAATAATTTCTTCCATGATAAAGGAATGTGGAATTCATACATGAAACTTTACAATCAATATGTAAATGAGCATAAAGGTGAATACCCTTGATGGAGAAATGGGCATGGTATTCACTACACAAAGACATTGGCTTAGAAAATCGGTGCGATTTCGGCAGCATAACGGCGTGACATAAGAATTCATAAAAAAAAAGGTGATGAGAGAGAAAGGGGTTCCTCATCATATTTACATGTAATGGACAGTAAGGAGGTCATAAATATACATGTCCCAACAATCTAAATGGAATTTAGATTCATGATACAAAAGTATTTCTTGAATGTAAAAGAAGAGAGAGAAGTTCCTTTCGGAATTTCGGCATAGTAACGGGTGTACATGGGAGGCATTTAATGAGAGAGAAAGGGTTCTCCCATCATTAAAACAATAAGAGGGTAGTATGGGGGTGGTGCGAAACCATACCCCAACATTCATAATTGAAATAAAAAGGGCAATAGAACTTAAAGAAAATTGACAAAAATGAGAAAGGAAGAAAAAACCCTTACTTCGAAGTGTGCTTCCAAAGGCTAGAGAGAGGCTTGTGAGAGGCTTCTTGGGAGCTTGGGGCAACTTGAGAGGATTCTAGAGAGAGTAGGAAAGAGGTTGGACGAACTTCAAGGGCTTTGAGTGAGGAGGAAGTGGGAGCTTGGGTGGGTTTATATAGGAAAGGTGAGAGAATTCTTTATTATTTAGGTTTGGGACCCCTTGTATTAAAATAATCCAAACCACAAACCATCCCATGGTATTAGCCCATGGTTTCTGGAAAAGGAAAGAGGAAAACAATATTTTACAAGTCCAAGGTCCGAACTTATTAAAAAATTAGGGTTTCTTATGTGGAGGTGAGTCACACTCCCATGGAAATTAATTTAAAAAGGCAAAGTGTTGAATAAGTCTTGAGGGATCCATTAATGCTTTGAAAAGTGAGTCAAACAAACCCAAAACCTCATTATTTTAATGATAAAACACATATTGGCCGAACATAAGGATTATGGTATTTTATTACATCACCATTGGGTCATTATGATGTCATAAAACACATTATATATTTAAATGGTATTTAATTTTTACCCAAAAATTTGACTGTCTCAGAAAATTATGAAAAATTCACCGTTGGATAATTTCGACGTCCTGATTCCAAAAATAATATTTATTTTATCTAAATAATTTTCTAAATATGTGAATTTTTACTTTTAATATAAAAACCGACATTTATAAAAAATTCACGGGTTTTGACAGAAATGGCTTTCAAACCTTAATAAAAATTTTAATTGCATTCATAAAATTATAAGATCATTTATTATTTAATAAAAATTAATTTAATATTAATAATAATATTTTATTAAAATATTATTTAATTCAAAAATCCTTTAATTTTATAAAATATAATTCTTAATTAAATAATAACTAAAAACACCATTTGTACTTTAAAAACTAATTACAATGTATCAAAAATGACTAGAAATTATATTCATTATTATATACAAAAATAATGTACATGAACATGGTGCTACTTATTTATTACATAACCCCTTAAAATAGCCGCATAAGACCTAAGGGTAAGGTGTGCGATGGTGACAGACTCTTGGGGTGACTCGGATAACATTTCTCGAGTGGTAATCTCTATCAACTTCCATTTTTCCCGTAGACGATCACGTTCGAGCTTGACTTGATGAAGCTCAGCTTGGGTTTGGTCAAGGGAAAAGCCCAAAGACGCCACCTCCTTTCCGAGCTCCGATAAATGGGCTTTGTAAGGGGCAATTCTACTGGATGAGGCCATCGCTTCCTTTGTCTGAGTAGAAAATTGGTTCGTTAAAGCCTTATATTTAACCTACCCAGATGATCACTGTTCAACGGCTATAAAAGTAACGGTCACAAATCATAACATAAAACTAAAGAAGTTGACATCTTATAAAAAAACATTTTTCATAATGAAACATTTAACTGGATCAAGAGGTATTTTCCATTAATAAAACTTTGGGTCGTTACAACATTCCCCCCTTAAGAAATTTCGCCCTCGAAATTTTCCTTTTCCCACACTAAAACAAATGTGGGTAACTTAGCTTCATCATATCCTCCGACTCCCAAGTTGCTTCTTCAAACTTGTGGTTTCTCCAAAACACCTTGACGAGGGGCATTGTCTTATTTCGTAGAACTTTTTCTCTACGATCTAAGATCTTCACTGGTTGCTCCTCATAAGAAAGATCGTCTTCTAATTGTACCACCTCAGAAGAGAGTACATGTGAAGGGTCTGGTATGTACTTCCTTAAGAGGGATACATGGAAGACATCATGCACCTTGGCCATAGTAGGTGGAAGTGCTAGTCGATAGGCCACAGCCCCAATGCGATCAAGAATCTCGAAGGGGCCGATGTACCTTGGACTTAACTTCCCTTTCTTTCCAAACCTCATGACCTTATTCCATGAAGATATGCGTAAAAACACCATGTCTCCGACTTTAAACTCAAGGTCTCATCGACGATTATCTGCATAACTCTTCTGTCGACTTTGGGCTGCCTTGATATGCTGCTGAATGGTTTTCACCTTCTCCACCATTTCTTCGACCATTTCTGGTCCAAGCAGCTTACGTTCAGCGACCTCATCCCAACATGCTGGTGTTCTACACCTTTTCCCATACAGGGCATCATATGGTGCCATTTGGATGCTCGAGTGGAAACTATTATTATAAGAGAACTCAACTAGAAGAAGATGTTGATCCCATCCTCCTTTAAAGTCCATTGAGCACGCTCTCAACATATCCTCAAGTGTTTGGATAGTCCGCTCGGATTGGCCATCAGTTTGAGGATGATAGGCCGTACTGAAGTTCAGTTCAGTATTCAAAGCATGTTGAAGACTCTTCCAAAACATAGAGGTAAATCTTGGATCTCGGTCAGACACAATAGATAGTGGTACTCCATGCAACCGTACCACTTCCCTGATATATATCCGTGCCAGTTGATCCAAAGAGAAATCCTCTCGAATAGCAATGAAGTGTGCAGTCTTTGTAAAACGATCCACAATAACCCAGATTGCATTGTTGCTTTTGGATGTCCTTGGAAGTCCAGTGACGAAGTCCATGGTGATGTTCTCCCATTTCCATTCTGGTATGGGCAATGGTTGCATCATCCCCTTAGACTTCTGCCTCTCTGCCTTCACTTGCTGACACACCAGGCACTTTGATGTATATTCGGCGATCTCCTTCTTCATATTATCCCACCAAAAGTTTTCTCGGAGATCTCGATACATCTTTGTGCTCCCTGGGTGAATAGACAAATTTGAACTATGTGCATCATCCAAAAGTTCCTTCTTCAGCTCCGAACTTGATGGGACACATAGTCTTTTCCCAAACCGCACAATTCCTTCTTCATTAACATTAAATTCTGAGGATTTTCCCTTTTTGATAGCTTCCACTTTTTCTTGGATTCTCGCATCATCCTTTTGAGAATCCTTTAAACTTTCCAAAAGAGATGGTTGAGCAATCATTTGTGAAAGGATTGATGATGTTCCCTTCTTTATGATTCCCACGTCCATCTTCATCAAGTCTAAGAAGATTGGATCCTTCTCAATTCTCATCATTGATAGAATTGCTGGATCCTTTCTACTTAGGGCATCCGCCACCTTGTTCGCCTTCTCAGGGTGGTAATGTATTGAACAGTCATAATCCTTTATGAGCTCTATCCATCTTCTCTGGCGCATATTAAGCTCTTTCTGTGTGAATATATATTTAAGACTCTTGTGGTCAGTATATATCTCACATTTCTCTCCATAGAGATAATGCCGCCAGATTTTCAAGGCAAAGATCACCGCCGCCAACTCCAGATCATGCATTGGATAGTTTCGCTCATGGATTTTCAACTGTCTTGAGGCATAGGATATCACTTTATCATTCTGCATCAGCACACATCCTAAGCCCTTCTTCGAAGCATCACTGAATACCACAAAAAGCTCCCCACTTGTGGGTAAAGTGAGCACAGGTGCAGTGATAAGCCTCCTTTTCAACTCCTTGAAGCTTTCTTCGCATTCATCACTCCAAGAAAACTTTACTCCCTTTCTAGTTAGCTTGGTAAGAGGGTTGGACAATCGTGAGAAGTTTCTCACAAATCGTCGATAATATCCAGCTAACACCAAGAAGCTACGGATATCAGTTACTGATGTTGGCCTCGGCCATCCCTCAATTGCATCTGTTTTGGAGGGGTCCACATATATCCCATTGCTTGTGATGATATGGCCCAAGAATGAGACCTCCTTCAACCAGAACTCACACTTGATGTACTTGGCATAGAGCTTCTCCTTGCGCAAAGTCTCCAGTACAGTTCTTAAATGCTCCTCATGGTCCTCCTTGGTTTTGGAGTATATTAGAATATCATCTATAAAGACTACCACAAATTTATCTAGGTAATCTCTAGAGACTCTATTCATCAAGTCCATGAATATTGTTGGAGCATTGGTGAGTCCAAAAGGCATTACTATGAATTCATAGTGCCCGTACCTTGTACGAAAAGCAGTCTTGGGGATATCTTCCTTCTTCACCCTTACTTGATAATATCCCGACCGCAAGTCGACCTTGGAGAAGTATTGTGCTCCACACAGCTGATCAAACAAGTCATCGATTCTTGGGAGAGGATACTTGTTCTTTATCGTGATTTAGTTAAGTTCACGATAATCGATGCAAAGCCGCATCGACCCATCCTTCTTCTTGACGAAGAGGACTGGTGCACCCCATGGTGATGCACTTGGGCGTATAAACCCTTTATCCAGATTCTCCTGTAGTTGTTTCTTCAGTTCTTCAAGCTCAGCCACAGCCATTCTATATGGAGTCTTGGATATTGGTAGCGCCCCAGGTATAAGTTCAATTGAGAACTCAACATCTCTTCTTGGAGGAAGACCAGGAAGTTCCTCGGGAAATACTTCAGCGAATTCCCTCACAATAGGCATTTCTTCAAGGGTGGTTTCTTCCTTGGACTCAATCATCTGAGCCAGATATGCGTGCTCATAAGGAAGTAATATCCATGCTTGAGATGATGGAGCTAAAGGAGATTCATCTTCCTCCTGACACTTGTAAAGAATCGGGGGTCGATTCTCCATATGGAGTGTGATTTCCCTCTCCCGACAATTTATGTTGGCTCTATATAAGGAAAGACATTCCATGCCAAGAATTGCATCAAATTCCACCAAAGGGAGAATGACGAGGTTTGCTGGGAAATTCAATCCACAGATTATAACAGGGGAGGACTTATACTCATGGGATGCAATGATTGCCCCATTTGCCGTACTCACCGACATCTTTACTTCCATGATTTGTGGTGGTGCAGGGATTATTCTACTAAACTTTTGAGATATAAAAGAATGCGTAGAACCTGAATCAAAATGTACGTTCACTATTCTTGAATGAATAACTAGCGTACCTGTCACCACTTCGTTGTCGGGGTTCACTTCGGCAGAAGTGATGGAAAAAGCTCTTCCTTGCTGTCTTGGAGGTTGTTGATTGCCTCCGATAACCCTTGGATTAGGGCATTGATTCGCAAAATGACCCGGTTCTTTGCATTTGAAGCATTGAACAACGCGTTGAGGTTCGAACGGAGCGTTCCTCCCCTCCGTCGCAACCACGGGTCCTTCTTGCTGACAGTTAACAGCTAGGTGCCCTTCTCTTCCACACTTAAAGCATTTTCTTGTCCCCCTAAGGCAATTTCCAGGGTGCTTTTTTCCACACTTTGGGCAAGTGGGGTGCTGGAATTTCTTAGCGCCGTTGGATTTATCCATCGGACCACCAGCATTGAAGTCCACCTTCCGCTTCTTGTCCCCATGATACCCCTGTGATTCTCCAATCTCCATTTCAACCTTGAGGGCACATCGGACAATTTCCTCATAGCTGTCGAAGTCACGGATCGCTAATGCTTTCCGCAAGCTAGGCTTCAGCCCACCAAAGAAGCGGTCAACCTTGCATTCGGGGGTAACGACAAAGCCGGAAGCGTATCGTGCAAGCCTTGTGAAGTTTTCCTCGTACGCTCCCACAGATTCCTCATCTTTCTGCTTGAGGGAAAGGAAGTCCCTTTCCATCTTAAGACGGAGGGTGCGTGGAAAATATTTATCGAAAAACATCTTCCGGAATACCTTCCATTCCAAAGCCTCGATCTCCTCCTCAGGCTTCGTATTTTTGATCAACGTCCACCATTGATCAGCTTCACCCTCCATACGATAAGCCGCCAGGAGAACCTTCTCTTTTTTAGAGCATTGGAGGATGGAGAATATCTTTTCAATGGAGTTGATCCATTGTTCAGCAATCGTGGGATCAGATGATCCACTAAAAGTAGGAGGCCTTTGTCTCATGAAGCTTTCAATAGAGACTTGTTCTTTCTTAGGGGGGTTTGAACGTTCCTCTTGACCAGTGTTTCTATTCAAAACTTGAGTTAGCTGAGAGAGAAGCGTGAAAAAGTTCGCGATTCCCGCTCCCATTGGATTGGGCATCTCATTGGTACAATCATCACACTGATCTTCACAACGGTTGTTAGCCCGAGTTCTCCTATTACCGGCCATTGGCTGGAATAAAAGGAAAGTTAGGGGTAACACATAGAGGGTAATTCAAAGACAAAAGTTGATGACTTATAAATAAACTTTAATCTCTTTAACTAATGAGTCTATAGGATTCAATCCAGGATTTTCATGATCTTCCTTCTAACATATATTCTTAGGGGCATTTTTCCCTTAATAAGGGTTCATACTAAGATTGTGAATTTATCAAAACATATCCCCCGGGAGTGTCGTAACCAAGAGTGCAGCAAGGCCCGTTGTCGTGCACCAGTTCCCGTTCGAGTCTAGCTCAAAGCGGTGTTTTCGGGTTTTACCCCTAGGATACATCTGTGCCAGAGCCGCCTCTACCTGCTCGTATCCAGACAGGGATGTATTTGTTTGATAAAACACTTACTTAGTATTTACCAAAATTTAGGGATGTTTTTATTATGCTTAGTCTTGTATCTAAGGCTTTACTAGGGTTTCCTAATCCCAAAAATAACTAAACCTATCCTCTGATACCAACTATGACAACCCTGCTTTTTATTACAACTTAAACATGCTTTATTACATAAAACTTCACTTGATACAACAAAGAAGATCGAGAGGTTTAGTGTCTTTGGGGCTTAGGATCATTACATAAAAACTTTAAACTTGAAAAACAACATCCTTATTGAAAACTTCCTTTACATGACCACTACATTCCTTCGTACTTAGCATTGCATGGGATAACCTGAGGACATGCATAAGAAAAGGGTGAGCTATAAAGCCCAGTAAGGGAGTAAACAATGAATAACATGAGGAGTACAATACATGTTAGGAAATAGGCATATCAATAGAGCATAAGAGAGACATGAACATAAAGGCATGATAAAGCATGATAATCATAACATGGAAATGTGGCAACAACCCTTAACATTGAATTAGCATGAGCCAAGGCTCATTGCACATAGAGCATGAGTAAACCCTCATTGCACATGAAGCACGAGTAAACCCTCGTTGCACTTGAATTAGCATGAGTCAACACTCATTGCACATGACGTATCATGATACTATACTTTACCCAATGCATTGGAGCGCTATCAGGGCGCACCCTTCTTAAACATTTCATTTCATGCATAAGTGTGCCACATGGATCATAAAACATGGATTCATAAAACATAATCATTTCTTCCATGATAAAGGAATGTGGAATTCATACATGAAACTTTACAATCAATATGTAAATGTGCATAAAGGTGAATACCCTTGATGGAGAAATGGGCATGGTATTCACTACACAAAGACATTGGCTTAGAAAATCGGTGCGATTTCGGCAGCATAACGGCGTGACATAAGAATTCATAAAAAAAGTTGATGAGAGAGAAAGGGGTTCCTCATCATATTTACATGTAATGGACAGTAAGGAGGTCATATATATACATGTCCCAACAATCGAAATGGAATTTAGATTCATGATACAAAAGTATTGCTTGAATGTAAAAGAAGAGAGAGAAGTTCCTTTCGGAATTTCGGCATAGTAACGGGTGTACATGGGAGGCATTTAATGAGAGAGAAAGGGTTCTCCCATCATTCAAACAATAAGAGGGCAGTATGGGGGAGGTGCGAAACCATACCCCAACATTCATAATTGAAATAAAAAGGGCAATACAACTTAAAGAAAATTGACAAAAATGAGAAAGGAAGAAAAAACCCTTACTTGGAAGTGTGCTTCCAAAGGCTAGAGAGAGGCTTGTGAGAGGCTTCTTGGGAGCTTGGGGCACCTTGAGAGGATTCTAGAGAGAGTAGGGTAGAGGTTGGACGAACTTCAAGGGCTTTTAGTGAGGAGTAAGTGGGAGCTTGGGTGGGTTTATATAGGAAAGGTGAGAGAATTCTTTATTATTTAGGTTTGGGACCCCTTATATTAAAATAATCCAAACCACAAACCATCCCATGGTATTAGCCCATGGTTTCTGGAAAAGGAAAGAGGAAAACAATATTTTACAAGTCCAAGGTCCGAACTTATTAAAAAATTAGGGTTGCTTATGTGGAGGTGAGTCACACTCCCATGGAAATTAATTTAAAAAGGCAAAGTGTTGAATAAGTCTTGAGGGCTCCATTAATGCTTTGAAAAGTGAGTCAAACAAACCCAAAACCTCATTATTTTTATGATAAAACACATATTGGCCGAACATAAGGATTATGGTATTTTATTACATCACCATTGGGTCATTATGATGTCATAAAACACATTATATATTTAAATGGTATTTAATTTTTACCCAAAAATTTGACTGTCTCAGAAAATTATGAAAAATTCACCGTTGGATAATTTCGACGTCCTGATTCCAAAAATAATATTTATTTTATCTAAATAATTTTCTAAATATGTGAATTTTTACTTTTAAAATAAAAACCGACATTTATAAAAAATTCACGGGTTTTGACAGAAATGGCTTTCAAACCTTAATAAAAATTTTAATTGCATTCATAAAATTATAAGATCATTTATTATTTAATAAAAATTAATTTAATATTAATAATAATATTTTATTAAAATATTATTTAATTCAAAAATCCTTTAATTTAATAAAATATAATTCTTAATTAAATAATAACTAAAAACACCATTTGTACTTTAAAAACTAATTACAATGTATCAAAAATGACTAGAAATTATATTTATTATTATATACAAAAATAATGTACATGAACATGGTGCTACATATTTGTTACATAACCCCTTAAAATAGCCGCATAAGACCTAAGGGTAAGGTGTGCGATGGTGACAGACTCTTGGGGTGACTCGGATAACATTGCTCGAGTGGTAATCTCTATCAACTTCCATTTTTCCCGTAGACGATCACGTTCGAGTTTGACTTGATGAAGCTCAGCTTGGGTTTGGTCAAGGGCAAAGCCCAAAGACGCCACCTCCTTTCCGAGCTCCGATAAATGGGCTTCGTAAGGGGCAATTCTACTGGATGAGGCCATCGCTTCCATTGTCTGAGTAGAAAATTGGTTCGTTAAAGCCTTATATTTAAACTACCCAGATGATCACTGTTCAATGGCTATAAAAGTAACGGTCACAAATCTTAACATAAAACTAAAGAAGTTGACATCTTATAAAAAAAACATTTTTCATAAAGAAACATTTAACTGGATCAAGAGGGATTTTCCATTAATAAAACTTTGGGTCGTTACATCCTCATCCTTTGGCATATATTCTATTTAATGTAGAATATATCACACTCTATGATAGTTTCTTCACCTTCAATCACTACTCCATTAGCCTTCATCACATATTAAGTAGTATTTGAATTAAGAATAGAGTTTGATGTTGAATGAGGCTTCATCATATCATGAATATGAATCATAATATATCGAATGAGGTTGATATTATTTCCTTTCTTCATCTGATATATCATATAAATATCTTCAAAAATCAAGGACGTAAATTCATTTTTCTATAGGAAAATTTTATCCTGAATAAAATTATACATCAATAGATATTCACCACAGGTTTGGTTTCTATTAGACATTTGGGGATTCCATCACTGGTCAACTTATTCAAGGAAATTTTATAACTAAAAAATCACTAGAATGAGGATAATTTTATTGATAGTATTCAAAAGTACATTTATGAAATACCTTCAGACACTAAACCCATTTCATAGATGAAATTTTAAAAAATTTCAATTTATTATATACTTAATCAAAAACAAGTCAATACCCTCTTAAAGAATCTCTGAATATTTATAGATCTCCTGAAATATCTTTAGATAAAATGGTTACATGTTTTTGGAGAACCATTCCTACCATCCATTTTCTTGTAACACTTTATGTATAATAGTCTTTCTTGATAAGAGCCAATATTCAAGTACTTATTTTTCTGGAAGGACCATTCTACATTTTAGTTGAAGGTTAAAATGTTTTGGCTTTGGATCACTAGATTCACCTTAGATCTTTTTCGAAGAAAGAGACTCGTTCAGAGATTTCTCAATAAAGTGTCTTACTCTAGCCATTATGAAGTGTTTGTATTGAAGGAAAAATGACTAGAGGTTTGGGAGGGAAGGTCGCAGTTTTTGGATTACAGTAAATGAGAAATTATTTGGGTTGTTTTGGTTTTTATCATTTATGAATTTCAAAATCAAAAATTGAGAAAATGTAATTAAATAAATATAAATAAATAACACATTGATTTTAGGTATGGCCAATATAAATAACAAAGTAACACTCAGTACGGCACAGTGGTGAGTTGTATTAGTGATTCATCATCGTTGAGTCCGAACAATAAGTTGTTATCAGTGAGTTCTAATGGTAATTCATAATCAATGAGTCCCAATGAAGCGTCATTATCAACGAGTCATAATAGTGCATCCCACCTGTGAGTCATCAACAGTCAGTCCAAATGATGATTCATCCACATTTAGTCCCAATAGTGAGTTATCAACAGTTAGTCACAATGTTGAGTCACTCAGAATTCATTATCCCTAATTCATGTTTGATGTTTACCATTTTCTTATAATTTAATGGATTAGTAAAAATATCTGCAAATTGATATTTAGTGCTAATGAATAAAAGAGTTGTATCACTATTTCGATAATGATCTCTCAAAAAGTGATTTATTATATCAACATGATTCTTTATTGAATGAGAAATTGGATTCTTTGAAATGATAAAAGAAATTTTGTTTTCATTATTTATAGTGACATGTATAAATTTATATACATTATATAGAAAAGGGTTTTTAATCAAAAATATTTGAGCGAAAAAATATCAGAATTTATGTATTTAGATTTGGTAGTAGATAGTGAAACAAAATATTGCCTTTTAGATCACCATGAAACTAGAGACTTTCATAAGAAGTGACGTGTTTTAGAGGTTCTTTTTCACTCAAAATTTCAACCACAAAAATCAGCATCATAATAACTAACTAATTCAAATGGTTTTCTTCTATCTTAGAATATTTTTAGGCGTGGATTATATTTGAGGTATTTTAAAATTATATTGACCAAAAGGAGTTGTGAATCTATAGGATTTTCATGAAAAGAAGCACACATACACACACTAAACATAATATATGATTGGCTAGCAGTTAAATAGATAACCCTTCTAGTAATACCTTTGTAATTGGTTTGATCCACATATTTTCAATTTTCTTAAAGATCCAATTTACTGTTGGTACACATATGAGTGTCACTACTTTTAGTGTTTTTCATTCTAAAAAATTTTAAATGTATTTTTGTATATTTACATTGATTCAAAATAATACCTTCTTTACCATGTAAAATTTGAAATCCAAGAAAGAATTTCTGCTCACCCATTAAACTCATTACATAAATACTTTCCATCATTTTTGAAATGTTAACACTTAATGAGATTATTGAAGATCCTATGATAATGTCATCAAAATTTATTTGAGTAAAGAAAACATATGTAGAGACACATTTTATGAAGTGAGTAGGATCAGATATTCCATTACAAAAACAATTAGAAATAAAAAAGTTTTGAGACATTCATTTGAATCTCTTGGAGCTTATTATAAACAATATAATTATTTTGTTAACATGGAAAAAAAAGATTTGAAAATTGAGATATTTAAAAGGTGGGGATTTTTCAACCAAAACACCCTAAACTGTAAATCCGATTAGGGATACAGTTTTGAAATCCATTTAGTAACGATTTAATTTATGATATCATTCATAATCATTTAGTATTGTAAAGGATTCAAGTCAGGCCTCATGGAAAATGCTTTATTTGAAGTCTATTCCTTATTTTTGACTATATCTTTGTGAAACTAGTTTGGATTTATATATTAATATAGTGATAGATTAATCCAATTTTTTTGTATATAACCACATAATTCCTATTGTAAAAGTCTCTTTGGAACTATCAAAAAGTTTTGAAGCTTTTTTTTTAAATTGATTTAATTCTTATTGCATAACCATCATCCAAAATTAATCATTGATTTCATTATTTATGTTCTTAGGTTCATGATCTGAAAATAAGACTTGATGTTAAACCTAATTTCATAGAGAAAATCATATATGACTTCCATTGTCTAAGTCTCCAACTACTGATCTAAAAAATGTTATTAATAGTTCTAAAAAATCTAGAAAAAGAAGGATTGGTCACTTTGGGTTCCTCTATAGCTTCGGGTTCCACTTTTTCAGAATATAATTTTTTTTACATAACTAAAAATTTATTCTTTTTTTAACAGAATAAAATAGTTTATGATTTATGTGTATATTTTATATATGGTCATAAATATTTTCTAAAAAGTTTCTGGATTGATTTCGATTTATTTCATCAAACATGACATGAACAATATCATCCACATATTTGGTTCTCTTATTAAAGAATTTGTGATATGTTCTAGATATTGAATAACCTAGTAAAATTCCTTTATCACCCATGGAGGTAAATTTTTAATTATTTTGTTTTTTACTAATAATAAATAAACAGAAACAAAATAAATTAAGGTAAATAACATTAGGATTTTCATTATTCCACATATAATTGGGTTACTTCTTTATCATAGCTTTAATTAAAACTCTATTGATTATATAATAATTTGTATTCACATCTTCTACCGAAAAATAAATAGGTAGATCATATTTATTAAGAATTATTAGATCTATCTCTTGTAATGTTATATTTTTATTTTCCAAAAATCCATTCTATTGGGGTGTCTTGGGAGAGGATATGTTATTACTATAGATATTTTGTGGGAAAAAATAATCAAATTCATGATTTTAAAACTCATGGCCATGGACACATCTTATGTATTCTATTTTATCTCCACATGAGTTTTCTACTAATCTAGAATACAATGATAAATATGAACAAACTTCACTTTCGTGAGATAAAAACAAGTTCCATGTATAACTTTTAAATTAATCTAATAGAACATAGACATTGTTCACCCCATCTAAACATGAAACACAAGATGGTAGAAAAAAGCAATGTGAACCAACTCAATAAGTTGAGAATTTGAATATTTATTCTTTTTTTTGAATGAATTTTTATCTTGTTTTAATTTTTGACAAGTATTATAGAAATTATCATTTGGAAACTCTAATTTTATATATATCCTTGAAAATTCATTTTATATTATGCCATATAAGTGTGAAAATGATACAATTGTCTAGTCTTCCATTCCTGACCCAAGACTCTTTATGAATGGCATTGAACCCCGAAACATTCATTGAGACAAAAGAATCCATATTGACATCATATTCATTTTCATTTCAAAATGAATTATAATCAAAATCATTAATATAATAGAAAACACAACAATAATCATTTTAAAATTTAAAAAGAAATACATCATCAAAAAACCATGAAATGATAATTTGATAATACAATGGAACATCAATAAAAAGAACATTTGAAATTAATGTTGAGTTAGTGTTACTGATTTGGGAAGGTCCAATAATTTTTTCATATGCAATTTCACTATAGGAGACATGTCCACAATCAATATTTCCGAGGTTCTTGAAACTATATTAGTCCACTATAATGGTTATTGAAAAACATTATCCATATACCATAATCATTAATATGATATATTTAAATACCATTCCAAAAATAACATTTAAAACAATAATAGGCATTGGTACCAAGATTTTATTAGATACCGTAATATTAATAATTATGGTTATAAGAACCCACATTTACATAATGGGTTTCCATTAAAGAGTTTTATTGTTTTATAAAAAAAAATATTTATTAGGTCCTAAAGAGTTATATGTAGTAAATGATTTTTCTATGCTATAAAATGAAAAAAAAATTCATATCTAGCCATCAAACCAAATTTTGTAGATTTATATAAAAAATTTGTTTTAAATTTTTTTTGATTCTTAGGATGATAACCAATGATAGTGGCATATTATGGAGAAAAATTTTGTCCATGAATTTCAACTAAGGTATAATTATTATTTATAAAATTTTCCAAATACTTCATTAATTTCACATTCGAATATTTATGTTCATTATTCTCATTGAGATGTTAATAAATATTCCCATTCACTGTAGTGAGTTATGATTTTATAGTAATATAAAAATAATGTTATTTTTGGAGAGATTTATATTTACCCACAGTTTTTTCGATTATCCTAAAGAATTTTGTAGTATTCAAAAAATAATTCCTTGGTCATATTTTCAAAATATTCAGATTCTAATTTACCTTCGTAATAAAAATAATTTAGTTTAGGATATATTATATTTAACTCAGATGTATTTTTCATAAAATACATTTTGTATTTTTCAATCTTTTCAATCTGAGATGATTCACATTCACTAGAGTTTTTCTCAAAATATTAGTAGGTAGTCTATATAGCCTTACTGTAATTTCTATATTTTTACTCATATTTCATCTTGTACTTCAGTCTTGGGAAGTCATTCTTCACATGTTATTTTTTTAACATTCATAGAATACTATCTCAGTTTTATTTTTACTTATTTTCTATAATTGTTTAGTAATCTTTATTGTCATTTTATTATATGTAAATATGATTTCTATTGAACTTATTATTGTTATGTAATTTCATAAATCTCAAGGATAATTTAGTCATTTATTCATCACTACCTGTTGAGGAATCATAATTTCTAGAACATTAATAAGGAACATGGGTTTTCTATTTTTTTATACAGTGGTTTTGAAATCAACTAACATCCATATATGTTCATAATCTTATACTTTTTAGCCATAAAACCTTAGTCAGACATCATCATCTTTACTATCATGTTTATTATATGAATTGCGTCGATGTCACAATAATCTCTAACTGATACAGATGTCCCTCTACAAGTCTCTAGAAGAAATCCCATGATTTTCATAAATTGTTTATTTATCATGACTGTATATCAAAGTGAGATCATTTTATTTAAAAAATTATTGAACCTTATATAAATGTTATAGACTAGATCATCAGGCTTAAATGTGAGGTTCTCATATTTAGTAATATATTATTTAAGCCTCATTTAATTAAAATTATTATTTCCTTAATGAGAAATATCTAAAGTCTCAGAAATTTCAAAGGATTTTTAATATGAAGAAATCCTATTGAATTATTAACCATATAGAGCACAATATAAAGCATTCATTTCATTGAAATTATTATTATAATTGTCTTTAGATGGTCAATCCAATGTTTTTATAGAAATAATAGGGATATTTTATTCTTCAGTTGTAATAGACCATATTTTAAAATTCATTCTTCTAAATGAATTTTAATTTTGATTTTACAATAATCATAATTTGAGCCATCATATTAGGGATGATTTTGGTTATCGGTAAAATCATGTATACTCTCTATGTTAATGAATAAAAATAAGTTTTAATGAACTAAAACATTTTAACTACCATAAATTTTGAGATCATTAAAACACAACAAAAATCACATTTGAAAATATTTCAAAACATATAATACATTGAAACCCAAAAATTAAATCCTATGAAACAAAATTATGGTCAAAGTAGGATACTCAAGAGGGGTATAATTGAGTTCTTATAAAAAATTATGTCCTAGATTTTAAATAAATGGTTCCCAAATATGCAATAAAAAATAGTCATGTTAAAAAAATTGTTGATTTAAATAAGATTTAATTGTTGGAAGGATTTATAAAAGAGTGAGTAGATCGCATTTAAAACAAAATGAATTATTACTTTTACTTTAGAAATCAATCAACTAAATCAAATTCTAAAAAAACAGTCTAATATTTGCAATCCCTAAATTCGTTGGATTTTTTATTTAATTAAATGAAAACTGTGAAAACAAAACATGAAATAGAATATCAATGTTTAAATAACATTCCAGTCACATGATGAGACATAATTTCTTGTACATGGTGATAACCTTCAACTAATTATTTATATAAATAATTTTTACCACACCCTTGATCGTGGTAAAAAACTGCATACACTACTACCTAGGTCAACTAAAACTCTTTGACAGATTATGTGGAATTGAAAAAAATAGGATATGCAGCAACCTCTTCCACTTTTATCTTTGGGGCTGTGAGGTGTAATGGATGGTTTGTGAAGATATGTGTTTATCATCTAGTTTTTTACTATATTAAGAATGTGTTCATAGATTTTATAGAATTTGCACTAGTAATGTGAAAAAAGTAAACTTAATGATAAATAAAATAAAATAAAATATTAAGAAGGGTCTATGTTATTGAAAATGGAGTTTCTGAATCCTAGATGTTTTGTGGAAGTGATGCTCATGTTGAATTTCCAAGATAGACAACAGAAAATCGGATTGTAGGATCTTATTTGTTCTATTTCCAATGTGGTATTATATTTTCTTGATGATTTCTTATCTTAACTTCTTTCTTAGCTTCAAATGTTATTCCGTTTTAGTTCTTAATGGTTAATCCACATCCCGCAGTTCTCTTGTTTTTATTTGGTGTATGACTTCTCCATAAACATTATATTTTTTGATTAGGTATTGTCATTATACACTGTGGATGACAAGAAGAATGATCATGATTACATCTAGGTACCTAGTAACTCATACATCAGTTTCACATTCATTTAATGGTTTTCTATAAAATATATATATATAGTCATTAATATTTATATAAGTACAATGTTTCCAAAATATGACCATTAGAAATGAATTTTTATTTAAGTGTCAATGTAATAAGTGACGTAGTCTTGAAACAGTGACATGAAACTAGGACTAATAATAATTACTTGGAATAGTTTGTTATACTTAATGCATTCTGAAATTAAGAATGGTGAGTTAAGTATCGATGACTCATGATCGGTAAGTCACACGAATTACAGGTCCACATGATGGTGACTTGCGCTATCAGTAGCTCATACTTTGTGAAAAAAATATAGAATGAGTCTTTTGGTTTCATGATGCGACCGTGACTCATACATTTTCTATTTTATAAGTTGATTCTCGTAGTATTTCTATGATTCAATAACTTATCCTATGATAAAAATTTAAAATATGTAGAAATTGGGTCGAGCAATGATATCCCAAACTTTTTCATAATTTAGAATTTGTGCTGATAGTGAGTCCATTGATAGTGAGACATCATAACATTTTGTATATATCAACGATGACACATACTTAGTTGATTTTTTTCTAACAATGGAATGTCCAATAGTGATTCTATCATAAGAATGACTCAACATTAATGTTGAATGATCGATATTCATATTTTTTCAAGCAATATTATGTTTTAAAAAACTAATAGTAGACAGTATGCTTATATGAAAATATAATTTAACTTAATTTTTCATGATGAAGCAGGATTTGTGAGCATTAAAACATGATAATTTCAACAAAATCATTTATAATGATTCCATTATTATAAATACAACACTTTCAAAGAATATATATATATATATAAACATTGAATTAAATAATTAATAAGGCTTAAAAACAGCAATTTATGTTGTTATAAAAAAATTATTTTAATTATCATTGGATTTTCTTTATGAAAATAAATTTTTAAGTTGAAATCAATTATTTTTAATATAAAATTCTCCAAATTTTTAAGCGAAAATATATTATCTATAAATAATCATTGAAATATATATTGTAATCTTAAAATAATATATCATTTATAATTTAGGTAAATGTCGCTCAGGATGTGTGTATTCAATAAATAAATAAATTCACTTGTTTTTTAAATTTCCAAAGTACCATATTTGGAAAATAATAACATCATATATTTTTTAACTTGGAAATGAAATTAAAATATAGTTAAAATTGAATTAAAATAATCAATTTTTAATATCAAACGGTTTATTGTAAATATTTCAATGAATTTATGGGAACGAATGAAACCATATGTCGTCGAAGAGAAAAACATAGATGATTTTACTTAATAACAAAACCTCAATTGATTTATAATGAAAAGAGAATAAAATGAAATGAAAACATCTAGTATCCAAAAAATAAATAGTGAGTAATAATATTCATAAATATTTTGATACCAAGATCATAAGAGGAAATAATTTTATATTTATACATAAATAATCCTTGTAAAAATCCAATTATTACATAATACCCTTACATTGTAGTATTTTTGATTCACAACGCCCTTGAATGAAATAAAATCACATGAAATAGTAAATATCATGAAAATAAGGATATTACTAATAAATAATTTCAATGGGTAAATATATTAATCATGTAATAGAATTAATGTGTATAATATCAAAAAATCCTTAATGAAACAAAATGTAGATGAACAACCCTTAAAACATTACTATTTTGTTAATCAAAAGACATTGGATGATTAAAAATAATAAGGCTCATTAAATAAAATGATAAACATCATTGATTTTTTAGTGGGACGTTACTAGGATTTATAAACACCATAAGCAAAATAAATTAGTTCATAAAATTGAATTATGTCTCAAAGAAGTGACATCATGATAAAACCATTAACATTAACTAACAATATTTATAATCACTCTAACCAATTTTATATAAATATATATATAATAATAATATAAGAGATTAATATTCATAAATAAAATAAAAAATATGATCCATTTATATCTTTTAAATATATTTTTATTAACTTTTCTCTATTAATGTCATTATTGCAGGTGTTAATTGCATAATTTTTCTAGTCTATTTTAGTTCTCCTACAACATTCATAGAAATTTTATCAATATTCTTCCATATAATGAATATTAATGATGATATAAATATCATATATTATAATTATATACATATTTATAACCAATCATCAAAATTGGCGAGGAAAATAAATTTCATCACTTTATGGAGATGATAATTATTATATACACACAATTAATGTATCAATTTTTTTAATGGACAGAATGAAATTAATGTTAATGAAAATTCAAATATCTAGAAATATTATTATATATTATATATAATATATATTATTTAATTAAACCCATGTTTCCAGAAAAGTAATTTTGAAATGATAAACAAGTAATATCACTTCAAGGAATTTGTATTCCACACGGACACACGAGTGGCATTATCATTTACCAAGTGACCTGAAGGGGTATATGTAGATATTATAAAATAAGTATATATCTAATTTTTTTAGTAATATCCCTTATAAACATTAAATGCATCACTATATCGCCTAATAATTTATGGTGATGGAAAATTAATCATATCACTATGTAGAGGTAGTAGTACACACTTACGCATGACCAATCAATTTATTTCAAATTTTGTGGGAAAGGGGAGAAAATTGGTTGTAAAATAATCATAAATCCATATCAGTATATTTATAATACCATATATATCATTTTATATTATTTTAAATAAATTTATAGATGGTTTATGGATAAATAAATCAAAACAGCTTGCTTAAGAAGTATAGATCATCTTTGACTAAACTCACTTTGATTAAATCTTTATCCTCAAGGGATTGATCATATGAAAATAAAATAATCTTTTGGATTATTTTTATTATTCATTAATGTTTTTATTAGATATTTCTATGATATAAGGCTATAATTTTATTAATAAGGGTGGATAAGAAGTTATATTTTAAAAGGGATTGATGAAACATACATTGAATTTATTAAATGTTTTTTGTGATGTAATGTTTCTTTTAATGGAATTTTTCTCCAAATGGAAAACTATTTGAAGGAAGGATAAAATAATATTTATATTTAATTTACTAATAAGATTTATATTGTTTTTTGTGACAATATAACCCTTATAACATTGTTTAACCAAGTGTAACCCAATTCTAATTATAACCATGGTAAAAAAATATTTATTTTACAATTCCCAATTGCCAAAAATTATGTAAAAAATATTATATTATATTAATTATAACGACAAAAAATATGTAATAAATTCTATTATATTAAATTTCTATATGTAAATTTTTTTTTATGTTTTAGAATGAAAACTGTATCAAAAAATCAATTTAGATAAACTAAATTTTAAGCATAAATAATGACTAACTACTATTCCATTTTTTATAGTGATGATAAACCAAGATATGAAATATTTGATTAAATATTAAATCATTATATTTAATTAAAACCATTAATTAATTGATATTAATTTTATTTATGTTTATACAATCACATTGCATGGATAAACATATGTTTTATAGAAACATGATTTTTTAATCCCAAAAAAAACATATATCAAAGAAATTTAATAATGAGGCATAGGAAATTAAATATATCATTTTTAATTAATTGATATATATTTTTCATGAATATAACATTAAAAAAATTGTATCTTTTACTTGAATGGAAATAATTGTTTTTTTAAAAAAATCATTAATTTTTCACATAAAAGTACATATTATTTAAAAAATCCTAAAAATTCCCATTAGATAATATTTTCAGGTTGTTTTCTAGAAATATATTGAATAATTCAAATAAAATATCTAAAAATAGAATAAATTAATTATAATATTCATGCACAATAAATCAATAAAAAATGATTATGAATAAAACGTATTTTTGAAGCATAAAATTACTTTAATGGAAATTTATTACCCATTTAATATTCATTTGAAAAATATTTTTCTATATTTAAAAAAATTATTAAAAAATCATATAGGTGTTGTTACTATTCATACCGTACAATTCATCTTTTATGTTATAAATGGTTAAAATATAATAGTTCATTTAGACTTGGTGTTGGGAAGAATCTATTATATCAATCAATTACAACATAATTAGAGAAAAAAATATTCAAAAATAATTTTTTTTCATTATCCCCCTCAATTAAATTCTATCCTCTATATTCTTATATTTATTATAAAATATTTCACATTTTATAATATTCTAATTTGAAACAGATGTTATGAAAATTAGTAATAACAAAAACTTTGAATAAGGACGTGGGAAATAAAAATGATACCATAAATAACTCATATTCTAGATCTATAATAAGGATAACATTAGCAGCAACTGGAAAAATGGATATTGAAAATACTGTTATTTTCGAAGAAAATAATAGAGCATTTTAGAAAACATTATCATGATACTTTTAATGATAACATTACCATAAATAATTATGGATTAATAACATTGATTAATCATTAAATAATATAAAAATGTAAGATATTTTTTTCAAAGGTCCTTTTTCCGATTTTGATGTATTATTTTATCACATAATATAAAACAAAATTATTGATTTATAAAAATAATACATAATTAATTGTATCCTTTGGATTCATTAATTAATTAATTTCAAATACATTCCTACTAACATATCGATGATTTATTCACAACATTAATGTTTCATTCATGATTAAATAAAAGAATTTTGTTTGATCACAGGATCTATAAAATAATAAAAAAATATTACTCATTTATGTATTCAAGTATTGAAACCATAAAATTTAGTGTAAAGGAAAAAAGATAACTATTATATATAGATGTTATTTTTAAATATTAATCTCCAAGATTACAATATCTAATAATCCAATGAATATTTTCCACAAATAGTTATATTCAATACATACTCCAACCATTCTTAACCAGTATTCAATGTGCCAAAAATTGAATTATTTTGAAAAATTATTTCCAATAACATAATATTAATCCCCAAAACCATAATGTAGATATTAATTTAACATTATAATCATTTGAATAGATTGATCATATATTATCCTAAAATATTCTAATAAAATGAATCAACATAAATCCTCAATGATAAAATATATGATTGAAAATTCTTAAATGAAAAATATTATGGAGAAATCTTTAAATATTATATTATTATTATAACTAGGTTATCATTGGAAAAAAACTTCTATTGAAAAAAACTAAATTATAAATACACAGACACTCCATTCAAACCATATAAATTTTTAAAAGAGTATTATCTGCTTCTTGCTTTTTGTGATATCACTTGAATTAAGACTGTGGATCAGATAATTCCAAATTTCCCTAAATATATCTATTGAATTAAAAATTGTACCTCATGAAACAATTTATATCTCACTAGTTAACGCTTCATTTTCCCTAACAATTTCATTCCCTCTTTCTATATTCTCCATATGTATAATAACATATCACTACATTAAAAATTTTACATGGTTTATTCTTCCGTCATTATTGACATTTACGAAGATGAATCTAATTCATCCATGATTTTCCTGAAACTCTATTTTTCCATGATTTGTTTCCTTGATAATGTCACCAATTTTAACATCATTATTCATATACCAAGATATCTGATAAGGAATAATCATAATCATTCACACTATACATCCATTTACATTATTTCAGAATATATAATCATTGAATCATCCATCACATTTAAAATTTTAACATCTTGGCCCGGATGCCATACATTGGGGCTTCAAGAAAGTTCACCATAAGGACTCAAGATCTACTCTTTATAAGCTAAAGTCTTTTTACTAGTAGTGATGACCTATGGTTGATCATTTGAGTAACTATGACATCCTATTATTCTAAACATCAATACAAATAACTAGACATCCTCAAAAGAAGTAAATAAACTTATTATATAAGAAATATATAAAAAATAATGCCATAATAAATTGAGATTCAAAAATGAATCCAAAAACTAGGTAATACATATAAAACTAATCACCTCATTTTTATGATCACATATATTGTTGAAGACAAAAGGCCTCAAATAAAAGAATAAGGTTTCATTAATAAATTAATTATAAACCACATACATAGTCTTAAGTACACTACTGATCTACTCAAAAATGATCATATCAAACCACATAAAAATATAGGATTGATTATGTAACCATGAGACATATAATTGTACATCATGTAGTCTATAAGAAACTTATAAATAAGATATATGGTCTATAGGCACACTGAGTTTCATATATAGGGATGATAAAAATCTCAGTAGGCCTCCCCGAAGATAAACTTATAAATTTGTATTCATATCTGCAACCTTGAAAATATTTACATCTTAGATGAGACATAACAAGAAGTGAAAAATAAAACAACTATAGTGAATACATAGTCGGTCATAGGGTTTGTGAACCCAAACAACTAGATAATTTACCTTAATGTATATATATATTAATATACATTGATATATATATATATATATGAGTGAAGAAAAAAATAACATAAATCGACAACAGTAAAACCATGGGATTGTAATCAATGTCTGTTGGAACTCCTCTAAAAATGGTATTGATTAGGATATTGTACCACTCATCCCATGAATAATTAATTCAATCTATAGATCCATAATCCTGATCTATAATAGTTTCTCCAACTACAGTTTGAAATGTCTCTGCTCAAGATATGTCACTATAGGGGGATACATATTCTAGTAGTGGGATCTCCTATACTTCTCTACAATCAATGTAATGATAGATTCAAGGTTACAACCAGATATCCTATAACTATCCTCTATACTGGATGTGATACCACCCAATACCCAGTTTAATGTATAAGTATGAATTCTCAGTCTGGAAGAGGGCATGCCATTGAAACCTGAGAGTCACTAATGGTATTTCGTTTATGTGATTTCAAATGTTATTCTATTTAGATAAATGTAAATGATCAATATCCATTCAAATGAAAGGTTATCAAAATCTTACTCCCAGTTATGCATATCATGTTTAGTAACGTAATGGATCATCCACAAGACTCTATGGTAAATTCTAGTAATCACTCAGGTTATTGTAATCATCCTCAGGTGAATCAATAATGTAGAGTTCCCTATAAAAAACTATAGTAATGTAATCAGTTGGAGAGAGTGTAACAATCCACATCGCTCAAGAGAGAGTAATCATTCCTAGGTTTATCTCATAATCTAGATCTCATGACTTATGTTGGAGTATCCTAAGAAATAAAAGTCAACCTGTCAGCTCAGTTGATGGATCCGAGGAAGTACATTTTGGTATTCTAGTGAGATAAGAAACAATATAAAGGATAATGATATGGACCATTTGATCAATGTCTATGAATTTTAAAATAAATATTGATTCTTTTTTAGAACATCAGCCACAAACCAGGAAGTACCTTAGGGAATCATTGTTTAATCTACATTATTCTTGTGAATGAAAAAATAAAATAGTGGGAGAAAAAATGCCTATTCCCACCACTATTACCTCATCCTCATGGGTGTACATGATTATTATGGGTTCTAAAGTGAAATTTTTTACCTTCTCTACCTACTTTCACAATGATATTGGTAATGGTCAGTCATACATAATGTTACCCATTGGGTCTCTCCTGTCAAAACACTAAAGTTTCATCCTAAATGGAATAATCAAAGTCCATACATAAGAAAAGGAACCTCTACTGGGAACCATTTAAATATTATTCTACTAGAGGAAACCTATATCGGATCCTCCCAAGGGGAATTTAAACAATGGCATTTTACATGGAATCCTATAGGTCAAAACATTATTAGATGCCTTCTACATGGGGTTCTAGGTGTAGTATAAATATGAAGAGGCATCCTACAAATTATAAATATGATGATTAAATATGTATAAGAATCCTAAAAGGTATTAACAATTTCATTATGTAAGGGAAGGAATCTTATATGAACCCTTGGTGATGACAAATAATATGTATAATCCTATAGGGAATCCATGAGAACAACTAATCTCCTGACCTTCTGGGATAAAAGGGAACATCTCAAAATTGAGTGGTCCTACTGGGGGAAGATATAAAATAATGGTCATTGTATATAGATCATATATCATCTGAGTTAAATATATCCCCTTAAATAAAACTCTAGATTTGATTACTATAGGATGAACCACTAATTAAAGAAATTCAAGCACCTCATCATATTCTCGAAGCCACAACATTTGTTCCACCATCAAAATTTATATGTAAATATTCTAAATATGGAAATTTGGTTTTTCCAATTCCAGATCTATGGATTGAAGGAAATAAAATCCATAATAAGGGTACGAAGGGAAAATTAGACACCATTTTTACCCTATTATGTGGATTATACCATCAATGGACCACATATGAGTGTACAACCTATTGACATTGCATCTTATGATCATGTTCATTTCATGTAGGTTTGGTAAATTGTGTGTACCCTAAATAGGCTACCAACTAGTGTACCTCACATGGAATATCATTGTATTTTTTATCATAGTGTATGTCAGGACCTGTGATTTTTAATAGGAAAAAACGACCACATAATTTGATCTTTGGGAATTTTTTAAACTATTTATTTTAAAAAATGATGCTTAGAAATGAATTATAAGATTTGTACCTCTTAGAAGTGTAGTTAGAATACTTGGTTAAAGGACCCAAAGATTTATTGGTGGTCTTGTTGTGTTTCTAGAGCATTGGGTCCATAAATCAATGTTTGTAGGGTTTGAATAGGGAAAATGGTTTGTCTGAAATAGTGTATCCCCACATAAAAAATCATTGCACCGACAAAAAAGGAGATTAATTCCCCCACATAGGCTATGCATAATTTACCCAAACTATAATCCCATCTTACATGGGAGTTCCACATCGGTGGTACCCTCAAAATATTTATCATGTTGTTTCCACAATATTAAGTCAATCCATGTGGGGAGATCATGTGAGGTGGTTTATTAAGGAATTAGTGTCTAATGATTGGTGCACGGTGTGGCCAAACCATGCATCCAAACCATACAACCCTATTTTTAGTGATAAATATATTGAATTTGAGTATAATGAAACCTTAAGTTTTATTTTATTCTATTCTCCTTTCCACCACCTACATGAGCAGTCCATAATGATCCTTTGGGTTAATATCTACCCTAATCCAAGAATCAATGGGTCCCCTTCATTCAATGCTATAATCAAGCCTTATCAGTATCTATGTATCTGCATTGGCATGATATCAATTCTCTTATGACAATTATTTGTTTAGTATTATCTATTTCAAGTTATTGTGGTGCAAGATTATTTTCCATATTATGAAGGAAGAAATATTTTTATTATATGTCTTTCAATAATGATGAAATGATATCCCTATATTGGATGGGTATATTTTCCATGGTATAAGGTAGGTGGTCTACAACATATTCTTCATTTTTCCATCATTTTATGAATAGGGCCATTTTCCCAAATATAGTCCTTTGATTCACATTTAATTATAATGGGTTTTATCATACTAAATTATTCATCACACATAGATACACACCCTATGATCACTTTTTGTAGTTTTTATTTTATCAACCTCATTCACAGACACCCCACGAGTGTGCGATCATGAACATCCTCTTTACAATTAAATGATTAGTAGAAATGAACACCTTATAAGAATTCATCTTATAATAGAAAATGGGTTTTGCCATTGAATTTAACTTTTTAATTTATTAGGGAAGTTTTTTAATTCCATTTGATTCTTTATAAATTGAATTTCCAGGTGTAGTGTCTTTATGAAATGTAATTTTTGATGAATTGTGACATGCACATGAATTAGATATTTAAAAATGATATAATAATTGATTCAGTAACAATGTAATTAATTTAAAATAAAACCCCAAGGATGAGGTGTATTTTCTTCTATATTAAAAAAATAGTTCCTTATTCATGGAATGATTTCTAAGGGGTTTTGTTTCCATTATTCCATTCAGATGGTGTTTGATACATGTAATTCTAGAATATAGAACCTTTTATGTTTTTAAATGAGTTTAATTCTTCCTTCATAAATGTTCATCGAACTATTTTACCATCTCAAATTATTGTTTGACCTTTTCTAATTAATTGAAAATTTCGGTAAGCTCTTTATAAGGGTCATGAATACTTATTGAATGGGATTTACATTATATATAGATTCTTAATATGGAAATGGTACTGTCTATCTACCAATTAGTACCTTGATAAATGATTTTCCAGGTTTTGATTGAATCAATGGAATCTGTTAATTGAAACGGATTATTTGTTTTGTTTTTATTTATCTAAAAAGGTATTATATGGTTTAAATAATATGGATCCAATGAAATGGATTATAAGGGTTTTAATTAGACTCTTATTTCTTTTGATTTATAAATTATTTCAGGAATTTTAAGTTGTTAATATTAGTTAAAATGGCCATTTTAGTTTCATTAGATATATTTACATATATATTATGTTTAAAATTTGATAAAGCCTTTAAATGGTCTTATAAATGATAATCATTAGATGTATTTCCTCATGTATATTTATTATATATATGATGATGCCATTGTATAGGATTTATACAAAATTTTCATGAGATTTTTTTACTTATTCCTTATATTATAAATGATATGCCTTGATATAGGTTGTGGAAAGATTATAAGGGGAATTGAGCATAGAATAAAATTACTCTCCCTTACATCGAGTGTCACGTTCATGGTGTCTTGCATGATTGATACTATATGGGTGATGGGATTTACACACCACATTCCATGATTAGATTGTTGGCTTCATAGATCACTCAAATAATATGTATTGATTCATGATGTCTCTCACACTATTGTGATATAGGGAATAAAACCCATTTCATGAGATTTGGGGCCCATTAATGTAGGATATGGATGTACGAGTTATATTATGGTCTATCCAATAACTAGTATTCCATGTATTTTTGACACTTAGATCTAAACATACGTGGTCTATATTGATGTATTAAATATAGAACTACATTAATTATGTAAATATTATTATTATATATGAATTGTAATAGATTAGACACTTATTTCAGCTATAATTCACATCATGTACAACCTCCAAATTCCCCTTAGTAACATAGGAGATTTTATGTTCATTTATTTTCCACTACTAGTTTATATTTCCACTTATACAATACTAATGATTTATATAACATTTTAGAGATAGAATTTAGTCATAGACACCATGGGTGAGAACCTACTGGGATTATTATTTTACACCCTGTTTGGGCTTCCAATTCACTGTGGTACCTGAGTAGATCATATATTTAATAGATCATGGTTTATTTCTTGTATTGTTTAGCTTATATATGAGTGTTAAGAGAACTAGACAAAGCTAGAGCTTAGGATTATTTGGTAGATCTCCCTTGGGTCTTCACATTACTTTTTTATTATTCTATATTGTATATTATATCACACTATATGCGTTTTTATGTTTTTTATCATTAAAAAAATGAATGTATCAGTTGAATATTAGCATTTAAAATATTTTATTCATCAATTAATATTATTCTTCTAATTATATTGAATTTATTTCATAATAATTTCACTAGTGACTATTGTTTATTTTTTGTTATACAAATGTAATACTCTGATAACATTGTTATAGTCTCCCCAACATCACCTCCTTACACCCTTAACTATAATCGGCAGCCTCTAGCATATGGGGAGGCACTCTTGAGGCCATGTGACCCACTGGTTTGACTATATGTTTAGTAGTAGGTTGGGCCAAAATATTAAAATTTGTAAACCATGATGGTTTTTTTGACATAATATATTGATATGGTATAAATGAGACTAGGAATATCTCAGATCATGGTAAATAGCCATGTTTTGGACTGATCACCCCACCCATGAGGAAATGTCTATGTGAAAAGTGATTGGGGATGATGTTTATGATGTTTGTTATTGCAGTTGAAATTCTTTCAAATTGGGTTTCTTATGTACATTATACTGCTTCTTGATTAATGGGATTTATTGTATTTTACACTTGGCATATTATGGGAAGGATGAATCATTTCATTCATCATATCTAGAACATATAAATTCACATTTCACATATATTCCATTACATGAAGTATCATTTATATAAATATTTTCAATGAAATTATATTTCTAGAGTGTTATTACTTCTATTGTTTCATTAGAATTCCTAGTAGTTAAACATTCTTGGGGGGTTTATTTATCATGTTTATTTTCTATTATGATTCGGTTATTATATATCATGAAATATTTCTATTTACTATTCCATTCTTGATTATATTCCTTGACTTTGTGTGTATATAATTTTTCCTCAGAGTTTGATGCTCCTGATTACATTATTCATTTGGCATTGAAATAAGTAAATTATTTCATGGTCTGAATATATTTTTCATATTGATACAATAACAAGTTGTATGTTTTATGGTATATGGGTTCCTTATAATTGGTCATAAGTAACTCTTATATTCCACTTATCATTATTCATTGTAAATAATCCTCGATACTATTGATAAAACATAATGGATTCAAAAGATAATTGGATTTGATTAATGGGAGCCAAACTAAAAATTGTAAATTGTATGGGTGCATTATAGATTAGTAAATTTCCACCCATATAGATGAAAAATTTTATATATGATCGTGGCAATTTTTTTAAATTTTAAATGGAAAAGAGGTAGGAATTTACATTCTAAAGCAGGTTAGTTTTGGTTAAATGGGATCTCCACAATGGTTAGTAATGTATATGGGAAGTTTGTAGGGTGGGGAATGGAAACCCATATAATCAACCCATAATTCGTTGCCATTTTGTATATTTATTTTGTTATTAATATAAAATCAACTTAATCATAACGTGTAATGACCTGGAATCCTTATTAAAGAAATTACAATTATTACTAGATAATGTTGACACGTATGGATATGTAATAAAATGCACAAATGGATGAAAATAGTACAGTTGGTGAATGATACTTATGAGATAACCAACTATGGTTTTTTTTTTAAAATTTAATAATTAATAAAATTTTATTGGGTTACATTTTAAGGAACCTATATTGGGTTAATGGGAACCTCATACTCTGCCTTATCTTTTCTTATTTTGAAAAGGATGTTTTCTATAACATTATATTATGCCATGGTGTTTTTTTATATTTTAATTATTTAACAATTGAATGTTAATTAATGAAATTACATAAAATGTTACCTTACCTAGTGTCTTTTTTAAAACCATCATGTCAGTTTAGTTTAAATATCTTTTTAGATTCTTTATAATAGATCCATAGGATTTTTTCCACATGACTTATCTCTTTTAGAAATCAATTAAATGATAGTATCCTAATTCATGTGACTTTTAGTAAGCATGAAATTGTTATCGTTCGATGCTTTATGCATCTATAAGGGGATGAATTGAGATATATAGCACACATGGAGATTAAACGCCTTTCTACATTCTATTATTTTTCATATTTCTGCTGTCATTTCATTTGTTTTTCCTTTTTGAGAGTTGTAGCTTCTAAATGAATCCTTTGATCGAATTGGTTGGAATATTTTTCTCAGTATTATTATGGGTATGAGCTTCATTTAATGATTTGTTTCAGTAGGTTAGTCTTTTTAAGGGTATTTACATCCACTTATAGATCTCATGACCCTCTCCCCTTTAATTTGGATACTCTGAAGGACATCATATATTTTTTATTATCATCAATGATAATGTTCTTTTCAGATAGTTTCTATATTGGCCACCTGATACATGAATGAAAATTGAAGTATAGAGGCTTTCTCATTCTATTCATGAAATTTTAGGGTAATTTTAATTTATATATGTAGTTCCCTTCATGTATCAAATTGATTTAAAGAACTAGTTGAGTTTGGTGAAATCATTGAGTCTTATGTTATTGAGTACTTTCCCAGGTCATCCACAATATAGAGTGACATAGGTGTTAATGTAATAAAAATGTTCTAAATATTCATTATGAATATTATGTGATTTATTTATTATTACATGTTATTAAGATAGTGCTGGTTTTCATTCCTAATGATATGATGTTGTGATCGTGACATGGAGGACAATCATGTGTATGTTTGAAGTGGATCTGACCAAGGGTGATTATGATCGGCTAGTTTATCTCATTATTTAATGACTTGACACATATAAGGTGGGGAAAATAACGTCGGTTCTAGTGGAAACATTTCGTTTCACTATTATGGAAAAAACAATGAGGACCATTTGGATGTGGTCTGTCTTGCTTAAATTACATTGACTCTTGAATGTCTTTAATCATGGTAGTGCTTTCTCAACATCTTGATGTTTATGTGGTTTTCTGGGTATAAAACTTTTAGAATTATTTTTGGAGTTTTAAATACATCATTCTTGAAGTTTGAACAATAACATAATGCCTCATTTAGTTTTGCTTTATTATTAGTTAATGGTGAAGGGTCGGTAGGTGAATCTATGATTCATTTAAAAAGTTGATCATTAATGGTTTGCATTCCATCGTTTGGATTTCATTGATTCCTCTTATTGTACTATTTGTAAATAGAAGATCATTCCCCCTATATTGACATCATTCATGATGCACTAATAATGTTTCAGTCTTACTCCATGCTAATGCATTAAAAGCAATTACTATTTTTTGGGTTCTTTATAGAAGTTCCATGCTATATGTGTTGTTATTGAGGAGGCTACATTAGTCTTCAGTGATAACTAGGTTCCCCTAAAATAATTCCATGGACGAAAACATGGACCCTAGCAGTTTCCTTTGACTTAACCACAAAATGGATACATATATTTTCTCATTCAATGATCTCATGTGGATTTTTATCTTTATACTAGTTTCTCACGTGTATTCTTGGAGATGGAATATATTGGGATAGTGTTATAGGCTCCAGTATAATGAATCCACGGTTATCCTAGACTTGTTGTCCTGCTCGGATGTGACGTTAATGTGGGAGTAATCTAGCTTCATGGATCACGTTCAGACACCTATTTGTGTTAAGGTCAGACAAAATAAATATGTATTTGAAGGATTCATCTAGGAGCATCATTGAATGTAAGGTATGAGCTCTAGTGAATGTGGCCTTGCTAAATTTTTGATTCCATCAGAGAAGGTGTTAGAGTTAAATTTTAAATGCACCATCCAACATAGCTGGACATCTATGGAATGATCAGTCAGAGATGGATCAACCTATTTTTATTCTTGTTTGATTAATATGGTTAGTGAAGAACAATTATAATTGTTTCTTTGGGTTCAGTTGCGTGTGGTAGAATGGTCGAATATAGCTTTCATGGAATGATTTTGCATCCAATTTCAATTTTTTCAATCAGGAATCAACCATTTCATTCAGATTTGGTCCCAGATAAGACCTTGTATGTATTCTAGTTCTTCATTTATTAATATTTTGTGTGAGTAGTATCATTAGAATTCATAGAGCATGACTCATATACAATTACAATGGTGGAGGTATAGTTTCTTGTAAATGGCCCCTTTATATGTCAAAGCCTATAGTGGGTAGAATAGTTGGCTAAATGTTATTGATATGAGGACACAATCATTTATCTTCCCAAAAGGTCTCGATTAAACTCCATTTCGATGTTTCTTTTTGAAAATGATTGTTTTATTAGGGTTTTAGGTCTTAAGTGACATATGCTTGAAAAGTTTTTTGATGTGTGTTTGATGTTTGGAAACACAAGACATCCTTTTTCATAGTGCATCATGACCCTCATTGGTTGGGTGGTATTTTATTTTTTTCTGAAGGATTCTCAATTATAATAATTTATAAGGTAGGGAAGTTGTAATGTCCCTGATTTTGGAATGGGATAAAAATGAAATAAAATTTAACTTTTATCATATATTGGACGTTCTATTATTTTAAAATGATCATTAGAATGTAATTTACAGTGTTAAAACTCATCAATGTGTTGTTTCGGGACTTTGATAAAGGATCGTGAGGTTTCCTGGGTGTCACATTGAGATTCATAACCAAGGAGGCCTAGAAATCAATTTTTAGACATTTTTTTGTAGGGAACACGGTTTGGGTGAAACCATGTGGCCCCTAAACTACAAACAATGTAGTGGGAAAAAAGGAGAAGAAGCACCATGCCTAGGCTACACACATTTTACCCAAAAAATGCACCCTCCTTGCATGGGAAGTTCCACTAATGTAGTAACCCCACACTATTAATTTCACAGTTGGAAAATGGTTAGGTCAAACCATGCCGGAAGTCCGTGAATGGAGGTCTCTTAAGGAATCATTGTCGTGTGGTTGGTGTAACATTTTTCCAAATTGAGCTGCAAAACCATGAGACACAGTTTTGAGGATGAAATTATGAATTCTACCTTAATGAAACTATATGTTTTTTCTATCGTTTTCTATTCACCTCTACCCCAATGAGCATATATACCTCTAGCCACCTTTCACTTCCTCTCACTAATATTTTAGTAATCAATATATATCCTTCATTCATAGTATCAATCTTTTTTCATCATTTTCTATAATTCATTATTTGTAAGATATCGATTCCATTTTGATTGACATTAATTTAGTCATAATATATTGAGTTATATCTTGCATTCTAATTTTCTATCATTTAACGGTGTATCTCCACTTCATATATTTTATCCAGACCTAATTGAATGATATCAGTATATTGAATGAGTAAATCATCTATGGTATATAGAAGCTGGTCTATGATGTTTTTTTCAAGTTCATATCATTTTATTAATAGTTTCATTATGCTTTTTATCTTTCCATGCAGAAGATTTCCTCATAATTGGTTCCTTCATATTAATTAGATCATGGAACATAGATACACTCCCAATGATTGTGGTTTATTATTTTGGGATTTCAAACCACATTCATGGAAATTATTTGGGTTAGTTGGCCTGAACTAACACATTCTAATTAAATTAAATAAACCATATAATCTATTTTAAGAGATTTTCTTATACTAAAAATGGGTTTCCCCTTGTATGTAATTATTTAAAGGATAAAAACCCATTTTAATTCCATTTGAACATTTATAAATTTAATTTTTATGTTTTTATCTTTTTGCAATGATTATGATGATGAATTGATATATACACTTGAAATAAATGTTTAAATATGCCAAATAAATTGTATGAATAACAATGTTAGTATTTTAAAATAATACCCCTCAAATGAGGAATTATTTCATCAAAATTAAGAGTGGTATTTTGTTATTCTTATAGTCTTTTTCATATAGATTTGAGTTTTTCAAATATTCTATTGGGATAGTGTTTAATATATGGAATGCTAGAACATAGACAGTTTGAAAATTTTAAATGGATTTCCATTACTTTAAACAATTTAATTGAAATAATAAACCATCAATGTGTTTTGATTTGAAATTTTGTAACTAAATTACCATCAGACAATGATCCTCCGAAAGGCTAGGCCTGCATGATGAAAATGGTGAAAATTAATGAAAATTGAAAGGGAAAAGGGGTTTGGCCCCATAACTCAACACAATGTTAGGCCTCACAATGGAATGAGAATCCCAATTCTATATTCAATTATGAAGGCCAAGTCTCAATATGACCCTCTATTCAAAGATATCACAAAACAAACATGTTTGAATACATTATAATTTAATTAATTAAATTTCAAATGTTAATTATTCTAGAAAATTAAAATGGCACAAAATTCAATCACACTCATGTCTTATGGTAATGCCTGACACTAAGACAAAAAAAGTTGGATGAAAATTTATCGAAGATCATTTTTTTAGTGAAATCTTCCATTTTACCCATTATTATAATCTAAAAGAAATAAAATCAAATTTCAACTCAAATGATCAATCCAGAAAAAAAATGATCTTACAACTTCCCCACCATAAACCTTATCATTCCAAAATGGCTTGATGTATAAATAGAATCTATTCTATAATCTATAATGTCTTCACAACTATGTAATCCCAACCATCCAAAGACAGGTCTCAATGATTTTACAAGTCTTCTATCTAGAAAGATATTTAACAATGACTAGTATGGGACTTTTAACCATAGTATTAACCTTAATGTTTCCTTGCAATTGAGTCTATGGTCAACGTCCCATGATCCATCAATAACCAAACAAAATTACTATAAGTTCCAATATTCTCATATCATATGACCAATTTTTATGTATTAAGAGGTCTCTAATTCCAACATCCTGAGTGTGGCTTCCACAAAAATGTAATACATCAATTAAAAAAGTAGTTTTTCCATCTTAAAACATCTAATGGGTCACTCCCCACTATATTGGAAGTATTATTATTCTCCCCCAGAAAAAATAGAATAGATGTTATCCTTTAGACGTTAACGGTTATTTAAGTATCTCCAATGATGTTTGACAACTTCTCAGTATAAATAAGATGATATCAAGATACTGAGAAAGATCATGTGAAAATTGGGAGTATACTATGATTCCATTAATATGAATATTTTACCCCTTATAGAAATGATAAAATCCAAACATTCTTTACACTATAGTAACTAACTCATAATACCATGTATCTAATCATTATAAGTCCAATTCAAAACACATGTCTACCACCACATCGAATTAAATTTATTGTCAACATCTCCTCTTCCCCATAGATTCATATATCTTTCTATAAAAGGACCCATGAAACAATATAAATGTCATATATTTAATACCATTGGTCCTCTGATCAGTCACATACACTTAATAATTTAATATTTAAATGGTTACAAGCACGACTAATGTTTACCATTTTCACCTAAATCATACTCTTGTGCATTTTCTGTAATAATACCAAGATATCTTCTCTACATGGAATTGTAGCATTCATAAAGACAAAATGACCCCTCTAAATAATCCTCAAAATCATTCACATTACATATTCTAGGATTATTTCTACTATCGCCCATCGCATGCCATCATTTTTTGAAATTGAAGAGTCAAATGTGGAACTAATGTTCAACTAGGATAGAAACATATATAGTCATACCCATAGAAGACAATCTTGAAGAAAAATCACCCATTAGTGATATATTATGATTTTTGAATCATAATTTCAATATCAAATAACTTGATCACATCATGTGCATTGGTCTCTACCAATGTTTATAACAAATCTCGCTACCATGAAATGCATATTTTAACCTTGGAAAACCTAATTGTAGGTTTCCATTAAATAATGAAAACATCAATAAATGGGTATTTGATTAAAAAAATGGCCTCTAGGTGTTCCACCGAGCCCTACCAGTTAATCAAAATATCAGGGTAACTAGTCATGCCACCTATACCACAAGTAAAATATCTCTAATGTCGCTTATGGAAGGTCGTCTTCTTTTCACCAATCTTAATAAATTTAAAATAACATCCCTTTCAACACTATCAATTATAGGTAAGGAAATAATTTTACTACACGGATCAATACTAACAAGGATCATTCCATAAGGGCCCTGGTCTTCACCAAACATCCTCGCAAGGGACTTCCACTAGTGTATCATGTTATGAACATATGAAGAATGATGAAATAACATTAACCAATAATATGTATAAACTAACACCACTGAGTGGCCCATTTCACTATAAAAATTTATTTATATATCGATATATTACAAAATGACCATACTATATCTACATAAACAAAGATAATCAAGACGTTCAATTAAGTATAATTCTATTCGAAGCTATGTGATAAAACACTATATTTGATGATATTGAATATTTAAATAACCAAATAATATGATGGGTTCAACACATTTGAATAACATACCATTTCAATGTACTAGGGTCACTACACCTCTTTTTCGTGATGATAGAGTCATCAGCCTCACATTCTAATGTATTATAGTAAATAAATATAACTTTCGATGAGAAGGAAATATATATAGGTTGGTGCAATTTTTTATAATACATCCAATAACATATATAGTTAAACACCAATTATATTATTGTTGAAACATTAACCCATTATCTAACTATCATCATGAAAATCTAAAACTAACAGTCCAATAACATGTAGACCCTAAATCATAAATATGATGCATGTGAATCCTCATTATGTTACTATCCATGATTAAAAATTAAATGATGGCATAATTCCATTGGATAAAAATCCAAAACCCCAATAATAGACTTCCTCAAATGGACCAGGATCTATAAATCCATAATAAATAATCATTACACACAACATGTGCATCATGAAATGTGAATAAATAAAAAATAATTATATAACATAACACTTATAGTAATCCAATATCCAAGAAAACTTAGACATCTAACCTGATCATGTGTTCTTGAGGCACCAATTTGATATCCAGCATAGGTTATAAAGAATTACTAATAACATTCTCTACCATACATATTATAGTAAAAAAATAGAAAAGGAACAACTCTTATAACAATTTATAATATCCCAACTCAGATTCCACTGAATTGGTGCCCTGAGGGTGTTCACCACGAGTCCACAAGAACTCCTCTCAAAATAATAGAGGCTGTTAGATAGTTTTGTGGATTTGATTCGTGCCTTTTCATAAGTAATAAATTTAACATTTTATAATAATAAAATTTAATATAGTAATGAACAAAATTGAATTTTCATATATACACCAAAAATAACACCATTATCTTATAACATATACATACATACATAAATGGAAACAAAATAAAAGTAAAAGGATCCAAAATTGAATCTGAGCAGAACTGCATACCCGATCTCCCTAACACTACCAATCCAATCCAAAAAAATTATAATTAATCACATGAGTGGTTCCTCAAGATCATGAAACCCCAGGCCACATCCTTATACACCATGTATTATATTCTCAACCATAAATTAAGACATGAGGCTTCAAGCACACTGATGTTCAATCACATGGGTGATAAATACTCTCATATGGCGACCACAATGATGAACTTATAAATTTGATGTCATACATTTTTACTCATGAAATATTTCAGCCTAGCCGAGACTAAAATAGAAAAGGAAAAGGAAAATATATAATGTGGATCCACTATTTGTCCCTTGGTCGGTGATCCTGAACGACTAGTAAATGTAACTTACTGTATATATATATATATTCCAATTAATATATATATATATATATATATATGAGTATAGTAAAAATAACATAAATCAATAGTAGTCAATCCCTGTGTCCCTAATCTAAATCAATTAGACACCCTGTATAAATGAAAATTAGCTAGATAACATACCATTCAAGTCATGTATAATTAAGTCAATACATGTGTTCATAATCATGATCAAAAATACTTACATCAACCTGTATAAAAAATTAATTTGATCAAGCTATGTCACCAAAGGTGAAAAAATGTGGCATCCTCAGTATTAATCGTACTCACCTTGAATGAATATTATGAAGGATTCTAGGTAATATCTATACATCTGGAAAATTTTTATTGATATAGAAATCATACCACTCAAGAATTGTATATAAAGAATAATGTATGAGTCCTAGGACATGGTTAATAGGTCATAACATCATTTTTGTTCAAATAATACCTATTGTACTATCCTGTAGGTTCTTAATAAATGGAGTTGTCTATTTATTCTTGTACATGATTTGTATCCATTCAAAATAAAGTTACTCAAAAAACTACTCCTATTCATTTATGCATTGTTCAGTAATATAATGGGGAATCCAACCAACACTTAATAATATAATTGGTGTCTCATAGGAGTTCGTAATCAACCTTTAGGGGACCAAATATATGGTGAAACATGTACAATTCTATGCTCAATTAATCAATTTGGGTGATCATAACTATTCCATGTGCTTGGAAGAGAGTAATAATGCCATAGGTATATCTCATAAGCTAAGTCTCATGAGGTATGTTTGGGTACCAAAATAATACAATAGTCAACATGGTGGATAATGATCGAGATCTCAAATATTATCTCCAAATATCATAATAAAATAATAAATGTATTTGAATCTAGACCCTATGAATTATTTATGGTCTCTAAAATTAAATATTGTGTCATTTCGAGAACATATACAACAAATTTGAAAGAACCTCTATAAATCAATGTTACTTGAAATGTGATTGTGTGGATGTATAATTAAAACTTTTGTGTGCATGAACACCTAAACCCATCACTAATACCACAAAATCATGATATTATATGTTCGGTATGGGTTCTATGGCGACATCCTATGCCATCTCTAGACACACCCATAATTCACACAGTTAAGGATGGTAAAACATTAAGGAACCCCCTAGGTCTCTCATGTAAAAACACTATAGAGAAATTCAACATGGGGAACTTAAATTCCATACATAAGTGAAGGAATACATATTGGGAACCTTAGAAAAATAAGCTACTAGATTCATAATACATGGGATTTGTGGAAGGAGAATGTAAATTGATTCATTCTATATGGGGTCCTCTAAGTCCAAACATAAGATGAAGATACATGGGTTCCCCAAAATATTATAGTTAGGAATAGGAATCCTATATGATATCCTAGATAATATTAAATATGTATAGGGAGCATAAATAATATTTCCATGGTTATTATGTAAGTGAATGAATCTAACAGGGGACCCTCAATAATTGTAAATAAAGAAGAGTCAACCTATAAAGAATCCTAAAAAACTATTATAAAAGACTCGTGTTCTAGAAGAGAACATATTTTAATGGGTTCATTCTCCACAGAGAGGTTAAACACAAATTGGTTATAGGAGAAGGAACATGGAAAATCTCAGGAAAATTTTTCACGCTCAGATAATCTCTATCTTCTTTTATTGGAGCAAAACACATTTTGTTAGAAAAAAACATAAAATTTATCCCTGGAGTAGTCAAAAAACATTAAGTATTTCGCAAAAATGTTCTATGAGAAAAGTTCCCCAATATATACTACTAATTTTTCTGAATCCTAGCTACGAGGGTTAAAGATAAAAAACTATCAAAATGGTAGAAATATTGTAGTACACAACATGTATACCATAATACACTTAGTGTAACCTCAAAGCCTCACTTGGGTGTTTAATAAACCAAAAATAGTATGTAAATCCCTTGTACACAGCATCTATTTCATGTACATGGTATCTACCATACACAAGGAACCTAACCATGTAATTAACATTTTATATAAATGTAAATTTTTGGACATGTACTTCTATTTGGCATGAGACCCATATGTGGTCGTGTCATGTACTCTAAAAGTTAGGTGACCCTAGATGGGTTGTCTTACTAGGTTATCAGTGACATGGATTAGTATAAGTACACAGAATGTATTCCAAATAAATTAACCGAATGTTTTGAAAGATCATATTCCCCAAAAGTAGTGAACAAACTACTTGATTTCTCAAACTACACGATGTGTGATCTAGAATTAAAAATGAAAAACTATTCATATCAGATTTAAACCCTCTTATCCAATCCAAGGAGATAGATCAACCAGCTAGGGGTATTGATTAGTGATAATTAAGATATAAAATGGGAATATGATATGTATAAATCAATCAATGGTATATATATTAAAACTTCTTCCTTGTTTAGGAATACGATGAAACATCACCAATTTTTGTGATTTGTAGTTTCCACACAGTGATCTAAATCCTCTCAAGATTCATGGTGGAACATATATCCCTCTACCCATGTTGAACTCTATAAAAAATTTTCTCCTATTTTCGTAACATTGAAGAAGTACCATAGAGTCAGTAATGAAATTCTAGTGTAGAAATGTTGAATGAAATACTAAATAAGTAATGGGATGAAAATTAAGGATAAGTGAATGGAAAAGTGGGCGGTCCAAACCCGAGAGCCTGACATCAGTTTATAGATCACATTTTAAAACATCCCATTATATAATTAATGTCAATGATTGGATATTAGTCTAATGCTCTGATCAAATGATATCATATAATGAATATGTAGAATTAAATTAATATATAATTAAATAATTTTTAATTTTTAATTTTTTCATGTAAATATGAAGGGATTTGAAATAAAAAACAATATTTTAATAGGGAAATCACCATATTCTGGGGCCAATAGATTAATCAATTTTTTTTTGAAATCATATGCTTATGTGAAATTATTGTTTTACCCCGTACAAGGAATTTCAAGTAAAAAATACAAATTCTTAATTTTTTTGGGAAAAACCACTAATTTTTAATAAGATTAACAAGATACCTCTTCAATGTATCAATTGACTAAAAAGAATCATTATGTCATAAATAGTATTGAGTAGTCATTTTATTATACAATATTATTCATAGGATTTCTAAATCAGGACACATTATTTTTCAATAAATAATACATTATGTTATTCATAGGTCACACAAGATCTATATCATTCCATATCCTTTATAATAGTTCATAAATAAACTGATAATTATCCTAATATTATCCCCCTAGAATTTCAAATTGGGTAAACCATTAGGGAACATTCACCATGTACCAGAATTATTGCCATGATATACTCATCCAACTCATTTCCAAGTTATTACCCTAACATTCCTCTATCCCCAAACCAAATCAACTTGTAATATCTATACAGGGATTTATTGATATGAAAACCATATTATATATACCTTAAAAACTATTAGTTTTTTATCATGTTAATTTAATTATAATAACTATTATAATTTAATTTTTTCGTCTTAGTTTAGAAATATTATCCGACCTTACTATAATACCAACTATAAAAACCCATAATTTTCATACCTAAACACATAATATTATTAGCGTAACATTCAATTAAGGTCAATTTGATCACACTACAAGTGTAAAGTGTTAATGTAATTAGAAACATTTATATAAAATAATTATTACATAAATATCTAATTCTTTTTTCATTATGTTCATTACAACTACCACCAAAATTATACATTTCAAATGTAAAACCATGATTCATTACCAATAGGGGAAACCACATGAGATGGTGAGATTTTATATTAGGAAAGGGTAAAAATAATATAAATCAATAACCAATCAAAAGTGATAGTAATATAATAGTAATGTTATGAGAACATGAGCTTAAAAACCAAAAAATATCACCAATTGTTCATAGATAATAATCATGAAGCATGGAATAATGTTTTTTTAATTGAAAAACATAATCCATAAGAGCAGGAAAATGAAAATAATCATTCATACTTCTAGAGAACATATCATAACCTTATGATTTTATTGCATTTATATAAGCGAAAAAATAATTTCCTTAGTCAAGGTTCACTATGAAAAATATATTGGTCGATAGAGTCCCATAATGGAAAATCCTCTATGGCCATTTCCATTGTTCTCTAATATGTATCTTCAATCCAGCAAACTATTACATTTCATTGTTTTTTATTAACTATGTAATCTATTAAAAGTTTCTAATATGTTTCATTATTACACTATGAATAAGAGGGAAATATAAGACTAAAACATTTTTTTTATAATATAACAATAGATATTTTATCTATAAAGTAACCAATAATTAAATAATCATAATATATTCTTATGAATATTCCAGGATCATTAAAACTTTTATCATTACATCATAAAATAACCGTAAAAAGGTAATGAGTTTCATAAATATATCATAATAATAATCATAAATGGACCATTTAAATCATAAATATGTTGACATTTAATTATATCACCAGTATAGAATAAAAAATAAAGGATATTTTTATACAATAAAAATACCGTTCAAGGTCACTAATGGTTTTTTTAAAGTCAAATCTCATTTAATTTTCAAGTAACTTATTTAAAATAATAAAATATCCAAAAAATATAATGTTAAAAAATTTCTTTTTAAATAACCATGACATATTATAGAGTAATTAGAAATGGAATGGTTATTCATAATGGTGCGAAAATTCATTAATGCAGTTTATGTTGAAACAAAAAATAATTAAATTTTTTTGTAAATGTAATATGTGCATAAATATATAAATGATTATGAGAAAGATATTAAACAATATAAATTAATATAATATATAGAACATATTAATATAAATATTCATTGGTAAATATAATAATGATTCTTTATAACATTTAAAAAATGTATTGACATTTAATAAATGATTCCGAGAGGAAGAGAAAAAATTATTTATTTTCCACACAAAAATATTTCAAGAAACAAGAGTACATAATGAGAGGGAAATGAAAGGTAAACATATATAATCTAATAAATACAAGGGATAATATAAGACAATATTTTTTAGATATATAAAATATAATATCATCATTTTATATTAAATTGTAAAAAGTGTCGGAAAAAATTATATTGTGACATAAAACCCATATTATTGTAGTATCATTTGAAACATTTCAGGATGAAAGAAAAAACATCAACAAGAAATTTAAATATCATGAACAAAAGTAAATTCTGAATATAAAATATCTATGGTTATATAGATACACCTCATAATAGAACATAGGTGTACAAAATTAAACATGACTCAAAAAAACACAATGGATGTGAATAACCATTGTTTATTTTATGTTTTTTGTATCGAAACTCACAAGAAGATTGAAAATAAAAGTCATTCATAAATCTAATGAAATAAATAATGGATTATTTTAGCAATTTTTTTATGTATATATATAATAGAAAAATTGATTTTGGGCGTATTATTAAAATATATCTCAATGAAGTGAAATAAAAATTAAACTGTTACATAATATTGGACATTATTTATATTCACTATAACATGATGTACATAAATTTGTATTTATTAAATTATTATAAAATAATATTCATATATATAATATCATATATGATCATATTTCTATATTTAACAATTTTAATTGACATTAATCTTTTAATGTCATAATTTCAGGGGTTCATTTCATTGTTTTGGTGTATGTTTTAGTTGGACAGTAATAGTCCATGCTCATTTATCATGGTTACTAAATATAAATAATTTTTATAAGAATATAAATATCTTATATAGTCATTATACATTTATTAATAATCATTAATTTTAAGGGGTGTTGAATGATTATTTATATCTCTTCATAGAGATGGTAATCCATATATAAACATAAGTGATGCTTCCAATTACTGATGGATGCAATAAAAGAAATATAAATTATAATTTAAATTTATAGATTAATTATAACATCATTAATTTATTATATTTAAATTAAATATATCCTTGTTAACATTAATTTATTGTGTAAATGATAAAAAATAATATTCCATTGTGGTGGTGGTAGTCCACTTGTACCACAAGCGACGTTATTGCATACCAGTGGATTGAAATGTATGAAGGTTGATAATATAATAATATTAATTATTCATAATAATTATATAAATATAATATTTAAATATTATTTCCATTATAATTGTCACCCATGACTTATGGTGATGGAAAAATAATCATATCACAATGTGGTGGTAGTGGTCCACATGTACGCATGATGAATACATTTATTTACCACTTAATGGGGAACATGTGGAAAATTATTGTTCCATCATCATAATGACATCTCAATGTATTTATTATACTTTTCAATAAAATTTTTATGTTTAATATAATATTATATATAGTTTAATAAGAAATAAACTCAATGTAGATTGGATTATATTTAAACTTATTAGTTGAGAGATATCATCTGGATTGTACCATTAACCTTGAATGTTTGGCCCTAAGATAAGATACAATGATATTGTACAAAGGGATGGAATCTATGATTTTTTCTGAGAATGATATGGATGGGTTAGAATGATCAAATGTTTTTAATAAGGGTGGAGAGTATGTTCAATTTAATAAGTGTGTGGAGGGATAGATGTAGAAATTATTAAATTATTTCAATGATATAAGGTAAAATTCATTAGTAAGTTTCTCCACAAGATATATATTTGAAGTTAGAATATTATTAGGATGATATATATTCATCCAATAATAAGTTTATATGTTTTTGTGTAATTTTTGTCTTTATATCTTAGCTTAACACCACCAGTAAGACCGTTTAAATTTTAATTTTGGTTAGAAAATACTCCATATTTTACTATTCAATGTGAACAAATATTATGTTGTGTCCATTGAATTATTTTAAGAATTATGATTGAAATAATTGATTTAAATTTACTGTAATAAAATTCTATATTTGGTGATATAATAGTTGGGCCCTGATAATATCCAAAAAATGATGCCTTAACATTGTTTTCATGTCTGAGTCCGCCAGGAAGCATGTGTTTCCGCATAAACATGTGTTATCCTACATACAACCCACCCAAATGCCTGAATAGACCATCATACCAATTACCATGCTGACAGAACTACCAATGTTCTTTAATTCTTCTTTTCCCTAACCCCCACGCACACACTACGATACATACCTGAGGTAACATATCCTACTCACAACCCAAGCCCAAGAATGCTGAATTATAGAGTTATAATCAGTTTGGATTTGGAAATGAAATTTTCCCCGTGTTTTAATAAGTCCTATAATTTATTATTTAACCCAATTAAAATTCTAGGGTTTCATAATTATATTCTCATTGGAGAATAATATCATCATTGTGAACACTAGTATAATCCCAGGAAATGCCACCACACTTTCGGGTGGGATCCTACTCTGATACAAATTTTACAGTTGGGCCCTGATGAAATCACATACATCCTTCCATAACCTGACCATCTGATCATGGCTGGCCAAGAACCACTTGTTTCCCTATAGATATATGGTCTAGTACCTTGGGAACTCCCACATTCTCAAATATTTCATCACACTAATAATTATCCCAATAGTAAAACACATGTTCTTTCAGTGTTCTTTTTCCTCACTCTCTCAAAACCTAAGAAACTTCCCGGGATGCCACCGATTCTTATCACTACTCTAGGATATGCATGCTTAACTATTGTGTTCTAATTTTTTAGGCTCTTAAATTAAAATGTTCACCTTGTTTACATGAATCATATGATTTTTTTCTTTTAATTTTTTATCATTTTGGGGTGTTATATGTGACATTTAACATTATATATGGGTGAAAACGTTAATGAAAATGTGTTTTAGAAGAGTGAATTTAAAGCATAAAATATAATTTTCATCCATTCATATCATTGAATAAATAATAGAAAATATTGTTAAAATCTATGATAAATATATAGTTTATATGTTTCATTAAAACCATATTTCAAACATGATTATTTTATTATATATACATAAAAACACTATGCATTCAAAAAAACACTATTTTTAGAAAAATTATATTTAAAACCCAATAATTTACTTGAACAAAAATAAAGTATAACAATGATTATTATGTAATTAATTATTTAATTATTAATTAATGTATTATTTTGTTTTTTATGATTTAATTAAAATGATATTGATAATTTTACATGTTTTTTAATCATTGTTTCAACAAAATTATTATTTTCTAAAATTATATAAATAATAAATTTTTTTAGAAAATCATAAAAATTCACTTTATGATAATTTTTAAAAAATGAGTTCATAAATTTTGATTATTTATATAGATTAAATTAAAAAATTGTGTAAATTAATTATAATTTTGGAATTCAACATCCAATAAAATCATTTAAATAAAAATTATTTTTGTAGCATAAAAAACATTAATATAAAGTGTGAACATTTTTGTTTTAAATTATTCAATAAAACAAAAGTAATCGAATCCATTATAGATATTATTTATAATATTTTTATTTCTATTCATACCATCCAATTTAATGACTATGTTTTATATGGTAAATATATCATGATTCATTTATAATTGGGTGGAAAATAAAGTAAGTTATTTAACACATAACATTTATTTGAAGGAAAAAAATTCCTAAATATTCAGATGATATATATATTTTGGGGATATTTTCCCCAGTTATTGTCATTGCATTGAACCATGACTAAAGTTGTTATTTTAATGATTTATGTGAAAGCAACATACTTATTCATAATTCTAATTTTATGTTCCAATAACCCATGATTTATTATTGTTGATTTCTCTCTTTTATGTTTGAATGAGGAAAACATATGAAATGATTCATTATTAATGATTTTTGATTGATTGGGTATGATTTTTGTATGTTGGGTCTTGTTTGCATACCCTTATAATTGTATTATGCTCATTTATGATCATTAACTGATATCTCTTAAGTATAACATTATTTAGAATATGTGATCTACCTTTATTCATGTTTCCATAACTTGTTTATAGAGAATGGTTTCATGTATGATATGTCTAATTAGATTTTCATCTATGAAAAATTTCATGGGTCATTATGTAGAACATTTATGTACCATATTTTTATTTAATCCTATTTTCAATTATACAAATCTTATACTGTTTTTGAATGAAGCACAATGTTATGTAATGAATTTTTATCTATTAAGATATAAAATTTATGAATGAGATTTTGGGTCCACTACAGTTTCTATTAGAGTACGTTTTATTCATTTTTAGAAACTAGAAGGAGAAAATTTATGTGAATATCCTTAGAATAAGCTGATGAATATGTGAAAATATAATGTTATAGTAAATAAAATAGTTTTTCCAATAAATACATTCCTATAAAGACACTATAAGTATGAATGGTTCTATAATAGATGTGTTTATTTGTTATAACCAAAAAAAATAATTGGTATGGTATATCTCGTCCTTCATTATTGTTCATGGTGAATTGGAAAACACTATGCACCAAGTTTGACACTCCTATGGGATACGATTATGTTAACTCACACATTATTTATAAACCATTATGAATGATAAAGATATATTATGATATAATATGGTCTATATTAAAGCTATTGAGTCACATATAGAATATATGTTTTCATTGTTTAGATACAATTTAATTCTTTTCATAATTATGTAATTTTACACTATGAATATTGTCACTCATATTATGTTTATTTTATTCAATTTATGGAATAATAAAGTACTATGTTAGTGTTGAATGTGACAGACAACATAAGGACTTTCTTCATAATCAATCAAATGTTAAAGGGGTTAGAATAAAAAATCATATGTTTATGAATAAAAATCCTGCTAAATCCTAAAACCATGTTGGGATTTTAAATTCTAAAATGAGGTAATAATGTACTATCATGTCCTTCATGAGCTAACATCGGCCATATTTTAGTGGGTTTGATGATACACTAATTGCTAAGAAAAGGATATGTTCTCTAAAAATCATATCTACCATCCTCCATTACATAGAATATAAAATTTATTTTGATGTTATCTATTATTTTTAAGGAATAGTATATCAATGGAAAAATCTTATATAAAAAAGGAACCTAGAATAAATTCACACCCTGGAGTGTGATGAGTTTAGGGGAATATTTTTAAATATTTTTTTCCAAGGATTCTTCATCTAAAAATTTTGAAGGAGTTACTTGGGATAAACCAAATGGATTAAGAATATTATAATACCTATGAGGTATATTTTAATAGAAATGTGAGGTGTCAATTTAAATTATCATCGAGAAAAAATATTTAATTGACCAATTATTAAATGGTTAAAAATTAATCATCCAATGTTTTTTATCCCTATGTATATTCAAGAAGCTATAAAGAAATAATTTTATGTGATATAGATATATAGATATATATTGGGCTCATCCATCATTGTCATCGTATTGATATTAAAAGAAAGGTATAATTCAAAGGAAATTAAAATATCAAAAACCATATAGGGAATAAGATGATCCGTCTATTATTAACAGAGTGTGGAAAGAACCGTTTTTTGAAATTTTCTTAAGGGGAGTAGTAAATGTTAAATGTGTGGAACATATGTTCATCAAGAAACCTTGTGGTTATTTTATGTGAATATGACTATATTCAAAATTAACAATAAAATATGTCCACATAATTAACCACCCACAATAAAATGTATAAAATGAATGGATTATAGGAATTATGACCACTAGTTCTCAATTCAAGGGGTTCATCTAAATAATCAACATGTTCATCCTCAAAAGACTTGAGATAAATATAAATATTTAGAAATCAAAATTTTTTATGTGGGTATGATAATTTTGTTTTGAAAGGTACACTTATTATTTCCTAAAACAAAGTTAATTTATTATTTGATTAATGTTCTACCCACTATTTTATATTTGAATAATTTATTAAAGGGATTACATTACTAACACATCATTTATATGTTTTAAATAGTTTTAAATCTTCTAATGGTATTATTTTCACATTTTAATTCTATGATTTCACCGATGTATTTTTTGGGAATGCAATTCAATAAAATCAAGATATTATTTATATAGAAGAGTTTTATGTGATTTTGGTCACGGATTTGAATTTTTTATTTAAATCTGAAATCAAATATCTTGGAATGGAAGTAATATTTTATATTCTAATACAAACTATGACTCGCTATAAATGAGAGGATAAATATGATCTTATAGTGGATATTAACTCCCTTAGATGGTTCTTATTCTTATTCAAAAGGGGTATCTATCATTTATATATGGTAAAAACAAAACATTATTGATATAACCATTATATGAATGTTTTATGGTCTCTATTAAAAATAAGTTTATAGTCTTCTAATAAAATCTAACATTGTGATTTTAATAGATCTCACACCTGGTGCTACACCTATTTCAATTATCTATATATTTTAGACTTTATTGAGTTATATGAATAAAATAATAAAGTCTATGAGAATCATGATATGGGAAACATTTGTCTAATTATGTTCCCTTGAGTTGACCTACTATATATTTTTATGAAGAAATATGTATAAATGAGACTATACATTGACCATGAATACCTTAATAAGATCATGATCAAGAATATGTATGATCTTCCATGTATAGATGATTTTATTGATCAATTAAGAGGAGATAATAATTTTTATAATATTGATATTCAATATAGACACAATCAAATAATGGTAAACCTGAAGAATTATAGAAGACGACATTTCAATTATAGTATGAACATTAAATATTTTTTTAGAGATTTCATTTGTTCATACAAGTTTTCACAACTATCTTTATGGATTAATTTAATATAGTATTTATATATTACCTTAATCAATTTTTTCTTGGTTTTATAAATTATTTCCATATATATTCTATGATCATAGATTGGCTTGATGTCTATTTCAGGATTGTACTAATGACTGAAAGGAGGGTTAAATATTATTAAAATTTTACCTCGAGTGAATTTGGATTCATAAATATTCATTTTGTTGGTCCTATAATCTCAATTTTCTGTATATCAATGGATCATCCATTGAATAATATATAGGTTATTTTCTCAGAATAACCATTTTGAATATGATACAAAAATGTTTAAGATTAGATTCATGTCATAGAATCATTATTAAGGATTCATAATTGATATCTAATAAACTCACCTGGATAACCTCTATGGCAGTTAGATTGCATTTAATGGATTAATTAAAAAAAAATTCAAGCAATGAAAGTGATGTTTTTTTATTCCATATCTACTCATATGACCCTACAGTGGACAAGATTTTTTTATTTATAGTGATGCATTAAATAATGGGATGGTTTGTCTTATTTATCAAAATGATATAGTGATATCATATTCCCCATTGAAATTTAATTTTCATTCAAAAAATATTGGAAACATGATTGAGAATTTAAAGGCTGTAGTTTTTTCATTAAATATATTAAAAAACATTATTTAAATTTAAATTTGTGACATATATATGTATTATAAAATTTTAAAATATATTTTCACATGGAAGGAGTTAAATTTGCAACAGAGAGGAAATTTTGATTTTATTAGTAATTATAAATTCTCGATACATTACCAAACCGGGAAAGTGAATATGGTAACTTATTATTTGTGTTGAAACTACCATTCAAAAATATTGATGATACATTTTAAATGTGATCAAAAATTGAAGTAATTACATTGGATGGACATTGTAATATTGATGAATGATGGAAAATATTATCTTTCCCAAATTTGTATTCAACCTTTTATCCATATTAACATTAAAGGGGAGTATATGGATGATGTAGAGCTTAAAAAGGTGATATGTATTCTTGAATTCATCCATGATTGAAATAGAATGATAAGTTTCAGGAATCTGGTATGTGTAACATTAATAAAGTATGATAAAAAAACTACTTGATGAATATTATAGCTACTCAATATTTATTTGCCTTGGAACTACAATGATGTTTAGAGACCTAAAAAAGTATTCCTGGTGGTACAACAAGAAAATTTATATATTTGGGTATTTATATCAATTATTGATATCTTGTTATGTTATGGATGGTAGATATAAGTATAACATTATTATACAATAATTATTCATTCAATAATTGAAACGGTAAAACGTCACCATGGATTTCACCATTGGACTCCCATGAACATCTAAATGTAATAATTATATTTGGGATTTATTTGATCAACTAAATAAGTTAGAAAATTAAATTATTATCATATAATATTTCAATCATGATCAGATCACCAATATATAAATTATTGATTTGTAATGATTTCATGAAGTACCACATTCTATATTATGTGATCAGAATCTGAGGCTTACATTGATGTTCTGAAGATGTCTCAAATATAATCAAAATTTAGTGTTGTTTTATGTAATAATTGACATTCATATAGAGATAGTCACTTTTATAGTACCAATCGAGCCTTGGATGTTATGTTCATATCATGATCTCCAAATTTCAAATGTGGTTGGGATCAATAACATCCTCTAGTCATGTTTTTGAACAAAAATAGATTTCACTAAAGTATTCAAATGGGTTTTAAAAAATTACTATATGTAAAGTAGTATATAACACAATAATAATGATTAAAATTAGTAGTATAAATGTATTGGTACCATATATATCTTATCAAATGATAGATAATGATAGAGAATTTTAATAGCACATCTTGTAACCTTATTGTCAAGTGAAGTGTTTGATGGAAATCATCCTTGAGATCTATAATTAAATGTTATAGAGATGATTTTATGATTATTATCTCTCTGGAATAATTTTCTTAAATTCATAAATATGGTAATGGTTTTCCCTAGGCATATTCTTCATTTTTAAAATCAAGATCAGATTGGGGTGGTTGTTTATCGCTTTGGACTAACACTGAAAATTTATAATGTTCATGATGTAATACATGTATCTCTACTATGTAAGTACATACCTAACACATGACATGTACAAAAAAGAAATTTATGCATAACACATGATATTTCCTATGAGGAATAACCAATAATAATATCATATTATGGATATAAATTTATAAGAAATAATATTACTTTCTTGGCAAATATTCATTAGAGGAATCAAAAATTTTAGGAAGCCAGATGGGAAACTGAGGATGTATGAAATCAATAAAAGTACTTTTTATGGAAATTTAATGAATTTTAATTTAGAAACTGATTTTAATGGGGTATTAATGTGACACCACAATATTTTATATATATTTCCTTTGAAATAAACATGTATTATTCAATTGATTTCTTTATGCACACCTCAGGTCTATATGAAATTTTATATAATAAAATGTTATGACCTAGTTTTTAATTTTTTATTTCCTAGAATTAATAAAAATAATTAAAAGGTATTTATAGATTTCTTAAAAATAAAGAATTTATTCATAACTATTTATTACTCAATTTATAAAAGTGTCATATTAGTCTTCAAAATTATGTTTAATTCTAAAATGGTATTTACTTTATTTTTTGAAATGGAAAATTATATTTAATTTCTTTATTTTTTAGTAATTTTTTAGTAAATTAATATCAATTGTACAAAAGTTACCTAAATTTTAAATTAAGGTGGCATTTTAGTATACTTCAAATATAAATAATCATTCCATAAATAGTGAAAATACTAAATTTTTTATTTTATGATTTCATTTAATGTAATAATAAAAATATTTTTTTCATTTGATCTGAAAGTAACATATGATAAATTTATTTAAATTTAATTTAAATAATTTTTTAATATCCATTATTAAAATTGATCTTCGAATAAGTTCATTCTTAGTCTTAAAAAAACCTCCTCCTAAAAATTGTTTTTATGCACGCAATGTTTTTTTATATTAATATATTAAATTACTATCTATTACTTAATAGATATAGTGAAAATTATAGACTATAAATTAAATAATATATTTCTCATTAATTTTATTTTTTTTACAAAAAAGTTATTGAAGTAAATTGTGTTTTATGTTTAAAAATTTATTTTTTTACAAATTTTTTTTATTTCAATTTGAACGGATATTTAAAATTATATTCCATTAATTATAAAAATTGAATCAATTAGAATTGATTAATTGCTTTAAATATGAATAATATATATAATTTAACATGTAAAACCTAATTTTTTGTCATAATGGATAGTAAATAATGGAAAATTGTGTTACAACAGTTATGATAAGAACAAGACAATCGGGGGTTAAATCAAGTGATAAGGGAACAATTCCCACACAAACCTGAATAATTGTTATTATCTGAATCAATTTCAATGTTATATTATCCTCAATTAGAATTTATGCCCATTTTGTTCCACTTTCCCATGAATGTCTTTTTATATCAATAAAATCGTTTAAGACATTTCATGTATGTCCCTCCCCTCAATAATAAAAGTTCACATCTTATCCACCATTATTCACATCATTTTACCCATTTATAATGGAAAATATATTCTTTCTAACCATCGTATAATCCTTTATTTCATCCAATATTGTCTGTTCTTTTCCTAATACCAATCATTTGAGTCATAATGAGTAATCCAAATGAGGTCTTTCAAAGAAGAGTTATAGTTCCTAAACAAGTTCTTTCGAATTTATTTCATTTTCAATATCATCCCAAGAATTTGTATCCAATAATATATATTTGATATTTTTTCCAAAATACAGTTAAAAATTATTATGATAATTCAACTACAATTTACTACCTCTTATCAGTCAAATAAGAAATGAAATTATCACTTGTGGGTACCTGTAGATTGACTCCTTTAAGAAGAATTGTATTCCACTATCCATCACCATAATTCGTAGTTGTTTATTGTGATATATTATAGGATTATATATGACATGTATTTTATAATAGTTATTCTATAAATGTGAATTAATATTCATTTTTGTTTTCATTCCACTTGTCCAAAAATTGAAACATTCCTTATACTGCTATATAGACTATTGTCTCCGTATAGTGATTTAATTAATTTTTTATTACTACATTAAATGAAAATTTATAAATACATTTATAAAAAATATACTTTAAATCTATATCATGCTTAAAAAAATTTATATGATGAATCCATGAACAAATTTACTAGAAAATTTATTATAGACCAAACTACATATTTAAAATATAATAAATTAACACCCAAAATAATGATGATAATGAAAGGTTTTTAATGAATGAGTGATAAAAAGATATTAGTATAAAACATAAGGTATTATAGGTAATAATATTATTTTGGTATATATTTATAATAAATAAAAATTTATTCTATATGATTTTCTAATTTATAAGTAGTAATAAAGACATGAAATTAGGGTATTATGATATAGTCTCAATTTTATAGAGATTGTAAATCATTAAATTTTATGAAGATGAAAATTTTCATTTATTCTATCCAAAATTTTATTTCATTTATTCATCATAGTTTATTAAGAAATACTGTATTTTTATCATTTATTTTTATTCTTTTCAATTAATCATGAGACTAAATTAATGATTTTTTTGGAAAATAAACTTATTTCACTATTCGGCTGAAAATTATTTCTTTCTTGTCTATATTTTAATTAAAATAATTTAAATAATGTGTATTTCATTATCAAAAAATTAATTAATTTAATTTATATAATTTTATTAAATTCTATAAATACGATTTGAAAAATATTCTTAACATTTCCAAAGTTAATGATATTTTACATTTTAAAGAAAAAATATGAAAGTAATCCCTGTATTTATGTTTCTCATAAGAATGGATCTTCACATCATTTGGTCTTTTCTACACATAAAAGGATCCTCAACTTGTTTCCATGGTTCTCAACACATAAAATTATCTTCATAATATATTTAACAAATTTATATTTTAAAAAAGTGATTTATAAACGAATTATTTATTTTCATTACAAAAAGTTTCAATTATTTTTTAGTGGTTTTTTCTTCTATAAAAACATCATTTAATATTTATTTTATATTACCAAGATTGTGAAAAATTATTTCCATTTTATTTCTTCCATTGATTTCATATTAATATGATGGTCAAATATTTATTAAAGTAAATTTTTCCATGGGCTATGAATTAATGTAATGACATACAAGTTTTCATGATACTATGGTGTAAATATAAATGGATTGTCATTTTGTAATGGGTGGTTCCATTATAAAACAAGAATGGATGGTTATGTTATATTCCAATAAAGGTGGTTCTGTTATAAAACAAGGATGGGTGGGACTTTATAACCCTTTAATTAATTGGGAATTGATGAAAGTGATTAGAAACACCTAAGAGGCAATAGAGTTATTACACTCATAACAGATGATAGATTTAACTCGATAGATGTTAGTCATATATGAATTTTTTAATTGATAGTGTAAGATTTTATATTAAGAAAATATGATCAATATGATAGTATTGGTAGTAAATATTAAATATGGAAGTGATTTTCTCTTCTTATGTAAATGAAACAAAAATATGTCTTTTGATAATGATATATTCTCTTGTAACATGATCTATCATTTATTATTGATTACTCGTATATATTATTTATTTTGAATGAAAATACCTTATTCAATCATTCATTAGTTATAGTATAAGAATTATTTCTAATGATATTTTTTATTTTTTGATCATGTTATCATTCTCTTATGCTTATCATATGGACACTTATGAAAATTTATTCATATAATAAATGATTACCCTTGATTATAACATTAGACAAACCTTTCATATGTTTCCATTCCACAAAGATATAAAAAATTATTTTATATATGATATATCTAAGAAGGATTCCAGTTCAAAAGAAGTTAATGGAGGTTGTGTAGATGATTTATTTTTCTATTTTTTTATGTATCCATGTTTCCAAATACACTAGACCCTTATGGTAATGGCATTGATTGTAATTTTATATAATGAGTATTAATAATTTATGATATAATATTTATAAATGAATGATTGGGGTAAACATAGTTCAAGTGTTTCCAATCCCATAATAGTTCCAACAAAAAAGTCACATAGAGATAAATTCCAAAAAAAATAACAACACACTGAGAATAGATATTGAATACAATATGATCGTGATAATCCAAACACAATAGACTGAAGAAGATCCAAAATTTTACCCTCTATAATGTATATCACATAGATAACCAACCACAAAATTGATCATGAGCTGAAAACATAGGTAATTGATCATTAGGTAAATAGAAAACTTATCAAATAGTGACCTGATCCTGACATAATTCATAGAGAAAACAACCATGAAAATCATAGAGCTATATATCCAAATATTATCTCATCCTTGTGAATAAATATTTGTATCCTCAACTAATGGAATATAACAAATTTCTAAATATGATAATGACCACCATACCAATGGTGAAGATAAAAAAGATGTTCATACATAAATACTTATAACGACCCATACTTCACATACATTGTTAATACTTCGAAATTGAAGCACACTTATTACAACATATGACAAAACCACAAAGGACCGTATAGGTATAGTGTCTTTAGAAACTGGGAAACATAAACAACTGGTTCATAAATCTTATACAATGTCTCCCATTTATTTCATCATATCTAGGGTCCCTTTTAGCATATTCTACTTAATATCCATCTTCCTGACCTGGGGAAAAGAAAACATAAAAGGGTGAGCTCAAATGCTCAGCAAGGTCAAATAAAGGAAATAAAAATCATATCATATCTTTTTGAAAATCAAAACCTGCAAAAGAGATCATAATATCTTATCATGGAATAAATCATAGAAGTGAAAATGAGATCCCCATAATCATAACATAAGACTTCAAACTTTGTGGCATGCACACATAATCATGGAGAATCATTTCTTGTTAGTCATGACTCATTGCCAAGACTATCTTAGTGGACAAAGTCCCTTTCTGAACCGAGTAACCCTCGTTTCAGTCCTGTTTCACTGAACCGGTATAACCTACCGTTCCAGCCCTGTCTATCTCATGAGATATAAAATCTTTACCCAATGCATTGGAGGGAGATATAGGTCCCACCCATCTTATAATGAATCCTTTCTTATGTGTGCCACATAATCATAAAACATACATCATCGCATAACACATGTAACAAAAATGGGATTCTTGAAACATCATGACATCATAAATCAATTCATATAAGATAAAGGAATTCATAAAAATAATTCCATCACAACATGATCAAATCAATGTAATAATAGGGATAAAAACAGAACCCTTTATTATCTTAGATGGAAAATAATTTTGATAAAACACTCGAACTCCATTCTTGAGGAAAATATCCTTTCTTCTTCAAAAACATTTTTACTTTCATAACATGTCATATAACATTAAAATAAAAGAAGTTGATTAAAAATAAACTTGAAAACTTGTAAAGGAAGCTTCTTGGAAATAATGTTTTAAAAATCCATTCATGCCGTATAAGTTAAAAAAACATTCTTCGTACTTTTGTCGGAAAAGTCAAAAAGTACCTCGTACGACAAAAGATTCCTTTCATACATATTACTAAAAACTCACCGAAGGGTAAAAATGGATTTAAACAATTGTAGGAGGATGGAAATAATATTACATATTGATGAAACATGGATGTGGATGATAAAATACACCCCAGTAAATACTTACGAATAAACAATCTCAGATAAAAATGAGATTGTGATATTTCCCTTACCTTAGGTCGGATTTGCTTTGTTCGTGTCCGAAACTCCTGTATAATGGTTTAAATAATGTTATTGACTTATTCCAGAATCATACATATTGATATGATATCATATATGGTCATATTATTAGCTTCTTGTTAGTAATATTTCATTGTTACTTGTTACTCGGGTCTTTATAACTTTTTGTTCTTATGCGTGTTTTGTCGAATAAATTCTTATTCTTATCTTTAGGTTATTGATAATTCATTTACATAATGGTATTAGTGTAGTATATACCATATTCATTCATTCAATTCATTTATATAATCATTATGAAATGAAGATCATGTAGAACGAGTCGCATCACATCGTGGAGACGGTATTCCGTACGTACGCACAAGTGATGATATCGTTCCTATGATCGTGGAATTGTATTGGAGTATATATATATTATTTCAGTATCAATATTACTTCATAATAATCATATATAGTTACTCATTACACCATTATACCCATCCTTGTAAGGTGATGGTGGAAAATAGATTATACCACGGCGTGGAGACGGTATTCCGTACGTACGCACGCGCGGTGATTTCATTTTTCCGTAGGATGGATAGAAGGTGAATTAGGGTTGTTTCATATTTATAATAACATATCAGTATGTAAGTAATACTGATGTTATTACTTTATCATGAAACAACTAAAGAAGAAGAAGTTGAAGAAGAAAGAAATTGAAAAGATCGGTAATGGATATTACCTCTTCTTTGGAACGCCTCTTTGAATCCTCCACTTAAGGAACTAAGATTGGTCTTTGGAGAAGACCAGGACCACTAGGATTATTCTAGGAAAGTGGAGAGGAGAAAATGGCAGGGTTTGGCCGAGCTTGAGTGCTCAAATTGGTGTGAGGAGGAGGGGGAGGAGGTGCCCTTTTATAAGGGAGGAGAGGGGCACCTTAGGAATATCTCAAAATATTATTTTATATTAAAGTCAAAATCGGTTTATAATGGTTACAAGGGGTCTTATTTCGAAGCTAAAGTGGGGATGGGTCGAAATCCTATCAACCAATAAGATTTAGACAAGTTTAGGGTATAATTTTAACCTTATCAATTAGATTTAACTCTAAGTTAATTAATTTAACTTTTACCGTGTCTTTTTGTTTTCTTTCACTATATGGTTAATACACTTACTATAACATGCCAAACGAACCCCAAATTGTTTATTATTAATATATATATCCTTATCTAAGTCATTTGGCCGAACCATAGATTTTTAGGAATAAAATAACAATTAATAATATAATATTTGATTTAAAAACTATTTTGTGTCAATTTTGACACTATTTGATATATGATTTTTGTGAAAGTCATAACAGAATTATATGTTCGAACAAAGTTGATTAAATAAACACTAATATATCATAGTAACCTAGAGAATTAGTGGAATTCATAAAAAGTCTCAAATTACATTTATTTCGGTGTTTATAACATCAATTATGTCAATATTTCATTAATAAGATAATTACTGCATCATCTTTGTGTCATAAATTAATTAAATTATTTAATGTGTAAAAATTACAAATAAAATATCATCATGTAGGAAATCTTTTTATCTTTCTAATGAATATTTACAATTGAATTTATCTTATGTATAACCCCATATTAAAAATGATTTACTTATTAAACTTTGATTTTAACTATTTTAACCCTTCTTTAAATAAATTAATAATAAATGTCCTAATCTAATCCAAGTGGGCCTAAATGGTCATATTTTATTCCTAAGTTTTTTTTGGTCTAATTACACTTGTCCAATAGAATTAGGACATGTGTTAGGGTAATATTAATATCATATTTACCCTTAGTTACCCTATTTACTATTAACCGCGGTAAAAATAGTAAAAAGTTACTATTCACCAAAAAATTATTTTTATCTCATTGAACCACATTTTAGTCCTTGATATTAACTGTGTCTCTCGGATTTTCTAAATTCCAATCACAGAAGCGGTAAAATTATGTTTTATGCAAAATTCAGTTTTTTTAACCTACCACTTAGTGGTTTCACTATTCATCAAAAATTGAAAGTTTTCAGAAAAATACCAAAATTTCACCCTAGGCTAATTTCGATATTCTGAGTCCAAAAATGAAGTCCATTTTGAAAAATAAAATTTATAACATTTCAAAAAGTGGTTATTACTATTCATAACGGCTAGTTTTAATAGCATATTGTTGTTTAGTGAAACTCGGTATTGCGTACGACGCAAGCTATCGAGGAAGGTCGCGATTGCGTGTAAAGCAAGCCAAGCAAGTGTTGTGTAGAAAAAGATTCCTTTGATGATTTATATAACATAAAAGTCTCGGGTGTTACATTCTACCCCCCTTAAAAGAATTTCGCCCTCGAAATTCATCACTTTGTAACAAACATATGAGGATACTTCTCCCTCATCATATCCTCAAGCTCCCATGTAGCTTCTTCAAGTTGGTGGTTCCTCCATAAAACTTTCACCAATCGAGTGGTCTTGTTTTGTAGGACTTTTTCTCTATGATCCAGAATCTCAATCTGCTGTTCTTCATAAGAAAGATCTTTCTTTAGCGGTACAACTTCTGAGCTGAGTACATGTGAAGGATCTGGTATGTACTTTCTCAGGAGAGATACATGGAACACATCGTGAACTTGAGAGAGATTCGGTGGAAGCGCCAATTGGTAAGCTACCTTCCCAACATGATCCAGTATTTCGAAAGGACCGATATATCTAGGGCTCAACTTCCCCTTCTTTCCAAATCTCATAACCCTCTTCCAGGGAGATATTTGTAAGAACACTTTATCACCCACTTCAAACTCTAGGTCTTTTCTTCGGTTGTCGGCATAACTTTTCTGTCGACTCTGAGCTGCTCTTATGTGTTGTAGAATAGATTTGACCTTTTCTGCCATTTCATCAACGAGATCAGGTCCCAATAGCTTTCTTTCCCCAACTTCATACCAGCAAGTTGGAGTCCTGCATTTCTTTCCATAGAGAGCTTCATAAGGAGCCATCTGAATACTGGAGTGAAAGCTATTATTATAAGAAAATTCTACCAAAGGTAGGTGTTGATCCCAACCTCCTTTGAAATCCATAGAGCAAGCTCTCAACATATCTTCTAGGGTTTGAATTGTTCTCTCAGACTGACCGTCTGTCTGGGGATGATAAGCAGTGCTGAAACTCAACTCTGTATCCAGAGTATGCTGAAGACTTCGCCAGAACTTCGAGGTAAATCTCGGATCCCGATCAGATATAATAGAAAGTGGTACTCCATGAAATCTTACCACTTCCTTTACATATATCCTGGCAAGCTGATCTAGAGTGAAATCCTCTCTAATAGCAATGAAGTGTGCAGACTTTGTAAGATGATCAACTATGACCCAGATAGCATTATTGCCTTTGGATGTTTTAGGAAGTCCTGTGACAAAGTCCATAGTGATGTTTTCCCATTTCCATTCGGGTATGGGTAATGGTTGTAACATCCCCTTAGACTTCTGTCTCTCAGCTTTAACTTGTTGACAAACCAAGCATCGAGAGACATATTCAGCAACATCTCTTTTCATGCCATCCCACCAGAAGTACTCTTTCAGGTCCCTATACATCTTCGTGCTTCCAGGATGAATAGAGAATGATGAACTATGAGCCTCATCCAGCAGCTCATTCTTTAATTCGGGGATGGGAGGAACGCAAACCCGATTCCTGAACTTTATTATCCCATCACAATCAAGGTTGAATTCAGGAACATTTCTCACCTTCTTTTGTAACTCGACATCTTCTTTCTGTGGCTCTTTAATCTTCACATGTATAGATGGTTGAACATTCATTTGAGAAAGATAAGATTTTCCCCCTTCCATTATAATTCCAAGATCCATCCTTTGTAAATCCATAAATATTGGATCTTTTGTGATCCTCATCATGGATAAACTAGCATGGTCTTGTCAACTTAATGCATCTGCCACCTTGTTTGCTTTCCCAGGGTGGTAATGGATTGAGCAGTCATAATCCTTAATCAGCTCCAACCATCTTCTTTGACGCATATTCAACTCCTTTTGTGTGAAAATATACTTTAAACTTTTATGATCAGTATAAATATCAGACCTATCACCATAAAGGTAATGCCTCCAAAACTTTAATGCAAAGATTACCGCAGCCAACTCCAAATCATGTGTTGGGTAATTTTGCTCATGGATTTTCAACTGTCGTGAGGCATAAGCTATCACCATATCATTTTGCATAAGAACACACCCCAATCCCTTCTTGGATGCATCACTGTTGATCACAAACCTTTCTCCACTACAAGGCAGTGTGAGCACAGGTGCACTGGATAACCTTCTTTTCAACTCCTTGAAATTCTCTTCACATTCTTCTGTCCAGACAAACTTAACTCCTTTCCGAGTCAACTTGGTGAGTTGATTAGATAATCGTGAAAAATCCTTTACAAAACGTCGATAATATCCAGCCAAACCAAGAAAACATCGGATCTCAGTTACTGTTGTTGGTCTTGACCATCTTTCGATAACCTCTGTTTTTTCTGGATCCACAGATATCCCCTCTTTTGAGATTATATGACCCAAAAATGCAACTTTTTGAAGCCAAAATTCACACTTGGTAAATTTGGCATAAAGCTTCTCCTTTCTCAGGGTCTTCAATATAATTCTCAAGTGATCTTCATGCACTTCCTTGCTCTTTGAATAGACAATAATATCGTCTATAAAGACTACCACAAATTGGTCAAGATAGTCTCTAAAGACTCTATTCATTAGATCCATGAAGATAGCAGGGGCATTAGTAAGACCAAATGGCATCACTATAAATTCATAGTGTCCATACCTTGTACGGAAAGCCGTCTTTGGTATATCCTCCCTTTTGAACCTTAATTGATGATACCCTGAACGAAGATCAATCTTGGAAAAGTATTGAGCTCCGCGTAGTTGGTCAAATAAGTCATCAATGCGTGGGAGAGGATATTTGTTCTTGATAGTGATCTTGTTATGTTCTCGATAATCAATGCAGAGTCCCATTGATCCATCTTTCTTCTTAACAAATAGAACAGGTGCTCCACAAGGTGACGCACTAGGGCGTATGAATCCCTTATCAAGATTCTCTTGGAGTTGCTTCTTCAATTCCTGCAACTCAATTGGGGCCATTCTATAAGGTGTCTTTGAAATAGGCAAAGCACCCGGTACGAGTTCTATTGAAAACTCAACTTCACGATTTGGTGGAAGACCCGATAATTCCTCCGGAAAGACATCATCAAACTCCCGTACAATGGGCATATTCTTAATCGTGAGTTTTCACCAACCATTTGAGATAAATAACCATCATTTAGTGGAATCAATACCCATAAGATGGAAGAAATTTCCACTGGATGGTTATGTTCATCCTTGCATTGATAGACGATCGTAGATTGATCTGGAATATGAAATGGGACTTCCCTTCTTTGGCAATTGATATGAGCTCCATGTAGAGAAAGCCAATCCATGCCAAGAATCACATCAAATTCCACTAAAGGAAGGATCACAAGATTTGCAGGAAGCACTTTCCCACAAACTTCGATCGGAGAAGAATTATAAACTTTTGATGCGATTTATGTGCCATTAAGTGTTGTCACAGCTAACTCAACATCTAATTGTTGAGGTAATACGGTGATACCCTTAGAAAAGTCTTCAGAAATAAAAGAGTGGGTGGATCCAGAATCAAATAAAACATTTGCTACTTTAGAGTGGATGGTAAGTGTACCTTTCACCACATCGTTATCGTACTCCACATCGCTGATAGAAATTTCATGTGACTTTCCTTTGTCTTTAGCCTTAAGAGTTTGTTGACGTCGACCATCATCATCAACCCTTGGATTTGGGCATTGATTGGCATAATGCCCCATCTCCTTGCACTTGAAACATTGAAGTGTAGTACGTTCATTCTGTGTATCCCTTCCTTTGTTTGCGTCATTAGACATCTTCTTCCCATTATCACGGCATTCAAATGCCCGATGACCTTCTTTTCCACATTTAAAACATTTACTTGTCCCTTTAAGACAACTCCCTCCATGTTTCTTTCCACACTTTGAGCATAAGGAAAAGCTCATCTTCTTTTCCGTGTGCTCTTTAGATTTCTCTTTGAATTCCATATTCCTCTTCTTATCAAACCCATGTGACTGATGGCTTACTCCAATCTCCATCTCGACTTTGAGAGCACATCGAACGATTTCCTCGTAGATATTGAAGTCCCTTATGGATAACGCCCTTCGAAGACTTGTTTTTAAGCCACTAAAGAATCGATCGATCTTACTCTCAGGTTGGATAATAATACCAGAAGCGTACCTTGCAAGTCTTGTAAAATTTGCTTCATAGGTACCAACAGATTCATCATCCCTTTGCTTCAGTTCAAGAAACTCTTTCTCCATCTTTGTTCGGAGAATACGAGGGAAGTACTTATTGAAAAATAAGTTCTTGAACTCGTCCCATTCCATAGACTCAATTTCATCCCTTTGCCTCGTATTATTAACAAGATTCCACCATTGATCAGCATCTCCTTCCAAACGATACACTGCTAGGATGAATTTATCATGTTCAGAACATTGAAGAACTGAAAATATCTTTTCAGTAATACTAATCCATTGTTCAGCAACTAATGGATCAGTAGACCCGCAGAAAGAAGGTGGACGCTGCCTAATGAAGGATTCAACAGAATGTTGCTCCCTCCTTTGCTCGTTTGGAAATCCTGCATGATTCATAGCTTGAGAATGTTGTGTGAGCATGGCTACAAGATTTTGCATTCCAGCTCCCATATCGTTTGGTTGCTCAGGGGGACAATCATTGCATTGCCCATCACATTCCGCATTAACACAGTTCCTTCGGGTTCCAGCCATTGACTAAAACCAAGAAGAATAGTGTGAGCGACATTAATTATAATAGGAAACCACATAATTCGAGAATAAAATTTTCATGCTTAAGGTCTTATCCTAGGTTATTCAAGGACATTTCTAAAACACTAAGATTGTGTTCTATGCTTAGACTTATCCTTAGGGTTCTTACTAAGGCTTTCACATCCTAGTTTCCAAAGGTTGACTATACCTTTCCTCTGATACCAACTATAACGACCAATACTTCACATACATTGTTAATACTTCGAAATTGAAGCACACTTATTACAACATATGACAAAACCACAAAGGACCGTATAGGTATAGTGTCTTTAGAAACTGGGAAACATAAACAACTGGTTCATAAATCTTCTACAGTGTCTCCCATTTATTCCATCATATCTAGGGTCCCTTTTAGCATATTCTACTTAATATCCATCTTCCTGACCTGGGGAAAAGAAAACATAAAAGGGTGAGCTCAAATGCTCAGCAAGGGCAAATAAAGGAAATAAAAATCATATCATATCTTTTTGAAAATCCAAACCTGCAAAAGAGATCATAATATCTTATCATGGAATAAATCATAGAAGTGAAAATGAGATCCCCATAATCATAACATAATACTTGAAACTTTGTGGCATGCACACATAATCATGGAAAATCATTTCTTGTTAGTCATGACTCATTGCCAAGACTATCTTAGTGGACAAAGTCCCTTTCTGAACCGAGTAACCCTCGTTTCAGTCCTGTTTCACTGAACCGGTATAACCTACCGTTCCAGCCCTGTCTATTTCATGAGATATAAAATCTTCACCCAATGAATTGGAGGGAGATATAGGTCCCACCCATCTTATAATGAATCCTTTCTTATGTGTGCCACATAATCATAAAACATACATCATCGCATAACACATGTAACAAAAATGGGATTCTTGAAACATCATGACATCATAAATCAATTCATATAAGATAAAGGAATTCATAAAAATAATTCCATCACAACATGATCAAATCAATGTAATAGTAGGGATAAAAACAGAACCCTATATTATCTTAGATGGAAAATAATTTTGATAACACACTTGAACTCCATTCTTGAGGAAAATATCCTTTCCTCTTCAAAAACATTTTTACTTTCATAACATGTCATATAACTTTAAAACAAAAGAAGTTGATTAAAAATAAACTTGAAAACTTGTAAAGGAAGCTTCTTGGAAATAATGTTTTAAAAATCCATTCATGCCGTATAAGTTAAAAAAAACATTCTTCGTACTTTTGTCGGAAAAGGCAAAAAGTACCTCGTACGACAAAAGATTCCTTTCATACATATTACTAAAAACTCACCGAAGGGTAAAAATGGATTTAAACAATTGTAGGTGGATGGAAATAATATTACATATTGATGAAACATGGATGTGGATGATAAAATACACCCCAGTAAATACTTACGAATAAACAATCTCGGATAAAAATGAGATTGTGATATTTCCCTTACCTTAGGTCCGATTTGCTTTGTTCGTGTCCGAAACTCCTGTATAATGGTTTAAATAATGTTATTGACTTATTCCAGAATCATACATATTGATATGATATCATATATGGTCATATTATTAGCTTCTTGTTAGTAATATTTCATTGTTACTTGTTACTCGGGTCTTTATAACTTTTTGTTCTTATGCGTGTTTTGTCGAATAAATTCTTATTCTTATCTTTAGGTTATTGATAATTCATTTAAATAATGGTATTAGTGTAGTATATACCATATTCATTCATTCAATTCATTTATATAATCATTATGAAATGAAGATCATGTAGAACGAGTCGCATCACATCGTGGAGACGGTATTCCGTACGTACGCACAAGTGATGATATCGTTCCTATGATCGTGGAATTGTATTGGAGTATATATATATTATTTCAGTATCAATATTACTTCATAATAATCATATATAGTTACTCATTACACCATTATACCCATCCTTGTAAGGTGATGGTGGAAAATAGATTACACCACGGCGTGGAGACGGTATTCCGTACGTACGCACGCGCGGTGATTTCATTTTTCCGTAGGATGGATAGAAGGTGAATTAGGGTTGTTTCATATTTATAATAACATATCAGTATGTAAGTAATACTGATGTTATTACTTTATCGTGAAACAACTAAAGAAGAAGAAGTTGAAGAAGAAAGAAATTGAAAAGATCGGAAATGGATATTACCTCTTCTTTGGAACGCCTCTTTGAATCCTCCACTTAAGGAACTAAGATTGGCCTTTGGAGAAGACCAGGACCTCTAGGATTATTCTAGGGAAGTGGAGAGGAGAAAATTTCAGGGTTTGGCCGAGCTTGAGTGCTCAAATTGGTGTGAGGAGGAGGGGGAGGAGGTGCCCTTTTATAAGGGAGGAGAGGGGCACCTTAGAAATATCTCAAAATATTATTTTATATTAAAGTCAAAATCGGTTTATAATGGTTCCAAAGGGTCTTATTTCGAAGATAAAGTGGGGATGGGTCTAAATCCTATCAACCAATAAGATTTAGACAAGTTTAGGGTATTATTTTAACCTTATCAATTAGATTTAACTCTAAGTTAATTAATTTAACTTTTACCGTGTCTTTTTGTTTTCTTTCACTATATAGTTAATACACTTACTATAACATGCCAAAAGAACCCCAAATTGTTTATTATTAATATATATATCCTTATCTAAGTCATTTGGCCGAACATTATATTTTTAGGAATAAAATAACAATTAATAATATAATATTTGATTTAAAAACTATTTTGTGTCAATTTTGACACTATTTGATATATGATTTTTGTGAAAGTCATAACAGAATTATATGTTCGAAAAAAGTTGATTAAATCAACACTAATATATCATAGTAACCTAGAAAATTAGTGGAATTCATAAAAAGTCTCAAATTACATTTATTTTGGTGTTTATAACATCAATTATGTCAATATTTCATTAATAAGATAATTACTGTATCATCTTTGTGTCATAAATAAATTAAATTATTTGATGTCTAAAAATTACAAATAAAATATCATCATGTAGGAAATCTTTTTAGATTTCTAATGAATATTTACAATTGAATTTATCTTATGTATAACCCCATATTAAAAATGATTTACTTATTAAACATTGATTTTAACTATTTTAAACCTTCTTTAAATAAATTAATAATAAATGTCCTAATCTTATCCAAGTGGACCTAAATGGTCATATTTTATTCCTAAGTTTGTTTTTGGTCGAATTACACTTGTACAATAGAATTAGGACATGTGTTAGGGTAATATTAATATCATATTTACCCTTAGTTACCCTACTTACTATTAACCGCGGTAATAATAGTAAAAAGTTACTATTCACCAAAAAAATATTTTTATCTCATTGAACCACATTTTAGTCCTTGATATTAACTGTGTGTCTCGGATTTTCAAAATTCCGATCACAGAAGCGGTAAAATTAAGTTTTATGCAAAATTCAGTTTTTTTAACCTACCACTTAGTGGTTTCACTATTCATCAAAAATTGAATGTTTTCAGAAAAATACCAAAATTTCACCCTAGGCTAATTTCGATATTCTGAGTCCAAAAATGAAGTCCATTTTGAAAAATAAAATTTAAAAAATTTCAAAAAGTGGTTATTACTATTCATAACGTCTAGTTTTAATAGCATATTGTTGTTTAGTGAAACTCGGTATTGCGTACGACGCAAGCTATCGAGGAAGGTCGCGATTGCGTGTAAAGCAATCCAAGCAAGTGTTGTGTAGAAAAAGATTCCTTTGATGATTTATATTACATAAAAGTCTCGGGTGTTACAATACTAGTGACAGAATTATAGAATAAAAAGCAAGATGATAAAGAATACATTGAAATATTCATTGATATGAAGATGTGAAGAAACTGATGACTCAATGATACCAATGTTGGAAAACAAGAAATCTGAAAATTCAATAAAATACTATTGAATCTGACGATACAAAAGATATGGGAATTAATGAAAACAATGACTGGATGAACTAAGAAAACTAATACAAAACTCATCTGAAAATCCCAATATACTGATGCAATCAAGAAAATTGATTTCCAAACAACCATGTTGTTAAAAATCTAGGAGAACCCCTATAAATAAACTCCTACAAAGGAGTGACAGAAACCCATATAGAAATAATATAATATAATATAATATAATATTTATGAAATATGTGTCTGTAGATATAAAATATATAATATTATAAAATTTAATATATAAATAATGTATAGTTATGATGTAATATTATATTATATTATATTATATTATAAAATATGATTTATAAATAATATGTGATTATATATATATTATGTAATATTACTAAATGTAATATAGAAAAAATGACTATTTATGTTATCTAATTATTTTTATATATAACATTATTTTGTATATATAATATTATATATTATTAATAAACATTATAATATATTGATATAATATTATATTTCTAATATTACGTTTATTTATTCGATACACAGTCACATAATATTATAATGTAATATATATATATATATATAATGTATAAAAATTTATAAATAAATAAATAAATGTATGTATATTACTATGAAATTATATAACTATTATTAATATATATGAGTTTGTGTGTTCATATTTATAACATAATTCAATAAAAAATGTTTTTTTGTGACAGATAATAAATATTACCTAGGTAAAGCAACTTATGTAAAATTATATGGGAAGGGTTTTGAATCCATCTCCACCCCGAATATTTATTTCAGGTGGAATTCAAATGCATCTCAAATAGTTATTTATTTTAGTTTATCTATGATGCATTTTAAATTTATTCTAGAAAATCCATAGATTATTTAGTAGTGATATTTAATCTATTCAAATTATATAACATGTATCGAAAACTATAGTTTTAAGAGGTTAATTATGACTATATTAAAAAATAATAATAATATATTAATATACAATGTTTTTTATAAAAACATAATACTGAAAAAATACTATATATATAATAATTATTTAATAAAATTTGAAATATATAAAATTATAACGAATAATAAAATTACCATGAGTAATGTTTTAATAAAATTTCTTATTAAAAGATGTTACATTATATATATATGTATATATAAATAATTCTATATATAATAAAATATTACTAAAATTGAAAATATATAACTTTTTTATACATAGAACAATATAATTATAAGAGAAAATTTTTTAAATTTAAGATAAATAAATTTTTATATTAAAAATGAAAAATATTTTAAATAAATAACATTTTCAAAAATAAATAAAACACTACTACAAAATTGACAATTATACACCATAGAATGTGGCCGCTTCTAGTCTTCAGTGACCTCCAATGGAATGCTTTTGGTTTTCATAGTTTTCCCGTCGTTAAAGCCCAACACTAACTTCCAATGGTGGTCACTATCAGGAATCCAATGTTGACCATGATTGAATTTTATAGAACTGTAGCAGAAAATGACTAAAGAAACATCCATGTATTAATATATAGAGACTTCCCAAGGATGTCTCTAATTATCCAAGAAACATTATAAGTAACATAATCTACCAGTTGAGTTTGGTGATGCTCAAAAATAATAAAAAGAGTTGATGATGCTAGAAGTGGTAATGAATTATTTTAAAAATGAAATTGTTAGGGTCCGCCTAAGATGGTAGCTAACCTATAGGTTTATTTTTTTATTCATTATAATAAAAATAAAAAAATCTCACCTAGAAACAGCGAATCAAAAATATCCACATATACCAAATTTGCAATACAAACACCTATATAATCATCCAATTTTTATCTAAATCATCCTTATAGTGTGATATAAAAAAATCCACAAAGCTAATGGAAATTAATATATTTAACATTAATAAAATTTATTCAATTAATATACATATATATATAATAACAAAAACAGTTTATACTATTATATAAAAAAGAATAAAAAATATAGAAATTAGAAAAATATCATCCGATATTTTTATTTAAAATATTTATCAGTTATGAATTGATTATTAATTTTTTTGAAAAAATAGGTTACCACATAATTATCAACTTGGGAATCATATTGACTCAATGTTGATTCAAATATATCACATGTGATTCAAGGAATTTTCTCCTTAGTGGTCATTTTAGATTTTGGTGCATCCCTTACATTCTAAAGAGGTGTTGGCCTATATACCTTTACTGGTCAGCAAACCAATGTTTTGATGAGTTTACTATTTAGAAGTGAATGAAGTTTAGATATTTCAGGGCTCATTCATTAGATAGATGATCGTCCAGGTGGATGTATTTTGTTCTTCCATTAGTAGTGTCCTGGATGATCTTGGTCAGTTTTGATATTATATTTATACAAAATCCACCATTCCAAGACCAAATATGTGAAATCATTGTTTTTTCTATACTATTTTGAAATAGTGATGGTATAAGTGGTCGATTGAGGCTCTTCACAGTTAGTGTTCTCCCAGAATCACTGAAATGCTTATTACAAAATAGTTTGATATAGGTGATAACTTTGATTTGTTCTCAATAATCCCCCATGGATTTCATTTTTACATTGGTCTCTATATTGGGGTTTTTTATGTTAGATTATGTTATATTTATTTTAAAAAATGGATATTTTTCAATGGTAATATTTTTATGGATGGAGTTAACAATCATGTTCTTTGGTCTTGTCCTATAGATGAGGTTGATCCTTCTTTGATCTCTACAGTTACTTCGATTTCCTTACCTCATATCCATGTTGATATTATAAAATGAATTGAAAGGTATATTTGAGATCTGTTTATAGAGTAGGTACATGTGTTCTTAGTGGTGCTTACTATGTCTGTTCTATTTCTCCCATTGAGATCACCATTTCATGAGTTTTCATTTTTCATTAGAGATAGTAATGGGAAGAAATATCTGTTTTGGATGTTGGTTTGTTAGATATGGAAATGTGATATTTCATTTTCTATATAATAGGATCTAGTATTAATCTTACGGGTACACTAGTCTTCAGTTTTGAAATTTCAAATTTGATATCAGAATTTTTCAATTTTGACATCGAGGTGATGGAGGTTTGTAATTGGGTGGTTTTATCTCCCATGGTTGGTTTTATAGGTTCCTACACCACCTTTTGAATGTGGATTGAAAATAAAAAAAATCAGACTAGTATTTGTAAAATTCAATGTTGTGTACTTTATTTACCCCCCAAAAAAGACTTATCATTTTATTACCATTTGAAAACATTACCAGTTTTTTTCAATCAAACCTAGAAACAATATCATCTGATGGATGTTTTTTGACTACCTAATGATAAAAAAAGACTCTAAAGTCATTATTCCATGGTGTGCTCTAAATACAAATGTGTTTCATTGTTATTGAACCCATTTACATTTTTTTTAAACTTCAAATCTCATAGAAAAATATCATATTTAATAACATTGATGAATTTAATTATCCTCTTCATATTATGCTCATTCATAAAAATTTTAAATGACATAAAAATAATTTTATTATTATTTCATGTTAGTAAGAGCTCATTTGATTTTTTTTCACCCCAACACAATTGATTTTCCCATTAATACAAAAATGATAATAAATGTAATCATTGAATTTTAATTACACCAATCATATCTAAAACATATTTACCAAATTTGTTTACACGATATCACAAATGATAAATGGAATAATCTCTTAGAAATTCAAATAAATATGAAGTCTTTTTCAAAATTTTGACCTTTGGGAAAAAGATATGTCATATTAATAAAACTATAAATTGATACCCATCATTTTCAATCATATTTAGTGACATGAGTATCTGATGGATTATGTGATGATTCCTAATGTCCAAAAATAGTTCAATAGTTGTTCTGAAATGGTTTAGTGTCGATCCAAGTCTTATTTCTTTATATTGAAACCTTATATATAATTTTTCACTTAACATATCATCTTAGGGTAGGAAGTCACATTTAATCATATAGATAAATTTAATAATCTGATCCATGTAATGATACAATAAATATATTTTAAAATAATCCAAAAAAATCTTAATATTTCATTTCATTCAGAGCTCGTTCAGTTTGTTTTGACCCGTACCCATGTGATTTTTCCAATATAATTAAAATTGTAATAATTTTGAAAACTAAATTTTAATTTTATTGATAATCATGGGCCTTAGATTGACCCATAGATTATTCCAATATATCACATATTATTCGATGGATTTTCTCATTGATTTAGACATAAATCTAAAGTTGTTTTCTCATTTTTTACCCCTAGAAAATGATATCTCATTTTAATAACTGTAGACAAAGTTACAAGAATTTTTTCTCATACTGTATGAAACATGCATTGAATGGATGCAGCGTTGATTCCTACATATGAAAAATATATTAGTCCTAATTCTACCACGGTTTCATGTAAAGTAAAGTGTATTTTACTTTAATTTTCACATTTTACATGATTTTTCACTTAACTATTCCTCTTAAGTACAAGAACCCATTTTAATCATACTAATAAATTTAGCTATGTAATCTATGTGTCCATGCTTTCTATAGATTTAAAATGAGATAAAAATTTGTGTCTAAAGATTTAAATCCAATCGGGGAACATTTGGACCGTTTTGACATCTACATACAAGATATTCCTTTAATATAAAAAATTAAATAACTGCAATAGAATGGAATATTATTTAATCAAATCAATGAAATAATTAGTTTGAAATGGTATTAAGCACAATATATCTCATATGGTATAAGTAATTTTTTTAAAAAATTTAATTTCAACCATAAGTCATTTTTAATTTTTGATGCCCTGTCAAAAGATATACCATATCAATAGAACTATACAACATTACCCATATTATTTTATCATATAAGGATATATAAGCATATTATAGATTTATTATTTATTTGTATATATCAAAAACGTCCAGATACTCTTTTTCCCATAGTATCATGTCAATCCAAAGGAGTTTACTTGGAATTGATTCATTTAATTGATTTTCCACATAACTCTTAATTAATGGGATGAAAAAAATTAGTAATATTGAGAAATTTAGCTATTTGATCCATGGTTTGATGATTCTTATACAATGTAAATGAATAAAAAAGAGTTTTCTAGAAAATCCATGCCAATTGGACGTCATTTTGATGGTTTTCACCCATTCAAAAATGATTTTTCCATTATTAAAAAAAATATAACAATTGTAAAAATGATATTTTAATTATTCCAAACAACCTAGAAATTATATTGATGGAAAATTGTTTTCAATCGATACTTAATAATTTGAGTAGTGTTCTTGGCACTTTTCACGTCTATCATATGTTTTCCCATATTTTGACCCTATGATGGGACATATGTCATTTTAATAACACTAGAAAATGTTATCTGATATTTTCCATTTTATCAGGAAACACTAGGATCTGATGGAATTAAAGAAGATTCATATAGATCAGAAACAACTCTATAGTCATTCTCTTATAATTTCAAATCAAACACAGTTTATTTCTTGGAATTTACCCATTTTATGTTATTTTTTAATTATGATCTAAAATTGGATGGATATATGTCACTTTTGATGATACCAACAATTTTTTGTATCTCAAACACATGTCAATGTTTCATATAGATATTATGTGAATTAATTATCATCTTCCTAATATTTTATTTTGATCAGAGTTGTTTTGGTTGGTTTTACCTCAAAAACACTTCATTTTACAATTAGTAAAAAATACTAATAAATATGAAAATGTACTTTTAATAATACCATCGAATCTAAGAATAATATTGGTGTGGGTTTGATTTTATAATATCACATTCTATTTGAGGTATTGAACACTATAATTTCATGTTAATTATATGTTTTCATCATGTTTTTTTACCCCTTATTAAGATTCATGTTATTTTAGTATTGATAGAAAGCTTTATCTATTGCTTCCCATATTACCATGAGACAGAAGAAAATTTTTTATGTATTGAAAATTAATGATGGATTACATTTTCACAACCATTTGATTAAGGTGGTATTTATAATTGATGTGTAGTTGAATGAATGTTGTTAATGTTGGATAAACATTTAAGGGGTGATTTACAGGGGATATATTTATAGTTGATGTTTATCAAATTCACGTATGGAATTAATTTTTTGGAATTACATAATAGATACTATGCACCCGATATATTATATATCATAATAAAAATTGTTTTAAACATGCATTTGACCCTTAGTCTATGAGATTTTTTTATAATCAAATTACTATTATTTTTAACTTTTTAATGTAGAATATCAAAAATGATTTGCTCCCTCCCAGTAACTATAACCGTTGAAAATACACCCCTTTAAAGTTTATGTGTTCATAATACATTTATTTCATCCATTAATTTTAATTCCACCTTAATAATTTCTGTCTAGGAATGTTTCCTATGGGTTTTCTTACAAAACTACATATGTAACCATGTTTTCAGGTTCTTTCAGGAAATTACTCATTATTATTTTTATTGATCTAGGACTCTATTTGATTGAGTTTCAACTATGATGTGTGTTCTATTATATAGGGTGATATAAATTATTTTAATAATGTAATATGGCTATGAATCATGTAAATAGGTATGGAATGGTTACCATGAAGCCCAAAACACTTCACCTGATTAATTTGTTAAATCCATAAAAAAATTAATTTATTCATATTTTGTCCTCTGATTTAATGATTTTATCCCAAAAAAGGTAGCATTGATTTAATTCATGGTAACTATTTTTTATGGAAGAGGCATGTCGTTTCATTAAATGTTAATACTAATGGTAACTATTTATAATGGATTCATATGTGGAGGAGGGATCATTTGAGAAGATAAATTTTTAGTGGTGCTAGAACTTTGAGGATTTTTGGGAAAGTGGAATCTCCCATTATAGAGGATCATGATATACTCACAACCCTATTAATATACAGTCTTTATAGTATATCTATTTTATAATGAAATATATATCAGACATCCTCATCAGGTTCAGATCCAGTTTTAATAAATATGAGCACGAGGTTGCGGTTTCAACTATTGTAGATCTTAAAATAGGTACTCAAACTATGTTAGTTTATGATGAAATTTTTTTATTAAGTTGTTGTATGATTTTAACAATGACCAAGTGGTTAATACAAAAACCGTCAATAGATATAAAATTCATTAAATTAAAAAAAAAATTGAACACTATCATTATATATAAATATGATACACTGAATGAAATTCTTTTTCTAGATTCACTTGTGTTTTCATTGGACTAGATAATATTCCCCCAGTGAAAGATTAAAATGAGGCCTACTTTTCTGAAATAGTAATCTATATATTCTATATAAATTATATCTCATGGTTTAAAAGAATATATTGAATGATATTAATGGTGTTATTGATTATTTAACCATATAGAATTATTTTTATCAAATAATTCATGTTTTCAAATGAGGAAAGTATGTCATAATGAATGAGTAAGTCATTAAATTATGTATTATAAGTCAATTTATGGAGACAAATGTATTTATAAGATCAATAATAAAGTGAAACATAATATTTAAATCATTATTATATATAAAATTAAGATCAAAACATATATTTATATTGATTTTATCTTAGGGGAATCAATGTAGAATATATATGAGTTTCTTCCACATGAAAAAATTATTTCACAAGAATCCAAAAATATATTTATGGACAAAATAAAAAATATAGGATATTTGTATTATATTTAATATTTTGAAATATTATGATTTATTGAGAATCTTATGCAAGAGTTCAATATAAAAGGTATTGATAAGAATGAAAAAATATGATGAATATCGAAATTGATTGATTGGGTTAGTGGAAGACTCTTATGAAGATGTTGTAAATTTATAATAATTATTTCCCTAGATGTTGTGGAGAAGGTGTGAGAATGTTTGATGAATTTATATAATTATCTGAAAATGCTACTTTTAAAATTGGCAATGGTGAATAATATTTAATGTAAAGGAAGAATTGGAAAAGAATTTATTGGATGAGTTAAACTGACACCATCATGCATAGGAAAGGGAAATTTGAGTTGGAATAATATATAAAAAATGACATGGTTTTGGGTAAAATAAATAAATAATGGAAGCAAACGAATATTTTCATGTGAAGAACAAGTAAAACTTGATCTAATAAGGAATTGTTTTTCTAGTTGAGTGAGATTTCTCAAAACCATCAGTATTGTTTATGATAACATGAAGAGATCAATTTATTATATATTATTATTTTGGTCAATCTATAAAGGATATTAAAATTTATATGTCTATATAAAAATAATGATGTTGTTCATATCTATGTGGTAATTTATTATTTAGATTGGGTAGTGGATGAATCAATGAAAAATTATAATAAAATTTTCATTGAAAAAAACCTTTATTAATAGTAAATGATCCATTCCTTGTGTGAAATATTTGGGGATGTTCTTCATTGACATCCATTATCTCCCAATATTTATCTTTCTTAGAACTATGTTATGATTTATAAATTCATGGGGATATAATTATTTTTAAGGATAAGAAATATTAGAATATTCTCTTGGTCTAGAGTTACATTAAGGAATGTGTCACATATAACCTGATAACATAGTACGTTTATTTTAAATAATTAGTATATTTATTAATGGATTTGGAGTGTTAGTAAAATTATCTAATCCATATCTATGGGAGGATTTCACCAAACCCAGATACATGTGTCCTTAGGTGAATATATCTTCTATGAAATACAGGAAACTCTCTTGATTGTAGAGATGGTTTCACTATATAGTGGAAGTTATCTATATGTAATCTTATTGTATGATCAACATGTGATGTACAGTTATAATTTAAAAATAAAAAACCACTTACAAGTAATATTATTTATTTTTCTGATAAATGTAAATTTATATAGTTTGATTTGAGTCCATAAATGATAAAGATTCATTTTTAATGGAACTGTAATTATGAATTGTGAATATCCTAAAAGTTGAGACAATCTATTTAATTTAGAAACTAAAATCATAGAACAAAAATTTTCATTTTAATACTATGCATCATGCAATACGTAGGATATTACATGTGCATAGTGATGTAGGACCCTGTGAAAAAATTATTATGTAAATAATAATGAATGTAATTAACATTAAATATATAAAATTATTATAAACCAACATCATATAATCCCGGGAAACACCAGATCGATGCATATACATCCCATGTGCTCCAAAATTTGTTAATAATTGAGAATTTTTCTAATTATGAGCATGTAAGTCTACCTCCAAATCTAAAATGTGTTCTATTCTGCTATAAAAATAGTAACCATAGCATTATCTTGTGAAACTAAAAAATATTAACCGTTATACTATTTCTCATGATATGAAAATATCTATCCCGAAAAAAATGTAATGAAATATCACATTACTCTATATAGAAATATGACATTGTTCCTCTAAAATATCTGCTAAATCTACCAAAAATTGATCCTTTATAATATATAAATAAAAATATATATGTATAAAAAATATATGTAAAGATTTATTATTAATAAAATAAATTACTCTACAAGCTTCAACCTCTAGATGATTCTGATCACTTGTCTTCATCAACACTGACATTTTGTCATTTACTGCGTCGTGATACCATAATTATATACCAATACAATATTAATATATAACATAGAACCATATTAAATAAATAAATTAAAAAGAAAATTATAAATAAATCATGTCTAATCAGGGACACGTGATGACTAAAAATACCATGAGGTAGTTCCTGCAATGAATGATTCTGGGAATGGCATGCTTCCACCTCATATATTCAATAAATTAGAATTTGAAATATGAAAAATTTTATACAATCATCGTAATATATAAACTGAAATAAAATATCACTATTACAGCTTCATTGGAATAATATTAATTTATGTGAAGCAATAGATATGGTAGAACACCTCTATGGAATCTATCTAGGATGTCTAGGGAACCCACATTTCATACTCAGTTCTCCCTATTGACTCTGCCATTATAATGTTTCCTTATTTTCTAACATTTGGACATTAACAATAGCTAAAACCCAATGGGTTATCTTTATGATTATTCAATTAATTAAATAAAATTATCAAAGATTTAATAATATTTTATCATATATAAGAATCAAATATGATTCTCTTACATACATATCCCACTATAGCTGATCTAGTGTATCCAGGGGGAATGTATCCTTGTCACATGTAGTCAATGATGATTTGGGTGGGTCGCACATAATATGACCCAACTGTTGAATAATTATAGAATCACTCACTTCCACCGCATTATAGGTCTTGAAAATGACACATCATGGGAGCTATTATAATTTTATTAAGAGATACCATGATTGTCGCCTCTCTTATGAGGGGAAAAAGCATCTGAGTATGAAACTGTTGAAAAAAACATACATAATTAGAATGATTTTTTATATATGATTAATGATTAATTAAAAATATAATAAAACATTTACATTCATAGTTACATTGATCCATATATGAAGATAAAACATCAGATTGATTTGGTTCTTGTTCTTCATCATTTAACATATCTATAGTCGTAATAATAATTAGGCTTTAGACATAGATAGACAACATATAAAATATAAAAACAAAAAAATCACCCAAAAGATAATTAAAGTGATCAAAAAAATTTAATTTTTTAAAAAGGTCTAAATACCAATAGCAGGATAACAATTATTCCTCATTTAAAACCTTCAAATCGAAAATTTATCCTTCAATGTTTTCTCTAATGCAATGAATGTATTATTCATGTTGAACTATCATGTTTTGATCAATATGTTTCACAACAAAAGTAAAATCCTTGGGATCATCATGTTCAATTAATAACACTCATTAGCTTGAAATCTTCATAAAAAATTCCAATTTATATTTGACGACAACGTAACAATGAATACATCATCTTCTAGATTTGTAAAGAATAAATGTCCATTACTAACTATTTATTATCTATATAACATATTATTAATGGTCTCTAATGTAAAATTATAGTGATCGACTTTATTTACATAATGATAATCAACCCAATTACACTTTTACAATATTTATTTTACCCATTCCGTATATACAACATCAATCACTACTTCGAAATAAACATAGTAAAAACTAGTACCAATAGATGAACAATTGATGCCTGTATTTTTTGACTCCCATTTGTCATCATCATATTTAATATAAAACAAAAAACCTTTATAATTAAAATAATATCAAATAAAAGACGTTATAGATGAGACCTTACCTTGTTTGTTAAATTCATTAGTTATTGTAGTGTCACCTGACTCCCATAGGGCATGGACCAATTGAATTCATAGAATTTAATAAAAATTATAATTAATGAAATGTGTATCTTACATAAATCATAATTAAAATACATTTAAATTTTAATAATCCTCCAATGAATCTAGAAATTTTTCATAATAGAATTTGGGAATTTAATTATCCCTCGCAAGAGATAACTATTTTTTACCTCATTAATCTGTTTCTTATAAATGTTAATTACATGTCCAAAATAATTACTTTTAAAATGCTAAAAAATCATGTAAAAGTTATAAAATAAAAGTGATAATTCATTTACTACATTAATTGTGAAACTATTGGATTATTGATGAAGATATATCGATGATATTGTACCTAATTGATGTTCTCCATATAAAATTTAATTCCTTATCTTATTAGACCATCATGAATCTGAGATGGGGTATCCTTTTTTTATTATACATAATATATTCTTAAAAAAATGAAGAATAATCATCTATAAAATAACCATTGTCCAATGATTCTTCAAGATAACCTCGGTTATGTAAAAATATTTTTAATGTATTCATATACCACTCTATAAGAGACATTTAACTAAATTTCTTTTGACAGTCATCAATTACTTCAATTGTTATGTGCACTATCCTGGGAAGCATAAAATAAACAAATGGAGTTGAAAATAGTTTTTTTACATGATAAACATGATGTATAATCCTATTCTAGATTCTTTTAATCACTCATTTTCATATTTCCTAAAAACCAGTTTCTAAAGAAATTACTCATATCAGAAAATGATTGAACAACATTCATTGATAAACAAGCATGAGTTGTGATTGGAATCAACTACTGAGGTGGTATGTGTTTTTCAGGAATTTCCAACCATTGAAATGATATTCTCATCCTATTCACAGACATAGACATTTTAATTTATTACCCATCAGGAAGCCAACAAATCTTCAAAATTCTAATAAATGAATATTTCTCTTTTTTTATTTATTGTGTACTCTATAGATGGAACACATTCTTTTTTTACCACACCCTAATGTAAATGATATTTTTTCCTTAGACCTATTTTTTCCAAATCAATCCATGCAGGAACATGGTCCATTGATTTTACACTAACACCTAAAATGGTCAAAAATAAACTATCAAAATCACTTTTTTCGATGTGAATGACATTTATATTACAACATAGGATTATTGTTTCCCAATAAGTGAGATAAAAAATACTTTTCATTTTATAATTGTCGATTTAAGAACTACCAACACAAAGAATACTATTTAATGGATGAGAAACCAAATAATGATATTCTTATACCATGTGGACTATTTATTCCTCAGTGTATGATAATATATTTACACAATTCATAAAATTTTGTCTTTGGATGAATTCTATAGAACCATCAAATTCTACTTTGTCTTTTCTGAAACAATGATTAAGGGTAAATAATTACAATAACCAAAGTATTATAATTTTAATTTAATGTTTAATCCATGTAAGATTTTTAAATTTATTATAAAATGGGAAAAACCCCTTTAATAAATCTAACTTGATAAATTTTCATTATCTAGGATTTCATTGATTTATCACAATAACACAACCTAAAATTTTAACTGTACATTCATTTCAATGTTATAATTCATCACTCCATTGTGAAAAATTTCACTCAACTAATTAATCAATGGTTCAAGTTAAACATTAATCATATCCCATGGATTTCTAGGTCCATTAGAACGAGTTAATTGTAATATAAAATGTTGTAATATACAATTACATAGAGGAATATTATATGGAATGAATAGTATGGTCCACAACCAATGAGTTGTACCAACCATAGACCTAAATGGATTGAAAACATATAATTATAAACCCAATAATACATTAAAAATATCATTACAATATTCAGGGTTTCTGTGATTGAAACACTTCCATGAAATGTAGTCTATAGTGTGCCTTATCATATCACATTCCTTACTTCAGGAAATATTCCATCTCATTTATTAGGAAATTTTGGATGACAAAAATTAAGTTTTCAATCATCGATTTAGTTGAAATTAACAAATTTTTATTACGGTAATTAGTTTTCCCTGTTTTACAATCAATGTATGATGATTTGAATTTACTATTTTATCATGCCACCAGTAAGAGTCCCACACCATAAAATTAACCAAATTGGTTGTTTCCATTCTAAATAGAATATAGATATTCACATAAATCTATATTCTATTATGTGAAACCCACGTTCTCTTTTGAGCATATAATCATGGTAATAAGTACCCATAATATTACAGTCAGTAAGAATTACTTTTTTAAAATAACACTAACAACATCACTAATGATCTGCGTAACCAAAGAATTCAAATTCATCCAATTCAACAACTCTATGATAAATTAAAATTTACTATAATGAGAAAAAATAAAATATATATCAATTTTCTCATCATTGGGTATTTCATAAAATCTCAATGAATTATGATATACACTTGAGTATTGATTGATCCAAATAGTTTCCTCATTCTTGATGTCAATTCCATTAGGATCAAAACCACGAACCATTTAATTATGCATTTCATGCATCAAGTCATTTCTTGTCACATCGATATCAATATCGAATTTTTTCCTCTGATAGGAATGAATTGATTATTCCCCTTAATAATTCAAAATATTATAATTCTTTAGAAAACTACTTAGGAATTAGTGTTATCACATGGTATCTATTCTGAGTTGATATCTATTTGAACATTTTCTACACATACAACTAATATATTCCACTGGAAATCGTCCAATTAAGTCAGTGAAATGACTAATTCCATCAAAATATTCTCTTTATGTTCTGTTTGGTAGATCAATCCAACACTTATACATATTCATTTCTGTATAAAAAGTTGTAACATTTACACAATACTTTATATTGATAGAATTTTTATAATTTCAAATCACAAATATATTTAAAATAATGACTAAAAAATTTCATGTGGGATTCAATAAATACTCCTCCAAAAATAAGAAAACTATTCAAAAATGAAATAGTCTTCACATTTTAGGTTATATTTATTCCTTTATACCAATTATTTTAAAGGTTTTCTCTTATGAATGACTATCTATTTTGTACGGTGTCCCTTGTAAAGAAATTTATGAATATAAAATTAAAAAATTGAAAAAATAAAAATAATTATTATATATATTATTATTTGATTAATAGTTATTTTATAATTTCTGTTATACAAACACAATTCTACATAAAAAAATGTTATTCTATATTCAATGTTATTTTAGACTAACAATTATTAAATTTTCATATAATGATATATTTATTTTTTAATTATAATAACATAAATTTTTTAATACATATTTTACGTGGTATATTGCATTTTTTGAGGTTGTTTGATAGAATATAATTTTTTATTTTAAAAACATAATTAATTATATGATTGAAAATGTAAAATTTTATATGTCACGAATAATAAAGAATACTCGTTTTGGGTTATTTCATGGAGGAAATTATTTTATTTAATTTTTTTATAGACGAAAATAGTTTATGATTGGAAAAATATTTAACCTAAATATATATTTATTTCTAAAATATATAAATTTAGGTATTATAATGATGAGTCATATCTAAATAAATATTTTAACGATCACTATTAATTTATTGGAAATTTATAATTTATATAACAAAAGAAAAATATTTTTCATCATTATATTTTTAATTATCAATAAAATGGGTTATACAATAGTATATAAGTGTATTAATCATAATATATGATAGATACTGATATTTATCATCAATATCATAATCATTCATAAAATTAAAATTAATTAAAAAATTTCATCATCACTTTCCAAAAAATTAATGTCATTCATCACTCTAATAATTATCAAAATGTGTTTCAAATATATCAATTGTCAATTTTGATAACAATATTATTATTATTGTAATCATTATTTAAAGGTTGTGTCATTGTAATTATATCTAGGAGGTCTTTAGTTCGACCATCCATGGGTGCATTTTCATGCGTGTTTCATTTGTATTTCTACAATTCTTAACACATGTAATTAATTAAAATGAGTTTATTATACATTGGAGTGGAAATTAATGATTAATCTGAAGCATTTTTAAAAACAATATTATAAAGATAAATATAATGTCGGTCAAACCAGTGATGAATATTTAATAATATTATTTGATCTAGAAAAAGGTGATAAGATCTATTCACCGATAGCTATGGCACTTTCCATTAAGATAGATTTGGAAGCATAATAATATGTTAAAATTGATATGCATAAACTAATTTTTTTCAACAGAAGATATATAACTGTGGTGCTGCGATTTTTTTATTGAGTGTTACAAGAATCTAATAGAGTTGATACAAATTGTGTATGTAGGAAGAACATTTTATAATTAGTGTTAAAATTAGAAAATAATGCCTACTTTGTGATGGGTTTTATATATATAAGGAGATTATAGACATTGAACTGTAAATAAATTTAGGTTTTGATTCATATTTGTCTTATATAAAATGATTTTATGAGTCTCAAAGAAAAAAATGAAGATTAAAAATTAAAATTATATTAAAATTATTACAAAACTTATTAAAAGATTGATCAGTATGATTACTAAGATGTGGATGTTTTCACTTATTCATTATGGAATTAATATACAATATAATTAAGTGGATATTGGAAGCTGAAGTAGTGGGATTATTGGATGTTTTGATTAATGTTATTTGAAAATATGTATCGATATGCAGAAGAGAGATGCGAGATGAGATTACAATGCAATGGTACCAATCATATTTATTGAGTAAATGATTGCGTTTATTGGAATCACTGGCATTATAGCTTCTAATTGGTATGAAACTACGTATCAAATTGTGAAGATAGATAATCCACAAATAAATCAACATTGAAAAAAATGTAGTATAATCCTTACATAAATTAGAACTGAACATCAATTTTGACATTTTTATTTGTTATCAACACAAATTTTAGACTTTTTTTCAATGTGTAATTATAAAATTCAAAATAAAAAATAATTCAAACAAATAATAAATTACATGGTTTACCTCAAATACTGTGATGAATCTAGGATGATAGAGCGAATAGGGGGAAACAACACCTATATCATTGGTTTTGATAGAGAGGGGGTAAATAAAGGTGTGTACCAATGGTTATTGGAGAGGACATGGATGGTATATGTGTTAAATCAAATCCCATGAAAGGTGTTGCGGTGAGGGTTATGGGGGTGGGATGCAACATGGGTAGTTAGTAGACTACGGTTGTGGCAGATCTAGGGATAACATCAGATCTATTTTGTGATATTTGGCCGATCATGTTTTGGAAAATCAGAGGACTATATTGCTATGAAGGTGGATCAAGTACATGTCGTGTGACAGTGGATATGGTTTTGGTGGCTGCACCTATGATTTTAGAGGAGAATCACACTGAAATTTTAATGTAAGAACCTTGTATTTGATAGCGCTCATGACACACAACACCAAGATCATAAAAATATATAATACTGAAATATATTAAAAATATAATTATTATTTTAAATGTATTGGATATATTTTATATTTTCCAATTCATGCAACATAATGATTGTATGCTTTACACACAAGAGTGACCTTATTCGAGGAATGGTGTTGCATGCAATACCATATATTAAGATATAAACTATATGTTATGAATTATATTAAAAAAAATTTGAAAATATATTTTTTATATGATAATAATATGAATTTGTGGGATACAAATTAATGAGAAATGCAAATATGAACCAACTGAATTTCATAAAAAATATTATCATTTTTATGCTTCCAAATGAGTTTTATATTTACAAACATAATTAATTACAATTAATTATTTATTTTAATGAAATATATATTTTATATATTCAATAAAATATTTTTTTATTCATCGATATGTTGTTATGTACATAAGATAAGAACAAACGCCATTTTAAACATTAAAAACATATATATTTATAAAGGCAACTTTACCTCTTGATAATGGTGAACCTTTATAGAATCTAAATTTTACACAGTAGATGATATAATTTTTTTAAATAAATTTATTCTTTTAAATAGAAACATAATAATTAAGTTATGGTGAATTTTTTATATTTTTCAGAAACAATTCATTTTTAATGAATTGTTAAAATTCTGAATGTTAGTTCAAAACTAATTTCTCATAGAATTTATGTATACGGTTAAATTATGTTTTATTTTGGATTTAAACATTAATTAGGTTATATATTTCCCAATTATTTCAACATAGCTCATTGGAATCCATTTCACTTTTAAAATTACTATAACAATATAGCAAACATTAGGATAGTTTTACTTTAAAAATATGCATTGTAGCCCTATGCGCATTGTTAATTTTAAATTATTATTTCCACTAGTATGATTATAATTTTGATAAATGGATTCCATATTTATAATCCAAATAATATATAATGAATAATAACCACAATTTTTTTTACCAAAAATATCAAAGAACGTAATTAATTTTTTTATAATTATAAAGTTGAAATTTATCTAAATAAAAGACAAAAAATTAATTTAAGTGCACAAATAACCAATCAACATTCCCAAAACCCATTTAACGGCCATATATAAGCCATAAATCTTACATTATTGTGTTTTTATGGTTTTTATGACTTTTTTTGTTTAATAACATGTGTACACCAATATTGTTTCTGAAAATTCCAAATGAGACATTTTCCATCCCAATAAAAGGCCTCCACCATTACCATTTCATTACACCTCTAAAAACAATTAGTTTAGTCCAAGAATTAAAAAAATATTCTCAAGATTCCTCCCCTTGAAATTTAATACTCCATTTTGGATTTAATCATTCAAAAGATTCAATATGGTATAAACCAAAAAATATTATCAGATTAAGAGTTAATGTATTCTCTCAAAATTTTAAGATTCATTTACATTATCCACTCCCTATACTATTATTATTCAATTCATATTTAACAAAAAAAGTATCTTAAATTGTTTCCTGGGATTTCTCTAGGTCACACATTTTTTCTATCGAGGATGTGCTAGACATTTCCCCTCATTTCCACTTTCTAATGGTGGGCAGCATCCATTGCTTATTCAAGGAAGTGTTATCCATGATCGAAATGAGATAATGAGATGACAATTTATCCATCTAGGGATTCCTCAACAAAATTCTTCACCTAGTCTTGGTATCCCTTAATGATTAAGATGTTTGTTCATAATACTCTTCCCTGGTGCCATATCTTCATAGATACCAGTTAATTACACTCCTTCTGTTTGGTCATTAGAAGGGGCCATGTTAGAGCAGCAACATTCGATCGGGTGAGTAGTCACATTTGACATCACTGGCATGTATGTGTGACACCCTAGGCTTCCAAGGAACGTTTCTCTTTGAATAATTCAATAGCATGCATTGTATGCAACTTCAAGATTCTAACACACCACGAACCATCAAACAAGCCGGTATGAATAGAAATTCCAACTTTTTGAAATCATATAAATTTTGTTCTTAAAAATTGACATAATTTTTGGATTTGGAGTATTGAAATTAGCTTTGGACGATTTTTAGGTATTTTTATGAAAACATTCAATTTTTTATGATTAGTGAAAAACACGACATTAATGGTTAAAACCAACTTTTAATTTAATTAATTTTTATTTTATTTAAATTTATTCTATGTAATAATAGATACCTAATACAGATATATGTTCAATGTAATTAATTGGATTAATTTTATAATAATTTTAGATATATAATTTTTTTGACCTTTTTAACTTCTTTTACCCACCACCTAGGGGCATTTAGAAATTTGCATAAAATGTAATTTTATAGCTTTTGTGAATTAAATTTCAAAAATCTAAGAGACAAAGTTAATATTACTATATAAAATGTGGTTCAATAAGATGAAAATAATTTTTGGTGAATAGTAACTTTTGACTTTTATTTACCACTGTTAAAAGTAAATAAGGTAATTAAGGAAAAAATGATATTATAATTACACTAACACAAGCCCTAATTATATTGGATAAATAAAATTAGACCAAAGACAACCTTTGGGATAATATATGATCCTCTTTGGTCAACACAGATTAGATTATGACATTTATTATTATTTTATTTAAAGAAGATTTAAAAGAGTTAAATTCAATGTTTAATAACTAAACAATTTTTAATATAAGTTTACACACAATATATATTTGACTGTAAATATTCATTAGAAATCTAAACTTTTTCCTAGATAATGTTATTTTATTTATAATATTTATACATTAAATAATATAATTTATTTATGACATAATGATGATGCAGTAATTACCTTATTAAAGAATGATTAAAATAATTTATATTATAAATAACCAAATAATTATAATTTGTGACATATAATTAATTACACTAATTTTCTAGGTTAATATGACATATTAGGGCTGATAAATAATTTTTTTTCTGTGTAATCATGCTGTTATAATTTTCACAAAAACCAAATACTAAATAGGGTCAAAATTGACATAATGGAGTTTCTAAAACAAATACTATATTATTAATCGAAATAATATTCCTAAATATATAAGTTCTGGAAAAAAGAATTACATAATGTTATATATATTAATAATAATCTCCTTGGGGTTTTCTTGGACGTTTATAGTATGTTTATTTACCATATAATATAAAAATACAAAGAGACATGGAAAATGTCAACCTATCTTACTAAGAGTTAAATCTAAAACATAAGGAAAATATTATGACCTAAACCTGTCCGAAACCCTTTTTTTGAGATTTTTTCGATCCATACCTACCTTTTATTTCAGATAAATCATTTTGGAGCCACTAAAAACTGCAAATAATTTTATTATAAAATATTATTTCTAGCTATTTCTAAAGTAACCCTCACCTCTATTATAAAAGGGAACATCCCTTTATCTTAATTTCACACCTCTAAATCCATTTGGATCCGCCAAACCCAGCCCAAATATCCTCCCAACTTTCATACCATTATCCTAGAGGCCTTCCATTGTTCATGAAGCCATCCAAATGACCCCTTTTGATCAAATCAAAAGGAAGAACCCGAATAAGACATAAATATTTCATCACCTTTTTCAAGTTATTTTCTCCATGCACTTCCTCTTACTTAGTAGATTACATTCTAAAATAATAAATCTACTATATTATATTTACTATGAAGTTATTATAAAACTTTTACAGCCATATTCATCATTCTATCCATCATATAACGGGAAATGTCACCTTACGTGCCAATGTATGACTTACAGTCTCCACGTCGTGGTGTAGTTTGTTATTCAAACACTTAATTATTTGGATGGGTATAATAATTAGTTTAACTAATGTAAATAATTAATATAACATGTTAATGATTCTGTATATATGATATATCATCCAATTACATATGATTTCACCATTAATATAATAATATTATCGCTCGTGTGTACGTACAGATTACCATCTCCACGAAACGTGATGACATTCATTTACAATCGTAATCATTCAAAAAAATTCATTTTATGATTAAAAATAATATCTATGAACTTAACATCATTCATTATATGAATAAAATACTTCTTATCCATAAAAAACATGGCTTACGTAACCATTAATTTAATGGAAAATGAATCTGTTAACACCTGAAATGGTGATACTACCGAAATATTATTAACAAACAAATATTAGAGGATCACATATGATATCATATTTTTGTATACAGTTCTTGTTTTTTTAAAAGGTGATGCTTTTTTCAAATACTAAAGCATAATTTATTGATAAGAAGAAACAGATTACAAAATGCAAAAGGAAGAGATTTTTCTATAGTCTCTATCAAAAATATATAAGATGTCTGAAGGGACATCATCCATCCAAGTCATGCTTTGATGGACTCCTTTGTTGGCTAGAGCATCAGCAACGACAACGGCTTCACGGTAGGCATGAGTAGCCAATGCTTTTACATAAGTATCTATTGGGACCTCTTTATCATCCACATTTGTTCTTTCATAAAAATGTATTTCAAAACATTTTTATTATTTATTATAGTCTGGTTTAAAGTCATTTATAACCTAATTTTATCAAATATGTTTTTAATGTAATCCTTTTGTAGTTTTCCAGAAAATGTACTTTATAACCTTTTCAACTAAATTAATGTATGTATGTATTCTTTTAACTTATAAGGTGGGTGTGGCTATTTTCTACCATTATATCATCATTAAAGCATAATATACAATATTATAAGAATACATAAAAAATAAAACTTTTCTTTTATAATTATATGAATTTTAAATAATTTGAAAATAGAAAGAGATATTTCTCTAAAAATGTTTTGATTTTAACTATGTAAACATCCTTTGATGGATTTTAAGCTTGTTTTAATTTTATTTATTATGATACAAAAAATTTATATTATTTTGAGGGTTATGTGATATTTTTTACTATGGTTGTGTTTTTTTACACAATTCATGTTTTATGGATAATTAATTATAATTTCATATGCAAATTTTAAAATGAATTTTTATATTATCTTTAAACTTTATCATATGAGGAATGCATTAGAATTAGTAAGTGATGGGTAGAGCCTGCTAGAGCTCCTCGATGAATAAGTAGGTCTCATGAGACAAACTAGTGTCTTGCAAAAAGGCCTTGAAAAAATTTTATTTTTAGTCATGGAATAAGGCCTTGATTATGTGGTTATGAAGTCTGTCATTGTGCATTCCATCATTATTAAAGTTGCTATTGATATTTTATTTTATTATTTTACTTTTAGAATATCCATGTGAGTAAATAAATTGAATTATTTGATTTTATCATGGCCATATTATTCTGAAGTTTATGTTTAAAATGATTTTATTTTAGTCTTATTCATTTCCCTAAATATTTATTATTATTTAAGAAACATTATACTATATTGATATCCTTACTGATTATCTAAGATCACCCCTTTATATGTTTTATTTTTTCCAAGATGTGAAGAATTATTTTATAGTTAACCTAAAAGGATATGTTAAGCATACATGTTTGATTAAAATGGGAAAAAATTATGTAGATGTTTTTATTTCATGATGTAATGTAAAACTTATAAATTTATCTAGTACTAACAAGGCTACTAAAAAGATCAGTCATTTTGGATTTGATCCCTTTTGACCATGCCAGTGTTATGTAGTAATTTACAAACTCTTGGTAACTAGGGTTGGGGCATTACAATTGGTATCATAGGAAGTATAGTACAAACATATGATGCTAGATGTAGAAAAACTCTGATTTGAGAACATTACCTAGTGATAGACTTTGATGATTAGTATAGAAGAACTTCCTAGAATTTTGGTATTGTAGAGATTTAGTGAGTTTTCTAAGGAATACGTCCTTGTCTAGATACGATCAGGTATAGGTAGCTCTAGCACAGATGTACCTATGGGTAAAACTCAAAAACACCACATTGAGCTTGGCTCTAACGGGAACTACTGCACGACAACGGGCCTTGCTGCACTCATGGTTACGACACTACCGGGGGATATACTAAGGATAATTCTCTTTTTCATTATAAGCCATTATGAATGTTTTATGAGTATATACTTATTCAAATAAAACATTTTTATGATTATGTAGTATATCCATAAACTGATCAATTTATGTTAGGTGTTTTACATGTTTGGAATTAGGTATTGCGATTCATAAACTAATATATTGTATTCCATTTTTTAGAAATGGTTCCTAGCAGAAGGAATGAAAATTGTATAAATGCACGTAATCCATGTGGAGATTACCCTCATACTCGAGATAATTATATTGGGGATGGTGATGCAACTAGTGCTAATCATCTTATCACTGAACTGGGACAACTCACCCAGGTTATGAATAATAACCTTACTCGTATGAAGCACCCTAATCAACAATGTGGATGATCAATGTTAGACCACTCCATGAGGCAATAACCACCAACATTCAATGGGAGTAAAAATCCATTAGTAGTTGAGCAATGGATAAATTCTTTAGAAGAAATATTTCATGCTTTGGAGAGTAGATAATGGGAAAATGTTATCATGCAAGTTCACCACCTCGTGGGAGATGCAAATCAATGGTGGTCATTAATCCAAAACACAAATGAAGATGAAGAATTATCGAACATGGAAAGGAGAGTGTATAAAGATATTTTCTTATAAAAATTCATAACTCATGACCATCGAGCAGATATGGAAAGAAACTTTTTTATTATGAGGAAAATGGAGGATGAGAATGTCTCGTAGTATGAGGCTAACATTACAAGGATAGCAAGGCATGCATAAGATTATATATGTAACCCTAAGAGTAGGATTGATCGATTCTTTGATGGGATAATTCCATTTCTCTATCGAGCATTAGCCTCAAAATCATTCTTATCGTATGAAGATATTGTCTCATCCACTATCCAGACAGAATAGTAATTCTCTATGTCTTACGACAATATAGAAAATTTAGAGAAGAAGAGATCTACTAAACACTGTAGAAATAGATATAAGGGGAACATGGGAAAATTTGAATATCCATCCTACAGTAAATGTGGGAAGAAAAACCCTGGTAATTTAATGATGGGAATGGGAGTTTGTAACATGTGTGGTGAAAATGGCCACCAAGATCTTAATTTCAAGGGCATGAAAGAGGTTGTCAATGTTGAATGCTACAACTTTAGAGAATAGGGGAATTAATCAAATTAATTTCCTAAGCACCGATGGAACTTACCTCATAAAAGGCCAAGGGGGAAAGACCATGCTTATGCGATCACTACTACAATGTTTAAAGCTCTTAAAGACATGGCGGCAGGTAATTTAATAGTTTCCTCAAGTTTAGCCAATGCATTATTTGACTTTTGATCATCTTATTATTTCATATATTTCCAGTTTTCATTGAAAATTAGATATTTTCAATTTTATTTAACAGGGGAATAGTCAGTCAAAACACCAAAGAGAATTATCATTGCAATAATGTTTTGTGAATCAATTCCCATTAGGGATTAGAAATGTTCTTTATCTACTGATCTCATCATCAGACCCATGATTGAATTTTATATAATCCATGGTATGGATTGGATTTTGGACCATGGTGTGAAAATTTATTGTATGAAAAAGGAGGTTACAATTCTAGATGATGATAAGGAGTAAATTATCATTAAATCAGAAACGTCACTGTCTGAATCATATCTAGATCCGCCCCAGTATCTCTACTAAATTCAATTATTGGGGAAGAGTAGAATGAAATAACTATGGTTGAGGAAAATAATGTTTCGAATAGAGGACGTACCCATTGAGAAAGAATATGTTGATGTGTTTTCAACGAATTTACCTAGACATCATCTAGAATGAGAAATTGAGTTTTCCATTGATTTAATTCCTGGTTCAAGGCCCATATCAAAGACCCCTTATTTAATTACCACTGTGGAATTAGTAGAACAAAAGAATCAAGTAGATTAATTGAGTAATATGTGATTTATTATCCCTAGTGCTTCTCCATGGGGAGCCCATATCCTTTTAGTTAAAAAGAATGACCGATCTACGAGGTTTTGCATTGACTATAGAGAGAACAATGATATAAAAATAAAGAACAAGTATCCCCTACCTCATATTGATGATTTATTTGACCAAATTCATTGAGATCAATATTTATCAAAGATTGAACTTTGATCTAGATATCATCAGTTGTGTGTGATGAAGGACGACATTCTAAAAAAAGCATTTCGCACTACGTTGGGGCATTACGAGTTTACAGTAATGCCTTTTGGACTAGCTAATGCACCTTTTTTTCATGGATCTAATGAACAGAGTTCTCAAGGAATATCGTGATGACTTTTTCATGGTATTTATTGATGATATCTTGGTATACTCAAAAAGATACAAAGATCATGAAAATCACTTGCACATTATTCTAATGAATCATAAAAGAAATGAATTATATGGGAAGTTTAGCAGGTGTCAATTCTAGTATTAGAAGATTTCTATTCATGGTCACATTATATCCACGTATGTAATCTCTATTGATCCTTTAAATACCATGGAAAACCAAGAATGGCCAGCACCGACGATTATAACTGAGGTATGCCATTTTATTGGTTTAGCAGGTTATTATCGGTGTTTTTTCTAGAATTTTAAATAATTTTCTTACCCATTAACCAAGATCACACGTAACGGGGATAAATTTGTTTGGAAAAAATTTGGGAAGAATATATTGAAGAACTGAATAGATGATTAGTAAGTTCTCTAATCATGACTCTACCATCAGAGAACGATGGGTTTGTTTTTTATAGTAATGCTTCCAAGAATGTTCATGGTAGTGTCCATATAAAAATTGATAGATTTATTGTCTATGCATCAAAACAACTAAAAATTTATGATCCTAAATATCCCACTCATCATCATGAGATATCAGTTGTAATCTTCACTTTGATGAAATGGAGTCACTATAACTATGGTGAAAAATGTGAGATTAATAATGATCAAAAGAGTTTAAAGTATATTTTTTCACAAAAGGAACTAAACCTGAGGTGAAGGAGATGGCATGAACTACTCAAGTATTATGTTTTAACAATACACTACCACCCGGGGAAAGCAAATATGGTGGCAGATGATTTGATCCGAAAGGATCATGGATATTTAAATAAGATGAGAGTTGAAAGGGACCCTATTTTCTTGGATATAGTAAAGATGGATATGGTAAAAATCATGGAAGGTGAATCATCAATAATTTATCAAATGGTTTCCAAAACATATTTACAATAAAAGATTTCAAAAATTCTCAAACTAGTGATGAGATGTTTCAATATATGATTAATTCTGTAAATTATGGTAGATTGAGTGACTTCGTATATGAAGATGGAATTTGAAATTTGGGATAAGGATTTGATTTCCTCATATACCTGGTCTAATAATGGAATTTTTGGATGATGCTCATATCTCCATTTTCTCCATACAACCTAGGAGCAACAAGATGTATAGATATTTGATGTAACATTTTTGGTGGGACAACATGAATATGAAGATTACAGATTTTGTGTTAAGATGTATGGTTTGTCAACAAGTGAAAGCTAGAAGGAAATAGCCTAGAGGAGTCATGCCTCATCTTCCCATAATTGAGTGTAGGTGGGATAATATTACGTTTTACTTTGTCATGGGGCTACCAAAGACTCCTAGAGGGAATGATTTAATATGCGTCATTCCATATAAGAGTATTTGGAATCCCCATGACAAAGTCCAACATAATATTATCCCATTTCATCTCAGTTATGAGAATAGTTTGGATAACTTCTCCAGGATATTGCCTTCCAGCTTTAAATTGATGAAAAACCATATATCATGACAACAAATCAACAATATCCCTCTTCATGTTTTCCTACCAATAATGTTCTTTCAAATATCTATACATTTTGGTGCTCCCAGGGTGTATAGAGAAATTAGATCTATGCGCATCATCCAACAATTCACTTTTTAGATATGGTATATGAGGACACAATGTCTCTTCCCAAATTTCAATATCACATATTCATACATGAAGTTGATCAATCTCCCTTTATTCACAGCTTTAATTTTCTTTTAAAATTCCTCATCATCATTTTAAGAACATTTCATCCTTCCCAGTAAATATGGTTTGACAACCAATAGAAAAAACCTTGATGTTTCACCTTCCATGGTTATTCCCATATCTATCTTTACAAGATCCACAAAAATAGGATCTCCTTCAACTCTCATCTTGTTCCAAACTCCATGATTCATTCTTTTCAAAGAATCTTCCACCGTATATGCCTTCCCTAGGAGGTAGTTTATAGTGTCATTGTAATCCTAGAGTAGTTCAAGCTATCACCTTTGTCTCATGTTGAGTTCTTTTTGTGAGAAAATATACTTCAAACTCATGTGATTAGTATAAATCTCACATTTTCACCTGAGATGTAGTGCCTTCAAATTTTTAGATCAAAGATTATAGCTAATAATTCAAGATCATGACTGGGGTAGTTTATTTCAAGATGTTTTAGCTATCGTGATGCATAGTCAATAACTCTATCATTCTGTATAAGGACACAAACAAGTCCTTTCTTTGAAGCATCACTATAAATAAAAAACCCATCATTCTCCAATGGTAGAGTCAATATAGAAGAATTAACTAATATTTTCTTCAGATATTCAAAACTTTTTTCAAACTCTTCTTTTCAATCAAATTTAACCCCTTTATGAGTGAGATTGGTTAATGGGATAGCCAATCGGGCCAAATTCTGTACAAAACACTGATAATAACATTATAAACCAATAAAACTGTGTACCTCAGTTATACTCGATGGTGCTAGCCATTCTTGAATTTCCATGGTATTTGAAGGATCAAAATAGATTCCATCCTTAGAGAAAATATGGCCAAGAAAAAAAATCTCATAAAGCTAGAATTCACACTTGCTAAATATCCCATAAGATTGATTTGTTCTAAGAGTCCTTAGGATAATGCGCAAGTTATTTTCATTATTTTCATACATTTTTTAGTATACCAAAATATAATCAATAAAAACCACTAAAAATTCATCATGATACTCCTTGAAAACTCTATTCATTAGATCCATGAAGATATAGGGAGAAATAGACAATCCAATAGACGTTACTGTAAACTCAAAATGCTCGTACCTAGTTTGAAATTCTATTTTCGGAATTTTTTCCTTAATCGCACACAACTGATGATATCCAGATCAAAGGTCAATTTTTGAAAAATATTGTTCTCTATGAAGTTGTTCAAATAAAAAATCAAAATGAGGTTTCTGATACTTGTTCTTTATTGTTATTGCATTGATCTCTCTATAGTCAATGCACAAACTCATATATCATTATTTCTTTTTAACATAAAGGACAGGGGCTCCCCATGGAGAAACACTATGTTGAATAAATCCCTTGTTACCAAATTCCTCTATTTGTTTCTTTAGTTCCACTAATTCTACAGTGGCCATTGTATAATGGTTCTTCAATATGGGCCTTGAACCATTAATTAGTTCAATAGAAATCCCAATTTCTCATTATTGAGGATGTCCATGTAAATCCTATAGAAACACAACTACATATTCTTGCACAATAGTTACGTCCTCTATTAGAACATTATTTTCCACAGCCATAGTTATTTCATTCTAAGGATTATATCAAATTCAATCATGGGTATGAAAATGAGATCAGTAGATAAATAACATTTATATACACTAATGGGAACTGATTTACAAAACTTTGTTGCTGTATTTCTTACCTTATGTGTTTTGACTAGAAACTCCCTTGTTATTTAAAATTAAAAATATCTAATTTTCTTAACAAACTGAGAAGATATGAAATAATGTGATGATCCAGAATCAAATAAAGCATTGGATAAATTTGAGGAAACCATTAAATTACCTACCGCCCTGTCTTTCGGAGCATCAAATTCAACAATAGTGATCGCATATTCTTGGCCTTGATCCCTTGGCCTTTTTAAGTAAGGTCCCTTCGTGATTAGGACACTCATTTTCATAAAGCTACTTTACTCTACAAGTGTAGCATTCAACAATGACATCCTCTTTCATTCTATTGCAATCACGATCTTGGTGGCCTTTGTCACCACACTTGTAATAGACTCTAATTCCCTTCAAGAAAGAATCAGGGTGTTTCTTCCAACATTTACAATAGGATATATATTTAACTTCTCACTTCTTCCACTTATTTTAATTTCTAGATTGTTCTTCAGATCTCTTTTTCTCTTGCTTTTCTTTAATGTTGTAAGAATTAGATAATTCCTTTTCTATCTTGATAGTGCATTAGAAAATATATTCATACGATGAGACGGATTGTGAGACTAATTATCGACAGAGAAGTTCTCTTATCCCATCAAAGAATCGATCAATCATAATCTTTGGGTTACGTGTATAATCTACTGCATGTCTTTCTAGCCTTGTAATTTTATCATCATACATTGAGAAATTCTCATCCTCATTTTTCCTCAGACTCGCAAATTTTCTTTTCATATCCTCTTGACGACAATGAGGAAAGTGTTTTTCTAAGAAAATTTTATTAAACACCCTCCATTCCATATTAAATACTTATTCATCTTCCTTTGTGTTTTTAATTAATGACCACCATTGATCTGCATCTCCCGTGAGGTGATAAAAAACCATGACAACTTTTTCCCTTTCGCTACTCCCCAAAGAATAAAATATTTTCTCTTTGGAATTTATTCATTGCTCAGATACTAATGGATTTTTACTCCAATTGATTTTTTGTGGTTGATTACTCATGAAGCTTTATAACATTGATCCTCTACGTTGTGGATCAGGTCCGTACAGGTAAGGCTATTATTCTGAACTTGACTGAGTTGTCATAGTATGTTGATAAGCTGATTAGCACTAGTTGAATCACTAGTTCCACTATAATTATATTGAGTTTGAGGTAAATCCCAACATTTATTATGTGATTTTATACCTTTTCCATTCATTATACAAGATGCCATTTCTAAAAAATGGCATACACAATATTAGTTTATGAATCACAATTCATGATTACAAACATGTGAAAACCGTAACACAAATTTAATAGTTTATGGATATAATCCATAATCATAATAATATTTTTAGGAAGTATATGATCATAAACCCTTTATAATAGATTTTAATCAAAATGATAAATATGCTAAGCATATCATCCAGGATTTTCATAACCCAGAGTGAAGCAAGGCTCGTTGTTGTGCACCAATTTCCGTTCGAGTCTAGCAGAAAGTAGTGTTTTCAGGTTTTATCCCTAGGTACTCCTATGCCAGATTCCCCTCAACCTGCATGTATCTAGACAGGGATGTATTTCATGGAAAACTCACAAAATCTATACTGTACTAAAAATATACGAAGTTCTTATACACTACTAATCATAGTCTATATTAGGGTAAAACACTCTAATCAGAGTTTTTCTAAATCTAGCTTCCATGGTTTGTAAAAGACATTGTCTGATACCAACTGTAACACCCAAACCCCAGTTACGTAAAATAGGTGCATTATTACATAACATTGGCATGATACATGGAATCATGTCCCGAAAGACCGATCGGTTAATTATCCTTGTAAGTACTAGATACATACATAAGCTTTACATTACATCATGAAATTAAAAAAACAACATTTTTCCCCTTTTGAACACACTTATATCCTTATCCTATCACTGTTGGTCAACCATCAAATACTATTCACATCCAAGGAAAAATGAAATATAGAAAGGTGTGAGCTCAGAGGCTCAGTAAGGATAAAAATATAATGGAAATTTCATAAATAAGGATAAAAATTTATGGAAATCAATAAGACTAAAAAAATCTATTTAAATGTAAATATTAGAATAATATGGAAAATATGAAATCAAATAATTTCATTTACTTATTCACATGAATATTCCACTGGCATAATAATCACATACAATATCAATAGCCACATTCATAACGATGGAATGCATAATGCCGGACATCATAACCACATAGTCAAGGCCTTGTACTAAGACTACAAATAAGATTTCGAAAAGGCCTTGTGCCAAGACACTTGTTTGTCTTGTGAGACATACCGATGCACTGATGAGCTATAGTGGGCTCCACCAGTCTCTTACTAAGTACAATGCATTACTCATATGAATGTTTTTAAACATAACATAAAAAATTCATTTTAAAACCAACAAATGAAATGTCAATACTTTATCCATAAACCATGAATGGTATAAAAATAACACATCTATATTTAAACATATCCAAAAACCTTCAATTAAGTAAGAAATATTTGTATCATAATAAATCATCTTTAGTCAAGCTTAAAATCTTTCCAAGTATGTTGACATAGATGAAATCAAAACATTTTTAGGGAAATATATCTTTTTTAATCATTTAAAAGTAATATAATTATAAAAGAAGACATTTAATATGAAAATATTCTTATAATATTTTATTCTGAAGCTTCGACGATGTTAAAAATGTGTAAAATAGCCTACCGTGCCGTATAAATTCAAAAAATACATGCTTACATTAATTTTGTCGAAAAGGTCATAAATTACATTGTTTGGAAAATGATGGAGAGATTATATTCAAACAATTTTATAATATGTCAAATAAGTGATTAAATTAATTTAACCCGTAGTCTCGTAAATAGTAAATAAAATTGGAAATACATTTTTAAGAAACAAGGATGTGGATGATAAAGAGGTCTCTGTAGACACATACATAAAAACAACCTCAGATAATAAAGAGATTGTGAAATTAACCTTTACCTTGTATTTTTCCTTAGTATATGGTACTTTAAACTCATGTATAATAGTGAAATTTTTTTATTAAATTATACATGAACTATATACATAAATATGATATCATATATGATCCTCAAATTTTTCTTTGTTAGTAATATTTCAGCAGTATCATCATTTTGGGTGCTAACTGGTTTATTTTCCTTTATATGTTTGGTTAATTAATCCATGTTTATTATAAATAGGATATATTTTATTCATATTCATAATGATATTATGTTGATAAAAAAAATTTAATCATAGATTGAAAATTATTGTCGAATGATTACGATGGGGAATGTATCTCATCGCGTTCGTAGAGACGGTAATCCATACGTATGCACGAGCGAAAATATCATTATATTGATGGTCAGATCATATGGAATTGTATGGTATATCATTTATACATAATTATTAACATTTTATAATTCTTATTTTAATCTTTTATACTCATTATTATACCCATCCAAATAATGATGTGTTTGAATAACAAACTACACCATGATATGGAGATGGTAAGTCGTACGTACACACGTATGGTGACTTTGTCATTCATATTATTGATAGATTAATGAATATGGTTATACCATTTTTCTAATAACAGCACTGAATATATCATATACTTGATTTATTATTTTATAATGGAAACAAAAAAGAAATAGTATGTTGAAGAAGAAAAGAACTTGAAGAGGTGATGAAATATTTACCACCTCTTCGGGTTACTTGATATGATTAGATAAAAGGGCTCTATAATATGGCTTTCTAACCAAAGGAAGGCCTCTAATATGATGGGAGGAATTACAGGAGGAAATTTTGGAAGTTTATGGCAAATCCAAATGGATTTAGAGATATGAAGTTAAGACAATGGAAGTACCCTTTTATAAGAGATGTGAGAGTCACTTTAGGAAAAGCATGAAATATTATTTTATAATAAAATTATTCTTGGTATGTAATGGATAAAATTTGATTTATTTATAGTATATGGTGGTTATGGGTAAATAACCTATTTGATAATAGTTCTTATATATGATTAGGTCACCATATTAACCTTATCTTTTAGTGTTAACTCTTAGTTATATTGTTTGACATTTACCATGTCTCTTTATATTTTTATATTATATAGTTAGTAAACAAACTATAAACAGAAAATTGAACCACAATTGGTTCATTGTTAATAAATATAACCTTATCTATGTCCTTTGGCTGATCAATATATTTTTATAAAATTTATATCAATTAATAATATTGTATTTTATTAAAACTCAATTATCTCAATTTTATCTGTAGTTAGTATTTGGTTTTTCTTAAAATCATATCAACATGATTACTTAGAAAAAAAATATTTTATAATCGAAAACATGTAATACTAACCTATAACGTTAGTCTAATTCATCAAAAGTCTCAAATTACCTATATTTGAACATTTACGATATCAATTATTTGAATCTTTCATTAATAAGGTAATTACTGCATCAACATTGTGTCAAAATTTAATTAAAATATATAACGTCAAAATTTTATAAATAAAATACCATTATATAGGAACTCTTATTATCATTCTAATGAATATTTGTAGTCTAATTTATCTTATGTATAACCATGTATTAAAAAGGTTTTAGATGTTAATCAGGGAATTTAACTCTTTTAACTCTTCTTTAAATAATATAATAATAAATGTTCTAATATAATAAGAGTGGGCCAAAAGGGATAATATTTTTTCTAATGTTGTTTTTGGCCGAATTACAATTATTCAATAGAATTAGGACATGTGTTTAGGTAATTATAATATCATTTTTACCCTTAATTACCTTAATTACTTTTAACTATGGAAAATAAAAGTCAAAAGTAACTATCCACAAAATATTGTTTTCATCTTATTGAACCAAATTTTACATAAAGATATCAACCATGTCTCTTTGTGTTTTAAAATATAACTCACAAATGTTGTAAAATTATGTTTTATGCAAAATTTTAAATTCTCCTAGAAGGTGGGTAAAAGATGAAAAAATGATAAATAAAATTTTATATATCTAAACCTATTATAAAATTCCACCAGTTAATTACATTGAACATATACCGGTATTATATATCTATTTGATATAAAATAAATAAAAATATAATAACAAATTATTTAAATAACAAGTCTGTTTTAAACAATAATGTAGTGTTTTTCACTGTTCATCAAAAATTGAATGTTTTCAGATAAATACAACAAATTTACCGTAAGCATATTTTGATATTCTGAATCCAAAAAATGAAGTCCATTTTGAAAATTTAAAATTATAAAATTTCAAAAAGTGGGTATTAATATTCATAATAGCTAATTTCATTGGTCGTGGTGTGTTAATACTCCATGTTGTGTACAATGCAAGCTACTGCATTATTCAAAGGGAAACATACCATAGACGATTGGGGTGTTACATCGGGGAAATTTAGTGACTATCCTTTGAAGATGGTAGGGATCAAAACCAATGTTGCGTGAAAGGGTGATGAATTAGGGTGTATAAAAAGTACAACAGTCCTGTAAAATGTTGGGGATTACGTATTTTTATTGGCCCATCATCGGAGGGACACTATTTATTGGATGGTTATGGATTGTGTAGATATTTCACATGGTTAGATTCCCATAGCAAGAGGGAATCTCTTGGTAGGATTATTATTGATTGTGTGGGGATTATATAGTGTCAGTTTCCTAAATTGATGGAACGATCTTACCAAGATGTGGGAGGTTGAGTAGGAATCAAGTTGAATGATGGATTGTTTAATGAAGTAGATGAGAAGAATGTTATAGAACCGATATTAAGATTACAACACTGTTGGTCTTGTACCTCATTGAGCATTCCTACTTATCCATTAGGTAAGAAATAAATGTTCGCATAGTTTGGTGGGGTGATGAGACACCAGAGGAGGCGGCCTATGAGAATGGATGCATGAATTGGAACCAGAAATGTAGAACCTTTGGGTTGGGGAATTACCTTCCCAAAATAAAAAGGCTCACATGTGTCTTCCTACATAACATTCTTAAGAGACAAGGATCAAAACCCAAGTGGTTTGAAAGAATACAGTTTAACATCATGGGGGTGAGGTTGAACAGTTTGCGAAGTGGACGAGACCAATGGATGATGGACTAGAACCTCATGGAGGATTCCTACATAACTTGTTCGGAAAGGGGGGGAATAATGAATTTCCATGTAGTTCATCGATGAAGGATGGGGATTGTGCACTAAGTTGTCCATAGAGTATGTCATGGTCGATGGTTAATCTAATCCAATTTGAGTCATGCTCAGTGTGAGAAATAGGTGAAAACAAATACCTACCTATCACATTGAGAAATGTGTGTCCTTAAAAAGTAGAGTGGGTATTATGCATGGCTAGAGGCCCAAAGAGATGGATATTAAGACATACTTCTGAATGAAAACCCAATCATAACAAATAATTAAGGGAGAGGTATGGGATATCGATTCCCATATGCCCATCTCCTGGAAGGTATTTTCACTTCGAAGAAGTGTTGATGAGAAAGTGTGTTACCACTTATAGGATAGGGTAGAGGATTAGACAAGGATAGTTTCCCACCCCGATAGAAAAATTTAATTCTATACAATGAGGATCTCATTCCATGTGAAGAAGATCTCACTATAGTGGATACAAGTGGGTGTGGAAAATGACTTAGGTGGGGAACACCATGTATACCACATGGGGAAAGGCTACAGTTTAATGTCATCTACTGGGGGATGATGATACATGGTTGATTAAAATCCTTCATCTCAAATTATGGGGGTCCACTCCTCACCCCTACGACATACATAACTGCTGCACTTTAACCCTTGGTGAATGGAAGGGTCGAGCAATATCTGATAGAGATGGGGTTATGGATTGATCCACTAAGGGGATAATGTTAGTGTGGCTATGTGAATAAACAATTGATGTTAGCGTGAAAATATGATCAAGCATGAGGAAAAGTAATTCAATATGAAGAACCAACAGAGGTACTTTTAAATCACATCATACAAACCGGGAGTGCTATATGTTATTAGTGATTGTGAGGAAAACGAGTTAACGTGAGGAAAACCTATAATGCTCTGATTCTCTACAAAGAGGAGAGACTCTACAAAGGGGTATTCTTTGTAAAGATTAATGGTCTAGCCTAGGGATCATGTATATATGCATATATTGAGTTCTTCATGAAGTGTATTTCATTTCGTGATATATGACTTCACTGATAATGGGTTCCATGAAAAGTACATTATTGTGATGAAATGTACATCGAAAATCACGTTGATCCTTCCTTAGCATCAGGCTCACATGTGCATGGTATGTACTTCACAATGCGAGAGTGCTTTGTGATGACCTATGTTTCCAACGGTATCTTCTTCCATTGATATTTCCCATGGGATTCACAAAGGGAATCCCTGTCTAAATAGGGTTTCATTATTTCAAAGGGATAGGTATTTCCTAATGATCAAATTCCTTTAAAATTTCCACTTATCAATGTTTTGTAGAGAATAATGTGCTTCGCGGTTTAAGAGCTGGGAATGAGAAAGGTCAGGCTATCCTTCCTTTTTTATTAGGGAAGCCTGATATTTATAGTCAAGATGTGGTGAAAATATCTAGATGCACGCTGCAATGCCACACGTGCTCTTCAATTAGATGTGGATTGCATCATGTTCATCATAAATGATAAGCTGACAGTCATCCACTTCATGGTATATAGGCATCCTTCATTCCCTCTTCAACACTCACAATGGTTTCCCTCAACTTCAAAGGAATCACAGAGGAGATCATCTTCCTCCCAAGTCATGAACACTTATGCTAATTTATTCATAACCACTGATTCTTCCATCTCATTACTCTACGGAAATCGTAGAGTGGGCATCATCTTTGTGTTGTCTGTGGGTGAGAAGGGATTTGGGCCAGCTGTAGTGCTAAAGGGCTTCATGAAGGTACTTTTCAAAGCCACTCATTTTGGAATTGGCATTATCTTTGAGTATTTTTCCCATGTACAAGATTTTCCACCAACAAAATCTCCATTACATAGAAATGAAGAGAAAATGATGTTCAAATTCTGAGGGTAGATCCCCAAAATTTTAGGCAAATCTCAAATTGTGATTGCAATGTATGGTCACAATTTGGATATGTGTTGTGGGGGTTGATAACATCGTGAAGCTCTCCTTGGCTAGGCACGCAATGGAGCTTCGAGGTTATTGCCTATAAATAGAGGAGGACGACCCCGATTTTCTTCTAATCTATCTCCTCATATTTTAACATGAGTTCTTGGGTTGTGATGCTTTGTGTGTTCTATGATCTCTCTTTGTGAATCAGGTTGTCATTTGCTCTGTGTCGTACATCATGTCTTCAGACTCTGATTTTTTTCTACGGGATTTGTGTCTGCGAATTCTGTAGTACAGCTCTCTGACATGTCTCTCCAATCTATATTTGTGATCCATGACATACATGTTCTAAATTTTTGGGACAAAATGTATCACCAAGAATCTATTAGTGGATTTCCTATGAATGATTCCCATAAGGAAGATATGGTGGATATCCTAGGAATTAAGGAATATCTTTGGATCCATTCAGATAATGAATCTCTGGTGGATATGTTGTTAGAAAGAAATAATAATTATAATCTATGAAAATCATTGGATCTATATGGATTTGGTTTGAGGGATGATGTTTTCCATCATGAAGCATGTATGTATGAGTAAACCTATTCATTCAGGTGTACGCCATGCCAGTGTTAGTGGTTCAGGGTTGCTGATGGTCATACATGAGAGGATCACACAACTTTAAATGATTAATTCTTGTATAATCATGTTTACAACATCGATGGGAAGGTGTTGCATCAATATGTATCTCCCAAATAGTACAACACTATCCTCAAGGCAGCTCTGTGGATCCCAATGAATGGGTGGACAGATTATTGGGACATGTTCCTACGCAGCAATTTTATAGAATGTTGGGCATAGTATTATTGGGTTTGTTCTTCTTGCGAGGAGGTTGGTGGTGAGGTGAGGTGTGTGGGACTATATTAGCTGGCATGGGCCTTCCAATTCCATATTTACTTCCCAAATAACTAGATTCTAGAGTTTTTGAGTAGATTGTCATCGATGACCAACACTTTTCATCTTCACCATGGGGGATTGAGTTTGTACCTCTTGGACCATCTCAATATCCTATGTATTCTGATATTGGGGTGATGTATGATAATTTCCTCCATATCTGGAGGACCTGGAGCAGATTCCCAGACAGGAAAATGCGCTAATGGACATGGTGCTTTGTGAAGACAAGAAATCATTAAGAGATATTCATTTCATGCAATGGTTTCGGTAGTTTCTGAATTTCCATTTATATAGGAAGTTTCATGAGAGGCCTCCCACCTTCCCAAAGGGGGACTAGCATAGAAAAGAGCACTCATACTGGAGACTCTTGGAGGATAACCAATGAATGACAAGGGGGTTCTGTTGTATCTTTGAGAAGATAACAATGGCTCAGATGGGTGCATTCGTCTCGATACTCATTTGTGCCTGGAAGTTTCCAGTGATAGATATGATCATGGTCCTCTAGCAGCGTACGTTCATCATTGAATTGAAGTTGGATATGGGGAACCAATCAATATGGGTATTGTAGTGCTGGCCAATTTGTACAAGGTATTGTGGAATAACAATGAGGGGAAGAAGAAACATATAGTGTGAGGGCCACTCCATCTTATGTAATGGTGAATAGTGGTGCATGCGAGGGCTTATGAATACCTGAGCCCCATTTACCCTCCCAGATTAGTCTTATGAATAGCTATTTTGAATGCAGTGGGGAGTCACCCAGCCATGTTGACCTCGCTGTTAGTGTTGAATCAGGTTTGGAAGGTGTATGAATTCATCTTCTATCTGTTTCTATCTCTAATAGGTGTATTCACTGATGATGGCCAGATAATTGAGGAGAATTAGTCCGATATCATGGGCTTTTAGGATGGATTTATAGTGGGGCAGGTGGATCACTGGCCTATCTTTGAGCTGTACACCCACACCACATTGTGATGCAGTTCTAGGGCATGAAAAGATTGATCCCATGGGTCTACATGGGAGTAATCCATGATTACCATCATTGTGTGATGAGGCAGATTTAGACCATGTTCACATGGGAGGATGGGATGATTTTAAATGAGAATACTCTACCAAAATCTATCTATGGTCTAGTAAAAGAGTATGCCAAGAGATGGGATTCAACCTACCCCTGGGAGATGATGAAGTGGCATACCATCTGTTCTAGTGATATAGTTCCCCCTCAACCTCAAGGTTGGGGATGAAAGGTGGAAAGAACATTCCATTGTGGTGAGGTTATAGTATCGGTGAGACCTACACTGATGGAGATCTTGGATATAGCATCAAACTTGATTTTCCTATAGGTGAAAAGTCATCATGAAGGGAGGAAACCCTTGGGTTTCCATAGGACACCCACTCAAGCTCCAGGGAAACAACTACACCATATAAATATGACTAAGGATGCTATTTTTTAGGAGTATTGGGACACATGGGATGTTAACTGATAATTTCTCAATTCTTCGCAGATATGGAACCATATGAACTATCTCAGGATGTACCTATTAGAGATTGGCTATGCAATTTCTATCTTTTTCGGTAACTCATGTGGAAGGGGAGAAGTATGTCACTAGGATGGAGGAATTCGTACACTCTTTGGGTAGTTGGTATCCAATGACATCTCAGGTGATATTGTTGCTCAATCAAATAGTCCCTCATTGTTTTTTTCCACTAAATTGACAGATCCCTTCCCCATAACAGAATAATTAGAAGAGTCCTCCTTTGGTGAAGAGGATAGTCGAGGGTGACCTTTAAAGAAAGGTGATGTTGAAAACATAGAGTTGGATGATTTTATGGAGGCTCCTGTGGTAAACCCTAATCCATTTCCCTGTCATCCTCATTCAGTTTAGTTAGGCCTTTTCAAATTACATTTTCTTTTTGCAGTACTGCATCGTATGCAAAACCCACTCTTGCACGACAATATATTTATCTTTGGGGTTTTCACCTATTACAATGACGATTATAATATCTAACAGGTATTTGAAACCTAGGGTGGTTCTCTTATAGTCTTCAAATTTCCCAAACATATATGGGGGGACATATGTCATAGTTCTGGTTGTAGTAATTTAAGGGTGAGACTGTAAAAACCCAAACTATTATTAATAGAAATTCCTCTTGATCCAATTAAATTTCTTATTATATGAAATGGTTATATAACATATGGACTTCAATGGTTTTTTGTTTTGTTTTTTAAAATACAATTATGCATTTTAATTTTAGCTAATATTGTTGTTAAATAGTCATAACATGTTTTGTATAAATATAGGTATTTAACAAATACAATTTACTCATACAAAGGAAGCGATGGACTCCTTTAGTAAAATTTCACCATATGAAGCCCATATTTTAGAGCTTAGAAATATGGTGGCATCAATAGGCATCACTCTAAACAAATCCCAAGCTGAGAATCAACACGTTAATCTCGAGAAAAACCACCTACGAGAGATGATGAAGTTGATAAATATTACAACCTGAGCTATTTTATCCGAGCCACCAAAAGAGTTTTTCACCATTGCAAACCTTAACCTTCAGTATTATATGGGTGTTATAAGGGGTTATGTATCAATAACATATCTCTATGATTATTTTCAATATTTTTTTTATAGAGTAAATTGTATATTTTAATTTTATTATTGTTATCTTTTAAATAGTTTTTAATGCACATATAGTATTTTTTTAGTTAATTTTCATTTAAAAATTCTGTTTTGATGAATTAATAGATTTATAAATTAAATATATTTTAATAAAATATTATTAAAAAATTTACTTATATTAAATAAAAATGATGGTATAATATTTAGGGATGTAATTGTGATTTTTATAAAGGTTTGAAAGCGATTTTTGTCAAAACCCATGAATTTTTTATAAATGTCAGTTTTTATTAAAAAAGTAAAAATTTACATATTTAAAAAATTATTTATATAAAATAAATATTATTTTTGGAATCAAAAAAGAAATTATCATATGGTTTTTTTTTCATATTTTTAATAGAGTCGATTTTTTGGGTAAAAAATGAATACCGTTTAAATATATAATGTGTATTATGTCATCATAATCCAAATAGAGATGTAATAAAATACTATGAAAATAATTTTTGTAAATATATTTTTTCCCATTAAGAAAATGTTATTTTTTGGTTTGTTTGAATTATTTTACAAAGCATCAGTGGACCATTCAAGAAATATAAAACATTTTATCATTTTAAATTGATTTCATTGTGAGTGTGACTCACATCCACATATGAAACCATGTTATCTTAATAATTTCTCCTATTTTAATTATAAAGTATTGTTTTAAAAACCCTTTAGAAAAAACCATGAGAAAAAATAGGGTCTGGTTTGTGGTTTTGATTAGTATAATGTGTCATTTTCCAAAACTAAATAATAACTAATTTCTTCTCCTATCCTATATAAACCCACCCATGTTTCCACTCCCTCTTCAATCAATGCATTTACAGTTTGTACAAACACTTCACAACACTCCCTAGAATTATCCATTGGTTCCCAATCATTAAATAAGCCTCTACGAAGCCTATCCTCAATCATTCGAATCACACTACCAAGTAAGGGATTCTTTCTATTCTCAATTTATCCAAGTTTCCTAATATTGTTATGTCCATTTATTATCAATTATAAATATTGTGGCATTATTTCTCACCTCCCTATACATTAATCCATATGTTTGAATGATGGGATATCTCTTTCTCTCTCATTAATTCTTTCCATGTACATCTATTACAATGTCGAAACCCTATAATGAATTTCCCTCTCCTCGGGCAGATTCAAGCTATTCTTTTGTATTGTATAACTAAATTACATTACATTTGTCCGGACATGTATCTATATTACACCCTTACATTCCATTTCATTACATATGACGACACACCCATTTCTCCCCCATCAACATTTTTTATGAATTCTTATGTCATGATATTATGTTGACGAAATTGCACTATGATTTTCCAAGACAATGTCATTGTGTAGGGAATACCATTCCCATATCTCTATCAAAGGTATTCACTATTATTCACATTAAAAAATAGATTAAAGTGTTCCATGAACTAATTCCACATTCCTTTATCATAGAATATATTATTATGTTTACTGAATCCATGTGTTGTGATCCATGTGGCACACTTATACATTAAATTAAATGTCTAAGAAGGGTGTGCCCAAATATCCCTCCAATGCATTGGGTAAATATTAATATCATGTTATGTCAAGTGAAATTATGGTTTAAGCATTCCAATTCAAGTTATATGTGGATTTACCCATGATCCCTGTGCAATGATCCATGGATCGTGATAATACTATGTAAAGTGTTATCGCCACATTTCCATGTTCTGATAATCATGCTATATCATGCCTTTATTTTCAAATTTCTCTTACTCTCCATTATTATGCCTATTTCTTAAGAGGTATTATAATATTCATGTTATTCCTGTTTTACTCCCTTATTGGGATTTATAGCTCACCCTTTTCTTATGCATGTCCCCAGGTAAACCCATGTAATTTTAAGTTCGAGAGAATGTTGTGGTCATGTAAAAGAATTTTTCAATAAAGAATTTGTGTTTTATGTTCTATGTTGTTATGTAATTCTTGTAATCCCATAATACACTATAAAACTCTATTTTATATGTTGTATCATGTGAATATTTTATTTAATAAATCATTTTTATGATTGTAAAGAGGGTAGTGTTGTTATAGTCGGTATTATAGGATTGGTTTAGTTATTTTTGGGATTATGACTATAAAACCCTAGTGAAATCCTTAGGGACAAGCCAATGTGTAATAAAAACATCCATATGTTTTGGTGAGTATTTAGAAAGTGGTTTATCATGAAAATACATCACTTTCTGGATACGAGCATGTAGAGAGGGCTCTGGCATAGATGTACATTGGATTGAAAACTCCGACAATGAGTTTCAAGCTTGACCCGGGATGTCTTGATACACGACAATGGGCCTTGATGCACTCTTGGTTATGATACACCTGGTGATATGTTTCGTTAAACTCACAAGCATAGTAAGAACCATTATTAAGGGAATTAAAAAAATCCACTAAGAATTTATGTTAGAAAGTAGATCATGGATAACATAGATTAATGCCTATAAATTCATATGCTAATGAAATAAAAGTTATTTATATGGAATATATTTTTTCCTTTTTATTACCCATTATGTGTTACCCCTAACATTCCTTTTATTCCATCCCATGGCCAATAATATGATGACTCGGGCTAGTAATAGATGTGGAGTTCAATGTGACTACATTTCTAATGAGATGCCTAATCCAATTCATGATACTCTTTTTGTTAACTCAAGAGTTGAATAGAAACAAGGGTAAAGAAGAACGTTAAACCACCAATAAGAAAGAACAATTCACGGTCAAGAGCACCAAGATACAAAGGCCACCGACATTGAATGGGTCATCTGAACCCTCAATAGTATAACAATGGATCAAATTCATTGAAAAGATCTTCTCCATCCATCAATGTTGTGAATAAGAGAAGTTTATTCTACCTGTTTATCGTATGGAGGGTGAATCTAATCAATGGTGAACATTGATAAAAAGTACAATGCTTTATGAGGAGATCATAACTTTGGAATTGAAGGATTTCTAGAAATTGTTTTTGATAAATATTTTTCTCAAACCCTCCAGGTTTAGATTTAAAGGGACTTCCTTGCCCTCATGAAAAAGGCGACTAATCCATCACAGGGAACATGTAAAGCCTCGCAAGGCTTTCATGTTGTGCCTCTCGCATTGTCGTTACCCCGGAATGCATGGTTGACTGCTTCTTTGGTGGGTTGAAACCTAATTAATGGAAATACCTTGTGATATGTGACTTCGACAGTTAAGAGGAAATTGTCTAATGGGACCTCACAGTTGAAATAGAGAACATATATTCTCAGGAGTATCATGGGGATACAAAGCATAATGTGGACATCAATTCTAGTGGTTCGATGGATAAATCGAACGGTTTAATGATGATCTTGAACACCACTTTCAAATGGTGGGGAAAGAATCACCTCAAAAATGTCCTAAAGTGGATGAAGAAATTCTTTTGGTGTGGAAGAGAAGGGCACCTAGCCGTTAGCTTTTGGCAAGAGAAACCCATGACTACGACATAGGAAAGGAACACTCCGTTAGACTCTCAAAGCATTTTTAATTTCTTCAACTGCAATGAAACAGTGCACATTTCATATCAGTTCCCTAATCCAAGTGCATTTAGAGGCAATAAAAAACCTCCATGTCAGAAAGGGTTATATTTTTTCCATCACTACTACCGAATTGAACCCTAACAATGAAGTGGTGACTGGTATGCAAGTTATTATTTTAAGAAAATAGAGCATAATTTTTTATTCTAGTTCTACACATTTTTTTATAAAGAGATGAATAATTATTAAAATACTAGCACCCCCAATAATATTGGAAGTGAAAATGTTTGTGAGTATGAAAAATGGAGAAATTAATACATCCCTTGAATATAACTCTTCCCCTATCATAATCTGTGTAGTGAACTACCCAGTGAACCTTTTCAAAATCCCTCTAGTAGTGTATTGTGAAATTCATGGCATGGATTGGATTTACTTATATATAGCGAAAAAAAATTTCCATGAGAGAAAAAATAATCTCCATGTGGCAAATCGACCCCGGATTCTGTACGTGTGCATGGAGGAGGATGAATCCTCTATAGCTCCATCATCTGATGGATGAATATTACTACCCTTTGAGAATGAATATGTTGCACAGATGATTGATCCTAAGGATGAAAACATTCTTGAAGACATGACTATTGTGAGGGATTAGCAAAAGTGTTTCTTGAGGAATTGTCCGGTCTTCCTCCTTGAAGGTATTTTGAATTCTTAATTAACCATATAGCTAGGTTATTTCTAATATTCAAGACCCCATATAGAATGGCTATTTTAGATCATGAGGATCTCGAGAAACAACTATAAGAGATTATGGTTAAAGGGTTTATATGACCAATTGCTTCACTATGGGGTGCTCCATTACTCTTCATCAAGAAGAAGGATGGGTAAATGCACCTATGCATTGATTATTGTGAGCTCAACTAAATGATAATAATGAACAAGTATCATCTTCCACAAATTTATTACTTATTTGATTAGCCACATGGAGAACAATTACATTCCATGGAGGATTCTAGGATAGTATATTACCAAGGAAGGGTGAATGAGGAGGTTATTCCCAAGATTGCTTTTCGTACAAGATACATGCATTATGAATTCATAGTAATGCCGTTAAAACACACTAATGGTTGGACAATCATCATAGACATGTTGAATATAGTCATTAAAGATTATAAAAAGAAATTTTTGGTTGTCTTTACAGATGATATTCTAATATACTACAAATCTATGTAGGAGAATTACGAGCATCAAAGAACTGTACTAGAGTCCTTGGGAGAAGAGAATCTCTATGGAATATATAGAAAGTGTGATTTATGGTTCCTGGAGGTCTGATTCCTGGGTCATATAATCACAATCAATGGGATACTTGTGGATCCCTCTATGTCAACTGCAATTGAGGGATGGCAGAGGCCAACATTATTGAATGATATCCATAGATTCTTGGGGATAGCTAGATATTAGCGCCAATATGTGATAAATTTCACATGATTTTCCAACCCTATTACCAAAATAACTCATAAGGGAGTAAAGATTGCAAGGTGTGATGAATGAAAAGGGATATTCAAGGAGGTTATGAGGAGGCTTATCACTGTGTCTGTGCTCACACTACCCACAAGTGGAGAATGTTTTGTGGAATTTAGTGATTCTTAGATGATGGTCCGGGGTTTACTGTTCATGTGGAATGCTAAATTGATAGCGTATCACTAAAGGTAGTTAAAAATCTATGTGAAAACTATTCCACAGATGATCCGGAGTGGGTGTCAATTATCATTGTGTTGAAAATATGTAAGTGTTATCTATATAGGGAGAAGTTTGAGATATATACCAATCAAAAGATCATCAAATATATATTCAGACAGAAAGATCATAATATATGTCAACAAATATGGATAGAACTCATCAAGGATTATGACTTCTCAATCCAATACTGTCACTGTAGGGAAACCAAGGTGGCAAATTTTTTAAGTAGAAAGGGTGTTACATCTTTATCAATGATGAAAATTGAAAAAAATATAATCATCTTAGATTTTTAGAGGTTGGACATGGGAATCACAAATGGAGGATCCCCAACAATCCTTTCTCAAATGATTTTCCAACCATAACTCATTCATAAAAAAAGGATTCTCAAAGAAGGGATTTGGAAACACTGAAAAGGGTTGAAGCTATCAGAAAAGGGAAATCATTAGAGTTTTTGGTTAAAAAGGATGGAATTTTGAGATTTGGGTCATGATTGTGTGAAAAATATGACCCATAGATAATGAAGGATATTCTATATTACAAACCTAGATCAACCTTCTCTATTCACCCAGGAAGCAAAAAGATGTATCGTGATCTACAATAAAATGTTTTGTGGGACAATATGAAAAGAGAGACTTCAAAAATATATGTTAATGTGCTTGGTATGTCAGCATGTGAAGGATGAGAGGCGAAAGTCTAATGGGATGATGCAACCACTACCCATACCAATATACATGTGGGAAAACATTACCATAGACATTGTCACAGGACATCCAATAACATATAGAAGAAATAATTCTACGTGGGTCATTGTGTATCATCTTACGAAGACAGCTCAGTTCATCGCAATTCCTGAGGACTTATCGTTGGATCCACTTGCACAGATTTAAATAAATAATTTTTTAAGGCTGCATGGAGTAACAATATCTATTTTATTCGATTGTGGTTTAATGTTACATTAATTTTTTATAGAAGTCTCTGATATGATATCATCCCTAAACATAACATCATTATGACCTATCATCGTCAAACTGATGGCCAGTATGAGCGAACTATTCAAATAGTGGAAGATATGTTTAGATTATGTTCTATGGACTTCAAAGGAAGATAAGACAAAATATTCCACTAGTTGAATTATCCTACAATAGCAGTTTCCAGTTGAGAATCTGAATGGCATCATATGGATACCTTTATGGGAAAAGGTGTTGAACAACAATGTGTTGGGATGAAGTCAGTGAGCATAACCTGCTAGGACCTGAAATGGTCGAAGAAAAAGTGGAGATGTGAAAACCATTTAGCATCGTATTAGGGAGATCCATAGTCAACAGTAGTGTTATGCAGGTAACTTTCAACAAGACCTTGAGTTCAAAGTTGGAGACTTGGTATTTCTACGCATATCATAGTGGATGAAGGGCATGAGGTTTGGAAAGAATGAGAAGTTAAATCCTAGGTACATCGTTCCCATTGAGATTCTGGATCGGGTAAGGGTTGTGGCCTATTGAATAGTTGTTCCACCTACCATTGAAAAAGTACATGATGTCTTTCATGTACTACTCTTAATGAATATCATATCAGACCCTTCACATGTACTCTCTTCAAAGGTAGTAGAGTTAGAGGATGATTTTCTTACAAGGAGAAACCACTGATGATATTAGATAGTATAGAAAATGTTCTATGAAATAAGACAATTCCCCTCATCAAGGTGTTGTGGCAAACCAAGAGTTTGAAGAAGCGATGAAGGAATCAGAGGAAGTGATAAGGAAATGTTACCCACATATGTTTTATTATTGGAAAAGGAAATTCGAAGGGCGATATTTCTTAAACGAGATAAATTGTATGATCCCAATCTATTAATAGTCGAAAGTCATCTTTATCCAATTTAATGTCTTATTATGTGAAACAGTTATATAACATATTCACTTCTTTGGTTTTATGTTTTTGGATTATAAAATATCGTTAAGCATTATGAGTATAAATATATGGTTTTACAAATCCAATTTTCTCATACAAAGGAAGCGATGGCCTCATCCAGTAGAATTTCCTTGTATAAAACCCATTATTTAGAGCTCATAAAGGAGGGGGAGTCATTTGGATTCACTCATTACCAATCTCAAGCCAAGATTCAACATGTTACGCTTGATCAGAACCGCCTATTGTAGAAGTGTAAGTTGATAGAGATTACCACCCGAGCGATGTAATTTGAGACACCCCAAGCATCTTTCACCACTGCACACATTACCCTTAGGTCTTACGAAGGTGCTACAAGGTGTTATATAAGAATAGAATAGCACTATGATTATGTTTTTTAATTTTATTTGTATAATAAATAATATAATTTCATTTTATTATTGTTACCTTGTAAATATTTTTTAAAGCAGAAATTTTATTTTTTAGTTAATATTCAATTAATAGTTCTATTTTGATGAATTAATGGATTTTAAATTAAATAATATTTTAATAAAATACTATTACTAAATTAATTTTTATTAAATATAAAGGATCTAATAATTTTTATGAATACAGTTGTGATTTTTAATATGGTTTGAAAGTTATTTTTATCAAAACACATGAATTTTCGATAAATGTCGTTTTTTATTTTAATATTAAAAAATAACATATTTAGAATATTATTTAGATAAAATGAATAATAATTTTAGAATCAGGATGTCAAAATTATCAAATAATAAATTTTTCTTAATTTTTTGAGACAGATGAATTTTTGGGTAAAAATTAGATACCGTTTAAATATATAATATGGTTTTTGAAAACATAATCTCAACAGTGATATAATAAAATACTATAAGCGTTATGTTCGGACAATATATTATGTACTATTTAAATAATTTTATTTTATGTTTGTTTGATTTATTTTATTATGCTTTAGTGGACCCTTCAAGACATACAAACATTTTAGCTTTTTAAAGTGATTTCCTTGAGAGTGTGACTCAACTCCAAATGAGAAACCCTATTATATAAAGATGTTCATCCATTGGCCTTAAAAAATATTAGCTTACACTACCCTTTGTAAAAAACAATGGGAAAACCCCTTTGGATGGTTTGTGGTTTTTTTAGTTTAATATGTGGTTTCCCAAATATAAATAATAATGAATTCCCTCTCTTTTCGTATATAAATTCACCCATGTTCGCACATCATCTTCACTAAATGACTTTTGAGTTCGTCCAAACTCTTCCCTAATTTCTCTTGACAAATTTAATGTTTCTCCATGATCCCAAAAGGCCTCTCCCAAAACTCTCTCAGGACTTTGGGATCACACTACCAAGTAAGGGATTCCTTCCTTTCTCATTTTATCTAAGTTTTGTAATATTGTTATGTCATTTTATTTTCAATTATAAATGTTAGGGTATGATTTTTCACCTCCCCCATACTTATCATCTTATTTTCTAATGATTGTATACCCCTTTCACTAACATTAATTCCTTCCTTGTAGATCTGTCACCATGCCAACATTTTGTAAGGAATTTCTCTTTAATCATTTAGATTCAAGAAATTATTTTTTATTATGTATCAAAATTCCATTACATTTATCGGTAAATTTATCTATATGAACCCCTTACTATTACTTTAATGTACATATTATGATACACCCATTTACCTCTAATAAAACATTTTTTTTATTTCCTATGTCATGCCGTTATGCTGCCGAAATTATAGCATGATTTTCCAAGCCAATGTCACTATGTAGTGAATACCATTCCAATTTCTCTATCAATGGTATTTAACATTATCCACATTTTCTTATAAATTAAAATTTTCCATTAATTAATTCCATATTCCACTATTTTGGAGTAAATGATTATGTGAATCCAAGTTATATGAACCATGTGGCACATTTATGCATGAAATGAAATGTTTTTGAAGGGTGCGCCCTAATAGCACTCTAATGCATTGGGTAATGATTAGTATCACGATATGTAAAGTGAAATGAGGGTTTACCCATTCTAATTCTTGTCCATTGTGGGTTTACTCATGCTCCATGTGTAATGAGACTTGGATCATGCTAATGTCGTGATAAGTGTTGTTGTCACCTTTCTATGTTATAATAATCATGCTATATCATGCCTTTATGTTTAGGTTTCTCTTATTCTCCATTGTAATTCCAATTTCCTAATAGTTATATTAATTTTCATGTTATTCCTTGTTTACTCCCTTTTGGGGATTTATAACTCATCCTTTTCATATGCATGTCCTCGGGTTATCTCATTAAATGCTAAGTATGAGGGAATGTAATGGTCATGTAAATGATGTATTTAACAAAGATGTTACGTTTTATGTTACACATTGTTATGTATTATTCTTAATCCCCAAGGAAACTAGACCACTTGATACTCAATGTTGAATCATGTGCAGATTTTATGTAATAAAGCATGTTTAATACTGTAAAAAAGAGCAGGGTTGCTATAGAGTCACTCAATTAGTTATTTGAAATTATTCGTCACAATTTTTTGTAACTAATTTCCATTGAACCGGGATAACTGAATTCTCTGAATTTTTATATTAATAGTTCTTCAAATGTAATGGGCCGCATTGTTGAGGAATCATGGGGCCTCTGTCACATCCTTTCCCATGGGAATACAGACGCTTGTGGAGGCATACAGACATACTGACTGAATCATAGCGCTCCAAATTATTGGTGGGACCATCAGCAGGGTAGAAGCTATGATCATAAATATGGAATCCGACAATGGGGATCAATTGGATGACATGGTACTTGGCCTATATGACCAAACACTAGAGGAATATCCCTTTAAGGAATTCCTTGAGTTGTTCTGCTCGTATAAAAATGCTGACACAAGGACCTGGATGAGACGGCTTCCAATGAAGAGGATAAAATGTTCATCCATCACCAGTCATGGATATTGATCATGTGCATTATTATGAAGACCTCACAAGAATAGTTTATAATAAAAATTCGTAGGCTTTATTCCTAGCTATGATAATTATGTGCTAGAGGAGTGGATTCCCATTTCTCCTATATACTCATATGAGATTATATGTCAGAGATTATATGGGAACACGACTGTGGTCTCGGTGTGAGATGGACGCTGAAGATGTTTGTCAACATCATGATACTCTAGGAGTCTAATCATGAGATAAAACTATTTATAGTGTGGCCAAATGGGTATTCCTCTTTCCTTGATGCCCAATCCAGACTCATATTGCAAATAAAGGCCCTTCCAGAAAAGGCTGAGGAATAGATGAGTCATGCTTCTAAAGAGATGGCTATTATGCAAGCTGGCGAGGATCGGGCCCATATCATGGTTTATGAACAACATGACATTTCCATTGAGGAGGATCAGAAGCATAAACTGGGACCAAAAATCATAGATTCCACTAGACAGAGTGTAATGGAGCTGGGACACTCCTTTGAAAAGGTCAACCCATTTATGGGAGGGATGAATCCATGGGAGTTTTAATTTGTGTGAAATCATAATCATACATTTATGATTTTCTTGTTTATGTTGGTTGTGTTAATTATTGTTGTTATCTATTTTGACAATTTCATTATCATCATATCCATGAAATATCCAGCGTTCAATCACAAATCACACGTGGGTTGTGCTCAATGTGAGAAACAAGGGATGACTGTGTCACTATATGGTTTGAATATGAGAGTTCCAACTAATCTACAAGAATCCTATCCTTATTTACCACTCTGGGTTTCTAGGAAGAATGGGGGATCCTTGACTGGATAATTATTTTTTCAGAATAGCCAAGTTTTCACTTTCCAAACGGGATCTAGTGTACGAGCATGGGAATGCTATGGGTGTTCAAATCAATCCAAACAAAGGGCAGTGGAAAGTGTGAATCAAAAAACCCAAAATTCATAACACTATATGGAGGGAATGAAAATGATGGATAACCATTGAATGTGTTCAAAACATGAGAGGGCCAGTTTGGGATATACCTAACACAGAGAGGGGGGTCAATCAGTGTTGGGGACATTTCAAACCAATTTCAACTTGTATACATGTACCTCTAGACATGTAAGGATCTCTATTCTCTTATTCTCTTTTCCATGTTTCATGCAATAATTGAAAACATTAAAAATATGCACATGATATTTTTTATAAGGTTCCCCACTCAATAAGAGTAGACACATCCTTTCCATGCATGGGGATGACCAATGCATGGATTCTCCACTATAATGTGATATGTTGTTACAATGGAGTGGCTAGGAAAACAACCCTCTAGACATTGTGAGTCCCTACACATTAGCGGGGGGTGGGAAACAATCCACTTCCTTGGACTGGTGATGACCTAGCCCAACATTCCAGTGTGAGTCCCTACACTTTAGAGGGGTGGTGGGAAATAATACTCTTCCATGGAATGGTGATGACCGTGCCCAATTTTTAGTGTCTAGCTGGTTCATTATTCTGCCTATGGAGACAGTCTACTTCCTTCTTCAAAAGGTTGGTTATTCTCATGATCATCTTCAGTGCTCTTCACATGATTACTTGCAAAGCAGTAGGCCAACATTTCTTCCTTCTTTCCTTCTCTTATTTCCTTGTGCAACACCAAATGTATTAGACTTCTTCTTTCTTTTTTAGTGAAACAACCAACTACACTAAAACTTCTTCTATCTTCTTGATCTTTTCTTCTTCTTCTTTTTCTCTTCTCTCTATACAGAAATCCTGTAAACTGCACACTCTTCTTCTTCTTATGCTTCTTCAATGCAAACCAGCTGCACTAAAACCTACTCTTCTTCACACATTTTCTTTTAGTGCAAAACCATTTGCACCAAGCTCTTATTATTTTTCTTCTTTCTAGAATCACAAGTTCTATTTGCGATGGTAAAAACAATCAATTATAGATAAAATTATCATCATCACAGTTAAACAGAAGCTCGTAAGAACTTTAAGAACAACTTAAAGCATGTGCGCCAATCCTTACTTGTGCGCCACCCTTATTTCGCACCTCCCATCTTGCACGCCACCCATCTTTCATGACACCTACTTGCGTGCCACTCACTTATTGCATGCCAGTATTGTGCACAGCTCACAACTTGCATGGCACCTTTGGCTTATACATAGTTCCTTATTGCGCACCTCTGGCATCTTGCGCGGCCAAACTTGCACGGAAAAACTTGTGATGTAACCTGAATTTGCACCTTATAAATAACCCTCATCTTGCGCACCACTTCAGCTTGTGTTCCATTTCCACTACTTGCGTGATAAGAGCTCGAATTTTCTCTTAAGTGTTGATCCGTAAAAAATGAGGAGGCTAGTTGTCTATTTATTGGAATTTTGATGAATTCTACCCCACATACATGTGCATTTTTTCCTACTAGCGCACCGCTCCACCACTTGTGCACCGCTCCAACACTTGCGTGCCCTTCCATAACTAGCACGACAATTTCATTCCTTTGTTATATTTTGAAATGTTGATATTGTAATATGAATTGCGGGCACCAGACACTAGCATGTTGCTTATACATGGGCGACACACATGCGCACCCCTTATACTTGTGCACCACTTAGACTTGTGTGCCACTTTTTGACTTGCGTGCCAATCTTTAACATGCGCACCGTATCATTTCCTTTTTCAAAATTTGATGGGATGATCTTGAAATATGACTTGCATGCCAACACATGTGCTCCATAACTCTCATGACACTACTTGCGTGCCACATTCATTCCTTTTCCATATTTCTAAAATTATGCTATTTGAAATATGACTTGTGCGCCTCTACAGCACTTGCGTGCTGACACTTGCATGATGACACATGCGCACCGCCACTTGTGCGCCTTATTCATGCCTTTACCATTTTTGGATATTATGATGTTGAAATGTGATTTTCCAAAAAAACTTCTTTTTTCTCTCTATCCTTCATATGGCATACACCACATGTTCTCCAGACTTATGATGATAGTAAAATACAAATCAGCAAATTCCAAAGTACTTCATTCATCCTCACATAAAATCCTCAAATCCTTTTAGAGTGTTAATTCCAATGGACTCCAATAAAATCTCTTCATCCAAAAGTGGATGCATGAGGCTTCTTCAAAAATATTCAATGTTGAGGACAATGTATCACCTTTGATACATGTATTTGGAACTTTAAGAATAGTGCAATAATCATTTTATTTCTAGGAAATGTGTAATTTATGACCTTTTAAGAATTCCACGCCCTTCCATAATCTATCTTCATCTTCAAAAATCATTCTCTACTTCATTCTAATCATATGATTCTTTTCTTCAAGTAATCTCTTTCATGGTTCTCAAGCAATCATGAAGAATTTCATTGTATTCTTCAAATCCTCATTCTTCTACAACCATCCTTAGAATCATGATATTTCACCATTCTGCTCCAATCACTATCAAATGGATGATACTTCTCAATTATTCATTGTTGTAAACAATGTGTCACCTTTGAAACAAGTTCATTGAACTTAGGATCGGTTCAACAGTCATCTGAATTTACTTCATATAGACTTCGCCAAGCATGACATTCAGTGTTATGATTATATAATAATTATCCAAGCATCCTCACTTTAGCCGATATCTAATGAATTTGGAATCCTTTATCATATCCTTCTTCATTTTGACCTATATTGACAACTATTGGCAACAAATACAGACTTCATACACATAGTGTTCCCAACAATCTCCCCATTTGCATTTTTTGTCAATACCTTAAATTCTAATAAGATGAATGTGTCAATGTCAAAATGAGAATCTTCTCCATTACTTCTTTCTCTCCCCTAGACATTCATTTCATTTCTCTCCCCCTTATTGACAAGAAATAAAAATTTCGTGGTAGATATGGTATCATTCCATACTTATTCAATGTGCCATCAATCATTTCACTCTATGTCTACTTGGGCAATGATCGGTGTAGAAAACAAGATGATTTGATTTAGACAAAAAATCTGTCAATTACCCACTGAATATGACACCACATGAGATGAGAACTCATACACTTGTCTTAAAGGGTTTTCAACATTCATTCCAGTCCGAAGATATTGAATGTGATAAGAAATAATCAACCTAAAATTTCTGCACTCACTTCAACAAACAGATCAAAAACACTCATGTAAAATTTCCAGGATTAGTGAACTTGGGGAACATTCACCCTTATTATGTTATTCAATATCTTTATTACTCCCCCTTTGTATAATGATTTTATTTTGAGTAACCAAGGATGAGATATTTAAAAATAACATACCATTTCCAATGACGTGATCTTCAGACAATCTTCAGAGTAATAAAATTTTGTTCCGACTAAAGTTGATACTTATTGAGATAATGACTCCGGAAACTTATTCATGTGTCTTCCCCTCAGGGGAACACTTCTAAAAACTAAAATGTAGGTTCTCCCCCTGAGATCTTGCTTCACCTTAAATTCCCTGTATTATCATAACAAATACAATACACAAATATTTAAGGGATTAAGGTGGATCCTCCATGCTTCTTCAATGTGAGCAGGAAGGCTGAGATGATTTTCTCAACCTAGATGCTCCATTTTCTCCACTCCTCACACATTCACATTTGATATTTAATTTTTATAGTTGTGTGGATATCAATACTTTTTTTATCCCTTTGTGTGTAAATCTTCTTTCTTCAATAGCTTTCCAAACACTAGAATCTCCTAGTGCATCTTTCATCCTCTTCATGAATTCTTGTTGGGCTGGAAAAAATTCAAAGCGCTTTCTGACAGTATGACCAGCCTTGTTGCACCTCACACAAATAAATTCTTGGTATTCATGCAGAATATTTTTTTTCACAATTCTTATCATGTGCATCATCCATTTTCCTCATTCTATACAAATCTTCTAGCCAAACCACCAATATATCATTAGGGATTGAGGCATTAAAATTTGATCTTCTACATGGATTCTTCTGAGTGGATTTTTTCATAGTAGCTCTTTTGAATGAACCATTATTCAGCTTTTTGGATTTAGAATCCAAGGACTTCTTATCTTTCCTTCTTCAAATATTCTTTGGAGAATCCTTTTTCACATTATTCATCTGATTTCATCCCAAGGGTGCTTCTTCATTCTTTCCCAGCTTCTGTGGTATTATTTTCTTATATGAACATGCACCATTCATATGACCAATCCTATTTCATACATCACAAATTTTATCGTACATTCCAAATCTATTTGCAGTATACATCTGTTTCTCAATCTGTTGATGTTGCTTCTTCTTCTCTGGATTTATCCCACTTGAGATGGTCTTTCTATGTGCTTTTACTGTTAAGGTATTGTACCAAAAATCCAGTGAACAATGTCCAAATCTATTGAAACACTAGCATTGACCAACAAACCTTGACTTCTTGTCATATTCTTGAAAAGGATGTTGAGTATTCTTCTTGGTATGTTGTTATTTCTGTGGCGATCTATCTTCCACACTATTTATTTTATCCACCCTAGCCATGGTGGTACGTTCCTTTTCATTCTTCTTCATCCATACTTATTAAGAATTCTTCTTCCAACCTGCACTTTTGGTAGAGGAAATTTTAGAGACCTTAGTACAAGTTGGTATGGATGATACCTTTACTTTCTCAGCTACATTTGATAGTTCAATGAGTGAATCCATGATCTTATTGTCACATGTTGGAGGTATTTTGATATTTGAATCCTCCATTGAACAATGAATACTAATAGAAACTGTTTCCCTCTTTTTTGGAGACGCAATATGTGTCTACACAAGATTGGTAAAATCAGCTTCCAATTCTTGACATCTCATATTGAGGATGACTTCCTGGTCTTTAATCATATTCATCATATCTTCGCAATCTTTATTTAATCTTCCAACTTCATATTCATGTGTATTTAATTTGTATTGTAACAAACAGTCAAGTTCATTGATCTTCTTAGAGTTTTCTTCCAAATATATCTCCTTGACATCACTGCTCCTTTTCAGCTCATATTCAAGTGAATGGATCTTCTATTCTAGAGACTTGTTTACACCCTCTCTATCTTCAACATAATTGAACCACTTTGAAGAAATTACATGAAATACCCTATTTTTTTCAAAGTCTCCAATATGTTTGGAGAGCATTAAACATTCGAAAGTTTTTTCTTATAAGCCTGTCTCCATAGCATTAGTTTCTTCTTCCACTTGAGTGATATTTTCTAGTATGCATTGAAATGCTCTACAAACAAGAGATGCACACTCTTCATAGATACCATGAAGAATCATTCTTAATCTGTCATTTGATTTTTCTTGAGATGTTGTAGATTGATCATCACCACTTTTAAATGAATTATCATCTTGAGAATAATTTCGAAATGTACTAACACATACCTCCCTATCATTTGAGGAATGAAGGTTTTCTATATTCTTGGTGGGGACATGAACCACCTTCTCATTACATTCCAAGTCTGGTGTGTCTTCAATGTCACCCAGATATGGTGACCTAGATTCTTCTTCATATTTATATGAGAGGGAATTCTTCATCAATTTTACCTTCTCTTTCTTTTTCCTATTCATCATGGTCTTGGTAGATATATCTTTCTGCTCAAGAGATAGATGAATCCATACAAACACTTCCCTTAATTGTCGACTCAGGAAAGGAACTCATGTTTTCAAAATAGAATGAATTCACTATAGAGAATCCAACAGAGGTGAACCTATCCCTTTGATACCAATTAAGAGAACCAGTTTGGGATATACCTAACACTGATATGGGGGGAATCAGTGTTGGGGACTTTTAAGACCAATTTTAAATTTTATCCATGTACCTCTGGACCAATTAGGATCTTGATTCTCTTATTCTCTTTTCCCTGATTCGGTCAATAATAGAAAGAAGTAAAACTATGCACACGATATTTTTACAAGGTTCTCCACTCAATAAGAGTAGCTACGTACTTTCCATGCATAGGGATGGCCATTGCATGGATTCTCCATTACAGTGTGAGTCCCTACACTTTAGAGGGGGTGGGAAACAATCCTCTTCCCTGGACTAGTGATGACCTAGACCAACTTTCCAATGTGAGTCCCTACACTTTGGAGGGGGGTGGGAAACAATCCTCTTCCCTAGACTGGTGATGTCCTATCCCTACTTGCACCATATAGCTGGTTATTTATACTACCTATGGAGATAGTCTTCTACCTTCTTCAAAAGGTAGGTTCTGCTCTTAATCTTCATCAGTTCTCTTCACTTGATTACTAGCAAAGAAGTAGGCAAGAAATTCTTCTTTATTTCCTTCTCTTATTTTCTAGTGAAACACCAATAACATTAGACTTCTTCTTTCTTTTTCATAGTGCAACAAACAACTTCACTAAAACTTTTTATCTCTTATTGATCTATTCTTCTTTTTTTTTTCTCTTCTTTATATGCATCCAAACTGTAAACTGCACACTCTACTTCTTCTTATCATTATTCAATGCAGAACTAGCTGCACCGAAACCTACTCTTTTTCAGAGGTTTTCTTTTAGCGAAAAACCATATGCACTGAGCTCTTCTTCATCTTCTTATTTCTAGAATCACAAGTTCTCTTTGTTATTGTAAAATAAATGATGTCTAGATCAACTTAGCATCATTACAATTGAACAGAAGATGGTAAGATCTTCTAGAACAACTCACAGCATACGCACCAATCCTTACTTGTGCGCCACCCTGCTTGCGTGCCTCCCTTCTTTCGCACCGCCCAGCATGTGCGACACCTTCTTCCACGCCACTCACTTATTTCCCTCCACTATTGTGCATAGCTCACAACTTGCGCTCCACCATTGTCTTATACATACTTCCTTCTTGGGCACCTATCTCAGCTTGAACGACAAACAATTCATGGAAAAACTTGTATGGCACCACTTGTGTGGTACCAAGATTACGCGTTGTATAAATAACCCTCAGCTTGGGCGTCACTTGCACTACTTGCGCAATCAGAGCTCAAAATTTCCCTTAAGTGTTGAGCCTTAAAAAATGAAGATGCTAGTTGTCTATTTATAGGAATTTTGGTGCCTTGAATGCCACATAGTTGTGCGTTGTTCAAACTAGCACGCCGCTCCACCACTTACGCGCGGCTCCAGCACTTGCGCACCCTTCCAGCACTAGCGTGACAATTTATTTCCTTTTTCATATGTTGATATGAGGATATTATAATATGACATGCATGAAACAGAAGATTGTGCATTGCTTATACTTGTGCGACACACTTGCGGGACCTTTATACTTGTGTGCCGCACTTGCGCACCACTTAGACTTTCACGCCACTTTTTGACTTGCGCACTAATCTTTAACTTGCACACCATACTATTTCCTTCATCAAATTTTGATGGGATGATCTTGAAATATGACTTTTTCTCCAATACAAGAACTCCTTCACTTGGGCGCGACTACTGGCGTGCCACATTCTTTCCTTTTCTATATTTCTGAAATTATTCTCTTTAAAATTTGACTTGTGTTCCTCTGCAGCACTTGCGTGCCGACACTTGTGCACCGACACTTGAGCACCGCCACTTGTGCAACTTATTATTTCCTTTTTCATTTTTGGATAGTACGATGTTGAAATGTGTTTTTCCAAAAACACATTCTTACTGTCCCTATCCATCATATGGCTTTCCCCACAAGTACTCCAAACTTGTGATGATTGTAAAATAAAAATAAGCAAATTCCAAAGTACTTCTTTCATCCTCACTTTAAATCCACAAATACTTTTAGAGTGTTAATTCCAAGGGACTCCAATCATCTCTATTCAGCCAAAAGAGGAGGCTTGAGGCTTCTTCAAACACCTTCAATGTTGCAAAAAATGTATCACCTACGATACATTTATTTGGAACTTTAAGAACAGTGAAATAATCATTTGATTTCAAGGCAATGTGTAATTCATGACCTTCTTTGAATTACAAGCCCTTCCACTCCCTCTCTTCTTCTTCAACCATCATTATCTACTTCATTCATATCGTATGATTGTTTTCTTAAAGTAAGCTCTTTCATGGTCCTCATGCAATCGTGAAGCATTACATTGTCTTCTCCAAATCCTCATTCTTCTTCAACCATCCTTAGATAGATGATATTTCACCATTCTAATGCAATCATTCTAAAATGGATTGTACTTCTCCATTCTTCATTATTGTAAACAATTTGTCACCTTTGATACATGTTCGTTGAACTTAGGATCAGTTCAACAATCATTTGAACTTACTTCATAGAGAATTTTCCAAGCATGAAACTAAATGTTATGATTGCATAATAATTCTCCAAGAATCCTTACTTTAGCCGATATCTAATGACTTTGGATTCCTTCTTCACATCCTTCTTCATTTTGACTGATATTGACAACTATTGACAACAAATACAATCTTCATAAACAAAGTGGTCCCAAGATAACATAGTATCCCTACTGTGTTAGCCTGATATGAGGACAACAAATGATGGAAGACTACTGACCATGTTGAAAACCTGGGGCCTAACTCGAAATTTCACCCATATTCTTCATGAACATTGGGCCAAGACAGTTGGTGAACCATAGGTAGAGCATTCATATAACTTTTGGGTTCCTTTAAAGGTGAAATAGGATGAGGATCCATGTAATAGGACTTAAATGTGTGAGGAGGATTGATGGGTTGTTCTAATGGATTCTAACATTCTTCAAATTATGGCACCATGATGACAAAATATTATTTTGGCACATCAGTCTGATTAGAGATCACAGTCATTTACTGAAAGGATCTACCGGGAATGATCCTAGGGTGGCCCATAGTTTTCTGTCCTGAGAATAAGAATGATTGACAGGTTGTTTAACATCATATATTGAGGATAGATGCAATCAACAATCCTGAAATGGGGGACGGGACCAGGACATGTATATTTTTTGTTTTACAAGTGTGTGGCTAAATCTAGGAACTAGACATCCATATTTCAGTACTTATCCTACTTGGGAGGGAATCAAGATGTATGTTGTTTTGAATGACCCATGTAGATTACCTTCATGTGATAAAGAAGAAAAGGTTAAGAGATCATTGAAGGGGTACATGATGTGGTTACAATAATCCCAATGAGAATAAGGATTGAAGGAACTATACACCACATCACGGGATTCCAACAGATATCTTAGGCCATGAGGCCAAAAAGCATAATTTCTGGGCGAGATCCAAGGAGAAATTACCATGATTTAGTATATATACCAAGATGTTGGGAATCAATGTAGATATAGTTTTCAAGGCAGAGTGTGGTGAGAGGCCAACAATTGAAAGGGAAAACCTCAATGGTGGAGAATCTATGGAGTCCAAGAATTAAATTGGGTCATCCTGAACTTATCCAAGGTAGAATCATGGTTTAATGTCATGCATTATGTAATTTCCAGGGTTTTTGGGGTCCATTACTTTGTGAAAATATCGTGTTGGGTTTTCTGGTCTGGGAATCTCAGTGAACTTTGGGAACGGTAGGCCTACCAGTAGCCTTACCCTACCAATAGCAGGCCTACCAGTAGCTTGGTCTACCGGTAGCCGAAGCCAACCGGTAGCTCGGTCTACTGGTAGCTACAACTACCAGTAGCTCTGTCTACCTGTAGCTTAGCCTACCATTAGCTCTGTCTACCTGTAGCTCAGCCTACCAGTAGCTGCAACCTACCGGTAGCTCATCCTACCGGTCGCTACTGCATACTGGTAGCTCGGCCTACCGGTAGCTGCAGCCTACTGGTAGCTCGGTCTACTGGTATCTTAGCTATCGATAGATGTCACCCACCGGTAGCTGAGAGCTACCGGTGGCTCTGGCCTACCCTTGCTGGTTCATTCCAGTGGCATTCCTTCTTGCGCAATTAGGGTTTTAAACCCTATTATGACTCGTTTAAGCGTGTTTTAAAGACCGCTAATGCCCATAAGTGTTTTAATTAAATACTTAATAAATTAATGAGTCAGTTTAAACCAATTGACCCACTTTAATAACATGTGGGGCCGCGTAGCCAACCAACGACCCCACGCCTTAGGCGGTTTCGCGTTCTTATCTAAACCGTATGTGGCCCTTATAAACTAAAGGGTTAGGCATGGTTTCTTTATTCCTCGATCGTGGCTTTTCATGAACATATTTTGGTGAATCGGGCGAGCTATATCGTTATCTGTAAAGTTCTGCGCCTGGCCTAAGTGTTGATCATCTATCTACAAATAGGGAATTTTCTCCTTCATCTCTCTCTTTTGTGTATCATGCGTGGTGGGAGTGCTTTTGTCTCCGTAGAATTGGATAATCCAGACCTATAAATATAATGAACAGATTCTATAAAGAATGAAGGGGGGTTGTGATTGTTGATGCTATTTTATATTATGATCATCTTTCTGAGTTATGCTGGCTTACGACTTTTGAAAATTGGGGCTGTTGGTGGTCGTTGTCATGTGCACTAATGAAACCCTTGTGGTGTTTTAAATGACTTGTTTTGTGATTATAAAATCTTTCTATGAAGAGTAAATTGTTTAACCACGTATACCCGGCTAAATAAATTGAAAGCACCAGGATCGACCCTTCTATGATAACCCTCGGTAAGGCACACAGAAATTGAAATCATGGAGCGTGTAAAATCATTTAAATCTGGAAATACCGACATGTCTATGCTTAGTGTCGGTGGTGGTGGTTTGGTTGTATTCTTTCACGAGATGATTAGTGCAAATGTGGGTGGGGATGGGATCCCCTATTTTTATACTCTCGGTGGTTGTGAGTTTTAAGATCGTGTGGTTACCATGTTTATAACATGAATTGGGGTGAAATCCTCTATTGATGAAAAACCTTTTTTTGGGGAGGGGACATGGGGTAGTGTCTCGGGGTTGTCTGGTTCTAGTACTTCGAGGGTTCTCACTTTTCCTTTGTTGTTGTGACTTTACAAGAGAACCAGGTGTGGATGCTTAGTTGATGTTTGGATGGTTTCTTTTCCTTGGTTATGCTTATGGTTTAGTTTCCCAGTTGTGCTTAAACTTATTTTAACATTGTTACTGAACATGAAACAAGAATGGGAAAATGGGTTTTGTTGGCGAGAGTCGAGAGTCGGACATGGGTTTTGGTTGTGTCCTTTAGGCTGGATGAAGAAAAAGCTAATCTTTTGGTGATTTCTTGTTACAAATACTTATATACTTGTAGTTTTGTGTTTCTTATTCATGCCCCACCCATGTTGAGCACATAGTGCTGATCTCCCCCATTTCAAGGGGGAGGGTGTTTTCCCCAACACTGTTATTAGTGGCTAGTTATTATCCCCTTTTATGCTCCTTTCCCCATTATCCCCAGTAACTTTGGGCAGGCTGTGATGGCCTGAGGTCCATTATTAGCACAATATCCTTCTGGTGAGGTAGTGTGGTGGTTGGCCAGGTGTGTGCGGTAGGTGGTTTCCCAAGTGTCTTTGGGATGAGGCCCAGGTGTCTTCAGGTGAGACAGTGGATCGTCTAGCCCAGGTGTCTTCAGGAATGGTGGTGGTTGTTCTGGCCTAGGTGTTTGCAGGAGTGTTTACGTGTGACAGTTGTGGCCCAGGTGTTTGGGGGGCGGGATTCAGTAGTGGGACTGCGTGTGGTTGTGGCCCAAGTGTGTGCGGGCGGGTGTGGTAGTGAGACTGCGGTGAGAATGGAGGGATTGGTTCAATGTGTAGGATTTCTCAATGACCAGTGGGAAAGTGGCATGGGGTACCCAAACATCGATGTTCACTTATTATATATATTACTTGACTTGCATTATTTGGGGAGTGTTCCTTGTTAAGGCTTGGGTGTATAGTTTTCCTTGATTGGTGTTAGGTTTGCTCTTTTTCTCACGGGACTTTAGTATGTTCCACCACTTGTGCATGAGAGTCTTTGGTTTTCCCTACTAAGTGTACTTGTATGCTCACCCTATGTATATAAAACTGCTTTCAGTTTTCCAAGAGGACTTCGTGGATCGCGTAGGACCATACTAGCTCGGACCTTTGGGGCAGTTGCAGTTGCTATTTTTCTTCCTTTGGAACTCACCTTTGTAGTCACCTTTTGTACTTTGTGGCTTTTACTTTGGGAACGTGCATGTGGGAATGGTTTACTTTTGTTTTTACTTTTATTTTATATTGGTGTTGTTGGGTTTCAACTTCTTATCTCCCGATCCTATAAAACAAAAAAGGGTAATGCCTTCCATTTGTGTGTAATTTATATACCCTTGGTGCTACTCACCACTCCCGGACTTATTGAAGGCGTGTCTCAAGGGTCATTATCTCTCCTTCAACATAAAGAAGGAAGGGCATGGCTATCTGCTGAACCTTCCCTCCTTTTGGTGAAGGCGGGTCATGACACATTAAGGATTTGGTTACATAGAAAAGGAATTCGTGGTTTAGTACATATCCCAATGTGAATGAGGACAGTAAGAGTACACACTATGCCACATGTTCCTAGTTGTATTAATTAGACCATTGAATAGAGGAATCCAAACTAGGGAATGGACCCAAAGGATATTTCTCGGTCATTCCAACATATCGCATGAGATTGGGAATCAACTCACATGTAGTTCTAGAGGACCTGTATATTTTAACATCCAAGGATAGAAAGCATATAGAATGTGGAGATCCCAAATAGGGGAGTACACGATGAAGATGTTATAGGCCTAATATAAATGAAGACCAAAGAAGTTGATAACCAAAAACATAATACCTAGGGAAATACTATGTAGAGAATGTGATGATGGAAATTTTTTTGTTTGGCCAGAGACAAAGTGTTCGAGCATTCCTACGTACCCCATTAAGATGGGAATAAATCCAAACATCATTCTAAAAGTGATGTTTAACATCATTATGGATGACAGTCATTTGTGGTTTGACTTCACTAGTACACATCCTTCCTAATACATTAATCCCTTGTGATTTAACTTGATTTGAAAATCAAGGAGTAGTGATAGTATTTTCCTGGTACGGTGAGGCACACATTAGGTGAAATGTAATGATAGGTGAATGAAATCCAAATAATACTGAGCTTCCCACTTAACACACATAGATGCACAGAGGGGTAAAACTAAGTGTGTTTGAATTCCATATAAAAATAATGAAGTGAAAACATGTGAATCATAGAACCAGAGATCAGGATCCCAATTATGATGGCATGACGATTGAGGATGAATATTGACCATTTTTGAAACACATCATTCTTTTCATGTTAGCCTAGTATGGGGAAAGACAAATGAGGGATGACCACTGACCATATTTGAAACATGTGTCCTATTGAAAAAGGTCATCCAAGGTCCTTTGGGACACTACCCAAAGACGGTAGTTGAGCCAATGTGTTATGACACCAAGCCGTAAGGGGGGTCCCCACAAACATGGAAGAGGATAATGATACAAATAATTTTCTCATGAATAATGGAAATGAAACAAAAGAATATCTATGCAGAATAAAACACTTTGTTCCCTACACCCTAACACATTAGAGTATGCTAATGAGAGTTGTTATATATAGGGAATCAAACCCAATTTTCAAATACAATGGTCCTAGGGATGAAAAATCTTATTTTAGGTAACTGTGCTAGTAATTGATATAGGAATTGGAATAATTGAATGTGTTTAGGGTGGTGATGTAGAAAAACCTGACGTGGTTGGGGAAAAAATATGTATTCTACATTATGAAGTATTCCAGATGAAAAAACCACACAATTTTTATAGTCACGACGCTTGGACTAGGGTGTGCCGATTAACATCATGCACATGGATGAAATAAGGATTCGTTCTGCCTAGTGCTAGACCTGAATACAAAAAATAAAATCATTCCTACTTATCCCAGGTGGATGGGAATAAATCTATACATAGTTCTCGCAGGAAGATCTTAGTTCATGGTCATCGAAATCAGATCTGGTTGTACATTGACAAGGGGGACACATGATGCAGTTGTTATAAAACCAGATGTGAATAAGTATAGTAGATGTCCCAACTATACCACATGATTATAGGGGAAACCTTAGGTCTAGGGACCAAAGGAAAAATTTTGGATGTGTCAGAGATGAATTTCATGGGATTTCCTACCTATCCCATGAGGATGGTATTCAATCCATATGATTTTCTAGAAGAATTAATGCAATTTATCATCATGTTCAAAGAAAATATTGGAATGGAAAGAATAGAGAAGTACGGAAATACATGGAATGGTTGTTATAAACCTAACATGAATGAGGAACCAAAAGGTCCTCACCATACCACAAATTTCTTAGAGCATTTCAGACAAGTTCCAGAAAAGGGGGTAGGATTTGAGGTACCGAGGGATTGTCCCAAAGAATAACTGTTAGGGCATTCCTTTGTATCCCATGAATATGGGAATCAAGCCAAATGTAGTTATGGAATATGCAATGTTATAGTACCAATTCTATTGCTAATACTATCATGTAGGTATGGACCATGCACTGAAAGAAGAGATATTTGATGTTTTTTGTCATGCGACCAGGATGATAGTGTCAATGTTTTGAGTCAAATGACAGGACCAACTCATACATTTTAACAAAATGTGACAAAGATACAAAATTTTAAATCCTTGTGAGACCAAGAATTTTATTTTGACATCCTATGGATTTGACTCCCACAAAAAATGAGTTTCAAAAGGGAATGTGCAATGGGTGATAAATCATACCTAACGTGATTGAGGACATCAGTCCATACCACATCACGTGTAATTCTAGAGGATAAACCTTAGGCACATGGGCATGAAATTGTAAAAGTCTATGGGGTTAGACCCAATGATGAAAGGGTACATAGTTCTAAAGATTTTCATAGTTTAACATCATGCAATACAGATGGGGTCTTGGTTTACAATCATATAGATCAGACTGAAAGAGGTGAGATTCTTCTTGGTGGGAGTAAACATTAACCATGTTCCTAATCCCTCATGAGTTGTGATCGATGTGGGAAAAATGGAAGGATAAGTTATTCATGACACATGGAATATAGAGAAATGGGAAATGGAGTGGAGCCACGACTGGCCCTACGTAGTTGATTAGTCACCTTAATATAAAAATGTACAATGAGGGATAGCTCCAAGAGTGTTGAAATTCCACTTATACATAATGAAGTGGAAAGGGATGTGAATCGTACAATAATAATTTTAGTATTAATGGGGGTGGTGTAATAATGAAGGGAAATTTTTTACTATGTTTGAAACAAAACATACATATCATGTGACTTGAAAATGAAACAAAAAATTGAGAATAGTCTTCTGACCGTATTCACAATTTGGGACTAATAACAATTTGACATTCAAAATCCTTGGGGACATTAGCCCAAAATGGTAAGACAACACTAAGGCCTAGAATCCATGTCTTTTGGGGCTGTTGTTGGATTTGAAGGATGATGAGAACCCAAATAAATGGAAACATCGAGCATGGAAGAAGATGAAAAATTGTCCATGTTGAACCCACTACTTTGGATACCAAACCACTGTGCATATACGAACATCGTTGAGCTACCAAAGAGGGTAGAGGGGACTGATTTGAGAGTAGACAACTCAAAGAGATGAGTGGGGGAAGGGGAATTAAGTGCTCTCCATAGAGAGGTATGTGGTGTGGCTATTACAAACCTGATGTGAATGGGGACATAATCCCAAACCACTCCACTTACCCCCTTCCTGGAAAACATATTCCAAGGGGACAGATGAAAGAAGCGGTTTTTATGAAATATGGTTGGCCCCGATGATGAAATTTTGAAGGGTTACTATATATCTCATATGAATGGGAATCAAGCCACATGTAATTATGAATTTTCTCATATTTTAACATCATGTAGGATGAAAGGCAGATTAATATTGAAGATGAATGTAAATGGAATGAAGAATAACCCAATGTAAATGAGGAAATAATCCTACATATGCCACACCATTAATATTTATTGGAGATAAGTGGCAGAGAGAATGATTATATGAACATGGGATGGACAAAAAATGGCATATTTTGGAACTACCACATATAACGTGATGATGGGATTCAATCCATATCTAGTTCTCCATCATGTCATGTAGTTTATTTTCAAGCTACAAGTACTTGGTAGATCTTAGAATATGGTCATAGATCTTAGAATGTAGATGCCCAGTTTAATGTCAGGTGTGTGGGATAGAAGGAATGAAAAAGTGAATCAGCACACCCCTCATTTGGGAGACCACGTAATGGAAATAATCATTGTGGATTACCATTGGAAATTTTTGCAACACAATATCCCAATCATGTAACCTGGAATAGGAACAAACAATTGAGTATCAACCATTGATCATATTTTCAATGTGGGCCCTATATCAAATTTGTATTCAAGATCCTCTAAGACATTGGCTTGAAATGGAATGCGAGCCAAGGTTGTGTGAAACCAATCCACAATAGGTAACTTTCAGATGTGAAAGATAATGGAAACCAAAGTAGAGGGTTGTGTGAAGTGGGGTGGTACCAGTACTGTTTAAATCATTTCGGTAAGGCATCTGATGGGGGAGTGATGTATCTATGGTGTGTGTGTGGTATGGAAAAAATATCCCAACATGAATGAGGTCATAGAGATCTTATCACACTGCCCGATCCTAAGTGATAACTTGGACTTGGAGTCTGAAAGGTCGAGGGACATAATGTTAGGCCACATATGAAATGTTCTGGTGTTCCTATATATCCCATATGGATGGGAATCAATACATACATTGTTCTAAAATTTCAAATAGATTAACGTCATAAAACAAGGATATAGTATATCACGGTGTATATTCATGTGATCATACCACTTATTAGTTTATCATCATGCCGGATGAGTGCCTAGTTGTTTTGAATCCTTCTACCAAGACAGATCACACAGTATAATGCCGTGTGGTGAGGATGAAACTGTTTATGGTTTTGTGGGACTACAAGGGAAAATAATCCATTGGGAATTTATCATTTTTTGAAGGAGTAATATGCTCACCATCCATGATGAGTAGGGAGTTTGAACAATATTGTTAATCGTTGTTAATGATATAAGGTCCCTACCACTTGGGATTTACCTTTAGTGGCTTCCTACTGGGTTTAATTGGAATTATTAGGAACAACACCATGTCTCCATGTAATAAAGAAATGAGACGAAACCTCTTATTAAAAGCTATATATATCTTGTTTTGATGCCTTTATAGATTGTGTAGGGCCTAAAGTGTATTCTCTTCAAGTGATCCATGTTTAACCAGATGGATGTCAGCTACATTGTCTGGTGTCTGTAGATTGTATTCAGTTGTGTGCATTTATGGAAGTTGAATCTTCATGGGTAGGATGACCTCTATTCCGTACACCTTGGAATATGGGTTCACGTAAGTGGAATTTCGAGTCATTGTCTGATTATACGAAATTGCATTGGGTAGTGTGTCCAGAAAATTCTTCTTGTTATGAACAACCGTATTTGAAAAAAAACTATAGAGGGATAGGTTGAATTCCTTGATCAATATATTTTCTTGAACATGATTACAATATGTATTATTAGAACAGATGTTGTACTTGGCGTACAACTTCTTCAGCTCAAATTATGTGAAGATGGTGCCTTTATCGGTGAGGACGACGTGAGGGACTGCGAATTGGTAGATTATATTAGAGCTCGCAAACTCAATGATAGAACAGACCTAGACTTCATTGAGAGGAATAACCTCTTCCCACTTGGAAAATGAAATCCATTGCAGTCAGGATGATCTTGAACTGGAGAGCCTTCTCCAATAGATATGGTCCCATGACATCGTATCCTAAGACCACAAATGGCTAAGAGTACTTGGTAGTGTGGAGAGTTTCTTGAAGCTGATGCATGATATTAACACATATTTGGAATGCATGTCACCTCTTTACTAGTCTAATATAGTGTCGAATCATGGTTTTCCAAAAATACAAAAAATATCCAGTTGTAACGAGATTGTTTCATCCCTGGCTGCTGATCCCTACCAGAACCAGCATGAACCTCCTACATGAACTAAACAATCTCACCTCTTTGAGCGCAATAGTGGAGAATACCATCAAACCTGCATCTGTAGAGGATCTTCTTAGGACTAGGACCACTCTAGTGGGTTAACTACACTACACACCCACAAAATCTCTTATGTTTTAATTGATCAATAAGGATATTATTGTGCCACCGATTATTGATAAAGCGGTTTTTTGAGTCCATGGTCACTTCAAATACCATGGAAAGGGGGGCTTGAGGACCTGATGTGGAGGCACCAACTGTAAGGTGGCATACATGTTGGTTATAATCATTGTACAATGTGATGGGGGAGATTACATAACAACGTTCCACAATGATAATAAATTCATCTTGGTCAGACTTAGCAAGATATGAATCATGTACTGCATGGGAGTCTCCTATGTTGTTATTTGAATGGGAAACATGAGTAACTATTGGATGAGAAGGGACTTGGGAAATCATTAGTCATGTATGATCTAACATCAGTATTAGTTTTAGATTCCTAATGATGTAGTCACTATTGGTCTGCTTGAGGGAATGTTTAGATTCCCCTTTCAAATACATGTGGAGATATTCAATCTCAAGGGCCATCTCAAGACTAGTGATCAGAGCCTGGTACACTTCCTCATTGTTGGTACAACCTTCTTACAACATGAATAAATATGGTAGGAAAATTTTTTCTTGCGTGATGAAGACAATACTGAAGCCCACTCTATTGAGTTTGGGATCATTGAGTCTTACGTCAGTAGGGCTTTAGGAGGCATCATCAATGTGCATATTAAAATACATAATGGCTTGATCTACACAGTGGATTTTCTCATATAGAAAATAAAGATCCAAAGAATTCCCTATGGGACTAGATGGGTTGAATGGATGTCAACAATGCCTACCCCATGATAGCCTTATGTGGGAAAAACATGATGGCAAACCGTATAAGGATCACAGCCCGCTGAGCTTGATGACCTGTTAACCTGGGGCAGTATTGAATTTTCTTCAGCAGAAACACTTGGTATACCCAAAATATATCATGGTACTATAAGTAATTTCACAATTTCTACATTGAAAATATTATCTTCAGAAAACTCTTTTCAATGTAAGATTATATGGTCTCCATATCGAGGATCTTGCATCTCATATTGTATAAAATTTTCATTGTTAAATTATTGTTCTTCTAACCAAGAAGTGTTCCAATATATCATTCAAGAGCGGTATCTTAAAGGACATGTGGATTTAAAAGAATGGGTGGAATTAGAACCAAATTTCATATCATGTACAACATGATTTCCTCAAAAGAGGTCTCACATTCCTCATCCAACTGACAACCAACACATTTCCTCTTGATATGGGAAAAGGGCTTACACTTTCCAGCTAGATTTGTGATGAATCAGGATTTGTCGTCTAAGAGGCCTTGAAATCCTTGAGTCTCTCGTATGTTGCTCGAATGATACATCTGATTAATGGCCATGATCTTCTTCAGCTCAATATCAATTCCACTGTATCTGAAAAAAGCCATTAATATTTATGGATATGACCCTGAAGGCACACATCAAGGGGTTCATCTTCGGATAGTGGGAATAGAGGAAACTGAAGACTTTCCCATGATCATTAAGATGTTCCTGAAGCTGGTGATATTTTACCAAAAGATTATACACATAAAGTTCCCCAATACTGAGTAGATAATCATTATTATGGGGTGCATGGAATGCTAATAGGTGGAACCTACCTTATTTAAACCTAAGGACATTACATTATAGAGGAATGTGCCTTTTGGTTCCCTAAAATTAGTAGAATAATCATCCTCGGGGTCAATTCTTATTTAATTATACCCGAAATAGAAATCCATGATTGTTAGGGCCTTCAACCCAATGGAATCTTCAATCAAAAGTAACATCATAGGAAAGGGAAATTATTATATTGTAAAGTGATGATTGAGATCCCAAAAGTCGATGCAGACTACAAACGATCATCTCTTCTTCTATGGATTTGACCATAGAACCATGGTAAGGGTGAATATTTTTTGGAGGTTGTTTGAACCCACGATGAATTTCTAGAATACCAAGATGAAGGATGGTCACCTAAGGATTTATCCCTAGAATCTCATCGTAGATCTAAGTGAATACATCATGATGCTACTTCAAGAAATCGACATTTCATTGTTTCACTTCGATAGGCATATCGACAATGATCAATATTGGATTTAGATCTGTCTCGTCACTTAGGTTCACCTGTACCCATTCATCGATCGTGGTAATGACACCCTCTTTGAATGTGGGTGTATCATCCTCCAAATACTCTTCTTTCATCCACAGGGGAGGGATCATTGGTTGAAGGTGATTATTGGGAGTTTAAAAACCCTGAGGAGACCCTAATACTATCCTGCATGGTGGTGGACATCTCATCATGGGACTCCTACTCTACTGAAACTATAGGGAAGAAATTTCTTGACCTGACCCTGTCGAGACATCAACCCAGGAGGCCACATTTGATGATAATAGAGAAAAAGTGGAATTGTCAAAAAAACTAGTATTAACTATTTCATTTCCCATGGGTTAGACATTTGTGTAGCATATGGGAGTATTGAGCTCCAAGATCACATAAGCCTGATTTCTATTAGAGTACAAGGTGAACTTCTAACTTTCCATAGACATGGGAATCCACTTCCACTTCATTCCAGATATTATAAAATATTATGTCACGACCCGTCCTCGGAAACCATGTCGTGACTACCCCAAGACCGCCATCCATAAGCCAGGGGTTGGCAACTAGCTCCAAAGGAATAATTCCCTAAGATGGAATGGCATTAACTTTATAAAATGTTAACACAGACAATCAGAGTACAGAATATGAGTAAAACACAATGTAGGAACTGTAAACAAAAGATGTGCTGAAAAGTAAAAGGGAGTGGAAATACCAGCCCAAAAGTAAAGTACAAGGAAAACAAAAAATAGGTACAACTAAAAGAAAAATAGCTAGAAAGTGTCAGACATCTCCTAGATCTTCCACCATGGATCCTACCAGAAGGGTAGGTACAAATATCCTCCATAGTGCTCCATGTCTGTCCATCTCCTCCAGGTATTGTTACGTCGTGAGGGCCACCATTAGGTACCTTCCTGTCCTCGTACACTCCACCTCGATTAGTGATGTTCGTCGTCTACATCTGACACAACGAGGTGCGGGTATACCCTGTGCATGGGTGAGTACAACGATACTCCGTAGGGACCCTGAGACCCTCAAAGTCTCAAAATATCCAAAAATGATAAACCACAATGTAAATGATTCAACGGATAACCCATGCATATTTATATGCCCATAAATATACCTTATTTATCTAATAACCCATCTCAATCATGAAGAAACACATAAGTCATTGAATCAACACAAACCAGGATTTCCATTATCGAAACCAAGTCTGTTGGAGAACTCTTTCACTGTTGAGAACTATGGTCCTGTCGTGACACCGAGGCGCTTCTCACTAACCTTGGACTGCTGAGGTAGTCCTTCTGTTGAGTACCGCGAGTCTGCTGCCAACAACCAGGCGCTCATCCGCTATGGGTATGCCGTCAGCTACCAGGTGCTCCACTGAATAGCCTATAGAGGTACTCCTCCTATCGAGTACCGAAGGTCTGACACCAACTACTAGGAGGTCCTCCTCTATGGGTCTGTCGCCAACTACCAGGCCCTGCCCACTAGGCTAGTCAAATCAGTCAAGAAGTAATCAGGTCTGTTAGATACTTGATCTCCGAACTCTGTCTTCTCATCAATGGAAGGATCCACTCCCTGAGCTACAGGGAAAAACTCCAATTGTTTCTAAGTCTCACGTAGAAGTATCTCAATGGCCTTCCATGTCATAGGGGTCTCAATGCAACAGATGACGCATCAATCGGACGACAGGTCTGTGGGTTATTAGACTTTTAGTCTTGGGGGCCCTGTTGGTTTTGTGTATGAACCTAGCTGACATTATCTCATCTATAACCTGAACTCCCATGGGGTATTCTCAAAGGGACAACATTGTTCCAAGAATATTGACACTGCTGACGGTTTGTCAAGCGGATGCCTGAAACCCAAGATATGGGCGAAAAGGTGTAATGGGGCTATAGTGGGTCCAGGTCTGGTCCAACCCAGTCGGACCGACACGGCCTAACCCAACCCGACCCGGTCTGAGGGAACGACCTGGCCCGGTAGGGAGGCTCGACATGAATTCTGCCCAGCCCGAGGGAGGCTCGGCCGAGGGCGGCCCGACAAAGGGTGGCCCGACCTTGGGGGCTCGACCCAATAGCTACCTAGTTTACTAGCCCACGTGGTCCGGTTGGACACCCCGTGGGGGCGGGGAGGGGGGTGTGGTGCCCCCAGGTTTATGAAGAAACTGGATCTAGGCGCCAGTTCAGTGAACCGCGAGACAAGAGGGGTCCAACCTATATCCCAATCTGGCGGGCGGCTCGACTTGCCGCCCTGGATCCTCCACCGCAACGTGACGGCACCGAGGTCCTGCTGGCCTCTGCGCGGCACGTCGGCACCTCTACTCCTACACCACGGCCCGGCCCGGTCGCGGTTCTTCCTTTCAGCACAGTGCGACGACACCATATCCCTCCGGTACCGCCCCAGTCCACCTGACCATGGCTCGGTTTTCTACAGGGCACGGTGGTGCTGATCCCTTATGGCGACCCGACGGCCTTGCGCCGCAGGCTTCTTCACGACCGGCTCGTTGCGGGTCACTAAGTGCACAACCTCCATCATCATCAAACATGAACAAACAAAATGGGAGTGTTGGGCTGTGTTCATATGGTCCGAGCCCTCCTCATCATGGCGAACCATAATCCAAAAATTGGAACGACAATGAATGGAGGTTTATACTAATATATAAATTAACTCAAATCGCCCTACCTCTAGTTGGATGATGTTCACAGAGTCATGGGAAGGCAGTGTTGTGCAATCAATGTCAGTGGAAGAAGTGGGTACTCGTCGTTAGTGAACGAGTGTTCGAAGGTGATGAAGTCAAAGATGACATCAGTGTACTTCGTGGGTGTCACTTCCCTTTATTTCCTCAGTTGAAGAAGGTAGAATATGACATGATTCTTTGTTGATGAGAGGCCCCTTTTTCTATTCCACCCTGGAATAATTCCCAACCCAAATAAAATAATAGGCTTTCCTAATATTTTATTATTGGAATGAATTCAAAACGTTTTAAAATTAATTATGTTACCTCACTAGTTTAATGGGTGTAGTGGGCCTAATTAATTGGTGGAGGAAGGTGGAGAATTTAAAATGATTCCCCCACTTTATAGAGAGTTACAAGGGGGTTAAAGCTCATGTGGGTCCCACCTAATAATATCCACCCAAGGGAGGTTATACATGACTTGGCCCCACCACCATAACCTCCCATGGGAGGTTCAGGTGTGGTGCACCCCGCCTCTAACCTCCCCTTGGAAGTTTTAACCACCCAAATAAAATAAAGTTAATACTTTATTTTATTCAATTAAATTGAAAACCGCTCAAAAATAACTTCCATTATCATTATAATTCATCTTCGGTGAAGGTCTCACTAAGAAATCACTGATTCTACGAGTTCAATGGTGACCTCAGATTTCAATTCTGAGCACCGGTTCAAAAGATAAAAAATACCGCTCGAATGTTTACTGAACGTACCCGAAAAAAGATCAGAAAATTATTATCAGTCACCCTCGACTCACTACGGTCAAGGTTAGGCTCTGCCTAGGTGAAACACACCCAAATAAACCCAAAGTTAGTATAGGATTTTCAGTCCGAGTTACGTTTTAGATGTTGTGAATTTTACTATAAAATAATTGTCACTTAATTATTTTATTTGCAGCCAAAAACTAACTTTCACTGGTGGTCCGCACTAGCCAAAGTTAGTGTCTGCTTAAAGAATGAATACACTCACGAGTTCAACAATGTTCTAAGTTTTTTAATCAAAGTTAACATTTATGAGTTATAAGCATTTGAAAATAAAATAGTTTATTTAATTATTTTATTTACGACTATGCCATTTTTTGCTTTCCTCACAAGAGGCCCGCACCGACTAATCTTATGTCACACCAATGAAAAATTATCCATCCTGAGCACATCAGGGCCCTCGAATATCTGATTTGAGTTACCGTTTAAGACTTATTATACCTTTTCAGGATAACTATTTACACACTTTAACTTAATCTTAACAAAAACTTTGACGGATCATTCCAGACACTCTGGGCCATGGAATAGCGTGCTGTCAGATTTCGTGGACTCGTAAAAATCCCATGAATTTATAAAAAAAAATTCCATAGAATATCCAGGTCTTTACATGTTTTCCCAAATCTGGGGTCATGGTCTCAAGTTGCTGTATCAAGATAATTTCGGCATCATCCTGGTCTGTCTACAGGTCGGTCACTGTCGTGGAATATTCAACCTCTTTAGCATGAATCATATTTTCCTTTCTCATGTAATAGTCTTAATCCAAGTAGTCAGTATCAAAAGATGTTTTTGGAGACACATAACCATGGAGTTTTCCTACCATAAATGTTAGAGAGTACTAAAGGCATTGGTGATATGAATAATGGATCGCAATGTTCATGTGGATCCATAGCCTACACATTAATGCATTGTAAGCAGTGACTTTTCAGGCAACCATCAACACTGCGTTGGATACATGTCCACCTAACTGGGTCATTATGAGGATATATCCAATTGTTTTATGTTCCATACTATAATAACCAAGAGTCTTTATGTCTAAAGAATCATATATCTCTCAGAATGTCCCATATTTCAGAGTTTCTAGGTCTAGATAAGGTTGATCATTGATCCTGTGTCGAGAAGATAGTGGTGGACCTCCTCGTAGATGAAATGGTTAGTTATGTAATGTGGGAGGATGTCCCCCTTTATAGGGGAGACTTCCCCCTCTTTAAATAAATGGTTAATATCTTGAACTTACACATGCTCGACCTCCTGAACAATGATGGCTTCTTTGGCTACTACCTCCATCTCAAACTAGAGGTGGATTGTTAAATCCTTGGTAAGGTATTTGCGCATATCCATAAATAGGAAAAGTGTATAAGGGATAGAGTTTATTGTAGGAATTCTTGAAATATGCGTGATAATATCAATCATCTGTACCTGATGTGAAATTATACTCATAGGTGGTCGCTCTGTGGGAGGTGGTATGACGAGTCCTTCTAGTGGAACAGGTGGCTGACTAGTTTTGGGAATATCCAACTACTCAGTAGTCAAAATGAGTGGAGTGACAATTGGTTGAGGTCTAGATGACTTAGGATGATCTGAATCAGAAAGTGGAAGATCGTAGCATGATTGTTATGACTCTTCCTGATCATGTCGGACAAACAGTGGTGGAGACGGATCAGATAGAATGAGATGAGAAGGTTGTGCATGCAGATCTCTATGCTGGGCGTACATTATGGTCTCTCTAGAATCCATAGAATAAATTAAATCATTGATCAATGCATTCTGGTGACTCACATAACCACGACTCTGTCGACACTGGCATTGAATATAGGAATTTGGAGGATCTTCCAATCTCTCTTCGTTGTCGGCAACCATGTATTGGTTTACCAGCACCACAATGTTAACTGAAGTGTACCTAAGAAAATCACTTGAAGAATCCCCCATTTCTGGATGGATTCTAGTTGATGTATCCATATTTTAGGGTTTTAAATCACTAAGAGTATTAGTCAATGATGGCATCGGTGGGGGACTATGATTTCCCATCTGCTACTGATGTCTGCCCATCTAGGAAGAGTAAGATAGAGACATTGACACAAAATTAGTGGTTGTGATTACTGACGCAACCTCTGAAATATTTAGTTGGATCAAACAGGGATTGAAAATACCATGGGCACTAGAATCTACATTGTGGGCCATCTGGTCAATCTATTTTTTGGATTCGTAGTTAGAAACCTACTCCCACTCTCATTCATTGTCACTATCACTATCAGGAATTATGAACATGAATTCCACTTCTAATGGATGGAACTAACCTATCTATGAAGTTATTGACATTGTCTTGGTTCTTATATATATATATATATAAATACTTGGGGGAGTTCCCATGGATCTGTTTATAGGGGAAATAATTTGAGGGATCAGTGAGATCTGCCTCTTGGGGCCTCCTTCATTCCAACAACCATAGGATTCTCTACTCCAATGTGCTTCTAAAATAACATGGGAGCTAATCCTTATTAAATTAGTAGATGTGGTTTCTTTTGTCTGAGAATAGGGATCTAGCAACCTATACATAACAATGGGCTGGAGCAGCCTGCCAAAGAGGTGGAACCTGATTATCTCTCCTAAGAGGCATTGGTGTGTGACATGGAGGCACCTACCGATTCTGAGGTGGGTGATGCTAGAACGGAGGTTGTGCATGAGGTTGTGGGCCTCAAAGAGGCTAGGGAGGTGGATCCACTAGAAATATCTCCATCTTCCCAAGGGCCTCTATTTGTGCTGCCATAGCGGGCTCTACCTTTGCGGATCGTATCATGAGAACTACATGGACAATGGATATGTCGGAATGGCCTACTACAAGGATTCCTCTAGCTACTAATCATTGTAATATAAATAATGAAATCCACATGGGTGGTTCAAAGTGATAAATGAAGGTACCAATTCAGTTTTATCATTCCCCACAGAGATTGTGGGAAGCTGTTCTTAAGTCAGTGACATATCAAGGGAATATGTAAGGCCTTTCCACCATGAGAAAATGTCGATGGCATGCTCTTTCGGCCTTCACATACACACTAATAAGTCCTCGATACTCATCTTCTGAGTAGTGGAAGTAAAATGGTTGTGAAAATACCTATTAAGATCCTCCCACCGGGTTACAAACCTGATTGGTAACTATTTATACCTGACAATCATGATCCCTTCTAGTGTCTGTACAAAATAGCAGTGATTGGAGGCCTCCTACTATACTGTAGTTCACATCAAGGGTCCAAACCTCAAAATAATTTCGTCTAGATGATGTAGTGGGTCACTAATCCTATTAAAGGGGGAGAAGGTAAGATTTTTTAATCTTAGGGATACTGGCATATCATCCACCGATTCAGGATATGGCGTTCCATTCAATAGGATCAGTACCTATCGATTTTCAAGTTCCTTGACACAGGAAATGAGAGTAGTCATAAGATCATATTGGCGTGGATTCTAGTCTTCATAATGATCCCTGACCACCAATGCATTGGAAGGTTCATCATCCTAATAACTAATGCATTCAGATAGTGGATCAGTTATTGGGATGACCTATGGAACTTCCTGGGAAATACCTGCAGAGATGCTGGGGGTACCTGAGTTCGGACCTGAGGTGGGTTATCACACCACTTGGGTCGATTTGGTGATGCATATTTCACCCTATTTCCAAAAACTATTGAATCAAATTTTTCTACATGTGCATGATGGTCTAGGTCACCCAAAGGAAACACACCTAGGAGAGGCTAAATCTGTCCCTACTTCCTTATTCGACGATTACCGTAGTTTGGTCTCCATTCTGAAGAATGTTCAGTGAGAAGGTCATCGACCATATTTTTATGTTTCATGGTATGTTTATGCAACACAACCTTTTTGAGGTCATTTATGTATTTTTCACTATGTGAGACAGGTCACATTGCTTGACAACTCCATCATTCTTTTTACCCTTATTGGGGTCCTGACCATGGGAATATGACTCAGAAGGTACAGAAAGACCCATTAAATTTCATTGTTGTAGTGTAATGATTCCCAAAGTATCCAACAGGTGTGAAGCCACCCCGGGGGTTATGTTCTCTTACAAGAGGTCTATCTCAGTCGCTTCCTCTAATTGGCCAGCCATGTTAACTATGATTGTACCTGGAGGAATAACGTGAATATCACCTAGCAAGTAAGGTTGGTGCCAGATATAACTAAAATGATTGGAAACATACTACCCCCAACCAAAGATTTGAACACGGTAGGAAGACCCCTTATGTAATGCCTTGTCCCTAGTTACCCTGAGTTGATTCATTATAACATAACAATGGAATGATCTCAAGGGATCATGACTCAATTTAACAATTTGTTTAGATACCTTGGAAGTATTAGAAACAAACACAAATTTTACATTACATCACGGAATGAATAAAAACAACAATATGACCCCTTTGAACACACTCATATACATTGTCCTATACTAGTATGTTAAGAATAATATACTTCTTCATATTATATTAATAGAAAACATTAGAATGGGGTGAGATTACTTTCTCATTACTTATAACAATATAAGTTGAACTATCATAAATAATCATAAACATTTAAGGCAACGTAATGGACTAAAACAGAAGCCTTTTAAAGATAAACATCAGCATTATATGGCAATGATATATTGAATAATTCCATTACATATATTCACATGGTTATTACACTTGTAGAATAATCACATTCAATATCTATACACTATTTCATAATGATGGAATTAATAATGTTGGATATCCAAACCACATAGTCAAGGCCTCATGCCGAGAATACAAATAAGATTTTGTCAAGGTCTTGTGGCAAGACACTAGTTTGTCTAATGAGACCTACCAATGCATCGAGGTTCTATATCAGTCTCCACCTGTCACTTACAAAGTCCAATTCATTCCTCATATGAAAAGTTTGAATCATAATCTAGACATTTGTATTTTAACTAGCATACAAAATGTCAATATTTAAATCACAAATCACGAATAGTATAAAAATTGCACATTCATAGTCAAACATAACACATTCAACACAATATACAAGATTGTATTATAATAAATAGACTACAATCAAGAATAATGATGGATATTGATATTGGTGAAAATAATCCTCAAAACTATTTTAGAAAAATATCTCCTTTTTTCTTGAAAACATTTTACAGTTTTATTATTTATAAAGATTATATTTAAAAAAGATTTTTGAATCAACGTGTCCCATACCGCATTGAAACATTTAAAATAATTTTTAATTTTAAAATATTAATGTCCATATTAATAAATCCATAAAATCGTTTTTAAAACATGGATACTAATTCGAATGATATGGAAGAATAATTCATAAAAATATTTAAAATGATATTTTACATAGAGTTCCTAACCAAATGAGAGACACTTGAATGATAATAATTAAGGTGATAAATTCTTTCATAGATTGTGTGAGTAAAGCGATTCGTGATCTACTATGTCAATATACATTATTTATAGCACATAAAAGTGAATTGGCACATAACAACAAAGAAGTGTCAATTGTTTGTAAGTTGAGACGATATCTCTTATAAAGACTGTATCCTTTGGTTAAGGATAAATAAAGGGAATAATTATGAATGAAACTTATAAATACAGTCAATATGATTAGACATTTGTTGTAAGTCAGTAATTGTACATTCACACGTATTCTTGTAAAACAACACCAACGGCTTGGATGTTTAACTCAATGAATCTAAATTTTGCTAAAATTACACTTATCATGTTTATATTGAGGACTTGAAAATTTATCAATGGAATGATTGTATGTGTAAATTATATATCCACTTAAAGGGGAGTTTAAATTAATACATAAGTAAATACATAGTGATTTCACACATAATTTTGGAGTAAAATAATCTATGATTTTTCATAAAACTGAATGATAGGAAATTTAAATATGAAATTTCCTTTTTCGTTTTGGTAAATTATGAAACATGCACCCCAGGAATGAGGTATAAAACAACTATGATTTAATTGCCCATAAATTAATGTATATTACACAAATAATACTATCATGGGATGTACATAAACGACATAAATGATAATAGTGACAAATATAGCCTGAATCTCACGGGAATAAATGTTAGATAAGAACCCCATACCTTATACTTTTACTTAGTATAGAGTAGGTTAAACAACAATATAATGGAGGAATAATTGTTATTAAATTATAACAGAACCAAAAGCATAAATATGATATCATATATGATCTTCTAATATTTCATTGTTAATGATATTTCAGTAGTATCATTGTTTTTCTTTATAACTGATTCATTGTCCTTTATATGTTTTATTACGTATGTCATTTTTGTTATGTATATGATGTATTTGATTCATATCCAGAATGATATTATGTTATTAATAATTATTATTAATTCATGAAATGAAAATTATTCTTGAATGGTTACGAAGGGGGATGAATCATATCACGTTTGTGGAGACGGTAATCTTTATGTACGCACGAGCGACAATATCATTCAATTGATGCTGAAATAATTTGTAATTGGATGGTATATCATATATAAAAAATCATTAAATTTTTATTTATTATTTATATCAATTGTAATCATTATTATACCCATCCAAATAATGATGTGTTGAATAACAAACTACACCGTGTCATGAAGATGGTAAGCTGTACGTACACACGTATGAGGAAATAGTCATTCATAAGATGGATAAAATAATGAATATGGTTCTACCATATTTATAATAACATCAAACTATGTAGAAGGTACTGGATTTATTTTTTAGGTATGGGAATAACAATTAATGCAGTAGTGGATGAAAAAAAGAACATTGAAAGTGGTGGTGAAATTATTAACTCTTCTTCAGGTGCTTCCTTTTGATTTGATAAAAAAGGCTCCATAGGTTGGATTTTTGAGCAAATTAAGGCCTCTACGTTGAATTAAGGGTATTTGGTAGGATATTTGAGCATTATTTGGCCAATACAAATGGGAATGGATGATGGAAATTAAAATAAGGAGAAGTACCCTTTTATAAGAGTGATGAGGGCCACTTTAAGAATAATAGGAAATATTATTTTATTATATAATAATATTATGTTTATAATTGCACGAGATAGATTTATTTCGAGCCTAAGGTGGGTATGGGTCTAAATACCATAAACCAATAGATTTTAGACATGTTTAGGTCCCAATATGAACCTTATTTTTTGATTTAACTCAAATTTAATTAGTTTTACTTTTACCATGTCTTCGTGTATTATTACATGATATGGTTAATAAACACACAATAAACATCCAAGATAACCCCAATGGTTTAATTAATGTTATATCTATCACTATATAATTCTTTTGGGTGAACCAAGAATTTTTAGGAATATTATATCATTTAATAATATAATATTTGTTTTAAAAATTCATTTATGTCAATTTTGACACTATTTAGTATTTGTTTTTTTGAAAGTTATAACAACATGATTACTTCTAAAAAAATTCATTTAATCAACCATAAAATGTCATATTAATATAGAAATTTTTTTAAATGCAGAAAAAGTATCAATTTACTTTTATTAGGATATTTATAATAAAAAATACTCTAATCATTCATTAATAAGGTGGTTGCGGCATCATCATTGTGTCATAAATAAATTTAAATATTTAACTTATAAAAATTATAACTAAAATTCCATGATGTAGGAAATATTTTTTGAATACTATTTAATGTTTATAGTCGAATTTACCTTCTGTATGACACTATATTAAAAATTTTTTAGATATGAAAATTGAAATTTAACACTTTTAACTCTTCTTTATAAAATATAATAATAAATTTCCAAATCATATCCAAGTGGACCAATAGGATAATATTTAATTAATAAGGATAATATTGGACAAAAAACACTTATCCAATAGAATTGGGACTTTTGTTAGGGTAATTATAATTTCATTTTTTACCTTTAATTAACTGATTTACTTTTAACTGTGGTAAATAGAAGTCTAACATTACAATTCCTCAATAATTATTTTCATCTAATTGAACCAAATTTAACGTATTTATGTGAACCACGTCTCTTGGATTTTTAAAATTAAGTTCACAGATGTGGTAAAATTAAATTTTATACAAATTTTCAATCGTGCCTATAAGGTGGGTAAAAAACGTTAAAACAATTCAACAACATTTTATAAATATAATTTTATTATAAAATTAATCAAATGAATTAAATTGAACTAATATAGGTATAATTTATTTATTTTTAATTAAAATTAACTTTAATAAAAAAATAATTTTTTAAATTAAAATTATATTTTTAAACAATAACGAAGTGTTTTTCACTATTCATCAAAAATTTAATGTTTTCAGGAAAATACCAAAAAATCACCTGAAGCTAATTTTGATATTCCAAATACAAAAATGATGCATATTTTACCATATTTGAAACATATAATATTAATTAACTAATATATAATTAAATCTCATTATCAAAACCAGAAAGAGCGTTTTTGAGAAGTAAAAACAATCCAAATATTGATATGTATTTATATTCAATTTAAAAGTGAAATTACTTCCAATGAAATACATTATATTAAATGATAAAAATATAATCTAATTATACTTCATAACCATTAAAAATCATAATTTATCAATACAGATTATTTTAATTAAAAAAGTTGTTTTCAATTAAAATTTAGTATCTTTTACTATTCATCAAAATATGAATGTTATCAGAAAAACACCAAAACATTATCTAAACTATATTTTAATGTACCTATTATAAATATGTAATTAATTTCATCAATTTGAACATATAAAAGTGTCAAATATTATATTATAAGGTATTCGTGATTAAAAGGCGGAAAACTACATTTTTAAAAAAATACATCTTTAATCTAAATTATTTTATTAGTTCATATATTATGTCTATTAAACAAAAAAGATGATGGTTAAAATTATATGGGATATATATAAAATTTAAAATGTTGTTATTACTATTCATATCCTATTTTTAAATGGCTAGATTGGTAGGTCGTGGTGTGCTTGAACTCGGTGTTGTGTACATCACATGCTATTGTATTATATAAAGATAAGCGTATACTGGAAGCATGGGGTGTTACATTCTTAAATCCTTTAATAAATTGCATCTTCAAAATTTTAAATTTTTCATTTGAAATAAAATGTATAAAATAGAAAATACCTTTGTTGAAATCCCACAATGGATATAGGGTTAATAGGTATTAGTCTTAATAAGAAGGAAACGGTAGTGAAAAAGTTACCACCAAATTAGGATTTCAAATAGGAGAGCATTTTTGGAAAATATATTTGGAGAAAAAAGTAAATATTTTTAAGGAGTGATTGTGGTCATAAATCACAAACAATTAAAAAGAAAATTGTGTACCTCAATGACATGAATCAATGATAAATAACATAAGGTATTGGGATAACACATTTCTGGGTTTAAGATCATTTCCTTAATGTTTAAGTATTAATTTCTTTAAATAATAAGAAAAAAAATTATAAGTAGAGTTCCACCCTTTAACTAATTTCAACCAAAAACTAATATTTCACTCTAAACGATGAGTATTCAAGATGACTTGGTCACACATGAAGAACTAGAATCAACATACAATGAATCAAAGAGTCCATAGAGGGCGAACTATATATTTCTATGATCCATAGAGAATAACAAAAAACGTTTATTACAAGATCACATGATCCCAAAAAGGGTAATCCTTTAGAGAATGAAATAACAATATTAATTTCTAATATTAAACCAATAGTATCCATTGTTCAATAATTACCATAAAATAAAAAATTGTCCTTAAAATACATCAATTTACACTACTGGAAATGAACCCTATCCCAAACCATAGGGAAGTATGACATAGAGAAATAAATATGCCAAAAGTTTCTAAAAAATCATTGGTATATGTTAGGAATTCTACAGTATACCAACTTTTATGTCAGACAGTTGGTATAACATTTCACCAACAGTTTAAAACCATTGGTAAACATACTATTCGAACAGTTTCAAACTACTGGAATATTGTTTTGTATTGATTTTTATCAATGATTTGTGAAAACCATTGGTAAATTCTAGACAATTCATTATATCCCAACATTTTTTACCCATTGGGAAATTGTTTTTACCTATGTTTCACACAAAACTATTGGTAAAAACCCATTCATACCACTATTCCAATGGTTTAAACCTATTGGCAGAGGCTTTACTGTGAAATTCTGGCAGCATCCTACTGTAGGCTTCACTTTCTCCATTTCTAGTTTCCCAACTCCAATTACCTACAATAACCACCTATAACACATACATATACATAATTAATTCATATAGATATAACATATAATGCACCCTATAACTATACACATACAAAATTAAAACATAATTCATAATGTAATTATAAACATACGTAATTGATTTACAATTAAATTCAGAATTGAGATGAAAATTACATGTGCAATCCAGAATTAAATTCATAATTGAATAATTAATTGAATACATACACAATTTAATTATCAATTGTGGGTACGTTTCATAAATTACTGAACACATAATTTTATTTTATATACATAATTATGAATACATACAAAATTGAATTTTTTATGACACATACACGATTGAATTCCGAAATTTGAAGCTAATAACCACAAAATAAGGAAATGGATAAACGAATTAATCCAAAAACAATTTTAATGTCCCATGGTTTGTGGAGGGTGTATTTCAACATACTGATGTCGATAATGGGTGTGTAACAATAAGCTTTTGTGACTAATGGAAAGTAGTTGACCTTGGCATATTAAATGTCATGGGTTTTAGAATAGGTGTAGGAGTTCCTCACTAGAGAAGTGGATTCTGTGAGGCTGGATCATGGATCCCTGTGCAAAAGTATTAACATAATTTGAAAACATTTGGTATGTTTTGTGTATGCAATTTATTTTTACTTAAAACTATATCCATTTTAAACAAAATACATAAAATTCGTGTGGTACTGGCCACACCATGCCTCAGATTGAGATGGGTGTGACTCATACACATTACATATGACCCATGGATCATTTTCCTAAAGTACCAAGACAATCAGAATGCGTTTGGTTGGTTTTACATATTCCAGTTGTTGTTTTCACTTAAAATGTTGCCCATTTCAAATAAAAGTGAGACACTTTGAGTGGTACAAGCCACATCGTGCCTCATATTTAGGCGAGGTTGACTAGTACACATTATAAATGACACATGAATATTTTTTCTAAAGTATCAACACAGTCCGAATACATTTGGTGATTTTTCCGTATGCCAGGTGTTTTTATGTAAAAGAGTGTCCATTTTAAACAAAAGAAAGACACTTCAAGTGATACCGTCCACATCATGCCTCAGATTGTGGCCGAGTTGACTCGTACACGTAAAAAATGACCCATAGATTTTTGTCCTAATGTATCAACAGAATCTGAATGCTTTTGGTTCGTTTTCCATTTTCTAGTTGTTGTTTTCACTTAAAATGTTTTCAATTTGAAATAAAAATGAGACACTTTGAGTGGTACTGGAAACACCATGCCTTGTATTGATATGGGGTTGACTGTTACATGTCAAAAATGACCTATGGATCCTTTTTCTAAAGTATCAGCACAATCTAGATAAGTTTGGTTGGTTTTACTATGCCAATTGTTTTTACTTAATAGGGTGTCCATTTTAAACAAAAAAACACAATGAGTGATACCTTCTACACCATGCTACGTATTGGGGAAGGGTTGACTCTTACACATCAAATATGACCCAGGGATCTTTTTCCTAAAGAATCATCAAGAATCCGAATGCGTTTGGTTAGTTTTTTGTATGTCGGTTGTTGTTTCCACTTAAAATTTTGTCCATTTCAAATAAAAGTAAGAAACTTTAAGTGGTACTAGCCACATCGTGCATCATATTGATAAGGGGTTGAATCGTATATGGCAAAAATGAACCGTGGATCCTTTTTATAAAGTATCAACACAATCCAAATACGGTTGGACTATTTTCCATATGCCAGTTGTTGTTTTTATTCAAAAGGGTGTCCATTTTAAACAAAAGAAAGACACTACGAGTGATACCGGACACACCATGCATTGGATTGAGGCGGGGTTGACTCGTACATGCCACATCTGACCCATGGATCATTTTAAAATTGTATCAACACAATCTGAATGTGTTTGGTTAGTTTTGGGTTTTCCATTTGTTGTTTTGACTCAAAATGTAGTCCTTTTCAAACAAAAAGAAAGACAATTCGAGTGATACCAACCACAATGCACATTGGATTGAGGCAATGATGACTCGTTCATGTCACATATGACTCGTGGATTGTTTTCTAAAGTATTAACTATATCTAAATTCATTTGGACAGCTTTCCATATGCTAGTTTTCATTTTCACATAAAATGTTATACATTTCAAATAAAAGTGAGACACATGATTGGTACCTGCCAGACCGTGCCTCAGATTTTGGTGTGGTTGACTCGTACACATGAAAAATTAACCATGGATCCTTTTGATAAAGTATTGCCAATATACGACTACTTTTGGATGGATTTCCATATGTCAGTTGTTTTTACTTAAATAGTTGTCCATTTTAAACAAAAGAAAGACAATTCGAGTGATACCAGCCACACCGTGCCTTGGATTAAGGAAGGATTGACTCGTACACATCACATATGAACCATGAAACGTTTTACTAATGTATCAACACAATAGAAATTCTTTGGGTTGGTTTTCCATATGTCAGTGGTTGTTTTTACTTTAAATGTTGTCCATTTCAAATAAAGGTGAGACACATTGAGTGGTACAGGCCACACCGTGTCTCGGAACGAGTTAGGGGTCACTCATACAATCTCAAATTACCCATGCATCATTGTTCTATAGTATTAAACCAATATAAATGTGTTTGGTTGGGTTTCTGTATGTCAGTTCTGGTTTTCACCTAAAATGTTGTCCATTTCAAATAAAAGTGAGACCCTTTGAGTGGTACTTGCCAAACCATGCCCCGGTTTGAGGTGGGTTTGACTTATACTTGTCGCTAATGACCCATGTATCATTGTCCTAATGTATAAACACAATCCAAATATGATTGGTTGGTTTTCTGTATGCCAGTTGTTTTTACTTAAAAGAGTGCCCATTTTAAACAAAAGAAAGACACTTCGAGTGATACCGGCCACACCATGCCTCAGATTATGGTGGGGCTGACCCTTACACGTAAAAAAAGTCGCATGGATCGTTTTCCTAATGTATCAATATAATTAGAATGTGTTTGATTGGTTTTTTTTATGCTAGTAGTTGTTTTCACATAAAATTTTTTCCATTTCAAATAAAAGTGAGATGCTTTGAGTTGTACTAGTAATACCATACCTCGTATTGATGCGAGGTTGACTTATACACATAACAATTGACCAATGGAACCTTCTACTAATGTATCGACACAATCAAAATATGTTTGGATTGTTTTCCTTATGCTAGTTGTTTTTGCATAAAAGGGTATCCATTTTAAACAACAGAAAGAAACTACGAGTGATACTGGCACCACCATGCCTCGGATTGGGGCGAGATAGACTCATACATGTCCCATATGGCCCATGGATTGTTTTTATAAAGTATAAATAGAATCTAAATGCGTTTCTTCTGTTTTTTGTATGCCAATTATTGTTTTCACTTTAAATTTTGTTCATTTCAAATAATAGTTAGACAGTTTGAGTGGTACCATCCCCACCATGCTTCATATTGGGGCTGGGTTGACTTATTCATGTCAAAACATGTACAATGGATCCTTTTTCTAAAGTATCAACACAATAAAAATAAGTTTGGTCGGTTTTCCGTATGCTAGTTATTGTTTTTACTTAAAAGGGTGTCCATTTTAATCAAAAGAATGACCCTTCGAGTGATACCGACAACACCGTGCCTCAGATTTAGGTGGGATCGACTCATACACATCACATATGACCCATGGATCATTTTTCTAATGTATCAACAAAATTTGAATGCATTAAGTTAGTTTTTTGTATGCCAATTGTTGTTTTTTCTTAAAATGTTGTCCACTTCCAACAAAATAAAGACACTTCGAGTGATACTAGCCACACTATGCCTCGTATTGAGGCGGGGTTGACTCGTACATGAGACATATGACCCATGGATCTTTGTCCTAAAGTATCAATAGAATCCAAAAGAATTTGGTTGGTTTTCAGTATGCCAGTTGTTGTTTTCACTTAAAATGTTCTCCATTTCATATAAAAGTGAGACACTTTGAGTTACACTGGCCACACTGTGCATTGGAAGAAGCGGGGATGACACTTACACGTCAAAAATGAAGTATGGACCCTTTTTCTAGTCTATCAACACAATATAAATACGATTGGTCAGTTTTCTATATGATAGTTGTTTTTACTTAAAATAATGTCCATTTTAAAGAAAAGAAAGACACTTCCGGTGATATCGGCCACACCATGCCTTGGATTGATGCGGGGTTGAGCCATACACATAACATATGACCCATGGATCATTCTCCTAGAGTATCAACACATTAAAAATTCATTATGTCAGTTTTCCTTATGTCAGTTGTTGTTTTTACATAATATATTGTCCATTTCAAATAATGTTGAGATAGTTTGAGTTATACCGGCCACACCGTGCCTCAGATTGAGGTAGGGTTGACTCATACATGTGAAAAATGACCAATGGATCATTGTGCTACTGTATCAATACAATCTGAATGTGTTTGGTCAGATTTCCGTATGTTTGTTGTTTTTACTTAAAATAGTGTCCATTTTAAACAAAAGAGAGACACTTTAAGTGATACCGATGACAATGTGCCTCAGATTGAGGCGGGATGACTTGTACACGCCAAATATGACCCATGAATAGTTTTCTTGAAGTATAAATACAATTAGAATGTTTTTTTGGTTTATTTATTCCAGTTATTATTGTCACTGAAAATTTTGTCCATTTCAAATAGAAGTGAGACACTTTTAGTGGTATTGGCCACATCGTGCCTCTGATTGAGGCGGGGTTGACTCATACACATCACAAATAACCGATGGGTTATTATGCTATAGTATCAACATAGTAAAAATACCCAGATATCTCTTAAGGGAGGATCTCCTTTGATTCTTGGGCTTTATGAGTGCCGTCAAGTGCGGATTGAAGATCCTAGTGAGTCTAATCATCTCATTGCTTCCACATTTTTTATTAGGGATTGAACGCTTCTTTCATCTTCTACCGAAGCTATAAATGTAACATCCCAGGTAAATGATGAATAAGTGATTTTCATATTTATTAATATTTTTGAATTGAATATTATTTTTAGCTTAAAGGGGTTGCTTTGTTCGATAGCATACCTGATATGCAACAACAGGTTTCTTTCGAATCTTACGTTGCACACTAATAATATAATATTATTATTTTAAATGGTAATTAACTCCTAGTTGTTATATTTGCGGGAATGAACAAAACTAACTATTATATGATTATACATGTATTTATAATTATCCAATAAAAGTTAGAGTCTTAATATATGAATGAATCTAATTTTATGCATAATTTACATTAAAAGGCCGATTTACCACCTTTTAATGGAGAACCCTTTTTAAATATTGTTTTGGTCACTTTAATACAATATATATGACCAAATAAAATCATTATTTAGAATTAGTACATCATAATTTACTTTGGGTAATTTTTTTGGTATTTTTCTGATAAAGGTCATTTTTAAGGAATACTGAAAATATTGTATTTTAATTCAAAACTATGTTTTAATATAATTTATTTATATGGTTAGATTATCCTTTTAATTGGTTATAAAGAGTAAATAGATTATATTTTTACCATTTAATCTAATGTTGGGCATTAGAAGAAATTTCACATTTAAATTGTATATAATCAACAGTCAATCTTTTGATAGTTAATATTTCTTAAAAACACGCCTTTTGTTTTGATAGCGGGAATTAATTTTAAATTAATTTCATCCACTTATGTGTTTTGAATTTGGAAAAATTGATTCCATATTTCGAATCAGGAGGTTCAAATTGTGTAAATAGCAAACTTTTATTTTTAAGCATTTTAAATATTTACCTCCGAAAATATTTTATTTATCATGGTTAAAGGGTATTCAGGTAAATAAGCATTAATAAATAATTTTTATTTACCCTAACAGGTGTCATAATCCTATTGGTTGAGCCATATCTGACCATGGGCATCATTGGGTCGATTTGGGGACCCCATGGAGCCACTTAAAAGTGATTATGACACTTTATTTTAATTAACTTTAAGTAAAGGCCTAAATGAAATAAACAAATATCTTTTAGTAAATTAATTTTTACATGGGGTTATACAAGTTATATTTTCGACTATAAATATTAATTGGAAATATAAAAATATTTATTTAATTATTATATTTTTTTATAATTTTTAGACATCAAATAAATTAAATTATTTATGACACAATCATGATGTAGTATTTACCTCATTAATAAATGAATAAATTAAATAAGATTATAATGATTAAAATATTATCAAAAACATGTCCAATTCCAATTTAATGATTTTATTTGGATTATGATTCAACTTATCTTTGACCATAATGATTTTTGGACCATTATAAACCGAATATCATTATATTATAAAATAATATTTTCACTATTTCTTAAAGAGCCCCTCCTCTCCCTTATAAAAAGAGACCACTTATATGCAATTCCTCACACCTATCAAGCAATTTTTCTCGTCCAAACTATGACCAATTAAGATCCCTACATCCCTATTCTCCTCTTAAAAGCCTTACCTTAGTCAGAAGGCACTTCAAGATGTCCTTTAGTTCATACCAAAGGGAGTTACCCAAATTAGAGGTAACATTTTCTCTTAAATTGTTTTCTTTTATTTTACTTCTCCAACCCCTAAAATCATCTTATTTCGTTCTTTTGTAACAACACCAGTATCCTAAATATTCTAGGATATTTTTATAAGATGTATTATAACTACACTTACACACACCTCCATCTAATGGATGAAGATCATAATGTTTCTGTGGATGGCAAACTAACGCCTCACGAAATGATGATTGTTCAATTACATCTAACCGCCTCTAATGGTGACCATTATGATGGAACTATATTTATATAAGATATATATTATGTTTATTATTTTCTTATTCTTCTGTAATTCCCATTTATATTATGCCTTTATGGTTTCCAAAGTGGGTAAATACAATAATCTCATTTTAGGAAGTGCGGACTACCGCCTGCTCAAAGTGATGTGACTCGTTAATGCCTTATGTGGGATATATAAAGGATTGAGTTAATGATATTATATATGATATTATATTGGAATTATAATATACTTATTTATAATTATGTTTTATTTCCATTAAAATAATAAATAGAAATGAAAGTAGCGTTCATGCATACGTATGGCTTACCGTCTCCATGAACGGTGCATTTCATTTTGAACATCCAAATGTTATGTACTATTATAAATACATTCACATTCTGGATATATATGATATATATGATACCCAAATAATAATATCATTCTGGATATAATGAACCTTTTTCCACCTGAACAACATGTAATTATAAGAAGTCTATTTTTGACTTAAGTACCAAATATCAACAAAATGAACGTTATTAACTTAAATGATTACATAAGGATTATAACATGGTAATAAGTTATATAAAATAAATAATAAACATTAAAAATGTTCTAAATCAAGTATAAATTAACTTTAGTTTATTATTCAGGAGATTAAGGAATGATCGAGTCAAGTCGGACATGAGGTAAGGGATCCGACCTCTCTCTTCCTTTTCAAGTACTCTCTTTTATGTCATTTCATTTATGCTCCATGTTCTTATGTTGTAGAATTTTCGTTTATATTCACCATAATTTAATTTTTATTTTCATAGGATGAGAGAACCCCTCTTACTCTCATCAACTCATTTTAAGAATTTTTATGTGGCGTCGTTAGGCTGCTGAATTTTTGTAAGGGATTTTCTTATCTCACTTTTAATTCCGTGAGATCTCCATTATTCACCACTTATTTATTACATGTGGGGTAATGTGTACATACATTGATATATTTGACCATGATTAACTTTATATTCGTGGTATTCTGTGATTCATTTTTTGGTTATTAACTTTTGGTCATACGATTCAATTTGAATATAATGAAGTAAGGTTTTTTCATCTCACTTTTTATTCCCATGAGATTCATGATATATTGGCCACTATTTACTTTTGTGTGGCATATTTAATGCCCATTATTGTTCTCTTTGTGTAATATACTCTCATTTGTGAGTATTGAAATCTTCATTGGATGATCCTTCTTTCATGTGGCTTATGTTTTGTAAGTTACCAAATCGGTATGGGAACTCCTTAACCCAATTCCCATTCATTGGGTTGATATTCTTTTTTTTATTTATGGCATACTATGATATGAGTGAATGAACTATGATTGTCTTACACTAAATATTCACTTATATTGTGTGTATTTATATCTATCACACATAACTATGAGATTTATTTATCCTTAATTTAAGGATTCCATCTTTATAAGTGATTTTATCTCAATTTACATTTCCATTGAGACTTCATTTTTTCTATAAACCAATTCACTCTTATATGGTGTATATACATTCCTTTGAAATACTATATCATGAATCCCTTTAATCTCATGATCTTATAATGTTCTGATTAAATTTTATTCTTCAATTATTTGTATTGAAGCGTCCCTCTTTTTGTTAAAAACTCTTTTACTAAAATATCGTTTTAAATGTTTTAAAGATTTATTCTTCTAAATATTTCAAATTAATGTCCATGTTTTCAAAATGTGTTTTAGGATTTATTTATATATACATTAATGTTTTCAAATGATAATTCATTTAAAAGCTTCAAAGTGATATGGGACACTTTGATTCAAAAATATCTTTTTAAAAGGTTTTGAAAATGATTTGATTAAACATTGTTTATTTAAATATCATGATTTGATATATTAGAATGTGGAAATGTTATCTTTCCTTTATACATGTGTTACATGTTATGATTATGTTATGTTTATTGGGCATTGTTTACATATACGGGTGGTTCCATGATAAACCTAGGGCGGGTGAGCCCGAGATAGCTCTCCAATGCTCTGGGTAACGTGGCGGAGGTAAACGTGAATGTTTCTCTTAAGAGATTTAGGGAATATACTGTGATGGGTATTCCAAATGTGACTCCCTATGTAGATGTGATAGCTACAATGTAAGTATCTTATGAATTCCATAAGTTACCTTTATGATTTAAGATTTCTATTTGTTATTCATAAATCTCATGATTTCATAAGGAATGTTATGATTGAAAAGTATGGTTTCATTGATTTGTATTTATTGATGGGCTAATATTTTCCTTCCTCATTTTATAACCCTTATTGGGCTTTTTATGCTCATCCCATGTTTTTGAAATGTTTTCCAAAAGACATAAAGATAAATAGGGTCAAATATGGGATCAAGGAATAGTCATGTTATCTAAAATATGGAACTAGACATGTTTCTTTTAAAGTGTTTTTATTTTATGAAAAAAATGGACACTGAGTAGAAGTGTCTACATGTAATATTCAAGTGATAATGTAATAGTTATGGACTAATTCTATAAAACTCTAAACCTGAAAAGATCCTCAATGCAAATTATCCATTTAATTCATAATTATGTAATGTTTAAGGCCGAGTCCTTATAGTTGGTATCAGATGTCGGTTTAGATAACATTAGAGGTTAGGGTACAATTTAAGAATAGGAGACATTACCATAATGGTTATGATTTTAGAAAGAGTCATATTTATTTTAATAAATTGAATGAGTATAAGATAACATGAATAATTATATCTTAATGTTTAATCTCCTCATAAGATATTATATGATGATTTTACTGATAAACATACACTGACCTTTTTGGTTATAGTAAATGGCTGGATCTATAAGGTACCAAAGTAACAGTGGATGTGAAGAAAACTATGACCATTTTCTGAACGAGCAGCTGAATGATATGAGAGCTGCAATGAGAACTCTTGTGGTTATTCTCAACCAACTATCTGGCGTCATGATTGACAACCTAAACATTAATGATTTTTATAAGACATCATATATGCGAGAAACAAATCCCTACGGATGTTCAGTTAATAATCATAAAGTTAAGTATATTCAATAACCTATATGTCAAAGATGTGGAAAGAAACACATAAAAAATGTTTCAAAGGGATAGAAACATTCTATAGTTGTGGAAATGAAGATCATAAATCTAGAACCTGCCATGGAAAAAGGAAGCATCTAGATGACTCTAGGAAAGGGAAAGAAGTCCTTTCTGAGGGATCAATTGAATGTTTTAAATGTGGTGAACATGGTCATTATGAAAACACAAGTCCTATGTAGAAGTTTCAGGAATGGGATCACCAGGATCAAACAAATATTTCTTTTCCAATACCTAATGCCATTCCAATTGAGGATGAAGAAACTGACAATTACCAATGAAAGGTATGGATTGTATCTTAGCATATGTTTTCCTATTATTGAAATATTAGGATATGATTCATGATTTTGTATGTATGAAAGAATTATTTCAGAATATGTTGGTAAATAATGGTTAATTGATCATGAAGAATGTGGAATGAGTAATAGGTCAACATATAAGGGATTCAAGAGTTATGGTAGATTTAAGGATGGTTAAATTCCTAAAAGTATTAAGGCTCTTTTGATGATTAGATTATATTAGAAGACTCTTTATAGTATGTGTAACCCTCAAGATTGATATATGAAAATTTTATTCATCGAATCATTTTTTTTGTGTTTGTATTTATAAAGAACCATTTGGGATTATTTGATCCTTGAATTTGAGGCAATTACAGGTTAATACATTTTGGAATGCAAAATGAAAGTTATTAGATATACTTTGTGGTAAAAATATGTTATGGTTATTTTTTATGAATTTATATATTTTTTGGGAATGTTATAAAATTATTTAGTTTTTGAAAAGAGACAACACACAAACTGTGTGACAACCCATCGCGTCGAACGAAGCTGCGGGAATCGAACCCACAACCAAAGTGCGACTGGTATTTACCGCCTACCACTAGACTACGTGAAGTCCCTGGTTAGTATGACTAATTCTTTTTAGTTAGATGATCTTATGAACTAAGAATAAGTTGATTTTAGGGTATCTATGGAAATGATTAACCTATCATGGAGGTTATGTGATTAGGTTAATTACTTTTCAGTATGAGACTTTTAGAGTAACTGATGTTATTTGGAGATAAATGCTAAGATTTACCTTGGAAGACTATGTGATTAAATCCTTTTGAGATTTGGGTTTCAATCTTAGTTTGGATTACATTGGAGAATTTTATGGATAGTAGTTTATTTAATGGTGTTTCTTGAACCTATGGTTCTTTTTGTTGAATTTTGGAGATTAAGAGTAATATTTCTTTTATAAAGGATTATCCTTTTGAGGATTATCTGATCTTGTACTAGAAATTTTGGATTTGGTTAATGTCTAAAGGCAAGGGAAATTTATAGTTCATATTTTGTGGATTATTTAATTCTCTAGACATTTACTATAGCTCTTTTAATGTGAACAAGTCATCTTGAATATTCCTCGATTGGGGAAAAGAAGAGTTTGTGGTATAATTTTATTAAAGGATGAAACTATACATGACAATTAAGTATATTTCCTTACAATAATAGTCTAGTTATTAACATAATTCTTCAACTCTATGAAAAGGATCTTGAAAAAAATGTTTTATATCCTCTCTTTTATCATCAAACTTTTATCAAACCACAAATTCATGGTATTGTGGCGGTTAGCTTTCTATGATCAATTTCTCTATCACTCTCTATTAATATATGAGAGTTAGTTTTTCTTCCATATCCATGTTTTCGTACATCGAATACTAGTATGGGTTTACTCGAGTGACCTCTGTACTTCTCTTTCTTTCTTTTAAAGTGATTTTTTTACCGACTCTTGTTCCGATGCGGGACATTCAATGATGTTTCCGAGCCCAATTTTAAAATTGCGAGGACGCAGTTCCCAAAAGGGGGGAAGGATGTAACATCCCTAGTAAATGAATAATAAGAGATTTTCCTATTTAATAATATTTGCGAATTAAATATTAATTTTAGCCTAATGGTTTTTTCTATGTTCGATAGCGTACCCGATACACAACAATAGGTTTCTTTGGAATCTTACGTTGCACACTAATAATATAATATTATTATTTTAAAAGGTAGTTAACTCCTAGTTGTTGTATTTTCGGGAATGAAAAAAAACTAACAATGATATGATTATACATGTATTTATATTTATCCAATAAAATTTAGAGGCTTAATATATGAATGAATATAATTTTAAGCATAATTTACATTAAAAGGCCGATTTACCGCCTTATAATGGAGAACCCTTTTTAAATCTTGTTTTGGTCACTTTAATAAATTCTATATGACCAAATAAAATCCTTCTTTAGAATTTGGACAGCATAATTTACTATGGGTAATTTTTTGTATTTTTCTGATAAAGTTCATTTTTAAGGAATAGTGAAAATATTGTATTTTAATTCAAAACTATGTTTCAATTTAATTTATTTATATGTTTAGATTATCATTTTAATTGGGTTTAAAGTGTAAATAGGTTATATTTTTACCATTTAATCTAATGTTGGTGATTAGAAGCAATTTCACATTAAAATAGTATACAATCAACTTTCAATCTTTTGATAGTTAATATTTCTTAAAAACACACATTTTGTTTTGACAGCGGGAATTATTTTTAAATTAATTTCTGTCACTTATTTGTTTTGAATTTGGAGAAATGGATTCCATATTTGGAATCAGGAGCTTCAGATTGTGTAAATATGTAACATTTATTTTTAATTATTTTAAATATTTACCTCAGTAAATATTTTATTTACCATTGTTAAAGGGTAAATCAGGTAAATAAGGGTAAACCAAATAACATTTATTACCCTAACAGGTGTCCTAATACTATTTTTTGAGTCATATCCGACCATGTCCATCCTTGGGTCGATTTGGGGACCCCATGAAGCCACATAAAATTGATTATGACACTTTATTTTAATTAACTTAATGTAAAGGCCAAAATGAAATAAACAAATATCATTTAGTAAATTAATTTTTACATAGGGTTATACAAGTTATATTTTAGACTATAAATATTCATTGGATATCTAAAAATATTTCTTTCATTATGGTTTTTGTTTTATAATTTTTTGACATAATATAAATTAAATTATTCATGACACAATCATGATGCATTATTTACATCATTAATAAATGATTTAACTAAATAAAATTATAATGATTAAAATATTATCCAAAACATGTCCAATTTTGATTTTATGATTTTATTTAAATTCTGAGTCATCTTATCTTCTACCATAATGATTTTTGGACCATTAGAAACCGAATATCATTATATTATAAAATTATATTTTCACTCTTTCCTAAAGAGCCCCTCCTCTACCTTAAAAAAAGAGACCACTTCTATGCAGTTCCTCACACCTCTCAAGCAATTTGGATCATCCAAACCTTGCCCAATTAAGCTCCCTACATCCCTCTCCTCCTCTTAGAAGCCTTACCTTAGGCTTAAGGCACTTCAAGAAGTCCTTTGGTTCATACCAAATGGAGTTACCCAAATTAAATGTAACATTTTCGCTTAAAATGTTTTATTTTATTTTAATTCTCCAACCCCTAAACTCTTTTTATTTCGTTATTTTGTAACAGAAACAGTATCTTAAATATACTAGGATATTTTTATAAGAAGTATTATAACTAAACTTACACACACCTCCATCTAATGGATGAAGAAAATAATGTTTTTGTGGATGGAAAACTAACGCCTCATTAAACGATGATTGTTCAATTACATCTTACCGCCTCTGATGGTGGCCATTATGATGGAACTTTACTTATATATGATATATATTATGTTTATTATTTCCTTATGCTTCTTTAATTTAAATTTATATTATTCTTTTATGTTTTCCATAGAGGGTAAATACGATAATCTCATTTGAGAAAGTGCGGACTACTGCCCCCTCAAAGTGATGTGATTCGTTAATGCCTTATGTGGGCTGTATAATGAATGGATTTAATGATATTATATATGATATTATATTGGAATTAGAATATACCAATTTATCATTATGTTTTATTTCCATTAAAATTGGAATTAGAAATGAAAGTAGCGTTCATGGTTACGTACGACTTACCGTCTCCATGAATGGTGCATTTCATTTCGTACATCCAAATGTTATGTACTATTATAAATACATGAACATGTAGGATATATATGATATATATGATACCTAAATCATGAATATCATTCTAGATATAATTAACCTTTTACCATGTGAACAACCTGTAATTATAAGAAGTCCATTTTTGACTTAAGTACCAAATATCGACAAAATGAACGTTATTATCTAATATGATTAAATAATGATTATAACATGGTAATAAGAGATATAAAAGGAACAATATACTTGAAAAAGGTTCTAAAGAAAGTATAAATTAACTTTAGTTTATTATTCAGGAGATTAAGGAATGATCTAGTCAAGTCGGACATGAGGTAAGGGATCAGACCTCTCTCTTTCTTTTCAAGTTCTCTCTTTTATGTCATTTCATTTATGATCCATGTTATTATGTTTTATGATGTTCTTTTATATTCACCATACTTTAATTTGTATTTTCATATGATGAGAGAACCCCAATTACTCTCATCAACTCATTTTAATAATTTTTAAGTGGCGTTGTTAGGCAGCCGAATTTTTATGAGGGATTTTCTTATCTCACTTTTAATTCGGTGAGATTTCCATTATTCACCACTTATTTATTAAATGCGGTGTAATGTGTATATCCATTTATATATTTTCCCATTATTAGATTTATATTCATAGTATTCTTTGATTAATTTTGTGGTTATTAACTTTTGGTTATATGATTCAATTTGAATCCAATGAAGTAAGGGGTTTTTATCTCACTTTTTATTCCCATGAGATTCATGCTATATTGGCCACAATTTCCTTTTTTGTGGCATATTTACTGCCCATTATTGTACTATTTGTGTAATATACTCTCATTTATGAGTATTTACATCTTAATTGGATTATCTTTTTTTCATGTGGCATATGTTTTGTAAGTTACCAAATCGGTAAGGGAACTCCTTAACCCAATTCCCATTCTTTGGGTGGATATTCTTTTATTTATTTATTTCATCCTATGAATATCTGTGAATGACCTCTGATTTTCTTACACTTAATATCCACTTATATTGGGTGTATTTATATTTTTCACACATAATTATGAGATTAATTTATCATTAATTTTAGGATGCCATCTTTATAAGGGATTTTATCTCAATTTACATTTCCATTGAGACTTCATTGTTGTTATGCACCAATTCACTCTTATATGGTGTATATACTGTCCTTTGAAATATTATATCTTGAATCCCTTTATTCTCATGACATTATAATGATCTGATTAGGATTTATTCTTAAATTATTGGTATTGAAGCGTCCCTCTTTTTGTTAAAAACTCTTTAACTAAAATATCGTTTTAAATGTTTTAAAGATTAATTCTTCTAAATATTTCTAATTAATTTCCATGTTTTAAAAATGGGTTTTAGGATTTATTTTTATGGACATTAATGTTTTTAAATGATAATTAATTTAAAATCTTCAAGGTGTTATGGGACACTCTGATTCGAAAATCTATTTTAAAAGGTTTTGAAAATGATTTGATTAAACATTGTTTATTTCAATATCTTGATTTGATATATTGTAATGTGGAAATGTTATGTTTACATTATACATGTGTTATATGTTATGATTATGTTATGGTTATTGGGCATTGTTTACGTATACGGGTGGTTCCGTGATAAACCTAGGGCGGGTGAGCCCGAGATAGCTCTCCAATGCAGTGGGTAACGTGACAGAGGTAAATGTGAATGTTTCTCCTAAGAGATTTAGGGAATATACTATGATGGGTATTCCAAATTTGACTCCCTATGTATATGTGATAGCTATAATGTACGTGTGTTATAAATGCCATAAGTTACCTTTATGATTTATGATTTCTATGTGTTATTCGAAAATCTCATGATTTTATAAGGTATGTTATGATTGAAATGTATGGTTTAATTGATTTGTATTTATTGACGGGATAATGTTTTCCATCCTCATTTTATAACCCTTACAGAGCTTTTTATTCTCATCCCATGTTTTTGAAATGTTTTCCACACGACTTAAAGATGAATAGGGTCAAGGATGTGATCATGGAATAGTTATGCTATCTAAAACATGGAACTAGACATGTAACTTTTTAGTGTTTTTATTTTATGAAAAATAGTGTCTACATGTAATATTCAAGTTGTAATGTAATATTTTTGGCCTAATTCTCTAAAACTCTAAACCTGAAAAGATCCTCAATGTGAATTAGCCATTTAATTCAAGATTATGTAATGTTTAAGGCCAGGTCCTTATAATAAAACCCTCCTTTCTATTGGTATTTAGGGTGAATCTTCATGAGAGCTTAGATTTGGATCTTGGATGCCGAATTAAGAGTGTGATTTTTTCTGGAATCAAGGTAGGTGGTCCTTAGCCTTTCATGAATTGTTGATATGTTTTATATAGGCGGAATCACTACTCTCCCAATGTTGGGGTGTCGGGTTGGGGGACTGTCCGGGGTCTAGAAATGAGGGTGGGGCCTGTCCGGTGTCCAGGCGGTGGGTGTGGGGTTGTCCAGGGTCCATGGAAGAGCACAGGGGGAGGGCTATCAAGGGTCCAGAGAGGAGGTTGGGGGGCTGTCCTGGGGGCTGTCTGTGGTCTAGGGAATAGGGAGGGGGCTTTCTATGGGTCTATCTTGGGGTACTTAGGGGGTACTCTGAGGTCCAGGGAGGAGGGAGGGGTTTGTTTGGGGTCTAGGGAGGAGGGGGGTGTCTGAGGTCCAGGAAGGGGGTTTGGGAGGCTGTCTGGGGTCTAGAGAGGAGAGTGGGGTTGTCCGGGTTCCAGGGAAGAGGGTGGGGAGGCTCTCCGAGGGGTAGTCTGGGGTCCTCGGAGGAGGGTGTGGGGTAGTCTGGGGTCCGGTGAGTAACATCCCAATTAAATAAAGAATAATATATTTTCTTTTATATTAATATTATTGAATTAAATATTAATTTTACTTTAAAGGAGACACTATGTTCGATGGATTACCCGATTAACAACAACATGTTTCTTTGAAATTTTACGTTGCACACTAATAATATAATAGAATTATTTCAAATGTTAGTTAACACCTAGCCATTGTATTAGCAAGAATAAAATAAACTGACTACAATATGATTATACAAGTTTTTTTAAATGTTTTTACATTTATCCAATAATTTTTCGGGGCTTAAAATATGAATGAATCTATTTTTAAACATAAATAATCTTATATTCACTAAATGATCAATTTACCACCTTTTGATGGCGTGCCCTATTTAAATCTTGGTTTTTTCATTTATATATGTTATTTTTTACAAAATAAAATTATTCTTTTAGATTTGGGACATCAAAAATTAATTTCAATAAATTTTTGGTATTTTTCTAAAAAAAATCAATTTTTAATGAATAGTGAAAAATACTGTATTTTAATTCAAAAATTCCTTTTAATCTAATTTATTTATATTGTTATATTATTTTTTTAATTGGGTTTAAAGTGTAATTTGAATAATCTTTTACCATTTAATCCAATGTTGGTCATTGTATATTACTCCACATTGAAATTTGATATAAATAAGTATAAATAGTTTGATAGTTATTGTTTCTTAAAAACACTCTATTTGTTTTGGCAATAAGAATTAAATTTTAAATAACTAATGGAACCTCTATTGTTTGAATTCAGTATAATAGACAACATTCTATAATTCTGAATATAAAATATAGATTAGGCTGAATTTTTGATATTTTTCTGGAAAACTTCAATTTTGATGAATAGTGAAACCACTTTGTAGTAGTTAAAAAACTGACTTTTCATTTTAATGAAATTTTACTACTTCGGTGAATTGAATTTCAAAAATCTGACATAAATGATTGTCATTTTTGTGTAAAATTTGGTTCAATAAGATGAAAATATATTTTGGTGAATAGTAACTTTTGACTTTTATTTACCACGGTTAAAGGTAAATAGGGTAGTTCAAGGTAAATAGAATCTTATAATATACATAATTACCATAAAACTTTTCATAACCTTATTGGTTGAGTCATTTACAACCATGATCATCTTTGGATCGATTTGGAGACCCAATGGAGCCACTTATGACTGATAATGACACTATATTTAAATTAACTTATTGTAATGGAAAAAATTACAAAAACAAATATCTTTTAGTAAAGGAATTTTTACATATGGTTATATAAGTTATTATTTAGACTATAAAAATTCATTGTAAAGATAAAACTATTTCCTACATCATGGTATTCTTTTTATAATTTTTTGACATCAAATAAATTAAATTATTTATGACACATTAATGATGCAGTATTTATGTCATTAAAAATGAATTAAATAAATAAGATTATAAAAATTAAAATCACATACAAAACCTATCCACTTTGTATTGGATGAATATATTTTGACCAGGATTCATCTTATCTTAATCTTTAATTAGTTTAGGACAATTAGAAACCGAATAACATTCTATAGTAAAAAAAATATTTTCAAACTTTCATAAAGAGCCCATCCTCCCCCTTATAAAAAGCCCTAACATCTAAATAATTCCTTACACCTCTAAATACCCTTGGATTGTCCAACCCCAGCCCAAATAAGCTCTCGATATCCCACTACTCCTTCGAGAGGCCTTACCTTAGGAATAAGACACTTCAAGAAGTCCTTTTGGTTCACTCCAAAGGGCATTTCCCAAATTAATGGTAATGATCCCTCTTATATTCTTTTCCTTTATTTTACTTCTCCAACCCCTAATCTCATTTTATTACTTTATTTTACAACAAAACTAGTATCCTCAATATACTATGATGTTTTAATTTGATGCATTTTAACTACATTTCCACACACCTCCATCTAATGGGTGATGAACATAATATTTCTGTGGATGGAAAACTAATGCCTCGTGAAATGATGATGGTTAGATTAACTCCTATCACCTCTCATGGTGGCCATTAATATGGAACTATATTTTTATATGATATATATTATTTTTATGTTTTTTTATGATTATGTTTTTTCCATTTATAGCATACCATTATGGTTTCCATAATGGGTAAATGAGATAATTTCATTTGAGGAAGTGCATACTATTTCCACCTCAATGTGACATGAATCATTAATGCCATATGTGGGACATATAAAGGATACATTTAATGATATTATATATAATATTATACTGGAATTATAATATACTTATGTATCATTATGTTTTTTTACATTACAATAAGAATTAGAAATGAAATTAGCGTTCATGCGCACGTACAACATACTGTCTCCATGAATGGTGCATTTCATTTATTAACTCCAACTGTTATATACTATTATAAATACAAGTATATGCTGTATATATATGTCATATATGATATCTAAATCATGAATATCATTTTGGATATAATGAAATTTTGACCATGTGAACAACTTGTAATTATAAGGTGTTACTTTTGACTCAAGTACAAAATATGGACAAAACAACCAATATTAACCAAAATGATTACATAATGTTTATAAAATGGTAATAAGTGATATAAATGGAATAATAAACTAGATAAATGTTCTTAAGAAAGTATAAATTAACTTTACATTATTATTCAGGAGATTAAAGAACGAACAAGTCAAGTCGGACCCGAGGTGAGGGACATTATCTCAATCTCCTTTCATTTAGTCATATTTTGTATTATACATGACATTATTTTAAATGATGTATAAATTCATTTTACTATTAATTTCATTCAAAGGGAATATTTTTATATGAATCATTTTACTAAATGAAAAAAAGGAATGTTTTCTAATGTAAGTGGTGACAATGACCATTTTCAGCCGCTATGAGTATTATTTGATTTTTAGCATCCTAAAAAATATGTAGTGTTTTTTTAAAGGAAAATAAATACCATATACTTTCTATATATTTTGTTAATGAAAATTGATTTCATAATGGGTTTGTTATGTCAATATATTTAATTGATATATTGTGACTGAAATGTGGAAATTTCATCTTTCTTTTATGTTTGTTTTATGTGTTTTGAATATGTTATGGATCATGGGAATTATTTACATATATGGGGGGTTCTATGAAAAACCTTGGGTTTGTGAGCCCGACATATCTCCCCAATTCATTGGGTAATGTTGCGGAGGTAAATGTGAATTTTTCTCATATGAGATATAGGGAATATACTGTAATGAGTATTCCAATGTAACTCCCTTTGTAGCTATGATAGATACAATGTGTGTAAGATATTAATGCCATAAGTACCATTATTATTTGTGATAACTATGTGTTATTCATAAATAGTATGTTTTTTGACTTAGGTAAAAGATTTTATGTTCCATATGTGCTGATGGAATAATGATTTATTTCTTATTTTATAACCCTTACTGAGCTTTTTATGCTTATCCTAAGTTTTGAATTGTTTTTCACATGACTTAAAGATGAATAGGGTTAAGGATGGGATCAATAAAAAGTCTTGTTGACTAAAACATGGAACTAGAGATAACTCTTTTTTTCAATATTTTTTATTTTATGAAAAAATGGATACTAAGTTGAATTTTCTACACATAATATTCATGTTGTTTTGTAAATGTTATGACCTAATTCTCAAAAAATCCAAACCTGAAAAGATCCTCATTGTGAATTATCCATTTAATTCATTAATAGGTATTGTTTATGGTTATGTCCATATAGTTGGTATCAAAGTTCAGTTTAGATAAATTTAGGAGTATGAATATAGTTAAATTAATATTCATAAATTATTTCTAGCTTATGTTATGATTGAAATGATATAACATTTATAGATTACCATGCTGATTTGACTATGATAATTCAGTGTTCAGAATGGTTTTTTGGAGAATAAATAGGGATAAAATGCTGGGTTGACATCAGGATGAAGAAAACCATCCAAATTAGAAACTTGAGATGGTTAGAATCAGCAATTAATACCTTGTTTCATAGATGTCATAGATGGATGATGATATAAATTGTGGTGGTATCCCTGCATGAGATCACCCAGATCTACCACAATTGAAAAACTCCATAGTGGAGCATTTCATGAGACAATATCCATCATCATTCAGAGGATCAACATACCATGTTCTATAAGAAGGGTGGATTAAAGTAGTAAAAAATATTTTTGGTGTCATTATTTTTTGCAAACATTAAAAGGTTACTCTTGCTTTTTACCAATTTGAAGGTGAAGCTGATCAGTGGTGGTCTATGGTAAAAAATATTAGGGATAGTGATGAGATTTATTCTCTTGATTGGGATGGATTCAATGTTATGTTTCTAGAAAAATATTTTCCTAAGGTGGTTCATCTTATAATGGAAAAACAAATCCTATAATTGAGGCAGGAGGTTGACTTAGGGGCTGCTTATGAAGAAAAATTCACTCGACTCAAAAGTTATGCTACAAATTTCATACGAGATCTTGATTGTAAATTCAGCCACTTTTTCATAGGATTAAATACAAATTATCGAAATAATTTAGGTTCTTGTGAGTTTAAATGTTTTGAAAAAATTGTTTGTTGTGCGGAGAAGGAGGAAATAGAGTTGGACGATGATGAGTTGTTCATTGAAAAACAACATAATAAGAGGTCAAAGTGGCAGGTGAAAGGGAATAACTCTTCAAAAAAGTCTGATGGTAAGAAACATAAGTATAAAAACTTGCTGGGGAGTGTCTTTTGAATTCTGGTAAGTGCTAATGATGTGATAAAATAGGACATAGGGATTGAAATTGGAACGAAAAAGATCTGGTCAATGGTAAGAAAAAATCTGATTTCCAGTCAGTAAATTTTTTTATGTGCAATGAAATGAGACATTATTCAATGGAGTGTCCAACGAAGAACTCAACTAAGGTAACGAAGCTAAACTACCAACAGAAAGGTGTTGTGAAGTCCTTTTGTAACTACATCAGCAGATTTTGGGCCATCAAATAATGTAGTATCAGTTACACTATTTGTTTATTCAGATTATGCCAATGTGTAATTTGATTTAGGGTCTACACATTTCTTCATTTTAGAGAAGTTTTATAATAAATTTGAAATTCCATATCATGATATGAATCTTGAACTTATATTAAAAACACTGCAGGAAATGTTGAGACAAAAGGATTTTATAAGAAACTTTATGTCCTCGTCTGTGGGAAGAATCTACCTAAAAACCTTATTTTTTTGCCTCTTGTAGAGTTTGATGTTATTTTGGTTATGTATTGGATTTATGTTTATCATTCTAAGAATTACTACAGAGCTAAAGTGGTTTTATTTCAGAATGAATTTTAGTTTCTGTACAAAAATGAACCCTTGAGTTTGATATCATATCAGGTAGCTGAGAAACTAGTATAAGAATGAAATGATTTTTACCTTGCACATATTATTGGAAATAAAGGATGTGTTGAGATTAATGATGTGCCACTGGTAAATGAGAACCTTGATGTTTTTCTTGATTAGTTTCATGGTATTATACCTGATCGGGAAGATGAACTTACTGTTGACATAGTTTTTGATGCTAATCCAATTTCAAAAACCCCTTATCGAATGGTTCAAATCCAACTTTTATAGTTAAATAATCAATTGAATGAGTTATTAAATAAAGGTTTTATTCATCCCAGCACATCAAAATGGGGTGATACTGTATTATTTGTTTAAAAAATAATGTTCAATGTGGATCTTCATTGATTATAGTGCATTGAATAACATCACTATGATGAACAAGTATCATTTTGCTCATATCGAGGATTTGTTTGATTATCTCCATAGAGATCAGTATTTTTCGAAGATTAATTTCAGGTTGAGGTACTATCAGTTGAATGTAATGAAAGCATTCATTCCGAGGACCTCAGTTCCAACAATATATGGCCATTATTAATTTTTAGTCATGCATTTTGGTTTAACAAATGCACCTACTATATTCATGGATCTTATGTATATAATTTTTTGTGAGTTCTAGGATAAAATTATTGTCATGTTAATTGATGATATTTTGGTTTATTCCAAAATTAAATAGGAAAAAGAATTTCATTTAAGGGTTTTCAAACATACCATATATGAAAATAAACTTTTTGGGAAATTCTACTTGTGTGTGTTTTGGTTACAAAATATATATTTCATTGGTCACATTGTTTCAAAAAAATTATAACGGTTGATCCTGCTAAAACAAAATTTGTTGAAGAATGTCCAAGACCGAAAAATATAACCGAGATCCATATTTTTCTTGGTATAACAGGTTATTACCAGAGGTTGTTAAGAATTATTCATGGTTATCTATTCAAATGACTAAGATAACTCAAGAAGGTGTTAAGTTTCTTTGGACAAAATAATGTGATGATTGTTTTCAAGAATTGAAAAGATGATTGGTGAATGATCCTATTTTTTCACTACCTTCCAGAAATGGTGAGCTTCTTATTTTTAGCGATGCTTTGTTGAATGGACATGGCCATCTCCTTATGCAGAATTATCAGGTAATTGCTAATGCTTCACGTCAATTGAAACCTCACGAGTTAAATTACCCTACATATGATTTGGATTTAGCTGTTATTGTTTTTTGATTTAAAAATTTGGAGGAATAATTTGTATGGAGTAAAATGTGAAATATATACAGACCAAAAATATTTGAATTATATATTCAATCAGATAGAATTGAACATGAGATAGAGGATATGGATGGAATTAATCAATGATTATTATTGAAAGATTCATTACCATCCCGAAAAGAAAATAATGTGGTTGATGATTTGAGTCACAAAAGTAATGCTTCATTGACCATGCTACATTTAGAATGAGATCCTTTGGTTTTTGATTTGTTGAAATTTGGCATTGAAGTTGTTGGTGAATAAAATTAATCTGTTTTGTTTATGGTGTCCGTGGAATAATCTCTATCAGACCGAATAATGAATGTGTAGAAAGATGATAGTGAGTTGCAGAAAAAGGAATATTTGGTTTAGAATGGTAATTTTTCTGATTTATAATTTTGATAATGTTTGTTATTTGAGGTTTGGTAAACGATTATGTGTGCCTTGTTATACACAGTTGAAGAATGAGTTGTTATGTGAAGCTCATAATTCCCCATTTTAAGTTCATCCTAGTCATACTAATATGTACAGAGATCTTCGAGAGTATTCCTAGGGGGATGGAATGAAAAAACATATTGTAGATTTTACTCTGAAGTGTTTGACTTGTCACCGCATTAAAGAAAAGAGACAATTACCAAAAGTATAAGGACATGTCCTTAAACATTACTTATTATTGAATTAAATGAATAATTCACATTTAGGATCTTTTCAGGTTTATAGTTTTAGAGAATTAGAACATAAATATTACATCTCAAAGGTTACAAAGTAGACACATCTACTCAACTTCCATTTTTTCAAAAAAAATTAAAACTCTTGATGAATGGATTCATGTATAGTTCCTTGTTTTACACAGCCTGACATTTCCTTGATCCCATCCTTAACCCTATTCAACTTTATGTCATGTGAAAAACATTTCAAAAAAACTTGGGATGAGCATAAAAAGCTTAGTAAGGGTTATAACAATACGGAAATAAAACATTATTCCATGTATACATAAGAATCAATGAAATCATACTTTACTCATAAAGCATAAGAAATTTATCATACCTCATGAAATCATAAGATTTAAAAATAACTCATAGAAATCCTATGATATATAGGTAACTTGAGGCATTCATAACAATATTACGTAGGGAGTAACCCTCATGGTTATGTTTGGAATACTCATCACAGTATATTCCCCAATTCTTTTTAGATAAACCTTAACGTTTAACTCTTTCGCGTTACCCAATGCATTGTATAGCTATATCGGGCTCACCCGCCCTAAGTTTATCATGGAACAACCCGTCATCATAAATAATGCCCAAGAACCATAACATAATCACATAACATTACTTAATCATAAAGGAAAGATAACATTCCCACATTGCAATAACAATATAACCTTTAAAGATATTGAAATAATGAATCCATTCTAAAAAAACATTTTCAAAACCATTTAAAACCATTTAATAAAGATATTTTTGAATCAAAGATTCCCATACCACTTTGAAGCATTTAAAATTTTATACCATTAATCTCCATATAAATAAATACTTAAAACCATTTTGAAAACATTGATATTAATGTGAAATGTTTATAAGAATCAATCAATAAAACATTTAATACGATATTTTAGTTAAAGGGTTTTTAACAAAATGAGAGACACTTGAATACAATAATTGAGGAATAACGTTTAATCAGATCTTTATAATATCATGAGAATAATGGGATTCATGATATATTATTCCCAAGGATAGTATATACACCATATAAAGTGAATTGGTGCATAACAACAATGACGTCTCAATAGAATTGTAAAATGAGTTGAAATCCCATATAAAGAAGGTATACTTAAATTAAGGATAAATCAATCTCATAATTATGTGTGAAAAATATAAATACACCCAATATAATTGGATATTATGTGTAAGAAAACCATATGACATTCACACATATTCATAGGATGACATATTCAATAACTACAAGTTGAACCCAAATAAATCGAAATTGGGTTAAGAAGTTCCCTTGGTAAAATTTGACAGCCTAACGATGTCATTTTGAAATTCATAACATTAGTTTATGAGAGAGAAAAGTGTATCTCATCTCTTCGACATAAAATTTACATCAATAAGGATATAGAAGAACATATCCCAACATAAAAAGTTGTAAATTAAAAGACATAACACAATAAGTCTTTTTAAAAGAGGAGTGTCAAATGTTCCTTTACCGATTTGGGTAACTATCGAAACGTACACCCCATGAATGAAGGGTAATAAAATGAAGATATAACTACCCATAAATGATATTATATTATAAAAATTGTAAAATAATGGGCAGTACATACACCACACAAAAGAAAATAGAGGCCAATGTAGCATGAATCTCACAGGAATAAAAAGTAAGGTGAAAATCCCCTTATGAAAATTCGGCAGCCTAACGGTGCCACATAAAACTTCCAAAAATGGATTGATGAGATAAAATAGGGTCTCTCATCATATTAACGTAAAATTAACAGAAGTAGGAATATAAAATAACATCCCCCAACATAATAAAGAGGATCTTAAAGTAAGTTACATAAAAAGTGTACTTAAATATAAAGAGAGTGGTAGGATCCCTTACCTCAAGTCCGACTTGTCTTGTTCATTTATTTATATTCCTGAATAATAATATTTTTTAAATTTATAATTTCTTAAGGAACTCCTTTAAATTTTATTATTCAATTCATATAACATATTATAATGTTATAATAAATAGTTAAATATGTGAGTTCATATCAAATGTTTTTTGTCGATGTTTGGTACATGAGTCAAAAATGAACTTGTTTGAAAATAATTTTCCATGTAGTTATAAGTAAATAATCTCCAGAATAAAATTAATTATTTAAATATCATATATATCCAGTAAATATTCATTTTATACTATTCCATAACATTTGTAGATAAAAAGAAATGAAATTCAATGTTCATGGAGACGGTAGGCCGTACGTACACATGAACGCTACTTTCATTTCTTTGTCATATTAATGAAATTAAAAATAATTGAGAGATATATATATATATATATTATAATTAATTTATAATAGATATTTTATATAGGTCACATAAGTTCATTAATTTCATTCTTTATACATTCCATGTATTTCATGAACGAGTCACATCACTTGAGGGGGCGGTAGTCCACACTTCCTCATATGAAATTATCGCATTTGCACAACATGCAAAGAATAAAGGTATGATTTAAATATAAAATAAAGAAGAATATATAAAACATAAATAACATATGTAACATATATAAAATATAGTGACATCATAACGGCCACCAAGGTGTTAAAAGAATATTGAACAATCATCGTTTCGTGAGGCAGTAATTCAGCATCCACAAAAATAGTATGTTCTTTAACCATTAGACGGATGTGTGTCTAAGTGTAGCTCTAATACTTCTTATAAAAACATAATAGTAAATTGAAGATAATTTTGTTGTTAAAAAAGAGTGTAATAAAAAGTGTTTATGGGGTTGGAGAATAAAAATAAAACAAAGGAGCATAAGAGAAGACATTACCTTTAAATCGGGTAACTCCCTTTGGTTTGAACCAAAAGGGATTTTTGAAGAGATTTATGCATAAGGTGAGGCTTCAATGATTAATATTAAGATGTGGAGAGGTGAAATGGGCAGGGTTTGGCCGAGCCAAAGGCTTGGGAGGTGTGGGTAAGTAGGTAGAGGTGGGGGCCTTTTATAAGAGGAGTGGAGGGGCACTCATGGAATGTCAAGAAATGTTACTTTATTTTAAAAAGAGTTTCGAATTTTAAAGGACCCACATTGATATAATTCGAGGATAAGGTGATAAGGGTTCGATATATACTCATAAAATAGGTTTTTACCATGTTTATGTCTTAGATTTTACATTATCATTTCATTTTATTTAAATCGTTCATTAATGAGGTAATAGCTCCATCATCATGATGTCATATATAATTTAATTTATATAATGTCTAAAAATTAAAAAAAATATATGATGTAGGAAATAGTTTTATATTTCAAATGACTATTTATATTCTAAGATATCGTTTATTTAGGAAAAATTAAAATTATTTTACATAGGTGTTACATGCTTTGGTTACATTTTCCTTTCTTTAAAAAAAATATGATAAAAGGTCACTGTCACACTAAAGTGATTCCATGGGGTCACAAGGTTGGAAAAAGGAATCCCATGGTCGTAAAAGACACCAACAATAGCATTAGCACAGATTTTGGGGTCATTTTATATTTTTATGATATTATTTGCTTGCTTAGCGTTAATTACCAGATTACTAATTATACACGATAATTAAAGATAATCACCGTCGTTACTATTCATAATGTCCAAAAATAAGAGTCATAATTACATAATTTTGAACTTATGATTCAAAATATGGAATCAATTTTATCAAATTCAATTCACATAAATTGTAGTAATTAATTTAAAAGTAAATCCTGTTGTGAATACAAAAGACAGGTTTTTAAGAAGTAAAAGTTATCAAACGATTGACTTGTTTTTACATCCAATTGAAAAGTGAAATTACTTCCAATGAACAAAATTGTTTTAAGTGATAAAAAAATAATTTAACTATAATTTAAAAACAATTAAAATGGCAATCTAAATATATAAATAAATTTGATGAAAACGAAGTTTTTGAATTAAAAACTGTATTTTTCACTATTCATTAAAAAAAGCATTATTAGAAAAATAACATAAATTAACCCTAAGGTATATTTGATATTTCAAATTCATAAATAATGTTCATTTTACCAAATTTAAAACATATAAGTTTCATTTATAAATCATATAGCTAATTCCCGCTGTCAAAACAAATAGCGGGTTTTTTGAAAGCAATATCTATGAAACGTTTCGTACTTGATTATGTCCATTTTCAAAGTAAAATTAATTCTAACGACCACCATTGAATTAAATTGTAAAAATATATTCTAATTAAACTTTAAATCCAATTAAAAATATATTCCAACCATATATTTAAATTAGATGAAAAATCAGTTTTGATGTAAAATGCAATATTTTTCACAATTCAATAAAAAAATGAACATTGTCGAAAACATACCAAACATTTATCCAAAGTAAATTTAAATGTCCAAATCATAAAGAATAAATTTATTTTGAAAAATAGAGCTTATAAAATTGTCAAAATTTATATTTAAAAAATGTTCTCCATCAAAAGGCAGTAAAACAATCTTTGAAAAAAATTAGAGTATTTATTCTTAAAATTGGATTCATTTGGATTTTAAGCCTCTAACATTTAAATGTAAAAATATTTAACAAACATATATAATGATTTTGTAGTTATTTCTGTTCATTCCCTCCATTACAACGGCTACACGTTAACTATTATAATATTATTATATTATTAGTGTGCAACGTAAGATTTCAAAGAAACTCGTTGTTATGTATTGGGTACACCATCGAGCATAGCATTACATTTAAAGTAATATTAACATTTTATTCACAAATATTGATAAACCTTAGAATGTAATATTATTTATTTACCCGGGATGTTACATCCTTCCAGCCTTTTGGGAATTTCGTCCTCGCAATTTCAAAATTGGGCTTGGAAACTTCATTGACAGTCCCACATCGAAACAAGAGATAGTAAAACTATCACATTAAAAGAAAGGGAGAGAAGAAAAAAGGTCACCTGAGTTAACCCATACTAGGATTCCATGTAGGAAAACATGGATATGGAATAAAAAACGAAGGGTCATGTTATGAGGGAGAGTGATTGAAAACATGTTTAGGATATAGTTAACCACCATAAAATCACAAACTTGTGATGGGTTAAATGATATTTGATTCCCCAGTAGGAAAAGTTAAAATACAACATTTTTGTTTTAAGTTACTTTTTATTGAGGAATTTATTTTTGATCTTGACTAAATCATAATGAAACTTAATTACTTGTCAATTAGACTTTGAACTTTTACTAGATTCCTTAACCAAACTCATATTTTCTCCAAAAGATGAGTATTTAGGAAGACTTCTCCGCAGTAAGAGTACTATAATAAACTTCTTGAGAATAACCTAATCCACAAAAGTGAACTATATATTTCCCATATCTTTAAATCTCAACCAAAACCAAACCAAAAAGTTTAGTACGAGATCAAATAATACCCAAAAAGGATGATCCATTATAAAAAAAATTTATTCATAATCTCCAACATTTTTCAAACAATACCAAATGTTGAACAAAGATCACTCAATAAACATCTATCCATAAAATTATTCAAAGTAATCAAAACGAAGACTGAAACCCAAATCTCTGAAGGATTTAATCACATAGTCTTCCAAGATAAACCTTAACATTTGTCTTCAAATGACATTAGTTACTCATAAAAGTCTCATACTGAAAAGTAATTAACCTAATCACATATCCTCCATGATTGGTTAATAATTTCCATAGATAACCCAAAATCAACATATTCTAGATTCACAATATCATCTAACTAAAAGTAATTAGTCAAACTAACCTGGGACTTCACGTAGTCCAGTGGTAGGCAATAAATACCAGTCACACATTGGTTGTGGGTTCGATTCCCGTAGCTTCATTAGACGCAATGGGATGTCACACAGTCTGCATGTTTTCCTTTTCCCAAAACTATATAATTCCTAAAACATTCCCCAAAACGAGAAAAAATCTTCAAAAATAACCATAACATAATTTAACCTCAAGTTTATCTCAGGTCGTTCATATTCCATCATAACGTATAGTAACCCATAATTACCTCAAAAGTAAGGATCATATAAACCCTAATGGTTACCTTTATAATTATTACCTAAACATTCATATCGAGTTGGTTCTCTCATATATGATTCATTAGAGAACTCACCAAGGTTCAAGTGGTTGATCATGACTCCTGATAGTTGGTTTAGAATAACCATGAGATTTCTCATTGAATCCCCCATTTCATCCAATCTCTTAATCATAGAACCACTACAGTTTCCTTCAAACCCATTTTCACTTTGGTTCCTGCTAGATCCATCCATTTACTAAAACCAGAAATGTCAGTGTGAGTATATCAACAAAATCATTATGTACTAATGAGAAAGATAAACACTAAGATATACTTACTCATTCAGTTTATCTAAAAACTAATACTCTTTCTGAAATCCTAGCCATTATGGTAATGTCACTTACGCTTAAAGAATACCCTAATCTCTAAAGATATCTAAACAGACCTCTGATACCAACTATAAGGACCCAACCTATTAAACTTTATGTCCTCTGAAAAAAATTTCAAAAAAACATGGGATGAGCATAAAAAGCTCAGTAAGGGTTATAACAATACGGAAAGAAAACATTAGTCCATGTATACATAAGAATCAATGAAATCATACTTTACTCATAAAGCATAACAATTTAACATACCTCATGAAATCATATGATTTACGAATAACACATAGAAATCATAATACATAAAGGTAACTTGAGGCATACATAACATTCTTACATAGGGAGTAACCATCATGGTTACGTTTGTAATACCCATCATAGTATATTACCAAAATCTCTTCAGAGAAAGCTTAGCGTTTAACTCCTTTGCATTACCCATTGAATTGGAGAGCTATATCGGGCTCACCCGCCCTAAGTTTATCCCGGAACCCCCCTCCCCCCGCCATTATAAAAAATTCCCAAGAACCATAACATAATCACATCACATAACTAATGCATAATGTAATGATAACATTACCACATTTCAATAACAATATAACTTTTTATGATATTGAAATAATGAATCCATTCTAAAAAACCATTTTCAAAACCATTTAAAACCATTTAATAAAGAGATTTTTGAATCAAAGTGTCCCATACCACTTTATAGAATTTAACATTTTAATACATTAATATCCATATAAATAAATCCTTAAAACCATTTTGAAAACATGGATATTAATGAGAAATATTTATAAGAATAAATCAATAAAACATTTAAAACGATATTTTAGTTAAAGGGTTTTTAACAAAATGAGAGACACTTGAATACAATAATTGAGGAATAACATTTAATCAGAACTATATAATATCATGAGAATAAAGGGATTAATGATATATTATTCCCAACGACATTATATACACCATATAATAGTGAATTGGTGCATAACAACAATGTAGTATCAATAGAATTGTAAAATGAGATGAAATCCCTTATAAAGAATGTATCCTTAAATTAAGGATAAATGAATCTCATAATTATGTGTGAAAAATATAAATTCACAAAATATAAGTGGATATTCAATTTAAAACAACCAGAGGTCATTCACACATATTCATAGGATGACATATTCAATAACTACAAGTCGAACCCAAATAAATTGAAATTAGGTTAAGAAGTTCCCTTGGTAAAATTCGACAGCCTAACAGTGTCACTTTAAAATTAACATTAGTTGCTGTGAGAGAAAATTGTATCTCATCACTTGGACATAAATTTTACATCAATAAGGATATCTAATAACATATACCAACATAAAAATATGTAAATTAAAAGACATAACAAAATAAGTCTTTTTAAAAGTGGTGTGTGAAATGTCCCCTTACCGATTTGGGTAACTTTCAAAACATACACCCCATGAAAGAAGGGTCACAAAATGAAGATGTAACTACCCATAAGTGAGATTATATTATACAAATAGTAAAATAATGGTCATTACAGGCACAACACAAAAGGAAATAGTGGCCAATGTAGCATGAATCTCACGGGAATAAAAAGTGAGATGAAAATCCCCTTATGAAAATTCAGCTGCCTAATTGGGCCACATAAAACTTATAAAAATGGATTGATGAGATAAAATAGGGTCTCTCAACATATTAACATATAATTTACAGAAATATTAATATAAAAGAACATCCCCCAACATAATAAATAGGAGTTTAAAGTAAGTATCATAAAAAGAGTACTTAAAAATAAAGCGAGAGGTAGGATCACTTACCTCAAGTCCGACTTGTCTTGTTCGTTTCTTTATATTCCGGAATAATAAACGTTTTTCAATTTATAATTTCTTAAGGAACTCCTTTAAAGTATGTTATTCAATTCATATCACATATTATAATGTTATAATAATTAGTTAATAATGTGAGTTCATATCAAATGTGTTTTGTCGATGTTTGGTACATGAGTCAAAAATGAACTTGTTTGAAAATTATCGTCCATGTAGTTATAATTAAATCTTCTCCAAAATATTATTAATGATTTAAATATAATATATATCTAGTACATATTCATATTATACTATTTCATAACATTTGGAGATAAAAAGAAATGAAATGCACCGTTCATGGAGACGGTAGGCCGTACGTACGCATGAACGCTACTTTCATTTCTTTGTCATATTAATGGAATTAAAAATAATTGAGATATATATATATATATTATAATTAATGTAATATATATTTAATATAGTCCACATAAGTTCATTAGTTTCATTATTTATACATTCCATGTATTGCTTGAATGAGTCACATCACTTGAGGGTGCGGTAGTCCGCAATTCCTCATATAAAATTATCGCATTTGCACAACATGAAAAGAATAAAGGTATGATTTAAATATAGAGTACAGAAGCATATATAAAACCTAAATACCATATATATCATATATAAAATACAGAGACATCATAATGGCCACCTTTAAAGGTGTTAATAGAATATTGATCAATCGTCGTTTCGTGAGGCAGTAATTCGCCATCCACAAAAACAATATGTTCTTTAACCATTAGAAAGATGTGTGTGTAGTTGTAGCTCTAATACTTCTTATAAAAACATCCTAGTATAATGAATATACTGTTTTTGTAACAAAAGATATGAATAAAAATAGTTTATGGGGTTTGAGAAGCATATTAAAACAAAAGAATATAAGAGAAGACATTACCTTTAAATCGGGTAACTCCCTTTGGTTTGAACCAAAAGGGATCCTTGAAGAGATTTTTGCCTAAGGTGAGGATTAAGTGATTAAGATAGGATGCAGAGAGATGAAATGGGCAGGGTTTGGCTGAGCCAAAGGCTTGAGAGGTGTGGGTAAGTAGGTAGAGGTGGGGGCCTTTTATAAAAGGAAAGGAGGGGCACTCCTGGAAAGTCAAGAAAGGTTACATTATTTTAAAATGAGTTTAGGATTTTAAAGGTATCCCATTAATATATTTCTAGGATAAGGAGATAAGGGTTTTAAATATACTCATCCAATAGGTTTTTTTAAGTGTAAGTCTTAGATTTTACATTATATTTTCATTTTATTTACATCGTTCATTAATTAGGTAATCGCGGCATCATCATGATGTCATATATAATTTAATTTATATAACGTCTAAAAATTATAAAAAATACTATGATTTAGGAAAAAGTATTAGATTTAAAAATGACTATTTATAGTCTAAGATATCGTTTATTTAGAAAAAATTAAAATTATTTTACATAGGTGTTAAATGCTTTGGTTATATTTTCCTTTCGTTAAAAAAAATATGATAAAAGGTCACTATCACACTATAGTGATTCCATGGGGTCCCAAGGTTGGAACAAGGCATAACATGGTCGGATAAAACACCAAAAATAGAATTATGTCTGATTTTGGGGTCATTTTATATTTTTATGATATTATCTTCTTACCCTTAATTACCCGATTACTAATTAAACACGATAATTAAAGACAATTACCATCGTTACTATTCATACAGTGAAAATACAAAAGTGTCTTAAGTACATAATTTGGACCTTATTATTACAAATATGGAATCCATTTTATCAAATTAAAAACACATAAATTGGAGTAATTAATTTAAAAGTAAATCCCGTTGTCGAAACAATAGACGAGTTTTTAAGAAGTAAAATTTATCAAAAAATTGACTTGTTTTTACAACCAATTGAAATGTAAAATTACTTACAATGAAAAAAATTGTATTATGTGATAAATAATAATTCAATTATACTTTAAAAACAGTTAAAATTACAATCTAAATATATAAATAAATTGGATAAGAAGGCAGTTTTGAATTAAAAACTGTATTTTTTACTATTCATTAAAAAAAGCATTATCAGAAAATTACCAAAAATTAACCCTAAGATATATTTGATATTTCAAATTCCTAAATGATTTCCATTTTAACAAATTTAAAACATAGAAGTTTCATTAATAAATAATATAGTTAATTCCTGCTGTCAAAACAAATAGCAGGTTTTTTGTAAGCAATATCTATGAAAAATTTGTCACTTGTTTATGTCCATTTTAAAAGTGAAATTGATTATAATGACCACCATTGAATTAAATTGTAAATATATATTCTACGTAAACATTAAAACCAATTACAAATATAATCTAACCATATATTTAAATTATATGAAAAAGTAGTTTTGATGTAAAATGCAATATTTTTCACAATTCATTTAAAAAATTAACATTGTCAGAAACATACCAAAAATTTATCCAAAGTATATTCCAATGTCCCAATCATAAATAAAAAGATTATTTTGGAAAATAGATCTTATAATATTGTCAAAAGTTAGATTTAAAAAAGGTTCACCATCAAAAGTTTGTTAAACAATCTTTTAAAAATATTAGAGTTTTTATTCTTAAAATTTGATTCATTTGGATTTTAAGCCTCTAACATTTAAATGTAAAAATATTTAACAAACATATTTAATCATTTTGTAGTTATTTCTGTTCATTCCCTCCATTACAACGGCTAGGTGTTAACTATTATAATATGATTTTATTATTAGTGTGCAACGTAAGATTTCAAAGAAACTCGTTGTTGTGTATTGGGTACACCATCGAGCATAGCATTCCCTTAAAACTAATATTGACATTTTATTTAAAAATACTGATAAAACATAGAATGTAATATTATTTATTTACCTGGGATGTTACATAAAGGGATGCTCTAATCTTTACTAGTGCAAGAGTGGAAATGGGAAAATATATCTGTGGACTTCACTGTGGGATTACCGAAGAAATCTCCAGGTAATAATGAAATCTCGGTTATTTTTGATCATTTGACATAATATTCTCTTTTCCTTCCTATTCGGGATACTTTGTCTCTAAATCAAATTTCTCGGTTTTCTGTTAAAGAGATAGTCTGGTTGAATGGAGTTCCCCTCTCCATTGTATCTGATCGTTCTCCCAGGATTACTTCTAACATTTGGAAAGGCCTTAAGATGTTGTTGGGTTCTAAATTATATTTTAGTACAAATTTTTATCCGAAATCAAATGGGCTGTTAGAACAGACAATTCAAACCTAGGAGGACATGCCACATTCTTGTTCACTAGATTACCAGGGATGATGGGACCAACATATTTCATTGGATGAATTTTATTATAATAATTGTTTTCACTCTATTATACAGATGGCTCCATTTGAAGCATTATATGGAACACATTTTCGAACTCTGACATTTTGGGATGAAGTGGGTTAATGAAAGCTGATGGGACCAGAATTAGTAGAAGAGAAGGACGAAAAGGTTCAGTTGATTCAAGAGAACATGAGAATAGCTCAGAGTAGGAAAAAAGTTAACTGGATAACCGGAGGAAGGATCTCTCTTTTGAGGTAGGTGATCAGTTCATTATCAACATTTCTCCATGGAAAAGTGTGATGCGTTTTGATAAAAATGGAAATTGAGTCCAAGGTTCATTGGACCTTATAAAATACTTGATAAGGTTGGATCAGTTGTGTACAGATTGGATTTACCTACATGTTTGTCCCAGGTAAACTATGTATTTCTGGATTCAATATTGAGAAAGTATATTCCAGATCCATCTCATGTTTTGAGCCCACATGTAGTTCAGTTGAATGATAATATCTCTTATGAGGAACAACTAGTCCAGATTCATGACCATAGAGTGAAAGTGTTGCAGAATAAGGTAATTCACCATGTAATGATTTTGTGGGAAAAAGTTAGTGTTGAAGAGGGAATGTGGGAATCTGAAAATGCAATGAGGGAGAAATACACCCACTTATTTGATAAGTGAATAAAAATTGTGAGGATGCAATTTCCAAAAGGGGGGAAGGATGTAACATCCAATGTAAATAATGAATAATAAATTTTTATATTTATTAATATTAACTAATTATATGTTTTTTTACTTTAAAGGGGACGCTATGTTCGATGGCTACCCGATACGCAACAATGGGTATTTCTGAAATCATACGTTTCACACTAATGATATAATTATATTATTTTAAATGGTAGTTAACACCTACCATTTTATTGGAGGGAATGAATATAACTAACCAAAATATTATTATACATGTTTTTTAAATGTTTTTACATTTATCCAATAATATTAAGGGGCTTAAAATATGAATGAATCTAATTTTAAACATAAATACTCTAATATTCAATAAGAGGTCAATTTAATTACTTTTGTTCATGAACCCTCATTTAATATTGTTTTGGTCATTTTTATATGTTTTACTTGACAAAATAAAATTCTTTTTTTAGATTTGGGTCATCAAAATTAACTTTGGGTAAATTTTTGGAATTTTTTTATGAATAGTGAAAAATATTTTATTTTAATTCAGAAGTGCCTTTTAATATAAAATATTTATATGGTTATATTATCTATTTAATTGGTATTTAAGTTTAATTAGAATATATTTTTACCATTTAATCCAATTATGTTCATTGTGATTAATTTCACATTGAAATTGAACAAAAACAAGTATCAATCATTTGATAGTCATTGTTTCTTAAAAACACGCTATTTTTTGTGAGAATAAGAAATAATTTTAAATTAATTTATGAAAGTTTTATATTTTGAATTCGGTAAAATAGACATCATTTTTTAATTCGGAATATTAAATATAGCTTTGGCTAAATTTTTATATTTTTCTGAAAAACATCAATTTTTTAGGAATATTGAAACCACTTAATAGTTGTTAAAAAAATGACTTTTTCATTTAAATGAAATTTCACCACTTCTGTGAATTGAATTTCAATAATATGATATACATATTTGTTATTAGTATGTAAAATATGATTTAATGAAGTGAAAATAATTTTTGGTGAATAGTAAATTTTGACTTTTTTTTACCGCGGTTAAAGGTAAATAAGGTAATTCAAGGTAAAAATAATTTTATAACATTAAAAATTAACTTAAAACTTGTCCTAACCTTATTGGTTGAGTCTTTTACGGCCATGAGCATCTTTGGGTTGATTTTGGTACCACATAGAGCCACTTATGAGTGATTATGACACATTATTTTAAATAACTTAATGTAAAGGCAAAAATGACATAATCAACTATCTTTTAGTAAATTAATTTTTACATATTGCTATATAAGCTATACTTTCGACCATAAATATTCATTACAAACCAAAAAAGAGTTCCTACATCATGGTATTTTTTTATAAATTTTTGAAATCAAATAAATTAAATTATTAATGACACAATAATGATGAAGTATTTTCCACATTAATAAATGATTTAAATAAATAAGATTATAAATATTAAAATAACATCCAACATCTATGTATTTCATATTAGATGAATTTATTTCGACCATGAGTCATCTTATATTTGATTTTAATTAGTCTTGGACCTTTCGAAACCGAATATTATTCTATAATAAAATAATATTTTCACACATTCTTAAAGAGCCCCTCCCCCCACCCTTATAAAAAGACCTCACTTTTAACTCATTCCTCACACCTATAAAGCTTCTTGGATCATCCAAAACCTACCAAACTAATCTACCTTTATCCCTCTACTCTTCCGAGAAGCCTTACTTTAGGCATACGACACTTCGAGAAGTCTTTTTTGGTTCAATCCAAATGGATTTACCCAAATTAAAGGTAATGATTCCTCTTAACTTATTTTCACTTATTTTACTTATCCCACCTCAAAAATCTTTTTATTACATTATTTTATAACAAAAACAGTATCCTCAATATACTAGGATATTTTTATTTGAATGATTCAAAGTAAACATACACACACCTCTATCTAATGGGTGAAGAACATACTATTTCTGTGGATAGCAAACTAACGCCTCATGAAAAGATGATTGTTCGATTATCTCCTACCACCTCTCATGGTGGCCATAAATATGGAATGGTATTTATATATGAAATGTATTATGTTTATTATTTTTTGATGATTCTTTATTTTCCATTTATATCATACCTTTACGGTTTCCATAATGGGTAAATGCAATAATTTCAATTGAGAAAGTGCAGACTACCACCCCCTTAAAGTGATATGACTCGTTAATGCCATATGTGGGACATATAAAGGATATATTTAATGTTATTATGTATTCTATTATACTGGAATTATAATATATCTATGTATCATTGTGTTTTAATTACATTAAAATAAGAAATAGAAATGAAAGTTGCATTCATGCGTACGTACAACTTACCATCTCCATGAACGATGCATTTCATTTCTTACCTCGAAATGTTATGTACTATTATAAATACAGGTATATACTATATATATATGATATATATGATATCTAAATCATGAATATCATTTTGGGTAGAATGAACTTTTGACTATTTGAACAACATGTAATTATAAGGTGTTCATTTTTTACTCAAGTACCAAATATTGACAAAACAACCATTATTAACCTTAATGATTACAAAATGTTTATAACATCGTAATAAGTGATTTAAAAGGAATAGTAACCAAGAAAAAGGTTCTTAAGAAATTATTAATTAACTTTAGTTTATTATTCTGTAGGTTATAGAATGAACGGGTCAAGTTGGATACGAGGTAAAGGACTTCATCTCAATCTCTTTTCATTGAGGCATATTTTGTTTTATACATAACCATATTGTATATGGTGTATAAGCCACATTGAATTTTCATTTCATTCAAAGGGAATATTTTTTAATAAAGTGTATGTCTAAATGACAAAAAGAATTGTTTTTTTAATGTAAGCGGTGACAATGAACTTTTAGGCCGTCGTGGGTATTATTTGATCTATGGCTTCCATAAAAAACGTAGTTTTTTTAAAGGAAAATATATACCATATACTTTTTATGTATTTTTACAATGAAAATGGTTTTGATAATGGATATGTTATGTCAATATATTTAAATGATATATTGTGATTGAAATAGGGAAATAAAAACTTTCCTTTATGTTTGTTTCATGTGTTATGAATATGATAGGGATCATTGGAATTATTTATGTATACGGGTGGTTCTATGATAAACCTTGGGTGGGTAATCCCAAGATAGCACTCCAATTCATTGGTTAATGTGACAGAGGTAAACGTGAATATTTCTCCTATGAGATTTAGGGAATATACTGTAATGGTTATTCCAACGTAACTCCCTTTATATCTGTGATAAATACATTGTATACATGGTATGAATGCCATAAGTACCTTTATGATTTGTGATTACTATGTCTTATTCATAAATATTATGTATTAATGAAGTAAGTAAAGGAATTTATGTACTGTATGTATTGATGGACTAATAATTTATTTCTTATTTTATACCCCTTACTGATATTTTTATTCTCATTCCATGTTTTGAAATGTTTTTCATAGGACATAAAGTTGAATAGGGTCAAGGATGAGATCACGAAAAAGTCTTACTGACTAAATCAGGGAAACATGACTCTTTTCTCAAGAGTTTTTATTTTATGAAAAAAATGATACTGAGTATAATTTTCTACACATAATATTCATGTTGTTATGTATATGTTATGACCTAATTCTCTAAAACTCTAAACCAATAAAGATCCTAAATCTTAATTATCCATTTAATTCAAGAATTTGTAATGTTTAAGGATGATTCCTTATATTCTGTATCAAAAGTTTGTTTAAACAACTTTAGGAGTTAGAATATATTTAAATTAACATTCATAAATTATTTTAAGGTTATTATATGATTTAAATGATATAGCATTTATATATTACCTTGTTGTTTCCACTAAGATATTTCTATGTTCATAATGTTTTTTTAGAGAGGAAATAGGGAAGCTATTTTGGGAGGACATCAGGGGGATGAAAACCTTCCAAATCAGTGACCTGATATTTTCAGAAATAGAACTGAAAAGTTTTTTGCAGTGATGGAACAATTGACTGTGGCTATAAATATTGGTGGTATCTAAGCACGAGATCAGCTAGATCAATCACAGAAGAACATGTCAGTAGTGGAGCATTTCATGAGACAACATCCCCCATCATTCAGAGGATCATATGACCCTATGCTAGAAAAAAGGTGGATTACAGAACTAGAAAATATTTTTGATGTCATGGGGTGTTCAACACATCAAAAGGATAGTCATGATATTTACCATTTTGAGGGTGAAGCTGATCAGTGGTGGTTGATGGTGAAAATATCAAGGATAGTGATAGATTTATGATCTTGATTGGGATGGATTCAAAGGTTTGCTTCTTGAGATATATTTCCCTATGGTGGTACATATTTTGAATAAAAAATAATTCCTGGAATTGAGGCAGGAGGATGACTTAGTGGATTTTTGTGAAGAAAAATTCACTCGACTCGATAGGAAGTCTCCAAATTTCATACATGATATAGATAGTAAATTCAACCATTTTTACATAGGATTAAAGACAAAGTATTTATTTTCTGTGCTTCTTGTGAGTTCAAAAGTTATGAAAAACTTGTTCGTTGTGCGGAGAATGTGGAAATAGAGTTTTTTGATGATCAAGTGTTCTTTAAAAAACAATAGAATAAGTGGTCTAGGTGTTTGGAGAAAGGGGTGAACTCTTAAAAATTGTTTGATGGTATGAAATTTGAGTAATGAATTTGTGAAAATTATGGTAAAAAGAATGTTAGGGAGTGTCTTTTGAATTCTGGTAAGTGCTACTAATGTTGTAATATGAGGCATAGGGCTCAAACTTTCACTGGAAAATATCTGATTAATGGTAAAAAAACTGATTTATAGTCACTAAAATGTTTTAAGTTCAATGAAATAATTCACTATGCAATGGAGTGTCAAACAAAGAACTTAGTAGAGGGAAAACAACTAAAATACAATCAAAAGGAGTGGTGAAGTCCGTTGTAACTACTTCAGCAGATGTTTGGTCATCAAATAAAGTAGTATTAGGTACACTATTTGTTTCCTTAGATTATGCCAATGTGTTGTTTGATTCAAGGTATAGACATTCATTCATTTCTAAGAAGTTTTCTAATAAATTGGGAATTCCATATCCTGATATGAATCTTGATATTATATTAAAAGTACCAGGGGAAATGTTGAGACAAAAAGAAATTATAAGAACCCTCATGTCCTTGTGTGGGAGAATAATTTACCTATAAACCTTATTATATTGCCTCTAGTAGAGTATGATGTTATTTTGTGTATGGATTGGATTTCCATTTATCATTCTAAGATTGACTGCAGTGTTAAAGAGGTTTCTTTTTAGAAATATTTATTGATTGTGTTCATGAATGAACACATTTTTTTGATATCGTATCTGGAAGCTGAGAAACTGGTAAATGATGGAAATGATGTTACCTTGCACATATTATTGAATGTAAATGAAGTGTTCTGATTAATGATGTGCCACTGGTAAATGAGTACCTAGATGTTCTTCTATATGAGATGCCTATTATTATACCCGATCTGGAAGTTGAAATTACAGTTGACTTAGTTCCTAATGCTATGCCAGTTTCAAAACCCCCTTATCAAATGGTTCAAATTGAACTTTTGGAGTTAAGGAAGCAATTAAAGGAGTTATTAGATAATTCTTTCATTTGACCTAGTACATCACCATGTGGTTCTACTGTATTATTTGATAAAAAAATACTGTTCAATGATATTTTGCATTAATTATATAGAATTGAATAACATCACTATTAAGAACAAGTATTCTTTGCCTCATAACAATGATTTTTTTGATTAACTCCATGAAGATTAGTATTTTGTGATGATTTATTTGAAGTTGGGGTACCATCAGTTGAATGTAATGAAATCAAACATTCTGAGGACCACATTTCTTACTAGATATGGCCATTTTGAATTTTTTGTTATGACTTTCTGTTTTAGCAATGCACATGTTGTATTCATGAATCTTATGAATTGAATTGTCCGTGATTTATTAGAAAAGTTTGTGGTTGTGTTAATTGATGATATTTTGGTTGATTTCAAATCCAAAGAGGAACATGAATGTCATTTAAGGGTTTTGTTACAAAACTAATATAAAAAAACTATTGGGGAAATTCAAAATGTGAGAGTTATTGTTACAAAAAATTTCTTTAGTTGGTCACATTGTTTCAAAAAATGGAAAAACAATTAATCCATCTAAAAAAGGTTTTTCAAGACTGGACAAGACCAACAAATATAACCGAGATCCATTGTTTTCCGGGTTTAGTAGGTTATTACCGGAGGATTGTTTAGAATTTTTCACGGTTATCTAGTCCAATGATTACATTAACATGATAAGCTATTAAGTTAAGTTGGGAAAAATAATGTGATGATTGTTTTTAGGAATTGAAAAGATGATTGGTGAATGATCTAGTTTTTCCAATACCTTTCACAAATGGTGAGTTTGTTATTTACAGTGATGCTTCTATGAAAAGACTTGGATGTGTATTTATGTAGAATGATTGGGTAATTGCGTATGCTTCATGTCAACTGAAACCTCATGAGTTAAATTACCCTACACATGATTTGGAATTAGTTGTAGTTCTTTTTTTCTTCAAGAATATGGAGGCATCATTTGTATGGAGTAAAACGTGAAATATGTACTGACCTAAATTTTTTGATATATATATTCAATCCGATAGAATTGAACATGAGATAGTGTAGATCTATTTAATTAATCAAGGATTATTATTACTCTATTCATTACCGTCCAGGAAAAGAATATAATGTTTTTTATGCTTTGAGTCAAAAATTTAATGCTTCATTGACCATGCAACGTTTGGAATGAGATTCTTATGTTTTTGATTTGTTGAACTTTGGCATAGAAATTGTTGTTGCATAAAATTCTTCTGTTTCGTTTTAGATGTTAGTGAAATAATCTCTATCCGAACGAATAAAGAATGTTCTTAAAGTAGATAGTGACTTGTAGAAAAAGGTTGAGTTGGTTCAAAAGGGTAAGATTCCAGATTTTTAATATTGATAATGATTTTTTTAGGATTGGGAAATGATTATTTGTTCCTTGTGATTCACAGTTAAAGAATGAGTTGTTATGTAAAGCTCATAGTTCCACATTTTCAGTTCATCCCGGCTGTATGAAGATGTACATAGATCTTCGGGATTATTTCTGGTGGGATGGAATGAAAAGAGATATTTCACATTTTACTATGAAGTGTTTTACTTGACAGTAGGTTAAAGTGAAGCAACAATTACCGAAAGAAATATTCAGCCTTTACTGGTTCTAGAGTAGAAATGTGAAAAGATATCAATGGACTTCATTGTGTGATTACCAAATACATCTCAAGGTAATAATGCAATTGAGGTTATTGTTGATCAATTGACTAAATATTCTATTTTTCTTCCAATTAAAGATACTTTGACTCATGATCAAAGTTCTCGGTTGTATGTTAAAGAGATAGTCAGGTTGAATTGAGTTCCCCTCTCTATTTTATCTGATCATGATCCCAGGTTTACTTCTAACTTTTGGGAAGGCCTTTAGAAATCGTTGGGTACTTAATTAAATTTTAATACAACTTTTCATCTGTAATCAGATGGGCTATCTGAACGAATAATTTGGACTTTCGAGGATATGCCATGTGATTTTTCACTAGATTACTAGGGAATTTGGGACCAACATATTTCATTAGATGAATTTTATTATAATAATTTTTTTTATTCCAATATAAAGATTGTCCCATTTGAGGTATTATATAGAAAGCATTGTCGAAATCCGGAATTTTGGGATGAAGTGGGTGAAAGGATGCTGCTAGTACCAGAATTAGTAGAAGAGATGGAAGGAAAGGTTCAGATGATTCCAAAGATCATGAAAACAGCTCAGAGTAGGCCAAAAAGTTAAGTGGATAATTGGAGGAAGGATCTATATTTTGAGGTAGGTGATCAGGTATTTATCAAAATTTCTCCATGGAAAAGTGTGATGCACTTTGGTATGAATATAAAATTGAGTCTGAGTGTCATTAGACCTTATGAAATCCTAGTGAATGTTGGATCAGTTGGGTACAGATTGGATTTAACTCCATGTTTATCAAGGTACATAATGTTTTTCATGTTTTAATGTTGAGAAAGTATATGCCAGAACCATCTCACGTTTTGAGCCCAGAGGTAGTTTAGTTGAATGATAATATCTCTTTTGAGGAACAACCAGTCCAGATTCTTGACCAAAGAGAGAAAGTGTTGTAGAATATGTTTATTGACCACGTAAATGTTTTTTTGGGAAAACTAAATTGTTAAAGAGGAAACGTGAGAATCTAAAAAGGTTATGAGGGATAAATACCGCCACTTATTTGATAAGTGAATAAAAATTGTGAGGATGAAATTTACAAAAGGGGAAAGGATATAAAATCCCAAGTAATAAAAGAATAATAATTTTTCATATTTATTAATATTTGTTAATTAAATATTATTTTTACAGAAAAGGTTACGCTTTGTATGATGGCTTACCCGATATGCTACAACGCATTTCTTTGAAATCATACAATGCATAATAATAATATATATATAATATTTTAATTGGTAGTTAATGCCATGATATTTTATTGGCAAGAATGAATAGAACATAAAAAAATATTATTATACATGTCTGTTAAATTTTTATACATTTATCCAATAAAATTTTGGAGCTTAAAATATTAATGAATAAAATTATAAACATAAATACTATAATAATCACTAAAAGGCTGATTTAACATCTTTCGATTGAGAACCCTATTTAGATATAGTTTTGACCATTTTTATATGTTCTATTTCACAAAATAAAATTCTGTTTTTATATTTGGGATAACAAAATTTACTTTGGGTAATTTTAGGTATTTTTCTGATAAAATTCATTTTTTTAATGAATAGTGAAAAATACTGTATTTTAATTTAAAAGTGAATTTTAATCTAATTTATTTTTATGGTTATATTATATTTTTAATGGGTTTTGAAATTTAATTAGAATATATTTTTACCATTTAATCCAATGATGGTAATTGTAATTAATTTCACCCTGAAATTAGACAAAACAAGTATCAATATTTGATAGTTATTGTTTCTTAAAAACAAACTACTTGTTTTGACAACATGAATTAATTTTAAATTAATTTATGAAACATTTATGTTTTTAATTTGGTAAAATTGAAATCATTTTTGAATTCGTATTATCATATATATCTTAGGATAAATTGTTTATATTTTTCTGAAAAACATTAATTTGTGATGAATAGTGAAACAACTTAGTAGTAGTTAAAAAACTAACTTTTTCATTTAAATGAAATTTTAACACTTCTACAAATTTAATTTTGAAAATCCAATATAAATGGTTGTTAATAGTTAGTAAAATTTGGTTCAATAAGATGTAAATAATTTTTGGTGAATAGTAACTTTTGACATTTATTTACCAGAATTAAAGGTAAATAGGGTATTTCAAGGTAAAAAGAATTTTATAGTATTCAAAATTACCTTAAAACTTATCTTAACTTTATTGGTTGAGACTTTTACAACCATGAGAATATTTGGGTCGATTTGGGACCCCATGGAGTCTCATAGGAGTGATAATGACACTTTATTTTAATTAACTTAATGTAAAGGCAAAAATGAGATAAAAAATATCTTTTAGTAAATTAATTTATACATAGGGTTATATAAGATATATTTTTGAAAATAACTATTCATTGGATATATAAATAAATTTCTTACATCATGGTATATTTTTATAATTTTTATATGAATTAAATTAAATTATTTATGACACAATAATGATACAATATTTACCTCATTAATAAATGTTTTAAATAGATAAGAATATAAATATTAAAATAACATCCAAAACCATTCCAATCCATTTTTGATGAATTTATTTCTACCATGAGTCATCTTATATTTTAATTTAATTAGTTTTGGAACTTTATATGCTGAATATTTTTCGATAATAAAGTAATATTTTCTCATTTTCTTAAAGAGCCTCTCCTCTCCCTTATAAATAGCCATCACTTCTAACTCATTCCTCACACCTATTAAGACTTATGGCTGGACCAAATCCTACCCAAATAATCTCTCAAGATCCCCCTACTCCTCCAAGAAGCTTTAAATTAGGCATAAGGCCCTTCCCAAAGTCCTTTTGGTTCAATCCCAATGTAGTTACCCAAATAAAATGAAACATTTCCTCTTAACTTATTTTCTTTTATTTTACATCCCCATCCCCTAAACACTTTTTATTCTGTTATATTATAAAAACACCAGTATCCTCAATATACTATTATTATAATATTATAAGGATTGTAACTACACTTACACAAACCTCCATATAATGGGTGAAGAACATATTGTTTCTGTTGATAGAAAACTAACACCTCACGAAACTATAGTTGTTCGATTATCTCCTACTGCCTCTCATGGTTTCCATTAATGTGGAAATGAATTAATATATGATATATTTTTATTTTTTTCTTAATTATTATCTATTTTACAGTTATATCATTACTTTATGGATTCTATAATGGGTAAACGTGATAATTTCATTTGAGAATTGCGGACTACCACCCCATCAAAGTGATATGACTCATTAATGCCATATGTGGAACATATAAAGGATATAGTTAATGATATTATATATGATATTATACTTGAATTATAATATAAATTAGTATCATTATATTTTAATTCCATTAAAATAAGGAATATAAATGAAATTAGTGTTCATACGTACGTACGGTTTAACGTATCCAAGAATGGTGCATTTCATTTCATACCTCCAAATTTTATGTAGTATTATAAATACTTGTATATACTAGATATATATTATATATATGATATCTGAATCATGAATATCATTCTGGATAAAATGAAAATTTTACCATGAGAACAACTTGTAATTATAAGGTGTACATGTTTTACTCAAGTACCAAATGTCAACAAAACAACCATTATTAACTTAAATGATTAAATAATGTTTATAACATTGTAATAAGTGGTATAAAAGGAATAATAAACAAGAATAAGGTTCGTAAGAAAGTATAAAATTAACATATTTTAATATTCTGGATATTATAGAACAAACGGGTCAAGTCGAACATGAGGTAAGGGTGTTCGTCACAATCTACTTTTATTGAGGCATATATTGTTTTATACTTGAGTTTCTTTTATATGGTGTCTAAATCCATTTGAATTTTCACTTCTTTCAATGGGAATATTTTTATATGATTATTTTTACTAAAATAAAAAATGAAATATATTTTTACCACAAGAGGTGACAACAACTTTTTTCCACCACCACATGTATTATTTGATCTTTGGATTCCTTAACAAGTCATACTGTTTTGTTAAAAGAAAATAAATACCATATAATTTTTATGTATTTTGGTATTTTAAATGGTTTGGATAATGGATGTGTTATGTAAATATATTTAAATGATATATAGTAATTGAAATATCAAAATTTCGTCTTTCTTTTATGTTTGTTTTATATGTCATGAATATGTTATGGTTCTTTGGAATTATTTTCTTATACGGGTGGTTCCATAATAAAAATAGGGTGGGTGAGCTCGAGATAGCTCTCCAATGCATTCGGTAACGAGATGGAGGTAAACATGAATGTTTCTCCTAAAAGATTAAGTCAATATATTGTGATGGTTATTCTATCATAACAACCTATGTAGCTGTGATAGCTACAATATAAGTATGGTATGAATTCCATAAGTACTTTTATGATTTTTGATTACTATGTGTTATTCATAAATCATATGATTTCATGAGGTAAGAAAAAGTGTTTATGTTTTGTATGTATTGATGGCCAAATGAGTTTTTTCCTTATTTTATAACCATAATTGATATTTTTATGCTCATCCCATGTTTTGAAATGTTTTTTACTGGACTTACGGATGAATAGGGTCAAGGATGGGATCAAGGAAATGTTTTTTTATATAAAACATGGAACTATACATATCTATTTTTTCAAGAGTTTTTACTTTATGATAAAATGGATACTATGTATAATTGACTACATGTAATATTCTTGTTGTTATGTAAATTTAAGGACCTAATTCTCTAAAACTCTATACCTAAAAAGATCCTCAAAGTGAATTATACATTTAATTCAAGAATATGTTATGATTAATTCCGGGACCTAATACATGGAAAAGGGTGGGGGGGGGGCTATCCTGGGGTTTTCCGAGGGGCTATACGGGGATCTGTCCTAGGTTCATGGGATGGTATCTACATATTTTATAAACAAATTATTTCAAAGTTAGAAAAATAATTTCATTATATCAAGATCTAATCAGACCACTAATTTTCTAAATTCCACTAAAAAATTTCAATTTCATTAAAATAGGGGAATTTAATAGCAAATAATCATGTCGGGTTTTATTATTTATAGATAAAAAATATAATGTGACCTACCTAATCACAGATATATTCAGGCACAAAAAATCAATAAACATCAAAGGTCAGTAATATCATCCAAAAATGTAATGGATAAATCTTCCCCTCTTCACCATCACTATCATCACAATCATCTTCACCCTCACCCTTGTCCTCTTCATTATCCCAATCATCATCCCCGCCCTCCCCCTAACCCTTGTACACATCCTAGACCTCCTCATTTCCCTCCTTCTCTACCTCATCCTCCTCCTCACCCTCCTCCTCCACCTCGGCCTCCTCCTCACCCTCCTCCTCCTACTGCACCTCTACCTCTTCCACGCCATCGTCTCGACCACAACAAAAACTGCCAACTGGTTCACCATATATATAATGAATCGATTACATATATTCTTCAAAAGGATTGATTGCATCTAGTTTAAGTGTTAGACGTAAAACATCCATCAGTATCATAAATGCATTGATTTCCCTTGAAGACTATTCTATCGTCTCTCTGGCACTTTTTTAGCCTGTTCTGCATGTTGCTTAACCAACTGTAACTCAGTGGCAATATAACTTATACCAGAAGAGGGCCAATACCTTTTCGAGACTATACTCTTCCCAGGTGGGCAACATACTCTACCAGGGTGTTAATCTCCCAATACCTGACATAAGTGATCGTTTGGCCCAAAATTGTTAGGTTCATGGGCATCAAGGGTCTTTAAAGAAGTTTTTTACAAATATAAATATATTATTAAGTTACAAAATATATATTAAAATTTTATATCTACAAATTAAAACATAAAAACTGATACTGAGTCCATTCATTAACTGCACATCCATATTTCTTCTTTCTACTTGAGAAAAACAGTTTTTCTCAAGGCACACGTCCTTCTAAATTCAATTGGTGCCCCTACAATGAAATTGAATATAGGAAAACATAATTGAAAAAATGATACCAAAAGAAATATTAATTTTATAACTAAAATTATATAACAACATTACAAATCGAATAAATTATGGAAAAAGTAATAGAAAGTACAAGTCATAAAAGAGAGATTATAAACTGTGAATTTTATAGTCTCTCATGATCTGGAATCATAGTACATCCCAATGTGTGGATGTATTTCTTAGCATCAATGCATTTTTTATTTCTTCTAGATGCATCCTCAATATAATTCAATAAATAGTATAAAAGAAAAACATGAAAATTATTATTTAAATACCTCTAATTTGATTAATACCATAAATTGGCTAGTCATCCAATGAGTAATCATCTGCTGGTACTGTTCTAATACAAAATCGTCCACGACAAGGGCCTCATCTATCCCTATTCCCAATATATCTTTCTAGCCATTGTAGAACTCATTCTTATAAGATCTCAAAAGCACTCTTAAATCCTTTAGACGTGATTTCCATACACCCTCACCATTGGGCATATTAAACCATAGCTGACACCATAATATTAATTCATATAATTACAGAATATTAATATATTGCATTAAATACAATAGATTTTGGTACCCATATCTCTTCCCAGGCTTTATCCTTGACTTCATTTGGCAACTCTCTCCATGAGAGTGGGCTGACAGGAATGATGTCAGAGTATTTGGCAAGTATCACCCAAAAACTCCGACATTGTTGCCCTGATTTTTAAATCATATGACTATATTCACTGTAGTCCACCATCAACAATGTGCGGCAGTTCTACACCGCACGCATTCATGTACACCCCGCCCCACCTCCTATCAGTAGATGTATCTGTTATGAAATTAACACAAATATTTTATCAATACATGTTATAATAAAAATAAATAATGGTGTAATAATTTTTTAGGGTTGTATAAGTATACATGCGATATTCTGATCAATGAGTGCCACTGGATTGGCAGAAACTGAAGGATCACCCTCTACAGATGGACTGAGCCTAATGTATGCTTGGTAGGGACAGACTCTAGAAAAGTAGGAGTCGAAGAATATGTAATTTAAATCCTGGAGGTAACAAAGAAAATGTTAAAGAAGATTATAGCGATAGAGAGCCAAATTTTGGGTGGGGAGTGGGAATCGTCATTGGATATGGTACAGATTGGAGGGGAGGGTTAGATGTAAAGGGTGGTGAAAAAATTGGAGGCCAAAATATCCCATGAGTCCCTAATGGCACACCAGGATCAGAATGTGGGATGGATGATATGTTAGTGGGAGGGGCATGCTCTGATCAGGTACGCCGACCAGACAGTCTAGATCTCGTACCTACCCCCTCGTATGAACACCCGAGTACTAGGACAACTACTAGGCTTCTCATCAAATAATTGTCACCTAGTAGATGGATCCTTAAAAAAAATTTAAAAAAATTAATCACAAGACATTGTATATTTTTAAATAAATATATTTGGAATAAAATACTCACTGCAGGTACAAGTGGTGGAATGCCTAGCTCATCCATGTGTCGATTGTTGTCCATAATATTTTTTCATTCCCTCTCTTCAATTGGTTTCATTTTCATTCATTTGAAAAAGAATTATGGATGTAAATAGAAAATTATAACTAATTGGTAACCCAAAAAAACAAAATAAATGAAATGGAATATGGAAATTCTTAGATAATTCATCTAACCACTATTTTAGGTGATCTTGAACAAATATATAATGAATTCAATAAATTGTACATGATGTAATAAAGAAATATAATTTTCAGTAGGATGATTATTTACTAAGTTACATCAGTCTATTAAAATCAAGGAGCATTTATTCTATCAGATTCATAAATGGTAAATTAATTTTACAAATTATGGATTATATAAATTTCATTAGCTCAGGTATATGATGCATGTTCCAATACATGTTTTGTAGAAGAATACAAACCACCATGTTCATTACCTGGTAAAATGTTAAAGAGAGGTCTTAGAGTCATGCAAATTTTATACAAATCACAGTTGAAGCATTGAAATTTTCACAAACTAAAAAATTTCGGTTTCTTAGGATTAAATACAGTTCAATTCCTTATTATAAAATGGTATTCAAATAAAAGTTTCAACCAATAAATAGTAAAAATTCACCTAATGGTCAAGTCAGATACAACATATTTGTAATAAATATTATTACAATTTGATTAGAACCATCCCTAAAAATCCAACTCTATGTAAACCAAAATAATTAAGAACATGAATGGTTGATTTTATATATTTCCCACCACAAATTATGGTTTACATTCAACTCTGAAAATTATGCTATTAGATTCTTCAAATGAAATAAATGGATTGGTTCAAATGGTATTAGGGATGATTTAATTTACATCATCACCATCATCAAAAATATGTCTTGAAATTACTTCAACTATGACACCAAATTCATGTCGATGTTGGTCTTTTTCATAAAAAATTTATTAGCCATTGATGCCAATACATATGGTTCTTCATTAGCAAGTGTGCGAGTCATATTAATTATTTGGAATCCACAATAATCAATAAATGTGTTTTTTCTCCTCATCAAATCAAACCAATGACATTTATTCATCATGACTCGTCCATGAGAGTAATAAGAAAATATTATTTTTTACAAAGACTCCCTTATAAACCACATTTTCATATCGCAGTCTACTATCTGATGGACTGGCATAAAAATCGATTATGGAAGCAACCAGAACACCATCATGTTGTGTTCTCATGTTCTTTTCTCATTCAGTGACAAAAAATTTGTACCCATAGATTACAATTGACTTACAGTCACGAACCACGATATTATAACCAAAAGCCAATGCACTTATGTTCTCAGAGACAAAGACATCATGAAAAATCAATACCTACAATAAAAATGAATATTAAATATAATCATATATTGATTAAATCATTTTAAATATTAATATTTTTACTTTCAATTTTAACCAAGAAGAAAACATTTTGCTATGAATAATCTCTCTCCTTATCAAAGATAAATAACGATGCTTTCTATTAATCATTATTTTATATTCCCTGTAGATAAAAAATATGAATTGTTTAGTAGATATATATATATGTAAGATATACATATTCAATTTAGTTACCTGATGTAGTCGTTGAACAAATAACTGTTGAAAAAACTGTGCAATGTGCCATCTCTCACTATTTAAGGCTTAATGTCTTCAATGTATATGATCTAAGAATTCCTCCGATTTGAGTAAGTGATGGAATACTAGGTTAAATTTTCTCAATTTTTTTTCATTTCTCATTGGTTTGTTCATTCTTGTAGAAAGATCAGACAAATACTTTGAGTAGAAATCCATATATTATTGAGCCATGTAACCCTTCAAGATTGAAGCTTTGGGATGATTCTTATTTCAGACATAAGAATTTAATGCATGAATATTTCTTCTAGTTGGATATATCCCACGAAATAAAAAAGTTTCTCCGAGAAGTATTTTAGTGGAAAAATGGATATTTTAATGTGGCAAGAATGATAAAAATGATGGAGGAAATATTTTCTATTACTCACACAAAATTAATGGGGCATCTATCAACATTTTTTGCAAGAAAGGATTGCAGATCTTCTTTGCACAAATATCTCTAAACAAATGGAAAAAACGAATAAACTTCACCCTTACATTATATGAAAATAGATGATGGATTGATATTGGAATCAACTCATGCAGAAGAACGTGATAATCATGTGTCTTCAAAGATTTTATATTTCACTCTTTTCTATTGACTCTTTTAGGTATGTTTCTTGAATAGCCACCAAGAACTATAATAGTCTCTAATACTTACAAAAATTTTATTTTTCATAGGTTTCATCACGTAAGAATCACATTGAATGTGACATTTATTTTCATTGATGTGCACATGATACAATTTTCTTCTGATGCCCCAATCCAATAAGTCATGATGAGACCGTTCATCATCTTTTTTCTTTCCCTGAACATTTTGAAGTATCGAAATCGACATTTCACATATATACTTTTCAATCTTCATTATGTCTAAGAAATGTCGTAAAAAATTGGTTTACTAATAAAGAGAATAAAAAAGATACTCCTCTTCATCCAATTGTAATAGGTTTTAGTGGAAACATTCTTTCTCTTTCCAGATATTATTTCACCCTTCCCGAATAAATAACTAAAATATTTCCATTTGTTTTCCACATCAGTTTCTGACAAACACTGAGGTGGACCATCGGTCTCTGTGGTATTATCAAATCTTCGATGGTTATTTCCATATGGATGGTACATTTGCAAGAATCAACGATGTCCCATAAAACTAAAACATCAACGACCATTCATCATTCCGGATCATGAATTCTTCATACAAATACGATATGACACTTTTCCCTTTGTGCTCCATCCATACATCATTTCATAAGCTAGAAAATCATTGATCGTCCACATAAGTGCATCACACATCTAAAAAATGTCTTTTGAATATTCATTGTATGTGTGCACACCCATATAACAAATAATTTTTGACTCTTTTATTAAAGGATTCATGTATATGTCAATATCAATTCCATGATCAGAAGGGCTAGATCTGAGTATACTCCTGAAGGTGAAAGGTTATGTCATTCACAACCATGGGGGAAAATATAAATGTGTATAAAATCTAGTGATGTGTTGTGTGAAGTAATCATCTTCCCAAACAGATTAAAACCATAACATGAAAGTCCCAGCTTCACATTACGCATGTCAGCTGCAAAATCAGGATATTGAGCATCAAATCTATACCATGAAAATCAATTTGCAGGGTTAACCAACTCATCATTAGTCTTATTTATCTCAGTATCATTCTATTTCATTTGTATTGATATTTCATCAGACATAAAATGATTTTGGAGTCTAGTTATCAATGTAAAGTGCCAAATTACTTTCCGTGGCTCACAATATGGCGTTCAATAAGATTTTTTCTTCTACCGAGGTGTTCCACATTTTATACAATCATTTCGTTCAGCTATTTCCTCCTAGAATAAACTACAATCTTTCAGGAAATCATGAATTTGGATTGTTGAAAATCAACGTTCCTCAACTAACATCCATGCCATAATTTGGATTATGGTAATATCTACATCATCTAGAACTAAATCCTTCATTATGGTAAGAATGTAATCTATTTTGGTATTATAAATCCAATATATAGTTTTCCATGAAATAATCGGATTAAAAATTTCATCTAATTCATTTTATTACACTGTCAATATACTGGATTCAGGTCATCATCATTCATTTTATTCCCCCTGACAATATCATCATTTTGATTTTATGCATCATCTATCCTCATATCGAAGTCTTCTTGAGTGGAAATCCTTTATTATTCATGTTGAAAAATAAACAGAAACAGGTCATCTAACAAATTCTGCAGTTCATTCCTTTCATTTCAATCATCAGCAATTTGATATTTCATTTTCTTCCCATTATGATACCACACATAGTAGTTTGCTTGAAATCAATATTTGGATATTTGGTAGTTGACTTCATCAAGTCTCAACCAAGGTCTACCAACATAATTGGATCATGGTAAGTGTATGTGACCACTATTTAATGCATTGTGAAATGAAAAATATAAAAATATATCCAAAATGTTTTGAAAATCACTTGAGATCCGATCAGTTTCATTCATCCAACTTCTATCCATTTTGTAAAATGAATATTTATAAGTCATTTATTCATAAGCAATTAAATAAGATTAATGTTTAACTGAAAAAAAATATTTATGAAAAATATAAATGAAATAGATTCTAGATGATGTAGTAAACTATTAAAACAATGTTAAGATATACCAATTCACATATGTGTTCCTAAATTTGAGGTGAGATGTGTTTTTTAAATTTTTTTTCATTTATCAAATAAAAGAATACACCATAGACCTGATTGAACATTGTTCAAGATTTTACAACATAAAGGATTTTCATGAAAGATGCAGAATGCGTAAAGGGAGTTTTTTTAAATAATTTTTCGATTCTAAAAAATGGAAATATAGTGAAAAGTTAGTATATTTCATATATCCTGAGCTAAAGTCCATATAAAGTACCATATCACCCAAATAAAAAAAACACACCTACCCCACTAAAGAGAGAGGCCTCTAGTTTAGAATCCAAGGGGGACATCCCCAAGGCATCCTAAATCATAATCACTATGAATTCAAGGTATAGTTCCCCAAGGTATTCTAATCAAAATCATCATAAATCCCAAGGGGTTTCCAAATGGAATTAAAAGCTATGTTTTCAACATGAATCCTTGGTTGGTTTATTAATCGAATTCCAAATCATTAAAAAAAACAAGTACTCAAAAATTAAATTAAAATTTATTTATATTCATCTTCGATAGGTCACATATAAGAGGCAGATGCCTTAGGTCCAATTATGTGTTATAAGCATCCCAAATCATTCACTCATGTTCAATAACTCACTCTTGGATCCCCTATAGTCATACCTTTCATTAACCAATTAGATCCCCAAGTCAAGATCACCCTAAGGGTGGATAATGTTCAGGATTCTACACTAATAGGTTGTTCACCGATCGTAAAGAGGTTTAATTTCATAATGTATAGATAAAAAACTTTATTTGTAATTTTGAGATTAAAAATAATGTATTTAAATGATAATGCACATCATAAAGAACACAAAACAATGATACTTCTAAGTGATAGATTATAAACCATGTTATATATACTCACATACATCTACCAATAAATAATTAGTCACTGATTCAATATCAAATAGTGTGAATCATATGTTTTTCCAAAATCCCTAGAAATATGGAATAATGACATGATCATTCTAGATAGTGAAATAAATGGTTAAAGGATGAGAATAGAATGATATCCTTATAACAAGCTCATAGTATGGATGAATAACACTTGAAACATATAAGATACATCAACTCACCATGTTAGGTCCCACAGATTGGTATACCACAAACCAACTGTGTCAATTACCTAAAAGAGGGATTTTGTGTCTGTATTTGGGAAGATGTTGAAGGAGTCTAACCTAGATGGGAGAGTTGTAGCCAATCAGATGGAAGACCTTGGGTTAGGGTTCACCTTCGTGGGGGATTTTAGAAATCAGGGGGAAATACAGAGTTATCTGATTCTGTGTAATCGGGGGTGGGCTGACCACGGTGGTGGTGGGGATATCCAGGGGGTACACGGTGTCCAATAGTGTGTGTGTGTGGGGGGGGGGGGTGGCTTTCAATGAGGTTGGTGGGTCTATCTAGGGGGGAGGGGCTGTCTAGGGGTGGGTGAGCTATTCACGGGGATGGGGGCATGGGATATCCAGGGGTACAAGGTGTCCAGGGGGTGGGGGTGTCCGGGGGGGAGTGTCTAGGGGGAGAGCAGGCTGTCAACAGGGTTTAGGGGCTATCCAGGGGGTAGGGGTGTCTAGGGGGTGGGTGGGTAGTCAATAGGGGTGGAGGGGTTGTCAAGGCGGTATAGGGTATCCAAGGGTTGGGCGGGCTGTCCATGAGGGTGGAAGGGCTGTCCAGGGGGAAGGGGTGTGCAGCGGGTTGGGGTTGTCTAGGTGGAGGGTGGTCCATCGATGGGGGTGTAACCGAGAGCTATGTGATTGAATTGGGTTGTCATACATGTTATAAAAAACAAACTATGGGTGTTAAGTATTACAATTGTATTTTTTTAGTGAAAATCCAATTCGGTAGGATTGTTGACTTGATAACATGATGGTATCAAGTTTGAAATTTGGGAAATTTTTGGGCATTGGATTCTAAAATGCACCCAAAAACTTATGAGGATGTATTATTTTTAGAAAAATGAGTTTTGGGAGAAGGAATTAATTCTATATAGTTGATGTCACTTTTAGATCATGTGATGCCTTACTCATCAAGATGACTAGACAAGAACCAAAACCATAGGGGCCTCAAACCTATCCACATCTCATGAAGTGATGAATTCCCACTGCTTATTGGTGAACTATGGTAGTGATAACATCCCACCTACATAGCCCCCTCTCCCCACCTCACCCCAGCAGACTCCCCCTACACAACCCCCATCCCTTCCACCGACTGCACAACCCCCCCCCCACTCCCCCACTTGCTCGCCCCACTTACACAACCCCCACCCCCACCTATACACCCCCACCCCCACCCCCAACATGCTCCCACCTACCCAGCCCACCCCCAACATGCACACTCCCCTCCCCCACCCACTTTCACAACCCCCCCTCCCCCACCTATACAGTCGACCTCCCCCCACCACCAATTGTACCCCCTCCCCACCTCACTCCCAACAGACTCCCAGCTGCCCAGCCCACACCCAACCTACACACACTCCTCCCCTCATCCACTTGCACACCCATACCCTCCACTTTCACCCCCACATGAATAGCCCCCCACCACCCCCACCTGCACAACCCACCCCACCACTACCTGTACACCCCCCACCACACCCCCAACAGACTCCCCACACTACACACCCCCACATGTACATCCCCCTTTAGTCACTGTATCACCCCACACTGGAATAGCCCCACCAACACACCCCCTCCCCCTACCCACTGCACCACCACCCACTACACCCCCCACCACATGAACCCCCAAACATCAAATAAATTTGGTTCACACATGACGGTAAAAATAGAAGAAAATTAATAAAATTTCAATTTTTGGGTATAAAATACTTCACAAACCTCATGTTTATGCCAAATCAAAATATAAAACAAAAAAATAGATGCAAAGAATTAAACCTAAAGTACTACATACTGATTTAATGTGTATAACAAAACAAATTTGTGATTGAATATGGATATGGTGGAATTATTTTCCAAGCAAGAGAGCTATTAGGTCTCAGCATTAGGACCTTAATATCATGGATGATAGATCATGTTCACTGGAAATTTAAGAGAATAAATTTCCAAAGGTTTTAAAAAAACTTTTGGAAAGCCTTCCTAAAATTAACATATCCCAATGGTTTTACCAAACCATTGGGTAATGTCATCTAAAAAATCATATATCCCAACTGTTTGATAAAATCGTTGGTTAAAATTCTCTCCACACCCCTATTCCAATGGTTTATGAAAACTATTGGAAAAATTCCTTTGGTATATCCTCCATTTATAATAGTGATAATCCAAACTAATATTGAAACCCAAAACTCATAATAATTTGGTTATGTAGTCTTCCACATTAAATTGTATCTCCAAATAACAATGACTACACTTAAAATCACATATATAAAATTAAATAACATAATCACATATTCTCTATGATTGGTTAATAATTTAAATTAATAACATAATTATATATAATTCCATAATAAAAACATAGATAAAAATCCACCATTTCACCTCAAATGAAATCCCAATGTATTCTATTTTTAGGCATTTAGTGTTCCCAACCGAGCGAACATCTTCCAAAATAACATTTTTCACAGAATCACCCAATCATTTACCTATAATAAGGAAATATATTTGATATATATAATATCTCAAATCAACTTATTATTGTTCAATAAAATAATTTAACTAAAAATAATAAGTCACACTAACCAGGGACTTCATGTAGTCTAGTGGTATGTGATAAGTCCCAGCCGCACTTTAGTTGAGGGTTTGATCCCGATAGCTTTTTCTGACATGATGTGTTGTCACATGGTCTGCGTGTTTTCCTTTTAAAAAAAATATATTATAACATCCCCAAAATGAGATAAATTTCTCAAAATAATGCTGACATAATTTTACGACAAATGTTATCTCATAACATACATTTTCATCCCAAAATTTAATAACTTGTAATTACCTCAAACTCAAGAATTATATAATTCAAAATAGTTATTTATAACTATATCCTCAATATAAAAGATAATTCCCATCAAATAGAATTTTCTAATAACAAACTGTTGGGTTACACATAAAAGGGAAAAGTCTTCCAATGTAATCTCGTCAATAAAGATCACTAATACATTAAAACATATCATCATCCATTTATTTAAACATAGCATCTTCTATGACCCATAAGTTATCCTATAGAATAGGGAAGTCACTCGGGTAATGTATAGTTCCATACATTTACAGAAAATGAATGTAAATGGATTCTTGGGATCATTTTTTTTTTCATATAACCCTTCATTCTTCCTCAGCAATTCTTTTCATTATGTCCTTTTTCCCAGACGTAAATAATTTTTTTTGTTCCATAGATACACTTTCATATATGTCTCCTTACACATTTCCCACATGATAAAAATTGAGCATTCTTTTCCCCATGGTCTCCATTGTTGGAGATCTTATAATTCACTTCCTTTCTCCTCTTGGTTTAGTCAAGGAGTAGGTTAATATATATTTTGGTGATAATATTTTTTGAAAAACTAATTCGGCATGAACAAGATATCTTTTCTGCCTATCATCATTCCATTTTGTTTCTTATTTACACCATCCATTCCCACATAGTACATCTTGTTGAATGTTTCTATCAATTCCTTTCAATCCTATCATTGACTAAAACCAGAATGCATTTTGTGAGTAAAAATAATTATAAAATCAATTAGCAAATATCATGAAACATTAGTTTCAATCTAAAACACCTTAGGATAAACCATGGTTATTTATTCTAGGATTATATAAAAATCCTTCATATCGGTTTATAATGAAAATGTAAGTTGCACCAAACATATACCCCTAGACTGTCATAACCAAGAGTGCAGCAAGGCCCATTGTTGTGCACATGTCCTCGTTCGAGTCTAACTCAAAGTGGTGTTTTTAGGTTTAACCCCTATGTACATCTGGGCCAGAGCAACCTCTACCCGCTCATATCTAGACACAGTAGTATTTCTTGGATAACCCACATAATATTAACATTAATAAAGAAAATTAATTTTCTTCTATACTAATCCCTAAAGTCAATCTTAGGGTAATGTAGTCTAATCATAGTTTTTCTATAACTAGTTTCCAAGGTTTATACTAAACATCCTCTCATACCAACTGTAATGCCCCAACCCTAGTTATCCATAGTAGTTGCATTATAACATAACATTGGTATGATTGCAGGAGATCAAGTCTCGACATACCGATTAGTTTAGTTGCCTTGGAATTACTATAAACATACATAAATTTTACATAACATCATGGAATATATAAAAACAACATGGTTCCCCCTTTGAACACACTCATATTTGTTGGACTATCCCTATAGGTTAAACATATATACATATTAACATCATGGGAAAATAAAACATAATAAATGGGTGAGCTCAGATGCTCAGTAGGGATTACAATATAGAGTGAACTTCTAAAAAAATTTATAATCATTTAATGCAATATTTGAGACTAAAAAAAAGACTTTTAAAAGTAAACGTCAGCATAATATGGAAATGGTTAATAAAATTATGGCATTTACATATTCACATGGATATTCTATTAGTCTAATAATAACATGCAATATCAATAGTAAATTTCATAATTATGAAATTCATAATACCGGACATCATAACCACATAGTCAAGGCCTAGTTCCTAGACTGGAAGTAATATTTTTCCAAGGCTATGTGCCCGAAAACTAGTTTGTATCATGAGACCTACCTATACATCAAGGACCTATAGAGGGCTCCGCCGATCACTTACAATTTCCAATACATTCATCATATGAAAAGGTTGAATCATAATCTAAACATTCTAATTAAATCTAGCATTCAAAACGTCAATATTTTAACAACAAATCATGAATTGTATAAAAATATCACATCCACAGTCAAAACTAACTATTTAAATAGAATATGGAATATTGTATTATAATAAATTAACCTCAATCGAGAACAATCATGTATATTGACATATATGAAAATAATCATCCAAACTATTTGAGATAAATATACCCCTTTTTTCTTGAAAACATGTAAAAGTCTCACTATTTATTAATAAGTCTTTTAAAATAGATTATTGAATCTATGTGTCCCATACCAATTTGAAACGTTTAAAATTAATTTTAATTTTAAAACATTAATTTTCATGCAAAAAATACTTAAATCTATTTTTAAAACACGGTCATTAATAATAAATATATAGAAGAATAGATCTTAAAAATACTTAAAATAATATTTTAATAAGAGTTGATAACCATGAGAGATAGTATAATACAAATAACTAAGGTGATAAAAACATTATAATATCGTGAGAATAGAGGGAATCAAGACATACTATGTCAATGTATAGTATATACATCATATAAAAGTGAATTGGCACATAACAACAAAGAAGTCTCAATGGAATGTATATTTAGATGAAATTCTATATAAAGATCATACCCTTAGGTTATGGACAAATTAATAAAATAAGTATATGTGAAAAATATAAATACACTCAATATGATTTTATATTTAGTGTAAGCCAATCACAATACATTCACACATTCCCCTGTAAAAACAACACTAATGACTAGGATGTTTAACTCACTAAATTGAAATTGAGTTAAAATTACTATTATCATGTTCATATCAATGACTTTTTAATTTATCAATTGAGTCATTATGTTTATCAAATTTATATACACCCAATGGGGAGTTTAAATTACTACCTAAGTAAATAAATAGTTATTTCACACTTAATCTAGGAATAAAATAATCAATGAAGTTTGCATAAAACTGAATGAGTAGGAATTGAAATATGAAATTCCCTTACAGATTTTGTGACATACAAAACATACACCCCATGAATGTAGGATAATACAATGATGATATAAATAGACATAAAATAAATTATATTACACAAATAATACAATCATGGGCACTAAATACACCACAAAAAAGGTAATAGTCGAAAATATTGCATGAATCTCACAGGAATAAAAGTGAGATGAAAACCCCATACCTTATACATTTTTGTACTATAGGGTAGAGTAATCACCTATATAATAGTTAAGTCATTGTAATAAAATTAATAAAGACTCAAATAAATAAATATTATATAATATATGATCTTATAATATTGCTTTGTTAATGATATTTCAGTAGAATCATAGTTTTAGTTTTTAAAAAATTCGTTTTCCTTTATATGTTTTATTACATATGTAATTTTTGTCATGTATAGGAAGTTTTTGATTCATATAAATAATAAAATTATGTTCTTAAACATTATTTTTATATTATAAAATGAAAATTATTTTTGAATTGTTACTTTGGGGAATGAATCTTGTTATGTTTTTAGAGACGATAATCCTTACCTACGTACAAGAGACAATATCATTCAATTGATGGTAAAATCATATGTAATTGGAAGTTATATCTTATATAAAGATTAATTAAATGGTTTTATTTATTAATTAGATCAGTTTTACTCATTATTATACCCATAACAATAATGGATTTTAGAATAACAAACTACACCACGACGTGAAGATGATAGGTCATACATACACACGTATGGTGACTTTGTCAATCATAGGATAGATATAAAAATGAATATTGTTTTACAATATTTACAACAACATCCGACTATGTAGAAGGTTCTGGGTTTATTATTTTGGTATGGGGAAAACAAAGAAGGTGGAAGTTGAAGATGAAAATATCTTTGAAATAGGGGGTGAAATTATTACATCTTACTCGGGTGCTTCCTTTTGATTTGATCAAAAAGGCTGCTTAAGTAGAATTTCTGATCAATGTAAGGCCATTAGGTTAATGTGAGGATATTTTGGAGGATATTTGAAGAGGGTTTGGACAAGTCAAATTGAATTTTAGGGATGAAATTAACAGAAGGAGATGTACCCTTTTATAAGAGACGTGAGGGTCACTTTAGGAAAATCTTGAATAATTATTTTATTGTATAATCATTTTAGGTTTAAAATGGATGAAAATAAATTTATTTAGAGTATAATATGGGTATGGGTCTATATCACTTCAACCAACATGCTTTAACAAGTCTTGGTCACCATATTAACCAAATCTTTTAGATTTAACTTTTAGTTAATTAGAATAACTTTAACCTTGTCTTCTTGTATTCTTACACTATAAGGTTAATAAGAATACTATAAAATGATAAGTGAATCTAAATTTGTTAATTAATGATATTTATATAAATCATTATATAAGTCCTTTGGCTGATCCTTAGATTTTTATAATATTATATCATTTAATATGCTAATATGTTTTTTAAAAACCCATTTAAATCAATTTTGACACTATTTAGTATTTGGTTTTTTTGATACTCATAACACCATGATAACTTTAAAAAAAATTAATTTAATCAACCCTAACATGTCATATTAATCTATAAAATTCCTGGAATGCATCAAAAGTATAAATTTTAATTTATTATGATATTTATAATAACAAATATTTTAATCATTCATTAATAATGTAATTACTGCATCTTCATTGTGTCATAAATAAATTTTATTATTTATTGTCTAAAAATAATAAATAAAATACCATGAAGTATTATATCTTTTCAGATTTTTAATTAATGTTTAAAGATGAATCTATCTTATGTATGACCTAATACTAAATATCATTATGTTAGGAAAATTTGAATTTAACACCTTTAACCTTTCATTATGTAAAATAATAATAAATGACCTAATCTAATACAAGTGGAACAAAGAAGATCATATTTTATTTTTGAGGTTTATTTTTGTCAAAAAAAATTATCCAATAGAATTAGTACATGTGTTAGGGTAATTATAATATCAATTTGACCTTTAATTACGCTATTTACTTTTAACCGTGGTAGATAAAAGTCAAAAGATACTATTCACCAAAAAATATTTTCATCTTATTGAACCAAATATTACATACATATGTAAATTGTGCCTCTTGTTTTTTTGATATTAAATTCACAGAAGCGGTAAATTTTCATTTTATGCAAATTTTCTAACATACCTAGAAGGTGGGTAAAAAACGTTATAAAAATTCAATAAATTTTCATACATTTAATTTTATAATAAAATGATTCAAATTAATTACATTAAACCAATATAGGTATAATGTATATATATTTAATTAAAATTAATTTCAATAAAATAAATAATTGTTTAAATAAAAATTTTGTTTTTAAAAAATAACACATTTATTTTAACTATCCATGAAAAATTGAAAGCAATCAAAAAAATACAAAATCTTAACCCTAAGATAATTTATATATTCTCAATCCAAAAATGATGTCAATTTTTCCAAATTCAAATAATATAAGTTGATTTAATTAATAAAATATTATTTCTCGTTGTCCAAACCAGAAATCAGGGTTTTGGGAAGTAAAAACAATCAAAATATTGATATGTGTTTATGTCCAATATAAAAGTGAAATTAATTAAAATGAAAACCACTTTATAAAATGATAAAAATATAATTTAATTAAACATCAAAACCATTAAAATTTATTATTTAACACTAAAAATTATTTTGATTAAAAAAGTGTTTAAAAATTAAAATTTATTATCTTTCACTCTTCATCAAAATATGAAAGTCATCATAAAAAACAAAACATTATCCAAACAACTTTTTTATTTCCTACTTCTAGAAAATAATTTGATTTCATAATATTTATTATTTAAAAGTGTCAAATATTGGATTAGATAGTGTTTGATACTAAAAGGGGGAAAACTGCATTTTTTGAAAAATACTTCATTTATCTAAAATTTTGAATTTCTCTATATATTATGTCTAAGAATCAAAAAAGATGAATGTCTAAATTTTATGTCATATACATAAAATAAAAAATGTGATAATTAGTATTCATAATTGATTTTTAAATGGCTATTTTGGTAGGTCATGGTGTTCTTAAAATCGATGTTGTGTACATCAAAATCTATTGTATTATTCAAAGTGAAGTGAACCATGGATGCTAGGGGTGTTACATTATTCCCTCCATCAATAAATTGCATCATTCCAATTTTAAATTGTTCTTTGGAAATTAAAGGTATACAAAAAAAGGAAATACCGTTTTGGGAAAACCACATTAGAAATATGGTTATTAAATTTTATACATAATTAGAGGGAAAAGGAAACGAAAAATTCACCACCAAATTAGGATTTAGAATAGTAGAACACTGTTGGAAAATATAATTTGAGGAAAACATAAATATTTTAAAAGATTAATTTAGGTCATCAATCACAAACATGTAAATGGAATATTGAGGGCCTAAAATCCAAAAATGTATGATGAATAACTTAATGTATTTGTATAACACATTTTTGGGTTAATGATCCTTTCACTAATGATTAAGAAATAATTTCATTATAGAATAAGAAAAAAAAATTATAAGTAGAGTTTATTCTATTAACTAATTTTTACCAAAATTTCTTCTTTCACCCCTAATGATTAGTATTCAAGAAGACTTGGTCACTCATGAAGTGATAGAATCAACTTATTTAAAATCACATAATCCAAAAAGGATGAATTATATATTTCCTCTGTCTTTAGAGATTAAAATAACCAATACAGTAAGTAAAATATCATATTATCCTAAATAAATAATATCCATTAGAGAAAAAAACTAATATTAATTTCTAAAATTAAACAAAAAATACCCAAATTGCAATTAGTACCATTCAATAAAAATTTTTCCTAAAAAATTGTCAATTTAATCAAAACTAATAATGAAACCAAAAACTCATAAGAATATTATTACATAGTCTGCCACATTAAATATTATCTGTAAATAACATTGACTACACTTAATGACATATATATAAAAGTAAATAACCAATAAAATATTCTCTATGATAGGTTAATAATTTCAATAAATAAAATAAATCTCTATAATTCCACAATATAAACATAGACAATAATCCACCATTATGCCTCAAAAGAATCCAAAATGTATTATATTTTCCTTATTCATATAATACTCCCAACAGAGCGAATATCATCAAAAATACAATTTTTCACTTAATCACCAAATCATTATCCTATAATAAGGATATCCATTTGATAAACATAAGATCCAAAATCAACTTATTATTTATCAATAAAATCATGTAACTAAAAATAATTAGTCACACTAACTAGGGACTTCAAGTAGTTCAGTGGTAGGTGATAAATCTCAGTCACACTTTGGTTGTGGGTTCGATTCGGGCAGCTTTGTCCGATGTGACAGGTTGTCACATTGTTTACGTGTAGTCATTTTTTAAAAAACTATATTTTATAACATTACCAAAATGAGATAAATTACTCAAAATAACCATAACATAATTTTAATACAAATTTTATCTCATACATCTAATTTTCATCCCAAAATATTATAATTTGTAATTCAGTCAAATATAAGAATCATATAATCCCAAATGGTTATATATAACAATATCCATAATAGAAATGTTAATTCTTACTCAAATATAATTTTCACATATCCAATAGCAATGTTACACATAAAAGAGAAAATCCTTCCAAACTAATCCCATTAACAAAGAGCACTAATATTTTTAAACATTTCTCCATCCATTTATTTCTACATAGGTTATTCCATGGCCAAGAGTTTATCCTATAGAACAGTTCATTCACTCAGGTATGGTTTATGTCCCCTACATTTTGAAAAAATGACTTTAAATGGATTCTTAGGATCATTTTTATTTTCTTATATAACACTATTCATTTTTCCTCACCACTTATTTATTTTATATACTTATCTCCCACAAAAAAATAATTTCACTGTTCCATTGATACACATTATTATTTTTCTCCTTCCACATTTATTGCATCATGGAAATTGATCATTCTTATCTCCATGGTCTCCACTGTTGGATCAATTATCATTCACCTCCTTTCTCTTTTTTGTTTAGTCCAGGTGCTTGTTAATATATATGTTGTTGATCATATTTTATGAAAACTGATTAGGTGTATACATGATATCATTTATGACGATCAAAAATCCATTCCATTGCTCATTTTCACAACTATTCTCTCTATGTACATCATGTTTAATGTTTCTATGAATTCCATGGAATCCAACCATTGACTAAAACTAGAAAGCATTGTGTGAGTAACAGTAGTCATAAAATCATTTATAGAATATCATGACAACTTCTTTTCAATCCAAAACACCATAGGATTATCTAGGGTTATTTATTATCATCTTATATTAAAATTCATCAAATTGGTTTGCAAAGAAAAATTTGAATTATCTGAAGCATATCCCTAAGAGTTTCTAGTCATTAGTGGAGCAAGTCCTGTTGTCATGCACCGGTTCCCATTCGAGTCTAGCTCAAAGTGGTGTTTTCAAGTTTAACACCTTGGTAAATTTGTTCCATAGTAGCCTCTACCTTCTCGTATCCAAACCTCATTGAATTTCTTGGTAAACCCACATAATATTTAAATTACCAAATTTTTTGGATGTTCTTCTATACTAATCTGCAACGTCTATCGAAGAGTAATTTTATATAATCAGAGTTTTTGTAAATATAGTTTCCATGGTTTGTACTAACCATCATCTCAATCCAAGTTTACCACCTTGACCCTAGTTACCTAGAGTCATTGCATTATATCATAAACATGGACTGATCTCCTGAGATCACATCTCGAAAGACCTATTAGTTTAGTAGCATTGTATTCACAAGAAATATACATAAATTTTTTATTACATCATGGAATAAATAAAAAAACAATGTTTTCCATTTGAACACAATCATATCGTTTGGCCTATCCTTGTAGGTTAATCATAATATACTTCTTCACATCCTTGGTAAATAAAACCTATGAAATGGGTGAGCTCATATTCTCAGTAGGGATAACAATATAGCGGGAACCATCATAAATAATCATAATCATTTAAGGCAATGTATAAGACTATAACATAAGCCGTTTAGACATAAACTTCATCATAATATGGAAAAGATATATGGAATAGTGGCATTTATATATTCGACTAGATATTCTTCTAGTTGAGTAATTTTATGCAATATCAATTTATAATTTTATATTGATGGAGTGAATAATTTTGGACACCATAACCACGTTGTTAAGCCCTCTTTCGAATACTACAAATAATATTTTGTCAAGGCTAGGTTCAAATATATTAGTTTGTATCATGAGACTGACCGATGCATTTAAGAGATATAGCGAGCTCCACCCATCACTTACTATGTCCAATACAATCCACATATGAAAAGGATGAAACATAATCTAATCATTCTAATTAATACTAGCATACGAAATATCAATATTTTATCTAAAAATAATGAATGGTATAAAAATATCACATCCACTGTCAAACGTAACTCATTAAATACAATATGAAATATTGTATTATAATAAATTAACGTCAATCGAGAATAATGAAGGATATTGACATATATTTAAATAATCATCCAAACTATTTGAGATAAATATCCCACTTTTTCTTGAAAACATATAAAAGTATCACAATTTATCAAGAAGACATTTAAAATACATTTTTGAATAAAAGTTTCGCATACAAATTCAAAACTATTAAAATGAATTATAATTTTATAACATTAATTTCCATATAAATAAATACTTAATACCATTTTTAAAACATGGACATTAATGAGAATGACTTAGAAGAATAAATCATAAAAACATTTAAAATGATATTTAAGATAGAGTTCTGATCAAAATGAGAGACACTTGAAATCAAATAATTAATGTTAGAAAAAGATTATTATATCATGAGAATAAAGGGATTACTGATATACTATGTAAAAGTACAGTATATATAACATATAAAATTGAATTGGTGCATAACAACAATGAAGTCTCAATGGAATGTAAGTTGATATGAAATCCATTATAAAGTCCATATCATTATGTTAATGATAAATCAATGAAATAATTATGTGTCAAAAATATAAATACACTCAATATGATAGTATATTCATATTCAATAAATAAGAGGAAATTAACACATATTTTTGTATAAACAACACAAATAACATGGATGATTAACTCAATGAATAGAAATTGAGTTAAAACAACACTTATCAAATTCATATCAATGAATTGAGAATTTATCATTGGATTGATTTTGTGTATCAAATTAATATCCACATAAAGTGGAGTGTAAATTAAAAAATAAGTATATATATTTTGATTTCCCACATAATCATGGAGTAAAATAATGAATGATGTTTCCTTAAAACTGAATTAGTGGAAATTGAAATATGAAATTCCATTACAGATCTGGTAACATAAGAATCATACACCCTATGAAATAAATATCATACAATGATGATGTAAATACAAATAATTTAATGTATATTACACAAATAATAAAATCTTGGGAAGCACATACACCACACAAAAGTTAATAGTTGAAAATATAGCATGAATCCCACAAGGATAAAAGTGAGATAAAACCCCTTTCAATGTACTTTTCCTTAGTATATGGAAGGTTAATCTCTTTTATAATGGTGAAATAATTGTAATTAAATTTTAAAGGAATCAAATACATAAATATGATATCATATATTATCTTCTAATATTTCTTTGTTAATGATGCTTCAGTAGTATCATTATTTTCGTTGTTCACTGATTTGTTTTTCTTTATATGTTTTATTACGTAAGTAATTTTTGTTATGTATAGGATGTATTTGATTCAAATCCAGAATTATATTATTTTCTTATACATTATTTTTAAATCATCTAATGAAAATTATACTTGAATGATTATGGGGGTGAATGAATCTTATTGCGTTTGTGGAGATGGTAATCCTTACAAACGCACGAGCGATAATATCATTCAATTTATTGTAAAATACTATGTAATTGGATGGTACATCATATATAAAAAATCATTAACTTGTTTTATTTATTATTTATATCAACTGTACACATTATTATACCCAAGGAAATAATGAATTGTTGAACAAAAAACAACACCACGACGTGGAGATGATAAGTCGTCCATACGCTCGTCTAGTGAAATTGTTATTCATAGGATGGATGAAATAATAAATATGGTTTTACCATATTTATAATAACATCACAGTATGTAGAAAGTGTTGGAGTTATATTTTTTATGGATACAATATAAAATGTGGATGTGGAAGAAGAAAATAATTGTGAAAGAGGTGGGGAAATTGTTATCTCTTCTTAGGGTTCTACCTTATGATTTGATCAAAAGGGCTCCTTTGGTTGGATTTTGGATCAATTTAAGGTATCAAGGATTAACTGAGGGTATTTTGGAGGATATTAGAGAAGGGTTTGGCCATTCTATATGGATTTGGAGGTGTGAAATTAGGAGATGGAAAGTTCCATTTTATAAGAGAGGTGAGGGTCACTTTAGGAAAAGCTTGAAATATTATTTTCTTATATAATCATTTTCAGTTTATTTTAGCTCCAAAGGGATTTATTTAGAGGATAAGGTGGGTATTGGTCTGAATCCCTTCAACCAAATGGTTTTGTGACCAGTTTTTGTCACCATATTATCCTTATAATTTTGATTTAACTCTTTGCTAATTAGTTTAACTTTTACCTTGTTTCTTGTATTCCTACACTCAACGGTTAATAAAAATACTATAAAATTCCAAATGAACCTTAAGTGGTTAATTAATGATATATCTACTTGTAGAAGTCCTTTTTATGAAACATAGAATTTTAGTTATATTAAATGATTTAATATTATAATATTTGTTTTAAAAACTCATTTATGCCAATTTTGACACTTTTTAGTATTCTATTTTTTTTAAAATTAATAACCACATGAATACAATGAAAAAAATTCATTGAATCAACCATAACAGGTCATATTAATTTATAATATTCATTTATTTACTTAAAAGTAAAAATTTAACATTTATTTTGATAATTATAATTTCAATTATTTAAATCATTCATAAATATGTTAATTACTATATCATCATTATGTCATAAAAAATATAATTATTTACTGTATAAAATTTATAAATCAAATATCATGATGTAAGATATATTTATATATTTATTATTAATATTTATAGTCAAAATTTTCTTACGTATGACCCTATATTAAAAATCTTTTAGTTTTGAAAATTTGAATTTAACCCTTTTAACTCTTCATTTAATAAAATAATAATAAATGTCCTCATCTAATCCATGTGGACCCAAGTGGATCATATTTTGTTCCTAAGGTTGATTTTGGTCAAAACAACTTATCCAATATAATTGGGACATGTGTTATGGTAATTATAATATCATTTTTACTATTAATTACCCTGTTTACTTTTAATAGTGGTAAATAAAGGTCAAAAGTTATTATTTAACCAAAATTATATTAATCTTATTGAACCAAATTTTAATTACTGATTTCAAATATGTCCCTTGGATTTTTGAAATTGAATTAACTGATGTGCTAAAATTTCATTTTATGAAAATTTGCTAACATACCTAAAAGGTGGGTAAAAATTGTTAAAAAATCAATAAAATTTTATACTTATAATTTCATTATAAAATGACTCTAATGAATTACATTGAAAAAATATAGGTGTTATGTGTCTATATTTAATTAAAATTAATTTAAAAAATAATATTATTATTAAAATAAAAATTCTGTTTTTAAACAATAACATAGTGTTTTTCACTATTCAACAAAAATTAAAAGTTATCAGGAAAATACCCAAAATTCACCCGAAGAAAAATTTGATATTAGGAAACAAAGAATGATATCTATTTTAAAAAATTTAAAACACATATTTTCCATTAATATATATATAATTAATTCCTGTTGTCAAAACCAGAAATTGGGTTTTTGAGAAGTAAAAACAATCAGAATATGTATATGTGTTTATGTCCAATTTAAAAGTGAAATTAATTCCAATGAAAAAATTTGGATTAAATGAAAAAATATATAAGATATACTTACATAAAAACCATTTCAATTTATATGTTAACACTATAAAATATTTTTATTAAAAAATTGGTGTTCAATTAAAAATTATTATATTTATGTATTCATCAAAACATGAAAGTTATCAAAAAATGTCAAATTTTTATACAAACTAAAATTTTATGTCCAACATATAAAAATGAATTTAATTTCATAAAATTTAATATATAATAGTGTCAAATATTGGATTATAAAAGGTTCTATATTAAAAGATAGAAAACTCCATTTTTTGAAAAACACTTCTTTTATCTGTAAAATTGAATTTTTCCTTATAGTATGTTTAAGAAACATAAAAGATGAAAGTTAAAATTATATAGGATATATATAAAATTAAAAATGTGCTTATTAATATTCACAACTACTTTTTAAATGGATAGTTTGGTATGTCATAGTGCACTTTCACTTGGTCTTGCATAGATCACATGCTGTTATTTTATCCAAATAGAAGCGAACCGTTAAAGCATCAGGTGTTACATTATTCCCTACTTCAATAAATAGCATCCTCTAAATTTGAAAATTTTCATCAGAAATAAAAGGGAAAAAATAAAATACCATTTTGGGAATCCCACATCAGAAATGGGGTTATTATATTTTAGTCATAATAATAGGGAGAGAGAAATTAAAAACTAACCAACAAATTTTGATTTTGACTAAGAAAAAAATTATGGAAAATATAATTAGAATAAAAATGTAAATATTTAAAAGGAGTGATTGAGGTCGTAAATATCAAAAAAGTGAATGGTAAAATGAGGGCTTCATTGCCCAAAATCTATGATGAATAAATTAAGGTGTTTGTATAACACATTCATGGGATTTAGATCCATTCCCTAAAGTTTAGGAATTAATTTATTTATAGAAAAAGAAAAATAATACTTTATAAGTAGAGATGAATATTATAACTAATTTCTACCACAAACTCATCTTTAACACTAAAAAATCAGTATTAAAGATTACTTGGTCACACATAAAGTTCTATAATCAACTTACAAATAATTATATAATCCAAAATGGATGAACTTTATATTTCCCATGTCTTTAGAGATTAACCAAAACCAAAATGGTATGTACAATATCGAATGATCCCAAATAAGGGAAATACTTTAAAGAAAGATATAATAATATTAATTTCTATAATTAAACAATGAATACCCAAATTTAAATAAATACAATTCAAAAAAAAATTTCCCTAAAAACATCCAATATAATCAAAAATAATATTGCAACCCAAAAGTCAGAAGAATTTGATTACATATTCTTCCATGTTAAATTGTATCTCCAAACAACATTTATTACTCATAAAGACAAATACTTGAAATTAAACAACCTAATCACATATTCTCTATGTTAGTTTAATAATATCAATAAATAAAATAAATATCTATAAGTATACAATAAAAACATAGATTAAAATACACCATTAAGCCTCATATGAAATCCCAATGTATTCTATTTTCCTTAAGAATATAGTGTTCCCAACGGAGCGAACGTCTTCCAAAATAAAAATTATCACATAAACAGAAAATAATTTTTCGATACTAAGGATATCAATTTGATAAACATAAGGTCATAAATCAACATAGTATTGATCAGATAAATCATTTAAATAAAATGAATTAGTCACACACACCAGGGATGTAATGTAGTCTACTGGAAGGTGATAAATCTGAGTCGCACATTGTTTGTGGGTTAGATTCTCATAGATTTGTCTGACACAATGGGTAGTGACATAATATGTGTTTTGTCCTTTTTCAAAAAAAATATTTTATAAAATTCTCAAAATGAGAAAAATTAATCAAAATATCCATAAAAGAATTTTACCTCAAATTTATCTCATACCTATCATTTTCATCCCAAATTTTAATAACTTGTAATTTCTCCAAATTCAACGATCATATAAAATCAAAAGGTTATTTATAACTATATCCAAAATAGAAAAGATAAATCTTCCACAAAAATCATTTTCACATAATGAACTGTAGGGTTACACATACAAGAGAAAAGTCTTCAAATGTAATCCTATTAACAAAGAGATCTAAAACTTTTAAACATTTTTTTCATCCATTTACTTCCACATATGTTATTCTGTGACATAGATGTTATACTATAGAATATGGATTTCACTCAAGTAATGTCCAGGTCAACTACATTAATAGAGAATTAATGTAAATGGATTCTTTGGATCATTTTTATTATCTTCCATAGTACTCTTAGTTTTCCTCAGCTATTTTTTATTTATATCCTTATATCAAACACATAAAGCATTTCATTATTCTTATGATAAATCTTACTTTGTGTCACCTTCCACATTTCCTACATGATCTAAATTGAGATTTCCTTTCTCCATGGTCTCTACTACTAGATCTCTTATTATCCACTACCATTCCCTTATTGGTTGATTCCAAGAGTTGTTTAATATATCTGGTGTTGATCATATTTTTGGAAAAATGATTCGGCATGTACATGATATCTTTTATGCCTATCAACAGTCCAATTCAATGATCATTTCCACCACTATTCACACCATTCACATTATGTTCAAAGTTACTATGAATTCCATGTAATCCATACATTGGCTAAAACAATAAAGCATTCTATGAGTTAAAATAGTCATAAAATCATTTAGAGAATATAATGACACCCTATTTTCAATCAAAAATGCCTTAGGATTAACCATGGTTTTTTTCTCAACTTTTATTAAGATCCTTAAAATCAGTTTGAAAGGAAAATGTGAATTATCCTAGGAATATCCCCAGGGAGTATCATAAGGATGAGTGAAGCAACGCCCATTTTTGTGCACTAGTTCCTGTTCGAGTCAAGATCAAAGTGGGTTTTTCAGGTTTAACCCCTAGGTATATCTGTGTCATAGCCGCCTCTACCAACTCATATCTAGACATGGATTTATTACATGGAAAACCCATATAATATTTACATTACAAAATGTTTTGATGTTTTTCTATACTAATCCACAAAGTCTATCTTAGGGTAATTTTATCTAATTAGAGTTTTTTTAAATCTCGTTTCCAAGGTTTGTACTAAAAATTCTCTCATACAAACTGTAACACCCTGACCCCAGTTAGCCGAATTAATTTCACTATAACATAAAATTGTTATGATCTCAAGAGATTATGTCTCGAAATATTGATTAGTTTATTAGGATTTTATTTATTAGAAACATACATAAATTTTACAGTACATCATCAAATAAATAAAACAACATTGTGACCCCTTTAAACACACTCATACCTATTGGCCTATCCCTACAGGTTAAAAATAAAATTATTCTTGACATCGTGGGAAAATAAAACATAAGAAAGGGGTGATATTAGATGCTCATTAGGTATAAAAATATATTAGGAACAATCATAAATAATCATAAACATTTAAGGTAATGTATGAGACTAAAACACAACCCTTTTAAACATACACATTAGTATAATATGGAAAAGATAAATTGAATAATGGAATTTACTTATTCACATAGATATTCTACTAGATAAAAAATCACATGTAATATCAATATAAAATTTCATAATGAAGGAATGCATAATTCCATACTTCATAACCACATAGTCATGTCCCTATGCCAAGACTACAAATAAGAGTTTGTCAAGGCCTTGAGCCAACACACTAGTTTTTCTCATGAGAACTACTGATGAATTGAGGAGATATAGTAGGATCGTATCGTCACATAAATTTTCGTATTCCTTTCACATATGAAAAGGATGAAACATAATCAAAACGTTTGTATAAAAATTAACATAAAAAATTTTAATATTTTAACCATAAATCATGAATGGTTTAAAAATTGCACTTCTACAGTCAAACATAACTCATATTATATGATATGGAAGATTTTATTATAATAAATTATCCTAAATCGATAATAATGAAGGATATTTACATAGATAAAAATAATCATCAATACTATTTGAGATAAATATCCCCCTTTTTGTGAAAACATTTAAAAGTCTCACTATTCACCAAGAATCCGTTTAAAATAGATTTTTGAATAAAAGTGTCCAATTCTAATATTAATGATTTAAATGGAATTTTAATTTTAAAACAATAATGCCGATATAAATAAATCTTTAAAACCATTTTTAAAACACGTACATTAACGAGAATTATTTAAAATAATAAATCTTTAAAACATTTAAAATGATATTTTAGATTGAGTTCCTAGACAAATGAGATATGCTTGAATAAAAACAGTTATGGTGATTAAAACATTATTATATCCTGATAATAAAGAGAGTCATGATATACTATGTAAAATTATAGTATATACACCATATTAAAGGGAATTTGTGAAAAATGACAAAGAAGTATCAAAGGAATGTAAGTTGAGAAGAAATCCCATATAAATACCATATCATTAGGTTAAAGATAAATCAATGAAATAATTATGTGTGAAAAATATAAATACTATCAATATGTTTGGATATTCCATGTAAATCAATCAGATGACATTCAAAAAAATTCTTGTACAAACAAAACCAATTACTAGTATGTTTAACTCAATGAATAGAAATTGAGTTAAATTTACACTTATCAAGTTCATATTGATGAATTGAGAATTTATAAATGCAGTTCTTATGTGTAAAAAATGTATATAAACCTAAATTTGAGTGTAAATCAATAAATATCTAAATAAATGGTGATTTTGAACATAATCGTGGAGTAAAATAATCAATGATGTTTGTGTAAAATCGAATGATTGGAAATTGAAATATGAAATTCCCTGACTGATTTATTAACAAATGGAACATACACCCCATGAAAGAAGGATCATACAATGATGATTTAAATACCCATAAATTTAATAATATTACAAAAATAATATAATAAAGGGTAGTAAATACACCACACAAAAGGTAATAATTGAAAATATTGCATAAATCTCATGGGAATGAAAGTTAGATGAAAACCCCTTACCTTGTACTTTTCATCATTATAGGTATGTTTGAGATTATTTATACTTGTTAAAACATTGTTATTATATTATACAATAACCAAATACATAAATATGATATCATATTTCATCTTATAATATTGCTTTTATAAAGATATTTTAGTAGTATCATTGTTTTTATTGTTAACTAATTCATTTTCCTTTATGTGTTTTATTTAATAAGTCATGTTTTTTATGTATAGGATATATTTGGTAAATATCCATAAATATATTATTTTCATAAAAGTTATTTTTAACCCACCAAATAAATTTTATTCATGAATGGTAACGATGGGGAATGAATATTATAGCGTTTGTGGAGACGGTAATCTGTACGTATGCGCGAGTGCTAATATCATTCAATTAATGGTAAAATAATAAGAAATTGGATGATATATCATATATATAGAATCATTAAGATGTTTTATTTATTATTTATCTCAATTTTAATCATTATTATACCCATCCAAATAATGAATTGTTGAATAACCAACTACACCACAACGCGGAGATGGTAATCCATACATTCACATGTATGGTGACATTGTCATTAATAGGATGAATAGTATAATGAATATAGTTTTACCATAATTATAATAACATCATAGTATGTATAAGGTACTGGATTTATTATTTTCGTACTGAAGAAACATAGAAAGGGGAAGTGGAAGAAGAAAAGAACTTTGAAAGATGTGGTGAAATTATTACCTCTTCTTTGGGTGCTACCTTTTGATTCGATGAAAAGGGATCCATTTTCTTTCTTTATAATCGTTTTACAATCTATATGATTATTTGATGTTATATGGGAGTATATTTTAGAATGGGGTTTCCATTCCTAGTGGCTTATGAGTTTTGAAAGTAAGATAATCGAAGTACCCTTTTATAAGAGAGGTGAGGGTCACTTTTTGAAAAGCTTGAAATATTATTTTATTATAAAATCATTTTCAGTTTATAAATGATCCAAATGTATTTAGTTTTGATGATAAAGTGGGTATTGGTTAGAATACCATAATCCAATATGTTTTAGACAAGTCTAGGTCACCATATTAACCTTAGCTTTTAAATTTAACTCTTAGTAAATTGGTTTGTCTTTTACCATATATTCTTGTATTCTTACAATATATGTTTAATAAACATACAATAAACTACCATAAGAACCTCAAGTGGTTAATTAATGATATATCTATCATTATATAATATCTTTTTCCATGCCGTTAATTTTTAAGAATATTATATCATTTAATAATATAATAATTTTTTAAAAAACTCATTTTTGTCCATTTGGACAAAATTTTGTATTTAGTTTTTCTGAAAGTCATAATATCATGATTACATCAATTAAATTAATTGAATCAACAACTAAATGGAATATTGATCTATAAAATTCATGGAATGAATGAAAATTATCAATCTACATTTATTTTGATCTTTATAACATTTATTATTTGAATCTTTCATTAATTGTGTAATTACTGCATGATCATTGTGTCATAAATAAATTTAATTAATTAACGTCTAATTTTTTGTAATAAAATACCATGATGTAGGAAATAATTTTAGTGTTATAATTAATATTTATATTTGAATTTAACTTATGTATAACACTATATTAAAAATGTTTTAGATATGTATATTTTTATTTTGCACTATTAACTCTTCTTTAAATAAAACAATAATAAATGTCCTAATATAATACTTGTCAAACCAAGAGGATCATATATTATTTATAAGGTTTATTTCAGATGAAAAAAACTTATCAAAAAGAATCAGGACATGTTTTAGGATAATTATAATATAATTTTTACCTTTAATTACACTATTTACATTTAACTGTGGTAAATAAGTCAATAGTTACTATTAACCAATGATTATTTTCATCTTATTTATCCACATTAAACATTCAGATTCCAATTGTGTCTCTTGTATTTTTTAAATTTCGTTCATAGAATTCGTAAAATTATATTTTACGAAAATTTGCTAACGTGCCTAGATGGTGGGTAAAAAAGTTTTAAAAAATCAATAAAAATTTATACCTGTATTTTAATTATAAAATGAATCCAATGAATAACATCTAACTAATATAGGTATTATGTTTATTTTATAAAATAAATAAATTTAAATAAAATAAATAAATATTTAAATATAAAATAAGTTTTTAAACTTTAACGTAGTGTTTTTCACTATTCATCAAAAATTGATGGTTTTCAGAAAAATTCCATAAATTCCCCAAAGATAATTTTGATATTTTAAATCAAAAAATGATCAATATTTCACCAAATTAAAAACATTGATGTTTTATAAATTAATATAATATTATTTTTCATTGTCAAAACTCGAAAGTGGGTTTTTGAGAAGTAATAACTATCAAATGATTGATATGTGTTTATATTAAATTTAAATGTTAAATTACATCAAATTAAAAACATTGGATTAAAATATAAAAATATAATTATATTATATTTAAAAATAATTCAAATGTATAATTTTACACCATAAATTATTTTGATTTAAAAAGTTGTTTTCAGTTAAAATTTAGTATCTTTTACTATCCATCAAAATATGAATGTTCTCAGAAAAACATCCAAAATTTATGTAATCTAAATTTTTATTTCCTTCTTCTTAAGATTAATTTAATAAAATCATATTTATTATATAAAAGTGTGAAATTTTGGATTAGAGTGGGTTATCCATTAAATGCAGAAAAAACATCATTTTTAAAAAAATACTTCTTTTACCTAAAAAATTGAATTTGTCCTTATAGTATTTCTATGAAACAAAAAATATGATTATTAAAAATATATTGTATATATATAACATTCAAAATGTTGTTATTTCTATTCATAGATGCTTTTTAAATGGCTAATTTGATAGGTCATGGTCCAATTGAACTTGATGTTGTGTATATCGTACACTATTGTATTATTCGAAGAGAAGAGTTCCATGGAAGCATGATGTGTAAAATCATAATAAATATATGGAGAACTATAGATATCAGGATTTATTAATTCTAGATGGTCTTATGGTGACTGGGTGACTCTAGGTGTCGATACACGGGGATCACAACCAAGTCGACCATGCTACATTGTTGTCCAATGTCTTCGTAGTGTTCTTGAATCTTAGGTTAAACCACCCATCGATGATGTGTACATAATTTTGTATCCCCTATATCTTGTATGAAAAAAAGATCCTTCTCCTTTGTAATTGATTTTGGAATACTAATTCATGTTGTTGAAATGAGCCTGAACATCTCTAGGAACTCATCCAATGCAAGGATGTCCCCTGAGATCTTGGGATCAGACTCAATATCATTCCTTGGTTGCCCTAATAATCTACTGGGAGATGGTGAGTGACTCATAATTTCACTTATGTGGATAGTTTCAATGGTAAAATAGTAGGTGGAGAGTATGACATGTGATCTGATAAGTTCCCACATCATTGGTTGTTTACCAATGAATGAGAAGATTTTCCCTACTCATCCTGATAGGATGGACTAACTAACATAGCATCAGATGTAGTGGTTGTGGTCTCTAAAAGTGGATTATGTTGTTTCTCATCCTCTATTCGTCTCTTGAACTACTCTCTATTATCATTGGTTAAGGAAGAGAATGATCATGTCCACAATATGAAGGATTTCATGGACAAGTCATATAAATACAAAAAATCTTCTTCCTCATGGATGTAACTGTGGAGGGAGGCAATGATTCTGTGGGACTCACTTTATGGATGGATGGGGCTAATATTCCTTGTTCCTGCCCAGGAACCCGATACAGAGGATTGGGGTGAGTGTTCTATCATATAATCACAGTCTTCCTCAGAATATAAAAAGAGGATATGATTCATTGAATTCTGAAACATCTCAGTATTCTTCCTTTTGTGGATGTGACCAGACCAAATTCCCTAGGATGGTTCTTGAGGACAAGGTAGGTCTTTGACCCAAGGAGGACCTTAGGTCGGACTGGTACTGGGGTAGAGAGGACGTACACCTAGTTTAGTTGGGGTGAGAGGAGTTCCGAGAAAAGGTAAAATGGAACACAGTGAGGGCCTCCTGGTCCACTGGCATTCATGTGAGTGTGACCTACATGAAAAGTGCTTGGGAGGGTAGGACCTTCGCTAGAGTCAGTGGGATCATGGGCAGTGCATCTTTATTTGATTCTCTTGGGGGTGAATGTATGAGGGGGAATTCATACCAGTGAATCTAAACATTAGAAGCCATCTGCATTTGATTCCAATGATGTGGGAATGTCCTTCGCTTCTCCAATTGTCAGGATGAATAGGACCTTCGTCGGCTGTAGTAAGAACATGGGGAAGTTCCCCATACTGATGGTTAACTGGGCGAGGAGGATCTCCACATTGGCAGCCTATGATAGGGGGAACTGCTTCATACCTGGGATCCCGAGTGTGAAAAAAATTCATGATGGATGTTAGTGCATTGGGGGGGATTCTCTTAGAATGATGGTGTCATGGGGAGGATCACCATTATATGCATGGGAGCGAGGGGGTCCTACACTCTCATTGATGGAGGCACGAGGAGGATCTTCATGTTGATCATGGGAGAAGGGAGGGTCTCTTATCCCATTGATTGTGGCATGAAGATTCCCTCTATGTTGAAATTCACTGTGGCGGGATGGCCTTTGATTGGTACTACTTCTGCCGACGAGCAAGAGAGTCACCCCAACCTTACCATGGGGCCGTTGGCGACTCACCGTGAACCCGATGTTGGCATTGGGTTATATGGACTGGGGCGGGTGGTGCAGGTTTGAATCTCTCATAATCATCTACATGTAAGATCAGGTCGTGGTGCTAACTCGGCCTGGTTGGAGCCCTACATGGAGACCCCTTGGACGAGATCATATCTAGGTTGGCCTAAACATCCATTACCTCATTGGACGAAGGGAGTGAGTCATGATAGCATTCTGGGGAGAGGCTCTTAAAATGGATGTAGGATGGATTGGGGAGTAGTGTATCATTGCACTACTCTTGGGGGAGATAATGACGGAAAGGCACAGAAGGATCTAGGTCCTGATGGGCCGTATCTCTAGTTGCGATAATCCCTTCATCCTCATTCCTTAGACGAGGTCCTTGATCACCTTCCGATGAACATGTTCATATGTTGAGGTAGTGCATAGGCACCCAACAGCCATGGAAGTTATTGCCGTAAAAGATGGGATAGAGCCACCAAGGATTGTTGTGTTGGTGTAGCCCCAAACCCTGCGTTAATGGGTGAGTGGTGATCTATTTCATAACATCGAATACTGTGTCTTGTAAAGTAGCATGGTTCAACCATTAGTGATGAAATGAGAAAATCAATGACCAATTCCCCAGTGTCATTTTATCTCCCATGATTGTGAGGAAGGATCCACGATGACATCGTCATAGAACGGGATTCCCATTGTGTAACAACCCCAATCTCTGGTGAGTTACACACTAGGCCCACTATTACCTTGGTGGGACATGGTGCCAGATAGCTGGATTCAATGACACAGTAATCCAATGACTCCTTGAGCACTATTAATCTCCACATTAATGGGAAGAACTTTACATTAGGTTCAACATTTTTTTGAAGCATTCACTGATGCATGTATTTTTCTATCGAGGAAGCATTGGTTGTTTCCCCACATTCCCAAATTCCATAGGTGGGAAGAATTATTTGGTTATCTAAGAACATTTTCTCCATGATTGAAATGGGATGATGGGATGTTGGTTTCTCATTTTGTGGATTCGTCCTCAGAATTCTTCACCTAGTAAAGTTCTCCCATAAAGATTAATACATTTTTTTTCATTAAACTATTTTCTAATGTGCTATAATCATGGACACTGGCTAATTACATATCTTATATTAGGACAATACAAGTGGTCATGTGAGGTATTCATAATCCGATTAGGTATTAGTCATGTTGGAAATCACTACCATGACTAGAGACTAAATCACTAATGAGTCTGGGTTTCTTCCTCTTATAATAGGGCTGCTTCGAGGCACGAAAACCTGAAGAATCCAACATTTAGTGTGGGGAATTATATTCCATAGGAATTCCCATAATTTTTTCCTTATATTTCCATGTGTAACACATGTTATGGCATGATATTAACGCCTAGCGGAGATGGCCACACCAGAGGTTTGTTTCTAAGGGTTTCTTCAGCTTCCCAGGTTTATAATTGTGTATTCAATGAGCAAAATATCTTGCGGATATAGAATGAGAGATATCCTAACATCCAATAGATATAGATTAGGTTGGTAAATCCATAAGAGGGAGCCTCTAGCAAGTTTACTGGATGATGGAATAAAACACACAATGGGGACAGATCTGAGGTGTTTTGTCCCATAGAGGGAAGATACCACAAAATAAAGTCCAATATGGACACCACTGAGGGAGTATTGGAGTATATGCACCCCAAATATGTTAACATAAAGTATTTCCATTGGATGGTATTGAACCTTGATAAGGTTTCCTATGTAGCTTGTGTAGATTAAAGGGATCAAAACCCACATAGTTTACAGGGGTTAAGAATCCGAGTGCACACAAAGGACAAAAACCCAGAGACATGATGGAGGTTATGTATTGATAGAGGCCCATCACAAAATGGACAATCTAGGATGGATGGTTATTGATTATTTGGGGCTTATTCATTGTTATCTTCAAATCACTGGAGGGACACTCTTGGTTGTAAGGTTATGGATTGTGTTGGGATTATGCATGGTCAGTTACTCGTCGTAAGAGGGACACTCTTTGATGGATGGTTATAGATTTTTTGTGGATTCATCCTAGTTAGCTACCCGAATGGATGGAATGATATTAATAGGATTTGGCTACATGGATAGGAATCAGAATAGATGATGGAGGGTTGAATGAAGTTTATGAGTGGAAGGGGATGGAACCAACAAGAAGATTCTGGTGATTTTTTTCTTGTACATCAGAGAAGATTCTTAGGTATCCCTATGGTAGGGAATTCAAGTCTACATAGTTTTGTGGGGTGGTGGGACAACTTAGGAGGTGGACCAAAAAAATGGGACCATGAATGGGGCCAGGAAGACGTAGAACCTCTAAGATGGGGTATGAACTTCCTGAAACAATAAGGCACAAGGGAGAGGCTAGGATGGGACCTGGCTGATGGGTTTTAACAATTTGGAGGCTTCTTATAAATCCCCATGGTATGTAATAAATTTCCATTTAATTTAGGAAGGGGAATGGAATCAGGGTTTATACAAAGGACAACAGACTGACTACATGTTAGGGCTTACACATGTTTAGTTGCCCGATATTTGTTCTGACACCACTAAGGGGAGGAACAAATACATGGGTCCTAACAATGGGGACACCGAATATTTCTAGTGATTGGGGTTGAACCTTAGGGTAGATTCCTATGTAACCTTCCTAGTAGGTAGTGATAAAAATAAATGAAATTTTAAATCATAGAGTTTAAAGTCATGTGGGATGTCGGTGAATCGACGTGAAGTGGTTGAGACAGATAGATGATGGGATTGAACCTAAGAGTGGATTCCAATGTACCTTGCTCAGAAATGGGGGAAAGGATCAAATTCCATGTATTTTTGTGGTAAAGTATAGGGCTTATGAACTATGGTGGCCTAGAGAGGGTTCTAGGGTTGATTCTTACTGTAAACCCACATGATTTATGTTTGGTGTGAGAAATAATAGGCATCATACACCTAATGATCATGTTGTGAAAGGTGCATCTACAAAAAGGGAAGTAGGGATTAAATGTGGCTAGAGGCCTTAGAGTATGGAGGTTGGGTCTTAATCAAGTATGGAGGCTCGATGGAGACAGATCCCAAATGGAGAGGGATGGTATATTGAGTCACTTGTTCCCATATCTCCTCTATTATTTTCACATGGAAGAATAGAGGAGAAGAAAGGGTGATACCTCTTGCATGAATGGTCAGGGGATTACACTAGGATGGTTTTCCTCCCCCATGTACAAATATCATTCCATGTAAGAAGTATATTATTCCATGTGAGGATTTTCCTTCTCCTGTGGAGACCAGTTGGTGTGGGAAATGTCTAAGGTGGGGAACCCAAGGTACATCGCATTAGGAGAGGATAATGTTTATCTTCATGTGATGGGGATGGTGATTCTTATTAGTTTAACGTTCTAATGATTGGACAATGAGGATTCACTTACCACCCCTAGGACATACATAACTAGAGAACATTAACCCTTTGTGAAGGTAAGACACTAGAAATGTTGTATGGTGACAGCGTTGTGGAGTGATCCATTGATTTGATCATGTGAGCTTGGTTATTCAAAAATGAAATAAAATTTAGAGTGACTATGATAAGAAGAATGAGGAAAATTTACACAATATAAAGCACCAACCAATGGAATTTGAAATCACTTCATACAATCCAAGAGGGTTGTATGAGAGAAGGGTTTCTGAAGAAGATGGGTTCACAATAAGAGACCATGCAATGCTCTGATGCTCCACAAAGTGGAGAGACTCCCATAAGGGGTATTCATTGCATAGTGGAGTGGTCTATCATAGGAATGGACAATATATTCATATAAATAGGTCATTGTGAAGTGTAAGTTCTTCCACAAAGTAGGACATCATGGATCATGGATTCATTACAATGTGCGACATTACAAAGAAATGTACATCACCAAGTATGGTGATCCTATCTTAGTATGGGGTTCACATGTACATTGAATGTACTTTGTGAAGCATTAGTGAATTTCGATGACCTATATTCCCATAGGGATCTCCTTCGTTTTTGAAGGACCTTGGGATTCATAAATGGATCCCATACCTAAAGGGGGGTGGAATATGAATAAAGGGAAATGTATTTTTCAATTATCAAATAACTTGATGTGTTTATATTCTAAATGTTTCAAAGGGAAGATGGTGATTCAAAAATTTATTGATGAGAATGTAAATGGTCAGGGTATCCATCTTTTAGTTTTTTGGATGCCTGGAATTTATTGGCGAGTGCCGGCGTGAAGCTCTTATAGTTCACTATGAAGCTTCTAGAACTCTTCCATCAAAGGTAGATTGTGTCATGTTATTTGTAACCACACATTGGACCATCATACCTTATATGGAAAAGATTCTTCCTTCATTCCAACTCTAGCAGTTGTAGAGGATTCTGTCAATTTCCACGGAATCTCAGAGGGGGTCATCTTCCCTCAACAACGTGAATCCTTCCATAAATTTCCCCATAAACCTAGATATTCTGTATCTTTCCCCTATGACGATCAACTAAGGGGTCTTTCATTGATTCATCCATAGTGTTGAGGGGCTTCTCACTGGCTCCAGTGCTAAAGGGATTCGCGAAGATTCCCTTTTTGGCTTTAGTATGCACTTTCCATAATTTCCAATTCACACATTTTGGTTCCCACATAAATATAATTGGTAGTTTTTGTTATATGGATTATACCTACAATTACACACACCTCACTCTAATATCTAATGAACATACTTTTTATATATACAATAAACTACTGCCTCATGAAACGTTGATTGTTCGAAATGCCATTACAACCTACTATAGTGTACATTATGATGATAAATATTTTAATATACTTTATATTTTATAGTTATTATATATTTGTAATTATTTAGTTCTTTTATAACACATACCTCTATATATTCAATTTTTTGTAAATATGATAACATCAATTGTGGTACTATGGACTATCACCACATAAATGTGATATGATTCGTTCACATTATAGTTGGAACATAATTAGAGTGATATTAAAAAACATATATGAAATATAGTAAAACCATATTATATTTTAATTATAATATACATACTTATCAATTAAATATAATTCAATTAATATGAAATTGAAATGAACTTAGCATTCATTTGTATATACGACACGTTGTCTCCTTGAATTGTGCATTTCATTTTCTATTTTCAAACATTACAGATTATTATAAATAAAAAAGTACTTAATATAGATGAAAATTAATTCATGGTATCAATTCCATAGATACTGAAACCTTGATAAAAATAATAAGAAAAAAAAACAATTATTCAAAGAATACTTGAGAAAACTAGGAAATTAACACCATAAAGAGTCAAAATATTTAATGATTTTTAAAAATAGGGTAATAAGTTCTTATAATAAGTTACCTATGATATTTTTTATTTGAGTATGGGTTTTTAATATAATATTAACATATTATGAAACACACTATAGGAGTATAAATAAAACCTATGATAATAATTGTTAATGTATAGGATTTCATCTAAATTTACATTCTATTGAGACTTATTTTTGTTATGAAACAATTATATTTAATATGGTGTGTATACTACTATTTGATAGATTATATCATGATTTTTCTTATTCTCAAGATATTATAAGTTTAGTTTTATTCATGGTTAATTATTATTTAAATATTTCCTTGTGGTACATGACACACTGGAATGTTTGAATATTATTTTTCTAGAAGAATGTTTTAATGTAAATATCCTTTATTGTTACTTATCATTCTCTATTATATTATTAATAGATATATATTATTTATCAAATATTGATCTTTTATCAGGAAAATTATTTATTTGAAATACAAGGAATGTTTTGTACTGGTGGAAGACGGTTGATTCATGGTTATAGATTTCCCCTAGATTTATTGGTTGACTCAGGAGATGAAATAGTTGGCCAATTTTTTGGGTTTTTACCTGATATATTAACTTAATTATGAAAGGTGTTGAATGTATTTTATGCTTTTTCCTAAAAGACTAGAAAACTAAGAATTAATCAGTTATCGCATTTAAATTCAATTATTATTTATCCATGAGATTTTGGATTGACTTACAAATAGATACATGTCATTCTCAGTTTATTGATTTTAATGGAATTTGATTTAGTTCATTACCTTTAGATATTTACATTTCATTATCTATTAATTAGAATGGAATTTTTATCAATTATTTACATTTACATGGTAATATATTCTCATTTATTCAGTACTTAGTCCTTTTTATTAACCTAATAGAGAATTTTAGCTCCCCTATAATGTTTTAATTCCACATGTTATGAAAAAATTTTGGAATAAGTATTCAAGGTTGTTGTTTATTTTTTGTAGGTATCATGTATATATTTTCTCTTCCCCTTTTATTATGGTAATCATACATATAATTTGGACTTCCAAAAATACTAAACTAAATGGTCATTCATTATTTTATTACTTGTTATTATGAAAATGTATCAAAATAATGCACCAGATCTGATATTTTGGGATCAAGGAATTAGATTTTCTATAAAGGTTGTTTAGAAACAACCATGGAAGCTATATTTAGAAAACATAGATTAGGGACCACAACCATAAGAATAAATGTGAGGAAATGTATTTAAGAACATCTTATAATATTTTAAATGTATATATTTTGTAATTATTCCTAGAAATACATTTATTTCAGTATAATATAAGTGGATATAGATCTTGAGAAAATGTACCTAGGATTAAAAATTCCTACAAGGTGTTTTGGGTCTAAATCTGGGTATCATGATCCAAAATAATGGGCCTTATTGTAAAAATGTTTTGACACATATGGGTTATGCTTTGGATAATCCAAATTTTCATTACAAACCATTATGAATTACTTGATTGTAATGATATAATAAAAACCATTATTACAATTATAAGATGGGTTATTTACAAATTTTTTATGTTAAATTAATTTTCCAATATGTATTGGATTATATACTATTTTATAATATAATTTATTTCTTCCCATATTTTATAAATGGACCCTATAAGATGGAAAGTGACCACAACCAATGCACATGATCCAAAGAGTAGAAATGAACGTATCTTTCAGGGTCATAAGAAAATATTTCGAAAATAAATAGTCTCATAAATAGTTTCCTTATATGAGGAAATAATATCATTTGAAAATGAGATGGTTAATAAATTCCCCATGGAATATTACTTCTAAGGAATCCAAAATAAGTAGAGTTCATCTGAGCACCATTAAAAGGGAATGAGATGAAGAGGACGAAGGGAACAAAATATTTTCCCACATGTGATAATTGTATTAAGAAACACACTGGTACATACATGAAGGGAATTTATTTTTGTTGTATGTGTGGAGAAAATGGACACTATTTTTTTATGTCAAGGGTAAAAACATTGTTTCCATTGTACAATTCATTAACTACAAGTAGATGAGACACTACATGAATCAATGTCCCATGCATAAAAAATATACCCCTAATGATGATATTGGATAATGATCAAGTAATTATACTCTAGAAGATGAAGTGGAATGATTAATATTAATATAAAATAATTATGTAATTTTAATATTTTATAAAAAATGTATTAGTTGTAAGAATTATGGAATAATTGAGGATTTTAATATAGTTATTTTTCTATAAGGATTTGAGATCATATGTTGAATTGAATGGAAAAACATATTAATTATAATGATAAATTTTTTTTAAAAACACATAATTTCGAGGAAGATAACTATTAAAATTTTTCTTATGTTGAGATAATGATGAATAAATTATTTAATTAGAAAACTACTGACTACCTTGGAACTGATTAATTAATTTTCAACAAGTGGTCTATTATTTCCCTGATGTATTTTATTACAATTTTGTATTCAAGGAATATATCCAACAACATGTTTCTTACTTATTTAATAATAAAAATTTCATGTTTCTAATAAGATTTTATAGTGATTTGAGTTATTATCATATATCATGTGATTACCTGATTCATAAGTTTGGAATGTGAAAATATAGAGATAGTTATTATTTAATAAAGGCTAATGAAAAGTACATTTTTGTAATTCAGTGACTCTCCTTCATAAGTGATTTTATCATATTATTTTGGAAAATATACCCATTTATGAAATGGTTTAATTTGACCATTGGATGTTATTTTCTAGGGTAATGTATTAATTTACCATATGATACATCCTATTCAGATATAATATGTAAAAATAGTTCAAGAGATTACCAAAATATAATATTTTTCTTATAGAATTGTATCATGTAATTATAAAAAATTATATTCAATGAGATTGAACGAATTACTCAACTCTAGGAAAAATGAAATTGAAACAAAAAATGTTATCCTAGAACCTTCATTTATAATGAATAAAATTTCCCTTATATCGTCATGGATTTAGGGAATTATAATTTTTAACATTCTCGTATCCATGTTCTCTACGACTCTCCAATAGAACATTATTGTTATATTTATCTTATGTATTCATTTATTTATTTCTCATCAATATTCTCATACCAGGGAACCTAGATATGTGATAGTTGTACTTTCCATTGTCATTAATTAAGAATATGTCATATGATAAATTTTTATTTTGTGGGTCATTCAAAAATAGTTTAATTTAAATCAATATGTCAATTATATCAAATTTTACTTCTGGTAATGCAATTTAATTAATGTGGGGTGAATGTAACACCCTGAAATTATAATGTAAGATACCTATATTTGATAGCATGTGTGACACATGCAACCATGAATGTAAGTGGATTTTTAACCATAATAAATTAAAAAAATATAAAAAATATGTTAAATAGATTATATATTTTTACACTTTTTAATTTATGCATTACCTTGTTAGCATGCATTACACACAATATTCAACTACTTGGATAGCTTTCTTTATACACAAGACTGAGTTTTAACCAAAATAAATTATGTAAATATTATTATTAAATAAAATAAAATATAAACTAGTATTTGGGAATAATATTATATAAATAATGAAAATATATATTTTATATAAATACAAAAGTAATTTATGAGTTATCAATAAATGAGAAAGAAATAATCAACTATATTTAAAAATAAATATTATTGTTTTTATACTTTTAAATACATTGTATCATAATAAACATAATAAATTTAAACTAATTAATTATTTTAATTGAATATGTATCTTATATATTCAACAAAATAATTTTACATTAATCCATTAGGATTTATATGCATAATTTAAAAAACCCAATTTAACACATTAAAAACCTATATTTTTATAAAGGTGATTTTCAACCTTTAAATGGATATTCCATTTTAAATATTAATTTATAAACATTAGTTGATTGAATATGTCAAAATAAAATTAATATTAAAATTATAAACATAATAATTTAGTTATGGTGAATTTTGTATATTTTTTAGAAAAATTTCAACTTTATTGAATAGTTAAAAATGTTGATTTTTTTCAAAAATAATTTTTCTTCTAATTTATTTATAATTTTAAATTGGGTTTTTTGTTTTTGTTTTAATGTATAATTAAGAAATATTTTTACCAAGTAACTAAATATTGGTCGTTGGTGTCAATTTCACTTTTAAAATGACTATAAAAACTTAGCACACTTTTGATGTTAGTACATTAAAACTAGCATTGTCATCCAACATACGGGATAATTTTTTGTTAATATCTACCACTTATATAATTGGACTTTGAATAAATGGATTCCATATTTGGGATCACAATTATTTATAATTTTTAATAAATCAATTTTTTTGACAGATAATATTAGTGAATTTAATTAAAATTAATTACAATTATTAAGGTAATATTAATATGAATAAAGGTTTGAACATTTCATTTGAGAGCCCAAATTAACTATAAAATTGTAAAAATCAAATTTTATAGACATATATCTACCATAATAATTCTATTATTATGGTTTTTTGGTTTCTTATTACTATTTTTATGTATGAACAAGTGTACACCAAAATTGTTTCCAAAAGATCCAAGTGGGCCTTTTTTCCTTCCCTATAAAGGGCCACCGCCTCTCTTCATTATTAAAACCCATAAAACCTTTTAGTTTTCGCCATGGAGAGCCCAAACGATTCAAAACAACCCTCCCCTTTTCCTTAAATCCTCTATTGTTTTCAGAAATATTTTCTTGGATGCCTTTTTGTATAAACCCAAAATGTTACCAAATTAATAGGTAATTTCCTCTCTCAATATTTTTAGATTAAATTACATTATCTACTCCCTACACACATATAATTATATTATTGTGTTAAAAAACTAGTATCATCAAAATAATAGATTGTTTTTATGCTATTGTTTTGACCTACTCTTACACACCTCCATCTAATGGGTAACAAACATATTGTATCATTGTACAGTGAACTACCAATTGACATTATGATTATAAATTATATATATGATATTTTTTATGACATTAGGTTTATTTAACTATCTTATAACACTTACCTTTATACATCCCATTTTCCAAATATATGATAACATCACTTGTGTATGTTTAGTCTACAACCCACTCAATGTGACGTGATTCGTTCATATTATACATGAAAGTATTTAGGATTACATTAATTAAATATTTGAAATATTGTAAATAGGTAATATTCAAGAATTATAATATACATCTGTATCATTTTTTATTAATTCTTTTATAATGACAATTAAATGAGAGTAGCGTTAATGTGTACGTATTGTCACCATCTCCATGGTCAATGAATTTAATTTTTTATCTCCAAACATAATATATTGTAATAAATAAATATGTACTAAATATATATGACAATTAAGTCCTCGTAAAAATTGTGCAGATGATGAATCAATTATACAAATAATAATAACCTCAAATAGAAAAGTCAAAACATATTTGATAAAACTAGGGAATTAACACCCAAAATTATCAAAATGATTAATGATTGTTAACAAATGGGTAATATGATTTTATAAGATTCTAATATATGATATTGTAAATATTATTATAGTTATATTATATTTTGTTATCATATTTAAACCAATATACACGAGTATAAGACCACACACCACAAATAAAGTTAAGGTAATGGATTCCATCTTAATATATGTTCCATTGATACTTATTTTTGTAAGAGACTAATACACTATTATTTGGTGAATACACTACCCATGGCATGTTATATATTTAATTTAAAAATTATACTGATAATATAAGATTCATTTAATTATTGTTGAAATATTATTTTAATGCTTCAACCTGGTATTTTACACATTGGAATGTTTACATATTATTTTTTCTCAGGAATGTTTTATTGTCAGCAACCATTGTTGTTAATTATCCACTACTTAGGTATTACTAATAAATTCATATTACTTATTAAATATTGGTATTTGATAATTCATAATAATTAGTTTATATATGATGAATGGTTTGGATTGGTACAACATGGGGGTATCCCAATTATAGATATCCACTTGATGCATAATTTGTCTATTGAGAAGAAACAATTAGCCAAATTAGATGGGTATTTATCCAACATCCAATCCCTCTTGTGAAAGGCAATTATGGTTCTAGTTCCATATACCTAGGAAAAATTTCTCCCAATAATTAATAATTTTCCCAATTCAAATTTAGTTAATATTCATCCATGAGTTTTTGAATCAACATATATATGGATACATTTCATTCTCCGTTTAATGATTTCAATGGACTGAGTTTTAGTTTCATACCATTAAATATTTATACTTTCTTATTTAATTATTAGAATTTCAAGTATAATCACATATTTACCATGAAATATTAATTTATTCTCATTGAATCATTATTTAGTTCATTTTTTACCATTACTGATCATTTTATGTCACCATTATAATGGTTACATTCTCTAGGTGAAGAATAAGAAATATAGGTATAAGCATTCAAGGATTTTGTTTATTTCTTTTTATTATGTATCAAATTTTTATATTCACTTCAAAATGTATTATTCGTATCATGTATGTAATCTGGATTTCCAAGACTGCTAAAATGAATAGTCAATTAAGATTTGATTCATTGTAATCATTCCATTGTAATAAAACAATGCCCTGGCACCAGGATTTAGGGGATAGAGAATTATTGGTGAAAACATCTATATTTAATTATGGGGATGGATGGTTCACAATAGTAGGTTTTTTGGAGGATGATATGTGAGGGGGTTAGGGATGGGGGTATTATACTAGGCAGATTGGTGGTATGATTTTGGTCAGCAACCCCCAATAATGATTATCATTTTTCTAGGGGTGAAATTATCCATATTTTTAGTAGTGTAATTTTAATAAAAAATATTACCTTAAAAACGTTTTTATATATTTTCTCTTTATGTGTAATGATGTTTTATGTATGACATTATAAAAAATGATAAGTTCTTTTGAATTAAATAATGATATATATAGAAGTAAAAAAATAATATTTTATATAATAATGTAAGATATAAATAGAACTATATATAGAAATGTATATATAGTATATCAATCAATTATAAATTTTACCATAATTTAAATATTATTATTTATATTTAAATTTTTTAATTTATATATATACATTATATTTTTAGATAATTAATAAATACATATATATATATATATATATATATATTTAATTTTGCAAAGTTATATAATTTTTTTTTAAAATATGAAAATATAAAAAATTACAACATAATACCAATTTAATTATTATTAAATATATATATAGAAAAAAAACAAATATATTATTTTATTTACATTTATTAATATATATGATGTTATAAAAATGTTATTACTTATATATTTGGTCATCCATTTCTGGAATAAAAAATTCCAGGACCAGGGTGATCAAAAGAGATTATTGACGAGGCTCAGATCATGGGAGTACTACAAAATGGTTTAACTGAGTTGATTTGAAATCTATTTTAGACATATTTTTGGAATTATTTGATGAATGTGATAAAATATGTTGAATAAAATATGTATCAAATTGCTACATTGTATTTTTTTCAATATAAATAATTGAGAGGGAAAAAAATTCTCTAACTACACTATGTGAAATAATACATAAAATCTTCATGTGTGGCCTAAGTCCATGATTTATTGTTGGAATGTTTTTCAATACATTCTTCCAACAATAATTTTTTTTTCAAAATGATTCATAACAAATAATATTTCATATCCCCTAAATATAAGGTATGCTAAAATGACCATGCATTACCATTTTTAAATTTATCTCAGGGTTCAATTTTTTGTAGAATAGTGGAATAAGTTTTCAATAGTTTTGGCATGGACATGATGACGTGAAGCATGTTGTTAGGGATTCTTTACCTCCCTAACAGAAATAATACATAAAGTATCTACATTAGAGTGTCGATGCATTAGTTCAAAAAATGATATTTAAACACAAATTCAATGTGATTTTTATTTGGCTCCATTATTCCAATAAATGGTGTTCCATATAAATATTAATTATATGTAACTAAATATATATCAATTTTCAAATACCTTTTAACCACTTTAATCCTCATCTAAATGGTTACATTATGGATAAAATAATGTCTTTAATACATGAGTATTATAAAATTGATTTTGTGACAGTGGTTTAATAAGTCACAATGACATTATTTACTTCTTCCCATAAGTAGATTACTGGAAATAAAAATCCCATTATGGATGAAGCAATAGGAATTATTTAGGTATATTATATTTACAAACAAAATGGCCAAAATGTAATTTTCATTAACACATACTAATAATTTATCTTTATAGAATTAAAGTGTTGAGAGAATTATATACACCCCTTTCATTATATTCCTCTCGAAATTTGTGATATTTTTTTTAAAAAAAATTATTCCTATGACTTCTCCATAATTAAACTAGAGATACTAATATTTCATTCACACTTAATAGTTTTAGCATATATTGTAATTCCATATTTTGGAAATATTTTTTTCTTAGGGATCTTTGTAATGTTTTTACCAATAATTATTAATTCAGGTTTTCATTTATAAAAAATATTTATATAAACAAAATTCTACAAAAATATATATGACAAAACAATATTATAAATTATAATATATAACATAAATTAAAATTTAATATATTTTTATTAAAATAACATTGTTTTAATAATAACTCACAACCACCACACCATGACATCTAATGTTATGGAAACCATAATCCCCCACTTCCAAGGAAAAATAGGGATAATTAACATCAGTGATTATAATTCATAGTTCATCTCCATTATTTTTTAAATCAACCCCATATATGGAAGCTTCATTTATGGGACTAAAAATTTAGACATTGTAGAAGAAAAAGATATAATTTTTACGATTTATTTGTGTAATGGATAGTATTCTACAGAGATATATGATTTATATTTATAACTATTATTGTTAAAATATATTCCGTTAATTAATTGAGATAAATATAATTTCTTATTAATAATAAGGTTACACCGATGTCCAAAAAATTAGTTAAATGAACCAAAAATATTATAGTCTAAGGGAATCCTCAGGCATAATATTCTTACAATGCAGGTCAAGATATACGTCGAACTAGTGAATATTTACTTGGTGTCTCAAATGTATTCTGTTTAGGTTAATTTGTCTATTTTATTTAGGTAGAGAGTTTCATCCATGGTCATGATTCTTACATGTTCATATATCAAATATCTATTTATAATTATTATTTTTGAATGTTGTTTATTCTCCGCATCTACAATGTAATCATAAAATGACTATGCACCAGTTAAAAATACTATGAAAAAATATATAATGGAAGGTTTTCCAATATAATATGGAAGAGAAATATAAGATAGTTATAATACATAATTATGAGAATATAGTAGGAAAATATAACAAAATGATATCATTATCAACCATGGTAACCATAAATATCTGTAGTAATCATGTAATCAAGAAACATATATGCATATAACTGGTGAAATAATATTCCACATGAAAATAACATCAAAATTTACAATAATAAATTCCATCGTAATATAAAATAAAGGGAAAAGAGTTTATAATCTCATTAAAAGTTATGTAAACTTCAACCTCAATGTTCTGGATGATGTAATAATAATTATTTTCATTGGATCAAAGCTCAAACTACTTTCTATACCCAAAAATAACTCATTATCAGGTCAATGATTCCTAAATAAGTTTTCAGTTCATCAAGAAAGTGTATAAGAATGTGATAAATAGGGAAATTACAATTTAATAAAATTTATATAACTACATACCTACAATAATTTTCTATTGGAAATAGTTAAGATATATATAAAATTAAAGAATTTAAATTCATTTAACCAATTTTTTATTCAAGAACCAATCATGAATTCCATGTTAAATATCAAAGAGGTCAATGGGTCCAACTACTGAAAATAGATCCACCAAAAACCCTTCAATAATATAGAGATCCAATATGTGATTCAAAAAGAAGAATATATCAATATAATGGATCAATGGAAAATTATTGATGAATGTCAGTAGTTTATGAGGAATCATGATCTCTTCACTGATATGTCATTCACAAAACAAAATCTACAACCAATATACAATTCGTTCATAAATAAATTATAGTCTTATTAGAAATATTCAAACATGAAGGGGTTTCAGAATATTATCAATAACCATATACCTATCAAACATATATGATTTTGGGTAGATATCAATTCAATAAATAGGTCACATCATAACGAATGATTCATCATCGATCTATGATCAATGTAATAAAATTTCATTATATCAATATATGAACATAAAAGCAACCATATATACAAGATCATATATACAGAAGAAGATGAATTATGAATAAACCTAGAGAAAAATAACTATTCCACTTTCATTTCATTTGTATAACATTGATGAGAAAAGTGGGTATGAGTAAAATATCACTATAGACATGATAGGAGGTATTATATTCAAAATGGGGGGGGGGGGTTAGGGTGGAATGTGGATGTTAAAGCAGGATAGAAAGAGAGAAAGATTAAGATATGAGATGGTACATTCAAATTCGGCACACGTGTTGGCTAGGGATGGTTCATCGGTGGGACCATATACCTAGAAATAAATATATATTTTCTAGAAACACTAAATATATAGAGTGGTCTAATGAATCCTAAATACCTACAATAGCTATACTGGTTGGTTAGTGGAGACCATCGTCAAGTCAGTGTAAGAATTATAGCAACAACACATCAATAATAACTAGCATCCTTAAAACTAGTAACAAAGATGATTAAAAAAATTAATAGTGAATATTATAAACATAAAACATATCATACTTCAAAAAAATTTAGGATGAATCCCTATAAGAATGTTTTTTTAAATATGGAAATTTGGTTTTACACCCAACCCTAAGTGGACCCTATATCCATATATAGGGATTTTCCATGGTTATATGTCATCATATAGAAAAAAGTATTTCTACAAAAACCTAGTTGGTTAATCTTCACCTCTTCACAATTATGGTTTCCTAAAATAGTGGCTATACAGACTTCTAGTGCAATTTTATAGAAAAATGTAAATATAGGTAGAGGCATAATAACAATTATTATTAATTATTAGTTTCATAATAATAATAATTATATATTTAATTTTTTTGACATATATATTTATTTATAAATGTAATATATATGATAATATTTTATTTTTTATTCAATTGGTAAAGTATTTAGGTTTAAATAATGTTGATATAAGGTTTACATCCCGTTATATTCTTTTGTCATCTTTTCACTATAGTCACAAACCAATTAATATAGTGGATCCACTTTCTACCTTATGAAAATTGAGATTAAATTATTAAAAAAAGTCATATTCCTATATAATTATGTTAATAAAAAAATAAAAAATATATATAAATTAAGATGTATAGTACATCCACAATTGAATAACCCTATAATTTAGTTTATGGTAATGTTTTTTTGACCTAGAATAATGGTTTTAAATCAGGAATATTGCCAAAATATCTGATTGTTATGTTTTACCATTTTCCTTTTATTCAAATTTATGTTAGTATTAAATATCAGAATATAGGTTTTTAAATGTTAACTAACACATGAAATGAATTATTTGTGGTAATAATGATGATGATGCACTTGATTTGGAATATATAATTCAACATTAACCCATTAAACATTTCCTTTAGGGAGTGTATGAAATAATTCTTGTTGATAATAATAATTTAACCGCGTCATATTCTATACACATATTGGGGGGATATTTTAATATAGATATATATTATTTAAATTTTATTTAAATATAATCATTCATAGACATTAAATTTGATAATAATATTTAAAAATCACATCATAAGAAAACCTTAGATTCAGAAGAAGATATGGTGAATAAAGATATGATTGAATAAAGGGATTAAGTGTCCTTATTTTTTCAACCCACACCCTAAAATTAATACATAATAACAATGTTTATGGATCTTGTAATACTATATCATTGAGATATTTTATAATACGATAATGTTTATTATAATTAAGTTAATTTCATTTGGTGTTTTATCTCAAATAATCCCAAAACACCATAATTTGTTTAAAAAACATGAACTATGTGACTAAGTGTTGTAATACCATTTTACATAGTTTGGGATCCCAATAACATTTTTTCGCATATATTTTTTTAATTTAATTTAATTTATATTCAATAAATTTCCCATGGTTTCTGATTTTTTTATAAGGTTTTCAGAGTTCTATATTTAAGAGCATTACTCAATGATTTCACTACCGACAAGTTAGTTTGTATAATTATTTTATCTCTTAAATTTTTAATTTAGAAATCTAATTCTACATAAAACGATGATATAATATATTTTAAAATTTATATGTTGAAGTAAAAAAATTATATTTGGGGGTCTTCTAGAAATATAGTTTGTTCTGCATGTTTCAATTTCTGATTTTTATTTTGGGTGTGTAGTTATATTATGTTATTTGAATTTACATATTATCAAGAATACTGAAAGATAACATTATTGTTATTAATTTATCAATATTTTTTATGTTTTGTAACTTATATAAATCATGTGAGTATCTTTTCATTGTGTTCAATGAAATTTGAGTTTTAATAACAATATAATTGTCTATAGGGGAAAATGTTTAACTATAACTTATGTGCCTTTAAAATTATGAAAAAATGTTACAGTGTTCTAACTCAAAATACATTCAAATCAGTCTTTTGAGACAAGATAAAAAGAGGAAATTAAGATCCCAGAAGTAATTATTAGAAATTTCTGAACAAAAATTGATAAAATAATAATGATGATGTATAAAAATGTAAAAGTTCGGAATTGATAAAATGGAATGGATTATGTGAGGGGAATATGGGACACCAGATAAAGAATGTGAAGATTGACTCTTATTAAGGTCAATTGGGTTGTATAAATATTCTAGGAATGAATAATTATTATATGAAGCTTCATAAAGAGGAATTTGTGATAGGGCGACCTATTAAAATATTAATACAACTAAATCTGAAAATAATAAAAAAAATAAAACATTAACATTGTCTCAAATTGGACTTTTTTTAGGGGATAAGACATACATATTATGCTAAATATAATCATTAATAAATAAATAATTGATTCAATTATTATTGGGTTTGGGTGTTTTACCAAGGTATGATAATTTTATTAGTTTTATAAATTGACTGGATTTTTTATGATTGGAATGTTTACGTATTGGGGGAATTTATGGAGGTATCATTTTCCATAATTTTAATTTTATTTAAATTTGGTATATTTCTATAAAATGTTTAATTAAGGGTAACTGTTGCATGTTTGTAATATCAGAAAAACTTTGGTTTAATTTTGAAAATGAAGTAATTAATATTTTTAAGAGTTTTTTAAATATTTAATATGAATTCATATATAAATAAATTTTATTTTAACTAACAGATTGATATGAATTTTTAATGAGTGTGAATTTTAATATTTGATGATAATTCATGTTTTTCATTTTGATCTGTGTACTAAATTTTTTTCATATAATTTTATATGTCAAAATTTAATACAATTTTCCCTTGAATTGGACACATTTTTGGAGTAATGTTTTATATAAACACTTAAAGTTAGATTATTATCATTTGTAGATATAATTAGATATATTGTAAGTGATGTACCTGAAACATGAATTTGGATATCAAATCAATTATTATCCCATATGATCTATATCTCTACTCATATTTGGATGAAATTTTGGCAAATATTAGAGGACTAGAATAAAATAATTTCTATAAACTATAAAAACATCTAGTTTTCTATTTTTTAGGTCACACTCTAGGAAGAAAAATAAGATTTTTTTTATTCAATGTAAAAAATTCTATTTTATATTTTTTAGAACCCTATTCGTCACATTACTCTATAAATATATATTATTTTACATTATATGGATTTGATCATGCATTATATGTATGGAAATTAATGGGAGATTAGTTTATGTAAAATTTATTATCAATTATATCTCATAATATAATCCCTAAACATCATTTTAAAAAAATAAATTTTTTATATTTATATCACTATTTCTCCTCCTCTCCATTTTCATGTCTTCACCATTATCTTTTATAATCATAATGGTTAGTGGTTAGATAAATTTATGGAATTGAGGATTTCCCAAAGTATTTTATAACTCTTTAGTCATGAATCTCCATATTTATTTTATCTATATATGGAAGGAGTGTAATTTTTATATTTTTGTACATTAATAAGAAACCAGTGCTTGGTATATTATTTTAACTCATTCTATTCACTAATGTCAACTGTTACTTACCAAAAATTCGGTAATGATCATTATAAAAGAGTGTTAATTGTCCATAGGGGTTTAAATAACCTAATGTGGAGCCATTTATTCGAATTAATAATGATCTTAATTAACATGTGTTAATAATTTTATACCATTATATTAGTTGAGGGTTAGTATTCCAAAGTGATCTCTTATGCATGCTAAACATCACAGTCAAGGGAGATAATAGAAATTCATGTATAATGGGATGGAAAATAAAAATTAATTAATAAAAAATAATTAATATTTAAGGATACTAGGCAGTTAAACACTAGTTCAACAACTGTCTTACAAACACCATTCATTTTTTTGTGCAATCATCTACATGATCAATTTAGTTTTCAATAATTCCATAATGAAAACTCTTGTTTTTATTTTCTTATATATGTTACTAAAATAAAACATATAATGTTTTTTTAATAGTACCGAGTGGTTGAATATGAAATATCATAAAGATATACATCCTTTCATAACCACCTTTCTACATTAGAAAAAAATATTTTGTCAACCCATGATTGATGTTTCAAAATTTAAAAGCATTTAATGGGTTATGTACATGACTTTAACTCTTTATTGTTTTCATATTTTTTAGAAATGTTAAAAAAATTTCATTAATTTTTTTATTAATAAAAGTATATTTCGATGATATATTTGAAATAACATTATATAATATATAATCACTACTATTTGGTAAAACTATTAGAGGTATGTTTAAATAATTACAGAAAACAAAATTGGCATGAAATTAGTATAGGCATGTAAGAGGTGGGGAACCAAGTGAAGTTTTTATTGAAATGCCTACATGAGTCCAATGAGCTGCAATAAGAGAAAATATTTCTACAACAAATCATGGAAGATTCTTAAAAAAAAGGTCTTTATTAAGAACATGATGAGGCTAATAAGTATTTACATACAGAATTAATATCATTAAACCTTACTCATCACTAAACATAGGAGATTCATGGATAAATCATTCCACCGAATATACATGTGTGTGGCCATCATGTTAGGGATGAATAATAAAATAAATATTTTTATGTCAACCTATTTTATTGTAATAAAAACATCGACGAATAAAAATCAATACCTTTTTAACTTTATATGGATTTGGACGGCTACCCCATTAAGGTGGTGGAATAGGAAGAGAGATGAGAAGACATTTACTACCCAACTCCAATCAAGAAAAGTCAACTCGAATAAGATATTTCAATTAATGATATAATTGAATCTAATAATTTAAAGTCAGATAGTATATTTAAGAATTTAACTATGTATAGTTTTATTTAAACAAAAATTTTTATTACCACCCAATATTTATATTTTGATTAATATTACTCATGAAGTCAATTTCACTGTTAAAACATGGTGATGATGCACCTAACATGGAATTTCTGAAGCAATAGACTTCCAATGAGCGTTTTAATGGAGTTTAAGAATAACTTCAAGGGGATTTAACAAAAGAAATTAAGTCATATACTTTCAACCTCAGTAAGAAGTTTTTAATATTGATTAATATTGTTAAAATTTATTCTAAATACCAATATTCACTGACATTACCATTAAAATTGTAAATTATAAAACACATCATTAGTAACAAATGGATGATATAGAATAAGTGGATAAAGAAGATGTGGTCAAAAATGTTTGGGATCCATTAAAATTTCATAACCCCATAGTTTATGGTGTACTTAATTGCGATGGTGATGTATCTTAAATACCATATCCAAGGGATATTCTACAAAAAGTGAAAGCTTGTGAGATTTGGGTGGAAGGATATGTATTTGTTTATCACAAGAAGCCCTATCTCCCGAAATAATTCTAGTAAACACTATAACTATATAGGTTGGTGTATTAAATCCCTAGTAAGAACATAATGCTTAAAACCATGATTTATCCCTAGATTTTTCTTTTTAATTAATTTAATCTATTATTGTTTAAATAAATTAGTCAAATGTTCAACCTGTAATTATAGTATTTAATTAGGAATAATCTAGGGGAATGACATAAGGCTTACATGTCCAAAAAGTCAAGATGTATCATTTATTTATCCCTTATCAGTTTTACGTCCAAATACAATTCTATATATAAATATAATAATATAATGGTGGAATAAAAATGGGTATAAATAGAATATTTATAGGGAGGGGTAACAAATTTTTACATCATTTAGTTTTATATTATGCTTTCATGCTTTTCCATACTTTTAGGATAGGATTTTTATCGTTATATATCATACTCCATAGTGAAAAAAATCATTGATAGTTTTGAATATTTCATTAATTTTAATTTTTTTAAGGTCATATGATTTTAAGTTATTTTTAACAAGATTTATGGAAACAATTATAACTGTAAAAAAGGGTTTAATTTATTGAAAAAATTGTATAATTAGAATAATAATATGAGGAAATGGGAATTCTAAACGCAACCCAAGTAACTCATTTATTGTGAAAAAATAACACCAAGTCGAGCCAACACAAAATCAATTAATATAAATCCTTTGAAAGTAGGGTAAAATGGGAAATTGGGATCCCATAAGATTTTTTTTAAAAATAATCCATGAAAAGTGAAAATATGAAAAATAAATAAATTTTAAGAATATATTTATCATAAAACAAATGGATTTACATGACTGTTACATGGGACACTAGAAAAAAAGAACTAAATGAATGCTAATAATGTCATTTGGGTTGTATCAAGAATGTGAGGAATGAAAATTTTTTAATAAAAGGTTGGGAAAGTCAAATTTATGACATAAAGAATATTTAAAATAAAAAATAAAAAATATTACACTCTATCATGGAAATTAAAATTGAAATATTTAATAAATTGAATAAGTGCAGTGGATAGGACTTATAGAGGAGTTATGATAATTTCAATAATTAATAAATATTTTATTACATTTATTTCAGGATTTTTATTCCTAGGTAGGATAATTCAAATTTTCTTATAAATTTATTCAATTATTCAGAAGACTGATATTTACGTCTGACTAAACTGGAAGATCAAATATTTTTACTAATCTTACATTAAATATCATTATTTATAATAAAAAAACTTGTTAAATAGTAGGTTCTAATTAATTCTTCATAATACATGGATATGTTTTGATGAATTATTAAAATTTATTAATTATTTATTTTTAATATTAATAATTCACATTTGATATGAATTTTAATAGAGAAAATTTCTATTAATGTATTTATTTAATATGAATTTTTAATTTGAGAATGTATTCTATAATTACCTAGAAATTCTAGTATATTTTTATTTAAGTTCACTCTAGAAATTTTATCATAAAATTTTATACGTTTTTTATTTTAATTATAAATTTATTCATAATTATTAAAATTTTCAACTATATATTTTATTTCAATAATGATTATTAGATCAAAGTTTTTCATAGAGGGAGTGAAACCTAAATTTAATGCTGGATTGGATTCAAAAATGTAGATACTACTTGAGTGATCAATCCATAACCTTAACATATCTCCCCTTAATGGATAAAGTTATGAGATAATTTGGAGAACCATAATAGGAATATTTTATTAACATTATTGAAAATTATATTGATTATTTTAATAGTTTACCAAATTATAGAAAATAGGGATATACTATGAATTTATTTCAAAATTTCTATTTTGTGATTTTTATAACCATAATATTAAATTGACATTGTTAAGATGTATTATCTAAATTCATAGTGATATGTTCCTACAATATGATCTTTAGTTAATGATATAAATCAGTTTCTTTAATTTTTTATCATTTCCCTCTTAGAATATAATTCCCACATTTTACGTTTTCAATGGATAATTATCAGTTATCCCCATTTCCCTTTATGTCTCTCACTCTCTCAGTCTCTTACATCTGCCATCTTCTCCATGATCTATTAGACTAGACATAATAGGTTACATACCAATTTTGTTTAATTATAAATGGTTTTCTTAGTGATCCCAAATTCTTTATTTATAATTAATGATATATGATTTTCTATTTACTGTGAGGCAGTGTAAAGACCCGTAAAATTCAAGGGAAATTTTTTCTAAATTTTCTTTGGGATTTTACAAGAACGCAGTTTTTGACGGCGCCTGATTCTGAGGGCCGGTGTGCCCGAAATTTCTATCCCAAGTTTAGCTCGGGTACGCTCAGTGAACGGATGATCGAGAATTGTTAACTTTTGAATCAGTGCCCGGAATCAAATTCCGAGGGCACTGCTGGAGCAGCAACGTCGGTAATTGCTTAGGAACTCCTGTTTCGGAGTTGCGTTTACACGAGGGGAGTTATAATGTTTTTTGGTAGTTGAAAATAAAAATTATCAATTTTTATTTTTTCCCACTTGGTAGTTTTATCATAAGTAAGGATGTTGGGGGTGGGTCCCACTTGTGATAACCAACCTTGAGAGGATAAAGTAAGGTGGGACCCACACGAGCCCAACCCCTCACTTTCCTAACACCACTAAACCCCCCCCCATTTAATTTTTGCTAACTTATGTCCTCATTAATTTTATAACATCTTATGTTATAACTTAAGTGAGTTAAATGTGGGTTTTGAATTTTCAAACTCTTGAAATTCAAAAACGTTTGTTGGGTTAATAAAATAAGTGGGAGGCTTATTTTATTTTTTTAGAGTTTTGTCGTAGAGATATTTTGGGAAGAACACCTTCTTCTTCGACGAAGAATGCGAAGAACACCATCCTTAGCGAAGAACATCTCCACCGAAGAACATGGAGAACTTCTTCCACGACGGTTTTTCCGTGACGAAATCTCCGTCAACGTCTTCGAATGATCGCTTCGCGACGTCGACGTTCTTTTTTGGCGACGCCCGACCTCCGTGACGCTCGTCTTCCGCGGCTCGTTGACGTGCACAGTTCTTGAAACTGAGGTATGGGTTCGACTATTTTAAGTTGGTGATTCTTTCCTTCGAATATGAAAGATAAATCTGACGGCCAGGTTCCAATTATTATTTAAATTAAAAAAATTGTGAAGGTTAAAAATTTTACGTTTCAGCCAACTGCTATCGCTATAACGGGAATGGACCGGTCCGCACAAACACGGCCGATACCCATCCCCCCTTTTCTATTCTTCGGTTTTGATTAGCGAAGACAGTAATGCATCGTTGCACCGCGCTTGAGCGAATGGAGAGGTGAACGATGTGGGCCACGATGAAGAAACGTGACGCCATCACGCCGCGTCGAGGGTACGACCGAGGCTGGGGTCAGAGTCGGGCCGCGCCGGAAGGACAGGGCGTCGTCACGCCGCGCCGGACGAATTTGCAGCCATCCTGGAAGTAGCGTCCGGAAAAACCACCCACCGTAGAATTCGAAGAAGGCAGCCGGAACTCCGGCCACGGGCGCCGGAAGACGCGGGACCGCGGGGTCACGTGGCGAGAAACCGGCCGGCCTTGCGTCGGCCACCCGTTACAGAGGAAAAGCTGGGGGGAAACACCCCCCGGGTTGCACATCGCGTGGTTCCTTAATCGGGGCCACCGTTTGAATTAAAGGAGGGGCGAAGCCCCTCCCTTGGACGCGTTCGAGCAATGCGCTGGCCGCGCTGGCCGCACCGCCGTGCCACCGCGCCACCGTGCCACCGATCCCTTGGCTGGGACGGGCTTCCGGGATGGGCCGGGTCGATGTGTCGTGTCGCCGCCTGGGACGGGTCGACCCGGTTCGGCCGACCCAGGGGGTACTGGGTCGGGTCGGGTCGGGCACAGACCCCCTATTTTCAGACTGAGTTGGTTCAAACACCCATATCTTGGGCTACTGATCTCCGATCAACACTCCATCGGTTGAGTAGCAATCCTTGGAACGTGACGGTCGTTTTAGTATATCGCACTCATGGTTTCGGAATAATTTGGGTTCGGCCGGGTTGTTTCGGATACAAAACCAACCGGGCCCCTAGAACGAAAAAGCCAATAACTCACAGACCGGGCGTCCGATTGACGCGTCGTCTGTCTCGTTGCTTTCCTCTTGATGAGACAGAACTTTTGGAATACTTCTCCCGAGTTTTGGTTACTATTGGATAGTGGCCAGGTTGGATTGCAAATGAAACCTAACCGAGCCCCTCGAATAGAAAAGCTAATATCTTTCAGACCAGACCTCCGTTTGACGAACCGTCAGCGGCGTTGGTGATCTCATTGAAAAACGGTCCCTATGAGTATACCCTATGAGAGTTCGGGGTATAGTTGAGATACGGCCGGGTTGGTTTTCTCACGAAACCAACCTGGCCCCTGGGACGAAAACGTTATTAATTCATATACCGGGCGTCCGATTGACGCGCCGTCTATTGCGTTGAGACCCCTATGACGAGGCAGTCCTTTGAAATACTTCTTCATGGGACTTTGGGATACTTGGAGTATCGATCTGTAGCTCGTGGAGCGGACCCTCCCGGAGACGAGCATGCGGAGTACGGAGACCGTGTAGCCGACTGAGACCTGACGACTGCTTCACCGACTAGACATGGAGTGAGTCGACTAGCCCAGTGGACGGAGCACTACATTGTGAGGTGCAGACCCATGGCGGACGGAGCACTACCTGTGTGATAGTGCAGACCTGCGGTACTCATCCGTAGAGTACCTCAGCAGGCTACTAGGGAGTGTGCACTACTGTATTTGGGTGACATACCTCTGCGGGAAGCAGTGCGGTGTTTGGGTGGATGACCCATGGTACTCGACAGGTGGAGTGCTTCAGCAGTCTTAGGTTAGTGGGCAGTACCTCAGAGTCGTGACAGAACCACTGTACACTCCAGTGATGGGGCTCTTCAGCAGTTACGGTTTCGATAATGAAAATCCTGGTTTGAGCTGAAACTTTTGACCTTTTTGTTTACTTCATGATTGATATGGGTCACTTGATAAATTAGGTATATGTATGGAAATATACCTGGGTAGAGGTTATCCATTGATTTCATGATCCTTGTGTTTTCCTCATGATTGAGATGGGTTACTTGATAACTTAGGTATATGTATGGGCATATACCTAAGTAGAGGTTATTTGTTGAGATCTTATTTGTGGTTATCCTTGTTGGTTTTAGTGAGACCTTGAGGGTATCGGGGTCCCTACTGAGTATTATTATACTCACCCCTGCATAGGCTATTCCCGCACCTCGATGTGTTTGTTGCAGACGACGGGTAGTGCTGACAGAGGCCAAGTGTTCGAGGACTGGACGGTTCTTGGAGGTGGACTACACGACGAGTCAGTACCCGGAGGTGGACTACACGACGAGTCAGTATCTTGAGGAGGACTTCACGGCGAGACGACACATGGAGGAGGTTGACGGGAGAGAGCGTTGAGGATGCTATCTGTACCTACCCTTCAGGTAGGATCCGTGGTGGACGATCCAGGAGCTGCGCTATCTATACCTACCCTTTAGGTAGGATCTGAGGAGGACGACCCAGGAGCTGCTTCCTTCTTCCAGCTATTTGCCTTTTTCTGTTGTACTTTCATTCAGTTGTAGCTGCACTTTCAGCTGGGTTTGTATTCTGGCCCATTTACTTTTCAGCACTTTCTTTTGTACTTAGTGTTTTGCTTCTGCTTTTACTCTGTGATGTCTTGTTTACTTTTATAAAGGCAATGCCTTCCCAGTTATCAGGATTTACACCTTTTGTGCTAGTCCCCAACCCCTGGCCTATGGAAGGCGTGCTTGGGGTAGTCATGGCATGGGCCCCGAGGATGGGTCGTGACAAATTGGTATCAGAGGAGTCGGTTCTACCGTAGAACTTATAACATTGATATTTTCTTTCTGTGAAGCAATAGTGTTAAGATTACCGAGTGTGGTTTTCAGTTCAGGGAGTCCAGTATTGGTGCGGGCGGCCGACGTATCCATACACCAGGACCCTGACAACTGATTTCCGACTTTGTGCACGAAAACAGTAATTGCGTGTGTGTTTCCAGAAGTTTTATTTAAATATCAGCTCAAACCTGGTCAGCTCACCAGGTATAATCGTTTGACTGTGTCACGTTGTTTCTTTCAGGATGCCTTTTCTCAGACGACCAGCTAGAGCCCAGAGGGATGTGCGTACTGACAGTCTGTCGAGTGAAGAGGCTTCGGTATAGGGCCCTCTTGCAGTTGAGGCACCAACGGTACTACCATACGTTGGGCCACCGATGCCACCAGCCCCAGCAGTAGGCGATGCACGCCACTTGAGTGCGCTGCATGAGTTCCAGCGCCAGAGGCCACCTAGGTTCCAGGGAGAGACGGACCCGCAGGCGGCTGAGGTTTGGCTGGAGGCTGTGGTGAGAGTCTTCAAGCTAGTGGGGACACCGGAAGACTTCATGGTGATCTTTTATACCAGCCTTCTTCAGGCAGCAACAGGCAGGTGGTGGAGCCACTTGTTTCAGTTTTGCGATGGGATGACCATCGCATGGGAAGACTTCGATACCTTCTTCATGGTGGAGTTTGTGCCAGTAGCTCTACACCCCGAGCATGTACAGGAGCTTCTCTCTTTGCCGCGTGTTTTTCGATCAGTAGCCGAGTCATCGGTGGGAAGTAGACAGATGATACAGAGCTCCAGGAGGACCAGACCAGCAGTTGGACGATCTCGGGTTTTAGGACCGGTGGTGCGGGGCACCCAGGGTGGGGTCAGAGCCAGGCGTGCCAGAAATAGACAGTGTTACTCATGCGGCGGGAAGGGTCACCTGGAACATGACTGTCCGACTCCTCGTATAGTTGATCCACAGGCGTTGGAGGAGCCACCGAGGCAGAAGCAGCGACGAGGGACTGAGCAACAGCCGAGCAGTGGACAAGGCAGTAGGGCTCCGGGAGTAGGTGGACAGGAGCGGAACAAGTGGATATGTCCCTTGTACTTCTAGTTCCATGTTGCTATTGTATTCATGTCTTTGTACTATGACCTGCAATAATAAAAAGACACTTATCTTTGTTTGATTTCCTGTCCTTTTATTTGGTTGATACTGAGTGGTCCCGGTTAAACTATTGACCTGACCCTCACTTTTGAGATTTCTACTAGAGGAGACCCAATGACCTCACACTGATGCCGACAGTGTGACTCGACCCTTGGAGGCGAGAGTGACAGTTGGATCTCTTAGTAGTTACGTCGAGGCCTTACGACATCATCCATGGCATGAATGCATCATTCATGTCAGGATTGACTGTATTAGCCAATGGGCGTGGTTCATCCAGGGGATGAAACCATGTTTCACTTTTCGGCAAAGCAAAAATTTTAGCAGCTCTTTCAGATCTTATGCAATGAAGGTACAGATCATCCAGGATCAGATGAAGATTGGATAGTACAGTAAGAAATAGGAAACCGGCTCCAGCCATTGAGACTCGATCATGTTAAATGTTAAAGAAGAGGAAGCTTAAAATAGAGATGAGTCTGTGAAGCAGCAGACGTGGAGGCAGAGCTAGGAGGGCATCATAGGTGGTGTACATCTTAACATCCTACAACCACCCACCTTAGATATCTCTGTCAGGCTCAGGGAGCTGGAGAGCGGAGGAAGAGTTCCGCTGCATGCGGTCAAGGAGTGTGACCCAATGGCTCTAAAAAAATGATTCAAGGGACTATATGTGTCCACTACTAGCTTCTATAGTAACAGACGTCGATGTGAATCATTTCTCGCTTTCAGAAATTTTGTCCCGGACCTAGAGTTTCCGGTAAGTCGTGGACTTGACCCTCACGTCTGATGATACCTTGGGAGGAGACTCGATAATCACACCTACGCCGACGGTGTGGTCAGACTCTTGAGGCGAGAGTTTCAGTTGGAATCTCTTGGTGGCAGCGTCGAGGCCTTACGACGTTAGTTTGAGTATGGAATGGGCTATAACTATTCATACTCTAATTGACGGTTTTAGGCAAACGTCGGGAAGGGTTTTACTTGGTCGTCGAAAAGGAAACCCCAGGAAGCATAGGATAAACTCTTTCATAGGAGGGTGCGACCTATCACTCTTTAGTCGGTCAAACTTACCCTCGTGGCAGCAGTCATTTTGAGTTCCAGTTCTAACATGAATTGGAGACCTCTAGAGTTCGATGATGATGATCACGTCCTTATACGGGTCTCACCTCGATGAGGTTTACGGAGATGTGGACAAGGCGGAAAGTTATCTCTGAGGTTCAACGGACCTTTCTAGGTCCACAACTGGGTAGGCGAGGTGGTTTACCACTTGACCCATCCACCTCAGTTGCACCAGGTGCACGACGAATTCCACGTATCTCAACTGAGGAGATACATGCTCGACCCTTCGCATATCATCGACCATGAGGTGCAGGACAATGGCGTTGGGGTTACATCCACGGAGGTTCTAGTGGAGATCAAAGATCAACATGAGAGGATCCTACGAGGATGATCGATTCCTCTGGTGCACTTTCTCTGGCAGTACGGGAACCTCCAAGTGAGCACATGAGAGCGGGAGGCTCAGATGCGTGCTCAGTACTGCTTTTGTATCCCTAGTTTGTGTGGATGCTTTACAGGGACGTAAACCCCTGAGGTGGGAGTAATGTAAAGACCTGTAATATTCAAGGGAAATTTTTTCTAAATTTTCTTTGGGATTTTACAAGAACGCAGTTTTTGACGGCGCCTGATTCCGAGGCCCGGTTTGCCCGGAATTTCTATCCGAAGTTTAGCTCGGGTACGTTCAGTGAACGAATGAGCGGGAATTTTTATCTTTTGTACCGGTGCCCGGAATCGAATTCCGAGGGCACCAATGGAACTGCAGCACAGGTAATTGCTTAGTTACTCCTGTTTTGGATTTGCGTTTACACGAGGGGAGTTATTATTTTTTGTGGTAGTTGAAAATAAAAATTATCAATTTTTATTTTTTCCCACTTGGAAGATTTATCATAAGTAAGGATATTGGGGGTGGGACCCACTTGTGATAACCAACCTTTAGAGGATAATGTAAGTTGGGATCCACACGAGCCCAACCCCTCACTTTCCTAACCCCTCTAAACCACCCCATTTATGTTTTTCTAACTTATGTCCTCATTAATTTTATAACATCTTATGTTATAACTTAAGTGAGTTAAATGTGGGTTTTGAATTTTCAAACTCTTGAAATTCAAAAACCTATGTTGGGTTAATAAAATAAGTGGGAGGGTTGTTTTATTTTTGTTGTTAGAGTTTTTTCGTTGAGAGCTTTTGGGAAGAACACCTTCTTCTTCGATGAAGAACGCGAAGAACACCGTCCTTATCGAAGAACATCTCCGTCAAAGAATGTGGAGAACTTCTTCCACGACGTTCTTCTTCCGCGACGGTTTTCTGCGAAGAAATATCCTTCAACGTCTTCAAATCCTCACATCACAACGTCGACGTTCTTTTTCCGCGACGCCCGACCTCTGCGGTGCTCGTCTTCTGCGGGTCGTTGACATGCACCGTTCTTGAAACCGAGGTAGGGGTTCGACGATTTTAAGTTGGTGATTTTTACCTTCGAATATGAAAGATTAATCTGACGACCATGTTCCAATTTTTATTTAAATTAAAAAAATTGTGAAGGTTAAGTGTTTTACCTTTCGGCCAACTGCTATCGATAAAACGGGAAGGGATCGGTATGCACAAACACGGCCGATACCCCTCCCCCCTTTTCTATTCTTCTGTTTTGATTAGCGAATACGGTAATTCATCGTTGCACCGCGCTTGAGAGAAAGGAGACGTGAACGATGCGGGCCACGAAGAAGAAACGCGACGCCGTCGCGCCGCGTCGAGGGTACGAATGAGGCCGGGGTCGGAGTCGGGCCGTGCCGGAAGGACGCGGCGTCGTCACGCCGCGCTGGACGAATTTTCATCCATCCTGGAAGTAGCGGCCAGAAAAACCACCCACCGGAAGGCGCAGGACCGCTGGGTCCCGCAGCGAGAAACCGGTCGGCCCTGCGCCGGCCGGCCGTTACAGGGGAAAAGCCAGGGGGTTACACCCCCCGGGTTGCACATGGCGCGGCCCCTTAATGGGGGCCGCTGTTTGAATAAAAGGAGGGGAGAAGCCCCTCCCTTGGACATGCTCGCGCAGCGCTCTAGCCGCTCTGGCCGCACCGTCGCGCCGCCGCCCGGACCGGGTCGACCCGGTTCGGCCGACCCATGTGGTACTGGGTCGGGTCGGGCCGGGCCCAGACCCCCGATTTTCGGATTGAGTTGGTTCAAACGCCCATATCATGGGATACAGACCTCCGATCGATGCACCGTCAGTTGCGTAGAAATCCTTGGAACGAGACGGTCGTTTTGGTATATCGCACTCAAGGATTCGGAATACTTTGGGTTCGGCCAGGTTGGTTCGGATATTAAACCAACCGGGCCCCTGGAACGAAAAAGCCAATAAATCACAGACCGGGCGTCCGATTGACGCGCCGTCTGTCTCGTTGCTTTCCTCTTGATGAGACGGAACTTTTGGCATACTTATCCCGAGTTTTGGTTGCTGTTGGATAGTGTCCGGGTTGGATTGCACCTGAAACCCAACCGAGCCCCTTGAACGGAAATGCTAATATCATTCGGACCAGACGTCCGTTTGACGATCCTTCAACGGCATTGGTGATCTCGTTGAGAAACGGTCCCTATGAGTATACTCTATGAGAGTTTGGGGTACATTTTAGATACGACCGGGTTGGTTCGCTCACGAAACCAACCAGGCCCCTGGGACGAAAAGACTATTAATTCACAGATCGGGTGTCTGATTGACGCGCCGTCTATTGCGTTGAGACCCCTATGACGAGGCGGTCCTTTGAGATACTTCTTCGTTGGAATATGAGATACTTGGATTATCGACCTGTAGCTCGTGGAGCGGACCCTCCTGGAGACGAGCGTGCGGAGTACGGAGACCGTGTAGCCGACTGAGACCTAACGACTGCTTGACCGACTCGACTTGGAGTGAGTCGACTAGCCCAGTGGACGAAGCACTACTTTGTTCATTTCAGACCCATGGTGGACGGATCACTACATGTGTGACAGTGTAGACCCACGGTACTCATCCGGAGAGTACCTCAGCAGGCTACTAGGGGGTATGCACTACTGTGTTTGGGTGACATACCTCGGCGGGAAGCACTACTGTGTTTGGGTGGCTGACCCGCGGTACTCGACAGGAGGAGTTCCTCAGAAGTCTTAGGTTAGTGAGAAGTACCTCGGAGTCGTGACAGGACCATTGTACACTCTAGAGATGGGGCTCTACAGCAGTTACGGTTTTGATAATGAAAATCCTGGTTTGAGATGAGACTTTTGACCTTTTTGTTTACCTCATGATTGATATGGGTCACATGATAACTTAGGTATATGTATGGGCATATACCTGGGTAGAGGTTATCCTTTGATTTCATGATCCTTGTGTTTTCCTCATGATTGAGATGGGTTACTTGATAACTTAGGTATATGTATGGGCATATACCTAGGTAAAGGTTATCTGTTGAGATCTTTTTTTGTGGTTATCCATGTTGGTTTCAGTGACACCTTGAGGGTCTCGGGGTCCCTACTGAGTATCATTATACTCACCCCTGCATGGGATATGCCCGCACCTCGTTGTGTTGGTTGCAGACGACGGGCAGTGCTGATAGAGGTCGAGTGTTCAAGGACTGTACGGTACCCGAAGGTGGACTATATGACAAGTCAGTACCCTGAGGTGGACTACACGACTAGTCAGTATCTGGAGGAGGACTTCACGGCGAGACGACACACAGAGGAGGTTCACGGGCAAGAGCATTGAGGAGGCTATCTGTACCTACCCTTCAGGTAGGATCCGTGGCGGACGATCCAGGAGCTGCGCTATCTATACCTACCCTTCAGGTAGGATCTGAGGAGGACGACCCAGGAGCTGCTTCCTTCTTCCAGCTGTTTGCCTTTTTCTGTTGTACTTTCGTTCAGTTGTAGCTGTACTTTCAGTTGGTTTTGTTTTCTGGCCCATTTAATTTTAAACACTTTCTTTTGTACTTAGTGTTTTGCTTCCGCTTGTACTCTGTGGTGTTTTGTTTACTTTTATAAAGGCAATTCCTTCCCAGTTATCGGGATTTACACCTTTTGTGCTAGTCACCAACCCCTGACCTATGGAAGGCGGGCTTGGGGTAGTCACGACACGGGCCCTGAGGACGGTTCGTGGCAGGCAGATCAAAATGTAATGGGTTGGTGTGGTGACCATCCATCACTATATTTAATTAATATCCAAATCATTATATATTCTATAAAATCACCATTCTATCTATTCTACAATAAATTATTTTCATCAAATGGATTTGTGTTTTTCTAGTGATGTAATGTCATATGATGGAATTGGTTCATGGATGGTGCCACACACTCAATTGATAAATGTTAATAATTAATTAAAATTAATAGAGATGTGATTTTTTGTAAAAAAAAATTCCTAGGATTTTCATAATACAACTCTTGGTGTATGATAATAGTTTATTTAAAGTTTTATGTTCTATCAAATAAAATTTAGAAATAAATATCGAATAATGATGGAACATGTGTAAAAATTCTAAGGTCAAAGACGATTCATTCTTAAACAATTCATACTATCAAAATATTAATCTATAAATTTACTTCAAAATTTTTGAATTCCATAATCAAAACCATATTTTTTATGTTATCATATAATATAGAATAATAATACAAATACTATAAGTAATTGAGTGTAGTGAATAACTGAATGAAAAAATATTCACATGAGATATTATATTGGCCAACCACTATACCATTTAGAAAAAATATAAATAATATTTTTCATGACATGAAGATAGGAATGTCAGTAGTACTAAAAGGGGGTTCCCAAACATATTTTAACTTTTTTTCATTTGATAACAGTTTTTTAGTTACCTAAAAAATTCTCTTCAATTAACTATTTTCTTCTATTGAATAAATTACGAAGACATGTTTTTTAATGATGTTATTTTATCTAAAATAGAAGATATTACCAAATGAATATAGTTTTTTATAATTTCAAAAAATGTATGATCTATAAATATCATCCTATTAAAATAATAACCACTATTTAGCTGACTACGGCCTTGGTAATGGTTATTTTTAAGTGGAACATAACACATAGATTTTTAAGGGCTTTAAATATTACAATGATATTCTATATATTACTATCATGGAAATATGATTCTATAGATTTAGATGATGTATCTTAAACAATTATATCAATTAATATATATTAAATATAGTATTATAAATCTCCAAATATAGCTCATTATTTTATTTACTTTCCTAAAAAATTTGATTATATTCACACATGTTATAATAATTCCTATACAGAATTTATGTAATAACCATTCATTTAAATAATTTGAATCATAATAATAAATCATTTCTTTGATATTTTTTATGATGAAATTGGAATAATTCCCTCAACTATTTATATATACCCTCCACACCACGATAAGTGATAATTCCATCCCAAAGGAACTCCCTCCAAAGATCAATAATAAAGTTTGACCTCATTTTGAAAAAAAAAATATTTACAAAAAAATGTATAATTCATTACCAACCATTACATTCAGGTTATTTACCTGAAAAAATCCATATTCAAGGTCGAATTTAGAAAATTCATACAGTATAATTATTATATGATATATAGTATATATTGTATAAAATTTAAAATATATAATCTAACACATTATACAAAAGATAATATTCACTAAAAATATAAAAAATTTATATTCATAAATAATAAGTTAATAAAAAATGTTTTATTAATATATTTAAACATTATATATATATATATATATATATCTAGAAATTTCATAAATTAAAAATTAAAAATTGTTTCATTATTAAACATGATATATTTTAATATAAAAAATTATCATTTTATATTTACTTTAATTTGATCTCTTTAAAATTATTAATTTATGTCAAATTTAATACCAAATCATTCATATTTAAAATGATATTTATTAAATATTCCAAAATTATCTAATCATTTCATATTTTATATGTAATTTTTATACCAAGGTTAAATCCAATAATTTTCCTTTTTGGTGTTTTAAATATAATTTCATATATGTCTTTTAATATTAATATTTTAAATGATTATATTTAAAAATTGGATAAAATAACATAACATTTTTTAATTTATTTCCTAAAAATAAAATTTATTTACACCTTAAAAATTTGTCATGTATATTAAGGGACAGTAATATATCATATGCACTAAATTTTTTTACATCATCTAACACCCATCATAATATTCTACACTAATCCCATTACTCTCTCACCCTAATTATTATACATATCCAGATATTTTTTATATATGGAAAACATTAAAATATACTTGAACATTATAATTTCATATCATAAGTTCTTGATATGTGTTGTAATTAATCATCGTATAATTATTATTTTACATTAAAGAATTAAATAAGTCTATGTAATTGATTAATACTATTTTAATTGTATAGATAATGATATATTTTAAAATATAATTTAATTTATTATTTATACATTGGGTACTAATTTTATAATTTGAGTAATCATGTTCTAATATCAATAAAATTCAATACTCATGTAAATATTAGTATTTGGTTAATTGAACTATGGAATGGTAAAATAATAATATAAAATTTCTAGGTTTCAATAATAATAAGTATTCATTATAATTTTAATAATATTATTATAATAATAATAATCACTACAAAATTTGGAACCATTCCTCCAATTACCTTTCCTCCCATTCATGCAACACCCCCAGGATTTGGGGAACTCACTTCACTCTCCTTCTTCAACTATTATGATTTCGTACACTAATATCCTTTGAAGTTTATTTTTCTCTTCATCATCTTTTTATACCTCAAAAATTCTTCTCAATTTCATATGGTCTTATTACACATAATGTTCATGGATAATTGGGTTTCACTAAGTGAATGAGAAACACTAAAAACCCATCGATATTTTTTTGGAGTAATATTGGCATTTTAGAAATGATCCACACATGATTAGAGGGATTGGTGTCATTTTATGACTCAAAGTACTTTTATTTATTTTCATGGGTTAAAAAAATTTACATATTACTATATTTTGGGTTTTAATTATATATATATGGTTACATAATCTTATAGCTAGAGAAGATTTTTTAGATAATATTTACTCTAAATTATTCAAAAGGCATAATGATTATAGTGCATATATGTATTTTAAATCATTCAATGAACCACGATTACTTGATGTTATAATTATTTATAAAAATAAATAATTTTTAAATGAATATTATAAAAATTATAAATTGCAGATAAAATAATTTTTTTTTCATGGTTTCAAAATTTGTTATGTGATAATAATTGTAAAAAAAATTTAACAACATTTATATCTATAACAGTCCATAAAAGACATCATGCCTTAGTTGTTAGTATTTTTTATTTCAATAAAAACCATTAAAACCACCACATTGATGGTTTCTGGAAAATTTTATATAAATAATAAATGTAAATATCCTGGGAGAAATGGGTTTTTAATGTTATGTATTTCAATAACTCACATTAAAACCCTTAAAATTTTCATTTTTAAAATTTGTTATTTCAATAACCAATATTAAAATTATATTTGTAACAGTAAGAAATATTTTTTCATGACTCTCCTAGACAATATTACATTCTTTTGTAAAAATAAATTACACATTATATGATAATTTTATAAATTTGGGTCACACCCACATGTCATTCCATCCAACATTGAAATCAGAAATGACTTTCCCTCTACCTTTTATCATTTTCATAACAAACATTAATTTGAAGCTAAAATTTCAATATTTGATGCTCATATTTTTTTTTCACGAAAATGTATCATTTCTTATATTTTCTCAACTTTTAAAATTTAAAATTTTGATTTAAAATCAATGTTGAAGATTTTTCATGATTAAAAACAGTGAGGGTGAGATAGTGGCATTGATGATACAAGAAATAATATATATCAATGATCCTATACATTGGTAAAATAAATTGAATGTCTCTTTTATTCAAAAATAATTTCTATTTCTAAAATATAATTTTAATATATTCAGTTTTTATGGTTATTTTTTGAATTATTAATATTTATTTTTGTGTTTTCATCAAAAACTATGTTTTTATAATTTCAAACTAAAATTTAAATTTATAACTACCTTTTTTATTTGAATAATAATTTAATCACTAATTGTTTGAAATAAATGTGAATTTTTATTTATTATATCTAAATTAAAAAAATGTCATTTTTAAAAATCAATTATTTGACAAACAATTGTAAATATTTTCATTTTACATATTTTAATTAAATAACATAACTAAAATTCAATTTTCAAATATTGTTTTTCAAATAACTAATTTTATATGTCATAAAATAGGACTATATATTTTTTCCTCCATTATAACCTATTGTTTAAATTTTCTTAATGCATATTATAAAAACCATTGGTAACATTATATTTACAATTTCCTTTATAATGATGATGCCTAAACCCCATGATTAAAAACACTGAAAACTACCATTGTATATTTTTTGATGTAGTGTATATATTATACACTCTACTTTTAAATGTTTTAAATTATCTTTTTGGAATGTATTCCTAATAATTTATAATTTATTTCATATAAGGTAATTCCCCCAAGGTATTTTAAAAAATGGTAGAAAATGTATTTTTGTTTCAATTAACAAAATCATTTTTCATGGATTGATATATTATATATTTTACATCAATTATTTATATATTTTAAAATATAAATCCTATAAATAAAGAAATGAGTGGAAAATTTAAATAGGTTATTATAGATTACATAATTAATTGATTAATTAGACTATTTTTATGGCATACTTTTTTGATTTGGATTTCTGAAAGCCTTATAAAATATTTTGTCACTCTTTGTTAATTTTGTCCAAACATTTAAAAAATGCTTTGTAAAGGGTAAGTATAATGAAATAAATAATGAATAAATAGTCACTATACAAATAAAAAGGTTCATAATTCAATACACATTTCATTTTAATATCTTGAATATCAATGTGATATAAGGTAGAATCAATATAGAAAGCTGAATAACTGAAACAGATTCCATTGAATCAATGAATTGTGAATGAAATGCATCGATAGATAATGTCATAATGATAATATCATGGATAATAATAATTAATAAATTCCAAATAAAGTAAATTCATAATGATTTGATGTGATGTTTGCTAGTAAAATTATATTTTTCACTATCAAGACCTTTTATAAGAAGTTTTAAAACACACAGGGTAAAAAATCATCTATTTTGGAAATCTAATTTCAACTCAATTTACTATCAATTAATCTTGAATATTTGAATAAGTGGTCTCAACAAGTGTCATACATGTTCAAATAACTCCATTTATAATGAATGATTGATTTAATTCATAAAAAATGTGAATTATCATCATATATTCTTATTGAGTACTGGATACAAAATTATCAAAACTCATTTAGCTAATCAAGAAACATTGAATGTTATTACTGTGTTTAAAAATGAAATAAATTTTAGGAAATAATCATCTTAAAAAAATAATAATATTGACATCAATGTTATATTTTATCTACAATTTATAATAATTACAATAAATTTATTATTTCAAAAAATGTTATCAATCAAAAAAGAAATCGATATTGCCCAATAATTCTAACAGTTTAGTAATTTTAATGATAAATCCCCATGGATAAAATAATTAAAATAGAAACATTAAATACCATTATGGACGGAGTATTTATGATTTTATATGTTAAAGGCTCGGAATATACACCACGTAATAGTTAATTGGTTTATAAGGACAAATATGTCTCAAAGGAATGTAAATTGACCTGAAATCATGTAATTCACATTTTTCTCAACTTTATCATTCATAAAAATCCTATATATTGGTTTTAATAATGTTAATAATTTATTATAAAACATTATAATAGTTTTAATTCCATATATGAACCATTTAAAACCTCTTATAACACATTAGTTAATAATATATCAAGAATTTCATTATTTTGGGTGTTAATCACCTTTTTTTTCAAATGTGTCAATCCAACTGCCCGAAGACCATAAGAACACCACAAATGAGAGAATCCATATCATCTTCAAACAGAAACGCTGCTTTGGGCATGAATATACTCTGATAAGAACCACACGTGCACCCTCACCAGTATTCAAAACCTCACAATGACATGAATTTTAGTGGGAATGGGTAGAGGAGATCCAATGAGGCCAAATAAGGATAACCAAAACCAGATCTACCTAGATGAAGAAATTAAAACAATACAAGATCTACCTAGTTCAATAAAATCAAATTAATACCAAATAAATCAGTTTCAAAAAACCATAGCAATACAAAATTAAAAAAATATAAAAATCATAGAAAATTCCCCGACAACCACATCTGCCTCGAAATCACTGTATATTAGGCGATGATCCACACTAGAAACCCTCTAGAAAAATGTGTTGGTGCACCAGAAGCTGTGAAACATGGATGCACTATCGGTGCTGGAAGGCACACCGAACTGACATATGATGAAGCTGCACTAAGAATCATCATTGACAGAAGGAATAGCTACACTAGGCTATGCTCCAACACTCTTCTGAGAAATGTTGACGCCAACCATGGGAAATAGATGCGTATATGTGTGACGATTCCCTTCCATGCTGGGAATAGATACATCAGCCAAACTAAACCAGAAAGAACAGGGATGGGGAAACTGAAATAGGGAGAAAAACCTATCCTCCAAGGGTTTGGGATAGAAATCTTCTCAGAGGCACCACATATAGAGGCACAACATAGATTTCACTTCTTATATATGTTTTTCATTAACGATCTGATTCATTCACATTTTACATAGTTTAAACATATATATAATATTAATAATTAAATTTCTATTATAGATATAAATATATTACATTTTTAAAACTAGTCATCAAATATGGTTATGAAAAATTATATTTGTTATGAATATAGAGATGGTTGGTCGTATATATGTATGGGTAACATCTCCGTTTTCCCCAATCATTGTGTAATGCTGGTAAGGGATGTTAAAAATTCCTATAAGTAAAATAATTTCATCAATACAATATTATAAACATATATTTATCATCCATAAGTTATGGTGATGAAAATAGAGTGACATTACATCATGAAGGTGGTAGTCCACGCCTATATGAGTGAAGTTATCATCATTATTTGAGATAAAATAAATGAAATAAAAATGATGTATATTATTCTTAGATAATAATAATGAATAAATTTATCTAATATTAATGTGATGTATATCAAATATAATTAATAAATGTATCATGTATATTAAATATAATAATTAATTTTATCTCCTTTATTATGAAGAGTTAGTAAAAGATGAAGTACATCACTTCGTGAGGTGGTATCCTACCGTACACATGTGAGATGTTATCATTTATCCAATGGAATGTAATATAATAATGTATATATTATATTATTATGAAATATGTATAATAATTTTATATGAATTATATTTATATTAAATATCCATCATCAAACCCAAACATGAGATCCAGGAATTAAAAAACTTACGACAAAAATAATGAGGTTATAGTTCACCATACACACAAATGATAATTTCATTACACATTTGATCGATATTGAGATGGATTCGTGTAATTAAATTTTTATAACAACATTTCATTATATATAATTTACTATTTTTGATAAATAATATTTTTATAATAAAAAATAAATGATCTAGAGAACAATGAAAAATGATGATTCTCATTGAAAAACATTACATCTTCTCTGTGTGTCCTTAATTGGGTTGCACTAAATCTTTCCTAGGTTTGATTTATTCCCAAAACATGAATTATAGGATAAGAGGAGGGATTTATGGTTGTGATTCTGTCCAAAATAGTTTGAACTAATTTGGTTTGAAGGAGTAAAGTGGATATGATATATCACGTAGTTTTATAAGTTGAGGAGTTGGCACACTTGGAATTTTAGAAAATAATTGAGTGATCCTAGATTTTTCATATGAAATTGGGTCCAAAATTAACCATTATATGAAATTACATGTGTAATGATCGAAATATTTATGAAAAATGGTTTTATACATGTCTATAGGTCATTTCTTCCCTTACCATTTTAGTTTAACGCCCTATATATAATTTTTTACCTTAACCAGCTTAATTAATTTTTATTGCATTTACTTTTAATTTGGTAAAAAATATAATTTTAACTTATTAGACATTATAAATTATGGTTAATCCAAATATTTAATAATTTTTTAAATTATCTTAGAGAGGTGAAATTTTTTACTTTTTAATTAATCTCACAAATGTGTCGAGAAATTGGGGGTATTTAACTGAAAATGATCTGTGGTTTAGAATGTATTATATCAGTATTCATTATGAAAATAATTACAAAGAACTCAATTAGATTTATATATATAAAATTTAAATATTGTTATATTAAATACAATTATAAATATAATTTAACCATATAAATTATTTATATGAAAATAATTTTTTTAATGAAAAATTATTATTTTTCTAATATTCATCAGAAAATGAAGTATTTCATAAAAATAAAATAACTATCCCTATGTTAATTTTGGTATTATAGTTTCAAAAAATATTTTTATTAATTAAGATATATATTCTAAAAAATTTTTAATTTAAATTTAAATTATCTGTAAAACACATAATTATACCATCTTTACTAAATATTATAGTATTTAGAAAATATTTATTTTTCTTTAAAATGATTATTCTTTTTGTTAATAATAAATAGATAAATTTTATTTGTAAATAAACTATATATTTTCACAATTTAGTTATTATTATTTATACCCACCAATTTAATGTATAAGCTATAAATAATATAATAATACTATATTAATAAATCATATTTTGTTTGAACACGGGGTTCCATATTACACAAGCTAAAAACACTGTTATTTGAAACACCATATAAACATATTTATGCGTGTAATAAAAGATAACTCATTATTGGGTGTAAGATACACTATCAAATAACATTTTATTCTTTTATTATTATTGGGGTGTTAGAAAAATGATGAAACTGGTGTGAATAATTTAACAATGAAATTGATTGGTTGAGATTGCTTCAAAATTAAATACGTAGTTGATGTTTTTTACAATTTTTTGTTGTTGATCATTTTAGGAAATTAAAATTAATAAAACCATTCAATCCAAAAATGGTATATTTAAGGACCATATGTATTCCATAAACTGTACAAAGACTTTGACCCCTTGACCAGGAGTAATATGCCCCTAGATCATGACATTTTTCCTTGGGGATGAATGAATTGGTTTGGGAGTACAGGGTATTCTAAAATATCAGGAATTTGGTGGTTGAACATGAATCCCTCATAGAAAAAAACCTCACCAATCATCCTATCAATGATGTAAGGGGATGCTGATAGTGATTCCTATTTTGACCTCAAATAGGTTCGGGTGCTATCCCTATAGTGAAATAATATGTACCTTCCATATAATATGGAAGAAAATTCAAATGCCAAATGAATTTTCACATCAACCCAAGAGTCTCCTTGGATAAATCTCTTTGATTACAATAATTAATGGAATTATTTTCCCTCAATTCCTATCTATCTAAATAAGGTCACCACCCAACTAGACTCTAATTTTGTAACTTAGACCTAAACGTCTAACAGTTCCTACCAGTGTTAGTGAACTATTAATCACAATTTTTGACATTATATACATTCCTCTACTGAATATATCATCCAATATAATTTAAAGCTACACATTGTTAAAAACCATATCACTATTTTCACTTGAAAATACTAACATCGTATCTCGAAGACTACCAAGGGAAAAACTCTTATTCTTTAACCCACACATAAAGCCCATCCTATTATCCAAATAGTAATAGAGGCACCTAAGAGGGATTATATTCCAACTCCCCTTGATGATCGGTAAAATATTACCATTTCTATAAGATAATCTCACAAGTATATCTAATAGCCTCATACCATTGATCATAATTTTTAGTATTGTTATTATATTGGATTAGTAGTATCATGTCCAGGCGATCGATAATGGACATGGAAATATAAAATCCCACACTACCAAGTATAATCATCAACATACATTAAGTGATATTCAATATTTGGCAAATATTCAAGTTTTATTATTCAATTGGATCATCAACATGTCCTAATGAAGGATGAATGATCATATCAGCCTCATATTTATGATACGAATAGAGCTCATCAGCCTTTTTCTATGGCCACTTATAGGTTAAACCATTTTAGTTCCATCTTGAAAAAGGGTCATCATTATATTCCAATTGCTAAAAGTATGTTTCCTATGTGATATTCCAAATGAGATGGACATTGGTCACAACATGTGATTCTAACTGTTTAATAAAGAACACAGATGATAAATTCCCAATGGTGGAAATAAAAAATATACAATCATGTTCATATTAATTCCCATATTAGAACTTGTGTTCTTAAGGCCCACTATAATTTTCTATTACTGGGAAAAAAATTGAAGACTTATATTCAGATGGAGAAAACAACTGAAATATTGGATGTCCTCCCCATGAGGTTTCTACCAATATATCTAGAGGTGATTTTCATTGTTCCCACCAATATGTACCACAATTTGGATGTATTGAGACTGATCAAGAGGATTTTTCCCATTGTGTGATCAATGAAAAATAGCCACACATCACAAATATCAACTGAAGATATGTTCCTCGTTATTCACTTGTATCATGAACTATCCATCATGAAGGTCCTCGCAAGGTAATATGTTACAGTAATCCTACCTTTGGTCTGGTAATGATCCACGATGTTAGTCCTCCCCATAGTGGAATTTTTTGTGGATATCATCACCATTGAGACATATCATTTATAAAATAAGGTCATCCCCTTATACAACCTAATATTATATTATAATCAAATAAATAGGCACATAAAATAATAATCTTAGGTATTCCATGTGCCTCACCTCTAATAAGAAATATCTCTTCTAAACAAGTAGTTATTTTGTGGAAATGGGGGAATTTTATCATCCATCCAGTTCATCCACCCACCAATATTAATGAACAAATTTCATATAATCCCACTCATCTTCATAAAGAAGTCAATAAATCAATGATTTGTTAAAAATAGTAGAGTAATATCTTGTCAAGGATAAAGAGGATAATGTGATCATGAATAATGAACTAGTTGAAAAAAATATACCAATTATATTACACCCAATAATTTCCTATTGGTATGATATTTTAATGTATTTTATATATGTATATATAAAATATCATTTTCTATATCTATTGAATAATCATTTTCATATGAAATAATAACATGTTTATTACCTAGAATATGAAAACAACATTACAAAACTAAGAGAACTTTTTCATCGGATTGAATTAGACATAATTTTAGTTTCACAACATCCATAGTTGGGAAATATTTTTATAGATATCCAAGATAAATTTCATAATTATTTTTGTAATATCTGTTGGATGAAAATTGAATCCTAAACATTTATACAGAACAATGGTCAAGGAAGTATAGATCATTAAATTCCACTCGTTTCCCTAGTATACAATGTCCCCCTTCAATGACATCATGGAACATAATTTTTATAGGCAACATTCTAATTCCATTATATTAATTTATAGTTGGAATATCCAGTTTGGTCCCATTATCCTTAAATAATAAAAAATAAAAACTCAATAGTTCATATCAATTGATAGGATCATGCATGAATCCACCAGAATTGATGAGATGATTTCTCATATGAAAATAGAAACCACTCCTTTATGGGGTTACAATCAAAATTGATTAGATTATATAAAAATTTAAAATACATAATTATCATACATGATCTAAACATTACAATATTATGAGGGTAGAAGCATTTTCCGTTGTTGTAGTATTATAGATTAATCCCATCCTAGAAAAAAGTTTCCACTTTTTTCCCCATTGCTACCTTCACGATAATCAAATACATGACAGTTATGATATTTCATAGTGGAAGAACCAAATAAACCAATACAATTGTAATTCGAGAAATTATAACACCGTCACATCATTGTTTTAAAAATTAGTCTTTTATAGGCTAGGATTAATCTAAAAAAACTCACATATTTGTCATTTGGTAACAAATATATCTCTTTGAGGATTTCAACAATGTGAATTTCATGTGATTCTATGAAGGTCAGACTTCATAAATAAGTTCCAAGGGAGCATTGGAAGGTGAATATGAATATCATTAGGGGTTAAAAGACAAAATGGTAACACAATAAAATATATATTAAGATATAAAGTGATTTCCTTTAAAATAAATATTTTTTGAGATAATAATCATAATCACTCATGTATTGAGAACATGTAATATGATGTATACAATTAAACAATGAATTTCATCACCCATAACACTTCAAGAGATGAAAAACAAAATACTGGTTAAAAACTTTTTAATGAAGATATTTTTTTCTAAATAACAATACACATCCAAACACAATAAGAACATGTTCAAATGAGGGACCTAAGATAATTTCAATATTTATGGGTTTCCCAAATAGCATAAATATCACCACATTATTGAGACTTAGCTAAAGAAAATGGGATGAGTATGTATAAAACCCTCCAATCACTCAAAAATTTTACTCCCCTTTCTATTAAAGAAAATATTTATCAATATAATGTATATTTAAATGAGTTTAAATGATTAAACTTAGAACTAATTATGGGTAATATTCCTACTAATCTTAACATGAAAGAATATTGTAAAATATATCCTCTATATAATATACTTCAATAATAAGAGAATTATATATAAAAATATGTAAAATAGGGTAACTAAAACACCTCGTGATTAAAACAACTAGTTAATTTGGAAAAATTTGATACAGAATATTATCATTTCCACCAATTGTGATAGAATCTTCAGTTTTCTAGGAAATTTACCATAGATCAACCAATTCTCGTTGTCATAAATATTCATATCAATGCCGACCATTTCAATATCATCAAACTTCTTCTACCCAAGTGTATGACTATCAACCTATCCTTCAATATAAAATTGACTCCCTCTAATCCATAGCATATTTAATATAATAAATGAAAGGACACCACGAAATAATGAAACCAGAGAGGAAATTTTATCTCAGGTGGGTGGCCATAACAAATCATTCATATATATTTATGAATATGATTTTCCATGTTTTCAATGACACTATATTCCGGTAGTTAAAGAATAATCACATTTTATCTCATTGTATCCCCGCATTGGGAATAAGAAAGCTATAAACAACATCTATTCTTATATATTTTGTGCAGAAATTTAAATGACTAGAATTTTATTGATGTGACAAGATAATATGAAGTCAATAAATAACTGAAAACATATATCCACACATGGAATTATTGTTTCCATAGGGTAGAAATAGAATATGAAATTATATTTAAAGAGTGAAAAAATGGTGGAAAACATGCAGGGGGATCATAACATAGTGGGCCCTAAATCATATGCCTATAAGACTTCATATCAGGAGAATATTATAATAGACCATGAATTCACATGGAAATAGTAAACATATAGACACATTCTATGAAGGTAATATATTTATTCATTCATATCATGGCCTTATTTTTTAGGTCCATGACATCCCATAGAAATAGTTCATATATTTCCGTTGGCCATGAAGCCCATGGATATAAGTCCTCATATTTTGACTCTATTTCCAAAGAAAACAATAACTTGTAAGAATTGGATACATATAGACACATGTAACACTACCCATGGCTATAAGGTTTTATATTCATAGTCCATTATGAAAAGCATAGAAGGCCTATGAATATAGGTTTTACATTAAGTGTAGTAGACTCCAGCTGTGATGCACATGGCTATATGTGGTTAATGAATTAATTTAATTTTAAATAATATAATATATATATATATATTATGTATAATTATGTTTCTTATTGAGTGGTAATGATTCATTAAAAAAATACAAAAGTGAGGGTTTGAATTAAATGAGTTTTAAATTGATTTTCTAGATGACAAATAGCCATGGGACACTTTTCTAGAAATACAGGCCACATGAGAAGCAAGAACCATGTCAATGTTTATGTAGCCACACCAACATGTTCCATGATAATATTTTTAGGTTAATAATATATATTATATATAATGTGGTCTGTAACCAAGTGAATATCACATGGTTATGCACATATTTTGTTCTAGTGAAAGCATAATGTCCATGCCCATCACTGATTGGAATGTTTGGCCTTAGTAGTTTATTTACTAATTTATCTCAACACTGAGAATGAAAACATTTATAGATCTATCAAATTTCATGCCATATGAGAACATGAGTGTCCCATAAAACATTTCTAAATAGAAAGGTCTTACCTACTCTTTAATCATGTATTTCCTACTAGAGATTCTAATAAATACTGGTAAATTGAATGTGTATATTGATCTTCTAAATCTATTTAACAATATAAAATAACTTATTGTCTTCCATTATATTTATAATGTGGTAGAATTTTTGGAATTCATCATTCAGATGATCAATAAAAAATATTGGAATATTCCTAACATCCTATTGGAAGATCTTTGTAAATGAAAATCAATGAATAATGATGCTTAATCCTTCTTGGACCCCATACATGAAAACTAAACCCATGAAACATAATATGATCTTTACTATTAAAAGGAAAAAACAAAATATTCCACATCAAGAAGGGATAAAGGATCAAAAAGGTTCATCTATATGAAAACAGAATGAACAAAGTCTATTCATTCCAAAAAGAGTAAGTTCAATTGTAGTTCATTGAAACAATAGTGAAATTTTATTTTGATCTACCAAATTATATAAATACAAATGAATTTTTTCTCGATTAAAATTATAATAAATGTTTGTTCTACATAAATCTATGAGGGAAAATACAGTATTGATTTATGATAAAATGTATATGACAAATGATTCTAGATTCATATAATGTAAACATTTGAAAATATCTAGAAAATGATTCAGCTATTTTTTATATCCCACAATAAAAAAAGAGAATGAAATGATGGTACAAACCAGGGAGTATAAAATGTTTATGATTTGATTTCCTGAATGATGGAAAAAACATCCTATCCAAATACATAGCTAAACTAGTTTTTTGTGACCATAAGTCCATGTGTGATAATTAGAATAAATATTTAAGAACAAAATACTTCAAAGAGATAGTTTTATATTAACCAACATAATAGGTGTAAAATGGTTGAAATTAAAGAAGTGGAACCTATGTTGATGCATAAATTGGATTAAAATCATCAAGATTTAAAACTATCATATTTATGAGGATAGTAACCACTGAACCAGATGGTCCAATAGACTTTGTTTCATTCAATTGGATTATCATTAGATTATGTGTATAAATAAAACATTTCTAATACGATACACTTGGAAAAAACATTATCTATCAATTAATATATTTTACCAAGAGTTCCCATATGACAATTTGGTAGAGGTTATATGAGTTTACTAAGTCTGATGGGTTAAAGAAAGATTATGTAAACATAGATCCTTATATTTTCATCAAATACCTATTGAATCTGTATATTCAATAGAAACCCATATAAAAATACACTAGTCAGCTAAACATGAGTACAAATTTTATCTCAACTCATCAATGGATCATTCATAACGGATCATACTAAATGTCCAATTAGTGAATCATTAGTCACAAAATAAACATAAGAAATTGGATTATTATTTCAACCTAACATATAGATGATAAAGATTCCATGAAGTTTAAATCAATGAAAGAAAACACCTATATATATGGAATATGTTTCCAAACATTATACTAGGGAACAGTCTCATGAAATAATGAATTAAAATATAGACCATATGTATAATATGATTAAGAATTTTTCTATTATTCCAACGATGAATTAAACCATATATGGTCTTAATATATAAATATATATTTATAAATCACCTTTTTTATGTTCTTATAAGAGATGAAGAATTCAAATCCCATATCTTTACTTATGATGTTTAATGGGTGGAGATTGAAACTACAATATTCCATACAGACTTCAATTTCATAGATCAGATATGGATACCACTATACAAGGACATTCAATTCCATTATACATATCAAATAATGTAGAAAGGAATAAAATTAATTGATCCATTACTAACAACAGTAGTAGAATAAAATGTATTTATGTATGGAATCTTCAACAATTGGGTTAAAGGTAATAAAAACTTCCCCCAACTACCATTAAAATTTATAAATCTAGTAGGAGAGAGAAAATTGATATGGCAGAGATCATGATCAAACCCTCTTTTAGATACCATGTCTCTAATATTGAATATATGATTGATAATACTAACAAAAAATTCAATGATTTACTAGGAAGACTATTGCAGCATTTCCATGTAGCAAATCCTTCATCATACCATCAATCTCTCAAGTATATTATTTAAATAAATATTGACAGATAAATACTGATATTGGACATTTTGACTTATTCAAATAAAAATGCATGGACACCTGATTTTATAAGAGGGAAGGAAAACAACTATTGTTGATTAATATTGTCTGAACCACTACCTCTATTAGTAAGTAAATGGATTATTCTAACACCATCCAAGAACATGAAAAGAGTTTTTATTTTCCATCAAATTAATAAATTATTTCAATAAATATTTTTATAATTTCTAGGACTTCTAAAACACATCTATTGGGCTGATGAATTAGACTACCAATTTTCATTTAATGACCAAGAAAATTTTCCTCTAGAACATGCACCATAAGAATAGATTATTGACACCACAACATCCATGCATAAAAATATATCACCATATTTCTCTTTAACGTAAAACTTAATAAATGAAATATTTATTACAAAGTTGAATTAAAAAACGTAATGAGAAAATGAATGGAGAACCAGAATCATAATCGAGTCAGCTTAATCATTTTACTCATATCTTCAAGAAGATAATCCTAGCATATTCCTTTATTCTATCAGAATGCCTTATAAAGAATTAATTTATATACATAGATTTAATTGTAAAAGTATAATTTTCCCAACAAATAACATTTTAATACCTCATAATGAAGTGAAATTCAATATTGTTTATCAATTAATCAATGGATGGTATTTTTTAAAAAGGATATAATTTATTTTCTTCACAATTATGATTGATGGTCAATGGAAAAATTCCCATTTGAATGAATTATGTATCACACCCCATGATTTTAGAACAAACATACAAATGCATTAGTTAATTCAATCACTGCAATAGTATATATAGACTTGGATGATATAATAATCGCCACCTCACATAGTTGGGTGGTTTTTCCATTCATTATAAGTGACATGGATATGATGAGTAAGATCAAAACCACCAGTATGAAAGGAGATAATATTTATATTCCAATCCATCTCATTATTAGATAGAATTCAACAATAGCAGTCTTTCTCTAGAGATGAATTCTCACATAAAATTGAGCAATCAAACAGTAGTTCTGAAGGTGGGTTGTAATATTTTTTCTCTATGATGTCCCAAATTATTAAAAATACGTAAAAATAGAATTTCTTGGTTATATTCATCTGAAGATAAAATAACGTTTGAGAGTCCCTAAATATATCAACTTTACATTTTATGATTTATTTCTCTTAAAATAATATTAATTTCTTTTATATATTTGTTTACATGAATCATCAATTTGAAATTAAAAGCAACATAACATTGAGATATGATTATTAAATGTGACATGAATCAACTAGAAATTATATCGGTGGGTATGAATAAAACCAAATAAATTATGATTTTATTACATATATTTAAAATTAATTTATTCATTACAAATTGGTTATAAATCAATATAATATAATTATAATATAAAATATAGAGTTTCAATAAAAAAACAATGAATTAAATATTATTTATGCTATTAAATTATGTTAATAACTATTTATCAATGATATTATTAATTTTTTGGAAAATATATTCAATAAAATATTTTATTATTAATTTATTAATTTCCAATATGTAATAGATCTGAATAAATATAGGATTATTCTTAAATAGTACTTTTCAAAAATAGTTTATGTGGCATGACGTATACTTATTTTAATATGAATTTGTACCCCTTAAATAAATTGAATTTTATAAAATGGATTATATATTTTTAATAATGTGGTGTGATTTTTATAGTGAGTTTTTATTCATTTCTCGTCACTATGAATAAGAACATAGGTAGGAATTCATTAATACATTAATAGTTGGATGGGATAATGAGGGGATAACCTTACGAGATAATGATTTTAGCTAAATATAAACCTATATAAATACAATTTTATGAATTTATTTTGATCTTATATCATCTAATAATAAAAATTACCCAAATTTTATCAACATACCTATGAATACAACTTTATAATATTATAATATTCATAATAATTACATGTCTGAAACTCCCCTTACATCTAAAATGTTAGAACATATCATTGATTATTGTCCATAATAATCCCATTTATCTAAACCAATATATAATATAATGCACATATTAAATATTTATCCATCAAAATGAGGTGCTACTAACTCCAAAAGACCCATCCTACAAGGATTTAAATTATACTAAATGAATGATATCTGAAGTTGAAATATATATTCTTATATATCTTTTTCACATGTATTTATACTTAAACCTAATCCAAATGTTCTATAATCTTATTAAAATGTTTAAATTTTTATCTCTCCTATAATTATATGTTTTTATATAATATTTATAGCCATTATATATGTCTTATACATTTATCGTAAGAGGATAACATCATGCATGTATATGTGTGGACTAGCACCCCCTCAATGTAACGAGATTCATATTTCATTTTCTTATTACATTAATGTTAAAAATGATATATTTAATGTAAATATTTGATATATATAATATAATTATGACTATATAATTTTTATTTATTCTGCTACAATTTTTTTTAACCATTGAAAAGTGGAAACATCACTCTCACGTATGCATATGATACCTTCTCCATGAACTAATGTAAATCTTTCTTCATCACCTCTTTAGATGAATTACTGTAAAATTGTTTAAAGTGAATAAATATTATATATATTAATTTAATCTGATATTATATATCCACGACCAATGTGAATGTATAAAATAAAACTAAATGAAACATTCTTTGAAAATAAAAGCTTTTTCATATCTATATTTGTTTTAATAAATAATCATTCTTTAATAAAAAATTATAAATAAAAAAGGAATGAAAATTTTGAAAAAATGTATTAATAAATTTATATGATAAAAGTATAAAAAATATTTATTTAATTTATATAAGGTTTTAATGCATATAATGAAAGAAATTTTCAGAGGTAGTGATTTTTTTTAGAACCACATTTCATTTATACGGTGTCTATGTTACATTTTTGTTGAGGTAAATTATATTATCCCTATATCTAAATAAAATATATATTATTTTACGATTTTTAATTATAGGGAACTTTTCCCTTTTTTAATTCATTCTCCTATCATTGGTAAATTGAATTACCAATATGTTTTTTAGGAAAAATGATTTTATTTTAACTTTCATGAATAAATTTGATCATCAATATCAATGTTGTTTACTAAAATTGCTGAAATGTAATTCATTATGATGAAAAGATTACATAATGTTTTTATTAACTATACCTTATATTATTTTCACTGTTTTAAATTTAATCATACTTCATTTAACGAATAAGTCTTTTTTAGACTCATTTCTAAAAGAGTGAAAGAAAACATAATATTAAAATTTTCCCCATTAAAAAAAGATCCTTCCATCAAAAAATTTATTTACATCATAGATTACCTTGAAACTTTACATGGTTACTATCAACTAAATTTTTTTTCTCAAAATCATATCAATATTTATTTCTAATGATATGCAATGGAAATGTTATTTTCTATTTATTTATAAATAATGTTCAAATATAAATTTGAATGTATTAGCCATTTAAATAAACCAATGTTGTAATTTATTATGTATCACTTGGAATAAGATCTAATTGTTTAAAAATTATTATTTCTATGAGATACATATTCTTAAGTGTTTATTAAATTATTAAAATCCCCATTTAAATTCAATGAGTTAAATTTTTATGAATTTTTTATTATTTTAATGAACTGGTGGAACACATATGTATGATTTTCATAATATGATAGAGGGTTATAATAAATAAATATAATGAATTTGATATTTGTATATATGTAATATGATAAAATGGCCTAGAATTGGGAGTGAACATAGTTTAGTAAAAAGCAATGTCTACCACAATAGTGTTGAGAGTAGACCTTGAAAATGAAAATGATGGAGTTGGGAGTCATCCTAATCAACAATGGGACTTTTTCTACAATGATAGTATTGGTAGTGATTAGTGACTGAGGAAATTATTTTTAAATCTTATTATTACTCTATAAAAACCTATGGAATGTACTTATTATTATTTTATTCTATAATAGTTCATTATTTATTAATGATGATTCCCCACTCTTTAGATATATGTTAAATGAAATAAAAAATCCTTATTCCATGAGTCAATATTTTTTTTATATTATATATTGGGTATTAAATTTTTATGATAAAATTTAAATTAAATTACCTAGTTTATATATTTTATTTTAATTTGATCATTGATTGATATCTCTTATATTTTCCCATATTTTAGATCTCAACACACACTTTATTATCTTTTCATTTTTCACAATGTTATAAAGAATGGTTTTAGTAATAACTATATAAAAATTGTACTATGCGAGAATAAAAACATTCAAATATTCGTAATATCTTTTATTATTGGGAACTAATATTTTCATACATAATTTTTACATGTATTTTTATGAATATTGAATATATTTCACAAAAACTCGCTTGGGGATCATAAAGGTTTCATGTATTTAGAGATAGTACACATAATATAATTTTTAAAGAATGATATTAAACATATCCCAAAAATAACATCCCACTTAGTACTATTCACATAGATACCCTCATTAAAACCATTATTCATAGCTTGGGGAATGAACAAGTATGAATGGGTGTGCCCATATGCACATTAATGGTAAACCTGGGAGACGTAAATTTATGGTTATTTGAAAATATAAGATAATTACAGTGGTATGTGATCATGAATTTAACATAAATTTATAATACACAACCAATAATGAATCATAAAGATGTGTCATTTCATAGAAATCATAATTTTAAAATACAAGAATCATATGTTTGAGAAATAATCATAAATTAATCACTAATCATAATTCATGACATATATGTGTGGAAACATCAACATTTTAAAAATAATTCCATATGTCTTTATTCACTACTATGACTACAACATTATAATAGATAACACATCAACCCCTATTTTCCTTAATAGATAATTTTTGATGACTTGTTTCCCATAGAAAATCAAGAACATTGACATGTTCACAATAATTATCTAATGAGATAAACTACATTACCCAATAAATTAGATGTATTAATGTTTTCGGAACCACACATCGACTAATAGAAACCATACATTTGTGTTATAAAATAGAGTAAATAATTAATCATTTCATATCCCATAAAAAGAAATGGGTTTCATAAATAATTCATTATGACATTAACCTTGGAAATGAAAACGGTTTTATAATTAATAAATAAATTCATAATTACATCAACCATGGAAGAATTTCCGGTTTCAAATTTATATTTATATCAAAATAATTAACCATATACAAAAATAATATCGATGGTATATTTGTATCATATCACCAGTAAAAATTAGGAAACATCAAAGGATATCGTCTTAGATTGACAACACCTATAAAAATAACATGAAATGTTTTTTGAATAAAATATCCATTAAAATTTAAAATATAAAAATTACCCATATAATATGGAATACATGTTATTTGGAAATAAAATATGAAACATTTATTGGAATCTACAAAGCATTGAGTAATATTGACAGAAAAAGTCTAGTTCAAGCTATAAAAATTAAAAAAAATTCTTCCATTTTTTGGCATAAATTAATGGAACCAAATTCTTAAAATGAACATAATATTCCTTTTAAATCAATTTTAAAAAAAACATCATTAAATATTAATTAAAAAACATTAACAGTAATATATTTATATACTTGTAAAAATTCATTTATAAAACATTCACATTGAAGAGAATGGATTTTCATCTCAATTGATAAAGAAATTTGATTTTACTTAACTACATTATATTGGTTTTTAGTTAATAATTAAAGAAAAATGATTTAAACACATTTATTCTGAATAACTAATATTGGATAAGAAAATTAATGAGTTTCTTGAGTTAAATATCACAAACTTTCATCACTATAAACTCAATAAAAAAAGTCCCAATATATAATGGGATTATAAAATAAAGTCATTACTAATTTGGTTACATTTTAATCATATTAGACATGAAAAAAATAGGGATATTTAAAATCATATAATTTTCTTATGGTTCATAATAAAATATATAAATTTTCTATATATACACCATACAAAAGAAACAATAATTAAATATGGCATGCATTTCAAAGAATTAAAATGTTAGACGAAAACCCATTACCTCAAGTATTGAATTCAATATTACCTGCTTGAGACACTCATCTAATAAAAATATTTTTTTTTGAAATATAAAAAATAACAATAATAAAATATATCGTACTATATTTTACTTCTTTATAACCTTTTATTAACAATAAAATTTTTAAATAACTATTTTGGCTGATAACCAAATTATTCATTTTGGTTTTTGGTCCGTACTTTTGGTTCTAGTAATATTATAATGGATCCATTGTCTAAAAAATTTTAATCTTGACATAAATATCCTAAAAATTAATTATATAAATATTTATAGCCAACCAGAAAATTATTTGGTGAAAAATAAATTACAATTTTAATAGAGACAATAAATCATATGTAAACTTGAACACTATTTCAATTGATTTAGACCGATGGAGTGAATGAAATTTATATATTAACCATAATTTCTATAATAATTTTTCTATCATTTATAACATATATATATTTATTATCTTCAATTTGTATTTATAAAAAAACATATAATTTCACATTCAGGAGACGGTTGTCCACACATACGCATAATCGGCATTATTGATTTTTAATACATTCGAAGGTATGAAGTTATAAATTATATTATAATTATATAATTTTAATTATATAATTATTATAATATAATATAAAAAGTACATATGTACATAAAATCCATCATTATATCTATATATGAGAGGCAGTTACGGAATAATAGCTACATCAGTTTGAGGGGTGGTAGTCTGCCATACAAATGATTGACTGTTTCATTTCCAATTTTAGGGACAAGATGAGAAATATAGGAAATGAAAATAAAGAAAATATTATTGTATGTAATGTAAAAGTTTCATTAATATCAATTATTTTAATAATATTTTAAAATGGTGGTTGATCAAATTAAACAAAAATGATTGGTTATGAACTATACAACTTATCCGGCCAACCTCTTTAGGTTTGCACTAAATTTCATTTTAAATGGGTTTCTTGAATTGTACAATCCATTAATAACTTTTTATGGATTATATTTAGTATAATTTTTTTAGTTATTTTCCTATAAAAATTAATTTCTTTTGTGATGAGATTTAGAGGATAAGAATGTGGATTCCCTTTTGATTGTGAGTAGTGTAATTTTTTGTAAATACCTATAACATTTTAATAACAAGAAGTCACACTCATGAAAAGTGCCTATAAAATTGAAACATAATGTTTTGATGGAAGATAATTTCAATAAAAACCACTAAAACTAAAATAATATGTTCTTAACATTTTATTCCCTTTACCTCTATGTTAACTCACTTTTAGTTTTTAGTTCTCACCATGATAAATTTATATTTCCCATATGTGATTTTTTCATTATTCCTAAACACAAAATAATCCTTATTAGATAATTTTGAACAAATTATTTTAAATTCTAAATCAAATTTATCAAATAAAAATCCTATGTGTGGTAAATTAATTTTAAAACATGTGCATGTAATGAGAAAACCCCTATTTTAACCATAACCACAACAATTAAATTTATACACATTAGCGGTAATAAAAGATACATTTAAAGGAAAAATGGACATGAAATTTTATAAGAACGAATCTAGAAACTATATACCATTCAATCAGTATGATATATCATTCTCTAGAATTTGAAATAATTTCATAAATCAATATTTATTATAAAGCATCATTAATGTCAATTTTGTCACTCTTTGTTAATTTTGTCCAAACATTAAAAAAATGGTGAGATTAAATAAATATTTCTAAATTACCTAAAATTTTATATTTATTTAAAAAATTTAAGAATTAAAACAATATATATAAATTAGATTGCTTTTAATAGTTTCAATATCATTTACATTATTTTCCTTTTAATTAACTAATTAGTGTTTTGTCATTATGTAGGAATAGAAGGAAATTATTTCCATAACAGATATTAAATATAAAATACCATGAATATTAAAATATTAATCATTTAAATTAATTTTTATATCTAAACATTTGATATTTTTTCCCTCTAATTAAATTTAATTAATATTAAAAATAAGAAAGTGGGATTTTTTAATGATCATTAAATGATGTTTTATAAATGTCAAAATCATATCAATTTGGATCCAAAAAGAAAAATTTCAAAAACATTAATGATATATGGTCAAAATATTTCTATCCAAAATAAATTGAAAAATATTTTAGGACATTATAACCCTTATATATTTAGTTTAGTCCCTAGTATTCCGGTTTATTCATTAACTCTAGTAAGAGATGTTTACTATTTTTACAGTTCACTATGGAGAATAATTGATTTTAATTTTTTCCTAATAATAATTATAAAAATATAATGTCTAGAATACCTGTATTGATTTTAAATTGGTGATATAATTTATTAAAAAACATAAACTCAGAAAATGTGTCGACAAATGTTTTTGTAAGGATGCATTTTTCAAGCATAAGAAGATATTAGATAAACTATATGACTAGTGAATATCATTATAAGGATTTAAATTCATATATATTGATAATTATATATGTTTCATTCAAAACAATAATTATTAAATATAATTATAAATAATTACAATTTAAATACATTATTTATTTTAAAATAATTTTTCAACAAAAAGTGGCATTTTTACTATTGTTGGTAAAATAAGACATTTTAAAAAAATCCAAAAAGATTACTATTAGATAATTTAAATAATTTTAATTAAAAAATGGATTTAATTTCAGAAATTATATTATTTATATGGTGATAAAAATAATTGTAATATTTTCTCACAAAAATTAGTAAAAATGATTTTTGAAGAAAGAAAATTTATTATGAGTAAAATGACCTTTCTAATATTTGAGTTGTTTTTTATTAATAATTTTTATATACATATATATTTAGTTTTAATTTTTTATATATATTATAAATTATTATATCATATTGACAGCCTCTAATTTATTGTCTATGTTATATTAGTCATACTTGAAAAATAAATTTTCATTGTTTGTTGAGGCTCGATTTTATGTGTCATATTCACTAACAAGAATAATTTATTTTATAAAAATATCATATGGATCTATTATACTCCATTTAATAAATTTTTTTTGAAATTAGAAATTTTTATTGGTAATTAATGGTTTTCAATATGAAAATACATTTGTTTAAATCCATCATTGAATAAATCATCAATAAAACATCCTCTCCCTAAAAGATAAAAAGCTGTATGAGGGAAATATAGAATCACATGTAACAGGGTATCCAACTATGAAATAATAGTGGGAAGTTGAAAAATTATAATGGTGGAGAAATATAACACCCAAGTAATAATTGATAGTGATAAAGAACATGTTAAAGAGAAATTTAAGGGCCAAATATCTATAAATATATGATGGATGAAAATATCATTTATTTGATAGAAATTTGTGTAAGAGAATATCCTATTATATCAGGATCTATTTAATAATGTTGGGGGATTATTTTAGTATCAATAAAATGAATATAATTAATATAATTACCTAATTTATTTCAATATAATAAGAATAAAATCATTTTATAGTTATTATTCGATGAATTTCTAAGTTATTTCTAACTTTAGAATGTTAATAACCATGATGATGTTTTTTATTATCAAACAAATTAAACAATCCATTATCACATTAAAATGGAAATAATTTTATGAAATATAATAAATTAAAATCTAAAACATGAATTGAAAAACAAAGTTTTTAACTCAATCAATTTCACATGTTTTTGTCCTTAAATCCATTTTAAGTATGTCTAAATTTTCATAATTAGAAAAACATAGAATAAGGCCACTAAATTAAAAAATAAATGTAACAATAAAAACCTAGTCATTATAGTTTCCCTATTGTAACGCCCCGACCCCAGTTACCCTGAGTCGGTGCATTATTGCATAACATTGGCATGATCACAAAGATCAAGTCTCAAAAGACCGATTAGTTTTGTAGCCTTGGAAACACTAGATACATTCATAAATGTTACATTACATCATAAAGTGAAAAATCAAAATAACATAGTCTCCATAGTCCACACTTCTATCCCCTTCAAACTATCCCTGTAGGTCAGTCATAAAATATTTCTTCACATCCTGGGAAAAATAAATCATTGAAAGGGGTGAGCTCAGATGCTCAGTAAGGATAACAATATAGCGGAAGCTTTCATAAATAAACATAAACATTTAAGGCAATGTATAACTAAAACAAAAGCATTTTAAACTTGAAATTAAACATAATATCGCCAAATTAAAATGTGATAATTCCATTTCCTTCTTCACATGGATATTCTTCTGGTCGAATAATCACATGCAATATCAATAACAACTTTCATAATGACGGAATTCAATGCCAGACTATCATAACCACGTAGCCAAGGCCACGTGCCAAGACTACAAATAATATTTTGTCAAGGCCTCGTGCCAAGACACTAGTTTGTCTCATGAGACCTACCGATGCATCGAAGAGCTATAGCGGGCTCCACCCGTCACTTATTTAGTCCAATGCATTCCTCATATGAATAGGTTTAAACATATCATAAACCATAACATAATCGTATAACATAAAACATGCATAAAGGAAACATAACATTTCCACATTTCAATCAATATATGTCAATAAAACATATTAATATAATAAAAACACTTTCAAAACCATTTTCAAAACCAAAATAAGAGAAAATTAAAAATTTGTATTTATTTTTCATTTTAAGAAAAAGTTAAGGCTTGTAGAGGAAGCCGAAACTCAAATAATGGTCATTGCGGCAGAGAAGTCGTTGTCGCTGCATAAGTACAACAAGAAAAGCATTTCCTTTTTGTCGTTTAGTAAAACGCTTCAAATAAAAAGATTCCTTTTTGAATAAATGTAAAAGTCAAAGGGGTTTATACACCGTATAAAAAAATTTGTATAAAAAAATATGCCTCAATGAATAGATATTGAGACGAAGTCCCTCACAAAGATAATTATTAACTAAAGTATTTCTATTATGTGTATTCACTATAAGTATACAAAAATAAAGTACAAACACACGATAGGACATAATAATATCATGACATAATTTGAATGTAGGAGATTAACCCAAAGAACAGAAATTGGGTGAAGAATTTCCCTTACCTCATTTCCGACATGACTCGACCACTCTTTAACCTCCTGAATAATAAACTATAGTTAATATCTACCTTCTTAAGAACCTTTTTCAAGTTCATTGATCCTTTTATATCACTTATTACCATGTCATGAACATTGTGTAATTATTTAAGTTTATAATGGTCGTTTTGTCGATCTTAGGTACTTGAGTCAAAAATAAACTTCTTATAATTACACTCTGTTCATGTGGTAATATATCCATTATATCCATAATTATATTAATTATTTATATATCATATACATCATATATATCCAGTATATACATTCATTTATAATATTACATAACATTTAGAGGTATGAAATGAAATGCACCGTTCAGGGAGACGGTAACCCGTACGTACGCATTAACGCTAATTTCATTTATATTTCATATTTAATGGAATGAAGTTATAATAATATAAAGGTATAATATAATTCCAGTATAATATAATGTATAATACCATTTAATCCCTCCTTTATACATCCCACATATGGCATTAACGATTCAAATCACTTTGAGGGGGTGGTAGTCTGCACTTCCTAAAATGAAATTATCGTGTTTACCCATAATGGAATTCATAAAGAATGCCATAAATGAGAAATAAAGAAGCATAAGGAAAACATAAACATAATATATATATCATATATGAAAACATTTTCATCAAAATGGCCACCATTAGAGGTGTTAAAAGAATATTGAACAATCATCGTTTCGTGAGGCAGAAATTCGCCATCCACAGAAACAGTATGTTCTTTAATCATTAGATGTAGGTGTGTGTAAGTTTAGCTCGAATAATTCTAATAAAAACATCCTAGTATATTTAGGATTATGGTTTTGTTACAAAATAAATGAATAAAAAGAGTTTAAGGGGTTGCAGAAGCAATATAAAACAAAATGACATAAGAGAAGACATTACCTTAAAATCGGGTAACTCTTTTTTATTTGAGCCAAAGGCTTCCTTGGGAAGAATTATGCCCAAAGTTAGGCTTCTACGAGTAAGGGATGGAAGTTGAGAGAGTATTTGGACAGAGGTTGTCTGAGCCAAAAGGCTTTGATGGTGTGAGTAAGGTGGTAGTGGTGGGGGCCTTTTATAATAGAAGAGAATGGTCACTCTTGGAAAGATTGAAATGTTACTTTATTATGAATTTTTTTTTCCGATTATAAAGGTCCCACACTTAAATATTTCGAGGTTAAGGTGATAAGGGTTCGAAATATACTCATACAATAGGTTTTGGACAAGTGTAAGTCTTATATTTTACATTCTCTTTTCATTATATTTAAATCGTTAATTAATGAGGTAATCGTTGCATCATCATGGTGTCATAAATAATTTAATTTATTTAATGTTTAAAAATTATAAAAAGAATATCATGATGTATTAAATCTTTTTATATTTCTAATTAATCTTTATAGTAAAAAATATGACTTTTATAACCCCATTTAAAAATTGTTTTAGTAAAACAACTCATGTTTGTGACATTTTTATTTTAACATTAAATAAAAAGTTTTTAAAGTCATTTTCCTCACAAAGTGGCTCCATGGGGTCCCCAAGTTGACCCATGGATTTTCTTGGTCGGCCATGACTCATCCCATAGGGGTAGGACAAGTGTAAAGGTCATTTCATATTATTATAATATAATCATTACCTTAAATTTCACTAATTACCTTTAATCGTGATTAATTAAACTTAAAAGATACTATTCACCAAAAAATTATTTTAATCCCATTGAACCACATTTTACTTTCTAATGACAACCATTAATGTCAGATTTTTGAAAATCAAATCACTTAAGAGGTAATGTTTAATTTAAACGAAAAATCAGTTTTTTAACTACCACTTAGTGGTTTCACTATTCATCAAAAATTGAAGTTTTTCAGAACGATGCCAAAATTTCACCCTGAGATATAATTGATATTCAGAATTCAAAAATGATTTCTATTTTACAAAATTCCAAACCTATAAGTTGCATTAATTAATTTTATAACTAATTCCCGCTGTCACAACAAATAGCGTGTTTTTAAGAAACAATATATATCAAAAGTTTGACAATTTTTTCTGTCCAATTTCAAAGAGAAATTAATTCTAATGACCACCATTGGATAAAATGGTAAAAATATATTCAAATTAAACTTTAAAACCACTCAATAGTATAATTTATCACTATAAATTATTTTGATTAAAAAATCTGTTTTTTAGTATTTTTCACTATTCATAAAAATTGGAGGTTCTCAGAAAATTACAAAAAATTCAACTTAGGATAATTTCGATATTACGAATAAAAAAATGAAGTCCATTTTGAAATATAAAATTTATATAATTTCAAAAACTGTGTATTACTATTCATAACTACTACTTTGATTGGTCGCTGTGTGTTAGAATCTTGAACTTCTGTACAATGCAATCTATTTAATTATTGAAAGAGAAGCATATCGTGAAAGCTAGGGGTGTTACATTCTCCCCTCCTTCAAAAAATTGCGTCCTCACAATTTGATATTTTTATTTGAAAATAAAAGGTTGAAAATAGAAAATACCTTTGTAGAAAACCCACATCAGAAATAAGGGTAATAAAATTTAGCCTTAATAAGAGGGAAAGGGAAATGAAAAAATCACCAACAATTTATGATCTCGAAAAGGAGAACATTGGTTGCAATTAGAGAAATATAATTGGAGTAAAAACGTAAATATTTGTAGGGACTGATTGAGGTCATCAATCACAAACAAGTGTAAAATTGAGGGCCTCAAAGAATTCAATCTATATTGATTTAAAATGTTATCTGTTCAACAAGACATAAGGTATTAGGATAACAAATTTTTTGTTTTAATATCCCTTTACTAAAGTTTAAGAATTAATTTATTCATATAATAAGAGATAGGTATATTAGTGTTTCAACCATCAACTAATTTCTACCACAAACTCATATTTCACTCAAAAAGATAAAAGAACAAAAAAAATATTATATTCATCCTAATCGTACAAGGTTCAAAATATCAACACATACCATTAAGATTATGAAAACTATTTTTTAATAACCAGGGACTTCTTATAGGCTAGTTATAGGTAACAGAGGCCTGTTTCACTATGGTTGTGGGTTCGATTCCTGCAGCTTTGTCCGACGCGATGGGTTATGCCCCACCCTGCAGGTTGTCCTATTCCTAAAACTATAGTATTATAATATTCCAAAAATAATCTTCAAAAATGTTTTAACCTTAAATAATACAATCCAAAGATCAACTTAATCCATTCTAACATTTATAGTTATCCAAATTACTTCTTTCCAACTCACAATCCAAATTTTATAAAGAAGGTAAACATAATGAAGATCCTTTTTCCCACATAACAACTTGTGAACACCTTCATCATGTATTCTTTTAAAACAATGCAACATACTGAATTAACATAAATCCTTATTGATTACATTCATGATCCCTTATTCCTTATAGAATACTAGACATACTTCTTCAATCCAAAAATGTATACAAATCATTAATCAGTTTCAAGGAAGTTATGAATATCCAATATAATTTATCCAAATCAATCACGTATTATTCCAAAATCATTATCTAGGTATCAGTACCATATTATGGTTTATCTTTATCTCAACCATATATTTTCCAAAAATTTAACCTGCTGTGGAGTCACTTTTCTTGGTTCCACATAATCTCAAGTCCGTGATGAAATAGTACTGCAGTACAATCCCTATATACTCCATAATTATTATAACTAGTACATCATTGATACAACACTCAAATGACAAAATTATTTAGTAACAACATAATAACTCTAATCATTCTTCCTCATCTTTGGTAGTATCATAACTTGATTATTATCCAATAACATCATTTGGGGCATACTCTGATGATTTGGACATTTTTTTGCGTAGTGTCCCCACTCCTTGCTGATGAATCATTTTAAATTTGAAACCTTTTTCTTACCCTTGCAGTCACGCACTTGGTGTCCTTTTTCTCCACACTTATAACATACTCCCATTCCCTTTAGGCAAGTTCCAAGGTGTTTCTTCACACAGTTATCACATATTGGAAAATTCTTCTTTTCCCTCGTCCCTTTATCCATCATTCTCTCTTCCATCCTTTTCTTCTCTTTCATCCCTTCAAATCCATAAGACTCAGAGAATTATCTACTTATCTTATTAACACATGATACTATTTCTTCATATGTTGAGAACACATAGGAGACTATTTCCCTTCTAAATGTTGGCTTAATACGATGAAAGATATGATCCTTCTTACTCTTTGAATCATACGTATTGATGGAGTTCACATTTCTTCTATTGGGCGCCATTTCTATACAATGGCATAAACTAGGTTAGTTTATGAATCGAAATACATAATAACAAACTTGGAAAACACTTAACATAAATTGAACTATTTATGGATATATTCCATAATCATACAAATGTTTTCTTTGAGTAAGTATATATTCATAAGCCCTTCATAATGGTTTGTAAAAAAAATGATAATCATCCTAAGCATATCACCCAGGAGTGTCGTAACCAAGAGTGCAGCAAGGCCCGTTGTTGTGAACCAGTTCCAGTTCGTGTCTAGCTCAAAGCGTTGTTTTCGGGTTTTAACCCTAGGTACATCTGTTCCAGAGCCACCTCTACCTGCTCGTATCTAGACATGGATGTATTGCTCGGAAAACTCATAAAATCTCTATAATACCAAAATTTTTGGAAGTTCTTCTATTCTAATCCTCAAACTCTATCTTAGGGCTATGTGCTCTAATCAGAGTTTAACTAAATCTAGCTTCCACGGTTAGTACTAACCTCCCTCTAATACCAACTGTAACGCCCCGACCCTAGTTATCCAGAGTCGGTGCATTATTGCGTAACATTGGCATGATCAGAAAGATCAAGTCTCGAAAGACCGATTAGTTTAGTAGCCTTAGAAACAATAGATACATTCATAAATGTTACATTACATCATAAAGTGAAAAATTACAATAACATAGTCTCCATAGTGCACACTTCTATCCCCTTCAGACTATCCTTGTAGGTCAGTCATAAAATATTTCTTCACATCCTGGGAAAAATAAAACATTGAAAGGGGTGAGCTCAGATGATCAGTAAGGATAACAATATAGCGAAAGCTTTCATAAATAAACATAAACATTTAAGGAAATGTATAACTAAAACAAAAGCCTTTTAAACTTGAACTTCCACATAATATGGAAAAAGTAAATAGAGATAATTCCATTTCCTTCTTCACATGGATATTCTATTGGTCGAATAATCACATGCAATATCAATAACCACTTTCATAATGATGGAATGCATAATTCCAGACTATCATAACCATGTAGCCAAGGCCTCATGCCAAGACTAAAAATAATATTTTGTCAAGGCCTCGTGCGAAGACACTAGTTTGTCTCATGAGACCAGCCGATGCATCGAGGAGCTATAGCGGGCTCCACCCATCACTTATTAAGTCCAATGCATTCCTCATATGAATAGGTTCGAACATATCATAAACCATAACATAATCATATCACATAAAACATTCATAAAGGAAACAAAAAATTTCCACATTTCAATCACTAGATATCAATACAACAGATTGATATAATAAAAACACTTTCAAAACCATTTTCAATACCAAAATAAGTGAAAATTAAAACTCTGTATTTATTTTTCATTTTGAGAAAAAGTTATGGCTTGTAGAGGAAGCCGAAACTCAAATAATGGTCACGACGGCGAAGAAGTCGTTTTTGCCGCATACATACAACAAGAAAAACATTCCTTTTTTTCATTTAGTAAAACGCTTCATATAAAAAGATTCCTTTTTGAATAAATGTAAAATTCAAAGGGGTTTATACACCATATAAAATAAATTTCTGTATAAAACAAAATATGCCTCAATGAATGGAGATTGAGACGAAGTCCCTCACAAAGATCATTCTCAAATAAAAAATATCTATTATGTGTATTCACTATATGTATACATAAAGAAATTAAAAACAAAAGATAGGATATAATAATATCATGACATAATTTTAAAGTAGGAGATTAACCCAAAGAACAGAAATTGGGTAAAGAATTTCCCTTACCTCATGTCCGACTTGACTTGACCGCTCTTTAACCTCATGAATAATAAACTAGAGTTAATATCTACCTTCTTAAGAACCTTTTTAATGTTCATTATTCCTTTTATATCACTTATTACCATGTCATGATCATTATGTAATTATTTAAGATTATAACGGTCGTTTTGTCGATCTTAGGTACTTGAGTCAAAAATAAACTTCTTATAATTACACATTGTTCATGTGGTAATATATCCATTATATACATAATTGTATTCATGATGTATATATAATACACATCATATATATCCTATATATACATTCATTTATAATATTACATAACATTTAGAGGTAAGAAATGAAACGCACCGTTCATGGAGACGGTAAACCGTACGTACGCATGAACGCTACTTTCATTTATATTTCGTATTTAATGGAACGAAGTTATAATTATATAAAGGTATAATATAATTACAGTATAATTTAATGTATAATACCATTTACTCCATCATTTATACACCCTACATATGGCATTAACGATTCAAATCACTTTGAGGGGGCGGTAGTCCGCACTTCCTAAAATGAAATTATCGCGTTTACCCATAATGGAAGTCATAAAGTATGCCATAAATGAAAAATAAAGAAGAATAAGGAAAACATAAACATAATATATATATCATATATGAAAATAGTGTCATCAAAATGGCCACCATTAGAGGTGTTAAAAGAATATTGAACAATCATTGTTTCGTGAGGCAGAAATTCGCCATCCACAGAAACAGTATGTTCTTTAACCATCAGATGTAGGTTTGTGTAAGATTAGCTCGAATAATTGTTATAAAAACATACTAGTATATTTAATATACTGGTGTTGTTACAAAATAATGGAATAAAAACAGTTTATGGGGTTGGAGAAACAAAATAAAACAAAATGACATAAGAGAAGACATTACCTTAAAATCGGGTAACTCTTTTTGATTTGAGCCAAAGGCATCCTTGGGAAGAATTCTGACAAAAGTGAGGCTTCTAGGATTAAGGGAGGGATGTTGAGAGAGCATTAGGGCAGATGTTGGCCAAGCCAAAAGGCTTTGATGGTGTGAGTAATGTGGTAGTGGTGGGGGCCTTTTATAAGAGAAGAGAAGGGGCACTCTTGGAATGATTGAAATGTTACTTTATAATGAAATGTTTTTTTCGGATTATAAAGGTCCCTCACTTATATATTTCGAGGGTAAGGTGATAAGGGTTATAAATATACTCATCCAATAGGTTTTTGACAATTTTATGTCTTAGATTTTACATTATCTTTTCATTTTATTTAAATCGTTAATTAATGAGGTAATCGCTGCATCGTCATGGTGTCATATATAATTTAATTTATTTAAAGCTTAAAAATTATTAAAAAATATAATGATGTAGGAAATCTTTTTAGATTTCTAATGAATATTTATAGTCAAAAATATGACCTGTATAACCCCATTTAAAAAATGTTTTAGTAAAACAACTCATGTTTGTGACATTTTTATTTTAACATTAAATAAAACGTTTTTAAAGTCATTTTCCTACCAAAGTGGCTCCATGGGGTCCCAAAGTTGACCCATGGATAGTCTTGGTCGGCCATGACTCATAAAATAGGGGTAGGACAAGTGTAAAGGTCATTTCATACTATTATAACATTATCTTTACCTTAAATTTCACTAATTACCTTTAATCGCGATTAATTAAACATAAAAGTTACTATTCACTAAAAAATTATTTTAATCTCATTGAACCACATTTTAATTCCTAATGACAACCAAGTATGTCGGATTTTTTAAAATAAAATCACAGAAGTGGTAATGTTTCATTTAAACGAAAAATTAGTTTTTTAACTACCACTTAGTGGTTTCACTATTCATCAAAAATTGAAGTTTTTCAGATCGATGCCAAAATTTCACCCTAAGATATAATTGATATTCCGATTTCAAAAAAGATGCCTATTTTACAAAATTACAAACATATAAGTTGCATTAATTAGTTTTATAATTCATTCCTGCTGTCACAACAAATAGCATGTTTTTAAGAAACAATATATATCAAATGATTGACAATTGTTTATGTCCAATTTCAAAGTGAAAGTAATTCTAATGAACACCATTGGATAAAATGCTAAAAATATATTCTAATTACAATTTAAAACCACTACATATTATAATTTATCACTATAATTTATTTTTATTTAAAAAGCTGTTTTTTAGTATTTTTCACTATTCATAAAAATTTGGAAGTTCTAAGAAAATTACAAAAAAATTAAACTTAGGATAATTTCGATATTACGAATACAAAAATGAAGTACATTTTAAAATATATAATTTATATAATTTCAAAATGTGGGTATTACTATTCATAACTGTTACTTTGATTGGTCTCAGTGTGTTAGAATCTCGAACTTGCGTACAATGTAAGCTATTTAATTATTGAAAGAGAAGCGTATCGTGAAAGCTCGGGGTGTTACACCTATAACATTCAAATAAATTTTTTTACCACCTTAATCACCATAAAACCTTAATGAAAATATAATTTCTTAGAAAATTAACTATTACCGTATTTTTTAAATAGAATAAAAAATATCCAATATATTCAATGAAACTGAAAATTTAATAAACATCATCATAAAGTATGTTTCTAAAAAAACTTAAATCATTATCAAAGTCACCAATATAATGTGTTAAGAATAATTTAGTCCTTTCTAAACATAATCACCTAAACTTTAGAAACATATCCTGTGTTATCTTTTCTCTATTCACGTGTTTCTATAAAATATCATCTTTCCATTAACTTAATTTTCAAGGTTATCATACCACTAAAATGATTAATTAAATATGTAATAAAACTACTAAGAAAATGTAAATAGATGGTTATTGACTCAAAAAACCAAAATATCTATAATTTTAAACATCTGCAACATAATTAAAAAATAAAAATACATAAACACATCAATCCTTCCACTTTACTGATTTTCATAAATGATGGTCTTGCATTGCCTATGTGGTAATAATTAGATTAAAAAATTGAATTAAATATTTTGAATGTTAACCACACATAATAAAACTAACTCTATGATAATCCATTGGTATATTCAAGAATTTTCTATAAAAAACATATACCACTTCCTTTATGATATTCAATGTGCTGGCTCATTACGAATTTCTAACATGATGGAAATTGAGATATCTTTATTTTTTTCTCTCCATTATCCATCCTCTCTTAAAAATCCCTCTATCTCGTCATTGGTGATTTATAAATTTGGTAGATGTCCAATTTTTTAATAATATTCAATGATAACTCATTAGAAATAATCAAAATATCTCTCTATCCAGAAATAACAAAATTGTTTTAACATTATCCTTTAATTTTACATCACTTTCAATGGTATCTTAATTACTCCTGGTTATAGACATTGACTGACACAAAAAATCATATAATGAGAAACACTAATGATTATGAGAAACCAAATAATCCATTATGGGGTGTCTAAATCGTGACATGTTCTTTTAATATTATTACTCCTTTTGTTTAACATATGTCATCCGTGGTCTTCATTTATTAAAATCCATTATAATTGTTTATATTAAAAATTCTAATTAATAAACAAAATAACATGAGAGGTTCAAAAGAATTTAATTGTAAGGTCACACTCACCATACAGTAGAATAATGGAAGAGATATAGTAAACTTACTATTTTTCTGTTTATTACCCCGAGATGTAGCTGTTAAAAATTGATATCCACTTTTAGAATCCAGATAAAAAAAATTTCCATGGAAAAAACATTCATTTGATTAATACATCTTAGGATGTGTAAAAATACATAAGATTATCCAAATGATTCATATAATAGTTTTCTAACCCTAGTTTATAATTGTTATATAATCCTAACTGTAATACAAACTCAAGATCCCCTATATTTTTAGAAATAAATATTTCATCATTTTAGATTAATCTTCACAAAATCACTCCCATACTTGCATGATATCTACAAATATTTAGTTTATTTGGATAATAGATACAAAATAAATCTATTTCATAAATGATATTCCACATATCTCAAAATTATCTTCTGAGTTATTACTCTATATACACATAGCACACGTAATACCATTATTTATAACCTAGGAAAATAAAACAAACAAATGGTTGAGAATAGATGCTTTTGAAGCGTAAAAATGGGATATATCAATTGATTTTCATATAGAAGAATAACATAAGAATATGGATATGAGATTGCGAATATAAATTAACAATTTTATACTAAATGAATGATTTTTCATAAATAAGATTCATGGAATGAAAAATTATAATTTAAAACACATGAATCATAAAAGATAAAAATCATCAAAATCAATAATTATCCATATGTTCATGCGTTATATGTATGGTTTTTCATAATTATTTTAACCATTTCACATGTTAAGGTAACATACTAAGTCCTTTAAATCATATTGTATCATGAATCAAACAACGATCCCTATAGATGATTAAGAAAATATACTTTTTCCCACATAGTATCAATAACATCAACTTTTTCTGATAATTATCTCATGATATAAAATACATTAAACAATGTATTATTGGGAAATGTAATTTCATACCCACCTTTCACATAATGAAAATCAAATAAACATGTTCCACATTATTATAAAAAATTAATCATTTCATAACATGTAAAATGAAGATGGGTTCGAAAAAAAATTTAATTACGACACAACAAATGGAAAAGAAATTAGTTTTAAAATAATTACATCAATTGGTCATAACATCACCCATTGAAAAAATAAACTTGTTTCATGAAAATACACCAATAATAATCATATACCATTCAAATAAAAAAAAGACAATATCATTGGATCAGATATATATACTAATAATTAGGAAACATCAATGGATATTGTCTTAAAAGGAGAATGATTTTAAAAGAAATAATGGATTTTTTTATGAAAATGACATATTAAAATTGGAATAACATATTGAAAATATAAAAATTATAAATAAAATAAATAAAATTTTTATTTTAAAATTAAAATAAAATCATTTAATGTAAGAATATATGAAATGACCTATCCTGCCAAAAAAAATTATTTATGATATACACATTGAAAAAATTTCCTTTCACATTTAATATAAAATGTAAAAAGAACCCTGTTTTAAAAATGAAGGGAATATTCAGTTTAATTTTTTTAAAAAAATATTTATACATGATGTAAATTTCTTCTAACATTGTGTTGATATAATAAAAAATTAGAATTTATTTTATATAATATGCACTTGAAAAAAAAATCTTATTGACCGATGATATAAATAATGTTAATTTTTATTAAAAACATTCTTTGGGTATATTTAGATCATTAAATGTATGAAATGAATAAAAAACAGTGATTAGATCGAAATAAATAGTGGATATTAATTTTTTCTTATTTCAAGGGTGATATATCATATTATTTCATTATCCATAACCTCATCACAAAAAATCTTGATAAATGATGTGATTGTAACATAAAACCCATAAATATTTGATATTATTTAATCATAATCGACATGTATCAAATTAACATATATCGATATTTAAATCAATTAATTATCATAAAAATTATTATAAAAGAAATTCATGGGAAGTGTATACACGAAATTAATTTAAAAAGTGGGGAAAGTAAAATGTGTCTCAACAAAATAAAAGTGAGATAAAAATAACTTACCTCATACCTCAACATCCTCCATATAGGTTAAAAACAAATTTGTGATAAATATATTAATATTATATGTATAATAAATAAAAACTATTATATAAGAAACCATATATTATATAATAATACTCTTTTATGATCCATTTATTAAAAATTCTCCATTAAAATTAATCTTTCAGGTGATAACTGATTTGTTATTCAAGTATGATTTATTTCAATTGTTTTTTATTGTTTACATTTATAATGGTTGATTTATATATCAAATTTTAAAAATTATATATAAAACATATATATTGATTATATATATATATATATTTATATTCATCCCTAAATGTAGTTATATAATAATGAATTACACGGTTCATATAGATGATCGGTTGTACATACATATGTACAATGTTTCCATTTTTTCAATGGATGGTATGAAAAATATTAGACAAAAATTCACCATTAAAGAATCATTTTCATATTTTATATATGATATATATTCATTAAATAACCTTATTAACCTAAACATCTATATCAAATGAATGCCATATCACAACTTTTCCAGGATGTTGTAGTCCACAGGCATGCACATACGATGTTATCATTCTTTAATGGAATGGAATGCCTAGAAATAGATGCGATATTGTAATTTAAAAATTATTATTATTTTAAAATATTATATATATATATACACACTTTAAATACTTAATAATATCCATCCCTGAGAGGTAGTTATGGAAAATTAATTGCATTGATTCATGAGGTGGTAATCCACCATACACGTGATTGATTGTATAATTTCCAATTTGAAGGATGTAGAAAAGGTAAAGTTATACCATTAAATTAATAAAATCATTGTATATTTTTGTAATTTATATCATTCTATCAGTATATTTGAATAATATTTAATGGTGTTGGAAGAAGAAATAAAAAAAACACTCTCTTGAGAACAATATATTTTCTTTTCACTTCTTCATTAGGTTTTCACCAAAAGCATTTCTAGGAGGTCTTACTGCTAAATCCATGGACTACAGGATGCTATTATTAATGTATGTATTGTATTTGGGAATGAATTGTATAATATAATGGTTTTTTTTCCATGAAGAGGATTGTAGAGGGTGTTCTCACATATAAGTGAGAATAGGTGTCTTTTTAATATACACATAAATCTTTTGAATATTTCAATGCCACCTCAAACCAAGTTCCATAAAAATTGAAAATTATTGCAAAAAAGAATATATTTTCAATACATACCTACAAAAATAAAAAATAAATAAAATTTAAACTTCTTATTCCCTTTATAACTAATTTTACTCATGTATACCTTTTAGTTTTTTCCACCATAATTAGTTTTTACATCGACAATTGATCCTTTATGAATAAAAATAAAGCAGTACATATATGATAATGTTTAAAAACAAATTATTAATATTAAATAAAGTTTATCAAATATTATAATTATGTGTGCATGAAATTAATTTTAAATCCTTTTTATGTAACTCCCAAAACCTCGTTTTAACATTATGTTGATAAATTAAAGTTTTTAATCTTTAGAGGTGAAGGACGATAATATCAATGAAAAAACATAAAAAATGATACATGGATGGTATTTCAAAAAATTTACAATTCAGCTAGACAAATATTTTTTTAATATAAAATAATTTGGTAAAATATTATTTATTATAAATTATTTTTAGTGATAATTTTTACACTATTAATAATATTTGGAAATAAAAATGATTGGAATTTTTTAAATTAAAATATATACCTCTCAAAAATATTTTTATAATCTTTATCTAAAAAATTAGGTTACACAATAATTCATTCAAGTTTTCTTACATTTAATATTTTTGAAATCATTTATTTTCATTTTATTTTAATTATAAAAATATTTTGTTTGCGTTGAGAAGGAATATAGGGTAATTATTTATGTAATAAATACATTAAATAAACTATCATGATAAAAAATAATTTATATTTGAAATGAATGTTATTAAAAATCTAGTTTATTTAAATCCTTATCATATATTATATGGATAACATATGTCTATAGTATTAGAATTACTGATATTTTACGTCATTATAGTTCTTATCATGTAATTTTCTCCCCTATTATTTTATTTAACATTATCCAAGGTTACATTTTTTTAAATCATTTACTATTCATAATGGAATAAGAGGAATAATTAAATTTAAAAATAATTGGAGAAAATTTGTTCAAAACTATATTTAAGTAATGAATTATTAATGAAAAAGACGATTTTATAATAACTACCTCATAATAGATCATCATTATAAGGATTTAAATTCTTATAGTAAGATTTATTATCTATAAATTTCATTGAAATTATTCATTATAAAATATTATTTTAATTAAATAATATTTAAATACATTATTCAATAAAAAGTACAATTTTTCAATATTTATTGAAAAAAAAAACCTTTCAGAAAAATCTAAAAACAAAAACATATATAATTTTCATATGACGAATTAAAAAATATATTTTATGCAAAATATTATTTAATTTTAGAAATTGTTATTTATTTTATTTTCTCCAAAAAACCAGTAAATATTTTTTTTGAAGTGAATTCATTTTTTATGAAATAATTTATTTTAAAAAAAATATGTTATTTTATATGAAGAATTTATTTGTAGATTTATTTGGAGTAGGTTATTTATTTATAATTAATAAATTATCTCACCATATTCATACCATCTAATTTAACATCTAGGGTATGATAATCATAATTAAATAATAACATTTAATGGACAATTTTGGCATACTGTTTAATGTCATATATTCTATCGAACAAATTTTTTTTTTAAAAATATCATGGTGTTTAATTTTTAAAATAATTACATTATTTGTATTCTCTATGAAGACATTAAATCCATACCATCTTCAAGAGTTGATTATTTTTATTTTTTTATAGTCATTTAAAAGGATGAAATATTTATATATGTTATTCTTGGGTCACACAAGTTGTAATTTTTTGATGAAAAGGTATTTCTCGAGGTTTTGTTTCAAATAATATTTGTATTAATCATTAAAAAACCTCACAATAATTTAAATTTATATATAGTTAACCTACAAATGGAATAGGCTTATGAGAATGTGTCATAATGTAGGACATATCATTAATAATCATCATGATTATTAGATGACTCAATCATATTATTATAGGTTAATGATTAAAATATGATTTTATGGTTTTTTGAATGTATTAAACAAAGAGGAATCAAGTTAATAGTGAATTTTAATTAAAATAAAATGATTTTACTCTTAAGAAAACAAATAACAAGGGATCTTGAATTTGAAATCTTTTTCTAATACTCAAACAAATCTATCGTGTAATAAATTATACAGATCTTACAAATGAGAAAACATGGGGCTAATGAAACACTGAGAATTTTTAGTGGAAAAATACACCTAATTTAATTATATCTTATAATACTCTATTTTTATATAAATGTAGAATTAACATTGATATAATATCTTTCATACATAAGTGATTAAGGCATGAAAAATCTATCTTCTTAGTGCATAATTTTGAATGTAAAGTACAAAATTAATCGAATATTTTTGATACTATGAAACAATAATAATAAAACGACTGTAAAATGTGATGAGTTTAATAGGGTGTTATTATGTGAAAACCTTGCTCGAACACTTCACATGAAAATAGAATGGGGACTATTAATTTTTACAGTTTAGTCTGATGAATATACTGATACATATGAGAAAAATGTTATAATAATTTCATGGTATTATTTGTATATATAATAAAACATGAAATAAAAATTGATGGGTACTTTTGTTGTATAAAAACTAGTCTTCAAAAACACACTAATGATAATTGAGTATAATAGATATGATGAAATATTTCAATGTGTTTCAAATTTATAAATAACAATAGGATATTTTCCTCATGATATTGATTTTTAAAAATAATATAATGATTTTGTTTTGTGGAAATTATACTAATAAAACATATAATGGAAATAAAATTAATATTTCATTATACTAGAACTGTGAAATAAATCATGGGTACACTATTTACAAGGTTCTTGTAAATGTTTCAAGTATGGAAAAGATGTAAATTAATAAAGTTATTTATAAAGAGATGAAAGGAGGAAATACAATCAAATGAAAGGGAATATATTTTAGTCCAATTAAATACCCATGCTCAAATGCTAAAATCACAAAGAGTATTAGAATTACAAAAACTAGTTTCGGAATGAAATGGTTAGTGATTACCATGAACATTAACTACCTCCTAGCATAAATTAATAAGGGATAAATCTAGTGATCACAAACATTAAAGTGCGTCATGAAAATAATTTTGGGAAATATACACGTATTTTCCACTCTATAACCAAAAATTTCAAATTTTATTCTAGTTATACAAACTATATCATTGCTTATAACGACTCATACATTACATACATTATTATTAATTCAAAATTGAAGCACACATAATACCACATATAACAAAACCATGAAATTACAGTATAGGTATAGTGTCTTTAAAAACTGGGAAACATAAACAACTGGTTCATAAATCATCTACGTTGTCTCCCATTTATTTCATCATATCTTTACTCCCTTTTTGGAATAACATACATAATACCCTTATTCTTGAACTGGGGAAAATAAACAACACAAAAGGGTGAGCTCAAATTCTCAGTAAGGGTAAACAAAAGAAATATCAATCATATCATATTCATAAGAATATAACTTTTTGAATATCTTAACCTACAAAAAAGATCATAATATTATAACATGGGATAAATCATATTGGTGTAATGTAATCCCAATAATCATAACTTAAAACATGAAACTTTGTGGCATACACACATAATCATAGATAATCATTTAAATTGAGTCAAGACTCATTGCCAAGACTATCATAGCGGAAAAAGACCATTACTGAACTGAGTTCACTCCTCGTTCTAGTCCAGTATCACTGAACCGGATTAACTTTTTGTTCTAGCCATGTATATCTCATGAGATATAAATCTTTACCCAATGAATTGGAGGGAGATATAGGTCCCACCAAGCTCATAATGAAACCATTCTTATATGTGCCAAAAAATCAAAAATCATACATCATATCAAAACACATGTAATAAAAATGGGATTCTTAAACATCATGCCATCATAATATAATCTATATAAGATAAAAGGACATCATAAAATTAATTCTATCATAACATAATAAAATCAATTTAAAAATTGGGATATAAATATAACCCTATATTTTCATAGATGGAAAATTATTTTGATAAAACACTTGGACTCCATTCTTGAGGAAAATATCCTTTCTACTTCAAACAAATTTTTCCATTCATAACATGTCTTACAATTTTAATATAAAATAAGTTGGTAAAAAATAAGGATGAAAAATTGTAAAATAAGCTTGATGTAAAAAATTGTCTATGAAATCATAAAAATACATTCATGTCGTATAAGTTAAAAAAACATTCTTCTGGTACTTTGGCCGGATAAGTCAAAAAAGTACATCGTACTAAAAATGACAAAATATTCCTTTCATATCTTTTACTATAAATGTACGAATAGGGAAAATTGGATTTAAAAAATGGTAGGATGATAGAAATAATATTACATATTGAGGAAACATGGATATGGATGATAAATATTCCCCAGTAAATTCTGAAGTATAAACAATCTCGGATAAAAATTGAGATTGCGAGATTTTCCCATACCTTAGGTTTGATATGATTTGTACATGTCCGAACCTCCTATATAATGATTTAAATAATTTCATTGACTTATTCCAGAACAATACTCATTGTTATGATATCATATATGGTCATATTCATAGCTTCTTATTAGTAATATTTCATTGCTACTTGTTATTCGGGTGTTTATTGCTTTATGTTCTTATGTGTGTTTTGTCGAATAATTTATTATTATTCTTTTTAGGTTATAGAAACCTCATTTCCAGAATGTTATAAATGTAATATATATCATATTTACCCATTAAAATCATTTATATAATCATTATTCAATTAAGATCATGTAGAACGAGTGGCATCACATCGTGGAGACGGTAGGCCGTACGTACGCACGAGCGATGATATCGTTCCCATGATCGTGGAATTGTATTGAAGTGTATGTGTACTATTTAATAATCAATATCACTAAATAATAATTATATATACCCATCCATGTAAGGTGGTGGTGGAAAATAGATTACCCCACGGTGTAGAGACGGTATTTCGTACGTACGCACGCGTAGTGATTTCATTTTCCATAAGATGGATAGAAGGTGAAATAGGGTTGTTTTATATTTATAATAACATATCAGTATATTATTGTTACTGATGTTATTACATCATAATTGAACAACTAAAGAAGTATAAGTATAAGAAGAAGTAAATTTGAAAGAATTGGTAATAGATATTACCTCTTCTTTGACATGCCTCTTTCAAATCTCCTCTTAGGGAACTATGATTGGACTTTAAATATAACCAGGACCTCTAGGATTTTTCTAGGGAAGTGGAGAAGATAAATTGTTAGGGTTTGGCCGAGCATGATGGCTTAATGTGGTGTGAGGAGGAGACGGAGGAGGTTCCCTTTTATAAGGGAGGAGAGGGGCACCTTTGGAATTATAGGAAATAATAATTTATAATAAATTCCAACCCAACTTAAAAACCTCCAAAAATGACTCATATCCGAATCTTAGATTATATAGGGTTGTAATATCATCAGGCAATAAAATTTAGCCAAGTTGGGAATTTATTTTAAACATTATCAACATGATTTATCCTTATATAATCATTTTAATTTTATTTGTGGTTATAATATTCAAAATTATAAATAATTATAAATAATTACTTATATGTTGTGAATTTTCCCTAATTGTATACTTTATTACATTTTCGACAAAATATATTTTAATTTACAATTTTTAAATATTCTTTCTATTTTTAAACAATTCTATAATATGTAATTTCTATAAATTAACAATAGTGTCAATTTTGACACTATTCATTTATTGGAGTTTAAATAAAATATATACCGAAGATATGTTAGAAATATAATATTTAATAGATTCATAACATGTCATTTGTTTCTAGAAAATTAGTGGATCACATTAAATATTTCATAAAATATTTATTTTAATACTTTTAAAATCATTTATTTGATATTTCAAAAAATTAAATAATTTCAACATCACTATTGTGTCATAATTAATAATAATTATTTAATCCCTAATAATTATAAATAAATTAATAGGATTTATATAATGTTATTATATTTCTTAATTCTCTTCATGCTCTAAGTTTCATGATGTTTATCACTAAATTTAAATTATTATACTTATAATATTTAAGAGAGTGACATGTTGTCACTTTATTTGGTTTTAATAATAATTATATTATTTCTTGGTCAAAAGTCCATGAAATTTATCTAGTCTAACCCTTAGATGATATGAGTCTACTTTTATTCATCCAATTATATTTTGGCTAGTGTTAGGGTATTTTTATAATCTTATATTTACCCTTAATTACCCGATTTACCTTTAACAATAGTTAAAAAAATTACCATAGTTACTATTCATAATCTCAAAAAAATAAAAGTAACCTATTAACATAATTTGGACCCAATGAATACAAAAATGGAATCCATTTTTCAAAATTCTAAATACATACATTGCAGTAATTAATTTAAAATTAATCTCGTTGTTAAGCAAATGGGTTTTTAAAAGATAAAACATTTCCAAAGATTGAAATGTTTTTACCTATAAATTCAATGTAAAATTAATCCTAATGACATACATTATATTAAATGTAAAAACATATTCGATTTATACTTTAAAACCATTCAATATTGTAATTTAACCATATAAATTATTGCGATGAAAAAAGTTGTTTTTAATTAAAATATAGCGTGTCATTACTATCCATTAAAATATGAAAGTTATCCGAATAATATAAAAAATTTATCCCAAGTAAATTTTTATATCCTTATTCCAATGTAGAAATTTATTTTTTCAATTTGAACTTATAAAAATGTCAAAAACTAGATTTAATGTGGGTGTGCGTTCAAAAGGTGGTAAAACTGCATTTTTAAAAAAATACTTATTTTACCCTAATAATTTATTTTGTTCTAATAACATGTTCTATAAAATATATAAGATGAATAAAAATGATATAAAATTTAAAATACAGTTAATTTTATTAACAATGGCTAGTTTATACTATTATAATAATATATCATTGTTTAGTGGAAGTCGTTATTGTGTACTACACACACTATTGAGGAAGGTCACGATTGCGTGTAACGCAAGTCAAGATAGTGTTGTGTGCCATGAAAGATTCATTTGATGTAGCGTATAAAAAAATATACTTCTCATAAAATATCAGTGTGTTACATTCTATTCCCCTTAAAATGAATGTCGCCCTCAAAATTCTTCACTTCGTAACAAACGGATGAGGATACCTCTCCCTCATCATATCTTCAAGCTCCCATGTAGCTTCTTCAAATTGGTGGTTCCGCCATAAAACTTTCACCAAGCGAGTGGTCTTGTTCCATAGAACTTTTTCTCTATGATCCATATTTTATATCGGTTGTTTTTCAAAAGAAATATCTTGCTCCAACGGTACAACTTCTGAGCTGAGTACATGTGAAGGATTGGGTATATACTTTATCAAGAGAGATACATGGAACACATCGTGAACTTGAGAGAGATTTGGTGGAAGCGCCAATCGGTAAGCTACCTTCCCAACATGATCCAGTATTTCGAAAGGACCGATATACCTAGGGCTCAACTTTTCCTTCATTCCAAATCTCATTACTCTCCTCAAAGGAGATATTCGTAAGAACACTTTATCACCAACTTCAAACTCTAGGTGTTTTCTTTGGTTGTGGCATAACTTTTTTATTGACACTGAGCTACTCTTATGTGTTGTTGAATAGAACTGACCTTTTATTCCATCTCATCAACAAGATCAGGTCCGAATAGCTTTCTTTCCCCAGCTTCATCCCAGCAAGTTGGAGTTCTGCATTTCTATCCATAGAGAGCTTCATAAAGAGCCATATGAATGCTGAAGTGAAAGTTATTATTATAAGAAAATTCCACCGAAGGTAGGTGTGGATCCCAATCACCTTTGAAATCCATAAAGCACCCTCTCAACATGTCTTCTAGAGTTTGAATTTTTCTCTCAGATGGACCGTCTGTCTGTGGATGATAAGTAGTGCTGAAACTCAACTCTGTATCTAATGTATGCTGAAGACTTCTCCAGAACATTGAGGTAAACCTAGGATCCCGATCATATATAATGGAAAGTGGTACTGCATGCAATATTACCACTTCCTTTACATATATCCTGGAAAGCTGATCTATATAGAAATCTTCTCTAATATCAATGAAGTGTGCTGACTTTGTAAGAAGGTCAACTATGACCCAAATAACATTTATTGACTTTGGATTTTTTAGGAAGTCCAGTGACAAAGTCCATAGTGATGTTTTTCCATTTCCATTCGGGAATGGGTAATGATTGTAACATCCCCTTAGACTTCTGTCTCTCAGCTATAAATTGCTGACAAACCAAGAATCGAGAGACATATTCAGAAATATCTCTTTTCATGCCATCCAACCAGAATTACTCTTTCAGGTCCCTATACATCTTCATTCATCAAGGAGGAATAGAGAATGAAGAACTATGACCCTCATCCAGAAGCTGCTTCTTTAATTTTGGGATGATAGGAACACAAACCCGATTCTTGATCCTTATTATCCAATCACAATCAAAGTTGAATTCAGAAACATTTCTCACCTTCTTTTGAAACTCTACATCTTCATTTTGTTCCTCTTTAATCTTCACATGCATAGATGGTTGAACATTCATTTGAGAAAGATAAGATTTTTCCTTTTCCATTATAATTCCAAGATCTGTCCTTTGTAAATCCATAAATATTAGATCTTGTGTGATCCTCATCATGGATAATCAATCATGGTCTTGTCGACTTAATGCATCTGCCACCTTTTTTGCTTTCCCATAGTGATAATGAATTGAACATTGGTAATCCTTAATCATCTCCAGCCATCTTCTTTGGCTCATATTCAGCTCCTTTTGTGTGAAAATATACTTTAAGCTTTTACGATCAGTATAAATATCACACCTTTCACCATAAAAATAATTCCTCCAAATCATTAATGCAATGATTACCGCATCTAACTCCTAATAATGAGTTGGGTAATTTTTTTCATGGATTTTCAACTGTCGTGAGGCATAAGATATCACCATATCATTTTTCATGACAACACACCCCAATCCCTTCTTGGATTCATCACTATAGATCACAATCCTTTCTCCACTACAAGGCAGTGTGAGCACATGTGCACTAGATTTCCTTCTTTTCAACTCCTGGAAATTTTCTTCACACTCCTCCGTCCACACGAACATAACTCCTTTTCGAGTCAACCTGGTGAGTGGATTAGATAATCATGAAAAATCATTCAAAAAACGTTGATAATATCCAGCCAAACCAAGAAAACATCGGATCTCAGTTATTGTTGTTGGTCTCGACCATCTTTCGATAACCTCGATTTTTGCTAGATCCACAGATATCCCCTCTTTTGAAATTATCTGACCCAAAAATGAAACTTTATGAAGCCAAAATTCACACTTGGTAAATTTGGCATAATGCTTCTCCTTTCTTAGGGTCTTCAATAAAATTATCAAGTGATCTTCATGGTATACCTTTCTCTTTGAATAAACAAGAATATTGTCTGTAAAGACTACCACAAATTGATGAAGATATTATCTGAAGAAGCTATTCATTAGATCCATGATGATAGCAGGGGAATTAGTACGATAAAATGGCATCACTATAAATTCATAGTGTCTATACCTTGAACGAAAAGTCGTCTTTGGTATATCCTCTTTTTTACCCTTAATTGATGATACCCTGAATGAAGATCAATCTTGGAAAAGTATTGAGCTCCACGTAGTTGGTCAAATAAGTCATCAATGCATGAGAGAGCATATTTGTTCTTGATAGTGATATTGTTATGTTCTTGATAATCAATGTAGAGTCTCATTGATCCATCTTTCTTCATAACAAATAGAACATGTGCTCTCCAAGGTGATGCACTAGGGTGTATGAATCCTTTATCAAGATTATCTTGGAGTTGCTTATTCAATTACTGCAACTCAATTGGGTCCATTCGATAAGGTGTCATTGAAATGGGCATAACACCCGGTATGAGTTCTATTGAAAACAAAACATCAAGTTTTGGTGGAATACCTGGTGGTTCCTCTAGAAAGACATCATCAAATTCCCATAAAATGGGTGTACTATTAATACGGATTTTCTCTCCAACCATTTGAGATAAATAACCTTCATTTATTGGAATCAAGACCCATAAGATGGAATAAATTTCCACTGGAAGGTAATATTCATCCTTACATCGATAGAAGATTGTAGATTGATCAAGAATATTAAATGTGATTTCCCTATATTGGAAATTGATATGAGCTCCATATAAAGAAAGCCAATCCATGCCAAGAATCACATCAAATTCCACTATAGGAAGGATAACAAGATTTGCATGAATCACTTTCCCACAAACTTCAATCAGAGAAGAATTATAAAATTTTTATGTGACCGTTGTACCATTAGAAGTTGTCACAGATAACTAAAAATCTGATTGTTGAGGTAATATGAAGATAACCTTAGAAAATTCTTCATAAATAAAAGAGTCGGTGGATCCACAATCAAATTAAAAAATTTCTACTTTATAGTGGATGGTATGTGTACCTTTCACAACTTCATTATCATACTCCACATCACCGATAGTAATTGCATGTGACTTTTCTTTGTCTTTAGCCTTAAGAGTTTGTTGATGTCAATCATCATCAACAACCCTTGGATTTGGGCACTGATTGGAATAATGCCCCATATCCTCACACTTGAAACATTGAAGTGTAGGAGGTTCATTCTGTGTATCCCTTTCTTTGTTAGCATCATTAGACATCTTCTTCCCATTATTTCTACATTAAACTGTCCGATGACCTTATTTTCCACATTTAAAACATTTTCTTGTCCCATTAAGACAATTCACTCCATGTTTCATTCCACAATTTGAGAATAAAGGAAAACTCATATTCTTTTCAATGTGGTCTTTATATTTTCATTTCAATTCCATTTTCCTCTTTTTATCAAACCTATATTACTGATGGGTTACTCCAATCTCCATCTCAACCTTGAGAGAACATCAAAAAATTTCCGTGTAGCTATTGAATTCCCTTATAGCTAACACCCTTAGAATACTTGGTTTTAAGCCACTAATGAATCGATCGATTTTACTCTCATGTTGGATAATAATTCTGGAAGCGTACCTTGCTTGTCTTGAAAAATTGGCTTTGTAGGTACCAACAGAGTAATCATATTTTTTTCTTCAATTCAAGAAACACCTTATCCATCTTTTTTCGAAGAATACAAGAGAAGTACTTATTGAAAAATTTGTTCTTGAACTCGTCCCATTCCATGGACTCAATTTTATCTCATTGCCTCGTATTCATGATAAGATTCCACCATTGATCAGTATAACCATACAAATGATACACTGCTAAGATGACGTTGTCATGTTCAGAACATTTTAGAACTGAAAATATCTTTTCAGTGGTACTAATCCATTGTTCAGTCACTAATGGATCAGAAGTCCCGCTGAATGATGGTGGACGCTGCCTCCTAAAGGATTCAACAGAATGTTGCTCCTTATTTTGTTCGTTTGGAAGTCTTGCATGGTTCATAGCTTGAAAAAGTTGTGTGAGCATGGCTACAAGATTTTTCACTCCAGCTCCCATAACGTTTGGTTTCTCAGGGGGACAATCATTGCATTGCCCGTCGCATTCAGCATTAACACGGTTCCTTCTGGTTGAAGCCATTAACTAAAACCAATAAGCATAGTGTGAGAAACACTAATCATAATAGGAACGCCACAAAATCAAGAATAAAATTTTACACCTAAGGACTTATCATAGGTTATTCATGGCCATTTCTAAAACACTTGTATCGTGGTCTATTCTTATACATAACCTTAGGGTTCTTACTAGGGCTTTCACATCCTAGTTTCCAAAGGTTGACTATACCGTTCCTCTAATACCAACTATAACAACCCATACATTACATACATTGTTATTACTTCAAAATTGAAGCACACTTATTACAACATTAACAAAACCATGAAAGGACAGTATAGGTTTAGTGTCTTTAGAAACTGGGAAATATAATTAACTGGTTCCTAAATCATCTATGTTGTCTCCCATTTATTTCATCATATCTAGACTCCCTTTTTGGAATATCCTACTTAATACCCTTCTTCCCGACTTGGGGAAAAAACATACAAAAGGGTGAGATCAAATTCTCAGTAATGGTAAACAAAAGAATTATCAATCATATCATATTCATAAGAACATAACATTTTGAATATCTTAACCTCTAAAAGAGATCATAATATCATACACTGGGATAAATCAAAGTGGTGAAATTAAATCCCAATAATCATAACATAAAACATGAAACGTTGTGGAATACACACATAATCATAGAAAATGATTTCATTTTAGTCAAGACTCAATTCCAAGACAATCATAGCGTACAAAGTCCATTACTGTACAAAGTTCACTCCTCGTTCCAGTCCTGTATCACTGAACCGTATTAACTTGTCATTCCAGCAATGTCTATCTCATGAGATATAAATCATTACCCAATGCATTCGAGGGAGATATAGGTCCCACCCACCTCATAATGATACCATTCTTATGTGTCTCACAAAATCATAAATCATACATCATTGCAAAACCCATTTAATAAAAAAGGGATTCTTAATCATCATGCCATCACAACATAATCCATATCAGATAAAATGACATCATACAATTAATTCCATAATAAAATAATAAAATAAATGTAAAAATAGGGATATAAATATAACCCTATATTATCTTATATGGAAAATAATTTGGATAAAACACTTGGACTCCATTCTTGAAGAAAATATCCTTTCTACTTCAAAAACTTTTTTCATTTCTTAACCTGTCTTAAAATTTTAATTTAAAAGAATTTGATAAAAAATAAGCTTTAAAACTTGTTTAAGAAGATTCATGGAAATAATTGTCTATGAAATCATAAAAATCCATTAATACTGTATAAGATAAAAAAACATTCTTCTCATATTTTGGCTCGATAAGTCAAAAAAGTACCTCGTACTAAAAACAAAAAAAGATTCCTTTATATCTTTTACTAAAAACATACCAATGGGTAAAATTGGAATTAAAAAATTATAGGAGGATAGAAATAATATTACATATTGAGGAAACATGGATGTAGATGATAAATATTCCCCTGTAAATTCTGAAGTATAAACAATCTCAGATAAAAATTATGATTACGAGATTTTCCCTTACATTAGGTCAGATATGCTTTGTTCGTGTCTGAACCCCATGTATAATGATTTAAATAATGTCATTGACTTATTCAAGAATCATACTCATTGTTATGATATCATATATTGTAATATTCTTATCTTCTTATTAGTAATATTTCATTGCTACTTGTTATTCAGGTGTTTATTTCTTTACGTTCTTATGTGTGTTTTGTCGAATAAATTTTTATTATTATTTTTTAAGTAATAGATAACTCATTTCCAAAATGGTATTAGTGTAATATATATCATATTTATTCGTTAAATTCATTTATATAATCATCATTAAATGAAGATCATGTAGAACGAGTCGCATCACATCGTGGAGACGGTAGGCCGTACGTACGCACGAGCGATGATATCATTCCCATGATCATGGAATTGTATTGAAGTGTATGTATACTATTTCATGATCAATATCACATTATAATAATATTATATTGTAAATCTCTACACCATTATATCTATCCAATGAAGATGGTGGTGCAAAACAGATTACACCATGGTGTGGAGATGGTATTCCGTACGTACGCACGCGTGGTGATTTCATTTTCCTTAGGATGGATAGAAGGTGAAATAGGGTTGTTTCATATTTATAATAACATATCAGTATATTAGTGATACTAATTTTATTACTTCATAATGAAACAAATAATGAAGAAGATGTAGAAGAAGAAATAAATTTGAAATAATTGGTAATAGATATTACCTCTTCTTCGACTCGCCTCTTTGATATCTATTCTTAGGGAACTAATATTGGTATTTGAAGAAAACCAAGACCTATAGGATGTTTCTATAGAAGTTTAGAAGAGAAATTGGCAGGTTTTTTCCGAGCATGAAGGCTCAAAGTGGTATGAGGAGGATAGGGAGGAGGTGCCCTTTTATAAGGGAGGAGAGGGGCACCTTTGGAATTATAAGAAATATTAATTTATAATAAATTCCAACCCCACATAAAAACCTCCAAAAATGACTCAAATCCGAATATTAGATGATATAGGGTTGTAATATCATCAGATAATAAAATTTATACAAGTTGGTAATTTATTTTAAACATTATCAACTTGATTTATCCTTATATAATCTTTTTAATTTTATTTGTGTTAATAATATTCTAAATTTTAAATCATTATAAATAATTACTTATATGTTTTGAATTGTAAATAATTGTATAATTCATTAAATTTTCAACCATATATATTTTAATTTACAATTTTTCAATATATTTGTGATTTTAAGCAATTTTATAATATGTAGTTTCTATAAATTAACAATAGTGTCAATTTTGACACTATTCATTTATTAGAGTTTAAATAAAAAATATACAGAAGATATGATCGAACTAAAATATATAATAGATTCATAAAATGTCATTTATATCTATTAAAATTAGTGGAGCACATTAAATACTTCGTATAATATTTATTTTAATACTTTTAAAATCATTTATTTGATATTTTAATCAATAAAATAATTTCAACATCACTATTGTGTCATAATTAATGATAATTATTTATACCCTAAAAATTATAAATAAACTCATATGATATATATAACTTTATTAGATTTTTTTAGACTATTCATTTTTGATGTTTCATGTAGTTTATCACTAAATTAATATTATTATACTTATAAGATTTAAGAGAGTGACATGTTGTCACTTTCTTTGGTTTTAATAATAATTATATAATTTCATGGTAAAAGGTACATGAAATGAAGCTAATATGACCCTTAAGAGATATGGGTCGACAATTATTCATCCAATAAGTTATTGGAAAGTGTTAGGGTAATTTGATAATCTTATATTTACCCTTAATAACTTGATTTACCGTTAACTGTAGTAAATAAAAATTAACGTTATTACTATTCATAATCTAAAAAAAATAAAAGTATCCTACTAACATAATTTGGACCAACTGAATCCAAATATGGAATCCATTTTTCAAAATTCAAAACACAGAAGTTGTTGTAATTAATTTAAAATTAATCTCGTTGTTAAGCAAATGGGTTTTTAAAAGTTAAAACATTGCCACAGATTGAAATGTTTTTACCTATGAATTCAATGTAAAATTAATTCTAATGATTTAAATTATATTAAATGGTAAAAATATATTATATTTATACTTTGAAACCATTCAATATTATAATTTAACCATATAAATTATTGCAATGAAAAATGTTATTTTTAATTAAAATATAGCGTGTTTTTACTATTCATTAAAATATGAAAGTTATCAGAATAATATGAAAATTTTATCCAAAGTATATTTTTATATCCTGATTCCAAATAAGAATTTTATTTTGTCAAAATTAAATTATAAACTTGTCAGAAACTAGATTTAAAGTGGGTGTGCCATCAAAAGGCGGCAAAACTACATTTTTTGAAAAATACTTATTTTACCCGAAAAAGTCATTTTGTTCTCATAACATGTTCAAGAAAATTTGTAAGATGAATAATAATGTTATAAAATTTAAAATTCCGTTAATACTATTCATAACGGCTAGTTTATAATATTATAATAATATGTCGTTGTTTACTGGAACACGATATTTCGTACTACACATGCTATCGAGGAAGGTCGCGATTGCGTGAAATGCAAGCCAAGCTAGTGTTGTGTGCCGTGAAATATTCCTTTGATGTTGGATATAAAAAATATTCTTATCATAAAATATGAGGGTGTTACATTGCTGAATAATTTTATAAGGGTATCAAATCATTATATCAACAATTATCTTTTTAATTGTTGATAGAAACTAATTATAGTTTGAGGATCACATCAAAAATCTATTTCTCCAATTAGATAAATGTTTTATTGGAATTTTATTTATATAAATCTTATGATTATACAACTAATTGAATTTTATATTTTCTATGTATTGATTGACATTCCAATTATAAATCCCTTATCAATTTCATGTTAGGTGAAGTCACATTTGTTATTAACAAACATTTTATGACCATCCTTCATTTCAATGGTGACAATGAACATATAATTTAAATCACTTAAATTTTATGGGTCATAATAAATATTGATGATGGATATTTATCACAAATGGTTGTGAAAGACATAAAATTGAGGATATTTCAATTGTTCATTAACATTCCAATATATTTCTTAATTAAATTTATAGTATTAAACTGAATCGTGAAGTCTAATTTTCTATAGAACTCATACACAGTGAAATATATATAATAAAGCCTCAATTTATAATTAAAATTATTGAGTTATAGAAATTTTATAAGAATCTCTATTAGAATATTTATAAGGTACTTATACACCCATCATGTCCCCATGGGGTGGACCTATTCTTTTTTAGAATAAATATTGGTCAATGATCCTTTGTATTTATTATCCTGAAGATAGAAATAATACTATCAAGGATAGTTATCCTCTCCATATATTGTTGACTAATTTGATCAAACGTAAAAATATTTATAAATTTCGATGATTCACTATCATTTTAGATATCATCAATTGAGAGTCATAGAGGATATACAATATGTGATTTTATATAATATATTACTATTATGAACATATATTGAGTCCACTATGAATTAATAATTACCCTATTACCTTCATGGATATAATTAATAGAATCTTAGATATCACCTCAATCATTTTATGGATGTATTTATATGTAATATTTTTATATATTAAATGTTGATTGAAAATCTAGTAGATTATTTGAGGATTGTGTTAAAGACCAGATAGATTTACAAATTATTTGGAAAATATTAAATGTGACAAGTTTTACAATAAAATTATATGTTCTTGGATCATAAAATATCTATCATATGTATGTTAATGGATCCATTAAAAAATAAGTTATTGGGAAATTGGATATAACAAATATGATGACTATGATCCATATTTTTCATAAGTTCTATGGACAATACAATATTTTTAGTTTATTATCACAAATATCAAATCAAATAACCACGTATACATTTAAGGGATCTATGTTCATTTGGATAGACTAATGTTAGGTAAATTTCAAGGAACCAAAGAGAATAATGTCAGTGCAAATATGCTCAAATTATCATCTAGTGGAGAATGTTTTTGGATCTATAATATTACATCTAAAAATATAGTGGGATTCTTCATTTTACATGACAATATGGTGATTTCTTATGAATTGAAAATTTTAAAATTCATGATAAAAATTACCCTTTCCATGATTTACAGTAATAAATAATAATTTTTACAATAAAAAAACTAAGGAATTATAATTTGAGGAGTTGACACACATAACATTTGAGAAAATATTTTTTGTGATACTAAATTTCACAAATGTAAAAGGGACCAAAAAATCATCATATGAATTAGACAATATAAATTTTGGTTAATCAAAATATTTATGAATTTTTTTAAATTAACTCCACACAAGTGAAATTTTTTAATTTAAAATTAATCTCACAAATGTGTCAACAAAACTGGGGTTTCTTAAGTGAAAATGTTCCATGTTTTAGAATGTTTTCATATCAATATTCAATATGAAAATCATTACAATGAACAAAATTGAATTTATAAATATAAAATAAAAAATTTTTATTTTAAATCCAATTATAAATCTAATTTAAAGATATAAATTATTTATGTGAAGAGAATGTTTTTAATTAAAAATCATTATTTTTCTATATTCATCAGAAAATGAAATATTTCATAAAAATACAACAATTAACCCTAACATAAATATTGTATTCCAGTTTCTCAAAATAAGTATATTTTTTAAGATATATTTTCTAAAAGTATTGAAAGTTCAATTTAAATGATGAGCTCAAAGCTTGATTATACATTCTTTAAGAAAAATTCTTGTATTCATGAAATATTTATTTTTCATTAAAATGAATATTTTTTTGTTCATAAAAAATAGATAAATTATACATGTATATAAACTATATATATTCAAAAAAATTAATACTATTCATACCTTCCATTTTAAGGTATAGACTATAAATAAAATAATAATAAAATATTATTAAGTCACATTTTTAATAAACGTGGTGTTTTATATATTCCATGCTAAATTGAGTGTTCATTAAAACACCAGATAAACATATTAATGTGTGTAATAAATGATAAATCATTAATGTGTGTATGATACACTATCAAATAACATTTTATTATTTTATAATTTTTGGGAGTTAATAAATGATGAAACTGGTGTGAATAATTTAACTTGGACTGTGATTGGTCGAATGTGATTTTACATTAAATACTTAATTGATGTTTTTTATAATTCACGTATATTAATAATTTTAGGAAATTAATATTAATAAAACCATTCAATCCAAAAATTGTATTTTTAAGGTACCATATGTATTCCATGGATTGTACAACAACATTCCCCCCCTTAACCAACAGTAAGATGCCCCCTAGATCATGAGATTTGTGCTTTGTGGTGAATGATTTTTTTTGGGAGTACCATGAAAAGTAAAATATCATGAATATTGTGGTTGAAAATGAACCCTCAGGGAAATAAAACCTCACCAATCATCCTCTCAATGATTTGAGGTGATAAACTTAGTGATTCCTATTTGGACCTCAAATATGTTTGGGTGCCATCCCTATAGTGAAATAATATGTTCCTTCCAAATAATATTTATGAAAATCTAGATGCCAATTGAATTTCAACATCAACTCAATAGTCTCCAAGGTTAACTCTCTTTGATTTCTATCATCACAGGTATTATATTCCATCAATTCCTATATATCTAACTATGGTCACCACCCAATCAGACTATACTCTAGTAACTTAGACCTGAGAATCTAATAGTTCTTACCAGTGTTAGTTAACTATTAATCAAAATTATTGACAATATATATATTCCTATATTGAATATTTCATCCAATATAATTTATATCTATTCATTTTTAAAAACCACATCACTATTTTCACTTAGAAATACTACCAACATATCTTTAAGATGGCCAAGGGAAAATATCTTATTATTTAACCAACAAATAAAGCCCATCCTCATATCCAAATTGAAACAGAGGCATGTTAGTGGGATTATATCCTCAATCCTATTGATAAATGGTCATATATTACCATTCCCCTCATAGAATCTCAAAATAGTATCTAATAGCCTCATACCTCTAATAATAATTATCAATAATATTGTCATATTAGAATAGAAGTATCATATTCGGGTTATCGACAAGAGATATGGAAATATTTAATCCCACACATCAGATAAAATCTACAACATACATTAAGAGATACTCATGATATGGTAGATATTATAGTTTTATTATTCAATTGGATCATCATCATTGTTTAATGAATATTGGATTTTCATATTAGGCTCATATCTATGTTACAAATAGAGCTCATCAGCCTATTTCTATGGCTACTTCTTGGTTAACCCATTTTAGTTCCATATTTAAAAAATTTCATCATTATAATTAGATTGCTACATGTCAATTTCATATGAGATATTCCAAATGATAAGGAAATTGGTAACAACATGTGATTGAAACTGTTCAACAAAGATCACAGAAGATAAATTCTCAAGGTTGGATGTCATGACCCATCCTCGGGGCTCGTTTTTTGACAACCCCAAGCCCACCTTCCATAGGCTAGGAGCTGGAAAATAGCACCAAAGGCATAATTACCAATAAAAAGGGAAGGTATTGCCTTTAGAAAGTAAAAATATACAACAGAGTTCGCCACTAAAAGTAAACACTAAGTAATATTGTATTAAAAAGATAGTGATGAAAGGAAATGGGGCAAGAAATACAAGACCAACAGTGATGTATAGTAAAACTGAAATGCTAGTACAACTATAGTAACATAAAACAACAACAACTGAGTCTTCCTCCCGAAATCCCACCAGAAGGGTGGGTACAAATGGCCTCGTCAGTGCCCAAGTTTGTCTATCAGCTCCGAGTATGTCTCGTCAAGCGGTCCACCTCCGTGTATCGTCTAGCTCTATAACTCTCCACCTCGATCATTGTTGTCTGTCATCTACAACCAACACAATGTAGTGCGTGAATAGACCATGTAGAAGATTGTATAAAGATACTCAGAAGGGACCCTGAGACCCCCGAAGGTCAACCAAAATCCACAAAGGAAAAAATATAATAGAAAGATAAAAATATGAACTATCAAAAAACCCTTATTAGGTATATGCCCATACATATACCTATGTTATCAAATACAGCCTGACTTCAACTCTTAAGCCCAAACACAACCCAGTCCACACAGAAAGTTAAATCAATCTCATTGATGATAATGATTGAAAGTCAAGACTCAGATCAAACAGGTACACATCTATTGTATAGTGACAGAGATGATCATATGTAGTCACTGATTCATCTAAGCTATTGAACCCACATAGGATCCAAGTACAGTCGTCATCATTTTCAAACCCACATAGGATCCAAGTACAGTAGTTGTCACTGCCGAACCCACGTAGGATCCAAGTAGAGTAGTCATCGCTGTCAAACCCAAGTAGGATCCATGTACAGTATTCGTCACTCCTGAACCAATGTAGGATCCAAATACACTAGTTAGTGATGTCTAACCCAAAAAGCATCTAATTACATTAGTCATCGTTGTGGAACCATGTAGGATCCAAGTACAGTAGTCATCGCTGGCACATCTAGCTCAAGGGTTCCTGCACACTGCACGCTCGATTTCGGGAGGGTCCGCTCCTTGAGCCAAGAGTAAGTACTTCAACTATCACAAAGTCCTAAGTTGATGTATCATGTAGTTCCGTCTCATCATAAGGAACCCAACGCGACAGAAGACACGTCAATTAGAATCCTGGCCTGAGAGTTATTGGATTTTCTATTCCAGGGGCATGGTTGGAATTGTGCATGTTCCAAAACTGACTATTTCCCAATGTTTTCCAACACTCACTTATAGTATTACAAAAGGACCTTCTCGTCACGAGGATCCCAGTTCCACAGACGGCGCTTCAATAGGATGTGCAGTCTAGAAGTTATTCGCGTTTTAGCGAATGGGCACGGCCCATCAGGCCCATGGGTTGGTGGGTCGGCCCGACCCCATTTGGAGGGTCTGACCCAGCTGGGGGGTCGTCCCGACCCGGTGGGGCATGGACCAGTTTGATGGTTATGGCCCAGTCCATGCAACAACCCATCCGGCAATAGGGCGGCCCAGCCCGCGCGAGGGCGGCCCGGCCCAAGCGGCTGGTCGCGGCTCAGCTAGCTGGCCGAACGGAGCGGGGGGGGGGGGGGGGTCATGAAATTGTTGCGCTGAGTGGCTCTGCGTCTCCATATGGGCCATCCAAATATGTATGGTTTTCTCGGGTTTGAGCTGCATGCACGGCGGGTTGATGTCCTCCCACGCGACACCTTCGGGTGCTACAGCTTCCATCAACCTGGCCGGCAGGCGGCTGGCCGGTTCGCCCGCCGATGTGGCCCTCCAAATTTGGGCCGTGATTCCTCCGCAGTGCAGTGCCATGAGGTGCCACAGTCATTTTCCGGATCGGTTGTAGCCGGCTGGTTTGTCCAACAAGCGGCCCGCGGATGCGGGCCTCACCTCCTCCGTGCGGCACCAACGGGTGTCGCGGTTTAGTAGCCCGGCTGGCTACGGCCGGCCGGTTCAATTTGTTTGAGAAGCCCGTGGAAGCAGACCGCAGTTTCCTCCACCTAGCTAGTGTGTGATCGCCGCATCCAATCGCAGTAACCTCTGGTCTCCGCCTCTTCTGGTTGTCTTTGCCAAAATAATCACGAACCATTAGAGGGTCCTCGGGCCATGTTCGTTCGGCTCATTCCCTCGGTGTTAGGTGATATCAAAAGGCCAAAGAAAATAAAAGGTATTAAACAAAGATCAAGGCACAATTTTATTCATTTTAAATTGATCATAACCCCCTACCTTGCTTCAAGTTACGTTGCACGTCGATGAGCAGCAGAAGACGGACGTCTATTTCATTGTCTTCGGGGAGCGTCTGAAGAGGAAGCATCGTTGGAGAAGTTATTCATGGGTGGAGTTTTCTCCCTTTCAATGGAGGAAGAAGAATAATTTTGGTGTTCCTCATGGGCGTCACCTCGCGTTCTTTCCATGGTTGAAGAAGTGGAGGAGATGTTCTTCGTCGAGATGAAGATCATGTTCTTCGTGGGAAGAAAGCTTTCCTTCTAATCCTCCAAAGCATCTCCATAGAATAATTTCCAGGCCATAAAATAAAAGGCGCCCTCATAATTTAATATTTCCATGTAATTCAAAATAGATCAAATATTATAGGATCTAATTAATTAATTGATCATTAACTGAAAATGAGTTTGCACATTTATGAGAGGAGGGTGGAATGTCTCAATTAAAGTGGGGAGGTGTCAAATTAATTAAGGGGAGATTATGGGGAGTTTAAGGGTATGTTGAGGGTTTAAGATTGTGTGGGACCCACCACACATTATCCTCCCATGGGATGTTTTTAGGGATGTGGGCCCAACATTTAACTCTTCTTTGGATTAAATAACCTTTCCTTAACAAAAAAAATGTAACACATAATTTTTTTTATTTTAAAGAAGTCCGAAAAATTAACATCTCCTCCCATAAAAATACAACTGCGGTAAAGGCCCCCTTAAGCCAATACCAACACTACATGTTAATTGGTGTCCTCATATTTTCATTCTAAGAACTAGTTAAAAATATGGAAAAACACGCACGTACATTTACTGAATGTACCCGAACAAAACATTAGAAATTGATTCTGGGCACACTGGGCCTCGGAATCAGGTGCCTTCAGAAACTGCGGACACGTAAAATTTCAATGTATTTAAGAAAAACATTTCCTTGAAATTTCCAGGTATTTAAATTACCCTCTTCTCAAAGCTTTACGTCCCTGTAATGCTAGAACAGACACTAGGAAAACAAAAGAGGGTACTGAGCACGCATTTGAGCCTCCCGCTCCCATGTGCTCTCCTAGAGGTTCTTGTGAAGCCAGCGAACGCGCGCCAGAGGAATCGACCATCTTCATAGGATCCGCAATTTTTTATCCTCGATCTCCACTGGGACCTCCATTAATGTCTCCCCATCATCAATGTCCAGCTCCCAATAGTCAATGATGTGGGACAGGCTGTGCACATATCTCCTCAGCTGAGATATGTGGAAGACGTCCTGCACCCAGTGTAACTGAGGTGGAACGCCAGGTGGTAAGCCACATCACCTACTCTGATGAGGACCTATAACGGCCTAATAAATCATGGAGATAACTTTCCGCCTTGGAAAAATATCCATAGACCTCATCGAGGTGAGACACGTAGGAAGAAATGGTCTCCATCCTTGAACTCAAGTGGTCTTCGTCTCCTATCACCATAGGACTTATGTCTGATCAGTGCAATCTTCATCCACTCCTGAATGATCTGCAACTTTTCCATCATAGCCTATGCCATCTCTGGTTCTACTAGTGCTGACTCCCCTGGGTCAGTCCAGCATAAGGGTGATTTGCAAGGTCGACCATACTTTTCTTTTTAAGGTCCCATCCCGACGGTGGAGTGGTAGCTGTTTTTGTATGAAAATTCCACAAAGGGTAAGTGATCCTCCCAGTTATGACCAATGTCAAGGACACATGCACGAGTCATGTCCTCGAGAGTCTGAATGGTCCTCTCTATTTGACCACCCATCTGAGGATGGAAGGAAATAATCAAGCGTAACTGCATGCCAAATGCCTCCTGTAACCCCTTCCATCACCGAGAAGTGTAACAAGTATCTCAATTGGAGATGATAGTCAATGGCACACCATGAAGCCATACGATCTTTTGAATTTAGAGGCACCCCAAGATCTCTATTGAGCCCTACTCTCTGATCCATAAGAAGTGGGCCAATGTGGTGAGTCGGTTGACGATCACCCAGATAGAGTCATGTCCTCTGGATGTAAGTGGAAGACTCGTCACAAAATCCATGGATATTCTGTCAAACATCAACTCTGGGACCTCTAAAGGTTGTACCAATCCTGCTGGTACCTGGTGCTCCACCTTCACCTGTTGACAAGTGAGGAACGGAGAGTAAAACTCTGCTACTGCTTTCTTCATACCTGGACACCAGTGCTGTCATCTGAGGTCCTTATACATCTTCGCCACTCTGGGATGTACCTCTAGAGGGGAAGTGTAAAACTCCCTCTTCACTTCTTCCTGTAGTGAAACTGGTACCATTGTACGTCCTCTGAAGAGGATGACATGCTCCCCACCTTCAAGAAACCTGTCAGGTGCATGCCCTGAGGATATCTGAGCACGTCACGTCTCATAGTCAATGTCTCCACGCTGTGCCTCTTTGACATGCAGAAGAAGTGGGGGAGTTTACTGTGAGAGACTGATTAAAGGTTGCTCTATCTTTATCCATAAAGGATATCTACATTGCAGCTAGCTGATCTATCACCTCTCATAGTAGCTAAATGCATGATCCCCTGCTAAGAGAATATGCTACAATGTTCTCCTTACAAGGAGTATAGACTATCATGAAGTCATTTTCCTTGAGGAACTTGATCCATAACTGTTGTCTCCGGTTCAGGTCCTTCAGCAGATCCTCTCCATTAACACTGAGATGGTGATAGACTGAGCTGAGGTTTATCTTCGATAACCACCGTGATCCCTTGAGATTCCCAAAGAGGTCATCAATCCTTGGGAGTGGGTACATGTTCTTCATGGTCACCTGATTCAGGTTACGGTAGTCGGCACACAGTCACAAGCTCTCATCCCCCTTCTTGGTGAATAAATTCGGTGATTCCTAGGGTGAATCATTGGGTCATATAAATCCCTTTCATTGCAAGTCCTTTAATTGTACACACAGCTCACGATGCTCGGCGGGAGCCATCCGATATGATGGAGTAGATATCAGTGCTATCTCAAGGTATAGGTAAATGTTGAAGTCTACCTCTCTGTGAGGAGGTAACCTTGGAATGTCGTCAGAGAAAACATCATCATACTGATCCACCACAACGGGAAAACATGGAATCCGCAAATCAACCGTTTTGAGGATGAGACTAGCCAACTGATGTGTGATCGGCTTCCCACTTGTCTGCTTAAGTCCATACTGTGCTGAAAAGGCTCCATTATCTCTAGGGAAGATGATTCTAGTCCCATCCATGCAGAAACACCGCAAATTTTTCCAAATACAGTCAATTTGAGCATGAATTGTGGATAAGCAGTACATACCCAAGATGACGTCATAAGGCCTCGATGCCGCTAGAAGAAGATCCCATCTAAAGCTCTAGACTCATAGAGTTAGATCACACTGCCAGCACCAGTGTGTAATCATAAAGTCTACTCTTATAGGAGTCTCTAGCTATAATGTTTGAGTCAACAGCTCTGTTAGAATTTCTGAGCTTTGAACAAGGGCGGAGGTAATAAAAGAATGAGATGAACCTGTGTCTATAAGTATTGTAGCAAGGGTGGAGTAGACACAGATAGTGCCTCGAATCCTCTCAGGTACACTGTGGTCATAGTCCTCGACTTCCTGGAGCTAAGCCAGCCTCTGTCCACCAGCTCCCTATGGTCAGGGTGGACCTCTTGGTGGTGGGGGTGGTAGTTCCTCAAAATGTCAACCACCACCGGCTGCTTGGCCATCTCCTCGGCCACATCCGCCTGCTCCCGATGGACCACCATGATCAAAACTTTTCCTCTACTTGGGAGGACCCTCTATTGTCTACTCCTCGTCTTCATGGACGGTCGGGTAGTCTCGAGCCATGTGACCCTTCCCGTCGCATTCATAGCACGATCTTCCCCTCATATGGCTAGCACTATATTGTGCGCCCCGCACAACTGAAGCTGTATCTCGAGGTCTCCCACCTTATGGCCTAGTCTGATTGGACCTCTGCATCAACTGTCTACATCCAGCAGTATAAGACTCCACTACATGTCTTCCAGCAGAGGGTCTCACCACTAGTGACTGCTCAGCGAGAAAACTCTCAAATATAAGGGCTCTCCCTATCACCCCGCCTACTTCGGGATGCTGAAGGGAATCATCGAAATCCTGATCTCATGCCTGAGTCCATGCTCAAAGGTCTGGGACCTGAAGAACCAGCCCCGTACCATATCCCTGGAGTAGCGTGAGATGTCGGTGAACCTTGCTGAGTACTGAGATACTGTCATGACTCCCCGCTGCAGATGAATTAACTCCTGAATCTACATCACATGAAGGGTGGCTAGAACAAGCTCCGAGCGGAAGAGACTCTCGAAGTTTGTCCAATGTAAAGATGTCTTGTCATGCACCTGGAGCATCAGGCTTCAACATATACCTGCTGTTGCATGTAGGAGACTCTTGGTAAGGATCACCATAAGGTCAGCTAGTGTCCATACCAATCTGAAAACTCTCACGACATCCTCCAGCCAATCCTCGGCTGCCTGTGGGTCCATCTCTCCCCGGAACCTGGGCGGCCTCTGTTTCTAGAACTCATGCAATGCACTCAGGTGGAATTTACTCTCGGCTGCTAGGGCTAGTGGTATCGGTGGTCCATCAGTTAGAGGTGTCGCTGGTACCTCCGCAGTGATGGGGCCCGACACAGAGTCCTCGTCTCTCGGTGGGATACCATCTTGTATGTAACTCGGAACCCAAGCCGGCTGCCTTCATACTGCCATCCTGAAAAGAAACAGGTGTACCATGGTAAAAACAGTATACCTAATGAGCTGACACAATGTAATTAGGAAAAAACTTTTTATGGGATACACACACGCAATCAGCATTTTCGTTCTCTAATTCATAAATCAGAGGTCAAGGTCCTGGTGTATGGATACGTCAGCCACTGCACCAACACCAGTTTCCCTAAACTAATAACCACACAGAAAACACTAAACACAATTACCATTTAATGAATCAGAGTCTAAGTTCTATGGTAAAACCTCCCTTTGATACCTATTTTTCATGACCCATCTTTGGGGCCCGTTCCTTGACTACCCCAAGCCCTCCTTCCATAGGCCAGGGGCTGGCGACTAGCACCACAGGCGTAATTCCCAATAAAAAGGGACAGAATTGCCTTTAGAAAGTAAATAAATACAATAGATTTTGAAACTGAAAGTAAAAACTAATTAATACTGTATAAAAAAGATAGTGCTGAAATGAATGGGGGTCAGAAATACATGCCCAACTGTAAATTAAAGTACAACTAAAAATATAGTAGAACTGATGTAAAATAAAAAAACAAAAACCGAGTCATACATCGGGAATCCCATCTGAAGGGTGGGTACAGATGGCCTCCTCAACCCACAGGTCCATCTGTTAGCTATGAGTATGTCTCGCCAAGTGTTCCACTTCCTGGAACTGTCCAGCTCTACAGCTCTCCACCTCGATCAGTGTTGTCCGTCATCTACAACCAACACAACAAAGGGTGGGAATAGCCCTTGCAGGGTTGAGTGTAACGATACTCAGTAGGGACACCGGACCCCCGAAGGTCTCCAAGAATCCATGAAGGAAAAACCACAAATGAAAGATACAGTTATGAAGTTGAAACAAACCCTACTTAGGTATATTCCCATACATAAACCTATGTTATCTACCACAACTTGACTCCAACTCTCGAGCCAAAACCCAACCCAGTCCACACATGAAGTAAAATAAATCACATAGATTATAATGATTGAAAGTCAAGACTCAGCTCACACAGGTATACGTCTTCTATATAACGATAGAGATGATCAGATGTATTCACTAATTCATCTAAGCTGTCGAACCCACGTAGGATCCAAGTACAGTAGTCATCAATATCGAACCCACGTTGGATCCAATTATTTCCATCGTCACTACTGAACCAACGTAGGATCCAAGTAAAGTAGTCGTCGCTGCCAAACCCACATAGGATCCATGTATAGTAGTTTTCCCTGGCGAACCCACGTAGGATCAAAGTATATTAGTTTCCTCTGTCGAACCCACATAGTATCCAAGTACAGTAGTCGTCGCTGACACAACCAGCTATAGGGTTCCTGCACACAGCATGCTCGATTCAGAGAGGGTCCAATCCTAGAGCCAAGACTCGATGCATCAACTATAATAATGTCCTATGTTGATTTATTCTCTAGTTCTGTCACATAAAAATGATTCCAACGTGAAATACGGTGCATCAATTGGACTCCTGGTCTGAGAGCTATTGGATTTTCCGTTCTAGGGGCCCGGTTGGAATTGGGCACATTCCAAACCCGACAGTTTTTCAAATTTGTGCAAAACTCACTTAAGTATCGCAAATGTACCATCTCATTACGAGGATCCCAGTGCTTCAGACAGTGCATCAATCAGACACACGACCTAGAAGTTAGTCGTGTGTAAGTGAAATGGGCCCGGCCTGTAAAGTCCAGGGGATTGCGGGTCAGACTGACCCGGTTGGGCAGGTCTGACAATGTTGGGGGTCGGCATGACCTGGTGGGGCGTGGCCTAGCATGGTAGCTGCGGCTCGGCTGGCGTGCATGGACCGGCCCACATGAGAGCGGCCCGGCACGCGCGGTAGGCCGCCGCTCGGCCAGCTGGCCGAACGGAGCGGGGGGGGGGGGGGAGGGAGGTGCGGCCCCCAGCTTCCGGTAACGACGGGTTCAAGCAGTGCCACCTCTCAAACCCAGCCAGATGAAGATGAAAAATTTTCTCCAGAGTGAGCAGCATGCACAGTGGGCCGTTGTCCTATCATGCGGCACCTTTGGGTGTCGCGGCTTCAACCCCGCCGGCAGGCGGCCAGCCGGTTCGCTCGCCGAAGCGGCCAGCCCAGTGTGAGATGCAATTCCCCCATAGCACGGTGCCATGAGGCATCGCAGTCTTCTGCCTAACCGGCTGTAGCCATCCGGTTCATCCAGCATATGGCCCGCGGATGCAGGCCGCACCTCCTCTGCGCGAAACCTGCAGGTGCCGCGGTTCACTAGCAAGGCCGGCTACGGCCTGCGGGTTTGGTTCGTCCGAGCAGCCCATAGAAGCAGGCTATGGTTTCCTCCATGCGGTTAGTGTGTGGTCACCATTTTGATTGTGGTCACCTTCAGTCTCTGCCGCCTCCGGTCACCGTTTCCAAAATAATCACAAACCAATGGAGGGTCGTCGAGCCATTTTCGTTTGGCCCGCGCCCTCTACGTTAGGAGATATCAAAAGGCCGAAGACAATCCAAGGTATTCAATGAAGAACAAGGCACAATTTTAATCATTATAAAATGATCATAACCCCCTTCCTTGAATATGGTACGTTGCACGTCGACAATCCGTGGAAGATAGACATCGATTTCGTTGACGTTGCGGTGCGTCCGAAAAGGAAGCATTGATGAATAATTTCTTCATGGGCGGAGTCTTCTCCCTTGACGTGGAGTAAGATAAATATTGACAGTGGTCCTCGTGGGCGTCACCTCACATTATTTCTCCAGTTGAAGAAGTGGAGGTGATGTTCTTCACCGAGTGGAAGATCTCAATCTTCGTGGGAAGAAATATTTCCTTCTAATCCTCCAAGGCTTCACCACAGAATAATTACCAAGCCATAAAATAAAAGGCTCCCTCATAATTTAATAGTACCATTCAATTAAAAATAGATCAAATATTAGAGGATCCTGTTAAATAATTGATCATTAATTGAAAATGTGTTGGCACATTCATGAGAGGAGGGTGGAAAGTCTTAATTAAAGAGTGGAGGTGTCAAATTAATTAAGGGGAGTTTATGGGGAGTTTAAGGGGATGTTTAGGGGTTCGGCTCATGTGGTCCCCAACACACGTTATCCTCCCATGGGAGGTTATGTGGGATGTGGGCCCCACCTATAACTCTTCTTTGGAGAAAATAACCACCACTTAACAAAAATTATGTAGCACATAATTTTTTTATTTAGTTTAATGAATTCCCAAAAATTAACTTCTCCTCCCGTACAAATGAAACTACAGTAAAGGCCCCCTTAGGCGAATACTGGTGCTATGCGTTCATTGGTGTCCTTAGATTTAAATTCCGAGCACCGGTTAAAAAGATATAAAAACTCGCACGTACATTTACTGAACGTAACCGAACAAAACATCAGAAATCAATTCCAGGAACACCAGTCCTCGTAATCAGGCACCGTCAGAAACTGCGAACTCATAAAATTCCAATGAATATATAAAAAAAATTCTTTGAAATTTCTGGGTCTTTAAATTTTGAATAAAAAATATATAAAAAATATTATATTAATTCCCATATTAGAATATGTGTTCTCAAGTCCCACTAGAATCATTCTTTTAAAGGGAAAAGAATTTGAAGACTCGTATTATAATGGAGGAAACAACTTAAACATTAGAGGTCCTCCACAAGATGTTTCTACGAATATATTTAGTGGTGATTTTTATATTTCCAAACAATATTTAACACAATGTAGATGTATTGATATTGATCAAGAGGGTTTTTCCCCTAGTGTGATGCCAGGAACTGAATCTCGTCGCCATCAAAACCGGCTCCTGAACCGGCCAGTGACATTTCCCGAAGAGTGTTCCCAATCCCCATGGGCTGGAAAAGGTTCCCGGGAATCATAAAATGAGGATTGGGAATTATTCAACCGATTCTATAAACATTAAGAAACAAAAAAACTCAATAAAACAAATATAGATTTTTTCAACTAAAACTATCATTTGAAAAATTCAAAACTGAATTACAAAATTAAATCTATGTTTAAAGACCATTAAAAAGGGATTAGACCAAATATGGACAACCAAATAACCTCCACATGGTGAGAGGCACCACCCTCAATCCATCTCCACAACACCGCATCTCGAACGATGGGTAAAAATTCGAATTGTTGGCACAAAAGTTATACCCAATCCAACGTCAAAAAAAATAACCAATTCTAATTCCACCCAAAGGTGTATGTAGGGTGTGAGAAAATGCCTAGTAGGATACCACCACAATGATATTACATGAAATAAACATTCAAATACGAAAAGCATGCAATTTTTTACAAACATGTAATTTCTATTTAAAATTTCTAAAAGATGAAACTTAAAAAAATTGGATTTCAAGAGGGATAATTTAAAGAATCAACACTTTCAAAATAAATTACAAAGATACTGAATTTTCCATCCAAATATACTGAATGAAAATGGTATGTATAAATGATATAATGAGCACAAGAAATAGGAAATAACCCCTATGTAATAGCTAACTATGGGTCCTAGGGATCGCATATCTCAGTGAGAGGAACCATAAAAATATACATTCTCATGAATGAGACACTAGTAGGGAACATACCCATAACCTATTTGTCCCCAATAATCATCATCATACATTAGTTAGAGTTGTAAGCCTCAATATTGTTAAGTGAAACTGATGCCAAACCCCACGGATTCACTAGCATACTAGTACACGTCCACCCACCTAGATACAAGAGTTTTCCCCTTGTTCTCAAACAAGTTGAACAAATCAAAAAGTATACATTTCATATAAAAATATCATTTACATATCAAAAATTCACCAATCATTCCACATGTATACCAAACTAGTCACAAAAGTCCACTTTTCATTCAAATTGATTTTGATATCCGACTCAGACGAAAATAGCCCACAACACATTTCACATTTCTTTTACACTTCAACAAATCCATTAAAAAAATTTATATAACCAATCTATTATATTCCAAATCACATAATATCCCAATAACATTTCATATAATTTCCTTTTCATAACCAAAATACATTTTTCACATCACACTTAGACAAAGCACCCTATATCACTTTCACATCTCTTACACACTTTAGTAATTCCTTTAATCATTATTATAAAACTTTTCAAAGATGGAACACATCAAAAAAATACCCCTTTCACATTTAGAATGAACATTTTGAAATATACACAATCCAAAAAACTTTCCAAAATGGTTTCACCACTAACATAAATCATTCAAATCATTCAAATCGTTCATAATAGAATTCCAAAGAGTATACCCAATCTTTGCTCATAAAACCAATTTCAAAACCATAATTCAAAGACAAAACCACACCAAAACACTACCAAAGTAGAATGTTAATCCCTAGAGACATTTATAAAACAACTTTCAAGTGTTATAAAATCACCTTTGATAATACCAATAAAGATATAAATGAAAACACCAATTTTCATAAAATGATATCAAGAAGTATAACAACGTTTTACACAACTCAACTATTGAAAAAAAACCCCTTCCAAGGCCCACATGAGACTAAGGCATTAAAAAAACAGATTATTCATCCCATTTACACTACTAATTAATGAATTTCATATCTTATAAAATCACCACCAAAGATACAACATGTGTTATATTCGAAAAGTTCGCAACTTCAACAAAAATGAAATTATAAAATTAAATATTTAACAAAATCCCTCAAAAATGGTCTTGACACCACACACAGAATATGGGGAACATAAAAAACTAGTAAAACAAGAATTCTAACACATCATGGAATGGAAAACCATGGAATCACCTACCAAAAGAGTCGAATCTTTGAAAACATGGTGCAAAACATAAACCACACCACTACTGTACCACAGGGATGATAAATCTGGCCCTAGACAATAATAATTGATGAAAAGTACACAAAATAAAATCCTAGGTTTGATAACTAGCATCTGAACATTTTTGAACTTAATGAAAGAGGGATAAAACACTAAAATAAATGGAAGAATCCATGAATTAATCACATACCTTGAAAAATATTGAAGAAATTACCCCACATACACTGATAGCTGAATTTGAAAACATCCAACCATTAGAGGAAGATTCTAAGAAGATTTAATTGATCATTTAGGAACTAGTGTGAGGGAATAAGTGTAACAAATGAGTTAGTTATGAAATAATCAATTTACCTCTTCATATCAGGGTGATTTGATAAATCCTGATACGTTTCATCCAAATTCACAATGAAACCAAGCTCCACTGAGGGTCAAGAGAGCATGGGGGCGTGCCCTGCATATTTGGGATCGGGGGATAGTTAGAATCACCAAAATAATGTAAATATTGAAGGAGCTATTAATGAATTAAAATTTATTTTTAATGCATGAAATGCGATTTCAGGCATGCCCAATCCCTTAAATAAAACCCATATCCACCATGATTATGGATTCCTATATGGTCCAATTAAATATGGTGGTGTTAATATGGTTGGGTATGTGATGTCGGAATTAGAATAGATGAATAATGTTGAAAAATTAATGATTTATAAAAAAATCATAATTTAGTTTTAAATCTGTAATTGGGCTCATGGTTAAGCCCATTTAATGAAAATTCACCCATTCCTTCATAGAAGCTTGGAAAACACCATAACAAAGCATGAATTAAAATTAAATGAAATTTAGATTTAAAATAAGTCATATAAGTGATAGCTATACATGGTTAAATCCGAGTTATTAGTATGGGGGGAGACAAATAGGCTCCCCACCATCTAAGAAAACCTATATTATTCTGATAAAGAATTTGAACACTAATAGTGGGAGGCCTGAATGGACTCCCTAGTACAAAGGGTAGAATTACATTCAAAATTTATGAAGGAATGTACATGATAATCATATTAGGTCTCCCAAATATAAGAACCAACCATCCTAACTGACCAGCATTGGCTGACAAAGAAAGACCCAATAAAACTAATGATTTGGGAAGGGTGTAGGGTTACTCCACATGGTTTGGGAAACTATGCACTAACTATGCAGATCATTCTTTGTGTATGGATTACTGGCACATGGCCACTACTAATCATGCAAAAACGGTGTCCTCAACATGTATATCCAAATTTCCAATCATTCTATAATGAATCAATAGAAACTAATGGGGTAGGGAATGCCATTAGGTGATGACATGGGTACAAGGCCCTCCACCAATTTCCACTGAATGAGAACAACATAAGAATGATGATGAAACTATAGTTTTAATCTCTTCCTATATTTCATACTGAGGATATGACATTGTACAAGTGTTTAAACAGCCTTGGGATTTCCCCTACCTATGAGCCTGCTTCTCTATAAGACCTATGGCTGGTGCTCAAATTATTGAAGTATCTTTGGTCGTGCAGTTAGGCTTTGGAAACCCCTTAAAAGAGAATTCTTCTTTTGGTGCCACCAACAACTACACTGCAATCCCTGATAAGATTGTCATGAAATTACACAATCCAAACTCACTTTACCATAACTTGATAATTCACTAAAACAAGGGAATAGAAGATGTACACACATCACACATTGTTTTTTACGTGTGAAACTATATAAATAATGAACACCTATACTCACCTTCCTCTAAAATGAAATATTTTGAAGTTTTTCCGAGGGAGATATTCACCCAACATAACAGGAAATCAAAGAGGATTACATGACATTCATTTTTATGGTCAATCGAGCACATGACATGACAAGGCCTCACCAAACAGGACCATGGAGACCAATATAAACAATACATGGAGAGGGACCTTATACAACATCCCAAAACAACATAAAATTCTAGAATGTTGCAACAATATCAACTCATGACTATATTTTCCACCCTAGTAGTTTAACTTGAACTCCTTTTTCTAAGATACAATGAAGGACTGAGAGCAACTATTAGAAACCATCCAGATACTCATCGATTCTAACTACCCCATACCACTTCCACCTTCAAAAAATCAGGAAACATAAGAAGATAAGGTCTCTTTTAACCTTCCATGAACACTCTCCCACTACAAGAGGATAAACAAAACCAATAATGAAATGGGTGTGGACTTAATCTAAAATGCTCAAGAAAAAGATTCCTTATATTGATCAATGGGTGGGTCTTAAAACGGTGAAACGATCCGGGTTGCAATTCTGTTGTGCATTAATCCTTAATGGGGAGTAACTTATCCAATGATTGATCCTATGGACCCAAAAAAATGGCCCATTAGTCATGATATACCAAAAAATAGATCTAAACACATGAAGGGAACCACCGTAAATGCATCCCAAATCATTTCTTAGAAGAAACGACTAATCATCCCTTCAACACAACTTACAGACCAAACACAAACCCAAAACATAGTATAAACAAGTGGGGTTCATGGACTCAAAAAATTCCACAACATCAACATTTACAAAAAAAATAATACACACTATCCCAAACCACTCATAAAAACATCATGTTTTTCTTTTAAAAAAATTTCATTGAAAACAAACAGTTCAGCGGTTAGTGTATCCCCCAATGGTACCCCACGAGCCCCACACATGCATTTTTGTGTGCCACACTGGGAAACCTCCTCATATCTATCTGTACACTCACCAGTCATGCAATTAACCATCAATCATCCCATATAACCCCATGCATGTGGTCTCTCATGAAAATACCAATGGTTAATACAAAAACTCATTCAACTTTTCAAAACCAAAACAATCAACCTATACATACTTTTTCTCAAGACCGCGGACCATGAAATCGAACCCAAATTAACGCATTAAAAAAAAAATTAAGAATGGCCCAATCATTCCAATGAAAAATAACTTTCATGTTATAAATAGTTTAGAAAACTCTATTGGAAACACTTTTTCATAACCAACCTTGGCCTAGCTCATGCATTCAAAAGAGGTGAAAACACACCATTTTCCATTCCAATGCAATTCTGAAAATTCAGTTATCCATTTTCAAAAATCAAACCATTCCCTCTTTATTAGATAGTAAATTCACATAAACATTAGCCTTTATAAAACAGGGTAACATTAAAACCAAAGTTCCACGATTTCAAAACTAAAGAACACAATAATGGGCAAGAGGAAACTTGTTTCAGTTGGTGACTTGGAAATATGATTGGAAACCAAATTCCAATCACTTCACAATCACAGAGTGGTTTCTAGTGAATATCCCTATCTCCACATGGATTTACAGTCCTACTGAGATCACCGAGTCCATTAAAACTACTATCTTTTCAATTCCCCTAATCATGATCAATCTAAATAAATCCAATAAACTCATATAAATACCAAAATCCCCTGGCGACTCGAATCCCATCATGAGGTGTGGTGATTAGGAACACAACCCATAATGTAACTACAATGTCTCAAAAATACTAACTCCAGACTATCTCAATTCTTCCCCATATAACGCGACCCAAAGAGTCAACCATAACCTCTTTTGATACCATTTTTTCACAAACTGAATATGGTCTCCATTAAAACTGGCACCCAAACTGGCCTGTGACAATTCTATAAGGGCATTCCCAATACCCACGAGCTGGAACAAGTTCTTGGGTATCATAATATGTCAATTGGTAATTATTTACGTGATTTTATAATCACTAAACAACAAACAAACTGAATAAAACAAATCTGGATTTTTCAAATAAAATTGTCTATTTGTAAACATAGAACTAAATTACATAAGTTAAAACTATGTTTAAATACCATTAAAATGGTATGAAACCTAATAAGGATATCCCACGAACCTCCACATGGTGAGAGGCAGCACGCACAGGCCTTGTCCACAACACCGCATCACAAATGACCGGTAAAAACCAGAACTGTTGGCACAAAAGTTGAACCCAAACCTGGAACAACAAAATAACCAAGTCTACTTTCACCGAAAAGTGAAAGTTGGGAGTCATACATTTCCCAGTGGAATACAGCCACTAAGAGATTCTTTGTGATAAACATTAAATGACAAAAATCATGCATGATTTTAATAACATGTAATTTCTAGTTACAATTTCTAAATGATGCAACTTAAAAAATTAGTTTTCATGTGGGTAATGTAAAGAATCAAAACTTTTAAAATAAATAACAAAGAAACATAATTTTCCATCCAAATAAATTGTATGCCAATAGTATTTATAATGGTTCTAATGTGCATAATCAATAAGAAATATTCCATAGGTACTAGCATGTTGTGGTTCCTAGGTAACTCGTATCTCGGTGAGAGTAACCATGAAAAATATTTTTTCTCATGCATGGGCCACTAGTAGGGAACATACCCATAACCTAGTGGTACCCAATGATCATCGTCATTATTTAGTTAGTGTTTTAAGCATCAATCATACTAATTGAAACTGAGGCCAAACCCCAAGGATTCACTAGCATACAAGTACACATCCTCCCACCAAGATACTCCTGGTTTCCCCTTATGCTCAAAAAAATCCAAAAAGTCAAGAAGTATACTTTTCATATTAAAATATCATTTTCACATAACAAATTCACCAAACAGCACACATGTATACCACACAAGTCACAAAATTCCACTTTTCATTCAAATTGATTTTGAAATCTGACTCACACCAAAGTAGCCCGCAAAAAGTTTCACATTTCCTTTACACTTCCACAAATCCATTAAAAAATTATTAAACCAATAGAATATATTCCAACTCGCATAACATCCCACTCACATGTCACATAATGCCATTTTCATAAGAAAAATCTATTTTTCACATCACACTCACACAAAACATCCCATATCACTTTCACATATCTTACACACTAAAGTAAATCCTTAAAACAATTTTTTAAAACATTTCCAAGATGGGACACATTACAAAACAACCCCGTTCAAGATTAAAATGTCCCATTTCATAATATACACACTCCAAAATAGATTTCCAAAATTGTTTCACTATTTATATAAATCATTAAATCGTTCAAATCGTTCATAAAACAATTTGGAAGAGTATACCAAATATTTTCTCATAAATCCCATTCCAGAACCATATTTCAAGGGCAAGACCACAACAAAACACTACCAAATTAAAATTGGAATCCCTAGAGACTTTTATAAATCCACTTTCAAGTGTTACAAAATCACCTTGGTTAATAACACTAAAGATACCAATGAAAAAATCCATTTTCTTAAAATACTCTCAATAAGTATAAAAAACATTCACACAACAAACCTATTCCAAAATCTCCTCCCAAATCCCTCATGACCATAAGGAATTAAAAACATAAGATTCAGACCCTTTATACAACTAATAAATCAATTTAATATTTTATAAAACTACCACAAAAGACACCACATGTGTAATATTCAAAATCATTACAACATCAACCAAAATGAAATTATAAAATTAAATGCTTAACCAAATCCCTCAAAAATGGTTTTCGCACCACACATAGAATATGGGGAACATTAAAAACTAGTTAAACAAGATTGCTAACTCATCAAGGAATTGTAAATTGTGTAATAACCTACCAAAAGTGTCGAATCCCTAAAATGATGGTGCAAAACATCAACTGCAGCACTACTGCACCACAAGAAAGATAAATCCATCCCTAGACTACAATATTTGACCAAAAAGACACCAAATGAAACCATAGTTTCTAACCCTAACTTCTGGAAATTTTAGAACATAATTAAAGTAAGAGGTAACCCTATGGGAAAAGGATGAAAAAATAAGGAATCACATACCGTGAAAAATATTGAGACAATCACCCAAAAAACACCTGTATCAGAATTTGAAAACAGCCAACCATTCCAGGGAGATTATAGCGAGGCTGAAGAGATCATTTATGAAATAGAATAGGTGAAAATATGGATTAATGAAGGATTTATGAAATAATAAATTTACCTCTCCAAATCTAAGAGATTTGAGAAATTCAAAGAAGATCCATCCAATTTAGGGATGAAACCGAGCTCCAAATACGGGTAGGAGAGCCTAGGGGTGCGCATTGGGTATGTGGGATAGGGTGAGAGTATGAATCACAGAACAAATGTAAATTTTGAAGGAGATATTTAATTATAACAAAATATTTTTAATGTATGAAATGGGATTTCACGCAGGCCCAATCCTTTAAATAAAAACCCATATACACCATGATTATGGATTCCAAAAAAAGTCCAAATTAATATGGTGGTGTTAATTGTTAAATGGAAGACAAGTAGGAAATGTAATAGAGGGAAAATGTTGAAAAATAAAGGAGTTATAAAGGAGTCAAGATTTATTTTTAAATCTGGAATTGGGCTCACATTTTGCCCCAATTCATGAAAACTCGCCCATTTCTCTATAAAAGGATGGGAAAACATCAAAACAAAGAATTAATGGAAATTAAATGAAATTTAACATCAAAATAAGTCATGTGTGTGACATGTGATATATGAAAAACATCCTTACATCCAAAATATAAAATGAAGATAAGGTCCTCATGTTTCCATTATATCCTGAACTATCAACCATGAAGGTCCTCGCAAGGGAATATGTTGTAGTAATCCTACCTTTGGTCGTGTAATGATCCACGATGGTAGTCCTCCCCATAGTGGATTTTTTGTGGAGATAACCACCATTAAGAAATATCATTTATAAAATAAGGACATTCCCTTATAAAACCTACTATGAGAATGGAATCGCATCGATAGGTACTGAAGATAGTAATCTTATCTATTCCACATGCCTCGCCTCTAATAAGGAATTTCGCTTCTTAACAAGAAGTTATTTTGAGGAAATGATGGAATTTTATAATCCTTCCAGATCATCCACAAATCAATATTAATGAAAAAATTCCATATAATCCCACTCCTCTTCATAAGGTAGTCATAATATGAATGATTTGGTAAAAATAATTAGAGAAATATATCATCATGGATAAAGAAAAAAATGTGATCATGAAGAATGAACTTGTTGTGAAAAAATACCAATTATATTCCACCCATATAATTTATTCATGTTATGATATTTTAATTTATTTTATATTTCTATATATAAAATAACATTGTCTATATCTATTTAATAATCATTTTCATAAGAAATAATAATATCTAAATTACCTAGAATATGAAAATAACATTAAAAACAGAAGAGAACTCTTTCATCAGATTAAATTTGACATTCTTTTAGTTTCACAACATCCATAGTTGGGAAATATTTGTATAGATATCCAAGATACATGTCATAGTTATTTTGGTAATTTTTTTTAGATGAACATTGAAACACATAATTTTATAGATAATAATGTTTAACGTAGTATATGGAATTAACTTTTACTATTTTCCCTGGTATACAATATCCTCCTACAATGACATCGTTGAACATAATTTCTATAAGATAGATTCTAAGTCCATTTTTTTTAATTTATTGTTGAAATGTCTAGTTTGGTCCCATTATAAATAAATCATAGAAAATAAAAAATCAATGATGGATATCAATTGATAGGATCATTCATTAATCCACAAGAATGGATGAGATGGTTTCTCATATGAAAATAGAAAACACCCATTTACTGTGTTACTATCAAAATTGAATAGATTATATAAAAAATTTAAAATAAATAATTATCCTAAATGAACTAAATATTACAAAATAATCAGGGTAGTAGCATTGGTAGTTGTTGCTTTATTATTGATTAATACAAACTTATAAAAAATTAGGAACTTTTACCACCACAGATACCTTCAAGAAAATTAAATACAAGACTATTATGATATTTCATGGTGGAAGAACCAAATCACCCAATAAAATGGGAATTTGAGAAATTATAAAATCTGAACCTAATTCTTATGAAAATTAGTCTTCTATAGGCTATGATTAATTTCAATAAAAAAGAACCTCACAATTTATCTCATTTTTTAACCAATCTATCTCTTTAGGGATGACATAAATGTGAATATCATATAATTCTATAATATACAGCCTTCATAAATAAGTTCAAAAAGTGAAATATAAGGTGAATATGAATGTCTTCAGGGGTTACAAGGCAAAATGGTAATGCAATAAATGTATATTAAGATTAAAAGTGATTTCCTTCACATTAAATATATTTTGAGATATTAAGCATCATCACTCTTGTAATGAGAACATGTAATATGATGTATACAATTGAGAAATGAATTTCATCACCCCTAACACATCATGAGACTAAAAAAAATACTAGTTAAAAAATTTAGATTGAGGAGAATTTTTTATAAAGAAAAGTACACATCAAAAAACTAGAAGAACTTGGACAAACAAGGGACCTAAGACAATTTCAGTATTTTTGGGTATCCCAAAATGCTCAAATATCATCACATTAGAAAGTAGGAAAACTAGATGTATATTTTTGTTTTTTTAGAGAAATCCCTGATGGGGTTTCTTTTCTCCCTTTCCTCATGGTACTACATTGCTATTAGTCACCCATGAGTATTTAACATTGGAAGGTGGTCCTTGCTAATTCACACGAGATTCCAATGAGCCTCAGGTAAAGAAAAATGGATGAGTGTGTCTAAAACCCTCCAATCACTCAAAAATGTTCATCCAAATACTATTAATTAAAGTATTTATCAATATAATGTATAATTAAGTGAGTTAAAATGATATAACCTAGAACTAATTAGGTGTAATATAGCTACTAATAATAACCTAAAGAAAGATAGTAAAATTTATCCTATATACAATTTATCAAAAATATTCATAGGAATTGAAACCTTTTCAACATCATCCATCTTCTTATACCCAAGTTTACGACTATCAACCTATCCTTAAATATAATATTGAATCCAACAAATCCCTAGCATATTGAATTGAAAAAATGAAGTGACACAAAGATCTAATGAAACTGGAGAGGATATTATGTCTCAGGTGGGTGGCCATAATGAATCACGAACCCATATTTAGGAATATGATTTTCCATGTTTTCAATGACATTATATGTTAGTAGTAAAATAATAATAACATTGTATCTCAATGTATCCCCACAATGGGAATAGGTAAGATATAAACAACATCTATCCTTATATATTTTGTACAGAAATTTAAATGACTAGAATTAGTTTGATGCGACAAACTAATAGAATTTAGATAAATAACTGAAAACACATATCCACACAAGGTCTTATCATTTCCATTGGGTATAAACATATGTGAAAAATATATTCTATGATTGAAAAAATAGTGGATAACATGCAGGGGGATCCTAACATAGTGGGTCCTGAATCATATACATATAAGACTTCAGGTCGAGGGAATATTATAATAGACCATGACTTCTCATGGGAATAGTAAAAATATAGACACATTCAATGTAGATAATATATTTATTCCTTCATATCGTGGCCCTATTGTTTTGGTCAGGGACATCCCATTTACATAGTTATCATATATCTATTAGCCATGGAGCCCGTGGATATAAGTCATCATATTGAGGCTCTATTTCCATGGAAAATAATAGCTTGTAAACATTGGATACTTATAGGCACAAGACACACTACCCTTGTCTATAACCATTCATTTTCATAGTCCATTATGATAGGAATAGAAGACCTATGAATATAGGTTTTACTTTTGGGGAAATACACTCCGGTAGTGATGCACATGTCATTATGTCATTGAGGAGTTAATGTAATTTTAAAAATATTATAATATATATATATATAATGTATAATTAAGATTCTACATGAGTGTTAATGTTTCTTTAAATAGATACCAAAAGTGTGGGTTTGAATGAAATGAGTGTCAAATTTTTTTTCTAGATGGCAAATAGCCATGAGACCCTTCTTTTGGAATACAGGCCACATGAGGGGCAAGAACCATATCAATGTTTATATAGCCACACTAACATGTTCCATGATAATAGTGTTAGGTATATAACCAATATTCTATATAATGAGGGCTACATCCATGATAATATCACATGGCTATGCACATATTTTATACTAGTGGAAGCAATCAAGCCATGTCCATCACGGATAGAAAAGTTCAACATCAGTAGTTTATCTTCTAATTTATCTCAACATTAAGAATGAAAACATTTACAGACCTGTCATATTTCACAAAGTATGTGAACAAGAGGGTCTAATAAAACATTTCTAAATAGAAAGGTCAGAACATCTCCTTAATCATGTATCTCCTACTAGATAATCTAAAAAACATTGGTAAATTGAATTAGTATAATGAGCTTCTGAATCCATTTAACAATATACAATACCTTAGTGGATTCCCTGATATTTTTTATGTGGTAGAATTTTTTTAAAACATAATACATATGATCAATGGATAATATAAGAATATTACTAACATCCTATTAGAAGAGGTTTATAAATGACAAAAAAATAGTGATTCTTAATCTTTCATTGACCCTATCCTTGAAAGCTAAACCCATGAAACATTATATTGTGCATCTTCCTAAATGTAAAAAAACATCTTTCACATAAAAAATAATGGTAGATCATTGAAACAATAGAGAAATTATAGGAGGGAAAAGATAGTATTTCTGTAAAATAAATGGTATCTGATAAATGATGCTGGAATCATATAATGTAAACAATTGATAATATCTATAAAATTATTCAGATTTTTTTTCATCACAATATAAAATTAGACAATGAAATGATGGTACCAACAAGGGAGTTTTAAATTTTTATAATTTGATTTCTATAATGATGGAAAAAACATTCTATCCAAATACATAGCTAAACTAGTTATTTGTGACCACAACTCCATATGTGAGGATTTGAATGACTATTTAAGAACAATATACTTCCAAGAGTAGGTTTTCTGTGGATCGAAATATTTGGTGTACAAAGACTGTAATTAAAGAAATGGAACAATGGTTGATGAATATATTCTATTAGAATCATCAGGATTTCAAACCGTCAACTTTATGTAGATATTAACCACTAAACTATATAATCCAATAGACTCTGTCCCATTATATGGGATTATAATTAGATTATGGGTCCAAAAAAAACATTTCTAATATGATACACTTGGAAAAACTTTATCAATCAATTAATATATATGACCTTGGATTCCCTTATCACATTATGGTAGAAGTTAGATCAGTCTAATAAAGATAATGGGTTAAAGGAATATGATGTAAACATAGATGTTTATATTTTCATAAAACACTTATTGAATCCATATATTCAATTGAAACCCACAGAAAAAAACTCTAGTCAGCAAAACATGCATACAAATTTGATCTTAACTCATCTATGGATAATTCATTACTGATCACACTAAATGTCCAATTAGATAATAATTAGTCACAAAACAAACATAAAAATGGTATTATTATTTCAACATAACATATAGATGATAAATATTACATGATGATTCTATCAATATAGGAAAGAATTTATATATATTTGGAATAGGTTTCCAAACATTAGGCAAGGGAAAAATCTAATGAAATGAGGTGTTGAAATATGGACCATATGTATGATATGATGAAGAATATTTCCATCATTAAACCATGCATTAAACCTTATATGGAGTTAATTTATAAAAATATCTATATGAATAACCTTTTTTGTTTTTCTAATAGGTGAAGAATTCAAATCCCATATCTCCACTTATGATGTATAATGGGTGGATACTGGCACTACCACATTCCATACAATCTTCAATTTCATAGATCATGATATGGATACCAATATACAAGGACATTTAATTCCATTGTAAATATCAATAAATATAAAAAATACTAAAATGTATTGATCTGTTACTTAAAAAAGATTTTGAAGTTAAATTATTTCTGTATGGATTCATCAATGATGGGGTTAAAGGTAATAAATGATATCTCCCAAAACCATTAAAATATATAAATCTATTAAGTGGGAGAAAATTCATAGGTTATTGATCATGATCATACCATCATTTTGATACATTTTCTCTAATACTGAATATATAATTGTTCATCTTGACACAACATTTAAGGATTTATTAGGATGACTATAGGAACATTTCTATGTAGCAAATTATTCATCTTACCATCAATTTATCAAGTAAATCATTAATATTTATACAGACTAATAAATATTGATATTTCACATTTTGAATCATTAAAATAAAAACACATGTACACAAGATTTTATAATAGGTAAGGAAAAAAACTAGTGTAAATTGATATTGTCTAAACCACTTCCTCTATTAGTATGTAAATGGACCATGCCAACACCATCCATGATCTTCACGAAGAATTTTTTCCCCTCAAATTATTAAATTAATTCAATCAATATTTTTATAATTTCAAGGACTTGTGAAACTCATATATATTGATGAAGAATTTGACAACCAATTTTCAATTAAGGACAAGGAAAAATTTCATCTAGAACAGGCACCACTAGTATAGAGTATCGATACCAAACCATCCATGCATAAAAATATATCACCATTTTTATCTTAAAAGAAAATTCTAATACATGAAAAATTTATTTCAAATATTCCTTAAAAAACCTAATGGGGAAACCAAATAATTATCGAGTTGGCTTAATAATTTTACACATATCTTCAAGAAGAAAATCCTAGCAAATTCCATTATTCTATTAGAAGGCCATATAAATAATTAATTTATATACATAGATCTCATTGTATAAGTAGATTTGTCCCAAAAAAAACTAGTCAACTATAGTATAATGAATTGAAATTCAATATTGTTTATCAACCAATCAATGGCTGTTATTTTTTTTAAAATAATAAAATTGATTTTCTTTCTTAGTTCTGATTTATGGTTAATGGAAAAAATTTTATTTGAATTAATTTTATCTCACACACCATGATTTTAGAAAAAAAATAACAACGCATTAGTTAATTCAGTCACAACAATAGTATATATTGACTACGATGATATAATAATCACTATGTCATATATTAGGAGGGTCTCTCAATTCATTATAAGTGACACAGATACAGTGCCAAGACAAAAAAATACAAATATGAAAGGAGTTAATATTTAAGTTATAATCTATTTCATTATTGGACAGACTTCCACAATACCAGACAATCTCTAGATAGGAATTCTACCATTAATTTGAGCAATCGAAGTGTAGATCTGACAGAGCTTTGTAATATTTTTTCTCTATAATGCCCCAAATTATTACAAATATAACAATAAGAATGTTTCGATATATTTCTATAAAGATAAATTAAAATTTTAGAGTCCCTAATAATATCATGTTGAGATTTTTTGATTTTTTTTCCTCAAAATATGTTTTATGTATTTGACATCATTCTTTAAATGATTCCTCAATTTAAAATTAATGTCCACATAGTATTGAGATATAATTATTAAACGTGACATGAATCAACTAAATAGTAGATGGGTGGGTATGAATAATAACAAATAAGTTAAGAATTATTTTACACATATATAAAATTAATTTATTCATTACAAATTGGTTATAAATGAAGATAATATAATTATAAACTAATATGTAGAGTTTTTATGAAAAAACTAATAATGAATTAAATGTTATTTATCATATTAAATTATGTTAATAACTATTTATAGAATATATTTTTAATTTATTAGAAAATATATTTTATAAAATTTTTGTATTATTAATTTATTAATTTTAGGAGGATGTGGATATGAATAAATGTAGGATTATGCTTAAATAGTATTTTTCAAAAATAGGTTATGTGGAATTCGATATGCTTATTTTAATATGATTTTTTACCACTTAAATAAAAAGAATTTTATAAAATGGATTCAATATTTTTAATAATAATTTGTGATTTTTATAATGAGGTTGTTGTCATTTTCGGCCACTATGAATAGTAGTATAGGTAGGAATTCATTAATACAGTAATAGTTATAAGGGATAATGATGAGATAAACTAAAGAAATAAGGATTATAGCTAAATATAAACCTATCTAAATACAATTTTATTAATTTATTTTGGGCATATATCATCCAATAATCAAAATTACACTAATTGTATCAACTTAACTAGGAATACAATATTATAATATTATAATATTCTTAATAATTACATGTACAACACTCCTCATACATCGTAAATAGTACCCCATATCATTGATTATTATATTTACATATCCCATTTATCTAAATAAAAATCTAATATAATACCCTTATAAATTTCTATACATTACACTATAGTTTTAATAACCCCAAAAGTCACATCTAAGAAGGATTACGTTTCTACTAAATGAAATGTACCTGAAGATTGAGTGAATTAGATTATCTATTATTAGTTCTAATAATTTGGGATTTGACTAGGATGGGTCGTGATAAGGCCGTCACGATTTCTAAATTTTTTGGAAGGCAATGCTACTGAGGTTGGTGCTCTACGATATTGAAACATATTATTGTTAATTTATTTTCAAATATTTTTTTTGTGTGCCTTAAATCACATGAAAATAATGTTTTCTTAATTGGATAATTTAAGGAATTTGGGAGAAAAACATAACTTGATTATGTTCATTTGATGGTTTGGTTAAATACTAAAAAAGGGTTAACGGGTATAACATGGAAATAAATGGTTACGACATATAAAGGGAAAAATATAGGGTTTTATGGGTGGATTTTTTGAAATTTATATGAGGATCTTGAAAAGGTTCTTAACATTGTGCATTGAGTTTTAACGTGGGTTTGAATGTCTAATGGTGAAATCTATGTTCTGAAATGTGTTTTGAGCTCCATGTGGTTTATAAAAAAGGGGCTTTGAATGGAATTGAAATGTCTATTTGAATTGAGTGTGTGGTAACATATATTTTAAAAAATATATGAATAAACTTATGATTGTTTTAATGGAAATAAATATATTCAAAGATAAAATGAGAATGAAAATTTTTATAAAGGGTGGTTTTTTAATTCATAATGTAGATTTTTGGCATTAGTATTTTATTAAATTAAAAAGGGGTTGGAACTTGTTGAGAATTGTTTTTATTTTAGGTGGAACATAGGGACAATTTTATTGATTTAATGATAAAAGGGACATATTTTTTGATAAATTAATGCTTGTAAAAATTTGATATTAATTGTTTCTAAATTTTAATCATTATGAGCATTGATTAACTAATTTAATTGGTAATGTAATTTTTAGGGACGTTTAGAAATAGAGTGATAAATCCCTATAAGATAGATGGACTGAATCACTATATTTGATGAAAATGACTAATTATTTTTGGATGATGGACTGATACTCCCCTAACAAGTTCTTCTTGGTCCAGACTGATTCTCTAGCTGCCTGTGTGCACTGTAGTTTTTTGGTGAAATGACTTATTCTCTCGAACCAAGGGGTATATAAATGGAATTCAATACCAAGTATTGGATGGTCCTACATTAAATTATGAGTCTAAGTTGGATAATTGGACTAATTCTCATTGTTTTATTAATTGTGGCATTTTGTTTTGGTTGGTTACACCTAGCTTACTATATCCCCAATGATTTCTCAACATATAGAATCATTATTTATAAACTATTACATCTGTGATATATGGATCATATGATTAAATATTTTCCACTTATGTTCAATGGAAATGATTTATATTTTGTAATAATAAATAAAATTTATTGATTTAAATTTTGATAAATAATTAATCCAATTTCATTTAAATTATTTTATATTGTTTTTACTTTTCCTACACGAAATTACTCACTAACTACAATATTCATAAGACTCCACTATTGTTGGCCTCTTAATTTTGACTTACACCCCTCTCTAACATCAATTAAAAGTGTTTAACAGAGCATAACTAACATGTTTAATTATTTAATTGGGTTGGGATGGTTCCCATATTGTGTATTGGTTGATTGAGAAGAAGTCATCGAGTGGTATGATAATAATCGATTTTTCTGCATTTGTGGTTATGTGGATACTTTTTATGTTTCATATATATTGTTATATCATATATCAACCCTAGTGGTAGGTTTTTTAGAGTTATAAAATGGAATTTTGGTGCCTTACATAATTTAATATTATTTAGACATTATTTTGTTTTAGTTTATTTATTCATTATGTGTACTCTAATCCATATGATTTTTGGTTTTATTCGTCTGTTTTCTAACTCTAATATGGGGATATAGTCTTTTAAATATTCTTCTTTGACCCCCATCTTCTATTCAATAACATCTAGATAAAGAAGAGGTGTGCATGAGGTCATGTGGTGAAACGACTTAGGGAATCAGTTTAGTGGAATACAGGTTGAGACATTATAGTATGGGTTCAATGTATCCCTCATATGTAAGTTCATAACTAATCCTTCATATGTATATATAATATAGGTTTTTATATAGTCGTGTGATCTCAATTTTTGGGAAGACTCAATAGAGATTCTATATTGAAGATATAAACTTTTGTAGAATATGACAACATAATTAGTCAATGTTTATTTTTGGAAACAACACAAATTTTTAGAAGAAACATTGCATGCCAATGAGTTTTTATAGAACATGTATCCATTTTTTTAAAACATATTGATATAATTTATATAGTAAATTTATTATATGGTATTAAATTGTATCACCCTACTATTTTATAATATATTAATCTTTTTGTTTGTTTTTTTTAATTATTGGGTTTCATTACCTAAAACCCCAATATTAAACAAACTATGACATACTATTGAAATATTTTTATTTAATGTGAAATTGAACGCCTATCCATATGTTGAAAATTATTTAATTTTTTTATATTTAATAAATGAAAATAAAATAATTTTAAATAATAAAAGTGGTGTTTTTTAATCTTTTATTAGGTGTGTTATGTAATTTTATCAAAAATAAATTTAATTAATTCATATTGGTGAATCGTGCTAATGATATTTCTCAAAAATAACTTCAATTAAATAAATGAACATTATTTTAATGTTTATTATATGGAAATTAATGATGTGAAATTCTTTGTCATGCATAAAAAATAATTTAAACAATATTTGTCTTTTTGTTTCAAATTTTTGTGTTCTAATGATTTTTTGAAACATATAGTAATTGAATATTAATAGTATATTTTTCATATTTTTAAAAATAACCTCAAATTTTTAATGATTCATGTTCCCATTTCATTATGTTTATATAGTAACGGACCTAATAATAATTACTACTGTAAATGATTGAGGGTTTAAAGTGGGGTAAAACTATAGGTATTGGGGTTAAAATAACAAATAAACAAATATAAATACTATTGGATGAATTTATTCAAATCCTATATCATCCTATCTACAATTTTGAAAAACATTATAGCCCTATTTTCATGATGTTTAGTTTATTGATTTTTAATAATCATTGTAGTTACTTGTGTACACCCACACATATAAAAGGGAACCTTTTATCATATCTTATAACTTAATCATTATAACTATATCATGAAAATATATACCTTAATACTCTATCAATATCCTTATCTGGGACATTGATTTCCTGTTCATCCGAAAAGACCAATCCAAGAACCATCAAGATGCTTCTCAAAAAAGAATACCTAACAAAGTGGTATATGTTCTTACTGAACCTTTTTTTATTCTTATTAAACCACAAAAAAAATGTTCAATAACAATATTAAGATGATTTAATAAGTATTATTACAATACTAAGACAATTTTATGTTAATTTCATATCCATTTTCTATCCCATTTCCATCATTTAGAAACTGATAATTTCACTCGTGCATGTGTGTGGACTTCCATATCCACGAGGTGAAGTAAATCCTTAGTCATTTCCTATTTACAAGGTTATTAATAAGGGTTTATATAATGAAGGTATATGATATTTTTTATATAATAATAATTCTGTAAATTTTATTTTTACTTACCATCCTTTCATTAAATCCATCAAAAAGTAAAAACATCACTTGTTTGTACATATAGACTGCAGACTCCATGATGTTATGCAATTATTTTTTCATTACAAAATTAAATGAATTAATGTAAAAGTTAATGTAAAGAATAAATATGAACATATGAAATGAAATATAATATTGAGATAATGAAACCCTGAACAATGATCATGAAATGTATTTATCATACTAACAGATGCATATAAAACAAACTGAATTTCACCTAAATATACATTTTATTGAAGAATAGATAATAACAGGATAATGAGAAATTATAATAGAATGATATATGGTATGTTATTTATGAGAATAATATTGTTTTATATTTATAATTTTTTTATTTTATTATCTTCATGGTCTGAAAGCATTAAAATAATATGATACTTGGTGTATAGGTTTCTATTAAAATATCATTTATTTTATGGATTTTCTATGTTAATTATACATTGAGATGAATTATTTCATTCATATACATTAATACACATATTTTAGTATTATCATCAATTTTTTAGGAAAATTTTATACTTTACATTAAATATCATATCTTTATTATATAAAAAACTTTGTAAATTCTCATTACTGAAAAGTTGGTTTTATTTATTCTTTGATCGATCAACTTTATTATTGATCGTGTTCTTATAAATTTTTTCAATAATAAATTTTGTAGGATCATATGATTATATAATTTTATTTTCAACCATATATGAATTTATTCTCAATTTTTTTAATTGAAATATTATTATAATATTCAGAATTATTAATAGTTTTCCTTTACCAATATTTTAATGGAACCATGTTTCTACTATTTAGTATATAAATTTATTTTTTCCCTGATGTCGTAGTTTTTTCCATTGAATATTATTTAAAAGTTTATACAGATTTTTTTAATGCTGATAAATTTATTAATTTTCTAGATATTTATAGATTTAATGATACCAGTGGAAAAGTATATTTTCAATTATTTTCAAGGAAATTTTAATTTACACTTTTGATGGTATTATTAATCTATGTGAGAATACTTAGATATTTTTACAATTAACTGGGGATATTGACTAGCGATACAAAAAAATTATTTCTATGGATGGTTTTTTATTATATAAGGATGAACCCTTTATGAAACATGTTTTAATTCATGTTTAAATCTACAATGAATTGATGAATTTTATTATTATCATTTGACACACATATGTTTGGTCTTCATTATATGGATGGTGGGACCATTAATTATCTCTAATTAGTTGGGTAATGAATGAAAATTATAAAATAATATGAAACGGAATTAAAAGTAAACTAAATTTAGCTAGTTACACCATAAACTATGATAGCCTTAGTTGTGAACCTTTTCCCTAGAAATGATGGAATGTGTAGTTAACCCTGTCCGCTATTAGCATATGTAAACTATAGTAGTAATAGTACTGATCATTCACTAATGTGATTATTTTATATGATTCATATTGTAAAATAATGCTCGTACGACAAGTTCTTATTCTTATGAAATACTCTCATGAAACATGATTGATTAAAAATGATTCCTAACAGTTGAAGATCATGAATTTTAACTGATATATATTTTTTACATTACATATGATTTTTGATATATGTATAATTTGTTATGAAATTTGTAAGTTATAATCATCGTATAAAAAAATTGTTCCCATATTATGCATGAATTTGATTATTAACTGATATCAGTCATGTTTACCCTTAATATTAATCTGATCTAACCCTTTCTTATGTTTACACATTTTCAAAGTCTATAATGAAATGTTTTATTTAAATAACATATAATTATTTTATAATGAGGGAGGAAAATTACCTAGTAATTTGAAGATACTTTTTTAAATATGTTGGTTATATATATTGTCTCTAAAGACAATGAAACTTTATAGTCCTCATATTAGTATTATTATTAAACATATTGAATAATAATATAAAATAATATAATATATATGTATTTTTTTATCATGATTCCATACTCTCTGATATAAAATTAGTTAATTTGGGATCTTTTAGTACTCATCAATTAATTATATGGATTTCCCAAAAGTGTAGGAGGGTTTGATAAATTTTTTCAGTAGTGACACAATATTTTATGAACCTCGGAAAAAGTTGTCATGCATTCTATACACATTCCTACACCATTCAATAATATTTTGAACTATTTTATTACAATTTATATTCTAGTAAATTTTACTTATAGATAATATATTTCATTCGTCAATATCAGCCGATAATAGAAAAATAGTTCATAAACATACATTGGACCTTAGAAATCTTTTTCAAATAAAATGATGATATATCCATCAAATCAGTTCTGTCAATGGATATAATCATCTTCATGAATTTAATAATAATTTGTAGATTTGGAATCCATAATATTATATTTCCCTGACATGGAACCAATTCTACTACTTCCATGTTGAAAAATATAGATAAAAAACATGCCATTTAGCCTAGCGACTCATCACCCTACCATGAAACAACGAATCGATATATGAAATCATTAAACAGGTATATGCCCATGGAAACCTAAAACATGGTAGATAAGGTAAAGAAGTGATTTTATTCCAATATTCTTCATTATTTGTGATATTATCCTTCCACAACCCATAATGAAACAAATGTGATGCTATTATTTATTGTATACAAAATAGAGGCAGTCTATAAGGTCCCAGCCTTAAACCTTACTTAATCTTGAGTTATTACAAGATTACGCATTGAGGATCTTTTCGGGTTTAGAGTTTTAGAGAATTAGATCATAAAACTTTCATTACATTCCACATATAAACAAAGTGGCTACATAAAGATAGTATTCTTCATTCCCATCAATGGAAACACATTTAAAATAAAACATGGATTATTTCTTGAAACATCCTTGACTCTATCATCTTATCATGTACCTTTCCCTTGACCTGTGAAAAACATTTCAAAAACATGGGATGAGCATAAAAACTCAGTATGGGTTATAAAAAAACATGGAAAGGAAACATGAGTTCATATATACATAAGAATGAAATCATACTTTACCCATAAAACATAGGCACTTTAACATACCTCATAAAATCATGAATAAATCATAGAAATCATAATACATAAAGGTAACTTGAGGCATTCATAACATTCTTACGTAGGGAGTAACCCTCTTGGTTACGTTTGGAATACCCATCACAGTATATTCCCTAAAATATCTTCGGAGAAACCTTAACGTTTCACTCCTTCGCGTTACCCAATGCATTGGATATCTATAACGGGCTCACCTTCCCTTAGTTTATCACGAAACCACCCGTCTTCATAATAATGCCCAAGAACCATAACATAATCATATCACATAAAACATGTATAAAGGAAACATAAAATTTCCACATTTCAATCATGAGATATCAATACAACACATTGATATAAAAACATTATGAAAACCGTTTTCAATACTAAAATAAAAGAAAAGTAAAACATGGTATTTATTTTTCTTTTAAAAAGAAGGTATGGCTTGTAGAGGAAGCCGAAACTCAAATAACGGTTACGACAGCGGAGAAGTCGTTGTCGCCGCATACGTACGACAAAAACATTCCCTTTTTGTCGTTTAGTAAACGCTTCGTATAAAAAAATTCCTTTTGAATAAACGCAAAAGTCAAAGTGGTTTATACATCGTATAAAAGAAAGTTGTGTATAAAATAAAATATGCCTCAACGAAAGGAGATTGAGACGAAGTCCCATACCTCGTATCCGACTTGACCCGACCGTTCTTTAATCTCCTGAATAATAAACTTGAGTTAATCTCTACTTGCTTAAGAACCTTTTTCAAGTTCATTATTCCTTTTATACTATGTTATGGACATCATGTAATCATTTAAGTTAATAATGTTCATTTTGTCGGTATTTGGTTCTTAAGTCAAAAATAGACTTCTTACACTTACATGTTGTTAATTTGGTCAAAGGTTCATTATATCCAGAATGGTATTCATGATGTAGCTATCATATATATCATATATATCCAGTACATACATGCATTTATAATATTACATAATCATTTAGAGGTATGAAATGAAATGCACCGTTAATGGAGACGGTAAGCCGTACGTACGCATGAACGCTACTTCCATTTCTATTTCATATTTTATAGAATGGAATCATAGTGATATAAAGGTATATTATAATTCCAGTATAATATCATATATAATATCATATTTCCATCCTTTATATGTCCCACGTATGGTATTTAACGAATCAAATCAATTTGAGGGGGCGGTAGTCCGCACTTCCTAAAATGAAGATATCGTGTTTACCCATAATGGAAACCATAAAGGTATGCCCAAAATGAAAAAAACAGAAGCTTAAGGAAAACATAAATATATTATATATCATATATAAAAATAGTGACATCATAATGGCCACCTTTTAAGGTGTTAAATGAGTATTGAACAATCATCGTTTCGGGAGGCAGAATTTCGCCATCCACGAAAACCGTATGTTCTTTAACCATTTGATGTAGTTGTGTGAGAGTGTAGCTTAAATAAATCTTATAACAACATCCTGTCATATTGAATATACTGTTGTTGTTAAAAAAGGAGTAAATAAAAAGATTTTAGGGGGTTGGAGAAGCAAAATAAAACAAATGAACATGAGAGAATGAATTACCTTAAAAAGTGTAACTCCTTTTGATTTGAGCCTAAAGGCTTGCTTTGAAAGGATTATGCCCAAAGGGAATCCTCTAGGATGAGGATAGGGATGTGGAGAGAGTAAATGGGCAGGTTTTGGCCGAGCCAAAGGCTTGAGGTGTGTGTGAAATGAGGTAGAGGTGGGGGCCTTTTATAAGAGGAGAGGAGTGGCACTTTTGGAAAGTAAAGAAACATTACATTATTTGAAAATGTGTTTCGGTTTCAAAAGGTCCCACATTGTTATAATTCGTGGATAAGGTGATAAGGGTTCGAAATCCACTCATCCAATTGGTTTTGGACATGTGTAGTTCATAGATTTTACATTATCTTTCCATTTTATTTAAATCGTCAAATAATGATGTCATCGCTGCGTCATTATTATGTCATAAATAATATAATTTATTTAATGTCTAAAAATCATAAAAAAATACTATGATGTAGGAAATCGTTTTATCTTTCCAATGACTATTTATAATAAAAAATCTCATCTTTATAACCCCATTTAAAAATTGTTTTCGTAAAACATTTCTTGTTTGTGTCATTTTTACTTTAACATTTAATAAAAAGTTATTTATGTCATTTCCAAACCAAAGTGTCTCCATGGGGTCCCCAAGTTGACCCATGGCTTGTCTTGGTCGGCCATGACACAACCAATAAGGTTGGGACATGTGTCTATGTCATTTCATTTTATTAATGCAATATTTATACCTTAAACTACACTAATTACCACTAATCGCGATTAAAAACTTAATAAGTTACTATTCACCAAAAAATTATTTTAATCTCATTGAACCACATTTTACTTCTTAATGACAACCATGTATGTCGGATTTTCAAAATTCAATACACATTAGTGGTAAACTTTCATTTAACTGAAAAATCAGTTTGCTTGATTACCACTTAGTGGTTTCACTATTCATCAAAAATTGAAGTTTTTCAGAAAATTACCAAAAAATCACCCTAAGCTATATTTGATATTCCGAATTCAAAAATGAAGTCTATTTTAAAAAATTCAAATCATATAAGTCACATTAATTAATTTAATAATTAATTCCCGCTGCCAGAGCAAATAACGTGTTTTTACAAAATAATAAGTATCAAAAGATTGACACCAGTTTAAGTCTAATTTCAAAGTGAAGTTGATTCCAATGACCACCATTGGATAAAAATGGTAAAAATATATTCTAATTTCACTTCAAAACCAATTCAAAACATAATCTAATCATATAAATAAATTAGATTAAAAAGCAGTTTTGATGTAAAATGCAGTATTTTTCACTATTCATTAAAAAATGAACATTGTCCGAAAAATACCAAAAATTCACACAAGGTAAATTTTGATGTCCCAATCATAAATGAAAAGCTTATTTTGACAAACATAGTTTATAAAATTGTCAAAATATAGATTCAAAAATGGTTTTCCATCAAATGGCACTAAAATAATCTTTTAAGAATATTAGTGTATTCCATGCATAAGATTGTATTTATTTTCATTTTAAGCCTCTATAACACTATCTTAATCATTAATAGACATAGATAAAAATATCTATTATTCATTACTTACTTGGGATGTTACATCCTTCCCCCCTTTAGAAAATTGCATCCCTGCAATTTATTTACTTATCGAATAAATGGGGGTACTTATCCCTCATTGCATTTTCAGATTCCCATGTTGCCTCTTCAATCATGTGGTTTTTCCACAAAACCTTTACCTGCTTAATCACCTTACTCCGTAAAACTTTCTCCCTGTGGTCACGAATCTGGACCGGTTGTTCCTCATAAGATAGGTTCTCTTCCAGCTGAACTACCTCTGGACTCAAAACATGAGATGGATCTGGCATATACTTTCTCAACATCGAAACGTGAAAAACATTGTGTACCTGAGATAAACTCGGAGGTAAAGCCACTCGGTAAGCAACTGATCCAACTCTTTCCAGAATTTCGTATGGTCCAATAAACCTTGGACTCATCTTTCCTTTCTTACCAAATCTCATCACACTTTTCCAAGGAGAAACCTTGAGAAAAACATGATCACCTACCTCGAAAGATAGATCCTTCCTCCGGTTATCCGCATAACTCTTCTGCCTGCTCTGAGCTGTTCTCATGTGTTTCTGAATCAGCTGAACTTTTTCTGCCATCTCTTCTACCAATTCTGGTCCCATCAACTTCCTTTCACCCACTTCATCCCAGAAAGCAGGAGTTCGACACCGCTTCCCATATAATGCCAGAAATGGTGCCATCTGTATATTGAAATGAAAACTGTTATTATATGAAAATTCAACCAAAGAAAGATGTTGGTCCCAACTTCCCTGATAATCCATAGAACAAGCTCGTAGCATATCCTCCAATTTCTGAATTGTTCGTTCTGACTGCTCATCTGATTGAGGATGAAAAGCTGTACTAAAATTTAATTCAGTACCCAACGACTTCTGAAGGCCTTTCCAAAAGTTAGAAGTAAACCTGGGATCACGATCCGATACAATGGAGAGAGGAACTCCATGTAACCTGACTATCTCTTTAAGATACAAACAGGAAAGTTGATCAAGAGAGAAAGTATCTCGTATAGCAAGGAAATGAGAAGATTTGGTCAAGCGATCAACAATAACCTAGATTGCATTATTACCTCGAGATGTCTTTGGTAATCCAACAACAAAGTCCATGGATATATTCTCCCATTTCCACTCTGGCACTGGTAAAGGCTGAAGCATCCCTTTCAGTAACTTCCGCTCTGCTTTAACCTGCTGACAAGTCGAACACTTCACTGTAAAATCAACAATATCTCTTTTCATTCCATCCCACCAGTAATACTCCCGCAGATCTCTATACATCTTAGTACTACCCGGATGAACAGAAAACAGAGAACTATGAGCTTCACATAATAACTCTCTCTTCAACTGTGAATCACAAGGCACACACAATCTCTTCCCAAATCTCAAAACACAATCACTATCAATATTGAATTCAGGCAACATACCTTTCTGAACCAGCTCTACCTTTTTCTGCAACTCACTGTCTTGCTTCTGTGCTTGCTTGATTCTATCTGATAGAGAAGATCTAACTGATACCTGAAACAAAACAGAAGGACTTCCTGCACCAACAACTTCTTTGCCAAAGTTCATCAAATCCTTAACCAAACGATCACGTTCTAAACGCAACATTGTTAATGAAGCATTACTTTTTCGACTCAAAGCATCAGACACTTTATTTTATTTTCACAAATGGTAATGAATTGTACAATCATAACCTTTGATTAATTCTAGCCATCTCCTCTGTCTCATGTTTAACTATTTCTGTGTGAATATATACTTTAAACTTTTGTGATTAGTATATATTTCACACTTTACTCCATACAAATGATGCCTCCAAATTTTTAAAGCAAAAACAACAGAAGCTAATTCCAAATCATGTGTAGGGTAATTTACCTCATGAGTTTTCAACTATCGTGAAGCATAAGCAATTACCTGATCATTCTGCATTAGGACGCAACCAAGTCCTTTCAATGAAGCATCACTGTATATAACAATCTCACCATTCATGAAAGGTAGTGCCAAAACTGGAGCATTCACCAATCTTCTTTTCAATTCCTGAAAACAATAATCGCATTCTTTTGTCCAGATAAACTTAACACCCTTCCGAGTTAGCATAGTCATTGGACTAGATAACCGTGAAAAATTTCTATCAAACCTTCGGTAATATCCCGCCAAACCAAGGAAGCTACGAATCTCGGTTACATTTGTGGGTCTTGGCCATTCTTCCACAACTTTTTTTTTTTGCAGGATAAACAGTTATTCCATCTTTAGAGACAATGTGTCCAAGGAAAGAAATTTGTTGCAACCAAAACTCACACTTGCTGAATTTCCCATACAGTTTCTTTTCTTTTAAGGTTTGCAAGATAACCCTTAAATGTTTTTCATGCTCCTCTTTACTTTTAGAAAACAACAAAATATCATCAATGAAAACCACCACAAACTTATCCAAGAACTCATGGAAAATTCTATTCATTAAGTCCATGAATACAGCAGGTGCATTGGTTAGCCCAAAAGGCATTACTACAAATTCATAATGGCCATATCTCGTATGGAACACGATCTTCGGAATATCTGCCTCCTTTACCTTCAGCTGATGGTACCCCGATCTCAAGTCAATCTTTGAAAAAAATTGAGCTCCGTGGAGCTGATCAAACAAATCATTGATATGAGGCAAAGGATATTTGTTCTTAACAGTGATATTATTCAAGGCTCTATAATCAATGCAAAGTCTCATAGAACCATCTTTCTTTTTAACAAATAAAACCGGAGAACCCCATGCTGATGTGCTAGGTCTAATGAAACCTTTCTCTAATAAATCTTGCAATTGCTCCTTCAACTCTAAAAGTTCAATTTGTTCCATTCGGTAAGGGGGTTTTGAAATTGGCTTAGCATCAGGAACTAAGTCAACAGTAAACTCAACTTCCCGATCTGGTATTATTCCAGGCAACTCATCAGGAAAAACATCAGGATACTCATTTACCACTGGCACATCATTAATCTGAGCAGTTCCTTTAGTTTCAACGACGTGTGCAAGGTAACATTCATTTCCATCTTTTACAAGTTTCTCGGCCTCTTGATATGTTATCAAAAGTAAGGGTTCATTCTTGTAAAAAAACTGAAAGTCTTTCTGAAAAGAAACTTCTTTAGCTCTACAATCAATCTTAGCATGGTAAATAGAGAGCCAATCCATACCCAGGATAATGTCAAACTCTACTAGAGGTAGAACAATAAGGTTTGCAAGTAGGTTCTTTCCACAGATAAGGATAGGAAGATTCTTTTAAATTCTTTTTTCCTCGACATTTCCCCCAGGTGTTTTTACCAAAAGTTCAGGAGTCATTTCATGAGATGGTATTCCCATTTTACTAGAATAGGTTTCAGAGATGAAAGAATGTGTAGACCCCGAATAAAACAACACACTGGCATAATCTGAAAAAACAAACAAAGTACCTGATACCACTTCATTTGATGGCCCGACATCTGCTGAAGTAGTTGCAAAGGATTTCACCACCCCTTTCTGCTTATAGTCTAACTGCTTCCCATCACTCAAGCTCTTTGTCGTACACTCGTTTTCATAGTGACCCATCTCATTCCACTTATAACATTTCACTAACTGTAAATCAAATTTGTTCTTACCTTCACCTTGATCCTTTTCAGTGCAATCACGAGCCTTATGTCCCATCTTACCACATCGGTAGCACTTTCCAGAATTCAGAAGACATTCCCCAACATGCCTTTTGCCACATCTATCACAAACTGGAAACTTAGTTCTCTTACCATCAGACTTTTTTGAAGAATTCTTACCTTTCTCCAGCCACCTCGGTCTCTTCTTCTGCTGGTTGTTATAGAACACTTGGTCATCGGCAAACTCTATTTCCACCTTCTCAGCACATCGAACAAGCTTTTCATAACTTTTAAACTCACGATAAGCTAATGCCCTTCGATACTTTGGCTTTAATCCCGAGTAAAAACGATTGATTTTACTATCAAGGTCCCGGATAAAATTTGGAGCATACCTTGCCAATCGAGTGAACCTTTCTTCATAGGCAGCCACTGAGTCTTCCTCTTGCCTCAATTCCAAGAATTGCTTTTCCATCCTAAGTCGAATAGCCTTAGGAAAATACTTCTCAAGAAACATACCTTTGAATTCATCCCAGTAAAGAGCATAAATCTCATCGGCGTCCCTGATATTTTTAACCATAGACCACCACTGATCTGCTTCACCCTCCAAACGGTAAATAGCAAGACTACCCTTTTGATTGTCTGAACACCCCATGACATCAAAAATCTTCTCCAGTGCTTTAATCCACCCTTCAGCTAGCACAGGGTCAGATGATCCTCTGAATGATGGTGGATGTTGCCTCATGAAATGTTCCACCACTGACATGTTCCTCTGCGGTTTATCTGGCTGATCTCGTGCATGGATACCACCTCCATTTATCGCTTGAGTCAACTGCGCCATTACTGCAACAAACTGTTCAGTTCCAATTCCGACCATCTCGGGATGCTGATTCGGAAGGTTATTTCCTTCTGTATGCCTTCCTAGCACTGCTTCCCTGTTTCCTCTGCGGAAAACCATTCTGAACAAACATGTCTTAGATGAAGCAACATGGTAATCGTTAAATGCTATATCATTTCGAAAAAAAAAATATTTTAGGATAATCATTTAATAGAATTCTAACTCCTAAAGTTATCTAAACTGACCTTTGATACCAACTATAAGGCCCCAGCCTTAAACCTTACTTAATCATGAGTTATTACAAGATTACGCATTGAGGATCTTTTCGGGTTTAGAGTTTTAGAGAATTAGATCATAAAACATGCATTACATTCCACATATAAACAAAGTGGTTACATAAAGATAGTATTCTTCATTCCCATCAATGGAAACACATTTAAAATAAAACATGGATTATTTCTTGACACATCCTTTACTCTATCATCTTATCATGTACCTCTCCCTTGACCTGTGAAAAACATTTCAAAAACGTGGGATGAGCATTAAAACTCATTATGGGTTATAAAAAACATGGAAAGGAAACATGAGTTCATATATACATAAGAATGAAATCATACTTTACACATAAAACATAGGCACTTTAACATACCTCATAAAATCATGAATAAATCATAGAAATCATAAGACATAAAGGTAACTTGACGCATTCATAACATTCTTACGTAGGGAGTAACCCTCTTGGTTACGTTTGGAATACCCATCACAGTATATTCCCTAAAATATCTTCGGAGAAACCTTAACGTTTCACTCCTTCACGTTACCCAATGCATTGGAGAGCTATAACGGGCTCACCCGCCCTTAGTTTATCACGGAACCACCCGTCTTCAAAATAATGCCCAAGAACCATAACATAATCATATCACATAAAACATGTATAAAGGAAACATAAAATTTCCACATTTCAATCACGAGATATCAATACAACACATTGATATAAAAACATTATGAAAACCATTTTCAATACTAAAATAAAAGAAAAGTAAAACATGGTATTTATTTTTATTTTAAAAAGAAGGTATGGCTTGTAGTGGAAGCCGAAACTCAAATAATGGTTACGACAGCAGAGAAGTCGTTGTCGCCGCATACGTATGACAAAAACATTCCCTTTTTGTCGTTTAGTAAACGCTTCGTATAAAAAAAGATTCCTTTTGAATAAACGCAAAAGTCATAGTGGTTTATACATCGTATAAAAGAAAGTTGAGTATAAAATAAAATATGCCTCAACGAAAGGAGATTGAGACAAAGTCCCATACCTCGTATCCGACTTGACCCGACCGTTCTTTAATCTCCTGAATAATAAACATGAGTTAATCTCTACTTGCTTAAGAACCTTTTTCAAGTTCATTATTTCTTTTATACCATGTTATGGATATCATGTAATCATTTAAGTTAATAATGTTCATTTTGTCGGTATTTGGTTCTTAAGTCAAAAATAGACTTCTTACACTTACATGTTGTTAATTTGGTCAAAGGTTAGTTATATCCAGAATGGTATTCATGATGTAGATATCATATATGTCATATATATCCAGTACATACATGCGTTTATAATATTACATAATCATTTAGAGGTAAGAAATGAAATGCACCGTTCATGGAGACGGTAAGCCGTACGTACGCATGAACGCTACTTCCATTTCTATTTCATATTTTATAGAATAGAATCATAATGATATAAAGGTATATTATAATTCCAGTATAATATCATATATAATATCATAGTTCCATCCTTTATATGTCCCACATATGGTATTTAACGAATCAAATCACTTTGAGGGGGCGGTAGTCCGCACTTCCTAAAATGAAGATATCGTGTTTACCCATAATGGAAACCATAAAGGTATGCAAAAAATGAAAAAAAACAGAAGCTTAAGGAAAACATAAACATACTATATATCATATATAAAAATAGTGGCATCATAATGGCCACCTTTGAAGGTGTTAAATGAGTATTGAACAATCATCGTTTCGGGAGGCAGAATTTCGCCATCCACGGAAACCGTATGTTCTTTAACCATTTGATGTAGTTGTGTGAGAGTGTAGCTCAAATAAATCTTATAACAACATCCTAGTATATTGAATATACTGTTTATGTTAAAAAAGGAGTAAATAAAAAGATTTTAGGGGGTTGGAGAAGCAAAATAAAACAAATGAACATTAGAGAATGAATTACCTTAAAAAGTGTAACTCCTATTGATTTGAGCCTAAAGGCTTCCATTGAAAGGATTATGACCAAAGGGAATCCTCTAGGATTAGGAGAGGGATGTGGAGAGAGTAAATGGGCAGGGGTTGGCCGAGCCAAAGGCTTGAGGTGTGTGTGAAATGAGGTAGAGGTGGGGGCCTTTTATAAGAGGAGGGGAGTGGCACTTTTGGAAAGTAAAGAAACATTACTTTATTTGAAAATGTGTTTCGGTTTCAAAAGGTCCCACATTGATATAATTCGTGGATAAGGTGATAAGGGTTAGAAATCCACTCATCAAATTGGTTTTGGACATGTGTAGTTCATATATTTTACATTATCTTTCCATTTTATTTAAATCGTCAAATAATGATGTCACCGCTGCATCATTATTATGTCATAAATAATTTATTTTATTTAATGTCTACAAATCATAAAAAAAATACAATGATGTAGGATATCTTTTTATCTTTCCAATGACTATTTATAATCAAACATATGATCTTTATAACCCCATGTAAAAATTGTTTTCGTAAAACATCTATTGTTTGTGTCATTTTTACTTTAACATTTAATAAAAGGTTATTTATGTCATTTCCAAACCAAAGTGCCCCCATGGGGTCCCCAAGTTGACCCATGGCTTGTCTTGGTCGGCCATGACACAACCAATAAGGTTGGGACATGTGTCTTGGTCATTTCATATTATTAAAGCATTATTTATACCTTAAACTACACTAATTACCACTAATCGCGATTAAAAACTTAATAAGTTACTATTCACCAAAAAATTATTTTAATCTAATTGAACCACATTTTACTTCTTTATGAAAACCATGTATGTCGGATTTTCAAAATTCAATACACATTAGTGGTGAACTTTCATTTAACTGAAAAATCAGTTTGCTTGATTACCACTTAGTGGTTTCACTATTCATCAAAAATTGAAGTTTTTCAGAAAATTACCAAAAATTCACCCTAAGATATATTTGATATTCCGAATTCAAAAATGAAGTCTATTTTAAAAAATTCAAATCATATAAGTCACATTAATTAATTTAATAATTAATTCCTGCTGCCAGAGCAAATAACGTGTTTTTACAAAATAATAAGTATCAAAAGATTGACACCAGCTTAAGTCTAATTTCAAAATGAAATTGATTCCAATGACCACCATTGGATAAAATGGTAAAAATATATTCTAATGTCACTTCAAAACCAATTAAAAACATAATCTAATCATATAAATAAATTAGATTAAAAAGCAGTTTTGATGTAAAATGCAGTATTTTTCACTATTCATTAAAAAATGAACATTGTCAGAAAAATACCAAAAATTCACACAAGGTAAATTTTGATGTCCCAATCATAAAGGATAAGTTTATTTTGACAAACATAGTTTATAAAATTGTCAAAATATAGATTCAAAAATGGTTTTCCATCAAATGGCACTAAAACAATCTTTTAAAAATATTAGTGTATTCCATGCATAAGATTGTATTTATATTCATTTTAAGCCTCTATAACACTATCTTAATCATTAATAGACATAGATAAAAATATCTACTATTCATTACTTACTTGGGATGTTACACAGTCTTTCCGATCTAAGTCCAATTTCTAACACTACATATCACCATTTTAAATTAGATGTCAAATGATGTGAAGCATCAAACAATATAATGGATTGGAATAAAATTATGAGAATATATTAAACACATTTTATAATTTTAAATTTCATCAATTATATAATTTAAGCGATTTTTGAAAAAATTTACCTTCATTCATTCCAGCATGAATAGACTGTATTGGCTGACTAAACCCTAATGATATTAAGGAGAAAACTCAAAAACATAATCCAAATTGGATGTGACATGAAACATTTCATATGGTATACTCTAGCTGAGAGTATTCCTTAGTTACAATAGAAAAATATGAAATAATTATGTCCAACAACATAATAATTGATAAAAAATAGTTTTCAAAATTTTGTATTTATATTAATAAACACTACAAAAAGTAATGTTACATATTAATCATCAAAGATATATGATATTAAACATCCTATTGTTGGTCTAGGATCAAAAACATTAAACTACACAACACTATGGTCGATGTTTCGTGTCCTTAAAAGTTTAAGATTGTCATGTCATAGTCACATGATGTTAAATTGCACGATGACTCACCGACCAAAAATATTAAATATAATGTTGTGTACAATAAATTCCTATGTTACATTCTATTACATAATATATGTGATCATGTAATATCTTATAATTTATCACACCAATGATGATTTATATGAGATTAGAGTTCCTATTGGACTAATCATATTATATTGAACAAGATAAAACATTTATAAATAATGTGGATACTATATAACATTACATTTTACTATAAACATCATAGTAAAAACATACATTTATGGATTAATAACTATACATAGGATCCATTTCAGTGCATGGATCCATGTTGGATGATCCTCCATCATCCGAAAGAACAAATTCACATTTCCCTATAGAAGAGAGTGATCTTAATCATAAAAATATGTTTCCAAACTCATATTCTATCATGATATGAATTGATCATATGATCTAAAATTACATCAATAAATTTTTATTTTAATAATAAAATTTCCTCATTTACCCTAGTGTTTATGTCTTCCTATAAATATTTAGTTTTTCAAATGGCCTTGCACAGATGTGAAGATCAATATTCTTCCAATGATTATGAGTACGGTTTTTTATATGAAGCAATACAATAATTGAGACTATATTCATTGAAAATTTTCAAATTAAATATGATATTGATTAATATAGAGACCTCCTATATAGTAAATGTTCACTTATGTTTAAGAAAGAATAATGTAGAGGACATACTATATAAGAATAACATGTGGCTTAATTCATGTTATACAAGTATATTTAGTAATTCTTATAAATCTGATACTAGTAATCGAGATGAATTAGCAACAATAATATATTTTTCTAATAATTTTATTATAGTCATTTAACACTTTGACAATGTTTTACTAGTTTCTGAATAAGATAGATCCATTAAACACCTACAATGATGAAGTATTTCTTACATGAAATTAAACTTCATGTCACATAGTCCAAAATAAATAAAATTTATATTCTCAGAGTGGCCTAATACATGTGGCCAAATTTCTTAATTTAAGAGTCATAAGGATTTATGGATGCCGACGGTAGAGTCATTCTACTAATATGAAGTCGTACAAAATTATGCCCCCTCAATATATTATCATAATGTTTCAAATGTACCCTACCATTTATGAAATTTTAATGGATGGATTCATATTGTTTCATGATATGTAGTGATGATTGGAACATGTGTTCAATGGGAAAACCAAAATTTTTATCCAAACATCACCCAATTACTAGGAATCACAAGAGCCTAATAATAAAGAAGAAAAACATGAAATGCCTCGTGATGCATTCCAAAATATTCATTTTCATTGATCAAAATTCTTTCCCTGAGTCTAATTAATCACCATAAAACTTCAACATATCCCTATAAAGCGTGCATTTGAATCCAAAGAATACATATGTTCGACTTCCAAAATATGCCTTCAATATGGCCTATTAATTTGAACAATCTAATTATTAAGCATAGAAGCCACTAATCATTGTATTACCTCACAAAATTGTTGTGTTACCCATCATTTAAAAGTGTTCAATAGTCACCCCTCACCTATCAATTCCATGTATTTACATAAATCGTGATCCAAAAACATAATTTCAAAATTTACTTCTTAATAATTATCTGTTTAATTTTTTTTTGGGTGTATTAGTCTGGAAACCCCAATTGATATATTTTTAAACACATACTCTTTATACCCTGGTTCATTTATTATGATCATAAACTATGAGTTCATCTATTAGTTTTTCTATAGTTGCATTGATCAATCATTAATAATAGGACACTATTTTCCCAATCACCTAAGAGACTCTCCGATGCGTTTTGGTCAAAATAATATAACTGTATTCCAGGTTCACTCCCCTATGTGATAATATATACTAGAATTAGGATCACCATACATAATATAATAATAACTATTCATTGATTTGGTCCATCGAACCACCTTTTTTGGGCCTATGAGCCTTAAGGGCCTTCGGGTCATCAAAGGCCTTCGGGCCATAGGGCCATAGAGACTATGGAGTGGCCCAGTTCACATAGAACGGGCCCCAGATGAGGATCAGAGCAACAAGAGTAGAAGCCACCAGATGTAAAGCTAATCAAATTTGAATAATGAAAGGGTATGGTAGCCACCATCGAGACCAGTCATCGTGCAAATTTATGCGTTGTAATGTTAGCCGATCAGAAATTCTAGGTGGGGAGCTAGGTGATCAATGAGGCCGAATATGGGGAGCGGAAATTCTAGTGGTTTGGGACTACATTTCATGTTATGGTCATGGTATGCCTCTAGGCATTCATGTCATGTATTATGGGTCAGTTGGGCCTTGTTCCTTGGGCCTACTGGTTATGTATGAGTTCCCTTTCAACCCTTAAAATATGATTATACATAAAAAATATAAAAAATAAGGCCTTCGAGCCATTTGGGCTATATATCATGAACTTAAATTGTGTGTCATTCAATCTTTGTACTCTAAACTAGTAATCTATTCTTCATTTAAATCATATTATAAACATTCCCATGTTAGATAGACTCTCTCACCTTTGGTCATGAGGAGACCGGAGCAGGAAATACATAAAAGTTACATATTTTTACAAATATATTCAATACATAACATAATATACATTCATAATTACCATAAATATTTAGTTGATTTAAATTCTAGATATATAATCAACAAATTTTATAAAATATATACATAATGTCAAACAATATTATTCTATCATAGTATCATTCTTCGATATACTGATCATATAACTATATTTCCTTACATGATAAAAATGGTATCATAATTAATGGTGGTATCAAATTCTGAGTAAAGGAATAAATGTGAAATATCAATATATGAACATATAAAATAAGAATATATACATAATGTTATGAGATCTTGTTTATAACATAAAAATTTTGTACCAAATATTGTATTCATGTTGAAAAATAAATCATGAAATATAATTTTATCATTTGAAAATATGAGTCATATGGGAGAAGAATCCTCATAAATCAATCATAAGACATTATAGTATATCATAAAAAATATAACATTTCATATGAGTTGTGTAAAATAGTCTTTTGTGTAATAAATAATTTTCATAGTCAAGGATCTCTTCGATGACTATCATTATAGATTGGGTTCATTCACCATTCCCTAACTTTCATAGTTGTGTTTCTTTTATGAGACAATCATATAGAATTATGTCCCTTAATATATCATGATCTCTACACACTATAATTTATATTGTATCAGGAGATATCCCTATTTACATGAAGTATTAGAGGGATATATAATTCTAGTCCCAACTATCATATCAATGTAATAATATATATGCATGGAATAAGATTATAAAACATTCATCATATCATCATAGCATAACCCTTATAGAATAAACAAGTATTTTGAGCATATAATTGTTACATAGTCATAATCTATCTGAATAAATGATTTATATTTTTTACATTTGAGCATTGACTAATTATCCCAGGGAATGAAGTATGTTTTTTCAAATCATCGTAAGTCATATATAAAACTGGATGTCATTAAAATATAATATCCTAATTTTATCATAAAAATCATTAAACGATGTGTAAATAGATGAAAAATATCTTTTATAAAATCATATAAAATACCCTTTGAAAACAATGAGAAAAAAATCCATTCTCTTTTGACTACTATTAAAACAGAAATTCCCCAAATATTGAGGAAAAATTTCCATTGAAAATTAACATGGAAACAAGTAATGTATGATTCAATTAATAAAGTGTTCATGATGAGAATAATTTTCTTTATTGTGGTAAATGTTAAAATAAGTATTCTGTTCACATTTTTGGCAATTAGTAAAATGCACCTCATTTCGAAGGAGAATAAATTTTTTATTTACAATCATTTTAAATAGTGTAAAATATATATAATAATGAAATTAGATAATCATTATATGGTATGATACATTTTTCATAAAAGCATATTAAGGAATATGAATTTAAATGAGAATGATTCTTGACCCAAAGGATTAATTATGTCTACTTTTCATAAAAATATTTTCTATATTATTTTAATTTATAAATAGAGGAAAACAAAATTAAAAATTGAAATGTATATAAATGAATTTATAAAAATAAAATATGTGGGGTTCAATGGTTAATGACAAAATAAATTCATTCAATGGAAACTTAATAATGATAATCCTGAAAATAAATGAGATTGACATAGAAATATTTACCTCGTGTCATTTCATTATTCAAAAAAATTATCAATCTCTTTTATAATAAATTTAGTTTTATTATACATCTATACCAAACCATATTCATAATTTACATAATATATAACATTCCCATTAAATTTATAATTACCCATTTATTAATAATCCCTTATTAAAATCGATATTCAGATGAAAAGTAGTACATTTTCTAGGGATGATTATTTGATGGTTCTATTCCTTGATTAATGGTCACAGAATCATCATTATATACATAATATAAATCATGTTATATGCAATATATTTATTAATTATATAAAATTTTATAACTATTAACACGATTTTTTATAAAATAATTAATTACATCACTTCGTGGAGATGGAAGTCTTCTATACATAGGAGTTGTGTTTTTATTTTTCAATAAATTGAAATATCACAAGATAAATAATATTATATCATTGATAAATCATATTAAAATCATAAATACCATATTATTTTATTAGATCTATCCATATTAACATCTATATATGGAGGATAGGAAAAAAATTTCATAATATTTTGGAGGTGGTAGTCCACATGTACACACAAAATACATTATCATTTCTCATAGGATTGAAAGGAGGTAAAAACGGATGCAATACTAACAAAACATATATTATATTAATGAAACTAAATTTAACATATTAATAATTTTAAAGGATATTTTGAGGATTTTATAGGAGAATCAATCAAAAAAGAGATCGATTACTAAAATTAGATCTTCTTTAGGAAACCACTTTTTCAATTCACAAAAATCTTTTAATGTATTATATTTTGGGTTGGATAAAAGATCTAGAACTCTGGGTGGAGATTTAAAATTGGTTATGATTATGTATTGGATGATTTAGATTGCTTATTGGGTGTGTAAGAGTGTTGTGTAGATGTTTTCCATTAATATGAATATTTGGAGGGAATAAAAGTACATAAAAAGTAAAAAAATATAATAATCAATAATAATGTAATAGTAAAAAAAACATAAAAAAATATTGTACAAAAAAAATTAAGGTAAATAAATCTTTATCCAATTAAATTTACAAAACACAATGTGGTATTATATATTATCATTTAGTGTTACATTTTAATTTACTCTTTCTTACCTTAACTATTGTTTTAATTTTTACCATATATATAATTAAATATAAGGAATATTAAATGTATGATCATAATGAAATTTCATAATTTTGGATAAAAATAAGGAAGTTTATTAAAATGAAATTCATAAATTTACCAGATATTAATTGTAAAATAATAATGAAAAATGAATGTAAAAATGTTTTTTAATTTATGTTTCAGCATAACATTGAGATTATTCAAATTTAATTCCAAGTGAAAACCATTAAATTAATTTTAAGTTTTTTTAATATATTTTCTCTAATATTCATTAAAATAATTCATATAAGGTGGCTAATTTTATTTATCAAAAAAAATAAATCATATGAATATTGTTATTTTCTAAGATACATCTTTTTTTACCATTAAATGATTTTATTTTGATTTATAACAAATTGATAAACCATAAATTCCATTACAACATGTGTAAAAAATAATTTTTCTTATGCTTAAATAATTGAATAATTTTTTATATAATACCTAGATTACAAAAAAAATATTCATAAATAATATACATTAAAAAAATTGAATTATATTTATTGTATTTTCTATATCTGTTTGTTTTTTTAATAAGTTTTATTTTAATTAAATAAGATATAAAGTATTTTTTTTACAAATATATCATATACATCTAGGGTATTATGATATACAATATATCAAACACAGTTATTTGTTAAAGAAAAATATATTTTATAATATTTTTTTTCTTACATTCTAACCAATGTAAAAAAATTTCCATCCGAATTTTATAAATATGATACAATACTAATGTTCTTGATAATATCATCACGACTAATATATCTAGGTAAAATATTTTGATTATATTTTAATCCTAGAACATTATTCTAGGAAATATTCATCAAAATATATAATCACTATAATTGAATTCTATATCTCAAAAATAATTTTAAAGATAACCTATCTATCTACTCTATGATTCTCTTTGTGTGTTGTGGAATGACTGTAACCTTCACTGCAATTCTCATCTAACTCAAGTCCCAATAGTCTTCATCAGAAACATCATCACAACATGTGAGATTCTTACACTATTACATTGAGGTCTTCATAAGAAGCCATATAATTTCTCAATTGAATGTTATTGTTGTATGAAAATTATACCCAATGAAGCTATTGATCCAAAAATCCTTTAAATTTTATAATGTTTGTCTCAACATATCTTATTGGTATTGAATTTTAATATAAAAATTCATAGAAATCTAGGGAAAATATATAACATTAAATCACACACATATATATATATATTCAAATATTACTCAATACATTAGCATTAAATCGTAGTTCACCTTAGTGACTGATTATATATGATTGAGATTGGTACCCTATAAATCCTTACAACTTCATTAATATAAATCATTCATTCATATCAAGAACCAATCTATATAATCTGTAATATTTATCATAATCTAATCCTACCAAAAAATACATTTAATATCAACATACATAAACATAATTATAGAATTAATAGTTAATTATGATCCATGATCTTCATCTAACATCACTTTATTCATTCTGGTATTTATGGGACAAAATCTATATTAGTGAACCTGACCATTTCATTCTTATCACGATTGATCTATAAAATATTCAATACCATCATTCATAGATCCCCATAATATTTCTATAGATCATTAAAATTCATATCAACATGTGGTTGATCAGTCATATGTGAAAGTAATGATCTTTTTCTAATATTATTTAAAGTCTTATCTTAAAAAAATTATTTTTATTATATCTATTTGAATCCTCATTTTAGAAAAACTAGCATGATTCTTCTAACTCGGTGCATCAACCACCGTATTCACCTTCACATTGTGGAAATTTATTTACCAATAAAAAACATTAATAAATTTTAAATATATCCTTAAACACATATCAAACCTTTTCAATGTTAATATGTTTATCGATTTTTATTAATTATTATACATATAACATCATTCACCATGAATATAACACTTGTTTATCTTTATAGAAAAACTATCATTGATAGTTCCATATCACGAGTCTAGTAATTTTTAATATGAACCATTAATTATTTTGAGATTTAATATAATACTATCTCACAATTAATAATATTCCATCACAATCCCTTACAAGATGCATCATTATAGATCAAAAAAACTTCTTGACCATAAGGTAGTGTGAGGACTGGTGAACATTCCGATCTTCTCTTTAATTCAATTAAATTTTCATAACATTAATAAATCTATTGTAACATGGATCCTTTTCAAAATAATATTTACATTAAAATTTTATAATCCTGAAAAAATAATCAAAAACCATTGATATTATCCACCCAAGCAAAGAAATATACCAATTTATGTCATTGGGGTTTGACTAGACAAATTTTTAGTAGATTTTACTTTTTAGGGATCAATCTATATCGCATAAATTATTTTTAAATGACACAAGAATGATAATTTATATATCTATAGTTAACATTTATAAAATTTGGCATACAACTCATCCTTTAACAATGTCTTAAAAACAAGCCTCAAATGATTCACATACATTTCATTTCTCTTTGAATGTATATGAATATCTTTTTTAACTGCTACCAAAAAATGACAAAGGTAATATATAATGAATTAATTAATTTTTTACATTGTGATTTATAATAGCATAGTAAAACCAAATATAGTCGATATAAATTCATAATGTCTATACCTTATATAGAATGTTGTCTTGGACGAGTTCTCCCTTTTCCCCTCAGGTGATGATATCCAAATCAGAGGTTAATCATTGAAATTTATTGATCTTTTCAAAGTTAATAAAAAAATAATCAATATACTTTAGTTGAATCTTTTTATTGATACTCGTGTAGTTATATTATATGTAATAAGTAAAAGATAATTTCCCTATATTTCTTATTAATAAAACTAACTCATGAACACCGCATAGATACAGTTGGATGAATGAATCATCAATCAATAATCTACTAGACATTATTCTACAATTATTTATATCAATTATTGATTTTATATATATTCTATGAAATATAAATAACTCCATTTATGAGTTTAATTAGATGATCAAATTCACTATTTGAAGGAATACTGTGAAACCCTTTCAGAAATACAATAGATTATTACTAAACGTAATTTGTATACACAATACTAATTTTATACTCAACTATTTGCGTTAAATATCTCATAATGATATGTAATAAAAACAAGATAATATAATTAGATTACATTATTTGTTTATATTCATCCTCTCACTGATAAATAATCTGGGGTTGTTTTAGAATATCAAATGTATCTTCCCTTTCTTGAAAATTGATTAGTTATTATGTTGAAGGAAACCAAATGAGGGTAAAAAAATTTGGGGCTGAAGAACACCCAATAAATGATTATTATTTTTCATAGAGTAAAGAATGATGAATCATGGATAGATAATTATTAAGGAACTCGGTTACAGAAGTCATGTATCATTTAACAAGGATCATGATCTCATCATCCTAGGGAAATCATGTGAAGGGATGAAAATATTTTCCAGATATCTTCATGGATCATTTGAATCCCCATAAATGTGTCCTCCTAATGAAATTAATTCCACAGAAAAAAAATTCTATCATTTGATATGATTTTAGACAAAAACGAAACAATTTTTAAAGAATTCAATTGAAAAACATGAGAAAAAAGTATTCCATATGTTACGTGAGTTACATTTATCTTCATGAAAAATGATCACACACTTTATGAAATTAGTTTATGGACCTCATGAGATACATTAAACATGAAAAATAGATTAGGAATATCATTTGGAATCTCAGATTAATCACATTAAATAGTTTTAACATGCCACTATCATCTTGTGAAGGATCAAGGCTAGGTTTCATTGTTCACATGAATATAATAAAACATGAAATATATTCAAGGAAGCTAGTAATGATGGGGTGATAATGTGGGTTTTTATCATAAAATTAATAAAGGACATCATCGATGACATGAAGAGGATATAATATATTACTAACATAAGAAAATGATTCATCAATCAAAATAAAAAAATATACAAGGCATGATCACCATGAAAAGTGGTATAGATATAGGGTGATAATGCCTATAAATCCCAACATTGACACATAGAATGAATACACCTTGAAGAACAAATGGTATTTTCAGAGTGAAGGATTATTTCATTGAGAATTTTATCTATTTGATAAGAATGGAAAGTTATTATAGGGGTTATCAATTGTGTTTATTAAATTCATGTGATCATTTTATACATCACATCATAGTCCTCTGACATTATGGTTTATTTAAAATAAATACCTTCATCCTTTAAGCATGATAACATGATTACTTACTATGAATTTTCTATGTAAAAGTGGATGACGTTTTGCGAACAAGGGATAAAATTATGGAAGCATCATGTGTATTGTTTTGTAAACTAGTTATAGATGGTGAAACTACTATTATTTAATAGATTCAATCAGGATCCCATCTTCAAGGATCATTAATTATGGCATTGAGGAAATCCAAAGATACAACAATAATATGTTTTCCCAAAATGAAATAGTTTTTACAAACCATAGGGTTCTACAATTTGATAAAAATGTGAAGTGTTATATATTGGCATATGAGTTCGAATATATTAATGAGTTTTAAATGAATCGTATTTCTCACATATTGGTTAATATATATGATGGGATGAACATTGATGGATTATTGGAATTATTTTATTCCTTTATTGAAAAGGATTCCATGAACCTAAATAATGGAATTGTATTCAATGATTAGGATTTGGAATCTAATGGGAATAAGTCATTAGATGATTTATTTGATATTCAATAGTATTTTATTGGTTTATTTATCTCTAATAAAGAAGGAAAGGAATTATATTGTGAGGTACTCTAAGAAGTGTCTTACACAAGGGAATACCATTTATTCTTGGAGGACTTCTTCAATCTACATGGGATTTGAAATATAAAAAAGAGGTGTGGGTTAATGTGGATAGATTATATTCATCCTAAATTAACTTATTTAATAGCATTGTATGTGAAAATGGGTACACCATGATCACACCAGCCACTTGAAATCCATATGATCATTGATCCTCAACCATTAATTGTAACGAACCAATGTGTTTCAATGGAAATTTTCTTCTCTTAATTACGTCATAAAATCACATGAAAACACAACATAATGAACTACTAAGTTCTAAGTGACCAGTACACATAACTATGTCACTTATGTATTGGGAATTTTGAGAATAAAAATTAAACATTTGTGTTCAGGATGATTTTTGGAAAATAATAAAACAAAATTAATTTTTGGTGAATAGTAACCTACCCTTATGAATAGTAACATACCCATATGAAAATTAATATGACCCTTATAAATAGTAAAATATCCAAAATAAGAGTAACCTTACCCATGAATATTTAAATAAAATTTAGATATCTTAGAAAGTGACAATTTGACCTTAGAAAACATTTTGGTATTTTTTAAGTCATAAATAATTATTCCAAATTAATTAATTAAGTTAAGAGAAAAAGTATTTTCTTAAAATGTTTTCATTAAATATCAAATATATTTACTATATTATTTAAATATTTTTATAATACACTATGTAATTTTTAAAAGCATTATAAAATCAGTTTTAATTATAAAAATAGTTATTTATTTAAATTGTGATTTTAATTAAATAATAAATTAGTAATATTTAGAAAATTATTCCTAAAAAATGGAATTCATTATTGTATTCTAAATGTTGAAAAATGGTAGCGGTAAATTTTTTGGATTTTTCTGAGATACTTGAATTTTTGATGAATAGTGAAATACCATAATTTACAAAATAAGCTAATTAAGCTAATTATAGAGTCATGTGTGATGTTCTGCTAATTTAAGCCCACCTGGCTAGGGATCACATGATAAAATTAATATTCTTAGTCATTGAATAGTCACTATTCCATGTCTTAGGGGAAGCTAATAAACTAATAAATTATATATTAATGAAACCTCTCTCCCCTCCACTATAAAAACCATCCTTCACACCATCATTTCCTCAAAAATATCAACATCCAATACATCGCTAAACTCTACCCAAAAAACCTCCCAAGAACCTATCGCATGTTCAAATGCTGTTGGGCTCATCAAAAGACCAATCCAAGCTTTCAATAAGTAGAATCTCAAGAGGATGATTTAAGAGGTAATTTCTCTCCCTCTTCTCCATTAATTTCTTTTCACGTTCATGTTCATTTCTTGATCTGTGACCATCTATATTCAGCCAAATGGTATTTTATCTCTAATAGAACACATGTAATGGAATTATATGATTCAAATGGGATATTATATCATCCAACCCACTTTCCCTATACCTTTTATTTTATTTAGGAGAACGTTGTTCATGAGGTGTTAATTTATCACCTACAAGAACCACAATTTTTTTTCCATTTTTACCTTCATATCAGGTCATGAAACCATTTTTATGGTTGAAATAGAACATTATATATTCATTATCTCATATTTAATGTTCTGTAACTAACTTATGACAATATTTTTAGTGATAAAATAAAACATGTTCATTATGATTGAAAATCCCTCAAATTAATCCAAAAAATCATCATTTAATTCTTATATAATGATAAATCCACATGGATAAAATATAACTAATTATAATATCATTAGAACTCATTTAATATCATTAATAACATTAAATATTTGTTCTGCATGTTTACCCATGTTCTACCCGAACATCAATTTAAGAATACAAGTGAACCACTAAAGAAAACCATAAAAACAAACATTCTAGAGCAATGTTTTTAAACTCTATAACTCATCCAAATGCACAAAAAAATCACATAATAAAACCTTAATAAACCATTTTAATTTACAAAAGGTTATGAATTTCTATTTAATTAATATAATTTCATTATACATGACTTTAATGAGAAGGAATCCTTCGGATACCCGGTAAGGGGAAATTCTCGAACCCAACATTCATCCTTTGGGTTCTAATTCTTTCACTTCATTTTTGATATGGTTACTCCTTACAGATCATTTTTTCAACATTTCCTTTCTTTATCTAGGATATACATGAATTTCAATGGTTTTTATGGTAAACAAATTGTTTTCTAAATGAACTCTTCTTTTAAGAACACAACTTTTACTTCTCTCTCAAAGTGGATGGTTCTTGTAACATGTATGTTATTCACTCTTTCTTTAAGGAAACCAAAGATTATGAATGTTTTAATATGATATGTAACCCATTCCTTTTCATGGGTTATTTAATTTCACTTTTGATATATGATCCATGTGTCAAGCATGATAATGATAATGTTATGATGTGATGGGTGAGCTCCGAATTATATAGTGGAATATGAATATTTGAATGTGACAGGTGCGCTCGGAATTATACATCTCTCCAATGCATTGGTTAAAGTGATGAATCTCATGAGTAAATGTGAAATGATAAGTGAAAAATATTCTAGATTGGTTCACAAGTATGTGTGTTAGTTGACCACTAAAACATGATGTTTCATTTTTATGCATTTCCACATTTCAAGTATTTTATTTATGCTTCTCTCATGTACCTGATCTTTTTCCTATGTTGTGATTATGCTCACCCCATGCAATATTATTCTTATCTATCCTATTAATGGGCTTTTATTTCACCCATTTTTATGTATATCCTCTGGTGGCTACATGTACTATGTAAGGGGAAAGTGCCAATGAAAAGATAGAGAAGAAGAAATTAAATAAATGTTTATGCTTGATGTTGTAAGTTTTATGTACAGTCCATGTTTTCCCAAGACACTAAAACATCGGATCCTCTATGTGTAATACTATTATTTTATTTATCTTTAAAATGAAGTAATAGTAATGTATGAAATGGTATGGACATTATATTTGGTATCAGAGGAAAGGTTTAGTTAATTTTTCAATTAGGATTAGTGAACCCTAAAAAAACCTCTAGCATGAGAATAAGTAAAACTATGCACACAATAGTATATATATAAGGATCCCATATGATTTGATTTTTGTATAAATTGTGAAAATATATATGTTATTATTCATGAATTGTTGACTTATATTTTTTTCTTACCTTATCTATTATAGAGAATGGTGGGAACTAAAGAAAATCATGCCAACAACTCTAGTGAGGGCCAAAGCAACGATTGCCTGAACGACATCCCCAATGATTTGGGAGGTGGAGTTCCGAAATTCATGGCGATGTTTTGCCAATTATCTCAAGATATAAACAATAACCATAATAAGGGGGAACCTCCTCCTTCACTAATGAAGGAGTAACTTGCTATCAAATATTTTATTCAGCAAAAACCACCAACGTTTAATGGATCTTATGATCCACTAGCTGCGGAACAATAGGAAAACTCCATGGATAAGATCTTTTCTGTTCATCACTGTTCTGAGATGGAGAAGGTGATCTTATCTGTTTATAATCTAGATGGAGAAGCCAATCAATGGTGGGATTTGATTAATAACACCAAACCAATGGAGGATATTTATGAGATGGAATGGGAGGACTTTAAGATATTGTTTCTTAATAAGTATTTCCCAAGAACTCTTTTCACGAAGATGGAGAGAGAATTCATAGAGCTCAAGAAAAAAGAAGGGGAATTTTTCAAAACCTACTAAGTGAATTTCAAAAGGCTTGAAAGGTATGCTTCGGGTTTCGTTATCAACAATGATAGAAAAATTGAAAGATTAGGGGATTAAAACCACACCTTCCAAATACTCCTGCAATTCGAGACTTTTGGAGTTATGAAGATGTTTTTTGGTGTGCTCTCAAAGTGGAAATGAATTTTGGAGAATGGTCTCATGGCTATGGTGATAGGAAACAAAAGATGGAGTTTCAAGCGAGTGGATCTAATGATAAACGTGGGAAAAAATATCAACGATCCACGTGCCAAAAATGTGGAAAGTTCCACCATGGGAACTGCCTCAAAGGGATGGAAATATTCTTAAAGTCTGGGAAAGAAGGAAATCATGCACAATAGTGTTGAGAAGACACAAAAAGGAAGGAGAATGTTGCTGATTAAAGTATATAACAACTCATGGTTCAATGCTACATATGTAGGGATCATGGGCACTATGAAAACCGCTACACTAAACCTCGAGTTCTCGAGGGTAATCAGCTTCAACAGCCACCAAAGCCAAGGGAACAAGGCAAGGCTTATGCCATCACTACTGCGGATGTAGAGCAAGATAAGAAAGTTGTACAAGGTACACTTCCTATTCACTCAATAATGTGAAATAATTTATTTCATTTTCGTTCAACGCATTCCTTTTTATCATGCAATTTTTTTGAACTATAGAATCAAATCCCCGAAACCTTGAATTAGAGATATTTGCAAAAACTCCAAGTGGTGAAATCATTGCACCCCAAGTGTTCGACTCTTAACCTATTGTCGTATGTGGTAATATTCTTCCGTAAATTCTCGTAATACTTTCCTTGGTAGAATTTGACGCTATAATGGGAATGGATTGTCTCTCGTTATATAGAGAACATATCAACTGTCAAGAAAAATAAATATTTTTTCATATTTTGAACCATCCCATGAACATCTACAAATTCAAAGAAGATTATGTATCTCCTATGAAAATTCCTTCAATGGTTTGGGTATTGATTACCTACGAAGAATCATACCTCTAACAAATGGTGGAGTCATAGGAAAGTGCCATCCTTGAGGAAATGTCCATCGTGAGGGAATATGGTGATGTATTTCCCGAGGATTTATATGGAATTCCCCCGAATCTTAAGGTTGAGTTCTCAATTGAACTAAAACCGAGAGGTAATCCTATATCAAAGTGTCCCTATTGGATGGTTCCTATCAAAATGGATGATTTAAAGAAGTAGCTACAAAAGCCTATGGTCAAAGGGTTCATACGCCCTAATGCATCACCTTGGGGTGCGTGTAGAGATCTTTGTAAAGAATTAGGATGGAACAATGTGGTTTTTTATTGATTATAGGGAACTCAAAAACATCACCATAATGAACATGTATCCTCTCCCTAGGATTAATGAATTGTTCAATCAGTTAAGAGGAGCTCAATACTTTTCAAAGGAGGATCTTTGTTCTAGATATCATAATGTAAAGGTGAAGAATGTTGATATTCATAAGACCGCCTTCTGTACAAGGTATGGTCACTTTGAGTTTTTGGTAATGCCATTCGGACTTACTAATTATCCTTCAATCATCATGGATTTTATGAATAGTGTCTTTAGACATTACGTCAACAAATTTGTGGTAGTGTGTATTGATGATATTATCATCTACTTCAAGAGTAAGGAGGAACATGAAGAACATATAAGACTTGTTTTAGAAACATTAATAATGGATAAGTTGTACTCCACGTTCATAAAGTGTGACTTTTGAATGAAGCATGTCACATTATTGGGACATGTGATCACAAGTGAAGGAATGGTTGTGGATCCTTCAAAGAAAAAGGCGATTGAGGAATGGCACATGCCCTCTAGTGTCATAGAAATCGATAGTTTTCATATATTATCTTGGTAAAACCGATGTTTTGTGAGAATCTTCTCCTGATTTTCAAGACTTCTAATTAAGTTAACAAGGAAAGGGGTAAAGTATGTCTAGACAGAAGAATGTGAGGGAAGATTCAAGAAGATAAAGATAAGGTTGATCACTTCACCTGTACTCACACTATCGAAAAGTGGAGAAAGTTTTTTGATATACCGTGATGCTTAAAATAAAATATTGGGTTGTGTACTCATGAAAAATGATAATGTGATAGCCTATGCCTCATGACAGTTGAATATCCATGAGAAGAACTACCGACACATGATCTAGAGCCGGTAGCCATGATTTTTTCCTTGAAAATCTGGTTGCACTACCTTTATGGAGAGAAGTGTGACATATACACCGACCACAAGAGCCTAAAATATATATTCACACAAAAGGAGATCAATATGCATCAAAGGATATGGTTATAACTAATAAAAAATTATGATTGCTCTATTCATTATCATACTGGAATGTCGAACAAGGTAGCTGATGCACTAATCAGAAATGAACATACTACTATATCCAAGTTGTTGATTCAGAAAGACCTTATCTTCTTGGATATGAAAAGAATTGATTTGGAAATCATAAGGAAAGGGGATACATCTTACATTTCCCAAATTATTGTGCAACCATCCATCCAAGATAAGAATAAAGAAGCACAAAGGGATAACGTGGAGATACAAAAGACGGTTAACGCAGAAATGGAATGGAAGATGTAGGATTTCCATATCGACAATGATGGTCTGATTCAGTTTGGAATGTGGCTTTGTGTACCTTCATCACACATGATAAAGAAGGAGCTATTGGACAACGCACATAGCTCAACATTATCTATCCCTATTAGGAGTAACATGATGTTCTATGATCTCCGAGAACACTTCTGGTGGGATAACATGAAGATGGAGATTGAAGAATATATATCAAGGTGCTTAGTATGTCAGCAAGTTAAAGTTGACTGAAAAAAGTCCAAATGCCTGATGCAGCCATTGCCTATACCCATGTGGAAATTGGAAAATGTAACTATGGACTTTTTCAGGGTTCTCCCAAAGACATCAATGTGAAATAATGATATATGGGTTTTGGTTGACTGACTCAGCACGACTGCCCATTTTATCACTATTCGGGAAGATCTATCACAGAAACGTGTCAAGATATATGTGAAGGATGTGGAGATATCGCATGGAGATCCACTCTCGATTATCTTTGACCATGATCCAAGGTTCATATCTAAATTATGGAGAAGTATTCCACATTCTTTGAGTACTGAATTAAATTTTAACATGACCTATCACCCCAAAATGATGGCCAGTATGAAAGGACTATTCAGAAACTTGAAGTTATATTAAGAGCTTGCTCTCTAGAATTCAAAGTTAGATGGGATCAAAATCTCCCATTGGTTGAGTTCTCATACAACAATAGATTCCAATTGAGTATTCTGATGGATCCATTTGAAACCCTTGTATGGAAAGAGATGTAAAACTGTAACCTGTTGGGATGAAGTTGGAGAAAGAAAGCTACAAGGACCTAGTCTTGTGCAAGAGATGATAGAGAAGGTTCATGGCATCTAGAAACACATCAAAGCTGCTTAGATTCAGAAAAAGAGATATGATGACCACCATTGAAGAGACTTGGATTTCGACAATGGAGATAACGTCTTCCATCGAATATCTCCATGGAAGAGATTCAAGTGATTTGGGAAGAAAGGGAAGCTATGCCCAAGGTAAATTGGCCACTTTAAGATCCTTGACCGCATTGGAACCGTGGCCTATCAACTTTCACTTCCATTGAATATGGATTAAGTTCCTGATGTGTTTCACATATCAATCATTAGGAAGTACATACCATACCCCTCATATTTACTAAACATAGAGGTGGTACAACTGGATGATGATCTCTCTTATGAGGAACAGCCAGTAGAGATTCTAGATCAGAGATATAAGGTACTACAAAAAAAAACACACCTTGTCCAAGTGTTGTGGAGGAACTATAAGTTTGAATAAGCTACTTGGGAACTTGAGAAGGTGATAAAATAGAAATATCCTCACTTGTTTATGTAAAGTGAAATTTTGGGGGTGTAATTTCTTAAGCGGGAAGAATTTAACGACCAAAATTTTTTCAATAGAAATATTCTTATCATAGTTATGTCAATAAAATAACATTAAAACACAAAATAATGAACTACTAAGTGCCAAGTGACCTCTAAACATATGTTTGTCACTTTGGTATTGGTCATTTTGAGAATCTGACATACATTGTTGTGTTCAAGATGTTTTTAGGAGTCTAAAAAAACAAAAATAATTTTGGCTGAATAGTAACCTACCCTTATGAATAGTAACATACCCTTATGAATAGTAATATTATCCTTATGAATAGTAAAGCATCAAACATAAAAGTAACCTTACACATGAATAATTAAATACAATTTAGACATCTTAGAAAGTTACAATTTGACCTTAGTACACATTTTGGTATTTTGTAAGTCATAAATAATTAATTATAAATAATTATTTAATTTAAAAAAAATTATTTTCTTAAAATGTGTTCATTAATTATCAAATCAATGTCCTATAGTTTTTAGATAATTTTATAAGACCCAACGTTATTTGTGAAAGCACTATAAAGTCTGTTTTAATTTTAAAAATTGTTTTTTGTGTAAATTATGATTTAAACTAAATATTAAATTAATAATATTAGGCAAATTATTTTTGAAAAATGGACTTCATTTTTAGATTATACACATTGATAAATGGTATGGTTAAATTTTTGGGATTTTTCTAGGATTCTTGAGTTTTTTATGACTAGTCAAATACCATACATTACAAAATAAGATAAATAAGCTAATTATAGAGTCATGTGTGATGTTTTTCTGATGTAAGAAAACTTGGTTCAGAATAACATGATAAAATTACATTTATTGATCATTGAAGACTCAAAATTCCTTGACTTGGGGGAAATTAATAAACTAATGAATTTTCTATTAAGGAGACCCCTCTCCCCTTCACTATAAAAACCACCCTTCACACCCTCATTTTTCACACCTCTCAAGCTCCAATCCATTTCTAAAATCTGCCCAAAAATCCTCCCTAGCCCCTATAATACGTTCATGAGCTGCTGGTCTCATCAAAATACCAAGCCTATCTTCTTTATGGAGGATCTCGAGAGGAATATTTAAGTTGTAATTTCTCTCCCTCTTCTCCTTTAATTTCCTTTCATGTTCATGTTCATTTATGGAACTCTCCCCATATATCATCATCCAAATCATATTGTAACTATAGTATTATACACGTACTATAATTTTATGATGAAAATGGGTTCTTATTTCTTCCAGCCCGCTTTCCCTATTCCTTTTTATTTTATTAAGGAGAACGTTGTCCGTGAGGTGTTAATTTATCAACTTCAAGAACGACAAGTTTTCTCTATCCATTTCTACCATAAGATCTGGTCATGAACCATTTTTATGGTTGAAGTAGAATATTTTATATGTATTATCTCTTATTTAAGGTTCTAGAACTATCTTATCACCATATTGCTAGTGATGAAATTAAAAAAGATCATTATGATCGAAAAATCGCTCATATTAACCCAAAACATTCACCATTTAATTCTTATCTAATGATACATACACATAGATCTAATATAATTTAATATAAGATCATTAAAACTCCAATAATATCACTAATAACATGAAACATCAGTTCTGGATAATTACCCATGTTCTACCCAAACTTAAATTTAAGAATACAAGTGAACCACTCAAGAAAATCATAAAAACAAACATTCCCGAACAATGTTTTTAAACTATATCACTCATAAAAAGGCACATAAAATCACTTAATAAAACCATAATGAACATTAATAACTTAAAAAAATTTCTGAATTTCTAATTAATTAATATAATTTCATTATACAAAACATTAAATAGAAAGAAACATGCAGATACAAGGTAAGGGGGAATTCACGAACCCAATATTCATCCATTGGGTTCTCCCACATTCACTCAATTTTTGATATGGTTAATCCTTAAATATAATTTGTTCATAATTTTCTTTCTTTTTATAGGATATACATGTTTGTAATTGGTTTTTATGTCAAACAAATTGTTTTCCAAAAGAACTATCTCTTATGAACACACATTTTACTACTCTCTCAAAGTTGATGGTTCTTGTAACATGTATATTATTCCCACTTTCTTTTGGGATCCCAAAGCATATTGATGTATTCTTATGAGATGTAACCCAATCCTTTACATGGGTTAGTTATGTTCACTTTTAATGTATGTTCCATGCAGCAAACATGATGCTGATAATGTTATGATGTGACATGTGCGCCTGGAATTATATAGCGCAATATGAATGTTTGAATGTGACGGTTGTGCTTGAAATTATATAGCGCTCCAATGCATTGGGTAAAGTGATCAATATCATTATTAAATGTGAAATGATTTTTAAAAAAGATGATACCATGGTTCAAAAGTATGTGTGGTACTTGACCATTATGACAAGATGTTTCATTTTTATGCATTACCACATTTCATATTTTATTTATGCTCCTCTCATGTTCATGATCTTGTGCCTATATCTTTATTATGCTCGACCCATGATATATTATTCTTATCAATCCTCTTACTGGGATTTTAGGTCACCCATTTTGATGTAAATCCTCAGGTGGATACATGTACTAAGGAGGGTAAAAGTTCCAATGAGAAGCTAGAGAGGATGAAATTAAATAAATATTTATGCGAGATGTTATAATTGTTATGTACGGTCCTAGTTTTCACAAGACACTAAACCTTTGTATCCTCGATGAGTAATATTATTATGTTCCTTATCATTAAAATTATGTAATAGTAATGTAGGAAAAGGCAGGGACTCTATATTAATGAAACATGTTTATAATCATTTTTCAAAACATTTGATGTTGTTTAAATGGTATTTGATAATGATGTGATAGATGATTCATGTGAAGGAAGTACAATAATTTCTATATAAAGAGATTATGTGATTTGAACCAAGATGTTCATTAAATACATGATGTCATTCATTCTTGTCATCCATATTTTACAATCAATATTTTACATATATCTTCGATATCATGTGATTCAAATAAAAAATTCATTCCAATTCATGTGAATATGTTCGAACACATCATCTAGATGATTAAATGACTCAGATACATGTCAGAAAGATCATAAAAAGACAGTTATTCATACTATTTTGTTTGACATGATGGTCCTTGGACATATCAGGTACACATTCATGTACTACTTGGAAATACATCCTTGGAAATTTCTAGAAGATATTCCCAGACATGAAAGGATGATATCCTTTTACGTGATTCGTAGAAATCATTTGACATGGAATGAAAAAATTTATAAACATTAAATTTATTAATTATCAATCAATTATGACATTTCATGCATCATGATTTGATTTTTACGCTCAGAAGATGTAAACTCTCAACCATGGGTATAAAAGAGAACTACCTATTATTTGAGGAGTCTTTTAGATGGGCCAATGGCTTTGCACTTATGGAACATTATTCATGTAATGTTCACAAAAGATTTCTTTATATCATCCTATTATACTCAATAGACCTCTCTTAGTACCCTATATTTTTATTTTAGTGGATAAGAGTGGGATACATTAATGTGAATTAACCTTGGCGTATGTCCACTGGCAATCCATTTACATTAGCTCATAGAACCCAAATACCCCTATGGTTCTACATTCATTCTTCATCCATCAATGGATTAGGAAACTAAAAGAATTAAGAGGAATATAATTTATTATATTAAATAAGATACATAGGATTCTATTATAATGATCTAGATCTCTACCTGTCATTAATACCACAAATTACCTTGTGGGATCGTTTCCATCACTATGATTCTAATCATATTCTATCAGGGATGGTAAATTGTGAAATTTCTATACCTATAAGTATCATCTATGTTACCTGGATGTGTATTTTTTCTGAAACCAAGCTTGACACATGTGAGATTAAAAAATTTCACCTGTCATGACACTTAAATAATAGAAATTCCATGTTATTGGAATACTTATATTGTCCTTTTCATTAAAAATACATAATCATATCAAGGAATCATTAGGGTGACCTCTGTGAGTAAATCTCGTTATTTAATAATGTCATATCCATTGTGATGTGATACATATTATTCTATTTAATGTTTCACAAATTTATCAATGTTTACATTTGATTAGAGGTCCATTATAATCATACTCTATGTACGATTCAAATGACTCTAGACACGGTCACTTTAACTGAACAATGAAGATTGTGATACCTTTTATTAGAAGAAAATATCAGATTATATCTTAAGGAATTATCTAAATGAACAATAATATTATATAATCCCTTATAGTGTTACATTAATCATCATGAAATGGTACTATAAGAACTTTATTGGTTTTGAATTTTGTTCTCATGTGATTCGTATGGCTCCTCTTTGAGGTTCAATCCAAATCCCAAATGACCAATTGCATTACTGGTTGTCAGTAAACATCAGAGAAATTAGAAATATGGATTAAAATAATAATCAGTACATTGTTGACAAGTAAAAAAATAAAATAGATATAGAACATCTAATACATTAAAATTGCGACATTTATAGAAAAACATGTCTCATGTACATGAATTCAACACCCGATTATTTTATTTGGGTAATCAGTCCCATTTTTGAATTTGAAAATGATTTAAGAACAATTTTCAAAACTATAAGATATTAACAGATTATGATATAACTACCCTCAAAAGGTTATGATGATCACTAACTCTCATCCTCTCTTCCAATGTGACTTATTATGTGTCATTGGGTTTGAAACCCTAATGAAAACCTTCCTTTTAAAACAAGTCTTATAGTTCATTATAGATTTGGGGTACCTTGGGTATTTATAAAGATTACACATGCTAAAATGAATAGTTTTAATACTATAGTGACCTCATAAAAATCATTTTTATGATATGTGAATTTATTATGGATTTATGTAGACAATCAGATTTGACTTTTATTACGATAAGGGTCAATAAATAATAAAAATTTGGAAACCAAAATTAACAACCTAATGTAAAATCAATATACAATTAAAATTAATGAGGTTTATTATTCATAATCTACTCAAATATTCTATAGAATAATATTAATAATCCTAAAATGAAAATATAGAAAAAGCAATTAACATGTATATCTGATTGATTGTGTGACTTACTCGCAACACTATACTAATTAGTAAACTTGTTTATTTTTTCACTTTTATTTTCAGAGAATGTAATGAATAAATTAATCATATTTTGATGTATTTGAAACATCAAGAAAAAATTATGAATTTCTAGTTATGGAATCCTCTTATACAAATCCCAAAACAACATCACCCACCAGATGTCTTGAGCATCAGTTGATTAATGTGATTCTCAGAGAATACCCTAGAAATGCTACAATATAGACTCTCAAGGATAAATTTTGGGTACTCATAGATCCTAATCCTAAAAACCGAACACTCTTATGGAAGTTTGTGGTGATACCTGTACTGATTATCCCAACAACTAACTTATTTGAGAGCTTGTCATTATAGAATTTAAAATCAATGCATTATGTATCATAGGAAAGATGATAAATGGATGAAAAATGATTTCATCCATGTGATGACCACCTCTTTTCACATATTAAAATTACATAGTTTTTTTGGAAAATGTAATTTATTAGAAAAATTAATTCCCAGTAACAATATTAGATTACTGGCATCAAAAACTTGAAAAAATAGGTACATAAGTTAGCTAAATTTTATTCCACAAGGTCCTCCATTACTAGAACCCTTCTTTGAAATATCATACGTAGTACATATCTTCATAAAATAGGGAAAAGAAACATAAAAAAGGGTCAAATCAGATACTCGGAAAGGTTAAACAAGAAAATATATAGAAATAAACACTAGAATATTGGTATGTGTACATTATCATAACATTATAAGATCATACCATTCATATAAATGATCATAAACATGAATCATGGCATAAATATTGGTATTTCATATGAAATTAATAAAAAGGTAATAAATGGAAGAATCCATTAAAGAATAAAATTAGAATAACACATGGAATTATGGAAGGAACATAATCCTGTAATATTATTCCCTTAAAATCTAGGAAGATTTCCAAAATATAACAGATAACTTTTTGGGTACAACACCCACTAGGAAAAACAAGACACCATCCCAAGTCGTAGATAGTTCCATATATGGAATCAGGTCTCCCCATTTTCAATAGTGGTTTCATGCCAGTTGACATGATTACCTTCATTATATCAAGAGGAATATATAATTACCTAATTCATTGGAGTGACATATAGTTACACCCAATCTCATAATGAATTTATACAAACATATTCGCTAGTATCATAAATAATGATATCATAACCCTTAAAATTTAATGTGTGTCACAAACATGTAATCAAATCCGAACGTATTTAAAAATAGATAGGTATTAAAATCATTTCATCAATGCATTACCCATGGAAATTTTAGGGGTTTATAATTATATAACTTGTTAATGAGAAATTATTTTCATAAATATCATCCCATTAGAACATATCACCAATAATAGAAATAAAATGAATAGATCCATTGGATCATTTTCTTAGAAATGATTAAGTAACACCACTAAATTTTATCATAGATGAAAATTAATTTGGGAATAAATATTAATAAAATTTCTTAATGAAAACTCTTGTTTTCTTTTACAAACACTTTTTAAAATAGAAGAAATTTTGTAAAAAATATTTCATTCCAATTTGATTGAAAACATATAAAGGAATATTTTAAAATGAGAAAATAATTTATAAAATCATTTTAAAAGAATATGAGATGAAAATATCATTTCAAAAATAATTTTGGAAACCATTTTTGGAAAAATTTTTGAATAAAACAAGTATCTCATCGAGGAGAGAATAATGTCATCTTTTCTTAAAAACATTTATTAAATTATCTTATGAAAAATATTGGAAAATATTTCTAGTAAATGAAAACATCATGACTAAAAAGAGGATAAAAAAAGATATGTGTTGTCATTAAATATGTATTATAATATTTCAATAATTAAATCATAATCATAGCAAATCCTGATAAAAGAAGACATTGTTTTAATGAACTCTTACCACATAATAACATTGAATATGTCTCCCCATGTATGAAAATAAAATTAAATGAGGCTTATGGTATCATGAAATGAATAATATTCATGAAATAAATTTTCAAATAGTATTTAATACTCATCATAGAATAATATATGTTCATAACCAGTAATTTTTCTGAATGATGGACAATTAAGACAAAATTATTTTACTGATTAGGTAACTTCTGAAACATAAATCCTAATAAATAGAGATCATAAATTGGATATATAAATACAATTCCATTTATTTAAAAAAGTGTATATTAATGTGAATTATATACACCAAAAATAAGAAATGACTTTTGAATAAGGCATAAATATCACTGGGAAAAAAGGAAGACTAGAAATCCTCATACCATGTTTCTTGGTTATCATTATATTTGCTCAATATAAATAAATAATAAATATAATTTTACTTTAAATATACTATATATAAATATTAATATATAAAATAACATATATTATTTTAATTTTGAATTTATATTTCATGTTTTTTAACAATTCTAGGTTAACTATACATTTTGTGTAACAAGTGCTTTGTTTTCCACATGTGTCATAATTTGATACATTTTTATCCTCATACTTATATTATGATTTCAAGAATGAAAAAACATAATATAAATATAGTATATATTAATGATATAAATATAGGTTTTTAAACATCCTACACTGAAATGGATGATTGTACGTACACATAAGCGATGTTTCAATTTTAGTATTGTTGTGAACGAAAGAAAGTATTTGAAATATATATATATAATACCATTATAATTATTATTTCATATATATAAAATAATTTTACTAATATCACCCTTAATATTTCCCATGTATATTTTAAATGAATCTTATCTTTTTGAGGAAGTAGTTGTCCACATGTACCCAAATGAAGTTATCATATATACAAAAAATGAAAATAATGAATTTATGTGTAATATAATAAGTAAAAAAATAAACTATTAAAAAATATCATATATAGAATATGAAAATAGAGTGTATAAAATAATTTCAATACATGATAGGTGGTAATGTAAAAACGAACAACGTCGTTTCGTGAGGAAGTTGTTCACCATACACAAGAATGGTAATTTGGTTATCCATTTGATGGAAGAGTGTGTAGGTAAAGAAATTATTATTTGAAAAAAATATATCATTATATTGAGGATATTTTTTATAATATAATAATGTAATAATATTATTTTAGGGGGTGGAGAATGAAAATGATAAAAAATATCTTGAGGAAGAATGATAGCTCTTATTTGAGAAACTCCTCTTGGTTTGTAATAAAAGAATTACATTATTGGATTAATGAAAAAGGGGGATACTATGATTAAGTGATAGATTTTAGATGATATTTTGGTAGTTTTTGGTCAAAGAATAGGGCTTCATATTTTTGAATATGTGTATGTGGTGAGTACCATTTTATAGTGTAGGATGTGTAGAATTATTGGAAGATTTTAAAAGTGGAATTCATACATTGTTTTTAACAAGTTAAATAGCTCCAATAATGTTATTAATATATTACAAAGGATTATAGGATCAAAATATAAACATAAAATTATATAGGGAAATGTTTTAATGTAATTTTGTGCCTTTTGTTTATGGTTTTGTACTTAGTTAAACAATTTCTTTTTCTGTATCTCTATAATTAATTTTATTAACTTCCACTAATATTTTTTTTAAAAACCATTCTAAACATATAACAATTTATAAATTATTATGATATAAAATATAAATTTTTTTCTATTTACACCCACATAAGTGGTAAAAAATAACATAAAATAATCCCAATAAAGGTTTTGCGACAACCGATTTATAATGACAAAAATGTTTAAAAGATTAAAACATTTTAATACCCAATTTTAATGTAAAATATGTTTCTATATCATAGTTTGTATAAATTGATGTAAATTTATCTAAATAAACATTTGAAACAATATAAAATATAATGTATCTATATAAACAAATTATATGAAAAAGAAGTTATAAATTAAAATTCAATATTCTTAACTATTCATCCAAAATAAGAAATATTCCTTAAATTTAACATAAGATAATTTTTACCTCATAAATTCAATAAGTAATTTGATATTATCATATTAAATTTAAAAAATCCTCTAAAAATAGTTTTATTTTTTTCACTAAATGACATGAAAAGTAGTTCATTTGAGAAAATTGTATTTTTCAAACATATAATGACTTTATCGAAAATTGCATGTTTTGAAAAAATATATTTACTATTTATATAAAAACAATATATATAATATTTAAAAATTTATTAACATTCATATTACTAAGTTTGGGGACACTTTTATAGCTATATTTTTTGAATAATTGTTATAATAAATAGGTTCTTGGTAGAAACATGGTGTTCCATGTAATAACAGAAAATTTGATGTTGCGTCTTGGAGAATATTTTCTTGGTGTAGCTTTATAATGAAATATGAACATGTTGTTTCATGAAATGCCAGAATTTGAAGAAAAATTAATTTTGATCAAAAATGGTTTATAATAACTCTTGGTGTTACATTTTATTCCCTATACAATGAATTTTAGCCATCAAATTCACCATTCTGATATAAACAAATGTGGATACCTATATCTCATCATATCATTAAGATATCATTTGGCTTCTATTAACTGGTTATTTCTCCAAAAAAATCTTACCATGTTATTGGTCTTTTTTCAAGAACATTTTATGTACTATCTAAAATTTCAGCTAAGTGTTCCTCATAATAAAGATCCTTCTCTTGTGGTATGACCACCATGTTAAGTACAAGTGAAGGGTCTGGAATAGACATCCTAAAGAGACCAACATTGATCATATCATGTATGTGAGATAATAATTTAGGAATTTCCATGAAATATGTTATCATCCCAATAGCATCAAGAATCTTAAATGGATTGATATTACTATATATTATTTTTTCATTCATTTTAAATTTCATAAAATTCTTCATTGGATGGATTCATAGAAACACCTTCTCACTATCTTCATATTCTAGATCACTCAATTTTTTCAGCATAATTTTTCAAACTAGCATGAGCTACCTTCAAATATTTATGAATACATATAAACATCTCAGTCATTTCTTCAAATATCACAGGTCCATGTAGCTTTCAATATCCATCTTTATACAAGTTTTTTGGATCTCTTAATTTCATCCAATATATGGAATAATAATGAGCCCTATTAATTAATGATTAAATGATATTATTGTAAGAAAACATAACATGAAGAAGGTGTTCATCCCAAACTAATTTGAAATCCAATTAATGTGATCTTAACATATCCTATATGTTTTGAATTTATAATTCAGACAAGGTATACATCTAATGATGATTAGAAATACCGAAACTAAATTTTTTATCAATTAATTACTGAATACTTCAACAAAACATAATGGTAATCTTCATACCTAGATCAGTTAGAATGTAATGTAATACTACATAAAACATTACGACATCTATAATTTATATTTTATAAATTTGTTCGAAAGATGATTAAAATTCTATATAAATGAAGGGTTGTGACATATTAAGGAGATAAAATACCACCCCTATAGAATTAATACCTTTAGTGTTTTTAGGGTGTCCAAGGAAAAGTACATAGTGATTTTCATCAATTTACTCTCAAATATTTTTAATGGATGCAACATCCCCTTAATATTTTTCATTCATCCTAAACATAAAAGCAATCCAAGAACCAAGATAAATTCTTTGTGATATCCCCATTCATTCCATCCCACCATAAGTGTTATTTTCGGTAACTTTACATCTTTCTAATTCAAGTATGAATTTAAAACGATGAACTATGAGGTTTCTTTAATAAATCCTTCTTGAAATCAAGTATTGATGGATCACATGCATGGTTCTTGAACCATATCATTCAATTCTTAATAAGAATAAAACCTAGAACATTTCTAACCTAATATTGCATCTATAAATCTTCGTTTGGTTCCTCTATGCTCTTTACATGGATATAGGGTTTAACATTGAATTGAGAAATATAATATATTCACCTTCCATGAATATTTATATATCTAATATTTAATAAAAGTATCAGATCTTATACGACCCTCAACAAAGATAAAATAGTATTATCCTTTAGAATCAAAGAACTGGATAACTTGTTTTCGTTCTTAGCGTTGTAAAATATTGAGATGTCATATTCTTTTATCATCTCTATCCATTTTCTCTGGAGTATTTTCAAATCCTTCTATGTGAATATATATTTCAAAAATTTCTTATCAGTATGCACATTACACTTTTTTCCAAATAGAAAATTCCTTAAAATCATTTTTGAGAAGATTACTATTGCTAATTCCAAAGCATGGGTTAGATATTATTTCTCATAAATTTTCTATATTCATGATATATAGGTTATAACCATGTTAATATTTGTATAAACACATAAGAATATATTATTGGATGTGCCACTATAGATTGAACACCCCTCTCCACTCTAGGGTATTTTAAGCACATGTGAACTTACCTTACATATCTTTAACTTGTTAAAACATTCCTTACAGTCATTGATTCAGAGGGACTTGTCACCCTTCTGAGTAAAAATAATCAGAGTAATATGTATTCATGATAAATTCGGACCAAAACATCGATAATATCCATATAAAGCAAGAACAGAATATATATCTTAGTCAATGTGGTTGGTAAAGGGAAACATTCAATCGCCTCATTCATTGATAGATCCAATTCTTTACCATCTATTGTTATTATGTGACCCAAAAATGAAACTATTTGCACCCAAAATCCACATATTGAAATGTTTTCATAAATTTTAACCTTACTTATAGTCATTAGTAAAATAATAAAATGTTCTTCTTAATATCCCATTATCATTGAATCAATAAGGATATCATATATAAAGACCCCCAAAAATAGATCAAGGAAATCTATAAAAACTATATTCATCAAATACAAGAAGATATAACAGAAATTGGTATGAACAAAAGGCATCACTATATATTCATAGTTATCATTCATTTTACAAATTTTCTTCTTATATATATCATTTTTCTAGAAAAACAATTTATGATAACCAAAATGAAGCTAAATCTTATAAAATTATTGAGATCCATGTAGTTGATCAAATATATCATCAATGTAGAAAAGTGGATACTTTATCCTGATCCTGATCTTATTCAACTCATTATAATCATTGAACAGTAACATTAATCCATATTTATTTTATAGAAAATGAATAGTTTAACTCCATAATGACGCTCTTGGATGAATGAATTTCTTTCTATTTTTTATGTTGGAGTTTATACTTGAATTAGTAAAACTCAATTTGGACCATTCTATAGGGTTTATATGAAGTTTGTGTGGTAATAGGTATGAGTTGGGCTTTCAATGGATAGGTCAGTGGTGACATGGGATTCCATGAAGGTGAGGGTTTCAACAACGGCATGGTTCTTGGATGCATAAACATTTAGACACCTCATTGATATTTCTTAGCTTCTATTTAAGGTCATCTTCTGATAAGATAGGTTTTCACTTATACATAATTTCATTTGTTATGATCTTACATCCTATCTGGTTTCTTAGTGTAACGTGAGTTCAGTTTTCTGATATTTCGAGGTCAAGATAGTTATCTTTTTTGGATTTTTTTTATGTTGTCATAAAAAATAGGTTGGGGTGGGCTGATTAAAGATATTTCATGATGGTGGCCAATAAGTTTGAGTCAATTTCAATGTTCTTTGTGTGGATGGTTTTTATTTTTATGTTGAAAATCATGAATATGTTTGTGTTCTTTGATACTCTTTTTGTTTTGTTGATGGAAAAAGTGACAAAATTGTGAGAATATTAGATATCACTAGTGATTATTCCTACCTATGGATTTCTTGATTATCTTCCTTGGTTCTAGGATTCATCGTTTATCTCCTAGTCAGAGCTGCATGATGGTCTTCTTAGTTCTTTGAGTTGTGATTTTTAGTGTCTAGTTTAAGGAGATAGGCAGTGATTATTAGTTTCATGGGTTTTCAGTGAGTTTTTTTATGGTAAATTGGGATAGTTTTCTATTGTAGTTTTTGAATTATGTAATTGGAGTGATTGAATATTACTTTGACTTTTTATTCTGAATATTACAACTATTACTCTTTAAGGATCATATAAAGATAAGGATTCATAGAAGGAATCATTCACATGTGCATGACCATTTGGATTTGGGTTAATGATATGGTATTGCTTTTTCATCGATACCAAAACCGTACAACTCGGTATTGGATAGCTTGATATGAGGTCATGTGAGGGGAAGGCTAGAGAAAAGATGTTTTTGTACGGGAGGGCCAGTTCCTTGTAGTCTGGATCTCAGTCTTTTCTTGTATTATGGGTTTCCAAAATTTTCCTCAAAATTAATTTTTATATTAAAATTTAATTCTCATTTACTATTTCATGATGTATGATTTCTATCATTGACTCAACATCAAGTTGTGTAAGAGGTCTCAAAAACACATCTAGTTATATAAAACATATTCATGAAAAATATGAATATCATCGATGTTGATTTTGTATTTAACCGTTTGAGATAATCACACATTATGAATGGGAATGAAGACTCGTAAACTTGTTGTAATCTTTATAGGACGTTCATAATCAACATCACATTGATGTATGATCTTAGGGTGTTTGGAAATATCAAATTCAACTTCAATTATTCAACAATTTATGTGAGATTTATGAAGATAAATCATATCCATTCATAGGTTGACCTCATATACAACCAATGGTAGGATAGAAAGAACATCAAGAATCGAAATCTCAAAAATATCATCCAGAGAGGACTAATAGACATGAGATACAATCATCACTCCACCAGTGATTTCACATCTAATTCCACCTATAATTATATTGGTGGAATTATAATACACTTATAAAAATAATTATATATGAAAGAGTGGGTAGATCCATAATGAAATAAGACAATACAATTTCTATAGAGGATGGAATGTATACATTTTACAACATCATTATATCATCCCACAATATCATTATTAGTCGCATGAGATTTTAGCTTCTCCTATAGTTTAACTGGTTTCTGACACCGATCATCATCATCAACCCATTAGTTTGGACACTGATTAGAAAAACTATAATCCTCATTACATTTGATTTAATAGAATGAGGGTGATTAATTCTATTCATATTTCCCTATAGTTTCATCACTTTACAACTATTTTCCATTATTTTTGTAATCAAATTACCAATGGCCTTCCCTTACACACATAAATCATTTCATATACCACAAAAAAACAATCCTATATACTTTTTCCACGAAATAGAGTATAACGGATAAAACATGTTCTTCTCTCCATGTTTTTTATATATTCTATTAAACTACATATTATATTTATTGTTAATTCCATTATATTGATATGTAACCCAAACCACTATTACAACCATGATTTCAAAATGCACAAGATATTTATAGATAATAAATTGTATTATATATAACACTCTTATGAGACTTAGATTCATTCCACTGAATAAATAATTAACATTACCATTTGGTTAAATGATAATAACCTATGTGTATTGTAGGATCAAAATATAATATGAGATGCTCAATATACAAGACGGGGGGTGAATTGTATACTTTAAATATTCCTTTGGAACCTTTAAAGTTAGTTATGAATAACTAAAATTTCCTTAAGAAAAGGAAAGGGCTAAGTTTAACAAAGTTAAACTAAGTAAATTCACAACACCTCTAACACCGAACTGAACTTGGAAAGTGATTCCAAAAGTAGGTTCCGGAAATATGATTCCGGAAATTGAAACATAACAAAAGTTACAATATGAGATTCTACCTTAAAGCGTATAGAATCTAAATGAATCAGAGTAAGTAAGGAAGTATAAGAAAGTTATACTTTCCTTAAGATACAAATTACAGCGGAATAAAAACAAGTAGTAAAACTACTAGTAACAGGATAAAAGTCTTTTAACCCAAAGAGAAGGGTATCCAACAACCTTGGATAAAAGTCCCTTGATTTATACTTTCAAGAAAGTCTGTCTTACCCACACCAGGGTAAGCCCTCGATACGAAGATCGGAGTCTCTGTCTTGTTATCCCCGCAAGCCCTCAACTTCAAGGTAGTTGGTAACCTCTGTCTTTCTCAGCAAGAAATCCCTCGATCTTTAAGGTAGTCAGCATCTCTGTCTTCCTATCCCTAGAAGCCCTCGAATGTAATCACCAACATTCGGAGTCGCACGAAGCATTGAGAGTTAATAAGAGACTCTCTCTCTAGAAATCACTTCAACAGCATGTAAGCACTTATTCAGCAATCAGCACCGAGCTCTTTCAAATGAGCTCCTATTTATAGGTAAGGTCGGCTCCTTCTCCAACGGTCATATTTTCCTTAAAGATCGGAGGGACCTGTACACGTGTCACTTAGACAACGGTTAGTTTATAACAAAATGGACGACATCATTTTATAACAAAACAAGTGAAACAGAATGTACGACATCATTTTAAACAAAAAGGTTCGGAATGAAAACTTCGGAGTAAAGGTTCGGAATGAATAAATTCAGAGTGTATAAAACAATGATAATCAGATTCTGTTTAATAGGTGAATTCGGAATGAGAATTCGGAATAGGAATTCGTCATCAGAAATCATAATGAGAATTCATCATCAGAATTCATAATGAGAATTCATCATCAGAATTCGTAATGAGAATTCATCATCAGAATTCGTAATGAGAATTCATCATCAGAATTCGTAATGAGAATTCGTCATCAGAATTCGTAATGAGAATTCTTTATCAGAATTCGTAATGAGAATTCGGAATGAGATTTCTTCATTAGAATTCGTAATGGGAATTCTTCATTGGAATTCGAAATGAGAATTCTTCATTGGAATTCGTAATGAGAATTCTTCTTCTGAATTCGTAATGAGATTTCGGAATGGGATTTCTTCATTAGAATTCGTAATGAGAATTCTTCTTCAGAATTCGTATCCTGAATCTGGAATAGAACTTAGTCAGAGTTCATATCCGGAATTCGGAATGAAACTTCTTTATAGTTCTTGTCCAGAATCCGACCCTAAAACAGAATGTTTATATCAAAGTTTCAATGATTCTGAGAAAATGAATCCGAAACACATACTTAAGAAAAATATGAATGAAAATATGATAAGGATATTTTTTCTTATAAAAGAGATTTTCCTTCAGAAAGCAATTTTCCTTATAAAAGCAATTTTCCTTAAAGATAAGGTGTTTGTGATTTTCAAAACAAGAAGGAATGGAAAAGTCATAAGGAAAACCTTATTGACTCAACAATCTCCCCCTTTTTGGAAAGCACAAACATCCTTACGAAAAAGCTATTCCAAGAAGAAAGAAACACATTAAAGCTTATCTCCCTTGGTTTAAGGATATAAATGAATACGACTAACTCCCCCTTAGGCTTTGAAACTCTAAGGATCGTATTCATATTTCTGGAGTGATGTTTCATAAGAAGGTCTTCTTTAAGAAAAACTCCTCCTTAAACAAACTCTTATTAGAGTTCTTTTTCCTTGGGTATTTTTCTTTCTCCCCCTTTGATAAACTCTTATTAGAGTTCCTATTTTTCTTAAGGATCTTTTCCTTCTCCCCCTTTGTGATTTTCAAAAAGAATTGGAGGGAATGGAAAAACTTAACAAAGTACCTGAAAAATTAGTAAGGACAATAATAGAAACAACAAGTACGACTTTCATTAAAATTGGAATCTTGACAACAAAGGAAAAAAAATACAACAAAAAGATCGGATTGGTTATTTCGGATCTTTCTCCTTCGACATTAGCCCCTTAAGAATCGTCTTGATCTTCTTTAAGTCTTTGTGATCTTCCTCTGCATTCTTCTCTAAGACGACTATTCTTGCGGACTAAGCTTCAATTAATTCTTCCTGAGCCTTCAACTTTTCTTCCTGAGCTTTCATCTTCTCTTCCTGAGCCTTCATCCTTTCGTCAAACTTGATCCGATAATCCCTTTCATATTTCCAATTTTGAGAAACGGAATTGATCTTCCCATTCAGATCTCTGACTACCTGAATCCGAAAGTTCTTTTCCTCTATCAACATCTCTTCGAAGGATGCAGTCAGCTCATTAATCTTCTTGTCTTCGGTTTCAAAGGCATCCTTAACATTATCTTGAAACTCATCAAGCAACCTCATCTCTTCCACATTCTTCTTCGACCAGCTTGTCATCCTCTTACAAGATCTTTTATGAGCTTCGTAACCAACAAAGAATGTCTTGAACTGAGCTTCAATCTCAACACACTTATCCATAACCATCGATACGGAGTCGGTTTTCTGATTCAATGCATGTTGGAGCATCTGGCATCTAGATTCAATACTAGAGAAGGTTGGAATGGTTCCCACCAACTTCTTTAAGGACTGAACAACAAATTCATGCCCCAACGAGGATGACTCCGAATCCGAAACCTTGCTAGGAGAATTTTCTTCCTCAATAAGCTACAACTTCCTCCTAGAAGAACTACCAGCTTCCTTCCTCTTTCTTACTACTGAGCTCGGAGTCTCGGTAAGAATTTTCTTTCCATTATCTTTTTCCGGAATAGAATCATGTTCCGGAGTTTTCTTTTCACTGTCAGAAACTTGAACAACCAAATCTTCCTCATCAGTAACTTCTTGAACACCAACCTCTACGTTTCCCATCTGAGAAATATCATGTAAAATTTTTTCTTCTTCTCCATGATAGGCAACTTCTTCTTCTCCTTTCTCTTCTTCCATCGCAGGAGTAACTAACTTCGAAGATTTAGCTTCAGAAGTCCGGAGTGATAAGTGTTCCGAAGGAGTTCCCTTGTACTCATCTACCTGTTTTAGCACATCTCCTGTCTCACCACTTCCTTCAGCAGCCTCTTCAACTTGATCCACTTGCTCTTCTTCCTCAGTATTCATAGCAACAGCCTCTTCCGGAGAAACAAAATTTCTTCCTGGAGTCTCAGGTAGAGATTCCAGGGAGAAAGTTCTCGGAACTGGAATTGTTGCTGAAACCATTTCATTGAACTTCAGCAATGTTTGGACTGCCTCAGCTTCTGACATTTTCTTCTTAAGATTCTTTTCCTTAGCTTGTTTATCAAGCTCATCAGCAGCTTTCTCCTTCAAAGCTTTATCTTCCGCAGGGTCCAATCCGAACTGCGGATCCCCTTCTTTCCTCTTCTCTTTGTCAGCTCTCCACTTTGTAACAACCTCATCAGGATAGGTCTTCTTCTTCTTAGGCTTTGGAGGTGCGGAGTGGACTTCCTTAGACCTGGGATTTTCTCCTTGTTCTTCCACTTATTTCAGCTTTCTCTTCCTTACCGGCTTGGATGATTCCGGATCAGCAGATTTCGGAGTCACTTCTTCTTGAGGAGCTAGATCAATAAACTTCCCAGACTTCTTGTCAAAAGATATATTCATTATTTTAAGCGTTCCATCACTAAGAAGCATGATCTTGCAAACTCTCGGCTTAGAACTGCAAGCTACCTTGAAAGATTCTAGGCACCGAACTATGAGCTTTGATAATATTGCTGGGTACATTACGATCTGAGCTCTCAGATTCCCCTTCTTCAAATTCTCAATATTAAGAAGAATATGCTTCATCAAGTTAAACTTCCTTAGATTTATCAGGAAATCTAAGATATATATCTCACTCTTCTTCAAGCTATCCTTATCACCTTTTCTTGGTACGATAAGCCCTTGCACCCATAACTCCAGAATCCGGATGTTTGTAGATAGGTTTGCAATTTTCGGAGCCTTGTCATCATCCAATCCAAGAGTTTCTAAGGCTTTTTCCTTGTTGAAGCTACCCTTGGAGTCCGGCAATACGTGAGAAATAAACTCAGCTTCACCTTCATAAGATAACCCTGCCAAGCTTGCAGCCTTGGTGTAAGAAAGCTTATATGTCTTGCCATACGATTTGAACGAAAATTTTTCTCTATTATCTTCCTCGAAGAAAGCAACTGACTCATAAAACTCAACAAGCAAATCAGAATAAACTTCATCTTGATTCCCGGTTTTAGATACCGCAACATCCTCCCAGCCATTTAACTTGATGTTCTTTGAGATGACAGAATCGTAGTTTCTGAAGAAAGTCGGATGAACTAACCTTTCTCTGTATACTAACCACTGAGATATAGGCTTGGTTGAAGACATTTCTTGAGAAGCTAACTCTGCAGACATTCGGATATGAAGTTCTCTAGGAAATTCGGAATGGAGAAGACTGAAGTTCTGAGCGGAGGAAACTGTGGTTCGGAACGGCCTTAAATCAGAGAGTCAGAGCTTCAGGACGCAAGAGCTTGAAACCGATGTGGGACAAGAAATTGGGTCCACTTTATATAGGCAATGGGATGACCGTTCACCTTCCACGGTTGATCTAACGGTTTAGAATGAACTGAGATCAAATCTGACGGTTGAGAGCTTGAATCCGATCTTTTTGAGGTTTTTATTAATGTAAAGAATTAAGAAATCCAAAAACCGAAAACAAAATATAAGAAACTGCCAGTAAGTAAAATATGATTACGAAAACTTCAGTAAGGAAATCATACCTTTCAGATTAGCTTAGGAAAGTTATTCGTAATGGGTAATATAAAGACGACTACGAAAAAGTCGATACGAAAAACTAAATATGAAAAACTAAATACGAAAAACTCAATACGAAAAACTCAATACGAAAAACTCAATACGAAAAAACTCAATACGAAAAGCTCAATACGAAAAACTAAATACGAAAAAGTAAATAAAAAACTTGTTATGGAAGATTCAGTAGGAAAATTTCTTTATGAAAATACCAGTACGAAAGTTTTTCATTCCGGATTGTTTCAATACGAATAATTCCATTCCAGAATTATTCTATACGAAAATATCCATTATGGAAAATTTTCATTCCGGAAGATTTCATTCCGGAAATCTTTGTTCCGAAAAGTTTGAAAACAAATTTTGAAACACTTTTTTAAACAACCAAATGTACTCCCCCTATGAAAAGGAGTTTATTAATGTAAGGAGATTTTTTCAGCAGAAAGTTAATTAAGAAAGATTACCTTACGGTTATCATTCCTAACTTCTGTTTAATATATTCAAATCTATCGGAAGGCAAATATTTTGTGAATACATCAGCAAGTTGATCTTGCGTTCCGATAAACTAAATAATAATATCTCCTTTAAGTGTGTGATCCCTAAGAAATTGATGCCTAATATCTATGTGTTTTGCACGAGAGTGATGTGCAGGGTTTTTACTTAGGGCAATGGCACTTGTGTTATCACACAAAATTTGAGTTTTAGTAAAACTAAAGCCATAGTCTGTGAGTGTGTGTTGCATCCACAACACTTGTGCACAACAACTTCTAGCTGCTACATATTCAGCTTCAGCAGTGGAGAGTGCAACTCAATGTTGCTTCTTACAGGACCAAGAAACTAATGAATCTCCTAAGAAATGACAAGTTCCGGATGTACTTTTTCTATCCATTCTACATCCACCAAAGTCAGCATCAGAAAAGATTTTTAGAACAAAATCATTTCCAGAAGTATAAAATAATCCTAGATCCATGGTTCCCTTATGGTAGCGAAAGATTCTTTTAACTGTCATTAAGTGAGATTCCTTAGGATTGGATTGATATCTTGCACATAAGCATACTGAAAACATTAAGTCTGGTCGACTAGCTGTTAAGTAATGTAAACTTCCAATCATACCTCTAAAAGATGTTTGATCTACTGGTTTCCCAACTTCATCATGATCTAACGTGTTTGAGGTACCAATGGGAGTACTTATACTTTTAGTGTTGTAATAACCATACTTTTTCAGAAGATCTTTAATATACATATGTTGAGATATGTAGGTTCCTTCTGATTTTTGAGAAATTTGAAAACCAAGGAAAAATGTTAACTCACCCATCATACTCATTTCAAACTCAGATTTCATTAGACTAGCAAAAGAGTCAGTCAAAGATTGCTGAGTTGAACCAAATATAATGTCATCAACATAAATTTGAACAATCAAAACATTTTTCGTATCTTTCATTATAAAAAGGGTTGGATCTGCATTTCCCTTAACATAGTTATTTTGAAGAAAAAATCCAGTGAGTCTATCATACCACGCTCATGGGGCTTGTTTAAGGCCATACAAATCTTTGGTAAGTCTAAACACATGATCAGGATGTTTTGTATCTTCAAATCCAGGAGGTTGTTCAACAAAAACTTCCTCTTGAACATAACCGTTAAGAAAAGCACATTTCACATCCATTTGAAAATGTTTGAAATTAAAGAATGCTGCAAAGGCAAGTAGAATACGGATAGATTCAAGTCTAGCTACTAGAGCATAAGTTTCTTCATAGTCTATTCCTTCTTGCTGCTTATAGCCTTTAGCAACGAGTCTAGCTTTATTTCTTACTATGACTCCATTTTCATCACATTTATTTCTGAAAACCCATTTTACCCCAATAACAGAAGTTTCCTTAGGTCTTTCAACCAAGGTCCAGACTTTATTCCTTTCGAATTCATTTAGTTCATCTTGCATTTCTTTGATCCAATCATCATCACCTAAAGCATCGTCAGTGCTTTTAGTTTCTAATTGGGAAAGAAATGCTAGATGTTCTATTTCATTTCTTAAGGAACTTCTAGTCCTTACAGGTTGATTTACATCACCAATGATACTATCACTGGGATGATTCTTAAGAAACACCTGATTTGGGTTTTGTAAAACCTGTTCATCAACATAGGGTAGAAAGTCTTCTGGGGTAAATGTTTCAGAAGTATATTCTAGAACAATTTCTTTATCAGAAGGTTCTTCTATCAAAGGTTGATAATCAGTTTTTGAAAACACATCTGAAGATGTAAGTTGGGATGGTTTAAAAACTAAAGGATCTGACTCATCAAATTTTACATGTACTGTTTCTTCAACAGTACAAGAATTTTTATTAAAAACTCTATAAGCCTTAGAGGTTGTGGAATAACCTAAGAAAATTCCTTCATCAGACTTTGGTGGGAATTTATGTAAGTTATCTTTAGTATTCAAAATGAATACTTTGCAACCAAAAACCTTGAAGTAGGAAAGTCTAGGTTTTCTACCATTCCATAACTCATAAGGAGTTTTATTAAGAAAAAGGTCTAATCAAAACTCGATTTATAGTATAACAAGCAGTACTTACAGCTTCAGCCCAGAAATGTCTAGCAATAGAATATTCACACAACATGGTTCTAGTTATCTCTTGATGAATTCTATTTCTTCTTTCAACTACACTATTCTGTTGAGGAGTTCTAGGTGCTGAAAAATTGTGAGTAATACCTTTCTTACTACAAAAAGTTTCAAAATCAGAATTTTGAAATTCTCCTCCATGATCACTATGAATAGTTTTCAATGGAAGGTTTTTCTCATTTTTAACTTGATCTCTAAAACTTTTGAAATAAGAAAAAGCTTCAGATTTCTTTGCTAGAAAATAGACCCAAGTAAATCTAGTGTAATCATCAACTAGAACAAACACATAATATTTGCCTCCAATACTTCCAGTTTGTGTTGGACCAAAAAGATCCATGTGCACCAACTGTAATGCATCGGTTGTTGTGACTTCACCGATTTACTTAAAACTAGATTTATGTTGCTTTCCATATTGACAAGGATCACAAACTTTAGAAGAATCAAATTTAAGCTCTGGTAGGTCCTTAACTAGTTTCTTCTTAGAGAGTTTACATAGGTTCCTAAGGTTACAATGTCCTAGCCTTCTATGCCATAACCAAGAATGATCTTCCATTGCACTTAGGCAAGGTAAATCTTGGCTTCTTAGGTCTTCTAAGTTCAATGTGTAGACATTCTCTTGCCTATTGGCTGAGAGAATAAATTCTTCCTTGGAATTGTGAACTAAGCATTTATCATCCCTAAAATTCACAAGGTAACCTTCATCACATAACTGAATTGTGCTAATGAGGTTGTGCTTAAGACCTTTAACAAAAAGAACATTTGAAATCAAGGTTTTACCTAAAAGAACAATATTACCATTACCAACAATCTCTCCCTTAGCATTGTCTCTGAAAGTTACCTTTCCTCCTTTCGTTTTGATAATCTTTTCAAAAAACCTTTTGTTACCAGTCTTGTGTCGGGAACATCCACTATCCATGTACCATGTATTGTTGCTGGAACTTTCTTTATTTTCCTGAAATTAAGAACACAGTTAGATTTTCGGAATCCAAACTTGCGTGGATCCGAGATTTCCAGACAATAAAATTTTTGGAACCCACATTTTCTTAGAAAAATAAGCTTTATGAAAACCTAAGGATTGGGTTTTGTTTAAGGAAAAAAATTTTGCCCAGTGACCACCACATTGACATTTAGTGCAAAATGGGGCACTTTGAGGAACAAAATAATTTTTACTGAAAACTGGTTTTGCATGGGTATAACCAAATCCGGATTTATTTCTTAAAGGTCGTATTTGGGAATACATCTTATCAAAATTTTCCTTACCATGGGTAAAGTTTGATAAACACTTCTTTAAGGAAAAAATTTCGGGCTTGAGTTTTACAACCAAGTTTTTATCCTCAAAATCATTAGTTTTAGAACTAGAGTTAGGCTCCAAAACATTTTTATTAGAAATTACTTTTTCTAATTCTTTAGAAAGTTTATTCTTCTCAAAACTTATTTCCTCAAGATTTTTTGAAATACTTTCAAAATCAGCATTTTTCTTATCAAGATCTGTATAAAGATCTGATATCTCTTTAGAAAGAATAGAATTCCTAGAATTTGCCTTATCGAGTTTCTTGTTGAGTTTGGAATTCTCAATATCAAGAAGTTCAGCAAATCTAGAGACTTCTTCATAAGTAGGTAAAGTATTTTCCTCATCAGAAGATGATTCTTCATCAGAAGAGTTATAATACTTACTATCATTAGGATTTAAGGAAACATTGGTCAAAGATTCATCATTTCGTACCTTAGCCATAAGACAATGATTATCAATAGGTAATCTGGCTATAAGACCAAGATTCTTCTGTCCTGAAGATTCATATTCAGAAGATTCATCTGAAGAGTCACCACCACTGGCACTCCAGGTGTCATTAGCTTTCAGAACATTCTTAGCTTTGGCTTTATAATACTTCTTCCTATTCCTGTATGAATTTCTTTCCTTCCTTTCTTCCTTTTTGAGCATTGGACAATCTGGTCTAATATGTCCAGCTCTTTTACATTCATAACAAGTAACTTCTCCATCTTTCTTATCTTTCATATCCTTCTTTTTATACTTGGATTGAAAGTTTCTCTGTCCAGCTATCTTGTTCATCCTTCGAGCAAGATTGGCTAATTCATTTTCTGAAACTTCACTCTCACTAGATTCGGATTGGAAAAATACTTTCTTAGACTTGGATCTGGTTACTTTCTCAGGAGTCTTAGCTTTCATCTGATTTGAAGTTGAAGTAAAAGGAACAGTACCATTTTCATTCTTCTTCTTGATGTTGTCATCATCTCTCTTCATTCTGGTTTCATGTTGTAGAATAGTTCCAAATAATTCATCAAGAGTAATTTGAGTGACCTTCCTGTTCTAATCTATAGCTGTTCTCTTGGATTCCCACTCATTGGGCATAATATCAATTATCTTGTCCACAAGAGCTTCATCATCTAAACCTTTCTCTCCCATAGACTGTAGACTGTTGACAATGGTCATAAACCTTTGTTGAACTTTATAGATAGGTTCTCCACAAGGAAAATTGAAGCCATGATATTCAGCTCTAAGCATAGCTCTTCTAGTCTCAATCACCTTAGAAGTCCCAAAGTGTGTAACCTCTAACTTCGTCCATATACAGTTAGCTGCTTCACAAGAAGAAATTTGGCTATATATATTTCTAGTCATTGAACATAGTAAAGTATTGCGTACCTTATAGTTGAGTTGATATTCTTGCTTCTCCTGGTTAGTAAAGGTTCTGACTTCCTTGTCAGGAATTTTATAATCACCAGTAAGCATCACAAAGTTGTCTACTACAGTATTGATAACAAATGTCTTCATACGATCTCTCCAGTATTCATAATCATTACCATCAATGATTGGTGGCATTGTAGGATTCAGATTGTCAATCGAACCAACATTAATTCCTACCATACTAAAAATAACTTTGCACACAAACTTTTTAGTAGCTTAGAATCGTAATCACAAAGTTTGGTATGAGAAAAGTTCGGAATGGATAAATCGGAATGAAAATGTTCGGAATGGAAAGTGAGAAAGAAAAACTTGTATGTGAGTACAAGTATTTCAGTAACCTTGCCTCTGATACCAATTGTAGGATCGAAATATAATATGAGATGCTCAATATACAAGAGGGGGGGGGGGTGAATTGTATACTTTAAAAATTCCTTTGGAACCATTAAAGTTAGTTATGAATAACTAAAATTTCCTTAAGAAAAGGAAAGGGCTAAGTTTAACAAAGTTAAACTAAGTAAATTCACAACAACACTAACACCGAACTGAACTTGGAAAGTGATTCCAAAAGTCGGTTCCAGAAATATGATTTCGGACATTGAAACTTAACAAAAGTTACAATATGAGATTCTACCTTAAAGCGTATAGAATCTAAATGAATCAGAGTAAGTAAGGAAGTATAAGAAAGTTATACTTTCCTTAAGATACAAATTACAGCGGAATAAAAACAAGTATTAAAACTACTAGTAACAAGATAAAAGTCTTCTAACCCAAAGAGAAGGGTATCCAACAACCTTGGATAAAAGTCCCTTGATTTATACTTTCAAACAAGTCTGTCTTACCCACACCAGGGTAATCCCTCGATACAAAGATCGGAGTCTCTGTCTTGCTATCCCCGCAAGCCCTCAACTTCAAGGTAGTTGGTAACCTCTGTCTTTCTCAGAAAGAAAGCCCTCGATCTTTAAGGTAGTCGGCACCTCTGTCTTCCTATCCCTGGAATCCCTCGAATGTAATCACCAACATTCGGAGTCGCACGAAGCTTTGAGGGTTAATAAGAGACTCTCTCTCTAGAAATCACTTCAACAACATGTAAGCACTTTTTCAGCAATCAGCACTGAGCTCTTTCAAATGAGCTCCTATTTATAGGTAAGGTCGGCTCCTTCTCCAACGGTCATATTTTCCTTAATGATCGGAGGGACCTGTACACGTGTCACTTAGACAACGGTTAGTTTATAACAAAATGGACGACATCGTTTTATAACAAAACAAGTGAAACAAAATGTACGACATCGTTTTAAACAAAAAGGTTCGGAATGAAAACTTCGGAGTAAAGGTTCGGAATGAATAAATTCAGAGTGTATAAAAAATGATAATCAGATTCTGTTTAATAGGTGAATTCGGAATGAGAATTAGGAATATGAATTCGTCATCAGAAATCGTAATGAGAATTCATCATCAGAATTCGTAATGAGAATTCATCATCAGAATTCGTAATGAGAATTCATCATCAGAATTCGTAATGAGAATTCATCATCAGAATTCGTAATGAGAATTCGTCATCAGAATTCGTAATGAGAATTCTTTATCAGAATTCGTAATGAGAATTCGGAATGAGATTTCTTCATTAGAATTCGTAATGGGAATTCTTCATTGGAATTCGTAATGAGAATTCTTCATTGGAATTCGTAATGAGAATTCTTCTTCTGAATTCGTAATGAGAATTCGGAATGGGATTTCTTCATTAGAATTCGTAATGAGAATTCTTCTTCAGAATTCGTATCCTGAATCTGGAATAGAACTTAGTCAGAGTTCATATCCGGAATTCGGAATGAAACTTCCTTATAGTTCTTGTCCAGAATCCGAACCCTAAAACAGAATGCTTTATATCAAAGTTTCAATGATTCCGAGAAAATGAATCTGAAACTCATACTTAAGAAAAATATGAATGAAAATATGATACAGATAATTTTTCTTATAAAAGCGATTTTCCTTAAGAAAGCAATTTTCCTTATAAAAGCAATTTTCCTTAAAGATAAGGTGTTTGTGATTTTGAAAACAAGAAGGAATGGAAAAGTCATAAGGAAAACATTATTGACTCAACATGTATCTCATATTTCATAGGAAATTAACCTCAAAGTAACTGATAGATTCATCATAATTTTTCATTATCTCAAGGTACACATTTTCTATCTTCATATTAAGAACATAAGGAAAGTACATATTGAGGAATTAGTTCTTAAAATAATAAAAATATAGGAATTAAAATTTATTATGATTCATCATACTATTGATCAGGGTCTACCATTGGTTAACCTCGTCATCTAATCAATAAATATCCTGAATGAATTTCACATGTTCCAAACCATATAGAATGGGGAATACCTCTTTAGTTGTATATAGCCAACATTAAAAAACTAGTGGATCAGAAGATCCATTGAAAGATGGGGTACACTAACACATGAAAAAATTAATATAATGTTGTTCCCTTCTATGTTCATTTGGATGTCAAGTATGATCCATTGCTATAGAAATCCGGGTGAGCATAGAAACATGTTTTTTAATTCCAAATCTATTAGCATTCGGTTTTTCGGGAGTAAAATCCTTACATTGTTCATTCTAATACCCATTAACACAGTATCTTTGGGTTCTAGGCATTTTCTATTACCACAATGAATAGAGTTAAAAATAGTTGTCTTAGTGAGGAACAAAATAATCTTAAAAACCCACATATTATATTTCTATATTATGAATTATTCATCAATTTATGACAAAATAGATTTATAAAATGTTATTCATATCCAACACATATTTAAACCTTACATGGTAGTTCATGAAGAGTTTTTTAATTCCAAAATCATATCTCTTATGATTATAAAACCAGGTGTACAGCAAGGCCCATTGTCATGGACCATTTACAGATCAAGTATATCTTAATATAAAATTTTCATGTATGTTACCACTAAGTACAATGTTTTTAGGGACACATCCACTTATAGAAAATATACATGGATGTATTTCAAGGAAATAACTCTATCTATCCTTTACCAAAATTATAGGATATTTTCCTACAATTTTTTTATCCTTAGAAATTTCAATAAATATTCCCTTATGGTTATCACAATGGATTTATAATCATAGATTCCAAAGAATAACTAAACATTTTCTATGATACAAAATGTTGTCAACATCACTTTTTTCACTTTAATGTTATACTATTTGTTTTAGAATGCATAATACATTAAACAAATATTATAAGGACTCGGTAGTAAAACATCACATAATTGTGAATTAAATAAATAATTCACATTGAGGATATTTTTAGGATTAGAGTAGTAGAGAATTAGGATATAACTATTAAATATAAACATGAAAATTATACGTAGACACTAGTAGGTAGAATCAATTTTCTTGTAAAATAAAAACACTTAAAAAGATATTCGTCTAGTTCCATGTTTTATAAACCATGAATTTTCTTTGATCCCATCCTTGACCTTATTCATATTTATGTCCAGTGGAAAAAATTTCAATAACATGGGATGAGCATAAAAATATCAGTAAGGGTAATAAAACAAGGAAAGAAATCATTATACAGTCGATAAATAAAATTCAATGAAACCATACTTTTCAATCATAACATACCTCCTTAAATCATAAGATTCATGAATAACACAGAGAAATAATAAATCATAAAGGAAACATGTTTCATAAAAAACATACATACATTGTAGCTATCATAGATACATATGGAGTTACATTGGAATACCTATCACAATATATTCCTTAAATCTCTTATGATAAACATTAACGTTTACCTCTGTCACATTACCCAATGAATTGGAGGGCTATCTTGGGCTCACCCGCCCAAGGTTTATCATAGAACCACTAGAATACATAAATAGTACCCACTAACCATAACATAATCATAAAACATAACACAATCCTAAAGGAAACATAACATTTCCACATTCTAATCATAGTATGTCATATCAAGATACTGAAAAAAACAATGCTTTATCAAACCATTTTCACAACCATTTAAGACATTTAATAAAGATATTTTTAAATCAAAGTGTCCTATAACACATTGAATCTTTTAAAGGAATTACCATTTTAAAAAATTTACGTCTATATAATTAAAAACATAAAACCATTTATAAAACATTGTCATTAATGAGAAATATTTAGAAGAATAAATCTTTAAAACTACATTTTAGATGAGATGTTCTTAATCAAATGAGAGATGCTTGAATATAAATAATTTAGGAATACAATTTAATAAAAACCTTATAATATCATAAGAATAAAGTTATTAATGATATAATATGACAAAGGATTTTGTATACACCATAGAAAAGTTAATTGGTTCATACCAATAATAATGACTCAATGGAATGTAAATTGAGGTGAAATCCCTTATAAAGTTGGTGTTATTTGATTAAGGATAAATAAAATACATAATAATGTGTGTAAAATATAAATACACCTAATATAATTGATATTAATTGTAAAAAAATAAATTGTTATTCAAACATATTTATATCACTACATAATCAAGAAGTAGAAGTTTAACTAAAAGAATTGAAATTGGGTGAAAAAGTTCCCTTACAGAAATTTGACAACCTAACAACGTCACATTAAAATTATGAAAATGAGTTTAAGAGAGAAAAAGTTGTATAAAATAACATGGAAATAAAATTTATCAAAAAAATGGTATATAATAACATATCCCATCATTAAAAGATGTTAATTAAAAGTCATATCAAAAAAAGAAGTCATTTAAAAAGAGGTGGGTGAATTGTTCCCTTACCGATTTGGTAACATACGAAACATTCTACCCATTAATGAAGGATAATTCAATGAAGATGTAAATAACCATAAATTAATGTATATTACAGATAGAATAAAATAATGGGTTGTACATACACCACACAAAAAGAAATAGTAGAAAATAAAGCATGAATCTCACGGAAATAAAAAGTGAGATGAAAACCTCTTATCACATTTTAATCAATCGGGTCATATGAAACAAAGTTAATAAATAAAAAACGAATCACAAAATACCATGAATACAAAGTTAATAATTATAATATATATATAATTACAGTACCCAATACACCACATGAAATATATAAGTGGTGAACAATGGAAATCTCACATAATAAAATGTGAGATTTGAAACCCGCTACCATGTGTCTGACATGACTCGTTAATTCATAAATAACTAGAATAATAAACTGAACATAATTTATAATTTCTTAAGAACAATTTTTAAATATTACTATTCCTTTTATCTCAAATGTTACCTTATTATAACAATTATTTAAATTTTTTAGTTTATATTGGATATTTTGTCGATGTTCGTAACTTGAGTTAAAAATGAACTTGTTATAATTATAAATTTTCCATGTGGTTGAAATTAAATTATCCCTAGAATAAAATTCATGATTTATATATCATATATATCATATATATACCATATATATTTATTTATAATAGTACATAACATTTTGAGATAAGAAATGAAATGCACCATTCATGGAGACGGTAAGTCGTACATACACATGAACGCTACTTTCATTTCTCTATCATATTTTATGGAACAAGAAAATTAATGATACATAGTCATATTTTAATTCCAGTATAATATCATAAATAATTTCATTAACTCTATCCTTTATACATTCTATATATGTCATGAATGAGTGTTGTCAATTTACAGAAAAGGTAGTCTGCACTTCCTCAAATAAAATTATCGTATTTACCCACTATAGAAACCTAAAGGGTTGTTTTTGAATAAAAATTACATAATCATATAAAAAACATAAACATAATATATATCATATATAAATAATGTTCCATAATAATGGCTACAATTATATTTGGTAAGAGAATATTGAACAATCATCGTTTTGTGAGGCAGTAGTTTGATGCCCACATAAAAAATATATTATTTACCCATTAGATGGAGGTGTGTGTAAGTGTGGTAAAAATAATTATCATAAAAACAACCTAGTATATATAGGATATAGTTTTTGTTATAAAATAAAGGAATAAAAAGAGTTTATGTAGTTGGATAAATAAAATAAAACAACAGAACTTAAGAGAAGAAGATACCTTTAAATCGGGTATCTCCTTTTTTTTTGAACAAAAAGGATTAATTGAATAGAAATATTTCTAGGGTAAGGCTTATAAGAGGTTTAGAGGGATATATTGAGCTTAATTGGGTATTGTTTGTTCAATACAAGGGTCTTGAGAAGTGTGAGGAATGGGTTAGAAGTGAGAGATGTTAATTAGTGGGAGGGTGTTCCATTTATGAATGTTTAAAAATATTATTTTATTCTATAATGATTTTGGGTTTATAAAGGTCCAAAACTAATTAAAGTAAAAGATAAAATGATTTAATTTTTAAATAAAATCATCCAATAAGAATTGGACAGTTTCTGTATATTATTTTAATCTTTATAGTCGTGTTTAATTAAATCATTAATTAAGGCGGTAGATACTGCATCATTATTATGTCATAAATAATTTTATTTATATGATGTCTAAAAATTATAAAAAAATATCATGATATAGTAAATATTTTCTATCATTAAAATTAAGATTTATATTTGAGGAGATAACTTATATAACCCCATGAAAAAATTTATTTACTAAAAGATATATGTTTATGTCAATTTTTTTTTTACTTTAAATTAATTAATATAATGTGTCATTATCACTTTGAAGTGGCTCTTAAGGTTCCCCAAATTGACCCAAGGATGACCATGGTCAGAAACGTATTAACTAATATGATTAAGACACATTTTGGGGTAATTTTATATTAATATAATAATATTTTTTTACCCTTATTGTCCAGATTAAACCTTTAACCACAGTAAATAAAATTTTTTGTTAAGAAAATATTAATAATTACTTAAAATGAAATTTAACTATTTAAACAATTTGGACCTCCAAATTCAAAATATGGAATAATTTTTTCAAAATACATAACACATATGTGAATGAAATTAATTTAAAATTAATTCTGGTTGTCCAAACAAAAAGAGGATTTTTAAGAAATAATAACTATCAAAAGAATGACACTTATTTATCTCCAATTTCAATGTGAAATTACTTCTAATAAAAAAATTGGATTAAATAATAAAAAAATAATATAATTACACATTCAAACCAACTACAATTATATTCTATACTTATAAATAAATTATTTGAAAATGCAATTTTTAATAAAAATATTGTATTATTTCACTATTTATAAAAAAATAAAATTAATAAAAAAATACCCAAAATTTACCAAAAGTAAATTTTGATATCCCAAATCAAAATAAGATTTCTATTTTCTATAAGAAAACATATAAAAGTGACCAAAATTTTATTTAATGTGGTTTCTCTTTCAAAAGCTGGTAAATCAACCTTTTAATGAATATTAGAGTATTTATGCTTAAAATCATATTATTTATTATTTTATGCCTCTAAAAATTATCAAATAAATATAAAAACATTTATAAAACATGTATATTCATATTTTAGTTAGTTCTATACATTTCATATAATAAAATGAGTAGGCGTTAACTACCTTTTTATATAATATTATATTGTTATTTTTTTAGTATGACTTAATATTGTGTGCAACATAAGATTTCAAAGAAACACTTTGTTGCGTGTTGGGTACATCCTTGAAAATAAAACCCCCATTAAATTAAAATAAATTTTTAATTCAAAAATATTAATAAATATAAAAAGGTTATATTATTTATTTACCTGGGAGGTTACATCCTTCCCCCCTTTTTGGAATCGCTCCCTAGCTATTTCAAAATTGTTCTTGGAAACATCATTAAAATCCACACATCGGAAAAACAGTCAATAACAATATCACTTTAAAAGATTAAATGGGAAATACAAAAGACACCAGAGAGAACAAATAATAGAATTTTATGAAAACATTGTTATGGAATTGAAACTAACTCTCATAGATTAATTAAGAGTGACAGATTACTTGATCACACAAATTTAACCACCACAATACCATAAATTTGTTGTTGGGTAAAAGTCTTATGATAAAAGAGAGGTTATAAGATTTTTTTCTTCCATATCCTTTTCATAGAGTTGAATAATTTTATTTGAAACTAGAGTAAGATCATAAGAAAATATACATACTTATAATGTAGAGTTTCATCCTTTAATAAAATTCTACAACAAACTCATCTATTCACCAAACGGTAAGTATTCATGAAGACTTGGTCACACGTGAAGTTCTAGAATAAACATATAGAGTATCAAATAATCTATAAAAGATGAAGTATATATTTCCCTTATCTTTAAATAACAATCAGAATATAAAATTGGTTAGTACAAGATCATATAATTCCCAAAAGGATAATCCTTTATAAAAATAAATAATACTCTTAATCTCCTGAATTCAAAAAAAACCTTTCAAGAATGTTCATTCAATGAAAAAAATATCTAGAGATTTCTTCCGTGTAATCAAAACTAATATTTAAACCCAAATCTCAAAATGATTTAATCAGATAGCATTCAAATATAAACCGTTACATTTATCTCCAAATAACATTAGTTACACTTAACGTCTCATACTGAAATATAATTAATCGAATCACATATTATTCATGATATATTAATAATTTAAATAAATAAACCATATCAACTTATGTCCATAATTAATACCTAAATTCTTCGAAAATAAAATTTAAACCATTACACCACAAATTATATCCGAGAGTATTTTATTTTCCTTAAGCATATAGTGTTCCCAAAAAAGAGAATGTATTATAAAAAACATTATTACTTAATCACCAAATATTTTTCTATACAAAGGATGTCCATTTGATAAAACATAAGATCCTAAATTAATGTATTATTGATCCATAAAATCATTTAACATATTAGAATAAGTCAAAATAACCACGGACATCATGCAGTCCAGTGGTGGGCGATAAATCCCAATCACACTTTGGTTGTGGGTTCGATTCACATAGCATTGTCTGACGCGATGAGTTTTCACACAATATACGTGTTGTCCTTTTTAAAAAACTATATGATTTCCTAAAATTCCCAAAAAAGGGAAAAATTCCTTAAAAATAACCATAACATATATTAACCTCAAAGGTTATCTAATAACTTTCATTTTACACCCCAAAATGTAATAACAATTTATCACCACTAAAATAAATTTTACTCTTTCTTATTTTCTAACTATTGAGGATATATAACATATGATTAAATAACACCCTAAACAATGAATTTATCTAAACCTACCTTTGATACCAACTATAATGACCCAGACTTATAACGTTACATAATACTGAATTAAATGAATAAATCCCATTGAGGATCTTTTCAAGTTTATAATTTTAGAGAATTATACTATAACTATTACGTATCAACTTTAAAAATACATGTAGATGATACTAATAAATAAGGGTTATAACATATTTAAAGAAACCATTATCCCTTCAATAAATAAAATTCAATTATAACATACTTTTGAATTATACCTTACCTCCTGAAATCATAATATTTATGAATAACACAAAAAAAAATTCATAAAGGTAATTTGTGGAATTCAAAACATACATACACTCTAGCTATAACAGCTATATAGATATTTACATTGGAATACTCATCCTAGTGTATTTTATAAATCTTTTAGGTAAAATATTAAGGATTACCTCTATCATGTTACCCTAGACACTGGATAGCTATCTCCATCTCACCTGCCCGAGGTTTACCACGAAACCACCCATATACGTAAACAATACCCAATAACTACTACATAATCATAACACATATCACTAGAATAAAAGAAAGATAACATTCCCACATTCCTATCAATGTATATCATAACATTATATTGAAATAAACAATTCTTTATCTAACCATTTTGAGAAACATTTAAAACATTTAATAAAGATATTTTTGTATCACAATGTCTCATTCCACTTTGAAACATTTGAAGGAACTAACATTTGAAAACACTAATTCCTATATAAATAAATTCTTAAAACCATTTTTTAAATATGTACATTAATGAGAACATTTTAGAAGAATAAATCCTTAAAACAAAATTTTAGTTGAGGATCTCTTAACAAAATGAGAGATTCTTGAATACAAATAATTGAGGAATAAAATTTAACCAAAACACTATAGTATGAAGAGAATAATGGTATTCATGATATAATATTACAAAGGATAGTATATACACCATTTAAAAGTGAATTTTTTCATAAAAACAATGAAGTCTCAATGGAATGTAAATTGAGGTGAAATCCTTTATAAAGACGGTATCCTAAGATGAATGATAAATCAGTGACATTATTTTGAGTGAAAAATATAAATGCACCCAAAATAAGTGGATATTTTGTGTAAAACAATCCAAGGTTATTCACATTTATTCATAGAATGACATAATCAAGATGTATATTTTTATCCCAAAGTATTGAAATTTGGTGAAAAATATCCATTATAGAAATTCTTCAGCCTAACAATGTCACATTAATATTTAGAAAATGAGTTGATGAGTGGGAAAAGTGTATCTCATAACATGGACATAAAATTTACATCAATAATGATATAGAAGATCATATCTCAACATAATAATATGTAAATTAAAAGACATAACAAAAATAGTCTTTTGAAAAGGAGAGGGTGAAAGGTTCCCTTATCGATTTGGTAACATACGAAACATACACCCCATGGATGCTGGTTAATTAAATAAAAATTTAATTAAAAATAAATTAAAATATATCACAATAATAAAAAAATCATGGGTAGTACATACACCACACAAAAGGAAATAGTGGAAAATATAGTGTGAATCTCAAAGAAATAAAAAGGTAGATAAAAACCTCTTACAACATTGTAATCAATTGATTCGTATGAATAAAATATAATAAACACCAAATGAATCATAAAATACCATGAATATAAAGATAATCATGATAATATATATATAATTTTAGTACACAATACAACACATGAAATAAATAAGTGGTGAACAATGGAAATCTCAAAAAATTAAAAGTGAGATAAGAAACCCCTTACCTCGTGTCCGACATTACTCGATCGTTCATTAATCACATGAATAATAAAATAATGTTAATTTCTACATGCTTAAAAGAATTTTTAATGATTATTCTTCCTTTTATATCAATTATTACATTGCTATAACAATTTGTTAATTATTTGAGTTCATATCGGACATTTTGTCGATGTTCGGAACATGAGTTAGAAATAAACTTGTTATAAATATAAATTGTCTATGTAGTATAAATTAAATTATATCCAGAACAATATGAATGAATTAGATATAATATTTATAATATATATCCTGTATAAATTTTTATTTATAATAGTACATAACATTTGGATATAAGAACTGAAATGCACTTTTCATGGAGACAGTAAGTTGTACGTACCCATAAACATCACTTTCATGTCCATTTAATAATTAATGGACTAAAAAAATAATTATACAAAGTTATATTATAATTACATTATAATATTATATATAATATCATTAACTCTATCCATTATATGTTCTACATATGGAATGAATGAGTCATATCACTTTGAGGGGATGGAAGTCCCAACTTTTTCAAATGAAATTATCATATTTAACAACGATTGAAACCATAAAGTTATGTTTGTAAATAATAACTACAGAAGAATAAAAAACAATAAAAATAACATATATCATATATAAATACACTTCGGGTCATAATGGACACTATAAGAGGTCTTATGAGAATATTGAACGATCATCATTTCCTGAGGTAGTAGTTCACCATCCACGGAAACAGTATGTTATTTACCCATTTAATGGAGGTGTGTGTAAATATTGTTTGAATACATATCATAACAACAAAATATTATATTTATGATTCTTATTTTGATATAAAATAAAGGAATAGAATGATTTTATAGGGTTAGAGAAGTAAAATAAAATAAGACCTTAAGAGAAGATGTTACCTTTAAATCGAGTATCTCCCTTTTGTTTAAACCAAAATATTTACTTGAATGGCCTTCTTCCTAAGAGAATGATTCTGGGAGGAGGATAGGGATGTAGGAATATTAATTGGGTAGATTATGGACATGAAAAGGTTCTTGAGTAGTGTGAGAAATCAGTTTGAATTTAAGGCTTTTTATAAGGGGGAGGAGGGGCTATTTAGGAATGTTTAAAAATATTCTTTTATTAGATATTTATTTTCGGTTTCTAAAGGTCTAAAACTAATTATTTTCTATTATAAGAAGAATCATGTTCTAAATAAAGTCATTCAATAATAATTTGATAGGTTTTGAAAATATTTAATTCTTTATAATCATATTTATTTAAATAAGTCATTAATGAGGTAAGTATGACATCATTATTGTGTCATACAAAATTTTATTTAATTGATGTCTAAAAATAATAAAACAAACATAATGATATATTAAATCATTTTATCTTTCAAATTAATATTTATAATCGAATAGATAACTTATATAACCTCGTGTAAAAATTGATTTTCAAAAAGATATATTTTTGTGTCATTTTTGCCTTCACTTTAAATTAATTTATATAATGTATCATTATCACTCTTATGTGGCTCCAATGGGTCCCAAAAAAGACCCAAGGATGACCATTGTCATAAATTTATTATCAAATAGTATTAGGTCACATGTTAAGATAATTTTATATTATTATAATAATCATTCTTACCCTTATTTACCAAATTTACTTTTTAACCATGATAAATAAATTTTTTACTGATGTAATATTCAAAATGTATAAATAAAAAATATACATATTGACAAATTTTTTACCTCTTGATTCCAAATATATAATCCATTTTTCCAAATTCAAAGCAAATAATTAGCCAAAATTAATTTACTATTATTTCTCTTTGTCAATACAAAAAGTGTGTTTTTATGAAATAATAACTATCATAAGATTGACACTTATTTATGTCCAATTTCAAAATTAAATTACTACCAATTAACAAAATTGATTAAATAATAAAAAAATAATATAATTTCACTTTAAAACCAATTTAATTTATAAACTTTCTGTATAAATAAATTAGATTAAAAATCATTTTTTGAATTAAAATACTGTATTTTTCACTATTTATAAAAATTGATTTTTATCAGAAAAATACCAAAAATTTACCCAAAATAAATTTTGTTGTCCCAATTCTAAATAAGAATATTATTTTTCCAAATAGTACATATAAAAGTGACCAATACTATATTTAATGATGTTCTTCATTAAATGATGCTAAATCGGACTTTAATGAATATTAGAGTATTTATACTTAAAATCATATTCATTCTTATTTAAATATTCTAAAATTTATTGGAAAAATGTTATAAAATTTAACACACATTTAAATTCATATTATAGTTAGTTCTGACAATTATCTCCAATACAACATCTAGGCTTTAAGTACATCTTAAAATAATAATATATTATTATTATTATTTAGTGTGACCTAACATTGTGGGCAACATATGATTTCAAAGAATCTCATTGTTATGTATCAGGTACGTCATCGAACATATAATCCCCTTTAAAGTAAAATTAATATTTAATTCACAAATATAAATAAAAATAAAAAATTTATATTCTTTATTAACATGGATGTTACAAATATATGCCCAAATACAATGCAATTGTAGTTTCATTGGAAATTGGGAATCATAAAAACTGGTTAATATGTAATATAAAATATCTACCACTAGCTTCAAAATTAATGAAACCCTTCTCAGACATATCATACATAATACATATCATCATAACATGGGGAAAAGATATATAAAAGGAAGTGATCTCATTTTCTCAATATGTGTAGGAAAGGATATATATATAAGGATCATAATGAGATTAAGGGTATGCGAACATCATCAAAACATTAAAATATCATTACCTTAATATCAATTATTATAAAAATGAATATTATATTAAAGATATTTTACTTAATAAGACATGAATCATAAGGGAATTAGGATCATATGTCATGAGATCATAACATAGGAATAAGACATGGGATTTTTCCAGACACATAAATATGTAAAAGAATGACTTTAATGTCACTAAACATTGAAAAGAAATAATAGGGAACTTCATTGTGACTACACCCACTAGGTAGCGCACACCACCATCACCAATTCAATTGCTTTAATTGTAATGGATCAGGATTCTCCATATTCCAATAGTGTATTGGGATTCCCCATCTTCCCATATAGGATCAGTATTCCTCATATTCCGTAGAGTAATCAATAATTTCCACATGATTCAAATCATTATCATTTGATATATAAATATCTACCCAATTACTTATAAGAAGATATATTTTCCACCCATCTCATAATGAAATCATATAAACATGTGATAGAATATGATAAACAACCATTTCATAACCCATAAAATAAAATGGTAACCTTAAAAATTTGGTAAAATCATATCCAATAGAAAAGGGATATGATTCATATTCATTTAATCAAATAGTAACATGTGAAATATTGTGGGTTTCTTAAGCATATTATTAGTGAATGATTAACTGGTTTTTTAAAAACCAGGCCATCAAAATATAAACCACTTGTACAAAAATGAATGGAACAATTGGATAATTTCAACATAAATGCATGAGTAACAGTAATCAATGTTATATGAGATGTAAAATGATTTGAGATAATATTTTAATAACATTTCTATAATAAAATTTCCTTTCTTCTTTGGAAAACATTTTTAAAGATACAAAAAATTTAAAAATCAATTATCTTTGAAAATATTTTACAAATTATAAAGGAATATTTAGAATCCAAAAAAAATATAGAATACATTTATCATTGAAAAATAACAAAATATAATTTTAAAATAGTTTTGGAAGCATTTTTGAAAACTCAGATATTGAATAAAATATGTATCGATTCTAAGAGAGAAATAAGCATAGATTTTCATAATAATATTTTTTAATTATCTTAACTACAAAATATTGGATATCAGTTATAATAAATAAATACATGATAAAATCAAAATGAAAATAAAATTAATTAGTTTCCATGAATTATTGATCAAAATATTTAATTTATTAAAGAATAATCACATACAATCCTGATAAAAAATGATTTTATTGAAATAAACACATACCACATCCTAACATTGAATCAACCACCATATATAATAACATTAAATTAAATAAGTCTTAAAATATCATTAATGGAATTATAATAATTATATTACATTCCAAATATAATTTAATACACCTTGTCTAAGTATATAGTTGTATAAAATTTAATGTGTCTCATAGAAGGCATGTTGAGACAAAATTACATTGTTGATTTGGAAACTTTTGAAACATAAACCCCATGAAGGTTATATGATAAATGGATATAAAAATACCCATTAATTTAAGTATAATAACCATATAATATATTATTAGGTATTATGAAGACAACAAAAAAATAATTGGTGAATAAGTTATTTAACATACAAAAATAAAAATGAATATAGAAATCCCCTAACCACATGTCTTGAATATCATTGTACTTATTAAAACCACCTATATAATAAATTATATTTTTTTTATACATCTACCATATAATCATATTATTATATATAATACCATATATTATTTTTTAGGAAATTATAATAGCTTTTTATTAATAATTCCCCATTAAGGCTGTGTTTTGTGTAATAATTGGTCTTTTTTCATGTGTCTTACCTTTTTTACATTATTTGACCTCATACAAATAGCATGACTTAAAGTGAGTATACCATGATATAAAATCACATATATTCAGTCTATATGTATTTATAATAATCAATTAAATATATATGTAGCAAATGAAACATACCAGTCCAGTGAGATGAAAGGCCATACGTTTGCAAGAACATTGTATCCATTTTGTTATCATTTTGAATGAAAAAATTAAATGAACTATATTTATACATATTTAATAAAATTAAAATACAGTTATTATGTCATAAATATCATATAAATTTACTAATCCCAACTTTAAGACACCCCATATAAAGTGTGAACAAATAACATTTCTTTTAGTGGGCGGTAGTCCACGCATCCCCAAATGATGTTATCATATATACAAAAAAAATAATGAATGATGTTTTCTGTTATATAATAATTAAAGGAGAATAAATAATATCATTAATTTAATTTATTTCATATAAAAAATTGTTTCTATAATAATCCAAGCCATGATTGGTGTTAAATGAAAAACAAATAACACTGTTTCTGGAGGTGATATTTCAATATAAAAAGAATGGTAAGTTCATTACCCATTTGATGGATGTATTTGTAGGGTTAGTTATAACCCTTAAAATAAAAACAACACAGTATTTTATGTGTAATTATTTAACTATGTTATAATATTATTATTATAATTTAGGAGTGGATAGTGAAAATTAAACAAAACAGCTTGAGGATGGTTGTTACCTCTTGTTGGATATCTACTCTTGGTTTGAACTAATGGGATACCTTGAATAGATTTATTCTCAATAGAATGATTCTATAATTAATTTTAGAATTATTGGTATAAGATTTGTATAGAAAATTCTAGAGCCAAATGGGTTGAGATTTGGGAATATGTTAGAGGGATTCATTCATTATTATAGTGTATGTGGAGTGGACTTCTTGTAATTTTTTTAAAAGTAAACTCAACTCACATTTCCCCATTTATGTTTAATGTTTTGTTCTTTGTTAAAATATTTTTTCTCTTAATCGATGTTATTAATTTTACTCACATTCACTAATATTTTTTGGTCAAAAACTAATTTTACCATACTATAAATTAGTAATTATTTTATTACAAATTTTTTTCCATTTTTCCAAATTTTTATCACTCCATTTGAGGAATTTAATTTAAAATTAATCTTGTAGAACTGTTGTGACAATGTGTTTTTATGTGAATTTTTTTATATTTTTTATATGTTTTTATATAAAATTTCAATGTAAATATTATTCCAATAATCTAAATTGGATTAATTTATGAAAAACATATCTTATAATACTTTAAAACCTAAGTTATATATAATTAATATATGAAAATAAATTAGATGAAAAAGTGATTTGAGATTAAAATTCAGTAATTTTAACAATTCATCCAATAATGATATTTTTAGAAAAATAACTAAAATTAACAATATGATAATTTTTAAATTATTAATTTAAATTTTTGTATTTTAACTAAAATTTTTCTAAATGTTTCTCAAATTAATTTTATTATATTTCTACGAATTACACAAAAAATCATTCATTTGATATATTTTCATTTTCAAACATATGATGACTTTACTAAAAATTGTATATTTATTGGAAATACGTTTTATTTATATAAATACTTTATTAATAATATTTAAAACGTTATTAGTATTCATATTACTATTTTTAAGAGCTATTTGATAACTATCTAGTTTAACAAATTATAATAATAAAATATTTTTTCATAGAATCTGTATATTGCATGTAGCGCAAGATAAGTATGTGAGATGTGAACAGAAAGTATATCATAGTGTGGTAGTATAGTGAAAGCCTAAAATAGTGAATCTCACATAATAATAAATCAATGAATATTGAATTTCATTCTGAAAACGTTCATAAAAACACAATGTGTTAAAATAACTATTTATAACCTCACAAGGAGGGCTCATATCAACCTTGACCACTAGCGCTTTCCCTACAATATCCCTTAGTCACCTATTGTTAGAACATATTGAATGATATCCCCCTTAAAAACTCAATCTTAAGAACCAGGTGTATCTTTCTGGGAATGTAAATATTTAGGCCAAGGATTGTGGGATCATATACCTACCTCATCCAATAAAGCCTTCTAGACTATTTCAGTGATACTCAATGAGTAGGCTCATATCCATACAAACATAAACCAAGTATTACCACACATCATGATTAAACATAAAGGGTAGAATCATATCTATTCCCCAATACAATAATTTCACTGTCATATTCTGATGGAATAACATAGAAATAAGTGGTTATACCTCCCTACTTCAATATAAGACATCTACTAATATATTCGGGTGACTAAAAAAGTATACAACTATGTAAATTCATACACACTATTGAAATTCCACTATAATATGAAATTGTATTAGAAAAATCAATAAAATATTACAATATTAATAATGATATAAAACTTATTACTACCCCAATAGCTATAGGAGTATATCACTATGATCAACCAGAACATGTGGTTACAATAGAGATGGAACATATTCATTCTCAAATCTAGGGGAATTATAAGAATATTTTGATACGGGAAGAGGAATAGTTCTGGGCTCCTATTTCTATTTTTTGGTGTTAGAAAACATAGTTTTTAAATCAATACTGCATAGGAACAAAATCCTTTCTAAGTGTTCGAGTGTCATATTCCAAACCCCAACCCTAATCGGTCCAATATCCCTATTCTTATTAATCTCTATCAGCATCGTTTAGCAATCATCATAGGCCCTACATATATCCCAACTGGTGATTTTACTCAATATATTCTAGTATTTTATAGGATCAATACTGGTATTCCTCTTCCCACCATTGAAAGTCGACATTATAATTCTATAGAGGCTGTGTAAGAGGGGGTCAATATCCCTTCTACCATTTCAGAGTCCTGTTGAAATATTATAATTTTAAATTCATATTTAATCTACAAATAGACCCATGAATCCAGTAGGATTGTCTGACCTATTCTAGAAGACATCCACATGAAATATCATATCCATAAAAAAATAGTAAAATCCCAATAACAAGAACCAATATATTCTCACATGTAGACTCACTTCCATTCGAAAAAAATTAGAAGATCACCAGTGTTACCTAAAATCATATCTATATTAGGATTATACTCCGGTGTAAATTTATAATCCTCCACATATCATATTGTTTAGAACATTGCTGGAACATACTTCTCCTCATCCTAGAATGACATGTCATCATATTCCAACTGTGGTGTGGAACGAGTTTCTCAATCTATCTATGCTCAAGTATAGTGTCCTAGATGTTATATGATGTGTACCTGGAACACTTCGAGTATAAGCCCCCAGCCTTAAACCATACATAATCTTGATTTAGTACAAGATTACACATTGAGGATCTTTTTAGGTTTTGAGTTATAGAAAATTAGATCATAAAACTTGCATTACATTCCACATTTAAAAAAAGTGGTTACATAAAATATAGTATTCATTTTTCCCATCAATGGAAACATATTTAAAATAAAACATGGATTATTTCTTGACACTTCCTTGACACTATCATCATATCATGTACCCTTCCCTTGACCTGTGAAAAACATTTCAAAAACTTGGGATGAGCATAAAAAGCTCAGTAAGGGATATAAAAATATGGAAAGCAAACATGAGTACATGTATATATAAGAATCAATGAAATCATACTTTACTCATAAAACATAAGCACATTAACATACTTAATCAAATCATGAATAAAACATAGAAATCTTAAGACATAAAGGTAACTTGAGGCATTCATAACATTTTTACATAGGGAGTAACCCTCTTGGTTACGTTTGGAATACCCACCACAGTATATTCCCTAAATCTCATCAGAGAAACCTTAACGTTTCACTCCTTCGCGTTACCCAATGCATTGGAGAGCTATACCGGGCTCACTTGCACTTAGTTTATCACGAAACCACCCGTCTTCATAACAATTCCCAAGAACCATAACATAATCTTATCACATAAAACATGCATAAAGGAAACATAACATTTCCACCTTTCAATAACAAGATATCAATACAACACATTGCTATAAAAAAATTATGAAAACCATTTTCAATACTAAAAAAAGTAAAACATGGTATTTATTTTTCTTTTAAAAAGAAGGTATGGCTTGTATAGGAAGCCAAAACTCAAATAATGGTCACGACGGTGGAGAAGTCGTTGTCGCCGCATACCTATGACAAAAACATTCCCTTTTGTCGTTTAGTAAATGCATCGTAGAAAAAAGATTCTTTTCGAATAAATGTAAAATTCAATGGAGTTTATACACCGTATAAAATAAGGTTGTGTATAAAACAAAATATGCCTCAATGAATGGATATTGAGACAAAGTCCCATAAGAAGACGGTATCCTTGGATTAAGGATAAATCAATTACATAATTATGTGTGACAAACGAATACACCAAATATAAGTGGATATTAAGTGTAAAACAATCCGAGTACATTCACATATATTCATAGTATGACATATTCAAGGTGTACAAGTTTATTCCATAGAATCAAAATTGGGTTAAGAAGTTCCCTTGCAAAAATTTGACAACCTAACGGCGTCACTTCAAAATTCAGAAAAAGAGTTGATGACAGACAAAAAGGGTATCTCATCACTTGGCCATAATATTTAAATCAATAAGGATATATAATAACATATCCCAACATAATAGTTTGTGAATTAAAAGACATAACAAATGATGTCTTTTAAAAGGAGGAGGGTGAAAGGTTCCCTTACCGACATGGTTATCTTTCGAAACATACACCCCGTGAAAGAGGGACATTACAACATTGATGTAAATACTCATAAATGAAGTTATATTACACAATGAGTAAAATAATGGGAATTACATACACCACTCAAAGGAAATTGTGGCAAATGTAGCATAAATCTCACGGGAATAAAAGTGAGATGAAAAATCCCTTACGAGAACTCGGCAGCCTAACGGCGCCACTTAAAAATTCCAAAATGGATTGATGAGTTCAAATAGGGTCTCTCATCATATTAACATAAAGTTTCCAGAAAGATGAATATAAAAGAACATCCCCCAACATAACAAAGAGGAGCTTAAAATAAGTGACATAAAGGAGAGTACTTAAAAAGAAAGAGAGAGGTTAGATCTCTTATGAAAATTCAGCAGCCTAACGACGCCACTCAAAACTTTCAAATGGATTAATGAGAGATAATAGGATCTCACATCATATGAACATAAAAATTATAGTAAGATTAATATAAAATAATATCCCAATAACAATAAATATGAGCTTTAAATTGAATGACATAAAAGAGTGTACTTAAAAAGAAAGAGGGGAGTAGGATCCCTTACCTCGGGTCCGACTTGACTCGATCATTCTTTAATATCATGAATAATAAACTTGAGTTAATTTCTACTTCCTTAAGAACATTTTTCAAGTTCATTATTCCTTTTATATCACTTATTACCATGTCATGAACACAATGTTATTATTTAAGCTAATAACAGTTGTTTTAATGATCATTGGTACTTGAGTCAAAAATAAACTCTTTATAATTACAAGTAGTTCATGTGGTGAAATATAAATTATATCCAGAATTCTATTCATGATTTAGATATCATATATATCATATATATCCAGTATATTCATGCATTTATAATATTACATAACATTTAGAGTTAATAAATGAAATGCACTGTTCATGGAGACGGTAAGCCGTACGTACACATGAACGCTACTTCCATTTCTATTTCATATTTAATGGAATTAAAACATAATGATACATAATATTATTTTATTTCCAGTATGGTATCATATATAATATCATTAAATATATCCTTTATATGTACCACATATGGTATTAACGAATCAAATCACTTTGAGGGGGCGGTAGTCCGCACTTCCTAAAATGAAGATATCGCGTATACCCATAATGGAACCCATAAAGGTATGCTGTAAATAAAAAATACAGAATCTTAAGGAAAAATATAAACATATTATATATAATATATAAATATAGTGACATCTTAATGGCCACCTTTTAAGGTGTTATATGAGTTTTGAACAATCATAGTTTTGTGAGGCAGAAATTCTCCATCCACAGAAACAGTATGTTCTTTAACCATTTTCAGTAGGTGTGTGTACGTGTAGCTCGAATTACTCTTATAAAAACATCCTAGTATATTTAATACTATAAAGTTTTTACAAAATAAATGAATAAAAAGATTTTAGGGGGTTGGAGAAGCAAAATACAACAAAAGAACACAAGTGAAGACATTACATTAAAATTGGGTAACTCCCTTTGGATTGAGCTCAAAGGCTTACTTTGGAAGACTTATGCCCAAAGTGAGGCTTCAAGGAGTAATAAAGGGATCTGTAGAGACAAAATGGGCATGGTTTGGCCGAGCCAAAGGCTTTGGAAGTGTGGGTAAAGAGTTAGATGTGGGGGCCTTTTATAAGAGGAGAGGAGTGGCACTCTTGGAATTTAAAGAAATGTTACTTTATTTTAGAATGTGTTTCTGATTTTAATGATCCCACATTGATGTTTTTCGAGGATAAGGTGATAAGGGTTCGAAATCCACCCATAAAATAGGTTTTGGACATGTGTATGTCTTAGATTTTACATTATCATTCCATTTTATTTAAATCGTTAAATAATGAGTTCATCGCTGCATCATTATGATGTCATAAATAATTTAATTTATTTAATGTCTAAAAATTATAAAAAAATTACTTTGATGTATGAAATATTTTTAGATTTCCAATGACTATTTATAGTCAAAAATATGACTTGTATAACCCCATTTAAAAATTGTTTTAGTAAAACAACTCATGATTGTGTCATTTTAATTTTAACATTAAATAAAAAGGTATTTATGTCATTTCCCAAACAAAGTGGCTCCATGGGGTCCCCAAGATGACCCATGGATTTTCTTGGTCTTCCATGACTCATCCAATGAGGGTAGGACTTGTTTCTAGGTCATTTCATATTATTAAAACATTATTTTTACCTTAAACTACACTAATTACCTTTAATCGCGATTAAAAAGTTAATAAGTTACTATTCACCAAAAAAATTATTTTAATCCCATTGAACCACATTTTACTTCTTAATTACAACCATTTATGTCGGAGTTTTGAAATTCAAAACACAAATATGGCAAAATTTCATTTAAACGGAAAATTAGTTTTTATAAGTACCACTTATTGGTTTCACTATTCATCAAAAATTGAGGTTTTTTAGAAAATTACTAAAAATTCACCCTAAGCTATATTTGACATTCCGATTTCAAAAATGATGTCTATTTTTCAAAATTAAAAACATATAAGTTTCATTAATTAATTTAATAATTAATTCTCGATGTCAAAACAAATAGCGTGTTTTTAGGAAACAAAATGTATCAAAAGATTGACACTAGTTTAAGTCTGATTTCAAAGTGAAATTAATTCCAAAGACCACTATTGGATTAAATGGTAAAAATATTTTCTAATTTCACTTTAAAACCAATTCAAAAGATAGTCTAATCATATAAAAAATAATATTAAAAAGGGGTTTTGAATTAAAATACAACATTTTTCACTATTCATTAAAAATTGAACTTTTTCAGAAAAATACCAAAAATTTACACAAAGTAAATTTTGATGTCCCAATTCTAAAGAAAATTTTTATTTTTTCAAATTTAACACATAAAATTTTCAAAAAGTGGATTTAAAAAGGGATCTCCATCAAAATGCGGTTAATCGACCTTTTAAAGAATATTAGAATGTTTACGCTTAAAATTGGATTCATTCGCATTTTTAATCCTCTAACATTTATTGTAAAAAGTAAAAATATTTGACAAACATATATAAACATTTTTTAGTTAGTTCTATTCATTCCCGCCATCACAACAGCTAGGCGTTAACTACCATTTAAAATAATATTATTTTATTATTAGAGTGCAACGTAAGATTCCCAAGAAACTCGTTGTTGCGTGTTGGGTAAGCCATCGAGCATAGCGTCCCCTTTAAAGTTATATTAATATTTTATTCACAAATATGGATAAATGTAAAAATGTGATACTCTTTATTTACCTGGGGTGTTACATCCTTCCCCCCTTTTTGGGAATTGTGTCCTCACAATTTTAAAATTGGGCTTGGAAACTTCATTGAAAATCCCACATAGGAACAAGAGTCAGTAAAACAATCACTTTAAAATAAATAAAGATAAGTACAAAGGTCACCCATGATAACCCATACTAGGATTACAAGTATGAAAATATGTACATGGAGGAAAAAACAAAGGGTCATGTTCTGATGGAGAGTGATTGTAGACATGTCTAGGAGAAAGTTATCCATAAGAAAATCACAATCTTGTGATGAGTTAAACGGTATTCGATTCCGCAGCAGGAAAAGTTAATAGACAACATTTTTGTTTTAAGTTACTTTTTATTGAGGAATTTATTCATAAGGAAACATAATCGCTTATCATGTTGACTTTCAACTTTTATTATATTCCTTACACAAACTCATATTTTCTCCAAAAGATGAGTATTTAGGAAGACTTGTTCACATTAAGAGTACTATAATAAACTTCTAGAGAATCACCTAATCCACAAAATAGAACTATATACTTTTCATGACTTTAGACTTTAACCAAAACCAAAACCAAAATGGTTAGTACAAGATCAGATAATCCAAAAAATGATAACCCTTTATAAAAAGAAAATCTATTCTTTATCTCCAAAATTTGTCCAAAAAACCCCAAAGATCAATGAGGACCATTCGATAAACAATTGTCCGTAAAATTCTACAATGTAAACCAAAATAAGATTGAAACCCAAATATTTGAAAGATTTAATCACATAGTCTTCCAAGGTACAAATTAACTTTTTATCTCTAAATAACATCAGCTGCTCTTAAATTCTCACATTGAAAAGTAATTAACCAAATCACATATCCTCCCTGATAAGTTAATAATTTCCATAGATAACCCAAAATAAACTTACTCTTGATTCCAAAAATCATCTAACTAAAACGAAATAGTCAAACTAACCACGAACTTCACATAGTCTAGTGGTAGGCGATAAAGACCAGTCGCACTTTGGTTGTGGGTTCGATTCCCGCAGCTTTGTCCGACACGACGGGTTGTCACACGGTCTGCGTGTTGTCCTTTTTCCAAAACTATATAATTTTTAAAACATTCCCCAAAACGAGATAAAATCTTCAAAAATAATCATAACATATTTTCACCTCATGTTTATCTCATGCCTTTCATTTTCCATCATAACATATAACAACCCATAATTACCTCAAAAGTAAGGATCATATAAACTCTAATGGTTACCTTTATAATTATTACCTGATAATCCACATCGATTGGTCATCTTATACATCATGCATTACAGATCATACCGAGGTTCAAGTGGTTGATCATGACTCCTTGATAGTTGGTTTAGAACAACCACGAGTTTCGTCATTGAATCCCCCATTTTATGTAGTATCATAATCAGAGAACCACTATAGTTTCCTTCAAACCTTTTGTCTCTTTGGTGCCTACTAGATCCATCCATTCACTAAGAAAAGAAATGTCAGTGTGAGTATATCAACAAAACCATCATGTACTAATGAGGAAGGTAAACACTAAGATATACTTACTCATTCACTTTATCTAAAACTTGGACTCTTTCTGAAATCCTATCCATTATGGTAATGTCACTTATGCTTAGAGAATACCCTAACCTCTAAAGTTATCTAAACCAACCTCTGATACCAACTATAAGGCCCCAGCCTTAAACCGTACTTAATCTTGAATTATTACAAGATTACACATTAAGGATCTTTTCAGGTTTACAGTTTTAGAGAATTAGATCATAAAACTTGCATTACATTCCACATTTAAACAAAGTGGTTACATAAATGATAGTATTAATTTTTCCCATCAATGGAAACATATTTAAAATAAAACATGGATTCTTTCTTGACACTTCCATGACACTATCATCATATCATGTACCATTCACATGACCTATAAAAAACATTTCAAAAACTTGGGATGAGCATAAAAAGCTCAGTAAGGGATATAAAAATATGGAAAGGAAACATGATTACTTGTATACGTAAGAATTAATGAAATTATACTTTACCCATAAAACATAAGCACTTTAACATACCTCATCAAATCATGAATAAAACATACAAATCATAAGACATAAAGGTATCTTGAGGCATTCATAACATTCTTACGTAGGGAGTAACCCTCTTGGTTATGTTTGGAATACCCACCATAGTATATTCCCTAAATCTCTTCGGAGAAACCTTAACGTTTCACTCCTTCATGCAACCCAATGCATTGGAGAGCTATATCGGGCTCACCCTCCCTTAGATTATCACAGAACCACCCATCTTCATAACAATGCCCAAGAACTATAACATAATCTTATCACATAAAACATGCATAAAGGAAACATAACATTTCCACCATTCAATAACAAGATATCAATACAACACATTGATATAAAAACATTATGAAAACCATTTTCAATACCAAACAAAATAGTAAAACATGGTATTAATTTTTCTTTTAAAAAGAAGGTATGGCTTGTAGAGGAAGCTGAAACTCAAATAATGGTCACGGCGGCGGAGAATCATTGTCGCCACATACGTATGACAAACACATTTCCTTTTGTAGTTTAGTAAACGCTTCGTAGAAAAAAGATTCCTTTCGAATAAACGTAAAAGTCAAAGGGGTTTACACACTGTATAAAATAAGGTTTTGTATAAAACAAAATATGCCTCAATGAATGGAGATTGAGATGAGGTCCCATACAAAGATGGTATCCTTGGATTAAGGATAAATCAACTACATAATTATATGTGACAAACGAAAACACCAAATATCAGTGGATATTAAGTGTAAAACAATCATAGGACATTCAAGAATATTCATAGTACGACATATTCAAGGAGAACAAGTTTATCCCAAAGAATCAAAATTGGGTTAAGAAGTTCCCTTGCAAAAATTCGACGGCCTAACGGCGTCACTTCAAAATTCATAAGAAGTGTTGATGAGAGATAAAAAGGGTATCTCATCACTTGGACATAAAATTTAAATCTATAAGGATATATAAGAACATATCCCAACATAATAGTATGTGAATTAAAAGACATAACAAATGAAGTCTTTTAAAAATAGGAGGGTGAAAGGTTCCCTTACCGACATGGGTATCTTTCGAAACATACACCCCGTGAAAGAGGGACATTACAACATTGATGTAAATACTCATAAATGAAAGGATATTACATAGTGAGTAAAATAATGGGTATTACATACACCACTCAAAGGAAATTGTGGAAAATGTAGCATAAATCTCATGGGAATAAAAGTGAGATGAAAAATCCCTTTCGAAGACTCGGCAGCCTAACGACGCCACTTAAAACTTCCAAAATGGATTGATGAGATCAAATAGGGTCTATAATCATATTAACATAATGTTTACAGAAAGAAGAATATAAAAGAACATCCCCCAACATAACAAAGAGGAGCTTAAAAGATGTGACATAATGGAGAGTACTTAAAAACAAAGAGAGAGGTTAGATCTCTTACGAAAATTCGGCAGCCTAACGACGCCACTCAAAACATCCAAAATGGATTTATGAGAGAGAATGGGGTCTATCATCATATGAACATAAAAATTAAAGTATCAGTAATATAAAATAATATCCCAATAATAATAAAGATTATCTTTAAAAGGAATGACATAAAAGAGTGTACTTTAAAGGAAAAAGAGGAGTAGGATCCCTTACCTCGGGTCTGACTTGACTCGATCGTTCTTTAATCTCCAGAAAAATAAACTTGAGTTAATTTATACTTCTTTAAGAACCTTTTTCAAGTTCATTATTACTTTTATATCACTTATTACCATTTCATGAACACTATGTTATTATTTAAGCTAATAACGGTCGTTTTAACGATCATTGGTACTTGAGTCAAAAATAATCTCTTTAAAATTACAAGTAGTTCATGTGGTAAAATATACATTATATACATAATTTTATTCACGATTTGGATATCATATATATCATATATATCAAATATATTCATGCATTTGTAATATTACATAACATTTAGAGTTAAGAAATGAAATTCACCGTTCATGGAGGCGGTAAGCTGTACGTATGCATGAACACTACTTCCATTTCTTTTTCATATTTAATGAAATTAAAACATAATGATACATAATAGTATTTTAATTCTAGTATGGTATCATATATAATATCATTAATATATCCTTTATACGTACAACATATGGTATTAACGAATCAAATCACTTTGAGGGGGCGGTAGTCCGTACTTCCTAAAATGAAGATATCGTGTATACCCATAATGGAAGCCATAATGGTATTCCATAAATGAAAAATAAATAAGATAAAGGAAAACATAAAAATAATATATATCATATATAAATATAGTGAAATCTTAATGGCCACCTTTTAAGGTGTTATATGAGTGTTGAACAATCATTGTTTCGTGAGGCAGAAATTCTCTATCCACAGAAACAATATGTTCTTTAACCATTTGATGTAGGTGTGTGTAAGTGTAGCTCGAATTATTCTTATAAAAAAATCATACTATATTGAAGATACTAGATTTGTTACAAAAGAAATGAATAAAGAGTTTAGGGGGTTGGAGAAGCAAAATAAACCAAAATAACACAAGTGAAGACATTACCCTAAAATCGGGTAACTCCCTTTGGATTGAGCTCAAAGGCTTCCTTGGGAAGACTTCTGCCAAAAGTGAGGATTCAAGAAGTAAGAGAGGGATGTGGAGAGACAAAATGGGCAGGGTTTGTCCGAGGAAAAGGCTTTGTAAGTGTGGGTAAAGAGGTAGAGGTGGGGGCCTTTTATAAGAGGAGAGGAGGGGCACTCTTGGAAAGTAAAGAAATGTTACTTTATTTCATAATGAGTTTCATATTTTAATGGTCCCACTTTGATGTGTTTCATGGATAAGGTGATAAGGGTTCTAAATCCACCCATACAATAGATTTTTGACATGTTTAGGTCTTATGTGTTACATTATCATTCTATTTTATTAAAATCGTTAAATAATGAGGTCATCGCTGCATCATCATGATGTCATAAATAATTTAATTTATTTAATGTCTAAAAATTATAAAAAAAACACTATGATGTATGAAATATTTTTAGATTTCCAATTACTATTTATAGTCAAAAATATGACTTGTATAACCCCATTTAAAAATTTATTTAGTAAAACAACTCATGTTTGTGTCATTTTAATTTTAACATTAAATAAAAAGTTATTTATGTCATTTTCCAACCAAAGTGGCTCCATGGGGTCCCCAAGTTGACCCATGGATTTTCTGGGTCTGCCATGACTCATCCAATGAGGGTAGGACATGTTTCTAGGTCATTTAATATTATTAAAACATTACTTTTACCGTAAATTACACTAATTACCTCTAATCACGATTAAAAAGTAAATAAGTCACTATTCACCAAAAAATTATTTTATTCCCATTGAACCACATTTTACTTCTTAATGAAAACCATGTATGTCGGATTTTTGAAATTCAAAACACAAAGATGGAAAATTTTCATTTAAATGGAAAATCAGATTTTATAAGTACCACTTAGTGGTTTCACTATTCATCAAAAATTGAAGTTTTTCAGAAAATTTCGAAAAATTTACCCAAAGATATATTTTATATTCCGAATTCAAAAATGATATCTATTTTACAAAATTCGAAACATATAAGTTGCATTAATTAATTTAATAATTAATCTCCGTTGTCAAAACAAATAGCGTGTTTTTATGAAACAAAATGTATCAAAAGATTGACACTAGTTTAAGTCTGATTTCAAAGTGAAATTAATTCCAACGACCAATATTGGATTAAATGGTAAAAATATATTCTATTTTCACTTTAAAACCAATTCAAAAGATAATATAATAATATAAATAAATTATATTAAAAAGAGTTTTTGAATTAAAATACAACATTTTTCACTATTCATTAAAAATTGAACTTTTTCAGAAAAATACCAAAAATTTACAAAAAGTAAATTTTGATGTCCCGATTCTAAAGAAAAATTTTATTTTGTCAAATATAACACATTAAATTGTCAAAAAGTGGATTTAAAAGAGGTTCTCCATCAAAAGGCGGTTAATCGACCTTTTAAAGAATATTTGAATATTTACGCTTAAAATTGGATTCATTCGAATTTTTAATCCTCTAGCATTTATTGTAAAAAGTAAAAATATTTGACAAACATATATAATCATTTTTTAGTTAGTTCTATTCATTCCTGCCATCACAACAGCTAGGTGTTAACTACCATTTAAAATAATATTATTTTATTATTAGAGTGCAATGTAAGATTCCCAAGAAACTCGTTGTTGCGTGTTGGGTATGCCGTCGAGCATAGCATCCCCTTTAAAGTTATATTAATATTTTATTCACAAATATGGATAAATGTGAAAATGTCATACTCTTTATTTACCTGGGGTGTTACATCGAGGGTCCTAAAAATCATTAAATCATGATATATATGATAAATATCATGATATTTCTCCCCATGGTATTATACGAATGTGTTCCAGGTACTCTACCCATTTCATCTTCCATGGAAAACCTCCATACTATGATATCTCACTGAGAAAATGAACTCATTAACTAATCAAGAAATCAGTGTAGTGATAGAATCTCAAAAAATCGGGGTAAAAACATATATCACCCAATCAATAAACAAGAAATGACACCCCCTTAATATGATCGAGACATGGGGAAGAACCATATATAGTTTTACCAACTGTAGGAATATAATACTAATAATGAAGTATCATACCTGTGTATATTGAGAGAGATGTCGAGATACAACCACTTAACTATGTTATAGACCATATAAACATTAGGTTATGAAGTACTAGATGATCTAAAAGAGGATTTTGTGCCTTACTACTTCTATATCATGTGGGAATATTTTCATTTGGTAAATTCCAAACACCAATTTTATCAATGATATAAGGGTCACATCCTTTCCATAAATATACATTATTTCCTGATAATCCTTTGAAATTAATATATAGTCTGATATCCGTATTTAAAATGCTAAAAATTTCTTGTACATGCTTTACTTCATAACATGGAATTTCTATAGTAATATATCATTGATTCCTCAATAGACATATGTTTCCTAGGATGGTGTGAGCATGGATCATCGAACATCACCTAGTCTTTATAACATTAATATTCCCCATATGTGGTATCCTTATATGTTATATACAAAGAAATTATCAAAATATAAAGCAGCTAATATGATAATTGGTCAATCCAACAACGCCCCTCCACTTGATGAATAAAAAATCATTTTGAATAGAGAGAGCGTGCTTCAAATAAGATCTTATGCAAGGCCATAAGATAATTTTTTAACATAAATCTAATATTGAAGATTAATTCATGGACTAAATGGCATCAACCTATTGTAAGTGACTCCAATCACGAACTATTGCTGCTCTAGACCCATGCATGATTTTTATTCTCCACATCAGAAAGACCATATGGTAGCCTCAAAGAAAACCATATTGGTGAAAAATCATCAAATAGGGAAAGGGTAACTTATACAACCACCTCAAACCCAGGGATATGAAACCCCATTTGGGTATTGACAAAATTTCCACCACCTCAAATTCAAACAGAACCCTCACTGATGGGTGAATATTTATCTCAACTACCACTTTATGAGTCATAAAATCCTCAATAACATAATACAAGAGTGCCAATAATGGACATGAATCAACCCCAGCTCACCAGATTTTGGGAATGTTTTTCATAACCTCAAGAGAAATTATCCCTATTTAGTATAAGTGGTAAATTCCAATGGCCAACATCACATCTATTCCACCCACAATGAGACATACCAAATTCATTTAGGGCCTTCAAGGTAATAATTTTCATAAACTACCACAAGATCAATATTCACAATATTTATTGTCGGAATGATTGGTGAATACAATCAAAAAACTAAAGGATCATAATAAAAAAAATCCCAAAAATTGAATGGGCCAGTGTAGGACCCTCATGTTACTCACAAAGTGGAAACATGTAGTAATCTTTTTTCCTACAATTTGGTCAATGATAGAGTGACAACTATTACATGATGTTCTTCAGTTAATATCATCACCATTAATATATTAAATCTTATTGACTAATAAATGAACATAAGGGGGGCTAATATGGAATGTTATCCCAAGAGGTGGTTTATGTTGATTCAAAAACCGATATTTCATGTATGTTGAATCTGAGGAGGAAACACAACCTGAAACATATGATGTATGTGTTTGCACCTACACCATGAAATATTTCCATGAATAAAGTGAAATATATGGCTACATATAACTAACTAGACATAAGGGATTAAATCTATTCCATGAATAAACATATAAACTAGTAATAGAGGGAGAAATATAACCTAGAACATTTCATCAAAGAATTAATCAGGGGTAATTTTTTTACATCGTATCACCTTAATGTGGGAACATTAGTCACTACTCCCTCACATTAGGAAAAAAATCCATATGTTGTGTAAAATCTTATAATTAGTCTAGATCTAGATCATTGAAATAGGATATGATAAAAATAAAAGTTGAATACAAACCAAATTTTTTGCTTTTATAAGGATATCCTAAGAAGATAATGAATGATCATTCAAACACAACATGAAATAAACATTAGAAGGATATTAAGGTTGGATAACATGGCCAAACCTCCCTAGCAATTGATATTTCCGAGGTAATATAGAATGTGGTACCTCGAGATCTTCTTTAACAGCATTGAATATATATTGGAATTGATGGAATCAATGGAGGGGAGGTGAACCCCCATACATCTCAATAAGAATTTATATCATGAATGGGTGGATGCCACTTTTCCCCAACCCAATATAGAAAATACCATCGTTTCAACCATTGACTTCATGGGGGATCCAGAACAGCAACAAACTCACTTTTTTCCACAATGATGTCCTATGATTAGACCACAAGACTATTAAGTGGAAAAAATAAAGATTTTATATAAAAAAATGTTTGTTCAATCATTAATTTGGTTTTAAAGCATTTTATTATGATCAATCATCAGATATGTACTCACTCATTAAGCTATTCGTCAAAATTAAAGTGATGGAATATTGTGTAGAGAACCATTGTTATGGGATACAAAAAAAATTATCGTAATAAAATACCCAGCTGATTTCATGAGCTTCCATGAATTGAATATCATGTTGAAGATTTTATTTCATGAACATTGCCCAAATACTCGTCCATTCCCACACTATAGAGATAGAGAATAGGAAGAGTAGATATTGATGTTGTATCTCTAAATATAGTAATAGGGTCTACTGTGGCACTATGAAGACCGTAAATTTTTGAATGCCTCCCAATAGTACTAATGGTTTTCATATATCCATCAGTCTTCACCTTCCACAGACATAGATAATCTTATGAAATTATTTACAAGTCCCATGACCATAATACTCTATTGGATTCATTTTCCCTAAATATTACCCTTATGTGCATCATAACTATTTAAAATGATAGATTATGACATGAAACTATTATACCCATTCATTTTTAGGTATTTACATCAACTAAAACCCCACAATTGTGTGTTTAAAAATCCATTTTGACACCTTTTTTCATCCTCAAAACATCATGATCCCCTTTCAATCTACAAATAACCACATACTTTTAGTTCATATTCAATTGTAATTTCATTGACAATGATAACACATTGTCATGGTTTACCCTTATTGTGTATTGGAAATATGTATTGGTCAATATGAAGATACACTACATGGATTTTCTAGTGGAAAACATAATTCCTCATAGCTTGTGCCCAATGGATATTTTTTCTATATAGGAAATCCCCCCTTATCAATTTTAATTGTATCACTAATGGCGTGAAGTTAATCTCCAACATTAATAATAATTAATCCTAAATATATAAATGTAATTATATGCTATATTTCACCAATATTAATTTGTCTAAGTGGGATCATGAATTTTATAGTAATTTAATAAAATAAACATTACTCTATAAAATGAGAAATTGAACTACATCATATCTACACATCCTAATTGGATGATGTTAAAATGAACCAAAAATAACCTCTCTTTTTTTGTTAAACTACATGTATCCTGACCTTATTTCTAAATTTTGGATACTTATTCAATGGAAAATTACTATTTATGATTTATATTTACATAGAAAATAATATGCACCCATCCCTATGTGAGAGTCATGTTTACATAATGGATCATTTATATGTACAATGTGTTGGTTGATTCTTTTTACCACATGATATGTAGGGACACCCTAATCTGAAATCTTGTTCCCAATCTCAATATAAAACATGAAAAATACCCCCTCTCTAATTATGGGTCAAACCTATTTAGGGAATTTGTTATATATTAACTACATGTATATTGATTTCTATTACTATAGGATACATAGTGACAATCTGATATCAAATATCATTCCTATATTTTATATTTTGAAAAAAAAATATATCCTCCCCATATATGGGTGAGAATTTTTCAAATAGATTTATCTATAACTACATATTCATTGGTTCCCATATTCATATAATATGTTTTGGTGACCAATTTCCATGATAATAGGTTTAACGAAATTGTAAAAAAATAAATGAATTTATATTTACCCTACATGTATTTGTGTTATAGTTTAGTAGGGTGTTCCAATTCTATGAACTACATGTTGCTAGTTTCTTATCTTCCCATGACACATAGGGACTCCCGGACCATTTATTTCAAAAATTGCCATAGGTCTTGGTTAATGTTAACTATGTTCCTTGATAAAAAATACATTTCATTTGTGATTACTAATATAAAATGAAAATATATTCCCCCAAATAATAACTTTTTCTCTCTCTCACATGACTTAATAAACATGCCAATTTCTTATTGTTTCTCACACCGAGAATAAGTCATGTGATCTTAGGGAACCTAGAATGTCACTATGACCAACACGGTCACTGTAATTTATATTGAAGTACATGAAATCAAATCCTATATTTAATGTTTTAAAATTAAAAACCACATCCTAGACTTATGATGTTAAAATATATAATTAGAGGTCTTAATGTTGAATAAATCATCCACATGATGACTGTGTACTTAGAAATGATGTGTTTTATCACATTACCCTGAACCTCTATTCAATACATGTTATCATCGAAATTAGGATTCGTTGAACCGTATTGAATATTACATTATCCAAGGACAAACTTTATATCATCAAACATTGATTAATACCTAAAATTAATTTATTTGATACACTTATATTTGAACATTATGGACCGTGATACCATATACACTTTGTTCCCTCAATACAAACATGTTAAAATTATATGAATAAACAGAAGAAAATGATCTATAATTCCTTGTGAATATATAATTTCCAAATAGCTTTCTTCCAATGGATGTTCTAGTCAATGAGGAGAATCCCCTCATAAATCCAGGGGATATTTTTCATCCTACGTAGGAAGCAGGATTATTCCATTATTAATTGTTCAAATGTACCCAACGTTCTTCACCCCACATTGAATCAATTATTAATCGGTTTCATTTTATCATATCATAAACCAACTTTTGATGTGGATTCAAAAACACATGATGTTTCATATAAATACATCATACTCAATTTCAGACAAATATTATATCAATACAATCATTTAACCTGTCATTTTTTGTTATGTACATCATATAAATTCAATAATTCTTTAGTTTACACAACCTTCTTCAAAATACTATCTTGTTAGGTATACAATACCATAATTCATTATCACACATAAGTCCAAGTCACATTATTTGAAACAACATGACATGTGGTACACCCTACAAGAACTAAAATTTCTTAGATCATGTAATCATATCCACAACATTACTCTTGGAATTTATATTTCTTCTCTAAACCAAGATATGATACACAAATTCTCTATCCCTATATATGATAATAATCTATATAAAGGACACCTTAGTTAATTATTTTATCATGGTTCACCACATGATGTAAAAAAATGGAACCTCTCAACATATTAACAAGATATATATAGTTAGTATCCTTTCTGATAACTACACATGGCTTGATTCTCATTATTAATGGATACATAGTGACAAACAAATCCCACATATGGGGAAAAACCCTAGAATTTATAATAATGAATACACTATTCTTTGAATAGTAGCCCGATATCTGAAGGTATACTTATCTAAATATAACTATATGTGTCATCATTTCAGTCCCATCGGGATGCCTAATGAAGTAAGAGTATATTATACTTGTCCTGGGCATGGCTTATATACTTTAATGACCTTCCCCAGGTCTTGATCCTTATTTATTGATGTTAAAAATCATTATCCATAATAATGTAATGATTCCATACCAGTAAAAGACACTCCCAATATGAGATATCTTTCTTCTTGATGGAATCATTGACTCATAGAGATTATGATCATATATTATAGTCGGTGATAACTCATTCAAGGGGAACATTCCCTTCTACAATGAATGTAAGTTATAGAAATGTAATGTGACCACTAAATTATCAAAGAATATGTATGGCCTTTTTCCTATCACTTTATGCTACATAGTGTCACATAAGATCCATCAAACCAAGTCCTAACCACAAAATAAAAAATATCTTTCCCCCTTGTTGCATGAATGACATATCTACAAAGAGAGATCTCATTGAAATTTAAGACCATGGATTTATTATTTCCCTTATTATGTTAAATTTTAATATCAAGGAAAACTAACTATTGAAATTTATTATATTACCCTACCACCTCTAAAATATATATGGTGTCTATAGTGATGCATTTCATAATCTAAAATAAATTTCCAAATCATCACTACATGATGTTAATGTTCATGGAAAATTTCCTGGTCTCATGAAGTTAAAATAAAAAATAATTACATCCCAATCACATGACATTAAAATGAATAACATGCACCTACCCACTGCAAAACATCATTAACATATTAATGGATATCCTACCTTAATGACATGTTTTCCATTAATTATCACCACTACATTAAATAATTTTTCTATGATATTAGTAGAATTGAAAATATTCTTGAAAATCATTATTGGAAAACATATACTAAACAATCCAAAATATTTCATGATTCTTATAATACAATTATTAAATCAAATTTAATAAATTATTTAATCATTCGGATTCATTATTAAAATGTTTGTCCATCTTATTCCTTAATACTTATTTCAATTCAAATGTCAATTATAGTATCATTATCGTTATACAAAAACAGTACATTTACCACCATTCTGATTCTAATATTAACATTCCCCCCAAGGACATCACTTTGTATATCTAACATAATTTCTATATTTATAACCTTAAATCATATATTTTTCCTTAGGTTAACCATTAATACCATTCATTGTGTTAATTGAACATTTCTTTTTTTCATTGAAATGTATTAAATTTTTTCTATATTCTCCACAAATAAAATATATACTTGTTCCTTAAATAAATTCCCTAGAGTGATTCTTCCAATATTGTTGACATATAGGGACATGAACCATATATATTCAATGCTCTCTAGGACACAAACTCTTAAGGAGATATATTCTTTTATTCTTTGCTTGGTTTGAGTGTTTGTTAAGGTGATATTTTTTAGTCATATATCCTGATAACCAACTAGACATAATCATAATATCCTTCACAGTAGAAATTATTTTATTTTATCTCATTGAAACATTGTCTATCACATTTAATGATAACCCAGTTATTATTAGTTCGCACTATTTAATTGAACCAAAAATATTTTTATAAGAAATATTAAAATAGTGGAAACCAAATAATAATTAAAAAAAATTATAGGATTTCTAAATCATGAAACATTATTTTCAATATATAAAAATTTTGGATTAACCTATGTCATTCTTGGTCATTATTTAATTCTTTACTGATTGTTAATAATGAGTTTTTGAATTCCTAAATAATATACCTCATTAGTTTCAAATTAGGTGTTCATAAAATATCAGTATCATGCATAAGGTGATGATAAATTCTTGCTCAATATACCCATTATGATGTTATTTTCCATAGGTAACTCTGGTCTAATGTTGTGTCCTCTTATAGTATATATACAAGGATGTGATTTATTATAAACCAGTTTCTCTAGCCTTAACAAAAAAATATAGTTCATTATCCTACACATTGAGTCATCCTTACTCTAACCCTTAGACATATGCTTTGTGATAACTATAGACATATCCTGAGAAATATCCATAGCCATATCCCTTGGGATCAAACTAAAGAATCCACATATTAGATAGAAATGTGTATCTAAACCACTCCTTTGATACTAAATATATATCCAAATCATATCTTACATATATAATAAAAAAAATTAATGATAATTCATTACATTACATAATTATTTTCTAGCATATCCTAAATGTATAATTCCATTAGAAAAAAAAGAAACATAGTGAACTAGTTTATGATAGTTCTACTTCATCCCCCCTCAGTTAATCATATTTAGAACCTTTGACATATAATACATAATACATATCCTCATAACCATGGAAAATGAATTATATGAAATGGTGAGCTCATATGCTTAGTATGGGGTAAAAGTGGTGATATCAATGATCACATAAGTATAACATTATAATGAGGGTATAAGCTCCTAGTAATAACATCTAACAACAATACACTTCATATAATAGATTATAAACAACATTTGTAGAATAATTCTTGGTTGTTCATAAGATAAGAATCAAATATGTATTAAAAAACATGACCCATGTGATCATAACATTGGAATAAGAAATTTAATTAGTGAATAAACATAAAAATTGAAAATATTTTCCATAGTAGTTCAAGGTTAGTTGACTAAACAAACATACAAGAGTGGGTCAACTCCCCAAACCACTATAGTAGATATGGTTCCCTCCCCATAATAACATAGTGGATATATTCCCTTGATGGATGGTGTTCACTCCCCATTATATTCCAATTTATATAAGGAGAGGTCTTTCATTAACATGTGAATTTAAAGGAAATATAGTTCCCCCTCATTAAGAAGTTAAAAATATACATTTTATTTCCAACAGATCAAAAAACCTTCATTATATTGGTATAAATGAGAATAAACAGAATTCATTAAAAATATAACATATCAGAAACCGTGAATAGAATTTGGTTTAATAAACATTTCATCATAGAATAACCTATGGTAATTAAAGAGCTTCAATAATAATTTCATCATTTCATCACATCATAGCCAATTTAAAAAAATCATTCTTCATAATCATTTTATGATGGTATAACCTGTGGGATATAAATATGTTTCATAAATAACATGTCATCATAAATATAAAACATTTATATAAATAATAATAAGGTTTTCCTTGAATCATATCTCTAATCAACCATTTGTTACATCAAAACATGTCATATTAGATGTAAAATTATTTTTTGAATGATTATGGGGAACACTTTTTCTGGAAAATAACCTCTCTAATTTGAAAATTCCTATTTAAAAATTAAAACATTTCCAAATAATTAACTTAAAAAATTACATTGTAAATATAAAAAAGAAGATATAATTATCATTTAAAACATTTATTGTTTAAAACCTCATTTTAGATTGAATTTTTTATTATGAAATCATTAAACCTCATAAAAATAATTTCTTAAAAAATATAATTTTAAACAAATAAATTATTTTTCAAGAAAAAAAATAATTTTCATAATAGTGGAAATATCATTATTTCCATGCATATTAAAAAAATTATTCCTTTAATATTTTCAATTAAAGATAAATGTTTTTTTTGTGGAAAACAACATGATGATTCCTTTTAAAACAATTCTAAAAAGATAAATTATTGGTAAATGTGTCATTTATAAATCATTTAGATTTTGATAAAATTTTATTTTAATATATTTCATGAAAACATTGGTTTGGAGGTATAATGTTCTATTACCCAAATAGAAAAATAATTATGATTTTTTATAGAAACATTATTTTCTATTATTAAATACATAAAAAGAGGAAAATGCATTGAAAAAGTGTATTCTAATTGAATAACTAATGGATAATTAATTTATTAAGTTTCCTAAGTGATGGATCATAATATATTATTATGAGAAGCATAAACATAATGAATCCTGAAAAAAGTGAGATTATATCATAAAACACTTACCACATGGGTAAAATTGATTCATAATCTCCAAGAATGAATGAAATTAAATGAAACATAATATATGATGACTAAAATATAATTTATGATACAGAATTTCAATGTCAAATTATGTACACTACATGAAATAATATAGGTTTATAACAGAACATATCTCTCTAACAAGGCACATTAAGATAACAGTCTTTTACATCTTTGATAAAATTGGAACTCTATATCTAGTGAAAGAGATATACTCAAATAGATATATAAATCATAATAATTTTTAGGATATTAATCATGAAATACATTCATGGTCAGTATATATACTAAATAAAACAAAAATTTGGTTAATATGGTATGTGTCTCACATAGAATAAAGCTGATACATATAACCCTTACCGCATTTGTATGTTTATATTTGTAAACCATATGAATAGATATCCAATAATTGACATGAAAATTATAATAATTTTTATGACAAGTATAATAAAATAAATCAATTTTTATATTATAAACTATTGATTATAAGATGTTTGTGTATATTGAATTTCCCAAATATAAATAAAAAGTAAGACATAAATCACCTACTGCATCAGTATCTTTTGACTCGTAAATCGATGAAATAGATATCCTGACATTGATATGAAAATCCAAATAATTTTAATGGTAAAATAATAAAATATATTATTCGTTATTATATATACAACACAAAAGTAACAAGGGATTCTTATGGCTTGTATCTCACATATACAAAAAGTGAGATGAAAATCCCATAACGTAAGCCTCAAATTTATTCATACACATTCATTTCTCATGTATAATAAATAAAATAACATTATATATTAATTAAATTAAAATATTTATATTTATCATTACATAAATTATTTACTTATAATATTTTATTACACATTTTTTAACAATTCTTTGTTAAAATCACATTTTTGGAGAAACTACATTGTTTTTTATGTTTGTTTGATTTGTTATTTTCATCCCACTTACATCGATAATGGTTCCATAATACCAACATTTTTATAATTATATAAACATATTACTTATTAGGAATGTATTTATTTAGATTAATCTATAAAATATAGACACAAAAAAGGAATACATTTTTCATAGAGAAGGTAATGTTTCAGATCATCTTTTTATTATTTTTAAATATTATATGGAATTATTTCGAGACCGGGCGTGAAGATGGCACATCATTCTGAGGTCTGGTGAGCCTGGAATGGTGGTTTGAACTTTTTAATGTTATGTGAGTCGGTGCTTGTGTGTGGTTGTGGTAGTTTCCAAATGGATGCCCGGATTAAAAATCGGATCACACCATTGCGTCCGGGACAACGACTTTACCTATGAATGAGGCTAACCTCCATCGTCACGGGTCGAGGGAAAAGGTTAGTTTTGTGACGTTTTATGTAAAATAAATTAAATTAAATAAGCAAGTTTATTTTATTTCACTTCAGGAAACTTCCGCTGCAGCACGGAAAAAGTGCATTTCATTCCTAAATGAAATGGCACATCATAATCGCTTCGAAATGGTGAGTCAATTTTATTAATCCCACCATGTAATTAAATGACAACATGTTTCCCTTTTTAATGGGTTAAGAATTTTTTGATCGTTGGCGACGTGCGAGGAACCACTACAGAATCCATGCGGTGTTGGGGAAAACCCTCGGTGACGAACGACGACAGATCGAGGCTACAAATCGTTGTGCCAATGACGTTGAAGGATCTCGACGACAACTACAGTGTGGCACCTTCTTCAACGATCGATCCTTTCAAAAGGTTGGGGTTTGTTATTTCAATTTCTTTTCCCCGTTTTGAGTTTAAACGACGAACGCGGATCAACCATGAAAAAGTTGATCTGCGGATTCATACGTTCCTGCAGGAGGGTTTTCATTGGAATGATTTTGGGGAAATAATCCATGGTTTTATTTATTTAGATTTCTGCTATGTTTAAGCCTATTAATGGGAGCGGATCAACGTCGTGACGAATGAAGACAGAGTTTTGTTCCACAATTTTTGTTTATTTGATTTCTTTCCACCATTATTTTCTCGTGTGTCCTTCACGTTCTACGCGGGGCAATAAACAAATGATCAATGAAGATCTTTTTCGCGATGCAATGATCCCAAATCGAGGGTTCGGCACTGCATCGAACTTGTAGAGGTGCAACGATGATGGCGGACGACGAATCAGACCGGATCAGTAATGGGTGTTCCTCAAGCGTTCTTCGTGCGGGAAGATTAATACATGTTTTCAGGGCTAATTAGAGGTCTGAAAACATCAAGAGAAGCTTCGTGGTGTCAAGGAGACCAAACCCTAAAGGTTTCGTGGCGATCGGGTGTTTGGATCGATGATCAGAGCAGAACAGGAGGACCACCGGCGAAGAGCGTCGTTTCTAGAAATTTCCAGAATACACGGTGTGTACTTCAGAAGAACATGTCCTGTAGTACTGGCGGTGGTGGTTAGGGTTTTGGGGTCAGAGAAGAATCACATGACATGTGACCCTGGTCATAGAGTCTGTTGGACCTTCCACGATGCTCGGCGTGTACTTTGGGTAGTACACGGACACGAGATGATCTACACAGCTTCATGCGACATGGCGTGTACGACTTGGAAGAAGCGGCTACGCAGAGCTCGGCATGTATCTCAAGGATACGTGGACACGGGATGGAGTACACGACCGTGTACTCCATCACATGGCCAGGTGAGGCCAGTAATGCGGGTCACCCCGTGTGGCGATTACATGGGTTTGAGTACATGGGTTGATGACCATGTACTGGCACATGGATAGAGTACATAGAGACAACCCCAATCACCCAGACACGTCATATACACCGTACTACATGTCGTGTACTTAGTTTTTCATACACGACCAGCCCCACGACACGGGCCGTTGTACACAGTAAGTACCTGGGGTCAAACAACACAGCCTGTATAATTTCTACACACTGTGTACTTTTTGAAAGACAGCTTGGTCCTCTTATTCACCATGCCTTGGACATCTTTCGTTTGGGTTAGTGCCCCTTATTCTTGTTCCCCTGAAGGTCAGGCATCATTCCCTCATGCAGTATTAAGATCCCTTCTACAGGAATTTCTGTGATAGAGTTAGGCATCCATCTAAGAGGCCGGGATCGAGATCCTCTATCCATTCATGTCCCTTTGTAGAGTCACGAATCTACATGACCAACCTTATCGGGCATTGATCCTCTAACTAGCTGGTGTATCACCTAACTAGTGAATCTGGATGAGTCGCGGTATCAGCCATGGCCCTTGTTGTGATCCTCATCTGTGTATCATGATCTTTCCCACTCAAGAGTGTGTCTCCCGTAATGAGTGCCTTCTATCTGCTGCAACCTTCCCACTGAAGAGTGTGTCTCCCGTAATGAGTAAAGAAACCTCTCATGACGATTCCGGACGAACAAAACTTCTCGGATGGACGTCATCATAGCTATAAGAATCGTGGAGTGTGTTCTCCCGGAACGAGTGCATCATAGAATCATTGAACAGAATCCCATACAGGGGGGTATATGGTGTGTGACTTGTCTCTAGACCACGGTTCTGGGTTTTGAGTATATCTGGTTTGTTCTATATGTTCCATAGACATATAATGTGCATAGCTTACTATACCTTTACTTTGTGTACTGCTTTGTGGTTTTCAGGGTCCTCTACTGAGTATTGTTGTACTCACACATGCACCGGATTTTCTTGCACGTATGGTGTCTTATGCTGATGAGTAGCCTCTTGACAGAGTCCAGGGAAGACCAGGACATGACTGAGCTTATTGAGTTCCCTAAAGGCTGAAGCGTTCCTACGGCTACGAGCAGCAGTCCCAGTACCTTTTGTGCTTACAGGTTGGACTTTGCAGTTTTCAGACTCTTGTTTGTTTTCTTTTTAGTGGGATTGTATTTTTGGCCCAGTTTACTTTTTAGTACTCTACCTTTCATCGTACATTGTTGGTTGGGTTTAGTCGTATGCATGCATTCTTTTTCCTCAGTGGTTTTTACATTTCAGAATATGCAGGCTTTGAGATGTGGTCACATGTACATGTAATTAGGCAATGCCTCCCATGATAGTAATATGCCTAATCGGTGCTAGTCACTAGCCCCTGGCCTATTTTAGGCGGGCTTGGGGACACACAGCGCTGGACCCACTAGGACGGGTCATGATAGAGTCGTATCAGAGGTGGTCGGTTCTACTTTAGGACCCAGAGTCTATGAGTTTGGTTTGGGGAAACAGTGTTAAGTGTTTCAGGTTCGGCTTTCAGGACAGGGACCCCAGTGTTGGTGCGGAGGCTGACATATCCATACACCAGGACTCTGATAACCTTCTTTTCGATTCGGTTCACGAAAACACTGGTTTTGGGGAAATAAAAGGTACATGCATCATATAGGAATGGGTTATGTTTTCCATGCCCTTTTGTGTCTGCTATCCAGATATACTCATTGACTATAGTAGATCTTGTTTGTTTACAGGATGCATCCGTGACGCATACCCTCTAGGATTCTACAGCACGATCATGAGGATGACCCCCTCAGTGACAGGGCTTTGATACAGGGACCAGCTCCCCAGGAATTTCCCCCAGGTGGTGCACCTACTATGCCACCACCAGTGGAGAAGCTAGTGGTACCTGCAGTTCCAACCTCCGAGGGGTGCAGGCTTAGCACACACCATGAGTTTCAGAGACAGAGGCCCCTCAGGTTCCAAGGCGAGCCCGACCCTCAGGCTGCTGAGGACTAGCTTGAGGTGGTGACCAGATTTTTCCGTCTAGTGAGGACACTATCAGACCAGATGGTGATCCTAGGATCGATCATTCTTTAGGGTTCAGTGAGACAATGGTGGAGTCTGACCATAAAGACTCATGATTAGGAGACTCTTTCATGGATGGAGTTTGAGTGACACTTCAGGGAGGAGTTCTCTCCGGTTACGCTGAGAGTTGTACGCATCCAGGAGCTTCCTTAGCTCCAGCAAGGTAGAGGACATAGTAGGAAGACCTACCAGGCAGCAGACATGGTAGAGGAGCCGGGAGAGATGCAGGTGGTGGAAGACACTTTGACTTACTTCCACCACCACCTCTAGGCGGTCCACACCAGGCTCAGAGAGCTGGGGGACAGGGGCGAGGACAGCTGCATGCGGTCAAGGCATATGACCCAGGGGCTCCAGGGATGATTCGAGGAACGATCTATGTCTTTTCTACCTTATCTGTCGTACTCATAGACAGAGGTTCCCGTCATTCCCTTATAGCCACATGTCTTGTACAAAACCTCGAGATTACAGTGGAACCATTGACTCAATACTTACGCTTGGAGACACCTACGAGAGGAGACTCGGCAATCACACATCCTTGCAGACTGTACGATCTTACCCTTAGAGGTGATAATTTCAGTTGGAACCTCTTGGTGGTAGTGTTGAGGCCTTACGATTTCATTCTCGATATGGATTGGTTATCTTTGGTCCTTGCCCAGATTGACTGTTTTAGGCGAAGGGTGCAGGGTGTCCACCGTGATGGAACATCGTTTTCCTTTGTCGGAGAAAAGGAGACCCAGGCAGCACAAAATGGGCTCATTCATAGGAGGGAGCAGTAGATGTTGGATAGCCTTACCCTCAGAGCAGTAGATGTTGTGAGCTCTCAGTTTCCAGCAGTGGTGGTGGAGTATGATGGCGTCTTTCCTGAAGGTGTTCCAGGACTACCTCCCTACCATGAAATTGACTTCTGCATCAACTTACACCCCGGGACGAAACCGATTTCCTCGTCGGCATATCGGATGGCCCCCACAGAGCCTCACGGGCTGAGGGTGAAGTTGGAGGATTTGCAGAGCAAGGGTTTCGTGAGACATAGCATTTCACCCTGGTCGGCCCCAATCTTGTTTGCCAAGAAGGAAGATGGAAGTCTGAGGTTGTGTGTGGATTACCGGCACATGAACCAGGTGATGGTGAAGAATAAATATCCACTACCAAGGATCGATGACCTCTTCGATCAGCTAAGAGGGTCACATTGTTTCTTGAAGGTTGACCTTTGATCAGGCTATCACCAGTTATGAGTGTGGGATGAGGATATACCGAAGAGGGCTTTCAGATGCCACTATGGTCACTATGAGTACTTGGTGAAGCCTTCTGGCGTGACGAATACCCCCACAACGTTCAGGGGACCGATGAACTGGATATTACAGCCGTACATGGACCGGTTCGTAGTGGTCTTCATCGACGACATCCTTGTGTACTCGGTGTCGGAGAAGGAGCACACGAGACACCTGCCGATGGATACAGATGTACTCCGGGAGCTCCAGTTTTATGGGAAGCTCTCGAAGTGTCAGTTATGGATTCAGGAGGTCCACTTTCTGGGACATGTCATCTCAGCATACAGAGTGGTTGTTCACCCAACCAAGGTGGAGGCTATGTTAGCATGGGATCCACCTCGGAGTGTGATGGAGGTGCGGAGCTTCCTTGGGTTGGCAGGGTATTACTGAAGATTCATTTATGATATCTCCCAGATATCAGCACCGTTGATGGCCTTGACCAGGAAGGGGAAACCATTCGTGTGGACAGAAAACTGCCAACTGGATTTTGAGCAGCTCAGACAGAGTTTGGAGAGCGCCCTAGTCTTGAGATTTCCAGAGGAGGGTGTTGAGTACATAGTTTCATGCGACGCATCAGGGAGCGAGCTCGGTTGTGTCCTGATGCAGCGGCATGCAGTGATTGGTTATTGTTCGCGCCAACTTAGGCCACATGAGTAGAACTATGCGACCCATGAATCTCAATTTTGCAGTGGTATTCTTCGCATTGAATATGTAGAGACACTAACATATGGGTGAGTGGTTTATTGTCTACTCTGACCACAAGAGCCTCATGTACATCTTCTCTCAGAAGGATATCAATCGGAGGCAGAGGCGTTGGCTAGAGTTCCTCCGGGTCTATGATTTTAAGATCATCTATACTTCTGGAAAGGTGAACAAGGTGGAAGATGCCCTTAGCAGAAGGTCGAGCTCACAACTATTGAGTGAGGCGACACAACAGTTAGCCATGTTATAGTTATCCATCATGGATGGAGAGGATACAGCTTACCTACAGTCGATGGTTTCCACCCTTCCACTCTTACAACGAGTTAGGGAGGCACATCTTGTGGATGTCAACTGTGTGGCTTTACGTGCTCAGTTATCCACAAGACATGATCCTGATGGATATTCGCAAGGTGGGGAGCACGTACTTCCTTTCAGAGGACACACTGTTGTACCAGTGGTGTTCCAAGAGGAGGTATTGAAGGAGATTCATACACCCCCTTTGGCGGTACATCCTGGAGTGGAAAAGATGTACCAACATCTCCGAAGACAGTTCTGGTTGTCAGTTATGAAGAAGGCAGTAGAAAATATTGTTTCTCGATGCCACACATGCCAGTAGGTGAAGGCTGAGCACCAGGTTCCAGCGGGATTATCTCACCCCTGGAAGTCCCAGAGTGAAAGTGGGGTGGAATATCGATGGACTTCATGACAGTCTTACCACAGACATGCAAGGGGTATGATTCCATCTGTGTGATCGTTGACCAACTCACCAAGTCGACCCACATCTTAGCTATCAGGGATCAGAGTTCCATAGAGAACTTGGGATGTCTCTATGTGCAGGAGATAGTCCAGATTCATTGCGTCCCCTCGACTATAGTCTCGGATCAAGACACCTGCTTCACATCCTGGTTATGGAAGGGATTTTAGGAGGATTTTGGGACTCAGGTAAGCTTGAGCATAGTGTTTCATCCACAGACGGATGGTTAGAAAGAGAGGACCATTCAGGCTCTGGAGGACATGTTGCGATCATGTATCTTGGAATTTGGTCGCAGTTGGGAGGACTACCTACCGCTGGTGGAGTTTGCATAAAACAATAGCTACCACTCCACCATTAGTATGACACCGTTAGAGGCTCTGTACGGGAGACCATGCCGGTCACCGCTTTGCTGGACCGACCCCGGAGAGTCAGCACTCATGGATCCAGAGTTAGTGTTAGATACCACATAGAAGCTGCAGGTCATCCGGGAGTGGATGAAGACTGCACAGAGCCGGCAGAAGTCTTATGCTGACAGACGACAGAGACCTCTAGAGTTTAAAGAGGGATACCACATCTTTCTACGGGTCTCACCTCGATGAGGGTTGCGGAGATTTGGCCGAAGCAGTAGGATATCTCCGAGGTTCATCGGACCTTTCCAGATTATGTGTAGAGTTGGCGAGGTGGCGTACCACCAAGCTCTACCACCACAGTTGCATCAGGTACATGATGTCATCCACGTGTCGCAACTGAGGAGTTACGTGGATGACCCATCTCATGTCATCAATTGGGGCGAGCTGTACATCGAGGTTGGAGTGACCTTTGCTGAGTACCCGGTGGAGATCGAGGATCAGAAGGAGAGGATCCTTCATGGGCGATCGATTCCCTTGGTGCACGTCTGGTGGAAGGATGGGAATCTTCAGGAGAGCACGTGGGAGCGGGAGGCCCAGATCCATGCCCAGTACCCTCATCTTTGTCAATAGCCTTTGTTTTGGCTTTTCGGGGACGTAAATCTCCAAGGTGGGTAGAATGTAATGTCTCGGATTTTTGGTTTAATATTTTTAAATATTATATAGAATTATTTCGAGACCGGGCATGAAGATGGAACATTATTCCGAGGTCCAATGAGCCACGAAATGGTGGTTTGATCTTTTTAAAGTTAAGTGAGTCGGCACTTGTGTGCGGTTGTGGCGGTTTCCAAACAGATGCCCGGATTAAAAATCTAAGCACACTGTTGCGTCTGGGACAACGACTTCACCTACGAATGAGGCTAACCTTGACCGGCGTGGGTCGAGATAAATATTTAATTTTCAAACGTTTTAAGTAAAATAAATTAAAATAAATTGAGAAGTTTAGTTTATTTTATTTAAGTAAACATCTGCTGCAGCGCGGCAACAGTGCAGATGTTTCCTAAATTAAATGGTGCATCATAATAGCTTCTAAATGGCGAGTCAAAGTCACTAATACCGCTACATAATTAAATTCCAACATGTTTCCCTTTTTAATGGGTTAACCATTTTTTGATCATGGGCGACATGAGAGGAACATCTGGAGAATCCTCACGGTGTTGGGGTGAACCCTCGGCGATGAACGACGATGGATCGAGTCTACGAATCGATGTGCCAATGACGTTGAAGGATCTTGACAACAACGGAAGTGCGGCGCCTTTGTCAATGATCTATCCTTTCAAACGTTAGGGGTTTGTTATTTCAATTTCTTTTCCCCATTTTGAGTTTAAATGAAGAACATGGATCAACCATGAATAATTTGATCTGAGGATTCGTACGTTCTTGCAGGCGGGTTTTCTTTGGGATGATTTTGGGGAAATAATCCATGCTTTTATTTATGTTGATTTCTGCTCTGTTTAAGCCTATTAACAGGAGCGGATCAACGCAATGAAGAATGACAGTGGAGGTTCATTCCTCAATTTTTTTATTGGATTTCATTCCCCCATTATTTTTTAGTGCGTTCTTAGTGTTATTCATGGGGAGATGAAAAAAGGATCGTTGTGAATCCGTTCCAAAATGCAACGATCCCAATTCTAGGGTTTGGAACCGTAGTGACCATGTAGAGGTGCCACGATGACGGCGGACGACGAATCAGACCAGATTGGTAAAGGGAGTTCTTCAAGCATTCTTCATGCGGGAAGATCAAGACATGTTTTCGGGGCCGATCAGAGGTCCGAAAACATCGGTAAAAGCTTCGTGGTGTCAGGGAGACCAAACCTTGAAGGTTTCGTGGCAATCGGACGGCTGGATCAATTATCAGAGTAGCACGGGAGGCGCACCGGCGAAGAGCGTCCTTTCTGAAAATTTACAGAATACACGGCGTGTACTTCTGAAGAACACGCTGTGTAGTAATGGTGGTGGTGGCTAGGGTTTCGGGCTCAGAGAAGAATCACACGGTGTGTGACCCTAGTCACACGGCGTGTTGGACCTTCCCCGAAGCTCGGCGTGTACTTTGGGTTGTACACGGACACAAGATGATCTACACGACTTCAAGGGACATGGAGTGTATGACATGGAAGAAGCAGCTACGCAGATCTCAGCGTGTATCTTTCGGATAGGCAGACACGGGATGGAGTACATGATCGTGTACTCCATCACGCGGCCAGGCGAGGCCAATAACGCGGGTCACCCCGTGTGGTGATTACATGGGTTGGAGTACATGGGTTGATGACCGTGTACGGGGACATGGCCAGAGTACACGGAGCCAACCCAAATCACCTAGACATGGCAAGTACACCATACTACACTCCATGTACTTAGTTTTTCCTACACGACCAGCCCCACGACATGTGCCATTGTACACGGGCAGTACCTGGGGTCAGACAACACGGTGTGTATAATTTCTACAAGCCATGTTCTTTTTGGAAGAATGATTAGTCCTCTTGTTCACTGTGTCTTGGACATCTTTCGTTTGTGTTAGTGCCCCTTCTTCTTGTTCCCCTGAATGTCAGGCATCATTCCCTCACATAGGATTATGATCCCTTCAGCAGGACATTCTGTGATAGAGTCAGACATCCATTTGAGAGGCCGTGATTGAGATCCTCTATACATTCTTGACCCTAGGTAGAGTCAGGCATCGACGTGACCAACCTTACCGGGCATTGATCCTCTGCCAATCTGGTGTATCACCTAACAGGTGAATCCGGATGAGTTGCGGTATCCACCATGGCCCTGGCAGTGATCCTCATCTATGTATCGTGATCTTTCCCACTCAAGAGTGTGTCTCCCGTAATGAGTTCCTTCTATCTGTTGTAACCATCCCACTCAAAATCGTGTCTCCCGTAATGAGTGCAGCTACCTCTCGGGATGGTTCCCAATGAACATCACTTCTCGGACGGACATCATCAGAGCTATAAGACTCGTGGAGTTTGGTCTCCCGGAACGAGTGCATCATGGAATCTTCAAACAGAATCCCTTACGGGGGGGGGGGGGGGTATGCGGTTGTGTGACTTGTCTCTAGACCACGGGTCTGGATTTTGTGTATATCTGGTTTGTTCTATATGTTCCGTAGACATATACTGTGCATAGCTGACTTTACCTTTACTTTGTGTACTGCTTTGTGGTTTTCGGAGTCCACTACTGAGTACTGTTATACTCACCCCTGCACAGGCTTTTCCCGCATGTCTGGTGTCTTGTGCAGACGAGCAGCATTTTGATAGAGTCCAGGGCGGACTAGGACAAGACCGAGCTTTCTAAGATCCCTACTGGCCGATGCTTTCCTACGACTATGATCAGTAGTACGAGTACCTTTTTTGCTTCCAGGTTGGACTTTGCAGTTTTCAGACTCTTGTTTGTTTGCTTTTTGGTGTGCATGTATTTTGGCCTACTTTACTTTTTAGTACTCAACCTTTCGTCGTACTTTGTTGGTTGGGTTTAGTCATATTCAGGAATTCTTTTTCCTTAGTGGTTTTTACATTTCAGCTTTTGTGGGCTTAGAGATGTCTGCGTGTGTACAGATATATAGGCAATGCCTCCCATGTTAGCAACATACCTACTCAATGCTAGTCACCATCCCCTGGCCTATTAGATGCGGGCTTGGGGAGTCACAGCGCGAGCCCCACTAGGACGGGTCGTGATAGAGAAGGTAGTTCAGGTGTACACAAAAACACTATTTCTATTTTTTCAATAGATTGAAATAATTATATGTAAATAATATATTACAATTATAAATAATTTAATATTTTATATATATATATATCAAATTTTTTCATTAATACAAACATTATTCCCATATATGTAAAGAGTGAATGAATCACATCACTTCGTGAGGTATTGGTTTGACATACACATGAGCTATATTATTATGTCTCCATAGAATAGAATGTGAGAAGGATTATGTGATAAAATAAGTTAATAAGTATTATAATTTCATAAATATCACATATATCTATATAATATATCATTAACTATTTCTATAAGAGGTGGTAATTGAAAAATTATTGAGGTCAGTTCAGGAGCTGGTAGTTCTCCGTATACACGGATGATGATTTTATAGCCCAATTGATGAAAGAGGATATGGATATAGGTCATGAAATTGAGTAAAAATGTATAATTATATAGAATAATATGACTTTATTATATAATCAGGTTTAATTAATAACATATGATGTAGTATTAATAAATAAAATAAAATTATTGTTTATGGATGTTACCACTTTTCCGACAACATAGTTTTGTTTACACAAAAAAGCCTTTATAGATTTTTTTTCTCACAAACAATGTCATTCAGGATGATTGGAGGGGATTAAAGAAGTTAATTGGTAAGTTATTGTCTAGTCAAATGGTTTTGGTGAGTGTGTGTATGAGAGTATGGGGGTTTTCCTTTGTAAGTGATTTTATTGAAAAACATGCAATTTTTGAAAAGAAAAATGTGTACCAATGTATCTTAAATTATATATGACTCAAAAATGGGTAATTATAAAACTATAGGGGTTTTATGTTCTAAAAATTATCATTAAATGTGGTTTGTACAATTTTATTGGTCATTTTATCCCTTATCATTTTAGTTACCCTTCACATAAAGCCAATTTCCCTTTAACCACGTTGATTATGATTTACTTCATTTACTATTCAAATTATTAAAAATTTCATTTTATCACATTAAAAAATATAAATTATTCTAATTAAAAATATGAAATTCATTTTTTATTCCATTCTGATAAATGGGAAATAAAATTTAAATTTAATATCACAAACGCTATGAAAATTAGGTTTTCAAAATAGAAAGGTTTCAAAAGTTCAAAAAATTACATAAAAGGTAAATATAATTTTTTTTAAAATGACTTAAATTTTGATTAATGGATATATAAATAAACAATTTATATTTTTAAAACAATTTTTTATAACGTTGTCTCTAAATTAATTTAAATAGATGAGAATTTATAATAAGAAACATTATTTTCACTATTCATCATAGTATTTACATTTTAAAAAAATTCATAAAACATCAGGCAATGATATTTTTTAATTTATTATTTAAAAGTTTAATGTTATTTTTTAAAATATTATT